>CM037596.1:44276448-53739066 GCA_021018995.1 Chloranthus sessilifolius
TAGTTACTTGACTGGCACCTCTTTTACTTACCCCTACGTTTCAGCTTTAAATTTCAGCAGTTTTCGCTTAGCCACTTGACTGGAACCTTTCGTAGTTAACTTTACGATTCGGTTTTAAATTTCAGCACTTTATATTTCTCGCCTAGTCGCTTGACTGGCCCCGTCATTTTTTAATT
Organism: Chloranthus sessilifolius; assembly: GCA_021018995.1. Classification (NCBI taxonomy): domain Eukaryota; kingdom Viridiplantae; phylum Streptophyta; class Magnoliopsida; order Chloranthales; family Chloranthaceae; genus Chloranthus; species Chloranthus sessilifolius. The sequence goes on from CM037596.1 coordinate 44,276,625, forward strand.
TATTTCTCGTCATATCCTAACAGTGGACACTAGCCCGTAGTGGCGGCACGGGATAATCACCCCCGGTCTTTGAACTAAAGAAAACTTCCAAAAAAAAAAGAGAAAAGCTTTGAAAAAATTAAAATTGAATCAAGTTAGGGAGCTTAATTAATTTATTTTTACGGGGTAGATTTTAAATCGTTTGGGTTTAGGCACACATACAACTACCCGAGTCTTAGTATGGCGGTAGCCCCTAGTGGTGATGATCCAGAAAAGTCCCAGCCCACCTAGTATCTGAGAAAGCGCTTGCGTAGGAGGTATATCGGGTGGGTTCCCATTCTAAAGCTTAAAACCCTTGGGGAGCGCGTTAGTGAGTTATACCAGACTCAAACCCTTTAGGTGCGGTGAGGAGAGAATCGATCACCAAAAAATAGCTCAGTTCCTGAAAGCCTAGCTTCCACAATAAACCAAAAAAGAGATTCATTTTGGGTGTTGGTGGCTGCTGTCAAATATTCTGGAGCAGCAAATTTTGCCTGCGCATGTATTAGTTGTGCCAGTGTAAAAAACTGGAAATTATAACTGGCGCAACTAATAGTTCCGCAAGCTTTAAAATCCACTTCTTTTCCTTGGCGCAACTAATAGTTGCGCTAGTGTAAAAATAGTGCCCTGCAACCTGGGCGCAGGTATTAATTGCACCAGGTTTATTTAACAGCACCAGCCCGAATCTGTGGCCTTCTTCACCTCCCAAGTTTCCCGATTAGTGTGCTTAGTGCCTTGTTTAAGCTCAGCCATCTCCGACACCCAATACGCCCCCGCCGGTCAAAAGAGGGCAACTTCTTTTTGGCTCATTCTGGGGGATCGGGTTGTTTACCTAGATTTTCGTGCCAATAGATCGAAGGTTCTCCTTCGATTCTGCCGGAGTGCCTTCGAATCGTAGCCGCGAGTTTTGAATCAATGTACGAGAGCCACCCAAAAAGGGAATTCCAAGGCCTCGAAATCTTTATTTTTCAAAACTCTTTCAAAAAAATTCACAAAAAAAATAATTAATTAAAACCCAAAAAGAAATAGATAGTTTGTGGTGTCGGCACAACGGCATCATCTTGCCCTCCGCCGTTCAGTAGGGGAAGAAGAAGGAGGATTTTTGGGCCTTACCCAAGGCACCCTTACCCGACCCGCTCCCGAAGAATGTCGTGGGTAGTGGACCCGGCTTACGCCAATCCTGACTCATCCCTGCCACATTCTCCAACCCACTCCCATTCGAGAGAGGTTTTTTCCACCATCCCCCTCACCCAACCCCTTTACTGCTCATTTCTCATTTACCAACCACTACCCCCCAAAATATCTGAAATCTAACCCCCCATTCTCCATCTTTTGCCCAAATCATGCCCATGCCAAACCCAAACCCATTTTCTCAATCCACATCCATGCCCCAATTCCCATCATCCCCCTATAGACCCGATCCACCCACATTCACGTACGCCACTTCCACCCTATCTAACCCCCCGCAAAATCCCCCATCCATCCGTGTCATGCCCATTTTTACTGGGGCCATGCCCAACTTTCCTCATCCCTCCTCATCATGCCCCCTATCATCCCAAAACATACCCAATACATCCCCTCATCCACCCCACACCCCCCCACCTACCGTGGCCATGCCCAATTATACCAGGGCCATGCCCAATTTTTTCGCCACCTCCATCCCATCTATACCCCATCACCCCTTAAATCCCCCATCTCCATCCAACCCTTCTTCCATGACCATGATGGAGGAGATGTTTCAAGCCTATTCCATGTGGAAGGCTTTGTTGAGAGCTGAAAAATACCATTTTTCACCCCTTAACTTGAGTCTTGATAGACCTTTGAGAGAACTAAATAAGTGTTTTAAGTGCTTGTGTTGCAGCTAACAATAATGACAGGCTTAACCATAAAAGCAGCTTAAAAGTGCCAAAAAGATGACAATCCATGTCAATCCAAAGGAAGAAAGAGAAGAAACAACCTCACTAGCTGTTGAAAGGTCTGAATTGAAGAGGCAGAGACCTGGTCTCAATCCAGAAAAGAAGTATGGAGCAATTTGAATGTAAAATGCACTCTGAGGTCTTTTCAAGAAAGAACGAATCGCTCCCAAAGAACGACATCATTACAAAGAACCTGAACTCTGCGAAAAGAACAAAAACTCCAGGCTTAGCTTTCGAAGAGCATCTGAACTCTTCGAAGAGATGATCGACCTTTTCGAAAAGAAGAAAACTCAATTCGAACAGAACCAGAACATTGCGAAAAGAGCTTCAGGAGTTACCACACCTTGCGAAAAGCCCTCTAAGCTTTGCGAAAAGGTATTCTGGAGATTCCCAACTTTTACAAGGGCAATTCAGTAATCTGTTTCATGCGTCCCAATGCATTTAAAAACCTAGGGACATTCCAGAGGATTCTAAGCATGAAGCGAAGGCATATTCCACCCCACGTGAGCACCTAGAGATGAAATAACTTGGCGGGAACTTCTAGAAACTCTAATAGATTTTCAAAATGCATAATAGAATTGATGCCTTTTTCACCTGATTGGCTGAACCAGATCGAGGAATTCTGATTGACCAGAACAGATCTGGATCCTCGTGCTCGACTACCATTGGTCAATACAGATCTGAGCACTTCTGATTGGTTGATACACATCTGAGCTGGACTTAGGGAAAACTATAAATAGACGAACCATTTGCCCAATTTGGGTATCTAGATTTTGAGTTTCATTCCTAATCCCCCATTTCCAAATCAGATAGTTTGTCTGAAATCCCTGTAATAGTCTCGCCTTGTACTTGCAATTGAGAGCTGTGAGATCCTTCTGTAGTTCAAAGGAGAGTTGTATTCAAGACTGCAAATCTGAGAGCTGTTAAGCCGTGCTCTGTAATTGTAATGGTAGATTTGAAAAGGTTGTTGTAAACCGTATATTCTCAATTGGACTCATGTTAAGGGTTCCCTCTGATCTCCTTATTGCATTAGAATCCTTTAGATTTACTGTTTTTCATGCAATTTCCCTTAATTCATTAATCCTGTGAGAATTAGTGTTAGTAACCTAATCTCTCACGGCATTTGTAGTGATGCTTCTTGTTCTAAACTAAGGCTTTGGATGAAAGACTATTGGATGGTTTGTGGCCATTAAAGTGGATAGACCATAGCCATAAGCTTAAGCCTAATCCTTAAATTAGATTTATTTCTCTTACATCTGCGCTTGTAGCCTGATGAAGATTGGATCATCTCTCAGTTAAGCTGCAGTCATTCTCATTAGTTTTCAAGGACCATATCAAAGTTAGATATTACTTCTCCATTTTTTTTACCTCAAACGTTCCCCCAACTTGGATCTGGATCATTTAGTTTACTTTTTACTTTTATCATTTAGTTAATGTGACAAAATCAACCTCCCATCTTATGTGCTTTCTAGATAGGATAAGAGGCCAGATCTGGTAGCTCAGATCTGGAGGTTTATCTTGCATTTTATACAAATTCTCTGTGGACGATCTTTCACTCACTTACATTTAAAACTTGCTACAATTGGCCCTGATCTTGCAGGCTAATTCACTTCTACCTGTGCTGATATTTCTTTAATCTTGTTTTTAATATTCTAGATTCAGTATAATTTAGTAGTTACAAACCTGTTTTCAAAACACACATAAATCAAGCACACAAAGAAGCAACAACAAGTTTTTGGCGCCGCTGCCGGGGAATTTGTTCTAAAATAGGTAGACCTAAGTTTTCACTTTAATTTTTATCAGTACTAAACTATTCTATTGTTTATACCTGTGCAGTTATTCATGTCCAATTTTTGAAGAAGGGAAACTACTTAAAAAGGAATTCTGAAGGTTTGCTGTGAATAATCAGATTTTTTGTTCTGAGTTGTATGTTTGGTAGGAGGACTCTCAGCCCTGAGATTGTCCCACTGAATTTAGAAGTTGAAAGGCTACTACGAACCAAACAAACAACACAGAATTCTGCTACTATGGGAGAAGAACCTCGACTTTTGAGGGATTACTTTGCACCTGGTGCTTATAATTCTCCCTTTTGCATTCAATTTCCTACTGTTGAAGGAAATTATGAGATCAAATCATCAACTATCCAAATGCTTCCTTCCTTCCATGGGTTGAGTAAGGAAGATCCATACAAACATGTGGATGAATTCTTGGCTCTTTGCACCACATTCAACATAGCTGGACTTGGTCCAGAAGCAACCAAGCTTAGGCTCTTTCCTTTTTCATTAAAGGATAAAGCTAGAGCATGGTTATCTATGTTAGCACCAAATAGTATCACTTCTTGGAATGATTTGCAGTGTCAATTTTTAGCCAAATATTTCCCAATGTCTAAAACAAGTCAATTGAGACAAAGTATCATTTCTTTCTCACAAAACTCAACTGAAACTTTCCATGAAGCATGGGAACGATTTAAGGAACTTTTAAGGCAATGTCCTCACCATCAAATTCCCAGATGGCAGCTGGTTCAAAGCTTCTATCAAGGAATTGATTAAAAAGGCAAAAATATGGTGGATGCCTCCTGTGGAGGCACTTACTTACAAAAAACAGTTGAGGAGGTTTGAGACTTATTTGAAGTAATTGGTGAAAACTCAACTCAACAGGAATCCCTGTCAAGAGATCTTGAAAATCCTGCTAGGTTGAACAATCAGCAACCCACCAAAGGGAAAATTTATGAGGTGAATGAGTTGGAAAGGAAGATGGACAATTTAACCACAAAGTTTGATGGATTGATGGACTCACTCAAAAATACAAATGTTGCAAGAGTAGAGGAGGCATGTCTGATATGCCAGTCCCCTACTCATTAAATTGACCAATGCCCTGCTGCACCACAGTTCCCAGATTTAATGGTGGAACAAGCTCATGCTGCTCAATCATTTGGACAGATGCAGTCAAATGAATATCCATGGAGAGGGCACCCCAATTTGAGGTGGAACCAAGGGAATTATCAATCCCAATAGCAGCAACAACCAAAGAACCAAATGCCTTTCAAAACTGCACAGCCTTATCAGCAGAATTTTTATGCCAAACCAAATTTTCAATTTCATTCCACAACAACCTCTCGACAATCGGATTCAAACCCCTTCCAGGTCCCCTTCTTTTGAAGATCAAGTCCTAAATTCACTCCAGAATTTAGGATCCTTAACTCAGACTGTGAATTTTCACAGCCAGAGCATAAAGAAGATTGAAGAAACATTGGGACAGCTTTCAAATACTTTGGCAAAAAGAGAGGAAGGAAAGTTACCCAGCCAACCTTTGAACAATCCCAAAGGACAGTTCATGGTTGGAGAAGCTTCTAATTTACATGAAGAAGTAAAAACTGTTACCACTTTGAGAAGTGGAAGAATCATAGATAACAAAGTGGGCACTGAAGAAGAAAAAAATGAGGAAAATGATAAAGATATGCAGCAAGAGCAGCATAGTGATAGCAGTGGGGGTGCTGATGGACCTCAGAAAAATCAAAAAAATGAAAAACAAAAAATCCAAAAAGTTTCTGAAATTGCTTCCAAATCTGTAGATGAAGGACTAGTTCCTCATTTACCATTTCCTTATGCAATGAAATCTGTATCCCCTTTTGATAAAGGTAACATAAAAATAGATGAAATGATGGAGACTTTCAAGCAAGTCAAGATAAATCTACCTTTGCTTGAGGCAATCAAACAAATTCCAGCATATGCAAAATTTTTGAAAGATGTTTGCACTCACAAAAGACAGTCTAGGATACAGTTTTCCAAGAAGGTCTTTGCTGTGGAAAGAGTTAATCAGGGGTTATCCATTGCTACACCTCCTAAACTTCAAGACCCTGGAATCCCCACAATCCCTTGCATTATTGGGGAACATACCATTGAAAAGACTTTATTAGATCTGGGTGCTAGTGTCAACCTACTTCCATATTCTGTATATGAGAAACTAGGTTTGGGAAAATTAAAACCCACTCATGTGGTGTTACAACTAGCAGACAGATCTGAAAGGAAGCCAGTTGGGATGATTGAAGATGTATTGGTGGGAGTAGATAAATTTTTCTATCCTGCTGATTTTCTAGTTTTGGACATGGAACCAACCAAAAATAAAACTTCCATCCCTGTCATTTTGGGAAGACCATTCCTGGCTACAGCAAATGCTTGCATTCAATGCAGATCTGGAATTATGGAAGTCTCTTTTGGAAACATGAAGGTAAAATTAAATGTTTATAATGCAGTCACACAGCCTCAATTCAGTTCTGAAGAATGTTTTCATGTTGATCTATTGGATGAACTGGTAGAAGGGACTTTTCAACAGTTTCTGCAGTGTGAAGAGTTCACCACAAATGTTGAAGATGCTTGGGGAAATTCTGAAGAAGTAACAGTTTGTATCTCAAAATCTGAGGAAATAAATGTTGTGCAAGGAACTCATAATCAATCAGCAAGTTTCTCTTCTTGGAAACCTGCTACTCTCCCCCTTCCACAAACAGCTAAGGTACCTTTGTTACCTTCTTTTCTCAGCCCACCTGAGTTAGAACTAAAGCAGCTGCCAGAAAATTTGAAATATGTGTTTTTAGGAAATCATAAATCATTGCCTGCAATTATTTCTTCCTCCCTCACAAAGGAGCAAGAAGAAGAGCTGTTGATAGTTTTGAAAGAACATAGAAGGGCAATTGGCTGGACTATTGCTGATTTGGGAGGAATCAGTCTAGCTGTTTGCATGCACAAAATCCATTTGGAAGAAGATGCAAAGCCTTCTAGGGAAATGCAAAGGAGGCTGAACCCTCATATGCAAGAAGTGGTCATGAAAGAGGTTGTTAAGTTGTTGGATGCAGGGGTCATTTACCCTATTTCAGATTCAACTTGGGTGGCACCTACACAGGTGGTACCTAAGAAATCTGGGATCACTGTTGTAACCGCAGACTCTGGTGAGCTGATGTCAACCAGACAAACAACTGGGTGGAGAGTCTGTATTGATTACAGAAAATTAAATGCAATGACCAGAAAAGACCATTTCCTCCCATTCATTGATCGATTTTAGATAAGCTAGCGTGAAAAGCTTATTACTATTTTCTTGATGGTTACTCGTTACAACCATTCACGTGGTACCCACAAGATCCATTCACTTTCCCTTTTGGAACTTTTGCCTATAGGAGAATGCCTTTTGGTCTTTGTAATGCTCCTGCTACCTTTCAAAGATGCATGTATTCCATTTTTTCTGATATGATTGACCAATTTATGGAGATTTTTATGGATGATTTTTCAATCTATGGAGACTTTTCCGGTTCGCATCATCTCAAATTGGTATTACAGAGATGTGAAGAAACCAATCTAGTTTTGAGCTGGGAAAAGAGCCATTTCATGGTCACCCAAGGCATTGTCCTTGGCCATGTAGTTTCCCACAAGGGCATTGAGGTGGATAGAGCAAAAATTGATTTAATTGCACATTTACCACCTCCCAAAACTATTAAGCAAATCAGAAGTTTTCTGGGACATCTTTGGATTTCTGAAGGTTCATTAAGGACTTCAAAATAGCAATAAAACCTCTTTATCATTTCTGTGCCAAGATGTCCTTTTGTTTTCAATAATGAATGCATGAAGGCTTTTGAATTCCTAAAAAGCTTGATTTCAGCTCCAATATTGCAGTCTCAGTTATTAATTACCTTTTGAATTGATGTGTGATGCATCGTTATGCTTTAGGGAGTCCTGGGACGAGAAAAGAAAAAACATCTCATGTCATAGCTTATGCCGAGATCAATGATTGATGCACTCAATTACACAACAACCGAGAAGGAGAGCTGCTTTTTGCTTTAGAAAAATTAAGGTCATATGTCTTGGGGTCACAAATAGTGGTGTTCACTGACCACTCTGCTTTGAAATATCTTCTGTCTAAGAAGGATACCAAACCAAGATTAATCAGGTGGATTCTCCTATTACAGGAATTTGATTTACAGATCAAAGATAAAAAGGGGGTGGAAAATGTGTTGGCTGATCACCTGTCAAAAATTTTAACTGCTGAGATTGATAGGCTACCTATCAATGAATCTTTCCCTGATGAGCAACTTTTTGCCATTAGTGTACACACTCCTTGGTTTGCAAACATAGTCAACTTTTTGGCTACTGGTAAAATTCCTCAACATTGGAATAAAATGGATAAAGATCTTTTCTTCGCAAAGGTTAAACATTTCATCTGGAAAGATCCTCATCTGTTTAAGAGTTGTGCAGACCAAATAATAAGAAAATGTGTCCCTGACCAAGAATTTCATAGAATACTTTCTATGTGTCATGAACAGGCTTGTGGAGGTCATTTTAGTGGAAACAAAACTGCTGCAAAGGTTTTGCAGTGCGGATTTTATTGGCCTACACTTTGCAAAGATGCTCTGCAGCATTGTAAGTCTTGCCAAAACTGTCAAAAATTGGGCAGCATTTCCAAGAGAAACTCAATGCCTCTACAGCCTATTTTGGTAGTTGAGTTGTTTGATGTTTGGGGGATAGACTTCATGGGTCCCTTTCCTCCTTCCAATGGGTATAATTTCATTTTAGTAGCTGTGGATTATGTATCCAAATGGATTGAAGCCACAACCACTAAAACAAATGATCACAAAGTGGTTCTCAAATTTCTTAAGGATCACATTTTTTCCATGTTTGGTTTTCCCAGAGCCATTATCAGTGATGGGGGAAGCCATTTTTGTAATAAACATTTTGAAACTTTATTGAAAAAATACACTGTGACTCATAGAGTGGCCACCACATATCATCCACAAACCAGTGGACAAGTGGAGATTTCTAATAGAGAAATCAAACATATTTTGGAAAAGACTGTGAAGAAGGTAAAAAAGGATTGGTCCTTTAAGTTGAATGATGCATTGTGGGCATACAGGACAGCCTATAAAACCCCAATTGGTATGTCCCCCTTCAGGTTGGTCTATGGCAAAGCATGCCATTTACCAGTAGAACTAGAATATAAAGCTTTTTGGGCCATTAAAACATTGAACATGGATCTAACTACTGCTGGTAATCACAGGAAACTGCAACTTGCTGAGTTGGAGGAGCTGAGAATGGATGCATACACAAATTCAAGATTTTACAAAGAGAAAGTCAAAACTTTCCATGATAAAAATTTATTGAGAAAAGAGTTCACAGCTGGCTCTAAGGTATGGTTATTTAACTCAAAACTCAAGTTTTTCCCAGGAAAGCTGAGATCCAGATGGGAAGGGCCATACACTATTATACCAATGTTTCGTGCATAGCTTTGGGGCACGGTCTGGTGGATCGTGCTGATGGCAAGGGTTTTGGGGTGCCAAAATTCGGGCTGTCATAGTTGGTATCAAAGCATTTTCTTTTAGAAATTCTGATAATCATTCTTTTGTCAGAGCATAGGGACTTTTGCTAATGAAAACTTTGTTTTCACGTGCAAACCGTTATGTTTCCTAGAGGAAGAGGCCGACCAAGGGGCGGTCATAATAGGAGCTTGCACAGTCGAGATGATTTTATCTCGGATGCAAATAGAGTACCTATAGGAGATGGAGTGGCTTCTAGCAGTAGTGGCCAAGGGAGCCAAGATCGGGCATAGACTTTGGATCGCGATCGTTAGGATCAAGATCAAAGAGAACAAGAGAGAGTCAGAGAAAGGAATGAGGGTAGAGAGGAGCATTGGAGGATGATGCACACCATGGAAACCATGGCTGCTGCTATGGCCCAATAGGCAGCATCCTTGGCAGCTCATACCGCTCATGAGAAGCATCAGCCACCGACACCTCCAGTGGCTCCGACACCGCCAGTGTCTCCAGCTTTTACTGAGTTTAGGAGGATGAGACCTCCTAGCTTTTCAAGGCAGGCAAACACTATGGCAGCTGAAAACTGGTTAAGTGAAATGGAGAAAGTATTTAGCGTATTCATGTGCATAGAGGATGAGAGCGTCCGTTGGGTAGCCTACATGTTCGACGGGGAGGCTGGGCCTTGGTGGAAGTCCGTTTCTAGGACTAGGGCTCAGGAGACCCCAGATATGCCCTTGACTTGGGACGAGTTCGTCGAGGAATTTAACAAGTAATATTTCTCGAAAGTGGTGAGGAACCAAATGGAGATTCAATTTCTACAGCTTACTCAAGGGAAGATGACTGTGAGAGAATTTGGAGTGGAGTTCATGCGACTCGCTCGCTTCGCGCCCGACTACATCATCACAGAGATAATGAGAGCAAAGAGGTTTCAACAAGGATTGGAGTCGGACGTGAGGGGAGGAGTAGCACCATTCTAGTTGAGGACCTATGGAGAGGTCATGAGCAAGGCCTTCGTGATAGAGGAAGAAAATAACAAGTACCGCCAGAGGGAGCAACAAGGAAGGTGGAATACGGACCAGAGCAGAATGAGGAATTATGAACCGGTGAATAAAAAGTCGAGATTCATACCAAACAACCAGAGACCACCATTCCAGGGAGGTTATGGGAGACCAGCGCAGCAGAGCAGCCAGCATTGCTCGCGTCGGGGAGACAAATACGCTACGAGAGCCCTGCTATCACTACCGGAGCTGTAGTCACACAGGGTGTTTCTCGAGCAGCTTCTTCCACACCTCGTGAGACTTATGCCAAGTGTGGCAAGTCTCACAAGACAGCTGATTGTAGGAAAGGAACTCGGAATTGCTTTAGATGTGGCAAGGTGGGCCACTTGATCAAGGAGTGCCCTGAGATGAACAAAGGGAAGACGGCTTCAGCTCCTATTCCACGACCGATACAAGCAAGGAAGCCGATCGTCCAAGGAAGATCCTACGCAGTCACAGCTTAAGAGGCTCATAATACAAATAATGTGATTCAAGGTGAGTTTTCTTTTAAATAAAGAATTTCAATTCTTAAAAATTTTAGATAGAGAAGGTGCATCCATATAGAAAATAGAAAAGAACTTGCACATAATAAATTCTAGTGTTATGATATACTTTATATATATGTGTATGTATGATTAGGTGCATTACAAATTTATAAGAAGGGAAGCGACGTGACATACGAAGCTCGATTGTTGATAGACCCGGGGTCAACCAACTCATTTGTTACCCCTCGCTTCACCAAGAGGATGAAAGCCAACCCGGAGGAGTTAGACTTTGTTTTAATCGTGGCTGTTCCTACTGGGAAATCGGTTGATACCGAAAAGGATTGCAACTCCGTGATCATGAGGGTCATGGATGGAGATGTCTTTGAGCTTCCGGCGAATCTAATTCTGTTAGACATGCAAGGATTCAACGTGATCCTTGGCATGGATTGGTTATTGACTCACTGTGCAACGGTAGATTGTAAGAACAAGGTCGTCATCTTCAGACCCAACACGAGGAGATCATTTAGATTTTTAGGAGAGAGGTCGACACACATGCCACTTATCTCGCAGTCAGGGTCGAGCGCTTGATCAGAAAGGAGTGCAGTGGATACTTGGCGTTCTTGAAGGAGGATAAGGAGGAGAAGAATGTTATCTCTGAAATAGCCATGGTGCCAGACTTTGCTGATGTATTTCAGGAGGAGTTACCCAGATTACCTCCAGAGAGAGAAGTAGAATTCGCCATCGACTTAGCACCAGGAACGGAGCCTTGTCTAAAGCGCCATACATGCTAAGTTGAAGGAATTGAAGGAGCAGTTATAAGAACTAATGGACAAGGGGTTTGTAAGACCAAGCGTGTCTCCATGGGGAGCACCGGTCTTGTTTGTAAAGAAGAAGGATGGGTCAATGTGTCTGTGCATTGACTATCAACAGTTGAACAAACTTACCATTAAGAATCGATACCCTTTGCCTAGGATAGATTACATGTTTAATCAATTGCAAGGAGCAAGGTATTTCTCCATGATCGATCTGAGCTCTGGATACCATCAGTTGAGAGTCAAGGCAGAGGATATTCAGAAGACTGCATTCAGGACTCGATACGGACACTATGAGTTCCTAGTGATGCTGTTTGGGTTGACAAATGCCCTGGCGTCATTCATGAATCTGATGAATAGGGTGTTTAAACCACACCTAGACTCTTGTGTCGTAGTGTTTGTCGACGACATCCTGATTTATTCAAAATCAGAGGAAGAGCATGAAAAGAACTTGAGAGTAGCCCTATAGACTGTACGTGAATACCAACTGTATGCCAAGCTCAGCAAATGTGAGTTTTGGTTAGAAGAGGTTAGCTTTTTGGGACACATTGTCTTAAAGCTTGGTGTCACTGTAGATCCAGCAAAAATCGAAGCAGTGGTCAATTGGGAGCAATTAAAGATCGTGACCGACATCCGTAGTTTCCTTGGATTAGCGGGTTACTATCGGCGTTTTGTTGAGGGTTTTTCAAAGATATCAGGACCACTCACGAGACTTACACGGAAAGATGCAAGGCTCGAATGGAGTGAGGCATGTGAGAAGAGTTTTCAAGAACTCAAGAAGAGACTCACTTCAGCTTCAGTACTTGCGATTCCTTCAGGCAGTGGAAGGTTTGCAGTATACAGTGATGCTTCGTATAGTGGTTTAGGCTGCGTGCTCAATCAACACAGAAAGGTGATAGCGTACGGGTCAAGACAGTTAAAACAACACGAAAAGAATTATCAGACACATGACCTAGAATTAGCAGCGGTCATTTTTGCGCTGAAGATTTGGAGACATTATTTGTACGGTGAGACTTTTAAGATTTTCACCGACCACAAGAGTCTCAGATATCTATTTACACAGAAGGAACTAAATATGAGGCAGCGCAGATGGATGGAGTTTCTCAAGGACTATGACTGTTCCATACAGTACCATCCAGGCAAGGCTAATGTAGTGGCCGATGCCTTGAGTCGAAAGAGTTTAGCATAGTTGGCTAGTCTACTTTTGGGTATGCACTGATGGAAGTTATTTGAGGATCTGGCACTATATGATGTGAACATTGAGTCGCAAGCTACAGGAGCCTTCTTGGCTAATATCTCAGTGAGACCGATGATATTTGAGCATATCCATGAACTACAGATGAAAGACCCAGCACTAACCAAGATTCGTCAAGATGTAACTGAAGGCATTAGATTTGAGTTTTCGATCAAGGAGGGTGGTTCCTTGTTGTTCAAGGGTCGTCTCTGTATTCTAAACAATGCCGATTTACGGCGAACAATTCTTGATGAATCTCACAAGTCAAGCTATGCTATCCACCCGGGAAGCACAAAGATGTATCAAGATTTAAAAAAGAATTACTGGTGGAGAGGCTTGAAACAAGATGTGGCAGAGTACGTGTCGCGGTGTTTGACGTGTCAGCAAATCAAGATCGATCATAGACACCCCGCAGGTCTATTGCAGCCTCTACCTATACCAGAATGGAAGTGGGAATCGATCTCTATGGACTTCATCGTTGGACTACCGCATACTGCAAAGAGGTACAATGCCATTTGGGTAGTAGTCGATCGATTGACCAAGTCAGCACACTTCTTGCCTTACAACACGATGTACACGGCGGGAAGACTGGTAGAGCTGTATATGAAGGAGATTGTCCGTTTGCATGGGATTCCGAGTGCCATTGTTTCAGACCATGACCCATTATATACATCAAAGTTTTGGAAGAAATTTCAAGAAGGAATGGGAACGTGACTAGATTTCAGTATGGCATTCCATCCGCAAACCGACGGACAGACTAAGAGGGTCAATCAGATCATTGAGGACATGCTTAGGGCATGTATGTTAGAATTGCAAGGATCGTGGGATCAACACCTACCCTTGATTGAGTTTGCATATAACAACAGCTTTCAAATGAGCATTGGGATGGCACCATATGAAGCACTTTATAGACGGCGATGTAGATCGCCCATCAATTGGGAGGAAACCGGTGAGAAATTTGTTTTGGGACCCGAAATACTTGAAGATAATGCCACCATGCTTGGATGATAAGGGCAAAACTCAAAGTGGCTCAGAGCAGAGAAAAACTACGCCAATATCAAGCGGACGAGTGTAGACTTTAAGGTGGGTGAACATGTGTTCGTAAAAGTGTCACCTATGAAGGGGGTGATGAGATTTGGAAAGAGAGGGAAGTTAAGTCCCCGCTATCTTGGACCATTTGAGGTTCTATGTCGAGTAGGGGAAGTTGCTTACCGCATTGGATTGCCACCGTTATTTGATCAGGTACATAATGTGTTCCATGTATCTATGCTAAGGAAGTACCTTAACGACCCTGATCACGTGTTGAGCGGTCAATCATTTGAGATGCATGAGGATATGACTATGATCGAAGAGCCGGCGAAGATTTTGGATCGAAAAGAACAAGTGTTGCGAACAAAAGTGATTCCATTAGTACTTATTCGATGGAAGTATCATCCGACCGAAGAAGCTACGTGAGAACGAGAGGCCGACGTGAAAGAACATTATCCGAGCTTGTTTGCGACAGTTTGAGAGTCAAAATTGTATCACCACAAGCATGGTTGTGGATTTAAATTATATGTTGTAATTCAATGTCAACCTTTTGATCAATTCACTCAGGAGAAACAATTTTATCCACATAGCGTTTCTAATGCCATGTTAAATGCCATGATGATGTGTTTCATAGAACCAATGACCAATTGGTCATGCTTTACCAAGGAACCAAAAGAGACAGAAAAATTTTAAAAATCTGAAGAATCAGATCAAAAACTGATTAATCAATTTTCAAATCGATTAATCGATTTGGGAATTTGATTAATTGATTTTGGTCGATTAGTCGATTGACATACGCCAGTGAGTGGAAGTGTAATGACGATTCAGGAAATGAAAGAAGTGAAATTTCGATTAATCGATTTGGGATTTCGATTAATTGATCTGGAGATTCGATTAATCGAGTAGCTTAAGAATTTTAGAAAAATTTGAAGAATTTTATAGGATTTTGATTAATCGAAGAAGAATTCGATTAATCGATTTGGGATTTCGATTAATCGAGTCACTTGAAAATTTTAGGAAAAATTTGAAGGACTTCACGATTTCGATTAATCAAAGCAGAATTCGATTAATCGATTTTAAGATTTCGATTAATCGAAGTGAATTTCGATTAATCGACTGGCTCACGCCAGTGAGCTCGAAAACTTGAAAATTTAAATGACCACGATTTCGATTAATCGAAATGATTTCGATTAATCGATTTTGAGTCTCGATTAATCGATTTTGGAAATCAATTAATCGATTTTGCACGGCTGAACCTAGTTTTGAAACTCGATTAATCGATTTTCGAAATCGATTAATTGAACCGGGGCCTATATATGTAAATCGAGGGGGACTTCTCCCCATTTGAAATCAAATTTGCTTTTGGCTTTTACGCGCCTTGCTATCTTCTTCTACAAAAGGCTTGAAGACCTAGGGTTTCTGTGGTTTGGATTGATTTTGGATCGAAATCGTTTGCGTCCGGCTCAAACACCTAAGGTAAAACCCTAGATTCGTTCTTCTTTCCATTTCAAGCCATATAAGCCCTAGTTTTTACCATATTTGTCACAAAATACCACCTACCCCATCGCCCCTAAGAACACCGTCACCGTCGGCATCGGATACCACATCTGGTTCGACGAGCGCGTCTTCACACGAATCTTCACCAATGCCACCACCGCCCTTCAACGTACTCCAACCAAACGAGTGGTTGGCGGCAAAGACCATCGAAGATGAGTTTATCTTCGATGTGGAACTATTTACAAACCCCGATGTGGCAGGCGAGACCCAATGGGCTCGAAATTACCTAGTAAAGGTCGGCCTCGGCAACCTTTTGAAACCAATCCGCGGGTCCTACTACCCTAGGTTGGCCCGCTTATTTTACCAAGGGCTGAAGGAGGGGCCTACTGACGACATAGTCACGACCACCATCGAGGGTTGCGACTATACCTTCACTCGTCGCCACATCCACAAGGTCCTCGAATGCTACTTAGACTTCGTGCCTGAGACTACCCTCTTCCCACCCTTTGCAGAAGACGTGAAATTTGAAGAAATAATGACCCATATGACCAAAGGGAAAAAGGGGTCGGGATTGTCCATTAGGACGGTCGATCTCCCACATTACATGTGGATGCTTGATTCCATAATCAAGTGCAACCTCTACCCCATGCGCCACGACACCGAGCGGGTGGAGTTAGTGCAGCAGGTACTCTACGCGGCCTTCTGTGGCCGTTGGTTTGACGCTACGAAGATCATCCTCGAGGGGATGGTTTACATAAAAGGGAAGTTAATGAAGGGCAATTTGAGGCCCAAAGAAAAGATGCCGTATGCGCAGCTCATCTCAAGCATGCTGGAGTGTTACTCAGACACTCCAGAGTACGCCGTTTCGCCCCATGAGGAGAGAGCTACGGATCGCGTGAAGCATTTCTCCATTGCTTTATGGAGCCGTAGTTATAATTTTCTCAAGAGATCCCTGCCCGGCTCGGGGCCCGGCCCATAGAACCACCCCCACCACCACCCCCACCACCACACTAGGACCCACCTGAGGGTGGAGCACACCCCTTCGATCCACCAGCGGAGGGGGCACCCTCACATGGCACTGCATCACCTACGCCGCCATCACAGTCAGCGGCTGCCACACCAACTTCTTCATATCGCCGACGAGCGGCTCGCCTGGCGCTCACTATAGAGGATGTGTTGGCTCGGATGGAGGCCAACAACGAGAGGATGAACCGACAGATGAACTTTTTGATGTTCCACACCCTACAGTACATCTATCTGTTAGACTACAGCAGTGCCTCACACAGGAGGTCGACTGGACTGCCGGTCGGATTGCTTTCCATTCGGGTGCCGGTTTCCACGCGAGTACATCTATCGCCAATGCATCTGGCTCGGCGCCCCAGCAACTCGAGCAGCCTACAGAGACGACCCAGCCACCACCTGAGCCGCCAGTCCCGTCAGAGCAGCCCACCCTTGCGTCAGATCAGCCCGGAGAGGGGACGACCTGAGCGCCTGACGATAGTTTTCTTTTGTGATCAATTTTGCATATTTTGTACTGTTCTATTACAAATTCTAAATTGTAATTACCGAAAACAGTTGACGAAACTTGTATATTTGACAAATTGATAATGGAATACAGATCAGTTTTTTTTTTTTTCTGGATGTACTTGTATTAGTTTTGTTTTCTCGTACTGTGTGATGTGTAAATTACTTTCGGGTGTGGGTACGTGACACAGCGGTGTGTGGGGTACCACACCAGCGCACCTTTGGGTTATTTTCGAGGACGAAAATTCTCAAGGTGAAGAGAATGTAATATCCCAAAAAATTGAGTGTTTAACTTTGACCTCGAGATTTGTGCCCAATTGGTCGTAGGTTTGACCAAGTGATGGTCAAACATTGAATACATGAAGTGATGAATTGATGTGATGCAAATGTGACTAAGTGTAGTGAATGGTATTAGTTTAGAGCTACATACACCTATCTCTGGTGTATGTGCTTAACACCGAAATAGGAAGGAAGATATAAGGGTTTAATAACCCTAAAAATTCCTTTTGTTGGTTGTTGAAGAGAGAGTTAAGAAGAGACAGAGAGAAGGAGTAAAGAGGAGTTATGGAAGCTTGGAGTTAATACAAATCAAGAGGAGATTAGAGCATTGAATGCTGATTCAATGCTTGAGGAGCTGTTGAAGCAGAAAGATGGAACCCTAGCCATCAAACCCAACAAATCAACCCTTTGAAGGATTTATTGAGGTAAGTATGATTAGATTTCAATACCTAGAGAAAGAAAAAGAAAAGGAATGAATTTTGGAAGAACAGCCTGAAAGGGGACTGAATCTGGCCAAATCGATTAATCGAAATAGAGGTTCGATTAATCGATTTTGGCCCAGAAGTTGAGTCAAGGATGTCCGATTTCGATTAACCGAATTGTATTTCGATTAATCGATTTGAAAGGTCGAATAATCGATTTGAAACTCGACTAATCGACTGGGTACCTCCAGTGGCTAGAGAAACAAGACCTGGGGAAATCGACTAATCGAGTTGGGAAATCGATTAATCGACTTTGGATGTTGATTAATCAATTTGGGATCGACTAATCAATTTCAGATTTTTGACCACTCGATTTGAGAATCGACCTCACTATGTTAGAGATTTTGATTAATCGATTTGGGATCGATTAATCGAATTTGAATCTCGATTAATCGATTTTGGGAATCGATTAATGGATTTGAGTTTCGATTAATTGATTTTGGAAATCGATTAATGGATTTGAGTTTCGATTAATCGATTTTGAGAATCGATTAATCGACTTTGGCAGTTTTACCTAACTTTCTAGTTTTACTTTGAGATTCATGGAGGGTCTAGGACCTTTTTTATTACATGTTTAGTGATGTATTGCATGTGTTGTGATGTACCATAGGTGGTACGTGTGGAAGCGAGCACAAGGAGCCGTGTGGGACCTTGATGCTTGGACCTTCAGAGACTTGAGGTAGGGAACACCTTAAACATGTACTTTAATTGAAAGAGCATGTATGTAGTGATATGTTTATCAGAATTGAAAATGTTTTAACTATGAAAAGCTTTGTGAAAATGGGTGTGTGTGTGACACCAAGAATGTGATAAAGGCATCTGTGTGATGCGAGTAACTGAGATCAAGTAATCTAATGAGAATAAGACATCCCCAGGGGATGAAAAAGAAATAAAGGCATCAGTGTGATGTGAGTAAATTATACATCCCAGGGATGTATATATGATTGAATAATTACTGTTGAGGCCTAACTGATATAAGATAGCACTTTACAAGGTGAATAACTATATGTAAAGCACATGTTATTTTTATTATTTGAGGTTTGTTTAGAATACCCCACTGACGTGGCGGGACACCCACGACTGACGCGACAGTATATCCGTGATCGGTACGGCGGCCAATTCGTACACTAGTGCGGAGGTCTATCCGTACACAGTAAGCACATCCCAGGAATGTTGAGTTGAGATTTAACCTCGCTGCTTAGTGAGAAAGAGGCTTGGATAGTATTCCCAGGGAATACAATTTTACAATTTTCTATTTAGGCGACGATGGTGGGTATTCCATCGGGGCTCGATGCTATATTGCTCGGGGATTACTTAAGTTGAAGATTTAAGTTTTGCTTTAGGTCTGTTCAGTGTCATTCATGATTAATCAATAGTAAAGTAAGACAAGCAAATTACCAGTAAACTTGAATGCAAATCATCAGCTTTTAAATTATTTTTCTAGCAAATGCATAGACACATCCTACTTAGAATATCATGGAATATATGTGAGATTTTAATTTATATGTTCATGGTGTTATTCCCTATTGAGCTAGGATGTAGCTCACCCCTTTAGACTATACATCGCAGGTCCTTTGTTAGCAGCAGCTGAGGCTTCGGGAGACGTAGGTTTGAGCGATTCAGATTACGTGCCTGGGGAGGAGTTGAAGCCTCCTCCCGAGGACTTCTTCTAGGAGACTCCGCTGAGTACTTTGAGAGAGTTTTGTTAGCAAATTGTACGGCTTGGTATGTCAAGCCTTTAATTTTTATAACAATGTAATTGAATTGACTTAATTCTTTTGGCGAACCATCTGGGGTGATCAGTCTATCACCGATGGTTCGGATCGGTTCTCTGTTCATACAGTGGCATGAAAGTAGAATTGTCTTTTGTTTATGCCAGATAGGCATGTTACTTTTTTCGCTTTATGCAATTATTTGCTTTGTCTCTTTATTATTGCTTGTTATACCAATGTTCCGTGCATAGCTTTGGGGCATGGTCTAGAGGATCGTGTTGATGGCTAGGGTTTCAGGGTACCGAAATCCGAACTGTCACATGTATGATAGTCATTTGTCCCCGTAAATTATACCCAGGCGAGTTTGGGTCTGGGCTTCCATCCCTTTTATTGTTGCTTATTGCCCCTAGTGGGTGCATGATTATGCATAGTTAATTGATGTTTATGATCATTGTCGGCGGAAGCCAAGATTGGATGCCCCTTTTTAGGAGACACCCAATGTTTGGTTGGATCTATTCAAGATAGTTGAAGTTGGATGCTCTAGCTAATGTTGGTCCAGGGCACATTTTCAGCAAAATGGCAAGTACTCCTAAAAGCATTGTGACAACTATTCACTTCGCTCGGGTGGTTATGCTAAATAAACTTTGGGATCGATGGGTTTGCCCAAAGATCTCGAACCCTACTTTCAGCAGGGGCACCCGTGAATAATCCAATGAGGTCGTCAAATGCCTTATAGGATTGGACGCAAACTGTGGAGCCTTGTGTATGTTTACTTCGCGCCTATCTTTGAATGTGGGTCGATCACCCCTCTTACTTACGAAACTGTTGTATTAAAAAAAAATCTCGAACATCAATCACCTTCAAATCATCTTGAGAAGCGAACATTTTTCCTGACTAACGGGCTTTCGCAACTCGAGAGGCGAACATTTTTCCTAGCTATTGGGCTTTCACAAATCATCCCACCTTGGTTATGCCCGGTAATGTCGCTAAGGGCTTGGGAACCGATTATCTCGATGAATGAATGATTAGCCTGGGACCCCAGGACTTTCGTTTTCTCACCATGTTACTCACCTAATGTTTGAAGTTTGTTCTGAATGCAGCGGACCCGTCAGTAATGCCTTGGTCCTCTTCGAATGTCTCTTTTCTTTAGCATACGATTATTAGTGATTGGATACCAAAGAGGGGCATCTGTAGACACCCAAATTTTGCCCAAGGCCCGATCGAAACACCTTTCGAGAGAGGTACAATTCTAAGCTTTTGATGGCATGTATGGAACCCTTAGGAATTACCCCAAACCTCCAGAAATCACCTTAGATCCCTCAAAACTTATCTCGAACCTTTAGAAACCAATCCCGAACCCTTAGGAATCAACCATAGCCTTTCTAGACCTATTAAAACCCTTCCCAGGCATGATTCAAACCCCCCTGAATAGCGGTTAGAAAGAGGAGTGCTAAAGTTTTTGTGGATAGTTTTCCAACCTAAGATATATACCATTGGAAAGTAGAGCTTCTCATCTTTCCAACGAACTAAGAATCACCTAATTTGGAGTTGTACATCAAACGATATGGCAGAATGAAGATTGCAAATTTGTGCAAGAAATTGCAAAATCGGACCCATAGAGCCAGTTTTGAACTAACTAAAATAGCTGATCAAAAGAGGAGTTCCAAGGTTAGCATAGATAGTTGCCCAACCTAAGACCTATACCATCAGAAAGTAGACTTTCCCAGCTTTCCATCGAGCTAAGAATCGCCTAATTTGGAGTTGTACATAATAAGTTCTGGCAATTTGAAAAATACGGATTTGTGCAGGAAATTGCAAACCGGGCCGGGCCCCTGCGGGTCTTCAACTTCTAACAGCTTGGGCTTAGTTTTCCTTCAAAAAATGGCCAAAATTGACATTGGCGGTTTGACTTGTGGACCATCCTAAAGTCTAGGGTGTGTTTCTTTAGGACCCTAGTGACCCTATTAGCTTAAGTTATCACCCTTTCGCCATTCAAGTCACCCCCGTATCATCTACCATTAAACCCAAATCCCTCTTCTCCAAGCTCTAGAAAATGACAAAAATCTTAGATTTCTCATTACCTAATTGCTAATCCAATTAGGACTTTAACCCCTCATTAATCCTCCCTTTCTCTATAAATAGAAAGCCACCCCTCTTGCTTAAGGGTTGAGAATTTTAGCCTAAGAGAGAAAGAGCTTAAAGTGAGATCTTTCTTCCTTTGATGCACACTTCTCATACAAATTCTAGAATTCTAAAACCTCGTTTGAGTGATATTTTTCACCTTAGATCCCTTAGTTTAGGTATATGCTACCCATTCACCTTCCCTCTCTACCTCTTAGTTAGCAAGCCTTAGAGGTTAGAACCCCACTTTCCACCATACAAAGCCTTCAAGAGCTCATCAAAGCAAGCCACGCAAGGCTCTCGTACGGTGCTACAAGGGCCTGAGGGCTCCGGCTCTCCCCTTTCTTATCCTATCTCTTTCTAGCTGCCTCCATCCTCCCATTTATGTCGTTACGCCGCCGATTTTTCGGTTGGAATGAAGGGGCACAAATAGGATTCTAAGCCCTTTTGAACAAGAGGAAGCTATTTTCTTTTCTTTCATTTTATTTTATTTTTGGCCATTAGTAGAGACTGCCTTAAGCGGGTTGATCGGGTGCCTAACACCTTCCCGATCGATAACCAAACCCCTACCCAAGAGCCTTTGATGTGGACCGGATTCAAAGTCATATTTTTAGCACTTAGGTACTCATAAAAATGAACTAGGTATCCCGGGACACCGAAAGCTCCGAGTGGCGACTCTATTTTTTTCGTTAGAGAGCACATCGTCACGACGGGATCGTCTCGATTCCCATAGTTGCACAATGGGTGTTAGGTGTTTGAATCCTGTTGGCTTGTTTACTTTGCTTTGGGTTTGTGTTCCCTTGGAGGGGTAAGTGTTGCATGATGATTGGTTTATCTAGGTTGGCATGGATTATGGTCATTCAGGGGGTGTGTTTGGTTTGGATTTAATTAAATTGGGAGGGTTTAAAGGTGTGACACTTGTCACTCTGTGGTTTAGGGGGCATAGTGTATATGAGTGTGAGCCAAAGGCTTTGGCTTTTTGTTGTTTTGAATTTTGTTTCATGTTGAGGATTAAGAGTTTTGGGGCATTTTCGATTTACGGTTT
Organism: Chloranthus sessilifolius; assembly: GCA_021018995.1. Classification (NCBI taxonomy): domain Eukaryota; kingdom Viridiplantae; phylum Streptophyta; class Magnoliopsida; order Chloranthales; family Chloranthaceae; genus Chloranthus; species Chloranthus sessilifolius. The sequence goes on from CM037596.1 coordinate 44,299,107, forward strand.
AGAGCATTTTTTGTTCGTTAATGTCTTTTCTTCCTTTCTATTTTGTATCCCGGATATTGAACCCGGAGAGTTGTGTTTATCAAGTGGATTATTGAGAATGGACGAGATTGGGAATGCAAGGTAGCAGTCGAATTGCTACCATGCTAAGGGAAGATGTGGAGGAGAAAAAGGTGGTAGAAAGGAAACTCAAGGATAAGGCATGGTCAGTGTGACAGCCCGGATTTCGACACCCCGAAACCCGTGCCATCAACACGATCATCTTGACCGTGCCCCTTAGCTATGCATGGAACATTGGCATATTAAGCATACAATGAAATAATAAACGAAACTGCGAAATTTCAATCTATCTTAAAGCAATTCTCCAAAAGACAGTTCTACCCCCATGCCTCTGCATGAATGGAGAACCGATCCGAACCATCGATGATAGCAATCATCACGGATGGTTCGCCCCAAAAGAATAATCCCAAACTCAATATATACATTGTTCAACCAAAACAAGGCTTGACATACCAACCCGTACAAATCTCTATCAAAAGCCCTCAAAGCGGCACAACGGAGTCCTCGAGAAGAAGTCCTCAGGAGGTGGCTCCAACTCTTCGCCGGCCGCAAGGTCCGACTCACCGGGGTCAGTGTCTCCTGAAGCCTCGGCAGCTGCTAGTAGTGGACCTGCGACGTATAGTCTATAGGGTGAGCTACATCCTAGCTCAATAGGGAATAAAACACAGTTGAACATATAAATTATTACTCACATATATTCCATGATATGCCATGCATGATGTGTCTATGCAGTTATTGATGAAAACAGTTAAAAAGCATTGCATTTTACTGGTAATTCCTTATGTTTTCATTTATTCATGAACGATGTTGAAAAGGCCTAAAGCAAAACTTAAACTTTCAACTTAAGTAATCTCCGAGCAATATAGCATCGAGCCCCGATGAGATACCCATCATCGTCATCTATATAGACACTTTTAACGTATTCCCTGGGAATACAATATAGTACCCAAGCCCCTTTCCCCTGGGGATTGGTGGCGGGGTTTCACTTGTCTCAAATCAACACCCCTGGGGTGTGCTTACTGTGTACGGATAAGCCTCCGTAGTGGCCTATGGTTTCACCGCCGTATCGGTCACGAATATCCTGCCGTGTCAGTCGTGGATATCCCGCCACGTCGGTGGGGTACCCTATCAAACCTCAAATAACAAAAATATCGGTGCCTTACATATAGTTATTCACCGTGTAAGTGTGCTATCTTATATCAGTTAGGCCCTATCAAACATGATTCAATCCTGGATACATCCCTGGGATGTATCCATTCACTTGCATCACACCGATGCTCTTATCTCTTTACTTCTTCATCCCCTGGGGATGGCTCATTATAATTACTCTTATGGATGTCACACACACACACTTTTCACAATTCTTAAGCAATAAAACATTTTGAATTTGAATTCTATATCACTACATGCATGCTCTTGTAAAATAAAGTGCATGTTCAAGGTGTTCCCTACCTCAAGTCTTTGTTTGATCAACGCATCAAGGTCCCACGTGGCTCCTTGTGCACTAGCTCACACGTACCACCTATGGTACCACATATCATGTGAAACACATCACTAAAGATGCAATAAAGGAGGTGCAAGACCCTCCATGAAGCTTAAAGTCAAACTCAAAAGTCAACAAAATTTAGCACAGTCGATTAATCGAACTCCAAAATCGATTAATCGAAAGTCAATATCGATTAATCGAGATTCCCATTCGATTAATCAAAACCCAATTCGATTAATCGAAATTCTCCACTCTATCTGTCGATTCTCAATTCGAGTAATCGAATTTCCAAAATTGATTAATCGATCCCAAATCGATTAATCGAATTTCTAAATCGATTAATCGAATTCCCATTTCGATTAATCGATTTCTCCAAGCTATTTTCTTTCCTCCACTGGAGTTCACTGTAGGCTCCCAGTCGATCAATCGATTTCCAATTCGATTAATCGAAATCTAAAGTCGATTAATCAAAATTCAATTTGATTAATCGAGATTGGGGTCGTCTGACTTTTCAACTTCTTGGCCAATTTCGATTAATCGAAACCCAATTTTGATTAATCGAAATTGCCAGATTCAGCCCCTTTCTGGCTGTTCCCCCCAACCTTTTTCCACTCTTTTTCCTCTATTTTTCTAAACCATTATCCTATAATTTAAACCATTTTTAACTATAATTTACCTTCTACAACCTATGCATTTTATTCACAAAAATTTACCTTTAATCAATCTCAAATTGATTTCAAATCAAGTGGTTGGAAGGCTAGGGTTCCAGCTTTGGCTTGAACGGATTCTTTGCGCAGAATCGGCCTCTTTAATGCTTGAATCCCCCTTCCAATCACCCTCAATAACTCCTTGCTTGATCACTCTCTTTACTCCTCTCTCTCTCTTCTTTACTTCTCTCTCAACAACCAAAACTATTGATTTTTAGGGTTTATTAAACCCCTTTATCTCCCCCTTAGCTTGTGTGTTGAGCACATGCACCTCGATAGGTGTATGTGACTTTAGATTTACAACACACACCACATAGCCACACAACCCATCACATCTCGTCCATTCATCACACCCCATGCTAACTATTGGACTTCTATTTGGTCAAACCTATGACTGATCGGGCACGGATCCCGATGTCATAGTTTAGTGTGATTTTTCGGGCTATTACATCCTCCCCACCTTGGGAATTTTCGTCCTCGAAAATAATGCAAGGTTCGTCGGTCTGGGTGTCTCCCCCCCCCACACTCTCAGGTGAGGTGGTCTAGTAGGCTCAGACGCATACAGATAGTTACAATATACAAGCATCTAACTTAAATGTTGACGAATTGAAACAATTTACACAAAAATTTTGGATTTCTATTAATATCATAAAATTTTTACAAGGCGCCACATGAGTTGGCGTACAAAATATATATGTATACAATCATGACTCATACAAAAGAAAGATAAGACTCATGTAGTCCCTCAGCGGTCGAGATCTTTGAGCAGTGCTCCATCTGAGCCGACGTGCACGGGGCCGGGGGTCTGAGAGGGTGGCTGCGGTGGTGGAGACTGTCTTGTCTGGTAGTCTGAGGTAAGCATGAGGCCGTGCGATGTCTCGGTCGGCAGAGTGGAGGTAGATGTGGAAGGACCCGCGTCGGTAGTGGCAGTGGTGGGATGGAAGACGGGTCCTCGGTGGAAGGCTGTGCGTCCAGCTGTCCACTCCTCCTCCTAGGCGATGTAGCGGCAGTAGTCGGTAGGATAGATGTGGCGGAGGGTATGGAATAGAAGGAAGTCCATCCTCCGGTTCATCCTTTCATTGTTGGCCTCCATACGGGCCAACACTTCCTCGATGGTCGGCCCTGCTGAAACGGCGTGCCGGCGGTAGGATGAGGTGGGTGTAGCGGGCGCAGAGTGGGCTGGCAGTGTCGGTGAGGCTGCTGTGTGAGAGATGGCCCTCTCCACTGAAGGCTTGGCTGGGTGTGCCCCACCCACGGGTGGGTCCTGCTGTGGTGGTGGTGGTGGTGGCGGTGCGACTGCTACTGGTGGTGCTGCTACTGAAGCGGGACCCGGAGCCGGTAGGGTCCGCTTGAGAAGATTGTAGCTACGGGTCCATGAAGACTTTGAGAACATCTTCACGCAGTCCGTAGCCCTCACCTCGTGAGGTGAGATGATGTAAGAGGGATCGTTGGAGTAGCACTCCAACATGCTCGAGATGAGGAGAGCATAAGGCATCTTCTCCTTGGGCCGGAGGTTGCCCTTCATCAGTTTGCCCTTGATATACCTCATCCCCTCAAGGATGACCATGGTGGCGTCGAACCACCGGCCACAGAAGGCCGCGTAGAGTGCGTGTTGCACTCGGTCTACGCGCTCGATATCATGGCGCATAGGATAGAGATTGCACTTGATCACCGAGTCAAGCATCCACATATAGTGGGGAAGGTCAACTCTCTTTATGGAGGAGCTCGACCCCTTTTTACCATTGGTCATGCGGGTCATGACCTCCTCAAAGCGGGGATCCTCCTCGAAGGGTGGGAATAGGGTGGTCTCGGGTGTGAAATAGAGGTAACACTCTAGTACCTCATGTATGTGGCGATGAGTGATCATGTACCCTCGACCCTCGATGGTGGTCTTGATCACATCGTCGGTCGGGCCGTCCACAAGCCCTTCGTAGAATAGCCTCACCAATCTAGGGTAGTAAGAACCCCGGATTGGTTTGAGAAGATTGCCGAGACCGGCATTGTTGAGGTAGTTTCGAGCCCATTGGGTCTCGCCTGGTAAATCGGGATTTGTGAATAGGGTAGGGTCAATAACGTATTCGACCTCAAAGGTCTTGGCTGCCCACCATTCATTTGGTTGTACCACATTAGTGGGTGGTGGGGGCATTGGGGTCGATAAGCGGGAAGACTCACGCATAGATGCGCTCGTCGAACCGGAGGTGGTCTCCGATGCCGACGGTGACGGAGTCCTCACCGGCGATGGGGTAGGCGGTGGTGGCGCGGTGTTCTTACGCCGAACCGGGAGTTTAGAAGTTGCCTTCTTCGAAGACAACCAAGTCTTTGGCGGCATTTTTGGTGAAATAGGGAGAATCTAGGGCTTTAACTAACTCAAATTGAAAGAAGATTTCGATTTTAGGGTTTACCGTAGGTTTTGAAGGCGATGCGATGTGAATGCGAGCCGAAAAACCAACGGAGAAGGGAACCCTAGGGCGCCGGGTGGTCGGAGAAGAAGAAGAAGAAGTTGAAGCGCCCAAAACTCAGTGCAAATGATTTCGAATGAGGAAGAAAATTCCCAAATTTCAATATATAGGCCCCGGCTCGATTAATCGAAATCCAGAATCGATTAATCGAGATTTCAAACTAGGTTAAGCCACGTAAAATTGATTAATCGATTTCCCAAATTGATTAATCGAAAGTCAAATTCGATTAATTGAAACCATTTCGATTAATCGAAATCGTATCTGTTTAAAATTTTAAGTTTTTGAGCTCACTGGCGCATGCCAGTCGATTAATCGAAATCCATTTCGATTAATCGAAATTTCAAAATCGATTAATCGAAATTCACTTCGATTAATCGAAATCGTGCAGTAACTTCCAAAATTTTCAGGATTCTTTAAGTTATTCGATTAATCGAATTCCACTTCGATTAATCGAATTTTCAAATCGATTAATCGAATTTCACTTCGATTAATCGAAATCGTTCCCCTGACTTCATATTCTTCCAAGTCCCTTTAGTATTTCGATCAATCGAACTTCCAGTTTGATTAATCGAAATCCCAAATCGATTAATCGAATTTCCAAAATCGATTAATCGATCCCAAATCGATTAATCAAAATTATAACTCGATCAATCGAAATTGCATTCTATGTCTATTCTAACTCTTTTTCAAATTTCCAGTCACTGGCAGGTGCTAGTCGACCAATCGAACAAAATCGATTAATCGAAATTCCAAATCGATTAATCAATTTGAAATTCGATTAATCGGTTTTGCCCAATTTCTGCAGATTTTCAATTTCTTTGGTTCTTTGATTTCTTTTGGTAGTTTATGACATCAAGTGGTTCATAGTTCCATAAAAACACATACACTTGGTCATATGCATAAAAATCTGTTCGTTAAATCATACTTTGATCAAAACTTCCATTGAATTACAAGTATCGTGGAGATTCCACAAACATGCTTGTGGTTTATATTGGATTCTCACGTCATTGGAAACAAGGCTGGATATTGTTCCTTCACATCGGCCTCTCGTTCCCAAGTAGCCTCTTCTTTTGGATGATTGTTCCACCGAACAAGCACTAAGGAAATCACTTTAGTGCGCAGGACTTGTTCCTTTCGATCCAAGATTTCCACAGGTTCCTCTATCGTGCTCATGTCCTCACACATCTCCCTAGATTGTTTTCCTAACACATGAGACGGATCATTCACATACTTTCTGAGCATAGATATGTGGAAAACGTTATGTACTCGATCAAACAGCGGTGTTAAACCAATGCGATACACAACTTCACCTACGCGTCCCAAAATTTCAAATGGTCCAACATAACGTGGGCTTAACTTTCCTCTCTTGCCAAATCTCATTACGCCTTTCATAGGTGACACTTTCACAAACACGTGCTCACCCACTTTATAGTCGACACTAGTCTGCTTCATGTCGGCGTAACTTTTCTACTCAGTCGACTTGATTTTCTCTGATAATTTGAACAACGGTGGCGTTGCCTTCAAGTAGTTTTGGCCCTAACACAAATTTCTCACCTGTTTCCTCCCAATTGAGGGGTGATTTGCATCGTCGTCCATACAGAGCTTCATACGGTGCCATGCCAATGCTCGTTTGGAAACTGTTGTTGTATGCGAATTCGAGCAACGGTAGATACTCATCCCAGTATCCCTGCATATCTAGCATGCACGCTCTGAGCATGTCTTCTATTACTTGGTTCACTCGCTCTGTCTGCCCATCAGTTTGAGGATGGAAAGCTGAACTAAAGTCTAGTCGTGTTCCCATTCCTTCTTGAAATTTCTTCCAAAACTTGGACGTATATAGTGGATCACGATCTGAGACTATGCTGCTTGGAATCCCATGTAACTTTACGATCTCCTTCATGTATAAGTCTGCCAGTCTTCCTGCTGTATACGTAGTATTGTACGGCAAAAAGTGCGCTGATTTGGTCAATCGGTCCACAACGACCCAAATGGCATTGTGTCTCTTGGCAGTACGGGGCAATCCAACAATGAAATCCATTGAGATCGATTCCCACTTCCATTCTGGGATTGGTAAAGGTTGCAATAGTCCAGTAGGATGTCTATGATCAACCTTCACTTGCTGACAAGTCAAACACCGTGACACATACTCGGCCACGTCTTGCTTCAGTCCTCTCCACCAGTAGTTCTTTTTCAAATCTTGGTACATTTTGGTGCTACCAGGGTGGATAGCATAATTTGACTTATGGGCCTCATCAAGAATCGTTCGTCTTAGATCGGCATTGTCTGGAATGTATAGACGGCCCTTAAACAATAAAGAACCATCTTCTTTAATCGATAAGTCTGACTTGATGCCTTCACTCACGTCTTGATGAATCTTTGTCAATGCCGGATCTTTCATCTGTAGATCGTGGATATGTTCAAATATCACTGGCTTTACTGATATGTTAGCCAAAAAGGATCCGGTGGCTTTTGACTCAATGTTCGCATCGTAGAATGCCAGGTCTTCCAATAATTTCCATCGGTGCATACCCAAAACCAAACAAGCTAACTGAGCTGAACCTTTCCGACTCAATGCGTCGGCTACTACATTCGCCTTGCCTGGATGGTATTGTATGGAGCAATCGTAATCCTTGAGGAATTCCATCCACCTGTGCTATCTCATGTTGAGCTCTTTACGTAAAGCAGTATCGGAGGCTCTTATGATCGGTGAAAATTTCAAAAGTCTCACCATACAAGTAATGTCTCCAAATCTTCAGCGCAAAAATGACTGCTGCTAGTTCCAAGTCATGAGTCGGGTAATTTTTCTCGTGTTCTTTCAGCTGTCTTGATCCATAAGCTATCACTTTCTTGTGTTGGTTGAGTACACAACCAAGGCCATTGTATGAATCGTCGCTGTACACGGCGTATCCTCCACTGCCTGAAGGAATCGCTAGAACTGGAGCCGAAGTGAGTCTCGTTTTGAGTTCTTGAAAACTCTTCTCGCATGCCTCACTCCACTCAAATCTTGAATCTTTTCGTGTCAGCTTTGTGAGAGGTCCCGATATCTTTGAAAACCCCTCAACGAAACATCGATAATAGCCTGCTAAGCCCAGAAAACTTCGAACATCGATAACTGTCTTTGGTTGCTCCCATTTAACCACTGCTTCTATCTTTGCTGGATCTACAGTGACACCATGCTTTGAGACGACATGTCCCAAAAAGCTAACCTCTTCCAACCAAAACTCACATTTTCTGAGTTTGGCGTACAATTGGTGTTCACGTAGCGTCTGTAGAGAAATCCTCAAATGTTCTTCGTGTTCCGTCTTGGATTTGGAGTACATCAAAATATCATCAACAAACACTACGACGCAGGAGTTCAAGTGCGGTTTAAACACTCGGTTCATCAGATCCATAAATGATGTCGGAGCATTCGTCAATCCAAATGGCATCACAAGGAATTCATAGTGTCCATACCGTGTCCGGAAAGCTGGCTTCTGGATGTCCTCTGCCTTGACTCGCAACTGATGATATCCAGATCTCAGGTCGATCTTCGAAAAATACCTTGCTCCTTGCAGATGGTCGAATAGATCATCAATTCTAGGCAAAGGGTAGCAGTTCTTCACAGTGAGTTTGTTCAATTGTCGATAGTCAATGCATAGCCGCATTGACCCATCCTTCTTCTTGACAAACAAGACCGGTGCTCCCCATGGAGACACTCTCGGTCTAACAAACCCCTTGTCCATAAGTTCTTGCAGTTGTTCCTTTAACTCCTTTAACTCAGCAGGAGCCATTCTATAAGGCGTTTTCGAAATAGGCTCCGTTCCTGGTGCTAAGTCAATGGCAAATTCTACTTCTCTTTCTGGAGGTAATCCAGGCAATTCTTCTGGAAACACGTCGGCGAAGTCTCGCACAACTGCTATCTCAGAAATGACATTCTTTTCTTCCTTGTCCTCCTTTAAGAAAGCCAAATATCCACTGCAACCCTTTCTGATCATTTTCTCGGCCCTTACTGCTGAGATCAGTGGCACAGATGATGACCTCACTCCTTGAAACCGAAATGATCTTCTTGTGTTTGGTCTGAAAATGACTATCTTGTTCTTGCAATCGACGGTCGCACAATGCTGCACCAACCAGTCCATGCCAAGGATCACATCAAACCCTTGCATATCTAACAATATCAACTTCACTTCCAATTCGTGCACCTCTAGGTCTCGAACTGCTACAATGATGGATTTGCAAGCTAACTCCGTGTCTACTAACTCTCCAGTCGGAATAGACACGGATAGGACGAAATCTAACGCCTCTGGAACAATCTTCATCTTTTTGGCGAAACGTGGAGTGACGAATGAGTGGGTAGACCCTGGGTCTATCAACACTCTAGCGTCATATCCAACAAAGTATCCTTTTTCATATATAGTTAAAGTACCTATAGTATACATACATACGTACAATAATTTACACATCAAAATACACCCTTAATTCACATATAGATTTAGTATTGAGAAAAAAGGAATCTATACAATTCCTAATGCATGCACCTTCTCTATCTAAAATTTTAATGAAGTGGAAATTTTCTTAAAAAAAAAAAAATCTCACCTTGGATGACGTCATGCACGTTCCCTGCTTCCTGAGCAGTGACTGCATAAGCTCTCCCTTGAACGATCGGCTTCCTTGCTTGAATGGGTTGTGGTGCTGCAACTGAAACCGTCTTTCTTTTATCCGTCTCGGGGCAATCCTTGATCAAGTGGCCCACCTTGCAACATTGGAAACAACCCCTAGTTCCCGCTCTGCAATCCACTGTTCTATGAGGCTTGCCACACTTGGCACAAGTCTCTCGAGGCGCGGAAGAAATAGTACGAGAACCCTGTGTGATAGTGGCGCCAGTAGACATGGCAGGGCTCTCATAGCGTAAAGGTCTCCCCGACGCAAGTAATGGAAACCTCTGTTGGTGTTGTTGCTGCGTCGGCCTTCCGAAACCTCCCTGAAACTGTGGTCTCTGATTTTGGGCCATGAACCTCGACTTTTTGTTCACCGGTTCATAGGTCCCCGTCCTTCCTTGTTCATTTCTTCCCCGCTGCTGCTCTCTCTGTCTATATCTATTTGTATTTTCTTCTTCCACAACCAATGCCTTACTCATGACCTCTTCATAGGTCCTCAGCTGAAATGGAGCTACGCCTCCCCTAACCTCAGGCTTCAAACCTTGCTGAAACCTCTTGGATTTCATCACGTCGGTAGCGACGTAATCTGGAGCAAAACGGGCAAGTCGTAGAAACTCCACCCCATACCCTCTCACTGTCATCCTCCCTTGCACTAACTGTAGGAATTGTATCTAAAGTTGGTTCCTCACCACTTCTGGAAAATATTGTTTGTTGAACTCCTCAACAAACTCCTCCCAAATCCAAGGCAACTCTGGGGTCTCCTGAGCCCGAGTCCGTATCACGGACTTCCACCAAGGCCCAGCCTCCCCATCCAACATATAAGCTGCCCATCTCACACTCTCATCTTTCTTGCATGTCAGAACGCTAAAGACTTTCTCCATCTCCATAAGCCAGTTCTCAGCAGCCATTGTGTCTGCCTGCCCAGAAAATGAAGGAGGTCTCATCCTCCTAAACTCTGTAAAAGATGAGGGCACAGGCCGCAGTCCTCAGTGGTGTAGGTGGCTGCTGTTCTCTTGATGCATGAGCTGCAAAGGATGCGGCTTGTTGTGCCATGGCAGCTGCCATAGTCTCCATAGTGTGCATCATCCTTTGTCGCTCCTCTCTATCTTCTTGTCTTTCTCTCACTCTCTCTTGTTCTCTTAGATCTTGATCCTGCCGATCTCGATCCTCTTCATCGTGTTGTCTACTACTACTACCCCCTGGGGCCTCAGTACCTCCTAAAGGCACTCTATTAGTAGGAGAGATGTAATCATCTCCACTGCGTAGACTCCTCTGTTGGCCTCCCCTTGGTCGGCCTCTTCCTCTAGATGACATTTGCGGCTGCATTTGAAACTAAATTTTCGTTAGCAGAAGCCCCTATGTTCTGACCAAAAGAACGATTGTCAGAATTGCTAAAAGAAAATATCTTTGATACCAGCTGTGACAGCCCGGATTTCGGCACCCCAAAACCCGTGCCATCAGCACGATCATCTTGACCGTGCCCCTTAGCTATGCATGGAACATTGGCATATTAAGCATACAATGAAATAATAAACGAAACTGCGGAATTTAAATCTATCTTAAAGCAATTCTCCAAAAGACAGTTCTACCCCCATGCCTCTGCATGAATGGAGAACCAATCCGAACCATCGATGATAGCAATCATCACGGATGGTTCACCCCAAAAGAATAATCCCAAACTCAATATATACATTGTTCAACCAAAACAAGGCTTGACATACCAACCCGTACAAATCTCTATCAAAAGCCCTCAAAGCGGCACAACGGAGTCCTCTAGAAGAAGTCCTCAGGAGGTGGCTCCAACTCTTCGCTGGTCGCAAGGTCCGACTCACCGGGGTCAGCGTCTCCTGAAGCCTTGGCAGCTGCTAGTAGTGGACCTGCGACGTATAGTCTATAGGGTGAGCTACATCCTAGCTCAATAGGGAACAAAACACAGTTGAACATATAAATTATTACTCACATATATTCCATGATTTGCCATGCATGATGTGTCTATGCAGTTATTGATGAAAATAGTTAAAAAGCATTGCATTTTACTGGTAATTCCTTATGTTTTCATTTATTCATGAACGATGCTGAAAAGGCCTAAAGCAAAACTTAAACTTTCAATTTAAGTAATCCCCGAGCAATATAGCATCGAGCCCCGATGAGATACCCATCATCATCATCTATATAGACACTTTTAACGTATTCCCTGGGAATACAATATAGTACCCAAGCCCCTTTCCCCTGGGGATTGGTGGCGGAATTTCACTTGTCTCAAATTAACACCCCTGGGGTGTGCTTACTGTGTACGGATAAGCCTCCGCACTGGCCTACGGTTTCGCCGCCGTATCGGTCATGGATATCCTGCCGTGTCAGTCGTGGATATCCCGCCACGTCGGTGGGGTACCCTATCAAACCTCAAATAACAAAAATATCGGTGCCTTACATATAGTTATTCACCGTATAAGTGTGCTATCTTATATCAGTTAGGCCCTATCAAACATGATTCAATCCTGGATACATCCCTGGGATGTATCCATTCACTTGCATCACACTTGATGCTCTTATCTCTTTACTTCTTCATCCCCTGGGGATGACTCATTATAATTACTCTTATGGATGTCACACACACACACTTTTCACAATTCTTAAGCAATAAAACATTTTGAATTTGAATTCTATATCACTACATACATGCTCTTGTAAAATAAAGTGCATGTTCAAGGTGTTCCCTACCTCAAGTCTTTGTTTGATCAACGCATCAAGGTCCCACGTGGCTCCTTGTGCACTAGCTCACACGTATCACCTATGGTACCACATATCATGTGAAACACATCACTAAAGATGCAATAAAGGAGGTGCAAGACCCTCCATGAAGCTTAAAGTCAAACTCAAAAGTCAACAAAATTTAGCACAGTCGATTAATCGAACTCCAAAATCGATTAATCGAATCTGATTCGATTAATCGATTTCCAAAATCGATTAATCGAAAGTCAATATCGATTAATCGAGATTCCCATTCGATTAATCGAAACCCAATTCGATTAATCGAAATTCTCCACTCTATCTGTCGATTCTCAATTCGAGTAATCGAATTTCCAAAATCGATTAATCGATCCCAAATCGATTAATCGAATTTCTAAATCGATTAATCGAATTCCCATTTCGATTAATTGATTTCTCCAAGCTATTTTCTTTCCTCCACTGGAGTTCACTGTAGGCTCCCAGTCGATCAATCGATTTCCAATTTGATTAATCGAAATCTAAAGTCGATTAATCGAAATTCAATTCGATTAATCGAGATCGGGGTCCTCTGACTTTTCAACTTCTTGGCCAATTTCGATTAATCGAAACCCAATCTCGATTAATCGAAATTGCCAGATTCAGCCCCTTTCTGGCTGTTCCTCCCAACCTTTTTCCACTCTTTTTCCTCTATTTTTCTAAACCATTATCCTATAATTTAAACCATTTTTAACTACAATTTACCTTCTACAACCTATGCATTTTATTCACAAAAATTTACCTTTAATCAATCTCAAATTGATTTCAAATCAAGTGGTTGGAAGGCTAGGGTTCCAGCTTTGGCTTGAACGGATTCTTTGCGCACAATCGGCCTCTTTAATGCTTGAATCCCCCTTCCAATCACCCACAATAACTCCTTGCTTGATCACTCTCTTTACTCCTCTCTCTCTCTTCTTTACTTCTCTCTCAACAACCAAAACTATTGATTTTTAGGGTTTATTAAACCCTTTTATCTCCCCCTTAGCTTGTGTGTTGAGCACATGCACCTCGATAGGTGTATGTGACTTTAGATTTACAACACACACCACATAGCTACACAACCCATCACATCTCGTCCATTTATCACACCCCATGCTAACTATTGGACTTCTATTTGGTCAAACCTATGACTGATCGGGCACGGATCCCGAGGTCATAGTTTAGTGTGATTTTTTGGGCTATTACAGTCAGAGTTCTCATGACTGATGCCTATTTTTCCTTGGTAGGCTCAGCGGATTCATTGTTAGTTGCTCCTCCTGGTTATGCTTTTCTGCCGGCTGGGGGCGGGGAAAGATTGTCATTGTCAGAATTCACTTAGGGTGCGTTCCTCCTCCGGGCTTCTCCGAGACTTCTAGTTTCCCGAGTAAATCTGGATTTGGGCATTGCCTGAACGTGCTTATTTTAAAATTCTTGTTTTGAGTCATATATTTAGAGGGTATGCCCTCGGTGTACGTTGGAATTATTTTATATATTTATGAAGAGATTATGATTTTAATTTCTTTTGTAAATTTAGGTTTGGTTTATTTTGTAGCTTGTTTGCCTTGTTTTGAATGTGAGGTTTATTTGTTTAAGTTTGGTTTGATTTTATTTATTCATTTCATTTTATTTGTTTTGGGGTGAGTTAGGGGCAGTTTTCGGTTTAGTTTAGTTTAGTTCGAGTGCATAGGTGATGGGGGGCATTTTTTTTTAGTTTAGTTTGGTCTTAGTTGGGGTGTGTAAATGATGTTGGGGGGCATTTTTTTTAAGTTTAGTTTGGTCTTAGTTGGGGTGTGTAAATGATGTTGGGGCATTTTTTTTAGTTTAGTTTGGTCTTAGTTTGGAGCATTTTCTTTTAGTTTTTGGGGTGCATATTTCTTTAAGTTAGGAGTGTTTTGGATCTGGCTTAACAAGGGCGTTGTTTAGACTTGGTAATTAGTGTCGAAAATCTCCCGTTTTAGGCTTGTGAACTTGCGGCTTCAGGCAGACATTTTGTGTTTCTTGGAAATTAGGCGCTTCACTATTAGCGCATAAACAAATTACACATGGGAATGGGGGCGTGCAACTCAGAGGGTTGGAAGGTTATTAAGCGCTGGTTTTCGGTCATCTACCCAGGTTAAATGCACGGTCCGGGGCGCAGGATTAGGGCGGTGGTTGGTCACTGCACGGGTGAGCGTTGGAATTCGCGCGTTGTTGTGTGAGCTCTTGAAATGATTACGCGTCAAGTAGGCTGCGTGAAACCGGTGCATCGGGATAGTTTGAGCGGGCGATGATTCGTTTGCGCGCTTGAGCATGGGCATTTAATCCGAATTATGCGCAGGGATGGTGGTGTGTTATTAGATCGAGCGCCTTAACTTACGCGCGTGATTTAGTTGTCCTATAAATAGTTCAAAACTTTTCATTTTTGCCGTGCGATCCATTTTGGTCTTCGATTCTCTAGTTTCCTTGTCTCCTTGTGCTCTAGTTTTCGTATTTTCATGATATCTTATCGTCCGTTTCAGGCGTCATTTCTTTCATTCTCTTCAGTTTTCCGAGCTCTTTATTTTAGGATGAAGATTGAGGGTGGTGGTGGACACGATATGACTATTTCTAAGCTAGAGAGGATGTTAGGGGAGAGATAGGTGAGACTTTCGAGGCTCAGACTGGTGCTGTTGTCGCTAAGGAGGAGATCGGAGGGATGGTTAGAGGGGAGGAACCGGAGGGTGACCAGGTGGCAATCAGGGTGGAGGTAATCGAGATTGAGTAGGGTGTAGTTGAGGATGAGGGTGAGAGAGCTGAGGAGCACCAGGGTGAGGCGCGTCGAAATCGCAGACACTTCTCGTTGGAGGATTTCTTCTCTCAAGGTCGGATAGGTACTCATGAGCAAGAGTTCCTTCATTTCTCTAGGCATTTAGGTTATGACATAGACTTATTAGGATTTGGAAACCCTTCTAATTTATGTCAAACCTGCATTGATTATTGGATTGTGTGTTTACTCATGCATCATGAATGCATATAGAGGTAGGTCACGCTTCTGTTTAGTTGTGACTTGTCATGTTTTGTGTGCTTGTTATGAATTGTTATTCGTGCATCTTATCTCTAGGTCTGCTTGTAGTCAAAGGTGTGTGTTAGTTTTATTTTTTTTTACATGTGTTCTGGTTTATAGGAGCCCCCACAGCTGACTATCAGCTCGCCATGGATCGAGTCCCATGCTTGGTACCGTGCCTTATCGGAGTTTCAGCAAGAGCGGTTGGTGCCTTTTGGCTTCGAGCCAATCCTAGAGTTGGAGCCTTTTTAGGTTGATCGTGGCCTGATTACGGCGATTATGGAGAGGCGGAGGGAGGAGCATCAGGCGCTTCTCTTTCTAGTTGGTATGTTATTGTCGACTCCTGAGGATTGGGTCTGCATCACCGGTCTTCATTTTGATGGTGAGCCGATCACGGGGTGGATGGCAGGAGAGTATTTGGCAGTTTGTGAGGAGATTTTGGGCGTGCCTTATAGATATAGTGGATCGAGGCCAGGTGTAGTTTAGGTTACTTGGTTTTTCGATATGTTCGTCAGTGGTTTCGTCCCTCCAAGGTGTCACTCAGAGCTGGGGGCATCTTACGAGGCATGTTGAGTGGTGGTGGCGGGTCGGGCGATGATTCGAGCGTTCTTGATGCAGTTACTCGGTGCGGTACTATTTTCTTCTTTGACTCAGGGATGCTCCACCGGGTTATTTCTACTGATTCTCAGGGACCTAGATTAGGTCCTGTTAAGTGGTGAAAAATGCCACTTTTCACCCTTTAACCTGACCATTGACATACCTGTGAGCACACTAATAAGCCTCTGTTGAGTGCCGTTTGTAGATAGCAGTGAAAGCTGGTAATAAGGCAGAAAATTGCTTAAGAATGCCCACAAAGAAGCCATCTCTCAGCACTATGTAGACCCAGCAACAGCACACCAAAGGGCAGTACATCACTGAACCCTTGGAATGCGTGGTTGCAGCAAAACAAAGGAAAGGAAGTGAAGACAGGTCTAAAAACAACCTATCGAAAGGGCATCTGGAAGACTTCGATAGGAGCTGAAGGATAAAAGAGAAGAATTCGTGCAGTTGGAGAAGGGCTCGATAGGATCTGAAGGCATAAAGAGGAAGACATGTGCTGAAGTGAGGGATTCGATAGGATCCTTGAACCTATCAAGCAGATGAATGAAAGAGATAACTCATCCTATCGAAAGCTTGCCTGAGGAGAAAAAGAGAACCTGTCGAAGGCTTCTAGAACCTATCGAAGTGAAGATGCTAGGATTGAACCTATCGAAGGATGCTTAAGCCTTTCGATAGGAATGTAAGCCAACCTATCGGGATGACGACATGCAGAGCTGAACCTGTCGAAAAGGACCTCTGGACCTATTGAACTACTCAGCCAACCTATCGAATACTCCAGATGATGGGCCGAGGACCATGAGGCTTCAACTCATCCTATCGGTACCTATCGATGAGACTAGGGAACCTATCGAAAGGGACTACAAGCTTACTTTTAACCTGTCGGAAGCTTCTCCAACCTGTCAAAATTGTGTGCTAAACTTCTCAGAAACTATGCTATGACTTGGTAACCTACTGCACGCAAACTGAGGCACTTTGATGATCGGCGCGAGGTTTTAGAAGATGCCCTAGGAAGCCCTAACCGACCCACGTGCTTTAACAAAACTCTAACAAACTTTGACGACCTTTTGAAAGGGATTTTTGGCGGGAAAAATAGAGGAGAAAGCTATATATAGAGATCCCCAATTGCCATTGGGGGAGGATCAAAATTCTGAACAATTTCCTAGAGATCAGAGCTTGCAGCGAGATTCTATTTTCTTTCCTTTAGCCCAACCATGGTTGGCTAATTCCCTAGGAGCAATAAGGAGTGAGTTAGATCTGTGATTGGGTAAGGTTAAGAGTGTTGTTGGGGTTAATTGCTGCATAGACTACAGATCTGAGAGCATTTCAATGTAGAGTGAGTTTGATTGCAATGTAAATGTTATTTTCAATGTTTTAATTTGATCTAAAGCTCTTTTGATTCCTTTTGGTGCTTGATCGAATTTGTGTAGAGGAGTTGCTTGATTAGCTCACCCACTTAACTAGTAGACCTCTTGGTCAGCAAGTTTCTCTTCTTGGAAACCTGCTATTCTTCTCCTTCCACAAACAGCTAAGGTACCTTTGCTACCTTCTTTTCTCAGCCCACCTGATTTAGAATTGAAGCAGTTGCCAGAAAATTTAAAATATGTGTTTTTAGGAGACCATAAATCATTGCCTACGATTATTTCTTCCTCCCTCACAAAGGAGCAGGAGGAAGAGCTGTTGATTGTTTTGAAACAACATAGAAGGGCAATTGTCTGGACTATTGCTGATTTGGGAGGAATCAGTCCAGCTGTTTGCATGCATAAAATCCATTTGGAAGAAGACGCAAAGTCTTCTAGGGAAATTCAAAGGAGGCTGAACCATCATATGCAAGAAGTGGTCATGAAAGAGGTTGTTAAGTTGTTGGATGCAGGGGTCATTTACCCCATTTCAGATTCAGCTTGGGTGGCACCTACACAGGTGGTACCTAAGAAATCTGGGATCACTGTTGTAACCTCAGATTCTGGTGAGCTTATGTCAACCAGACAAACAACTGGGTGGAGGGTCTGTATTGATTACAGAAAATTAAATTCAATAACCAGAAAAGACCATTTCCCTCTCCCATTCATTGATCAGATTTTAGATTAGCTAGTAGGAAAAGCTTATTACTATTTTCTTGATGGGTACTCTAGTTACAACCAGATTCCTGTGTACCCACAAGATCAGGAAAAGACCACATTCACTTGCCCTTTTGGCACTTCTGCCTATAGGAGAATGCCTTTTGGTCTTTGTAATGCTCCTACTACCTTTCAAAGATGCATGTACTCTATTTTCTCTGATATGATTGACCAATTTATGGAGATTTTTATGGATGATTTTTCAATCTATGGAGACATTTTCGCCCAGTGTTTACATCATCTCAAATTGGTGTTACAGAGATGTGAAGAAACCAATCTAGTTTTGAGCTGGGAGAAGAGCCATTTCATGGTCACCCAAGGCATTGTCTTTGGCAATGTTGTCTCCCACAAGGGCATTGAGGTAGACAGAGCAAAAATTGATTTAATTGCGCATTTACCACCTCCCAAAACTGTTAAACAGATCAGAAGTTTTCTGGGACATGCTGGATTTTACAGAAGGTTCATTAAGGACTTCAGTAAAATAACCAAGCCTCTTTGTCATTTATTGTGCCAAGATGTCCCTTTTATTTTTAACAATGAATGCATGAAGGCATTTGAATTCTTAAAAAACTGTTTGATTTCAGCTCCAATATTACAGTCTCCAGATTATTCACTGCCTTTTGAACTGATGTGTGATGCATCAGATTATGCTTTGGGAGCTGTCCTTGGATAGAGAAAGGATAAGCTGCCTCATGTCATAGCTTATGCCAGTAGATCAATGATTGATGCACGCTCAATTACACAACAACTGAGAAAGAGCTGCTGGCAATTGTTTTTGCTTCAGAGAAATTCAGGTCATATGTCTTGGGTTCACAAATAGTGGTGTTCACTGACCACTCTGCCTTGAAATACCTTCTGTCTAAGAAAGACACCAAACCAAGATTAATCAGGTGGATCCTCCTATTACAGGAATTTGATCTACAGATCAAAGATAAAAAGGGTGTGGAGAATGTGGTGGCTAATCACCTGTCTAGAATTTTAACTGCTGAGATTGATAGGCTGCCTATCAATGAATCTTTCCCTGATGAGCAACTGTTTGCTATTAGCATACACATCCCTTGGTTTGCAAACATAGTCAACTTTTTGGCTACTGGAAGAATTCCTCAACATTGGAATAAAATGGATAAAGATCTTTTCTTCTCAAAGGTTAAACATTTTATTTGGGAAGATCCTTATCTGTTTAAGAGTTGTGCAGACCAAATAATAAGAAGATGTGTCCTTGAAGAAGAACTTCATAGAATACTTTCTATGTGTCATGAACAAGCCTGTGGAGGTCATTTTAGTGGAAACAAAACTGCTGCAAAGGTTTTGCAGTGTGGATTTTATTGGCCTACACTTTTCAAAGATGCTTTGCAGCACTGTAAGTCTTGCCAGAACTGCCAGAAATTGGGCAGCATTTCCAAGAGAAACTCAATTCCTTTACAGCCCATTTTTGTAGTTGAATTGTTTGATATTTGGGGGATAGACTTCATGGGTCCCTTTCCTCCTTCCAATGGGTGTAATTTCATTTTAGTAGCTGTGGATTATGTATCCAAATGGGTTGAACCCACAGCTACTAAAACCAATGATCACAGAGTGGTTCTGAAATTTTTAAAGGATCACATTTTTTTCAGGTTTGGTTTTCCTAGAGCTATTATCAGTGATGGGGGAAGCCATTTTTGTAATAAACATTTTGAAGCTTTATTAAAAAAATACTCTGTGACTCATAGAGTAGCTACTCCATATCACCCACAAACCAGTGGACAAGTCGAGATTTCCAATAGAGAAATCAAACATATACTGGAAAAGACTGTGAAGAAGGACAGAAAGGATTGGTCCTTTAAGCTGAATGATGCATTGTGGGCCTATAGGACATCCTATAAAACCCCAATTGGCATGTCCCCATTCAGGTTGGTCTATGGCAAAGCATGCCATTTACCAGTGGAGTTAGAATATAAAGCCTTTTGGGCTATTAAAACATTGAACATGGATCTGACTACTGCTGGTAATCACAGGATACTGCAACTTGCTGAGTTGGAGGAGCTGAGAATGGATGCATACACCAATTCAAGATCTTACAAAGAGAAAGTCAAAGCCTTCCATGATAAAAATTTATTGAGAAAAGAGTTCACAGCTGGCTCTAAGGTATGGCTATTTAACTCAAAACTTAAGTTTTTTCCTGGAAATCTGAGATCCAGATGGGAAGGGCCATATACTGTCATTCATGAAGCTCCTTCTGGGGCTGTTGACATTTTAGACCCAAGTAATGGAAGAATCTTGAAAGTAAATGGTCAAAGGCTCAAACCATGCATTGAAAATACCCAGGACCCTGTGCTGCCCATCTATCATCAAGAACCTCCCCAAATCTGATGGTATACAACTGTACAATATGTTTTTTGTTCCATAGTTTTAGCTTAGTTTTCTTTTTCTCTGTTGTTATTCATGTTTGTTCTCTTTTCGAGAAGTTTAAATATGTGAAAAATTAATTCGCAAAGTAAAAATTGTCTTTTCGCAAAGTTAAATTTACTTTTCGAAACGAATCTGGATTTGTAACGAACTGCTCGAAAGCAATGATTTGCTTTTCGAATAGTTGTTTCTGAAGCCATTTGCTTTTCGAATTGTTGCTTCTAAAGCCATTTGCTTTTCGAAAAGTTGTTTCTGAAGCTATTAGCTTTTCGAATGGTACTGATGCCATTCTCTGTTGTAAAAAGGATTGTTTTGGAACTTTTCGAAAATTTAAAAATGACTTTGCGAAATTAACTTTGAGCATATTTAAACCCTTTGGAAGTAAGGGTTTCATATTCGAAAGCTTTTTGAGAACGTTCTGCTCCACAAAAACCCCATTTCTTGCTTTCCTTGCGTGATTTTAGAATTCAGCCACACTTTTCTTCACATCTGTTCGATCATTTGAGCTTTAAGAGAGGGATTTTAGCTTCTGGTCTGGTGGATTTCAGCAAGCAAGCAACACGTTCAACCCAAACCCTAGATTTCGGTATTTTTCTGCGCATTTCCTCTGTTTATCATTTGCAAAGTTTGATTTTGTGTCAGCATTTGTTGTGGGCGTTCTTATACACAACTTTAAAATGGGGAAAGCTGAAAAATCACTGGCTGCCATGTTCCCAAAATCTTCTGCTAAGAAAATTAGCAAACCAACCCCAAAAGGAAAAGCTAAAACTTCAGCCAAAAGAAAACTATCAATGGATAGAGCTGATAGGATTGAGAAAGGGAAGAAAGTTAGACATGAGGAACCCATCCCTGCAGCTGCTAGTCCTGAGCCTGAGCTTCCTCCTCTGGCTATACATTTGGTACTGCCAAATCCATTCATTGAAGCTCAGAAGCTGATTCCTGAGCTTATTGTGGACGAAACTTTTTTCGTCAACAAACCGGACTGTCAGCTATCTTTAAGATACATGAGGGATGACTCACTAAGCAATATCCTTACCCCTCTGCCAGAGAAAATTTATCCGCGAATGGTGAAATTATGGTACCAAAACCTGGTAAAAGTAACAAAAAAAGATGCTGATGTCCCTACTCTTGTTATCTTTATTGATGATTGTGATCTAACTGTCACATATGAAGACATTGGGAATGCTTTGGGGATACCTTTTCAATATGATCCTTCTGGTCCATTGGCTGCACCAGAAGCAGCCTCCTTCAGAGAAATGGCTACACATTTAACCCAAGGGATTGTTGGAACTGAACAGTCCATAATAAGGAGAGACCTAGCACCTCAATTTTTATTAATGGATTCAATTTTGAGGGGAAGTTTTTATGTCACCGGGCACAGCCAAGAAAGGAGGACACCAATTTTAGAGGCTCTCTTTCATTTTTCTAAGGGGCAATTTTTCAATGCCCCTATGTTAATTTTCCCATAATGAGGGGACTAGCAAAGCTTAGGTTTGGGGGTGTGTTAAGTGGTGAAAAATGCCACTTTTCACCCTTTAACCTGACCTTTCATGAACCTACAAGCAGACTAATAAGCCTCTGTTGAGTGCATTTCGTAGATAGCAAGGAAATCTGGTAATAATGAAGAAAAGCACTCAAGAATGCCCAACAAGGAGCTATCTCTCAGCACAGGACGAACTCAGCAATAGCACACCAACGGGGTAGCACATCATTGAACCCTTGGAGTGCATGGCTGCAGCAGAGCAAGGTGAAGGAAGTTAGAATATGTTGAAAACGTCCTATCGATTGGTCACCTGAAGAGTTTGATAGGAGCTGAAAGCATTGAAATGAAGGAATTTGTGCAGTTGAGAAGGGTTCGACAGGATCGGAAAGTAGAAAAAGGAAGAATTCATGCAGAAGTGAAGAATTCGATAGGTCCAAGAACCTATCGAGCAGTTGAGAGAGAAAGAGAATTCAACCTATCGAAAGCTAGCTTGAGGGAAAGAGGAGACCTATCGGAAGGTTCCTGGAACCCATCGAATGGTCCATTGAACCTATCGAAATAGAACTATTGAAATAGCACCTATCGCATAATGATTTGAACCTTTCGATAGGGACAAAGGTCATCCGATCGAAGCAATAGACTGTGAAACCTCAACCTATCGAATCACTCTTCCAACCTGTCGAAAGCCCTAGATCAAGTGCAGTGAAGCTGAAGCATCTAAGCCCAACCTATCGAAACTTATCGAAGAGATCAGGGAACCTATCGAAAGAGGCTACAAGCTTACTTTTGACCTGTCAAAAGCTTCTCCAACCTATCGAAATCGTGTGCTGAACTTTTCATAAACTATGTCATGCACACGCTGTGACGTGGTGACTTGCTAAACGCAAATCAAGGCACTTTGGTGATCGACGCGACATTCTAGAAGATGCCCTAGGAAACTCAAACCGATCCACGAGCTCTAACAGAACTCTAACAAACTCTGGCAACCTTCTATAAGGGATTTTTGGCAGGAAAAATAGGGGAGAAAGCTATATATTGAGATCCCCAATTGTCGCCTGGAGGATCGAAGTTCTGAGCAATTTTCTAGAGATCAGAGCTTGCAGCGAGATTCCATTTTTCCTCCTTTAGCCCAACCATGGTTGGCTAAATCTCTAGGAGCAGCGAGCGGTGAGTTAGATCTATAATTGGGTAAGGTTAAGAGTGATTGCTGGGGTTAATTGTTGCATAGACTGCAGATCTGAGAGCATTCTATTGTAAGAGTGACCTTGTTTGTAATGTAAATGTTGTTTTCAATGTTTTAATTAGATCTAAAGCTCTTTTGATTCCTCTTGGTGCTCGATCGGATTTGTGTAGAGGAGTTGCTTGATCAGCTCACCCACTTAACTGATAGACCTCTTGGATATCATCTGAATTCCTTGGATCTGATATCCCTGTAATTTTCTGCGTCTGTGACCTAGAAATTGCAGCATCTGTAGTGGTTTTAATTATTCTAATTGAGGCCCTGGCTCTGTAGGAGATCTCTAGGATGGTCTGTGACCATTAAAGTGGACTGATCATAACCTTAAGGTAAATCTGAGCTCAGGCCTCAATTAGATTTATCTGCTGCAATCCATGGATTCGGTAAAGGCTATAGGATGGTCTGTGACCATTAAAGTGGACAGATCATAGCCTTAAGGCTAGGTGGATCCTGTGATTTGAAGTGGAAGTTTTACCCTGCAGCTATGCTTGCGGACAGTGCCTGTGGCTAGTTGAGGGACTTATGTGCTTTTGAACCCCTGTAATATGCTTAGCTTAACTTGATTGTAGTGAAGACAATCTCCAAGATATTCTTCTCCATTTTCTGAGTTTTTAAACCATCCATCTGCAAGATCTAAGGCTCCAGATTTGATCCAAAATAATCTGCATTTTATTGGCAGTTTAGTTTAAGTGACAACTCATTTCAAAACTCTCCCGTCTTTTAACTAAAATAGAGATAGCTAGGGTGTCAGATCTCTCATAGATCTGGAGATTTATCCTATTTCAAACCAGCCTCCCTGTGGACATTCCCTTACCATTCTTTTAAAGCTTACTACAAAGGACCTTGTATCTTGCAGGCCTAGGATCTTTTAGATGTGTTGAATCCATCTTTGTTTTCTCTTGATTTTTACACCATAAATAAGCACAGTAGAAATCCACAACAATTTCCATCCCTCAAGGCCAAGGCCGAGGCGAATGCTATACGAGTTAAACTTTGCTAGTGAGATATCTTCTTCAACCCATGTGGAATGTTAAGTGTTCTTCATCATCTTGCAAGGGAGCTATGTGAAAGTCTTCATTGTCAATGGATTCTCAATCTTCTAATTGTGACTCAAGTTCTGAGGGTTCTTCCTCGCTTTCTCCTGTAAGCTCTTTAGTCTTAAACATGGGTTTGACTCCCTCGAGTGGTTTATCAATGTCTTTATTTAGCTTTGTTAAATCATTGAATGCTTTAGCCATTCATTCGTTTTCCACTTCCTAGGATTTGGTGAAGGACACTTCCTTCTGCTTTGGTACATTTGTTTTCTCAGTGGTCCCATAGATGAAGTGATCATATAGAGAACATTTCGGTGAGGTAGGGAACAAATCGGCTTTTGGGCCATCCGTGTGATAACCTAGCCCTATGTATTTGCATATTTTCGTTAGGACGACGGGCCCTACACAACCTTGCTTGTTCTTACCTTGTCTGGTGTGGGGGACATACCCGAGCTTATACATAAGATCCCATCCTTTTGTGGCGGTTGGGTTGATATCGTAGAGATTGGCAAGGTCTAGGCCAACCACTCTTCTCATTAATTTTTTTTGTCGCATCGAGGGAAAGCTAGGAGGGGTAGGGAGACAGACTTCTGTAATGGTTGTCTCGTCAGGGATCTGAGTCTTTTGAATATGACTTGTGTTCAACATAGAATTATGGGTGGTTGGTATGCTCACCATGTAATCAGTGTCCATCTCTTGGAGAGGCGCATCAGCATATATTCGGACAATGGAGTCCTTATATGGGAATTTAACGCATTGGTGATATGTGGATGCAACGACCTTCATTGACTCCAACCATTTTCTTCCTAAGATAAGATTGTACATACTAGCAGAATCAAAAATATGGAAGGTGATGTCTTTTGCTCTAGGTCTAAGGCAAACCTAGAGTTTAATAGTTCCTTTGACAAAATGACGTGAGCCATCGCAAACTATGAGTGATAGTGCAGAGGGCCTAACATCCTACTCCGTGAATTCGAGCGTCTTTAATGTTGTGAGAGGGAAGATGTTAGGTCATTCTCCTTTGTCAACTAGTGCATGGGATACAAAGAACCCTCTTATTATGACCGTAAGATATATGGGAGTTGTGCTTCCGCGGAGTGACTCTTTAGGCATGTCTGCATCCGTGAAAGTGAGTGCCTGGGGCTGCGCCATTACCGAGGCAATTTGATGTAGCTCATCCAATATTGTGTCTTCATCCACTTGAGTGTCTTTAAGTGTCCTTATCAACAATCAGTGATGATCATGTGATTTCTTAATAAGTTCTAATATGGATATTTGAGCCGGGATCTTTTGGATATGCCGCAGAATGTCGTATTCTTGCCTTGGCTCGAGTGTAATTTCTTTGCCTGGCCGATGAGCCTTAGGTGTGGATGGTTGGAGTGGTTGAGGTGCAGGGATTGGTGGAGGGATAATGTGAGGTGGGGGCGGTAAGCTAACTTCTCTTTCTGTCACGTTCCCCTCTGGTGGTTGTGCATTCATGAAATCCTTATTTCGAGGGAAAGGAGGAGGTGGGTAATTCATTCAGGACTTAAGAATTAGGCAAGTCGGTTGTTGACCGAAGCTGGTGTTATTTGACATTGAGGTGCCTGATAAGTGAGTGAAATTCAAGGTCGGAGCGCATACATGCATTGTGCCGCTCTAAGGTGGGAAGTACTGCGTGTAATCCTCTTCTTCTAGGAAGGCAGAGACCAATGTCTCGCACGGGTCAAGATATTCTTTTCGCTCACTTTTTTTCATGTTTAGTGAACACTTAGTCCTTGTTTCATGTTCTAGGTTTAGAGCCTTTCAGGTGACACTTTCTACCCATGCGGCAATTTGGGCTACAGTTTGGAGAACGTGATCTCCATACTCAGGCTTAGAATCGGACGAAGGGAGCGAAAATGGCGCTAGTTTAGGATTTAGAGGGGTGAAAGGTTCTGGTTGGGGATTATGGAGGAATGGACTCCTAGCCCTAAAGGAGTGGACTCGTATCTGAGTGAATTTTAGGTAAGGAGGTGGGCTCGGTGGGGCGATTCGAGTGATCAAGGCCAAGAGGTGCAGGGGTGAAGGAGCTCTCGTAGGTGTGGCAAAAGTGTCGGAGGGCTGGATACGAGTGATTAAGGTGGAAGGCTAGAAGGAGGATTGACCGGGGAGATCCACGGTGGTGACCTAGGTCGGTGTTCCTTGGTTATGATTGGGCAGAGGGTTATTAATGATTCCTAAGTTTTATTGGGGTTGACTATTGTTGAGGTTAGGATACCTAAGCGCCTCCTAGTCGATTTGGTTTTGATCATTCATGTTATAGATCATGTCTCAGAGGACTCAGCAGTCCTCTAGGTTGTCTCACATACCGATGGAATGCATAATATTTACTATAATCTAGATTCTTCGGCCATGGTTGAGGTCTCTCCTGTGGGAATCTAAGGAGGTTCTGAGTGTTAAGGAGATGAAAGATATTGGGGATCATATCAGGTAAAGGGGGATAATGCTCCCGCCTCGGCTGATAGGGGCCTGTAGTTGGGTTGAAGTTTTATAGTGGGGGTACGTTATTATAATTTTGGCATGTGGGCCATTCGATTGTGTCATGTTCTGATTCTGGTAAGTGTTAGGGTATCGGTTTATGTTCTGGTATTAGCCTTGATTCTGGTTTTGGCCTTGGTTTTGGTTTGCATATCTTTGTTGATTAGCGCCTTGGCTTTAGTTTGTGTACTGCTGTTGATTTTGATTTTGCTCAAAATTTTGCTGTTGGAAGTTTTCGTTCCTATAGTTTGGTCCATGATTGACAACGGTGTTGACCTGTTCGGTTCCTAGGGCTTTCTTATTATTTTTCAACTTTGATTCACTAGAAGAGCCTACTTTCGACGTGACTATAGATAGGGCGAGGCCTCCGCCTTTGATGTGTTGCGCTAGTCGGGATGCCTGGGACTGAAGTGCAATGATGTCTGGGCAATCACTTATGACAAGTGCACTCTTTAACGGTTCCCTTGTGCTGTCGATGATAATGTCAACTGAGTCTTTTTCTTTCATTGAAGTGACGGTCTTAGTAGCGACTTTCCTCCATCTGGCGACAAAGTCGGTGAATTCTTCATCGGGTCCTTGCTTGGCCACCATCAGATCACTGAGACTGACTGTCTCTTGGATGAGATGCTTATATTGGTCCAGGAATTGATCGACTAAATCATCAAATGTTTCTATCTGGTAAAATGGGAGTCCCGCAAACCAATCTAGAGCTTCTCCCTCTAGTGAACACTGGAAATAGTGGATGAGAAGTCCTTGATTTTCGCGTATGGGTCGACAATCATTGAAAAAGAGGGCTAAATGATGGTTCGGATTTCCTGTGCCATTATATTTAATAAATTTGGGTGGTTTGAACCCTATTGGTAAGTTCAATTCGATATCCCGACAAAATTTGTCGAATTCGAATCAGTGGCTGGGGCGTTCTCTTTTGGCCATGTACTCATCAAGCATCTTAGGGAGATCTTCGATTTTGATAGTGCTATCTTTTGAAGCAAACCGCGAGCCAACCCTGTCTGGAGGATCCTCATTAAAGAATGTGTGGGCAGGTTACCTCAATGGCGAGGTGAGGGCTGACACCGTGCTCAGGGTCAGAGGGGGCCTTTCCTGTCGCTCTTATTCTTCTAAATACTGTCGTGACCTAATGGTCTCGTATGCAGCAGCTTGTCCTCGAAGCAATTCTTCGGAGTCATCGTCTCCTCTTTGTATTCTTTGAACACTGACTTCTACGATTTGTTGAGTAGTAAGGTTTTATCCAATGTTACTATCCATCTTGTTATGATTAATACCAGTGTGTGGGGTAGAGAAGGGATTCTCTTGTTCGCCAGCCATGTTAATCTCAGGTTGTCGTAGGCTGGGATTGTAGAGTGATTCTTCTTCATATATAAGGTTGTCATGATATCCCCACAAGGGTGGGTCTCCCAGACTCACTCTTCGTATATTAAATATTTCAAGTTTTTGACGAAGACTCATATATCTAAAAGGGGTCGAGATGATACGGTGGGAAGAAAACGGGAAACTAAAAAAAAACTATCTAAGAAAGCAAGAGCATGCAAAAGCGTCCCATCGCAATCGCCAGTCTGTTGGTGCGTGCTTTTTCTGGGTTCCTCTTGGTCCCTGTTGAATCAGTGGCCCAATTCTGTCCAAGTGGACTCTAGCGATGCGGCATTTAAAATGTTAGAGATAAAATAAAAGAGGGGGGTTTTCTAGGAAGGTCCCTAGTTTGTTGCGATCGCCAGCTCTAGATATGTAACGAGGCTGGAACACGTCACTGATCACGCTTTAGAGCGGGTGTGGGTTACTTCTATACTAAATCATCTGCCTACGAACGTCAGTAGCTTTGCTTCTTCCTTATGGTTTAGATAGTTTAGTTTTCCTTTTCGTTCCCTATTATTACTGTAATTTTAATTGGTTTAAATTTCCTAATTCTACTATGAGTCTAATTGTGTGAGTTTATTCTAATCTTATTAGGAGTCTATTTGGATTTACTATTTTAATCTTATTACAGCTCTAGTTAATTAAGTGTCCTAATTGTTTCAGAAGTTGAATTCATTTAGGTGTCCTAATTGTATCAGAGAATTAATTAATTTAAGTTTCCTAATTGTACTAGGAGTCTGATTGATGCTAGTTTCCTAATCCTATTAGGAGTCTAATTAATTTAGTTTCCTAATCCTATTAGGAGTCTAATTAATTTCAGTTTCCTAATGGTACTAGGAATGCACATATAGTAGTTCTGGTGAAACTCTAATTAAATGAAGCATGCTAATTGTACTGAAATTCAATTTGAAGCAAGTGTAATAGTTATACCGCAATTCTAATTAAAGAAAATATACTAAGGCCATGTTCGGGTATTTCCCCAGTTATCTCAGAAAAGCTCAGATTCCTGACAAGTTTGTTTCCTAGAGATTCCTTGCAAACTCAGATTCCTGGCTTTCCCTAGGTGTGTTCTTTTAGGCCTCAGAAAAGCTTTGATTCCTGGCATTTTACATAAACGAATGATTTCCTGTGTTCTTTTAATTAATCCAGAAAATACAGAATTGGTCTACTTTAGGGACATCGTATGACCATAAGAATGACGGTAGAGCATCTAATACCGTGTCGTAAATATTTGAAGGTCATTTTTGACCGATGCATGATCCATGAGAAGTTAAATACTTTATCAATGCAATTGTAGAAAAACAATTCCTACAATTATACTACTCGATCGCCTAACTCGGCCTGCCTTACGTCGGTCTTGGGTTGAGTTTGCCAGGCCTATGGCTAGGATCAGGCTGACCACTTGGTGGCCCTGGCTAGGGTCGGGCCATGGGCCGGCCCATTAACAACCCTTCTTTAAATTCACCCATGAAATTTTAGTTCACCCACTCTGAAACTCATTAAATACATGCTTTGAATATGACGATCGAGATCATTTTTCGTCAAATTTCTTTTCGCAATGGATTTTTATATCATGAGCATACGATCAAATAGTTCATTTTTTTATTTCACGCAGCACACATCCTAAACAATTGACCTTAAAATCAGGTTTGGGTGTAATGAGTGTCAGTTCATATTTTTTCATCTTTTATGGGATATGTGCCCTGTGATGTCAAACGCGAACGGTTGGATGACCTGCTCATGATATCAAGATCCATCTTGAAAAAGATTGGGACGATAAACGATCTACATCATCTAATTAAATGCAGTCAATGCATTTTGGCAGGGTGCTCACAAAGATTCGATGCATGGATTGTACTCATTAAAAATGGTACCTTTAATAGAACCCAACATCATTGATTGCTTTAAATCAGAGGATGGAGATCGTGTTTCGCCCTAATTTTGCACATAAGAAATCTTGATGCTATTAACGTACTATCATAAGTCAATTTTCGATTCCACATGTCACATATCCCAAAAAGTGGTCCTAAAATCACATGGCACACATCATGCGCAAAAGTGACTTTAGGACCACATTTTTGGGATCTGTGGCATTTGGAATCAAAAATTGACCGTCTACTGGTCTGTTCATTGATTGGAGATCCCTTGTGTGGAAGATAGGAGCGAAGACGATCTCCATCTTCTGATTTAAAACGATCATTGATTATGGCCATAGGTGCCCAACAAGAGTTGTAGGTGTCATTAAAAGTAAAACTTAAGAGTACCTTTAAATCCACCCACCAAATCATTGAATTCACCCACACTTAAACACATTGCCTTGGTAGAATCAGATGATGGAGATTGTTTATCCTCCCAATCATTAACAAGATGGATCTTGAGATCATGGCCATACCATCAGACGGTTAGTGTTGAATTTCTCACGGCACACATTTTAGAAAAATGACCTTAACATCATGTGCTTGTTCAAAATTGATTTTAACGTCTATTTTTTGGGCATGTACACATGAAATAAAAAACCAACCCTCTGATGGTACAATCATGTTCTCAAGATCCATCGTGTGAAAGATTGGGATGACAAACAATATCCATTGTCCAATTCAATATTGTCAATGTGTTTAAGCGTGGGTAAACTCAAAGATTTGGTGGGTGTATTTAAAGGTCCTCTAAACCTACATATTTATAAACCCGAAATGCCCTCATTCTCTTCCAAATCTCTCTCCCTCTCTCTCTCTCTCTCTCTCTCCTCTGCAGCCAAGAAGAAGAAGAAGAAGAAGCTGACATGGCAATGCCACCACCGGACGATTTCAAGTGCCCCATATCTCTAGAAATAATATCCGATCCCGTGAAACTCTCATCCGGTTACACCTTTGACTGCCGTCAATCCAACGGTGGTTAGACTCCAGCAACCGCACCTGCCCATCACCCAATCCCCCTCCCTCAAAACCCCTCTCTCACCCTAAACCATGCCCTCCGAAGCTTCATTTTCAATTTTACCCTCCTCAACTCCCCAAATCTCATCCATTCCCTGAAGAACCCCAAACCCTAATTCAAACCCTCTCTTCACCATCATCCCCAACACTCACCATACTCAACTACCTCACTAGAAATTGTTGTTGGAGTTTTTGTTGATTTTTAATGGCCTTTATATGTTGTATATGGAAGAGAAATGTATACACAATGGGAGCTGGAAACAGAGCTTTCCCCAGTTTTTTGCTCGGAAATGACAAAGGGGCTGAAACTCGGGAATGGTCAGGAAAGTTGTGGGTCCCACCTACATAGCCGAACGCAGGAATCACTCAGGAACGAATGAAAAAATGCACTTTCCGACTGAAAACTTGGTTTTCGAGCGTTTCCGGCTATTCGAACATGGCCTAATTGTATTAGAACTCTAATTCAAATAGAGAAGCAATTTTATTGAAACTCTAATTAAAGCAAATAAACTAGTTTTGCTAGAATTCTAATCTAAGTAATGGATCAAGTGGACAAAAAAATCTGATTACAACAATTAATTAATCATGCTAAAATCTAATTAACGTAATTAATTAATTATGCTGGAATAAAAGAAATAAACTAATTAAACTAAAACTAAAAAAGGCAATTAATTAATTCTAAGTATCTAAGAAAAAGGGGTTTTGGGCCCTCTATGCTAAGGAGGATTAGCCTCGTTCCCGAGCATCCTCAATTATCACCCTTGGACAAATCAGGTGGTTGAGATTAAAGATAAATTAGCTTTTTTTTGTATTATAATATTATTTTTTTTGGATTTTTGGGATTAATTTGGACTGTAATTGCAGATTAAATTATGAAACTAAAGTTTAAGAGAACTAAATTATAAACTGGGATTTTAGAAGTATTGAATTAAGGAAATTAAAACTAGAATTTAAAATTTTAGGACTGAATTCGAGTCTGAAATCAAGAAATCAGACTGTATGATTAAGGACTGGTTCTAGAACCTAAGAACTAAAACTAGAAATTAATGATAGGACTGGAAATTAAGAATTTAGAACTAAATTAAGTCTTAAAAGTCTATGGATTTGGCTGTGAGATTAAGGACTGGTTCTAGATTCAGAGAACTAGAGCCAGATTAAGAATTTAGGGTCTAAAAAAAGGGTGCTACGGTCTAAGACTGAAAATTAAGGCTAATAATTAAAACTAAGAGAAATCTTGAATCTAAAAACTAAAGTAAGGAATTAAAACTTAATTCTTAACTAAGGTCGGGACTGCAGAGAGGAATAAAAAATTTTAAGCTTGGCTCTCGAAGTCATGGTTCGGTTTCTCTGGGTGTTCGTTCTCGAAATTCGGTCTCGAAATCCCAAAAACTCTCGTGTTGTGTTGCCAGCCCCATTAGGCCGAAAATAAAAAAAGCTTTTATAGGTTTTTCTTCAATTACGTGCCCGTTTTAAGGCGTTTAACTGAATTATGCGCCTATTTTTCGGTGCTTAATCGCTTTGAGTCGGTCACTGACTCAGTGAGCGACCGGCTAACTTGCTCAGCGAGTTTCCTAGTTCTAACAATGTGAGGACTAATTGTGCGTGTGATGTGGAGTGCACAATCCGATTAAGCATCTCTTTCAAAGCACTTGATCAGGGAAGCTTGGGGGTCAAGGACAGTGAGGTTAGGTCAGGCATAGGTCGATTGCGAGCCGGTGGTGGGGTGCTCAATCCGATTGTGCGTCTCGTGTCAGGTGTGTGATCGAGTCTCAAAGTGGTCTAGGGAAGGGAAGTCTAATTTGAAGGTGCACAAATTGCACATGCGTGATTTTGCATGCAATCGAATTACACGCGGGGTTTCAAGCACGGAATTCAGGGTTGTCCTAGTCTGGGTCTGGTATAAAATGCCAGACTATTATTTCAGCCTGCATTTCGACTATATACTATTATTTCAGTATATAGTCTCCCTATGTTGGGATTTGAGCCACAAAGTTATTATTTCAGCCTGTGTTCAGCCATATACTATTATTTCAGTGCATGGTTCCCACGTTAGGCTCATGGGGCCTAAGCCACAAAGCTATTATTTCAGCCTGTGTCCAGCCAGCCATATACTATTATTTTAGTATATGGTCCCATATTGGGGTTAAAGGGATTTGAAATACAAGACTATTATTTCAGTCTGCATTTCCACTATATACTATTATTTCAGTATATAGTCTCCCTACATTGGGATCCGAGCCACAGAGCTATTATTTCAGCCTGCGTTCAGCCATGTACTATTATTTCAGTGCATGGTTCCCACGTTAGGGTCATGGGGCCTGAGCCAAAGAGCAATTGTTTCAACTTGTGTCCGGCCATATACTATTGTTTCAGTATATGGTCCCACATGAGGGTTGTGAAATTTTCAGAGAAGGTAAGTCCTTTCCGAAAAGTCACGGGCAAGGTCAAAGGTTGACCAAATAGATTTGTATATTCTGAGAGGGTAAAATGGGGGTGTCTACACCAAGTCATGCCCATTTTTATCGGGGCCATGACCAGCTTCTCTCTCTCATCCCCCACATCCATGCCCCATTCTTAATCCCAATATAGAACTGACCCATCCACATTCACCAATGCCCCACCTAGTTTCTCTAACCCACTCCATACCCAATTCTTACCCGGGTCATGCCCGATTTTACCGGGGTTATGCCCAATTTCCCCATCACATCCACCCCATCCATTCCCCTCCATCCCATAGATACACCATCTCCATCCGATCCTTCTCCAATGGCCATGATGGAGGAGATGGTCCGAGCCTACACCAGTTGGAAGGCCTTCCAAAACAACCCCTCTCATCCACACCACATCCATGAATCCCTCCCATACACTATCAAGCCTCCATGCCTAATTTCCCCATGATCCCCATCAACCCCCCATCATCCATACCATTCAAACCCCCATTTATCTAAAACCTCCAAGGCCCAATGGCCCAAACTCCCATTACCCAGACCCATCAGGGGCCCATGACCCATATACCCCAAGGCCCACTGGGTTAGATCTACCAAGGCCGAATGGGCCAGACCCATGAAGGCCCAATTGGCCAGACCCAACATTCCCAAGGTCTCATAGCCCAACATGCCCAAAGCCTCATGGCCCAACCCTCCTAAGGCTTTATGGCCCAAACCCATTAGAGCTCTTTACCCTACACCCAAGCAAAACAAGGCCCAACCCTTGGAGCCTCGCACCTATATCCTTCACAATTCCTCCAGAATTTTACTCACCCCCAACCCTCATTCCCAGTTCAAACCCATGCCCTGCATCAACCCCAATTTACCCATGTCCCTACACCCCAAAGCCATCTTCAAGCCTTTCCCCAGACCCAATGGCCCCATCAGGCCCCATCCTAAAATCTAACTTCCACTCATCCCATCACTCCACAAAATTTCCTTCATATTCAATAGTCTCACCCGACCCCCATTCATTCCATGCAACAACAACAGGAGAATCTCGCCCTCACAACACCCTATGTAGACCAACAGTATGAATAGGACGAGATCAGGAACAGTGGGGCTTATGCTGGGGCATTGGCCAATATTAATCCTCCACCCATGATCACCAATCCCCTAGTAGCACAGGGTGAAGCAAGACCTACTGCTGAGAAGATAGCCCCCATGTCTAAGGAATCAGAGTAGTTAAAAGAAGAGCTAGACAAAATTCAAAAGTAACTATCGAAGATGGGTGGAGCAAAAATTCATGCCACTGATTTTTCGGACTTATGCTTATTTGCTAAGGTCCCCCTACCCCCAAAAATTTTAAATGCCGATTTTTTATAAATACAACGACACTGGCAATCCCATCACACACCTCAAGTCTTATTGTGAGGATATGTGCTAGTATGGAGGGGATGAAAGACTACTGATAAAGATCTTTTAGAAAAGTTTAACTGGTCCTACCTTAAGGTGGTTCACATCCTTAGAACCATGTATGATAAAGACATGGAAATATCTGACTCACCTGTTCCAAGAGTAGTATGTCTACAATATAGACATTGAACCTCGTAAGTTTGACATGGCCTGATTTAAGCAAAACCCTAATGAAACCTTCAGCGATTATTTAGGGCGTTGGAGAGCACTGGCAACTCAGGTGAGAAATAGTATACCTGATGACAAACAAATTGAGATGATTTTAAAGAATACTTTTCCAGTGATCTCGGATTTCTTAGTGTACCAACAACAATCTAGCTTTACTGATTTGGTCTGAAACGCCAATCGTTGCAAGGATGCTATCAGGAAAGGTCGTTTAAGCAAGAGCATACCTGGTGGAGCTAGTGGGGTCAGAAGGTTTTCTGAGCAGAGAAATGAGAAAAGAGCAGGGGCAGACATACAGAATGTCACCAACGTAAGGCCCAACACCAGCATCACGCCTTTTCAATTCAAAGCCACCCAGCTAGCTCTAGTTAGAAGTGAGCCAGTACCAAGAACAAAGAATGGACAGGGGGTGCAGATGACCACAGAGTAGAGAAGGGCCCGCTATGACCGAGTGTTTGCACCCTTAGGGCATTCTCTGAATGTACTTTTACCTTTATTAATAGAAAAGAGATTAGTCATAGCCCTACAACCACAACCTCCTCTGAATCCCATCCCGAGGAACTATGACCCCAACACTCATTGTAACTTTCACCAGGGCTTGGGTCACTCAACTGATCGCTGCTTCCCATTAAAGCATGCTATACAAGATTTAATTGATGCTAGAAAAATTATCGCCCTTGCACCTTCCTAAGTGAACCAACACACAAATATACATCAAGCACTATTGCCTCCACACCCTACCAGAGGAGCAGGTTAGAGACCCACTGTTGGGATGATAGAGGAAGGCGTTGAAGAATTTGAATTTTATCCATCGGATTACATCAGTGATCGAGAAAGTTTTATAGCACCAAGGCTGAGAAACCGTGAATAAAGAAGTCTTGGGGTGATTGAACCCTTCAATTTATCATATTATTTCTCCAACCCTGCACCCCAAATTGAACCCTTAGATCTTAGGACTTATTTCCCATTATCCACTCCTGTCAATTATGTAGAAATTAATGCCTATCAATCATACACTGCCACCCCACTAATTACCCAATAGCCCATCATGTCCCCCATATCCCACCACCACCTATTAATTATCAGTGGTTCACCCCTACCCCATTACCCCCCGGTGCAACCATCCACCAACCTCATCATCCCAGCTTGGACTACTTTCGCCACCTGCCCGTCCATCACCGAGGTGAACCAGGTATTACCAACCCTTCTCGAACCATTAGTAAAAGTGCCTTAGATACCGATAGTCACTCCATTTCAGATTTCAGGACTAACTTACAATCGTCATCAGGTCCCGCTCAGTTATGAACAAACGAACGTCAACGCCCACAGTAGCAAAGAAGAGGTAGTGAACTTTATTACTAGATTCAGAAAGATCTCAAAATAGTCAGAGGCACCAGCAGTACTAAAAATCCAACTAGAGGGAAAGAAAGATAGTGCAGTGAACCTGTTCGAGAAAATGAGCAGAGAACACATACAGGAGACTCAACTGAGAAGAATGCCAGCTCATATCACAGTCTGGGATTTATTGATGATGTCCCCACTTTATTTTCAAGCCTTAATGGGGGAGTGAAAGAATACACACGTATCTCTCGAGGTGAGCCCGAATGAAGTCGGACAGATAATTGGATAGGTGATGTCTCCCAACACCATTTCGTTTTCGGACGCCGATTTATTAGAGGAGGGAAATAGTTACTCAAAATCCCTCAATATCATTGTGGAATCTAGAAACATGATAATCCACTTAGTCTTAATTGATAATGGGTCTGCGCTGAATGTATGCCCTTTGAGAACCGCTATAAAGTTTAGAGTAGATCCAAGCATGTTGAGACCTACAAGAACTTGCGCTTGAGGTTTTGACAATAGGAGAAGGGAGATAATAGGAGAAGTTAACCTTGAGCTAGTGAATGGGACAATGACCTTCTCCATACTCTTTCAGGTAATGGACATCAAGTCCTCATTCAATTTATTATTGGGGTGCCCATGGTTACACAAAGTTGGAGCGATACCATCGACACTGCATCAAAAGCTCAAGTTCGTATCCGGACAGAAGGTTATCACCAAATAGGAGAGAGGCACGATGAGAAAGAAAAGGCCACCCACAACATTGAAAACCCTAAAGTACTAGATGTGTCGCATACGGATGAAGACATCGACCTTCACAGATTTGAATATGAGGTATCAACGGTCGTCCCTGAGCCCCTGAAATGCATCACTCTAAAAACTAGAGGCAGAATGATAGCAGTAGTGGCCATGCTCCAGAGATAGGGCTATCAAAAGGGAAAAGGACTAGGGCACAAACTGCATGGCTGAAGAGAGCCAGTCAAGGCTAAGGGTCGGATAGCAGATCAGATTTGGGCTTGGTTACAAGCCCACAGAAAAAGAAGTCTGAGAGGCTAGGAGAGAGCTCGAGCCACGGCAGCCGCATGAGCCAGGGGGATAAACCTAGAAGAGAAGCCCTGTCCCGGGCCTCACATCAGAGATTCATTTGTAACCGTCGGGGTTGTGAAAATCAATCGGAATGGGGTAACCAAATTTACCCGACGTAAACTCACGACACCTGTTCACCCCACCAAGGCTCAGATTATCCCTCCTAGCCTAGAAATAAACCTTGCTGCATTGTCTCTCTTTAAGGAATGGCGTTCCATACCTGCACAATCTCCCTCTGTAGTAA
The DNA here is from genome assembly GCA_021018995.1 of Chloranthus sessilifolius. Lineage (NCBI taxonomy): Eukaryota > Viridiplantae > Streptophyta > Magnoliopsida > Chloranthales > Chloranthaceae > Chloranthus > Chloranthus sessilifolius. Next base: position 44,336,611 of record CM037596.1, read on the forward strand.
ACCATCACAGGAGTATGCTGACATTTGAGGATAGGATCTCAGATGAATCCATGATCAATATGATGGAGACTGACTCCAAAGAATCATATCAGTCAACACCCTCCATCCAAATCCAAACAGGTAAAGGAGCGACGTCTCAGGTATGCAATTGGGCATCTATGCCCCAAACCCTGAAAGCGATATCATCCATTACAAATTGTTCAAAAATCCTAAAATATGTAAAAATTCAAAAACCAAAAGCTAAGCCTAATCCTTATTGGCGCCTTTCAATTTCTTTCGCCGACGTGAAGAACTATGATAGGTCCAAATGTCTCCCACTCGAGTCCATGCTTGAGAAAGTCGGCTAAGCAGGGAGCGCGACTACTTTTCACAAGCAACCTGTAAGTTAGCAACCAATCAGACCAGTTGAAAGATAAATGGCAAGGTAATAATCAAAGAACGGTTAGGATGATACTCACCACTTCCACATCCCTGAGGCCGACAATGTTGCGGTAATATTCGGCCTGATTCATTACCGACTCGTAGTCCTGCATTCAGAGAGAAATATATCAATGATAAGGCACAAATATCAGCATGCCTCTAAGGAAAGGGGAGAATAGATAAGACTTACGCTAGGAACTAACTCGAGAGGGGGAACCCGGGTCGCTTCAATAGAGATACGAGCCCACTCCTCTACCGTTGTGCATAAGCCCATTAGAAAAGCATAATCAAGGTGCCTAAAGGTCCCCTGGACCTTAGTGTTGAGAACTAGAAAATACCATTTTCCACCCTTTAACCTGGGCCTTGATAGACCCTTGAGAGAACTAAATAAGTGTTTTAAGTGCTTGTGTTACAGCTAACAATAAAGACAGGCTTAACCATGAAAGCAGCCTAGAAGTGCCAAAAAGATGATAATCCATGTTGATCCAAAGGAAGAAAGAGAAGGGACAACCTCACTAGCTGTCAAAATGCCTGAACTGAAGAGGCAAAGACCTGGTCTCAACCCAGAAAAGAAATGTGGAGCAACTCGAACAGAAAAATGCACTACATAGTGCTTTTCGAAAAGAATATGAACATTTCGAAAAGAACCTGAACTCTGCGAAAAGAACTAAAAGCTCCAGGCTTAGTTTTCGAAGAGCACCTGAACTCTTCGAAAGGATGATTGACCTATTCGAAAAGAAGAGAACTCCTTGAGCGGAACGAACTTTGCGAAAAGAGCTTGAGTCACGATACTGAAAAGTTCCCTAAACTATGCGAAATGGTATTCTGGAGATTCCTAGCTTCTGCAAGGGTAATTCAATAATCTTTTGCATGCGTCCCAATGCATTTAAAAACCTAGGGACATTCCAGAAGATTCTAAGCACGAACCGAAGGCATATTCCACCCCATGTGAGCACCCGAAGATGAAATCACTTGGCGGGAACTTCTAGAAGCTCTAACAGATTTTCACATTGCATAACATAATTGATGCTTATGTCACCTGATTGGCTGAACCAGATCGAGCAATTCTGATTGGCCAGAATAGATCTGGATCCTTGTGCTCGACTACCATTGGTTGATACAGATCTGAGCACTTCTGATTGGTCGATACGCATCTGAGCTAGACCTGGGGAAAACTATAAATAGATGAACCATTTGCCCAATTTGGGGATCTAGATTTTGGGTTTCATTTCTATTCCCCCATTTCCATATCAGCTAGCCTGGCTGAAACCCTTGTAATAGCCTAACTTTTACTTGCAATTGAGAGCTATGAGATACCTCTGTAATTCAAAAGAGGATTGTATTCAAGACTACAAATCTGAGAGCTGTTTAAGCTGTGCTTTGTAATTGTAAATGTGAATTTGAAAAGGTTGCTGTAAACCATACGTTCTCAATTGGATTCGTATTAAGGGTTCCCTCTAATCCCCTTAGTGCACTAGACTCCTTTAGATTTACTGTTTTTTCATGCAACTTCCCTTGATTCATTAACCCTGTGGGAATTAATGTTTGTAACCTAATCTCTCACAGCATTTGTAGTGATATTTCTTGTTCTGAATTAAGGGTTTAGATTAAAGACTATTGGATTGCCTGTGGCCATTGAAGTGGACAGACCATAGCCATAAGCCTAAATTTAATCCTTGAGTTAGATTTATTTCTCTTGCATCTATGCTTGTAGCCAGATGAAGATTGGATCATCACTCATTTGATCTGAGTCATTCTCATTGTGTTTCAAGGACCAAATCAAAGTTAGATATTATTTCTCCATTTTTTATAAGTTTACATCAAAATTCCCCCAACTCAGATCTGGATCATTTAGTTTAACTTCTACTTTTATCATTTAGTTTAACTTCTACTTTTATCATTTAGTTAACGTGACAAATTCAACCTCCCATCTTATGTGCTTTGTAGATAGGATAAGAGGCCAGATCTGGTAGCTCAGATCTGGAGGTCTATCTTACATTTTAAACAAATTCTCTATGGACGATCTTTTACTCACTTATATTTAAAACTTGCTACAATTGCCCCTGATCATGCAGGCTAATTCACTTCTCTCTGTGCTGATATTTATTTACTCTTTTTAATTTTCCAGATTCAGTATAACTTAGCATTTGCAAATCTGTTTTCAAAACACAAATAAATCATGCACACTCAGAACAACAACACTTAGCAGTCGAGCTAAGCACCTGTACCAAAAGGGCCTGAAGGACTAGCCCCGGATGAAGGACCAGCTCCTGAGGCTGCTGCAGTACCCGCCGCCACCCCATGATCATTGTCAGAATCACCTCCATGCTCAAACTGTGAAAAGAAATAGGGTTTCCATTAGTAAAGATCACAAGTCAATCAAAGCTACAGAGAACCAATCTGAAAGAGAAAGAGGAACTACCTAAGAATGTGGGCCACCAAAAGCGAAGAAGTTTACGCTAGGAACAAAGCATGAGAGAATAGACCGATAAGGTAAAGACTCATACCACATCCGATAGTCACCGAGCATCAGGAAGGCATCGATAAGGACCCCGTTTTGAAGGAATCCGGTAGTGAGCTCCTCTATACTACCCACGGGTGCCATGACATCTGTAGGAGGAGCTGAGGGCACGGTAGGATAGTCCCGATACTGATGAACTACCCATTACCCCAGGTAGTAAGCCCTGGCCCATGCCATAAAGAAAAAGATGATGCGGCGATCGATGAAGAAGCGAGATGGGCCTACAACAGCTCGATCCCACTAAGGAGAACCAATATAGGGGTTCTATACAACCTGTTTGAATCAATGAGTGTCCAATTAGTCAAACATACAACACAATATCAAGGCGAAACTCTGAAATGAAAAGAGGAAAAAGAGCCTTACCTACTCTGAGATCAGCAGGTTGAATTGGGACCTTAGGCCCATCTCCAAGTGTTTCATGCCAACATCCCTGCGGCGATGCTTATTCCAATTGCTTAAAAGCGGATAAGCGTATATTTCAGATTGAAGAAGGGGGCAACCAGGCTGAAAGTGTAAATACCACCATGCCTGACAAGAGTAGTGCATAAGAGACGAGTCAGAAGCAGAAAATGATTATCCAATTAAATTGAGAGAAGCAAAAGAGTCAGAGGTTACCTCCAAAGCAGGCCAAAAGCCGCCGACAGACTTTGTGTCGCCAACAGAGACTCAGACTAGGCTGGACATCAATGCGGCATAGGCAGCCCGACCCCAGTCATATCTATGCATGTCATTCCAATTGTCCCTGAGGTTAAGCAAGGCTATGGAGACCCGTCCGCCGCTGGCATTTGTAAAGAGGGTTTTACCCAATAGCAGGAGGAGCAAGATGTGGGGCAACACAACCTCACGCTCGGGTTCAATATAAATGTCCATTTCTGGATGTCCCAGATCTAATAACTCATTCAACTAAAAAAGATTAGATAGCCAGGACATTTTGACCTCAGTACCATGCAGACTTGTGGAAGGGGGATAGGCCCTTATCAATCGAATGATCTCATCCCGATTAGGCAGTGCAAGGTTGGCCACTGGAATACCCCCTATCTTGATCCCCATAATCATGGTCCAATCTACGAGAGTCAGGGTCATCTTGGCCATGGCCATGTGAAAGGACATGGTCTCCGGACGGAATCTCTCAATAAGAGCCATCAGGTAGGCTGCATCAGCCCGCATGGCAGGGCATGATAGGAACTCTCCGAACCTGGCCTGTTCGAGCAAGAACTTCATGACCGGTGGGATGTACTGATAGAACTACTGAAAGTCCAACCAACCCCCTTTAAATACAATCTGGGGCAGGTCCTGCACAAAAGGAAAAAGTGACATCAGATCATGGAAATATAGCAAGGTTGCACGAGGAAGAATAACTGAACCTATCCCTTTACCTTGCCCATGATACCAAAATTGGAGATATGGATATGCTGTTGATGTAGCAGACAAGCATGGGCAATCAATGCCTCATATGATTGGACGTAACCTATGGATCTTTGCGTATTTGTCTCACGCTTATCTTTAAGTATGGGTCAATCACCCTCTTACTTACAAAGCTGTTGTATTCAGAATGAAAATTGAACATCAAGCACCTTCAAATCGTCTCGAGAAGCAGACGTTTTTCCCAGCTATTAGGCTTTCATAACTCGCTCCATCTCGGTTATGCCCAGTAATGTCGCTAAGCGCTTGAGAACCGATAACCTTGAGAAACGGATATTTTTCCCGACATACAGGGCTTTCATTTTCTCACCATGTTACTCGCCTGATGTTTAAGGTTTGTTTTGAATATAGCAGACCCATCAACAATGCCTTTGGCCTCTTCGGATGTCTCTTATCTTTGGCATTCGATCATTAGTGATCGAATACCAAAGAGGGGCAACTGTAGACACCCAAATTTGGCCCAAGGCCCAATCGAAACACATTTCGAGCAGGCACACTTCCAAGATTTTGATTGCATCTATCAAACCCTTAGGAACCTTCCCAAAACCTTAGAAGTAATCCCAAATCCTTAGGAATCACCCCTATCCCTTAGAAACCTCCCCGAACCTTTAAAAACCAATCCCAACCTTTAGAATCCCTTTCGAACCCATACCTAAACTTTTCCAGGCAATGATCAATAGTGGTGCACTAAGACTAGCTGAGATATTTTACTATAATTGAATTATATACCATTGAAAAGTAGAGATTATTAGATTTCTGACAAACCAAGAATCAACCCAATCCGAGCTATACATCAAAAGTTACAGCGATGCAAAGATTGGGCACAAAATGGGCCATTTTCGAGCCTCGCGAGGCATGCACTAAGCCTCGCGAGAGCTTCGTGAGAGGATAGGTGTATGTGCCACAAGTAATACTTGCGACAAGCTATTTTCCTCCAGAAAATGGCCTGGTGTATGTATTAGTTGCACCAACTACAGGTGGTTCCCCCCGCGGGCTTGCAACTTCCCAAAGCACTGTGTGGCACTGTTATACTGTACCTAAGCTTGGCGCATGTAATACATGTGCCAGGCTTGGCTACAATAACCCTGGGTTTTTTACTCGAATTTTATCTTTGTGATTTGACTTTTTGACCATCTTTATCCCTTGGGTGTGTTTTGCTTGTTCTGTTGCACCCTTCTCTATCTTATTTGCAACCGTTGAGTGGTTTAAGACTCTAAATCTATCATCCACCATTGGAGCTAACTTTCACACTTTTTTAAGCTCTAAAAACCCTAAAAAACCTTAGATGGCTAGATTACCTAATTCCTAAACCTACTTAGACTCTAAGCACCCTCCTAACATCTCCTTTTCCTATAAATAGAGAGGCACCCCTCCCTTTGAAAGGGCTTGAAAATTTTCCTAAGAGAGGAAAATTAAGAAAGAGCTACCTCTCCCTTTGGTGCCCCGTTTTGCATACAAATTACACAATTCTTAAACCCATTTTTAGACCTTATCTTTCGTCAAAATCCTTTAGTTTAGATGGAAACTACCCCCTAGCCTTCCTTCTCTATCTCTTAGCTATCAAACCCTAGGAGCTACAACCCTTATTCTAATCATACAAGTCATTGGAAGCTAGTCGAAGCGGACCTACGCGAAGGTCCACAGCGGTGCAACAAGCGCCCGAGAGCTCCGGCTCTCCCTTCTATTCCTCTACTTTCTTAGTTCTTTCTCTATCCTCGTATTTGAGCCGTTACGCTGCCGAAATTTTGGTAGGAACGAAGGGGCACAAAGAGGATCTTAGTGCCCTAAAGGCAAAAGGAAGGGCTTTTTCTTTCTTTATTTTCATTTTTGTTTTGGCTATAAGTAGAGACCATATTAAGCGGGTTGATCGGAATGAAACACCTTCCCGATTGATAATCGAAGCCTCTACCCAAGAGCCTTTGGCATAGTCCAGTGATTCAGAGTCATATTTAGCACTTCGGTGCCTTGAATATTGATTTTAGGTTTCCTGAGACACCAAAAGCTCCGGGTGGCGACTATAAATTTTTCTAGAGTGCACATCGTCACCACGGGTTCGATGAAAATCCACGGTTGCACAGAAGGACACAGAGAAGTGTTTCGACAACTCTTGGAGTAGCGACCCTGCCAAGGTGTGGATACTCCTTTAGTAGGAAGGGATATGAGACTCCTTTAGTAGGAAGGTGTGGATACTCCTTTAGCAGTTTATTTTTATAAAAAAACTTTCAAATATTTTTTTTTTTTTCAGTACATAAGAATTATGATAGAAAAAATTACAAATCTTGAAAAACTTACGATTCATTATAATAGAAGTTTTAATAATTAAAATATAGAACAGTTACAATTTATGTTTAGCTCGTTGAACACTGTATTAGATTGGATATTTGAAACAATAGATTGATCTAAAATGCAAAATTTAGACTATAGTTTCAAAATTATAAACCAGTGAGCCTTTGAGCCATATTCTCTCTTTTATTCAGAGAGAGTGATTGTTTGTATTCAATCAAAATTTCTTTGAACTGTTACACTGTTATGAAATCTCATATTGCTGAATTTAGAATCGAATTATTCTATGAATATGATAAACTATTTTTTTTGTCTAGAACTATCTATTAGAAATATCAAAGCAATAAGGCATCTATGCTAGTAAATCGTAAAGATGATTTAAGGCCATCTTTTGTTTAAATCAGAGCCAAAAAGCCAAAATCCCAGAATATTTCATCCTTTGAACCCATATGAGAAACCTAAACCGAAGTTCTTTGTACCAAAAATCTGATAGACCTTTAACCATATGTACTACCTAAAGCTTTCGACCTTTTAACCCTTACAATTTCTGAGAGTTTAGAATGTAAAAGAAGGGAAGAAGAGGGAATGAAAGGAGTAAAGCAAAAACAGAGATAAGGGAATGAAAAAAAAAGGTACAGAAGAAATAGAAAAGAATATGGGAAAAGAATGAAAAATCGTAAAGAAGCGATTTGAAAAAAATGATTTTTGAAAAAGGAATTTACGATTTAGCAAAAAAGCTTCCAAAAAGAAGAAAAATTGTAAAATATGATTTTTCAGCTAAAGAACTGGGATATATATGTTTATAGAAAGTGTGACAACCCGATTTTCCCTAAAGTACCAAAACTGGACAATTTTTTTTTTTTCTTCCTTATGTCAAAAACTCAGGGAAAATCGGACCGTCGGGCTGCACATATCACGATCCGGATATAGAAATACTTAGTATGCCTACAAAAGTAGAGTCAAACCAAATATATATATGGCAGCAAAAGATTTCTTCTATATATAACCACTAAACAAAAAGGGTCCAAAGGAAAACCACCGGCGATAGCCGACCATCTCCTAAACAGTGGCTTCCAAACATACTTACAAATCACAACTTAATACTGTATTAAATCCTTAGACATACCAAGCCCATAATTCGAATGATCCCAAAACTCCACCGTACAAACCCAAAAGTGTCAAGTCCAACACGGGAGATCCCAAGCCTTTCTCCGTAGCCTAATCCCGATCTACACCTGTACCAGTGACGTATAATTGAGGGATGCGCTACATCTAAGCTCAGTAAGGAAACATCGATAACTTGCATATCATCACATCACACATATATCTCATGTCATAATCGAACATGCTTTTCAAATAAAGGTTCACAATTTAAAGATATTTGACTTGACATGGAACTGGTATCCAATGCAACTTTCAAAGCTTAACACATGATTTCCAAAACTTATTCTCATAACAAAAGAGAAACTTAAATTGATCACTTAAAATAATCTCCGAGCATGTATAGCATCGGGCCCCCGATGGGAATACCCACCATCGTCATTCATATGAATCATTTGTATGTTGCCCAAGTCCCTCCGAATGGGGGAAAGTTGTGGTTAGAAATTTACTACAATCGGTAAGGAAGTGAACACAAGCTAGCTGTCACCATCATAGAGCACAGTTATACGGATTAGCCGCCATACTGGTCACGAATATCCCGCCGCGTCGGTCGCGATTATATTACCGCGTCGGTTGGGTATCGCACATAACCTTAATTCAGAATGCAAAAATAACTTATAGTTGATCACCGTATATTATAGAAATTTATAATAGGTTTGAAGTTTCAAAACTCATATATACATGTACTCACATATTTCTGATGTCACACATATATATAAATCTGAGTGCAAAACGTATGAACACATTTCATATTTTGAAACCATGAAAGAGATTCATGATAATTAAATGACCAATTTCACAAAGTACTCTTAATTTATCACCTCACAAAAATCATGCAAATGTGAAAACAAATCGGAAAACATACATATTCTTATCATATCACTACACACATGCTTGTTATAGTCAAATACACATATTAAGGAGTTTTCCCTACCTTAAGCTCAGAGCCGTATAAAGCGATACAGAGTCCTTATCGACGACCTCCTGTTTTCAATCTACATCATAAGAACACAAAGATTCGTCAAGGACTAACTCTAATCACTAATAACTTAGACACACCTAAGCGTTTTCTCAAAATGAGGTGGAAACGAACAAGTTCGTTCTACTTAGAATTTGATCCAACTTTCCACTAAATTTTGACCTTTAAAACTTTTGATTCATGAGTTGGTTAATTAACAAAAGTTGTAAAGTTAGTTGTCCTCTTTCTAACGCCGCAAAAATAGTGTAATTGGAGTTTGGAACAAAACGTTACGGCCAAAATACCAAGACAGGTTTTGACACTCGCGTGAGCGAGTTTCCAAGCTCGCTCGAGCGAGCCTCAGGCGAGCGACTGTGCGCGATTTTACACGTTTTGGACTTAAAAAAAAACCATTTTATATCAAAACTCAACCATACACCTCACACATCATAATGAACACTAAATGATGCATTTTAAACACAATGAGCATTAATTTCTTACTTTAAACTCGGTGATCTACCCGTAGATCGGATCTTCTTCCTCGTTGCACAAAAAGGGGTTTCCAAAACCCACTTCGATCACACCGAGCACCACACACACGATCAAGCCAACACAATCTTAGGCAATCCTTCATGAAATCATTCACTTCACATAAACGTCACCATCATCAAGTGAATCAACCCTACAGATTCAAGCAACACCCTTTCTCTTCTCTCAAACCCTTCTCTTTTCTTATTCTCTCTCTAACTCACAAAACCCATAAATGTTTACAACCGGGTATGGCTTCCAAAGGAAGCTTGCTTTTTCTTATTAAAAGGGGGTCGGTTCCCATGCAAGACGCATACATCCTTTTGGGTGTGGTGTTAGCCATATCTACTTTACACATGGGGTTCATTTGGCGCAAGGCATGCACACCGTGCATCGATGTACGGTTTCACATGAAAGGCTAAAATAGGGTTCAAATTCATCTTTTTCACATCCCTTTAATTTTTATATAATTCATTTATTCTCAAGGTTCAAGGCGACATTGGTCACTGTGCTGAGCACTCACATACTATCTGACTTACATGATTTCTAAGATTTTTGGGCCATTACACTCTTTCCACCTTATAAAATTTTCGTCCTCGAAAATTGACCTATGTAACGAGGACTTACCTCGCACCTTAAATTGAACACTCACATCTTGATACGAATTGATTTATACCAACAAATTTTGGGGTTGTTACATTCTCCTCTCCTTAAAAATTTTCGTCCTAAAAAATATACGAAAGTATCTTGAGTAGAAATGCAATTACTCACACCATCTATGTAAACACACATAACCACTTTCTGTGGAAATAGCCACAACTACATAGCCACAATTCATACCTATGCATTCACCTCTTAGTCCACACATTGACTCAAGTCATATTGACATAAGCACACACGTACCTGCATATTCCAACATCTGCACACCGACAATCCATGCATCAAATTCTACTTTTATGAGTACCATATCCATTCTATAATTACTCAAATTTCTTCTCATTCGATCTTTAGAATTATGTAATACCAGTCATATTGAAAGTTTTGACCATTCACCTATCAATGTGTAAATTCACAACTATTTACATAAAAAAACTGTCATTATTCACAAGTTATAATCATCAAAATTTGAAATATACTACTTGTTTTCCTATAATTATCTCAACCTCAATCTGAAGTGTACAACTATCTCTCAACACCCTCATTTGGTATGTTCATCAAGAGTCAACTTCTTCAAAACTATGGTTATTAAAATCTTCACACCTGAAAGGAATTTTCGTCCTCGAAAATGCCGTAAGGGTCCCTGAGTAAAAACGCAGTTGTCTATACTTTCTATGCCCACACACGGCCATTATCTGTGGAAGTAGTCATTGCTACACAACTTCAACTCATACGTACTCATCCCCCCCATAGTCCACACATTGATACAAGGCATATGGACATACTAACACACGTACTTGTATGATGGCTCCCTCATAATCTACACATACACATTCATAGTCTAATCAGCTACACCCAAAAATCTACATATCCACCTAACTGCCCTTAACTCCATTCCAAAACCACACATTTACCACCTGCCCTTCAATCCATTCCAAAACCATCGAAAAGGTGTATGAGGCATCCCATGCACAACGTCTCCCAAATCACACACTCCTAAAATAATGGAAATACAATGGGGCCCATAATGGTGCCTGCTTAAAATCCACACACCTACGTATCGACCACTCACTCATCAAAATTTACTTAAATGAGTACAAGGTACTCGACTACACAATCCCCGATGTGTAGATTATTCAATATAACAGATTATTCAATATAGTAATCATTTGGTAAACTCAAATTATAAATAGCAACCGCTACGACGAATTACAATTATACACAGTCAAAACCTCAGAATGTAATGGAGGTTAGCTACTACACAATATCTGAAGATCGACCATGCACTGGTAATACTCTATCCGCTGAGCTTTATAATAAGGACGTTCATCTCTCACTAACCAAACTGGTGCTTACTCAGGGTCAAAGGAATAGATCAGTGACCTCGCCCATGGGTAATTACAAAACACCATATCCACCACTTAATGAAGTATCGCTATATATAGTTGGTAAGAATATATCTACGAAGAAAGAGATACTGACCTTGAGATTTAAACCATAAATTCTGAGTTGTAATCATAAACAGGATTACCTAGACCATCAAGCACTTACAAATTTTACTACCAACTCATTATGTGATCACTACAACGATGTTAACCATTAGCAATCCTGCATTATTTCCATAACCAAATTTGGATCGTTAACAGTGCCCCTCTAGATTTCAGATAATACTTATCGAGTACAATCGACCACCTATGAAACTTACACTATCCATCCGAGAAAAGTCTGATTCACCCAATTGATGCTATCTCCATCAAATTATAAATCTAATCATAATACAGGACAAGTCCAATCTATCTACTAATAAAATATCTTACTACCCAATTAGTCTATACCATAGATAAACTTGAAACCATAACTTAGCATCCATATAACAACGCATCCCCAAGGCTGAATAAACACGCACATTAAAGTGGGGATGTCCGACAACCATATACTAGCACAATTTATGCAGCGGTACCATCAATATAATCATCAAGAGCTTTGACCACAAAACTATTACTCGTAGTCATTAGTCTAAAGGTGTGACATCCACCAAAATTCAATAGTATGGATTGGATACATAATTGCCATAGAGAAAAATTGTTTTAACTATCAAGCATACCAACATTAACCATCACCTATGTCCATAAAGATATGTGGTCATTATGAAAAGGAGCTTTTCTAAACCCACCACAATGATGTTAACCAACAATTCATCAAATAATCCATTAATAGCAATGCATCATGTCCCCAATAATTATCATTAGACTTTGGGTACTACTTATGCCGGACAAGTGACCATTTATGAAGCTGCCCTTCTTAAATCAGAGGAAAGCTAACTCACCCAAAAGATGCTATGTCTATCCAAGGTAAATTTAGACATAAAATAGAATGACTAGATACCATCATAGAATTTATGATAAAAATGCATCCACCAAGCTAAGAACACACATTGGTAACCACAATCGTCATAATTGTCAGCAGGGCTCAATCATGTGTTAAAACCCTTTACTGCGTCGCTACTTTCACAGACAAAATGTGAACTATCCACTATTAACCAATACACATGCTACGGAGGTTTCCCTACCTCAAATGAAGTTACACAAAGATTAAACTAATAGTATCTCGCACAAACTCACATAAGTCTCCACACGTCAACCCTATAGTCAAAAGTATCCAAACATCCCATGAGAATTCCTAGATGAATGAAAGGCATAAATCACTAAAGAATTCAGAGTAAAAGAATAAACTGTAGTACCCTATTCCTCGTGCAAGTGAGCCCCTGAGGCTTGGTCGCGTGAGCAAAAATTGGCTCATTTCTCGTGCAACCGAACTGACATTCAGTTGTCTGGAGAGTGTCAAGCGAGGCCTCGCTCGAGGGAGCCCTATTACACTTAAGGCCTCGTGCGAGCGAGACACGGGATCCTCACAGGTTTACTTATGTTCACGTGAGGCTCCATTAGTCTACTCTTTGATTCTCACGCGAGCGAGCTCCTAAGATCGTGCACGTGAGGATCAGAGATATTTAGATATGAGTTCTTCCCCAAACTCGATCGTCACCAAATCTCAACCATTTTAAACACCATTTTCCAAGGAATATTAAATGCTACTTTTACAACATAGTGAGCATTAAATCTATACCTTTAATGCATTGACTCCTCCATGGATCGAATCTTTCTCTCTTAGAACACCAAATAGGGTTTCAACACCCAAATCTACTCCACCCCTTTACACCAAGCTCTCGGATTCACACGAGGTCATCACAATCGTGTAGCTCGAATCCCCATACACCTTTGCATAACCTTCCTCACAATATCCTTGGACTTATCACTAGGATTTGTCAATCCTCACTTTCTCTCCTAAGCAAACCCTCTTTCTCTCTTTCTCAACAATTCAAACAAAACAAACAAAAGAAACCCATGTGTGAGACCCTTGTCCCTTTTTTATTGAGTTTGTCAACTTACTAAATACAAACACCATAGATAGGTGTTACATTAACCTCTAAAGAAGAGTCTACCACCATGAGCCATCACGGACATCCATATGGGTATGCAGTCATTACAAATTGGGAATATTTGAATTTGCAACAATGATCTTAAAATTTCAAAATGCATGCATTTAATCATACCTATAACACCCAAATATCATTCTTATTACAAAGGATGAGACCGTCTATGACAATACATCCAAGCATTCAATGAAAGAGATCATTAAGGATGATCATTCGTATGGATGCCATTTAGAGGCATAAGATTAAGCGTCTCTTTACATGCAACTACACTCAACACAATTAATAGGGCAAAGAAGTTGATCGTCATCCACATTGATTTACATTTGTCAATAGGCTTAAAAGTGATTGAACTCTAAGGTTGGACAACCCACTTAAAGTTGATACTCAAATGATAATTGTAGGAGTGACAACCAAGTCAATAGGGAAGTTAGCAGTCACGAAGAAATCCCTTGCTCCTCAAATCAAGGCTTTAGTCCTTAAATTGAATCGTTCATATCTTACGTCAACTACTGACATTATTGTGCTAATTTCCTCCAATTCCCTAAGTCCTGTCACCTAAAACCGCAGTGATGAACTACAACACTTTGTTAAGTAGTGAAAAATATCATTTTTCACCTCTTAACTTGACCTTTGTTGGACCTTTGAGCTAACTAATAATGTGTTTTAAGTATGTTTTGTAGTTAAGCAATAAACTGCAAGCTTAATATAGATTTTCACTTGAAAGAGCCCAAGAAGCACTGTGCTACCTAATTGGAAAGACCAGAGACCAAGTCTAGCTCTAAAAATAATGTCTGAATCTACTAAGGGGTTGCTGAGTGTTGAACAATGGAAGAACAAAACACCCAAGAGGTGTGCCAGCTGTGGAAGCACTGAAAATATGCTATCGAGAGCTTCCCAACACCCGTCGAGAAGTTCTGAATGTAAGGAGTGAAGCAGTCGAGAGGTTGAGCATGGGTAAAAGAAGCTGTCGAGAGGTACTGAGTTGAAAAGATAAAGATCTCGAGAGGTTCCAGCACCTACCGAGAGGTTCGAAGTATAGACGAGGATCCTGTCAAGAGGATACTTCAAGGTGCAGGTGAAGTCGAGAGGTTCCAGTCACTTATCGTGAGGTTCAACTAACCCTGTTGAGCAGTACCAAGCAACCTATCGGTAATTTTCCTGAAGTAATGTTCAGTCTCGCAAGGATTGAGCCAACCTGTCGAGCACTTCACTGAAGATTGTATAAACCGTTGACAGGATTATCTATAACATGTTGAGAGGATGAGCGTAGAACTAAGCAGAATGAAGAAATAAGCCTACAATCCTTTCGACAAGTTCAAACCAACCTCTCGAGATGTTCTCCCAAGCTGTCGATAGGATCTTCATCAACCTGTCAAGATGTGTTAAAACCTATCGAGAGCCACTCCAAACCTTTTGACTAGTACTTCAATCCTGTCGAGAAGTCTGCAAAGCTGTCAGAAGCCAATGCAACTTGTCGATGTGATTATAATGCAGATTTAGAACCTGCCGAGAGGATCCCCTAAACCTCTCGACACTTGTTTTGCCAACTTCTCAACATCTTCCTTCAGCAGCTGCCAATTCAAGATTTATGTGCACGAGTTCCAAGGCACTTCAGCAACCCCTAAGAATATTTTTGGTACATGTTTGGGCACACATGGAAACCCTAACTACTTTACGTGTACTCACTAGTTGAGAGCCAATGGGAAGAGAGCTTCTAAAAGATAAATTGGATACATCAGCAACCCAGAATAACAAAATTATTCTCTTGAGTTCTGATTGAATGAAATGAATCTGAGGATAGAGGAGAGTATAAAAGCTTGAAAAAAATACAAACCAAACATCCAGACTTGGAGAGAACCAGAGCCTAGAGCAAGATCCATTTTTCCCTCCAAATTCTCCCTCCTTCTTCCTTCTTCTCCCATTCTCTCTTTAGCCAATCATGAGTGGCTAAACTCTTCTTAGTAGTTAGGGTGAGGTCTTAAGCTATAAATTGAGAGATTCAAAGGCTTGTAATTGATTATATATTGCACAGATTGTAGATATGGGCACAATAGTATTGTAAGCTTACAATATAATTGTGGAGTTTAAAGGTTATTCCAATCTATATTTTACTTTTTTGTATTTGATTTCCCTGGATTGGATACTCCTATGGATGCCAGCCGAAACGGGGAGTTGGTAGCCTGGCATCTGCAGCATCTATAATAGTTTTCTTATTCTAATCAAGATCCTTGAAGTGGAACAGTCTCTAGGATGGTCTGTGACTATTAAAGTGGACAGATCATAGCCTTAGGGTTGATTCAATTCTGCCAGAAATGGGGAGCTTATAGCTAGATGGAGGATTGTAGCAAATTAGATTTATGCAAGGCTCTTTGATTCCTTTGATTTTCAGTGAGAGACCAATACCCCTAGCTGTTGTTCTCACCTTTTGAAATTTTCATCTCTTCTATATCTCCTCTATTCTCTTTGTTGAACTAGATCTGGATCAATAGCATTTATTTCTGTAGTCTGTAGTTAAAGTGACAAAAGCATAAAACCTCTCCTCTTTCCTGCTTTAGTTCAGTTTAAATTAGGATAGAGTGCCAGATCGACTCTGGATCTGGAGATTTACCATCTTTTAGAACACATTTCCCTATGGACATACCCTTACTTACCTTTTAAAACTTACTACAACAGCCATGGATCTTACAGGACTGGATGCTCACCTTGATTCCATTTCTCTGTGATTTTTGCCTTTTAATTGACTGATTTTAATTCTTTAATAATCACAAGGTGGCAGCAACAACAAGTTTTTGGCGCCGCTGCCGGGGATCTATGTTTTCAAAAGTGGTATATCTAAGTTTTCTCATTTTTAGATTTAGATTTTTCAAGTGTCTATTTAGTATTTGATTAATCACTTCTGTAGTTGTTTGTGTAGTTTCTAATTTTTTTACAGATGTGGAGTTGTGCTTAGAGAAGCAATTTTGGCTAGAAGGATGAGCAAGATGGACTGAGTTTGCAGTTCCTTACACTTACATTTCTAGATCTGTGAATTTTTAGATCTAATAGTGTTTTACTTGTGTTACAATTCCTGACTGTTTGCTTTAAATTTGAGCTATAATTGTGCAATGGGATTGTGAGTGGTGTATGTTTAGAAGAAGAACCCTCAACCCTCAGCTTGTGCCTTTCAATTTAGAGGTTGAGAGGATTCTTAGGCCTAAATAAACCCCACCTGCTTCTGCTGCACTTGAATCTATTGATATTGTGAGCAACTAAGGTTGTTGAGGGATTACTATGCACCTGGTGCATATAACTCTCCCTTTTGTATTCAATTCCCTGCTATAGAGTAAAATTATGAAATTAAAGCTTCAACCATCCAGATGTTACCCTCCTTCCATGGTTTGAGTAAAGAGGACCCATACAAATATGTTGATGAATTCCTTGCCTTGTGTACTACCTTCAACATTGCAGGACTGGGACCAGAAGCAACCAAGCGTAGGCTATTTCCTTCTTCATTAAAGGTCAAAGCTAGGGCCTGGTTGTCCTCACTTCCTCCTAACAGTATCAACTCTTGGAGTGACCTGTAATGTCATTTCCTAGATAAATTCTTTCCCATATCTAGAACCAGTCAGTTGAGGAAAAACATCATATCATTTTCTCAACTCCCAACTGAAGGGTTCCATGAAGCATGGAAGAGATTCAAAGAGTTGTTAAGGCAATGCTCTCACCACCAAATTCCTGAATGGTAACTTGTACAAAGTTTCTATCAAGGAATTGATTCTAAGAGTAGAAATATGGTTGATGCTTATTGTGGAGGCACATACCTTCATAAAATAGTTGAGGAAGCTTGAGAATTGTTTGATGTTATTAGTGAAAACTCCTTACAGTAGGAGTCTTTCACTAGGGACATGGAGATTTCAGTAGGACTGTTGACGAAAAATATAATAAAAGGAAAAATGTATGGGATTGGTGGGTATAATGACTTGGAAAGAAAGGTAGCCAGCTTGACCCAATAGTTGGAGAAAATGATGGGAGCAACACAGTCTCCAATAGCTGCTAATGTGGAAGAGGCATGTCTCATCTGCCAATCTCCCACTCATCCCATTCAAGATTGTCCCTCTACTGCTCAATTCTCAAAACTAGTGCTAGAACATGTGTAGGCTGCTCAGACCTTTGGCCAGCAGTCAAATGCAAGTTACTCTTGGAGAAGCCACCCTAATCTGAGGTGGAGGCAAGACAATGTTCAAAACCAGCCACAGCAGTTCCAACAGTAGTTCTATCCACATTAGTTAATGACTTATAAACTTGCTCCCTAAACTTATCAGCAGAATTTGTCCCAAGGCCCCAATACCAGCAAACCATGGCTCAGCCTGTGTAACAAGCTACACAAGCACCAATCACCCGATCACCCTCTTTTAAAGAACAAGTTCTGGCCTCATTGCAGAACTTGGGCTCTTTATCCCAAACAGTCCACTCTCATAGCCAAAGCATTAAAAAGATAGAAGACCACCTTGGTCAGCTATCTAATGCCTTGACAAAGAGAGAAGAGGGGAGGCTGCCTAATCAGTCCATGGATAATCCAAAGAGGTATTATGTGGTGGGTAAAGTTTCTTCCTCACATGAAGAAGCTAAATCTGTCACTACTTTGAGAAGTGAGAGGACATTTGACAACCAAGTTGGTATTGGGCCTGAGAAAAAGGCAGAAATAGATAAAGAAAAAGAACCAGCCCCAAAAGATATGCAGCAGGAGTAGCATAGCCTGAATAAAGGGAATGTTGATTTTTCCCAACAAAATAATGAAAACAAAAAGGAAAGTGATGAATTGGCTAAGGCAACAAATGAAGGAGCAGTCCCTTACTTGTCATTTCCAAGGGCACTTCAATCACCTTCTCCTTTTGATAAGGGGAATGCTAAAGCAAAGGAAATGATGGAGACTTTTAAATAAGTAAAGATCAATTTGCCTTTACTTGATGCAATCAAGCAAGTGCCAGCCTATGCCAAATTTTTGAAGGATCTTTGCACCCATAAAATGCAGTCAAGGATACATTTATCAAAGTAGGTCTTTTTAGCTGAAAAAGTGAACTAAGTATTGACCATTGCAACCCCAACTAAGCTACAAGACCCTGGAGTCCCCACAATCCCCTGCATCATTAGGAATCACACCATTGAAAAGGCTTTACTAGATCTGGGAGCTAGTGTGAATCTGCTTCCATACTCATTTTATGAGAAGTTGAGCCTAAAAAAGTTGAAGCCCACACATGTGGTCTTACAATTAGTTGACAGGTCTGAAAGGAAGCCAGTGGGGATTATAGAGGATGTGCTAGTTGGAGTTGACAAATTCTTTTACCCAGCTGATTTCTTGGTGCTAGACATGGAACCAAGCAAGTGTCTACCTCCATCCTCGTGATCTTGGGTAGGCCATTTTTGGCTACTGTAAATACATGTATACAATGTAGATCAGGGGTGATGGAGGTAACTTTTGGCAACATGAAGGTTAAATTGAATGTTTAGAAGGTAGCAAATCAGCCGCACTCGAATAGTGAGGATTGCTCTTTAATTGATGTTATTGATGAGCTTGTGAAAGAGGCTTTGCCTGAGTAGCTGCATTATAATGATCTTTGTGAAGATGTTGGTGATGTTTTTAAGAATGTGGTGGAGCCTATATCGACCATTCACTATCATGAACCTCCATGACATGATTAAGTTCCAACAAATGTACACTATGTATCATAAATTATGTCCTTAGTTATTTACTTTTTTTCTAATTTTTTCTATTTTTGTTTCAGTTCTTTGTTCCACTGTACATAAATTTTCCATGCAGGTTAGTACCCCAAGTAGGAAAATAAGTAAGATTGGTGAAGTAACCCGAGTTAGAGTGTTAGATCTGTTGAGAAATGAACTAAGAATGAATTACAAATCTGTTTAAACTGAAATACAACCTGTTGATAGGTCTTAGGAACATGTCGACATGTTCTGAGAATTCCCAGTCTGCTTTTCGACAAGATCTAGAAGCTGTTGAGAAGTGTGAATTACTTCTCGATAGGTGTGGAAGGTGTAAAAATGGTTGTCAATAGGATCTAAGAGCATTCCAACAGGTTCTGAAGAGTTTTAGCTGAGTTCTCGATAGGTTCAGAGTACCTCTGATACTGCTGGTGCGCGTGATGCGCCGGGTGTTGTCGTGACGCCGCAGATGTCGCCTGACCGCGGATGTCGCTGATCGCGATGTCTGACATTTCGGGGTCTTTGCCGCAATGCGCCGTGAGGTCTTTGCAGGCAGCCATTGCAATGCTCTGAGGGTTCGCGTGGCCTTTGTGGGATCTTCTGCCACGGAGTGTTGTCGCGATGCCTGCTGCAGGCAGCTACTACATCTTTGCAGGTCGCCATGACAATCTGTCGAGAGGATTGCTTATTGATTTCAAAAAACCTGTCGAGGGGTTTTATGAACCTCTCGAAAAGATGGTTTCTGTATTTTTTGAACTCTTCGATAGGATTGGGTGGACCTCTCGCGCGAATTTGTCACTTTGCACTTGTCGACAGGTTGCATCAACCTGTCGACGACTTGCCCCAATCCTGTTGAGAATCATTTTCCTCTACTTTAAACCTAACGACAACTCTATTTTTGCCATTCGACAACTTCTCTTTGCGCTTTAAGTTTGCTCTGGCAATTTTTTTCCATTTTTCCTTTTCTCCTCTATCTCACTGACCGTTGCAGCAACTTCTTGGCTCTTTCCCCATTTGCTTCAATCCATCAAAAGCAACACTTCGCACCTGGTTTGAGCTAGTTTGGTGCTTTGCATTTTAAGATCTGTGAAACCCTAGGTTTCTACTGGTAAGCTTCTTTTCAACTCCTCTCTATGATTTCCAAGCTTGGCATTTCAATCTTTACATTGTTCGGGTTGTTTGAGAATTTGAGAAGTTTTTGTGGTAATTACTATTGCATTAGTGGTGATTGTTATTGTGTAATGGTTGGTCAAGAGGACACATTAGTGAACCTTTTCAAGGTGCCTTCTAAATCTGCCACCAAAGCCACTAGGAAGTCCAGTAGGCAAACCACAAAGCCTAAGGAAACCCCACCTGCCAAAAGGAAACTTGTCATGGAGGAAGTTGAGAAAACTGCCCAATCTAAGAAATCCACCTCCAAAGCTAGAAAACCCTCCTCCAAGAGGTCCCAATCCACTGTTTCTATTAGGAAGGAAGCAAAAAGTAAAGGACTGAATGATCCACCTACGGTTGCAGAAGAGTCAGACGATTAGAGTTGTACAGTTAGGATATTCTTACCTCACTGCTTGTAGACCACTTCCCCTTACATTTTTCTTATTTTAGTATTAATATAGACCTTTTGCTTTAGTCTTGTCCTCTTTTGTGTATATTGTTGCTCTTTCTTAAGCTGCACTTTAGTTGTGTATTTTTCTGTCCTTGTTTCCCTATATGTCTTTCTTGCTGCACATTTCCCTATCTTCCAAGCCGTGAGGACATTTCTCCTCAGAGGTTTGGGGGTGTGGTAGCTTGCCAATAGATAGTTAATGACAGTGCAGCAAGGTTTGCAAAAGAAATTGAGGAAATGAAATAATTTCACACTTTATTTCTATTTGAAAGTGAGGAAATTAAAACTTTTAAAAACTAGAACATGTTATAGTTCTAACACCTTCATAAAGCAAATGTCAGGAATTTTTATAAGTGAATTCTTAGTGAACCTGAAATGAGAGGAAATTGTGAGGATATACCCAGAAGTCTAATGAAAGACCATATCCAATGAGATTTGGGCCTGAGAAAAATTTTTCTTGAAGAGTGTCTTAGCAATTTCTTCTGCTCTAAGGACTGATTGGACCTAGCCCTGCTCACTGGATGTTAGGTAAATCCGAATTGAAACAGCTTGACAGCATTCATGATATTGAGGACATGAAGTAAGGCCATCCTTTTTACAATTTAAGCTTAAAATATCCTTACCCCTTTGAACTGCCCTTCACACACTTTTTGAGCCTTAAGAATCCCAGTTTTCTTTGACAACAACCAGAAAATTTGAACCCAAACCCTCAATGACCAGATTCAGCCTGACCCTCACCCTGAGATTTCTGAAGGTAAAGGAAAAGAAGTTGAAAAAGGCGAAACTGGTTCAACATTTGGTGAAAGAAGAAGAAAACACATCGAAAGGCAGTTGTGTATTAGAAGTACAATTGTGGCATTCCAGCCAATAAAAATATAGAGAAGAAAAAAAAAGAAAAAAAAAGGGGAGCATACAAAAAAGGAAAAGAAAAATAGAAAAGCAGAACAAAAGAATAAGAAAGAGAAGTCACTTCATTTGATATTTTGAAAGAGAAGAGAAAAAGCTGGCCACTTTGGCCCTGAAAATTCAAAGAAGATGCAGACTATGCCGAAATGAAGAAGGTGTACATGTCACCTCCTTACTTTACTGATCTCTCAATTTTGAATTTTATTCCACCCTTTTATTCTTTGTAAACTTCACCCATAAGCCACATTACAACCCAATAAAAAGACCTTACTGATCTAAAATTGATTGAGCTGTCATGTGGGGATAAGAATTAATTTAATCTATGGTGAAAAGAGTTAGAAAATTTCATAAATTGAAGCAATGCCTATGCTCATGCTTGCAGTCCTATTTGAGGACTGTAACTGCTCTTGAGCTGTGTGAATTGATACACCCTTCTACTTCTATTGAGAGTGACAGCCCTGGTGAGTTTTGGGTCTAAAATTAAGATTGATGGGGGTACTATCCAAAAACAAAATTCTCAATTTGAGGGTAAACTTTACATTAATTTCATACAAAATACCTTGAAATGAGCCGATTGATTGTGAAGGAACTACTGTAGAATTCTAGTTTTAAACTATCATATTTTTGTTGAGAATCCTCTAAAACTAAATGGACAAGGTGTGGAATGAATTTTATATTGCTTGAATTTTGTTTTAGCATGCTGCACTGTTATTAATTGACTTTATTGGAGAAGTTTGTGGGTGACTCCACTGTAAACCCTCAGGAGACTTCACTCCTCCACTAGGGATCACCTAGGGGTTTAAAAGGCTTGGTGCATGTGCCAAATGCACATGTGTTCCCTACGAAAGTAGCATTTAAGTTTGTAGGTTAATTGTTTTTACTTTCTCCTTTGCTCAGGGACTAGCAAAGCTTAGGTTTGGGGGGGATGCGTTAAATAGTGAAAAATATCATTTTTCACCTCTTAACCTGACCTTTGTTGAACCTTTGAGCTGACTAATAATGTGTTTTAAGTATGTTTTGTATTTAAGCAATAAATTGCAAGCTTAATAAAGATTTTCACTTAAAAGAGCCCAAGAAGCACTGTGCTACCTAATTGGAAAGACCAAAGACCAAGTCCAGCTGCAAGAAATAATGTCTAAACCTACTAAGGGGTTTCTAAGTGCTGAACAATGGAAGAACAGCACACACAAGAGGTGTGTCAGCTGTGGAAGCATTACAAATATGTCGTCGAGAGCTTCCCAACACCTGGTGAGAAGTTCTGAGAGCAAGGAGTGAAGCAGTCGAGAGGTTGAACATGGGTAAAAGAAGCTGTTGAGAGATACTGAGTTGAAAAGATAAAGATCTCGAGAGGTTCCAGCACCTACCAAGAGGGTGGAAGTATAGACAAGGATCCTGTCGAGAGGATACTTCAAGGTGCAGATGAAGTTGAGAAGTTCCAGTCACTTATCGTGAGGTTCAACTGAACCTATCGAGCAGTACAAAGCAACCTTTTGGTAATTTACCTGAAGCAATGTTCAGGCTCGCGAGGATCGAGCCAACCTGTCGAGCACTTCACTGAAGATTGTATAAACCATTGACAGGATTGTCTATAACCCGTCGAGAGGATAAGCGTGGAACAAAGCAGAATGAAGAACTAAACCTGCAATCCTTTCAACATGTTTAAACCAACCTCTCGAGATGTTCTCCCAAGCTATCGACAGGATCTTCATCAGCCTGTTGAGATATGTTCAAACCTATCGAGAGCCACTCCAAACTTGTCGACTAGTACTTCAATCCTGTCGAGAAGTCAGCAAAGCTGTAGAAAGCCAGTGCAACCTGTCGATGTGAATATAATGCAGATTCAGAACCTGTCGAGAGGATCCCCTTAACCTTTGGCAACTTCTCAGCATCTTCCTTCGGCATCTGCCAATTCTAGATTTTTATGCACGGGTTCTAAAGCACTTCAGTGACCCCTGGGGGTATTTTTGGTACATGTTTGGGCATGCATGGAAACCCTAACTACTTCACGTATACTTGCCAGTTGAGAGCCAATGAGAAGAGAGCTTTTAGAAGAGAAATTGGCCACATCAGTAGCCCAGAATAACAGAATTATTCTCTTGAGCTCTGATTGGCCGAAATGGATCTGAGGACAAAGGAGGAGAGTATAAAAGCTTGACAAAAATACAAACCAAACATCCAGACTTGGAGAGAACCAGAGCCTAGAGCGAGATCCATTTTTCCCTCCGAATTCTCCCTCCTTCCTTCTTCTCCCATTCTCTCTTTAGCCAATCATGAATGGCTAAACTCTTCTCAGTAGTTAGGGTGAGCTCTTAAGCGGTAAATTGAGAGATTCAAAGGCTTGTAATAGACTGTATATTGAACAGATTACAGATCTAGGTGCAATAGTATTGTAAGCTTACAATATAATTGTGGAGTTTAAAGGTTATTCTGATCTGCATGTTACTTTTTCATTTCTGATTTACCTGGATTGGATACTCCTATGGATGCCAGCCAGGAACGGGGAGCTGGTAGCCTGGCATCTACAACATCTGTAATGGTTTTCCTATTTTAATCAAGATCCTTGAAGTGAAACAATCTCTAGGATGGTCTGTGATCGTTAAAATGGACCGATCATAGCCTTAGGGTTGCTTCAATTCTCTGATTGAGATTGGATCCTTATACCTTGCTTCTGCTAGAAATGGGGTGCTTGTAGCCAAATGGAGGATTGTAGCAAATTAGATCTATGCAAGGCCCTTTGATTCCTTTGATTTTCAGTGAGAGACCAATACCCTTAGCAGTTGTTCTCACCTTTTGAATTTTTGATCTCTTCTATATCTCCTCCATTCTTTGTGTTAAACTAGATCTGGATCAATAGTATTTAATTCCGTAGTCTGTAGTTAAAGTGACAAAACCATAAAACCTCTCCTCTTTCCTTCTTTCGTTTAGTTTAAATTAGGATAGAGTGCCAGATCGACTCTGGATCTGGAGATTTACCATCCTTTAGAAAACATTACCCTGTGGACATACCCTTACTTACCTTTTAAAACTTGCTACAACAGCCCTAGATCTTGCAGGACTGGCTGCTCACCTTGATTCCATTCTCTGTGATTTTTACCTTTTAATTGGCTGATTTTAATTCTTTAATAATCAGAAGGTGGCAGCAACAACACACTCAAGGTTGTAAGAAGTGATTTTGAACACTAATCACTCATGTTTCATTAGTCTGTATAAAGAACATTGCAATTATGTTCACTGAGTGTACTTTTGTTTGTAAGTCTTGATTCAAGCCTTATTGCTCATTACTGTGAACTAAGTTTCAAATTTACTAAACAACCCATCCTTAATTAATTACACCTTAACTATCAAGATTGATTCAAGTTTGTCATCATAATTTTCATCCATTGAGCTAATCTTTTGAATTTTAAAATTGTTTATGCCATGCTGGTGATTTAATCCGGTGTACACATAATGGTGTCGTGATATTCCTTAAGTGTCAAAAGCAAACATGAAATCTAAGGGCATTCATCATTTAACCTTAGAATAAACTCTTGACAATTGATAAGGAATCTATGCCTTGGGAATTTTCACTTTCTACATGGGCGTCTCGCGTCGGTTCGACATTAGTGCGATTTTGGCTTGTAGGGAGAATTGGTTCCGAAGTACAAGTCAATGTTACCCGTCCATGACGCCTATTTGGGCAGTTCTTGATCCGGTGTCCTTTCACCGCACTTAAAACATATGCCCAAAACTAACCGACATTCTTCCGTTTTGTGATGCTTCCCATAGTGGGCGCATATACCAATCGGTGTAGACGCGGAGATATGTAAGGCCTCTTGCCCAGCTGGAACTCTAGCCATTGTCGGATTCGAAGAACGAGAGGTCACTTGAACAACCCCTCCAACTGCCAGGGTATCCTATGTAGTGATGGTAAGAGCATGACCCTAAACTGTTGATCAAGAAGTATCCTGAGTTGTTGCCGAAGTCGTTGCCATCTTTTTCATTGCGGGACAATCTCTTATCCAGTGTCCCATTCGCCCACACTTAAAGTAAGCACCCATAGACCTTCTACAGTCCTTTACTAGGTGACGCTCGTTACACCTAGGGCATGACTCAACCAATGTCGATGGAGAAGTGGGGGTCGTGTCTTTTAACGTCGCCGTAAGTAATGTAGTTTGCTGAGCCATTGTGTTGATCATCGTTTCCAGCAACTGTCTAATAATGATTTTGATCACCATGTTCCTATGTTCTAACAAAATCTAAAACTTATTACGTCTACTAGCTGTACGTCTATCATGATTAGCAAATATCTCCACTATAAGTGATCGTGAAGATCATCAACCCATGTTCTAAACAAAACCTACGACCACAGCTGTGAGTCCCCTAGAATACCTAAAGCCAACACTTTACTAACTTTCATAAAGCCCTAATTGGATCATAGGAGACCCATGTCTTGATAGAATCTACTGTCATAGCCTAGTCTTGGGTCCCAGCAAAACTTAATTCTCAAGCTTTACTGCCATAGCGTCCCTAGAAGACCTAATGCCTAAGCTCTGATACCAACTATGACAGCCCGATTTTTCATAAAGCACCAAAACTGCACAATATTTTTTTTTTCTTCCTTACATCAAAAACTCAGGGAAAATCGGACTGTCGGGTTGCACAAATTACGATCCGAATACAAAAATACTTGGTATGCCTACAAAAGTACAGTCAAACCAAATATATACATGGCAACAAAAGATTTCTTCTATATATAACCACTAAACAAAAAGGGCCCAAAGGAAAACCACCAGTGATGGCCGACCATCACCTAAATAGTGGCTTCCAAACATACTTACAAACAACAACTTAATACTGTATTAAATCCTCGGACATACCAAGTCCATAATTTGAAAGATCCCAAAACTCCACCGTACAAACCCAAAAGTGTCAAGTCCAAACTTTACCTAAGTTAACATTCTCCACACTGGAGATCCTAAGCCTTTCTCTGCAGCCTGATCTCGATCTACACCTGTACCTATGACGTATAGTTGAGGGATGAGCTACATCTAAGGTCAGTAAGGAAACATCGATAATATGTATATCATCACATCACACATATATCTCATGACACAATCGAACATGCTTTTCAAATAAAGGTTTACAATTTAAAGATATTTGACTTGAAATAAAACTGGTATCCAATGCAACTTTCAAAGCTTAACACATGATTTCCTAAACTTATTCTCATAACAAAAGAAAAACTTAAATTGATCACTTAAAATAATCCCCGAGCATGTGTAGCATCGGACCCTTATGAGAATACCCACCATCATCGTCCATATGAATCATTTGTATGTTGCCCAAGTCCCTCCGAATGGGGCAAACTTGTGTCAAGAAATTTACCGCAATCAATAAGGAAGTGAACGGAAGCTAGTCGTCACCATCATAGAGCATAGTTGTACGGATTGGCCGCCGTATCGGTCATGAATATCCCGTCGGGTCGGTCGCGATTATACCACCACGCTGGTTGAGTATCGCACATAACCTTAAATCAGAGTGCAAAAATAACTTATAGTTGATCACCGTGTATTGTGGTAATTTATAATAGGTTTGAAGTTTCAAAACTCATATACACATTTACTCACATCTTTCTGATATCACACATATATACAAATCTAAGTGCACAATGTATGAACACATTACATATTTTGAAACCATGAAAGAGATTTATGCTAATTAAACGACCGGTTTCACAAAGTACTCTTAATTTATCACCTCACAAAATTCATGCAAATGCGAAAACAAATCGAAAAACATACATATTCTTATCATATCACACACATGCTTGTTGTAATCAAATATACATGTTAAGAAGTTTTCCCTACCTTAAGCTCAGAGTTGTTCAAAGCGACACACAGTCCTTATCAACGACCTCCCATTTTCAATCTACGTCATAAGAACACAAAGATTCATCAAGGACTAACTCTAATCACTAATAACTTAGACACACCTAAGCGTTTTCTCAAAACGAAGTGGAAACGAACAAGTTCATTCTACCTTAGACTTTGATACAACTTCCCACTAAATTTTGGCCATTAAAACTTTTGATTCACAAGTTAGTTAATTAACAAAAGTTGTAGAGTTAGTTGTCCTCTTTCTAACGCAGTAAAAATTGCATCAATCAGAGTTCGGAAGGAAATATTATGGCCAAAATACCGAGATAGGTTCTGACACTCGCGCGAGTGAGTTTCCATCCTCGCTCGAGCGAGCGACTGTGCACGATTTTGAACGTTTTGGACTTTAAAAAAAATTATTTTATATCAAAACTCAACCATACACGTCAGACATCATAATGAACACTAAATGACGTATTTTAAACACAATGAGCATTGATTTCTTTCCTTAAACTCGGCGATCTACCCGTTGATTGAATCATTTTCCTCGTTGCACAAAAAGGGGTTTCCAAAATCGACTTCAATCACACCGAGCACCACGCACACAATCAAGCCAACGCAATCGTAGGCAATCCTTCACGAAATCATTCACTTCACATAAACATCACCATGATCAAGTGAATCAACCCTATGGATTCAAGAAACACCCTTTCTCTTCTCTCAAACCCTTCTCTTTTCTTGCTCTCTCTCTCTAACTCACAAAACCCACAAATGTTTGCAATCAGGTATAGCTATCAAATGAAGCTTGCTTTTTATTATTAAAACTGAGTCGATTCCCATGCATGATGCATACACCCTTTTGGGTGTTAGCCATATCTACTTTACACATGGAGTTCATTAAGTGCAAGGCATGCACACCGTACATCAGTGTACGGTTTCACATGAAAGGCTAAAATAGGGTTCAAATTCATCTTTTTCACATCTCTTTAATTTTTATATAATTCATTTATTCTCAAGGTTCAAGGTAGCATTGGTCACCGTGCCGAGCACTCACATACTATCTGACTTAGACGATTTCCAAGATTTTTGGATCATTACAGAAAGAAATGGGAAGAAGTTAACCAGTCATGGATACTTATTGAAGAAGAATAAAAGAAGTTAGAAGATAGGAAAAAGAAGAGCTAAAGTCTTAGAAAAACTGTGAATCATTTTCTACCTTTCTTTGATACCTTCTGAAGCCCAACGTCCCATTACAACTGAAGGAAAGACCTTCCTGCTTTACGATTTACAAAAGCATAAGCCTAGTAGAAATATGGATATTAGATATTATGGATTATACAGGGAATCAGAAGAATAGAATAAGATTATCTTTTTCATGAGATTTATTAATTTTTTCAAGTGTCTTTGACTGAATTTTTCTGAAAAATATACTGAGAGAACCCAAAAAGTTTTGATATCTTTTTAAGAGTATGCCCATAGTGAGTTTTTAAATGAAAATATTTTCTAAATCTACAGTTTAGAAAAATTTATAAAGAATAAACTGTTGACTAATGCATATATATACACTCCCTCCTTATTATTAATTGAAATTGTTGGAGTTCTAATCAAAGATAATTGTTATATTAGAAAGTAAGGACAAAAAAATTGGTAATTTTAGAAAATCATAATAAGCTTATGTATTAACCAATTTGACCACTTAGTTAATTTAATTAGTGTAATAAAATTAGTTTAGATTTTTAACTTTTCTTTTAATTTTAATTCTTGAAAAATATTTTGAAAAATCCAAAAATATTTAAAATTTGTAGGTAACTTTACTGAAAATCTTCAAGAGACTACAACTCCTCCACCAGGGATCACCTAGGGGTTTAAAGGCTTGTTGCATCTGCTAAATGCAATCGTGCTCCCTACGAAAGTGGCATTTAATTTAAGTTCTTAGTTTATATTTTCTTGTTTGCTAGGGACTGCAAAACGTAAGTTTGGGGGTGTGATCAGTCACATAATATATCATTTTATCACCCTTAACTTAATTATGCTAGGACTTATTTTGTTACTAATAAGTTAATGATGTGCAGATATTAAGGATAACCAGTAAAAGAGAGCCAAAGTGTTGATCTTTATTAAAATGAACTCAAAAAGAGCAGTAAAAGACGATTAAGCATAAAAAGATAATTCGCCGCCTACTGAAGAATGAAAAATCTTTTTTTACGATTTTATAGAACGATTGAGTGTTGTACTAAATAGAACTATAAGAAATTGTAATTTGTGATTCTTCAGAGAAAGAGTGTGATGTAAAAGAAAAGCGATGAATCGTAATTCAAAGAATCGTCTAGAGAGAAAGCTATAAGAGGGAGAAAATCGTGATTTACGATTTTCTGAAAAAAAAAAAAAAAAAAAAGAGAATAATCGTGATTTACGATTATGATATTAGAAGCTTTCCTATCACCACTGCTGTTGCGGATCACGTGAGAATGAACACTGCCATGAACAGAATTAGAAGAACTCTTGAATTAGAAGTTTGGCTAAGCACAGTTCTGAGAGATTGATGAAGAAGAATCATAAAAGGACTCTGCTGTTGAATAAAAAGGAATAATCCAGAAGCGCATCAACTAAAGAAAGCAGGGAAGAGTAAAATTAGAATTAGAGTTATAATAGGAATCTTTTATTTCTTTTATTAGAATTAGAACTTGTAAACCGACTCCTTATGATATATAAATAAGAGAGCCCGGTGTAGGAATAATCCATCGAAGAAATTCTCAGCATCAATTGACAACTGAGGTTGGATTTTCTTCTGATCAATTTAGAGTAGATTTTTATTGCTTTATAGATTAGATATCCAAGGTTTCTCAAAAGCAATTGACGACTGCTATAGGGTACTAAAGAATAGTGTAGATATCTGTAGTTTCTCAGAAGCAATTGATGACTGTGGCTGAGGGGTGAAGGATATATTTACTTTGTTTTCTAGTTTAGATTTTATTTTCTTTTATTTTCTGCTTTGTAAACATCTTCAGATTTTAATTTGAATTGATGACTTTGTTTGCAGATTACTGTAGCAGTTTTTACTTTTCCATCTTCAGTTTTCTAGAATTTGATTGACGCCCAAGTTTTAAAAGATTATTGATTAGATTAAATCTGTATTGATAGAATTCTAGTTTTGATTGATGATTAACACTAGGATACTTGAGATATAGTGTAACAATACTGTTTAATTTCATAAATATCTTGTAGTAGAAGGTTGTGATTGACGACCATAATTTGAAGTTTGAAGATTAGGATTTATTTTCTATAATTTAGATTAATAAATAATTTTTTTATTCATATTTCTCTAGTAGTTTAGGATCTTAAAAGAAAAGGATAAGTTTTAAAAAAAATGAATTAATATAGCAAACTGATCTCTGTGGGAACGATCCTTTGCTAGTACTATGATTTCCATTGTGCACTTGTAATAGGTTAAGACTTAATTAGATACATATATAAGTAGCCTATAATCAGTTATAGAGGGTGCTATGATATGGTGGTAAGCCACTATGATGGGCCTCACATGGTAGGCTCGAGCAGTGACTCTGGCACTGGTCATATATTATTTATGAGTATGTTAAATAAGCTCATGCGATGTACAGACTCATGTATGAGAATAATAAGATATGTAATATTTATGAGGTATGGTGAGGTACATTAAGATATAAGTGTGTCTTGACCATGGTCTTGCATTATGGTATGATACAAACTCTAAAATATATTTTATTTCCTTCTTTCAGTTGCTTTGATATACTATTATTATCACTCATGAGTTGCACCCACAATGCACCTGAGTAGAAGGTGGTGGATTGTTGGTGTATCTACTGAGTTGAATGTTATTTAGCAACTCAGCCCTGGTGGCATTTATCTATTTCAGGTGATTATATCGATGAAGTGGACGTTGGCTATTCTGATCCTAGTTGCACTGACTTCGTTGACCTCGTGGACGTTGAGTACCAAGAGCCTTGGTATAGTGACGTAGCAGGTTTCTAGGACGACATTGGTGCTGATTTTGACTTGAGTGCCGACTACTGAAAGTTTTAGTTTTGATACTGACATTAGTTTCTCACTGTTATGGTTTACTTATAGCTTCGTACTTTTATTTATGTATGATCTTTATTTTCACATTAATTATGAGATATTCTTAGATTTTATCGTAGTTATTTATTTATTTATGGTTGCCCTTATATTCCACCTTCATTTGTTAGATTTACAGATTTCGAGGAACTATAGTAGTGCAAGAACTCTGATTATGTGTATGTGTGCTTAGTGTATCTAGGATGCGTGTGGGTCATAACTCAGAATTCTAGGCCCTCAAGATGGTATAGAATTTCGGGTCGTGACTGAGTGGTATCAGAGCATAGGCTTTACTTCCTGTTAGACTTTAGGGGCTTAAATTATTACGAGTTCTAAGTCTCTATTTTTGAAATGGGATTACAATACCTTCGCGAAAGAATGTTATGATAGTTTCGAGACCTTTCGATTTTCATGCTTGGGTTTTTATCGACTCTGGATCAACCTACTCCTTGATTACACCGAGTTTCATTTTTGAAATCGAAGCTATGCTCGTATCACTAGATAGTATGCTTACGTTTTTACGCTGTTAGGAGACGTGATGGAGGCATCTAAAGTTTGCAAAGCTATGATCTTAGTAATTGGAACACATGAGTTACCCACAGATCTTGTGGTATTCGGATTCTAAGACTTTGATATAATCCTCGGAGTGGATTGGTTGGCGGCTTATCATGCCTCAGTAGGTTATATTTCTAAAGTAGTCGTCTTCCGACCGATTGGGAGCCCTCCATTCAAATTTTGTGGAATTAAAAGGGAAGGAGCATCCTTACTTGCTATACTCGATAACGGTCATGATGAGAAAGAGAACCCCTCAATTATTCCTATCGTTGAGGAGTTCGTCGATGTTTTGGGCTTCCATCTGACAGAGAGGTAGAGTTTAAGATTGACTCGCGCTTGGTACCTGACCGATTGTGAACATTACGTGTCAAATGGCACCGACAGAACTAAAGGAATTAGAGATTTAATTGTCAGAGTTGTCTGATAAGGGATTTATTAGCCGTAGTGAGTCGCAATGGAGAGCACCAGTCTTATTTGTAATGAAGAAAGATGGCTCGATGAAACTTTGTATTGACTACCAACAGTTGAATAATGTGACCGTGAAGAATTGATACCCTCTTCCTTGTATCGATGACCTATTTGACCAGCTACAGGATGTCATTTATTTCAAAGATAGATCTCAGGTCTGGATATCATCAGTTGAAAGTTAGAGCAGAAGATATTTCGAGGACTGCTTTTGGGAGAAGGCATGGATACTACGAGTTCCTTGTTATGCCTTTTGGACTCACGAATGTGCCTGTCGTGTTAATGGATTTAATGAACCCTGTATTCAAAGAGTTTCTCGACAACTTTGTTATTATGTTTATTGAAGATGTCCTTATTTATTCTTGCACGAAAGAAGCTTATAAGGACCACCTTTGTATTGTGTTACAGACTCTTCATGAGAACAGGTTGTACGTGAAATTGAGCTGTGCAACTGTGGATTCTTATGAAACCCGTTGCGACGATGCACACTCGTGAAATATTTAGAGTCGCCATCCGGAGCTTTTGGTGTCCCAGGAAACCCAAATCAATTTTATAAGCACTGAAGTGCCACAAATATGACTCTGATTCACCGGTCTACGCCAAAGGCTCATGGGTAGGGGTTTCTGTTATCGATCGAGAAGGTATTAGGCACCCGATCAACCCGCTTAATGCGGTCTCTACTTATGGCCAAAACAAAAATAAAATAAAAGGAAAAAATACTCCCCTTTACCCTAAGGCACTAATGATCCTCTTTGTGCCCCTTCGCTCTCATCAAAATTTCGATGACGTAGCGGCACAAATGAGTGGATAAAGGGAAAACTGAGAAGGTAGAGGAATAGAGGGGAGAGCCGGAGCACTCGGGCCCTTGTTGCACCACAATGAACCTTTGTGTAGGAGTGCCTCGGTGAGCTTCCGATGGCTTGTATGGTTAGAACAAGGTTCTAGCTCCTAGGGCTTGATAGCTAAGAGGTAGAGAGGGAAGGCTAGAGGATGACTCTCACCTAAACTAGGGGATTTTTGAGGAAAGGTAAGGTCTAAAGAAGGTTTGGGAGTTCTGGAATTTGTGTGCAAAAGGGGGTACCAAATGGAGAGGGAGCTTCTTTCTTAATCTTCACTCTTAGGAAAACTTTCAAACCCTTTCAAAGGGGGGGGTGCCTCTCTATTTATAGGAAAAGGAGAGGTTAGGAGGGTGCTTAGAGGCTAAATAGGATTTGCAATTAGGTAATCTAGCATCTAAGGTTTCCTAGGTTTTTAAAAGCTTGGAAAAGTGTGAAAGTAGCTTTAATGGTGGATGATAGGGTAGTGTTTCAAATCACTTAAGGGTTGCAAATAGGATAAGGAAGGGTGCAATAGAACTAATGAAACACACCAAGGGCATCAAGATGGTCAACAAGTTGAACCCTAAAGATGAAATTCGAGCTAAAACCCACGATTAGCTAAGCTAAGCGCAAGAACTAATACTTCATGCCAAGCTTAGGTACATGCATGCATATGAGGGAGCCCACATAAGGCTGGTGCAACTAATACTAGCGCCAAATCCCATACGGATCTCCACCCAAAACCCTAATTTGTTGAAACCTTCGGAACGCCATATTTTTAGATGTACAGTTCCGATTGAGGTGATTCTTGGCTTGTTGGAAAGCTGGAGACTTCTACTTTTTAATGTTATATAATTTGGTCATAGTAGAAGAACTCAGCTAGTCTCGGTGCACCACTCTTTGATCATTTCTTGAGAAAGTCTAGGTACGGGTTTGAAAGGGATTCTAAAGGTTAGAATTAGTTTCTAAAGGTTCGGGAAGGTTTCTAAGGGATCAGGGGTGATTCTTAAGGGTTTGGGATGACTTCTAAGGTTTTGGGAAGCTTCCTAAGGTTACGATACTGTTGTTGATTCTAAGTGTGCTTGATTTATTTGTGTTTTGAAAACAGGTTTGCAACTGCTAAGTTATAATGAATCTAGAACATTTAAAAAGAGTAAAGAAATATCAGCACAAAGAGAAGTGAATTAGCCTGCAAGACCAGGGCCAATTGTAGCAAGTTTTAAATGTAAGTGAGTAAAAGATCGTCCACAGAGAATTTGTCTAAAATGCAAGATAAACCTCCAGATCTGAGCTACCAGATCTGGCCTCTTATCCTATCTAGAAAGCACATAAGATGGGAGGTTGAATTTGTCACATTAACTAAATGATAAAAGTAAAAGTTAAACTGAATGATCCAGATCCGAGTTGGGGGGATTTTGAGGTAAACTTATAAAAAATAGAGAAGTAATATCTAACTTTGATTTGATCCTTGAAATACAATGAGAATGACTGCAAATCAACTGAGAGACGATTCAATCTTCATCTGGCTACAAGCACAAATGTAAGAGAAATAAATCTAACTCAAGGATTAGGTTTAGGCTTATGGCTATGATCTGTCCACTTCAATGGCCACAGACCATCTAATAGTCTTAAATCCAAAGCCTTAATTTAGAACAGGAAGCATCACTACAAATGCCGTGAGAGATTAGGTTAAAAACAATAATTCTCACAGGATTAATGAATCAAGGGAAATTGCATAAAAAATAGTAAATCTAAAGGAGTCTAATGCAATAAGGAGATCAGAGGAAACCCTTAACATGAGTCCAATTGAGAATGTACAGTTTACAGCAACCTTTTCAAATTCACCATTACAAATACAGAGCATAGCTTAAACAACTCTCAGATTTGTAGTCTTGAATACAACTCTCTTTTGAATTACAGAAGTATCTCACAGCTCTCAATTGCAAGTAAAAGTGAGGCTATTACAGGGATTTCAGACAAACTATCTGGTTTGGAAATGGGGGAATAGGAATGAAACTCAAAATCTGGATGCCCAAATTGGGCAAATGGTTCGTCTATTTATAGTTTTCCCTAAGTCTAGCTCAGATGTGTATCAACCAATCAGAAGTGCTCAGATCTGTATCGACCAATGGTAGTCGAGCACAAGGATCTAGATCTATTCTGGCCAATCAGAATTGCTCGATCTGGTTCAGCCAATCAGGTGACAAAAGCATCAATTCTATTATGCATTTTGAAAGTTTGTTAGAGTTTCTAGAAGTTCCCGCCAAGTTATTTCATCTCTGGGTGCTCACATGGGGCGGAATATGCCTTCGCTTCATGCTTAGAATCCTCTGGAATGTCCCTAGGTTTTTAAATGCATTGGGGCACGTGAAAAAGATTACTGAATTTCCCTTGCAAAAGCTGGGAATCTCCAGAATACCTTTTCGCATAGTTTAGGGGACTTTTTGCAAGGTGTTGTAACTCCTGAAGCTCTTTTCGCAATGTTCTGGTTCTGTTCGAATGGAGTTTTCTTCTTTCGAAAAGGTCAATCATCTCTTTGAAGAGTTCAGGTGCTCTTCAAAATCTAAGCCTGGAGTTTTTAGTTCTTTTCGCAGAGTTCAGGTTCTTTGCGAACAGTTCAGGTTCTTTGCGAAAAGTACTCTGTAGTGTATTTTTCTGTTCGAATTGCTCCATACTTCTTTTCTGGGTTGAGACCAGGTCTTTGCCTCTTCAGTTCAGACCTTTTAACAGCTAGTGAGGTTGTCCCTTCTCTTTCTTCCTTTGGATCGACATGGATTATCATCTTTTTGGCACTTTTAAGCTGCTTTTATGGTTAAGCCTGCCTTTATTGTTAGCTGAAACACAAGCACTTAGAACACTTATTTAGTTCTCTCAAAAGCCTATCAAGACTCAGGTTAAGGGGTGAAAAATGATATTTTCCAGTTCTCAACACACCCCCAAACCTAAGCTTTGCTAGTCCCTGAGCAAAGACAAAATAAAAATAAATGTGACCACTTTTGTAGAGGGAGCATTTTGCATTTAGCATATGCAACAAGCCTTTTAAACCCCTAGGTGATCCCTAGTGGAGGAGTGAAGTCTCCTGAGGGTTTTCAGTGAAGGTACCCACAAACTTCTTCAATGAATCAATTAAGATCACTGCAGTTTTGTTATAGTGAACTTTCATCCAATCTGTTTATTCACACCTGCATCAGTCATGTTGTAAGAAGATTTTCAAGAAAATCATCAGTTCAAAACTAAAATTCTGCTGTAATTCTTGTTACTACTCAGTCAATTTATGTCAAAGGTTATTTACAAG
Source organism: Chloranthus sessilifolius (assembly GCA_021018995.1). Taxonomy (NCBI): domain Eukaryota; kingdom Viridiplantae; phylum Streptophyta; class Magnoliopsida; order Chloranthales; family Chloranthaceae; genus Chloranthus; species Chloranthus sessilifolius. The sequence goes on from CM037596.1 coordinate 44,373,340, forward strand.
AAAAATTAATGAACAGCTTGCCTTCTATTTAGGAATCTAGCTTTGATGTTACCCCAATGAGTTGATTTCAAACCCAACTCTCACCAGGATTTTCACTCATCATGCAAGTAAGAGGGTTGTACTATTTCACACACGGCTCAAAGCGGTTCTGACCCTCAAATAGACTATAATGAGCATAGGCATTGCTTTTAGTTCAGAATTCACTGCTCTTTTCACCATAGATTACACAAATTCTTATCTCCATGTGACATCTCAATCCATCATTGATCAGTAAGGACTTTACTGGGGTTGTAATGTGGCTTATGGGAGAAATTTCTCAAGAATAAAGGGGTGGAATGGTGTTCAAAATTGAGAAGTCAGTCAAGGTAAGGAGGTGATACACAAACCTTCTTTAATTCAGCATATTTTCATCTTCTTCTTTGAATTTCTAGAGCCAAAGTGGCCATCTTTTTCTCTTTCTTTTTCAAGCTTCCAATGAAATGCCTTCTCTCTTTTTGTTTTTCTCATTTTTTTTTCATTTCTTTTTTTTTTTTTTTTTTTTCAAATTAGCATTGACTGGAATGCCACATTTCTTCTGCTGATACATCATTGTCTTCAATTTTTATTCTTCTCTTGTTGCCAAACTGTTACTCAATTCTCCTTTCTTCAGCTTCCTTCTCTTTATCTTCTGACTTCTCAGAGTGAGGGTTAGGCTAAATGAAGTTGATGAGGTTATTAAATGAGGTTTCAAAGAAATCTTAGATTTGTAAAGCTCAAACGGTGTGTATCAAGGGCAGTTTCAAAAGGTGGGGCTTTGTAAGGTTCAAACTATCCAAAAGGAGGCCTTACATCATGTCTTTAATATCACGAGTGCTATCAAATTATTTCAATTTGGATATGTGTAACTTCTAGTGCAAGTAAGCAGGTTCAATCAGTCCCAAAAGCAGAAAAAATTGCCAATTCATACCTCCAAAGAATACATTTCAGGCCCAAACCTCACTGGGTGTGGTTTTTTATCAAATTCCTAAGGTGTATCATCACTGTTTTCCCTCGTTTTAGGTTTACTAAAACATCAATTTTCTTTTGGAAATTTCCTGACATTCACTTCATGAAAGTATTAGAATTACACTAGAAATTAATTTCAAAAAGTTTTTAACTTCTTCATTTTTTTTTTTCAAAACAGCAGGTGTGAAATTACTTCATTTTCAAAAATTCCACTGATCATAAGCTGTACTGATGTTAACTCAGTTATTGATTATTGACATTTCTGTCACACCCCCAAACCAAAGGGAAGAAGGGTCCACACTGGTCCAAAGCAAAGAAGAGAAACAAGCAGAAAAAAAAAAAATCATGATGACAAGAGGACAGACAGAAATGCACAGTAATTTCACAAGAAAAACCAGAATTTATATTACAAACTCATAACACAGATAAGTACAAAGTGCTTTAATAACTGGGGTCAAAATCTATATCATAAGTTGGTTCAATGGGCTCAGAACTGGAGTCATTGTCAGAGTCAGAACTAGAATCAGTATTGGAGTCTAAACTTGATTTAGCTTTCTCCTGGATTGTGTTTTGCAGCTCAGTGTATTCCTCTGATTTGATCTTTTTGGTGAGGCCAATGTACTTGCCAAGTCTAGTGGTCTTCAGTTTTTTCTGGTCAAGCTGTGCTTGCAACATGGTCACCTTGTGCTGCTCACTCAGAACCATCTGAAAGGTTTGACCCAGTAAGCCCTTCATTTTCTCTCTCTCAAATTTCATAAATAACTCCAATTTCTGAATCTGGTTTTCATAAGGGGTTCTAATGTAGGCTTGTAAATCAGCTAATCCCTTTAGAACATCTCTATAGATATATGGATTTTCTTCCATGGCTCTTCTTAGGGTGGCAAATCTAGGAAGGGGAATGGAATGGTAGGGGACCAAAGGTATCCCAGCTGTGGGAGTGGGAGAAGAAGTGTCCAGAAGGAGGACTTCAGGGTCGGTCTGAGTGGCTTGCTCAGAGAAAGTGAGGAGTGGTGAAGGGGACTCAACCAGAGGTACTTCAGGTTCAGTTTGGGTAGCATGGGCAGTAGTGGTGGGGGTGGGCAGATCAACCAATACTACCTCTGGTTCAGTTTGGGTAGCATGGGCATCAACAGTAGGTACAGGGGTAATGGTAGTTGTGTGGGATGTGGAGGCTAAGGTTTGGAGAAGGTCATTGGTCACAGACTGGTTTTCTGTGTTGATTTGTAGTTGGGCTTGGATGGATTGGAGGAAGGCAAGTATTTGGTTAATAGATTCAGGTGTGGGGGAGGTGTGCATAGCAGGGACTGGTACAACTGAAATGGATGGTGGAGGTGCAATGGGTGAAATGGCTGTAAAGGGAGAAGTAGGTAAGTGAGTGAAATGATGAGGGTCAGGTATAGGGACAGGTTCAAGCCCCACGTTTTCAAAAATAGATCCCATTAATGAGGAATAAGCCTCTGTAGTGAAAGGCTCAGGTTCAGGTGTATGGGATACCTCAGGTATGTGGGCTGAATGAGCAGGTGAATTTGAGGGGCTTTGGAGCAGAGGAGTGCGCAATAAAGTCTGACCAAAACTTGGGCATTGGTGGGAGAAATTGGTGGTGTGAGTATGGTTAGAGTGGTTGGTGTAGAGGGGGAATCTGTAATTGGGATAATGGTGGGTATGGGAGATGGGACAGTTGGGATAGGTGAAGTGGCAGGGGCTGGACTAGGGGAGGAGGGTAAAAGGCCAACTTCCTCAAGAATTGGTGCAGCTAAAGAGCTGGTCACCATGGGGAGGAAAGCTTCTTCAAGAATGGGTGCGGCTAAAGAGCTGGTCACCACAGGGTCTGGCAGAGCTGCTTCAAGAATTGGTGCAGCTAAAGAGCTGGTCACCTGGGGATCTGGCAAAACTGGTTCTAAGGGATCTGCTGGGGGAGGTTCATTAACAGGTGCAGGTGCAGGTTCACCTTCCTCTCTCAGTCTTTTCAGCATGGCTTGGCTTGTAGTCCAAGCCTTTTTCCCAAAATTGTGAGGGGCTATGACTTCAAATGGTTCTTGGTCATCAATATCAAATTTAGCTCTGAGGAGGGCTGTGATCAATCTACCAAATGGGAGTCCAGCTAGTTTCTGCTCCTTTTTCAACTTGGCACTAATATCAGCCATGGCTTCAAAAATTAACATAGGGGCATTGAAAAACTGCCCCTTAGAAAAATGAAAGAGAGCCTCTAGAATTGGTGTTCTCCTCTCTTGGCTGTGCCCGGTGACATAAAAACTTCCCCTCAAAATGGAATCCATCAATAAAAATTGGGGTGCTAGGTCTCTCCGCATTATGGACTGTCCAGTGCCAACAATTCCTTGCGTTAAATGTGCAGCCATTTCTCTAAAGGAGGCTGCTTCTGGTGCAGCCAATGGACCAGAAGGATCAAATTGGAAGGGTATCCCCAAAGCATTCCCTATGTCTTCAAATGTGACAGTTAGATCGCAATCATCAATAAAGATAACCAGGGTAGGGACATCAGCATCTTTTTCAGTGACTTTTACCAGGTTTTGGTACCATAACTTCACCATTCGCGGGTAAATTTTCTCTGGCAGAGGGGTAAGGATATTGCTTAGTGAGGCATCTCTCATGTATCTTAAAGATAGCAGACAATCTGGTTTATTGACTAAAAAGTTTCATCACAATCACTTTCGAGAATTAGCTTCTAAGCTTCAATGAATGGATTTGGCAGTACCAAATGTATAGGCAGAGGAGGAAGCTCAGGCTCAGGACTAGCAGCTGCAGGGATGGGTTCCTCATGTCTCACTTTCTTCCCTTTCTCCACCCTATCCGCTTTATCCATTGATAGTTTTCTTTTGGCTGAAGTTTTGGTTTTTCCTTTTGGGGTAGGTTTGCTAACTTTCTTAGCAGAGGATTTTGGGAACATGGCAGCCAATGATTTTTCCACTTTTCCCATTCTAAATTTATGTATGAAAATGCCCACAACAGATGCTGACACAAAATCAAAATTTTCAAATGATAAACAGAGAGAATGCACAGAGAAATACCGAGATCTAGGGTTTTTTGATTGAACGTGTTGCTTGCTTGTTGAAATCCCCCAGACTAGAAGATAAAATCCTTCTCTGAAAGCTCAAATGATCGAACCAAGGTGAAGAAAAGTGTGGCTAGATTCTCAAATCACGCAAGGAAAGAAAGAAATAGGGTTTCTGTGGAACAGGTCATTCTTAGAAAGCTTTCGAATATGAAACCCTTACTTCGAAAGGGTTTAAATATGCTCAGAGTTAATTTCGCAAAGTCTTTTTTAAGTTTTTAAAAAGTTCCAAAATAGACCTTTTTACAACTAAGAATGGCATCAGTACCATTCGAAAAGTTAATAGCTTCAGAAACATCTTTTCGAAAAGAAAATGGCTTCAGAAACATTATTTCGAAAAGAAAATAGCTTCAGAAACAACTATTCGAATAGAAAATCCTTGCTTTCGAGCAGTTCGTTACAAATCCAGATTCTTTTCGAAAAGTAAATTGAACTTTGCGAAAAGATAATTTTTACTTTGCGACATAACTTTTCACCTATTTAAACCATGCGAAAAGAGAACAAACATTAATAAAAATAGAGAAAAAGAAACTAAGCAAAAACTATGAAATAGAAACATATTGTACAGTTGTATACCATCAGATTTGGGGAGGTTCTTGATGATAGATGGGCAGCACAGGCTCCTGGGTATTTTCAATGCATGGTTTGAGCCTCTGACCATTTACTTTCAAGATTTTTCCATTACTTGGATCTAGGATATCAACAGCTCCAGAAGGAGCTGCCTGAATGACAATATATGGCCCTTCCCATCTGGATCTCAGCTTTTCAGGAAAAAACTTGAGTTTTGAGTAATCATACCTTAGAGCCAGCTGTGAACTCTTTTCCCAACAAATTTTTATCATGGAAAGCTTTGACTTTCTCTTTATAAACTCTTGAGTTTGTGTATGCATCCATTCTCAGCTCCTCCAACTTAGCAAGTTGCAGTTTCCTGTGATTACCAGCAGTAGTTAGATCCATGTTCAATGTTTTAATGGCCCAAAAGGCTTTATATTCTAACTCTACTGGTAAATGGCATGCTTTGCCATAGACCAACCTGAATGGGGACATGCCAATTGGGGTTTTATAGGCTATCCTATATGCCCATAATGCATCATTCAGCTTAAAGGACCAATCCTTTCTTTCCCTCTTCACAGTCTTTTCCAGTATATGTTTGATTTCTCTATTGGAAATCTCCACTTGTCCACTGGTTTGTGGATGATATGGAGTGGCTACTCTATGAGTCACAAAGTATTTTTTCAATAAAGTTTCAAAATGTTTATTACAAAAATGGCTTCCCCCATCACTGATAATAGCTCTGGGGAAACCAAACCTGGAAAAAATGTGATCCTTTAGAAATTTAAGAACCACTTTGTGGTCATTGGTTTTAGTGGCTGTGGGTTCAATCCATTTGGATACATAATCCACAGCTACTAAAATGAAATTATACCCATTGGAAGGAGGAAAGAGACCCATGAAGTCTATCCCCCAAACATCAAACAACTCAACTACCAAAATAGGTTGTAAAGGCATTGAGTTTCTCTTGGAAATGTTGCTCAATTTCTGGCAGTTCTGGCAAGACTTACAGTGCTATAAAGCATCTTTGAAAAGTGTAGGCCAATAAAATCCACACTGCAAAACCTTTGCAGCAGTTTTGTTTCCACTAAAATGACCTCCACAGGCCTGTTCATGACACATAGAAAGTATTCTATGAAATTCTTGGTCAGGGACACATCTTCTTATTATTTGGTCTGCACAACTCTTAAACAGATAAGGATCTTCCCAGATGAAATGTTTAACCATTGAGAAGAAAAGATCTTTATCCATTTTATTCCAATGTTGAGGAATTCTTCCAGTAGCCAAAAAGTTGACTATGTTTGCAAACCAAGGAGTGTGTACACTAATAGCAAAAAGTTGCTCATCAGGGAAAGATTCATTGATAGGCAGCCTATCAATCTCAGCAGTTAAAATTCTAGACAGGTGATTAGCCACCACATTCTCCACCCCCTCTTTATCTTTAATCTGTAAATTAAATTCTTGTAATAGGAGAATCCACCTGATTAATCTTGGTTTGGTGTCCTTCTTAGACAACAGGTATTTCAAGGCAGAGTGGTCAGTGAACACCACTATTTGTGAACCCAAGACATATATGACCTTAATTTCTCTAAAGCAAAAACAATTGCCAGCAGCTCCTTCTCAGTTGTTGTGTAATTAAGTTGTGCATCAATCATTGATCTACTGGCATAAGCTATGACATGAGGCAGCTTTTCCTTTCTCTGTCCAAGGACAGCTCCCAAAGCATAATCTGATGCATCACATATCAGTTCAAAAGGTAGTGAATAATCTGGAGACTGCAATATTGGAGCTAAAATCAAACAATTTTTTAAGAATTCAATTGCCTTCATGCATTCATTATTGAAAACAAAAGGGACATCTTGGCACATCAAATGACAAAGAGGCTTGGTTATTTTACTGAAGTCCTTAATGAACCTTCTGTAAAATCCAGCATGTCCCAGAAAACTTCTGATTTGTTTAACATTTTTGGGAGGTGGTAAATGTGCAATTAAATCAATTTTTGCTCTGTCTACCTCAATGCCCTTGTGGGAAACGACATGGCCAAGGACAATGCCTTGGGTGACCATGAAATGGCTCTTTTCCTAGCTCAAAACTAGATTGGTTTCTTCACATCTCTGTAACACCAATTTGAGATGATGTAAACACTGAAAAAAACTGTCTCCATAGATTGAAAAATCATCCATAAAAATATCCATAAATTGGTCAATCATATCAGAGAAAATGGAATACATGCATCTTTGAAAGGTAGCAGGAGCATTACAAAGACCAAATGGCATTCTCCTATAGGCAAAAGTGCCAAAAGGGCAAGTGAATGTGGTCTTTTCCTGATCTTGTGGGTACACAGGAATCTGGTTGTAACCAGAGTAACCATCAAGAAAACAGTAATAAGCTTTTCCTGCTAGCTTATCTAAAATCTGATCAATGAATGGGAGAGGGAAATGGTCTTTTCTAGTCATTGAATTTAATTTTCTGTAATCAATATGCGGACCTCCACAGCTTGTTTGTCTGGGTTGACATAAGCTCACCAAGATTCGAGGTTACAAGTTGATCCCAGATTTCTTAGGTACCACCTGTGTAGGTGCCACCCAAGATGAATCTGAAATGGGGTAAATGACCCCTGCATCCAACAACTTAACAACCTCTTTCATGACTACTTCTTGCATATGAGGGTTCAGCCACCTTTGCATTTTCCTAGAAGGCTTTGCATCTTCTTCCAAATGGATTTTGTGCATGCAAACAGCTGGACTGATTCCTCCCAAATCAGCAATAGTCCAACCAATTTCCCTTCTATGTTCTTTCAAAACAATCAACAGCTCTTCCTCCTGCTCCTTAGTGAGGGAGGAAGAAATAATCGCAGGCAATGATTTATGATCTCCTAAAAATACATATTTCAAATTTTCTGGCAGCTACTTCAGTTCTAAATCAGGTGGGCTGAGAAAAGAAGGTAACAAAGGTACCTTAGCTGTTTGTGGAAGGGGAAGAGTAGCAGGTTTCCAAGAAGAGAAACTTGCTGATTGATTATGAGTTCCTTGCACAATATTTACTTCCTCAGAATTTGAGATACAAACTGTTTCTTCCTCAGAATTTCCCCAAGCATCTTTAGCATCTGTGGTGAAATCTTCACACTGCAGAAATTGTTGTAAAGTCCCTTCTACCAGTTCATCCAATAGATCAACATGAAAACATTCCTCAGGGCTGAATTGAGGATGTGTGACTGCATTATAAACATTTAATTTTACCTTCATGTTTCCAAAAGAGACTTCCATAATACTAGACCTGCTTTGAATGCAAGCATTTGCTGTAGCCAGGAATGGTCTTCCCAAAATGACAGGTACGGAAGTTTTGTTTTTGGTAGGTTCCATGTCCAAAACTAGAAAATCAGCAGGATAGAAAAATTTATCTACTCCCACCAATATATCTTCAATCATCCCAACTGGCTTCCTTTCAGATCTGTCTGCTAGTTGTAACACCACATGAGTGGGTTATAATTCTCCCAAATCTAGTTTCTCATATACAGAATATGGAAGTAGGTTGACACTAGCACCCAGATCTAATAAAGCCTTTTCAATGGTATGTTCCCCAATAATGCAAGGGATTATGGGGATTCCAGGATCTTGAAGTTTAGGAGGTGTGGCAATGGACAACACCTGATTAACTCTTTCCACAGCAAAGACCTTCTTGGATAACTGTATCCTAGACTGTCTTTTGTGAGTGCAAACATCTTTCAAAAATTTTGCATATGCTGGAATTTGTTTGATTGCCTCAAGCAAAGGTAGATTTATCTTGACTTGCTTGAAAGTCTCCATCATTTCATCTATTTTTGTGTTTCCTTTATCAAAAGGGGATACAGATTTCATTGCATGAGGAAAGGGCAAATGAGGAACTAGTCCTTCATCTACAGCTTTGGAAGCATTTTCAGAATTTTTTTGAATTTTTTGTTTTTCATTTGTTTGATTTTTCTGAGGTATATCAGCACCTCCACTGCTATCATTATGTTGCTCTTGCTATATATCTTTATCATTTTTCTCATTTTTTTCTTCTTCAGTACCCACTTTGTTATTTATAATTCTTCCACTTCTCAAAGTTGTGACAGTTTTTACTTCTTCATGTGAAATAGAAGCTTCTCCAACCATGAACTGTCCTTTGGGATTGTTCAAAGGTTGGCTGGGTAACTTTCCTTCCTCTCTTTTGGCTAAAGTATTTGAAAGCTGTCCCAATGTTTCTTCAATCTTCTTTATGCTCTGGCTGTGAAAATTCACAGTCTGAGTTAAAGATCCTAAATTCTGGATTGAATTTAGGACTTGAACTTCAAAAGAAGGGGACCTGGAAGGGATTTGAACTGGGGCAGTTTGCTGTACAGGTTGTTGTGGAATGGGCTGCTAAAAATTTGGCTTGGCATAAAAATTCTGTTGATAAGGCTGTGCAGTTTTGAAAGGCATTTGGTTCTTTGGTTGCTGCTGCTGTTGTGATTGATAATTCCCTTGGCTCCACCTCAAATTGGGGTGCCCTCTCCATGGATATTTATTTGACTGCATCTGACCAAATGATTGAGCAGCATGAGCTTGTTCCACCACTAAATCTGAGAACTGTGGTGCAGCAGGACATTGGTCAATTGAATGAGTAGGGGACTGGCATATCAGACATGCCTCCTCTACTCTTGCAACCATTGGATTTTTAAGTGAGTCCATCAATCTATCAAACTTTGTGGTTAAATTGTCCATCTTTCTTTCCAACTCATTCACCTCATAAATCTTTCCTTTGGTGGTTTGCTGATTGTTCAACCTAGCAGGATTTTCAATATCTCTTGACAGAGATTCCTATTGAGTTGAGTTTTCACCAATTACTTCAAATAAGTCCCAAACCTCCTCAACTGTTTTTTGCAAGTAAGTGCCTCCACAGGAGGCATCCACCATATTTTTGCCTTTTTGATCAATTCCTTGATAGAAGCTTTGAACCAGCTGCCATCTGGGAATTTGATGATGAGGACATTGCCTTAAAAGTTCCTTAAATCTTTCCCATGCTTCATGGAAAGTTTCAGTTGAGTTTTGTGAGAAAGAAATGATACTTTATCTCAATTGGCTTGTTTTAGACATTGGAAAGTATTTGGCTAAAAATTGACACTGCAAATCATTCCAAGAAGTGATACTATTTGGTGCTAACATAGATAACCATGCTCTAGCTTTATCCTTTAATGAAAAAGGAAAGAGCCTAAGCTTGGTTTATACAGACCAAGTCCAGCTATGTTGAATGTGGTGCAAAGAGCCAAGAATTCATCCACATGTTTGTATGGATCTTCCTTACTCAACCCATGGAAGGAAGGAAGCATTTGGATGGTTGATGATTTGATCTCATAATTTCCTTCAACAGTAGGAAATTGAATGCAAAAGGGAGAATTATAAGCACCAGGTGCGATGTAATCCCTCAAAAGTCGAGGTTCTTCACCCATAGTAGCAGAAGTCTGTGTTGTTTGTTTGGTTCGTAATAGCCTTTCAACTTCTAAATTCAGTGGGACAATCTCAGGGCTGAGAGTCCTCCTACCAAACATACAACTCAGAACAAAAAATCTGATTATTCACAGCAAACCTTCAGAATTCCTTTTTAAGTAGTTTCCCTTCTTCAAAAATTGGATATGAATAACGCATGGTATAAACAATAGAATAGTTTAATCTATATAAAATAAAAGTGAAAACTTAGGTCTACCTATTTTAGAACAAATTCCCCGGCAACGGCGCCAAAAACTTGTTGTTGATTCTAAGTGTGCTTGATTTATTTGTGTTTTGAAAACAGGTTTGCAACTGCTAAGTTATAATGCATCTAGAACATTTAAAAAGAGTAAAGAAATATCAACATAGAGAGAAGTGAATTAGCCTGCAAGATCAGGGCCAATTGTAGCAAGTTTTAAATGTAAGTGAGTAAAAGATCGTCCACAGAGTATTTGTCTAAAATGCAAGATAAACCTCCAGATCTGAGCTACCAGATCTGGCCTCTTATCCTATCTAGAAAGCACATAAGATGGGAGGTTGAATTTGTCACATTAACTAAATGATAAAAGTAAAAGTTAAACTAAATGATCTAGATCCGAGTTGGGGGGATTTTGAGGTAAACTTATAAAAAATGGAGAAGTAATATCTAACTTTGATTTGGTCCTTGAAATACAATGAGAATGACTGCAAATCAACTGAGAGATGATTCAATCTTCATCTGGCTACAAGCACAGATGTAAGAGAAATAAATCTAACTCAATGATTAGGTTTAGGCTTATGGCTATGATCTGTCCACTTCAATGGCCACAGACCATCCAATAGTCTTAAATCCAAACCATTAATTTAGAACAGCGAGCATCACTACAAATGCCGTGAGAGATTAGGTTACAAACACTAATTCTCACAGGATTAATGAATCAAGGGAAATTGCATAAAAAATAGTAAATCTAAAGGAGTCTAATGCAATAAGGAGATCAGAGGGAACCCTTAACATGAGTCCAATTGAGAATGTATGGTTTACAGCAACCTTTTCAAATTCACCATTACAATTACAGAGCACAGCTTAAACATCTCTCAGATTTGTAGTCTTGAATACAATTCTCTTTTGAATTACAGAAGTATCTCACAACTCTCAATTGCAAGTAAAGGTGAGGCTATTACAGGGATTTCAGACAAACTATCTAGTTTGGAAATGGGGGACTAGGAATGAAACTCAAAATCTGGATGCCCAAATTGAGCAAATGGTTCGTCTATTTATAGTTTTCCCTAAGTCCAGCTCAGATGTGTATCAACCAATCAGAAGTGCTCAGATCTGTATCGACCAATGGTAGTTGAGCACAAGGATCCAGATCTGTTCTGGCCAATCAAAATTGCTTGATCTGGTTCAGCCAATCAGGTGACAAAAGCATCAATTCTGTTATGCATTTTGAAAGTTTGTTAGAGTTTCTAGAAGTTCCCGCCAAGTTATTTCATCTCTGGGTGCTCACATGGGGTGGAATATGCCTTCGCTTCATGCTTAGAATCCTCTGGAATGTCCCTAGGTTTTTAAATGCATTGGGATGCGTGAAAAAGATTACTGAATTGCCCTTGCAAAAGCTAGGAATCTCCAGAATACCTTTTCGCATAGTTTAGGGGACTTTTCGCAAGGTGTTGTAACTCCTGAAGCTCTTTTCGCAATGTTCTGGTTCTGTTCGAATGGAGTTTTCTTCTTTTGGAAGAGGTCAATCATCTCTTCGAAGAGTTCAGGTGCTCTTCAAAAGCTAAGCCTGGAGTTTTTAGTTCTTTTCGCAGAGTTCAGGTTCTTTGCGAACAGTTCAGGTTCTTTGCGAAAAGTACTCTGTAGTGTATTTTTCTATTCGAATTGCTCCATACTTCTTTTCTTGGTTGAGACCAGGTCTTTGCCTCTTCAGTTCAGACCTTTTAACAGCTAGTGAGGTTGTCCCTTCTCTTTCTTCCTTTGGATCGACATGGATTATCATATTTTTGGCACTTTTAAGCTGCTTTTATGGTTAAGCCGGTCTTAATTGTTAGCTGAAACACAAGCACTTAGAACACTTATTTAGTTCTCTCAAAGGTCTATCAAGACTCAGGTTAAGGGGTGAAAAATGGTATTTTCCAGTTCTCAAGAGATACCTGCCATCGAAAGCTCGAAAGTGCGCCTCTCTTAAAGTGTGTTTCGATCGAGCCTTGGGCCAAATTTGGGTGTCTACAGATGCCCCTCTTTGGTATCCTATCATTAATGATCGAATGCCAAAGACAAGAGACATCCAAAGAGGCCCAAGGTATTACTGACGGGTCCACTATATTCAAAACAAACCTCAAATATTAGGTTAGTAACATGGTGAGTGAATGGAAGCCCTGTATGTCGAGAAAAAATATCCGTTCCTCAAGGCTATTGGTCCCTAAGCTCTTAGAGATATTACTAGGCATGTGACAGCCCGGATTTTGGCACCCCAAAACCCGTGCCATCAGCCCGATCATCTTGACTGTGCCCCTTAGCAGAGCATGGAACATTAGTATATCAGGAAATGAATTGAACTGAAATAGAAATGAAACTGCGAAAGAAAATCACAATATAAACATTTCTCAAAAGATAGTTCTACCTTCATGCCTCTGCATGAATGGAGAACCGATCCGAACCATCGATGATAGCTAATCATCACAGATGGTTCGCCCCAAAAGAATCATCCCAAATCCTGATATATACATTGTTTAGTCAAACAAGGCTTGACATACCAAGCCGTACAAAATCTCTCCAAAACCCTCAAAGCGGCACAACGGAGTCCTCTAGAAGAAGTCCTCAGGAGGTGGCTCCAACTCGTCACCAGGTGCTAGGTACGAGTCACCGGGGTTAGCGTCTCCTAAAGCCTCGACAGCTACTAGTAGTGGACCTACGACGTATAGTCTATAGGGTGAGCTACATCCTAGCTCAATAGGGAACAAAACACGGTTGAACAAATAAATTATTACTCACATATATTACATGATATGCCATGCATGATGTGTTTATGCAATTACTGATGAAAACAGTTTAAAAACATCGCATTTTACTGGTAGTTTACTCATGTCTTTTACTTATTCATGAAAGATGCTGAAAAGGCCTAAAGCAAAACTTAAACTTTCAACTTAAGTAATCCCCGAGCAATATAGCATTGAGCCCTGATGAGATACCCATCATCTTCATCTATATAGACAGTTTCAACGTATTCCCTGGGAATACAATTAGTACCCAAGCACCTTTTCCTTGGGGATTGGTGGCGGGGGTTTCACTAGTCTCAATCAACACCCCTGGGGTGTGCTTACTATGTACGAATAAGCCTCCGCACTGGCCTACGGTTTCGCCGCTGTATCGGTCACGGATATCCTGCCGTGTCAGTCGTGGATATCCCGCCACATTGGTGGGGTACCCTATCAAACCTCAAATAAAAAAAATATCGGTGCCTTACATATAGTTATTCACCGTGTAAATGTGCTATCTTATATCAGTTAGGCCCTATCAAACATGATTCAATCTTGGATACATCCCTGGGATGTATCCATTCACTTGCATCACACCTGATGCTCTTATCTCTTTACTTCCTCATCCCTTGGGGATGGCTCATTACGATTACTTTTCTTGATGTCACACACACACACTTTTCACAAACTCTTTAAGCAATAAGGCATTTTAAATTTAAATCTATATCACTACATACATGCTCTTGCAAAATAAAGTACATGTTCAAGGAGTTCCCTACCTCAAGTCTTCGTTTGATCAATGCATCAAGGTCCCACGTGGCTCCTTATGCCCAAGCTCACACGTACCACCTATGGTACCACACAACGTGTGAAACACATCACTAAAGAGGTAATAAAGAAGGTCCAAGACCCTCCAAGAATCTTAAAGTCAAACTCAAAAGTCAACATAAACTGGCACAGTCGATTAATCGAACTCCAAAATCGATTATTCGAATCTGATTCAATTAATCGGTTAATCAAAATTTAATATCGATTAATCAATTCTCAAATCGATTAATCGAGATTCCCATTCGATTAATCAAAATTCTCTACTCTTTCCAGACGATTCTCAATTCGAGTAATCGAGTTTCCAAAATCGATTAATCGATCCCAAATCGACTAATCGAATTTCTAAATCGATTAATCGAACTCTCATTTCGATTAGTCGATCTCTCCAAGCTATTTTCTTTCCTCCACTGGAGTTTACTGTAGGTTCCCAGTCGATCAATCGATTCCCAATTCGATTAATTGAAATCAAAAGTCGATTAATCGAAACTCAATTCGATTAATCGAGATCGAGGTCCTCTGACTTTTCAACTTCTTAGCCAATTTCGATTAATCGAAACCCCATTTCGATTAATCGAAATTGCCAGATTCAGCCCCCTTTTGGCTGTTCTTCCCAATCTCTTCCCGTACTTTCTCCTCCATTTTTCTAAGCTCTTATCCCACATTTTAAACTATTTCTAACTACAATTTAACCCTTTAATCCATGCATTTTAAACTACATAAATCTTACCTTCAATCAATCTCAAATTGATTTCAGATCAATGATTGGAAAGGCTAGGGTTCCAGCTTTTGCTTGAACGGATTCCTCGCGTTGAATTGGTCTCTTAAATGCTAGAATCCCCCTTCCAATCACTCACAATAACTCTTGTTCCACCTCTTTACTCCTCTCTCTCTCTTCTTTACTCCTCTCTCAACAATCAATTTACAGATTTTAGGGTTTTTAAACCCTTTTATCTATCCCCTCCCTTGTGTGTTGAGCGCATACACCGCGATAGGTGTATGCAACCTCAGATTCTCATCACACACCACACAGTCACTCAAACTATCACATCTCATCCGTTCATCACACTCTATGCTAACCATTGAACTCCTAATTGTTCAAACCTGTGACCAATCGGCACGGATCCTGAGGTCACGGTTTAACGTGATTTTTTGGGATATTACATCCTCCCCACCTTGGAAATTTTCGTCCTCGAAAATAACCCAAAGGGGCATAGGTCTGGTTCTCTCCCCCCCCACACCCTCAGGTGAGGCGGTCCAGTTGACGCAGATGCATCCAGGCAATTATGAATATGAGCATGCAATGAAAATGTTACGAACATAAAGAATTTATACAAAAATTTGATTTCTATTTATATTTGAAAATTTTTACAATGCCAGATAAGTTGGCCTATAAAAAAACTACAAGTATACAATCATAACTCAAAAATAAATATAGAACTCATGTCGCCCCTCATCGCTTGTTTGTGTCAAGGTGCCGCCCATCCGAGCCGATTTGCACATGGGCCGGGTGGATCTGCTGAGCCGGGTCAGAATCGTGGTGGAGACTGTATAGTGGGTAGCTGAGGTAGCGACGGTTGTGGCTGCGGCGTCTCTGTCGGCGGAGCTGATGTGGATGTGGAAGGACCAGCGCTGGTAGCCGCGATGGTCGAAGAGAAGATGGGACCCCTGTGGAAGGCGGTCCGTCCTGCAGTCCACTCCTCCTCCTGAGCGAGGTAGCGCTGGTAGTCCGTCGGGTAGATGTAGCGGAGGGTGTGGAACATCAAGAAGTCCATCCTCCGGTTCATCCGCTCGTTGTTGGCCTCCATGCTAGCCAACACTTCCTCGATGGTAGGACCGGATGGAGCTGCGCTCCGGCGGTATGATGAGGTGGGTGTAGCGGGCGCGGAGTGAGCTGGCGGTGTCGGTGAGGCTGTGGTGTGAGAGCTAGCCATCTCCACTGATGGCTCGGGTGGGTGTGCCCCATCCACGGGTGGGTCCTGCTATGGTGGTGGGGGTGGTGGTGGTGCTACTGCTGCTGCTGCTGCGGCTAGAGCCGGAGCCGGTAGAGTCTGCTTGAGCAGGTTGTAGCTACGGGTCCACGAAGACTTGGAGAACATCTTCACGCCATCCGTAGCTCTCACCTCGTGAGGCGAGATGGTGTAGTCGGGAGTGTCGGAGTAGCACTCCAACATGCTCGAGATGAGTCGCGCATACGACATCTTCTCCTTGGGCCGTAGGTTGCCCTTCATCAATTTTCCCTTGATGTACCTCTTCCCTTCTACGACGACCATGGTAGCATCAAACCATCGGCCACAGAAGGCCGCGTAAAGTGCCTGTTGCACTTTGTCTACGCGCTCGGTATCGTGACATAGGGGGTATAGATTACACTTGATCACTGAATCAAGCATCCACATATAGTGGGGAAGGTCAACCCTCTTGATGGAGGATCCCGACCCCTTTTTCCCGTTGGTCATATGGGCCATGATCTCCTCAAATCGAGGGTCCTCCTCAAAGGGTGGGAATAGGGTGGTCTCAGGGGTGAAATCGAGGTAGCACTCGAGCACCTCGTGTACGTGGCGACGTGTGATCATGTATTCTCGACCCTCGATGGTGGTCTTGATCACGTCGTCAATCGGGCCATCCACAAGCCCTTGGTAAAACAATCTCACCAATCCAGGATAGTAGGAACCCCGGATTGGTTTGAGAAGGTTGCCGAGACCGACATTGTTAAGGTAATTATGAGCCCATTGGGTCTCGCCCGGTACATCGGGATTTGTGAAAAGGGTAGGGTCAATGAGGTACTCGACCTCAAAGGTCTTCGCGGCTCACCACTCATTAGGTTGTACCATGTTAGTGGGTGGTGGTGGCATGGGTGTCGATTCTCGTGAAGACTCATGCGAGGATGCGCTCGTCGAATCGAAGGTGGTCTCCGATGCCGACGGTGATGGAGTCCTCACCGGCGATGGGGTAGGTGGTGGTGGTGCGGCGTTCTTATGCCGAACCGGGAGTTTAGAAGTTGCCTTCTTCGAAGACAATCGGGTTTTAGGCGGCATTGTCGGTGAAATAGTAAAATTCTAGGGCTTTAACTAACTCAAATTGAAAGAAGATCACGATTTTAGGGTTTACCGTGGGTTTTGGAGGCGTGAGCACGCAAATCCGATCCGAAACAACAACGAAATGCAAACCCTAGGGCGTCGAATGGTCGAAGAAGAAGAAGGTCAAACGCCTAACTTTCCAAGAGCTCAAATGATGCGAATGAGGAATGAAATCTCCAATTTTCAATATATAGGCCCCGACTCGATTAATCGAAATCCAGAATCGATTAATCGAGATTTAAAACTAGGTTAAGCCTCGCGAAATCCATTAATCGATTTCCAAAATCCATTAGTCGAAAGTCAAAATCGATTAATCGAAAACATTTCAATTAATCGAAATCGTATCCGTTGAAAAATTCAAGTTTTAGAGCTCACTGGCGCGAGCCAATAGATTAATCGAAATCAATTTTGATTAATCGAAACTTAAAAATCGATTAATCGAAATTCACTTCGATTAGTCGAAATCGTGTAGTCCCTTCCAAAATTTTTAGGATTTTTTAAGTTTTTCGATTAGTCGAACTATGGTTCGATTAATCGAAATCTCAAATTGATTAGTCAGATTCCATATCGATTAACCGAAATTGCTTCTCTGACTTCAAGTTTTCATAAGTCCCTTAAGTTAATCGATTAATCAAACTTCCAGTTCGATTAATCGAAAACCCCTCAATTAATCGAAATTTCAGTAATTCACTCCCAATTTCCTCTAACATTCCCAGTTTGTTCGATTAATCGAACATGCAGTTCGATTAATCAAAAATCTAAATCGATTAATCAAAACCAAAATCGATTAATCGAAATTTGATTCAGTATATTTCCTAACTCTCATATAAATTTCCAGTCACTGGCACATGCCAGTCGACTAATCGAACAAAATCGATTAATCGAAATTCCAAATCGATTAATCGATTTGAAATTCGATTAATCGGTTTTGCCCAATTTCTGCAGATTCTCAAGTTCTTTGGTTCTTTGATTTCTCTTGGTAGTTTATGACATCAAGTGGCTCATAGTTTCATAAAAACACATCCTCATGGTCATGTGCATACAAAAATTTGTTCCTTTAATCATACTTTGATCAAAACTTCCATTGAATTACAAGTATTATTGAGATTCCACAACCATGCTTGTGGTTTACATTGGATTCTCATGTCGTTGGAAACAAGGCTGGATATTGTTCTTTCACATCGGCCTCTTGTTCCCAAGTAGCCTCTTCCTTTGGATGATTGTTCCACCGGACAAGCACTAAGGGAATCACTTTAGTGCGCAGTACCTGTTCCTTTCGATCCAAGATTTCCACTGGTTCCTCTATCATGCTCATGTCCTCACACATCTCCATAGGTTGGCTTCCTAACACATGAGATGGATCGTTCACATACTTTCTGAGCATCGATATGTGGAAAATGTTATGTACCTGATCAAACAGCGGTGGTAAGCCAATGCGATATGCAACTTCACCTACGCGTCCCAAAATTTCAAATGGTCCCACATAACGGGGACTTAGCTTCCCTCTCTTGCCAAACCTCATTACACCTTTCATAGGCGACACTTTCACAAACACGTGTTCACCCACTTTATAGTCAACACTAGTTCGCTTGATGTCGGCGTAACTTTTCTGTCTACTCTGTGCTGACTTCAGCCTTTCTCTGATTATTCGAACGACGGTGGCGTTGTCTTCAAGTAGTTTTGGCCCTAAAATAAATTTCTCACCTGTTTCTTCCCAATTGAGGGGTGATTTGCATCGTCGTCCATACAGAGCTTCATACGGTGCCATGCCAATGCTCGTTTGGAAATTGTTGTTGTATGTGAATTCGATCAACGGTAGATACTCATCCCAGTATCCTTGCATATCTAGCATGCACGCCCTGAGCATGTCTTCTATTACTTGATTCACTCGCTCGGTCTGCCCATTAGTTTGAGGATGGGAAGCTAAACTAAAATCTAGTCGCGTTCCCATTCCTTCTTGAAATTTCTTCCAAAACTTGAACGTATATAGTGGATCACGATCTGAAACTATGTTGCTTGGAATTCCGTGTAGTCATACAATCTCCTTCATATATAAGTCTGTCAGTCTTCCTGCCGTATACATAGTATTATACGGCAAAAAGTGTGCTGATTTGGTCAATCGATCTACGATGACCCAAATGGCATTGTGTCTCTTGGCAGTACGCGGCAATCCAACAATGAAATCCATCGAGATCGATTCCCACTTCCATTCTGGTATTGGTAAAGGCTGTAATAGTCCAGCAGGATGTCTATGATCAATCTTCACCTGCTGACAAGTCAAACACCGTGACACGTATTCGGCCACGTCTTGCTTCAAACCTCTCCACCAGTAGTTCTTTTTCAAGTCTTGGTACATTTTGGTGCTACCAGGGTGGATAGCATAATTTGACTTATGGGCCTCATCAAGAATCGTTCGTCTTAGATCAGCATTGTCCGGAATACAGAGACGGCCCTTGAACAATAAAGAACCATCTTCTTTGACTGAGAAGTCCGACCTGATGCCTTCACTTACGTCTTGATGAATCTTTGTTAATGTCGGATCTTCCATCTGTAGATCGTGGATATGCTCAAATATTACTGGCTTCATTGATATGTTAGCCAAAAAGGATCCTGTAGTTTTTGACTCAATGTTCGCATCGTAAAGTGCCAGGTCTTCCAATAATTTCCACCGGTGCATACCCAAAATCAAACAAGCCAATTGAGCTGAACTCTTTCGACTCAAGGCGTCGGCTACTACGTTCGCCTTTCCTGGATGGTACCGTATAGAACAATCATAGTCCTTGAGGAACTCCATCCATCTGCGTTGTCTCATGTTGAGCTCTTTCTGTGTAAACAGGTATCGGAGGCTCTTATGATCGGTGAAAATTTCAAAAGTCTCACCATACAAGTAATGTCTCCAAATCTTCAGCGCAAAAATGACTGCTGCTAGCTCCAAGTCATGAGTCGGATAATTTTCTAGTGTTCTTTCAGCTATCTTGATCCGTAAGCTATCACCTTCTTGTGTTGGTTGAGTACACAACCCAACCCGTTGTATGACACGTCGCTGTACACGGCGTATCCTCCACTGCCTAAAGGAATAGCTAGCACTGGAGCCGAAGTGAGTCTCGTCTTGAGTTCTTGAAAACTCTTCTCGCATGCCTCACTCGACTCAAATCTTGAATCCTTTTGTGTCAGCTTTGTGAGAGGTCCCGATATCTTTGAAAACCCCTCGACGAAACGTCGATAATAGCCTGCTAAGCCCAGAAAACTTCGGACATCGGTCACTGTCTTTGGTTGCTCCCATTTAACCACTGCTTCTATCTTTGTTGGATCTATAGTGACACCATGCTTTGAGACGACATGTCCTAAAAAGCTAACCTCTTCCAACCAAAACTCACATTTGCTGAGTTTGGCGTACAATTGGTGTTCACGTAGCATCTGCAGAGCAATCCTCAAGTGTTCTTCGTGTTCCGTCTTGGATTTGGAGTATATCAATATATCATCAACGAACACTACGACGCAGGAGTCCAAGTGTGGTTTAAACACTCGGTTCATCAGATCCATAAACGATGCCGGAGCATTCGTCAACCCAAACGGCATCACAAGGAATTCATAGTATCCATACCGTGTCCTGAAAGCTATCTTCTGGATGTCCTCTGCCTTGACTCGCAACTGATGGTATCCAGATCTCAGGTCGATCTTGGAAAAATACTTTGCTCCTTGCAGTTGATCGAATAAATCATCAATTCTAGGCAAAGGGTAGCGGTTCTTCACAGTGAGTTTGTTCAATTGTCGATAGTCAATGCATAGCCGCATTGACCCATCTTTCTTCTTGACAAACAAGACCGGTGCTCCCCAAGGAGACACACTCGGTCTAACAAACCCCTTGTCCATAAGCTCTTGCAGTTGTTCTTTCAACTCCTTTAACTCAGCAGGAGCCATTCTATATGGCGCTTTCGAAATAGGCTCCGTTCCTGGTGCTAAGTCAATGGCGAATTCCACTTCCCTCTCTGGAGGTAATCCAGGTAATTCTTCTGAAAACACGTCGACGAAGTCTCGCACAACTGCTATCTCAGAAATGACATTCTTTTCTTCCTTGTCCTCCTTTAAGAAAGCCAAGTATCCACTGAAAATGACGACCTTGTTCTTGCAATCGATTGTTGCACAGTGCTGCGCCAACCAGTCCATGCCAAGGATCACATCAAACCCTTGCATGTCCAGCAGTATCAACTTTGCTTCCAACTCATGCACCTCTAGGTCTCGAACTGCTATAATGACGGATTTGCAAGCTAACTCCGTGTCCACTAACTCTCCAGTCAGAATAGACACAGATAGGACGAAGTCCAACACCTCTTGAACAATCTTCATCCTCTTGGAAAAACGTGGAGTGACGAATGAGTGGGTAGACCCTGGGTCTATCAACACTCTAGCGTCATATCCAACAAAGCATCCCTTCTCATATATAGTTAAAGTACCTATAGTATACATACATACATACAATAATTTACACATCAATTTACACCCCTAACTCACATATAATTTAGGATTGAGAAAAAGAATCTATACAAATCCCTAATGTATGCACCTTCTCTATCTAAAATTTTAATGAAATGGAAATTTCTTTAATTTAAAAGAGTCTCACCTTGGATGACGTCATGCACGTTCCCTGCTTCCTGAGCAGTGGCTGCATAGGCTCTCCCCTGAACAACCAGCTTCCTAGCTTGAATAGGTCGTGGTGCTGCAACCGAAGCCGTCTTTCTTTTATCCGTCTCGGGGCAATCCTTGATCAAGCGGCCCACCTTGCCACATCGAACATAACCCCTAGTCCCTGCTCTGGAATCCACCGTCCTATGAGGCTTGCCACACTTTGCGCAAGTCTCCCAAGGTGCGGAAGAAACAGTACGAGAACCCTGTGTGATAGTGGTGCCAGTAGACATGACAGGGCTCTCATAACGTAAAGGTCTCCCCGACGCAAGTAATGGAAACCTCTGTTGGTGTTGTTATTGCGCCGGCCTTCCAAAACCTCCTTGGAACTATGGTCTCTGAGGTTGGGCCACGAACCTCGGCTTTTTGTTCATCGGTTCGTAGGTCCCCATTCTTCCTTGATCATTTCCTCCTCTCTGTTGCTCTCTCTGTCTATATCTGTTATTGTTCTCCTCCTCTACAACCAATGCCTTGCTCATGACCTCTTCATAGGTCCTTAGCTGAAATGGAGCTACTCCTCCCCTAACCTCTGGCTTCAATCCTTGCTGAAACCTCTTGGACTTCATCACGTCGGTAGCGACGTAATCCGGAGCAAAACGGGCAAGTCGTAGAAACTCCACCCCATATTCTCTCACTATCATCCTCCCTTGCACTAACTATAGAAATTGTATTTCAAGTTGATTCCTCACCACTTTCGAAAAATATTGTTTGTTGAACTCCTCAACAAACTCCTCCCAAGTCCAGGGCAACTCCAGGGTCTCCGGAGCCCTAGTCCATATCACGGACTTCTACCAAGGCCCAGCCTCCCCATCCAACATATAAGCTGCCAATCTAACACTCTCATCTTCTGTGCATGTCAGCACGTTAAAGACTTTCTCCATCTCCATAAGCCAATTCTCAGCTGCCATTGTGTCTGCCTGCCCAGAAAATGAAGGAGGTCTCATCCTCCTAAACTCTGTAAAATATGAGGGCACAAGTAGCGCAAGTCCTACAGGTGGTGTAGGTGGCTACTGTTCTCTTGCTGCATGAGCTGCAAAGGATGCGGCTTGTTGTGCCATGGCAGCTACCATAGTCTCCATAGTATGCATCATCCTTTGTCGCTCTTCTCTATCTTCTTGTCTCGCTCTAACTCTCTCCTGTTCCCTTTTATCTCGATCCTAACGATCTCAATCCTCTTCATCATGTTGTCGACTGCTACTGCCCCCTGGGGCCTCAGTACCTCCTAAAGGCACTCTATTGGTAGGAGAGATGTAATCATCTCCACTATGTAGACTCCTCTGTTGGCCTCCCCTTGGTCGGCCTCTTCCTCTAGATGACATTTGCGGCGACATTTGAAACTAAAGTTTCGTTAGCAGAAGCCCCTATGTTCTGATCAAAAAGAGTGATTGTCAGAATTGCTAAAAGAAATTGCTCTGATACCAACTGTGACAGCCCAGATTTCGACACCCCGAAACTCGTGCCATCAGCACGATCATCTTTACCGTGCCCCTTAGCTGAGCATGGACCATTGGTATATCAAGCAATGAATTGAATTGAAATAGAGATGAAACTGCAGAAGTAAATCACTATAAAAACATTTCTCAAAAGACAGTTCTACCTTCATGCCTCTGCATGAATGGAGAACCGATCCGAACCATCGATGATAGCTAATCATCACAGATGGTTCGCCCCAAAAGAATCATCCCAAATCCCGATATATACATTGTTTAGTCAAACAAGGCTTGACATACCAAGCCGTACAAAATCTCTCCAAAACCCTCAAAGGGGCATAACGGAGTCCTCTAGAAGAAGTCCTCAGGAGGTGGCTCCAACTCGTCACCAGGTGCTAGGTCTGAGTCACCGGGGTCAGCGTCTCCTGAAGCCTCGACAGCGACTAGTAGTGGACCTGCGACGTATAGTCTATAAGGTGAGCTACATCCTAGCTCAATAGGGAACAAAACACGGTTGAACATATAAATTATTACTCACATATATTCCATGATATGCCATGCATGATGTGTCTATGCAATTACTGATGAAAACAGTTTAAAAACATCACATTTTACTGTTAGTTTACTCATGTCTTTTACTTATTCATGAAATATGCTGAAAAGGCCTAAAGCAAACCTTAAACTTTCAACTTAAGTAATCCCCGAGCAATATAGTATCGAGCCCCGATGAGATACCCATTATCGTCATCTATATAGACAGTTTTTACCTTATTTCCTGGGAATACAATTAGTACCCAAGCCCCTTTTCCCTGGGGTGTGCTTACTGTGTATGGATAAGCCTCCACACTGGCCTACGGTTTCGCCGCCGTATCGGTCACGGATATCCTGCCGTGTCAGTCGTGGATATCCCGCCACGTCGGTGGGGTACCCTGTCAAACCTCAAATAACAAAAATATTAGTGCCTTACATATAGTTATTCACCGTGTAAATGTGCTATCTTATATCAGTTAGGCCCTATCAAACATGATTCAATCTTGGATACATCCCTGGGATGTATCCATTCACTTGCATCACACCTGATGCTCTTATCTCTTTACTTCCTCATCCCCTGGGGATGGCTCATTAAGCAATAAGGCATTTTAAATTTAAATCTATATCACTACATACATGCTCTTGCAAAATAAAGTACATGTTCAAGGAGTTCCCTACCTCAAGTCTTCATTTGATCAATGCATCAAGGTCCCACGTGGCTCCTTGTGCCCAAGCTCACACGTACCACCTATGGTACCACACAACGTGTGAAACACATCACTAAAGAGGTAATAAAGAAGGTCCAAGACCCTCCAAGAATCTTAAGGTCAAACTCCAAAGTCAACATAAACTGGCACAGTCGATTAATCAAACTCCAACATCGATTAATCGAATCTGATTCGATTAATCAATTTCCAAAATCGATTAATCGAAATTCAATATCGATTAATCGATTCTCAAATCGATTAATCGAGATTCCCATTCGATTAATCAAAATTCTCTACTCTTTCCAGTCGATTCTGAATTCGAGTAATCGAGTTTCCAAAATCGATTAATCGAACTCTCATTTCGATTAGTCAATTTCTCCAAGCTATTTTCTTTCCTCCACTAGAGTTTACTGTAGGTTCCCAGTCGATCAATCGATTCCCAATTCGATTAATCGAAATCCAAAGTCGATTAATTGAAACTCAATTCGATTAATCGAGATTGGGGTCCTCTGACTTTTCAACTTCTTGGCCAATTTCGATTAATCAAAACCCCATTTCGATTAATCGAAATTGCCAGATTCAGCCCCCTTTTGGCTGTTCTTCCCAATCTCTTCCCTTACTTTCTCCTCCATTTTTCTAAGCTCTTATCCCACATTTTAAACTATTTATAACTACAATTTAACCCTTTAATCCATGCATTTTAAACTACATAAATCTTACCTTCAATCAATCTCAAATTGATTTCAGATCAATGGTTGGAAAGGCTAGGGTTCCAGCTTTTGCTTGAACGGATTCCTCGCGTTGAATCGGTCTCTTAAATGCTAGAATCCCCCTTCCAATCACTCACAATAACTCTTGTTCCACCTCTTTACTCCTCTCTCTCTCTTCTTTACTCCTCTCTCAACAACCAATTTACAGATTTTAGGATTTTTAAACCCTTTTATCTATCCCCTCCCTTGTGTGTTGAGCACATACACCGCGATAGGTGTATGCAACCTCAGATTCTCATCACACACCACACAGTCACTCAAACTATCACATCTCATCCGTTCATCACACTCTATGCTAACCATTGAACTTCTAATTGTTCAAACCTGTGACCAATCGGCACGGATCCCAAGGTCACTGTTTAACGTGATTTTTTAGGATATTACAAGGCATAATCGAGATGGAGCGAGTTGTGAAAGCTCAATATGCTAGAAAAAATGTTCGCTTCTCGATTGAAGATGTTTGATGTTCAAGTTTCATTTTGAATCCATCAGCTCCGTGAGTAAGTGGGTAATCGACCCATACTTAAAGATAGGCGCGAAGCAAATACGCAAAGGTCCATAATTTGTGTCCAATCATGAGGTATTGATTGCCCTATCTTACCAGTCACGGATGCCCCTGCGTGAAGTAGGGTTCGAGGTTTTTGGGTGAACCCAACAATCTCAAAATTAATTTAGCACGACTTCCTGAATGGAGTGAATAGATGTTGCAACGCTTTTTAGGAGTGTGTGCCGTTTTTCATTTCAATAGAATTTTTATTTCGTGCAGGATTTTATGTGAATTTTTTTAGACTTTTTGGTATGATTTTATGTGAATTTTTTAGACTTTTTTGTATGATTTTATGTGAATTTTTTGGTCTATTTGCTATGATTTTATGTGAATTTTGTTTGGACTTTTCTGTATGATTTTATGTGAATTTTTTTGGATTTTTTTTTTGTATGACTTTATGTGAATTTTTTTGGACTTTTTGTGTTATTTTATGTATGATCGGGATTCTTTGAGTATGCTCATTGATCTAGATCCACTTATTCTAGCACAGCTTCTCGGGCAAGTCAAATGAGAGTTGATATGCCATTTGGGGGTGTATGCACCTACAGAACAACAAAACAAAATAAAAGGAGTCAGGCTAGGTGTGTATAAACCACACCTAGCCCGAAAGCAGCCCAAAAGTAGCCTAGCGCATGTATTACTTGTGCCAGGACAAATGGGGGCCAAAATACACTTGGCACATGTAATACATGCGCCAAGCAAATCCTGGGGATGAATTTAAACCCCCCGAGCATGAGCTAAAAGAGGGTTATTTTCAAAAATCTCCTCTTCCCTCTCCCTAAAACAAAACGAAACCTCGTCCTACGGTTCCCTTGCATTGATCCCTAATGGGCTTCATTGTCGGTGCTTGCTCGCGTCGATTAAACATGCCGGATCAAGGACCCCATTTTTTTCTTTGAAGGTAACCACTTTAACCCATTTTTACTTGATTTTTCTTGAATTTTCTTTCAATGTAATCATAATCTTTGCCCTTTCTATATGATATATGGGTTATTATTCTTGTAAGCATGATTATTGAGGATGGGTTTGATGTTTATTCCATTAATGATGCCCTATTTTTGCTTTTTTATGGGTTTAATTAGGACATATATCCCTATATTTTTTATTTTTCTCTTCTTTTTTTATTATTTTTGAACATAAAGAAAGGATTTTTGTTTTTGTATATATTATTTTTTTTGTTTTACTTATTTTTACACATAAAGAAAGGATTTTTGTATATATAATTATTTTTTTTGTCTTTTTTTTTTCACTTATTTTTACACATAAAGAAAGGATTTTTCTGTTTTTCTATATATATAATTTGTTGTATTTTTTTAGTTTTATTTATTTTTGCACATAAAGAAAGGTTTTTTATTTTTAATTTTGTCAAAAGGAAGGGAAAAAAATTTCATTATTATTTTGGTTTTATTATTTATTTTTTTGAAAAAAAGAGGGGATTAGCATACTTACCTTCCCTTGACCTGTAGCACAATGGTTTCTTATCATTTGATCAAACCTGATATGATTGCTCGTATTTGCCCCAGAATGTCGAGTGAAGAAGAATACGTGCAGGATGAAGAATAAGAAGAGGGGCCAAAAATAGTCTACAGTCCCCGGGGAGAACAATTCTTTGTGGTGGAGCGCCCTGCCGGATTTTGGTACAAAATGCAAGGTGAGGCCGCCCGTGCTGGTCTCCTCCATTAGCAGCATATTCATATCTCCAATTTCGGTATCGCCAGCAAGGTAAAGGGATAATTTCAATTTTTTCCTTGTGTGATCTTGCTGTGTTTCCATGATGTAATGCTTCTTTTACCTTAGTGTTGGAGTAGCCCCAGATTGTGTTTCGAGGAGGCTGGTTGGACTTTCAATAGTTTTATCGTTACCTCCCACCGATCATGAAGTTCCTGCTTGAACAGGTCAGGTTTGGAGAGTTCCTTTCATGCCCCGCCATGCGAGCTGACTCGGCCTATCTAAGGGCCCTGATTGAGCATTTCCGTCCGGAGACCATGACCTTTCACATGGCCATGGCCGAGATGATGCTGACTCTCATAGATTGGGCCATGATTATGGGGATCTGGATAGGGGATGTTTCGGTGGCCAACCTTGAAGTTCCTGGTCAAGATGAGATCATTCGATTGATAAGGGCTTATCACCCTTCCACAAATCTGCATGGTACTGAGGCCAAAATGTCCTGGCTGTCTGATCTTTTTTAGCTGAATGAGTTGTTAGATCTGGGGCAGCCAGAAATGGACGTTTTCATTGAGCCCGAGCGCGCAGTTATGTTGGTCTGCATCTCGCTCCTCTTGCTATTGGGCAAGACCCTCTTCACAAATGCCAATGGCGGAGGGGTCTCCCTAGCCTTGCTTAGCCTCATGGAAAATTGGAATGACGTGCATAGATATGACTGGGGCGGAGCCGGCTATGCCACGCTGATGTCCAGCCTAGTCTGAGTCTCTGTTGGAAATGCAAAGTCCATCGTCGGCTTTTAGCCCTCTTTGGAAGTAACCTCTGACTCTTTTGCTTTTCTCAATTTAATTGGATAATCAGTTTCGGCTTCTGAGTCGTCTCTTATGCACTACTCACGTCAGGCATGGGGGTATTTACACTTTCAGTCTGGTCGTCCCCTTCTTTAATATGAAATTTACACTTATCCACTTCTGAGCAATTGGAATAAGCATCGCCACAGGGATGTTGGCATGATACACCTAGAGATGGACCTGAGGTCCCAATTCGACCTGCTGATCTCGGAGCAGGTAAGTCTCTTTGTCCTCTTTTTCATTTTCGAGTTTCTCCTTGATATTGTGCTACATGTTTGACTGATTGGACACTCCTTGATTTGGGTAGGCTGTATACAACCCCTATATTGGTTCTCCTTATTGGGACCGAGCCGCTGTAGGTCCATCTCGCCTCTTCATCAACCGCCGCATCATCTTTTTCTATGGGGCCTGGGCCAGGGCTTACTACCTGGGGGAGCGAGTAGTTCATCAGTATCGGGACTATCCTGTTGTGCCCTCGACTCCTCCTACAGATGTCATGGCACCCGTCGGTAGTATAGAGGAGCTCACTGCCGGATTCCTTCAAAACGGGGTCCCTATCGATGCCTTCCTAATGCTCGAAGACTATCGGATGTGGTCGGAGTCTTTGCATTATCGGTCTCTTCTCCCACACTTCGTTCCTAGTGCAAACTTCTTAGCTTTTGGTGGCCAACGTTCTGAGGTAGTTGTTTCTTCTTTTTCAAATCAGTTTCCCATAGCTTTGATTGATTTGTGATCTATACTAAAGGAAACCCTACTATGGCGGCGGGTACTGCTACGGCCTCAGGAGCTGGTTCTTCATCTGGGGCTGGTCCTTCAGGCCCCTCCGATATGGGTGCTTTGAGTAGAGGAGCAGGGGACCTTTAGGCTCCTTGATGATTCCTTTTTGATGGGCTTATGCACGGCTGTAGAGGAGCAGGCTCATATCTCTGCTGAAGCGATCAGGGTTCCCCCTCCCAAGTTAGTTCCTGGAGTAAGTCTTATCTATTCCCCCCTTTCCTTAGAGGCATGCTGATATTTGTGCCTTATCGCTGATATCTTTCTCTCTCTTAATGTAGGACTACGAGTCGGCTGCGAATCAGGCCGAATATTACAGCAACATTGTCGGTCTCAAGGATGTGGAAGTGTGTTATTCACTAAAAAGTACCACTTTTCACCTCTTAACCTAGCCTTTACTACACCTTGGAGCTATCTAATAATCCTCTATTTAGTATGTTCTGTAGTTAGTAATAACAGTTGCAGCTTAGTACAAACTCCAAGCTTTTGAAGCCAATGAAGAGAGTTTTAATGCTAAGATGTGGAGTTGAGGCAAGAACAGAGAATACACTTTGGTGGCACACACCATGGTGCCCATATTGCATGTCAAGGTGGACCCTAGAAGTTCAAAGGAGGAATAGTTGGTGGACCCAAGTATTGGAGGCTGTTGCAGCAGAAGGAGCACAATAGCAGAACAAAGAAAAATGCCTCGCACAGCTGGCATGAGGTTCATAGACTTGTAACATATGGAACCTCGCACAGTTCAATAAAATGTTCTCATGCAGATTAAAATAATAAGAAGCTACCTCGCAAGCATCTCGTGAGGTTCATTTACCTGTCAGACTCCAGTCACTCGCGCAGCTCCCGCGAAGATGCAGCTTCAGAATGTTACCTCGCGCAGCTCTCGCGAAGAAGGTAGCTTAAGCAAGTCACTCGCACAGCTCTTGTGTACTTCAGAGCCAAAGCTAACTGTGTGAAATGGGAAAATCATCCTGGCGAGCAGCCCCATGAAACTCAAGGCTTATCCACGTGAGCTACAGAGTACAGTGCTTCATCCACATGACACCTACGTGATCAGAGCATCTGAAGGACTAACTGCGTGAAAAGCCAAAATCATCTGCACGAGCTGAGGATATTTATTAAAAATTGAGCCTCACGAGGGCATTACATCTATGTTAGAAGCAGATCCAGCCTCACGAAGCACAGATTCTTGCTTACTCTTTCCATACTCAGGGATGCTTTGGGGATTTCCCCAGGTCTAGGGCACACATCCCGAGGCCCTAATCTTTATGCACACATTCCGAGGCATCCAAGAGCTGCGAAAGGGCCACATCTTCAAGCAAAATTTAGGGTTTTTCCCTTCTATTTTCTTATTGGCTAAGGCAGTGAGGATTGAGCATATAAGCAGTATTCTATTTTTAGAAACCCATCTCTTCCTCAACCTAATTTCGGCTGAGAGCTTAGGTCAGAGTTGGGTTAGGATTAGATTATCCTCTTTTTCCCTTTTTCTTCTTTCTTAACCTAGCACTTGCTGGCTATGATCTTTGTAAGCAATTAGGCATAGTTTATTTCAGTTTTGTAATGGGTTGTGTAAACTTTGGGATCTGTTGGGGGATGTTTTACACAAGGCTGCTTCCTTGAGGACTTTCATTGTAAGTTTTATGTTTAATCAATGAAATATTTCTTTTAATGCTTATTCAATCTGCTATTTTCCTATGTGTCCCACATACTATTCTTTGATCTACGCCATACACATTGGATTTTTACTGATTTGAAGCTCCCATGGAAGCTTGTGCTTGTAGCCTTGTAACCATGGTGGTGGCAGCAATTTTCTTGTTTCATCTCAGTCCTCTGTGATTTGGATAGCCTCTGTGGATAGGCTGTGACCATTTGAGTGAACAGACTATAGCCCTAGGGTGATTTTAAGCCACAGATCTGAGATGGATTCTTATCCTCTGCACTTGAGCTTGTAGCCTTGTGAGAGGTTTTGGCAGACACCAGCCCCCCTCTTTTTTACATTACCATCATTAGATGTTAGATTTGATTCTCTGTAGAGATTGCAGACTTGTGAGCTAAGTCATTGCAAGCCTTTTGTAGCAATGACCAGCTGCATCTATGTCCCCAAATAGCTTCTGGATAACTGTGGTTTCCACTAGTTTTTCAAGAGTTGTTTGCCCCTATGGATGCCTGAGCTTTAGCCCGGCAAACATACTGTCTGCAATGATTTTTATGTTCTGATTTGATTCATTGGTTGGAGGAAATCTATTTGATAATCTGTGACCATTTACGTGGGCAAGTTATAGCCTTAAGATCAGTCCATTCCCTTAGATCAGATTGGTTTTCTGATTTAACTCATGTGTTTTGACCCTCTCTATTAGATAGTCTGTGACCATTAAAGTGGACAAGTTATAGACTTAAGAGGTCAGGTTAAATCATAGGAGTTGAGTTAGATTCTTTTGCCTTGCAGATGTGCTTGTAGCCATCTGAAGGATTGCTATAGAGACAGCTCTAAATCTGAGTTGCATGACTGAAATGACCTTAGCTTAGTTGTCAACTTCCCATCAATTTTCATCTTTACTTTATCACACATCATCACCCTCTTCATAAACTCTTTCTTTAGTATAGAACTGCACTTTCTTTCTCTTTTTTTAGTTTTAGTTTTAGTGTAGTTGTGACACCCAACTCCCTTTCTCTAGGATTGCTAGATCTGTAGCTAGATCTGGAGGCCTACTAATATAACCCTTTTTGGGTTCTACATCAATTTCTCTATGGGACAACCTCTTACTTACTCAAAACTTGCTACAACCGCCCTGTATCATGCAGGCTATGCATTTTAAACTTGTTGTTTCACCCATTTTGCATCTCTTCACTCTTGATTTGTTTTTTCCATTGTTTTTAAATAAAATAGCAGCAAGGGTGGTGACTATGGCAAGTTCATCCATTTTATTAGACACCTTAAGTATGTTTTGTAGATAAGCAATAAATTACAGCCTTAGCACAAATAGCCAACAAAAAGGGCCAAATAAGTAATCTGCAGCCTCAGCTTGTGCTCAAACTCCAACAATCCTCAAAGCCTTAGAAACTCATTGAAGGCCACGAACCCAACTGGGTGCACCTGAGACCAAGTACAGTGCCAAGGGATGAAGATTGAATCCACCCAGAAGTGGCTGAGGGTGAGACAAAAGAAAGACAACACATTAGAAGTGCTTGCCAGCAAAGGAAGCATTGAAATAAAGCTGTTGAGATGTTCTCTTGAGCTGTCGAGAGGATCTGGTGCCTAAATTAGAAGATACCGAGAGGATCTGGATCCTGTCGAGAGGATACCTAGAGGTACAGGGAAAGTCTCGAGGATCGATTTACATGTCAAGAGGTTCAACTGAACCCGTCGTGCAGTGCACAAAATCCTGTCGACAACTGCTAGGCATAGTCCTCAAGAGGATGAAAAGAAGTTATCGACAGGATCTGCAACAACCAATCGACGAGTTGATCACAATCTGTGGAGGGGATGAATGAGATGATCGTCAATCCTATCAACAAGCGTCGTCAATCCTCTAGATAGGTCGACAAACCTGTCGATTTGCATGCAAAGCCAAACAGATCCTGTCGAGAGGATCCTAGAACCTCTCGACACTCGATCTGGGAAACTTCTCAGTTCTTTCTTCAGTAGCTGCCCACGCCAGAAGCCTATGCACATATTCTAAAGCATGTCAGCAACCCCTAGAGGTATTTTTGGCACACAATGGGCCACGCACAAAAACCCTAACTGTATCACATGTACTTATCAGATGAGAACCAATGGGAGAAGAGCTTCTAGAAGAGAAATCAGCCACATTAACATAACAGAATTATCTCCTTGCATTCTGATTAGCTAAAATGGATCTGAGGACAGAGGAGGAGAGTATAAAAGCTTGAAGAAAATACAGAAGGAGGGATCTAAAAATTGAGAAAACTAGAGCTTAGGGCGAGATCCATTCTTTAAAAAATTCTCCCTTCTTCCTCCTTTCCCTCTTCTCTCTTTAGCCAATCATGAGTTGTTAAAACTCTTCTCAGTAGTTAGGGTGAGGTCTTAAGCTGTAAATTGAGAGATTCAAAGGCATTGTATGGAACTGTAAGATGCATAGAGTACAGATCAGAGCACAATCATGTTATAATTTTGCAATATAATTATGGATTTTAAAGGTGATTCTGATCTATATTTCACTTTTTCGTATTTATTTTTCCTGGGTTGGATAGTCCTATAGATGTTAGTCTATGAGGGTCTCATATCCTAGCATCTACATCATCTGTAATTGTTTTCCTGTTCTAATCAAGATCTTTGAAGTAGAACAATCTCTAGGATGGTCTGTGACCATTAAAGTGGACAGATCATAGCCGTAGGATTATTTCAATTTTTTTATTGAGATTGGATTCTTATACCTCACCTCTGCCAGGGTAACCTGGGAAGCTGGGAGCCAGAAAAGAGGATTGTAGCATGATCAGCTCTTAGCATTGCCATTGATTCCTTTGATTTTCAGTGAGAGACCAATACCCCTAATTGCTGTTTTCATCTTTTGATTTTTCATCCCTTCTATATCTTCCCTTACATCTGTGTTGGAATAGATCTGAATCAGTAGCACTTAATTCTGTAGTTTGTAGTTAAAGTGACAAAACCCCAAAAGCTCTCATCTTTCTTAGATTAGAATCGAGTGCCAGATCCACTCTAGATCTGAAGATTTACTGAAAGTTAGACCACATTTCCTTGTGAACATACCCTTACTTACCCTTTTTAAAACTTGTTGTAATAGTCCTGAATACTTGCAGGTCTGTTAGTCTGTTTGCCTTAGTGTGTTTGCAGTTCATAGATTCCATAATTGTTTGATTTTAAACCCCTTTTTAGCACAAGGTAAACGGCCCAACAAGTTTTTGACGACGCTGTCAGGGATTTGTGTTTCTAACTTGGTAGATCTAAGTTTTTCTCATTATTTTGGTTAACATTTTTATTATTTGAGAAGTGTTTGATTAATTGCTGCTTTAGTTTTTACTGTAGTTTAACTCTATTTCAAATCTGGATTTGTGGAGCTAAGAGGAGCTCTCTATCACTTGGAAAAGAAATCATTGCTTAAGTTTGCATCTCTTAACTCTGTTTCCATTTTTACATCTGTAGTTTTGTATACCAGTAGTTGTGTATTTGTCTGTTTTGTGATTGAATTGTTATGATTTATTGTGTTGCTCTTGACCCTTGAGGTGTGTATGCTTGGGAGGTGATCTCTTAATCCTGAGATTACTCCTTTGGATCCTGAGGTTGAAAGACTTCTCAGACCTAAGCACCCCTTACACACTTCTGTTCTTAATTCTGATAATTCTGCAATGGGTGAGCAACCTAGGACCTTGATGGAATTCAATGCACCAGGAGTTTACAATTCTTCCTTCTGCATTCAATTCCCTGCTGTTCAAGGGAACTATGAGATCAAGTCCTCCATTATCCAAATGCTACCCTTATTCCATGGCCTGAGCAAAGAAGACCCATACAAGCATATTGATGAATTTCTAGGACTATGTACCACATTCAATATAGTAGGTTTGGGGGAGGAAGCAACCAGGATGAGACTCTTTCCTTTTTCACTAAAGGATAGAGCCAGAAGTTAGTTGTCAATGCTCCCAACCAATAGTATTCAGTCCTGGAGTGACCTTCAATGTCAGTTTTTGGCCATATGTTTCCCCATGTCCAAGACAAGCCAGTTGAGGAAGGGCATTATTTCATTTGCTCAAGCCCCAATTGAGAACTTTCACAAGCATGGGAGAGATTCAAGGAGCTCCTGAAGCAATGTCCTCATCATCAAATCCCTGAATGAAAACTTGTTCAAAGTTTCTATCAGGGAATTGACTGTAAAAGCAGAGATATGGTAGATGCCTCTAGTGGTGGTACCTACCTCTACAAAACTGCTTAGGAGGCTTGGGAACTGTTTGATATCATTAGTGAGAACTCTATGCAAAGAGAAACATTGTTCAGGGATTGTGAAACTCCTAGAATGGTGAGAGATAATACCACGAGAGGAAAAATGTGTGAGGTGAGTGGACACAATGATTTGGAGAGGAAAGTGAGACAGCTTAACCTAAAAAATTGACAAGCTCATGGGAGCAATGCAGTCACCCATGGCTGCTAAAGTAGAGGAGGCATGTGTTATATGCCAGTCCCCCACTCACTCCCTTGAGGAATGCCCTTCATCTGTCCAATTTCTAGAGCTTGTGATGGAACATGTTGCTGCTACTCTGTCTTTTGGGCAACAGCCTACTGGTAGTCACCAATGGAGAAACCACCCCGATCTGAGGTGGAGACAAGATACTTTTTTAAACCAGCAACAATAGCCACAATAGTCCATGCCTTATAAAAATGCTCAGCCCTACCAACAGAATTACTCTCCAAGGCCCTATTACCAACAACCCATGGCTCAGCCTGTACAACAAATTGCACCTCCAACTGCTAAATCACTCTCTTTTGAGGAACAAGTTCTAGCCTCATTGCAGAACTTAGGGTCCTTGTCCCAAACTGTACACTCTCATAGCCAAAGTATTAAAAAGATAGAAGACCATCTTGGCTAGCTGTCTAATGCTTTGATAAAGAGAGAGGAAGGGAGGCTACCTAGCCAACCCATGGACAACCCAAGAAGACAATATGGAGTAGGTGAGGTATCTTCTTCTCATGAGGAAGCCAAATCTGTCAACACATTAAGAAGTGGAAGGATGGTGGACAATCAAGTAGGCTGTGGGCCTGTGAAAATTTCAGAAAATGAAAAAGAAGTTATTATAGAAAATGTATAGGAAGAGCAACTCATGTCGAATAAAGAGGATGATGATGATCTTCACCAAAAACATAAAAACAAAAAGAAAGATGATGAGTTGGCTAAGGCTGCAAATGGGGGAGCAGTCCCACATTTGCCATTTCCTAGGGCAATGCAAGCACCTTCCCCTTTCAATAAAGGGCATAGCAAAGTAGATGAAATAATGGAAACCTTTAAACAAGTAAAGATCAATTTGCCTTTACTTGATGCAATCAAGCATGTTTCAACCTATGCCAAGTTTTTAAAAGACCTCTGCACCAACAAAAGACAATCGAGGATACATCTTTCTAAGAAAGTCTTTTTAGCAGATAAAGTGAAGCAGATATTGAATATTGCAACCCCAATAAAGCTCCAAGACCCTGGAGTCCCTACAATCCCCTGCATCATTGGGGATCATACCATTGAAAAGGTCTTGTTAGATCTGAGAGCTAGTATAAATTTGCTTCCATATTCAGTATATGAGAGGTTGGGCTTAGGAGAGTTGAAGCCCACACATGTGGTCTTACAACTAGTTGACAGATCTGAGAGGAAGCCTGTGGGAATCATAGAAGATGTCTTGGTTGGGGTTGACAAATTCTTTTATCCTGTTGATTTTCTGGTGCTAGATATGGAGTCGAACAAATGTGCTACTTCTATCCCTGTGATCCTAGGTAGGCCATTTTGGCCACTGTAAATGCATGCATACAATGCAGATAAGGGGACATGGAAGTAGCCTTTGACAATATGAAGGTCAAATTTAATGTTTATAATGCAGCTAATCAAACTCACCTGAATAGTGAGGACTATTTTTTCATTAATACATTAGGTGAGCTTGTAGTTGATAATTTGCCCAAGCTGTTGTCCTATGATAAATTGCTTGATGATGGTGGTGATATGTTTGAAAATGCAGGGATGCCTGGGAAGATCACCCATTTCCATGAACCCCCATAGCAGGTCTGAATTTCAACGATGTACACTATGTATACTAGCTATTTTATTTTGTTAATTTTGTTGTTGTTTTTACTTTTTGTTCATTATTGTTTAGCATTTTAAATAAGGTATAATATATGCAAGCACTAAATTGGAGTCATTCATTGGCAAACTTTGAGCAGCGTCTGTGTGAGTTAACTTGGGAGTTGACAAAATGATGTGTAGAGTGGTACTAAGGAATGATTTAAATTGAATTGAACTACATTTTAACCTGTCGAGAGGTTTGAATTAATTGTCGATAGGTATTGGAGGTGTAAAAGTGATCGTCGAAAGGTTCTAACGCTAATCGGTGAAGTTCACGATAGGTTTAGGATACATGTCAAGAGGATATTCAAACCTCTCGAAGTGTTTCTATCTCTGGAACCTAGAACCTATTGAGAATATGTCGCACTAAGCTGAAATGGTTGTCGAGAGGATCTCTAATCCTCTCAAAAGGGTTCCTGTGTAATTTTAAAACCTATCGACAAGATTAAAATCGAACCGCTTGCGAGGAATGGCTACTTTTCACCCGTCGACAAGTAGGAACTACCTGTCGACACCTTCCCCAATCCTATTGAAAATCGATTCTCCCTTATTAAAACCTAACGACAACTTCATTTTCCACCATTCGACACCTTCTCTTTGTGCTGAGAGTTACTCTGGAAATTTTCCCATTTTTACTTTCTCTCTCTCCACCTCATTGGCTGTTATTGCAACCTCCTAGCAAATTTCCACACTGTTTCAATCCATCAAAAGCTACATTTTGTACCTAGTTCGAGCGGTTTGTCTCGCGCCCATCAAGATATCACAAACCCTAGATTTCTGTCAGTAAGCTTTCCTTTTGCTTCTCTCTGTTGTTTCAAGTTTGGGAGTTTATATTGTGAATCCAGGGAAATAATTTGAGCATCCTCAGAAGCTTGTGTGGTGATTAGTTGTGAATTTAAAGCGTTCAAGTAATCAATGGATGAACAAGAGGACGTCTTAGCAAATCTTTTGAAAATGTCTTCTAAATCTACCACCAAAGCCACTAGGATATCCGTTAGGCAACCTGCAAAGACTAAGGAGACCCCCCTGCAAAAAGGAAACTTGCCATGGATGAAGCTGGGCAGACTACAAGACATAAGAAGACCAAAAAGGCTAAAAAGGTTCAAATTAGTGGAGAAGTGGCTGAGGAAGCCCCTGAGATAGTATTGGCCACTGAGCCTGAAATCTCTGAGCTGGAGGTAATGTCAACTTGCCCACACCCAATGAATTTGTGGATGAATTAAATCTGATCCCGAAAACCATTTTCGACACCCCCTATTTTTCTAAGCTAGGGGAATGTCAGGATACTTTGAATTATCTGGTGAAGGCGGGCATGACACCCATGATGAGCCCATTGAATGAAAAATCCTACCCAAGGTTGATCAAGTTGTGCTATCAGAATCTCGAGAAAAAAACCAACCTAGATTCTCTTGAGCCCTGCTTGGTAATCCTGATTGATCAGATGAAAATGGTGGTGGATTATAGAGATATAGGGATAGCATTTGGAGTCCCTTCTATTTATGACCCAGTTTATGGCCAAGCTGCATCTGAGAATGTCTCTTTTAAATCAATGGCCAGGCAGCTGACTCAAGGCATTATATGGTCTGGGGACTCAATTAGGAGAAGAGATTTATCCCCTAGTTTGCAGTTTTTCGATTCAATTTTGCGAAAGAATATCTTTGTTAGTGCACATTAGCAAGAAAGAAGAACACCGATAATGGATGCCCTATACTTTTTCTCTAAGGGCCAATTTGTTAATGCTGCCTGGTTGGTGTTTGAAGCAATGATGGAGCTGAATGAAAAATGTAAGAAAGCTCAAGCCCTACTAGGGCTCCCCTACAGCAAGCTCGTCACTGCTTTGCTTAGGAGAAAGGGATTTGTGTTTAAAGAAGATGAGGAAGTGGAGAAGGTGAAGCCCACAGTGTTTGGAAAAAGGGCTTGGTCTGCCAGCGGGACCCTCATTCGTAAAGGCACCCACAGGTCAACTAAAGAGATTGAGGAAGAAACTCCTGACACATCTGTTGCCCCTGGCTTGGAGCCTCCACTCATATCCTCTGCACCCTCATTCACCCCGACCATTGATATGCATTTCTCTATGGCTAGTTCCATTGCTACAAGCTCCACCACCCCTCCATCTCTCACACCAATCATATCCCCTTCTTTTCCTTCCTTGCCAGCTCCCACTCCTCAAAACAGCTCAGTCTCCCTTCCACAACCATTTCCACCTCCACCCCAGTTTTCTCTTCTCCACTCACTGACCCCATCGCTAGTTTGCCCTCATTCACCATTCCAGCTAGCTCATTTACATCAACCACTACCCCTTTTAGTCCTTCCTTGTCTCCCCCACTATTCACTCCCTTTGCGAGTGAGTCAATTTTTGCCATCTCACCTGCCCTAACCCAGTACCTATCAACCACTGAAGGATTTTCATCCCTGATGACATCCATAGTGGAGGATATTGGGCATGACTATAATCCACTACCTAACTCTCCACAACCCACATTCCCCCATTTTTCTCATTCTCAACCTCCTTCAACCTCTGACCAGCATGACCGCACTTCGTTATTTCCACTACCCCCTCTCTTCCAACACCCACCTGCTATCAAACCTGACCCCTTCCCCCAAATCCTAGACCTCCTCCAATCAATACATTCCCATGTCATAGCCAATACCACTACCCAATCTTCCATTGAAGCCACACTCTTATCCATAACTTCCACCCTTCTCAACCAGGCCCCTATCTCCCAGACTTTAGCAGCCATCCAATCTTCATTGACCAATTTAGCCCAACCAGCTCCACAACCACCTACTCATGTACCTACCCCACCTACTTCTTCCCCACACCATATTGTAGAGGTCACTCCACCTGCTTTCATAGATGCCTCCACCCAAACTGACCCTGAATCTCCTCCACCCCATTTCCCACCTAGCCCTGTCATTTTACCTTCCCCTGAGGAACTGACATCCTACATTCCCTCATCTTCCTCCACTCCACTCCCTTCCCTCCCCATTGTTCCTCGCCATTCCTTCTACATTCTCCCTTACCTCACTCTTTTGTATGCAATGCGAGATAATCCCTACATCCATAGGGATGCCCTAAGAGGCATGGCTGCTCTCCGCGCTTCCCTTGAAGCCACCTATGATGAGAGGATTGTGGACATGGAGTTGGAGCACAGAATCCAGCTCTTGGATATCTCGCAAGGTTGGGAGAAAATACTGGTTTGTTATGAGTCAGCAAAACTACTTGCTGATGCTGAGCGTCTCATTGCCGAAGCCGAGAAGAAGATAGTTGAATTCCTCCAGAAAAAATTGAACAATACCTAGGAGATAAATAAAGCCACCCAAGAACTCGCTGAGTCCAATCTCCTTTATGCACAGAAGAAAATTGAAATTCTGGAGAGAAGGATTGCTGCGCTAACCTCTCAACCATTTTAGCCAACCTCCCTAGCTACTGTTCCTCCTTCTAGTCCCACTTCCACTCCACCTACTCCTACTCCACCAATGGACGTTGCTCCTCCTCCAGTCCAAGCCCCTCCCTACACTGAGCCTGCCCCTCCAAAGCCTAAGCAAACTTCTTCAAGAAGAAAGGTCACTGTAAATAGATCTGTCCCCTCTGGCACTAATCTGAAGAGAGACAAAGGACCTGCTACCCAGTCTGAGGAGGCACTGAGCCAGCCAGCCCAGAAGTCCATACCCAAGAAAAAACAACCTCTCTCCAATGAAGATTTGAGGAAACTAGCGGATCTCTATGAATGGCCTGATGATGCTTGCAAATAATTGTAGCATGCTTTAGTTTTCTTCCTATCGACTTACTTTTCGGTGCTGCATACTCCTTCTATATATTTTACTATAATTTCCTTTTGATGATTGATTAGTTTCTTTAATGTTTATGCCATTTGGTTGTTGTCTTTCTCTGTGTATTTATGTTGTTGTTGGGCTGCACTACATCCTTCTCTCTGAACAGTGAGAACACTGCTCCTCATAGGTTTGGGGGTGTGGCAAAGTATGCCTTGCCAATAGGATAGTTAATGTTAGTGCAGCCAGAATTGAACAAACATCTATGAAAAATGAAAGGAATGCCCACCTGATTTTTTTTATATAAGAGGAAATGGAAAACTTTTTAAACTTAAAGTATTGGAGTTCCAACATGTGCATGAAGTAAATGTCAAGAATTTTTTGAAAATCAGTGCTTTGTGAACTTGAAAAAGAGAGAAAATTGAGAGGTTATACCCCTAGAAATCTGATGGAAGACCACTTCCAGTGAGGTTTGGGCCTGAAAAAAAAAAAATTCCTTCAAGAGTGTCTTGGCAACATCTCTTTCTACTCGAAGGACTGATTAGACCTAGTTCTGATCACTAGAAGTTAGGCAATTCCAAGTTGAAATAGCTTGACAATACTCATGACATTGAGGACATGAAGTAAGGCCATCCCTTGGACAGGTTGAGCCTAAAATTTTTCCACCTTTAAACTGCCCTTGACACACACCATTTAAGCCTTGAAATTCCCAATTTTCTTTGATAAAAAACCAGAAAATTTGAACCCAAAACCTCAGTGACCTTATACAGCCTGACCCTCACTCTGAGACTTCAGAAGGTAAAGGTGAAGGAATTGAAGAAGGTAGAGCTGGTTTGATGTTTGGTTGAGAAAGAGGAAAGCACATTTGGTGGTGTTGTGACATTCCAACCCATAAAAAAAAGACAAAATAAAAAAGTAAAATAAAAATAAAAGGAATGAGAAAGAGAAGTCATTTCATTGAAAGACTGAAAAGAGGAGTAGAAACTGATCACTTCAAATCTGAAAATTCAAGAAATAGATAGAATTATGTTGAAATGAAGGTGTTGTCTATACCACCTCCTTACCTTAACTGAGTTCTCAATTTGAATCCTTTTTGCCCCTTTATTCTTTTACAAATTTCACCCATAAGCCACATTACAACCCAATAAAAAGACCTTACTGGTCTGAAACTAATTGAGTTGTCATATGGAGATGAGGAATTGTTTAATCTATGGTAAAAAGAGTTAGGGAATTTTAGAAATTAGAGCAATGCCTATGCTCATGCTTACAGTCCTATTTGAGGGCTGTAACTGTTCTTGAGCTATGTGAATTGATACACCCTTCTATTTTTTATTAAGAGTCCCTACCTAGTGAGATTTTGGTTTGAAGTCAGGTTTGTTGGGGGCGTAATCAGCACATGATTCTCAATTTAATGGTAAACTTTGCACTATTTTTCACACAAATTACCTGGACATGAGCTGAGTGACTATGAAGGAGCCACAGCAGTACTTTGGTTTAAACTACCATATTTTTCCTGAGAATCCTCTAAAAACTGATTGGACAAAGGTGTGGATTGAACTTTATGATTGCTTGCTACTTACTTCAATATTCTGCACTAATATTAATTGACCTTATTGGAGAAGTTTGTGGGTAACTTCACTGAAAACCCTCAGGAGACTTCACTCCTCCACTAGGGATCACCTAGGGGTTGAAAAGGCTTGATGCATATGCTAAATGCATATGTGTTCCCTACAAAAGTGGCATTTTTTATTTTCAATAATTGTTTTCACTTTCTCCTTTGCTCAGGGACTAGCAAAGCTTAGGTTTGGGGGTGTGTTAAGCAGTGAAAAATACCATTTTTCACCTCCTAACCTGACCTTTGGAAGACCCTTGAGGTGTCTAATAATGTTGTTTAAGTATGTTTTGTGGATAAGCAATAAATTGCAGCCTTAGCACAAACAACCAACAAAAAGGGCCAAATAAGCAATCTCCAGCCTCAGCCTGTGCTCAAACTCCAATAATCCTCAAAACCTTAGAAACTCATTAAAGTCCATGAACCCAATTGGGTGCACCTGAGACCAAGTACAGTGCTAAGGGATGAAGATTGAATCCACCCAGAGGTGGTTGAGGGCGAGACAGATGAAAGACAGCACATTAGAAGCGCCTGCCAGCCAAGTAAGCATAGAAATAAAGCTGTCGAGAGGTTCTCTTGAGCTGTCGAGAGGATCGGGTGCCTAAATTAGAAGATATCGAGAGGATCCAGATCCTGTCGAGAGAATACCTGGAGGTACAGGGGAAGTCGAG
The DNA here is from genome assembly GCA_021018995.1 of Chloranthus sessilifolius. Classification (NCBI taxonomy): domain Eukaryota; kingdom Viridiplantae; phylum Streptophyta; class Magnoliopsida; order Chloranthales; family Chloranthaceae; genus Chloranthus; species Chloranthus sessilifolius. Next base: position 44,416,094 of record CM037596.1, read on the forward strand.
AGGATCGATTTACATGTTGACAGGTTCAACTGAACCTATCGTGCAGTGCACTCAATCCTGTAGATAATTGTTAGGCGTAGTCCTCGAGAGGATTAAAAGAAGTTGTCGATAGGATTTGCAACAACCAATCAGCGAGTCGACCACAACCTATCGAATGGATGAATGAGATGATCGTCAATCCTATCGACAGGCACCGTCAATCCTCTCGATAGGTCTACAAACCTGTCGATTTGCATGCAAAGACAAACAGATCCTACCGAGAGGATCCCAGAACCTCTCGACACTCGATCTGGGGAACTTATTAGTTCTTTCTTCAGCAGCTGCCCATGCCAGAAGCCTGTGCATGTGTTCCAAAGCACGTCATCGACCCCTGGGGGTATTTTTGGCACACAATGGGCCACGCGCGGAAATTCTAACAGTGTCACATGTACTTGTCAGATGAGAACCGATGAGAGAAGAGCTTCTAAAAGAGAAATCGGCCACATCAGCATAACAAAATTATCTTCTTGCATTCTGATTGGCTGAAATGGATCTGAGGACAGAGGAAGAGAGTATAAAAGCTTGGAGAAAATACAGAAGGAGGGATCCAAAAATTGAGAAAACCAGAGCTTAGGGCGAGATCCATTCTTTCGAAAATTCTCCCTTCTTCTTCCTCCTTTCCCCCTTCTCTCTTTAGCCAATCATGAGTGGCTAAAACTCTTCTCAGTAGTTAGGGTGAGGTCTTTAGCTGTAAATTGAGAGATTCAAAGGCATTATATGGAACTGTAAGATGCATAGATTACAGATCTAAGCAAAATCGTGTGGTAATTTTACAATATAATTGTGGATTTTAAAGGTGATTCTAATCTATATTTCATTTTTTCCTATTTGTTTTCCCTTGGTTGGATAGTCCTGTAGATGATAGCCTACGAGGTCTCATATCCTGGCATCTACAGCATCTGCAATGGTTTTCCTATTCTAATCAAGACCTTTGAAGTAGAACAATCTCTAGGATGGTCAGTGACCATTAAAGTGGATAGATCATAGCCTTAGGATTGCTTTAATTCTCTGATTGAGATTAGATTCTTATACCTCACCTCTGCCAGGGTAACCTGGGAAGCTGGGAGCCAGAAAAGGGGATTGTAACAGATCAGCTCATAGCATTGCCATTGATTCCTTTGATTTTTAGTGAGAGACTAATACCCCTAACTGCTGTTCTCATCCTTTGATTTTTCATCCCTTCTATATCTCCCCTTACATCTGTGTTGGAATAGATCTGGATCAGTAGCACTTAATTCTATATTTTGTAGTTAAAGTGACAAAACCCCAAAACCTCTCCTCTTTCTTAGATTAGAATAGAGTGCCAAATCCACTCTGGATTTGGAGATTTACTGAAAGTTAGATTGTATTTCCCTGTGGACATACCCTTACTTACCCTTTTTAAAACATGCTTTAATAGCCCTAAATACTTACAGGTCTGTGAGTCTGTTTGCCTTGGTGTGTGTGCAATCCATAGATTCTATAATTATTTGATTTTAAACCTCTTTTTAGTACAAGGTAAATGGCCCAACAATGAGCCTATCCCTATAAAGCTACCCCTTTTTGAACCATCTCTGGCCTCCTCCTCCACACCACCCCAACCTGAAGTAGAGGAACTGTCAGTCCTGCTCCCTACCTCACCTGCAGTGACTAAAGTTGATGCTGCCACCCAACTGATCCTGAGGAAGAGGAAGTCCCCCAGCTAGTACCCTCTACCTCCACCCTACCCATTCCATCATCCATCCCATCATCTTCCTCCACACCATCCCATTCCCTGCCTGACCCTGCTCCTCTTACTGATAATACCATATTACTAGCCTCCTCATTCTCCATAGCTCCTTTCTCAACCCTCCTCAGAGACATGAATGAAAATCTTAATATCAGGAGGGAAGTGATCAAGGGGATGGCTGACATAAATACTACCATCAAGCAGCCATTCTTCCATCAAATCAAGATGCTCAAATTGACTCACAAGTTGGAGAGGAAGAAGATGAAGCATGGTTGAAGGCAGAGCTTGCAACTATACCAACAGGAGAAGTATAGAGTTGATGGGCTAGAAAAGAATGTGAAGAACCTTCATTTGGCCCTTAGACTGGTAGAAGAGAGAGCTGAGGATTATGCCAGGACTGCTGCCGCATTGCAGCAGACCCTATCTTCTATGGCTGATAGAGACTTAGCAGCTTTTGCTGCCTCTCTCTACACTGCAGCAACTCCTCCCCCTGTAACTGCTCCTCATCCCAAAAAATAGCACCTAGAATCAAAATTAAAGAACCCTCTTCAAATCTTGCACCCACTCCCAAGAAAAGAAGCAGCACCAAGCATAGGAAGCCCACTGCTAAGAGATCAAAGTCCACTGCTGCTGCTCTCAAGAAAGAAAAAGGGAAAGCTGCTCAAGACCATATAGATGTAGTTTCAGATTATGCAGATTTGTAATTATAGTTAGTAAGGATTTATTTGATTTCTAGGAACTTTTATACTTCATTTCATTTGCATTATATATATTATTGCTTTATGAATGAAATTTTCTTTTTTGTATCTCTTGTTTATGTACTGTCTTTATTTTAATTGTGTGTTCTTTTTATAAATATACCCTGCTGCCCATGTTCTTTATCTTTTAAACAGTGAGGACACTGTTCCTCATAGGTTTGGGGGTGTGGCAAGATATGCCAATGAAGTAGTTAACCTAAGTGTAGCAGAATCAAGTGAGTAAGATAAAAATAGAGCTAAGTTCACCTAAGAAACTATAAAAATGAGGAAATTTAAAGCAGACCTTTTGGCATTAAAATCTTTTAAAATTTAACATTCCCATGAGGTGAACACCAAGATAACTCATTTGTGCCAGCACTTAGTGAACCATTAAAGAGAGAAAAAGGTAAGGACTTGCCCATGAGTTCAATGGAAGACCATACCTAGTGAGATTTGGGCCTACAAAAAATTTTTCTCTCTGAGGAGTGTCTTTGGTAATTCTTTTTGCTCTAAGGACTGGCTGAGTTCATTTTCTCACTAGACGTTAGACATCTCCAAGTTAAAATCGCTTACAGTACCCATGACATTTAGGAAAGGATCAAGGCCTTCTCTTGAACAGTTTGAGCCTAAAGATACCAAGCCTAGTAAACTGCCCTTGTGCATACACCTTTTGAGCCTTAAATTCTAGTTTTCTTCAAAATACACTAGAGTACTTGCACCTAAACCTGTAGACCTGATTCAACCCTACCCTCACTATGAGAATTTAGAAGGCAAAGCAGAAGAAGTTGGAGATGGACAAGCTAGGGTCAACATTTGGTGAATGGAGAAGAAACACAAAAGGAGGACAGTAGTGTAGCAGCTGAAAGGATGGTGGCATTTCAAAAAAGTAAAAACAAAATGAAAAGAAAAATATATCCAAAAGAAAAACAAAAATAGGAAAAGAAAATAATAATGAAAAGGAAGAGAGAGGAGTCAAGAGGAGATTTCATTGGAAAAAGTAAAATGAAGAGGAGAAGCTAGCCACTTCAAATCTAAAAAATATCCAAGAAGATGAAATATGCTACATTCAAGAAGGTGAAGTCATGAATCACCTCCTTCACCTGCTGATTTCTCACTGTTGCATCCTTTTCACCCTTCCATTCTTTGTAGCCTTTACCCATAAGCAACATTACAACCCAGTCATAAGACCTTGCTGATCCTAATTGGAATGTTCTATTATGTGGAGATGATGAGTTGTTCAATCTATGATGAGAAATAGTTAATGATGCCATAAATTAGATGTCATGCCTATGCTCATACTTGCAGACCCATTTGGGGTCTGTAACTGCTCTTGGGCTTGTGTGACAAACTCAATTGTGAGAGACTGCCCTGGTAAACATTGGTCTGAAATTGAATGTATTGGGCATTGTTTAAACCTAATTTTTGAATTAATGGTACGCTTAGTACTGACATACACTTATTATTTTTCTTGTTGTAAGCTGATTGGAAATGATGTGCATGAATGTAAGAGCTTTTCATGTTAAATTGTCTGTGCATTTCATGTGTTTAAAGCTTCTCACATTTTGAAAAAATTCAAGGGTGGACTGATACTCTGTTTATTGAAAACTGATTTGATAATGTGTGCACTTTTGTTAACTATTTTATTGAGAAGTTTGTGGGTATCTTCACTGAAAATTCTCAGGAGACTTCACTCGTCCACTAGGGATCACCTAGGGGTTTAAAAGGCTTGGTGTAAATGATAAATGCATCCGTGTTCCCTACAAAAGTGGCATTTACATTCCTAGAGTAGTTGTTTTAATTTTTCTTTGCTTGAGGACTAGCAAAGATTAGGTTTGGAGGTATCTAATAATCCTCTAAACCTCTAAACCTAGCCTTAACTACACCTTAGAGCTATCTAATAATCCTCTGTTTAGTATGTTTTGTAGTTAGTAATAACAGTTGCAACTTAGTACAAAGTCCAAGCTTTTGAAGCCAAAGAAGGGAGCTTTAATGCTAAGATGTGGAGCTGAGGCAAGAACGGAGAATACACCTTGGTGGCACACACCATGGTGAACATATTGCATACCAAAGTGGACCTTAGAAGTCCAGAGGAGGAATGGTTGGTGGACCCAAGTATTGGAGGCTGCTACAGTAGAAGGAGCACAACAACAGAACACAGAAAACTACTTAGCACAGTTGGCGCAAGGTTCATAGGCCTGCAACATATGTAACCTTGCACAGTCCAATGAAAGGTTCTCGCATAGATTAAAACAACTAGAAGCTACCTTGCAAGCATCTCGCGAGGTTCATTTACCTGTCAAACTCCAGTCGCTCGCGCATCTCCCGCAAAGATGCAGCTTCAGAATGTTCCCTCACGCAGCTCTTGCGAAGAAGGTAGCTTCAGCAAGTCGCTCGCGTAGCTCTCGCATACTTCAGAGCCAAAGCTAACTATGCAAAAAGGGAAAATTATCCTGGCGAGGAGCCCCATGAAACTCAAGGCTTATCCATGTAATATATAGTGTATAGTGCTTTATCCACGCGACACCTACGCGGCCAAAGCATCTAAATGCCTAACTGCGTGAAAAGCCAAAGTCATCTGCACGAGCTGAGGATATTCATTGCAAATTGATCCTCGCGAGGGCATTGCATCCATGCGAGAAGCAGATCCAGCCTCATGAAGCACGGATCCCTGCTTACTCTTTCCATTCTCAGGGATACTTTAGGGATTTCCCTAGGTGTAGGGCACACATCGCAAGGCCCTGATCTCTATGCACACATCTTGAGGCATCTAAGGGATGCGGAAGGGCCATGTCTTCATGCAAAAAAATTTCCCTTCTATTTTCTTATTGGCTAAGGCAGTGAGGACTACGTATATAAGTTGTATTCTATTTGTAGGAATCCATCTCTTGCTCAACCTAATTTTGGTTGAGATCTTAGGTCAGAGTTGGGATCTGTTGTGGGTTGTTCAGCATAAGGCTACTGCCTTGAGGACTTTCATTGTAAGTTTTATGTTTAATCAATGAAATGTTTGTTTTAATGCTTATTCAATCTACCATTTTCTTATGTGTCCCACATAGTATTCTTTGATCTATGCCATACACATAGGATTTTCACTGATTTAAAGCTCCCGTAGAAGCTTGAGCTTGTATCCCTGTAACCATGGTGGTGGCAGCAATTTTCTTGTTTCATCTCAGTCCTTTGTGATTTGGATAGCCTGTGACCATATGAGTGGGCAGACTATAGCCCTAGGGTGATTCTAAGCCACGGATCTGAGATAGATTCTTATCCTCTGCACTTGAGCTTGTAGCCTTGTGAGAGGTTGTGGCAGAGACCAGCTCCCCTCTGTTTTACATTACCATCATCAAATGTTAGATTTGATTCTCTGTAGAGATTGCAGACTTGTGAGCTGAGTCATTACAAGCCTTTTATAGCACTGACCAGCTGCATCTATGTCCCAAAATAGCTTTTGGATAACTGTGGTTTCCACTGATTTTTTAAGAGTTGTTTGCCCCTATGGATGGCTGAACTTGTAGTCTGGCAAACATAGTGTCTGCAATGATTTTTATGTTCTGATTTAATTCATTAGTTGAAGGACATTTATTGGATAATCTGTGACCATTTTAGTGGACAGGTTATAGCCTTAACATTAGTCTATTCACTTGGATCAGATTGGTTTTCTGATTTAACTCATGTGTTTTGACCCTCTCTATTGGATAGCCTGTGACAATTGAAATGGACAGGTTATTGCCTTAAGAGGCTAAGTTAAATCATAGGAGTTGAGTTAGATTCTTCTACCTTGCAGATGTGCTTGTAGCCATCTGAAGGATTGCTACAGAGACAACTCTAAATCTGAGTTGCATGACTGAAATGACCTTAGCTTAGTTGTCTACTTTCCATTAATTTTCATCGTTACTTTATCACGCATCATCACCCTCTTCATAAACCCTTTCTTTAGTATAGGACTATACTTTCTTTCTCTTCTTTTAGTTTTAGTTTTAGTATAGTTGTGACACCCAACTCCCTTTCTCTAGGATTGCTAGATCTGTACCCAGATCTGGAGGCCTACTAATACAACCCTTTTTGGGTTCTAGATTAATTTCTCTATGGGACAAACTCTTACTCAAAACTTGCTACAACAGCCTTGTATCTTGTAGGCTGTGTATTTAAAACTTACTGTTTCACCCATTTTGCATCTCTTCACTCTTGATTGGTTTTCTCCACTATTTTTAAATAAAATAGCAGCAAGCATTTGAAATATAACAACAACAAAGTGGTGAGTATCATTTTGAACATTCTTTGATTATTGCCTTGCCATTTATCTTTCAACTGGTCTGATTAGTAGCTGGCTTGCAGCTTGCCCGTGAAAAGGAGTTGCGCTCCCTGCTCAGTTGACTTTCTCTTGCATGGACCTGGGTTGGAGACATTCAGACCTATCAAAGTTCTTCACATCGGTGAAAGAAATCAAAAGGTGCCAACAAAAATTAGGCTTAGCTTTTGGTTTTGAAATTTAGACATTCTGGGACATTTTCTTTTTTGGGATTTTGATCAGTTTGTAATAGATGATACTACACTTATTTTCGTTTTCTTTTGGATGGTTTTTCAGCTTCTTTGAATGTTAGTGTTCTTTCCTTTTATCGCATGCTTTGCTTCTCTTGTAGTATATCTGATTGTTTACAGGATAGGTTTGATTTTCGGTGAAAAGAGTGCCTCCCAGGCCAACTGCTTTGTTCAGTGTTTTATTCACCTTTGATGTGGATTTTTCCTACACAAATAAATGTTTATATAAGTTAGGTGCAATAAAAGTTATGTGATATCGGCATGAAGCATAGGTGAGATGGCTAGGGGGGTCCAGCAAAGACCAAAACCTCACCCTCAAAACCCCACATTTTGCTGTAAGGGGGCATAGATTGGTCTGGCGCATGTATTACATGCGCTAGGCTAATTCCTGGAAAAAATGTACTAGCACATGTAATACATGCGCTAGGTGCTTCCTGGGGGCAGTGGACCCTTTTAATCCCGAGAATGGCCTTTTTTACTCCTCTTTTCATTTTGGCTTGAAATTTTTTTATGCCTTTTTCTCTCCTTGCTTTCCCAAGGGTGGGTCCATCGTCCTACATCAAATTTTTACATCTTTGAAAATTCTTTGTATGCCCATGGACCCGCTTTCCAACCCTCCCTTACACGAAGGGTTCAGAAATAATTTACTTCCCTCCTTGGGCTTTGGGCCTAGTTTTCTCATAAATTGGCTTGGGAGCCTGAATGATAGTGAGCTCATTGATCTAGATCGGCTTAGATTGTCGCGCCTCTTGTCCTTCCTTGAGGTTCCTCCACGGTAGGACCTACTTTATGCGGCGACCTCCTCTTGGGATGTAAATGTCCATATGTTCCATTTTGGGAAGTGGATCTATCTCCCACACTTGAAGAGCTCTCCAATCTGCCAGGCTTGAAGCTCCACAGAGGCCTTGCAAGAGTCATGCCGAAGCCGAGTTACGCGAAAGTCGTCCACCTCACTCTAGGCTAGAAGAAATCTGAATATGAGAAAAGTCTCATGGGAGGACCCACCAGGTGTTCGATAAAATTCCTAAGAGAACTTTTCAGTGATAAAAGCCTTAGAAAATTGCTAGTCTAGAGCATGTTCAATGTGAAGGCCTTTGCTCTCGGTCTTGTTTCTGAAATCCATTTCTTCACTAGGGGAGAGAACTTTTCTCTTGCTCTCTGTGACATTTTGACAGAGTTAGAGGGGGGGTGGTCCTTGAAGCATCTATTTTTAGCCGAACTCTATCATTGTCTTGATGATTTCGCTCTGGGCAAGGTGGGTGCCTCAGGGGATGTCCGCTTCTGCTCTAAGTCTGGCTAGGAGAGCATCTTGCTGCTTTGGGACCAGTGTGTCACTTCTATATCATTCGTGGTGAGGTGGTTCGATACTTTTTGGGCAGGTGTCACTTGCTTCCACAGGGAGATATGTCAGAATTGAAGTTTTCGCTGACCGATGCAGAGCTGGTATGGAGACTTCCTTGGTTAGATCTGACCTTCCCAGTGGTTCGCTTTAGAGACCATGAGGGCATCACCCTCCTTGGATTGACTAGCAGTACCTTCTACTTCCCATTTCGAGTGTTGCGTCAGTTCGACTGCTCTCAGTAGGTTTCTTACGGGATGAAATCCCCTTTATGTGATTTGATCTTTTCTCGGGGGTCTTTTGGGGACATGGATTGGATTGCTGCTCTTTGGGAGACGCGTCAGTCGACACTCATGTGTGATTTGGAGGAGAGAGATTTAGTTCAGTCTTCCCCAGAGTATGAGGCCTGGCTATTGTCTGAGCAGCCTACTACTAATCATCTGGATCAGGCAAAGAGCGACGACGTGGGAGGGCCTTGGCCGAAGAGGGAGTCGGTGCTTCGAGCTCGTATTGAGCTGCTGACAGATAAGAAGAGGATTCTGCAAGAGCTCTTGACAAAATAAAAGGTTAGAGTAGAGGTGGCAGAGGCCATAGCTGGTACAGCTGAGTGCGAGGTCCTTCGTCTGGAAGGAGCCTTGAATGACACATTTTGGGCTACCGATGCTTCCCAAAAGCGGTATAGGAGCCTTCATGGCCGTTGGATGACTGAGTGGAATGTCCGAGAGGATGGTTTTCGTGCGGAGATTCGTGCCTTGAAGCGCGAGCTAGGCTGTTGATTCCCTCCTGCACATATCTTTTTGTAAAGATCAGACTTAGAGAAAGGGGCATAAGAAAGCCCTATTCAGATGCACAAATTTTTTGGGTATAGAGATTTTGTTTATGTTTTTGCTTTTTTCTATGTTTTTGTACAAAGGAAAGATAAAGAAACCCAGACATCACACCGATTATTTTTTGGGATGTGGTGTAAGCAGTATACAATCCATAAATGGAAAAGGGAAATCCATTATATTTACAAACAAAATTCTCTTTTTTGTTCTTTTTGACTGATGGGTCCCTTATGAGATGGAATGTGCACAGCATTGGCATGAAAATGGGAAAGGAAAATCTATTATCATTAACAAAAATAGTCTTCCCGCCCTGTTGTGTATATAGTGTGAGTATGAAAACAGGAAAGGAAGATCTATTATCTATGACAAAATGGCCTTCTTGCCTTCTATTATTATTATTATTATTATTTTGTTTGGTTTGATACCTTGATCGCAGGATGAGACGTCAGGTCCCTTTTTGAGCGTGGTCGAATCCCTTTACATGGTTGGATCTGAGTGAGTTTCAGCAGTTTTACCAAGGCCGGAACATCTATCCCGTTGGATCAAATTAACCCTTTTCTCCTCACCTTGGGTCATATGTTTGACGATGCAATCTCGAAGACACACTTGGTCAGGACCCAATTGGAGCTAACATGAGCGGCCCAGTCGGAAATTGGGTATCGTAGGAGAGTGGTCAAAGGATTCCTCATATTTCAACATCATTCTTTATCAAATCTTTCTTCTTTTTAAATTTTTTTTTTGTTCTTTTTAATCCCTTTTACTCACAACGCCTGATGTGGGTTTTCTTCATGCCCGTTACTTCCCTCTTTTTACCCGTAGCACCCTCTCGGGTTTTCACTACGTCCATGGGTTTGCATTTTTACCCCCGGTGCCCTTTCAGGTTTTCACTCGGTCTGTACAAACTCGCTCTTTTTACCCGTAGCGCCCTTTCGGGTTTTCACTATGTCCATCTTGCTTTGAGCTTATTTACTTTTATTTATATATATATATATATTTTTTTTTCTTTTTCAATAGCCATGACATGGACGTCGATTCTGTCATAGCTGGCCGGATGGGGTTCTCTTTGTCTCCCAGCTTGGCTCGTGCCAACTCAATGGCTACTTTAACTGCTTGTAGACCTTAAAGAGGGCTTTTCCTTAGGATGTATTATGGCCATGGGTAAGGTTAGGATTTAAAGGTATTCTAGGTTTAACAAGGTCTCCCTTACTAAGTTTCAGCTGCCTTAATACACTTCATCCTTGGGGGATTTTTTTACTACACATGCCCCGTGGTTTGTTCTATATCTTTTCTTTTCTATTTTTTATTTTTTTTTTCATTTTGTTTTTAGACAATCTCTTTTTGGTGTTTTGCTTTTCCAATTTTTTGGATTTTAATGGTAACTCTTTTCCTTCTCTTTTTTGTTGGTGTATGTACACATATTTTCTTTTCCTGAGAGGGGTTTATTGAAAGAAAGGCCAACGGCTCAACAGGTGTAGCAAAGGGTATGAGTATTTAGGGACAGTTTTTTGCTACTAGGCTTGGAAATGATAGCCTCTTTTGTGGGGTCCTTAAGCAGTCACATATCCGTTTCATCAATACTTACCTTGCCACGAAGACTAAGAGTAGAACCGTCGGACTTACCTAGCGTTGATGGGCTCAGAAAAGTGATCTCCATCCATGGTGGCTAGGTAGATGGCATATTTCGGAAGTAAATCTTTGATGATGTAAGGTCCCTCCCAAGTAGGCTTGAACTTCCCTCTCAGATCGACGTGGAGGGATGGGAAGATCTTCTTGAGTATCGTGTCTCCTACATTCAGATCTCAACCGCGAACATATTTGTTGTAAGCGCGTGCGATTCACCTTTGATAGAATTGGGTATGACACAAAGCCAAGACCCTTTTCTTGTCTAGCAGGTTCAGCTACTCAAAGTGGGATCTCTCTCTTTCTGCCTCGGATAGGCCTGATTCCATGAGGAAGCAGAGTGAAGGCACGTCAACCACAACCGATAGCACGGCCTCAGTTCCATACCCAGGGGAGAATGGTGTTGCCCTTGTAGCAGAACAGATCGACGTTCTGTAGGCCCATAATGTAAACCGTAATATCTCACTCCAATCTCGATAATTGATGACCATTTTCTTGAGGATGCAGACAACCATCTTATTAGAAGCCTCTACGGCCCTATTGGTTTGTGGTCGATAAGGTGATGAATGGTGGTGTTTGATCTTGTACTGCTTGCAGAATGTCTTAATGCACTCTTTTGTGAAGTTCATGCCATTATCGATGATGATGTCCTTGGGTACTCCAAATCGACAAATGATGTTATTCTTGATGAACTTCTCAACATGGGTGGTTGTGATGTTGGCGTAGGATGTTGCCTCAACCCATTTGGTGAAATACTCAATGGCGACAAGGATGAATCGATGTTCGTTTGAGGCCTTCGGATTAATCAGTTCGATGATGTCGAGGCCTTAGGTGGCGAAGGGCCATGGAGTGGCCATGTTGTGTAGATCTATAGTCGAAGTATGTATCAAATTGGAGTGTTCCTAGCATTTACAGCACCTCTGAATGAGCTTTCAACAGTCAATTTCCATAGTGGTCCAGTAGTATCCTTGCCATAGGATCTTCTTAGCGAGCATGTGCCCGCTGACGTGGCCTCGCATACTCCTTCATGGATCTCCTTCATGATGTTGGTCGCCTGGCTTCCAGTCAAGCAACTGAGCAGGATATTGTTATATGAACGCATGTAGAGGCATTTGCCACAGATGATGTAGTTCGCTACCAAACGTTGGATGGTCCGCCTGTCCGTCTTGGGTGTATCTTCAGGGAAAGTTTGTGTCTCAAGGAAGTTCTTGATATCGGAGAACCATGGTGGCTCATCATCTAACTTTGTAAGTTCCTCAATCTGGAGATAGAAGGTCGGCTCGTCCTCTGTTCGATTATGATTGGCTTCATCTCGACACCATAGGGGATCTCTATCATTGATGCCAAAGTTGCTAATGTGTCGGCGGAGCGATTCCTTATCCGCTGGACATAGGACAACGTGACATCCTCGAAGCATGCTATCATATCCTCAAGGTGCCCATGGTAGGGGATCAATTTCTCATCTTTCATCTTCCAGTCATCATTCGTCTGGCAAATGATCAACTGTGAATCGCCAAACACTCTGAGCTGAGTTATCTTCAGGTCCAACACTGCCTGCAGTCCTATTGCATAGGCTTCATATTCGACCATGTTGTTTGTGCATGAGAAGTTGAGCTTGATGGAGACTGGTACGTGTGATCCTTTCGGTAAAATCAGAATAGCATCGACTCCCTGACCCTTAGCATTTGTTGCCCCGACAAAGTGCATTACCCATGATTTTTTTACTTCTTCTGTGTCATCCTCTATTAGGAACAAAATGTCTTCATATGGGAATTCGATCCTTAAAGGCTCATAATCAGGTTAAGGGTCTCAGCAAGATGATCAATGAGCGCCTGCCCCTTAATCAACTTCTGAGTGACTTATGTGATGTCAAACTCAAACAATAAAAGCTACCAATGTGCAGTTCGTCCAGTGAGAGTCGGCTTCTCGAACAGGTATTTTAATGGATCGATGCGGGCTAAAAGTAGAACGACCTATGATAATAATTAATGATGGAGCCTCTGGGTAGCCCAAACGAGAGCCAGGCATGCCTTCTCTAGATGAGAATAGCACGTCTCATAGTCAGTGAGCTTCTTGCTCAGGTAGTAGATGACCTGCTCCCTTCTTCTGGTCTCGTCATGTTGCCCTTGGACTCATCCCATCAAGTCCATTGTGGAGAGATACATCAAGAGTGGTCTCCCGGGCTCAGGTGGCACTAAAACAGGTGGGTTAAGAAGATACCCTTTGATCTTATCAAATGCTGCCTAGCAGTCGTCATTCCATTCAATGGGCGAGTCTTTTCTCAGTAGCTTCAAAATCGGTGTGCAGATAGGAGTGAGTTGTGGAATGAACCTATTGATATATTGTATTCTGCCCAAGAACCCTCTAACTTCTTTCTCACTAGACGGTGGCGGCATTTCTGTAATGGCCTTTACCTTGGTTGGATCAACCTCGATACCTCTCCTGCTGACAATGAATCCCAACAACTTTCCTGACCTGGCACCCAATACACATTTTTGAGGATTCAGTCATAACCTATACTTTCTCAGCCTCTCAAACAGCTTTTGGAGGTTTATCAGATGATCACTTCTCTCCGGTGACTTGGTGATCATGTCGTCGACATATACTTCGATCTCTCGGTGCTTCATGTCATGAAACAGTGTAGTCATGGCTCTCTGGTACTTTGCACCAGCATTCTTTAGCCCAAACGGCATGACCTTAGAGCAGAAAGTGCCCCAAGGAGTGATGAATGCAGTCTTTTCTTGGCCGGCCTCTGCCATCTTGATTTTATTATATCCAGAGAATCCGTCCATGAATGATAGCATCCCGTGTTTAGCAGTGTTATCGACCAAGATGTCGATGTGTGGCAACGAGAAGTCGTCTTTCAGGCTCACTCTGTTCAAGTTTTAAAAATCAATGGACATGCAGACCTTTTCTTCCTTCTTCGGTACTGGAATGATATTGGCTAGCCATTGCGGGTATTTAGATACCATGAGAAATCATGCGTCATATTGTTTGATGGCCTTGTCTTTAACTTTCAGCATCCACTTGGGTCAAAGTTGTCTCAACTTTTGTTTGACCAGCTTGATATCAAGGTAGAGTGGCAACTCATGCTCGACTAAATCAGTGTCCACACCAGGCATGTCCTCGTATGACCATGCGAAGACGTCTTGATATGACTGAAGGAAATCGTTCATGCTTTTTCTTTCTCCGAGAGACAGCAATGTTCCGATCTTGGTGATTCTTGGAGCCTCTTCAGTCCCTAGATTAATTTCTTCTGTTTCTTCAACAATAGGAGTAGGACCGTGCTCAAAGTCAAAAAATCATTCAAGGAGTTCATTGGGAAACTCCTTAGTAGGGATCTCCTCATCTAGTCTCATGACTCCTACCTCTTCTTGTATTTCTACTAGAAAGGGGTCGACTTCACGTGGGACAGGATTTTTGATTAAGGAATCATTTTCTTTGATTTTATTTGGAATTTTAAAAGATAATATTTTTAGGTTTTGTATTTTTTTATGTTTTTGGGATTTCCGTTTTCTTCGTAAATGGGTCCTTGGCAATGCGAGTCCCTATATAGACACGGTATTGCCTGCCAAAGGCTTGTCTCACTTTTTTCAGGTTATTTTTTTTTGGAAGCGGGTGTCGTAATTCAAGCCACTCGCTGCTTCCAGAGTTTGGGGCATAGACGCCCAATTGTGTACCTGAGATGTCGCTTCTTTACCTATTTGGATTTGGATGGAGGGTGCTGACTGATATGGCTCTTTGGAGTCAGCCTCCATCATATTGATCATGGATTCATCTAAGATCCTGTCCTCAAATGTCAGCATAGTCCTGTGATGGTTTACCACAGGGGGAGATTGTGCAGGTATGGAACATCGTTCCTCAAAGAGAGACAATGTGGCTAGGTCTATTTTCAGGCTGGGAAGGATAATCTGAGGATTGGTGGGGTGAACAGGTGTCGCGGGTCTACGTGGGGTAAATTGGGTAACCCATTCCAATCGATTTTCACAACCTCGATGCTTACAAATGAATCTCTGATGTGAGGCCTGAGAAAGCGCTTCTCCTCTAGGTTTATCCCCTTGGCTCTTGTGGCTTTCGTGGCTCGGGCTCTTTCCTTAGCCTCTTGGACTTCTTTTGTGGGCTTGTAACTTAGTCCAAATCTGGCCTACTGGCCTCCTTGGCCTTGACCGATTCTCTCCTGCCTTGCAGTTGGGGCCCTAGTCCTTTACCCTTTTGATAACCCATTTCTGTATCATGGCCACTACAGCCGATACCTCATATTCGAAACTATGGAGGTTAGTATCTTCAGCCATGTGCGGCACATCCAACACTTTTGGGTTCTCAATGTTGTGGGTGGCCTTTTCATTTTCATCGTGCCCTTCACCTATGATTGTGATAATTTTTTGCCCAGACACGAACCTCAGCTTCTGATGTAGTGTCAAAGGTACTGCTCTCACCTCATGTAATCAGGGGTGGCCCAATAATAAGTTAAATGATGATTTAATATCCATTACTTGAAAGGGTATGGAAAAGGTCATTGGCCCAATTACTAGCTCAAGATCGACTTCTCCAATTATTTCCCTCCTTGTATTATCAAATCCTCTGGCACTAGTATTCACCGGTCTCAACATTCGGGGGTCCACCCCTATTTTAGTGGCAGTTCTCAAAGGGCACACATTCAGAGCTAGTACTAGTGGGATCACCATATTCCTTACCTCTACAACAATATTGAGGGATTTTGAATGACTATTTTCCTCCTCTGGTAGATCAGCATTCGAGAAATTGATGGCATTGGGAGCCATCACCTGCCCCATTAACTACCCGACTTCATCTGAGCTTACCTAAAGAGACACGTGTGCATTCTTTAATGTCCCCCATTAAAGCTTGAAAGTGGAGTGGGGACATCATTAAAAGGTCTCAGACCGTGATGTGAGTTTGCATTCTTCTAAGTTAGGTTTCCAATATATGTTCCCAACTCATCTTTTCGAACGAGTTGGTTGCAGTGGTGTCCTTCTTTCCCTCTGGTCAGGTCAGTGTTGGTGCTGGTGCTAAAGTATTTGGTTTTTTCAAGATCTTCTTAGATCTGGTGACAAAGTCAACTGCTCCTTCCCTGCTGCTGCCTGCATTAACATTAGTTTTTTCATAACTATGCGGGACTTGGTGAGGATTGTAGGTCGGTCCCAAGATCTAGAACGGAGTAGCAGCTGGTATTTGATGTGCTTGTACTGATGGCTCAGGAAAGGGTGGCGATACCTAGCTAACCTCTATTAGTGACGGGCATATGGAAAAAGTGGGGCTGGCACAGATTACTGGTGCCTGAATTGGGGGTGATGTGATAGGGGTGCGCCATTGATAGTTGATAGGTGGTGAAGGGAGCGGATGAACATAACCGACTAAGGGATAATTGGTGGACAATGTGGCATATGGTTATTTGAACATAGTTCATGGGATCTGGCACTGGGAAATATGCCCTGAGATCCAAAGGTTCTACTTGAGGTGTCGGGTTGGGGAAGTAGTCAGCCAAATTCAAGGGTTCAATCACCCCGATACTTCTATCTTCCCAATCTCTCTGTAATGGTGCCACAAATTTTTTTCGGTTGTAAATATACTCTGACGGGTCAAAATCTTCCTCGTCTTCTGCTGTCATGCCAATTGTGGGCCTTGGGCCTATTTCGCCTGGGGGTGCTGTGGTAATGGTACTTGCTGCAAGTTCATGTGCTGGTTGGCCTCGGTCGGTGCAGCGGCGATAATTTTTCTAGCATCAATTCAATCTTGTATAGCATGCTTCAATAGGAAGCAGCGATCAGTTGGGTGACCCAGCCCCTGATGGAAATTGCAATGGGTATTGGGGTCGTAGTTCTTCGGGATGGGATTTGGTGGAGGTCGTGGTTGGAATGGTGTGACCAATCCCTTCTCTATTAGTAGGGGCAACAGTATACTTAAAGATTGCCCTAAGGGCATAAAAACTCAGTCAAAGCAGGCCTTTCTTTGTTTCGGGGGTCATCTATGACCCTTGCCCATTCCCGGCTCTCTGTACTGGCTCATTTCTAACTGGCGATGGTTGCGCGACTCTGAATTGAAAAGTGGTTATACTGGTGTTGGGCCTGGTGTTAGCAATATTCTACACATCTGCCCCTGCTCTTTTCTCATTCCTCTGCTCTGAGAACCTCCTAACCCAGTCGGCCCCGCTGGATACTGGATACGTTCTTACTTAAACGACCTTCCCTGATAGCGCCCTCGCAACGATTGGTGTTTCTCACCAAATCAGTAAAGCTAGACTGCTATTGGTAAATGAGGAAGTCTGAGATCACTGGCAAAGTATTCTTTACAATCATCTCAATTTATTCGTCATCAGGTATTCTATTTCTCACCTGAGCTGTCAGTGCTCTCCAATGCCTGTTAATCACTGAAAAGTACCATTTTTACCTCTTAACCTATCCTTTGTTGGACCTTGAATCTCACTAATAATTTCTTTTTAGCTTGTTTTATAGTTAGGAATAAATTGTGCAGCTAAACACAGAGTCTGTGCTTTTGGTGCTAAGAAGAGAGAGATTTCAAGCAAAAGATGACAGCTAAACCAGAAGTGATGGAACACCATGGTGGTACACACCATGGCAACTATTTGTGCATGTCATACTGACCCAAAAAGTCTAGCAGATGATAAAAGTATAGGTGAGGGTGGAGGAAGCTGCAACAGAAGCATGTGCATAGCAGCAGAGGAACCAGGGACCTATCTTGCATAGTTGAGGTGCAGCCTTGTGCTGTTTAAGTCACTGGCAGAGCTCCCTCACGCAGCTAAGACATGCAACACAACAGAGCTTGAGAAGAAGTCACACAGTTCAAATGGAGAGTTATCACAAAGTAGCTCTCGCGCAGCAGTCGCGCACTTCAGTGGAAAGCATCATATGAAGAAACTCGCAAAGCTTTCACGAACTAAGCCGTCAGAAATATATCTCGCACAGTTCTCGCGTGGATCAAGCCTTAGCACAGTAGAGCACACTACCTCATGAGGCTAATTGGTGTGAAAAATAGTAGAAACCTCGCACAGCTCTCACGTGGCTCTGGAAGAGAGAGAAACTAATAAATCCTCTCGTACAGCTCTCACGTGCCTAAAATTTCAAGTCTATACCGAGCAAGAAGCAAGGCATCTGTGTGAGTACCACACAGATGAAGTTTTTGAAGCTCTTCTGTAAGAGCTATCAAGGAGCTGAAAGCTCTTCTGCGTGAGTACATTCAAAGCTAAGGCAACCGCATAATCATCTGGAGCTCTACTATGCGAGACAACAATATTCCATGCCAAAAATCTACCTCGCAAACACTCTGCATACTACGCGACACAAGTGAAATGCAGAAGCTAGCCTCGCAAAGCTCGAGCTCTCAACTTCTCAACCCTAACTCAAACCTTTTAGGGATTTCCCCAAGTCTAGGGCATGCACCCCGAGGCATGGATTATGGTGCACGCATCTAAGGGTTGAAACAGTGCCACATCTGCTTGAAAAATTAGGGTTTACTCTCCTCTCAGCCACAACATTGAGACTAAGTATATAAGCTGTGCTTGTAACTTAGAAAATTATCATTCACTTTCTCCTTCAACCTCTATCGGCTGAGAGCTCAAGCAGGCTAGGGTTAGGGTTAGGGTTTGATCACCTCTTTTTCCATTTTTTCTTCTATCTTTGCTCAGCACTTGCTGGCTAAACCTTTGGTAAGCATTTATATATAGCTTTATTTCAGTTTTGTAATAGGTCAGTAGACATTGGGATTTGGTGTTGAGCTATTGTGCACAAGGCTGTTGCCTTGAGGGATTTCATTGTTAATAACACGAGATCAATGAGATCTTTATTTGAATGCTCACTCAATCTGTTATTTTCCTATTTTTTCGTAGTTCTGTTCTGGCTATAGCATACATTTAGGATTTGAGCTTACTGAAAGACCCATGGAAGCTTGAGCGTGATGCCCTAGGACCATGGTGGCAAATAGTAGTTTTTGTGCTCTATTTTAGTATTTGTGGGTAAGGGAGCCTCTGTGGATAGCCTATGACCATTTGAGTGGATAGATTATAGCCCTAGGGCCAACTTGGTCACAGATCTGAGATGGATTCTTCTTCTCTATACTTGGACTTGTGGCCTAGTGAGAGATTGTGCAGGAACAGACTCTCCTCTGTTTTACTTGACTGCCATCAGATGTTAGATTTGGCTTCCCTACAGTGATTGTAGCTATGAGGACATCAATATTGCAAGCTGTTTTTAAGCAATAAATTGTTGATGTAAAGCCTATTTAACTCTATAGATCTTTTGGTTCCACTAGATTCTCGATCAGATTTGTTGTTCTCGGTTTTGCCCATTCACTTAATCTTTAGATCTTTTGACTGCCATCTGACCTTCCTAGATTTAATACCCCTATGGATGCCAGCCAGGTCTATGCACAGATCTTGGGAGCTTGGAGCACTGGTAGACATAGTTTTAGTAATGGTATTCATGGCCAGGTTTGATCCATTGGATGAGGTTTTATCAGCTTACTCCTTTGGATTAGATTAGTAATTTCTGGCTTGATCAATGGGATTTAACAGACTCCATAGGATAGCATGTGGCCATTTGAGTGGACAGACTATAGCCTTAAGAGCACCCCAAATGGCATGGGCTAAGTTGGATACTTCCACCTTGTTGAGGTTAGTAATAGCACTTCAGGAAGGACTTGCTGCAAAGAGAGCCCTAAATTTGAGTTGCATAACTGAATGAATTTAAACCTAAGCTACTTACTTGTCACCTCTTTTACTTTTATTTTAACACACATTATCATCCTTCTTTATCCTTTTCTTTAGCTGTAGTTTATTCTTGTCTTTTCCTAGTTTTTAGTATAGCTTATTGACACCTAAACACCCTTCCTTTAGGAATGCCAGATCTGCAGTTAGATCTGGAGACTACTATACAACTCTTGTGGTTCAGATCAATAATCCCTGTGGGACAAACTCTTACTTATCAAAACTTGCTATAATAGGCCCTGTATCTTGCAGGTCTATGTGTATTTTTAAATTGGCTATTTTGTATTTTTCAATCCACCTTTGATTTACTTTTACTAACACATTCTTATCACTTGTTTCAAATAAAGTTAGCAGTAAACATCTAAAATACCCTAACAAGTAATCGCTGAAGATTTCATTAGGGTTATGCTTCAATCGGGCCAAGTCAGACTTGCAAGGTTCAATGTCTATATTGTAGACATACTACTCTTGGAATAAGTGAGTCAGATCTTTCCACGTCTTTATCATAGATGGTTCTAAAGACATAAACCACCTCAAGGCAGGACCAGTTAAACTTTTCTGAAAGACCTTTATCAGTAGTCTTTTATCTCCCCATACTGGAACATGTCCCCATAATAAGACTTGAGGTGTGCAATGGGATTGCCAGTGTCATTGTATTTATCAAAAATTAGCATTTTGAATTTTGGGGGTAGGGGGACTTCAGCAAATAAACACAAGACTGAGAAGTCTAGCATGGATTTCAGCTCCACCCATCTTCAATAGCTATTTCTAGATTTTGTCTAGCTGCTCTTTTAACTGCTCTGACTCCTTAGATAGGGGGGTTACCCTTTCAGCAATTGGTCGAGATTCACTATGTGGTACCAAGGGTTATTATGGAAGGAGGATTAAGGTTGGCCAATGCCCTAGCATAAGCCTCACTATTCCTGATCTTGTCCTCTTCATACTGTTGGTCTGCATAGGGTGTAGTGAGGGCGAGATTCTCCTATTATTGTTGCATGGACTGAATGGGGATGGAGTGAATGGGGGTCAGGTGAGACCATTGAATGTGAGGGAAATTTTTACAGAGTGATGGGATGAGTGGAAGTTTGATTTTGGGGTGGGGCCTAATGGGGCCATTGGGTATGAGGGTTGTGGGTGAGTGAAATTTTAGAGGAATTGTGAAGAGTATGGGTGTAAGGCTCCAAGGTTTGGGCCTTACTGGGCTTGGGTGTAGGGTAAAGAGCTCTGATGGGTTTGGGTCATAAAGCCTTGGGAAGGTTGGGTCGTAAAGCCTTGGGAGGTTTGGGCCATGAGGCTTTGGGCATGTTGGGCCATGAGGCTTGGGAATGTTGGGTCTGGCCCATTGGGCCTTGATGGGTTTGAACCATTGGGCCTTCATGAGTCTCGCCCATTGACCCCTGGTGGGTCTGGATCATTAGGCCTTGGTGGGTCTGGCCCATTGGGCCTTGGGGTGTATGGGTCATGGGCCCCTAATGGGTCTGGGTGATGGGAGTTTGGGCCATTGGGCCTTAGAGCTTTTGGGTAATGGGGGTTTGGATGGTATGGATGATGGGAGGTTGATGAGGATCATGGGTGAATGGGGCATTGAGGCTTGATAGTGTATGGGAGGGATTCATGGATGTGTGGTGTGGATGAGAGGGGTTGTGTTGGGAAGCCTTCCAACTGGTGTAGGCCCTGACCATCTCCTCCATCATAGCTATTAGAGAGGGATCGGATGGAGATGCTGCATCTATGGGATGGAGGGGTATGGATAGGGTGGATGTTGTGGGGAAATTGGGCATGGTCCCGGTAAAATTGGGCATGACCCAAGTAAGTAGTGGAATATGGGGTGGGTTAGAGAAACTAGGTGGGGTATTGGTGAATGCGGGTGGATCAGGTTGATATTGGGACGATGAAAAATCGGGTAGGGAAGTGGGGGATGTGAGAGAAAAGTTGGTCATTGCCCCGGTAAAAATGGGCATGACTTGGGTAGATGGAGGGATGTATGGGGGATTGGGCAAATTGGATATGGCACGGGTAGATGCGGGTGGATCTGGTATGTGTTGGGAAAATGGGAAATGGGGCATGGTAGTGAAGGCGGGAAATTAGGTTGGGTTTTGAATGGGTGTGGATGGAATATGGCATGGGTTAGGAATGGCCATGGATGGGGGCATGGCTTGGGAAAATGATGTGGAATGGGGGGCTGGATTTTGGGCATTTTGAGAGGTGGCGGATGGGAAGATGGGGGCACCGAATGGCCCGGTGACGGTAAAGGGTGATTGGGTGAGGGGAATGGACATGAACATATCCTCCGCATGGGAGTGAGTTTGGGAATGTGGTGGGGATGAGTCGGGATTGGCGTATGCCAGATCCACAGCCCATGACATGACTCAATAGCGGGTAGGGTACGGGTGCCTCGGGTGGGGCCCGTAAAGTTTTTTCCTCCTCCCTTTGCTGAATGACGGAGGGTAAGATGATGCCGTTGTGTCGGCACCACAAATCTCTATTTTGGTTTTTTGATTATTTAATTTTTCGGAACTTTTTATAAATGAAATGATTAAGGATTTTGGGGCCTTTGAATTCCTGTCTCGGGTGGCTTTCCTACTCTAAATCAGTCCCGCTGCAAGACCCCGATGCACTTCGGAAGAATTAAAGGTAAACCCTTTGATCTGTTGAAGGCATGGAAATCGATGCAAATAGCCCGATCCCCTGGAGCGGGTAAAAAAGAAGTCACTTTCCTTTAACCGACGGGGGTGTATTTGGTGTCGGATATTGCGGGGCCTAAACAGAAGTGCTAAAACCACTAATCAGGGAATCCGGGAGGGTGAGATAGGCCACAAATTCGGGTTGCACTATCTTAAACAGACTTGACGCAAGTATTAGATGCACCAGGACAAAATGCTCAGGTTTTTAGTCTTGCGCATGTTAGTTGCGCCAGAGCACTTCTGGGAGCTTTTGGCTTGGTGCATGTATTAGTTGCGCCAGGCAAAACTGGGTTTTTAGACTGTTTGACAGTAGAAACAACAACCTGAAATGAGTCTCTTCGTTTTTGTTTTTCTGGAAGCTATGCTTCCGGGGACAGACAGCTTAAATGTATCGGGTCTCTCCTCACTGAACCTTAGAGATACTCGGCCGGTGCGGGCCTACTAATGCTCTCTCCCCCCGGGTTTTAGGTCTCGTAACAAGATAGGTTACCCACCCGATATACCTCTAGCGCATGCGCTTTCTCAGATATTAGGTGGGCTGGTACTTTTCCAAATCATCACCACTAGGGGCTGCCACCATACTAATAATCGGGAGTTTATATGTTTGCCTAGAAATCCCAACCCTTGAAAATCTAACCCCGCAAAAATCAATTAAGTCGCCCTTGTTGGTTCAATTTTAATTTTCAATGTTTGCTTAAAATCCAAAACCGGGGGGTGATGATCTCATGCCGCCTCTACAGGCTAGCGTCCACTGAGAGAATATGTTTGTAATAAAGTAAATTCACACGTAGGCCTGCCAAATGGCTAAGGCGTGTAAATGACAAAAAAAATAAAGAAAATAAAATGACAATGCATAAGTAGGCCCGCTAATCGGCTAAGGCACTTAAATGACGGAAAAAAAAAAAAGTAAGTACGAAGCGCAAGTAGGCCTGCCAATCGTCTAAGGCAAATAAATGACGTAAAAGTAGGGGTAAGTGAAGAGACGGAATGGTAGGAGTGAGTAAAAACAATAAAAAAATAGCAAAATAGTTAGTAAAATCAAATAAAATAGGCGAAAATTCAAGGGGGAAGCTCTACTAGCTACTGCCCAGTGGAGTCGCCATCTGTGCAAGCGTGGATTCTTATCAAACCCATCGCGATGAAGTGCACTCGTGAAATATTTAGAGTCGCCACATAGAGCTTTTGGTGTCCCGGGAAATATAAATCAATTTTATAAGCACCGAAGTGTCATAAATATGACTCTGATTCATTGGTCTACGCCAAAGGCTCTTGGGTAGAGGCTTCGGTTATCGATCGAGAAGGTGTTAGGCACCCGATCAACCTGCTTACTATAGTCTCTACTTATGGCCAAAATAAAAATAAAATAAAACAAAAAAGTACTCCCTTTACCCTAAGGCACTAATGATCCTCTTTGTGCCCTTTCGCTCTCATCAAAATTTTGATGGCGTAATGGCACAAATGAGTGGATAAAGGGAAAACTGAGAAGGTAGAGGAATAGAGGGGAGAGCTGGAGCTCTCAGGCCCTTGTTGTACTGCAGTGGACCTTTGCGTAGGCGTGCCTCAGTGATCTTCTGATGACTTGTATGGTTAGAACAAGGGTTCCAGCTCCTAGGGCTTGATAGCTAAGAGGTAGAGAGGGAAGGCTAGAGGATGGCTTTCACCTAAACTAGGGGATTTTTGAAGAAAGGTACGGTCTAAAGAAGGTTTGGAAGTTCTGGAATTTGTATGTAAAAGGAGGCACCAAATGGAGAGGGAGCTTCTTTCTTAATCTTCTCTCTTAGGAAAATTTTCAAGCCCTTTCAAAGGGAGGGGTGCCTCTCTATTTATAGGAAAAGGAGAGGTTAGGAGGGTGCTTAGAGGATAAATAGGATTAGCAATTAGGTAATCTAGCATCTAAGGTTTCCTAGGTTTTTAAGAGCTTGGAAAAGTGTAAAAGTAGCTTTAATGGTGGATGATAGGGTAGTGTTTCAAATCACTTGAGGGTTGTAAATAGGATAAGGAAGGGTGCAATAGAACTAATGAAACACACCGAGGGCATCAAGATGGTCAACCAGTCAAACCCTAAAGATGAAATTTGAGCTAAAAACCCACAGTTACTGTAGCAAACCCTGGCGCAACTAATACTTGTGCCAAGCTTAGGTACAGTAAAATAGTGATTGGGAAGTTGCATGCCCACGGGGGGGGCCCCATAAGGCTGGCAAAACTAATACTTGTGCCAAGCCATTTCTTCCCAGAAATGGTGCATGTATTACATGCGCCAAATCCCATACGGATCCCCACCCAAAACCCTAATTTGTTGGAACCTTCAGAACGCCATATCTTTCAATGTACAGTTCCGATTGAGGTGATTCTTGGCTTGTTGGAAATCTAGGGACTTCTACTTTTCAATGGTATATAATTCAATTGTAGTAGAAGATCTCAGCTAGTCTCAGTGAACCA
Source organism: Chloranthus sessilifolius (assembly GCA_021018995.1). Classification (NCBI taxonomy): domain Eukaryota; kingdom Viridiplantae; phylum Streptophyta; class Magnoliopsida; order Chloranthales; family Chloranthaceae; genus Chloranthus; species Chloranthus sessilifolius. The sequence continues at coordinate 44,440,760 of CM037596.1, forward strand.
CTCTTTGATCATTTCTCGAGAAAGTCTAGGTACGGGTTCGGAAGGGATTCTAAAGGTTGCAATTTATTTCTAAAGGTTCGAGGAGGTTTCTAAGGGGTCAGGGATGATTCCTAAGGGTTTGGGATGACTCCTAAGGTGTTGGAAGGTTCCTAAGGTTATGATACTTGCCATCAGAAGCTCGAAAGTGCGCCTCTCTTGAAGTGTGTTTCATCGGGCCTTGGGCCAAATTTGGGTGTCTACTTGAGCAAGTGGAATTTTAGTTTTAGAAGGTATCTTTCTTGGGTCACGTGATTTTTGTCATAGGGATTTCTATAGATCCATCAAAGATTGAAGTTGTTGCAAGCACTAAATAATGTCACCGAAGTAAGTAGTTTTCTCAACTTAGCGGGATAATACCACAAATTTGTAGAAGGATTCTCTCGTTTAGCACTCCCACTCACTATGCTAACCTGTAAGAACAACAAATTCATGTGGACAGATCAGTATGAGCAGAATTTAAATTTATTGTAGCAGAAGCTCATGATAGCTCCCATACTCACTTTACCTTTTGGACCTAGTGACTAAGAAGTTTACACGGATGCCTCGCGACAGGGACTTGGTTGTCTGTTGGAGCAATGTAAGAGAGCCACTACCTACAGCTCAAGACAATTAACAAAGTATGAGAAGAACTATCCGATTCATGATTTTGAGTTAGCAGCAGTCATCTTTGCCCTTAAGATCTTACAACACTATCTATATTGTGAGACCTTCAAGATCTATACGGACCACAAGAGCTTCAAACATTTACTCTCTCAGAAGGATTTGAACTTGAGGTGGAGACGATGGGTGGAGTATATGAAGGACTATGGATGTTCCTTTAATTACCATCCGAGTAAAGCAAACATAGTTGTTGATGCTCTAAGTCGGAAAACCTCAGGACTACTAGCGCGTCTGAAAGCTTGGAAGTCGCTTGATGAGATTGCTCAACTAGATGTGCGACTTGACAGAATTGGTGAAAGAGCGTATCTACCTAGTATGATGGTGAAATCTACCTTTGTTGATCGTATCAAAATCGAACAGCCCTTAGATCCCGAAGTATCGAAGATTATGAGATAGTTAGCCGAAGGCCCTAAACATGACTTTTCCATGCGCATTAGTGGGGCCCTCCTATTCAGAGAGTGATTGTATGTTCCCGATGTTGCAAACTTGCAGAATGAAATTCTCAAGGAAGCACATAAATTTGGATATTCGGTGCACCCAAGTAGCACGAAGATGTACCGAAATATTCGAAACTATTTCTGATGGCCGAACATGAAGAGAGAAAACCGAATGTGTCTAGATGTTTGGTATGCCAGCAGATGAAAGTTGAACACCAGAAGTAAGTCGATCTTTTATAGCCCTTACCAATTCCATAGTGGAATTGGGAGAACATTTTTATGGATTTCATAGTTGGACTCCCGAGAACTTCAAAGATGTACAACGCCATTTGGGTTATTGTAGATTGAGTGACTAAGTGAGCACACTTTCTACCTTTCAAGATTACCAATTGTGGGGATAAACATGCTGAGCCATACCTGAAGGAAATAGTCAAGCTCCTTGGACTTCCTGTGAGTATGTTTTCAGACAGAGACACAAAGTTCACCTCTGAGCATTGGAAGAAATTTCAGGAAGAAATGGGTATGAGACTAGATTTTAGAAAAGCCTTCCATCGAGAAACTAACGAGCAGATCGAAAGAGTTAATCAAATCATCTACCCCTAATTGAGTTTTATTATAATAATAGCTATCAAGAAAACATCGAGATGTCACCCTTTAAAGCTCTTTATGACCAGAGTTATAGGACACCTCTTTATTGGGACAAGGTTAGTGAAAGGAAGATGCTTGGGTAGGAACTCAAACAATCCACAACTAAAAGGGTTAGAGTTATCCGATAGAAGTTGAAGGAAGCCCAGGACCATCAGAAAGCCTATGTCAACAGTTGAAGATGCTTGATAGAATTTGAGATTGGTGATTTGGTGTTCATCTGTGTGTCACCGACTAAAGGAATCTTGTATTTTGGAATGCAGGAAAAACTAAGTCTAAGATACGTGGGACCCTTCATAATTATAGATCACATCGGCAAGGTGGCTTACCGAATTTCACTTCTGACACACTTCGTCAGTAAACATAATGTGTTCCATATGTCTATGTTGTAAAACTACTCACCAGATTCATCTCACGTCCTTGACATTGAACCAACTGAAGTCAAGGATGATCAGGCCATCATAGAGAAGTCGGTTTGCATCATGGATCGGAAGGAGGGACTCGTCAAGGGTAAATCCACACGCTTTGTCAAAGTTTAGTAGCATCACCATTCACCGAAAGAAGTTGCTTGGAAACATGAAGCTGAGAATATGGAAAAGTACCTAGAGCTCATCACAGCAGGTACGTAATTTTCGAGAACAAAAATATTATAAAGGGGGAGAATTTAACAACCCAAATTTTCTTAAACTAAATTTTGTGTTTTACACAATATTTTGTGTTAGTGCTCCACACCTATAACGACTTACTGGCGTTGAATTGTTGACTTTTGACGATGATACGATTTCCTTTGACCTATTTGACTTGGTCAAATCATTGACGTCTATGATACGGTCTCTGACCCATCGACCTTAAATTGGGTAAATGCACCCAATGCACAAATCTAGAAAAAAAAAAATAGTTCCTGATTTGAACACCGAATCGAAACCTGACCCCTAAGAGGCCCAAAGTGAAGACCCAAGACACGAGCACTTTTAAAAAGGGTTGGGCACCCTCTAAAGGTACCAACCATTGATCTAGAATCCTTAAAGGGCACCTATCATTTGATTATCATAAATGGCACCCAATAATCCTCTCGGTATAGTCAAGATAGAAGGTGATGATCTAAAGACCACCATCAGTGTAGGTGATTGAACACCACCCATTTTATGTGCCATCATAAGGTTGGTCAAACAATTGACCTAAATTTGGAGGCTCTAGATAAGCTAACATACAAAACAAATAATTTGGGCTTCATACGATATGTTTGACTAACTGGAATGCATAGCTGGTAATAAATTGATGGTATTAGACCTACATCTATAAGGATTGAATAAATTATGAGCCTTAGATGCCCTGGACATTCTGACTAGGCCATCTAGAGCCCAAATATCCTACAAAACTAAGGGAGAAATAATATATGGTCTACACAGGAAACTATCAAAATATTAATATAAATTATAACTTGACTTACTTTGTGGTGGGGGAAAATGTAAAGAAAAATTGATGAGAACGTGTGTACAAGCACTTAATCACATGCAACCATTAAACTGTGTTAATGGGAGAAACACAAGAATCTATGGCACCCAAAAGATTGGGCATCCCTTAGATTATATGATGCTCAACAAGGAATTTGAGAAGCCGTTAGATGAGATCCTATACACCAATCTTCGGTGTGCTGGCTGAACACTCTTGCAATTTGATCAGTCATAGAATATACTATTTTATCACCCTTAACTTAGTACTGCTAGACCCCAGTTTGCTACTAGCAAGTTAATGATGTGCATATATTAAGGAAGATCAATAAAAGAAAATCAAAATATTAATCTTCGTCAAAATGAACTCAAAAGGCAATAAGAAAAACTATTGAACATGAAAGATGATTCGACGCTATTGAAAGCTAAGAAATCATAATTTATGATTCTTCAAAAGACGTTCAAAGCAAAAGGCGATACAGAAAGAAAGCGATTGATCGTAATATAGAATCGTCCAAAGAGAAAGTTGTAAAAGAAGAGAGAAATCATGATTTACGATTTTACAAATAGAAGCTTCTCATTGTTGCTGATCACGTGAAGACCTACACCATCATGCACTAAAATAGAAGAACTCTTGAATTAAAAGTTTGGTAGATCACGAATCTAAGAAGATTGATGATGAAAGACTCCTAAAGATCTCGGTTGCTGAAATTAAGGAGAAAATCCAGAGGGACATCAACCAGTGAAAGCAAGGAAGATAAAATTAGGAATTAGAGTCATATTAGGAATCTTTTGTTTTTAGTAGTTTCTTTTATTAGGATTAGAACCCTGAAAACCAACTCCTTATGATCTATAAATAAGAGGGCTCGCCATAGGAATAATTTCATCGAAGGAATTCCCAGCATCAATTGAGAACTGAGGTTGGGTTTTGTTTCGATCAAAAATAGTTTTGAGTAGTTTAGATATCCAAGGTTCCTCGATCACAATTGATGACTAGGATTAAGATCTGGAAGATTAGTGTAGATATTCGTAGTTTCTAAGAAGCAATTGACGCCTGCAACTAAGGGGTGCAAAATATATTTTTACTTTGCTTTCAAGTTTAGATTTATTTTTATTACAATTTACTACTTTGTAAACATCTCCAAGTTTTGATTTGAATTGACGACTCAGGTTAAGATTTGCATATTAGTGTAATATTATTTTATTTTCCATCTACAATCCTTCAAGATTTGATTGATGCCCAAATTCTGGTTGGTTGCAGATTAGATTAATTCTGTAATGATAGGATTCTAGTTTTGATTGACGACCAACGCTAGGAGACTTGATATATAGTGTAACGGTACTTCTAATTTCATAAATATCGGAGAACAGAAGGAGACTGATTGACGACCAGGATCAAGAAGTTTAAGATTAGGATTTATTTTCTTGCACTTTAGTTTAAACAAAAACCATTCTTTTATTCATATTTCTCCAGTAGTTTAGAACTTTAAAGATAAATATAAGTTTTCAAAAAAATAGAAATATGAAATAAATCACTTCCTCCTGGGAACGATCCTGTACTAACATTATAATTTCCATTGTGCACTTGCAATAGGTTAAGACTTAATTAGAACAATATAAAGAGCACATCAAGTTTTTGGTGTTGTTGTCGAGGGAAGCAGATTTTATTTTATATTAGTTTTAGAAAATAAATATTTATCTTTCTCTTTTTATTTTTTTCTTTATATTTTTATTTTCTTGATCACTTCTTAAGCTTTTACAAGCTTACTCGGAGTAGCGAATCACAAGTTTCAACACTTCCCCTGATCAGAGAAGCTAGAGGCTTAGATTTGTTCTCTCCTTGCTTTCTCAAATAAAAAGCATATAAACCAAAAAAGAAAAATAATAATACAATTTTAATTCTGGTGTATGCATCACAGCCGATCTCGGAGCTTAGATTTCTTTGAGTGTGACCCAGAAATCGAATATACTCTCTTGTGTAATCTTGCATTAAACCGATCTTCTAGGAGGGAGTCCTTAACCATGGCTGACGACCGCTTGATTCAAGCACATTTCAACTTGGTTGCTCTGACTGCACCCTCATGTATAGTTATACCAGAGGTTGCAGCCGGACAGAATTATGAAATCAAACTCAATACACTTCAAGTTGTACCAGCTTTTCATGGGCTTGATAAAGAAGATCCCTATCAACATTTAAGCGATTTTATAGAACTCTACATGATGTTACAACTATCCGCGGCTAATGAGGAGTCAGCCAAGCTACGGTTGTTCCCTTTCTCTCTTAAAGACAGAGAGAAAGCATGGCTGACCTCACTACATTCCAAGAGTATAACCACTTGGGATGGACTGCAGTTCAAGTTCTTGGGCAAGCACTTCCCAATTGGTAGAACCAACCAAATTTGCCAAGCAATGCACGACTTCAGTTAATTGTCGGGAGAACTATTTCACGAGAGTTGGGAACGGATGGAGGATTTATTATGGAAGTGTCCTCATCACGAAGTACCGAATTGGTTGATAGCGCAAAGTTTCTATCAAGGGTTGACTAAGACTAATCAGTTCACAGTCGATGCCGTCAACGGAGGAGCCTTTGTGGCTCAGAATGGCCAACAGTCTTGGAATCTATTTGAAAAATTGGCCGATAATTCGAAGTAAAAATAGATCTTATTAAGATTTGATCCTGATGTGATCCGCCACACCTCACTCGCGAGGGGTGGACTTTAGGATATCAATAAAGATAAAGTAAAGGAGGATGATGTGAGTGTGAAGGTTTTGGCTCTTGAACAATAGACCACAACATTGATGGCTGCCAAACCTAGCACTCCGGATAGACCCTTGGCAAGTTGTTCTAACTGTCAGTTTCAAACTTATACTGAAAACCTAGTTGCACCATCTTACCAAGAGGTGGTGAAAAATGAACAAGTAATGGCCTTTCAGAGAAGAGATTTTGGGAACATCTATAATCCAGAGTAGAGGAACCACTCTAGATTTTACTATGGTTCTACAGGAGGAGCACAACTAGCACCATCGATTGTGCATCCTCGATTTTCCCAGACCTAAGTTTTCCACCAGAGACCTCAATTGCTTGATACGCAACCCCAATTTGGACCACCGAACAATGCACTTGACGCCACAGTTGTTCAAATCCTTCAAGATTTGCAGCAATAGTCACATCAGCATTCAAAGGATTTATATCAGCTCGCTCAATTCTCTCAAGTGTTTCATTCACGCACACAATCCATTACGAAACTAGAAAACCAGATTGGCTAGCTAGCTTCACATGTGGCAAAGAGAGAGAATGGCCAGTTGCCGATGCAACCAGTTAATAATCCGAGATGGCAAGTGTTCTTGGGGGAGACATCTGCTCCCCTCAACCCAACCTGAAATCCTCAAAGAATCATCGAGCTACCAACTCATTCGTAGCACCCTTTGTAAACTATGTAAAATTGTTCCTTTTCTTTTAAGTTTACCCATCATTTCCCTCTATTTTTTTCAAAATTCCCTTATACACGACTCAACCATTTTTTGAACCCCCCTTGCATTTTAAGTTTAATTTCGAAAACCCCATTTACGTTCCAGTTGACATTTTGAAATTAGGGTTTATAGATTAATCGTAAACAAGGTGATATTTTATTCCCAAATGAACAGATATTTGTATATGACTTTGAATTGATATAGGAAATATTTGTCTTGTTGAATAATGTGTTATTTCCCCATTTTTATAGATAAAAAGAAGTTGTAAAATGTCAAAGGCACAAAACAAGCGATAGAGGGAGGAAGAAGAAGGTAACAACTCAGATAACTCTTCACTTATTAGCCATATCGTACAGTCTGCTGCCATTAAAGCTAAATCGAAAGCAGCAAGCCCACTCAGAAAGTAGTCCATATCCCTCGGGGTACAAAAACTTGTTGTTGCTGCCACCTTGTGATTATTAAAGAATTAAAATCAACCAATTAAAAGGCAAAAATCACAGAGAAATGGAATCAAGGTGAGCAGCCAGTCCTGTAAGATCCAGGGCTATTGTAGCAAGTTTTAAAAAGTAAGGGTATGTCTACAGAGAAATGTGTTTTAAAGGATGGTAAATCTCCAGATCCAGAGTAGATCTGGCACTCTATCGTAATTTAAACTAAAGCAGGAAAGAGGAGAGGTTTTGTCACTTTAACTACAGACTACAAAATTAAATGCTATTGATCCAGATCTACTTCAACATAGAGAATAGATGAGATATAGAAGAGATGAAAAATTCAAATGGTAAGAACAGCAGCTAGGGGTATTGGTCTTTCACTTAAATTCAAAGGAATCAAAAGGCCTTGCATAGATCTGAGTTGCTACAATCCTCAATCTGGCTACAAGCTACCCATTTCTAGCAGATGCAAGGTATAAGGATCCAATCTCAACCAGAGAATTGAAGCAATCCTAAGGCTATGATCTATCCACTTTAATGGTCACAGACCATCCTAGAGATTGTTCCACTTCAAGGATCTTGATTAGAACAGGAAAACCATTACAGATGCTGCAAATGTCAGGCTACTAGGTTCCCGTTTTCAGCTGGCATCTATTGAAGTATCCAATCCAGGGAAATCAAATACGAAAAAGTGAAATATAGATCAGAATAACCTTTAAACCCCACAATTATATTACAAGCTTACAATACTATTGCGCCCAGATCTGCAATCTGTGTAATATACAATCTACTACAAGCCTCTAAATCTCTCAATTTATAGCATAAGACATCACCCTAACTACAGAGAAGAGTTTAGCCACTCGTGATTGGCTAAAGAGAGAATGGGAGAAGAAGGAAGAAGGAGGGAGAATTTGGAGGGAAAAATAGATCTCGCTCTAGGCTCTGGTTCTCTACAAGTTAGGACATTTGGTTTGTATTTTTTTCAAGCTTTTATACTCTCCTCCTCTATCCTCATATCCGTTTCAGCCAATCAGAGCTCAAGAGAATAATTCTATTATTCTGGGTTGCTGATGTGGCCGATTTCTCTTCTAGAAGCTCTCTTCCCATTAGCTCTCAATTGGCGAGTACACGTGAAGTACTTAGGATTTCCATGCATGCCCAAACATGCACCAAAAATACCCCCAGGGGTCCCTGAAGTGTTTTGGAACTCGTGCATATAAATCTAGAATTGGCAGCTACTGAAGGAATATGCTGAGAAGTTGCCAAAATGAGTGTCGAGAGGTTCAGGGGATCCTCTCGACAGGTTTTGAATCTGCATTATAATCACATCAATAGGTTACATTGGCTTCCGACAGCTTTGCCAACTTCTCGACAGGATTCAAGTACTAGTCGATAGGTTTGGAGTGCTCTCGATAGGTTTGAACACATCTCGACAGGTTGATGAAGATCTTATCGACAGCTTGGGAGAACATCTCGAGAAGTTGGTTTGAACTTGTCGAAAGGATTGCAAGCTTATTTCTTCATTCTGCTTAGTTCCACGCTCATCCTCTCAATAGGTTATAGACAATCCTGTCGACGGTTTATACAATCTTCAGTGAAGTGCTCGACAGGTTGACTTAATCCTCATAAGGCCCGAATGTTGCTTGAGTAAATTACCGCAACGAGTTGCTTCCGTCTTGCTCGGCGATGAACCTAATAAGTGACTAAAACCTCTCGACTTCATCTACACCTTGAAGTATCCTCTCAACAGTATCCTCGTCTATACTTCCAACATCTTAGTAGGTGCTAGAACCTCTCGTGATTTTATCTTTTCAACTCAGTACCTCTTGACATCTTATTTTGCCCATGTTCAACCTCTCGACTACTTCACTCCTTGCTCTCAGAACTTCTCGACAGGTGCTGGGAAGCTCTTGATGGCATATTTTCAGTGCTTCCATAGCTGGCACACCTCTTGGGTGTGCTGTTCTTCCATTGTTCAGCACTCAGCAACCCCTTACTAGGTTCAGACTTTCTTTCTTGTAGCTAGACTTGGTCTCTGGCCTTTCCAATTAGGTAGCACAGTGCTTCTTCGGCTCTTTTAAGTAAAAATTTGTATTAAGCTTGCAATTTACTGCTTAACTACAAAACATACTTAAAACACATTATTAGTCAGCTTAAAGGTCCAACAAAGGTCAGGTGAAGAGGTAAAAAATGATATTTTTCACTACTTAACACACCCCCAAACCTAAGCTTTGCTAGTCCCTGAGCAAAGGTGAAAGTAAAAACAATTAACCTATAAAATTAAATGCCACTTTCGTAGGGAACACGGGTGCATTTGGCACATGCACCAATCCTTTTAAACCCCTAGGTGATCCCTAGTGGAGGAGTGAAGTCTCTTGATGGTTTACAGTGAAGTCACCCACAAACTTCACCAATAAAGTCAGTTAATAACAGTGCAGCATGCTAAAACAAAATTCAAGCAATATAAAATTCATTCCACACCTTGTCCATTTAGTTTCAGAGGATTCTCAGCAAAAACAAGACAGATTAAAGCTAGAATTCTGTTGTAGTTCCTTCATAATCAATCAGCTCATTTCAAGGTATTTTGTATGAAAATTAATGCAAAGTTTACCCTCAAATTGAGAATTTTGTTTTTGGATAGTACCCCCCTTAATCTTAATTTCAGACCCAAAACTCACCAGGGCTGTCACTCTCAATAGAATTAGAAGGGTGTATCAATTCACACATCTCAAGATCAATTACAGCGCTCAAATAGGACTGCAAGCATGAGCATAGGCATTGCTTCCAATTTCTGAAATTTTCTAACTCTTTTCACCATACATTAAACAAATTCTTATCTCCACATGACAGCTCAATCAATTTTAGATCAGTAAAGTCTTTTTATTGGGTTGTAATGTGGCTTATGGGTGAAGTTTATAAAGAATAAAAGGGTGGAATGGAATTCAAAATTGAGAAATCAGTAAGGTAAGGAGGTGATTTGCACACCTTCTTCATTTCAACATAGTTCCATCTACTTCTTGAATTTTCAGATTTGAAGTGATCAGTTTCTATTCTTCTTTTCAATATTTCAATGAAATGACTTCTCTTCTTATTCTTTTATTTTATTTTTCTGTTTTTATTTTCTCTTTGTAGGCCCCCCCTTTTTTCTTTTTTTTTTCCTGCATTTTTTTCTTTTTATAGGCTGGAATGCCACCATTGTTCTTCTGATATGCAATTGCCATCAAATGTGCTTTATTCTTCTTCCACCAGATGTTGAACCAGCTCCAACTTCTTCTCCTTCACCTTCTGAAATCTCAAAGTGAGGGTCAGGCTGAATCAGGTCACTGAGGTTTTTTGGTTCAAATTTTTTGGTTGTTGTCAAAGAAAAACTGGGAATTTTTTATTTTTTTAAGGCTCAAAAGGTGTGTATCAAGGGCAGTTCAAAGGGTAAGGCTAATTTAAACTCAAACTATCCAAAGGATGGCCTTACTTCATGTCCTCAATGTCATGAATACTGTCAAGCTATTTCAATTCAGATTTGCCTAACTTTTAGTAAGCAGAGCTAGGTCCAATCAGTCCTTAGAGCAGAAAAAGTTACCATGACACTCTTCAAGAAATTATTTTTTTTTTCTTTTCCGGCCCAAAATCTCACTAGATATGGTCTTTAATTAGACTTTTGGGGTATATCCTCAAAATTTCCTCTCATTTCAAGTTCACTAAGCATTCATTTATAAAAATTCCTGACATTTGCTTCATGAAGGTGTTAGAACTATAACATGTTCTAGTTTAAAAAAATTTTAATTTCCTCTCTTTCAAACAGAAATCAGGTGTGAAATTATTTCATTTCCTCAATTTCTGTTGAAAATCTTATTGCACTCTCATTAACTATCTATTGACAAGCTGCCACACCCCCAAACAGATGAGCAGTGTCCTCAGTACTTGAAATGTGTAGCAAGAGAAAAACAGAAGTATACAAAGGAAAGAAAACAGTAAATAAAAATGCGGACAATTGTAAACTATACAAAGAGTAAACTAGACAAAGCATCACAAAGAGAGAATTCATTAAATCACATAAAGTTGTACAATGGAACAATAATCCTAAGAAAAATACAGACACATATTAACAAAAATCCTGTCAATAACCTAGGGAAAGAGGAAAACAAGGATATCCTCAACCTGCTATTTCTAAAAGAGGAACTGCAAGCTAGGGAAGGGGAAAACAAGGATTTAAGGAGAAGGCTGCTGAGTGGGTGGTGGATGGAGTGAGGAGGATGGGGGAGAAGATGCAGGTGGATCTATCTTTTGTTTCTTCTTCTTTCGCTTATTCATTTTCTTCTCTTCCTTGTTCAGAATCCTTTGGGCTTCGTCATACTCGTCCCACAAGAATTGTAATGGGTCAGGCTCTTTTGGTAGTGGCGGATTGCCGCAAACTGAGTAGAATATGATTGGCAACTCAATGGTTATGTCATCCGCCATAGTTGTGGGAGGGGTGAATTTGTTAATGAATGCAATGGAGGGGAAAGGGCCTGATATTTAAACGTGTGGGTGCTGGAATATGAATCGTCATAATAACTTTTCTCATCTTTCAAAGCTTAAGTGCTAAAATGATATGTTGGTTTCGAGAAGTATGGAATGCCGAGCGATTTAGTATTGGGAATGGTACCGTGAAATGCATGGTGGTCTATTTTTAGCAATCGGAGTGAAGGCAAGGAGATGGGAGCTATTAAGGCTCAGACAAACAATTGGGGGCAAGGAGGAAAAATGAGCTTCGACAGGAATGGGGGTAAGGCGTTGATAGGTTGAGACAACCTGTCGAGAAGTTAAAAATTATTGAACCCTCGAAAGGTTCAAGCAATCCTGTCGACGAGTAGAAGATTTTAAATGAATCAATTTCGAGGGGTTCACAGAACCTCTCGACAGGTTCTTTTGGGCTGATCTGTCAATCCTCTCGATAGGTTCTTTCTTTCAGAAAATCACTTCAGGGTTCATAGAACCTCTTGATAGGTACTCGGAACCTGCCGAGAAATCAACCAAAGCCTACAGAACCTGTCGAAATCTGTAGGGATCCTATCGACAACCACCATCACACCTCCAACCCCTGTCAAGAATTAATGCGCACTGCTCGACACCTCCAGATCCTGTTGGGAAGTAAATTGGGCACTCTCAAAACCTATTGAGATGTTCATAGAACCTGTCGTCAGGTTGTTTTCCAGTTTAAATAGATGTGTACTAAGTCCCCAGTTTCTTTCTCAACAGCCTTGATACTCCATTCAGTCTTTTATTTTACACTTTTGACAAATAAAAATATTAGCAAAAATAGCCAAAATCAGTAACTAGTATACATAATGTACATTGTTGAAACTCAGCTATGCTATGGAGGTTCATGATAGTGGGTGATCATTACAGGCTCCACCACATTTTCAATAGCAAGTTTGAGCCTTTGACCATTTACTGTTATGGTCCTTCCATCTGTTGGGTCCTGGATTTCAATAGCTCCAGATGGGGATACATGCTCAACTATGTAAGGCCCCTCCCATCATGATCTCAGTTTTCCTGGAAAAAATTTCAACTTAGAGTTAAACAGCCATACCTTGTTGCCAGCTGTGAACTCCTTCCTCAGTAAATGCTTGTCATAGAAAGCCTTGGTCCTCTCCTTGTAGATCCTAGCATTGGAATAAGCTCCCAATCTCAGTTCCTCCAGCTCAGACAGCTGGAGTTTCCCGTGTATGCCAGCATAAGTTAAGTCTGTATTCAATGCTTTAACAACCCAATATGCCCTATGGTCAAGCTCTACTGGTAAATGGCATGCCTTGCCATATACTAGTCTGAAGGGGACATCCCTATGGGGGTCTTATAGGCAGTCCTATAAGCCCATAGAGCATCAAGTAATTTCAAGGACCAGTCCTTCCTATCCACTCTCACTGTTTTCTCCAAAATGTCTTTGATTTCTCTATTAGAAATCTCCACCTATCCACTGGTTTGTGGGTGATATGGGGTAGCAACTCTGTGTGTCATAGAGTTCTTTCTAAGTAGATTCTCAAACTGTCTATTACAAAAGTGGCTCCCCCCATCACTGATGATGGCTCTGGGGGGGTGTCAAACCTGGAGAAAATGTTGTCCTTTAAGAAGTTGAGGACAACCTTGTGATCATTGGTTCTTGTAGCTATGGCCTCAACTCATTTAGACACATAGTCCACAACTACAAGAATATAATTACAATCATAGGAAGGAGGGAAAGGGCCCATGAAATCAATCCCCCATATGTCACTCAATCACAAGTATGGGCTGTAAAAGCATAGAGTTTCTTTTAGAGATACTTCCCATCTTTTGGCATCTTTCACAAGTTTTACAATGATGTCAGGCATCCTTGAAGAGAGTGGGCCAATAAAATCCACATTCGAGCACCTTGACAGCAGTCTTGTTCCCACTGAAGTTGCCTCCACAAGCTTGTTCATGACACATAGTTAGTATATTGTGGAATTCCTCATCAGGGACACATCTCCTCACCACCGGGTCTGCACAATGTTTGAAGAGGTGTGGATACTCCCACATATAATGTCTGATCTGTGAAAAGAACAGATCCTTATCCGTTTTGTTCCAATGTGGGGGGATTTTACCTACTGCCAAGTAGTTCACAATATTTGCAAACCAAGGTGTAGAGGTGCTGACAACAAATAGTTGTTCATCCGGAAACGAATCATTAATAGGCAGCCTATCAAATTCCTCTGCTAGGATCCTAGAAAAATGGTCTGCAACCACATTTTTAACCCCTTTCTTGTCCTTGATCTCAAGATCAAACTCCTGTAATAGAAGGATCCATCTGATCAATCTGAGTTTTGCGTCCTTTTTCGACAAAAGGTATTTGAGGGCTGAGTTGTCTGTGAAAACCACTATCTTAGATCCAAGCACATAAGACCTAAACTTATCTAGAGCAAAGACAATTGCCAACAGTTCCTTCTCAGTTGTAGTGTAATTTAACTGAGCATCAATCGTAGTTTTGCTGGCATATACAATCACACAAGGGGCCTTATCCTTCCTTTGTCCTAAGACTTCACCAATTGCAAAGTCTTATATATCACACATCAGTTCAAAGAGTATGGAAAAATCAGGTGCTTGGAGGATAGGTGCAGAGGATAGGCACTTTTTCAATAGCTCGAAGGCTTTAAGGCATTCATTATTGAAATCAAAGGGAACATCTTGGCACAACAGGTAGCAGAGAGGTTTCGAGATCTTACTGAAATCTTTGATGATTCTCCTGTAGAAGCCAGCATGCCCCAAGAACGATCTGACTTATTTCACAGTTTTTGGTGGGGGCAAATGTGCCATTAGATCTATTTTAGCCTTGTCTACCTCAATGCCTCTATGGGAAACCACATGGCCAAGGACAATGCCTTGAGTGACCATGAAATGGCTCTTTTCCCAACTCAACACCAAATTGGTTTCCTCACATCTCTGCAACGCAAGGCTGAGATGATATAGATAATGGCTAAAATTATCCCTAAAAATAGAGAAGTCATCCATAAAAATCTCTAGAAACTGCTCAATCATGTCAGAAAATATAGCATACATGCACCTTTGGAAAGTTGCAGGAGCATTACACAGTCCAAATGGCATCTTCTGTAAGCAAAGGTGCCAAATGGGCATGTAAAAGTAGTCTTTTCTTAATCTTGGGGGTAAACAGGGATTTGGTTATACCCTGAATAACCATCGAGAAAACAATAAAAAGACTTTCCTGCTAACCTATCCAAGATTTGGTCAATGAAGAGCAAAGGGAAATGGTCTTTCCTGGTTTTCAGATTGAGCTTCCAATAGTCTATACAAACCCTCCAACCTGTGATTCCCTGGTTGGAACAAGCTCACCAGAATCATTTTTTATTGTAGTAATTCTAGATTTCTTATGTACCACCTGAGTAGGTGCCACCCATTCAGAATATGAAATTGGGTAGATGACTCCAGCATCTAGCAATTTAACCACTTCTTTCATCACCACTTCTTGCATGTGGGAATTCAACTTTCTCTGCATTTCTCTAGAGGGTTTGGAAACCTCTTCCAGGTGAATTTTATGCATACACACAATAGGGCTGATGCCCCCAAGTTCAGCAATGGTCCAGCCAATTGCTCTCTTGTGCTTCTTTAAAATAAGCAACAACTCTTCCTCTTGCTCATTAGTGAGAAAGGAAGAAATAATCATTGGCAATTTCTGGTTTGCTCCCGAAAGAGGATACTTCAATGTCTTAGGTAGTTGCTTCAGCTCCACCTCTAGTGTACATACAAGTGAAGGCAACAAAGGTGCCTTTGATGGTGGGGGAAGAGGCATCACATTAGGTTTCCAAGGAGGATACCTTTGTGCAACCGTGGGATTTGTGACGATCCCGTCGCGGCGATGTGCTGGCTTGCAAAAAATATTGAGTCGCCATCCGGACCTTTCGGTGTCCCAGAAAACCTAGTTCATTTTTATAAGCACTATATGACTTTGAATCTGGTTCACACCAAAGGCTCTTGGGTAGGGGCTTCGGTAATCGATCGGAAAGGTGTTAGGCACCCGATCAACCCGCATAATGCGGTCTCTACTTATGGCCAAAACTAAAATAAAGTAAAAGAAAAGAAAATTATTCCCTCTTGCCCAAATGGGCCTAGAATCCTATTTGTTCCCCTCCGTTCCTACCGAAAATTCGGTGGCGTAATGGCACAAATGGGAGGATGAGAAGAGCTAAAGAGAGATACAAGAAGAAATGGGAGAGCAGGAGCCCTCGGGCCCTTGTAGCACCGTAGGAGAGCCTTGCGTGGCTTGCTTTGATGAGCTCTTGAAGGCTTTGTATGGTATGGAATAGGGTTTTAACTCCTAAGACTTGAAGCTAAGAGGTAGAGAAGGGACGCTAGGGGATCACACAAACCTAGGCTAAGGGTTTTGGATGCAAGGACAAGCTTGAAATAAGGTTGGGAAATTCTAGAATTTGGGTAAAAATGATGCACAAAAGGGAGGAAGAACTTCTCACTTTGAGCTCTTTCTCTCTTAAGCAAATTTCTCAACCCCTAAACCAAGGGGTGGGGGTCTCTATTTATAGGAAATGGGTGGATTAGGAGACTACTTAAGTGCTAATTAGAGTTAGCAATTAGGTAATCTCAAATCTAAGGATTCCTAGGGTGAGATGTATGAGAAGGTCCTCCAATGGAGGATGTTAGGGTGAGGCCTTAAGCCACTTAAAGGGTTGCCAATAGGTAGTGAATGGGTGTAACAGAATTAGCAAAATACAACCTAAGGATCAAGGTGGTCAACAAGTCAAACCCTAATCATGATTTTTGGGGTAAAATCTAGAGGTTACTGTTCATATGCCTGGCATAACTAATAGTTGCACCAGGCAAATGTACAGTAAAATAGTTTTAAACAGTGCCTGGAAGTTGGTTCACGAGGGTGGGCCCCACCTTTAACTTTGGCACAACTATTAGTTGTGCCAAGCTTAAAATCTGAGGGAATTAGCCTGGCTCAACTAATAGTTGCACCAAGCAAAATTATAACTCCCTAGGGGGGCCCACATGAACTTACATTTCTGCCCTTCGGGCTCGATTTGCCATATCTTTTGATGTATACCTCCGATTGGGGCGATTCTTGGACTGTTGGAAAGCTGACGACTTCTACTTTTTAATAGTATAAGATTCAATCATAGTAGAAGACAATAGCTAGTCCTGATGCACCCCTCCTCATCCATTGCTTTATAAGGTTAGGTTTAAGTTCAAGACGGGTTCTAAGGGTTGGGATTGATTTCTAAATGTTTGAGGTGGGTTCCTAAGGGATCTAGGGTGATTCCTAAGGGTTTGAAAGGGTTCTTAGGGGTTCTAAGGTGATTCCTAAAGGTTCCATGCATGCCATCAAAAGCTCAAAAGTGCACCTCTCTCGAAAGGTGTTTCGATCAGGCCTTGGGCCAAATTTGAGTGTCTATAGATGCCCCTCTTTGGTATCCGATCACTAATGATCTTTGCTGACATTCGAAGAGGCCCAAGGCATTACTGACGGGTCTATTATATTCAGGATGAACTTTAAACATCAAATGAGTAACATAGTGAGAAAATGAAAGCCCTGGATGTCAGACTAAACATTCATTTCTCGAGATAATTGGTTCCCAAGCGCTTAGCAACATTACTAGGCATAACTGAGGTGGAATGAGTTGTGAACTCCCTATAGTCGGGAAAGACATTTGCTTCTCAGAATGATTTTGAAGGTATTTGATGTTTAAAATTCATTCTGAATGCAACAGCTTCGTGAGTAAGAGGGGTAATCGACCCACATTCAAAGATAGGTGCGAAGTAAACATACGCAAAGCTCCATAGTTTGCATCCAATCCTACGAGGTATTTGATTTCTCCATCTGACTGTTCACGGGTGCCCCTGCTGAAAAGCAGGGTTCGAGGTCCCTGGGTGAACCCATCAATCCCAAAGTTTATTTAGCATGACTGCTCGAGCAAAGTGAATAGTTGCCACAACGCTTTTTGGGGAGGACGTGCCATTTTTGAAAGCATGCCCTTGATCAACATGACTAAGAGTATCCAGCTTCAACTACCTTTCAACAGATCCAACCAGACATTGGGGTGTCTCCCTAAAGGGACATCCAATCCTGATCTCTGCTGACAATGATCATAAACATCAATTAACTATGCATAATCATGCACCCATCAAGGGCAGTAAGCAACAACAAAGGCGATGGAAACCCCGACCCGGACCCACCCGAGTATAATTTACAGGGACAAACAATCATCATAAGGATACCCAGACACATGGCGTACACTTTATAGGGATATCGCTGCCCATACAGGTTTTAAGCTTGTAGAAAATAAAAGGAAATGAACCCTTCTGAATGTATGGTTGCACATAGTTTGATTGATACGTAATCTCATTCTCGACAGGTTGGTCTCAACCAACGATTGATCTTTTCCAATGGAGAATCTAAAGCTTAAGATACCTAAGTTCATATGGATCCAAAACAGGGCGCTCATTACGAAAATTTAGCAGTGGAGTTGACTCGATCGGAACATTGACTATTTGACTGGGACCGACATCATTGCTCCTACCTTAAAGTAGGATCCAAAGATTCGAGGTGAACCTCTGACTTAGGGCTTTAATATGGCACAGCTACATTGCTGATAAAATATTAACATTTTACCACCTTATGCTTGTGCGTCTTTGTGGGGAAGCACAGATCTGTTTTTGACTTTTCTATCATTTTATTTTATTTTTAAATTTTTCAACTGTTATTTTATGTGATTTTTTTGGAATTTCGAAGCTATTATTTTATGTGACTTTTTTTGGGAATATTCAACTATTTTATGTGATTTTTTAGAAATTTTCAACTATTTTATGTGATTTTTTTGGAATTTTGAAGCTATTATTTTATGTGATTTTTTGGAAATTTTCAACTATTTTATGTGATTTTTTTAGAATTTTGAAGCTATTATTTTACGTGACTTTTTGGAATTTTCAACTATTTTATGTGATTTTTTAGAAATTTTCAACTATTTTATGTGATTTTTTTGGAATTTTGCTATTATTTTATGTGATTTTATGGGATTTTTCAAATTATTCTTCTATGTGATTTCTCCTATTATTTTTTGTGAATACTTCCAGCTTCTCTATGGGGATTCTTTTTTAGATTTTTCTTTATATTTTCATGTGTAGGACCGGGGTGCTCATTGATCTCATTTTGCTTTTATTCTAACACGACTTTCTTGGCAAGTCGAAGGATGATCGAAATGCCGCCTTGGGAGCGTGTGCATCTATCGGGAGCGACAAAACAAACAAAATGGAGTGGAGGAACCAGCCTTCCTATCTGGCCCGTATCAGGCCCAAGACCCGGCCTAAGTGCCTGGTGTAACTAATAGTTGTGTCAGGCCACTAGGGGCCGCAAAATAGCTTGGCGCAACTAGTAGTTGCACTAAGTAAAAGGAGGATGTCTTTTCGAAGGTGCCACTTGCTTTCTGGGTAGGTGTCACTTGCTTCCACAGGGCGATATGTCAGCTCTGAAAATTTGGTTGACCGATGCTGAGTTGACATGGAGGCTTCCTTGGTTGTACCGGACCTCCCTAGTAGTTCGCTGTAGAGACCATGAGGGCATTACCCTCCTAGGATTGACTGACAACATCTTCTACTTCCCAATCCAGGTATTGTGTTAATTTGGCTGCCCTTAGCAGGTGCCCTGCGAGGCCAAGTCCCCCTCTATGTGATTTGATCTTTTCTAAGGGGTCCTCTGAAGACATAAATCGGATTACTGCTCTTTGGGAGACGTGTCAGTCAATGCTGATGTGTGATATTTAGTAGGGAGATTTGGTTAAAAATTCTTCTGAGTATGAAGCCTGGCTATTGACTGAGGGGCTTGTTGCTGATGGTCCAGATTCGACAGAGATGAGGCCCCTGGCCAAAGAAAGAGACGGCACTTCGAGCCCGTATTGAGCTACTTGTGGACGAGAAGAGGGTCCTACAAAAACTTTTAGTATAAGAAAAAGTTAGAGCAGAAACAACAGAGAGAGAGGTCCTCCGTTTGAAGGGATCACTGAGGGTCGCTTTTGGAGTTGCCGACTCTTCTCGGAAGAGGTATAAGAGCCTGCATGGTCGCTGGCTAACCGAGAGGAACGTCCGGGAAGACGACCTTCGTGCTGAGATTAGCGCATTGAAGCACAAGCTGGGCCGCTAACTCCTTCCTGCACACGTAACTTTTTGCATAGATCAGATACACAGGAAAGGGGTGTAAAACCCCTTTACACATACACACATTTTTTTGGTATACATATTTCCTTTATATTTTTGTTGTTTTTGTTATTATTTGTAAAAAGGGAAAGCACGCTAGTCATCACACTGGCCATTTTTTGGGATGTGGTGTAAGTGGTGCATTTTGTAAATGAAAGGTAGTTTATTATATATATCTACACAGATCTTTTGGTTTTTTTTTTGGTTTTATTTTGTGTATATATATTTTTTTGGTGCAGTGCCTTAATCACCTTGCGAAACCTTGGGTCCTCTTTTGAGCATGGTCGAACCCCTCCTTGACTAGTTGGTTCTGAAAGAGTTTCAACAGTCTTACCAAGGCCGAAACGTCCATCCCTTTGGATTGAGTCAAACATTTCTTCTTGCCTCGGGTCATATGTTTGAAAAAACAGTTTTTACAAAGACAATTCTGGTCGGGACTTGTCTTGAACTAGCATGAGCGATCCCAGAAAGGGATCAGGGAAAGTAACCAAGAGGGCTCCTCAAGCATTAATCATTTAAATCAAACCTTTCTTTTCTTTTTCTTTTTCTTCTCACCTTTTTGTTTTATCTCCTTTTCTTACCCGTGGTGGCATTTTAGGTTTTCACCACGTCCATGGTTTTAGCTCTCTTACCCCAAGCACCCTTTCTGGTTTTTACCTGGTCCTCACAAACTCGCTGTTTATACCCGTAGCACCCTTTCAGGTTTTCACCACGCTCATCTTGCTTTGAGCTTGTATTTTTTTATTATTGTTATTATTTTCATCATTTTTTTTCAACCACGACATAGACGTCGATTCTATCATAGCCGATTGAATGGGGTTCTAGTATTATCTTAAACTTGGCTTGTGTTGACTTAACAAATACTATGACTGCTTCTGAACTTAAAAGAGGGCTTTCTTTAGGGTGTAGCTTAGCCATGGGTTAGGTTGAGATTTGAAGGTATGCTAGGCTAAAAGGGTTTCCCTTATATGGATTCAGTTTTCTCAACATACTTTCTTCCTTGGGGATCTGACTGTACATGCCCCATGATTTTTTTTCTTTTCATTTTATTTCAAGCAATCTCTTTTTAATGTTTTGCTTTTTTTTTTTCTTTGGATTTTGATGGTAATTTCACTTCTCTCTCTTTTTTTTGTGTATGTACCTATATACATTTTTTTGGGGGAAAGGGGGTTATTGAAAGAAAGGCCCGTGCTCAAATGGGGTAGCGAAGGATATCATCATTTTTAGGGATGCTTTTCGGCTACTGTGTTTGGAATGATGGCCTCTTTTTGGTGGTCCTTAAGCAATCACGTATCTGTTTCACCAATACTTACCTTATCGCGATAGACTAAGAGTAGAACCGTCGGACATATCTAGCATTGATGGGCTCAGGAAGATGATCTCCATCTATGGTGGCGAGGCGGATGGCGTATCTCGACAGTACTTCTCGAATGACGTAAGGTCCTTCTCAGTTCGACTTGAACATTCCTCTCAGATCAGCATGGAGGGATGGGAAGATCTTCTTCGGCACAGTATCTCTTACCTTTAGATCTCGACCGTGGACACATTTATTGTAAGCATGTGCGATTCGCTCCTGATACACTTGAGTGTGACACAAGGCTAGGAGTCTCTTCTCATCCAACAGATTCAATTATTCGAAGCAGGATCTCTCTCTCTCTCTACTTCGGGTAAGCCAGATTCCATGAGGATTCAGAGTGAGGGTACCTCAACCTCAACTGGTAGGACGGCCTCAGTTCCATACATAAGGGAGAATGGTGTTGCCCCTGTAGTGGTACGGACCGATGTTCTATAGGCCCATAAGGCAAATGGCAGCATTTCGCTTCAATCTCGGTAGGTGACGACCATTTTCTCGAGGATGCGGATGACCGTCTTGTTTGTAGCTTCCACGGCTCCATTAGTTTGAGGTCGATAAGGTGACGAGTGATGGTATTTGATCTTGTATTGCTCACAGAAGGCTCGGATATGCTTATTTGCAAAATTTGTACCGTTGTCCGTGATGATATCTTTGGGTACTCCAAATCGGCACACAATATTATTCTTGAGAAACTTCTCGATCTGACTGGCCATGATGTTGGCATATGATGCTGCTTCTACCCACTTGGTAAAGTATTCAATGGCGACGAGGATGAACCGATGCCCATTTGATGCTTTTGGGCTAATCATTCCGACGACATCAAGGGCCCAAGTAGCAAATGGCCATGTGGTCATGCAGTGTAGATCGATGGAAGGAGAATGTATTAGATTGGAGTGTTCCTGACACTTGTAGCATTTCAGAATATGTTTACAGTAATCTGATTCTATAGTAGTCCAAAAGTATCCCTGCCGCAGAATTTTCTTAGCAAGCATGTGGCCGCTGACATGGATCTCCTTCATGATGTTGGTCGCTTCACTTTCAGTAAGCCACCTGAGTAGAATGTTGTTGTACGATCGCTAGTAAAGGCATTCCCCATAAATGACGTAGCCTGCCGCTAAACATTAAATGGTTCGCCGGTCCGTCTTGGACGTACCCTCAAGGAAAGTTAGTGCCTCGAGGAAATTCTTGATATTTGAGAACCAAGGTGGCTCATCATCAGGCTTTGTAGGTTCCTCAATCTATAGGCAGAAGGCCAGCTCACTTCTCTACTCGATCATGATCGGCTTCATCTCAGCACCATACAGGATTTCTATCATTGACGCCAAAGTTGCTAGTGCATTGAAAAAACGGTTCCTTATCTGGGGGACATATGAGAATGTCACATCTTGGAAGCAAGCTATCAGATCCTCGAGGTGTTCATGATAAGGGATCAGTTTCTCATCCTTCGTCTTCCAATCTCCATTTGTCTGGCATATGATCAACTGTGAATCGCCTAACACTCGAAGGTGAGTTATATTTAGATTGAGAGCCGCCTGGAGGCCAGCGGCACAAGCTTTGTATTTAGCCATGTTGTTAGTACAAGGGAAGTTGAGTTTGATAGAGACCGGTACATGGGATCCTTTCGGCGAAACTAGAATGGCACCAACTCCCTAACCCTTTACGTTAGCTGCCCCGTCAAAGTGCACTACCCAAGAATCTTCTGCTTCTTCTGTATCGTCTTCTATCATAAAAAGGATGTCTTCATCAGGGAACTCGGTTCTTAAAGGTTCATAATCTGGCAAAGGATTGTCGACAAGATGATCGGCTTTTGAGTGATGTACGTGATGTCAAACTCAGACAATAACAACTGCCATCGTGCAGTCTGCCCAGTGAGAGCTAGCTTTTCGAACAAGTATTTTAACGGGTCCATGCGGGCAAAAAGTAGAACGGCCTGAGATAGGAAGTAATGGCGGAACCTCTGAGTATCCCATATAAGGGCCAAGCATGCTTTCTCCAGATGAGAATAGCGTATTTCATAATCAATAAACTTCTTGCTCAAATAGTAGATGGCCTGTTCTCTTCTCGTCTCGTCATGCTGCCCTAAGACACATCCCATCGAGACTTCCATCGTGGAGAGATAAATCAAGAGTGCTCTCCCTGGCTCGGGTGGTACCAACACAGGTGGGTTATGGAGGTAACTTTTGATTTTATCGAATGTTGCCTGACAATCATCATTCCATTCATCAGGCGAGTTCTTCCTTACTAGTTTGAAGATCGGTGTGCAGATTGGAGTTAGTTGTGCAATGAACCGACTAATATATGTTATTCTACCCAAGAACCCTCTAACTTCCTTCTCAGTAGAAGGGGGTAGCATTTCTATGATGGCTTTAAATTTGACTGGGTCGACCTCGATTCCTCTCCTGCTGACGATGAATCCTAACAATTTTCTAGACATAGAGCCAAAAGCTCACTTCTGTGGATTCAGACATAACGTGTACTTTCTCAACCTCTCAAATAGTTTCTAAAGGTTTACCAAGTGATCGCATCACTCTGGTGACTTGGCTATCATGTCATCGACGTATACTTTAATCTCTCGGTGCATCATGTCGTGAAATAGCGTAGTCATAGCTCTCTGGTACGTTGCACTGGCATTCTTCAGTCCAAATGGCATTACTCGATAGCAGAAAGCTCTCCATGGGGTAATGAACACTGCCTTCTCGCGATCAACCTCGGCCATCTTAATTTGATTATATCCTAAAAATCTATCCATGAAAGAAAGCATCCCGTGCTTAGCAGTAGTATCGACCAAGATGTCGATGTGTGGCAATGGGAAATTGTCTTTTGGGCTTACTCTGCTCAAATTACGGAAATCGATGCACATGCGGACCTTTCCATCTTTCTTTGGTACAGTCACGATATTGGCTAGCCACTGCGGGAATTTAGATACCATGAGAAACCCGGCATCATATTTCTTGACAACCTCATCTTTGACTTTCAGCATCCATTCAGGTCGGAGACGCACCAACTTCTGCTTGACTGGCTTCATATCAGGGTAGAGGGGCAACTCATGCTTGACCAAATCAGTATCCAGACCAAGCATGTCCTCGTATGACCAGGCAAAAACGTCCTTGTATGACCGAAGGAAGACGATCATGTCTTTTCTCTCTTCGGGAGACAACGATGTTCCAATCTTGGTCATTCTGGGAATCTCCTCAGTCCCTAAATTGATATCTTCTGTTTCTTCGACGATCGAGGTAGGGCCATGCTCAAATTTGGCAAACCGGTCAAGGAGCTCATTGGAGAGCTCCTCCAAGGTGATATCCTCATCCAGACTCGTAACTCTTACCTCTTCTTGTATTTCTACAGGGAAGGGGTCGATTTTACATGGGACGGGTATGTCAAGTAAGGCATCCTTTTGTGGGACTTTTTTTGAAATTTTAAAAGACAATATTTTTGGATTTTATATTTTTTCAGTGTTTTTGGGATTTTATATTTTTTCAATGTTTTTGAGATTTTCATTTTCTTCAATGTTTTTGAGATTTTGTATTTCTTCGAAGGTGGACCCTTGGCAGTGCGAGTCTGTGTATATACAAGGTATTGTATGCCAAAGACTTATCTCACTTTTTATAGGTTGTTTTTTTTTATGAAATAGGTGCCAAACTTTATGCCACTCCCTGCTTCCAGAGTTTGGGGAAAAGATACCCAATTGCATACCTGAGGGATCGTATCTTTACCTATTAGGATGGAGGGTGCTGACTGATATGGCTCATTGGAGTCAGCCTCCATCATATTGATCCCCATTTCATCTGAGATGATGTCCTTAAACGATAACTCAGCTTTGTGGTGGTTTACCACCGGGGGAGTTTGTTGAGGTACCGACCGTCGTTCCTCGAAAAGGGACAACGCGGCCAAATCTATCTCCAAGCTAGGAAGGAAGATTTGGGGATTGGTGGGATGTATTGGGGCTGTGGGTTTGTGCGGGGTCAAATGTGACAAAGGAATCCCTAATGTGCGGCCTAGGGTGAGGTTTCTCTTCTATGTTGATTCCTCGAGCTCTTACCGCTGCAGCGACCCCGGCTTTTTCTTTGGCCTCTCGGACCTCTTCCTCTGTGGGCTTGTACCCCAGCCTGAATCTTACTTTTTGTCCCTTAGCTACCACTGTGTGACGGGGCCAAGACTTGAGCTTGTAGCATGGTGCACGTGGCACGACATGTGGTGCCAGGAGGGCACACGACATGGGGCCAAGTGGGCCTAGCGGCGTGGTCGCGCTGCGAGGACGTGACACAGTCGCATGAGGGTACGACGCGGAGTGTCACGGTCGCGACATGGACGCGACATAGCCAAGGTGGGCTAGTGATGCATGAGGCGTTGCGGTATGTCAAACCAATAGGTTTGAGGTTCTCCTGCCATTCTGGCTGAATGACTGTTTTACCCTTATACAGGGGAAGGGAGCTAGAGAGCTATTCCCCCGCACACGGGGCCTTGCGTTGCCAGAGGGGGCGCAAGTGTCTCCTAGGCCTAAAAGGGTGGGCCTAGGACGTCGACGCAGCGATGCCGTGTGGAACCCGAGGGAGGTTGATGTATAGCTCCGGACTACGCATCGCAGTGCATACGGCTGGGCAACCTCGCGAGACAACACCAAGGCGCTGCGTGGGACTCAGTTGAGCACGACAGCATGTGGGCTAAAGACGAATGTGTGCTAGTAATTCGGAATGCACACGAAGGCAAGCTGCATGGGACTCAGTTGGGCACGCGAGCGCGAGGCACAAGGTCAGGCTTGGTCTTAGAGGCGGCGAGGTACTAGTGCAAAGGCATAGTGGTGAAGCTTGAGCCAAGTTAGCGCGTGCAGACATTGGTCGTAAGGGGCACGATGAGCCGAGTGGTAGGCCGTGAAATAGAGGCAACCATGTTGGGAGGAGTTCCCGTCCTCTAGGCGGGTGGTATCAGAGCTGATGTGTAGAAAGGGTTGGCGTTGCCGCGGTAGCGGCCAGCTGGTTGGCAGCGTCGAAGGGCGCCCTCGCGTTATTGCTCAGTAGGCTGACCTAGCGAAGCGTGCGTTAGGTGTCGCACGGGACTGAGGTTGCGGAAGTGCGACCCCGTGACAACTGGCTCTCTTCTGCCTTGTAATCTGGGCCCGAGTCCTCGGCCTTTCTGGTAGCCCCACTTTTGGAGCATAGCCACCGCTACTACCATACCGCCTCTGGTTTTAGGCATGATGCCCTCCATAGGCTCCGAGAGTATTGTCGATACCTTATATTCAAAACTGTGGAGGTCAACGTCCTCAGCAGTGTGTGGCACATCCAATATATTGAGGTTTTCGACACTATTAGTGGCCTTTTCTTTCTCACTGTGCCCCTCGCCACTGATCGTGATGATCTTGTGCCCCGATGCAAACTTGAGTTTATGGTGCAAAGTGGAAGGTATGGCTCTGATCTCATGTAGCCACCGGCACCCTAACAATAGATTAAACAAGGATTTAATATCCATTACTTGAAACAAGACGGAAAAGGTCATTAGCCCTATCAGCAGCTCAAGATCAACTTCTCCCATTATTTCTCTCATGGTATTGTCAAACCCTCTAGCACTGGTTCTGGTGGGCCTTAACATGCATGGATCAACTCCTATCTTTCTTAACGGGTATATGTTCAATGCGGACCCATTATCAATCAAAATCAGGGAAATGACCATATTTCCAGACTTAACGGTTACGTTCAAAGACTTTGAGTGGCTACATCCTTCCTCAGGTAGATCAGCATCAAAAAACGAGAAGGCATTCGAAGCCATCACTTGCCCAATTATCTGCCCGACTTCATCTGGGCTAACTTGGAGTGATACATGTGCATTTTTTAACGCCCCCATTAATGCTTGAAAATAGAGTAGGGACGTCATCAACAGATCCCAAACGGTTATATGGGCAGGCATTCTTCTTAGTTGAGTCTCTAGTATCTATTCTCGACTCAGTTTTTCAAAGGGGTTCATAGCGCTGTCTTTCTTCCTCTCTGGTTGGGCTTGTGTTGCTGCCGACACTTCTGGCTGCTTTGATATCCTCCCTGACCTGGTAACAAAATCTACTGCCCCTTCTCTACTGCTGTGCCGACATTGACATTTGTTTGCTCGTAGCTTAGCGAGACCTGATGAGGATCATAGGCTAGTCTCGAGAGTTGGAAAGGTATGGCTGTCGGTACATGAGGCACTTGTATTGCAGGCTCAGGAGGTGTTGGCAACACCTGATTTATTTCGGTGGTAGTGGGTTGGGTGGAAAAATTGGGCCAAATAAGGGTGGTGAAGCTTAAGGGTGGTGGTATTTGGGGGAAGGAGGAAAAAGTAGGCCATTGATAGCTGGTAGGTGCTGGTGGGAGATGGGGGGTTTGATGAGCCATTAGGTAATTGACCGAGGTGGTGGAGTCAACTGGTGGCTGAACTTGGGGTGAGGGGATGGGTGCAGGCCATTGATAATTGACGGGTGCGGGTGTGGAATTGGGGGCCCGATGGTTTATTGGGTAATTGATGGGGGTGGTGGAGTTTGTCGGTAGTTGAACTAGGGGAAATGGGGTGGTTGCAGGCCATTGATACCTGGCGGGTGCGGGTGTAGGATTGGGGGCCTGATGGATTATTGGGTAATTGATGGGGGTAGTGGTGTATGGTTGGCATGCATTGATATGTACATAATTGACGGGTGTGGTGGATGGAAAGTATGCCCTGAGATCTAAGGGTTCAATTTGTGGGGTCGGGTTGGGGAAATATTCTGACAAATCCAGGGGTTCAATTACCCCGATATTCCTCTCTTCAATGTTTCTTGACAACGGTGCTATATAACTCTCCCGGTCACTGATGCAATCGGACGGATCAAACTCAAAGTCCTCTTCATTTTATATCATTCCGACGGTGGGTCTGGGACTTGCTCCTCCGGTAGGATGTGGGGTGTTAAGCACTAATTTTTGCCACTTTCTACACCTTTAAACCTGACTTTTGCTAAGCCTTAGAGCTGTTTATGATTACTTTTAGCTTATTTTGCAGTTTAGGAAGAAAGTGCAGCCTTAGTGCAGTTTTGTGGTAAAAAGGTGCCAATGAGAGAAAAATGAGCTAAGAAGAAAGGGAGTCTCGCATGAAAACTATGTGGCTTCAGCTTAAGCAGTCTCGGAGCTACAACTTGGTACCCATTGCAGCAGCTGATGTCTAATCTATGAAGTGGAGCTTCAACCAACCTTCCATCCAATCTTGCCGAAAGCTACATTTGGAGCTTAAAACCTATCGAGTTCTGCTGGTGATCCTATCGAAGTGAAGCTTCCAAGCCTATCGACCTCTTCAAGTGCTGAGTTTTAATCTCCTCAGCAACCTGTCGAAACCTACAGCTTCAGCCCCCTTGAACATGTCGAATGGTGAGGAAGCTGGAGCAGCCAAACCCGTCGACAATGAGAAGCTTCCAATCCTTTAGAGCGGCAGCAGCTCCAAGCTCTCCATCCTCTCGAGAAACACTTCAAGACCCCAGCTTCAAACATGTCGACTTGTTAAAGCTGCCACCAAACCTGGTAAGCAAAGCCACGTAAACTTTTCAAATGGGGGATTAAAGTCACAGGTTCAACAAGTGTGCAGGTCGAGTAGACCAACTTGCAGCTCCAGCCATCTAATCAGCATCAGCATGTAACCTATCAAATGGAGTAGTGAACCTTGCAGCCATTTTTCCGATCTACTGCTGAAATGCCAAACTCTCAATCCTATCGGCATTGTATACAAATTTCTACACTTTTAAACCTATCGAACAGCACAGCTTCAACATTTCGACAGCATAAAGTTGCAGCTCCCAATCCCATTGTACCTGTCGACTGGTTCAACACCTTGAACCTATCAAAATACCCAGCTGCAGCCCATCACCAACCTATCAAGCAGTTCAAGGGGGTGCAACCTATCGAAATGCTGGAAGGAACCTATCGAATGGTGGCAGATCTGCAACCTTCAATCCTATCGAACTCCCTAGCCTTGCAGCCTTCAATCCCACCTTTTCATCCTATCGAACAGTTGGTCCAGCAGCTCTTGCACCTATCGACAGCTTCTCCATGCAAAGTCTGAACCTATCAAATGCTACTCAGCTGCAGCCTTGCACCTACTTTCATCCTATCGAATTCTGCAGCTTTGAACCTATTGAATACTACAAGCAGTAGCAGCCTTCTAGCAAACCTGCATGCAAGTTTCAGCGGCAATGCAGCCCACAGCACCCTTTGACTGACTAGATTTCTCAATCCGTTGAGATTGCCAACCTCCGGCTTTCTCCAATCTGCCGATGTGCAGTCAAGATCCTATCCAACGGTCAACTTCTCATAAAGTACCTCAAATCTGGCGTCTTATGTGCAGCTGCACATACATTCATATATATATATATATATATATATATATATATATATATATATATGCTTCTTGCTTCAGCTGAAAAACCATGCCATAGCAGCCTTTGACCGCTTAAATCTCTCAACCTGTCGAGAAGCCCAACCTCTAGCTTGCCCCAAATCTGTCAAGATGCAGTCAAGATCCCATCCAACCGTCGATTGCTCAGAAAGCCCCTCACACCTGGCATCTTAAGTGCAGCTGTAGTATATATATATAAATATATATTGCTTGTTTCAACCTCCAATTAGAAACTATTGAATGGTTCAAGTGGCTGCAGCTCATCCTATCGAGATGCTTCAAGCTTATTCCTTCAACCGGTCGAGCTGCAGCCATGGGATTTAAAATCAGCAGTTTAGTAAAATAGGGCCCATTTGGGGCTGTTTTGGTGACAACCAGCAGAAGTACATTGGGCTATTTTTGGAAATAATTATAGCAGGGATATTTTGGGGGCAGCTAAGAATAATTTGTGGGCAATCACTTTAGGTGTGCAACTGGAAAATGGGGCAGCTTGGGTCTATTTTGCGGACAACAAGTATTAAGATGAGTAGCTGAGTATTTTTTATAAGCAAGGGCAAATTTGGGAACTCCAATGCACAGAAAATGTTGCACATGGGTAGGAGCTAATTTTTGGCGGGAATGCAACTGAAGCACAATAGAAGGGATCCACCTTTGCTCTCTGATTGGTTGAAACCCAAGGCACAAGGATCAAGGCATATGTATAAATACCCATCTATTTTGCTATTTTTCTTCAGCAAGGGAAGTAGGAACGAAGGAATAGCCTGAGTTCTCCTTAGCTCATTTAGGTTTAGTTTAGGTTTTTCTTTTCCTCCTTCTCTCTCTAATCCAGCCTGTTGGATTAGATCTAGATAGTAGCTCAGATCTGTTTTGTAAGTGTAAGTTCGGCATGAAGAAATGTGGATCGATGCACAGACTACAGATATGAGAGTATTTTCATTGTAAGAGTGACCTTGTTTGCAATGATAATGTTGTTTTTAATGATTAGTTAGATCTAAAGATCTTGTGGTCACATTAGATTCTCGATCGGATTTGTGTAGAGGAGCTTGTTAATCAGCTCACCCACTTAACTGGTAGATCTCTTGATGACCATCTGATTTCCCTGGGTTTGACGTGCCTGTAATTCCCTAAGTCTGTGACCTTGGAATTGCAGCATCTGTAGTGGTTTTAATTGTTCTAATTGAGGCTCTGGCTTTGTAGGAGATCTCTAGGATGGTCTATGACCATTAAAGTGGACAGATCATAACCTTAAGGTAAATCTAAGCTCAGGCCTCAATTGGATTTATCTGCTGTAATCCATGGATTCGATAAAGTCTATAGGATGGTCTGTGACCATTAAAGTGGACAGATCATAGCCTTAAGACCAGGTGGATCCTGTGATTTGGAGTGGAATTTATACCCTACAGCTGTGCTTATAGCCAGTTGAGGGATGGGTGCATATCCTCAGATCTTGATCTGTTTTATAATAAGAACCAGGTCCTGGCTGCCTATTTCTCACCATTTGATCTTTATTTGTCCATCCATCTTCCTCTATCTTTTAGTTTAGTTTTATTTCAGTTTTGTAGAATTAGATCTAGTGACATAGAAAAACTCTCTTTCTTTTCCTTGTTTCCATAGAATTGCCAGATCTGTAGCCAGATCTGGAGGTCTACTATACTCTTTCTAGGTTTAGATCACTACTCCCTATGGGACAAACTCTTACTTATTAAAATTTGCTACAAAGGACCCTGTATCTTGCAGGTCTAGGATATTTTTGATGTGCTGAATTCATTCTCTGTTTTATTTTGATTTTATTTTTCTTTTACCATT
The DNA here is from genome assembly GCA_021018995.1 of Chloranthus sessilifolius. Taxonomy (NCBI): domain Eukaryota; kingdom Viridiplantae; phylum Streptophyta; class Magnoliopsida; order Chloranthales; family Chloranthaceae; genus Chloranthus; species Chloranthus sessilifolius. The sequence continues at coordinate 44,472,144 of CM037596.1, forward strand.
ACATAATAAATCAGCACACTAGAAAAACACTAACATGGGGGTAGTGGCACCTGGTGAATATTTGCGTGCTGAGAAGGTGCAGGGGGAATGATTTTCCTGGTATCGATCAAATCCTAGATCACGTGCTTCAATGGGAAATAGTGATCAGTTGTGTGGCCCGGACCCTGATGAAAATTGCAATGTGTATTTGGGTCATAGTTCTTTGGGATTGGATGGGGAGGAGGTTGTGGTTGACGAATAGTGACTAATCCTTTTTCCACTAACAAAGGCAAAAGTACAATCAACGATTGCCCTAGGGGCATGAAAACTCGGTCGTAGTGAGCCCTCCACTACTCTGGAGTCATTTGCATTCCTTGCCCATTCCCTATTCTCTACATCTGCTCAGGCCTAGCTCGTGCTAGCGAGGCAGCCTGAAATTAAAACGTGGTTGTATTTTTATCAGGCCTGGTATTGGCAATGTTTGGGACATCGGCACTGGTTCTTTTATCGTTTCTTTACTCTTAAAACCTCTTAACTCCACTGGGTCCACTTGGCATGTTCTTATACAGACGGCCCTCCCTGATGGCATCCTCACATCGGTTAGCATTTCTCACCAGATCAGCAAAGCTGGACTGCTGTTGGTATACCAAAAAGTTCGATATCATTGGCAGAGTATTCTTTGAGATCATCTCTATCTGCTCATCATCAGGTATTTTATTTCTGACTTGAGCTGCCAGTGCTCTCCAACGCCCCAATTAGTCGCTGAAGGTCTCGTTCTGGTTCTGTTTCAAACGGGCCAAGCCTGACTTACGTGGCTCAATGTCTATATTGTAGACATATTGTTCTTGAAAGAGGTGCATCAAGTCCCTCCATATTTTTATCATGGATGGTTCTAAAGATGTGAACCATCTCAAAGTCGGACCGGTCAGACTCTTCTGAAAGACTTTTATTAGTAGTCTTTCGTCTCCTCCGTATTGGCACATGTTCCCACAATAGGACTTCAAGTGCGCAATAGGATTGCCAGTGCCATTATATTTTTTGAAGGCCGGCATTTTAAATTTGGGGGGCGGGAGGACCTCAACGAATAGGCATAAATCTGTGAAGTCCGTCGCGTGGATTTTAGTACCACCCATTTTCATCAACTACTTTTATAGTTTGTCCAACTATTCTTTCAGCTGCTCTGACTCTTTCGATACAAGGGCCACTTTCTCGACCATTAGTTGGACTTCACTCTGGGCCACCAAGGGGTGGGAAATTATGGGAGGAGAGTTAAGGCTGGTCAATGCCCCAGCATAGGCCCTGCTATTCCTAATATCGTCCTCCTCATACTGCTGGTCGGCATAATGTGCAGTGAGGGCGGGACTCTCTTATTATTGTTGTATAGGTTGGATGGGGAATGACGTGAGTGGGGGTTGGGTGAGCCCATTGGGGGTGAAGGAAGGTTTGTTGGGTGATGGGAATTTGGTTTTGAGGTGGGGCCATTGGGTATGGGGGAAGGTTTGGAGATGGTCTTGGGGTGTGGGGCCATGGAAAAATTAGGTTTGGGGGACGACATGGGTTTGACCCGGCTGTGAAGGTTGGGTGAAATGTTGGGGGTATTGTGAAAGGTATGAGTGTGGGTTTGGGTTTGGGCCATGAAGCCTTGGTCATTTTGGGCCAAGGGCCACTGATGGGTTTGGGCCATGGGCCCTTGGTAGGTTTGGGCCATGGGGCCTGGGTAGGTCTGGATATGGGCCCTTAATGGGTTTGGGCCAAGGGTCCTTGATGGGTTTGGGCTATGAGCCCTGGGTAGGTTTGGGCCATGGGCCCTAGATGGGTCTAGGCCATGGGCCTTGGGTAGGTTTGGGTCATGGGCCTTAGATGGGTCTGGGCCATGGGCCCTAGATGAGTTTGGCCCAATGGGCCTTGATGGGTCTTGACCATGGGCCCTGGGTAGGTTTGGGTGGTGGGGTATTGGACCATGGGGCCCTGGGATATGTGGGAAAAGGGGGTTTGGGCCAATGGGCCTTGGGGTATGTGGGAGGTGGGAGATTGGGCCATTTGGCCTTGGGGTGTATGGGTAGTGGGAGGTTGGTCCATGGGGCCTTGGGGCATATGGGTAATGGGGGTTTGGATGGTGTGGATTATGGGGGGTTGATGGGGGTCATTGGGGAGTGAGGCATGGAGATTGGCTAGGGTGTGAGATGGGTTTAGGGACATGGAGTGTGTAGGAGGGGGGTGTTTTGAGAAGCTTTCCACATGGAGTAGGCTTGGAACATCTCCTCCATCATGGTCATGGAAGGAGGATTGGATGTGGATGGTAGATTTAAGGGATAATTGGGTATGGATGGGATGGAGTTGGAGAGAAGATTGGGCATGGCCATGGTAAGGGATGGGATATGGGATGGATTGAAGGAATGGGGTGGGGCATTGGCAGAGGGGGAAGATGAAGGGTAAAGTGTGGGTTTTTGGGAAAAATCGAGTGTGGCCCCGGTAAAAATGGGCATGACCCAGGTAGATGGGGGGACATGTGGGGGATCGGATAGGGCGGAAGTGGTGTATGTGAATGTGGGTGGATCGGGCCTGTAGGGGAAAGATGGGAAATGAGGCATGGATGTGGATTGGGGGAATGGGTTTGAGTTTTGTAGGGGTGTGGAAGGGAAATGAGTTGGATTTGGCATGGGTATGGTTTGGGAAAAAGATGGAGAATGGGGGGTTGGGCTTTGGATATTTTGGGAAGTGGTGGTTGGGAAAATGGGGGCGCCAAATGGGCCGATAACGGAAAAGGGGGGTTGGGTGAGGGGGATAGTGGAAAAAACTTCTCCCAAATGGGAGTGGGTTGGAGAATGCGGTGGGGATGAGTTGGGATCGGCGTAAGCCAGGTCCACACCCACGACATTCTACGGGAACGAGTTGGGTAAGGGTTCCTTGGATAAGGCCCAAAATTCCTCCTCCTTCTTCCCCTACTGGACGGCGGAGGGTAAGATGATGCCGTTGTGCCTGCACCACAAACTCTTATATATATATTTTTTTGAGATTTTGATTTGCTTTTCTTTTTCTTTTTTTTTTGGAAAATGTTTTTGAAAGACAAAGGTTTCGAGGCCTTGGAATTCCCTTTTCGGGTGGCTCTCATACCCTAATTCAAAACCCGCGGCTATGATTCCGACGCACTTTGAAAGAATCGAAGGAGAACCTTCGATCTATTAAAGGCACAAAAATTGAGGCAAACAATCCTATCCCCCGGAATGAGCCAAAAAAAAGTTGCCCTCTTTTGACCGGCAGGGGCATATTGGGTGTCGGAGATGGCGGGGCCCAAACAATGCACTTAGCACACTGATCCGGGGACTCAGGAGGTGAAAAAGGCCACGAATTCGGGTTGGTGTTCTGCAAAACAGACCTGGCACAACTAATACACTCTCCCAGGTTGTAGGGGTCCTTTTTTACACTGGTGCAACTATTAGTTGCGCCAAGGTAAAATGGGAGATTTTAAAGCTGGCCCAACTAATAGTTGCGCCAGTTATAAATTCCCATTTTTTGCACTGGCGCAACTAATACTTGCGCCAGGCAAAAATGGTGCTCCATATCTGATGATAGCAGGCACCAACACCCGAGATGAGTCTCTTTTTTTTTTTTTTTTTATAGAAGCTAGGCTTTCAGGAACTGAGCTATTTTTTGGTGATCAATTCGCTCCTCATTGCACCTAAAGGGTTTGAGTCCAGTATAACTCGCTAGTGCGCTCCCCAAGGTTTTTAAGCTGTTGAATGGGAACTCACCCGATATACCTCAGACGTGAGCACCTTCTCAGATACTAGGTGGGCTAGGACTTTTCTTGATCATCACCACTAGGAGTTGCCGCCATACTAAGACCTGGGTGGTTGTGTGTTTGCCTAATCCCAACCCCTTTAAAATCTACCCCGTAAAAACAAATTAATTAAGCTCTCTAACTTAGTTCAATTTTAATTTTTTCAAAGCTTTTCTTCTTTTTATAGAAGTTTTCTTTAGTTAAAAGACTGGGGGTGATTATCTTGTGCCGCCATTGCAGGCCGGCGTCTACTGTTGGGATATGAGTGTGCAAGTAGGCCCGCCAATCAGCAAAGCTACTTTAAATGATGGAAAATTAAAGAAATTGAAAGACAATGCTCAAGTAGGCTCGCCAATTGGCTAAGGCACTAAAAATGATGGAAAAGTAAAGAAATTTAAAGACTATGCGCAAGTAGGCCCGCCAATCGGCTAAGTCTCGTAAATGGCGTAAAAGTAGGGGTAAGTAAAATGACTTAATTGGAGGGGTGAGTAAAAAAATAGTAAAAATAAAATAAAGAAAAACAGCAATAAAATTTTAGAAAAATAAAAAATAAAGAGGCCTAGCTCTAGGGGAAGCTCTACTAGCTAATCTCCAGCAGAGTCGCCATCTGTGCGACCGTGGGATTTGGGACGATCCCGTCGCGGCGATTCGCTCGATTGCAAAAAACATAGAGTCGCCACCCAGAGCTTTCGGTGTCCCGAGAAACCTAGTTCATTTTTATAAGCACTAAAGTGCTAAAAATATGATTCTGAATCCGGTCCACACCAAAGGCTCTTGGGTAGGGGCTTTGGTTATCGATCGGGAAAGTGTTAGGCACCCGATCAACCCGCTTAATGCGGTCTCTACTTATGGCCAGAACTAAAATGAAGTAAAAGAAAAGAAAATGGTTCCCTCTTACCCAAATGGGCCTAGAATCCTATTTGTGCCCCTCCGTTCCTACCGAAAATTCGGCAGCGTAACGGCATAAATGGGAGGATGAGAAGAGCCAAAAAGAGATAGGAGAAAAAAGGGGAGACCCAGAGCCCTCGGGCCCTTGTAGCACCATAGGAGAGCCTTGTGTGGCTTGCTTTGATGAGCTCTTGAAGGCTTTGTTTGGTACGAAATAGGGTTTTAACTCCTAAGACTTGAAGCTAAGAGGTAGAGAAGGGAGGCTAGGGGATCACACACACCTAGGCTAAGGGTTTTGGATGCAAGAACAAGCTTGAAATGAGGCTGGGAGATTATGGAATTTGGGTGAAAATGGTGCACAAAAGGGAGGAAGAACTTCTCACTTTGAGCTCTTTCTCTCTTAAGCAAATTTCTCAACCCCTAAACTAAGGGGTGGGGGTCTCTATTTATAGGAAATGGGTGGATTAGGAGACCACTTAAGTGTTAATTGGGATTAGCAATTAGGTAATCTCAAATCTAAGGATTCCTAGGATTTTTGGAGCCTTGAGATGTGTGAGAAGGTCCTCCAATGGTGGATGATGGGGTGAGGCCTTAAACCACTTAAAGGGTTGCAAATAGGTAGTGACTGCGTGCAACAGAACTAGAAAAACACAACTCAAGGATCAAGGTGGTCAACAAGTCAAACCCTAATCATAATTTTTAGGGCAAAATCCAGAGGTTACTAATAGTTGCGCCAGGCAAATGTACAGTAAAACAGTTTTCAATAGTGCCTGAAAGTTGGTTCGCGGGACTAGGCCCCACCTTTAACCTTGGCGCAACTATTAGTTGCGCCAGGCTTAAAATCTGGGAGAATTGGCCTGGCACAACTAATAGTTGCACCAAGCAAAATTATAACTGGCGCAACTATTAGTTGCGCCAAATCCTAGGGGGGCCCATATGAACTTACATTTCTGCCCTCCGGGCTCGGTTTGCGATATCTTTTGATGTATACCTCCGATTGTGGCAATTCTTAAACCATTGGAAAGTTGATGACTTCTACTTTTCAATGGTGTGAGATTCGACCATAGTAAAAGGCTATAGGTAGTCTCGATGCACCCCTCCTCATCCATTACTTGATAAGGTTAGGTTTAGGTTCAGAACGGGTTCTAAGGGTTGGGATTGATTTCTAAAGGTTCGAGGTGGGTTCCTAAGGGATCTAGGGTGATTCCTAAGGGTTTGGAAGGGTTCTTAGGGGTTCTAAGGTGATTCCTAAAGGTTCCATGCATGCCATCAAAAGCTCGAAAGTGTACCTCTCTCGAAAGGTGTTTCAATCGGGCCTTGGGCCAAATTTGGGTGTCTACAACCTTATTGCTGATCCCTCATAAGAAATTAAGGCTTTCACCTCATGACCCATGGGTGTGGGGGCCTTCTCTTCCATAATCTCACTCCATACATTCTCAAAAGCATCATCAAGATCATCACAGAAATCATTATAATGCAGCAGCGTGGGAAAAGTCTCTTCCACAAGCTCATCCAAAACATCAATTGAAAAAGAATCCTCATCATTCAAGTGAGGTTGATGGGCTGCATTGTACACATTTAATCTGACCTTCATATTGCCAAAAGTTACCTCCATCACCTCTGATCTATATTATATATATGCATTTGTAGTAGCCAAAAATAGCCTACCCAAGATCACTGGGATGGAGGTAGCACACTTGCTTGGTTACATGTCTAGCACCAGGAAATCAGCTGGATAAAAGAATTTGTTAACTCCAACAAGCACATCCTCTATAATCCCCACTGGCTTCCTTTCAAATCTATCAGCTAATTGTAAGGCCACATGTGTGGGCTTCAACTTTCCTAGGCCCAACTTCTCATAAACTAACTATGGAAGCAGATTCACACTAGCTCACAGGTCTAGTAAAGCCTTTTCAATGGTGTGATCCCCAGTGATGCAAGGGATTGTGGGGACTCCAGGGTCATATAGCTTAGTTGGGATTGCAATGGTCAACACTTGGTTTACTTTTTCAGCTGAAAAGACCTTCTTGGATAAATGTATCCTTCACTGCCTTTTATGGGTGCAAAGATCCTTCAAAAATTTGGCATAGGTTGGCACTTCCTAGATTGCATCAAGTAAAGGCAAGTTGATCTTTACTTGTTTAAAAGTCTCCATCATTTCCTCTACTTTAGTATTCCCCTTATCAAAAGGAGAAGGTGCTTGAAGTGCCCTTGGAAATGGCAAGTGAGGGACTGCTCCATCATTTCCTTCCTTAGCCAATTCATCACTTTCCTTTTTGTTTTCATTATTTTGTTGGGGAGCATCAACATTCCTTTTATTTAGGCTGATTAGGCAGCCTCCCCTCTTCTCTCTTTGTCAAGGCATTAGATAGCTGACCAAGGTAGTCTTCCATATTTTTAATGCTTTGGCTATGAGAGTGGATTGTTTGGGATAAAGAGCCCAAGTTCTACCATGAGGGCAGAACTTGTTCTTCAAAAGAGGGTGATCTGGTGACTGGTGCTTGTGCAGCTTGTTGCACAGGCTGAGCCATGGTCTGCTGGTATTAGGGCCTTGGGATAAAATTTTACTAATAAGTTTAGGGAGCAAGCTTATAAGACATTAACTGCTATGGATAGAACTGTTGTTGGAACTGTTGTGGCTGGTTTTGAATATTGTCTTACCCCCACCTCAGATTAGGGTGGCTTCTCCAAGAGTAACCAGCATTTGGCTGCTGGCCAAAGGTCTGAGCAGCCTGCACATGTTCTAGCACTAGTTCTAGGAATTGAGCAGCAGAGGGACAATCTTGAATGGGACGAGTGGGAGATTGGTAGATGAGACATGCCTCTTCCACATTAACAGCTATTGGAGACTGCGTTACTCCCATCATTTTCTCCAACTGTTGGGTCAAGCTGGCTACCTTTCTTTCCAAGTCATTATACCCACCAATTTCATACATTTTTCCTTTTATTGTGTTTTCCCTCAACAGTCCTGCTAGAATCTTTGTGTCCCTAGTGAAAGACTCCTGCTGTAAGGAATTTTCACTAATAACATCAAACAATTCCCAATCTTCCTCAGCTATTTTATGAAGGCATGTGCCTCCACAACAAGTATCCACCATATTTCTACTCTTAGAATCAATTCCTTGATAGAAACTTTGTATAAGTTATCATTCTAGAATTTGGTGGTGAGGGCATTGCCTTAACAGCTCTTTAAATCTCTCCCATACTTCATGGAACCCTTTAATTAGGAGTTGAGAAAATGAGATGATATTTTTCCTCAACTGACTGGTTCTAGACATGGAAATTTAGCTTGGAATTGACATTGTAGGTCACTCCAAGAGTTGATACTATTAGGAGGAAGTGAGGACAACCAGACCCTAGCTTTGTCCTTTAATGGAAAAGGAAATAGCCTTTGCTTGGTTGCTTCTAGCCCCAGTCCTACAATGTTGAAGATAGTACACAAGGCAAGGAATTCATCAACATGTTTATATGGGTCCTCTTTACTCAAACCATGGAAGGAGGGTAACATATGGATGGTTAAAGCTTTAATTTCATAATTTCCCTCTACAGTAGGGAATTGAATACAAAAGGAAGAGTTATATGCACCAAGTGCATAGTAATCTCTCAACAGCCTTGGTTGCTCACCCATATCAATAGATTCAAGTGTAGCAGATGCAGGTGGGGTTTGTTTAGGCCTAAGAATCCTCTCAACCTCTAAATTGAATGGCACAAGCTGAGGGTTGAGGGTTCTTCTTCCAAACATACACCACTCACAATCCCAATGCACAACTACAACTCAAAGTTAAAGCAAACAGTCAGGAATTGCAACACAAGTAAAACACTATTAGATCTAAAAATTCACAAATCTAGAAATATAAAAGTGTAAGAAAATGCAAACTCAGTCCAGCTTGCTCCTCCTTCTAGCAAAAATTGCTTCTCTAAGCACAGCTCCACATCTGCAAAAAAAATTATAAACTACACAAACAACTACAGAAGCAATTAATCAAATACTAAACAGACACTTGAAAAATCTAAATCTAAAAATGAGAAAACTTAGATCTACCACTTTTAAAAACACAGATCCCCAGCAACGGCACCAAAAACATGGTGTTGCTGCCACCTTGTGATTATTAAATAATTAAAATCAGCCAATTAAAAGGCAAAAATCACAGAGAAATGGAATCAAGGTGAGCAGCCAGTCCTGCAAGATCCAGGGCTGTTGTAACAAGTTTTAAGAAGTAAGGGTATGTCCACAGGGAAATGTGTTCTAAAAGATGGTAAATCTCCATATCCAAAGCAGATCTGACACTCTATCCTAATTTAAACTAAAGCAGGAAAGAGGAGTGGATTTGTGGTTTTGTCACATTAACTACAGACTGCAGAATTAAATGCTATGGATCCAGATCTAGTTCAACACAGAGAATAGAGGAGATATAGAAGAGATGAAAAATTCAAAAGGTGAGAACAACATCAAGGGGTATTGGTCTCTCACTAAAAATCAAAGGAATGAAAGGGCCTTGCATAGAACTGATTTGCTACAATCCTCCATCTAGCTACAAGCTCCCCATTTCTGGCAGATGCAAGGTATAAGGATCCAATCTCAACCAGAGAATTGAAGCAATCCTAAGGCTATGAACTATCCACTTTAATGGACACAGACCATCCTAGAGATTGTTCCGCTTCAAGGATCTTGATTAGAACAGGAAAATCATTACAAATGCTACAGATGTCAGGTTACCATCTCCCCATTTTCGGCTGGCATCCACAGGAGTATCCAATCCAGGGAAATCAAATATGAAAAAGTGAAATGGAGATCAGAATAACCTTTAAACTCCATAATTATATTGCAAGCTTACAATACTATTACACCTACATCTGCAATCTATGCAATATGCAGTCTATTACAAGCCTCTAAATCTCTCAATTAATAGCTTAAGACCTCACCCTAACTACTGAGAAGAGTTTAGTCACTCATGATTGGCTAAAGAGAGAATGGGTGAAGAAGATAGGAGGGAGAATTTGGAGGGAAAAATGGATCTCGCTCTAGGCTCTGGTTCTCTCCAAGTCTGGACATTTGGTTTGTATTTTTTTTAAGCTTTTATACTCTCCTCCTCTGTCCTCAGATCCGTTTCAGCCAATCAGAGCTCAAGAGAATAATTCTGTTATTCTGGGCTACTGATGTGGCTTATTTCTCTTTTAGAAGCTCTCTTCCCATTGGCTCTCAACTGGCAAGTACACGTGAAGTAGTTAGGGTTTCTATGCATGCCCAAACATGTATCAAAAATACCCCCAGCGGTTGCTAAAGTGTTTTGAAACTCATGCATAGAAATCTAGAATTGGCAGCTGCTAAAGGAAGACACTGAGAAGTTACCAAAATGAGTGTCGAGAGGTTCAAAGATCCCCTCGACAGGTTCTGAATCTACATTATAATCACATCGACATGTTGCATTAGCTTTCGACAGCATTGCCGACTTCTCGACAGGATTCAAGTACTAGTCGACAGGTTTGGAGTGGCTCTCGAAAGGTTTGAACACATCTCGAGAGGTTGATGAAGATCCTATCGACAGCTTGGGAGCATGTCTTGAGAGGTTGTTTTAAACTTGTCGAAAGGATTGCAGGCTTATTTCTTCATTCTGCTTAGTTCCATGATCATCCTCTCAACAAGTTATAGGAAACCTTGTCAACGGTTTATACAATCTTCAGTGAAGTGCTCGACAGGTTGGCTCAATCCTCGCGAGACTGAATGTTGCTTCAGGTAAATTATAGACAGGTTGCTTTGTACTGCTCGGCAAGTTCAGTTGAACCTCGCGATAAGTGACTGAAACCTCTCGACTTCATCTACACCTTGAAATATCCTCTCGACAGGTTTAGGGGTGTGTTATGTAGTGAAAAATGCCATTTTTCACCTCTTAACCTGACCTTTGTTGGACCTTTGAGGTGACTAATAATGTGTTTTAAGTATGTTTTATAGTTCAGCAATAAATTGCAAGCTTAATATAGATTTTCAGTTAAAAGATCCCAAGAAGCACTGTGCTACCTAATTGGAAAGGCCAGAGACCATGTCCAGTTGCAAGAAATAAAGTTTAAACCTACTAAGGGGTTGTTGAACACCCAAGAGGTGTGCGGAAGCATTTGTGAAAATATGAAAATATGTCGAGAGCGTCCCAAAGACCGTCGAGAAGTTCTGAGAGCAAAGAGTGAAGCAGTCGAGAGGTTCAACATGGGTAAAAGAAGCTGTCGGGAGGTATTGAGTTGAAAAGATAAAGATCTTGATAGGTTCCAACACCTACCAAGAGGTTGGAAGTATAGACAAGGATCCTGTCGAGAGGATACTTCAAGGTGCAGATGAAGTCTAGAGGTTCTAGTCACTTATCACGAGGTTCAACTGAACCTATCGAGCAATACAAAGCAACATGTTGGTAATTTACCTAAAGCAATATTCAGTCTCGCGAGGATTAAGCCAACCTGTCGAGCACTTCACTGAAGATTGTATAAATCGTTGACAAGATTGTCTATAGCCTATCGAGAGGATGAGCGTGAAACTAAGCAGAACGAAGAAATAAGCCTACAATCCTTTCGACAAGTTCAAACCAACCTCTCGAGATGTTCTCCCAAGCTGTCGATAGGATCTTCATCAACCTGTCGAGATGTGTTCAAACCTATCGAGAGCCACTGCAAACCTATCGACTAGTACTTTAATCTCGTCGAGAAGTCAGCAATGCTGTCAGAAGCCAATGAAACCTATCGATGTGATTATAATGCATGTTCAGAACCTATCGAGAGGATCCCCTGAACCTCTCGACACTCATTTTGGCAACTTCTCAGCGTCTTCCTTCAGCAGCAGCCAATTCTAGATTTCTATGCACGAGTTCTAAAACACTTCAGTGACCCCTAAGGGTATTTTTGGTACATATTTGGGCATGCATGGAAACCCTAACTACTTCATGTTTACTCACCAGTTGAGAGCCTATGTTAAGAGAGCTTCTAGAAGAGATATCGGCCCCATCAGTAGCCCAGAATAACAGAATTATTCTCTGGAGTTGTGATTGGATAAAACAGATCTAAGGAGAGAGGAGGAGAGTATAAAAGCTTGAAATAAATAAAGACTAAATGTCCAGACTTCGAGAGACCCAAAGCCTAGAGCGAGATCCATTTTTCCCTCCAAATTCTCCCTCCTTCTTCCTTCTTCTCCCATTCTCTCTTTAGCCAATCATGAGTGGCTAAACTCTTCTCAATAGTTAGGGTGATGTCTTAAGCTATAAATTGAGAGATTCAGAGGCTTGTAATAGACTGTATATTACACAGATTGTAGATCTAGGCGCAATAGTATTGTAAGCTTGCAATATAATTATGTAGTTTAAAGGTTATTCTGATCTATATTTCATTTTTTCGTATTTGATTTCCCTAGATTGGGTACTCCTGTGGATGCCAGCCAGAAATAGGGAGATGGTAGCCTGGCATCTGCAGCATCTGCAATGGTTTTCATATTCTAATCAAGATCCTTAAAGTGGAACAATCTCTAGGATGGTCTGTGACCATTAAAGTGGATAGATCATAGCCTTAGGATTGCTTCAATTATCTAGTTGAGATTAGATCCTTATACCTTGCATCTGCCAAAAATGGGGAGCTTGTAGCCAGATGGAGGATTGTAGCAAATTAGATCTATGCAAGGCCCTTTGATTCCTTTGATTTTCAATGAGAGACCAATACCCCTAGTTGTTGTTCTCACCTTTTGAATTTTTTATCTCTTCTATTTCTTCTCTATTCTCTGTATTGAACTAGATCTGGATCAATAGCATTTAATTCTATAGTCTGTAGTGAAAGTTACCAAACCACAAAATCTCTCCTCTTTCCTGCTTTAGTTTAAATTAGGATGGAGATTTACCATCCTTTAGAACACATTTCCCTATGGACATACCCTTTCTTTTTAAAACTTGCTACAATAGCCCTAGATCTTGCAGGACTGGCTGCTCACCTTGATTCCATTTCTCTGTAATTTTTACCTTTTAATTGGCTGCTTTTAATTCTTTAATAATCACAAGGTGGCAGTAACAACAAGTTTTTGGTGCCGCTGCCGGGGAGTCCTGAAAGGGAGGCACTGAGTTGAAAAGATAAAATCTTGAGAGGCTCCTGCACCTAGTGAGAGGTTGGAAGTATAGACAAGGATCCAGTCGAGATGATACTTCAAGGTGCACCTCAAGTGGAGAGTCCTGAAAGGGAGGCATCCCAAGTGGCCTGCTCTGCAGCTACTCCTTCGATTCCCTCAGCACTTGCAGTCATTCCCTCCATTCCAGCTGATATCCCTAGTTTCCCCATCCCATCAGCCTCTCAACCACCCACCTCATTTCCTTTGCCTTCCATCTTAGTCTCCCTACCTTCCATTCAAACCTCCTTACCCCCCAGCACCTTAGCCTCCTTTTTCACCATCACCACATCAACACCTCTATCCATTCCTTTTACCATTGACCTAATCCCTACCTTACCTTCACTCACCATTCCAGCCAGCCCAACCATTTTAACTACCCCACTTGTGAGCCCTGCACCCACTTCATCAACTAGCCTAGCCACTTCTTCCCCTCCATCTGTTCCCTTTGATTTCGATTCCACTTTTCCCATCTCACCTTCACACACCCAGGACTAGTTGACCATGGAGGATTTTTCATCATTGATAAAATCCATTATGGAGAATATTGGGCATGACTACACTCCCTTACCAGATTCTCCACATCCTACCACTCCACAACCTGCCCACTCATTTACCCCACCAATCCCACCAATCCAAACCATAGCCCCTGTCCCACCTGATCCTTTACCCTAAATCCTAAACCTTTTACTTTCCCTCCAATACCAAGTGATGGCCAATAACCAAACCCAATCATCGATTGAGGCCACACTCCATACCATGAACTCCACCCTCCAAAGTCAATCCCCCCTACCTGACTCTTCTTAAGGTCATGCAAGCCAATGCTTATATTAACAGAGATGTCCTTCAGGGCATGGCTGACCTGTGAACCACTATGAGGCAGCCTCTACTTGATCATATCAAATTCCTACAAGTGACATACAAGCTAGAGAAGAAAGAGATAAAGAAGGGTGGTTAGTAGGAAATTATGGTGAAATACAACGAGGAGAAGACTAGAGCTGAGGGCCAAGAGGATGTGATAAAGGCCCTGCAGGCACAGCTGAGAGTAACACAGGACAAAGTGCAGGAGTATGGGCTGACTATTGCAGCCATGCAGAAGGATTTAACTGTGAAGACCGATAGGGAGTTAGCTAAGGCTCTCTCCAGAGAATTGAACCCTGATACACCTCCCATGGCAATAGCCCCTCCCCCACAGGAGCCGAGCAAAGTCAAGCCTGACATCAAACTCAAGGAGTCCCCTTCCAAACCTAAGACACCCCCTCCAAAGAAATCCACCTCCAAAGCTAGAGAACCCTCCTCCAAGAGGTCCCAATCCACTGCAGCTGCTAGGAAGGAAGCAAAGGGTAAAGGACTCAAAGATCCACCTACGGTTGCAGAAGAGTCAGACGATTAGAGTTGTACATTTAGGATATGTATACCTCACTGCTTGTAGACCACTTCCCCTTACATTTTGCTTATTTTAGTGTTAATATAGACATTTTGCTTTAGTATTGTCCTCTTTTGTGCATATTGTTGTTCTTTCTTAAGCTGCACTTTAGTTGTGTATTTTTCTATCCTTATTTCCCTATATATGTCTTTCTTGCTGCACATTTCCCTATCTTCCAAGCCGTGAGGACACTGCTCCTCATAGGTTTGGGGGTGTGGCAGCTTGCTAATATATAGTTAATGACAGTGCAGCAAGGTTTTCAATTGAAATTTAGGAAATGAAATAATTTCACACCTGATTTCTGTTTGAAAGAGAGGAAATTAAAACTTTTTAATACTATAACATGTTATAGTTCTAACACCTTCATGAAGCAAATGGCAGGAATTTTTATAAATGAATGCTTAGTGAAGCTAAAATGAGAGGAAATTGTGAGGATATACCCCAGAAGTCTAATGAAAGACCATATCCAGTGAGATTTGGGCTTGAGAAAATTCTTTCTTGAAGAGTGTCTTGGCGATTTCTTCTACTCCAAGGACTGATTGGACCTAGCCCTGCTCACTAGAAGTTAGGTAAATCCGAATTGAAATAGATTGACATCATTCATGACATTGAGGACATGAAGTAAGGCCATCCTTTGGACAATTTGAGCTTAAAATATCCTTACCCCTTTGAACTGCCCTTGACACGCACCTTTTGAGCCTTAAGAATCTCAGTTTTCTTTGACAACAACCAGAAAATTTGAACCAAAAACCTTAGTGACCTGATTCAGCCTGACCCTCACTCTGAGATTTCAAAAGGTAAAGGAGAAGAAGTTGAAAAAGGTGGAGTTGGTTCAACATTTGGTGAAAGAAGAAGAAAATACATCAAAAGGCAGTTGTGTATTAGAAGTACAATTGTGGCATTCCAGCCAATAAAAATATAGAGAAGAAAAAAAAAAGAGAGCACACAAAAAAGGAAAAGAAAAATAGAAAATCAAAACAAAAGACTAAGAAAGAGAAGTCACTTCATTGGATATTTTGAAAGAGAAGAGAAAAAGCTAGCCACTTTGGCTCTGAAAATTCAAAGAAGATGAAGACTATGCTAAAATGAAGGTGTACATGTAACCTCCTTACTCTACTGATTTCTCAAATTTGAATTCCATTCCACCCTTTTATTCTTTGTAAACTTCACTCATAAGCCACATTACAACCCAATAAAAAGACCTTACTAATCTAAAATTGATTGAGCTGCCATGTGGAGATAAGAATTTGTTTAATCTATGGTGAAAAGAGTTAGAAAATTTAGAAATTGGAAGCAATGCCTATGCTCATGCTTGCAGTCTTATTTGAGGGCTGTAAATGCTCTTGAGCTATGTGAATTGATACACCCTTCTACTTCTATTGAGAGTGACAGCCCTGGGGAGTTTTGGGTCTTAAATTAAGATTGATGGGGGTACTATCCAAAAACAAAATTCTCAATTTGAGGGTAAACTTTGCATTAATTATCATACAAAATACCTTGAAATGAGTTGATTGATTGTGAAGGAACTACAGCAGAATTCTAGTTTTAAATTGCCATGTTTTTGCTGAGAATCCTCTGAAACTAAATGGACAAGGTGTGGAATGAATTTTATATTGCTTGAATTTTGTTTTAGTATGTTGCACTATTATTAACTGACTTTATTGGAGAAGTTTATGGATGACTTCACTATAAACCCTTAGGAGACTTCACTCCCCCACTAGGGATCATCTAGGGGTTTAAAAGGCTTGGTGCATGTGCCAAATGCATCCGTGTTCCCTACAAAAGTGGCATTAAATTTTGTAGGTTAATTGTTTTTACTTTCTCATTTGCTCAAGGACCAGCAAAGCTTAGGTTTGGGGGTGTGTTAAGTAGTGAAAATTATCATTTTTTACCTCTTAACCTGACCTTTATTAGACCTTTGAGCTGACTAATAATATATTTTAAGTATGTTTTGTAGTTCAGCAATAAATTGCAAGCTTAATACAGATTTTCACTTAAAAGAGCCCAAGAAGCACTGTGCTACCTAATTGGAAAGGCCAGAGACCAAGTCCAGCTACAAGAAATAAAGTTTGAACCTACTAAGGGGTTGCTCAGTGCTGAACAATGGAAGAACAACACACCCAAGAGGTGTGCCAGCTGTGGAAGCACTGAAAATATGCCGTCGAGAAGTTTTGAGAGCAAGGAGTGAAGCAGTTGAGAGGTTGAACATGGGTAAACGAAGCTGTTGAGAGATACTGAGTTGAAAAGATAAAGATCTCCAAAGGTTCCTGCACCTACCGAGAGGTTGGAATTAAAGATGAGGATTCTATCAAGAGGATACTTCAAGGTGCAGATGAAGTCGAGAGGTTCTAGTCACTTATCGCAAGGTTCAACTGAACCTGTCGAGCAGTATAAAGTAACATGTCGGTAATTTACCTGAACCTGCAATCCTTTCCACAAGTTCAAACCAACCTCTCGAGATGTTCTCCCAAGCTATCGATAGGATCTTCATCAACCTGTTGAGATGTGTTCTAACCTATCGAGAACCACTCCAAACCTGTCGACTAGTACTTCAATCCTGTCGAGAAGTCAGCCAAGCTATCAGAAGCCAATGCAACCGGTTGATGTGATTATAATGCAGATTCAGAACCTGTCGAGAGGATCCCTTCAACCTCTCGACACTCGTTTTGGCAACTTCTTAGCATCTTTCTTCTACGGCTATCAATTCTAGATTTTTGTGCACAAGTTCCAAAGCACTTCAGCGACCCCTGGGGGTATTTTTAGTATATGCTTGGGTATGCATGAAAACCCTAACTACTTCATGTGTACTCGCCACTTGAGAGCTAATGGGAATAGAGCTTCTAGAAGAGAAATTGGCCACATCAGTAGCCCAGAATAACAGAATTATTCTCTTGAGCTCTGATTGGCTGAAACGGATCTGAGGACAGAGGAGGAGAGTATAAAAGCTTGAAAAAAATACAAACCAAATGTCCAAACTTGGAGAGAACCAGAGCCTAGAGCGAGATCCATTTTTCCCTCCAAATTCTCCCTCCTTCCTTCTTCTCCCATTCTCTCTTTAGCCAATCATGTATGGCTAAACTCTTCTCAGCAATTAGGGTGAGGTCTTAAGCTATAAATTGAGAGATTAAGAGGCTTGTAATAGGCTGTATATTATACAGATTATAGATCTGGGCGCAATAGTATTGTAAGCTTGCAATGTAATTATAGAGTTTAAAAGTTATTCTGATCTACATTTTACTTTTTTGTATTTGATTTTCCCGGATTGGATACTCCTGTGGATGCCAGTCAAAAATGGGGAGTTGCTAGCCTGGCATCTATAGCATCTGTAATGGTTTTCCTGTTCTAATCAAGATCCTTGAAGTGGAACAATCTCTATGATGGTCTGTGACCATTAAAGTGGACAGATCATAAGCTTTGGATTTCTTCAATTCTCTGGTTGAGATTGGATCCTTATACCTTGTATCTGTCAGAAATGGGGAGCTTATAGCCAGATGGAGGATTGTACCAAATTAGATCTATGTAAGGCCCTTTGATTCCTCTGATTTTCAGTGAGAGACTAATACCCCTAGCTGTTGTTCTCACCTTTTGAATTTTTCGTCTCTTCTATATCTCCTCTATTCTCTGTGTTGAACTAGATCTAGATCAATAGCATTTAATTCTTTAGTCTGTAGTAAAAGTGATAAAACCATAAAACCTCTCCTCTTTCCTGGTTTAGTTTAAATTAGGATAGTGTGCCAGATCTACTCTGGATCCATTTCTCTGTGATTTTTACCTTTTATTTGGCTGATTTTAATTCTTTAATAATCACAAGGTGGCAGCAACAACAAGTTTTTGGCACCACTGCCGGGGAGCTATGTTTTTAAAAGTTGTAGATCTAAGTTTTCTCATTTTTTTAGATTTAGATTTTTCATTGACTAGTAAGTGTTTGATTAATTGCTGCTTTAGTCTTTGTGTAGTTTTACTCTGTTTCAGATATGGATCTGTGGAGCTAAGAGGAGCTCTGTATCACTTGGGAGAACAATCATTGCTTAAGTTTGCATCTCTTAACTCTGTTTACATTCTTAGATCTGTTGTGGAGTAGATCTGCAGTTTTGTATTTGATTATTTTATGATTGTTGTTATTGAATTTTGTGCTGAGATTTTCTGCTTTGTATTTGATTTCTATGGTGTGTATGCTTGGGAGGAGATCTCTTAATCTTGAGATTGCTCCCTTAGATCTTGAAGTTGAAAGACTTCTTAGATCTAAGAAAATCATACACACACCTGTAGTTGATGAGAATTTTGCAATGGGTGAACAACCTAGAACATTGAAGGAATTTAATGCACCAGGGGTGTACAATTCTCCCTTCTACATTTAATTCCCTGCTGTTCAAAGAAACTATGAGATCAAGTCTTCTATCATCCAGATGTTACCCTCATACCATGGCCTGAGCAAAGAAGACCCATATAAGCATATTGATAAATTTTTAGGATTGTGTACCACCTTCAATATTGTAGATTTCGGGAAGGAAGCAATCAGGTTGAGACTCTTTCCTTTTTCACTAAAGGATAGAGCCAGAATTTGGTTGTCAATACTCCCAATCAACAGTATTCAGGGCCAAGTTTTTCCCCATGTCTAAAACAAGTCAGTTGAGGAAGAGCATTATCTCTTTTGCTCAAGCCCCAACTGAAGATTTTCACCAAGCCTGAGAGAGATTTAAAGAACTCCTTAAGCAATGTCCCCATCATCAAATTCCTGAATGGCAACTTGTCCAAAGTTTCTATTAAGGAATCGATCCTAAAAGTAGGGATATGATTGATGCTTCTTGTGGTGGTACATACCTCCACAAGACTGTAGATGAGGCTTGGGAGTTATTTGATATCATCAATGAAACCTCTATGCAAAGGGAAACCTGGGCAAGAGTTTTCAAGACCCCTAGGTTGGTGAAAGAAAATACTACCAGAGGGAAGATGTATGAGGTGAGTGGACATAATGAGTTGGAGAGGAAAGTGGACAGTTTGACCCAACAGTTGGAGAAAATGATGGGAGCAAGGCAATCTCCAATGGCTGCCAAAGTGGAGGAGTCATGTGTCATATGCCAGTCCCCCACTCACTGCCTTGAGGAATGTCCTTCAGCTGTCCAATTTTCAGATCTTGTGATGGAGCATGTGAATGCTGCTCAATCCTATGGGCAACAACCTACTACTGGTTATCAGTGGAGAAGCCACCCCAACTTGAGGTGGAGACAAGACAACTTTTAAAACCAGCAGCAGCCACAGAAATCCATGCCTTATCGGAATGCCCAGCCATACCCGCATAATTATTTTCTAAGGTCCCAATATCAACAGCCTTTGGCTCAGCCAATGGTTCAGCTTGTGCTTCAAAGTGCACCAGCCCCAGCATCCCCTAGGCCCCTCTCATTTGAAGAGTAAGTTCTTGCTTCATTACAGAATTTAGGCTCTCGATCTCAAACTGTTAATTCCCATAGTCAAAGCATCAAGAAGATAGAGGACCACCTTGGTCAGCTATCTAATTCTTTGGCAAGGAGAGAAGAGGGGAGACTGCCCAGTCAGCCCATGAACAATCTAAAGGGGCAATACATGGTTGGTGAGACTTCTTCTCATGAAGAAGTCAAATCAGTCACCACCTTGAGGAGTGGGAAGCTAGTGGATAACCAAGTTGGTAATGAGCCTGATGAGTCAAGTGCAGAAAAGGAAGAAACAACCAATGAAAATATACAACAAGGACAACATTTACAAAATAAAGGGGGTGATGTGCCCCAACAGAAAATTAAAAATAAAAATATAGAAAAATCTGATAAACTTACTAAGGCTGCAAATGGGAAGACAGTTCCCCATTTTCCATTTCCCAATGTAATGAAAGTTGCTTCTCCTTTTGACAAGGGGAATGCTAAGGTTGAAGAGATGATGGAGACTTTTAAATAAGTAAAGATCAACCTGCTTTTACTTGATGCCATCAAGCAAGTTACAGCCTATGTAAAGTTTTTGAAAGAATTGTGCACCGACAAAAGACAGTCTAGGATACACTTATCCAAAATGGTTTTTTGTGCTGAGAAAATAAACCAAGTGTTGTCTATTACAACCCCAACCAAGCTGCAAGACCCTGGAGTTCTCACAATCCCTTGCATCATCGGGGATCATACCATTGAGAAGGCCCTATTAGATCTGGGAGCTAGTGTAAACCTACTTCCATATTCTGTTTATGAGAAGTTAGGCCTAGGAGAATTGAAGCCCACACATGTGGTGCTACAACTAGTAGACATCTGAAAGAAAGCCTGTGGGAATGATAGAAGATGTGTTAGTTAGAGTTGACGAATTCTTTTACCCAGCAGATTTTTTGTTCGTGACATGGAGCCAAGCAAGTGCACCACCTCTTTTCCTATAATTTTTTACAGACTCTTCTTGGCTACTGCCAATGCTCGTATTCAGTATAGATCAGGAAAAATGGAGGTATCCTTTGGCAACATGAAGGTTAAATTGAATGTTTACAAGGCAACAACTTGGCCTCACTTGAATGATGAGGATTGCTTTTTAATTGATGTTGTTGATGAGTTTGTGAAAGAGGTTTTGCCTGAGTTGCTGCATTGTAACAATCTTTGTGACGATGTTGGTGATGTTTTTGAGAATGTGGTGGAGCCTGTATCGACCATTTGCTATCATGAACCTCCATGACATGATTAAGTTCCAACAAATATATACTATGTATCATAAATTATGTCCTTAGTTATTTATTTTTTTTCTAATTTTTTCAGTTTTTGTTTCAGTTCTTTGTTCCACTGTACATAAATTTTCCATGCAGATTAGTACCCCAAGTAGGAAAATAAGTCAGAATTGGTGAAGTAACCTAAGTTGGAGTGTCAGATCTGTTGAGAAGTGAACTGGGAATGAATTCCAAATCTGTTTAAACTAAAATACAACCTATCAATAGGTTTTAGGAACATGTCGATAGGTTCTGAGAATTCCCAGTCTGCTTTTCGACAAGATCTAGAAGCTGTCGAAGTGTGAATTACTTCTCGACAGGTGTGGAAGGTGTAAAAATGGTTGTCGATAGGATCCAGGAGCATTCTGACAAGTTCAAAAGATTTTTAGCTGAGTTCTCGACAGGTTCAAAGTACCTATCGAGAGGTTTTGAGAAGCTCATGAAGTAATTTCTCTGGAGTCTAGAAGCTTTCGAGAGGATTGCTTATTGATTTCAAAGAACCTGTAGAGAGGTTTTATGAACCTCTCAAAAAGATGGCTTCTATATTTTTGGAACTCTTCAACAGGATTGTGTAGACCTCTCGCGAGGATTTGTCACTTTGCACTTGTCGACAGGTTGCAACAACCTGTCGACGACTTGCCCCAATCCTGTTGAAAATTGTTTTCCTCTGTTTTAAACCTAACGACAACTCCATTTTTGCCATTCGACAACTTCTCTTTGCGCTTTAAGTTTGCTCTGGCAATTTTTTTCCATTTTACTTTTTCTCTGCTATCTCATTGACCGTTACAGCAACTTCTTGGCCCTTTTCCCATTTGCTTCAATCCATCAAAAGCTACACTTTGCACCTAGTTTGAGCTGGTTTGGTGCTTTGTATTTTAAGATCTGTGAAGCCCTAGGTTTCTGCTACTAAGCTTCTTTTCAGCTCCTCTCTATGATTTCCAAGCTTGGCATTTCAATCTTTACTTTATTTGGGTTGTTTGAGAATTCAAGAAGTTTTGTGGTCATTACTATTGCATTAGTGGTGATTGATATTGTGTAATGGCTGGTCAAGAGGACACATTGGCAAACCTTTTCAAGGTGCCTTCTAAATCTGCCACCAAAGCAACTAGGAAGTCCAGTAGGCAAACTACAAAGCCTAAGGAAACCCCACCTGCCAAAAGGAAGCTTGTCATGGAGGAAGTTGAGAAAACTGGCCAATCTAAGAAATCCAAGAGTTCTAAGAGGGCCCAAAGCAGTACAGACATTGTGGAGGAGGCCCCTGTCACACAACCTACCCTTGAACCTGAAATTCCTTAGACTGAACCTAACCCTGAATTGGTGCTTAAAGCCCCTTCACTCAAATCCACACCCAATGAATTTATGGATAAATTAAATCTGATACCAAAGACTATTGTTGACACCCCCTATTTCTCTAAGCTAGGGGAGTGTCAGGATACTTTGAATTATCTAGTGAAGGCAGCCATGACACCCATGTTGAGCTCATTGAATGAAAAGTCTTACCCAAGGCTGGTTAAGTTGTGGTATCAGAATCTCAGGAAACAAACCAAGCCAGATTCAATTGATCCCTACCTTGTAATTTTAATTGATCATTTGGAGATGATGGTGGATTACAGAGATATAGGGATAGCATTGGGGGTCCCTTCTGTTTTTGATTCAGTTTATGACCTGGCTGCACCTGAGAAAGTCTCTTTCAAAGTAATGGCTAGGCACCTCACTCAAGGCATTGTGGGGTCTAGGGATTCAATCATGAGAAGATATTTACACCCCAACATGCTCTTCTTTGATGCAATTTTGAGGAAAAATATCTATGTGAGTGGGCATCAACAAGAGAGGAGAGTGCCAATAGTGAATGCCCTATATGCCTTCTCTAAAGGCCAGTTTTTGAATTATTCCTGGCTAGTTTTTGAAGCAATGGAGGATATAAATGACAAGTGTAGGAGGGCCCAAGCCCTACCAGGGCTCCCTTACAGTAGGCTCATTACTTCCCTGCTCAAGAGGAAAGATTTTGTTTTCAAGGAGGGGGAGGAAGTGGAGGTGACCCCTAAAGTATTTGGGAAGAAGGCCTGGTCTGCCAGTACGACTATGATAGGAAAAAGTAAAAGAAAATCTATGGAGAGTCCTAAAAGGGAGGCACCTCAAGTGGCCAGCTCTGCAGCTGCTCCTTTGATTCCCTCAGCACCTGCAGTCATTCCCTCCATTCCAGCTGATATCCCTAGTTTCCCCATCCCATCAGCCTCTCAACCACCCACCTCATTTCCTTTGCCTTCCATCTCAGTTTCCCTACCTTACCTTCACTCACCATTCCAGCCAGCCCATCCATTTTAACTACCCCACTTGTGAACCCTGCACCAACTTTATCAACTGGCCCAGCCACTTCTTCCCCTCCATTTGTTCCCTTTGATTTTGATTCCACTTTTCCCATCTCACCTCCGCACACCCAGGACCAGTTGACCACGGAGGGTTTTTCATCATTGATAAAATCCATTGTGGAGAATATTGGGCATGACTACACTCCCTTACCATATTCTCCACATCCTACCACTCCACAACCTACCCACTCATTTACCCCACCAATCCCACCAATCCAACCCCCCAACCCACAACCCCTGTCCCACCTGATCCTTTACCCCAAATCCTAAACCTCTTACTTTGCCTCCAATCCCAAGTGATGGCCAATAACCAAACCTAATCATCGATTGAGTCCACACTACATACCATGAACTCCACCCTCCAAAGTCAATCCCCCCTACCTACTACACTTCAAGCCATTCACTCCACCATGCATCTTTTAACCAAACCTTCCCAACAACCTGCCATCCCTTCTCCTACCTACATTAACCACTCTACTCAAACTGAACCAGAACCCCAGCCTGACCACATCCAACCTACCATCACTCCCCTACCTCTGCCGCAATCCCAAACTCATCTCCCACCTATGGTAGCTACCTCTGATGCTGCCATAGCTGTGGAGGACTTAATCCCAACCCCTACTTAACCAGTTCCTAAACCTAAAACTCCTTAGTCCATACTCCCTACCTCTTCTTTTCCCCACCCCCCTCTATACGCCACCCTCTGCCATATCATGAAATAGAACCCTTACCTCACGAGGGATGTTGTACGAGGTATGGCTACCCTCCGCCAATCAATTGAAATACCTTCTAAAGCAAAGATTGAGCAAATGATTGTGAATTACAACTAGGAAATGTTAAAGATCTCCAAGGGCTGGAAAACCATTTTACTCCACTACGAAGCTAAAAAGCTCATTTCAGCCTCTAAGAAATCAAGAGCTGATAGATTAGAGGAGAGGTTGGCTGCATCCAAAGCTCACAACAAGGCTGCCCAGGAATTGTATGATACCGAAGTTGCCCTATCTGCAAAGAAGATTGAAATCTTTGGAAGAAAACTTGCTATATTGACTGTTGGCTAGCCTGCCCTACAGGTGCAAGGAGACATAGCTGCCCCACAGGTGGAAGGAGAGATAGCTGCCCAGTCTGAGGAGGTAGCTACTACCCAAGAGCAGACCAAGGCTGAGAAGAGAGTAGAAAAGTTGTAAAGGAAGAAGAGGCTGAGAGATGAATATAATGAAATAGCTGCCAAATATGGTTGGGAGCCAAAGCCCCCATCTAGCTCTGATTCAGATCCTGATTTTGAGTAGGATGTATATAGTCACGATTAGAGTTGTACAATTAGGATATTTTTACCTCACTGCTTGTAGACCACTTCCCCTTACATTTTCCTTATTTTAGTATTAATATAGACATTTTGCTTTAGTCTTGTCCACTTTTGTGTATATTGCTGTTCTTTCTTAAGCTGCACTTTAGTTGTGTATTTTTCTATCCTTGTTTCCATATATATGTCTTTCTTACTACACATTTCCCTATCTTCCAAGCCATGAGGACATTGCTCCTCATAGGTTTGGGGGTGTGGCAGCCTGCCAATGGGATAGTTAATGGTAGTGCAGCAAGATTTTTAACAAAAATCGAGAGAATGAAATAATTTCACAACTGATTTCTGTTTGAAAGAGAGGAAATTAAAACTTTTTAAAACTAGAACATGTTATAGTTCTAACACCTTCATGAAGAAAATGTCTGGAATATTTATAAATGAATGCTTAGTGAACCTGAAATGAGAGGAAATTGTGAGGATATACCCCAGAAGTCTCATGAAAGATCATATCCAGTGAGATTTGGGCCTGAGAAAATTTTTTCTTGAAGAGTGTCTTGGCAATTTCTTCTGCTCTAAGGACTGATTGGACCTAGCCCTGCTCACTAGAAGTTAGGCAAATCCGAATTGAAATAGCTTGATAGCATTCATGACATTGAGGACATGAAGTAATGCCATCCTTTGGATAGTTTGAGCTTAAAATATCCTTACCCCTTTGAACTGCCCTTGACACACACCTTTCGAGCCTTAAGAATTTCAGTTTTTTTTTACAACAACCAGAAAATTTGAACCCAAAACCTCAGTAATCTAATTCAGCCTAACCCTCACTCTAAGATTTCAGAAGGTAAAGGAGAAGAAGTTGAAAAAGATGGAGCTGGTTCAACATTTGGTGAAAGAAAAAGAAAACACATCAAAAGGCTGTTGTGTATTAGAAGTACAATTGTGGCATTCCAGCCAATAAAAATATAAAGAAGAAAATAAAAGGAAAAAAAAATAACAAAAAAAGAGATCATACAAAAAAGGAAAAGAAAAATAGAAAAGCAAAACAAAAGAATAAGAAAGAGAAGTCACTTCATTGGATATTTTGAAAGAGAAGAGAAAAAGCTACCCACTTTGGCTCTGAAAATTCAAGAAGTAGATGGACCTATGCTGAAATGAAAAGGTGTGCAAATCACCTCCTTACCTTACTGATTTCTCAATTTTGAATTCCATCCCACCCCTTTATTCTTCGTAAACTTCACCCATAAGCCACATTACAACCCAATAAAAAGATCTTACTGATCTAAAATTGATTGAACTGTCATGTGGAGATAAGAATTTGTTTAATCTATTATAAAAAGAGTTAGAAATTTTCAAAAATTAGAAGCAATGCCTATGCTCATGCTTGCAGTCCTATTTGAGGGCTGTAACTGCTCTTGAGCTGTGTGAATTGTTACACCCTTCTACTTCTATTGAGAGTGACAACCCTGGTGAGTTTTGGGTCTGAAATTAATATTGACCGGGGTACTATCCAAAAACAAAATTCCCAATTTGAGGGTAAACTTTACATTAATTTTCATACAAAATACCTTGAAATGAGCTGATTGATTGTGAAGGAACTATAGGAGAATTCTAGTTTTAAATGGTCATATTTTTGCTGAGAATCCTCTGAAACTAAATGGACAAGGTGTGGAATGAATTTTATATTGCTTGAATTTTGTTTAAGCATGCTCTATTGTTATTAACTGACTTTATTGGAGAAGTTTGTCGGTGACTTCACTGTAAACCCTCAGGAGACTTCACTCCTCAACTAGGGATCACCTAGGGGTTTAAAAGGCTTGGTGCATGTGCCAAATGCACCCATGTTCCCGACGAAAGTGGCATTTAATTTTGTAGGTTAATTGTTTTTACTTTCTCCTTTGCTCAGGCACTAGCAAAGCTTAGGTTTGGGGGTGTGTTAAGTAGTGAAAAATATCATTTTTTACCTCTTAACTTGACCTTTGTTGGACCTTTGAGCTGACTAATAATGTATTTTAAATATGTTTTGTAGTCCTTTCTACAAGGTCAAACCAACCTCTCAAGACGTTCTCCCAAGCTGTCGACAGGATCTTCATCACCACAAGAAGCATCAACCATATCCCTACTTTTAGGATCGATTCCTTGATAGAAACTTTGGACAAGTCGCTATTCAGAAATTTGATGATGGGGACATTGCTTAAGGAGTTCTTTAAATCTCTCCTAGGCTTGGTGAAAATCTTCAGTTGAGGCTTGAGCAAAAGAGATAATGCTCTTCCTCAATTGACTTGTTTTAGACATGGGGAAAAACCTGTCCAAAAATTGACATTGAAGAACATTTCAGGACTAAATATTGTTGGTTGGGAGCATTGACAACCATGTTTTGTCTCTATCCTTTAGTGAAAAAGGAAAGAGTCTCGAGCGGTTGATGAAGATCCTGTCGACAGCTTAGGAGAACGTCTCGAGAGGTTGGTTTAAACTTGTCGAAAGGATTGGAGGCTTATTTCTTCGTTCTGCTTAGTTCCACGCTCATCCTCTCGTCAGGTTATAGACAATCTTGTCGATGGTTTATATAATCTTTAGTGAAGTGCTCGACAGGTTGGATCAATCATCCCGAGACTGAATATTGCTTCAGGTAAATTACTGACAGGTTGCTTTGTACTGCTCGATAGGTTCAATTAAACCTCACGATAAGTGACTGGAACCTCTCAACTTCATCTGCACCTTGAAGTGTCCTCTCGACAGGATCCACGTCTATACTTCCAACCTCTCGGTAGTTGTTGGAACCTCTCAAGATCTTTATCTTTTCAACTCAATACCTCTTAATAGCTTCTTTTACCCATGTTCAACCTCTCAACTGCTTCACTCCTTGCTCTCGGAACTTCTCGACAGGTGCTGAGAAGCTCTCGATGGTATATTTTCAATGCTTCCACAGCTGGCACACCTATTGAGTGTGATGTTCTTCTATTGTTCAACACTCAGCAGCCCCTTAGTAGGTTCAGACTTAATTTCTTACAGTTGAACTTGGTCTCTGGCCTTTCTAATTAGGTAGCACAGTGCTTCTTGGGCTCTTTTAAGTGAAAATCTGTATTAAGCTTGCAATTTATTGCTTAACTACAAAACATACTTAAAACACATTATTAGTCAGCTCAAAGGTCCAACAAAGGTCAGGTTAAGAGGTGAAAAATGATTATGTTCACTACTTAACACACCCCTAAACCTAAGCTTTGCTAGTCCCTAAGCAAAGGAGAAAGTAAAAACAATTAACCTACAAAATTAAATGCCCCTTTCATAGGGAACATGGGTGTATTTGGCACATGCACCAAACCTTTTAAACCCCTAGGGGATCCCTAGTGGAGGAGTGAAGTCTCCTGAGGGTTTACAGTGAAGTCACCCATAAACTTCTCCAATAAAGTTAGCTAATAATAGTGCAACATGCTAAAATAAAATTCAAGCAATATAAAATTCATTCCACACCTTGTCCATTTAGTTTCAGAGGATTCTCAGTAAAAACATGACAGTTTAAAACTAGAATTCTTATGTACTTCCTTCTCAATCAATCACCTCATTTCAAGGTATTTTGTATGAAAATTAATGTAAAGTTTACCCTCAAATTGGGAATTTTGTTTTTGGATAGTACCCATATCAATCTTAATTTTAGACCCAAAACTCACCAGGGCTATCACTCTCAATAGAAGTAGAAGGGCGTATCAATTCATGCAGCTCAAGAGCAGTTACAGCCCTCAAATAGGACTGCAAGCATGAGCATAGGCATTACTTCCAATTTTTAAAATTTTCTAACTCTTTTCACAATAGATTAAACAAATTCTTGTTTCCACATGACAGCTCAATCAATTTTAGATCAATATGGTCTTTTTATTGGATTGTAATGTGGCTCTTGGGTGAAGTTTACAAAGAATAAAAGGGTGGAATGGAATTCAAAATTGAGAAATCAGTAAGGTAAGGAGGTGATTTGCACACCGTCTTCCTTTCAGCATAGTTCCATCTACTTCTTGAATTTTTAGAGCCAAAGTGGCTAGCTTTTTTCCTTCTCTTTCAAAATATCCAATGAAGTGACTTCTCTTTCTTATTCTTTTGTTTTATTTTTCTATTTTCTTTTTCTTTTTTGTATGCTCTCTTTTTTTTTTTTTTTTTTTTTTTTTTTTTTTCTTCTCTATATTTTTATTGGCTGGAATGCCACAATTTTACTTCTAATACACAACTGCCTTTTGATGTGTTTTCTTCTTCTTTCACCAAATGTTAAACTAGCTCCACATTTTTCAACTTCTTCTCCTTTACCTTCTGAAATCTTAGAGTGAGGGTAAGGCTGAATCAGGTCACTAAGGTTCTGAGGTATATCCTCACAATTTCCTCTCATTTCAGGTTCATTAAGCATTCATTTATAAAAAATTCCTGACATTAGTTTCATAAAGGTGTTAGAACTATAACATGTTCTAGTTTTTAAAAGTTTTAATTTCCTCTCTTTCAAACAAAAATCAGGTGTCAAATTATTTCATTTCCTCAATTTCTGTTTAAAACCTTGCTGCACTGTCATTAACTATCTATTGGCAAGCTGCCACACCCCCAAACCTATGAGGAGCAGTTTCCTCACTGCTTGAAATGTGCAGCAAGAGAAAAACATAAGTATACAAAGGAAAGAAAACAGTAAAAAAAATGCGGACAATTGCAAATTATACAAAAAGTAAACTAGATAGAGCATCACAAAGAGAGAATTCATTAAATCCCATAAAGATGTACAACGGAACAATAATCCTAAGAAAAATATAGACACATATTAACAAAATATCCCGTCAAAAACAAAATGGTTGGTCCCCCTGGCTTCGGGATATCCTCAACCTGCTGCTTCTGGAAGAAGAACTGCAAGCTAGGGAGGGGGAAAACAGGGATTTAAGGAGAAGGCTGTTGAGCGGGTGGTGGATGGAGTGAGGAGGATGGGGGAGAAGATGCAGGTGGGTCTATCTTCTATCCCTTCTTCTTTCACTTATTCTTTTTCTTCTCTTCCTTTGCCAGAATCCTTTGGACTTCCTCATACTCGTCCCACAAGAATTGTAATGGGTCAGGCTCTTTTGGTGGTGGCGGATCTCCCCAAACTGGGTAGAATTTGATTGGCAACTCAATGGGTATGTCATCCGCCATAGTTGTGGGAGGGGTGAATTTGTGAATGAATACAATGGAGGGGAAAGGGCCTGATATTTAAATGTGTGGGTGCTGGAATATGAATTGTCATAATAACTTTTCTCATCTTTCCTAGCTTAACTGCTCAAATGATATGTTGGTTTCGAGAAGTATGGAACGCCGAGCGATTTAGTATTGGGAATGGTACTACGAAATGCATGGTGGTCTATTTTTAGCAATCGGGGTTAAGGCAAGGAGATGGGAGCTATTAGGGTTCAGACAAATGATTGGGGGCAAGGAGGAAAAACGAACTTCGACAGGAATGGGGGCAAGGCGTCGACAGGATGAGACAACCTATCGAGGAGTTAAAAACTTCTGAACCTCTCGAAAGGTTCAAGCAATCCTGTGGACGAGTAGAAAATTTTAAATGAATCCATTTCGAGAGGTTCACAGAACCTCTCGATAGGTTCTTTTGGGATGATCAGTCAATCCTCTCGATAGGTTCTTTCTTCCAGAAAATCACTTTGGGGGGTTCATAGAACCTCTCGATAGGTACTCTAAACCAGTCGAGAAATCAACCAAAGCCTGCAGAACCTATCGAAATCTGTAGGGATCCTATCTACAACCACTATCACACCTCCAACACCTGTCGAGAATTAATGCACACTGCTCGACAGCCTCCAGATCCTGTCAAGAAGTAAATTGGGCACTCTCAGAACTTGTCGAGATGTTCATAGAACCTGTCGTCAGGTTGTTTTCCAGTTTAAATAGATGTGTACTAAGTCCCTAGTTTCTTTCTCAATAGCCTTGACTCTCCACTCAATGTTTTATTTTACACTTTTGACAAATAAAAACAGTAGCAAAATAGCCAAAATTAGTAACTGGTATACATAGTGTACATTGTTGAAACGCAGCTATGCTATGGAGGTTCATGATAGTGGATGAGCATTACAGGCTCCACCACATTTTCAATAGCAAGTTTGAGCCTTTTACCATTTACTTTCATGGTCCTTCCATCTTTTGGGTCCTAGATTTCAATAACTCTAGATGGGGATACATGCTCAACTATGTAAGGCCCCTCCCATCTAGATCTCAATTTTCTTGGAAAAAATTTCAACTTAGAGTTGAACAGCCATACCTTGTTGCCAGCTGTGAAGTCCTTCCTCAGTAAATGCTTGTCATAGAAAGCCTTGGTCCTCTCCTTATAGATCCTAGCATTGGAATAAGCTTCCAATCTCAGTTCTTCCAGCTCAGACAGCTGGAGTTTCCTGTGTATACCCTCAGAAGTTAAGTCAGTATTCAATGCTTTAATAGCCTAATATGTCCTGTGCTCAAGCTCTACTGGTAAATAGCATGCCTTGCCATATACTAGTCTGAAGGGGGACATCCTTATGGGCGTCTTATAGGCAATTGTATACGCCCACAAAGCATCAGGTAATTTCAAGGACTAGTCCTTCCTATCCACCCTCATTGTTTACTCCAAAATGTGTTTGATTTCTCTATTAGAAATCTCCACCTACCCACTGGTTTGTGGGTGATATGGGGTGGCAACTCTATGTGTCATAGAGTTCTTTCTAAGTAGATTCTCAAATTATCTATTACAAAAGTGGCTCCCCCCATCACTGATGATGGCTCTGGGGGTGCCAAACCTGGAGAAAATGTTGTCCTTCAAGAAGTTGAGGACAACCTTGTGATCATTGGTTCTTGTAGCTATGGCCTCAACCCATTTAGACACATAGTCCACAGCTACAAGAATATAATTATAACCATAGGAAGGAGGGAAAGGGCCCTTGAAATCAATCTCCCATATGTCAAAAAGCTTAATCACAAGTTTGGGCTGTAAAGGCATGGAGTTTCTTTTAGAGATACTTCCCATCTTTTGGCATCTTTCACAAGTTTTATAATGATGTCAGGCATCCTTTAAGAGAGTGAGCCAATAAAATCCACATTAGAGCACCATGGCAACAGTCTTGTTCCCACTGAAGTGGCCTCCACAAGCCTGTTCATGACACATAATTAATATGTTATGGAATTCCTCATCAGGGACACATCTCCTCACCACCTGGTCTGCACAATGTTTGAATAGGTGTGGATCCTCCCACATATAATGTCTGATCTGTGAAAAGAAAAGATCCTTGTCCGTTTTGTTCTAATGTGGAGAGATTTTACCTACTGCCAAGTAGTTCACAATATTTTCAAACCAAGGTGTAGAGGTGCTAACATCAAACAGCTGTTCATTCAGAAATGAATCATTAACAGGCAGCCTATCAAATTTCTCTGCTAGGATCCTAGATAAATGGTCTACAACCACATTTTCAACCCCTTTCTTGTCCTTGATCTCAAGGTCAAACTCCTGTAATAGGAGGATCCATCTGATCAGTCTAGGTTTTGCATCCTTTTTTGACAAAAGGTATTTGAGGGCTGAGTGGTCTGTGAAAACTACTATCTTGGATCCAAGCACATAAGACCTAAACTTATCTAGAGCAAAGACAATTGCCAACAGTTCCTTCTCAGTTGTAGTGTAATTTAACTAAGCATCAATCATAGTTTTGCTGGCATATGCAATCACACAATGGGCCTTATCCTTCCTTTGTCCTAAGACTACACCAATTGTAAAGTTTGGTGCATCACACATGAGCTCAAAGGGTATGGAAAAATTTGGTGCTTGGAGGATAGATGCAGAGGTTACACTTTTTCAATAGCTCGAAGGCCTTAAGGCATTCATCATTGAAATCAAAGGGAACCTCTTGGCACAACAAGTGGCAGAGAGGTTTCGAGATCTTGCTGAAATCTTTGATGAATCTCCTGTAGAAGCCAGCATGCCCCAAGAACGATCTAACTTATTTCACAATTTTTGGTGAGGGTAAATGTGCAATCAGATCTATTTTAGCCTTGCCTACCTCAATGCCTCTGTGAGAAACCACGTGACCAAGGACAATGCCGTGAGTGACCATGAAATGGCTCTTTTCTCAACTCAACACCAAATTAGTTTCCTCACATCTCTGCAATACAAGGTTGAGATGATGTAGACATTGGCTAAAATTATCCCCGAAAATAGAGAAGTCATCCATAAAAATCTCTAGAAACTGCTCAATCATGCTAGAAAATATAGCATACATGCACCTTTGGAAAGTTGCAAGAGCATTACACAGTCCAAATGGCATCCTTCTGTAAGCAAAGGTGCCAAATGGGCATGTAAAAGTAGTCTTTTCTTGATCTTGTGGGTAAACAGGGATTTGGTTATACCCTGAATAACAATTGAGAAAACAATAAAAAGACTTTCTTGCTAACCTATCCAAGATTTGGTCAATGAAGGGCAATGGGAAATGGTCTTTCCTGATTTTCAGATTGAGCTTCTGATAGTCTATACACACCCTCCAACCTATGGTTTCCCTGGTTGGAACAAGCTCATCAGAATCATATTTTATCACAATAATTCCATATTTCTTGGGTACCACCTGAGTAGGTGCCACCCAAAATAACCTAGGTAAAAGAATTTGTCAACTCCAACTAGCACATCCTCTATAATCCCCACTGACTTTCTTTCAGACTTGTTAGCTAATTGTAAGACCACATGTATGGGCTTCAACTTTCCTTGGCCCAACTTCTCATAAACTGAGTATGGAAGTAGATTCACACTAGCTCCCAGGTCTAGTAAACCCTTTTCAATGGTGGGATCCCCAATGATGCAGGGGATTGTGGGGACTCAAGGTCTTGTAGCTTAGTTGGGGTTATAATGGTCAACACTTGGTTTACTTTTTCAGCTGAAAATACCTTCTTGGATAAATGTATCCTTGACTACCTTTTATGGGTGCAAAGATCCTTCAAAAATTTGGCATAGGCTGGCACTTATTTGAATGCATCAAGTAAAGGTAAGTTGATCTTTTCTTGTTTAAAAGTCTCCATCATTTTCCCTACTTTAGCATTCCCCTTATCAAAAAGAGAAGGTGCTTGAAGTGCCCTTGGAAATGGCAAGTGAGGGACTACTCCTTCGTTTGCTGCCTTAAACAATTCATCACTTTCCTTTTTGTTTTCATTATTTTGTTGGGGAGCATCAACATTCCCTTTATTCAGGCTATGCTGCTCCTGCTACATATCTTTTGGGGTTGTTTATTTTTCTGTCTTTTTTTGCCTTTTTCTCTGGCCCAATACCAACTTGGTTGTCAAATGTCCTCCCACTTCTCAAAGTAGTGACAGATTTAGCTTCTTCATGTGAGGAAGAAACTTCCCCCACCATATAATACCTCTTTGGATTATCCATGGGTTGATTAGGTAGCCTCCCCTCTTCTCTCTTTGTCAAGGCATTAGATAGCTAACCAAGGTAGTCTTCCATCTTTTTAATGCTCTGGCTATGAGAGTGAACTATTTGGGATAAAGAGCCCAAGTTTTGTAATGAGGCCAGAACTTGTTCTTCAAAAGAGGGTGATCTGGTGACTGGTGCTTGTGCAGCTTGTTGCACAAGCTGAGCCATGGTCTGCTAGTATTGGGGCCTTGGGACAAAATTCTATTGATAAGTCTGGGGAGCTGGTTTATAAGGCATTAACTGTTGTGGATAAAACTATTGTTGGAACTGCTATGGCTGATTTTGAACATTCCTTTGCCTCGACCTCATATTAGTGTGGCTTCTCCAAGAGTAACCAACATTTAGCTGCTAGCTAAAGGTCTGAGCAGCCTACACATGTTCCAGCACTAGTTCTGAGAATTGAGCAGCACAGGGACAATCTCTAATGGGGTGAGTGGGAGATTGGCAGATGAGACATGCTTCTTCCACATTTGCAGCTATTGGAGACTGCGTTGCTCCCATCATTTTCTCCAACTGTTGGGTCAAGCTAGCTACCTTTCTTTCCAAGTCATTATACCCACCAATCCTATACATTTTTCCTTTTATTGTGTTTTCCCTCAACAGTCCTGCTAGAATCTTTGTGACCTTAGTGAAAGGCTCCTGCTTTAAGGAGTTTTCACTAGTAACATCAAACAATTCCCAAGCTTCCTCAGCTGTTTTATGAAGGTATGTGCCTCCACAACAAGCATCCACCATATTTCTATTCCTAGAATCCATTCCTTGATAGAAACTTTGTACAAGTTGTCATTCGGGAATTTGGTGGTGAGGGCATTGCCTTAACAACTCTTTGAATCTCTCCCATGCTTCATGGAATCCTTCAGTTGAGAGTTGAGAAAATGAGATGATATTTTTCCTCAACTGACTGGTTCTAGACATGGGGAAGAATTTAGCTAGAAATTGACATTGCAAGTCACTCCAAGAGTTGATATTGTTAGGAGAAAGTGAGGACAATTAGGCCCTAGCTTTGTCCTTTAATGAAAAAGGAAATAGCCTAAGCTTGGTTGCTTCTGGTTCTAGTCCTGCAATGTTGAAGGTAGTACACAAGGCAAGAAATTCATCAACATGTTTGTATGGGTCCTCTTTACTCAAACCATGGAGGAGGGTAACATCTTGATGGCTGAAGCTTTAATTTTATAATTTCCCTCTACAGCAGGGAATTGAATACAAAAGGGCGAGTTATATGCACCAGGTGCATAGTAATCCCTCAACAGCCTTGGTTGCTCACCCATATCAACAGATTCAAGTGCAGCAGATGCAAGTAGGGTTTGTTTAGGCCTAAAAATCCTCTCAAACTCTAAATTAAATAGCACAAGCTGAGGGTTGAGGGTTCTTCTTCCAAACATACACCACTCACAATCCCAATGCACAATTACAGCTCAAATTTAAAGCAAACAGTCAAGAATTGTAACACAAGTAAAACACTATGAGATCTAAAGTGTAAGGAAATGTAAACTTAGTCTAGCTTGCTCCTCCTTCTAGCAAAAATTGCTTCTCTAAGCATAGCTCCACATCTGCAAAAAAATTATAAACTACAGAAACAACTACAGAAGCAATTAATCCAATACTAAACAGACACTTGAAAAATCTAAATCTAAAAATGAAAAACTTAGATCTACTACTTTTAAAAACACAAATCCTGGCAACGGCGCCAAAAACTTTTTGCTGCTGCCACCTTGTGATTATTAAAGAATTAAAATCAGCCAATTAATAGGCAAAAATCACAAAGAAATCAAATCAAGGTGAGCAGCCAGTCCAGCAAGATCCAGGGCTGTTGTAGCAAGTTTTAAAAAGTAAGGGTATGTCCACAGGTAAATGTGTTCTATAGGATGGTAAATCTCCAGATCCAGAGTAGATATGGCACTCTTCCTAATTTAAACTAAAGCAGGAAAGAGGAGAGGATTTGTGGTTTTGGCACTTTAACTACAGACTACAGAATTAAATGCTATTGATCCAGATCTAGTTCAATACAGAGAATAGAGGAGATATAGAAGAGATGAAAAATTCAAAAGGTGAGAATAGCTACTAGGGGTATTGGTCTCTCACTGAAATTCAAAGGAATCAAAGGGCCTTGCAAAGATCTGATTTGCTACAATCCTCCATCTGGCTACAAGCTCCCCAATTCTGGCAGATGCAAGGTATAGGGATCCAATCTCAACCCGAGAATTGAAGCAATCCTAAGGCTATGATCTATCCACTTTAATGATCACAAACCATCCTAGAGATTGTTCCACTTCAAGGATCTTGATTAGAACAGGAAAACCATTACAGCTGTTACAGATGCTAGGCTACCAGCTCTACATTTTCGGCTGGCATCCATAGGAGTATCCAATCTAGGGAAATCAAATACGAAAAAGTGAAATGGAGATCAAAATAACATTTAAACTCCATAATTATATTGCAAGCTTACAATACTATTGCACCCATATCTGCAATTTGTGCAATATACAGTCTATTACAAGCCTCTAAATCTCTCAATTTATAGCTTAAGACCTTACCCTAACTACTGAGAAGCATTTAGTCACTCATGATTGGCTAAAGAGAGAATGGGAGAAGGAAGGAGGGAGAATTTGGAGGGAAAAATAGATCTCGCTCTAAGCTCTGGTTCTCTCCAAGTTTGGATATTCGGTTTGTATTTTCTTCAAGCTTTTATACTCTCTTCCTATATCCTCAGATCTGTTTCAGCCAATCAGAGCTCAAGAGAATAATTCTATTATTCTGTGCTACTGATGTGGTCGATTTCTCTTCTAGAAGCTCCCTTCCCATTGGCTCTCAACTGACAAGTATATGTGAAGTAGTTAGGATTTTCATGCGTACCTAAACATATATTAAAAATACCCTTAGGGGTCACTGAAGTGCTTTGGAACTCGTGCACAAAAATTTGGAGTTGGCAGTTGTTGAAGGAAGATGCTGAGAAGTTGCCAAAACGAGTGTCGAGAGGTTCAGGGGATCCTCTCCACAGGTTCTGAATCTGCATTATAATCACATCGATAGGTTGCATTGGCTTCCAACAATTTTGCAGACTTCTAGACAGAATTGAGTACTAGTTGACAGGTTTGGAATAGCTCTCGATAGGTTTGAACACATCTTGACAGGTTGATGAAGATCCTATCGATATCTTGGGAGAACGTCTTGAGTGGTTGGTTTGAACTTGTCGAAAGGATTGCAGGCTTATTTCTTCGTTCTGCTTAGTTCCATGCTCATCCTCGTGACAGGTTATAGACAATCTTGTCGATGGTTTATATAATCTTTAGTGAAGTGCTCGATAGGTTGGCTTAATCCTCATGAGACTGAACGTTACTTCAGGTAAATTACCGACAGGTTGCTTTGTACTGCTCAACAGGTTTAGTTGAACCTCGCAATAAGTGATTGGAACCTCTCGACTTCATCTGCACCTTGATGTATCCTCTCGACAGGATCCTCGTCTATACTTCCAACCTCTCGGTAGGTGTTGGAACCTCTCAAGATCTTTATCTTTTCAACTCAGTACCTCTCGACAGCTTCTTTTACCCTTGTTCAACCTCTCGACTGCTTCACTCCTTGCTCTCAGAACTTCTCCACAGGTGCTAGGAAGCTCTTGACGGCATATTTTCAGTGCTTCCACAGCTGGCACACCTCTTGGGTGTGCTATTATTCCGTTGTTCAACACTCAACAACCCTTTAGTAGGTCCAGACTTTATTTCTTATAGCTGGACTTGGTCTCTGGCCTTTCAAAACTTATTATTGCTGCCACCTTGTGATTATTAAAGAATTAAAATCAGCTAATTAAAAGGAAAATATCACAGAGAAATGGAATCAAGGTGAGCAGCCAATCCTGCAAGATCCGAGGCTGTTGTAGCAAGTTTTAAAAGGTATGTAAGGGTATGTCCAACGGGAAATGTGTTCTAAAGGATGGTAAATCTCTAGACCCAGAGTAGATCTGGTAGTCTATCCTAATTTAAACTAAACTAAAGCAGGAAAGAGGAGAGGTTTTATGGCTTTATCACTTTAAGTACAGACTACAGAATTAAATGCTATTGATCCAAATCTAGTTCAACACAGAGAATAGAGGAGATATAAAAGAGATGAAAATTCAAAAGGTGAGAACAGTAGCTAGGGGTATTGGTCTCTCACTGAAACTCAAAGGAATCAAAGGGCCTTGCATAGATCTGATTTGCTACAATCCTCCATCTGGCTACAAGCTCCCCATTTCTAGCAGATGCAAGGTATAAGGATTCAATCTCAACTAGAGAATTGAAGCAATCCTAAGGCTATGATCCGTCCACTTTAATGGTCACAGACCATCCTAGAGATTGTTCCACTTCAAGGATCTTAATTAGAATAAGAAAACCATTGCAGATGTTGCAGATGCCAGGCTACTAACTCCCCGTTTCCGACTGGCATCCACAGGAGTATCCAATCCAAGGAAATCAAATACAAAAAAATGAAATATAGATCAGAATAACCTTTAAACCCTACAATTATATTACAAGCTTACAATACTATTGCGCCTAGAACTGCAATTTGTGTAATATACAGTCTATTACAAGCCTCTGAATCTCTTAATTTATAGCTTAAGACATCACCCTAACTATTGAGAAGAGTTTAGCCACTCATGATTGGCTAAAGAGAGAATGGGAGAAGAAGGAAGAAGGAGGGAGAATTTGGAGGGAAAAATGAATCTCGCTCCAGGCTCTGGTTCTCTCCAAGTCTGGACGTTTGGTTTGTATTTTTTTTCAAGTTTTTATACTCTCCTCCTCTATCCTCAGATCCATTTTAGCCAATCAGAGCTCAAGAGAATAATTCTATTATTCTGGGCTGCTGATGAGGCCGATTTCTCTTCTAAAAGCTCTCTTCCCATTGGCTCTCAACTGGCGAGTACATGTGAAGTAGTTAGGGTTTCCATGTGTGCTCAAATATGTACCAAAAATATCCTCAGGGGTCGCAGAAGTGCTTTGGAACTCGTGCACAAAAATTTGGAATTGGCAGCGGCTGAAGGAAGACGCTAAGAAGTTGCAAAAAAAGTGTCGAGAGGTTCAGGGGATCCTCTCAATAGGTTCTAAATCTGCATTATAATCACATCGATAGGTTGCATTGGCTTCCGACAGCTTTGCCGACTTCTCGATAGGATTGAAGTACTAGTCGACAGGTTTGGAGTGGCTCTCGATAGGTTTGAACTCATCTCGATAGGTTGATGAAGATCCTGTCGACAGCTTGGGAGAACGCCTCGAGACGTTGGTTTGAACTTGACGAAAGGATTGTAGGCTTATTTCTCTGTTCTGCTTAGTTCCACGCTCATCCTCTCGACAGGTTATAGACAGCCCTGTCGACGGTTTATACAATCTTCAGTGAAGTGCTCGACAGGTTGGCTCAATCCTCGCGAGATTCAACACTGCTTCAGGTAAATTACTGACAGGTTGCTTTGTATTGCTCGACAAGGCTCAGTTGAACCTCGCGATAAGTGACTGGAACCTCTTAAGATCTTTATCTTTTCAACTCAGTACCTCTCGACAGCTTCTTTTACCCATGTTCAACCTCTCGACTGCTTCACTCCTTGCTCTCAGAACTACTTGACAAGTTTCGGGAAGCTCTTGACGGCATATTTTCAGTGCTTCCATAGCAGGCCCACCTCTTGGGTGTGTTGTTCTTCCATTGTTCAGCACTCAACAACCCCTTAGTAGGTTCAGACTTTATTTCTTGCAGCTGGACATAGTCTCTGGCCTTTCCAGTTAGGTAGCTTCGTGCTTCTTGGGCTCTTTTAAGTGAAAATCTGTATTAAGCTTGCAATTTATTGCTTAACTACAAAACATACTTAAAACACATTATTAGTCATCTCAAAGGTTCAACAAAGGTTAGGTTAAGAGGTGAAAAATGGTATTTTTCACTATTTAACACACACCCAAACCTAAGCTTTGCTAGTCCCTGAGAAAGGAGAAAGTAAAAATAATTAACCTACAAAGTTAAATGCCACTTTCGCGGGGAACACGGGTGCATTAGCACATGCCCGAAGCCTTCTAAATCCCTAGGTGATCTCTAGTGGAGGAGTGAAGTCTCGTGAGGGTTTACAGTGAAGTCACCCACAAACTTCTCCAATAAAGTCAGTTAATAATAGTGCAGCATGCTAAAACAAAATTCAAGCAATATAAAATTTACTCCACACCTTGTCCATTTAGTTTCAGAGGATTCTCAGTGAAAACATGACAGTTTAAAACTAGAATTCTTCTGTAGTTCCTTCACAATCAATCAGCTCATTTCAAGGTATTTTGTATGAAAATTAATGCAAAGTTTACCCTCAAATTAAGAATTTTGTTTTTGGATAGTACCCCCTTCAATCTTAATTTCAGACCCAAAACTCACTAGGGCTGTCACTCTCAATAGAAGTACAAGGGTGTATCAATTCACACAGCTCAAGAGCAGTTATAGTCGTCAAATAGGACTGCAATCATGAGCATTGGCATTGCTTCCAATTTCTAAAATTTTCTAACTCTTTTCACCATAGATTAAACAAATTCTTATCTCCACATGACAGCTCAATCAATTTTAAATCAGTATGGTCTTTTTATTGGGTTGTAATGTGGCTTATGGGTGAAGTTTACAAAGAATAAAAGGGTGGAATGGAATTCAAAATTGGGAAATTAGTAAAGTAAGGAGGTGAAATGTACACCTTCTTCATTTCAGCATAGTCTTCATCTTCTTTGAATTTTCAGAGCCAAAGTGGCTAGCTTTTTCTCTTCTCTTTCAAAATATCCAATGAAGTGACTTATGGCTAATCATTACTGGTTCAATGTTCCAACCTACCTGCTAGAAGTAATAAACACTATGAGGAAGAAATTGAACCAAAAAAAATATCAAACAAAGATATTATGTCTACCCTTTGGAGGGTTAATTACAAATTTGATGATGAATATAGGATATAGCATTGGTCCCATAGAAAAGGCTCTTCCTAGAATAGAGGATAGCCTTACAGAAATAGCTTATAGGACTCTTAGTGCTGAAAATAAAAAGAAATTCTCACTCGCTGCACCCAAAGAGAGAACCCCTCCTAAGCCAAGATCCACACAGGACCCTGAGATACAGAAAGAATTTGTCGAGGAACTGATCGTAGAAACTATAGTCCCAGCAGAAGCAACTATAATAGGGGAGATGAGTACTTTGACTCAGCTTCCAGAGAGATAAGAGATTGGCCCTACAAGTCACGAGAAGCCAGCTGAGTTGGAATAACAAATTGTATCAGAAACAACCGAAGATCAAGCAAGCCTATATGACTCAGCTTTGGATTCACCAACAGGACCTGCTATGCCCCCTTCAACCAAGGCAAACATACAACCAACCATTGCTGAAGAAGAGCCCGTGAGTCCAATCGTCAATGTAGTAATAGAAACCCCTATACCAGTAGAACAACATATTGTTGAAATGGCTACTCCTAGCCATATTCCTGCACCTATCGAGTCTATTACTCCATCTGTAATTCCATCCACTACAGAATAGACTCCTATATTTCATGCCACAAAAGTAGGAAATAGTTTTGACACTCCACACATAGGCTTCATAGAATTAATGGGCCAAGAGACATCACTTCCAATCACCACAACTGCAGTACCCACATTTGAACAACCTAATTTGGAAAGAAGACTGAGGGAAATAGAGAAATGGCAGAACATGTATGCACCGAGTTTAATGCCATTACCAGCTATTGTGTGGAGACTAATGGAGGAATTTAATAGACTAAAAAGTAGAGTCCTAGATTCCTTGCCCACTGCTCAAGAACGCCGAGAAACATTAGAAAATATGCGGCAAAAGATTGTCAGAGGCCACAATGCACATTTCACAGCAGAAATCGCTAAGAAAGTCCAAGAAGCCACTGGGACTCTTCAAGCACAAATTGCGCAGTTGCAATAAGAAAATAACACATTGCGAAACAATTAGCAAGTGTGGGAGGTTGAGAAAAAAGAGTATGAGGAAAAATTACCATCTATGATGGAGCAATTCAGCGAATTCATTGAAGACCTAGATGTCAGAGAAATAGCAAGAGAAAAAGCCCATCAAGAGTATGAGCAGGAATTAAATGCCCTGCTGGATGAAAAGACTCATCAGCTGACAGCAACAGAAGGGAAATTGCTCAAATTGCAAGAAGATAAAGATTCCCTAGGCCTGATTTGTGAAGAACAAAAGAAAAATATTGAGTCTTTTATGACCAAAAGTTGGATCGAAATAGCAAGAGCAAAAGATGAATCGGAGAGGCTGAGGGAAGAGATAAAAGAAAAATCTGCTGATAACGATACCCTCAAAGATACTCTACAAAAAAAAAAAGCAGAAAAACTGAGACTTGAGGTTCAGTTGAAATGCACTGTGATTACTAAGTTAAATGAGGATTTGAAAAATAAGGAAAATGTTGAAGAGGAGCCACAGAGTCTAAAAGGTAACTATTGCAAATTGGTAGTTGAAAAGGAAAGTACTAATGTTCCCTCTAAGGAGGCTGAGCCTAAGACACAAAGAGAACTACTTCCAGCAGAACAATATGATTACTCTATAGATGTGGTATCCAACTCTGAGGAAGACCTACCGAATAGCTCCTCCTCACTACTAGCCTTACTAGCACCAAACTAGGTCCTCCTTCTTCAGCCCTTGTTCCATATCCATCTTCGCCAAGTGAGTAAAATTTTCAGAACATCACTAGCCTCATAGGTATGATCCTTTTATTAATTTTGACAGTATCCCTAGTTTTTGACACAATGAGGGCATTGTCCTATTTAAGTTTGGGGCGTACACAACTTCTGTGTATAATAGTTTGTTTTATTTTGCTTTCTATTTTAGAATAGTTTTATAGTTTTGTAACTATTAGGATCAGTTAATCATCATATGTGAATTATGAAAGAAAAAAATTAAGAATCCATAAAACTTACGATCCATCATAGTAGAAGTTTAACAATCAAACAATAAAGCAGTTATAATTCATGCTTAGCTCTTTTGAACACTGTATCAGATTGAATGTTTGAAACTATATAATTGATCTGAACTATAATATTTAGATTATAGTTTCAAAATTATTTAACCAGTGAGCTTTAGTGACTAATTTTTCCTATCTTTGGAGAGAGAGACTGTTATCTATTCAAGCTTAAATTCCTTGAACTTCTCTACTGTTTTTATGAAAAATCTCATATTATTGAACTTTGAATTAAATATTTTGTGAATATGGTGACTTGTTTCCTTAGTACTATCTATTAAATGTATCAAAGCAATATGACATCCATACTAGTAAATCGTGAAAATGATCAAAGGCCATCTTTTGTTAGTCAAAGTCAAAAAGCAAAAATCTCATAAAGAATTTATTCTTTGAACCCATATTAGAAGCCTAAACCGAATTTCTTTATACCAAGATTTTATAAATGCTTAACTATATGTACTACCCAAAGCTTTCAACCTTTAACCCTTACAATTTTCTAAGATTTTAGAATGCAAAAGAAGGGAAAAAGAGGGAGTGGAAGGAGTAAAATTCAACGGATAAGGGACATGCAACAAAAGGGTATAGCTAAAAAGAAATAAAGAAAATATGAGAAAAGAAGTACAAAATCGTAATTACGATTCTGAGAAAAAATACGAGAAGCAAAGAGCTTCCAAATCTGAAAATCAAAAGGATATCTGAAGAAATGGGATTTACACAAGAAAATAGAAAAAGAAAATGGGAAGAAGTTATCCAACTTTTTGGATACTTACTGAAATAGAAAAGAAGAGAAGAAGATAGAAAAGGAAGAACTAAATTCCCATAAACCTTTGAATCTTATCTACCTTTCTTTGAAACCTCTTAACCCAAAGCCCCATTACAAGCAGAGCAAAGACCTTTCTGATTTATGATTTATGAAAACATAAGTCTAGTAGAGATATATGATATAGATACTATGAATAAATAATAACTCATATAAAAATAGAATTGATTATCCATTCCATGAGATTTATTTATTAGTCCATTGTCCTTCAAATTTATCATATATATCATATTGTGAGAACCAAAAATTTTGATATCTTTTTTAGAGTATGCAACTAGTTAGAGTTTGGATGAAAATATTTTCTAAATCTGTAGTTTAGAAAAATCTATGATAAATAAACTTTTCACTGGTACCCACACTCCACACTTTATAGAATTGAAATTGTTGAGTTCTGATCGAGGATAATTGTTATGATGGAAAGTAAGGATATAGAAGATTTGTAATTTTTTAAAATCATAATAACCATATGATGACTAACTTAACTAGTGTATAAAATTAGTGTAAATTTTTAATTTTTGTTTTGCTTTGAAAAACTGAAAAACCCAAAAATATTTTAAAGTTTATAGGTAACTTCACTAAAAATCTTCAGGAGACTACAACTCCTCCACTAGGGATCACCTAGGGGTTTAAAGGCTTGTTGCATCTGCTAAATGCAATCGTGCTCCCTATGAAAGTGGCAATTAAATTTTATATTAGTATTTCTTTCCTTATTTGCTAGGAACTAGCAAAACATAAGTTTAGGGGTATGATCAGTCATAGAATATACTGTTAGACCCCAATTTGCTACTAACAAGTTAATGATGTGTAGATATTAAGAAAAATCAATAAAAGAGAACCAAAGTGTTAATTTTCGTCAAAATGAACTCAAAAGGCAATAAGAAAAATGATTGAACATGAAAGACAATTCGACACCGCTGAAAGCTAAGAAATCATAATTTACGATTCTTCAGAAGACGTTTAAAGTAAATGGCGATATAGAAAGAAAAAGATCGATCGTAATATAGAATCGTCTAGAGAGAAAGCTGTTGTGCAACCGTGAGCTCTCGCGAGTCCGTCGCGACGATGCGCACTCTTCACTACAAATTTAGAGTCGCCACCCAGAGCTTTTGGTGTCTCGGGAAATCTTAAATAAATATTTAATGCACCAAAGTGTCAAATATGACTCTGATTT
Source organism: Chloranthus sessilifolius (assembly GCA_021018995.1). Classification (NCBI taxonomy): domain Eukaryota; kingdom Viridiplantae; phylum Streptophyta; class Magnoliopsida; order Chloranthales; family Chloranthaceae; genus Chloranthus; species Chloranthus sessilifolius. Next base: position 44,517,086 of record CM037596.1, read on the forward strand.
ATCGATTCACACCAATGGCTCTTGGGTATGGGGCTTCGGTTATCGATCGGGAAGGTGTTAGACACCGATCAACCCGCTCGTGAGCGATCTCTAATTATGGCCAAAAGAAAGAATAAAAATAAAAATAAAAACAGCACTTCCTCATCCGAAGGCACTCCGAGCCTATTTTCGCCCCCCACAATCACCGAAATTTCAGCGGCGTAACAGCACAAATTCAAGGATAGAGGAAAAGCAAAGAAGGTAGAGGAATAGAGGGGAGAACCGGAGCTCTCAGGCCCTTATAGCACAGCTGTGGACATTCTCGTAGTTGCACTTAGTGAGCCTCTGATAGCTTGAGTAATGGGATATGGATTCTAATAGCTAAGGTTTGGTGGCTAAGAGGTAGGAGAGAGCTGAGAGATAGTTCTCACCTAAACTAAAGGATTTTTTATGGAAGAGGAGGTCTAAGGGAGGTTTTAGAATTCTAGAATTTGTATGGGATTGGTGCACCAAAGGAGAGTAGAGGATCGCTTAATCTTTTTCTCTTTTGAAAAAAATTCAAGCCATTTGCAAGGGGGGTGCCTCTCTATTTATAGAAAAGAGAGGGTTAAGGGGTACTTAAATGCTAATGGGATTAGCAATTAGGTAATCCTAATATCTAAGGATTCCTAGAGTTTTGGGAGCTTAGATATATGGGAAAAGGATTCAATGGTAGATGATAGGGTGAGGGTTAAGATGACTAGAGGGTTGCAAATAGGGTAAGTGAGGGTTTAACAGTCCTAATGTAACCCACCCTAAAGATTGGGATGGTCAACAAGTCAAACCCCAAAACTTAATTTTGGGCAAAAACCAAGATTTACTATAGCAAAGTCTGGCATGTGTATTACCCATGCTAGGCAAATGTATAGTGTCCGAGAAGTTCAGAGCCCGCTGGGGGTCCCATCTATGCTTAGCGTGTGTATTATACACGCTAAGCCACTTCTGGGAATAAATGGCCTGACGTGTATAATATATATGCTAGGCAACATTTTTCCAAAAATGGCCTAGCATATGTATTATACACTCCAAGCATGCCCACCTCCTCGAGAGGCTCTCAAGAGGTTCAGAGCCTGCCAAGGTGTTTACATAAAATGTAGTTTTTTAGCCTAAACTTTGGATTGCCATAAATTTTGGTGCAAGAATCGGATCAGGATGATTCTTAGCTTGTTGGAAAGCTGAGAACCTCTACTTTTCAATGGTATAAGATTCAATTTTAGTAGAGGTCCCCATAGGTTTTGGTGCACCTCCCGTTAATCATTCCCCGGGAAGGTCAACTAAGGGTCCGGAGAGGTGAGGGGTGATTCCTAAATGCTTAGGCAAGTTTCTAAGGGTCTGGGAAGGTTCTTAAGGGTATAAGAGATGCTATCAGAAGCTCGGTGGTGTGCTTTTATCAAAGTATATTTCGATCGGGCCTTGGGCCAAATTTGGGTGTCCATAGATGCCCCACTTTGGTATTCAATCACTAATGATCAAATGCCAAAGACAAGAGACATCCGAAGAGGCCTAAGGAAATACTGATGGGTCCGTCGTATTCAAAACGAGCCTCAAACATCAGGTGGTAACATGGTGAGTAAATGAAAGCCCTGCATGTCGAGAAAAATGTCCATTCCTCGAGGCTATCGATCCTCAAGCGCTTAGCGACATTACTGGGCATAACCGAGATGGAGCGAGTTGCGAAAGCCTAATATGTTGAGAAAAATATTCACTTCTCGAGATGATTTGAGGATGTTTGATTCTCAAGTTTCATTCTGAATAAAACAGTCTTGTGAGTGAGAGGGTGATCGACGCATACTTAAAGATAGGCGCGAAGCAAGTACGCGAAAATACACAGCTTGTGTCCACTCATACGAGGCATTGATTGCCCCGTTTGACTGGCCAGTGGTGCCCCTGTGGGAAGCAAGGTTCAAAGTTTTTGGGCGAATCCATTGATCCCAAAGTTAATTTGGCACGACTACCCGAGCAGAGCAAATTGAGGTCGCAACACTTTTTTGGGAGTACATGCGGCTTTTTTGAAAGTTTACATCATATATATTTTTTGTCATTTTATTTATATAAATTTTATCTTTTATTTTTTTCCATTTTATGTATTTTTCATGTATTATGCTCTATTTTTTTTTTTTGTTATTTTATGTGTTTTTATTTTATTATTATTTTATGTGTTTTTCTTTTATATATATTTTTTATTTTATGTATGTATTTTTCTTATATTTTATTTTTTTGTTATTTTATGTGTTTTCCTTTTGTAATTTTATGTATTTTTCTTTTTTTATTTTATGTATATTTGTTCGGGATTTTTGAGCATGCTTATTGATCCTGAATAACTTATTTTAGCATAGCCTCCTAAGCAGATCAAATGGAAGTTGACATGCTTCCCGAGGGCGTGTGCACCAAAGGGGCCTAAGGGGGGATTAAGCTTAGCACGGGTAATATACAAGCTAGGCTAAATCTGGCCAAGATAAGCCTAGCGTGTATAATATACACGCTAGGCCAATTTTGGCCAAATTATGCCTAGCATATATATTATACACGCTAAGTCTGACAGGGGTTTTAAATCAGTCAGGCCCGCTTCAAAGAGGGCATTTTAAAAAAATTTCTCCCCCCACCTCTCTAAACTGAACCGGAACCTCTTCCTACGGTTTCCTTGAATCGATTTGATCCCCGTCATTGTGCCAACGTCCACTCTCATCGATCAAACATACATTCCACGCCGAATCAAGGGTTTATTTCCTCTCCTAACGTAATCATCTTTTACCCTATTTCTTTTGATTTTTTCTTCAATGTGGTTAGGATTCTTACATTTTTAGATGATAAATAAATTATTTCCCTTGTAAGTGTGATTGTCTATGATCCGTTTGATTTATTTTATGTGCATTGGCCCCTATTTTGAGTGAAAACATGATTAAATGGTGCCTTATTCCTCTTTTTCCCCCTTTTTGTTGGATTTTTTTGTTGGTATGACTAGGGCCCTCTCTCTTTTTTTTTTGGATCTAGACGATTTTCTACATATGATGATTTTTTTGAAACTGATTTGTGTATTTATTATATATACATATACATATCTATATATTTTCATATATATATTTTTGGATTTTTGAAAAACAGAAAGGCTTGTGACATACCCGATCTCCCTCTCTAATCGTATGGTTAGAGTTTTGCTTATAAAATCACAGAAAGAGAATGGTGGTGTGCCTTTCTCTCTCCTTTCTTTTGTGAAAACAAACCTACCGGCAGTCCATACATGTATCGGGGATTTTGAAAAAAAATTTGAATGATGATGATTATGAAACAAACCTACTCACCCCTTCTTTTTCTTTTTTTGTTTTTACTGCAATGATGATGATTATGATTGATTGCATATGAACGGATCATACTTACCTTCTTTTGGCTTGTAGCAAATGGTTTCACTTTACCGACATTCTCCTGATACTTGTTACTCGTGTCCTTCTTGGAATGTCGAGTGAAGAGGATCAGGGCCACGAGAGTGAACCCAAGGTGATTTACGGTAGCCAGGGTGAGCAACTAATTCAAGTGCAGCATTCCTCCCAGCCTTGGTACGAGATGCAGGGTGAGGCAGCCCATAGTGGGCTACTCCACCAACAGTACGCCCACATTTCAAATTTTGGGATTGCCGACAGGGTAAGAAATAAATTTTTGTGGCCTTCTTTTGTGCACGTCTTATTTTTTCTAACACCTTCTTCATTTTGCTGTAGTCTTTGCCCTCAATCCATTTTCGCGGAGGTTGGTTTGACCTCTAGTTCCTCTACCGCTTCCTTCCTCAGGTTGTGAAGTTCCTCCTGGCTCAAGCCGACTTTGGGGACTTTCTTTCATGCCCTTCCATAAGGGGAGATTCGGCCCATGTGAAGGCCCTGATAGAGCACTTATGGCCTGAGACCATGACCTTTCACATGTCTGTGGCCAAGATGACCATCGCCCCTGTTGACTGGTCGATGATCATAGGGATCGGGATAGGGGACACACCGGTGGTCGGCCTTCACGTACCGAGTCAGGATGAGGTGGTTCAACTGATCGAGGATACGCCAGGATATGAGCGGTTTGTTAATCAGTGAAAAATTCCATTTTTCACCTCCTAACCTGACCTTCGAAAGACCTTGGAGCTGATTAATAATGTGTTTTGAGTATTATTTTGTAGTTATTAATAATTTACAGCACAGTGTAGAAAACTATGCAGCCAAGGTCAATAACAGAGAGGTCTGAGTCAACCTTGGACTGATGAAGACACCAAGCATAACAGAGAGCTATGACAGACTGACATAAGTAGCAGAAGTTCAGAAAAGAAGGTTTTGAGTAGTTAAAATGAACTAGTTGAGAGGATCGGATGTGCAATTGAGTAGTTGGAAGCTGCAAAAGGAACCTGTCGAATGGTTGACTGGAGCTATCAAGCTGTGCATTGCTGAAGCTCTCAATCTGTCGAGTAGTTCCTTCAACCTGTCGAGTAGAACAACCTGAAGATGTCTGAAGCTCTCAACTTCTCGAGAAGTCCTTTCAACCTATCGACTTACACACTTCAACTTGTTGAGAAGTACCTGAAGCACAACAAGCCTCGCGAAGTTGAAACAGGTAGAAATGAACCTATCGAGAACTTTGTGAGATCCTGTCGAGCAGTTGTGTGAACTACTCAAGATTAAAAGTCTTAAGCTTCCAAACTGTCGAAGGGTTTATGCCTGAAGCAGGGATCCTATCGAGTAGACATTTGAACCTATCGAAATGTATCTCTAGGAACTGTGACTTGTCGGGAACCTGTCGATAGGTACTTTGAACCTCTCGAGATGCGAATTCTGGTATTCCCACCTGTCGACTGAGAGTGCTATTCATTCAGTAATTTGATGCACATGTCCAGAGGATGTCTGACAACCTGGGAGGATATTTTTGGAATGCAAACAGCACAAAGGAGAACTACCTAACTGCCTCACGTGTGCTCAACTAGTTCTAACAAGATTTTGGAAATTCTTGGATGAAATGCAGTCACCGCATCAAGTCTGATAACAAAATTGATTCCTCTCTTCTCTGATTGGTCAAAACAGATCTGAGGCACTTGGGAATTTGTATAAATAAGGGGGAATACAATAGAGGAGGGGGATCCAGAGTTTGAGGAAATTTTGAATTACTTTCCCGCCCTTTTTATTCTTCTCCTCTATTCTCTCCTTAGCCTAGCAACGCTTGGCTAAATCTTTGTAGCAGCTAGGGTTAGCTTATCTATAATTAGATTTGTGGGAGCATTATATGAAGAGTGGAAATTTGCAGAGACTGTAAATCTGAGAGTCAATTTATTATAAGTTCTTGTGGATCAATGAATGGCTGGTTCTAATGCTCATTTAATTTGTAGATCTATTTGTTTTCAATAGATTTTTACAGATTTTATGCACCTATGGATGCTTGAGCTTGTAGCCTTGCATCCATAGCATTTGGAGTAGTTTTATTATTCTATTTCTTTCCCTCATGACTGGATTATATTCATGGGGTACTTTGTGACCATTCAAGTGGATAAAGTATAACCCTAGGACTAGTCCATATCTAACCGAGGATTTGGATCCTTCTACCTTGCATTTGTGCTTGTAGCCAAATGAAGGATTGCTGCATGTCCATCTTCTACTTTTCTGTGTTACAAATTATTTTTACAGTGAAACTATCCTCTAACTTTTCATTCTCCATATTTAAATTTCATTTTTATCAAAATATTTGCCATTTATCACAATTCTCTCTTTCTGTTATCTCTAGTTTAGTTTTTAAATCTGTTTTTAATTAGATCTAATTTACTATTTTTTTTAGTTTAAAGTGTTAAAGTGACAACCAAAACTCTTTCTGTCTTCCTGTTTTACTTAGTTTAAGTTAGAATAGGAATAGGAGGTCTAGATCTGTGGTAGATCTGGAAGATTTACTATTTTAGATCACATTTCCCTGTGGATAAACTCTTACTTTTAAAACTTACTACAACAGCCCTGTATCTTACAGGTTGTGGTTATATCTATGTGCAAACTCCCTTTTTAATCTCTCTTCTTTATTTTCTGCCATCTTTTTAGTATCTTAATAAGCACATAGGTAAAACATCAACAAGTTTTTGGCACCGTTACTGGTGATTTGTAGATCTAGAATTGGTTGATGTAAGTTTTTTTTTTTTTAGGTTTTAGATCTATTAGTTGTTTGTGTTGTATTTGAATAATTGCTGCTATAGTTTTTTTGTAGTCTTCTAATTTTTTGTACAGATCTGGAGTTGTAGTCTGGAGAGGAGCTACTTGCCTGTTGCTGGAGCAAATCTTGCTTGAGTTTGCAGTTCTTACTCTTTTGATTATTTTTTCATTTCTATCATTTTTAAATTTAGTAGTAGTATTTTGTGTGTCTATTTTTGTCTATTGTGTTTGTTTGCTGTAAATTATTGCTATTGTCATTTGTTTGTGTGTGTTGTATGTTTGGTAGAAGGACTCTTAACCCTAAGATTTTACCTTTAAATCTTGAAGTTGAAAGGATCCTTAGAGCTAGACAAACAACACACATCTCTGTTGATCATTGTGTAACAACTGAGATGGGTGATGTTCCTAGAACCTTGAGGGACTACTATGCACCTGGGGCTTATTCATCCCCATTTTGCATTCAGTTCCTTGCAGTTGAAGGCAACTATGAGATCAAGGCTCGGACCATTCAAATGCTACCATCTTTCCATGGTCTGAGCAAGAAAGATCCATATAAACACAATGATGAATTTCTTGTCCTATGTACCACCTTTACAATTACTAGCCTGGGAGAAGAGGCCACCAAAAAGAGGCTCTTTCCTTTTTTCCTAAAGGATAAGGCTAGACATTGGCTGAACATGCTCCCAGCAAACAGCATTACCTCTTGGAGTGATTTGCAAAGCCAATTCTTAGCTAAATTTTTTCCTATGAGTAAGACCAATCAACTGAGAAAGAGTATTATCTCTTTTGCTCAATTCCCAGCTGAGGACTTTCATGCGGCATGAGAAAGATTCAAGGAGTTGCTGAGACAATGTCCACACCACCAAATACCTACATGGCAGCTTGTTCAAAGCTTCTATCAGGGTATTGATTCGAAGTGTAGATACATGGTGGATGCATCATTTGGTGGAACATATCTCAGTAAAACTGATGAGGAGGCATAGGATTTATTTGATGTGATTAGTGAAAACTCTACATAGCAGGAGGCTCTGTCAAGAAATGACATTGAGCCTGCAGCTGCTAGAGTTACAAGAACACCCACTGCATCAGGGAAATTGTTGATGTGATTATATGAAGTCAATGTATATAATAACTTGGAGAAGAAAGTGGACAGCTTGGTTGAACAGTTTGGTAAATTGTTGAGTGTGATGCAGCCCCCAACAGCTGCACAAGTGTAGGAGGCATGTTTGATATGTCAGTCCCCCACACACTCTATTCAAGATTGTCCCTCTACTGGTCAGTACCTTGAACTTGTCATGGATCATGCAAATGCTGCTCAGTCTTTTTGGTAGCAGCAGCCTACTGGGTATTCATTGAGGAACCACCCCAATTTGAGGTGGAGGCAAGATAATTTTCAATCCCAATAGCAGCAGGCTATGCCTTAAAACCTGTTGAGCCATACCAGCAAAATTACTTCCCAAAGCATCAGTTTCAACAGCCTACGGCACAGCCAATGGCTTAGCCAAGTCACCAAAATCCACCACCACCACTTGTCAGAGCACCATCATTTGAAGAGCAGGGTCTGTCCTCATTACAGAACCTGAACTCCTTGTCCCAAACTGTAAATTCTCATAGCCAAAGTATTAAAAAGATAGAGGACCATCTTGGTCAGCTATCTAATACTTTGACTAGAAGAGAAGAGGGCAAATTGTCAAGTCAGCTAATGAACAATCCTAAGGGTCAATATATGATGGGTGAGTCTTCTTCAACTCATGAAGAAGCTATGGCCATCACTACTTTGAGAAGTGGCAGGTTGGTGGATAACAAAGTTGATGTTGAGACCATTAGGAGTGTAGGATAACAGAAACCAGTCCATGACAGTATGCAGCAAGAGCAGCATATGAAAAATAAAGAGGCAGTTGTTTAGTCCCAACAGAAAATTGAAAATCAAAACAAAGAAAAAATTGATAAAAGTGCAAGGGCTGCAGATGAGAGACCAGTACCTCATCTGCCATTTCCTCATGCCCTTCAAGCTCCTTCTCCTTTTGATAAGGGAATGTTAAGAAACAAGAAATGATGGAGACCTTTAAGCAGGTAAAAATTAATTTACCTTTGCTTGATGCCATAAAGCAAGTTCTAACCTATGCAAAATTTTTAAAGGATTTGTGCACCCATAAAAGGTAGTCTAGGATTCATCTATCCAAGAAAGTCTTTTCTGCTAAGAAAGTAAAGTAGATTTTCTACAACCTCAGCTAAACTTCAAGTTCCTGAAGTTCCCACAATTCCCTGCATTATTGAGGATCATATCATTGAGAAAGCTTTTTTAGATCTTGAAGCCAATGTTAACTTACTTCCATATTCTGTATATGAAAAGTTAGGTTTGGGGGAGTTAAAGGCCACACATGTTGTCCTACAACTGGTTGACAGATCTGAGAGGAGACCTATGGGCCTTATTGAAGATGTACTGGTTGGGGTTGATAAATTTTTTTATCCAGCAGATTTCCTGATTTAGGACACAGAGCCTAGTACGTGCACCACCTCAATCCTTGTGATATTGGGCAAGCCATTCTTGGCCACTACTAATGCCTCCATCCAGTGTAGGTCTGGGGTGATGGAGGTATCTTTTGGAAATATGAAAGTAAAGCTCAATGTCTATAATGCAGCCAATCAACCTCACTTTGAGAGTGAAGACTGTTTCATGATTGATTTTCTTGATGAGCTTGTTGAGGAGACCATGCCCAAGCTGCTGAATTGGGATGATGTTTTTGATGAATTTGAGGAAATTTAGACTGACACTGTTGAAAGGGAGGCCCCCACATATTTGACTGAAGAGGTGAAAACCTTGAACTCTTTAGTGGGGACAGCAAGGTATTCTCATTAGAAACCTACTGTGCTACCTCTCCCTTCACCTTCTAAGGCACCTTTGCTACCTTCCCTTATTAGTCCACCTGATGTAGAGCTGAAACAGCTCCCAAGCACTTTCTGATATATATTTTTGGTACAAGATAAAAAATTGACTGTGATTATTTCTTCTTCCCTCACTGAGGAACAAGAAGAAAAACTATTTTGTGTGCTCAAGATGCATAGAAAAGGAATAGGATGGACTATTGCTGATCTAGGGGGAATTAACCCAGCTGTGTGCATACAGAAGATTCATCTGGAAGAGGGTTTCAACCCCTTTAGAGAGATGCAGAGGAAGTTAAATCCTCACATGTAGGAAGTGGTGATGAAAGAGGTGGTCAAACTACTAGATGCTGGAGTAATCTATCCAATTTCAGATTCTGAATGGGTGTCACCTACTCAGATGGTACCTAAGAAGTCTGGCATCACTGTAGTGCCCAATGAGTCTGGAGAATTAATGCCAACCAGGGAGGTCACTATTTGGAGGGTTTACATTAGACCCCCAAAAAATTGAATTCCATTAAAAAGTACAAGTCGTCAGTTTTCCAACAGTTCAAGAATCACCCCAATCGAAGTTGTACATCAAAATATATGGGGGTCTAAACCCAGAGGGCAAAAGTGTAATTTCAATTGGCCCCCTAGGGATTTGGCGTAACTAATAATTATGCTAGGCCATTTCTACCCAGAAATGGCTTGGTGCCACTAATATTTGCGCCAATTATATTTTAGCCTGGCACAACTATTAATTGTGCCAAGCCACTTTCCCAGGATTTAGGCCCGGCGCAACTAATAGTTGCGCCAACATTAAAGTGGACCCCACCCCTCACGAAGCCAACTTCTAGGCTACTGTACATAACTGTTTTACTGTACATTTTCCTGGCGCAACTAATAGTTGTGTCAGGCATATAAACCTGAGTCTTTGGGGTGTGTTTTGATAGTTCTGTTGCACCCCTTTGCACACTATTTGCAACCCCTTAAGTGACTTAAGGCCCCACCCTATCATCCACCGTTATAACCACCTTCACACTTTTTCAGGCTCTTAAAATCCTAGAAAACCTTAGACGAGAGATTACCTAATTTCTAAACCCAATTAGCATCTAAGTAGCCTCCTAATCCACCCATTTCCTATAAATAGAGCCCCCTTCCCCTTAGATTAGGGGTTGAGAATTTTTACCTTAGAGAGAAAGTGGTTAAAGTGAGAAGATCTTTCTCCCTTTGGTGCACCATTCTCATATAAAATCCAGAATTCCAAAACTTCCTTTGAGTGATACCTCTCACCTTAGACCCCTTAGTTTAGGTACATGGTACCCATTTACCTTTGTTGGGATATTTTAAGTGCTTGCTGCTGACTTTATTGGGAATTGTGATAAGAATGGGGTTAGTGAAAATCAATTGTGGATTGAAGAGTAGCAAGCCTAAAAATATATAGACCTGCAAGATACAGGGCCTGTTGTAGCAAGTTTTAGTAAGTAAGAGTTTGTCCCACAGGGAAAGTTGATCTAAAGCTCCAAGAGAGCTATCTTTAGTAGGCCCTCCAAATCTGGCTACAGATCTGGCAATCCTAAATGGAAGGGGATTTAAGGTCACTATTATCTAAGTCCTAAGGTAACCTAATGTCTAAACTACAAAAATGGTTGAGAAGAATGATGGAGTGTGAGAAAATAATTATAAAATGGTGAGAAGTAAGCTATTAGGCACAGATCTGATAGGTCTTATAACTCAGACTCAGATCTGCTGCTATAGAAATCCTGTCCAATGGCTACATTATCACCAAAGAGGAGAAAGGATCCAACTCACCCCTGTGCCATGATCCAATCCCTTATGGCTATAACCTGTCCACTTGAATGGTCACAAACTATCCAATAGGGGAACCACAATCCAAAGATGGGTCAGAACAAGTTTATCATTGTAAGCAGTACTTCTTCGAGGCTACCAGCTCAAGAATCCATAGGAACCTCAACCTCTAAAGTTGTGTGTGGGGCTAGGCCTGCAATGTGCACTAGCCTGGACACACCGAACTAGCAAGAGTTTGAGTACTAGCTTTTAAGTATAGCTATTCATTGCTTTAGAAAGACAGCAGTGATCCAGTCACAAGCCTACAATCTCTACAGCCAGATCAGATCTGCCATCTGATGGTGGGTCTATACAAATACAGGGGAGTCTGTCTCTGCACAATCTCTCACAAGGATACAAGCACAAGTGCAGTGATGATGAATTTGTCTTAGATCTGTGGATTGGCCTCACCCTAGGGCTATAATCTGTCTACTTAAATGGTCACAGACTATCCACAGAGCCTACCCTCCTCACAGTGGTCTAAGACAGAACAAGAACATTGCTGCCACCACCATGTTCACAAGGCTACCAGCACAAGCTCCCATGGGGATTCATATTTAGTGGATCCTGTGGTGGGGCTAGGCCTGTAATGTGCCTAACCTAGACACACAGGTCACTTAGATCTAAATATCTCCTTAAAAATAATCCTCCATTGCTTACAATACAACTTAGCAATAGAGGATCTCAAGGAAACAGCCTTGTATAGAACAACTCACAAAACACCAATCCTATACATGCATAAAATCCTATTATAAAACTCCATTAAATCTATTCCAAATAGACATACAAAGACATAGCTAGCAAGTGCTGGACTATGGAGAGAAGAAAAAGGGAAAAAGAAACTGCCTAAACCCTAACCTTAGCCTACTACAATTCAACAGTTGGCTCAAGAAGGAGTACAGACGTCCAGTCTCCTAAACCTAAACTAGGCTTATGATTATATAGCAGACAGCTCTCTCAGCATTAGGGTTAGGAAAACCCTAATTTATCAATGCTAACATGGCCCATTTCAATTCCTTGAATGCCTCGGGGCCTGTGCATAGAGATTGAAGCATTGGAGTGCGTGCCCTAGTTGCTGAAAGTTCCTAGATTGCCCTTGCAGAAGTGGGGAGAAGTTAAGAACCTGAGCCTCGCTAGGTAGCAAGGATTTTCAGGTCTTGTCGCGTGATGGAATTGGCATCGCGGGATTGAATTGACATGAAGCTCTTTCAATCGCAGGATTGATACTTTAGTCTTCTCGGGAATGCTCTGGTCGCTGTGGGATTGAGCTTTCTATTTGAATGGGACGGGAATTGCACGCGCGGTTCGTTCCTTGGTGAATCTCGCAGAGATCCTCGCGAAGAAGCAATGTGCATGGGCTTCTGGATCGCACAAGCAGTTCCTTGAAAGTTTGTATCCCACGGCCACTGCACGACAGCAGCACGCAGAAATGCCTAGAGCTCTCTCTCCTCAGCGAATCGCACAAAGATTAAAGATGTCTTTCTTGAGCTGCAAGAGACTGCGCGAGAGCTTATGATTGAGCCACGCGAGAACTACGTGAAGTATGCTTTTTACTCCCTTCTGCCATCAATCTGTGTGAGAACAGCGCGATCAATTGGTGTGCTGCCTTTAGAGGCCCGCGACAGCTGTGCGAAGCATTCTTTCTAATTCAATCTGAACCTTGCGACATCTACGTGAGGCTCATTTCTTGACTTATTTCTGCTTTGTTGTGCCTAAGCTGCAGCCAGTTTTGTCTGGGTCTAACTTTCTTTCTCCTGAGGCACTTTTGGGGTAAAAAAGGTAAGCTTCTTGGCATGGTTAGGGCCTTATTTGCAGCTGCTGCTTATTACCTACAGGATAGACTTAAAAGACATTTATTAAATGATTAAGGGTCTAACAGAGATTAAGTTAAGAGGTGAAAAGTGGTACATTTTAGGTCTTAACACACCCCCAAACCTAATCTTTGCTAGTCCCTTAGCAAAGCTGTAACTAATTAAATGCCACTTTCGTAAGGATCACAGGTACCTTTAGCATATGTACCAAGCCTTTTAAACCCCTAGGTGATCCCTAGTGGAGGAGTGAAGTCTCCTGAGGGTTTTCAGTGAAGATACCCACAAACTTCACCATTAGAATAGTTAAGTATAGTGCAATTAATGACAACACAGATTTCAAATGTATAAAGCTTCATTCCACACCCATTCTTTAACACTTAGAGGAAACTGCAGTAGTAATACAGGCCGTTTAAAACTCAAAATTAGCAAGTGTTTGCATCACCACCATTCATTTAACATTAGAAATTCAAAGTGTAAAAATCAGTACCCAGCTTGCCTTAAATTCAAAATTCAGGTTGGATACAACCCCAATGAGGTTTAAATTCAAACCCAATTCTTACCAGGGCTATCTCTCAACATTGACAATCTGAGGGTGTTCATATTCAAAACAGCTCAAGAGCAGTTACAGACCCCAAATGGGCCTGCAAGCATGAGCATAGGCAAAGCTTCTAATTTATGACATCCTCATGACTTTTCTCCATAGATTGGACAACTCCTCATCTCCACATGACAGCTCATTTTACTTTGGATCTACAAGGTCTTTTTAAATGGGTTGTAATGTGGCTTATGGGTGAGGGATATAAAGAATCAAGGGATAAAAAGGGAATCAAAATTAAGAAATCAGCAAGGTAAGGAGTGATTCATGACTTCACAAAATTCATTTCAGCAAAACTTCATCTTACTTGATATATTCCAGAATCAAAGTGGCCAGCTTCTCCTCTTCTTTTCAATTTTTAGATGATGTTCTTCTCTAGACTTCTCTTTCTTTTTCTCTTTTTATTTTTATTCAATATTTTTATGATTTTCATGATGAACTGCCACACAACTACCATTGATACACTGCTGTTCATAAGCTGCTTTTCTTCACCTTCCACCAAATGTTGGACCACTCCACTGTCTTTAACTCCTTCTCCTTTACCTTCTAAAATCTCAGAATAAGGGTGAGGTTGAATCAGGTCATGAGGTTAGGTGCAAGTGCTCTGGTGTTTGTCAAAGAAAAGTATGATTTTTTTATTTTATTTTTAAGGCTCAACTAGTGTATGCAAAAGGGCAAATTTTAAAAGGTTAGATTTTCAGGCTCAAACTGTCCAAATGAAGGCCTTGGATCATTTCCTTAGTATCATGAGTGCTGTCAATCAGTTTTGATTTGGAGGTGCCTAACTTCTAGTGAAAAGGTCTTGACTCAATTAGTCCTTAGAGCATCAATAATGCCAAAAACACTCTTCAAAAGAAAATGATGGGCCCAAATCTCACTAGGTATGGTCCTCAAATTAACCCATGGGGTGTATTTTCACCTGTTTCTCTCCTCTTAGGTTCACTGAGTACTAACTGAAAAATTTTATGATGTTAGCTTCATGGTGGTGTCAAGATTTTAACATTTGCAGTTTCGAAAAGTCTGCAAAAATATTTTAATTTTTTACAAGTTTCCTCTTTGTAGCAAGTTAGGTGGAAATTGACTTTATTCATCCCAGTTATACCACCATTACTGCACTAAAATTAACTATTCTATTAGCAGACCTACCCTGCCACACCCCCAAACCATGAGGAGCAGTGTCCTCATTGGTTCAAAATGTGCGATGTGCAGGAAGCATAAAACCTAAAAATTAATCAAACAGAAACTATAAAAGAGAAAAAGAACACACAAAAATGAATGAGGCTTTAAGCACACATATAAGCAAAATAGTGAGAGATTTTATTATAGAGACAGAAGCAAACAGAGTACAAAAAGATAAAAAATTAAAAACCTAAGAACAACCTAAGCAAAACTTCTTGTCAGACAAAATGGTTCTTCCTCCTGGCTCAGTGATAAGCGCAGCCTCTTATGAAAGAGGAACTGTCAGCCGGGAGGAGGGGGAAGATGAGGATCATGGGGATGAGTATTGAGCAGGTGGTGGGGGGTTTGAAGAAGATGGTGGGGGAGATGCAGGTGGTTCGATTTTTCGCTTCTTCTTCTCTCTCTTCTCCTTTTTCTTCTCCTCCTTTGCCAGGATCCGCTAGACTTCATAATACTCATCCCAAAGAAATTGTAATGAGCCCGACTGCTTAGGCGGTGGGGGGTCCAACCACATAGGATAGAATTTGTTTGGGAACTCAGGGATTTGTCACTCGCCATGGTATGGGTAGGGCCGGACTGCTAAGGTTAGAGGAGAATGGATGAGATGAAGAGGAACTAACTGCGTATTTATAATACTTAGACGGTGGAATATGAATCGGCATATTAAAGTTTTGTCCCGTTCCAAGCATGTCAATAAATTGTGATTTCTCGGGGAATGATAAATCGCGTAACTGAATATGGGAAAAGAGAGCTGACACTAAATGATAGTCTAATTTAGTCTTGGTAATTAAGGTGATCCCGTGTATCACGCGGGTATCCTCGCGAAGAACAATCTCTTGGGGTTGCAAGGTGACGCACACTAGAATATGTGGAAGACTGCTTTGCGCACCCTCATGACTCCGCGAGCAAGCGACAGGGCCCACAAATAGCAAAATGAGGCCATTTAACCCTTTGATCGAGACCAACACTCGACCTCTTTGCACCATTTGTGCTCAGGCATGTTCTTGCACGATGTCATGCATCCACTCAGTTGCCATCAACATCTACCCTTCACATGTATTCCTTTTTCAAATGAGAATAGCCTCCCCAATACTAGTACATGCCTAGGAAAAATTTCAAATGATAAAACACATTAATACAAACAGATTCTAAATAGCGACAGTTCTAGTACTTTGCTCAAAATTCATCTCCCATGTTACTGACAAAAGTGCACAATATTAAGACGAAAACCTAGACAACATTTTAAAATAAACAAGTACACAGAACAGATATGGCACATAAATCAATATACAAAAAGAAAAATTCTATTAATTGAGAAGATATGTACAACTGTAATTACAATGGGAAGAAAAGAAGGGAAAGGAAGAAAAGCCTAAGTACAATCTAGCCTAAGAGGAGGAAGAATCTGAATCCGAATCTGTAAACCAATCCCAACCCATCTGTTTGGCATGTTTCCTCATATCAGCTTTGCTCTCAGAACTGAGCTTGGACTTGATTCTATCTGAGGGAGCTTTGGTCATTTTCTTCCTGGGTTTCTTCTCAGTTGGGCTCTTTTTCTTCTGCTGCCTTGGTTGCTTTGGCTGTGGGAGTTTCTTTATGGTTGGAGCCTTTGGTGCCCTCACCCTCATCTTTCTGGTTTTGGGTTCAGGAGGGATCATAGGAGATTTTCCTTTGTCTTCCTCAGTGGGGGCTACTAAGGACTTTCCTTTTGCTTTGGGATCAGGTTGGCCAGGGGGTTTTGCCTCTTCAGACTGGGCAGCTGGCTCTTTACCAATTTTAATAGAGGTTGCTGTGTAAGCAGTCCTCTTAGCAATGACTTTCCTTTGTTTAGGATAAGTTTGCTCAGTAGTAGGTGCAGCAGGGGTCTTGGTAGGTGGAGACTGCTCTGTAGGAGGTGATGAAGGAGGGGCAGTAGGGGCCTTTCCTTTATCTGGCTGGATCTTTGGTTGTGCCTCCTCAGATTGGGCAGCTGGAGTTTGGGTAGCTTTAGGCTCATGTTCTGGCATGTGGATAAAGAGTGGGGTGGGCTGCTGAGCGACAGCTCTGGCAACAGCCAAAGCAGCTTCCAATGAGGCTATCTGCAGCAGTGCTGTTGAGCCTCTTTTTAAACATCCTGGCCTTCATCTTCTCTGCAGTAGTGTTGGCTTTCTCCAGCTCCAAATTCAGCTGATGATAAGCAGCCATGGATTTGGCCTTCTCATAGGCCTCTAAGATGTTGGCCCAACCCAGGGAGATTCCCAGTAGTTGCTTTCTGTGGGCTTCCTTCATTTCATCAATCTGTTGCAACAGGGGGGTCTCAATGGACTGTCAAAGTTGGGTCATGCCTCTCAGGACATCCCTCTTAAGGTAGGGATTGTCCCTCATGGAATGGAGGATGGTGAGGTAGGGAGGGATGTAAAAGGAGTGTTTGGGTGCGATGGGAAGAGAGGAAGTGGAAGGAGCAAACTGTGATTGGTCCTGGGTGGGGGAAGTGGGGTTAACAGTGGATAAGTCTAGTTGTTGGGGGAGGGTAATAGGTTCTGGGTCTGTTTGTGTCTGTTTGTCAGTGAATGTTGGAGGGGGTAGGATAAGAGGTGGGATGGAAGGCATGGGGGGGAAAGAAAATGGGGTAGGCTCACTAGGAGTAGGGAGTGATGGGGGAGGGAAAATGGGAATGGTGAAAGGTATGAAAGAGAATGGTGGGGTTGTGGGGATAGGGTTGGGAGGGGAAAGGACCAGGGGGGTTGGAGTAGTTTGTTGAGGGATGGGTGGGTTTGTCAATGTGTGTAGGGTCGATTTGATGGATGTGAGTTCAGTCTACATCTGGTCCTGGGTGTGTGTAGTGGTGGATTGTTGGGATTGGATGTCTTGGATGAGGGAGAGGATGAGTGTCAGTGTGTCTGGGCTGGGGGGTTGAGTTTGTGTAGAAGATGGCACAAGTTTAAAAGGTGAGGAAGGTGCATGATGGAAAGTGGAAGGAGGGGGAGATTGGGGTTCTGGTGAGTGATGTGGTGATGTAATTGGGGAGTCCGGGAGGGGGGTGTAATTGGGCATGGTGTCAAGGAAACTAGCCATAAAGGCTTGGAATCCTATGATTGTGTTAATGGGATGTAGTAGGCTTGGAATCCTATGATTGGAATTCAATGTCTGTGAATGGGGATGTAGTAGGCATGGCCAGAGTGGTTTCTTCGTCAATGTGAGGCGTGTTGGTGGGGATAAAAGTGATTGTGGGTGGTGTCTGGGAGATGGTGGGGGTTATCTCCGTGGTTTTCCTTTTCTTGTAGGAAATGAGTGGAGGGCTGTCAGATTTATGTGAAGATGATGGGGGTATTAGGGCTATGTATTGAGGTAGGGTAGGGGATGGTGAGGGGCTGACATGAGGGGTGGTATCCTCCCAGGTACCAATCACAGGAGAAGAGGGTGTGGGGATGGAGATAATGAAGACAGAAGAGGGTGAGAGATAGATGGAATACGGGTAGTGGACACTGGAGTAAAAGGTGGGGGGGCTGAGGTGGCTACTGCAACAGTGGTGGTAATAGGCTCTGGAATCTCCTCTGTAGTGACAGGGGTGGGCCTTGTAACAGCTGCCTCTTCTGCTTGCTTAGGAAGGGCCTGAGTCTCAGCCTTCTTCTTATGTGCTTCCATCAGGCTTCTGCTAGTTCCCCATTGCCTCTTGGCAAAAGTAGTAGGGGCAAGGGTGGTAGTCCCCTCTATTTTTGCTATCTTGTACCCCCCTTTAGTAGCAGCTTGGTGATGACTCTAGCATAGGGGAGTGTATGTGGCTTCTTATTCTGCCTCAATTTCTCCACCAGGTCCTTCATTGCTTCAAAGATTAACCAGGCTGCATGAAAGCCATGGCCCAAAGAAAACGAATAGACAGCATCAGCAATAGGAGCTCTCCTCTCCTGCTGATGGCCTGAGCAATAAATATTCTTTCTAAAACCTAGTCAATGAAGAGGAGTCCAGGCTCCAACTCTCTTCTTCTGATAGAATCCCCTGAGGCCTTTAATCCTGTAGTCAAAGCCCTTGCAATTATATCAATTGAGGCACTCAGGGGGGGGCCATATCCATAGCTAGGGTCAAATGCGGCTGGGATGCCCAATACTTCTGCAATCACTTTGGGGCCAACTAACATTTAAAGTTATCAATCAACACCAGCAAGCCTACTTATCCATCCTTGTCTTTTTTTACCCTGATGTTCTGGTAAAAGAGTTGCACTAGCCTAGGATAGGCTAGTGCTGGAATTCCTCTCATCAAGGCTATCAGGCCCGCCTTGCTCATAAACTGCACGGCAGGGGCAGAGAGAGGCTCCTTCTCGAAGAAGGGCAGGTCAAAAGTTGTCTCAGGCTCCAAGGGGATTGAAGCCATGAGCTCGGAGGGTGTAGAAAACTCAGGGGTTGGCTCCTCCACCTCCTCAACCACTTCCTTCCCTTTTTTCTGTGCCTTTGAAGTCTTGACCTTTTTAGGAGTGGTCTCAATAGGGGCCTTATCCTTGCCCCTCTTCTTAGGTGCACTCTTGGGGGCCATTCCAAACTCTACTTTTGAATATGAGAAATGGGGACTGAGATTTGAGGAACAAATTTGTAGATTCCTGGTGTGAATGATGGGTTATAGGATCGACGCTGGAGGAGAGAGGAAAAGGAGCACCAGCAGCTAGGGTTTCGTTAGATGAAGAAGGAAGAGAGAGTACTAGGAAGGGAGACAAGCGCGGAATTAAAATACTTGTCGCCAAGCTTGGCGCGCTGTGGAATATCTGGTCGCGGGATTGGAAGTGAAACCTAGCGAAGGTGCTATTCAACTTGGATTGCGCAACAATCTCTCAGGTTGACCTTGGAGCGCACGACAACATGTGAAGAATTCATGTGAATTGCGCGAGAGGCTCCCAGGCCTCCTTTTAGATTGCACGAAGGGCTCTGAGGTTCACGTTGAATCCCACGACAGCCTTTGAATCTCGCGACAGCTAATAAAGTATTCCTTTTGAATTGCGCAAGAGTCTCCCAGGCTTCCTGCTGAACCTCGCGACAACTAGTGAAATACTCTATTTGGATAGCGCGAGAGGCTTCCAAGTTTACTTGAATCTCGCGACAGCTATTGAATGGTTCTATGTGAACTGCGCGAGAGTCTCTCAGGCCTCCTTTTGAACCCAGCGACAGCAAAGTAGTAAACATAGAGCATGTGCTCTCCGTTCTGCCATTTTCATTTGTACTGTGGTTGGATCCTAGGCATGACTCTCACCACCAGGGGTACCCCCAGACATATTAAGATTAAAAATTCAAGCAAAGACAATAAAATCACCCTCCCACATTATACATTCAAGCAAAAATAATCAATCCAAGAGCAGTAATCATCAAACCAAGCAGAAAAAAATTTAAACCAGACAGGTCCAGATTCAAGTGGGGCCATTAAAATTTCCTAGAGAATTTGAACAAAAGAAAGCAAGAAAAATCTAACAAAACCAAAGCACATGTGATACAATATTGACACACCTATGGATCAGTTTAATGAAGGATCCCCTTGAAAGTGAATAGTGTCCATGGGTTCAGCAGGCTTTTTAAAACAAGGCTTAAGCCTCTGACCATTCACCTTCAAGGTTTTTCCAGACTTGGGATCCTTGATTTCCACAGCACCAGATGGGGAAACACTCATGACAATGTAGGGACCTTCCCATCTGGATTTTAGTTTGCCAGGAAAAAATTTAAGTTTGGAGTTGAACAACCAAACCTTGTCACAGCCATGAAGCTCTTTCTCAACAGACCCTTGTCAAAGAAAATATTGGACCTTTCCTTGTAGATCCGGGCATTGGCATATGCATCCATCCTCAGCTCATCCAATTCTGACAGCTGCAGCAACCTGTGATGACCAGCCGAAGTTAGGTCTAGATTTAAATGTTTGATGGCCAAATAGGCCTTGTGTTCTAACTCTACTGGGAGATGACAAGCCTTGCCATAAACCAGTCTGAAAGGGGACATCCCAATGGGAGTCTTATAAGCGGTCCTATAACCCCACAGTGCATCATTAAGCTTTTCAGCCCAGTCCTTCCTGTCAGTCCTCACAGTCTTCTCAAGGATGTGCTTGATCTCCCTATTAGAAATTTCAACGTGCCCACTGGTTTGTGGGTGGTAGGGAGTAGCAATCCTATGAGTGACAGCATATTTCTTGAGCAAGCTCTCGAAATTTCTGTTACAGAAATGGCTACCCCCATCACTGATAATGGCTTTAGGGGTGCCAAATCTTGAGAAGATATTCTTCTTTATAAACTTGAGGATAACCTGATTATCATTAGTTCTTGTGGCAATGGCCTCTATCCATTTTGAAACATAATCCACTGCCACTAAGATGAAATGATAACCATTTGAAGGAGGAAAATGGCCCATGAAGTCAATACCCCAGACATCAAACAGTTCCACAACAAGGATGGGCTACAAAGGCATTGAGTTTCTTTTGGGCAGCCCTCCTAATTTTTGACATCTTTCATAGGTCCTACAGTGTGTATTGGCATCTCTGAATAAAGAAGGCCAATAGAACCCACACTGCAAGATTTTGTCAACTATTTTTCTTCCACTAAAGTGGCCTCCATAGGCATTTTCATGGCACATGACCAGAATACTGGGGACATCACTTTCTGGAACACATTTTCGGATGATTTGGTCTGCACAATACTTGTATAAGAAAGGTTCCTCCCAGAAATAGAATTTGACCTGTGAGAAAAACAGGTCTTTGTCCATTTTAGTCCAATGGGCAGAAATTTTGCCTATAACTAGATAATTGACAATGTGTGCATACCAAGGAACCAAGGATTGGATGGCAAACAATTGCTCATCCGGGAAAACATCAGTTGCAAGGCCATCAACACATTTCTCCAACACAATTCTGGACAAGTGGTCAGCCACCACATTTTCTACACCCTTTTTATCCTTGATTTCAATGTCAAACTCCTGCAATAGGAGTATCCATCTAATCAGCCTGGGCTTAGCATTCTTCTTGCATAATAGGTACTTCAATGCTGAGTGGTCTATGAAAATTATAGTTTTAGACCCAAGTAGGTAAGGTCTAAATTTGTCCACAGCAAAAACCACTGCCAGAAGCTCTTTCTCAGTTGTTGTGTAATTCAGCTGAGCTTCAGCAAGTGATTTGCTGAGATAGGCAATGGCCACTGGCAGCTTATCTTTTCTCTGACCCAAAACAACACCTATTGCCAAGTCAGATGCATCACACATCAACTCAAAGGGCAATGTATAGTCCGGTGTCTGGAGTACAGGGGCAGAGGTGAGGCAAATCTTTAAAGTTTCAAAAGCCTCAAGACATTAAGCAAAAAAGTTAAAGGGCACATCCTGGCAGAGCAGGTGGCACAATGGTTTAGCAATTTTGTTGAAGTCTTTAATGAATCTCCTGTAGAATCCAGCATGTCCAAGGAAAGATCTTATTTGTTTGACTGTTCTTGGAGGAGGCAAATTTGCAATGAGGTCAACTTTGGCCTTATCTACCTCAATCCCATCTTTAGAGACTGCATGGCCCAACATAATACCTTGTGTTACCATAAAGTGGCTCTTTTCTCAACTTAAGACCAAATTGGTCTCCGTACATCTTTGCAAGACCAGGTGGAGGTGTTGCAGACATTGGCCAAAACTACCCTCATATACAGAAAAATCGTCCATAAAAATTTCTAAGAATTTGTCAATCATATAAGAGAATATGGCATACATACACCTCTGAAAAGTGGCTGGGGCATTACACAGCCCAAAAGGCATCCTTCGGTAAGCAAAGGTGTCCAAAGAACAAGTAAATATAGTTTTCTCTCGATCAAGAGGGTGCACAGGGATCTGGTTGTACCCTAAGTACCCATCAAGAAAACAGTAAAAAGCTTTTCTAGCCAACTTATCCAGAATTTGATCAATGAATGGGAGAGGGAAGTGGTCTTTTCTAGTCTTAGAGTTGAGCTTTCGATAATCAATGCAAACTCTCCAGCCAGTGGTCTCCCTGGCTAGTCTCAGCTCTCCAGACTCAGTTGTGATGACTGTTATGCCAGATTTCTTGAGCACCACTTGGATAGGTGCCACCCATTCAGAATCAGAAATGGGGTAAATTACCCCAGCATCTAGCAATTTGATTATTTCTTTGAGGACCACTTCTTACATGTGAGGATTCAATTCCCTCTACATTTCCCTGGAGGGTGTTGAGCCCTCTTCTAGATGAATCCTGTGCATATAGATTGATGCATCTATCCCTCCTAGATCTGTAATGGTCCAGCCAATTGTCTTTTTGTGCTTCCTCAAGACTGTTTGTAATTCTTCCTCTTGCTCATTGGTAAGAGATGAGGAGAAAATTATAGGAAGTTTTTCATCTTTCTCAAGGAAAGCATATTTCAATGTTTCTGGAAGCTTCTTGAGCTCCAGATCAGGGGCTTGTTGGATGGATGGCAGGATTGGTGGTTTGTTGGTTTGAGGAAGAGGCGGTAATGTAGGTTTCCAAATGGAATGCTGCACTAAGCCCACAGAAGACTTCAATGTGGACATGTCTTCTGGCATTACAGCTGGGCTTCCTTCCTCTACCATGTCCCAAACTTCAGTTAAACTTGTGACAATGTTGCCCCACTCCAGCAGAGTGGGCAATTCTTCTTCAACAACTTCTTCTAGTACATCCACTGCAAAGCTTTCCTCATTGTCCAGTTGAGGGTACTTTGCACTGTTGTACACATTAAGCTCAACCTTCATATGTCTGAAAGTTACTTCCATGATCCCTGACCTACATTGAATGCATGCATTGGCTGTGGCCAAGAATGGCCTGCCCAAAATAACAGGTATAGGGGATGTACTCTTGTTGCAGCCCATGTCCAAAACAAGGAAGTCTGCAGGGTAAAAGAACTTGTCCACCCCCACCAAGACATCCTTAACCACTCGCATGGGTCTCCTTTCAGACCTATCATCCATCAACAGCACAATGGGGGTGGGTTTTAGCTCCCTCAAACCTAGCTGCTGATACACACTATATGCTAGTAGGTTAACACTGGCTCAAAGGTCTAGAAGGGCCCTTCCAATTGTGTGGTCTCTAATTATGTAGGGAATAGTGGGTATCCCTGGGTCTTGCAACTTCTTTGACATTGTCATGTTTAATACAGAATTAACTGTATCTGTTGCAAAGACCTTTTTGGACAAATGGCCTCTAGCTTTTCTTTTCTGAGTACAAAGGTCTTTCAAAAATTTGGCATAGGCTGGGACCTGTCGAATTGCATCAAATAGGGGTAAATTAATTTTTACCTGCTTAAAGGTCTCCATCATTTCCTCTATCTGTGCATTCCCCATATCAAAAGGGGCAAGGCCACTCAAAGCCTGAGGAAATGGCAACTGAGGTACTGCTGGTTCCTTAGCTGCAAGCCTATGACTGAACTTTTTTTTTTTTTTTATCTTTTATCTCCCGCTGAGGCTCAACTACAGCCTCTTTATTTTTCCCTTGTTGCAAGGTAGCAGGCAACTCTTGGCTCTGTGCTCTAACAAAATTTCTTTCACTTTCACTCGACAGTTCTTTAGGAATGACCTCTCCTTGTTTCTTTCCCACTTGGTTATCTACTAGCCTACCAGACCTTAGGGTTGTGATGGCATTAGCACCCTCAAAACTTGAGGAGCCTTCTCCAATCGAATATTGGCCCTCTTTGGCAACAGCAACTGCCCCTCTTCTCTTTTGGCCAAGGCATTAGATATTTGGCCAAGCTGTTCTTCTATTTTCTTTATGCTTTGACTGTGAGAAGTCACAGTCTGAGTCAAGACTCCAAGGCTTTGCAATGAGGTCAAAACCTGGTCCTCAAAAGAAGCATTTCAGGGTTGAGGTGGGGGCTGCTGCTGATGTTAGAAATTTGACCTTGGGGCATATCCTTGGTTAAATTATTGTTGTGGCCTTTGAGGTAAGGCCAACATCTGTTGTGGCTGCATATAATTGTCTTGTCTCCACCTCAAATTTGGGTGGTCTCTCCACTAGTAACCAGCATTTTGGTGCTGGTATCCAAATGGCTATTTGTTGTAGCCACCAAATTGTTACTGACCAAATGATTGGGCAGCAGTAGCTTGTTCCATCACAAACTCAGGATATTACCCTGTAGATGGGCACTCTTCCACTGTGTGTTGTGGAGATTGGCATATCAGACATGCCTCCATCACTTGTGCAGCCAATCTGGGCTGCACCACAGTTAATAGTTTATCAAACTTATCAGAAAGATTGGTCATCTGCATTCTCAGGTCATTGTTTCCACTAACTTCACACATCTTTCCTTTGGAAGTTTTAGCAAGCCCCAGCTTAGGAGAAGGCTCTTGAACAGTTCTTGATGAGGACATCTTTTGAAAAGCATTCTCACTGATGACCTCGAACAAGTTCCATGCTTCATCAGCTATTTTGTGCATGTAAGTTCCACCACAAGAGGCATCTACCATGTCTCTGCTTCTCTCCTCAATCCCATTATAAAAGCTCTGGACAAGCTGCCAGTCAGGGACCTTGTGGTGGGGACATTGTTTGAGCATCTCCTTAAATTTGTCCTATGATTGATTAAAATCCTCAGTTGGGGATTGGGCAAAAGCAAGTATTGCTTTCCTCAACTGGCTGGTTTTTGTCTCTAGGAAGAATTTGGTCAGAAATCTTATTTGTAGGTCTTTCCAAGAAGTGATGTTGTTGTTTGGGAGAGTAGCTAACCAGGTGCTGGCCCTGTCCTTTAGGGAGAAAGGAAAGATCCTTAACCTAGTGTCTTCTGGTCCCAAACCTGCAATGGAAAATGTAGTGCACCGGGCCAAGAATTGGTCATTGTGCTTGTAAGGGTCTTCCTTGCTAAGCCCATGGAAAGAGAGAAGCATTTGGATGATGGAGGTTTTAATCTGATAGTTTCCCTGAACATATGGGAATTAAATGCTGAATGGGGAATTATATTCATTAGGAGCATTCAATTCCTTCAATGTTCTGGGTTGCTCTTCACCCATGACTGTTGTCTCAATTTCAGTAGGGGGCTCAACTGTGGTGTATCTGTGCCTTCTTGGTCTTCTACCCCTTTCTATCTCAGGGTTAGGAGGCTCTAATGTGGGACTAAGATATCTCCTTCCTAACATGCACACACACCAACAGCAGGGAAGACTACTTGCAGACACATTGCAATTAAAAAAATTACTACTATCCTAGTCAACGGCTATGGAATTTTCAAAGGAGAAGTAGACTAAGTTTTTGAAGGTTAGAGAAATGCAAACAGAGGTACCTAGACTCCCAGTGTAGTTCAACTCTCCTTCTCTGCTACTGTCCAGATCTGCAAGAAAAATTTTAAATGTAAATCAGCAGTATCAATTATTCACAAGCACAGCTACTAAAGAATAAAGAATACAAAAATCTAGGGTCTACTAATAGATCAAGATTCCCCGGCAGCAGCGCCAAAAACTTTTTGGGATATTTTATGTGCTTGCTGATGACTTTATTGGGAATGGTGATAAGAATGGGGTTAGTGAAAATCAAAGTTGGATTGAAGAGCAGCAAGCCTAAAAATACACAGACCTGCAAGATACAGGGCCTGTTGTAGCAAGTTTTAATAAGTAAGAGTTTGTCCCACAGGGAAAGTTGATCTAAAGCTCCAAGGGAGCTATCTTTAGTAGGCCCTCCAAATCTGGCTATAGATCTGGCAATCCTAAATGGAAGGGGATTTAAGGTCACTATTATCTAAGTCCTAAGATAACCTAATGCCTAAACTACAGAAATGGTTGAGAAGAATGATGGAGTGTGAGAAAATAATTATAAAAGGGTGAGAAGTAAGCTATTAGGCACAGATCTGATGGGTCTTATAACTCAGACTCAGATCTGCTGCTATAGAAATCTTGTCCAATATTTACATTATCACCAAAGAGGAGAAAGGATCCAACTCACCCCTGTGCCATGATCCAATCCCTTATGGCTATAACCTGTCCACATGAATGGTCACAGACTATCTAATCGGGGAACCACAATCCAAAGATGGGTCAGAACAAGTTTATCATTGTAGGCACTACTTCTTCGAGGCTACCAGCTCAAGAATCCATAGAAACCTCAACCTCTAAAGTTTTGTGTGTGGGGCTAGGCCTGCAATGTGCACTAGCCTGGACACACCGAACCAGCAAGAGTTTGAGTACTAGCTTCTAAGTCTAGCTGTTCACTGCTTTAGAAAGACAGCAGTGATCTAGTCACAAGCCTATAATCTCTACAGCCAGATCAAATCTGCCATCTGATGGTGGGTCTATACAAATACAGGGGAGTCTGTCTCTGTACAATCTCTCACAAGGCTACAAGCACAAGTGCAGAGAAGAAGAATCTGTCTTAGATCTGTGGATTGGCCTCACCCTAGGGCTATAATCAGTCCACTTAAATGGTCACAGACTATCCACAGAGGCTACCCTCCTCACAGAGGTCTAAGACAGAACAAGAACATTATTGCCACCACCATGTTCACAAGGCTACCAGCACAAGCTCCCATGGGGATTCAGATTTAGTGGATCCTGTGGTGGGGCTAGGACTACAATGTGCCTAACCTGGACACACAGGTTACTTAGATCTAAATATCTCCTTAAAAACAATCCTCCATTGCTTACAATACAACTTAGAAATGGAGGATCTCAAAGCAACAACCTTGTACAGAACAACTCATAAAACACCAATCCCATACATGCATAAAATCCTATTATAAATCTCTCTATTCCAAATAGACATACAAAGACATAGCCAGCAAGTGCTGAACTATGGAGAGAAGAAAAAGGGAAAAAGAAACTGCTTAAACCCTAACCTTAGCCTACTGCAATTCTACACTTGGCTCAAGAAGGAGTACAGACGTCTAGTCTCCTAAACCTAAACTAGGCTTTGGATTATGTAGCAGTCAACTCTCTCAGCATTAGGGTTAGGAAAACCCTAATTTATCAATGCTAACGTGGCCCATTTCTGTTCCTTGAATGCCTCAGGGCGTGTGCACAGTGATTAGAGCATTGGAGTGCGTGCTCTAGTTGCTAGAAGTTCCCAGATTGCCCCTACAGAAGTGGGGAGAAGTTAAGAACCCGAGCCTCGCTAGGTAGCAAGGATTTCTAGGTCTTGTTGCGTGATAGAATTGGCATTGCAGGATTGAATTGACATGAAGCTCTTGCAGTCGCGGGATTGATACTTTGGTCTTCACGGGATTGCGCTGGTCGTCGCGGGATTGAGCATTCTATTTGAATGGCGCGGGAATTACGTGTGCGGTTCGTTCCTTGGTGAATCTCACGGAGATCCTCGCGAAGAAGCAATGTACATGGGCTTTTGTATTGCGCGAGCAGTTCCTTGAAAGTTTGTATCCCACGGCCACTGTGCAACAGCTGTGCACAGAAATGCCTGAAGCTCTCTCTCCTTAGCGAATCTCGCGATGATTAAAGATGTCTTTCTTGAGCTGCGTGAGACTGCACGAGAGCTTATGACTGAGCCATGTGAGAACTACCTGAAGTATGCTTTTTACTCCCTTCTGTCATCAATCTATGCGAGAACGGCGCGATCAGTTGTTGTGCTACCTTCAGAGGCCCACGACAGCTATGCAAAGCATTCTTTCTGATTCAATTTGAACCTTGCGACATCTGTGCAAGGCTCATTTCTTGACTTGTTTCTGCTTTGCTGTGCCTAAGCTGCAGCCAGTTCTATCTGGGTCTAACTTTCTTTCTCCCGAGGCACTTCTGGGGTAAAAAAGGCAAGCTTCTTGGCATGGTTAGGGCCTTATTTGCAGCTGCTGCTTATTACCTACAGGATAGACTTAAAACATATTGATTAAATGATTAAGGGTCTAACAGAGATTAAGTTAAGGGGTGAAAAGTGGTACTTTTCAGGTTTTAACAACCTTTCCTCTCTACCTCTTAGCTAGCAAGCCTTAGAGGTTAGAACTCCTATTTCCACTATACAAGCCTTCAAGAGCTCATCAAAAGCAAGCCACGCAAGGCTCTCCTATGGTGCTACAAGGGCCCGAGGGCTCCGGCTCTCTCCTTTTTTCTCCTCTCTTTTTTAACTCTTCCCATCCTCCTATTTGTGCCGTTATGCCACCGGATTTTCGATAGGAACGGAGAGGCGTAAATAGGATTTAAGGCCCATTTGGGCAAGAGGAAGTCATTTTCTTTTCTTTTATTTTATTTTTGTTTTGGCGATTAGTAGAGACCATGTTAAGCGGGTTGATCGGGTGCCTAACACCTTCCCGATCGATAACCGAAGCCCCTACCCAAGAGCCTTTGGTGTGGACCGGATTCAGAGTCATAGTTTTAGCACTTTGGTGCTCATAAAAATGAACTAAGCTTCCCGGGACACCGAAAGCTTCGGGTGGTGACTCTATATTTTCATTAGAGAGTGCATCGTCGTGACGGGATCGTCAAAAATCCCACGGTTGCACAGATGGCGACTCTGCTGGGGAGAGCTTATAAAGCTTCTCCTTGAAATTTGGCCATTTATTTTTTATTTTACTAACATTTTTGCTATTTTTTGTATTATTATTTATTTTTTCTTCACCCTACTTTCCCGTCATTTACAAGCCTTAGCAGATTGGCGGGCCTACATGCCCATTGCCTTTTAATTCTCTTTACTTTTTCGTCATTTAGGTTCCTTAGCCGATCGGCGGGCCTACTTGAGCATTGTCTTTTAATTCCTTTAATTTTCTGTCATTAAAGTGGCTTAGCCGATTGGCAGGCCTACTTGTGCAAACATATTCTGCCAGTGGGTGACTGCCCGTAGTGGTGGCATGGGGTCATCACCCCCGGTTTTTAAATTAAAGAAAACTTCCATAAAAAATAAACAAAAGGCTTTGACAAAATTAAAATTGAACTAAGAATAGGGAGCTTAATTAACTTGTTTTTACGAGGTAGATTTTAAAAGGGTTGGGTTTAAGCACACATACAACCACTCGGGTCTTAGTATGGCGGCAGCCCCTAGTGACGATGATCCAGAAAAGCCCCAGCCCACCTAGTATCTGAGAAGGCGCTTACGCCAGAAATATATCGGGTGGGTTCCCATTCCAAAGCTTAAAACTCTTGGGGAATGCGCTAGCGAGTTATACCGGACTCATCCTTTAGGTGCGGTAGGGAGAGAATCAATCACATGAAGTCAGGGAGTTCCCGGAAGCCCAGCTTCTATAGAAACCCAAAATAGACCCATTTTCAGGCTGCTGTTCCCTGCTGTCATAAGTTGTGGAGCCTCAATTTTGCCTGGCGCAAGTATTAGTTAGGCCAGTGCAAAAAATCCCAAATTTATAACTGGCGCAACTATTAGTTGCGCCAGCTTTAAATCCGCCATTTTTACCTTGGTGCAACTAATAGTTACGTCAATGTAAAAAAGGGGCCCTGCTAACTTAGCGCATGTATTAGTTGCGCCAACCCTACCTGGGCATCACCAGCCCAAAATCTGAGGCTTTTCCATATCCCAAGTCCCCCGATTAGTGTGTTTAGTGCCTCTATTTTGGCCCCACCATCTCTGACACTCAATATGCCCCCGCCAGTCAAAAGAAGGCAACTTCTTTTTGGCTCATTCTGAGGGATCGGGTTGTTTGCCTCGATATCCGTGCCTTCAATAGATCGAAGGTCCTCCTTTGATTCTTTCGAAGTGCATCGGAGTTGTCATTGTGGGACTTAAATTAGGGTACGAAAGCCACTCGAGAAGGGAATTTCAAGGCCTCGGAACCTTTATTTTACAAAATTTTCTCTAAAATTAAAAAAATAAAAATCAAATCAAAACCTAAAATTAGAATCTTTGTGGTGCCAGCACAACGGCAGCATCTTGCCCTCCGTCGTCCCGTAGGGGAAGGAGGAGGATTTTTGGGCCTTATCCAAGGCACCCTTACCCAACCCGTTCCCGTAGAATGTCATGGGTAGTGGACCTGGCTTACACTGATCCTGACTCATCCCCGCCACATTCTCCAACCCATTCCCATTCGGGGGTAGTCTTTTCCACCATCCCCCTCACCCAATCACCCTTTACCGTTACCGGCCCATTTGGCACTCCCATTTTCCCAACCACTACCACCTAAAATGTCCAAAGTCCAACCCCCAACTCCCCATCTTTTTCCCAAACCATGCCCATGCCAAATCCAACACATTTTCCATCCACTTCCATGCCAAATCCTATACATTCCCCATCCACATCCATGCCCCATTTCCCATCGTCCCCCTATAGGCCTGATCCACCCACATTCACATATACCACTTCCGCCTTAACCAACCCCCCACAAATCCCCCCATCTATCCGGGTCATGCCCATTTTTATCGGGGCCATGCTCGATTTTTCTCACCCCTCCACACCATACCCCCCATCATCCCAAAACATACCCAATACATCCTCTCATCCCTCCAATCTACCCCATATTCCATCACTTACCCGGATCATGCCCGATTTTACAGAGGCCATGCCCAATTTATCCTCCACATTCATTCCGTCTATACCTCATCACCCCTTAAATCCACCATCTCCATCCAACCCTCCTTCCATGACCATGATGGAGATGTTCCAAGCCTACTCCATATGGAAGGCTCCCAAAATGCCTCCTCTCCTCCACACCCCACATCCATGGACCCATCCCATACCCTAGCCAATCTCCATGCCTCATTCCCCCATGACCTCTATCAACCCCCCATAATCCATACCATCCAAATCCCCATGCCCCATGGCCCAAACCCCCATTATCCACATGCCCTTCCCCACATGTCTCAAGGCCCCATGGCCCAAAACCCCATAGCCCAGACCCATCAAAGGCTCATGGCCCAAATCCATCAAGGGCCCATGGCCCAGACCCACCAAGGCACAATAGGCTAGACCCACCAAGGGCCCATGGGCTAGACCCACGAAGACCCAATGGGTCAGACCCATCAAGGGCCCATGGCCCACCAATGGCCCATAGCCCAAACCCTCCGAAGCCCAATGGGCTATACCCATCAAAGCCTAATGGGCCCCGACCCTCCAAATCCTTGGCCCTTCACCCAAACCCAACAAGGCCCAAACCTTAAGGCCCCACACCCATACTTTCCACAATACCCCCAACATTCCACCCACCCCCAACCTTCACTCCCGGGTCAAACCCATGTCATATTCCAAACCCAATTTTCTCATGGCCCCATACCCTAAGACCGGCTTCAAACCTTCCCTTCTGCCTAATGGCCTCGCCAGGCCCCACCCCAAAATCCAACTTCCACTCATCCCATCATCCAACAAACTTTCCCTCATCCCCAATGGGCTCACCTAACCCCCGCTCATGTCATTCCCATTCAGCCCATGCAACACCAACAAGAGAATCCTGCCCTCACTGCACACTATGTCAACCAGCAATATGAAGAGGACGAGATGAGGAACAACGGAGCCTATGGTGGGGCATTGACCAGCCCTAAACCCCCTCCTATCATTCCCCACCCCCTAGTAGCATAAAGCGAGATCCAACCAGCAATCGAGAAAGTGATCCCCTGTATCCAAAGAGTCAGAGCAGCTAAAAGAACAGTTGGACAAGATACAGAAGCAGCTGATGAAAATGGGTGGTGCTGAGATCCACTCCACGAACTTCACAGATCTATGTTTATTTGCTGAGGTCCCCATGCCCCCCAAATTCAAAATGCCAGCCTTGGACAAATACAACGGCACCAGCAATCCAATAGCACACCTAAAGTCCTACTATGGGGACATGTGCCAATATGGAGGGGATGAAAGACTGCTGATAAAAGTCTTTCAGAAAAGCTTGACTAGTCCTGCTTTAAGATGCTTCATATCTTTAGAACCATCTATGATGAAGACATGGAAGGACCTGACACACCTGTTTCAAGAACAATATGTCTACAATATAGACATTGAGCCACGTAAGTCCGACTTAGCCCGTATGAGGCGGAACCCAAATGAGACCTTCAGCAACTATTTGGGATGGTGGAGAGCACTAGCAGCTCAGGTTAGAAATAGGATACCTTATGATGAGTAGATAGAAATAATTTCAAAGAATACTCTGCCAGTAATCTTAAACTTTTTGGTGTACCAGCAGCAGTCCAGCTTTGCTGATCTGGTGAGAAATGCTAATCGATGCGAGGACGCTATCAGGGAAGGTCGCTTGAATAAAAATGTATCGAGTGGGACTAGTGGGGTTATGAGATTTTCAGCATAAAGGAATGATAAGAGAACCGGGGCTGACATCCAAAACGTCACCAATACCAGGCCCAATAATAATGTAACCTCGTTCCAATTTCAAGCAGCACTAGTCAGAATGGAGCAGATACAGAGAGCGGGGAATGGGCAAGGAATGCAAATAACTCTAGAACAGAGGAGAGCCCACTATGACCGAGTGTTTACACCTTTGGGGCAATCTTTAAGTGTACTTTTGCCCTTGTTAGTAGAAAAGGGATTAGTCACTATTCGTCAACTGCAACCTCCTCTTCACCCCATCTCAAAGAACTATGACCCAAATAGCCATTGCAATTTTCATCAGGGTCCGGGTCACCCGACTGATCGTTGCTTCCCATTGAAGCATGCAATCCAAGATTTGATCGACACAGGAAAAAGCATTCCCACAACGCCTTCACAAGTGAATCAGCATGCAAACATTCACCAGGTACTATTAACCCCTGTTGGAGTATTTTAAGTGCTTGCTATTGACTTTATTGGAAATGGTGATAAGAATTGGGTTAGTGAAAATCAAAGGTGGATTGAAGAGCAGCAAGCCTAAAAACACACAGACCTGTAAGATACAGGGCCTGTTGTAGCAAGTTTTAATAAGTAAGAGTTTGTCCCACAGGGAAAGTTGATCTAAAGCTCCAAGGGAGCTATCTTTAGTAGGCCCTCCAGATCTGGCTACAGATCTGGCAATCCTAAATGGAAGGGGATTTAAGGTCACTATTATCTAAATCCTAAGGGAACCTAATACCTAAACTACAAAAAGGGTTGAGAAGAATGGTGGAGTGTGAGAAAATAAATATAAAAGGGTGAGAAGTATGCTATTAGGTACAGATCTGATGGGTCTTATAACTCAGACTCAGATCTGCTGCTATAGAAATCATGTCTAATGGCTACATTATCACCAAAGAGGAGAAAGGATCCAACTCACCCCTGTGCCATGATCCAATCCCTTATGGCTATAACCTGTCCACTTAAATGGTCACAGACTATCCAATAGGGGAACCACAATCCAGAGATGAGTCAAAACAAGTTGGTCATTGTAGGCACTACTTCATCTAGGCTACCAGCTCAAGAATCCATAAGAACCTCAACCTCTAAAATTCTGTGTGTGGAGCTAGGCCTACAACGTGCACTAGCCTGGACACACAGAACCAGCAAGAGTTTGAGTACTAGCTTTTAAGCTTGGCTGTTCACTGCTTTAGAAAGACAG
Organism: Chloranthus sessilifolius; assembly: GCA_021018995.1. NCBI lineage: Eukaryota > Viridiplantae > Streptophyta > Magnoliopsida > Chloranthales > Chloranthaceae > Chloranthus > Chloranthus sessilifolius. The sequence goes on from CM037596.1 coordinate 44,550,854, forward strand.
CAGTGATCCAGTCACAAGCCTACAATCTCTACAGCCAGATCAGATCTGCCATCTGATGGTAGGTCTATATAAATACAAGGGAGTCTATCTTTGCATAATCTCTCACAAGGCTACAAGCACAAGTGCAGAGAAGTAGAATCTGTCTTAGATCTTTGGATTGGCCTCACCCTAGGGCTATAATCTGTCCACTTGAATGGTCACAGACTATCCACAGAGGCTATCCTCCTCACAAAGGTCTAAGACAGAACAAGAACATTGCTACCGCCACCATGTTCACAAGGCTACCAGCTCAAGCTCCCATGGGGATTCAGATTTAGTGGGTCCTGTGGTGGGGCTAGGCCTGCAATGTGCCTAACATGGACACACACGTCACTTGGATCTAAGTAAAACCTTAAAGACAATCCTCCATTGCTTATAATACAACTTAGCAATGGAGGATCTCAAGGCAGCAGCCTTGTACAGAACAACTCACAAAACACCAATCCCATACATGCTATAGATCCTATTATAAAACTCCATTAAAACTATATCAAGTAATCATACAAAGGCATAGCCAGCAAGTGCTGGACTATGGAGAGAAGGAAAAAGGAAAAAGAAAACTCCTAAACCCTAACCTTAGCCTACTATAATTCTACAGTCGGTTTCAAGAAAAAGGAGTACAGAAGTCAAGTCCCTCAAACCTAAGCTAGGCTTAGGCTTATATAGCAGTCAGCTCTCTAAGAATTAGGGTTAGGAAAATCCTAATTTATCAATGCTAGCGGGGCCCATTTCTGTTCCTTGGGTGCCTAGAGGCACGTGCATGGAGATTGGAGCATTAGAGTGCGTGCCCTAATTACTGGAAGTTCCCAGATTGCCCCTGTTAAAGTGGGGAGAAGTTAAGAACCCGAGCCTCACTAGGTAGAAAGGCTTTCCATGTCTTATCGTATGATAGAATTGGCGTCGTGGGATCGCTTTGACTTGGAGCTCTTACAGTCGTGGGATTGATACTTTGGTTGTCGCAGGAATGCTCTGGTCATCGCGGGATTGCTCTTTCCATTTGAATGGTGTGGGAATTGCGCGCGCAGTTCGTTACTTGGAAAATCCCGCGGCGATCCTCTCGATGAAACAATGTGCATGGGCTTCTGGATCGCACGAGCAGTTCCCTAAAAGTTTGTATCCCGCGGCAACTGCGCGACAGCTGCGCGCAGGAATGCCTGGAGCTCTCTCTCTTCAATGAATCGCGCGAAGATTGAAGACTCATTTCTTGAGCTGCGCGAGACTGCGTGAGCGCTTATGACTGAGACTCGCGAGAACTGCACAAAGTATGCTTTTTTACTCCCTGTTGATATCCATCTGTGCACGAATAGCGTGAAGACTGTGCGACCAGTTGGTGTGATCCCTTCAGAAGCCCACGACATTTGCGTGACGCATTCTTTCTGGTTCAATTGAGCCCTACAACATCTGCGCTAGGCATTCTTCTTGATTTGTTTCTGCTTTACTGTGCCTATGCTGCAGCCAATTCTCTGTCTGGGTTCAACCTTCTTTCTTCTGAGGAACTTCTGGGGTAACAGTAAGCTTCATGGCATGGTTAGGGGCTTATTTGCAGCTTCTGCATATTACCTACAAGATAGACTTAAAACACATTTATTAAATGATTAAGGGTCTAACAGAGATTAAGTTAAGGGGTGAAAAGTGGTACTTTTTAGGTCTTAACATCCCCACATCCTATCGAAGGAGCAGGTCCTAGACCCACCATCGAGATGGTAGAGGAATATGAGGAGGAATTTGAGTTTGACCCGTCCAATTACATCAGTGATCAGGAGATCTATGTAGCGCCATTACCGAAAAATGTTAAAGAAAGGAATATCAGGGTAATTGAACCCCTGAATTTGTCAGATTATTTCCCCAACCCGACTCCAAAAATTAAACCCTTTGATCTCAAGGCATACTTTCCATCACCCACACCCATCAATTATGTGCACATAAATGCATATCAACCATACCCCACCACTCCTATCAATTACCCAATGAACCAACCGGCCCCCAATCCTCCCCCGTTAATAAACTATCAATGGCCTGCACCCACCCCATTATCCCGAGTCAAATTACCTGCAAACTCCACCACCCCCGTCAATTACCTAATGGCCCATCAAACCCCTGATCCCTCGCCAGCACCTATCAGTTATCAATGGCCTACTTTTACCCCTTTTCCCTCGGTACCACCACCCTCAAGCTTCATCACCCCCATTTGGCCCAATTTGGCCACTCAACCAGCTATTACAGAGGTAAATCAAGTGTTACCCACACCTCCTGAGCCCGCAGTGTGAGTACCTCTGATACCGACAGCTATACCATTTTGGATATTAGGACCGACCTATGATCCTCACCAGGTCTCGCTGAGTTATAAACAAATAGATGTCAATGCTGGCAGCCATAGAGAAGGGGCAGTGGACTTTGTCACACGATCTGGGAGGATATCAAAGCAGGCAGAAGCCCCAGCAGCAGCACAAGCCCAACCAGAGGGGCAGAAAGATACACCAGTGAACCTATTCGAGAAAATGAGTCGAGAGCATATACTAGAGACTCAACTGAGAAGAATGTCTACCCATATAACTGTATGGGATCTGTTGATGACGTCCCCACTCCATTTCCAAGTATTAATGGGGGCGTTAAAAAATGCTTATGTGTCACTTCAGGTTAGCCCAGAAGAAGTCGAGCAAATAATTGGCCAAGTGATGGCTCCGAATGCCATTTCATTTTCTGATGCTGACTTATCAAAGGAAGGAGGTAGCCACTCGAAATCTTTGAATATAACCGTTGAGTCTGGAAATATGGTAATCCCTTTGGTTCTAATCGATAATGGGTCCACATTGAATATATGCCCGTTAAGAACCACCATAAAGATCGAAGTAGATTCATGCATGTTGAGGCCGACAAGAGCCAACGCTAGAGGTTTTAACAATACCAGGAGAGAAATAATGGGAGAATTTGATCTTGAGTTGTTAATCAGACCAATGACCTTTTCCATTTTGTTTTAAGTAATGGACATCAAATCCTCATTTAATCTATTATTAGGGCACCCGTGGCTGCACGAAATCGAAGCTATACCTTTCACATTGCACTAGAAATTCAAGTTTGCATCTGAGCATAAATAAGATTATCACCATCATTGGTGAAGGGCACAGTGAGAAAGATAAGGCCACAAATAGCATTGAAAAATCCAATATGCTAGATGTGTTGCACACCACTGAGGATGTCGACCTCCACAATTTCAAATATGAGGTGTCGGCAATACTCCCAGAGCCCATTGAGGGCATCATTCCTAAAACTGGAGGCGGAATGGTGGCAGCGGTGGCCATGCTCCAGAAATTGGGCTATCAAAAAGGCAGAGGACTAGGGCCCAGATTGCAGGGCAGAAGAGAGCCAGTCATCACCAAGGGACAGAAAGTTCATTTCAAGTTAGGCTACAAGCCCATGGAGGAAGAGGTCCGAGAGGCCAAAGAGAAAGCCAGGGTCGTTATAGCTGCAAGAGCCTGAGGAATCAACATAGAAGAGAAACCTCACCCTAGGCTGCATATCAGGGAATCGTTTGTCAGTGCTGGGGTCGTGAAAATTAATCGAAATGGGGTAACCCATTTGACCCCACACAAACCCACAGCCCCTGTCCATTACACCAATCCCTACATCACCCTTCCTAGCCTTGAAATAGACCTGGCCGCTCTATCCTTATTTGAAGAGCGATGTCCCCTACCTACATAATCTCCCCCTGTGGTAAATCACCACAAAACTATGTTAATGTTTGAAGACATGATCTCAGATGAAATGGGGGTCAACATGATAGAGGCTGACTCTAAAGAGCCATATCAGTCAGCACCCTTCATCCAAAAAGGTAAAGGGGCAACAAGTCAAGTATGCAATTGGGCATGTTTTCCCCAAACTCTGGAAGCAGGGAGTGGCCTACAATTTGGCACATGTTTTCTAAAAAAAAACAACCTATAAAAAGCGAGATAAGCCCTTGGCAGGCAATACCTTGTCTATACACAAACTAGTGCTGCCGAGGGTTCGTCTCTGACGAAAACAAAAATCTCAAAAACATTGGAAAAATACAAAATCTCAAAAACTTTGAAAAAATACAAAATCTCAAAAACATTGAAAAAATACAAAGTCTAAAAATATTATCATTTAAAATTCTAGATAAAATCCCATAAAAAGATGCCTTAATCAAAATATCCGTCCCACGTAAAATCGACCCCTTTCCTGTAGAAATACAAGAAGAGGTAGGAGTTCTGAGTCTGGACGAGGATACCCCTTTGAAGAGCTCCCCAATGAGCTCCTTGACCGATTTGCTGACTTTGAGCATGGCCCAACCCCCATTGTCGAAGAAACTGAGGACATTAATCTAGGGACTGAGGAGATTCCCCGCATTACCAAAATCGTAATATCACTATCACCCGAGGAAAGAAAAAGCATGATCGATTTCCTTCAGTCATACCAAGACATTTTTGCCTGGTCATACGAGGACATGCCTGGTCTGGACACGAATTTGGTCGAGCATGAGTTGCCTCTCTACCCTGATGTGAAGTCGTTTAAGCAGAAGCTGAGACATCTCCGACCCAAGTGGATGTTGAAAGTCAAAGACAAGGTCATCAAGCAGTATGATACAGGGTTTCTCATTGTATCTAAGTACCCGCAGTGGCTAGCCAATATCGTACCTATACTAAAGAAGGATGGGAAGGTCCGCATGTGTATCGATTTCTATAATTTAAATAAGGCAAGCCTGAAGGATGATTTTCCATTGCTGCACATCGACATCTTGGTCGATAATACTGCCAAGCACGGGATGCTTTCTTTCATGGATGGATTCTCGGGATACAATCAAATTAAGATGGCAGAGGCTGATCGAGAGAAGACTACGTTTATCACTCCTTGGGGAACCTTTTGCTACAGAGTCATGCCATTTGAGCTAAAAAATGTTGGTGCAACATACTAGAGAGCTATGACTACGTTGTTTCATGACATGATACACCAAGAGATTAAAGTGTATGTCGATGATATGATAGCCAAGTCACCAGAGCGTGGCAATCACTTGGTAAACCTTCAGAAGCTGTTTGAGAGAAGAAAGTATCGACTATGTCTGAATCCACAAAAGTGCGCATTTAGTGCTATGTCCGGAAAACTATTAGAATTCATCATTAGCAAGAGAGGGATTGAGGTCGACCCAATCAAAGTTAAAGCCGTCACTAAAATACCACCACCATCTACTGAAAAAGAAGTTAGAGGGTTCTTGGAGATAATATAATATATCAGTCGGTTCGTTGTGCAACTAACCCTAATCTGCACGCCGATTTTCAAGCTACTTTAGAAGAACTTGCCCATTGAATGGAATGACGATTGTCAGGCAGTGTTCGATAAAATCAAAAACTACCTCCTTAATCCATCTATTTTGGTACCACCCAAGCCAGGGAGACCACTCTTGATGTATCTTTCCACGACGAATGTTTCGATGGGATGTGTCTTAGGTCAGCATGACGAGACGGGAAGAAGAGAGCAGGCCATCTACTATCTGAGCAAGAAATTTACTGATTATGAGATGCGCTATTCTCATCTGGAGAAGGCATGCCTAGATTTTCTATGGGCTATTTAGAGGCTCCGTCATTACTTTCTATCTCAATCTGTTCTACTTTTGGTCTGAATGGACCCGTTGAAATACCTGTTTGAGAAGCGGCTCTCACTGGACGAACCACATGGTGGCAGCTTTTATTGTCTGAATTTGATATCACGTATGACACTCAAAAGTCAATTAAGGGGCAGGCACTTACCGATCATCATGCCAACAATCCTTTTCCATATTATGTGCCTTTGAGAACTAAGTTCCTCGATGAGGACATCCTTTTCATGACAGAGGATGACACCGAAGAAGCAAAAGAGTCATGGGTAATGCACTTTGATGGGGCAGCTAATGCCAAGGGTCAGGGAGTTGGTGCCATTATGATTTCGCCAAAAGGATCCCACATACTCGTCTCTATCAAGCTCAACTTCCCTTGCACTAACAACATGGCTGAGTACGAAGCTTGTGTAGCAGGTCTACAAGCGGCTCTCGATCTGAATGTAACTCACCTCTGAGTTTTTAGTAATTCACAGTTAATCATATGCCAGACGAATAGAGATTGAAAGACGAAAGATGAGAAATTGATTGCTTACCATGAGCACCTCGAGGATCTGATAGCTTGCTTTCAAGACATGACATTCTCATATGTCCCCCAGTTAAGGAATCACTTTGTTGATGCACTAGCCACTTTGGTGTCAATGATAGAAATCCCATACGGTGCTGAGATGAAGCCAATCATGATCGAGCAAAGGAATGAGCCAGCCTTCTACCTCCAGATTGAGGACCTACAAAGCCTGATGATGAGCCACCTTAGTTCTCATATATCAAGAATTTTCTCAAGAAACTAACCTTCCCTGAGGGTACATCCAAGACGGATCGACAAACCATTCAACGTCTAGCAACAGGCTACGTCATTTGCGGGGAGTGCCTTTACAAGCAAGCCTATAATAACATCTTGCTCAGGTGCCTTATAGAATGTGAAGCAACAAATATCATGAAGGAGATCCACGAAAGAGTATGCGGAGCCCACATCAACGGTCACATGCTTGCTAAGAAAATTCTACGGCAGGGATACTTTTGGACCACTATGGAATTAGACTATGACCACTCCTTGGCCGTTTGCTACCTGGGGCCTTGACGTCGTCGGAATGATTAATCCAAAAGCATCAAACGGACATCGATTCATGGCCAATCACGTTGAGAAGTTTCTCATGAGTAATATTGTGTGCCAATTTGGAGTACCCAAGGATATCATCACAGACAATGGCACAAACATTGCGAATAAGCGCATCCGAGCCTTCTGCGAGTAATATAAAATCAAGCACCACCGCTCGTCACCTTATCGACCTCAAACTAATGGAGCCGTAGAAGCTGCAAATAAGACAGTCGTCACTTATCGAGATTGGAGCAAAATGATGCCATTTACTTTGTGGGCCTACAGAACATTGATCCGTACCGCTAGAAGGGCAACACCATTCTCCCTTGCATATGGAACTGAGGTCGTCCTACCAGTTGAGGTTGAAGTACCTTCGGTCCGAATCCTTATGGAATCAGGCTTACCCGAAGCAGAGAGATAACCCGCTTCGAATAATTAAACTTATTAGACGAGAGGAGACTCCTAGCCTTGTGTCACACTCAAGTTTACTAGGGACAAATTGCACGCGCTTATAATAAACATGTCCGCGGTCGAGATTTGAAGATAGGAGACACTGTGCCGAAAAAGATCTTCTCATCCCTCCATGCCGATCCGAGAGGGAAGTTCAAGCCGAACTGAGAAGGACCTTATGTCGTTCGGGAGGTGCTACCGGGATACGCTATCCGCCTCGCCACCATGGGCGGAGATCATCTTCCTGAGCCCATCAATGCTAGATACGTCCGACGGTTCTACTCGTAGTCTATTATGATAAGGTAAGTATTGGTGAAGCAGATGTGTGACTAATTAAGAACCACCTAAAAGAGATCATCGTTCCAAGCACAGTAGCCGAAAAACATCCCTAGAAATGAGGATATCCTTTTCTACCCCATTTTGAGCCTGAGCCTTTTCATTCAAATAAACCCCTTCCCCAAAAAAAACATATATATATATATAACGTGTGTGTACATATACAAAAAAGGAAGTTACCATGAAAATCTAAAAAAATTGGAAAAGCAAAACCCCAAAAAGAGATTGCCTGAAACGGAGCAAAAAGAAAAAATATATATAGAAGAATCAAGGGGCATGTGCAGTAAAACCCCCAAGGAAGGAAGAATGTTGAGAAAAACTAAAGTCATATCAAGAAAATCCTATTTAGCCCAGCATACCTTCAAATCCTAACCTGATCCATGGCCAAGCTACACCCTAAAGGAAGCCCTCTTTTTTAGGTTCACGGCGTCATAGTATTCATTAGTCGTCAAGACAAGTTGTGAGACAACACAGAGACAACACCAGACCTGGCCACCAGCTATGATGGAATCGATGTCTATGTCGTTGCCTTTTGAAAATAAAAGAAGTAAAAAGAAAAGAAAAAAAATAAATAAAATACAAGCTCAAAGCAAGATGGACGTGATGAAAACTCGAAAGGGCATTACGGGTAAAAACAGCGAGCTTGTGCGGACCAGGTGAAAACCTGAAAGGGCGCTTATGGTAAAAGAGCTAAACCCATGGACATGGTGAAAACCCGAAAGGGCGCCACGGGTAAAAAAGGGAGATAGAAAAAAGAAATTAAGGAAAAAAAAAAGAAGAAAGAAAGAAAGGTGTGAAATGATTGATTGATGTTTGAGGAACCCTTTTGTTACTCTCCCTGTCGCTCGTTTTTCCGACTGGGCCGCTCATGTTAGTTCAAATCGGGTCCCGACCAGAATTGCCTTTGTGAAATCGCTTTGTCAAACATATGACTCAAGTTAAGGAGAAAGGTTTGACCTAATCCGAAGGGATTGACGTTCCAGTATTGGTAAAGCCATTAAAACCCTCTCGGACTCAACTAGTTGAGGGAGGGTTCGACCATGCTTAAAAGAGTACAAAGGTTTCACCCAGTGATTAAGGCACCCCACCCAAAAAAATGCACAAAACAAAAAGAACAAAAAGTCTATATAATAAACTACCCATCTTTTTACAAAATGCACCGCTTACACCACATCCCAAAAAAATAATCGGTGTGATGACTAACTTTCTTTCTTTCCTCTTTTTACAAATAGCAAAAAAAATAAAAAAATAAAAACATAAAGAAAATATATATACCAAAAAATGTGTGTATCTTTAAAAGGGTTTCTTACGCCCCTTTTCTGTGTATCTGACCTATGCAAAAAGTTATGTGCGCAGGAAGGAATTAGTCGCCTAGCTCGCGCTTCAAGGCACTAATCTCAGCACATAAATTATATTCCCGAGCATTCCGCTCAGTCAACTAATGACCATGCAAGCTCTTATACCTCTTCCGAGAAGTATCAGCGGCTCCAAGGGCAACGCTTAAGGATCCTTTCAAATGAAGGACCTCTCCCATTGCATTCTCTGCTCTAACCTTTTCCTACATTAAAAGCTTGTGCAGGGCCCTCTTCTCATCCACTAGCAGCTCAATGCGGGCTCGGAGTGCCGTCTCTTTCTTTGACCAAGGGCTTCCAGTGTCAATACTCTCTGCTGAATCCAGACGATCAGCAACAGGCTTCTCAGTCAGTAGTCAGGCCTCATACTCAGGAGAAGACTGAACCAAATTTCCTACTCCATATCGCACATCAACGTCGACTGACGTGTCTCCCAAAGAGCGACAATCCGATCTATGTCCCCAGAGGACCTCTAGAAAAGATCAAGTCACACAGAGGGGGTTTTGCCTCGCAAGGCACTTGCTGAGTGCAGCAGAACTGACGCAACACCCAAAATGGGAAGTAGAAGGTGCTGCCGGTCAACCCCAGAAGGGTGATGCCCTCGTGGTATCTGGAATGAATCATAGGGAAGGTCTGCTCTAACCAAGGAAGTCTCCATATAAGATCCACGCCAATAATTCAAAGCTTCAATTCTGACAAATCTCCTCGGGGAATCATGTGGCACCTGCCCAAAAAGCATCAGACCACCTCTCCTCGAGCGAGATAAAAGTGAGGCACTGGTCCCAAAATGGTAAGATGCTCTCCCAGCCAAACCTGAAGCAAAAGTGGGCAACCTCCAAGATTCCTGGTCTTCCCAAGGGAAAATGCATCAAGGCACCGAAAAATTTCAGCGAGCACCAAATGCATCATAGATCGGCCCGCCTCCAACTTGGTCAAAATATCACAAATTGCCAAAGAGAAGCTCTCTCCCCCGGTAGAGAAAAGGATTTCTAAGATAAGGCCAAGAGAGAATGCTTTCACGTTGAGGATGTTCCGAGTCGGTAATTTTCGAAGACTTTCGTCACTAAAAAGTTCTTTCAGGAATTTCATCGAACACCTAGTTGGCCCCCAATGAGACTTTTCTCATATTCATTCTTCTTCAAGCCCAGGGTAACGTGAACAGTTTTGGCATAGCCCGGCTTCGGTACAATTCTGGCAAGGCCCCTATGAAGCCTCAAACCAGACAAGTTGGACAATTTCTCAAAAGTAGGAGTTATCTCCCGATTCCCAAATTGAAACACATGGCCACTCGGGTTCCAAAAGGATGTGGCGGCATGAAGAAGGTCCCATCATGGGGGAACCTCAAGAAAGGAAGGAAGGCGAGATAGCCTAAGGCGCTCCAAGTCAGCGAGCTCGCTCTCATTCAAGCTCCCAACCCAACTTGTTAGAAATTTGGGTCCCATGCCCAAGGAAGGGGATAAATTGGTTCTGGGCCCTCCACATAAGGGAGGGTTGGAAAGCGGGTCCATAGATGTACAAAGATCTTTTAAGAAGATAAAAATCAATGTATGGTCAATGTATGGTGGTGGACCCGCCTTTAAAAAGCAAGAACAAAAATAATCAGTCAAAAGGGCCAAGTCAAACAGAAAAGAAAGAGTTTTTGGATTGACTCGGATATATAAGGACCCATGCTCCCCAGGCTAAGGCTAACACAACTATTAGTTGCGCCAGTGCATTTTGTCCCAAAATTTAGCCTGGCGCAACTAATAGTTGCGCCAGTACAATTTTCCCAAACTTTAGTCTGGTGCAGCTAATAGTTGCACCAATACAATTTTCCCATGGCTTTAGTCTGGCGTAACTAATAGTTGCGCCATACTAAAGCTCCCTCCTCCTAAGCCATTTTGGGGCCTGATTGGGGGGAATTTCGTTTGTTTCCAGCCCTTTAAAAAATCGATCAAAACTAGTGGTAGTCATATGCAACATTCACAAATCTTTAAATGCCACTAACAGTTTAGAAACTAATTTGTTTCTTTATGTGCAGGATAGATCCTACATCAAAGCATGCAACCCAAAAGGTCACTTTCTGAGAGCGCTGGGCAGACACATCCTGCAGAAAAATAGATACGGTGCAAGGAAACCATGGCATGCAATCAAGACAAAAGCACTAAAATATTTCCAAAATAAAAAATCATCCACAAAGTGCCACATCATCCATCCCAAGATGTCTAAAATTTGAAATCATCATTCCCAAGAGTATTAATGTTTAAAAAATAGAAACTAAGGCCTATTCCTTGTCCGCGCCCTTTGATTTCTTCCAACGACGAGCGGAGCCCTGGTGAGTCTGCATATCCCCCACCCGGGACCAGGCTTGAGAAATCCGGCTAAGTAAAGATCACGACTCTTTGGCGCGTGCACACTGCAAGTCACGGCCAAAAGCAAAGATTAGGACCAATCAGGGGACAGACACAAAAAGGGGGAAGAGTTGAAACCCACAGGGAGAGCAGAGCAACAGAATACTCACAGTCTCCACATCCCAAAGCTCCGCGAGGTTATGATGATATGCCACATACTCTATAGCCAAGTCAAAGTTCTACATTCAGAAAGATACAATGTCAGCTATCAGGACAATCATAAAACCATGTGCAAAAGGAGGCCGAAACAAGAAAGAGATGGGTCGTCAAAAGACTTACCCTAGGGATCACCTCAAGAGGAGGGACACGGGTCGCTTCAGCGAAGAGACGTGCCTGCCTATCCACGACGGCACACAGACCCGAGAGGAAATTGTCATCAAGGCGTCGAAAGGTCCCATAAACCATGGTCAGATTTCCCCCAGGGGCACCAGTCTAAGAAATACTCGACGGACCCATGTCAAAAGAACCCTCGCTGGAAGGACCCGCACCAGAAGGGTCAACGCCAGAAGGACCTGCCCCTAAAGTATCAGTTGTACTCGTCGTCATCCCGCCTTCATCATCAGAGCCGTCCCCTGGAGCAAACTATAAACAAAATAAAATCAATTCAGAAAGAACATAAGCTGAGATAGAACAAAAAGAGACTAATCTGAAAAGGAAAAGGTAATTACCTGCCCACGTGGGCCGCCAAATGCAAGGAAATTGATGCTAGGTATAAAGCGTGGTAGGATAAACTGATATGGTAGGCACTCATACCAAGTGTGATAGTCTCTGGGCACCTAAAGAGCATGGATAGGGAGCCCATTGTTGAGAAGGACCACTGTGAGTTCCTCAATGCTGCCAACAGGATCTCAAACATCCATAGGAGGGTCCACGGGAATGGAATAGTAGCCCTGGTACTGGTGCACCACCCGCTCTCCCAAATAGTAAGCCTTGGCCCATGCCCCATAAAAGAAAATGACACGGTGGTTGTTAAATAGGCAAGAGGGGCCTACGGCTATCGGATCCCAGAAGGGGGACGCGAGATATGGGTCGTGGAGGATCTGTCCAAGTCAAAAAGCAGTCAGTCAATTAAATAGGCAGCATACTAATCAAGAAGCATTTCCAAGCATGGGTAAACCAAGTTGTTAAGAGAGGCTTCACCTGCTCAGGAACCATCAGGTCAAGTTGGGACCTTAAACCCATCTCTAGGTGCTTCATGCCCACATCACGGCGTCGGGCTTGGTTTCAGTTGCTAAGAAGAGGGTAAGTAAGTTCCTCCGAGTGAAGAAGCGGGCGCCTAAGGTGAAAATGATGGTATCCCCATACCTGAAAAGAGTAATACACAAGAGCAGGTCAGTAGCATGTAAAGATCATTCAAGGAAAATGGCAAAAATGAAAGAGTGAGGGATTACCTCCAAGGAGGCCCAAAAACCAACAATAGATTTGGAATCCCTGGTCGTGACCCGAGCTAAGTTATACATCAGCCATGAGTACCCAGCCCCGCCACAGTCATACCTATGGACGTCCCCCCAATTGTCCATGACGCTCAGCAACGCTAGGCTGACTCAGCCACTGCTTGTATTGGTAAAAAGGGTCTTACCTAGTAGGATCAGAAGAGTAATGCGGGCCAAGACGATCGCCTGCTCGGGCATAATATAAAGCACCCTGTCTGGCTGCCCCAGGTCCACCAACTTGTTAATCGTGAAAAGCGCAATTAGCCAGGTCATCTTGACCTCGGTACCATGTGTCTGCCCATGAGGGGGATAGGCCCCTATCAATCAGATGACGTCCTCCCTACTCGGCACCGAGAGGCCGGCTATCGGTATCCCTCCCATCCTAATACCCGTAATCATTGCCCAGTCAACAAGCGTCAAGGTCATCTTGACGTACGGCTTATGGAAGGTCATCGTCTCGGGGCAAAACCGTTCAATCAGGGCCTTCAAATAGGCAACATCAGCTCTCATAGTAGGGTAGGTCAGAAACTCCCTAAAGCCCACCTGAGTCAGCAGGAACTTCACTACGGGGGACATAGAGATAAAAGTCTTGAAAATCAAGCCACCCCCTGCAGAATACAATAGAGGGCAAGTCCTGCATAAGAAGAGAAAAGTGCATTAGATCATGGAAAGAAAGAAAAGTTGCACTGAACCATCTTTTACCTGGCTCACTATGCCGAAATTCAAAATATGAGTATGTTGTTGATGTAGGAGGCCGACTCGGGCAGCCTCGCCTTGCATTTCGAGCCATGGGCCCACTTTCCGCTCTACCCAAAGGAACTCCTCCCCTCGTGGACCATGTACTACCTCGGGCCCCTCTTCCTAGCCCTCTGTGGGAACATGCTAATTGTCACCCGACATTCTGGGGCAACAAAAAGCAATCACATCAGAGCAGATCAATGATAAGGAACCATGATGTACTACGCTACAAAGGAAGGTAAGTATGCTCACCCTTTCCTTTTTTACTTATTTTCACAAATAAGTGATACATATGCACAAACAAAAAAAGAGATCCCTTTTAGATTGAAAATTCAAAAAAAAAATCTTTTCTTCAAACAAAAAAAACAAAATAATAATAAAATTTCCCCTTCCTATCTTTGAAGATAAAGCAAGTTAGAATCAAACAAAGTCATTCCTTACAAAAACAAAAACAAAAAAATCCTTTACTTTATTTGCAAAAATAAAAACAAAAACAAAAAAAAATCCCTTTACTTTATTTACAAAATAAAAAACAAAACAAAAAAAATATTTTACTTTGTTTGCAAAATAAAAAACAAAAACAAGAAAAATCCTTTACTTTATTTGCAAAAATAAAAACCAAAAACAAAAAAAATCCTTTACTTTATTTACAAAATAAATAAAAAAAACAAAAAAATCCTTTACTTTATTTAAATAAAAACCAAAAACAAAAAAATTCCTTTACTTTATTTGCAAAAATAAAAACCAAAAACAAAAAAATTCCTTTACTTTATTTGCAAAAATAAAAACAAAAAATCCCTTTCAATATGCACAAATAAAAACAACAAAAAATATATATAATATGTATATATATTATGCAAAACCCATAAAACAATAAAAATAGAGCATCATTCATAAGAAACCATCCACACACCATCAATAAACATACATACCATGAAAGTAAACAATTACTCATCAGAGAATGCAAGATCATGATCATATTTGCAAGAAATATAACAAGGAAAATCAAGAAAAATGAGTTTTTAATGGTTACCTTGTGAAGAAGATGGGGTCTTTGATCTAGCGTGGGCCGGCAATCAATCAACACAAGCAAGCAACGGCAATGAGGCACGCGTAGAGGCAATATAAAGGAACCCTAAGAAGGTCATTTTTCGGTTTAAAGGAGAAGGGGGGAGAAATTTTTCAAAAATAATACCCTACAACCCGAACCCGGGCTGTTTAAATTGCTCCCCAGCCAAGCCTGGCACAACTAATAGTTGTGCCAGGCAATTTTGAGCTCTCTTTTGGCTTGGCGCAACTATTAGTTGTGCCAGGCAATTTTAGGGCCCCTGTTGGCCTGGCGCAACTAATAGTTGCGCCAGCCACATCGGTCGGGTTTTGGGCCTGGTGCGGGTCAGATGTGTAACCCTCTGTTACTCCCTCTCTTCATGTTGTTTACCCCCGGTAGATGCACGTGCTCCCAAGTGGTATGTCGACCCTCATTCGACCTATCCGAGAAGCCATGCTAACAATAAAGTGGACCGAGAGCAATAGGCATCCCAATCCTACATAGAAAAAAACATAAAAAGTCCAAAAAATATAAAAATTCCCCACAAAAAAGCCAAAAAGATAACTCACAAAAGATAATTAGAGTAATTCGCATAAAATAATGACTCTAAAAAAAAAAAAGGGAAGAAAGAAAAAAAAAACCAAAAGATAATAACCTTGAAAAGAAAAAAAAAAACAACAAAAAACCAAAAATCCATAAAGTAAAAAAATTTTAAAAAATCACATAAAATGATAACTTTGGAAATCTAAAAAAAACACATAAAATGACATAAAAATCACAAAAATAAAGCACATAATAACCTATACATGCTTCTGTTAAGCAGTGAAAAATACCATTTTTCACCTCCTAACCTGACCTTTGGAAGACCCTTGAGGTGTGTAATATTGTGTTTTAAGTATGTTTTGTAGATAAGCAATAAATTGTAGCCTTAGCACAAACAATCAACAAAAAGGTCCAAATAAGCAATCTACAGCCTCAGCTTATGCTCAAACTCTAACAATCCACAAAGCCTTCGAAACATATTGAAGGCCATGAACCCATCTGGTGCACCTGAGACCAAGTACAGTGTCGAGGGATGAAGATTGAATCCACCTAGAGGTGGCTGAAGGTGAGACAGATGAAAGACAGCACATTAGAAGTGCGTGCCAGCCAAGGAAGCATAAAAATAAAGCTATCGAGAGGTTCTCTTAAGCTGCTGAGAGGATTTAGTGCCTAAATTAGAAGATATCGAGAGGATTGGGATCCTGTCGAGAGGATACCTAGAGGTACAAGGGGAAGCTGATAGGATCGATTTACATGTCGAGAGGTTCAACTGAACCTGTCGTGCAGTGCACCCAATCCTATCGACAACTGCTAGGCGTAGTCCTCGAGAGGATGAAAAGAAGCTGTCGACAGGATCTACGCCAACCAATCGATGAGTCGACCACAACCTGTCGAGGGGATGAATGAGATGATCGTCAATCCTATCGACAAGTGCCGTCAATCTTCTCAATAGGTCTACAAACTTGTCGATTTGCATGTAAAGCCAAATAAATCCTGTTGAGAGGATCCCAAAACCTCTCGACACTCGATTTAGGGAACTTCTCAATTCTTTCTTCAACAGCTGCCCATGCTAGAAGCTGTTCCAAAGGTGACCCTAGGGTATTTTCACACAAAGTAAATCCTAACTGTACTTATCAGATGAGAACCAATGGGAGGAGAGCTTCTAGAAGAGAAATTGGCCACATCAGCATAACAGAATTATCTCCTTGCATTTTGATTGGCTGAAACGGATCTGAGGACAGAGGAGGAGAATATAAAAGCTTGGAGGAAATACAAAAGAAAGAATCCAAAAATTGAGAAAATCAGAGCTTAGGGCGAGATCCATTCTTACGAAAATTCTCCCTTCTTCCTCTTTTCCCCCTTCTCTCTTTAGCCAATCATGAGTGGCTAAAACTCTTCTCAGTAGTTAGGGTGAGGTCTTAAGCTGTAAATTAAGAGATTTAAAGGCATTGTATGGAACTGTAAGATGCACAGATTGCAGATCCAAGCACAATCGTATTATAATTTTGTAATATAATTGTGGATTTTAAAGGTGATTCTGGTCTATATTTTATATTTTCATATTTGTTTTCCCTGGGTTGGATAGTCCTGTAGATGTTAGCCTATGAGGGTCTCATATCCTGGCATCTATAGCATCTGCAATGGTTTTCCTCTTCTAATCAAGATCTTTGAAGTAGAACAATCTCTAGGATGGTCTGTGACCATTAAAGTGGACAAATCATAGCCTTAGAATTGCTTTAATTCTCTGATTGATATTGGATTCTTATACCTCACCTCTGCCAGAGTAACCTGAGAAGCTAAGAGCCAGAAAAGAGGATTATAGCATATCAGCTCTTAGCATTGCCATTGATTCCTTTGATTTTCAATGAGAGACCAATAACCCTAACTGTTATTCTCATCCTTTGATTTTTCATCCCTTCTATATCTCTCCTTACATCTGTGTTGGAATAGATCTGGATCAGTAGCACTTAATTTTGTAGTTTGTAGTTAATGTGACCAAACCCCAAAACCTCTCCTCTTTCTTAGATTAGAATAGAGTGCCAAATCTACTCTGGATCTGGAGATTTACTGAAAGTTAGAGCACATTTCCCTATGGACATACCCTTACTTACCCTTTTTAAAACTTGCTGCAATAGCCCTGAATACTTGTAGGTCTGTGAGTCTGTTTGCCTTGGTGTGTGTGCAATTCATAGATTCTATAATTGTTTGATTTTAAACCCCTTTTTAGCACAAGGTAAACGGGCCAACAGTTTCCCCACAAAACTATGCACATGCATAATATGGTAAAATGTTAATGTTTTATCAGCAATGTAGTTGTGCCATATTAAAGTCCCGAGTCTAGGGTTCGCCCTGGATCTTTGGATCTTACTTCAAAGTAGGAGCAACGACATCAATCCTGATCAAACAGTCAATGTTTTCATCAGGTTGACTCCACTGTTAAATCTTCAAGCTAAGCACTCTATTTTTTGGATTTATATGAACTTAAGTGTCTTAAGCTTCAGATTCCTTGGAGAAAGGTCAATCGTTGGTTGAAACCAACCTGTTAAGAATGAAACTACGTATCAATCAAACTATGTGCAACCATGCATCTAGAAGGGTTCATTTCCCCTTTATTTTCTGTAGGCTTAAAACCTGTATTGGAAGTGGTATCCCTGTAAAGTGTACATCATGCGTCTGGGTATCCGTATGATGGTCGTTTGTTCCCATAAATTATACTCAGGCAGGTTCGGGTCGGGGCTTCCATCACCTTTGTTGCTTATCGCCCCTAATGGGTGCATGATTATGTATAGTTAAATGATGTTTATGATCATTGTTGGCAGAGACCAGGATTGGATGTCCCTTTTAAGAGATACCTAATGTTTGGTTGGATCTGTTCAAGGTAGTTGAAGCTGGATGCTCTAGGTCATGTTGATCCCTGGCACATCTTTGAAAATTGCACGTCCTCCCAAAAAGTGTTGTGACATCTATTTACTTTGCTCGGGTAGCCATGCTAAATAAACTTTGGGATCAATGGGTTCACCCAAAGACCTCAAACCCTTCTTTTAGCAGGGGTACCCGCGAATAGTCAGATGGGGCAATCAAATGCCTCGTAGGATTTGATGCAAACTGTGGAGCCTTGCGTATGTTTACTTCGCACCTATCTTTGAATGTGGGTCGATCACCCCTCTTACTTACGAAGTTGTTGTATTCAGAATGAATCTTAAACATCAAATACCTCCAAATCATCTCGAGAAGCAAATATATCACCTAACATACAGGGCTTTCGCAACTCGTTCCACCATTGTTATGCCCAGTAATGCCGCTAAGCGCTTGGGGAACGATTACCTTGAGAAACGAATGTTTACCCTGGCATCCAGGGCTTTCATTTTCTCACCATGTTACTCGTCTAATGTTTGAAGTTCATTCTGAATGCAGTGGACCCATCAGTAATGTCTTAAGCCTCTTTGGATCTCTTTTCTTTGGCATTCAATCATTAGTGATCGAACACTAAAGAGGGGCATCTGTAGACACCCAAATTTGGCCCAAGGCCTGATCGAAACACATTTCGAGAGAGGCGCATTTCTGAGATTTTGATGGCATGTATGGAACCCTTAGGAATCACCCCAAACCCTTAGGAATCCTCCTAGATCCCTTAGGAACCACCCTAGAACCACTTAGAAACCAGTACTGACCCTTAAAACCTGTTCCAAACCTACACCAGACTCTTCCGAGCCTTGGGTAAGGAGTGGTACACCAGGACTAGCTATAGCCTTCTACTATAATCAAATCTCATACCATTGAAAAGTAAAAGTCATCAGCGTTCCAACGGTCTAAGAATCTCCCCATTCGGAGTTGTACATCAAAAGATATGGCAATCTGAATCCAGAGGGTAAAAGTATAATTTCAATTGGCCCCCTAGGGATTTGGTGTAACTAATAGTTGCGCTAGGCCATTTCTCCTCAGAAATGGCTTGGCGCAACTAATAGTTAGGCCAATTATATTTTAGTCTGGCACAACTATTAATTGCGCTAAGCCACTTTCTCAGGAATTAGGCCCGGTGCAACTAATAGTTGCGCCAGCATTAAAGTGAACCCCACCCCTCGCGAAGCCAACTTCCAGGCTACTGTACAGAACTATTTTACTGTACATTTGCCTGGCACAACTAATAGTTGCATCAGGCATATGGACAGTGACCTCTGGTTTTACCCTGAATTTTGTGTCTGGGGTTTGACTTATTGATCACCTGGGTCTTTAGGGTATGTGTTGATAGTTCTATTGCACCCCTTTGCACCCTATTTGCAACCCCTTAAGTGACTTAAGGCCCCACCCTATCATCCACCATTCGAACCACCTTCACACCTTTTCGAGCTCTTAAAATCCTAGGAAACCTTAGATGTGAGATTACCTAATTGCTAAACCCAATTAGCATCTAAGTAGCCTCCTAATCCACCCATTTCCTATAAATAGGGCCCCCCTCCCCTTGGATTAGGGGTTGAGAATTTTTACCTAAAAGAGAAAGAGCTTAAAGTGAGAAAATCTTTCTCCCTTTGGTGCACCATTCCCATATAAAATTCAGAATTCCAAAACATCCTTTGAGTGATATCTCTCACATTAGACCCCTTAGTTTAGGTACATGCTACCCATTTACCTTCCCTCTCTACCTCTTAGCTAGCAAGCCTTAGAGGTTAGAACTCCTATTTCCACCATACAATCCTTCAAGAGCTTATCAAAAGCAAGCATTGCAAGGCTCTCCTATGGTGTTACAAGGGCCCGAGGGCTCCGGCTGTCCCCTTTCTTCTCTTATCTCTTCTTTAGCTCTTCCCATCCTCCCATTTGTGCTGTTACACCACCGAATTTTCGATAGGAACGGAGGGGCATAAATAGGACTTAAGGCCCATTTAGCCAAGAGAAAGCCATTTCCTTTTCTTTTATTTTATTTTTGTTTTGGTCATTAGTAGAGACCACGTTAAGCGGGTTGATCGGGTGCCTAACACCTTCCCGATCGATAACCGAAACCCCTACCCAAGAGCCTTTGGTGTGGACCGGATTCAGAGTCATAGTTTTAGCACTTCGGTGCTCATAAAAATGAACTAGGTTTCCTGAGACACCAAAAGCTCCAGGTGGCGACTCTATATTTTTGTTAGAGAGCGCATCGTCGTGATGGGATCGTCAAAAATCCCACGATTGCACAGTAGCTAGGTTAGTTGAGACCCTCTCCCTATATTCAGCCTTGGGCCCTTCAAAATCCAAGGGCATTTTAATCAAGGAGCTTGGCCCAAATCCTAAGAAAAAGAAGAAGCCAGCTGCAATCAAATCCACACCTGATGCTTCCAGTATTGAGCTAGTGAAGAAGGACAAAAATCCTTATGAAGAAAAATATCCATGGGACCCTCCTTTTGTTTTGAGTTCAGATACTGACTCTGATTAGGTGGAGTAGTTGGTGTGTTTAGATTCTATGGTAGACTGTGTTTAGGATTTGGTTGTAGCTAGCCTGTATTTTGCATGTTACTGTATATACTCTTTGTCAAATATAAAATGCACTGTTGCTTTGTAATTACTTGTTATCCAATAATATTTCTATGTTGTCAGCTCCAACTGTGTTTCTTGCTTTTCTTTGTGTTTTCATTTGTTGTAACTTGTTCTTTATGTTTCATGTGCTTACCCTACTATTTCCTTTTATTATACTTCCAAAATAGTGAGGTCACTGTTCCTCATAGGTTTGGGTGTATAGCAGGGTAATTTTGTGTGAGATAATTAAGTCAAGTGCAATGGGATGAATGAGAACAAAACAAATTTAGCAGAATATCAAACTGAGCAATTTTAAAAAAAGGAAGATTCACAAATGTATGGTAGACTATGTAATTTTTGGATCTTTTTAAAATTTCATCATTTCCATGAAAGATGTCATCAAGAAATTTTTGTCATAACCAGTATGTAGTGAATCATTAAAGAGAGAAAAAGTAAGAGCATGTCTTGAGAGTCCTAAGGAAGACCATACCCAGTGAGAGTTGGGCTTGTGAAAATTTCTTTTGAAGAGTGTTTTGGCAAAATCTTTCTACTCTAAGGACTATTTGAACCTGCTTTCATTCAATAGAAGCTATGCACTCCAAGTTGAAACAGCTTGAAAAAACTCATGACATTAAAGACATGATGTAAGGCCATCCTTGGGACAGTTTGAGCTTAAAATTCCCCACCTTTGAACTGCCCTTGATACACACCATTTGAACCTTGGAAATCCAAGCTTTCTTTGACAAAAATTAGAGAATTTGAACCCAAAACTCAGTAACCTAATGCAGCTGGACCCTCACTCTGAGATTTCAGAAGGTAAAGGTAAAGGAATTGGAGAAGGAAGAGTTGGTTTGACATTTGGTAGAAGTATAAGAAAGCACACTTGAAGGCAGTTGTGTATCAAATGTATAGTTGTGGCATTCCAGCCCAAATAAAAAAAATGAGAAAAATACAAAAGAAAAGCATACGAAAAGAAAAAGAAAAATAGAAAAGCAAAATAAAAATGAGAAAGAGAAGTCATTTCATTGGAAAATTGAAAGGAAGATTACAAATTGATTACTTCAAATCTGAAAATTCAAGAAGTAGATGGAATTGTGCTGAAATAAAGGTTGTGAAGTTGCAAATCACCTCCTTACCTTGCTGATTTCTCAAATTTTGAATCCCTTTATTCCCCTTCATTCTTTAGAAACCTAACCCATAAGCAGCATTACAACCCAATAAAAAGACCCTACTGATCTAAAATGGATTGAGTTGTCATATAGAGATAAGGAGATGTGTAATCTATGGTGAAGAGAGTTAGAAGATTTCAGGAATTAGAGCACTGCCTATGCTCATGCTTGCAGTCCTATTTGAGGGCTGTAATTGCTCTTGAGCTGTGTGAAATGATACACCTTTGAAAACATTTGTGAGAGTATGCCTGTGAGATAATCGGATCTGAGATTAGACTTGTTTAGACATTGTTTGAACCTGATTCTTAAATTAATAGTGAAGTATATACTGTTATGCACATCACATTCCCTTGATGATTTCAGATTAGTTATGATGAGTTTGAAGAAGGATTTAGGTAGTAAATTTGTTTGCATTTACTATTTTGAAACTTCTAAACCCAGAAGAGTAAGGTATGGAATAAAGCTGAATTTGTTGGGATCCAACTTGTAACTGCTTGCACTTGGTTTAATCATATTCATATAGAAGTTTGTGGGTAACTTCACTGAAAACCCTCAGGAGACTTCACTCCTCCAGTAGGGATCACCAGGGGGTTTAAAATGCTTGATGCATATGCTAAATGCATCTGTGCTCCCTACAAAAGTGGCATTTTATATTCTCAGTATTTGTTTTTAATTTCTCCTTTGCTCAGGGACTAGCAAAGCTTAGGTTTGGGCGTGTGTTGAGCAGTGAAAAATATCATTTTTCACCTCCTAGCCTAACCTTTGATGGACCTTTGAGTTGACTAATAATGTGTCTTGAGTGTGTTTTGTAGTTAAATAATAAATTGCAGTCATAGTGCAAACATCCAGCTAAAAATGCCAAAGAAGAGACCTGTTGCGAAACATGTGCTCATGCAGCCCAAAAAGCCAGCCATCAAGTAGTCCACAAAACCTCAGAAGTCCATGACAATGGCATGTGTCCAACTGGGTACACTTGGGAGCAAGAGCAGCTGCATTGGATGAAGATTTAACCCCTCAAAAGGCTACTATGTGCTGGACAGATGAAGGACAGTAACCCAAAATTGTGTGCCAGCTGTGGAAGCAAAGAACAAGACATGTCAAGAGGTTGATTCAACCTGTCAACAAGTCTGTGTGCTTGAATATGAATAGAATGAGAGGTTCCCAGAACCTGTCGAGTAGTTGAAACTAAATGGAGCAACCTGTCGAGAGGACCTAAATTTGAATTATAACCTATCGACAAGTTCTGATGAACAAAAATGAATATGTCCAAAGGTTGACAGAACCTATCGAAGGGTTGGAGCAGAGAAAGAGCAACCTGTCGAAGAGTGCAGAAGAAGATGTCGAGAGGTCACCTGATGCAGAGTTTCTTCATGAGGTTTAGAAAGCTAGAATCAAACCTGTTGAGAGGTTCCCCTGAACCTATCGAGCAGTCAAAGGCAACCTGTCAAAGACTTACCTGAAGCTGCATTCATTCTCCCGAGGATGCCTTCAACCTATCAAACAGAAGGATAGCACCTATCGAGAGGATGCTTGGAGCTGTATAACAAATCAAGAGGTTGAATTATAACCTGTTGAGAGGATGGTTGGTGTTAGAACAACAGCTGGGTATTAATGTATCCTGTCGAGAAGTGCACCCAACCTATCGAAAGCTTACTCCAACTTATCGAATGGAGCACCAATGGGACTCAAAACATGTCGAAAGGTTCCCTGAACCTCTCAACCACAAATTGGGAACTTCTCAATTCCAGCTGAGACTATTGCTCACTCCAGTACTCTGTGCACACGTGTCCCAAGGTTATTTAGCTAGTTTGAGGGTATTTTTGGAATACCAATGGGCATGAATGGGAACCCTCTAACCACCTCACATGCACTTGCCCAGTTTGGACTAATTAATGGAGAGTTTCTAGAAGAAAAATAAGCCACATCAGTAGCTCAGAATAACAAAAATATTCCCTTGAGCTCTAATTGGCTGAAACAGATCTGAGGACAGAGGGGAAGACTATAAATGGAAGAGAAATTGCACAGAAGAACCATCCAGAAATTGAGAGAGCACAGGCCAAATCTGAATTCCATTCCCTCCAAAATTTCATCCCTCCTTCCCTATTCTCTCTTTAGACCAACCATGATTAGCTAAACACTTTTAGTAGCTAGAGTGAGGTTGAAAGCTGTAAATTGAGAGGTTCAAGGCTTTGTATGGGGATTAGATGTTGTACAGATTGCAGATCTGAGCACATTGTGTTGTAAGTTTGTATTGAATCAGTAAATTATGGATTATAGAGTTAATTTTGATCTATAAGATCTCTTGCTTGCCATTTGATTTTCCTAGATTAAATATCCCTGTGGATGCCTAAGCTTGTAGCCTTGCATCCATAGAATCTGCAATGAATTAACTATTTTGATCAAAACCTTAGGATTGGAAGAAGTCTATAGGATGATCTGTGACCATTCAAGTGGACAGATCATACCCATAAGATCAATCCAATTCTCTGGTCTAGATTGGATTCTTATACCTTGTATCTGAGCCTGTAGCCGGATGAAGGATTGTTACAAATCAAGCTCTTTACATTGCCTATGAACCAACCAATTTTCAGTAAAGACCAAGATCCCTAGCTGCTATTCTCCCCCTTTTCGATTTTAATCCTTTTATCCATCTCTTTAAATCTATGTTTTAATCAATTCTGGATCATTTTCTTTTACATTTACTTTTCTATAATTTTAGTAAAGTGACAATCCCTTAAAACCTCTCCTCTTTCCTTTCTTGCTTTAGTTTACATTAGGATAGGATAGAGTGCCAGATTGTGTATAGATCTAAAGATTTATCCTATTTTGAAGCACATTTTTCTGTGGACATACCCTTACTTACCCCTTTAAAGCTTGCTGCAACAGCCCTGCTTCTTGCAGGCCTGATTACTTTACCTTGGTTCCATTTTGCTGTGATTATTCCTCTAGTTAGTTTGCTATTTTTTAACCCTTTAATAATTACAAGGTAAGAAACACAACACAATGCTGCAAAGCAACCTCGGCTGGACAATGAGGATTGCTTTACAGTGGATGTACTAGAGGACCTAGTTGAGGAGAATTTATCCAATCTGTTGGATTGGAATAAAGTTTTTGAGGATTTTGAGAATGTTTGGACTAAGGTGAAAGAGGAGGAGAGCCAAGTTTTTATGGCTGAAGACAGCAGCACATCACAGTCTTCTGTGGGTCTAGTGTAGCATTCCATCTAGAAACCTATATTGCTTCCCCTACCTCAAACCTCCAAGGCACCTTTGTTGCCTTCTATAAAGAGTCCACCTGATCTGGAGCTTAAACAGCTGCCAAATATATTAAAATATGCCTTTTTGGGACAGGACAATAAACTTCCTGTGATCATCTCTTCCTCTCTTACTAGTGAGCAGGAAGAGGAATTATTGTGGGTGCTTAGGAGACACAAGAAAGCTATAGGCTGGACTATAGCAAATTTAGGAGGGATTGATCCATCAGTTTGCATGCACAAGATACATCTAGAAGAGGGTTCCAAATCCTCAAGAGAAATGCAGAGAAAATTAAATCTTTATATGCAAGAGGTGGTCTTAAAGGAGGTGGTGAAACTGTTAGATTCAGAATAGGTGTCACCTATTCAGGTGGTGCCTAAAAAGTCTAGCATAACAGTTGTCACATTTGATTCTGGGGAGTTGATGCCAACCAGGGAGACCACTGATTATAGAGTTTGCATTGATTATAGGAAACTCAACTCTAAAACCAGAAAAGACCACTTCCCATTACCCTTCATTGACCAGATTTTGGATAAATTGATTAGGAAAGCATACTACTGCTTTCTTGATGGATACTCAGGTTATAATCAAATACCTGTGTATCCTGAGGACCAGGAAAAGACTATATTTACCTGTCCATTTGACACTTTTGCTTATAGAAGAATGTCATTTAGGCTGTACAAGGCCCCAGCCACATTCCAAAGGTGCATGTATGCTATTTCTTTGGACATGATTGACAAGTTTTTGGAAATCTTTATAGATAATTTCTCAGTATTTGGAGACAGTTTTAGTCAGTGTTTTCATCACCTCAGCCTGATTCTTCAAAGATGTGAAGAGACCAACCTAGTTTTGAGCTAGGAAAAGAGTCATTTTATGGTAACACAAGGCATTGTGTTGGGCCATGTGGTGTCCCATAGAGACATTGAGGTTGATAGAGCCAAAGTTGACTTAATCTCACACTTGCCCCCACCAAAAACTATCAAACAGATCAGGTCTTTCTTAGGGCATGCTGGATACTATAGGAGGTTCATCAAGGACTTCAGCAAAATTGCTAAACCATTGTGCCACCTGTTGTGCCAGGATGTGTCATTTAATTTTTTTGTTGAATGCCTTGAGGCATTTGAGGTGTTAAAAAAATGCTTAGCCTCTGCCCCTGTGATCCAAGCCCCAAACTACTCTCTCCCATTTGAACTGATGTGTGATGACTCAAACCTGGCTATAGGTGCTGTCTTAGGACAGAGACAGGATAAGCAGCCATGTGTGATATATTATGCCATCAAGATATTGGCAGAAGCTCAACTTAATTACACCACAACTGAGAAAGAGCTTTTGGCAGTTGTCTTTGCTGTGGACAAATTTAGACCTTTCCTACTTGGGTCTAAAATTATTGTATTTACAGACCACTCTGCCCTCAAGTATCTTTTAGCCAAGAAAGATGTCAAACCTAGGTTAATTAGATGGATCCTCCTGCTACAGGAGTTTGATCTTGAAATCAAAGACAAGAAGGGAGTACAAAATATGGTGGTTGATCACCTGTCTAGGATTTTATTGGATGAATGTGCTGCTACACCTGTTATAGATGTTTTCCCTGATGAGCAATTGTTTGCCATCCAGGCTGTTGTCCATGGTTTGCCAACATAGTCAATTATCTTACTGTAGGCTTGATTCCTTCCCATTGGTTCAAGATGGACAAAGACTTATTCTTCTCACAAGTCAAGTACCTTTTATGGGAGAATCCTTGCCTATACAAATATTGTGCAGACCAGATCATCAGGAAGTGTATCCCTGATAGTGACATCCCCAGTATTCTCAGCATGTGCCATGAAAATACCTGTGGGAGTCACTTAAGTGGGAAAGAGACAACAGCTAAGGCGCTACAGTGTGAATTTTATTGGCCTTCTTTATTCAAGGATGCCCATACACACTATCAGGCATGTGTCAGATGTCAAAGAATGGGTGGTATTTCTAAGAGAAATTCAATGCCATTGCTGCCCATCCTTGTTGTGGAGCTATTTGACATTTGGGGAATAGACTTTATTGGGCCCTTTCCTCCTTCCAATGGTTACAATTTCATCCTTATGGTTATGGATTATGTTTCCAAATGGGTAGAAGCCGCTGGCACAAGGACCAATGACCACAAAGTAGTCCTAAAATTTATAAAGGAAAATATTTTTTTCAGATTTGGCACCCCTAGAGCCATCATGAGTAATAGGAGCAACCACTTCTGTAACAGAAACTTTGAGAGCTTGCTCAAGAAGTATGTTGTTACCCATAAGATTGCTACTCCATATCACCCACAGACCAGTGGGCAAGTGGAGATTTCCAACAGGAAAATCAAACACATCCTGGAGAAGACAGTGAGAACTGATAGGAGGAATTGAGCTGTGAAATTGACTGATGCATTGTAGGCCTATAGGACTGCCTATAAGACCCTAATTGGAATGTCCCCATTTCAAATAATTTATAACAAAACTTGTCATCTGCCAGTAGAGTTAGAGCACAAGGCCTTTTGGGCCATTAAGAGTTTAAACATGGATCTAACATCTGCTTGTGTACACAAGAAGCTGCAGCTGTCTGAGTTGGAGAAGTCGAGATTAGATGTTTATGCCAACTCAATGATCTATAAGTAGAAAGCTAAGGCATTCTTTAACAAAAGCCTTTTGAGAAAATACTTTGAGGATGGTGCTAAGGTATGGCTGTTCAACTCCAAGCTGAACATTTTCCCAGGAAAGTTGAGAACCAGATGGGATGGTCCCTTTACTGTTCTTCACGCATTCCCATATGGGGTTGTGGAAATTATGGACCCCACAAGTGGGAGGATCATGAAGGTAAATGGATAGAGGCTCAATGTAATATCCCAAAAAATTGACCATTAGACTTTGACCTCGGGATCCGTGCCCGATTTATTATAGGTTTAACCAAGTGATGGTCAAACATTGAGTTCATGAAGTGATGAACTGATGTGATGTAATTGTGACTAGGAGTGTTGAATAGTATTGGTTTTGAGCTACATACACCTATCTCTGGTGTATGCGCTTAACACCAAAACCAAAAGAGAGGATATAAGGGTATAATAACCCTAGAATCCTTTTGTTTTGGTTGTTGAAGAGAGAGTCAAGAAGAGAGAGAGAAAGAGGAAGAGATTAATTTTCAAGGAGTTATTGTGGTTGGATTGAGGGAAGATGGAGCATTGATTGCCGGATTCAACGCGTTTGGAGCCGTTGAAGCAAAAGCTGGAACCCTAGCCATTTCAACCTAGATCTTGATCAATTTGAGAATTGATTGAGGTGAGTTCTAATTAAAGTGAATGCATGTATTGTAGACAAATTTAATTTAGTCAAGTAGGGTAAAAAAGAGTAGATTAAAGGCTTAGAAAGAAAAGAAATGAGTTTTGGAAGAACAGCCCGAAAGGGGGGCTGAATCTGGCCAAATCGATTAATCGAAATTGGGATTCGATTAATCGATTTTGGCCCAGAAGTTCAAAAGTCTTGAGTGTTCGATTTTGATTAATCGAATTGGATTTTGATTAATCGATTTGGATGTTCGATTAATCGATTTGGAAATCAACTAATCGACTGGGTACTTCCAGTGGCTGGAAAACAAGACCTGGAGAAATCGACTAATCGAGTTGGGAAATCGATTAATCGATTTTGGATTTCGATTAATCGATTTGGGATCGACTAATCGATTTCAAACTTTCGACCACTCGATTTGAGAATCGACTTCATTATGTTAGAGACTTTGATTAATCGATTTGGGATCGATTAATCGAATTTGAATCTCGATTAATCGATTTTGAGAATCGATTAATCGATTTGGGTTTCGATTAATCGATTTGGGAATCGATTAATCGACTTTGACAGTTTTGCTTGACTTTCTAAGTTTTCTTTAAGATTCATGGAGGGTCCAGGACCTTCTTCATTACATCTTTAGTGATGTGTTGTATGTGTTATGGTCTACCATAGGTGGTACGTGTGAAAGCGAGCACAAGGAGCCGCGTGGGACCTTGATGCTTGGACCATCAGAAACTTGAGGAAGGGAACACCTTGAACATGTACTTTAATTTCAAGAGCATGTATGTAGTGATATAATTATCAGATTTGAAGTTATTTTAACTACAAAAGGCTTTGTGAAAATGGGTGTGTAACACCAAGAATGTGAAAAAGGCATCGGTGTGATGCAAGTGATTAAGATTAAGCAATCTAATAAGAATGAGACATCCTCAGGAGATGAGAAAGTAATAAAGGCATCAGTGGATGCGAGTATGTATACATCCCAGGGATGTATATATATGATTGAATAATTACTATTTAGGCTTAACTGATATAAGATAGCACACTTACACGGTGAACAACTATATATAAAGCACATGTTATTTTTATTATTTGAGGTTTGATAGGATACCCCACCGACGTGGCGGGATACCCACGACTGGCACGGCAAGATATCCGTGACCAAGATGACGTGACCAATCCATTACACCGGTCTGGAGGTTTATCCGTAACAGTAAGCACATCCCAGGGATGTTTAGATGAGTTTTTAACCCCGCCGCCTAGTGAAAAGGGGCTTGAATCGTATTCCCAGGGAATACTTTATAACAACTGTCTTTTTAGACGACGATGAAGGGTATCTCATCAGGGCTCGATGTTATATTGCTCGGGGATTACTTAAGTTGAAGATTTAAGTTTTGCTTTAGGCCTGTTCAGTGTCATTCATGATAAATCAATAGTAAAGTAGGACATGCCAACTTACCAGTAAACTTGAATGCAAATCATCATCTTTTAAACTGTTTTTCTAGCAAATGCATAGACACGTCATGCTTAGAGTATCATGGAATATATGTTCATTGTGTCTGTTCCCTATTGAGCTAGGATGTACCACACCCCTTTAGACTATATGTCGCAGGTCCACTGATAGCAGCAGCTGAGGCTTCGAGAGACGTAGATCCGGGTGATTCGGATTACGTGCCTAGAGATGAGTTGGAGCCTCCTCCCGAGGACTTCTTCTAGGAGACTCTGTTGTGTACTTTGACCGAGAGTAGTTTGAGAGCAGATTTATACGGCTTGGTATGTCAAGCCTTTATTTTGATAAACATGTAATTAAATTAGATTATTCTTATGCCGAACCATTTGGGGTGATCTGTTTATCACCGATGGTTCAGGTTGGTTCTCTGTTCATGCAGTGGCATGAAAGTAGAACTGTCTTTTACATATGTCAGTTGGGCATATTAATCATTTTCGCTTTATGAGATTATTTGTTTTATTTATTTTAATTGTGTTTGTTATACTAATGTTTTGTGTACAGTTTTGGGGCACGATCTGGAGGATCGTACTGATGGCACGGGTTTTGAGGTGCCAAAATCTGGGCTGTCACAGTTGGTATCAGAGCAATTTCTTTTAGAAACTCTGACAATCATTCTTTTGTCAGAATATAGGGACTTCTGCTAATGAAAACTTTATTTTCACGTGCAGACCGTTATGTCTTCTAGAGGAAGGGCCGACCCAGGGGCGATCATAGTAGAAGCTTGCATAGTCGAGATGATTTTATCTCGGATACCAATAGAGTGCCCATAGGAGATGGAGGGGCTTCTGGCAGTGGTGGCGAAGGGAGCCAAGATCAGGGAGAGAACCGTGATCAAGATCGTCAGGATCATGATCAAAGAGAACAAGGGAGGGTTAGAGAAAGAAATGAGGATAGGGAGGAACGTCAGAGGATGATGCACACCATGGAGACCATGGCAGCTACTATGGCTCAACAGGCAGCATCCTTGGCAGCTCATATCGCTCATGAGCAAAGATCGACCACCGACACCTCCGGTGGCTCAAAGATCTTCCTTGACATCTTGGATGAGACCTCCTAGCTTTTCTGGACAAAGAGAGCCCATAGCAGTAGAGCATTGGCTGAGTGAGATGGAGAAGGTGTTCAGTGTACTGGCATGCACAGAGGATGAGAGCATCCGTTGGGTAGCCTACATGCTAGACGGAGAGGCTGGGCCTTGGTGGAAGTCCGTTTCATGGACTAGGGCTCAGGAGACTCCAGATATGCCCTGGATATGGGATGAGTTTGTCGAGAAATTTAATAAATAGTACTTCCTTGAAGTGGTGAGGAACCAGATGGAGGTTCAATTTTTGCAATTGGTTTAAGGGAAGATGACTATGAGAGAACACAGAGTGGAGTTTATGCGACTCGCTCGCTTTATGCCCGACTACGTCATCACCGATATGATGAAAGCAAAGAGGTTTCAGCAAGGTTTGAAGCCAGACGTGAGGGGAGGAGTAGCACCATTCCAACTGAGGACCTATGGGGAGGTCATGAGCAAAGCCTTGGTGGTAGAGGAAGAAAATAATAACAATTACCGCTAGAGGGAGCAACAAGGAAGGTGGAACACTGGTCAAAGCAGAACGATAAATTATGAATCGGTGAATAAAAAGTCGAGATTCGTACCAAATAATCAGAAACCTCCATTCCAAGGAGGTTATGGGAGACCAGCGCAGTAGAGCAACCAGCAGAGATTTCCATTGCTCGCGTCGGGGAGACCGATACGCTATGAGAGCCCTGCTATCACTACCGGCGCTACAGTCACACAAGGTGCTTCTCGAGCAGCTTCTTCCACACCTCGTGAGACATTTTCCAAGTGTGGCAAGCTTCACAAGATAGCGGACTGTAGGATAGGCACTCGGGGTTGCTTTCGATGTGGCAAGGTTGGCCACTTGATCAAGGAATGCCCTGAGATGAACAAAGGGAAGACGGCTTCAATACCTATTCCACAACCGATACAAGCAAGGAAGCCGATCGTCCAAGGGAGAGCCTACGCAGTCACAGCTCACGAGGCTCAGAATATAAATGATGTGATTCAAGGTGAGCTTCTTTTTAAATAAAGAATTTCAATTCTTGAAATTTTTAGATAGAGGAGGTGCATCTATATTTAGAAGAATATAAGAAAAAACTTACATGTGATAAATTCTAGTATAATGATAGAAACTATATATATGTGTATGCATGAGTAGGTACACTACAGATATAAAAGAAGGAAAGCGACGTGACATACGAAGCTTGAGTGTTGATAGACCCGGGGTCTACTCACTCATTTGTTACCCCTCGCTTCACAAAGAGGATGAAAGTCGGCCCAGAGGAGTTAGACTTCGTTTTAACCGTGATTGTTCCTACTGGGAAAACGGTTGATACCAAAAAGGGCTGCAATCATAGATGGAGATGTCTTTGAGCTACCGGCGAACCTAATTCTATTAGACATGCAAGGATTCAACATGATCCTTGGCATGGATTGGTTATCGACCCATTGTGCGATGGCAGATTGCAAGAATAAGGTCGTCATCTTCAAACCCAACACGAGGAGATCATTTAGATTTCGAGGAGAGAGGTCGACACACCTACCACTTATCTCGGCAGTCAAGCCCGAGCGATTGATCAGAAAAGGGTGTAGTGGGTACTTAGCATTTTTTAAGGAGCATAAAGAGGAGAAGAATGTTATCTCTGAGATAGCAGTTGTGCGAGACTTCACCGATGTATTTTCGGAGGAGTTACCCGGATTACCTCCAGAGAGAGAAATAGAATTTGCCATCAACTTAGCACAAGGAATAGAGCATGTTTCTAAAGCACCATACAGAATGACTCCTGCTGAGTTGAAGGAGTTGAAAGAGCAACTACAAGAGCTAATGGACAAGGGGTTTGTTAGGCCGAGCATGTCTCCATGGGGAGCACCGGTCTTGTTTATACAGAAGAAAGATGGGTCAATGCGTCTGTACATTGACTATCGACAATTAAACAAACTAACCATCAAGAATTGATACCCTTTGCCTAGGATAGATGACTTATTTGATCAACTGCAAGGAGCAAAGTATTTCTCAAAGATCAATCTGAGATCTGGTTACCATCAGTTGAGAGTCAAGGCAGAGGATATTCAAAAGACTGCATTCAAGACTCGATACGGACACTATGAGTTCCTGGTGATGCCGTTTGGGTTGACAAATGCCCGTCATTCATGGATTTGATGAATAGGGTGTTTAAACCACACCTAGACTCTTGTGTTGTAGTGTTTGTTGACGACATCCTGATCTATTCAAAATCAGAGGAAGAGCATGAAAAGCACTTGAGAGTAGCCCTACAAACTCTATGTGAACACTAGTTATACACCAAGCTCAGCAAGTGCGAGTTTTGGTTTGAAGAGGTTAGCTTTTTAGGACATGTTGTCTTAAAGCTTGGTGTCACTATAGATCCAGCAAAGATCGAAGCAGTAGTGAATTTGGAGCAACCAAAGACAGTGACCGACATCCGTAGTTTCCTTGGATTAGCAGGTTACTATCAGCGTTTCGTTGAGGGTTTTTCAAAAATATCAGGACCACTCACGAGACTTACACGAAAAGATGCAAGGTTTGAATGGAGTGAGACATGCGAGAAGAGTTTTCAAGAACTTAAGAAGAGACTCACTTCAGCTCCAGTGTTAGCTATACCTTCAGGCAGTGGAGGGTTTGTAGTGTATAGTGATGCTTAATATCTTTGGTTTAATCAACACAAAAAGGTGATAGCGTATGGGTCGAGACAGTTGAAAGAGCATGAGAAGAATTATTTGACACATGACCTGGAATTAGCAGCGGTCATTTTTGCTCTCAAGATCTGGAGACATTACTTGTACGATTAGACATTTGAGATTTTCACCGACCACAAGAGTCTCAGATATTTATTTACACAGAAAGAACTAAATATGAGGCAACACAGATGGATGGAGTTTCTCAAGGACTATGACTGCTCCATACAGTACCATCCGGGCAAGGCTAATGTGGTGGCCGACGCCTTGAGTTGGAAGAGTTAAGCTCAATTGGCTACTTTAATTTTGGGTATGCACAGATGGAAACTGTTTGAAGATCTGGCACTATATGATGCAAACATTGAGTCACAAGCTACAGGAGCCTTCTTGGCTAATATCTCAGTGAGACCGGTGATATTTGAGCATATCCATGAACTACAGATGAAAGACCCGGCGCTAATTAAGATTCGTCAAGATGTAACTGAAGACATTACATCTGAGTTTTTGATCAAGGAGGATGGTTCTTTATTGTTCAAGGGCCGCCTTTGTATTTCAAATAACACTGATCTACGATGAACAATTCTTGATGAATCTCACAAGTCAAGCTATGCTATCCACCCGAGAAGCACAAAGATGTATCAGGATTTGAAAAAGAACTACTGGTGGAGAGGCTTGAAACAAGATGTGGCAGAGTACGTGTCGCAGTGTTTGACGTGCCAACAAGTCAAGATCGATCATAAACACCCCGCAGGTCTATTACAGCCCCTACCTACACCGGAATGGAAGTGGGAATCGATTTCTATGGATTTCATCATTGGACTACCGCGTACTGCAAAGAAGTACAATGCCATATGGGTAGTAGTCGATCGATTGACCAAGTCAGCGCACTTCTTGCCTTACAACACGATGTACACGGCGGGAAGACTGGCAGAGATGTATATGAAAGTGATTGTCCATTTGCATGAGATTCTGAGTAGCATTGTTTCAGACTGTGACCCATTGTATACATCAAAGTTCTGAAAGAAATTTCAAGAAGGAATGGGAACGCAACTAGATTTTAGTACGGCATTCCATCCGCAAACTGATGGACAAACTGAGAGGGTCAACCAGATCATTGAGGACATGCTGAGAGCATGTATGTTAGAATTGCAAGGATCGTGGGATCAGCAACTACCCTTGGTCGAGTTCGCATATAACAATAGTTTTCAGACGAGCATTGGGATGGCACCATATGAAGCTCTTTACGGACGGCGATATAGATCGCCCATCAATTGGGAAGAAACGGGTGAGAAATTTGTTTTGAGATCTAAAATACTTGAAGAAAATGCCACCTATGTTCGTATGATAAGGGCAAAACTCAAAGCAGCTTAGAGCAGACAGAAAAGCTACGCCGATATCAAGTGGACTAGTGTAGACTTCAAGGTGGGTGAACACGTGTTTGTCAAAGTGTCACCTATGAAGGGGGTGATGAGATTTGGAAAGAGAGGGAAGCTAAGTCCCCGCTATCTTGGACCATTTGAAGTTTTGGGTTGAGTAGGGAAAGTTGCTTACCGCATTGGATTACCACCGTTATTTGATCAGGTACACAATGTGTTCCACGTGTCTATGCTCAGGAAGTACCTTAATGACCCTGACCACATTTTGAGCGGTCAATCATTTGAGATGCATGAGGACATGACTATGATCGAAGAGCCAGTGGAGATTTTGGATCGAAAGGAACAAGTGTTGCGAACAAAAGTGATTCCATTAGTACTTGTTCGATTGAAGCATCATCCGGCCGAGGAAGCTATATAGGAACGAGAGGCCGACGTGAAAGAACAGTATCCAAGCTTGTTTGCAACAGCTTGAAAGTCAAAATTGTATCACCGCAAGCATGTTTGTGGATTTAAACTATGTGTTGTAATTCAATTTTGATCTTATGATCAATTTACTTAAGAGAACAATTTTATCCACATAGAGTCTCAAACGCTGTGTTGAATGCGAAATTGGAATTCATCATGGTCACGACATGGCCGTAATGATGTATTTTGTAGAACCAATGACCAACTGGTCATAGCTTACTAAGAGAAATCAAAGAGACATGAAAAAAATTTTAAATCTGAAGAATCTGATCAAAATCGATTAATCAATTTTCAAATCGATTAATCGATTTGGGAATTCGATTAATCAATTTTGGTCGATTAGTCGACTGGCATGCGCCAGTGAGTGGAAACTTCAAAAGGATTAAGAAAAATGACAAAGTGAAATTTCGATTAATCGATTTATGTTTTCGATTAATCGAATTGGGGATTCGATTAATCGAGTAGCTTGAGAGTTTTGGAAGAACTTGAAGGATTTAATATCATTTCGATTAATCGAGGAAGAATTCGATTAATCGATTTGGAATTTCGATTAATCGAACTGAAAGTTCGACTAATCGAGTAACTTAAGGATTTTCGAAAAAATTTGAAGGACTGCACGATTTTGATTAATCGAAGTGAATCTCGATTAATCGATTTTGGGATTTTGATTGATCGAAGTGAATTTTGATTAATCGACTGGCTCACGCCAGTGAGCTCCAAAACTTAAAAATTTAAATGAATACGATTTCGATTAATCGAAATGGTTTCATTTAATTGATTTTGAGTTTCGACTAATCGATTAATCGATTTCGCACGGCTTAACCTAAATTTGAAACTCGATTAATCAACTTTGGAAATCGATTAATCGAGCCGGGGCCTATATATATAAATTGAGGGGGATTTCTCCCCATTCGAAATCATTTGGAGCTTTTTCTTTTGCGCGCCTATTCTTCTTCTTCTTCCTTCAACCATCCAAGCACCTAGGGTTTTGCAATTTTGGATCGAAATCGTTTGCAATCGGATCAAACGCCTAAGGTAAAACCCTAGTTTTGTTTTCTTTCCATTTCAAGCTATAAAAACCCTAGTTTTGTTGGATTTTCACTAAGATGCCACCTAAAACTCGATTGTCTTCGAAAAAGGCAACCTCCAAGCTTCTGGTCCGCCGTAAGAACGCCGCACAGCCACCACCTACCCCATCACCGATGAGGACTCCGTCACCATCGGCATCGAATACCACATCGGGGTCGACGAGCGCGTCTTTACGCGAGTCTTCGCCCATGCCACCACCACCCACCAATGTACTCTAACCCAATGAGTGGTGGGCGGCTAAAACCTTTGAGATCGAGTACATTATCGATCAAACCCTATTTACAAACCCCAATGTACCGGGCGAGACCCAATGGGCTCGTAATTACCTTTAAAAAGCCAGCCTCGGCAACTTCTTGAAACCAATCCATGGGTCCTATTACCCTATGTTGGTTCGACTATTTTACCAACGGCTGACAGACGGCCTTACCGACGAAATCGTCACGACCAAGATAGAGGGTCGTGACTACACGTTCACTCATCGCCACATCCACAAGGTGCTTGAATGTCACCTTGATTTTGTACCCAAGACCACCCTCTTCCCACCCTTCGAGGAAGAGGTGAGATTTGAGGAGATCATGACCCACATGACCAACGGGAAGAAGGGGTCGGGATCCTCCATTAGGAGGGTCGACCTTCCCCATTATATGTGGATGCTTGATTCTATAATCAAGTGCAACCTCTACCCGTTGCGTCACGACACCGAGCGAGTGGAGATGGTGCAGCAGGCACTCTACGCAGCCTTCTGTGGCCATTGGTTTGATGCCACCATGATCATCCTCGAGGGGATGAGATACATCAAGGGCAAGTTGATGAAGGGCAACTTGAGGCCCAAGGAGAAAATGCTCTATGCTCGGCTCATCTCGAGCATGCTGGAGTGTTACTCAAACGCTCCAGAATACGCTATATCGCCCCATGAGGAGAGGGCTACGGACCGAGTGAAGACGTTTTCAAACTCTTCATGGAGCCGTAGTTACAATTTACTCAATCGGACCCTACCGACTCCGAGTCCCTCACCAGCAGCAGCACCACCACCACTAGCACCACCACCACATCAGGACCATCCGTGGGTGGGGCACACGCGGTTGAGCCACCAGCTGAGGGGACACCCTCCCATACCACCGCCTCACGTATGCCACCAGCGCAGTCTGTGGCAGCTACACCGACTTCTTCATATCGCCGGCGAGCGGCTCGCCAGGCTCCTATGATAAAGGACGTGTTGGCCCGGATGGAGGACAACAATGAGAGGATGAACCGACGGATGGACTTTTTGATGTTCCATACACTGTGCTACATCTATCCGTTGGACTACCAGCAGCGCCTCGCGCAAGAGGCGGAGTGGACAGCAGGTCGGACCGACTTCCATAAGGGTGTCATTTTCCATGGGAGCACATCTGCTGCCGCCGCATCTGGATCGGCGCCACAGCAGTCGGAGCAGCCTACGGAGATGCCCCAGTCAGTACCACCAGAGCAGCCTCCCCCTACATCAAATCAACCAGGGGAGGGGATGGCGTGAGAGTGAGATGAGGATATTATTTTTTGTATGACCGATTTTGGGAGTTTTGATGTAATTGAAAACATGTAATTAAACAAGTTGTAAATTTTAGAAATTAATGAAATATAGATCCGTTTTCTTCAGCATGTAATGTGTACGTCATTTTGTTGGCTTATACTATGTAATGTGTGCGTCATTTTGTGGGTGGGTACGTACTACCCCAGTGTGTGGGGTACCCAAGCGAGCACCTTTGGGTTATTTTTGAGGACGAAAATTCCCAAGGTGGGGAGAATGTAATATCTCAAAAAATTGATCGTTAGACTTTGACCTCAGGATTTG
Source organism: Chloranthus sessilifolius (assembly GCA_021018995.1). Taxonomy (NCBI): domain Eukaryota; kingdom Viridiplantae; phylum Streptophyta; class Magnoliopsida; order Chloranthales; family Chloranthaceae; genus Chloranthus; species Chloranthus sessilifolius. The sequence goes on from CM037596.1 coordinate 44,589,100, forward strand.
TGCCCGATTGATTGTAGGTTTAACCATGTGATGGTCAAACATTGAGTTCATGAAGTGATGAACTGATGTGATGCAATTGTGCCTAGGAGTGTTGAATAGTATTGGTTTTGAGCTACATACACGTATCTCTGGTGTATGCGCTTAACACTGAAACCAAAAGAGAGGATATAAGGGTTTAATAACCCTAGAATCCTTTTGTTTTGGTTGTTAAAGAGAGAGTTAAGAAGGGAGAGAGAGAGAGAGAAAGAGGAAGAGATTAATTGTCAAGGAGTTATTGTGATTGGATTGAGGGAAGATGGAGCATTGATTGCCGGATTCAACGCGTTTGGAGCCGTTGAAACAAAAACTGGAACCCTAGCCATTTCAACCTAGATCTTGATCAATTTGAGAATTGATTGAGGTGGGTTTTAATTAAAGTGAATGCATGTATTGTAGACAAATTTAATTCAGTCAAGTAGGGTTAAAAAGATTAGATTAAAGGCTTAGAAAGAAAAGAAATAAGTTTTGGAAGAACAGCCCGAAAGGGGGGCAGAATCTGGCCAATTCGATTAATCGAAATTGGAATTCGATTAATCGATTTTTGCCCAGAAGTTGAAAAGTCATTGGTGCTCGATTTCGATTAATCGAATTGGATTTCGATTAATCGATTTGGATGTTCGATTAATCGATTTGGAAATCGACTAATCGACTGGGTACTTCCAGTGGCTAGAAAACAAGACCTGGGGAAATCGACTAATCGAGTTGGGAAATCGATTAATCAATTTTGGATTTCGATTAATCGATTTAAGATCGACTAATCAATTTCAGACTTTCGACCACTCGATTTGAGAATCGACTTCATTATGTTAGAGACTTCGATTAATCGATTTAGGATCGATTAATCGAATTTGAATCTCGATTAATCGATTTTGAGAATCGATTAATCAATTTTAGGAATTGATTAATCGAATTGTATTTTGATTAATCGATTTTGGGAATCGATTAATCAACTTTGACAGTTTTGCTTGACTTTCTAAGTTTTCTTTAAGATTCATGGAGGGTCCAGGACCTTCTTCATTACATCTTTAGTGATGCGTTGCATGTGTTATGATGTACCATAGGTGGTACGTGTGAAAGTGAGCACAAGGAGCCGCGTGGGACCTTGATGCTTGGACCATCAGAAACTTGAGGTAGGGAACACCTTGAACATGTACTTTAATTTCAAGAGCATGTATGTAGTGATATAATTATCAGATTTAAAGTTGTTTTAACTACGAAAGGCTTTATGAAAATGGGTGTGTGTAACACCAAGAATGTGAAAAAGGCATCGGTGTGATGCAAGTGATTAAGATCAAGCAATCTAATAAGAATGAGACATCCCCAGGGGATGAGAAAGTAATAAAGGCATCAGTGGATGCGAGTATGTATACATCCCAGGGATGTATATATATGATTGAATAATTACTATTGAGGCTTAACTGATATAAGATAGCACACTTACACGGTGAACAACTTTATATAAAGCACATGTTATTTTTGTTATTTGAGGTTTGATAGAATACCCCACCGACGTGGCGGGATACCCACGACTGACGCGGTAGGATATCCGTAACCGGTAGGGCGGCCAATCCGTACACCAGTGCGGAGGTTTATCCGTAACAGTAAGTACATCCCAGGGATGTTGAGATGAGTTTTTAACCCCGCCGCCTAATGAAAAGGGGCTTGGGTCGTATTCCCAGGGAATACTTTATAACAACTGTCTATTTAGATGACGATAAAGGGTATCTCATCGGGGCTCGATGCTATATTGCTCGGGGATTACTTAAGTTGAATATTTAAGTTTTGCTTTAGGCTTGTTCAGTATCATTCATGATAAATCAACAATAAAGTAAGACATGCCAACTTACCAGTAAACTTGAATGCAAATCATCATCTTTTAAACTGTTTTTCTAGCAAATGCATAGACACATCATGCTTAGAGTATCATGGAATATATGTGAGTTTTAATTTATATGTTCATTATGTCTGTTCCCTATTGAGCTAGGATGTACCTCACCCCTTTAGACTATACGTCACAGGTCCACTGATAGCAGCAGCTGAGGCTTCGGGAGACGTAGATCCGGGTTATTCAGATTACGTGCCTGGAGACGAGTTAGAGCCTCCTCCCGAGGACTTCTTCTAGGAGACTCTGTTGTGTACTTTGACAGAGAGTAGTTTGAGAGCAGATTTGTACGGCTTGGTATGTCAAGCCTTTATTTTGATAAACATGTAATTAAATTGGATTATTCTTTTGGCGAACCATCTGGGGTGATCTGTTTATCACCGATGGTTCGAGTCAGTTCTCTGTTCATGCAGTGGTATGAAAGTAGAACTTTCTTTTGCATATGCCAGTTGGGCATATTAATCGTTTCCGCTTTATGAAATTATTTGTTTTATTTATTTTAATTGTGCTTGTTATACCAATATTCCGTGCACAGTTTTGGGGCACGATCTGGAGGATCGTGCTGATGGCACGGGTTTCAGGGTGCCGAAATCCGAGCTGTCACACTCAAGTTGTGTGTGAAAGCCTCTACCACCATCTACCTTCAAGAACCCTGACTTGCAGATTATGATGTATTATATTTATATTAAATTCAAGTCTTAACCTATTCCAAGCGCATAATGGAAATCATAGTACTAGCATAGGATCATTCCCACGAGGGAGTTTATTATCTAATTTCTTTAGTTTTATCCTTTATTCAAATTCTTTTCTTTAAAAATAGCTATTTATCTTTAATATCTAATCTACTTGAGAAATATGAATAAAAGAATGGTTGTTTAATCTAAGTGCATAAAATAAATCCTAATCCTCCTTCAGATTAAGGTCATCAATCTTAATCTTCAGCTATCAGATATTTATAAAATTTAAACAGTATCGTTACACTATATTTCTAGTCTCTTAGCATTGGCCATCAATTAAGTCTAAGATCCTATCAATACAGATTTAATCTAATCAACAACTTCCTAAAATCTAGGCATCAATCAAACCTTAAAAAATTGAAGATGGAAAAGTAAGACCGTTACACTAATCTGTAAATTCTAACCTGAGTTATCAATTCAAATCAAAACTTAAAGATATTTACAAAACAAATAAATCTAAACTAGAAAGCAAAGTAAAATATATCCTTCACCCCTCAGCCGCAGTCGTCAATTGCTCCTAAGAAATTACAGATATCTACACTAATCTCCAGCACTGAATTATAGTCGTTAATTGTTCTTGAGAAACCTTTGATATCTAATCTACTCTAACTAGTATACACTACTGATCGGAAGAAAATCCATCCTCCGGTGTCAATTGATGCTGAAATTCTTCGATACTTATTCTTATGCCGAGCTCTCTAATTTATAGATTATAAGGAATCGATTTCAAAGATCTAATTCTAATAAAATAAACTACTAAAAATATAAGTTTCCTAATATAATTCTAATTCCTAATTTTATCTTTCTTTTGCTATAGTGGTTAATATACTTCTAGAACTTTCTTTATACTTCAGCAACAGAATCCTTCAAAATCTTCTTAATCAATTTCCTCAGATCCATGATTTGTCAGACATCTAATTCAAGAGATCTTCTATTTCTGGTTTATGGCGGTGATAGTTCTCACGTGATCAACAGCAGTGAACTAAGCTTTCTGTAGAATTGCTAATAACAATTTTCTATTCCTTCTTCTTTAGTAAAAAATTGTAAATTATAATTTTCTGCTTTCAATAGGATTCATAGAGGGAAAATCGCAAAAGACAATTCTTCAATTTTGTCATTTTCTGTAAAATCGTAAATGGCAATTTTATACTTCTTCATACTGTTCATTCTCATGACTTTGATAGACTTGGCGAACGATTCTTTGAAAAATCATAAATACTTCTCTTCCTTGAGCGATTTATTCTGTAGAATCGTAAATAACAATTCTTTGGTTTTCATAGTCTCTCACTCTGGGAAAATCATAAATAGCAATTTTTCCTTCTTTTCAGTAGATGTAGCTTTCGTCTTTCAATCTATTATCATTCTTACTACTTTTTGAGGTACTTTTGATAAATATTATTATTTTGACTCTATTTTACTATTTTTCCTTAATATCTGTATATCAACAACTTATTAGTAGCAAACTATGATCTAGCAACACTAAGTTAAGGGTGATAAAATGGTAAATTATGTGACTGATCACACTCCCAAACTTAAGTTTTTCTAGTCCCTAGCAAACAAGGAAACATAAAATATTTAAAACTATATATTTAAATGTTACTTTCGTAGGGAGCACGATTGCATTTAGCAAATGCAACAAGCATGCAAACCCCTAATGATCCCTAGTGGTGGAGTTATAGTATCCTGAAGGTTTTCAGTGAAGTTACCCACAAACTTCAAATATTTTTTGATTTTTTAAAATATTTTTCAAAACTAAAAATAATAAATACTCAGTCGATCATTATATGTTTATTATTTCTAAAAATTTGCCAATCTTTTATCCTTACCTTCCCATCATCGTAATTATCCTATATCAGAACTCAATAATTTCAATTCGGTATAGCGTGGAGTGTGTGCATATCAGTGAAGAGTTTATTCATCATAGATTTTTCTAAACTGCAATTTTTAGAAAATATTTTTATCAAAACTCTCACTTATTGGCATACTCTAAAAAATAATCAAAATTTTGGGTTCTCACAATAATGTAGATATATATGCAAAAACCTGATAATTACTAAGCACAGAAGTCTCATAGAAAGGATAATCAACTCTATTCATATAACTTCTTTATTCATTCATAGTATCTAGTTCATATATCTCTACTAGACTTATAATTTTGTAAATCGTAAATCTCAAAGGTCTTTCCTTCGGCTTGTAATAGGGCTTTGAGTTTTCAGAAGGTTTCAAGAAAAGGTAAAGAGTATTCAAAAGTTTTCTGAGAATTTAGCTCTTCTTTTTCTTTTTCTTATTCACTTTTTCAGCTTCAGTAAGTATCCGTATTTTGGATATCTTCTTCCCATTTTTTCTTTTCTCTTTTATTTTTCTATAAATCCCAGTTTTACAGAATCGTATTTTCCGATTTCTTCTTTTTCTTTCTTTTTTCTCATTTTTTTCATACAATTGTATTTCTTTTTCAGTCGTACCCTTTTCAGCAAATCCTTTATCTGTTAAGCATATACTTCTTTCACTCCCTCTTCTCCCCTTCTACATTCTAAACTCTTATAAATTTTAAGGGTTCAAGGTAGAAAGCTTTGGTTAATACAAATGGTTAAAGTTTTATAAAATTTCGATACAAAAAAATTCAGTTTTAGGCTTCTAATATTGGTTCAAAGGGTATATTGTTCTGGGATTTTTGGCTTTTTGGCTCTGGTTTAACAAAAGATGGCCTTTTGATCATTTTCACCATCTACTAATATGGATGTCTTATTATTTTGATATACTTAATAGATAATTCTAAACAAGCAAATCATCATATTTATAGAATATATTGATTCTAAGTTCAGTAATATGAGATTATAGATAGTAGAGAAGTTCAAGAAAATTTTAGCACGAATAAAAACAGTCTCTCTTTTTCAGAATAGAAGAGGAAAATAGGCCCTATAATTTTGAAACTATAATTTAAAATATTTGCAGTTCAGATCAATCGTATAGTTTCAAGCATTCATCTGATACAGTGTTCTAGAGATGCTTTACTTGAATTGTAACTATTTTTATTTTTATTTTTGAACTACTACTATGATGGAGTTCTAAGTATTTCGGATTTTCATATTTCTATTATAATTTACATATAATGATTAACTTAAAAAAAATTTAAATTTTCTGAAAAAGTAACAAAAAAAATAATCAAAAACTACTATACTATGTACTGTATCCCCCCCCCCCCCCCATAAACTTAAATAGGACAATGTCCTCATTATGCAAAACAGGGGACATACATAAAAATTTAACCTTATTCTATCGCTAAGTTAGTAACTGGGTTTATAATCTACAAAAGGAATCAAAATCTTTCCCCCCCAAACTTGGGAGAAAAATACTATGTTAGATGTTATTAACAATGTTAGTGAAATAAAAAATAAAACAGCAAATAAAAAGAAAGGACTTTTTCATATATATGAACTAATTACATAAATATGGAAAGAAAACTAATTACATCGAAAGAAATTCCTAGGAAAAATCTAGACACACACTAAACAAAGACACTGGCAGCAACGTCTGAGATAAAGGATTCTTTGATAAAGATCGGTCATCGGCTTCTAACTACCTTTAATCAGAGTCTCTCATCCCTTAAATCAAAGGCATATCCATGTCTTTGCAGGATCTCACCCTCTATCTTCCAAGTCCACTGTGGAAGGCCTTAGAATAGTGGGAAGCGAACACCTCTCTGATTCATCTTTTGCTTATATTATTTCCTTACGAAAGCTATGTGAAGGGAATGTAGTGCAAGGGAAGGGAGAAGATAAGCAATGGACAGGGATGGTGTGGATCGGCTCAACCCACCATCATCATACGAGAGTTTGCATTCGGTATGGATTGTGATGGTGTAAAGTTTAGGACATGGGGTTAGATGAATTTTTGGTATATAGTTTTGGATTTGTGTTAGGTTTAGGGTGAAGGGTATTCTCGGTGGATGATTCAGCATATCGGATAGATTTCTGCTACTTTAAATAGTTTACCTTCTGTTGTGCAGCTAGGAGCTCAGCTCTATGTGTTTCAAGAATTCTATCAAGTTGTTTACTGAAATCGTTTGGGGTATATTCTTCTGTCATTGGGTGTAGGGTTAAGGACGGAGGAAGAAGAAAGGTTATGAACTGGTTTTGGTTGATGGATGTGTGTGGATTTATAGGGAAGAGGCTCGGCTATGAACCGTCACTTCGAGTAAATGTCGATATGTAGGTTCCTAGGCTAGGGTGGTTGGGAAGTGGTAGTCTTGAATGCAAAGCCTGTATGTTTCCCTTATAAAATTAATGGATCTGAATTCTAATATAACTAATAAGACAGACCACTGGAATCGCATGTTCCCTAGAATTTTCGTTTACAATTCTAGCTATCAATTAACTATTTGAAAATACTCTTCACCGTTGAATCGTATTCGCTATGATTCAGCATGGTTGCTCGTAAATCCATACGTTCAAACATGAGTATCGTGAGATATCTATACGATTCGATGTATTTTTCACGTATGCAAGTTGTATGCGATTCTCAAAAAGAAAAATAAAACTGGTAATAATGATATACATATGTTACAAGATTTTGCTACGAATGAGTCGGTAGCTCGACGGGTCCATGAGGAGTTTAAAATCAGTCAAGATGAGTTGATGTGCCTCCCATAATAATATGTCCTCCTGGGGTGTCTACTGGCTAGGATAAAGAATAGTTACTGCCTCTCGAGTTAGCCAAAACGGTTAATTGCTCAACTTGCATCTCTAACCGTTTGATGGATTCTAGTAGATTATTGAATAACTACGTTTGAATCCAGCCATGTAGCAGCTAGCTTTCAGCTATCTGTATCAGGGCTTCCTCAGTGTCAGTATGGTCTTGGGCTTCTGTGGGGTGAAAAGGAGCGGTAGGACACTTTGGAGTTGTTTGAGTTGGGCTATGATTAGGACCACAAGCTTTACCTTGTTCAGATGTTGGGTACGATTTTATACCCACCAGAGATTGAATTTTTCCTTTTCAAAGATTTTGCTTTGGAAGATTTTTTGTCATCGACCTTAATTTATATAATCCTCCTTGCTTAGGGGGCATATTTATTATGGTCTCCGAATCAATCTCACCCGATGCCTGGTGTTGCACCGGTTCCTTGCCAAGGGTCTCAAAGATTTTCCAAACATCCTCTGCTGTTAAATTACAAAACATACCACCATACCACCACAGGCCACATCAATCCTATGCCGATTTGTATCTTCAAGGCCTTCATAAAAGTAACAATTATTTGCCCTTTTGTGACCCCATGGTGAGGACATTTATGCATAAGATCGTTGAGGCGATTCCAACTCTCCTAGAGGGTTTCATCCGAAAATTGTTGAAAAGTTAAGGTCAGATACCGGATCCGAGTTGCTCTGTATGTTGGATAGTATTCTCCAATAAATTTTTGTTTCAACTCCTCCCAATTAGCTATCGATTCCCAGGGCAAAGAGTTATCCACTGCTTTGCTTCATCTCAGAGAGAATATGAAAATAACCTCAAATGGATGCTTGTATCAAGCAAATTCATGATCCTAATAATATTGCATATTTCTACAAAATTATGTAGATGCAATGAGGGGTCTTCGTCCATCAACCCGTGAAAGATAGGCAGTATTTGAAGTGTATTGGGCGTGATTTCAAAAGTCTCATTACCGATGTGGGGGTGTATTTTATTGCACAGAGGAGGTGTAAGAGGTGTTAATGCATAATATTCCCCCATGATTTTAGCCATATTTTGGTCTCTTTCTATCCTACTGAGGTCACAGTAGGGTGGCTAAAACAATTATTATAAATATTTATTTTAATTTTATCTAATATTTATCCTAGAAGGCAAAGAGAGAAACAAATCTGAGCTTCTAAGTTCCGTGGCCAGCAGAAGTTGGAAACTTTTAATTTACTGCTCCGAATAAACCTGCAAAAGAATCAGAAGTGATCAAAGAAAATTGAAAATATAAAGAAGTATATAAAGATAAAGATAAATATTGCTTTCTAAAAGAATAAAAATATTAGATAAAAACTTGAAAAAAATTAGATAATTCTACTTCCCCAGTAGCGGCGCCAAAAACTTGACTTGCGGATTATGATGTATAATATTTATATTAAATTCAAGTCTTAACCTATTGCAAGCGCACAATAGAAATCATAGTACTAGCATAGGATCCTTCTCACGAGGAAGTTTGTTATCTAATTTCTTTAGTTTTATCCTTTATTCAAATTCTTATCTTTAAAAACTGCTGTTTATCTTTAAGATCTAATCTACTTGATAAATATGAATTAAAGAATGATTGTTTAATCTAAGTGCATAAAATAAATCCTAATCCTCCTTCAGATTAAGGTCGTCAATCTTAATCTTCAGCTATCGGATATTTATAAAATTTAAATAGTACTGTTACACTATATTTCTAGTCTCCTAGCATTGGTCGTCAATCAAGTCTAAGATCCTATCAGTACAGATTTAATCTAATCAACAACTTCCTAAAATCTGGGCATCAATCAAACCTTAGAAAATTGTAGATGGAAAAGTAAAACCGTTACACTAATCTGTAAATTCTAACTTGAGTCGACTATTCAAATCAAAACTTGAAGATGTTTACAAAGCAAATAAATCTAAACTAGAAAGTAAAGTAAAATATATCCTTCACCCCTCAGCCGCAGTCGTCAATTTCTCCTGAGAAATTACAAATATCTACACTAATCTTCAGCACTCAATTACAGTCATCAATTGCTCTTGAGAAACCTCTAATATCTAATCTACTCTAACTAGTATACACTACTGATCGAAAGAAAATCCAACCACAGGTGTCAATTGATACTGAAATTCTTCGATGCTTATTCCTATGTCGAGCTCTCTTATTTATAGATCATAAGGAGTCAGTTTACAAAGATCTAATTCTAATAAAATAAACTACTAAAATTAGAAGGTTCATAATATAACTCTAATTTCTAATTTTATCTTTCCTTTGCTGCAGCGGTTGATTCACCAGACTTCTAATTCAAGAGATCTTCTATTTCTGGTTCATAGCAGTGATAGTTCTCATGTGATCAGCAGCAGTGAACTAAGCTTTCTGTAGAATTGCTAATAACGATTTTATATTCTTTCTTCTTTAGTGGAAAATCGTAAATTATAATTTTCTGCTTTCAATAGGGTTCATAGAGGGAAAATCGCAAAAGATAATTCTTTAGTTTTATCATTTTCTGTAAAATCGTAAATGATAATTTTATACTTCTTCATACTGTTCATTCTCATGACTTTGATAGACTTGGTGGACGATTCTCTGGAAAATTGTAAATACTTCTCTTCCTTGAGCAGTTTCTTCTGTAGAATTGTAAATTATAATTCTTTGGCTTTCATAGTCTCTCACTCTGGGAAAATCATAAAATAGCGATTTTTCATTCTTTTTAGTAGGTGGAGATTTCGTCTTTCAATATATTATCATTCTTACTGCTTTTTGAGTTACTTTTGACAAATATTATCACTTTGGCTCTATTTTACTATTTTTTCTTAATATCTACATATCAACAACTTATTAATAGCAAACTATGATCTAACAACACTAAGTTCAGGGTGATAAAATGGTAAATATGTGACTAATCAAACCCCCCAATGATAAGTGATGCACAGCCTTGTAAATTCTGTAACATAGCTGATTTGTTTGTGTGTCTTGTGTGCATTTAGAATTCTAGCATTTACTGTCCTTATATGTTTGTGTGTGCTATTAAATTTTGTGTGAATGTTCAGTGTCTAGAGAATCGAGATCTAGGCTTGCGAGTCTTCATTTACTATGGATTGGGACATTTGCATGTGTGATTTGAGTGTAGGGTGGACTGTGCAATGTGGGGTTGAAGATGATTGGCTGTTATGATCTGTATTTTGAACATTTGTGGGCATGAATTATGCAATAAGCATTGCTCTAATAGATGTGATATAGGAGAATTGAGACAGAAATTTAGTGTTGGTGCACCATGGCAGAGAGCATGACAGATGAAATGTGAGAAAGCAGTGAAGTTAGCTGTTTCGCAAAGATCAGGCAGCCTAGCGAGCACTTGTCAAGCCAATTTTTGCCCTCTCACGTGGCTCAGTGAACTTCGTAAACCTTAGTTCAGGTGGACATGAAGACTTCACTAGGCTCTAATGTGTAAATCTCATCTACGCGAGATCCTCGCAAGCTAATTGTCTGAAGACTAACGTGTAGAGAGCCTCACGAGACCCTTATTCTCACTGAAATAGCCTGTCGCGAAGCTCATTTTGAACTCTGCGAGGCTCAGTTGCTCGCATCCCATCCTCGCAGCAACCGTGCAAAGCACGGGTTCCCTTATTTAAAGCCTCGCGACTGCTCCTTCAGCATTTTCCTTCTCTGCCTTAGCTTCCAGAGCACACCTCAGAGCCGTCATTTCCAATTTTCTCCTTCACTGACCATTTTGTCCCAGCACTTACACCCTGCTCCTGTCACTTTGCTCCGCATCACAAGCTGCATATTTGGCACCTGGAAAAGTGCCCACTGTGGAGTTGTTGTGGCAAAACCCTAGCTTTTGGGGGTAAGTTCTCCATTTTTTATTTTAGAATCCTTGTTAGTTAGCTCTCCTGTATAATAGTTAATTTTTTGTTGGGAGGAATTTGTGTGGAGAAACCTTAGTTGAGTTGTAGCTACCTAGGATTTGTGTTTCCAGACCTATACTTTGGATTTTGTGAAATGGCTAACAGATCCCAATTTGTGGATAACCTAGATGCTCTTTTGAACCCCCCACCTACAGACCTCCCCATGGCCACAAGGAAATCTGTGAGGATTGTAGAATCCTCCACTATGGAGGCCACTGATGCTCTTGTACCCCCAACTGAAAACCCTAAGAAGAGTGTTGCACCCAAAAAGAGGGCCAGGTATTGAGCAGTGAAAAATACCATTTTTTACCTCCTAACCTGACCTTTGATGGACCTTAGAGTTGACTAATAATGTGTTTTGAGTATATTTTATAGTTAAGCAATAAAATACAGTCATAGTGCAGGCATCCATCTAAAAATGCCAAAGAAGAAATCTACTGCTCAATATGTGCTCATGTAGTCCAAAGGCCAACCAAGCAAGCAATCCACAGAGCCTTAGAAGTTTATGGGGAATGCCATGTGTCCAACTATGTACACATGGGAGCAAACCAATAGCTGCATTTGATGAAGATTTAACCCCCCAAAGGCTGCTAAAGGACTGGACAGAGGAAGGACAACACCCCAAAGATGTGTGCCAGCTGTGGAAGCAAAGAACATAAGAGCTCGAGAGGTTAATCCAACCTGTCAAGAGGTTCTGGTGAGAGAAAGCCAATTATTGAGGGGTTCTGTCAAGCTGTCGAGAGGATTTGAAGGTATATTAGAACTAGTCGAGAGATTCTGATGTGAAGAAATGGACAGTTCGACAAGTTCACAGAACCTGTCGATTAGTACAGTGCATCCTGTGGAGAGGTCACCTGTTGATGCAGGGGAGCTCGCGAGGTTCCAGCTACATGTCAAGAGGTTCCCCTGAGCCTGTCGAGCAATGCAAGTCATCCTGTCGAAGAAGAACCTGAAGCTGCACTCATCTTCTCGAAGTTGAGCCAACCTGTTGAGAACTGCCTCCAACCTGTCGAACAGTAAAGAAGAACTTGTCGAGGACTTAACCGGAGTTGTATAAGAAGTCGACAAGATGCTTTATAACCTGTCAAGAGGATGAAAGGAGCTCGGACATTAGTTGAGAATTTCTATCAACCTGTCGAGAATTCAAAAGATCCTGTCGACAACCACATCCAACCTTCGAAACATCCAACTTGTCAAAGGCCACATCTAACATGTCGAAAGGTTCCCTGAACCTCTCAACACACAAATTGGGAACTTCTCAGTTTCAGCCACTTCTGCTGCTCCCTTCAATGCTCTATGCACATATTCCAAGGCACTTTGATAACCCTTGGGGGTATTTTTGGAATGCATATGGGTGCAAATAGGGATCCTCTATCCACCTTACATGCACTTGTCCATTTTGGACCAATTGGTGGAAAGCTTCTAGAAGTAAAATCAGCCACGTCAATAGCTCAGAACAACTGAATTATTCCCTTGAGCTCTAATTGGCTGAAACAGATCTGAGAGCTGAGGGAAAGATTATAAATGAAAGAGAAATTGCACAGAAGAAATATGCAGAAATTGAAAGAGCACAGACCAAAATTCAAAATCCCTCTTCTCTCCAAATTTCCATTCCTCTCTCTTCTTCCCTATTCTCTCTTTAGACCAACCATGGTTGGCTAAACCCCTTTAGTAGCTAGGGTGAGGTTGAGAGTTGTAAATTGAGAAGTTCAAGGCTTTGTATGGGATTGCATGTTGCACAGATTTTAGATCTGAGCACATTATATTGTAAGTTTGTATTGAATCAGTATTTTATGGATTATAGAGTTAATTTTGATCTATAGATCTCTTGTTTGTATTTAATTTCTCTAGATTAAATCTCCCTTTGGATGCTTGAGCTTGTAGCCTTGCATCCACAGCATCTGCAATAATTTCATTGTTCTAATTAAAATCTTAGGGTTGGAAGAAGTCTATAGGATGATCTGTGACCATTCAAGTGGACAGATCATACCCTTAAGATCAATCCAAATCTCTAGTTTAGATTGGATTTTTATATCTTGCATCTGAGCTTGTAGCCAGATGAAGGATTATTGCAAATTAGTTCCATGCATTGCCTTTGAACCAATCAGTTTTCAGTAAATACCAAAACCCCTAGCTGGTATTCTCCCTTTTGATTTTAATCCTTTTCTCCATCTTTTAAATCTGTGTTTTAATCAACTCTGGATCAGTAGCAATACCCTCAATTTTTTATAGTTTTAGTAAAGTGACAATCCTTAAAACCTCTCATCTATCCTTGCCTTAGTTTAAATTAGGATGGGATAGAGTGCCAGATCTCTATATATCTGGAGATTTACCATAGTTTAAACCACATTTCCCTATGAACATACCCTTACTTACCTCTTTAAAGCTTGTTGAAATAGCCCTAGTTCTTGCAGGACTGATTGCTTACCTTGGTTTCATTCTGCTGTAATTTACCTTTTAATTTTGCTACTTTTTAACCCTTTAATAATTATAAGGTAAGCAATACAACACCAGGACTGTTACCCAGAGCCCTAAAAAGCCAAAGAAACAGAAGAAGGGCAAGGAGGTTGTCCCTGAAGTTAATCCCCTGACAATTCCTAGTGATTTTCTGGCTGCCATCAAATTGGAGGCTGAGACTACCTTTGATAAGGCATATTTTGAGAAGGAACCTTTGAATGCTCCATCAATAGAATTCCTGACAAAGTCCTCCTTAGAGCCCCTGCTCAAGCCCTTGTTGGAGCTGGTGTACCCTAGATTAGTTTAACTATTTTACCAGAACATCCGGGTGAAGAAGGATAATGATGGACACCCTGTGCTCCTGATACTGATTGATGATTTTGAGATGTTAGTGGATCCATCAGGAATAGCACAAGTCTTAGGCAGACCAGCTGCGTATAACCCAGAATGTAATTTGGGAGCACCTTTAACTGCCCCCATTGCTGTGATTGCTAAGAAGATAACACAAGGGAAGAAAGCTTCAAGAGATTCCATTAGGAGGAGAGATTTGGAGCCCAGTCTGTTGTTCATGGATCATGTTCTGAGAAAGAACATTTATGTGGCTGGGCATCAGTAGGAGAGAAGGGCACACATTGTTGATGCCATCTACAGCTTCTCTCAGGGGCATTGCTTCAATGCAGCCCAGTTGGTTTTTGAGGGGATGAAAGATATTCATGAGAAGGTCCAAAAGAAGTAAAAACCCCACTCTTTCCTTTTAACCTACCCACCCCACCTATCCAAAGAAAGTACGAAAAGAGAACCCATAAACAAACCTCATCCCCCATCATACCTACCCAACCCCCCACCATACCTGAACCCATCTACCCAGCCCATACATAACTTTGAGCCAACTGTCCCACCTAGCCCAATTCTAGACTCACCCTCCCCATTCAATTATGATGAAAGTGAGCCTATGGCCATTGACCTAGACCCATACACCATTGAGGGATTCTCAGCCATGTTAGACTCCATTGTGGAGGACATCAGGCATGAGTTCACACCTCTTCCAAATTCACCACAGCCTACCCATTTCACCCATGCCCCAACCTCACCTTTCCAGCCAATCCTAATCACCCCACCCACAATCCCAACCATTCCAGACCCCTTACCCCTGATCCTTTCCCTACTTACCTCACTGCAAACCCAACTTCTTGCCAATACCCAAAACCAGTCCACCACGCAAGCTAGCATCCAAACCATCCAGTCAACCCTACTCACCTTAAACCCACCAACACAGCCACCTACATCTATACCCACACCTATACCCACTCCCCCTCCTTCACCTGAGACCCTTCCCTCTGTGGTTACAGCAACTGCTGCAACACAGACAGTCCCTGAGCCTCTGGAGTTGAGCCCTACCCCACCTACCTTGACCTCTACCTCCACACAGACTGATCCTATGGTAGACGGTTTTCCCCTGTTACCCCTTGCTTCCACTTCTACCTCAACCCAAACAGACTTTGAGGATGAAGAGCTGCCACTGATCCCAGTAATATTAACCTCCACCTACACCCAAACAGACCTCAATGAGGAGGAGCTGACATCCACCCTTCCACCTCCATCATCTATCCCATCACCCTCATCCACTCCGTACCCTAAATTTGAGGACCCTACTAAAAGGGCCATTGTTCTTGCTTCTTCAAATCCCATGCCACCATTTTCCACCCTCACCCGAGCTATGGCTGCAAACCCTTATATCATGAGGGATGTAAAGAGAGGGATGGCTGAGCTCAATACCAAGGTAAAGCAGCCATTGGTAGCTGAGATTGCCCAGCTGCAGTTGGATCATAAAGTTGAAAAGAGGAAGTTGGAGAAGGTGGTGATGCAAGCCCTAAACTTATACCAAGAGTACAAGCATAAATGAGAGCAGTTGGCTAAACTTGTAGACACCCTCTGTTGTCAATCTGGATTTCCTTTACTTATTACCTTACCAGTGTTCTTACTTATTGTGTGGTGAGAACAAATAATAAAAATAATGTAAAGCAAAATAAAAATGATGGCAACAGCATAACTAAAAAAATCCTAAGCTTGCAAGATCCAGGGCTATTATAGCAAGTTTTGATGAGTAAGAGTTTGTCCCACAGAGAAGTTGATCTAGAATCCAAAATGGGCTATAATAGTAGGCCTCCATATCTGACTACAGATCTGGCAATCCTAAACAAAGGGAGTTGGGTGTCACACCTACACTAAATTACCTAAAGATAGAAATAAAGTGCAATCTTGCCCGAAGAAAGGGTTATAAAGAAGAGGATGGTGGTGTGTTAAAATAAGAATGAAAAGGGTGAGAAGTAAGCAACTTAGGTTACAGATTTATTTAGTTATGCAACTCAGATTTAGGGCTCTCTCTGTAGCAAGTCGTTGCCGAAGTGCTATTACTAACCTCAACAAGGTGGAAGTATCAAACTTAACCCATGCCATTTGGGGTGCTCCTAAGGTTATAGTTTGTCCACTCAAATGGTCACAAACTATCCTATAGAGTCTGTCAAATCCCATTGATCAAGCCAAAAGTTGCTGATCTAATCTAGAGGAGTAAGCTGATCAAACCTCATCCAGGGAATCAGATCAGGCCATGAATACCATTCCAGCACTATGTTTGCCAGTGCTACGAGCTCCCCAGATCTGTGCACAGATCTTGTTGACATTCATAGGAGTATTAAACCAAGAGAAATCATATGGTAAATACTAGATCTACTAGAAGAATCCATCTCAGATCTGTGACCAAATTTACCCTAGGGCTATAGTCTTTCTACTCAAATGGTCACAGGCCATCCACAGAGGCTCCCTTACCCACAAATACAAAGACAGAGCATAAAAACTACTGTCTGCCCCCATGGTCCTAGGGCATCACTATGACGGGGGCACGCGGCGTGGCCATCCGGGTCAGTCGTAGGGCCACTTTTCCTCTCCAAGTATTGAGTATGATTGGTGCGTCAAGGCCATGAGGGCGGCACCGTATGTACTGGGCTGAGCCACGTTGGCGTCGCGACACGTTGGGGTGGAGGGTGAAGACTTGGTCGCGACACGGTTGCGACATGGACGCGACATGGTCAGTTGGCCTAGCGATGCGGGAGGGCGTTGCGGTATGTCAAACCAAGGGGTTTGAGGTCCTCCTGCCATTTAGGTCCCCCAACCCTACACGTGCACTAGCCTCGTGGGCTTATGTGTGTGCATCCGGGCCACGCTTAGGGCGTGGTCGTCCTAGCTACGTCGTGTACTAGGGCCATCGAGTTGGTGGTTCCCAACCACCTTCGAGGTGCGGGTTCTAGCCCAAAGGGGGCTTGATATATGCTCGTCGCTGCCTATCACTATATCAATCGTCGTTGCATGTTGCCTTACGTTCATCGTTGCCTGTTGCCTTGACAATCGTCGTTGCCGGCTCTAACCTGCTGCGTTGCTTCACAGGGCGAAGTCCGAACGTAGAGGTTGAGGTGAAGCTTGAGTAGGACAAGCCTTCCACCCTTCGTAGCATCTGGGAATCCGCATCGCGTGCCTCATTTGAGAGAAATAGGCTAACTTAGCGCAGCGGGCGTTAAGTGTCGCACGGGCTGACACTGCTAGAAGAGTGACCCCGTGACATCACGCTCAAGCTTCCATGGGCCTTTCAATAAGCTCAAATCCTAAATATATGCTATAGCCTTAACAGAACTACGGACAAATAGAAAAATAACAGATTGAGTAAGTATTCAAACAAAGATTCCATTGATCTGGTGTCGTTAACAATGAAATTCCTCAAGGCAGCAGCCTTGTGCACAACAGCTCAACACTGAGTCCCAATGTTTACTGAACTATTATAAAACTTACATAAAATTATACATAAATGCTTACCAAAGGTTTAGCCAGCAAGTGTTGAGCTAAGAGATAAGAAAAAATAGAAAAATAGGTGATCAAACCCTAACCCTAACCATAGCCTGCTTGAGCTCTCAGTCGACAGAGGTTGAAGAAGGTGAATGATGGTTTGCTAAGTTACAAGCGCAGCTTATATACTTAGTCCTAATGTTGTGGCTAAGGGAAGAGTAAACCCTAATTTTCTTAAAGCAAACATGGCACTATTACAACTCTTGGATGCCTTGGAATGTATGCATCAAAATATGTGCCTCGAGGTGTGTGCCCTAGACCTGGGGAAATCCCTAAAAGGCCCTTGAGTTAGGGTTGAGAAGTGGAGAGCTAGAGCTTCGCGGGGCTGGCTTTTGCATTTCACTTCTATCCCGCAGTATGCAGAGTGTTCGAGGGGTAGAGCTTTGCGTGGAATATTGCTATCTCGCGCAGAAGAACTTTGAATGATCACGTAGTTGCTACAGTTGTGAATGCACTCGCTATTGGAGTGTTTGCCTTCCCTCAAATGAGGGTCAAACTCGCTAATAAAACTAGGCAGAACACACTCACACAGACCTGCAAGTAATCAGGATCTGTTGTAGTAAGCTTTAAAAAGATGGTGAGTAAGGAAATGTCCACGGGGAGGTTGGTTTAAAAATATGATAAATCTCCAAATCTATATGAGATCTGGCATCCTAACTAATGCTACGTTAGCTAAAAGACAGGGGAGAGGTTTAAAATGGATTGTCACTTAAACTAAGCTAAAATTAAACATAGACTAGCTTCGATCGAGTTTGAGAACTTAGATCTTGGAGGGGAAAAGAGTAAAGAAAATAGAAAATGGAGAAGAGTAGCTTGGAAATTGGTCTTCACTGAAATCAAATTTAATTAATCATGCTACAGAGGTTCAGAGTACACATTTCCCTCAACTGGCTATAAGCACAGCTGCAGGGGAGAAACCTCCACTTCAAATCACAGGATCCACTTGGTCTTAAGGCTATGATCTGTCCACTTTAATGGTCACAGACCATCCTATAGACTTTATCGAATCCATGGCTTTGCAGCAGATGAATCCAATTGGAGCCTGAGCTTGGACTAATCTTAAGGTTATGATCTGTCCACTTTAATGGTCACAGACCATCCTAGGGATCTCCTCCAAAGCTAAAGTATCAATTAGAACAATTAAAACCACTACAGATGCTGCAATTCCCAGGTCACAGACTAAAGGAATCACAGGAGTATCAGATCCAGGGAGATCGGGTGGTATCTAAGAGGCCTACCAGTTAAGTGGGTGAGTTGATCTACAGACTCTACACAAATCTGATTAATCACAAAAAGAAACCAAAGGAACTTTAGATCTAATTAAAGCATTAAAAATAGCATTTACATTACAATCAAAATCACTCTACAATGGAAATACTCTCAGATCTGTAGTCTGTGCAGCTGGGAACCCACAATAGCAATCTTAACCTTACCCAATTACAGATCTAACCTCTCTCCTCACTACTCTAGGGGAATTAGCCAACCATTGTTGGGCTAAAGGAGGGAAAATAGAATTTCTCTGCAAGCGCTAATCTCCAGAATTTGGCTCAGATCTTGATCCCCCCCAATGGCAATTGGGGGTCTCTATATATAGCTTTCTCCTTTATTTTTCTCGCCAAAATTCCCTTCTAGAAGGTCCTCAGAGTTTGTTCGAGTTCTGTTAGAGCACGTGGGTCGGTTAGGATTTCCTAGGGCATCTTCTAGAATTGTCGTGTCGGTCACCAAGTTCCTCAGGTTGCGTGTAGCAGGTCACCAAATCACAGCGTGTGCTCAGCTAAATTTTTGAGAAGTTTTGCATATGATTTCGACAGGTTCAGGAAGCTTTCGACAAGTTCAAATAAAGTTTTTTGGTCCTTTCTCTAGGTTCTCAGATCTCTTCGATAGGTTCTGATAGGATGAGCCTTCTCTTAGAGTTTCAACATTCTCAGCCCTTGGCCTAGAGTATTCGACAGGTTGGAGGGGCTCTTCGACAGGTTTGAGAACCATTTCGACAGGTTCCGCTCTGCATGCCATCATTTCGATTGGGTTGCTCTCACTCCTATCGAAAGGCTCAAGTACCCTTCGATAGGTTCTGTTCCAGTGTCTTCATCTCGATAGGTTCAAGAAACCATTCGATAGGTTCCCTTGACACCTCAGGCAGGTTTTCGATAGGATGGTTTCTTCCTTCCTTTCAGTTGCTCGATAGGTTCTTGGATCCTATCGAACTCCTCAATCCACACGAATCCATCCTTCTTCTACCTTCAGATCCTATCGAAACCTTCTCAACTGCACGAATTCCTTCTTTCTTTGCTTTCAGTTCCTATCAAAGTCTTCAGGTGACCACTCGGTAGGATATTTTCAGCCTGTTTTCACTTCCTTCGCCTTGCCCTGCTGTAGCCATGCGCTCCAAGGGTCCAGTGATGTGCTGCCCTTTGGTGTGCTGTTGTTGGGTTTGTCTTATGCTGAGAGATGGCCCCTTTTTGGGCATTCTTAAGTGGTTTTATGCATTAGTGTCCTCTTTTATTGTTGTCTATAAAATGTACTCGACAGAGGCTTATTAGTGTGCTCACAGGTCTATCAATGGTCAGGTTAAAGGGTGAAAAGTGGCATTTTTCACCACTTAACACACCCCCAAACCTAAGCTTTGCTAGTCCCTGAGCAAAGGAGAATTAAAAGGAACTAAAAATGCCACTTTCGGAGGGAGCACGGATGCATTAAGCATATGCACCAAGCCTTTTAAACCCCTAGGTGATCCCTAGTGGAGGAGTGAAGTCTCCTGAGGGTTTTCAGTGAAGGTACCCACAAACTTCTCCAATGAGGTTAGTTAATACTAGTGCAACCTGTTAAACAGAGTTTCAGTAAAATAGAATAAATTCACATTGTGTCTTTTCAATTTATTAGAGGAATTTCTACAGAAAAAGTCAGTTCCAAACTTGAAAGTCTGCTGCACTCTTTCACCATCACTCAGCTCCTGTCAAGGCATTGTTCAAAAGAATTAAGGCATGGCTCACCTTTCACTTGAGAATTCTATTTTGATACTACCCCCACAAAATTTGGATTTCAGACCCAAGTCTCACCGGGGCTGTCACTCTCAATAATATTAGAAGGGTGCATCATTTCACACAGCTCAAGAGCAGTCGCAGCCCTCAAATAGGAATGCAAGCATGAGCATTGGCATTACTCTAGTTTCTGAAATTTTCTAACTCTTTTCACCATGGATTAAACAGATCCTTATCTCCACATGACAGCTCAATCTATTTCAGATCAGTAAGGTCTTTTTATTAGGTTGTAATGTGGCTTAGGGATGAGGTTTGTAAAAGAAAGAAAAGGGTAGAATGGGATTCAAAATTGAGAAATCAGTAAAGGTAAGGAGGTGATTTGTAACTCAACCTTTTCATTTCAGCATAGATCCATCTTTTTGAATTTTTACAGCCAAAGTGGCCAGCTTTTTCTCCTCTTTCAAAATATCGAATGAAGTGACTTCTCTTTCTCATTCTTTTATTTGCTTTTCTATTTTTCTTTTCTTTTTGTATGCTTTTTGTACCTTTTCTCCTCTTTTTTTTTTATATGAGCCGGAATGCCACAATACCACCAAATGTGCTTCCTTCTTTTTCAACCAATCATCGAACCTTGCAACTAACCTCACTTCTCCTCTTATTTTCTGATTTCTCAGGTTGAGGGTGAACTAAAATAGGTCAAAAAGGTTTTGGGTTCAAATTTTCTAGTTTTTATCAAAGAAAACTATGATTTTCAAGTCTCAACTGGTGTGTATCAAGGGCAGTTCAAAGGTGGGGCATTTTAGGCTCAAATTGTCCAAGGGATGGCCTTACTTCATGTCTTCAATGTCATGAATGCTGTCAAGTTGTTTCAACTTGGAATTGCCTAACTTCTAGTGATTAAAATTAGATCCCATCAGTCCTTGGAGCAAAAAAATTTCCAAGACACTCTTCGAAGAAATTACAAGCTTTTCAGGCCCAAGTCTCACTGGGTATAGCCTTCCATCAAATTTTCAAGGGTGTATCTTCACATTCTTCTCTCATTTCAAGTTTACTACACATCAAAATTATCTTTCACAAATTGTTGACATATGCCTCATGAAGTCTGTTGGACTACAGCTTATTTCAGTTTCAAACAGTTTTTTAATTTCCTCTTTTTACAAAAAATCAAGTGAGAATTTATTCTAATTAATTCCAACCACTTCTTTTTAGCCTAGCTGTACTAAAATTAACTAATTTGTTGGCATACATGCCATACCCCCAAACCTAAACTAAACAGTGTCCTCATTATTTTACACTAGGAAATTAGGAGAGAGGCATGGGGGGAAGAGAGCGATATAGAGAAAAAAACTACATGAAGACAAAAATTGTATTAAAAAGCCAAATATATACATGAGACAAGTGGGGAAGAAACTAAAACAACAAACTGCCATAGCTATTTACAGGCATCATCTGGCAAATCATAGAGGTCAACTAGGTGTTCCAGCTCATCCTTAGATAAAGGAGCTTTTCCTTTAGATTTAGCTTTCGGTTGCGGCTTCTTTGCGGCCTCCTCAGAGTGGGCAGCGGGCTGTTTTCCTTTGGGATCAATAGCAGCAACGGAATCTGAATCTGAATCAGAAGGAAAAAGGGTAGTGGGGTCCAATCTGAGAGCTGCAGCAGCCTTCTTTCTTTCCTCCTTTGATAGTAAGGTGAAAGAGGCATCAGGTTGGGTTGGGTTGGGTGGGAGGGGCAGCTTTAGACTGGGCAGCAGGCTTCTTTCCTTTCTTGACAGAGGCAGCAGAGGGAGCAGATCTTTTTGCAGTAACTTTCTTCTTGGGGGGAGCCCTTTTAGGTTTCGGAGGGGCAGGTTGAGTAGGGGGGAGTTCCTGGGCTGGAGGAGGGTGCACATCCATAGGGGGGGTGGGAGGAGGTTGAGTTGTAGAAGAGGGACAGGAGTGAGTGGAAGGGGGTGCAGGAGGAGGTGCGGTGGCGAGAGGGGTAGGTTGAAGTGGCTGAGAGGTAAGGGAAGCAACCTTTTTCTCCAATATGTCAATTTGTTTTGCGGCATAGAGTAGGTTGGCATCAGAGAGTTCCTTGGTGGCCTTGAGTATCTCCTGAGCAGTGGCTAATTTTTTTCTTGAGAAGCTCAAAATTCTTCTTCTCATATTTGGCAATGAGACTCTCAGCAGCTGCCAATTATTTTGTGGACTCATAGCGAGTCAGGATTTCTGACCACCCTTGAGAGATATCTCAGAGCTTAATTCTGTGCTCCAATTCTATGCTAGCAATCCTCTCCTCATAAGGGGCCGCCATGGAAGCGCGAAGTGCAGCCATACCTCTCAGGACATCCCTGTGGATGTAAGGGTTGTCCCTCATGGCATACAGCAGGGTGAGGTAAGGGGGATGTACATGGTTTGTCTAAGGACAATGGGCAAGTGTTGGAGTGTTTGCCTTCCCTCAAATGAGGGTCTAAAATCATCAATAAACCAGGCAGAACATACTCACACAGACCTACAAGTAATCAGGGTCTGTTGTAGCAAGTTTTACAAAAAATGGTGAGTTAGAGAATGTCCACAGGGAGGTTAGTTTAAAAATATGATAAATCTCCATATCTATATTAGATCTGGCACCCTAACTAATGCTACATTAGCTAAAAGACAAGGGAGAGGTTTAAAATGGATTGTCACTTAAGCTAAGCTAAAATTAAACATAGACTAACTGTGATCGAGTTTAGGATCTTAGATCTTGCAGGGGAAAGAGGTAAAAAGCAGAAAATGGAGAAGAGTAGCTTGGAGATTGGTTTTCACTGAAATCAGATTCAATTAATTATGCTACAGAGGTTCAAAGCACACAATTCCCTCAACTGGCTATAAGCACAGCTGCAGGGTATAAATTCCACTCCAAATCATAAAATCCACCTGGTCTTAAGGCTATGATCTGTCCACTTTAATGGTCACAGACCATCCTATAGACTTTATCAAATCCATGGATTGCAGCAGACAAATCCAATTAGAGCCTGTGCTTGGATTCATCTTAAGGTTATGATCTGTCCACTTTAATGGTCACAGACCATCCTAGGGATCTCCTCCAAAGATAAGGCCTCAGTTAGAATAATTAAAATTACTACAGATGCTGTAATTCCCAGGTCACAGACTCAAGGAATCACATGAGTATCAGATCCAGGGAGATCTGGTGGTATCCAAGAGGCCTACCAGTTAAGTGGGTGAGCTGATCTACAGACTCCTCTACACAAATTCGATCGATCACCAAATGGAACCAAAGGAACTTTAGATCAAATTAAAGCATTAAAAATAGCATTAATATTGCAATCAACGTCACTCTTACAATGGAAATACTTCCAGATCTGTAGTCTGTGCAGCTAGAAACCTACAATAGCACTCTTAACCTTACCCAATTACAGATCTAACTTCTCTCCTCGCTACTCCAAGGGAATTAGCCAACCATGGTTGGGCTAAAGGAGGGAAAATAGAATTTCTCTGCAAGCTCTAATCTCTAGAATTTGGCTCAGATCTCGATCTCCCCGCAATTGCAATTGGGGGTCTCTATATATAGCTTTCTCCTCTATTTTTCCTGCCAAAAATCCCTTCTATAAGGTCCTCAGAGTTTGTTAGAGTACTGTTAGAGCACATGAGTCGGTTAGGGTTTCCTAGGGCATCTTTTAAAACCGTCGTGCCGGTCACCAAGTGCCTCGAGTTGCATGCAGCAGGTCACCAAATCACAACGTGTGCACTGCTGAATTTCTGAGAAGTTCTGCACATGATTTTGACAGGTTCAGGAAGCTTTCGACGAGTTCAAATGTAGCATTTTGGTCCTTTCGCTAGGTTCTCAGTTCTCTTTGATAGGTTGCGATAGGATGAGCCTGTTCTTAGAGTTTCAGCATTCTCAGCCCTTGGCCTGGAGTATTCGACAGGTTGGAAGGGCTCTTCGACAGGTTGGAGAACCGTTTCAATAGGCTCCGCTCTGCATGCCATCATTTCAATAGGGTTGCTCTCACTCCTATTGAAAGGCTCAAGTTCCCTTCTATAGGTTCTGTTCTAGCGCCTTCATCTCGATAGGTTCGAAGAACCCATTCGATAGGTTCTCTTGACGCCTCAAGCAGGTTTTCGACAGGATGATTTCTTCCTTCCTTTCATCTCCTCGATAGGTTCTTGGATCCTATCGAACTCCTCAATTCACACGAATTCATCCTTCTTCTGCCTTCAGATCCTATCGAAAGCCTCTTCGACCACACGAATTCTTCTTTTCTTTGCTTTCTGCTCCTATCGAAGTCTCCAGGTGACCAATCGATAGGATGTTCTCAGCTTGTTCTCACTTCCTTCACCTTGCCCTGTTGTAGCCCCGCGCTCCAATGGTTCATTGATGTGCTACCCTCTGTTGTGTTGTTGATGGGTTTGTCTGGTGCTGAGAGAGGGCCCCTTTTTGGGCATTCTTGAGTGGTTTTCTACATTAGTGTCCTCTTTTATTGCTATCTACAAAATGTACTTGATAAAAGCTTATTAGTGTACACACAGGTCTATCAACAGTTAGGTTAAAGGGTGGAAAGTGGCATTTTTCACCACTTAACAGCAAGGACAGGGGTGTAGTGGATGAAGAGGAGGGGGTGGAGGGAACCAGATCCTCTCAGGGATCAGTTTGGGTGGAGGCATCGTGGAAAATAGGTGGGGAGGTGGTGAAAGGTAGAGGGGATTCAACTACTGCGGAGGCCAGTAAATCTGGTGATTAGATTAAAGTGGCTTATGGTGAGGAAAGTATGGGGAGAGCTAGTGCGGCTACTTCCTCAGGCGGGGCAGCCGCAGGGTGTGGTATAGGTATGGGTGAAGCAGGAGGGGATAAGTGAGGGGGTTGAGGGGCGGAAGAGGGTGGAGTAAGGGTGGATTGAATTGATTTGAGGCATGAGCTCATGAGGGTTTTGTTGTCGGCGTTGTTGGTTAATTGGGACTGAATGGTTTTGAGGAGGGATAGAATTTGAGTGAGGGTGTCAGGCATGGTGGGGGTAGAAGGGGCAGGTGTTTGGACATGATGGAAGGGAGAAGAGGGTGCATGGTTAAAATGAGGAGGAGTGGGGCGTGGGGAGTCAGGAAGTGGAGTGTACTCATGAGCCACATCCTCCACAATTGAGGTCATGAGGGCCATGAACCCAGTAGTGGTGAATAGGTCCACACCCTATGGATGCAGAGGGGTTTGTGATGGGGGGGGAATTAGAAATGGGTTGGGTAATGGGTGGAGAAGAAATGGTAGGGGTAAGCTCGGAGAATGTGGGAGGTTGAAGGATGTCAGCTTGGAAACCTTGGGAGGTGGGTGAAGGGAGAACAGGTTCAGAGGTGGGTGGAGAAAAGTCTGTTGGAAGAGGGACTGATACAAATAGAAAAAGCAAAGTGGGTGGAGGTGTGCGTAATGGGACAGGTATGGTAGGTGGAGGGGTGGATAAGGGTATCTCTGTAAGAGTCTCTGCTGCCACGGTAGTGGGTGCCTTCTCAGCCTCCTCCCTTCCAACTGGATGACTCTTCTTAATCAAGGTGAGGCTGGTTGACCATTCCCGCTTTCCATATAATTTAATGGTCAACTTCTCCATGGGCTCATTTCGCTTGATCACATACTTTCAGTCTTGAGAAAACATGTGATGAGTCTGCAGCAAGGCAGACCTCCTCCCTTAGCAAAACCTTGTCTCTTCAGCACCTTGTCATTGATGTCCACCATTGTTTCAAAAATCAGCTTAGGTGCATTCACAAATTATCCCTTTGAACAGAAGTATAGGGCATCCACTAATGGGGCCCTTCTCTCTTACAGATGGTCAGAGACATAGACATTTTTCCTCAAAATGGTATCAATGAGTCTTAGGGTAGGATGGAGGTCTCTTCTCATCAAGGATTTACCAGAACCCACTATTTCGTTACTAAGCTGTTTAGCCATTTCCCAAAATGTAACCCATGTGGGTGCTCCCTCAGCTCTGGTGGACTCAAATTGATATGGGACTCCCAAAGCCATCCCAATGTCTCTGCAATCTACAGTCAGCTTCCAGTCATCAATCAAGATTTCTAGTAGATCCTCAGCCCTAGGCACCACCTTCTTTGTCAGGTTCTGGTACCACAATTTCACCAACCTAGGATAGACATTTTCCTTCAAAGGTGAAAGCAGGGGCAACAGACCTTCTTTCTTCAAATATTCTAATGTCTCTTGGCACTCCCCAATGTTGGCAAAATAAGACAGATAAAAATCTGTCTTAGGGACAAGACTTAATTTTTCTACAAACTCATTGGGGGTAGTTAATGCAGCTGGCAGCTCGACTGGAGGAGTAGCTCCCGCTAAGGGTTCTTCCACTACAGGCTCCTGAATCTCAACAGCTTTGGCTTTCTTAGCTTTAGGAGCCTTTTTGGGTGTCATCTCAGTGAGCTTCCTCTTGACAGGTGGTTTGTCAGCTAGCTCCAACTTCTTGGAGGATTTGGGGGTGGAAGCAGTTGTTCTCTGACGTATGTTCGCTAGAGTTTCCTCCGGCTCATCCATTTTACTCTCAAAAATTAATCACTCACCAACTTGGAGTGGAGCTTGAAGTTTAAAAATCAGATAAATGACAGATTGATGGTGGGAAGGCAACAGACCTCGAAATACCTAGGGTTTAACAAAAATCGCAATGTACAGCTTCAATTTTTCCAAAGTTAGGGGCAAAATGCTCCTCTGTGCAAGCTGAATGTACTGACAAAATGGCGGACTGAACAGCTGAAGGTTCTATGAGGAGTTAGTGGAGAAAGAGGGAGGCAAAAGAGAGGGGAAAAGAGCTAGGGTTTTATAGAAGGTATGGAATGAGGCACAAATGACCTATCGACAGATATATAAGGGGTGAAGTACGATTCCGATAGGATGAACTGGATGGTTTCGATAGGTTCATGTGTCCTGTCGAAAACATAGCAAACAAAACTTTAAAAGGGGATGATTCGATAGGATCTCGAAAGGTGGAACTATCCTTTCGATAAGTTTAAACGGCAGCTGAGTCATCATTTCGATAGGTTCCCGATTGGTATCCAGAACCTATCGAAATCTCCATTTTGCCCTTTTTAACTGACCGAAAAGTTAGTTTCATCTGTCGAGAAGTTCAGTGCCTATCGAAACCATCGAACAACCTGCCGAAATCACCAAGCGACCTAACGAAAGGTGAACTTGATATGTCAAAAACTCCTAAAAACCAAATAAGGCTGCATTTTGGGCACTCGCAGTCTCAGTTCTCAGCAGGCTCTGTTGTTATGGTGCCCCATGATTTGATTCTCTTGTGGACAGCTCCCATTACCTCAGGACAATTGGTAATATTGAAATGACGGCCTAGTACTAAGCATGGCAATTTTGTTTCTCTTTTTTTTTTTCTTTTATTATTGCAGGAAATAAACAAAAAAAAATAAATTAACAACTAAGCAAATACCTAAAAAAAAAAAAAAGTATGGTACATATGATACATACTGACTTCAGGGGCTAATCTAGAGGGATCTGGAAGGTCCATAATCTCCTCAGGCTCATCAAACCTGGCACCTTTTATAGATCTTTCCCTCAGCCAGTGTCCATTCGCTGGGTGCAGTTTTCCATTTGTGACCCAAGCATTGTCCTGCAATAGCCAATGTGTATTTTCATGAATCACTTTCTTTTAGGCATTAATGGAAAAGCAAGCCTCTTCAGGAGAGGGTTGATAGCCAATGCTATACACATTCAGCTTAACCTTCATGTTTTCGAATGACACTTCCATGATTCTATACCTGCATTGTATGTGAGCATTAGCAGCAGCCAAAAAAGGCCTGCCTAGAATCACAGGTATGGAAGAAGCACATTTACTTGGTTCCATGTCCAATACCAAAAAAGTCAACAGGATAGAAGAATTTGTCAACTCCAACCAAAACATCCTCAATTATCCCCACAGGTTTCCTTTCAGATCTGTCGGCCAGCTGTAAGACCACATGTGTGGGCTTTAATTCTCTCAAGCCCAGCTTCTCATATAGTGAATATGAAAGCAAATTGACACTGGCTCCCAGATCTAATAAGGCTTTGTCAATGATGTGATCCCCAATGATGCAGGGGATAGTGGGGGTTCCAGGGTCTTGAAATTTGGTTGGGGTTGCAATTGATAAAATTTGTTTCACTTTCTCTTTTGAAAAGACTTTCCTGGAAAGGTGTATCCTGGATTGTCTTTTATGGGTGCATAGTTCTTTTAAAAACTTGGCATAGGCTGGGACTTGTTTAATGGCATCAAGTAAACGCAAATTGATCTTTACTTGCTTGAAAGTCTCCATCATTTCTGCTATTTTATCTTGTCCTTTATCAAAAGGGGAAGGTGCTTGTTGTGCTTTAGGAAATGGCAAATGTGGGGTTGCTCCCTCATTTGCAGCCTTGGCCAATTGATCATCTTTCTTTTTTATTTTTCTCTTTCCTTCAGGATCCTCATTATCCTCTTTATTCACAACTGGTTGCTCCTCCAAGTCCACCACTGGTGGTCCTTGTTGTGTTTTTATAGAAATCACTTCATTTTCTTCCTCCAAGTTCCTCACAGGCTCACAGCCCACTTGGTTATCCACTAGCTTACCACTTCTCAAAGTTGTAACAGATTTGGCTTTCTCATAGGTGGAGGAGACTTCACCCACTACAAACTGTCTTCGTGGGTTGTCCTGTGGTTGCTTAGGCAACCTTCCTCCCTCTCTCCTAGTCAGAGCATCAGACAGCTGACCAAGTTGGTCCTCTATCTTTTTTATGCTCTGGTTGTGAGAGTGCACAGTTTGGGTTAGGGAGTTCAAATTCTACAGTGAAGACAAAACTTGTTCCTCAAAGGAAGATGCTCTCGCAGTTGGAGGAGGTACAGCTTGCTGCACAGGAGGAGCTATAGGTTGGACCATGGGTTGCTGATACTGAGGCCTTGGGGCATAACCTTCTCGATAGGGTTGAGCATTTCTGTAGGGCATGGGCTGCTGGGGCTACTGCTGCTGACTGGGGTATGCATCTTGTCTCCACCTCAGATTGGGGTGGTTCCTCCGTTGATACCCAGCAACAGGTTGTTGCCCATAAGACTGGGCTGCAGTCACATCCTCTGTTATAAAATCAAGAAACTAGTCAGCAAATGGGCATTCTTCAGGGGAGTGAGCAGGGGACTGGCATATGGCACATGCCTCCTCACCCTAGAAGCCACAGGTGACTGCATTGCTCCCATCAACCTATCAAATTTTAGGGCTAAACTGTCCACTTTCCTTTCCAAATCACTTGGCACACTCACTTCATATATCTTCCCTCTTGAAGTATTCTCCTTCAACAATCTGGGAGGCTCTAGATCTCTAGCCAAGGTTTCCCTTTGCATAGAGTTCTCACTGATGATATCAAAGAGTTTCCATGCCTCCTCAGCAGTTTTGTGGAGGTAGGTGCCACCACAGGAAGCATCTACCATGTCCTTGCTCTTAGAATCAATTCCCTGATAAAAGCTCTGAACCAGTTGCCATTCAGGGATTTGATGGTGGGGGCATTTCTTTAGGAGTTTCTTGAACCTCTCCCAAGCTTGGTGAAAATCCTCAGTTGAGTCTTGGGCAAATGAGATGATGCCCTTCCTCAACTGGCTTGTTTTTGACATAGGGAAGAACTTGGCTAGAAATTGACATTGGAGATCACTCTAGGACTGAATGCTGTTGGGTGGAAGCATGGACAACAAGGTCCTGGCTCTGTCCTTTAATGAAAAAGGAAAGAGTCTCATCCTGGTAGCCTCCTCCCCCAAACCTGTGATATTAAATGTAGTGTATAGCCCCAAGAACTCATCAATGTGCTTGTAGGGGTCTTCTTTAGTCAAGCCATGAAATGAAGGCAGCATTTGAATTATGGATGATTTTATCTCATAGTTTCCCTAAGCAGCTGGGAATTGAATGATGAAGGGAGAATTGTAAACCCCTGGTGCATTAAATTCCTTAAAGAGTTCTAGGCTGCTATTGCTCACCCATTTCTACAGAGTCACTTGCAACAGATGTGGGTGAAGTGTGTCTGGATCTAAGAAGTCTTTCAACTTGTGGATTTAGTGGAATAATCTGAGATTGGAGAGTTCCCCTACCAAACATACAACACTTAAAATCTGAATGCAGAACAGATTCTCAACACCACAAGTAGGATCAACCAAATTTTCTAACTGTTCTAACAAAAATATCAACAGATCTTAAAAATAACAGAGGAGTAGAGGGATGCAAACTACAGAGTAGTCTCTAGCACGATTCTCCTCTCACTGGCAGCCTTAGATCTAATGAAATGCAGATAAAATACTAAAAAATAATAAAACTTACAAATGCAGTTAGTAAAATCAAACAAAAACTACAGTTCTATGATCAAAACTTAGATCTATCAATTTCTAAACATACCTCTCCTACAGCGGTGCCAAAAACTTGTTGGAGTGTTTACCTTCTCTCAAATGAGGGTCTAAATTCGCTAATAAAACTAAGCAGAACACACTCAGACAGACCTGCAAGTAATCAGGATCTGTTGTAGCAAGCTTTAAAAAGATGGTGAGTAAGGGAATGTTCACAGGAAGGTGGGTTTAAAAATATGATAAATCTTCATATTTGTATGAGATCTGGCACCCTAACTCATGCTACTTTAGCTAAAAGACAGGGGAGAGGTTTAAAATGGATTCTCACTTAAACTAAGCTAAAATTAAACATAAACTAGCTTGGATCGAGTTTGGGAACTTAGATCTTGCAGGGGAAAAGAGTAAAGAAGACAGAAAATGGAGAAGAGTAGCTTGGAGATTGGTCTTCACTGAAATCAGATTTAATTAATCATGCTACAGAGGTTCAGAGTACACATTTCCCTCAACTGGCTATAAACATAGCTACAGGGTAGAAAGCTCCACTTCAAATCGCAGGATCCACCTGGTCTTAAGGCTATGATCTGTCCACTTTAATGGTCACAGACCATCCTATAGACTTTATTGAATCCATGGATTTGCAACAGACGAATTCAATTGGAGCCTGAGCTTGGACTAATCTTAAGGTTATGATCTGTCCACTTTAATGGTCACAGACCATCCTAGGGATCTCCTCCAAAGCTAAAGCATCAATTAGAACAATTAAATCCACTACAAATGCTGCAATTCTCAGGTCACAGACTCAAGGAATCACAGGAGCATCAGATCCAGGGAGATCAGGTGGAATCCAAGAGGCCTACTAGTTAAGTGGGTGAGCTGATCTACAGACTCCTCTACACAAATCCAATCGATCACCAAATAAAACTAAAGGAACTATAGATCTAATTAAAGCATTAAAAATAGCATTTACATTGCAATCAAAATCACTCTATAATGGAAATACTCTCAAATCTGTAGTCTGTGCAGCTGGGAACCCACAATAGCAATCTTAACCTTACCCAATTATAGATCTAACCTCTCTCCTAGCTACTCCAGGGGAATTAGCCAACCATTGTTGGGCTAAAGGAGGGAAAATAGAATTGCTCTGCAAGCGCTAATCTCCATAATTTGGCTCAGATCTCTATCCCCCCCAATTGCAATTAGGGGTCTCAATATATAGCTTTCTCCTTTATTTTTCCTGCCAAAATTCCCTTCTAGAAGGTCCTCAGAGTTTGTTAGAGTTCTGTTCGAGCACGCGGGTCAGTTAGAATTTCCTAGCGCATCTTCTGAGATCGTCGTGTCGGTCACCAATTACCTTGAGTTGCGTGCAGCAGGTCACCAAATCACAGCGTGTGCTCAGCTAAATTTTTTAGAAGTTTTACACACAATTTCAACATGTTCAGGAAGCTTTCGATAGGTTCAAATAGAGTTTTTTGGTCCTTTCACTAGGTTCTCAGATCTCTTCGATAGGTTCCGATAGGATGAGCCTTCTCTTAAAGTTTCAGCATTCTCAGCCCTTGGCCTGGAGTATTCGACAGGTTGGAGGGGCTCTTCGACAAGTTGGAAAACCATTTCGACAGGTTTCACTCTGCATGCCATCATTTCAATAGGGTTGCTCTCACTCCTATCGAAAGGCTCAAGTACCCTTCGATAGGTTCTGTTTCAGCGTCTTCATCTCGATAGGTTCAGGAAAGCATTTATAGGTTCCCTTGACGCCTAAGGCAAGTTTTCGATAGGATGGTTTCTTCCTTCCTTTCAGCTGCTCGATAGGTTCTTGGAACCTATCGAACTCCTCAATCCACACAAATCCATCCTTCTTCTGCCTTCAGATCCTATCGAAAACCTCTTCGACCACACGAATTCTTCCTTTCTTTACTTTCAGCTCCTATCGAAGTCTTCAAGTGACCACTCAGTAGGATGTTTTTAGCCCGTTTTCACTTCCTTCGCCTTGCTCTGATGTAGCCACGCGCTCCAAGGGTCCAGTGATGTGTTGCCCTTTGGTGTGTTGTTGCTGGGTTTGTCCTGTGCTGAGAGATGGCTCCTTTTTGGGCATTCTTGAGTGGTTTTCTACATTAGTGTCCTCTTTTATTATTGTCTACAAAATGTACTCGACAAAGGCTTATTAGTGTGCTCACAGGTCTATCAATGGTCAGGTTAAAGGGTGAAAAGTGGCATTTTTCACCACTTAA
This sequence comes from Chloranthus sessilifolius, assembly GCA_021018995.1. NCBI lineage: Eukaryota > Viridiplantae > Streptophyta > Magnoliopsida > Chloranthales > Chloranthaceae > Chloranthus > Chloranthus sessilifolius. The sequence goes on from CM037596.1 coordinate 44,622,216, forward strand.
CACTCGCGCAGAAGAACTTTTAGTGCATTGATTGCTCGTGCAGAAGAGCATCAAAAACTTCACTCGCGGGGTATTCGCACAGATGCCTTTCACATCTCGCTCGGTATAGACTTAAACTTTTAGGAGCGCGCGAGCTACGCGAGAGCTAAGCGAGAGGTTTTCTGGGTGTCTCTATGCGAGAGTTGAAGCTGAAGTGTGCGACTGCTACGCGAGAGCTTCTTTGTAGTAACTCTAGCCATTTAAACTGTGCGACTTCTTTGCAATCTCTATTACGCTGCATGTCTTAGCTGCGCAAGGGATCTCTGCCAGTGACTTGAACAGCGCGAGGTTGTACCTCAGCTATGCGAAATAGGTTCCTGGCTCCTCTACTACTATGCACATGCTTCTGTTGTAGCTTCCTCTATTCTTTTAATATCTGTTGGACTTTCTGGTTTCAATATGACATGCACATTAGTCACCATGGTGGTTCATCATTTTCTGGTTCAGCTGTCATCTTTTGCTTGAAATCTCTCTCTTCTTAGCACTAAAAGCACAGACTTTGTGTTAAGCTGCACACTTTATTCCTAACTACAAAATATGCTAAAAAGGAGTTATTAGTGAGCTTCAAAGTCTAGCAAAGGCTAGCTTAAGAGGTAAAAAGTGGTACTTTTCAGTGATTAACACCCTCCAATCAACCATCTCACTAATGATGCCACCCTCAACAGCAGGAGTGTCCATCAAGGAGCCTACCATACAAAAAAGCAGCACCAAGCCACAGAAGCCAGTTGCAACAAGATCAAAGGCTGGTGCTGCTACAACTAAAGCTGTGAAGAAAAGAAAAACCAAATCAAAACTGCCCATAGAGCTCCATCAGACTCAGATTTTGAGACAGATTCAGAGTAGGAGTCAGCTTAGTTAGCTTGTACTTAGGTTTTATACACTTATCTCTTGTTTGTTAAATTGTAGTGTCTAGTATAAAGTTCTTATACATGCAAATTTCTTTTTTGTGTGTTATCTTTGATGCATGTTCTTTTATTGCTTTGTGTGTTATCTTTGATGATTGTACCCTGCTGCCCATGATGACTTATTCTTTGAAATAGTGGGGATATTGTTCCTCATAAGTTTGGGGGTATGGCAGGGTAAGCCAATGAGGCAGTTAACCTAAGTGTAGCAGTCTTAATTAAGTAAGGAATAAATATAGTAAAGTCTACCCTTAAATTTGAAAATGAGGAAATTTAAAATTTGTGCAGACTTGTTAACACTAAAATCCTTTAAAAATTCAATACTGCCATGAGATGAACATCAAGAATTATTTTTTTTCAGTACTTAGTGAACCAATGAGGAGAGAGAAAGGTGAAAACATACCCCTTGAGTTCAATGGAAGATCATACCTGTGAGAATTGGGCCCAAATCAAACAAATTTCTTTGAGGAGTGACTTTGGCAATATTTTTTTGCTCTAAGGACTAGCTGATTCAACCCCTTTTCACTAGAAGTTAGGTACCTCCAAGTTCAAACTTTTGGCAGCATGCATAACACTAAAGAGATGATCAAGGCCTTCATTTGGATAGTTTGAGCCTAAAGTACCAACCCATTAAAACTGCCCTTTTGCATACACTTTTTGAGCCTTCAAATTAATTTTTCTTCAAGATACACCAAAGTACTTGCACCTCAACCTGTAGACCTGATTCAACCCTACCCTCACTCTGAGATTTCAGAAGGTAAAGGAGGAGAAGAAGTTGAAGAAAGGCAAGTTGGGTGCAACATTTGATGAATGGAAAAGAGAAGCAATATATGAACAGATGTGTAGCAGTGGTACAGTTATGGCAGTTCATAAAAAAAATAAAAATAAATAAAAATAAAAGGAAAAGAGAAGTCAAGATGAGAACTTCATCTGAAAATTGAAAAAAAGAAGAGAAGCCGGCCACTTTGAATCTAGAAAATGTCAATGAAGATGAAGTATGCTGAATTCAAGAAGGTGAAGTCATGAATCACCTCCTACACCTGCTGATTTCTCAGTTTTGAATCCTCTTTATTCCTTCTATTCTATATAAACCTCAACTATAAGCCACATTACAACCCATCAAAAAGACTTTGTTGATCCTAAGTGAAGTGAGCTATCATGTAGAGATGAAGAGTGTCTAATATATAGTGAGGAGTGCTTGATGATGTCAGTAATTAGCAGCAAATGCCTATGCTCATGCTTGCAGACCCATTTGGGGTCTGTAACTGCTCTTGAGCTTGTGTGAAATGGTACACCCTTAAATTCATTTGTGAGAGACAATCCTGGTAAGCATTTAGTCTGAGATTGAAGCATTGGGTCTAAGATTGAACTTATTGGGCACTGTTTGAACCTAATTTTTGAATCATTGGTAAGCTTGTTTCTTGATGTCAGCTGATTGGTTTGATGAGTTACATGCATGATTTAGGTGTTAACTGTTTGCATTCACTGTATTACAACTCCTCAAATTTTAAAAATCAAGGGTGGACTAAACTGTATTTATTACAAACTGATTACTCAATGTGTTTGCACTTTGTTTAGCTATGTTCATTGAGAAGTTTGTGAGTACCTTCACTGAAAACCCTCAGGAAACTTCACTCCTCCACTAGGGATCACCTAGGGGTTGAAAAGGCTTGATGCATATGCTAAATGCATTTGTACTCCCTACAAAAGTGGCATTTAAATTTTTAGAGTAGTTATTTAATTTTCCCTTTACTCGAGGACTAGGAAAGATTAGGTTTGAGGGTGTGTTAAGTACTGAAAAATATTATTTTTCACCTCTTAACCTAGCCTTTACTACACCTTGGAGTCATCTAATAAATCTATCTTGAGTATGTTTTATAGTTAAGAATAACAACTGCAGCTTAGCATAACAATCCATGCTTTGGAGACTAAAGAAGAGAGTTTTAAGGCCAACCTTTGAAGCAGATGCAAGAACAGAGGATAGACCATGGTGGTACACACCATGGTGATCATAGCGGTTGCTTAAGTGGGCCCTAGAAGTCTGATAGATTGGAGAAAGATGACCCAAGTAGAGGAGGTTGCTGCAACAATCTGCCCACAACAGCACACATGTATAGAAGACATCTCGCGCAGCTCTCAAGCGACTCTTGTGAGGTTTAATTCAACCAGGAGCTGCCTCGCGAACATCTCACATAGTTAGAACCTGCAGCACAAAGATGGCTCGCAAGGACCTTACGCAACTCACTGAAGAGGAGTTTCAGAAAATTAACTCGTGTAGATCACGCGAGGATCAAAAACTACTATCAATCTACTCGTGAGGTCCTCGCAAAGTTCATACATCCCCTGCTTCATCATGTCACGAAGCTCCAGCGAAGATGCAATTTCAAAATTTTCAATCGCGCAGATCTCACAAAGATCTCGCGCACCTCAGGGAAGGAACCAGCAACGTGAGAAGTCCAAAGCATCCTCGCAAGGATCTTCGTGAGATCCCATATGCACTAAAAGCCATCCATGCAAGACCCTCACGACCTGAACTACCTGAAGCACATCCTAGCGGGTTGCATCATCCATTGTAATTCATTTTGGTGACATCTGTGTGAGTGGCACTACCCACAGCAAATAGAACCTCACGAGATGCTTTCCATCCATGCGACAGCCACGCGAGATGCAGAAATCAAGCTACATTAGCCTCGTAAAGCTCGGGCTCCTTGTGACGGGGGCACGCGGTGTGGCCATCTGGGTCAGTCGTAGGGCCATTTTTCCTCTCCATGTTTAGAGCATCATTGGTGCGTCAAGGCCATGAGGGCGGCACCATGTGTACTGGATATGAGCCACGATGGTGTCGCAACACGTTGGGATGGAGGGTGAAGACTTGGGCACGATATGGTCGCGACACAGACGCGACATGGTCAGTTGGTCTAGCGTTGCGGGGCATTACAGTGTGAATAGTAAAGTATGTCAAACCAAGGGGTTTGAGGTCCTCCCACCATTTCGCCTAAATTATTATTTTACCCTTATATAAGGGGACATGAGTTGGGGTCCCTCGACCCTACACGTGCACTAGCCTCGTGAGCTTATGTGCGTGCATCCGGGCCACGCTTTGTGCGTGGCCGTCCTAGTTACGTCGTGTACTAGAGCAATCGCGTTGGTGGTTTCCAACCACCTTCAAGGTGCGAGTTTTAGCCCAAAGGAGGCTCGATATATGCTCGTCGCTGCCTATCACTATATCTATCATCGTTGCATGTCACCTTAACGATCATCGTTGCATGTTGCCTTAACAACCGTTACTGTCGGCTCTAACCTGCTGTGTTGCTTCGCAGTGCAAAGTCCGAACGTAGAGGTTGAGGTGAAGCTTGAGTAGGACAAGCCTTCCACCCTTCGTAGTATCTGAAAATCTGCATCGTGTGCCTCATTTGGGAGAAATAGGTTGACTTACCGCAGCGGGCGTTAAGTGCCGCACGGGCTGACACTGCTGGAGGAGTGACCCCGTGACATTTGGTATCAGAGCCACTGTGATGGCTGAGATGGAAGGGACAGCGAGGATGCAAGACGACGAACAAGGGAATGGTTAGATAGTTTGGAAGCTCAGTTGGATCAGTTCAAATTAGTAGTATCAGTAATGACATTACATGGGGAACGACTGAATAAGCATGAGAGAATCAATGCCAATGTAGCTGAGACCGTAGAGCAACTAGTAGCAGAGGTACGAGAGATAAAGGTCACGTTGGAAGAGGTATGTGACGAGATGAGCATGCTGAAAAAGCTCATCCTGGCAATGCCAGTTGGGGTGCTAGTAGGGACGCCGACACCTCAGTTTAAGTTCCCCGAGATAGAGCCGTTCAAGGGCTCTCGCGAGGCGAAGGACCTCGAGAACTTTATATGGGACGTATAGGAATACCTCAAATCGCTGAGGGACCTCGATGCTAAAGTTAAGTTAAGAATTGCATCGAGATACTTGGTTGGTGATGCCAAGTTATGGTGGAGGCACCGTATGTCAGAGGTGCGTATGGAGAACGGAATAGTTGATTCTTGGGTCGATCTAAAGAAAGAGATGCGGGCTCAATTTCTACCTACCAATGTCGGATGGTCAACACAAAGGCATTATCGGCGTTGAAGCATACGGGACCGTTGCATGAGTACATTAAGACTTTTATGAGCCTGATGTTAGACAGTGACGAAATGAGCAAGAAGGATTGAATCTTCTACTTTATAGATGGCTTGGTGCCATGGGCGCAGCGGGAGTTGACTCATAGAGGGTTGAAGACCCTGAATGAGAATTTAACTACTGCAGAGTGGCTAATCGAGCACCACAATGAGAAAGAGAGGACAACCCAAGCATCCACTAACAATACTGACAAGCAGGAGAAGAAGCAAAATGATGCAGGGCATGTGTGATTTGGTCAGGACAAAGGTAGTAGGTATGAAAAGAAGAGAGACGAAAGGTCGAGCAGGAAGGGCTGCTTCCTGTGTAATGGGCCACATCTGGTGAGAGATTGTTCAGAGAAAGCCGCCTTGAACGCGTTAGTCAAGGAAAAAGGAAAGAAAATAGTTGATGATGGGGAGCCCATCGCCAGAGTAGGGGTGCTCCGGTTAATTAACTGCTGAGAAAGAATGACACCGCGGTCTTGTTGGTGTGGGCCGTGGGAATACTTGAGACACTAACTATGTACAGATTTTGAAGTGTGTAATTTTTGTTATATACAGTTTTGCTACATAGGGTGAAGGCAGGGAGCTGTCGAGGAACCGTGGTAGGTGACATAAAGTACTGAACTTCAGAATGTGTGCCTTCACGTCAATGAGGATCTTGACGAGTTTGAGTGGAGGATGTGACGGGGGGCACGCGGCGTGGCCATCTAGGTCAGCCATAGGGCCATTTTTCCTCTCCATGTTTTGAACATCACTGGTGCATCAAGGCCATGAGGGCGGCACCGTGTGTACTAGACATGAGCCATGATGGCGTCGCGATGGAGGGTGAAGACTTGGGCATGATACGGTCACGACACAGATGCGACATGGTCAGCTAGGCAAGCGTTGCGGTGTGAATAGTAAAGTATGTCAAACCAAGGGGTTTGAGGTCCTCCCGCCATTTCGCCTGAATTACTATTTTACCCTTATATAGGGGGACATGAGTTGGGGTTCCCCGACCCTACACGTGCACTAGCCTCGTGGGCTTATGTGCGCGCATCTGGGCCACGCTTGGTGCGTGGTCGTTCTAGCTACGTCGTGTACTAGGGCCATCGCGTTGGTAGTTTCCAACCACCTTCGAGGTGTAGGTTTAGCCCAAAGGGGACTCGATATATGCTCGTCACTGCCTATCGCTATATCTATCATCGTTGCATGTCGCCTTAACGATCATCGTTGCTTGTTGCCTTCACAATCATCATTGTCGGCTCTAACTTACTGTGTTGCTTCGTAGGGCGAAGTTCGAACGTAGAGGTTGAGATGAAGCTTGAGTAGGACAAGCCTTCCACCCTTCGTAGCATCTAGGAATCCGCATCATGTGCCTCATTTGGGAGAAATAGGCTGACTTAGCGTAGCGGGCGTTAAGTGCCGCACGGACTGACACTGCTGGAGGAGTGAACCCGTGACATCCTGCCTTCTCAGTCCATACACAAGGACATTTTAGGGATTTCTCCACTTCTAGGGCACACTTCACGAGGCTCTAATCTATTTCCCACTTCTCGAGGCATCCAAGGGTCACAAATGGGTCACGTCTTCATGCAGTAACTAGGGTTTTTCTCTTCTGTTTTCCTATTGGCCAAGGTAGTGAGATACTTTGTATATAAGTTGTAATGTTTGTGTGAAATGGTCTCTAATCTTTAGCCTAATTTGGTTGGGAGCTTGGAGAGCCTTTGCTTAGGTCATTTAGGGTTAGGGTTAGGTCATCCTTTTTAGCTTTTCTTCTCTCCTTAGCTCAACACTTGCTAGCTAAGATCTTTGTAATAGCTAGGACTGTTCTTTCACGCTGTTATCAAGGCTGTAAGAGCTCGTAAAGGGGTAGAATCTGCATTGGCTGCACCTGGGAGAACTACATTGTAAGTATTTTGTAATCAATGCAAGCAAGTTTTAATGATTCATGCAATTTGTAATCTCCTTGTGCTTTGCAATAGGATTTTTTATTGATTGTATACTCCTATGATTGCATGAGCTTATAGCCAAGCATCCATAGCAGTTGCAGTGGTACTTATTATTCTAATCTTAATCCCTTGTCTGAGCTATATCTCTGGGATGATCTATGACCACACACAGATCATAACCCTAAGACTAGCCCATAGCGCTAGGTTTAGTTGGATTATTCCTCCTTTCATTTGAGTTGTAGCCAAATGAAGGATAGATGTAGATCCATCCCTTAATCAGCTCAAGCAGCCCCTGTTTCAGTCTAAAATAACAGTTCATGTTTATTATTTCCCACAATTTTCCTGTTATTTTTACAACTCCATTTTTCCCTTCTTAAACCCTTTCTTATAGTATAGGACTACATTTTATTTTATGTTTTAATTTTAGTTTAGTGACAACCCAAAACTCCCTTTCTTTAAGATTGTCATATCTGTACTCATATCAGAAGATCTACTAAGACAACCCTTATGATTCTATATCAAGTTTCCCTGTGGGACAACCCTTTCTTATCAAAACTTACTACAACAGCCCTGGATCTTGTAGGTTGTGCTTCGTAATGTGATCCATCTTCATTAACATTTTATTCTCTGTTGTGTTTTAACCATTCATTTTTTCAATAAAATTCTGTCAGTACAAAGTGAATCAACAAAAAATCAAATATTGACTAATTTAAATGGTCGAAATTTCAAGGCACAAAAAAAGCATGGTGGAGATAAGTTTTTGGATTTTTTTTGTTGAAAGATGCACTACAAAGAAAAAGACTATTAGCGGCAGTTTGTGGCTGTAAAAAACTGCTGCTATTAATAAAAAAAACTATTAAAGACTATTAGCTGCAAGGGTCTTATTTTTTGTAGTGATGATCTAAACGAAACAACATTGCTTCATGGGAACCATTGGGACACGCTCACCATACCCATTAGGGCACCTAATCGTTGTCCATATATATATATATATATATATATATATATATATATATATATATATATATATATGGGAAATTTACCTGACCGGCCCTGTCAGATACACCTTTTACGTCAGAGGCCCTGTAGTTTCACCTTTACCCAAACTGACCCGCTGCGCGCCGAGCTGTCGCCCGCCCTTAGGAATTGCCCAAACTACCCCCAATGTAATAAATAGCCGCCCTTTTTTCAACTCTTCACTATTTATCTTTTCTATTTTTTACTTTTTCGTTCGAAGTCGGTGGAGAATCGGTGTCGCTTCGTAGACGCTAGCGTTCAATTCTACAATCTTCAAGCTACCAAATCAGTAAGTTGGAATTAAAATTACCTTCCATTGTTGTAGAATTTTTTTTTCTCCTTTTTTTGGTGCACATTTTGACATAATTTGTTAAGGTTATCCTATATACAATCAATATCAATTACATATGTAATCGATATCGCTTACATATGTAATCAATATCGATTGTATTTGTAGTCGTAATCGACTATATAAATAGTCGATGACGACTCTATAAAAAATCGATATCGACTCTATATGTATATAATTAATACCCATCATATGAATATAATTATTACCCATCATATTAACTCCTCGATGCCATAACCCATAACAAATCATACGAGGTTTTATATTTATCTCAGCCGACGTTTAATTTCCTTCAATTTATTGCCAACTACCCTTTTGTAAAACCATTATGGCAAGTAAGCTTGGAAGGATGAGAAAATTTAATACAACGATTCGTATTCTACCATCTAGGCGCTTTAAATACAGGTTTAGTTCGTCCTTAGCAAAATGAGTCCCTATCATCCCTACCAGCCCATTTTTTCTCATGACAGACGATAAAAAATGATAAAAAACTAACTATAATCCAATCAAGTTCTTTCCAGTATGGGAGAACCCACCACCAGAACTAGATCCTCTGCAGTTCCTATGGGACGAATACGAGGAAGTGCAGAAAATTTTGGCGAAGGAAGAAAAGAAAAAGAAGGAAGAAAAGAATCGTAGTTTAGTGTGTCCACATTTCATTTTTAACTGTAAATGAAATATTTTGAATGTAAATGAAAATTTTTGAGTGAATTGAGACTTCATGAAATATTTTGAGTCTGTAAATTAAATAACAACTCAAATTAAAACTGACATCAACTCTAAATGTAATTGATAACGACTCTACATGTAATCGATAACGACTCTAAATGTAATTGATATCGAATCTATATGTAATCGATAACGACTCTACATGTAATCGATAACGATTTTAAATGTAATCAATATCGACTCTATATGTAATCGATAACAACTATAAATAAAATCGATATCGATTACATTTAGAGTCGATATCGATTACATGTAGAATCGATAACGATTACAATTAGAGTCGATATCGATTACAAGTAGAGTCGATATCGATTACATTTAGAGTCGTTATCGGTTTTATATATTACAGTTCAGTTAACATTTAAACTATCCTTGTTAGTGTGGGACTCAGTCCTTTCTTTTTTTTTGCAGTTCATTTCAACTAGCTGTCAAGATGGTTGTACACCGACCTGTTGCCAAGTGTTCCCCCAGTGCAATTTTGAATCTCTACGATAATGCTACCCCAACTCGAAAGAAGTTGCCGAGAGATTCAGTTTTCGATGGAATATTTCAAATGCCTAATGGTGTGAAATTTCTTTCCGATGTGGTCGATGCGATATTGACGTTTTGGGTTAAAAAAAACCACTTCCGAATCGGGAAGACTGATGTCTATCTTCAGAAGTTGGGCATTGCATTGATACTAGGCCTTGCCGTAGTTGGCCCAGAAAAGTATACCCCATCCGTTAAACCACCGGAAGAACAAACCATTCGATACAAATACTTTCGTAGAACGCCTCCTGGAAAAATTCACCGGTCTCATATAGATGCTGCAATTTGGAGAGCGGAAAGTGATGAAGACTTCGTAAAGTTGTCCCTTCTATATGTGATGTGCATATTTCTCTTTCTCGGGTCCCACCATCAACTTTCGGAAGACCACATCGACCTCATCGATGATGTAGAAAACTTTAACCGAACTCCGTGGGGTCTCCACGTGTACCACGATTTGATCGAGTATATAATGAAGGCCGCGGCGAATAGAAAGACCGCAGAGATGGATAAAGCCCTTAAGACGTACAACACATATGGATACATATGTGTACTTCAATGGTGGGCTTACGAGATGCTGTCAAATATCTCGCCTTCCCAGATAGGCCTCGAGGTCCCTTTCCCACGACTGCTGAAATGGTCGGACGGGCGCAGTCAAGGATCAGAGGTTACACACACGGACAAATGTTAGACAGCAAGGTATGAGGTCTATTAAATAATTCAAATAAAAGGAGTAGAGAGATCCGATGCCGACTCAAAAAACAACTTGCCGATTCATTCTAGAATCGATAACGAGTCATTATAGAATCGATAACGACTTACTAAGTAGTCGATACCGATTCATTAAGTAATCGATAGCGATGCTGTCAAAAATCGATAACGACTATTTAATAAGTCGATAACAATTCATTACAGAATCGATAACGACTTACTAAGTAGTCGATATCGATTCTGTATGTAATCGATAGCGATGCAGTACAGAATCGATAACGATTTATTAAATAGTCGGTATCGATTCATTACAGAATCGATTGTGATTTATTAAATAGTCGATACTTTGCATTTGGAATATATGATCAATTTAGTGTGTTATTGACCATGTTTCCTTTTCTTTCAAAAGGTTCGCGCTCGCCTCGTGCCTGTTGGCTTCAAATTAGAGATACCCGTCTTAAAAGAATATCTACGGGTTAAAAATGTAGTTGGGGGAAGAGGAAAGAGCCTCATGAACCGGTCAAGAAAGCTATAGAAGAGATGCGGCCGAAGAAGAAGAGAAATTATATTTCGGTCGAGAATAATGATGAGGAAGAATGGGATGACCAATCGACGTCAGATGAAGAACCGTCCTCGAAAAAGGGCCCCGTCCATGCAGGTGTAGAGCGGCCGAGAACTAGGCGGACCACGAATGAGAGCCTAGTTGTGAAAGGGAGCCCAGCTGAACTGTCCACCTCCAATGAGTCGTTGTTGAGGAGGGTCGACGGTTTGACGCTGGAGAACTTGAAGCTCATCCAAAGAGTGAGCGATTTGGAGGGAGAGAATAAGGTCCTGGCGAAACGTTGTGCTTCCATAGAGAAACAATGCAACTCCTTGAATGAGCAGCTGAAATCAAGGGATGAGGAGTTGCAAAAGTTGAATCACTACAACTCGTTAGTCAGAAAGGGTCAGGGGAATATAAAAGAACTTCTTGAAAATTTATTGGAGCTGATACCTAAGGTATGTGTTGAAACGTGGTATTTATGTGTTCAGATTTGTTAACAAAAATTAATATCAACTATGTAGAGAGTCGATAACGACTATATATTTAATCATTATCGACTATATATACAGTCAATAACGACTGTATATTGAACCGTTATCGACTATATCTACAGTCAATAACGACTGTATATTGAATCGTTATCGACTATATATACAGTCAAGAACGATTAAATGTAAAATCGATTTGGACTTTTTAAAATATTGTGCACCATTATTTTGATGTTCAAGATGGCGGTATTGAGGAGCTGATATCGAAAGTGTGAGACACAACTGTCGATGAACCATCAGCTCCCCTACATCAGGATCCTCCCACGGGTGAGGTGACGGCAGCTGCTGACGAGCTACCTGAGACTCAAACCAATAAGGGTCCAGCTGGTGAAGAGCAAACCTCTTCCCAATTGCCTCACCAATAAATTGACCCTCGCTTAAGACCTAGGCAAGGGAAACTCATCAAAACAGCTGTCGTCAAACCTAGGACACAGCGAAGGGTAGCGACGGTAAAAAAGCCTATAACCGAGAAGGCCATTGAAAGAAAAATTGCTGAGCTAACCGGACCGGTGATTGATGCTACCGCTGAGCCTGGGTCTACGGCTGATGATGCTACTATTGTACTGACAGCGAAGCATAAATACATGCAAGAGATATGGAACAAGCCTGAGAAGGAGGACGAGTAAGTTATTCTTCCCAGGAACAAGCCTGAATCTTTTACTTTATTATTATAAATTTATAAATGTATTATGAAGATTAGTTACGTTGGCCTTCATTTATGCAGCGACTACGTAAGCACCGTCGATAACTATAGGCTGGTGGTGCAATCTTTCAGATGTTTGGAGGGCATGCAGTACATGGACAATTTTGTAAATAAAGTAAAGCTATTGTAGCTATTATAGGCACAAATAGATAATTTAAAGCTCTCGACGACTCGAAATAGAGTCGTTATTGACTCTACACTGAATTGGTATCGATTCATTTTATAATCGATGACGATGACTTATACAATCTTTATCAACTTTACAATGAATCGTTATCGATTCATTGTATAGTCGATGGCGATTATATATATAATCGTTATCGACTCGACAATGAATCGATATCGATTCAGTCTAGAGTCGATATCGATTATATAAGTCATCGTCATTGATTATAAAATGAGTCGATACCGATTATTTAACTCTAACTGCATATTTAACTCTAACTGCTTTGGTTTCAGATTATGGGCGCCTACCTGAGACACTTTGAAGTAATTGATGATAATATTCATCCTGATGTAAAGCACAAAAGCTTCCTTATGAGCCCTACCACACTGACGTACATGGGCTTTGAACTGAACGAATTCAACAAGTTCCTTCTCGCTGAAAGATTATATGAAGAATCGTTCGAGAGTCAAATTAAACGGTGGGCTGCCTATAAACAAGAACAAAGCCAAGGCAAGAAGCTGATGGAAAATTTCTTCTTCAATCAGTTTCGAAATTTGTGGGCTCACGAGTGCAGCACAGTATGCTTCTAACCTCTTTATAATTTTTCTATCATTCCCTTTGAGATTATATTACTTTTTTATAAATATTTATGCCAACTCATTCCCAACAACCATTACACTGGGTGCTTGCGATCGTGAAGGTAGTCGAACGATCGATAATGGTCATCGACCTTATATTTAATAGGCCCTCTAAGGAAAGATATCCGACCCAATTAAAAATATTGGTAAGATATTTTGCTTAGTATATCTTTCATCATTGTTAGTTTAGCATATCTGACATTCCTCTATTTTGAAACAGACCCACTACCTTCTCGCGATTTTATATTCGTACGGTGACTCCACTGTACTGAACACGAAGACCTATCCTTGGTCATCTAGTGACTGTCGGATCAAAGCCCTTCCCCGACAGACCAATTTAAGTGATTGTGGAGTGTTTGTGGTGAAGTATGTGGAGTACTTCATGTCGAAGAAGAAATTTGACTTCGCGCAATCAGATATGGATAGGTTCAGGGTAGAAATTGGCCATACACTGGCGACATACACCGACGATGGGGGAAGAGAACTTGAGGAGGACAACAAAGAGGAGGCGCAGAGTAGTGTGGTTGTAAATATAAATGACACATTTTTTATAAATGAAATATTTTTAATATAATTGAAATATTTTTTAAGTAGCAGTGATTATAATGTAGAAATAGAAGTCATTATCGACCTATACAGAATCGCCATCGACTATATAAATAATAGATAGCGACTCTATTCAGAGTCGCTATCAACTATATAAATAGTCGATATCGATTCTAAAATGAATCGATATCGACTTTATATAAAGTCGATGGCGATTCTGAATAGAGTCGCTATCGATTATTTATATAGTCGATGGCGACTCTGTATAGAGTCGCTATCGATTATAAATATAGTCGATGACGACTCTATAAATAATCGGCAACAACTATATATACAGTCGCTGACGTCTCATTTGTACATTCTTGGTTGCATGTTTCTGTGTAACTGTACAGTAAAATTATAACTATTACGAATCAAAAAAATATAGATTCTAAATTTCTGAGCAAATATATATTCTCGTTTACATTCCATCTATCTTTATTAAAAATATACACTATCAACCCATCGGTCCCACTGCCGTTCAATTCCTGCGATTGTGACCATATTCACTACACCTGTTACACTGTAGGGCCCTAACCTCACCCTTAGACTTTATCCTTCTCTTCCTCGGACGGCCGGCTTGCTTTCGGCAATTATAGGGTGGTCTCACTTTCATAATTTCAGGGAGCCGCTCTGCTTGGAACTTCTATTGGCTTTTATCGAGGGTGGGAAGCCATTGCTCGTCGTATGTTTGTCTAAAGTAAGCGGTGAAAAACCACTTCTCACAAAAGTTATGGTAGTCGTAACTTCTCCGATTGATGGCCGCCACGACATGGGAGCAAGGCAAGCCATGAATGTGCCAACGGCGGCAACTACACGTCTTGTATTTCAAGTCGACATGATGATGAAATTTTTGGAGTTGACTTGGAATTGATCGCACCCGTATGGTTGAGCTCTCTTTCTATCGGCCCATTGCAACACCTTCTTCATATGCTCATCTGCTTTTGGGCAAAGGAGGGTGGTCCATTTCTCATATATCTGTCTGCACTTTTGAAAATGATCGGCGACTTTCTCTCTAGTAATTCCGATTAAGTCAATAATTGGTCTCTCTCGAGCTATCTTTAGTATGTTGTTTAAGCTTTCAGCATTATTTGTAGTCAGAGAATCGTACTGCCTTCCTTCCATATGTGCGCGTGCCCAATGCTTCGGGTCTATTTTCAAAATATACTGTACGGCCCGAGGATCAGCAGGATCTTTCTTCATTTCGTTCATAAAATAATCAAATCTCTCTACTAAATATGCACGCATAGCTTTCCACCATAGACCCTTCACATTATTCTTGGGATACTTGTGTGCCAAATTTTGTGTCATATGTCGCATGCAGTAGTTGTGATATGCGTTAGGGAAGATTTGTTTCACCGCATTTATTAAACCCTTCGACCTATCAGTGATAAAAATGAAATCTTCGTTAAACCCACCGATCACGAACGCACCTACCCGCTCAAGAAACCACATCCACGTATCCTCTTCTTCTAACTCGACAACGGCAAATGCTAACGATAATATATGACCATTACCGTCTTGCGCCAAGGCGATAAGTAGGATCCCTTCGAAACGTCCTCGTAGGTGTGTGCCGTCTACAAGCAATATGCGACGAAGTGTATTGCGGTAGCTTCCGATGCACGAACCAAAACTCTAAAAAAATATTTGGAACTTACCGTCAAGCGTAAGTTGAAAGGATGTTTGTACATTAGGATCTACCCTCTCCATCTCCTTCACGTAGGCCGGTAGATCCACAAATTGTCCTTCCCAACTGCCTCTAATATCATTAAGGGCAAGTTCTTTTTCCCTCCAAGCCTTTGCATATGAGATTTGCACATTATAAGCTTTTACAATATCAAACATCATCGACGCTGGTGTGTAGTCGAATCCTTCCATAAGTTTATCCCGTATATAGTTGGCTACGAAGGAGATTGTTGCATTATGGTGACCGTGCAGTCCGATCTTAGTAGCCTCGCATGTGTGAGTACTATTAAATGTCTTGATTTGGAAAGAATCGAGCCCAGTCAATTTAGACACATGTATTCGCCATGAACAATCGGGTTCGTAGCATCTGGCTGTCACTCGATAACTAGCGGTTTTCACAGGTCGAATTTGAAAGCTTTTCTCTCCGCATGCTCTTTCAATGCTCTTTGAAATATTTGTGTCTCGAAAAATCTCTCCAACTTTAAACATCCAATTTCGATTTTCAGTTTCTACCTCTTCATCGGAGGAGTCGTCCGATGTCTCTGACACTTCATAATCTACGTCTACTAGGGGATTATCAATGTCTCTCACAAAAAATTTCGGATCCTCTTTTATAAACCCATCCGGTTCGCTTTCATAATCTTCTTTTAAGGTATCTTCATTAGTGGGTTGAGGATGACTACGCCATTCACTAGCGGTGTTCTCAGGTGGTTGACTAGATCCTTCACCGAAGGGGTTCTGATGTAATTGACTAGATCCTTCACCGAATTGATAATTGCGTGATTGACTAGGCCCTTCACCGAAGGGGTGCTCATGTGTATGGACATGGGGTTGAGTTTCTCCGGTAATTCTCATTGATGGCATGGTAGAACATAATTCATGAGTAAACCAAGTTGTCCATCCACCGGAGAAGATATAACTGAAATCGTCAGTATCCACCGCCCGTTCTGAAGTGTAGTCTAACCATTGACTACATTGTTGTGACCCATGCATGTATTTTAGTGGGTCATCATACGATTCAATCGGAGTATCGTTTAAATCAAAAGTTGCTTTCCTGGCTATCATGTTCGCCGTAATATCGTTGTCATCGCCTAACGGGACGGTATCGTATACAGTTTCATCCTCAAACTTATATGGCTGAAATTCAGTCCCGCCAAGATCTACTTATTTAGCTTCGACTCGGAAGGATGACGGTTCCTTAATGATGAATACCTTTATGACGTCCACCCCGGATCTATAAAACGTAAATAGGGTGGCCAAATCATCAGCGTCCAAAATGTCGGCAACCACGGGAGTATTCACTATCTTCATATGAACCTTTGTGAAAACTGGTTCATCCGCCCTCGCAAAACTGACAGCAGACATTCTCCTCATGAATTGTTCATAAGAAATACTTGTCGAAATGTTAATAACCCTCCTCCGGCCACCTTCATACAAGCTATCATCGTTTACAAGAAGGCCCTCATAGTGACAAAGAAGAGGAATCCTCATGTCCGTCATCGTCTATTTAAAAATGAGAAGGAAGGGGTCATAAGACTGATGAAACAAAAAAGAAAGGACTCTATATACAATCGATTATATATACAATCGATATCGACTTTATATACAGTCGATATCGACTGTATATATAATCGATATCAACTCTATATACAGTCGATATCGATTTCAAATATAATCGGCATCGACTCTATATACAATCAATATCGATTGTATATATAATCGTCATCGACTTTATAGACAATCGTTATCGATTAAATATAGAGTCGATAACGATTATATTTGCAATCGATATCGACTCTATATTTAATCGATAACGATTGTCTTTGCAATCGAGATATATACTTTTCAGAAAATGATCCAAGGATACAAAGACTTTCTTATACTGCACGAATAAGAGATCCTAATAAACTGAAAATGTGGACCAATAAACTTAAATTATTTCTTATATTGCCCCATTAAGAGACCCTAATAAACTGAAAATGGGGTTTATGTAAGATACCTCGCGTCGCAAGGGTAAACTGCAGGGTCTTCTTGTCACAATGGAGAAATGCACGGCTTCTTCTCCCAAGCCTCTGTTTTCTTCTCCAAAATAGCAGATCGGAGCAGATCAGATTAAGGAAGAAGATGTCGTCACCTGTGACCTGACCCACCTCCAACTTTTTAGCAGATTAAAATGAGGAAGAAGAGGATGCTTTGTGGGTTAAAGAAAGTCATAGAAGGGAGTAATTTGGACTTTTTACTCTCCTTAGGATCGGCTAGACTTGGAGCTGGTCGGTTTAGGTAAAGGTAAAACTACAGGACCTCTGACATAAAAGGTATATCTGACAGGGCCGATCAGGTAAATTTCCCTATATATATATATAATTGAAAAAGATATACGGCCGCACTGGGTTTATGAGCTTTAATTTGTTATTGAGCCCTTACCTAACTTGGTGAATAGTAGAATTTTGGGTTTGAGGCCTTACGTACCCGGCCTTCTAATACCATTCTTCAGTCTTCGCCTTAAGATTTTAGGGTTGGACCAGGCAGTCTAACTGACCAGCCCTATTGACAACCTCAACAAGGTCTCATAAAAAATAATTGTAATAGTAATGAAATAAAATAATTAACCTATAGCAATTTATCGAAGGCCAATAGTTTTAAAAGAGGCTGCTACTAATGCCCATAAAATACTAAATTTCCCCTACTAGATAATTGTCGACTGCTTTGAATCAGACGATGGAAGCTATTTTTTATCCCAATCATTCAGACAAGGGATCTTGAGATCATGAGCGTATCATCAGACGGTCAAATATTGCTTTCACATGACACAGATCCCGAAAAGTAATCTGAGAACCATGTTTAATGCATGTCATGATCATCTTCATTTCTGGGATATGTCCTGCGTGAAATCAAAATTTGACTGTCTTATGGTATACTCATGATCTCAAGATCCATGTGAGGAAGATTAGAACAAAGAATAATCTCCATCATCTGATTTAGAGCAATCAATGGTTTTCAACTCTGATTAGTGGGAGATATTCAGCATTTTGTGGGAGGTTAGTAGCAGCCCTAACATATATAGTGAAAATTTTCTTCATTGGGTGCTAAAACTTGCACACATGATTTGTACTGTGGCACATAGCTAAAAAGAACGACTATTATTTTTTAGAGTTGTCTTGCATGAAACACCATCTAAGTCGTCTGATTTGAAGACCATGATCTAAAGTTATTTAAGACAAAAAATTGGCCCAAAACATGATCTCTAATCTCTATCATTAAATTTGTAAGAGTCATCCATTGAATCAAATGATGGTCATTGACTGTATTGAATCAAATTATAAAGATCACTTTTCTGGCTAATGTCTGGCTTCAAACATCTTTTCATCATAATCTTCCAATCAGATGACTTAGATGGTGTCCCGAGTGACTCAAATCTTAAAAATAAGAAAGCCTTTCTTTTTGCCATGTGCCATGGTGCGTATCTCGTGTGCATGTTGTGTCTCGTGTGCATGTTTTCGCTGCCTTGCCTTCGTCTTTTCCGGAGACTTTGAGCATAGCTTCTTTATAGAAAACTCGAAAAAGAATTGAAGGCGAGCGCGAGAGTGCAAGCGCCCAGTGCATGAAAGCGCCAGACTGCCAGAGTGCCCACGAAAAGGCGGGACATTATTAAGTTGGCACATAAACAGTTAGCGGGAATAGACATTCGCTAATTAAATTATAGAAAAATATGTGTCACGTGGCACCTAAATATCATTATGTACCAGCGGCAATACCAGCTAAGGCTGTCAATAGGGCCGGGCTGGCCCATCAGCCCGCCTTGCCTGACCTTAAAATCTTAGGGGATAGGGCTTAAAAAAGAGGTAAAATGGCCGGACAAGGGCCTAGAAATCAAAAGCCCTTTGTCCATCGGGCCGGATAAGGGCTTCACATATTAAAGCCCATAAATCCGGCCCGACCCGATAATCTCTTTTAATATATATATATATATATATATATATATATATATATATATATATATATATATATATATATAAGTTAATATAAGTTAATATAAGTAAATAAAATATATTATACTATTTACAATCAAATTATCAAAATAGCATTCAATATTACCGATAAATTTATTAAGCGGATAATTGTAACGCTATTTTAATAATTTAAATATGAGATTTTAAGATTTTTTTTTTTCTCAATCAAAATATTTTTTTTATATTTAATAAAAAAATTTACAATAAAGAAAAAATTAGAATTTTTTTTAAAAAATAGTCATAACTAATAAAGCCAGAAGTCCAACCTGAGCCCGCTCCAACTCACTTAAGTTAGGGCTAGGCTAGGGCCTCGGCTTGGCCACTAGGACCGGGCAAATTTTAGGGCAAGCCCCGCCCTCGCACCCAGATGACAGCCCTCCTGCGTCCTTTCTTCCATATTTTTAGGCTTTTAGCCATGAATCTTGTGGGCAGGGATAGTTGACTCTCATAAATTTCAAAGGCAGCTCAATATGTGACAGGTGGCTTTGCAGGCTTGCACCATGATATTATAGATATATTTTAAATTATTAAAATGTGTTTAAATGATCTTACACCATGATACTGTAGATATATTCTAAATGATTAAAATCTGTTTAAATGATTTTAAACAATTAATGGGATACGATGTGGGTCATCCATACCTTCAAAGTGATAGATCATAGATTGAAGCGCACATGCCCAAAAATTATATTTTAGGAAGATATAAGCCATCCGATCTATTAACTATAATATCAATTGTAGTTTTAATGACTGATATTAGAGTTTATCAATCGGAGGCATAGTGACAAATTTTGTTTTCGACAATTTTTCGGTTGGGGGTCCTTTCAGATTAATTTCGATACCTTTCGGAAAAAGTTCGGGAAAGTTTCGGGGATTAAAAATATATATATATATATATATATATAATATATTTAATATATTTTTCTTAAATTACTACAACATATACTAAATTATTAACATATTTAAAATAAAATAAAAATAAAATTTTTAAATATAAAAAAAATGCCAAAATTAGTAAAATTTCTGAAATTATGCGGAAAAATATCGAAATTACTGAAAAATATCGAAAATTTTCCATAATTTTCGTTTGACCCCATTTTCGGCAAATTTCGCGAAATTTCGCCCGAATTTTAGCGAAATTTTTCACTATGATCGAAGGTGCACATCGATATATAAGCATATTACTTTGAGCTAAGACATATATCAATGATGGATTGCCACTTAGATTATTTAAAATGGTCACAAATATGCTCCACATGTCATAATAATAAATCATATTTCAGCGGTGTAAAATATAAAGTATAATTTTATTAGTGTTGTTAGATCCTGTTTGTCGCATTCTACTCTAAAATCCATGTAGATCTCCCTTAGGCATGTGTGACAAGATGGATGGGTCCTGCCTTAGTTAACAAGGTTATCAATCACATATCCATTCATCTGTATTTTAAAACCTTAAAAAGTTCTCTTTTGAAAATGATTTTTAAATGACTTATTGTGATGTCCACAGCGAGCTGTCGCTGGTGAGCTGTTTGAGTGTTCACAAAGAACTGTGATAGTGATAGTGATTACAAAGAGCTGCTGTAGAATTCACAGCGAGTTGTAGTCATAGCTCGTTGTCACTTGAATCACAGCTCGTTGTGGTTCCTCGAGACAATCATTATCACTCAGCTTGCTGTGGTTCCTCAAGACAGTCATCATCACTCTTAATCTTTCGTGGAAAATGGACTTTTAAAATTTTTCCGATTTTTGGTATTTTGAGGGTTTTAGGGTTTTGATAAAAGGCTTTTGAAAATAAGAGGGAAGATTAAGCAAGTGTAAAAACCTTCTTCCTCCCTGAGCAAAAATCTTAAAACTCCATCTTTCCACCTTTTGAAACTTTTTTATTTGGAAAAACAGGTTTATTTAAAAGGTTTCATTTCTTCTTCATTATCTTCTTACTGTTTGAGTGTAACTCAAGTGAGTTGAGTGTATTGTACCCTTGGGGTGTATGATTGATAGTTTTGTGGATCTCAAGGTGGATAATTGTGCGTTCTTCAATGATAGAGGAGAGCATTCAA
Source organism: Chloranthus sessilifolius (assembly GCA_021018995.1). NCBI lineage: Eukaryota > Viridiplantae > Streptophyta > Magnoliopsida > Chloranthales > Chloranthaceae > Chloranthus > Chloranthus sessilifolius. Next base: position 44,643,502 of record CM037596.1, read on the forward strand.
ATATGAAAACTATAGAGGCGATCTGAGATGGAAAGTTGAGTTGCTTAGAGTTTGATAGGGCATGTGCATGTGTTGGTATATCATTCGAAACTCCTTGTAATTATTTATTTCATAGTGGATTTGATTTGTAGACTTCGGCTCGTGATTTTTTCTCAGTGATTGGGTTTTCACATAAATCTCGTGTTGTGATGATTACTGATAATAGTGTAACCTCTAGATTAATTTAGAATTAATCGAATAGCTATTAAAATTCCTTAGATACACGGAATTTTAGGTGTAATATCATTTAAACACCATTTTGATATTTAAATATGGGTAGAAAAATTATCCAACCGGGTTGTTCTTCAGCCCGAGCGAGGCCCAGTTCAGACCGGGTTTCAACTTAAACTGAGCCCAGCCAAGTTTGTATTTGGGCCAGGTTTGGGCCTAAGTTTTAGGATAAAGATAATTAGGCCGATCAAGCTGGCCCTGACCAAGCCAATCAAATTAATGGAAAAGGCTGGGCTGTTCAGAATTTGCTCAGCCCAAACTCAATTGATGCCGGGTTTAGGGTTAAATTAAAAGCCCGAGTACAAGAGGACTTAGGCCTAGCCCCGCTTGATTCTATATTTGGGCCAGGTTCGAGCCTCATTCTTAGAGTCGAAAATAACCAAGCCGACCAAGCCGTGCCCAGCCCAGTCCATTGACTGGGTTAAATCCAGTTTTTAAGTTGTCCAAGTGGCCATACAACTTTTGGCCTACTTGTGTTGCAGGTTGCACAAGTGCTCCTTAGTATAGTTACCAAAATCTCCAATTTTAAGAAAAAGAGCTTGTTTAAAATAGTTTGTGTTTTCATGAACTCTCTAGAAATCATAGTGACAAATTTGGCCAAAATGCGGCGAAATTTCACAAAATTCGCCGAAATGGGGTCAAACGAAAATTTCGGTACTCTTCGAAAATTTTAATATTTTCAGCGAAATTTCAAAAATTTCAATTTTTTATTTTTTTATGTCAGTAATTTATTGCTTACACTCTTACACATCAGTAAAGGCACAAAATTTTTGACTCAAAGTGATGACGTGACGCTGTAGAAGATATCTGAAATGAAGGCAGTTTACATAGGAAGCTAGGGTGTTGCTTTTTCTTACATCACCCGATGTGAGACTAAATTTTAACTTCGAAAACACTTTAGGCTGGAAACGGGGAAAAGGTCTTCAGTCATTCTGTTTTTGAATTGGGTCACGAATGGTATTTGATTTCTTTTAACAGCATAAAAGCATTCGAACTTTGGGAGATGCGAAAACGAATAATGTTATTTTGTATATTCCTTCTTCAAGATATAGTACGTATAGGTGAGAACATCCCTAATCGAATGGCCTGGCGTTGCTTTTTTCTCTTTCGTTGCTTTGGTTTACCAAGAGAAGGGTGAGTGTTGCTTTATGCTTGGCCACTTGGCGCTATGGGAGATATCTTAGAGTGTTGCTTTATGCTTCAGCTCGGAGTTTATGTATATTTTTTATATATTTTTAAGTATCGAAACTTTTTCAAAATTAATCCGAAATATATCAAAATTAATCCAAAATGTATCGAAAGGACCCCCCACTGAAAAATTACCGAAAATAAAATTTGTCATTATGCCAAAAACACGTTTAAAACTCATTATTTTTTTTAAAATACTCCTATCTTTTAATAAATCATGATTTTTATATTTTGAACGCATATCTTATGATTTTTTACTGAAATATTCTTATTTTTGTTGAAAAAATATTAATTTTTTAATATTTTAATATTTCCATTATTTTCCCAAAGGTTTCTCGATTTTCTTCGAATTATACCCATTCATTTTCCCGAATTCCAACCTGGTAACTATGTTGTAAGGGCTCAAACGGGTTGAGCCCGACGCTCTAGCCCAGCTAGGGATCGGGCTGGATCTAGACTAGATATTTGGCTCAAGATTGGTCAGGCCCAAGCCCAAAATAGGACCCGACGAATTATAAGCCAGCATGGCTTACCTTCTATTTGCATTTAGACTTAGGGTAGCTCTAATCGCACCCATGTGTTCTCTAAAAGCACTTACGTCTTAGACTCCTTAAAACCCATTGATTGGGTTAGATTGACGATGGAGATCGTGTTTCACCCCAATCTTCTACAAAATTGATCTTGAGACTATGTCACACCTATCAGATGGTCAATTTTTTATTTCACATGTCACATATCCCCAAAATATGAACCTAAAATTACGTTTGAGCATGATGTGTGCCATTCAACATAAAGGCACACATTTTGGGAATATGGAACATGTGGAATAAAAAAGTGACCGTCTGATAGGTGAGAGATGCTCTCAAGATCCATTGTGCGGAAGATAGAGGTGAAACACAATCTCCATCATCCAATTTGACCCGATCAAAGTTTTTTAAGGGGTTGCACTCATGAGTGCTTTCAAAGAACGCGTGAGGGGGAACAGAGCTACCTTAGACTTACTATAAGGTGGCCAACTTAAGTGCCAAGTGGCAGCACTTGGGTCAAACTCATACTGACAACCTTGATAAATGTGTTGATTAAGTATAACATCAAACAAATGAAATAGCAGAGGAGATTGACCCCACTGCCACTGGTGATACGCGGGACGAACACCTAATACTTGCTCTTCATTTAAGCCCAGCGAAAGCCAGCTATGCGTCCGGAATCAAGCACAAATCTACTAGGCCTGTTTTTTGCTGGTGTTACACCACTTTATGGTACAACTTATAATCACCTCACTTGAACAAACGAAAAATCTGTTGACTCTTTTGAATTAGACGATGGAGATTATTTTTTGCTTCAATCTTCAACACAATAGATCTTGAGATCATAGGCCTACCATCAGACTTTCAGATTGTGATTCCATGTGACACATGTCACCAGAAGTGAACGTGATCATAGCGTAACATCAAACATGATTCACGTTCACTTCTTGGGATGTGTGGCACGTGCAATAATTATATATGAGTGTATGGTAGTAGACTCCTGAACTTAAGATCTATTGCGTGAAAGATTGGGCAGAAAAATGATCACCATTGTTGGATTTACAACATTTAACAATTTTTTCCTTCGTTTAAGGTAGCTGTTACATAAATTGGTGTGGTAGTAACATCAGCCTTATTTTTTTATTTTTATTTTTTGATAACAACAGCCTTATTTTTAAGCATAAAAAATAAATTTTATGAGCCTAGACATTAGTTTTGGACTTATTTCTAGCCCAGCCCAGTCCAACTTATTTAAGTGGCCATTACTCAATGTTGGCCCGTAGGTACAAGTTGCTGGAGGGGTGGATCGGATCCAGACCTAACCTATTGATTTTAATGTGTAAAGTGTCTACACTTTGATTTGAGCTTGGACTTGACAGCTCATGCCTTTTACCATTGCCCCAAGATATGGAGGGTCCAACCGATTTGCAGCTCCTAAATAATAGAGCTAATAAAGAGCAAGGTGATCTAGGCATCTCATGGTCCACCCAAGCACTGGTGATTAATTGGGCCTGTCCCTTTATATTATACCTAATTAAAAACGACTTGTTATTAGGTAGGATGCAAGTTGTTATTAGGTAGGGTGCAAGTTTTGAACTAGAATATTGGTCCACCCAATTAGACCAAAACCAAACTAAAATTGAAAAACTTGAAACCGATCCCGAATCGGTTCAATTTCGGTTTGAGTTGGTAAAACCAAAAATCGATTTAGTTTAGAAAATGGACCCCAAATTGAAAAAAAGCTGAGAAATTGAAAAATTGAAAAATCGAAAAAAAGACAGCAAAAACCACAACTGAATCAAACTTAGCTGACTTTTTGGTTTCAACTTGGTTTCGATTTCCTGTTTTCGAAATTTATTCGATCAAAATTAAAAACCGAAATTTACGATTTTAATTTAGTTCACTTTTTGAGACACGTGCCATTTGATTTCAGGGCAATGGTTGAGTCCAACTGATTGAACCGGACATGGAGTTTAAGAAGTTTTACAACCATTGGATTTTAGGGAATCTACACTGCACGTCATCCAATGAAAATAGAAAAACGATAAAAATTAAGATTCCCTTCAATCCCATCGTTATAAAACTGGTTCAACCCAACATCTAGCTAGTTCACCAAGTTAGACCTGACCATTGCCATTGGTTTCAAGGTCATGAGCCAAAAATCTATGAGAATAAAACATTGTCTTTCCTTTAACTCAAAATAGTTAATAACTTCTAAAATTTACAGTAATCATGTAAATGTCTAATATAGTAAACTCGTAACTGCTTTGAATCAAAAAATAGAGTTGATTTTTTGTCCCAATATATATGGAGACCTTTAAATTTTAATATTCAAATCACATGATACACCAAACAAAACAAGTGGCATGTGTCCCAAAAAGCCACCTATGAAACTAAGTCCTGTCGCACTTGGGGGGCTAACCTAATAGTAATTAACTTAGGGGCAATGGTCAATCCCTACTAGGTAGAATCAGATTTCCAGCTTTACCCCATTTGCTGTCCTTAAAAATTGGAGAATCTTAATTGCACGTCATAATATAAAAAGTGAAAATTAAGAAAGTAAAGATTCTTGGATTTCCAAAGGCACCAGAGGGGGTAAGACTAAAAATCTGATTCTGCCTTATAGGACCTGGCCATTCCCGTTAATTACTAAGGTCTAACTTAGACCTTATTGAAATGCATCTACCTCCCCGGAGGTTGGTATAGGGTAGACATCTCACGTGAAAAGTAAGAGCTAGTAATTGCTGAACGGGCCCATCTCATCTAATTACTAATATTACTACACTTTGGCAGCCCTAAATATTTAGAGTAGCTTTAAATGCACTCATCGAATCTTGAGAGGCACCGATGCTTAAAACCATTAATTTCTTTATATCAGGTGAAAGAGGTCGTATTTTGTTTTGATCTTTCACACAAGTGATCTTGAGATCATGACACACCTATTAGATGGTAAGTTCTTTATTCCACATGTACAAATCTAAAATATGTAGCCCTAAAGTCATGTTTGCTCTCAAATGTGAATTTAGAGATATGTTTTTGGGATCTGTGACATGTGGAATCAAAAAGTGACTGTATGATAGTACGTTTATGGCCTTGTGATCCCTTGGGTGGATGATCAAAGTGAAACATGATCTCCATCATCCGATTTAAAGTAATCAATAATTTTAGGTGCAAGTTTCCCTCAAGGTTCGTGGGTGACTTTAAAGCTACCCAAATATCTACTGAGTGTGTCTAACATAACGCGCTTTTGGGACCAGACCCAAAGTTCAGTCCTCTTTCTGTAGGCCCTATTTGCCCTGGCTATTAAAAGACCCGCCCCCAGCTTCTAATGGTAACAACAGGTTAGAACCGTCCAAACTAATGCCCTGCCAACATATTTAATGCTGAAAATGGGCAAAAGCTAGCAGCGGCCAAATGTTGCTTTTGACTTTGACTTTTGCGGGAACCTATTTTAAGCGAAAGCCGGAAACTGGAGCCACACTAAACAGGCTAACCATATGATTGAAGCGCTTTTTGCCTCTCCATGTCGACTATGGTATCCAATCCAAGTCCAAGATTGGTATCCAATCCATGTAAAAGGGGGAGGTGGACATCCGGTACGTCTTTGTTTTTGTCAATTGGGATTTCGTTGTTGCTTACTTTTGGGATCTTAACTTTTCGCCTCTCTCAATCAATAATTACCTGATTTGTCAACAATGGTAAGTCTAAAAGGATGATCTATGATGAACTTTTGTTGGAGAATGCTTGATATCTGTTATGAGGCGCAGACTACGTTGCTCTCTTAAAGATGATTCGTCCCTCCTCAGTGAATTAATTTGTAAGAAATATGACAATAAAAAACACATAAAACAAGTAAAACGCAAACATAAGATTTATGTGATTTGACAATTTGCTTACGTTCACGGGCGATGTTGAGTCCTTTCATTAATCTGTGAAATCTAGGGTTACAAATCTCTCAGATCTCACCTCACTCAATACAGAAATCGAGTTATCTTTCAATATAACTCTAATCTATAATTAGACTTTATATCTAATCCAAAGTATAACAGCCCAATATAGAATATGACGAAAATACCCTTATCTCGACCCGTACAATTGTGGCTACAATCCAGCCTGTTAATCAGTACCGTCAACAAAATTCAAAGCACAATCTCAACAATCTCCATGTTGACTTGCATCCTTCCAAGTTACCTCGAAGATATCACTGTAACGCCATCTCGCTGTACTTCCTTCCACATTCTTTAACCTAGAATGCAAGGTTCCACACCTTTCAAGAGTGCAATACAATCTTCAACCTTAGTGAGATTAATCAGATCCAAACAATGCTTGAACCTCTCCTTGGGTATCGACTTTCTCAACATGTCTGTAACATTATCTTTTGTGTTCACCTTCTGAAGATGAATCTCACCTTCAGCTATGTACTTGCGTATCTTATGATACCAGACTTGTGACAACCCAGATTTTCACACCTCGAAATCCGTGCCATCAGCACGACCCTCGAGGCCATGCCCCATATATATATGCGAAACACTTGGTACAATCCAACCATACAGAAAACGCGATAAGAATATAATGCAGAACAAATCTCCAGTTCTACAATATACCATATCAAAACATTAATTCAAAAGATAGTTCTAATCTCATACCTCTGTATGGACAAAAAAACTAACCCGAACCATCAGTGCCGTTACTACGGTCACCCCAAATGATTCGACAAAAGAATATTACATGTATCTTTACTTTTACAAAAACAAAACACGGCTGAACGTGCCAAACCTTAAATCTCTCCCTTACAAAATCTCAAAGTATGGAGCGAATCTCCTCGAAGAACTTCTCAGGAGGAGGCTCAGATTCTTCCCTCAGAACGTAATCTAAGTCCTCGGGATCAACCTCGCTTGTAGCAGCTCCTAACTTTGAATCTGTGATGTATAGTTAAAAAGGGTGAGCTACATCTTAGCTCAATAGAGACAATATCTGAACAGGTACATCTTGCTTACTCACATACATTTCATGACATAAATAAAACATGAGTTCATCAATATAATTTAACTGAAAAATCATTTGAGATGCAATAAAATAAACAGAGTGCTTTTGTTACTCTACTCATGACATCTGACGTTCATTAATTCTTATAATTTCAACAAGGCTGATTTCATGACTTAAAACCGTTAACTTAAATAATTCCCGAGCAATATAGCATCGAGCCCCGATGGAATACCCTCCATCGTCGTCTAATTAGACTATATTTCTATTAACTTGACCCACGTCCCTTTCTCATAGGCGACGTGTACATCACTACTATATATCCCTGGGATATCTACTAGTACACGGATTAGCCGCCGTATCGGTCACGGATATCCTGTCGAGTCAGTCACAGGTATATCGCCGCGTCGGTTGGGTATTCTACAAACCTTAAATCAATTGTGAGCTACATATAGTTATTCACCGTGTGATTGTGCTAAATAAATATAAATTCTCAGCCTGTTCAATCTCATTTACATATGTTCAAATTCGTGGATCCCTACATCCACCGTACATCCCTGGGATGTCACACTCTCTGATGCACCCTTCAGATGCCCATAGTACACATACATCCCTGGGATGGGTGAACTCTTTTACTAGTTTACTTCTTCACATAACATTTCTCATTTTTAATACTACTCTACATTTTACATTTTCAACTTACTTTGAAAGTGAATACGTTGTAATTCAACTCAGCTTTAAGTAAACATGCATTCATAGATTATCATCATATACATGTTCTCGTAATTAAGGGTACGAGTTCAGATATTCCCCTACCTCACTCGCGTTCTTAACTCACGGATCCTTCAATCCAAGCTAGCATTCAACCATCTCTAAGTCTGGCTTAAACTAGGCCTGGCCAAGCACATATAATTCATCACTATAAGTGTAAAAACATTGGGTTAGAAGCCTAACCCCAATACATAAACAACTCGTATGCAAAACCCAACAAAACCTGAATTTTATCTAAATTGATCGAACGATTTTTGAATCGATCGAACGATTTGAAAATCGATCGAATGAATTTAAATCAATCGAATGATTTTTAAATTGATCAAACGAAATCCCAAAATCGATCGAACGAATTCTATTTCGTTCAATCGATTCCATAGATATCTATCCTATCACATTTTTGTCCCCTAGCAAACCGATTGAACGATTTTTAAATCGTTCACACAGGTTCTCAAATCGATCGAACGATTTGTAAAATCGTTCGAATGTTTCCTTCAGAATTCATTTGTTTTCCTTATCTCTTCTTTGGTCAAAATCGATTGAACGAACTCTAATTTCGTTCAATTGATTTTACCCATTTCCAGATCTGAACATGCTCTTTATCATCTCCTCATCATCTATCCCATTTACCACCCATTTATCTCATACATAATAGTTTACATTCCCTATTTAACAATTAAACACACTTGAATTTTTAAATCTTACCCTATCAAACGGTTGGATCTCTCTCTTGTTCTATGCCTTAGCTCACTAGGGTTTCACAAACCCCAAATCTCTACTCTCTCTATCCGGAGCTCGATCCGCTAACTTTCCAAGCCCAATCACTTGTATTGAATGCCCTTCTCTAGATCTCACAACTCAAATCTCTCTCTCATTTACTCTCCTTTAATTTCTAAATAACCCAACCTAAGATAAATAAATTCTCTTTCCCCTTTTTACTTTATAACTTAACACTTGACTTGGGCGTTAAGCACTTATAACTAACTAGTGTGTGTGTGTGAATACACCTCTATCTATATTCACCACACCCCTCTCTCATGATTTATCCAACCCATACTAACTAACCTAAGTCAACCAAGTCAAAGTTGACCCGGTCAAACGTGTGACCCATTGGTCCACTTCCCGAGGTGCACTGTTTAAGTACGAAATTTTCGGGATGTTACATTCTCCCCTTGGGAATTTTCGTCCCCAAAAATCAAACTGAAGCCCCCCTCCCCCCCACACTCCGGTATGGGAGTGTACACACACAACATAGTTATTCATAACAACAGAGGTCGCACAATTAGAAACTCATGCATATATGCACACAACATAGCATATAATTTAGCTGTGCAAATACCCATCCTGCAAGAAACTCATGCACATATAAATAACCACACCTTAAAACCATAGAGTACAGCCGACAACTTAAACAACGAATCATGGCCCATATCAAAACACAAAACATATATATAAAAGTAAAATATGGAGAGAATTTTGAGTGGCAACCATGCCACGATTGTTCAAAAAGGACATCAGTCCCAAGTACCTGTTTTAAGTGTTTACAATTTTCAAAATTTGTCTCTAACCAGGAAAAACAACCCTCAAGACTCCTCATCACTAGGAGGATCAGCACCAACATCGGACTAAGCACCGCTATCACTACGAATTCTCGTACCCGAAGTAGACGCATCCCGGACCCAAGCCTGCGCTGCCGCCATACGCTGGAGATAGTCGTTGAGATACATGAAACGCATCTCCTCAGCGTGCAATACATCGTAGTAGTCGAGTCGGTGGTTGAGAAGACGATTATTCTCCGCCATCTGGCACGTGTTGGCTTCCAACAAGGCATAGAGATCGGCGACGGTCGGCGTAGGAATGCCCCCGTGGGGTGGTGGCACGTACTCCTGTGCTGGGTGTCTAGAAGGTTCATCATGAAGCGGAGTATCGTGGGCTGGCTGGTCTGGGGCATGTGGTTGATCCGTTGGTTGCTGTTCGGGTGGTGGCGGTTCTTCAACCAAGGGCTTCTTTGTCAATTTAACATTGGTTCTATTCCAGTTAACTGTGATGAACTGCTGGACATTGCCCGTCAGCTGAAACTCATTCTTAGAGAGGGTGTACGTATCGTCACCCGCGTAGTCCTCGACCATTAGAGAAATGAGTCGGGCATAAGGTATGCCATCTATAGGTTTCTTTGTGCCCTCAAGCATCTTTTTATGGGCATATTTCATCCCTTCAATGACCATCTTCGGTGCGTTAAACCATCGACCACTGAAGGCCGCAAAGAGGGCCATCTGAACTTCATCCACCCTTTCAATTTTATGTCGTAAGGGGTACAAATTGCACTGAATAATCGAATCGAGCATCCAAAGCTCGCGTGGTAAGTCAACACGTTTAATAGAATGACCCGAACCCATTCTGCCATGGGTCATCTTAGCTGCGACAATTTTATAATCGAGAGCGGCTGGGAAAGGTTCCGCGAGAGCAATGTCCTCGTGGTTATAGGTATGGAAGCACTCTAATGCATCGACCACGTCATCGAAGGTGAACGTATAAGGCCGATTATCAATTTTGGTCTTGAGGATGGTGGGGTCCTTAATCAGTTTCATATTTTGGTAAAATAGTCGGACAATCCGAGGGTAAAAAGTGTCCTTGCCCAGACGAAGGATTCCTGTTAGACCCGCGGTGGAAATGTAGTCAAAAGCCCACCGCGTCTCATCGCATTTAGCGAAAGTCTTAGGATCGATGATCCATTCGGGTCTAAAATCTTTATCAGACCACCATTCATTTGGCCGCTCCCGCGGTTGTGGTGGAGGTGGTGCCGATGAAGAACTCGTAGGTGGCTTCTTCGGTGGCTGTTGGGAAGAAGAACCCGTAGTGGGTTTCTTTGGTGCTGCACTCGCCGAGGCTTGGCGAGTTTTGGGTGGCATCGTGGAGTAAAATAAAAACTAGGGTTTGAGGGCAACTCTAGCCCAAATGCTAGCAAAATGTAAGGGAAATGAATCCCTTGGAAAACACAATAAACCTAAAAGAGGTTTGAGGTTACCTTGGATGAAGAAAAGTAGCTTGGAAGTGGCCAGAGTTTGACGAAAACCGGCGACCCACACAACCGTAAAACCCTCCCAAAAGAAAGAAAACACAAGAGAGTCTTGTTGGTTTCGAACAAAGGGCAAAAATCGAATGCAAACATATATAGTTTGCAAAATCGATCGAACGATTTTAAATTCGTTCGATCGGTTTCCAAACATTAAATGCCAGCTAACAAAAATTTGTTCAAACGAATGTAATTTCGATCGAATGAATTATCTTAGGTAAAGTGCCCTCGAAAATTTCGTTCGAACGAATTCTATTTTCGATCGAACGATTTGTTGGGCTCCATTTGTAGGCTATTTTTCATTCCACTGGTCAAAGTATTTCGTTCGATCAATTTGGAAAATTGATCGAACGGTTTCTAGCAACAGCCTAAATGCTTACTGGGCTTTGTATTTCGTTTGAACGATTTCCAAAATCGTTTGAACGGTTCTCTGGCAACACACCAGGCCATAGCCTACAGGAATTCGATCGAACGAATTTCTCAACAATGCAATTGAGGGTACTTCTACAGGTCCTATAACCCATAGTCTTTGTGAGCCAATCAACTTGATAGTAGCTCCACCAATAAGGTAGTAGCTCCATACTGATAACTTACACGTAGTTCAACACCAAATATTTGAACGCTTAGACCGGAACGTAAAATTTCAATATGCATCATTACAAAACATTTTCCAATACAAATTTACATACATTCGTTCATACAATTTAAGTTTTAACTTAGAACGACAAAACATAATTGGGACTAGTACTCGTGTACTATTGGTCAAACAGATGGGGATACAATTCCTTGATTTCAGCCTCTCGCTCCCAAGTCGCTTCCTTGATCGGATGATTACCCCACTTGACGAGTACTAATAGAATGATCTTAGTACGTAGAGTTTTATCCTTCCGATCTAAAATTTGAGTTGCTTCTTCAATCATAGTCATATCCTCATGTAGCTCAATCGGCTGACTGCCTAAAATGTACGTGGGGTCCTTTACATACTTTCGGAGCATTGAAATATGAAAAATGTTGTGTACTCTATTAGACAACGAAGGCAAATGGATGTGATAGGCTACTTCACCAACTCGACCGAAAACCTCAAAGGGTCCTATACAACGAGGACTTAGCTTCCCCTTTCTTCCGAACCTCATCACACCCCTCATGGGTGATACTTTCACAAATACGTGATCGCCAACGGCAAAATCGAGATTTGTTCTTTTAAAATCGGCATAACTCTTTTGCCTACTATAAGCTGCCTTGAGCCTATCTCTGATCATTCGTACAAACATGGCATTATCCTCAAGAATTTTCGGACCCAACACAAATTTCTCTTCGGTTTCTTCCCAGTTGATGGGTGATCGGCATCGCTTTCTATAGAGAGCTTCATACGGTGCCATTCCGATGCTCGCTTGAAAACTATTGTTGTATGCAAATTCGATCAATGGTAGATATTGATCCCATGAGCCTTATAACTCGAGCAAACACGCCCTGAGCATGTCTTCGATCACTTGATTTACTTGTTCTATTTGGCCATCAATCTGCGGATGAAACGCCGAACTAAAATCTAATCGAGTGCCCATACCTTCCTGAAACTTTTACCAAAATTTAGAGGTATACAATGGGTCACGATCAGATACGATGTTACTCGGAATGCCGTGCAACCGCACTATCTCCTTCATATAGAGTTCCACGAGTCGTCCGATAATATACATTGTGTTGTAGGGTAAGAAGTGAGCTGACTTCGTCAGTCTATCCACGACAACCCATGTAGTGTTATGCCTCTTCACTGTACGTGGCAACCCCACTATGAAATCCATGGAGATTGACTCCCATTTCCATTCTGGTATGGGTAGAGGCTGCAATAAGCCAGCAAGGTGTCGATGGTTGACTTTCACTTGTTGGCACGTCAAACATTTTGACACATACTCTGCTACATCGTGTTTCAAACCTCTCCACCAGTAGCACTTACGCATGTCTTGATACATCTTGGTGCTACCAGGATGGATCGCGTATTTAGACTTGTGAGCTTCATCCAAAATGGTTTGTCGTAGACCGACATCGACTGGAATACATAGATGTCTCCTGAACAACAAGGAACCATCCTCCCTTATAGAGAAATCCGGTCTAGTACCGTCCATCACTTTTTATCGAATCTTGACTAACTCAGAGTCTCTCATCTGCAACTTGTGTATGTGTTAAAAAATTATTGGCCGCACTGAAATATCGGCCAATAGAGCACCTGAAGCTTGTACCTCAATTATCGTGTCATACAATGACAGATCTTCAAACAATTTCCACCTGCGCATTCCCATCATTAGACTAGCTAACTGAGCTGAACCCTTCTGACTCAAAGCGTCCGCGACAACATTAGCCTTGCCTGGGTGATATTGAATGGAGCAGTCATAGTCTTTGAGAAACTCCATCCACCTTCGTTGTCGCATATTTAGTTCCTTCTGTGTGAACAAGTATCGGAGGCTTTTATGGTCAGTGAAGATCTCAAAAGTCTCCCCGTATAAGTAGTGCCTCCAAATTTTCAACGCAAATATAACCGCTACTAATTCAAGGTCATGCGTTGGGTAATTCTTCTCGTGTTCTTTCAGCTGTCTCGACCCATATGCAATTACTTTCTTATATTGGGTGAGCACACAGCCTAAACCGTGATGTGAAGTATCACTGTAGACTGCAAAACCTCCACTGCCTGTCAGAATTGTAAGTACTGGAGCTGAAGTGAGCTGCTTCTTAAGCTCTTGGAAACTCTTCTCACAAGCTTCGGTCCACTCAAATCTCACGTCCTTCCGTGTGAGCCTCGTTAGTGGCCCCGATATCTTTGAAAATCCCTCCACAAATCGTCTGTAATACCCAGCTAGACCAAGGAAACTGCGTATATTAGTCACTGTCTTAGGCTATTCCCATTGTACTACAGCTTCAATCTTTGCTGGATCTACCGTGACACCTTCCTTTGAGACGACATGCCCCAAAAAGCTAACTTCCTCCAACCAAAACTCACACTTACTGAGCTTGGTATACAATTGGTGTTCACGCAATATTTGTAGAGCGGTTCTCAAGTGTGCTTCATGTTCTCGCTTTGACTTAGAGTATATCAGGATATCGTCGACGAATACAACGTCGAAAGAGTCAAGGTGTGGTTTAAACACCCGATTCATTAGATCCATAAATGATGCTGGCGCATTCGTCAACCCAAATGACATCACTAAGAATTCGTAGTGTCCGTATCTTGTCCTAAAACTAGTCTTTTGAACATCCTCTGCCTTGACCCTGAGTTGATGATATCCGAATCTCAAGTCGATCTTAGAAAAATATCTTGCCCCCTGTAGTTGGTCAAATAAATCATCTATCCTTAGCAATGGATACTTGTTCTTTTTAGTGAGTTTATTCAACTGACGGTAGTCAATGCACAACCTTATTGACTCGTCCTTCTTCTTGACAAACAAGACTGGCGCACCCCAAGGAGATACACTCGATCGGTGACAAACAAGAGGGGCCTTAGAAACCGGCTCCGTTTCTGGTGCCAAGTCGATAGCAAACTCGACCTCTTTTTCCGGAGGTAGTCCTGGTAATTCGTCTGGGAAGACGTCATCAAACTCACACACCACTGAAATCTCTGAAGCAACATGTTTCCCTTCCTTGTCATCCTTTAGGAAACCCAGATAGCTACTGCATCCATTTCTGATCAAACGTTCAGCTTTGATAGCGGACACGAGTGGTAGAAACTTCGTCCTCACTCCTACAAATCGAAAAGAGCGTCTCGTATTCGGCCTAAAGGTGACGACCTTGTTCTTACAATCGACTATTGCACAGTGTTGTGACAACCAGTCCATGCCAAGGATCACATCGAATCCTTGCATGTCAAGTAAGATTAAATCTACTAGCAACTCAAAAACTTCCCCATAGATATTCCCATCTTTAATGGCTATGACCATTGACTTGCAGACTAAGTCTGTATCAATCGATTTTCCAGTCGGAATCGACACTGCCAAGACAAAATCCAAAGTCTCTGGCCTAACTTTCATCTTTCTTGCGAATCGAGGAGTGACATATGAATGGGTAGATCCTGGATCCATTAGTGCTCTCGCCATGTATGCGGCATCACTCCCCCTCCCATACACTTGTAAGGTACCTATAAGGCATACCTAGTTCAGCATTCCACTCATGCAACATATTTATATAATGTCAATTTGAATATCTACTCTCACACATGTTACCTAGATGGATATTTCTCAAAATAAAACGAAACAGAAATATGCTTTCGAGCTGTTTAATACAATGTACAAATCAAGCTAAACAAAAACTTAACCTGTATGATATCGTTGGAATTTTGAGCGCCCACGAGTCAGAATCGCATAGGCCCTTCCTGCATTTAACGGCTTCTTAGCTTGGATTGGTCTCTGTGCAGGAGCAGAAGTCGCTCTCCCCTTTGTCATCTTGGGATAATCTCGGATGATATGGCCTATCTTTTCACATCTATAACATCCCTGCATACCCCGTCTACAATCAACTGTCCTATGAGACTTGCCACATTTGGCACAAGTCTCCTTTGGTGTAGAAGAGGCTGCTCGTGAGAATCCTTGGTTAGCGGACACTCCTGTGCTGGCTGTAGAGTTCTCATATCTCATGGGTCTCGCCAATCGGATACAGTTGGTCTGGAAAAATTTATATACGCTATCTGTCTAGGGAGTGGGGCTGGTGTTGTAAATCTCAACTTTTTGTTCCCTGAGTCATACTCACCCACCCTCCCTTGATCTGGTCGTACTCCATCCTGTTGATCCCTTCTTTTGTACACACCATAGGTATCCCTCTCAGCCACTATTGCTTTTCCCATCACATCCGCATAACGTTCAAGTTCAAAAATTGACACTCGTTCATAGATGTTTGGCCTTAGACCTTCTTCAAACTTGGCTGCCTTCATGATCTCTGTGGATACTAACTCTGGAGCAAATCGGGATAACCGTGTAAACTCTACACCGTACTCTCGCACAGACATGCATCTTTGCTGAAGATTTGCAAAGTCTCTTCTCATTTGTACTCGCACCTGCTTAGGGAAATACTCTCTATTGAACTCTTGAACAAAATCCGCCCAAGTCCATAGGCGATGTGGGTCCTCAATTTCCTTTCTCCTCAGTACAGATTTCCACCATGGATCGACATCTCCCTCAAGCTGGAAGGAAGCCCATCCTACCTTCTCACTCTCTGTACTCTGCAATCTGTCTAGAAGCTTCTCTATCTGGTTTAACCATTTTTCAGCTTCCAATGGATCTGTTTGCCCATAGAAGCTAGGAGGTCTCAATCTCCTAAAATCAACAAATGATGAGGGCAACAGTGCTGGAGGAGGTGGTGGTGGTGGCTGATGACTATTGACATTATTGACATTAATAGCCGCCAATAGTGCTGTCTACTCGGCCAGTATCGCAGTCTGCTAAGCTATCGCAGCGGCCATAGTCTCCATAGCCAATGCGATACGATCAGTCGTCTCACCCCTTCGATCTCCCTCACGAGAATTTTCTTGGTCTCTACTACTAGACCCTGCTCGAAACTCCTCTTCACCTCTCTAAGTTCTATTTTGGCTACCTCTCGGTTGACCCCTTCTCCTAGAAGACATCACGCTCTGCACATGAAACAAAAGTTTCATTAGCAGAAGATCCCTTCACTCTGACAATAATTTAAGACTTTCCAAAAATTCTAACGAAATGTTCTGATACCAACTGTGACAGCCTAAATTTTGATATCTCAAAAATCGTGCCTTCAGCACGACCCTCGAGGTCGTGCCCCATATAATATGCGAAACACTTGGTACAATCCAACCATACAAAAAACACGATAAGAATATAATGCAGAACAAATCTCCGATTCTATAATATACCACATCAAAACATTAATCCAAAAGATAGTTCTAATCTCATACCTCTGTATGGACAAAAGAACTAACCCAAACTATCAGTGCCGTTACTACGGTCACCCCAAATGGTTCGACAAAAGAATATTACATGTATCTTTACTTTTACAAAAACAAAACACGGCTGGACGTGCCAAGCCTTAAATCTCTCCCTTACAAAATCTCAAAGTATGCAACGAATCTCCTAGAAGAACTTCTCAGGAGGAGGCTCAGATTCTTCCCTCGAAACATAATCTAAGTCCTCGGGATCAACCTCGCCCATAGTAGCTCCTAACTCTGAACCTGTGACGTATAGTAAAAAAGGGTGAGCTACATCCTAGCTCAATAGGGACAATATTTGAATAGGTACATCTTGCTTACTCACATACATTTCATGACATAAATAAAGCATGAGTTCATCAATGTAATTTAACTGGAAAACCATTTGAGATGCAATAAAATAAACAGAGTGCTTTTGTTACTCTACTCATGACATCCGACGTTCATTAATTCTTATGATTTCAACAAGGCTGGTCTCATGACTTAAAACAGTTAACTTAAATAATCCCCGAGCAATATAACATCAAGCCCTAATGGAATACCCTCCATCGTCGTCTAATCAAACAATTTTTCTATTAACTTGACCCACGTCCCTTTCTCATAGGTGACGGGTACCTACTATACATCCTTGGGATGTCTACTAGTGCACGGATTAACCGTCGTACCGGTCACGAATATCCTGCCGAGTCAGTCACGGGTATACCGCCGCGTCGGTTGGGAATTCTACAAACCTTAAATCAATTGTGAGCTACATATAGTTATTTACTGTCTGATTGTGCTAAATAAATATAAATTCCTAGCCTATTCAATCTCATTTACATATGTTCAAATTCGTGGATCCCTACATCGACCGTACATCCCTGGGATGTCACACTCTCTGATGCACCCTTCAGATGCCCATAGTACACATACATCCCTGGGATGGGTGGACGCTTTTACTAGTTTACTTCTTCACATAACATTTCTCATTTTTAATACTACTCTATATTTTACATTTTCAACTTACTTTGAAAGTGAATACGTTGTAATTCAACTCAGCTTTAAGGAAACATGCATTCATAGATTATCATCATATACATGTTCTCGTAATTAAGGGTACGAGTTCAGATATTCCCCTACCTCACTCGCATTCTTAACTCACGGATCCTTCAATTCGAGCAACATTCAACCATCTCTAGGTCTGGCTTAAACTAGGCTTGGCCAAGAACATATAATTCATCACTATAAGTGTAAAAACATTGGGTTAGAAGCCTAACCCCAATACATAAACAACTCGTATGTAAAACCCAACAAAACCTTAATTTTATCCAAATCGATCGAATGATTTCGGAATCAATCGAATGATTTTGAAATCGATCGAACGATTTTTTAATCGATCAAACGAAATCCCAAAATCGATCGAACGAATTCTATTTTGTTCAATCGATTCCATAGATATCCATCCTACCCCATTTTTGTCTCCTAGCAAACCGATTGAACGATTTTTAAATCGTTCACACAGGTTCTCAAATCGATCGAACTATTTGTTAAATTGTTTGAACGGTTCCTTCAGAATTCAAATCGATCAAATGATTTGTAAAATCGTTCGAACGTTTCCTTTCGAATTCATTTGTTTTCCTTATCTCCTCTTCGGTCAAAATCGATTGAACGAACTCTAATTTCGTTCAATCGATTTTACCCATTTCCAGATCTAAAAATGCTCTTTCTCATCTCCTCATCATCTATCCCGTTTACCAACCATTTATCTCATACATAATAGTTTACATTCTCTATTTAACAATTAAACACACTTGAATTTGTAAATCTTACTCTATCAAACGGTTGGATCTCTTTCTCTTGTTCTATGCCTTAGCTCACTAGGGTTTCACAAACCTCAAATCTCTACTCTCTCGATCCGGAGCTCGATCCGCTAACTTTTCGAGCCCAATCACTTGTATTGAATGCCCTTCTCTAGATCTCACAACTCAAATCTCTCTCATTTACTCTCCTTTAATTTCTAAATAACCCAACCTAAGAGAAATAAATTCTCTATCCCCTTTTTGCTTTATAACTTAACACTTGACTTGGGTGTTAAGCACTTATAACTAACTAGTGTATGTGTGTGAATACACCTCTATCTATATTCACCACACCCCTCTCTCATGATTTATCCAACCCATACTAACTAACCTAGGTCAACCATGTCAAAGTTGATCCGGTCAAACGTGTGACCCATTGGTCCGCTTCTCGAGGTGCACTGTTTAAGTACGGAATTTCTGTGACGTTACAAGACTGCTATATGTTTTGTTATGACATGATACACCAGATTTTTTGCTAGGTATATGGCACTCTAACTATCACAGTGTACCGACGTATCCTTCAAATTTGAGTCGACATATCTTTTTCAAATAAAATACCGTAGTCCACTCTTCCCCTCAAATAACTTGAAATCCATTTTACAACATTCAAATACTATTTTCCTGGATTTCCCATGTACCTACTAACAATGTTGACTGCTTAGGCAATGTTGGACCTTGTGCACACCATAGCATATATAAGACACCAAACTGCACTTGCTTATGGCACGTGTAACATATCTTCCACTTCTTATGTAGCGGGGCACAAATATGCATATAGCTTGAAATATGCGACTAGAGGAGTACTAGTTGGTTTAGCATTATCTATACAAAACCTATCCAATACCTTTTCAATATATTTCTTTTGAGATTATCGTAATTTTTCATGCTTTCTATCCCGCTGGATTTTCATACCAAGGATCTATTTTGCAGCACGTAGATCCTTCATATCAAACTTACTTACCAATTAACACTTTAATAGCAATAAGCATATCATCAATATAAAGAAGCAAATATATACATGAACTATCAGGAAGAACACGAAAGTAAACACAATGATCATACTCATTACGAATATAATTGTTTTTTTCTATGAAGGAGTCGAAGCGCTTGTACCATTTCCTTAGGTTAGCCGGGTGGAATGGAGTAGAAGTGAATGAATGTATAGTCTCGTATGTGAGTTGAGTTTGACCGAAAAATGGGTTGTAATAGGTGATGTTAGTTTGCGTGTCGTTGGGGTATTGGTTTTGGTCATAGTACGGGTTCGTTTATTGGTTGGTGTATAGTGGTTGGTTTTGGTCAGGGTATAGGTTTGTGTATAGGTCTTGAGCTTGGTCATATGGGTGGTATGGTTGAGAGTTTGTTTGGTTTTGTCCTTCGTTTATGTTGATTCGTTCGGGACTTAGAGTTTCGTTTAGGACGTTTGTCTCAGGGTTGTTGGAAGAGGTTCCGTTGGAGGTCAGTGTAGAGAGACTGAGGTCCCCGTTCTTCAGACAACGTTCTATGCATGAGGCCTGTTGATAGAGGCAGGTAAAGTCAGAGTAGTCATTTAGGATGAGATCACTTTCTTTTATTTGAGTTCCAGTTCTAGTGATGAGCCTTCTCTAGCAGTTGGTGAACGTCATGAAGTCCTCATTGTCCTCTTGTCTTGTGTGCATTAAGTAGATAAGGCTGATCTCCTCGTGGGTCATGTGTTGGTATTGGTTTAGGAATCCATCAGCTAAATCTTCGAAGGTCTCGATTTTGGCTAATGGTAGGGTGGCAAACCAATCGAGGGCTTCTCCTTTCAGAGACTTCTGAAAGTAGTGAATAAGAAGGCCATGGTTATTGCGTATGGGTTGACAGTCATTGCAAAATAGGGCCAAGTGGTGTTTCGGATTGCCTGTACATTTATATTTATTGAATTTCGTTGGTTTAAAGCCAGTAGGTATGTTGAAGTCAAGGTCTCGATTGAAGTTGTTGAATCTAAAAGGTCGCTCAGAGCGTTCCTTTTTGGTCATGTAGTTGTCTAAGAATCGGTGGGGATGACTTGTCAATTATGATGTATTATATTTATGTTAAATTCAAGTCTTAACCTATTGTAAACGTACAATAAAAATTATAGTACTAGCATAGGATCGTTCCCACAAGAAAGTTTGTTTATCTAATAATTTTTTTATTTATATCTTTTATTTAAAACTTTATTTTAAAAACTTCTATCTATTTTTAAGATCTACTCTACTGGAGAAATATGAATAAAAGAATAGTTTCTTAATCTAAAATGCATAAAATAAATCTAAATCCTCCTTCTGATTAAGGCCGTCAATCTTAATCTTCAGCTATCGGATATTTATGAATTTAAATAGTACCGTTACACTATATTTTTAGCCTCCTAGCATTGGTTGTCAATCAAGTCTAAGATCCTATCAATGCAGATTTAATCTAATCAATAACTTCCTAAAATCTGGGCGTCAATTAAACCTTAGAAAACTGAAGATGAAAAAGTAAAACTCGTTATACTAATATGCAAATTCTAACTTGAGTCGTCAATTCAAATTAAAACTTGGAGATGTTTACAAAGCAAATAAAATCTAAACTAAAAAGTAAAGTAATCCTTCACTCCTCAGCCGCAGTTGTCAATTGCTCCTGAGAAACTACAGATATCTACACTAATCTTCAGCACTCAATTGCAGTCATCAATTGCTCTTGAGAAACCTCTGATATCTAATCTATTCTAGTTATTTTATACTACTTTGATCGGTAGAAAATTCAACCTCAGGCGTCAATTGATGCTAAAATTCTTCGTTGCTTATTCTTATACCAAGCTCTCTTATTTATAGATCATAAGGAGTCGGTTTATAAAGATCTAATTTTAATAAAAGAAACTACTAAAAATAAAAGTATCCTTATATAACTCTAATTCCTAATTTTATTCTTTTCCTTGCTTTCTTTAGTTGATGCGCTTCTGGAGTGTTCTCTAATTTTCAGCATCAGAGTCCTTTGGAGTTTATCTTTATCAATCTTCTTAGATGCGTGGTTCAGCAGACTTCTAATTTTAGAGATCTTCTAATTTAGTACATGGTGGTGATAACTTTCACTCACGTAATCAGCAGTTGCAGATAGTAGCAGGAAAGCTTTTATAATTGCAATCGTAAATTACAATTTTCTCTTCTTTTTCTTACTTCTTTAGAAAATCGTAAATCACGATTTTCTACTTTTTCAAGGCTTTCATATTGGATACTTTTCTATAACGAACGATCGCTTTTTCTTCTGTATCATCTTTAATCTTTTGTCGCTTTCTGAAGAATCGAAAAATTATGATTTCTTATTTCTTTCTTCTTTTTACTTCAGCAGTAGCGCAAAATTGTTAATTACGATTTTTCAGTTTTCTTCTATTGGTGAATCGTCTTTAACACCCAATCATCTTTTTACTGCTTTTTGAGTTTATTTTGACAAAGATTAATACTCAGGATCTCTTTTACTGTTTATCTTTAATATCTGCACATCAGTAACTCATTAGTAGCAAACTAAAGCCTAGCATCACTAAGTTAAGGGTAATAAAATGATAAATTATATGACTGATCACACCCTCAAACTTAAGTTTTGCTAGTCCCTAGCAAACAAGGAAACATAAAAAACTATGAATTTAAATGTCACTTTTGTAGGGAGCATGATTGTATTTAGAAGATACAACAAGCCTTTAAACTCCTAGGTGATCCCTAGTGGAGGAGTTGTAGTGTCCTAAAATTTTTCAGTGAAGTTACCTACAAACTTCAAATGTCCTTAGATTTTTCAAAACTAAAAATTCAAAATATAAACTAGTTTTTATATACTAATTACTCAGTTAATCATTACATGTTCATTATTATTTTTCAAAAATATTCAAATCTTTTTATCCTTAACTTCCCATCATCGTAATTATCCTCTATCAGAACTCAATAAGTTTAATTCGATATAGCGTGGAGTGTGTGCATAGCAGTGAAAAGTTTATTCATCATAGATTTTTCTAAACTACAGTTTTTAGAAAACATTTTCAATCCAAACTCTCACTTATTGGCATACTCTCAAGAATAATCGAACTTTCGGATTCTCACAATATTGTAAATATATATGAATTTTTCATAAGACAATTAACTAAGCAAATAAATCTCATAGAAAGGATAATCAATTCTATTTATATAACTTTTCTATTTATGCATAGTATTTATTTCATGTATCTTTACTAGACTCATATTCTTGTAAATCACAAATCTCAAAGGTCTTTCCTTCGGCTTGTAATGGGGCTTTGGGTTTTCAGAATATTTCAAAGAAAAAAGGTAAAGTGGATTCAAATTTATTTATGAGAATTTAGCTATTCCTTCTCTTCTTCTTCTATATTTTCCAGCTTCAGTAGGTATCCTTATTTTGGATATCTTCTTCCCATTTCGTTTCTAATATAAATATCATTTTTCTTTTCAAGTTAGAACCTTTTTTTCTACGATTTCTTCTATTTCTTTTCTTTTTCTATATTTTCATATAATTATATTTCTTTTTCAGTTGTACCATTTTCAGCAGATCCTTTATCTATTAAGCATATACTCCTTTCACACTTTCTTCTCCCCTTCTTTTACATTCTAAACTTTCAGAAATTATAAGGGTCAATGATAGAAAGTTTTGGGCAGTACATATGGTTAAAGGTTTATAAAATTTTGGTATAAAGAAATTTAGTTTTTAGGCTTGTAATATGGGTTCAAAGGGTAAAATATTCTAGGATTTTTGGCTTTCTGGATCTAGTTTAAGAAAAGATGGCCTTTGGTGATTTTTACGATTTATTAATATGAATGTCTTATTACTTTGATATATTTAATAGACAGTTCTAAACAAATAAATCATCATATTTATAGAATATCTTGATTCAAAGTTCAACATTATGAGATTTCAAATTGTAGAGAAGTTCAAGGAAAATTTAATATGAATAAAAATAGTCTCTCTTTCTCAGAATAAAAGAGGAAATAGGCTCTATAGCTCACTGGTTATATAATTTTGAAACTATAATCTAAAATATTTACAATTCAGATCAATTGTATAGTTTCAAATATCCATCTGATAGAGTGTTCTAGAGATGCTTTACTTTGAATTGTAATTGCTTTTATTTTAATTTTTGAACTACTACTATGATGGATTGCTAGGAATTTCAGATTTTCATACTTTTTCTGTCATAATTTGCATATAATGATTCACATTCTTAAATTTTTCTATTTTTATTTTTATGCAAAAGTAAAAAAAACTACTATACTAATATACTCATATCCGATGTATCCCCCCAAACTTGAATAGGACAATGTCCTCATTATGCAAAACAGGGGACATACAAAAAAATTATTGCCTTATTTTACTGCTAGGTTAGTAACCGGGTTTATAATAGGCAAAAAGAATAAAAAATCTTTTCCCAAGCTTGGGAGAAAAATACATTCGATTGTATAAAATCTAGAAAGTTAGATGTTAGTACTATTGTTAAAAATAAATAAATAAAAAGAAATCAAATTTTCATATATATATATGAACTAATTACAGAATCATGGAAAGAGAACTAATTACATGAAAAAAAATTCCTAGGAAAAATCTAGACACACACTAAACTAAGACACTGGCAGCAACGTTCGAAATAAGGATTTGTCTTCGATAAAGATCGGTCCTTGGCTTCAAACTACCTTTAATCAGAGTCACGCATCCATTCCCACCAAAGGCATATCCATGCATTTGCAGGAACGCCTCCCCTCCTTTTCTTTAGAGAGAGCAATCATAATTCGAAAGAGTGTTACTCCAAGAGCCGTCGAACACTCCTCACTGTCCTTCTTTATCTCACATCCCCATCCTCTGAAGAGTGGGAAGTGAAGTCATGTCCAGATCACCCTTCAGCCTATACTGCTCCCTTGCAAAGAATTTATGAAGAGACAGTAGAGTTGGGAAGGGGGCAGTATGAGCAAAAGAGATGGGTGGCGAGGAGATCAAGGATGAGATGAGAAATGACACTAAAAATTGTAGCAGCCTATCCTTATCGTATAGGAAGTCGCATTCTGGGTGGGTTGTAATGGTGTAAGGGTTAGGAAGTGGGGGACGATGGGTTCTTGGTATATGGCTTCAGATTTGGGTTAGGTTTAGGGTCAATGGGTAGTTTCGGTGGACGATTCAGCATATCGGACAGATCGCTGATGTTACAAGTTTTCTACTTTCTGTTGTACAGCCAGGAGCTCAGCTCTATGTTTTTCGAGAATATGATCGAGTCTTTTACTGAAATTACTTGGGTTATGTTCTTCCGTCATTGGGTGTAAGGTTAAGGATGGAGGAAGAAGAAAGGTTATGGGATGGTTTTAGTCTATGGATGGGTATGGATTTATAGGGAAAGTAATGAATTGTCACTTCGAAGTAAATGTCGATGTGTAGGTTCCTAGGCTAGGGTGGTTGGGAAGTGGCGAAATTGAACGTGCTTTATGTCTGTTCCTACACAATTTTAAATGAGTTTTAATTCTAATGTTCTCGATAAGACTGATCACCAGGTTCTCCTGTTCCCTAGATTTGTTGTTTGTAATTCTTGATAATGATCATGAGAATCTATGACTGGAAAATCGTACTCACTATGACTGGACTCTAAACTCACATGAAATCATAAATCCATATGCTTTAAGTGTCTAAAAGAAAAGAAAAGAGTCTTTATGATTCAGTGATATTGTATAAATCCTAAAAGAGTCATTTCAAAAGTACTTATGTACATATGTTACACATGTTTGCTATGGGTGAGTCGGTAGCTCGACAACTTCAGTAGGAATTCAATGATGATCAAGGGGAGTTGATGTCCCTCCCATAAAAGTATATCCTCTTGGGGTGCTAACTAGCCATGAGGAAGAAGAATTACTCTCTCTCGAGGTAACTAGAATGGTTAGTTGCTCAACCTGAGTTTCTAAATGTGTAATGGTTTCGAAGAGATTAATGAGTAGCTACGTTTGAATCTAGCCATGCTACATCCAGCTATCGGCTATCCGCGACAAGGCTTCTTTCACTGCAGTTTGGTATTGGGTCTGTGTGGAGAAAAATACCGGAGAGTGTTGAGGAACTTTCTGAGTTAGGTCGTGGTTGGGTTCACTGACTTCTCCTTGTAAAGATGTTGGGTGCAATTTTATATCCACCAACGATTTAATTTTTCTCTTCCAAAGTTTTAATTTTGGAAGGCAATTCTTCATTGATTTTAATTTGTATAGCCTTCTCTGCCTAATAGGTATACTCCTGAGGGTCTCTAATTCAATCTCACTCGGTGCTTGGCATTGCACTGGGTCCTCGCTAATGTTCTCAAAGAATTTTCATACAGTCTCAACAGACAAAGTACGGAACATCCCCCACAGGCAACGTCAACTATGTGTCGGGTTTTATCATTCAGACCTTTATAGAAAGTGAGGACTATTTGCCAATGGGGAACTTCATGATGAGGACACTTATATAAAAGATTGTTGAGGCGCGTCCATCCCTCATGAAGAGATTGATTCGGAGATTATTTTAAAGTTTGAATAAGATACTAGATTTGATTCGTTCTGTGTATAGGGAAGTATTTCATGAGAAATCCTCGTTCCAAGTCCTCCCAATTGGCGAACAAATTATGAGGCAAAGAATGTATCAACCGCTTTGCCTCATCTCTAAGAGAATATAAAAACAACCTTACACTTAGAGATAGTTCTGGCAAAGTTTAGATTCGAATAAGATTGCACACTTCTATAAATTGTTTTAAATGTGAATAAGGATCTTCATCCCTTAGCCCACGGAATATTGGAAGTTCTTGAAATATTTTGAGCGTAATTTTAAGAATCTCATTACCGGTCATAGGGGTTAATGGTATACATGGGGGAGGTGCATGGTAGTCCCTCGTCGTTATAGCTATCGGTCTCTAAACTCCTATCATATTCGTCTAGAATTTGTTATGGGGCCGGTTGTCGAAGTTTTTCTAGGTTTATTTTGAATTTATGTAATTTTTATTTTAGAAAGCAGGGAGAGAAACAAATCTGAATTTCTAATTCCTGGGGCCCGCAGAAGTGTTGAAAGTCTGATCCGTTACTTTGAATAAACCTGCGAAAGATTAAGAAGAGATCAAAGTTAAAATATAAATAAATATAAAAAGAGAAAGATACATATTAGTTTCTAAAAGAATAAAAATATTAGATAAAAATAGAAATAAAGATAAGTTCCGCTTCCTCGACAGTGGCGCAAAAAACTTGACTTATCGATATATTTATGTTAAATTCAAGTCTTAACCTATTGCAAGTGCACAATTGAAATTATAGTACTAGCATAGGATCGTTCTCATGAAAAAGTTTGTTTATCTAATTATTTTTTTATTTATACCTTTTATTTCTATTTTTTATTTAAATCCTTATTTTAAAAACTTCTATCTATCTTTAAGATCTACTCTACTGGAAAAATATGAATAAAAGAATGATTTCTTAATATAAAATGCATAAAATAATTCTAAATCCTCCTTCTGATTAAGATCATCAATCTTAATCTTAAGCTATCGGATATTTATGAATTTAAATAGTATCGTTACATAATATTTCTAGTCTCCTAGAATTGGTCGTCAATCAAGTCTAAGATCCTATCAATACAGATTTAATTTAATCAACAACTTCCTAAAATCTGGGCATCAATCAAACCATAGAAAATTGAAGATGGAAAAGTAAAAATCGTTATACTAATCTGCAAATTCTAACCTGAGTCGTCAATTCAAATTTAAACTTGGGGATGTTTACAAAGCAAATAAAATCTAAACTAAAAAGCAAAGTAAAATATATCCTACACCCCTCAGCCGCAGGCGTTAATTGCTCATGGGAACTATCAATATCTACACTAATCTTCAGAACTCAATTGCAATCGTCAATTGTTCTTGAGAAACCTCTGATATCTAATATATTCTAAGTATTTTACACTATTTTGATCGGAAGAAAATCCATCCTCAGCCGCCAATTGATGTTGAAATTCTTCGATGCTTATTCCTATACTAAGCTCTCTTATTTATAGATCATAAGGAGTAAGTTTACAAAGATCTAATTCTAATAAAAGAAACTACTAAAAATAAAAGTATCCTAATATAACTCTAGTTCCTAATTTTATTCTTTTCCTTGCTTTCTTTAGTTGATGCACTTATGGAGTGTTCTCTAATTTTCAACAGCAGAGTCCTTCAGAGTTTATCTTTATCAATCTTCTCAGATCCGTGGTTCAGCAGACTTCTAAATATAAAGATCTTCTAATTCAATACATGCTGGTGATAACTTTCACTCACGTGATCAGTAGCAGCAGATAGCAGCGGGAAAGCTTTTATAATCGCAATCGTAAATTACGATTGTCTCTTCTTTTTCTCGTTTCTTTAGAAAATTATAAATCCTGATTTTCTACTTTTTCATGGACTTCATACTGGACAATTTTTTATAATGAACGATCGCCTTTTCTTTTGTATCGTCTTTAATCTTTTATCGCTTTCTGAAGAATTGTAAAATCATGAATTCTTATTTCATTCTTTCTTCTTTTTACTTTAGTAGTAGCGCAAAATCGTTAATTACGATTTCACAGCTTTCTTCTATTAGTGAATGGCCTTTAATGCTCAATCATCTTTTTACTGCCTTTTGAGTTTATTTTGATAAAGATTATCACTTAGGCTCTCTTTTATTATTTATCTTTAATATCTATACATCAGTAACTCATTAGTAGCAAACTAAAGCCTAGCATCACTAAGTTAAGGGTGATAGAATGATAAATTATGTGACTTATCACACCCCCAAACTTAAGTTTTGCTAGTCCCTAGAAAAGAAGAAAACATAAAATATCTAATACTATGAATTTGAATGCCACTTTTGTAGGGGGGACGATTTCATTTAGCGGATGTAACAAGCCTTTAAACCCCTAGGTGATCCCAAGTGGAGGAGTTGTAGTCTCCTGAAGGTTTTCAGTGATGTTACCTACAAACTTCATATGTTTTTAGGTTTTTAAAAATATTTTTTAAAACTAAAAATTCAAAATATAAACTAATTGCTATATACTTATTACTCAGTCAATCATTATATGTTCATTATTATTTTTCAAAAATATTCAAATCTTTTTATCCTTAGCTTCCCATCATTGTAATTATCCTCTATCAAAACTCAATAAGTTCAATTTGGTATAGCATAGAGTGTGTGCATATCCATGCCTTTGTAAGAACGCTCCCCCTCCTCTTCTTTAGAGAGAGCAGCCATCATTCGACAGAGTGCTACTCCAAGAGCTTCCGAACACTCCTCACTGCCCTTCTTTATCTTACATCCCCGTCCTCTGAAAAGTGGAAAGTGAAGTCATGTCCAGATCACCCTTCAGCCTATATTGCTCCCTTGCGAAGAATTTATGAAGAGACAGTAGAGTTGGGTAGGGGGAACTATGAGCAATGGAGATGGGTGGTGAGGAGATCAAGGATGAGATGATGAATGACACTGAAAATTATAGCCCATCCTTATCATATAGGAAGTCGCATTTTGGGTGGGTTGTAATGGTATAAGGGTTAGGAAGTGGGGGATGATGGGTTCTTGGTATATGGCTTCAGATTTGGGTTAGGTTTAGGGTCAAGGGTAGTTTCGGTGGACGATTCAGCATCTCAGACAGATCGCTGAAGTTTTTCATTTTTTACTTTTTGTTGTACAACCAGGAATTTAGCTCTATATTTTTTGAGAATATGATTGAGTCTTTTGCTAAAATTACTTGGGTTATGTTCTTCCGTCATTGGGTGTAGGGTTAGGGATAGAGGAAGAAGAAAGGTTATGGGATGGTTTTAGTCTATGGATGGGTATGAATTTATAGGGAAAGTATTGAACCGTCACTTCGAAGTAAATGTTGATGTGTAGGTTCCTAGGCTAGGGTGGTTGGGAAGTGGTGAAATTGAATGTGCCTTATGTCCGTCCCTACCCAATTTTAAATGAGTTTCAATTCCAATGTTTCTGATAAGACTGATCACCAAGTTCTCCTGTTCCCAAGATTTGTCGTTTGCAATTCTTGATAACGTTCAAGAGAATCTATGACTAGAAAATTGTACTCACTACAACTAGACTTTAAACTCACATGAAATCGTAAATCCATGTGCTTCAAGTGTTTAAAAGAAAAAAAAAGAGTCTTTATAATTCAGTGATAATGTATAAATCATAAAAGAGTCATTTCAAAAGTACTTATGTACATATGTTACATGTGTTTACTACGGGTGAGTCGGTAGCTCAACAATTTCAGTAGAAATTCAATGACGATCAAGGGGAGTTGATGTCCGTCCCAAAAAAGTATATCCTCCTGGGGTGCCAATTGGCCATGAGGAAGAAGAATTACCCTCTCTCTCGAGTTAACCAGAATGGTTAGTTGCTCAACCTGAGTTTCTAACCGTGTAATGGCTTCCAGAGGATTATTGAGTAGCTGCGTTTGAATCCGGCCATGCTGCATCCAACTATTAGCTATCTGCGACAAGGCTTCTTCCACTACAGTTTGGTCTTGGGTCTGTGTGGGGAAAAATACCGGAGAGTGCTGAGGAACTTTCTGAGTTAGGCCGTGGTTTGGTTGAGAGGCTTCTCCTTGTTGAGATGTCGGGTGCGATTTTATATCCACCAACGATTGAATTTTTGTCTTCCAAAGTTTTAATTTTGGAAGTCAATTCTTCATTGATTTTAATTTATATAACCTTCTCTGCCTAAGAGGTATACTCCTTAAGGTCTCTGATTCAATTTGACCCGATGCTTGGCATTGTACTGGGTCCTCGCTAAAGTTCTCAAAGAATTCCCATGCAGCCTTAGCAAATAAAGTACAGAACATCCCCCCACAGGCAACATCAACTATGTGTCGAGTTTTGTCATTCAGACCTTCATAGAAAGTGAGGATAATTTGCCAACGGAGGACTTCATGATGAGGACACCTATATAAAAGATCGTTCAGGCGCGTCCATCCCTCTTGAAGAGATTCATCCGGAGATTGTTTTAAAGTTTGAATAAGATACTGGATTTGATTCGTTCTGTGTATTGGGAAGTATTTTATGAGAAATCCTCATCCCAAGTCCTCCCAATTGGCAAAAGAATTATGAGATAAAGAATGTATCCACCGCTTTGCCTCATCTCTAAGTGAATATGAAAACAACCTTACACGAAGAGATATTTCTGGCAAATTTTCGATTCGAATAAGGTTGCATACTTCTATAAATTATCGTCAATGTGAATAAGGATCTTCATCCCTTAGCCCACAAAATATTGGAAGTTCTTGAAATATTTTGGGCATAATTTTAAGAATCTCATTACCGGTCATAGGGGTTAATGGTATACATGGGGGAGGTGCATGGTAGTCCCCCATCATTATAGCTATCGGTCGCTAAAGTCCTGCCATATTCGTCTAGAATTTGTTCTGGGGCTGGTTCCCGAAGTTTTTCTAGTTTTGTTTTGAATTTATGTAATTTTTATTTTAGAAAGCTGGGAGAGAAACAAATATGAATTTCTAATTCCTGGGGTCCGCAGAAGTGTTGAAAATTTGATTCGTTACTCCGAATAAACCTGCGAAAGATTAAGAAGAGATCAAAGAAAAATAAAATATAAAGAAATGTAAAACGAGAAAGATAAATATTGATTTATAAAAGAATAAAATATTAGATGAAAATAGAAATAAAGATAAATTCAGCTTCCCTGACAGCGGCACCAAAAACTTGACTTATCGATTATGATGTATATATTTATTTTAAATTTAAGTCTCAACCTATTGCAAGTGCACAATGGAAATTATAGTATTAGCATAAGATCGTTCCCACGAGGAAGTTTGTTTATCTAATTATTTTTTTATTTATATCTTTTATTTAAGTCCTTATTTTAAAAACTTCTATCTATCTTTAAGATCTACTCTACTGGAGAAATATGAATAAAAGAATGATTTCTTAATCTAAAATGCATAAAATAAATCTAAATCCTCCTTCTTTTGATTAAGGTCGTCAATCTTAATCTTCAGCTATCGAATATTTATGAATTTAAACAGTACCGTTACACTATATTTCTAGTCTCTTAGCATTGGTCGCCAATCAAGTATAAGATCCTATGAATATAGATTTAATCTAATCAACCACTACCTAAAATCTGGGTGTCAATCAAACCTTTGAAAACTGAAGATGGAAAAGTAAAAACTGTTACAGTAATCTGCAAATTCTAACCTGAGTCGTCAATTCAAATTAAAACTTGGAGATGTTTACAATGCAAATAAAATCTAAACTAAAAAGTAAAGTAAAATATATCCTTCACCCCTCAGCCGCAGTCACCAATTGCTCCTGAGAAAATACAGATATCTTCACTAATCTTCAGCATTCAATTGTAGTCGTCAATTGCTCTTAAGAAGCCTCTGATATCTAATCTATTCTAACTATTTTATACTACTTTGATTGAAAGAAAATCCAACCTTAGGCGTCAATTTATGCTTAAATTATTCGATGCTTATTCCTATACCAAGCTCTCTTATTTATACATCATAAGGAGTTGGTTTACAAAGATCTAATTCTAATAAAAGAAACTACTAAAAATAAAATTATCCTAATATAACTCTAATTCCTAATTTTATTCTTTTTCTTGCTTTCTTTAGTTGATGAGCTTCTGGAGTGTTCTCTAATTTTCAGCAGCAGAGTCCTTCGGAGTTGATCTTTATCAATCTTCTCAGATCCGTGGTTCAGCAGACTTCTAATTCTAGAGATATTCTAATTCAGTACATGGTGGTGATAACTTTCACTCATGTGATCAGCAGTAGCAAATGCCAACAGGAAAGCTTTTATAATCGCTTCTTTAGAAAATCGTAAACCACGATTTTCTACTTTTTCATGGCTTTCATACTGGATAATTTTTTATAACGAACGATCACTTTTTCTTCTGTATCATCTTTAACCTTTTATCGCTTTTTGAAGAATCGTCTTCTGAAGAATCGTAAAATTAAGTTTTCCTATTTCATTCTTTCTTCTTTTTACTTCAATAGTAGCGCAAAATCGTTAATTATGATTTCTCAGTTTTCTTCTATTGGCAAATCGTCTTTAATGCTCAATCGTCTTTTTATTACTTTTTGAGTTCATTTTGACAAAGATTAACACTTAGGTTCTCTTTTACTGTTTATCTTTAATATTTGCACATCAGTAACTCATTAGTAGCAAACTAAAGCCTAACATCACTAAGTTAAGGGTAATAAAATAGTATATTATGTGACTGATTAGAGGATCGTTGTCGTTTTTAGGTGTCTCAGGAGAGGGTTATCTTTGGAAATTATTGTCGTAGAAGGTGCGAAGTGGGTGTGTGTTATGGGTCGAAGGAGTCGGAGGAGTCAACATCCTTTCCTCTTGTCTGCTTCTCGGAGTATCTGGTCTCCGATCTTCTGTGGCTTTGTGTAAGTTGGTCAGGGACTGGAGTAAGGCATTGACTCCTTTTCCTCTTTTTGGGAGGGCTCTGGCTGTGTGGTCTTTAACTTCGCTAGCTAGGTAGCTTTGCTCAGTACCACTCTCTCCGCTGTTGTCACCGTGATTTGTGTTTTGTGGAGCGAAGGGGTATTTTTCTCTCTCACTAACCATATTTACTCGGGCACGATGCTAGGCTATCCACAAAGACGACCGAACATTATACTCGGGGTCGCTATGGGAGCCCCATAAGGGTGGGTCGTTATAATTATTATTTAATTTTCTAAAGCTAGACATTTGCAAGTATTATATTTTTTTTAGTTTGTTTATTTATTTATTTTTTTGTAAAACTGAGTATGCAATAAAGCTAAGAAAATAAAAAATCTAATTAAAAAAAAAAGAAAAGAAAATCAAATTAATTAAACTGGGGCAACCTTAGCGAAAAGAGTCTCATCGCGATCGCCAGTTTGCTGGTATGCACTTTTTCTGGGTTACTCTCGGTCCCCAGAATAAGTGGCCCAATTCAGTCTAAGTGGACTATAGCAGAAAGCGATAGAATAATAAAGCGATAAAATAATAATAGGATAGTATTTATGTTCGCTTGCAGTGATACATTAGAATAATAAAAGACAATATTTAAATGTAGAAAATAAAGGAAGGCGATTTCTAAATGGAGAATACCTGTGTAGATGCGGTCGCTAGCTACAGATGTTTATCGACACTGCAACATGTCACTGATCACACTTTAAGGGGAGCGGGGGTTTGCCGGTTGAACTCTGTTACTGAATTATCGGCCGGCCAATGTCAGCAACTCTGGGTTACCTTGGGGTTAGCTAGTTTGGTTTCCTAATCCTGCTCTAAGTTTAATTGCTCTAATCTCCTAATCCTACTAGTAGTCTAATTTAAAAGAAAAAGGTTTCCTAATTCTATTAGGAGTCTAATTTTAAAAGTTCTCCTAATTCTACTAGGAGTCTAATTTTAAAAGGTCTCCTGATTCTACTAGGAGTCTAATTTTAAAAAAAGGAGTTGTGGACCATTATGCTAAGGAGGATCGGCCCCGTTCCCGGGTACCCTCCGTAAGCTCCCTTGGGCTATTCAAGTGGTTGGGTTTAAAAATCAAAGAGGTTAAGGAACTTGATTGGTTTTAGAACGGATGCTTCCTCCTTTGATACTACTTCAAGAATCGAGACTAACGGGCTGGTGCCGCCAGCTTGACTACCTGGGGCTCCTGAGGGAGAGTCTGCAATTCTAGAAGTCTAGAAGGCAGCGCAACCCCTTTTGGAAGCCCTAGAGAGAACCTCGAATTTTCTCAAAGGGAGAAGTTTTGGAGAGAGAAAAATAGTAAATTGGTTTTTTATGAGTAAGAGTAATTTTAAAAAGACTAAGTTTGAATTAATGATTAAAAGCTTAGAAAATTGAGGATTTGAAATTTTAGAGGTTAGGGATCAGGAACTAAGGACTGAAATCTAGAACTAGAATTAGAAACTATAATGAAAATTAAGAACTAGGGCCAAAAGGTTAAGAACTAGAACCTAGAAGTTAAGAACTAGAAACTAGAATTGAAAACTAGAAATTAGATTTTAAGAACTATAACTAAAAGGAAATATTACTTGAAGCTAAGTGCCATAGAGGAGGAACTCGAACTCTCTACGCTTGGAAGAGAGGAAATTGAAAACTCGATTGCTGGATGTGTGTCTTTGGGCGAGGTAGGAGGGCTTATTTATAGGTATTCGGGTAATTGCGCGCCCCGTGGGAGGCGTGCAATAGCCGGTCAAATCTAATTATGCACATGTCTGGTGCGCTTAATTAAATTACGTGCCTTATCCCGGGCACTTAATCACTCTGAGTCGGTGACTAACTCAGTGAGTGACCGGCTGACTTGCTCAGCCGGGTGTCCTAGTTCCAACTCACTTGGAACTAATTACGCGCCCTGTTCAGTGCGTAATCCAATTAAGTGCCCTCGTACATGCGCTTAATAGAGGAGTTTGGGCGGTCATTGGAATTAGAGACCAGGCCAAATTGGGAACCAATTGCGCGCTGGTGGTGGGGCACGCAATCGATTACGCACACTGGTCATAGCGCATAATCGGGTCTTAGGTCGGTCCACGAAAGGAAAGGTCTTGGCCCTATACAGACCAATTGCGTGTGGTTGGTAGAGCACGCAATCAATTACGCGCACGGGTGAGGGTGCGGAATTGGGAAACCTTCCGAGTTGGGTTGGTCTAGGTACTAAGATTACAAGATAGACAGACTGGCAGGCAAGTAAGGACAGACAGACATACATCTTTACATGCAATATCATTTAAGTAAATGGAAAGTTCCATTTACTTAAGATATTACATGTAAATAATGAAATACCCCCCATTTGAATTCAATAAAGTTAGTCTCGGATAAAAAATCTCAATGAATAAAAAGTCAACTTTCCAGGTCAAGAACAAAATTCGATTTTTTCCAATTTAGTCAAATTTCTAACTTTCAAATGGCAAGCCTTTTTGTGAAACTTTAAAGCCTATAAATTCTACCATATCAAAGTATTACTAAAATACCGAAGTCTGGTAAAAAAAGTTTACATCTGGGCTTTCAAATGGGGAATATATTGCTAGGGTTCTGGCTTGACCTTTGACCTTAGGTCAGCAGGGCCTGGGGTTTAGCTATATACCATTGTTATGGTACATAATTCTCAGATTATGGGGTTTTCAGGGTTTTAGAACTTTTAGAGTGGATTGGTCCCTTTCTAAAAGTCATGGGCAAGGTCAAGGGTTGACCGAACGGGTTTGTATACTCTGAGAGGATAAAATTGTGGTGTCTACAGGTACAGATATGGATCCACCGCCGTGTCGGTTCAAATACACGGATGACCCTCTGTACCAGTTCAATTTTAGAGTTCACATTCAAGATCAAATATTCAAATTCAGAGTTCATATTTAGGGTTCAAAGATTCAAAGATCCCATGTTTAGATTCAATGCTCAGATTCAAGGTCCAAATCCAAAAACTCAGATTCAGAGATCATGTTTTAGACTCCAAAGAGGTTCAGAGTTCATATTCGAAGTTCATGGTCAAGCTTATATTCTAAGTTCATATTCAAAATTCGTGTTCAAGTTTGTATTTAAAGGTCAAATTTCTTGTTCAAAGTTCAATTGCGTCAAAATCAAGGTTTTTAAATTTTGAGTTCAATTTCAAAGTTCAATGCATTTTAGTGATTTTAAGATGTGCAATGTTCAATACGATCAGATTCTAAGGATTTAATACATCAGGATGTTCAATGCGATTCAATTATTCAATAATTTCAATACATTAAGTGCAAAGATTTCAATGATTCAAACTTGACATTTCATAATTCGGAGACGCACAATTTCAAAATTTTATAATTCAGAGACTCACAATTTCAAGATTCGATAATTCGGAGACTCACAATTTCAAGATTCGATAATTCTAAGATTTCAAAATTTAGACGTTCAATGTCAACCAAAAACAAGTTCATAATCAAATTCAACATTCAAAGGTTCAAAACACATTGATAGTCAAATCAAATCAAAATATCAAACCTTCAATGGCAGTCAAATACAAGTTTCAAATCGGATTCTAGTCATCATAACTGTTAGGATATTTTTAAGTGCTTGCTACTAACTTTATTGGAGATGGTGATAAGAGTGGGGTTAATGAAAATGAATGATGAATTGAAGAGCAACAAGCCTAAAAATACACAGTCTTGCAAGATACAGGGCCTGCTGTAGCAAGTTTTGATAAGTAAGAGTTTGTCCCACAGGGAAAGTTGATCTAAAGCTCCAAGGGAGCTATCTTTAGTAGGCCCTCCAGATCTGGCTACAGATCTGGCAATCCTAAATGGAAGGGGATTTATGGTCACTATAGTCTAAATCGTAAGGTAACTTAATGCCTAAACTACAGAACGGATTAAGAAGAGTGATGAAATGTGAGAAAATAAATATAAAAGGGTGAGAAGTATGCTATTAGGTACAGATTTGATGGGTCTTATAACTCAGACTCAGATCTGCTGCTATAGAAATCCTGTCCAATGGCTACATTATCACCAAAGAGGTGAAAGGATCCAACTCACCCCTGTGCCATGATCCAATCCCTTATGGCTATAACCTGTCCACTTAAATGGTCACAGACTATCCAATAGGAGAACCACAATCCAGAGATGGGTCAGAACAAGTTTATCATTGTAGGCACTACTTCATCCAGGCTACAAGCTCAAGAATCCATAGGAACCTCAACCTCTAAAGCTCTATGTGTGGGGCTAGGCCTACAACATGCACTAGCCTGGACACCCAGAACCAGCAAGAGTTTGAGTACTAGTTTTTAAGCTTAGCTATTTACTGCTTTAGAAAGGCAGCAGTGATCCAATCACAAGCCTACAATCTTTACAGCCAGATCAGATCTGCCATCTGATGGTGGGTCTATACAAATACAGGGGAGTCTGTCTCTGCACAATCCCTCACAAGGCTACAAGCACAAGTGCAGAGAAGAAGAATCTGTCTTAGATCTGTGGATTGGCCCCACCCTAGGGCTATAATCTGTCCACTTGAATGGTCACAGACTATCCACAGAGGTTATCCTCCTCACAGAGGTCTAAGACAGAATAAGAACATTGCTGTCGCCACCATGTTCACAAGGCTACCAACTCAAGCTCCCATGGGGATTCAGATTTAGTGGGTCTTGTGGTGGGGCTAGGCCTGTAATGTGCCTAACTTGGACACACAGGTCACTTGGATCTAAGTAAAGCCTTAAAGACAATCCTCCATTCCTTACAATACAACTTAGCAATGGAGGATCTCAAGGCAGCAGCCTTGCACAGAACAACTCACAAAACACCAATCCCATACATGCAATAGATCCTATTACAAAACTCTATTAAAATTATACCGAATAATCATATAAAGGCATAGCCAGTAAGTGCTGGACTATAGAGAGAAGGAAAGAAAAAGGAAAAAGAAAACTCCTAAACCCTAACCTTAGCCTACTGTAATTCTACAGTCGGTTTCAAGAAGAAGGAATATAGAAGTTAAGTCCCAAAAGGTCCTTTAAAACTAAGCTAGGCTTAGGCTTATATAGCAGTCGACTCTCTGTGAATTAGGGTTAGGAGAACCCTAATTTCATTAATGCAATTGCGGCTCATTCTTGTCCCTTAGATGTCTCGGGGCGTGTGCACAGAGATTGGAGCATTGGAGTGTGTGCCCTAATTGCTGAAAGTTCCCAAATTACCCTTACAGAAGTGGGGAGAAGTTAAGAACCCGACCCTCGCTAGATAGAAAAGATTTCCAGATCTTGCCGCGTGGTAAATTGGTGTCGCGGGGTTGAATTGACTTGAAGCTCATGCTGTCGCGGGATTGATACTTTGGTCATCGTGGGATACTTCTGGCTGTCACGAAATTGCTCTTTCCTTTTGAATGGCACGAGAATTGTGCGTGCGATTTGTCCCTTGATGAATCTCGCGGGGATCCTCATGAAGAAGCAGTGTTCATAGGCCTATGGATCGCGAGAGCATTTCCTTGAAGGTTTGTATCCCGCGGCCACTGCGCGACAGTGGCGCTCTGGAGTGCCTGGAGCTCTCTCTCTTCAGTGAATTGCACGACGATTGACGACTCCTTTCTTGAGCTGTGTGAAACTACGTGAGTGCTGATGACTAAAACTCATGAGAACCTCACAAAGTTTACTTTTCAATTCTTTCTGCCATCAAATTGTGCGAGAACGACGCGAAGACTGTGCGACCAGTTGGTGTGCTGTCTTCAGAAGCCCGCGACAACTGCGCGAAGGAATTCTCTCTATTTCAATTGAACCCTGTGACATCTATGCGAGGCATGCTTCTTGGTTTGTTTTTGCTTTGCTGTGCCTATGCTGCAGCCAATTCTCTGTCTGGGTTCAACCTTCATTCTTCTGAGAGGCTTCTGAGGCAATAGTAGGCTTCTTGGCATGGTTAGGGGTTTATTTGCAGCTACTGCTTATTACCTACAGAATAGACTTAAAATACATTTATTAAATGATTAAGAGTCTAACAGAGATTAAGTTAAGGGGTGAAAAGTGGTACTTTTCATGTCTTAACAATAACCTTATTCAATCTATCCCAAAAATCTATGAATCAGAATCAAAATTGTACTTAAACATTGAGTTCCCCTACCTTAATCTCAAAGTCGTGCGAGGCAAGGCAAAGTCCTTACCAATTGCTTCCCGTTCTCAATCCATATCACGGAAGGTTCATAAATCACGTGTTAGTGTCAAAGAAATAGAATAAGTCAAGGTTCTTCAAGCTTTGTCAAGGAAAAAAGTTTAGATAGGCGGAATGGACAAGTTCTTGCAAATCTTGGGATCATGTAGAACTCATCACACTTGCCGCCCTATTTTGACCTTTAAACATTGGAATTGTGAAATTGCTAATTTAGACAAATTATAGAGCTCATTTTTCTCTTTCCAATGCCATGAGAACCGTGTAATTTTGAGTTCAGGGTCAAAAGTTATCACCGAAATATCGAACCTATGTCGGCTAACCTCGAATCATGTGGAACTTGTCCCAAATTTTCACTCAATTTTGACCTTTAAAACATTGGATTTGTGGAATTTCTAAATCATACAAATTATAGGGCTCATTTTCCTCTTTCCAATTCTGTGAGAATCGTGTAATTTTGAGTTCGGGGTCAAAAGTTAAGACCAAAATACTGAGCAAGTGTC
This sequence comes from Chloranthus sessilifolius, assembly GCA_021018995.1. Classification (NCBI taxonomy): domain Eukaryota; kingdom Viridiplantae; phylum Streptophyta; class Magnoliopsida; order Chloranthales; family Chloranthaceae; genus Chloranthus; species Chloranthus sessilifolius. Next base: position 44,683,164 of record CM037596.1, read on the forward strand.
AGCACCATGCTCTAGCTCGCTGTAGCGAGCTACAAGGGTCGTTGTAGCGAGGTGTTCAGAACTCAGGACCTTGCTGTAGCAAGTTTGAATAGTGCCAATTTCAGCTTGAAACTTTATGTAGCACTCGCTGTAGTGAGTTCCTCATAAAGGACCTCGCTATAGCGAGTCTGAACCTCGCTATAGCGAGTTTGTCGGATTCCGAGAGCTTTAGAATTCGATCATCTTCCTTCCGAGGTTTGAAAATCTCAAAATCTATTATATGCACATCTAGATTAACACAAAGTTAACTCTAAATCTATTATTCTACATCATCAGAGTCGTAATCCTATCATCTAATCTCATGCATGCAATGGATTTGGGGCTCGATTATCGGGAAAATCGATGTTCGTGCTTATTACGCGTTCGATCTTTGAAATCCTTACATACGATCTAGACGTGCATAATTCAAGACTAAAATCACAGAAATTGGGATTCCCACAATTTCGTTATGACATTTGCCTTAAAATTTTGTGCATGCCACGATTTTGTGATCAAAATTGACGATTATCGGTGCCTACTCTCATGTGCGTCCAAATCCTCGAATTCCTTGCACGCTAATCCAAATACTCATTAATTGAAAGTAAAATCTTAGAATTCGAGATTCACATGATCACGCTATGATATTTACCTTCTTGGATCATGCATGTGGGGTATGAAATGATTAGGACCATGAAGGAAATCAGCGCAATGCCTCGCGCTCGTCCGTTCAATGCTTCGATTTGCCCTTCCCTTCTATCTCTACGGTGTCGAGAATCGAAGTCTCTCAAAGTAAGAAGAAGGATTTGAGAGATATTAATGGGATCGATGGTTTCAAAATAAGAAATTGAGGAGAAAAGGGTTTCTCCTCCTCACTCAGCTCTCTCAGCTCTCTTTCTCTTTCTCAAATGAAAACCACAAGTTGAGCTTTTATGGTTCTGCCCCTTTATATTAAGTGGAGAATCGGTGTGGGGCTGATACACCACCAATTGGTGTATTGGCTCTTGTTTGACGGCTTAAAATGAAAGCCAAGGATTCAGTGTGAGGCTGGTACACCGAGAATTGGTGGACGGGTTCTTATCTAACGATCCAAAATGAGGTCTAAAATGTACTTAACATGTTACCCCTAGACCTCTTATTTACGTGTTAGCTTCCAACCAGTGTACCATCACGTGGCTTGCGTAATGGTCCACACTAATATTTATATATGGACAAAGTGTATTTCTACATATAAATCATCAAATAATTTGGGTTATTAGGCTCGGGTTAGGTTCGCGCCTACGGTGTTGATGATAATCCTTGGTCACGCATACGTCGTCCTACTCATTTTAATTTATTTCTCAATTAAGCCCATAGTCACAACTACGGTGCTTGAAAAGGGGTGGGATCGAACCTGGTCCGATTCTAGGGTTGGATGGAAAAAGGGTGAAACTGAAAGTTGGGAGGGGTATAACAGTCCTAAAAAAACCTACCTCAAACTTTTGGATGGTCCACAAGTCAAACTTGAAATCTGAAATCTGCCATTTTTGAGAAAAAATAAAACTTTAAGGCATGCGTGCATATTATGCACACATGCCTTTTGAATGTTGACTGGTTACAAGTCGGAGGTTCGTAACTCATGCCGAGACCAAAAGTCAAATTGCCTATGTAAGATATTATGACGACAGCCAATTTCTGTCAGAAATTGCCTTTGCGTGCATACTACACACCCATGTGTACCATTTCTCTGCATTCTTTATTTCACCATAACTTTTGATGTACAACTCGGAATTAGGTGATTAGTGGCTCGTTGGAAAACTGGGAATCTCTAATTTCTAATGGTATAGGGCTCAGATCCAGCAAATATCCATGTAAACTTTGGCATTCTTCTTTCCATCCACTATTTTGGTTGATTCAAATCAGGTTCTATGGGTCCAGTTGGGATTTCTAAGGGTCCGGGAGGGTATCTATGGGTCCGAGAAGGGTTTTAAAGGTTCAAGGAATGGTGCTAAGGATTCAGGGAAAGGTGCCAAGGGATCGAGTTGATTCCTACGGGTTTTAGGAAGTGCTTTCAAAAAATATGGAGTATGCCTTTCTCGAAGTACATGCCGATCGTGCCTTGGACCAAATTTGGGTGTCTATAGATGCCCCTCTTTGGTGTTTGGTTGCTCACAACCAAAGGTCAATGAAGGAGACACCCAATCTTGCCTTCCAAGGATGAATTTTCAAAGGGTTCTACTATACATAAACATGGGGTCATCAGGGGCAATAAACAACAAGACAATGGAAGTCCCGATCCATGGCTGGGTACAATTTACAGGAACGAACGACCATCCAACAGATAACCAAATGCATCAGCGTACACTTTATAGGGATACCGTGCCCAAATGCAGGTTTTAAGCCGACAACTGAGAATGTTTGAGGGAAACGAACCCCTTTGTGTCCATGTTTAAACATAGTTGTTTGATTTGTAATTTCATATTTGATAGGTTGATTGACCCAATTTTTAAGATTGATGTAAAGCAATGACGGGAAGATCCAACAGTTTGTGCCCAATCTCATGAGGCATTGATTGCCCCATTTTGATCGGTCATGGGTGCCCCTACGTGAGGTAGGGTTCGAGGTCTTTGAGCAAACTCATCGACCCCAAAGTTAATTTAGCACGACTACCCGAGTAGAGCGAATATTGATGTCGCAACACTTTTTGGGAATGTGTGCCACTTAACAAGCCACATATTTTTTCTTTTCATACATTTTTGTTTGAGGTTTTTTGAGCATGCTCATCGATCCCAAAAATCTTTTTATTTTAGCACAATTGCCCTAGCGGATTGAATGGAGGGCGAAGCGCTTTTTGGGAGTGTGTGCCATTAGACATCATTCTTATTTTTTTGTTTTTATTTTTCTCTTTTTTTTTTTTTCTTTCTTTGCATTTTTGCAGGAGCGCCTAGAAAGAGCAAGAACGAGTTGTTACATTAGATTGCGAGAACCTTCGTCTAGAAGGAGCTTTGAATGGGGTCCTTGGATCTACTGATGCTTCCAGAAATAGCTACAAGGGTCTCCATGGTCGATGGATGAGTGGCCAAAATGCTCGCGAAGACGCCCTTCTTGAAAAAAGCCGTGACTTAGAGCGCGAGTTGGGCCATTGACTTATCCTACATATACTTCAACATATATCAAATACAAAAGGAAAGGGGTATAAAGCCCCTAAGATCTGCTGCACTAGCATTAACTATTCCATTGGCACACCCTTCCATACCCCCAAACCTAAGATGAACATTGTCCTCAATGTTTACACAGTGAGTAGCTAGGGGTAGCAGGGTGGGCAAAACAAGAAAGAAAATGAATAGTAAAATAAAAGCTATATGCAGCAAAGAAGAAAAAAAAGAAGAAGCTCAAAACTGAATATATGGACAGAAAAAATAAAAAGAATGATATACAAATAAAAGAAACAAAAGCATATACCTGCAAAAATAGAAAAACAAAGTCAAAAATAGTACACATTCAAAAATTAAGAAAAAACAGTAAATAAAGATAGAAAACACATATATTCTAAGAAGGAAAATAGAAACATCAGCAAACAAATACAAAAACAGTATTTAAACTAAAAACAATAGTTATACTAAAAACAAGATTCCTAAAACAGAAAAAATCCTCAAACTTCCTAAATGAGCTGAGTTGAGTATGATGGTTAAACAAGGGAAGTATGTGGTGAAAAAGGATGAGCCAGTTGATGTTGATGCTTATGAATCTATATGATTGTTAAAAAAATGATCAGCATGAATAGCACACATTGAAAAGCAAGATTCATAAAAAAAAATCAGAGTAAAAACACTACATCGACATTATTTTAAAACACTAAAAACTACTATGATACATATGGTACACTGCTGAGATCAATTAGCAGTGGAAGGTCATGAAAGTGAATGAATTCAGAGGCCCCATAGAATAGTCAAAACAGAATATGAGTCTCTGCTCATTAACCTTCACGATTCTTCCCAAAAAGTACAATCCATGATCTCAGCAGTCCTAGATGGGGGCTCATAAATGACAGCAAAATAAAACAGCCCATCTAGATCTTAGTTGAAAAGAACTTTAAATGCAGAAGTTAAAAACCATACCTTTGCAGATGCATAGGCATCAAATCTTAGTTCTCTAGCTCAGAAATTTCAGTTGCTTGAGAGATATGAGTAGCAACTCTAGCTCCATAGTTGGTGGATGGATAATGAAAAGGCAGCAAAGGTGCCTTATATGGTTGAGGGGAGGGGGAAAGCAAGGCAAGTGTGCAAATGGGCTGATGCACTAACCCCACTGAGAAGCCCAAAATGAGTCCTTTTTTAGTACATAGGTGGGGGCCCCCTTAGTCCATATTTCAACAATTTCAGCATATACCTTACCCCAAACCAGCAGTGTGGGCAAGGTATTTCACCATATAGCACTGACAAATAAGCCACATTTCCTCCATTTAGCTTTCCCCTTGAAGAAGGAGAATGCTCTTGAAAAGTATAAGGAAATGGCAAATGAGGGACTGCTGGTCCACATTTGCTGATGTATCATTCTAAAAAAAATTTTGAATTTTTTTATTTTTTTAATAATAGAAGTCACAGCTGTAATTTTATCAAACACTATAAAGACACAAAAAATAAAAAACAGAAGATAAAAATGTAAAAATCATAAAAACTACAGCTGACATTTATTCAAACACTACATCTACAAAGAATAAAAACTAAACTCAGATTACTATACTTAGATCAAAACTCCCTGACAGCGGTGCCAAAAACTTGTTGTTAGTTTCCTTGTGCGCTTATTAAAGATGTAAAAATAGTAAATAAAGAGGAAAAGCAAAATTACAACAAAAAGGAGATGCACACAAAGGTAACCATAGTCCTGCAAGAATCCAAGGATATTGTATTAAGTTTTAAATGGTAAGTAAGAGTTTATCCCACGGGGAGTGATGATCTAAAAACCTAAAGGCATATAGTAATCTCCAGATCTGGTTACAAATTTGGCAATTCTAAACGTAAGCTAGAAAGCAAGGTAAAGAAAGGGTGTTTAGGTGTCACAAACTAAACTACACTAAAAATAGAAACAAAACTACAGCTAAAGAAAGGAGATGAAGAAGGATGATGATGATGTGGTGAAATAAAGTATAAAATGGTGAGAAGTAGATGGCTAGGGACTGGTTTTTATTGCAAACAGATCAAGATTGTGGACCTGCAACTGTCCTTCACTTGGCTACAAGCACAAGTGCAAGGTAGAAGAATTTAAATTAAATCAAAGGCTTGAACTGATCTTAATGGTATGATCTGTCCACTTGAATGGTCACAGATCATCCTATAGACTTCATCCAATCCCAAGGTTCAATTTGAAACAATAAAACCATTACAGCCACTATGCTTGTAAGGCTACAAGCACTTATAACCATAGGATCAAATAATCCATGTAGATATGGTGAGAACCACTAGAAATCACAGATTATTTAGAGATCTAAACTCAGCTAGTCATTGCTTCAAACAGCTGCAATAACCGAGCTCACAAGGCTGCAATCTCTGCATAATTTCAGATCTCTTCATTGAAAATAGATATGGAAATCAGAGTAAGAGTCAGATCTGCTACAATCTTTTACTTGGCTACAAGTACAAGTGCAAAGTGGAAGAATCCAATTTCACCTTCACTTCTGGATTAGTCCTAAGGGTATGATCTGTCCACTTGAATGGTCACAGATCATCCTAGAGATTTACTCCAGCAGTGAGGGTAAAGGATGGAGCAATAAAATTATTGCAGACACTATGGTTGCAAGGCTACAAGCTCAGGCAACCATAGGTGTATCAGATCTCTAAATATTTAAAACAATTTATTAGAAAAATTACAGATCTAATGGAACATTAAAAACAACTCTTCATTGATCAAAATACAACTTACAATGAACCAACCTCAAGCCTACAGTCTGTGCATTATTTCGAACATCTTTGCAATGAATTTACAGATCTAATTACAATTACAAATCAGATCCTAGTTGCTACAAAGATCTAATCCAACAAGCTGGATTAGGGAAAGAAAAGGGAAAATAAAAGGGAAAAAGAAAACCTAAAACTAAACCTAAATTGAGATAAGGAAAACTAAAGCTATTCCTTGGTAATTCCTTGCTGAAGAATTACAAAAAACAGATGGGTATTTATAAATGTGCATTAATCCTTGTGCCTTGAGTTTCAACCAATTAGAGAGGAGAATTTAATTCTGTTTATGCTGATGCAAGTGATTAGCATTCTGACCAATCAGGAGAAAGAAGAATATTTTCATTTTGTTATGCCCAACTGAAATAATTGGGTTCTCGCCAAGCGAATGTTCTCATTCGGTTGTATAACATATTGCACATGGGCAGATTATTTAATTTCCAAAGCTGCCCCTTTAGCTTCATTAAATTTCCTCCGTAGCCCTTTTGATTCATATAACAGCTGTTGCACTTCCCAAAACTAACCACCACATATATTGATGAATGCTAGAACTTGAGTTGGATGAGTTGCAGAAATATAGGCTGTTGAAGCATTAAATCTGTAGCTATTTTCGAGAGGTTCAGAAGCCTGGGCTTGATGAACTCGAGAGGTTGAGATTGTGGTGCAGCAACAACTCGTGAGGTTACTGAAGGTAGTGGCTGAAACTTGAGAGGTTGGTATTGTGTTGCAGCTATCCATTCGAGAGGATGAAGGCTCCAAGTCGATAGGTTCTGAAGCCTGCACCTACCATTCGATAGGTTGAGAATTATTGCAAAGCACCACTTCGACAGGTTAGGCTTCAGCATACCCCTTGAGAGGTTGGGAGTGTAGATCGATAGGTTGCTGAAGCTATTGCAGGAATCTTGAGATGTTAGAGTGTAGGTTCAGCTAACCATTCGAGAGGTTGGAGCTTTACAGGGGGTCGACGAGTTGGCTAGCTGCTGCATCTACTCGACAGGATGAAGGAGAACTCGATAAGTTTTTGAAGGCTACTTATTCCACTCGATAGGTTGATGGTCTTCTTGATAGGTTGATAGATGGAGGGGGTGATCTGCTCGAGTTGTGCACAACTGAGCTTTAGCACCTATCGAGTTGTACATACTTCAACAAGCTCTGTATTTAGTTCTTTAGTTTCAACACCATTTGACAGGTTTGGAGAAAGAAATACTTCAACAAGATTAATGCACTCAATTGGTTGCTTTGCAGCTGAAGTGCACAAGTGCATGAATGAGGGTTTTAATCCTGTTCAAGGTCTCCTTGTTTGCATCTCAATAGGTGGCATTGCTGCAGCTCCATTCTGCTGCAACTGCTCAAGTGTGCAGCTAGTGAGGTTTGATAGTTATGGTAGCAGCTTGGTATAATACTCTCCATCATGATGGCTTGCAGGTGTTCTAGTGCATGGCTGGTTGGTGCAACAGCCATTTGGATTTAAATGCATCAAAGTAGCTGCCATGCATCTGCTTTATTCTTGAGTAGCTTACTTGGGCTGCTATGTGCCTTTGGTCAGTAGCTCTAGTGTGCACTACTCTGGTGTGCACACAGCTAATGTGCCCATTGTCATATATTGCTGCTGCAACTGGAGATGTTGGAGCTTTCATCTGTGCAGCTGCTGGAGATGGTGAATCACATGGCTGCATTAATGTGCACATGCTGAAACTGTTTTGCTCAATGTGCATAGAGCTGAAACTCAAAAAGTGCTGAGGCTTGGGCTGCTTTACATTGCTGAATTCTAAAGATGTTGAAGCTATTCAACTCCACATTGCTGCAGCTTGCTAAAGATAATGTCTTGAAGATTCTTTCAGCAACTATCTTAGCTTTAAATTTTCCTCTTGGCACCTTTTACATGGATGGCTACATATTATTGCTAGCTGCAAAATAGTATTTAAAACAGTTATTAAACATTTTAAGCTCTAGCAAAAGTTAGGTTTAGGGGATAGAAAGTGGTATAAATTAGTGACTAACACACCCCCAAATCTAATCTTTGCTAGTCCTCGAGCAAAGGAAAATTAAACAAATAACCTACACAACTAAATGCCACTTTTGTAGCGAGCACAGGTGCATTTTGCATATGCACCAAGCCTTTTAAACCCCTAGGTGATCCCTAGTGGAGTGAAGTCTCCTGAGGGTTTTCAGTGAAGGTACCCACAAACTTCTCAATTAAAATAGTTAATGGTAGTGCAACATGTCAAAAAAGAGTTTAAACAATTAAAATTCATTCCACACCTTTACTCATTCAATTATTTTTTTTCAGAGGAGTCACAACAGTAAAACAACATTTTAATACTGAAATCTGATTTAAATTCCTACACAATCAATCAGCTCATATCAAGGGTGTTGTGTGTGGAAATTAGTGCAAAGCTCACCATTAATTTGAGAATTATGTTTTGATAATGCACCCAACAAATTTAATTTCAGACCCAAATCTCACCAGGGTTGTCACTCAAAAATAAAACTAAAGGTGTATCATTTCACTCAACTCAAGAGTAGTTACAACCCTCAAATAGGACTGCAAACATGAGCATAGGCAATGCTACTAAGTTATGAAATCTTCTAGTACTTTTCACCATAGATTACACAACTCCTCATATCCACATGACAGCTCAATCTATTTCAGATCAGTAAGGTCTTTTTATCGGGTTGTAATGTGGCTTATAGGTGAGGTTTATAAGGAACAAAAGGGTATAAAGGATTCAAAATTTGAGAAATTAGTAAGGTAAGGAGGTGGTATACACACCTTCATTTCAACACATCTTCATCTTCTTTGATGTTTTTCAGATTTGAAGTGATTAGTTTCTAATATGTTTTTCAATTTTTAAATGAAGTGACTTCTCTTTCTTTTTCTTTTATTTGTTTTTCTATTTTTATTTTATTTTATTTTATTTTTTTTATGCGCTAGAATGCCACAGCTATACAACTGACACATAGCTGTTAACAAATGTGCTTTCTTCTTCTACCAAATACTAAACCAACTCAACCTTCTTCTCCTTTACTTCTTGAAATCTTAGAATGAGGGTCAGGCTGTATCAGGTTACTGAGGTTTTGGGTTCAAATTCTCTAGTTTTTATTAAAGAAAACATGATTTTTAAGGCTCAAATGGTGTGTATCAAGGGTAGTTCAAAAGGAAGGGATTTTTAGCTCAAACTATCCAAAAAAAGGCCTTACATCATCTCTTCCATGTCATGAATTTTGCCAATTTGTTTCAACTTGGAGTGAATAACTTTTAGTGACAAAGAATATGTTCAATCAGTCCTCAGAGCAGAAAAATTGTCAAAACACTTGTACAACTGTGGGATTTTTGAGGATCCCGTAGCAATGATTCGCTCCCTAATGAAATATCTAGAGTCGCCACCTGGAGCTTTTGGTGTTATGAGAAATCTAGATCATTTTTATAAGCACCAAAGTGCCACAAATATGACTCTGAATCTGGTCTATGCCAAAGGCTCTTGGGTAGGGGCTTCGATTATCTATTGGGAAGGTGTTAGGTACCCAATCAACCCGATTAATATGGTCTCTACTTATGACCAAAATAAAAATAATATAAAAGAAAAGAAAAAGGCTTCCTCTTGCCCAAAGGGGCTTAAAATCCCATTTGTGCCCCTCCATTCCTACCAAAAATTCGGTGGCATAACGGCATAAATGGGAGGATGGAGGAATAATCGAGATGATAGAGGAATAGAGGGGAGAGCCGGAGCTCTTGAGCCCTTGTTGCACTGCTATGGAGCTTTGCGTTGGCTTACTTCGGTGAGCTTTTAAAAGCTTGTATGATGAGAAATGGGGTTCTAACTCCTATGGCTTACTAGCTAAGAGGTAGAGAGGGAAGGCTAGGGGGTAACATACCTCTAACCTAAATATTATGGGTGAAATGCTAAGGTCTAAAGGGTTTTTTAAAGTTCTGAAATCTGTATGGGAATGGTGCACTAGAGGAGAGAGAGAAGGGATTCCTTAATCTCTTAATTGCAAATTTTTTTAAGCCATTTATAAGGGGGTATGTCTCTCAATTTATAGGAAAAAGAGAGGTTAGGAGGGTGCTTAGAGGCTAATTGGGATTAACAACTAGGTAATGGGCCATCTAAGGTTTCCTAGGGTTTTTTGAGCCTTGAAAAATACGAAGAGTTGCTCCAATGGTGGATGATAGGGTGGGGCTTTAAACCATTTAAGAGGTTGCACATAGATAGAAAATGAGTGCAACAGAACTAGCAAAACATACCCCAAAGGTCAAGATGGTCAACAAGTCAAACCCTAATCTCAAAATTCGAGGTAAGAACCCATAGTTACTGTTCATATGCCTGGCGCAACTATTAGTTGCGCCAAGCATATGTACAGTAAAATAGCAGTGCACAGTGGCTTTGAGAAGTTGACTGCCCGTGGGGGACCCACGTTAATGCTGGTGCAACTATTAGTTGCGCCAAATCCCTATGGGGATTCACATGAATTTACCTTTCTGCCCTTCAATTTCAGAATGCGATATCTTTGCATACACAACTCTGATTGGGGTGATTCTTGGCCTGTTGGAAAGCTGAGGACTTATACTTTTGAATAGCATAAGATTTAATCATAGTAGAAGGTCACAACTAGCCCCAATATACTACTCTTCATCCATTACTTGGGAAAGCTAGGTTTAGGTCCGAAATGGATTATAAGGGTCGGGATTGCTTTCTAAGGGTTCGGGGAGGTTCCCAAGGGATCTAGGGTAATTCCTAAGGGTTTGGAATGGCTCTTAAGGTTTTAGGAGAGTTTTTAAGGTCCTCTCTCAAAATGTGTTTCGATCGGGCCTTAGGCCAAATTTGGGTGTCTACAGATGCCCCTCTTTGTTATCCAATCATTAATGATCGAATGCCAAAGAAAAGAGATATCTGAAGAGGCCCAAGGCATTACTGACGGGTCTGCTACATTCAGAACAAACTTCAAACATCAGGTGAGTAACATGGTGAGAAAATGAAAACCCTATATGTCGGGAAAAACGGTCGTTTCTCAAGGTAATCGATCCCCAAGTGTTTAGCGACATTACTAGGCATAACCGAGGTAAAAAATGAGTAGCAAAAGCCTAATAGCTAGGGAAAATGGTCACTTCTTGAGATGTTTTGAAGGAGTTTGAAGTTCAAGATTCATTCTGAATACAATAGCTTCGTAAGTAAGGAGGGTGATCGACCCACATTCAAAGATAGGCGCAACGCAAGTACGCAAGGCTCCACAGTTTGTGTCCAATCATATGAGGCATGGACCGCCTCATCTGATTGGTCACGGGTGCCCTCGCTTGAAGCAGGGTTCAAGGTCTTTGGGCGAACCCATTAATCCTGAAGTTTATTTAGCACGACTACCCGAGCGGAGCGAATAGAGGTCACAACGCTTTTCGGGAGTGTGTGCTATTTTTCCAACGTGCCCCAAACCATCATGACCCAGAGTATCCAACCTCAAATGATACAAAATAGATCTGGCCAAAAATGGGTGCCCCCTGAAGGGCAACATCCAATCCCGGTCTCTGCCGATAATGATCTTACAAATCATTTAACTATGCGTAAACATGCACCCATTAGGGGCGATAAGCAACAAAGGCGATGAAAGTCTCGACCTAGATCCCGTCCAGGTACAATTTACAATAACAAACGACCATCCTTTGGATACCCAGACGCAAGGCATACACTTTATAGGGATACCGCGCCAACACAGGTTTTAAGCCTACGAAAATAAGAGAAATGAACACCCTTCTTGTTAAGACCTAAAAAGTACCACTTTTCACCCCTTAACTTAACCTTTGATTAGACCATTAGCCACCTAATAAGTTCTTGTTAAGTGTTTTGTGCAGGTAATAATCAGCAGTGAAATAAGGCCAAGAATCCTGTTAAGGAGACTGCCTGGGCACCAGATATCCCTCAGAAGAATGAACTCTGAATCCAGACCTGAAATGATCCTCACGCAGCTAACCCAAGCTTTAGAGGATTCAGGAGAAATATGCTTCGCACAGTTCAACTGAGCTTCCCAAGGCTTTACAGAAACCTCTCGTGCAGATGAATGACTGAAGAGCTTCAGAAACTCGAACTCGCGCAGCTCTCGCGAAGCTCAAGAGTAGAACACATCGCATAGTGTCGCGCAGTTTAAAGCAGACCTCTCTCAATCTTGCACAGTTTGCTCAGAACGGCTGAGGATAGAGAGCTTCAGAAGATTCCTCGCACAGCTGTCGCGCAGTCGCCGTGGGATGCAATTATCAGAAGAAGAACGCCTCGCACAGTTCTTACGCCATTCAAGAAAGAAAACATCCTAGCGAAGGTCAAGCCAATTTCGTGAAGATCAAATGAGACATAGAACCTCGCACAGTTTCGAACTCAGAAGAGCCTCGTGAGGCAACTCGCGAAGTCCAAGTAAAGAGAAGTGCTCGCGCTGCTGCCCAGCGAAGACCGATCGACTGCTTGAATTTCAACCCCGCGACACTTGAGACTGTGTTTTCTATTCAACCTCCCGAAGCCCAATCCAGTGAGAGCTCAACTCTCTACCGCGCGACTGCCGGAAGAGCAAACCAAGGCAACCTCGCGACGGCTGAAGCTTCAGTGTCAAATCATCCTAGAGAAGAGCAAAGAGCTACCACGTGACAAGTCTGGGAAACTACAGCTACCTAGCGAGGCTCTGACCCTAAACCTCCATCACTTTAGCAGAGGACCTTCTGGGTATTTCCAGTGATTAGGGCATGCACTCCCACGCTCAAATCTCTGTGCACGTGCCCCGAGGCATTTAAGGATCATTATCAAGCCACGTGGCATTGTTAAAATTAGGGTTTCCTAACCCTAATGCGCCGCCACCCCACTGCTATATAAACCCATACCTGAGCTTAGGTTTAGGCATCTGGGAACCCATCTCAGATCATTTTTCTTTTCTCTTTCTTTTTTAGCAGTAAGTAGTTTTCTTTTTCTTTTCCTTCTCTCCATAGTCCAGCACTTGCTGGCTATGCCTTTGTATGTGTTTTTGAATTAGATCAATGGAAGTTTTGCAATAGGATCTTTACTTTGTGGGATTGTTGTTTGTGTGTGAGATGCTCTGTGCAAGGCTGCTACCTTGTGATCTGCCATTGCTTTGGCCGTATTTCAAAGCAATGGAGGACAGATTCTAAGGGCCACTCAGATCCAAGTGACCTGTGTGTCTGGGCTATCATGGTCCTACAGCCTTAGCCCCACCACAGGACACACTAGATCTGAAATCCCCATGGGAGCTTGAGCTGGTAGCCTTGTGAGCATGGTGGTAGCAGCGATAATCTTGTTTTGTTTTGGACTCCGTGAGGAGGATAACCTCTAGGATAGTCTGTGACCATTTAAGTGGACAGATTATAGCCTTAGGGTGATTCTGATCCACCGATCCAAGAGGGATCCTTCTTCTTTACACTTGAGCTTGTAGAAGCCTGGTGAGAGATTGTACAGAGGCAGACTCCCCCATATTTGTATAGATCCGCCATCAGATGTTGGATCTGATCTAGTTATAGAGATTGCAGGCTGGTGACTGGACCATTGTAGCCTTGCTCAAGCAATGGACAGCTAGATCGAAGGTTGTACTCAATCTCTTGCTGGTCCTGTGTATCTAGGCTATCATGGTCTTACAGCCTTAGCCCCACATATAGAGCTTTAGAGGTTGAGGTTCCCTATGGATTCTTGAGCTGGTAGCCTGGATGAAATAGTGCCTGCAATGATTAACTTGTTTTGTTCTGACCCATCCCTGGATAGTGGCTCCCCTATGGGATAACTTGTGACCATTCAAGTGGACAGGTTATAGCCTTAAGGGTGGAATCATGGCAGAGTGATGGGTCGGATCCTTTCTCCTCAGAGGTGATAATGTAGCCTCTGGACATGATTTCTATAACATCAGATCTAAATCTGAGTTACAAAACTTCTCTGACCTTGGCTCAATAACATACTTCTCACCCTTTTTATACTTATTTTCCACACTCCATCCATTCTCTCAACACTTTCTGTAGTTTAGTTATTAGAATACTTAGAATAAGTGACCTTAAACTCCCCTCCTTCTAGGACTGCCAGATCTGTAGATAGATCTGGAGGGACTACTAGAGATGACTCCCTTGGAGCTTTAGATCACCTTTCCCTGTGGGACAAACTCTTACTTATCAAAACTTGCTACAAAGGACCCTGTATCTTGCAGGTCTAGGACTTCTGAGTTGTGATGGATTCACCCCCTGTTTTACTTTGTCTTTGATTTTTAAATAACTTTCACCACCAACCAATAATCAAAGCACACCAGAAGTAGTCAACACTTCTCCATGCATGTTTACCCATAGTTTGATTGACATGTAATTTCATTTTTAATAGGTTAGTTTCAACTAATGATTGACCTTTTTCATAACGGAGTTATTCGGACCTCAAACCCCGTAGGGCGCACCCAGACTGCATAAACCAAAAGTCCACACCTCCGAAATAGCTTGTGATGAATCTAAAGTTAGACACTCATATTCATATGAATCCAAAGATAGAGCGCTTAGCTCAAAAATTTAGCAGTGGAGCCGACCCGATCGAAATATTGACCATTTGATAGGGAGTTATACTGTTGCTCCCACTTTGAAGTAGGATCTAAAAATCTAAGGCGTACCTTTGACTTAAGACATTATATAGCACGACTGCGTTCAATCATTCGAGGCATAGACCACCTCATTTAACTGATCACAGGTGTCTGTGCTTGAAGCAGGGTTCGAGGTCTTTGGGCGAACCCATTGATCCCGAAGTTTATTTAGCACGACTACCCGAGCGGAATGAATAGATGTCGCAATGCTTTTTGGGAGTGCGTGCCATTTTTCATAACACATTTTCATTATTTTATGTGGAACATTTTAAACCTTTTTTGGTGTTTATTATTTTATGTGATTTTTTGTTCATGTTTTGAGTCATTATTTTATGTGATTTTTTGGATTTTAAGTTATCATTTCATGTGATTTTATTACTTTATTACTTCTATTATTTTATGCGAATTATTTTTAGGATTTTCTGTATCTTTTTTGTTGATTTTTAGATTTTTAAGTTTTCATTTTCTGTGATTTTTTTGCCTATTGAAGCTGTCATTTTATGAGATTTTTTTGTTTTTCACAACTATTATTTTTGGTGAATTATCCTATGTGAATTATTTGTGGCTTTTTATGCAAGATTTTTTTATCATTTTTTTGGATTTTTTTGCACATTTCTCCATGTAGGATCGAGATGCCTATTGGTCATGATCCATTTTATTTAGCACGGCTTCCTGGACAAGTCGAATGAGGATCGACCTATCGTTTGGGAGTGGATGCATCTACTGGGAGTAAACAAAATGAAGGACCCGACCATGAAAGTGTCGACGCAACTAATAGTTGCGCCAAGCCAAAAGAAGGCGTAACTATTAGTTGCACCAAGCCTTGCTGGGGAACCGATTTAAGTAGCTCGAGTTCGGGCAGCAGGGGCATTTTTTCGAAAAAAATTTCTCCCCCCTCTCTTCAAACCGAAAATCGGCCTCCCTAGGGTCCTCCTTTACATTGCTTCCATGCGTGGCTCATTGCCGGCATTCGCTCGCGCCGATTGATCGTAGTCATGCACTAGATCAAAGACCCCATTTTCTCTAAAAGGTAACCATTAAAAACTCATTTATCTTGCTTTTTCTTACAAATATGATCATGATCTTGCATTCTTTGATGAATAATGGTTTATTTTAATTGTATGTATGTTTATTGATGGTGTGTGAATGATTTCTTATGAACGATGCCCTATTTTTGTTATTTTATAGATTTATTGGTGCCTAATATTATATTTTTTGTTGTTTTCATTTGTGTATATAGAATGAATTTTATTTTTGTTGTTTTTTTTTATTTGTTTATTTTTATTTTTATTTTGCATATAAAGCAATGGATTTTTGGTCTTTTATTTTTTGAACACTAATTTAGGGAAAAGTTTTTTTTGGTTTCTTTTTTGAAAATTTTTAATTTAGGAAAATGATTTTTGACTTCTCTTAAAATTAAGAAAACAAGGGATTTTATATTTTTTGTTGTTTTTTGAAAACTAAGGCATTGATTTACTATTACTTTTTATTTTTGTGTCGGTTTTTTTTATTCTATGGGCATAAGCTAAGGGGATTTTTTTTTTTTTAGTTTTTGTTTTTATAAAAGAAAGGCTCTTTTTTTTTGGGTTTTTGATTTTAGGAGCATAAAAGGAGGGATTTTTGAACATGAGAGAAAGAGTTTTTTTTTGGGTTTTGATTTTAGGAGCATAAGGAAGTGATTTTTTTTTTGTTTTTGTTTTTCTAAACATAAAAGAAGGACCTAAAATGATGAGACTTCTCTTTTTTTTTTTTGGTTTTTGTTTTTAGGAACATAAAGCAAGGGTTTTTTGTTTTTGCTTTTCTAATCATAAAAGGACTTTTTCTTTGGTGTTTGATTTTTAGAAGCATAAAGAAATAAATTTTTTTTTTTTAAATTTTAACTCGCTTTATTTTTAAACATAAAAAAAGGGATTTTTTATTATTTTTTATTTACTTTTGAAGATAAAAAGGGAGGGATTTTTTTGCATTTTCAATCTAAAAGGGAATTTTTTTTTTTGGTTTATGTATGTGTGTATCTTTATTTTCTGAAAATGAACAAAAAGAGGGTGAGTATACTTACCTTCCCTCGGCGTGTAGCATAAAACGGTTCTTTATCACTGATATGTTCTGATGTGATTATTTTCTGTTGCCCCAGAATGTCCGACGACAAAGAATACGTACCCGAGGAGGGGCCCGAGGTAGTCTATGGCCCGCGGGGGGAGCCGTTTTTCGTGGTAGAGAGAAAAACGGGCCCCTGGCTAGAAATGCAGGGTGAGGCCGCCCGAGCTGGCCTCCTTTATCAGCAATACATTCATATCTCCAATTTTGACATAGAGAGTATGGTAAAAGATAGGTTAAGTTCTTCCTTTCGTACAACTTTGCTTTATTTCCATGGTCTGATGCATTTCTCTTTTCTGACGCAAGACCTGCTCCCTATCGTGTTCTGCAGGGGCTGGTTGGACTTTCATGATTTCTACCACTATGTTCCCCCTGTGGTGAAGTTTTTGCTGGGGCAGGTGGGCTTTGGGGAGTTCCTGTCTTGTCCCCCTATGAGGGTCGATGCCACATACCTGAAGGCACTGATAGAGCGATTCCATCCTGAGACCATGACCTTCCATATGCCCTATGCCAAGATGACCCTGATGCCCGTAGATTGGGCAATGATTATTGGCATCAGGGTAGGGGGCATATCGATAGCCAGTCATATGGTGTCGAGTAGAGAGGACATTGTTAGATTGATAGGGGATTATCCCCCCCCCCCCCCGTGGGCAGATGCACGACACCAAGGCCAAGATGGGGTGGCTATTCGAGCTCTTCGTGGCTGATGAGTTGGTAGATCCGAGCCAGCCAGATAGGGAGCTTTACATTATGCCCGAGCAGGCGATCATCCTGGCCCGTATCACTCTTCTGCTTCTTTTGGGCAAGACCCTCTTTACGAACGCGAGTTGCGGTCGAGTCAGCTTTGCGTTGCTGAGCATTATGGATCGACATCCATAGGTATGATTAGGGCAAGGCTGGATATGCGTGGCTGATGTATGGCATAACACGCGTATCCACCGGGGATGCCAAATCTATTTTCGGCTTTTGAGCGACATTGGAGGTAATCCCTAACTCTTTGCTTTTGTCACTTTTACTTGAATGGTCTTTTATGCTATTGACTTGTTCTTTTGTCAATGCTCTTCTCGGGCGTGGGGGTACCTCCACTTTCATCCTGGGCACCCGCTTCTCCACTTCGATGTATACACCTACCCCCTCCTCAGCAATTGGAACCAAGCCCGACGTCACGACGTGGGCATGAATCTCCTAGAGATGGGCTTGAGGTCCCAACTCGACCTGATGGTCCCTGAGCAGGTAAAGCCCTTTTCAACTCTGTTCATTCCAGTTTGAAAATTCTCCTTGATTTATTATGCTGCATGTCTGACCGATTGGCCACCTCTTGACTTGGACAAATCCTTCATGACTCGTACCTGTTGGTACACGCTTTTTCTGGGTTCCTCTCGGTTCCCGTTGAATAAGTGGCTTCCAATTCTGTCTTGTTGGATTCTAGCGATGCAGTGTATGTGATAAGGTGGGGAAAAATAGTAATAGGAGGAATTTCCTAGAATGATTCCTAGTTGATTTGCGATCGCCAGCTACAGATATTTATCGACACTGCAACACGTCAATGAGCACGTGTTTAAGCGGGTGTGAGTTACTTTTATACTGAATCATCCGCCTGCGAACGTTAGCAGTAGTGTCCTCTTTTAATTAGATAGTTTCAGCTTTCTTTTTAGTTTCCCCTATTGCTGTTATGGTCGATTTAGATTCTTTTTTTTTGTTGTGAATTATGATTAGGTGAGCTTATTATGATAGATTATTTTAGTGTCCTGATGCTATTAGGAGTCCAATCATTTTCAATTTCTCGATATCATTAGGAGTTGTTGTTCTCCAAGTGTGCTTCGCTTATTGGACTGCCTGGGTTGGAGTTCTCTTTACTTGGACTTCGAGAGTTACCTCGCGAGGTTCTTTGTCTCACTCAATCTTCGTGAGCTTGGCTTTTCCTTTGCCAGGATGCTTTCTTTCTTGAATGGCGCGCGAATTGCGCGAGGAGTTCTTCTTCTGAGAATTGTACCCCGCGGTGACTGCGCGACAGCTGCGCGAGGAATCTTCTGAAGCTCTCTCTCCTCAGCTATCTTAAGTGAACTTCGCGAGATTGAGAGAGGTCTGCTTTGAACTGCGCGACACTGAGCGATGTGTTCTACTCTTGAGCTTCACGAGAGCTGCGTGAGGTTGAGTTTCTGAAGCTCCTCAGTCATTCATCCGCGCGAGAGGTTACTGTAAAGCCTTGGGAAGCTCAGCTGATCTGCGCGAGGCTTCGAAGTTCATTCTTGCTAAGGGGCATCTGGTGCCAAAGCAGGCTCCATAACAGGATTCTTGGCCTTATTTCACTGCTGATTATTTCCTGAACAAAACACTTAAGAAGAGTTTATTAGGTGGCTAAGGGTCTAATCAAAGGTTAAGTTAAGGGGTGAAAAGTGGTATTTTTCAGGTCTTAACACACCCCCAAACCTAATCTTTGATAGTCCCTTAGCAAAGCTACATTAAATCTACTCTAAAAATTAAATGCCACTTTCGTAGGGAGCACGGATACATTTAGCATATGTACCAAGCCTTTTAAACCCCTAGGTGATCCCTAGTGGAGGAGTGAAGTCTCCTGAGGGTTTTCAGTGAAGACACCCACAAACTTCTTCAATGAAATAGTTAACTAAAGTGCAATGTCATCCAATGAGCAGTTAAGGAATCAGATTTAGTCTACTCATGAATCAACATAAAAGAAATTTAATTCATTGGTTGCACAGGAACTTAGATAGCATAAACTCTCATGTTTGCACAGTATTTCCAAATAATTTATGATCACAGAAAATTGCACAAGTGTATGTCAGCACTGAGCTTATCCTTATGTCAGACAATTAGGTTAAGGTCATACATAATGCATTCAAGTTCAGACCCAAAAGACAGCTTTACAGGGCATACTCTCATCAAGGTTTGTTGAGGGGTTCAGTTTCTCACAGGCTCAAGAGCAGTTACATCCCCCAACTGGGTTTGTAAGCATGAGCATAAGCAAAGTTCTTAAGTGCTGACATCATTGTCAGTTTCTCACCATAGATTGGATAATTCCTTATCTTCACATGATAGCTCACTCAATCTTTGGATCACAAGGGCTTTTAACTAGGTTGGAATGTGGCGTATGGAGTATGGTTAAAAAGAATGGAAGGTTTGAAAAGGGGTTCAAAGATTGAGAACTCAGTGGGTGCAGGAGGTGGTTCATGACTTCACCTTCTTGAATTCAGCTCCCTTCATCTTCTTTGAGATTTTCAGATTTGAAGTGATCAGTTTCTCTTCTTGATTTTGATTTTCCAATGAAGGTTCCTCTTGACTTCTCTCTTATTCCTCTTCATTATTATTATTTTTTTTTGTTTCTTTTTTGCTGGAGTTTTCTTCTTTTTATTTTGTTTTTACTTTTCAGAAATGCCACCATGTCCTCAGTTACCATTCTGCCAGAATAGATGCTTCTTCTCCATTCACCTAATGCTGACCATAGCTAGTCCATCTTCAACTCTTTCTCCTTTACCTTCTGAATTCTCAGAGTGAGGGTAGGTTGAATCAGGTTCATAGGTTCAGGTTCATATACTCAGGTGTATTTTGAAGAAATTTAGGATTTAAAGCTCAAAGGGGGTATGGACAAGGGCAGTTGCTTTAGGATTGATCTTTTTAGGCTCAAACTATCCAAGAGAAGGCCTTGATCCTTTCCTAGGTCTCATGAGTACTGTCAGTTGTTTCAACTTGGAGTTACCTAACTTCTAGTGAGCACAGTGACTCAGCCAGTCCTTAGAACTAGAAGAAATGCCTTAGTTACTCCTCAAAGAAAAAATTTTATAGGCCCAATTCTCACTGGTTATGGTAATCCTTTGAACTTTCAAGTATGTCCTCACCTTTTTCTCTCTCTAATGATTCACTAAGTGCAGATACAAGTGGGTTTCCTTGGTGAAACTATTATTTTAATGTGGAATATTAGAAGTCTATAATGTTCAATGTTTGCATAAATTTTAAACTTCTTAATTTCATGATTCTTAACTGAACAGAGATCCATTTCCATATTGCTCAGATGAGTCTGCTGCACTTATGTTAACTATTCCATTGGCAGGGTCTGCCTGCCATACCCCCAAACCTATGAGGAGCAGTGTCCTCACTGGCTCAAGGTCAATGTCGTGAGACTTATTACAACATAAAAGAAAAGGAAAACAAAACACATACAAAAGTAAGACAAGAAAGACAGGGGAAAAGTCTATGAAATATTAGAAATGTACAAAATACAAGAGAACATATGTAAAAGAAATAGAGGAAATCCTAGGTACAATCTAATCAGAATTTGGATTAAAATTTATCCCAGCCCATCTTCCTTGCATGTTCTTGAAGGAGAGCCTCTTCTTCTTTCTTCTTGCGTTCCCTCTTGGCCTTCCTTTGCTCTGGAGTTTTGGGTATGGTAGGAGCCCGGACCCTGATTTTTCTCTTCTTAGGCTCAGGAGGGGCAACGGGAGATTTGGCTGGAGCTGGCATTTGAGACAGGAGAGGACCTTTCCCTTTTTCTGCTTTAGGGGGAGCCGCAAGAGATGGAACTGGTAATTTCTCTGTAGGCACGGCAGGGCTCTTCCCTTTCGCGGACTTGCTCGGTGGTGGTGCCTCCTCAGACTGGGCAGATGGTTCTTTGCCAATTTTCAAAGAGCGAGTTGGGGGAGTGGTCTTCTTAGCAGCAACTTTCCGTCGCTGAGGATAGGATTGGGCTGCAGGGGCTTCTGAAGGGGCAGCCACAATAGGTTGGGCACTGGGATCCGTAGGTGGTGCCTCCTGGACTCGTAATCAAGGAAAGAGCTCGAGGGTCCAACTTAGGGTAGCAAAGATGGCGTTCTTCTTTGGAGAGGAGGTGCCCATGGGGATCATCCTGAGCGGAAGCTCGGGTGACCTTTGGAGGTGGGGATGGAGGGGCCGACCGTTTGCCTTTTTGGGTGGCAGTGGCTCTCTTAGGAGTGGGCTTTTTCTTGGAAGGGGTGCGTTTCCTTTTGATAGCAGGAGAGGGAATAGGGGGGGCACTGATGTAGGAGGAGGAGCTACAGTAGGGGTTGCAGCAGGAGCAACAGGTTTTGTAGGCACTGCAGAAGGAACGACAGTAGGCATTGGAGGAGGAACAGGAGAAGCTACCGGAGTGGGGGCTGTGGGAGTTGGGGGAAAAGACTGTGTAGGGGTTGTGGAAGAAGATGGGCCTGGATGTGTGGAAGAAGATGGGGCCTCAGGGGGAGCGGTGGCGATGGGGGAGGCTTGGATAGGTTGGGACAACAGGAAAGCAACTCGCTGTTCTAAGATGTCAATTTTCTTGTTAGCCCACAGGAGATTGGTATCCGTAAGCTCCTTACTGAGACGGGTGATCTCCTGAGCATTGTTCAATTTCTTCTCTAATAGCCGGTTATGCTTTTTCACCCTCTCAGCATTGGCCTTTTCCATCTCAGCAGTCATTTTATAGTAAGTTGCTGCAACCTTGTGCGCAGTTGATGTCTCCAGAATTGCCTCTCATCCTTTTGAAATATCGCGCAGCTGCTCGTTGTGAGCAAGCTTCACATCACTAAGCTTCTGCAGCAAGGGGTATTCAATGGCTTGGCGAAGTTGGGCCATGCCATGGAGAACATCCCTCTTGAAATAAGGATTGTCCCTCATGGCATGGAGGGTGAAGTAGGAGGGTGTAGTAGGAGTGTCTGGGCAAGATTGGGAGAAATGAAGTGGAAGGAAGAGAGGTGATGGAGCCCTGGGGGAAGTAGGGGTTGTAGAAATGGTTTGGGTGGTCTGGGTGGAATGGTCAGTGAATTGAGGAGGGGGTGGGAGAAGAGGGGGAATGGAAGGTAAGGGTGGAAAATGAAATAAAGGAAGGGCAGCTGATGTGGATGGTTCAGGTGGAAGGAAGAAGGGTATGGTGAAGGGTTGAAATGGAAGGAGGGGGTGCAAATAGGGGGTGGAATGGGGAAGGTGGATGGGAATGGAATGGGGTCTATCTGGGTAGAAGTGTTGGTGAATTGAGGGGAGGTATTAGAGGTGGAAGGATAGGGAGAGAGGGAAAGGAGTGGTCGTATGGTATCATGGAGGGGAAGGAGGAGGAGTCAATGGAGGTAGGGTCTGTTGGAACAGGGAGGCGAGGTGGAAGGGGTTGTGTTGGGATTGATGGGTTTGTCAATGTGTGAAGGGTGGATTGGATGGTGGTTATGTCGGTTTGCATTGGGCTTGGGTCTCTGTGGTGTTGGATAGTTGGGTTTGGAGGTCATGGATAAGGGAAAGGATATGAGTAAGAGAACTGAGGTTGGTTGAGGGGGGTAGGAGGGTAAGAAGGAATAGGTTGGAAAGGGAAGTGGGGCATGATGGAAAGTGGTAGGGGGAAGGGGGTCGGGTGAATGATGTGGTGAAGGAGAGGAGACTGGGGAGAGGGATGTCTTGGGTGGGCAAGGTATCAAGCAAACTAGTCATGAAGGCTTGATACCCAGAGGTTGTGGCTAGGTTGAAGTCCGAGGTCATGGAGAGGTGGGTCTAAGGGTTGGTCACTAAGGGTGTGGCTGTGGGGAGGGCAGGGGTAGTGTGAGAGGTTTTGTTTTTAAGGTAGGTTATCAAGGGAGGGCTGTCAGGGTGAGGATCAGGGGCTATGGGAGAGACTGGGGTTGTTGATTGGGGTAGGGTGGGTGAAGGTGGAGTGGTGTCTTGGGGTTCAACACTTTCTTCCCAGGTTCGGATAATGGTTGGAGGGGGAATGGAGAAAGGAGAGGCAAGAAGAGAAGTGAGAGATGGAATGGGTGAAGAAGGTAGGGGAGAGGCCAGAGTAGTGGATGGAGGAAATGCTGCAGAAGCAAAGGTGACAGAAGCTCGCGCCACCTTCTTTGGGGCAAGGGTTTTTGCCTTCTTTTTGGGGGCAGGGGTGGCCGTTGCCACAACAGCTTCCTCTCCCTGCTCGGAGACCTCCTGAGCTTCAATCTTCTTCTTCTTCTTCTGGGGATCCATTAAGCTTCTGCTGATCCCCCATTGTCTTTTAGCAAATGTGGTGGGAGTGAGGTCAGCAGATAACTCCCCCACTGGGATCTTGTATCCTCCCTTCAGAAGTAGTCTGGTGATGAGTCTTCCATAGGGGAGAGTGTGGCTCTTCTTTTGCAGCCCCAGCTTCACCATTGTATCCTTCATGGCCTCGAAGACCAACCATGCAGCATTGAATCCATGGCCCAGAGAGAAGGAATATAGAGCATTAGCAATTGGTGTCCTCCTTTCTTGCTGATGGCCGGAGCAATAGATGTTCTTCCTCAAAACTTGATCAATGAACAACAATTTAGGCTCCAAATCTCTTCTTCTGATGGAGTCCCCTGTGGCCTTCAAGCCTCTGGTAATGGCATGGGCAATTGTGTCAATGGGGGCACTCATAGGGGCACCATAACCGCAATTGGGATCAAATCTGGCAGGGATGCCCAAGACTTCAGCAATCAACTCCGGGCTAAGCAGCATCTCAGAGTTGTCAACTAATGCAAGGAGGCCTGGCTGCCCTTGTGTGTCGGGTCTGAGCCTAAGGTGCTGGTAGAAGAGTTGCACTAACCTAGGGTAGGCTAGTGCAGGAATCATTTGCAGCAAGGGGAACAGACCAGCCTTGCGCAAGAACTCGATGGCAGGTGCTGACAATGGCTCAGATTCAAAGAAAGAGATATCAAAAATGGCTTCAGGCTCTAAGGGAATGGAAAGGAGGAGCTCAGAGGGTGTAGAATAATCCGATGTTGGTGTAGCCTGCACCGGTACCATCCCCTTCCCTTTTTACAGAGCCGTAGAGGACTTGGCTTTCTTAGGTGTAGGCTCCACAGTGGCCTTGTCCCTGGCTCTCTTCACAGGTGCGCTTTTAGGAGCCATCCCAACTTCCTTGGTGAGTGTGGAGTTACAAATTTGAAAGGAAATACCAGGAGCTGAGTCTAACCCTAAAAGTTAGGGTTCTATTTAATGGAACGCACAAAGGATCTCAAGAGCTCTAAACAGGGGGCAACTATTAATGGGAGCTTGAAGAACAAAAATCCTGAAGTTCGAAGTGAACAATGATCTGGGGACAGGGTGCTAAAGGAGAGAGGTGGAGAGGAGTGGGAGTTAGGGTTTCGCTGGTAAGAGAGGAAAGAGAAAGCAGTAAGGAAAAGCAGCGCGGGGTGGGATTTAAATATCGCGAAGCTCGGCACGCTTTGGAAACGTCCGCCCGCTGGTTGGGAATGAATCGGTCGTGAGATTAGATGTTCCTTGAAACTGCACGATGCAGCCCACCCAGTTCTTTGAAACTCGCGACAGCACAATAAAGTAGTTCCTTATGAATTGCGCGAGATGGGACAAAACTCATTATTCAAAACCCCGCGATGGCTTAATCGAGGCAGAATTCACTCACCCACTAGTCCGCTGTTTGACCCCTACCAAAGGGGTGGATTCTCTCACAGACTCTCTTCCAGGGACACCCCTAATCATTATAAAGCATTCACAATTCTTATACTCTCAAGGCAAGAAAGTCACACATCACGCAAAGCATTCAAATCATCATTCAATCACTTAAAATTATCACGTAGGGGAAGATGGTATCAAAGTAGGCATTAAAGCACTAAACTCAAATTCCAACAAGATTGCAAACTATTCCTACAAACTGTGAAGTACATATTATACAACGATGCACAGTTCTTATCATCAATTCAATGAAAGATCCCCTTCAGGTTCTGAGGATCCTTCATCAATCAAAAATTGGCCCTTGGGATTAACCACTGGTTGACTGGGCAACCTTCCCTCTTCTCTTTTGGCTCGGGTGTTCGCTAGTTGTCCAATCTGCTCCTCCATCTTCTTGATGCTCTGACCATGAGAGTTCACAGTCTGAGCCAAGGAACCCAAGTTTTGCAATGAAGCCAAGACTTGGTCCTCAAAAGAAGTATTTCTTGGTTGAGAAGGGGGTAGAACCAATTGATTTTGCTGCTGATGGGGCTGCTGGTGGTGCTGGAAGGTAGACCTCGGGGCATGCCCTTGATTGAACTGCTGCTGTGGCCCTTTGTGGTAAAGCCAACATCTGCTGGGGCTGCATGTAGTTATCTTGCTTCCACCTCAGATTTGGGTGGTCTCTTCATTGGTAACTTGACATTTTGGTCTTTGGTATCCATATAGCTGTTGTAGCCCCAGTTATTGTTGGCCATAAGTGACGTGACATGTTCCAACATTAATTCAAGAAATTACCCTGCAGATGGACATTCCTCCAATGTGTGCTGTGGGGACTGGCATATCAAACATGCCTCCGCCACATGAGCAGCCCTTCTGGGTTGCATCACAGTCAATAATTTATCAAACTTCATAGAGAGGTTTGCCATCTACAGCTGTAGGTCATTGTTCCCAGACACATTATAAATTTTTCCTTTGGATCCAGCAGCAGGCCCCACCTTTGACTCAGATTCCTGATGAGTTCTTGCCAGGGATGGCTTTTGAAAAGCATTCTCACTAATCACCTCAAACAATTCCCATGCCTCCTCAGCAGTCTTGTGCATGTAGGATCCACCACAAGAGGCATCGACCATATCTCTATTTTTCTCATCAATCCCATTGTAGAAGCTTTGTACAAGCTGCCACTCAGGGATCTTGTGGTGGGGGCATTGTTTGAGCATCTCTTTAAACCTATCCCAGGACTGGTTAAAATCCTCAGTTGGGGATTGAGAAAATGCAAGAATCTCTTTCCTCAACTGGCTAGTTTTGGTCTCAGGGAAGAACTTGGTTAGGAATCTGGTCTGCAGGTCTTTCCATGAAGCAATGCTATTGTTGGGAAGAGTGGCCAACCAGGTACTGGCCCTATCCTTCAGAGAGAAGGGAAAGAGTCTGAGCTTAGTAGCCTCAGGTCCCAAACCAGTGATATTAAAAGTGGTGCACAAGGCCAAGAACTGGTCAATATGCTTGTAAGGGTCTTCTTTGCTAAGCCCATGGAAAGCTGGCAGCATCTGGATGATTGAAGTTTTTATCTCATAATTCCCCTGAACATCAGGGAATTGAATGCTATAAGGGGAGTTGTAGTCATCCGGAGCATTCAACTCCTTGAGGTTACAGGGTGTTCTTCCCCATAGTTCATCACTGATTTACAGGGGCCCTCCTGTGGTGTGCCTGTCTCTTCTAAGTCTCCTTCCCCTTTCTAACTCAGGGTTTAGAGGCTCTAAAGTAGGGCTGAGGGATCTCCTCCCTAGCATACAAGCACACCCACAGCAAGGAAAGCTTCTTGCAGGCACATTGCAAAAGAATACTTGTACACAAACAAATTTATCTAACTATTTTACAGCTATCCAAAGAATACATTTAAACTATCCTAGAATCTTTCTGGAAAAATTGTTAAAAGAAAGATAAAACGAGCTTTAGAGTCGGAGAGTTTGCAAGAGGCATTACGCTCCAATTGCGGTCAACTATCCTTCATTTGATCCAGATCTGCAAGGAAGATTCACAATTATCTCAGCAGTATCAATTATTCACATGTATAAAGAATACTAAGAATACAAAAACTAAGGGTCTACTATTAGATCATCTATCCCCGGCAACGGCGCCAAAAACTTGTTGTTCTCCAAGTGTGCTTCGCTTATTGGTTGGTGGTGAAAGTTATTTAAAAATAAAAAATAGAATAAAACAGGGGATGAATCAGCACAACTTGGAAATCCTAGACCTGCAAGATACAAGGTCCTTTGCAGCATGTTTTGATAAGTAAGAGTTTGTCCCACAGGGAAAGGTGATCTAAGGCTCCAAGGGAGCCGTCTCTAGTAGTCCCTCCAGATCTGTCTACAGATCTGGCAGTCCTAAAAGGAGGGGAGTTTAAGGTCACTTATTCTAAGTATTCTAATAACTAAATTACAGAAAGGATTGAGAGGATGGATGGAGTGTGGAAAATAATTATAAAAAGGTGAGAAATATGTTATTGAGCCAAGGTCAGAGGAGTTTTGTAACTCAGATTTAGATCTGATGTTATAGAAATCCTATCCAGAGGCTACATTATCACCACTGAGGAGAAAGGATCCAACCCATCTCTACTGCCATGACTCCACCCTTAGGGCTATAACCTGTCCACTTGAATGGTCATAGACTATCCCATAGGGGAGCCACTATCTAGGGATGGGTCAGAACATAACAAATAAATCATTACAGGCACTATTTCATCCAGGCTACCAGCTCAAGAATCCATAGGGAACCTCAACCTCTAAGGTTCTATATGTGGGGCTAAGGCTGAAAAACTATGATAGCCCAGACACATAGAACCAGCAAGCGATTGAGTACAACCTTCGATCCAGCCGTCCATTACTTGAGAGAGGCTACAATGGTCCAGTCACCAGCCTACAATCTCTATAACCAGATCAGATCCAACATCTGATGGCAGATCTATACAAATATGGAGGAGTCTGCCTCTGTACAATCCCTCACTAGGCTTCTACAAGTTCAGGTGAAAAGAAGAAGGATCCATCTTGGATTGGTGGATCAGAATCACCCTAAGGCTATAATCTGTCCACTTAAATGGTCACAGACTATCCCAGAGGTTATCCTCCTCACGGAGCCCAAAACAAAACAAGATTATCGCTGCTACCACCATGTTCACCAGGCTACTAGCTCAAGCTCCCATGGGGATTTCAGATCTAGTAGGTCCTGTGGTGGGACTAAGGCTGGAAGACCATGATAGCCCAGATACACAGGTCACTTAGATCTGAGTGGCCCTTAAAATCAGTCCTCCATTGCTTTGAAACACAGCCAAGGCAATGGGGGATCACAAAGCGACGACCTTGCAGCATCTCACATATAAATAATAATCCCAAAGTACAAATCCTACTGCAAGACTTCCATTAATCTAACTCAAACACATATATTAAAGTCACAGCCAAAGAATTGTCGGACTATGGAGAGAAGAAAAGAAAAGAAAAGAAAACTACTATCGCTAAAAAGAAAGAGAAAAGAAAAGCGATCTGAGATAGGTTCCCAGATACCTAAACCTAAGCTAGGCCTGGGTATATATAGTAGTGGGGTGGTGGTGCATTAGGGTTAGGAAACCCTAATTTTAACGATGCCACGTGGCATTATACTGATCCTTGGATGCCTCGGGGCATGTGCACAGAGATTTGAGCGTGAGAGTGCGTGCCCTAATCACTGGAAATTTCCAGAATGCCCTCTGCTGAAGAGATGGAAGTTTAGGTTCAGAGCCCGCTAGGTAGCTGTAGTTTCCCAGACTTGTCGCGTGGTAGCTCATTACTCTTTGCTAGGATGATTTGACACTGAAGCTTCAGCCATCGCGAGGTTGCCTTGGTTTGCTCTTCAGGCAGTCGCGTGGTAGAGGATTGAGCTCTTGCTGGGTTGGAGTTCGCGAGGTTGAATAGAACACACAGTCTCAAGCGTCGCGAGGTTGCAATTCAAGCAGTCGCGCGGTAGATTAGTCTTCGCTGGGCAACAACGTGAGAACTGTGCGAGCTCTTCTCTTTACTTGGACTTCGTGAGTTACCTCGTGAGGTTCTTTGTCTCACTCAATCTTTGCGAGCTTGGCTTTGCCTTCGCCAGGATGCTTTCTTTCTTGAATGGCGTGCGAACTGTGTGAGGCATTCTTCTTCTGAGAATTGTAGCCCACGATGACTGCGTGACAACTGTGTGAGGAATCTTCTGAAGCTCTCTCTCCTCAGCTGTCTTAAGTGAACTTCGCGAGATTGAGAGAGGTCTGCTTTGAACTGCGCGACACTGAGCGATGTGTTCTACTCTTGAGCTTCGCGAGAGCTGCGCGAGGTTGAGTTTCTGAAGCTCCTCACTCATTCATCTGCGCGAGAGGTTGCTGTAAAGCCTTGGGAAGCTCAGCTGATCTGCGCGAGGCTTCGAAGTTCATTCTTACTGAGGGGCATCTGGTGCCAAAGTAGGCTCCATAACAAGATTCTTGGCCTTATTTCACTGCTGATTATTTCCTGAACAAAACACTTAAGAAGAGTTTATTAGGTGGCTAAGGGTCTAATCAAAGGTTAAGTTAAGGGGTGAAAAGTGATACTTTTTAGGTCTTAACAGGAGTCTAATTAATATCAAAGTCTTGGTACTGCTAAGAGTCCAATCAGTTTCAGTCTCCTATTAGTACTAGGAGTGCATGTGTATCAATTCCAATAATATTCCGAATAAACAAAAGTGTCCAATTATATCGTAATTCTAGATAAAGCAGGTATACTAATTTTATTGCAATTCTAGACAAGTAGATGTATCAATCACGTGGCAATCACAACTAAAGCACTTAAGGTAATCTTACTAGCATTCTAATTTGAAGAAAACAAAGACTAATCTTTTTTGGGATTTTTGATTGAAGCAATAAATCAATGTACTAAACTAGAAATAAATGACCAAGGCAACAAAAGTAACTCTCTTTTTTTTAGAATCATAATCTACGGATCAATTATAGTAAAAATCTAACTAATAATGAATGAATTAACTTTCCTAAATTTTGGTTGAGATAATAAAGTGACTGAACTAGAAGACTGAATTGAATGAAAGTAAATAATGATATGAAGGCCTGTTTGATGCAATTAGTCAATTATATGGAAATAATAAAAAAAACTAAACTATAATTGACTAGTTAATCCTAGACAATCTAAAAAAAGAAAGGGAGGTTGGGCCCGCTATGCTAAGGAGGATTGGCCTCATTCCTGAGTACCCTCCGTAAGCTCCCTTGGGCAAATCGAATGGTTGAGATAAAAGATAGGTGGATAATTGAATAATAAAAGGAAGATTTTTAGAATTGAATTCGAAATTATAATAAGAAAATAGATTGAGAAACTAAAGTTATGAACTAAAATTTTTATTTTTTTTGGGTTTTTGACGGTATAAAAATATAGAATTAAATTATAGATTAAAATTTAGGACAGAATTCGAGTCTGAAATCAGAAAAATCAGGCCATATGATTAAGGACTGGTTTTGAACTCTGAGAGTCAGAGCCAAAAATTAATGATAGGATTGTAGATTATGATTTTAGAGTAGAATCAGAGCATAAGGTCATTATGTCGGACCACTAGATTAAGAACCGGTTCTAGAAACAGAGAACTAGAACCGGATATAGAGAATTTCGGTCCGAAGAGGGTGCTACGATCTAAAAATTAGAAATAGAATTGAATAATTAAACTAAGGGGGAAATCTCAAGTCTAAAATAAAATAAAATTCTTACCTAAGGTCGAGGCTGGAGAGAGGAATCTCGGAGTTCGAATATTAAAATCATGGCTAATTTGCTTTAGGGATCCATTCTCGGAGCTCTCTGGTTTTTGATTTACGGTCTCGTTTCTCAAAATTTGCAACCTCCTGTGTTATGTTCGAAGAGGATGCTACGGTCTAAAAATTAGAATCAGGGCTGCGATGATAAATCTTAGAGTTCGAATATTAAAAATCATGACTAATTTGCTCTAGGGGTTCGTTCTTGGAGCTCTTTGTTTTTTGATTTTACGGTCTTGTTTCTCAAAATTTGCAACCTCCTTTCTCTCTCTTCGAGAAAAAAATCTTTTATAGGTTTTCATTCAATTACACGCCCATTTTCGGACATTTAACTGAATTGCGCGCCAATTTTCTAGCGCTTAATCGCTTTGAGTCGGTCACCGACTCAGTGAGCGACGGGCCGAATTACTCAGTGGGTTTCCTAGTCCTAACAAAATCAGGACTAATTACACGCATGGTGGGATGTGCGTAATTTGATTAAGCATGTTACCTGAAGCGCTTAATTGAGGAAACGTAGGAGTCAAGGGTAGGAGACTAAGTCGGGCGTAGGCCAATTGCGTGTTAGTGGTGTAGCACTCAATCCGATCACGCGTCTATTTCCAGGTGCGTAATCGAGTCTCAAAACAGTCTATGAATGGAAGGTTGGTCTGAAAGGGGACTGATCGCGCGCTTGTGATTTTGCGCGTGATCAAATTACGTTCGGGTTTTCAGGTGCTTAATTCAGGGTTGTCCGGGTATGGTCTCAAGAATGGAATATAGGACTATTGTTTCAGTCTGCATTCTGGCTATATACTATTGCTTAGTATATAGCCTCCCTACATTGGAATCTGAGTCACAAAGCTATTGTTTTAGCCCGTGTTCAGCCATGTACAGTTGCATGGTCCTATGCCGAGGGTTAAAAAGGTCAAGGGCTGACCATACGAATTCGTGTACTCCGAGAGGGCGAAATGGGGGTGTCTACAGATGCCCCTATTGGGCGCACTCTTGCGAAGTAAGAACGCGCCGAAGAAGTAGACACACTTCATTCGAGGTGCCTTCCCCTTTCTTGAGAATTCACAATTGTGAATTGGTAATGCTGACATGACAAGCTTGGGTTTCTTATCTGTCAGTGCAAGCTAAAATGGAGTATTTGAAGGGCAAATGGTAGCTGTCGAAGGGCATATTCCGGGTCTGTGGGTGCATGGCACATCCCGTCGCATGGTGCTAGCTAACAGAGGGATTTTTATCCAATCGAGGTATCGGGGCATCAATCAAATGTCCAAAACAAGGTCCAGGGACTGATTAAAAAGAGATGAAATAGTATGTAGTATCAAGAGCTTTTGCAAGTAATGTCAGACCAGGCGCATCATTGCTCACACCAATGTGCGTCAGGCGTTTTGTTTCCAATAGGCATTTGTAAGTTCTTAGATTGAGTATTAGCTTCCCAGGGGAATGGTTGATTTGGGCTGGTAATTGAGATAAATTTTGTGAAGTGTGCTCAGTTGAATTCTGCGCAGTGGCGTATGCGCTTGATTCATCTGGAGTCATTTTTTTGCATCTGAACAAGTGATCCTGTGTAGTGACGTATGTGTTTGATTGCAATTTCAGAGGGCTTTGGGAGTTAAAGGTCAAGGCTAAGTGTAGTTGGTTGTGGTATTTAAAGAAAGGTGAGTTGGGTCTATATATTTTGTTTATTTTGTTCTTTTTTTTTTTTTTTTTTTCTTTGCAAGTAAAAGAAGAAAGATTTTTGAAATAAAAGATTTTAGAATGAGTAAGGGGTTCTGAAATTATAGAAATTTTAACTTAAGATCAATTTGATAGTAAAACGGCCGAAAATGTGGCTTCCGAGATGTCGCTGAGCAGATCCACCGGTACGGGATTTGGGGACCCGACCGTTCATGTGGTTGTCAAGATGACACTTGGCATGCCGGATACTCCATCTATGTGGTTGTCTCGATGAATAATGATGATTGTCTCTTATGGGAGGACTACAGTTATTCACGAGTTAAGAGAGACGGGTTTTAAAAGCATTTTGACTTAATCATGGATAATTATAATTTAGAAGAAATATCAAGTAATTGAAAAGGGGGTAATACTTACTTGGGGGTGATACTTACCTTAATTGTGTTGTGAGACCTTGGGAATATTGTAGTGGTGGTACTTTGGCAGTATTGTAACATTGCGATGGGACTTGGTGGCTATCATTATAATGCAGTGTTCCGGGTACAATGTCGTGGTAAGGTACCCCATTTTTTTCGTTCTTGTTGCTTAAGCGGTGGTTGGCGGTTGTCGGTTGTCAGCGTG
This sequence comes from Chloranthus sessilifolius, assembly GCA_021018995.1. Taxonomy (NCBI): domain Eukaryota; kingdom Viridiplantae; phylum Streptophyta; class Magnoliopsida; order Chloranthales; family Chloranthaceae; genus Chloranthus; species Chloranthus sessilifolius. The sequence continues at coordinate 44,716,248 of CM037596.1, forward strand.
ATGCCACGATGGGGCCTTGGTGATTGTAGTGGTACCGCAATGGGACTTGGGAGGTATTGTTGGGATGTTCGCGCTGTAGCTTGGCAGTAGTGAAATGCGATGAGACATGGGAGGAGTCCTACGTCTTCCTGCCTTTTTGTTGTAGTGGCGTCTGGTAGGTTTGTGGCAGGTACTTCTGGAGGAGGCTCTTTGTTTCGGCGATGGGACATGCTCGTGCTTTCTCCCTTTCTTCTTTTAATGCGACCGGTATTGTTTGAATTTTTTTTTTTGGGTAGTGGTGTCCACGATGTGAAGCGAGCGAAGCATTAAGCTAGGTAGGGTTAATGTGACAAGTGTGTCTAGTTTCTTTCTTTGGCAGATCTTGGGTTCTGGTGAGATTATGTTGTAGTTGCGTTGTGATTGGCCTAATTTTTGTTGTTGTTTGGTGTATTTGCGTTTTCGAGAAATTTGTTTTTGGCTTTTCGCGATGAGCCATGAGGGCATGGCAACAATTTTACGATGCGACTGAACGTCAGGGTGGTATCATGTGTGCGTGTTTTCATTGTGGTGGGACGTGCTTGAGTGGCTGCATAACGTGGCGAGATGGTTTCGATTAAGATGAAATGAACGATGTGGTGAGGGGGTGACGGTGTCACGTGGGGCATATATATTTTGTCTGTAATAGGGCCAGAGGCGTGCTCAACATTCTTTTCATGTTACGTGATGGGACAACAATGAGTGACGGTCCCTTTTCACTTTGACTGGCTCATGAGGCTATGCGATGGGACAAAGGGGACTCTCGTTCGAGAAGGGGTAAATTTCGGGCAAAATTAGGAATTAAGCGCCTAACATCAGCCGCTTAAATTGATCACACGCCCGATTCCAGGCGGGCAATTCAGGGTCTAAAGGAAGTATTTACACGTGTGTAGGTTAACCTGTGATTGCATTGTGCACAATGATTCTTGCACGTGATCGGAGCATTACCATGTCATCAGGCAGGCGACTTTTCGGTCTTGCGTGGCTACTGTGATGTTTAAACCGATTACACGACATAGCAGGGGCGCGGGATTGGAGAGTCACCAGGTCACTATGCGGGTGACCTTTCACATTGAGCGTAAACTATTTGTCATTCGATTGGAATGCGCGGTCTGTAGAAAGCGCGAGATTGGGAGGTCGCTCTATCTGTGCAGGCGACAGTCGTATTGCACGCCTGGTTAGGAGCGTGGATTTTGGATTGGGTGCTATGTGTGTAGCGCGTGATTAAATTAAGCGCATTTTTCCATGCGCGTGATCAGGGCCGTGTTCTATATAAGTGGGAGAACTTCATTTGGTTTTCATTCTCGGGTTTAGTCTCGAGTCTTGACTTTCTGAGTGTTCTAGCGTTCTGAGATTCGTGTTTCAGCGATATTGAGTGATTTAATCGTTAGATTTGGATGGCGTTTCTTCTTATATTAGTCATTTCACGTGATATTCATCCTAGTGTGATGCTCGGGGATAGTGTCATTTTGGGAATGGGCGGTATTGGGAATGAAGGCGTCGGTCTTCACACCGTTCCTTTCTAGGGAGCAGTGAAGGCAGCATTGATGGGGCGGTGACGAAGGAAGTGAAGATGGCGGGAAGAAGAGGTTCTGTAAATGGAGGGATGTATCCCTAACCCATTTTCCGTTTCTTCTGCCGGTGGCTCATTTAAGTTCTCCAAGTCTGGTGGCAACATTTCTGAAGCCTTTGATTGGATGTTCTGCTCCTTGTTTGGCTTATTGTAATTTTGGTTTTGATTTTGAGTTGTATGTTAGATTTTAGGTTTTCATTTTGGGTTGTAATTCAGGAGGTATGCCTCCGGTGAAACTTGTAAAACTTTAAACTATAAATAAAGGGGCATTTTTTTTTTATTCCTTATATTGTGCAGTTGGTTGGCTTGAATTTTGGTTGATGGATTAATTGGATTTATCTTCTTTGTCGTAGTTTTTAGATTTGAGTCAGCTTATAGTTTTAAAGTTTGTTATGAGAATGACCCAAGGTTTATTCATTCGTCCTATTAGGTCCTACTTAGTAGGTTCACTTGATTTTTATCAGGTTTGTTTAGGGCATTTTTTTATTTTATTACGCTCGATTATTGATTTAATTTATCGATGGATTAATTGGATTTATCTGATTTGTTTGATTTATTTTAGGATTTAATTTAGTTTAGGGTTTCATTCCGGATTGATTGAGGGTTTATCTCAAGATTAATTTATTTTATTGAGTTTTGTTTAGAGGGTTTACTTGGTTCTGATGGGTTTGTTGGGAGCATTTCTTTTTTGGTCCTAAACAAGTCAGGGCTTATTCTAGAAAATTATTCTTTTATTTAAAGTTTAAAGTATTTTGTTTTAGTCTTTTTCTTTGATTTGAGATGACACTTGTTAGAAGCGTATGGATTCAGGGTTTAATTTAAAGTTTCTAGATGGGTGTTAAGTGTTTGAATCCTATTGGCCTATCTAGACTTGAGGAGTTTATTTTTTTAGAGGGGCAAGTGTCGTGTAATTATTGGTTCATCCTGGTTGTCATGGATTGTGGTCTTTTAAAGGGGTATGTGTATGGTTTTGGATTCAATCAACTTGGTAGGTGTTAGGGTATTTTTAAGTGCTTGCTACTGCCTTTATTGGAAATGGTGATAAGAATTGGGTTAGTGAAAATCAGAGGTGGATTGAAGAGCAGCAAGCCTAAAAATACACAATCCTGCAAGATACAGGGCCTGTTATAGCAAGTTTTGATAAGTAAGAGTTTGTCCCACAAGGAAAGTTGATCTAAAGTTCCATGGGAGCTATCTTTAGTAGGCCCTCCAGATCTGGCTACAGATCTAGCAATCCTAAATGGAAGGGGATTTATGGTCACTATAGTCTAAATCCTAAGGTAACTTATTGCCTAAACTACAGAAAGGGTTGAGAAGAGTGATGGAATGTGAGAAAATAAATATAAAAGGGTGAGAAGTATGCTATTTGGTACAGATCTAATGGATCTTGTAACTCAGACTCAGATCTGCTGCTATAGAAATCTTGTCCAATGGCTACATTATCACCAAAGAGGAGAAAGGATCCAACTCACCCCTGTGCCATGATCCAATCTCTTATGGCTATAACCTGTCCACTTAAATGATCACAGACTATCCAATAGGGGAACCACAATCCAGAGATGGGTCAAAAACAAGTTTATCATTGTAGGCACTGCTTCATCCAGGCTACTAGCTCAAGAATCCATAGGAACCTCAACCTCTAAAGTTCTGTGTGTGGGGCTAGGCCTACAACGTGCACTAGCCTGAACACACAGAACCAGCAAGAGTTTGAGTACTAACTTTTAAGCTTGACTGTTCACTGCTTTAGAAAGACAGCAGTGATCCAGTCACAAGCCTACAATCTCTACAGCCAGATCAGATCTGCCATCTGATGGTCTATACAAATACAGGGGAGTCTGTCTCTGCACAATCTCTCACAAGGCTACAAGCACAAGTGCAGAGAAGAAGAATCTGTCTTAGATCTGTGGATTGACCTCACCCTAGGGCTATAATCTGTCCACTTGAATGGTCACAGACTATCCACAGAGTCTATCCTCCTCACAGAGGTCTAAGACAGAACAAGAACATTGTTGCCGCCACCATGTTCACAAGGCTACCAACTCAAGCTCCCATGGGGATTCAGATTTAGTGGGTCCTGTGGTGGGGCTAGGCCTGCAATGTGCCTAACCTGGACACACAGGTCACTTGGATCTAAGTAAAACATTAAGGACAATCCTCCATTACTTACAATACAACTTAGCAATGGGGGATCTCAAGGCAGCAGCCTTGCACAGAACAACTCACAAAATAGCCATCCCATACATGCAATAGATCCTATTACAAAACTCCATTAAAACTATACCAAATAATCATACAAAGGCATAGCCAGCAAGTGCTGGACTATGGAGAGAAGGAACAAGGAAAAAGAAAACTCCTAAACCCTAACCTTAGCCTACTATAATTCTACAGTCGGTTTCAAGAAGAAGGAATACAGAAGTTAAGTGCAAAAGTCTTCGTCCCTTAAACCTAAGCTAGGCTTAGGCTTATATAGCAGTCGGCTCTCTGTGAATTAGGGTTAGGAAAACCCTAATTTTATCAATGCAATTGCTGCCCATTCTTGTCCCTTGGATGCCTCGAGGCGTGTGCACGGAGATTGGAGCATTGGAGTGCGTGCCCTAATTACTGAAAGTTCCCAGATTGCCTCTGTAGAAGTGGGGAGAAGTTAAGAACCCGAGCCTCGCTAGGTAGAAAGGCTTTCCAGGTCTTATCGCATGATAGAATTGGCGTCGCGGGGTTGCTTTGACTTGAAGCTCTTGCAGTCGCGGGGTTGGTACTTTGGTCATCGCAGGGATGCTCTGGTCATCACGAGATTGATCTTTCCATTTGAATGGTGTGGGAATTGTGCGTACAGTTCATTCCTTGATGAATCTTGCGGCGATCCTCACGAAGAAAATAATGTACATGAGCTTCTGGATCGTGTGAGCAGTTCCTTGAAACTTTGTGTCCCGCGGCCACTGCGCGATAGCCGCGCGCTGGAATGCCTGGAGCTCTCTCTATTTAGTGAATCACGCGAAGGTTGAAGACTCATCTCTTGAGCTGCACGAAACCGCGCGAGCGCTTAAGAGTGAACCTCGCAAGAACTGCGCGAAGTATGCTTTTTACTCCCTGCTGACATCCATCTGTGCGGCTAGTTGGTGTGCTCCCTTCAGAAGGCCGCGACAACTGCGCGAAGCATTATTCCTGGTTCAATTGAACCCTACAACATCTGCGTGAGGCATTCTTCTTGATATTTTTCTACTTTGCTGTGCCTATGCTGCAGCCAACTCTCCGTCTGGGTTCAACCTCCTTTCTTCTGAGAAACTTCTGGGGCAACAGTAGGCTTCTTGGCATGGTTAGGGGCTTATTTGCAGCTTCTGCTTATTACCTACAGGACAGACTTAAAATACTTTTATTAAATGATTCAGGTCTTAACAATAGGGGTGAAAAGTGGTACTTTTCAGGTCTTAACAATAGGGGGTTCAGATGTGTGGCATTTGTCAGTTGATGATTCAATGGACATAGTTTATAAATGTTTGAGTCTTAAGTTTTGGGTTTGAATATTTTGTTCTCTTATTTCAAGTTTAAAGTTTGAAAGTGTTCCCCCTTTTTTCTTTGTTTGGGGCATCTTGTGTTTGTAATTTTGGGGCATTTTATTTATTTATTTATTTATGTCTTTTATTCCTTTCTGTTTCGTATCCCGGGTATTGGACCCGATGGGCTGTGTTTATTAAGCGGATGATGAGAATGGACGGGATTGGGAATGCAGGGCGGCAGTCGAATTGTTGCCATGCTAAGGGAAGAGGGGAAGATGGGATTTTTAATTTCCCGAATAAATTCGAATTTGTGCATTGCCTGAACGTGCGGATTTTATGTTTCTTGTTTTGAGTTGTATATTCAGAGGGTATACCCTCAGTGTATTTTGTAATTATTTTATTGATCTATAAAGTGGTTGTGTTCTCTATATCTCTTGTCTTATTTTGGTTTGACTTTCTCGGTATCGTGTTTAACTCATGTGATGTTTATTTATTTGGGTTTAGTTTAATTTAAATTTATTAAATTCAGGGAGCACCAGGGGTAGTTTCGCCTTTTTTGTTGTTTTTTTTTTTTATAGCTTAAGGGATATAGAGGCGATGGGGGGCATTTTTTTATTGTATATATTTTTTGTTAGAATGCATGGAAGATGGGGGCTACCTTTCTTTTTGGTGTAATTGATGAATGTGAAGGAGAGGGCATTTTTGTCGTTCGGTCTTAGTTTTGGGGTGCTCTCTTTTCCTTTCGGGGCGCGTGTTTCTTAAGTTAGAAGTGTTTTTGGTGGTTTTCCCAAGGGTGTAATTCGGGTCGGTAGTAAATGTCAGGAATGCCCTAATTTCAAGTTTTGGCTTGTGTCTTGGGTGTGAAAATTTTGTTTCTGGGCAAATTACACGTTTATCTTCGGGCGTTTAATCTAATTACGCGCCAAAATTCGAGCGCCCATTTCAGAAGGGTGAAGAGTTATTACGCGCTAGTTCATAGGCGTTTAATGAATTTAATCATTTTAACTTATACGCAGGATGAACACGACCGCTGGCATTCCCGCGTCAATGTGTAACGTTTGAGGTGATTACGCGCTCTTAGTAACACACATGATCAACCGGTCGGATAGATGTGAGCGGGCGACACACCATTTACGCACTCATCAGTGAGCGTGTGATCCGAATTAAGTGTTTTATGAGTGGCGCGTGATCTGATTGAGCACTTTATTTCAAGTGCGTAATTCGGGCAGCTTCTATAAATAGTTTAGAACTTCTCATTTTTGTCACGCGAGCCATTTTAGTCTTTGATTTTCTTGTTTCCTAGTGTTTGTGTTCTCATTTTTCATGTTTTTGTGATATCCTGTGATCCGGTCATCCATTTCGGGTGTCGTTTCTTCCATTTTCTTCAATTTTCTGAGCTCTTTGTATCAGATGGAGGGTGAGGGTGTTGGTAGGCCGGAGCTCACTATTTCTGAGTTAGAGGGATGTTGATGAGCGAGGGAAGTAAGAGTTCGAGGGCACATGCTAGAGCAGTTGCCATAGAGGCGGATATCAGGGAGATGGTCGCGGAGAGAGTCCCCGAGGGTGACCAGAAGGTGGTCAGGGAGGAGGTACCTAAGGCTGAGCCAGGCGTAGCCGAGGAGGAGGGCGATAAAGTTGAGGGTGAGCAGGGTGAGGAGCAGCCAGGCACTGAGCCTCAGGATCGTTGGCATTATCCACTAGAGGATTTCTTTGCTAGAGGTCGGGTAGGTCCCTGTAAGTAAGAGTTCTTCCATTTTCCTGAGAATTCAGGCTATGATATAGGCTCGTTAGGATCCGTAAACTCTTATAATTTACGTCGAACCTGCATTGATTATTGGTCTTGTTTACTTGTGTATTATGACAAGATGTCATGTTTAGTTGTTCTTATCATGTTTTGTGTGTTCGTTGTAAGTTATTATTATGTGGTTTGGGCGTATTTCATCTGCTTGCACTTTAAATTGGTTTATCTTTCGTCATAGGTGTGTGCTAGTCTTACTGTCATCATTTGTGTTTCGTTCAATAGGAGCCCCTGCAGCTGGCTATCAGCACGACATGGACCGAGTCTCATACTTAGTACCGTGCCTTGCCAGAGTTTCAGTGAGAGCGGTTGGTGTCCTTCAGGTTTGGGGTGATTTTGGAGTTAGAGCCTTTTCAGGTTGATCGGGGCTTGATCACGGCAATTATAGAGAGGTGGAGCGAGAGGCATCAGGCGTTTCTTTTTCCAGTCAGTATGATGCTGCTAACCCCTCAGGACAGGGTCTGCATTACTAGTCTTCATTTTGAGGGTGAGCCAATCATGGGGCGGATGGCAAGGAGTTATTTAGAGGTATGTGAGGAGATCCTAGGTGTGCCTTATAGGTTGAGTGGATCGAGGCCCGGTGTTGTTCGGGTTACTTGATTTTTTGATATGATCACGAGTGGGTTCACCCCTCCGAGGCATCATTCGAAGACAGCAGGGGTTTACGAGGCACGTTGTGCGAGGGTGATGGGCCGAGAGCCCATGATCGAGCGGGGATTGGTCGCGGATAGGGTGGTCTGAGCATTCTTGATGCACTTCTTGGGCGCAATACTTTTCTCTTCTTCGACTCGGGGATGCATCACTGGATTATTTTTGATGATTATGGGGGATTTAGACCGAGTCCCGATCTACGCATGGGGTGTGGCTGCGTTGGCACATCTTTACGAGTAGTTTTACTGTCGGGGTCAGGGAATAGCATCGATTGGAGGTTTCCTCCCATTTCTCTAGGTGAGTTTTAGTTAAATTGGTATCGTGGTGACCTTTTTTTTTTTAACCTTTGGTAATAGTGACGATCTTAATGTTTGTTGTGTGTGATCGTTGTTGTTATGTTATCATTTTCAGTTTTGGGCATACGATCATTTCGCTTTTCTGCGCTCGGGGGTTCTGTTGGAGGTTTCGTTCACGTTCTCACGGATGTGTGTGTGGAGGGAGGCATTGAGGGGTCGTCGCTGGTCACTTGACCTTTAGACTACACGAGGCCTCTTCGAGGATATGCATGCAGGGCAGGTATGTATATGGCATTTATGTTTTCATTTGACCTCATCTATTTTTTTTTATGGCCCTTAGGCTTCGCTCATGGATTGATTTGTTCCTTCGAATAGGTGATCTGGAGACCTTATGATGGTGCATAGGACGCGGGTGAGGCGGTGATTGAGTCCGGTCGGTCCTTCTTCGATGTGGATATATGGGTCCATTATTTTGAGTGAGTGGAGAGGATCCACACCTCTCGGGTGGTACGGCAGCTGGGACTCGATCAGGGAGTCCCTCCGGTGACTAGCCAAAGGGTGGCTAAGAGGATGACTGGCCCTCTAGGCTGGAATTTTGCAGAGCGGATGGCACTCCAGATAGCCGATTTCAGAGCTGGGGGGACTAGAGTCACGGGGGGGCGTGATGGGGCTGATGTGTGGGAGTAGAGGAGGTGGTTTGGCACGTTGGGTGGTGGGCGTCTCTTCACGTGTCCTTTTCATGGTAGTGGTTCTTTTGCTGTCGGCGGGCCGGAGTCGGCGTCGGCACTGAGGGAGAGGTTGGTCGCATTGGAGGAGGGCCGCCTCACGACGAGTGTGCGGGGAGCATTGGACGCCCTCCATAGGGCAATGGAGTAGATGGGGCATGCTCCTCGTCCTAATGAGGAGATGTTGCGTTCTTTGACTGAGTCAGTTGCCAGGGCCAGAGCGGTGGAGGATGAGTTAGGAGTTCGACTGGCAGAGGCTCGTAAGCTCCTGGTGAGTTAATTTACTGGTTTTAATTCATCCATGCATTGTATTGGTTTATTCTAGTAATGTTCTTAACATAGTGGTCTTATTTTTATCGTGGCTAGTCTGAGAGAGAGTCTGAGGTTACTCGCCAGGCGGCGATGATCGAGCTGTTGCGGGGCCAACAGCAGGCGGGTCTTACGATTGAGGCTAGTTTATGTTCGAAGATTGAACAATTGGTAAGTATCTTAGATTGGACATATTAACTATTGATGGTTCAGGGATCCTCGATAATGTTGGCATATTGGTGGCAGTTTTAGATAGCAGAGCTTTCCGCTGCAGGGGCTTCGGCTCAGGCATTTGATCCTTCTTCAGTGGCCTTATCTAGTCAGGAGGATCCAGTGATAGCTCGTCTGCGGTTTGAGTTGGAGCATTGGGTAAGTTTCATCACTCTTCAGTTTACTTATATTACTATACTGGTTGGTTAGGCATTATTATTATGTTGGCTTGATGGTTTACTAACATGTGCCGGTGTTTTAGCGTCGAGTTGCTGAGGACTTGTAGATGAGGGAGGCGACCGTCGCTTATCTACGTTCCGAGAGTCAGGTTTGGTTTAGTGTAATTTCATTTGGGTTGTTCGTTTCCACTTATTCTAACGTGTTCGTATTGGCTTGTTGTTTGTTTTCTTTTTGTTGTTCAGGCAATTTCGAACTCCGCTCCCGAGGCTCCTCCTCAGGGGTCAGTTCCTATCCCTACCTAGGTATGTTTTAGTTATTAGGTTCGTAAATTAATTGTTATCGTCATATTTATCTGATGCATTTGTTTATTCTTGTTACAGCCACCTACGTTTGTCATCCCTCAGGTGCCATCTGCTGATCCTGTGACCGCAGAGACAGTCGAGCGACTTCTGGGAGAGAGGCTAGATATGGTATATATGTATTTTCCATTTTGAGTTTTGTTGTTGTTTGTATATGCATATGTTTGCTTCTTCTAATTCATTAGAGTTATACAGGTTCTTCAGCTCGAGGAGGCACGACTAGAGGCAGCGTTGGCACGCGCCACGCGCCACTCTGGAGGCGAGACGGGTCCTCAGAGAGGTGGAGAGCAGTGAGGATCTGGTGGTCGAGATGTTGGTCACGCAGAGGATCATACGGAGGCACTAGCGGCAGTGTGTCAGACGACACAAGCGGAGATGCAAGTTTCGCTGGATCGGTTACAGTATCGCCTGACGAGGGGTGAGCGGGGTCGCGCAGGTCAGCTAGTCATCGTGAGGGGTCGGAGTCGAGGGCTACGAGTTCTTCAGCTAGGTAATCTCGTCATACCTCTCGTAGTGGTGACAGGAGTGATAGTCGTGAGGATTCTGTCATTCTGGGGAGTCATGCGAGGCTTCCTCCTCATTCTCAGTCGAGGCGGTCGGTCAGTCAGGCTAGTGAGGGGGTTCAGTGGCGGGTCCTCGCCGTTTAGAGGTTCCGAGGACTCCGGGTGCCAGGATTGTGTTTTTTGACAATCAGCCTACAGACCTCCGGGCTGATGATACCGGCGATAGCGGCGCTCGTCCTCCTCAGCGACAACTTAGGGATTAGGGGTGTGTGTGCATTTATCTATATTCGTTGTATGTGCATTGTATATAGGGGGAGTGTCCCCAGTGACAAATGTGAAGAAAAAGGAAAGGATTATTATTTTTGGTACACGTATATATATATATATATATATATATATATATATATATATATATATAGGGATTTTTGGTTCAGATGTATCTGATTTGCTTCTCCTCCATTGATTTCCTTTTGGTGTTTTCTTTTTGCCTTCGGTGCCGTCAGTCGTCACTGGGACTTGGATGCTTTCTGAGCTGGCCTGGTGCTGGTTTGAAGGTCGCTTTGTGTCTACACATGTAAAGGTAATGCTATCAGTAGTTTTGTTCCCCCACTTTGCTAGTTGTCAAGGGGGAAAATATCTCAGACCGGGGTCTGGTGATAGAAAGGTGGATATAAGCCTCGTTTTTTTTTTTCTTCTTTTTCTTTTGAAATAATAAATAGCGCAACAGGGAAAGCAAATGACAATAGAGATAATGACAAATAAAAATAAATAATAAATAAAATAAAAAATGCCTCAGCGTAGAAGCATGGTTGAACTTGCAGTATAGGATTTTGATAGTGCTCTCTGAGCGGTATCTTCATCATTCTTCATCTTTTGGTGGTCGGGTCGGCGCTTCCTGTATAGTTTACCTTCTTTTTGCAAAAAAATGCCCCAGCATGTGGATGCAATGGAGCTTCCCTAGGCCTCAGATAAGCATTTTGGGTCTATAAGTAGTCATGGGTATTAGGTGAATTAGTCTTGCAGAAAAGTGCATTGGTACTGTCTCCGAACTGGGGGGGAGGTCCTTCGATTAATAGCATACGGGGGCCTATCTTAGGGTATTGATCATCCTATTCTGTGGTTATTCGAGAAAAGCATGGTAAGTGTAATGGGTGATTGCATCAATCGTCATTAAGTGGTTTTTAGTTTCATTCCTAGGAATATCCTGTGAAGTCTCAGATTCATCGTCCAAAATAAAACTAGAAGGGGGAGAGGTAAGGCTTAGTGATATGGGGAATAGTTCGTAACTAATACCTTTTCAAAAGGGGTACATAACAATCTTTTCCTCTGAGGGGTATGGAATGCCATGATGGAGCTCTTCGTCATGTTTCGGTACCATCAAAATCTCACATTCTATGGCTAGCAGGGATTTATCCTCGTCCTGCCACCTTACGACGACATCTAGTAGTATGAGAATATCAGGGATGCCCTCGCAGCTTGCTTATACACTTCTAGTAAAATTACTGGAGATGTCCTCACGGCCTGCTTATGCTTTCTTGAGTTCATTGACTTGTTCATTCGTCGTAATGCTCTCGCTCGATATATATTTTTTTGTGTACATTTTTTTGAAAGCATCCTGTTGGCGCAAGAATGACGAGTTTCGATTGAACCTAACATCTTCATTTTTTTTGCTCTAACGTCTCCTCCAATGGCAGGGATAGGGAATGAGAATCAGGTATTTCTTACGCTTTTGAAAAAAGGTTTTAGGTAGGTCACTAATCCTTCAATCAAATCGCCCGAGTGTAAATGGTGGGCGATAAGTCGGAGATTTTTAAGGATATTCTGAGGATTGAAGATATACGACCAATAGATGGGTCATGATGACTATGAGGATGATAAGTATAAGTATTTTAACCATAGGATGTGATGATCATAAGACTAAGAATAGTATTTTCTACAGTATATGGCATTCCAAGGGCTAGGGAGCTCTTCCCCATCTTGGTTTACCAATTTGTATGCATTTCCAGGGTATGTGGCTGTTATAACGTAAGGGCCTTCCCAGTTCGATTTCAATTTTCCTTTTGGATGGACGTGTTTGGAAGGCATAACTTTCTTTAAAACTAGTTCGCCAATATTAAAGGTTCGTTCAAGGACTTTCTTATCGTAGGCCCTAGCCATTCTCCTCTGATATACCTGAGCGTCATCAGCTGCCCTTAGGCGTGTTTCATTGAGTCGCTCTAACTGAGTAAGTAAAGCAATTCTCCTCTTGTCTAAGGATAGCTCATCATCGAGTTGGATGCGTAAAGATGAGACTTGTATCTCATATGGTAGTACTGCCTCCATTCCATAGGTGAGGAGGTAGGGAGTTTGGCCAGTAGCCATACGAATAGAGGTCCTATAGGCCCAGAGTGCTTTTGGTAATCGTTCGGGCCAGCCGGCTCCATTGCTTGTTTTCACAGTTCGTTTCAGGATTCGAATCAGCGTCTTGTTCATAGCTGCTGCTTGTCCGTTGCCTTGAGGGTAGAATGACGATGAGTGGCACAAATAAATGTCGTACTTCTTGCATAACTTCTTCATCTTTTCCGCAATGAACTGCCGTCCGTTGTCGGTGATGAGCATTCTGGGTACTCCAAATCGGGTAATGATATTTTGAACTATAAACCTCGTGAGCGTCGAAGTGGTGATTCAGACATAAGACTCGGCCTCTGCCCATTTGGTGTAGTATTTGGTCACTGTAAGTATGAATGCATGCTTGTGAGTATTCCCAACTGTGTCTGTAAACGGTCCAATGATGTCGAAGGCCCACATCGAAAACGGCCACGGCGAGGTCATGGTGTTTAGTGCAACTGATGGAGCTTTGATAAGTGCAGCATGCTCTTGACATTGTTTGCAGGATTGAACATAGAGGTGGCAGTCTCTTATCATCGTCGGCCATAAGTAGCCTTGTTGTGTAACTTGATCGGCGAGTCTTTGTCTACCAAAGTGGGCGCCGCAGGCGCTGGCGTGTGCTTCTCGGATGATGTATTTTCCTTCAGTAATCGTAACGCATCGCAGCAGTAATCCTTTGGTGAAGGCTTCTTTGTATAATGTTTCACCGAGTATACATAATCGGGTGCACCAGTTTCTTATAGTCTTTCGTTCGATCTTTGTGGCATATGAGGGAACATGTTGATATTTCAAGAAATTTTAGATATCAAAATACCATGGCTATCCGTAGTCGGTTGGTGATTTATCGAATCTGACCATAGCGACTTCGATTTCTGTTCCAGCATGATTTTCTAGAGTGATTATTTTTTTTGATTTCGTGTTGGGAGGTAGAATTGGTAGTTCCCTTGTAACGGTCCATGCTACTTTGTGGGCGGGCACTGTTAATCTTTCAATGAAGAAGGTCTTAGTATTTTGGCCGATAAGTATCTGGATGACAGAGGCTAGTGTGGCTAAGGAATCTGCTAACTCATTTTCTAATCTAGGGATGTGTGTGAAAGAGTTCTTTTCAAATTTCTTCACCAAATATTGGGTGGTCTCTAGGTATCTCATCAATCTCCTTTTCTTAGTTTTCCATTCTCCTATGACTTGTGAGATTACTACTTTAGAATTGCCTATGGTCTTTAACTGTTTGACACCTAATTGTAACATTGTTCGTAATCCAGCTATAAAAGCTTCATATTCTACAACATTATTGGTAACAGGAAAGTCTAATTGGAAAGCTTTGGGTATCATCACTCATTTTGGGCTTAGAAGGACTATTTCGATGCCCTTCCCTTTGTGATTTAAAGCACCGTCGAAGTAGAGAGTCCATGAGGTTTTATCAGGTTCTTTGTCATGAATTGTGAGTAAGTCTTCATCAGGGAAGTCTGCGTGTATAGGTTCATCGTTCGAGAGTGGAAGATCTTGAGGTAATCTGCATATGCCAGCAGGCGATCTTCCTTGATGTGGTGGGCTTTTTGAATATGTACTTCAGAGGATCCATTCGGGCTAGCACTAATATCTTATATGCTTCGAAGTAATGTCATAATTTAGTTGAAGCCCATACCAATATAAGGCATGTCTTCTCCATAGGGGTGTACTTTCGTTCGTATTTGACCATCGTTCTACTAAGGTAGTAAATGGCCTTCTCTCTCTTGCCATCTTCTTCATATTGTCCTAAGATTACTCTCATCGCTTTATCATTTGCTGAAAGGTATAGGATTAGGGGTCTTTCGGGAACTGGTGGTGATAGTATTGGCAGGTTAAGGAGGTATTTTTTAATGCTATCGAAAGCTTGCTGGCATTGGTCATCCCATTTGTACTCAATTCCTCCTTTAAGTAGTTTGTAAAAAGGATCGTAGCGGTTTGAATGCTGGGAGATAAATCACCTGATGAATTGCAATCTTCCTAGCAAACCTCGTAATTCCTTAATATTACTGAGAGGTGGCATCTCTAAAATGGCTCTCACTTTCACAGGATCGACTTCAATCCCTCGGTTGTTAACTATAAAATCAAGTAATTTTCTGAAGGTGACTCCGAAAACACATTTCTTAGGATTCATTTTTAGTTGATATTTCTTAGCTCTCTGTAGCACTAGCCGAAGGGCTTTGGTGTGTCCTACTCGCGTTTGGGACTTCACTAATATGTCACCGACATAAACTTCTACACACTTATGCATCATGTAGTAAAAAATAGCCATCATGGCGCATTGATATGTGGCTCCTGTATTCTTGAGCTCAAAAGGCATGACGATATAGCAGTAAGTTTCCCATAGTGTGGTGAAGGAAGTCTTTTCTTGGTTAGACTCTGCTAACTTGATCTGATTATATCCAGAGAAACCGTCAATGAAAGACAACATCTCATGTCCAGCGGTGTTATCAACAAGAGTGTCAATATGTGGGAGTGGGAAGTCATCATTTGGGCATGCACCGTCTTTCTTGGCGACAGGTACTATGTTGGCGACCCACTTGGGATAGAGGACAACTCAGATGAATTTAGCTTTGTGTAACTTGTCAACTTCCTCTTTGACTTGAAGGGCTGTTTGGGGGTGCATCCTACGGAGTTTCTGCTTAACAGGTTTCGCATCGGGTTCTAAAACAAGACGATGTTCTACTAGGCTTGGGTCTAGCCAGGCATGTCCTCGTAGGACCATGCGAAAGAGTCAAGATGTTCCTGTAGGATTTGTACAATCTATTGACATTCTCTAGAATTGAGTGTCGCACTAATTAATAGTTTCTTAGGCTTCTCGTCGGTGACAAAATCGATTTCCTCCGTGGGTTCAGCGGCAGCCTAGGTCTGTTCGTCAAAACGTTTAATAACCTGTCGGAAGTCTTGAGTCTCATCAGGGCATGGTGTTCCTCCTTCATCCTCAATAAGCTCATATACCACTAAATTACTAGGTTGGGGATTTATTTTTGCGCAAGGCCACTCTTCATCGACATAATGTATGATCGAAAGATCTTTGGTAAAGTGAAGGTCAAGGCTATTAATTCTTCTCTCGAAGTCGTGGAGTATCTCTTCTGGTATGATGACATTACTTGCTTTGAAGCTTTCATTCTTGCGCTAAGGCAAGTCAGGAGTTATAGGAGGGAAGTCCCCTCATTGACTGTAGACTTGAGTCGGGATAAAGAGTTCCCTTTATTTTTCAAGGTTTTCTAATTTTTTTGAGTTTTATGTTTCTAGTTTTTTAGGGTTTTCTATATTTTCTATTATTTTGATTTTTGATAATGAATATAGTACCGGGAGATTCGCTTCCTCTAGTTGAGGGAGCGAGACGGTTGTGGGAACCATTCGGGCAATCCTTCGGGGAACGCGAACTTGTTGCAAATTTGGTATTTTTTTTTTAGAGTCCTCATCCAATGGGATCTTTCGAATAAGCAATGCTGATGATAGGGGTATCATAGTTTGAGTTTCCTCTACTAGGTTGATTGTCTCTTCCCTGAAGAAGCTCGAGAGATCATAATCGATGAAACGATTGTCTTCAGAGTTATGAGATGATTGTCCTTCCCATGAGGGGGAATCTCCTAAAGGGTCCCCAGGGAGAGGAAACTCTTTCTCTTGATCTTCATGATATGTTGGGATGAGCGCACATGCTCGAAGCGGGGCTGATAATGGTAAGAAATGCCGGGAGATTCCCAAGGACATTCCCATCCTTTCAAGTTATGGTCGATGATATTATCCAACTCACTCTTTGGATCTGATAAGGCATGAAGTTCTAGGTTGGCTTGATCTGCCAATTCGAGTGCAGGGAGGTCTATCTAGTAGTCCTCGTCATCACTTGGTGGAGGTCGCCACTCTTCCTCGAGCGATTGCTAAAATATTTGGAGTTGTGGTGCATCTGGGGTTGAAGGAGCGTCTAATTCAAACTCCTCTTCAAACTCTAGGAGTGGGACGTGGGTGTTTCCTCCTGAGTCGAATAACTGACCATCGAGTCTTCTCTCTTCTGGTGCCAAGAGCGAGGTAGGTGGATTACTGGTCGTGCTTATGGTTGCAGGGTCGGCTCTGTCCACCTCGATCGTTATAGGATGTGTGATCTTGCTAGCAAATTGCTCTAGTATGCGAGTGCATGCTTCGCACCGGGGTTGATATGGGTGAAAGATACAAGGTGAGTCCCACCTCCAAGGTCGAGGCAAAGGTGGATGCTATATGAATTAATATTTTCTTGCAAGGTGTCATCCCGTTCCCATGGCGACCGTGAGTGTTCTTTGTCATCTCGTAAGGCCGCTATGTGAAAATCTTTGTCATCCATAGATTCCCAATCCTGTAATTGCGGTTCAATTTCTGGAGGCTCTTTCTTTCTTCCTTCTATGAGATTTTTAGTGTCAAACAAAGGTTTGACTCCTTCAAGGGGTTTGTCAATATCATCATTCAGGTTTGTCAAATCATTGAATGCTTTGGATATTAGTTCAATTTCGATCTCCTGGGGTTTGGTAAAGGATACTCCCTTCTGCTTTGGCACATCTATTTTCTCAGTAGTTCTATAGACGAAGTGGTCATAAAGAGACCATTTTGGTGAGGTAGGGAATAAATCGACTGGTTGGTTGTTCGATTGGTAACCTGATCCTATGTGCTTGCGTATTTTAGTCGAGAATATAGGTTTCACACGACCTTGCTTATTCTTATCGAGTCTGGTGTGGGGGACGTATCTAAGTTGGTACATAAGATCCCACCCTTTCATCGCGGTTGGGTTGATGTCATATAATCTAGTGAGGTCTGGGCCAACCTCCCTCCTCATTAGCTCTTGTTGTCGCTCTGAGTGGAAACCAAGAAGGGCAGGTAAGCAAACTCCTACGACAGCTACTTCATTAGGAATTCGCGTCTTTTAGATGTGGCCTATGTTTAGTACGGATTCATGGGCCGTCAGAATACTTGTCGCGTAATCGGTATTCATATCCTGAAGAGGCGCATCAACATATATACGGACGATGGAGTCCTCATACGGGAATTTAATACATTGATGGTATGTGGATGCGACAACCTTTATTGATTCTAATCATTTTCTGCCTAAAATGAGATTATATGTGTTAGTGGAGTCAGCAATATAGAACGTAACATCTTTTGTCACGGGTCCAAGGCGGACCTGAAGTTTGATAGTTCCTTTTACGAAATGACGCGAGCCATCGTAGGCTATGAGCGACAAGCCCGATGGCCTGACGTCTTGTTCTGTGTATTCAAGTGTTTTCAATGTGGTGAAGCTCATCCAGGATCGTGTCTTCGTCCACTTGAGCGTCCTCGAGTGCCCTTATTAATAGTCGGTGATGATCAAGCGACTTCTTGATGAGTTCTAGTATAGATATCTGGGCTGGGATCTTTTGGAGATGTCGTAACAAATCATATTCTTGCCCTGGCTTGAGTGCTATTTCTTTGCCCGACCGATTGGCCCTAGGTGCAGGTAGCTGAGGTGGTTGTGGTACGGGAATTAGTGGTGGGATGACGTGCGGTGGGGGTGGTAAGTCAACTTCCCTTTCTCTCGTGTTCCCCTCGGGTAGTTGTGCATGCATGAAATCTTTATTCCGCGGGAAAGGGGGAGGTGGATAGTTGGTTCCTAACTTGAGAATAGGGTAGGTTGATTTCTGGTCGAACCTATCATGCCTCGATGTCGGTGCATTTATGAAGCGAGTGAAGTTAAGGGTCGGAGTGCATGTTTGTATTGTACTACTCTAAGGTGGGAGGTATTGCGTGTGATCCTCTTCCTCTAATAAAGTGGAGACCAACGTCTCGCATGTCTTTAGGTATTCTTTTCGTTCACTTTGCTCTTCATCTGACGGATACTCAGTTTTGGCTTCACTCGCTTGGTTGGGAGTCATGTGGGCAACACTGTCTATTCGTGCGACAGTCGGAATGACGATTTGGAGAGCATAGTCTCCACACTCAGATTCAGAGTCGGGTGAAGAGAGTGGCAACACTGGTGATTCGAGATTTGGCGGGGTCAATGGCTCTAGTGGGGAATGATGGAGGAATGGCCTCCTGGCCCTGAAGGAATGGACTTGTATTTGAGTAAACTTTAGATATGGAGGCGGGATCGGTGGCGCGATCTGTGTGATCAAGGCAGAGGGGTGTAAGGAGGATGGAATTCTTATAGGGGTAGTAACAACGTCAGAGGGTAGGATACAAGTGATTAATGTCAAAGGCTGGAAATAAGGTTGACTGGGGAGATCTACAGTAGTGACCTGGGCCGGTGTCCCTCGGATGTGGTTGGGCATGGGGTTATTTATGATCCCTAAATTCTGTTGGGGTTGATTGTTATTAGGGCCAGGGTTCCTAAGCGCTTCCCAATCAATTTGATTCTAGTCGTTCATGTCATAGATCACATCCCTGAGAACCCAACAATCCTCTAGGTTGTGTCCCTCGTACCGATGGAAAGAACAGTATTTACCGTAGTCGAGATTTACAGGCCATGGCCTAGGCTTTTCTTGTGAGAATCATAAGAGATTCTGAGCACTAAGGAGGCAGAAAACATTGGAAATAGTATCGAGTAGAGGGGGATAGTGTTCCCACTTTGACTGATAGGGTCCCCTAGCCGGGTTAAAGTTCTGAGGTGGAGGTACGCTGTTATAATTCGGCGTGTGGGCCGGTCGATTATGTGCTACATTTTGGGCTTAATAAGCATTAGGGTATTGGTTTCTATTTTGATATTGGCCTTGGTTCTGGTTTTGGACCTGGTTCTAGTTTGTGCACCTGTGTTGATTAGCACCCTGATTTTGACTAGCGTATCCTTGTTGAATCTGGTTCTACCCAAAGTTGGGTGTTGGGAAGTTCCCGTTATTCAAATTTTGCCCTTGATTGACAACCGTATTAACTTGTTCGGTTCCTGAGACTTTCTTATGATTTTTTGGTTTTGACTCGTTGGAGGAGCCCACCTTTGACGTGACTATGGCTAATGCAAGATCTCTACCCTTGATGTGTCGCGTCAGTCGGGATGCCCGAGAGTGAAGTGCAGTGGAGTCAGGGCAATCGCTGTTGACTAGGGTGCTCCTTAGTGGTTCCTTGGTATTATCAATGATGATGTCAATTGAATCTTTCTCTTTATTGAAGTACCAGTTCTAGCAGCAAGCTTTCGCTATCTAGTGACGAAGTTTGTGAATTCTTCATCTGGCCCTTGCTTGGCCGCCATCAGGTCGCTGAGGCTAACCGTCTCTTAATCAAGTGTTTATATTGGTCTAGGAATCGACCGACTAGCTCATCAAAAGTCTTTATCTTATAAAGTGGGAGGTCCGTGAACTAGTTTAGAGCTTTTCCTTCTAATGAACGTTGAAAGTAGTGAATGAGAAGTCCTTGATTGTTGCATATAGGTCGGCAATCATTACAAAAGAGGGCCAAGTGATGGTTCAGATTTCCGGTACCATTGTATTTAGTAAATTTTGGCGGTTTAAATCCTATTGGTAGGTCAAATTCAATGTCTCGACAGAATTTATCGAATCCGAACGAGCGACCTGGGCATTCCTTCTTGGCCATGTATTCATCGAGCATTTTTAGGAGGTTTTCGACCTTTATAGTGTTGTCGTTGAGAGTGACGCGTGAGATACCCTTGTTTGGAAAATTGACATTAAAGAACATGTATGTTGCCTCAATAGCGTAGCACGGGCTGACACCGTGCTTGGGGTAGAAGGTGGCCTCTCTTGTTGCTCCTGCTCTCCCAAATTTTATTGTCCCCTAATGGTTTCATATGCAGCAGCCAATCCTCAAAGTAACTCTTCGAAATCATCGCCTCCTCTTTGTATTCTTTGGATGCTAAGTTCTACGATTTGTTGAGTGGTGAGATTTTGTCCAGAGCTATTATTTATGTCGTTATGGCTATTACCGGCGTGTGGTGTAGAAAAGGGGTTCTCTTGTTCACCAGCCATGTTGACTTCAGGTTGTCATGGGCTAAAAGTATAAGGTGGTTCTTCCTCATAGGCAGGGTTGTTATGAAATCCCCATAACGGCGGGTCTCCTGAACTTACTCTACGTATGTCAGACATTTCGAGTCTTTGGCGTCGACTCATATATATATATATATATATTTAAATTTAAATGACACGATGGGAAAGAAAAATACGGAAGTAAAATAAAGTTAACTATCTAAAGAAAAATAAGGGGTTTACAAAAGTGTCCCATCGCGATCTCCAGTCTGTTGGCGCACGCTTTTTCTAAGTTCCTCTTGGTTCCCGTTGAATAAGTGGCTTCCAATTCTGTCCTGTTGGACTCTAGTGATGCAGTGTATGTGATAAGGTGGGGATAAATAGTAATAGGAGGAATTTCCTAGGATGATTCCTAGTTGATTTGTGATCACCAGCTGCAGATATTTATCGACGCTACAACACGTCAATGATCACGCGTTTAAGCAGGTGTGGGTTACTTCTATACTGAATCGTCCGCTTGCGAACGTCAGCAGTAGTGTCCTCTTTTAATTAGATAGTTGCAGCTTTCATTTTAGTTTCCCTTGTTGCTGTTGTGGTCGATTTAGATTCTTTTTTTTATTATTGTGAATTATGATTAGGTGAGCTTATTATGATGGATTATTTTAGTGTCCTGATGCTATCAGGAGTCCAATCATTTTCAGTTTCTCGATATCATTAGGAGTCCAATTAATATCAAAGTCCTGGTACTCCTAAGAGTCCAATCAGTTTTAGTCTCCTACTGGTACTAGGAGTGCATGTGTATCAGTTCCAATAATATTCTGATTAAACAAAAGAGTCCAATTATATTGCAATTTTAGATAAAGCAGGTATACTAATTTTATTGCAATTCTAGACAAGTAGATGTATCAATCGCGCGACAATCACAACTAAAGAACTTAAGGTAATCTTACTAGCATTCTAATTTAAAGAAAACAAAGACTAATCTTTTTTGGGATTTTTGATTGAAGCAATGAATAAATTTACTAAAATAGAAATAAATGAGCGAGGCGACAAAATTAACTATTTTTTTTTTAGAATCATAATCTACGGATCAATTATGGTAAAAATCTAACTAATAATGAATGAATTAACTTTTCTAAATTTTGGTTGAGATAATAAAGTGACTGAACTAGAAGACTGAATTGAATAAAAGCAAATAAAGATATGAAGGCCTGTTTGATGCAATTAGTCAATTATATTGAAATAATAAAAAAAACTAAACTATAATTAACTAGTTAATCCTAAACAATCTAAAAAAAAAGGGAGGTTGGGCCCGCTATGCTAAGGAGGATTGGCCTCGTTCCTGAGTACCCTCCGTAAGCTCCCTTGGGTAAATCGGATGGCTGAGGTAAAAGATAGGTGGATAATTGAATAATAAAAGGGAGATTTTTAAAATTGAATTCAAAATTATAATACAAAATTAGATTGAGAAACTAAAGTTATGAACTAAAATTTATAATTTTTTTGGGTTTTTGACGGTATAAAAATATAGAATTAAATTATAGATTAAAATATAGGACTAAATTCGGGTCTGAAATCAAAAAAATTAGGCCGTATGATTAAGAATTGATTCTGAACTCTAAGAGTCAGAATCAGAAATTAATGATAGGACTGTAGATTACGATTTTAGAGTAGAATCAAAGCATAAGGTCGGTATGTCAGATCGCTAGATTAAGAACCAGTTCTAGAAATAGAGAACTAGAATCGGATATAGAGAATTTCAGTTCGAAGAGGGTGCTACGGTCTAAAAATTAGAAATAGAATTGAATAATTAAACTAAGGGGGAAATCCTAAGTCTAAAATAAAATTAAATTCTTCCCTAAGGTCGGAGCTGCGGAGAGGAATCTAGGAGTTCGAATATTAAAATCATAGCTAATTTACTCTAGGGATCCGTTCTCAGAGCTGTCTGGTTTTTGATTTACGATCACGTTTCTCAAAATTTGTAACCTCTTGTGTTGTGTTCGAAGAGGATGCTACGATGAGAAATTTCAGAGTTCGAATATTAAAATTATGACTAATTTGCTCTTGGAGTTCGTTCTCGGAGCTCTCTGGTTTTTGATTTTACAGTCTCGTTTCTCAAAATTTGCAACCTCCTTTCTCTCTCTTCAAGAAAAAAAGCTTTTATAGGTTTTCATTCAATTACGCTCCCATTTCTGAATGTTTAACTGAATTGTGCGCCAGTTTTTTGACCCTTAATAGCTTTGAGTCGGTCACCGACTCAGTGAGCGACGGGCTGAATTACTCAGTGGGTTTCCTAGTCTTAACAAAATTAGAACTAATTATACGCGTGGTGGGATGTGCGTAATCTGATTAAGTGTGTTACCTGAAGCACTTAATTGAGGAAATATAGCAATCAAGGGGATGAGACTAGGTTGGGCGTAGGCCAATTGCGCGCTAGTGGTGTAGCACTCAATCCGATTGCGCGTCTGTTTCCAAGCTCATAATCGAGGCTCGAAACGGTCTGTGAAAGGAAGGTTGGTTTGAAAGGGGATTGATTGCGCGCTTGTGATTCGGCGCGTGATCAAATGACGCACGGGTTTTCAGGTGCTTAATTCAGGGTTGTCCGAGTATGGTCTCAAGAATGGAATGCAGGACTATTGTTTTAGTCTACATTCTGGCTATATACTATTGCTTAGTATATAGCCTCCATATGTTGAGATCTGAGCCACAAAGCTATTATTTCAGCCTGTGTTCAATCATGTATAGTTGCAAGGTCTCATGTTGTTAAGTAGTGAAAAATGCCAGTTTTCATCGCTTAACCTGATTTTTGATGGAATTGTGAGCACACTAATAAATACCTGTTGAGTCTACTTTGTAGATAGCAATAAAAGACAGGAATAGTGCAGAAAACTACTCAAAAATGCTGCACAAAGAAGTCCATCTCTCAGCACAGTGCAGACCCAGCAATGGCACATAAGAGGGCTGCACACCATTGGCCACTTGGGGCTTGTGGCAACAGTAGGGCAGAGTTAAGGAAGTGAAAGCAGGTAGAAAACATCCTATCGAGAGGTTATCTGAAGGCTTCAATAGGAGCTGAGGGCTAAAAATAGAGGAATTCGTGCAGATGGAAGGGTTTCGATAGGATCTGAAGACAGAGAAAGGAAGAATTCGTGAGGATTGAGAAGTTCGATAGGATCCAAGAACCTATTGAGCAGTTGAAAGAAATAAAGAGCTTCCTCAACCTGTCGAAATCGTGTGAAGAACTTCTCAGAAAATAGGCTATTCACATGCTGCAACTTGGTGACCTGTTGTATAGTAAAAAGCTGCTCATCTGGGAAAGAGTCATTGATGGGCAAGCTCTCTGTTTCAGCCTCTGGGATCCTTGACAGATGGTCAGCAACCACATTCTCAACTCCCTTCTTGTCTTTAATCTCCAAGTTGAATTCCTGCAAAAGAAGAATCCATCTGATTAGTCTTGCTTTGGCTTCCTTCTTGGACAAGAGGTATTTCAAGGCTGAGTGGTCAGTAAACACAGTGATTTTTTATCCCAACACATAAGACCTAAATTTTTCCAAAGCAAATACAATGGCTAATAGCTCCTTCTCAGTCGTGGTGTAATTCAATTGGGCATCAACCATTGATTTACTAGCATACGCTACCACACATGGTGCCTTGTCTCTTCTTTGGCCCAAAACTGCACTAATGGCGAAGTCTGATGCATCACACATCAGCTCAAATGGAAGAGAAAAATCAGGGGCTTGCAAGATAGGAGCTGTAGTCAAACAAGTCTTTAACAGTTCAAAAGCAGCTAGGCATTCATCATTGAACTCAAAGGGAACCTCCTGGCACAACAGGTGGCAAAGAGGCTTAGAAATTTTGCTGAAGTCCTTGATGAACTCCTATAGAACCCAACATGGCCCAAGAATGACCTGACTTGTTTGACAGTTTTGGGAGGGGGAAAATGTGCAATTAAGTCAATCTTAGCCTAATCAACCTCTATTCCTCCATGGGAGATAACATGTCCTAGGACTGTGCCTTGAGTCACCATGAAGTGACTCTATTCCTAACACAGAACTAGGTTGGTCTCCTCACACCTTTGCAGCACAGAGCTGAGATGGTGTAGGCATAGGCTAAAATCATCTCCATAAATAGAGAAATCATCCATGAAGATCTCCAAAAACTTGTCAATCATGTTAGAGAAAATGGCATACATACATCTTTGGAAAGTGGCAGGTGCATTACACAACCCAAATGGCATCCTTCTGTATGCAAAGGTTCCAAATGGGCAAGTGAATGTGGTTTTTTCTTGGTCTTGGGGGTAGACAGGGATCTGATTATACCCTGAATATCCATCCAAAAAATAGTAATAGGCCTTGCCTGCCAACTTGTCCAAGATCTGATCTATGAAGGGCAATGGGAAGTGATCC
This sequence comes from Chloranthus sessilifolius, assembly GCA_021018995.1. Classification (NCBI taxonomy): domain Eukaryota; kingdom Viridiplantae; phylum Streptophyta; class Magnoliopsida; order Chloranthales; family Chloranthaceae; genus Chloranthus; species Chloranthus sessilifolius. The sequence goes on from CM037596.1 coordinate 44,741,050, forward strand.
TTGCTGATTTTCTCATTGCGCTTTCGATAATCTATGCATACCCTCCAACCAATGGTCTGTCTAGTTGGAATTAGCTCACCTGAGTCTGCTTCCATTACTATGATCCCGTATTTCTTGGGTACTACCTTGGTAGGTGCCACCCATTGAGAATCCGAGATAGGGTAAATTATCCCAGCATCGAGGAGTTTGACTACCTCCTTCATCACTACTTCATGCATGTGTGGGTTGAGTTTCCTTTGCATCTCTCTAGAAGGTTTAGAGCCTTCCTCAAGATGAATTTTATGCATGCACACAGCAGGATTGATCCCTCCCTAAGTCTGCAATGGTCCATCCTATTGCCCTCTTATGCCTTTTTAGCACACAAAGTAGTTCTTTTTCCTGCTCAAGGGTGAGGGAAGAAGAAATTATCACTAGCAATTTGTTATTGTCTCCTAAAAAGGCATATTTCAAAGATTTTGGGAGCTATTTTAACTCCACATCTGGGGGACTGATGAGGGAAGGCAATAGGGGTGCCTTAGAGGGTGGTGGAAGAGGCAACAAAGTAGGCCTCAATGGGTGATGCTTTGCTGGCTCTACTTCAGAAGATACAATTTTCACATGCTCAATCTCAGAGGTGGAGGCCTTCTCTTCGTCTGGTTCCTTCCATACTTTATCAAAAACATTAAACCACTCATTACCATGCAGCAGCATATTCAAATTTTCTTGCACAACCTCATCTATCACATCGATGGAAAAACATTCCTCATCGAGATGGGGCTGATTGGCTATGTTGTACACAATCAATTTGACGTTCATGCTATCAAAGGATACTTCCATGACTCCTGACCTGCATTATATACAAGCATTAGCTGTGGCCAAAAAGGGCCTTCCTAATATTACAGATATGGAAGTAACACACTTGCTTGGTTCCATGTCCAGCACCAGAAAATCAGTCATGTAAAGTTGCACGGTCCCATGCCAAGGGTTAAAAAGGTCAAGGGCTGACCAAATGAATTCGTGTACTCTGAGAGGGCGAAATGGGGGTGTCTACAGTATCTCACCTCCATTTTCTGGGACCGGGCAGCCGTAGGTCCATCATGCATATTCAACAATCACTGCGTTGTTTTCTTCTACGGGGCATGGTCTAGGGCTTACTATCTAGGGGAGCGGGTGGTGCACCAGTACTAGGGTTATCACACCATACCAGTGGACCCTCCCATAGATGTTTTAGATCCTGTTGGTAGAATTGAGGAGCTCACTGCGGCCTTCCTCCATAATGGGATCCCCACTAATGCCCTTCTCGTGCCTGAGGATTATCATATATGATATGAGTGCTTGCCGTATCGGTTCATCCTATTGTGCTTTGTCCCTAGCGCCGACTTTCTTACATTCGACGGCCCGCGCGCTCAAGTAATTCTCCTTTCTTTTTTAGATTAGTCTCCTTTTTATTTTAATTTAGCTTTTGCTCTTACTGAGTGGATTTCTATTTTGTTCACAGTTTTCTCAAGGGGATGACTCGGATACTGAAGGCGGGGCGGTGGCGGGTACCGCTGAGACTTCAGGGGCAAGTCCTTCAGGTGTTGGCCCTTCCGGTACGGGTTCTTCGAGTGAGGGTTCTTCAGGAGATGGTCCATCAGGTACCCTCTCATGCGGGTGCCCTTGGTGGTGTTCCGCCCGTGGTCTATGGGACCTTCCGACGCCTTGAGATAGCTTTCTCTTGGACCTGTGTGCCGATGTGGATAAGTAGGCACGTAGCTCAGCTAAAGCGGCCCTGGTCCCTCCTCCTTAGGTGATTCCAGGGGTAAGCCCTCTTACGATCATTCTTCCTTTGTCTCGGCTCCTTTTGTAAATGCATGTGTTTTGTATGATAATTGACATCCTATCCCTCTCTATGTAGAGCTTTGACTTGGCTATGGAGTATGCGGTGTATCACCGTAACATTGCAAAGCTCCGGGACGTGGAGGCGGTGAGGATTATACTGCTCCGCTTTTCTCATCATCCTTTGTTCCTTAATTAATCCTGATTTCTAACTATGACTTGCAGCGTGCACGCGCCAAGGAGTCGCGTCTTTGCTCAGCAGGATTTCGCAGGCGTGGTCCCAGATAGGGGATATTTGGACCTTTCAAAGCTCCTCACATCACGTCAGCGAAAGAAGCCAAAGGCCGCCAACAAGGATTAGGCCCTAGTTTCAGCACAAAAACTTTTAACACATTTTGGGATAATTTTATTGGGATTTTGCAAAGTTTGTAACAGTTATTTGTGGCACTTTTGGATGACTTTCTGTTTGGACGTGTTTAGTGCTTTTCTTTGATTGCATATTATCTCTCTCTTCCCTATATCCAACTGCTTGCAGGGTGATCTTGATGATTGCTCATGAAAGTGGCCCTCGAGGTCACATGCCTTGGTGCTAGTTTCTTCTACACAAAAAGTCAAATCTTTTCAATGTTACATGCTCTTTATGTTTGTGAATGCTCTTTAAAGCATAAAACAGGTGAATCAGGCAAGCAGGCTAAGGGGCGCCAGCAAGGAGTCACAAAAATACCCAAAAAACTTAGAAAAATGGCATGGAGGGGGGATTTGTGCTGGTACAACTATTAGTTATGCCAGGCTTAAACTGGGGACATTTGCACTGGTGCAACTAATAGTTGTGCCAACTTTAGCCTAGGTAGCTGTGGGGCCTTATATGCCTGAGACAGTCCAAATTCCCCTTCTTTTCTTTTTAATTTGGCCTTTTTGACTGATTTTTCCTCTCCTTGCTTTCCTAAGGGCGGGTCCATCAACATACATTGAATTTTATATTCTTGAAAGATCTTTGTATGTCTATGGACTCGCTTTCTAATCCTCCTTACATGGAGGGCTTGGAGCCAATTTACCCCTTTCTTTTGGCTTGGGGCCCAATTTTCTCAAAAGTTGGCTTGAGAGCTTGAATGAGAGTGAGCTCATCAAACTTGAGCAGCTCGGACTATCACGTCTTCCCCTCTTTCTTGAGGTTCCTCCATGGTGGGACCTACTTCACGCGGCAGCCTCTTTTTGGGATCCAAATGCTCATGCATTCCATTTTGGGAAGCGGGAGCTAACTCCCACTCTTGAGGAGCTATCTAATTTGTCCGGCTTGAAGCTTCACAGAGGCCTTGTAAGAGTTACGCCGAAGTCGGGCTACTCCAAATCCATTCACCTTACCCTTAGTTTGAAGAAATTTGAGTATGAGAAAAGTTTCATTGGGGGGCCTAAAAGGTGTTCGATCAAATTTATCAAAGAACTTTTCGGTGACGAAAGTCTTCCAAAATTGCTAGTTGGGAATATCTTCAACGCAAAATCCTTTGCTCTCAGTCTCATTTTGGAAGTTCTTTTCTTTACTGGGGGAGAGAGCTTCTCTCTGGCTCTGTGTGATGTTTTGATCGAGTTGGTAGAGGGTCGATCAGTGATGCACCTGGTCCTTGCTGAATCATATTGATATCTTGATGCATTTACTCTGGGCAAGGTGGAGAACCTTAGAGGATGTCCTTTGCTGCTTTAGGTCTGGTTAGGCGAGCATCTTGCTATCTTGGGACCCATGCCACACTTTTACATTGCCCGAGGTGAGGCCTCTCGATGCTTTTTGGGTAGGTGTCACTTTCTTCCACAGGGCGATTTTCCAGCTTTGAAGCTTTAGTTGACTGACGCCGAGCTGATATGGAGGCTTCCGTGGTTGGTCCGGACCTTTCCCATACTTCGTTCTAGAGATCATCAGGGCGTCACCCTCCTAGGGTTGACTGGCAACACCTTTTATTTCCCATTCCGAGTGTTGCGTCAGTTTGGTTTCTCTCAGCAGGTGCCTTGTGAGGCCATGCCCCCTCTATGTGACTTGATCTTTTCTAGGGGGTCCTCTGGGGATGTAGATCGGATTGCTGCTCTTTGGGGGATGCGTCAATCGACGCTGATGTGTGATATGGAGTAAGGAGATTCAGTTCAGTCTTCCCCTGAGTATGAGGCTTGGCTATTGACCGAGCAGCCTGTTGTTGATCATCTAGATTAGACGGAGAGTGTTTATGTGGGAGGCCGCTGGCCGAAGAAGGAGACAACACTCTGAGCTCGCATTGAGTTGTTGACTGATGAGAAGAGGGACCTGCACGAGCTTTTAGCATAAGAGAAAGTTGGAGCAGGGATAGCAGAGAGTGAGGTCCTTCGTCTGAAAGGATCTTTGAGTGTTGCCCTTGGAGCTATTGACGCTTCGCGGAAGAGGTATAAGAGCATGCATGGTCATTGGTTGACCGAGCGAAATATCCGGGAGGATGATTTTTGTGTTGAGATTAGTGCCTTGAAGCACGAGCTGGGCCGTTGATTCCTTCGTACATATATAACGTTTTACATAGATTAGTTACACAGAAAACGGGTGTAAGAAACCCCTTTATAGATACACACTTTTTGGTATACATATTTTCTTTATATTTTGTTTTTTTTGTTTTTGTAAAAAAGAAAGAAAGAAAGAAAGCTAGACTTCACACCGACTATTTTTTTTTGGGACGTGGTGTAAGTGGTGCATTTGTAAATGGAAAAGGAAAAATCTATTATATTTACAAAGACTTCTCTTTTTTGTTTTTCTTCTCTTTTTTTTTAATTAATGGGTTGCTTTAACAAAGAGGGCTTTCTGCCCTATTCTTTATTCTCTTTTTATTTTGTTTGATGCCTCAATCACAGGGTGAGATCTCAGGTCCCCTTTTGAGCATGGTCGAACACCCTTTTAAATGGTTGGGTATGAGGGAGTCTCAGTAGCTTTACCAAGACTGGAACATCAATCCCCTTGGACTGAGTCAAACCTTTATCCTTATCTTGAGTCATACGTTCGACAAAGCAGTTTCACAAAGACAATTTTGGTTGGGGCTCGATTTGAACTAACATGAGCGGCCCAAATGAGAAAATGAGTATCAGGGAGAGTAACCAAAAGGGCTCCTCAAACATCAATTCAAACCTCATTTCAAACCAATTTTTTTTTTCTTTTAAAACTCTTTTGCTCACAATGCCCAAGGTGGGTTCGTCGTGCCTATTTTTACCCTCTTTTTTCCTGTGGCGCCCTTTGAGTTTTCACCACATCCATGGGTTTAAATCTCTTACCCAAAGCGCCCTTTCGAGTTTTCACCTGGTCCGTACAAACTCGTTGTTTTTACCCGTAGTGCCTTCTCGGGTTTTCACCACGTCCATCTTGCTTTGAGCTTGTATTTTTATTTTATTTTTTTCTTTTTATTTCTATCACTATTTTTTTTCAAAAGCCATGACATAGACGTCGATTCCATCATAGCTGGATGGATGGGGTTTTGGTTGTTATCTCTCAACTCGACTCGTGTTGATTTAATAGATATTATGATTGCTTGTGAATCTAAAAAGAGGGCTTTCTTCAGGGTGTAGCTTGGCCATGGGTTAGGTTAGGATTTGTAGGTGTGCTGGGCTAAGAAGGTTTCCTTGATACGGTTTCAATTTTTCACAACACACTTTCTTCCTTGGGGGATTTTACTGTACATGCCCCATGATTCTTTTATTTTTATCTTTTTCCTTTATCTTATTTTAGGCAATCTCTTTTTGAGGTTTTACTTTTCCAATTTTTTTAGATTTTGATGGTAACTTTACTTTCCCCTTTTTATATATGTACACATTTTTTTTTTGGGAAGAGGTTTATTGAAAAACAAGCCCAGGCTCAAATGGGGTAGCAAAGGATATCATCATTTTTAGGGATGTTTTTTTGCTACTGAGCTTGGAATGATGGCCTCTTTTGGGTAGTTCTTAAATAGTCATGTTTCTGTTTCACCAATACTTATCTTATCGCGATAGACTAAGCATAGAACCGTCGGACATATCCAGCATTGCTGGGCTCAGGAAGATGATCTCCGTCAATGATGGCGAGGCAGATGGCGTATCCCGGTAGCACTTCTTAGATGACGTAAGGTCCCTCCCAGTTCGGCTTGAATTTCCCTCTCAGATCAGCGTGGAGGGAAGGGAAGATCTTCTTTAGCATAGTGTCTCCCACCTTCAAATTTTGACTATGGACACGTTTATTGTAAGCGCGTACGATTCGCCCCTGGTAAACTTGAGTATGACATAAGGCTAGGAGTCTCTTCTCGTCTAGTAGATTCAACTAGTCAAAATGAGATCTCTCTCTCTCTCTCTGCCTCGGGTAAGCCTGATTCCATGAGGATTCAGAGTGAGGGTACCTCAACCTCTACCAGTAGGATGGCCTCGATTCCATATACAAGAGAGAATGGTGTTGCCCCTATAGTGGTACGGATCGACGTTCTGTAGGCCCACAAAGCAAATAGTAGCATTTCGCTCCAATCTCGATAAGTGACGACCATCTTTTCGAGGATGCGAATGACTGTCTTGTTCGCAGCTTCCACGGCTCCATTAGTTTGAGGTCGATAAGGTGACGAGTGATGGTGATTTATTTTGTATTGCTCACAGAAGGCTCAGATACTCTTATTCGCAAAGTTTGTGCCATTATCCATGATGATATCCTTGGGTACTCCAAATCAGCACACAATATTATTCTCGAGAAACATCTTGACATGACTGGCCGTGATGTTGGCATTTGATGCTGCTTCTACCCACTTGGTGAAGTATTCAATGACGATTAGGATGAATCGATGTCCATTGGATGCTTTCGGATTAATCATTTCGATGACGTCAAGGCCCCAGGTAGCAAATGGCTAGGAGTGGTCATGTAGTGAAGATCGATGGTAGGAGCGTGTATCAGACGGGAGTGTTCCTGACACTTGTAGCATTTCTGAACATGTTTACAACAATTTAATTCCATAGTGGTCCAAAAGTATCCCTGCCGTAGAATTTTCTTAACGAGCATGTGACTGCTGACATGGGCACCGCATACTCCCTCGTAGATCTGTTTCATAATATTGATCACTTCACTTTTTGTAAGACACCTGAGCAAGATGTTATTGTAGGATCGCTTCTAAAGGAATTCCCCACAAATGACGTAGCCTGCCGCTAAACGTTGAATGGTTCAACAGTCCATCTTGGATGTGCCCTCAGGGAAAGTTAGAGTCTCGAGGAAACTCTTGATATCTGAGAACCAAGGTGGCTCATCGTCAGGCTTTGTAGGTTCCTCAATCTGGAGGTAGAAGGCCAGCTCATTCCTTTGCTCGATCATGATCGGCTTCATCTCAGCACCATACAGGATTTCTATCATTGATGCCAACATTGCTAGTGCGTCGATAAAGTGATTTCTTATTTGGGGGACATATGAGAATGTCACGTCCTGGAAGCAAGATATCAGATCCTCAAGGTGCTCATGGTAGGGGATCAGTTTCTCATCTTTTGTCATCCAATCTCCATTTTTCTGCCATAAGATCAACTGTAAATTTCCAAACACTTGAAGGTGAGTTATATTCAGATCGAGAGCCGCCTGCAAACCTAGGGCACACGCTTCATACTCGGTCATGTTGTTAGTGCAAGAGAAGTTGAGCTTGATAGAGAGGGGTATGTGGGATCCTTTCGGCAAAATCAAAATGGCGCCAACTCCCTGACCCTCCGCATTGGCTGCCCCATTAAAGTGCATTACCCAAGATTCCTCTGCTTCTTCAGTATCGTCTTCCATCATGAACAGGATGTCCTCATAGGGGACCTTAGTTCTCAAAGGCTCATAATCTGGCAAAAGATTGTAGGCAAGATGATCGGCGAGTGCCTGCCCCTTGATCAATTTCTAAGTGACGTACGTAATGTCAAACTTAGACAATAAAAGTTGCCATCATGCGGTTCGTCCAGTAAGAGCCGGCTTTTCGAATAGGTATTTCAACGGGTCCATTCGGGCCAAAAGTAGAATGGCTTGGGATAACATGTAATGGCGGAGCCTCTGAGTAGCCCATACAAGAGCCAGGCATGCTTTCTCCAGATGAGAATAGTGCCTTTCATAATCGATAAACTTCTTGCTCAGATAGTAAATGGCTTGCTCTCTTCTTCCCGTCTCATCATGTTGCCCTAAGACACATCCCATCGAAACTTCCGTTGTGGAGAGATACATCAAGAGTGGTCTCCCCGGCTCGGGTGATGCCAAAATAGATAGATTGAAGAGGTAGCTTTTGATTTTGTCGAACACTGCCTGACAATCGTCGTTCCATTCAACGGACGAATTCTTCCTTAGTAGCTTAAAGATCGGTGTGCAGATGGGTGTTAGTTGTGCAATGAACCGACTGATATATTGTATTCTGCCCAAGAACCCTCTAACTTCTTTCTCAGTAGAGAGTGGCCGCATTTTTGTGATAGCTTTAACTTTGACTGGGTCGACCTCGATCCCTCTCCTACTAATGATGAATCCCAACAATTTCCCGAACATAGCACTGAATGCACACTTCTATGGATTCAGATGTAGTCTATATTTTCTCAACCTCTTGAACATCTTTTGGGGATTTACCAAGTGATCGCTTTGCTTTGGTGACTTGGCTATCATATCATCAACATACTCCTCAATTTCTCGATGCATCATGTCATGAAATAGTGCGGTCATAGCTCTCTGGTACATTGCACCGACATTCTTCAACCCGAATGGCATGACTCTGTAGAAAAAGGTTCTCCAACAGGTAATGGACGCGGTCTTTTCACGATCGATCTCTGCCCTCTTGATCTAATTATATCCTGAGAATTCATCCATAAAAGAAAGCATCCCATGCTTAACAGTGTTATCGGCCAAGATGTCGATGTGCGATAATGGGAAATCGTCCTTCGGGCTTGCCCTGTTCAAATTATAGAAATCGATACACATGCGGACCTTTCCATCTTTTTTTGGCACAGGCACAATATTTGCTAGCCACTGCGGGTATTTGGATACCATGAGAAACCTCGTGTCATACTGCTTGAAAACCTTGTCTTTGACTTTCAACATCAACTCGAGTCGAAGACGTCTTCGCTTCTGCTTAATCGGCTTTATATCAGGGTAGAGAGGCAACTCATGCTTGACCAAATCGGTGTCCAAACCAGGCATGTTCTTGTATGACCAGGAAAAAATGTCTTGGTGTGACCGAAGGAAGTCGATCATGATTTTTCATTCTTCGAGAGATAGTGACGTTCCGATTTTGGTAATTCGAGGAATCTCCTCAGTCCCCAGATTAATGTCCTCAGTTTCTTCAATAATGGGGGTAGGGCCATGCTCAAACTCGGCAAATTGGTCAAGGAGCTCATTTGGGAGCTCCTCCAAAGAGATATCCTGGTCTAGACTCGTAACTCCTACTTCTTGTATTTCTACAGAAAAGGGGTCGATTTTACGTGGGATAGGTATTTTGATTAAGGCATCTTTTTGTGAGATTTTATCTGGAATTTTAAATGACAATATTTTAAGACTTTATATTTTTTCAATGTTTTTGAAAATTTTATTTTCTTTGGAGACGGACCCTTGGCAGCACGAGTCTGTATATATACAAGGTATTGCCTGCCAAGGGCTTATCTCACTTTTTATAGGTTATTTTTTTTTGGAAATGGGTGCCAAATGTTAGGCCACTTCCTGCTTCCAGGGTTTGGGGTAAAGATGCCCAATTGCATACCTGAGGGGCCGCTCCCTTACCAATTTGGATGGAGGGAGCTAACTGATATGACTCTTTAAAGTTAGCCACCATCATGTTGATCTTCATTTTGTCTGAGATGATATCCTCAAACATTAACACAGTTTTGTGGTGATTCACCACAGGGGGGTTTGTTCAGGTACGGGCCGTCATTCCTCAAAGAGTGATAACGCGGCCAAGTCTATCTCCCGGCTGAGAAGGGTGATGTAGGGATTGGTGGGGTGAACTGGTGCAGTAGGCTTGTGTGGGGTCAATCGGGTCACCCCATTCTGGTCAATCTTCACTCCCCTGGCACTAAAAAATGAATTCCTGATATGAGGCCTGGGACGAGGTTTCTCCTCTATGTGAATCCCCCTAGCTTTTGCAGCCGCCATCACACGAGCTTTCTCCTTAGCCTCCCGTACCTCTTCTTTCGTGGGCTTGTAATCTAGCGCAAGTCTGACTTTTTGACTGCCCTTAGCTGTGACGGGCTCCTTCCTACTTGCAGTCTAGGCCTCGGCCCTCTTCCTTTTTGATAGCCCCACTTTTAGAGTGTGGCCACTACTGCCACCATTCCACCTTCGGTCCTTAGAATGATGCCCTTGATGGCCTCTGAGAGTATCGTCGATACATCATATTCAAAACTGTAGAGGTCGATGTCCTTAGCAATGTGTGGCACATCCAACACTTTAGGTTTTTCGATGCTGTTGGTGGCCTTCTCTTTCTCACTGTGCCCCTCGCCAATGATTGTGATGATCTTATCCCAGACGTGAATTTGAGTTTCTGGTGCAGTGTGAAGGGTATTACTCCAACTTCACGCAGCCACAGGTGCCCTAACAGCATATTAAACGAGGATATGATGTCCATCACTTGAAACAATATGGAGAAGTTCATTGGCCCAATTAATAGCTCATGGTCAACTTCTCCCATTATCTCTCTTCTTGTGTTATCGAATCCTCGGGCGCTAGTTCTCGTGGGTCTTAGCATGCAAGGATCTACCCCAATCTTGGTGGTAGTTCTCAGTGGGCATATATTCAATGCAAAACCCGTTATCGATTAGAACCAAGGGGATAATTATATTTTCAGACTCAACGGTTATATTTAAGGACTTTGAGTGACTTCCCCCTTCCTCTGGTAAATCAGCATCCGAAAATGAAATAGCATTCGGAGCCATCACTTGACCAATTATCTGCCTGACTTCATCCGGGCTAACTTGAAGTGATACATACGCATTCTTTAATGCCCCCATTAATGCTTAGAAATAGAGTGAGGACGTCATCAACAAATCCCATACAGTAATATGGGCATGCATTCTTCTCAATTGAGTCTCCAGCACATGTTCTCGACTCATTTTCTCGAAAGGATTCACTGTGCTATCTTTCCTCCCCTCCAGTTGGGCTTGTGCCGCTGCTGGTGCTTCAGGCTACTTTGAGATCTTTTCAGATCGGGTAACAAAGTCCACTGCCCCTTCTCTGTGGCTACCAACATTGATATCTATTTGTTCATAACTCAGTGGGACATGATGAGGATCGTAGGTTGGTCCCGAAATCTGAACTGGTATAGCTGCCGGTATAGGAGGCACGTGCACCGCGAGCTCCGAAGGTGTGCGTAACACTTGGCTCACTTTGGTGATCGATGGTTGGGTGGTGAAATTGGGTTAGATGGGGGTGGTGAAGCTTATGGGTCGTGGCACTGGGGGAAAAAGGGGTAAAAGCAGGCCATTGGTAGTTGATAGGTGCTGGCGGGGGATTGTGGGCATAATGGGCTATCAGGTAATTGATGGGGGTGGTGGTGTATGGTTGGTATGTATTTATATGCACATAATTGACAGGAGTGGGTGATGAAAAATAAACTCTACGATCTAAGGGTTCAACTCGTGATGTTGGGCCAGGAAAATAGTCTGATAAATTCAAGGGTTCAATCACCCCAATATTCCTTTCTTCATAATTTCTCGACAATGGTGCCACATAGCTCTCCCGATTACTGATGTAATCAGATGAATCAAATTCAAATTCCTCCTCACATTCCTCTACCATCCCGATGGTGGGTCTGGGACCTGCTCCTCCGATAGGGTGTGGGGGTAATGACACTTGATGAATATTCGCGTGCTGGTTCACTTGAGAAGGTGCCGGTGGAATTATTTTTTTGGTGTCGATTAAATCTTGGATTACATGCTTTAATGGTCAGCACCGATCAGTAGGGTGACCAGGATCCTGATGAAAATTGCAGTGAGTATTAGGGTCATAATTCTTTGGGATTGGGTGAGGAGGTTGTGGTTGATGAATAGTAACTAATCCCTTTTCTATTAGTAAAATAAAAAGTATACTTAAAGATTGCCCTAGGAGTGTAAAGACTCGGTCATAGTGGGCTCTCCTTTGCTCTGAAGTCATCTGCATTCCTTGCCCATTCCCTATTCTTTGCATCTGCTCATTTCTGACTGGTGCTGGCGGAGCTGCTTGAAAATGGAATGGAGTTATATTGTTATTGGGCCGGGTGTTGGCAATGTTCTGGACATCGACCCCTGTTCTCTTATCGCTCCTCTATTTGAAAAACCTTCTGAGCCCACTGGCTCCACTTGGTACATTCTTGTTCAGGTGGCCTTCCCTGATAGCATCCTAACATCAATTAGCGTTCCTTACTAGATCAACAGAGCTGGACTGCTACTGATACACTAAAAAGTCTGAGATTACTAGTAGGGTATTCTTGGAAATTATTTCGATCTGTTCATCATCAGGTATTCTATTTCTAACTTGAGCTGTCAGTGCTTTCCAACGCCCTAGATAATCGCTGAAGGTCTCATTTGGGTTCTGCTTCAACTGAGCCAAGTCTGACTTACGCGGTTCAATGTCTATGTTATAGACATATTGTTACTGGAACAAACGTGTCAAGCCTTTCCAAGTTTTCATCATAGATGGTTCCAAAGATGTAAACAATTTTAAGACTGGACCGGTCAAACTTTTTTGAAAGACCTTTATCAATAGTCTTTCATCCCCTCCATATTAGCACATGTCCCTATAGTAGGAGTTGAGGTGTGCGATAGGATTGTCGGTGTCGTACTTGTAAAAAGTCGACATTTTAAATTTGGGAGGCAAGGGGTCCTCAGCGAACAAACATAAATCTGTGAAGTCCGTGGCATGATTTCAGCACCACCCATTTTCAATAACTGCTTCTGTATTTTATCCAACTGCTCTTTCAACTGCTCTGACTCCTTGGATATGGAGACCACCTTCTCGACAGTTGGTTGGACTTCACTTTGGGCTATCCGGGGGTGGGAAATTATAGGAGGAGAGTTAAGGTTGGTCAAAGCTCCAGCATAGGCTCCACTGTTTCTAATCTCATCCTCTTCATACTGCTGGTCTATATACGGTGCAGTGAGGGCAGGATTCTCTTGCTGGTGCTACATGGATTGGGTGGGAATGGCATGAATGGGGGGTTGGGTGAGTTCATTGGGGATGAGGGAAGGTTGGTTGGATGATGGGATGATTTAGATTTTGGAGTGGGCCATGGTGAGGCCATTAGGCTTGTGGAAAGGCTTGAAACTGACTTTGGGATGTTAGGATATGGGTGAATTGGGGCTGATGTAAGGCATGGGTTTGAGCTGGGTATGAGGGTTGTGAATGGGTGAAATTTTAAAGGAATTGTGAAGGGTATGGGTGTGAGGCTCGTGTGAGGCTCCGAGGTTTTTTTGGGTTTGGGTTTGGGCTATGTAGCCTTGGGAGGGTTGGGCTATGGAGGTTTGGCGCATGGGTCCTTGGGAAGCTTGGGCCACCAAGCCTTGGTCATGATAGGATTGGGCCATTGAGGCTTGGTGGGTTTGGGCCATGGGCCATTAATGGGTTTGGCCCATTGGGATTTATGGGTCTGGCCCATTAGGCTTTGATGGGTCTGGGCCATGGGCCCTTGGTGGGTCTGAGCCATGGGCCCTTGATAGGTATGGGTTATGAGGTTTTAGGACATTGGGCCTTGGGACATGAGGGTAGTGGGGGCTTGAAAGGTATGGATGATGGGGGTTGATGGGGGTCATGGGGGAGTGAGTCATGGAGGCTTAATAGGGTATGGGATGGATCCATGGGTGTGTGGTGTGGATGAGAGGGGATGTGTTGGGAGGCCTTCCACTTATTGTAGGTTTGGAACATCTCCTCCATCATGGCAATGGAAGGGGGATGGATGAAGATGGGTTATTTGATGGTTGGAGGGGTATGAATGGGGTGTGGGTAGAGGAAAAATTAGGCATGGCCCTGATAAAATTGGGCATGGCTCGGGTGAGGGGTGGGATATAGGGTGGATTGGAGAAATGAGGTGGGGCATTGGTGGATGGATTAGGTATGTATGGGGAGATGTATGGGGCATGGAAGTGGAAAATGAGAGAGGAAAATTGTCCATGGCTTCGAGAAAGATGGGCATGGCTTGGGTAAATGGAGGGATGTGTCGGGGATTGGATGTGGGTAGATAGGGTTGGGAGGATAAGAAATGGGGCATGTTGGTCAAGGTAGAGGATGGGTTTTGAATGGGTGTGGAAGGAAGGTGGGATGGGTTGGGGATGGCCATGGATTGGGAAAATGATGGGAAATTTAGACTATGGGTATTTTGGGAAGTGGTGGAGGGGAAAATAGGGGCACCGAACGGGCTGGTTATGGTGAGGGTTGATTGGGCAAGGGGGGTGGAAGTAAAGACTTCTTCGGTATGGGAATGGGTTAGAGAATGGAGTGGGGATGAGTTGGGATCGGCATAAGCCGGGTCCACGGCCCACGACATATCTCAGTATCGGGTTGGGTACGGGTACCTCGGATGTGGCCCTTAAAGCTTTCTCCTTCTTTTCCTACGGGATGACGGAGGGTACGATGATGCCGTTGTGCTGGCACAAATCAAGACTCTATTTTTAATTTTTAATTTTAAGTTTTTTGGATTTTTGTAAGTGAAAAGAAATGAGGATTCCAGGGCCTTTTTTGAATTTCATTCTCGGGTGGCTCTCATACCCTAAATAGGTCCTGTGGCAATAGTTCTGAAGCGCTTCAAAAGAATCAAAGGGAGACCCCTTGATCTATTCAAGGCACAAAAACCAATGCAAATAGCCCGATCCCCCAAAATGAATAAAAAAGAAGTCACCTTCTTTTGACCGGCGAGGGCATATTGGGTGTCGAAAGTTGCAGGGCCTAAATAGAGGTACTAAACACACTGATCGGGGAGTCCGAGATATGAAATAGGCCACAAATTCTGACTGAGGCTACTCAGAACCAACCTAGCACAACTATTAGTGGCGCTAGAGCAAAAGTTCCTAGAATAAGGCTGGCGTAACTAATAGCTGCACCAGTGTATTTTTGGGATATTTTGCATTGGCGCAACTAATAGTGGCGCCAGAGTAAAATGCTTCTCCAAAATGTTTGACAACAGCAGGTTTAGTCCAAAATGGGTCTCCAAACTGGTTTTTTGTGGAAGCTAGGCTTCCGGGGATTGACTGTTTATATGATCCACTCTCTTCCTCACCGAACCTAAGGGTTTAAGGTCAAATTAGGTTCACTATCGCTCTCTTTTTCCCGCGATTTAAGCTTTGTAACGAGAAGGTTACCCATCCGATATCCTTCAAGTGCAAGCACTTTTCTCAGGTACTAGGTGGGCTGGGACTTTTTCGGATCATCACCACTAGAGGCTACAGTCGTACTAAGACCCGAGTGTTTGTATGTGTGCCTAAATGGCGACAGTCGAATTTCGACACTCCGAAACCAGTGCCATCGACACGACCCTCAAGGTCGTGCCCCATATTTTTGCACAGAATATTTGGTATATCCACACAACTTAAAGTAAAACATGCACTAAAACTAACATTTAACTAAATCTCTAGTTCTATAATATAAGCCAAGATTACGTAGCCCAAATGACAGTTCTAATCTCACACCACTGAATGAGCAAAAGAACCAACCCGAACCATCAGTGATGAAACAACAGTCACCCCGAATGGTTCACCAAAATAATGTCTCCCAATTATTATATTATCTCAAAAATAGGGCTGGGCTTACCAAGCCGTACACTCTCTCTTACAATACAATCAAAGTACACAGAGGGCCTTCTAAAAGAACTCCTCAGGAGGGGGCTCAGGCTCTTCCCCAGGCACGTACTCAGGGTCCTCCTGGTCCACGTCTCCCAAAATAGCAACTAGCACTGGACCTGTGACGTAGTCTAAAGAGTGAGCTACATCATAGCTCAATAGGGAAATAACTGAATGAACATATAAATCTATCTTACTCACATATAATCTATGACATAAGAAACATGATTTGTCAATAAAAGACAACTATAAAACCGTTTAAATTACTGACAGCATGCACTGAATACAACTGTTACTCTACACATGTTAACTTGTTTTCAATTTTTGTTCACATAAGCCAAAAGATCAGTCTTGAAACTTAAATCAAATAACTTAAATAATCCTCGAGCAATATAGCATCGAGCCTCGATGGAATACCCACCATCGTCGTCCAACCAGACTATTTTCCCTCATGTAATACTACCCAAGTCCCTTATAGGCAGCGGGGCGCAAAGCTCACATACATCCCTGGGATGTTATACTGGCATACAGATATCCTGTCGAGTTAGTCACGGGTATACCGCCGCATCGGTGGGGTATTCTATACCTTAAATCAATTATGCAAAAGTACATATAGTTTTCAGTGTAATCATCCTAAATATAGTAGTTAATGTTTATTCCAATCTCATTCAAATAACTTCACATCACTCGGATGTTCACGTTTCTCATACTTCCCTGGGATGTCACCTGTTCATATGCATCGCCTAGATGCCGCATCAAATTTACACCCCTCAGGATGCCACATTTTCATAAACATACTCGTTTCCTTAGTGTTCACCCACACACACACACCTTAGTTCAACATGCTTAACTACTTTTAAAAAACACAAGCATATCTCTATGCTCTCAACACATGCATACACATTTTCACATCACTACATACATGCTATCGTAATCAAAGTATATGTTCAAAGTATTCGCTACCACACGTGCTTTAATCCCCAAGCATCAAGATCCACGGTAGCTCTACATGCTCATATCTAAGTGTTTAACCTCAAGTACATCATGTCATACACAATGCATCAATAACAATGCATAAAAGATGGGTATAAGGCCCTCCCAGAACTCCAAGGTCCAAAACAGAACTCATACAAAAATTATCAAAGTTGATTAATCGATCCCAATATCGATTAATCGAAATTTCAAAATTGTTTAATCGATCCCAAATAGATTAATCGGTTTTTCCAGCCATTGAGAGTACCTAGTCGATTAATCGATTCCAAATCAATTAATCAAAATAAAAATCGATCAATCAAAATTTAAATCGATTAATCGGTTTCATGCTGCAGTGCCTATATTTGCTCTCTATCAAATATCGATTAATCGGTTTTCAAATCAATTAATCAATTTTGATAGAAAACCAACCCTTTTCAAGCAATTCTTCCAACTTTGTTTTCTCTCAAATCTTTCTTGTTTCTATTTCTCTAATTCACCATTAATTCAATAAATTCATGCATAACATTACACACATCATAATTCAATGAAATCTCACCTCAAATCCAATGTATGAGTGATACAATGGCTTGGATCAACAGCTAGGGTTCTTAGCTTTGACTCTAATGAAGCAAACCACTTATCATCGCAATTTAATGTCTTCGCAAGGCCTTCCCGTAAGCTCCTTCGCATTAACTCCCAAGCATTTACTCCCCCTTTCTCTCAAATATCTCTCTCCTCATAAATTTCCTAAGCACCAACCATCCTCATGAGAAATAACTTCTCTTAGCCTTTAACCCTTTTAACCCACTCCTTCTTTGGTGTAAAACACATACACCCCTAACAGGTGTATATGGCCTTATAAACAGATCCATCAGCACACACATGTGCACTTTCACCTCAAACCTCATCCAACCTAAGTCATCAAGTTGACTTTCACTCAATCACACGAGTGACCAGAATAGCATGCATCTCAAGGATACTATTCTAAGCCCAAATTTTCAGGGATGTTACATTCTCCCCACTTTGAAAATTTTTGTCCTCGAAAATGCGCCCAAGGGCTTCCCCTCCATGGAAGACCCATACGCATTTATGCACGGTGATGTATATAACCGCAATCACAACACATCCTGCATAAAAACTTATCCCATGCACATATTTCAAAGCATTCACAGCCCATGCTGCAGAAAATGCAAACTATTTGCATTTTTCTAAGCAATCACAACCCATCCTGCATCAGAAGAAACTTAACCTATTTGCATATTTCTAACAGTAGATAACTTGATAAAGCAACGATAATTTCTATACCATTTAATCCAAAAATAAATGGCAACCATGCCATATAGTTTAGTACATCTGATTTCTAAATATCGTTTTAAAACTACAAATTTACATTGCCCAAAAAGAAATATCCACTATTTCAAAAAGAATTTCCAAAAAGGAATTCCCCACAATGCCCCCAAAATGCACAAAATAATCAAAACCCAAAAACAAACATCAAAATCTAACAATCAGGCACTCCATCCCTTGGCTGATCCTCCCCGTCATGTCCCTACGTACCAGAACCAGATGCGCTAGGAGTCCATGTCTGCGACGCTGCTATGCGTTGGTGGTAATCACTGGAATACATATACTGCATAGTCTGGTATAGCAGTGCCTGATGGAAGTCAAGCCGGTGGTTCATCAGCTGGTTGTTTAACTCCATCATGGCCAAAACATCGTCAATGGTAGCTGTGGTCCGAGGCACACGCCAGCGGTGAGGTGGCCCAGGTGTAGCCGGAGTTGACTGCGTAGGAGTAGTAGGTGGTACAAGGGGCTGCTCCCCTACTGTTGGGTGATCCTGCAGAGGTGGGGCATCATCAGCGGAGGCCTGTGCTAGTTCCTCCGGTGGTAGCACCTTTTTCAAAAGGTTACAACTTCGTCTCCAGGAAGTGATGGAGTAACGTTTGACATGGTCAGTGGCCCTCGGCTCGGTCTAAGGAATAACATACTCTGCGATAGCAGAGTAGTACTCAATCATGCTAGAAATAAGACGAGCATATGGCATACGCTCCTTTGGTCTTAAGGGTCCCTTCATCATATTACCCTTGATATAAATCATGCCCTCCAACACCAGTTTAGTAGCGTCAAACCAATGGCCTCGATATGCCGCATACAACGCCTGTTGCACCATCTCCACCCTCTCGGTGTCATGGCGCATGGGGTAGAGGTTGCACTTAATGATGGTGTCTAGCATCCACAAATGAGGGGGTAAGTCAACCCTCCGAGTGGACTTTTTAGATCTTTTATTTTCCTTAGTCATCTCGGTTCTAATTTCCTCAAAATATATGGGCTAATCGAATGGGGGTAAAAGGTTGGTCTCGGGTACGTATACATTAAAACACTCCAAGGATTCATGAATGTGGCATAGGGTAAAATGATACTTACGATCATAGATTTCGGTCGTAATGGTGCCGGTACCCTCTTTCAGATTTTGGTAAAATAACCTAACCAACCTAGGATAATAATAGTCGTGTAAAGGTTTCAAGAGATTACTGAGGCCCGCATCAATGACATATTTTCGGGTCCATTTTGTCTCGCCCTCAATCTTCGGATCCTCAAAGAGAGCTTCATCCATAATGTATTCATTCTCAAAGTCCTTTGTAGCCCACCAGTCATTTGGATGCGGTAATTGGCCGGGTTGAGGTGGTGGCGGTGACGATTGGCGTGATGACGCCTCCGTTGAATATGATGACGAAGAGGAAAGTGAAGGTGAAGGTGATGGTGGTGCTGGCGCTGCGTTCTTACGCCGTATAGGTAGCTTAGAAGCCGCTTGTTTTGAAGCTTGCCGGGTTTTAGGCGGCATTCTAGGGTTTTAAACCAAAATTTTAAACCTAGGGCTGTAATTTAGTCAAAATGGAAAGGAATTTGCAAGATTTAGGGTTTACCGTTCGCAATCAATCTAAACGTATATGATTTGGTTCGATCTTGATCTCCAAAGCCCTCAAACCCTCTCGGTTGTCGCTAGCCAGAGGAAGAAGAAAGGCGCCCAAAATATTTAAAAAAAAAAAAAAAGTTTGAATTTCGAATGGGAAGAAATTTCCCCAAAACTGCTACTTATAGGGAAACATTGATTAATCGATTTTAAAATCGATTAATCGGTTCTGACTATTCAAACTCAGCTGCCCGAAATCGATTAATCGGCTTTAAAAATCGATTAGTCAATTTTCAAAATCGATTAATCGAATTTAATTCGATTAGTCGAATTTAACTTCTAAAATTTTTCCACGTCCCTCAGCTCACTGATGTGATCCAGTTGTTCAATCAAAAAAAAATTTGATTAATTGAAAATCAAAATCGATTAATCAGTTTTGACAAAAACTGCAAAAAATTTTATTTTTGAATTTTCTTCATTATCTTCCTCCCTTTTGACAAGTTCCCTATGGCTTTTAAGCTAGTCACATACTGAGTTTCCTTTTGCCTGCCACTACCTATTGCTACACCTATAAACCTATAATCAAGACTTGGCATTCATTAACTTCATGATATATACACATTCATGGTAAACATGCTAGACTTCCCAAAAACCAATTTATAAACAATATTTTTCTTTTCGTTCCCTTAGTAATGTTAATGTATACATGCAGACTTTTGCTTACATAGACATGTCAATTTTCACAAAAATACATGCAATGATACAAGTATGCTCTCAGCTCTCCTCAAACAAGTTCGAATACTGTTCCCTCACATCCGCCTCGCATTCCCAAGTAGCTTCTTCGGCCGGATGATTCATCCACCTGACAAGCACTAAAGGGATAACCTTCGTGCATAAAACTTGTTCTTTTCTATCCAAAATTTGGGCCGCTTCTTCTATCGTGGTCATGTCTTCATACATCTCGATCGGCTGATCTCCCAAGACATGTGTAGGGTCATTTATATACTTTTGGAGCATGGATACATGAAACACATTATGTACCCGATCAACCAACGGAGGTAATCCAATGCGATAAGCGACCTCACCAACTTGACCCAAAACCTCAAAGGGCCAAAGGTAACGAGGACTCAGCTTTCCCCTCTTCCCAAATCTCATGATGCCTTTCATGGGCAATACCTTTACGAACACATGATCACCAACGACATAGTCCATGCTCATTCTTTTGATATCAGGGTAACTCTTCTACCTACTCTGAGCCGATTTAAGTCTCTCTCTTATCATACAAACAATGATGGCGTTATCATCAAGTAACTCCGGCCCCAATACAAACTTTTCACCGGTCTCTTCCTAATTAATAGGCGATCTACATCGCCTTCCATAGAGAGCTTCGTAAGATGTCGTTCCAATGTGAGCTTGAAAGCTATTATTATATGCAAATTTGATCAACAATAGATGTTAATCCCATGATCCTTGTAATTCAAGCATACACGCTCTGAGCATGTTTTCTATCACCTAATTTACCCGCTCTGTTTGCCCATAGGTCTGCGGATGGAATGCTGAACTGAAGTCCAATCGAGTACCCATGCCTTCTTGAAACTTCCACCAAAATTTAGACATATACAACAGGTCACGATAAAAAATGATGCTACTAGGAATCTCGTGCAATCGTACAATCTCCTTCATATACAACTCTACGAGTCTTCCTGCCGTGTACATCATGTTATATGGCAAAAAGTGTGCTGACTTGGTCAGTCGATCAACGACTACCCAAATGGCATTGTACCTTTTCGCTGTGTGCAGCAATCCCACAATCAAATCTATGGAGATTGATTCTCATTTCAACTCCTATATGGGTAGAGGTTGTAATAACCCCGCAGGGTGTCTATGATCTACTTTCACCTGCGGACATGTCAAACTCCTTGACACATACTTGGCTACATCTTGCTTCAGACCTCTCCACTAGTAACTCTTCCTCATGTCCTGATACATTTTGGTGCTACCGGGGTGAATTGCATATCTAGATTTGTGAGCCTCATCTAAAATAGTTTGTCGCAGATCGTTATTAATAGGAATACAAAGGCATCCCCTGAATAGCAAGGAACCATCTTCCTTCACCGAGAACTCCGGTTTGGTGCCCTCAATTATATCTTATCGAATCTTAATTAACTCTGGGTCTTTCCTCTGTAGCTTGTGAATATGCTCAAAGATCGTCGGTCTCACTGTGATGTTGGCCAAGAAAGCCCTTGAAGCTTGCACCTTGATCTTTGCATCATACAAGGAAAGATCTTCAAACAACTTTCATCTATGCATTCCCATTATAAGATTAGCTAACTGAGCCAAACCCTTATGACTCAAGGCATCTGCTATGACATTTGCCTTGCCTGGATGATATTATATGGAGCAATCATAGTCCTTGAGGAACTCCATCCACCTGCGCTGCCTCATATTCAATTCCTTCTGTGTAAATAGGTACCTGAGGATTTTATGGTCAGTGAAGATCTCAAAAGTCTCACCGTATAGATAATGCCTCCAAATTTTCAATGCAAATATAATCGCTGCTAGTTCTAGGTCATGTGTCAGGTAATTCTTCTCGTGATCTTTCAGCTATCTCGACCCATAAGCAATCACTTTCTTGATCTGGTTGAGCACGCAACCTAAACCACTATGTGAAGCATCGCTGTACACCGCAAACCCTCCACTGCTTGAAGGAATCGCTAGCACTAAAGGGGAAGTAACTCTCTTGAGTTTTTGAAAACTCTTGTCACAAGCTTCAGTCCACCCAAATCTCACATCTTTCCTGGTGAGTCTCGTAAGTGGTCCCGATATTTTTAAAAATCCCTCCAAAAAATGTCGATAGTATCTAGCTAGACCAAGGAAACTATGGATATCTATCACTGTCTTTGGTTGTTCCCATTGTACCACTGCTTCGATCTTCGCCGGATCTATCGTGACACCATCCTTTGAGTCAACATGTCCCAAAAAGCTAATTTTCTCAAACCAAAATTCGTACTTACTGAACTTGGCATACACTTGGCGTTCACGTAGAGTTTGTAGAGCAATTTTCAAATGTTCTTCGTGCTCCTTCTTTGACTTTGAATATATCAGGATATTGTCGATGAATACCATAACGCAAGTGTCCAGGTATGGTTTAAACACCCAATTCATCAAATCCATAAATGATGTCGATGCATTCATCAAACCAAACAACATCATTAAGAACTTGCAGTGTCTGTACCATGTCTTGAACACCGTCTTCTGGATGTCCTCTACCTTGACTCTCAGTTGATGGTATCCTAATCTCAGATCGATCTTGGAAAAATATTTTGCTCCTTTCAGCTGATCAAATAAATCATCAATCCTAAGCAAGGGATATTGATTCTTGATGGTCAGTTTGTTTAGCTGATGATAGTCGATGCACAGTGGCATCTACCCATCTTTTTTCTTTACAAACAAGACCAGTGCTCCCCAAGGAGACATGCTAGGTCTTACAAACCCCTTATCTATGAGCTCTTGTAACTGCTCTTTCAACTCCTTCAACTCAGCAGGAGCCATTCGATATGGTGCTTTGAAATAGGCTCCGTTCCAGGTGCTAAGTCGATAGCGAATTCCACCTGTCTATCAATTGGTAACCTTGGCAATTCCTCTGGAAAGACATCCTCAACATCACACGTAACCGCAATTTCAAAAATGACATTTTTCCCTTCCTTGTCTTCCTTTAAAAATGCAAAGTAACCACTGCATCCCTTTCTGATCAAGCTCTTGGCCCTGACTACGGACATAAGTGGCACAAACATCGATCTCATTCCCCAAAATTAGAACGATCTCCTCGTATTCGATCTGAAGAAAACTACTTTGTTCTTATAATCAACATTTGCACAATGAGCTGACAACCAATCCATGCCAAGGATCACGTTGAATCCTTGCATATTCAACAGAACCAAATTCACTGCCAGTTCATAGACGTCCCCATCTCTGATGGCCACTACCATCGACTTACAAACCAAGTCCGTATCGACCAATTCTCCAGTCGGAATAGACACAGCTAAGACAAAATCTAACGTCTCTGGGATGACCTTCATCTTCTTTACAAATCGAGGAGTAATAAATAAATAGGTAGACCCTAGGTCTATCAACACTCTAACCTCATATACTACGTCACTTCCCTTTCCGTACAATTGTAAGGTACCTATGTCATACATATATATATATATATATACCCCATACTTATTCATGAAGAATTAATATACAGGAGTGAGTCTACACTACTTCCTACATGGATGAACCTTCTCTATCTAAAAATTTTAAGTAATTAAAATTCTTAATTTTAAAAGAAAATATGACCTTGGATAATCTCTTTGACATTCTGTGCTTCGTGGGCAACCGCATAGGCTCTTCCTTGTACGACCGACTTCCTTGCTTGTATCCATCTTAGCATGGAAGCAGAAGTTGTTCTCTCCTTGTTCATCTCAGGGCAATCTCAGATCATGTGGCCTATCTTCCCACACTTGTAGCAACCCCGAGTACCCCGTCTACAATCTGCCATTTTGTGAGACTTGCCACACTTGGCACAAGTCTCATTTGCTGTAGAAGAAGCTGCTCATGAGAAACCTTGGGAAACTGATACTCCGGTGGTGGTTGTTAAGACCTGAAAAGTACCACTTTTAACCCCTTAACTTAACCTTTGATTAGACCCTTAGCCACCTAATAAGTTCTTGTTAAGTGTTTTGTGTAGGTAATAATCAGCAGTGAAATAAGGCCAGGAATCCTGTTAAGGAGCCTGCTTTGGCACCAGATATCCCTCAGAAGAATGAACTCTGAATCTAGACCTGAAATGAGCCTCGCGCAGCTGACCCAAGCTTTAGAGGATTTAGGAGAAATATGCCTCGCACAGTTCAACTGAGCTTCCCAAGACTTTACAGCAACCTCTCGCGCAGATGAGTGACTGAAGAGCTTCAGAAACTCAAACTCGCGCAGCTCTCACGAAACTCAAGAGTAGAACACATCGCGCAGTGTCTCGTAGTTCAAAGCAGACCTCTCTCAATCTCGCACAGTTCACTCAGAACGGCTGAGGAGAGAGAGCATTAGAAGAAGAACGCCTCGCGCAGTTCTCGCGCCATTCAAGAAAGAAAACATCCTGGCGAAGGCAAAGCCAACCTCACAAAGACCAAGTGAGACATAGAACCTCGCATAGTTCAGAACTCAGTAGAGCCTCGTGAGGTAACTCGCGAAGTCCAGTAAAGAGAAGTGCTCGCGCTGCTCAAATTCACTCTCGCAAAGATCAGCCCAGTGAAGACCGAGCGACCTCGCGACTGCTTGAATTTCAACCCTGCAACACTTGAGACTATGTTTTCTATTCAACCTCGCGAAGACCAATCCAGCGAAAGCGCAATTCTCTATCGCGCGACTGCCTGAAGAGCAAACTAAGGCAACCTCGCAACGGCTGAAGCTTTAGTGTCAAATCATCCTAGGGAAGAGCAAAGAGCTACCACGCGACAAGTCTGGGAAACTACAGCTACCTAGCGAAGCTCTGACCCTAAACTTCCATCTCTTCAGCAGAGGACCTTCTGGTTATTTCCAGTGATTAGGGCACACACTCCCATGGTCAAATCTCAGTGCACGCATCTCGAGGCATCTAAGGATCATTATTAGGCCATGTGGCATCATTAAAATTAGGGTTTCCTAACCCTAATGCGCCGCCACCTCACAGCAATATAAACCCATACCTAGCTTAGGTTTAGGTATCTGGGAACCCATCTCAGATCGTTTTTTCTTTTCTCTTTCTTTTTGGCAGTAAGTAATTTTCTTTTTCTTTCCTTCTCTCCATAGTCCAGCACTTGCTGGCTATGCCTTTGTATGTGTTTTTGAATTAGATCAATGGAAGTTCTATAATAGGATCTGTACTTTGTGGGATTGGTGTTTATGTGTGAGATGCTCTGTGCAAGGCTGTTGCCTTGTGATCTGCCATTGCTTTGGCTGTGTTTCAAAGCAATGGAGGACTGATTCTAAGGGCCATTCAGATCCAAGTGACCTGTGTGTCTGGGCTATCATGGTCCTATAGCCTTAGCCCCACCACAGGACCCACTAGATCTGAAATCCCCATGGGAGCTTGAGCTGGTAGCCTTGTGAGCATGGTGGTAGCAGCGATATTCATATTTTATTTTGGGCTCCGTGAGGAGGATAACCTCTGGGATAGTCTGTGACCATTTAAGTGGACAGATTATAGCCTTAAGGTGATTCTAATCCACCGATCCAAGATGGATCCTTCTTCTTTACACCTGAGCTTGTAGAAGCCTGGTGAGAGATTGTACAGAGGCAGACTCCCCTATATTTGTATGGATCCTCCATCAGATGTTGGATCTGATCTGGTTATAGAGATTGTAGGCTGGTGACTGGACCATTGTAGCCTCGCTCAAGCAATGGACAGCTAGATTGAAGGTTGTACTTAACCTCTTGCTGGTTCTGTGTTTGGGCTATCATGGTCCTACAGCCTTAGCCCCACATATAGAACTTTAGAGGTTGAGGTTACCTATGGATTCTTGAGCTGGTAGCCTGGATGAAATAGTGCCTGCAATGATTTACTTGTTATGTTTTGACCCCTGGATAGTGGCTCCCCTATGGGATAATCTGTGACCATTAAAGTGGACAGGTTATAGCCTTAAGGGTGGAATCATGGCAGAGTGATGGGTTGGATCCTTTCTCCTCAGTGGTGATAATGTAGCCTCTAGACAGGATTTCTATAACATCAGATCTGAATCTGAGTTATAAAACTTCTCTGACCTTGGCTCAATAATGTACTTCTCACCCTTTTTATACTTATTTTCCACACTCCATCCATCCTCTCAACCTTTCTGTAGTTTAGATATTAAAATACTTAGAATAAGTGACCTTAAACTCCCCTCCTTTTAGATTTGCCAGATCAGAGACGATCCGAGGAGGGACTACTAGAGATGGCTCCCTTGGAGCTCTAGATCACCTTTCCCTGTTGGACAAACTCTTACTTATCAAAACTTGCTACGAAGGACCCTGTATCTTGCAGGTCTAGGACTTCTGAGTTGTGCTGGATTCACCCCCTGTTTTACACTGTCATTGATTTTTAAATAACTTTCACCACCAACCAATAATGTAAGCACACAAGAAGTAATCAACAAGTTTTTGGCGCCGTTGCCGAGGAAAGATGATCTATTAGTAGACCCTTAGTTTTTGTTTTCTTAGTATTCTTTGCACATGTGAATAATTGATACTGCTGACATAATTTTGAACCTTTCTTGCAGATCTAGACAGCAGCAGTGAAGGATAGTTGGACTGCAATTGGAGCTTAGCTACCTTTGTTTGCAAACTCTCTGACTTTTAAAGCTCTGTCTATCTTTCTAAAAATTTTTTTTTTTTAGCAGTATCTAGGATAGTTTAAATGTATTCTTTGAATAGCTGTAAACTAGTTCGATAAATTTGTTAGTGTACAACCATTCTTTTGCGATGTGCTTGCAAGAAGCTTTCCTTGCTGTTGGTGTACTTTTATGGTAGGGAGGAGATCCCTCAGCCCTGCTTTAGAGCCTCTTAACCCTAAGTTAGAAAGGGGAAGGAGACTTAGAAGAGACAGGCACACCACAGGAGAGCCCCCAAGTGAATCTGTGACAGCAATTATGGGTGAAGAACAGCCCAGAACCCTCAAGGAGTTGAATGCTCCGGATGACTATAACTCCCCTTTTAGCATTCAATTCCCTGATGTTCAGGGGAACTATGAGATAAAAACTTCAATCATCCAGATCTTTTTCCATGGGCTTAGCAAAGAGGACCCTTACAAGCATATTGACCAGTTCTTGGCCTTGTGCACCACTTTTAATATCACTGGTTTGGGACCTGAGGCTACTAGGCTCAGACTCTTTCACTTCTCTCTGAAGGATAGGGCCAGTACCTGGCTGACCACTCTTCCCAACAATAGCATTACTTCATGGAAAGACCTGCAGACCAGATTCCTAACCAAGTTCTTCCCTGAGACCAAAACTAGCCAGTTGAGAAAGGAGATTCTTGCATTTGCTCAATCCCCAACTGAGGATTTTAACCAGTCTTGGGATAGGTTTAAAGAGATGCTCAAACAATTCCCCCACCACAAGATCCCTGAGTGGCAGCTTGTACAAAGCTTCCACAATGGGATTGATGAGAAAAATAGAGATATGGTCGATGCCTCTTGTGGTGGATCCTACATGCACAAAACTGCTGAGGAGGCATGGGAACTGTTTGAGGTGATTAGTGAGAATGCTTTTCAAAAGCCATCCCTGGCAAGAACTAGTCAGGAATCTGAGTCAAAGGTGGTGTCTGCTGCTGGATCAAGAGAAAAAGTTTATGAGGTGTCTGGGAACAATGGCCTGTAGCTGCAGATGGCAAACCTCTCTATAAAGTTTGATAAATTATTGACTGTGATGCAACCCAGAAGGGCTGCTCATGTGGCTGAGGCATGTCTGATATGCCAGTCCCCACAGCACACAGTGGAGGAATGTCTATCTGCAGGGCAATTTCCTGAATTGATGTTGGAACATGCTGCTGCTGCTCAATCTTATGGCCAGCAACAATCTGGGGGCTACAATAGGCAGCCATATGGATACCAGCACCAATATGCTGGTTACCGATGGAGAGACCACCCAAATATGAGGTGGAAGCAAGACAGCAGATGTTGGCCTTACCACAAAGGCCACAGCAGCAGTTCAATCAAGGGAATGCCCCTAGGCCTACCTTCCAACACCATCAGCAGCAAAATCAGTTGGTCTTACCACCTTCTCAACCTAGAAATACTTCTTTCGAGGACCAGGTCTTGACATCACTGCAAAACCTGGGTTTCTTGACTCAGACTGTGAACTCTCATGGTCAGAGCATCAAGAAGATGGAAGAACAAATTGGACAACTAGCGAACACCTTAGCCAAAAGAGAAGAGGGAAGGTTGCCCAGTCAACCAGTGGCTAATCCCAAGGGCCAATTTTTTATTGGTGAAGGATCCTCCAACCCTGAGGGGGATCTTTCATTAAATTAATGATTAAGAACTGTGCACCGTTGTATGATATGTATTCTACAGTTGATAGGAATTGTTAGCGATCTTGTTGGAATCTGAGTTTAGTGCTTTAATGCCTACTTTTATACCAGCTCCCCTTGTTTGATAATTTCAAGTGATTGAATAATAATGTAGTATTTGAATACTTTTCATGATGTATGAATTTAATGCCTTGAAAGTATGAGAATTTGTAAATGCTTTATAATGCTTGGGGGTGTCCCTGGAAGAGAGTCTGTGAGAGAATCCACCCATAAAGTCAGGGTCAAATAGCTAACTCATGGGTGAGTGAATTCTAACTCGGTTAAGCCATCGCGGGGTTCTGAATAATGGGTTTGGTCCCCTCTCGCGCAGTTCATAAAGAACTACTTTGTTTTGCTGTCGCGAGTTTCAGATATAACTGGGTGGGCTGCCTCGCGCAGTTTAAAGGAACATCTAATCTCGTGACCCATTCATTCCCAGCCAGCGAGCGGACATTTTCAAAGCGCGCCGAGCCTCGCGATATTTAAATCCCACCCCGCGCTGCTTTTCTTTACTGCTTTCTCTTTCCTCTCCTACCAGCGAAACCCTAGCTCCCACTCCTCTCAACCTCTCTCCTCCAGCATCCTGTCTACAGTTCATTGTTCACTTTGAAATTCTGGATTTTTGTTCTTAAAGCTTCCATCAATAGCTGCCCCCTGCTAAGAGCTCTTGAGATCCACCGTGCGTCCAATTGAATAGAACCCTAACTTTTAGGGTTAGACTAAGCTCCTGATCTTTCCTTTCAAAATTTCAACTGCACACTCACCAAGGAGAGTTGTGATGGCTCCTAAAAGGGAAGGAGGTGGTTCCTGAGGTGGCTGCACAAACACCTGATTATTCTACACCTTCTGAGCTCCTCATTTCCATTCCCTTAGAGCCTGAAGCCATTTTCGATATCTCTTTCTTTGAATCAGAACCGTTGTTAGCACCTGCCATTGAGTTCTTGCGCAAGGCTGATTTGTTCCCCTTGATGCAAATGATTCCTGCACTAGCCTATCCTAGATTAGTGCAACTCTTTTACCAACACCTTAGGGTCAGATCAGACACACAGGGGCAGCTAGGCCTCCTTGTGTTAGTTGATAATTTTGAGATGTTGCTTAGCCCAGAGTTAATTGCTGAAGTCATGGGTATCCTGGCCATTTTTTATCCCAACTGCGGATATGGTGCCCCTGTGAGTGCCTCTCTCGATACCATTGCCCAAGCCATTACCAGAGGCTTGAAGGCAACAGGGGACTCCATCAGAAGAAGGAATTTGGATCCCAAGCTGCTGTTCATCGATCAAGTGCTAAGGAAGAATATCTACTGCTCCGGCCATCAGCAAGAAAGGAGGATACCAATTGCTGATGCTCTCTACTCTTTCTCTCTGGGCCACGGATTTAATGCTGCATGATTGATTTTTGAAGCCATGAAAGACATGATGGTGAAGCTTGGGCTGCAAAAGAAGGTCCACACTCTCCCCTATGGAAGACTCATCACCAGACTACTTCTGAGGGGAGGGTACAAGATACCAGTGGGGGAGTTATCTGTTGACCTCACTCCCACCACTTTTGCCAAAAGATAATGGGGGATTAGTAGAAGTCTAATGGATCCCCAGAAGAAGAAGAAGAAGGCTGAAGCTCAGAATGTCTCCGAGCAGGGAGAGGGAGCTGCTGTGGCAAAGGCCACCCCTGCCCCCAAAAAGAAGGCTAAAACCCCTGCCCCAAAGAAGGTGGCGAGAGCTTCTGTCACCTCTGCTTCTGCAGCAATCCCTCCATCCACCACACTTGCCTCTCCACTACCTTCTTCACCTATTCCATCTCTCCCTTTCCCTCTTTTATCTCCTTTTTCCATTCCACCTCCCACTATTATCCGTACCTGGGAAGAAAGTGTTGAACCCCAGGACAACACTCCACCTTCACCCACCATACCTCAATACACAGCCCCAGTCTCTCCCATATCATCTGATCCACACCCTGACAGCCCTCCCTTGATAACCTACCTTAAAAAGAAAACCTCTCACACTACCCCTGTCTCATCTTTACCCACTTCCACCTCCCCTGTCCTTCCCACAGACACACCCCTTATTGACCAACCCTTAGTCCCACCTCTCCATGACCTGGACTTTAACCTAGCCACCACTTCAGGTATCAAGCCTTCATGACCACCTTGCTTGATACCTTGCCCACCCATGACATCCCTCTCCCTGAGTCTCCTCTCCCTTCACCACATCATTCGCTAGACCCTTCACCTTCCCCCCCTACCACTTTCCATCATGCCCCCACTTCCCCTTTCCAACCTGTTCCTTCTTATCCTCATACTCCACCTCAACCAACCTCAGATACCCTTACTCATATCCTTTCCCTCATACATGACATCCAATCACAACTATCCAACACCACACAGACCCAAGCCCAAATGCAAACTGACATAACCACCATACAATCCACCCTTCAAACATTGATAAACCCACCAATCCCAACACAACCTCCTATCACCCCATTGACCCAACCCCCTTCCACCTCTGACTCCCCAATTCCAACAGACCCCACCCACATTGACTTACCTCCACCCTTCCTCCTCCATGACATCATACCCGACCACTCCTTTCCCTCTCTACCTATCCTACCCCCTCTAATACTACCTCCCCCTCAATTTACCAACACTTCTACCCAAACTGACCCCATTCCATTCCCATCCACCTTTCCCATTCCACCCCCCCTATTTGCACCCCCACCCCTTCTTCCCTTACCCTGAACCATCCACATCCGCTGCCCTTCCTTCATTTCACTTTTCACCCATACCTTCCATTCCCCCTCTTCTCCCACCCCCTCCTCAATTCACTGGCCATTCAACCTAGACCACCCCAACCATTTCTACAACCCCCACTTTTCTCCCCCAGGATCCATCACCATCTCCTCCTTCCACTCCATTTCTACCAATCTTGCCCAGACACTCCTACTACACCCCGCCCTACTTCACCCTCCTCCATGCCATGAGGGACAATCCCTATATCAAGAGGGATGTTCTCAATGGCATGGCCCAACTCCGCCAAGCCCTTGAATACCCCTTGCTGTAGAAACTTAGTGACTTGAAGCTTGCTCACCATGAGCAGCTGAGAGATATTTCCAAAGGGTGGGAGGCAATTTTGGAGACATCAAATGCGAACAAGGCTGCAGCAACGTATTACAGAATGACTACTGAGATTGAAAAGGCCAATGCAGAGAGGGTAAAAAAGCACAACAAGCTATTAGAGAAAAAATTGAACAATGCTCAGGAGATCACCCGACTCAGTAAGGAGCTTACAGATACCAATCTCCTGTGGGCTAATAAGAAAATTGAAATCTTGGAATAGAGAGTTGCCTTCCTACTGTCCCAACCTATACAGGCCACCCCCATCGCCACTGCTCCCCCTGAGGTCCCATCTTCTTCCACACAACCAGGCCCATCTTCTTCCACTGCCCCTACCCCTACCCCAACCCCTACACAATTTGTTCCCCTAACTCCCACAACCCCCACTTCGGTAGCTCCTCCTGTTCCTCCTCAAATGCCTACTGTAGTGCCTTCTGTAGTACCTACACAACCTGTTGCTCCTGCTCCAATCCCTACTGCAGTTCCTGCTCCTCCCTCAGTGCCCCCCCTATTCCCTCTCCTGCTCTAAAAAGAAAACGCACCCCTTCCAAGAAAAAGCCCACTTCTAAAAGAGCCACTGCAGCCCAAAAAGGTAAAAGGCCGGCCCCTCCATCCCCACCTCCAAAGGTCACCAGAGCTTCTGCTCAGGATGATCCCCATGGGCGCCTACTTTCCAAAGAAGAACGCAGACAGGCTGCTGCTGCCCTTGGATTGGACCCTACTGAGCTCTTTCCTTTTGACTCAGAATCTGATGTTGCATCACCTACGGATCCCAGTGCCCAACCTACTGTTGCTGGTCCTTCATCCGGCCCTGCTGCACAATCCTATCCTCAGCGAAGGAAAGTTGCTGCAAAGAGGACTACTCCCCCAAGTCGCTCTTTGAAAATTGGAAAAGAAACATCTGCCCAGTCTGAGGAGGCACCACCACTAAGCCAGCCCGTGAAAGGGAAGAGCCCTGCCATTCCTACAGCCAAAGTACCAGATCCATCTCCTGTGGCTCCCTCTAAACCAGAAAAAGGGAAAAGTCCTCTCCTGTCTCAGGTGCAGGCCCAAGCTAAATCCTCCGTTGCCCCTCCTGAGCCAGCACCAGCCCAATCACCTCTTATTCCCCCTCTGCCTCAGCAAGGGCAAGCCTCCAAAGGTAAGGGCCCCAAAGGAAAATCTCCCACCAAACCCCCTGAGCCAACCACTGCTAAATCTTCGGAGATCCCTCCTGAACCCAAGAAGAGAAAAATGAGGGTGTCTGGGCTCCAACCATACCCAAAACTCCCGAGCAAAGAAAGGCAGAGAAGGAACGAAAGAAGAAAGAAGAAGAGGCTCTCCTGCAAGAGCATGCAAAGAAGATGGGATGGGACAAGTTTTGAGACAGATTCTAACTAGATTGTACCTAGGAATTTCTCTGTTTCTTTTGTAACTATTTTCTTGTATTTTGTATATTTCTAATTTTTCATAGACTTTTCCCCTGTCTTTACTATCTTGCTTTGCCTGTTGTGTGTTTTGTTCCTTGTTCTTTCCTTTTCTTTTAGCCTCATTAGTTCTGCTGCACATTCACTTTGAACCAGTGAGGACACTGCTTCTCATAGGTTTGGGGGCGTGCCAGGCAGACCCTGCCAATGGAATAGCTAACATAAGTGCAGCAGACTCATTTGAGCAATATGGAAATGGACCTCTGTTCACTTAAGAATCATGAAATTAAGAAGTTTAAAATTTATGCAAACCTTGGACATTATAAACTTCTAATATTCCACATTTCCATGATAATATCACCAAGGAAACCTACTTGTATCAGCACTTAGTGAATCATTAGAGAGAGAAAAAGGTGAGGACACACTTGAAAGTTCAAAGGATGACCATAATCAGTGAGAATTGGGCCTACAAAATTTTTCTATTCTTTGAGGAGTAACTAAGGCATTTCTTTTAGTTCTAAGGACTAGCTGAGTCACTGTGCTCACTAGAAGTTAGGTAACTCCAAGTTGAAACAACTGACAGTACTCATGAGACCTAGGAAAGGATCAAGGCCTTCTCTTGGATAGTTTGAGCCTAAAAAGACCAATCCTAAAGCAACTGCCCTTGTCCATAACCCCCTTTGAGCTTTAAATCCTAAATTTCTTCAAAATACACCTGAGTACTTGAACCTGAACCTATGAACCTGATTCAACCTACCCTCACTCTGAGAATTCAGAAGGTAAAGGAGAAAGAGTTGAAGATGGACTAGCTATGGTCAACATTAGGTGAATGGAGAAGAAGGATCTCAAAATCAAGGCGGTAACGAGAACATGGTGGCATTTCTGAAAAGAAAAAATAAAATAAAAAGAAGGAAACTCCAGTAAAAAGAAACAAAAATAATAATGAAGAGGAATAAGGGAGAAGTCAAGAGGAACTTTCATTGGAAAATCAAAATCAAGAAAAGAAACTGATCACTTCAAATCAAAAAATCTCAAAGAAGATGAAGGGAGCTGAATTATGGAAGGTGAAGTCATGAACCACCTCTATGACCTACTGATTTCTCAAATTGGAACCCCTTTTCAACCTTCCATTCTTTTTAACCCTATCTCATAAGCCACATTACAGCCCAGTTAAAAGCCTTTGTGATCCAAAGTTGAGTGAGCTGTCACGTGAAGATAAGGAATTATCCAATCTATGGTGAGGAACTGCCAATGATGTCAGCACTTAAGAACTCTGCCTATGCTCATGCTTACAAACCCATTTGGGGGATGTAACTGCTCTTGAGCCTGTGAGAAAATGAACCCCTCAACAAACCTTTATGAGAGTATGCCCCTACTGATTCAAGAGTAGACTAAATCTGATTCCTTAACTGCTCATTGGATGATATTGCACTTTTGTTAACTGTTTCATTTGAGAAGTTTGTGGGTGTCTTCACTGAAAACTCTCAGGAGACTTCACTCCTCCACTAGGGATCACCTATGGGTTTAAAAGGCTTGGTACATATGCTAAATGTATTCGTGCTCCCTACGAAAGTGGCATTTAATTTTTAGAGAAGATTTAATGTAGCTTTGCTAAGGGACTAGCAAAGATTAGTTTTGGGGGTGTGTTAAGACCTAAAAAGTACCACTTTTCACTCCTTAACTTAACCTTTGATTAGACCCTTGGCCACCTAATAAGTTCTTGTTAAGTGTTTTGTGTAGGTAATAATCAACAGTGAAATAAGGCCAGGAATCCTGTTAAGGAGCCTGCTTTGGCACCAAATATCCCTCAGAAGAATGAACTCTAAATCCAGACCTGAAATGAGCCTCGCAAGTTGACCCAAGCTTTAGAGGATTCATGAGAAATATGCCTCGCGCAGTTCAACTGAGCTTCCCAAGACTTTACATCAACCTCTCACGTAGATGAGTGACTGAAGAGCTTTAGAAACTCAAACTCGCGCAGCTCTCGCAAAGCTCAAGAGTAGAGCACATCGCGCAGTGTTGTGCAGTTCAAAGCAGACCTCTCTCAATCTCGCACAGTTCGCTCAGAACTGCTGTGGAGAGAGAGCATCAGAAGAAGAACGCCTCGCGCAGTTCTCGCGCCATTCAAGAAAGAAAACATCCTAGCGAAGGCAAAGCCAACCTCGGGAAGATCAAGTGAGACATAGAACCTCACGCAGTTCAGAACTCAGTAGAGCCTCACGAGGTAACTCGTGAAGTCCAGTAAAGAGAAGTGCTCGCAAAGTTCTCGCACTGCTCAAATTCACTCTCGCAAAGATCAGCCTAGCGAAGACCGAGCGACCTCACGACTGCTTGAATTTCAACCCCGCGACACTTGAGACTGTGTTTTCTATTAAACCTCCGAAGCCCAATCCAGTGAAAGTGCAATTCTCTACCGCGCGACTGCCAAAAGAGCAAACCAAGGCAACCTTGAAACGGCTGAAGCTTCAGTGTCAAATCATCCTAGCGAAGAGCAAAGAGCTACCACGCGACAAGTCTGGGAAACTACAACTACCTAGCAAAGCTCTGACCCTAAACTTCCATCTCTTTAGTAGAGGACGTTCTGGGTATTTCTAGCGATTAGGGCATGCACGTGCCCCGAGGCATCCAAGGATCATTATTAGGCCACATGGCATCATTAAAATTAGGGTTTTCTAACCCTAATGCACTGCCACCCCACTACTATATAAACCCATACCTAGCTTAGGTTTAAGTATCTGGGAACCCATCTCAGATCATTTTTTCTTTTCTCTTTCTTTTTATCAGTAAGTAATTTTCTTTTTCTTTCCTTTTCTCCATGGTCCAACACTTGCTGGCTATGCCTTTGTATGTATTTTTGAATTAGATCAATGGAAGTTCTGTAATAGGATCTGTACTTTGTGGGATTGGTGTTTATGTGTGAGATGCTCTGTGCAAGGCTGCTGCCTTGTGATCCGCCATTGCTTTGGCTGTGTTTCAAAGCAATGGAGGACTGATTCTAAGGGCCATTCAGATCTAAGTGACTTGTGTGTCTGGGCTATCATGGTCCTACAGCCTTAGCCCCACCACAGGACCCACTAGATCTGAAATCCCCATGGGAGCTTGAGCTGGTAGCCTTGTGAGCATGGTGGTAACAACGATATTCTTGTTTTGTTTTGGGCTCCGTGAGGAGGATAACCTCTGGGATAGTCTGTGACCATTTAAGTGGACAGATTATAGCCTTAAGGTGATTCTAATCCACCGATCTAAGATGGATCCTTCTTCTTTACACCTAAGCTTGTAGAAGCCTGGTGAGAGATTGTACAGACGCAGACTCCCCTATATTTGCATGGATCTGCCATCAGATGTTGGATCTGATCTGGTTATAGAGATTGTAGGCTGGTGACTGGACCATTGTAGCCTCGCTCAAGCAATGGATAGCTAGATTGAAGGTTGTACTCAATCTCTTGGTGGTTCTATGTGTCTGGGCTATCATGGTCCTACAGCCTTAGCCCCACATATAGAGCTTTAGAGGTTGAGGTTCCCTATGGATTCTTGAGCTGGTAGCCTGGATGAAATAGTGCCTGCAATGATTTACTTGTTATGTTTTGACCCATCCCTGGATAGTTGCTCCCCTATGGGATAATCTGTGACCATTTAAGTGGACAGGTTATAGCCTTAAGGGTGGAATCATGGAAGTGTGATGGGTTGGATCCTTTCTCCTCAGTGGTGATAATGTAGCCTCCGGACAGGATTTCTATAACATCAGATCTGAATCTGAGTTACAAAACTTCTCTGACCTTGGCTCAATAACGTACTTCTCACCCTTTTTATACTTATTTTCCACACTCCATCCATCCTCTCAACCCTTTCTGTAGTTTAGATATTAAAATACTTACAATAAGTGACCTTAAACTCCCCTCCTTCTAGGAATGCCAGATCTGTAGATAGATCTGGAGGGACTACTAGAGATGGCTCCCTTGGAGCTCTAGATCACCTTTCCCTGTGGGACAACTCTTACTTATCAAAACTTACTACAAAGGACCCAGTATCTTGCAGGTCGAGGACTTCTGAATTGTGCTGGATTCACCCCCTGTTTTACTTTGTCTTTGATTTTTAAATAACTTTCACCACCAACCAATAATGTAAGCACACCGGAAGTAATCAACAGTGGTAGCATGGTTCTCATATCTAATCAGTCTCCCAAATGCAAGCACATGTAATCTCGGATAATTTGTCTGCTGCGCGGTCTGATATAACCGATTTGAAACTGCTGCCTCTGCATGGGTGCTACGAATCGCAGCTTTTTGTTTATCAGCTCGTAGTTTCCCACTTTATTGTGATCCATCCTTCCTCTCCCTTGTTGGTCTCTCCTTCGGTATCGATCTTCATTGTCTTCTTATATTATTAAGGCCTTACTCATAACCTCTCCATATGTCTTCAACTCAAAGGCTGCCACCTTTCTCCTGATATTCGGCCTCAACCCGCGTTGAAGCCTCTTGGCTTTCATCAAGTCTGTAACCACAAAATCAGGAGCAAAGCGAGCAAGCCTCATGAACTCTACTCCATATTCCCTTATCGACATCCTTCCCTGCTCGAGCTGAAGAAATTTCACTTCCATTTGATTATGCACTACCTCAGGGAAGTACTGTTTATTAAATTCACCCATAAATTCATCCCATGTCCATGGCAATCCTGGGTTTCCTGAGCTCTAGTCCTCGACACGGACTTCCACCATGGGCCTGCCTCCCCATCTAACATATATGCCGCCTAACGGACTCTTTCATCCTTAGTGCACGTAAGCACACTGAACACCTTCTCCATATCGCTTAGCCAATTCTCCACGTCCATTGGCTCTGCTTACCTTGAAAAACTCGGAGGACGCATCCTGTGAAACTCTGTGAACACTGAGGGCAATGGCTATGTAGTACCCACTGGAGGTGTAGGTGGTGGCTGATGTTGGTCATTAGCATTATGAGCTGCCAAGGATGGCGCTTGCTGAGCCATGGTGTTTACCATGGTTTCCATGATGTGCATCATCCTCTGATGCTCTTCTCTTTCCTCATTTCTTTCTCTCACCCTTTCTTGTTCTCGTTGATCTCTATCTTGATTCCCCTCCTGGTCTATGTTCCCCTGACTACTGCCTCCTGGGGCATCACTATTCCCCAATGGTACTTTATTTGAAGCCGAGATGGAATCATCTCCGCTCCGCAAGTTTCTACCATGGCCGCTTCTCGGTCGACCCCTCCCTCTAGAAGACATAACGCTCTGCAACATGAAACTACAATTTCATTAGCAGAAGGTCCTATGCTCTAACAAAAATCAAGACTTGTTAGAAATTTCAAAAGAAATAACTTTGATACCAACTGTGACAGCTCAGATTTCGGCACCCTGAAACCCGTGCCATCAAAACGTACCCTCAAGGCCGTGCCCCATATTTCTACACGAAACATTTAGTATACCCACACAATTTAAAGTAAAGCATACACTAAAGCTAACATTGAAATAAATCTCCAGTTCTATAATATAAGCTAAAAACACGTAGCCCAAAAGATAGTTATAATCTTAGGCCACTGCATGCGCAAAAAAACTAACCCGAACCATCAATGACGAAGCAATAGTCACCCCGGATGGTTTGCCAAAATAATGTCTCCCAATTATTACATTATCTAAGAAATAGGGCTGGACATACCAA
The DNA here is from genome assembly GCA_021018995.1 of Chloranthus sessilifolius. Taxonomy (NCBI): domain Eukaryota; kingdom Viridiplantae; phylum Streptophyta; class Magnoliopsida; order Chloranthales; family Chloranthaceae; genus Chloranthus; species Chloranthus sessilifolius. The sequence continues at coordinate 44,779,713 of CM037596.1, forward strand.
GCCGTACACTCTCTCTCACAAAACAATAAAAGTATGCAGAGGGTCTTCTAAAAGAACTCCTCAGGAGGGGGCTCAAATTCTTCCCCAGGCACGTACTCAGGGTCCTCCGGGTTCATGTCTCCCGAAATAGTAGTAGTAGCTAGCACTGGACCTATGACGTATAAATATATCTTACTCACATATATTCCATGACATAAGAAACATGATTTGTTAATAAAAGACAGCTATAAAACAATTTAAATTACTAAAAGCATGCACTAAATACAGCTGTTACTCTACACATGTTAACTTATTTTCAATTTTTGTTCACATAAGCCAAAAGATTGGGATTGAAACTTAAATCAAATAACTTAAATAATCCTCGAGCAATATAGCATCAAGCCCCGATGAAATACCCACCATCGTCGTCCAATCAGTCAATTTTCCCTCATGTAATACTACCCAAGTCCCTTCCTCATAGGCGACGGGGACCAAAGCTCACATACATCTCTGGGATGTCATACAACCGTACGGATATCCCGTCGTACCAGTCACGGATATCCGGCCGAGTCAGTCGCGGGTATGCTGCCGCGTCGGTGAGGTATTCTAGGAACCTTCAATCAATTATACAAAAGTACATATAGTTTTCACCGTGTAATCGTGCTAAATATAGTAGTTAATGTTTATTCCAATCTCATTCAAATAACTTCATATCACTCGAATGTTCACATTTCTCATACATCCCTGGGATGTCACCTATTCATATGCATCGCCTAGATATTGCATCACATTTACACCCCTCGGGATGTCACATTTTCATAAACATACTTGTTTCCTTAGTGTTCACCCACACACACACACCTTAGTTCCACATGCTTAACTACTTTTAAAAAACACGAGCATATCTCTATGCTCTCAACACATGTATACATATTTTGACATCACTACATACATGCTATTGTAATCAAAGTATATGTTCAAAGTATTTCCTACCTCACATGCTTTAATCCCCAAGCATCAAGGTCCACGGTAGCTCTACATGCTCATATCCAAGTGCTTAACCTAAAGTACATCATCTCATACACAATGCATCAATAACGATGCATAAAGGAAGGGTATAAGGCCCTCCTAGAACTCCAAGGTCTAAAACAGAAGTCACACAAAAATTGTCAAAATCGATTAATCGATCCCAATATCAATTAATCAGAATTTCAAAATCGATTAATCGGTTTTTCCAACCTCCACATTTACCAACTACTGAGAGTACCCAGTCGATTAATCGATTCCAAATCGATTAATCGAAACCAAAAATTGATCAATCAAAATATAATTTGATTAATCGATTTCATGCTGCAGTGCCTAGATTTGCTTTTTGTCAAAAATCGATTAATCGGTTTTCAAATCAATTAATCAATTTTTACAGAAAACCAACCCTTTTCAGGTTGTTCTTTCAACTTTGTTTTCTCTCAAATCTTTCCTCTTTCTATTTCTCTAATTCACCAGTAATTCAATAAATTCATGCACAACATTACACACATCATAATTCAATGAAATCTCACCTCAAATCAAATGTATGAGTGATTCATTGGCTTGGATCAAAAGCTAGGGTTCTTAGCTTCGACTCCAACAATGCTGATCACTTATCATCACTATTTAATGTCTTCGCAAGGCCTTCCCGCAAGCTCTTTCGCATAACTCCCAAGCATTTACTCCCCCTTTCTCTCAAATCTCTCTCTCATAAATTTACTAAGCACCAACCAACCTCAAAGAGAAATAACTTCTCTTAGCCTTTAACCCTTTTAACCCACTCCTTCTTTGGTGTAAAACACATACACCCCTAACAGGTGTATATGTCCTTATAAACAGATCCATCACCACACACGTGCACTTTCACCTCAAACCTCATCCAACCTAAGTCATCAAGTTGACTTTCACTCGATCGCACGAGTGACTTGATTGACATGCATCTCGAGGACATTATTCTAAGCTTAAATTTTTAGGGATGTTACTTAATAACCCAACCCTTTAAAAATATACCCGGTAAAAATCAATTTAACTCCCCTTCGTTGGTTCAATTTTATTTTTCACTTTTAAGGAAGTTTTCTTAAGTTCAAAGACCAGGGGTGAGGATCCCGTGCCGCCTCTACGGGCCTGCGTTCACTAACGGAATATGATTGCATAATTAAAAGTGCAAGTAGGCCCGCCAAACGGCTAAGGCACTTTAAATGATGGAAATGTAAAGAAAGTAAATGACAATACACAAGTAGACTTGCTGATCGGCTAAGGTGCTTGAAATGATGAAAATATAAAGAAATTGAATGCGGTGCGTAAGAAGGCCCGCCAAACGGCTAAGGCTCGTAAATGACGTAAAAGTAGGGGTAAGTAAAAAACAACAATAAGAAGGTTAGTAAATAAAAACAAAGAGGCCAAATTCAAGGGAAAGCTCTACTAGCTAGTCCTCAGCAGAGTCGCCATCTGTGCAATCGTGGGATTTTTGACGATCCCATCACGACGATGCGCTCCCTAATGAAATATTTAGAGTCGTCACTCGGAGCTTTTGGTGTCCCGGAAAACCTAGATCATTTTTATAAGCACCAAAGTACCACAAATATGAATCTGAATCCGGTCTATGCAAAGGCTCTTGGTTAGGGGTTTCGGTTATCGATTGGGAAGGTGTTAGGCATAAAATTAACCCGCTTAATGCGGTCTCTACTAATGGCGAAAATAAAAATAATATAAAAGAAAAGAAAAAGGCTTCCTCTTGCCCAAAGGGGCTTCGAATCCTATTTGTGCCCCTCCGTTCCTACCAAAAATTCGATGGTGTAACGACACAAATGGGAGGATGGAGGAGTAATGGAGAAGGTATAGGAATAGAGGGGCGAGCTGGAGCACTCGGGCCCTTGTTGCACCACTGTGGAGCCTTACGTTGGCTTGCTTCGATGAGCTTTTGAAGGCTTGTATGATGAGAAATGGGGTTTTAACTCCTATGTCTTACTACCTAAGAGGTAGAGAGGGAAGGCTAAGGGGTAACACACCTCTAACCTAGAGCTTATGGGTGAAATGCTAAGGTCTAAAGGGTTTTTTAAAGTTATGGAATTTGTATGAGAATGGTGCACTAGAGGAGAGAGAGAGAAGGGATTCCTTAATCTCTTAATTGCAAATTTTTTCAAGCCATTTGCAAGGGGGGTGCCTCTCTATTTATAGGAAAAAGAGAGGTTAGGAGGGTGCTTAGAGGCTAATTGGGATTAGCAATTAGGTAATGGGCCATCTAAGGATTCTTAGGGTTTTTGGAGCCTTGAAAAATGTGAAGAGTTGCTCCAATGGTGGACGATAGGGTGGGGCTTTAAACCACTTAAGAGATTACAGATAGATAGTAAATGGGTGCTATAGAACTAACAAAACACACCCCAAAGGTCAAGATGGTCAACAAGTCAAACCCTAATCTCAAAGTTCGAGGCAAAAACTCACAGTTACTGTTCATATGCCTGGTGCAACTATTAGTTGCGCCAAACATATGTACAGTAAAATAGTAGTGTACAGTGGCTTTGAGAAGTTGATTGCCCATTGGGGACCCACCTTAGTGCTGGCGCAACTATTAGTTGCGCCAAGCCATTTTTGGGGAGAAATTTTGACAGCCTAGATTTTGACACCTCGAAACCCGTGCCATCGGCATGACCCTCGAGGCCGTGCCCATATACCTGCACGGAACATTTGGTATATCTATACAACTAGAAGGCAAAACATGTACTTAAGAACTAATACTGAATTAAATCTCCATTTCTATAAGATAAATAAAAAAATATGTCGCCCAAAAGATAGTTCTAATCTCACGCCATTGCATGAGCAGAAGACCCAACCCAAACCATCGGTGACAAAACAGTAGTCACCTTGGATGGTTCGCCAAAAGAATGTCTCACCATAATTACATTATCTCAAACTAAGGCTGGACATACCAACCCGTACAATCTCTTTCTCAAAAATAACTATCAAAGTTTGCAGATAGTCTTCTAAAAGAACTCAGGAGGGGGCTTCGACTCCTCCCCAGGCATGTACTCAGGGTCCTCCGGGTCTACGTCTCCCGAAGCAACAGCAGCAGCTAACACCAGACCTTTGACGTATAGTCGAAAAGGGGAGAGCTACATCCTACCTCAATAGGGAAATATAGCTGAACATGTAAATCTATCTTACTCACATACAGTATCATGATATAATTGAAGCATGATTTCATCGATATAAACAGTTAGAAAATAGTTTGAGATACTAAAAGAATGAACAGAAAACATTTGCTACACTACACATGGTATCCTATGCTCAACTGGTTCTCATATTACAACAAGGCTGGTGTCATAACTTAAATCAAGTAACTTAAATAATCCCCGAGCACTATAGCACCAAGCCCCGATGGAATACCCTCCATCGTCATCCAATCAGACTATTTTTCATACAACATAACCCAAGTCCCATTCTCATAGGCGACGGGGCATATAACTCATAATAGGATGTCTACTGGTGTACGAGTATCCCACCGTATCGGTCATGGATATCCTACCGAGTCAGTCGCAGGTATACCGCCGTATCAGTGGGGTATTCTACAAACCTTAAATTAATTGTGTAACTACATATAGTTATTCACCATGTAATTGGGATAAATATTAATAATTCAAAGCCTGTTCAATTCCCATTTACGCACTTTCACATCACGTGGATATTCATCTTAACTATACATCCTTGGGATGTCACACATTCAAATGCATCACTTAGATGCCCAATTCACACATACATCCCTGGTATGTCTCATTTCTTATGTTTACTGATTTCTCATTTCTGTGTACCGACACACACGCATATTTAAATTTCACATATTTATCTTAACATTTTAAACACAAGCACTGAACTATGCTTTAACGAATATGCAGATATAGAACATCACTACATACATGCTTTCGTAATCAAGTGTACATGTTCAGAATATTTCCCTACCTCATACGCAATTTAAACCACAGATTCTTCAATCCAAGCTAGCCTTAACCACCCTATGGTCCGGCTCAACCTAGGCATGACCAAAACGCGTGTAACATATCACAATTGGTGTAAAACATTGGGTTCAGAAGCCTAACCCCAATTTATAAATAGCTCATAAGCAAAAATCTAACAAAAGCCTAAATCAGCCCAAACCGATTGAACGATTCTTAAATTGATCGAACAGTTTGGAAAATCGATCGAATGGTTTTATTTCGTTTAATCAATTTCCTCAGAAATCCCTTACACCTATTTTTATTTTGCAGCAAAACCGATCGAATGATCTTAGTTTCGTTCGAACGATTTTCCAAATCGATCGAACAATTTCCTCAGAATGCTGCACTACAGTCTTTTCTCCTTTGGCCAAAATCAATCGAACGATTACTAATTCCGTTCGATCGGTTTTTCTCACTTTCAGAAAAGATCGAGTTCTAACCTTTAGAACTCATCTCTTCAACATCTACTTCCTTCTAACTCATTTTACCCATACATAGCAGTTAGATTCACATTAAAATCAACATATTTTTACAAAAATAATCTAGCTTACCTTTCTAGTTGGTTGGATCCCTTGATCCCGAGCTTCCCTTCACCTCAAGGGTTTCACAACCCCAAATCTCAAATCTCTTTCCGATGCTAAGGCTCTAATCCGTAAGCTATCCGATCCACACATAATCATTTGCATTTAATACGCAGCCATTGATTTCACTGACAAAATCACACTCCTCTCATTCACTCCCTCTTAATTTCTCAACAACCTAAGATAAGGAGGAATAAATTCTCCCCTCTCTATCTCACTCTTATTACACACACCCTATTTCACACTTAGTTTATTTAACTAATTTTAACCAAGTAAGTCAACCAAGTCAACTTTGACTCGGTCCAACAAGCGACCAGTCGGACACGCTTCTTGAGATACACTATTCAAAGTCCAAATTTTCTAGGATGTTACATTCTCCCCTCCTTGGGAATTTTCATTCCCAAAAATTGCACTCAAGGGCTCCCCTTCCATGGGCAATCCACACACACATTAAGGACATCAATGGACACAATCACAGCAACAGGTCCTGTAAAAGTTCATATCACACATATACATTCAACTTTAGACAATACCACCCTGCAAAAGATAATTGGCAATCGTGCCATACAAAGCAGTACATCAGATTTGTACATTTTCCAATGTACACATCCTACCAAAACTTGACTCATACTCATTTGCAAGAATATGCTAACCATTACCACAATAAACATTCAACAGCCACATTTCCACACTATGCTAAAATTGTCCATTGAAAATGAGCATGTAATAACATAAACATACTTAAATATAGAGCATCTCGAATTTAGATAGGCGATGTACACCACCTTCCATAGAGAGCTTCATACGGCACTTGCCATTCCAATGCTTGCTTGAAAACTATTATTGTATGCAAATTTGATCAATGGTAGATGTTGATCCCATGATCCTTGTAATTCAAGGATACATGCTCTGAGCATATCTTCTATTACTTGATTTACTCGCTCTATTTGCCTATCGATTTACGGATGCAACGCCGAACTAAAGTCCAATCGAGTACCCATGCCTTCTTGGAACTTCTGCCAAAATTTTGAAGTATATAATGGGTCATGATCAGAGACGATGTTGCTGGGAATCCTGTGTAAACGTTCGATCTCCTTCATATACAGCTCTGCAAGTCTTCCTGCCGTATACATCATGTTGTAGGGCAAAAAGTGAGCTAATTTCGTTAGTCGATCAACGACCACCCAAATTGCATTGTACCTTTTTGCTGTGCACGACAATCCCATGATGAAATTCATGGAGATTGATTACCATTTCCACTCCGATATGGGTAGAGGTTGCAATAACCCCGCAGGATGTCTATGGTCTACTTTCACCTGCTGACATGTCAAACACCTTGGCACGCACTTGGCTACATCCTATTTCAGTCCTCTCCACTAGTAACTCTTCCTCATGTCTTGATACATTTTGGTGCTACCGGGGTGAATTGCATATCTCCATTTATGGGCCTCGTCTAAAATAGTTTGTCGCAGATCGGCATCAACCAGAATATAGAGGTGTCCCCTGAATAGTAAGGAGCCATCTTCCTTCAAAGAGAAATCTGGTTTGGTGCCTTCAATCACACCTTGTCGAATCTTAACTAACTCCGGGTCTTTCATCTGTAACTCATAAATATGCTCAAAAATCGTTGGTCTCACCGTAATGTTGGCCAAGAAAGCCCCTACAGCTTGCACCTTGATCTTTGCATCATACAATGAAAGATCTTCAAACAGTTTCCACCTGTGCATTCCCATCACAAGGCTAGCCAGCTGAGCTGAACCCTTACACCTCAAGGCATCCGCTACAATATTAGCCTTGCCTAGGTGATATTGTATGGAGCAATCATAGTCTTTGAAGAACTTCATCCACCTTCATTGCCTCATATTTAATTCCTTCTGTGTGAATAAGTACCAAAATCTCTTATGGTCGATGAAGATCTCAAAGGTCTCACCATATAAATAGTGTCTCCAAATCTTCAATGCAAATATGACTGCTGCTAGTTCTAGGTCATGTGTCGGGTAATTCTTCTTGTGATCTTTCAGCTGCCTCGACCCATAAGCAATCACTTTCTTGTTCTAGTTGAGCACGCAGCCTAAACCACTATGTGAAGTATCGCTGTACACCGCAAACCCTCCACTGCCTGAAGGAATCGCTAGCACTGGAGCTGAAGTGAGTCTCTTCTTGAGTTCTTGAAAACTCTTTTTACATGCTTTAGTCCACTAAAATCTCACATCCTTCCTTGTGAGTCTCGTCAGCGATCCTGATATTTTTAAAAATCCCTCCACAAAACATCGATAGTACCCAGCTAAACCAAAGAAACTACAGATATCAGTTATCGTCTTTGATTGTTCCCATTGCACCATAACTTCGATCTTAGCTGGATCTACTGTGATACCATCCTTTGAGACAACATATCCTAATAAGCTAACTTTCTCCAACCAAAACTCGCACTTACTAAGCTTGGCATACAATTGGTGTTCACGTAGAGTCTGTAGAGTGATTCGTAAATGTTCATACTCCTTCTTCGACTTTGAATATATCAGAATGTCATCGATGAATACTACAACGCAAGTGTCCAACTGTGGTTTAAACACCCGATTCATCAATTCCGTAAATGACACCGGTGCATTCGTCAAACCAAATGACATCACTAAGAACTCATAGTGTCTGTACCATGTCTTAAACATCATCTTCTGGATGTCCTCTGCTTTGACTCTCAGTTGATGATATCCAGATCTCAGATTGATCTTGGAAAAATACCTCGCTCCTTACAGCTGATCAAACAAATCATCTATCCTAGGCAATAGATATTGATTCTTTATAGTCAGTTTGTTTAACTGATGATAGTCGATGCATAGCCTCATCGACCCATCCTTCTTCTTGACAAATAAGATTAGTGCTCCCCAAGGATACACGCTCGGTCCTACAAACCCCTTATCTAAGAGATCTTGTAACTGCTCCTTCAATTCCTTCAACTCAGCGGGCGCCATTCGGTATGGTGCTTTGGAAACCGACTCCGCTCCAGGTGCTAAGTTGATGGCGAACTCTACCTCTCGATCAGGAGAATCCTAGTAACTCTTCCAAAAAGACATCTTCAAATTCACGTACAGCTAAAATTTCAGAAATGACATTCTTCCCTTCTTTGTCTTTCTTCAAAAATGCCAAGTAGCCACTGCATCCATTTCTGATCAAACACTCGACTCTGATGGTGAACACAAGTGGCAGAAACTTCGGTCTAAAGATAACCACTTTGTTCTTACAATCGACCATTGGATAATGAGTTGACAACTAATCTATGCCCAGGATCACATTGAATCCTTACATATCTAACATAACTAAATTTGCTGCCAGTTCAAAAACATCCCCATCTCTGATGGCTACTATCACCGACCTACAGACCAAGTCTATATCAATTGATTCTCCAGTAGGAATAGATACAGCTAAGACAAAGTTCAATGTCTCTAGGTTGACCTTCATCTTTCTTACAAATCGAGGAGTGATAAATGAATGTGTAGACCCTGGGTCTATCAACACTCTAGCCACATATGCTACATCACTCCCCCTTCCCATACACTTGTAAAGTACCTATAAAGCACATATATTTTAGCAGCCTACTCATGTATCATACTAAAACATAAAATCAATTAGATCAAACAATTCTACATAGATAATCTATATAGGTATACCTTCTCTATCTAAAATTTAAAATTTTAATGCATTTGATGCAATGTATCAATCATTTCAACTAAAGTTTCACCTTGTATGATATCATGGGTGTTCTGAGCATCCTGAGCCATAACTGCATAGGCTCTTCCTTACACGACAAGCTTCTTTGTTTGTATCGGTCTCGGTATGGAAGCAGAAGCAGTTCTCCCCTTATTCATTTTCGGACAATCCCAAATCACGTGGCCTATCTTCCCACACTTGTAGCATCCCCGGGTACCCTATCTACAATCTGCCATTTTGTGAGACTTGCCACACTTGGCACAAGTCTCATTTGGTGTAGAAGAAGTTGCCCGTAAGAAACCTTGAGTAACTGATACTCCGATGGTGGTAGTAGGGTTCTCATATCTGATCGACCTCCTCGATGCAAGCATAGGTAATCTCGGATAATTTGCCTACTGCGTCGGTCTAACAAATCTGGTCTAAAACTACTACCTCTGAATGGGTGCTACAAATCGCGACTTTTTGTTCATCGGCTCGTAGCTTCTCATCTTACCCTGCTCCATCTTTCCTCTTCCCTGTTGGTCTCTCCTTTGATGCTAATCTTCATTATTTTCTTTGATCACCAAGATCTTTACTCATAACCTCTCCGTAGGTTTTCAATTCAAAGGCCGCCACTCTTCTCCTGATGTCCGGCCTCAAGCCGCGTTGAAGCCTCTTGGCTTTCATCAATTCCGTAACCACATAATCAGGAGCGAAGCGAGTGAGCCTCATGAACTCTACTCCTTATTCCCTGACTGACATCCTTCCCTACTCAAGTTGAAGAAACTTTACTTCCATCTAGTTACGCACTACCTCAGGGAAATATTGTTTATTAAACTTGGTCACAAATTCATCCCAGGTCCATGGCAATCCTGGGGTTTCTTGAGCTCTAGTCCTCGACATGGACTTCCACCATGGACCTGCCTCCCCATCTAACATATATGCCGCCCAACGGATACTTTCATCCTCAGTGCACATAAGCACACTGAACACCTTCTCCATCTCACTTAGCCAATTCTTTTCATATATTGGCTCTGCTTGCCTTGAGAAACTCGGAGGATGCATCCTTCGAAACTCTATGAATGCTGAGGGCAATGGCTGTGTAGTACCCACTGGAGGCATAGGTGGTGGCTGATGCTGGCATTGACATTATGAGTTGTCAAGGACGCCGCTTGCTGAGCCATGGCATTTTCCATGGTTTCCATGATATGCATCATCCTCTGATGTTCTTCTCTTTCTTCATATCTTTCTCTAACCCTTTCTTGTTCTCTGTGATCTCCATCCTGATTTCCCTCTCTGTCTCTTTCTCCTTGACTACTGCCTCCTGGGGCATCGCTATTCCCTAATGGCACTTTATTTGAAGCCAAGATGAAATTGCCTCCACTCCGTAAGTTTTCACCATGGGTGCCTCTCAGTCGGCCCCTCCCTCTAGAAGACATAACGCTTTACACATGAAACTACAGTTTCATTAGCAGAAGGTCCTATACTCTGATGAAATCAACACTTATAAGAAATTTTAAAGAAAAGGCTCTAATACCAACTATGACAGCCAAAATTTTGGCACCCCAAAACTCGTGCCATCGACACGACCCTCGAGGTCGTGCCCCATATACCTGTATGGAACATTTACTATATCCACACAACTAGAAGGCAAAATATGTACTTAAGAACTAATACTGAATTAAATCTCCATTTCTATAAGATAAAGCCAAAAACATGTCGCCCAAAAGATAGTTCTAATCTCATGCCACTGCATGAGCAGAAGAACCAACCCGAATCATCGGTGACGAAATAGCAGTCACCCCGGATGGTTCGCCAAAAGAAAGTCTCACCATAATTACATTATCTCCAAATAAGGTTGGACATACCAAGCCGTACAATCTCTTTCTCAAAAATAACTATCAAAGTACGTAGAGGGTCTTCTAAAAGAAGTCCTCAGGAGGGGGCTCTGACTCTTCCCAAGGCACATACTCAGGGTCCTTCGGGTCTACATCTCTTGAAGCAACAGCAACAGCCAACACCAGACCTATGACGTATAGTCCAAAAGGGGTGAGCTACATCCTAGCTCAATAGGGAAAGATATTTTAACATGTAAATCTATCTTACTCACATACATTTTCATGACATAATTGAAGCATGATTTCATCAATATAAATAGTTAGAAAATAGTTTGAGATAGTGAAATAATTAACAGAAAACATTTGCTACACTACACATGGTATCTTATGCTCAACTGGTTCTCATATTACAACAAGGTTGGTATCATGACTTAAATCAAGTAACTTAAATAATCATCGAGCCCTGATGGAATACCCTCCATCATCGTCCAATCAGACTATTTTTCATGCAACATAACCCAAGTCCCTTTCTCATAAGAGATGGGGCACATAACTCATATACATCCCTGGGATGCCTACTGGTGTACGGGTATCCTGCCATACCGATAACGGATATCCTGCCGAGTCAGTCGCGGGTATACCGCCGTATCAGTGGGGTATTCTCCAAATCTTAAATTAATTGTGCAACTACATATAGTTATTCACCGTGTAATTATGATAAATATTAATAATTCAAAGCTTGTTCAATTCCCATTTACGCACTTTCACATCACATGGATATTCATCTTAACTATACATCCTTGGGATGTCACACATTCATATGCATCACTTAGATGCCTAATTCACACATACATCCTTGGGATGTCTCATTTCTTATGTTTACTGATTTCTCATTTTCGTGTACAAACACACGCATATTTTAATTTCACATATTTATCTTAATATTTTAAACACAAGCACTGAGCTGTGCTTTAACGAACATGCATATATAGAACATCACTACATACATGCTTTCGAAATCAAGTGTACATGTTCAGAATATTCCCCTAGCCTTAACCACCCTAAGGTCTCGCTCAACCTAGGCATGGCCAAAACACGTGTAACATATCACAATTGGTGTAAAACATTGGGTTAAGAAGCCTAACCCCAATTTATAAACAACTCATAAGCAAAAACCTAACAAAAGCCTAAATCAGCCCAAATCGATTGAACGATTCTTAAATCGATTGAATGGTTTGGAAAATCGATCGAATGATTTTATTTTGTTCGATCGATTTCCTCAGAAATCCCTTACACCTATTTTTATTTTGCAGCAAAACCGATCGAGCGATCTTAGTTTCGTTTGAACGGTTTTCCAAATCGTTCGAACGATTTTTAAATCATTCGAATGATTTCCTTAGAAAGTTGTACTACAGTCTTTTCTTCTGTGGCCCAAATCGATTGAACGGTTACTTATTCCATTTGATCGGTTTTTCTCACTTTCAGAACAGATCGAATTCTAACCTATAAAACTCATCTCTTCAACATCTACTTCCTTCTAACTCATTTTACCCATACATAGCAGTTAGATTCACATTAAAATCAACATATTTTCACAAAAATAATCTAGCTTACCTTTCTAGTTGGTTGGATCCCTTGATCCCAAGCTTCCCTTCACCTCAAGGGTTTCACAACCCCAAATCTCAAATCTCTTTCCGATGCGAAGGCTCTAATCCGTAAGCTATCCGATCCGCACACAATCATTCACATTTAATACGCAGCCATTGATTTCATCAACAAAATCACACTCCTCTCATTCACTCCCTCTTAATTTCTCAACAACCTAAGCTAAGGAGGAATAAATTCTCCTCTCTCTTTATAATCCCATCTTTACTTAGGTGTAAAGCACACATACCTACTAGGTATATATGACCCACTCTATCTCACTCTTATTACACACACCCTATTTCATACTCAGTTTAGTTAACTAATGTTAACCAAGTAAGTCAACCAAGTCAACTTTGACTCGGTCCACCAAGCGACCAGTCGGGCACGCTTCTCGAGATACACTATTCAAAGTCTAGAATTTTTGGGATGTTATAGAAATGGCTTGGCGCAACTATTAGTTGTGCCAAATCTCTAAGGTGGTTCACATTAATTTACCATTCTGCCCTTCAGTTTCAGAATGCGATATCTTTGCGTACACAACTCCGATTGGGGTGATTCTTGGCCTGTTGGAAAGCTAAGGACTTCTATTTTCCAATGGTATGAGAATTGATCTTAGTAGGTCACAGCTAGTCCCGGTGCATCACTCTTCATCCATTGCTTGGGAAAGGTAGGTTTAGGTCTAGAATGGGTTCTAAGGGTCAGAATTGGTTTCTAAGGGTTCGGGGAGGTTCCTAAGGGATCTAGGGTGATTCCTAAGGGTTTGGAATGGCTCCTAAGGTTTCAGGGGAGTTCCTAAGGGTTCTATACATGCCATCAAAAGCTTGGAGATGAACCACTCTCGAAATGTATTTCGATCGGGCCTTGGGCCAAATTTGGGTGTCTACAACACTCTTCAAAGAATTTTTTTACAAGCCCAAATCTCATTTGGTATGGTCTTTTATCAAATTCCTAGGGTATATCCTCACAATTTTCTCTCTTTTCGGGTTCACTAAGCACCAATTAAAAAAATTCTTGACATTTGCTTCATGAAAGTGTTAGAGCTTCAACAAATTTCTGTTTTAAAAAGTTTTTAATTTCCTCTTCTTTTTTTTTTACAAAAATCATATGGGAATTTATTTCATTTGAAATTTTTTATCCAACACTGTTGCATTAGCATTAACTATTCCAATGGTACACCGTGCCATACCCCCAAACTTAAGATGAACATTGTCCTCAATGTTTGCACAGTGAGTAGCTAGGGGCAGCAGGGTGGGCAAAACAAGAAAGAAAATAAACAGCAAAATAAAAGCTATATGCAGCAAAGAAGAAAAAATAAAATAAAAGTTCAAAACTGAATATATGGACAGAAAAAACAAAAAGAATGATATACAAATGAAAGAAACAAAAGCATATACCTGCAAAACAGAAAAACAAAGTAAAAAATAGTATACATTCAAAAATTAAGAAAAAATAGTAAACAAAGATAGAAAACACATATATTCTAAGAAGGTAAATAGAAACTTCAGCAAACAAATTCAAAAATAGTATTTAAACTAAAAACAAGATTCCTAAAATAGAAAAAATCCTAAGACTTCCTAAAATGAGTTGAGCTGAGTATGATTGTTAAACAAGGGAAGTATGTGGTGAAAAAGGATGAGCCAGTTGATGTTGATGCTTATGAATCTATATGATTGTTAAAAAAATGATCAGCATGAATAGCACACATTGAAAAGCAAGATTCATAAAAAAAATAAGAGTAAAAGCACTACATCGACATAATTTTAAAACACTAAAAACTACTATGATACATATGGTACACTACTGAGATCAATTAGCAATGGAAGGTCTTGAAAGTGAATGAATTCAGAGACCCCATGGAATAGTCAAAATAGAATAGGAGTCTCTGCTCATTAACCTTCACGATTTTTCCCAAAAAGTACAATCCATGATCTCAGTAGTTCTAGATGGGGGTTCATAAATGACAGTAAAATAAAATAGCCCATCTAGATCTCACCTGAAAAGAACTTTAAATGCAGAAGCTAAAAACCATACCTTTACAGATGCATAGGCATCAAATCTCAGTTCTCTAGCTCAGAAATTTTAGTTGCTTGAGAGATATGAGCAGCAGCTCTAGCTCCATAGCTGGTGGATGGTTAATGAAAAGGCAAAAAAGGTGCCTTATATGGCTGAGGGGAGGGGGAAAGTAGGGCAAGCATGCAAATGGGTTGATGCACTAACCCAACTGAGAAGCCCAAAATGAGTCCTTTTTTAGTACATAGGTGGGGGCCTCCTCAGTCCATATTTCAACAATTTCAACATATACCTTACCCCAAACCAGCAGTGTGGGCAAGGTATTCCACCATCTAGCACTGACAAATAAGCCACATTTCCTCTATTTAGCTTTTCCCTTGAAGAAGGAGAATGCTCTTGAAAAGCATAAGGAAATGGAAAATGAGGGACTGCTAGTCCTCATTTGCTGATGTATCATTTTAAAAAGAAAATTAAATTTTTTTATTTTTTTAATAATAGAAGTCACAGCTGTAATTTTATCAAACACTATAAAGACACAAAATATAAAAAACAAAAGATAAAAATGTAAAAATCACAAAAACTACAGCTGGCATTTATTCAAACACTACATCTACAAAGAATAAATACTAAACTCCGCGGATTACTATACTGAGAACAAAACTCCGCGGCAGCAGCGCCAAAAGCTTTTTGTTGGTTTCCTTGTGCACTTATTAAAGAAGTAAAAATAGTAAATAAAGAGGAAAAGCAAAATTAAAACAAAAAGGAGATGCACACAAAGGTAACCACAGTCTTGCAAGAATCCATGGCTGTTGTAGCAAGTTTTAAAAGGTAAGTAAGAGTTTGTTCCATAGGGAGTGATGATCTAAAAACCTAAAGGCGCATAGTAATCTCCAGATCTGGCTACAGATTTGGCAATTCTAAACCTAAGCTAGAAAGCAAGGTAAAGAAAGGGTGTTTAGGTGTCACAAACTAAACTACACTAAAAACAGAAATAAAACTATAGCTAAAGAAAGGAGATGAAGAAGGATGATGATGATGTGGTGAAATAAAATTTTAAATGGTGAGAAGTAGATAGCTAGGGACTGGTTTTTATTGCAAGCTGATCAAGATTATGGACTTGCAGTTGTCCTTCACTTGGCTACAAGCACAAGTGCAAGGTAGAAGAATTCTAACTAAACCAAAGGCTTGAACTGATCTTAAGGGTATGATTTTTTCACTTGAATAGTCACAGATCATCCTATAGACTTCATCAAATCCCAAGGTTCAAATTGAAATAATAAAACCATTGCAGCCACTATGCTTGTAAGGCTACAAGCACTTACAACCATAGGATCAAATAATCCATGTAGATATGGTGAGAACCACTAGAAATCACAGATTATTTAGGGATCTAAACTCAGCTGGTCATTTCTTCAAATAGCTGCAATAACCGAGCTCACAAGATTGCAATCTCGGCATAATTTCAGATCTCTTCACTAAAAACAGATCTGAAAATCAGAGTAAGAGTCGGATCTGCTACAATCTTTCACTTGGCTACAAACACAAGTGCAAAGAGGAAGAATCTAATTTCACCTTCACTTCTGGATTAGTCCTAAGGGTATGATATGCCCACTTGAATGGTCACAGATCATCCTAGAGATTTACTCCAACAGTGAGGGTAAAGGATGGAACAATAAAATTACTGTAGGCACTATGGTTGCAAGGCTACAAGCTCAGGCAACCATAGGTGTATTAGATCTCTAAAAATCTAAAACAATTTATTAGAAAAATTACAGACCTAAAGGAACATTAAAAACAGCTCTTCACTAATCAAAATATAACTTTCAATGAACCAGCCTCAAGCCCACAGTCTGTGCATCAATTTGAACATCGTTGCAATGAATTTACAGATCTAATTACAATTACAAATCAGATCCTAGCTACTACAAAGATCTAATCCAATAGGCTAGATTAGGGAAAGAAAAGGGAAAATAAAAGGGAAAAAGAAAACCTAAAACTAAACCTAAATTGAGCTAAGGAAAACTAAAGCTATTCCTTGCTGAAGAATTATAGAAAATAAATAGGTATTTATACATGTGCATTTATCCTTGTGCCTTGAGTTTCAAACAATCAGAGAGGAGAATTTAATTCAATTTATGTTGATCCAAGTGATTAGCATTCTGGCCAATCAGGAGAAAGAAGAATATTCTCATTCTGTTATGCCCAACTGAAATAATTGGGTTCCCGCCAAGAGAATGTTCTCATTCGGTTGTATAACATCTTGCACATGGGCAGATTATTTAATTTCCAAAGCTGCCCCTTTAGCTTTATTAAGTTCCCACCATACCCCTTTCGATTCATATAACAGCTGTTGCACTTCCCAAAACTAACCTCCACATATGTTGATGAATGATGGAACCCGAGTTGGATGAGTTGCAGAAATATAGGCTGCTGAAGTATTAAATCTGCAGCTATTTTTGAGAGGTTCTGAAGCCTAGGCTTGATGAACTCGAGAGGTTGAGAATTGGTGCAGCAACAACTCATGAGGTTGTTGAAGGTAGTGGTTGAAACTTGAGAGGTTGGTATTGTGTTACAGCTATCCATTCGAGAGGATGAAGGCTCTAAGTCGATAGGTTTTGAAGCCTACTCCAGCCATTTGATAGGTTGATAATTATTTGCAAAGCACCACTTCGACAGGTTAGGTTTCAGCATACCCCTCGAGAGGTTGGTAGTTTAGATCAATAGGTTGCTGAAGCTACTGCTGGAATCTCGAGAGGTTAGAGTGTAGGTCCAGCTAACCATTAGAGAGGTTGGAGCTTTGCAGGGGGTTGACAAGTTGGATGGGTGCTGCATCTACTCGACAGGATGAAGGAGAACTCGATAGGTTTCTGAAGGCTACTTATTCCACTTGATAGGTTGATGGTCTTCTCGATAGGTTGATAGATGGAGGGGGTGATCTGCTCGAGTTGTGCACAGCTGTGCTTTAACAACTATCGAGTTGTACATACCTTAGCAAGCTTTGTATTTAGTTCTTTAGTTTTAACACCATTTGACAGGTTTGGAGAAAGCAATACTTTAACAAGATTAATGCACTCAATTGGTTGCTTTGCAGCTGAAGTGCACAAGTGCATGAATGAGGGTTTTAATCCTGTTCGAGGTCTCCTTGTTTGCATCTCAATAGGTGGCATTGCTGCAGCTCCATTCTACTGCAACTGCTCAAGTGTGCCGCTAGTGAGGTTTGATAGTTGCGGCAGCAGCTTGGTATAATAATCTCCATCATTATGGCTTGCAGGTGTTCTAGTGCGTGGCTGGTTGGTGCAACAGCCATTTGAATTTAAATGCATCAAAGTAGCTGCTATGCATCTGTTTTATTCTTGAGTAGCTTGCTTGGGCTGCTAAGTGCCTTTGGTCAACAGCTCTAATGTGCACTGTTGTGGTGTGCACACATCTAATGTGCCCATTGTCATATATTGCTACTGCAATTGGAGATGTCGGAGCTTCTATGTGTACAGCTGCTGGAGATGGTGAATCACATGGCTGCATTAATGTGCACATGCTGAAACTGTTTTGCTTAATGTGCATAGAGCTGAAGCTTGGGCTGCTTTACATTGCTGAATTCTAAAGATGTTGAAGCTATTCAACTCCACATTGTTGCAGCTTGCTAAAGATGTTGTCTTGAAGACTCTTTCAGCAACTATCTTAGTTTTAAATTCTCCTCTTGGCACCTTTTACATGGATGGCTGCATATTATTGCTAGCTGCAAAATAGTATTTAAAACAATTATTAAACACTCTAAGCTCTAGCAAAAGTCAGGCTTAGGGAATAGAAAGTGGTATGAATCAGTGACTAACACACCCCCAAACCTAATCTTTGTTAATCCTCGAGCAAAGAAAAATTAAACAAATAACCGACACAACTAAATGCCACTTTCGTAGGGAGCACGGGTGCATTTAGCAAAAGCACCAAGCCTTTTAAACCCGTAGGTGATCCCTAGTGTAGGAGTGAAGGTACCCACAAACTTCTCAATTAAAATAGTTAATGGCAGTGCAACATGTCAAATCAGATTTAAAAAAAATAAAATTCATTCCACACCTTTACTCATTCAATTTTTTTTTCCAGAGGAGTCACAGCAGTAAAATAACATTTTACTACTGAAATCAGATTTAAATTCCTCGACAATCAATCAGCTCATATCAAGGGTGTTGTGTGTGGAAATTAGTGCAAAGCTCACCATTAATTTGAGAATTCTGTTTTGATAATGCACCCAACAAATTTAATTTCAGACCCAAATCTCACCAGGGCTGTCACTCAGAAATAAAACTAAAGGTGTATCATTTCACTTAGCTCAAAAGCAGTTACAACCCTCAAATAGGACTGTAAGCATGAGCATAGACAATGCAACTAAGTTCTGAAATCTTCTAGCTCTTTTCACCATAGATTACACAGCTCCCCATCTTCACATGGCAGCTCAATCCATTTCAGATCAGTAAGGTCTTTTTATTGGGTTGTAATGTGGCTTATGGGTGAGGTTTATAAAGAATAAAAGGGTGGTACAAAGGATTCCAAATTTAAAAAATCAGTAAGGTAAGGAGGTGGTATACACACCTTCTTCATTTCAGCACATCTTCATCTTCTTTGATATTTTTCATATTTGAAGTAATCAGTTTCTAATCTTCCTTTCAATTTTGAAATGAAGTGACTTCTCTTTCTTTTTCTTTTTTCTTTTTTATTTTTTTATGGGCTGAAATGCCACATCTATACAACCAACACACAGCTATCATCAAATGTACTTTCTTCTTGTTCTACCAAATACTAAACCAACTCAACCTTCTTCTCCTTTACCTCTTGAAATCTCTGTAGACACCCAAATTTGGCCCAAGGCCCGATTGAGACATACTTCAAGAAAGGCGTACCCCCGACCTTTCGAAAGTATTTTTCAAACCCTTAGGAATCATTTCAAAACCCTTAGGAATCATCCTGAACCCTGAGGAATCAACCATAGCCTTCCCAGACCTATTAGAACCCTTCTCGAGCACAATTCGAATCCCCCTGAATAGCGGCTAGAAAGAAGAGTGTTAAAGTATAGATAGTTTTCCAACTTAAGGCATATACCATTAGAAAGTAGAGCTTCTCATCTTTCCAACGAACTAAGAATCGCCTAATTTGAAGTTATACATCAAAAGTTATGACAAAATGAATTTCACAGATTTGTGTAGGAAGTTGTAAAATTGAACTCTAGAGCTAGTTTCGAACCCTCCTGAGCAGTGGTTAAAGAGACTAATGCCAAAATTTACAAAAACCTCTTCTAAAGGTGAGTTATATACCACTAAAAAGAGGACTTCCTTAGCTTTCAAACAAGCCAAAAATTGCCTGAATCAGAATTATACATAAAAAGTTATGGCGAAATGAAGATCACGGATTTATGCAGGAAATTGCAATACCGGGCTAGCCCCCCTGCGGGTCTTCAACTTCCAAGAGTTTAGGCCTCGTTTTCCTTCAAAAAATGGCCAAAATTAACATTGGGGGTTTGACTTGTGGACCATCACAAAGTCTGGGGTGTATTTCTTTAGGACCCTAGTGACCTTATTAGCTTAGGTTATCTCCCTTTTGCCATTCAAGTCACCACCCTATCATCTACCATTAAATCCAAATCCCTCTTCTCCAAGCACTAGAAAATCCAAAAAACCTTAGATTGTCCATTACCTAATTGCTACCCCTAATTAGCTTTTAAGTACCCCCTAACCCTCACTTTTTTTATAAATAGAGAGGCATCCCCCCTTGCAAAGGGCTTGAAAAAATTTTAAAAGAGAGAAAAGGCTTTAGCTATTCCTCTCCTCCCATTTTAGCATTTGTCCATTCAAATTCTAGTACCCTAGTTTATCATTTAGACCTCATTTTCCACCATCAATCTTTGTGATCTAGCTAGAACTAGCCCCTAGCCTTCTTCTCTTACCTCTTAGCTACCAAGCTTTAGAGATTCAAACCCCTCTTTCAACCCATTTGCTATCGAAAGCTCATCCAAGACACATCAACCCGAAGGTCTACATCGGTGCTACAAGGGCTCGAGAGCTCCAGCTCTCCCCTCTATTCCTCTACCTTCTTTGCTTTTCCTATATTTTCGAATTGAGCCGTTACACTGTCCAAATTTCCGCAAGCGGGAAGCGCTCAATAGGATCGGTGTGCCTTCGAGCAAGGGGAAGTGCCACTCATTTTACTTTATATATATATATATATATATATATATATATAATTATATATATACATTATACAAACCAGCCCCACATAGACCCGGCCATAGTAGAGACCGTTTACGAGCGGGTTAATCGGGTGCCTAGCACTTTCCCAATTGATAACCGAAGCCCCTACCAAAGTGCCTTTGGCATAGACCAGATTCAGAGTCATATTTGTGGCACTTTAGAGCTTATAAAAATGATCTAGGTTTCCCAGGAAACCAAAAGCTCTGGGTGGCTACTCTAAATATTTTATTTAGTGAGCGCATTGTCGCGACGGGATCGTCAAAAAATCCCACGGTTGCACAGATGGCAACTCTGCCGGGGATTTGCTAGTAGAGCTTCCCCTTGAACTTGACCTCTTTATTTTCAATTTTACTAACATTTTATTGTTGTTTTTTATTTTATTTTTACTCACCCTTCCGATTACGTCATTTTACTTACCCCTACTTTTACGTCATTTATGAGCCTTAGCTGATCGGCGGGCCTACTTATGCATAGTCTTTAATTTTCTTTATTTTTCCGTCATTTTAAGTGCCTTAGCCGATTGGCGGGCCTACTTGTGCTTTGCATTTAAATTCATTTATTTTTACATCATTTAAAGTGCCTTAGCCAACTGGTGGACCTACTTATGCAATCATATCCTAACAGTGGACGCTGGCTCGTAGTGGCGGCACAAGATCTTCACCCCCGATTTTTGAACTTAAGAAAACTTCCATAAAAAATTTTGAAAAAAAATTAAAATTTAACCAAGAAAGGGGATTTAATTAATTTGTTTTTTTACGGGGTAGATTTTTAAAGGGTTGGGTTATTAGGCACACATACAACCACCCGGGTCTTAGTATGGCGGCAGCCCCTAGTGGTGATGATCCAGAAAAGTCCCAGCCCACCTAGTATCTGAGAAGGCGCTTGCGCCAGAGGTATATCGGGTGGGTCACCTATTCCTACAAGCTTAAAACCCTTTGGGGAGTGCGCTAGCGAGTTATACCGGACTCACATCCCTTAAGTTCGGTGAGGACAGAATCGATCCACTAAAAATAGTCAGTCCCCGGGAGCCTAGCTTCCCAGAAAAAACCAGTGTAGAGACTCATTTCGGGCTGAAGTGGCTGTTGTCAAGAATTCTAGAAACCTAGTTTTGTTCTAGCGCATGTATTAGTTGTGTCAGGTTGGTTTCAAGCAACAATAACTCGAATCTGAAGCTTTTCTCACATTCTGAGTCCCCCGATTTGTGCCTTTAGTGCTTCTTTTTAGGCCCCACCATCTCCAACATCCAATACGCCCTCATCGGTCAAAAGAAGGTGACTTCTTTTTTATTGTTTCAAGGGATCGGGTTGTTTGCATCGATTTTTGTGCCTTCAATAGATCAAAGGTCTTCCTTTGATTCTTCTGAAGTGCTTCAGAATCGTTGCTGGGGGTCTTATTTGGGGCACGAAAGCCACCCGAGAAGGGAACATTAATGGCTTCGTAACCATTGTTTTCACTTATAAAAAAAAAGGCTAAAATCAAAAATTAAAAATAGAGTCTTGATTGGTTCTAGGCACAACGGAGGCACCCGTACCCAACCCGATACCAAGAAATGTCGTGGACCATGGACCCAGCTTATGCCGATCCCTACTCATCCCCGCCACATTCTCCAACCCATTCCCACACCGAAAAGGCCTTTAACTCCACCCGCTCACCCATTCAAACCTCACCATAACCAGCCCGTTCGGTGCCTCTATTTTCCCTTCCACCATTTCCCAAAATATCTAAAATTCAACTCTCCATTGCCCATCATTTTCCCAAGCCATACCCCCATCCATGGCCCTCTCCAACCCATCTCACCTCCCTTCCACACCCATTCAAAACCCATCCAACATACCCTATTTCTCATCCACCCAACTTCCTGCATCCACATCCGTGGCCCATTTTCCATCTTCCCCATATAGGCTGGATCTGCCCTCAGTCACATATGTCACCTCCACCTTATCCAACCCCCTACAAATCCCCCCATCTACTTGGGTCATGCCCCTTTTTACCGGGGCCATGCCCAATTTTTCCCAAACATTCACACCTTACCCTTCATCATCCTCATACATTCCCAACCCATTCCCCTTTTTCAATGCCCCACCTCATTCCTCCAATCCACCATATCCCAACTCCTACCCGGGTCATGCTTGATTTTATCGGGATCATGCACAATTTATCCTTCATATCCACCACATCCATGCCCCTTCAAACCTCAAATAACCCGTCTCCATTCGATCTCCCTTCCATGGCCGTAATGGAAGAAATGGTCCAAGCCTACAATAGGTTGAAGGCCTCCCAACACATCTCCTCTCATCCATACCACACACCCATGGATCCATCCCATACCCTATCAGGCCTCCATGCCTCACTCCCCCATGACTCCCTTCAACCCCCCATCATCCATACCATTCAATTTCCCATTACCCATATATCCCAAGGCCCAAACCCCCATTCCCTACATGTCCCAAGGCCCATGGGCCAAGGCCAACAAGGGCCCATGGCCCAGACCCATCAAGACCCAATAGGCCATACTCAATAAGGGTCCATGGCCCAGACCCACCAAGGCCCAATGGGATAGACCTACCAAGGCCTAATGGCCAGACCCATCAAGGCCCAATGGGTCAGACACATCAAGGCCCAATAGGCCAGACCCACCAAGGCCTAATGGGATAGACCTAATAAGGGCCCATGGCCTAGACCCATCAAGGCCCAATGGCCAGACCCACGAAGGCCTAATGGGCCAGACCAAACAAGGTCCCATGGCCCAGACCACCAAGGCCCAATGGGCTGACCTAATAAGGGCCCATGCCCCAGACCCACCAAGGGCCCATGGCCCAATCCCATCATGAGGCCCATGACCCAAACCCATCAATGGCCCATGGCCCAAACCTACCATGACCAAGGCTTTGTAGCTCAACCCTCCCAAGGCTTCATAGCCCAAACCCAAGCCCAACAAAACCTTGGAACCTCACACCCATACCCTTCAAAATTCCTCCAAAATTTTACCCATTCACAACCCTCATACCCAGCTCAAACCCATGCCTTACATCAACCCCAATTCACCCATCTCCCAACATCCCAAAGTCAATTTCAAACCTTTCCACAAGCCCAATGGCCTCACCATACTCCACTCTAAAATCTAACTCATCCCATCATCCAACAAACCTTTCCTCATCCCCAATGGACTCACCCAACCCATGTCATTCCCATCCAGTCCATACAACACCAGCAAGAGAATCCTGCCCTCATTGCACCTTATATAGACCAGCAGTATGGAGAGGACGAGATTAGAAACAGTAGAGCCTATGCTGGGGCATTGGTCAGCCTTAACCCCTCTCCTATAATTGCCCAACCCCTGGTAGCCCACAGTGAAGTCCAACCGACTGCTGAGAAAGTGGCCCCCATATCCAAGGAATCGAAATAGTTGAAAGAGCAGTTAGACAAAACCCAGAAGTAGTTGTTAAAAATGGGTGGTGCTGAAATCCATGCCACAGACTTCATAGATTTATGTTTATTTGCTGAGTTCTCCTTGCCTCCAAAATTTAAAATATCGGCTTTTGACAAGTACAATGGCACCAGTAATCCCATAGCACACCTCAAGTCATATTGTGGGGACATGTGCCAGTATGGAGGGGACGAGAGACTACTAATAAAGGTCTTTCAAAAGAGTTTGATTGGTCTGGACCTGAGGTGGTTCACATCTTTGAAACCATCTATGATGAAAACGTGGAAGGACTTAACGCGCCTGTTCCAGGAACAATATATCTATAATATAGACATCGAGCTACGTAAGTCAGACTTGGCCCATTTAAGACAAAACCCGAATGAGACCTTCAGCGACTACTTGGGGCAGTGGAGAGCACTAGCAGCTCAGGTCAGAAATAGGATACCTGACGATGAGCAGATCGAAATGATTTCCAAGAATACTCTACCAGTGATCTTAGACTTTTTGGTGTACCAGCAGTAGTCCAGTTTTGCTGATCTGGTGAGGAACGCCAATCGCTATGAAGATGCCATCACAGAAGGGCGCTTGAACAAAAATATACCAATCGGAGCCAGTGGGGTTAGAAGATTTTTGGAATAAAGGAATGAGAAGAGAACAGGAGCTGACATCCAGAATGTTGCTAATACCAAGCCCAATAATAACATCACCCAGTTCCAATTTCAAGCAACACTGCCAGCGTTAGTCAGAACTGAGTAGATGCAAAGAGCAGGAAATGGTTAAGGAATGCAAATGACTCTAGAGCAGACAAGACCCCGATATGATAGTGTTTACACCCTTGGGGCAATCACAAAGTGTACTGTTGCCTTTATTAATAGAAAAGGAATTAGTTACTATTCATCAACTGCAACCTCCTCCCCACCCGATCCCAAAGAATTATGACCCTAATACCCACTGCAATTTTCATCAGGGTCCAGGTCACCCAACTGATCACTGCTTCCCATTGAAGCACGCAATCTAAGATTTAATCGATACTAGGAAAAGCATTCCACCCGCACCTTCTCAAGTAAACCAGCACGCGAACATCCATCAAGTGTCGTTGCCCCCACATCCTACTGGAGGAGCAGGTCCCAGACCCACCATCGAGATGGTAGAGGGATATGAGGAGGAGTTTGAATTTGATCCATCCAATTACATCAGTGATCGGGAGAGCTATGTGGCACCATTGCCAATAAATTATGAAGAAAGGAATATTTGGGTGATTGAACCCCTGAATTTCTCAGACTATTTTTCCAGCCCAACACTGCAAGCCGAACCCTTAGATCTCAAGGTTTATTTTCCATCACCCACTCCTGTCAATTATGTACATATAAATACATACCAACCATACACCACCACCCCCATAAATTACCCAGTAGCCCATCATACCCCAATCCTCCACCAGCACCCGTCAGCTACCAATGGCCCACCCCTATCCCCAATCCCCCACTGGCACCCACCAGCTACCAATGGCCTAATCTTACCCCTTTTCCCCCGACACCACCACTCACAAGCTTCACCACCCCCATTTGGCCTAATTCTACTACCCAACCAATTATCATCGAGGTAAATCAAGTGTTACCCACACCTCCTGAGCCCGCAGTGCAAGTGCCTCTGATACTGGTAACTATACCATTCCAGATTTTGAGACCTACCTATGATCCTCATCAGGTCCCGCTGAGTTATGAACAAACCAATATCAACGCTGGCAACCACATAGAAGGGGTAGTGGACTTTGTGACCTGATCTGGGAAGATTTCAAAGTAGCCAGAAACACCGACAGCATCACAAGCCCAACCAGAGGGAAGAAAGATAGCGCAGTGAACCCCTTCGAGAAAATGAGTCAAGAATGTATACTAGAGACTCAACTAAGAAGAATGCCTGCCCATATTACTGTATTGACATCCCCACTCTATTTCCAAGCATTAATGAGGGCATTAAAGAATGCACATGTGTTACTTTAGGTTAGCCCAGATGAAGTCGGGCAGATAATTGGCCAAGTGATGGCTCCAAATGCCATTTCATTTTCTGATGCTGACTTACCAGAGGAAGGTGGTAGCCACTCGAAATCTTTGAATATAACTATTGAGTCTGAAAACTTGATAATCCCCTTGGTTCTAATCGATAATGGGTCCGCATTGAATATATGCCCATTAAGAACTGCCACAAAGATCGAGATCGACCCATGCATGTTGAGACCCACGAGAACCAGTGCCCGAGGTTTTGACAATACCATGAGAGAGATAATGGGAGAAGTTGACCTTGAGCTATTGATTGGGTGTTGACAAGTGAAAAATACCATTTTTTCACCCCTAAACTTAAGTCTTAATAGACCTTTGAGAGAACTAAATAAGTGTTTTGAGTGCCTATGTTGCAGCTAACAAGAAAGACAGGCTTAACCATAAAAGCAGCTTAAAAGTGCCAAAAAGATGGCAATCCATGGCAATCCAAAGGAAGGAAGTGAAGAAACAACCTCATCACCTGCTGAAAGATCTAAATTGAAGAGGCAAAGACCTGTAAGAGAAGCAGGGAACAATTCGAATAGAGAAATGCACTACAGAGTTCTTTTCGCAAGGAACCTGCACTGTTCGTAAAGAACCTGGAACTCTGCGAAAAGGACTAAAGCTCCAGGCTTAGCGTTCGAAGAGCATTTGAACTCTTCGAAAAGAAGATTGAACTTTGCGAAAAGGAGAAGACACAATTCGAAGAGCATCTGAACTCTGCGAAAAGAAGATTGAACATTGCGAAAAGAGCTTCAGAAGCCACAACACTTTGCGAAAAGGCCCCTAAGCTCTGCGAAAAGGTATTTTAGAGAATCACAGCATTAACAAGGGCAATTCAGTAATCTATTGCACGCGTCCCAATGCATTTTAAAACCTAGAGACATTCCAGAGGGTTCTAAGCATGAAATGAAGGAATATTCCACCCCACGTGAGCACCTAGAGAGGAATTCTGATTGGCCAGAACAGATCTGGATCCCTGTGCTCAACTACCATTGGTCAATACAGATCTGAGAACCGCTGATTGGTTGATACACATCCGAGCTGGACCTGGGGAAAGCTATAAATAGACGAAGCATTTGCCCAATTGGGGCATCCAGATTTTGAGTTTCATTTCTAATCCCCCATTTCCCAGACAGACAGCTTGTCTGCAATCCTTGTAATAGCCTACTTTGTACTGGCATTTGAGAGCTGTGAGATACTGCTGTAACTCAAAGGAGAGTTTGCATCCAAGACTGCAAATCCGAGGGCTGTTAAGCCGTGCTCTGTAAATTGTAAGAATGAATTTTAAAAGGTTGCTGTAAGCTATGCATTCTCCATTGGACTCATGTCAAGGGTTCCCTCCGATCTCCTGAGTACATTAGACTCCTTTAGATTCATTGTTTTGCATGCGATTTCCCTTGATTCATTAATCCTGTAAGAATTAGTGTTGGTAACCTAGTACCTTACAGCATTTGTAGTGATGTTCCTGTTCTGAATTAAGGATTTGGATTGAAGACTATTGGATGGTTTGTGGCCATTAAAGTGGACAGACCATAACCATAAGTACAATCTAATCCTTGAATTAGATTTATCTCTCTTACATCTGTGCTTGTAGCCAGATGAAGATTGGATCATCTCTGATAAGTTGCAATTATTCTCATTAGCTGTCAAAGACCAAATCAGATTTAGATATTACTTCTCCATCTTTGTTTCAATCATTCCCCCAACTCGGATCTGGATCATTTAGTTAAAGTTTTCTTTGTTTTTAGTTAGTTAAACGTGACAAATTCAAACCTCTTATCAGTAATCTAGATAGGATAAGGAGCCAGATCTGGTAGCTCAGATCTGGAGGTTTATCTTACATTTTAGACAAATTCTCTGTGGACGATCTTTCACTCACTTACTTTTAAAACTTGCTACAATTGGCCCTGATCTTGCAGGCTAATTCTCTTCTAACTGTGCTGATATTTCTTTAATTTCTTATATAGTCTAGAGCCACTGTAATTTGGCAACTGTAAATCTGTTTTCAAAACACACATAAATCAAGCACACTAAGAAGATACAACAAGTTTTTGGCGCCGTTGCCGGGGAATTTGTTCTAAAATAGATAGACCTAAGTTTTTCATTTTAATTTTTATCAGTACTAAACTATTCTATTGTTTATACTTGTGCAGCTATTCATATTCCGGTTTTTAAAGAAGGGAAATTACTGAAAGGAATTCTGAAGGTTTGCTGTGCATAATCAGATTTTTTTGTTATGAGTTGTATGTTTGGTAGGAGGACTCTCAGCCCTGAGATTCTCCCATTGAATTTAGAAGTTGAAAGGCTACTACGAACCAAGCAAACAACACATAATTCTGCTACTATGGGTGAAGAACCTCGACTTTTGAGGGATTACTTTGCACCTAGTGCTTATAATTCGCCCTTTTGCATTCAATTTCCTACTGTGGAAGGAAATTATGAGATCAAATCCTCAACTATCCAAATGCTCCCTTCCTTCCATGGGTTGAGTAAGGAAGACCCATACAAACATGTGGATGAATTCTTAGCTCTTTGCACCACATTCAACATAGCTGGACTGGGTCCAGAAGCAACCAAGCTGAGGCTCTTTCCTTTTTCATTAAAGGATAAAGCTAGAGCATGGTTATCCATGTTAGCACCAAATAGTATCACTTCATGGAATGATTTACAATGTCAATTTTTAGCCAAATATTTCCCAATGTCTAAAACTAGCCAATTGAGACAAAGTATCATTTCATTTTCCCAAAATTCAACTGAAACTTTCCATGAAGCATGGGAAAGATTTAAGGAACTTTTAAGGCAATGTCCTCATCATCAAGTTCCTAGATGGCAGCTAGTTCAAAGCTTCTATCAAGGAATTGATCAAAAAGGCAAAAATATGGTGGATGCCTCCTGTGGAGGAACTTACTTACAAAAAATAGTTGAAGAGGTTTGGGACTTATTTGAAGTGATTGGTGAAAACTCCACTCAGCAGGAATCTCTGTCAAGAGAAGTTGAAAATCCTGCTAGGTTGAACAACCACCAACCCACCAAAGGGAAGATCTATGAGGTGAATGAGTTGGAAAGAAAAATGGATAATCTAACCACAAAATTTGATAGATTGATGGACTCACTTAAAACTCCAAATCTTTCAAGAGTAGAGGAGGCATGTCAGATATGCCAGTCCCCTACTCATTCAGTTGATCAATGTCCTGCTGCATCACAGTTCCCAGATTTAATGGTGGAACAAGCTCATGCTGCTCAATCATTTGGACAGATGCAGTCAAATGAATATCCATGGAGAGCACACCCCAATTTGAGGTGGAACCAGGGGAATTACCAATCCCAACAACAGCAACAACCAAAGAATCAAATGCCTTTCAAAACGCACGTACCGTATCGTAATTTTTATGTCAAACCAAACTTTCAAAGACCCATTCCACAACAACCCCAAAACCCTTCTAGGTTCCTTTCTTTTGAAGATCAAGTCCTAAATTCACTCTAGAATTTAGGATCTTTAACTCAAACTGTGAATTTTCACAGCCAGAGCATAAAGAAGATTGAAGAAACATTGGGATAGCTTTCAAATACCTTGGCAAAAAGAGGAAGGAAAGTTACCCACCAACCTTTGAACAATCCCAAAGGGAGTTCATGGTTGGAGAAGCTTCTAATTCACATGAAGAAGTAAAAGCTCACCACTTTGAGAAGTGGAAAAATGATAGATAACAAAGTGGGTATTGAAGAAGAAAGAAATGAGGAAGAGGATAAAGATATGCAAGAGCAAAGATAGTGATAGCGATGGGGTTCTTGATGTACCTCGAGAAAAATCAAAAAATGAAAAATGTAAAAGTAAAAAATTTTAAAACACTTCTAAAGTCAGTAGATGAAAGATTAGTTCCTCATTTACCATTTCCACATGCAATGAAATCTGTATCTCCTTTTGATAAAGGGAACACAAAATAGATGATATGATGGAGACTTTCAAGCAAGTCAAGATAAATTTACCTTTGCTTAAGGCAATCAAACAAATTCAAAGATATGCAAAATTTACGAAAGATGTGTGCACTCACAAAAGACAATCTAGGATACTGTTGTCCAAGAAGGTCTTTCTTTGTGGAAAGAATTAGTCAGTGTTATCCATTGCTACACCTCCCAAACTTCAAGATCTGGAATCCTCACAATCCCTGCATTATTGGGGAACACACCATTGAAAAGGCTTTATTAGATCTGGTGCTAGTGTCAACCTACTTCCATATTCAGATATGAGAAGCTAGGTTTGGGAGAATTAAATCCCACTCATGTGGTGTTGCAACTAGCGCAGATCCGAAAGAAAGCCGAGGAATAATTGAAGATGTATTGGTGGGAGTAGATAAATTTTTCTATCCTGATTTTCTAGTTTTAGATATGGAACCAACCAAAAGCAAAACTTCCATCCTGTCATTTTGGGAAGACCATTCACAGCTCTGACAAATGCTTGCATTCAATGCAGTCCAGTATTATGGAAGTCTCATTTGGAAACATGAAGGTAAAATTAAATGTTTATAATGCAGTCACACAGCCCCAGTTCAGCTCTGAAGAATGTTTTCATGTTGATCTATTGGACGAACTTGTGGAAGGAACTTTACAACAATTTCTGCAGGGTGAAGACTTCACCACAGATATCAAAGATGCTTGGGGATATGCTGAAAAAGAAGCAAGTTGTATCTCCAATTCTGAGGAAATTAATGTTGTGCAAGGAACTCTTAAACAATCAGCAAGTTTTTCTTCTTGAAACCTCACTACTCTCCCCTTCCACAAACATCTAAGGTACCTTTGATACCTTCTTTTCTCAGCCCACCTGATTTAGAACTAAAGAAGCTACCCGAAAATTTGAAGTATGTGTTCTTGGGTAATCATAAATCATTGCCTGCCATTATTTCTTCCTCTCTCACAAAGGAGCAAGAGGAAGAGCTGCTGATAGTCTTGAAAGAACATAAAAAGGCTATTGGCTGGACTATTGCTGATTTAGGAGGAATCAGTCCAGCTGTTTGCATGCACAAAATCCACTTGGAAGAAGATGCAAGGCCTTCAAGGGAAATGCAAAGGAGGTTGAACCCTCATATGCAAGAAGTGGTCATGAAAGAGGTGGTTAAGATGTTGGATGCAGGGGTCATTTACCCCATTTCGATTCAAATTGGGTGGCACCTACAGTGGTACCTAAGAAATCTGGAATCCATTATAACCTCGATTCGTGAGCTTATGTCAACCGTGCAAACAACTAGATGGAGAGTCCGTATTGATTACGTAAAATTAAATGCAATGACCGTAAAAGACCATTTCCCCTCCATTCATTGATCGGATCTTAGATAAGCTAGCGGAAAAGCTTATTATGTTTTCTTGATGGTTACTCTGGTTACAACCAGATCCCTGTGTATCCACAAGACCAAGAAAAGACCTCATTCGCGTGCCCGTTTGGCACTTTTGCCTATAGGAGAATGCCTTTTGGTCTTTGTAATGCTCCTGCTACCTTCCAAAGATGCATGTATGCAATTTTTTCTAATATGATTGACCAATTTATGGAGATTTTTATGGATGATTTCTCAATCTATGGCAACAGTTTTTCCCAGTCTTTACACCATCTCAAATTGGTACTACAAAGATGCGAAGAAACCAATCTGGTTTTGAGTGGGAAAGAGCCATTTCATAGTCACCAGTGGCATTGTCTGGGCCATGTTGTTTCCCACAAGGGCATTGAGGTGGACAAAGCAAAAATTGAGTTAATTGCACATTTACCACCTCCCAAAACATTAAACAAATCAAGCTTTTTAGGACATGCCGATTTTGTAGGTTCATCAAGGACTTCAAGAAAATAACTAAACCTCTTTGTCATTTGTTGTGCCAAGATGTCCCTTTTGTTTCAATAATGAATGCATGAAGGCTTTTGAATTCCTAAAAACCGATTTGCTCAATATTGCATCTCAGTTATTCATTACCTTTTGAACTGATGTCTGATGCATCAGATTATGCTTTGGGAGCTGTCCTTGGACAGAGAAAAGATAAGCTGCCTCATGTTATAGCTTATGCCAGTAGATCAATGATTGATGCACAACTCAATTACACAACAACTGAGAAGGAGCTGCTGGCAATTGTTTTTGCTTTAGAAAAATTCAGGTCATTGTCCCGGGTTCACAAATAGTGGTGTTCACTGACCACTCGGCTTTAAAATACCTTCTGTCTAAGAAGGACACCAAACCAAGACTCATCAGGTGGATTCTCTTGTTACAAGAATTTGATATATAAATTAAAGATAAAAAAGGGGTGGAGAATGTGGTGGCAGATCACCTCTCCAAGATTTTAACTGCTGAGATTGATAGGTTGCCTATCAATGAATCTTTCCCTGATGAGCAACTTTTTGCCATTAGTATACACACTCCTTGGTTTGCAAACATAGTCAACTTTTTGGCTACTGGAAGAATTCCTCAACATTGGAATAGAATGGATAAAGATCTTTTCTTCTCAAAAGTTAAACACTTCATCTGGGAGGATCCTTATCTGTTCAAGAGTTGTGCAGATCAAATAATAAGGAAATGTGTTCCTGACCAAGAATTCCATAGAATACTTTCTATGTGTCATGAACAACCTTGTGGAGGTCATTTTAGTGGGAACAAAACTGCTGCAAAAGTTTTGCAGTGTGGATTTTATTGGCCTACACTTTTTAAGGATGCCCTGCAGCATTGTAAGTCCTGCCTGAACTGTCAAAAATTAGGCAGCATTTCCAAGAGAAACTCAATGCCTTTACAGCCTATTTTGGTAGTTGAATTGTTTGATGTTTGGGGGATAGACTTCATGGGTCCCTTTCCTCCTTCCAATGGGTATACTTTCATTTTAGTAGCTGTGGATTATGTATCTAAATGGATTGAAGCCACAACCACTAAAACAAATGATCACAAAGGGGTTCTGAAATTTCTTAAGGATCACATTTTTTCCAGGTTTGGTTTTCCCAGAGCCATTATCAGTGATGAGGGAACCCATTTTTGTAATAGACATTTTGAAACTTTGTTGAAAAAATACTCTGTAACTCATAGAGTAGCCACTCCATATCATCCACAAACCAGTGGACAAGTGGAGATTTCCAATAGAGAAATCAAACATATTTTGGAAAAAACTGTGAAGAAGGACAGAAAAGATTGGTCCTTTAAGCTGAATGATACATTGTGGGCATATAGGACAGCTTATAAAACCCCAATTGGTATGTCCCCATTTAGGTTGGTCTATGGCAAAGCATGCCATTTACCAGTAGAGTTAGAATATAAAGCTTTTTGGGCCATTAAAACATTGAACATGGATTTAACTACTGCTGATAATCACAGGAAATTACAACTTGATGAGTTAGAAGAACTGCGAATGGATGCATACACAAATTCAAGATTGTATAAAGAGAAAGTCAAAACTTTTCATGATAAAAATTTGTTGAGAAAAGAGTTCACAGCTGGTTCTAAGGTATGGTTATTTAACTCAAAACTCAAGTTTTTCCCAGGAAAACTGAGATCCAGATGGGAAGGGCCATACACTGTCATTAAGGCAGCCCCTTCAGGGGCTGTTGACATTCTTGATCCAAGTAATGGAAGAATTATAAAGGTAAATGGTCAAAGGCTCAAACCATACATTGAAAATACCCAGGAACCTGTGCTGCCCATCCATCATCACGAATCTTCAAAAATCTGATGGCCGAAAACTGTACATTATGTTTGTATATCATAGTTTGTGCTTATTTTCTCTGTTTTTGTTTTTTTTTTTTTTTTTTTCTCTTTTCGCAGAGTTTAAATATGCTCAAAATCAAGTCGCAAAGTAATATTTCTCTTTTCATAAAGTTCAATTTGCTTTTCGAATAGATCTGAAGCTCTAATGAACTACTCGAAAGAGAAGATGTGCTCTTCGAATAGTTGTTTCTGGAAAACATTTTCTTTTCGAATAGTTGGTGCTGAAGCCATTTCTCTTTTCGAAAAAGTAATTCTGAAGCTAATTCCTTTGCGAAATGATGTTTCTGAAGCTGTTAACTTGTCGAATGGTACTGATGCCATTCACAATTTTAAAAAGGACTCTTTTGGAACTTTTCGAAAACTTAAAAGCACTTTGCGATTTAACCTTGAGTATATTTAAACCCTCTCGACGGTGGGGTTTTCATTTCAAACTCTCTCTGCAGAGCGACTCCTCTCACTAAAACCCTACTTCGTTCTTTCTTTGCACGATTCAACAAGTCTACTACCCTTTTTGTAACTAATTGGTTAGATCATCTGCATTTTTAGAAGAGGATTGCAGCTTATAATCTGGAGGATTTCTGCAAAGCGAACAACTCGTTCAAAACAGAAACCCTAAATCTCGGTATTTCTTTACCCATTCTCTCTGGTTATCATGTAGTAAGTTGTTCTGTGTCAACATCTATTTTTGGGCATTATTATACATCAATTTAGGATGGGAAAAGTAGAGAAACCATTGGCTGCAATGTTTCCCAAATCCTCTGCTAAAAAGGTGAGCAAATCGACCCCAAAAGCAAAGGGAAAAACCAAAACTTCAGCTAAATGAAAACTTTCAATGGATAAAGCGGACAGGGTAGAAAAAGGAAAGAAAATTAGACATGAGGAACCCACCCCTGCTGCTGCTAGCCCTGAGCCTGAGCTTACTCCTCTGTCCATTCATTTGGTTCTACCCAATCCCTTCATTGAAGCTCAGAAGCTAATACCCGAGCTAATGGTTGACGAAACTTTTTTCGACACCAAACCAGAATGCCTGCCATCCTTAAGATACCTTAGAGAAGCATCACTAAGCAATATCCGTACCCCCTATGAAAACCAGATCCGGAAGTTAGAAGTCTTCATGAAATTTGAAAGAGATAAAATGAGGGACCTGATGAGCCAAACATTTCAGCTGGTCAGGTCTGAGCAACACAAGGTGTCCATTTTGCAAGCCCAACTGGACCAAGAAAAATTGAAGACCACTAGCCTCAGCAAACACCTCGGCCTCACCAAAAAGATCAAATCTGAGGAGTATACTGAGCTGAAAAACACTATTCCAGAAAAAGCTCAATCTAGTTCAGACTCCAACACTGACTCTAGCTCTGATTCTGACAGTGACTCCAGTTCGGAGCCACCTGAACCAACCAATGATACAGATTTTGACCCCAGTTATTAGCTTTCATTGTACTTTTTGGGTTCTACTGTTGCAATAGAAAATTTTGTTTTGTATACTCTCATGCATTTTTTATGCATCTTCTTGCCATCATTACTTTTGTTATTTTCTGTTCCTGCATATTTTTCTCCTCTATTTTTTTTGGACCAGTGTGGACCCTGCTACCCTTTGGTTTTGGGGTGTGACAGAAACAACAATAATCAATAAAAGAGTTAACATCAATACAGTTGTAGATCAGCAATTTTTCCTGATAATCTTTTTACACCTGGTGTTTTAAAACATTTTAAGAAGTTAAAAAACTCTTTAAAATTACTTTCTTATGTAATTCTAAAAAGACTCTCATGAAGTAAATGTCAGGAAATTTCCAAAAGAAAATTGATGTTTTAGTAAATCTAAAGTGAAGGAAAACAGTGAAGATATACCTCAAGAAGTTGATAAAAACCACACCTAGTGAGGATTGGGCCTGAAATGTATTTTTTGGAGGTATGTTGTGGCAATCTTTTCTGCTTATTAGGACTGCATTTAATCGAGTTACACATATCCAAATTGAAATATTTTGATAGCACTCATGATATTAAAGACATGATGTAAGGCCTCCTTTTGGACAGTTTGAACCTTACAAAGCCCCACCTTTTGAAACTGCCCTTGATACACACCAGTTGAGCTGTATAAATCAATGAATCCTTTGAAATCTCATCCAATAAACCTCATCAAATTCATTTAGCCTAACCCTACCCCGAGAAGTTAGAAGAGAAAGGGAAGAAAGCTGAAGGAAGGAGAGTTGAGTAACAATGTAATAGTAAAAGAAGGGTAAAAGTTGAAGGCAATGTGGAAACAGCAGAGGGACTATGGCATGCAATCTATGCCAATTCGAAAAAGAAAAGAAAAATATTTGAGCAAAACAAAAGAAAGAAGGCATTTTCATTAGAAGTTTGAAAAAGAAAGAGAAAAAGATGGCCACTTTGGCTCTGGAAATTCAAAAGAAGAAGATGAAACTATGCTGAAGAAAAGTGGGTTTGTATAGAACCTCCTAACCTTGACTAACTTCTCAAATATGAACACCTTTCCAACCCTTTCATCAGCCACAATCAAACCCAAGTAAAAGTCCTTACTGATCAATGATGGATTGAGCTATCACATGGAGATAAGAATTTGTGTAGTCTATGGTGAAAGGAGCAGTAAAAGCAATGCCTATGCTCCTGCTTACAGTCCTATTCGAGGACTGTAATTGCTCTTAATTGTGAAATAATATAACCCTCTCATTTGTTTTTGAGTGAAAAACCTGGTGAGGATTGGGTTTAAAAAATCAACTGACTAAAGGCTACATCAAAGCTGGATTCCTAAATCAAAGGCTTGCTGATTGTTAATTTTTCTTGTAAATGACCTCTGACATAAATCGACTGAATAGTAATAAGAATTACTATAGAATTTTAGTTTTAAACTGATATCTCTTTTGAAAAAAATCTTCTTACAAAATAACTGATACAGGTGTGAATAATCAATTGAGGAGAGTGGTTGTAAAAGAACTGCAGTGATTTTAATTAACTTATTGAAGAAGTTTGTGGGTACCTTCACTGAAAACCCTCAGGAGACTTCACTCCTCCACTAGGGATCACCTAGGGGTTTAAAAGGCTTGTTGCATATGCTAAATGCAACTGTGCTCCCTACAAAAGTGGCTCTTTACCTTGTTTATTTTTATTCTTTTTCCTCTTTGCTCAGGGACTAGCAAAGCTTAGGTTTGGGGGCGTGTTGACAAGTGAAAAATACCATTTTTTCACCCCTAAACTTAAGTCTTAATAGACCTTTGAGAGAACTAAATAAGTGTTTTGAGTGCCTATGTTGCAGCTAACAAGAAAGACAGGCTTAACGATAAAAGCAGCTTAAAAGTGCCAAAAAGATGACAATCCATGGCAATCCAAAGGAGGGAAGTGAAGAAACAACCTCATCAGCTGCTGAAAGATCTAAATTGAAGAGGCAAAGACCTGTAAGAGAAGCAGGGAACAATTCGAATAGAGAAATGCACTACAGAGTTCTTTTCGCAAAGAACACCTTGTAAAGAACCTGGAACTCTACAAAAAGGACTAAAGCTCCAGGCTTAGCGTTCGAAGAGCATTTGAACTCTTCGAAAAGAAGATTGAACTTTGCGAAAAGGAGAAGACACAATTCGAAGAGCATCTAAACTCTACGAAAAGAAGATTGAACATTGCGAAAAGAGCTTCAGAAGCCACAGCACTTTGCGAAAAGGCCCCTAAGCTCTGCGAAAAGGTATTTTGGAGAATCACAGCATTAACAAGGGCAATTCAGTAATCTGTTGCACGCGTCCTAATGCGTTTTAAAACCTAGAGACATTCCAGAGGGTTCTAAGCATGAAATGAAGGAATATTCCACCCCACGTGAGCACCTAGAGAGGGAATCACTTGGCGGGAACTTCTAGAAACTCTAACAAACTTTCAAAATGCATAACAGAATTGATGCCCTTTTCACCTGATTGGCTGAACCAGATCGAGGAATTCTGATTGGCCAGAACAGATCTGGATCCCCGTGCTCAACTACCATTGGTCAATACAGA
Source organism: Chloranthus sessilifolius (assembly GCA_021018995.1). Lineage (NCBI taxonomy): Eukaryota > Viridiplantae > Streptophyta > Magnoliopsida > Chloranthales > Chloranthaceae > Chloranthus > Chloranthus sessilifolius. The sequence continues at coordinate 44,817,882 of CM037596.1, forward strand.
TCTGAGAACCGCTGATTGGTTGATACACATCCGAGCTGGACCTGGGGAAAGCTATAAATAGATGAAGCATTTGCCCAATTGGGGCATCCAGATTTTGAGTTTCATTTCTAATCCCCCATTTCCCAGACAGACAGCTTGTCTGCAATCCTTGTAATAGCCTACTTTGTACTGGCATTTGAGAGCTGTGAGATACTGCTGTAACTCAAAGGAGAGTTTGCATCCAAGACTGCAAATCCGAGGGCTGTTAAGCCGTGCTCTGTAAATTGTAAGAATGAATTTTAAAAGGTTGCTGTAAGCTATGCATTCTCCATTGGACTCATGTCAAGGGTTCCCTCCGATCTCCTGAGTACATTAGACTCCTTTAGATTCATTGTTTTGCATGCGATTTCCCTTGATTCATTAATCCTGTAAGAATTAGTGTTGGTAACCTAGTACCTTACAGCATTTGTAGTGATGTTCCTGTTCTGAATTAAGGATTTGGATTGAAGACTATTGGATGGTTTGTGGCCATTAAAGTGGACAGACCATAACCATAAGTACAATCTAATCCTTGAATTAGATTTATCTCTCTTACATCTGTGCTTGTAGCCAGATGAAGATTGGATCATCTCTGATAAGTTGCAATTATTCTCATTAGCTGTCAAAGACCAAATCAGATTTAGATATTACTTCTCCATCTTTGTTTCAATCATTCCCCCTACTCGGATTTGGATCATTTAGTTAAAGTTTTCTTTGTTTTTAGTTAGTTAAACGTGACAAATTCAAACCTCTTATCAGTAATCTAGATAGGATAAGGAGCCAGATCTGGTAGCTCAGATCTGGAGGTTTATCTTACATTTTAGACAAATTCTCTGTGGACGATCTTTCACTCACTTACTTTTAAAACTTGCTACAATTGGCCCTGATCTTGCAGGCTAATTCTCTTCTAATTGTGCTGATATTTCTTTAATTTATTATTTAGTCTAGAGCCACTGTAATTTGGCAACTATAAATCTGTTTTCAAAACACACATAAATCAAGCACACTAAGAAGATACAACATTGGGCCAATGACCTTCTCCATATTATTTCAGGTAATGGACATTAAATCCTTATTTAATCTGTTATTGGGGCGCCCGTGGCTGCATGAAGGTAGAGCAATACCCTCCACACTGTACCAGAAACTCAAGTTTGCATCGGGGCATAAGATCATCATAATCATCGGAGAAGGGCACAGTGAGAAAGAAAAGGCCACCAATAGCATTGAAAAACCTAATATATTGGATGTACCGCACACCGCTGAGAATGTCGACCTCCACAGTTTCGAAAATGAGGTGTCAGCGATACTCCAAGAGCCTATCGAGGGCATCATTCCAAGAACCAGAGGGGGAATTGTAGTGGCAGTGGCCATGCTCCAAAAGTGGGGCTATCAAAAAGGAAGGGGGCTAGGACCCAGATTGCAAGGTAGAAAAGAGCTTGTCACAGCTAAGGGGGGCCAAAAAGTTAGATTTGGGCTAGGCTATAAGCCCATGGAAGAAGAGGTGAGAGAGGCTAAGGAGAAAGCCCATGCGACGGCAGCTGCAAAAGCTAGGGGGATCCACATAAAGGAGAAACTCCATCCCAGGCCTCACATCAGGAATTCATTCATAAGTGTCAGGGTTGTGAAGATTGATCAGAATGGGGAAACCTGATTAACCCCACACACGCCTATAGCACCAGTTCACCCCACAAATCCCTACATTACCCTTCCCAGCCTAGAGATAGATTTGGCCGCGTTATCCCTCTTTGAGGAACGACGGCTAGTACCTGAACAAACTCCCCCTGTGGTAAATCACCACAAAATAGTTTTAACATTTGAGGACATCATCTCAGACAAAATGGGGATCAACATGATGGAGGTTGACTCCAAAGACCTGTATCAGTCAGCGTTCTCCATCCAAACAGGTAAAAGAGCGGCCCCTCAGGTATGCAACTGGGCATCTTTTCCCCAAACCCTAGAAGCGGGGAGTGGCCTAATGTTTGGCACCCATTTCCCCAAAAAAAAAACCTATAAAAAGTGAGATAAGCCCTTGGCAGGCAATACCTTGTATATACACAGACTCGTACTGCCAAGGGTCCATCTTCGAAGAAAACAAAAATCTCAAAAACATTAGAAAAATATAAAATCTCAAAAACATTCGAAAAATATAAAATCTCAAAAACATTAGAAAAATATAAAATCTCAGAAACATTGAAAATATACAAAATCCCAAAAACATTGAAAAAATGCAAAGTCCAAAAATATTGTCATTTAAAATTCTGTATAAAGTCCCACAAAAAGACGCCTTAATTGAAATACCCGTCCCATGTAAAATCGACCCCTTCCTTATAGAAATACAAGGAGAGGTAGGTGTTATGAGTCTGGATGAGGATATCCCTTTGAAGGAGCCCCCCAATGAGCTCCTTGATCGGTTTGCTGAGTTTGAGCATGACCCTACCCCTATTATTGAGGAAACTGAGGACGCCATTCTAGGGACTGATGAGATTTCTCGAATTACCAAAATCGGAACATCGCTGTCTCCCAAAGAAAGAAAAAGCATGATCGATTTCCTTTGATCATACCAAGACATTTTTACCTGGTCGTACGAGGACATCCCTGGTCTGGACACCGATTTGGTCGAGCATGAGTTGCCTCTCTACCCAGATATGAAGCTGGTTAAATAGAAACTGAGACATCTCCAACTTGAGTGAATGTTGAAAGTCAAGGATGAGGTCATCGAGCAGTATGACGCGAGGTTTCTCATGGTATCCAAATACCCACAGTGGCTAGCCAATAATATGCTTGTGCCAAAGAAAGATGGAAAGGTCCGCATGTGCATCGATTTTTGAAATTTGAATAAAGCGAGCCCGAAGGATGATTTCCCATTGCCGCACATCGACATCTTGGTCGATAATACCGCTAAGCATGGAATGCTTTCTTTTATGGATGGATTCTCTGGATACAATCAGATAAAGATGGCAGAGGCAGATCGAGAGAAGACTGCGTTCATCACCCCTGGGGAACCTTTTGCTATCGTGTCATGCCGTTTGGGCTAAAGAACGCCGGTGCAATGTACCAGAGAGCTATGATTGCACTATTTCATGACATGATGCACCGAGAGATTGAAGTGTATGTCGATGATATGATAGACAAGTCATCGAAGTGAGGCGATCACTTGGTAAACCTCCAGAAACTATTTGAGAGGCTGAGAAAGTACAGGTTATGTCTGAATCCATAGAAGTGCGCTTTTGGCGCTATGTTCGAAAAATTGTTAGGATTCATCATCAGCAGGAGAGGGTTCTAGGTCAACCCAGTCAAAGTCAAACCTATCATAGAAATTCCATCGCCATCTACTAAGAAAGAGGTTACAGGGTTCTTAGGCAGAATACAATATATCAGTCGGTTCATTGCGCAACTAACTCTAATCTGCACGCCGATCTTTAAGCTACTTCGGAAGAACTCGCCCGTTGAATTGAATGACGATTGTTAGGCAGCGTTTGATAAAATCAAAAGCTACCTCCTTAACCCACCTGTTTTGGTACTACCTGAGCCGAGGAGACCACTCTTGATGTATCTCTCCACGACGAAAGTTTCGATGGGATGCATTTTAGGGCAGCATGACGAGAAGGGAAGAAGAGAGCAGGCCATCTACTATCTGAGCAAGAAGTTTACTGGTTATGAAACATACTTTTCTCATTTGGAGAAAGCATGCTTGACTCTTGTGTGGGCTACACAGAGGCTCCGCCATTACTATCTCAAGCCGTTCTACTTTTGGCTCGAATGGACTCGTTGAAATACTTATTCAAAAAGTTAGCTCTCACTGGGCGGATTGAACGATGACAGCTCTTGTTATCTGAGTTTGACATCACCTACATCACTCAAAAGTTGATCAAGGGACTGGCACTCGTTGATCATCTTGCCGACAATCCTTTACCAAATTATGAACCTTTGAGAACCGAGTTCACTGATGAGGACATCCTGTTCATGACGAAAGACGATATCGAGGAAGCAGAAGAATCATGGGTAATGCACTTTGATGGGGCAGCCAATGCTGAGGGATAGGGAGTTGGTGCCATCCTGATTTCACTGAAAGAATCTCATGTACCAGTCTTTATCAAGCTCAACTTCCCTTGCACTAACAATATGGCCGAGTATGAAGCTTGTGCTACCGGTATGCAGGCGACTCTCAATCTGAATATAACTCACCTTCAAGTATTCGGCGATTCGCAGTTGATCATATGTCAGATGAGTAGAGATTGGAAGATGAAAGATGAGAAACTGATCCCTTACCATGAGCACCTTGAGGATCTGATAGCTTGCTTTAAAGACGTGACATTCTCATATGTCCTCAAGATAAGGAATCGCTTTATCGATGTACTAGCAACGTTGGCATCAATGCTAGAAATCCCGTATGATGCTGAGATGAAGCCAATCATGATCGAGCAGAGGAATGCTACAAAGCCTGATGATGAGCCACCTTGGTTCTCAGATATTAAGAATTTCCTCGATACACTAAATTTCCTTGAGGGTATATCCAAGACGGACCGACGAACCATTCAACGTCTAGCAGTAGGCTACGTCATTTGTGGGGAGTGCCTTTACAAGCGATCCAATAATAACATCTTACTCAGGTGCCTTACTAAAAGTTAAGCAACCAATATTATGAAGGAGATCCACAAGGGAGTATGCGGAGCCCACGACAATGGTCACATGCTTGCTAAGAAAATTCTACGACAGAGATACTTTTTTACTACTATGGAATCAGATTGCTGCAAACATGTTTAGAAATGCTACAAGTGTTAGGAACACTCCAGTCTGATACGTGCTCCTGCCATTGATCTACACTGCATGACCACTCCTTGGCCATTTGCTACTTGGGGCCGTGACGTCGTCAAAATGATTAATCCGAAAGCATCCAACGGACATCTGTTCATCCTCGTCGCCATTGAATACTTCACCAAGTGGGTAGAAGCGGCATCATATGCCAACATCACGACCAGTCACATCGAGAAGTTTCTCAAGAGTAATATTGTGTGATGATTTAGAGTACCCAAGGATATCATCACAGACAACGGCACAAACTTTACGAATAAATGCATCCGGGCTTTCTGCGAGCAATACAAGATCAAGCACCATCCCTCGTCATCTTATCAGCCTCAAACTAATGGAGCTGTGGAAGCTGCGAATAAGACGGTCATCCTCATCCTAGAGAAGATGGTCGTCACTAACCAAGATTGGAGTGAAATGCTACCATTTGCTTTGTGGGCCTACAGAACATCAATATGTACTACTACAGGGGCAACACCATTCTCCCTTGTGTACAGAATCGAGGTTGTCTTTTTGGTGGAGGTTGAAGTGCCTTCGCTTCGAACCCTCATGGAATCAGGCTTACCCAAAGCAGAGAGAGAGAGATCCCGCTTTGAATAATTGAATGTACTAGACGAGAAAAGACTCCTTGCCTTATGTCATACTCAAGTTTACCAGGGGCGAATTGCACGGGCTTACAATAAACGTGTCCACGGTAGAGATTTGAAGATAGGAGACACCGTATTGAAGAAGATCATCCCATCCCTCCACGCCGATCCGAGAGGGAAATTTAAGCCGAACTGGGAGGGACCTTATGTCGTCCGAGAAGTGCTACCGGGATACGCCATCTGCCTTGACACCATGGATGGAGATCATCTTTCTGAGCCCATCAATGCTGGATACATCCAACGGTTCTACTCTTAGTCTATCGCGATAAGATAAGTATTGGTGAAACAGATACGTGATTGCTTAAAAATCACCCAAAAGAGGCCATCATTCTAAGCATAGTAGCCAAAAAGCATCCCTAAAAATGATGATCTCCTTTGCTACCCCATTGTAGCCTGGGCCTTTCTTTCAGTAAACCCCTTCCCCAAAAAGGAACAAGTGAGTACATATATAAAAAAGAGAGGAAGTAGAATTACTATTAGAAAATCAAAAAAATCATAAAAACAAAACCTCAAAAAAGAGATTGCCTGAACTAAAACAAAAAGACTAAAAAATTATGGGGCGTGTACAGTAAATCCCCCAAGGAAGAAAGTATGTTGCGAAAAATTGAAACCGTATCAAGAAAACCGTTTTAGCCTAGCACACCTTCAAATCCTAACCTAACCCATGGCCAAGCTATGCCCTAAAAAAAGCCCTCTTTTGAGGTTCACAAGCAGTCATAATATCTGTAAAGTCAACACGAGCCGACTTGTGAGACGACACCAGAACCCCATCTAGCTGGCTATGACAAAATTGAGGTCTATGTCGTGGCATCTAAAGAATGAAAGAAAAATAAAAAGAAAAATAAAATAAAAATACAAGGTCAAAGCAAGATGGACGTGGTGAAAACCTGAAAGGGCACTATAGGTAAAAACAACGAGTTTGTGTGGACCAGGTGAAAACTCGAAAGGACGCTTGGGGTAAGAGAGCTAAACCCATGGACGTGGTGAAAACCCCGAAAGGTCGCCACGAGTAAAAAGAGGGCAAACATGGGCACGACGAACTCACCTTGGGTGTTGTGAGTAAAAAGAGATTAAAAAGAAAAATTATTTGAGGAAAGGAATGAAGGAATATTTGAAACCTTGGTTCTCTCTCTCCTGTTACTCTCTTTGTCCGACTGAGCCACTCATGTTAGTTCAAATCGGACCCCAAACAGAATTGCCTCTATGGAACTACTTCGTCAAACGTATGACTCAAGGTAAGGAGAAAGGTTTGACTCAGTTCAAGGGGATCGACGTTCCAGTGTTGGTAAAGCTGTTGAAACTCTCTCAGACCCAACCATTAAAAAAAAGAGGGGGGTTCGACCATGCTCAAAAGAGGACCCGAGATCTCACCTAGTGATTAAGGCACCACACCAAAAAAAACACACAAAACAAAAAGAACAAAAAATCTGTGTAAATATAATAGATTTTCCTTTTTATCACTTACACCACATCCCAAAAATAGCCGGTGTGATGTCTAGCTTTCTGTTTTTCTTTTTATAAAAACAAGAAAAAAATAAAAACATAAAGAAAATATGTATACCAAAAGATGTGTGTATCTGTAAAGGGGTTTCTTACGCCCCTTTTTCTATGTAGTTGATCTGTGTAAAAAGTTGTGTAAGAAGGGATCAACAGCGCAACTCGCACTTCAAAGCACTAATCTCAGCATGAAAACCATCCTCTCGAACATTCCACTCGGTCAACCAACTACCATGCAAGCTCTTATACCTCTTCTGAGATGCATCAGTAGCTCCAAGAGCAACACTCAAAGATCCTTTTAGATGAAGGACCTCACTCTCTGCTATTTCTTCTCTAACTTTCTCTTGTGCTAAAAGCTCGAGTAAGACCCTCTTCTCATCAGTCAACAACTCAATACGGGCTCAGATCGCCGTCTCCTTCTTCAACCAGGAGCCTCCCACACTAATACTCTCCGACCGATCTAGATGATCAACAGTAGGCTACTCAACCAATAGCCAAGCCTCATACTCAGGGGAAGATTGAATTGAATCTCTTTGCCCCATATCACACATCAACGTCGATTGACGCGTCTTCCAAAGGGTAGCAATCCGATCCACATCCCCGGAGGACTCCCTAGAAAAGATCAAGTTACATAGAGGGGGTTTTGTCTCACAAAAGGCACCTGCTGAGAGCAGCCGAATTGACGCAACACTCGAAATGGGAAATAGAAGGTGCTACTAGTCAATCCTAGAAGGGTGATGCCCTCATGGTCTCTGGAAAAAACTATTGGGAAGGTCCGGTCCAACCAAGGAAGCCTCCATATAAGCTCGGCGTCGGTCAACCAAAGCTTCAAAGCTGACGAATCGCCCTACAGAAGTAAGTAACACCTACCCGAAAAGCATCGATCCGCCTCACCTCGAGCAATATAAAAGCATCGCACGGGTCCCAAGAGAGAGAGATGCTTACCTAACCAGACTTGAAGTAGCAAAGGACATCCCCTGAGGTTCTCCACCTTGCCCAGAGCAAACGCATCAAGACATCGATACAGTTTAGCAAAGACCAAATGCATGCCAATTCGATCAAAACATCGCAAAGAGCCAGAGAGAAGCTCTCTCCCCCAGTAAAGAAAAGGACTTTCAAGATGAGACCGACAACAAAGGCTTTCACATTGAAGATGTTTCAAACCGAGGGTAAGGTGAACAGATTTGGAGTAGCTCAACTTCGGTGTGACTCTTGCGAGGCCTCTGTGAAGCTTCAAGCCAAATAAATTGGATAGCTCCTCAAGGGTTGGAGTTAGCTCCCACTTCCCAAAGCGGAACACATGCGCATTTGTATCCCAAAAAGAGGTTGCCGCATGAAGTAGGTCCCACCGTAGAGGAACATCAAGAAAGAAGGGAAGACGTGATAGCCCAAGCTACTCCAATTCAACAACCTCGCTCTCGTTCAAGCTCCCAAGCCAACTTTTAAGAAAATTGGGCCCCAAGGCCAACGAAATGAGTAAATTGGTTCCGGGCCCTCCATGTAAGGGAGGGATGGAAAGCGGGTTCATAGATGTACAAAGGTCTCTCAAGAATATAAAATTTAATATATGTTGATGGACCCACCCTTGGGAAAGTAAGGAGAAAAAGAATCAGTCAAGAAGGACAAGTCAAAAAGAAAAGAGAGGGAATTTGGACTGTCTCAGGCATATGAGGCTTTGAAAAATGGCAAAAAAATCACACTAAATAATAGCTTTGAAAAACCTAAAAAATATCACATAAAATGATAGCTTTGAAAAATGAAAAAAAAATCACACTAAATAATAGCTTTGAAAAACCCAAATAAATAAATAAATAAAATCACATAAAATGATAGCTTTGAAAAATCCCAAAAAATCACATAAAATGATAACTTTGAAAGACCAAAAATCTCATAAAATGATAGTTTTGAAAAACCAAAATTCACATAAAATAATAACTTTGAAAAAAAAAAAAAAAACACATAAAGTAATAAAGAAAATCCTAAAAATAATAAAGTGATAAAATCACATGGAATGATAACTTAAAATCCAAAAAAAATCATCAAATAAAATAATAACTCAAAATCTAAAAAAATCACATAGAATCATAAACACTAAAAAGGATAAAAAATGTTCCACATAAAAAAAAATGCTTTGAAAAGACAGCATGCACTCCCAAAAAGTGTTGAGACATCTATTCGCTCCGCTCGGGTAGTCTTGCTAAATAAACTTCGGGATCAATGGGTTCACCCAAATACCTTCAACACTACTTCAAGCAGGGACACTCGTGATAAGTTAAATGAGGCGGTCTACGCCTCAAATGACTGGATGCACATGCGTGTTCTGATGCGGTAAAATATCAATATTTTGTCAGCAACACCACTGTACTATAGTAACGTCTTAAGTCTAAGGTACGCCTTGGATTATGGATCCTACTTCAAAGTAGGAGCAACGGTGTCAATCCCAGTCAAACAGTCAATATTTCGATCGAGTCGACTCCACTGCTAAATCTTTGCGATGAACGCTCTGTCTTTGGGTTCATAGGAACATGAGTGTCTAACTTGAGATTCATCACGAGCTATTTCGGAGGTGTGGACTCTTGGTCTGCACTGTCCGGGCATGCACCCTACTGGATTTGAGGTCCGGATAACTCTTTTATGAAAAAGATCAATCGTTGGTTGAAACCAACCTGTTGAAAAGGAAACTACACATCAATCAAACTATGTGTAAACATGCATACAGGAGGGTTCATTTCCCTTATTTTCACAGGCTTAAAACCTGTATTAGCGCGATATCCATGTAAAGTGTATGCCTTGCATCTGGGTATCTGTAGGAAGGTCATTTGTTCTCATAAATTATACCTGGACAGGTTTTGGTCGAGACTTCCATCGCCTTTGTTGCTTATCACCCCTAATGGGTGCTTGTTTATGCATAGTTGAATGATTTGTAAGATCATTGTCGGTAGAGACTAGGATTGGATGTCTCCTTTGGTAGACACCCAATTTTGGTTGGATCTGTTTAGGGTTATTTGAAATTGGATGCTCTAGGTCATGTTGATCTGAGGCATGTTATCAAAAATGGCATGTACTCCAAAAAAGCGTTGTGACATCTATTCGCTTCACTTGATAGTCGTGCTAAATAAACTTTGGGATCAATGGGTTCACCCAAAGACCTTAAACCCTGCTTCACGCAGGGGCACCGTGACCAGTTAGATGGGGCGGTCAATTCCTCATATGATTGGACACAAACTATGGATCTTTGCATTTCTGTCTCACGCCTATCTTTAAGTGTGGGTCAATCACCCTCTCACTCACGGAGTTGTTATATTTAAAATTGTGCAACCGTGGGAATCGAGATGTTCCCGTTGCGACGATGTGCTCTCTAACGAAAAATATAGAGTCGCCACCCGGAGCTTTCGGTGTCTCGGGATACCTAGTTCATTTTTATGAGCACCGAAGTGCTAAAAATATGACTCTGAATCCAGTCCACACCAAAGGCTCTTAGGTAGGGGCTTCGGTTATCGATCGGGAAGGTGTTATGCACCCAATCAACCCGCTTAACGCGGTCTCTACTAATGGCCAAAAATAAAATGAAGTAAAAGAAAAGAAAATGGTTCCCTCTTGCCCATATGGGCCTCCAATCCAATTTGTGCCCCTCTGTTCCTATCAAAAATTCGACGGCGTAACGAAGCAAAATGAGAGGGTAGGGAGAGCAAAAGGAGATAGGAGAAGAAAGGGGAGAGCCGAAGCCCTCAGGCCCTTGTAGCACCGTAGAGGAGCCTTGCGTGGCTTGCTTTTGTTGAGCTTTTGGAGGCTTGAATGGTGGAAAAAGGAGTTCTAACCACTAAGGCCTACTAGCTAAGAGATGGAAAAGAGAGGCTAGGGGATCACACACACCTAGGCTAAGGGTTTTGGGTGTAAGAGCAAGCTTGGGAAGGATTTTTGAATTCTGAATTTTAGGTGAAAATAGTGCACCAATGGGAGGAAGAACTTCTCACTTGGAGCTCTTTCTCTCTTAAGCAAAATTCTCAACCCCTAAACCAAGGGGAGAGGAGCTCTATTTGTAGGAAATGGGTGGATTAGGAGGGTGTTTAGATGCTAAACATGGTTAAGGATTAGGTAATCTAACATCTAAGATTTCCTAGGGTTTTTGGAGCCTTAAAATGTGTGAGAAGGTCCTCCAATGGTGGATGATGGGGTGAGGCCTTAAGCCGCTTAAGAGGTTGCAAATAGGTTGTGAATGGGTGCAACAGAACTAGTAAAATACACCTCAAAGGTCAAGGTGGTCAACAAGTCAAACCTCAATCATGAATTTTAGGGTAAAATCCAACAGTTACTGTTCATATGCCTGACGCAACTATTAGTTGCGCCAGGCAAATATACAGTAAAATAGGATGTACAGTGCCTGGAAGTCAGCTCGCGAGGATGGGGCCCACTTTTGAATCTGGCACAACTATTAGTTATGCCAGGCTTAAAATAAGGGAAAATTGGCCTGGCATAACTATTAGTTACGCCAGGCAAAGTTTAACACTGGCGCAACTATTAGTTGCGCCAAGTCCCTAAGGGGTCCACATGACTTTACATTCATGTCTTCTGGGTTCGGTTTGCCATATCTTTTGATGTATACCTCCGATGGGGGCGATTCTGGGACCGTTGGAAAGCTGACGATCTCTACCTAGCAACGGTATGAGACTCGATCATAGTAGAGGGCCGTAGCCAATTCCAGTGCATCACTCATTATCCATAGCCTGATAAGGTTAGGTTTAGGGTTCAAAATGGATTCTAAGGGTCGAGTTTGGTTTCTAAAGGTTAGAGATAGGCTTCTAAGGGATCTAGGGTGATTCCTGAGGGTTTTGGGGTGATTCCTAAGGGTTCCATACATGCCATCAAAAGCTTAGAATTGCACCTCTCTTGAAATATGTTTCGATCGGGCCTTGGGCCAAATTTGGGTGTCTATAAAAATGAAACTTAAACATCAAACGTCTTTAATCATCTTGAGAAGTGGATATTTTTCCTAGCATATTGGGCTTTTGCAACTCGTTCCACCTCGGTTATGCCCAGTAATGTCCCCAGTAAGCACTTGGGGACCAATTACCTTGAGAAATGATTGTTTTTCCTGACATACAGGATTTTTACTTTCTCACCGTGTTACTCATCTGATGTTTAAAGTTCATTCTGAATGCAGTAGACCCGTCAGTAATGCCTTGGGTCTCTTTGGATGTCTCTTTTTTTGGCATTTGATCATTAGTGATAGGATACCAAAAAGGGGCATCTGTAGATACTCAAATTTGGCCTAAGGCCCAATCGACACATACTTTGAGAAAGGTGTACCCCTGAGCTTTCAAAAGTATTTTCCAAACCCTTAGAAATCATCCTAAAACCCTTAGAAATCATCCTAAACCCTTAAGAATCAAGCATAGCCTTCCTAGACCTATTAAAACCCTTCTCGGGCATGATTCAAACCCCCCTGAACAACGGTTAGAAAGAGGAGTGCAAAAATTTTTGTAGATAATTGTCCAATCTAAGATATATACCATTGGAAAGTAGAGCTTCTTATCTTTCCAACTAACTAAAAATCGCTTAATTTAGAGTTGTACATAAAAAGTTATGGCGAAAAGAATTTTACGGATTTGTGTAGGAAGTTGCAAAATCGAACCCATAGAGCTAGTTTCGAACCCTCCTGAGCAGTGGTTAAAGAGAGCAATGCCAAAATTTACACAAACCTTTTCTAAAGCAGATTTATATACCACTGGAAAGAGGACTTTCTCAGCTTTCAAACAAGTTAAAAATGACCTCAATCAGAGTTTTACATTAAAAGTTATGGCGAAATGAAGATCGCGAATTTATGCAGGAAATTGCAAAACCGGGCTGGGCCCCCTGTGGGTCTTCAACTTCCAACAGTTTGAGCCACATTTTCCTTCAAAAAATGGTTAAAATTGACATTGAGGGTTTGACTTGTGGGCCATCCCAAAGTCTGGGGTGTGTTTCTTTAGGACCCTAGTGACCCTATTAGCTTAGGTTATCTCCCTTTTGCCATTCAAGTCACCACCCTATCATCTATCATTAAACCCAAATCTCTCTTCTCCAAGCTCTAGAAAACCTCAAAAACCTTAGATTACCCATTACCTAATTGCTAACCCTAATTATCTTTTAAGTACCCCCTAACCTTCACTTTTTGTATAAATAGAGAGGCACTCTCCCTTGCAAAGGGCTTGAAAAAATTTTTAAAGAGAGAAAAGGCTTTAGCTATTCCTCTCCTCCCATTGTAGCATGTCTATTAAAATTCCAACACCCTAATTTATCCTTTAGACCTCATTTTTCACCATCAATCTTTGAGATATAACTAGAACTATCCCCTAGCCTTCTTCTCTTACCTCTTAGCTACCAAGCCTTAGATATTCAAACCCCTCCTTCAACCCATTTGCTATCCGAAGCTCATCCAAGACACATCAACGCGAAGTTCTACATCGGTGCTACAAGGGCCCGAGAGCTCCGGCTCTTCCCTCTATTCCTCTATTTTCATTACTTTTCCTCTATCCTAGAAGTGAGCCATTACGCTGCCCCAATTTCCGCAAGCGGGAAGGGCTCAATAGGATCGGTGTGCCTTCGGGCAAGGAGAAGTGCCACTCATTTTGCTTTATATATATATATAATTATATATATATATATATATATGTACATTATACAAACCAGCCCCACATAGACCCGGCCATAGTAGAGACCGCTTACGAGCGGGTGGATTGGGTGCCTAACACCTTCCCTATCGATAACCAAAGCCCCTACCAAAGATCCTTTGGCGTAGATCAGATTCAGAGTCATATTTGTGACACTTTGGTGCTTATAAAAATAATTTAGGTTTCCCGGGACACCAAAAGCTTCGGGTGGCGACTCTAAATATTTTATTTAGCCAGCGCATCCTCGCGACGGGATCGTCAAAAAATCCCACGATTGCACAATCTCAGAATGAGGGTTAGGCTGCATTAGGTTACTGAGGTTTTGGGTTCAAATTCTCTGGTTTTTGTTAAAGAAAAACATGATTTTTAAGGCTCAAATGGTGTGTAGAATGAAAATAATAGTATTAGCAAAGGATCGTTCCCACAGAGATTAGTTTAATAAATATTAATTCAATTTTTTGAAAACTTATACTCATCTTTTAAGATCCTAAACTACTGAAGAAATATGAATAAAGAATTTGTTTATTAAAATAAATTATAGAAAATAAATCCTAATCTTCAAACTTCAGATTATGGTCTTCAATCATAATCTTCTGCTATCAGATATTTATAAATTTAATTAGTACCGTTATACTATATCTCAAGTCTCCTAGTATTGGTCGTTAATCAAAATTAGAATCCTATCAATACAGATTTAATCCAATCAACAACTTCCTAAAACTTGGGTGTCAATCAAATTTTAGAAAACTGAAGATGGAAAGTAAAAATCATTACACTAATCTACAAACTTCAACCTGAGTCATCAATTCAAATTAAAATATGAAGATGTTTAGAGAGCAGAAAATTAAAAAAATAAAATCTAAACTAGAAAGCAAAATAAATATATCCTTCACCCCTCAGCCGCAGTCGTCATTTGCTCCTGAGAAACTATAGATATCTATACACTACTCTTCAGTACCTAATAGCAGTCATCAATTGCACTTGAGAAGCCTCTAATATCTAATACAAAGCAATAAAAATCTACTCTAAATTGATCAAAAGAAAACCTAACCTCAGTCGTCAATTAATGCTAAGAATTTCTTCTATGGTTTATTCTTACACATGCCTCTCTTATTTATAGATCATAAGGAGTTGGTTTACAAACTTTTAATTCTAATAAAAGAAATTAAACTACCCTAATATAACTCTAATTCTAATTTTATTATTCCTTGCTTCGATAGATGATGTGATTCTGGATTTCTTTCTTTTATTCAATAGCAGAGTCCTTTTGGAGTCTTCTTCATGAATTACTCAGATCTGTGCTTAGCCAGACTTCTAATTCAAGAGTTCTTCAAATTTTGTATTTGGCCGTGTTCATTCTCATGTGATTAGTAGCAACAACAGCAACTGGAAAGCTTTTATAATCATAATCATAAATCACGATTATTCTCGTTTCTTCTTTTTCTTGGAAAATCGAAAATCACGATTTTCTGTCTTTTATAGCTTCCTCATAGTTGTCTTGACTGGATGATTCTCTGAATTACGATTCATCGCTTTTCTTATATACTCTTCCTCTAAAGAATCGCAAATTACGATATTCTATAACTCTTTGGTAACAACACTCAATCGTCTGCAAAGTCGTAAAACACGATTTTTCATTCTTCAGTAGGCAGTGAATTGTCTTTTGCGCTTAATTGTCTTCTACTGCTCTTTTTAAATTCATTTTGACAAAGATTAACACCTTGGCTCTCTTTTACTGATTATCTTTAATATCTGCACATCATCAATTCATTAGTAACAAATTAAGTCCTAGCATCACTAAGTTAAGGGTGATAAAATGGTATATTATGTGACTGATCACACCCCCAAACTTACGTTTTGCTAGTCCCTAGCAAACAAGTAAATGTAAACTAAGAACTTAAATTAATTGCCACTTTCATTGGCAGCACGATTGGATTTAGCAGATGTAAGAAGCCTTTAAACCCCTAGGTTATTCCTAGTGGAGGAGTTATAGTTTTCTGAAGGTTTTTAGTGAAGTTACCTACAAACTTCAAATATTTTTATATTTTTTAAATATTTTTCAAAGATTAAAATAAAAACTCTAAGCTAATTAAATTAACAAAGTTACCTAAGTAGACAAATTGGTCAATACATAATTTTTTACGATTTTCTAAAATTACCAGAATTTTCTCTCCTTACTTTCCATTACAACAGTTATCTTTGATTAGAATACCAACAATTTCAATTCATAATAAGCACAAAGTATATATGCATTAGTGAACAGTTTATTCTTCAAATTTTTTTTTAAACTGCAGATTTAGAAAATATTTTCATTCAAAATCTCACTATAGTCATACTCTAAAAAAAAAATTTGAAACTTTTGGGTTCTCTCAGTATAATTTTTTTTTAGAAAAATTCAAAGATAATTGTAAAAATTAATGAATCTCATAGAAAAAGATAATCTATTATATTCTTATGATTCCCTATACAATCCATAATATCTAATATCCATATCTCTACTAGGATTATGCTTTTGCAAATCATAAATCAGAAAGGTCTTTTATTTGGCTTATAATGGGGTTTTAGATTTTCAGGGGTATCAAAGAAAGGTAGAAAATGATTCAAAGTTTTTCTGAGAATTCAACTCTTCTTCTTCCTATCTTCTTCTGACTTCTTTTATTCTACTTCAGTAGGTATCCATGATTTGGATAACTTCTTCCCATTTCTTTATTTTTATTTGTATCCCAATTCTTCAACTGTAAAATTGCATTTTACGATTCTTCTTCCTTTGAAAGCTTTTTTCTAAATCGTAACTTTCCTTTTTTCAAAAATAGTTTTTTACGATTTTTCTTTCTTTTCCCATATTCTCTCTTTTATTTCTTCTGCTGTACCTTTTTTGCATTCCCCTTTTATCTGTTTTACTTTTACTCCTTTCACTCTCTCTTCTTGTCTTCTTTTACATTCTAAACTCTCAAAAATTGTAAGGGTTAAAGGTAGAAAGCATTGGATAGTATATATGGTTAAAGGGTTTATCAGATTTTGTTATAAAGTAATTCGTTTTAGGCTTCTAATATGGGTTCAAAGGATAAATTTTTTGGGATATTGGGTTTTTGGTTCTGATTTAAACAAAATATGGCCTTAAATCATCTTCACGATTTACTAGCATAAATGTCTTATTGCTTTGAAATTTCTAATAGATGGTTCTAGACAAAAAATCAGCTCATCATATTCATAGAATAATTCGATTCTAAATTCAACAATATGAGATTTCATAGCAGTGTAGAAGTTCAAAGAAAATTTTGCTTGCATAGAAACATTCTCTCTCTGAATAAAAGAGGAAATATGGCTCAAAAGCTCACTGGTTTATAATTTTGAAACTATAGTCTAAATTTTTATTGTTTAGATCAATCTATTATTTCAAACATCCATTCTTATACAGTGTTCAATGAGCTAAGCATGAATTGTAATTGTTCTATATTCTAATTTAAAGCTTCTATTATAATGAATCGTAAGTTTAAAGATTTGTTATTTTTTCTATCATACTTCCTATGTACTGAACAACTTAAAAACATATTCGAAAGAAAGAAATTTTAAACTAGCTAAAACTACTTAAAATAAAACTATACTACTTAACTACTGATATACACAGATATTGTGTATCCCCCCAAACTTAAATCGAACAATGCCCTCAATGACATAAAAACAGGGGACACTAAAAATTTTTCTAAGAATTATTGATATACTGATTATTTATCGGAAAAAAAATATGTTATCAGATATATACTCTCCCCTAAACTTGAAAGAAAATAGTCATGGCTTATGCTCGGAGTATCAATAACAAAAATGTTAGAAGTCATATTGTTAGTAATGTTAGTAACAAACATAAAAAAAATTGAAAGTTAGTCAATTAATCAGAAGAAAAATTTATATATATATATATATATCAAAATATTTTCAATGAAATAAATACTAAAGAACTAATGTAGAAGAAACTAATTACATAAAATAAAATAATCCTAGGAAAAATCTAGACACACACTGACTCTGGCAACAACGTCCGAGATGAAATCTTCAATAATGATTGGTCCTCGGCTTCTCTCCACCGTTGATTCGAGTCTCATATCCTTCCCCAAAGGAGTATCCAGACCTTGGAAGGGTCACTACTCCAAGAGCTGTCGAAACACTTCTCCGTGCCCTTCTTTATCTCCCCAAAAATGAGCACCTCACATTCCTTCCATGGAAGAAATGCAATGCCACAGCGGGAGTGCTTCAAAGGGTAAGGAAGTGAACACATCTCTGGATCTCATCGTTAGATCACCCTTTATCCATATTGCTCCATTTGCGAAGATTTTATGATGAGATTATAATGCAGACATAGGAGAAGATGTGCAATGGAGAAGGGTGGCGAGGAGATCAAGGATGGGATGGGACATGACACTGAAAATTACAACACATCCTCATTGTAAAGGAACACGCATTCGGGGTGGGTTGTGATGGTAAAAATTTTAGGAAGTGGGGGAAGATGGGTTCTAGGAATCTGATGACAAATTTGGGTTAGGTTTAGGGTGAATGGTAGTTTCAGAGGACAATTCAACATCTGGAATAGATCATTGGCACTTCAGGTCTTCTACTTTTTTTTCTGCAGCTAAGAGCTCAGCTCTATGTATTTCGAGAATTATATCAAGTTACTTACTGAAATCGCTCTGATTATGCTCTTCCGTCATGGGTTTTAGGGTTAAGGACGGAAGGAAGAGAAAGGTCATGAGATGATTATGGTTTGGGGATGGGTATGGATTTATAGGGAAGAGGTTAAGCTTCAACCGTCGCTTCGGATTAAATGTCGAGGTGTAGGTTTTCAGGCTTTGGTAGTTGGCAGGTGGCAAACTTGAATGTGCTGCATGTTTGCTTCCTCCACAAGTTAAATGGATTTGAATTCCAATGTAATCGATAAGACTGATCACTATAATCGCCTGTTCCCTAGAATTATCGTTTGCAATTCTATAGAACAAAAGTGAGACTCTATGACTCTTCAAATCGTATTCACTATGATTTAACTCTACAAATCACAAGAAATCGTAAGTCCATACGGTTTAAGTGATTGTGACATGACGGAAAAGATTTTTATGATTGACTATATTTATACTGTAAATCGTAAAATATGTCTTTAAAATTATGTACATATATTACAAGTGTGTGTTGTGGGTGAGTCGGTAGCTTGATAGGTTCTAAAGGGATTTAATTAAAACCAGAGGGAGTTGATGTGCCTCCCATAAACATACGGCCTCTAGACATACCAACTGCATGTGAAGGTAGTACATCACTCTCTCTATAAAAAAGGATTAGTTGCTCGAACTGAGTTTCTAACCTTTCGACAGTTTGCCGAAGGTGTTCGAGTAACTGTGTCTGGATATAGAAATTTTGTATCCAGTCATAAGCTATGTGTGACAAAGTATCCTTAGTAGCAGTGTGGTATTGGGTATCTGTGGAGTAAGGAGAAACAGTTGAAAGTCGGGAGACTGTTTAAGTTAGGCCGTGGTTAGGGCCACAGGCTTCTCCTTTCTAAGATGTTGGGTACGATTTTATACCCACCAGTGGTTGAACTTTTGTTTTCCAAAACCTCAGTCTTGAAAACCCTTTCATCATTGACTTTAATTTATAAAGCCTTGCTTAGGAAGTATATTCGTTAAAATCTCTGACTCAACCTCACCCGGTGCGTGGTGTTGCACCGATTCCTCGCTAAGGGTCACAAAGAGTTCCCAAGCTTCCTTTGTTGTTAATTTACAAAATATACCACCACAAGCGACATCAATCATATGCTGGCTCGCATCTTCAAGGCCTTCATAGAAAGTGAGCACTAGTTGCTAGTGCGTAATTCCATGGTGAGGGCACTTGTGCATAAGATCGTTAAGACGATTCCAACATTCCTGAAGAGATTCATCTAGTAATTGATGGAATGTTATGATAAGATCCTGGATTTTATTCGACTTGTAGATTGGAAAGAATTTTGTAAGAAACATACATTCCAGTACTCCCCAATTAGCAATCGAATTATGAGGCAAAGAGTTTATCCACTGCTTGGCTTCATCTCTAAGGGAATATGCGAACAGTCTCAACCTGGTAGATGCTTCTGTTAAGTTCTTGATTCAAATGATAGTACATACTTTCACAAACTTATTTTGATGCAAATAGGAGTCTTCATTTATTAGCCCATGGAAGGTTGGAAGTACTTGGAGTATATTGGGCATAATTTCAAAAGTCCTATTGCCGGCTGTAGGGTATATTTGAATACATGGGGGAGGTGTAAGAGTTGTTAATGCATAATATTCCCCCATGGTCTTAGCCGTATATTAGTTTCTTCTTGCCATAATGAAATCAGAGCAGGGTGGCTAAAACAGTAATATCTATTTAGTTTTAATGTTTATCTAATTTTTATTCTAGAAAGCAGAGAGAGAGAACAAATCCAAGCCTCGAGCTTCTCTGATCAGGGGAAGTTGAGACTCTGAGTCATCGCTCTGAATAAACCTGCAAAAGATTTAAGAAGTGATCAAAGAAAATTAAAATATAAAGAAATATAAAAAGACAAAGATAAATATTTATTTTCTTGAATTAACATATTAACGCTGATCCCCAACAATGACACCAAAAACTTGACTTGATTATATATATATATATGAATCTTGTTAAGTCCTAACCTATTGCAAGTGCACAATGAAAATCATAGTACTAGCAGAGGATCGTTCCCGCACACATCAATTTAATAAATATTAAACTTATACTCATCTTTTAAGATCCTAAACTACAGGAGAAATATTAATAAAGAATTTTTTTATTAATCTAAATTGCAAAAAATAAATCCTAATTTTCAAACTTCAGATTATGGTCTTCAATTGTAATCTTCTGCTATCAGATATTTATAAATTTAAACAATACCGTTGCACTATATCTCAAGTCTCCTAGTGTTGGTCGTCAATCAAAACTTGAATTCTATCAATACAGATTTAATCTAATCAACAACTTCGTAAAACTTGGGCGTCAATCAAATTCTAAAAAACTGAAGATAGAAAAGTAATAACCATTACACTAATCTGCAAACTTCAACCTTGTTGGTGCGCGTTTTTTCTGGGTTCCTCTCGGTCCCTATTGAATCAGTAGCTCCAATTCTGTTTAAGTGAACTCTAACGATGAGGCGTTTGGAATGTTAAAAATAATGAGTTTTCTAGGAAGATTCCTAGTTTGTTGCGATTGCCAACTACAGATATTAATCGACGCTGCAACACGTCAATGATCACTCTTTAGAGCGGGTATGAGTTACTTCTATACTGAATCGTCCGACTGTGAACATCAGCAGCAATGTCTTTTTCTTAATTTAAATAGTTTAATTTTCCTTTTATTCCCCTTTATGGTTATAGTTCTGATCAGTTTAGACTTTCCTGATTCTATTGCGAGTTTCGCTGTGTGGTGATCTATTATAATTTATTTAATTTAATATTCTAGTTCTATCAGGAGTCTAGTTAAGTTTTTTACTGTCCCTATCCTTATTAGGAGTCCACTTAGTATTAATTTCCTAATTTCATTAGAAGTCTAATTAAGATTAGTTTCTTAATCTTATTAGAAGTCTAATTAATATTAGTGTTCTAGTACTACTAAAAGTCCGATTAATTGTAGTCTCCTATTCCCATTAGGAGTGCATGTATAATGGTTCTAGTGAAACTTTAATTAAATCGAGCATGCTAATTGTACTAGGATTCTAAATAAGGCAAGTATACTAATTGTATCAAAATTCTAAATAAAGGAATTATGACAGTCCTACTAGAATTCTAATTGAAATAAAAGACTAATTTTACTGAAACTCTAATTTAAGCAAATTAATTAATTTTATTAAAATCTAATTAGAATAAATAAACTGATTTTTGTTTGAATCTAATTGAACTAAATAAATTAATTTTATTAAAATTCTAATTAAAGCAATGAATTAATTATACTAAAAACCTAATTAAAGCAATGAATTAATCATATTGAACTTTAATTAAAGCAAGGAATTAATCAATTAAAATCTGATTTGAAGAAATTAATCAATCATACTAAAATCTAATTAACTTAATTACTTAATTATGCTGAAATAAAATAAATCTACTAATTAATTATACTAAAAAAATAAAGCAATTAATTGATTCTGGAATGCTTAAAAAACAAGGGTTTGGGCTTGCTATGCTAAGGAGGATTGGCCTCGTTCTCGATTACCCTCCGTAAGCTCCCTTGGGCAAATCGGGTGGCTAAGATTAAAGATAAATTAGATTTTGGACCGTGAAATAATATTTTTAGGCTTTTCAGAGTTGATTTCAAAATAATAATTATAAATTAAATTGTAAAATTAGAATTATAGAAACTGAAATTATATTTAAGGTTTTTGGAGATATTAAAATAAGACATTTAAATTAAAATTTAAATTTCTAGGACTGAATTCGGGTCCGAAATTAAAAAATCAGACCGTATGATTGAGGACTGATTTTGAATCGAAGGATTAGTACCAGAAATTAATGATAGGACTGTAGATTGAGATTTTAGAATGGAATTAAAGTCTAGGATTGATAAATTAGACCGTTGGATTAAGGACTAGTTCCGACTTCAAGGAATTAGAACCAGATATAAAATATTTGCGGTCTAAAAAGGGTGCTATGGTCTCGGACTGAAAATTAAAATTTATGACCAAAACTAACAATCAAAGCTATGAAAAATATCCTAAGTCTAAAACTAAGATATTTTTTTACGTAGGACAGGGGGCTGTGGAGAGAAATCTCGAAGATTCGAAGCTTGAATTTGAAATCATAATTAGGTTGTGCTATGGGTTTGTCCTCAGAGTTCTCTGCTTTCGAAATCCCAAAAAAAATATGCTCTCTCTCGAAAATTACCAGCCTCTTGGGTAAATTAAGAAAAAAATCTTTTATAGGTTTTTCTTCAATTACGCACCATTTTCCAGGCATTTAACTGAATTACGCGCTGGTTTCCCGACGATTAATCACTTTGAGTCGGTCACCGACTCAATGAGCGACCGGCTGACTTGCCCAGTGAGTTTCCTAGTCCTAATAGCATTAGGGCTAATTGCGTGCTTGC
The DNA here is from genome assembly GCA_021018995.1 of Chloranthus sessilifolius. Lineage (NCBI taxonomy): Eukaryota > Viridiplantae > Streptophyta > Magnoliopsida > Chloranthales > Chloranthaceae > Chloranthus > Chloranthus sessilifolius. The sequence goes on from CM037596.1 coordinate 44,840,590, forward strand.
TAGGAAGTGCGCAATCTGATTAAGCGTTTCTTCAGAAGTGCTCAATCAAGGAAGCTTAAGGGTCAAGGACTATGAGGCTAGGTCGGACGTAGGGCAATTACGCACTGGTGATTGGGTGCTCAATCCGATCGAGCGTCTGATTTCAGGTGTGTGATCGAGTCTCGATATGGTATGAGAAAGGAAGCTTGGTCTGAAAAGGGGACTAATTGTGCATTTGTGGTCTGGCGTGCAATCTAATTACGCGCGGGATTTCAGGTGCTTAATTCGGGGTTGTCCGGGTCTAGTCTCTAGTCTGAAATATAAGACTATTGTTTCATTCTGCATTCCAACTATATATTATTATTTCAGTATATAGTCTCCCTACGTTGGGATCTGAGCCACAGAGCTATTGTTTCAGCCTGTGTTTAGCCATGTACTATTATTTCAGTGCATGGTTCTCATATCAGGCTTATGAGGTCAAAGGTTGACCGATCAAAATTGTATATTCCAAGAGGGCAAAATAGGGGTGTCTACAGATTCCCCTCTTTGGCGTGATCTTGCGAAGTAAGTACGCGTCAAAGAAGTAGACACCCCTCATTCGAGGTGTCTTCTCATTTCTCTTGAGAAATCACAAATGTGAATTGGTGATGCTGACATGACATGCTTGGCTTTCTTATCTATCAGCGCAAGTTAAAATGGAACATTTGAAGGGCAAATGGTAGCTGTCGAAGGGCACATTTTGGGTCAGTGGGTGCATGGCGCATCCCGTCGCATGGCGCGAGCTAACAGAGAGATTTTACGCAATCGAGGTACCGAGGCGTCAATCAAATATCTAAAATAAGGTCCAGGGATCGATAATAATAAAATGAAGTATCATGTAATATCGAAGGCTATTGCAAGTCATGTCAGACCGGGCATGTCATTGCTCACACCAATGCACGTCAGGCGTTCCTTTTCCAATAGGCGTGTGTAAGTTCTTAGATTAAATATACTTAATGTTCAGCTTCCCAGGTGTCATAACCCCAGATTTTTAAGAACAGTGCACATCACATACCATGCACGTGTACCACACATCATACACATGTATTTGTGGTTCATAGGGAAACCAAAAACTACATATACACACTATGTGTGTATATGTGAAACTTTCTAGCTTTTACTATATAAGTCAAAGTGGGAAGGAGAGTCTCTCCTACGTAACCTAAATTAGCATAGTTAGAGATAAGGTAAAATAGAGAGAGAGAAGAGAAGGGTTGCTAAAGAGGAGGAGAGGTTCGTTGGTATAAGCAATAGAAAACCTTGAAAATCTTCACGATTAGCTGAAGCTTGGATCAAACTATAGGAGATCTATCGAGTAAGGTATGAATTTAGATGTTTACGTATGTTTTAAGTAGAGTTTAAACTAGTGGACGAATGATCCTTGACACTATTAAATCTCTCATGAAGAAGGTGATAGTTCTTGAACAGATAGAGAACATACATCTTTTCGTGGCTCACTCGAGCGGTCTAAATGGCTCGCTCGAGCGAGGAGAGAGAGAATATTTTGAGCATATTCATATTTTGGACTCGCTCGAGCGAGGCATCCCTTAGAGCTTCAGATACTTTATATTATAACTGCTCGAGCGATGAATATTGCTCGCTCGAGCGATGAATAATAATCGCTCGAGCGATGAGTAATGACCGCTCGAGCGAGTTCAAGTGCTCGCTCGAGCGAGGCTAAATGACCGCTCGCACGAGAAATTTACCCAGTTCTCTCATTTCTTTTAGTGTAAATTATGAGAGCTATGTTTACAAGGGTTTTAGAGACCTTTCTGAGTAATTTCGTGTCACATGCGATGTAGGTGTGATGTGAGTTGTTACGCGTAAACCTCTATGAGAAAGGAGCGCGTTGGATTTTACTTGGGATAGGGAATATCTTGGAACATGTACTTTAATTCGTCAAAATCATGTATGTAGAGTATTTCAATCATATAGAGTATCTCAAGAGAGCAGTCATATTAAATATGTTTCCAACATGTGTGTGTGCGTATGTGAATTTAAATGGAAATCATGAAGTCCCCAGGGGACGTAGAATTGTAACAACGGGCATCTGAATGATGCATTAAACCAGTAGCATCCCAGGGATGCAGAAGAAACCAAATGGTGGATCAAAAGATGAACGATAAGGCCTAATGTAATAAAAATTAGTACAATCATAGTGAATAACTATATGTAGAGCACATTTGATATTCTGTTATTTAAGGTTTAATTAGAATACCCCACCGACGTGACGGGATACCCACGACTGACTCGGCAGAGTATCTGTGATCGGTACGGCGGCCAAACTGTACACAATAGCACATCCCAGGGATGTTAGATTGAGAATAGACCCCGCCGCCTAAGAGAAAGGGGCCTGGGTAGTATTGAATTTTTACACATAACAAGTGTCTATTTAGACGACGATGGTGGGTATTCCATCGGGGCTCGATGCTATATTGCTCGGGGACTATTTAAGTTAAGATTTAAGTGATTAGGCCGAATCCATTTCTATACCAGTAAGACAAGAATAAACAAAGTCATGCAAAGTAACAGTTGTATCTATCATTTTATTTCCAATTATTCTATTGTCTTCCAGCAGTTCTATCAAATAAATTGTATCTTTAAATTGTTTCAACATACATGTGAGAGCTTAATTTATATGTTCACTGTGTTTTCCTATTGAGCTAGGATGTAGCTCACCCCTTAGACTATACGCCGCAGGTCCAGGACTAGCGACAACAGAGACTTCTGGAGATGTTGATCCGGGGGACTCAGATTACGTGCCCACAGAAGAGTCAGAGCCTCCTCCTGAAGAATTCTTCTAGGAGACCCATTGCGTACTTTGAGAGTGAGTTGAGAGCATTTAGGTACAGCTTGGTATGTCAAGCCTCTTTATTTTGAATATAATTAAATACCTTTATTCTTTTGACAAACCGTCTGGGGTGAACAGTTATCACCAACGGTTTGGGTCAGTTCTTATGCCCATGAATTGGCATGGGACAAGAACTGTCTCTAGAGCTTCTGTTATTTTAAATGCATGAGAACTTGTTTAGGGTAGATGCATGTGCCTTACTTATAGTTTTTGGCTTGTATATATACCAATGCTCCGTACAAAATTACAGGGCACGGCCTTGAGGGTAGTGCTGATGGCACAGGTTTTGGGGTGTCAAAATCTGGGTTGTCACACCAGGGGAATGGCTGGTTTAGGCTGGTAATTGAAGTAGGGGTCGTGTGAGGTGTGCTCAATTGATTTTTACGCAGTGGCGCTTGCGCTTGATTCATCAGGAGTTAGCCTCTAAGTTAGAAATTCTAATCCTATGTGTCTGAACAAATGATTCTGCGCAGTAGAGTATGCGCTTGAACTAATTCTAAGCAGTGGAATATGTGCTTGATTGCGAGTTCAGGGGTTGGTCTATAAATTGAGAATTCTGAGTTGGGTATTCTAATCTTAATGTATCTGAACAGATGATTCTCCGCAGTGGAGTATGCACTTGATCCAATTTTGCATAGTGGAGTATGCGCTTGATTGCGAGTTCAGGCGGTCTTAGGAGTTAATGGTCGAGTTTAAGTGTAATTTATTGTGCATAGATAATGGGCGCTTAATCAATTTTTTTTTGTATTTAAAGAAAGGTGGGTCGGGTGTATTTATCTTGTTGCTTTGTTCTTCTTTTTCTTCTCTCTTTTTTTATTTTGCTTTTTTTTTTTGAAATAAGGGAAGTAAAGGTTTTTTGTGTGAAATAAAGGGGGTTTTGATATTTTGAAATTTTAGAGATTTTAACTTAAGATCAATTCAGTGGTAAAATGGAAAAAAACGTGGCTTCCGAGACGTCGCTGAGCAGATCCACCAGTATAGGATTTATGGACCCGACCGTTATTGTGGTTGTCAAGACGACACTTGACATGTCGGATGCTCTGTCTAACCTCCTCAATGAGTATTGATGATTGTCTCTTATGGGAGGACTACAGTGATTCACAAGTTGAGAGAGAGACGAATTTTGAAAATATTTTATTTAATCATAGCTAACTATATATATTTGCGAGGAATATCGAGTGAAACAAAAGTGGGTAATACTTACCTTAGGGTGATACTTACCTGTGTTGTGCATAGCTTGTGCAGTTCTTGGTGGTGCCGTGAGCTGTTGGGGATGGTACTGCGATGGGACTTTGAGGCTTTCTTCTCTTCGGGTTCGCTGTGGTAGGGCTCGACGATTGTAACGTGATGTTTTGGGAGAAATGATGTTGTGATGGGATGTCGACTGAGAATAGTTAGCGGTGGCGTGGTCGCGTCCTCGGGAGATTTGCCTTCTACTTCTCGTGATGGGACATGAGGGTATGGTTAATTTACTACGGCGGGAGATGATATCGAGGTGATATCGCATGTGTACATGTTATCACGATGGGGGCGGGTGTTGTCAATGCTTTCTTCTCATGTAAGGGTATGCGATGAGACGAGTGAGTAAGTCTTTCTTTTCTAGAACAGCCTATGAGGCTACGCGATGGGGCAAAAGAATCTTGGCCGCGATGGGATAAAAGGATCTTGACGGTGTAAATTTCTTTCAAAGTCAGGTATTGTGTGCCTGCTTTAGGTCGCTCAATACGATTGCACACCTATTTTCAAGCATGCAATTTTCGACTTGAGGGGTCGTTTACGTGTGAGGGAGTGTGCTTGCAATTAGATTATGCGCCATAATCACAGCGCGTGATCGAGGCATCACCAGGTCAGTGTATGGGTGACCTTATGTATTACGCGTCTAACGTTTGTAGTTTGTTAGAACTGCGTGGTTCATGAACTATGCACGATCGGAGCGTCGTGCCATTGGTGCAGGCGATGGTTTCATTACGCGCTCAGATCGGAGCGCATGTTTTGGATTGTGCTCCGTGTGTGTGGCGTGTGTTCTAATTAAGCGCACATGTTCGGGCACGTATTGAGTTTGTACTCTATATAAGTCAAAGAGCTTTCTCTAGTTTAGTCTTGAGTTTTGACCCTTTTTTGGGATATCTTGTGTTCTGGAATTCGTGTTTTAGTGATATCGAGCGATCTAACCGTCCGATTGGGATGTCGTCTCTTCCTATATTTGTTATTTCATGTGATCTTTGTCTCGAGGTGATGTTCGTGGATGGCATTATTCTGGGAGTGGGCGGTATTGGGAATGAGGGTGCTAGTCTTCACATTGGTCCTTTTTAGGGGGCAGTGAAGGCAGCGTTGAGGAGGCAGCAGTGGAGGAGGTGAAGATAGCAAAAGAGAAGGAGTAAAAAGTTGAGGGATGTGTTTCCCAACAATGCTCCCTGAAGTCTCCGATTGGATGCTCCAAGCGGAATCTGCTCCTCGCTTCATCTCAGTTTTGAACCCAATCTTCATTTTGGGTTGTAGGTTAAAGTTTTAGGTTTTCATTTTGGGTTGTAAATTCAGGAGGTATGCCTCCGATGATACTTGTAAAATTTTAAATTATAAATGAAGGGGCATTTTTTTTTTTAATGTTTTTGTTTGCTTGCTTATTCGTCTAAGCTTATTAGCAGATTAGTTGGATTTATCTGATTTGTTTGACTTAGTTTTGATTTTACTTTAAAGTTTGAGGATTCATCCTGAATTTATTCAGGGCTTACCCCGAGGTTAATTTGCTCTATTGAGCTTGGTTTAGAAGGTTTATTTAGTTCTGTTTGGTTTGTTGGGGGCATTTCTTTTGTCCTAAACCAGTCAGGGTCTCATTCTAGAGAGTTTTTTTTTTTTTTTTTTGGCTGGTTTAAGATTTGACTTTAACTTGGGTTTTAGTATGTTGTTTGATTCAACATGAGACTTAAAACGTGTGAGTTTTCAAAGGTTCTAGATGGGTATTGGGTGTTTTAATTCTTTTGGTTTATCTAGGCTTGGGGGATTGGTGTTTCTTAGGGGGTTAAGTGTTGTGTGATTATTGGTCCATCTAGGTTTGTCATGGATTGTGGTCTTTCAGGGGCATGTGTTTGGGTTAGATTTAGATTAGATTAGAAGGATTTAAAGGGTGACACTTGTCATTCTATGGTTTAGGAAGGTATAATTTATAAATGTGTGAGTTAAAAGTTTTGGGTTCTTGTTATTTTTAATTTTATTCCAAGTCTGGGTTTAAAAGTTTTGGGGCTTTTTTTTGTGATTTTGGGCATTTTTGGTTATTAATGTCGTTTCTTCCTTTCTCTTTTGCATCCCAGGTGTAGGACCCGAAGAGTTATGTTTATGGCGTGGATTATTGAGAATGGATGGAATTGGGAATGCAAGGTAGCAGTCGAATTGCTGCCATGCTAAGGGAAGAGGGGAAGATGGGATTTTTGTTTTCCTGAATAAATCTGGATTCGTGCATTGCCTGAACGTACGGTTTTTTTTTAAGTTTCTTATTTTAAGTTGTATATTCAGAGGGTATGCCCTCGGTGTATTTTGTAATTATTTTAATTATTCATGAAGAGATTATGATTTTAATTTCCTTAGTAAATTTAGGCATAGTTTGTTTTGTAGCTTATTTGATTTATTTTGAGTGCGAGGTTTATTTATTTTGGATGGGGGCATGTTAGGAGCATTCTTTGTAATTTTAACTTAGTTTGGGCTTAGTTGGAATGCATGAACGATGGGGGGTATTTTTCTTGTTTAGTTTCACCTTAGTTGGGGCAAGTTTTTTCGTTTGTTTAGTTTTGCTTCAAATGAATGGATGATGGGGGGCATTTTTTTTTGTATTAGTTAGAATGTATAGGTGATGTTGGGGCATTTTTTATGATTTTGGCCTTAGTTTGGAACATTTTCTTTTAGTTATCGGGGTAGATATTTCTTTAGGTCTGGAATGTTTTAGGATCGGGCTTAACAAGGGCGTGGCTTAGACTGGTAATTAGTGTTGGAGATTACTTATTTTAGCCTATGAATGTGTTGTTCTGGAAATTTTTGTTCTGTTTTTTGTTTCTGGGGAATTGCGCGCTTTACTCCGAACGCATAAATTAATTGCACGCCATAGGGTGGATGCGCATTCAAAGTGTTAGAAGGTAATTACACGCCAGTTTTCGACCATTTGATCGATTCAAACGCAGGATACTGGGCGCGCAATTAAGGCGATGGCTGGTCACTGTACTGGCGACCATTGGCATTCGCGTGCCACCATATGGATGCTTGAAGTGATTACATGCTGAGTATGCTGCACGCAACCAGGTGGTCGGGTTAGTTTGCGCGGGCGACGATTGGATCACGCGCTCAAGGTCGGTCGTGTAATTCAAATTAAGTGCCATGATAGTGGTGCACGATTAGTTTGTGTGCTTGGATTTATGCGCGCGATTCAGCTGTGTCCTATAAATAGTTTAAAATTTTTCATTTTCGTCACGCGATGCATGCTAGTCTTCGACTCTCTGTTTACTTGTTTTTTTGTGCTCTAATTTTCATGTTTTCGTGATATTTCGTGATCCGATCATCCATTTTAGGCACCATTTCTTCCATTCTCTTTAGTTTTTTGAGCTCTTTGTTCTAGGATGGAGTCTGAGGGTGGTGGTAGGCGATATTACTATTTTTGAGTTGGAGAGGATGTTAGGGGTGGAGATAGGTGAGACTTTCGAGGCTCGGACCGACGTTGTTGGGGAGGTGGATGTTGGTGAGGTAGTTAGAGAGGAGGTATTAGAGGTTGACCAATCGGAGATCAGGGAGGAGGTGCTTGATATTGAGCAGAAGGTTGCTGAGGATGAGGGTGAGAGGGTTGAGGGTGAGATACTTGAGGGTGAGAGGGCTGAGGGTGCGGTTGCGGAGCACCAGGGTGAGGGGCAAAGCATCGAGATCGCAGACACTTCCCACTAAAGGATTTCTTCGCTCGAGGCCGGGTAAGCATTTATGAGAAAGAGTTCTTTCATTTTTTTAGCCATTTACCTTATGACATAGGCTTATTAGGCTCTTAAAACCCTTCTAATTTATGTCAAACCTGCATTAATGATTGATTGTGTGCTCACTCATGCGTCATGACGGCATCTAGAGATAGGTCATATTTCTATTCAGTCATTCTTATCACGTTTTGTGTGTTTGTTGTAAATTGTTATTGTGTTTGGGGTATATTTGACTTGCTTTTTAGTTCTAAATTCGTTTGCCTTTCGTCATAGGTATGTGTTAGTCTGACTGTTATTATTTATGTTTCGCTCGATAGGAGCCCCCGCAGCTGGCGATCAGCTCGGCATGGGCCGAGTCTCATACTTGGTACTGTGCCTTGCCGGAGTTTCAGCGGGTGTGACTGGTATCTTTCGATTTCAGATCGATCCTGGAGCTGGAATCCTTTCAGGTCGATCGTGGCCTGATCGCAGCGATTCTAGAGAGGTGGAGGGAGGAGCATCAGACGCTTCTCTTTCCAGTTGGCATGAAGTTACCGATCCTGGAGGACTAGGTCCATATCAACGGTCTTTGTTTTGAGGGTGAGCTGATTACGGGGCGGATGGAGAGGCATTATCTGGAGGTGTGTGAGGAGATCTTGGGCGTGCCATATAGGTCGAGCAACTCAGGGCTAGGTGTAGTTTGAGTCACTTTGTTTTTTTGATACATTTGCCAGTGGCTTTTTCCTCCCAAGACGCCATTCGAAGGAGAAGGCGACCTATGAGGCACGTTGTGCAGTAGTGACGGGCCGGGAGCCCGTGGCGGAGCCAGGGTTGGCTGCGGATAGGGTGCTCCAAGCATTCTTGATGCACTTCCTTGATGCGGTACTCTTCTCTTCTTCGACTCAGGGATGCATCACCGGATTATTTTTTATGGTTCTCGGGGACTCTGATCAAGTTCCCACCTATGCGTGGGGTGCAGCTGCATTGGCGCATCTCTATGAACAACTTTACCATCGAGGACAAGGCGTCGCATTGATTGAAGGTTTCCTTTCGTTCATCCAGGTGAGTCTTAGTTGATTGGCGTCGTGACGTCTTTAGTTTGGTTAAAATTTTTTAGTTGTGGTGACGATCTCAGTGTTTCTTTTGCGTTGTTTTTTTTTAGTTTTGGGCGTATGTATGATCATTTTTCTTTCCTTCGTCATTGAAGGTGATTTGGGGGCCGTATGTGGATGAGGAGGATGCCGACGCGCCAGTGATTTAGTCGAGCCGGTCCTTCTTTGATGTGGACATATGGGTTCATTTTTTTGGGAGGGTGGAGAGGATCCACACTTCTTGAGTGGTACGACAGCTGGGGCTTGCTCAGGGAGTCCCTCCAGAGATTCGCCACAGAGTAGCGAAGAGGATGACCGGCCCTCCTAACGAGAATTTTACGGCGCGAATGGCACTTCAGATAGCAGATTTTAGAGCTAGAGGGGCCAGGGTTAGGGGGGCATGTGACAAGGCAAATGCTTGGGAGTATGTGCGATGGTTTAGTGCATTGGGTGGCGGGCGCCTCTTCACGTGTCCCTTCTATGGGAGTGGCTCTTTCGCGATTGGAGGGCCGGGGTCGGCGTCGACTTTGAGGGAGAGGTTGGCTGCATTGGAGCAGGGCCATCTCACCGCAAGCATGTGGGGGGCATTAAATGCTATTCATAGGGCGATGGAGCGGATGGGGTGCGCTCCCCGTCCGGATGAGGAGATGCTACAGTCTTTAGCCTCTTCGGTTGCTCAGGCTAGGGCAGTGGAGGATGAGTTGGGGGCTCAGCTAGCGGGGACTCGACGACTCCTGATGAGTTAATTTATATATATATATATATATTTCATATTATGTGGACTCAGTATTCTGGTTGTTCTAACATGGTTGTGGTATCTCATTTTATTTAGTTTTGGGCAGTCTCAGAGAGAGGGTGAGGTTGCTCATCAGGCAGCGATGATCGAGTTGTTACACGGTCAGTAGTAGGCCGGCCGAGAGGTGGGGGTCAACTTATGATCTGAGATTGATCGATTGGTAGGTGTCTTTACATATATGGCTTCATTAATTGTTAGCACTGTGAGCTTGTCAATTGATATGTTTATTGTTATTCATAGAGAGTCGAGCTTGCTGTCGGAGGTTCCGTTCCGGCATTTGATCCATCTTTAGTTGCTTTCTTTAGTCGGGAGGATCTAGCGATGGCTCAGCTTTGAACTGAGCTAGATCATTGGGTAAGTTTCATTCAATCTTTTATCTTATTTGTGTCATTGCATTATCTTGTTAGATGTCATTATTTTGCTTTCTTTGTAGCTTACTAATATCATGCGGTATTTTAGCGTCAGGTTGTCGAGGATCTTCAAACGAGGGAGGCGACTACTGCCTCTCTACCCCCGAAGAGAGGCAGTAGTTTCTGGTTTGATGTAATTTAGTTTAGGTTATTTCATCTTTATTTTGGTTATGACATTTCTTGCGTTGGTTTGTTTGGTTCTTTGTATAGGCCATTTCGGACTCTGCTCCTAAGGCTCCCCCTCGGGAGTCTCTTCCTATTCCTACTCCGGTATGTTTTAGTTATTGTGCTCGGAGTTTATTTTTCATTATAGTATTTTTCTGATGTATTTGTTTATTCTTGTTGCAGCAGCCTACGCTCGCTATTCCGTTCGTGCCTCCTACTGATCTAGTGACTACTGAGACGGTTGGGCGACTCTTAGAGGAGAGGCAGGATCTGGTATGACTATCTCCTTTTCGAAGTTTCTTATTTTGTTCATGTATATATTAGTTTTCCTTTGACTTGGCATGGTTATGCAGGTCTGTCAGCTTGAGGAGGTGCGAGCACACACCACTCTCAAGGCGAGACAGATCCTTGGGGAGACGTAGAGTTGCGATGACTTGTTTGTCAAGATGGTGGCTGCACAGAGGACTCAGACTAAGGCATTGGAGGCGGCACGTCGGACGATGCGGGCAGAGATGTAGGCATCCCTAGATCAACTGCAGTATTGTCTGATGAGGAGTGAGCGAGGGATATATAGGCTAGCTTATCAGCTTGGCGGATTGAATTCAAGGGCCACGGGCTCCTCGGCCGGGCAGTCTCATCACATATCCCATGATCGTGTTAGGGGTGACGCTCTTGAGGATTCTGTTGTTCGTGAGATTCTTACGAGGTTTCCTCCTCATTCTCGATCGAGGCAATCGGCTAGTCAGGTGAGTGAGGGGGGTTCTGTGGCGAGACCTTGTTGTTAAGAGGTTCCAAGGACTTCGGGTGCCGAGATTATTTTTTCAGAGGACCAGTCTACGGACCTCCAAACTAATTATACTGGGGACAACAGTGCTCGGCCATCTTAGTGGCAGCGTAGGGAGTAGGTGTGTGAGTGTGGGTTTTTGTATATATGAGATGCGTGTTGTTGTACATATAGGGGGGGTGTCCCCAGTGATAAGTGTAAAAAGAAGTGAAAATATTTTGACATATATATATATAGAGAGATTTTTTATTTAGATGTACATGATTGGCTCCTTTTCTTTTAGTTACCTCTTGCGTCTACTTTTACTTTTTAGTTGCTTTAGCGCCATCGACCGTAATTGGGACTTGGATGCTTCCTAAGCTAGCCCGGTGATGGTTGAAGGTTGCTTCGTAGCTACACATATGAGAGTAATACTGTCAATAGCTTTTGTTCTCCCCCTTGCTAGTTGTCAAGGGGGGTAAGTGTCTCAGATTAGAGTCAGGTAGCAAAAGATGGATATGTGCCCATTTTTTCTTTTTATTTATTTATTTTTTTGAAACGAAAATCATGCAATAGGGAAAGCAAATAGCTAAGATTGAAACAAAACAATAAAAATAAATAAATAAATAAAAATGCCCCATTGTAGGAGCATGGTATGACTGGCAGTATGGTATCTTCGGTAGCACTTTTCGGGTGGTAACTTCATCGTTCCTTATATTCTTTGTGGACAGGTCGGCACTCCTGATATGATTCTCTTCTAATCTAAAACAATGCCCCAACATCAAGATGCAATGGAGCTTCTTAGAGTTTCGGGAGGAGCACTTGGGATTTATAACCAGTCATGGGTATTTGGTGAGTTAGTTTTGAAGAAAAGTTTACTAGTACTATCATCGAATCAGGGAGGTTTCTTTGATCAGGTCAGTTGTATATGGGGGTCTATCCTAGGGTGGTGGTCATCCTATCCCATGGTTATTAGGGAGAAGTATGATAGATATAGTAGGTGATTGCATCAGTCATCAATCATCAGTTTTCGATTTCATTCCTAAGAGCATCCTATAAGGCTTCTGATTTATCTAAAAAATTTCACATATACACATAGTATGTATATGTAGTTTTTGGTTTCCTTGTGAATCACAAATACATGTTCATGATATGTGGTACATGTGCATGGTATGTGATGTGCACGGTTCCCAAAAATTTGGGGTTATGACATTCACTCCACCTTATAAAATTTTCGTCCTCGAAAATTGATGACACACTAGGAATCAAATACGACCATTTTAAAAGTTTCCGAACAGACATTCGTAGCAACACGCCCACAAAATCATAATCAGATAATTCAATACAATGTCTAATGACCCGAGATCATACCTGCATGGAGAATTATTATTTTTTTATCTATACAAAATAAGAAGGCAGTCGTATCAATCAACCTAATTATTCTAGAACTCTCTTAACGGCTATAAGCAGAATGACATTCATTCTACTCCATTTTATGAAAACCTGCACAAGGATTTTTATACAACTACATAATCAATTATACACATGCACATTGCACCAAATAGACTTATTTAATCAAAATTTATGCATATCTATATTAAGTCACTATTATGTCCGCCCTAGATTTTGTGACAATCATGTCATGATTGCTTTAAACAAAAAAATTTCACCTCATAATCACGAAATATTACACTGATAATCACAAAATTTTAAATGACAGATGACGGCCTAGTTATCACTCTGCTCATACTCCTCATCATCGTCGTCGTCGTCATCATCATCACCAACCTCCCTGACAGTAGTGGCACCCGCTATAGTGCTCCTCGTAGCAGGGCTGGAGCTAGATGCTCCAAAAATAGCACCTTGCATAGCACCGATGCGCTCCTTGTATGTCTGCAGGTACGCATGGCTCATGAGGTCTATAAGGAGCACCTCCTAGAAGCGCTGATGTAATCTGATCTCTCGCCCCTGCTGGAGGATTTCTCGCATCATACCGTTGTCGGTGCTAAGTAGGGTTTGTGAAGATGACGTAGAGGGAGCAGTCGGTCCCACCGGTGCTTGCTACGTTGCTTGTCGGGAAATCTGACGATCTCTCTTCTTATTCACACTAGTTTGGAGGCTCTTTAGATTCCGGCTTAGGTCTTGGGCGAGGAATGGAATGATGTTGTCGGTGAGCACGAGTTCGTCCGTCCTGATTTAAAATCCCTCCTTCCCATTTCGTGAATCGAGGAGTCGGGAAATCAAACGCGCATAGGGTAATCGGTTGATCGGTGGAGGAATAGCACCCCTTAGGTTTCTTTTATGGGCATGCGCCATGCCCTTGATGACTACCATCGGAGCGCTAAACCACCTATTGTGGAAAGTGGAGTGTAGAGCCCGTAAAATTGTCTCGCGGCACTCTTGGTCATGACCGATCAGGTGTAAATTTTTCTTAAATATAATATTTAGAAACCACATGTGTGGCGGTAATTGGGATCAGGTGATCGATTGGCCTGATGCGGTAGCGCCGCCGGTAATGTCAGCGACAATGGTCGGGAAACCTACGTTTCCAGAAAAAGGTGGTAGAGAAAGGGGGTTTGGTGTGTATGTGTCGGGGCACTACATGACGGAGGAGACATCGACACTGCCGAAAATAATTTCTTTCCCATCAATGGTGACGAGGATAGAGTCCTCACTCACGTTGGTCTTGAGTGTTTGGTAGAATAACTTTACGAGCCTCGGATAGTACCGGGCTCCAAAAGGGGTCAACAGTGCTCGTAGGTGGTTGTTTGTAAGGAAATCCGAAGTCCATTGGGTGGACGTCGGATCCCCAAAACAAGAGGGATGGATCTCCCATTTGGTTTCAAAAACTTTCGATCCCCACCATTCATTTAGTTGGATTGGGGTAGGAGGTGTGGATGGGTGTGGTTGTGGTGTCTGTGGCACTCGATTGCGCGATGATGGTGATCGAATCGCCACCCGTTTCCTAGGTTGGGGGTTAGGGCTTTGGGATGCCATTGATATTTAAGAAGAATTTATAAATGAAAATAAGATAGAAATAGTTAAGATTTCACCTTTTTGAACTCTTTTGACAGATCGGATCATCCGAATCTGGCTTGAATCGGATGTAAAAGCTTGGAGATTAACAAAAATGAGCCCTAACTCTCGCTCAGGAGTCTCTCGCGTGAAGATGAAATAAAGGAACAGAAATCCGCCCATATATTTACTCTGACCTCGCTTGAGCGGTTATAAATTCTCGCTCGAGCGGTCAAAATGCCTCGCTCGAGCGAGCAATAGTCATCACTCGAGAGAGTGAAGTTTATGATTTTATGTGGCTCGCTCGAGCGAGCATAAGTGGTCGCTCGAGCGAGCCCAGAAACATTTTTCTGGTGCTCTTTTTCTCGTTTTCTATCAATAGTCCTCACCACTAGTGTCCTATGTGGTGTATCAGGAATTTTTTTCACACAAAAAGTTGGTTCTATCATAATTTAGAGTTAATATACTAAAATTTCAAAAAAATTCAATCATTCATTAAAAAGAAAAAGAGACTTTCATACTACCAACCATTACATATTATTAATTTGAATAGGACTAATTAGTTGGCAATTTCGAACAAGTTGGGATATTGTTCTCTGACTTCCGCCTCACGTTCCCACGTTGCCTCCTCGACCGGATGATTCTTCCATCGGACAAGCACTAAGGGAATAACTTTGGTGCGTAGCACTTATTCCTTTCTGTCCAATATATCTGCCGGTTCTTCTATCATGCTCATATCCTCGTGCATCTCCAATGGCTGACCTAGTAGAACGTGGGAAGGGTCACCCACATACTTTCTGAGCATAGAAATGTGGAAAACGTTATGTACTCGATCAAACACTGGTGGTAATCCAATGCGATATGCGACTTTGCCCACTCGACCTAGAATTTTGAAGGGTTCGAGATAACGGGGACTTAGCTTCCCTCTCTTTCCAAATCTCATCACGCCTTTCATAGGCGACACCTTCACAAACACGTGTTCACCCACCTTATAGTTCACACTGGTTTGCTTGATATCGGCGTAGCTTTTCTGTCTGCTTTGAGCCGCCCTTAGTCTTTCTCTGATCATGCGGACAATAGCGGCGTTATCTTCAAGCAACTCGGGTCCCAAAATAAAATTTTCACCCGTTTCCTTCCAATTGATTGGCGATTTACATCGCCTTCCGTACAAGGCTTCATACGGTGCCATTCCAATGCTTGTCTGGAAACTGTTGTTGTATGCAAACTCGATGATCGGTAGATGCTGATCCCATGATCCTTGCAGCTCTAACATGCATGCTCTGAGCATGTCTTCTATTACTTGATTTACTCGCTCTGTTTGCCCATCTGTTTACAGATGGAAAGCTGAACTGAAGTCCAGTCGGGTTTCCCTTCCTTCGTGAAATTTCTTCCAAAATTTTGACGTGTATAGTGGATCACGTTCCGAAATGATAGTGCTTGGGATTCCGTGTAGGCGTACTATCTCCTTCATATATAATTCTATGAGTTTTCCTCCCGTGTACATCGCGTTGTAAGGTAGGAAGTGTGCTGACTTGGTCAGTCGGACCACGATTACCCAAATGACATTATATCTCTTTGTAGTGTGCGGTAGTCCAACGATGAAGTCCAGAGATCGATTCCCATTTCCACTCTGGTATTGGCAGAGGTTGTAATAATCCTGCAGGGTGTCTATGATCAATCTTCACTTGCTGACACGTCAAACACCGTGAGACGTATTCTACCACGTCTTGCTTCAGATCTCTCCACTAGTAATTCCTTTTTAAATCTTGGTACATCTTTATACTACCGGGGTGGATAGCGTAATTTGATTTGTGAGTCTCATCGAGAATGGTTCGTCACAGATCGACATTGTTAGGGATGCAAAGTCGACCCTTGAACAATAGGGAACCATCCTCCCTGATTGAGAATTCTGATCTGATGTCTTCCGTTACGTCTTGACAGACCTTGGTTAGTACCGGGTCTTCCATCTGTAGTTCGCGTATGTATTTGAATATCACCGGTTTCACTGATATGTTGGCCAAAAAGGCTCCTGTAGCTTGAGACTTGATGTCCACACCATATAGTGCTAGATCTTCAAGTAACTTCCATCGGTGCCTTCCCAAAATCAAACTAGCCAACTGCGCTGAATTCTTTCGACTCAAGGCATCGGCTACCACAATAGCCTTGCTTGGATGGTACTGTATGGAACAGTCATAGTCTTTGAGGAATTCCATCCATCTGCTCTGCCTCATGTTAAGTTCCTTCTGTGTAAATAAGTATCTGAGGCTCTTATGGTCGGTGAAGATTTCGAACGTTTCCCTGTATAAATAATGTCACCAAATCTTCAACACAAATATGACCGCTGCTAGTTCTAGATCATGCGTCGGATAGTTCTTCTCATGCTCTTTCAACTGTCTTGAGCCGTAAGCTATCACCTTTTTGTGTTGGTTGAGCACGCAACCCAAACCGTTATACGAAGCATCACTGTAGACCGCGAATCCTCCACTGCCTGAAGGAATGGCTAACACTGGGGCTGAAGTGAGTCTCTTCTTGAGTTCTTGAAAACTCTTCTCGCACGCTTCACTCCACTCAAATCTTGAATCCTTTCTTGTAAGCCTTGTAAGAGGTCCCGATATCTCTAAAAACCCCTCTACGAAATATCGATAATAACCTGCTAGTCCAAGGAAACTTTGAACATCGGTCACGGTCTTTGGTTGCTCCCAGTTCACTACTGCCTTGATCTTAGTGGGATCTACTGTGACACCATGCTTTGAGATGACATGTCCCAAAAATCTGACCTCTTCTAACCAAAATTCACATTTGCTAAGTTTGGCGTACAATTGGTGTTCACGCAAAGTTTGCAGAGCGACTCGTAAGTGTTCTTCATGCTCCATCTTCGATTTAGAGTAAATCAGGATGTTGTCAATAAATACGATGATGTAGGAGTCCAGGTGTGGTTTAAACACCCAGTTCATTAAATCCATAAACGACGCCGGTGCGTTTGTCAACCCGAATGGCATCACAAAAAATTTATAGTGTCCATACCATGTTCTGAATGCCATTTTCTGAATGTCCTCGGCCTTGACTCTCAACTGATGGTATCCAGATCTCAGATCGATCTTGGAAAAGTACTTCGCCCCTTGCAACTGATCGAACAAGTCATCTATTCTTGGCAAAGGGTATTGATTCTTCACAGTGAGTTTGTTCAATTATCGATAGTCAATGCATAAATACATCGACCCATCTTTCTTTTTCACAAACAAAACTGATGCTCCCCATGGAGACACCCTTAGTCTTATAAAGCCTTTATCCATAAGCTCTTGCAACTGCTCTTTCAACTCCTTCAACTCAGCAGGATCCATCCTGTATGGTGCCTTTGAAACAGGCTCCGTTCCTGGTGCTAAGTCGATAGGGAATTCCACTTCTCTCTCTGGAGGTAATCCTGGCAATTCTTCTGGAAATATATCTTCGAACTCTTGCACTACTGCTATCTCAGAAATAACATTCTTTTCTTCTTTCTCTCCCTTCAGAAATGCCAAATAACCGCTACACCCCTTTCTGATTAAAGGTTTGGCTCTGACTGCAGAGATGAGTGGCACCTGTGTCGATCTCTCTCCTCGAAATCGAAACGATCTCCTTGTGTTAGGTCGAAAAATGACAACCTTGTTCTTACAATCCGCTATTGCACAATGATGAGACAGCCAATCCATGCCAAGGATCACATCGAATCCTTGCATGTCCAACAATATCAATTGCGCATCTAATTCATAGACGACGCCATCCCGGACGCTCACTACTACTGATTTGCAGACTAACTCTATGTCCACTAATTCTCCCGTTGGGATAGACACTGATAACATAAAGTTTAGTGTCTTCGAAACAATCTTTATTTTCTTTGCAAATCTAGGAGTGATAAAGGAGTGGGTAGACCCTGGATCTATCAACACTCGTGCGTCATGTGCTACATAGCATCCTTTTTCATATACTTGTAATGTACCTATAACACATACATATACATATATAGCATGTTGGAAACATATTTATAAGATTGTTTTCCTGAGATACTCTACATGATTGAAATACTCTACATACAAGCTTTTGACGAATTAAAGTACATGTTTCAAGATATTCCCTACCTCAAGTAAAATCCAACGCGCTCCTTTCTCGTAGAGGTTTACACATAACAACTCATGTCACACCTACATTGCATGTGACACGAATTTACTCAGAAAGGTCTCTAGAACCCTTGGAAACACAGCTCTCATAAATTACACTAAAAGAAATGAGAAAATTGGGTAATTTCTAGCGCGAGCGGTCATTTAGCCTCGCTCGAGCGATCACTTGACCTCGCTCGAGCGGTTATAAATTCTCGCTCGAGCGATCATTATTCATCGCTCGAGCGATTATTATTCATCGCTCGAGCGAGCACTATTCATCGCTCGAGCGGTAATTATTCCTCGCTCGAGCGGTCATTATTCATTGCTCGAGCGATTATAATATAAGGTATCTTGAGCTCTAAGCGATGCCTCGCTCGAGCGAGCTTCTCCTTCACTGTGGGTCTCGCTCGAGCGACTCCAAAATGTGAATTTGCTCAGAATATTCTCTCTGCCCTCGCTCGAGCGAGCCATTTAGACCGCTCGAGCGAGCCACGAAAAGATGCATGCTCTCTATCTGTTCGAGAACTATCACCTTCATCATGAGAGACCAATAATGTCAAGGATCATTTGTCCAATAGTTTAATCTCTCCTTAAAAGATACATAAACATCTAAAATCATACCTTACTCGATAGATCTCCTATAGTTTGATCCATCTTCGTCTAATCATGAAGATTTTCAAGGTTCTCTATTGCTCAAAAACCAATGAATCTCTCCTCCTCTTTTACAACCTTCTCTTCTTTCTCTCTATTGCAACCCTTCTCCTCTTTCTCTCTATTTTAGTTCTCTCTATCTATGCTAATTTAGGTTACGTAGGAGAGACTCTCTCCTCCCCACTTTCACTTATATAGTGTAAGCTAAAAAGTTTCACATATACACACATAGTGTGTATATATAGTTTTTGGTTTCCTTGTGAATCACAAATGCATGTTCATGATATGTGGTACACGTGCATGGTATGTGATATGCACGGTTCCCAAAAATCTGGGGTTATGACACTCTCTCTTGGCCATGTACTCATTGAGCATTTTAGGGAGATCTTCGATTTTAATGGTGCTGTCTTTTGGAATGACCCATGAGCAAACCTTGTCTAGAGAGTCATCATGGAAGAATGTGTGGACAGGTTGTCTCAATGGCGTGGCGCAGGCCGACACCATACTTGGGGTAGGAGGTGGCCTCTCTTGTCGATCTTATTCTTCTACAAATTGTCGTGACTTAATGGTTTCGTATGCGGCGGCCAACCCTCGGAGCAATTTTTTGAAGTTGTCATCTCCTCTTTGCATTCTTTGGATACTAAGTTCTACGATCTGTTGAGCGGTAAGGTTTTATCTGATGTTACCATCTCTCCCATTATGATAGTTACCGGTATGTGGGGTAGAGAAGGGGTTCTCTTGTTCATTAGCCATATTAATCTAAGGTTGTCGTGGGCTGGAATTGTAAAGTGGTTTTTCTCCATACATGGGGTTGTCCTAAGATCCCCACAATGGTGGGTCTCCTAAACTCACTCTTCATATACCAGACATCTCGACTCATATATATATAAAAGGGAATCTAGATAACACGATGGGAAGAACAATAGGGAAATAGGACGGAAACTAACTATCCAAAAACCAAAGTTTGCAAAAGGGTCCCATCGTGATCGCCAATCTGTTGGTGCACACTTTTTCTGGGTTCCTCTCGGCCCCCGTTGAATCAGTGGCTCCAATTCTGTCCAAGTGGAGTCTAGCGATGCGGCATTTAGAATGTTAAAAATAATGGGTTTTCTAGGAAGAATCCTAGTTTATTGCGATCACTAGCTGCAGATATTTATCGACACTGCAACACGTCAATGATCACGCTTTAGAGCGGATATGAGTTACTTCTATACTAAATTGTCCACCTGCGAACGTCAGCAACAGTTGCTTTTTCTTAATTTAGATAGTTTAATTTTCTTTTTATTCCCCTTTATGGTTATAGTTCTGGTCAGTTTAGACTTCCTTGATTCTATTGCGAGTTTGGCTGTGTGGTGATCTATTGTAATTTATTTAATTTAATATTCTAGTTCTATCAGGAGTCTAGTTAATTTTTTTACTGTCCCTATCCTTATTAGGAGTCCAGTTAGTATTAATTTCATAATTTCATTAGAAGTCTAATTAAGATTAGTTTCCTAATCTTATTAAAAGTCTAATTAATATTCGTGTTCTAGTACTACTAAAAGTTCGATTAATTGTAGTCTCCTAATCCCATTAGGAGTGCACGTGTAATGGTTCTAGTGAAACTTTAATTAAATCGAGCATGCTAATTATACTGGGATTTTAAATAAGGCAAGTATACTAATTGTATCGAAATTCTAAATAAAGCAATTATGACAGTCCTACTAGAATTCTAATTGAAATAGAAGACTAATTTTACTGAAACTCTAATTTAAGCAAAGGAATTAATTTTATTAAAATCTAATTAGAATAAATAAATTGATTTTTGGTTGAATCTAATTGAACTAAATAAATTGATTTTATTAAAATTCGAATTAAAGCAATGAATTAATTATACTAAAAATCTAATTAAAGTAATGACTTAATCATATTGAACTCTAATTAAAGCAAGAAATTAATCAATTGAAATCTGATTTGAAGAAATTAATCAATCATACTGAAATCTAATTAACTTAATTACTTAATTATGCTAAAATAAAATAAATCTACTAATTAATTATACTAAAAAAATAAAGCAATTAATAGATTCTAGAATTCCTAAAAAAAAAGGGGCCCACTATGCTAAGGAGGATTGGCCTCGTTCCTGAGTATCCTCTGTAAGCTCTCTTGGGCAAATCGGGTGGCTAAGATTAAAGATAAATTAGATTTTGAACCGTGAAATAATATTTTTAGGCTTTTCAGAGTTGATTTCGGAATAATAATTATGAATTAAATTGTAAAATTAGAATTATAGAAACTGAAATTCTATTTAAGGTTTTTGGAGATATTAAAATAAGACATTAAAATTAAAATTAAAATTTCTAGGACTGAATTCGAATCTGAAATCAGAAAATCAGACCGTATGATTAAGGACTGATTCTGAATCGAAGGATTAGAACCAGAAATTAAAGATAGGACTGTAGATTGAGATTTTAGAATGGAATTAAAGTCTAGGGTCAATAATTTAGACCGTTGGATTAAGGATTGGTTCTAACATCGGAGAATTAGAACCAGATATAAAATATTTGTGGTCTAAAAAGGGTGCTATGTTCTCGAACTGAAAATTAAAATCTATGACCAAAACTAATAATCAAAGCTATGAAAATTATCCTAAGTCTAAAATTAAGATTTTTTTTACCTAGGACCGGGGGCTGTGGAGAGAAATCTCGAATATTTGAAGCTTGAATTTCAAAATTATAATTAGGTTGCTCTATGGGTTTGTCCTCGAAGTTCTTTGGTTTCAAAATCCGAAAAAAATCCGTTCTCTCTCGAAAATTGCAAGCCTCTTGGGCGAATTAAGAAAAAATTCTTTTATAGATTTTTCTTCAATTACGCGCCATTTTTCAAGCGTTTAATTGAACTACGCACTGGTTTCCCGGCGCTTAATCGCTTTGAGTCGGTCACCGACTCAGTGAGCGACCGGCTGACTTGCTCAGCGAGTTTCCTAGTCCTAATAGGATTACGGCTAATTGTGCGCTGGTTAGGAAGTGCGCAATCCTATTAAATGTTTCTTTAGAAGCGCTTAATCAAGGAAGCTTAGGGTTCAAGGATTGTGAGGCTAGGTCGAGCGTAGGCCAATTGCGCACCGGTGATCGAGCGCTCTATCTGATTGAGCGTCTGATTTTAGGCGCATGATCGAGTCTTAATATGGTCTGAGAAAGGAAGCTTGGTCTGAATGGAGGACTAATTGCATGTTTGTGGTCTGGCGTGCAATCTAATTGCGCAAGGGGTTTCAGGCGCTTCATTCGGGGTTGTCCGGGTCTGGTCTCTAGTCTGAAATACAAAACTATTATTTTAGTCTGCATTCCAACTATATACTATTATTTCAGTATATAGTCTCCCTACATTGGAATTTGAGCCACAGAGCTATTATTTCAGCCTGTGTTCAACCATATATTATTGTTTCAATGCATGGTTCCCATTTCAGGGTTATGAGGTTGAAGATTGATCGATCAAAATTGTATATTTCGAGAGGGAAAAATGGGGGTGTCTACAAATTTGAGTCGTCAATTCAAATTAAAATATGAAGATGTTTACAAAGTAGGAAATTAAAAAAAATAAAATTTAAACTAGAAAGTAAAATAAATATATCCTTCACCCCCCAGCTACAGTCGTCAATTGCTCCTTAGAAACTACAGATATCTATACATTAATCTCCAGTACCCAGTAGAAGTCATCAAGTGCTCTTGAGAAGCTTCTGATATCTAATACAAAGCAATAAAAATCTACTCTAAATTGATCAAAAGAAAACCCAACCTCAATCGTCTATTAATGTTGAGAATTTCTTCTATGGTTTATTCCTACACTGGCTTCTCTTATTTATAGATTATAAGGAGTCGGTTTATAAACTTCTAATTCTAATAAAAGAAATTAAACTATCCTAATATAACTCTAATTCTAATTTTATTATTCCTTGCTTCGATAGATGATGTGATTATGGATTTCTTTCTTTTATTCAGTAGCAGAGTCCTTTTGGAGTCTTCTTCATGAATTACTCAGAGCCAGACTTCTAATTCAAGAGTTCTTCAAATTCTGTATATGACAGTGTTCATTCTCATGTGATCAGTAGCAACAATAGCAACTGGAAAGCTTTTATAATCATAATTGTAAATCACGATTATTCTCATTTCTTCTTTTTCTTGGAAAATCGAAAATCACAATTTTCTATCTTTTATAGCTTCCTCATAGTTGTCTTGACTGGACGACTCTCTGAATTACGATTCATCACTTTTCTTCTATATTCTTCCTTTGAAGAATCACAAATTACGATATTTTATAACTCTTAAGTAACAGCACTCAATCGCATGCAAAGTCGTAAAACACGATTTTCCATTCTTCAGTAAGCGGTGAATTATCTTTTACACTTAATCGTCTTTTACTGCTCTTTTTTAATTCATTTTGACAAAGATTAACACCTTGGCTCTCTTTTACTGATTATCTTTAATATATGCACATCATAAATTTATTAGTAATAAATTAAGTCTTAGCATCACTAAGTTAAGGGTGATAAAATAGTATATTATGTGACTGATCACACCCCCATACTTACGTTTTCCTAGTCCCTAGCAAACAAGGAAATATAAACTAAGAACTTAAATTAATTGCCACTTTTGTAGGGAGCACGATTGGATTTAGCAGATGCAAGAAGCCTTTAAACCCCTAGGTTATCCCTAGTGGAGGAGTTGTAGTCTCCTGAAGGTTTTCAGTGAAGTTACCTACAAACATCAAATATTTTTAGATTTTTCAAATATTTTTCAAAGATTAAAATTAAACCTCTAAATTAATTAAATTAACAAAGTTATCTAAGTAGACAATTTGGCCAATACATAATTTGTAACAATTTTCTAAAATTACCAGTCTTTTATCTGTACTTTCTATTACAACAGTTATCTTTGATTAGAACTCCAACAATTTCAATTCATAATAGACACATAGTATATATGCATTAGTGAATAATTTATTCTTCATAAATTTTTCTAAGCTACCGATTTAGAAAATATTTTCATTCAAAATCTCACTATTGTCATACTCTAAAAAAAAATATCAAAACTTTTGGGTTCTCTCAGTATAATTTTTTTTTTGAAAAATTCAAAGATAATTGCAAAAATTAATGAATCTCATAGAAAAAGATAATCTATTCTATTCCTATAATTCTCTGTACAATCCATAATATCTAATATCTATATCTCTACTAGGCTTATGCTTTTGCAAATCATAAATCAGAAAGATCTTTTCTTTGGCTTATAATGGGGTTTTAGATTTTCAAGGGTATCAAAGAAAGGTAGAAAATGATTCAAAGTTTTTCTGAGAATTCAGCTCCTCTTCTTCCTGTCTTCTTCGAACTTCTTTTATTCTACTTCAGTAAGTATCCATGCTTTGGATAACTTCTTCCCATTTCTTTATTTTTATTTGTGTACCAGTTCTTCAACTGTAAAATCACATTTTACGATTCTTCTTCCTTTGAAAGTTTTTTGCTAAATCATAATTTTCCTTTTTTCAAAAATCGTTTCTTTCGATTTTTCTTTCTTTTCCCATATTCTCTCTTTTATTTCTTTTATTGTACCTCTTTTTGCATTCCCTTTTTATCTGTTTTACTTTTACTCCTTTCACTCCTTCTTCCCTTCTTTTATATTCTAAACTCTCAAAAATTGTAAGGGTTAAATGTAGAAAGTTTTGGGTAGTATATATGGTTAAAGGGTTTATCAAATTTTGGTATAAAGAAATTCGGTTTAGGCTTCTAATATGGGTTCAAAAGATAAAATTTCTGGAATTTTAGCTTTTTGGTTCTGATTTAAATAAAAGATGACCTTAAATTGTCTTCATGATTTACTAGCATAAATGTCTTATTACATTGATATTTCTAATAAATAGTTCTAGACAAAAAATCAGTTCATCATATTCATAGAATAATTCGATTCTGAATTCAACAATATGAGATTTCATAGCAGTGTAGAAGTTCAAAGAAAATTTTTCTTGCATAGAAGCAATCTCTCTCGGAATAAACGAGGAATATGACTCAAAAGCTCACTGGTTTATAATTTTGAAACTATAGTCTAAATTTTTACAGTTTAGATCAATCTATTGTTTCAAACATCCATTCTAATACAGTGATCAACGAGCTAAGCATGAAAAATAACTGTTCTATATTCTAATTTAAAGCTTCAACTATAATGAATCGTAAGTTTTAAGATTTGTAATTTTTTCTATCATACTTCCTATGTACGGAACAACTTAAAAAAAAATTTGAAAGAAAGAAATTTTAAACTAACTAAAACTACTTAAAATAAAACTATACTACTTAACTACTGATATACACAGATATTGTGTATTCCCCCAAACTTAAATTGGACAATGCCTTCATTGGCATAAAAACAGGGGACATTAAAAAAATTTCTTAAAATTATTGATATACTGAATATTTACCGAAAAAAATGAAAGTTAATCAATCTCCCCCAAACTTGAAAGAAAATAACCACAGCTTATGTTCGGAGTATCAATAACAAAAATGTTAGAAGTCATAGTGTTAGTAATGTTAGTAACAAACATAAAAGAAAAATGAAAGTTAGTCAATTAATCAAAAGAAAATTATATATATATCTGAATATTTATAATGAAATAAATAAAAAGAACTACTGTAAAAGAAACTAATTACATAAAAGAAAATAATTCTAGGAAAAATCTAGACACACGCTAACTCTGGCAGCAACGTCCGACATGAAATCTTTGTTAAAGATTGGTCCTCGGCTTCTATCCACCATTGATTCAAGTCTCATATCATTTCCCAAAGGAGTATCCAGACCTTGGCAAGGTCGCTACCCCAAGAGCTGTCGAAACACTTCTCTGTGCCCTTCTTTATCTCCCCAAAAAGGAGCACCTCACATTCCTTCCATGGAAGAAATGCAATGCCACAACGGGAGTGCTGCAATGGATAAGGATGTGAACACATCTCCGGATCTCATCGCCAGATTATCCTTTACCCATACTGCTCCCTTGCGAAGATTTTATAAAGGGATTGTAATGTAGGCACAGGAGAAGATGAGTAATGGAGAAGGGTGGAGAGGAGATCAAGGATGGGATGGGACATGACACTGGAAATTATAACCCATCCTCATTGTAAAGGAAGACGCTTTTGGGGTGGGTTATGATGGTATAAATGTTAGGAAGTGGGGGAAGATGGGTTCTTGGAATCTGATGACGGATTTGGGTTAGGTTAAGGGTGAATGGTAGTTTCAGAGGACGATTCAGCATCTTGAATAGATCATTGGCACTTCAGGTTTTCTACTTTCTTTTTTGCAACCAGGAGCTCAACTTTATTTATTTTGAGAATTCTATCAAGTTGGTTACTGAAATCACTCAGATTATGCTCTTTCGTCTAGGGTTTTAGAGTTAAGGACGGAGAGAAGAGAAAGGTCATGAGATGATTATGGTTTGGGGATGATATGAATTTATAGGGAAGAGGTTAAGCTTGAACCGTCACTTCAGGTTCAATCCCGAGGTGTAGGTTTTTAGGCTTAGGTAGTTGGTAGTTGGCAAAATTGAATACACTGCATGTCGGCTTCCTCTACAAGTTAAATGGGTTTGAATTCCAATGTAACCGATAAGACCGATCACTGGAATCGCTTGTTCCCTAGAATTGTCGTTTACAATTTTGTAGAACAAAAGTGAGACTCTATGACTCTTCAAATCGTATTCACTATGATTTAACTCTACAAATCACAAGAATTCGTAAATCCATACACTTTAAGTAATTGTGACATGACAGAAGAAATTTTTACGATTGACTGTATTTATACAGTAAATCGTAAATTACGTCTTATATACATATATTACAAGTGTGTGCTATGGGTGAGTCGGTAGCTCGACAGGTTCTAAAGGGATTTAATTAAAGCTAGTGGGAGTTGATGTGCCTCCCATAACAAATGTCCTCTAGACGTACCAACTGCATGTGAAGGTAGTATTTCACTCTCTCTATATAAAAGGAATAGTTGCTCGAATTGAGTTTCTAACCTTTTGGCAGATTCCCGAAGGTGGTCAAGTAACTCTGTCTGGGTACAACAATATTGCATCCAGCCATAAGCTATGTGCGATAAGGTATCCTCAGTAGCAGTGTGGTATTGGGTCTCTATGGAGTAAGGAGAAACTGTTGGAAGTTGGGAGACTGTTTGAGTTGGGCCATGGCTAGGGCCATAGGCTTCTCCTTTTTGAGATGTTGGGTATGATTTTATACCCACCAGAGGTTGAACTTTTATTTTCCAAAACCTCAGTCTTGAAAAATCTTTCATCATTGACTTTAATTTATAAAGCCTTCCTTGCTTAGTAAGTATATTCGTTAAAATCTCTGAGTCAACGTCACTCGGTGCATGGTGTTGCACCGGTTCCTCGCTAAGTGTCTCTAAGAGTTGCCAAGCTTCCTCTGCTATTAATTTATGAAACATACCACCATAAGCCACATTAATCATATGCCGGTTCGCATCTTCAAGGCTTTCATAGAAAGTGAGCACTAGTTGCCAATGCGCAATTTCATGGTAAGGGCACTTGTGCAGAAGATCCTTAAGACGATTCCAACATTTCTAAAGAGATTCATCCGATAATTGATGGAATGTTATGATAAGATCTCCGATTTTA
Source organism: Chloranthus sessilifolius (assembly GCA_021018995.1). NCBI lineage: Eukaryota > Viridiplantae > Streptophyta > Magnoliopsida > Chloranthales > Chloranthaceae > Chloranthus > Chloranthus sessilifolius. The sequence goes on from CM037596.1 coordinate 44,868,051, forward strand.
TTCGACCCACAGATTGGAAAGAATTTTGTAAAAAACATACGTTCCAATCCTTCCCAATTAGCAATCGAATTATGAGGCAAAGAGTTTGTCCACTAATTTGCTTCATCTCTGAGGGAATATGAGAACAGTCTCAGCCTGGTGGATGCTTATGTTAAGTTCTTGAATCAAATGACAATACATACTTTCACAAACTCATTTACATGCAAATAGGGATCTTCATCTATTAGCCCATGGAAGGTTGGAAGTATTTGGAGTATATTAGGTGTAATTTCAAAAGTCCTATTGCCGGCTGTAGGGTGTATTTGAATACATGGGGGCAGTGTAAGAGGACTTAATGCATAATATTCCCCCATGGTCCTAGCCATATATTGGTTTCTTCCTACCATAATGAAATCCGAGCAGGGTGGTTAAAACAGTTATATCTATTTAGTTTTAATGTTTAACAAATTTTTATTCTAGAAAGTAGGGAGAGAGAACAAATCCAAGCCTCACGCTTCTCTAATCAGGGTAAGTTGAGACTCTGAGTCATCATTCCGAATAAACCTGGGAATGATTTAAGAAGTGATCAAAGAAAATTAAAAATATAAAGAAATAAAAAAAGAGAAAGATAAATATTTATTTTCTTGAATTAATATATTAACACTGATTCCTGGCAACGGCGCTAAAAATTTAACTTGATTTTATATATATGAATCTTTTTAAGTCTTAACCTATTGCAAGTGCATAATGGAAATCATAGTACTAGAAAAGGATTGTTCCCACAAAGATCAGTTTAATAAATATTAATTCAATTTTAAAAAAAACTTATACTCATCTTTTATGATTCTAAACTACTAGATAAATATGAATAAAGAATTTGTTTATTAATGGTCATCAATCATAATCTTTTGCTATAAAATATTTATAAATTTAAACAGTACCGTTACACTATATCTCAAGTCTCCTAGTGTTGGTTGTCAATCAAAACTAAAATCCTATCAATACAGATTTAATCTAATCAACAACTTCCTAAAACTTAGGTGTCAATCAAATTCTAGAAAACTGAAGATGGAAAAGTAAAAAATATTACACTAATCTGCAAACTTCAACCTGAGTCATCAATTCAAATTAGAATGTAAAGATGTTTACAAAGCAGGAAATAAAAAAAATAAAATCTAAACTAGAAAGTAAAATAAGTATATCCTTCACCCCTCAGCCACAGTTGTCCATTCTCCTGAGAAACTATAGATATCTACACTAATCTTCAATACACAATTGCAGTTGTCAATTGCTCTTGAGAAACCTCTGATATCTAATCTACAAAGTAAAAAAAATCTACTCTAAATTGATAAAAAGAAAACCCAACCTCAACCGTTAATTTATGCTGATAATTTCTTCGATGGTTTATTCGACGTTTGCAAACTTCTAATTCTAATAAAAGAAATTAAACTATCCTAATATAACTAAAATTCTAATTTTATTATTCTTTGCTTCGATAGTTGATGTGATTTTCAATTTCTTTCTTTTATTCAGTAGGAGAGTCCTTTTGGAGTCTTCTTCATGAATTACTCAGATCCGTGCTTAGCCAGACTTCTAATTGAGAAATCGACTGGTCGATTTTGAAAAATCGACCGGTTGATTGAGAAATTGACTGATCAGTATTCGTGTGCTTGAGGTTAGGGTTTTTGAAGGAAACTGATCGGTCCAATCAAATTTGATTGGTCAATTCGAAAAATCGACCGATCGAATTGCGAATCGACAGGTCGATTTTGGCAGCTTTAGAAATTTGTTTTGTTTTGCAATGAGAACTTTTCAGAGACTTTGTATCTTTCTATTTAACATCATTTTTTACGTTTTATTTATGAATTCATGTATGTTAGGTACGAGTTTGAGATGTGGGCTAGAAGAGCTAACTTGAGCTAAGGGAATTAAGTGTGACCTTATGTGAGGTAGGGAAAACTCCTTAACATGTACATCTGATTTCAACTAGCATGTGCATAATGATATGATAACAACGTGCATGTGTTTTGGGACTTGGTCTGCATGATAACATGATTTTCATTTATAGCTTTAATATGTAAACTTTGTAAGTACGTGCACTAAGAAGAAAGATATGTGTGTATATGTGTGCCACGAGAAATGTGTATGTGACATCGAAAGGATCCAATTTTGTGAATGTGACACCAAAAGGATGTGCATAAGTATGTGTGTGACCTCTTTGAAAACTTTGAACTATTATAATTATCACAAACTCACGGTGAATAACTATAAGTTAATTTTGCACTTTGATTTAAGGTTATGTGGATACCCAACCGACACGATGGGATATCCTTGCTCCTGTACGGTGGGATATCTGTACAAATTGTGCTCCGGTATGGCGGGATATCCGTTCTTTGGTTTCCAATCTGTGGAAACACTTCATTCGACACAAGTCTCCTAAGTTGAAGGAGCTTGGGCATTTTGTATAAAAGGTTCATGTTAACGACGATGGTAGGTATTTTCATTGGAGGCTCGATGCTATATTGCTTGAGGGACTATTTAAGTGATCAATTTAAGTTTTCCTTTGAATTGATTAAGTTTTGCGAAATGAGAACAAGCTTTTGAAATTATGATAAATTGTGGTTTTGAAACATGCATAAGTTATACGTCTTGTCCAATGGTTTATGCTTTTTGGTTGTGATTTTCATTAAGAAAAATATGCTTTGAATTATATCATGAAAGATATGTGAGATGTAAAAGATATGCATGCTATTACTTTCCCCTATTTGAGCTATGATGTAGCTCACACTTCAACTATATGCCATAGGTTCAGAGGTTGCCTCTGGTATAGATGATCCAGATTCGGAGGACCCTTTGTACGTGTCTTTGAAGGAGAGCGAGCCCCCTCCTGAGGATTTCTTTTAGCGGACATTGCTGCGCTTATTTTGAGTTTTTGTTTGTAAGGATTGGTACGTCCAACCATGTTAAGATCAAATTGATGTGATATTTTGATACGATATTTCTTTTGTGAACCATCCCTGAGGTGACTTTTGTTTGTCACTGATGGTTTGGTTTGGTTCTTTTGCTCATGCGATTGGTATGAGATTAGAACCGTCTTTTGAGATTATTTTGTTTAGTTCATCAATATATAGAAATGGAGGTTTATTTTTGATGACTCTATATGTTTAGTTAGACTTTATGCTTTGTTCCACTTTGCGTTTGGATGTGTCAAGTGTTTCGTTTGCATTGGGGGATCAGTCTTAATAGCTTATCAGATGGCACGAGTTTTCGAGTGTAGAAATTTAGGCTGTCACAGTTGGTATCAGAGCACTTTGCTTTAGAGATTTCTAACAAGCCTTAGATATTTCTATATTTGAGATGTGTCAGAATATAGGGACCTTCTGCTAATGAAACTTTTGGTTTCATATTACAGAACATCATGTCTGCTAGAGGAAGGGGTGGGTCAACCAAGGGACGGCCATGGTAGGAACTTAAGGAGTGGGGATGAAATTTCCACAAGTTCAAATAGAGTTCCAATGGGAAATAGAGGGATTCTAAAAAGCAGTAATTCGGAGAATAGGAACTAGGAAAGAGACCAAGAAAGAAATGAAGAAAGAGAAGAGAGACAAAGAATGATGCACACTATGAAAACCATGGCAAATGCCATGCCTCAGTAGGTGGCGTCGTTGGCAGCTAATAATGCCAATGGCCATTAGCAGATGCCACCTACACCTCTAGTTACTCCTACTCCACCACCAATATATTCATCATTTACAGAGTTTCGGAAGATGCGTCCTCCAAACTTTTCAGGGCAAGCAGAGCTAATGGAAGTTGAGAACTAGCTCAGTGAGATGGAAAATATATTCAATGCGCTTATATGCACCGAAGATGAGAGTGTTAGGTGGGTAGCTTTTATGTTGGATGGAGAGGCAGGCCCGTGGTGGAAGTCTGTGTCTAGGACTAGAGCACAAGAGGCTCCAGGGGTATTATGGATTTGGAATGAATTTGTGGAAGAGTTCAACAAGCAATACTTCCCTAGGGTAGTGCGAAATCAGATGGAGGTGAAATTCCTTCAGCTAGAACAAGGAAAGATGTTAGTGAGAGAATACGAAGTTGAGTACATGAGACTCAGACACTTTGCTCCTGAGTATGTGGTCTCAGATCTGATGAAGGCCAAGAAATTCCAACGAGGCTTAAGGCCGGATATTAGGGGTAGAGTTTCCGCTTTTGAGTTAGAGACATACAGAGTGGTCATGAACAAGGCCCTTTTGGTAGAAGAAGATATTGATGATCTGTATCCGAGAAGAGATCAACAAGGAAAGGGAAGGATCGATCAGAGTAGAATTGGCAACTACGAGCCGATGAACAAAAATCCGCGATTCATAGCACCTATCCATAGATAGCTGATTCAAGCCAGTTTTCCTAGGCCATCGCAAACAAATTAGGCTACCTATACCTTCGTCTGTGAGACCTATTCATTATGAGGGCCCTACTACCACTACTGGAGTATCAATTACATAGGGTTTCTCTAGAGCGGCATCATCCACCCCTATTGGCACGTGTGCCAAATGTGGCAAGTCTCACAAGACATCCGATTGTAGACGGGGTACAGGTGGGTATTTCAAATGCGAGAGGATGGGGCATATGATTAGGGATTGCCCAGAGATGTGAAAAGAGAGGACGACATCAACTCCTATGCCTAGGCCATTGTAGGCTAAGAAGCCTATGGTGCAAGGACGAGCATAAGCCGTAACAGCTCAGGATGCCCAGGATAGTAATGATATCATTCAAGGTGAAATACTTTTTAAATTAAATTATGTCATTGATTTAAATTTTAGATAGAGAAGATGCATCAATATTAGGAAGTAGTTTTAAACCTAAGTTCTTACATACTTAACTTTTGATGCATAAGTAAATTGCTTAAATATGTGTACAATATAGGTACCTTGCAAATATATGGTAAATGGGGTGTTGATAGACTCAGGGTCTACCCACTCGTTTATTACTTCACAGTTCGCGAAGAAAGTGAAGGTCATTCCCGAGGCCTTGGACTTTATTTTCGCGATTTTAGTCTCGATGGGAAATTTAGTTAGTAATCATATGGTTTGTTGGTCAATCAATGTCGCCGTCAGGGATTACGATGTTCATGAATTGATGGTAGACTTGATCCTGTTGGATATGTAAGTATTCGATGTAATCCTTGGCATGGACTGGTTATCCATGCATCTTGTGAGTGTCGATGGCTGGAACTAGGTTGTTACCTTTAGGCCGAATATAACAAGATCATTCAGATATCTAGGAATGCAGCCGACTTTTGTACCACTTATCTCTGCTGTTAGAGCTGAGCATTTGATAAAGAAGCGATGCAGTGGTTATCTAGCATTTTAAAAGGAGGATAAGAGAAGAATGTCATAACAGAGATCACGATTGCATGCGAGTTCGAAGATATTTTCCAGATGAGTTATCGGGATTACCACCTGATAGAGAAGTAGAGTTCGCCATTGACTTAGCACCAAGAATGGAGCTAGTATCTAAAGCACCATATCAAATGGCTCCAACTAAGTTGAAGGAATTGAAGGACCAATTACAAGAACTCCTAGATAAGGGATTCATAAGACCTAGTGTGCCTCCTTGGGGAGCGTCGGTCTTGTTTGTAAAGAAGAAGGACAGGTCAATGAGACTATGCATCGACTATCATCAGTTGAACAAGTTAACTATTAAGAATCGATACCCTTTGCCTAGGATTGATGATCTGTTTGATCAGTTGCAAGGCGCAAGGTTCTTTTCCATGATCGACTTGAGATCTGGATATCATCAGTTGAGAGTTAAGCCAGAGGACATACAGAAGACGGTATTCAGAATGAGATATGGACACTATGAGTTCTTAGTGATACCATTTGGATTGACAAATGCACTGACGTCATTCATGGACCTGATGAATGGGGTGTTTAAACCACACCTTGATACTTGTGTGAATGTATTCATAGATGACATACTCATCTACTTAAAGACCAAGAAAGAACATGAAGAGCATTTAAGGATTGCTCTACAAGCGTTGCATGAGCACTAATTATATACAAAACTCAGTAAGTGTGAGTTTTGGTTGGAGATTTGTTTCTTAGGACATGTGGTCTTAAAGGACGGTGTTATTGTGGATCCAGCTAAGATCGATGTAGTAGTAGATTGGGAACAACCAAAGACTATGACTAAGATTCACAGTTTCCTTGGTCTGGCAGGGTACTACAGACGGTTTGTAGAGGGATTTTCAAAGATTTCAGGACCCTTACTAAACTTACAAGGAAGAATGAGAAATTTGAATGGACCAATGAGTGTGATAAGAGTTTTCAAGAACTCAAGACAAGTTTTAACTACAGGCAGTGGAGGGTTTGCAGTATATAGTGACGCTTCACACAGTGGTTTAGGTTGTGTGCTCAAAAAGAATAAGAAAGTGATTGCTTATGGGTTGAGATAGTTTAAAGATCACGAGAAGAATTATCTAACACACGACTTAGAACTAGCAGTGGTGATCTTCGTGCTGAAGATTTGGACACATTACTTATACGGCGAGACCTTTGAGATATTCACGGATCACAAGAGCCTTATATACTTATTAACATAGAAAGAGCTCAATATGAGGCAACGCCGATGGATGGAATTTCTCAAGGACTACGATTGCTCCATTTAGTACCACCCAGTCAAGGCTAATGTTGAAGTAGATGCATTGAGTCGGAAGTGTTCGACTTTATTATCTAGTCTGGTTATGGGGATTTGTAGATGGAAACTACTAGAGGATCTTTCCTTCTATGACACGAGGATTGGGGTGAAAGCTTCAGGGGCCTTGTTGGCCAACATTACAGTTTGGCCGACGATCTTTGATCTCATTCATGAGTTACAAATGAAAGATCAAGAATTAGTCAAGATCAGATAGGGTGTACTTGATGATAGTAGACCAGATTTCACCATCAAGGAGGATGGATCACTTTTGTTAAGGGGACTGTTATTCACTGAAAAGTACCTCTTTTCACCTCTTAACCTGACCTTTGCTACACCTTGAAGTTGACTAATAACATCTTATTTAGTGTGTTTTGTAGTTAGTAATAAATTGTGTAGCTTAACACAAAGTCTATGCTTTTGATGCCAAAGAAGAGAAGAAATTCAAGCCAAAGATGACAGCCAAGCCAAATACTGATGAAACACCATGGTAGTGCTCACCATGGTGACTATTTTGCATATCATGATAGACCAATGAAGTCTAGCAGATGAAAGAAGTATAGATGAGAGTGGAGAAAGCTACAACAGAAGTATATGCCTTGCAGCAGAGAAACAAATGATTATCTCGCACAGTTAAGGTTCCTACTTGCGTGGCTAAGGCTGCAACACAAGAGACCTCGCGAAGAAGTCGTGCAGCTCAGTGAAGAAACCTACATGGAGAAAATTTTCGTGCAGCAGTCACGCACTTCAGCTGCAAGTAACACTTGAAGGAACTCGCGAAGTTCTTGCGCACTAAGTCTTCAGAAGCATAGCTCGTGAAGTTCTCATGAGGATCAAGGCCTACATTAACTATGCGCACTATCTCATGAAGCTAATATGCACAAAGAGCGACAACTAACTCGCGAAGTTCTCGCGTGGCTCTGGAGGAGAGAGATGCCCAAAAACCACTTCGCATAGCTCTCATGCACTTAAAGGCCACACGTTCCACCTCACTAGCTAAATTGACATGTGAAAATGCATTGCGCGAGTACTCCGTGAGAGGAATTTCTGAAGCTCCACTACGTAGTGCGTTCAAAGATAGAGTAGCTACGTGACTAACTAAAGTCCAACAGCACGAGTGAACAACCTTCCAAAGCCAAATGCTACCTCGTGAGGACTCTACAACTGTGCGAATGAATTAACATGCAGAAGCTAGCCCCGCAAAGCTTGGGCTCTCCATTTCTTAGTCTCAACTCCAGGGATCTTTTGGGAATTTCCCAAGGTTTAGGGCACACATCTCAAGGCATTGATCTCGAGGAATACATCCTAAAGCATCCAAGGGTTGTGATAGTGCCACATCTTCTAAGAAATTAGGATTAATCTTCTTTGAGCCCAGGCATTAGGGACTGAGTATATAAGTTGCACTTGTAACTTAGAATTTTTATCTCTCTCTCAACCTCTGTCAGCTGTGAGCTCAAGCAGACTAGGGTTAGGGTTTGATCATATCTTTTTCTCATTTTTTCTTCTCTCTTAGCCCAGCACTTGCTGGCTAATCCTTTTGTAAGCAGTTAGGTGTAGTTTATTTGGTTTTGTAATGGGTCATGTAAACATTGGGATTTTTGGATGAGCAGTTGTGCATAAGGCTGCTACCTTAAGGATTTGCATTGTAAGTAGTGTTGATTAATGAAATTTGTGCTTTAATTGTACACTTAATATGCTATTTTTCTATTTGCCTGTAGTTTTATTCAGGCTATAACATGCATTTAGGATTTGAGCTGATTGAAAGGCCCATGGAACCTTGAGCTTATCGCCCTGGGGTCATGGTAGCAACAACAGTTTACATGTTCTTTCTCAGATCCTTGTGGTGAGGATAACCTTGTTGGATAGTCTGTGACCATTTGAGTTGATAGGCTATAGCCCTAGGGTGATTCCAAGCCACAGATCTGAGAAGGATTCTTCTCCTCTGCACATGAGCTTGTAGCCTTGTGAGAGGTTATTGCAAGAACTGGCTCCCCTCTATTTCAGTTGACCAATATCAGATGTTAGATCTGATTTCTCTATAGTAATTGTAGACTTGAGGGCTGAGTTACTGCAGGCCTTTGTAGTAATGACCATATGCTTTTAAGTCCCTCCTTGGGATAGATTTCCTATGATTGTCAGCCTAATCTATTACATAACTGAGGAGCTTGTAGAATGGCAAAACATAGTGTCTGCAATAGTTTTCTTGCACTGATTTAATCCATTGTTGGGAAGAAGTCTCTTGGACAATCTGTGGCCATTTAAGTGGACAAGTTATAGCCTTAGGATCAATCCTTTCAAGTGATTGAGCCTCCTCTATTGGATAGTCGTGACCATTTAAGTGGACAGGTTATAGCCTTAAGAGGAGTCTAGGTTACAGGGTTACTTTGGATTCTTTCACCTTGTTGATGTTTTTTATAGCACATCAACAAGGACTCCTGCAGAGATAGCTCTGAATCTGAATTAATCCCAACCTGATTGCTTACTTCCCATTATTTTATCTTTTCTTTTAGGCACACACCATCACCACCTTCTTCATAACCCCTTCTCTAGGATAGGACTGCAGTTTATTTCTCTTCTTTTAGTATAAATTTAGTGTAGTTGTGACACCCAACTCCCTTTCTTTAGGATTGTCAGGTCTTTAGCCAGATCTGGAGGCCTACTATTATAGCCCATTTTGGGTTCTAGATCAATTTCTTGGTGGGACAAACTTTTACTTACTTCAAACTTGCTATAATAGCCCTATATCTTATATGTTGTGTCATAACCCCAGATTTTTTGGGAACTGTACACGTCATGAACCATGCACAGGTATGTGTGGTTCACAAGGGAACCAAAACTAATAGGTATACACTTTATGTGTGTATGAAACACACTAACTTTCACTAGTTATATATAAGTGAATGAGGGGGGAGAGGGTTTTCCCCAATACGTGACCTAATTAACTCTGGATAGAGAGAAGGAAAAGAGAAAGAGAAGAGAGGGAATCAGAAAAGAGAATAGAGACTCGTTGTTCTAGGCCGATAGAAGATTGGAAGAGGGCTAGATGAGGAACCTTGATGAGTTTCTCATCTAGTTAGAACTTGGATCACGTTTACATTAAATACATCGATCGAGGTATGATTTTTAAATACATATATGGGTGATTAGATAACATAGGACGCATTAACTGAAATGTTTTTTTTTGGTTAATTAATGCCAATAAGACTTTAAATGAAGAAGGGAAATAGTCTTCAAACTGATCAACGATTACATCCATCGTGGCTCCCTCGAGCGAGGACAGGGTATAAAACCTGAGAAAACAAATTTAGTTCTGGGCTCGCCCGAGCGAGACCCAAAACAAAGGGGAAGCTCGCTCGAGCGAGGCCTCCAGTAAAGCTTCAGACGGCTCGCTTTAACCGCTCGAGCGATCTCATCTAAACCGCTCGAGCGAGGAGTTGTGCTAGCTCGCGTGAGGCACATACAAAATTTTGATAGTTAGTGTAATACATGGAGGTTATGTGCTCCAATGATTCTAGTGACCTTTCTAAACATATTCTAAACACATGAAATGTAGGTTGACACAAGATCGTGATTTGTAAACCTCTACGAGAAAAGGGTGCATCGGATTTGCGTTAAGGTAGGGAATATCATTGTAACATGTACATTATTTCATTAACTCATATATGTAGTGCATTTCAATTAAAAAGTCGAGTATTGCATGATCATTCAGGAAAAAGGGTGTATGTGTAAGTTTCAAAAGTGTTAATCATGAGGTCCCCAGGGGATGTAAACTTGTAAAGTGGACATCTAGATGATGTATGAATCAGTGGCATCCCAGGGATGCAGGTGAAAACTAATAGTGAAACTGAAGTAAAGTGATAAGGCCTAATGTAATAAAATTAGCACAATCATGGTGAATAACTATATGTAGAGCACACTTGATATTTTTGTTATTTAAAGTTTGATTAAAATACTGCACCGATGTGGCGGGATACCCACGACTGACTCGGCAGGATATTCGTGACCGGTACGGCGGCCAATCCGTACACTCGTAGCACATCCCAGGGATGTAGATATGAGAATGAACCCCACCACCTATGAGAAAGGGGCTTGGGCAGTATTCCCAGGGAATACACATAACAACTTTCTAGTTAGACGACGATGGTGGGTATTCCATCGGGGCTCGATGCTATATTGCTCAGGGACTACTTAAGTTAAGATTTAAGTGATTAGGCCAAATTCACAACTAAACCAGCAAAGAGATTAAACAAAACCATGCGAAGTAACAGTCGAAATCATTATTTATTTCCAGTTATTTCAATTGTTTTCCGCAAGTGTTGTATAATAATTTATGTTTTCTTTAAAACTGCTGACATATATGTGAAGGTTAATCTATATGTTCTTTTTGTTTCCCTATGGAGCTAGGATGTAGCTCACCCCTCTTAGACTACACGTCGCAGGTCCAGGACTAGTGGCAGCAAAGACTTCTGGACACTTTGATCCAGGGGATTCAGACTACGTGCCCACTGAGGAGTCAGAGCCTCCTCCTGAGGAATTCTTCTAGGAAACCCATTGCGTACTTTGAGAGTGAGTTGAGAGTATTAGGTGTGGCTTGGTATGTCAAGTCTTATTTTTTATGTAATTAAATGTCTTTATTTTTTTGGTAGACCGTCTGGGACGGACAGTTTTCACCAACGGTTTGGGTAAGTTCTTATGCTCATGAATTAGCATGGGACAAGAACTGTCCTTAGAGACTCTTTTACCTTGAATGCATGAGTACTTATTAGAATAGATGCACCTTTATTGTAGTCTTGTGCTTGTATATACCAATGCTTCATAAAGAATCACAGGACACGACCTTGAAAGTCATGCTAATGGCACGGGTTTCGGGGTGCCGAAATTCAGACTGTCGCAGTTGGTATCAAAGCCTTTCTTTTTAGTTTCTGGCAATCATCTCGTCAGAACATAGAGATTTCTGCTAACGAAACTGTGGTTTCTCATGCAGACCGTTATGTTTCCTAGAGGAAGAGGCCGACCCAGGGGTGGCCATGATAGGAATTTACGCAATAGAGATGGTTTCGTCTCGCCTACCAACAAGGCACCATTAGGAAATAGGGAGATTCCCGAGGGCAGCGGCCAAGGAGAAAACCAAAATCAAGCAAAAGATCAGGATCGAGATCATCAAGATCGAGATCAGAGAGAACAAGATAGAGTGAGGGAGAGAAATGAAGAAAGAGAGGAGCGTCAGAGGATGATGCACACAATGGAAACCATGGCAACTGCCATGGCACAGCAAGCAGCATCCTTGGCAGCACATGCAGCCTCAGAACCACAACGGACACCCACACCTCCAGTAGGACCTACACCACCAGTGGCTTCAGCATTTACCAAATTCAGGAGGATGAGACCTCCTAACTTTTGAGGACAGGAAGATACAATGGTAGCCAAAAATTGGCTGGGTGAAATGGAGAAGGTGTTTAGCGTACTGACATGCACTGAGGACGAGAGCGTCCATTGGGCAGCATATATGCTAGATGGAGAAGCTGGACCTTGGTGGAAATCCGTATCGCGAATTAGAGTATAAGAAACTCCAGATATGCCCTGGACTTGGGATGAATTCGTGAAAGAGTTCAATAAGCAATATTTTTCAGAAGTTGTGAGAAATCAGATGGAGACCCAATTTTTACAACTGATGCAAGGAAGGATGACCGTGAGAGAGTACGGAGTAGAATTTATGAGACTAGCTCGCTTCGCTCCAGACTACGTAATTTTGGATGTGATGAAAGCGAAGAGGTTCCAACAGGGTTTAAGGTTGGACATCCGAGGAGGGGTTGTGCCATTTCAGCTAAGGACCTATGGAGAGGTCATGAGTAAGGCATTAGTGGTCGAAGAAGAAAACAATAACCGATACCGTCAGAGGGAATAATAGGGAAGAGGAAGCATAGATCCAAGCAGGACGGGGAGTTATGAATCAGAAAATAAGAAGCCAAGGTTTGTAGCACCAAATCAGAGGCAACCGTTCTAGACAGGGTATGGGAGAGCCGCACAACAAACCACTCATCAAAGTTTCCCATTGCTGGCATCAGGGAGACTGATGAGGTATGAGGGTCCTGCTATTTCCAACGGAGCTACAGCTACTACACAAGGTTTTTCGAGAGTTGCTTCTTCAACACCAAGGGAGACTTGTGCCAAGTGTGGCAAGTCCCACAAAACGACAGATTGTAGGCAAGGAATGCGGGGCTGTTTTAAATGTGGCAAGATAGGCCACGTGATTAGAGATTGCCCTGAGGCAATTAAAGAAAAGACGGCCTCAGCTTCCATGCCATGACCTATTCAATCACGGAAGCCAGTTGTTCAAGGGAGAGCCTACGCAGTTACCGCCCAGGAAGTAGGGAGTGTACACGACGTCATTCAAGGTGAGATTTCTTTTAAATAAAGAATTTCAGTTTAATACCATTTTAGATAGAGAATGTGCATTCATTAGGATAGCGTATAGAACCGTGTTTATGCGTTAGAAATTTCTAAATAAAGTATATGCTATGTACATATATGTATGTGTTATAGGTACATTACAAGTCTATGAAAAAGGGTGGTATGTAGCACATGACGCACGAGTGCTGATAGACCCAGGGTCTACCCACTCCTTTATCACCCCTAGATTTGCAAAGAAGATGAAGATTATTCCGGAGATACTGGACTTTGTGTTATCATTGTCTATCCCAATGGGAGAATTAGTGGACACAGAGTTAGTCTGCAAATCGGTAGTAGTAAGCGTTCGGGATCACGTTGTCTACGAACTAGACGCACAATTAATATTGTTGGACATGCAAGGATTCGACGTGATCCTTGGCATGGATTGGCTGTCCCATCATTACGCAACAGTGGATTGCAAGAACAAGGCTGTTATTTTCCGACCTAACACGAGGAGAACATTTCGATTTCGAGGAGAGAGATCGACACAGGTGCCACTCATCTCTGCAGTCAGAGCAGAACATTTAATAAGAAAGGGGTGTAGTGGTTATTTGGCGTTTCTGAAGGAAGATGAAGAAGAAAAGAATGTTATCTCCGAGATAGCAGTGGTGTGAGAATTTGCAAACGTATTTCCAGAAGAATTGCCAGGATTACCCCCAGAGAGAGAAGTGGAATTCGCTATCGACTTAGCATCAGGAACGGAGCCTGTTTCAAAGGCACTTTACAGGATGGCCCCTGCAGAGTTGAAAGAATTGAAAGAATAGTTGCAAGAACTCATGGATAAAGGGTTTATACGACCAAGCGTGTCTCCATAGGGAGCACCAGTTTTGTTTGTGAAAAAGAAAGATGGGTCGATGCAGTTGTGCATTGACTATCGACAATTGAACAAACTTACTGTAAAGAATCGATACCCGTTGCCAAGAATAGATGACTTGTTCGATCAGTTGCAAGGAGAGAAATATTTTTCCAAGATCGATCTGAGATCTGGATACCATCAGTTAAGAGTCAAGGCTGAGGATATTCAAAAAATGGCATTTAGAACACGGTATGGACACTATGAGTTTTTGGTGATGCCATTTAGATTGACGAATGCACCGGCGTCGTTTATGGACTTAATGAATCGATTGTTTAAACCACACCTAGACTCCTGTGTTGTCGTGTTTTTTGACGACATCCTGATTTACTCAAAATCAAAGACCGAGCATGAAGAACACTTATGAGTCGCTCTACAAACCTTGCGTGAACACCAATTGTACGCCAAGCTCAGCAAATGTGAATTCTGGCTAGAAGAGGTTAGCTTTTTAGGAAATGTCGTCTCAAAGCATGGTGTCACAGTAGATCCCGCTAAGATCGAGGCAGTAGTGAACTGGGAGCAACCAAAGACCATGACAGACGTCCGAAGTTTCCTTGGACTGGCAGGTTATTATCGACGTTTTGTTGAGGGGTTTTCAAAGATATCAGGACCTCGTACGAGGCTTACAAGAAAGGATTCAAGATTTGAGTGGAGTGAGGTGTGCGAGAAGAGTTTTCAAGAACTCAAGAAGAGACTCACCTCAGCCCCAGTGTTAGCCATTCCATCAGGCAGTGGAGGATTTGCGGTCTATAGTAATGCTTCATATAACGGTTTGGGTTGTGTACTAAACCAACATAAAAAGGTAATAGCTTACGGGTCAAGACAGTTGAAAGAGCACGAGAACTATCTGACGCATGATCTAGAACTAGCAGCGGACATATTCGCATTGAAGATATGGCGACATTATTTATACAGAGAAATGTTTGAAATCTTCATTGACCATAAGAGCCTCAGATATCTATTTACACAGAAGGAACTAAATATGAGGCAGCGCAGATGGATGGAGTTTCTCAAGGACTACGACTGTTCCATACAATACCATCCAGGCAAAGCTAACGTAGTGGCCGATGCCTTGAGTCGGAAGAGTTCAGCTCAGTTGGCTAGTATAATTTTGGGTATACATCGATGGACGCTGTTGGAGGATCTAGCACTATGTGGTGCAGACATACAGCCACAAGCCACAGGAGCCTTCTTAGCCAACATATCAGTGAAACCGGTGATATTCAAACACATACAAGAACTACAGATGAAAGACCCAATTCTAACCAAGATACATCAAGATGTAACTGAAGGTATTACATCTGAGTTTTTGATCAAGGAGGATGGTTCCTTAGTGTTCAAGGGGCGTCTTTGCATTCTGAATAATGCCGATTTGCGACAAACAATTCTTGATGAATCTCTCAAGTCAATTTATGCTATCCACCCGGAAAGCACAAAGATGCATCAAGATTTGAAAAAGAATTACTGGTGGAGAGGCTTGAAACAAGATGTGGCAGAGTACGTGTCGCGGTGTTTGATGTCCCAACAAGTGAAGATCGATCATAGACACCCCGCAGGCCTATTACAACCCCTACCTATATCGAAATGGAAGTGAGAATCGATCTCCATGGACTTCATAGTCGGTCTACCGTGAACTGCAAAGAAGTACAATGCCATTTGGGTAGTGGTCGATCGATTGACTAAGTCAGCGCAAGTCTTGCCTTACAACACGATGTACACGGCGGGAAGACTGGCAGAGCTCTATATGAAAGAGATTGTCTGTTTACATGGGATTCCAAGTAGCATTGTTTCAAACTGTGACCCATTGTATACATAAAAGTTTTGGAAGAAATTTCAAGAAGGAATGGGAACGCGACTGGATTTCAGTACGGCGTTTCATCCACAAACCGACGGACAGACTGAGAGGGTCAACCAAATCATTGAAGACATGCTTAGGGCGTGTATGTTGGAATTATAGGGATCGTGGGATCATCACCTACCATTGATTGAGTTCGCATATAACAATAGTTTTCAGACGAGCATTGGGATGGCACCGTATGAAGCCTTGTACGGAAGGTGATGCAAATCGCCAATCAATTGGGAAGAAAATGGGGAGAAATTTGTTTTGGGACCCGAGTTACTTGAAGATAACGCCGCTATGGTCCGCATGATCAGAGAAAGACTAAAGGCGGCTCAAAGCAGACAGAAAAGCTACGCTGATATCAAGCGGATGAGCGTGGACTTTAAGGTGGGAGAACATGTTTTCTTGAAAGTATCGCCTATGAAGGGCGTGATGAGGTTCGGAAAGAGAGGGAAGCTAAGTCCCCGCTACCTTGGACTGTTCGAAGTTTTGGGTCGAGTAGGGGAGGTAGCTTACCGCGTTGGACTGCCACCATTATTTGATCAGGTACACAATGTATTCCATGTATCTATGCGCAAAAAGTATCTTAATGACCCTAATCATGTGTTGAGCGACAAATCTTTCGAGATGCATAAAGATATGAGCATGATCGAAGGGCCAGCAGAAATTCTAGATCGAAAGGAACAAGTGCTACACACCAAAGTCATTCCTTTAGTGCTTGTACGCTGGAAGAACCATCCGGTCGAAGAAGCAACATGGGAGCGAGAGGCGGATGTCAAAGAACAATACCCTAATTTGTTGAGAACGCTAGCTAGTTGTTCTTGATAATATGTAATATTTTGACAGTATATCGATTTGTATTTTGAAACAAGTAAATGAATGAGATTAAAATCTGAACATTTGGCTTAAACTTTTGTTAGAAAGACCGATTCGTGTGAATAAAATCTCAATTTCCTAACATAGGAAATCATGTGTGAAGGATGTCCTGATAATAGAAAGGACTAGAGGAAATATGAGCTTAGAGGAACCAGAAAGATATTCTGGGCTCGCTCGAGCGAACACTTATGCTCGCTCACGCGAGGCTACATAAAATAATACTTTCAAGTCGTCTGGACCGCTGGAGCGAGGTATAGTTACCGCTCGAGCGAGGTCTAGTGACCGCTCGAGCGAGGTCTAGCGACCGCTCGAGCGAGGGCAGACTATATATTACTGACAGAAGATCAAACGCCCATTTCATCTTCAAGCGAGAGTCCAAGCGAGAAAAAGGGGGTTTAGGGTTTTCGACTTCCAAGTGTTTTCCATTTGATTCGAACCAGATTCGAACGATCCGATCCGTACAAAATGATTCAAAAGGTAAAATCTACCCAATTTCTATCCTTTTTCACTTCTTTTTGTTCTAAACAAGCATTATGGCTTCTTCAAGCCCAAATCCCCAACCAAAGAAATGAATAGCGATTTGATCGCCGTCGGCACGCAATAAAGCGCCGCAAACTTCACAACCACCACCAACCCCATCTCCTACCCCAATCGCACTAGACGATTGGTGGGGGGCCAAAATATTTGAAACCGAATGGGATATACATCCCTCTTGTTTTGGGGATCCGACGTCCACCCAATGGACATCGGATTTCCTCACCAACAATAACCTTAGATCATTACTTACCCCGTTCGGAGATCGGTACTATCCGAGACTCGTGAAGCTATTTTACCAAACCCTTAACATGAACGTGAATGAGGACGCCATCCTCGTCACGATCGATGGAAAAGAATTAATTTTTAACAGTGCCGAAATTTCATCGGTTATGAAATGTCCCCACACCTATGCCCCTAGCCCACTCATCCTACTACCTTTTTCTGGGAATGTAGAATTCCCAACGATTATTTCTGACATTACTGGCGGCACGTCCGCTTCGGGTCAATCTATCACCCGATCGCAACTACCGCCACGTATGTGGCTTTTGGATATTATTTTTAAGAAAAACCTACACCCGACCGGCCATGACCAAGAACGTCGTGACGTGTTTCTGCGAGCTTTACACACCGCATTCCATAATAGGTGGATTAACGCACCTATGGTTATTATTAAAGGCATGGCACATGCCTATAAACGAAACGTAAGAGGCGCTATTCCCCCACCCATCAATCGACTACCTTATGCCCGGTTGATTTCCCGACTCCTCGACTCACGAAATGGAAAAGGAGGATTCAAGATCCGAACCGACGAGTTATCTCTTACTGATAATGTCGTCCCCTACTTAGCCCAAGACTGGAGCCGAAATCTAAAGAGCCTTCAAACAGCGTCAACAAGAAAAGAGACCGCCAAATCTCACGACAAGCCACGCAACAAGCACTGGCGGGACCTACTGCTCCCTCTACTTCATCTTCACAGCCCCTACCTACAACCGACACTGCCATGATGTGGGAGATCCTCTAGCAGGGGTGGGAGATCAGGTTGCACTAGAGGTTTTAGGAGGCACTACTCATAGACCTCATGGGCCAGGCTTACCCGCAGTCTTACATGGAGCACGTCGGTGCTATGAGAGCTGCTATTTTTGGAGTGTCTAGCTCGGGGCCTGCTACGAGGAGTGCTACAGTGGGTACTACTACCACCAGAGTGGTTGATGAGGATGAGGATGACGAGGACTACGTAGATGACGATGGCTCCGATGACGACGACGAGTATGAGGAGGATGATGACTAGGTAGTCATATATTTTTCTTTTGAAAAATGGAAATGTAATATTTTGTTAGGACATTTCGTGGTGAGGTGGTTTTTGGATAGTTTATTTACAAACTATCGTGACATGAATGCCACAATTTTTGTGGATGGTTAACGTCATGATTGTATAGCTCTTTAGTGTTATCATATGATCAATTAGTGTCATGACGATGGAAATACTTGATAATATAAAATTTTATCATCATTATTCTTGATATCATCATCATTCTTGACTATATGGGTGTAAGTTGACATGGTTTAACGCAAGTCTTTGCGAGATTAGACCATTTGTTCAATTATCTGATGATGTATGAAGCTAGCCTATTCATTGCCTAGAAGTAGTAGCAGCAGTAGTAGTAGTAGTACCTAGTTACGCGAGTATCGTCGATTTTCGAGGACGAAAATCTTATAAGGTGGGGTGAATGTCATAACCCTAGATTTTTTGGGAACCGTACACGTCATGAACCATGCACGGGTATGTGTGGTTCACAAGGGAACCAAAACTAATAGGTATATACTTTGTGTGTGTGTATGAAACACACTAATTTTCACTAGTTATATATAAGTGAATGAGGGGGGAGAGGGTTTTCCCCAATCTGTGACCTAATTAACTCTAGATAGAGAGAAGGAAAAGAGAAAGACAAGAGAGGGAATCAGAAAAGAGAATAGAGACTCATTGTTCTAGGCTGATAGAAGATTGGAAGAGGGCTAGATGAGGAACCTTGATGAGTTTCTCATCTAGTTAGAACTTGGATCACGTTTACATCAAATACATCGATCGAGGTATGATTTTTAAATACGTATATGGGTGATTAGATAACTTAGGAAGCATTAACTGAAATGGTTTTTTTTGGTTAATTAATGTTAATAAGACTTTAAATAAAGAAGGGAAATAGTCTTCGAACTGATCAGCGATTACGTCCATCGTGGCTCGCTCGAGCGGTCTAATTGGCTCGCTCGAGCGAGGACAGGGTATAAAACCTGAGAAAACAAATTTAGTTCTGGGCTCGCCCAAGCGAGACCCAAAACAAAGGGGAAGCTCGCTCGAGCGAGGCCTCCAGTAAAGCTTCAGAAGGCTCGCTTTAGCCGCTCGAGCGATCTCATCTAAACCGCTGGAGCGAGGTCAAGTGACCACTGGAGCGAGGTCAAGTGACCGCTCGAGCGAGGAGTTGTGCTCGCTCGCGCGAGGCTCATACAGAATTTTGATAGTTAGTGTAATACATGGAGGTTATGTGCTCCAACGATTCTAGTGACCTTTCTAAACATATTCTAAACACATGAAATGTAGGTTGACACAAGATCGTGACGTGTAAACCTCTACGAAAAAAGGGTGCATCGAATTTGCGTTAAGGTAGGGAATATCATTGAAACATGTGCATTATTTCGTTAACTCATATATGTAGTGCATTTCAATTAAAAAGTCGAGTATTGCATGATCATTCAGGAAAAAGGGTGTGTGTGTAAGTTTCAAAAGTGTTAATCATGAGGTCCCCAGGGGATGTAAACTTGTAAAGTGAACATCTAGATGATGTATGAATCAGTGGCATCCCAGGGATGCAGGTGAAAACTAATAGTGAAACTGAAGTAAAGTGATAAGGCCTAATATAATAAAATTAGCACAATCACGGTGAATAACTATATGTAGAGCACACTTGATATTTTTGTTATTTAAGGTTTGGTTAGAATGCTCCACCGACGTGGCGGGATACCCACGACTGAATCGGCAGGATATCCGTGACCGGTACGGCGGCCAATCCGTACACTCATAGCACATCTCAGGGATGTAGATTTGAGAATGGACCCTGATCGGTGCTGAAAAATGACTATATTTCATACCTTAAATCCTACACTTAGCCGTTCGATGAAAGTATTTGATGGTTGTTGTGAGGTTTTGATGATAACAGGTGTTTCTGACCCTTGGATCTCCCAAGTGTATAAAAGAAAGAAATTAAAGGCTACAAAAGAGCTATGGACAAAAAGGGTCAAAAGAAGCACTGAAATCCATGAAGGGAATCAAGCTCCATCAAGAAGGGGAAGATATTGAAGTTGCCGCGAGGAACAAAGTGTAAAAAAGCCTTCGCGCAGTTGGAAGAAATGGTCGTCGCGCGGTTCCCGCGCCACACAATTCAACCTAGCGACTACAGCATTTCAACCTAGCGATGACTGATGAATAAAAGCAACCATGCGACAGTGAAAGTATCCTTCTCCAATTCAACCACGCGAAGAGCACTATCCAACCCAGCGAGGAGAAATCTAACCTAGCGAAAGTCTGTGCATTTCAACCTGGCGACTGTTTCTGCTGAGGGCATATTGGAGATTTCCACCAATTAAGGCATCTACTTCCAACTAGTGTCAATCGATTGAGACATGAAATTCAATCGATTGAGACATGAAATTCAATCGATTGAGACATGAATTTCAATCGATTGAGACAAAAAGGCAAAAGTGTCTTAAAGGAGGTCAAATTCAAAGTTCAATCGATTGAGATCTAAGCCTCAATCGATTGAGGCAACTAGGGTTAGTTTGAATCGGCTATTATAAATAAGAGGCCCACGGCTTTGTAAGGGGAGCTTTTTGGAATAGAGGAGAGTTTTTAGTGTAGGGTTATCTTCCGAGAGCCTTTAGTTTTTAATTTTAGTTTAGTTTTTAGTTTAGATTTTTTTTGTAAAGCGACTTGCTGAGAACATATTTTTATTTTTAGTTTTCTTCTCTCTTGGGAATGGACTTGAATGAAATTGAAGATCTTGCACCAAGGATGAGTGGCTAAAAGCTGTAGATCGGGGAAGATGCGATCCCCAGATAAGTACCCATATTTTATGTTTAATGCCATAGTATAATATTGTCATCATCAAATCATTTTTCTCAAAGTTTGTGATTATGTTTATGTTGTTTTGATCTAAACATCATGAGATACGCTATGCTTTTAGCATGATTCATACCGCAATGTTAGGCTGAGTCATCGTTTTTAGATAGGGTATGCCGGGTTAATGATCATGCTTAATTACTAGTCATTTGATCTTTTGGAATGATGGTGTGTTTGATGATTAATAAAACTGTGGGTTTAATAATAGAAAGGGATGCAAATCTGGGGTAGCATATTCCTTGATCTCGTTTTAAAATTTGTTCTTAAATTTCTCATTACAAAAATTTTTAGATTAATTTATTTTCTTTCTTGCAATTAGAAAAGTGTTAATTTTTGGTAAAAATTAAATCTGCCCCTTGGTACTTCCTCGGGGATATTTTCTAAATCTCTAGGAAGAATTGATTAAAATTTCAGATTTCCCTGTGGGTTCGACACCCTTGTTCTTGCCTTACTAGAACAGATCTTGTACACTTGCAAGGGTTTATTTAAAATCGATCAGACCCCGCCCCCTATGAGAAATAGGCTTGGGCAGTATTCCAGGGAGCACACATAACAACTGTCCAGTTAGACGACGATGGTGGGTATTCCATCGGGGCTCGATGCTATATTGCTCGGGGACTACTTAAGTTAAAATTTAAGTGATTAGGCCAAATTCACAACTAAACCAGCAAAGAGATTAAACAAAACCATGCAAAGTAACGGTCGAAATCATTATTTATTTCCAGTTATTTCAATTCTTTTTCGCAAGTGTTGTACAATAATTTATGTTTTCTTTAAAACTGCTGACATATATGTGAAGGTAAATCTATATGTTCTTTTTGTTTCCCTATAGATCTAGGATGTAGCTCACCCCTCTTAAACTATACGTCGCAGGTCCAGGACTAGTGGCAGCGAAGACTTTTGGAGACTTTGATCCAGGGGATTCAGACTACGTGCCCACTGAGTAGTCAGAGCCTCCTCCTGAGGAATTCTTCTAGTAAACCCATTGCGTACTTTGAGAGTGAGTTGAGAGTATTAGGTGCGGCTTGGTATGTCAAGTCACATTTTTTATGTAATTAAATGTCTTTATTCTTTTGGCAGATCGTCTGGGACGGACAGTTTTCACCAACGGTTTGGGTCAGTTCTTATGCCCATGAATTGGCATGGGACAAGAACTGTCCTTAGAGACTCTTTTACCTTGAATGCATGAGTACTTATTAGAATAGATGCATCTTTATTGTAGTCTTATGCTTGTATATACCAATGGTTCGTAAAGAATCACAAGACACGACCTTGAAAGTCGTGCTGATGGCATGGGTTTCAGGGTGCCGAAATTCGGGCTGTCACATGTTGAGTTTGCCTTAGGTTACTGTTTTCATAGCCAATTCATTCCATCTTTGTATTTTGAATATTTCTACCACATCACTGCTTTAAATAATAATAGTAGCACCACCTACGCACAACAAGTTTTTGGCGCCATTACAGGGGATATTGATCTTTTTAGTAGACCTGAGTTGTGTTATAATATAGTCTAACAAATTCTTTGTAGCTGTGCCTTAACTAGAATAAAAAGTACTTCTAATTTTTATGGAATTTATACAGAATTGGACAACAGTAGCTAGGAAAAGCTAGAGCTACAGTTAGAGTTTAGCTAGCTCTATTTGCACTTCTTTTGCCCTAAAATTTAGTCTCATTATGTTGAATTCCCTGTCTTTAGTTTAGTTGTAAATCTGTTAGTTGTAAATTTTGTTAGAAATTTTATTTTTTTGTGTGCTGTGAGCATTTTCCTTTACTTACTGAGTTTTTGTGTGTGTATGCTTGGTAGAAGGTCCCTTAACCCTGAGTTGGAACCTCCAAATCCTAAGGTTGAAAGGTTCTTTAGACTAAGAAACGCCACAGAAGCCCCTACTGTTGAAACTAAGCCAGCTGTCATGGCTGAGAGGCAAAGAACTTTAAAAGAGTATAATGCACATGGGGATTACACTTCTCCCTTTTGCATTCAATTTCCCTCTGTTGAAGGGAATTATGAAATCAAGTCCTCCACCATTAACATGCTGTCATTTTTTCATGGGCTTAGTAAGGAAGACCCTTACAAGCATATTAACTAAAATTTGACACTTTGCACCACTTTCAATATTGCTGGCCTGGGACCTGAAGCCACCAAACTGAGGCTTTTTCCTTTTTCCCTAAAGGACAAAGCCAACACATGGCTCTCTAAGCTCCCAGCCAATAGCATCCAGACATGGAGTGACCTCCAAAGCCAATTTTTGGCTAAATTCTTTCTCATGAACAAAACCAGCCAAATGAGGACAAACATCATGTCATTAACTCAGTCCCCAACTAAAGATTTTTATGAGGCTTCAGAGAGATTTCAGGAGATGTTAAAACAATGCCCCTACCACAAAATTCCACAATGGAAACTTATGAAAGTCTTTTACCAAGGAATTAATGCTAAAAGTAGGGATATGGAGGATGCCTCATGTGGTGGTAGTTACCTCCACAAGACACCTGATGAGGCTTAGGAGCTGTTTGACATCGTAGGGGAAAATTTCATGCAGCAGGAGTCACTGTCTCACAATAACAGCTAGACCCTAGCTAAGTTGGTAAAAGAGGCCATCCCTAAAGGTAGAATGTATGAAGTCAAGGCACAAAGTGATTTGGAAAGGAAGGTGGACAATTTGAGTTTAAAGTTTGACAAATTGATGAATGTGATGCAGCCTAGGATGGTTGCACAAGTGGAAGAGGCATGTCTGATATGCCAATCTCTCACACATTCACTTCAAGATTGTCCATCAGCCAACATATTCCCTGAGTTAGTGTTGGAACATGCCAATGCTACCCAAGCATATGGGCAGCAACCTACTGGGTATGCATGGAGAAACCACCCAAATCTGAGGTGGAGACAAGACACATATCAGCAACCCCAACAACAGCAATTGGTAGCTCCATACAGACGCCTGCACCAATTTAACCAAGGCTATCTACCAAGAAAGAATTTTCAGTTGCCAGCCCCACAGCCCAATCAGTTGGTCCTGCCCCCACAACAGCCCAGATCCTCTTCATTTGAAGAGCAAATACTGGCATCTATGTAGAATTTGGGGAACTTGGTCCAAACTGTCAACTCTCATGGGCAAAGCATTAAAATATAGAGGACAATTTGGGTCAAATTTATACTGATTTGAACAGGAGAGAGGAGGAAAAATTACCTAATCAACCCTTAGCCAATCCAAAGGGGTAATACATGATTGGAGAAGCATCCTCTACCCATGAGGAAACTAATACAATTACTACCCTAAGGAGTGGTAAGGTGGTTGATAATTTGGTGGGCAGTTCAACTGAAGAGGTCAAGGAGAATGAAAATGAAAGAAATGTGGGTGTTGAAGAACTAAGAAAGTCATTCCCTATTGTGGATCAGCAAGGGAAAAATAAAGGGGCTGATGTTGAGCCCCAACGTCAAACAATAAGTGAAGAAAAAAGAAAAAAAATAAAAATTTGACCATGATATTGATAGGCATGTAGCAGTGGCACCAACAGTGCCACAACTGCCATTTCCTCAAGCACTAGCTGGTCCATCCCCTTTTGATAAAGGGAATGCTCAGATGGAGGAAATGATGGAGACCTTCAAGTAGGTTAAGATCAATTTGCCCTTACTTGATGCTATAAAATAGGTCCCTGCCTATGCTAAGTTCTTGAAGGACCTCTACACACAAAAGAGAAAAGCAAGGATGCAATTGTCCAAAAAGGTTTTTACTGTTGAGTATGTTGAGTCAGTTCTGTCCATTGCCACACTTGAGAAATTACAGGTTCCAGGGGTACCTACTATCCCCTGCATAATTGAAAACCACACCATTGGAAAAGCCCTCTTAGACTTAGGGGCCAGTGTGAACCTGCTCTCATATTAAGTGTATGAGGAGCTAGGTTTGGGGGAGCTTAAAGCCACATCAGTTGTGCTCCAACTGGCTGATAGGTCTGAGAGGAGACCTGTGGGTGTAGTGGAGGATGTTTTGGTGGGAGTGGACAAGCTTCACTATTCTACTGATTTCCTTGTTTTGGACATAGACCCTTGTAAAAGTAAAACCCCAATTCCTGTCATCCTTGGAAGGCCATTTTTGGCCACTGCAAATACTTGCATACAATGCAAGTCAGGGGTGACGGCGGTGACCTTTGGGAACATGAAGGCCTAATTAAATGTGTACAATGCTATAAGGCAACCTCATATGGATATTGAGGACTGCTGTGCAGTTGATATACTAGATGGCCTTGTGGAAGAAGAATTATCTAATCTGCTGGATTAGGATAATG
Source organism: Chloranthus sessilifolius (assembly GCA_021018995.1). Classification (NCBI taxonomy): domain Eukaryota; kingdom Viridiplantae; phylum Streptophyta; class Magnoliopsida; order Chloranthales; family Chloranthaceae; genus Chloranthus; species Chloranthus sessilifolius. The sequence goes on from CM037596.1 coordinate 44,893,725, forward strand.
CAACTGAAAACCTAAAAATTATTTGGAATTTGGTTGAGAAGGAGGCCCAAGTCCTCATGATAGAAGACATCACAAAAATAGAGTCTTCTGTGGGCCTAGTGCAGCATTCCAATTAGAAACCTATATTGTTGCCCCTTCCTCAAACCACTAAGACACCTTTGTTGCCTTCCATTGAAAGTCACCCTGAGCTAGAGCTGAAACAGCTCCCAGCCACATTAAAATATGCCTTCTTAGGGTAAAACAACAAGCTTCCAGTGATTAGCTCCTCCTCTCTCACTAGCGAGCAGGAGGAGGAATTATTGAGTATTCTCAAGAAGCATAAAAAAGCAATGGGGTGGACAATAGCTGATCTTAGAGGCATTGATACCTCAGTTTGCATGCACAGAATTTATTTGGAAGACGGTGCAAAACCCTCTAGGGAGATGCAAAGGAAACTCAATCCTCAGATGCAGGAGGTGGTCCTCAAAGAGATAGTAAAACTGTTGGATGCAGGGGTGATTTACCCCATCTCAGATTCAGAGTGGGTGTCACCTATCCAGGTGGTACCTAAAAAATCAAGCATTACAATTGTTACTTCTGACTCTGGGGAGTTGATGCCAGCCAGAGAGACCACTGGCTAGAGAGTTTGCATTGATTATAGAAAGCCCAACTCCAAAACCAGGAAAGACCACTTCCCTCTCTCTTTCATTGACCAAATTCTAGATAAGTTGGATGGAAAAACATTTTATTATTTTCTTGATGGATACTTCCGGTATAACCAAATCCCTATGTATCCTAAAGATCAAGAAAAAACTACTTTCACATGTCCCTTTGGCACCTTTGCCTACAGGAGGATGCCTTTTGGACTGTGCAATGCCCTAGCCACATTTTAGAGGTGCATGTATGTTATATTTTTGGATATGATTGATAAGTTCTTGGAAATCTTCATGGATGATTTTTCAGTATATGGGGACAACTTTAGACAATGTTTGAGTCACCTTGACCTGGTTTTACAGAGATGTGAGGAAACCAATTTGTTCCTAAGCTGGGAAAAGAGTCACTTCATGGTGACACAAGGAATTGTGCTAGGCCATGTAGTTTTCCAAAGAGGAATAGAGGTTGACAAGGTTAAAGTGGACTTGATTTCACACCTGCCCCCACCCAAGACTATTAAGCAAATAGATCATTCTTAGGACATGCTAGATTCTATAAGAGATTTATTAAGGACTTTAGCAAAATTGCAAAGCCATTGTGCAACCTGCGATGTCAGGATGTCCCATTTGATTTCTCTGCTGAGTGCCTTGAGGCCTTTGAGGTCTTAAATAAGTGCCTTACCACTGCTCCTGTAATCCAAGCCTCAGACTACTCACTCCCTTTTGAGCTGATGTGTGATGCATCAGATCTAGCCATAGGTGCTATCTTAGGATAGAGTAAAGATAAGCTGTTTGCAGTGATTCATTATGCAAGCAAATCACTAGTTGAAGCTCAGCTCAATTACACCACTGTTGGCGTGTTTGCCTTCCCTCAAATGAGGGTCTAAAATCATTAATAAAACTAGGCAGATACACTCATACAGACCTGCAAGTACTCAGGATTTGTTGTAGCAAGCTTTAAAAGAATGGTGAGTAAGGGAATGTCCACAGGGAGGTTGGTTAGAAATATGATAAATCTCTAGATCTGTGTCAGATCTGTTACCCTAACTATTGCTAAGTTAGCTAAAAGACAGTGGAGAGGTTTAAAATGAAATGTCACTTAAACTAAGCTGAAATTAAATATAAACTAAATTGGATCGAGTTTAGGAGCTTAGATCTTGCAGGGGAAGAGAGTAAAAAGCAGAAAATGGAGAGGAGTAGCTTGGAGGTTGGTTTTCACTGATCAGATTCAATTAATCATGCTACAGAGGTTCAAAGCACACAATTCCCTCAACTGGCTATAAGCACAGCTGCAGGGTATAAATTCCATTCCAAATCACAGGATCCACCTGGTCTTAAGGCTATGATCTGTCCACTTTAATGGTCACAGGCCATCCTATAGACTTTATTGAATCCATGGATTGCAGCAGATGACTCCAATTGGAGCCTGAGTTTAGATTCATCTTAAGGTTATGATCTGTCCACTTTAATGGTCACAGACCATCCTAAGGATCTCCTTCAAAGCCAGAGCATCAATTAGAATAATTAAAACCACTACAGATGTTACAATTCCTAGGTCACAGACTCAAGGAATCACTGGAGCATCAGATCCAAGGAGATCAGATGGTATCCATGAGGTCTACCAGTTAAGTGGGTGAGCTGATATACAGACTCCTCTACACAGATTCGATCGATCACCAAATGGAACCAAAGGAAATTTAAATCTAATTAAAGCATTAAAAACAACATTATTATTGCAAACAAGGTCACTCTACAATGGAAATACTCTTAGATCAGTAGTCTGTGCAACTAGGAACCTACAATAGCACTCTTAACCTTACCCAATTACAGATCTAACTTCGCTCCTCGCTATTCCAAGGGACTTTGCCAACCATGGTTGGGCTAAAGGAGGGAAATGGAATTTCTCTACAAGCTCTAATCTCCAGAATTTGGCTCAGATCTTGATCCCCCCCAATTGCAATTGGGGGTCTCTATATATAGCTTTCTCTTCTATTTTTCCTGCAAAAAATCCCTTCTAGAAGGTCGTCATTGTTTGTTAGAGTTCTGTTAAAGCATGTGGGTCAGTTAGGGCTTTCTAGGGCATCTTCTGGAACTGTCGTGTCGATCACCAAGTGCCTCGGGTTGCGTGCATTAGGTCATTGAATCACAACTTGTGCATAGCTAAATTTCTTAGAAGTTCTGCACATGATTTCGATAGGTTCAGGAAGCTTTCGACAGGTTAGAATCGAGCATTTTGGTCCTTTCACTAGATTCTTAGATTCGTTCGATAGGTTCCGATAGGATGAATCTTCGCTTAGAGTTCCAACCTTCTCAGTCCTTGGTTTGGAGTATTCGACAGGTTGGAGAAACTCTTCGACAGGTTAGAAAACCATTTCAACAGGTTTCGCTCTGCATTCTGCCATTTTGATAGGTTCAAGAAACCATTCGATAGGTTCCTTTGACAATTCAGGCAGGTTTTCGATAGGATGGTTTCTTCTTTCCTTTCAGCTGCTCGATAGTTTCTGAGATCCTATCGAACTCCTTAATCCACATGAATTCATCCTTCTTCTGCCTTCAGATCCTATCAAAGACCTCTTCAACTGCACGAATTCTTCCTTTCTTTGCTTTCAGCTCCTATCGAAGTCTTCAGGTGACCAATTGATAGGACGCTCTCAGCCTGTTTTCACTTCCTTCGCCTTGCCCTGCTGTAGCCACGTGCTCCAAGGGTCTAGTGATGTGCTACCCTCTGGTGTGTTGCTGCTGGGTTTGTCTTGTGCTGAGAGATAGCTCTTTTTTGGGCATTCTTGAGTGCTTTTTTGCATTAGTATCTTCTTTTGTTGCTGTCTACAAAAATACACTTGACAAAAGCTTATTAGTGTGCTCACAGGTCTATCAATGGTCAGGTTATAGGGTGAAAAGTGGCATTTTTCACCACTTAACAATTGTTGTTTGAATTCTAGTGTGCTGATTTATTGTGAAATGATAAGAGCAAAAAAAATAAAAATCAAAGAAAGATAGAGGGTGGATTCAGCACAACTAAAATAGCCTAGACCTGCAAGATACAGGGTCCTTTGTAGCAAGTTTTGATAAGTAAGCGTTTGTCCCATAGGGAAAATGGTCTAAAGCTCCAAGGGAGCCATCTTTACTAGGCCCTCCAGATCTGACTACAGATCTGGCAATCCTAAATGGAAGGGGATTTAAGGTCACTATTGTTTAAATCCTATGGTAACCTAATGCCTAAACTACAGAAATGGTTGAGAAGAATGATGGAGTGTGAGAAAATAAATATAAAAAGGGTGAGAAGTAGGCTATTAGGTACAGATCTGATGGGTTTTATAACTCAGACTCAGATCTGCTGCTATAGAAGTTCAGTCCAATGGCTACATTATTACCAAAGAGGAGAAAGGATCCAACTCACCCCTATGCCATGATCCAATCCCTTATGGCTATAACCTGCCCACTCAAATGGTCACAGATTATCCAATAGGGGAACCACAGTCCATAGATGGGTCAGAACATGTTTATCATTGTAGGCACTACTTCATCTAGGCTACCAGCTCAAGAATCCATAGGAACCTCAACCTCTAAAGTTTTGTGTGTGGGGCATAGGCCTACAATGTGCACTAGCTTGGACACAGAGGACCAGTAAGAGTTTGAGTACTAGCTTTAGATCTAGCTGTTCACTGCTTTAGAGAGACAGCAGTGATCTAGTCACAAGCCTACAATCTCTACAGCTAGATCAAATCTACCATCTGATGGTGGGTCCATACAAATACAGGGGAGTCTATCTCTGCACAATCTCTCACAAGGCTACAAGAACAAGTGCAGAGAAGAAGAATCTGTCTTAGATCTGTGGATTGGCCTCACCCTAGGGCTATAACCTGTCCACTCAAATGGTCACAGACTATCCACAGAGGCTATCCTCCTCTGAGGTCCGAGATGAACAAGTAGATTGCTGCCACCACCATGTTCACAAGGCTACCAGCTCAGGCTCCCATGGGGATTCAGATTTAGTGGATCCTGTGGTGGGGCATAGGCCTGCATATCTGCGTAGCCTGGACACACAGGTCACTTGGATCTAAATAAATCCTTAAAAATAATCCTTCATTGCTTACAATATAACTTAGCAATGGAAGATCTCAAGGCAGCAACCTTGTACAGAACAACCCTCAAACATCAATCTCATACATGTATAACATCCTATTATAAAACTTCATTAAAACAATTCCAAATAGATAAAGGCATAGCCAACAAGTGCTGGACTATGGAGAGAAAAAAAAGGAAAAAGATGCTACCTAAACCCTAACCTTAACCTACTGAAACTCTACAACCGATTTAAAAAGATCGCCTCCTTCAAACCTAAACTAGGCTTAGGCTTATATAGTAGTCGGCCGTGGGAGCATTAGGGTTAGGAAAACCCTAATTTTAACGATGCAAATGTGGCCCATTTTTATTCCTTGGATGCCTCGGGGTGTGTGCACAGAGATTGGAGCATTGGAGTGTGTGCCCTAGTTGTTGAAAGTTCCCAGACTGCCCCTACAGAAGTGGGAGGAAGTTAAGATCCCGAGCCTCGCTAGGTAGCAAGGATTTCCAGGTCTTGTCGCATGATAGAGTTGTCGTCACGGGATTGAATTGAGTTGAAGCTCTTACAGTCGCAGGATAGATAGTTTGGTCATCACGGGATTGCGCTTTCCATTTGAATGGTGCGAGAATTGCGCACGCGGTTCGTTCCTTAGTGAATCTTGCGGGGATCCCCGTAAAGAAGCATTATGCATAGGCCTCTGGATTGCGCGAGCTGTTCCCTGAAAATCTGCATCCCGTGGCCACTGCGTGACAGCTACGCGCCGAAGTGCCTGGAGCTCTCTCTCCTCATCGGATCGCGTGAGGATTAAATGCTCCTCTCTTGAGTTACATGAGAATGCAGGAGTGCTTTCAACTGAGCCTCGCGACAACTGTGTGAAGTCTGTTTCTTGAGCCCTTCTGTCATTAATCTACGTGAGAACAGCGTGAGCAGTTGGTGTGCTGCCTTGAGAGACCCGCGACAACTGTGCGAAGCATTCTTTCTGAATCAATTGAATCCTGCGACATCTGCACGAGGCTCACTTCTTGATTTGTTGCTGCTATGCCTTGCCTATGCTGCAGCTAAGTTCTCTGTCTGAGTCCAACTTCCTTTCTTCTAAGGAACTTCTGGGGCAAAAGTAGGCTTCTTAGCAGGGTTAGGGCCTTATCTGCAGCTGCTGGTTATTACCTACAAAATGGGCTTAACACACATTTATTAAATGACTAAGGGTCTAACAGAGATTAAGTTAAGGGGTGAAAAGTGGTACTTTTCAGGTCTTAACACACCCCCAAACCTAATCTTTGCTAGTCCCTTAGCAAAGCTTTAACTAATTAAATGCCACTTTCGTAAGGATCACGGGTACATTTAGCATATGTACCAAGCCTTTTAAACCCCTAGGTGATCCCTAGTGGAGGAGTGAAGTCTCCTGAGGGTTTTCAGTGAAGATACCCACAAACTTCACAATAAAAATAGTTAAAAGTGATGCAGTCAATGGCAAAACAAATTTTAATGAATAATGCATCAATCCACATCTCTTTAGAATTCAGAGAAAATTGCAGCAGTAATGCAGGCCATTTAAAACTCAAAATTTTTAGTATGTGTTTGCATTTCCACCAATCATTTTACATTAGAAATTCAATGTGCACATATCAGTACCATGCTTGCCTTAAATTCGAAAATCAGATTGGATATAACCCCAATGAAGTTACAAGTCAGACCCAATTCTCACTAGGGCTATCTCTCAACAATGAATATCAAGGGTGTTCACATTTAAAGTAGCTCAAGAGCAGTTACATACCCCAAATGGGCCTGCAAGCATGAGCATAGGTAAAGCTTCTAATTTCTGACATCCTCATGACTTTTCACCATAGATTGGGCACTCCCTCAGCTCCACCTGACAGCTCATTTCACTTTGGATCTTCAAGGTCTTTTGAATGGATTGTAATGTGGCTTATGGGTGAGGGATATAAAGAATGAAGGGGTAAAAAGGAAGTCAAAATTGAGAAAGCAGCAAGGTAAGGAGTGACTCCTGACTTCACTACCTTCATTTCAGCACAACTTCATCTTACTTGATATATTTTAGAATCAAAGTGGCCAGTTTCTCCCCTTCTTTTCAATTTTTAAATGATGTTCTTCTCCAAACTTCTCCTTCTTTTTCTCTTATTATTATTTTTCTTCTTTTTATTTTTTTATGATTTTTATGATGAACTGCCACACAAATACCACCAACACACTGTTGTTCATAGGTTACTTTTCTTCTCCTTCTACCAAATGTTGGACCACTCTCACTACCTTTAACTCCTCCTTTACCTTCTGAATTCTCAAAGTGAGGGTAAGGTTGAATCAGGTCATGAGGTTAAGGTGCAAGTACTCCAGTGTTTGTTAAAGAAAAAATAGGACTTTTTGAGGCTCAAAGAGTGTATGCAAAAGGATAGTTTTAAAAGGTTGGGCTTTCAGGCTCAAACTATCCAAATGAGGGCCTTGAATCATTTCCTTAGTGTCATGAGTGCTGTCAACCAGTTTTGATTTGGAGGTGCCTAACTTATAGTAAAAAGTGCTGAATCAATCAAACCTTAGAGCAGAAAAAATACCAAAGCACTCTTCAACAGAAATTGATGGGCCCAAATCTCACTAGAAATAGTCTTCTTTTTAACTCATGGAGTGTATTTTCACCTTTTTCTCTCTTCTTAGGTTTACTAGATACTAATTTAAAATTTCTAAAGTTAGCTTCATGGTGGTGCCAAGATTTTAAAATTTGTAGTTTCGAAATGTCTGCAAAATTTTTTTAAAATTTTTCATAAATTTCCTCATTGCAGCAAGTTAGGTGGGAATTGACTTTATTCATCCCATTTACACCACCACTACTGTACTAAAGTTAACTATTCTATTGTCATCCCTACCCTGCCACACCCCCAAACCATGAGGAGTAGTGTCCTCACTGGTTTAAGGGCAGAAAGTGCAGGGTAATAGTCATGAAGAAAAAAAAGTAAGCACACACAGAAAATATACACAAAGCAATATGCAAAAAGAAATTCTATTATCTTAGAAAGAAATGTACAACTGGAATTACAATGACAAGAAATGAAGTGGAAAGAAAATAAAAGCCTCACTACAATCTAGTTTAAGAGGAGGAGGAATCGGATTCTGAATCTGTGAACCAGTCCCAGCCCATCTATTGTGCATGTTTCCCAAGTTCAGCTTTGTTCTCAGAACTGAGCTTGGACTTGGTTCTGTCTGTGGGAGCTTTGGTCTTTTTCTTCTTTGCTTTGCTCTCAGTTGGACTCTTTTTCTTTGGCTGCCTTGGTTTCTTTGGTTGGGCTGGTGGTTTCTTCATGGTTGGAGCTTTTGGTACCCTCACTCTCATTTTTCTAGTCATGGGTTCAGGAGGGATCATAGGGGATTTTCCTTTATCTTGCTCAAGGGGGGCTACAGGGGACTTCCCTTTTTCTGGCTGGCCATTTGGTTGTGCCTCCTCAGACTGAGCAGCTGGCTCTTTGCCAATTTTGATAGAGGCTGCTATTGAAGCAGTCCTCTTAGCATTGGCTTTTCTCTGTTTAGGATAAGTTTGCTCAGTAAGAGGTGATGAAGGAGGGGCAGCAGGGGTTTGGGTAGCTTGAGGCTCAGGTTCTGGCATGAGTACAGAGAGTGGGGTGGACTGCTGAGCTGCACTTCTGGCAGCAGCCAATGTAGCTTCCAAAGAGGATTCTAGATTTGGGCTTTCAGGAGGTCATTTTGGTGGATTTCCTTTTAGAGTCGAAAGATTTTTTGGGCATTGTTGAGTCTCTTTTCGAACATTCTGGCTTTCATCCTCTCCAGATTAGTATTTACTTTTTCCAGCTTCAGATTCATTTGGTGATAAGCAACCATAGTTTTCATCTTCTCATAGGCCTCCAAAATGTAAGTCCACCCAAGTGAAATACCCAGTAATTATTTTCTGTGGGCCTCCTCTAGTTTAGTAATCTGCTGCAGCAGAGGGGTCTCTATGGATTGCCTTAGTTGGGTCATGCCCCTCAGGACATCTCTCCTAAGGTAGGGATTGTCTCTCATGGCATGGAGGATGGTTAGGTAGGGAGGGATGTAAAAGGAGTGTTTGGGTGCGATAGGAAGAGAAGAAGTGGAAGGAGCAAAATGTGATTGGTCTTGGGTGGGTGAAGTGGTGTTTTCATTGGGTAAGGCTAGGTGTTGGGGGAGGGCAAAAAGTTATGGGTCAGTTTGGGTGGATTTGTCAGTGAATGTTGGAGGGGGTAATATAAGAGGTGGGATGGAAGGCAAGGGGGGGAAAGAAAACGAGGTAGGCTCAGTAGGGGTAGGTGGTGGTGGGGAAGGGAAAAAGGGAATGGTGAAAGGTATGAAAGGGAATGGTTGGGTTGGGGAGTCAGGATTGGAAGGGAAAATGATCAGTGGGGTTTGATTGGATTGTTGAGGGATGGGTTGGTTTGTCAATGTCTGAAGTGTGGATTTGATGGTTGTGATTTCTGTTTGCATCTGGTCCTGTGTGTGTGTTGTTGTGGACAGTTGTGATTGGATGTCTTGGATGAGGGAGAGGATAAGTGTTAGTGTGTTTGGGTTGGGTGGTGGAGGTTGTGTAGAAGATGGAACAGGTTGAAAAGGGGAGGAAGGGGCATGATGGAAAGTGGAAGGAGGAGGAGATTGGGGTTCTGGTGAGTGATGTGGTGACGTATTTGGGGAATTCGGGAGGGGGGTGTAGTGGGTGGGCATGGTATCAAGGAAGCTAGCCATAAAGGCTTGGAATCTAGTGGTTGTGTTAAGGTTGAGGTCTATGTCTGGGAGTTGGGATGTAGTGGTCATGGCTGGGGTGGTGTCTTGGTCAAAGTGAGGTGTGTCAGTGGGGATAAAAGGGATTATGGGTGGGCATGGTATCAAGGAAGCTAGCCATAAAGGCTTGGAATCTAGTGGTTGTGTTAAGGTTGAGGTCTATGTCTGGGAGTTGGGATGTAGTGGTCATGGCTGGGGTGGTGTCTTGGTCAAAGTGAGGTGTGTCAGTGGGGATAAAAGGGATTATGGGTGGGGGTAGGGACATGGTGGGGGTTGTGTGAGTGGTTTTCATTTTCTTGTATGAGATCAGTGGAGGGCTATCAGGGTTTTGTGAACATGATGGGGGTATTGGGGCTATGTATTGAGGTAGTGTAGGGGAAGGTGTGGGGCTGACATAGGGGGTGGTGTCCTCCCAGGTACCAATCACAGGAAAAAGGGGTGTTTGTTGGCATGGACAATGAAGACAGAGGAGGGTGAGAGAGAGATAGGGTAGGGGAAGGGAAATGGGATATAGTAGGGATAGGGAATCCTGCAATGAAAGGTGGGGGGGATGTGGGGGCTGCTACAACAGAGGTATTGACAAGATCTTGAACCACCTCTTTGGTAGCAGGGGTGGGCCTTGTAACACCTGCCTCATCTATTTTCTTGGGAGGGGCCTGAGCCTCAACCTTCTTCTTCTTCTGTGTTTCCATCAAGCTCCTGCTGATTCCCCATTGCCTCTTGGCAAAAGTTATAGGGGTGAGGGTAGTCTCCTCTCCTTTTGGTATCTTGTACCTCCCCTCAAAAGCAATTTGGTGATGACTCTGGCATAGGGGAGTGTATGTGGCTTCTTTTTCTGCCCTAGCTTCTCCACCAAGTCCTTCATTGCTTCAAAAATTAACCAGGCTGCATGGAAGCCATGGCCCAGAGAGAAAGAGTAAACAACATCAGCAATAGGAGCCCTCCTCTCCTGCTGATGGCCTGAGCAGTAGATGTTCTTTCTCAGGACCTAGTCAATGAAAAGGAGGCTTGGCTCCAACTCTCTTCTTCTTATGGAATCCCCTGAGGCCTTTAATCCTCTAGTAAGAGCCCTTGTAATGGTATCAATTGAGGCACTCAGGGGAGGGCTATATCCACAGCTAGTGTTAAATGCGACGGGATGCCCAATGCTTCTACAATCAGCTTGGGGTTAATTAACATCTCGAAATCATCAATCAGCACGAGGAAGCCTGATTGTCCATCTTTGTCCTTGGTGACCCTGATGTGCTAATAAAAAAGTTGCACTAGCCTAGGGTAGGCTAGTGCTGGAATTCCTTTCATCAAGGGTGTCAGACCAGCCTTGCTCATAAACTCAATGGCAGGGGCAGAGAGAGGCTCTGTCTCGAAGAAGGGCAGGTCGAAAGCTATTTCAGGCTCCAAGGGGATTGAAGCCATGAGCTCAGAGGGTATAGAAAACTTAGTGGTTAGCTCGTCCACCTCCTCAACCACTTCCTTCCCTTTTTTCGGTGCCTTAGAAGTCTTGACCTTCTTAGGAGCGGGCTCAACAGGGGCCTTATCCCTGGCCCTTTTCTTTGGTGCACTCTTAGGGGCCATGAAAAAAAATCTCCTTTCTGAAATAGTACTTTTGAAAATGAAAAAGGGAGACTGAGATCTGATTGCTTACCCTAAAATCGTAGGGTTTGGTTTGCTCTAACGCACAGTGAACCACGAGATCTCTGAGCAAAGGGCAACTGATGGGGATGATGTTAGGAACAAATCTCTAGGATCCTGGTGTGAATAATCGGTTGTAGAATGGACGTTGGAGGAGAGAGGTAGAAGAGCGCCAGAAGCTAGGGTTTCGCTGGATGGAGAAGAGAGAGAGTACTGGAAAAGGAGACAATCGCGCGTTTGGAATACTTATCGCTGGGCTTGGCGCGCTTTGGAAATATATGGTCGCAGGATGGGAAATGGAATCTAGCGACGGTGTAATTGCAACTTGGATTGCGTGAGAGGCTCCCAGGGTTTACCGTGGATCTCGCGACGGCTAGTGAAGTATTCCATTTGGATTGCATGAGAGGCTCTCAGGCCTCATTTTGGACCCCGCGACAGCAAAGCTTTAAACAGAGAGCACGCGCTCTTCATTCTGCCATTTCCATTTGTGTTGTAGCTGGTTCTTAGGTATAACTCACCACCGAGGGCACCCCTAGACACTTTAAAATCAAACATTCAAGCATATGCAACAAAAATCATTATCCAAACATCGTGCATTCAATCAAAAACAACCAATTCAAGACAAGTAATCATTCAAACCAGGCATAAAAGAAATCAGACCAGATAGATTCAGACTCAAGTGAGGCCACTAAAATTTCCTAAAAATTTGAACATAAGAAGAAAACATAAACCTAACAAAACCAAAGTACATATAATAGAACATGGACACATCTGTGGATCAGTTTAATGAAGGGTCCCCTTGAAAGTTAATGGTATCCATAGGTTCAGCAGGTTTTTCTAAACAAGGCTTAAGCCTCTGACCGTTCACCTTCAAGGTTTTCTCAGACTTGGGATCCTTGATTTCCACAGCACCAGATGGGGAAACATTCATGACAATATAGGGGCCTTCCCATCTAGATTTCAGTTTACCAAGAAAAAATTTATGTTTGGAGTTAAACAACCAAACCTTATCACCAGCCATGAAGCTCTTTCTTAACAATCCCTTGTCAAAGAAAGCCTTGGACCTTTCCTTGTATATTCGGGCATTGGCATATGCATCCATCCTCAGCTCATTCAATTCTGACAGCTGTAGCGACCTATGATGACTAGCTGAAGTTAGGTTTAGATTTAATTTTTTTATGGCCCAATATGCCCTGTGTTCTAACTCTACTGGGAGATGGCAAGCCTTGCCATAAACCAGTCTGAATGGGGACATCCCAATGGGAGTCTTATAAGCAGTCCTATAAGCCCATAATGCATCATTTAGCTTTTCAGCCCAGTCCTTTCTGTCAGTGCTCACTGTCTCCTCAAGGATGTGCTTGATCTCCCAATTAGAAATTTCAACTTGCCCACTGGTTTACGGGTGGTAGGGAGTAGCAATCCTATGGGTGATAGAATATTTCTTGAGCAAGCTCTCGAAATTTCAGTTGCAGAAATGGCTACCCCCATCACTGATAATGGCTCTAGGGATGCCAAATCTTGAGAAGATATTATGCTTTACAAATTTGAGGACAACTTGATGATCATTGGTTCTTGTGGCAATAGCTTCTACCCATTTTGAAACATAATCCACTGCCACTAAGATGAAATGATAACCATTTGAAGGAGGAAAGGGGCCCATAAAGTCAATACCCCAGACATCAAACAGTTTCACAACAAGGATGGGCTGCAAAGGCATTGAGTTTCTTTTGGACAACCCTCCTAATTTCTGACATCTCTCACATGTCTTGTAGTGTGTATTGGCATCTCTGAATAAAGAAGGCCAATAGAACCCACACAGCAAGATCTTGTCACCTATTTTTCTTCCACTAAAGTAGCCCCCATAGGCATTTTCATGGCACATGACCAGAATACTGGGGACAACACTTTCTGGAACACATTTTTGGATGATTTGGTCTGCACAGTATTTGTATAAGCAAGGTTCCTCCCAGAAAAAGAATTTGACCTGTGAGAAGAACAGGTCTTTGTCCATTTTGGTCCAATGGGTAGGAATCTTGCCGATAACTAAATAATTTACAATGTGTGCATACCAAGGAACCAAGGACTGGATGGCAAACAATTACTCATCCAGGAAAACATCATTTGCAGGGTCCTCAACACATTTTTCCAACACAATTCTAGACAAGTGGTCAGCCACCACATTTTCCATAGCCTTTTTGTCCTTGATTTCAATGTCAAACTCCTCCAACAGGAGTGTCCATCTAATCAGCCTGGGCTTAGCATCTTTCTTGGATAATAGATATTTCAATACTGAGTGGTCTATGAAGATTACAGTTTTAGACCCAAGTAGGTAAGGTCTAAATTTGTCAACAGAAAAAACCACTGCCAGAAGCTTTTTCTCAGTTGTGGTGTAATTTAGCTGAGCTTCAGCAAGTGATTTGCTGACATAGGCAATGACCACTGGCAGCTTATCTTTCCTTTGGCCCAAAACAATACCTATTGCCAAGTCGGATGCATCACACATCAGCTCAAAGAGTAGTGCATAGTCAGGTGTTTGGAGTATAGGGGCAGAGGTGAGGCATATCTTCAAAGTTTCAAAATCCTCAAGACATTCAGCAGAAAAATCAAAGGGCACATCCTGGCAGAGCAGGTGGCACAATGGTTTAGCAATTTTGCTAAAATCTTTAATGAACCTCCTGTAGAATCCTGCATGTCCAAGGAAAGATCTAATTTATTTGACTGTTCTTGGAGGGGGCAAATTTTTAATGAGGTCAACTTTGGCCTTATCTACCTCAATTCCTTCTCTAGAGACTACATGGCCCAACACAATACCTTGTGTTACCATGAAGTGATTCTTTTCCCAACTTAAGACCAGATTGGTCTCCTCACATCTTTGCAAGACCAGGTGGAAGTGTTGCAGACATTGGCCAAAATTGTCCCCATATACACAGAAATCATCCATAAAAATTTCTAAGAACTTGTTAATTATATCAGAGAATATGGCATACATACACCTCTGAAAGGTGGCTGGTGCATTACACAACCCAAAAGGCATCCTTCGGTAAGCAAAGGTGCCAAAAGGGCAAGTAAATGTAGTTTTATCTTGGTCATGAGGGTGCATAGGGATCTGGTTGTACCCTGAGTACCCATCAAGAAAATAATAAAAAGCTTTTCCAGCCAACTTATCTAGAATTTGATCTATGAAGGGGAGAGGGAAGTGGTCTTTTCTGGTTTTAGAGTTGAGCTTTCGATAATCTATGCAAACCCTCCAGTCAGTGGTCTCCCTAGCTGGTCTCAGCTCTCTAGACTCAGTTGTAATAACTGTTATGCCAGATTTCCTGGGCACCACTTGAATAGGTGCCACCCATTTAGAATCAGAAATGGGGTAAATTACCCCAGCATCTAGCAATTTAATAATCTCTTTGAGGACCACTACCTGCATGTGAGGATTCAATTTCCTCTGCATTTCTCTGGAGGGTACTGAGCCCTCCTCTAAATGGATCCTGTGCATACATATTGATGCATCTATCCCTCTGAGATTCGCAATGGTCTAGCCAATTGCCTTTTTGTGCTTCCTCAAGACTGTTAGTAATTCTCCCTCTTGCTCATTGGTAAGAGAGGAGATAATTACAGAAAGTTTTTCACCTTTCTTAAGGAAGGCATATTTCAATGTTTCTGGAAGCTTCTTGAGATCCAGATCAGGGGCTTGTTGGGTGGATGGCAAGATTGGTGCTTTGTTGGTTTGAGGAAGAGGCAGCAATATAGGTTTCCAAATGGAATGTTGCACTAAGCCCATAGAAGACTTCAATGTGGTCATGTCTTCTGTCCTAACAGCTGGGCTTTCTTCCTCTACCATGTCCCAAACTTCAACTAAACTTTTGGCAATGTTGCCTCAATCCAGCAGAGTGAGAAATTCTTCTTCAACAACTTCATCTAGTACATCCACTGCAAAGCTTTCCTCATTGTCTAGCTGAGGATACTTTGCACTGTTGTACACATTTAGTTCAACCTTCATGTGTCCAAAAGTTACCTCCATAATCCTTGACCTGCATTGAATGCATGCATTGGCAGTGGCCAAAAATGGCCTGCCCAAAATAACAGGTATAGGGGTTGTACTCTTATTGCAGCCCATGTCCAAAACAAGGAAGTCTGCAGGGTAAAAGAACTTGTCCACCCTACTAAGACATCCTCAACCACTCTCATAGGTCTCCTTTCAGACCTATCAGCCATTAACAGCACAATGGGGAGTAGGTTTTGGCTCCCCGAAACCTAGCTGCTGATACACACTGTATAGCAGCAAGTTTACACTAGCTCCAAGGTCTAAAAGAGCCCTTCCAATTGTGTGGTCTCCAATTATGCAGGGGATAGTGGGTATCCCAGGGTCTTGCAACTTCTCTGGTATTGTTATGTTTAATATAGAATTAACTATATCAGCTGCAAAAACCTTTTTGGACAAATGGCCTCTAGCTCTTCTTTTTTGGGTACAAAGGTCTTTCAGAAATTTGGCATAGGCTGGGACCTGTCTAATTGCATCAAGCAGGGGTAAATTGATTTTTACCTACTTAAAGGTCTCCATCATTTCCTCTATTTGTGCATTCCCCTTATCAAAAGGGGGAGGGCCGCTCAAAGCTTGAGGAAATGGCAACTGAAGTACTGCTGGTTTCTCAGCTGCAAGCCTATGACTAAACTTTTGTTTTTCTCTTTTTTCCTCTTTTCTTTCCTGCTGAGGCTCAACTACAACCTCATTATTTTTCTCTTGTTGCAGGGTAGCAGGCAACTCTTGGCTCTGTGCTCTAACATATTCTTTTTCACATTCATTCGAGAATTCTTTGGAAATGACCTCTCCTTGTTCCTTTCCAACCTGGTTGTCCACCAGCCTGCCAGACCTTAGGGTTGTGATGGCATTAGCTCCCTCAAAACTTGAGGAACCTTCTCCAATCAAATATTGGCCCTTAGGGTTGGCCACTGGCTGGCTTCGCAACCTGCCCTCCTCTCTTTTAGCTAAGACATTGGATATTTGGCCTAGCTGCTCTTCCATTTTCTTTATGCTTTGACAGTGACAGTTCACAGTCTAAGTCAAGGTTCCAAGGTTTTGCAATGAGGTCAAAACCTGATCCTCAAAAGAAGTAGTTCGGGGCTGAGGTGGGGGAACTACCAACTGATTTTACTGCTGGGGTAGCTGTTGGTGCTAGAAATTTAACCTTGGGGCATATCCCTGGTTAAATTACTGTTGTGGCCTTTGAGGTAAGGCCAACATCTGTTGTGGCCTTTGAGGTAAGGCCAACATCTGTTGTGGCTGCATGTAATTATCATGTCTCTACCTCAAATTTGGGTGATCCCTCCACTGGTAACCAGTATTTTGGTGCTGGTATCCAATTGGCTACTTATTGTAGCCAACAGATTGTTGCTGGCCAAATGATTAGGCAGCGACAGTTTGTCCCATCACATACTCAGGATATTGCCCTGCAGATGGGCACTCCTCCATTGTGTGCTGTGGAGATTGGCATATCAGACATGCCTCCATCACCTGTGCAGCCAATCTGGGTTGCACCATAGTTAATAGTTTATCAAACCTATCAGAAAGATTTGCCATTTGCATTTGCAGGTCGTTATTCCCAGTTACTTCATACATCTTTCCTTTGGAAATTGTAGCTGGTCCCATTTTAGGAGAAGGCTCTTGAACAGTTCTTGACAAGGATATCTTTTGGAAAGCATTTTCACTGATGACCTCGAACAATTCCCATGCCTCATCAGCTATTTTGTGCATGTAAGTTTCACCATAAGAGGCATCTACCATGTCTCTACTTTTCTCATCAATCCCATTATAGAAGCTCTGGACAAGCTGCCAGTCAGGGATCTTGTAGTTGGGATATTGTTTGAGCATCTCCTTGAATCTGTCCCATGCTTGATTAAAATATTCAGTTGGGGGTTGGGCAAAAGCAAGTATTGCTTTCCTCAACTGGCTAGTTTTTGTATCTGGGAAGAATTTTGTCAAAATTTTGGGTTGGAGGTCTTTCCAAGAAGTGATGTTGTTGTTTGGGAGAGTAGCTAACCAGGTGTTGGCCCTGCCTTTTAGGGAGAAAGGAAAGAGCCTTAATCTAGTGGCTTCTGGTCCCAAACCAGTAATGGAAAATGTTGTGCATAGGGCCAAAAATTGGTCAAAGTGCTTGTAAGGGTCTTCCTTGCTGAGCCCATGGAAAGAGGGAAGCATTTGGATGATTGAGGTTTTAGTCTCATAGTTTCCCTGAACATCTGGGAATTGAATGCTGAATGGGGAATTATAATCATCAGGAGCATTCAACTCCTTCAATGTTCTGGGTTGCTCTTCACCCATGACTGTTGCTCAGTTTCAGTAAGGGGCTCAACTGTGGTGTGTCTGGGCCTTCTTGGTCTTCTGGCCTTTTCTATCTCAGGTTTAGGAGGCTCTAATGTGGGACTGAGGGATCTCCTTCCTAACATGCACACACACCAACATCAGGGAAGACTACTTGCAGACACATTGCAATTAACTCAAAGAATTATCTAAATAAAATTACAACTATCTTAATCAATTGCTATGGAATTTGCAAAGGAAGAATAGACTGAGTTTTGAGGGTTAGAAAAATGCAAATAGAGGTAGCTAGACTCCTAGTGCAGTTCAACTTTCCTTCGCTGCTACTGTCCAGATCCGTAAAGAAAAATTCCAAATGTAAATCAGCAATATCAATTATTCACAAGCACAACTACCAAAGAATAAAAAAAATACAAAAATCTGGGGTCTACTAATAGATCAAAATCCCCGGCAACGGCGCCAAAAACTTGTTGCTTGAATTCTAGTGTGCTGATTTATTGTGAAATGATAAGAGCAAAAAAAATAAATATCAAAGAAAGATAGAGGGTGGATTCAGCACAACTAAAATAGCCTAGACCTGCAAGATACAGGGTCCTTTGTAGCAAGTTTTGATAAGTAAGAGTTTGTCCCACAGGGAAAATGGTCTAAAGCTCCAAGGGAGCCATCTTTAGTAGGCCTTCCAGATCTGACTACAGATCTAGCAATCCTAAATGGAAGGGGATTTAAGGTCACTATTGTTTAAATCCTATGGTAACCTAATGCCTAAACTACAGAAATGGTTGAGAAGAATGATGGAGTGTGAGAAAATAAATATAAAAAAGGTGAGAAGTAGGCTATTAGGTACAGATATGATGGATTTTATAACTCAGACTCAGATCTGCTGCTATAGAAGTCCTCTCCAATGGCTACATTATCACCAAAGAGGAGAAAGGAACCAACTCCCCCCTGTGCCATGATCCAATCCCTTATGGCTATAACCTGTCCACTCAAATGGTCACAGACTATCCAATAGGGGAACCACAGTCCATAGATGGGTCAGAACATGTTTATCATTGTAGGCACTACTGCATCCAGGCTACCAGCTCAAGAATCCATAGGAACCTCAACCTCTAAAGTTCTATGTCTGGGGCATAGGCCTGCAATGTGCACTAGACTGGACACACAGGACCAACAAGAGTTTGAGTACTAGCTTTAGATCTAGCTGTTCATTGCTTTCCAGTCACAAGCCTACAATCTCTACAGCCAGATCAGATCTTCCATCTGATAGTGGGTCCATACAAATACAGGAGAGTCTATCTCTGCACAATCTGTCACAGGGCTACAAGCACAAGTGCAGAGAAAAAGAATCTGTCTTAGATCTGTGGATTGGCCTCACCCTAGGGCTATAACCTGTCCACTCAAATGGTCACAGACTATCCACAGAGGCTATCCTCCTCACAGAGGTTTGAGACAGAACAAGTAGATTGTTGCCACCACCATGTTCACAAGGCTACCATCTTAGGCTCCCATGGGGATTCAGATTTAGTGCATCCTGTGGTGGGGCATAGGCCTGCATAAGTGCCTAGTCTGGACACATAGGTCACTTGGATCTAAATAAATCCTTAAAAACAATCTTCCATTGCTTACAATACAACTTCGCAATGGAGGATCTCAAGGCAGCAGCCTTGTACAGAACAACCCTCAAACATCAATCCCATACATGTATAACATCCTATTGTAAAACTTTATTAAAACTGTTCCAAATTTACATAAAAAGGCATAGCCAGCAAGTGCTGGACTATGGAGAGAAGAAAAAGGAAAAAGATGCTACCTAAACCCTAACCTTAACCTACTAGAACTCTACAACCGATTCAAAAAGATCGCCTCCTTCAAACCTAAACTAAGCTTAGGCTTATATAGTAGTCGGCTGTGGGAGCATTAGGGTTAGGAAAACCCTAATTTTAATGATGCAAACATGGCCCATTTATGTTCCTTGGATGCCTCGGGGCCTGTGCATGGAGATTAGAGCATTGGAGTGCGTGCCCTAATTGCTGGAAGTTCTCAGACTGCCCCTGCAGAAGTGGGAGGAAGTTAAGATCTCGAGCCTCGCTAGGTAGCAAGGATTTCCAGGTCTTATTGTGTGATAGAGTTGTCATCGCGGGATTCAATTGACTTGAAGCTCTTGCAGTCGCGGGATAGATAGTTTGGTCATTGCGGAATTGCGCTTTCCTCTTGAATGACACGAGAATTGCATGCGCGGTTCATTCCTTAGTGAATCTCGCAGGGATCCCTGCGAAGAAGCAATATGCATAGGCCTCTGGATTGCGCAAGCAGTTCCCTGAAGATCTGCATCCTGTGGCCACTGCGCGATAGCTACGCGCCAAAGTGCCTGGAGCTCTCTCTCCTCAGCGGATCGCGTGAGGATTAAATGCTCCTCTCTTGAGCTGCGTAGGAATGCGCGAGTGCTTTCAACTGAGCCTCGCAAGAACTGCGCGAAGTCTGCTTCTTGAGCCCTTCTGTCATTAATCTGTGCAAGAACAGCACGAGCAGTTGGTGTGCTGCCTTGAGAGACCCGTGACAACTGTGCGAAGCATTCTTTCTGAATCAATTGAACCCTACAACATCTGCGTGAGGCTCACTTCTTGATTTGTTACTACTGTGCCTTGCCTATGTTGCAGCTAAGTTCTCTGTCTGGGTCCAACTTCCTTTCTTCTGAGGAACTTCTGGGGTAAAAGTAGGCTTCTTAGTAGGGTTAGGGCCTTATCTGCAACTACTACTTATTACCTACAAAATGGGCTTAACACACATTTATTAAATGACTAAGGGTCTAACAGAGATTAAGTTAAGGGGTGAAAAGTGGTACTTTTCAGGTCTTAACAACAACTACCACTAAGAAGGAGCTGCTTGCTGATCACTCAGCTCTGAAATACCTATTAGTCAAGAAGGATGCCAAACCAAGATTGATTAGATGGATCATCCTTTTGCAGGAGTTTGATCTTGAAATCAAAGACAAGAAGGGAGTTGAGAATGTGGTGGCTGATCACCTCTCTAGGATTATTTGGAAGAATGTGCAGCAGCACCTATTAATGAATTATTCCCTGATGAGCAGCTATTTGCTCTCCAGTCTAGTGTGCCCTGATTTGCACACATTGTAAATTTCCTTGTTGTTGGTAAGATCCCCCCTCACTGGTCCAAGTTGGACAAAGACCTATTTTTCTCTCAAGTCAAACATTTTATGATGGAGGATCCATGCCTTTACAAGCATTGTGTAGATCAGGTGGTTAGGAGATGTGTCCCTGAGAGTGAGTTCCACAGTATTTGTTATATATGCCATGAGCAAGCCTGTGGAGGTCACTTCAGTGTAAAAAGATTGCAGCAAAAGTGTTGTAATGTGGTTTTTATTTGCCCTCTTTGTTTAGAGATGCATATTTACATTGCAAAGCCTATGAGAGATGTCAAAGGTTGGGAGGCATTTCGAAGAGAAATTAAATGTCATTGCAGCCCATCCTTGTAGTAGAACTTTTTCACATTTGGGGCATTGATTTTATGGGTCCCTTTCCTCCATCTATGAGCTTTAATTTCATACTTATGGCAGTGGACTATGTGTCCAAATGGGTTGAACCCATTGCCACAAGGACCAATGACCACACAGCTATCCTTAAATATCTAAAGGATAATATCTTCTCAAGATTTGGCACCCTTAGAGCTATCGTTTGTGATGGGGCGAGCCATTTCTGTAACAGACCTTTTGAGAACCTCCTCAAAAAGTATTCTGTTACACATAGAATTGCAACTCCCTACCACCCTCAAACTAGTGGGCAAGTTGAAATTTACAATAGAGAGATCAAACATATTCTAGAGAAGACTGTGAGGCCTGATAAAAAGGATTGGGCATAAAAGTTGAATGATGCTTTGTGGGCTTATAGGACTGTCTATAAGACCCCTATTGGCATGTCCCCATTCAGGTTGGTTTATGGCAAGGCCTACCACCTGCCAGTAGAGTTAGAGCACAGATCCTATTGAGCTATCAGAAAGCTGAATTTTGATCTAACTACTATTGGTTCTCACAGGAAATTGCAATTGGCAGAGCTTGAGGAGCTAAGGTTGGAAGCTTATGCAAATGCCAAAATCTACAAGGAGAGATCAAAAGCATTCTTTGACAAGAAATTAATGAGCAAGGACTTCAATGCTGGTACTAAGGTTTGGCTTTTCAACTCCAAATTAAAATTCTTTCTAGGGAAGTTGAAATCCAAGTGGGATGGACCTTACACTGTCATCCATGCCTCCCCATCTGGTACTGTGGAGATCATGGATCCTATGTATGGGAAAAT
Source organism: Chloranthus sessilifolius (assembly GCA_021018995.1). Lineage (NCBI taxonomy): Eukaryota > Viridiplantae > Streptophyta > Magnoliopsida > Chloranthales > Chloranthaceae > Chloranthus > Chloranthus sessilifolius. The sequence continues at coordinate 44,915,421 of CM037596.1, forward strand.
CATGAAAGTAAATGGTTAAAGGTTGAAATTTTTTATAGAAAATTCAGTGGAACCTACTCAAACCATTCACCTACATGAACCTCCCATTGCTTAGTGATCCACAGCCTTGACCATGTGTGCCATATGTTTTAAATGTGTTTTTTGTTTTGTTTGTCTAAACATCTGTCATTTGTGTTTTTGTTATTGTGTGATTTTGATTGGCTGGTTTGTTTTATTGTGTTTTGTTGTGTTTTGTTTTGAGTACATGTGCATATTTGTCATCTGAGTCTGATGTGGATTTATGTTGCTACTATCGGCGAGGAGCTGTCATTGCAAATATCATGAATTTGATTTAATTGAAAAATTTTATCATCCTGAATTTCTGATATACATGTGTTGATATTGGGCAAACAAATTATCATGATGAAATGGAGTGCAGGTGATAGGGTTGGTACTGATGCACAATGGATAGGTGCATCACAGATTGGATGCACTTGCCAATGTGCAGCACTGACCAAAAACTTAAAATTTGCTTTCTCGCGAGGCTAAAAGGCTTAAATTTCAAACTCATGAGCTATTGGAAGCTTTCTCGCGGAGCTGAAATGCTTGCTGATGCCTAATATGGAACCACGCGAAGAGCAGGAACCATATATGCTAAACCTCGCAAAGTTTATCAGCTAAACTATGTGAGAGATGAAGAATCTCTTCGCGTGCTAAGGCCCAGCTTCAGCTGCGCAAGTGACCGTGCGAGACACATAAAGCTTCAAATTTGACCTCGCAAGGCTACTTTTTTTCTTGCAACAACATTCTTCAAGAGCTTGGATTTTACTGCACGAGAAATGTTCTGCATGAGAACCTAGCGAGAACCGTGCGAGGCACGGGTTAGCCTTATAAACCCTGCGATTTTTCCCATTTCCTCCATTCTATATTTTTGCCCTAACTTCCATAGCACAAAAACAAAGCTCCCCACTTTATTCTTTCTTCTCCACTACCTAATCCACGCCACCTCAAACATTTTCCCTCTACCATTTTGCTCCCCAGCATCTTCTAATCACTTTAAGCTAGGTTTGGGGGAATTTGAACCGCGGTGTAACGTTTGGCGTGAAACCCTAATTTCCATTGGTAAGAATTCTCTCTCTTTGATTTATTTGATTAGATATTCATTTGGTAGTAAGTAGAGAGGAGTTATAATTTATGTGGTTATCAAGTGGACATTCAAAATCTAAGAGTTTAAAACCCTAGTTTGGACAAACTGAGAAGATATGGCCACGGGTTCAAAATTCATAGACACCTTGGCCGCTTTGGTGACCCCCTTCAGCCAGTGGCAGCCCTGTGGCCACTAGGAAATCCGTAAGGATTGCAAAGGCCTCCACTTTGGAGACCTCTGAGGTGTCTCCACCCATTATGGAGCCCCACATTGAGCATCCAGCAGTGAAGAAGGGCAAAGTTGTGGCCTCTGATGCCCAGGCCAAGAAGAAATCTGCCCCAAAGAAGAAGGCCTGAGAGCTCCCATCCACCAAAAGTCCTGAAAATCCCAAGAAGAAACTGAAAAAAGGCAAAATTGTGGCCCATGAGATCTTAGAGGTTGCCACTAATGAGGGAGAGAGTACTGAGTACCTTAGGGTACCATCTGAATTTGTGAGAGCAATAAAACTCGAGGCTGAGACAAGTTTTGAGAAAGTCTACTTTGAAGAGTTACCAGAGACATCAGCCTCCATTGAGTACCTGACCAAGGCATCTCTACTACCCTTGTTGAGACCCCCACTATAGCCAGTCTTCCCTAGACTAGTGTAGTTATTTTATCAGAACATAAGGGTGAAAATTGGAGATGATGGGAACCCTGCATTACTGGTATTAATATTTAAGTTTGAGATGCTCTTCAATCAATCATCTATAGCAGAAATACTGGGAATTCAAGATAGATATAGCCCTGAATGTGGCATGGGTCCTCTCTTGACAGCCACCATCCCAGAGATAGACAAGGAGCTAATTAGAGGGGTCACAGCCTCAGGAGTCTTAATCAGAAAGAGGGATTTGCACCCAAACCTCAAATTCATGGATGGGGTGTTAAGAAAGAATGCATATTACTCGGGCCATGAGCAGGAGAGAAGATTTTCAATTGCTAATGCACTCTTTTCATTTCACAAGAACCACTACTTGGATGCTGCCAAGTTAATTTTTGAAGGGATGGAGGACATTCATGAGAAAATGAAGACCAAGAAAAAACCCCACTCACTCCCTTACAGCAGGCTTATTATAGCCTTGCTACAGCTTGATGGTTATCCCTTTCAGAGAGATGAAGAGACTGCCACCTTAAACCCCACCAAATGTGGAAAGAAGCAATGAGAGATCAGTGGAACCCTTATAGAGAAGAAGAAGAAAGAGAAGGAAGAGTTGAAAAGGGAAGCAACCCCCACAATTGCAGAAGCAGCTGCTGCTGCTGCTACTCCTACTATTGCTGAAGCTCCTCCTGCTGATGCTACCTCTATGGCAGCCCACTCACATGTGCCAGCCAGCACAACCTTCACTCCTCAAGTTATTACCTCACCCTCCATACCCATGTCCATGTCCATACCACCTCCTACCTCAACCCAAGCCTCACAAACCCTTACAATTTTATTAACTTTACAAATTACCTCAGCCACAGCTATAGCCGCATCAACCTCATCACCACATACCATACCCACTGAGACCTTAACCACACATACACCCTTACCCATTTTTCCAGCCCACCCTAGCCCACCTGTGACAACACCCTATAAAAAGAAAAGGAAATCAACCAAGGCCCCCAAAGAACCCCAGCCCACCTATATATCCCAAACCATCCCAATCCCTGCAACAGCTAGAATTCCAGACCCAATTCCTACAACCTCTGAACCTAAGCCTCACAACCTTAAAACCTCCTCTCAACCCTTTGAAACCTCCACACCTTTCGCACCTGAAACCCTTCAGCCTTTAGACCAATCCATTCAATTTTTCCCCACCCATGAGCTAAACCCTCTTTCAGAGGAAAGGTACTCAGCTATGATGTCGTCTATCATAGGAGACATCAATCATGAGTACACTCCTCTTCCTGACTCACCTCACCCTCCCCATTTCACCCCTCCACATGAGTCATCAGAACCCCACCCATTTGAACCTAGACTTACTTCTCCTCAGCCTACTAACTTTACCCATGCACCCACTTCCCCATTTCAACCTATTCCACCCATTCCAACCCAACCTATTATTTCTTATATCCTACCCCAAATCCTGAACCTCCTCCTATCCATTAAAGCCCAAGTGTTGGCCAACACCCAAACCCAATCTTCCATTGAGGCCAACCTTCAAATCATGACCCCTACCATCCAAAACCACTCCTTAATCCAAACTATCCTACAGACCATCTAGTCCACATTGTCCCTTTTACTCCAACCTTCCCAGCAACCACCTATCCTTACAATAACCCATTTATCTACCCCACCCCTTTCTCAACCTCAGCCTATCCCTATCCAATTGCCCATTATTCCCTTACCTGCAGTCCCACCTACTGTAGCAACCTTCAATGCTGCAACAGATGTGGAGGACTTAATACCCACCTCCATAATCCCAACCCAAACAAACCATGAGCCTGACCCTGAATTACCCCAACCCACTCCCTCCCCATTTCTGGCTGGCTCTTCTTCAAGTGATGAGCAGCCCTTGCTACATGCCTCTTCATTTTCCATACCCCCGCACTCCACCCATCTTCATGCCATGAAATCCAATCCTTACTTTAAAATGGACATCATTAGAGGGATGGCTGACATCTAAACATCCATTAGAGTTCCCTATGATGAGAAGATTTGCAAACTGGAGTTGGCCCACAAAGTGGAATTGTTGCAAATCTCTAAGGGCTGGAAAAGAATGCTGGTTTTATTTAAAGCTCAGGAGCATGCTACAGCATTAGAGAAATAGAGAGCTGATTCATTGGAACAACGATTGACTATAGCCAAAGAGGTAACCAAGCTCACCAGGGAACTATATGAAACTAGAGTTCAGCTGGGTGAAAAGAAGGTTGAAATGTATCAAAAGAGATTTGGTGAATTGACTTGCAGAGGGCCTATGCAAGCAGTTGAATATGCCCCTCCAGCCAGCGCAACTGCTGCTCCCTTGGAGAAAGAGAAAGACAAAGGAAAAGGAGTCACAATCAAGACTGAACCTGCATAAAATTCTGATGATTAAGTTTTGCGCATGTAATTAGTTAGGATTGTGTCGTTCTTTTCACTTCCATTGTACAAATTTTTTGTACATAAATGAAATTTCTTTTTGTGATATTTTGTTTGGTTTCCTAGCTATCTTTCTATTTGTGTGTTTTTTTTTCTGTTAATTGTTTGTGTGTGATCTTTTATGCTTTTAGTTGCTTTGTTTTGTGTTTTAATGTATCAAATACCCTGCTGCACCATCATTTCATCTTTGAATAAGTGAGGACACTGCTCTTCATAGGTTTGGGGGTGTGGCAAGGGTTTGCCAATGATGTAGTTAACCTAAGTGCAGTAGAATCAAGTGACTGAGATAGATATAGAGCTGTGCTCACCTAAGAAACATTAAAAATGAGAAAATTCAAAAATTTTACAGTCATTTAGCTATAAAAACTTTTAATTTTTAAACATTTCCATGAGATGAACACCAAGAGAATTCACTTGTGTCAGTACTTAGTGAGCCATTAAAGAGAGAAAAAGAAAAGACATGCCTAAGAGTCAAATGAAAGACCATAACTACTGAGATTTGGGCTAACAAATTTATTTTTTCTGAGGAGTGACTGAGACAATTCTTTTTGCTCTAAGGACTGGCTGAGACAATGTCCTCACTAGAAGTTAGGCATCTCCAAGTTAAAACAGCTAACAGCACTCATGACATTTAGGAAAGGATCAAGGCCTTCTCTTGGACAGTTTGAGCCTAAACATACCAAACCTGATAAATTGCACTTGTATATACCCCTTTTGAGCCTTAATTTCTAATTTTTTTCAAAATACACTTGAGTATTTGAACCTGAACCTATGGACCTAATTCAAACCTACCCCCACTCTGAGAATTCAAAAGGTAAAGGAGAAGGAGTGAAGATGGACAAGCTAGGGTCAACATTGGGTGAATGGAGAAGAAACACCAAAAGGAGGATAGCAGTGTGGTAGTTGGGGAGAGGTGGCATTTCAAGAAAATAAAAATAAAAAGAAAAGAAAAAGTTATCCAAAAGAAAAATAAAAGAATAAAATGAAAAGGGAGAGAGAGGAGTCAAGAGGAAATTTCATTGAAAAGAGTAAAAATAAGAGGAGAAGCTGGCCACCTCAAGTCTGAAAAATGTCATAGAAAATGACATGTGTTGAATTAAAGAAGGTGAAGTTATGAATACCCTCCTTCACCTACTAATTTCTCAAATTTGCATCCTTTTTACCCTTCCATTCTTTATAACCTACACTCATAAGCCACAGTACAACCCAGTCATAAGACCATGTGATCCTAAGTTGAATGAGCTGCTTTGTGGAGATGAGGAGTTGTTCAATCTATGGTGAGGAATAGTCAATGATGCCAAAATTTTGTAGCTTTGCCTATGCTCATGCTTACAGACCCATTTGAGGGCTGTAACTTCTCTTGAGCTTGTGTGAAAATGTAAACCCTCAAAATTCTTTATGAGAGACTGCACTGGTAAGTATTGGGTTTGACATTGAAAGTATTGGGCATTACCTAAACCTAATTTTTGAATTGATGGTGAGCTCATTACTGACATATGGATGTTTTTTCTCTTACTGCAAACTAAGTGGAAATGATGTGCATACATGCAAAAATTTTAATGATTAAATGTCTGAGCATATAACTTGTTTAATTTCCTCATATTTTGAATCAAAGGTGAACTGATGCTTTGCGTATTAACAACTAACTTGATAATTTTGTACTTGTGTTAACTATTTCATTGAGAATTTTGTGGGTACCCTCACTGAAAACCCTCAGGAGACTTCACTCCTCCTCTAGGGATCACCTAGGGGTTTAAAAGGCTTGATGCATAAGCTAAATGTATCTGTGTTCCCTAGAAAAGTAACATTTACATTCTTAGAGTAGTTGTTTAAATCTTTCTTTGCTTAGGGACTAGCAAAGATTAAATTTTGGGGTGTGTTGTTCACTGAAAAGTACCACCTTTTACCTCTTAACCTGACCTTTGCTACACCTTAAAGCTGACTAATAACATCTTGTTTAGTGTGTTTTGTAGTTAATAATAAATTATGCAGCTTAACACAAAGTCTATGCTTTTGATGCTAAAGAAGAGAGAAAATTCAAGCCAAAGATGACAGCCAAGCCAAATACTGATGAAACACCATGGTAGTGCTCACCATGGTGACTATTTTGCATATCATGATGGACCAAGGAAGTCTAGCAGATGAAAGAAGTATAAATGAGAGTGGAGAAAGCTACAATATAAGTATATACCTTGCAGTAGAGGAAAAAATGATTATCTCACACAGTTAAGGTGCCTCCTCGCGTGGCTAAGGGTGCAGCACAAGAGAGCTCACGAAGAAGTCATGCAGCTCAGTGAAGAGACTTACACAGAGAAAATTCTCGCACAGCAGTCATGCACTTCAGCTGCAAGTAACACTAAAAGGAACTCGCGAAGTTCTCAGCCACTAAGTCTTCAGAAGCACAGCTCGCAAATTTCTTGCGAGGATCAAGGCTTACATTAATTGCGTGCACTATCTCACGAAGTTAATCTGCACAAAGAGCGACAGCTAACTCTCAAAGTTCTCACGTGGCTCTGGAGGAGAGAGACGCCCAGAAACTACTTCGCACAGCTCTCGCGAGCTTAAAGCCCACACCTTCCACTTCGCGAGCTAAATTGACATGTGAAAATGCACTCTGCAAATACTCCGTGAGAGGATGTTCTGAATCTCCACTATGTGAGTGCGTTCAAAGACAAAGTAGTTGCGCGACTAACTAAAGTCCAACAGCGCGACTTAACAACCTTTAAAAGCCAAATGCTACCTTGCGAGGACTCTGTAACTGTGCGAATGAATTAATATGCAGAAGCCAGCCCCGCGAAGCTCAGGCTCTCCACTCAGTCTCAACTCTAGGGACCTTTTGCGAATTTCCCAAGGTTTAAGGCACACATCCTGAGGCACTGATCTTGGGGCACACATCCCAAAGCATCCATGGGTTATAACAGTGCCACATCTATTAAAAAATTAGGGTTAATCTTCTCTGAGCCAAGGCATTAGGGACTGAGTATATAAGTTGCACTTGTAACTTAGAATTTTTATATCTCTCTCAACCTCTGTCAGCTGTGAGCTCAAGCAAACTAGGGTTAGAGTTTGATCATCTCTTTTTCCCATTCTTTCTTCTCTCTTAGCCCAACACTTGCTGGCTAATCCTTTTGTAAGCAGTTAGGTGTAGTTTTATTTGGTTTTATAATGGGTCATGTAAACATTGGGATTTTTGGATGAGCAGTTGGGCAAAAGGCTGCTGCCTTAAGGATTTGCGTTGTAAGTAGTGTTGATCAATGAAATTTGTGCTTTAATTATACACTAAATCTATTATTTTTCTATTTGCCCGTAGATTTGTTCAGGCTATAGCATGCATTTAGGATTTGAGCTGATTGAAAGGCCCATAGAATCATGAGCTTGTAGCCCTGGGACCATGGTGGTAGCAGCAGTTTACATATTCTTTCTTAGATCCCTGTGGTGAGATAACCTCTGTGGATAGTCTGTGACCATTTGAGTGGATAGGTTATAGCCCTAGGGTGATTCCAAGCCACATATCTGAGAAAGATTCTTCTCCTCTGCACATGATCTTGTAGCCTTGTGAGAGGTTGTTGTAGGAACTGACTCCCCTCTATTTCACTTGATAAATATCAGATGTTAGATCTGATTTCTCTGTAGTAATTGTAGACTTGAGGGGTGAGTCATTACAGGCCTTTGTAGCAATGACTAGATGCTTTCAAGTCCCTCCTTGGGGTAGATATCCTATGATTGTCAGCCTAATCTGTTACAGATCTGGGGAGCTTGTAGCCTGGCAAAACATAGTGTCTTCAATAGTTTTCTTGTTCTGATTTAATCCATTGTTGGGAAGAAGTCTCTTGGATAGTCTGTGACCATTTAAGTGGACAAGTTATATCCTTAGGATCAATCCTTTCAAGTGATTGAACCTCCTCTATTGGATAGTCTATGACCATTTAAGTGGACAGGTTATATCCTTAAGAGGAGTCTAGGTTACAGGGTTACTTTGGATTCTTTCACCTTGTTGATGTTTTTGATAACACATCAACAAGGACTCTTGCAGAGATAGCCCTGAATCTGAGTTACATTACTGAATTAATCCCAACCTGATTGCTTACTTTCCATTATTTTATCTTTTCTTTTGGGCACACACCATCACCACCTTCTTCATAACCCTTTCTCTAGGATAGGACTACACTTTATTTCTCTTCTTTTAGTGTTCATTTAGTGTAGTTGTGACACCCAATTCCCTTTCTTTAGGATTGCCAGATATGTAGCCAGATTTAGAGGTCTACTATTATAGACCATTTTGGATTCTAGATTAATTTATTTGTGGGACAAACTGTCATAACCCTAGATTTTTGGGAACCGTGCATGTCACGTACCATGCCCGTGTGTCTGTGGTTCACAAGGAAACTAAAATTTATGTATACACACTATAGGTGTATATGTGAAACACACTAACTTTCACTAAATAAGTGGAGAGCTAAGTAGAGAGAAGTCTCTCATTCGTGACCTAATTGAGTTAGATAAGAGAGGGAGTGAAATAGAGAGAAAGAGGAGAGGGTGTCATAAAAGAAGATTAGAGGTAGAAAATTTTGGTGGTTAAGAGACGAGATCCATATTAGGGATCTTAAACATACGTGAGGAGAAACTGTGGGGAAGAAACTAGAAAGGATTGTGTGGGTTTGAGCCTGTGGAGAACCTGGAAAGAGGTCGGAGGAAAAGCTCTTGGAACTCTCCCCATCTCATTTGATATGGGATCAAGTTTATATTAGATCCATTGAGTGAGGTATGTTTTAAATGCTCATGAAGTATGAATGAATAGTTAAATGATTTTGTTGACCTTAAAAAGGGCCTTGAATGAAGTAGGAAATTGTTTCTCGAACAGATCGAGCATTTAATTTTTTCATCCCTCGCTCGAGCGGTTTAAATGACTCGCTCAAGCGAGGATGGAATATAAAGACAACATAAATTGTGTTCTGGGCTCGCTCGAGCGAGACCCATAGTGAAAGGAAAGCTCACTCAAGCGAGGCTTCGCTTTAGCCTCTGGTACCTCGTTATAACCGCTCGAGCGATAAATAGTGCTCGCTCGCGCGAGGGATTATAACCGCTCGCGTGAGGGATTATAATCGCTCGAGGGATGAATAGTGCTTTCTCGAGCGAGGGATTATAACCGCTCGAGCGATGAATAGTAACTGCTCGAGTGATGAATACTGCTTGCTCACGCGAGGATTTAGTACCTCGTTCTTATCGCTTGAGCGAGGTCAATTGCTCGCTTGAGCGAGGAATAGTTCCAGCTCGCTCGAGGAATTACCCGATTTTCTCATTTCTTTTAGTGTAATTTATGAGAATTGTGCTCCCAAGGGTTCTAGGGACCATTCTAAGTAAATTCGTAACACATGCAATGTAGGTTTGACGTGAGTCATTATATGTAAACCTCTACGAGAAAGGAGCGCGTTGGATTTTGCTTTGAGGTAGGAAATATCTTAAAACATGTACTTTAATTCGTCAAAACCATGTATGTAGAGTATTTTAAATATGTAGAGTATCTCAAGAAAATAGTCATGTATCAAATGTGTTTCCAAAACGTGTGTGTGTGTGTGTGTATGAATTCAAATGTAACCATGAAGTCCCCAGGGGATGTAGAAATGTAACAAGGGGCATCTTAATGATGCATTAACCCAGTAGCATCCCAGGGATGCAGATGGAACCAAATGGTGAAATAAAAGAAGAGCGATAAGGCCTAATATAATAAAATTAGCACAATCACGGTGAATAACTATATGTAGAGCACATTCGATATTTTTGTTATTTAAGGTTTTAGTAGAATACCCCACCGATGTGGCGGGATACCCACGACTGACTAGGCAGGATATCCGTGACCGATATGGCGGCCAAACCGTACACTTTAGTACATCCCAGGGATGTTTAATTGAGAATAGACCCTACCGCCTAAGAGAAAGGGGCCTGGGTGGTATTGAATTTTAACATATAACAAGTGTCTATTTAGACGACGATGGTGGGATTCCATCGGGGCTCGATGCTATATTGCTCGGGGACTACTTAAGTTAAGGTTTAAGTGCTTAGGCCAAACCCGTTACTATACTAGTAAGATGAGAATAAATAAAGTCATGCAAAGTAACAGTTGTATCTATCATTTCATTTTCAATTATTTCAATTGCCTTTCAGCAGTTCTATCCGATAAATTGTGCCTTGAAACTGTTTTAACATATATGTGAGAGCTTAATTTATATGTTCACTGTGTTTTCCCTATTGAACTAGGATGTAGCTCACCCCTTAGACTATACATCGCAGGTCCAATACCAGCGGCGGCAGAGATTTCTAGAGACGTTGATCCGGAGGACTCGGATTTCGTGCCCAAAGAAGAGTCAGAGCCTCCTCCTGAGGAATTCTTCTAGGAGACCCATTGCGTACTTTGAGAGTGAATTGAGAGTATTTGGTACGACTCGGCATGTCAAGCCTTAGTTATCTAAAATGTAATTAAACACTATGATTCTGTCGGCGAACCATCTGGGGTGAACGGTTTATCACCGATGGTTCGAGTCAGTTCTTATGCCCATGAATTGGCATGGGACTAGAACTGCCTTTAGAGTTTTCTTTTATATTAAATGCATGAAAATTTGTTTAGAGTAGATTCTTGTGTTTTACCTTGTGGTTTATGGCTTGTATTACCAATGCCCCGTACAATTTTATCGGGCACGGCCTTGAGGGTTGTGCAAATGGCACAGATTTTGGGTTGCCGAAATTCAGGCTGTCACAATTGGTATCAAAGCCATTTCTTTTAAATTTCTGACAATCATTCCTTTTGTCAGAGCATAGGGACTCCTGCTAATGAAATCATGGTTTTCATACAGACCGTTATGTTTCCTAGGGGAAGAGGCCGACCCAGGGGTGGTCATGATAGGAATTTGCACAGTAGAGATGAGTTCATCTCGCCTACGAACAGAGTGCCATTTGGAAATAGGGAGGTTCTCGAGGGTAGTGGCCAAGAAGAGAACCAAAATCAAGCAGAAAATCAGGAGCGAGACCATCAGGATCGAGATCAGAGAGAACAATATAGAGTGAGAGAAAGAAATGAAGAGAGAGAGAGAGGAGCATCAAAGGGAGATGCATATAATGGAAACCATGGCAACTGCCATGGCACAACAGGCAGCATCCTTGGCAGCTCATGCCGCCCCAGAGCAACATCAGACACCTACGCCTCTAGTAGGGCCGACACTACTAGTAGTTTCAGCATTTACCAAATTCAGGAGGATGAGACCTCCTAGCTTTTCAAGGCAGGCAGACACCATGGCAGCCAAAAATTAGCTGAGTGAAATGGAGAAGCTATTTAGTGTACTGACATGCACACAGGACGAGAGCGTCTGTTGGGCAGCTTACATGCTAGATGGGGAGGCTGGACCTTAGTGGAAATCTGTTTCATGGACTAGGGCTCAGGAAACTCCATATATGCCCTGGATATGGGATGAATTCATTGAGGAGTTCAACAAACAGTACTTTTCGGAAGTTGTGAGGAATCAAATGGAGACCCAATTTTTACAACTCATGCAAGGAAAGATGACCGTAAGAGAGTACGGAGTAGAATTTATGAGACTTGCTCGTTTCGCTCCAGACTACGTGATTTCTGATGTGATGAAAGCGAAGAGGTTCTAATAGGGCCTAAGGCCGGACATCCGAGGAGGAGTTGCACCATTTCAGCTAAAGACCTATGGAGAGGTCATGAGTAAGGCATTAGTGGTTGAAGAAAAAACCAGTAACTGACACCGTCAAAGGGAACAGCAAGGAAGAGGAAGCATAGATCAAGGCAGGACTGGGAGTTATGAACCGATGAATAAGAAGCCGAGGTTCATAGCACCGAATCAGAGATAAACATTCCAAACAGGGTATGGGAGAACCGCACAACAAACCACTCATCAAAGTTCCCCATTGCTGGTGTCAAGGAGACCGATGAGGTATGAGAGTCCTGCTATTTCCACTGGAGCCACAGTTACACAAGGTTTTGCACGAGCTGTTTCTTCAATACCAAGAGAGACTTGTGCCAAGTATGGCAAGTCCCACAAAACGGCGGATTGCAGGCAAGGAATGTGAGGCTGCTTTAAATGTGGCAAGATGGGCCACGTAATTAGAGATTGCCCTGAGGCGAACAAGGAGAAGACGACTTCAGCTTCCATGCCACGACCTATTCAATCACGGAAACCAGTTGTTCACGGGAGAGCCTATGCAGTCACTGCCCAAGAAGCAGGGAGCGTGCATGACGTCATCCAAGGTGAGATTCCTTTTAAATAAAGAGTTTCAAATTAAATACAATTTTAGATAGAGCAGGTGCATTCGTTAGAACAGCGTGTAGACTAATTTTTTTTAATTTTTTTTTTCAAGTTAGAAATTCTAAATAAAGTATATACTATGTATGTATATATATGTGTTATAGGTACTTTACAAGTCTATGAAAAAGGATGCTATGTAGCACGTGACGCACGAGTGTTGATAGACCCAGGGTCTACCCACTCCTTTATCACTCCCAGATTTGCAAGGAAAATGAAGATTTTTTCGGAGACACTGAACTTTATTTTATCAGTGTCTATCCCAACAGGAGAATTAGTGGACACAGAGTTAGTCTACAAATCAGTAGTAGTGAGCGTTCGGGATGGCGACGTCTATAAATTAGACGCGCAATTAATATTGTTGGCATGCAAGGATTCGATGTGATCCTTGGCATGGATTGGTTGTCTCATTATTGTGCGACAGTGGATTGCAAGAACAAGGTTGTCGTTTTCTGACCTAGCACAAGGAGATCGTTTTGATTTCGAGGAGAGAGATTGACACAGGTGCCACTCATCTCTGCAGTCAGAGTCGAACGTTTGATCAAAAAAGGGTGTTGCAGTTATTTGGCATTCCTGAAGGGAGATAAAGATGAAGAGAATGTTATTTCCGAGATAGCAATAGTGCGAGAATTCCAAGATGTATTTCCAGAGGAATTGTCGGGATTACCTCCAAAGAGAGAAGTGGAATTCGCTATCGACTTAGCACTAAGAACGGAGCCTGTTTTGAAAGCACCATACAGGATGGCTCCTGCTGAGTTGAAGAAGTTGAAAGGGCAGTTGCAAGAGCTCATGGATAAAGGGTTTATAAGACCGAGCGTGTCTCCCTGGGGAGCACCGGTCTTATTTGTAAAAAAGAAAGATGGGTCGATGCAATTATGCATTGACTATCGGCAATTGAACAAACTCACTGTAAAGAATCGATACCCTTTGCCAAGAATAGATGACTTGTTCGATCAGTTGCAAGGGGCAAAGTACTTTTCCAAGATCGATCTGAGATTTGGATACCATCAGTTAAGAGTCAAGGCCGAGGACATTTAGAAAACTACATTCAGAACACGGTATGGACACTATGAATTTTTAGTGATGCCGTTTGGGTTGACGAACACACCTGCGTCATTTATGGATTTAATGAATCAGGTGTTTAAACCACACCTGGACTCCTGCGTCGTCGTATTCGTTGATGACCTTCTCATATACTCTAAATTGAATCTGCATCATGAAGACACTTATGAACCACTATACAAACTTTACGTGAACACCAATTGTACGCCAAACTCAGCAAATGTGAGTTTTGGTTAGAAGAGGTTAGCTTTTTGGGACATGTCGTCTCAAAGCATGGTGTCACAATAGATCCAGCTAAGATCGAGGCAGTAGTGAACTGGGAGCAACCAAAGACACTGACCGATGTCTGAAGTTTCCTTGGACTCGTAGGTTATTTCAATGTTTCGTTGAGGGGTTTTCAAAGATATCGGGACCTCTTACGAGACTTACAAGAAAGGATTCAAGATTTGAGTGGAGTGAAGAGTGCGAGAAGAGTTTTAAAGAACTCAAGAAGAGTCAGAGCCTCCTCCTGAGGAATTCTTCTAGGAGACCCATTGCGTACTTTGAGAGTGAGTTAAGAGTATTTGGTACTGCTCAGCAAGTCAAGCCTTAGTTATCTAAAATGTAATTAAACACTATGATTCTATTGGTGAACCATCTGGGGTGAACGGTTTATCACCGATGGTTCGAGTCAGTTCTTATGCCCATGAATTGGCATGGGACTAGAACTGTCTTTAGAGTTTTCTTTTATATTAAATGCATGGAAATTCATTTAGAGTAGATTTTTGTGTTTTACCTTGTGCTTTATGGCTTGTATTACCAATGCCCCATATAGTTTTATCGGTCACAGCCTTGAGGGTCATGCAGATGACACCGTATGAAGCCTTGTACGGAAGGCGATGTAAATCACCCATCAACTGGGAAGAAACTGTTGAAAAATTTGTTTTGGGACCCGAGTTGCTTGAAGATAACGCCGCTGTTGTCCGTATGATTAGAGAAAGACTAAAGACGGCTCAAAGCAGGCAGAAAAGCTACGCCGATATCAAGCGGACTAGTGTGAACTATAAGGTGGGTGAACACGTGTTTGTAAAGGTGTCGCCTATGAAAGGCGTGATGAGATTTGGAAAGAGAGGGATACTAAGTCCCCGTTATCTCAGACCCTTCTAGATTTTAGGTCGAGTGGGCGAAGTCGCATATTGCATTTGATTACCACCAGTGTTCGATCGAGTACATAACGTCTTCCACATTTCTATGCTCAGAAAGTATGTGGGTGACCTTTCCCACATTTTGGATGGTCAACCATTGGTGATGCACGAGGATATGAGCATGATAGAAGAACCGGCAGATATATTGGATAGAAAGGAACAAGTGCTACGCACCAAAGTTATTCCCTTAGTGCTTGTTCGATGGAAGAATCATCCGGCCGAGGAAGCAACGTGGGAATGTGAGACGGATGTCAGAGATTGTTCGAGAATGCCAACTAATTAGTTATATTCAAAATGACAATATGTAATAGTTGGCAGAATAAAAGCTTCTATTTTAAAACGAATGAGTGAATTTTATTGAAAAATTTAGCATATTAACTTCAAATTA
The DNA here is from genome assembly GCA_021018995.1 of Chloranthus sessilifolius. Classification (NCBI taxonomy): domain Eukaryota; kingdom Viridiplantae; phylum Streptophyta; class Magnoliopsida; order Chloranthales; family Chloranthaceae; genus Chloranthus; species Chloranthus sessilifolius. Next base: position 44,930,596 of record CM037596.1, read on the forward strand.
TGTTAGAACCAAAAATTTTTTGTGAAAAATTCCAGAGGTACAACATGGGAAACTAGGTGTGACAGATACGAGCTTAAGAGCACCAGAAAAATGTTTCTGGGCTTGCTCGAGCGACAGCTTATGCTCGCTCGAGCGAGCCACATAAATCCATAAATAGAAGACGTTCTTGGCTCGCTCAAGCGAGGCCTATTGCTCGCTCGAGCGAGGATTAACGACTGCTCCAGCGAGGTCAAAGTATATAAAGTGGGCAGATTACTATTCATTTATTTCTTCTTCACGCGAGGGGAGTTGCCGAGCGAGGGTTTAGGGTTTCTTTTTTTAATTTTCAAGCTCTTCCGTCCAATTCGTGCCTGATTCGGACGATCCGATCCGTCAAGAACGTTTCAAAAGGTAAAATCTACCCCATTTCTACTCCATTTCATTCAAAATTTTCCTTGGATATCAAATGGCTTCTCCAAGCCCTAACCCCTAACCTAGAAAATGAGTGGCGATTCGATCGCTATCGTCTCGCGACAAGACACCGCAAGCACCTCAACCACCACCATCCCCACCTCGTGCCCCAATCCAACTAGATGATTGGTGGGGACCAAAAGATTTTGAGACTGAATGGGAGATTCATCCCTCTTGTTTTGGGGATCCTACGTCCACCCAATGGACCTCAGATTTCCTCACGAACCATCACTTGAGACCACTATTAGAACCCTTTGGAGCTCGGTACTATCCGAGGCTAGTGAAATTGTTCTACCAAACCCTTCAACCGAACAATAATGAGGATATGATCCTCGTGAACTTAGACGGGAAACAACTTGTTTTCGGCAGTGCCGATGTTTTCACTACCATGCAGTGCCCAAATACTTACACCCCAAGCCCACTATCTCTACCACCTTTTTCTGGGAACGTAGGTTTCCTGACCATCATTGCCGATATTACTGGTGGTGCCACCGCATCCGGACAGTCGATCACTCGATCGCAATTGCAACCACATATGTGGTTTTTGGAGATTATTTTTAAGAAAAATTTGCACCCGACCGGCCATGATCAAGAATGCCGCGAGACATTTTTACGGGCCCTGCACTCCGCATTTCACAATCGGTGGTTTAGCGCTCCTCTAGTTGTGATCAATACATGCCCACAAAAGAAATGAGAAGGGCGCCATTCCACCACCCATCCACCGACTACCCTATGCCCGTCTGATCTCGCGCCTCATTGATTCAAGAAATGGGATGGAGGGTTTTCAGATCAGGGCAGATGAACTAGTGCTAACGGATAACACCGTTCCGTTACTCACCCAAGAATTGAGCTGGAACCTGAAGAGCCTCCAAAATAATTTAAACAGGAAGCGGGATCGCTAGATTTCTCGGCAAGCGGCACATCCACCATCTACGGGACCGACTGCTCCCTCCACTTCGTCTCCCCATCCCTTCCCCGCCACCAACAGCAGTATGATGCGGGAGATCCTCCTACAAGGGCGGGAGATTAGGTTACATCAGCGGCTCCAGGAATTGCTCCTCATAGAATTCATGGCCATGCGTGCAGACGTACAAGGAGCACATTAGTGCTATGCGAGGTGTTATTTTTGGCGCGTCTAATTCGAGTCCTACTACCAGGACCACTACAGCTGGTGCCACTGCTGCCAGGGAGGACGACGACGACGATGATGATGATGGGGATGAGGACTACAACGATGATGATGATGAGGAGTATGAGCAGGGTGACGACTAGGTCGTCATCTATCAATTGAAAATCTTTTTGAAAATTGCAATGAAATATCTTGTGTGTGATGTAATATTTTCGCACTTTGGATTTAGAAACTATCGCGACATGGGTGCAACAACTTTTGGGTGGTAAAAATTAATGATGGAAATTTTGGTAATTTAGAAACTACCTGCATATATTTTTTTCTTTCATATGATCAAATTGGTATAATAACAGTAGAAATACCTGATTATACAGATTTTTAACATTGATTTTATTGGTTGTTAGGTTGGCTGAGATGAGTGTAGGTTATGATGTACAATAAGTGTAGATTAAAATTACTTCATGCAGGTCTGATTTCGGGTCATCGGACCATATGTTAATTTTGATTATGGTTGCTTGATGGTGTGCAATACGAATGTCTATTCGAAGTATTATTTTATGCTCGTACTTGAATTCTAGAGTCTCATCAATTTTCAAGTACGAAAATTTTATTAGGTGGGCTGAATGTCATAACCCCAGATTTTTGGGAACCGTGCATCTCACGTATCATGCTCATGTGTTTGTGGTTCACAAGGAAACCAAAATTTATGTATATACACTATAGGTGTATCTATGAAACACACTAACTTTCACTAAATAAGTGGAGAGCTAAATAGAGAGAAGTCTCTCATTCGTGACCTAATTGAGTTAGATAAGAGAGGGAGTGAAACAGAGAGAAAGAGGAGAGGTTTCATAAAAGAAGATTAGTAGTAGAAAATTTTGGTGGTTAAGAGACGAGATCCATATTAGGGATCTTAAACATACATGAGGAGAAACTGTGGGGAAGAAACTAGAAAGGATTGTGTGGGTTTGAGCCTGTGGAGAACCTGGAAAGAGGTCGGAGGAAAAGCTTTTGGAACTCTCCCCATCTCATTTGATTTGGGATCAAGTCTATATTAGATCCATTGAGTGAGGTATGTTTTAAATGTTCATGAAGTATGAATGAATAGTTAAATGATTTTGTTGACCTTAAAAAGGGCCTTGAATGAAGTAGGAAATTGTTTCTCGAACAGATTGAGCACTTAATTTTATCATCCTTCGCTCGAGGGTTTAAATGGCTCACTCGAGCGAGGATGGAATATAAAGATAGCATAAATTGTGTTCTGGGATCGCTTGAGCAAGACCCATAGTGAAAGGAAAGCTCACTCGAGCGAGGCTTCGCTTTAGCCTCTGGTACCTCGTTATAACCGCTCGAGCGATAAATAGTGCTCACTCGCGTGAGGGATTATAACCGCTCTAGCGATGAATAGTGCTTGCTCGATCGAGGGATTATAACTGCTCGAGCAATGAATAGTAATCGCTCGAGTGATGAATAGTGCTCGCTCACGCGAGGGTTTAGTACCTCGTTCTTATCGCTCGAGCGAGGTCAATTGCTCGCTCGAGTGAGGCTAAGTGAGCGCTCGAGCAAGGAATAGTTCTCGCTCGCATGAGGAATTACCCAGTTTTCTCATTTCTTTTAGTGTAATTTATAAGAACTGTGTTCCCAAGGGTTCTAGAGACCATTCTAAGTAAATTCGTAACACATGCAATGTAGGTTTGACGTGAGTCGTTACTTGTAAACCTCTACGAGAAAGGAGCTCGTTGGATTTTGCTTTGAGGCAGGGAATATCTTGAAACATGTACTTTAATTCGTCAAAATCATGCATGTAGATTATTTTAAATATGTAGAGTATCTCAAGAAAATAGTCATGTATCAAATGTGTTTCCAAAACGTGTGTGTGTGTGTGAATTCAAATGTAACCATGAAGTCCCCAGGGGACGTAGAAATGTAACAAGGGGCATCTGAATGATGCATTATCCCAGTAGCATCCCTGGGATGCAGATGGAACCAAATGGTGAAACAAAAGAAGAGCGATAACGCCTAATGTAATAAAATTATCACAATCACAGTGAATAACTATATGTAGAGCACATTCGATATTTTTGTTATTTAAGGTTTTAGTAGAATACCCCACCGACGTGGAGGGATACCCACGACTGACTCCGCAGGATATCCGTGACCAGTACGACGGCCAAACCGTACACCTTTAGTACATCCCAGGGATGTTGAATTGAGAATGGACCCCGCCGCCTAAGAGAAAGGGGCCTAGGTGGTATTGAATTTTAGCATATGACAAGTGTCTATTTAGATGACGATGGTGGGTATTCCATCAGGGCTCGATGCTATATTGCTCGGAGACTACTTAAGTTAAGGTTTAAGTGATTAGGCCGAACCCGTTACTATACTAGTAAGATGAGAATAAACAAAGTAATGCAAAGTAACAGTTGTATCTATTATTTCATTTCCGATTATTTCAATTGCCTTTCAGCAATTCTATCCGATAAATTGTGCCTTCAAACTGTTTTAACATATATGTGAGAGATTAATTTATATGTTCACTGTATTTTCCTTATTGAGCTAGGATGTAGCTCACCCCTTAGACTATACGTCGCAGGTCCAATACCAGCGGCGGCAGAGATTTTTGGAGACGTTGATCCGGAGGACTCGGATTTCGTTCCCACAGAAGAGTCAGAGCCTCCTCCTGAGGAATTCTTCTAGGAGACCCATTGCGTACTTTGAGAGTGAGTTGAGAGTATTTGGTATGGCTCGACATGTCAAGCCTTAGTATTTAAAATGTAATTAAACACTATGATTCTGTCAGCGAACTGTCTAGGGCGAACAGTTTATCACCGATGGTTCGAGTCAGTTCTTATGCCCATGAATTGGCATGGGACTAGAACTGTCTTTAGAGTTTTCTTTTATATTAAATGCATGGAAATTTGTTTAGAGTAGATTCTTGTGTTTTACCTTGTGGTTTATGGCTTGTATTACCAATGCCCCGTTCAGTTTTACCGGGCACGACCTTGAGGGTCATGCAGATGGCACGAATTTCGGGTTACCAAAATTCGGGCTGTCACACAAACTCTTATTTAAAACTTGATACAATAGCCCTGTATCTTACAGGCTGAGTGTGTCTTAGGTTGCTCTTTTCATAACCAATTCACTCCATCTTTGTATTTTGAATATTTCTACCACATCACTACTTACTTTAAATAATAATAGCAGCACCACCTACGCACAAAAACAGGGATGTCTATATATACCGGTCGATGCCAATCTTAGGAAGACTATTTTAGACGAAGCCCATAAGTCTAAGTATGCTATTCACCCTGGTAGCACAAAGATGTATCAGGATATGAGGAAAAACTACTGGTGGAGGGGATTAAAACAGGATGTTGCTGAATATGTGTCAAAGTGTTTAGTATGTCAGTAAGTGAAAGTAGATCATAGACATCCGCCAGGCTTATTACAACTTCTACCTATACCAAAGTGGAAATGAGAGTTGATCTCCATGGATTTCATAGTGAGATTACCATAGACTGCGAAGTGACACAATGCCATTTGGGTAGTCATTGACCGATTAACCAAGTCAGCTCACTTCTTGCCATACAACACCATGTATATGACAGGAAGGCTAGCAGAGATGTACATGAAAGAGATAGTCCGATTACATGGTATTCCAGTTAGCATTGTTTCAAATCATGACCCTTTGTATACTTCAAAGTTTTGGTAAAATTTTCAAGAAGGAATGGGTACACGATTAGACTTTAGTTCGACATTCCACCCGCAGGCGGATGGACAAACATAACGGGTGAATCAGATTGTAGAAGACATGCTCAGAGCATGTATGCTTGATTTTTAGGGGTCATGGGATCAACACCTACCATTGATAGAGTTTGCATACAATAACAACTTTCAGATGAGCATTGGTATGACACCTTACGAGGCGTTGTATGGACGACGATGTAGATCGCCGATAAATTAGGAAGAGACCGAAGAAAAGTTTATATTAGGTCCAGAAATACTTGAGAGCAATGCAACTATCGTTCGGGCGATTAGAGAAAGAATCAAATCAGCTCAGAGCAGGCAGCAGAGTTATGCCTATATTAAGAGGAAGAGTGTGGATTTTGAAGTTGGCGATTATGTATTCATTAAGATCTCACCCATGAAGGGTGTGATGATATTTGGAAGGCGGGAAAAGTTAAGCCCACGCTACATTGGACCTTTTAAAGTTTTAGGCAGAGTTGGTGAAGTTGCTTACAGAGTTGGATTACCTCCACTATTTGATAGGGTACATAATATATTTTATATGTCTATGCTTAGAAAGTATGTGAAGGATTCGACTCATGTTTTGAGCGATCAACCGCTCGAACTGTATGAAGATATGTCAATGATAGAAGAATCAATGCAAATACTTGATCGGAAGGAACAAATCTTGCATACGAAGAGTATTCCATTAGTGCTTATCAAGTGGCAGAATCATCCAGCTGAAGAGGCTACTTGGAAGCGTGAGGCGGAAATTAAGGAACAATACCCTAACTTGTTCAATGAGAGTTGAGAGGGAGTGTGCTTGTAACTCTATTTTCATTGAAATTTTTGATGTATCATTAATGATGGCATTATGGAAGATGAGAATTTTGTATATGAATATGGGTAATGCGGTATGAGTAGCTATATCTAGTTAGAAGAGAACCTACACTAAATTTGAAGTGCAAAATAGAATTTGGAACTTTTCCGTTCAAACCGACCGGTAGAAATAAAACCGACTGGTCGATTTTGAAATTTGAGTGATAAAAAACAACACGATCGGTCTAATTGGTGAAAACAAAGAGCAATTTTTGAACTAAAGTAAAGCCTATGAAAACCGACCAATCGAAAATAAAATCGACTGGTCGAATTTGAAAACCGACGAATTGAAAATAGAACCGACTGATCAAATTTGAAATCCGACCGGTCTATTTAAGAATCGATCGATCAAAATCGTCAAGCAGAGGTTTTAAGTGTAAAATCGACTGGTCAATTTTTTAATTTGACCGGTCGATTTTTGTGTATATATATAAGTTGGGTTTTTTTTTTATGAATTCAAAATTCAGATTTTGGGTTCTTATTCTTAGGGTTTCCTTTTTGTCTTCCTTTGGGAGCTAATAGAGGTGGGTTTCAAGGATTTTTAGCTCGGATTCCACGAAGAATCGAACTTGAAGTCACTCCTCCAAGGTAAAACCCTAGTTCTTGAACTCTTGCACTTGAGTATTCATTTCTATTTTGAACCCTAGCTTCGATCTTTACTTGAAGGACCTTAGAAATGCCGCCCAAAACGCGACAAACCACGAAGACTATGACTTCGAAGCTACCATTTAAGCGCCCTAGTGCTTCTAGACCACCGCCGACACCATCACTACCTCAATCCCCATCACCACCATAGTCACCATCGTCATCTTCATCATCAACGCCCCTTTCTTCGCCACCATCATCATCACCACATTTAGAGCAACCTAATGAATGGTGGGGGAGTAAGGATTTCGAAGATGAATATATTATTAACGAGGCCCTGTTCCAAGACCAAGATGTTCAGGTAAATACAGTTTGGGCTAAGGATTATATTGTTAAGGCTGGTTTAGGAAATATCCTTAAGCCACTGGATGATTATTATTATCCTCGTCTGGTGAAGTTGTTTTACCAGAACATGCATGATGGTACAGATTCAGGTTCGATTACGACCAAGATTGACGGACGTGATTATAGGCCCACCCTTGACAATGTTAGTAAAGCCTTAGAATGTTATGACTCTTTTGGGCATGGGATTAATTTGTTGCCCCCATTCTCTACACCTATTGATTTTCTTGTGATTAAGGAACAAATGACCCAAGGACGACAAGGGTCGGGTAAAGCAATCTGAAGGATTGACTTGCCTCATTACATGTGGATGTTAGACAGGAATATAAAGTGCAACCTTTACCCTGTGCGCCAACACAGAAAGGGTAGAGGAGGTACAACAGGCTTTGTACTCGGCTTTTACGGGCCGATGGTTTTGTACAACTAGGATGGTTTTTGAAGGGATAAGATATATAAGGGGAAAGTTAATGAGAGGAGGAGCAAAACCGAAAGAGCACATCCCATAAGCTCATCTCCTAACGAGCATGATTGATTACTCTTATGAGGAAGAGTATGTAATTTCAGACAATGAGACAAAATCAAATGACCATGTTGTATTATATACTTTCTCGGATTGGAATCGAATGTATAGTTAGTTGAAGAAGAGCCTTCCTCCCGGTGAACCAGTGGTACCACCAGTAGCGGATGCCCAACAAGACCAAGGACTACCCGCTGGAGATCAGCCAACGGCTCCTCCTCACCAACAAGCTCAGTTTCATGTACCTCCTGCACGACATGCCCCTGCTATACTTGATGATGTCCTCGCTCACATGACTAGGTTGGAAGAGGGAAAGCGATTGTTGCATCGCCGGATGAATTACCATGAAGATGTATTTACATGCCTGATGCAGCATGCCTACCCCACTGATTATATGACACAGCTCGCGGATGCTCGTGCTTCGGTACCAAACACATGGTAACTTACCACTGGAGCATCTATGTCTGATGGTACGGTTGGAGATGAGACAGCTGCGGAGGTGGAGGCAGGACCTATGGATGAGCAACCAGGTGACGCGACTGCTCAAGTGTAACCGTATGGAATGTGGGTTATCTTTTGGGATATGCTGGGATATTCTGTGGTTTTCTTTTTGGGGGAAATTTTGTAAGTAATACAGGTCCAGCTTATAAGCTTTTAACTATTGTGGCATGGTTGCCACCTCTTAATGGTATAAATAACTTTTTGGATGTGAATGATAGAATTGTTACTTTCTTTGGCCATATGCATTTGTAAATGACTCTTCATGCAACTACGTTAGTCAGGATAAATTGACCCGCATGTTTTGTATGTGACAGAGAAGGTCATCATTCCCTGCGCTATGTGTTGTTGTAAAGTAGGTGTGGGTCTACCCTTGCCTTACATTTTGTTTTAGTTAAGACTTGATGAGTCCTCGTTAAAGGATTGGATTCTCTAATGGGGGGAAACATGTGATTATTAGGTGCCTTGTGTTATGAATACTTGACTCCATAGGGAGTAACAAACTAGGAGACCTTAGTCAATTTTCGGGGACAAAATTCCTAAGGAGGGGAGTACCTCGAAAATTCTTACCTGTGAACAGTACACCTCGGAGTGCATGCCTAACTAGTCATGCACCCTGCCTTTTGAAAATAATTAGGTAAGTTATGTTGGGTTATGTAATAAGTGGAAAAGGTCGAGTGAGGTTGGTATGGACCTTTGGATGAGTTCGTATATACCTGGTTATCGTGTATTTATTTAACACCTAAGCCTAAGTTTAGATATAGGGAAGTTAAACTTTAAGGGACTTTATTTATCTTGAGAATTGGTTGTTGAGAGAGTTATTGAGAGAGAAAGAAGAGGGAAGAGAAATCAATATGGAGGATTAATTGCGAACTTGCATCTTGTGGAATCCAAGCTTCAAGCTACAAAGCCCTAGTTGTGTAGGAAGGCTTGGATCGAGGAATCGATCAACTAAAGGTAAGAAGTTGTGTGAAATTGTAGCTAATAGATGTATAGGTTGGTTTATGTATATGTAGGGCAGCAACAGAGCCGAGCCAACTCGACAACTGGGCTCGGCTGGGCCCAAAAAATAAGAGCTTTTCTCGAGCTCGGCTCAGCTAGAGCTAAGGCCGGCTCGGCTTTATGGCTCGGTTTATATATATATAACTTTGAGAGGTCTATTTTACCCTTCAAAGTTTAAAGTAACTTTTTAAGTTTATTCAACGGTTACTTTGAAGGATAAAATAGGAAATTTTGGCCCCCGCTTGCCCTAATTTTCACTTTATATATTATATAGTACCCACTATTACTCTGACCCACGGTTCTCAATATCACCTCTGTTTGAGAGCAAATTGAGATGAGTAGTGAATTAGATCAAACTAGTGAATCCATTTTTACCATGTTATATTTTTTAAAAATAATTAGTATTTTCATCTACCATATTTTTCATCTTGACTTATATATTTTATTAAGGAAATACAATAGTTATCAAGCATATTTCAAGAGTTCAAATTATTATAAAAATATATTATTTTTCATAATTTTTAAAAAAAATTATGCACTCAACTGACTTCACTCAATTGATCTAATTTCATCAAAGTTCATCATGCTACATGAGTTTTAGAAAAATTTCAAGCCCATTTCTTGACCATCAAATTAACCAAGGAGATAGACAACAGGAGGTACAAATCAAATGATAAGTGCCATTAAAAAGGAATTCTACTAAAAAGGTATGCGATTTTTATTTTTGAGTTCATTTTTTATAATAGAGCATACTTGGCTCGAAGCTCGGCCCAAGCTCGACTCGAGCTCAGGGAGCTGAGCTAGAGCTTGGAATGTTTAAGCTTGAAGATCCTAGAGCCAACCCCAACTCGGCTCGTATAAGGTAGAGCCGAGCTAAAGCTGACCCGAGCTCCGGCTCGGCCTGGCTCGGTTGCAGCCCTATGTATATGGGTGAAGAATTTGATGAAGAAAAGTAAAAATTTGAAGGAAAATAGTGTAGTGAAGTTAAAACCCGAGCTGGGGGAAATCTAACAAAACTGACCGGTCAATTTGGAAAATCGATCGGTCGAATTAAATTCTACCAGTCAATTTGAAAAACCGACTTGTCGAATGTAGCACGACCGGTCGAATTATGAAAAACAGTGACTGTGTAAAATGACATTTGGAGAAACTGAACGGTCGAATGGAAATCGACTGATCGGTATTCGTGTGCTTGAGGTCGGGGTTTCTGAAGGAAACCGACCGATCGAATGAAATTCGATCGGTCGATTCGAAAAACCAATTTTGGCAGTTTCAGGACATTGTTTTGTTTTTCAAGGAGAACTTTTGGGAGACTTTGTATCTTTCTGTTTAACGTCATTTTTGACGCTTTGTTTATGAACTCGTGTATGTTAGGAATGAGTTTGAGATGTGGGCTAGAAGAGCTAACTTGAGCTAAGGGAATTAAGTATGACCTTTTGTGAGGTAGGGAAAACTCCTTAACATGTATATCTGATTTCGACTAGCATGTACGTAATGATATGATAAGAGTGTGCATGTATTTTGGGACTTTGTCTATGTGATAACATGGTTTTCATTCATAGTTTTAATATGTGAACTTCGTAACTACGTGCACTAAGAAGAAAGATATGTGTGTATGTGTGTCATGAGAAATGTGTATGCGACATCAAAAGGATCAAATTTTGTGAATGTGACATCAAAAGGATATGCATAATTATGATTGTGAACTCTTTGAAAACTTCCAACTATTATAATTACCCCAAACTCACGGTGAATAACTATAAGTTAATTTTACACTTTGATTTAACGTTATGTGGATACCCAACCGACACGGCAGGATATCTGTGACCGGTACGGCGGGATATTCGTACAAATTGTGCTCTAGTACGACGGGATATCCGTTCTTTAGTTTATAACATGTGGAAACACTTCGTTTGGCACAAGTCTCCTAAGTTCAAGGAGCTTGGGTATTTTGTGTAAATGGTTCATGTGAACGACGATGGTGGGTATTTCTATCGGGGGCTCGATGCTATATTGCTTGAGGGACTATTTAAGTGATCAATTTAAGTTTTCCTTTGAATTGATTAAGTTTTGTGGAATGAGAACAGGCTTTTGAAATTATGATAAATTATAGTTTTGAAACATGCATCAGTTATACGTCTTGTCCAATGGTTTATGCTTTTCGGTTGTGATTTTCATTAAGAAAAATTTGCTTTGAATTATGCCATAAAAGATATGTGAGATGTAAAAGATATGCATGCTATTACTTTTCCTTATCTAAGCTATAATGTAGCTCACCCTTCGACTATACGTCATAGGTTTAGAGGTTGCCGTGGGTACAAATGATCTAGATTCGGAGGACCCTATGTATGTGCCTTTGGAGGAGACTGAGCTCCCTCCTGAGAATTTCTTTTAGCGAACATCGCTGCGCTTATTTTGAGTTTTTGTTTGTAAGGCTTGGTACGTCCAACCATGTTAAGATCAAATTGATGTGATATTTTGATATGGTATTTCTTTTTCAAATCATCCTTGGGGTGACTTTTGTTTGTTACTAATGGTTCGGTTCGATTCTTTTGCTCATGCGATTGGCATGGGATTTGAACTATCTTTTGGGATCATTTTGTTTAGTTCATCAATATATAGAAATGGAGATTTATTTTTTATGACTCTATCTATTTAGTTGGACTTTATGATTTGTTCCACTTTGTGTGTGGATGTGCCAAGTGTTCCATTTGCATAGGGGGATCAGTCTGAATGGCTGATTCGACGGCACGGGTTTTCAGGTGCAAAAATCTGGGCTATCACAGATTTGATCTTTTTTGATAAAAACAAATTTGGATCTCTTTCTATTTGATTCTTTCCTTCCTCCTTTATGGTGCTTTTCGGGGCCTTGGGACTCCCTTTTCGGATGCTGTTGATACCCCCGAAGCTTTCTACGGTGGGACTCGGATGCCTTTTAAGAATAAAAAAGAAACCTCTTGATCTTTAATGGCATGGGTTTCCGCGATACCAATCTCTTGAAAGAGCCAATAAGAGGGTGGCCTCTCTTGACCGGTGAGAGCATTTTGGTATTGAGGATGTAGGAAGTATCGGGAATCACAAAACCAAAGTGCGGGGAGCTCAAGGATTTGTGAAAAGTCCCCAAATTCATACTGCACAGCAAAAATAAGCTATGCATGCATATTATGCATGCATGTGCAGTTTTTTGGATTTTTGGGCTATGCGTGCATAATATGCATGCAAGGCTTATATTTTTTTTTCCTTCTAGCTGTAAATCTGAGTTGGGCTAAAAATGGGGTTTTTGAGGCAATGCCTCCGGGGCACTTCTTTTAGCCTTTTTCGGGTCCCTCCTCACCACGCCTAAAGGATACGAGGCCGTTTCGATGCAACTAACGCGCTCCCCAAGTTTTAAGCTTAGTAACCAGTTCGGTCACCCACCTAATATACCTTCGACGCGAGCACCTTCTCAGATACTGGATGGGGTGGTTCCTTTCGAGATCATCACCACTAGGCCTCCCACTCTTCTTGGAATCGGGATGGGTGTATCGTTGCCTAATTTTTCCCCCTTTTGAAAAAGCTACCCGTGAGAAAATTCAATTAAATCTCGTCTTGGTTCTTTTTAAATTCACTTAAAGGAAAATTTACTCAAGTCCAACAATGGGGTTTTTACCACCATTCGAATCGAGCTATGAGAGTCCCATGTCGCAACTACGGGCTGGGTTCACTGGTGGAATATGACAACCAGTAAAATAAAATACCGGGGTCAGTCAAGTGACTAGGCAGAAATCATAAAGTGACAAAATGTAACTGATGGAAAATTAAATCTAATTATCAAGTAACTTGCTAAATGGCTCAGGCAGTAAATGACTCAAGTAGGCCCGCCAAACAGCTAAGCCATGTAAAGATGGAATCGTAGGGGTAAGTGAACAAACAAACACAATGAATAAAAAAAATAAAAATAAAAAAAAAGCACATGCAATGGGGCCTATTTCAAGGAGAAGTTCTAAAAACTATCCCCAGCAAAGTCGCCATCTGTGCAACCGTAGACCTTGCGAGTTCGTCGCGACGTTGCGCAAAAAAATGGAGTCGCCACCCGGAGTTTTTGGTGTCCCGGGATACCCAAAATCAATATCTTCTGCACCGAAGTGCTAGATTTGACTTCGAATCACCGGTCAACACCAAAGCCTCTTGGGTAAGGACTTTGGTTACCAATCGGGAAGGTGTTAGGCACCCAATTATCCTACTCGTAAGCGGTCTCTACTGTGGCCAAGTATATAAAAAAAATATAAAATTGTCTGGCACTTCCCCTTGCTTGAAGGCACTCTGATCCTATTTGAGTCCCCCGCAATCACTAAAATTTCGAAAGCGTAACAACTCAAATTCTAGGATAGGGGAAAAGTAAAAGAAGGTAGAGCAATAGAGGGGAGAGCCGAAGCTCTCGGACCTTTATAGGGACCTTCGCATGAATGCTAACTCCGATGAGCTTCCGATAGTGGATGGGTAAAAGAAGGGGTCTTAACTTACTAAGGATTGAAAGTTTGAGAGGTTAGGGATGGTGGTTTGATAGTGTTGGTTATGGTCTCAAAGCTAGGAGGATATTTTGAGTTGAGAGGGTGATGGTTTTGATGGATGCAAGCCAAGGCTCTAGTTTTGGAAGATTGGAAGCTTGAGGATGGGGAGCTATTTCTCTATAGTTCTCTCTTGAGGAATTTTTCAAGTCTCAAACAAGGTGGGGGTGGCTCTTTATTTATAGAGTTTGAGGTGATTAGTGGGTACTTAAATCAGTAATATGGGTTAGCAATTAGGTAATGAAAAATCTAAGGTTTTCTAGGTTTTTGGGAGTTTAGAGAAGTGTGAATTGGGTTTAATGGTAGATGATAGGGTAATGGGTTGGATGGCAAAAGGGTGAAATTGAAACTTGGGAGTGGTATAACAGTCCTAAAAAAAACCTCCTCAAACTTTGCGATGGTCCACAAGTCAAACTTGAAATTTGAAATCGGCCATTTTTGAGAAAAAATAAAATTCTAAGGCATGCATGCATATTATGCACGCATGCCTTAGGACTAGAAGCTGGAGGTTCAAAACCCATATTGGAGCCCAAAAAAGCCAAATTTACCTATGTGTGCATATTATGCATGCATAGCCAATTTTTATCAGAAATTGCCTTTGCGTGCATACTATGCACGCATGTGTAAATTCCTACATTTCTCTGCATTCTTCATTCTCCATAATTTTTGATGTACAACTCAGAATCAAGTGAACACATAAGACTTGAACTTATCTAGAGTAAAGACAATTGCCAACGACTCCTTCTCAGTTGTATTGTAATTTAACTAAGCATCCATCATGGTTTTGCTGGCATATGCAATCACACAAGGGGCCTTATCCTTCTTTTGTCTCAAGACTGCACCAATTGCAAAGTCTGATGCATCACACATCATCTCAAAGGGTATAGAAAAATCAGGTGCTTGAAGGATAGGTGCAGAGGTTAGGCAACTTTTCAATAGCTCAAAGGCAATAAGACATTCATCATTGAAACAAAGGGAACCTCTTGGCACAACAGGTGGTAAAGAGGTTTTGCGATCTTGCTAAAATCTTTGATAAATCTCCTATAGAAGCCAGCATGCCCCAAGAATGATCTAACTTGTTTCACAATTTTTGGTGGGGGTAAATGTGCAATCAAATCTATTTTAGCCTTGTCTACCTCAATGCCTCTGTGAGAAACCACATGGCCAAGGACAATGCCTTGAGTGACCATAAAATGGGTCTTTTCCCAACTTAAAACTAAGTTGGTTTTCTCACATCTCTATAACACAAGGTTGAGATGGTGTAGACATTGGCCAAAACTATCCTCAAAAATAGAGAAATCATCTATGAAAATCTCTAGAAATTGCTCAATCATGTTAGAAAATATAGCATACATGCACCTTTAGAAAGTTGCAGGTACATTGCACAACCCAAATGGCATCCTTCTGTAAGCAAAGGTGCCAAATGGGCATGTAAAAGTAGTCTTCTCTTGATCTTGAGGATACATAAGGATTTGGTTATACCCTAAATATCTATCAAGAAAATAATAAAAAGAGTTGCCTGCTAACTTATCCAAGATTTGGCCAATGAAGGGCAAAGGGAAATGGTCTTTCCTGGTTTTTAGATTGAGCTTTTGATAGTCTATACACACCCTCCAACCTGTGGTTTCCCTAGTTGGAACAAGCTCACCAGCCTCAATTTTAATCACAGTAATTCCAGATTTCTTAGGTACCACCTAAGTAGGTGCCATTCAGAATCTGCAATTTGGGTAGATGACTCCAACATCTAGCAATTTGACCACTTCTTTCATCACCACTTCTTGCCTGTGGGGATTCAATTTTCTCTGTATTTCTCTAGAGGGTTTGGAATCCTCTTCTAGGTGAATTTTATGCATGCACTCAGCATGGTTGATGTCTCCAAGGTCAGCAATGGTCCAACCTATTGCTCTCTTGTGCTTCTTTAAAACACACAACAACTCTTCATCTTGCTCATCAATGTGAGAGGAAGAAATAATCACTACCAATTTCTGGTTTACCCCAAAAAGCATACTTCAAGGTCTTAGGCAGCTATTTCAACTCCACATCTGGTGGACATACAAATGAAGGCAACAAAGGTGCCTTTGATGGTGATGGAAGAGGTAACACAGCAGGTTTCCAAGGAGGATACCTTGTTGTTGGCCCGACATCAGAAATTAAGGTTGTCACCTCTTGAACAATGGGTGTGGGGGCCTTCTCATCCATAATCTCACTCCACACATTCTCAAAAACATCATCAAAATCATCACAAAAATCATCACAATGTAGCAGCTTGGGCAAAGTCTCTTCCACAAGCTCATCCAATACATCAATTGAAAAATAATCCTCACCATTCAAGTGAGGCTGATTTGCTACATTATAAACATTTAATTTAACCTTCATGTTGCCAAAAGACACCTCCATTACTCCTGATCTACACTGAATACAAGCATTGACAGTGGCCAAGAAAGGCCTGCCTAAAATCATAGGAATAGAGGTGGTGCCCTTGCTTGGCTCCATGTTAAAAACTAAAAAATCTATTGGATAGAAAAATTTATCAACCCCAACAAAAACATCCTCTATCATTCCCACAAGCCTCCTTTCAGATCTGTTTGCTAGTTGTAGCACGACATGTGTGGGCTTCAATTCTCCCAAGCCTAACTTCTCATAAACAGAATATGGAAGTAGGTTTACACTAGCTCCCAGATCTAATAAGGCCTTCTCAATGGTATGATCCCCAATGATGCAGGAGATTATGGGAACTCTAGGGTCTTGAAGCTTGGTTGGAGTTGCAATAGACAGCACTTTGTTCACTTTCTCAGCACAAAAGACCTTTTTGGATAAGTGTATCCTAGACTGTCTTTTTTGGGTGCACAATTCTTTCAAAAATTTAGCATAGGCTGAAACTTGCTTGATGGCATCAAGTAAAGGCAAGTTGATCTTTACTTGTTTGAAAGTCTCCATCATTTCCTCAACCTTAGCATTCCCCTTATCAAAAGGAGAAGCTGCTTTCAATGCATTGGACAATGGAAAATGGGGATCTGTCCTCCCATTTGCAGCCTTAGCATGTTCATCATATTTTTCTTTATTTTTATTTTCAATTTTCTATTGGAGTATATCACCCCCCTTAATTTTTATATGTTGCTCCTGCTGCATATCCTCATGAGTTGTTCCTTCAATTTCTGCACTTGTCTCATCAGGCTTACTACCAACTTGGTTATCAACATGCCTCTCACTCCTCAAGGTGGTGACATATTTTGCTTCTTCATGGGAAGAGGTCTCACCCACCATGTACTACCCTTTTGGGTTTTTCATGGGCTAACTAGGCAGTCTTCCCTCCTCTCTCTCTTAGTCAAAGAATTAGATAGTTGACCAAGGTAGTCCTCTATCTTCTTGATACTTTTACTGTGGGAGTTAACAGTTTGAGATAAAGAGCTCAAATTTTGCGGTGAAGCCATAACTTTCTCTTCAAATGTGAGGGATCTAGGGGGTGCTAGGGCTGGTGCACTTTGATGCACAAGTTGAGCCATTGGCTGAGCTATAGGCTGTTGGTATTGAGACCTTGGAAAGTAGTTCTATTAGTATGGCTGGGCATTCCTATAAGGCATGGACTGTTGTGGCTACTGCTGCTGCTAGTTTTGAAAGTAATCTTGTCTCCACCTTAAGTTGGGGTGGTTTCTCCACTGATAACCAGCAGTAGGCTGTTGTCCATAGGATTGAGCAGCATTCACATGTTCCATCACAAGGTTTGAAAATTGGGTAGCTGAAGGACATTCCTCAAGGGAGTGAGTAGGGGACTGGCATATCACATATGCCTCCTCTACTTTGGTAGCCATTGGAGGCTGCATTGCTCTCATGAGCTTATCAAAATTTTTAGTCAAGCTGTCCACTTTCCTTTCCAAATCATTGTATCCATTTACCTCATATATTTTCCCTCTTGTGGTGTTGTCTCTCACCATTCTCACAGGGTCTCAAAGTCCCTTGACAAAATGTCAAAGAGCTCCCAAGCCTCATCAGCTGTCTTGTGAAGGAAAGTACCACCACAAGAAGCATCAACCATGTCCTTTTAGGGTCAATTCCTTGATAGAAACTTTGGACAAGTTGCCATTCAGGAATTTGATGATGGGGACATTGCCTCAGGAGTTCCTTGAATCTCTCCCATGCTTGGTGAAAGTCTTCAGTTGGGGCTTGAGCAAATGAGATTATGCTCTTCCTCAACTGACTTGTTTTGGACATGGGAAAAAACTTGGCCAAAAATTGACATTAAAGGTCATTCTAGGACTAAATACTATTTGTTGGGAGCATTAAAAACCATGTTCTGGCTCTATCCTTTAGTGAAAAAGGAAAGAGTCTCAACCTGGTTACTTCTTCCCCCAAACCTGCAATGTTGAAAGTAGTGCACAATCCTAAAAATTCATCAATGTGCTTGTAGGGGTCCTCTTTACTCAGACCATAGTATGAAGGTAACATCTGTATGATGGAGCATTTGATCTCATAGTTTCCTTGGACAGCAAGGAATTGAATGAAGAAGGGAGAATTGTAAACCCTTGCTGCATTGAATTCCTTCAAAGGCCTAGGTTGCTCACCCATTACAGAATTACCACAATCAATCATAGGTGTGTGTATGGTTTGCTTAGGTCTGAGAAGTCTTTCAACTTCAAGATCTAAGGGAGCAATCTCGGGATTAAGAGATCTCCTCCCAAGCATACACACAAAATGACATAGGACAAAACATAAAATAACAGTACAAAATTCAGTAAAACAATCACAAAATACATAACTAATGCTGCAGATCTATAAAACTACAGATCTAGAAATGTAAACAGAGTTAGGAAATGCAAACTTAAGCAAAGCTTGCTCCTCCAATTGGTACAATACCCCTTTCAACACCACAGATCCAGATCTGAAACAGAAAATTAAACTACGAAAAACTACAGCAGCAATTAGCCAAACACTAAATAGGCAATTAAAAATCTAATTCTAAAATGAGAAAAACTTAAATCTACCAAATTAACAACACAGATCCCCGACAGCGGCACCAAAACCTTGTTGGGCAGCTCACCTTACAATTATTAGATGGTTAACACAGCCAATTAAGAAGGCAAATTATAGATATATGAAATTAAGGTGAACAGGCGATTTCTGTAAGAACCAGGGCTGTTGCAGCAAGTTTTAAAAGGTAAGTAAGGGTATGTCCATAGGAAAATGTGATTTAACTATAGTAAATCTCCATATCTTTGGTAGATCTGGCACTGTATCCAAATTTAAGCTAAATTAAAATAAGAAAGAGGAGAGGTTTTAAGATTTGTCACTTTTACTACAAACTACAAAAGTTAAATGCAAGTGATCTAGAACTGATCAAACACAGAGATGAGGGGAGATAGAGAAGAGATGAAAATTCAAAAGATGGAGAGCAGCAGCTAGGGGTTTTGGTCTCTTACTGAAAATCAAAGAAATCAAAGGCTGTGTAGAAGACAAATCTGCAACAATCCTCCATCTAGCTGCAAGCTCAGATGCTAGGTATAAGAATCCACTCTCCACCAATGGATCAAAGCAATCCTAAGGTTATGATATGCCCATCTACTAGACACAGATCATCCCAGAGATTGTTCTAATCTATTGATCTTGATTGGAACAGGTAAACTATTACAGATGTTGTGGGTGTCAGGCTACAAGCTCCCTATTTCTAGTTGGCATCCACAGTAATATCCAATCTAGGGAAATGAAATATGAAGAAGTGAAATGTAGATTAGAATTACCTTTAAAAACTATAATTACATTGTAATAATACAACTTACAATCCTATTGTGGTCAGATCTGCAATCTGTGCAACATACAATCCTTTACAAGCCTCTAAAATTCTTGAACAGCTCAAGACCTCACCCTAACTACTGAAAGGAGTTTAGCCAACCATGATTGGCTAAAGAGAGAAATGGGAGAAGGAAGAGAGAGGGAGTTTTTAGAGGGAAAATGGATCTCGAACTAAGCTTTGATTCTCTCAAATTCTGAATGTCTTCAATGTAATTTCTTCAAGCTTTTATACTCTCCTCCTCTGTCCTCAGATTTGTTTCAGCCAATCAGAGCTCAAGAGAATAATTCTATTACGCTAATGTGGCTGATTTCTCTTCTAGAGGCTCTTCTCCCATTAGTTCTCAACTGGTAAGTACATGTGAGGTAGTTAGGGTTTCCATTCGTGCTCAGTTGAGTACTAAAAATACCCTCAGGGATTGCTGACATGCTTTGGGATGCATGCACAAAATTTAGAAGTTGGCAATTGCTGAAAAGGGGGTTGAGAAGTTCCCAGTTCGAGTGTCAAGAGGTTCAGGGAACCACTTGACAGGGTCTGAGTTAGTTTGCCCTTCATTTTGATAAGATCATTTAGCTTTTGACAGGATTGGAAGCATCCTGATAGGTTCTGACGACTTCTTGACAGGATTGGATGCCCTTTTAACCTTCTGTTCAGTTCCTCATTCATCCTGTCGACGGGTTATAATCAACCTATCAACTTGTTATACAATCTAACACTAAGTGCTCGACAGGTTCTATCTATCCTTGCGAGAATGATCATGGCATCAGGTAAGGTGTCGACAGGATCCTTCACAGCTCTTCCAACCTCTCGACATGATCTATCATCCTCTCAATCTCTTCACTCTCTTGTCTCAAAACCTCTCAATAGGTCAGCTCTTGAACACCACATTTCTCGACAGGATTTAGTATACTTTCAGAACCTCTCGACAGGTAATAGATCCTCTCGATATCTTGATTTTCAAGCATCAAATCCTCTCAGTAGCTAGAGCTAACCTCTCGACAAGTTTTCTCTTGTGCTTCCACAGCTGGCACACATCTTTAGTGTGTTGTCTTTCATCTGTCCAACATTCAGCAACCTCTTGGTGGATTCAATCTTCATTCCTTACAACTGTAATTGGCCTCAAGCATCCCCAATTGGGCCCATGACATTCTTATGATCTTTTAAAGTCCTGTGGACTATTTGATTGGCTGGCCTTTGGGTTGTAAGGTCACATGTTGAGGAGAAAATTGCTTCTTTGGCCATTTTGGGTTGATGCCTGCACTAAGACTATAATTTATTGCTTATCTACAAAATACACTCAAAACATATTATTAGTCAACTCAAGGATCCACCAAAGGTCGGGTTAGGAGGTGAAAAATTGTATTTTTCACTACTTAACACCGCAGTCGAGATCTGAACGTAGGAGACACTGTACTAAAGAAAATCTTCCCATCCCTCCACGCCGATCCGAGAGGAAAGTTCAAGTTAAACTGGGAAGGACCTTACATCGTCCGAGAAGTGCTACCAGGATACGCTATCCACCTCGCCACCATGGACGAAGATCATCTTCCTAAGCCCATCAATGCTGGATACGTCTGACGGTTCTATGCTTAGTCTATCGCGATAAGGTAAGTATTAGTGAAACAGATATGTTACTGTTTAAGAACCACCCAAAAGAGGCCATCATTCCAAGCACAGTAGCCAAAAAGCATCCCTAGAAATAATGATATCCTTTCCTACCCCCATTTGAGCCTGGGCCTTTTCGTTCAATAAACCCCTTCCCCAAAAAAAATGTGTGTACATATACAAAAGAATATGGAAGTAAACCATCAAAAATCGGAAAGGCAAAATCCCAAAAAGAGATTGCTTGAAATGAAATAAAAAGAATAAAAATGTAGAAGAATCATGATATCCTTTGCTACCCCCATTTGAGCCTGGGCCTTTTCATTCAATAAATGTGACAGCCCAAATTTTGTCACCCTGAAACCCGTGCCATCAGCACGATCATCTTGACCGTGCCCCTTAGCTATGCACGGAACATTGGCATATCAAGCATAAAATGAAATAATAAACGAAACTGCGGAATTTAAATCTATATTAAAGCAATTCTCCAAAAGGCAGTTCTACCCCCATGCCTCTGCATGAATGGAGAACCGATCCGAACCATCGATGATAGCAATCATCACGGATAGTTCGCCCCAAAAGAATAATCCCATACTCAATATATACATTGTTCAACCAAAACAAGGCTTGACATACCAAGCCGTACAAATCTCTATCAAAAAGCCCTCAAAGCGGCACAACGGAGTCCTCTAGAAGAAGTCCTCAGGAGGTGGCTCCAACTCTTCGTCGGCCGCAAGGTCCGACTCATCGGGGTCAGCGTCTCCTGAAGCCTCGGCAGCTGCTAGTAGTGGACCTGCGACGTATAGTCTATAGGGTGAGCTACATCCTAGCTCAATAGGGAACAAAACACAGTTGAACATATAAATTATTACTCACATATATTCCATGATATGCCATGCATGATGTGTGTATGCAGTTATTGATGAAAATAGTTATAAAGCATTGCATTTTACTGGTAATTCCTTATGTTTTCATTTATTCATGAATGATGCTGAAAAGGCCTAAAGCAAAACTTAAACTTTCAACTTAAGTAATCCCCGAGCAATATAGCATCGAGCCCCGATGAGATACCCATCATCGTCATCTATATAGACACTTTTAACGTATTCCCTAGGAATACAATATAGTACCCAAGCCCCTTTCCCCTGGGGATTGGTGTCGGGGTCTCACTTGTCTCAAATCAACACCCCTGGGGTGTGCTTACTGTGTATGGATAAGCCTCCGCACTGGCCTACGGTTTCGCCGCCGTATCGGTCACGGATATCCTACCGTGTCAGTCGTGGATATCCCGCCACATCGGTGGGGTACCCTATCAAACCTCAAATAACAAAAATATCGGTGCCTTACATATAGTTATTCACCGTGTAAGTGTGCTATCTTATATCAGTTAGGCCCTATCAAACATGATTCAATCTTGGATACATCCCTGGGATGTATCCATTCACTTGCATCACACCTGATGCTCTTATCTCTTTACTTCTTCATCCCCTGGGGATGGCTCATTATAATTACTCTTATGGATGTCACACACACACACTTTTCACAATTCTTAAGCAATAAAACATTTTGAATTTGAATTCTATATCACTACATACATGCTCTTGTAAAATAAAGTACATGTTCAAGGTGTTCCCTACCTCAAGTCTTTGTTTGATCAACGCATCAAGGTCCCACGTGGCTCCTTGTGCACTAGCTCACACGTACCACCTATGGTACCACATAACAGGTGAAACACATCACTAAGGATGCAATACAGGAGGTCCAAGACCCTCCATGAAGCTTAAAGTCAAACTCAAAAGTCAACAAAATTTAGCACAGTCGATTAATCGAACTCCAAAATCGATTAATCGAATCTGATTCGATTAATCGATTTCCAAAATTGATTAATCGAAAGTCAATATCGATTAATCGATTAATCGAGATTCCCATTCAATTAATCAAAATTCTCCACTCTATCTGTCGATTCTCAATTCGATTAATCGAATTTCTAAAATCCATTAATCGATCCCAAATCGATTAATCGAAATTCTAAATCGATTAATCGAACTCCCATTTCGATTAGTCGATTTCTCCAAGCTATTTTCTTTTCTCCACTGGAGTTCACTGTAGGTTCCCAGTCGATCAATCGATTTCCAATTCGATTAATCGAAATCTAAAGTCGATTAATCGAAATTCAATTTGATTAATCGAGATCGGGGTCCTCTGACTTTTCAACTTCTTGGCAAATTTCGATTAATCGAATCTCAACTTCGATTAATCGAAATTGCTAGATTCAGCCCCCTTTGAGCTGTTCTTCCCAACCTTTTCCCTTACTTTTTCCTTCCATTTTTCTAAACCTTTGTTCTACATTTCACAATATTTCTAGCCACTATTCACCCTTCTAATCCATGCATTTAAACTACAAAAATCTTACCTTCAATCAATCTCAAATTGATTTCAATCGAGTGGTTGGAAAGGCTAGGGTTCCAACCTTTGCTTGAACGGATTCCTCGCGTTGAATCGGTCTCTTTAATGCTTGAATCCCCCCTCCAATCACCCAATAACTCCTGTTTAATCTCTTTACTCCTCTCTCTCTCTTCTTTATTCCTCTCTCAACAATCAAATACAGATTTTAGGGTTATTAAACCCTTTTATCTCTTTCCTCACTTGTGTGTTGAGCACATACACCGCGATAGGTGTATGCGACTTCACATTCACATCATACACCACTCAGTCAGTCAAACTTTCACATCTCATCCACTCATCACACTCTATGTTAACCATTTGACTTCTATTTGGTCAAACCTATGACCGATCAGGCACGAATCCCGAGGTCATAGTTTTGTGTGATTTTTTGGGCTATTACATCCTCCCCACCTTGGGAAATTTCGTCCTCGAAAATAACCCAAGGTGCGTCGGTCTGGGTGTCTCCCCCCCTCCACATTCTCAGGTGAGGTGGTCCAGTTGACTCAGACGTATTTAGGTATTCACAATTACAAACATGGAATTCAAATATTTTTTTTTTTTTTTTTTTTTTTTTTTTTTTTTTGGCGAATTAAAACAATTAACACAAAAATTTGGATTTCTATTAATATCTGAAATATTTACAAGGCGCCAATAAGTTGGCATACAAAAATATACATGTACAGACCCATGACTCATACAAAATAAAGATAAGACTCATGCAGTCCCCTCGCCAGGCTGGTCGGGTGCTACAGGGGCTGGTGGGTCTGCTGGAGCTGGCTGTGGCTGCGGTGGTGGAGACTGTGCTGGCGGGGCAGTCGGAGGTAGCGGCGGCTGTGGTGGAAGCGTCTCTGTCGGCGGAGCGGATGTGGATGTGGAAGGAGCCGCGTCTGTAGTGGCTGTGGTAGGATGGAAGACGGGTCCTCGGTGGAAGGCTGTGCGTCCGGCTGTCCACTCCTCCTCCTGAGCGAGGTAGCGGCGGTAGTCGGTGGGGTAGATGTGGCGGAGGGTATGGAATAGAAGGAAGTCCATCCTCCGGTTCATCCTTTCATTGTTGGCCTCCATACGGGCCAACACCTCCTCGATGGTCGGCCCTGATGAAGCGGCGCGCCGGCGGTAGGATGAGGTGGGTGTAGCAGGCGCGGAGTGGGCTGGCGGTGTCGGTGAGGCTGCTGTGTGAGAGGTGGCCCTCTCCACTGAAGGCTCGGCTGGGTGTGCCCCACCCATGGGTGGGTCCTGCTGTGGTGGTGGGGGTGGTGGCGATGCTACTGCTGCTGCTGCGGCTGGAGCGGGACCCGGAGCCGGTAGGGTTCGCTTTAGCAAATTGTAGCTACGGTTCCATGAAGACATGGAGAATGTCTTCACGCAGTCCGTAGCCCTCTCTTCATGAGGAGAGATGGCGTACGATGGATCGTTGGAGTAGCACTCCAACATGCTCGATATAAGACGAGCGTAAGGCATCTTCTCCTTGGGCCGGAGGTTGCCCTTCATTAGCTTCCCTTTGATATACCTCATCCCCTCGAGGATGAGCAGGGTGGCATCAAACCACCGGCCACAGAAGGCTGAGTAAAGTGCCTATTGCACTTTTTCCATGCGTTCGGTGTCATGGCGTATAGGGTATAGGTTGCACTTGACCACCGAGTCAAGCATCCACATATAGTGGGGAAGGTCAACCCTCTTTATGGAGGAGCCCGACCCCTTTTTACCATTGGTCATGCGGGTCATGACCTCCTTGAAGCGAGGGTCCTCCTCGAAGGGTGGGAATAGGGTGGTCTCGGGTGTGAAGTCGAGGTAGCATTCAAGCACCTCATGTATGTGATGACGTGTGATCGTGTTGTCTCGACCCTCTATGGTGGTCTTGATCACATCGTTGGTCGGGCCGTCCACAAGCCCTTGGTAGAATAATCTCACCAATCTAGGGAAGTAAGAACCCCGGATTGGTTTGAGAAGGTTGCCGAGACCGGCGTTGTTGAGGTAGTTTCGAGCCCATTGGGTCTCGCCCGGTACATCGGGATTTGTGAATAGGGTTGGGTCAATGATGTATTCGACCTCGAAGGTCTTGGCCGCCCACCACTCGTTTGGTTGCACCACGTTAGTGGGTAGTGGGGGCATTGGGGTCGATTCGCGGGAAGACTCGCGCATAGATGCGCTCGTCGAACCGGAGGTGGTCTCCGATGCCGACGGTGATCGAGTCCTCACCGGCGATGGGGTAGGTGGTGCTGGCGCGGCGTTCTTATGCCGAACCGGGAGCTTAGAGGTCGCCTTCTTTGAAGACAACCAGGTTTTGGGCGGCATGGTTGGTGAAATAACAAAAATCTAGGGTTTCCTCTAATTCAATTTGAAAAGAAAACACAAATTTAGGGTTTACCATGGGTTTGAAGGCGATACAACTCGAATACAAGCCGAAAAACCAACGGAGATGCAACCCTAGGGCGTCGGATGGTTGGAGACGAAGAAGAAGGTCAAACGCCGAAAAATCTCAAGGTGAAATGATTTCGAATGGGGAATGAAATCCCCAAATTTATTTATATGGGCCCCGGCTCGATTAATCGAATTTCAGAATCGATTAATCGAGATTCAAAACAAGGTTAAGCCGCGCAAAATCGATTAATCGATTTCCCAAATCGATCAATCGAAAGTAAAAATCGATTAATCGAAAACATTTCGATTAATCGAAATCGTATCCGTTTAAAATTTTATGTTTTAGAGCTCACTGGCGCGAGCCAGTCGATTAATCGAAATCCATTTCGATTAATCGAAATTTCAAAATCGATTAATCGAAATTCACTTCGATTAATCGAAATCGTGCAGTAACTTCCAAAATTTCCAAGATTCTTTAAGTTATTCGATTAATCGAATTCCACTTCGATTAATCGAATTCCACTTCGATTAGTCGAATTTCACTTCGATTAATCGAAATCGTTCCTCTGACTTCATATTTCTTCGAAGTCCCTTTAGTAATTCAATTAATCGAACTTCCATTTCGATTAATCGAAATCTCAAATCGATTAATCGAAACCTCCTCGATTAATCGAAATTTCAAAATTTCATCCTAATTTCTTCTAGCATTCCCAGTTTATTCGATTAATCAAACATGTGATTCGATTAATCGAATACCCAATTCAATTAATCGAATTTCCAAAATCGATCAATCGATCCCAAATCGATTAATCAAAATTATAATTCGATCAATCGAAATTGCATTCTATGTCTGTTCTAACTCTCATTCAAATTTCCAGTCACTGGCGGATGCCAGTCGACTAATCGAACAAAATCGATTAATCGAAATTCCAAATCGATTAATCGATTTGAAATTCGATTAATCGGTTTTGCCCAATTTCTGCAGATTTTCAAGTTCTTTGGTTCTTTGATTTCTTTTGGTAGTTTATGACATCAAGTGGTTCATAGTTCCATAGAAATGCACACATTTGGTCATGTACATACTAAATCTGTCCCTTTAATCATACTTTGATCAAAACTTCCATTGAATTACAAGTATCACGGAGATTCCACAAACATGCTTGTGGTTTACGTTGGATTCTCACGTCGTTGGAAACAAGGCTGGATATTGTTCCTTCACATCGACCTCTCGTTCCCAAGTAGCCTCTTCTTTTGGATGATTGTTCCACCGAACAAGCACTAAGGGAATCACTTTAGTGCGCAGTACTTGTTCCTTTCGATCCAAGATTTCCACTGGTTCCTCTATCATGCTCATGTCCTCACACATCTCCATAGGTTGTTTTCCTAACACGTGAGATGGATCCTTTACATACTTTCTGAGCATTGATATGTGGAAAATGTTATGTACCCGATCAAACAGCGGTGGTAAGCCAATGCGATACGCAACTTCACCTACGCGTCCCAAAATTTCAAATGGTCCAACATAACGTGGGCTTAACTTTCCTCTCTTGCCAAATCTCATTACGCCTTTCATAGGTGACACTTTCACAAACACGTGCTCACCCACTTTATAGTCGACACTAGTTCGCTTCATGTCGGCGTAACTTTTCTGTCTACTCTGTCTTTGACTTGACCTTTCTCGATGATTCGAACAACGGTGGCATTGTCTTCAAGTAGTTTTGGCCCTAAAACAAATTTCTCACTGTTTCCTCCCAATTGAGGGTGATTTGCATCGTCATCCATCTGAGCTTCATACGGTGCCATGCCAATGCTCGTTTAGAAAGCTGTTGTTGTATCTGAATTGAACAGCAGTAGATACTCATCCCAGTATCCTTGCATATCTAGCATGCACGCTCTGAGCATGTCTTCTATTACTTGGTTCACTCGCTCTGTCTACCCATCAGTTCTCATTCCAAAACTTGGATGTATATAGTGGATCACGATCTGAAACTATGCTGCTTGGAATCCCATGTAATCTTACAATCTCCTTCATGTATAAGTCTGCCAGTCTTCCTGCTGTATACGTAGTATTGTACGGCAAAAAGTGCGCTGATTTGGTCAATCGGTCTACGACGACCCAAATGGCATTGTGTCTCTTGGCAGTACGGGGCAATCCAATAATGAAATCCATCTAGATTGATTCCCATTTCCATTCTGGGATTGGTAAAGGCTGCAATAGCCCAGCAGGATGTCTATGATCAATCTTCACTTGCTGACAAGTCAAACACCGTGACACGTATTCGGCCACGTCTTGCTTCAGTCCTCTCCACCAGTAGTTCTTTTTCAAGTCTTGGTACATTTTGGTGCTACCAGGGTGGATAGCATAATTTGACTTATGGGCCTCATCAAGAATCGTTCGCCTTAGATCGGCATTGTCCGGAATGCATAGACGACCCTTAAACAATAAAGAACCATCTTCTTTAACTGAGAAGTCCGACCTGATGCCTTCACTCACGTCTTGATGAATCTTTGTTAATGCCGGATCTTTCATCTGTAGATCGTGGATATGCTCAAATATCACTGGCTTTACTGATATGTTAGCCAAAAAGGATCCGGTGGCTTTTGAATCAATGTTCGTGATCGAGAATGCCGTGTCTTCCAATAATTTCCATCGGTGCATACCCAAAACCAAACAAGCTAAGCGAAATAACCTTTCCGACTCAATGCGTCGGCTACTACATTCGCCTTGCCTGGATGGTATTGTATGGAGCAATCGTAATCCTTGAGGAATTCCATCCACCTGCGTTGTCACATGTTGAGCTCTTTCTGTGTAAACAGGTATCGGAGGCTCTTATGATCGGTGAAAATTTCAAAAGTCTCACCATACAAGTAATGTCGCCAAATCTTCAGCGCAAAAATGACTGCTGCTAGTTCCAAGTCATGAGTCGGGTAATTTTTCTCGTGTTCTTTCCGCTGTCTTGATCCATACGCTATCACCTTCTTGTGTTGGTTGAGTACACAACCAAGGCCATTGTATGACGCGTCATCATTTGTACACGCGTATCCTCCATCTTCAAGGAATCGCTAGCACTGGAGCCGAAGTGAGTTTCGTTTTGAGTTCTTGAAAACTCTTCTCGCATGCCTCGCTCCACTCAAATCTTGAATCTTTTTGTGTCAGCTTTGTGAGAGGTCCCGATATCTTTGAAAACCCCTCAACGAAACGTCGATAATAGCCTGCTAAGCTCAGAAAACTTCAGACATCGGTCACTGTCTTTGGTTGCTCCCATTTAACCACTGCTTCTATCTTTGCTGGATCTACGGTGACACCATGTTTTGCAACGACATGTCCCAAAAAGCTAACCTCTTCCAACCAAAATTCACATTTGCTGAGTTTGGCGTACAATTGGTGTTCACGTAGTGTCTGTAGAGCAATCCTCAAATGTTCTTCGTGTTCCGTCTTGGATTTGGAGTATATCAATATATCATCAACGAATACTACGACGCAGGAGTCCAAGTGTGGTTTAAACACTCGGTTCATCAGATCCATAAACGATGCCGGAGCATTCGTCAATCCAAACGGCATCACAAGGAATTCATAGTGTCCATACCGTGTCCGGAAAGCTGTCTTCTGGATGTCCTCTGCCTTGACTCGCAACTGATGATATCCAGATCTCAGGTCGATCTTGGAAAAATACCTTGCTCCTTGCAGTTGGTCGAATAGATCATCAATTCTAGCCAAAGGGTAGCGGTTCTTCGTAGTGAGTTTGTTCAATTGTCGATAGTCAATGCATAGTCGCATTGACCCATCCTTCTTCTTGACAAACAAGACCGGTGCTCCCCATGCAGACACGCTCGGTCTAACAAACCCCTTGTCCATAAGCTCTTGTAGTTGTTCCTTCAACTCCTTTAACTCAGCAGGAGCCATTTTATAAGGCGCTTTCGAAATAGGCTCCGTTCCTGGTGCTAAGTCAATGGCGAATTCTACTTCTCTTTCTGGAGGTAATCCAGGCAATTCTTCTGGAAATACGTCGGCGAAGTCTTGCACAACTGCTATCTCCGAAATGACATTCTTTTCTTCCTTGTCCTCCTTTAAGAAAGCCAAGTATCCATTGCAACCCTTTCTGATCATTTTCTGACCTTCTCTTTGAGATCGTAGCCTGAATGACCTCACTCCTTGAAACCGAAATGATCTTCTTGTGTTGGGTCTGAAAATGACTACCTTATTCTTGCAATCGATGGTTGCACAGTGTTGCGCCAACCAGTCCATGCCACGGATCACATCAAACCCCTGCATGTCTAACAGTATCAACTTTGCTTCCAATTCATGCACCTCTAAGTCTCGAACTGCTACAATGATGGATTTGCAAGCTAACTCCGTGTCTACTAACTCTCCAGTCGGAATAGACACAGATAGGACGAAATCCAACGCCTCTGGAACAATCTTCATCTTCTTGGCGAAACGTGGAGTGACGAATGAGTGGGTAGACCCTGGGTCTATCAACACTCTAGCGTCATGTCCAACAAAGCATCCTTTTTCATATATAGTTAAAGTACCTATAGTATACATACATACATACAATAATTTACACTTCAATTTACACCCTTAATCCACATATAGATTTAGTATAGAGAAAAAGAATCTATACAATTCCTAATGCATGCACCTTTTCTATCTAAAATTTTAATGAAATGGAAATTTTCTTTAATTTAAAAGAGTCTCACCTTGGATGACGTCATGCACATTCCCTGCTTCCTAAGCAGTGACTGCATAAGCTCTCCCTTGAACGATCGGCTTCCTTGCTTGAATGGGTCGTGGTGCTGCAACTGAAATCGTCTTTCTTTTATCCGTCTCGGGGCAATCCTTGATCAAGTGGCCCACCTTGCCACATCGGAAACAACCCCTAGTTCCCACTCTGCAATCCACTATTCTATGAGGCTTGCCACACTTGGCACAAGTCTCTCGAGGTGTGGAAGAAACAGTACGAGAACCCTGTGTGATAGTGGCGCCAGTAGACATGGCAGGGCTCTCATAGCGTAAAGGTCTCCCCGACGCAAGTAATGGAAACCTCTGTTGGTGTTGTTGCTGCGCCGG
Organism: Chloranthus sessilifolius; assembly: GCA_021018995.1. Taxonomy (NCBI): domain Eukaryota; kingdom Viridiplantae; phylum Streptophyta; class Magnoliopsida; order Chloranthales; family Chloranthaceae; genus Chloranthus; species Chloranthus sessilifolius. The sequence continues at coordinate 44,961,589 of CM037596.1, forward strand.
CCTTCCGAAACCTCCCTAAAACTGTGGTCTCTAATTTTGGGCCATGAACCTCGGCTTTTTGTTCATCGGTTCATAGGTCCCCGTCCTTCCTTGTTCATTTCCTCCTCGCTGCTGCGCTCTCTGTCTATATCTATTTGTATTTTCCTCTTCCACAACTAGTGCCTTACTCATGACCTCTTCATAGGTCCTCAGCTGAAATGGAGCTACGCCTCCCCTAACCTCAGGCTTCAAACCTTGCTGAAACCTCTTGGATTTTATCACTTCGGTAGCGACGTAATCCGGAGCAAAACGGGCAAGTCATAGAAACTCCACCCCATACTCTCTCACTGTCATCCTCCCTTGCACTAACTGTAGGAATTGTATCTCAAGTTGGTTCCTCACCACTTCCAGAAAATATTGTTTGTTGAACTCCTCGAAAAACTCCTCCCATGTTCAAGGCAACTCTAGGGTCTCCTGAGCCCGAGTCCGTATCACGGACTTCCACCAAGGCCCAGCCTCCCCATCCAACATATAAGCTGCCCATCTCACACTCTCATCTTCCGTGCATGTCAGCACGCTAAAGACTTTCTCCATCTCCATAAGCCAGTTCTCAGCGGCCATTGTGTCTGCCTGCCTAGAAAATGAAGGAGGTCTCATCCTCCTAAACTCTGTAAAAGATGAGGGCACAGGCAGCGCAGGTCCTACAGGTGGTGTAGGTGGCTGCTATTCTCTTGATGCATGAGCTGTAAAGGATGCGGCTTGTTGTGCCATGGCAGCTGCCATAGTCTCCATAGTGTGCATCATCCTTTGTCGCTCCTCTCTATCTTCTTGTCTTTCTCTCACTCACTCTTGTTCTCTTAGATCTTGATCCTGCCGATCTCGATCCTCTTCATCGTGCTGTCTACTGCTACTGCCCCCTGGGGCCTTAGTACCTCCTAAAGGCACTCTATTAGTAGGAGAGATGTAATCATCTCCACTACGTAGACTCCTCTGTTGGCCTCCCCTTGGTCAGCCTCTTCCTCTAGATGACATTTGCGGCTGCATTTGAAACTAAAGTTTCGTTAGCAGAAGCCCCTATGTTCTGACCAAAACGACGATTGTCAGAATTGCTAAAAGAAAATGGCTTTGATACCAACTGTGACAGCCCGGATTTCGTCACCCCGAAACCCGTGCCATCAGCACGATCATCTTGACCGTGCCCCTTAGCTATGCACGGAACATTGGCATATCAAGCATAAAATGAAATAATAAACTAAACTGCGGAATTTAAATCTATATTAAAGCAATTCTCCAAAAGACAGTTCTACCCCCATGCCTCTGCATGAATGGAGAACCGATCCGAACCATCGATGATAGCAATCATCATGGATGGTTCGCCCCAAAAGAATGATCCCATACTCAATATATACATTGTTCAACAAAAACAAGGCTTGACATACCAAGCCGTACAAATCTCTATCAAAAATCCCTCAAAGCGGCACAACGGAGTCCTCTAGAAGAAGTCCTCAGGAGGTGGCTCCAACTCTTCGCCGGCCGTAAGGTCCGACTCACCAGGGTCAGCGTCTCCTGAAGCCATGGCAGCTGCTAGTAGTGGACCTGCGACGTATAGTCTATAGGGTGAGCTACATCCTAGCTCAATAGGGAACAAAACACAATTGAACATATAAATTATTACTCACATATATTCCATGATATGCCATGCATGATGTGTCTATGCAGTTATTGATGAAAACAGTTAAAAAGCATTGCATTTTACTGGTAATTCCCTATGTTTTCATTTATTCATGAATGATGCTGAAAAGGCCTAAAGCAAAACTTAAACTTTCAACTTAAGTAATCCCCGAGCAATATAGCATCGAGCCCCGATGAGATACCCATCATCATCATCTATATAAACACTTTTAACGTATTCCCTGGGAATACAATATAATACCCAAGCCCCTTTCCCCTAGGGATTGGTGGCGGGGTCTCACTTGTCTCAAATCAACACTCCTGGGGTGTGCTTATTGTGTATGGATAAGCCTCCACACTGGCCTACGGTTTCACCGCCGTATCGGTCACGGATATCCTGCCGTGTCAGTCGTGGATATCCCGCCACGTCGGTGGGGTACCCTATCAAACCTCAAATAACAAAAATATCGGTGCCTTACATATAGTTATTCACCATGTAAGTGTGCTATCTTATATCAGTTAGGCCTTATCAAACATGATCCAATCCTGGATACATCCCTGGGATGTATCCATTCACTTGCATCACACCTGATGCTCTTATCTCTTTACTTCTTCATCCCCTGGGGATGGCTCATTATAATTACTCTTATGGATGTCACACACACACACTTTTCACAATTCTTAAGCAATAAAACATTTTGAATTTGAATTCTATATCACTACATACATGCTCTTGTAAAATAAAGTACATGTTCAAGGTGTTCCCTACCTCAAGTCTTTGTTTGATCAACGCATCAAGGTCCCACGTGGCTCCTTGTGCACTAGCTCACACGTACCACCTATGGTACCACATAACAGGTGAAACACATCACTAAGGATGCAATACAGGAGGTCCAAGACCCTCCATGAAGCTTAAAGTCAAACTCAAAAGTCAAGAAAATTTAGCACAGTCGATTAATCAAACTCCAAAATCGATTAATCGAAAGTCAATATCGATTAATCGATTCTCAAATCGATTAATCGAGATTCCCATTCGATTAATCGAAACCTAATTCGATTAATCGAAATTCTCCACTCTATCTGTCGATTCTCAATTCGAGTAATCGAATTTCTAAAATCGATTAATCGATCCCAAATCGATTAATCGAAATTCTAAATCGATTAATCGAACTCCCATTTCGATTAGTCGATTTCTCCAAGCTATTTTCTTTTCTCCACTGGAGTTCACTGTAGGTTCCCAGTCGATCAATCGATTTCCAATTCGATTAATCGAAATCTAAAGTCGATTAATCAAAATTCAATTCGATTAATCGAGATCGGGGTCCTCTGACTTTTCAACTTCTTGACGAAATTGCTAGATTCAGCCCCCTTTGAGCTGTTCTTCCCAACCTTTTCCCTTACTTTTTCCTTCCATTTTTCTAAACCTTTGTTCTACATTTCACAATATTTCTAGCCACTATTCACCCTTTTAATCCATGCATTTAAACTACAAAAATCTTACCTTCAATCAATCTCAAATTGATTTCAATCGAGTGGTTGGAAAGGCTAGGGTTCCAGCCTTTGCTTGAACGGATTCCTCACGTTGAATCGGTCTCTTTAATGCTTGAATCCCCCCTCCAATCACCCAATAACTCTTGTTTAATCTATTTACTCCTCTCTCAACAACCAAATATAGATTTTAGGGTTATTAAACCCTTTTATCTCTTTCCTCACTTGTGTGTTGAGCACATACACCGCGATAGGTGTATGCGACTTCACATTCACATCATACACCACGCAGTCAGTCAAACTTTCACATCTCATCCACTCATCACACTCTATGTTAACCATTTGACTTCTATTTGGTCAAACCTATGACCGATCGGGCACGGATCCTGAGGTCATAGTTTTGTGTGATTTTTCGGGCTATTACAATAAACCCCTTCCCCAAAAAAAATGTGTGTACATATACAAAAAAATATGGAAGTAAACCATCAAAAATCGGAAAGGCAAAATCCCAAAAAGAGATTGCCTGAAATGAAAAAAAAAGAACAAAAATGTAGAAGAATCATGGGGCATGTACAGTAAAACCCCCAAGGAAGAAAGTATGTTGAGAAAACTGAAGCCGTGTCAAGGAAACCCTTTTATCCCGGCATACCTTCAAATCCTAACCTAACCCATGGCCAAGCTACACCCTGAAGGAAGCCCTCTTTGTAGGTTCACAAGCAGTCATAGTATCTGTTAAGTCAACATAAGCCAAGTTGTGAGACGACACCAGAACCCCATCCCGCCGGCTATGACGGAATCGACGTCTATGTCGTGGTTGTTGAAAAAAAGAACGATGAAAGAAATAAAAAGAATAAAAAATAAAATAAAAATACAAGCTCAAAGCAAGATGGACGTGGTGAAAACCCAAAAGGGAATTACAGGTAAAAATAGCGAGCTTGTGTGGACCAGATGAAAACCTAAAAGGGCGCTTGGGGTAAGAGAGCTAAATCCATGGACGTGGTAAAAACCCGAAAGGGCGCCACGAGTAAAAAAGGAGATAAATAAAAACAAAAAAGAGAGGAAAAAAGAAAAGAAGAAAGGTTTGAAATGAATGATTAATGTTTGAGGAGCCCTCTTGGTTACTCTCCCTGATCCCCTCTTTCCTGGGTCGCTCATGCTAGTTCAAATCAGGTCCCCAACCAAAATTGTCTTTGTGAAATCGCACCATCAAACATATGACTCAAGGTAAGGAGAAAGGTTTGACTCAATCAAAAGGGATTAGAGTTCTAGCCTTGGTAAAAATCGAAAACTCACTCAGACCTGCCCACATGAAAGGGTTCGGCTATGCTTAAAATAGGACCCATTACTTCGCCTCACTATCAAGGCATCGAAAAAAAGAAAAACAAAAAGAACAAAAAAGTTTATGTAAATATAAATACTAGCTTTTATTTTACGAATGCACCGCTTACACCACATCCCACAAAATAGCCGGTGTGATGTCTAGCTTTCGTTCTTTCCTTCCTTTTTATAAAAAGCAAAAAAAACTAAAACATAAAGAAAATATGTATACCAAAAAGATGTGTGTATCTGTAAAGGAGTTTCTTACACCCCTTTTCTGTGTATTTGATCTGTGCAAAAAGTTGTGTGCAGGAAGGAATCAACGGCCTAGCTCATGCTTCAAGGCACTAATCTCAGCGTGAAAACCATTTTCCCAGACATTCCGCTCGGTCAACCAACGACCATGCAAACTCTTGTACCTCTTTCGAGAAGTATCAGCGGCTCCAAGGGCAACACTCAAAGATCCTTTCAAACGAAGGACCTCGCTCTCTGCTATCTCTGCTCTAACTTTTTCCAGTACTAAAAGCTCATGCAGGGCCCTCTTCTCATCCACCAATAGCTCGATGCGGGCTCGGAGCACCATCTCTTTCTTTGGCCAAGGGCCTCCCGTGTCAATACTCTTCGCCTGATCCAGACGATCAATATTAGGTTGGTCAATCAATAGCCAAACCTCATACTCAGGGGAAGATTGAACTGAATCTCCCTGCTCCATATCACACATCAGCGTCGACTGATGCGTCTCCCAAAGAGCAGCGATCCGATCTATGTCCTTAGAGGACCCCCTAGAAAAGATCAAGTCAAATAGAGGGGGTTTTGCCTCTCAAGGCACCTGCTGAGAGTAGCCGAACTGACGCAACACCCAGAATGGGAAGTAGAAGGTGCTGCCAATGAATCCTAAGAGGGTGATGCCCTCATGGTCTCTAGAACAAACTATGGGAAGGGTCCGGTCCAACCAAAGCCTCAAAACCGACGAATTGCCTTGCGAAAGCAAGTGACACCTACCTGAAAAGCATCGAGTTGCCTCACCTCGGGCAATATAAAAGCGTGGCACAAGCCCCAAAATAGCAAGATGCTCACCTAACCAGACCTGAAGCAGCAAGGGACATCCCTGAAGGCTCTCCACCTTGCTTAGAGAAAATGCATCACGGCATCGATATAGTTCATCAAGGACCAGGTGCATCACTGATCGGCCGCCACCAACTCAGTCAAGACATCGCAAAGATCCAGGGAGAAGCTCTCCCCCCAGTAAAGAAAAGGACTTCTGACATGAGACCGAGAGCGAAGGCTTTCGCATTGAAAATGGTCCTAATCGGTAATTTTTGAAGACTTTCGTCACCGAAAAGTTCTTTGAGGAATTTTAGCGAACACCTTGTGGGCCCCACAACGAGACTTTTCTCGTACTCAAGTTTCTTCAAGCCAAGGGTAAGATGAACAGACTTGGAGTAGCCCGACCTCGGCGTGACTCTTGTCAGGCCTCTATGAAGCTTCAGGCCGGACAAATTGGATAGGTCCTCAAGGGTTGGAGTTAGCTCCCGGTTCCCAAAATGAAATACATCGACATTTGCATCCCAAAATGAAGCAGCAGCATGAAGGAGGTCCCACCGTGGAAGAACATCGAGAAAGAAGGGAAGGCATGATAGGCCGAGCCGCACAAGCTCAACAAGCTCGCTCTTATTTAAACTCCCAAGCCAACTTTTAAGAAAATTTGGCCCCAAGCCCAAGGAGATGAGTAAATTAGTTCCGAGCCCTCCACGTAAGAGAGGGTTGGAAAGCGGGTCCATAAACGTATAAAGACCATTCAGGGATATAAAATTCGATGTATGTTGATGGACCCGCCCTTGGGAAAGCAAGGAGAAAAAGAATCAGTCAAAAAAGCCAAGTCAAGCAAAAAAGAGAGGGATTTTGGATTATTTCGGTTATGTGAGGACCCACAGCTCCCCAGGTCAAAACTAGCGCAACTAATAGTTGTGCCAGTACCAAATGCCCTTGATTTTTTCCTGGCGCAACTATTTAGTTGTGCCAGCACAAAATCCCACCCCATGCCTTTTTTTCAAATTTTTGGGGATTTTTTGTGAGTCGTTGCTGGCCCGTTAGCCTGCTGATATGTTTCACCTGCTTTATAAAAATAGTTTCACTTAAGAATTGACAGGGCACCTAACATTAAAATAAGTTTGACTTTTGTGCAGGAGACACCCACACCAAGACATGCGGCATCGAGGGCACTTTTCATGAGCGATCATCAAAGATCTTCCTGCGAGTAGGTGGATATATGCAAGAAAGAGATAACATTGCAAATCAAAGAGAGGCACTGAGCATATCCAAACAAAACATCATCAAAAAAGTGCCATAAATATCTGTTACAAAAGAAAATCCCAATAAAATTGTCTCAAAAGTGCTAAAATGTTGGAATGAAGAAACTAAAGCCTAATCCTTGTCCACGCCCTTTGGCTTCTTTCGCTGACATGAGGAGCCCTGGTAGGTCCGCATATCTCCCACTCGGGACACCAGGCCTGAGAAATCCTGCTAAGCAAAGATCGCGACTCCTTGATGTGTGCACATTGCAAGCCATAGCCAAAATCAGAGATCAGGACCAATTAGGGGACAAAAATAAAAAAAATGGTGGAACCAATAGGAAAAGCAAAGCAGCAGAATACTCACTATCGCCACATCCTAAAGCTCCGCAATGTTACGGTGATACACTGCATACTCCATAGTCAAATCAAAGTTCTACATTCAGAGGGATACAATGTTAGCTACCAGGGCTATTACAAAACATATGCAAAAAGAGGCCGAAACAAAAGAGAGACGGGTCGTCAGAGGGCTTACCCCTGGGATCACCTTAAGAGGAGGGACTCGAGCCACTTCAGCAGAGATGCACGCCTGCCTGTCCACATCGGCACACAAGTCTGAGAGAAATCCATCATCAAGGCGTCGGAAGGTCCCATAGACCATGGACGGATCACCACCAGGAGCACCTGCATGAGAGATACCCAATGGACCAGCTCCGGAGGGACCCGCTCTGGAGGAGCCCTCACCAGAAGGACCTGCACCAGAAGGGCCAACACTTGAAGGACCTACCCCTGAGGAATCAGAGTTACCCATCGCTGCCCCACCTCCATTATCCGAAGAATCCCCTTGTGCAAATTGCGAATAAAATGAAATTTCGCTTAGTAGAAAAGGAGGCTGAATTAAAATGAAAAGGGATTAACCTAGAAGGGGAAATAACCTGAGCACGCAGACCGTCGAAGGCAAGGAAGTTGGCACTGGGGACAAAGCGCGACAAAATGAACTGATATGGAAGGCACTCGTACCATATATGATAACCCCTGGGCACGAGAAGGGCGTTGGTGGGGATCCCATTCTGGAGGAAAGCCACGGTAAGCTCCTCGATGCTTTCATAAGGATCCATGATATCGGTAGGAGGGTCCATGGGTATGGCATGATAGCCCTGGTACTGGTGCACCACCCACTCTCCCAAATAGTAAACCCTGGCCCACGCCTCATAAAAGGAGACCATGCGGCGATTGTTGAATAGGCGCGAGGGGCCTACGGCTTCCCTGTCCTAGAAGATGGAGGTAAGATATGGGTCATGGAGGATCTACCCAATATCAAGAGAGGACCAATCAGTTAGAATTACAGCATAATATGAAAGGACAATTGTCAAACTGAAATAAATAGAGGCATTAGCTGCTCAGGAACCATCGAGGTGCTTCATGCCCACATCACAACGTCAGGCTTGGTTCCAGTTGCTGAGAAGAGGATAGGTATATGCATCCGAATAGAGGAGAAGGTGCCCAGGATAAAAGTGATGGTACCCCCATACCTGAGAGGAGCAGCACACGAAAGAGTGAGTCAGTAGCATGCCGAGATCATCCAAGTAAAACTAACAAAAGCAAGAGAAAGCAAGGGACTACCTCCAATGAGGCCAAAAAGCCAACGATGGATTTAGCCTCCCCAATGGTCACTTGGGCTATGCCATACATCAACCAAGCATATCCAGCCCCGCCCCAATCATACCAATGAATGCCAAGGATGTTCTCCATATGGCTTAACAATGCCATGCTGACCCACCTACCGCTCGCATTCGTGAAGAGGGTCTTACCCAGAAGGAGCATAAGTGTAATACGGGCCAAGATGATCGCCCGCTCTGGTGTGATATGGAGCTCCCTATCTGGCTGCATCTCATCCACCGTATAGAGACTGGATAGCCAGGTCATCTTAACCTTGGTGCCATGTACCCACCCGCGAGGGGGATAGGCCCCTATCAATCGGATAGCGTCCTCCCTGCTCAGCACCGCAAGGCCGGATATCGGTATGCCCCCCATCCTAATGCCAGTAATCATCACCCAATCTATGGGCATCAACATCATCTCAGTGTACGACATATGAAAGGTCATAGTCTTCGAGCAGAACCTCTCAATCAGTGCCTTCAAGTACGCTGCATCGGCTCTCATGGGGGGCAGGATAGAAACTCCCCAAAGCCCGCCTGTGCCAACAAGTACTTCACCACTGGGGGAACATAGCGATAGAAATCGTGAAAATCTAGCCACCCTAGATGGAATACAATAGAGGGCAGGTCCTACGTCCAAAAAAAAGAAGAAAATGCATTAGATCGTGGAAATAAAGTGAAGCTGCACAAAAGGAAGAACTGAACCTATCTTTTACCTTGCCCGTAATATCGAAGTTCGAAATATGAATGGACTGCTGGTGTAGGAGGCCAACTCGGGTGGCCTCGCCTTGCAGTTCGAGCCAAGGGCCCGCTTTCCACTCTATCTAAAAGAACTGCTCCCCCCGCGGACCATAGACTATCTCGGGCCCCTCCTCATGGCCCTCCTCAGGTACGTATTCTTCATTACTGGACATGCTGAGGCAACAAGCAATCACATCAAAATAGATCAGTGATAAAGAACAATTTTGCTAGAGGCCAAGGGAAGGTAAGTATTCTCATCCTTTTTCTATTATTTTCAGAAACAGATATACACACATAAAAAAAAAACCTTTTAATAAAATAAAAATGCAAAAAAAGGGGGGTCATTTCCTTTTTATCTTCAAAAGAAAAAAAAAAAAAAAAAAAAAAACTTCCCTTTCCTATCTTAAAAATAAAGTGAGTTTAAAAACAAAAAATCATCATTTCCTTATGCTTCTAAAAAAAAAAAAAAACAACAAAAGAAAATAATGATAAACCCCCTAATTGGTTTTCAAAAAATATATATATACACAAAGACCAAAAAACATTTTCTTTATTTAATCATAGAAATCAAAAATTCTTTTTAATTTTAAAAAAAAGAGAGAAACCAAAAAGTCCTTTTTCCTAAATTAGTGTTCTAAAAAGGAGACCAAAAATCCATTGCTTGATGGGAAAAATAAAAAATATATATATAATATAAACAAAAAACAACAAAAGTAAGATCCCTCCCATTCACACAAATGAAAACAAAAAAAATATATTTGTATTAGGCACCAATAAATCCATAAATAACAAAAATAGGGCATGGTTCATAAGAAACACGCCATCAATAAACAAACATACACTAAACATGGACCATTATCCATCAAAGATTGCAAGATCATCATCACATTCGCAAGAAAATGAAGAAAAATCAAGAAAAATTGGTTTTTACTGGTTACCTTGTGAAGAAAATGGGTTTTTGATCTAGCGTGAGGCGGCGATCAATCGGCGCTAGCAAATGCTAGCAATGAGGCACACGTAGAGGTGATGTAAAGGAACCCTAAGGAGGCCGGTTTTCAATTTTGAAGAGAAGGGGGGAGAGGAATTTTGAAAAAAGACGCTTGTTATTGTCGTCTATTCGGGTCTATCAGAGGATGTGCTGAGTTATTATGTGGTGTTGGAAGAAAATTAAAATTAAAGTAAAACAGAGGATAAAAGTGATATGGTGAAAACAGCAATCCTAAAACGTCCTAAGCCTGCAAGATCCAGGGCTATTGTAGCAAGTTTTGATAAGTAAGAGTTTATCCCACAAAGATTGATCTAGAACCCAAAATGAGCTATAATAGTTGGCCACCAGATCTGGCTATAGATCTGACAATCCTAAAGAAAAGGAGTTGGGTGTCACGACTACACTAAATTAACCCTAAAAAAAAAGAAATATAATGCAGCCCTATCATAAAGAAAGGGTTAAGAAGAAGATGGTGATGGTGTGTGCCAAAATAAAATATAAAAATGATGGGAAGTAAGCAGGTTAAGCTAGAGTTAGTGCAGTAATGTAACTCAAATTTAGACTGTCTCTGCAGTGGTCCTTGCTGAGATGCTATCAATAACCTCAACAAGGTAGAAGAATCCAATTTAACCCATGCCATTTGGGGTGCTCTTAGGGCTATACTCAGTCCATTCAAATGGTCACAAAGTATCCGATAGAGTCTGTAAAATTCCATTGATTAAACTAGAAATGCTAACCTAATCCAAAGGAGTGGACTGATCATTTCCCCAACCAATGGACCAGATCAAACCATGAATATTATCGCAGACACTATGTAATGCCAGTGTTACAAGCTCCCCAGATCTGCGTATAGATCTAGCTGACATCCATAGGTATTCTAACCCATAAAGTCCTAAGTGCTTTGCCAAGGCCAATGGCTCAATGTGCCCACACAAAGGACCAGCAACAGGTTGAATAAGGATTTAGATGCAGTTGGTCATTACTACAAATGGCCTGCAATGACTCAGCCTCAAGCTACAATTACTACAGAGAAATCAGATCTAACATCTGATATCGGTCAAGTAAAACAGAGGGGAGCCAGTTCCTACACAAACCTCCTCACAAGGCTCTAGAAGCTCATGTGCAGAGGAGAAGAATCTTTCTCAGACATGGGGCTAGACACCACCTTAAGGTTATACTCTGTCCACTCAAATGATCACAGGGTATCCGATAGCTCTGTCCATACCACAGAGATCTGAGAAAGAACATGTAAGTTGTTGCTGCCACCATGGAGTCCCAGGGCTACGAGCTCTCCAGATTTGGCTACAGATCCGGCTTGCTATTCATGGGTCTATTAAACCAAGGGAAATTAGATGGTAAACAATAGATCTACTAGAAACTAAATGGGCTAGTCCCAAAGCATGGATCTTATAGACATCTAAGGAAACCAAAATATCTGTAGATTTAATTAGTCATTAAAACAATAATCCATTGATAAAAGCAAAACTTACAATGAACTATCTCAAGGTTGTAGCCTGTACACAACTGCTCATCCAAAAGATCCCAATGTATATAAAGCCTATTACAAAACTAAAATAAAACTAAACTTAGCTGCTTACAAAAGGATTAGCCAGCCAATGCTAGGCTAAGAGAAAAGAAAAATAAGAAAAAGAGATGATCAAACCCTAACCCTATCTTGCTGGAGCTCTCAGCCGACAGAGGATGAAGGAAAGATGAAAAAACAAGACTCTAATTATAGCTTATATACTCTATCCATAAGGCCTTGGCTCAAAAGTGATTAACCCTAATGTTTCTAACAGACATGACACTGTTATAACCCTTGAATGCCTTGAGATGTGTGCCTCAAAATCCATACCTCGGAAAGTGTGGCCTAACCTTGGGAAATTCCCAAAAGGTCTTTGAGTTAAAATTAAGAAGTAGAGGCGAGCTTGCGGCATCTCAGCATTAATTCACTCATGGCTTAGGAGGATTGTTTACTCACGTGGTAGATTCTTAGTTGATCGCGCAGCTGCTTTGCGCTGGAATGCTGTACGGAGGTGATTTAGAACGCCTGGATTTCTCGCACAGTAGAGCTTCAAAAGTTCTCTCTTGCTGAACACTCGCGTAGGTAGGCTCATGCGCTCATGTAGTAACTGGTTAGGCTTCGGAGTGCGAGAGAGTTGCGCAAGGAAAATTCTGAGCGTCTCTCTCTTCCAGGGATTCACGAGAACTCTGTGAGGTGACAAATTATTCTTTATGCATATGGATTCACTATGCTCTATGCACGACTGCTTTAAGGCTCGATCTCTGTGAGAGCTTCGTGAACACAAATTCTGAGGGTTTTAAGACGTGAGATCTTCGTGATTTCTTTACTGCTCTCCTCTTGACTGCGGATCCTATCTGTGCGAGGGTAGCTTCCACTGCATCCTTAGCTCTGCGAGGGAGCTCCTCAACTCTGTGAGATGAGTCTTTTGATCCTCTGATGTTGCACTTGCTACTGTTGCAGCTTCCTCCATTCTCAGCTAACTTCTTTCATCTGATAGAGTTTTGGTCAATGATGACTAGCAAATGAGTCACCATGGTGAGCATACCAGGGTGTTCCATTAGGCTTTGGCTCAGCTGTCATCTTTGCATATTTTCTTTCTCTTCTTTGGACCAATAAGCAGGGATGTTGTATTTAGCTGCACAGTTTATTACTAACTACAAAACACACTTAACAAATGATTATTAGTGAGCTTCAAGGTCCAGCAATGGTTAGGTTAAGAGGTAAAAAGGGATACTTTTCAGTGAATAACACACCCCCAAACCTAATCTTTGCTAATCCCTGAGTAAAGGAAAAATTAAAATAACTACTCTAAGAATTTAAATGCCACTTTTGTAGGGAACACATGCATTTAGCTTATGCATCAAGCCTTTTAAACCCCTAGGTGATCCCTAATGGAAGAGTGAAGTCTCCTGAGGGTTTTTAGTGAAGATACCCACAAACTTCTCAATAAAATAGTTTCCAAAAGTGTAAAATTATCAAGTCAGCTGTCAATAAACAGAGCATCAGTTCACCTTTGATTAAACAAAAATGTGACGAATTTAAACATATGATATGCACAGACATTTAATCACAACTTTTACATAGATGCACATCATTTCCAATTAGCTCACAACAAGGGAAAATATCACATATAGGTCAGTACTGAGCTCATCATTAATTTAAAAATTAGGTTATAGGCCATGCCCAATACATTCAACATCAGACCCAATGCTCACCACGGCAGACTCTCACAAGGAACTTTGAGGGTTTTCATTTTCTCTCAAGCTCAAGAGCAGTTACAGGCCCCAAATTGGTCTGTAAGCATGAGCATAGGCAAAACACCTAAGTTCTAACATCATTGGCTAATCCTCACCATAGATTAGACAACTCTTTGTCTCTACATGACAACTCATTAAACTTTGGATCACAGGGTCTTTTGACTGGATTGTAATGTGGCTTATGGGATAGGTTATAAAGAATGAAATGTTGAAAAGGAATTCAAAATTGAGAAATCAGTAGGTGAAGGAGGTGATTCATGACTTCACCTTCTTTAGTTCAGCACCTTTCATTTTCTTTAAAATTCTTCAGACTTGAAGTGGCCAGCTTCTCCTCTTGTTTTCGATTTTTCCATTGAAATTTTTCTCTTGACTCCTCTCTTATTCCTCTTCATTATTATTTTTCTTTGTTTTAGATGCATTTTTCTTTTTCTTTTTTTTTGTTTTTGTTTCTATTTTTCTTACTTGCCACCTCTTTCCTCAGCTGCTACACTGCTAAGCTTTAGGTATCTCTTCTCCATTTACCCAATGTTGACCCTATCTTGTCCATCTTCAGCTCCTTCTCCTTTACCTTCTGAATTCTCTGAGTGAGGGAAAGTTTGAATCAGGTCCATAGGTTCAGGCATAAGTACTCAGGTGTATTTTGAAGAAAATTGGAAGTTAAGGCTCAAAAGGTGTGTGCACAAGGACAGTTGATTAGGGTTTGGTCTGTTTAAGCTCAAACTGTCCAAGAGAAGGCCTTGATCCTTTCCTAGGTGTCCTGAGTGCTGTCAGTTGTTTCAACTTGGAGGTGCCAAACTTCTAGTGAGGGCATTGACTCAACCAGTCCTTAGAGCTAAAAGAATTGCCTCAGTCACTCCTCAAAGGAAGGAGATAACTTTTGTAAGCCCAAATCTCACTAGTTATGATCTTCCATGAACTCTTAGGCATGTCCTTACCTTTTTCTCTCTTTAATGATTCACTAAGTACTGATACAAGTGAGTTTTCTTGGTATTCATATCATGAAAAAGTTAAAATTTAAAAGCTTGTAATGCCTAAAGGTTTGCAAAAATTTTAAATTTCTCATTTTTAATGATTCTTAAGTGAACATGGCTCCATTTCTAGGTTTCTCACTTGATTCTGCTGCACTTAGGTTAACTATTTCATTGGCAAACCTTGCCACACGCCCAAACCTATGAGGAGCAGTGTCCTCACTGATTCAAAGATAGATGTGGATGTGCAGCAGGCTCAAAATAGAAATATTAAAAGAAAAGAAATAGCAGAAAAGAAAATAGACAACACACAACAAACAAGAAATAGATAAACAATAGAGATGAAGAAAGACAGTGAACTAATCAGCACATAACAAAAATAAATTCTATTGAGATACAAAAAGATTACCACAAGGTGTTACAAAGAGATCCTAACTAAGTACATAAAAAGTATAAACCTAAGAAAAATCTAGACACACTTTAGCATAACATCCTTTCAAAAACAAAATTGTTCTCCCTGCTGGCTCTGGGATATCCTCAACCTCAGGGACCATAACTTTGCCTTTCTCTGTTTCTTCTTTGATTTTTCAGGGCTCTTAGCAGGTGGGTGCTCTCTGGCCTTCTTCTTTGGGGTTGATTTCTTCTTTTCTTTTGGGATTGGGGGCTCAACAATAGGTGGAGGCACCTCAGAGGTCTCCAATGTGGAGGCCTCTGCAATCCTTACAAATTTTCTAGTGGCCACAGCACTGCCACTAGCAGCAGGATTCAGTGTGGCGGGTAAGGTATTTGTGAATTTTGAACTAGCGGCCATAGGTGTTCAAATTATCAAAATTAGGGCTCACAAATCTTAGAAAATACATAACACACTTAATACGCACAGAAGTACCAAAATTTTCCCTTCTTTCTCTCTAATTTAGTAAACCAATCAAAGCATAGAGTGAAAGTTGGAGAGGTTACCAATTGAGAGCTAGGGGTCCACCTAAAAGCTTGCACAGCAACTCAAATCCCCCAAAACCTTGTTTAAAGTGACCAGGAGTAGCTAGGGAATAAAATGGAGGGAGGAAAATGCATTAGGTGGAGTGGCTTAAGTTGTAGAGAAGAAAGCAGAGAAAGGGGATTTCGATTATGGTGCGGAGATGCTAGGGCAGAAAGATGAAATAAAGAAAATTAAGAGTTTCATAGAGTTTATAGAGCTAATCCTGCGGTTCACAGAGTTGGAAATAAGTGCTCGCGGGGTAGATTTCTTGCGCAGTTAACATTTAATCCCGCGAGAAGTTATGTCGCGTAGAAGAAAACTTCCTTTCAATGCATTTCGCAGAGCTTAAGCTTTGCCGTGGTGCGCGAGAGCTATTTCACCTTCCAGAAATTTATCCCGCGATGTTCTCACAAAGAACAAAACATATGATAATCCTTTCACGCGGATTGGGCTTGCGGAGCAAAAGTTACTCTGTGAGGCTCTATTTCAGCCATTGTTCAAGCGTTTTAGCACGCGGGAGAGCCAAAAATGGGCTCGCACAGCTGATTGAAGCCTTTAAGGCCCGCGAGAAAGTAGTATGCTCAACCTTTAATCTTTTAACTCAGTGCTGCACATTAGTTAGTGCATCCATGCTGTTGTGAACCTGACCACAGAGTTTCAGTACCAAACCTCTCACATGTA
Organism: Chloranthus sessilifolius; assembly: GCA_021018995.1. Classification (NCBI taxonomy): domain Eukaryota; kingdom Viridiplantae; phylum Streptophyta; class Magnoliopsida; order Chloranthales; family Chloranthaceae; genus Chloranthus; species Chloranthus sessilifolius. The sequence continues at coordinate 44,977,629 of CM037596.1, forward strand.
CTTCATTTTAACATGATAATTAAGTACCCATTAACAATATCAATTCATCAGAATTGCAGAATCTTAAAGATAGTTTTTCAAATCAAGTTCATGGCAATAATGAAGAGAGCACCTCAACCATTCATCAACAAACATACACAATAAATTCAAATGACAAAAATGCACATGTATTCAACACCAAATTCAATACAAAATTCAAAAACAGATAAAGCAACAGAAAGAAAATAATATCACACTGACAACAGAAATTGACAAATTTTGAAACAACACACATCAGAACAAACTTTTCATACATATGGTACACTTATTATCAATCTTTGGATCACTGAGCACTAACTTCCTCATAAGTGGAGGATGCATCTCCAATCATATATTGTCCTGTTAGATTTGTCAGGGGTTGACTAGGCAATTTTCCTTCTTCCCTTCTGTTCAAAGCATTATACATTTGACCCAACTAGTCCTCAATCTTCTTAATGGTCTGTCCATGAGAATTGACAGTCTGTACTAGGTTCCCCAAATTTTACATTGAAGCCAGCATCTGCTCTTCAAATGAAGAGGATCTGGACTATTGTGGGGGCAGGGCCAACTGGTTAGATTGAGGGGTAGGTAGCAAAAAATTTTGCCTTGATGGGTACCCTTGGTTAAATTGGTGTTGGGGTCTATAAGGAGCTACCACTTGCGGCTGCTAGGGTTGAGGATATGAATCTTGTCTCCACCTCAAGTTTGGTTGGTTCCTCCACAAATACCTGACAGGCTGCTGCCCATAAGTTTGAGCAGCATTGGAATGCTCTATAACAAAATCAGGAAACTGGTTGGCAGATGGACAATCATGATTAGAATGTGTGAGAGATTGGCATATCAAATATGCCTCCACCTATGCAACCATCCGGGATTGCATCATATTCATTAATTTATCAAATTTTAAGGGTAAATTATCCACCTTCCTCTCCAAATTACCTTGCACCTTAACTTCATATATTCCACCTCTAAGGGTGGCCTCTTTCACCATCTTAGCTGGGGTCGGGCTGTCATTGCGTGACAGAGACTCCTGCTGTATGAAAATTTTCCCTATTATGTCAAACAACTCCCAAGCTTCCTTAGCTGTCTTATGGAGGTAGCTACCACCACAGGAAGCATCCACCATATCCTTGCTCTTGGGATTAATTCCTTGGTAGAATACTTGCACTAGTTGCCACATTAGAATTTGGTGGTGGGGGTATTGTTTTAACATCTCTTGGAATCTTTCCCAAGCTTTATAAAAATCCTCAGCTGAGGACTAAGTAAATGATAAAATATTTGCCCTCATCTGGCTAGTTTTGTTTATGGGAAAGAATTTGGCCAGGAATTTGGTTTGAAGGTAACTCCATGACTGTATGTTGTTGGCTGGGAGCTTTGATAGCCATATGCTAGCTTTGTCTTTTAGTGAAAAAGGAAAAAGCCTCAGTTTGGTGGCCTCAGGTCCCAAGCCAGCAATATTGAAAGTAGTGCAAAGTGCCAAAAATTGGTCGATATGCTTGTAGGGATCTTCTTTACTAAGCCCATAAAACTAAGGCCACATATTAATGGTGGAGGATTTAATTTCATAATTCCCCTCAACAGAGGGAAATTGAATGCAGAAGGGAGAGGAGTACTCCCCAGGTGCATTGTACTCCTTTAATGTTCTCTGCCTCTCAGCCATGATAGCTGGTTCAGTTTTAACAATTAAGCCTTGTGTGGTGTGTCTAGGTCGAAGGATCTTTTCAACCTCTAGATTTGGAGGTTCCAACTCAGGGTTTAAGGACCTTCTACCAAGCATATACTCACACCCACAGTAAGTAAAGAGATTGCTCACAAGCACAAAAAAAAAAAATTAACAACAATATAGATTTACACTAAACAAATAACAGGGAATTAAACATGAATGGACTAAGATTTAGGGGAAAGGAAGTGCAAACAGAGCTTGCTACACTCCAGTTGCAACTCTAGCTTTTCCCTTCTTCTGCTATCCATTTCTGTCAAATTTCAAAAAATATCCGTAGTACTTTATTCTAGATTAGGCACAGCTACAAAGAATTTGGAAGTCTAAATTATAGTACAACTCAGGTGTACTAAAAAGATCAATCTCCCCGACAACAGCGCCAAAAACTTGTCATCTATTCGGGTCTGTCAGAGGATGTGCTGATTTATTATGTGGTGTTGGGTGAAAATTAAAATCAATGTAAAACAGAGGATAAAAGTGATATGGTGAAAATAGCAATCCTAAAACGTCCTAAGCCTGCAAGATCTAGGGCTATTGTAGCAAGTTTTGATAAGTAAGAGTTTATCCCACAGAGAAATTGATCTAAAACCTAAAATGAGCTATAATAGTAGGCTTCCAATCTAGCTACAGATCTGACAATCCTAAAGAAAGGGAGTTGGGTGTTACCACTACACTAAATTAACCCTAACAAAAGAGAAATAAAATGCAGCCCTATCCTAAAGAAAGGGTTAAGAAGAAGATGGTGATGGTTTGTGCCAAAAAAAAATATAAAAATGATAGGAAGTAAGTAGGTTAAGCTAGAGTTAATGCAGTAATGTAACTCAGATTTAGACTGTCTCTGCAGTGGTCCTTGTTGAGATGCTATCAATAACCTCAACAAGTTAGAAGAATCCAATTTAACCCATGCCATTTGGGCTGCTCTTAGGGCTATACTCTGTCCACTCAAATGGTCACATAGTATCTGATAGAGTTTGTTAAATCCCATTGATTAAACCAGAAATGCTAACCTAATCCAAAGGAGTGGACTGATCATTTCCCCAACCAATGGACCAGATCAGGCCATGAATATTATCGTAGACACTATGTAATGCCAGTGCTGCAAGCTCCCCAGATCTGCGCACAGATTTGGCTGACATTCATAGGTATTCCAACTCATAAAGTCTTAAGTGCTTTGCCAAGGCCAACAGCTCAATGTGCTCACACAAAAGACCAGTAACAGGTTGAATAAGGATTTAGATTCAATTGGTCATTGCTATAAAAGGCCTGCAATGACTCAACCTCAAGCTGTAATTACTACAGAGAAATCAGATCTAACATCTGATATCGATCATGTAAAATAGAGGGGAGCTAGTTCCTGCACAAACCTCCTCACAAGGCTCTAGAAGCTCATGTGCAGAGGAGAAAAATCCTTCTCAGACATGTGGGCGGACACCACCTTAGGGATATACTCTGTCAACTCAAATGGTCATAGGGTATCCGATAGGTCTGTCCATACCATAGAGATCTGAGAAAGAACATGTAAGCTGCTGCTGCCACCATGGAGTCCCAGGGTTACGAGCTCTCCAGATCTGGCTATAGATCCGGCTTGCTATCCATGGGTCTATTAAACCGAGGGAAATCAGATGGTTAATAATAGATCTACTAGAAACTGAATGGGCTAGTCCCAAAGCATGGATCCTATAGACATCTAAGAAAACCATAAGAACTGTAGATTTAATTAGTCATTAAAACAACAATCCATTGATAAAAGTAAAACTTACAATTAACTGTCTTAAGGCTACAGCCTGAACACAACTGCTTATCCAAAAGATCCCAATGTATATAAAGCCTATTACAAAACTAAAATAAAACTAAACCTAGCTGCTTCCAAAAGGATTAGCCAGCCAATGCTGGGCTAAGAGAGAAGAAAAATAAGAAAAAGAGATGATCAAACCCTAACCCTAGCCTGCTGGAGCTCTCAGCTGACAGAGGATGAAGGAAAGATAAAAAAACTAAACTCTAAGTACAGCTTATATACTCTGTCCATAAGACCTTGGCTCAAAAGAGATTAACCCTAATTTTTCTAGCAGACGTGACACTGTTACAACCCTTGAATGCCTTGAGATGTGCACCCCAAAATCCATACCTCGGAAAGTGTGGCCTAACCGTGGGAAATTCCCAAAAGGTCCTTGAGTTAAAACTGAGAAGTAGAGAGCCCGAGCTTCGTGGGGCTGGCATCTGCATTAATTCACTCGCGCAGTGGCAGAGCCTTCGCAGAGGAGCATTTGGCTTAGGAGGATTGTTTACTCGCGTGGTAGATTCTCAGTTGATTGTGCAGTTGCTTTGCGCTGCAATGCTGTCGCGGAGGTGATTTGGAATGCCTAGATTTCTCGCACAATAGAGCTTCAGAAGTTCTCTCTCGCTGGATACTCGTGCAGGTAGGCTCCTGTGCTCGCATAGTAACTGGTTAGGCTTCAGAGTGCATGAGGAAAATTTTGGGCATCTCTCTCTTCCAGGGCTTCGCGAGAACTCCACGAGATGACAAATTGTTCTTTATGCATATGGATTCTCTATGTTCTGTGCGCGGCTGCTTTAAGGCTCGATCTCCGCGAGAGCTTCGTGAACATAAATTCTGGCAGTTTTAGGAAGCAAGATCTTCATGATTTCTTTACTGCTCTCTTCTTGACTACACGTCCTATCTTTGAGAGGGCAGCTTCCACTACATCCCTAGCTTCACGAGGGAGCTCCTCAACTCTGCGTGATGAGTTTTTTGATCCTCTGATACATTGCACTTGCTGATGTTGCAGCTTCCTCCATTCTCAGCTAACTTCTTTTATCTGCTAGACTTTTGGTCAATGATGACCTGCAAATGAGTCACCGTGGTGAGCATACCAGGGTGTTCCATTAGGCTTTGGCTCAGTTGTCATCTTTGTATGTTTTGTTTCTCTTCTTTGGACCAATAAGTAAGGATGTTGTATTTAGCTGCACTGTTTATTACTAACTATAAAACACACTTAACAAATGATTATTAGTGAGCTTCAAGGTCCAGCAAAGGCTAAGTTAAGAGGTGAAAGTGGTACTTTTCAGTGAATAACAGCTGCCCGAACTCGGGCTGCTTAAATTCGAAACCTAGCCATACCTGGAGCAACTATTAGTTATGTCAGGCCATTTTGAGCCCTATTTTGGCTTAGCGCAATTAATAGTTGCGCCAGCCACTTATAGGTTGGGTTTTGGGCCTTTTACGGGTTGGGTGCATAACCCGGTCCCCCCTCTCATTGTTTTGTTCTCTCGGCCGATGTATGTGCCCCAAATGGCATTTCGATCCTCATTCGACTTACTCGAGAAGTCATGTTAGAATAAAAGTGGACCAAGATCAATAGGCATCCCAGTCGTACACCAAAAAGCGTGAAGAAGTTCAAAAAATAATGGAAAAATCCCACATAAAAAGCCAAAAATGATAGAATAATAAAATAATAGTTCAAGAAATAATCCAAAAAATCATATAAAATGATAACTTGAAAAAACCAAAAAAATCACATAAAATAACAGTTTCAAAATCCTAAAAATCACATAAAATGATAACTTGAAAATACCAAAAAATCACATAAAAGAACAACTTCAAAATCCAAAAAAAATCGCATCAAATGATAGAAAAATCATAAAAATAAAACACATAAAAACAAAAAATCACATAAAATAACAGCTTCAAAATCCAAAAAATTACATAAAACGATAACTTGAAAATACCAAAAAATCACATAAAATAACAACCTCCAAATCCAAAAAAAAATCAAATCAAATGATAGAAAAATCATAAAAATAAAACACATAAAATGACAACATATTTGTGTTTCCCCACAGAGTGGCGCACATGCATAAGGCTATAAAATGTCAATATTTTATCAGCAATGCAGTTATGCCATATTAAAGTTCTGAGTCTAAGGTTCGCCTCAGATCTTTGGATCCTGCTTTAAAGTAGGTGCAACGGTGTCAATCATGATCCAACCATCATTGTTTTGATCAGAATGATCCCACTGCTAAATCTTTGAGCAAAGACACTCTGTCTTTGATTCATATGAGCGTAAAAGTCTAAGCTTTAGATTTTTCATGAACCTTTCGGAGGTGTGGACTCTTGGTCCACGTAGTCTAGGCGTGCGCCCTACGGAGTTTAAGGTCCGGATAACTCTGTTGGAAAAGGTCAATCGTTGGTAGAGACCAACTTGTTGAGAATGAGATCACATGTCGATCAATTATGTGTAAACATGCATGCAAAAGGGTTCATTTCCCCTTTATTTTCTGCAGGCTAAAACCCTATATTGGCATCGGTATCCATGTAAAGTGTACGCCTTATGTCTGGGTATCCGTATGATGGTCGTTTTTTCTCGTAAATTATACTTAGACCAGATTTGGGTCGAGACTTACATCGCCTCTGTTGCTTATCACCCCGAATGGGTGCATGTTTATGCATAGTCAAATGAGGTGTAAAATCACTGTTGACAGAGAGCAGGACTGAATGTCTCTTTTGTTAGACACCCAATTTTGGTTGGATCTTTTTAGGATTATTCGATGTTGGATGCTCTAGGTCATGTGGATCTAGGGCACATTTTTTAAAATGGCATGTACTCTCAAAAAGCGTTGTGATGTCTATTCGCTCCGCTCGGGTAGTCATGCCAAATAAACATCAGGATCAATGGGCTCGCCAAAAGACCTCGAACCCTGCTTCAGGTAGGGGCACCCACGACCAGTTAAATGGGACAATCAAATGCCTCATGGGATTGGACGCAAATCGTGGAGCCTTATGCAGTTTTTGCTTAACTGCTATCTTTAAGTGTGGGTCAATCACCCCTCTTACTTACGAAGCTGTTGTATTCATAATGAACCTTGAACATCAAATACCTTCAAATCATCTCGAGAAGTTAATGTTTTACTGACTATAGGGCTTTTGAAATTTTCTCACCATGTTACTCATCTGATGTTTGAAGTTCATTTTGAATGCAGCAGCCCGTCAATAATGCCTTGGGCCTCTTCAAATATCTCTTTTCTTTGGCACTTGATCATTAGTGATCAGATACCAAAGAGGGGCATCTATCGACACCCAAATTTGGCTTAAGGCCCGATCGAAATACATTTCGAGAGAGGTGTGCCTCTGAGCTTTTGATGGCATGTATGGAACCCTTAGGAACCCTTAGGAATCACCTTAGATCCCTTAGGAACCTTTTCGAACCCTTAGAAACCAATCCCAACCCTTAGAGCCCATTCCGGACCTAAACCTAGCTTTCTCAAGCAATATATGAAGGGTGGTATACTGGGACTAACTACGGCCTTCTACTATGATCAAATCTTATACCATTGAAAAGTATAAGTCGTCAGCTTTCCAACGGGCCAAGAATCACCCCAATCGAAGCTGTGTGTGCAAGATATCACATTCCGAACCCGAAGGGCAAAGAGGTAATTTCAAGTGAACCCCCACAGGGATTTGGCGCAACTAATAGTTGTGCCAGTTATAAAGTGGACCCCACCTCGGGGAGCCAATTTCCAGGCACTGTTTCAAGCACTATTTTACTGTACATATGCCTGGTGCAACTAAGAGTAGCGCCAGGCATGTGAACAGGAACTATGCATTTTTGCCTTGAAATTCATGATTGGGGTTTGACTTGTTGACCACCTTGACCTTTGGGTGTGTTTTACAAGTTCTGTTGCACCCATTTACTATCTATGTACAACCCCTTAAGTGGTTTAAAGCCTCACCCTATCATCCACCATTGGAGCACCTCTTCATATGTTTCAAAGCTCCAAACCCTAGAAAACCTTAGATGTTAGATTACCTAATTGCTAAACCTAATTAGCATCTAAACACCCTCCTAACCTACCCTTTGCCTATAAATAGAACCCCCCTCCCCTTGGTTTAGAGGTTGAGAAAATTACCTAAGAGAGAAAGAGTTTAAAGTGAGAAGATCTTTCTCCCTTTGGTACACCATTGCTCATACAAATTCTAGAATTAATAAACCTCCTTCCAAGCCTTACCTTCCATAAAAAGCCCCTAGGTTAGGTGTGTGCTATCCATTTGTCTTCCCTCTCTACCTCTTAGTTAGCAAGCCTTAGAGGTTAGAATCCAATTTTTCACCATTCAAGCCTTCAAAAGCTCATCAAAGCAAGCCAACTCAAGGCTCCTCAATGGTGTAATAAGGGCCTGAGAGCTCCGGCTCTCCCCTCTATTCCTCCATCTTCTCAATCATTCCTCCATCCTCCCATTTGTGTCGTTATGCCACCGAATTTTCGATAGGAAAGGAGGGGCACAAATAGGATTTTAAGCCCCTTTGGGCAAAAGGAAGCCTTTTTCATTTCTTTTATATTATTTTTGGTTTTAGCCATAAGTAGAGACCTCATTAAGCAGATTGATCGAGTGCCTAACACCTTCCCGATCGATAACCGAAGCCCCTACCCAAGAACCTTTGGTGTGGACCAGATTAAGAGTCATATTTGTGACACTTCGGTGCTTATAAAAATGATCTAGGTTTCTCGGGACACCAAAGCTCCTGGTGGCGACTCTATATTTTTGTTAGCGAGCGCATTGATGGGACGGGATAGTCAAAAATCCCACAGTTGCACATAAGGTTTCGATCAGTTTTCTCATTTAAGCATTACAAAGCTCAACAAAGGATCAAGAGAGGTATTTATTTATTTATGTTTTTCAGATAAGGACCTTGGATCCACTCCTTTCTTACTAAAGACTCACCTTGGGTCTTAGGCCCAACGAGCTGTAGTCTTATTCAATTATTTTAGTGATTGGGCATAAGGATGCCAGCCACTTGTCCATGCCAGAACTTCGGGATAGGAAATTGGACAGTAACCTATGAGTTCAAGGTTCATGGGTCCTTTCCTAAGTGTTATGGATCTTCACTAGATCAAATTCTAAATATACGAGTTTTTTCAAGGTTCGAGCCATTGTATTCGTTTTTCAAGGGGTGCCTTTATCAATTTCTTTCAAACATTTTGGGTTGGGTCATAGCTTTAGAAATTCATCTAAGGCTCGCCGGGCCATGGGCCGGGTAAACGGGTCTTTATAAATTTTTATTTAAATTTTTTTAGTATTTGGGCTTTTGGGCCATCGAAAAATCCAGTCCAATAACTTAGTTGACCAAGTCAACTCAAATTACAAAATATTCTCACAGTGGTCACTATGATCTGTATTGCCTAGATGTTCATGAGTTTCGAGGAAAAGTCACGATTTTGACCACATTCCTTTAATTGCATACTTTTTCTGAACATTTTGCGGTAAATCACCCGCCATGTTCAACTCCGATCTAATGTTCGAGTCTTACAAAAATTGTATGATAGAGCATTGATAGCCACATCTTTCCCAAGTGGTGGCACTAAAAAATTTGATCAATTTTTATCATGGTCAACAGATTGCTAAGATCTGTTCTCCTTATCAAGTTATCGGGCCTGATTTATTAGTCCTCAAAGCCAGGTCTGTAACTTTTAGTGTCGATATCGAAATTACGCACTCACTGGCTTTCTGGAAAGCTCAAAGAGTAATCTTAAGCTTATTTTTATATTTTAAGGGTCAAAAGTCTAAGGATCATGATGGACTTGCATCCATCCGAACAGGGGTCGGTTTTGGTTGCTGGTTGGGTGCCACATGACACAATTTCATGCCACGAAGTTTCGGATTTTACAACCGATAATTCACATGATATTATCACATGAAATTCCAACCACGTCTTTGGGACTTGTCAAGGATTTGACCTTGATTTATCCTAGATGTTTTTGAGGGATCTTAGACGCTGAAAATTTTAACTCTTTGAGGGCTCAGATTTTTGGTGCAACAGGGTAGATTCGCTGCCTTGCACTCCAAGTTCCGTAAAAGTCAAGATACGAGGAGTCAAGTTCCAAATTTTTGGCTGGGTATCGGGACCCATTTATTTGTTGAGCTTACTTTTTTGAGAAATTTCTAAAATTTATTTCAAGCCATATTGCTCTCGGGTCTGAGAGTATTCTGCTGTGGGCTGGAAGGCCTACTGGCTTGGGCCATTGATGGAGGCCACTTAGTGGTCCATCTCATGCCACAACTTTTTGGATTTCGACCCAGGATGACTCCATATTGATCCCAGATCAATCGAGATCCCTTTTCAGGTCTGCCCTATAGATTTAACGGCATGAATCATTGTCGGTACTATCCTATCCATTGGGTACTATTCTTAAGCCTATATTGAGCAAATTCGGCCTAGCATCTTTGGCCATCCGATCGAATTCAATTTTTCGAGTACGATTAAATTTTTCAAAACATTTTCTTTTCATAAATGGGTTTTACAAAATTCATACTTTTCAAAATCATATTTCAATCGAATTTCAAAATCAACTTGTCAATTTTTCTATGGCTTAAATTACTCAAATTTCTTGGAATTAATCGATAACTAATCGCTCACCATTGATCACTCGTGATCAACAATGGTCATGAGTTCCCAAGGTTTGGTAACTCATCAGGTCACAGGTCTATTAAAGTGGCCGAATTTCAACTATTTAGCCATCTAGAAGTCCTACACATTACTAGACTACATTGTAGGCACATATCAAGATCCCTATACAAGCATCTATCTCCATTCAAATTCTTGACGACAAACATATAAATCATCACATTCATTCCAGAAATTCAGTTTTTAAATTGACCATGGTAGTCAATTAAGCAATTTCATATTGTCAAGATCATATCAACCCAAGATTCTAAGCAATATTACTAAGTATAGAAAGCAATTCTATTAGATCTAAGTTCAAGCAATCTTAGCCATTCGATCGCATCATCATTAAAACAATAAATCAAGTAATTTTTTTCTAAGAAATAAACCCATAATTTCAACTAATCACAGCCACTAATATTCTCAGATTATCATATTATTTCTATGGAAAAATAGCAAAAAAATCCAATACTACACTAGATTTAGCCTAAATTTCTATCATGCATCTCTAATGGTTCATTCACATCATCATCCAAGCAATATTCCCATGTAAATTTTTCTGAGAAATCAGATCAGAATTTATTCTAATCTTAGTCATGATCATACCAATACTTTCATTATGCATCTATAACCATCCATTCACATATATAAAACAGTGATTAAAAATTAAAAAATTTGGAATCTAAATCATGTATTCTAATCATCATAACTATCAGATTTCATATATATGATCTACATTCTCTAATAAAAATAAGATCGAAATTTCAAGCTTGGTTTTCCAAAAACAAGGCTAAATTAAATTGATTTGATCAAAGACCTTTCGTTTTCTTTCAAAATCTGATCAAAGTATCATTGTTTTTCCTCATTTCTAAGATCACATAGTCATTATGGTGGTATCCTATGGGGAAGTCATGCTAAACCTTAATGGCACATGATCTCTACTGAAACTCCAATTGTACCATGATTTCTCCAAGAGCAATCATAGGCAATTCGATCATCAAAAGAGCGATGTGTGATCATGAAAATCACACACATTACTCGTCATCTCAGGCCACATAATATAAACCAAAAATTTAAATAAAACTCCCTAAAAATTAATTTTTAAAGCATTTTTGTGCTAGTTCTAGACCAATGATAGATATGGTCCAAGTTTGACCAATTTGGACCATTGGATAGCCTTGCGTGTTCATCAAAATTACATGCATGGCATCAAATGGTTCTAGTCTAACCATGTTCCAAAAATCTTTTCAAAAATCCAAATCAAAATCAAAATTTCCATAACAAAATCAAAATTCCAACACTATAATGGACATAGTCCATTTTTGATCAATTTTAGCCCATTCGATGGCCTTGCGTGATCATTAGGATCACATGCATGGCATACCATGGCTCTGGTCTAACAAAAGTTCCATAATTCATAAAACTTTCAACAAAAATTCAAAATCCTCCTACACAAATTCAAAAACTCTACACTACTTGTCCTAGAAAACTCAAAACTAAGGTTGTGTTTAGGTTAGCTCTTTTGGGACAAAGAGCAGCTCTTTCACTTTTTGGCTCTGGTGGAGAACTACTTTTATGTTTGGTAACACAACTCCTCACCTCATTTGCTTTCGCAGGAAGCTATTTTAATTAATAAAACTGCTCTATACCTGCTCTATCCCAGAGCAGAATTTATCTGCTCTGGCAGAGAGCAGGCAAAGAGCTGCTTCTGCTCTTATAATAGCTAACCCAAACATAGCCTTCCAAGACATTACCTTTAGCTTTACCTCCTTAGCTTGCTAGTTTGTTCCAATATTTGTGGTGAAATGGGCTAGAATGGAGCTCAAGTATAAATATGTGGAATAGGAGAGGGTGGGGAGTAGTTTAATGGTGTTAGATCTTTGTTTTGATGGTTGGATTGTGAGGGAAAATTCAAGGGAGTGGAGGAGCTCTAATGGAGGTTTGAGAGGATGAATTAGATGGAAATGAAGGGAGCTCGATTTCTTACAATGGGAGTGGGGGACAAAGCCTTCACAAGTCTAGCCATGTGTCCACACATCACTTCCCTAGGCTCCTCTCTCTCTCTCTCCTCTGTCCTCTCACTATAGAAAATAAGACTATTAGCGGCAGTTTTTGGCTGTAAAAAACTGTCGTTATTAACAAAAAAGTTATTAAGACTATTAGCAGCAGTTTTTTGTAAATAGCGACAGATTTTGGCTACCACTAATAGTCTTATTTTTTGTAGTGTCTCTACCATATGCGCATGGTAGAAGTAGACCCCACATGAGCTCCATTCTCACCACAAACCAAGTCTCATCTTATCTTTTGTGTGTTTTAATGCCCTCAAATTTTGTGAATTTATGATTTTCAAACACATCTTGTGGTGCATGTATGAGAGTTCATGTGACAGCCCGATTTTCCCGATACATTTTTTTTCCTTAACACGTATCTCCTGGAAAACCGGACCGTCAGATCGTAGATCACAATCTGAAAGTAGAATACTTGGTGCATCCAAACACATGCGAAAATTAAAGCAGATAATACATATAGCATAATTAAAACCTCCAATTCTAATATCCAATATGAACAATAAACTAAAATAAACCACCAATGATGGCCGACCATCACCAAACAGTGGTGTATAATATATGTATAATAGCACGAATGTACCAAACCCAAACTTATCAAAATCCACAATGTATTAAATCTACGATCCCTGAACTAGGAGTACAATTCCTCAAGCGGAAGATCCTTGTGCAGCCATGGATCTTTAACAATCCGTCGCGATGATGCGCTCTTACGAAAAATATAGAATCGCCATTCGGAGCTTTTGGTGTCTCGGGAAACCCAAATCAATATTGAAAGTACCAAAGTGCCAAATATGACTCCGATTTACCAATCCATGCCAAAGGCTCTTGAGTAGAGGCTTCGGTTATAATTGGGAAGGTGTTAGGCACTCGATTGACTCGCTCGTTAGCGGTCTCTACTGTGGCAGGGTCTATGTGCGGCTGGTTTATAATATATATATATATATATATATATATAATTATATAAAAATAAAAAAAAATGAGCGACACTTCCCCTCGCCCGAAGGCACACCGATCATATTGAGCCCTTCCCACTTGCCGAAATTTGGGCTGCATAATGGCTCAATTCTAGGATAGAGGAAAAGGAAAGAAGATAGAGGAATAGAGGGGAGAGTCGGAGCTCTCGGGCCCTTGTAGCACCAATTGGATCTTCGCGCGAGAGTGTCTTTAATGAGCCTCCAAAAGCAAATGGGTTGAAGGATAGGTCTTAAACTCTATGATTTAGGAGCTAGGAGGAAGGAGAGGGAGGTGAGGAGGTAGTTCTTACCAAAGCTAAGGGATTGATGGTGGAAAATGGGATCTAAAGAGCCAAAAGGGTACTGAAAATTTGAGGGATATATGCTGGAAATGGAGAAGGAACTCTCTAATATTTTCTCTTTGGATTTTTTTTCAAGCCCTAAAAAAGGGGGGGGGCTCTCTATTTATAGAGGAAGGGTAGATTAGAGGGATGCTTAAAGGCTAATGGGTTTAGCAATTAGGCAATCTCTAATCTAATGATTTTTGGGATTTTAAGGTTTTGGAAAAGAGGGAACTTGGGTTTGATGGTAGATGATAGGGTGGTGACTTGAATGCCAAAAGAGTGGTAACTTAAGCTAGTAGGGTCACTAGGGTCCTAACGAAACACATCCCAGACTTTGGGATGGTTCACAAATCAAACCCCCAATGTCAATTTTGGCCATTTTTTTAAGGAAAACCAAACCCAAACTGTTGGAAGTTGAAAACCCGCAGGGGCCCGACCAGCTTTTGCAATTTCCTACACAAATCGGTGATTTTCATTTCGCCATAACTTTTGATGTACAACTCCGAATTAGGCGATTCTTAGCTCGTTGGAAAGCTGGGAACCTTTACTTCCCAATGGTATAAGCCTTAGGTTGGAAATTTTTCTATAAAAACTTTTTCACTCCTCTTTTCATCAACTATTTTAGTTAGTTCGAAACGAGCTCTATGGGTCCAGTTTTGCAATTTCCTGAACAAATTTGTGATCTTCATTTCTCCATAACGTTTGATGTACTACTCCGAATTAGGCGATTCTTAGCTTGTTGGAAAGATGAAAATCTCTACTTTGCAATGGTATAGGCCTTAAGTTAGGCAACTATGTATGCACACTTTGGCACTCCTCTTTCCATCCACTGCTCTGGTGGATTCGAAACTGGTCCGAGAAAGGGTTCTAATGGGTCTGAGAAGGCTAAGGTTGATTCCTAATAGTTTTCAAATGATTGCTAAGGGTTTGGAAAATACTTTTGGAGGCTCAAGGGTATGACTCTCTCAAAGTACGTGTCGATCAAGCCTTGGGATAAATTTTGGTGTTTATAGAAGTCCCTCTTTGGTATTCGATCACTAATGATCGCATGCCAAAGAAAGAGACATCTGAAGAGGCCCAAGGCACACTAACGGGTCCGCTATATTTAAATAGAACCGCAAGCATGAAAAAGTGAAAAACGAAAACAACTAAATGGAGAGTGACGTAAGCCCAATATTAGAGAAAACGTGTGTCACTCGAGAGTAGCGGAAGCCCCAACATTTAGGGAGAGCGTTCGTTCCTCAAGGCTATCGATCCCCAAGCGCTTAAAGATATTCCTAGGCATAACCAAGACGGTATAATTGAAGATACCTGATGTTTGAGATTTATTTCGAACAAGACCATGAGCGGGGGGGGGGGATGATCAACCCATACTTAAAGATTAGCGTAAAGCAATGACGCGAAGATCCAACGATTTGTGTCTAATCACATGAGGCATTGATTACCCCATTTGATCGGCCACGGGTTCCCCTACGCGAGGTAGGGTTTGAGACTTTTGCATGAACCAAACAATCTCGAGGATAATTTAACACAACTATCCTAGATCAACATGACCTAGAGTACCCAACTTCAAATAATATTAAACATTTTCGACCAAATTGGGTGCCTACCGAAGGAGACACCCAATCCTGGTCTCTGACAATAATGATCGTACAAATTATTTAACTATGCATAAACATAAATCTATTAGGGGCGATAAGTAACGAAGGCGATGGAAGCCCCAACTCAGATCTCGTCCGGGTATAATTTATAGGAACAAAGGACCATCCTACGGATACCCAGACGCATGGCGCCTATGTAAGGGATACCGCGCCAATGCAGGTTCTAGGCCTGTGGAAAAATAAGATTAATGAACCCTTCTGCATCCATGTTTGCACATATGTAGACATCTAAATTTGGCCCAAGGCCCGATAGAAACATACTTCAAGAGAGGCGCACCCCCTCGAGCTTCCAATAGCATCTCCCAAACCCTTAGGAACTTTCCAGAACCCTTAGGAACCTTTCCAAACCCTTAGAAACTTGCCTAAACCCTTAGGAATTACTCCCGACCTCTCTGAACCCATAGTTAACCTCTCGGGCAATGGTTAGAGAGAGATATACTAGGGCTGGCAGGGACCTCTACTGAGATTGAATCTTATACCATTGAAAAGTAATGGTTCCCAACTTTCCAATAAGCCAAGAATCACCTCAATCTGAGTTGTACTTTTAATGATGGCAATCCAAGAAAGACTCAAAAACTGCACCTGGTTGAGCCTCTCGAGAAACTCTTAGGGAGATGGGCATGCCTGGCGTGTGTAATAGACACATGTATATTTTACATGCCAAACATGGATGGGCCCCCCAGCAGGCTCTGGACTTACCAAACACTGTACATATGCCTGGCGCGGATAAAACTTGGTTTTTGCCCAACTTTCACTTTTGAGTGACTATTGACCATCCCAAAGTTTAGGGTGGAGTTTCATTAGGATTGTTGCACCCCACTTACCCTATTTGCAACCCTCTAGTCATTTGAAACCTCACCCTATCATCTACCATTGAACCCAATTCACATCTTTCCAAGACCTTAAGATCCCAAGAAACCTTAGATGTTAGGATTACCTAATTTCTAACCCTAATTAGCTTTTTAGTACCCCCTAACCCTCTCTTTTTCTATAAATAGAGAGGCACCCCCGCTTGCAAATGGTTTGAAAAATTTTTGAAGAGAGAGAAAAAGATTAAGAGATCCCTTTCTCCCCTTTGGTGCACTAACTCCATACAAATTCCAGAACTTCCAAGCATCCTTTAGACCCCACCTTTTATCAAAAATCTCTGAGTTTAGGTGAGAACTACCCCTTAGCTCTCTTCTCGTACCTCTTACCCACTAAACCCTAGAGGTTAGAACCCCCCATTCCAATCACTAAAGCTATCGGAGGCTCACCAAGTGCACCTACGCGAAGGTCCACAGCTGTGCTACAAGGGCCCGAGCTCCGACTCTCTCCTCTATTCCTCTATCTTCTTTGCTTTTCCTTTATCCAAGGATTAAGCCGTTACGCCGCCGAATTTTCAGTGTTTGCAGAGAGCTTGATGGGATCATAGTGCCTTTGCGTAAGAGGAAGTGCTCCCCTTTTATTTTTTATTTCTCCTTTCGTTTGGCCATAAGTAGAGACCACTTACGAGCTGGTTGATCGGGTGTCTAACACCTTCCCGATCAATAATCGAAGCCCCTACCCGAGAGCCTTTGGAGTGAATCGGTAAATCAGAGTCATATTCGGCACTTGGATGAATTTAATATTGATTTTAGGTTTCCCGAGACATCAAAAGCTCTGGATGATGACTCTAGTTTTTTATTAAATGAGCGCATCGTCGCGACGGACTCACGAGAGCCCGCGGTTGCACAGATGGCAACTCTACTAGGGAATAGCTAGTAGAGCTTCCCCTTGAAGGTTGGCCTTTTTTCTATTTTTTTATATTGTTTTCTCCTTTTTTTACTAACATTTTACTTGTTTTCCTTTCATACTCACCCCTACGATTTCGTCAATTTTTTACTTACCCCCCCTTTCCGTCATTTACGAGCCTTAGGCGATTGGCAGGCCTACTTATGCATTGTCCTTACGTTCATTATATTTTCGGTCATTTACATGCCTTAGTCGATTGGCAGGCTTACTTGCGCTTTTACACGCCTTAGTCATTTGGCGGGCCTACTTCAGCTTTTCATTTTTGCAATCATATCCTACCAATGAACGCCAGCCCGTAGAGGCAGCACGAGATCATCACCACCCGTTTTGGAATGATAAGCAAACTCCCTTTTAAAATTGAACCTTAAATTTGAGTTAAGGGACTTAAATCATTTTTCACGGGGGTAGCTTTTAAAGGGTTGGGAATTTAGGCAGTGATACAAACACCAGATTCTTAGTACAGTGGCAGCCCCTGGTGGTGATGATCCGAAAAAGTATCACCCCATCCAATACCCGAAAAGGCGCTTGCACCGTAGGTATATCGGGTGGGTAACTAATCTTATGACAAAGCTTAAAACCCTGGGGGAGCACATTTAGTAACCCCGAATCGGCCTTGTATCCCTAGGTTCGGTGAGGAGGGACCCGTAACAACAAGGAAATTAGTCTCCGAAAGCATCACTTCTAGAAAACCAGAAAAAGAGACCAATTTCGGGCTTGTTGTTTGCTGTCAAAATATAAATATAAATCCCATTTTTGCCTGACGCGTGTAAAATACATGCCAATTCTTTTTTATCCAGAACTGCTCTGGCGTGTATATTACACACGCCAAGCCAAACCTGCCTAGATTTAGCTCTGGCGTGAATAATACACACACCAAGCCAAAATTGTCAGATTTTGGCGCATATAAAACACACGTCAAGCCTGTTCTAGGCTAGGCAGCCCGAATATGAGGCCTTTATCACCTCCCCGACTCCCCCGCTTAGTGGTTTAGCACCTCTAATAGGTCCCGCACTCTTCGACACTCAACACGCCCTCGTCGGTCAAAAGAGGTTACCTTCTTATTGACTTACTCCAAGGGATCGAGTTGTTTGCATGGATTCCCGTGTCTTCACTTAGATCAAAGGGGTTCCCTTTAACTCTTTCGAAGCACATCGGGATCCCACCGCGGGAGTTATTTACGGTACGAATATCGCCCGAAATGGGAACTACAAGGCCCCGAAACTCGCACTAAAGATTCATTTATTTTATCCAAAAAATAAAAAGTGATCAAAATCCAAAAAAAATCAACCAAAAAATCCAAAAATAATATAGCTTGTGGTGCCGGTACAACGACATCGCCTTACCCTCCGTCATCCTGTAGGGGGAGAAGGAGAAATATTTACGGGCCCCATCCAAGGCACCCGTACCCTACCGGCCACCAGGCCATGTCGTGGGCGATCCGGCATACGCCGATCCTGATTCATCACCACCACCTTCCCAAACTCATTCCCATGCAGAAGAAATCTTCACATCCATCCCCCTCACCCAACCCCCATTTATCGTCTCCGGGCCCTTCGGTGCACCCATTTTTCCACCCACCACCGCTCAAAGCATCCAAAATTCGACACCCCATTCCCCTTCATTTTTCCAAACCATGCCCATCTCCACCTCCATGTCCATTCCAAATCTATCTCACATCCCATTCACATCCACCCAAAACCCGACCCAACTTCCCACCTTTATCACCATGCCCCATTTTCTATCCTCTCGGCAGATACTTGATTCTTCCGCATTTATCCATACCACACCTATTTTCTCCAACCCACCACACATCCCCCTGTTTACCCAGGTCATGCCCAATTTTACCAGGGCCATGCCTGATTTTCCCACGCATCCACCTCATCCACACCCCACATTCCATTGGATGCACCATCTACGTCCACCCCCTCACCCAACCCAATGGCCATGATGGATGAGGTGGTCCGGGCCTACACAATTTGGAAGGCCTCTCAAAACAACTTCCCCCATCCATCCCACACACCTCTAAACCCATCGCATACATTATCAACTCTCCATGCCTCTTTCCCCCATGAGCCCCATCAACCCCCCATCATTCATACCCTTCAAGTCCCCCATATACGAGGGGACCAAGGCCCAATGGCCCGACTCCCCCCCCCAATGCCTAATGGGCCAAACCCATCAAAGTCCCACGGTCCAGACCCACCTAGATCCTATGGCCCAAGCCCATCCAAGCTCCTTACCCTATACCCAAGCCCAACAAGGCCCAAACCTTAGAGCCTCATACCCACACCCTCCACAAATCCCTCAAAATCCCATTCACTCACAACCTTCATACCCGACCCAATACAGGAACCTATCTCACACCGTTCATCAACCCCAACTCACCCATCCTCCTACATCTCAAACTCACCCCCAGTATTTCCCCTAGGCATAATGACCTCATCAAGCACTAATCCAAAACCCAACCTCCACTCACCCTATAATTCCACCGAATTTCCCCCATGTACAGTGGTCCCACCAAGCACCCCTTCAAACTTCTCAACGCCAATAGGAAAATCTCACCCTTCTCTAGTTTTATGAAGTCCCACAATATGAGGAAGATGAGATAAGAAATAGTGGGGCTTATATGGGGGCACACACAAGTATCAATTCCCCACCACCTGTAATCACCAACCCGTTAGCAGCACAAAGTGAATGGAGGCCAATAGTCGAAAGAACGACACCACCATCTAAAGAATTGGAGCAACTGAAAGAAAAACTGGACAAGATCCATAAACAATTAATGAAGATGGGTGGAACTGAAATCCATGCCACAAACTTTTTCGACCTATGCTTGTTTTTTGAAGTTCCCTTGCCCCCGAAATTTAAAGTCCCGATCTTTGACAAATATAATGGAACGGGCAACCCCATTGCACATCTCAAGTCCTACTGCGGGGACATGTGCCAGTACGGGGGAGATGACCGTTTGCTCATAAAGGTCTTCCAAAAGAGCTTTACAGGCCCAACTTTAAGGTGGTTCACATCGTTGGAACCTTCCATGATCAAAACTTGGAAGGATCTAACCCACTTATTCCAAGAACAATATGTCTACAACATAGATATTGAGCCCAGAAAATCAGACCTAGCCCAACTAAAGCAAAGGCTCAATGAAGCGTTCAGTGATTATCTTGGGCAGTGGAGGGCACTGGTGTCCCAGGTCAGAAAAAGAATACCCGATGACGAGCAGATTGAAATGATATCAAAGAACACCCTGCCAGCATCTCAAACTTCTTGGTATATGAACAGCAGTTCAGCTTTGCTGATTTGGTAAGGAGCGTCAATCACTGTGAAGATGTGATAAGAGAAGGGTGGTTGAACAAAATGGCAAACAGTGGGGTCTGGAGGTTCACCGATCAGAGAAATGAAAGAAGAAATGAGGCAGATATACAAGCGGTCAGTAATATACGATCCAATACCAGCACAACCCCATTTCAATTTAGGACAGCCCAGCCAACCCTGACCATAAGCGAACCAGTGCAGAGAATCGGGAATGGCCAGGGGGCACAGAAGACCTCATAGCAGCGAAAAGCTCATTTTGATCGAGTCTTTACACCCTTAGGGCACTCACTGAATATCTTATTACCATTGTTGATTGAAAATGGTTTAGTCATAGCATTCCAGCCGCGACCCCCGCCTAATCCGATCTTGAGGAATTATGACCCTAATACCCATTACAACTTCCATCAGGGATTGAGCCACCCGAGTGATCGTTGTTTCCCACTGAAGTATGCGATACAGGCAACTATCAGTGTGGTAGAAGAGGATGATGAGGAGTTTGACCCGTAAGAATATATCGACGCCTAGGAAGATTTTGTAGCACCACGGCAGAGAGACCGAGAAGACAAAAGCAATGGGATAATTGAACCTTTAAATTTGGCTGATTAACCCCACACCACAAGCAGAATCCTTAGGTTTTAGGATATATTTCCCATCACCAGCTCCCATCAACTATGTCCAAATCAATTCTTACCAACCATACACAACGACCCTTGCTAACTACCCAGTGGCCGATTGTGTTCCCCATCCCCCTCCATCACCGATCAATTATCAATGGCTTGCCCCTGTCGCATCACTCCCGATATAGACATCCACAATCCTCACCAACCCCATTTGGCCCACTTTCTCCACCTGCCCATCTCTTACATAAGTTAACCAAGTATTGCCTACCTTTCTCAAACCATTAGTACAAGCACATCGACTGCCTACAATCAAGTCCCGCTCAATTAGGAACAGATAGATGTCAATGCCAGTAGCAGTAAGGAGGGGGCAGTGGATTTTGTCACTAGGTCTGGAAAAATCTCCAAATAGTCGGACGCACCAGTACCTGCACCGGCCCGACCAGAAGGGAAGAAAGACACTACTGCAGCCAACCCCTTTGAGAAGTGAGCCGAGAGCACATATTTGAAACCTATCTAAGGAGAATGTCGGCCCATATCACAGTCTGGGATCTATTAATGGCATCTCCACTTCATTTCTGAGCTCTGGTGGGGGCATTAAAGAATGCACATGTATCTCTCCAAGTAAGCCCAGATGAGGTCGGGCAGATAAGGTGATGGCCCCCAATGCCATCTCTTTTTCGGATGCTGATTTACCGGAGGAGGGAAATAATCATTCCAAATCCCTCAATATCACTATAGAAATAGGAAATCTGGTCCCATTGGTATTAATCGACAATGGGTCTGCTTTAAATGTGTGCCCTCTAAGAACAGCTACCAAGATAGGGGTGGATCCTAGCATGCTAAAATCGAAAAAAACTAGTGCCAGGGGGTTTGATAACACAAGAAGAGAAATAATCGGGGAAGTTGATCTTGAGCTCATGATCGGGCCAATGACATTTTCCATACCTTTCCAAGTAATGGACATCAAGTCCTCCTTCAACCTACTATTGGGACGCCCTTGGTTACATGAGGTCGGGGCAATACCTTCAATATTGCATCATAAACTTAATTTCGTGACTGGACAGAAAATCATTACCATCATAGGTGAAGGGCATGATGAAAAAGAAAAAGTCACCCACAATATTGAGAACCCCAAAATGTTAGATGTATCGCACACCACCGAAGATACAGACCTTCATGACTTTAAATACGAGGTATCATCGGTAGTCCCAAAGCCCTCAGAAAGTATCACCCTAAAAATCGGAGGAGGAATGGTCGTGGCTATGGCCATACTCCATAAATGAGGCTATCAAACCAGTAGCCCCTGTCCACCCTACCAATCCTCAAATTATCCCCCCATCCTAGAAATAGACCTGGCCACTCTGTCTCTTTTTGAGGAAGAGTTTTTCATACCTGCACAATCTCCCCCTGTGGTAAACCACCACAGGACCTTGCTAACATTTGAGGACAAAATCCTAGACAAATCTAGAATCAACATGATGGAGACTGACTCCAAAGAATCACATCAATCAACCCCCTCCATCTGAACAGGTAAAGGAGCAGTACCACTGGTATGGAATTGGGCATCTATGCCTCAAACTCTGGAAGCAGCAGGTGGCCTGAAATTCGGCACCCGTTTCCCAAAAAAAAACCTATAAAAAGTAAGATGAGCCCTTGGCAGGCAATACCATGTATATATAGGGACTCTCTTTACCAAGAGCCAATTTTCAAAGAAAACAAAAATTCTAAAAACATAGAAAAGATGTAAAATCCAAAAAAAAATTCTTTCAAAATTCCTGATAAAATCAAAGAAAATGAGGCCTTAATCGAAAATCCGGTCCCACGTGATTTTCTATGCCTCCCATTAGAAATACAAGAAGAGGTAGGAGTCACGAGTCTGGATGAGGAGATCCCTATTGAGGAACTTCCCAATGAGCTCCTTGAATGGTATTCCGATTTTGAGCATGGCCCTACCCTTATCGTTGAAGAAACAGAGGATGTCAATCTAGGGATTGAAGAGATTCCTAGAATCACCAAGATCGAAATGTCGCTATCTCCTAAAAAAAGAAAAAGCATGATTGATTTCCTTTGGTCTTACCAAGACGTCTTCGCATGGTCGTATGAGGATATGCCTGGTTTGGACACAGATTTGGTCGACCATGAGTTGCCACTCTATCTAGATGTTACGCCGGTCAAGCAGAAGTTGAGACGTCTCTAGCCAGAGTGGATGCTGAAAGTAAAAGACGAGGTCATCAAGCAATATGACGCGGGCTTCCTCATGGTCTTCAAATACCTGCAGTGGCTAGCCAACACTATCTCAGTGTCAAAGAAGGATGGAAAGGTCCACATGTGCATTGACTTTAGAAACCTAAACAGGGTGAGCCCAAAAGATGACTTCCGTTTGCCACACATCGACATCTTGGTCGATAACACTGCTAGGCAAGGGATGCTCTCATTTATGGACGGATTCTTCGGATATAATCAAATCAAGATGGCAGAAGTAGACCGAGAAAAGACAACATTCATCACTCCCTGGGGAACTTTCTGCTACTGAGTCATGTCGTTCACACAAAAAAATACCGACGGGATGTACCAAAGAGCTATGACGACACTGTTCCATGACATGATGCACCGAGAAATTGAGGTGTACATCGACGACATGATCGCCAAGTCACCAGAGAGAAGTGACCATTTGATAAACCCCCAAAACCTATTTGAGAGGCTCAGAAAATACAGGTTATGTCTGAATCCTCATAAATGCACATTCGGTGCTATGTCAGGAAAATTATTGGGCTTCATCGTCAGCAGGAGAGGTATCAAGGTTGACTCGGTCAAGGTAAAAGCCATCGCAGAAATGTCACCATCGTCTACCGAGAAAGAGGTCAGAGGATTCTTGGGCAGGATACAGTACATCAGTCGGTTCATTGCACAGCTAACTCCTATATGTACACTGATTTTCAAATTGCTAAGAAAAGATTCCCTCATTGAATGGAACAGTGACTATCAAGCAACATTCGATAGGATCAAGGGCTATCTTCTCAATCCGCTAGTTTTACTACCACCCAAGCCGGGGAGACCACTCTTAATGTATCTCTCCACGATGGAAGTTTCAATGGGATGTGTCCTAAGGCAGCACGATGAAATAGGAAGAAGGGAACATGCCATCTACTATCTCAGCAAGAAGTTTATCGATTACGAGACGTGTTATTCTCATCTGGAGAAAGCAGGCCTAGCTCTCGTATGGGCTACCTAGAGGCTCCATCATTATTTGTTATCCCAAGCCGTTCTACTCCTCGCACGAATGGATTCGTTGAAGTACCTATTTGAAAAGTCGGCTCTCACTGGGCGGACTGCACACTGGCAGCTCCTATTATACGAATTCGACATCACGTACGTTACTCAAAAGTCAATCAAGGGGAAGGCGCTCGCTGATCATCTTGCCAACAATCCCTTACTTGACTATGAGCCTTTGAGAACCGAATTCCTAGATGCGGACATCTTGTTTATGACTGAGGACGATACAGTGGAAACGAAAGAATCCTGGGTGATGCACTTAGATAGGGTAGTGAATGCCGAGGGCCAGGGAGTTTGTACTATTCTAATCTTGCCAAAAGGATCATCACACGTACCAGTCTCCATCAAACTCAATTTCCCCTGCACCAACAACATGACCGCGTATGAAGCCTGCGCAGTTGGCTTACAAGCAGCTTTGGACTTGAACATAACTCATCTCAGGGTATTTGACGACTCTCAACTGATCATATGCCAGACAAACGGAGATTGAAAGATAAAAGACGAGAAATTAATCCCATACCATGAACACCTTGAAGTTCTAATAGCGTACTTCGATGATATTACCTTCTCATATGTCCCGCGAGCAAGGAATCGCTTTACCAATGCGCTAGCGACATTGGCATCTATGGTGGATATCCCCTTTGGTGTCGAGATGAAACTGACCATGATTGAGCAAAGAAATGAGCCAGCCTTATGCCTCCAGATTGAGGAACCCCTAAAGACAGATGATGAGCGGTCATGGTTCTTGGACATCAAGAATTTCCTCAAAACTCGAGCATTCCCTAAGGATACGTCCAAGACCAACAGGCGGACTATCCAACATTTAGCGACCAATTACGTCATCTATGGCGAGTGCCTCTACAAGCGATCATATAATAATATCTTGCTCAGATGCCTTACTGAGAGCAGGGCAACCAACATCATGAAGGAGTATGCGGGGCCCACGTCAATGGACACATGCTCGCCAAAAAGCTCCTATGACAAGGATATTTCTGGACTACCATGGAAGCTGACTATTGTAAGCACGTGCAGAAGTGCTATAAATGTTAAGAACACTCTAATCTAATACATGCTCCTGCCATTGATATACACAACATTACCACTCCTTGGCCATTCACTTCATGGGGCCTCGACGTCGTCAGAAAGGTCAACCCAAAAGCATCTAATGGGCATCAATTCATCCTTGTCGTCATCGAGTACTTCACCAAATGGGTAGAGTCAGAGTCATATAGGAATATCACGGCCAATCACATCGAGAAATTTATCAAGAACAATATTATTTACTGATTTGGCATACCCAAGGACATCATCACCGACAACGGCACCAACTTTGTAAACAAATGCATTAGGGCCTTCTACGATTAGTATAAGATCAAACACCATCGTTCATCACCATATAGACTGCAAACTAATGGGGCCGTCGAAGCTGCCAACAAGACACTCATGCAAATCCTTGAAAAATATTACCATTCGCATTATGGCCTATGGAACATTGATCCAAATGCAGCTTCTGAGCAACACCATTCTCCCTTGTGCATGGGCGAGGTGCGCCATTGAGTACCTTCACTCTGCATTCTCATGGAATCTAATCTATCGAAGGTCGAAAGAGAGAGGTCCCGCTTTGAGCAAAGTAACCTGCTGGACGAGAAAAGGCTCCTAGCCTTGTGTCACATCCAAGTTTATCAAGAGCGAATCACACGTGCTTACAATGAATGTGTTCGCGGTCGAGATTTGAAAGTGGGGGACACCATGCTCATGAAAATATTTCTCTCTCTCCACACTGATCCGAGAGGGAAATTCAGGCCCAACTGGGAGGGACCTTACGTCATCCGAGTACTCCCGAGATACGCTATCCGCCTCGCCACCATGGACGGGGATCACTTTCCTAAGCCAATGAATGCTGGATATGTCAAACAATTCTATTCCTAAGTCTCCCATATCAAGGTAAGTACTGATAAAAATGGATACGTGATTGCTTAAGGATACTTTAAAAAAAAGAGGCCATCATTTTAAAGCCAAATAGCTAAAAAGTATCCTTGAATTATCATACCCTTTGCTATACCCATTGAGTCATTGGCCTTTCTTTCATAAACCCCTCCCCAGAAAAAAAGATAGAAAAAGTGTATATACTAAACGAAAAAGGAGAAAAAGAGTTACCATCAAAATCCTAAAGAATTAGAAAAGCGAAATCCCAAAAAGAGATTGTCTGAAAAGAAAAAGAATAAAAAATATAGAAGAGAAAAAAGTGGGGCATCTATAGTCAAAATCTCCCAAGGAAGAAGTGTATTATGGTAGCTGGAACCCAATCAAGGAGACCTTTGGAAAACCCAAAATACCTTTAAAATTCCTAACATATCCCATGGCCATGATACATCCTAAGAAAAAGCCCCCTTTAAGGTCTACAAGCAGTCACAATATTCATTGAGTTAACACAAGCTAAGCTGTGAGAAAACAAAAGAATTCCATCCAGCCAGCTATGACAGAATTGACGTCCATGTCATGGCCTTTGATAAAATAAAAGAAAAGAAAATTAAAATTATACAAGCCCAAAGTAAAGAGGACGTGGTGAAAACCCAAAAGGGCACCATGGGTAAAAAGAGCGAGCTTGTGCGAACCAGGTGAAAACCTGAAAAGGTGCCTGGGGTAAAAATGCATACCCGTGGATGTAGTGAAAACTTGAAAGGGCACTACGGGTAAAAAAGAGGGCAACAACGGGCATGGGCGAAAACCCATCTTGGGCGCTCTAAGTAAAAATGTTCAAAAGAAAAGGAGAAAGTCATCGGTTGCTCCCTTGGTTACCAAGCCATCTGATCCTCAATTGGGCCGCTCATGTTTGCTCAAATCGGGTCTTGATCAGGTATATCTTCACAGCCGCACCGTCAAACATATGACCCAAGGTGAGGATAAAAGGTTGATTCGATCCAATGGGATGGATGTTCTAACCTTGGTAAAAATTTATGAACCTCACTTGGATCCAACCACGAGAACAAGTTCGACTATGCTAAAAAAGGGACCCGTCATCTCATCCATAATTAAGGCATCAAACTAAAAAAAAACCAAAAAAATCGCCCAATAAAAAAAGGGGGGGCCATAAATGATACTTTTTGTAAGATATTAGAATCCCTTTTTCCATTTACAAGTCTGTACTTTGCTTACACCACATCTCTAAAAAGTAAGTTGTGTGATGTCTCGCTCCCTTTCTTTCTTTTACAAAAAAAAAAACCTGAAAATAGAAAAAAGATAAAAACATAAAGAAAATATCTAAATAAAAAAAATGTATCTGAACAAGGGTTTATTAGGCCCCCTTCTATGGTATTGATCTATGCAAAAAGATATGTGCAGGATGGAATCAACATCCCAACTCACGCTTTAGGGCATGGATCTCTGCACGTAAGGTGTCCTCTAGAACATCCCACTCTATCATCCAGCGGCCATGAAGACTCCTATACCGTTTCCTGGAGGCATTGGTAACACCCAGAGCATCACTCAAAGCCCCTTCCAGACGAAGGACCTCACACTCAGCTACATCAGCTCTAGCTTCTGCCGCCTCTACTCTAACTTTTTGTTTCTCTAAATGATCATGCAGAAATTGTTTCTCGTCCACTAGCAACTCAATACGGGATCGAAGCATCGACTCCTTCAGCCAAGGTCCCTCCACATCACTACTCTTGGGTAGATCCAAGTGACTAGCAGAAGGCCTCTCAGATAATAGTGAAGCCTCATACTCTAGAGATATTTAAACCAAATTCTCCTGCTCTAAATCACACATATTCGTCGACTAACGTGTTTCCCAGAGAGCGGCTATCCCATCCAAGTCTCCAAGGGATCCCTAAGAGAAAATCAAGTCGCATAAGGGCGGTGTTGCCACACAAGACGCCTGCTGAGAGCAACCAAACTGGAGTAGCAGTCGAAATAAGAAATAGTAAGTGTTGCCGATCAAACCAAGGAGAGTCATGCCCTCGTAATCTCTAGAGCGAACTACTAGGAATGTCCTGTCTAACCAGGGAAGCCTCCACACCAACTTAGCATCAGCCAGCCAAAGCTTCAGTCCTTATATATCCCCATGCAGAAGCATGTGGTATCTACCCAAAAAGCAGTGGGCCACCTCACCACAAACAACATAGAAGCAAGGCACGGGTCCCAAAATGGCAAGGTGCTCCCCTAGCCAGACCTGGAATAAAAGCGAACACCCCCTAAGGCACTCTACCTTGCCCAAGGCCAAAGCGTCGAGGTAGTGATAGAGCTCTACCAAAATCAGATGCATCACAGAACGACCTCCCTCTAGTTCCACCAAGATGCCGTAGAGTGCAAGCGAGAAACTCTCTCCCCCAGTGTAGAAAAGAACCTCAGAGATAAGCCAGAGAGCGAAAGCCTTCACATTATGAACATTTCTAATCGAAAAATTTTGTAGGCTCTCGTCACCAAAAAGTTCTCTCAGGAATTTCATCAAACACCTGGTGGGCCAACCAATGAAACTTTTCTCATAATCAGCTTTTTTCAAACCCAAAGTCGTGTGAACGGCTTTAGCATAACCTAGCTTCGGCATTACTCTGGCAAGGCCCCTATGCAGCTTCAAACTTGATAAACATGAGAGCTCCTCAAGTGTAGGAGTCAACTCACGGTTCCTAAAACGGAGGACATGGGTGCCCACTTCCCAAAAAGAGGCCGTCGCGTGTATAAGATCCCAGAGTAGAGGGACTTCAAGGAAAGACGAGAGACAGGCCAATCCAAGCTGATCCAAACCAACGAGCTCGCTCTCATTCAAACTCTCAAGCCACTTCTTTAAAAAACTAGGTCCCACGCCCAAAGAGCGAAGAATAGTGGTCCCAGACCCCCCACGGGAGGCGGGGTCGGAAAGCTAGTCTGTTGTCATATAAAGATGTTCCCGAGATACAATTCAGTGTAGGACGATGGACTCACCCTTGGGCAAGCAAAAAGAAAAATGGCAATAAAAAATACTAAGTATAAATCAAAAGAGAGAAATGAGTGCATTCTCGGGCTTAAAAGGCTCCATATTCCCCAAAAAGCACTTGGCGTGTGTATTACACACGCTAGAGCAAATTTTCCCAGAGTTTGCCTGGCGTGTGTAATACACACGCCAAGCCATTTACCTCCAGGGTTTGCCCGGCGTGTGTATTACACATACCAACCTAATTCTCCCCCAGAGTTGCATGGCATGTATATTACACACACCAGCTCACTAATGCCACCCAAGGAGAAAAAGAGAGGGTAGGGGAGGTCCTTTTTGCTAACCCTCTAGCCAGCCCACTTGCATTTCCTATGATTATCCCATACCACATTTTGGGACACAAGGAATTAACATCGAACTGTTATATAACTTTCTTCTTTCTAGAATAATCCGCACAGAGATTAAAGTCTTGACCGGAATTAACCAAGGGATGGCCCATAAAAAAAAAAAAAACCCCAGCCCCTCCTGCAAACGATCAAGTATACTACAACAAGAAATAGGGGGATAGAACATACAATCAAAAAGAGGGCGCTAACATTAATCCTGAAAAACTAAAAACCATCCAAAACATAGTGCCACACCATCCATTACATGTTTCCAAAACCAAAATATATATATATGGCCCAAGAGTCTAAAATGTCTAATCAAATCAGAGCAGGCCTAATCCTTATCACCACCCTTGGATTTCTTGCGACGGCGCGATGTACTATGGTATGTCAGAACCTCCCCTACCCGAGACCACTCCTGCGCTGGCCTGCCGAGCAACGAGTGCAACTCCTTCTCAAAAAGGGGGAGAGAAGAGGAAAGTATCCATACCTGCTCTAGGATCAACAAATCAAATTGGGACCTCGAGCCCAGCTCTAAATGCTTCATTCCGACATCCCTGTGGTGATTCGTGTGCCAGTTGCTCATAAGTGGATATGTGTAAACATCAAAGAAAAGGAGAGGGCGACCAGGTTGGAAGTGCAAGTACCCCCAAATTTGAAAAGAGCAGTAAAAATAAAAGATGTGTCAGAGGCAGGATGAATGACTAGCCAATAAACCAAGGGAAGTGAGAGAGTTAGGGGTTACCTCAATCACAGGCTAGAAACCGACTACAGAACCCAGGTCCCCAACTAAGGCTCGAGCCAGGCTAGACATCAGCATGGCGTATCCGGCCCCGCCCCAGTCATACTGATGCACATTGTCTCAATTTCCCATGAGACTAAGTAAGGACAATGAAACCCGGCCTCTACTAGCATTGGAAAAAAGAGTCTTGCCTAGGAGGAAAATGAGCGAGATGCGAGCCACCATCAAGGAACGCTCTGGCTCAATAGGGATATCCGCATCCGACTAGCCCAGATCAACCAATTCGTTCTCACTAAACAAGTTTATCAGCTAAGATAACTTAATATCACTGCCATGCATATCTCGAGAAGAGTGGTAATCCTCGACAATTGAACCACCTCGTCCCGACTTGGTACACGAAGGCCGGTCACCGGTGTGCCCCCTATCTTAATCCCCGTAATCATCGACCAATCAACCGGGGTGATGGTCATCTCGGCCATCGACATGTGAAAAGTCATGGTCTCAAGCCAAAAGCATTCAAGTAGGGCCTTTAAATAGGCCGAATCGCTCCTCATGGCAGGGCACGAAAGGAAATCCCTGAAACCAGCCTGGGCAAGAAGAAACTTCACAACGGGAGGGAGGTAGCGGTAAAGGCGCTGGAGGTCGAACCAACCTCCATGGAATATAATCGATGGCAAGTCCTGCATCAAAATAAAGAAGTGTTAGATCATAAAGATAAAGCAAGCTCGCACAAAGAAAAGACAAAGCGACAAAATAAACTTATTTTATTACCTTGCTGGCAATCCCAAAATTTAAGATATGGGTGTACTATTGATTAATTAGACCAGCACGGGCTGCCTCGCCCTGCATCTCGTACTAAAGATGGGAAGAGCACTGTACTGCAAAAAACTGCTCCCCCTGGGGACCATAGAACACCTCAGGCCCCTCCTCTTGCCCTTACTCCTCTTCGCTCAACATTCTGAGGGAGATACAAGCAACGATATCAAGATACGTCAGTAGCGAGAAACCAATTGCTACGAGCCAAAAGAAGGTAAGTATGCCCCTTTCATTTTCCATCAACCATAACCATCATCATTTTTAATAAATGCCTAAAGTCCCCCCATATTTCAAAAAAAACAAAAAAATAACAAGGTATGTATAAACATGCATAAATAATATAAAAAAAAAAAGAACAAAAAAGAACAAAAAAGAAGGAAAAAAAAGAGGACAGAAGAAGAAGAAGAAGAAGAAGAATGAAAAGAAAAGGTTTAAAAAAAAATCAGGCGTAACATAGAAAATCATCTAGATTCAAAGAAAAAAAGAGGGCCCTAATCATATCAACAAAATGGCTCAAGAAAATCCAATAGAAAAGGGAATAATAAGAATAGGGCATCATTCAAAATCATCACAACCAATTCACATAGAATAAAATCAAACGGATCATAATCACACTTGCAAAGAAAGTCACTCATTCATCATCAAGAATCTTAACCACATTGCAAATAATTCAAGAAGAATCAAAGGAAATGAGGTTAAAACAATGATTATCGTCAAGAAAATAGATCCTTGATCTAGCATAGAACGTATGTTTGATCGGTGAGCGAGGACGCCGGTAATTAAATGAGGTTCAAATCGATTCAAAAGAACCCTAGGAGGAGGGTCCATTGTTGTTTAGAAAATGGGGGAGGAAAGGATTTTGAAAAAAGCCCTTTTGGGCTCGGGCTTGACTAATTTAAAAGCCCCCTAGTTTGGCTTGGCGTGTATAATATAAACGGCAGGCCTATTTTTGCTAGATTTGGCCTGGCGTGTATAATATACACGCCAGGCTATTCCTAGCCCGATTTAGCCTGGCGTGTATATTATACACGCTGAGCCTGATCCTCCTTAGACCCAAAATGATCCACATGCCCCCAAATGGCATGTCAATATCCATTTGACCTGCTCGAGAGGCTGTGCTAAAATAAGTGGTTCGGGACCGACAAACATGCTCAAAAGTCCCGAACATATATGCCAAAAAAAACATAAAATACCAAAAAAATTCTACATAAAATAATAAAAAATTCTACATAAAATAATAAAAAAATCCTACATAAAATAACAAAAATCTATATAAGATAACGAAAAATCTACATAAAATGACAAAATATATATATATATATATATATAGATATAGATATATATATATGTGACTTCTAAAAAGTAGCAAGTACTCCCAAAAAGCATTGTGACATTAATTCGCTTCGCTTAGGTAGACATGCTAAATTAACTTTGAGATCAATGAGTTTGCCCGATCAAATGGAGCAATCAATGCCTCATATGATTGGACATAAGCTGTGGATCTTCGCGTATTTGCTTCGCGCCTATCATTAAGTATGGGTTGATCACCCTCTCACTCACGATGTTGTTGTATTCAGAATGAAACTTGAGCATCAAATATCTTCAAACATCTCGAGAAGCGGATATTTTTCCCAACATATTAGGCTTTCGTAACTCACTCCATCTCGGTTATGCTTAGTAATGTCACAAAGAGCTAAGGGACCAATTGCCTTGAGGAACGGACATTTTTCCCGACATACAGGGCTTTCGTTTCCTCACCATGTTACGCACCTGATGTTTGAGGTTTGTTTTGAATATTGCAGACCCGTCAGTGTTGCCTTGGGCCTCTTTGGTTGTCTCTTGTCTTTGACATTCGATCATTAGTGATCGGATACCAAAGAGGGCATCTATAGACACCCAAATTTGGCCCAAAGCCCGGTCGAAAGATACTTTGAGAGAGGCGCACCCCCCCGAGCTTCTGATAGCATATCCTAAACCCTTAAGAACTTTCTAGAACCCTTAAGAACCTTCTCAAACCCTTAGAAATTTGCCTAAACCCTTAGGAATTACCCCGGACCTCTTCGAACCCATAGTTAGCCCTCCCAGGCAATGGTTACAGAGAGATGTACCAGATCTGGCAGAGACCTCTATTGAGACTGAATCTTATACCAAAAGTAGAGGTTTCCAGCTTTTAAACAAGCTAAGAATCACCTCAATCCGAGTTGTACTTTAAAAGTTACAGCAATCCGAAAGAGACTCGAAAACTGCACCTGGTTGAACCTCTCGAGGAGATGGGCATGCCTGGCATGTGTAATACACACGCCAAGCAATTTCTTGAGAAATGTTGCCTGGCATGTATATTATACACGCCATGCCATTTTTTTCCCAGAAATGGCTTGGCGTGTATATTATACACACCAAACATGGATGGGCCCCCCAGTGGGCTCTGAACTTCCCAGACTCTGTACATATGCCTAGCGTGGATAATACACACGCCAGGCTTAGCTATAATAAAACTTGGTTTTTGCTCGAATTTTACTTTTGGGGATTGACTTGTTGATCATCCCAATGTTTTGGGTGGGTTTCATTAGGACTGTTGCGCCCCCACTTACCCTATTTGCAACCCTCTAGTCATTTGAAACCTCACCCTATCATCTACCATTAAACCCAATTCACATCTTTCCAAGCCCTTAAGATCCTAGGAAACCTTAGATGTTAGGATTACCTAATTGCTAACCCTAATTAGCTTTTAAGTATCTCCTAACCCTCTCTTTTTCTATAAATAGAGAGGCACCTCCTCTTGCAAATGGCTTGAAAAATTTCCAAGAGAGAAAAAGATTAAGAGATCCCTCTCTCCCCTTTGGTGCACCAACTCCATACAAATTCCAGAACTTCCAAGCTTCCTTTAGACCCACCTTTTATCAAAAATCTTGTAGTTTAGGTGAGAACTACCCCTTAGCTCTCTTCTCCTACCTCTTAGCCACTAAACCCTAGAGGTTAGAATCCCCCATTCCAAAAAATCAAGCTATCGGAGGCTCACCAAGTGCACCTACGCGAAGGTCCACAACTGTGCTACTAGGGCCCAAGAGCTCCGGCTCTCTCCTCTACTCCTCTACCTTCTTTATTTTTCCTTTATCCAAGGATTCGAGCCGTTACGCCACCGAATTTTTGGTGTTTGAGGAGAGCTTGATAGGATCATAGTGTCTTCGGGCAAGAAGAAGTGCTCCTCTTTTATTTTTTATTTCTCTTTTCATTTGGCCATAAGTAGAGACCGCTTACGAGTGGGTGGATCGGGTGCCTAACACCTTCTTCATCGATAACCGAAGCCCCTACCCAAGAGCCTTTGGCGTGAATCAGTAAATCAGAGTCATATTCGACACTTCAATGTATTTAATATTGATTTGAGGTTTCCTGGGACACCAAAAGCTCTAGGTGGCGACTCTTGTTTTTTATTAAATGAGTGCATCATCGCGACGGACTCGCGAGAGCCCACGGTTGCACAACATAGTTGATTGATATGTAGCTTTATTTTCAATAGGTTGGTCTCAACCAACGATTGACTTTTTTCTGAGGAATCTGAAGCTTAAGACACTAAAGTTCATATAAATCGAAAGACGGAGCACTTAGCTCGAAGATTTAGTAGTGGAATCAACCTGATCGAAACATTGATCGCTTGATCAGGATTGACACCGTTGCTCCTACTTTAAAGTAGGATCCAAAGATCCAAGGCTAACCTTAGACTTAGGACAGAAATTTAGCATAGCTGCATTAATGATAAAATATTGATATTTTACCGCATTGAAACATGCATGTGCGTAACAAAATGTACCATGAAAACTTAGTTATCTTTTTTTTTTCAAATGATTGCTTTTTCCATTTTTCTTTTTTTCGAATAGACTGGACGTTGGTGGTGAGATGCTTCATCTTATTTTTCCATCGCTAAGAGGTTGCCTGCTCCTAGGCTTTGGACCATTTGATACTCCTTCACATTCTCAAGAAAACGTCAGTCCCTTTTTTATTTATATAGGCAACAATATTCATCCTAATTAACTGAAGGAGAAGCAAACCTTTACCTTCACATTTATAATTTTCAAGATTTTTTTTTTTTTTTTTGGATTTTTGTTTTCAGAGATTTTTTATTCTTTTTCTTCATTTTTGAGATAGAAGTACGATGTTGTAAATATGTACATGGAAGGAATATATATATATATAGAGAGAGTTTTTCAGATTTCTTGTTTTTATTTTTTCTTTCTTTTCTTCTTTTTTGTTTGATGCCTTAACAATGAGGTGAAGTAACGGGTCCCATTTTGAGCATAGTCGAACCCGTTCATGGGGTCAGACTTGAGAGAGGATCAAAATTTTTACCAAGGTGGGAACATCCATCCCTTTGGATGGAATCAACCTTTTCTTCGTACCTTGGGTCATACATTTGACGGTGCAGTTTGAAGATATACCTAATTAGGACCTGATTTGAGCAAACATGAGCGGCCCAATTGGTGACCAGATAATTTGAAAATGTAATCGAAGGATTAGTTGAAAGATTTTTCTTTTCTCTTCTATTTTTCTTTTTCAACCTTTTTTACTCAAAGCACCCAAGACTAGTTTTTTGCCCTGCCTGTTGTTGCCCTCTTTTTTACCCGTAGTGCCCTTTTGGGTTTCCACTACATCTGTGGATATACATTTTTACCCCAGGCGCCCTTTCAGGTTTTTACTTGGTCCGCACAAGCTCGCTGTTTTTACCCATGGTGGCCTTTCGGGTTTTCACCATGTCCTTTTTGCTTTGTACTTGTATTTTTTCTTTTTCTTTATTTTCTCAAGGGCCATGACATGGACGTCGACTCCGTCCTAGCCAGCTGGATGGAGTTCTTTTGTTGTTTCTCAGCTTGACTCCTGCTGACTCAATGGATACTGTGACTACTCGTAGACCTTAAAGAGGGTTTTTTCTCAGGATGTATCTTGGCCATGGGATAGGTTAGGAATTTTGAAGGTATTCTTAGGTTAGGAAGGTTTCCTAGATAGGGTTCTAGTTGTCGTAATACACTTCTTCCTTGGGGAATATTGACTGTACATGCCCCGCTTTTTCTTTTCTATTTTTTTTATTCTTTTTGCTTTTTTCAGACATCATTTTTTTAGGATTTTGCTTTTCTAATTTTTTTAGATTTGATGGTAACTCTTTTTCTCTTTTTTTGTTTGGTATATACACTTTTTCCGTATTCTTTTCTGGGGAGGGGTTTAACGAAAGAAAGGCCAATGGCTCAACGGGTGTAGCAAGGGTATAAGTGTTTAGAGATGTTTTTTGGCTACTTGGCTTTGAAATGATGGCCTCTTTTATGGGGTCCTTAAGCAGTCACGTATCCATCTTAACAATACTTATCTTGCCGCAGAGACTAGGAGTAGAATCGGCATATGTATCAAACGTTGATGGGCTCAGGAAAGTGATCTTCGTCCATGGTGGCAAGGCAGGTCGTATATCCTGAGAGTACCTCTCGGATGACATAATGCCCTTCCCAGTTGGGCTTGAATTTCCCTCTTGGATTGGCATGGGGAGAAGGGAAGATTTTCTTGAGTACTGTGTCACCCACCTTTAAATATCGGATGCGAACATGCTTGTTATAAGCACGTGCGATCCTTCTCTGATATGCCTGGGTGTGGCATAAGGCTAGGACCCTTTTCTCATCTAGCAGATTCAGTTGCTCAAAGTGGAACCTCTATCGTTCGGCTTTCAATAAATCAGATTCGATGAGAATGCGAAGTGAAGCTTCTTTAACCTTAACTGGCAGCACTGCCTCGATTCCATACATAAGGGAAAATGGTGTTGCCCTTGTAGCGGTATAAATCGATGTTTGATAAGCCCATCGTGCAAATGGTAACATTTCGCTCCAATTGTGTTATGTAACGACCATCTTCTCAAGGATGCAGATAACTGTCTTGTAAGCAGCTTCTACGGTACTGTTGGTTTATGACCGATATGGTGATGAGCGATGATATTTTATTTTATACTGCTCGCAGAAGGCTCTTATGCGCCTGTTCGTGATATTGGTGTCGTTGTCCATGATGATGTCCTTGGGTACATCAAATTGACAAATAATATTATTCTTGATAAACTTCTCGACATGATTGGTCTAGATGTTCGTATATGATGTTGCCTCTACCCATTTTGTAAAGTATTTGATGGCGACGAGGATGAATTGATGCCCATTAGATGCTTTTGGATTAACCTTTCTGACGACATCGAGGCCCCATGTAGCAAATGGACAAAGAGTGGTCATGTTGTGTAGATCAATGACAGGAGCATGTATTAGACTGAAGTATTCTTGGCATTTGTAGCACTTCAAAACGTGCTTACAACAGTCAGCTTCCATGGTAGTCCAGAAATATCCTTGCCGTAGGATATTTTTGGTGAGCATGTGTCCATTGACGTGGGCCTTGCATACTCCTTCATGATTTCATTCATGATGTTGGCTGCCTCGCCCTCAGTAAGGCATTTGAGCAAGATGTAGAGGCACTCACCGCAGATGACATAGTTCGCCACTAAATGTTTGATGGTCCGCCTATCCGTCTTGGACGTACCTTCAAGGAAAGTTTGAGTTTCAAGGAAATTCTTGATATCTGAGAACCATGGAGGCTCATCATCTGGCTTTTCAAATCCCTCAATCTGGAGGCAGAAGGTCGACTCATTTATTTATTTGATCATGACTGGCTTCATCTGGATGTCATAGGGGATCTCTACTGATGCTAACGTTGCTAGTGCATCGGCAAGACATAGGAGAAAGTAACATACTCAAAGCATGTTACTTTCTCCATCGTTCTCAGAGCATGTTAATTTCTTACTCGCGAGACATAGGAGAAAGTAACATACTCAAAGCATGGTATCAGTTCTTCGAGTTGTTCATGGTAAGTTATCAACTTCTCATCCGTTTTCTTCTAATCTCCAT
This sequence comes from Chloranthus sessilifolius, assembly GCA_021018995.1. Lineage (NCBI taxonomy): Eukaryota > Viridiplantae > Streptophyta > Magnoliopsida > Chloranthales > Chloranthaceae > Chloranthus > Chloranthus sessilifolius. Next base: position 45,015,580 of record CM037596.1, read on the forward strand.
TTATCTAGCATATGATTAACTGTGAGTCACCAAACACCCTGAGATGAGTTACGTTCAGGTCCAAACCTGCTTCTAAGCCAGCTACACATGCCTCGTATTCAGCCATATTATTAGTGCATGGGAAATTAAGTTTGATGGAGACTAATATGTGAGACCCTTTTGGTTAAATCAGAATAACTCCGACTCCTTGACCTTGGACATTCGATGCCCCATCAAAGTGCATTACCCAGGATTCTTCTTTCTCTGCTGTAACATCCTCTGTCATGAACAAGATGTCCTCATCAGGAAATTCAGTCCTTAGAGGTTCATAGGCAAGTAAGGGATTCTCGACAAGATGATCAGTAAATTCTTGCCCCTTGATCGACTTCTGAGTGACATATTGTATGTCAAATTCAAATAAGAGGAGTGCGTGCAGTTCGGCCAGTGAGAATCGGCTTTTCAAATAAATACTTCAATGGATCCATTTGTGCTAAGAGTAGAACTGCTTGAGATAGCAAGTAGTGGTGGAGCCTCTGTGTAGCCCATATGAGAGCCAGGCATGCTTTCTCCAAATGAGAATAGTACATTTCATAATCAGTAAACTTCTTGCTGAGATAGTAGATGGCCTGCTCTCCTCTTCCTGTTTCAACATGTTTCCCTAGGACACATCTCATCGAAACTTCTGTTATAGAGAGATACATTATGAGTGGTCTCCTGAATACTGGCGATACCATGACTAGAGGATTGAGAAGGTAACTATTGATCTTATCGAATGTTACTTGATAGTCATTGTTCCATTCAATAGGCGAATCTTTCCTTAGTAACTTGAAGATCGAAGTGCAAATAGGAGTTAGTTGTGCGATGAATCGACTGATGTACTGTATTCTGCCTAAGAAGCCTCTGACCTCTCTCTCGGTAGATGGCGGTGGCATTTCGACGATGGTTTTTACCTTGATCGGCCAACCTCGATGCCTCTTCTGCTGACGATGAAGCCTAGTAGTTTTCTGGACATGGCACCAAATGCGCGTTTCTAACGGTTTAGACATAACCTATATTTCCCTAGTCTTTCAAACAACTTTTGGAGGTTTATCAGATGATCACCTCTCTCTGGTGACTTAGCGATCATGTCGTCAACATACACCTCAATTTTTCGGTGCATCATGTCATGGAAGAATGTTGTCATTACCCTTTGGTACGTCGCCCTAACATTCTTTAACCCAAATGACATAACTCAATAACAGAAAGTTCCCCATGGAGTAATGAACGATATCTTCTCTCGGTCTACTTTGGCCATTTTAATCTGATTATTCCCGGAGAATCCATCCATAAATGAGAGCATCCCATGCCTGGCAGTGTTATCGACCAAGATATCGATGTGTGACAATGGGAGATCATCCTTTGGGCTCACCTTGTTTAGATTTTTGAAATCAATGCACATGTGAACCTTTCCATCCTTCTTTGCTACTGGGATGATGTTGGCTAGCCATTGCGGGTACTTAGAGACCATGAGAAATCCTGCATCGTACTATATGATAACTTCATCCTTTACTTTCAACATCCATTCTGGCCGGAGACGTCTTAACTTATGCTTGACAGGCTTAACATCTGGATATAGCGGCAACTCATGCTCGACCAAATAGGTGTCCAAATCGGGCATATCCTTGTATGACCATGCGAAGACGTCTTGGTAAGACCGAAGGAAATTAATCATGCTTTTTCTTTCCTCGGGAAATAGCGACGTTTCGATCTTAGTGATTCTAGGAACATCCTCAATACCTAGATTGACATCCTTTGTCTCTTCAACGATCAGGGTAGGGCCATGCTCAAAATTGGCATACTGTTCAAGGAGCTCATTGGGAAGCTCCTCGATTAAGTCCTCCCCATCCAGATTTGTGACTCCTACCTCTCTTTGTATTTCTACAGGAAAGAGGTCGACTTTACGTTGGGCAGGTTCATCTATTAAGGCATCATTTTTCTTAATTTTCTCAAAATTTTAAATGATAATATTTTTGGAGTTTGTATTTTTTCTATTTTTTATGGCTTTCCTTTTCTTCGAAGGTGGGCCCTTGGCAAGGCGGGTCTCTATATACACATGGTATTACTTGCCAAGAGTTCACCTCACTTTTTATAGTTTGTTTTGTCTTAGGAAGCAGGTACCGAATTTCAGGCCACTTGAAGTTTCCAGAGTTAGGGGCATTGATGCCTAATTCTTTACCTTAGGTGATGCACCTTTACCTGGTTTTGTAGAGGAGGCTGATTGAGATGGCTTTTGAGGGTCAGCCCCCAACATGTTAACCAAGGGTTCATCTTGAACCTAGTCCTCAAACGTTAACATAGGTTTGGGATGGTTTTGGACAGGTGGCTATGCAGGTAGGGTTACCAGTTCCTCGAAGAGTGACAACGAGGCCAGGTCTATTTCAATCTCGAGAGGGATGATTTGGGGATTAGTTTTGTGAATGGGTATCTGTTTATGTGGAGTTAGCTTTATTGCCGCATTCTGATCGATTTTTATTACCCCCGCGCTTACAAAAGTGCTTCAGATGTGAGGTCTCAGGCGGGATTTATCCTCCAGGTCTATCCCCCTGGCTTTGGCTACCGTAATGGTTTGGGCCTTTTCCTTAACCTCCTGGATCTCTTCATTAGTAGGCTTGTAGCCTAAGCCGAATCTAACACATTGTCCGCCTTTAGCCCTGATTGGGTCTCTTCTGCCTTGCAAGTGAGGGCCCAACCCTTTTCCTCTCTGATAACCCCACTTTTTAAGCATGGCTACAGTTGCATCCATTCCTCCTCCAGTTTTTATAGTGACCTTTTCAAGGGGTTCTGATGTTGATGTGGATGCCTCATACTGAAAGCTATGAAGTTCAGTATCCTCTGTTGTATGTGGCACATCTAGTATCTTGAGATTTTCAATGATGTGGGCCTTTTTTTCTTTTTCATCTCTCCCCTCTCCCATATGGCTACAACTCTCTCTTCAAAGATGAATTTGAGCTATTGGTGTAGAGTGGAGGGGACTGCCCCAATTTCATGCAACCATGGGCGTCCTAGCAACAAGTTGAAGGAGGACTTGATATCCATAACTTGGAATGGGATGGAGAAGGTCATTGGCCCAATGGTGAGCTCAAGATTTATTTCTCCTATCACATCCCTCCTTGTATTATCAAACCCTCGGGCTCCTGTTCTGGATGGTCAGAACATTGACGGGTTGGCCCTAATCTTTGTTGTAGTCCGCAGTGAGCATACATTTAATGACGAACCATTGTCTGCTAGTATCAATGGCATCACTATGTTCCTAGTTTCTGCTATGATATTGTGGGGCCTAGAGTGGTTCCCTCCTGACGGGAGGTCAGTGTCCGAAAATGAGATGGCGTTGGGAGCCAATACTTGCCCAATCATTTGTCCCAGTTCATCTGGAGAGACTTTTCTTGATACATGAGCATCTTTTAATGCCCCCATTAGAGCTTGAAAGTGGAGTGGGGATGTCATTAACAAGTCCCAGATGGTGATGTGAGCCAAAGTTCTTTTCAGCTATGTTTCCAATGCGTACTCTCTGCTCATCTTTTCCAACGGGTGCACCACTGTAGGTTCTCTTCTTTCTTCTAGATGGGTGAACAGCGGTGCCTCAGGCTGCGTTGAGATCCTTCCTGATTTGGTAATGAACTCGATTGCCTTTGTGTTATCGCTGCCAGTATTGGCATTTGTTTGACTGTAGTCAAGTGGAACCTACTGGGGATTATATGCTAGTCAAGGGATCTAAAAGGAAATGGATGGAGATGTCGGGTATGATTGAACTGACAGGGCTGACATGGTGAAATTGGGCCTGATTTGGTTGACTAGTGTCGGGACTGGAGGCACTAGTGACGGTGTGGTAAGATTGGGCCAACTATATTAGATAGGTGTTGGAGGTGAGTATAGTTGTGGCATTGCGACAATATTGGACCAGCTGTGTTGAGCTGGTGCTGAAGGTGAAGGTTGATAGGTTGATGATAGTGTGGCGAGATTGGGCCAAACGATGTTGACGAGAGCTGACTCAGAAGGTGGGGTAAAATTAGGCACCATGTAATTTACAAGGGTTGGTACTGGATATGATTGGTATACTAGGAGGAAGGCCCAATTGGGTTGGAGTTGATTAACGGGAGCTGGCATAGGAAAGTACAACCTCAGATCTAGAGGTGCTACTATTTACACTAGCATCGCTTGAGGTGTTCGGCTTGGGAAGTAATAGGCCAAGTTCAAAGGTTCAACTACCTTGTTGGGTGTGCTTTCTTGATCCCACTACTCTAATGATTCATAGCTCCAATATAATTTGAGGGGTCAACATCTTCCATTTCTTCCCACAACATGTTAATTGTGGTCCTTGGGCCCATTCCTCCCTGCGGGTGTGGCAGTAATGGCGCCTGGTGAATGTTAGTGTGCTGATTTGCTTGAGGTGTCGGGGGAATGAGTTTCCTTGCCTCAATGAGGTCTTGTATCGCATGTTTTAACGAATAGCATCGATCAGTTGGGTGCCCAGGTTTCCTGGTGGTAATTACAATGTGTGCTAGGATCGTAACCTCTAGGGGCAGATTCTACCGAGGTCATGGTTGGAGTATGGTGACCAGACCCTTTTCGACTAGTAGGGGCAATAAGATATTCAGGGACTACCCTAGGGGAGTGAACCCTCGATTATATCAGGCCCTTCTTTGTTCAAGGTCATTTGCACCCACGGAATGTTGTTCTACTGTGGAGCCTGATTTGTCGGAATAGGATCTGATTGTGTTGTCGCATACCGAAATGGTACTAAGGTTGCGAAGGTTGGTGAGGTTATTATTGTCTGGACTTCTCCCCTGTTCTTCTCTCGATTCTTCATTTAGCGAATTTACGAACCCCATTGGCTCCACTGGCTTCATTCTTATTCAACCGTCCCTCTCTTATTGTATCCTCAGAGCAGTTGACATTTCGTACTAAATCGGCAAAACTGGCTTCTTGTTTGTACACGAGAAAGTCTGAAATAATAGGTAGTATGGTTTTTGAGATCATCTCAATCTGCTCATCATCCGGTATGCAATTTTTTACCTGTGCCACCAAGGCCCTCCATCTCCTGAGATATTTGTTAAGTGTTTCATCGAGTTTTTGCTTCAGGTGGGCTAGATCGGATTTACAGGGCTCGATGTCTATATTGTAAACATATTGCTCCTGAAAGAGATGGGTCAAGTTCCTCCATGTTTTTAGCATAGATGGTTCAATGGACGTGAACCACCTCAATGTTGGGCCGGAGAGACTCTTTTGAAAGACTTTTATGAGTAGGCGCTCGTCTCCATCGTGCTAGCACATGTCCCCACAGTAGGATTATAAGTGTGTGGTTGAGTTGCCTGTGCCATCATATTTATCAAACGTAGGCACTTTGAATTTGTGGGAAAGTGGTATTTCCACAAAGAGACAGGTTGGAGAACTCACTAGCGTGAATTTCAGCTCCTCCCGTCTTCATCAGTTATTTTGTATTTTGTCCATTTGCTCTTTCACCAATTCAGACTCTTTTGATTGTAAGGCCGAGGCTGGTCCCCCTTCATTCTGAATGGGCTGTGGGTGGGTGAATGTGGGTGGTGGTGGATTAAAATTGGCAAATGCCCATGCATAGGCCCCACTATTTTTGACCTCGTCCTCTTCATACTACGGATCAACATATGGTGGAGGAGGGGTGAGGTTATCTTGTTGGTTCTGAGTGGGCTGGATGGGTGCCTGGTGGGGCCACTGTACATGGGGGAAGCTTTATTGAGTATTTTGGGGGGGTAAATGGGTGGGTTAATGGAGGGTTTCGAGTGGGGATCTGGTGAGGCCATTGCGCTTGGTGGGGATTTTGACAGCTGGGTTGGGAGGTAAGAGGATGGGTGAATTGGGGATGGTTGATGGTATGGGATAGATCCCCATATTAGGTTGAGTGTGAGACATGTTGAAAAATAAGGCCCACGTCGGGTTGAGGGATTGGATGAGATGGGTGTATTATCTGAGGGGGAATGGGGGCTTGTTGGATGTCATTGAATGAGGGTTATTGGGGGAATGATGGAGGGTTTGCAAATGGGGCTTCCGAGTTGGGACCTTGATGGGATTGGGCATAGGGCATTCGGCCTTGATGGGCTTGGGCCTGGGGTATTGGGCCTTGATGGGTTTGGGCCGGAGCTATTGGGCCTTAGTGGACTTGGCCCTGAAGTATTGGTCCTTAATGGGCTTGTGGTATTGGGCCTTGATTGGCTTGAGGTATTGGGCCTTAATGGGCTTGGGCCTGGGGTATTAGGCCTTGATGGGCTTGGGTATAGGGTGTTGGGCCTTGAGGCCCGCTTGAATGACCCCATGGTTGATGGGAGCCTTGGATGGTATGGACAATGGGAGGTTGACTAGGATTTTGGGGGAATGAGGTATGGAGATTTTGGAGTGTATGGGATGGGTTTGAAGGTGTTTGGAATGGATGAGGGAGGCTTTGAGAGGCCTTTCAAATGGTGTAAGCCCTAACCATGTCATCCATCATGGCCATGGGATTTGGTGTGGGGGTGGATGTAGATGGTCCATCTAATGAGGGGAGGGTATGGGGAAAATTGGGCATGACCCGTGTAGATAGGGAAAATTGGGTGTATTTGGATTAGAGGTGAAGGGAAAGTGGGGTGTAGGTGGAGTGAATGAGGGAAAATTGGTCATGACCTGAGTGAATGTGCGAAAATTGGGCATGACTTGGGTGGATGTGGGGGATTGGGTTGGATTTTGGATGAATGTGGGAGGAAAATTTGGTATATTGGAAGTGGATGGAAAAATGGTGGATGGATTGGGTATGGAGTTAAATATGGGTGTATTTGGAGTGAATGTGGGGAAATTGGGGGTATTTGAATTAGATGGGGGAAAATGTGGTGTATGTTGGGTGGAGAAAAGTGGAAAATGGGATGGATTTGAAGTGGGGGCATATGGAAAATTGGGCATGCCTTGGGTGGATGTAGGTGAATTTGGATTGAAAAAATGTGGTGAATTGGGTGTATTTGAAGTGGAGGGAAAATTGGGTATATTTGGAGAGAATGTGGAGGAAAAAATGGGGGCTCCAAATGGACCCATAACATGGAATCAGGATTGGGTGGGGGAATCGTAAATGGGGATTTCCTCTATGTGGGAATGTGTTGGGGAGCGTGGTGGGGATGAATCGGGATCGGCGTAGGTTGGATCAACCGCCCACGACATGGTTTGTTGGCGGGTTGGATATTGGTTTCTCGGGTGAGGTCCAAAAACTCGTCTTCTCCTTCCCCTACAGGATGATGGAGGGTAAGGCGATGTCATTGTTCTGGTACCACAAAGTCACTTTTTTGAATATTTGATTTTATATATTTTTTTATTTTTTTAGATGAAAAAATTTAGTTCCCTTCTCTTAGATCCTCATGGTGCTTTTTCCGGGGCCTTCGAGCTCCCTTTTCGGATGGTGTTAACACCCCTAACGCCTCCCACGACGGGATCCCAATGCACTTCAAAAGAATCAAAGGAAATCCTTTGATCTATGTGAAGACACGGAAATCCACGTGACACCTGATCCCTTAGAAGAATCAATAAGAGGGCGACCTCTCTTGACCGGCGAGGGCATTTTAGGTGTCAAGTGTGGGATTTATCAAGAATATTAAACCACTAAGCGGGGGATTCTGGGGATGGTGAAAAAGGGCCCCAAATTCGGGCTACCTAGCACATATGTTGGGCGTGGATTATATGCGCATCTGAGCAAAAAAGGCGATTTTTTAGCTGGGCGTGCATAATATGCACACCTGAGTAAAAAAAAGGCTTTTTTAACTTTACGTGCATAATATGCACGCTCGGTATATATATATATATATATATATTTTTTTTTCTGGGCAACAGACCTGAGTTGATCTTTTGACTGGTTTTTTGGGGGTAATGCCACCCGAGACACTTCTGTTGTTCTGTAACGGGTCTCTCCTCATCGTGCCTAATGGATACAAGGTCGATTCGGTTCCGCTAACACGCTCCCGAAGGGTTTTAAGGCTTTTAAAAGTTCGATCACCCACCAAATATACCTTCGGCGCAAGCGCCATTTTAGATACTGGATGGGGTGATAATTTTCGGGATCATCACCACAAGGGGCTGCCACCGTACTAAGAACCGGGATGTTTGAATCGCTGCCTATTTCCCCTCCTTTTAAAATCTACCTGCGCAAAAATGAATTAAGCCCCTTGTTGGTTCAATTTTAAGTTTATTTTTTTTAAGGGAGTTTTCTTAAGTTCAAAAATAGGTAGTGAGAATCCCATGCCGCCTCTACAGGCCGGCATCCACTGATGATATAGGGTTTTTTGCAAATACCCCCCTATGTTATGCTTAAATTGCATAAAACCCCCTGAGTTATGTCTATTTACACTACACCCCCTACTTTTAGGTTTCCTTTTACAAATGACATTCTTCAATTAAATCATTTTTTCATGATAACCATTATATTTTAAATCAGATAAGCATCGGATCCTGTCCAAATTTTTTGGGTGGAACATGATTGATCTCCTATAAGTTGCTGTGTTACCTGATTTTCGATTTGGATGTCCATGACACTTTCTTGACTCGTGGGTAGCGCTAAAATGCTACCCCCGTTTGTACCATCCCGACCCTACTATCGTTACGAACCAACTAGTTTCATGGACACCCAAATTGAAAATCAGGTAGCAAGACAACTTAGAGGAGATCAATCATGTTCCACCCAAAAAATTTGGGGAGGATCCGATGCTTATCCACCGTTTAAAATGCAGTCAAAGTTGAGAAAAATATAATGGCTATTTTGTATATAATATTAAGTAAGGGCAAATGCAACAAGAAATTTAAATGCTCAAGTAGGCTCGTCAAATGGCTAAAGCGATAAAATGCACAAGCAAGCCCGCCAATCGGCTAAGGTATGTAAATGACGGAAACGTAGGGATAAGTAAAAAAATTGCTCATACAGGCCCGCCAATCGGCTAATGCGGTAAATGACCGAATCGTAGGGGTAAGTAAAAAATTGACGAAATCGTAGGGGTAAAACAACAAAAAAAAAAAAAGGAAAAAAGGAAAAAAGGAAAAAAGTAAGCAAAAAGGAAAAAAGGTTGGTAAAATAACAAAAAAGAAAGAAAGCAAAAAAATCAAAAGGGGCCAACTTCAAGTAGAAGCTCTAAATGGTCCCTAACATAGTCGCCATCTATGCAATCATGGATCTTTAACAATCCGTCGCGATGATGTGCTTTTACGAAAAATATAGCGTCGCCACCCGGAGCTTTTAGTGTCCCAAAAAACCCAAATCAATATTGAAAGCAGCAAAGTGTGAAATATGACTCTGATTTACCGATCCACGCCAAAGGCTCTTGGGTAGGGGTTTCGGTTATCAATTGAGAAGGTGTTGGCACCCGATTGATCCACTCGTAAGTGGTCTCTACTAAGGCCGGGTCTATGTGTGGCTGGTTCGTATAATATATATATATATATATATATAATGAGTGGCACTTCCCCTCGCCTGAAGGCACACCGATCCTATTGAGCCCTTCCTGCTTGCCGAAATTTGGGTAGTGTGACAGCTCAATTCTAGGATAGAGGAAAAGCAAAGAAGGTAGAGAAATAGAGGGAAGAGTCGGAGCTCTCGAACCCTTGTAGCACAAATTGGATCTTCACGCGAGAGCATCTTTGATGAGCCTCCGAAAGCAAATGGGTTGAAGGATAGGTTTTAAACTCTAAGGTTTAGGAGCTAGGAGGAAGGAGAGGGAGGATAGGAGGTAGTTTTTACCTAAGCTAAGGGATTGAGGGTGGAAAATGGGATCTAAAGAGCCAAAAGGGGTCACTACAAAAAATAGAGGAAGCGCCGACGGGTGGAATTAAGTAGCCGTCGGCATACTTACGCTGACGGTTACTATGGGCAGCCGTCGGTGTAGGGTCAGTGTATATATACCCTCCCTAATTTTTTTTCCCCTCAATCGCATTTTATGCCCCCTAAGTTTTATTTTATTTCTGTCAAACGCTTATTACTCTCTCTCAATCTCCCTCTTCCTCTCTTCAAAACCCTTGCTATGTAATGGAAACCCTAATCGCGTAATAGAATCGAAGGTCATAATGCATCAACGACCATCGAATCGGAGGTCCAAGGAAACATCGTCAACTTGGTTCGATATTGTAGATCAAATCAGCACATCGGAAGCCCTAAAATTTTCTCATTGTATCTTAGCCCTAAAATTTTTTTAATTTGGTCGATGGATTAATGAGATTTAATAATTTTATGGATGATGGATTGCTAGTTATTTGTGATTTGATTGATAAAGCTTAAAATTTCAATTGATGAATGCTCAATGATAGATTTTTATGGACTGACGGTGCTATAATTAATTATTTGGAAAAACTTGAGAGACGATTCCGTTGTAGTAAGGGATTTGGAAAACCAAGTGTTGCATAAAGATGGTTTAGTGTTTATCCAATGGGTTTGGGGGGTTCTTAAACTTTTATCTTTAGTTATGGATGGATAATTAGCAACGTGGATGGGGCCATTCCATAATGTATTGTGGGCCATTTGTTTGGTGTTCTTCTACGAAAGAAGAGATCCTACCATATTGGAGGTTTCTGATCATACCATTCCCTCCATGATGATGATCTGGTTATTATTGATCTTTGCTCCAAAGATATTACACTTGAGGCATGTGCATAGAGAGGACAACGGTGTGGCTGATTCCCCCTTGCCTAAATGTTACACTTGAGGCATCCTATGTTTTCAACTGCCACACTCTCACAACAGCTCGGTACATGTCCGTCCATGGTGCGCTTCTTTTTTGTGTTTTTTTTTTAATAAATTAATTAACGCATTGTGCGCTCCTTATGTTTTTGTAATCTCTGGATTCATTGGGGAATTTGTAATCAATCTCTTTGGATTTCAAGCGACTTTTGGAGATTCCAAACTCAAGCTCTATTCCTATTTCCGGAGCTCTTGCGCATGGCGTGTTCGGATCGGTTTGAACTTGAAAGGTCAGATACTACACTACGTCAAAATGAGGAATAAACCACTTTAGCTTTATAAAATAAATTAGTATTTAAAATAGTAGTATAATATTCCACTCACTAAAACAATGGTTTTACCCTCAAAAATAGTAATTTTTTAATTTTAAAACACGTCACAACTACTGTCAAAAGAAATTGTTAGTCAATCGACTGTAAGGGATAGTGGTTTATTAAACCATGCCCACGAGAGCTACCAGACTTAAATATCTAATCGCGAGATCTTTTCTCTCGCTCCAACACCACTCTCATCATCAAAACCCCTCTCTCCATCTCTTCCACCTGCGTTTCTCGAATTTCTGTCTCTCCATTTGCAAATCGTAACTCTCCAATCAGATTTGGGTGATCTCCCTCCTCCCCAAACCCTAACTCAGATTTAGGTCATCTCCCTCCTTCCCAAACCCTAACTCTGTGTTTCAATTCAATTTTGGCCTCAAAATTCACGGAATCAGAGGTAGAAAATGGAGGAGTTGAGTTGGCGATGGAGATCTGAGGTTGAGATCTGAGATCATGTTCATCGGTTTTGAGTGCTAGAGGTCGAGATTTGAGATCATGTTCATCGGTTTCAATTTTGAGTGCTAGAGGTCGAGTCTGAGATCATGTTCATCGGTTTCGAAATTGGCGGTGGGAGATGAGTTGAAGTTTGTGGAGTCGAATGAGGGAAATAGTGGTGAGGAGAGTTTGAGCCTTGAGGCTTTGTCAGCAATGGATCGAATAGCAATCGATGGATCGAATAGTTGCAGCGAAAGATTGTAGGCGTGAAAATGGCTCTCCTCATTAGCAATCAATGGATCATATAGTTGCAGCGAATGATTACAAGCGTGAAATTGAGGTAGTTTTTTACCAATTGCTAAAGTGAAATTGAGGTAAATGTAAGTTTGAACATATGATTGTAGTTTCAGATTTCGTGAATGCTGCAGACTTAGGGTTTCTGTGGTTTAATTTGTTGTTTGCATCTAAGATCTGGAAGATCATTACTACTTTGATTTCGTGAATGCTGCAGATTTAGTGTTTCTGTGGTTTAATTTTCTATTTGGGTTTAAGATTTGGACGATCACTTTGATTTGGATTAGAGATTTGAAGGCTTTATTCAACAAGTATGGTGATTTCTTATCTGTTTATCTTAGATCGCTGTCGGATCTACTCGCTCTAAGCTTCTCGTAGATCTGGTTGGAGATCCTCTCGATTTCGGTATGAGATTAATTTTTGCATATATTTTATCTCCTATATATTGTTCATCTGTTATTAATTTTCTTGTATATTTGTCAAGATAGAAAGACAAGATGGTTTTATCTTCTATGATATAACTTCAATTTCATCCATATTTAGTAAATAAATATATTTTTAACTTTTTATTCAAAACTATTTTCGCATATATTTTATCTTCTATGATTATGTATGTTTTCAAATCATTTTCTGCACACCATGACCACATTCACTTCAAATTAAGTTGGCGATATTACTCACATTATGCCAAGTTATGAGGAAAAAGGTAGCAGTCAACTGTTTGGTTGTTCATAAAAATGCTCATATAATGGTTCAGCAAAGATTACTAGCTTTTTATTTTTTTTTACTTATAAAGCATGTCCTTGTAATAGATAAGTCATTCTCAAAAACCCCAATGGTCCATCACCTTTGAAATTATTATACCACCAATAATTCAACCAACCCGTTCAGCGAAGCCGCCCATTAAAGCTTGCAACTCAGACAAGTGGCATCAAATAAAGAGCCTCCCTCTCTTCTATGGTGATGTCACCTGTCATTTCTGACGTGCTTGCCGGTTGTGGACAGGCTGGATGTGTTGGTTGTGTGCCCCATATCAGCTGCCACCTATCTTTGTGATTAGGTTATGTTAAACTATGTATGCAATCAGATCATGTTGTTAATTTTTGTTAAGTTAATTTTCTATGGTTTTGCAAGAACCTTGGGTGTAGGATTAAGTTGAGCATGTAGTGGACATATTCATTGTGGTGGACAGATTCAATTTAACCCCCTTTTAGCTATCTTTCTTGATTTGTAGTGGTGCGTAGCTACTGAAAAGCGAGTATGACCAAAAGTCTTACGTTGATTTTTACATGGTGAGTTACCTTTTGCCTTATTTTTTGAATCTTAAATTCATCTTCGTATTCTAATATTTGCTTTATAATGATTCTCATTTATGCAATCTTTCTTATCTATAGGAGGGAACCACTCTAAAGCCAACTTTAACCAGAGTCTTGGTGTAAGAATTCTGTCACCTTTGTCATCTTCACTATCACCACCACCACTACCACCACTACCTTGCCCCATCAATTTTGGGGTCAGATTTGTGAATCTTATTTCTATACTCATCTATGTTTATGGATACTCTTTATTATTCTCTAATCTAATGTAAACCAGGATCCATTTACTAGAGCTGGAAATCTGAGATTAATGAGACCTATCCTTGTTAAATTGTGGCTCTCGAAAATAAGTGGTGTATGTGACCACTTTAATGTGGTCACGTGGACCCCTATTTTAAGCTAGACTAGATTAGTCTCTGTTTTAAACCCCAATGAGGCGTTTTTTGCCCTAATGTCAAGCCCGATAATCACGTGAATTCTGGGCTGGTTCCTCCCCTTCAATACACTACATCAAAATGGGGAAAAAACCACTACAGCAGTATTAAAATAAACCATTGCTTAAAATAGTGGTGCAATAAACCACTACCTAAAATAGTTTTTTTAAATTAAATCAGTGGTTTAAGTAAATCCTCCTCCTATCACGTGACTATCAAGTGCCATGTCGTCGGGCCCAACCCCCGGCCCTCTCATTTCAGTTTATATCACTTCACATGCCATCTTCTTCTCATCGAAATAGTGCCTCGCCCTCACATTTCGCATGTCGTCTTCTTCTCATTGAAACCCTAGCCTCTCTCTCTCTCTTTCGCTCGATCTCGACAAACCCTAACCTCTCTCCCTCTCTCGATCGACAAACCGTAGCCTCTCTCTCTCTCTCGATCTCGATAAACCCTAACCTGTCACTCTTGATCAACCCTAGATTTTGAACGATTTCCTACATTTTGGCTGAAAATTGAGATTTGGGAGGTTCGATTCATCAATGTATCAGAAATTCTCTGGTGAGCTACGAAATCCCTCTTCCTCCATCTCCCTCTTCAAAACTCTAGCCTTCATCTCCCTCTTTGAAACCCTAGCTAGAGATTTAAATTGTAAAATCTTAAAGGAATAAATGCTGCTGGATTGGGAGAGAAATCTCGTGATCTGAGCCTATCTCTGCGTCACAGTTGGGCCAAAGCTCTATTTCAAACTTTAATGGTGGATCCAGAGCTTCACAACGCAATTTGTTTGAGAGATCCATATCTATCAGTTCTAGTTTGTTTGAGAGATCCAGATCTATGAGCAGTTGCATTTGATTTATAGATGCTTTTTTTGGTGAGTACCTCCTTATATATGTTCCTTATTATTTGCAACTCAATTCATGTTATACTCTATAATTTGTAAACATTTTACATAATCAAAGAGGGACCTATAAAAAATAATTTCTCTACTTCATGCTTTTCTATTCTCTACTTTGAACTCTCAGAAAATATCAGATAAGTCGTCAATTGTAGAACACTAGTGTAGGGATTATGTTTCCTATAATTATCTATTTTCGTATTATTTTTTATGAAATACTCCCTCTGATTGAATTTCTAATATCGTTCTTGAGGTTTTCTAAACGAAGTTGATTTTCTAAAAGTATCTCTTCTTATAGAACGGTTTCTTATATTTCTGAACTTTTCTATTATTACATCCCCATTGAATGGGTGGAGTATCTCGTTCATCTTTTATCAACGGAATATTTTGAAATGTTCGTTCTATTAAAGAAGTTTTTTTAATCCTTCTATTTTATGTGATGAATTAGTCTATAGTGAAGTTGATTCTTTCACCTAAACTATTAGTTTTCCCATCTTCATCTATACCATTCCATTTTTTGGTATTTTTCTAACAAGAGATTTTCGATGATAGGAATTTTTCTAAAGTATTCATCCTTTAAGGATTCAGATCTGTCTTTTATCTGATAATATAATTCCTCAAAATTAGTTGAGTAAGGAATTATCTTCTATATATGACAAATGCTTAGAAGACCAAGTTTTGTCTTAGCTAACTCAGATTCTGACACTTTGGTGAGTCTGTTAGAATCTATGAACTCTTTGGTGAGTTTGTTAGATTCTGACTGCTTTTAGTGGGGCCCTGTTCCTTGGGAACAAGGATGCCATTCTTCCATAAAATTTAGCTCTGTTGTAGCTCTGTTTTGGCTTTCTACCCAGTTTTAAAATATATTCCATAGCAGCCATTCTTCCAGTTATTTCCCAACAACTTTGCAACCCTCACTCTTAGTGGCCTGCAACTCCTCTTTTCACACTATCAACATGGCTCATTTGTCATTCCAATAACACCTTGTTTATCTTTATAACTCCCTGAAATGGCCCCTGTTTTGCTTTTCGTCCCAGCCATGCCACAACCCCGTTTTGGACTAAACACTCCTTTAATAGCATTCACCAATCCACCTCCTTCTCATCTTCTTCCAGTTCTTTAATTTATTTATTTTTAATTTTCGATTCACATCAATGAGTTAACAATAGACATACAAGAAGAGGTCAAAAGTATATATCTTGAAGATCATACTAATGTTGTCATGGGTTGGTAACGTTACATTGGAACTTGGACTAAGAAAGTAGCTTACAATCACTACAAACAACTGTTGGAGACTATTAAGGAGAGATTGTTAGCTTAATAGTATCTGGATTTCCATATATGTGAAGTGGCATGATAATCTTCAATGATAAAAGTCACCATAATATGATGGTAAGAGAGGTGGAAAAATCAAATTCTCAATTATTTTTTGCTAACCTAAGTGATGCTAGACATGCACCACATAACCCAAATGTCTGGGATAGGGAACAAAGAAGATCAAATGGGTCCCACAGGTGGTGTTCTTTAATAAAATCCTTAAAATACACACCTAATTGCCACATCAGCTTGACTTGTCTGGTATCCTTTATGGGCCTTAATAAAATCCGTTTTTAATTCTATTTTGAAGACGGTTTTGTTAACTATCAGAACTGATTTGAATGGAAAAGGGATCTATGGTCGAGCTCCCATTTTGGGTGCCAAGTTGCTCCCCACCATAGGTAGGACATTTTAGAAATAAAAAATAAGAGAGTATTTAATCACTGTGGGATGGCACATTAATTTAACTGATTTTAGAGGTGATGTGAGACTTCTCTCTTATGTGTAGCTGTAGATTTGATGAATTATCTCCTTTGATTCTTTTGTTTGTATGCATATTTCTACAAATTCAAGTTGCAGATTGCTTTACTGAACTTTGCAAATGTGGATTAAATTCTAAAATGTCACATGTACATTTTAGTCGTTATGGTGTCACTCTACTGAACAATGAAGCGTTCATTAAGTTGCAGATTGCTTTACTGAACTTTGCAAATGTGGATTAAATTCTTTTGTTCGTATATGTTAGTCACATGTAAGTCAAGTTCCTTTTTCTTGAAGTATTAAATTAGATACCATGGTTCACACTGAGTTATGGTGTCACTCTACTGAACAATGAAGCGTTGAATGAAGTAATGAACACTGCTGTATATGTTAGTCATTACAGCAATGTTCATTGCAAAAGTATGGGAGCTTACAACCATTTGGTCTTATGTAAACTCATGGATGCATTGATGTTACCTTTTGGTAGTATACTGCAATTTGGGGAGTGATCACGTGTCCATTGAATTTTCAGTCCCAACAAGCCCATCACCCAAATTCCCCTCCTCAATTCTTCTGTCGTCCAAACCATTGACACAAGAAACTCCTTCAACTGAATTCTCGACCTTGTGATCTCCATCTCTCCCATTCTCATCATCAGCCTTCTTCTCATGTTCATTACACTCATGGGATTCAATGACATCATTGACGAACAATTTCTTCCCATTTGAAAGTATTCAGTGACATCATTAACTGGCAGCAGACGTTAAAATGTTAATGACAGACTACCTTCTTGGTGAACAGAAGACAAGACATGCTACTAGACTGTCAACAAAAAATATCAGACATACAGGGGATACTAATAACAGAGCACATATGGTAACCAAATATGGAATCATATGCTCTTGGAGTCTTGTAGAGATTTATTGGCCTCTAAAACTGATAGTCATCTTTTGAATTATTGAACGATGCACATGTAACATGTACACTGCCCAGATAATCGGTACACTGCCTGTGGTGCATGGTGCACGCAACTAATAACAAATGAGCTTGTCTAGGTGAACCGACCTGATCGAACGCAATTAATCAATCTATCTTCTTGACGTTGGCCACATTTTAGATAAAGGCAATCAATTGGAGAATCAAAACCTTATTTTTTGACATAATGGATCATGAGCGACACAATCTTACACCGTTGCTTTTGGTTTAGTTGACCAGAACCCACGACAAAACTGAACTGGTTGCCTTTGGTTTCGGTTCGGTTTCAATTTTTTTTATATTCATTTTTTGGGTTCTTTTCTTTTCCTCATAACAGGAAATACAAAGAAGCTGTCCAAAATGCTGAGGATTGCTGAGATTAAGAATGATGTTATGGGTTAGTTTCATAATGCCCTCTATCTTGGAGACATCCATGAGCGTGTCAAGATATTAGAGAATACTGGTCATTTGCCTCTTGCATATGTTACAGCAGCTGTCCATGGGTTCACTGAAGTTGCCGAGAGGCTTGCCGCTGAGTTGGGAAATAATGTCCCTTGTCTGCGGGAAAAGTTCCTTCACTTTTGATGCCTCCTGCACCCATCCTATCCAGTGGGGATTTGCCCTTGTTGAGGGTCATGAAAGGCAACTTTGAAGGTGGACTAAAAAATAATATCTAGGGCATGGGTAGAGCAGGACATGAGGACGATGAAGATACTACTGGTGCTGATTGGGGTGATGACTTGGACATGTTGGACACGGATGGTGGCCTGCAGAATGGCGATGTTGGACTTGTTGTGGCTGATGAAGTGGGGAAGTGACTAATGAAGGGAATGATGATGAGGATGGAGGTTGGGATCTTATAGATAAGTGACTTGCACAAAATTATAAATGAGAATTCTCTTTTGTATCTGAGCTTCTGACTGGCCTTCCAGCAACTGTTGCAATTCTTGAGCCTCACCAAATTCGTACATTTTATAGGAGAGGCACGCAAGAGTGTTGATTTTCTGAAGGATCAAGATGTCATTAGTGTTGTACTCAACATATTTCAGGTAACAGTAGTACTCTTTAATCAATTCTGAGACATTTTTTGTAGTTGTTTTACTCCTTAATTTGATTTTTTAAGCCTAGTGATTGCTCGACATTCAGTGGGTGTTCTACACAGCAGTTATTGATTCTATGTGCATGATTACTTATTCTTTAAGAACCACTTTATTTTAGCACTTTTGTTTCAAATGAGCAGTATAAAATAAACTACGTCATTTTTTTGTTGTAGACCGCAATCTCTCTCTCTGTACCCTCTAGATTCGTTGGAAGTTTTGAATGCTTCGTACTAAATAAAATACCACACTTATGGAATTGGGTATTTTTAAAATTGCTTAGCTTTTATATTCTTTTTTATTTTTTGGAACTCTGCTACTGGCTTGCTTTCTCCTAAAGGTGTTAACTATGAAGGTACTAATCTGTTTTTTATATTTAGGCTTTCAATTTAAATATTGGTGGAAGAAGATGGAGTTTCTGATCTGGTTTTCCCTTTTTTCTTGTTTGTTTTAGTGCAAGCTTTGATGGGTATAAAAGCTGCCTTGAAGGATCCACATGGTGGTTTTGAAAATTGGGATCAAGAGTCTGTTGATCCTTGTAGTTGGACTATGGTTACATGTTCACCTGAAAATCTAGTCACTGGATTGTAAGTTTAAATGCTAAAAATTCAGTATTTTTTACATAAATTTCTTTTAAATATTTCTTATTGGCTACATGTTATAACAAATAAAACCAAAGAAGAAACCCATCTTTTTGTTTGTGAAGTTGTTTTAATGGTGGTGTAAGTGCCCACAAAATTTTTTTTATGTGTAAGAGCCTGTAAGTGCCCACAAGAAATTTGTGCTGGATAATGTAAATATTCATAAACTTATGAAATGGAATTTGGACAAAAAGCATTCAGCAATTGTTCCACAGTTGCCCTGCTCTGGATTTACAGGACATGTTACAGTTGATTTATGCCCAGAAAATAGTATTCCAAATTTTGAGGCCCAATCACATCCACAGGGATCTACTGAGTACAACATCGAAGGTTTTTCCATATACTTAATTTTTGTTTGTTATCATTCAAAATATGAAAATACTTTTAGTTATGATCTGCTCTTGTTATGGTAAGTACTGAAATTTTCATGCAAATTTGTGTCTATATTTTTCTTTGTGGCACTTTGGATTTCTTCTAACATCATTCCTTTTTCCTAAGGAGAAGAGTAATATCATCATCATCATCATCATCGCCTTGTCTCATCTACTTGGGGATGGCATAAAGAGAGCAATAATATTTGAATTGATCCTTAGGACCTTTTTTATAATAAACAGCTTTATGGATTCATTCAATATCTTGTTATCACCTTCCAATAAGTTATGTATATTGGTGGAATGGTATTTTGTGATAGCACAACCAGAACTCTATGTCCTTTAAAAAGTTGAAGCACTTGAAGACTTGGTATCAAATTTTCGTTTATTTTTTTACCATATTACATTATATTTACATCATGCAAACATTATATAGGTATGACTTGGATATCCATATCCTTGTCTTGAATTTTAGAAATGACTGCTTGTATCCCTGAAGCCTGATCCTAGCATCATTTAAGAATTTTACAAATTATGATGAAGCCTGATCCTAGCATCATTTAAGAATTTTATGAATTATGTGACAGCCCGAATTTTGGCATCCCGAAATTCGTGCCATCAGCACGACCCTCGAGGCCATGCCCCATATAATAAGTAGAACACTTGGCACAACCCAACCATACAGAAAATATAATAAGAGTATAATGTATAACGTATCTCCAGTTCTACTATATACTACATCAAAACATTAATCCAAAAGATAGTTCTAATCCCATACCTCTGTATGGACAAAAGAACTAACCCGAAGCATCAGTGCGGTTATCACGGTCACCCAAAATGATTTGACAAAAAAATATTACAAGTATCTTAATTCTTACAAAATGAACAAACAATGGCTGGGCATGCCAAGCCTTAATCTCTCCCTTACATAATTTAAAGTACGCAACAAAACTCCTAGAAGAACTTCTCAGGAGGAGGCTCAGATTCTTCCCTCGAAACGTAATCTAAGTCCTCAGGATCAACCTCCCCATCCACAACTCCTAACTCAAAACCTGTGACGTATAGTCAAAAGAGGTGAGCTACATCCTAGCTCAATAGGGATAATAGCTGATCAGGTAAATCTTACTTACTCACATACATTCAACAACATGTATAAAGCATGAATTCATCGATGTACTTTGATTTAAATAATTAAAGATTCAATAAAACAACAGAGTACCTTTACCATTCTATTCATGACATCAGTTATTCATTAATGCTTATGATTTCAACAAGGTTGGCCCCATGACTTAAAACAGTAACTTAAATAATCTCCGAGCAATATAGCATCGAGCCCCGATGGGATGTCTACTGGTGTACGGATTCGCCGCCGTACCGGTCACAGGTATCCTGCCGCGTCAGTCACGGATATACCACCGCATCGATTGGGTATTCTCCAAACCTTAAATCAATTATGTGCTACATATAGTTTTTCACCGTGTGATCGTGCTAAATAAATATAAGCTCCCAGCCTGTTTAACCTTACTTACATATGTTCCAATTCCGTGGTTCCTCACATCCACCGTACATCCCTGGGATGTCACACTTACTGATGCGCCCTACTGATGCACACTTTATACAAACATCCTTGGGATGATTTAACCCTTTTTATTAATGCATTTACATTCTCATAACATTTCACATTTTTGTATACTACTTCACATTTTACATTTTCAACTATTTTTGAAAGTGAACACATTATAATTCAACTCAATTGTAAGGAAAGTTAAGGGATCGATCTCGGAAAGTTAAGGGATCGATCTCGGAATCAAGAGAGTAAAAGATTTGGGGTTTGGGGAAACCCTAGTGAAGGAGATCCAACTGTTCGACTAGGGTAAGAGTTACGCACCTACAAACATAAGAGAAATAACTTCTCTTCCTTTTTCCTTGGTCTTATAATCTTAACACATATTTAGTGTGTTACGCACCTACAACATACTAACATATATGTACGTACATGCCTTTGCTTGTATCCACTACACCTCCCTCACATAATACATCCATCACCTACTAATTAATTTAAGTCAACAAAGCCTAAGTTGACTCGGTCAAATGTTTGACTAATTGGTCCGCTTATCGAGGTGGACACCGTTCAAGTACCAAATTTCTGAGAGTTACATTCTCCCCTCCTTGGGAATTTTCGTCCGAAAAAATGTTAAACGCAAGGGTCCCCCCCCTCCCCCCACACACACCGGGATGGGAGTGTACCCATACCACATAACTATGGATTGCAATAGAGGTTCAACAAGAATGAATTGACACGTATGCACACACACATCGCATATAATATAACTGTGTAAACACATATCCTGCAAGAATTCAGTTGCAAACCAACAACCACACCATCAAATCATAGAATACCCACAAGAATATAAACCACAAATGTCTGATACCACAGGAAAACACAAAAATATACATAGCAAAAAGTATAGATATAACAGTGAGTGGCAACCATGCCACGATTGTTCAAAAGGAGATCAGTCCCAAGTACCTGTTATAAACATTTACATTTTTCAAAAAAATTCTCCGAACCTGCCCCAAAATACACCCATAAATACATTTATGAAAGAACCCTCAAAACTCCTCATCACTAGGAGGATCAGTACCA
Organism: Chloranthus sessilifolius; assembly: GCA_021018995.1. Taxonomy (NCBI): domain Eukaryota; kingdom Viridiplantae; phylum Streptophyta; class Magnoliopsida; order Chloranthales; family Chloranthaceae; genus Chloranthus; species Chloranthus sessilifolius. The sequence goes on from CM037596.1 coordinate 45,037,525, forward strand.
ACATCGGGCTGAGCGCCATCACCGCCACAAGCGCCCGCACTCAACGTCGAAGCATCCCGGACCCAAGCCTGCGCACTGGAGATAATCGTCAAGGTACATGAAACGCATTTGCTCGGCGTGCAATGCGTCGTAGTAATCAAGTTGGCTGTTGAGAAGACGATTGTTCTCCGCCATCTGACGCGTATTGGCTTCAAACAACGCATAGAGATCGGCGACGGTCGATGTAGGAATGCCTCCGTAAGGTGGTGGCATATACTCATGTGCCTGTTGTCGAGGAGGCTCATCATATAGTGGAGTATCATGGGCTGGTAGGTCAGGGGCTTGTGGTTGATCCGCAGGTTGTTGTTCAAGTGGTGGCGGTTCCTCCACCAAGGGATCCACCATGGTGAATGGGTGGACGTTACCTGTCAATTTGTGTTCACTCGCAGAGAGGGTGTAGGTGTCATCCCCCGCATAATCTTCGACCATTAAAGAAATCAGTCGGGCATACGACATATCATCAATCGGTTTCTTGGCGCCCTCAAGCATTTTCTTGCAAGCATATTTCATCCCCTCAAGGACCATTTTTGGCGCATTAAACCATCGACCGCTAAAAGCCGAAAAAAGTGCCATTTGAACTTCACCGACTCTTTCGGTTTTATGGCGTAACAGATACAAATTGCATTAGATTATAGAATCGAGCATCCAAAGCTCGCGAGGCAAGTCAACCCGTTTAATCGAATGACCCGAACCCATCCGGCCATGGGTCATTTGAGCAACAACATATTCATAATCCAATGGGGCCGGAAAAGGTTCAGCCAAGGCTATATCTTCATGGTTATACATATGAAAACATTCTAACGTGTCGGCCACGTCATCAAAAGTAAATGTGTATGGCCGATTATCAATCTTTGTTTTGAGGATGTTCGGGTCCTTAACCAGTTCTATGTTCTGATAGAACAGCCGAACAATCCTAGCGTAAAAAGTATCGTGACAAGGGCGAAGGATGCCCGTCAAACCCGCGGTAGAAATATAGTCAAAGGCCCACCGGGTCTCATCCCGCTTGGCGAAAATCCTCGGGTCTATAATCCACTCGTGTTCAAAGTCTTTGTCAAACCACCACTCATTTGGTTGCTCACATGTGGGTGGCGCTTGCGTAGGTGGTGCCGATGAAGTACCCGTAGGGGGTTTCTTCGGTGGCTGTTGCGAAGATGAACCCGGAGTGGTTTTCTTCGGAGCCGCACTCGCCATGGCTTGGCGAGACTTGGGTGGCATTGTAGATTAATTACTATTTAGGGTTTATGGGTTTAGTCCTAATTCGACAAAATCGTAGAAAAAAATGGGGTTGCAAAGATCAAAATAGAGGTTAATGGTTACCTTTAGATGATCCAAATGTTTGATTGCATGCAGTTCCAAGCTTAAAGATGGTCGGAATCAACGAACACCAGCGACCTGTAAAAACCCTAGAACTCTCCCCAAGAGAAAGAAGGCACTAGAGAGTTGTTGATTTTCGAACGAATGGGCAAAATCGAATGCAACTATATATATAGTTTGCAAAATCGATCGAACGAATTGAAATTTGTTTGATCGGTTCCCAACCATTTAATGCTAGCCTAAAAATTCGTTCGAACGAATATAATTTCGATCGAACAAATTTCTTTAGTGAAAGTGCCCTCAAAATATTCGTTCGATCGGTTTCTAAATTGATCGAACGATTTCACTGTTTCAAATTCCAGGTCATTTTACATCTCATCAAAAGGTATTTGCCTCGATCGATTCAAAAATCGATCGAGCAGTTCTTCGAAACAAATTTGGAACAATTATCGGTATGCATTTTGTTAGAACGATTTCCCAAAATCATTCGAACGGTTTTCTAGCAACACCTCAACGGTTTTAGGCTATAGAAATTTGATCAAACGGTTTGAATTTCGATCGAACGAATTTTCAAAAATTCTTCTTTGAGAGTATATTGACACATCCCATGATCCATAGTTGGTGTGTGAGCTAATCAACTTGAATTTAGCTCCACAACAAGGTGGCAGCTCCACGCCGAGAAATTATCCACAATTCAACCTTAAATACTTGGACACTTAGACCGGAACATAAGACATTAGCACGTATCGATACAAAACGCCATCCAAAGACCAATGTATATATATTCATTCACACATATTTGAGTTACCACTGAGAATTAAAAAATAGAATTTTGGGACTAGCACGCATACTCTATTGCTCAAACAAATGAGGATACAATTCTTTGATTTCGGCCTCTCGTTCCCAAGTCGCTTCCTCAATTGGATGAGTACCCCACTTGACGAGTACTAACGGAATGACTTTAGTACGCAGAATCTTATCCTTTCGGTCTAAAATTGGAGTAGTGTCCTCAACCGTAGTCATATCCTCATGTAGTTCTATCGGTTGACTGCCCAAGATGTGCGTGGGGTCCTTTACATACTTCCGGAGCATTGAAATATGAAAAATGTTGTGGACGCTATTAAACAACGGAGGTAAACTAATGCGATAGGCTACTTCACCGACTCGACCCAAAACTTCAAAGGGTCCTATATAACGAGGACTTAACTTCCCTTTCCTTCCGAACCTCATCACGCCCTTTATGGGTGATACTTTCACAAAGACGTGATTGCCAACGGCAAAATCGAGGCTTGTTCTCTTAAAATCGGCATAGCTCTTTTGCCGACTCTGGGCCGCTTTAAGCTTATCACTAATCATTCGTACAAACATGGCATTGTCCTCAAGGATTTCCAGACCCGACACAAATTTTTCTCCGATTTCTTCCCAATTATGGGCGATTGGCATCGTCTCCCATATAGAGCTTCATACAGTGCCATTTCGATGCTTGCTTGAAAACTGTTGTTATACGCAAATTTGATCAACGGTAGATGTTGATCCCACGAGCCTTATAATTCAAGCATACACGCCCTGAGCATGTCTTTGATCACTTGATTAACTCGTTCCATTTGCCCGTCAGTTTGTGGGTGAAATGCCGTACTAAAATCCAATCCAGTGCCCATACCTTCTTGAAATTTTTGTCAAAATTTTGAGGTATACAATGGGTCACGATCAGATACAATGCTGCTCGGAATGCCATGTAACCGCACTATCTCCTTCATATAAAGTTTCACGAGTCGTCCAGTAGTATACATCGTATTGTAGGGTAAGAAATGAGCTGACTTCATCAGTCTATCCACAACAACCCATATAGCGTTGTGCCTCTTCACTGTCTGTGGCAACCCTACTATGAAATCCATGGATATCGACTCCCATTTCCACTCTGGTATGGGTAGAGGTTGCAATAATCCAGTAGGGTGTCGATGATCGACTTTCACCTGTTGACACATCAAATATTTTGACACGTATTCCGCTACATCGTGTTTCAGACCTCCCCACCAGTAGTTTTTACGCATGTCTTGATACATCTTGGTACTGCCAGGATGGATCGCATATTGAGACTTGTGAGATTCATGCAAAATGGTTTGTCTTAGATCGGCATCGATTGGAATACAGAGGCGTCCTCTGAACAACAAGGAACCATCCTCCCTTATAGAGAAGTCCGGTCTAGTACCTTCCACGACTTCTTTTCGAATCTTGACTAACTCAAAGTCTCTCATCTGTAGTTCGTGTACGTGCTCGAAAATTGTCAGTCGAACTGAAATATTAGCCAACAGAGTACCTGAAGCTTGTACCTCAATCATCGCATCATACAATGACAGTTCTTCAAACAATTTCCACCTGTGCATTCCCAATATTAGGTTAGCCAACTGAGCTGAACCCATCCTACGCAAAGCATCCGCGACCACATTTGCCTTGCCTGGGTGCTATTGGATGAAGCAGTCATAGTCTTTCAGAAACTCCATCCATCTCTGTTGTCGCATGTTTAGCTCCTTCTGTGTGAACAAATATCGAAGGCTTTTATGGTCAGTGAAGATCTCGAAAGTTTCTCCATACAAATTGTGCCTCCAAATTTTTAACGCAAAAATGACTGCGGCTAGTTCAAGGTCATGCGTTGGGTAATTCTTCTCATGTTCTTTCAGCTACCTCGACCCATATGCAATCACTTTCTTATACTGGTTAAGCACACAACCTAAATCGTGATGTGAAGCGTCACTATAGACTGCAAATCAAGTACTGGAGCTGACGTGAGGCGCGTTTTAAGCTCTTGGAAGCTCTTCTCACAAGCTTCTGTCCACTCGAATCTCACATCCTTCCATGTGAGCCTCGTTAGTGGCCCCGATATCGCTAAAAATCCCTCCACAAAGTGTTGATAATACCCAGCTAGACCAAGAAATCGCATATCCCATCGCCTTTAGGTCGTTCTCCCAGCACTACTGACTTGATCTTTGCTGGATCGACCGTGACACCTTCCTTTGAGACAACATGCCCCAAAAAGCTTACTTCCTCCAACCAAAGCTCACACTTACTGAGTTTGGCGTACAACTGGTATTCACGCAGTGTTTATAGAGAGGTTCTCAAGTGCACTTCATGTTCTTGCTTTGATTTAGAGTATATGAGGATATCGTCGACGAACACAACGACGAAGGAGTCCAGGTGTGGTTTAAACACCCGATTCATTAGATCCATAAACGACGCCGGCGTATTCGTCAATCCAAACGGCATCACTAAGAATTCGTAGTGTCCGTATCTCGTCCTAAAAGCAGTCTTTTGAACATCCTCTGCTTTGACTCTGAGTTGATGATATCCCAATCTTAAGTCGATCTTAGAGAAATAATTTGCCCCTACAGTTGGTCAAACAGATTATCTATCCTTGGTAATGGATACTTGTTCTTTATAGTGAGCTTGTTCAACTGACGGTAGTCAATGCACAGTCTCATTGACCCGTCCTTCTTCTTGACAAACAAAACTGGAGCACCCCAAGGAGATACACTCGATCTCAAAGACCCTTTGTCTAATAGCTCCTGTAGTTGCTCCTTCAACTCCTTCAACTCGGCAGGAGCCATTCGGTACGGTGCTTTAGAAACTGGCTCCGTTCCTAGTGCCAATTCGATAGCAAACTCGACCTACCTTTCCGGAGGTAGTCCTGGTAATTCGTCTGGGAAGACGTCATCAAACTCACATACTACCAAAATCTCTGAAGCAACATTTTTCTCATCCTTGTCATCCTTTAGGAAAGCCAAATAGCCCTTACATCCACTTCTGATCAAACGTTTCACTTTGATAGCTGACACGAGTGGTAGAAACTTCCTCCTCACTCCTACAAATTTAAAAGAACGTCTCGTGTTTGGCCTAAAGGTGACAACCTTGTTCTTACAATCGACTGTTGCACAGTGTTGTGACAACCAGTCCATGCCAAGGATCACGTCAAATCCTTGCATGTCGAGTAAAATCAAATCTACTGGCAACTCAAAAACTTTTCCATAAATATCCCCATCTTTAATAGCTACGACCATTGACTTGCAGACTAAGTCCGTATCCACCGATTTTTCCGTCGGAATGGACACTGCCAAGACAAAATCCAAAGTCTCTGGCTGAACTTTCATATTTTTCGCGAATCGAGGTGTGACATATGAATGGGTAGTTCCCGGGTCCATTAGCGCTCTTGCTACATATGCGACATCACTTCCTCTCCCATACACTTGCAAGGTACCTATAAGGTATACCTAGTTCAGCATTCCAGTCATGCAACACACACTCATACAACATGTATATTATTTAGGTGGATGCTTCTCAAAACAAAACAAAACGTAAATACATTTTCGAGATATCTAATATGATAAAAAAAATTAACTAAGTAAAAACTCACCCTGTATGATATCGTTGGAGTTTTGAGCGTCTTGAGCCGTAACTACATAGGCTCTTCCCTGCATGACCGGCTTCTTAGATTGGATTGGTCTCGGTGCAGGCGTAGAAGCCGTTCTGCCCTTTGCCATCTCAGGACAATCTCGGATGATGTGGCTGAGCTTTCCACATTGATAACATCCTTGCATACCCCGTCTATAATCTACTGTCCTATGAGGCTTGCCGCACTTCGCACAAGTCTCCTTTGGTGTAGAAGAGGCTGCCCTTGAGAAGCCTTGGCTCACGGACACTCTGGTGGTGGCTGTAGAGTTCTCATATCTGATAGGTTTTGCTAATGCAGATACAACTGGTCTGGAAAAATTTGTATATGCTATCTGCCTGGGGAGTGGTGCTGGTGCCGTAAATCTCGGCTTTTTGTTCCCCAAGTCATACTCACCCATCCTCCCATGGTCTGACTGCACTGCATCTGATTGATCTCTCCTCTTGTATACGCCATAAATATCCCTCTCAGCTACAATTTCTGTTCCCATCACATCCGCATAACGTTCGAGTTTGAAAATTGACACTCTTTCACGGATGTTTGGTCGAAGGCTTCTTCAAACTTGGCTGCTTTCATAACTTTAGTGGATACTAACTCCGGTGCAAACTGGGACAATCGCGTAAACTCTACACCGTACTCTCGCACAGACATGCCTCTTTGCTGGAGATTTGCAAATTCTCTTCTCATCCATACTCGTACTTGCTTAAGGAAATATTCCCTATTGAATTCTCCAACAAAGTCTGCCCAAGTCCATAGGTGATGTGGGTCCTCTACTTCCCTCTTCCCCAGCACGGACTTCCACCACGGATCGGCATCTCCCTCCAATTGGAAGGAAGCCCATCCTACCTTCTCATTTTTTGTACTTTGTAGTCTGTCTAGAAGCTTCTCTATTTGGTTCAGCCATTTTTCTACTTCTAACGGATCTGTCTGTCCATAGAAGCTAGGAGGTCTTAATCTCCTAAAATCAACAAACGACAAGGGCAACAATGCTGGAGGTGGTGGTGGTGGTGGTGGCTAATGACTATTGGCATCATTCACATTATTAGCTGCCAATAGTGTCGTCTGCACCAGATTACACAGTCATTGTTCACGAGCCATCGCGTGCCATAGTCTCCATGGCCAATGCGATACGATCTGTCATTCCGCCCCTCCGATCTTCTTCAGGAGAATTCTCTTGGTATCTACTACTAGACCCTGCTTGAAACCCCTCTTCACCTCTCTGGGTCCTATTCTGGGTACCTCTCGATCAACCCCTTCTTCCAGAAGACATAGCGCTCTGAACATGAAACCAATGTTTCATTAGCAGAAGATCCCTTCACTTTAACAATAATCTAAGACTTGTCAGAAATCCTAACAAATGGCTTTGATACCAACTGTGATAGCCCGAATTTCGGCATCCCGAAATTTATGCCATCAGCACGACCCTCGAGGCCGTGCCCCGTATAATAGCAGAACAGTTAGTACAACCCAACCATACATAAAATATAATAAGAGTATAATGCAGAACATATCTCCAGTTCTATTATATACTACATCAAAACGTTAATCCAAAAGATAGTTCTAATCTCATACCTCTGTATGGACAAAAGAACTAACCCGAACCATCAGTGCCGTTATCACGGTGACCCAAAATGGTTCGACAAAAGAATATTACAAGTATCTTAATTCTTACAAAATGAACAAAACATGGCTGGACATGCCAAGCCTTAATCTCTCCCTTACATAATTTAAAGTACGCAACAAAACTCCTAGAAGAACTTCTCTGGAGGAGGCTCAGATTCTTCCCTCGGAACGTAATCTAAGTCCTCAGGATCAACCTCCCCAGCTGCAGCTCCTAACTCTGAACCTGTGACGTATAGTCAAAATAGGTGAGCTATATCCTTGCTCAATAGGGATAATATATGATCAGGTAAATCTTACTTACTCACATACATTCAACAACATGTATAAAGCATGAATTCATCGATGTACTTTGATTTAAATAATTAAAGATTCAATAAAATAACAGAGTACCTTTACCACTCTATTCATGACATTAGTTATTCATTAATGCTTATGATTTCAACAAGGCTAGCCCCATGACTTAAAACAGTAACTTAAATAATCCCCAAGCAATATAGCATCGAGCCCCGATGGAATACCCTCCATCGTCGTCTAATCAGACTATTTTTGCTATTAACTTGACCCATGTCCCTTTCTTATAGGCGACGGGTACATCACTACTATACACCCCTGGGATGTCTACTGGTGTACGGATTCGCCGCCGTACTAGTCACGGATATCCTGCCGCGTCAGTTACGAATATTCCGCCGCGTCGGTTGGGTATTCTCCAAACCTTAAATCAATCATATGCTACATATAGTTTTTCATCGTGTGATTGTGCTAAATAAATATAAGCTTCCAGCCTGTTTAACCTTACTTAATATGTTCAAACTCCGTGGTTCCTCACATCCACCGTACATCCCTGGGATGTCACACTTACTGATGCGCCCTACTGATGCACACTTTATACAAACATCCCTGGGATGATTTAACCCTTTTTATTAATGCACTTATTCGCATTCTCATAACATTTCACATTTTTGTATACTACTTCACATTTTACATTTTCAACTATTTTTGAAAATGAACACATTATAATTCAACTCAACTGTAAGGAAACATACATTCATAGCTTATCATCATCTATATGTTATCGTAATTAAGGGTACGAGATCAAATATTCTCCTACCTCACTTGCATTTACACATTCGGATTCTCTAATCCATGTTAGCATTCAACCATCATAAAGTTCGGTTCAAACTAGACCTGACCAAACACATATATTTCATCAATACCAGTGTAAGAACATTGGGTTATAAGCTTAACACCAATATACAATTATTTGTATGCAAAAATCTAACAAAAGCTGAATTTCTTCCAAATCGATCGAACGATTTCTGAATTGATCGAACAATTTGCAAATCGATCGAACAAATTCAAATTGATCGAACGATTCTCAAAATCGTTCGAACGAAATTTAAATCGATCAAACGAAATTCTAAAATCGATCGAACGAATTCTATTTCGTTCGATCAATCCCACCATTAGTCATTCTACTATGCCTTTGTCAGTCAGCAAAATCGATTGAATGATTTGAAATTCGTTCACATAGGTTCCAACAAATCGATCGAACGATTTCTAAATCGATCGATCGGTTTCTTCAGAATTCGAATCGATCGAACGATTTCACAATTCGTTCGAACGATTCCCCTCAAAGCTCATTTGCTTTCTTCCCTATCTTTTCTTTGTTCAAAATCGATTGAACGAAATTAAATTTCGTTCAATCGGTTTCACCCATTTCCAGATCTAAGCACTCTTCTTCTCATCTCTTCATCATCTATCCTATTAGTCACTCATTTAACTAATACACAACAAATTCTAGTTTCTCTAGGTAACAGTTTAAACAAAACCCATATTTGTAACTCTTACCCCAGTCAAACGGTTGAATCTCTTGCACTAGGGTTTCTCCAAACCCCAAATCTTTTACTCTCTTGATTCCGAGATCGATCCCTTAACTTTTCGAGCCCAACACTTGCATTGAATACCCCTCTCTAGGTTTCACAACTCTCTTCTCTTTCCTATTTATTCTCCTTAAATTCTTAACCAACAAACATAAGATAAATAACTTCTCTTCCTTTTTCCTTGGTCTTATAATCTTAACACATATTTAGTGTGTTAAGCACCTACAACATACTAACATATATGTACATACATGCCTTTGCCTGTATCCACTACACCTCCCTCGCATAATACATCCATCACCTACTAATTAATTTAAGTCAACCAAACCTATGTTGACTCAGTCAAAGGTTTGACTAATTGGTCCACTTATCGAGGTGGATCGTTCAAGTACCGAATTTCCGGGATGTTAGAAATTATGATGAAGCCTGATCCTAGCATCATTTAAGAATTTTAGGAGTTATGATCTTATTGATATGCAGGTATGGTAGTCTGTCATCACAAATTATTGGTTCTTGCTGAACCTATATAAAAGATTTCTATCTTCGGAGTGACACAACTCGAAATTTGAAATGATGTGATCCCTGAGTGATTGTGGCTCCTTTGGCAAAAAACATTTCTGCATACAATAGTCTTGAATCAATTGGATTCGCATCTATCCCATATACTAACATGGAATAGAAGTCGTGTCTACCTTAACAGAGATTACATACCATGCAAGTGATTCTCTCACAATTGCATGGCAAAAAGAAAATGTTGAAGTGTGACTCGTATAAGTATGATGTGTGTGTCTAGTCTGATGTATAACTGCTAGTGTTAGTGATGTATAAGAGGTCCTAATGTGAGGGATAGAAATAATAACATGATAGGTGTGAGAAACTACACCACAACTATAATTCCTTCATCTCTTTCTCTTTTCCTCTTCTTTTCTCCTTTCACTAATTCACCACGACTTGTAATGGTAATCTAATTTTATTGCTGTGTACACTGATGTAGGTATGCTTTACGCGGTCGCTTCCACCCGATTCAATGTCTTAATCAGAGCATGCAGTAACTCGAGGTGCCATCATTTCAGAAATCATTTCCTTAGCATGTCGGGAGTCGTTGGCAGGCCTGGTTTATAAGGCAAAAGCCTTACTTTTTTGGGCCGGATCTGGATTGGGTTGCCTGGTAAATATGTTTTAAATGTCCAACAACTTTGACTATTGACAGAAACACTTTGACTATGTGGCTGATAGACGCCTATATTTAATCTGAGAAATTCACTAGCAGATTAATTTGACCATCAGCAAAACCAATGGTTTTGATGATAGGTATTACTGTTCTCTATAAGAATTGAAAATACTCTATATCTCTTCTCCTACCTTAAATCAGCATAGCATCAACACTTCATCACTAATACATTGGCATACAAATTTCAAAACAACTGAAGTGGAAGATTCGCACTTCGCAGCCTTAGACTTCTACATCAATTAAATTTCTAGAAATAATACCATATTTTAATCAAAAAGGTCCCTATAAATAGAACCCATTTCCCCAATTTCTATATCCAAACTCATGAGCTTTTAAATTAGAGAAAGTTCTTAAAAAAAATGTCTAAGACTCTGAAACCCAAAATTCTGATCTTCTGTAAAGTCCGCGATTGGTGGTGAGAAAATTGCAGGCGAGGGCTCAGCATGAAGGAGATGGGGCCATTGTTAGAAGAACCATTGGGAGGTATAATCAAATTAATTAATTAAACTTTTGAAATGGGTCTCTGATTTCTATCTTCTTCTTTAGTTCGGATAGAAATTATAGAAATTTAAACTGTTTTGATTAATGAGTATTTGTGTATTAGGTTGGAGTTGAAGTATTTTGTTCCGTTTCTTCTTTTGGATGAATTTTCAGGTGGGTATTTCTATATTCTGTCATTTTTTTGTTATTATTTTCTTTGATTACATAATATTTATATGTTTCTTTACCTATATAAAAAATATATATTTATTTGTTTCCTTGATTCTTGCAGTCACAGCTCCCGTTGGATTTCTTCATCACCCACATAGAGGTCTCAATTTTTTCTTAGTAATATAAATATATCATATATGTGATTTCATTATTTTGAGAATTCGAGTAGGTTCGTTTAAGCCATTGAGTTGAGTTTTCTTTATTTTTTTGTCTATTTATATATTTGTTTTTTTATATTCTCTTTGCAGGGTTTGAAACAGTTACTTACATGTTGGAGGTAAACAATTGCTTTTTCTTTCTCCCATCCTTTGATTCAAATTGATTCAAATTAGACAATGGTTTTTGGTTGGGGTGAGATTACATTTTCACGAGGTGCAAATAACAGTTCCCTATTTATGATGAGTTAAATATTTTAAAAAAATTTTAAATGTTTAGGGAGATGTGACACATGAAGATTTTGAAGGGCATACGGGCACCATTAAGCAGGTGATTTGCAGTGGATCACTGCAAGGAGAGGGATAGTCCACTCAGAAATGCCAACAAACCAAGGAACTCAAAAGGGTATCCAATTATGGATCAATCTCTCTTCAAAGCACAAAATGTAAGACCACCTTCAAATATGAACACTAAGCTTGTAGTATATCCATCTTATGGATGATAAGTTGCCACTTATTGTATAGTTGACGAGTGGATGCATGTGGGGTTGATTTAAAAGAGTAGCAGTATTTGCATCCCTTGAAAAGGTAGGTACACCTGTGGCGAAAAGTTTCAACTAATTTGAATCAGACAAAAGTGACCATTTTTTGTCTCAATCCTCGGCAAAAAGTATTCTAAGATCATGGGCATGCATACCATCAGACGCTCAATTTTTTTATTTTACGTGATACACATCTAAAAAAGTAATAGGAAAATCCACATGATTTTTGGGTCACATTTGTAGGATGTGTACCATTTGGAATAAAAATTGACCATACGATGTTAAGTCTATGCCCATGATTTTAAGATCTATTGCATGAAAATTTGAGAAAAAAATTGTTCTATACCTTCTTATTCAAATCTGTCAATGATTTTCGTTGTGGCTGCGGTGCACTCTCCTTTTCAAGGTGTTTTTGTCTCTATGTTTTAGAAGCCACAAACTGGACCTTGCATTTGGGTTGAGCCTTGGATGTATCTGCCTGCTTATTCTTGTGTTTTCAGGGATGTTGCTGATGTCGAATATGTACCCTTGGCTCCTATCTATGTGTTCTATATAGGGATGGTTTTATCAGATGTATTTATTAGGATCATGTACTTTTTCTGCATTCATTCTTGATTTATAGGTTTAATTGTATTTTCAGTTTTGGACCCCGACCTGTTATCCACTTTTGGACTTGATCTGGATCTGTTAAAAAAATTATATACCTATATATTGTGTAGTAAATAGGTACCAGGTTGGGTTCGGATCGGGTTTGGGCTAACTTGAATACAACCTATTTATATAATAGGTCAATATTTTCAACCCGGCCTATTAGATGGAGACTCCTTAGATGGAAGTCATCAATATCTCAGTTTAAAGTTCTCTTTTTTATTTCAGGCGAAACTTTCCGATTTCAAGCTCACCTCAAACGGATCACTAGGGGACGGGGACACTTGGCAGGAGAGACGAAGCAAATTTAATTTTTTGTTTCTTTTATTTTGAAAATGGGCTATGCGGTCCTTAGATTTTTAACTCTCTTTCTTTTCTTCTTTTTGTTTGAATAAAAGGATTGGGTATGTAGAGTTTAAAATGTTTGGCTAATTTTAAAGGTTGGATCATAGGTTGAGATGCAACCTTTTGTTTAAATAAAACCATTGGACATCTATTTTTTTTATTAATGACATTGAATGATTTGCATTTGAGTTGAATGGATGTGTTGAAATATGAGATTAATAGTTTTTTTTCTTTATATAATTTTTTTTAAAGTATTAAAAAAAAGCATTAAATAAATTGCATTAAAAAAACTGTATTAAAAAAAGAATAAAAAAATTGCATAAAAAATCGTCGATGTAATTTTTATTTTTTTTTAAATAGTATTTTTTATTTTTTTAAATTTGTATGAAAAAACCACTGCCAAAAGCAGTGATTTTTTCTATGACTGTTAAGAGCAGTCGTTGTTGAAGTTCATAAACCACTGTCATGTATAGTGGTAAAAAAAACCACTGCTTTTTTTACAATTGTTTAGGGCAGTGGTTTTTTGAAAAAAACTACTGTCAAAGACGGTGGTTTTTTGAAAAACCACTGTTTAAGGCAGTGATTTTTTTGGCTTTTTCACGTAGTGCTACCCTTTTTTTTTGGGGGGGGTTTCTCTCTCTCTCTCTCTCTCTCTCTCTAGATATACAATACAAAGAAAAAGAAAAAGAAGCCTAGTTTGTTTTGTTTATTTGTTTTTGAGATTGATAATTTTTATTGAAATGAAAGGGTTGAATTATGAATACAAGCCAGTCAACCTGTTGAAAGGAGAACAGTTCAGTCCAGGTACTTGTTTTCTTCTTCACTTTAAACCATATCTGTTTCTACCCAAAATATATATCTTGTTATTACTTTCTCTTTCACATGTAAAAAATATTTAGTTTTCCAAATTGTTATATGGTTGTTACTTTCCCCCTTTGGTCGCGAGAAGAATATATGACCCACACTGTATGAGAAGACCGACGTTTTGATACCCATGCCTTGTTCTGCTACCATGTACAAAATCTTTATGTTAGGAGAACCAATGTAAAGGAGTTCTATTAATATTTTTATTTCAATCAGTTTCCTCCCTCAGTTGCTTACTTCTTTTATGACTGGGGCATGGGCTGGTTTGAATTCCTCCCATGGAACATAGTCACCAAATCAGGGTTCAACAATAGTTCGGCGAGGTGAAACTTCAAAAAAATCCGGAAAATCCGGGAAGTTTGGGGAAATATAAGGTTGAAAAATCGGTGAGAAAATTTTTTAAATAAAAAGATTTAAAATTATTAAAAATTAAAATTAAATTTTAGTAAGTCACAAAATTTTTGAAAAATTCGGGAATTATTTGGGAATAATTCGTGATTTTTTGTGATCAGGTGAATTTTTGAAAAATTAGCAAATAATTCGGGGGACCTTAAATTTGTGAATTATTCAAAAATTCAGCAATTTTTGTGACTATGCCACGAAAGAGATATATGGAAGAACACTCTGGTTTCCTTTTTGACTGAGGAAATCATATTTTTCTAGTAGCTGTTGTCACATTATTTTGTTTTAGCACCGAAAAGGAAAGATAGTCCTTATACTGATTAGCATGATGTGTGCTATCTAAATATTTGTTTTCGGGTGCGTGGCAGACAAATTTTTTTATCTTTGAAAGGTGTACTAAGGTTTAGCTGGTGCATTCATTATCACCAATGGGGAGATCATATTTTCCAAGTGGTTATTTTGTTTTAGCATAAAAAAGAAACGATAGCCCATACAATGATTAGCATGATGCTTGCTATTTCATCCACGTAATTAAACCACGATCATTTATTTGTTACTGTTTTACCCGTAATGTAAATTGTGGTCAGTTTAAATTGAGATTCTCACTGAGCCAGTTATGTTCTGTATTTCTTTTACTGTCATGAATTGTGTTTCCTTTATTGCATTAATAAGTTATCAATCCTACCAAAAAACAACGATGATATCAAAAATATAAATAATTCTTCAGAATTCTTGCTTCTCATTTTTTCCCAATTGGTTTCTTACCTCTTTTTAAATGATAAAGAATCATGGCTTGTGCTCTATATTGGTGCGTGTGTTGATTTCTGTCTCATTTCTGCAGTGGCAAAGAGACATCCGTTTTTAAAGATCCTACGATGGAGATACAAGAGCTTATAGCTGTTATCAAGCAGGATATTATTGTGTTGAACTCGGCAGTTGTAGACCTTCAACTCCTTTGCAATTCACAAAATGAAAAGTGGGAATATCTCCAGCGATACTACCAGTCACTCAACTACTATTGTGGATAATCTGAAGAACCGTTTGATATGCGCTACAAAGAAATTTAAAGAAGTCATGACCATGCGGACAGAGGAATATGCCTTTTATTTTTTATTCTTTGTGAATGCAATAATCTTAGGGAAATGATCTCTTTTGAAACACCTTAGATATTCAAGTAATTTCACCATAGATGGTATAATGTTAAGCAGAGAGATTCATCTTCAATATCTAAGTTACATAAAAGTGCCATTGGAAAGCTTTCCAAAGCTGACTTCAGTACATCTGTATTTCTATAGAATTTGAAGGTTCATGAAAATAGAAGACAACTGTTTTCATCCACTGGTTCAAAAGATGCTACCAGCCCTTTCATCCGACAACGCCCTCTAGTTGCTAAGGTTCAGCTACGTGAATCTATGCAATCCCTTCCCATTACTTCGGTGCGTGGTTTCTATTTTTTTGTTTCGTTTCCTTTAATCTGTTGGTGGTTTCTTAAATTTGAAGCACTCATGTAATTTTTGCACAATGTGGACTCAATTCCTTTTTGTTTGCGTTATAATTTTAGTGATTATCATTTTTGCACAATGTGGATGTCAGGATTCCAGTCAATGTAGACGAGGATTCTCTTGAATGAAGATTTCAGCCGAGGCTTACAGATTTTTCATATCGTTACAGGCAAAAAATCTCAATGACTTATGATCCGAGGTAACTCTTCTTGAATAAGACTTTTGGAATCACGATTTTGAAGTTGGTCATATTTTTATCATATATTATTTTAAGGGTGTAAGATCATTTAAACACCATTTTGGTCTTTAAATGTCAGTCAGAAGCCATTATGCTGATAAATATGATCTTACCCACGTCACTAAGATGCCACAGATTTGTCATTTGAGAGCTGATGTGGTGGGTATGTTATATATATCAAAATAATAATATATATTTTTATGTTTCAAAATTAAGGTTAAATTATCATTAATAATTCAATGGCAAACTTGTAAAATAATTCAATGGCATACTTATAAATATTTACTCTCTAAAGTATTTTTTCAAAAGTGTCTTTTCAAATTTTGGATTTATCTTTTTACCATTTGTTGAAAAGACACAAGTCTGGCGTCTCTTCATGGTGAAAAGACACAGATCTTTTCAAAAGTGTTCTTTCACCATAAATCTGAAAAGACAAATCTCTTCATAGTGGAAAACACAATCTTTCAAGATTATTTCTATTTACTATCTGAAAAGATACAAATCTTTTTACGGTGAAAAGACACAATCTTTCAAAATTATCTCTATAAATAGAGACCAGATCCAAGTTAAAAAACACAACATAAATAAGATATATTTCTTTTTTTTTTTTCTCTTTCGTTCTTATCATTTGTGTATTAGAAAATCTGTGTGGCAGGTTCTTTTTCTAGAAAGTGCAATCTAGAAAAGAACATACGGTTCTTGGCATGACCGGGCTTTGTTGTATCCTGAAGGCAGATTCGCTGGGAACTCTATTGCATCTTCGTTTATCCAACGGAGTGAGGGCGTCTATTGTCTTTAAGACAGCGTAGTGAACTATGTGCCTCAGAGCCATTATCAATACCAAATTTTATTTACCAATTTAAAGACAATAGATCGTTCTAATGGCTCAGAGTATAAAGTTTATGAATCAAGATCTCATCAAACTTAACCAATTTGACGGGTCAAATTTCAAAAGATGGCAACAAAAAGTGCAATTTATCTTGCAATAATTTAAAATTGCTTACGTCCTCACTACACCATGTCCACCAGTTTCTATAGCGGGAACAACGAAAAGTACGACTAGTGAAGGATCGAATGCTCGACTCAAATGGCTGGAAGATGATCTAGATTGTCAAGACCACATCCTCAATGCATTAAGTGATAGGTTGTTCAATACTTTCTGTAAGTGCACTACCTCCAAAGATTTATGGAATTCTTTAAAAAAGTACTTAACTGAAGATGCCGGAACAAAGGCCTTTTTAGTCTCTAAATATTTTGACTTTAAGCTTATTGAGGATAAACCTATTTTGGAACAAGTTCAAGAATTACAGTTTATCGTCACTGAGATGGAAGAAGAGAACATGAAACTTCCTGAAAGTTTCCAAGTGGGTGTCATTCTTGCGAAACTTTCATCTAGTTGGAAAGATTATCGAAAATCTATGATTCATAATAAAGATCTTCATACTCTATATGAGATTTTTAAGGGTCTTAAGATTGAAGAAGAGAATAAAATTAGAGACAAGAAGGTTATTGTTTTAGATCCTCCGAGGGCTCACTTTGTTGAATCGGTATCTGAAGAGAAGAAGAAGGATGATAGATTTTCTACTAAAAAGAAATATTTTAAGAAGAATTTTCAGAAGAATGGTCAGTCTAAGATGAATGAAAAGAAAGGAGATTGTTATGTCTATGGAAAAAGGGGACACTTTGCAAGAGAGTGCAAATTTCGTAAAAAGTCGAAATCAGAATCTTACATGGTCGAAGATATAGTTGTTGCAGTGGTATCAAAAGTCAACATGGTTGAATCTAAAGGCCATTGGTGGGTCGACTCTGGTGCTACTCGACATGTCTCTTTTGACAGGTCTGCCTTCAAGACTTACAAACCTTAAGGAGAAGGGCAACAACTATACATGGGAAATTCTTCTACCACTGAGATTGCTGGAATCGAAATAGTGGAGTTAAAATTATGTTGAGGAAAGACTCTCTTGTTGAAGGATGTGCTTCATGCTCCACAAATTAGGAAAAATCTTATTTCTGTATGTCTCTTAGACAAGAATGAATTTAAATTACTTCTTCATTCTGGGAAGATAATATTATCCAAGAATAATGTTTTCATTGGAAAAGGGTTATGTTATAAACAATATGATCAAGTTAAATGTTATCAATAAAAATGATTCTTCTGCTTATATTGTAGAGTCTTTTGATTTATGCCATGTTAGATTAGGACATATTAATTCTCAAGCAATGAAAAATATGATGAATTTAGAATTAGTTCCTAAATTTTTAAATATCAAAGATGAAAAATGTCAAATATGTGTGCAATCTAAAATAGTGAAAAAGTCACATAATAGTGTTGAAAGGACTACTACTATCCTAGAATTAATTCATTATGATATTTCTGAATTAAATGGTGTGCTTACTAAAGGTGGTAAGAGATATTTTATAATATTTATTGATGATTATAGTAGATATTGTTATATATATTTACTTAGATATAAAGAAGAAGCTTTTGAATTATTTAAAACTTATAAAGCAGAAGTTGAAAATCAGTTAGAAAAGAAAATTAAAATATTTAGAAGTGATAGAGGAGGAGAATATCTTTCTCATAAGTTCGATAACTTTTGTGAACAATATGAGATTGTTCATGAAGTAACAACCCCTAGGACACCACAACAAAATGGTGTAGCCGAACGTAAAAATAGAACTTTATTAGAGATGATTAACTCTATGATATTATATTCAGGCTTACCTATGAATTTATGGGGTGAAGCTATTTCTACTGCATGTCATATTTTAAATAGAATACCTTACAACAAGAAGAATATGACTCCGTATGAGTTATGGAAGAATAGAAAACCTAACTTAAAATATTTAAGAGTATGGGGTTGCCTAGCCTATGTTAAAAAATCAGATGACAAAATTTAAAAGTTAGGATATAAAACTTATAAGTGTTCGTTTATTGGATATGCTCACAACAGTAAAGTATATCGCTTCTTAAACATAGAAGACAATGTTATATTAGAGTCTATAAAAGCACATTTTTATGAAAGCTTACATCCTAAGAATAATGTTTCAGATTTTAGAAACTCTAACCAATTGGAAATAGAAGATGAAACTTATTTTGATCAAATCAAAGGAAAAAGACCAGTTGAAAATAATATAGAACAAAGACGCAGTAAAAGAACTAGAAAAGATCCACATTATAATTTTGGATCAGATTTTTATACCTATGTTTTAGAAGCAGATCCTAAAACGTATAAGGAAGCTATAACATCTTTAGATAGTTTATTTTGGAAGGAGGCAATGGATGATGAAATAGAATCTATTAAAACTAATCATACATGGGAGTTAGTAAATTTGCCATCAGGTTCTAAGACTATAAGAAGTAAGTGGGAATTTAAGAAGAAACTTAAACCAGATGGAAGTTTAGATAAATTTAAAGCTAGATTAGTAGCCAAAGGGTTTAGACAAAAGGAAGGAGTAGACTATTTTTATGTTTTTTCTCCTGTTGCACGGATGACATCTATTAGACTACTAATAGCTTTAGCATCTATATATAATTTATATATACATCAAATGGATGTAAAAATCGCCTTCTTAAATGGAGATTTAGAAGAAAAAATATATATGGATCAACCTGAAGGATACATAGAAACAGGAAAAACACATATGGTATGTAAACTAGTGAAATCACTATATGGTTTAAAACAAGCACCAAAACAATGGTATGACAAATTTAATAAGAAAATAAAAGATTTTGGCTTTAAACCAAATGAAACTGATAGGTGCATATATAGTAAATTTGTGTAAAATAGAGGAGTTATTATATCGTTATATGTAGACGATATGTTGATATTTGGTACACATCATGATTTAATATTAGAAACTAAAAAAATATTTAAAATCAAATTTTGATATGAAAGATATGGGAGAAGCGGACGTTATTCATGGAGTTAAAATAATAAGAGACGATAAATGTATCTTTTTATCTCAAGAACATTATGTCGAAAAAGTTTTAAGAAAATTTAATATGTTTAATTGTTCACCTTCTCCTACCCCAAGTGATCCAAATAAGAAATTAATAAGATATTCTGGTAGAGCAGAATCTCAATTAGAATATTCTAGAATCATTGGAAGTCTTATGTATTTAATGAAGTGTACTAGACCCGATATAGTATTTATAGTGGGGGTATTGAGTAAATTTACTAGCAACCCAGGGTTAGAATATTGGGAAGCTATTCGTCGGGTATTAAGATGCTTAAAAGGAACTATGAATTATAGTTTACAATATATTGGTAAACCTGAACTCTTAGAGGGGTTTACTGATGCTACTTGGATTTCTAACTCCTCTGATTCAAAATCTACAAGCGGGTGGATTTTTACTTTAGCAGGAGGAGCAATATCGTGGGGGTCCAGAAGACAAACATGTCTTTCTGACTCAATTATGGAATCAAAATATATAGCATTGTCTGTGGGAGCAAAAGAGGCAAGTGACTTCGAAGCTTTATAAGATAAATTCCTTTGATTCAACATATATATGCAATTAATATTTATTGTGATAATAAAGCTATTTTACAGATTTTAGGTAATAAGAAATATAAAGGAAAATTAAGGCATATAGGTCTTCGATATAATATTATTCGACAGATGTTGAGTGGTGGGGTAATCGCGTTGGACTATATACCAACTTCTGAGATGCTTGTGGATCCGCTTATAAAAGTACTACCCAGAGATACAGTATTGAAAACATCGAGGGGGATGGGCCTAAGACCGATATCTTTAAAGGCACAATAGTTTAACCTCAACTTAGTAGAGTTGGAGATCCCAAATCCTAAGTTCAACGAGATAAGAAACTACTCCGTGATCCTTAAAAGTGCACAAAGGTATGTTACCTATTGGTCATCCCTATGGTGTTAAATTTTGTGCACATCTCTTGTAACATGAGAGGGTGAGTTTAATCTTAATGATTCTGTAGGCATTCATTTACTGAGGTGAGAAAGTAGTTACAAGAGCACCCATGACAGATTCACCTATATGAGTATGGAAGTGAAGCCGCTTCAACAGAGATTCGGTCATCTCTCTGAGATACTCATGAAATCAGGATTTTAACGCATGGCTGTAAAGCGCAGACCTTATGTCACTAATGATTTAGGTCATAGTAAGTGTATATATAATTTTGGTTTGTTAGACAGGTTTTAAGTTCAAAGCTATAAGCTACTTAAAGTCCTTACAAACTTTGAGTTGTATGTACTAGTCAAAGGTTCAAGTTGATCGGTACCTCTAATGATTATTAGTATGATTGCTCTGATACTGTAACATCCTAAAAATTTTGACTATGAACAGTATGCCTCGATGTGCATGCCCAATTGGTCACGTGCCTAATTTTTTATGAAATCACTTACGTAAGTTAAATTGGGTTTGGTCTTTAGTGGAAAATGACCGATTTGGACTAGGTGTTAAGCGTTAGATAGTTTCATAAACACCATGTGTTGGTGCTTTGGCTCAACACCAAATTCAATGGGTAGATGTTTTGGGTGTGTAGGCCCCATACGGAATCAAAGATCATTTTTATGATATAACACTGGAGTTAGGTATACCGATTTTACAAGGGAGCTAGATCCTTGGGATTGGAAGTAATATACCCAAAGTGGGGTGTATGTGAGTTGTATGGGAACTAGTCCCAATGAGTTAAATGAAAAGGGGGATGTTTCTCTTGGAAGCTACCTGGTTGTAAAAAGGAGAGGGTTTGGATTTAGAGAGAGAGAAAAAGGGAAGAGAGAAAGAGGAAGGAGGAAAGCTTCTGGATTTGTGTACTCCGAGCCTTTTATTTACATGAACAAGATTTGTGAGATCGTGTAAGGGGAAGATTGCCGTCGGTTTCGACGTTTGGTTATAGTTTTGTGAGATTTGGAGACGTTTGAGGTTTTGAAACCCTCTTTTTGTGAAGAGATCGTGGGTTTTGATCCGCAAATCGTTGCATGAGTTTGTGTGAAGTGTGTGTGGAAGGATTGCCGTCGATTTCGTGGGCTTGGTTGTGATCGTGGCGTACGGAGATGATCGAGGTGGGTTTGAAAATCCTTTTTGCTTAACGAAGAAGACGATCCAATCTACGAGTAGATCGCCGATTTAAAGAGATAAATAACACAATTCTTCAATGTATTTAACTAAATATAGGTTGCTTAGATGTGTATAAAAGATTAGGATCAAAAGGATTGAATTTTGATGTAAAAGATGGGTTTCAAAGGTTCGAACTCGAGAAGTGCTCAGAAACTGCCAAAATCGATTAATCGATTTTTAACATAAGAGAAATTCGAGAGGAACTTCATGAAACTGATTAATCGAAGAAAAATTCGATTGATCGATTTTGAAAATCAATTGATCGATTTTGAAAATCGATTAATCGATTTTGCCTAGGCTTATTGACATTACTGTAGTAATTCGGTCATAACATTTTGTACCGAACTCCGATTGATGTGATTCTTATTGTGTTGGAAATAAGACGGGAAGCCCTACAACTGTTATGAATTAACTAACTTGTGAATCAACTGTTTTAAAGGTCAAAATTTAGTGATAAGTTGAGTTAAATTCTGATTTTATCGAGAAACGAAACCGAATAATAGAGTAAAATCAATTAATCGATTTTTGAATTTTGATTAATCAAAATTGGGTCGATTAATCGACTGGAAACAATCAGTGAGAATTATTTTTGGCTATTTAAAAATCGATCAATCGATTTTGTCTGAGTTTGCCAATACTGCTTTGGTATTTTGACCATAACTTTCTGCTCTGAACTCCGATTGATGTGATTCTTGAGGCGTTGGAAATATAACAAAAAGATCTATAACTTATTTAACAATTAAGTAAATCTAAATTTTTAAAGGTCAAAAATTTAGTAGAAAGTTACATCAAATTCTAAGTCGGCACGAACTTGCCCATTCCGACTCGATTTTGAGAAAACACTTAAATAGGTCTAAGATATTAGTGATTAGAATTGATCCTTGACACATCATCATATATTTGTAATATAGATTGAGGGCAGGAATCTATCAATAAGGCTTAGCTTGGCTTCGCGCAACTTCGAGGTTAAGGTGGGGAAAATTTGACACTCAATTTCATTCTTGATTCTGATTTCATAGATGCTTTGATACCAACTGTGACAGCCCAGATTTTTCCCAATCTATACAATTGCATTTCGATTTGATTTTTCATAGATGCTTAGATATGATCATTCGAAATGTGTGATAAATTGACCATATTTGAATTGTACTTAGACTCTTTGAAATATCAAATGCATGTTTACTTTGAAATCTTTTGAAATATCGACATATGGATTTGTGTGTTTGCCTTATAACTTTTGAGATTTTGAAACATATAGTTCTTTCGACTGTTAAGACCTGAAAAGTACCACTTTTCACCCCTTAACTTAGCCTTTGATTAGACCCTTAGCCATCTAATAAAGGTTTGTTAAGTATTTTTTGTAAGCAATAAACAGCAGTGCAATAAGGCCATAAATCCTGCTAAGGAGCCTGTTTTGACCCCAGAAGTCCCTCAGAAGAATGAGAACTGAATCCAGACCTGAGAAGAGCCTCGCACAGCTTCCCAAAGCTTCAGAGGATTCAGAAAAATATGCTTCTCGCAGTCCTCGCGAATTCCCAAGACTTCACAACAACTTCTCGCGCAGTTGAGTGACAGACTAGCTTCAGAATCCTACCTCGCGCAGTTGTCACGCAGTAGCCGTGGGATGCAAACGTCAAGAGAACCTCTCCCGCAGTCCAGAAACTATCAAAGCCTCACGAGGATCCTCGCGAAGCCAAAGTCAACCTCGCGAAGATCTATTGTGAAATGGAATGCTCGCACAGTTCCCGCGCTATTCACAAGTAGCAATCCAACCTCGCGAAGCTCAATCCAGCGAAAGCGCACCAACCTCGCGACAACTGAAGCTTCAGAGTTAAACTCAACCACGCGAAGAATAGAGCTACCGCGCGACGAGTCTGGGAAACGATGGCTACCTAGCAAAGCTCTGAAACCTAAACAAAGTTCTGTAGAGTACATTCTGAGAATTTCCAGTGATTAGGGCACTCACTCCCATACTCAAATCTCCATGCACGTGGCTCGAGGCATCCAAGGAACAATATTTGGCCACGTGGCATCGTTAAAATTAGGGTTTCCTAACCCTAATGCGCTGCCACACCACTGCTATATAAACCCAAACTTTGTTTAGGTTTAGGAGCTCAGACTTTATCACTGATACGGGATCTGAGATCATTTTCTTTTTTGTTCTTCTGTAATTGTAAGTAGTTTTCCTTTTTCTTCTTTTTCTTCTCTCCATGGCCCAGCACTTGCTGGCCATGCCTATGTATGTTTATTGAGATTAGATTAATGGAATTTGTGATTGGGTGTTGTATTTTTATGGGATTCGTGTGTTTGTGAGCTGTTCTGTGCAAGGCTGCCGCCTTGTGATCCACCATTGCTTTGGCTGTGATTCAAAGCAATGGAGGACTGATTCTAAGGATCCATTCAGATCCAAGTGACCTATGTGTCTGGGCTATCATGGTCCGATACAGCCTTAGCCCCACCACAGGACCCATTAGATCTGAAATCCCCATGAAAGCCTGAGCCAGTAGCCTTGTGACCATGGTGGTGGCAGCAATATTCTTGTTTTGTTTTGGGCTCCGTGAGGAGGATAGCCTCTGGGATAATCTGTGACCATTCAAGTGGACAGGTTATAGCCTTAGGGTGAATCCAATCAGCCGATCCAAAAGGGATCCTTCTTTTCCGAGCCTGAGCTTGTAGCCTGGTAGGAGATTGTGCAGAGATAGACTCCCCTATATTAGTATAGACCGGCCATCAGATGGTAGATCTGATCTGGGTATGGAGATTGTAGGCTTGTCATTGGACCATTATAGTTCCTCTAAAGTAATGGACAGCTAGATCTAAGGTGGTACTCAATCTCTTGCTGGTTTTATGTGTCTGGGCTAACATGGTCCTATACAGCCCTAGCCCCACACATAGAGCTTTAGAGGTTGAGGTTCCCTATGAATTCCTGAGCTTGTAGCCTGGATGAAGTAGTGCCTACAATGATAAACTTGTTTTGACCCATCTCTGGATTGTGGTTCCCCTATGGGATAGTCTGTGACCATTTAAGTGGACAGGTTATAACCTTAAGGGATTGGATCATGGCACAGGGATGAGTTGGATTCTTTCTCCTCTTTGGTGATAATGTAGCCATTGGACAGGATTTCTATAATAGCAGACCTAGATCTGAGTCATAAATTCCAGCAGATCTTAACCCAATAGCATACTTCTTACCCTTTTATATTTATTTTCCCACACTCCATCCATCTTCTCAACCCTTTCTGTAGTTAATTCATTAGGCTACCTTAGGATATTTAGAATAAGTGACCCTAAACTCCCTTCCTTTTAGACCTGCCAGATCTGTAGTCCGATCTGGAGGGACTACTAGAGATGGCTCCCTTGGAGCCGTAGATCACTTTTTCCTGTGGGACAAACTCTTACTTATCAAAACTTGCTATAATGGACCCTGTATCTTGCAGGTCTAGGATTTCTCAGTTGTGCTGATTTCATCCCCTATTTTACTTTGATTTTAAATTGCTTTTACCACCAACAAATAAAGTAAGCACACTGGGAGTCGCAATAAGTTTTTGGCGCCATTGCCAGGGATCGAATGATCTATTAGTAGACCCTTAGTTTTTGTATTTTTAGTATTCTTTGTAGCTGTGAATAATTGATACTGCTGATGTAATTTTGAATCTTTCTTGCAGATCTAGACAGCAGCAGAGAAGGACAGTGGACTGCATTTGAAGATTAGCTACCTCTGTTTGCAATTCTCTAACCTTTTAAAACTCAGTCTAGTTTCTTTGAAAATTCCATAGCAGTTATTTAGGATAGTTCTTATGGTGTCGGCACAACGACATCATCTTACCCTCCATCATCCCGTAGGGGAAGGAGGATTTTTGGGCCTTATCCAAGGCACCCTTACCCAACCTGTTCCCGTAGAATGTCGTGGGTAGTGGACCCGGCTTGCGCCGATCCCGACTCATCCCCGCCACATTCTCCAACCCACTCCCATTCGGGAGAAGTTTTTTCCATCATCCCCCTCACCCAATCACCCATTGCCGTTATTGGCCCGTTTGGCGCCCCCATTTTCCCCACCACTATATCCCAAAACATCCAAAGTCCAAACCCCAACTCTCCATATTTTGCCCAAATCATGTCCATACCAAATCCATCACATTTCCCACCCATATCCATGACAAACCCAAACCCATTCTCCCAATCCACATCCATGCCCCATTTCCCATCTTCCCCCTATAGCCTTGATCCACCCACATTCACATACACCACTTCTGCCCTATCCAACCTCCCACCAAATCCCTCCATCTACCCGGGTCATGCCCATTTTTATCGGGGCCATGCTCGGTTTTTCCCAAACATCCACACCCCACCAATCATCATCCCTAAACATCCCTAATCCTTCCCCACCCTTTGCCCCACTTCAACTCTCCAATCCACCTCATACCCCCTCACATACCATGGTCATGCCCAATTATACCTGGGCCATGCCCAATTTTCCTTCCACATCCATCCCATCTATACCCAATCATCCCTTAAATCTACCACCCACATCCGATCCTCCTTCCATGACCTTGATGGAGGAGATGTTTCAAGCCTACTCCTCATGGAAGGCTTCCCAAAATACCTCTCCTCCACACCCCACATCCATGAACCTATCCCAAACCTTAGCCAACCTCCATGCTTCACTCCCCCATGACCCCCATCAATCTCCAATAATTCACACCATCCAAACCCCCACTACCCACTTGCCCGAGGCCCATTGGCCCAAACCCCCTTTTTCTAGGGCCCAATGGCCCAATACCCTAGCACCCAAACCTACCCAGGGCCCATGGCCCAAACCTACCAAGGGCCCATGGCCCAGACCCACAAGGCCCACTGGCCCAAATCCACCAAGGGCCCAAGGTCCAAACCCATCAAGGGCCCATGGCCCAAACCCATCAATGGCCCACTGGCCCAAACCTACCCAGGGCCCATGGCCCAAACCCCACACTCATACCTTCCACAATACCCCCAACATTTCGCCCAACCTTCACACCCAGTTCAAACCCATGCCGTACCCCAAACCCAATTTTCCCTTGGCCCCACACCCTAAGGCCATCCCCAAACCTTCCCCCATATCCAATGGCCCCATCAGGCCCGACCCCAAAACCAAACTTCCATTCATCCCATCGCCCAACAAATCTTTCCTCACCCCCAATGGGCTCACCCAACTCCCACTCATGTCATTCCCATCCAACCCATGCAACACCAACAAGAGAATCCCGCCCTCGCTGCACATTATGCCGACCAACAGTATGAGGAGGACGAAATTAGGAATAGCGAGGCATATGCCGGGGCATTGACCAGCCTTAACCCTCCTCCCATAATTGCCCACCCCTTGGTGGTCCAGAGTGAAGTCCAACCAACGACCAAGAAAGCAGCCCCTGTATCAAAAGAGTCAGAGCAGCTGAAAGAGCAACTGGACAAAATACAAAAGCAGTTGATGAAAATGAGTGGTGCTGAAATCCACGCCACGTACTTCACAGATTTGTGTTTGTTCGCTGAGGTCTCCTTACCTCCAAAATTTAAAATGTTGGCCTTCGACAAATATAACGGCACCGGCAATCCTATTGCACACCTGAAGTCCTACTGTGAGGACATATACCAATACGGAGGGGATGAAAGACTACTAATAAAAGTCTTTCAGAAGAACCTGACCGGTCTGACTTTGAGATGGTTCACATCTTTGGAACCATCCATGATGAAAACATGGAAGGACTTGACACACCTCTTTCAAGAACAATATATCTACAATGTAGATATTGAGCCGCGTAAATCGGACTTGGCTCACTTGAGGTAGAACCGAAATGAGACCTTCAGTGATTATCTAGGATGCTGGAGAGCACTGGCAGCTCAAGTCAAAAATAGAATACTTGATGATGAACAGACAGAGATGATCTCAAAAAATACTCTGCCAGTGATATCAAACTTTTTAGTGTAGCAACAGCAGTCCAGCTTTACTGATATGGTAAAAAATGCTAGTCGATGTGAGGATGCCATCAGGGAGGGGCACCTGAACAAAAATGTATCGACTGGAGCTAGTGGGGTTAGAAGATTTTCAGAACAAAGAAATGAGAAGAGAACATGGGCCGACGTTCAGAACATTGCCAATACCAGGCCCAATAATAATAGAACCCCGTTTCAATTTCAGGCAGCCCCACTAGCACCAGTTAGAACTGAGTAGATGTAGAGAATAGGAATTGGGCAAGGAATGCAAACGACTCCGGAGTAGAAGAGAGCCCGCTATGATCAAGTTTTTATGCCTCTGGGGCAATCTCTGAGTGTACGTTTACCTTTATTAGTGGAAAATGGATTAGTTGCTATTCGTCAACCACAACCTCCTCATCCGATCCCCAGGAACTATGACCCAAATACCCACTGCAATTTTCATCAGGGTTCAAGTCACCCGACCGTTCGCTGCTTCCCATTGAAGCACGCAATCCAATATTTGATCAACGCCAGAAACATCATCTCCCTTGCACCTTCCCAGCATGCGAATATTCACCAAGTGTCACTACCCTCACATCCTACCGGAGGAGCAGGTCCCAGACCCACCGTCGGAATGGTAGCTAGTGAAGAGGAGTTTGAATTTGACCCATCCGATTACATCAGTGATCAAGAGAGCTATGTGACACCATTACCAAGGAATGAGGAAGAAAGGAGCATTGGGGTGATCGAACCCCTAAATTTATCTGATTATTTTCCCAACTCTGCACCACAAGTCGAGCCCTTAGATGTCAGGGCATACTTTCCATCCCCCACACCCGTCAATTATGTGCACAGAAATGCATATCAACCATATACCACCACCCCCATCAACTACCCGATGAACCAACAGGCCCCCAATCCTCCACCGCCAATAAACTACCAATGGCTTGTGCCCACCCCATTACGCCCAATTCAACAACCTGTAAACTCCACCACCCCCGTTAATCACCTGATGGCCCATCAAACCCCCAATCCTCCATCACCCATCAACTACCAATGGCCTACTTTCACCCCTTTTCCCCTCGTGCCACCACCCTCAAGCTTCACCACCCCCATTTGGCCTAATTTTTCTACCTAACCCTCTACGACCGAAATAAATTAGGTATTGCCCACACCTTCTGAGCCCGTAGTACAAGTGTCTCAAGTACCGGCAGCCATACCTTTCCAACTCTCAGGACCAACCTATGACCCTCATCAGGTCCTGCTAAGCTACGAGAAAGCAAATGTCAATATCGATGGCAACAACAAAGAGGGGGCAGTTGACTTCATTACCAGATCTGAAAGAATCTCGAAATAGCCCAAAGCAATAGCAGCAGCAACTGCAAGAGCAACAACACCAGCACCAGCATGGCCAGAGGGAAAGAAGGACAGTACAGTGAACCCATTCGAGAAAATGAGTCGAGTGCATATACTAGAGACTCAGCTGAGAAGAATGCTTGCCCATATAACTGTATGGGATCTGTTGATGACGTCCCCACTCTATTTCCAAGCATTAATGGGGGTGTTAAAGAATGCACATGTGTCCCAACAGGTGAGCCCAGACGAGGTTGGGCAAATAATTAGACAAGTGATGGCACCCAATGCCATTTCGTTTTCGAACGCAGATCTGTCGGAGGACGGAAACAGTCATGCTAAATCCCTCAACATTACTATCAAATATGGGAACATGATAATTCTCTTGGTTCTAATTGATAACGGGTCGGCTCTGAATGTGTGTTCGTTGAGGACTGCCACCAAGATCGGTGTGGACCCCTGTATGCTAAGGACGATAAGGACTAGCGCTAAGGGATTTGATAATACAAGAAGAGAAATAATGGGAGAGGTCAATCTGGAATTAGTAATTGGGCCCATGACCTTCACTATACCTTTTCAAGTGATGGATATCAAATCTTCTTTTAATTTACTGATAAGATGCCCATGGTTACATGAGGTCGAGGTGATACCTTCTACCCTCCATCAAAAGCTAAAATTCATATCCGAGTAGATGGTGATCACCATCATTGGTGAAGGGCACGATGAGAAAGATAAGGCCACTCACAGCATTGAAAATTCTAAAGTAATGGATGTGCCACATACTGGGGAAGACATCGACCTCCACAGTTTTGAGTATGAGGTATCGGCAAGAGGCCCAGAACCCCCGAGAAACATCACTTCTACAACCGGCGGTAGAATGGGAACAGTGGTGACCATGCTCCATAAATGGGGCTATCAAAAAGGCATAGGGCTCGGACCTAAACTGCAAGGCAGAAGAGAGCCAGTTGTTGCCAAGGGGTAGAAAGTCTTAATCGGGTTAGGTTATAAGCCCACAGAGGAAGAGGTCCGAGAGGCCAAAGAGAATATCAGGGTTGCTGCAGTTACAAGAGCTCGAGGAATCAACATAGAAGAAAAACCTCACCCTAGGCCGCACATTAGGGAATCCTTTGTCAGTGCTGGGGTCGTAAAGATCGATCGGAATGGGGTAATCTATTTAACCCCACACAGACCCATAACACCTGTCCATCCCACCAATCCCCACATTACCCTTCCTAGCTTAGAGATAGATCTAGCCGCGTTGTCCCTTTTCAAAGAACGACGGCCAGTACCTGAACAAACTCCCCCTATGATAAATCACCACAAAACGGTATTGACGTTTGAGGACATCATCTCAAATGAGATGGGGGTCAACATGATGGAGGCTGACTCTAAAGAGTCATATCAGTCAGCACCCTCCATCCAAACAGGTAAAGGAGCGTCCCCCCAGGTATGCAACTGGGCGTCTTTGCCCTAAACTCTGGAAGGAGGGAGTGGCCTAAAGTTTGGCACTTGTTTCCAAAAAAAAAAAAACCTATAAAAAGTGAGATAAACCCTTGGAAAGCAATACCTTGTATATATAGCAACTTGCTTTGCCAAGGGTCCGTCTTCGAAGAAAATAAAAATCTCAAAAACATTGAAGAAATACAAAATCTCAAAAACATCGAAAAAATCCAAATTCCAAAAATATTGTCATTTAAGATTCCAGATAAAATCCCACAAAAGGATGCCTTAATCGAAATACCCATCCCATGTAAAATCGACCCCTTTCCTATAGAAATATAAGAAGAGGTAGGAGTTACGTGTCTGGACGAGGATAGTCCTTGGGAGGAGCTCCCCAATGAGCTCCTTGACTGGTTCGCTGACTTTGAGCATGGCCCTACCCCGTTGTCGAAGAGACCGAAGACGTCAATCTAGGGACTGAGGAGATTCCTAGAATAACCAAGATCGGAACATCACTGTCTCTTGAAGAAAGAAAAGCATGATCAATTTCCTTCAGTTATATCAAGACATTTTTGCCTGGTCATACGAGGACATGCCTGGTTTGGATATCGATTTGGTCAAGCATGAGTTGCCTCTCTACCCTGATGTGAAGCTGGTTAAGCAGAAGCTGAGACGTCTCTGACCCGAGTGGATGTTGAAAGTCAAAGATGAGGTCATCAAGCAGTATGATGTAGGGTTTCTCATGGTATCTAAATACTCGCAGTGGCTAGCCAATATTGTTCTAGTGTCAAAAAAATATGGAAAGGTCCGTATGTGCATCGATTTCAAAAATTTAAACAAAGTGAACCCGAAGGACGATTTCCCATTGTCGCACATCAACATCTTGGTCAATAACATTGCTAAGCACAGGATGCTTTCTTTCATGGACGGATTCTCGGGATACAATCAGATTAAGATGGCAGAGGCAGATCGAGAGAAGATAGAGTTTATCACTCATTGGGGAACCTTCTGCTACAAAGTCATATCGTTTGAGCTAAAGAATGTCGGTGCAACATACAAAAGAGCTATGACTGCGCTATTTCACCACATGATGCATCAAGAAATTGAAGTATATATGGACGATATGATAGCCAAGTCACCGAAGCGAAACGATCACTTGGTAAACCTTCAGAAGCTATTTGAAAGGCTGAGAAAGTATAGGTTATGTCTGAATCCACAGAAGTGTAGTTTTGGCGCTATGTCTAGAAAATTGCGAGGATTCATTGTCAGTAGGAGAGGGATCAAGTCAATCCAGTCAAAGTCAAAGCTATCATCGAGATGCCGCCACCGTCTACTGAGAAGGAAGTTAGAGGGATATGGGTAGAATACAATATATCAGTCAGCTCATTGCGCAACTAACCCCAATCTGCACGTCGATCTTCAAGCTACTTCAGAAGAACTCGCCCATTGAATGGAATGACAATTGTCAGGCAGCGTTCGATAAAATCAAAGGCTGCCTCCTTAACCCACCTGTGTTCGTACCACCCGAGCCAAGGAGACCACTCTTGATGTATCTCTCTACGATAGAAGTTTCGATGGGATGTGTCTTAGGTTAGCATGACGAGATAGGAAGAAGAGAGCAGGTCATTTACTATCTGAGCAAGTAGTTTACTGATTATGAAACGCGTTATTCTCATCTGGAGAAAGCATGCCTAGCGCTGGTATGGGCTACTTAGAGGATCTGCCATTACTTACTATCTCAGGCCGTGCTACTCGTAGCCCGCATGGACCCATTGAAGTTCCTGTTCGAGAAGCCCGCTCTCACTAGGTAGACTGTACAGTGGCAGCTTTTATTATCTGAGTTTGACATCACTTACGTCACTCAGAAGTCGATCAAGGGGCAGGCACTCGCCGATCATCTTGTCAATAATCCTTTGCCAGATTATGAACCTTTGAGAACTGAGTTTCCCGATGAGGACATCCTGTTCATGACAGAAGACGATACAGAAGAATCATGGGTAATGCACTTTAATGGGGCAGCAAATGCCGAGGGTCAAGGAGTTGGCGCTATTGTGATTTTGCCAAAAGGATCCCACGTACCCATCTCTATCAAACTCAACTTCCCTTGCAGTAATAATATGGCTGAGTACAAAGCTTGTGCCGTTGGTTTACAGGCAGCTCTAAATCTGAAT
Organism: Chloranthus sessilifolius; assembly: GCA_021018995.1. Taxonomy (NCBI): domain Eukaryota; kingdom Viridiplantae; phylum Streptophyta; class Magnoliopsida; order Chloranthales; family Chloranthaceae; genus Chloranthus; species Chloranthus sessilifolius. The sequence goes on from CM037596.1 coordinate 45,070,463, forward strand.
GTAACTCACCTTCGAGTGTTTAGCGATTCACAGTTAATCATATGTCAGACGAATGGAGATTGGAAGACGAAAGATGAGAAACTGATCCCTTACCATGAGCACCTCGAGGATCTGATAGCTTGCTTCCAAGATGTGACATTCTCGTATCTCCCCCGAATAAGGAATCGCTTTGCCAATACACTAGCAACGTTGGCATCAATGATAGAAATCTTGTATGGTGCTGAGATGAAGCCAATCATGATCGAGTAGAGGAATGAGCCAGCCTTCTGCCTCCAGATTGAGGAACCTACAAAGCCTGATGATGAGCCACCTTGGTTCTCAAATATCAAGAATTTTCTCGAGACACTAACTTTTCCTGAGGGTACATCCAAGACGGACTGACGAAGCATTCAATGTTTAGCGGCAGGCTACGTCATTTGTGGGGAATGCCTTTACAAGCGATCATGTAATAACATCTTACTCAAGTATCTTACAGAAGGTGAAGCGATCAATATTATGAAGGAGATCCACGAGGGAGTATGTGGTGCCCACGTCAGTGGTCACATGCTTGCTAAGAAAATTCTGCGACAGGAATACTTTTGGACCACTATGGAATCAAATTGCTGTAAACATATTTAGAAGTGCTACAAGTGTCAAGAACACTCCAGTCTGATACATGCTCCTGCCATCGATCTTCCCTGCATGACTTCCCCTTGGCCATTTGCCACTTGGGGCCTTGACGTCGTCAGAATGATTAATCCAAAAGCATCAAATGGACATCAGTTCATTCTCGTCGCCATTGAATACTTCACCAAATGGGTAGAAGTGGTGTCATATGCCAACATCACGGCCAGTCACGTCGAGAAGTTCCTCAAGAGTAATATTGTGTGCCGATTTGGAGTACCCAAAGATATCATCACGAACAACGGCACAAACTTTGTGAATAAGCGCATCTGAGCTTTTCACAAGCAATACAAGATTAAGCGCCATCGCTCGTCACCTTATCGGCCTCAAACTAATGGAGCTATGGAAGCTGCTAACAAGACGGTCGTTCGCATCCCAGAGAAGATGGTCATCACTTATCGAGATTAGAGTGAAATGCTGCTATTTGCTTTATGGGCCTACAAAACGTTGATCCGTACCGCTACAGGGGCAACACCATTCTCCCTTGTGTATGGAACTAAGGCCGTCCTACCAGTTGAGGTCAAGTACCCTCCCTCTGAATTCTCATGGAATCAGGCTTACCCGAAGCAGAGAGAGAGAGATCGCGCTTCGAACAATTGAACTTATTGGATAAGAAGATACTCCTAGCCTTGTGCCATACTCAAGTTTACCAGGGGCGAATCACACTCGCTTACAATAAACATGTCTGTGGTCGAGATTTGAAGGTAGGAGACACTGTGTTGAAGATCTTACCATCCCTCCATGCTGATCCGAGAGGGAAGTTCAAGCCAAACTGGGAAGGGCCTTATGTCATTCGAGAAGTGTTGCCTGGATACGCCATCCGCCTTGCCACCATCAACGGAGATCATCTTCCTGAGCCCATCAATGCTGGTTCTACGCTTAGTCTATCCCGATAAGGTAATTATCTGTGAAACATATACGTGACTGCTTAAAGACCACCCAAAAGAGGCCACTATTCCAAACACAGTAGCCAAAAAGCATCCCTAAAAATGATGATATCCTTTGCTACCCCATTTGAGCCTAGGCCTTTCTTTCAATAGCCCCCTTCCCTAAAAAAGAAAAAGTGTGTACATATACAAAAAAAAAAGAAAAAAGGAGATGAAGTAAAGTTACTATCAAAATCTAAAAAAATCGAAAATGCAAAACCTCAAAAAAGAGTTTGCCTGAAATAAGATAAAAAGAATAAAAGAATCACGGGGCATGTACAGCAAAACCCCCAAGGAAGGAAGTATGTTGAGAAAACTGAAGTCGTATGAAGAAAACCCTTTTTGCCCAGCATACCTTCAAATCCTAACCTAATCCATAGCCAAGCTACACCCTAAAGAAAGCCCTCTTTTTAGGTTCACAAGCAGTCATAATATCAGTTAAGTCAACACAAGCCGAGTTGTGAGATGACTCCAGAACCCCATCCAGCCAGCTATGATGGAATCGACGTCTATGTCGTGGCTTTTGCAAAAAATAAAATAAATAAATAAAAATACAAGCTCATAGTAAGATGGACGTGGTGAAAACCTGAAAGGGCACTACGGGCAAAAATAGCAAGTTTGTGTAGACCAGGTGAAAACTCGAAAGGGCGCTTGGGGTAAGAGAGCTAAACCCATGGACGTGGTGAAAACTCAAAAGGGCGCCACGGGTAAAAGGGAGATAAGAAAGAAGAAAAAGGAAAAAGAAGAAAAGTTTGCACTGATTAAGAGGATTAATGTTTGAAGAGCCCTCTTGGTTACTCTCCCTGACCCCCTTTCCTGGGCCACTCATGCTAGTTCAAATCGGGTCCCGACCAGAATTGTTTTTGTGAAACTGCTTTGTAAACGTATGACTCAAGGTAAGGAGAAAGGTTTGACTCAATCCAAAGGGATTAACGTCCTGGCTTTAGTAAAACTATCGAAACTCTCTCAGAATCAATCATTCAAAGAGGGGTTCGACCATGATCAAAAGAGGACCCAGGGTTTCACAAGGTTTCACCTAGTGATTAAGGCACCACACCAAAAAATGTATAAAGCAAACAAAGACAGAAAAGTCTATGTAGATGAATATAATAAACTACCTTTCTTTTACAAAATGCACCACTCGCACCACATCCCAAAAAATAGCTGGTGTGATGACTAGCTTTCTTTCTTTTCTCTTTTTTTTTACAAGAAACAAAAAAATAAAAACATAAACAAAATATGTATACCAAAAAAAATATGTGTATCTGTATAGGGGTTTTTATGCCCATTTTCTGTATTTGATCTATGCAAAAAGTTCTGTGTAGGAAGGAATTAGCGGCCCAGCTCGCGCTTCAATGACCTAATCTCGACACAAAAGTCATCTTTTCGGATATTCCGCTCGGTCAACCAGTGACCATGCAAGCTTTTGTACTTCTTCCAAGAAGAATCAGCAGCTCCAAGGGCAACACTCAGTGATCCCTTCAGACGAAGGACCTCGCTCTCCACTATCTCTGCTTTAACTTTTTCCTGCACCAAAAGTTCATGTAGGACCCTCTTCTCATCCACCAGTAGCTCGATGTGGGCTCGGAGTACCATCTCTTTCTTTGGCCAGGGGCCTCCAGTGTCAATGATCTCTACTAAATTCAGACCATCGACAAGTACTCAATGATAGTCGCCTCGACTCAGAGAAGATCAACCAAATCTCTCTCCATATCATACATCGCTGGTGACGCATCTCCCAAAGAGTAGCGATCAGATCTAGGTCTTCAGAGGGCCCCCTAGAAAAGATCAAGTCACATAAAGGGGATTTAGCCTCACAAGGCACCTACTGAGAGCAACCAAATTGACGCAACACCTAGAATGGGAAGTAGAAGGTGCTGCCAGTCAATCCTAGGAGGGTGATGCCTCATGGTATCTATACCGAACTACTGGGAAGGTCCGGTCCAACCAAGGAAGCCTCCATATCATCTAGGCATCGGTCAACCAAAGCTTCAGAACCGACAAATCGCCCTATGGAAGCAGGTGACACCTACCAAAAAAGCACTGAGTCGCCTCACCTCGAGCAATATAAAAGTGGGGCACAAGCCCCAAGATAGAGAGGTGCTCACACAACCAAACCTAAAGCTGGAAGGGGCACCCCTGAAGGCCCTCCACCTTGCCCAAAGCAAATGAATCAAGGCATCGATACAACTCGGTGAGCACCAAATGCATCATGGATCGGCCCACCTCTAACTCGGTCAAAATATCATAAATTGCCAAGGAGAAGCTCTCCCCCCGATAAAGAAGAGGATTTCTGAAATGAGACAAAGAGCTAAAGCTTTCGCGTTGAAAATGTTCCTAACCGACAATTTTCGGAGACTTTTGTCACCGAAAAGTTCTTTGAGGAATTTTAGCGAACACCTTGTGGGCCCCCCGATGAGACTTTTCTCATACTCAAGTTTCTTCAAACTGAGAGTAAGGTGAATGGATTTGGAGTAGCCCGGCCAAGGCATGACTCTTGCAAGGCCCCTATGAAGCTTCAGACTGGACAGATTGGATAGCTCCTCGAGTGTTGGGGTTAGCTCCAGCTTCCCAAAATGGAATACATGGAAATTTACATCCCAAAATGAGGTGGCAGTGTGAAGAATGTCCCACCGTGGAGGAACCTCAAGGAAGGAAGGAAGGTGAGATAGCCCAAGGTGCTCCAAGTCAGTGAGCTCACTCTCATTCAAGCTCCCAACCCATGTTGTTAGAAATTTGGGCCCCAAGCCCAAGGAAGGGGTAAATTGGATCCTGGCCCTCCACATAAGGGAGGGTTGGGAAGCGGGTCCATAGACGTACAAGTATCTTTTGAGAAGATAAAAATTGATGTATGGATGATGGACCCGCCTTGGAAAGGCAAGGGCAAAAAGAATCGGTCAAAGGGGCCAAGTCAAACAGAAAAGGGATATTTTTAGCTAACTCGGGAATATAAGGACCCACAGCTCCCCAAGTTAAGCCTGGCACAACTATTAGTTGCACTAGTATAAATTCCCTAGGATTTTATCCTGGCACAACTAATAGTTGTGCCAGACTAAAGATCCCCCCTCCTCAGCCATTCAGGACCTAATTGGGGGGAGGACTTTTCATTTCCTTTCACCCCTTTTATTTTTTCATTCAATAAATCCCCTATCTCTAACGGTTTGGAAATTACTTTATTTATGTGCAGACTTGATCCTACATCAAAGCATGCGACCCAAAAAGTCGCTTTCTGAGAGCATTTGGCAAACACGCCTTGCAGAAAAATAAATACGATACAAGGAAGCTGTGGCATACAATCAAGACAAAAGCACTAAAAATATTTCAAAAAAATATATATCCAAAATGTCACATCATCCATCCCAAACTGTCTAACAAATCAAAATCCATTTCCAAGAGTAATGATGTTTAAAGCGGAAACTAAAGCCCATTCCTTGCCTGTGCCCTTTGACTTCTTTCGATGATGAGAGGAGCTCTGAAAAGTCTGCATATCTCCCACCTGGGACCACGCCTGTGAAATCCTACTAAGCAAGGAGCATGACTCCTTGGCACGTGCACGCTGCAAGACACAGTCGAAATCAGAAATCAGGACCAATTGAGGGACAAATGATAAGTAAAATAAAATAAAATCGGGAGAGTCAGAACAGCAGGGTACTCACCGTCTCCACCTCCTTGAGCTCTGCAATATGGCGATGGTACGCCGCATACTCCATGGTCGAGTTCAAGTCCTACGTTTAAAAAGATCAGATATCAGCTATCAGGGCAGTCATAAAACATGTGCAAAAGGGAGACCGAAATAAAAAGAGATAGGTCGTCAGAAGACTTACCCCCGGGATCACCTCAGGAGGAGGGACACGGGCCGCTTCAGCAGAGAGTCGCGCTTGTCTATCCACATCAATGCAGAGGCTCGAAAGGTAGCTATCGTCTAGACATCGAAAGGTCTCATAAACCACGGGCAGATCGCCACCGGTATAATAGGTACTCGATAGACCAACACCAGAAGAGCCCTCACCCGAGGGACCCACACCAGAAGGGCCAGCACCAGAGGGATCTACCCCTGATGTATCAGCCGCACTTGTCTCGCCTTCACCATTTGAATCATCTCTCGAAGCAAATTGTGAACAAAATAAAGATCCTCTTAGAAAAGAAACACACAACAAAGGCCGAACTAAAATATAAGGGGAACTAATCCAAGCTGAGAAGAATTACCTGACCAAGTGGGCCACCAAATACAAGGAAATTGGTGCTAGGTACAAAGCACAGCAAGATAAACCGATACGGCAGGCACTCGTACCAAACATGATAGTCCCCGGGCACATGGAGAGCATGGATAGGGAGCCCATTGTTGAGAAAAGCCACCGTGAATTCTTCGATGCTGCCAACAGGATTCCAAAAGTTCGTCGGAGGGTCACAGGTATGGCATAGTAGCCCTGGTACTGGTGCACGACCCGCTCCCCCAAATAGTAAAACTTGACCCACACTCCATAAAAGAAAACGACATGGTGATTGTTAAATAGGCGAGAGGGGCCGACGGCTGCCCGATCCCAGAAGGGGGATGCAAGGTACGGGTCATGGAGGATCTACCCAAGTCAAAGGGGGTCCAAACGGGTAGCACATCAATCAAAGGGGATTTCTGAGCTAGAACAAACAAGGTTGAAAAAGAGTTTTACCTACTCAGGAACCATCAAGTCGATTTGGGACCTCAAGCCCAGCTCCAAGTGCTTCAGGCCTACGTCACGGCGCCGGGTCTGATTCCAGTTGCTAAGAAGAGGATAGGTAGGTTCTTCAAAGTGAAGAAGCGGGCGCCCAGGGTGAAAATGATGGTATCCCCCCACACCTAAAAGGGACAGTGCATAAGAGCAGGTCAGTAGCATATAAAGATCATTCAAGAAAAATGGCAAAGGCAAAGGAATGAGGTATTACCTCTAAGGCGGCCCAAAAACTGATAGCAGATTTGGAATCACCGGTCGTGATCCAAGCCAAGTTATACATCAGCCATGCGTACCCAGCCCCTCCCCAGTCATACCTATGGACATCACCCTAGTTGTCCATCACACTCAACAAGGCTAGGCTGACTCGGCCACCACTCACGTTGGAGAAAATGGTCTTACCCAGCAGGACCAGGAGAGTGATATGGGCCAAGACGATTGCCCGCTCTGGCGTGATGTAGAGCACCCTGTCTGGCTGACCCAGATCCACTAGCTCATCAGGTGTATAAAGTGTGGTCAGCCAGGTCATCTTGACCTCGGTGCCATGTGTCTACTCGCGAGGGGGATAGGCCCCAATCAGTCAGATGATGTCCTCTCTACTCAGCACCGCAAGGTCGGCTATCGGTATCCCTCCTACCCTGATACCCGTAATAATTGCCCAGTCGACGGGCGTCAAGGTCATCTCGGCGTACGGCATATGGAAGGTCATCGTCTCAGGGCGAAACCATTCGATCAGGGCCTTCAGATAGGCGGCATCAGCCCTCATGGCAGGGCAGGACAGAAACTCTCCAACAGGACCTTCACTATGGGAGGGACATAGAGGTAGAAGTCTTGAAAATCAAGCCACCCCCTGCGAAATACAATATTGGGCATATCCTGCACCCAAAGAAATGCGCATCAGATTGCAGAAGTAAAGTAAAGCTGCACATAGAAAATAAATTGAGCTTGTTTCTTACCTTGCCCACTATTCCAAAATTCAAAATATGGGTATGCTGTTGATGAAGGAGACCGACTCGAGCGGCCTCGCCTTGCATTTTGAGCCATGGCCCCGCTCTCTGCTCTACCCAGAGGAACTGCTCCCCCCACAGTCCATATATTATCTCGGGTCCCTCCTCAGGAATATGCTCATCATCGCCCGACATGCTGGGGCAACAAAAGGCAATCACATCAAGCCAGGTCAATGATAAAGAACCATGATATACTATGCATCAAGGGAAGGTAAGAATGCTCACCATTTCCCCATTTATTTTCAGAAATGAAGATACACATGCAACAAAAATCTTCTTAAAAATAAAAAAAAAATCAAAACCTTCAAAAAAAAAAATCCTTTTACTTTGTTTACAAAAAACAAAAAAATAAAAGTCCTTATACTGCAAAAAATCAAAACAGTCCTTATACTTTGTTTCAAAAAATTCCTTTTACTTTGTTTACAAAAAAAAATAAAATAACAGTCCTTATACTTCAAAAAATCAAAACAAAAAAAATCCTTTTACTTTGTTTACAAAAACAAAAAAATAAGAAAAGAAGAGGGGTTCCTTATGCTTCAAAAAAAATTCATCAATTAAAACCCAAATAAAAAATCCTTCGTTTGTATAAAAAGAAAAAAAAAAACAACATAAAAAACAAAAAAACAAAGAGTCCTTCCTTTATGCTCCAAAAATCAAAAGCCAAAAAAAAAACCTTCTTTCAAAAAAAATATACAAAGAGTCCTTCCTTTTTGCCCGTAAAATAAAGAAAACCAACACAAAAAAAATGCATCCATTCCTCAAACAAAAATAAACAAAAATAAAGCTTACAAAACATATAGGCACCGATAAATTCATAAAATAACAAAAATAGGGCGTTGATCATAAGAAATCATCCACACACCATCCATAAATACATCCACAACAAAAAATAAACCACCACTCATCCAAAAAGTGCAAGATCATGATCGCATTTGCATGAAAAAGCAAGGAAAAATCAATCAAAAGAAGAGTTTTAATGGTTACCTTTTGGAAGAAGAAGGGGTCTTTGATCTAGCGCAAGACGACGATCGATTAACGCGAGTGAATAACGGCAATGAAGCACGCGTAGATGCAATATAAAGGAACCCTAAAAGGGGTCGGTTTTCGATTTTAAGAGAAGAGGGGGGAGAAAATTTTGAAATGAAACCCCACAGCCCGAGCTTGGGTTGTTTAAATTGGTCCCCAGCCAAGCCTAGCGAAACTATTAGTTGCGCCAAGCAAAATTATGCCCATCTTTGCTTGGAGAAACTAATAGTTGCGCCAAGCTATTTTGAGGCCCCTATTGGCCTGGCGTAACTAATAGTTGTGCCAGGCACTTAGGTCGGGTCTCGGGCCTGGTACGAGCCAAATAGGAAAGCCGGTCCCCCCACTTTTTAATTTTTATTTTGTCACTCCCGACAGATGCACGCGCTCCCAAGACGACATTTCAATCTTCCTCCAACTTGCCTGGGAAGCCGTGCTAGAATAAAAGCAGGTCGAGATCAATCATCATCCCGGTCCTATACAGGAAAACATGAAAAAGTCCAAAAAAATGATGATAAAAGCCCCACAGAAAAAGCCAAAACCATTCACATAAATATAATAAGAGAAAATCCAAAAAATAACAGTTTGAAAAATCCAAAAGAAATCTAAAAAGTAACAGTTTGAAAAATAAAAAAAATGATAGTTTGAAAATTCCAAAAAAAATCACATAAAATAACAGCTTTAAAATCTAAAATAATAATAGAAAAATCACGAAAATAGAAACAGATTTGTATTCCTCTGCAGAGACGCACAAAGCATAAGGCGGTAAAATGTCAATATTTTATCAGCAATGCAGCAGTGCCATATTAAAGTCCTGATTCTAAGGTTCGCCTTGGATCTTTGGATCCTGCTTTAACGTAGGAGCAACGGTGTCAGTCCCGGTCAAACAGTCAACCTTTCGATCGAGTTGAATCCACTGCAAATCTTTGCGATGAGCACTCTGTTTTGGATTCACATGAACCTAAGTGTCTCAAGCTTCGGATTCTCCTTTGGAAAAGGTCAATCGTTGGTTGAGACCAACCTGTTGAGAATGAGATTACGTATCAAACTATGTGTAACCATGCATCTAGAAGGGTTCATTTCCCCTTGTATTTTCTGCAGGCTTAAAACCTGTATGAGCAGCGGTATTCCTGTAAAGTGCACGCCATGCTTCTGGGTATCCGTATGATTGTCATTTGTCCCCATAAATTATATCCGGGCGGGTCCAGATCAGGGCTTCCATCGCCTTTGTTATTGCTTATTGCCCGTGATGGGTGCATGATTATGCATAGTTAGTTGATGTTTATGATCATTATCAGTAGAGACCAGAATTGGACGTCCCTTTAGGGAGACACCCAATATTTGGTTGGATCTATTCAAGATAGTTGAAGCTGGGTGCTCTAGGTCATGTTGATCTAGGCATGCTTTCGAAAATGGCACGTCCTCCTCAAAAAGCGCTGTGACATCTATTCACTTTGCTCGAGCAGTCATACTAAATAAACTTCAGGATCGATGGGCTCACCGAAAGTCCTCGAACCCTGCTTTCAGTAGGGGCACCCACGAATAGTCAGATGGGGCAATCAAATGCCTCATAAGATTGGACACAAACTATGGAGCCTTGCATATTTTTGCTTTGCACCTATCTTTGAATGTGGGTTGATCACCCCTCTTACTTGCGAAGCTATTATATTCAGAATAAATCTTGAACATCAATCACCTTCAAATCATCTCGAGAAGCGGATATTTTTCTCAATTAACAAGCTTTTACAACTCAAGAAGCGAACATTTTTCCCAGCTATTGGGCTTTCGCAACTCATTTCACCTCGATTATGCCCAGTAATGACGCTAAGCGCGTGGGGACCGATTGCCTTAAGAGACAGATGCTTTTTCTCAACATACAGGGCTTTCATTTTCTCACCATGTTACCCATCTGATGTTTGAAGTTCATTCTGAATACAACAGACCCGTCAGTAATGCCTTGGGCCTCTTCGGATGTCTCTTTTCTTTGGCATTCGATCATTAGTGATCGGATACCAAAGAGGAGCATCTGTAGACACCCAAATTTGGCCCAAGGCCTGATCGAAACACATTTCGAGAAAGGTGCACCCTCGAGCTTTTGATGGCATGCATGAAACCCTTAGGAATCACCCTAGATCCCCTAGAAACCTACCCCGAACCCTTAGAAATCAATCCTAACCCTTAGAACCCATTCTAAACATAAACCTAACCTTTTTGAGCAATGGATGAGGAGTGGTACACCGGAACTACCTACAGCCTTCTACTATGATCGAATCTTATACCATTAACTAGTAGAAGTCATCAGCTTTGTAATTTCAGGAAGGCCCCACCCCTTGGAATTTGGCGCAACTAATAGTTGCGTCATTTATAATTTTGCCTGGCGTAACTATTAGTTGCGTTAGGCCATTTTCCCAAATTTTAAGCCTGGCATAACTAATAGTTGCGAAAGTATTAAGTGGACCCCACCCTCGCGAGGCAACTTTCAGGCCACTGTTCAGCACTGTTTTACTGTGCATTTACCTAGTGCAACTATTAGTTGTGCCAGGCATATGAATAGTAACTTTGTCTTTTTACCCTGAAATTCATGATTAGGGTTTGACTTGTTGATCACCTTGACCTTTGGGGTGGGTTTTGCTAGTTTTGTTACACCCTTTTGCATCCTATTTGTAGCTCATTAAGTCACTTAAAGCCTCACCCAATCATCCACCATTGGAGGACCTTCTCACACATTTCAAGGCCCTAAAAATCCTAGGAAACCTTAGATGTTAGATTACCTAATTCCTGTTCTTGATTAGCATCTAAACACCCTCCTAACCCACCCATTTCCTATAAATAGTGCTCCCCACCCCTTGGTTTTAAAGGTTGAGAATTTTGGCCTAAGAGAGAGAGCTTAAAGTGAGAAGATCTTTCTCCCTTTGGTGCACACTTTTCATACAAATTCCAGATTTTAAAAAGTTCCCTTAGACCTTAGCATTTCACTAAAAGCCTTTAGGTTAGGTGTGTGTAATCCCTTAGCCTTCCCTCTCTACCTTTTAGCTTTAAGCCTTAGGATTTAGAACCCCATTCTATACCATACAAGCCTTCAAAAGCTCACCGAAGCAAGCCAACATAAGGCTCTCCTATGGTGCTACAAGGGCCCGAGGGCTCTGGCTCTCCCCTTACTTCTCCTATCTCTTCTATAGCTCTTCCCATCCTCCATTTGTGTCGTTATGTCGCCAATTTTTTGGTAGGAACGGAGGGGCACAAATAGGATTTAAGGCTTATTTGGGCAAGAGGAAGTCATTTTATTTATTTTTTTACTTTATTTTTGTGTTAACCATTAGTAGAGATCGCGTTAAGCGGGTTCATCGGGTGCACTAACACCTTCCTGATCGATAATTGAATCCCCTACCCAAAAGTCTTTGGTGTGGACCGGATTCAAAGTCATATTTTTAGCACTTCAGGTGCTCATAAAAATGAACTAGGTTTCCCGAGACACCAAAAGCTCCGGGTGGCGACTCTATATTTTTTGCAAGTGAGCGCATCGCCGCGATGGGATCGTCACAAATCCCACGGTTGCACAGTGTAGGTGGAGGCTGCTGATTATTGGCATTGTTTGCAGCCATCAATTCTGTCTGTTGGGCCATCATGTTGGCCACAGCTTCCATGGATTGTGTCATTCTCTCTCTCGCTCTCATCTTCTTCGTGGTTCCCCTCTTCTGGAGGATCCCTGTCACCAATCAAAATCCTATTTGAACCTGTGGGAATGTCTCCACCACTCCTTGTATTTCAAAGGCGATCGCCTCTTGGTCAACGACCTCTAGTGGACATTGATTGGGCTAGTTATATGTGTATCTAAATAAGTCTTAACCTATTGCAAGTGCACAATGGAAATCATAGTACTAGCAAAGGATCATTCCCACAGAAATAGGTTATTTTATATTAATTCAATTTTTCTGAAAACTTATACTTATCTTTTAAGATCCTAATCTACTGGAGAAACATGAATAAAGAATTTTGTTTTTAATCTAAATTGTAGAAAATAAATCCTAATTTTCAAACTTCAGATTATGGTCATCAATCACAATCTTTTGCTATCAAATATTTATAAAAATAAATAGTACCGTTATACTATATATCAAGTTTTCTATCATTAGTCGTTAATCAATACTAAAATCCTATCAATACAAATTGTAGACATCCAAATTTGGCCCAAGGCCTGATCGAAACACATTTAGAGAGAGACGCATTTTCGAGCTTTTGATGGCACATATGGAACCCTTAAGAGCCACCCTAGAACCCTTAGGAATCCTTCCAAACCCTTAGGAATCATCCTAGATCCCTTAAGAACTTTCCCAAACCCTTAGAAACCAATCCCAACTCGTAGAACCCCTTCCGGACCTTAAACCTAACCTTCTCATGGCAATGGATAAAGTGTGGTTCACCAACACTAGCTACGGCCTTCTACTATGATCAAATCTTATACCATTAAAAAATAGAAGTCATCAGCTTTCCAACAAGCTAAGAATCGCCCCAATTGGAGTTATACATTAAAAGATATGGCGATTCAAACTCGAAGGGCAAAAGAGTAATTTCAATTGCCCCCCAAGGATTTGGCGCAACTAATAGTTGGGCTAGTTATATTTTTGCAGTTGCGCCAAGCCACTTTCCCTAGATTTAAGCCTGGCGCAACTAATAGTTGCGCCAACATTGAAGTGGACCCCATCCTCGCGAAGCCAACTTCCTGGCTACTATTCAACACTATTTTACTGTACATTTGTTTGGAGCAACTATTGAACAGTAATCTCTGGTTTTGCCCTGAATTTCATGGTTGGGGTTTGACTTGTTGACCACCAGGGTCTTTAAGGTGTGTTTTGATAGATCTGTTGCACCCTTTTGCACCCTATTTGTAACCCATTAGGTGACTTAGGGCCCCTCCCTATCATCCACTATTGGAGGAACTTTTCACACCTTTCAAGGCTCCAAAAACTCTAGGAATCCTTAGATTAGAGATTACCTAATTGCTAACCCTAATTAGAATCTAAGTGATCTTCTAATCCACCCATTTCCTATAAATAGAGCCCCCCTCCCTTGGTTTTAAGGGTTGAGAAATTTGCTAAAGAGAGAAAGAGCTCAAAGTGAGAAGTTCTTCCTCCCTTTTGTGCCCCATTTTCACATAAATTTCAGAATCTTCCAACCTCATTTCAAGCTTATTCTTGCATCTAAAACCCTTAGACTAGGTGTGTGCTACCCCTAGACCCCTCACTCTACCTCTTAGCTTTAAGCCTTAGGAGTTAGAATCCCATTCCATACCATATAAGGCCTTCAAAAGCTCATCAAAGCAAGCCACACAAGGCTCTCCTACGGTGCTACAAGTGCCCGAGGGCTCCGGCTCTCCCCTTCCTTCTCCTATCACTTTTTAGCATTTCCCATCCTCCCATTTGTGCCGTTACGCCGCCAAATTTTCGGTAGGAATGGAGGGGCACAAATAGGATTTAAGGCTCATTTGGGCAAGAGGAAACCATTTTTTTTTCTTTTACTTTATTTTTATTTTGTCCATTAGAGACCGCGATAAGCGGGTTGATCGGGTGTCTAATACCTTCCCGATCGATAACCGAAGCCCCTACCGAAGAGCCGTTGGTGTGGACCGGATTCAGAGTCATATTTGTGGCACTTTGATGCTTATAAATATGATATAAGTTTCCTGGGACACCAAAAGCTCCGGGTGGCGACTCTATATTTTTTACAAGCGAGCGCATCGCTGCGACAGGATAGTCAAAAATTCCAAGGTGGCACACAGATTTATTGTAATCAACTTTTTAAAACTTGGGCATCAATCAAATTCTAGAAAACTGAAGATGAAAAAGTAAAAACCATTATACTAATCTACAAACTTCAGCCTGAGTCGTCAATTCAAATTAAAATCTGAAGATGTCTACAAAGCAGGTTATAAAAGAAAATAAAATCTAAACTAGAAAGAAAAATTAATATATCCTTCACCCCTCAGTCGCAATCGTCGATTGCTTATGAGAAACTACAGATATATACACTAATCTTCAGCTTCCAATAGCAGTCGTCAATTACTCTTGAGAAACCTTGGATATCTAATCTATAAAATAATAAAAATTTACTCTAAATTGATCGGAAGAAAAATTTATTCTAGATTTACTCTTCGACGGTTTATTCCTACACCGGGCTCTCTTATTTATAGATCATAAGGAGTCGGTTTACAAGTTCTACTTCTAATAAAAGAAATTAAACTATCCTACTATAATTCTAATTCTAATTTTATTCTTCCTTGCTTCCTTTAGTTGATGCGCTTCTAGATTTCTTCCTTTATTTCAGCAACAGAGTCCTCTTAAGAGTCTTCTTCATCAATCGCTTAGATCCGTGATCAGCCAAACTTTTAATTTAAAAATTCTTCTAATTCTGTTCATGGCGGTAGAAATTCTCACGTGATCATCAGCAGCAACAGGAAAGCTTTTACAATTATAATCGTAAATCACGATTATCTCTTTTCTTATTTTCTTTAGAAAATCGTAAATCACAACTTCATATCTTTCATAGCTTCCTTATTGTTGAAAATTCTCTAAATTACGATTCATCGCTTTTCTTCTATACTCATTCTCTGAAGAATCGTAAATTACGGTTTTCTCTAGTTCTTTAGTAACAGCACTCAATCGTTCTGCAAAATTGTAAAACGCGATCTTTTATTCTTCAGTAAGTGATTCATCTTTTTACGCTTAATCGCCATTTACTGCTCTTTTTGAGTTTATTTTTACAAAGATTAATATTATGGCTCTCTTTTACTGGTTATCTTTAATAGCTGTACATCATCAACTTATTAGTAGTAAACTAAGTCCTAGCATCACTAAGTTGAGGGTGATAAAATGGTATATTATGTGAATGATCAGACATGATGACCTGTCACGATCAAACAAGTGTTACAATCAGAGGTGATTGGGAAGACTCCAGACTAAATCTAACATAGACCGAATTCCCTATATTCTAAGAGAATCTAAAGCTATCACTTTGAACCTACAACCATAGCCCTAGGTCTCCCATTAGACCTAAAGCCTAAGCTTTAATACCAACTGTGACAACCCGATTTTCTCGACACATTTTTTTTTCTTTAACACGTATCTCTGAAAAAATCGGACTGCCAGATCGTAGATCACAATCTGAAAATAGAATACTTGGTACATCCAAACACATGTGGGAATCAAAGTAGATAATACATATAGCATAATTAAAATCTCCAGTTCTAAAATCTAACATGAACAGTAAACTAAAACAAACCACCGATGATGGTCGACAATCACCTAACAGTGGTATACAATATGTGTATAATAGCACGAATGTATCAAGCCCAAACTTACCAAAATCTACAATGTACTAAATCTGCGATCCCTGAACTAGG
This sequence comes from Chloranthus sessilifolius, assembly GCA_021018995.1. NCBI lineage: Eukaryota > Viridiplantae > Streptophyta > Magnoliopsida > Chloranthales > Chloranthaceae > Chloranthus > Chloranthus sessilifolius. The sequence goes on from CM037596.1 coordinate 45,086,184, forward strand.
AGTACAATTCCTCAGGCAAAAGATCCTCTTCTTCCAATACGTAGTCTGGATCTTCCTCAAAGCCAAGATCCTCATCAATACCTACACCTGTAATGTATATTCAGGGTGAGTTAACAGTCTAAGCTCAATGGAGGAAACTGATACCAATATACATCTCATCAGCCATGCATAGATTCAAAGATACAGATCAAAACATTTTCATATTCAAAATGGAAACTGAATTCAAAGGCATTTTCCTATCAAAATCATAACTAATTTCAAAGACAAACTAATTTCAAAGGTATTTTCTTATCAAAGCTGAAACTGATTTCAAAGGCAATTTCTTACAAAAACCGAAATTTCCACGACATTTATTATCAAACTAAGGTTTTAAACCATTTCGTATCAAGGATAATTTCATATGAATACGAAATACCTTTTTATACTGAAGCTGAAAAACCCTTTTACATAATAAAATTGAAGCTAATATCAAGGTCTTTTCACACTAAAGAAAACTTCGTATCAAAATAGGGTGTCTGTTCATGTCAAAACAGAAAGCAATTTACTGAATACGATTTCACTTACATGTCTTATCTTTGATTTACTGAGTTCACTTACATTCACTTATATGTCTTATCTTTGATTTACTGAGTTCATTTACATTCATGTACATGTCTTATCTTTGATTTACTGAGTTCGATTCACATTCACTTACATGTCCTATAGGTTCGATTTACGGAGTTTGATTTGCGTAGATGACCTACACATCTTATTTATAGAATTCAATTTACTTGACTTTCAGGTTCGAGTCACGGATATCCCGCTGTGCCGGTTGATTCACTTACATATTATCCACCCTAGAGGTCCACAGATGCATACATAGTCCGCCCTAGCGGTCCACAGATGCACACATAATTCACCCTAGCGGTCCACAAATGCACACATAATCCGTCCTAGTGGTCCACAAGTGTACATATAATCTGCCATAGTGGTCCACCATACAGGTACGATTCACAGATATCCCTCCATGCCAGTTTGATTCACATTCACTTACATGACTTACACATTCGATTCAGGGATATCCCACCGTGTCAGTTCGATTCACGGGTTTAACCGCCTTGCCGATTCGATTCACGGATTAATTGTCGTACCAGTTCGATTCACGGATTAACCACCTCACTGGTTCGATTCGCGGATATCCCATCGTGCTGATTCGATTCATGAGTTTAACCACCGTGTTGGTTCGATTCATGGATATCCCACCGTGCCGATTCAATTGATCGATTTAACCATCGTGCTAGTTCGTTTCACGAATTAATCGTCGTACCAATTCGATTCTGCCCTAGTGGCCCACAGTGTACCTATAATCTGCCCTAGCGATCCACTTCAATTGACTTTACTTATAGTTTGATTCACAGGTATCCCACCATGTCAGTTTGATTCACGATTTAGATTTCAATTTGATTTTATTTATAGATTTTACCGCCGCACCGGTTCAATTCACAATTCAATGATCAAGTTCGATTCGGGTTCAAAGATTAATGGTTTTAATTCTATTCATTTATCGTTTGAAGGATTTCCATATAAGTCAAGATTCAAAACTTATAAAAACTCACATACCATGTTCAAAAATGAAATTCCTTACATGATTTACAAAGGCTAAAATACGATGTTCAAAACGAAAATCATTACTTGATTCGATATTTCAATAAACTCTCAAAACAACTAATATATCAAAGATTCGATAATTCAAAGCTTTCGAGTATTTCAAACATTCAAAAATATTCAATCAAATATTCAATTTCAAAGCTCCAAAGTTTCAATTTCTAAGAGTTCAAATATAGTCAAACTTATCACATTATATTTGATCATATCAAAGCATCTATGAATTCAAGTAAAAAATGTAATTGTTTATTGGATTTTCCCCACCTTAACCTCGAATTTATGCGAAGCCAAGTGAAGTCCTATCAATGGTTTCCCACCCTCAATCTATAACACAATCATACGATGATGCATCAAGGATCAACTCTAATCACTAATAACTTAGACATATTTAAGTGTTTTCCCAAAACAGAGGGAAAATGGGCAAATTTGTGCTAACTCAGAACTTGACCCCAAATATATACTCAATTTTTACCTTTATAACATTTGATTTATGAATTTATTAATTTATAAAAGTTATAGAGCTCGTTGTCCTCTTTTCAACGCCTCAAGAGTTCTGTCAATCTGAGTTTGGAGCAGAAAGTTATGGCCAAAATACCGAGATAGTGTCAATCTTGTTACAATCACGCGAGCGACTGTCCTGGCACACTCTCAGTCATGCAAGCGACTGCTATCTTTCAATTTTCAGGCTATTCTGAAGCCTATCTCGCGTGAGTGACTTTAACTCATGCGAGTGACTTTCAGGGCCGCACGAGTGAATTTCAGAGTTGCTCGAGCGAGTTTCGGGATTTCAGTGATTTCTTCTGAAATTTTATTTTCTTTCTCTTTTCCTTTTTATCCTTTCAAAATCCACATTAATTACTGAACATTTATTGCTATTAACTTACAATTTAAACGCATTTTAACCACGAGATCTCACCTTTTCAATTCGAGAGATCAACGCCCAACAAGATCAGAGAATCATACCCATATCGGTGCTTCCACCTCACTAGCTAAAAGGGTTTGAAACTCACCTTCTCTTGTTCGGGTCGAGCATGTACACAGCCAAAACAACTTTTCAAACACACTCCACTCAAGGATTCTCATGTGCAAGCGATCACAAGGCAGAATTCTATATGAAAGGGGGTATTTGACCAAGAGGGTTTTGTAGGAACATCTCCCACTCTATTCGTTTCGCAACCTTTCGATAAATCGGCATTTCCAACACCACGATCACAATGAAGGAGAGTTTAGCATGGAAGAACGATCATACACTCGCGGCTTCGGCGGGCAAGGCTTCACGTGAGGAGCAAAGAGCCTCTCTCTTTTCTCACACAACAAAACCCAAATGAAATACCTTTGCCTTTTATACTCATGGGGCTTAGTTGGGTGTAGAGCAGGCACACTGCCAGTTGGTGTGCAGGTCCTCTCCAAGGCCAAAACCATAAGATCTAACATCACTATTCACACAAAAATTTCATTCTTATTATTTAATTGTTTAAAAACTCAAGATGGGATTGCGCGCTGTGACGAACATGTACACGTACTCGGGAACGTTCGGGTTCAGAATTTTTGGGATGTTACAATTCATCTCTCACCATAGATTTCTCCAAAGTTTTTAAATGGCCTAAGATGGGTCAAAGATGAGTCAATTAGATGGCTAGTTGGGATTTGTTAGAGATTAGTAAAATACAAATTTATAATTATAGAAATTTGGTAATTAATTTATAAATGCCCTTGGGCTTAATTAATATTTACTAGAATTGTCATTGCTCCATGAAAGGCACATACACACTACTTGGAATATTAGTGCATTTAGTCCTTCAAGATTTATGGGTCTAGGTTTGATCCTAATCATTGACCAACATTATGATGATCATCAAAATATAAGCCATTGGTGGTGTTCTCCACATCAATACTAAGGCTCAGTCCCAATTCGAGTCAATTCTCGGGTCAGGGCCTATAAAAAGTTAATTCAGGCTTCTCATGAGGTGTGAGATGTGGTGTGTATTTTACTCAATTACTAATACACCCATTCAAATAAAAGGGGTGCCCTATGGGTTCTACTAGAAATAGGTAATATCTCATCAATCTAAGGTGGGTGCTTAACAATTTTGGATGTGACTTGACCTCAGTTAGTCACATGGTACAGTCAGGTTTCATCTGGTCTCAGTCAACACGTTGACCAACACAGAATTCGAGGGTAGGTGTTGCATCATCCCCACATAAAAGAGGATTCCATCATCAGAATCGGAACTATCAAGTGTGTCCCAGAATACCTATGATTTTCATAAGTGTTTCGGTTCCAACAATAGTGGCTTCAAGACTGTCATTCTCATCTTGGATCATCGTCAGAATCCCTTCGCTTTGCCCAAGTTCAACTACTTCCTTAGTGAGGTGCCACTTGCAATCACAAATTCTCTGTTTGATGGCATCCATATGTCGTTCCATTTCGCATTTTTCGGGCAGGTTTCCTCTGAGAAGAGAAATGCGGATCGACAAGATGTATTTTTCATTGGTCAGGTGGTCATTTCGCATTTGAAGACATCGGATCGAAGATCTATGCAAAGCACATTGATGGAAAAAGAGTTCCTCTCATTCTAGTTTCTTCTTTTTACATCTTAGTTTTGTTACAGTCACTAAGGAAATCATAGCACTTGCCATCTGTGAAAACTTCAAGGACACTACAGTTTAGAAAGGCGATTGTTTTCAGTGAGTGTGTAATAATAATAGTAATTAACGCAACTTTGCATAGAAAATAAACAAAGTTCCAAGCAACCTCAAAAGTCACAAGGAGTTAAAATTCGTGATCAGTCACATAATTTACAATTTTATCACCCTTAACTTAGGGATGCTAGACCATAGTTTGCTACTAATAAGTTATTGATATGTGGATATTAAGGAAAGGCAGTAAAATAGAGTCAAAGTATTAATATTAGTCAAAATGAACTAAAAACGCAATAAGAATGATAATAGATTGAAAGACGAAAGCTCCACCTACTGAAAAGAATAAAAAATAGTTATTTACGATTTTCTTAGAGTGAGAGACTATGAAAGCCAAATAATTGTAATTTACGATTCTACAGAAGAAGCTACTCAACGAAGAGAAGTATTTATGATTTTCCAGAGAATTGCCCACCAAGTCTATCAAAGTCATAAGAAAATTGTAATTTACGATTTTCCACTAAAGAAGAAAGAACAGAGAATCGTTATTAGCGATTCTACAGAAGGCTTAGCTCACTGCTACTGATCACGTGCATAGTACACCAGCATGAACCAGAAATAGAAGATCTCTTGAATTAGAAGTCTCGCGAATCACAGATCTGGGGAAATTGATAAAGAAGATTTTGAAGGACTCGATTGCTGAAATATAAAGAAAGTTTCAGAAGCATATCAACTGTTGAAGCAAAGGAAAGATAAAATTAGGAATTAGAGTTACATTAGGAAACTTGTATTTTTAGTAGTTTATTTTATTATAATTAGATCTTTGTAAACCAACTCCTTATGATCTATAAATAAGAGAGCTCGGCATAGGAATAATCATTGAAGAATTTCAGCATTAATTGATGCCTGAGATTAGATTTTCTTTCGATCAAAGTAGTATAAAATAGTTAGAGTAGATTAGATATCAGAGATTTCTCAAGAGCAATTGATGACTGCGATTGAGTGCTGAAGATTAGTGTAGATATCTATAGTTTCTCAGGAGCAATTGACGACTGCAGCTGATGGGTGAAGGATATATTTTACATTGCTTTTTAGTTTAGATTTATTTGCTTTGTAAATATCTCCAAGTTTTGATTTGAATTGACGACCCAGGTTAGAATTTACAGATTAGTGTAATGGTTTTACTTTTCCATCTTCAATTTTCTAAGGTTTGATTGACGCCCAGATTTTAGGAAGTTGTTAATTAGGTTAAATCTGTATTTATAGGATCTTAGACATGATTGACGCCCAATGCTAGGAGACTTGAAATATAGTGTAACGGTACTGTTTAAATTTATAAATATCCAATAGTTGAAGATTAAGATTGACGGCCTTAATCTGAAGGAGGATTAGGATTTATTTTATGCACTTTAGATTAAACACCTATTCTTTTATTCATATTGCTCCAGTAGATTAGATCTTAAAGATAAATAGAAGTTTTTAAAGATAAGGTTTTGAATAAGAGATAAAACTAAAGAAATAATTAGATAACAAACATCCTCGTGGGAACGATCCTATGCTAGTACTATAATTTTCATTATGCGCTTGTAATAGATTAAGACTTGAATAATTTAACATAAAATATATACGCAATAAAAGGCGAGTCAAGTTTTTGTCGCCGCAGTCGGGGAAGCAGAATTATCTAATTCTTTTAAGTTTTTATCTATTATTTTTATTCTTTTAGAAACCAATAGTTATCTTTTTCTTTTAATATTTCTTTATATATATATATATATATATTTGTCACTTCTTAATCTTTTTACAGGTTTATTCGAAGCAGTGAATTAAAAGTTTCCAATTTCTGTCGGCCACAGAATTTAGAAGCTCAAATTTGTTTCTCTCCCTGTTTGCTAAAATAAAAAGTAGAAAATATCAAAGATAAAAATAAATATAATAACCAAACTGTCATGTTATTAAACCAATGACGGGCAGCAGTCAGAACATGACTAAGACCATGGGGGAATATTATGCATTGACACCTCTTACACTACCCCCATGTATTCAAACCCCTATTGCTGGTTATGAGGCTTTCGAAATCACGCCAAATATACTTCAAATACTTCCTATTTTTCACGGACTGATTGAGGAAGACCCCCCAATGACATTCAAATAATTTTATAGAAATGTGCAACATTATTCAAATTAAAGAATTGACGAGAGTATCCATTCGTTTGAGGCTATTCTCATATTCTCTTAGAGACGAGGCAAAGCAGTGGCTACACTCTTTACCTCGAAATTCAATTGCTGATTAGGAGGGATTGAAATGCGAATTCCTTGAGAAGTACTACCCGATGTGCAAAATGAATAAAATCTGACATCTTATTTTAACATTCCATCAATTTCTGGATGAACCTCTTCAGGAGAGGTGGAGTCGCCTCGAGGATCTTCTCTATATGTGCCCTCATCATTGTTAATCAATGAAAAATGCCAATTTTCCTGACCTTTGATAGACCTGTGAGTAAACTAATAAATGCATATTGAGTATGTTTTGTAGATAGCAATAAAAGACAGGCATAGTGTAGAAATTCACCCAAAAGTGCTTCACAAGAAGGTCTATCTCTCAGTACAGCTCAGACTCAATAATGGCACACAAGAGGGTTGCACGCCAATGCCCACTTGGGGCATGCAGCAATAGCAAAGCAATTTTGAAGAAGTGAAAAAAGGCTAAAAACAACCTGTCAAGAGGTTATTGAAACCTATCGATAGGATCTGAAGGCTAAAAAAGGAAGAAGTCATGAAGATGGGAGAATTTGATAGGATCCAAAACCTATCGCGAAGTCTGGAACTTGTCGATAGGAGCTAGAAGCAAACCTATCGAAACCTATTGCACAAGAGATCAACCTGTCGAAAAGATCCTTCAACCTATCAAATACACCAGATGAAGGTTGCGGATGCTGGAGCTCTATTGGAAGGATTAACGTATCGGAACCTATCGAAAGGATCCTGAATCCTAGCGAAAGGAATAAAATGTCGGCTTGGAACTTGTCGAAAGCTTCAAGAACCTATCGAAATTGACTGAAGGACTTCTCAGAAGAGCAGCTGTGCACACGCTGCGAATTGGTAACCTGCTGCACGTAATCTGAGGCACTCTGGTGATCGACACGACGGTTTTAGAAATGCCGTAGAAAACCCTAACCGACCCACGTGCTCTCCCCCAACTCTAACTAACTCAGAGGACCTTCTAGAAGAGGAATAAAAAGGAAATAACAGAATCAGCTCGGCTGAGCTGTGATTGGCAGGAAAAAGAGATATGACGCAGAGGGGGAGAGATATAAAAGGAGGGAAGTTGCCAGAAAAAGAGGACCATTGGGGAGATCAGAGCCGGCATTGAAACTTCCATTCGAATTCATATTCTTTCTCTTAGCCCAACTATGGTTGGCTAATTTCCTTGGAGCAGCAAGGAGTGAGGTTAGATCTGTAATTGGGGAAGGTTGAGTGTTATTGAGGGTCAGATGATGCACAGACTACAAATCTAAGAGCATTTCATTATATAGTGAGTTTATTTCAATGTAATGTTGGTTTTATTATTTAAATTAGATCCATAGTTCATCTAGTTTCATTTGGTGCTCGATCGGATTTGTGTAGATGGGAATCAGCTCACCCACTTAACTGGTAGACCTCTTGGATACCATTTGATCTCCCTAGATCTGATGTTCCTGCAATTGCCTGTATCTGTGGCCTGGAAGCTGTAGTATTTGTAGTGATTACAATATTCTGATGGAAACCTAAGAATGGAGTGAATCTATTGGATGATCTGTGACCATTGAAATGGACAGATCATAACCTTAAGATCAATCCAAATCTCTGGCTTAGATCATATCCTTCTACCCTGTAACTGTGCTTATAGTCAGATGAGGGATTGGTGCGCTTTGAACTCTTTGTAGCCCTATCAGCTCAACCAAATTGTAGCAAGACCAAACTCCAAGCTGCTTCTCTCCATTTTCTATTTTTTTTATTTCACCAAAACTTCCCCTCACTTGTAAGATCTAAACTCTAAACTTGAGCCCAATTCATTTTTGCATTTAATTATGTTTCTATAGTTTAGTTTAAAGTGGCAATCCCTTAAAACCTCTCCTCTTCCATTTCCTATTTTAGTATTAGGTAGGGTGCCAGATCTACTATAGATCTGATCTACTATAGATCTGGAGATTTACTTGATTTTCATCTAACATTTTTCTATGGACATTCCCTTACTCACTCTTTAAAACTTGCTACAACAGGCCCTGAACACTTGCAGGTTTTTGTGTCTACTTGCCTTGGTGTGTGCCACCAATAGATCCTTTACTTGTGTGATTTTAACCCTCTTTTTGAACACAAGGTAAGAAGCCAACAAGTTTTTGGCGCCACTGTCGAGAATCTGTGTGCTTAAAAATAGTAGATTTAAGTTTGTTTTAGTATAGATTGTAGATCTGTAATTGCCTGTTTAAGTTTTCACTAACTGCTTTTGGAAGTTTTTATTGTTTTGGAGTAGTTTTTGTTCTTTCATCAAATTGGAAGCTGTTTCTAAGGAGGAGCATTGTGCTGAAGGTTGCTCTAAAGTTTGCATCCCTCTACTCCTCTTATTTTTCTGATCTGTGGATTTATAGGTTTATTAGTTAATTGTGCTTGTTCTTGATTGTTGTGTTAAATTTGCTCTGTATTTTGTATGCATTAAGATTGTGAGTGGTGTATGTTTGGAAGGAGAACTCCCAATCCTTAGATTGTTCCATTAAATCCAGAGGTTGAAAGAATTCTTAGGTCTAAACAAATCTCACCCACATCTGCTGCAACTGAATCTGTTGAAATGGGTGAGCAACTTGAACCTTGAAGGAATTCAATGCACCAGGGGTTTACAATTCTCCCTTCTGTATTCAATTTCCTGCTGTTCAAGGGAACTATGAGATCAAGTCTTTCATAATCTAAATTGTGCTACCGTGGGAATCGGGACGATCCCCGTCGTGACGATGCGCTCTCTAACGATAAAAAATATAGAGTTGCCACCTGGAGCTTTCGGTGTCCCGGGATACCTAGTTCATTTTTATGAGCACCTAAGTGCTAAAAATATGACTCTGAATCTGGTCCACACCAAAGGCTCTTGGGTAGCGGCTTCGGTTATCGATCGGGAAGGTGTTAGGCACCCGATCAACCCGCTTAACGCGGTCTTTACTAATGGCCAAAAATAAAATGAAGTAGAAGCAAGGAAAATAACTTCCTCTTGCCCAAAAGGGCTTAGAATCCTATTTGTGCCCCTCCGTTCCTACTGAAAATCGACAACGTAACGGCACAAATGAGAGGATGGAGGGAGCTAGAAAGAGATAGGAGAAGAAAGGGGAGAGCCGGAGCCCTAGGGCCCTTGTAGCACCGTAGAGGAGCCTTGCGTGGCTTGGTTTGATGGGCTCTTGAAGGCTTTGTATGGTGGAAAATGGGGGTCTAACTCCTAGGACTTAAAGCGAAGAGGTGGGGGATGGAGGCTAGGCGATCACACACACCTAGGCTAAGGGTTTTGGATGCAAGAACAAGCTTAAAATGAGGTTGAGAGGTTCTAGAATTTGGGTGAAAATAGTGCATAAAAGGGAGGAAGAACTTCTCACTTTGGGCTCTTTCTCTCTTAAGCAAATTTCTCAACCCTTAAACCAAGGGGTGGGGGGCTCTATTTATAGGAAAAGGGTGGGTTAGGAGGCTACTTAGAGGCTAAGTAAGATTAGAAATTAGGTAATGGGCCATCTAAGCTTTCCTAGGATTTTAAGAGCTTGGAAAGGTGTGAAGGATCATCCAATGGTGGATGATGGGGTGAGGCCTTAAGCCACTTAAGGGGTTGCAAATAGGTCAGGAATGGGTGCAACAGAACTATCAAAACATATCCCAAAGGTCAAGGTGGTCAACAAGTCAAACTATAAATATGAAATTTGGGGCAAAACCCAATAGTCACTGTTCATATCCTGGCGCAACTAATAGTTGCGTCGGGCAAATGTACAGTAAAACAGTGTTGAACAGTAGCCTGGAAGTTGGCCTCGCGAGGGGTGGGGGGACCAATTTATACCTGGTGTAACTATTTGTTGTGCCAGGCCATTTCTGGGGTAAAAAGACCTGGCGCAACTATTAGTTGTGCCAGGCAAATCCAGGGGGAAAATGGCCTGGCAAAAATCCCTCCAAAAGAGCCTGATTTTCAAATTATCATAACTTTTGATATACAACTCTGATTGAAGTGATTCTTGGCTCGTTGGAAAGCTGGAGAAGTCTTCTTACTACTGGTAAATGATTTGATATTAGTAAAAGATCTCCGCTAGTCCTGATGCACCACTCTTTATCCATTGCCCGGGAAGGTTAGGTTTAGGGTTTGGAATGGATTCTAAGGGTCGAGGCTGGTTTCTAAAGGTTTGGGATAGGTTCCTAAGGGATCTAGGGTGATTCCTAAGGGTTTAGGGTGATTCCTAAGAGTTCCATATATGCCATCAAAAGCTCGAAAATGCGCCTCTCTTGAAATGTGTTTCGATCGGGCCGTGGGCCAAATTTGGGTGTCTACAGATGCCCCTCTTTGGTATCCGATCACTAATGATTGAATGCCAAGGAAAAGAGACATCCGAAGAGGCCCAAGGCATTAGTGACGGTCTGCTGTATTCAGAACGAACTTCAAACATTAGGTGAGTAACACGGTGAGAAAATGAAAGCCCTGGAGTGTCAGGCTAATCATTCGTTTATCGAGGTAATCGGTTCCCAAGCGCTTAGCGACATTACTGGGCATTACCGAGGTGGAATGAGTTGCGAAAACCCAATAGCTGGGAAAAACGTTCGCCTCTTGAGTTACGAAAGCCCGTTAGTCGGGAAAAACGTTCGCTTCTTGAGATGATTTGAAGGTGATTGATGTTCGAGATTTATTCTGAATACAACAGTTTCGTAAGTAAGAGGGGTGATCGACCCACATTCAAAGATAGGCGCGAAGTAAACATACGCAAGGCTCCACAGTTTGCGTCTAATCCTACAAGGCATTTGACGACCTCATTGGATTATTCGCGGGTGCCCCTACTGAAAGCAGGGTTCGAGATCTTTGGGCGAACCCATCAATCACAAAGTTTATTTAGCATGACCACCCGAGCGAAGTGAATAGATGTTACAACAATTTTTGGGAGTGCATGCCATTTTTGAAAATGTGCCCTGGATCAACAGAAGCTAGAGTATTCAGCTTCAACTACCTTGAACAGATCCAACCAAACATTAGGTGTCTCCCAAAAGGGGGCATTCAATCCTGGCTTCCGCCGACGACGATCATAAACATCAATAAACTATGCATAATCATGCACCCATTAGGGGCAATACTCAACAACAAAGGCGATAGAAGCCCCGACCCGGACCCGCCCGAGTACAATTTATGAAGATAAACGACCATCATACGGATACCCAAACGCATGGCGTACACTTTATAGGGATACCGCTGCCCATACAGGTTTTAAGCTTGCAGAAAATAAAAGGGAAATGAACCCTTCTGAATGCATAGTTGCACATAGTTTGATTGATATGCAATCTCATCCTCAACGGGTTGGTCTCAACCAACGATTGACCTTTCCCAACGGAGAATCTGAAGCTTAAGACACTTAAGTTCACATGAATCCAAAATAGAGCACTTATCGCAAAGATTTAACAGTAGAGTCGACTCAATCGAAACATCGACTGTTTGACTGGGACCGACATTGTTGCTCCTTCCTTAAAGTAGGATCCCAAGATCTTCGGTAAACCTCTGACTCATGACTTTAATAAGGCACAATTGCGTTGCAGATAAAATATTGACATTTTATCGCTTTATGCTTGTGCGTCTCTGTGGGGAAGCACAGATTTATTCTTTTTCTCTTTTTTTTTTTTTTTTTTTAAGATTGCACTTTTTCATTTTTATTTTTTTAAAACAAGCATTATCTGGACCTCGAACCCCAGGAGGCCCACGCTCAGACAACGCATACCAAGAGCCCGTGCCTCCGCAATAGTTTACGACGAAACTGAAGCCAGCGTACTCAAGTTCACCTAACGCCGGTGGTGAGATGCTTTATCTGATTTGTCCATCGCTGAGAAGTTGCCCGCTTCGAGGCATTGGACCGTGTGATGTTCCTGCACATTCTTGAGAAAACGTCAGTCCTTTTTTTTTGTTTATATAAAAAAATTGCATCCTAAACGACGGAAGAAAAAGTAGATTTCTACCTACACTTTTTCATTTTCAAGATATTTTTTGGATTTTTATTTTTAGAGATTTTTTCTTATTTTTCTTCATTTTTGAGATTGAAATATGATACTGGAAATATGTACATGAAAATGAGTAGAAATATATACATATTTTTTGGTGTTTGGATTTTTCTTAATTTTTTGTTTTTAGCTTTTCTTCTTTTTTTGTTTTTGATGCCTTGATAGTGAGACGGAGTAACGGGTCCAATTTTGAGCATAGTCGAACTCTTTCATGCAGTCGGTCCTGAGTGAGTTTTCAGATTTTACCAAGGCCAGAACGTTGATCCCTTTAGATTGAGTTAAACCTTTCTCCTTGCCTCGAGTCATACATTTGACGGTGCGGGTTTCACAAAGACAATTATGGTCGGGATCCGATTCAAAAACTAGCATGAGCGGCTCAGTCAGACAAGAGGGTACAGGAAGAGTAATAAAAGGGTTCCTCAAACATCAATCCTCTCAATCAATCCAAACCTTTCTTTTTCAATTTTTTTCTTCTTTTTTTTTTTATCCCCCTTTTTAAACCTGTGGCGCCCTTTCAGGTTTTCACCACGTCCATGGGTTTATCTCTCTTACCCCAAGCGCCCTTTCGGGTTTTCACCTGGTCCGCACAAGCTCGCTATTTTTATCCGTAATGCCCTTTCGGGTTTTCACTATGTCCATCTTGCTTTGAGCTTGTATTTTTATTTTATTATTTTTTTTATTCTTTTTATTATTTTTTTTTTCAAGAGCCACGACATAGACTTCGATTCCGTCATAGCCGGCTGGATGGGGTTCTGGTGTCGTCTCAAGACTCGGCTCATGTTGACTTAATAGATATTATGATAGCTTGCGAACCTACAAAGAGGGCTTCCTTCAAGGTGTAGCTTGGCCATGGGTTAGGTTAGGATTTGAAGGTATGCTGGGCTAAAATGGTTTCCTTGATACGGCTTCAGTTTTCTCAACATACTTTCTTCCTTTGTGGTTTTTACTGTACATGCCCCGTGATTCTTCTATACACATTTTTTTTTTTATTCTTTTTTCTCTATTTCAGTCAATCTCTTTTTGAGGTTTTGCTTTTTTGATTTTTTTTTTGAATTTAATAGTAACTTTATACACATGCATCTTTTCTCTCTCTTTTTTTTTTGGTATATGTACACGTATATTTTTTTTTGGGGGAATGGGTTTATTGAAAGAAAGGCCCAAGCTCAAATGGGGCAGCAAAGGATATCATCATTTTTAGGGATGTTTTTGGGCTACTATGCTTAGAATGATGGCCTCTTTTGGGTGGTTCTTAAGCAGTCACGTATCTGTTTCAACAATACTTACCTTATCGCGATAGACTAAGACTAGAACCGTCAGACGTATCCAGCATTGATGGGCTAAGGAAGATGATCTCCATCCATGCTGGCGAGGTGGATGGCGTATCCTGGCAGCACTTCTCGAATGACGTATGGTCCTTCCCAATTTAGCTTAAACTTTCCTCTTGGATCGGCATGGAGGGATGGGAAGATCTTCTTTAGCACAGTGTCTCGTACCTTCAGATCTCGACCACAACCACGTTTATTATAAGCGCGTGCGATTCGCCCCTGGTAAACTTGAGTGTGACACAAGGCTAGGAGTCTCTTCTCATCTAATAAGTTTAATTGTTCAAAGTGGGATCTCTCTCTCTCTGCTTCGGGTAAGCCTGATTCCATGAGGATTCGGAGGGAGGGTACTTCAATCTCTACCGGGAGGACGACCTCGGTTCCATACACAAGAGAGAATGGTGTTGTCCCTGTAGCGGTACGGATCGACGTTCGGTAGTCCCACAAAGCAAATGGCAGCGTTTCGCTCTAATCTCGATAAGTGACGACCATTTTCTCAAGGATGCGGATGATTGTCTTGTTCACGGCTTCCACAGCTCCATTAGTTTGAGGCCGATAAGGGGATGAGTGATAGTGCTTGATCTTGTATTGCTCGCAGAAGTCTCAGATGCACTTATTCACAAAGTTTGTACCGTTGTCCGTGATGACATCTTTGGGTACTCCAAATTGGCACATAATATTGTTCTTGAGAAACTTCTCGACGTGACTGGCAGTGATGTTGGCATATGACGCCGCTTCTACCCACTTGGTGAAGTATTCAATGGCGACGAGGATGAATTGATGTCTGTTTGATGGTTTTGGATTAATCATTCTGACAACGTCAAGGCCCCAGGTAGCAAATGGCCAAGGAGTGGTCATGCAGTGAAGATCAATGGCAGGAGCGTGTATCAGACTGGAGTGTTCTTGACACTTGTAGTATTTTTGAACATGTTTGCAACAATTCAATTCCCTGGTGGTCTAAAAGTATCCCTGTCATAGGATTTTCTTAGCGAGCATGTGATCGCTGACGTGGGCTCTGCATACTCCCTCATGAATTTCTTTCATAATATTGACCGCTTCACTTTTAGCAAGGCACCTGAGTAAGATGTTGTATGACCGCTTGTATAGGCATTCCCCGCAAATGACATAACCTGCCGCTAAACATTGAATGGTTCTTCGGTCTATCTTGGATGTACCCTCTGGGAAAGTTAGGGTCTCGAGGAAATTCTTGATATCTGAGAACCAAGGTGGATCATCATCAGGCTTTGTAGGTTCCTCAATCTGGAGGCAGAAGGCTAGCTCATTCCTCTGCTCGATCACGATCGGCTTCATCTCAACACCATAGGGGATTTCAATCATTGACACCAAAGTTGCTAATGTATCGACAAAGAGATTCCTTCTCCGGGGGACGTATGAGAAAGTCACATCTTGGAAGCAAGCTATTAGATCCTCGAGGTGTTCATGATAGGGGATCAGTTTCTCATCTTTCGTCTTCCAGTCACCATTCATCTGGCATATGATTAACTGTGAATCGCCAAATACTCGAAGGTGAGTTACATTCAGATCGAGAGCCGCCTGCAGACCAGTAGTGCAAGCTTCATACTTAGCCATATTATTAGTGCAAGGGAAGTTGAGCTTTATAGAGACCGGTACATGGGATCCTTTCGGTGAAATCAGGATGGCGCCAACTCCTTGGCCCTCGACATTTACTGCACCGTCAAAGTGCATTACCCATGATTCTTCTACTTCTTCTGTATCGTCTTCCGACATGAACAAGATATCTTCATCTGGGAATTCGATTCTTAACGGCTCATAGTCAGGTAAAGGATTATCAGCAAGATGATCAGCAAGCGCCTGCCCCTTGATCGATTTCTGAGTGACGTATGTAATGTCGAATTCAGACAATAAAAGTTGCCATCGAGCGATTCATCCAGTGAGAGCTGGCTTTTCAAATAGGTATTTTAAAGGGTCCATTCGGGCCAAGAGCAGAACCGCCTGAGATAGCAAATAGTGGCGGAGCCTTTGAGTAGCCCATACAAGAGCCAGGCATGCTTTCTCCAAATGAGAGTAGCGCATCTCGTAATCAGCAAACTTCTTGCTCAGATAGTAAATGGCCTGCTCTCTTCTTCCTGTTTCATCATGCTGCCCCAGGACACATCCCATCGAAACTTCAGTCGTAGAGAGATACATCAAGAGTGGTCTCCCTGGCTCAGGTGGTATCAAAACTGGTGGATTAAGGAGGTAGCTTTTGATTTTTTTGAATGCTGCCTGACAATCATCGTTCCATTCAATGGGCGAATTCTTCCTTAATAACTTGAAGATCGGCGTGCAGATTAGAGTTAGTTGTGCAATGAATCGACTGATATACTGTATTCTACCCAGAAACCCTCTAACTTCTTTCTCAGTAGACGGCAGTGGAATTTTAGTGATGGCTTTAACTTTGATTGGGTCGACCTCGTTCCCCCTCCTGCTGACGATGAACCCTAGCAGTTTCCCTGACATAGCACCAAATGCGCACTTTTGTGGATTCAGACGTAGTCGATACTTCCTTAGCCTTTCAAACAGCTTCTGAAGGTTTACCAGATGGTCGCTTCACTCTTCTGACTTGGCTATCATGTCATCGACATACACTTCAATCTCTCGGTGCATCATGTCATGAAATAGTGCAGTCATAGCCCTCTAGTACGTTGCACCGGCATTCTTCAGCCCAAATGGCATGACTCGATAGCAAAAGGTCCCCCAGGGGGTAATGAACATTGTCTTCTCGCGATCAACCTCTGCCATTTTGATCTGATTGTATCCTGAGAATCCATCCATAAAAGAAAGCATCTCGTGCTTAACTGTTTTATCAACCAAGATGTCGATGTGTGGCAATGGGAAATCGTCCTTTGGGCTTTCCCTGTTCAAATTGCAAAAATCGATACACATGCGGACCTTTCCATCCTTCTTTGGCACAGGTACGATTTTGGCTAGCCATTGCGGGTATTTAGATACCATGAGAAACCCCGCGTCATACTGCTTGATGACCTCATCTTTGACTTTTAGCATCCATTCGGGTCTGAGACGTTTTAGCTTCTGCTTGACTGGCTTCACATCAGGGTAGAGGGGCAACTCATGCTCGACCAAATCAGTATCCAGACCAGGCATGTCCTCGTACAACCAAGCAAAAATGTCTTGAAATGACCAAAGAAAGTTGATCATGCTTTTTCTTTCCTCAGGAGACAGTGATGTTTCGATCTTGGTTATCTTGGGAACCTCCTCAGTTCCTAGATTGACGTCTTCAGTCTCTTCGACGATGGGGGTAGGGCAATGCTCAAAGTCAGCAAATCGGTCAAGGAGCTCATCGAGGAGCTCCTCGAAGGGGACATCCTCGTCCAGACTCGTGATCCCTACCTCTTCTTGTATTTCTATAGGGAAGGGGTCGATTTCATGTGGGGCGGGTATTTTGATTAAAGCATCCTTTTGTGGGACATTTTCTGAAATTTTAAATGACAATATTTTTGGACTTTAGATTTTTTCAATGTTTTTGGGATTTTTATTTTCTTCCATGTTTTTGAGATTTTTGTTTTCTTCGGAGACGGACCCTTGGCAAGGCGGGTTTGTGTATATACAAGGTATTGCCTGCCAAGGGCTTATCCCACTTTTTATAGGTTGTTTTTTTTTAAAAAATAGGCACCAAACTTTAGGCCACTTCCTACTTCCAGGGTTTGGGGCAAAGATGCCCAGTTGCGTACCTGAGGGGCCGCTTCTTTACCTGTTGGGATGGAGGGTGCTAACTGATATGGCTCATTGGAGTCAACCTCCATCATATTGATCCCCATTTCGTCTTAGATCATATCCTCAAACGATAGCTCGGTTTTGTAGTGATTTACCACAGGGGGGGTTTGTTCAGGTACCAACCGTCATTTCTCGAAAAGGGACAACGCAGCCAAATCTGTCTTCAAGCTGGGAAGGGAGATCTGGGGATTGGTGGGGTGGACTGGGGCTTTGGGTCAAATGGGTTGCCCCATTTTGATCGATCTTTACGACCCCTGTACTGACAAAGGAATCCCTGATGTGCGGCCTGGGGCAAGGTTTCTCCTCTATGTTGATTCCTCGAGCTCTTGCAGGTGCGGCGACCCTGGCTTTCTCTTTAGCCTCTCAGACCTCTTGCTCTGTGGGCTTATATCCTAGCCCGAATCTTACTTTTTATCCCTTAGATACAACTGGTTCTCTTCTGCCTTGTAATTTGGGTCCCAAACCCTTTTCTTTCTGATAGCCCCACTTTTGGAGCATTGCTACTGCCACTATCATACCACCTCCCGTTTTAGACATGATGCCCTCAATGGGTTCTGGGAGTATTGCTGACACCTCGTACTCGAAACTGTGGAGGTCAACGTCCTCAACGGTGTGTGATATATCTAGCATATTGAGTTTTTCAATGCTATTGGAAGCCTTTTCTTTCTCACTGTGCCCCTCTCTAATGATCGTGATAATCTTATGCCCAGATGCAAATTTGAGTTTCTGGTGTAATGTGGAAGGTATGGCTCCGGCTTCATGTAGCCACGGGCACCCTAACAACGAATTAAATGAGGATTTGATATCCATGACTTGAAACAAGATGGAAAAGGTCATTGGCCCTATCAATAGCTCAAGATCAACTTCTCCCATTATTTCTCTCCTGGTATTGTCAAACCCTCTAGCGCTGGTTCTGGTGGGCCTTAACATGCACGGATCAACCCCGATCTTGGTAGCGGTTCTTAATGGGCATATATTCAATGCAGACCCATTATCGATTAGTCCCAAGGGGATAATCATATTTCCAGACTCAACGGTTATATTCAAAGATTTTGAGTGGCTACCCCCTTCCTCAGGTAAATCGACGTCAGAAAATGAAATGGCATTTGAGGCCATCACTTGACCAATTATCTGCCCGACTTCATCTGGGTTAACTTGGAGTGATACATGTGCATTTTTTAACGCCCCCATTAATGCTTGGAAATGGAGTGGGGACGTCATCAACAGATCCCATACAGTGATATGGGCAGACATTCTTCTCAGCTGAGTCTCCAGTATATGTTCTCGACTCATCTTCTCGAAGGGGTTCATCGCGCTGTCTTTCTTTCCTTCGAGTTGGGCCTGTGTTGCTGCTGGTATTTCTGGATGCTTTGATATCCTCCCCGATCTAGTAATAAAATCTACTGCCCCTTCTCTACTGCTGCTTTCGGTTTTGACATCTGTTTGTTCGTAGCTTAGCGGGACCTGATGAGGATCATATGTGGGTCCCGAGAGCTGGAAAGGTATGGCTGCCGGTTCTTGAGGTACTTGTACTGTCATCTCAGGAGGCGTGGGCAATACTTGATTCACCTCGGTGGCAGTGGGTTGGGTGGAAAGATTGGGCCAAATGGGGGTGGTGGAGCTTGAGGGTGGTAGCATTGGAGGGAAGGAGGTAAAAGTAAGCCATTGATAGCCAGTGGGTGCTGGTGACAAATGGGGAGTCTGATGGGCCGTTAGGTAATTGACCGGGGTGGTGGAACTTACCGGTGGTTGAGCTGGGGGTGATGGAGTGGGCGCAGGCCATTGATAACTGATGGGTGCGGGTGTTGGATTGGGGGCTTGGTGGCTTAATGGGTAATCGATGGGGGTTGTGGTGTATGGTGGTAGTTGGAATGGGCGTGAGGCGTATTGCCATTGATGGGCGGGGGTGTGTAGGATTGGGGGCCTGTTGGCTCATTGGGTAATTGATGGGGGTTGTGGTGTATGGTTGGTATGGATTGATATTCACGTAATTGACGGGTGTGGGCGATGGAAAGTATGCCCTGAGATCCAAGGGTTCAATTTGTGGAGTCGGGGTTGGAGAAATAATCTGACAAATTTAGGGGTTCAACTACCCCTATATTCCTTTCTTCAATGTTTCTTAACAGCGGTGCTACATAACTCTCCCGATCACTGATGCAATCGGATGGGTTGAATTCAAACTCCTCCTCATCTTCTATCATTCCGATGGTGGGTCTGGGACCTGCTCCTCCGGTAGGATGTGGGGGTAGTGGTACTTGATGAATATTAGCATGCTGAGAAGGTGTAGGGGGAATGATTTTTCTAACATCGATCAAATCCTGGATGGCGTGCTTCAATGGGAAGCAGCGATCAGTAGGGTGACCCCGACCCTGATGAAAATTGCAGTGGGTATTTGGGTCATAGTTCTTTGGGATTGGGTGAGGAGGCGATTGCGGTTGGTGGATAGCCACCAATCCCTTTTCTACTAACAGGGGCAAAAGTACACTCAAAGATTGCCCCAGAGGTGTAAAGACTCGATCGTAGCGGGCTCTCCTCTGTTCCGAGGTCATTCGCATTCCTTGCCCATTCCCCATTCTTTGCATCTGCTCAGGCCTAACAGGTGCTGGTGGGGCCGCCTGAAATTGAAACGGAGCAGTATTATTATTGGGCCTGGTGTTGGCTATGTTCTGAACATCGCCCCCTGTTCTCTTCTCGTTCCTCTGCTCAAAAAATCTTCTGACCCCTCTAGGGCCCCCTGAAGTATTCTTACTCAACCGCCCTTCCCTGATGGCATCCTCGCAGCGGTTGGCATTCCTCACCAAATCAGTAAAACTAGATTGTTGTTGGTATACAAGAAAATTAGAGGTCACTGGCAGAGAGTTCTTTGAAATCATCTCTATCTGCTCATCATCCAGTATCTTATTTCTGACTTGAGCTGCCAGTGCTCTCCATCGCCCTAAGTAGTCACTGAAGGCTTTAAACGGGCCAAATCAGACTTGCGCGGTTCAATATCAGTATTATAGACATACTATTCCTGGAATAAATGCGCTAAATCTTTCCATGTCTTCATCATGGATGGTTCAAGAGATGTGAACCACCTCAGGGCCGGTCCGGTCAAACTTTTTTGAAAGACTTTTATTAGCAGTCTTTCGTCCCCCTCGTACTGTCACATGCCCCCACAATAGGACTTAAGGTGTGCGATCGGGTTGCCTGTGCCATTGTACTTGTTGAATACTGGCATTTTGAATTTGGGGGGCAAGGGGACCTCAGCGAACAAGCATAGGTCTGTGAAGTCCGTGGCATGGATTTCAGCACCATCCATTTTCATCAACTGCTTTTGTATTTTATCTAGCTGTTCTTTCAGCTGCTTTGACTCTTTCGATAGAGGGGCTGCTTTCTCAACTGTCAGTCGGACTTCACTCTAGGCTACCAGGGGGTGGGAAATTACTGGTGGAGGGTTGAGGATGGTCAATGCCCCAATATAGGCCCCACTGTTTCTGATCTCGTCCTCCTCATACTGCTGATCTATGTAGGGTGCAGTGAGGGCGGGATTCTCAACTTGTTGCTGCATGGGTTAGATGGGAATGACATGAGTAGGGGTTGGGTGAGCCCAGTGGGGGTGTGAAAAGGTTTGTTGGGTGATGGGAATTTGGTTTTGAGGCGCGGCCTAGTAGGGCCATTGGGTATGGGGGAAGGTTTGGAGATGGCCTTGGGGTGTGGGGCATGGGGGGATTGGGCTTGGGGGATGACATGGGTTTGACCCAGCTGTGAAGGTTAGGTTAGGTGTTGGGGGTTTTGTGGAAGGTATGAATGTGGGGTTTGGGTTTGGGCCATGAACCCTTGCTCATTTTGGGTCATGGGCCACTGATAGGTCTGGGCCATGGACCCTTGGTAGGTTTGGGCCCATGGGCCTTGATGGGTATGGGCCACGGGCCCTTGGAGGGTCTGGGCCATGGCCCTTGGTGGGTCTGGCCCAATGGGCCTTTATGGGTCTGGCCTGATGGGCCTTGTTGGGTATGGGCCATGGGCCCTTGATGGGTCTAGCCCGATGGGCCTTGTTGGGTTTGGGCCATGGGCCCTTGATGGGTCTGGGCCATGGGCCTTGTTGGGTATAGGCCATGGGCCTTTGATGGGTCTGACCCGATGGGCCTTGTTGGGTCTGGGCCATGGGCCATTGGTGGATTTGGGTCATGGGCCCTTGATGGGTTTGGCTCAATGGGCCCTGGGGGATATGGGTAATGGGGTTTTGGGTTAATGGGCCTTGAAGATGATGGGTAGTGGGGTATTGGGCCATGGGGCCCTGGAGATCATGGATGGAGGGGTATTGGGCCATGGGGCCCTGAGATGTGTGGGAAAAGGAGGTTTGGGCCAATGGGCCTTGGGGTATGTGGGTGATGGGGGTTTGGGCCATTTGGTGGGGGGTTGGGCCATGGGGCCTTGGGGTATGTGGGTGATGGGGGTTTGGATGGTGTGGATTATGGGAGGTTGATGGGGGTCATGGGGGAGTGAAGCATGGAGGTTTGCTAAGGTATGGGATGGATTCATGGATGTGGGGTGTGGAGGAGAGATATTTTGGAAAGCCCTCCATGAGGAGTATGCTTGGAACATCTCCTCCATCATGGCCATGGAGGAAGGGTTGGATGGAGATCGGGGGTTTAAGGGGTGATGGGGTATAGATGGGATGGAGGTGGTGGAAAAATTGGGCATGGCCCCGGTATAATCGGGCATGGCCACGGTAGGTGGGGGGGTATGGGGTGGATGAGGGGATGTATTGGGTATGTTTTGGGATGATGGGGGGCATGATGAGGAGGGATGAGGAAAGTTAGGCATGGCCCCGGTAAAAATGGGCATGACCCGGGTTGATGGGGGGATTTGTGGAGGATCGGATAGGGCGGACGTAGTGTATGTGAACGTGGGTGTATCGGGTCTATAGGGGGATGATGGGAATTGGGGCATGGATGTGGATTGGGAAAATGAGTTTGTCATGGGCATGGTTTGGGCAAAAGATGGGGAATGGGGGGTTGGACTTTGGATATTTTGGGGGGTAGTGGTTGGGAATATGGGGGCACCGAATGGGCCGGTAACGGTGAAAGGGGGTTAGGTGAGGGGGATGGTGGAAAAGACTTCTCCCGAATGGGAGTGGGTTGGAGAATGTGGCGGAGATGAATCGGGATTGGCGTAAATCGGGTCCACTACCCACGACATTCTTCGGGAGCGGGTCGGGTAAGGGTGCCTTGGATAAGGCCCAAAAATCTTCCTCCTTCCCCTACAGGACGACGGAGGGCAAGATGATGCCGTTATACCGGCACTACAAACTAAATATTTTTTAGGTTTTGATTATATATATTTTTTGAATTTTATGAAATTTTTTTGAAAAACAAAGGTTCCGAGGCCTTGGGATTCCCTTTTCGGGTGGCTCTCGTACCTTAATTCAAGACCCGCGGTGACGGTTCTGATGCACTTTGGAACAATCGAAGGAGAACCTTCGATCTATTAAAGGCACGAAAATTGAGGCAAACGACCCGATCCCCCGAAATGAGCCAAAAAGAAGTTGCCTTCTCTTGACCGGTGGGGGCGTATTGGGTGTCGGAGATGGCGGGGCCTAAACATGGCACTATGCACACTGATCGGGGGACTCGGGAGGTGGAAAGGGCCAAGGAATTTATAACTAGCGCAACTAATACTTGCGCCCAGGTTGCAAGGGAGGACTTTTAGTTGTGGAGTTTAAAGCTGGCACAGTGTTTTTACACTAGTGCAACTAATACATGCGCCAGGCAAAAATTGCCTCTCCAGAACAGAGAACAGCAGCCACTGATGCCCGAATGAGTCTTTTTTTGAGTTTTTGTGGAAGCTAGGCTTCCGAGAACTGAGCTATTTTTTGGTGATCGATTTTCTCCTCACTGTACCCAAAGGATTGAGTCCAGTATAACTCGCTAGCGCGCTCCCCAAGGGTTTTAAGCTTCGGAATGGGAACCCACCCGATATACCTCCGGCGCAAGCGCCTTCTCAGATACTAGGTGGGCTAGAACTTTTTTGGATCATCACCACAAGGGGCTGCCTCCATACTTAGACCCGGGTGTTTGTATGTGTACCTAAGCGAACCCCTTTGAAAAATCTAACCTGCAAAACAAATTAATTAAGCTCCCTAACTTGGTTCAATTTTAATTTTTTTCAAAGCTTTCTCTTTTTTTTGGAAGTTTTCTTTAGTTCAAAGACCGGGGGTGATTATCCCGTGCCGCCACTACGGGCCAGCGTCCACTGTTAGGAAATGGAAGTAAAAAGAAAATGACGGGGCCAGTCAAGCGACTAGGCAGGAAATATAAAGTGCTGAAAATTAAAGCCGAATTGTAAAGGAAAGTAAGAAAGGTAACAGTCAAGTGATTAGGCTAAAATTGCTGAAATTTAAAGCAAAAATGTAGGGGTGTGTAACGAAGGTGCCAGTCAAGTGACTAGGCAAAAAATGCTAAATTTTAAAGCGGAATCGTAGGGGTGAGTAAAAAAAGGTGTCAGTCAAGTGACTAGGCAAAAATTGCTGAAATTTAAAGCGGAAATGTAGGGGTGAGTGAAAAAGGTGCTAGTCAAGTGACTAGGCAAAAATTGCTGAAATTTAAAGCGGAATCGTAGGGGTGAGTAAAAAAGGTGCCAGTCAAGTGACTAGGTAAAAATTGCTGAAATTTAAAGCGGAATCGTAGGGGTGAGTAAAATGGCGTAATCGGAGGGGTGAGTGAAAAAAAAAAGTAAAAAAAAAAAAAAAAAAATAGTAATAAAATGTTAGAAAAATAAAAAAGAGGTCTAGTTCAAGGGGAAGCTCTACTAGCTACTCCCCAGCAGATTCGCCATCTGTGCTACCGTGGGAATCGGGACGATCCCCGTTGCGATGATGCACTCCCTAACGATAAAAAATATAGAGTCGCCACCCGGAGCTTTCAGTGTCTCGGGATACCTAGTTCATTTTTATGAGCACCTAAGTGCTAAAAATATGACTCTAAATCTGGTCACACCAAAGGCTCTTGGGTAGGGGCTTCGGTTATCAATCGGGAAACTGTTAGGTACCCGATCAACCCGCTTAACGCGGTCTCTACTAATGGCCAAAAATAAAATAAAGTAGAAGCAAGGAAAATAGCTTCCTCTAGCCCAAAAGGGCATAGAATCCTATTTGTGCCCCTCCGTTTCTATCAAAAAATTGGCGGTGTAACGGCACAAATGATAGGATGGAGGGAGATAGAAAGAGATAGGAGAAGAAAGGGGAGAGCTGGAGCCCTCGGGCCCTTGTAGCACCGTAGAGGAGCCTTGCGTGGCTTGCTTTGATGGGCTCTTGAAGGCTTTGTATGGTGGAAAATGGGGTTCTAACTCCTAGGAATTAAAGCTAAGAGGTGGGGGATGGAGGCTAGGGGATCACACACACCTATGCTAAGGATTTTGGATGCAAGAACAAGCTTGAAATGAGGTTGGGAGGTTCTGGAATTTGGGTGAAAATAGTGCACAAAAGGGAAGAAGAACTTCTCACTTTAAGCTCTTTCTCTCTTAAGCAAATTTCTCAATCCTTAAACGAAGGGGTGGGAGGCTCTATTTATAGGAAAAGGGTGGGTTAGGAGGCTACTTAGAGGCTAAGTAAGATTAGGAATTAGGTAATGGGCCATCTAAGGTTTCCTAGGATTTTAAGAGCTTGAAAAGGTGTGAAGGATCCTCAAATGGTGGATGATGGGTTGAGGCCTTAAGCCACTTAAGGGGTTGCAAATAAGTAAGGAATGGGTGCAACAGAACTATCAAAACACACCCCAAAGGTCAAGGTGGTCAACAAGTCAAACCCCAAACATGAAATTCGGGGCAAAACCCAACAGTCATTGTTCATATGCCTGGTGCAACTAATTTGAACAATAGCCTGGAAGTTCATCTCGCGAGGGGTGGGGGACCCATTTATACCTGGCACAACTATTAGTTGTGCCAGGCCATTTCTAGGGGAAAAAGACCTGGTGCAACTATTAGTTGCGCCAGGCAAATCCAAGGGAAAAATGGTTTGGCGCAACTATTAGTTGCGCCAGGGAAAAATCCCTCCAAAAGAGCCCGATTTTCAAATGGTCATAATTTTTGATATACAACTCCGATTGAGGTGATTCTTGGCTCGTTGGAAAGCTGGAGAAGTCCGCTTTCTAATGGTATATAATTTAATATTAGTAAAAGATCTTAGCTAGTCCTGGTGCACCACTCTTTATCCATTGCCTGGGAAGGTTAGGTTTAGGGGTTGGAATGGGTTCTAAGGGTCGGGGCTGGTTTCTAAAAGTTTGGGATAGGTTCCTAAGGGATCTAGGATGATTCCTAAGGGTTTAGGGTAATTCCTAAGGGTTCCCTACATGCCTTCAAAATCTCAAAAATGCGCCTCTCTTGAAATGTGTTTCGATCGGGCCTTGGGCCAAATTTGGGTGTCTACATAAATGCTACCCTCATTCCATGGCCTGACCAAAGAAGACCCATATAAGCATATTGATGAATTTCTAGGACTGTGCACTACATTCAATATCACAGGTTTGGGGGAGGAAGCAACCAGGATGAGACTCTTTCCTTTTTCATTAAAGGATAGAGCCAGGACTTGGTTGTCAATGCTCTCACCCAACAATATTCAATCCTGGAGTGATCTTCAATATTAGTTTTTGATCAAGTTTTTGTGTCTAATAAACGCCAGTTGAGGAAGGGCATTATCTCATTTTCTCAAGACCCAACTGAGGACTTTCACCAAGCATGGGAGAGATTCAAAGAGCACCTGAAGAAATGTCTCCATCATCAAATTCCTGAATGACAACTTATTCGAAGTTTCTATCAGGGAATTGATTATAAAAGCAGAGATATGGTAGATGCCTCTTGTGATGGTACTTACCTCCATAAAACTGCTGAGGAGGCTTAGGAGTTATTCGACATCATTATTGAGAACTCCATGCGGAGAGAGACATTGTCCAGGGACTTAGACATCCCTAGAATGGTGAAAGAAAGTACTACAAGAGGAAAGATGTATGCGATGAGTGGGCACAATGATTTGGAAAGGAAAGTGGACAGCTTGACCCAGAAATTTGATAAGCTCATGGGAGCAATGCAGTCACCCATGGCTGCTAAAGTAGAGGAGGCATGTGTTATATGCCAGTCCCCCACTCACTCCCTTAAGGAATGCCCCTCAACTATTCAATTTCCAGACTTTGTGATGGAGCATGTGGCTGCCACTCAGTCTTTTGGGCAACAACCTACTGCTGGTTACCAATGGAGAAACTACCCCAACTTGAGGTAGAGACAAGATACTTTTCCAAACCAGCAGCAGCCACAACAGTCCATGCCTTATAAAAGTGCTCAGCCCTACCACCAGAATTACTTTCTAAGGCCACACTACCAACAACCCATGACTCAGCCTATGGCTTAGCATGTGCAGCAAGCTGCATCCCCTCCAGCTGCTAGATCATTTTCTTTTGAGGAATAAGTTCTGGCCTTATTGCAAAACTTAGGATCCTTATCTCAAACTTTGTACTCTCATAGCCAAAGTATTAAAAAGATAGAAGACCATCTTGGTCAGCTATCTAATGCTTTGACCAAGAGAGAGGAAGGGAGGTTGCCTAGCCAACCCATGAACAACTCAAGGAGACAATATGTTGTAGGTGAAGTTTCTTCTTCCCATGAGGAAGCTAAATCTGTCACCACATTAAGAAGGGGAAGGTTGGTGGACAATCAAGTAGGTTGTGGGCCTTAAAAAAATTCAGAAAAAGAAAAAGAAGTGGTTATAGAGAAGGTACAACAGGAGCAACCCATGTTAAATAAAAAGGATAATGATGATCCTCAAGAAAATAATAAAATCAATAAGAGAGATGATGAGTTGGCTAAGGCTGCAAATAGGGGAGTAGTCTCACATTTTCTATTTCCTACGACAATGCAAGCACCTTCCCCTTTTGATAAGGGGCATGCCAAAATAGAGGAAATGATGGAAACCTTTAAGCAAGTAAAGATCAACTTGCCTCTACTTGATGCAATCAAGCAGGTTCCAGCCTATGCCAAGTTTTTGAAAGACCTTTGCACCCACAAAAGACAACCAAGGATACATTTATCCAAGAAAGTTTTTTCAACAGAAAAAGTGAAACAGATACTGATTATTTGTAGACACCCAAATTAGGCCCAAGGCCCGATCGGTCTGTACTCCAGGAGAAATGCACCACTGTGCTTCCGATGGCACCCCTGAACCCTTGGGAATCTATCCAGACCTTTAGGAATCACCTAAAACCCATTAGAACCATTCCCCCAACCCTTAGAGATCACCCATAAACCTTAGGATCCCTTCCCAGACTCAACTTAAACCCTTCAGAGTATTTAATGGGAGGAGAGCTACCTATTTTAATACAGACCATTACTGAGGATGAGCCACATACCGTTGCAGAGAGAACTGCTCTAGCTTTTCAAAGAGCCAAAGATCACCCAATTTGGAGTTGTGATTCAAACGTTATGGCCAAATGAAAGTCCACATAAAATCATGACTTTTTGCTTAGGCGTGTATTACATCGCCCTTGACAAATTTATTTGATTTGGTCGGTATGTATTATATCGCGCCATTTTAGACCAAATTTGGTCGGGCGTATATAATACATACACCCAGCATATGAAGGCCCACCACAGGCACCTATCTTCTCAGATTCCCCCTGGTTTTCATGAAAATTACTGTGCATAAACTGAGCGTATGTAATATATACGCCCAGGTTAGCTACAGTATTTGTCATTAAATGCTCTAATTTCCTTCATCTGGTTTGACCCTTTGACCATCCCCTTGGTTAAGGTGGGTGTCTTAAGGTTGGTTGCACCCCCTTTGAGCTTATTAGCAACCCTTAAGTCACCCATGGTCTCACCCCACCATCTACCATTGAAATCAGTTTCCCAAACCCCTAGGACCCTAAAAACCTAGAAAATCTTAGATGGAGGATTACCTAATTGCTAAACCAATTAGCTCTTAAGTAACCCTCTAACCCACCTCTTCTCTATAAATAGAGAGGCCCCCCTCTTCCCCAAAAGGTTGAAAAAATTAAGGTTGAAGAAAATTAGGAAGCCCTAGTGAGAGAAAGCCCTCTTATTTTTCATTCTCCAACCAGAATTCTAGCATGCTTAATTCACCCCTTTCAACCCATCTCAACCATTAGATCATCCCCTTTTTAGTCAAGCTTAGTCTCTAGCTTCATCCTACACTTCCCATCTACCGAATCTTAGTGTTAGAGTCCATTCCCCAACTGATTGAGTCATTTAAAGCCATCGGAAGCTCGCCAAAGCGAAGGTCTTGTACGGTGCAACAAGGGCTCCTGAGCTCCGGTTCACCCCTCTCTTCCTCTACCTTCTTGGTGTTTCTTCCGTCCAAGGATTCAATCCATTACGCTGCCAAAATTTCGGTTTGGCTCAAAGCTTGATAGGACCCTATTGCCTTTAGGCAAGGGGAAGCTCCGCCCATTTGTTTTCATTTTGGCCATAGATAGAGACCGCTATGTGCGGGTTGATCGGGTGCCTAATCCCTTCCCAATTGATAACCGAAGCCCCTACCCTAGAGCCTTTGGAAAAGACCGGTAAATCAGAGTCATATTTAGCATTACAGTGCTCAAAATATTGATTTAAAGGTTTCCTGGGTCACCAAAAGCTCCGGGTGGCCACTCTACATTTTATTCCATCACGAGTGCATTGCCGTGACGAGTTCGAGAGGATCCATGCTCGCACAGATGGTGACTCTGCTGGGGACATCACCCTAGCGCTTCCCCTCTTGTTGACCTTTCTTTTTATTTATTTTTTACTAACCATTTCTGTTTCTTGTTCTGATTTTCCGCTATTTTTCTTTATTTTTATTATTTTTACTAATGTACTTACCCCTACGATTCAGTCCTTTAAGTGCCTTAGCCGATTGGCGGGCCTACTTGCACCTTTAAATTTCAGTTTTTACGATTTTGTCATTTAAGCTGCCTTAGCCGTTTGGCGGGTCTGCTCGCATCTACTTTCCACATCATTTAAATTTCAGTCATTTACGAGCCTTAACCGTTTGGCGGGCCTATGTGCGCTCTTTATTTCAGTCATCATATCTCACCATTGAACGTCGACCCGTTGAGGCGGCACGGGCTTTTCATCCCCGACCCGAACTTGGACTTAAATTTACTCCCCTTTAAAAATCTGCAATTAAAAGTGAACCAATAGTGTGGGGACATAATCAAAGTTATTTTTGCGTATTTTGGGTAGTTTTTTGGGGGGTTTAGGCACAGATATAATTTATCCGGTTCTCAGTAAGGCGGCAACCCTAGTGGTGATGATCCTAAAAAGAACCACCCCTTCCAGTACCTGAGAAGGCACTTGCGCCGGAGGTATATCGGTTGGGTTGCCAATTCCGATCAAGCCGTAAAACCCGCAATGGTGAGAGCGTAGACAGCCCGAATCTAGCCGTGTATCCCTAGGAGGTGGAAAGGAGGGACCGGATAACATACATAGCAGTACCCGGGAGCATCCCTCCCAGAAAACCAGTTCAAAAGACCCATTTTGGGCTTGCTGTTTACTGTCAAACAAGGCTGGAAAAACAGCCTCTGCTAGGCGTATATATTACATATGCCCGACAACAAATCCCCAGAAATACTCAGGCGTATATAATATATACGCCCAGCCAAAATCCCCAGATTTAAGCCAGGCGTATATAATATCTACGCCCAGCCAAATCTGCTAAGTTTTAGTCAGGTGTATATAATACATACGCCCAGTATATACTGGGTTCAGGCAGCCCGATCTGAGGCCCAATCCACCACCCAAGTTCTCCGATTAGCGATATTAGTGCCCACAGTAGCCTCCCGCATTCTGTAATGCCCAATATGCCCCCGCCTAGTCAAAAGAAGGCGACTTCTCATTGATTTGCTCTGGGGAATCGGGTCATTTCCGTGGATTCCCTCACCTTCAATAGAATTAAAGGGTTCCTTTTCGCTTCTTCCGAAGTGTATCGGATCCCGCCGTGGGGCCTACTAAAGGTGCATATATCACCCGAGATGGGAATTTTTCTAGGGCACCAGATCATCATTCATTTAAATAGGGGAGATAATTTTCATTTGAAAAATCCAAAAAATATATAAATAGAAAAATAAAAAATCCGTATATACGCGCACTTTCGGTGCGACCGTCACTACGGTGACCTCAAACCCAACCCGTAGAAAAAGAACTAGGAAAGTGTTCGGCCCTTACCCAAGGCATCGATACAACACTTGTTAGCGGATCATGTCGAGCGCCGATACATCCCCGCCATCATCCCCATCCCATTCCCGTATAGGAGAAGACCCGATCCCCAACACCTTCACCCAAACCCGGTTCGATGTCACGGGTCCATTTGGGGCACCCGTGTTCGCATCCACCCCATCCCCCGCTCTTACATTTTCCCAACATACCCCCATCTCATCCTCTACTGAAACACCTCATTTCCCAATCGACCCATACATCCCCATCTCCCATCCATACACCCTTACTGCACCCCACTACTCCCAAAGACCCCATCGGGAGCCCCATCCCCCACATCCCGTCCACCTCGTCATCCATGCCTCCTACATCCTATATCCCATTCACCTCATCTCACCGCCCACATCACATGGCCCATCCACATCCCAACATACCCCCTATTTACCCAGTCATGCATAACTTTTCCGAGGTGTGACCGAACCACCGTCTTTCATAGCCATGCATCCACACCCTCCAAGCACAATCATTCATACCCCCCATGACCATGCCCAACCACCCATCATTCATACCATCCAAGATCCCCCACGTCAATTCCAGGCCCAGGCCCAAGACCAACAGACCCAAGCCCACTCATCTCAGGACCAAACCCACACGAATCCATGGGCCCAAGCCCAAATGTCTTTAGAACCATTGGCCCAAGCCCAAACCCAGGCCCAAGCCCACCAGCCCATCAGACGCAGGCCTAAAATCCTCAAGGCCCATGGGCCCAAACCCAAACCCATCAGACCCAAACCCAGGCCTAAAATCCTCAAGGCCCATCGGCCCAAACCCATCAGACCCAAACCCAGGCCCAAAACCCTCAAAGCCCATGGCCCCAGGCCCAAACCCACCAGACTCAGGCCCAAGCCCATCAGATCCAAGCCCAGTTTCAAACCCCCCAGGGCCCTTGGACCCAAACCTATCAAACCCAAGCCCAAGGCCCATCATCCCACACCCAATATCCGCATGGCCCATTAGCCCAAACCTAACAAGGCCCATTGGCCCAAAATCATGCCAACCCCCACACCAGGCCCGAGGCCCATCAACCCAAGCTTTCCAAAACCATCAAGCCCAAACCCAAGGCCCATCCACCCACACTCATCAAAGCCCGTTCACAAACCCCTTACCCCCTCACCAGTACCCTTCATTCACCTATACCCTTATGCCCCCATCCCGCCTCCAACGAAAAATCTGGTCCACCCCATTCCTCAAAACCACGCCTACAACATCCCGCCACATCAACCACACCCCCATCACCCCCAGAAGCTTAGCACATCACTCATCCACAAACCACTCATCCATTCACTCCTCCCCATCCCTTACAAGCTTTGTGGCCCCACCAGGTCGTCCAACCTATCACCCCCCAGGTCCAAATAGCGAACCTCGCCCATCACCAGTACAATGACCAGCAGTACGAGGAGGACGAGATCTGCAATAGTGGAGGAGCTGCCGATTTTGGCCCCCCAGGCCCATCATCATCACACCCGGTGTCGAACAAAATCAGGGGGAGGCAGTCCCAGCTACAACCTCAAAAGAATTAGAGCAGCTGAAAGAACAGATAGACAGAATACAAAAGCAGCTGACGAAGATGGGAGGAGTAGAACTGCATTCAACAGACTTTTCAGACTTATGTCTATTCTCGAATGTCCCCTTGCCACCAAAATTTAAGATGTCATCCTTCGATAAATATAATGGCACTGGCAACCCCATCGCCCACTTAAAATCTTACTGTGGGGATATGTGCCAGTACGGCAGAGATGAACGACTCCTCATCAAAGTGTTCCAAGAGTGTCTAACGAGCCCAACACTAAGATGGTTCACATCCCTAGAATCGTCCATGACCAAAACTTGGAAAGATCTGACACACTTATTCTAAGAACAATATGTCTATAGCATGGACATAGAGCCAAGGAAGTCAGATCTGGCCCGTTTGAAGCAAAGACATGATGAAACTTTTAGTGCCTACTTAGGGAGGTGGAGGGCATTGGCCGCCCAGGTGACCCACCGGATTCCGAATGATGAGCAGATTGAATTGATAACCAAGGGAGTGCTCCCAGTCATCACAAAATTTTTGGTATATCAGCAACAGTCCAGTTTTGCTGAATTGGTCCGAAATGCCAACCGTTGCGAAGACACCGTTAGAGAGGGCAGGTTGGGAAAGAGCATGGCCAACGGGGCCGCTGGGACCAAGGGTTGAAAGAAGGCTGGGGCAGAGGTGCAGAACATCGTTTATCCCCAGGCCAATGCCACCCCGATACAGCTCCAGGCCGCACACCCACCCCCGGCCCGTTTCGAACAAGTGCCAAGGCAAAACAATGGACCGAGGGCCCCGTTCACCCAGGAACAGATGAAAGCACGATTCGAATAGGTCTTCACGCCGTTAGGGCAATCATTAAGTGTCTTATTGCTAGTGTTGCTACAAAAGGGTCTGGTCAATTTACTCCAGCCTTGCCCACCACCCAATTCGATACCAAGAAACTATGATCCGAACCTGCATTGTAACTTTCACCAAGGACCAGGTCACCCTACGGACCGGTGCTTCCCACTAAAGCACGTAATCCAAGATTTAATAGAGGCGGGAAAAATTGTTCCCCCACCGCTTCCTCAAGGGCAGAACCAGAACATCCATCAAGCCCCTCTACCACCACACCCAGGAGGCCCCAGGCCTAACGTCCATTGGGTAGAAGAGGAACACGAAGAGTTCGACCCCTCAGATTACATCAGTAGTCAAGAAGAATTTTCATTTCTCAGGCAAAACAAGGGCGAACCAATTGTGGGGGTAATCGAGCATCTGTATTTAGCCGATTACTTCCCCACCCCGGCATACCAAGAAGAGCCCTTAGATTTAAGGCAGTATTTTTCCACTCCCACTCCTGCCTACCAAATCCAAACGGGCCCAGCCCCGCCACAATCATACGCATATCCGCCCCACTCCCAACTTACCCCACAGTACACACCACCTCCCAATCACCCCATCCCATACACTATCCCACCATCAGCCACCCCATATACCTCTCAGTCACACCCAAATCGCCCCACGCCATACATAACTCCACCATCCTCATACTATCCTACCCCATACACACCCCCAAATCCCCCTACCCAGCATACTATCCCGCCATCCCCAAATCATCTCGCCCAATACAGAACTCCACCATCCCCAAATCACCCCGCCCCACACACAACTCCATCATCCCCGGTATACCCCGTTTTATCCACAAACCCACCATCACCCCACCATGCCACCCCATTTACAAACCCTTCACATCAGTACCCTCCTGCTCCATCTGCTACCCCATCATACCCCTATCACCCCGCACCTCCAATGTTTCCTAGTCACACCCCCACCATCCCTTCACCATTTTGCCCCCAATCCAACTCCACCCCCACCCAAACAAACAACCCCTCACCCACTCCCCTTATCACCCGCTCCCAATTACCACTGGTCTTACCATGCCCCGATAACGCTTGCACAAACCCCCTCCGCACCCTCAAACCCAACTTCCTTGATTCTCGCTAGTACCATTACACCCCCTATTGGAGTCAACTTTGTTGGGCCCGAGAATCAGACATACCCAGCCCAATCCGGCCCAGAATCACCATGCACTCCCTTCCTCATCTCGAAACCCACCTATGACCTGCATCAAGTGCCGTTAAGTTACGAGCAGATGGACATGAATGTTGGTCGCAACCAAGAAGAGACGGTCAAATTTATCACCCGGTCAGGTAGGATTTTTACACAGCCAGAAGCATCGGGGGCCGTTAGAGGAGAAGAGAAGAAGAAAGAGCAGGCTGCAGGGAACCCCTTCGAGAAAATGGCCAGAGAGCATGTGTTGGAGACACAGCTCAAGAGGACACCCGCACATATTACTGTATGGGATTTGTTAATCACGTCCCCGCTACACTTTCAAGACTTAATGAGAGCACTCAAAGACGCACATGTTTCTGCCCACGTGACTCCAGACGAGGTGGGAGAAATAATTAAGCAAGTATTGGCCCCAAATGCCATCTCATTCACTGATGCGGATCTGCCGCTCGAGGGGAACAACCACTCTAAACCCCTGAATATAACAGTGGAAGTAGGGAACTTGGTGGTGCCGTTGGTCTTAATAGACAATGGGTCAGCATTGAACGTATGCCCTCTAAGGATGGCAATCAAAATTGGTGTGAAACCCAACACCTTCTGACCATCAATAACAAGCGCCAAGGGATTCGACAACACCTGGAGAGATATCATAGGAGAAGTAGACCTTGACTTGATCATCGGGCCGTAAACCTTCACCGTCCTCTTCCAGGTGATGGACATCAAGTCTACATTTAATCTACTATTGGGCCGGCCGTGGCTGCATGAGATCGGGGCAATACCATCAACTCTACACCAAAAGCTCCGATTCATCTCAGGCAAAAGAATCGTCACCATCGTAGGTGAGAGCAGAGAAGACAAGGAGCGGAGCGCTCTGCATATTGAGAATTTGAAAGTGCTTGACATGCTGCATACAGCAAATGACACCGATCTCCATCGATTTGAGTATGACTTCTCAGCTATTACCCTCGAGCCGACTAAAAAAACCCCTGCCAAAACTGGAGGAGGAACGGATGTAGCCGTGTTCATGCACCACAAATGGGGCCATCAAAAAGGGAAGGGTTTGGGCCCACGCCTTCAAGCAAGAAGAGACCCCGTCAGGGCCAAGGGCCAGCAAACCAAATTTGGCCTGGGCTACAGGCCCAATGAAGAAGAAGTCAGAGAGGCCAAAGAGAAGATAAGAGCCGCGTTTGTCGCCAGGGCCAGAGGAATCGACCTGGAAGAAGAGCCTCCCGCCCGGCCCCACATCCGCCAAACCTTTGTAAGCGTCGAGGTGGTAAAGATTGATCTGAATGGGGAGACAAGGATAACCCCGCACAAGCTTGCTTCCGCCCACCCCACTAACCCTTACATCATCCCCCCGGACCTCGAGGTGGACTTAGCAGCCCTCTCCTTATTTGAGGAAGAAATCCCCGGGCCCACCCATCACTCTAGCATTAGCCACTTTGGGCCCACCCTAACCTTCAAAGACAGGGTCCCAGAGGATCCCTCCATAAACATGCTAAAGGAAGAACCGCAAAAGCCTCCCGATGTCACTTCCAACCAAAAGCGTAAAGGCCAAGCCTCGCAGGTAAGTAACTGGGAATCTTTGCCCCAACTCCTGGGAGCCACCAAATGCTGTGAATAAGACACCGGCTCTCCAAAAAAACTAACATGTAAGAAGTGAGGTTAGCCTCTGGGATACTCTGCCCTGTATATATAGAGATCCACCGCACCAGGGGCTAACCTCCAAAAAATTACGAAAAACCATAAAAATAGAAAAAATACCAATTCCAAAAATATTGTCCTTTAAAATTCCCAATAAAATTTAAAATTATGTCATGATACCCGTCCCACGCGAAGCCGACCCCTTCCCTAAAGAAATACGAGAAGAGGTAGGAGTCACGAATCTGGACGAGGAAGGTCAAGTCGATGAGCTCCCCAATGAGCTCCTCAAACAATTTGCCGATTTTGAGCATGGCCCCACCCCGATCGTCGAAGAGATAGAGGACTTCAATTTGGGCACCGAAGAGGTCCCTAGAATCACCAAAATCGGAACATCGTTGTCCCCTGCGGAGAGAAAGGGTATGATAGACTTCCTCCGGTCATACCAAGACGTCTTCGCATGGTCGTATGAGGACATGCCTGGTCTGGATACCAATCTGTATGATGCGGGTTTCCTCATGGTATCCAAGTACCCACAATGGCTGGCCAATATCGTCCCAGTGCCAAAGAAAGATGGAAAAGTTCGAATGTGCATTGACTTCCGGAATCTCAACAAGGCAAGCCCTAAGGATGACTTCCCATTACCCCACATCGATATCTTGGTCGATAATACTGCTAAGCACAAAATGCTCTCGTTCCGGGTTCTCAGGCTACAATCAGATTAAGATGGCAGAGGCCGATCGAGAGAAGACTGGGTTCATCACTCCCTGGGTAACATTCTGCTACAAGGTGATGCCATTTAGGCTCAAGAACGCTGGGGCAACCTACCAGAGAGTAATGACGGCCCTATTCCACGACATCATGCACCAGGAGATCGAAGTATACGTCGATGACATGATTGCTAAATCACCGGAAAGGGATGACCATTTGGTAAACCTTCAGAAGCTGTTTGAAAGGTTGAGAAAGTACAGGTTGCGATTGAATCCCTAGAAGTGCGCATTCGACACTATGTCAGGAAAACTATTGGGTTTTATTGTCAGTAGGAGAGGCATCGAGGTCGATCTGACCAAGATCAAGGCCATCACTAAAATGCCACCACCGTCTATAGAGAAAGAGGTCGCAGGCTATTTAGGTAGAATCCAGTATATCACTCGGTTCATTGCACAGCTAACTCTAATCTACACGCCGATCTTCAAGTTACTAAGGAAGAATTTGCCCGTTGAATGGAACGACGATTGTTAAGCAGCGTTCGAAAAAATCAAAAGCTACCTCCTTAATCCACCTATTTTGGTACAACCTGAGCCAGGGAGACCACTCTTGATGTATCTCTCCACGACGTAAGTTTCGATTGGATGTGTCTTAGGGCAGCACGACGAAACAGGAAGAGAACAGGCCATTTATAATCTGAGCAAGAAGTTTACTGATTATGAGACGCGCTATTCTCATCTGGAGAAGGTGTGCCTAGTGCTGGTATGGGCTACTCAAAGACTTCGACACTACTTACTATCCCAGTCCGTTCTACTTCTAGCACGGATGGATCCATTGAAGTACCTGTTTGACAAACCTGCTCTCACTGGCCGAACTGCACGATGGCAGCTTTTATTATCTGAATTCGACATCATGTACAGCACTCAGAAATCGATCAAGGGGTAGGTGCTCGCCGATCATCTTGCTGAGAACCCTTTACTTGACTATGAGCCGTTAAGAACAAAATTCCTCGATGAGGACATCCTGTTCATGACAGAAGATGATACAGAAGAAGCAGAAGAATCATGGGTTATGCACTTTGACGGGGCCTCGCATGTCGAAGGCCAAGGAGTTGGCGCCATCCTAATTTCACCAAAAGGATCCTAGGTACCGATCTCCATCAAGCTTAACTTCCCCTGCACTAACAATATGGCTGAGTATAAAGCTTGTGCCACCGGTCTACAGGCAGATCTCGATCTGAATATAACTCACCTTCGAGTTTTTAGCGATTCACAGTTAATCATATGTCAGACGAATGGTGACTGGAAGACGAAAGACGAGAAACTGATCCCCTATCATGAACACCTCGAGGATCTAATAGCTTGCTTCCAAGATGTGACTTTCTCATACGTCCCCCGGATAAGGAATCGCTTTGCCGACGCATTAGCAACTTTGGCGTCAATGATTGAAATCCCCTTTGGTGTTGAGATGAAGCCAATCATGATCAAGCAGAGGAATGAGCCGGTCTTCTGCCTCCAGATTGAGGAACCTACAAAGCCTGATGATGAGCCACCTTGGTTCTCAGATATCAAGAATTTCCTCAAAACCCTAACTTTCCCCCAGGGTACATCCAAGACGGACTGACGAACCATTCAACATTTAGCGACAGGTTACGTAATTTGCGGGGAATGCCTCTACAAGCGATCATACAATAACATCTTACTCAGGTGCCTCATTGAAACTGAGGCAGTCAGTATTATGAAAGAAATCCATAAGGGATTGTGCGGAGCCCACGTCAGTGGTCACATGCTCGCTAAGAAAATTTTGCCGCAAGGATACTTTTGGACCACTATGGAATCGAATTGCTGCAAACATGTTCAAAAATGCTACAAGTGTCAAGAACACTCCAGTCTGATACACGCTCCTGCCATTGATCTTCACTGCATGACCACTCCTTAGCCATTTGCTACTTGGGGCCTTGACATTGTCGGAATGATTAATCCAAAAGCATCAAACGGACATCAGTTTATCATCATCGCCATTGAGTACTTCACCAAGTGGGTAGAAGCGGCGCCATATGCCAACATCACGACCAGCCACGCCGAGAAGTTTCTCAAAAACAAGATCGTGTGCCGATTTGGAGTACCCAAAGATATCATCACTGATAATGGCACCAATTTTTCTAATAAGCGCATCCGAGACTTCTGCGAGCAGTACAAGATTAAGCACCATTGCTCATCCCCTTATAGGCCTCAGACGAACGAAGCCGTAGAGGCGGCCAACAAAACTCTGATCCGCATTCTTGAGAAGATGGTAGTCACTTATCGAGATTGGAGCAAGCAGTTACCCTTCGCGCTTTGGGCCTACAGAACATCGATCCGCACTGCTACAGGGGCAATACCATTCTCCCTTGTGTATGGAACCGAGGCCGTCCTCCAGGTAGAGGTTGAAGTACCATCGCTCTGAATCCTCATGGAATCAGGCTTACCCGAAGCAGAGAGAGAGAGAGATCACGCTTTGATCAGCTGAACTTACTGGACGAAAGGAGACTCCTGGCCTTGTGTCACACTCAAGTTTACCAGGGGCGAATCGCGCGTGCTTACAATAAATGTGTCCGCAGTCGAGATCTAAAGGTAGGGGACATTGTGCTGAAGAAGATCTTCCCTTCCCTCCATGCCGATCCGAGGGGAAAACTTAAGCCGAACTGGGAAGGACCATACGTCATTCGAGAGGTGCTGCCGGGATACGCCATCCGTCTCGCCACCATGGACGAAAATCATGTTCCTAAGCCCATCAATGCTAGATACGTCCGACGGTTCTACTCGTAGTCTATCATGATAAGGTAAGTATTGATGAAACAGATACGTGACTATTTAAGAATCATCCGAAAGAGGCCATCGTTTTAAGCACAGTAGCCCGGAAGCATCCCTAAAAATGATGATATCCTTTGCTACCCCATTTGAGCTTGGGCCTTTCTTTCAATAAACCCTTTCCCCAAACAAAAAAATATATGTACGTGCACATATACCAAAAAGAGGGAGAGAGGAAAATACATGAGAATAGAGTTACTATCAAATCCAAAAATCGAGAAAAGCAAAACCTCAAAAAAAAAAAAAAATTTGTCTCGAATGGAGGGAAAAGAATAACAAAAAAAAAATATGTAGAATCACGGGAAGAAAGTATTGTGGGAAAACTGAAGCCATAACAAGGAAACCCTTTCAATCCAGCATACCTTCAAATCCTAACCCTACCCATGGCCAAGCTACACCCTAAAGGAAGCCCTCTTTGTAGGTTCGCAAGCAGTCATATTATCTGTTTCCAGCCGGTTATGACGGAATCTTTGTCCGTGTCGTGGCTTTCTGGTTTTAAAAAAAAAAAGAAAAAGAAAGAAAATTAATTTGAGTTCAAAGCAAGATGGACGTGGTGAAAACCCACAAGGGCACCGCAGATAAAAATAGCGAACTCACGCAGACCAGGTGGAAACCTGAAAAGGCACCTAGGGTAAGAGAGCGGACCCATGGACGTAGCGAAAACCCGAAAGGGCGCTATGGGTAAAAACAGGGATGACAAGCATGGCGAAAACCCGTCTTGGGCGCTGTGAGCAAAAATGTCAAGAAAAGAGAGATTAGGAGAGGATCCGTTCCGGCCCGCCTATTTTAGTCTGGACCCCTTGAGCCCCTTCCCCTTTCTTTTGTTGGGCCGCTCATGTTAGAATTAGAACGGATCCTAATCAAGTATGTGTCTCTACCGTGTCGTCTGACACATGACCAAAGGTAAGGCCAGAAGACCAATTAACCTCGGGGAAGCTGACCTATCCACGTTTATAAAGAAGCACCGGAAACTCCTAAACGGAGTTCGACCATGCTAAAAAAGAGGACCCACCAGTTGGCCTTGAAAATATCGACATCACAAAAAGGAGAAACTTTCAAAAAAGATAATGGATTTTTCTTTCCCATAAAAAGCCTCACACTGTGAGGGAGAAAGTTTCAAAAAAGATAATGGATTTTCCTTTCCCATAAAAAGCCTTACCCTGTGTAGGAGAAAATTTTGAAAAAGAAAAAAGATAATAGATTTTCCTTAAAAAAACCTTACGTTGCAAGACGTATGGAAGAAAATTCGAATACCAAAATATATATATATATATAGCAGATTTCATTTCTTTTCTTACAAGCATCACGTATGAAGTGTCACGTCCCAAAAAGATAACAACATGACACACTTTCTACTTTCTGCCTTCTGTACAAGTATAAAACAAACAAAAAAGAAACAATCCAAAAAAGGAAGGAGATCTCTGTTAAGGGGCTTCAGCCCCCCTCTGTGTATATGATCTATGGTATGTGCAGGACCAGGTCAGGGGCAGGAACCACGCTTCAAGGCGTTGATCTTTGCAAGAAGAGAGTCCTCACGGGCATTTCGATCGGTCAACCACCTACCATGAAGACTCTTATGTCGCCTCATAAGCGTTAGCTGCCACCTCAAGACTCAAAAGCCCACCAACCAAGAACCTCACTCGGTCAGAGCGCTCTCACCTCTGCCATCTCAGCTCTGGCCCTCTCCTTCCCCAAAGCCCCAGTCAAAGCCAACTTCTCTACAGAAAGAGACTCAATTCTAGTACGGAGTATCGTTTCCTTGAATGGCCAGGGTCCCATCTCTATCGCATCTACCGAAATAGGGTTAGGGGCAAGTAGCTCTCAGATGCCAGCCAAACCTCCTAATCAGAAGAGAGGACGCCCCCCTCAACCAAGCTACACATGTGCGCCGATTGGCGGGTCTCCCAGAGGGCTGCTATACGATCCAGGTCACTGAGAGAACCCCGAGAGAATATCAGGGAACACAAGGGCAGCGTCACAGTGCACGACACATGTTGGGTATATCAGAATTGACGAAGTACCCGAGATGGGAAATAGTAAGTACTACCAGTCAACCCCAAAAGCGTGATACCCTCACAATCCCGAGAGCAGACAATCGAAAAGGTGCCGTCCAACCAGGGAAGTCGCCAGATCAACTCCGCATCAGATAGCCACAGGCTCAGTTCCTCGATGCTCCCATGGGGCAGCCTCGAGCAGTGGGTCAAAAAGCCTTGAGCCACATCCCCTCTTACTAAGTAGAATCTTGGCATAGGCCCCATGATAGCCTAGCCAAATGCTCTCCTAGCCAAATCTGAATGAGGAGTGGACTCATGAAGAATCCCAACCGGCCGTGGAAACATCGAACCACGATACATCTCAGCCAAGACTAGGTGTACCAGTGAACGGCCTCCCTCAAATTCGGTCAAGACATCGCATAACCTGAGGGAAAATGTCTCGCCCCCAGTAAAGAAGAGAACTTTCGATAGCAAATAAAGGGCAAAGGCCTTCACATTGAAAGGATCTCGGACAGGCAACTTTCGGAGACTCGAGTCGCCAAAAAGTTCTCTAAGGAATTTCATCGAGCACCTAGTGGGCCCGCCGGCGAAGTCCTTCTCATACCCCACCCTTTTTCAAACCAAGAACCGCGTAGACTGCCTTTGCATACCCCGGTTTGGGCACCACTTTGGCAAGCCCCCGATGCATCCTCAAGCCGATAATAGAGGCTAGCTCCTCCAAGGTTGGGGTGAGCTCCCTGGACCCGAATCTGAAG
Source organism: Chloranthus sessilifolius (assembly GCA_021018995.1). NCBI lineage: Eukaryota > Viridiplantae > Streptophyta > Magnoliopsida > Chloranthales > Chloranthaceae > Chloranthus > Chloranthus sessilifolius. The sequence goes on from CM037596.1 coordinate 45,128,538, forward strand.
GCATGAGCCCTACGGTCCCATGACGGCAAAGCCGCCTGTAGGAGGTCGGGCAACAAAGGAACAGTAAGGAGAGAGGAAAGGCAGGATAACCCGAGGCAATCCAGAACAGCGAGCTCCCCCTCAGCTAAGCTAGCGCACCACTTTTGCAAAAAAATGGGCCCCGAGTCCAAACAGGGAAGTACACTAACCATCCCCCGTATGAGAATTTGGGCCGAGAAGCGGGTCCATAGACGTACAAAGATGTTCTATATAAAGCTCAGTCAATTTAGGGCGATGGACCCGCTTGTCAAGAAAAAAGGGAAGAAAGAAAAAGGAGGGGCAAAAAAGGCAAAGCCTGGGTGAATAGTGAGGCAAAGAGGGTTGGGCGCGGATTATAAGGAACCTGTCGAGCTCAGTTATACGGGGCATATATATTATATACGTTAGAGCAAAAATTGAAAACATTATGGCTGACGTATATATTATATACGCCCAGGTAAAAACTGAGCACCCTCCGCTCGACGTATATATTATATACGCCTAGGCAAATTTTCCAAAATTTTGCCCGGCATATGTAATATATATGCCCACTTGAAGAAGCAGGGCCGCGTGACTTCCCTCACATCGGGCCATGCTTTTTTTATTTTTCCTTCCCCAAGGGTGGGACGAGTGTCGCTCAGCCTACTTTTCCTCCCAGGACAGCCCACAGTCGGGCACGCTCATGCACCCATGGGAAACCCTCGGATGATGTGGCATCCGTGGGTCATATGCGGGTAATCACACGCGACCTCGCCCCCATCATTGGAGGGGCTCTAGCCCGCTTCATGCCAAACAAAAAAAAAACCATCGAGGTAGAGAGAAAAATAAACGGAGCATTCATATAAACCATAAAAGTAATAAGGCCATCCAAACAAAATCAAAAGAAAATGATTACATATTCCCCAATATTTCAAAATCTAAACTATTTCACTATTTTAAATTTTTAGAAAATGAACTAATCCTGGCCAGCCCCCTTTGACTTCTTTCGGCATTGGGTCGCACTTTGAAAGGTATGGGTCTCCCCCACCCGAGTCCATGCCTACGAGATGCGGCCAAGCAGAGAGTGCGACTCCTTTTCACGAGCACGCTGCATAAGCACACGAAGGGCCATCAGTTAGGGAAACAAGCAGAAAGTAAATATGAGGATGACTAGATACGGTCAATATTCACTCACCACCTCAACCTCCCTAAGACCGACAATGTTGCGGTAATATTTGGCTTGGTTTACGGCCGACTCATAATCCTACGGCCGACTCATAATCCTACGGCAAAAAGATAAAGAGAGAGGTATCAGTCACACAGGCCATCGGCATGATCTAACAAAACGGAAGAGCAAGGTAACAAGGGAGAGATTACCCCAGGGATCAGCTCAAGGGGTGGAATCTGAATAGCTTCAGCAGATATGCATGCCTTCTCAGCCACATCGGCACACCTACGAGACAGAAAGGCATCATCCAAGCACTTAAAAGTTCCTTGGACCTCAGTTGGCGAACTGCCAGAAGCGCCAGCACCGAAAGGGTCGGAAGGTCCAGCACCGGTAGCCTCATCAGGAACAACTGCCTCACCCCCCTCATCTGAATCATCATCCCGTCCAAACTATAGGGAGAAATAGTCTTTGTTCAAATAGCAGAGCAATTAAGGTAATCATATGGGAGGCTGCTAATAGAAAGAGGAAAGAACATTACCTGAGATCGCGGGCCACTAAAAGCCAAAAAGTTGGCACTAGGCATGAATCGAGGCATCAGAGAACGATAGGGCAGAGACTCGTACCATATCTGATATCCCCCAGGAATGAGAAGGTCATCAATGGGGACCCCGTGGTGGAGAAAGCGAGCAGTAAGCATTTTGGTAGAACCTTCGAGAGCCAATACATCGGCTGGAGGAGCTTGGGGCACAGCAAAAAGAGGTCGATACTGATGAATCACCCTCTCTCCTAAGTAATAGGCCCTGGCCCAGGACCCATAGAAGAAAATAATGCGTCGATCTAACAAAAGGCGGGAAGGGCCCACTGCAGCCAGGTTCCAGAAGGGGGATCTAACGTAGGGATCAAGGATGACCTGCTCAACAAAAAGGAGGAGGGATTTATACGTTTGGTCAGAACCCACAGCATATAGGAGCTATCAAATTTGCGAAGAGAGAAATTGTTATACCTGCTCAGGGATCAGCAGATCAAACTGAGAGCGCACCCCTAACTCCAGGTGCTTCATACCCACGTCCCGACGGCGATTCGCGTGCCAATTGCTCATAAGGGGGAACGTGGGAACTTCCGAGAGAAGTAGAGGGCGACCAGGTTGGAAATGCAGATACCCCCATGCATGAGAAAGCAAGCAGATAAAAATAGATATGCCAAAAAAAGGGGGGGTATGAATTGAGACCAAAGGATAAAATACCTCAAGTGCGGGCCAGAAGCCCACAACGGAGCTGGAGTCCCCAAGAATGGCTCGCACTAGGCTAGACATGAGCACCGCATAACCAGCACCTCCCCAATCGAACCGATATATAGTGTCCCAGTTCACCATAAGACTGAGAAGGGACAATGAGACCCGTCCTCCGCTGGTATTTGAAAGGAGAGTCTTACCAAGGAGGAACAACAAAGAAATGCGGGCCAGCATCAGTGCACGCTCTGGCTCGAGATAGATGGCCGCATCAGGTTGGCCCAGATCCACTAACTCATGATGCTCTAAAAGACCAACCAGCCAAGATAACTTGACTTCGGAACCACGAACGTTCCCGGAGGTTGGGTAGGCTTCTATCAGCCGAGTCACCTCCTCCCTATCAGGCGTACGGGCAGGTATCACTGGAACCCCTCCAATACGAACCCCGCTAATCATGGACCAATCCGCGGGTGTGAGGGTCATGTCAGCCATGGCCATGTGAAACGTCATGGTCTCAGGGCGGAAGCGCTCTATCAGGGCCTTCAGATAGGCCGTGTCAGCCCTCACAGAGGGGCAGAAAATGAAATCTTCAAAACCAGCTTGGGCAAGCAGGTCCTTCACCACCTGGGGGAGATAAAGTACGAGGTGTTGGAGATCGAACCAGCCACCTCGGAACATAATGTGTGGCAAAGGCTGCAGACAAAAGGCATCGGCCAAATAGGAGCAAAGTGGTATAATCAAGGCATTAATGGAAAAGAAAAAGGGCTCATCTATTTACCTGGCCAGCGATCCCAAAGTAAGAAATATGGGTATGCTGACAATGAAGGAGGCCAATACGAGCAGCTTCACCTTGTATTTCATACCAAGGTTGGGAGGAGCACTGAGAAACAATGAACTGCTCCCCATGAGGACCATAGGCCATCTCGGGCCCCTCCTGTGGACCCTGCCCTTCGTCGCCAAACATCTGAAAATATGGAACACATCGGTATAAGAAAGGGCTGCTAACAAAAAAAAAGGAGAATAACAAAAAAATGCACTAATCCATCAAAAAATGAATGAAGAATGAATGGTGATGAATAATGAGGAAAATGAAAAAAAACATAAGAGAGGGGAGCATAGGCCTAAGGAATCGCATATTCCTGAAAAAAAAATGCACTACAGAAAAGAAGAACATCAAGCATTTCAAACCAAAAAAAAGGGAGAAGGAGAAAAGTAACAAAAATGCAAAAAAAAATATAATAATATATGTGCACTAATCCATTATAAGAAAAAAAAAAACAACAACAAAACAAACAAAAACAACAAACAAACAAGAATAAAGATGATGAACGGTGATGATACATGATGAATGATGAATAAAAAAGGGGAAAAAGGATGATGATGAATGAAAAAAAAAAAAAAAAAAAGAGAAATGAAAAAAAAAAAAAAAAAGAGAAGAGCATGAGCACAAGGAATCACATATACTTAAAAAAAAAAAAAAAGAGAAAAAAAATGCAGAACATCAAGCATTATCAAATTCAAAAAGGAGATGAAAGAGAGGTTAATGATTACCTTCAAGGGGAGAGGAAATAGATCCAAAAACCGGCAGAGGATGAGCGTTTCTGATCCACACACATGAACCCCGGTGATAGAACTCGAGCAAAAAAAAAAGCCAAAACCCTAAGGGGCTGTCCTGGACTTGAGAAAGGAGGGAAGAAGATAGAGTTTGAAAGAGGGGGTCCCTTTTGTGCTCGGGCTCGGGCAGTTTTAAAACTGTCGATTTTGGTAAGGCATATATAATATATATGCCCGGCCATTTTTTGCTACAGATTTGTCAGGCGTAAATATTATATACGCCTGACCAAAAGTGGTAGTTTTTAAAATTGCCTAGCCATTTTTTGGCTTTGAGGCCCGACGGACCCCCCCTGTATGCTACGAACCAAGGCCCAGTCCCTCTTAGAAGCCCACGTACCATCAAGCGATGGCGCAGGCATCCCCAAATGGCCCTTCGAGCTCCTTTCGATTGGTCCAAAGGGACCGTACTACAATAAGTGGATCTAGATCTATAAGCGCCCACCAAGTGCTCCCATAAAATCATAAAATCATGAAAAAATTTTGCACAAAAAAAAAGAAAAAAATATTCACATAAAATAACGAAAAAGGAGAAAAAGGAAAAATATCGAAAGACAACACTAGTTCTCAAAAGAGCTCGTAATGACTGTTTGTGCCACTCCGAGAACCGTGTTAAATCAATTCAGAATGATCGGGTTCACCCGAAAACTCTTGAACCCTGTTTTACACAGGGACACCCCGTACCTGATCCGGCAGGCAGATAATTTTACCCATCCCCGGTCCTCGTTCCCTAAACATGCCCTAGGAGGTAGCACCTGGTCTAGCAGGTAAACCAAGGACCTATCACCGGAATGTGCATGTCCTTAAGGTATATCAACATGGCAAGTGGATCTGCCTAAGGATACATGTAAAAATAAAAATTGTTTGAGCATGCTCAAAGTCTCGAACTGACATGTGCAAAAAAAAAAGAGAAAAAGAAAAAGAAGGAGAAGGTTCGAAATAACATGTTGTTATGTAGTTAAAATCCTGAGTAGGTTGACCCCACCTTCCAAGCTTCGGCTCTAATCATCCACCTTCGGATCTATGATTGACCAAGAGTGCACCCGACTTCAGACCATTCAAAAAGACTATTGTCAGTCGAAACTAACCCGTCGAAAATGAAATTACAACCAACCAAACTATGGGCAAACATTCAGACCAAAGGACTCATTCCCCTTTATTTCCTTTTACACAAGCTTAAAACCTGTATAGGCACGGTGTCTCTGTTGAATGTACGCACTTGCGTCTGGGTATCCACAGGATGGTCGTTTGTCCTCGTAAATTGTACCTTAGGGTCGAGGCTTCTGTTCGCGCCTATTTGCTGCTTATCGCCCTTGATGGGTGTTTGTCTGTGCATAGTTAAGTAAGATGTGATTTCATTAGGGACGGAGGCTAGAATTGACCATCTCTTTCGATGGATGTTTGGTTCTAGCCTGATACATTCTTAAAGCATATCAACTGACATTTGATCCACTTAAAGAGTTGTGCAAGAATAAAATTGCGAGAGGTCCTTGATCTTTGCTTAGAGGCCTCAAAACAAAAAAAAATTCAAAAAAACACACAAAAATTACTCTGAAAATGGGCATGCATTCCCAAGAGGTGTTGTGATATCAATATTTGCTCCACTAGGGTAAATCATGCTAAAGCAACCTGGAGGTTGATGGGTTCACCCAGAAACTCCGAGCCTTACCTAGGTAAGGGCACCCGTGGCTAATCCAATGGAGCTGTCAATGCCCCATAGGGTTGGACACATTGTTTAGGCCTTCGCTCTGTGTACCTCGCGTTGATCCCGAAGCATAGATCGATCAACCCGTTTCATGGAGTTGTCTGGTTTAGATTAATACTCAACATCACAAATCTATAATTTTCCTCAGGAAGTGGATGATATCCCGGCTAGCGGGCTTACACTTTTTGTGATCATCGCAGTTATGCCCAGTAATGTCGCAATGCGCTTGGGGACTGTTAGCTTTGAGGTACAGACGATATCCCGAAACGAGAGGGCTTACGTACACTCACCATCACCATGAATGTTTGAAAATTTTGTTGAACTAGGCGGACCCATCAAACGTGCCTTGGACCTCCTCGGATGTCTCTTGTCTTTGGCATCCGATCATTAGTGATCGAATACCAAAGAGGGGCATCTGTAGACACCCAAATTTGGCCCAAGGCCCGATCGGTCTGTACTCCGAGAGAAATGCACCCCTGTACTTCTGATGGCACCCCTGAACCCTTGGGAATCTATCCAGACCTTTAGGAATCACCTAAAACCCTTTAGAACCATTCCCCCAACCCTTAGAGATCACCCATAAACCCTAAGATCCCTTCCCAGACTCAACTTAAACCCTTCTGAGTATTTGATGGGAGGAGAGCTACAGATTTTTATACAAACCACTGCTAAGTATGAGTCACATACCGTTGGAGAGGGGACTGCTCCAGCTTTCCAAAGAGCCAAAGATCACCCAATTTGGAGGTGTGGTTCAAAAGTTATGGCTGAATCAAAATCCACATAAAATCATGACTTTTTGCTTAGGCGTATGTATTACATACGCTCAGCAAATTTGGCCCCAGTTTGGTCAGGCGTATGTATTATATACGCCTACCATTTTTGGGCCAAATTTGGCTAGGCGTATATAATACATACGCCCAGCATAGGAAGGCCCACCATGGGCACCTATCTTCTCAGATTCCCCCTGGTTTTCATGAAAATTACTATGCATAAACTGGGCGTATGTAATATATACGCCCATCTTAGCTATAGTATCTGTCATTAAATGCTCGAATTTCCTCCATCTGGTTTGACCCTTTGACCATTCCCTTGGTTAAGGTGGGTGTCTTAAGGTTAGTTACACCCGCACCCCCTTTGAGGTTATTGGCAACCCTTAAGTCACCCATGGTCTCACCCCATCATCTACCATTGAAATCAGTTTCCCAAACCCCTAGAACCCTAAAAACCTAGAAAACCTTAGATGGAGGATTACCTAATTGCTAAACCAATTAGCTCTTAAGTAACCCTCTAACCCACCTCTTCTCTATAAATAGAGAGGTCCCCCCTCTTCCCCAAAAGGTTGAAAAAATTAAGGTTGAAGAAAATTAGGAATCCCTAGTGAGAGAAAGCCCTCTTATTTTCCATTCTCCAACCAGAATTCCAGCATGCTTAATTCACCCCTTTCAACCCATCCCAACCATTAGATCATCCACTTTTTAGTCAAGCTTAGTCTCTAGCTTCATCCTACACTTCCCATCTATCGAATCTTAGTGTTAGAGTCCATTCCCCTACCGATTGAGTCATTTAAAGCCATCGGAAGCACGCCAAAGCGAAGGTCTTGTACGGTGCAACAAGGGCCCGTGAGCTCCGGCTCACCCCTCTCTTCCTCTACCTTCTTGGTGTTTCTTCCATCCAAGGATTCAAGCTGTTACGCCGTCGAAAGCTTGATAGGACCGTATTACCTTCGGGCAAGGGGAAGCTCCGCCCATTTATTTTTATTTTGGCCATAGATAGAGACCGCTACGTGCGGGTTGATCGGGTGCCTAAACTCTTCCCAATCGATAACCGAAGCCCCTACCCTAGAGCCTTTGGCAAAGAGTGGTAAATCAGAGTCATATTTAGCATTTCGATACTCAAAATATTGATTTAAAGGTTTCTCGGGTCACCAAAAGCTCCGGGTGGCGACTCTACATTTTATTCTATCACGAGTGCATCGCCGCGACGGGTTCGAGAGGATCCATGCTCTCACACTATTGTAACCCCAACAAAACTCCAAGACCCTGGAGTCCCCACTATCCCCTGTATCATTGGGGATCATACTATTGAAAAAGCCTTGTTAGATCTGGGAGCTAGTGTGAATTTGTTTCCATATTCAGTATATGAGAAGCTGGGCTTAGGAGAGTTGAAGCCTACACATGTGGTCTTACAACTAGCTGATAGATTTGAAAGGAAGCCTATGGGGATCATTGAAGATGTCTTGGTAGGGGTTTATAAATTCTTTTATCCTGCTGATTTTCTGGTGCTGAACATGGAGCCAAGCAAGTGTGCTACTTCTATCCCTGTGATCTTAGGCAGACCCTTTTTGGCCACTACAAATGCTTGTATACAACGTAGATTAGGGGTCATGAAAGTATCTTTTAGTAATATGAAAATCAAGCTGAATGTGTACAGTGTAGCCCATCAGCCCCACTTAGAGAATGAGGACTATTTTTCCATTAATGTGCCGGATGAGCTTGTGCAAAAAAATCTGCCTTAGCTGCTGCATGGTAATGATTTGTTTAATGTTTTTGAAGAAGTATGGAAGGAAACAGTGGAAGAGAAAGCTTCCACATCTGAGCTTCAGCAAGTGAAAATTGTAAATTCTGAAGTAGGACCAGCAAAGCATCACCCATGGACTCCTGCTTTACTACCTCTTCCACCACCCTCTAAGGCACCCCTATTACCTTCACTCATCAGTCTCCCAGATGTGGAGTTAAAGCAACTCTCAAAATCTTTAAAATATGCCTTTTTAGGAGCCAATCACAAACTGCCAGTGATAATCTCTTCCTCCCTCAGTCTTGAGCAGGAAGAAGAATTGCTTTGTGTGCTAAAAGGCATAAGAGAGAAATAGGGTGGACTATTACAAATTTGGGAGGGATAAATCCAGCTGTGTGCATGCAAAATATTTATCTTGAAGAGGGTTCTAAACCTTCTAGAGAGATACAAAGGAAGCTCAACCCACGCATGCAGGAAGTTGTTATGAAGGAAGTAGTCAAACTTCTTGATGCTGGGGTCATTTACCCTATCTCAGATTCTCAATGGGTGGCACCTACCCAGGTGGTGCCTAAGAAATCTGGTATCATAATAGTTCAAGCAAACTCAGGTGAGCTGATTCCAACCAAACAGACTACTGGTTGGAGGGTATGCATAGACTATCGCAAGCTCTATGAGAAAACTAGCAAAGATCACTTCAGATTGCCTTTTATAGATCAGATCTTAGATAAGTTGGCAGGCAATACTTGTTACTATTTTCTTGATGGTTATTCAGGATACAACCAGATTCCTGTTTACCCACAAGATCAAGAAAAAATCACATTTACTTGTCCATTTGGAACCTTTGCATATAGAAGAATGCCATTTTGACTATGTAATGCACCTACCACTTTTCAAAGATGTATGTATGCTATTTTTTCTGACATGATTGACAAATTTTTAAAGATTTTTATGGATAATTTCTCCATTTTTGGGGATGATTTTAGCTAATGCCTGCACCATCTCAACCTTGTGCAGTAAAGGTGTGAGGAGACCAACCTGATTTTGAGTTGGGAAAAGAGTCATTTCATGGTGACTCAAGGTATTGTCCTAGGATATGTTGTTTCCCAAAGAGGAATAGAGGTTGATCAAGCTAAAATTGATTTAATAGCACATTTGCCCCCTCCTAAAACTGTCAAATAAGTCAGGTCATTCTTGGGCCATGCTGGTTTCTACAAGAGGTTCATCAAAGACTTTAGCAAACTTTCCAAGCCTCTTTGCCACTTGTTGTGCCAAGAGGTTCCATTTGTATTCAATGATGAATGCCTAGCTACTTTTGAACTTCTAAAGACTTGTTTGACCACTGTTCCTATATTGCAAGCTCCTGATTTCTCTATGCCATTTGAGCTGATGTGTGATGCATCAGACTTTGCCATTGGTGCAGTACTGGGACAAAGGAAAGACAAAGCACCATGTGTGGTGGCATATGCTAGTAAGTCAATGGTTGATGGTCAATTGAATTACACTATAACTGAAAAAGAGTTACTGGCTATTGTATTTGCTTTGGAAAAATTTAGATCATATGTGTTGGGATCCAAGATCACTATGTTTACCGACCATTCAGCCTTGAAATACCTCTTGTCTAAGGAGGCCAAAGCTAGACTAATTCGATGGATTCTTCTTTTGCAAGAATTCAACTTAGAAATCAAAGACAAGAAGGGGGTTGAAAATGTGGTTGCAGACCACCTATCAAGGATCTCAGATGATGAAATAGAGAGCTTGCCCATCAATGATTCTTTTCTAGATGAGCAGTTTTTAGCTATGGAGATAAGTATGCCCTGATTTGCCAACATAGTAAACAATCTTGCTGTGGGAAGGATACCCCCACATTGGAGTAAGGATAATAAGAATCTATTCTTCTCACAAATTCGATATTACATGTGGGAGGATCCTTACCTCTTTAAGCATTGTGCAGACCAGGTAATAAGAAGATGTGTACCTGAAACTGAGTTTGAAAATATTCTAACCATGTGTCATGAACAGGCTTGTGGGGGCTATTTCAGTGGCAACAAGACTGCTGCAAAGGTGCTTCAAAGTGGTTTCTATTGGCCCACTCTTGTCAAGGATGCCATACAGCATTACAAAGCTTATTCTAGATGCCAGCAAATGGGAAATATTACAAAAAGAAACTCTGCCCTTGCAACTTGTGCTTGTTGTTGAATTATGTGACATATGAGGAATTGATTTTATGGGACCTTTTCCCCCCTCCTATGAAAATAATTTCATCCTTGTAGCTGTGGACTATGTGTCCAAATGGGTAGAGGCCATAGCTACAAGAAAATGATCATAAGGTTGCCATTAAGTTCTTAAAGGACAACAATTTCTCTAGGTTTGGCACCCCCAAAGCTATAATTAGTGATGGAGGAGGCCAATTTTGTAACAAACCTTTCAAAAAGCTATTGGAAAAATATTCTGTGACTCACAGAATTGCTACTCCTTACCACCCACAATTCAGTGGGCAAGTAGAGATTTCCAATAGGGAAATCAAACACATCCTACAGAAGACTGTGCGAGCTGATAGGAGAGATTGGTCCATAAAACTGTCAGATGCCTTGTGGGCTTATAAGACTGCCTATAAGACCCCCATAGGAATGTCTCCATTCAGGCTAGTATATGGCAAGGCATGTCACTTGCCTATTGAGTTAGAACATAGAGCATATTAGGATATTAAAACATTAAATTCTGACTTAATTTCTGCTGGTGTGAACAGGAAACTACAATTATCTGAGCTTGATGAGTTAAGGTTGGAAGCATATTCAAATGCTCAAATTTACAAGGAAAAAACCAAAGCCTTTCATGACAGGCACTTGTTGCGGAAAGAATTCAAAATAGGTGACAAGGTATGGTTGTTCAATTCAAGATTAAAATTCTTCCAGGAAAATTACAGTCCAGATGGGATGGGCCCTACACAGTTTTACATGTTTCCCTATCCGGGGCTGTAGAAATCATGGACCCTATAGATGATAGGGTCATGAAAGTCAATGGGCAGAGGCTAAAAATTTGTGTTGAAAAAATTTGTGAGCCTGAGGAGACCATTGATCTTAAGGACCCTCCAATTTATACTTGATTTTAGTGTGTATAATATGTACTATATTTTGGTTCTGTTTAAGTGATTACTTTCTATTTTGATGTTTTATTCATTTACAATAAAATTGCCATGCTAGAATTAGGTCATCATGTCCATCTTGCCAGCAGTTTAGGGACCATGGGAGTATGTCAATAATGAAAACAAATTGAATGGAAGCACAACAAAAGAGTTTGTTGGGTGCTGCGGCTGAACACAGCACAAAAATGTAGCTTTTATGGACATATGGGACCTTTCGATAGGTCATTTTAGGATTTCGATAGGCACTGCGACTTGTCGATAGGTGAAAACAACTTTTCGATAGGTTCAAAAGGTCAGAAAGAAGTTTTTGATAGGTTCGGGATACCTATCGGGAACCTATCGAGAGGATGAATCATGTACCATATGAACCTATCTATAGGAAGGATTTGACCTATCGAAGCACTCCACCTGTAGGCCGTATTCTTTATAGTGTTCGACAGGACGCCTTGACCTATCGAAATCACCCAGCTCATCCTATCAAAATCAATTTTCACTCTTTATATACCTATCGTTAGGTCATTTTTGCTCCATTCAACACCTTCTGCAAAACCCTAGCTCTCTCTTCCTCTTTTGTCGCTGCTCTCATTTTCCACTAAATACTCTAAGGACTTTTTGCCATTCAGTTTTCCATCCCTCAAGTTCATTCAACTCGCACAAAGGAGCATTTTGCACCTGATTTTTGTGAAATTGGAATTGTGCATCATGATTTCAATAAAACCCTAGGAGTTTTGGGTAAGTTATCCTCTTGCTTTCACTCTGTTATTTTTCTAGTTGTTTACTTTAGAGTTTTATTATATATTAGTGCATGAACCTTACGAGATCAACTTCTGAGAGTAAAATGACTGATTCTGAAGAAACCCTAGCTGACCTATTCCGGCAACCAGCTTCTTCTAGCCCAAAGTCCTTCAAAAAATCAAAGCCTACCACCAAATCACCTACCAAGAGGAAGCTCCCTGAGGGGACGCCCAAGAAGGCTCCTAAAGCAAAAAAGGCCAAGTATGCACCAATCCCGGAGCTTGATGCAGAAATACCCGTGGAGAGATCTACTCCAATTGGGGAAGCACCTTTACCCACCCCTGACATATTGCCTGAGGTGGAGCTTCCTACTACGTTAACCACTCCTAATGAGTTTGTGGATGGTTTGAGCCTTATCTCGGAGACAGATTTTGACCTTGTGTAGTTTGCCAAGATAAAGGAGTGCCAGGGGACACTAATGTATCTGAAGAAGGAGGGATTGTTACCCCTACTTACACCCTTGAAGGATACTGTGTACCCCAGGCTGGTTAAATTGTGGTATCAGAATTTGACAAAGAAGGTGGTGCCTAGGACTGAGGCTATGCTAGAATTTCTGATTGATGATTGGCAATTAACTATGAATTGCAAGGAAATTGGGATGGCTTTGGGAGTACCACATCAATTTGACTATACTAGATCTGAGGGAGCACCCAAATGGGTTGCATTTAGAGAAATGGCTAAACAGCTCACCAATGGAATTGTGGGATCCGGTGAATCTTTGATGAGAAGAGACCTCCAACCCACCCTTAGATTCATCGACACTATTCTGAGGAAGAATGTGTATGTCACTGGGCACCTACAGAAGAGAAGGCCCCCAGTTGTAGATGCTTTATACTATTGTTCAAAAGGGCAATTTTTGAATGCACTAAATCTGATTTTCGAGACAATGGTAGACATTAATGATAAGGTGCTTAAAAGACAAGCATTTGCTAAAGGTGTTGGGTTGCCTTTCAGCAGGCTCATTACATGTTTGCTAACGGCTGGGAAATATGTGGTACAGAGGAATGAGCCAATAGCGGAGTTGATCCCCAAAGAGTATGGAAAAAGGGCATGGTCCACCAGCCTGACCCTGATAAAGAAGGGTAAGCCAGCTGAGATGGAGGAGGTTTAGGAGGTGCCCACTACCACTGCAGCAAATCTTACTGTTGAGATTCCCTCATCCTTCCTTTCACCTACCTTACCTACATCATCACCAACACCTCCATCCACTTTGCTTTTCCCCTTTGTATCAGCTCCTTTTCCCACAGACCCCCCTCCTCCTACCTATGAGTCAGTTTTACCTCCACCCACCACTCCAGTTCTTGAACCTGAAGTGCTTGAACCTCCAACACTACCAGAGCCTACCCCTACCCTTTCTTCTCCACCCTTTGACCAACCCATTTATGACTTTCCCCCTCACCAACCCCTACTTCATGCCCAGGTCTTAGACCAATTTACCACTGTTGGATTCATTACTCTAATGATATCCATTGTGGAAGATGTTGGGTATGAGTACACCCCACTCCCTGACTCCTCACACCCCATTCCCCCTCACTTCAACCATGTACCCTCCTCCCCTTTTCATCCGGTCCAAACACCTGTCCCCTCCAACCCCACCATTCCTTATACTTTCACTCAAATTCTCTCCCTCTTACAGTCCATTCAAACTCAATTGACCACCAACACCAATAATCAAGCCATCATGAGCTCATGCCTTCAATCCATTCAATCCACCCTTACCCCATCCTCTTTAGTTCCCCAACCCCCTCACACTTCTCCGCTTTCCCCTATCAAATCACCTCTCCATTTATCTCCTCCATCTTCACCCATAGCTCCACCTCCCACAGCTGCTACCCAGTCTAAGGAGGTAGCAGCTCCACCTTTCCCCATACCTATCTCACCACCATCTTTTACTCCTTCCTCACAAGCTGTGGTAGCTACTGCAGCTACTGTGTCACCTACCACCCAACCACCCACTCTCCCTCCACCTGTCTTCAAAGATGCCACAAACCAAATTGATTCATTTGAGGAACTGGTTTTCTCCACCCCCCGTCTTCCTCCACTCCACCCCTTTCCTTGCCCATTGTACTCAAATACCCCATCTACATTCCCCCTTACCTCACATTGTTGTATGCAATGAGGGACTACTCCTACATCCATCGGGATGTCCTGAGAGGTATGGCTGCCCTCCGAGCTTCCCTTGAATCCTCCTATGAGGAGAGGATTGCGAACATGGAATTGGAGCACAAGGTCATGCTCCGAGATATCTCTGAGGGGTGGAAGCAAATCCTGACTCGTTATGAGTCCGCAAACCTACTTGCTGCTGCTCAGCGTAGCATTGCCGAGTTTGAGAAGAAGAATGTTGAACTTCTCCAAAAAAAATTAGCCAATGCCCAAGAGATACTTAAGGCTACCCAAGAACTCTCTAAGTCTATCCTACTTTATGCAGCAAAGAAAATTGACATTCTGGAGAGAAAGATTGCTTCGTTAACCTCTCAACCATTTCAACCGGCCCCTCTAGCTACAGCTCCTCCCACCAATCCTCCCTCCACCCATACCTGTACACCTTCTTCCACTAAACCTACTCCTACCCCATCTGTAGATGTTCCCCCTCCTCCAGCCCAAGATCCTCCTTCCTCTCAACCTACCCCACCAAAACTTAAGACGACTTACACAAAAAGAAGAGTCACTTCTAAAAGATTTGTTTCTTCTGCTTCTGCTCGCAGAAAAGGGAAGGAACTGCTACCCAGTCTGAAGAGGTAGTCCACACCAAGCCCCCACCCCCACATGACACCTCCTCCACCTTACTCTCCAAGGAAGAAAGAAGGCTACTGCCCTTGGCCTAGATCCTACTGCCCTCTTCCCTTCTAATTATGATTCTGATCCTGCTGATGCTTCTGCCAAGCAAGACAAGGAATCTACTACCCAGTCTGAGGAGCCCCCCTAGCAGTCCACCCAGAAGTCCCAACCTAAAGGAAAAGCTCCTTTATCTAAGAAAGATTTGAAACACCTGGCAGACTTGTATGATTGGCTTGATGATGCTTGTAAATAGTGTGGACTATTTTTAGCTTGTTTTCAATTCCTGACTTGTATCCTGTACATTTTTTTTTTTTTGGATATTATTAATATTTTGTTTTCAGTACCTATGTCTCTCTTTGTGCATAATTGTTCTATATTTTCTTACCTCACCCTTCTCATTGTTTCCTTGCTATCTAAATAGTGAGGACATTGTATAACTTAGGTTTGGGGGTTTGGCAGAGTAGACTTGCTATATGAGTTAATGCTAGTGCAGCTATGTTGAAAAGAAAAAGTTTTTAAAAATAAAGTGATTTCCCATCTGATTTTTGAAAAAAGAAGAAATTAAAAAACTTTTTGAAACTGAAATATGTTGTAGTTTTAACATTTTTCATGAAGCAAATGCCAAGAATTTTCAAAAAATTGTTGTTTAGTGAACCTGAAAGGAGAGAAAACTATGAGGATACACCCCAGAAATTTGATGGAAGGCCATACCCAGTGAGATTTGGGCCTGAAAAATTTTCTTTGAAGAGTGTCTTGGCAATTTTTTTGCTCTAAGGACTTACTGGATCTAGTTTCGATCACTAGAAGTTAGGCAAATCCAAATTAAAACAGCTTGACAGCATTCATGACATTGAAGACATGAAGTAAGGCCATCCCTTGGACAGTTTGAGCTTAAAATTTCCCACCTTTGAACTGCCCTTGATACACACCTTTTGAGCCCTAAAAATCCTAATTTTCTTTGATGAAAACTAGAAAATTTGAACCCAAAACCTTTTGACCTATTTCAGTTCACCCTCAATCTGAGAAACCAGGAAATAGAAGGAGAAGTGAGGTTAAAGGAGCAAGGTTTGACAATTTGGTGCAAGAAGAAGAAAACACATTTGAAGGCAAGTGTGATGTATAGTGGTGGCATTCCAACCCATAAAAAATATAAATAAAAAAAAGAGAAGTCACTTCATTTGAAAATCTATAAGAAGATAAGAAGCTAATGAAGCTGATCACTTCAAGTCTGCAAATTCAAAAAGAAAATGAAGATGTGCTGAAATGAAGAAGGTTGAGTTGCAAATCACCTCCTTTCCTCTACTGATTTCTCAATTTGAATTCTTTTTTTTTTACCCCTTTATTCTTTTATAAATTTTACCCATAAGCCACATTACAACCCAATAAAAAGACCCTACTGATCTGAAATGAATTGAGCTATCATGTAGAGATGAGGATTTGTTTAATCTATGGTGAAAAGAGTTATAAAATTTTAGAAGTTAGAGCAATGCCTATGCTCATGCTTGTAGTCCTATTTGAGGGCTGTAACTGCTCTTGAGCTGTGTGAAATGATCCACCCTTCTATTTTTATTATGAGTGACAGCCCCGGTAAGATTTAGGTCTGAAATCAAAATTTGATTGGGGCATTATCGAAACAGAATTCTTAAATTAAAGGTGATCTCTGCATTAATTTTCAGGCACAATGCCTTGACATGAACTGATTGATGATGAAGGAATTATAATAGAATTTCAGGTTTTTGAACTAGTGATTTTTCTGCTAAGAATCCTCTAAAAACTAAATGGACATGGTGTGGAATTTATTTTATTTAATTAAACTCTATTTTAGCATGTTGCATTAGTACTAGTTGATTTTATTGGAGAAGTTTGTGGGTACCTTCACTGAAAACCCTCAGGAGACTTCACTCCTCCACAAGAGAGCACCTAGGGGTTTAAAAGGCTTGATGCATATGCTAAATGCATCTATGCTCCCTACAGAAGTGGCATTTTTAGCTTTCTTTATTCTTCCTTTGCTCAGGGACTAGCAAAGCTTAGGTTTGGGAGTGTATTAATCAGTGAAAAATGCCATTTTTCACCCTTTAGCCTGACCTTTGATAGACCTGTGAGTAAACTAATAAATGCATGTTAAGTATATTTTGTAGATAGCAGCAAAAGACAGGCATAGCGCAGAAATTCACCCAAAAGTGCTTCACAAGAAGGTCCATCTCTCAGTATAGCTTAGACTCAACAATGGCACATAAGAGGGATGCACACCAATGCCCACTTGGGGCATGCAGCAACAGCAAAGCAGTTTTGAAGAAGTGAAAACAGGTAAAAAACAACATGTAGAGAGGTTATTGGAACCTGTCGATAGGATCTGAAGGCTAAAAAAGGAAAAAGTCGTGAAGATGGGAGAATTCGATAGGATCCAGAACCTATCGCGAAGTCTGGAACTTGTCGATAGGAGCTAGAAGCAAACCTATCGAAACTTATTACACAAGAGATCAACCTGTCGAAAAGATCCTTCAACCTATCGAATACACTAGATGAAGGCTGAGGATGTTGGAACTCTATTGGAAGGATCAACCTATCAGAACCTATCGAAAGGATCCTGAATCCTAGCAAAAGGAACAAAATGCCTGCTTGGAACTTGTCGAAAGCTTCAAGAACCTATAGAAATTGACCGAAGGACTTCTCAGAAGAGTTGATGTGCACACGTTGCGACTTAGTGACTTACTGCATGCAATCCAAGGCACTCTGGTGACCGGCATGATGGTTTTAGAAATACCCTAGAAAACCCTAACCGACCCACATGCTCTCCCCCAACTCTAACTAACTCAGAGGACCTTCTAGAAGGGGAATAAAAAGAGAATAACAGAATCAGCCCGGCTGAGCTGTGATTGGCAGGAAAAATAGATTTGAGGCAGAGGGGGAGAGATATAAAAGGAGGGAAGTTGCAAGAAAAAGAGGACCATTGGGGAGATCAGAGTCGGCATCGAAACTTCCATTCGAATTCATATTCTTTCTCTTAGCCCAACTTTCATAGGCTAATTTCCTTGGAGCAGCAAGGAGTGAGGTTGGATCTGTAATTGGGGAAGGTTGAGAGTGTTATTGAGGGTCAGATGATGCACAAACTACAAATCTGAGAGCATTTTATTGTATAGTGAGTTTATTTCAATGCAATATTGATTTTATTGTTTTAATTAGATATATAGTTCATCTGGTTTTATTTGGTGCTCGACGGATTTGTCTAGATGGGAATCAGCTCACCCACTTAACTGGTAGACCTCTTGGATACCATTTGATCTCCCTAGATATGATGTTCCTGCAATTGCTTATGTCTGTGGCCTGGCAGTTGCAACATTTGTAGTGATTATAATATTCTGATGGAAACCTGAGAATGGAGTGAATCTATTGGATGATCTGTGACCATTGAAGTGGACAGATCATAACCTTAAGATCAATCCAAATCTCTGGCTTAGATCAGATCCTTCTACCCTGCAGCTGTGCTTATAGTCAGATGAGGGATTGGCCTGCTTTGAACTCTTTGTAACCCTATCAGCTCAACCCAATTACAGCAAGACCAAACTCCAAGCTGCTTCTCTCCATTTTCTATTTTTTTTATTTCACCAAAAATTCCCCTCACTTATAAGATCTGAACTCTGGACTTGAGCCCAATTTATTTCTGCATTTAATTGTATTTCTGTAGTTTAGTTTAAAGTGACAACCCCTTCCATTTGCTATTTTAGTATTAGGTAGGGTGCCAGATCTACTACAGATCTGGAGATTTACTTGATTTTTAGCTCACATTTCCCTGTGGACATTCCCTTAATCACTCTTTAAAACTTGCTATAACAGGCCCTGAACACTTGCAGGTCTGTGTGTCTGCTTCCCTTAGTGTGTGCCACCAATAGATCCTTTAATTGTGTGATTTTAACCGTCTTTTCGAACACAAGGCAAGAAGCCAACAATCATGGGGTCACGAAATGGCAAATAGTGCTCACTTTCTATGAAGGATTAAATGACCAAACTAGGCATAGGATTGATGTTGCTTGTGGTGGTATGTTTCATAATTTAACAGTAATGGATGCTTGGGAACTCTTTGAGACCCTTGGCAAGGAATCGGTGCAACACCAAGCAACGTGTGAGATTGATTCGGAGACCGTAATGAATATGCCCCCTAAGCAAGGAGGATTATATAAATTAAAGTTAATAATGAAAAATCTTCTGAAGCTGAAGCTTTGAAAAGGAAAAATTCAATCTCTGGTGGGTATAAAATCATACCCAACATCTGGACAAGGTAAAGCTTGTGGTCCTAACCATAAGCCAACTCAAACAACTCCAAAGTATCCTACCGCTCCTTTTACCCCACAGAGGCCCAAGACCATCCTGACACTAAGGAAGCCCTGATGCAGATAGCCGAAAGTTGGCTGCAGCATGGCTAGATTCAAACACAATTATTCAATAATCTCCTGGGATCCATTACCCAATTAGAAACTCAAGTTGAGCAATTAACCGTTTTGGCTAACTTGAGAGGCAGGTATTATTCCTCCTCATGGCCAGTTGGCACCCCAAGAGGATATATCATCATGAGAGCCACATCAACTCCCCTTGTCAGTTATTGAGCTCCTCGTGGACCCATTCAGCTATCAACTCATTCGTAGCAAAATCTTATAACATATGTATATCATTATTACCAGTATTATTTCTTTTCTTCTTTTCAAGAATCTCATACGACTTGCAATGTGGAAAATACCCCCAATCGTATAAATATATCTCGATAATCATGTTTGAACGTATGGATTTACTAGTAACCATGCTAAATCATAGCGAATATGATTCAACGGTAAAGGGACTTTTCAAACGGTTCATTGATAGCTAGAATTATAAACAAAAATTCTAGGGAACAGGCGATTCCAGTGGTCTATCTTATCAGTTACATTGGAATTCAAACCCATTAATTTCATAAGGGAAACAAACAGACTTTTCATTCAAGACTACCACTTCCCAACCACCCTAGCCTACGAACCTACACATCGACATTTACTCGAAGTGACAATTCAAAGCCAAGCCTCTTCCCTATAAATTCATACCAGCCCATAAACAATCTCATGACGAAAAAACATACCCAGAACGATTTCAATAAAATTTTTGATAGAATTCTCTAAATACATAGAGCTGAGGTCCTAACTGCATAGCAGAAAGTAAAAGATTTGAAGCAGCAGAAATCTATCTGAGATGTTGAATCATCCACCGAGACTACCCTTTACCCTAAACCTAACCCAAATCCAAAACTATATACCAAGAACTCATCTAACCCCACGTCCTAAATTTTACACCATCACAAACCACCCCAAATGCAAACTCCCATATGATGATGGTGGGTTGAGCCGTCCCGCGCCACCCCTCTACATTGCTTATCTTCTCCCTTCACTTGCACTACATTTCCTTCACATAGTTTTCACAAGGAAGCAGTATAAGAAAAAGATGAATCAGAGAGGTGTTCGCTTCCCACTTTTCAAAGGACTTTCACAGTGGCTTGCATTTCTTTCCAAAAAGAGGAATGTGATGTGCATTGCTCTGCGAAACTTGGAAGACGGAGGGTGCAATCCTGCAAAGGCATAGATATGCCTTTTGTGGGAAGGGATGAGAGACTCTGATTGAAGGTAGTTAGAAGTCAAGGACCGATCTTTATCAAAGAATCCTTAATCTTGGACGTTGCTGCCAGTGTCTTAGTTTAATGTGTGTCTAGATTTTTCCTAGGAATTTCTTTTTAGTATATTTCCTTCTATGTTTCTATAATTAGTTCCCATATATATACATATATATATATATATATATATATATATTATAGACACCCAAATTTGGCCCAAGGCCCGATCGAAACACATTTCGAAAGAGGCGTGTCTCTGAGCTTTTGATGGCATGTATGAAACCCTTAGGAACCCCTCCAAAACTTTAGGAGCCATCCCAAACCCTTAAGAATCACCCTAGATCCCTTAGGAACCTTCCCGAACCCTTAGAAGCCAATCCCGACCCTTAGAACCCATTCCAGACCTTAACCTAACTTTCCTGAGCAATGGATGAAGAGTGGTATACTAGGACTAGCTGTGACCTTCTACTGTGATCGAATCTTATACCATTGAAAAGTAAAAGTCCTTAGCTTTCCAACAAGTCAAGAATCACCCCAATCGGAGCTGTGTGCGAGAAGTTATCACATCCAAACTTGAAGGGTAAAATGGTAAATTCAAGTGACCCCCTAGGGATTTGGCGCAACTAATAGTTGCACCAGTTATAGGTGGGTCCCCAGCAGGCAATTGACTTCCCAAAGCTACTGGCATCACTATTTTACTGTGCATATGCTTGGCACAACTAATAGTTGCGCTAGGCTAGGCATATGAACAGTAACCCAGGTTTTTGCCTCGAATTTCGAGATTGGAGTTTGACTTATTGACCATCTTGACCTTTGGGATGTGTTTTGCTAGTTCTGTTGCACCCATTTACTATCTATGTGCAATATCTTAAGAGGTTTAAAGCCTCGCCCTATCATCCAACATTGGAGCAACTCTTCATAGTCTTCAAGGCTCCAAAAACCTTAGGAAACCTTAAATTGCCCATTACCTAATTGTTAATCCCAATCAGCCTCTAATCACCCTCCTAACCTCTCTTTTTCCTATAAATAGAGAGGCACCCCCCTTGCAAATGGCTTGAAAAAATTTGTAATTAAGAGATTAAGGAATCCTTCTCTCTCCTCTAATGCACCATTCCCATACAAATTCCAGAACTTTAAAAATCCCTTTAGACCTTAACATTTCACCCAAAAGCTCTAGGTTAGGTGTGTGTTACCCCCTAGCCTTCCCTCTCTACTTCTTAGGTATCAACCCCTAGGAGTTAGAACCCCATTCCTCACCATACAAGCCTTCAAAAGCTCACCGAAGCAAGACAACGCAAGGCTCCACAGCGGTGCAACAAGGGCCTGAGAGCTCGGCTCTCCCCTCTATTCCTCTACCTTCTCGATTATTCCTCCATCCTCTCATTTGTGCCATTATGCCGCTAAATTTTCGGTACAAATCGAGGGGCATAAATAAGATTTTAAGACCCTTTGGGCAAGAGGAAGCCATTTTCTTTTCTTTTATATTATTTTTGTTCTGGCCATAAGTAGAGACCGCATTAAGCGGGTTGATTGGGTGCCTAACACCTTCCCAATCAATAACTGAAGCCCTTACCCAAGAGCCTTTGGTGTAGACCGGATTCAGAGTCATATTTATGGCACTTCGATGCTTATAAAATTGATCTAGGTTTCTCGAGACACCAAAAGCTCTGGGTGGCGACTCTAAATATTTCATTAGTGAGCACATTGTCCCTACGGGATCATCAAAAATCCCACGGTTGTACAGATGATGACTCTGCTAGGGAGTATCTAGTATAGCTTTCCCTTGAATTTGGCCTCTTTATTTTTTGATTTACTAACCTTTTTATTGCTATTTATCTATTTTTATTTTTTACTCACCCCTCCAATTACATCATTTTACTTACCCCTACATTTATGTCATTTACGAGCCTTAGCCGTTTAGCGGGCCTCCCTGCGTACCGCATTCAATTTCTCTACATTTCCATCATTTCAAGCACCTTAGTCGATCGACGGGTCTACTTGTGTATTGTCATTTAATTTCTTTACATTTCCATGATTTAAAGTTTCTTAGCCATTTGGCGGGCCTACATGCGCTTTTAATTCCGCAATCATATTCCGCCAATGAACGCTGGCCATAGAGGCGGCACGGGATCATCACCCCCAGTCTTTGAACTTAAGAAAATTTTCTTTAAAGTGAAAAATAAAAATAAACCAACAAAGGGAATTTAAATTGATTTTTACGGGGTAGAATTTTAAAGGATTGGGTTATTTAAGCACACATACAAACACTCGAGTCTTAGTACGGCGGCAGCCCCTAGTGGTGATGATCCGAAAAAGTCCCAGCCCACCTGGTACCCGAGAAAAGTGCTTGCATTTGAGGTATATCGGGTGGGTAACCTTCTAGTTACCAATCTTAAAACCTAAGAAAAAAGAGAGCGATAGTGAACCCAATTTGGCCTTAAACCCTTAGGTTTGGTGAGGAAGAGAGCGGATCATATAAACAGTCAATCCCCTGAAGCCTAGCTTCCACCAAAAGCCAATTTGGAGACCCATTTCGGACTAAGCCTACTGCTGTCAAGAAAACTGGAGAGCCCTTTAAGTCTGGCACCACTAATAGTTGCACCAATGCAAAATACCCCCAAAGAACAAGCTTTATTTTGGAATCTTTTACTCTAGCGCCACTTATAGTTGCGCTAGATTGGTTCTGAGCAGCCTCAGTCCGAATCTATGGCCTATTTCACATCCCGAACTCCCCGATCAGTGTGTTTAGTGCCTCTATTTTTGCCCTGTAATTTCTGACACCCAATACGCCCTCGCTGATCAAAAGAAGGTGACTTATTTTTTATTCATTTCGAGGGATCAGTTATATCGATTTTCGTGCCTTAAATAGATCAAGGGGTTTCCCTTTGATTCTTTCGAAGTGCTTCGAAACTATTGTGCGGGACCTATTTAGGGTACGAGAGCCACCCAAGAAGGGAATTTAAAAAGGCCTCGGAATCCTCGTTTCTTTTCACTTACAAAAATCTAAAAAAAAAATAATTAAAAATTAAAAATAGAGTCTTGATTGGTGCCGACACAACGACATCATCGTACCCTCCGCCGTCCCATAGGGGAAGAAGAAGGAAGCTTTACGGGCCCCATCCGAGGCACCCATACTCGACCCGATACGGAGAAATGTTGTGGGTCATGGACCCGACTTATGCCAATCCCAACTCATCCCCACCACATTCTCCAACGCATTCCCATACCGGCTTCCACCCCCCTTGCCCAATCAACCCTCACCATAACCGGCCCGTTCGGTGCCCCTATTTTTCCTTCCACCACTTCCCAAAATACCCTAAATCCAAATTTCTCATCATTTTCCCAAGCCATGCCTTCATCCATGGCCATCTCCAACCCATCTCACCTTCCTTCCACTCAAAACCCATCCTCCACCTTAACCAACATACCCTATTTTTCATCCGCCCAACCTGATCCACCCACGTCCATCCATACCACATCCAATCCACCACACATCCCTCCATTTACCCAAGCCATGAGTAATTGTCCTCTCTCATTTTACACTTCCATGCCCGATACATCTCCCCCATACATACCTAATCCATCCACCAATGCCCCACCTTATTTCTCCAATCCACCTTATATCCTACCCCTCACCCGAGCCATGCCTAATTTTATCGGGGCCATGCCCAATTTTTCCTCTTCCCACACCCATCCATATCCCTCCAACCATCAAATAACTCATCTCCATCTGATCCCCCTTCCATGGTCATGATGGAGATGTTCCAAACCTACAATAGGTGGAAGGCCTCCCAACACATCCCCTCTCATCCACACCACACATCCATGGCCATCCCATACCCTATCAGGCCTCCATGCCTCACTCTCCCATGACTCCCATCAACCCCCCATCATCCATACCATTCAAGCCCCCACTACCCTCATGTCCCAAGGCCCAATGGCCCAAGCCCCCACTACCCTCATGTCCCAAGGCCCAGTGGCCTAAACCCCCATCCCCCACATATCCCAAGACCCCATGACCCAAAACCCCATAACCCATACCTATCAAGGGCCCATGGCCCAGACCCACCAAGGGTCCAATGGCCCAGACCCACCAAAGGTCCATGGCCCAAACTTCAAGGCCCATTGGGTCAGACCCACCAAGGGCCCATAGGCCCAGACCCACCAAGCCCCAATGGGCTAGACTCATCAAGGGCCCATTGCCCAATTCCTTCAAGGGCCCATGGCCCAAACCCATCAATGGCCCATGGCCCAAACCCATCAATGGCCCATGGCCCAAACCTATCATGACCAAACCTTGGGAAGCTTGGTGGCCCAAGCTTCCCCCATAGGCCAAACCTTCATAGCCCAACCCTCCCAAGGCTACATAGCCCAAACCCAAGCCCAACAAAACCTCTGAGCCTCACACCCCTACCCTTCACAATTCCTCTAAAATTTCACCCATTCACAACCCTCATACCCAGCTCAAACCCATGCCTTACATCAGCCCCAATTCACCCATATCCCAACATCCCAAAGTAACTTTTAAGCCTTTCCACAAGCCCAATGGCCTCACCATGCCCCACCCCAAAATCTAACTCATCCCATTATCCAACAAACCTCCCCTCATCCCCAATGGACTCACCCAACCCCCACTCATGCCATTCCCATCCAGTCCATGCAACACTAGTAAGAGAATCCCACCCTCACTGCACCCTATGTTGACTAGCAGTATGAAGAGAACTAGATAAGGAATAGTGGAGTCTATGATGGGGCATTGACTAGCCTTAACCCTCCCCCCATTATTGCCCATCCCTTGGAACCCACAGTGAAGTCCAACTGACTGCCGAGAAAGCAGCCCCCATGTCCAAAGAGTCAACAATTGGATAAAATCTAGAAGCAATTGTTAAAAATGGGTGGTGCTAAAATCCACGCCATAGACTTCATAGGTCCCCTTGCCTCCCAAATTTAAAATGTCAGGTTTTGACAAGTACAACGACACCGGCAATCCTATTGCACACCTCAAGTCCTATTGTTGGGACATATGCCAATATGGAAGGGATAAAAGGCTACTGATAAAGGTCTTTTAAAAGAGCTTAACCGGTCCATCCTTGAGATGGTTCACATCTTTAAAACCATCCATGATAAAAACTTGGAAGGACTTGACACATTTGTTCTAGGAATTATATGTCTATAACATAGACATTGAACAACATAAGTCAGACTTGGCCCGATTGAAGCAGAACCTAAATGAGACCTTCGACAATTATCTAGGGCATTGGAGAGCACTGACAGCTCAGTTTAGGAATAGGATACCTGATGATGAACAAATTAAAATGATCTCCAAGAATACCCTGCCAGTAATCTCAGACTTTTTAGTGTACCAGCAGCAGTCTAACTTTGTTGATCTGGTAAGGAACGCTGTTAAGACCTAAAAAGTACCACTTTTCACCCCTTAACTTAACCTTTGATTAGACCCTTAGCCACCTAATAAGTTCTTGTTAAGTGTTTTGTGTAGGTAATAATCAGCAGTGAAATAAGGTCAGGAATCCTGTTAAGGAGCCTGCTTTGGCATCAGAAATCCCTCAGAAGAATGAACTCTGAATCCAGACCTGAAATGAGCCTCGCGCAGCTGACCCAAGCTTTAGAGGATTCAGGAGAAATATGCCTCACGCAATTCAACTAAGCTTCCCAAGACTTTACAGCAACCTCTCGTGCAAATGAGTGACTGAAGAGCTTCAGAAACTCAAAATCGCGCAGCTCTCGTGAAGCTCAAGAGTAGAACACATCATGCAGTGTCACGCAGTTCAAAGCAGACCTCTCTCAATCTCGCGTAGTTTACTCAGAACGGCTGAGGAGAGAGAGCTTCAGAAGATTCCTCGCACAGCTGTCGCGCAGTCCCCGCAGGATGCAATTATCAGAAAAAGAACTCCTCGCACAGTTCTCGTGCCATTCAAGAAAGAAAACATCCTGGTGAAGGTAAAGCCAACCTCGCAAAGATCAAGTAAGACATAGAACCTCGCACAGTTCAGAACTCAGTAGAGCCTCGCGAGGTAACTCCCGAAGTTCAGTAAAGAGAAGTGCTCGTGAAGTACTCGCACTGCTCAAATTCACTCTCGCAAAGATCAGCCCAGCGAAGACTGAGCGACCTTGCGACTGCTTGAATTTCAACCCCGTGACACCTGAGAATGTGTTTTCTACTCAACTTCGCGAAGCCCAATCCAGTGAGAACGCAATTCTCTACCGTGCGACTGCCTGAAGAGCAAACCAAGGCAACCTCGCGACGGCTGAAGCTTCAATGTCAAATCATCCTAGCAAAGAGCAAAGAGCTATCACGCGACAAGTCTGGGAAACTACAGCTACCTAGCGAAGCTCTGAACCTAAACTTCCATCTCTTCAGCAGAGGACCTTCTGGGTATTTCCAGCGATTAGGGCATGCACTCCCATGCTCAAATCTCCGTGCACGCGCCCCGAGGCATCCAAGGTCACTATTAGGCCATGTGGTATCGTTAAAATTAGGGTTTCCTAACCCTAATGTGCCGCCACCCCACTGCTATATAAACCCATACCTAGCTTAGGTTTAGGTATCTGGGAACACATCTCAGATCGTTTTTTCTTTTCTCTTTCTTTTTAGCTGTAAGTAATTTTCTTTTTTTTCTTTCCTTCTCTTCATAGTCCAGCACTTGCTAGCTATGCCTTTGTATGTGTTTGTGAATTAGATTAATGGAAGCTCTATAATAGGATCTGTACTTTGTGGGATTGGTGTTTATGTGTGAGATGCTCTGTGCAAGGCTGCTGCCTTGTGATCTGCCATTGTTTTGGCTGTATTTCAAAGCAATGGAGGATTGATTCTAAGGGCCATTCAAATCCAAGTGACCTGTGTGTCTGGGCTATCATGGTCCTACAGCCTTAGCCCCACCACAGGACCCACTAGATCTGAAATCCCCATGGGAGCTTGAGCTGGTAGCCTTGTGAGCATGGTGGTAGCAGCGATATTCTTGTTTTGTTTTGGGCTCCGTGAGGAGGTTAACCTCTGGGATAATCTGTGACCATTTAAGTGGACAGATTATAGCCTTAAGGTGATTCTAATCTATCGATCCAAGATGGATCCTTCTTCTTTACACCTGAGCTTGTAGAAGCCTGGTGAGAGATTGTACAGAGGCAGACTCCCCTATATTTGTATAGATCCGCCATCAGATGTTGGATCTGATCTGGTTATAGAGATTGTAGGCTAGTGACTTGACCATTGTAGCCTCGCTCAAGCAATGGACAGCTAGATCGAAGGTTGTACTCAATCTCTTGCTGGTACTATGTGTCTGGGCTATCATGGTCCTACAGCCTTAGCCCCACATATAGAACTTTAGAGATTGAGGTTCCCTATGGATTCTTGAGCTGGTAGCCTGGATGAAATAGTGCCTGCAATGATTTACTTGTTGTGTTTTGACCCATCCCTGGATAGTGGCTCCCCTATGGGATAATCTGCGACCATTTGAGTGGACAGGTTATAGCCTTAAGGGTGGAATCATGGCAGAGTGATGGGTTGGATCCTTTCTCCTCAGTGGTGACAATGTAGCCTCTGGACAGGATTTCTATAACATCATATCTGAATCTGAGTTACAAAACTTCTCTGACCTTGGCTCAATAACATACTTCTCACCCTTTTTATATTTATTTTCCACACTCCATCCATCCTCTCAACCCTTTCTGTAGTTTAGACATTAGAATACTTAGAATAAGTGACCTTAAACTCCCCTCCTTTTAGGACTGCCAAATCTATAGTCAGATTTGGAGGGACTACTAGAGAAGGCTCCCTTGGAGCTCTAGATCACCTTTCCCTGTGGGACAAACTCTTACTTATCAAAACTTGCTACAAAGGACCCTGTATCTTGCAGGTCTAGGACTTCTGAGTTGTGCTGAATTCACCCCCTGTTTTACTATGTCTTTGATTTTTAAATAACTTTCACCACCAACCAATAATGTAAGCACACCAGAATTTATCAACAAGTTTTTGGCGTCGTTGTCGGGGAAAGATGATCTATTAGTAGACCCTTAGTTTTAATATTCTTAGTATTCTTTACACATGTGAATAATTGATATTGCTGACATAATTTTGAACGTTTCTTGCAGATCTAGACAGCAGCAGTGAAGGATAGTTGGACTGCAATTGGAGCTTAGCTACCTCTGTTTGCAAACTTTTTGACTTTTAAAGCTCTGTCTATCTTTCTTAAATTTTTTTTTTTTTTTTCGCAGTATCTAGGATAGTTTAAATGTATTCTTTGAATAGCTGTAACCTAGTTAGATGAATTTGTTAGTGTACAATCATTCTTTTGCAATGTGCCTACAAGAAGCTTTCCTTGCTGTTGGTATGCTTGTATGCTAGGGAGGAGATCCCTCAGCCCTGCTTTAGAACCTCTTAACCCTGAGTTAGAAAGGGGAAGGAGACTTAGAAGAGACAGGCACACCACAGGAGAGCCCCCAAGTGAATCTATGACAGCAATTATGGGTGAAGAACAACCCAGAACCCTCAAGGAGTTGAATGCTCCGGATGACTATAACTCCCCTTTTAGCATTCAATTCCCTGATGTTCAGGGGAACTATGAGATAAAAACTTTAATCATCCAGATGCTTCCAGCTTTCCATGGGCTTAGCAAGGAGGACCCTTACAAGCATATTGACCAGTTCTTGGCCTTGTGCACCACTTTTAATATTACTGGTTTGGGACCTGAGGCTACTAGGCTCAGATTCTTTCCCTTTTCTCCGAAGGATAGGGCCAGTACCTGGCTGACCACTCTTCCCAACAATAGCATTGCTTCATGGAAAGACCTGCAGACCAGATTCCTAACCAAGTTCTTCCCTGAGACCAAAACTAGCCAGTTGAGGAAAGAGATTCTTGCATTTGCTCAATCCCCAACTGAGGATTTTAACCAGTCCTGGGATAGGTTTAAAGAGATGCTCAAACAATGCCCCCACCACAAGATCCCTGAGTGGCAGCTTGTACAAAGCTTGTACAATGGGATTGATGAAAAAAATAGAGATATGGTCGATGTCTCTTGTGGTGGATCCTACATGCACAAGACTGCTGAGGAGGCATGGGAACTGTTTGAGGTGATTAGTGAGAATGCTTTTCAAAAGCCATCCCTGGCAAGAACTAGTCAGGAATCTGAGTTAAAGGTGGGGCCTACTGCTGGATCAAAAGGAAAAGTTTATGAGGTGTCTAGGAACAATGACCTGCAGCTGCAGATGGCAAACCTCTCTATGAAGTTTGATAAATTATTGACTGTGATGTAACCTAGAAGGGCTGCTCATGTGGCAGAGGCATGTCTGATATGCCAGTACCCACAGTACACAGTGGAGGAATGTCCATCTGCAGGGCAATTTCCTGAATTGGTTTTGGAACATGCTGCTACAATAGGCAGCCATATGGATACCAGTACCAAAATGTTGGTTACCAATGGAGAGACCACCCAAATCTGAGGTGAAAGCAAGACAACTACATGCAGCCCCAGCAAATGTTGGCCTTACCACAAAGGCCACAGCAGCAGTTCAATCAAGGGAATGCCCCTAGGTCTACTTTCCAGCACCATCAGCAGCCCCATCAGCAGCAAAATTAGTTGGTCTTACCCCCTTCTCAGCCTAGAAATGTTTTTTTTGAGGACCAAGTCTTGACTTCATTGCAAAACTTGGGTTCCTTGGCTCAGACTGTGGACTCTCATGGTCAGAGCCTCCAGAAAATGGAAGAGCAACTGAGCCAAATGTCAAAAACCTTGGCTAGGAGAGATGAAGGCAGATTGCCCTGCCAGCCAATTGCTAACCCCAAGGGTCAGTTTTTAATTGAGGAAGCTTCCTCAAAGTTTGAGGACACAAATGCTGTCATTACCCTAAGGTTTGGCAGGCTGGTAAACAACTGTGTGGGTAATTGCATCAAATTTCCACAGATGATGCAAATGATCATGATAGAGAAGTTGTGGGACCACAAAGCCAAGAAGTGCCTGCCACCTTGCAGCAGGAGAAAAATAATGAGGCTGTAGTTGAGCCGCAGCAGGGAGCAAAACATGAAAAAAGAAAGAAACTGAAGTTTAGTCATGGGCTATCAGCTGAGGAACTAGCAGAACCTCAGCTGCCATTTCCTCAGGCTTTGAATGGTCCTCTCCCTTTTGATAAAGGGAATGCCCAGATGGAGGAAATGATGGAGACCTTCAGACAGGTAAAAATCAATTTACCCCTGCTTGAGGCAATTAAACAAGTCCCAACCTATGCAACGTTCCTGAAAGACCTCTGCACCCAAAAGAGAAAGGCTAGAGGCCATGTGTCCAAGAAGGTCTTTCCAACTGATACAGTGAATTCTATATTTAACATATCAATGCCTGAGAAGTTGCAAGATCCAGGGATACCCACTATTCCCTGCGTAATTGGAGACCATACAATTGGAAAAGCCCTTTTAGACCTTGGAGCCAGTGTTAACCTGTTGCCATACAGTGTATATCTGCAACTAGGTTTGGGGAGTGAAGCTACCCCATCGTGATGATGGTGTGACAGTGCGAGAGGAGACCTCTGGGAATGGTTGAGGATGCCTTAGTAGGTGTGGATAAGTTTTTCTACCCTGCTGACTTCTTTGTTTTGGACATGGGCTGCAGCACTAGCCCAAACCCCATACCTGTTATACTGGGCAGGCCTTTCTTGGCCACTGCCAATGCATGCATTCAATGCAGGTCTGGAGTAATGGAGGTAACTTTTGGACATATGAAAGTTGAGCTGAATGTGTACAACAGTGCAAAGTACCCTCAGATGGACAATGAGGAGAGATTCGCAGTGGATGTACTAGAGGAAATTATGGAAGAGGAATTGCCCACTCTGCTGGAGTGGGGCAACATTGTCAGGAATTTAGTTAAAATTTGGGACATGGTGGAGGAAGAGAGCCCAGATGGGAGATCAAAAGACATGACCATATTGAATTCTTTTGTGGGCTCAGTGCAGCATTCCAGTTGGAAACCTACATTGATACTTCTTCCTCCAACCTCAAATGCACCAATTTTGCCATTCGCCTAACAGGCCCCTGATCTGGAACTCAAGAAGCTTCCAGAAACATTAAAATATGCTTTCCTTGAGAAAGGTGATAAGCTTCCTGTGATTATCTCTTCCTCCCTTACCAATGAGCAGGAAGAGGAATTACTCACAGTTTTGAGGAAGCACAAGAAGGCAATTGGTTGGACCATTGCCGATCTGGGAGGAATTGATGCATCAATCTGCAACATAGGATTCATCTTAAGGAGGGAGCACTACCCTCCAAGGAAATGCAGAGGAAGTTAAATCCTCACATGCAGGAAGTGGTCCTTAAGGAAATCATTAAATTGCTAGATGCAGGAGTGATTTACCCCATCTCTGATTCTCATTGGGTGGCACCTATCCAAGTGGTGCCCAAGAAATCTGGCATAAAGTGATTAAGACTGAAACTGGAGAGTTGAGGCCAGCCAGGGCAACCACTGGCTGGAGAGTGTGCATTGATTATAGGAAGTTCAACTCTAAAACTAGAAAGGACCATTTCCCTCTCCCCTTCATTGATCAAATTCTGGGCAAGTTGGCTGGAAAAGCTTTTTACTGTTTTCTTGATGGGTACTCAGGGTACAACCAAATCCCTGTGCATCCTCAAGACCAAGAGAAAACCACCTTTACCTGTCCTTTTGGCACCTTTGCTTATAGAAGGATGCCTTTTGGACTCTGTAATGCGCCAGCCACTTTTCAGAGGTGTATGTATGCCATATTCTCTGATATGATTGACAAGTTTTTGGAGATTTTTATGGATGACTTTTCTGTCTATGGGGACAGCTTTGGTCGGTCTACGGACCTCTAGTTTTGCAAAGATGTGAGGAAACCAATTTGGTTTTAAGCTGGGAAAAGAGCCACTTCATGGTAACACAAGGCATTGTGTTGGGCCATGTAGTCTTTAAAGAAGGGCTTGAGGTAGACAAGGCCAAAGTGGACCTCATTGCCAATTTGCCCCCTCTAAAAATAGTCAAGCAAATCAGATCCTTCCTGGGGCATGTAGGATTTTACAGGAGGTTCATTAAGGACTTCAGCAAAATTGCTAAGCCATTGTGCCACCAGCTCTGTCAGGATGTCCCCTTTAACTTTTCTGCTGAATGTCTGAAGGCTTTTGAAACATTAAAAATATGCCTCACCTCTGCCCCTGTACTCCAAACACCGGACTATACCCTGCCTTTTGAGCTGATGTGTGATGCATCAGACCTGGAAATAGGTGCTGTGTTGGGCCAAAGAAAAGATAAACTGTCTGTGGTCATTGCTTATAGCAGCAAATCACTTGCTGAAGCTCAGCTGAACTATACCACAATTGAGAAAGAGCTTCTAGTAGTGGTTTACGCTGTTGACAAATTTAGAGCCTACCTACTAGGATCTAAAAGTGTGATCTTCACTGACCATTCGGCATTGAAGTACCTACTGTCCAAGAGAGATGCTAAGCATAGGCTGATTAGATGGATACTCCTGCTACAGGAGTTTGACATCGAAATCAAGGACAAAAAGGGTGTGGAGAATGTGGTGGCTGACCACTTGTCCAGAATTATCTTGGAGAAATGCCTGGATGGCCCTACAAATGATCCCTTCCCTGATGAGCAATTATTTGCCATCCAATCCTTAGTCCCTTGGTTTGCACACATTGTCAATTATCTAGTTATAGGAAAGATTCCTCCCTAGTAGACCAAAATGGATAAAGACTTGTTCTTCTCAAGGGTCAAGTATTTTTTCTGGGAGGAACCTTGCCTATACAAGTACTGTGCCGACCAGATCATCCGAAGATGTGTTCCCGAAAGTGATATCCCCAGTATTCTGGCCATGTGCCATGAAAATGCCTGTGGAGGCCACTTTAGTGGGAGAAAAACTACTGACAAGTTCCTGCTGTATGGTTTTTACTGGTCATCCTTATTCAAGGATGCATACACACACTGCAAGGCATGTGAGAGATGTCAGAAATTAGGAGGGCTGTCCAAAAGAAATTCAATGCCTTTACAGCCCATCCTTGTTGTAGAACTGTTTGATGTATGGGGAATAGACTTCATGGGCCCCTTTCCCCCCTCGAATGATTACCACTTCATCTTAGTGGCAGTGGACTATGTTTCCAAATGGGTAGAAGCCATTGCCACAAGAACCAATGATAACTAGGTGGTCCTCAAATTTGTAAAGCACAACATTTTCTCAAGATTTGGAACCCCTAGAGCTATTATCAGTGATGGGGGTAGCCATTTCTGCAACAGGAATTTCGAGAGCTTGCTCAAGAAATATTCTGTGACCCATAGGATTGCTACTCCCTACCACCCACAATAAGTGGGCAAGTTGAAATTTCCAATAGGGAGATCAAGCACATCCTTAAGAAAACAGTTAGGACTAACAGGAAAGATTGGGCTGAGAAACTGGATGATGCACTGTGGGCCTATAGGACTGCATATAAGACTCCCATTGGAATATCCCCATTCAGACTGGTCTATGGCAAGGCCTGCCATCTCCCAGTAGAGTCAGAACACAGGGCCTATTGGGCCATTAAGAATTTGAATATGGACCTAACTTCTGCTGGTCAACACAGGTCATTACAATAATCAGAATTGGATGAGCTGAGGATGGATGCTTACACCAATTCCAGGATCTTCAAGGAACGGGCTAAAGCTTTCTTCGACAAGGGATTGCTGAGAAAAAGCCTCGAACCGGGTGGTAAGGTTTGGTTATTCAACTCCAAACTAAAATTCTTTCCTGGCAAATTAAAATCCATATGGGATGGTCCCTATGTTGTCGTGAATGTTTCCCCATCTGGTGCTGCGGAAGTCAAGGATTCCAAATCTGGGAGGACCTTCAAAGTGAATGGTCAGAGGCTTAAGCCTTATATTGAACGACCTGCAGATCCTATGTGCACTATTCATTTTCATGAGACCCCTACATCTACCTGACCCGCAGTTGTGTCCATGTTGTACTATACTACTTTTGTTTCTACCTTAAGTTTTAGAAAATTTTAGGGGTTATGTGGAGTTTGATATTGTTGAGCTTGATAGAGTTTATGTGGGATCGGTATGATTTATTCTTCTTCTGTGAATTGCTGATTTGGCCCTCGCGCATTCCAAATTGTGATTTAGGAAGACTCGCGCAATTCGCATAGACCATTTCTTTTCATTGTCATGAGTTTCAATCTTCTTGAGAATCTCTCGCGCACTTCTAGCTCTAACTCCCATAATCGCGCGATTCTGATATCTCGTGATTCCCTTACCCAGCTGTGCGAGTCTAATGCATTTGTCATTTCTCACGCTGACTGCTGGGACTTGACATTTCCCAACTCACTCTCAATTAATTGTGGCGACTTGGATGTTATTCAACCATTTCATCTTCCACCATCCTTGCCTTTAAATACGTAAGGAGGCCCTGTTCATCTTCATCGCATCCTATCTCCTCTCACCCTAGCGGTCCTTCCCTAATCCTAATCATGGCAGATGACAAGCCAAATGAGCTGCCTAACAAGTTTTACCCGATGTGGCTGGACCCACCGCCACCTAAAGAGCCGGATCCCCTCCAACCCCTCTGGGATGAATATGAGGAGGTTCTGCAAATCCTTGCCAAGGAGGAGGAAAAGCTTCAGCCGCAGAAGAAGAAGCTAAAGACAGAGCCATCCCCTGCCCCCTCCACTCCACCCCCTCCCCTGCCTTCTCCACCCCCTCCCCCACCTTCTCAACCCCCTCACCCCTGATCTCTCTCCCTTTCCCTCTTCCATTTTTGTAATTTTCTTTTAATCTTAATGATATCTTCCTTTTCTGATATGTTGTACAGTTTTCTGTTGTTGGTTACTTTATTTCTTGTTCTTGTCTTTTATGCTATAATAACTCTGCTGCACCGACACCTTTGAACCAGTGAGGACACTGCTCCTCATAGGTTTGGGGGTGTGCCAGGCAGACCCTGCCATTAGAATAGTTAACATAAGTGCAGCAGACTCATCTGAGTAATATGGAAATGGATCTATGTTCACTTAAGAATCATGAAATTAAGAAGTCTAAAATTTATGCAAACCTTGGACATTACAAACTTCTAATATTCTACATTTCCGTGATAATATCACCAAGAAAAACTGACTTGTATCAGCACTCAGTGAATCATTAGAGAGAGAAAAAGGTGAGGACATACTTGAAAGTTCAAAGGATGACCATAACCAGTGAGAATTGGGCCTACAAAATTTTTCTATTCTTTGAGGAGTAACTAAGGCATTTCTTTTAGTTCTAAGGACTGGCTGAGTCACTGTGCTCACTAGAAGATTACGTAACTCCAAGTTGAAACAACTGACAGTACTCATGAGACCTAGGAAAGGATCAAGGCCTTCTCTTGGACAGTTTGAGCCTAAAATGACCAATCCTAAAGCAACTGCCCTTGTCCATACCCCCTTTGAGCTTTAAATCCTAAATTTCTTCAAAATACACCTGAGTACTTGAACCTGAACCTATGAACCTGATTCAACCTACCCTCACTCTGAGAATTCAGAAGGTAAAAGAGAGAGAGTTGAAGATGGACTAGCTATGGTCAATATTAGGTGAGTGGAGAAGATGGATCTCAAAAATCTGGCAGTATGGTCACTAAGAACATGGTGGCATTTCTGAAAAGCAAAAACAAAATAAAAAGAAGGAAACTCCAGTAAAAAGAAACAAAAATAATAATGAAGAGGAATAAGAGAGAAGTCAAGAGGAACTTTCATTGGAAAATAAAAATCAAGAAGAGAAACTGATCACTTCAAATCGAAAAATCTCAAAGAAGATGAAGGGAGCTGAATTTTGGAAGGTGAAGTCATGAACCACCTCTGTGACCTACTGATTTCTCAAATTGGAACCCCTTTTCAACCTTCCATTCTTTTTAACCCTACTCCATAAGCCACATTACAGCCCAGTTAAAAGCCCTTGTGATCCAAAGTTGAGTGAGCTGTCATGTGAAGATAAGGAATTATCCAATCTATGGTGAAGAACTGCCAATGATGTCGACGCAGAACTCTGCCTATGCTCATGCTTACAAACCCATTTGGGGGATGTAACTGCTCTTGAGCCTGTGAGAAAATGAACCCCTCAACAAACCTTTATGAGAGTATGCCCTGCAAAGTTTTTTTTTGGGTCTGAACTTGAATGCATTATGTATGACCTTAACCTAATTTTTGACATAAGGATAAGCTCTGTGCTGGCACACACTTGTGTAGTTTTCTGTGATTGCAAACTATTTGGAAATGCTGTGCAACCATGAAGAGTTTATGCTGTTTAAGTTACTGTGTAACCAATGAATTAAATTTCTTTTATGTGTACTGATTCAAGAGTAGACTAAATCTGATTCCTTGACTGCTCATTGGATGATATTGCACTTTTGTTAACTGTTTCATTGGAGAAGTTTGTGGGTGTCTTCACTGAAAACCCTTAGGAGACTTCACTCCTCCACTAGGGATCACCTAGGGGTTTAAAAGGCTTGGTACATATGCTAAATGTATCTGTGCTCCCTACGAAAGTGGCATTTAATTTTTAGAGTAGATTTAATGTAGCTTTGCTAAGGGACTAGCAAAGATTAGGTTTGGGGGTGTGTTAAGACCTGAAAAGTACCACTTTTCACCCCTTAACTTAACCTTTGATTAGACCCTTAGCCACCTAATAAGTTCTTGTTAAGTGTTTTGTGTAGGTAATAATCAGCAGTGAAATAAGGCCAGGAATCCTATTAAGGATCCTGCTTTGGCACCAGAAATCCCTCAGAAGAATGAACTCTGAATCCAGACCTGAAATGAGCCTCGCACAGCTGACCCAAGCTTTAGAGGATTCAAGAGAAATATCCCTCGCGCAGTTCAATTGAGCTTCCCAAAACTTTACAGCAACCTCTCGCACAGATGAGTGACTGAAGAGCTTCAGAAACTCAAAATTGCACAGCTCTCGCGAAGCTCAAGAGTAGAACACATCGCACAGTGTCACGCAGTTCAAAGCAGACCTCTCTTAATCTCACGTAGTTTGCTCAGAACGGCTGAGGAGAGAGAGCTTCAGAAGATTCCTCGCGCAGCTATCGCGCAGTCATCACGGGATGCAATTATCAGAAGAACTCCTCGCGCAGTTCTCGCGCCATTCAAGAAAGAAAACATCCTCGCAAAGGCAAAGCCAACCTCGCAAAGATCAAGTAAGACATAGAACCTTGCACAGTACAGAACTCAGTAGAGCCTCGCGAGGTAACTCGCGAAGTCCAGTAAAGGGAAGTGCACGCGAAGTTCTCGCGCTGCTCAAATTCACTCTCGCGAAGATCAGCCCAACGAAGACCGAGCGACCTCGTGATTGCTTGAATTTCCACCCCGCGACACCTGAGACTGTGTTTTCTACTCAACCTCGTGAAGCCCAATCCAGCGAGAGCACAATTCTCTACCGCGCGACTGCCTAAAGAGCAAACCAAGGTAACCTCACGACGGCTGAAGCTTCAATGTCAAATCATCCTAGCGAAGAGCAAAGAGCTACCACACGACAATTCTGGGAAACTACAGCTACCTAGCGAAGCTCTGAACCTAAACTTCCATCTCTTCAGCAGAGGACCTTCTGGGTATTTCCAGCGATTAGGGCACGCACTCCCATGCTCAAATCTCCGTGCACACATCCCGATGCATCCAAGGATCACTATTAGGCCATGTGGCATCGTTAAAATTAGGGTTTCCTAACCCTAATGCGCCGCCACCCCACTGCTATATAAACCCATACCTAGCTTAGGTTTAAGTATCTGGGAACACATCTTAGATCATTTTTTCTTTCTTCTTTTAGCGTAGTAATTTTCTTTTTTTTTCTTCTTCCATAGTCAAAGACTTGTCGCTATGCTTTTGTATGTGTTTTTGAATTAGATTAATGGAAGTTCTGTAATAGGATCTGTACTTTGTGGGATTGGTGTTTATGTGTGAGATGCTCTGT
The DNA here is from genome assembly GCA_021018995.1 of Chloranthus sessilifolius. Taxonomy (NCBI): domain Eukaryota; kingdom Viridiplantae; phylum Streptophyta; class Magnoliopsida; order Chloranthales; family Chloranthaceae; genus Chloranthus; species Chloranthus sessilifolius. The sequence continues at coordinate 45,167,023 of CM037596.1, forward strand.
GCAAGGCTGCTACCTTGTGATCCGCCATTGCTTTGGCTGTGTTTCAAAGTAATGGAGGACTGATTCTAAGGGCCATTCAGATCCAAGTGACCTGTGTGTCTGGGCTATCATGGTCCTACAGCCTTAGCCCCACCACAGGACCCACTAGATCTGAAATCCCCATGGGAGCTTGAGCTGGTAGCCTTGTGAGCATGGTGGTAGCAGCGATATTCTTATTTTGTTTTGGGCTCCGTGAGGAGGATAACCTCTGGGATAGTCTATGACCATTTAAGTGGATAGATTATAGCCTTAAGGTGATTCTAATCCACCGATCCAAGATGGATCCTTCTTCTTTACACCTGAGCTTGTAGAAGCCTGGTGAGAGATTGTACAGAGGCAGACTCTCCTATATTTGTATAGATCCGCCATCAGATGTTGGATCTAATCTGGTTATAGAGATTGTAGGCTGGTGACTGGACCATTGTATCCTCACTCAAGCAATGGACAGCTAGATCGAAGGTTGTACTCAATCTCTTGCTAGTTCTATGTGTCTGGGCTATCATGGTCCTACAGCCTTAGCCCCACATATAGAACTTTAGAGATTGAGGTTCCCTATGGATTCTTAAGCTGGTAGCCTGGATGAAATAGTGCCTGCAATGATTTACTTATTGTGTTTTGACCCATCCCTAGATAGTGGCTCCCCTATGGGATAATCTGTGACCATTTGAGTGGACAGGTTATAGCCTTAATGGTGGAATCATGGCAGAGTGATGGGTTGTATCCTTTCTCCTCAGTGGTGACAATGTAGCCTCTGGACAGGATTTCTATAACATCAGATCTGAATCTGAGTTACAAAACTTCTCTAACCTTGGCTCAATAACATACTTCTCACCCTTTTTATATTTATTTTCCACACTCCATCCATCCTCTCAGCCCTTTCTGTAGTTTAGACATTAGAATACTTAGAATATGTGACCTTAAACTCCCCTCCTTTTAGGACTGCCAGATCTGTAGTCAGATCTGGAGGGACTACTAGAGAAGGCTCCCTTGGAGCTCTAGATCACCTTTCCCTGTGGGACAAACTCTTACTTATCAAAACTTGCTACAAAGGACCCTATATCTTGCAGGTCTAGGACTTCTAAGTTGTGCTGAATTCACCCCCTGTTTTACTGTCTTTGATTTTTAAATAACTTTCACCACCAACCAATAATATAAGCACCCCAGAATTCATCAACAAACGCTAATCGCTGTAAGGACACTATCAGGGAAGGCCGTCTGAATAAGAATGTACCAAGTGGAGCCAGTGGGGTTAGAAGGTTTTCAGAATAGAGGAACGAGAAGAGAACAGGGGTTGATGTCAAGAACAATGCCAATACCAGGCCCAATAATAACATAACCCCATTCCAATTTCAAGCAGCACAGCCAGCACCAGTCAGAACTGAGCAGATACAGAGAGCAGGAAATGGGCAAGGAATGTAAATGACTCCGGAGCAGAGGAGAGCATGTTATGACCAAGTGTTCACACCCCTGGGGCAATCTCTAAGTTTACTTTTTCCTTTACTAATAGAAAAGGGATTAGATACTGTTCGTCAATCACAATCTCCTCCTCACCTGATCTCAAAGAATTATGGCCCTAATACTCACTGTAATTTTCATCAAGGTCTGGGTCACCCTACTTACCATTGCTTCCCATTGAAGCACACAATCTAAGATTTAATTGATGCCGAGAAAAAAATTCCACTGGCGCCTTCTCAAGTGAACTAGCACGCGAATATTCATCAAGTGCCATTACCCCCACATCCTACCAGAGGAGCAGGTCCCAGACCCACTATTGAGATGATAGAAGAATGTGAGGATTTTGAATTTGATCCATCCAATTATATCAATGATCAGGAGAGCTATGTGACACCACTGCCAAGGAATGGTGAAGAAAGGAATATTGGGGTGATCAAACCCTTGAATTTATCAGACTATTTTCCCAGCCCAACACCACGAGCTGAACCCTTAGATCTTAGGGTTTATTTTCCATCACTCACTCCTATCAATTATGTGCATATAAATCCATACCAACCATAATCCACCACCCTCGTCAATTACCCAATAGCCCATCATGTCCCCGATCCCCCACCAGCACCTATCAGCTACCAATGGCCTGCTTTTACCCCTTTTCCCTCGGTGCCACCACCCACAAGCTTTGCCACCCCCATCTGGCCTAATTTTGGGACCCAACCATCGATCACCGAAGTGTGTCAAGTGTTACCCACACTTTCGAAGCCCGCAGTGCAAGTACCTTCGATACCGACAGCTATACCATTTCAGATTTCGGGACCAACCTACGATCCTCATCAGGTCCCACTGAGTTATAAACAAATAGACATCAACACTGACAGCCACAAACAAGGAGCAGTGGACTTTGTTACCCGATCCGAGAAGATCTCAAAGCAGCCTGAAGCACTAGTAGCAGCACAAGCCCAACCAGAGGGGAGGAAAGATGGCGCAGTGAGTCCTTTCTAGAAAATGAGTCGAGAACATATACTGGAGATTCAGTTTGAGAAGAATGCCTACCCATATTACTAAATGGGATCTGTTAATGATGTTCCCACTCTATTTCCAAGCATTAATGGGGGCGTTAAAGAATGCGCATGTATCACTTCAAGTTAGCCCGGATGAAGTCGAGCAGATAATTGGTCAAGTGATGGCTCCAAATGCTATTTCATTCTCGGATGTCGATTTATCGAAGGAAGGAGGAAGTCACTTGAAGTCCTTGAATATAACTGTTGAGTTTGAAAATATGATAATTCCCTTAGTTTTAATCAATAATGGGTCTGCGTTAAACATATGCCCGCTGAGAACCGCCACCAAGATTGGGGTAGATCCTTGCATGCTAAGACCCACGAGAACTAGCGCCCGAGGTTTTGATAACACACGATGAGAGATAATGGGAGAAGTTGACCTTGAGCTATAGATTGGGCCAATGACCTTCTCCATATTGTTTCAAGTGATGGACATCAAATCCTCGTTTAATCTACCGTTAGGGCGCCCCTGGCAGCATGAAGTTAGAGCAATACCCTCCACACTACACCAAAAACTCAAATTCGCGTCTGAGCATTAGATCATCACAATCATCGGTGAGGGGCACAGTGAGAAAGAGAAGGCCACCAACAATGTCGAAAAACTCAAAGTGCTGGATGTACCGCACACCGCTGAGAACTTCAACCTCCATAGTTTCGAATACGAGGTGTCGATGATACTCTCGGAGCCCATCGAGGGCATCATTCTAAGAATAGGAGGTGGAATGGTAGCAGCAGTAGCCATGCTCCAAAAGTGGGGCTACCAAAAAGGAAGGGGACTTGGGCTCAGACTGTAAGGCAGGAAGGAGCCCATCACAGCTATGGGCGGTCAAAAAGTCAGGCTCGGGTTAGGTTACAAGTTCATAGAAGAAGTATGGGAGGCTAAGGAGAAAGCCCGTGTGACGATGGCTGCAAAAGCTAGGGGGATACACATAGAAGAAAAACCTCCTCCCAGGCCACGTATCAGAAATTCATTCGTAAGCGTCAGGGTTGTGAAGATTGATCGGAATGGGGTAACCCGATTAACCCTACATAAGCCTATAGCACTAGTTCACCCCACCATTCCCTACATCACCCTTCCTAACCTGGAGATAGATTTGGTCGCGTTATCCCTCTTTGAGAAACGATGATCCGTACCTGAACAAACTCCCCCTGTGGTGAATCACCACAAAACGGTATTAACGTTTGAGGATATCATCTCAGACAAAATAGGGATCAACATGATGGAGGTTGACTCCGAAGAGCCGTATCAGTCAGCGCCCTCCATCCAAACAGGTAAAGGAGCGGCCTCTCAAGTACGCAACTGGGCATCTTTGCCCCAAACCCTGGAAGCAGAGAGTGGCCTAACATTTAGCACCCGTTTCCCAAAATAAATAACCTATAAAAAGTGAGATAAACCCTTGGTAGGCAATACCTTGTATATACACAGACTCGTGCTGCCAAGGGTTCGTCTCTGAAGAAAATAAAAATTTCAAAAACATTGAAAAAATATAAAGTCCAAAAATATTGTCATATAAAATTTCAAATAAAATCTCACAACAAGATGCCTTAATCGAAATACCCGTCCCACGTAAAATCGACTCCTTTCCTACAGAAACATAAGAAGAGGTAGGAGTTACGAGTCTGGACGAGGATATTCCTTTGGAGGAGCTCCCCAATAAGCTCCTTGACCGGTTTGCAAAATTTTAGCATGCCCTACCCCCATTGTCAAAGAAAGCAAGGACGTTAATCTAGGGACTGAGGAGATTCCCCGAATTACCAAAATCAGAACGTCGCTATCTCCCAAAGAAAGAAAAAGTATGATCGACTTCCTTGGGTCATACCAAGACATTTTTGCCTGGTCATACGAGAACATGCCTAGTCTGGACACTGATTTAGCCGAACATGAGTTGCCTCTCTACCCTGATATGAAGCTGGTTAAGCAGAAGCTGAGATGTCTCTGACCCGAGTGGATGTTAAAAGTCAAAGACAAGGTCATCAAGCAATATGACAAGGGGTTTCTCATGGTATCCAAATACCCACAGTGGCTAGCCAATATTGTGCCTATGTCGAAGAAGGATGGAAAGGTCCGCATGTGCATTGATTTCCATAATTTGAACAGGGCGAGTTCGAAGGACGACTTCCCTTTACCGCACATCGACATCTTGGTTGATAACACCGCTAAGCACAAGATGCTTTCTTTTATGGATTGATTCTCAGGATAGAAGTAGATAAAGATGGTAGTGGCAGATCGAGAGAAGATGGTGTTTATCACTCCGTGGGGAACCTTTTGCTATCGAGTCATGCCATTTGGGTTGAAGAATGTCGGTGCGACGTACCAGAGAGCTATGACTGTGTTGTTTCATGACATGATGTACCGAGAGATTGAAGTGTATGTTGATGATATGATAGCCAAGTCACTGGAGCGAACTGATCATCTGGTAAACCTTTAAAAGCTGTTTGAGAGGTTGAGAAAGTACAGATTACTCTGAATCCACAGAAGTGCGGATTTGGTGTCATGTCTAAAAAACTGTTGGGATTCATCGTCAGTAGGAGAGGGATTGAGGTCGATCCAGTCAAATTCAAAGCTATCACTGAAATGCTGTCACCATCTATTGAGAATTCATCAGGAGAGGGATTCATCGTCAGCAGGAGAGGGATTCATCGTCAGCTGATTCATTGCACAGCTAACGCCTATCTGCACGCCAATCTTCAAGTTACTAAGGAAGAATTCGCCCGTTGAATGGAACGATGATTGTCAGGCAGTGTTCGATAAAATCAAAAGCTACCTCGTTAACCCACCTGTGTTAGTACCACTTGAGTAGGGGAGACCACTCTTGATGTATCTCTCCAAGACAGAAGTCTCGATGTGATGTGTCTTAGGGTAGCATGATGAGATAGGAAGAAGAGAGCAGGCTATCTACTATCCGAGCAAGAAGTTTACTGACTACGAGACACGCTATTCTCATTTGGAGAAAGCATGCCTAGCACTTGTATGGGCCATTCAGAGGCTTCACCATTACTTATTATCCCAAGCCATTCTACGTTTGACCTGAATGGACCTGTTGAAATACCTGTTCGAGAAACCAGCTCTTACTGGGCGGACTGCATACTGACAACTCCTATTGTCTGAGTTTGACATTACGTACGTCACTCAGAAGTCCATCAAGGGACAAGCACTCGCCGATCATCTTGCTGATAATCCTTTGCCAAATTATGAGCCTTTGAGAACTGAGTTCCCCGATGAGGACATCATGTTCATGACAGAAGATGATACAGAAGAAGTAGAGGAATCTTAGGTAATGCACTTTAACGGGGCAGCAAATTCCGAAGGTCAAGGAGTTGGCGCCATTTTGATTTTGCCGAAAGGATCCCACATACCCATCTCTATCAAACTCAATTTCCCTTGCACTAACAACATGACTGAATACGAAGCTTCTACCGCTGGCCTATAGGCTGCTCTTGATCTAAATGTAACTCACCTTCGAGTGTTTGGCGATTCGTAGTTGATCATGTGCCGGACGAATGGTGACTGAAAGATGAAAGATGAGAAAGTGATCCCTTACCATGAGCACCTCGATGATCTGATAGTTTGTTTTGAAGATGTGACATTCTCATATGTCCCCCGAATAAGGAATCGCTTTGCTGACGCACTAGCCACTTTGGCATCAATGATAGAAATCTCATATGGTGTTGAGATTAAGCCGATCATGATCGAGCAAAAGAATGAGTCGGCCTTCTGCCTCCAGTTGAGGAATCTACAAAGCCTGATGATGACCCACCTTGGTTCTCAGATATCAAGAATTTCCTCGAGACACTGACTTTCCCTGAGGGTACATCCAAGATAAATCGGCGAACCATTCAACGTTTAGTGGCAGGCTACATCATTTATGGGGAATTCCTTTACAAACGTTCCTACAATAACATCTTGCTCAGGTGTCTTACAGAAAGTGAAGCGATCAAAATTATGAAAGAGATCCATGAGGGTGTGTGCGGTGCCCATGTCAGCGGTCCCATGCTCGCCAAGAAAATTATGCGGCAGGATACTTTTGGACCACTATGGAATCGGATTGCTGCAAACATGTTCGGAAATGTTACAAGTGCTAAGAACACTGCAGTCTGATATACTTTCCTCCCATCGATCTTCACAGCATGGCCACTCCTTGGCCATTTGCTACCTGGGGCCTTGGCGTCGTCAGAATGATTAATCCAAAAGCATCAAACAGACATCGGTTCATCCTCGTCGTCGTTGAATACTTCACCAAGTGGGTAGAAGTAGCATCTTATGCCAACATCACAGCCAGTCACGTCGAGAAGTTTCTCAAGAGCAATATTATGTGTCGATTTGGAGTACCCAAGGATATCATCGTGGACAATAGCACAAACTTTACGAATAAGCACATCCGAGCCTTCTGCGAGCAATACAAAATCAAGCACCATCGCTCATCACCTTATCGTCCACAAACTAATGGAGCCATGGAAGCTGCGAATAAGACGATCGTCCACATCTTAGAGAAGATGGTTGTCACTTATCGAGATTGGAGTGAAATGCTGCCATTTGCTTTGTGGGCCTATAGAACATCAATCCGTACCACTATAAGGGCAACACCATTCTCCCTTGTGTATGGAACCAAGGTCGTCCTATCGGTAGAGGTTGAAGTACCCTTGCTCCGAATCCTCATGGAATCAAGCTTATCCGAGGCAGAGAGGGAGAGATCTCGCTTTGAATAATTGAACTTATTGGATGAGAAGAGACTCTTAGCCTTGTGTCATACTCAAGTTTACCAGGGGCAATCTCACGTGCTTACAATAAATGTATCCGCGGTCCAGATCTAAAGGTAGGAGACACTGTATTGAAGAAGATCTTTCCATCCCTCCACGCCGATCCGAGAGGGAAGTTCAAGCCAAACTGGGAAGGACCTTATGTCATCCAAAAAGTGCTACCGGGATACGCCATCAACCTCGCCACCATGGATGGAGATCATCTTCCTGTGCCCATCAATGTTGGATACGTCTAACAGTTCTATGCTTAGTCTATCGCGATAAGGTATGTATTGGTAAAACAGATACGTGGCTGCTTAAGAACCACCTAAAAGAGGCCATCATTCTAAGCATAGTAGCCGAAAAGCATCCCTAAAAATGATGATATCCTTTGCTTCTCCATTTGAGCTTGGACCTTTCTTTCAATAAACCCCTTCCCCCAAAAAATAATGTGTACATATAAAAAAAAGGGAAGTAAAGTTACCATCAAAATCCAAAAAAGTTAGAAAAGCAAAACCTTAAAAAGAGATTGCCTGAAATAAGATAAAGGACAAAGAAAAAAATAGAAGAATCATGGGGTGTGTACAGTAAAATCTCCCAAGGAAGAAAGTATGTTGTGAAAAACTGAAGCCATATCAAGGAAACCCTTTTTTAGCCCAGCATACCTTCAAATCCTAACCTAACCCATGGCCAAGCTACACCCTAAAGAAAGCCCTCTTTGTAGGTTCACAAGCAGTCATAATATTTGTTAAGTCAACACGAGCCGAGTTGTGAGACAACACCAGAACCCCATCTGGCCGGCTATGATGGAATTGACGTCTATGTCATGGCTTTTGAAAAATTGAAAGAAATAAAAAGAAAAAATAGCATAAAAATACAAGCTCAAAGCAAGATGGACGTGGTGAAAATATGAAAGGGCGCTATGAGTAAAAACAGCGAGCTTGCGCGGACCAAGTGAAAACTCGAAAGGGGGCTTGGGGTAAGAGAGCTAAACCCATGGATGTGGTGAAAACCTGAAAGGGGCACCACAGGTAAAAAGAGGGCAAAAAAATGGGCACGACGAACCCACCTTGGGCGTTGTGAGTAAAAAGGGATTAGAAAGAGAATTTAAAAAGAAAGGTTTGAAAAAAAATTGATGAGATTGATGAAGATAGTTGAACCCTTTGTTACCTCCCCCTGTTATCCATTTCTGATTGGGCCACTCATGTCAGTTCAAATCGGGCCTTGACCAGAATTGTCTTTGTGAAACTGCTTTGTCAAATGTATGACTCAAGGTAAGGAGAAAGACTTGAATCAAGCCAAGGGGATTTAAGTTCCAGTCCTGGTAAAGCTACGAAAACTCACCCAGATTCGGCCACTTAAAAGGGGGTTCGACCATGCTCAGAAGGAGTCCTGAGATCTCACCCTAAACAAAAAGAGAATAAACAACAGGGCAGAAAGCCCTCTTTGTTAAAGAGACCCATTAGTCAAAAAGAACAACAAAAAAGAGAAGTCTTTGTAAATATAGTAGATTTTCCTTTTCCATTTACAAATGCACTGCTTACACCACATCCCAAAAAATAGTCGGTGTGATGTCTAACTTTCTTTCTTTTATTATTTTTTTCACAAAAGTAGAAAAAAATAAAAACATAAAGAAAATATGTATACCAAAAAGTGTGTATTTGTAAAGGGGTTTCTTATGCCCCTTTTATGTGTATCTGATCTGTGTGAAGAGTTATATGTGCATAAAGGAATCAACGGCCCAGCTCGCGCTTCAAGGCACTAATCTCAGCGCGAAAACCATCCTCCCGGACATTTCGCTCGGTCAACCAATGACCATGCAAGCTCTTGTACCTCTTCCGAGAAGCATCAGTAGCTCCAAGGGCAGCACTCAAAGATCCCTTCAGACGAAGGACCTCGCTCTCTGCTGTCCCTGCTCTAACTTTCTCTTATGTTAAAAGCTCGTGCAGGATCCTCTTCTCATTAGTCAACAACTCAATGCGGGCTTGGAGCGCTGTCTCCTTCTTCGACTAGGGGCATCCCATATCAACACTCTCTGGCTGATCCAGATGATTAGCACCAGACTGCTGAGCCAATAGCCAAGCCTCATACTCAAGAGAAGACTAAACTGAATCTCCCTGCTCCATATCACACATCAGCGTCGACTTACGTGTCTCCCAAAGAGCAACAATCCAATCCACATCTCCAGAGGACCCCGTAGAAAAAATCAAATCACATAGAGGGGGGTTTTGCCTCCCACCGCACCTACTAAGAGCAGCCGAACTGACGCAACACTTGAAATAGGAAGTAGAAGGTGCTGCCAGTCAACCCTAGGAGGGTGATGCCCTCATGGTCTTTAGAACGAACTATGGGAGAGGTCCGGTCCAACAAAGGAACCCTCCATATCAGCTCGGTGTCGGTCAACCAAAGCTTCAATGCTGACGAATCACCCTACGAAAGCAGGTGGCACCTACCCAAAAAGCATTGAGTGGCCTCACCTCAGGTAATGTAAAAGCATGGCACGGGTCCCAAGATAGCGAGATGCTCACCCAACCAGGCCTGGAGCAGTAAGGGACATCCCCTGAGGCTCTCTACCTTGCCTAGAGCATATGCATCAAGGCATCGGTATAGTTCGGCAAGGACCAAGTGTATCACCGATCGGCCCTCTACCAACTCGATCAAAATGTAGCAGAGAGCCAGAGAGAAGCTCTCTCCCCCAGTAAAGAAAAGGCCTTCCGAAATGAGACTGAGAGCAAAGGCTTTTGCATTGAAGATAATCCTAATTGGCAATTTTCGAAGACTTTTGTCATCGAAAAGTTCTTTGAGAAATTTGATCGAACACCTTGTGGGCCCCCCAATGAAACTTTTCTCGTACTCAAATTTCTTCAAATCGAGGGTAAGGTGAACGGATTTAGAGTAGCTCAACTTCGGCGTGACTCTTGCAAGGCCTCTGTGAATCTTCAAGCAGGACAAACTGGATAGCTCCTCAAGAGTGGGAGTTAGATCCCGCTTCCCAAAATGGAACACATGAGCATTTAGATCCCAAAGAGAGGCTGTCGCGTGAAGTAGGTCCCACCGTGGAGGAACCTCAAGAAAGAGGGGAAGATGTGATAGTCCGAGCCGCTCAAGTTCGACAAGCTCACTCTCATGCAAGATCCCAAGACAACTTTTGAGAAAATTGGGCCCCAAGCCCAAAGAAAAGGGTAAATTGGTTCCAAGCCCTCCATGTAAGGGAGGATTGGAAAGCGGATCCATAGACATACAAAGATCTTTCAAGAATATAAAATTCAATGTATGTTGATGGACCCGCCCTTAGGAAAGCTAGGAGAGGAAAAATCAGTCAAAAAGGGCAAGTCAAAAAGAAAAGAAGGAAAATTTGGACTGTCTCGGGCATATAAGGCCCCACAGCTCCCCAGGCCAAAACTGGCGCAACTAATAGTTGCGCCAGTGCAAATTTTCCCCAGTTTAAGCCTGGTGCAACTAATAGTTGTGCCAGCACAAGCCCCCCCCCTCCATGCCATTTTTCTAAACTTTTTTGGGGATTTTTGTGGGCCTCTTTTGGCCCCCTTTGCCAGTTAGCTAGTTCACCTGTTTTATGCTTTAAAGAACATTCACAAACATAAAGGGCACCTAACATTGAAAAGATTTGACTTTTTGTGCAGGAGAAACCTGCACCAAGGCATGCGACCTTGAGGGCCACTTGTATGAGCAATTGCCAAAACCATCCTGCAAGCTATCGGATAATGCAAGGGAGAGATAACATGCAATCAAAGAAAAGCACTAAGCATATCCAAACAGAAAATCATCCAAAAAGTGCCACAAATATCTGTTACAAACTTTGCAAAATCCCAATAAAATTATCCCAAAATGTGCTAAATGTTTTTATGCAGAAACTAGGGCCTAATCCTTGTTAGCGCCCTTTGACCTCTTCTGCCGACATGAGGAGCTTTGGAAGGTCCGAATATCTCCTACCCGGGACCACGCCTGCGAAAGCCTGTTGAGAAAAGATCATGACTCCTTGGCACATGCATGCTGCAAGTCATAGTCAAAATCAGAGATCAAGATCAATTGAGGAACAAAGGATAGTAGAACCAATGAGAAAAGCGGAGCAGCAGAATACTCATTGCCTCCACGTCCTGGAGCTCTACAATGTTACGGTAATATGCCGCATGCTCCATAGCCGAGTCAAGGTTCTACATTCAGATAGAAAGGATGTCAGTTGCAGAGACTAGTAATAAATGCATGGATTGATCAAAGGAGCCAAGACAAGGATAGTGATTGTAAGAGGGCTTACCCCTGGAACCACCTTAGGAGGAGGAACCCGGGCCGCTTCAGCTGAGATGCGTACCTGCTTATCCACATCGGCACACAGGTCAGAGAGAAAGCTATCGTTGAGGGTTGAAAGGTTCCATAGACCATGAGCGGAACACCACCAAGGGCACCCGCATGAGAAGTACCTGACGGACCAGCTCCCGAAGACCCCTCACCCGAGGGACCCTCGGAAGGCCACACACGAAGGACCTGCCCTTGAAAATCATCCCTTGAGCAAACTATGAACAAAATAGAAATCCACTCAGCAGGAATAAAAGCTGAATTAAAACAAAAAGGGGACTAATCTAAAAAAGAAAGGAGAATTACCTGAGCGTGTGAGCAGCCGAAAGTAAGGAAGTTGGCGCTAGGGATAAAGCGCGGTAGGATGAATCGATACGGCAGGCACTCGTACCATATCTGATAATCCCTGAGAATGAGAAGGGCATTGGTGGGGATCCCATTATGGAGGAAGGCCGCAGTGAGCTCCTCAATGCTGCCAACATGATCCAAAACATCTGCAAGAGGGTCCATAGGTATGGCATGATAGCCCTAATACTGGTGCACCACCCACTCCCCTAGATAGTTATCCCTGGCCCATGCCCCGTAAAAGAAAACAACGCGACAGTTGTTGAATAGGCGTGATGAACCTACGGCTGCCCAGTCCCAGAAAATGGAGGTGAGGTACAGGTCATGAAGGATCTGTCCAAGTCAAGAGGTGGCCAGTCAGTCAGACATGCAGCATAATAAATTAGGGAGAATTTCTGAACTAGAATAAATAGAGTTGAAAAGGGTTTTACCTGCTCAGGGACCATCAGATCGAGTTGGGACCTCAGGTTCATCTCTAGGTGCTTCATGCCCACATCACGACGTCGGGCTTGGTTCCAATTGCTGAGGAGGGGGTAGGTGTATACATCGGAGTGGAGAAGCGAGCGCCCAGGATGAAAGTGATGGTACCCCCAAATCTGAGAGGAGCAGGGCACAAAGAACAAACCAGTAGCATAAATGACCATTCAAGTAAAACTGATAAAAAGGAAAAGGAGTTAGAGATTACCTCCAGAACTGCCCAGAAACCGACCACAAATTTGGCATCCCCAGTAGATACTCGGGCCACACCATACATTAACCACGCATATCCGACCCCGCCCCAATCATACCCATGGATGTCAAGCCAGTTATCCATAACGCTCAGCCATGCCAAGCTGACTCGTCCACCACTCGCGTTCGTAAAGAGGGTCTTGCCCAAAAGAAGCAGAAGAGTGATACGGGACAGGATGATCGCCCGCTCGGGCATAATGTAAAGCTCTCTATCTGGCTGGCCCAGATCTACCAACTCATCAGCCCTATAGAGCCTGGATAGCCAGCCCATCTTGACATTGATGCCATGCATCTGCCCACGAGGGGGATAATCCCCTATCAATCTAGCCATGTCCTCTCTGCTAGGCACCGTAAGACTGGCTATCGATATGCGCCCTACCCTGATGCCAGTAATCATCGCCCAATCTACGAGCGTCAGCATCATCTTGGCATAGGGCTTATGAAAGGTCATGGTCTCAAGACAGAACCGCTCTATCAATGCCTTCAGGTACGCAGCATCAGCCCTCATGGGGGGGCAAGACAAGAACTCCCCAAAACCCACCTGCCCCAGCAAAAACTTCACCACAGGGGGAACATAGTGGTAGAAATCATGAAAGTCCAACCAGCCCCTGCGGAACACGATAGGGGGCAGGTCCTGCGTCAAAAGAGAAAAATGCAGCAAATCATGGAAATAAAGCAAAGATGCACAAAAAGAAAGAACTGCACTCATCTCTTACCTTGCCCGCTATGTGGAAATTGGAGATATGAATGTACTGCTGATGAAGGAGGCCAGCTCAAGCGGCCTCACCCTGCATCTCCAACTAGGGACCCGCTTTTCACTCTATCACAAAGAACTGCTCCCCCCGCGGGCCATAGAATACATCAGGCCCCTCCTCATGGCCCTCCTCAGGCACGTATTCTTCGTCGCCGGACATTCTGAGGAAACATAAAACAATCGCATCAGAGCAGATCAGTGATGAAGAACCAGTTTTGCTACAAGCCAAGGGAAGGTAAGAATGGTCATCCATTTTCTATTATGTTCAGAAACAAAGATACACACATACATAAACAAAAAAATCCCTTCTTAATAAAATGAAAATGCAAAAAAAAAAGGGTCCCTTCCTTGTTATCTTCAAAGGTAAATAAAAATAAAACAAACTTCTCTTTTTTATGTTAAACAAAATAAATAAAGCAAGGAAAAAATCATTTCTTTATGTTCCTAAAAACAAAAACCAAAAAAAGAAGTCTTATTTTAAAATCAAAGACCAAAAAAAAATAATAAGTCCTTTTATGTTTAGACAAGCAAAAACAAAAAAATCATTTCTTTATGTTCCTAAAAACAAAAAACCAAAAAAAAGAGAGAAAAGTCTTATCTTTTTTTAGGTCCTTCTTTTATGTTTAGAAAAACAAAAAGAATCACTTCTTTATGCTTCTAAAATCAAAACCTAAAAAAATCTCTTGCTTACACTCCTAAAATCAAAAAACCAAAAAAAACAAAAAAGAAGAGCCCTTCTTTTATAAAAACAAAACTTCAAAAGAAAAACGCCCATAAAATTAAAAAAAAAATCAACACAAAAATAATAAATAATAGTAAATCAATGCCTTAGTTTTCAAAACAACAAAAAATATATAAAATTCCTTGTTTTCTTAAAGAGAAGTCAAAAATCATTTCCCTTAATTAAATTTCAAAAAAAAGAAGAAACTAAAAATCCTTTTTTTCTAATTAATTGTCAAAAAAAAAACCCAAAATCCTTGCTTTATGTTCAAAATAAAAAACCAAAAATAAGAATAAAACCCCTTTTCTTATATAAAAACAAAACAATAAAAGAGTATATAAATAAATAAATAAATATATATATATATATATATATATTTAGGCACCAATAAAATCCATAAAATAACAAAAAAAGGGCACCATTCATGAAAAATTGCCAACACATCATCAATAAACAAACATACAATAAAAATAAACCATTATTCATCAAAGAATGCAAGATCATAACCATATTTGTAAGAAAAAGCAAGAAAAATCAAGAAAGATGAGTTTTTAATGGTTACCTTACGAAGGAGATGGGGTCTTTGATCTAACGCAAGACGGGGATCAATCAGGGCGAGCGAATGCCAGCAATGAGACACTTGTAGAAGTAATGTAAAGGAACCCTAGGGAGGCCGGTTTTCAGTTTGAAGAGGGGGGGGGGGGGGGGCAGAAAAAATTTCAAAAATTTGCCCTTACTGCCGGAACTCGGGCTGCCTAAATTGGTTCCCCAGCCAGGCTTGGCGCAACTAATTGTTGCGCTAGGCTATTTTGGGTCCCTGTTTGGCTTGGCGCAACTAATAGTTGCACCAGCCACTAACAGGTCGGGTCTTGGGCCCAGTACGGGTCGCCTGCATGGCCCGGTACCCCCCCCCCTCTTCGTTTTATTACTCCCAGCCAATGCACGTGCTCCCAAACGGTATATCGATCCTCATTCAACTTACTCAGGAAGCCGTGCTAGAATAAAGTGGACAAAGATCAATAGGCATCCCGATCCCACATAGAAAAATGTGAAAAAGTCCAAAAAATGATTAAAAAATCACACATAAAAAACTAAAAATAATTCACATAAAATAATAGGATAATTCACATAAAATGATAGAATAATTCACATAAAATGATAGTTCTAGAAAATCAAAAAATCCCATAAAAATAATAGCTTTGAAAAACCAAAAAAATCCATAAAATAATAGTTTTGAAAACTAAAAAAATCACATAAATAGCTTTGAAAAATATAGAATAAATCACAAAAAATAATAATTTTGAAAAACAAAATAATAGTTTCGAAAAACCAAAAAATTACATAAAATGATAAAGAAAATCCTAAAAATAATAAAGTGATAAGATCACATGAAATGATAACTTAAAATCAAAAAATCACATAAAATGATGATTCAAAACATCAACAAAAAATCACATAAAATGTTAAACACCGAAAAAAGATAAAAAAATATTCCACATAAAAACAAAAAAAATATATATGCTTTAGACAGCATTGCTCCCAAAAAGCATTGCGACATTTATTCGCTCCGCTCGAGTAGTCATGCTAAATAAATTTCGGGATCAATGGGTTCGCCCAAAGACCTCGAGCCCCACTTCAAGCAGGGACACCTGTGATCAGTTAAATGAGGTGGTCTATTCCTCGTATAATTGAACGCAGATGTGCTATATCAATGTCCTAAGTCTAAGGTATGCCTTAGATTTTTGGATCCTACTTTAAAGTAGGAGCAACGGTGTCGCTCTCGGTCAAATGGCCAATGTTTTGATTAGGTCGACTTCACTGCTAAATTTTTGAGCTAAGTCTTTGGATTCATAGGCACATGAGTGTCTAACTTGAGATTTATCACGAGCTATTTCAAAGGTGTGGACTCTTGGTCTGCACAGTCTATTAAAGTGAAACTACATGTCAATCAAACTATGTGTAAACATACATGCAAAAGGGTTCATTTCCCTTATTTCCACAGGCTTAAAACCTTTATTGGCGCGATATCCCTGTAAAGTATACGCCTTGCATCTGGGTATCCGTAAGATGGTAGTTTGTTCTCGTAAATTGTACCCAGACGGGATCTGGGTCGAGACTTCCATCGCCTTTATTTCTTATCACCCCTAATGGGTGCATATTTATGCATAGTTAAATGATTTGTAAGATCATTATCGACAGAGACTAGGATTTGGTGTCCCCTTCGATGGGCACCCGATCTTGGCCGGATCTGTTCTGTTTTATTTAAGGTTGGATACTCTAGGTCATGATGATCCAGGGCATTTTGGAAAAATGGCACATACTCCCAAAAAGCGCTGCAACATCTATTCGCTTCGCTCGAGTAGTCGTGCTAAATAAACTTCGGGATCAATGGGTTCGCCCAAAGACCTCGAACACTGCTTCAAGCAGGGGCATGCGTGACCAATCAGATGAGACGATCAATGCCTCATATGATTGGATATAAACTATGGAACCTTGCGTACTTGCGTTGCACCTATCTTTGAATGTGAGTCGATCATCCCCCATACTTACAAAGCTATTGTATTCAGAATGAACCTTAAACATCAAATTCTTTCAAATCATCTCGAGAAGCGACCATTTTTCCTAGATATTGAGCTTTCACAACTCATTTTCTATCTCGATTATACCCAGTAATGTCGCTAAGCGCTTGGAGACCGATTAACTTGAGAAACAATCATTTTTCCCGACATACAGGGCTTTCATTTTCTCACCATGTTACTCATCTGATGTTTGAAGTTTGTTCTGAATGCAGCGGACCAGTCAGTAATGCCTTGGGCCTCTTTGGATGTCTCTTTCCTTTGGAATTCGATCATTAGTGATCGAATACCAAAGAGGGGCATCTATAACCACCCAAATTTGGCCCAAGGGTCGATCGAAACACATTTCCAAAGAGGTGCATCTCTAAGCTTTTGATGGCATGTATGCCTTAGCAACCCCCCCCCCCCCTGAAACCTTAGGAGCCATCCCAAACCCTTAAAAATCACCCTAGGTCCCTTAGGAACCTTCTTAAACCTTTAAAAGCCAATCCCAACCCTTAGAACCCATTCCGGACCTAAACATAGATTTCTCGAGTAATGGATAAAGAGTGGTACATCGGGGCTAGTTGTGACCTTCTACTATGATTAAATCTTATACCATTGAAAAGTAGAAGTCCTCAGCTTTCCAACGAGTCAAGAATCACCCCAATCAGAGCTATGTGCAAGAAGTTATCACATTCCGAACCCGAAGGGAAAAATAATAAATTCAAGTGACCCCCCCTAGGGATTTGGCGCAACTAATAGTTGCGCCAGTTATAGGTGGGTCCCCCCACGGGTAGTCGACTTCCCAAAGCTATTGTGTATCACTATTTTACTATGCATATGATTGGCGCAACTATTCGTAACCCAGGGTTTTTACCTCAAATTTTGAGATTGGGATTTGACTGGTTGACTATCTTGACCTTTGGGGTGTGTTTTGCTAGTTCTGTTATACCTATTTATTATCTATGTACAACCTCTTATGTGGTTTAAAGCCCCACCCTATCATCCACCATTAGAGTAACACTTCACATTTTTCAAGGCTCCAAAAACCCTAGGAAACCTTAGATTTCCCATTACCTAATTGTTAATATTAATTAGCCTCTAAGCACCCTCCTAACCTCTCTTTTTCCTATAAATAGAGAGGCACCCCCTCTTGCAAATGATTTGAAAAAATTTGTAATTAAGAGATTAAGGAATCCCTTCTCTCTCTCCTCTAGTGCACCATTCCCATACAAATTTCAGAACTTTAAAAATCCCTTTAGACCTTAGCATTTCACCCAAAAGCTCTAGGTTAGGTGTGTGTTACCCCCTAGCCTTCCCTCTCTACCTCTTTGCTATAAGTCCTAAGAGTTAAAACCCCATTCCTTACTATACAACCCTTTAAAAGCTCACTGAAGCAAGCCAACGCAAGGCTCCACAGTGGGGCAACAAGGGTCTGAGAGCTCCAGCACTCCCCTCTATTCCTCTACCTTCTCGATTATTCTTCCATACTCCTATTTGTGTCGTTACGCTGCTAAATTTTTTATAGGAACGGAGGGGCACAAATAGAATTTTAAGACCCTTTGGGCATGTGGAAGCCCTTTTTTTCTTTTATATTATTTTTATTTTCGCCATAAGTAAAGACTGCATTATGCGGGTTGATTGGGTGCCTAACACCTTCCCAATCGATAACTGAAGCCCCTATCCAAAAGCCTTTGGCGTAGACCGGATTCAGAGTCATATTTGTGGCACTTCGGTGCTTATAAAATTGATCTAAGTTTCCCGGGACACCAAAAGCTCCGGGTGACGACTCTAAATATTTCATTAGTGAGCGCATCGTCGCAACGGGATCATCAAAAATCCCATGATTGCACATATATGAAAAGTTCTTTTCTTTTTATTTGCTATTTTTTTTATTTTATACATTGTTACTAACATCTAACTTAGTAGTTCCATCAACTGGAAGTATTTTTCTCTCAAGTTTGGGGGAAAGAGTTTTTATTCCTTTTATAGATTATAAACCCAGTTACTAACCTAGCAGTAATATAAGGTAAAAATTTTCTGTATGTCCCTTGTTTTGCATAATGAGGACATTGCCCTATTTAAGTTTAGGGGGGATACATTACATAGTATATTATAGTTGTTTTTTATTATCTTTTTAATAATTTTTTTAACTTTTTACTTTTTCATAAAATTTTCAGAAAATTTTAATAAGAAAGTTAATCATTATTTTCAAATTATGATAGAAGAATATGAAAATTCGAAATACTTAGCACTCCATCATAGTAGTAGTTCAAAAATTAAAATTAAAATAGTTATAATTCAAGTAAAGCATCTCTAGAACACTATATCAGATGAATGTTTGAAACTATATGATTGATCTGAACTGCAAATATTTTAAATTATAGTTTCAAAATTATATAACCAGTGAACTATAGAGCCTATTTCCTCTTCTTTTTTGAGAAAGAGAGACTGCTTTTATTCATGCTAAAATTTCCTTGAACTTCTCTACTATCTGCAATCTCATACTGCTGAACTTAGAATCAATATATTCTATAAATATGATGATTTGTTTGTTTAGAACTATCTATTAAGTATATCAAAATAATAAGACATCCATATTAGTAAGTCGTGAAAATAATCAAAGGCCATCTTTTGTAAACCAGAGCCAAAAAGCCAAAAATCCCATAACATTATATCCTTTGAACCCATATTAGAAGCCTAAAACTGAATTTCTTTGTACCAAAATTTTATAAACCTTTAACCATATGTACTAACCAAAGCTTTCTATCTTTGACCCTTACAATTTTTGAGAGTTTAGAATGTAAAAGAAGGGGAGAAGGGGGAGTGAAAAGAATATATGCTTAATAGATAAAGGATATGCTGAAAAGGGTTCCACTGAAAAAGAAATACAATTATATGAAAAAATGGGAAAAAGGAAAGAAAAAAAAAAATTTCATAAAATATGATCCTGGGAAACTGAGATTTATAGAAAAAGAAAATAGGAAAAGAAAAATGGGAAGAAGATATCCAAAATAAAGATACTTATTGAAGCTGAAAAAGAAGAGCTACATTCTCAAAAAACTTTTGAATCCTCTTTACCTTTTTTTTGAAACCTTCTGAAAACCCAAAGCCCCATTACAAGCCGAAGGAAAGACCTTTGAGATTTACGATTTACAAAAATATGAGTCTGGTAGAGATATATAAAATAGATACTATGAATGAATAAAGAAGTTATATGAACAAAATTGATTATCCTTTCTATGAGATTTCTCTGCTTAGTAATTATCAGATTTTTACATATTGAAAATTTTGAGGTGGAGGATATCTTGGCTGAACAACAGATGGTCCTTATTATTGGCCACTCGTGGAGCCACAATTGAAACCAGGATGATTTCTCCACTGCGGGATATACGTGTTACCGTAATCACTCCGCTAGAATGCACAAACTTGTTCCTTCTCTATCATCTCAAGATATAATGGTGCAGTAGGGCATTCAGGTGTTGCATGGGCTAAACTCTGGCAAATAGAGAAGGATGTTAAGTGTTTCTACACTGAGTTAAGGTTAGTGGTTAACAAAGATGTAAACTTTTATTCCAAGCCTGCAACCTTAACGATGATGTCATTTTCTGCCGTTACTTTATCGGTGTTGATATCGTAAAGACCACCTCTAGCAAGAGGTGTATGGCGATTGACTTCAAGGTCAACCTTTTGTAAAGCCTATTTTTGTAATGAATTATCAGTAAGTCTTTCAAAAAGGTCTCAGGACTGCCGTCCATTCTGAGTCGTGAAAGTGCCTCCACTCATAGCATCTACGATTTGCTGATTTCCCTCAATCAACCCTTGGTAGAAACTATGTGCTATGAACCATTTGGCACTTCATGATGAGGGCATTTATATAAGAGGTCTTGCATCCATTCCCAGCTCTGATGAAACTGTTCTCCTGATAGTTGCTGGAAGATTAGAAGCTTGTCTAATCTGATTAGTTTTACTAATTGGGAAATTCTTAGTCAAAAATCTAGCATGTAGTCTATCTCAAGTGGTAATACTTCCAGCAGGCAAAGAGATAAGCCATGTTTTTTCCTGGTCCTTTACAGAGAATGGGAATAACCTCATCTTAACACCCTCGTCATTTAGCGTTGTCATTTTTAATGTAGTGCAGAATTTTATAAAGTCTTTGAGATGCTGATAGGGATCTTTGCGATCAAGCCCATTAAAGTTCAGAAGAGATTGTAACAGGGTGTCCTTGATCTCGAAGTATAAGCGATACATGAGGGTGCAGTCAAAGCAAGATCAGTGTAGTGCTCTTGAATGGAGCGATCTTTTGCCATCGAAACTGATTCACTTTCAGAAATACAGTTGGAGGCCAGATTCTGTAAAAGAGTTCGTTCAATTTCAAGATCACACTCAAAAGCATCTCTATATTTGAAATGGGTGTTATGCTTAAACCAGAAAGAATTTTAATTAATTTTTTTATTCTGGACCTCTAGCTTCCCTTTGTGGAGAGATGTTGAAACTTTGATCTGCAATTTTGCGCTCAAACTTGTAAAAGAAATAAAACTTTGAAAGAAAAGAAAATCTAACTAAAAGACATATATTAGAATTCTTAAAGAAAATTTATTTTTCCTCGGTAGCGGCGTCAAAAACATGATAGACATTTTACTATACATGATAGACATTTTACTAAAGGTATCGATCCTCAGGGAAAACATTTATTTTTTAGAATTCTTTTAAAAGCCTTAGAAATTAAGTTTGTTTGGTTTTTCTAAACTAAATTGCTTGATGGAAATTTATTAAAATAAACAAGTTTGGGTTCCCCTACCGCAAATTCGTAATTTTAATTAACTATCTCTAATTCTCTGAATTCTGTAATTATCTTAAGACAACAACGGCAACATAAGAAGAATAAAAGATCGGTTTAAGGCAACAATGATAACATAAGCTTCTCTAGCAAGAAAACCGTTAATGAAACTAAGGCAACAATGGTAACATAGTCGAGTGATGGAAGTCTAGTGATTTCAAGCCTAAGGCGAAAACGAAAACATAGAGATTGAAATCATAGAGAGTGTGAGAAGTTTTTAAAACTCATATTCATTAACCAATTACAATAACGAATTCAGAAAAATAAGAAATAATTAATTAATCATACTACTCTTTGATATACGGGTTCCCCAAAATAAAGGAAATTAGCTACTCATAACTTCTATTAAATCAAAAGAAATTACAAAGACATAATTTAAAACTTGAAAATAAAACTACTTTACTCTATGGCTTCTAGCTCTAAGATATCTCTCTATGATCAAGAGCTCTTGGATCTCTCACTATGAACGCAGGCTCTCTTATTTATAGACACATAAGAGACCTATTACAAATTAAATTAGGTATCTACCTATCCTAGGAAAACTTCTAACTTAAACTACAGAGTTTACATTAAACTAAACTTCCTAAAGACGTATCTTTCTTCAATTAGAACTCTTTCATGGCATGGAGATCTTTCTTTCTTATGTTCAACAGAATGGTATCACAGGCTTCTTTCACAATCGTGATTTGCATGGACTCTTAAGCTACATCTGCATGGCATAGTAAACTAAATTTGCACGGCACTGTAATTACGATTGCATGGTTGTTCCTTTCAATTGTTTACAATTTTTATATCGAACACTTGTAATTTTCTACATTCTCTCATAAACCTCTCAATTGCATGAATGTTACTCTCGGAAGTTCTGTTCCAGAGCTTTCAATTCTTTACAGTTTCCTTCGTGCAATCATAATCTTTACGATTGTCTTTTTCTTGCTTTCTGGATCTTATTCTTAAGTAGAGAGAGCTCATGGCTTCTTGTTTCTTTTTCATCCCTCTTTCGATTGCATCAGGAGGGAAACTTCATAGTCTCGCAATCTCTCGCTCGATCGCATGCTTCATCTGTTACTGCGATTGTGAGGTTGTGCTCTGTTGTACTAATTTGCAATTGAATCTCGACTTCAAGTGTTCTTTGCACAGAATATTGTTTGAGTCTTCTTTTCTCCTACTGATCTAAATGTCCATTATCAGAGTGCTATTAGTAATCAGCTATGGACTAACAACACTCAACTTAGGGTTTCAAAGTGGTAAAATCTGTGAATAATCAACACGCGAGGCCAGGGGCTAAGGGCGTGACATATATGTGTTATTCACTGAAAAGTACTACTTTTCACCTCTTAACCTGGCCTTTGCTACACCTTGAAGCTAACTAATAACTTTTGTTTAAGTGTATTTTATAGTTAGCAATAAATTATGTAGCTTAACACAAAGTCCATGCTTTTAGTGCCAAGACAAGAGAGAATTCAAGCCAAGGATGATAGTTGAACCAAAGACAGATGGAACACCATGGTGGTACACACCATGGTGACTATGTTGCATGTCATGATGGACCAAGGAAGTCTAGCAAATGAAAGAAGTATTGATGAAAGTGGAGGAAGCTACAATAGAAGCACATGCCTTGTAGTAGAGGAACAAATGACATATCTTGCACAGTTGAGGTGCTGCCTTGCGTGGATAAGGCTGCAGCAAAACTTCCTCACACAGCAATCGTGCACATCAGCTGCAAGCACCACTTAAAGAACTCGCGAAGATCTTGCATCCTAAGCCTTCAAAAATACTGCTCGTTAAGCTCTCGCGAGGATCAAGTTTCAAAGCAGCCGCGCATAGTGCCTCGCGAGAACAAATTACACAAATAGCAGTAATAACCTTGCAAAGTTTTTGCATAGCTCTAGAAGAGAGAGCTCCAGAAGTTCTCTCGTGCAGCTCTTGCGTGCCTAGAAGCTTAACTCTGTACCGAGCAAAATGTAAAGGCATCTGCGCTAGTACCTCACGACAAGAAATTTTGAAGCCCTACTGTGCGAATGCACTGAAAGCCAGAGCAATTGCGCGATAATGCAAAATCTGTCTGTGCGAGAAAGCAGCATTTAAAGCCAAATTCTACGTCATGAGTACTCTGCAAGCCATGCGAGAGAATTAATGTGCAGAAGCCAGTCTCGTGAAGCTCGGGCTCTCCACTTCTCAGTCTTAACTCAAGGACCTTTTGGGGATTTCCCCAGGTCTAGGGCACACATTTCGAGGCCCTGATCTCGAGGCGCACATCCCAAGGCATCTAAGGGTTGTAACACATCCACATATGCTAGGAAATTAGGGTTAATCTTCTTTTAGCCAAGGCATTAGGGACTGAGTATTTAAGCTGTACTTGTAATTTAGAATTTTATCTTTCCTTCAACCTCTGTCGACTGAGAGCTCGAGCAGACTAGGGTTAGGGTTTGATCACCTCTTTTTCTCATTTTTCTTCTCTTAGCCCAGCACTTACTGGCTAAATCCCTTGTAAGCAATTGGTATAGGTTTGTTTAGTTTTGTAATGGGTCTTGCAACCTTTGGGATTTTATGAAGAGCAGTTGTGCACTAGGCTGCTGCCTTGAGAATTCTCATTGTAAGCACTATGTTGATCAATGAAATTTGTATTTTAATTATACGCACAATCTGTTATTTTTCTATTTACCCGTAGTTTTGTTCATTCTATGCATGGAAGTAGGATTTGAGCTTATTGAAAGGCCCATGGAAGTTTGAGCTTGTAGCCCCGTGACTATGGTGGCAGCAGCAGTTTACATGTTCTTTCTCAGACCCCTGTAGTGTGGATAACCTCTGTTGATAGCTTGTGACCATTTAAGTGGACAGACTATAGCCCTAGGATGAGTCCAAGCCACGGATCTGAGAAAGATTCTTCTCCTCTGCACATGAGCTTGTAGCATTGTGAGAGGTTGTTGCAGGAACTGGCTCTCCTCTGTTTTACTTGATCAATATTATATGTTAGATCTGATTTCTCTATAGTAATTGCAAACTTGTGAGCTGAGTCATTGCAAGCCTTTTGTAGCAATGATCAGCTGCTTTTAAGTCTCCAAATAGCCCTTGAACAACTGTAGTTCCCACTAGTCTTTCAAGATCTATTTGCTCCCATGGATGCCTGAGCTTGTATCCTGGCAAACATGGTGTCTGCAATAGTTTTCATGATCTGATTTGAGCCATTGGGTGAAGGACATCTATTGGATAGTCTGTGACCATTTAAGTGGACAGGTTATGGCCTTAAGATCAGTCTACTCATTTGGATCAGATTGGTTTTCTGATTTGATTCATGTGGTTTGATCCTCTCTATTGGATAGTCTGTGACCATTTAAGTGGACAGGTTATAGCCTTAAGAGACTAGGTCAAACCATAGGAATTGAGTTAGATACCTCCTCCTTGTAGATGTGCTTGTAGCCATCTAAAGGACTGCTATAGAGACAGCCCTAAATCTGAGTTACTTAACTGAATCAACCTTAGCTTAATTGCCTGCTTCCCATCATTTTATCTTTCTTTTTGGCACACACCATCACCACCTTCTTTATAACCCTTTCTCTAGGATAGGACTGCACTTTATTTCTCTTTTTTTAGTGGTAATTTAGTGTAGTTGTGACACCCAACTCCCTTCATTTAGGATTGTCAGATCTGTAGCCAGATCTGTAGGCCTACTATTATAGTCCAATTTAGGTTCCAGATCAAAATCTCTGTGGGACAAACTCTTACTTAAAACTTGCTACAATAGCCCTGTATCTTGCAAGTTGTGTGTATCCTAGGTTGCTATTTTCATAGCTATTTCACTCCACCTATGTATTCTGATTTTTACCACCACATCACCACTTTAAATAACAACATGCATACCTAGAGCAACAACAATATGTTCAATAGCAGTGGTGTAATGATTGTATCAATATCAAAGAATCTCGACATCAATACATAAATGAAGCAACTCTCATTAAGATTTATTTCAACAGATAAAACCCTTCTCCTTGAATCATGTGGATGAAATGTCGAAGCTCTCACTCTAGCCAGGACTGGCCTTGGGGCAAGGCCCAAAAGGCGACCGCCGAATTTTTTGGGGCCCCTATTCTTGTAAGTTTTTATGGGCTATTGGTTAATATAATTGTCAATGTACCAAAATAGTTAATTAAGTTAATGGGTTAGTTGGTTAAGCTACTTGTGTTATTTTACTTTTTACCCAATAGGTTATGGTTTCAACTCTTCCCAGGCCCCATTTTTGTATTTTTTATATGGGTCAAATCAGGTCTCTGTCGGGCCAGTTCTGGTCATGGGTCGGGTCATTTGCCTCCCTAGGCCAGGTCATCCTTATAGATTGCCCCTGTGGATTATCTAGCCCCATTTTGATGGGTCCGGATTCATTTGACTGAATCCTTTATATATATACAAATTTATCCTTATTAAATGACCCAACTTAAAACAATGATTTTGTACTCATTACAGCTCAATTTTTCGCAAATGACCTATCAATTTGGATCTAGTTGACGAGAGATATCTAATGAACCTATTTATGGAACCTTTTAAGATTGTTAAGGTACTAAAAAATGGCAAGAAAGATTTAATGACAGTTAAAAGTGCTAAAAAATATCATAGCTTTATTAGTTGGGTTACTCGATGCATGGGATACGTTATGCTATTTAGCTTCTCTTTTTATATTTTATTTTCCTTTAATATATATTTTTGTTAACTTATTAGGTGCATTTTCAAATTATAAATAGTAGAAAGGAGTATGCATATATTCGTAATCTAGGAGCAATCATGGTGAAAATTTTTAATTTCGGTAACATTTTAGTATTTCAGGAAAAATTCAAAAAGTTTCAGGAAAATTTCGGGGAGTACAAAAAATATTATATATAAATTATATTTCATATTTATAAAAAAATTATTTATTATTCAAAAATGACTAAAATTAAAAGAAAATTCATTAAATTTAATAAAATTTCGTTAATTCCATTGAAATAAATGAAATTTGGCAATTTCAGAGAAATCATCGAAATTTCGTTGAAAGTTACGTCCAACTTCCATTTCAGAAAATTTCAGCGAAATTTTGGAAACTATCAAGGAAAATGTCACTATGGGAGAAATGAGTATTATTTATTTTATTTTATTTTTTAAATTGTGGCAAAAAAAAATTTTGGATTAATATGAAGGAGGGCCCCATTTTAGGAACTCACCTTGGATAGCCTTTCTAATATCAAAGTGATGATATAAAATCAATCAAAGTCAAAGTTTGACCTTCACATTTACAAGGCTAGAACAGTAAATTCCTATATGAGATTATCATCGTTACAAAATTATTTTAAAACATATAACTTTCAAGAAGGATCGGTATCCGAGCTAAGAGGAGTGAGTTATGAATTTTCTCTTTCAAACTTGTGTGTTAGCGAGCATCCAAATAGCAAGCACCCTAAGTTAATTTAGACATTTCTCAGTACATGAAATAATAAGCTATAATTTGAATTTCATTATAAACTTTTTATAAGAACTAAATCAGTAAATATGCTAATTTAATTCTGAATTATAAAATTTAATAAAGCCTCACAGAATATTTAGGCATATTGTTTGATCAAATGACTCAAAACTTATTCATTTAATTTCAGGAGAAAAAGATTAGATTTGGTTAGAAAAAAATTCTGTATGCTGAAGATAACATAATTAATTTAATCATTTTTCAAATTTTTTGGAATGTTTAAAAACGGTAAAAATTTAAATACCAAAATTACTCGTTTCATTACAAAATACAATTTTCTTATCTATAAATTGAATTTGTTTATATAAAAAATTATAATTGAATACTATTATCTTATGATTAAAAGTTTTTAATCTTTCAAATATTATGATTAAATCTCTAGCCGTCCGATTTAGGGTTTTCACTCAAACCCTAAATGAGTGACATAAAATAAATCATATAGCAAATTAAATACACGCTAACTATGGTAGATGGTAGAAAATTTACAAAGTATCTCCTAGTTTTGAACGGTTCAACCTCTGGTTTTTCATCCGACGATCCTTGTAAACGAAAAACTCTTGCCGTTGGCATTGAATTAGAAAAATAATTCTACACATAATTTGATCTCAAGGACTTGGTTCCATGATGATGTTACTTGGGACCTAGCTATATATATATATAGATGGCAAAGGGGAAAATGCGCTTGAGCGTTGAGATTTCTCTACGCTCCCCCAATGGAGACACGTGGAAAGTACATTTGCACTAACCCGAGTTAGCCCCCAATGGGGTTTGCCTACTGACAGTGGTAGGTAATGTAGGTACTAATAGTAGGGACTGAAACCGAGGTTATACATGACAGAATAAGGAAGGGGAAAGTGGCAAGGGGGGAGATCTTGTCATGATATGGGCAGTAGATGAATTCAAAATATGGCATTAAATATTTTGGTGCTAATTTTCCTTCTCTATCTCTCTGTTGAGGTTCTTTCTATCTCTCGTTTTATTTCCTCTCTCTTGCGCTTCTCTAAATCAACTTTCTCTCTCTAGAGCTCTAACTGAAGCGCAAGCGCCACAAGAGACAACGTTCTCTCTCTCTGGACAACCCTCTCTCTCTGAAGCTCTGATTGAAGCGCAAGCGCAGTCTCTAGCATAGAAGAGACAACCGCTTTGTCAACTTTTTCTCTCTCCCCCTCTCACTCTGGAGCTCTGATTGGATAGAAGCGCTAGCGCATAAGAGAAAACTTTTTCTCTCTCTCACTTTGGAGCTCTAATTGAATATAAGTGTTGCTTTGTCAAGTTCCTCTCTCTCTCTCTCTGGATCTCTGACTTGAGCGTCGATTATAATAGTGTCATTTGACTATTTGAGGTAAAATTATAAATGAAGTAAAGTTACAAATTATCAAATATTATAAATATATACGTAGAAACATACGCTTCTTATGAGAAGTGATGCAAAGCATCGGTGCGACCATTTACAAATGCCATCGCTCCTAAGTTGAAGCACTGACGTTCTTTATGGTCGCATCATCGCATAGTTATGAATCAATTTCCTTTTTAGCCCGTTGTTGAAGCAGATGCTTTCATGCGAAGCGCCGTCTCTTAGAGTTAGAAGCGTCATCGCTTCTAACTTGAAGCGCTGATGCTCTTTATGGCCGTGTCATCGCATCGTTATGAATCGTGTAGTGATCATAAAATTAGTAGCGTTCAAAAATATTTTGAAATTATATTTGACACTTGTCATGCAAAGTGATACGAAGCGACGGCGAGAAGTAGAAGCGCCATCGATTCTAAATCGAAGAGTTGTCGCTCTTTAAGGCTGCGACATCGCTTCGTAGAAGCAGACGCTTGTTATATGTGGTTTCATTTATTTTTTGTCTAATGCAGGGGTTGTAATGGACTCGATCGGAGGATACAATATAGGTGATGTTGATTTAAATGTCACCCCTAAGACATTTTCTTTAGAAGGAGTTTCACTTGGTTGTAATACGAATATCTAACTGCTCGATAGTTGTGGAGGGTCAGAGAATACCAGCGAGGAAAGGAAGTCACGTATCGGCTTGAAATTTTAATCCGAAGACGAGGCACATAACTTCTATAATTTATACGCGAGAAAAGTTGGTTTCAGCGTTAGGAAATGTAATATTTACAAATCTACAAAGGGGGAGATTATAAAGAAAAAATATGTATGTTTGTTCGAAGGGTTTAAGCAGCCTGATAAGCGTAAACTATACATTGATATAAAGTGTTCAAGAGATAACAGATGCGGATGTGAGGTAAGGTTCAAGATTATGATCGACGACCAAAAGTTGTGAGAGGTAATAGAATTTAGAGAACCGCATAATCATCAATTGTATACACCTACAAAGGTGAAGGAACTCTGATCACATAATAAGATGAGAGGAGCAAGTAAATCATTGATTGGAGCATTTGATGGCATAATTCCTCCTTCTAAGATTTCTACTATTTTGTTGAGTTTGGATGGAGAGGCTGGCGTGGCGGTAAGCCCTCAATAAACTCTGGATTACCTAAAGAAGATAAGAAAGGAGAGTAACATCCATCTAATGTGCATGACGATCATCAAGTCCTTCATTGATAGGCAGAATATAGGAGATGATTTCTTCTTTAAAGCTGAACTAAACGAAGAATATCATATGCATAGTATATTTTGGGCTGATCATAGGTCGCGCGCAGCATATCAACATTTCAATGATGTGGTGGTATTCGACACTACTTACAAAATAAATAAATTACTACTACCTTTCACCCCATTTACGGGGGTCAACCATCATTGCGGACGATACTTTTTAGATGTGCGTTGCTCTTAGATGAGATGGGGGAGACATTCATTTGATTGTTTAACACGTGGCTCAAGTGTATGGGTTGTAAGAAACCTAATGCAATCATCACCGACCAATGCAATGAGACGAGCAAGGCCATCTTTGAACCATCTCTCTCAGGTGAAGGTAAAGTTTAAGAATTTTGGGAGAAAGTACAATCAGCGCAAGTTCAGGCAAACGATTGATGATTTCAAAAGGAGATGGGCAAAACAGATGGAGGAGTTTCAATTATAAGAAAACGTGTGGTTCAAACAAATGTACGCTCTTAGAAAAAAATAAATTCCATGCTACTTGAGCGACACCTTTTGAATCGGCATGACCACTACGCAATGCGGTGAGAGTATAAATTCTTTCTTTGATAGTTATGTCAATGCCCAGATGAGTTTGACAGAATTTGTCAAGCAATACGATCTTGTCATCCAATCTCGTCGCGATAAAGAAAATAGGGAGGATCTCATTGCAATGTCTACGACACCGAAGCTCTTGTTCGAAAATTTAATCGAGAGGCATGTCGCTACTATGTATACGAGAACCATGCTCGATAGATTCCACTCTGATTTTTAAAAGTTTGCCTCTTTTAAGTCCCAAAAGGTGATCGAAGAGGAAGCCAGGTCGGTTATTGTATACCAAGTGCATAAAAGTGGTGGGGATGGCACGGAGGATAGCGGACAAACATTCAAAGTTCATTTTGAATGTGGAGATGCCATAACCACTTGTGAGTTCAAGCACTTCGAGACCAAGGGCTTGTTGTGTTCTCACATCTTCCATATTTACTTCAAGGAAGAGGTAGAGCAAATTTCATCTAGGTACGTTCTTCCTCGATAGACCATAGAAGCTAGATACAGTACTATATGTTTGGGGGTCAATGAGAAAGTGGATTCCAATTCTATTTCTATGATGAAAATATGAAAGTTCAAAGAAGCGGGACTATTAAGCTCTGAAAAATACTACTTTTCGCCCCTTAACTTAGCCTTTGATGGATCCTTGAGCTGTTTAATAATGACTTTTAAGTGTGTTGTGTAGATAACAGCAAAATAAGAGTTTAACTGTTGCAATCCATCATTTCAAGCCAAGAAGAATGAATTTTAAAGCTAACTCTTGGAGTTGAGTGAAGAGCAAAGAATACATCATTGTGGTCCACACCATTGGGACCATTTGGCATGCTGTGGTGGGCCTAAAAAGTCTAATAGTTGAAAGGGAGAAGGACCCAAGCAGAGAGACTGTTGCAGCAATCTGTGCATAGTAGCAGGGAACAAGCAATGTAATCTCATGTAGATCTCGCGTAGTTCCCTTGAACCTCACAAGCTGTAACCTGAAGATGCAAGTGAACTCGTGCAGTACAGTCAGCCTCGCGAGCCGAAGAACCTTGAGCATTAAGCACCTTACGAAGTCCAAGCCTGCAGCACAAAGATAACCCTCACAGTTCCACGCACAGCTCAGAGGAGGATCGAAGCTTCAGTGAACTCTCTCGCATAGTGTTGTTGCTCCACATGTGCCTGATTTATGTGTGTTTTGAATGACGAATTAATGAATATTAAGTTACATAATTTTAAATTATGAAAGAGATATCAGCACATTGAGGGCTAACAATAGCCTGCAAGATCAGGGCCAATTGTAGCAAGTTTTAAAAGTGAGTATATTAAAGATCGTCCACAGAGAATTTGTCTGAAATATGAGATAGACCTCCAGATCTGTGCTACCAGATCTGGCTCTATAATTATCTAGAAAGCAGATAAAAAGAGAGTGTTGGGTTTTGTCACGTTTAACTAAAAGCAAATAAAGAAAAGAACTAACTACGTGATCCAGATCCGAGTTGTGGAGGTGTTTAAAATAAAACAAATGCAGAAATAATAGCTTCATGTATTTTAGCCTTTGAATTTTAATGGAGAATCTGTATTCCAATAGAGCGATTCAATCTTCATCCGCTACCAAAGATGTATGTAAGAGAAATAAATCTGAATTAAGGAATAGGTTTAGACTTATGGCTATGATCCATCCAATGGTCACAGATCATCCAATAGTTGTGGCCTGTTCTTTAGTTCGTAACATGAACATCATCCAAGTGTCTTAGAATTAGGTTACCAACGCTAATTCGCAGGACAATGAATTAAGGGAAGTTGGATGCGGGTGAGTGAATCTAAAGAAGTCTAATGCACTAAGGTGAACATTCGGAACCCTCGACATGACTCCAATGGAGAAGACACAAATTACAACCTTTTAAAATTCAAAATTACAATTACAAAGCACGGCTTTAGAAAGCCCTCGGACTTGCGCCTTGAATCCTGATCTCCTTGGAGTTACAAATCACTCTCAACAACTCTCAAAAAACAGAGGAAGAAATTACAAGTGCAGATAGACTATCCGACCTAAGGAGGGAAACAGAGATGAAAACTCAAAACTGGATGCCACAATTGGGCAAATGTCTTCTCTATTTATAGCTTTCCCTTGATCTCACCACAGGCTGAATTGACCAATCGAAGTGTTCAGATCTGGATTGCCCAATGGCGATTGAGCACGGGATCAGATCTGCTCGCCAATGAAAATGCTACGATCTGGTTCACCAATCAGCGCTAGAAGCATCAATTCTATGGAATTCAAAAATCTGTTTGAGCTTCTAGAAGTTCCCGCCAAGTGATTTCATCTTTGAGCGCTCACATGGGTTGGAATATGCTTTTGGATCTTGATTGGAATCTTCCGAAATGTCCCCTGGGTCTTAAATGCATTGGGCGTCGGAGATTCTTGAAATGCCCTTTAAACAAGTCAGTAATTCCCGTAATGTCCTTTCGTAGAGTTTAAGTGCCTTTTCGCAAAGTGTTTTGGCTCCGTAAGTTCTTTTCGCAAAGCAATTTGGCTTCGTAAAGTCTTTTCGCAAAGGACTTCTCCCGGATCTTCTATTCGAAAAGGAAATTTCAACTATTCGAGCGAACATGGTTCTTTCGAGTAGTTCATTACGACTCAGAATCAATTGAGCAGAACTTTGACCTTTTAAAAGTACTTTTACTTTGCGAATTGAGCTTTAGCTTCCATTCTTCTTGCGAATGGATCCTTTTTTCTTCTTGTCTTTTCTTCTTCTTTTCTTTTTAACCAGAGGCTATTTCTTCACTCCTTTTTAGCTTGACATGAATTGTCACTTTTGATCATTTTAGGATGCTTTTCGGACTTGGACCTGTCTAATTGGTTAGTCAGAAATGCACACTAAAGCACTTATTTAGTCTTCTCAAGGGTCTTTCAAAGCTCATGTTTAGGGCGAAAAATGGTATTTTCACTACTTAACACACCCCAAACCTAAGCTTTGCTAGTCCCCTAGCAAAGAAACATAAAAACAAGGAGACATAAAACACGAAACATAGAAAAACCAAGTAAAGAGCCACTTTGTAGGAAGCACAGTGCATTTAGCATATGCAACAAGCCTTTTAAACCCTAGGTGATCCCTAGAGGAGGAGTGAAGTCTCGAGGGTTTTCTGAAGGTACCCACAAACTTCTCCATGGGACGGTTGGCATTAGTGCGTTATCTCATGAGCAATCAAAGATCGAAATTAGTTACTCTTGAATCCATGTTTACAGAAATTTAGTTGTATTGTTTGCAAGGAGATTTCAACATTTATAAACCTCATGAATGTTTCAATATTTCCAATCATGAACAGTCATAGAAAATCATACAAATGTGCTGATGAAGCTCATCCTATGGATAAAAATTAGGTTATAAGTCATACTTAATGTGCTCAAGTTCCAACCCAAACACTCACCAGGTATACTCTCATCGGTGTTTTGTTGAGGGGTTCGTTTTCACTCAAGCTCAAGAGCGCTTACATCTCCCAAATGGATCTGTAAGCATGAGCATAGGCCTGCTTCGTGCATCGGCATCATTGACATCTCCTCACCATAGATTGGGTCACTTCTTATCTCCACATGACAAACTCAACTTTGGATCACAAGGGCTTTTAATCTAGGTTTGTTTGTATGGCTTATGGAGTGAAGTTTCAAGGAAAGGCGGTTTGAACAGGGTTTGAATTTGAGAACTCGTGAAGTGCGGGAGATGGTTCATGACTCCACCTTTTGAGTTTAGCTTCTTTCTTCTTCTTTTGAGATTCTCACATTCACGGTGATCAGTTCTTTCTTTGATCTTGCATTTTTCAACATAAGGTCCCTTTTTGCCTTTTGCTTGCAACTTTTTCACATTGTTTGTCTCTTCCTTTCTCGGTCACCATATTGCCTGTTTTGAGGTATTTTCTCTTCATTTTCTTGATATTGCCTAGAAATGGTCCATCTTCATTCTTTCTCCTTTACCTCCTGAATTCTCGAGTGAGGAAGGCTGAATTGGTTCCATAGGTTCAGTGCAAGTACTTTTGGGTATTTTGATGAAGAATTGTAGGATTTATGTACCAAATGGGGTACAAACAGGGCAGATTTTTCTTGGTTGGTTCTGTTAGGTTCGTGCTGTCCAAAGAAGGCCTTGATCTTTTCTTCGATCTCATGAGAGTCTTTGTCACTTGTTTCAATTTGGAGTTTCCTAACTTCTAGTGGATCTAATGCCTCACCAATCCTTTGAATCGTAAAAATTGCCTCACTCTTCAATGAGATGGAAAATATATGGGCTCAATTCTCACCGGTTATGGTTTTTCCTTGAGCTTTTAAGTATATCTTTACCTTTTCTCTTCCTTTTGACTTACTACGTCTTGATACGGTATGTTTTTATGGTGTAATCATCATGGAAATGTAGACTATCGTAAGGTTTAGAATGTCTAAATTTTTGCAAAGAATATTTAAAATTTCCTAGTTAACTTGATTCTTAAGTACATTAAATTCTTTCACCTTACTTAGGTGATTTTTACGCCTTTATCTTTGGTATCCGAGGCGAGGATCATACGCCACACCCCCAAACCTATGAGGAGCGGTGTCCTCCTTTGGTTCAAAGGTGGCATGGTCCCATTATTCAGAAAAACATGAAGGAAATCATAAGCAATGAAAGTAAAACATGACGAGCATTGGAGAAAGAAAAATTTATTGACAAGAAACAATAAAGAAAAAAAAAAGAAAATTAAAGAAAGAGGGGGACTGGATTAAGGAGAGGGCGAAACACTGAGGAACCGTGTCCTCACCGTTTGATGTAAGGAAAAAATAAAATAGGCTTGCTGCTCATGATCTAACGAAAAGATTGGAAAAAATAATTACGAACAATGAATGTAAAAGCAGAAAATAAGAAAAACAAGAATAAAAAAATTGATGAAGTGCATGAATTGGACAAAAGAACAGATTGTATTTAGAAACAAAGTACATGCAAACATTAATAACTTGGATCAAAGTCGCTATCATAAGTTGGGTCATTGGGGTCTGAGCTAGAGTCACTGGTTGAACTTGAATCAGAGTTGGAAT
Organism: Chloranthus sessilifolius; assembly: GCA_021018995.1. Lineage (NCBI taxonomy): Eukaryota > Viridiplantae > Streptophyta > Magnoliopsida > Chloranthales > Chloranthaceae > Chloranthus > Chloranthus sessilifolius. The sequence continues at coordinate 45,202,241 of CM037596.1, forward strand.
CAGAACTTGATGGTGATTTCTCAGGAATGGAATTCTTGAGCTCAGTGTACTCTTCGGACTTGATCTTCTTGGTGAGGCCCAGATGTTTGGTCAGCCTGGCTATTTTCCTCTGTTCTTGAGCTAACCGAGCTTGGAGCATAGGCACCTTGTGCCGCTTTTTCCTTGACCAATTGGAATGGTTGTCCAACCAGATCCCTCATCTCTCTCTCAAATTGCATGAAATGCTCTAATTTTTTGATTTTGGCCTCATAAGGGGTTCGGATGTAGGCCTCCAAATCAGCCAGCCCCTTATGCACATCCCTACGGATGTAGGGATTTTCTGTCATGGCCTGGGAGAGGGTGGCATATCTAGGGAGGGGGATGGAGTGGTAGGGGACTAAAGGGGGAGGGGGTGGTGAAGGGGGTGCTTTGGGTAGCTAAGTTAGCGGCAGGTGGTGATAGAGAAGTCATTTGGGTAGCTAACTCGGCAACAAGGGGAGGTGAGGCCACAGTAGTTCAGGGTGGTTTGGGTAGCACAGGTGGTAGTGGAGGGGGAAGCACTAGGACTTGGGTCTATTTGGGTTGCTCTGAGGCAAAATGGAGAGCGAGGATAATGGGGTAGGTGGTAATGGGGTTAATCTGATTTGGATGAGCTCAATGTAGCGATTGTCTGCATTTGTTTGGGGCTTGGATATTTTGGAGGTAGGTGAGGATCTGGGTGTAGGGAGCAGGTGTGGGGAGATTGGGAAGTAGGTGAAAGGGGAGGAGCAGGATAGGTGTAGGATCTAGCTCCATGGTGTCAAATAGGGGTGAATAAGCCTGTGGGGAAAGGTTGGGGTTCAGAGGTCCTGGATACCTCGTGTATGTCTTTGAAGGGTGTGGGAGTGTGAGCATTGTCCTCAATGTTCTAGACACCGAGAAATGAGGGCAAATGGATAAAAGAAGAAAGAAAAACTAAGAAATGAAAAAATCTAAACTATATGCAAGTAGAAAATAAAATGTAAAATTGAATATATGAGCAAGAAAATGGAAAACATGATATACAAATGCAAGAAAAATCAACAAAACAACGCTAGAACTGCTAAAAATAAAATCTAAAAATAGCAGATTGCTATGCAAATGGAAGGAAACTAATGCTAATAATAGAGAAACAGAAAACAAGGTAAGATTGCATACAAAGTTTAAAAAAAAAATAGAAAAGTGTTGATACAAAACAGAATTTGTGAATGCAAAATAGGAAAACAAAGTTAGAAACTAACTATACTCAGAAAAATGACGAAAATTAGTAAAACTAGGACACATTAACCTAAGAAAGAAAAAAAAAAAATCTGATCTAAAAAGCGAAATTTGAAACTAAAATTTCTAAAATAGAAAATCTAATGCCAAATGATACATCCTAAGCCCAAAAAAAAAAAACAAAGCCCTAGATACTTATGAATCTAAGTGATTATAAAATGATTAGTAGGAATATAGTAAAAGCAAGATTCATAAGACCAATTTTGTTGATGATGTGTATGAATAAAAAAAATAATAATGAAGCATGGGAGCACATATTAAAAGCAGAGTTCATACACAATGAGACCCATTTATGATGAAGAAATCTCGAAAATAAAATAAGTGGGTCCATTGAATATTCAAAAGCGACCTATGATCCACTACTCATTATCCTACATGATTCCTAAAAAGAAAAATGATCTCAAAGAGGTCCAGATGGGAAAAGTGGATGCAAATGGAGAAAAACATTACATCTGAAGATATATATATATTTTTATTTTATAATTTTCTATTTTTTTATTTTTACTTGTTTTGGATCACCAGCTCAACAAGAGCCCTTATTTACTCTTCTGAAAATAATGAGAAACAACTAAGAGATTTTCTATTTGTGTTTTCATTTTCTTTTATTTTGTATTTGGTTTTGTAAAAAAATCAAAGATGCCTAAAAGACAAAGATAAATTATAATCGTAACAAACAATAAACACAATGAATCACTGGTTCTCAAGAATTTAAAATAGAAAATGAATGCAAAGGAGAAGAGGATGCAAACTCAAGCGATCTGCTCGACTTTTAGTCCAGATGCTCCTTGTTGGACGGTGCTCAGATCTGCAAAAATCCAAAAAGCTCGATACCTTATTCCAAAGATATTGACAAAAATAAAAGAAAAACTCAAAGCTCGCCCAAATTTGACAAAAGACAAAAGAGTGGCAGATTTATTCAAACAACTAGAAGGCAAAGAATAAAAACTTAGAAAAATAAATAAATAAAAAATTCTCGAAATAGGTTTTCTATACAAAACTGCAGTAGACATTTAATCAAGCACTTGGAATACAAAGTGCAGGTTTAAAGCAAAAACTAAAATGAAAATCAAATCTATAAAATTAAAAAACTTAGGTCTACCAATTTTAGAACAAATTCCCCGGCAACGGCGCCAAAAACTTGTTGTCGCTCTAAGTGTGCCATAATTGTGTGCATTATGAATAAAGAATTAAAGAATTGAAGAATGTTTAAGTTATATGGATGTTAACTTATGAAAGAGATATCAGCACATTGAGGGCTAACAATAGCCTGCAAGATCAGGGCCAATTGTAGCAAGTTTTAAAAGTGAGTATATTAAAGATCGTCCACAGAGAATTTGTCTGAAATATGAGATAGACCTCCAGATCTGTGCTACCAGATCTGGCTCTATAATTATCTAGAAAGCAGATAAAAAGAGAGTGTTGGGTTTTGTCACGTTTAACTAAAAGCAAATAAAGAAAAGAACTAACTACGTGATCCAGATCCGAGTTGTGGAGGTGTTTAAAATAAAACAAATGCAGAAATAATAGCTTCATGTATTTTAGCCTTTGAATTTTAATGGAGAATCTGTATTCCAATAGAGCAGATTCAATCTTCATCTGGCTACCAGCACAGATGTAAGAGAAATAAATCTGAATTAAGGAATAGGTTTAGACTTGTATGGCTATGATCTCGTCCAATGGTCACAGATCATCCAATAGTTGTGGCTGTTCTTTAGTTGAACATGAACATCATCAGTAAGTCTGCTAGAATTAGGTTACCAACGCTAATTCGCAGGACAATGAATTAAGGGAAGTTGGATGCGGGTGAGTGAATCTAAAGAAGTCTAATGCACTAAGGTGAACATTCGGAACCCTCGACATGACTCCAATGGAGAAGACACAAATTACGAACCTTTAAAATTCAAAATTACAATTACAAAGCACGGCTTTAGAAAGCCCTCGGACTTGCGTCTTGAATCCGATCTCCTTGGAGTTACAAATCACTCTCAACAACTCTCAAAAGCAAAAAACAGAGGAAGAAATTACAAAGTGCAGATAGACTATCGTAGGAAGGAGAAAGCAGAGATGAAAACTCAAAATCTGGATGCCACAATTGGGCAAATGTCTTCTATTTATAGCTTTCCTTGATCCTGATAGGGCTGAATTGACCAATCGAAGTGTTCGGATCTGGATTGCCCAATGGCGATTGAGCACGGGGATCCGAGACTGTTTCGCCAATGAAAATGCTACGATCCGTTCATCGGCGCTAGAAGCATCAATTCTGTTATGGAATTCAAAATCTGTTTGAGCTTCTAGAAGTTCCCGCCAAGTGATTTCATCTTTGAGCGCTCACATGGGTTGGAATATGCTTTTGGATCTTGATTGAATCTTCGAAATGTCCTCGGCTATTAAATGCATTGGGCGCGTCAGATTTGAAATGCCCTTTAAACAAGCTGTAATTCCCGTAATGTCCTTTTCAGAGTTTAAGTGCCTTTTCGCAAAGTGTTTTGGCTCCGTAAGTTCTTTTTTCGCAGCAATTTGGCTTCGTAAAGTCTTTTCGCAGGACTTCTCCCGGATCTTCTATTCGAAAGGAAATTTCAACTATTCGAATGTAACATGGTTCTTTCTTTCGAGTAGTTCATTACGACTCCGTAATCAATTCGAACAGAACTTTGACCTTTTCAAAAGTACTTTTTACTTTGCGAATTGAGCTTTAGCTTCCATTCTTCTTTGCGAATGGATCCTTTTTCTTCTTCAGGTCTTTGCTTCTTCTTTTCAGTCCTTTTTAACCACTGCTGAGGCTATTTCTTCACTCCCTTTTTTAGCTTGACATGAATTGTCAGCTTTTTGATCATTTTAGGATGCTTTTCGGACTTGGACCTGTCTAATTGGTTAGCTGTAAAATGCACACTAAAGCACTTATTTAGTCTTCTCAAGGGTCTTTCAAAGCTCATGTTTAGGGGCGAAAAATGGTATTTTTCACTACTTAACACATAGTCCTCGCGAGGTTCAGATGCTCCATACATTAATCGCTGCCTATCGCGTGAAGTTAGAGCTTCGTAAAATCACGCAGATCTTGAGATCTTGGAGCCATCGATCCTCATGAGTTGTACACATTTGAGCCCAGCGAGAGCCAGGTGAGCAACTTTGCGAGCTGCCATTCATCCCAGCGAGCTCACAAATGAACCTCGCAAGATCCACACATCAGCTACTACATCCTAGTGACAGCCAAGCGACATCTTGGCAAAATGCAAAAATTTGAAGCCCATCTTCACGAGGCACGGGCCCAGCTTCTTGTTTTCAATGTTCAGGGACATTTTGGGTTTTTCGCTCATTCTAGGCACACCTCCCGAGGTACCTAGCTACCCCATTGTGCAACCGTGGATTCTCATCGAACCCGTCGAAACGATGCGCACTCTCGATAAATTTTAGAGTTGCCACCTGGAGCTTTTGGTGTCCTGGGAAACCTAAAATCAATATTTAAATGCACCGAAGTGCCAAATATGACTTTGAATCACCGGACTATGACAAAGGCTCTTGGGTAGAGGCTTCGGTTATCGATTGGGAAGGTGTTAGGCACCCGATCAACCCGCTTAATGCAGTCTTTACTTATGACCAAAATAAAAATGAAAATAAAAAGCCAAAAAGCCCTTCCTCTTACCCCTAGGGCATTAAAATTCTATTTGTGCCCCTCCGTTCCTACCAAACTTTTGGTGACGTAACGGCACAAACACGATGATAGAGAAAAAATCAAGAACCTAGAGGAGTAGAGGGGAGAGTCGGAGCTCTCGGGCCTTTGTTGCACTGCTGTGGAACCTTACGTAGGCTTGCTTTGATGAGCTTCTGATGGTTTGTATGGTTAGAACTAGGGTTCTAGCTCTTAGGGCTTGAAGGCTAAGAGGTAGACAGGGAAGGCTAGGAGGCAGCACTCACCTAAACTAAGAGGTTTTTGATGAAAGGTAAGGTCTAAAAATGGCTTGTGAATTCTAGAATTTATATGTAAAAAGGGGCACTAGAGGAGAGAGAGAGAGAGAGAGAGAGAGAGAGTTCCTATTCTCTTTTTCTTTTAAAAATTTCAAGGCTTTGTAAAGGGGGGGGGGGTGCCTCTCTATTTATAAGAAAAAGAGAGGTTAGGAGGGTGTTTAGTGGCTAAGTAGGTTTAGGAATTAGGTAATCTAGCCATCAAAGGTTTTCTAGGGTTTTTAGAGCCTTGAAAAGTGTGAAAGCTAGCTCCTATGGTGGATGATAGGTTAGAGCTTTAAGTCACTCAAAGGGTTGCAAATAGAATAGGAATGGGTGCAACAGAAAATACACCCAAGAGATCACGATGGTCAACAAGTCAAACCCCAATCTCAAACTTTGAGCAAATAACCCAAGGTTACTATAGTTAAGCCTAGCGCAACTATTAGATGCGCCAGGCAAAATACAAGTTTTGGAAGTTCAGAGCCCGCGAGGGGACCCACTTGGGCTTGGCGCAACTATTAGTTGTGCCAAGCCATTTCTAGGGAGAAATGGCTTGGTGCAAGTATTACTTGTGCCAGGTAGAAATGGATCCTTGCGAGGCTCTCGCGAGGTTCAATGCATGCTTCGCGAGGTTCGAATGTTTGCTCATTTGTGCCCAACCTTCGAATTGTCGTAACTTTTGACGTACAGCTCCAATTGAGGCGATTCTTGGCTTGTTGGAAAGCTAAAGACTTCTACTTTTCAATGGTATATGATTTGATTATAGTAGAAGATCTCAACTTGTCCCAGTGTACCACTCTTCATCCATTGCTCGGGAAGGTTAAGTTTAGGTTTGGAATGGGTTCTAAAGGTCGGGATTGGTTTCTAAAGGTTCGGGGTAAGTTCTAAGGGATCTAGGGTGATTCCTAAGAGTTTAGAATGATTCTTAAGGTTTTAGAAAGGTTCGTAAGGGTACCATACATGCTATCGGAAGCTCAGAAGTGTGCCTCTCTTGAAATGTGTTTCGATAAGTCCTTGGGCCAAATTTGAATGTCTACAGATGCCCTCTTTGGTATCCGATCACAAATGATCGAATGCCAAAGATAAGAGACATCTGAAGAGGCCTAAGGCCTTATTGACAAGTTCGTTGTATTCAAAATGAACCTCAAACATCAGACGAGTAATATGGTGAGAAAATGAAAGCCCTGTATGTTGAGAAAAATGTTCCTTTCTCAAGGTAATCGGTCCCCAAGCACTTAGCGACATTATTGGGCATAACCGAGATGGAGCGAGTTGTGAAAGCCCAATAGCTGGGGAAAATGTCCACTTCTCGATATGATTTGAAGGTGCTTGATGTTCAAGATTTATTCTGTATGCAACAGCTTCGTAAGTAAGAGGGTGATCGACCCACACTTAAAGATAGGCGCGAAGCAAATATGCAAAGATCCACAGGTTGCGTCTAACCATAAGAGGCATTGATTGCCCCATCTTACCAGTCACGGGTGCCCCTGCGTGAAGCAGGGTTCAAGGTCTTTGGGCGAACCCATCAATCTCAAAATTGATTTAGCATGACTACCCAAGCGGAGCGAATAGATGTCGCAACGCTTTTTGGGAGTACATGCCACTTTTTATAGAATGTTTTTGTTATTTTCTTATCATTTTATGTGAATTTTTTTTTTTTCAAAGCTATTTTCTATCATTTTATGTGAATTTTATGCCTTTCTTCATTTTATGTGAATTTTTTACCTTTCATCATTTTATGTGAATTTATTTATTTTCAATGCTATTTTCTATCATTTTATGTGAATTTTTTTATTTTCAGTGCTATTTTCTATCATTTTATGTGAATTTTTTTGTTACTTTTTATTTTATGTGCGGTCGGGATTCTTTGAGCGTGCTCATAGATCTCGATCCATTTATTCTAGCACAGCTTCCTGGGCAAGTCAAATGAGAGTTAATATGCCATTTAGGGGTGTGTGCACCAAAGGAACATCAAAATAAGAGAAAAGAGGTCAGCCCGGGTGTGTATGAACCACACTTAGCAAAATCCCAACCCAAAAGTAGCCTGGCGCATGTATTACTTGTGCTAGGCCAAATGGGGGCCAAAATACACTTGGCGCATGTAATACATGCTCCAAGCAGAACCTGGGGGGATTTTAAAGAGCCTAAGTTTGGGAAAAAGGGGTTTGTTTTTCAAAAAAATTTCCTCCCCCTCTCCAAACAGAAAAGAAACCTCCTCCTAGGGTTCCTTTGCATTGATCCCTAACGTGCTTCATTGTCGGTGCTCGCTTGCGTCGATTAATTGCCCGCCCCACACTAGATCAAGGACTCATTTTTCCTTAAGGGTAACCATTTAAAACCCATTTTTACTTGATTTCTCTTGATTTTTCTTGCAATGTGATCATGATCTTTGCTTTCTTAGATGATAAATGGTTTATTTCTCTTGTACGCATGCCTATTGATGATTAGTTTGATGTTATTGCATGAGTGATGCCCAGTTTATGTTGTTTTATGGATTCTTATTAGGATATAAATCTATTGTTTTTGTTTTTCTTTTTCTTTTTGAACATAAAGAAAGGATGATTTTTTTTGTATTTTATTTTTGTATATAAATGAAAGGGATTTTTTTTTTGTTTTTGTTTTTTATTTTGCAAATAAAGTAAAGGGATTTTTTTTGTTTTTTTGTTTTTGATTTTTGCAAATAAAGTAAAGGGGTTTTTTTTTTTTTTTTTTTTTGATTTTTGTAAATAAAGTAAAGGGATTTTTTTGGTTTTTGTTTTTTATTTTATAAACATAAAGAAAAGATGGGCATACTTACCTTTCTTTGGCCTATAGCACAATGGTTCTTTATCATCGATCAGTTTTGACATGATTACTTGTATTGGCCCCAGAATGTCAAGCGAGGAGGAATGCGTGCAGGAGGAGGAACAGGAAGAGGGGCTGGAAGTGACCTATGGTCCCCAGGGAGAACGGTTCTTTACAGTACAATGCCCTACCAGTCCATGGTTTGAAATGCAAGGAGAGGTTGCCTATGCTAGTCTACTACGTCAACAACATATCCATATCTCAAATTTCGGTATCGTGGGTAAGGTAAAGGGACAGGTTCAGTTATTCTTCCTCATGCAACCTTGCTATATTTCCAAGATTTGATGCCTCTTTTCCTTTGGTCCAGGACCTACCCCATATTGTATTTAATAGGGGGACTGGTTGGACTTTCAGTAGTTCTATTGGTACATCCCACCAGTCATAAAGTTCTTGCTCGAATAGGCCGGGTTCAGAGAGTTCCTATCATGCCCCGCCATGCAGGCCGATGCAGCCTACCTGAGGGATCTTATTGAGGGATTTCGTTCGAAGAGCATGTCCTTTCATATGGCCATGGCCGAGATGACCTGACTCTCAACGATTGGACCATGATTACATGGATCCGGATAGGGGGTGTTCCCGTGGCCAACGTTGTAGTGCCGGCCTGAGACGAGATCATTAGATTTATAGGGGCATATCCCCCTTCCACAAGTCTGCATGGTATTGAGGTCAAAATGTCCTAGCTGTCTGATCTTTTTTAGTTGCATGAGTTGTTAGATCTGGGGTAGCCAGAAATGGACATTTTCATTGAGCCCGGGCGTGCGATTATGTTAGCCCATATTTTTCTCCTCATACTGTTGGGCAAGACTCTCTTCACCAATGTTAATGGCGGACAAGTCTCCTTGGCCTTGCTTAGCCTGATGGACAATTGGAATGACGTGCATAGATATGACTGGGGCAGGGCTAACTACGTCGCGTTGATATCCAGCCTAGTCCGAGTATCCGTTGGGAATGCAGAGTTTGTTGTTGGCTTTTGGTTTCCTCTGGAGGTAATCTCTTAATTCTTTTGCTTTATCAGTTTCTTTGGATAGTCATTGTCTGCTTCTAACTTATCTTTTATGCACTATTCTTGTCAGGTGTGGGGGTATTTGCACTTTCAGCCTGGTCGCCTCCTTCACTCTGAAATATACACTTATCTGCTTATGAGCAATTAGAATAAGCATCGCCGTAGGGATGTTGGCATGAAACACTTGGAGATGGGCCTGAGATCCTAATTTGACCTGCTGATCCTAGAGCAGGTAAGGCTAGTTTTCCTCTTTTTTAATTAGAAGTTTCTCCTTGATATTATGTTGTATGTTTGACTGATTGGACACTCCTTGATTTGGGCAGGTTGTATACAACCCTTATATTTGTTCTCCTTATTGGGAACGAGCCGTTGTAGGTCCATCTCGCTTCTTCATCGACCGTCCCGTCGTCTTTTTCTTTGAGGCTTGGGCCAGGGCCTACGACTTGGGAGAGCGGATAGCCCATCAGTATTAGGACTATCCCGTCGAGCCCTCGGCTCCTCCTGCAGATGTCATGGAACTCGTGGGTAGTATAGAGGAGCTCACTATCGGATTTCTTTAAAACGGGGTCCTTATCAATGCCTTCCTGATGCCCGGAGACTATCAGATATGGTATGAGTCTCTGCCTTATCGGCCTCTTCTCCCACGCTTCGTTCCTGACGTAAACTTTTTAGCTTTTGGCGGCCCACATTCTCAGGTAGTTCCTCTTCTTTTTTAGATCGGTTCCTTGTAGCTTTGATTGACTTGTGATCTCTTTTGATGGAAACCCTATTTCTCTTCACAGTTTGAGCAGGGAGGTGACTCTGACGATCATGATGGGGCGGCGGTGGGTACTGCTATGGCCTCGGGAGCTGGTCCTTTGTCTGGTGCTGGTCCTTCATTTGGGACTAGTCCTTCAGGCCCCTCTTGCACGGGTGCTTCCAGTAGCTCGACTACTGAGGTCTAAGGGACCTTTAGGTGCCTTGATGATACTTTTTTGTCGAGCTTATGTACTGTTGTAGAGGAGTGGGCTCGTATCTCTGTTGAAGCAATCCGAGTTTCCCCTCCCGAGCTAGTTCCTGGAGTAAGTTTTATCTATTTCCCCCTTTCTTTAGAGAAATGTTGATGTTTGTGCCTTATCACTGATATCTTTCTCTCTCCTAATGTAGGACTACGAGTCGGCCGTGAATCAGGCCGAATATTACCGCAACATTGTCAGTCTCAGGGATGTGGAAGTGGTGAGTATCATTCTGACCGTTCTTTGATTATTGCCTTGTCATTTATCTTTCAACTAGTCTTATTGGTTGCTGACTTACAGACTACTCGTGAAAAGGAGTCGTGCTCCCTGCTCAGTCGACTTTCTAAGGCATGGACCAAGGTAGGAGACATTCAGACCTATCAAAGCTCCTCACGTCAGTGAAAGAAATCAAAGGGCGCCAACAAGGATTAGGCTTAGCTTATGCCTTTCTGAAATTTGTAAATACTTTGGGACAATATTTTGGGATTTTTGATCAAATTGTAACAGATATTATGGCACTTGTTCATTTGATTTGGATGATTTTTAGTCTTGAATGTTAATGCTTTTTCCTTTATCGCCTGCTCTATTTCCCTTGTATTATATCTGATTGTCTGCAGGATGATTTGATGATTGCTTGTTAATGGTCCTTGAGGCTGCATACCTTGGTGGGGATTGTTCCTGCACAAATAAATGATTTAAAGTTAGGTCATTTCAAAACCTTTTTTATGTCTATGGATGTAGTCGAGGTATGCATTAGAGGCAAGCTGGCCAGGGGGTCTAGCAAAGACAAATCCTCCCCCTCAAAACCCCCCCCACCTTTGATTATAAAGGGGGCATATTGGTCTGGCGCATGTATTACATGCACCAAGCCAATTTCTAGCAAAAATGCACAGGTGCATGTATTACATGCGCTAGGTGTTTCCTGGGGGCAGTGGGCCCTTTTAAACCCAAGAATGACCCATTTTCCTTCTCTTTTCATCTTGACTTGGAGTTGTTTGCTGCCTTTTTCTCTCCTTGCTTTCCCAAGGGTGGGTCCATCATCATACATTGAATTTTATATCTTTGAGAAAATCCTTGTACGTCAATGGACCCACTTTCCAACCCTCCTTTACATGGAGGGTCCGGAACCAATTTACTCCCCTCTTTCAGCTTGGAGCCCAGTTTCCTCAAAAGTTGGCTTGGGAGCTTAAATGAGAGTGAGCTCATTGATTTAAATCAGTTTGGATTTTCATGCCTCTCATCCTTCCTTGAGGTTCCTCCATGGTGGGACCTACTTCACGCGGCGACCTCGTTTTGGGATGTAAAGGCCTAGGTATTCCATTTTGGGAAGCAGGAGCTATCTCCCACACTTGAAGAGATGTCCAATTTGTCAGGCCTGAAGCTCCATAGAGGCCTTGCAAGAGTCATGCCAAAACCAGGCTACACTAAGGTTGTCCACCTTACTCTGGGCTTGAAGAAATCTGAATATGAGAAAAGTCTCATTGGTGGGCCCATAAGGTGTTCGATAAAATTCTTAAGAGAAATTTTCGGTGATTAAAGTCTTCAAAAATTGCCAGTTTGGAATGTCTTTAACATGAAGGCCTTTTCTCTCTGTCTCATCTCGAAAGTCCTTTTCTTCACCGAGGGAGAGAGCTTCTCTCTCACTCTCTACGATGTTTTGACCGAATTGGAGGAGGGTGGATCAGTCATGCACCTAGTCTTAGCTGAGCTATATCGTTGTCTTGATGCCTTCATTTTGGGCAAGGTGGGGTGCCTCAGGGGACGTCCGCTTCTGCTCCAAGTCTCGTTAGGTGAGCATCTTGCTGTTTTGGGACCAGTGCCTCACTTCTACATCGATCATGGTGAGGTGGTCCGATACTTTTTGGGCAGGTGCCACATGATTCCGCAGGGAGATATATCAGAATTGAAGCTTTAGCTTACTGATGCAGAGCTAGTATGGAGACTTCCTTGGTTGAATCGGACCTTCCCAGTGGTTCTCTCTAGAGACCATGAGGGCATCACCCTCCTTGGATTGATTAGCAGTACCTTCTACTTCCCATTTCGGGTGTTACGTCAATTCGGCTACTCTCACCAGGTGCCTTGTGGGATGAAACCCCCTTTATGTGATTTGATCTTTTCTCGGGGGTCCTCTGGGGACATGGATCGGATTGCTGCTCTTTGGTCAACGCGTCAGTCGACGCTCATGTGTGACTTGGAGCAGGGAGATTCAGTTCAGTCTTCCCCAGAGTATTAGGCCTAGCTATTGTTCGAGCAGCCTACTACTGATCACTATCATGCTGCCCACCTTGCAATTATTATATGATTAAAACAGCAAGTTAGCTGTACAAACTACAGCAAGGTAGAACTAAGGTGAGCAGCCAGTCCTGTAAGAATCAAGGCTGTTGCAGTAAGTTTTGATAGGTAAGTAAGGGTATGTCCACAGGAAAATGTGTTCTAAAGGATGGTAAATCTCCAGATCTATGATAGGTCTGGCACTCTATCCTAAATTAAGCTAAACTCAAAGCAGGATGAAGGAGAGGTTTCTAGGGTTTGTCACTTTACTATAGCTACAAAAATTAAATGTGATTGATCCAGACTTGATTAAACATAGAGATGAGAAAATAAAAATAAAGTGAAACTCAAAAAATGGAGAACAGCAGCTAGGGGTTTTGGTCTTTTACTGAAAATCAAAGGAATCAAAGGCAGTGCATAGGATAGATTTGCTACAATCCTCCATCTGGCTACAAGCTCCCCATTTCTGGTAGATGCAAGGTTTAAGAATCCAATCTCAACCAGAGAATCGAAGCAATCCTAAGGCTATGATCTATCCACTTTAATGGTCAGAGACCATCCCAGAGAGTGTTCCACTCCAAGGATCTTGATTAGAATAGGAAAGCTATTACAGATGCTGCGAATGCCAAGCTACCAGCTCTCCATTTCTGGCTGGCATCCACAGGAATATCTGACCCGAGGAAATGAAATACAAAAAAATGAAATGTAGATCAAAATCACCTTTAAAATCTATAATTACATTGCAATCATAAAACTTACAATCCTATTGTGCTTAGATCTATAATCTGTGCAACATACAAGCCTCTAAAACTCTCAATTTACAGCTCTAGACCTCACCCTAACTACTGAAAAGAGTTTAGCCAACCATGATTGGCTAAAGAGAGAATGGGAGAAGAAGGAAGAGAGAGGGAGTTTGGAGAAGATGGATCTAGAATTAGGCTCTATTTCTCTCAAATTCTAGATGTGTTCAATGTAATTTCTTCAAGATTTTATACTCTCCTCCTCTATCCTCAGATCCATTTCAGCCAATTAGAGCCCAAGAGAATAATTTTATTATTCTGGGCTGCTGATGTGGCCAATTTCTCTTCTAAAAGCTCTCCTCTCATTGGCTCTCATCTGATAAATGCACGTGAGGCCGTTAGGGTTTCCAATCGTGCGCAGTTGAATGCTAAAAATACCCCTAGGGGTCGCTAACGTGCTTTGGGATCTATGCGCTAACATCTGCAATTGGCAGTTGTTGAAGGAGGAACACTGAGAAGTTTCCAAAATGAGTGTCGACAGGTTTAGGGAACCTCTCGACAGGTTATGGATCTGCTTTATGTTCACATCAACAGGTTGCATTGGCTTTCGAAAGCTTCTGTATGCTTCTCGACAGGATTGTAGATTCCTCAAGAGGTTTAGCTTGCACTAGTCGATAGGATTGGAAACCATTCGTCTCCTGTGCAGTTCTTCATTCATCTTGTCGACAGGTTATAATCAACCTGTCAACTTGTTATACATTCTCCAATGAAGTGCTCGACAGGTTGGCTCAATCCTCACGAGAATGAGAGTTGCTTCAGATAAGTTGTGAACAGGTTATCTTGCACTGCTCGATAGGTTCGGTTGAACCTCGCGATAAGTATCTGGAATCTCTTAACTTCATATGTACCTTGAAGTATTCTCTCGACAGGATCCATGTCTGTACTTTCAACCTCTCGGTAGGTGCTGGAACCTCTCAAGATCTTCATCTTTTCAACTCAGTACCTCTCGACAACTTCTTATACATGTTAAACCCCTTGGCTGCTTCATTCCTTGCTCTCATAACCTCCCGATAGCTCTGGCTTGTGCTTTCATAGCTGGCACACATCTTAGGTGTGTTGTTCTTCCTTTGTTCTACACTCAGCAACCCCTTAGTAGGTTTAATCTTTATTCCTTGTAGCTGGAGTTGGTCTCAGCCATTTCCTGTTGGGTAGCACAGTGCTTCTTGGGCTCTTTTAAGTGAATATCTATACTAATCTATAATTTATTGCTTATCTACTAAACACACTTAAAACACCTTATTAGTCAGCTCAAGGGTCCACCAAAGTTTAGGTTAGGAGGTGAAAAATGGTATTTTTCACTGCTTAACACACCCCCAAACCTAAGCTTTGCTAGTCCCTAAGCAAAGGAGAAAATAAAAATAATTATTAAAAATAAAAATGCCACTTTTGTAGGGAACACAGATGCATTTAGTATATGCATCAAGCCTTTTAAATCCCTAGGTGATCCCTAGTGGAGGAGTGAAGTCTCCTGGGGTTTACAGTGAAGTTACCCACAAACTTCTCCAATGATTTAGTTAATATTAATGCAGCATGTTAAAACAAAATTCAAGTAATATAAAAAGTCATTCCACACCTTGTCCCTTCAGTTTTAGAGGATTCTCAGCAAAAATATGACAGTTTAAAACTAAAATTCTGTTATAATTCCTTCACAATCAATCAGCTCATGTCTAAGTATTTTGTGTGAAAATTAATGCACAGCTTACCCTCAAATTAAGAATCTTGTTCTGATAATGCCCCTATCAACCCTAATTTCAGACCCAAAACTCACCAGGGCTGTTACTCTCAATAAAAATAGAAGGGTGTATCAATTCACACAGCTCAAGAGCAGTTATAGCCCTCAAATAGGACTGTAACCGTGAGCATAGGCATTGCTCTAATTTCTAAAATTTTCTAACTCTTTTCATCATAGATCAAACATATTCTTATCTCCACATGACAGCTCAATCAAATTTCAAATCAGTAAGGTCTTTTTATTTGGTTGTAATGTGGCTTATGGGTGGAGTTTATAAAGAATAAAAGGGTGGAATGAGATTCAAAATTGAGAAATCAACAAGGTAAGGAGGTGACCTGTACACCTTCTTCATTTCAGCACAGTCTTCATCTTCTTTGAATTTTCAGATTTGAAGTGATCAGTTTCTAATCCTCATTTCAATCTTTCAATGAATTGACTTCTATTTCTCACTCTTTTGTTTTTCTTTTTGTATGCTTTTTCTTCTTATATATATATATATATATATTTTTTATTTTTTTATTTTTTTTTTATTTTTTATTTTTCTTTTCATGGGCTGGGATGCCACAACTATACATCACACTTGCCTTCAAATGTATTTTCTTCTCTTTCAACCACTGTCAAACCTTGCTCCTTTAACCTCACTTCTCCTTCCATTTCCTAATTTCTCAGGTTGAGGGTGAACTGAAACAGGTCAAGAGGTTTTGGGTTCAAATTTTCTGATTTTCATCAAAGAAAATTGGGATTTTAAAAGGCTCAAAAGGTGTGTATCAAGGGCAGTTCAAAGGTGGGAATTTTTAAGCTCAAACTGTCCAAGGGATGGCCTTACTTCATGTCCTCAATGTCATGAGTGCTGTCAAGCTGTTTCAACTTGGATTTGCCTAACTTTTAGTAAGAAAAGGTAGATTCAATCAGTCCTTAGGGCAGAAAAATTGCCAAGACACTCTTCAAAGAAAATTTTTCTCAGGCCCAAATCTCACTGGCTATAGTTTTTCCTTAGATTTCTGGGGTGTATCCTCACAATTTTTCTCTCTTCTCAAGCTCACTAAGCATTGATTTTTGAAAAATTCCTGACATTTGCTTCATGAAAATGTTGGAATAGTAACATGTTCCAGTTTTTAAAATATTTTAATTTCCTCTATATAAAATATCAGGTGTGAAATTATTTTATTTTCTCAATTTTTGTTAAAACCTTGCTGCACTACCATTAACTATCCATTGGCATACCTTGCCACACCCCCAAACCTATGAGGAGCAGTGTCCTCACTACTTGAAAGACAAAGGGATGTGCAGTATGAGAAAAACATAGACAGAGAAACAAAGAAAGCAAAACAAATAAACTACAGCTAAACAAAGAACATCAATGCAAAGATAAAATAAGAACATGTATGATTCATAATAGACAAACAATTACAAAAAAGTAAACAATCAAACAAAAAGATAGTAAGTGATCTATGAAGAGATTATTCAAAGATCTCCTAACTGTACAACTCTAAACAGGACTATATGCATCCTACTCAGAATCAGAATCTGAATCAGAGCTAGATGGGGCCCTTGGCTCCCAATCATATTTGGCAGCTATCTCATTATACTCATCTCTCAACCTCGCCTTCCTTTACAATTTTTCAGCTTACTTCTCAGCCTTGGTCTTTCCTTTTATGGTAGCTGCCTCATCAGACTAGGCAGTTGTCTCGCCTTCTTCAACCTGTAGGGCAGGTTCAGCTGCTTGGGCAGGCTGGCCAGCAGTCAAGTTAGTAATTTTTCTTTCAAGGATTTCAATCTTCTTCTCAGATAGTATAACTTGAGTACCATATAATTCTTGGTCTACCTTGTTGCAAGCTTTGGAGGCAGCCAACCTTTCTTCTAATCCATCAGCTCTTGATTTCTTAGAGGCTGCAATAATCTTTTTAGCTTCATAGTGGAGTAAAATGCTTTGCCAACCCTTGGATATCTTCAACATTTTCCAGTGGTAATCCACAATTATTTGCTCAATCTTTGCTTTATAAGGCATCTCAATTGATCTGCAGAGGGTAGCCATTCCTCGCACAATATCCCTTTTGAGGTAAGAATTTTGTTACATGACGAGGAGGGTGGAGTATGGAGTGGGATGGGGAAAAGAGGAGGCAGGGAGTATGAACTGAGGAGAGTGAAGTTCAGGAACTGGGTAGGTTGAGGTTGGGGTTGGGATTAGGTCCTCCACATCTTTGGCAGCATCAGAGGTAGCTACCACAGGTGGGAGATTAGGTTGGGATTGTGGGAGGATGATTGGCAGAGGTAAGGGAATGATGGGAGGCTGGGGTTTTGGTTCAAGTTCAATTTGAGTAGAGTTATCAGTATAAGTAGGAGGAGTGATGGCTGGTTGTTAGAGAGGTTGGGTTAAAAGTGTCAAGGTGGAGTGGATGGCCTAGAGGCTAGTTGGTAAAAAGGATTGGCTGTGGAGTGTGACCTCAATTGATGCTTGGGTGTGGTTGTTGGCCATCACTTGGGATTGGAAGGAAAGTAAAAGGTTTAGGATATGGGGTAAAGGATCAGGTGCAACAGGGGCTATGGGTTGGATTGGTGGAATTGGTTGGAATGGGGGAGTGTGGGTATGGGTAAAAGGTAGGGTGGATGAGTGGGTAGGTTGTGTAGAGTCAAGTAGGGGAGTGTAATCATGCCCAATATTATCCACAATGGATTTTATCAGGGATGAGTAACCCTCACTAGTCAACTGGTCCTGGGTGTGTGGAGGAGAGATGTGAAAAGTGGGATCAAATTCAAAGGGAATGGATGGAGGGGAAGAAGTGGTTGGGCCAGTTGATGAAGCTGGTGCAGGGCTCAAAGGTGGAGTGGCTAATATGGATGGGTTGGCAGGAATGGTGAGTGAAGGTAAGGTAGGGGTTGGGTGTTAAGTAGTGAAAAATGCCAGTTTTCACCTCTTAACCTGACCTTTGATGGACCTGTGAGCACATTAATAAACCTCTGTTGAGTCTGTTTTATAGAAAGTAATAAAAGATAGGAAAAATACAAAAAACCACTCAAGAATGCCACACATAGAAGTCCATCTCTCAGCACAGTGTAGACCCGTAATGACACACAAGAGGGCTGCACACCATTGGGCCCTTTGAGCACGTGGCTATAGCAAGGTAAGGCGAAGGAAGTAAAAACAGGCTGAAAACATCCTATCGAGAGGTCATCTGAAGACTTCGATAGGAGCTGAAAGTAAAGAAAGGAGGAAATCATATAGTTGGAAAGGTTTCGATAGGATCTGAAGGCAGAAGAAGAATGGATTCGTGTGGGTTGAGGAGTTCGATAGGATTCAAGAACCTATCGAGCAGTTGAAAGAAAGGAAGAAACCATCGTATCGAAAGGCTGCCTAAGGTGTAAGAGGAACCTATCGAATGGTTTCCTGAACCTATCGAATGGTTTCTTGAACCTATCGAGATGGAGACGCCGGAGCGGAACCTGTCGAAATGGTCCTCCAACCTATCGAAAAGCTTCCCCAACCTGTCGAATGCTCCAGGTAGAGGACTAATAATGCTGAAGCGTTAGGAGAAGGCTCATCCTATCAGAGCCTATCAAAGAGATCTGAGAACCTAGCGAAAGGACCAAAAAGCTCCATTTGAACCTATCAAAAGCTTTCTCAACCTATCGAAATCGTGTGAAGAACTTCTCAGAAAATCAGTGATTCACACGCTGTAACTTGGTGACCTATTGCACACATACTGGGGCACATTGGTGACCAGCACGATTTTCCAAAAGATGTCCTAGGAAACCCTAACCAACCCACGTGCTATAAAATAGAACTCTAACAAACTCTGAGGACCTTCTAGAAGGGAAGATCGGCGGGAAAAATAAGAGGGAAAGCTATATATGGAGATCCCCAATTGCAATTGAGGTAGATCGAGATTTGGATCAATTTTTGGAGATCAGAGCTTACAGCAAAATTCTATTTTCCCTCTTTCAACTCAACCATGGTTGGCTAATTCCCTTGGAGCAGCGAAGAGAGAGGTTAGATCTGTTATTGGGTAAGGTTGAGAGTGCTATTGTGGGTTAATTGCTGCATAGACTACAGATATGAGAGCATCTCATTGTAGAGCGAGTTTTATTGCAATGTAAATGCTATTTTTAGTGATTTAATTAGATCTATAGTTCCTCTAGTTTCATTTGGTGCTCGATTGGATTTGTGTAGAGGAGTCTGTTAATCAGCTCACCCACTTAACTGGTAGACCTCTTGGATACCATATGATCTCCCTAGATCTGATGTCCCTGTGATCTCTTGTGTCTGTGACCTGGAAATTGCAGCATCTGTAGTGGTTTTAATGCTATGGTTTGGAGGAATTCCCTAGGATGATCTGTGACCATTAAAGTGGACAGGTCATAGCCTTAAGAGCAGTCCAACCTCTGGTTTCAATTGGATTCTTCCACCATAAACTTTTAGATCGGATGAAGTCTATAGGATGGTCTATAACCATTAAAGTGGAGAGACCATAGCCTTAAGATCAGTTAAATCTTTTGGTTTAGAGTGAAATCTTCTACCTTGCAGCTGTGCTTGTAGCCAGCTAAGGGAGTTGTGTGCTTTGAACCCCTGTAACATGATCAGCTTAACCTGATCGCAATGAGACCAATCTCTAAGCTGCTCTTCTCCATTTTCTATTTTTAAACCCTTCCATTTGCAAGATCTAGATCTCTGAACTCGATCTCAGTAGTTTACATTTCAAGTACAGTTTAGTTCAAGTGACAACCCTGTTTAACTTCTCCCCTTTTTCTTAGCTTCCTTAGCATTAGTTAGGGTGCCAGATCTCTTACAGATCTGGAGATTTACCACATTTTAAACTCACCTCCCTGTGGACATTCCCTTACTTATTAAAACTTGCTACAAAGGACCCTGTATCTTACAGTCCTAGGATATTTTAGATGTGCTGAATCCATCCCCTGTTTCACTACCATTACACAATAAATCAGCACACTGGAATTCCCCAACAAGTTTTTGGTGCCGCTGTCGTCGAGAAGTTTTTGAAATTAGTAGATCTAAGTTTGATTTAGTTTAGACCATAGATCTGCAGTAGTTTGTTTGATTTTTTTTACTACTAACTCTATTTGTAAGTTTTGTTGTTTTCCAATATTCTGTTTTTATTTCACCATATCTGAAGCTGCTATAAAAGAGGAGCATTGTGCTGGAGGCTGCTCTTGAGTTTGCATCCCTCTACTCCCCTTTATTTGTCAGATCTGTTAATTTTTAGATTCAGTAGTCATTTGTTTTTATTCCTGTTTGTTGTGTTTGAAGAATTGCTCAGCATTAGATCTTGAGTGGTGTATATTTGGGAGAAGAACTCTCCAACCTCAGATTGTCCCTTTAAATCCAGAGGTTGAAAGGCTTCTCAGATCTAGACAAACTCCACTCACATCTGTTGTAACTGAATTTCCAGAAATGGGTGAGCAACAGCAGACTAGAACTCTCAAGGAATTTAATGCACCAGGGGTTTACAATTCCCCCTTCTGCATTCAGTTCTTAGCTGCTTAAGGAAATTATGAAATAAAGTCTTCCATAATCCAGATGCTACCCTCATTTCATGGCCTGACCAAAGAGGAGCCTTATAAACACATTGATGAATTCTTAGGACTCTGCACCACTTTCAACATCACAGGTTTAGGGGAGGAGGCAACTAGGATGAGACTCTTTCCTTTTTCATTGAAGGATAGAGCCAGGACCTGGTTGTCAATGCTTCCACCCAACAGCATTCAGTCCTGGAGTGATCTTCAATGTCAGTTTATGGCCAAATTCTTCCCCATGTCCAAAACAAGCCAGTTGAGGAAGGACATCATCTCATTTTCCCAAGATCCAACTGAGGATTTTTACCAAGCTTGGGAGAGATTCAAGGAATTCCTAAATAAATGCCCCCACCATCAAATCTCTGAATGGCAATTAGTTCAAAGTTTCTATCAAGGGATTGATTCCAAGAGCAGAGACATGGTAGATGCTTCTTGTGGTGGCACCTACCTCCATAAAACTGCTGAGGAGGCCTGGGAGTTGTTTGATATCATTAGTGAGAACTCCATACAGAGGGAGACCTTGTCTAGGGACCTACACCCTCCTAGATTGGTGAAAGAGAATACCACCAGAGGGAAGATGTTTGAGGCAAATGTGCAAAGTGATTTGGAGAGGAAAGTGGATAGCCTGACACTGAAATTTGATAAGCTCATGGAAGCAATGCAGTCACCCATGGCTGCTAGGGTGGAGGAGGCATGTGCTATCTGCCAATCCCCTACCCACCCCATTGGAGAATTCCCATCAGCTGTCCAGTTTCCAAATTTTGTTACAGAGCATGTGGCTGCCACTCAGTCCTATGGGCAATAGCCTGCTGCTGGGTATTGGGAGGAACCACCCCAATTTGAGGTGGAGACAAGATGCATACCCAAACCAGCAACAGTAGCCACAACAGCCCATGCCCTACAGAAATGCTTAGCCCTACCACTAGAGTTATGTTTCCCAGTCTCATTACCAGAAGCCCATGACCCAGCCTGTGGGCCAGCCTATGCAGCAACCTGCACCCCCTCCAACTGTGAGAGCACCTTCTTTCGAGAAACAAGTTCTGGCCTCACTGCAGAATTTGGGTCCCTTAACTCAAACTATGCACTCTCACAGCCAAAGCATCAAAAAGATAGAAGACCACCTTGGTCAGCAGTCTAATGCATTGACTAAGAGAGAGGAAGGGAGGCTGCCTAGCCAACCACTGGATAACCCTGGAGTGCCCACTATCCCCTACATCATTGGGGATCATAAAATTGATAAAGCCTTATTAAATCTGGGACCCAATGTGAATTTACTGCCATATACAGTCTATGAGAAGCTGGGCTTAGGAAAGTTGAAGCCCACACATGTGGTCTTGCAATTGGCTGACAGATCTGAAAGGAAGCCTATGGGAGTCATTGAAGATGTCCTTGTCAGAGTTGACAAGTTCTTTTACTCTGCTGACTTTGTGGTGCAAGACATAGAGCCAAGCAAATGTGTTTCTTCCATACCTGTGATTTTAGGACGGCCCTTTTTGGCCACTGCTAATGCCTGTATACAATGCAAGTCAGGAGTCATAGAAGTCTCCTTTGGCAACATGAAAGTAAAGCTGAATGTGTACAGCACAGCTCATCAACCTCCTCTAGATGAGACCTATTTTTCCATTGATGTACTAGAGGAGGTTGTGCATAAAAATCCACATCCACTGATACAGGGCAATGTGTGGTTCACAAAGACAAAACAGTACCCAGGGAATGGACATTTGCCGCAGAAAAGATCCACGAAAGGTGCCAAGTTTGATGAGCCTGAGGAGAATATGAACCTTCCAGACCCTCCAGATTAGCCCCTGAAGTCAGTATGTATCATATGTACCATACTTTACTTTTATTTTAGGTGTTTACTTTGTTGTTAATTGATTTTATTTTCCTGCAATAAAAAAAAAAAAAAAAAACTGCCATACTAAATATTAGGCCATCATTTTAATAGTACCAACTGTCCTGAGATAATGGGAGATTGGCCACAAGGGAAACAAACTGTAGAGCAGCATAGCAGAAGAGCCTACTGAGTGTTGAAGCTGAGAGTTCCCGGAAACGCAGCTATATTTGGTTCTTGGGAGCTTTCGATAGGTCAAGTTCACTTTTCGTTAGGTCACAAGGTGATTTCGACAGGATATTTGATGGTTTCGATAGGCACTGAGGCCTGTCGGAAGGATGGTTCCACCTATCGAGATCCTATCGAATCCTCCCTTTTGAAAGCTTTGTCACCTAAGCTTTCGACAGGACGCATGAACCTATCGAAACCATCCAATGCATCCTATCGAAATCATATTTCACCCCTTATATACCTGTCGATAGGTCATTCGTGCCTCACTCCCTACCCTCTGTAAAACCCTAGCTCTTTTCCTCTCTCTTTCGCCTCCCTCCTTCTCCACTAAATCCTCATAGAACCTTCAGCTATTCAGTCTGCCATTTCGTATGTGCATTGAGCTTGCGCAGAGGAGTGTTGTGCATCTGATTTTGGATAAATTAGAGCTGTGTATTGCGATATCTATTAAACCCTAGGAATTTTGGGGTAAGTTGCCTTCCCACCGCTGTTAAGTAGTGAAAAATACCATTTTTCACCCCTAAACATGAGCTTTGAAAGACCCTTGAGAAGACTAAATAAGTGCTTTAGTGTGCATTTTACAGCTAACCAATTAGACAGGTCCAAGTCCGAAAAGCATCCTAAAATGATCAAAAAGCTGACAATTCATGTCAAGCTAAAAAAGGGAGTGAAGAAATAGCCTCAGCAGTGGTTAAAAAGGACTGAAAAGAAAAAGCAAAGACCTGAAGAAGAAAAAGGATCCATTCGCAAAGAAGAATGGAAGCTAAAGCTCAATTCGCAAAGTAAAAAGTACTTTTCGAAAAGGTCAAAGTTCTGTTCGAATTGATTAC
Organism: Chloranthus sessilifolius; assembly: GCA_021018995.1. Classification (NCBI taxonomy): domain Eukaryota; kingdom Viridiplantae; phylum Streptophyta; class Magnoliopsida; order Chloranthales; family Chloranthaceae; genus Chloranthus; species Chloranthus sessilifolius. Next base: position 45,225,524 of record CM037596.1, read on the forward strand.
GAGCGTAATGAACTACTCGAAAAGAACCATGTTCTGCTCGAATAGTTGAAATTTCCTTCGAATAGAAGATCCGGGAGAAGTCCTTCGAAAAGACTTTACGAAGCCAAATTGCTTTGCGAAAAGAACTTCGAGCCAAAACACTTTAAAAGGCACTTAAACTCACGAAAGGACATTACGGGAATTACTTGTTTAAAGGGCATTTCAAGGTAATCTGACGCCGCCCCTAATGCATTTAATGCCCAGGACATTTAAGATTCCAATCAAGATCCAAAAGCATATTCCAACCCATGTGAGCGCTCAAAGATGAAATCACTTGGCGGGAACTTCTAGAAGCTCAAACAGATTTTTGAATTCCATAGAATTGATGCTTCTAATTGATTGGTGAACGCATCGAGCATTTTCATTGGCGAACAGATCTGGATCCCGTGCTCAATCGCCATTGGGCAATCCAGATCTGAACACTTGATTGGTCAATTCAGCCCTGCAGGATCAAGGAAAGCTATAAATAGAGAAGACATTTGCCCAATTGTGGCATCCAGATTTTGAGTTTTCATCTCTGCTTTCCCTCCTTAGGTCGGATAGTCTATCTGTGCCTTGTAATTTCTTCCTCTGTTTTGCTTTTGAGAGTTGTTGAGAGTGATTTGTAACTCCAAGGAGATCGGATTCAAGGCGCAAGTCCGAGGGCTTTCTAAAGCCGTGCTTTGTAATTGTAATTTTGGATTTTAAAAGGTTGTAATTTGTGTCTTCTCCATTGGAGTCATGTCGAGGGTTCCGAATGTTCACCTTAGTGCATTAGACTTCTTTAGATTCACTCACCCGCATCCAACTTCCCTTAATTCATTGTCCTGTGCGAATTAGCGTTGGTAACCTAATTCTAGCAAAGACTTACAAGATGTTCATGTTCAACTAAAGAACAGTTAACTATTGGATGATCTGTGACCATTGGACGATCATAGCCATAAGTCTAAACCTATTCCTTAATTCGATTTATTTCTCTTACATCTGTCGGTAGCGAGATGAAGATTGAATCGCTCTATTGAATCTGATTCTCCATTAAAATTCAAAGGCTAAAATACATGAAGCTATTATTTCGCATTTGTTTTATTTTAAACACCTCCACAACTCGGATCTGGATCACGTAGTTAGTTCTTTTCTTTATTTGCTTTTAGTTAAACGTGACAAAACCCAACACTCTCTTTTTATCACGCTTTCTAGATAATTATAGAGCAGATCTGGTAGCAGATGGAGGTCTATCTCATATTTGGACAAATTCTCGTGGGACGATCTTTAATATACTCACTTTTAAAACTTGCTACAATTGGCCCTGATCTTGCAGGCTATTGTTAGCCCTCAATGTCTGATATCTCTTTCATAATTTAAAATTATGTAACTTAATATTCATTAATTCGTCATTCAAAACACACATAAATCGTGCACATGTGGAGCAACAACAAGTTTTTGCGCGCCACGGGAATTTGTTCTAAAATTGGTAGACCTAAGTTTTTTTTTAATTTTATATATTTGATTTTCAGTTTTAGTTTTGCTTTAAACCCGCACTTTGTATTCCAAGTGCTTGATTAAATGTCTACCGTAGCTTTGTATAGAAAACCTATTTTTTGCAGTGAAATTTTTTTTATTTTTTATTTTTCTACGTTTTTTCTTTGCCTCCTAGTTGTTTGAATAACTGCTCCTGCCACACTTTTGTCTTTTTGTCAAATTTGGGCGAGCTTTGAGTTTTCTTTTATTTTTGTCAATATCTTTGGAATAAGGTAATGTCATAGCTTTTTTTGGATTTTGCAGATCTGGAGCAAACCATTCAACAAGGAGCATCTGGACTAAAGTCGGAAGCAGATCTCTTGAGTTTGCATCCTCTTCTCCTTTGCATTCATTTTCTATTTTAAATACTTGAGAACCAGCATTCATTTGTGTTTATTGTTTGTTACGATTATAATTTCAGTCTTTTAGGCATGCCGATTTTTTTTTACAAAACCAAATACAAAATAAAAGAAAATGAAAACACAAATAGAAAATCTCTTAGTTGTTTCTCATTATTTTCAGTAGTAAATAAGGGCTCTTGTTGAGCCCGGGTGATCCAAAACAAGTAAAAAATAAAAAAATAGAAAATTATAAAATAAAAATATATATATATATCTTTCAGATGTAATGCTTTTCTCCATTTGCATCCACTTTTCCCATCTGGACCTCTTTGAGATCAATTTTTTTATTTTTAGGAATCATGTAGGATAATGAGTAGTGGATCATAGTCGCTTTTGAATATTCAATGGACTCACCGATTTTATTTTCCTTCAAGATTTCTTCATCATAAATGGGTCTCTGTGTATGAACTCTATTTTTAATATGTGCTCCCATGCTTCATTATTTTTTTTTTTTTTCATACACATCATCAACAACAATTGATCTTATGAATCTTGCTTTTCCGTATTCACCTTTAATCATTTTTCACTCGATTCATAAGTATCTCGTGCTTTTGGCCTTAGATTTTCTGTTTGAGCTTAGGATGTATCATTTTTCTCTTTGGGCTTAGGATGTATCCTTTAGATTTTCAAATTCTGTTTTAGGAATTTTAGTATTCTGCTTTTTAGATTTTCAAATTACATTTTAGGAATTGTAGTTTCAAATTGCTTTTAGGAATGTTAGTTTCAAATTGCTTTTAGGAATTTTAGTTTCAAATTTCATTTTTAGATTTTCAAATTCGCTTTTAGGAATTTTAGTAATACATTTTTAGATTTTTAAATTTGCTTTTTAGGAATTTTAGTATTCTGCTTTTTAGGAATGTTAGTTTCAAATTGCTTTTTAGATTTTCAAATTGCTTTTTAGGAATTTTAGTATTCGCTTTTTTAGATTTTCAAATTCTGCTTTTAGGAATTTTAGTTTCAAATTGCTTTTTAGGAATTTTAGTTTCAAATTGTTTTTTAGAAATTTTAGTTTCAAATTGCTTTTTAGATCGATTTTTTTTTCTTTCTTAGGTTAATGTGTCCTAGTTTTACTAGTTTTCATTTTTTTTGTGAGTGTAGTTAGTTTCTAACTTTGTATTCCTATTTTGCATTCACAAATTCTGTTTTGGTATCAACACCTCTCTAATTTTTTTAAACTTTGTATGCTTCCCTTACCTTGTTTTTTACTGTTTCTCTATTATTAGCATTAGTTTCCTTCCATTTGCATAGCAATCGCTATTTTTTTTTTTTTTTTCTTGTATTTGTATATCATGTTTTCCATTTCCTTGCTCATATATTCAATTTTACATTTTTATTTTTCTCACTGCATATAGTTTAGATTTTTTCTGTTCTTAGTTTTTCTTTCTTCTTTTATCCTCGCTCTTCTTTGAACCCATAGCACTTTTGAGCGAGCTAGTTCTTCACTTGAGCATGACAGAGAACCAAGCCTGAAAGTGTGGGTGGGCATCTTGCAGAAGTGGAAATTGTCAGGCCCCTCAACCAGCCCCCGAGCCTCACCACCCCCTACCACCATACAAGCCCAACTCCCTGTGGTGACCAGCTCTTTAGTCGCACCACTTCGACTTAGTCCACATACCCTGAGGTAGCCACTCTTCACCTCCTCCCATGCCCACAGATGGCTGGTTCCCTATTCCTCCACACCTCCCCAATCCCCTCTAGGCCAATCTCCCCACACCTCCCTACACCCAGATCCTCACCTACCTCCAAAATATCCAAGCCCGGCAAACAAATGCGATAATCACCTGCTACATAGGAGCTCATCCAATGTTAATCGCCCCATTACCACCTACCCCATTACCCTCGCTCTCCATTTTGCCTCACAGCAACCCAAGCAGAACCAAGTCCTAGTGCTTCCTCCACTACCACCCAGACTACCCAAACCACCCCGAACTACCTATGGCCTCACTTCCCTTGTTGCCGAGTTAGCTACCCAAGCAGACCCCCTCTATCACCACCTCTCGCTAACTTAACTACCCAAAACACAACCTTCCCTCCACCTTCCCCGCCTCTCCCTTAATCGTCCCCCTCCTCTTTTAATTTTCTTTTTCTTCTCTGTAATGTTTCTAGTCAATAAATTTTGCTTTCTCCAATGCTCACTTGTCATGTTTTACTTTACATTGTTTATGATTTCCTTCATGTTTTTCTGAATAATGGGACCATGCCACCTTTGAACTGAACGGTGAGACCTTGCTCCTCATAGGTTTGGGGTGTGGCAGCAGTCTGCCCTGGAATAGTTAACATAAAGCGGAAAAATCACCTAAGTAAGCGGAAATGAATTAATTTACTTAAGAATCATGACAACTAGAAATTTTAAATATTCTTTGCAAAAATTTAGACATTCTAAACCTTGCGATAGTCTACATTTCCATGATGATTACACCATAAAAACATACGGTATCGACATAGTAAGTGAAAAGGAAGAGAAACAGGTAAAGATATACTTAAAAGCTCAAGGAAAAACCTTAACAAGTGAGAATTGAGTCCATCTATTTTCAATCTCTGTTGAAGAGGATCGAGGCAATTTTTTTCGATTCAAAGGATTGGTGAGGCATTAGATCCACTAGAAGTTAGGAAACTCCAAATTGAAACAAGTGACGACACTCATGAGATCAAGAAAAGATCAAGGCCTTCTTTGGACACTGAACCTAACAGAACCAACCAAGAAAAATCTGCCTGTTTGTACCCCATTTGAGTCAGAATCCTACAATTCTTCATCAAAAATACCCAAAAGTACTTTTTGAACCTATGGAACCAATTCAGCCTTCCTCACTCTCGAGAATTCAGAGGTAAAGGAGAAAGAATCAAGATGGACCATTTCTAGGCAATATCAAGAAAATGAAGAGAAAATACCTCAAAAAGCAGCAATATGGTGAGAAAGGAAGAGACAAACAATGTGAAAAGTTGCAAGCAAAAGGCAAAAAAGGGACCTTATGTTGAAAAATGCAAGATCAAAGAAAGAACTGATCACCGTGAATGTGAGAATCTCAAAAAGAAGAAAGAAGCTAAACTCAAAAGGTGGAGTCATGAACCATCTCACCTGCACTTCCCGAGTTCTCAAATTCAAACCCCTGCTCAAACCGCCTTTCCTTGAAACTTCACTCCATAAGCCATACAAACAAACCTAGATTAAAAGCCCTTGTGATCCAAAGTTGAGTGAGCTGTCATGTGGAGATAAGAAGTGACCCAATCTATGGTGAGGAGATGTCAATGATGCCAAGACTGAGAAATGTGCCTATGCTCATGCTTACAGATCCATTTGGGAGATGTAAGCGCTCTTGAGCTTGAGTGAAAACGAACCCTCAACAAAAACAACATGAGAGTATACCTCGTGAGTGTTTGGGTTGGAACTTGAGCACATTAAGTATGACTTATAACCTAATTTTTATCCATAGGATGAGCTTCTGGCACATTTGTATGATTTTCTATGACTGCTCACAGATTGGAAATATTGAAACATTCATGAGGTTTATAAATGTTGAAATCTCCTTGCAAACAATACAACTAAATTTCTGTAAACATGGATTCAAGAGTAACTAATTTCGATCTTTGATTGCTCATGAGATATAAGGCACTAATGCCAACCGTCCCATGGAGAAGTTTGTGGGTACCTTCACCGAAAACCCTCGGGAGACTTCACTCCTCCTCTAGGGATCACCTAGGGGTTTAAAAGGCTTGTTGCATATGCTAAATGCACTGTGCTTCCTACAAAAGTGGCTCTTTACTTGGTTTTTCTATGTTTCTGTTTTATGTCTCCTTGTTTTTATGTTTCTTTGCTCGTGGACTAGCAAAGCTTAGGTTTGGGTGTGTTAAGTAGTGAAAATACCATTTTCACCCCTAAACATGAGCTTTGAAAGACCCTTGAGAAGACTAAATAAGTGCTTTAGTGTGCATTTTACTAACCAATTAGGACAGTCCAAGTCCTAAAAGCATCCTAAATGATCAAAAGTCGACAATTCATGTCAAGCTAAAAAGGAGTGAAGAAATAGCCTCAAAGAAGGGTTAAAAGGACCAAAAGAAAAAGCAAAGACACAAGAAGAAAAGGATCCATTCGCAAAGAAGAATGGAAGCTAAAGCTCAATTCGCAAAGTAAAAGTACTTTTCGAAAAGGTCAAAGTTCTGCTCAATTGATTCTCGAGTCAGAATGAACTACTCGAAAAGAACCATGTTACTGCTCAATAGTTGAAATTTCCTTTTCGAATAGAAGATCCTGGGAGAAGTCCTTTAAAAGACTTTCAAGCCAAATTGCTTTGCGAAAAAGAACTTCCGGAGCCAAAACACTTTGCGAAAAGGCACTTAAACTCTCTGAAAGGACATTCTGGGAATTACAAACTTGTTTAAAGGGCATTTCAAGAATCTGCACGCCCCCAATGCATTTAATGCCAGGACATTTCAAGATTCCAATCAAGATCCAAAAGCATATTCCAACCCATGTGAGCGCGCCAAAGATGAAATCACTTGGCGGGAACTTCTAGAAGCTCAAACAGATTTTTGAATTCCATAATGTAATTGATGCTTCTAGCGCTGATTATGAACCGATCGAGCATTTTCATTGGCCGTAATGATCCGATCCCGTGCTCAATCGCCATTGGGCAATCCAGATCTGAACACTTCGATTGGTCAATTCAATTCATGCGATCAAGGAAAACTATAAATAGACGAACCATTTGCCCAATTTGGGTATCCAGATTTTAGAGTTTTCATCTCTGTTTCCCTCCTTCCGAGGATAGTCTATCTGCACTTTGTAATTTCTTCCTCTGTTTTGCTTTTGAGAGTTGTTGAGAGTGATTTGTAACTCCAAGGAGATCGGATTCAAGACCGCAAGTCCGAGGGCTTTCTAAAGCCGTGCTTTGTAATTGTAATTTTGGATTTTAAAAGGTTGTCAATTTGTGTCTTCTCCATTGGAGTCATGTCGAGGGTTACAATGTTCACCTTAGTGCATTAGACTTCTTTAGATTCACTCACCCGCATCCAACTTCCCTTAATTCATTGTCCACCTGCGAATTAGCGTTGGTAACCTAATTCTAGCGACTTACGATGATGTTCATGTTCAACTAAAGAACAAAGTTATTACAACTATTGGATGATCTCTGTGACCATTGGATGATCATAGCCATAAGTCTAATCCTATTCCTTAATTCGGATTTATTTCTCTTACATCTGTGCTGGTAGCCAGATGAAGATTGAATCTGCTCTATTGGAATACAGATTCTCCATTAAAATTCAAAGGCTAAAATACATGAAGCTATTATTTCTGCATTTGTTTTATTTTAAACACCTCCACAACTCGGATCTGGATCACGTAGTTAGTTCTTTTCTTTATTTGCTTTTAGTTAAACGTGACAAAACCCAACACTCTCTTTTTATCTGCTTTCTAGATAATTATAGAGCCAGATCTGGTAGCACAGATCTGGAGGTCTATCTCATATTTCAGACAAATTCTCTGTGGACGATCTTTAATATACTCACTTTTAAAACTTGCTACAATTGGCCCTGATCTTGCAGGCTATTGTTAGCCCTCAATGTGCTGATATCTCTTTCATAATTTAAAATTATGTAACTTAATATTCATTAATTCGTCATTCAAAACACACATAAATCAGGCACATGTGGAGCAACAACAACCGCCAATCTATCATTGTTCCAATTGTTAACCTCTAAATTCCATTACAAGTTTGTGAGTGAACAATCCCTGAGAGTAAATGGCTGAACTTGAGGAAACCCTAGCAAACCTTCTCCGGAGACCAGCTACTTCCACCCCTAAATCTTCCAAGAAATTGAAACCAGTTTCCAAACCACCTGTTAAGAGGAAGCTCTCTGAAGAGACACCCAAGAAGGCCCCTAAAGCCAAGAAAGTCAAAGCGGTAGAAATTCAGGAGCCTGTGGTGGAAACACCCTCAGAGAGAGTTGCCCCTACAGTAGAGCTTCCAGCTGGGTTAACTACCCCCAATGAGTTTGTAAAAAATTTGAGTCTTGTCCCTAAGACAGATTTTGATCTGGCATATTTTGCCAACATTGGGGAGTGCTAGGGGACATTGGAATATTTGAAGAAAGAAGGATTATTGCCCCTGCTTTCACCCCTAAATGAAAATGGTCACCCTAGGTTGGTGAAATTGTGGTACCAGAACCTGACAAAGAAGGTGGTGCCCGGGGTTGAAGATGTACTAGAAATCTTGATTGATGATTGGCAGCTGATTATTGATTACAGAGACATTGGGATGGCTTTGGGAGTCCCATATCAATTTGACTCCACCAGAGCTGAGGGAGCACCTATAGGGGCTACATTTAGGGAAATAGCTAAACAGCTTACTAACAAGAATAGTGGGCTCTAGTGAATCCCTGATGAGAAGAGACCTCCATCCTACCCTAAGACTCATTGATACCATTTTGAGGAAAAATGTCTATGTCACTGGCCATTTGCATGAGAGAAGGGTCCCATTAGTGGATGCCCTATGCTACTGTTCAAAGGGGCAATTTGTGAATGCACCTAAGTTGATTTTTGAAATAATGGTGAACATCAATGACAAGGTGCTAAAGAGACAAGCTTTTGCTAAAGGAGGAGGTATGCCTTTCTGCAGACTCATCACATGTCTGCTCAAGACTGGAAAGTATGTGATCAAGCGAAATGAGCCCATGGAGAAGCTGATAATTAAATTGTATGGAAAGCGGGAATAGTCAACCAGCCTCACCTTGATTAAGAAGAGTAAGCCAGTTGGATTGGAGGAGGCTGAGAAGGCACCCACCACGGTGGCAGCAGATATTTCGGCCGAGATACCCTCATCCATCCCTCCACCTACCATACCTGTCCCATTACCCACACCTCCACCCACGTTGCTTTTTCCTTTTGTATCAGTCTCTCTTCCAGTAGACCCTTTCCACCCACCTCTGAATCAGTTTTACTTTCACCCACCACTCAGGTTTTCCAACCTAAAGTACTTGAACCTCCCACATTCTTTGAGCTTACTCCTACCATTTCTTCTCCACCCATTACCCAGCCCATTTCTGATTTCCCCCCTCCACAACCCCCTCTGCATACACAGGGTGTGGACCAGTTCACCACTACCGGGTTCACTGCCCTCATGACTTTAATTGTGGAGGATGTTGCTCATGAGTACACTCCACTTCCTGACTCCCCACTCCTCCTCATTTTAACCATACACCCTCCTCTCCTTTCCATCCCATTCCAACACTTGTCTCGTCTACCCCCACCAGGCCTGACACGTTCACCCAAATTCTCTCACTCCTACAGTCCATTCAATCTCAATTAATAATAAACAGTGACAACCAAACCCTCATGAGCTCCTGCCTCCAATCAATTCAATCCACCCTTACCCCATCCTATCCAGCTTCTCAACCCCCTCCCACCTCCCCTCTTTCACCTATTCACGTACCCATACATTTATCTACCCCTCCTTCACCCATAGCTTCCCCACCCCAGGCTGCTGCCCACTCTAAGGAGGTAGCTGCCCCATCTCTCCCAACACCTTCATCTATTCTCCCTTCATCACCACCTATAATTGCTTCGGCAGTGGCTAAATCACCCATCACCTACTCCCCCCCTCTCTCTCCACCTATTTTCAAAGATGCCTCCACCCAAACTGATCCATGGGAGGATCTGGTTCTCTCCACTCCCTCCTCTTCATCCACTACGCCCCTATCCTTGCCCATTGTCCTTAGACAAAACATATACATTCCCCCTTACCTCACCCTACTGTATGCCATGAGAGACAACCCTTACATCCAAAGGGATGTCCTGAGAGGTATGGTTGCACTTCGAGCTTCCCTTGAAGCCCCTTATGAGGAGAGGATTGCCAACATAGAATTGGAGCACAGAATCAAGCTCCGAGATATCTCTCAAGGGTGGTCTAAAATCCTGACTCGTTATAAGTCCGCGAAACAGTTGGCAGCTACTGAAAGTCTAATTGCCAAATATGAGAAAAAGAATTATGTGCTTCTCAAGAAGAAACTAGCCAATGCTCAAAAGATACTCAAGGCCACCAAGGAACTCTCTGATGCCAACCTGCTCTATGCCGCAAAACAAATTGACATATTAGAGAAAAAGGTTGCTTCCTTTACCTCTCAGCCCTTTCAACCTACCCCTCTAGCTATCGTACCTCCTACTGAGCCTCCATCCACTCAATCCTGTCCCCCTTCCACAACTCAACCTCCTCCTACCCCATATGTGGATGTGCACCCTCCTCCAGCCCAAGACCCTCCCCCTACTCAACCTGCCCCTCCAAAATCTAAAAGGGCCCCTTCCAAGAAGAAAGTTACTGCCAAAAGATCTGCCCCCTCTGCTGCTTCTGTCAAGAAAGGTAAGAAGCCTGCTGCCCAGTCTAAAGAGGCTCATCCTACCAAGTCCCCCAACCCAACCTGACGCCTCTTTCACCTTACTCTCTAGGGAGGAAAGAAGGAAGGCTACTGCGACTCTCGGATTGGACCCCACTGCCCTTTTTCCTTCTGATTCAGATTCAGATTCTGTTGCTACTGTTGATCCAAAAGAAAAACAACCTGTTGCCCAGTCTGAGGAGGCAGCAAAGAACCCGCAACAAAAAGCAAAATCTAAAGGAAAGGCTCCTTTATCTAAGGATGAGCTGAACAACCTGGCTAACCTCTATGGTTGGCCAGATGATGCCTGTAAATAGATGTGGTAGTTTGTTGTTTCAGTTTCTTTCTAACTTATCTCATATATATATTTGCCATATTAATACAATTTTGTCTTCATGTATTTTTGTATTTTTTTTACTGTGTCGATATTTTCTTCTCATGCCTCTCTCCTGATTTCATTGTGTCAAACAGTGAGGATGCTGTTTAATTTAGGTTTGGGGGTATGGCAGGTATGCCAATGAAATGAGTTAATGATAGTGCAGCTAGGCTAAAAAGGAGGGTTTGGAATTAATCAGAGTAAATTCTCACTTGATTTTCTTTTGGAAAAGAGGAAATTAAAAAATTGTTGAAACTGAAATAATCTATAGTCCAAAAGGCTTCATGAGGCAAAGGTCAACAATTTTCAAAAAATAATTTTGATGTGTAGTAAACCTGAAACAAGAGAAGATTGTGAAGATACACCCCTGAAAATTTGATGGAAGGCCATATCCAGTGAGATTTGGGCCTGAGAATTTTTCTTTGAAGAGTGTCTTGGCAAATTCTTCTGCTCTAAGGACTGATTGAACTCAATTCTACTCACTAGAAGTTAGGTAAATCCAAGTTGAAATAGCTCGACAGCACTCATGACATGGAGGACATGAAGTAAGGCCATCCCTTGGACAGTTTGAGCTTAAAGATCCTATCCTTTGAACTGCCCTTGATACACCTACTTTGAGCCTTAAAGATCCCAGTTTCTTTGATGGAAACCAGAAAATCCAAACCCACAAAGCCCTTTTTACCTAATGCAGCCAGACCCTCACTCTGAGAATTCAGAAGACAAAGGTGAAGGTAGAGCGAGCGTGATTTTTAGTTCAGAAAGAGGAAAACCCATTTGGTGGTGTTGTGACATTCCGGCCCATATATAAAAAAAAAAATTTTTAAATTTAAAAAAAATAATAATAAATTTAAAAACAAAGCAAAAGGGTGAGAAAGAGAAGTCACTTCATTTGAAAAGCTTATCACTTCAAGTCTGAAAATTAAAAAAAAAAAAAAAAGAAAGTGAAGAGGTGCTGAAATGAAGAAGGTTGAGCTGCAGACCACCTCCCTACCTTTACTGATTTCTCAATTTGAACCCCTTTTTACCCTTTCATTCTTTTACAAACCTCATCCCTAAGCCACATTACAACCCAAGAAAAAAACCTTACTGATCTGAAATAAATTGAGTTGTCTTGTGGAGATAAGGATTTGTTTTAATCTATGGTGAAAAGAATTAGAAAATTTCATAAATTAGAGCAATGCCTATGCCCATGCTTGTAGTCCTATTTGAGGGTTGTAACTGCTCTTGAGCTGCGTGAAATTCTACACCCTTCATTTTCTTTGTTGTGAGTGAACAGCCCTGGTGAGACTTGGGTCTGAAATCTAATGTGATGGGGGTAGTATCAAAACGGAATTCTCAAGTGAAAGGTGAGCCATGCATTAATTTTTAGGAGAAATGCCTTGACATGAGCTGAGTGATGGTAAAGGATCACAGCAGACTTTCAAGTTTTGAACTGATTTTTTTTTCTGTTGAAATTCCTCTAATGAATTGAAAAGACATGGTGTGAATTTATTATATTTACTGAAACTCTGTTTTAGCAGGATGCACTACTATTAACTAACTTTATGGGAGAAGTTTGTTGGTACCTTCACTGAAAACCCTCAGGAGACTTCACTCCTCCACTAGGGATCACCTAGGGGTTTAAAAGGCTTAATGCACATGCTAAATGCATCTGTGATCCCTACGAAAGTGGCATTTTTATCTTTCTTTAATTTTCCTTTACTCAGGGACTTGTAAACCTTAGGTTTGGGGGTGTGTTAAGTAGTGAAAAATGCCAGTTTTCACCCCTTAACCTGACCTTTGATGGACCTGTGAGCACATTAATAAACCTCTGTTGAGTCTATTTTGTACATAGCAATAAAAGATAGGAGAAATGCAGAAAACCACTCAAGAATGCCACACAAAAAAGTCCATCTCTTAGCACAATGCAGACCCAACAATGGCACACAAGAGGGCTGCACACCATTGGGCCCTTGGAGCACATGGCTACAGCAAGGTAAGGTGAAGGAAGTGAAAACAGGCTGAAAACATCCTATCGAGAGGTCATCTGAAGACTTCGATAGGAGCTGAAAGCAAAGAAAGGAGGAATTTGTGCAGTTGGAAAGGATTCGATAGGATCTAAAGGCAGAAGAAGAATGGATTTGTGTGGATTGAGGAGTTTGATAGGATCCAAGAACCTATCGAGCAGCTGAAAGAAAGGAAAGAACCATCCTATCGAAAGACTGCTTAAGGTGTAAGAGGAACCTATCGAATGGTTTTCTGAACCTATCGAATGATTTCCTAAACCTATCGAGATGGAGACGCGGGAGCAAACCTATCGAAATGGTCCTCCAACCTATCGAAAAGCTTCCCCAACCTGTCGAATGCTCCAGGCAGAGGACTGAGAATGCTGAAGCGTTAGGAGAAGGCTCATCCTATCAGAGCCTATCAAAGAGATCTGAGAACCTAGCGAAAGGACCAAAAAGCTCCATTTGAACCCGTCGAAAGCTTCCTCAACCTGTCGAAATCATGTTAAGAACTTCTCAGAAAATTGTGATTCACACGTTGCAACTTGGTGACCTACTACATGCAAATCGAGGCACATTGGTGACCGGCACGTTGATCTAAAAGATGCCCTAGGAAACCCTAACCAACCCACGTGCTCTAACAGAACTCTAACAAACTCTGAGGACCTTTTAGAAGGGAAGATTGGTGGGAAAAACAAGAGGGAAAGCTATATATGGAGATCCCCAATTGCAATTGAGGTAGATTGAGATTTGGATCAATTTCTGAAGATCAGAGCTTGCAGCAAAATTCTATTTTCCCTCTTTCAGCTCAACCATGGTTGGCTAATTCCCTTAGAGCAACAAAGAGAGAGGTTAGATCTGTAATTGGGTAAGGTTGAGAGCGTTATTGTGGGTTAATTGCTGCACAGACTACAAATCTAAGAGCATCTTATTGTAGAGCGAGTTTTATTGCAATGTAAATGCTGTTTTTAGTGATTTAATTAGATCTATAGTTCCTCTAGTTTCATTTAGTGCTCAATCGGATTTGTGTAGAGGAGTTTGTTAATCAGCTCACCCACTTAACTGGTAGACCTCTTGGATACCATATGATCTCCCTAGATCTGATATCCATGTGATCTCTTGTGTCTGTGACTTAGAAATTGTAGCATCTGTAGTGGTTTTAATGTTATGGTTTGGAGGAATTCCCTAGGATGATCTGTGACCATTAAAGTGGACAGATCATAGCCTTAAGAGCAGTCCAACCTCTGGTTTCAATTGGATTCTTCCACCATAAACCTTTGGATCAGATGAAGTCTATAGGATGGTCTGTGACTATTAAAGTGGGCAAACCATAGCCTTAAGATCAGTTAAATCCTTTGGTTTAGAGTGGACTCTTCTACCCTGCAGTTGTGCTTGTAGCCAGCTGAGGGAGTTGTGTGCTTTGAACCCCTATAACATGATCAGCTTAACCTGATCGCAGTGAAACCAATCTCCAAGCTGCTCTTCTCCATTTTCTATTTTTAAACCCTTCCATTTGCAAGATCTAGATCTCTGAACTCGATCTCAGTAGTTTACATTTCAAGTACAGTTTAGTCCAAGTGACAACCCTGTTTAACTTCTCCCCTTTTTCTTAGCTTCCTTAGCATTAGTTAGGGTGCCAGATCTCTTACAGATCTGGATTTACCATATTTTATACTCACCTCCCTGTGGACATTCCCTTACTTATTAAAACTTGCTACAAAGGACCCTGTATTTTGCAGGCCTAGGATATTTTAGATGTGCTGAATCCATCCCTTGTTTCACTACCATTACACAATAAATCAGCACACTGGAATTCCCCAACATTGGGTCAATGGTAAAAGGAATGGATAGGGGTGTTGGTGTGGTGATGGTGGAAAAAGAGGCTGAGGTGTTGGGAGGTATGGAGACTTAAATGGAAGGTAGGGGAAATGAGGTGGGTGGTAGAGAGGCTGATGGGATGGAGAAACTAGGGGTATCAATTGGAATGGAGGGGATGACTGCAGGTGCTGAGGGAATCAAAGGAGCAGCTGCAGAGCTGGCCACTTGAGGTGCCTCCCTTTCAAGACTCTCCACAAATTTGCTTTTACTCTTCCCAATGAGAGTCCTACTAGCAGACCAGGCCCTCTTCTCAAATGCTTTAGGGGTCACCTTCTCCACTTCCTCCCGCTCTTTGAAAACAAATTATTTTCTATTGAGCAGGGCAATAATGAGCCTGCTGTAGGGTAACCCTGGTAAGGCTTGAGGCCTCCTACACTTGTCATTCACATCCACCATGGCTTCAAACACCAAATGAGCAGCATTTATGAATTGGCCATTGGAGAAGAAATATAGGGCATCCACTATTGGCACTCTCCTCTCTTGTTGGTGTCCACTCACATAGATGTTTTTCCTCAAAATTGAATCAAAGAAATTCATGTTGGGTTGTAAATCTCTTCTCATAATTGACTCCCCAGTCCTCACAATGCCTTGAGTGAGGTGCTTGGCCATTGCTTTGAAAGAGACATTCTCAAGTTCAGCCATGCCATAAACTGCATCAAAAATGAAAGGGACCCCCAATGCTATCCCAATATCTCTGTAATCCACCACCATCTCCACATGATCAATTAAAATTATAAGGCAGGGCTCAAGTGAATCTAGCTTGGTTTGTTTCCTGAGATTCTGATACCACAACTTAACCAGCCTTGGGTAAGATTTTTCATTCAGTGGCCTCAACATGGGTGTCAGGCCTGCCTTCACCAAATAATTCAAAGTATTCTGACACTCTACCTTAGAGAAATAGGGGGTGTCAACAATAGTCTCTGGGATCAGACCTAATGCATCCGTAAATTCATTAGGTGTGGATCTAAGCAAAGGGCCTTCAGGCTCCAATTCAGGGTTAGGGTCAGCCTCAAGAATGTCAGGCACTAGGTTAGGTTGTGTCTCAGGGGCCTCCTTCATAATGTCTGCACTAATTTGGGCCCTGTTTGATTTCTTGGCCTTCTTGGTTTTGACAATTTTCTCAGCTTCATCCATGACAAGCTTCCTTTTTGCAGGTGGGGTTTTCTTAGGCTTTGAGGTTTGCTTACTAGACTTCCTAGTAGCTTTGGTGACCGATTTAGAAGGCACTTTGGAAAGATTAGCCAAGGTGTCCTCTTGACTAGCCATTACTCAATCAACACAATATCAATCACCACTAATTCAATAGCAAATACCACAAAAACTTCTTGAATGCTCAAATGACCCAAACAAAGTAAAGATTGAAATGCTAAGCTTGGAAATCACAAAAAGGAGCTGAAGAGAAACTTACCAACAGAAACTTAGGGTTTCACAGATCTTAAAATGCGCAACATCAAACCAGCTGAAACTAGGTGCGAAATGTAGCTTTTGATGAATTGAAGCAATGGGGAAAATAGGTAGGAAGTTGTTGTAACAGCTAGTGAGATAGAGAAAAAGCAAAATGGAAAAATCATCAGAGCAAACTTAAAGTGCAAAGAGAAGCTGTCGAATTGAAAAAATAGAGTTGTCGTTAGGCTTAACGTAGTGGGAAACGACTTTCGACAGGATTGGGGCAAGGTGTTGACAGGTTGATGCAACCTGTCGAAGAGTAGAAAATCACTAATCCTCACAAGAGGTGCATGCAATCATGTCGAAGAGTTCAAAAGATAGAAATGATCATTCCGAGAGGTTCACAGAACCTCTCGACAGGTTCTTTGAACTCAATATGCAATCCTCTCGACAAATCCTAGGCTCCAGAAAGGTGACTTTGAGAGGTTCACAGAACCTCTCGATAGGTACCCTGAACCTATCGAGAATTCAACCAAAAGTCTTTAGAACCTGTCAAAATGCTCCTGGATCCTATCGACAACCATTTTTACACCTTCAAAACTTGTCGAGAATTAGTTCACACCTCTCGACAGCTTCTAGATCTAGTTGAAAAGCAGGCTGAGAACTCTCAAAACCTATCGATATGTTCATAGAACCTATCGACATGCTGTATTTTAGTTTAAACAGGCTTGTAATCTGTTCCCAGTCCATTCCCCAATGGATTTGACACTCCAACTCTGTTCACTTCACAACTTTAACTTATTTTCTTACCTGAGGTACCAACATTCATGGCAAAAATTTATGTACAATGCCAAACAGGACTGAAACAAAAACAAAAAAAAAATCAGCAAAAATAAATAACCAAAGACATAAGTTATTATACATAATATACATTTGTTGAAACTCACTCATGCCATGGAGGTTCATGATAGCAGATGGTCAGTACAGGCTCCACCACATTTTCAAAAACATCGCCAACATCATCACAAAGATCATTACAATGCATCAGCTTAGGCAAAGCCTCTTTCACAAGTTCATCAGAAACATCAATTAAAAAGCAATCCTCAGTATCCAAGTGAGGTTGATTGGCTGCATTGTAAATATTTAATTTTACCTTCATGTTGCAAAAATGACACCTCCATTACTCCTATTCTACATTGAACATAAGCATTGGCAGTGGCCAAGAAAGGTCTGCCCAAAATCACAAGAATAGAGGTGGTGTACTTGCTTGGCTCCATGTCAAGAACCAGAAAATCAGCTGGATAAAAGAATTTATCAACTCCAACTAACACATCCTTTATAATTTCCATTAGTTTCCTCTCATACTTGTCAGCTAGTTGTAAGACCACATGTGTGGACTTCAACTCTCCTAGGCCCAGCTTCTCATAAACTGAGTATGAAAGCAAATTCACACTAGCTCCCAGGTCTAGTAAAGCAATTTCAATGGTGTGATCCCCAATGATGTAGGGGATTGTAGGGACTCTAGGGTCTTGAAGCTTGGTTGGAGTTGCAATAGACAGCACTTGGTTCACTTTCTCAGCACAAAAGACCTTCTTGGATAAGTGTATCCTAGATTGTCTTTTGTAGGTGCGCAATTCTTTCAAAAATTTTACGTAGGCTGGAACTTGCTTGATGGCATTAAGTAAAGGCAAGTTGATTTTTACTTGTTTGAAAGTTTCCATCATCTCCTCAACCTTAGCATTCCCCTTGTCAAAAGGAGAAGCTGCTTTCAATACATCAGAAAATTGCAAATGAAGAATTATCCTCCCATTTGCAGACTTAGCAAGTTCATAAAAAAAAATTTTATTTTTGTTTTCAATTTTCTTTTGGGGCACATCACCCCCCTTATTTTTTATATGTTGCTCATGCTGCATATTTTTATGGGTTGTTTCTTCATTTTCTGCACTTGACTCATCAGGCTCATTACCAACTTGGTTATCCACCAGCTTCCCACTCCTCAAGGTGGTGACAGATTTGACTTCTTCATGAGAAAAAGTCTCACCAATCATGTATTGCCCCTTTGGTTTATTCATGGGCTGACTGGGCAATCTCCCCTCTTCTCTCCTAGC
The DNA here is from genome assembly GCA_021018995.1 of Chloranthus sessilifolius. Classification (NCBI taxonomy): domain Eukaryota; kingdom Viridiplantae; phylum Streptophyta; class Magnoliopsida; order Chloranthales; family Chloranthaceae; genus Chloranthus; species Chloranthus sessilifolius. The sequence goes on from CM037596.1 coordinate 45,243,558, forward strand.
CAAAGAATTAGATAGTTGACCAAGGTGGTCCTCTATCTTCTTGATACTTTGATTGTGGGAGTTAATAGTTTGAGATAAAGGGATCAAATTCTGCAGTGAAGCCAAAACTTGCTCTTCAAATGTGAGGGACCTAGAGGGTGCTGGGGCTGGTGTACTTTGATGCATAGGCCAAACCATTGGCTGAACCATAGGCTTTTGGTATTGGGGCCTTGAAAAATAATTCTACTAATATGGCTGGGCATTCCTATAAGGCATGGATTGCTATTGCTGCTGCTGGTTTTAAAAATTGTCATGTCTCCACCTCAAGTTGGGGTGGTTTCTCTAATGATAACCAACAATAGGCTGTTATCCATAGGACTGAGCAACATTCACATCTTCCATCACAAGATCTAGAAATTAAGCAACTGAAGGACATTCCTCAAGTGAGTGAGTGGGGGACTGGCATATGGCACATGCCTCCTCCACTTTAGCAATCATTGGAGACTACATTACTCCCATGAGCTTATCAAACTTTTGGGTCAGGCTATCCGCTTTTCTCTCCAAATCATTATGTCCACTCACCTCATACATTTTCCCTCTGGTAGCATTTTCTCTCACCAATCTAGGGGTCTCAAAATCTCTTGCCTAGGTTTCCCTTTGCATGGAGTTTTCACTAATGATATCAAATAACTCCCAAGCCTCATTTGCTGTCTTGTGAAGGTATGTACCACCACAAGAAGCATCAACCATATCCCTACTTTTGAGATCAATTCCTTGATAGAAACTTTGGACAAGTTGCCATTTAGGAATTTGGTGATGAGGACATTATTTCAAGAGTTCTTTAAATCTCTCCCAGGCTTGGTGAAAGTCTTTAGTTGGGGCTTGAGTAAATGAAATAATACTCTTCCTCAGCTGACTTATTTTGGACATGGGGAAAAATTTGGCCAAAAACTGACATTAAAGGTCATTTCAAGACTGAATACTGTTGGGTGGGAGCATTGACAACCAAGTTTTGGCTCTCTACTTTAGTGAAAAAGGAAAGAGTCTCAACCTGGTTGCTTCCTCCCCCAAACCTATAAAATTGAATGTAGTGCATAGTCCCAAAATTTCATTAATATGCTTATATGGGTCTTCTTTGCTTAGGCCATGGTATGAGGATCACATTTGTATGATAGAAGACTTGATCTCATAGTTTCCTTGAACAGCAGGGAATTGAATGCAGAAGGGAGAATTGTACACCCCTGGTGCATTGAATTCTTTTATTGTTCTAGGTTGTTCACCCATCGCAGGATTATCAGCCACAAAAGTGTGTACAGGATGCTTAGGTCTGAGAAGTCTTTTGACTTCAAGATTCATAGGAGCAATCTCTGGATTAAGAGATCTCCCAAGCATACACACCACAGAAATTAAGTACAATACCAAAAATCACAGTACAAAGATCAGCAAAATAATCACAAGACAGACAACTATAAAATTACAGATCTACTCAACTACAGATCTAGGAATGTAAACAGAGTTAAGAGATGCAAACTTAAGCAATGCTTGTTCTTCTAAGTGATACAGAGCTCCTCTTAGCTCCACAGATCCAGATCTGAAATAGAGTGAAGCTACAACAAAGACTAAAGCAGCAATTAATCAAATACTTAACAGTCAATAAAAAATCTAAATCTAAAAATGAGAAAACTTAGATCTACCACTTTTAAAAACACAGGTCCCCGACAGCGATGCCAAAAACTTATTGTGTTGCCCACCTTGCAATTATTATATGATTAAAATAGCAGATTAGCTGCACAAACTACAGCAAGGTTGAACTAGGTGAGCAGCCAGTCCTGCAAGAATCAGGGTTGTCGTCGTAAGTTTTGATAGGTAAGGATATGTCCACAGGAAAATGTGTTTTAAAGGATGGTAAATCTCCAGATCTATGGTAGGTCTAGCACTCTATCCTAAATTAAGCTAAACTCAAAGCAGGAAGGAGGAGAGGTTTCTAGGGTTTGTCACTTTATTGCAGCTACAAAAATTAAATGTGATTGATCCAGACTTGATTAAACACAGAGATGAGAAAATAAAGATAAAGTAAAACTCAAAAGATGGAGAATAGCAGCTAGGGGTTTTGGTCTTTTACTAAAAATTAAAGAAATCAAAGGTAGTGCATAGGATAGATTTGCTACAATCCTCCATCTGGCTACAAGCTCCTCATTTCTGGCAGATGCAAGGTATAAGAATCCAATCTCAACCAGAGAATTGAAGCAATCCTAAGGCTATGATCTGTCCACTTTAATGATCACAGACCATCCCAGAGATTATTCCACTCCAAGGATCTTGATTAGAACAAGAAAGCTATTGCAGATGCTGCAAATGTTAAGCTACCAGCTCCCTATTTCTGGCAGGCATCCATAGGAATATCTGACCCAGGGGAATCAAATATGAAAAAGTAAAATAGATCAGAATCACCTTTAAAATCTATAATTACATTGCAATCATAAAACTTACAATCCTATTATGCTTAGATCTATAATCTGCGCAACATATAATCCTTTACAGGCCTTTGAAACTCTCAATTTACAGCTCTAGACCTCATCCTAACTACTGAAAAGAGTTTAGCCAACCATGATTGGCTAAAGAGAGAATGGGAGAAGATGGAAGAGAGAGGGAGTCTGGAGAAGATGGATCTGGAATTAGGCTCTAGTTCTCTCAAATTCTAGGTGTGTTCAATATAATTTCTTCAAGCTTTTATACTCTCCTCTCTCCTCAGATCCGCTTTAGCCAATCATAGCCCAAGAGAATAATTCTGTTATTTTGGGCTACTGATGTGGCCGATTTCTCTTCTAGAAGCTCTTCTCTCATTGGCTCTCATCTGAAAAATGCACGTAAGGCCGTTAGGGTTTCCAATCGTGTGCAATTGAATGCTAAAAATACCCCCAAGGGTCACTGACGTGGTTTGGGATGTGTGCGCAAACTTTTGCAATTGGCAATTACTGAAGGAGGAATACTGAGAAGTTGCCAAAACGAGTGTCGACAGGTTCAGGGAACCTCTCGAAAAGTTCTGGATCTCCTTTATGTTCACGTCGACAGGTTGCATTGGCTTTCGATAGCTTCTATATGCTTCTCGATAGGATTGTAGATTCCTCGAGAGGTTTAGCTTGCACTAGTCGATAGGATTGGAAGCCATTCTTCTCCTTCTGTGCAGTTCTTCATTCATCCTGTCGACAGGTTATAATCAACCTGTCAACTTGTTATACATTCTCCAGTGAAGTGCTCGACAGGTTGGCTCAATCCTCGCGAGAATGAGTGTTGCTTCAGGTAAGTTGTTAACAGGTTATCTTGCAGTGCTCGATAGGTTCAGTTGAACCCTGTGATAAGTATCTGGAACCTCTCGACTTCATCTGTACCTTGAAGTATCCTCTCGATAGGAACCACGTCTGTACTTCCAACTTCTCGGTAGGGGCTAGAACCTCTCGAGATCTTCATCTTTTCAACTCAGTACCTCTTGACAGCTTCTTATACACATGTTCAACCTCTCGACTGCTTCATTCCTTGCTCTTAGAACCTCTCAACAGCTCTCCTCTGTGCTTCCATAGCTGGCACACATCTTAGGTGTATTGTTCTTCCTTTGTTCAACACTCAGCAACCCCTTAGTAGGTTTAATCTTTATTCCTTACAGCTGGACTTGGTCTTAGGCATTTCCTGTTGGGTAGCACAGTGCTTCTTGGGCTCTTTTAAGTGAATATCTGTACTAAGTTGTAATTTATTGCTTATCTATAAAACACACTTAAAACACCTTAATAGTCAGCTCAAGGGTTCACCAAAGGTCAGGTTAGGAGGTAAAAAATGATATTTTTCACTGCTTAACAATCACCTGGATCAGGTAGAGAGCGACGACGTGGGAGGGCCTTGGCAGAAGGAGTCGACGCTTCGAGCCCTTATTTAGCTGTTGACGGATGAGAAGCGGATCCTGTAAGAGCTCTTGATAAAACAGAAGGTTAGAGCAGAGGTGGCAGAGGCCAGAGCTGGTACAGCTGAGTAAGAGGTCCTTCGTCTAGAAGGAGCCTTGAATGATGCTCACGGGGCTACCAATACTTCTCGGAAGCGGTACAGGAGCCTTCATGGTCGCTGGATGACTGAGCGAAATGTCTGAGAGGATAGTTTTCACGCGGAGATTCGTGCCTTACAGCGCGAGCTGGGTCGTTGATTCCCTCCTGCACATATCTTTTTTCACATATCAGATTTAGAGAAAGGGGGTAAGAAACCCCTATTCAGATACACACATTTTTTGGGTATAGAGATTTTGTTAATGTTTTTGTTATTTTTTTATTTTTGTAAAAAAGAAAAGGAAAAAGAGCTAGATAACACAGATTATTTTTTGAGATGTGGTGTAAGCGAGATACGGGTTTGTAAATGGAAAAGGAAAATCTATTATCATACAAACAAAGTGTTATTGTTCTTTTGTTTGACTGATGGTTTTTTTTTCTTTTTTTTTCTTCTTCTCTTTTTTTGTGCCTTAAACATGAAACGGGTCCCAATTTGAGCATAGTCGAGCCCCATCACATTGTTGGATCTGAGTCAGTTTTAGCAGCTTTACCAAGGCCGAAACATCTATCCCCTTGGATCGAATTAACCTCTTTTTCCTTACCTCGAATCATACGATTGACAGAGCAATCTCGAAGGCACACTTGATCGAAACCTGATTGGAGCTAACATGAGCGACCCAATCAGAAACGGGGTAACATAGGAGTGTAATCAAGGGATTCATCCTCATTTTTCAACATCATTCCTTTTCAAACCTTTCGTTCTTCTTTTTTTCAAAAAATTTTTCTTTTTAATCCTTTTTCCTCACAATGCCCAATGTGGGTTTTCGTCGTGCCTGTTATCACTCTCTTTTTACTCGTGGTGCCCTCTCAGGTTTTCACCACTTCCATGGGTTCTACTCTCTTACCCCAAGCGCCCTTTCGGGTTTTCACCTGGTCCGCACAAACTCATTCTTTTTCTCCTAGCGCCCTTTCGGGTTTTCACTACGTCCATCTTATTTTGAGCTTGTATATTCTTTTTCTTTTTTATTTTATTTTTCAAAAGCCATGACATGGACGTCGATTCCGCCGTAGCCAGCTAGATGGGGTTCTCGTTGTCTCCTAGCTTATCTTGCACTGGCTTGACGGATATTTTAACTACTCACAGACCTTAAAGAGGGCTTTTCCTTAAGATGTATTGTGGCTACGGGGAAGGTTAGGATTTTAAAGGTATTCTAGGTTAAAGGGGTCTCCTTGACTAGGTTCCAGTTGCCCTAATACGCTTCTTCCTTGGGGGACCATGACTGTACATGCCCCACCTTTTCACTATATATATATTTTTTGCTTTTTTGGATAATCTCTTTTTGAGATTTTACTTTTCCGATTTTTTTAGATTTTAATGGTAACTCTTTTTTTTTTTTATTGGTGTATGTACACTCATTCTCTTTTCCTGAGAGGGTTTTTTGAAAGAAAGGTCAATGGTTCAACGGGTGTAGCAAAGGATATGAGCATTTAGGGCCAGTTTTTGGCTACTAGGCTTTGAAATTATGGCCTCTTTTGTGGGGTCCTTGAGCAATCACATATCCATTTTATCAATACTTACCTTGTCGGGGGGCACTATGAGTAGAACCGTCAGACATACCCAGCGTTGATGGGCTCAGGAAAGTAATCTTCGTCCAGGGTGGCGAGGCGGATGGCGTATCCCGAGAGCACTTCTTTGATGATGTAAGGTCCCTCCCAATTAGGCTTGAACTTTCCTCTTGGATCGGCGTGGAGGGATGGGAAGATCTTCTTTAGTACCGTGTCTCCCACCGTTAGATCTCAACCACGAACACGTTTGTTGTAAGCGCGTGCGATCCGTCTTTGGTAAATTTGGGTATGACACAAGGCCAAGAGCCTTTCTCATCCAACAGGTTCAACTGTTCAAAATGGGATCTCTCTCTCAACTTCAGATAAGCCTGATTCCATGAGTATACGGAGTGAGGGCACTTCAACTTTCACAGGTAGGACGGCCTCAATTCCATACACAAGGGAGAATGGTGTTACCCCTGTAGCAGTACGAATTGACGTTCTGTAGGCCCATAGAGCAAATGGTAATATTTCGCTCCAATCTCGATAAGTTACAACCATTTTTTAAAGGATGCGAATGACAGTTTTTTTGGCAGCCTCTACTGCTCCATTGGTTTGTGGTCGATAAGGCGATGAGCGGTGGTGCTTGATCTTGTACCACTCGCAGAAGGCCTTGATGCGCTTGTTCGCGAAGGTTGTACCATTATAGATGATAATGTCCTTGGGTACACCAAATCGACAAATGATGTTGTTCCTGATGAACTTCTCGACGTGCTGGGTCGTGAAGTAGGCGTAGAATGCTGCCTCAACCCATTTGGCAAAGTATTCGATGGCAACAAGGATGAACTGATGTCTGTTTAAGGCCTTCAGATTAATCATTCCGACAACATCGAGGCCCTAGGTGGCGAAGGGCCAAGGAGTGGCCATGCTGTGTAGATCTATAGCCGGAGCATGTATCAGACTGGAGTGTTCTTAGCATTTGTAGCACCTCTGAATGTGCCTGCAACAATCCATCTCTATAGTGACCCAGTAGTATCCTTACCGTAGGATTTTCTTAGCGAGCATGTGCCCGCTGACGTGAGCACTGCATACTCCCTCGTGGATCTCCTTCATGATGTTGGCCGTCTCGCTTTCAGTCAAGCATTTGAGTAGGATATTGTTATATGAACACTTATAGAGGCATTCGCCACAGATGACATAATTTGCTGCCAAACGCTGGATGGTTCGTCGGTCCATTTTAGACGTATCCTCAGGGAAAGTTCGCATTTCAAGGAAGTTCTTGATATCTGAGAACAATGGTGGCCCATGTTGTCTTTCTAAGTGTCCATGATTTATTTATATTCTGAAAAAAGATTTTTCACAGTATGGACTATACTGAACTTGGAAAACTAAAAAAAAAAAAATATATCAGCACAGAGAGAAATCAATTAGCCTGCAAAATCAGGGCCAATTGTAGCAAGTTTTAAATGTAAGTGAGTAAAAGATCATCCACAGAGAATTGATTTAAAATGTATGGTAAACCTCCAGATCTGAGCTACCAGATCTGACTTCTAATCCTATCTACAAAGCAAGTAAGATGGGAGGTTGAATTTGTCACATTAACTAAATTATCTAAAAGTAAAATTTAAACTAAGTGATCCAGATCCGAGTTGGGGGAATTGGATGCAAAATTAATAAAAATGGAGAAATAACAGCTAACTTAAGCTTAGTAATTGATTGCAGAATGAGAAATAGTGTAACACAGTTGAGAAAGTATCAATTCTTCATCTGGCTACCAACTCAGATGTAAGAGAAAATAATCCAATTCAAGGATTAGAATTGAGTTGAGCTTATGGTTATGATATGTCCACTGTCATGGATACAGATCATCCAATAGCTTTCTTCTTCAATCCAAAGTCTTGATTCAGAACATAAGCACCACTACAAATGTTGTCAGAACCAGGTTACAAGCACAGATTCTCCAGGGAAAGTGAATTAAGGGAAATTGCTTAAAAATAGCAAATCTAAAGGAATCTAATGAGTGAGGAGATCACAATGAAACCTCAACATGAATCCGATTGAGAACGTACTAATGAAAGCAACCTTTTCAAATCCACCATTACAATTATTGAACACAGCTTACAATAGCTCTCGGATTTGTAGTCTTGAATACAATTCTCACTTGAATTACACAAGTATTTCACAATTCTTAGTTACAGACAAAGGCTAGGCTATTATAGAGGTTTCAAACAAGCTATCTTGATCTGAATTGGACCATGGGGCAACAAGATTGAAACTCAAATTCTGGATGCCCAAATTGGGCAAATAGTTCATCTATTTATAGTTTTTCCCAAGTCCAGCTCAGATGTGCATCAACCAATCAGAATTGGTTAGATCCATATCAACTAATAGGAGTCGAGCACAAGTATCTAGATCTGTTCTGGCCAATCAGAACTGCTTGATCTGGTTTAGCCAATCAGGGGACAGAGGCATCAAATTCTGTTAGGTAATTCAAAAATCTGTTTGAGCTTCTAGAAGTTCCTGCCAAGTAATTTCATCTTTGGGTGTTCACATGGAGTGGAATATGCCTCTGGTTCGTGTTCAGAATTTTCCAAAATGCCCCTGGGTGATTAAATGCATTGGGGTGCATGCAGAGATTATTAAAATGCCCTTGCAGATGCTGGGAATCTTTAGAATATGATTTCGCACAGATTGGGGGCCTTTTCGAAAGGAGCTGTAACTTTTGGAGCTCTATTCGCACAGAACTGGTGCTGTTCGCAAGGAGTTTTTTTCTTTTTGAAAGGATCATCGGCAAGTTTGTTCCTTTCGAATAGATTTTAGGTGTTCTTCGAAAACCAAGCCTGGAGCTTTAGTTCTTTTCGCAGTGTTCAGGTTCTTTTCGAATAGATCAGGAATCCTTTCGAATAGCATTCTGTAGTATATTCTTCCTTTCGAATAGCTCCAAACCTATTTCTAGGTTGAAATCAGGCCTTTGTCTTCTTTAGTTTAGGCATTTTGACAGCCAGTAAGGTTGTCCCTTCTCCTTCTTCCTCCAGATCAAGATGGGTCCTCATCTTTTTGGCATTTTTAAGCTACTTTCAGGGTTAAGCCTGCCTTTATTGTTAGCTGTAAAACAAACACTTAAAACACTTATTTAGTTCTCTCAAAGGTCTATCAAGGTCCAGGTTAAGGGGTGAAAAATGGTATTTTTCAGGTCTTAACACACCCCCAAACCTAAGCTTTGCTAGTCCCTGAGCAAAGACAAAATTAAAAACAAAATGAAAAGCCACTTTTGTAGGGAGCACAATTGCATTTAGCATATGCAACAAGCCTTTTAAACCCCTAGGTGATCCCTAGTGGAGGAGTGAAGTCTCCTGAGGGTTTTCAGTGAAGGTACCCACAAACTTCTCCACTAAATCAGTTAATATTAATGTAGTTTTGTTAAAACAGACTTTCATCAAATCACAGTTTATTCACACCTGCATCAGTCAAACTGTAAGAGGATTCTCCAGAAAACATCAGTTCAAAACTGAAATTCTGCTGTAATTCATTTACCATTCACTCAGTTTGTGTCAAAAAGCTTTAAAAGAAAAATTAATGAAAAGCTTGCCTTCTATTTGAGAATCCTGCTATGATGTTACCTCAAATAAGTTAATTTCAAACCCAACTCTCACCAGGGTTGTCACTCAATATACAAGTAGGAGGGTTTTACTATTTCACACAGCTCAAGAGCAGTTACAGCCCTCAAATAGGATTGTAAGTAGGAGCATGGGCATTGCTTTTCAGTTTTAAATTTACTGCTCTTTTCACCATAGATTACACAAATCCTTATCTACATGTGACAGTTCAATCCATCTATGATCAGTAAGGACTTTAACTTGGGTTGTAATGTGGCTTATGGGTGAAATTTATCAAGAATAAAGGGGTAGAATGGAGTTCACAATTTTAGAAGTCAGTCAAGGTAAGGAGGTGGTATACACACCTTCTTCATTTCAGCACAATTTCATCTTCTTCTTTGAATTTTCAGAGCCAACGTGGCCATCTTTTTCTCTTTCTTTTTCAAACTTCCAATGAAATGACTTCTCCTTTTCTTTTTTTTTCTTTTCTTTTTAATTTTTTTTTTTTTTTTTACAACAAAATTGACTGGAATGCCACATTTCTTCTGCTGATACATCATTGTCTTCAATTATTTTTCTTTTTCTTTTACCAAACTATTACCCAACTCACCTTTCTTCAGCTTTCTTTCCTTTACCTTCTGAATTCTCAGAGTGGGGGTTAGGCTAAATGAGGTTGATGAGGTTTCAAAGAAATCTTGGATTTATAAAGCTCAAATGGTGTGTATCAAGGGCAGTTTTAAAAGGTGGGGCTTTTTGAAGTTCAAACTGTCCAAAAGGAGGCCTTAAATCATGTCTTTAATATCATGATTGCTGTAAAGCTGTTTTAACTTGGATATGTGTAACTTATAGTGATAACAAGCAGGTTCAAACAGTCCCTAGAGCAGAAAAATTTGCCAATTCATACCTCCAAAGAATACATTTCAGGCCCAAATCTCACTGGGTGTGGTTTTCTGTCAACTTCCTGAGGTATATCATCACTGTTTTCTCTCTTTTTAGGTTTACTAAAACATTCATTTTCTTTTGGAAATTTTCTGACATTCACTTCATAAAAGTATTAGAATCAGACTAGAAATCAATTTTTAAAAGTTTTAACTTCCTCATTTTTCAAAAATAGGTGGGAAATCACTTTATTTTTAAAAATTCTGCTGATCATAAGTTGCATTAATGTTAACTATATTATTGGCATCTCTGCTACACCCCCAAACCTATGAGGAGCAGTGTCCTCACTGGTCTAGAAGTGGATAAGCAAAGAAAATAAGCACAGTGATAGAAAAAAAATGCACAGTAATGGAGAAATCAACAGAAGTAAACAACAAACAGGAATTAAACATTAAACAAACAACAAAAAAATGTACAAGGTAGTCTAATAACTAGGGTCAAAATCTGAATCATAAGTTGGTTCAATGGGTTCAGAACTAGAGTCAGTATTGGAGTCTGAACCTGATTCAGCTTGCTCTTGGAGTGTGGCTTGGAGTTTGGTGTACTCTTCAGACTTGATCTTTCTGGTGAGGCCAATATATTTCTCAAGTCTATCAGCCCTCTCTTTTTCTCTATTTGTCCTCAATTTTTCTTTGACAAGCTCCTCTTGTAATAGGGCAACTGTGTGCTTCTCACCTCTAACCATCTGATAGGTTTGGTGCAGCAGGTCCTGCATCTTATCTCTCTCAAATTGCATAAACAGCTCTAACTTCCTAATCTTTTCCTCATAAGGAGTCTTTATGTAAGCTTGAAGATCTGCAATCCCCCTAAGGACATCACTCGAGATGTAAGGATTTCCCTCCATAGCCCTTTTAAGAGTGGTAAAATGTGGAACAGGAATGGAGTGGTAGGGGACCATATGTATCCCAGCAATGGGGGTGAAAGAAGGTGAATCTAAAAGTATTACCTCAGGTTTAGTTTGGGTAGCATGGTCGGAGATGGAGGGTACTGTGGCTGAGGTAGTTGGTTGGGATGTGGAGGCCAAGGTTTGGAGAAAGGAATATATCACAGACTGGTTGTCTGTGTTGGTTTGCAGCTGTGCTTGGATAGATTTGAGGAGGGTGAACATTTGGCTAATTAGGTCAGGTGTGTGTGGGATAGGAAGAGTGGTGACTGGTGTGATTGGTGAAGGTGGTGGAAGAGTAATAGGTGGGATGAATGTGAAGGGTTTAGGAACTGGGGCATATTCATGCCCAATATTCTCCATGATGGATTCCATCAAGGATGAATAGGCCTCAGTGGTAAATATCTCAGGTTCAGAGGTATGGGTGACCTTAGGTGTATGAGCTGAATAAGCTGGTGAACCTGAGAAGCTGTGTTGGTGAGGAGAGCTTGGTGGGCTTACAACGAAATCTGTGGGTATATCTGGGAAATTGTTAGGTGAAAATGGTGGTGTAAGTATGGCTGGAATGGTTGGTGTTGGAGGAGAATCTGTAATGGGAGTTGTGGTGGTGATGAGTGATGGAACTGCTGGGATAGGTGATTGGATAGGTGCTGGGATAGGTGGGATATGTGAGGAGGATATGATGATGGTCTCCTCAACATTAGTAGTAGGGTCAATGGCAGCTGAAGGTACAGCTGGAGATACAATGGGTGCAGCTAAAGAGTTGGTCATCTCAGGTTCAAGTATAGCAGCCTCCTGGGCTAGCTCTGCCTCTTCCCTCATTCTTTTCAACATAGTTTGGCTTGTAGTCCAAGCCCTCTTCCCAAAAGTATGAGGTGTTACAATCTCAAAAGGCTCTAGCTCATCAATATCAAATTTAACCCTTAGTAGGGCTATGATCAACCTTCCAAATGGTATTCCAGCCACTTTCTGTTCTTTCTTCAACTTGGCACTGATGTCAGCCATTGCTTCAAATATCAGCATGGGGGCATTGAAGAATTGCCCTTTAGAAAAGTGAAAGAGGGCCTCCAGAATGGGTGTCCTTTCCTGAGTGTGCCCAGTGACATACAAACTCCCTCTCCAAATGGAATCCATCAGCAAAAATTAGGGTGCTAAGTCTCTCCTCATGATGGACTGCCCAGTTCCAACTATGCCTTGGGTTAGATGGGCAGCCATATCTCTAAAAGAGGCTTCCTCTGGAGCAGCTAAAGGGCCAGCAGGATCATATTGAAATGGTATCCCCAAGGCATTTCCAATATCTTCATAAGTGATGGTTAAATCACAATCATCAATAAAAATTACCAAAGTTGGGACATTAGCATCCTTCTCAATCACTTTCACCATGTTCTGGTACCATAATCTCACCATTCTTGGATAAATTTTCTCTGGAAGAGGGATCAGGATATTACTCAGGGAAGCATCCCTGATGTATTGCAAGGATAGCTTACATTCTGGTTTGTTCAAGAAAAAATTCTCATCCACATTAAGCTCTCGAATCAGCTTCTGAGCTTCAATGAAAGGGTTTGGAAGCACCAACGTCTTAGGAAGAGGAGGAAGTTCAGTCTCAGTCTCAGGAATAGGGTCAGCTTCAGGGATGGGTTCCTCAATTCTGACCCTCTTTCCTTTCTCAATCCTATCAGCCTTATCCATCGACAATTTTCTCTTGGCTAAGGTTTTAATTTTTCTTTTGGAGGGGGATTTGCTAGCTTTCTTAGCAGAAGACCTAGGGAACATCTTAGCCAACGATTTTTCAGCTTTCCCCATTTCAAAATTTTCTAAAAACTTGTTCAAATAATTCCTCCTTCTATCAAAAATCAACAAACAACTCTCTTGAATCCCAGACAATGTATGCTTAAACAGAAATCAAAATTTTAAAGCGCAGGCAGAGGATATGGAGAAGAAAATACCAAAACCTAGGGTTTGCTCAAAATCTCTGACCGCTTGATCAAATCCGCAGGAGTCAGAGGCAAAAGATCCTTCTCTGCAAGCTTAATCAGCGGAAAAATAATGAAGAAAACTAGATCTGGATTTGAAAAGAACCCAGAGATGGAGAAAAAAAAAATTTCCTGTGGTGGAGCAGGACAAGCTGGAAATGTTTTCAAATAGAAAAAACTCTATTCGAAGGTTTTTTAACTACGGTTAAATCAATTTTGCAAAGCATTATTGATTCTTTCAAAAAGTTCAAAAATCCTTTCCGAAAAGTAGAAAGGCGTCAGTACCTTTCGCAAAGCAAATGGCTTCAGAAACATCTATTCGAAAAGATCTGCATCTATTCATAAGGTTTATAGTTCTTTTCAAACAGTTGTGGTTACAGATTTAGATCCTTTTCGAAAAGGAGTTTATTCTTTTCGAACTAAATTTTATTTTGCGAAATGACTGTAAAACTTTTTGAAAAGTAAGAATGTACTTTCGAACACATGTTTTGTAGTACAGAACTAATTTTTTTTTTTTTAACAAAATCTATACATTAAAATCATTGGAATTTATTCTCTCAATCAATTCAAAACCACAAAGCTTTCAAAAATTATGATTCCTCAAAGAAAATTTAACTAAAACATGACTAAAATAAAGAAAAACAATTACACAAAACTATGCAAATATCACATAACAGATACAGTTAAAATACATATGATACAGTTGTGTGACATTATATTTGTGGAGGCTCTTGATGATAAATGGTCATCACAGGCTCCAAGATATTTTCAATACATGGTTTGAGCCTCTGACCATTTACTTTCAAGGTTCTCCCATCACTTGGGTCCATAATTTCAACAGCTCCAGACTTCCCATCTAGATCTCAGCTTTCCAGGAAAAAACTTGAGTTTTGAGTTGAATAACCATACCTTAGAGCCAGCTGTGAACTCTTTTCTCAGCAGATTTTTGTCATAGAAGGCCTTAACTTTTTCTTTGTAAAATCTTGCATTGGTGTATGCATCCATCCTCAGCTCTTCCAACTCAGAGAGCTGTAGTTTCCTGTGCTTACCAGCAGCAGTGAGATCCATGTTTAAAGCTTTAATGGCCCAAAAGGCCTTATATTCTAACTCTACTGGTAAATGGCATGCTTTACCATAGACCAATCTGAATGGGGACATGCCAATTGGGGTTTTATAGGCTATCCTATAGGCCCACAATGCATCATTCAGCTTAAAGGACCAATCCTTTCTGTCCTTCCTCACAGTCTTTTCCAGTATATGTTTGATTTCTCTGTTGGAAATCTCCACTTGTCCACTAGTTTGTGGATGATATGGAGTAACTACTCTGTGAGTCACAGAGTACTTTTTCAATAGAGCCTCAAAATGCTTGTTACAAAAATGGCTTCCCCCATCACTGATAATGGCTCTGGGGGAACCAAACCTGGAAAATATGTTATCCTTTAAGAATTTAAGGACAACTCTGTGGTCATTGGTTTTAGTGGCTATGGCTTCAACCCATTTGGATACATAATCCATAGCTACTAAAATGAAATTAAAGCCATTTGAAGGAGGGAAAGGTCCCATAAAATCTATCCCCCAAATGTCAAATAATTCAACTACCAAAATGGGCTGTAAAGGCATTGAGTTTTTCTTGGAAATGCTACCCAATCTCGCGCTCGATAAGACTTCTACGCTTTAAAGGCATCCTTGAAGAGTGTGGACCAATAAAAACCACACTGCAACACCTTTGCAGCAGTTTTGTTTCCACTAAAATGACCTCCACAGGCCTGCTCATGGCACATGGAAAGTATGCTGTGGAAGTCTTCTTCATGGACACATCTTCTAATGATTTGGTCTGCACAAATCTTGAACAGGTAAGGATCCTCCCAAATAGAATGTTTAACCTTGGAAAAGAAGAGATCCTTGTCCATTTTATTTCAGTGTTGGGGGGTCCTTCCGATAGCCAAAAAGTTGACTATATTTGCAAACTAAGGGATATGCACACTGATAGCAGAAAGTTGCTCATCAGGAAAAGAGTCATTGATAGGCAACCTATCAATCTCAGCAGTCAAAATTCTAGACAGGTGATCAGCCAACACATTTTTCACACTCTTTTAGTCTTTAATCTGCAAATCAAACTCCTGCAATAGGAGGATCCACCTGATTATTCTTGGTTTGGTATCCTTCTTAGACAGAAGGTATTTCAGGGCTGAGTGGTCAGTGAACACCACGATTCGTGAACCCAAAATATATTACCTGAATTTCTCCAAGGCACAAACAACTGCCGATAGCTCTTTCTCAGTTGTTGTGTAATTGAGTTGTGCATCAATCATTGATCTACTGGCATAAGCTATGACATGAAGCAGCTTATCCTTTCTCTACCCAAGAACAACTCCCAAAGGCATTCATCATTGAGTAGTATGGAGACTGAAGTATTGGAGCAAAAATCAAACAATTTTTTAAGAATTCAAATGCCCTAAGGCATTCATCATTGAAAATAAAAGGGACATCTTGGCACAATAAAGGGCAAAGAGGCTTGGATATTTTACTGAAGTCCTTAATGAACCTCCTGTAAAATCCAGCATGCCGCAAGACACTTCTGATTTGCTTAACAATTTTTTGGAGGAGGCAAATGTGCAATTAAATCTATTTTTGCTCTGTCCACCTCAATGCCCTTATGGGAGACAACATGGCCAAGGACAATGCCTTGGGTGACCATGAAATGGCTCTTCTCCCAGCTTAAAACTAAATTGGTTTCTTCACATCTCTGTAGCACCAGGCTGAGATGATGTAAACATTAGGCGAAACTGTCTCCATATACTGAAAAGCCATCCATAAAAATCTCCATAAATTGATCAATCATATCAGAGAAAATGGAGTACATACATCTTTGAAAGGTAGCAGGGGCATTACAAAGACCAAAAGGGCAAGTGAATATGGTATTTTCCTAATCTTGTGGATACACAGGAATCTGGTTGTAACCAGAGTAGCCATCAAGAAAATAATAATAAGCTTTCCTTGCTAGCTTATCTAAAATCTGATCAATGAATGGAAGAGGGAAATGGTCTTTTCTGGTCATTGTGTTGAGCTTTCGGTAATCAATACAGACCCTCCAACCAGTTGTTTGTTAGGTTGGAATGAGCTCACCAGATTCTGAGGTTACAACAGTAATCCCAGATTTCTTAGGTACCACCTGTGTAGGTGCCACCCAAGCTAAATCTGAGATGGGGTAAATGACCCCAGCATCTAATAATTTAATAACCTCCTTCATGACCACTTCCTGCATATGAGGATTCAGCCTACTCTGCATTTCTCTAGAAGGCTTTGCATCTTCTTCCAAGTGAATTTTATGCATGCAAACAGCTGGACTGATTCCTCCGAAATCAGCAATAGTTCAGCCAATTGCCTTCTTATGCTGCTTCAATACAATCAATAACTCTTCCTCTTGTTCCTCAGTGAGGGAGGAAGAGATAATCACAGGCAATGTTTTATGGTCTCCTAAAAACACATATTTCAAATTTTCTGGCAACTGTTTCAGCTCTACATCAGGTGGGCTGAGAAGAGAAGGTAACAAAGGTACCTTGGCTGGTTGTGGAAGGGGAAAAATAGCATATTTCCATGAAGAAAATCTTGCTGTTTGGACAGGAGTTTCTTGCACAGCGTTGACCTCTTCAGTCTTTGAGGCACAGGTTGTTTCTCCAACAACATTTCTCCAAACATATTCAAAATCTGCGATTGAATCCTTATACTGCAGGAACTGGGGTAGAGTTTCCTCTACCAGTTCATCCAACAAATCAACAAGAAAACACTCCTCAGAACTGAACTGAGGCTGGGTAACTGCATTGTAAACATTTAACTTCACCTTCATATTTTTGAAGGACACTTTCATAATACCAGACCTGCATTGAATACAAGCATTGGCTGTAGCCAGGAATGGTCTCCCCAAAATGACAGGAATGGAAGTTATGCTTTTTGTAGGTTCCATGTCCAATACTAGAAAATCAGTAGGATAGAAAAACTTATCTACTCCTACCAACACATCCTCAATCACCCCAACTGGCTTTCTTTCAGATCTGTCTGCTAGTTGTAACACCACATGAGTGGGTTTTAACTCTCCCAAACCTAGTTTCTCATATACAGAATATGGGACCAGGTTAACACTAGCACCCAAATCTAATAAAGCCATTTTAATTATATGTTCCCCAATAATACAAGGGATTGTGGAGATTCCAGGATCTTGGAGTTTAGGAGGTGTGGCAATGGACAAAACCTATTTGACTTTCTCCACAACAAAGACTTTCTTGGATAACTGGATCCTAGATTGTCTTTTGTGTGTGCAAATGTCTTTCAAGAACTTTGCATAGGCTGGAACTTTCTTTATTGCATCAAGCAAAGGAAGATTTATCTTGACTTGTTTGAAAGTCTCTATTATTTCGTCTATTTTTGTATTCCCTTTATCAAAAGGGGATGCAGATTTCATGGCATAGGGAAATGGTAAATGAGGAACTAGTCCTTCATTTACAGCCTTAGCATAATCACCAAAAATTTTTTGATTTTTCTGTTTTACATTTTTTTTTATTTTTCTGAGGTACATCAGCACCCCCAATGCTAAAATCATGCTGCTCCTGCTGCATGTTCCTAGCAGTTTTCTCTTTTTTTTTTCTTCTTTTTCTGTATCCACATTGTTATTTACAACTCTTCCAATTCTCAAAGTAGTGATAGCTTTTACTTCTTCATATGAAAAAAAGGCCTCTCCAACCATGAACTGTCCTTTGGGATTGTTCAAGGGTTGGCTGGGTAACCTGCCTTCCTCTCTTCTGGCCAATGTATTTGAAATTTGACCCAATGTGTCTTCAATCTTCTTAATACTCTGACTATGAAAGTTCACAGTCTGAATTAAAGACCCTAAATTCTGAAGTGAAGTTAGAACTTGGTCTTCAAAAGAAGGGGATCTGGAAGGAGGTTGAGCTGGGGCAGATTGATGCACAGGTTGTGCCATCTGTTGGGAAATGGGCTGCTGAAAATTAGGCTTGGTATAGAAATTCTGCTGGTAGGGCTAAACAGTTTGGAAAGGTACTTGGTTCTTTTGTTGCTGCTAATGTTGTTGTTGATAATTGCCCTGACTCCACCTTAAATTAGGGTGTCCTCTCCATGTATATTCATTAGATTACAACTGTCCAAACGATTGGGCAGCATGTGCTTGCTCCACCACTAGATCTGGGAACTGTGCTGCAACTAGACATTGATCATGGGAATGAGTAGGGGACTGGCATATCAGACATGCCTCCTCTACTCTAGCAACCATTAGACCTTGAATTGAGTCCATCAATCTATCAAACTTGGTGGTTAAGTTATCCACCTTTCTTTCCAACTCATTCACCTCATAAATCTTACCCTTGGTAGTCTACTCTTTATTCAACCGAGCAGGAATCTCACTGTCTCTTGACAGAGATTCTTGTTGGGTTGAATTTTTACCAATAACTTCAAATAGGTCCCAGACCTCCTCAACTGTTCTTTGCAAATAGGTGCCTCCACAGGAGGCATCTACCATGTTCTTACCCTTTTGATCAATTCTCTGATAGAAGCTTTGAACAAGCTGCCATTGGGGAACTTGATGATGAGGGCATTGCCTTAAAAGCTCCTTAAACCTTTCCCATGCTTCATGGAAAGTTTCAGTTGAGTGTTGAGAGAAAGTGACAATGCTTTGTCTCAACTGGCTAGTCTTAGACATAGGAAAGTATTTGGCTAAAAATTGACACTGCAAATCATTCCAAGAAGTAATACTATTTGGTGGCAATATGGACAGCCATGCTCTAGCTTTGTCCTTTAATGAAAAAGGGAAGAGCCTAAGCTTGGTTGCCTCTGGACCCAGTCCAACTATGTTGAATGTGGTACAAAGAGACAAGAATTCTTCCACATGCTTGTATGGATCCTCCTTACTCAAACCATGGAAGGAAGGAAGCATCTAGATAGTCAATGATTTGATTTTATAATTTCCTTCAACAGTAGGAAATTGAATGCAAAATGGGGAATTATATGCACCAGGTGCAAAGTAATCCCTCAAGAGTCTAGGTTGCTCACCCATAGTAGCAGTCTCAGTAAAATTCTGTGATGTTTGTCTGGTTCTTAATAGCCTTTCAACTTCTAAACTTAGAGGGACAATCTCAGGATTGAGAATCCTCCTACCAAACATACAACACAGATACAGAGAAAAAAATTATGCAAAGCAAACCTTCAATACTCCTTACTGAGTGGATTCCAAGCTAACAGTATAGGAATAACTGCACAGACTCAAGCAATAGAAACAATTAGCACTGATATAAAAAAAAAAACTTAGGTCTACCTATTTTAAAATCTATTCCCCGACAGCGGCGCCAAAAACTTGTTGTCTTTCTAAGTGTGCATGATTTATTTATATTCTGAAAACAAATTTTTCATAGTATGGACTATACTGAACTTGGAAAACTAAAAAAAAAAGAAATATCAGCACAGAGATAAATCAATTAGCCTGCAAGATCAGGGCCAATTGTAGTAAGTTTTAAATGTAAGTGAGTAAAAGATCGTCCACAGAGAATTGATTTAAAATGTATGGTAAACCTCCAGATCTGAGCTATCAGATCTGGCTTCTAATCCTATCTACAAAGCAAGTAAGATGGGAGGTTGAATTTGTCACATTAACTAAATTATCTAAAAGTAAAATTTAAACTAAGTGATCCAGATCCGAGTTGGGAGAATTGGATGCAAAATTAATAAGAATGGAGAAATAATAGCTAACTTAAGCTTAGTAATTGATTATAGAATAAGAAATAGTGTAACACAATTGAGAAAGTATCAAATCTTCATCTGGCTACCAGCTCAGATGTAAGAGAAAATAATCCAATTCAAGGATTAGAATTGAGTTGAGCTTATGGTTATGATCTGTCCACTGTCATGGACACAGATCATCCAATAGCTTTCTTCTTCAATCCAAAGTCTTTATTCAGAACATAAGCACTACTACAAATGCTGTAAGAATCAGGTTACAAACACAGATTCTCACAGGGATAGTGAATTAAGGGAAATTGCTTAAAAATAGTAAATCTAAAGGAATCTAATGAGTGAGGAAATCACAATGAACCCTCAACATGAATCCGATTGAGAGCGTACTGATGAAAGCAACCTTTTCAAATCCATCATTACAATTACTGAACACAGCTTACAATAGCTCTCGGATTTGTAGTCTTGAATACAATTCTCACAGTTCTCAGTTACAGACAAAGGCTAGGCTATTACAGAGGTTTCAGACAAGCTATATTGATCTGAATTGGACCATGGGGCAGCAGGAATGAAACTTAAATTCTGGATGCCCAAATTGGGCAAATAGTTCGTATATTTATAGTTTTTCCCAAGTCCAGCTCAGATGTGCATCAACCAATCAGAATTGGTTAGATCCATATCAACTAATAGGAGTCGAGCACAAGGATCCAAATCCGTTCTGGCCAATCAAAACTGCTTGATCTGGTTCAGCCAATCAGGGGACAAAGGCATCAAATTCTGTTAGGTAATTCAAAATTTTATTTGAGCTTCCAGAAGCTCCCGCCAAGTAATTTCATCTTTGGGTGTTCACATGGAGTAGAATATGCCTCTGGTTCGTGCTCATAATTTTCTAAAATGCCCCTAGGTTTTTAAATTCATTGGGGCATGTGCAGAGACTATTAAAATGCCCTTACAGATGCTGGGAATCTTTAGAATATGATTTCGCACAGATTGGGGGCCTTTTCGAAAGGAACTGTAACTTTTGGAGCTCTATTCGAGCAAAACTGGTGCTGTTCGCAAGGAGTTTTCTTCTTTTCGAAAGGATCATCAGCAAGTTTATTCCTTTCGAATAGATTTCAGGTGTTCTTCGAAAACCAAGCCCAGAGCTTTAGTTCTTTTCGCAGTGTTCAGGTTCTTTCGAATAGCATTCTGTAGTGCATTCTTCCTTTCCAATAGCTCCAAACCTATTTCCAAGTTGAAACCAGGCCTTTGTCTTCTTTAGTTCAGGCATTTTGACAGTCAGTGAGGCTGTCTCTTCTCCTTCTTCCTCCAGATCAAGATGAGTCCTCATCTCTTTGGCACTTTTAAGCTACTTTCAGGGTTAAGCCTGCCTTTATTGTTAGCTGTAAAACAAACACTTAAAACACTTATTTAGTTCTCTTAAAGGTCTATCAAGGCCTAGGTTAAGGGGTGGAAAATGGAATTTTCCAGTTCTTAACAGCTCATCATCTGACTTTGTAGGTTTCTTGTTGCTACCCCAGGTGTTCTTTCTTTATTTGTTTGTTGTAAAAGAAATGTAAAATCAAAATAAAACAGGAGATGAAATCCGCACAACTGAGAAGTCCTAGACCTGCAAGATACAGGGTCCATTGTGGCAAGTTTTGATAACTAAGAGTTTGTCCCACAGGGAAAGATGATCTACAGCTCCAAGGGAGCCATCTCTAGTAGTCCCTCCAGATCTGACTACAAATCTGGCAGTCCTTAAGGGAAGGGAGTTTAAGATCACTTAGTTTACAGATCCTAAGGTAGCCTAATGTATAAACTACAGAAAGGGTTTAGAGGATGGATGGAGTGTGGAAAATAAATATAAAAGGGTGAGAAGTATGTTATTGAGCCTAGATCAGAGGAGTTTTGTAACTCAGATTCAGATATGATGTTATAGAAATCTTGTCCAATGGCTACGTTATCACCACTGAGGAGAAAGAATCCAACCATGCCCATGATTCAATCCCTTAAGGTTATAACCTGTCCACTCAAATGGTCACAGACTATCCCATAGGGGAACCACAATCCAGAGATGGGTCAAAACAAGTTAATTATTGTAGGCACTATTTCATCCAGGCTACCAGCTCAAGAATCCATAGGGAACCTCAACCTCTGAAGCTCTATGTGTGGGGCTAAGGCTGTATAGGACCATGATAGCCCAGACACATAGAACCAGCAAGAGATTGAATACAACCTTCGATCTAGCTGCCCATTGCTTGAGTGAGGCTACAATGGTCCAGTCACAAGCCTACAATCTCTATAACCAGATTAGATCTAATATCTGATAGCGGATCTATACAAATATAGGGGAGTCTGCCTCTGTACAATCTCCCACCAGGCTAATACAATCTCAGGTGCAGAGAAGAAGGATCCATCTTGGATCGGTGGATTAGAATCACCCTAAGGCTATAACCTGTCCACTTGAATGGTCAAAGACTATCCCAGAGGCTATCCTCCTCACGGAGCCTAAGACAAAACAAGAATATCGCTGCCACCACCATGGTCACAAGGCTACCAGCTCAAGCTCCCATGGGGATTTCAGATCTAGTGGGTCCTGTGGTGGGGCTAAGGCTGTATAGGACCATGATAGCTCAGACACATAGGTCACTTGGGTCTGAGTGGCCCTTAAAATCAGTCCTCCATTGCTTTGAATCACAGCCAAAGCAATGGCGGATCACAAGGCAGCAGCCTTGCACAGAGCATCTTGCATTCAAACACAAATCCCATAATGTAAAAATCCTATTACAAACTTCCATTAAACTAGTTCAAAATGCATACAAAGACATAGCCAGCAAGTGATGGACTATGGAGAGAAGGAAAAAGAAAAAGAAAACTACTTACAGCTATAAAAGAAAAGAAAAACAATCTCAGATCAAGTCTCCAAGAGATGAGATGTGTTCCAAGATATCTAAACCTAAGCTAAGTATGGGTTTAAATAGCAGTGGTGTGGCGGCGCATTAGGATTAGAAAACCTTAATTTTAATGATGCCACGTGACCTAATAGTGATCCTTGGATGCCTCGGGGTGCGTGCACTGAGATTTAAGCATGGGAGTGCGTGCCCTAATCACTGGAAATTCCCAGAAAGTCCTCTGCTAAAGTGATGGAAGTTGAAGTTTAGAGCTTCGCTGGGTAGCTATTATTTCTCAGACTTGTCGCATGGTAGCTCTTGCTCTTCGGGAGGATGGTTTGACATTGAAGCTTCAACCGTCACGAGGTTGCCTTTGTTTGCTCTTTAGGCAGTCGCATAGTAGAGAATTGCGCTCTCGCTGGATTGGGCTTTGCGAGGTTGAGTAGACATCAAAGCCTCAGATGTCGCGAGGTTGGAGTTCAAGCAGTCGCGAGGTAGCTGCACATTTGCTGAGTTGATCTTCGTGAGGATGGATTTGAATAGCACGAGAACTGCGCGAGCACTTCTCTTAAATGGACTTCATGAGTTTCCTCACGAGGCTTTAATGAGTTCTGAACTACGCGAGGTTCCATGTCCTAATTAATCTTCACGAGGATGGCTCTGCCTTCGCGAGGATGCTTTCTTCTTGAATAGAGCAAGAAGCATGGCGCTTCTCTTCGATATTTGCATCTCATGCCATCGAAGAGTCTTCAAGCTCTCTCACTGCTTCTGAGTGAACGAGGAGTTATTGTAAAGTCTTGGGAAGCTCAGTTGAACTGTGCGAGGCATATTTATCCTAAATCCTCTAAAGCTTGGGTTAGCTGCGCGAGGCTCATTTCAGGTTTGGATTCAGAGTCCATCCTTCTGAGGGACTTCTGGTGCCAAAACAGGCTCCTTAGCAGGATTCTTGGCCTTATTTCATTGTTGATTATTACCTACATAAAATACTTAACAAGAACTTATTAGATGGCTAAGGGTCTAATCAAAGGTTAAGTTAAGGGGTGAAAAGTGGTACTTTTCAGGTCTTAACACACCCCCAAACCTAATCTTTGCTAGTCCCTTAGCAAAGCTATATTAAATCAACTAAAAATTAAATGCCACTTTCGTAGGGAGCACGGATACATTTAGCAGATGTACCAAGCCTTTTAAAACCCCTAGGTGATCCCTAGTGGAGGAGTGAAGTCTCCTGAGGGTTTTCAGTGAAGACACCCTCAAACTTCTCAATAAAATAGTTAACAAAAGTATAATACCATCAAGTGAGCAGTCAAGGAGCAGACTTAGTTTACTCTTGAATCAGTAAAAATAAAAGAAATTTAATCCATTGGTTGCACAAAAATTTAAACAGCATAAACTTCTCATGAATGCACAGCATTTCCAATCAGTTTACAGCCACAGAAAACTGCACAAGTGTGTGCCGGCACTGAGCTCATCATCAGATCAAAAATTAGGTTATAGGGTATACCTAATGCATTCAAGATCAGACCCAAAACTTTTCAGGGCATACTCTCATAAGGCTCTTGTTGAGGGGTTCATTTTCTCTCAGGCTCAAGAGCAGTTACATCCCCCAAATGGGTCTGTAAGCATGAGCATAGGCATCGCTCTTAAGTGCTGACATCATTGACAGATCCTCACCATAGATTGGATAACTCTTTATCTCCACATGACAGCTCACTCAACTTTGGATCACAAGGGCTTTAAACTGGGCTGGAATGTGGCTTATGGAGTGGGGTTAAAAAGAATGAAAGGTTGAAAAGGGATTCAAAATTGAGAAATCAGTAGGTGAAGGAGGTGGTTCATGACTTCACCTTCTTGAATTCAGCTCCCTTCATCTTCTTTGAGATTTTGATATTTGAAGTGATCAGTTTCTCTTCTTGATTTTGATTTTCCAATGAAAGTTCCTCTTGACTCCTCTGTTGAGAACTGGAAAATACCATTTTTCACCCCTCAACCTGAGTCTTGATAGACCTTTGAGAGAACTAAATAAGTGTTCTAAGTGCTTGTGTTTCAGCTAACAATAAAGACAGGCTTAACCATGAAAGCAGCTTAAAAGTGCCAAAAAGATGATAATCCATGTCGATCCAAAGGAAGAAAGAGAAGGGACAACCTCACTAGCTGTTAAAAGGTTTGAACTGAAGAGGCAAAGACCTGGTCTCAACCCAGAAAAGAAGTATGGAGCAATTCGAACAGAAAAATGCACTACAGAATGCTTTTCGAAAAGAACCTGAACTGTTCGAAAAGAACCTGAACTCTGCGAAAAGAACTAAAAACTCCAGGCTTAGTTTTCGAAGAGCACCTGAACTCTTCGAAGAGATGATTGACCTTTTCAAAAATAAGAGAACTCCTTTCGAATAGAACCTGAACGTTGCGAAAAGAGCTTCAGGAGTTACAGCACCTTGCGAAAAGTCCCCTAAATTATGCGAAATGGTATTCTGGAGATTCCCAGCTTTTGCAAGGGTAATTCAGTAATCTTTTTCATGCGTCCCAATGCATTTAAAAACCTAGGGACATTCCAAAAGATTCTAAGCATGAAGCGAAGGCATATTCCACCCCATGTGAGCACCCAGAGATGAAATAACTTGGCGGGAACTTCTAGAAGCTCTAACAGATTTCCAAAATGCATAATAGAATTGATGCTTATGCCGCCTGATTGGCTGAACCAGATTAAGCAATTCTGATTGGCCAGAATAGATCTGGATCCTTGTGCTCGACTACCATTGGTTGATACAGATCTGAGCACTTCTGATTGGTACACATCTGAGCTGGACTTAGGGAAAACTATAAATAGACGAACCATTTGCCCAATTTGGGCATCTAGATTTTGAGTTTCATTCCTATTCCCCCATTTCCAAACCAGATAGTTTGTCTGAAATCCCTGTAATAGCCTCACTTTTACTTGCAATTGAGAGCTGTGAGATACTTCTGTAATTCAAAAGGGAGTTGTATTCAAGACTACAAATCTGAGAGCTGTTTAAGCTGTGCTCTGTAATTGTAATGGTGAATTTGAAAAGATTGCTGTAAACCGTACATTCTCAATTGGACTCATGTTAAGGGTTCCCTCTAATCTCCTTATTGCATTAGACTCCTTTAGACTTACTGTTTTTCATGTAATTTCCCTTGATTCATTAATCCTGTGAGAATTAGTGTTTGTAACCTAATCTCTCACGACATTTGTAGTGATGTTTCTTGTTCTAAATTAAGGATTTAGAGTAAAGACTATTGGATGGTCTGTGGCCATTAAAGTGGACAGACCATAGCCATAAGCCTAAATCTAATCCTTGAGTTAGATTTATTTCTCTTACATCTGTGCTTGTAGCCAGATGAAGATTGGATCATCTCTCATTTGATCTGCAGTCATTCTCATTGTATTTCAAGGACCAAATCAAAGAATGAAAGGTTGAAAAGGGGTTCAAAATTGAGAAATTAGTAGGTGAAGGAGGTGGTTCATGACTTCACCTTCTTGAATTCAGCTCCCTTCATCTTCTTTGAGATTTTCATATTTGAAGTGATCAGTTTCTCTTCTTGATTTTGATTTTCCAATGAAAGTTCCTCTTGACTCCTCTCATACTCCTCTTCATTATTACTTTTGTTTCTTTTTTATGTATTTTTCTTCTTTTTATTTTTATTTTTGCTTTTCTGAAATGCCACCATGTTCTCAGTTATCATACTGCCAAAATTTTGAGATACTTCTTCTCCATTCACCTAATGTTCACCATAGCTAGTCCATCTTCAACTCTTTCTCCTTTACCTTATGAATTCTCAGAGTGAGGGTAGACTGAATCAAGTTCATAGGTTCAGGTACAAGTACTCAGGTGTATTTTGAAGAAATTTAGGATTTAAAGCTCAAAGGGGGTATGGACAAGGGCAGTTGCTTAAGGTTGGTCTATTTAGGCTCAAACTATCCAAGAGAAGGCCTTGATCCTTTCCTAAGTCTCATGAGTGCTGTCAGTTGTTTCAACTTGGAGTTGCCTAACTTCTAGTGAGCACAGTGACTCAGCCAGTCCTTAGAACTAGAAGAAATTGCCTTAGGCCCAATTCTCACTGGTTATGGTCTTCCTTTGAACTTTTAAGTATGTCCTCACCTTTTTCTCTCTCTAATGATTCACTAAGTACTGATACAAGTAAGTTTCCTTGGTGATATCATCATGGAAATGGGAAATATTAAAAGTTTATAATGTCTAAAGTTTGCAGAAATTTTAAATTTCTTATTTTTCATGATTCTTAAGTGAACATAGATCTATTTCCATATTACTCACATGACTCTGCTGCACTTAGGTTAACTATTCTATTGGCAGGGTCTGCCTGCCACACCCCCAAACCTATGAGGAGCAAAGGTCTCATCGATTCAAAGGTGTGTGCAAAGAGTCCATTATTTGCAAAAAGAAAGGGAAATAACATGGAGCAAAACACACAACAGACAAAGCAAAATAGTAATGACAAAAGAAGAAAATCTATTAAAAATGAGAAATGTACAAACTAAAAGAAAATAGAAGCAAAAGAGTGCAGAAACAGAAAAAATCCAAGGTACAATCTAATCATAATCTGGATCAAAACTTGTCCCAACCCATCTTCTTGGCATGCTCTTGAAGGTAAGCCTCTTCCTCTTTTTTCTTTCGTTCCCTCTCTTCCTTCCTTTAGGCCGCAGTTTTGGGCATGGTTGGTGCCCTGACCCTCATTTTTCTGGTCTTTGGTTGAGGAGGGATCACTGAAGATTTATCTGTGGTTGGCTCAGGGGATTTGATAGGACTTTTTCCTTTAGGACTCTTCCCTTTTGGGCCCTTCCCTGGCTGAGGCTGAGGGGGAATAAGGGGGGATTGGGCTTGTTCTGGCTCAGGAGGGACAACAGGGGATTTATCTTTTTCTTTTACCTGAGGGAGGAGATGACTTTTCCCTTTGTCAAGCTTAGGGGGAGCCACAGAAGACTTTTCTTGTTCCTTTGCTGCAGGAATGGCAGGGCTCTTCTCCTTCTCTGGCTGGCTCATTGGTGGTGCCTCCTCAGATTGGGCAGATGTTTCTTTTCTAATTTTTAGAGAGGCAGCAGTGTGAGAAGTTCTTTTAGCTGTAACTTATCTTCTCTAAGGATAGGTTTGTTCAGCAGGGCAGGATGAAGGAGCAGCAACAGGAGTCTTGGCACTTGGATCCATAGGTGGTGCAGAATCAGAGTCGGAGTCAGAAGGAAAAAGCTCAGTGGGATCCAAACCAAGGGCAGCAGCAGCCTGTCTGCGTTCCTCTTTGGAAAGTAGGCGACCATGTGGATCATCCTGAGCAGAAGCTCTGGTGACCTTTGGAGATGGGGATGGAGGGGCTGGCCTTTTTCCTTTTTGGGCTACAGTGGTTCTTTTGGAGGTGGAAGGTTTCTTGGACGGAGTCCTTTTTCTTTTGGGGGCAGGAGATTGAACAGGGGGAGGCACTGAGACAGGAGCAGGAGCTGGAGTAGGGACTTTAGCAGGAGCAAGAACTTGAGTAGGAGCAGGAGGAGGTACCGGAGTTGGGGCTGTAGGAGGTGGGGGAACAGGTTGTGTAGGTGTAGGGGCAGGGGGAGTTGTAGAAGATGGCCCTGATTGTGTGGAAGAAGATGGGGCCTCAGGGGGTGCTGTGGCGAGAGGGGTGGCCTGAATTGGTTGGGCTAGTAGAAAGGCAACCCTCTGTTCCAAAATCTCAATTTTCTTGGTAGCATACAGGAGATTGGTATCTGAAAGCTCCTTACTGAGTTTGTTGATCTCCTGAGTATTGTTCAGTTTCCTTTCTAACAACCTGGCTCTCAATTGCGCATGCTGGGCATTTGCCTTCTCCATCTCTGTAGTCATTCTATAGTAGGTTATCTCAGCCTTCTTCGCATTGAGTGTCTCCAAAATTTCCTCCCACCCCTTGGAAATATCTCTCAGCTTCTCGCTGTGAGCAAGCTTCAAGTCACTTAGCTTCTGCCGCCAAGGGGATTCAATGGATTGGCGAAGTTGTGCCATGCCCCTCAGGACATCCCTCTTGATATAGGCATTGTCCCTCATGGCATGGAGGAGGGTGAAGTAGGGAGGGGTGTAATAGGAGTGTCTGGGTAAGATTGGTAGAAGTGGAGTGGAAGAAGTAGAAGGTGATTGATCCTGGGAGGGTAAAGTGGGGGCTGTAGTGATGAAGTCTAGAGGAGGGGTAGAAGTTGCTGGGGCAGGCTGTGTTGAGTGGTCAGTGAATTGAGGAGGGGGTAGGATAAGAGGTGGAATGGAAGGCGTGGGTGAAAAATTATATGAAGGATGGTCAGTGGAGGTGGATGGTTCTGGGTAAGGGAAAAATGGAATGGTGAAGGGTCGAAATAGAAGTGGTGGGGTTACAAATATGTGGGGTTGAATGGGAAATGTGGATGGGAAAGGAATGGGGTCTGTTTGGGTGGAAGTGTTGGTAAATTGTGGTGGAGGTAATTGTTGTCGCTCCAAGTGTGCCATAATTGTGTGCATTATGAATCAAAAATTAAAGAATTAAAGAATGCTAGGTTATATGGATGTTAACTTATGAAAGGGATATCAGCACATTGGGGCTAACACTGGCCTGCAAGATCAGGGCCAATTGTAGCAAGTTTTAAAAGTAAGTATTTCAAGATCGTCCACAGAGAAGTTTGTCTAAACAGAGAGATAAACCTCCAGATCTGTGCTACCAGATCTGGCTCTATAATTATCTAAAATAAAGAATAGATAAAAGAGAGTGTTGGATTGTGTCACATTTAACTATAAGCAAATAAAGAAAAGAACTAACTACATGATCCAGATCCGAGTTGGGGAGGTGTTTAAAATAAGACAAATGCGTAAATAATAGCTTCATGTACTTTAGCCTCAATTTTAATGGAGGATCTGTAGTTCAACAGAGCAGATTCAATCTTCATCTGCTACCAAAGATGTATGTAAGAGAAATAAATCCGAATTAAGGAATAGGTTTAGACTTATGGTCGTGATCATCCCCACTTAAATGGTCACAGATCTGCACTAGTGTGGGCCTATTCTTTAGTTCGTAACATGAACATCATCAGTAATGCCGCTTGAATTAGGTTACCAACGCTAATTCGCAGGATGATGAATTAAGGAAGTTGGATGCGGATGAATCTAAAGAAGTCTAATGCACTAAGGTGATCATTCGTAACCCTCGACATGACTCCAATGGAGAAGACACAAATTACAAAGAACCTTTTAAAATCCAACGTTACAATTACGAGCACGGGCTTTAGAGAGCCCTCAGACTTACTGAGCTTCTCGAAGAGCCCTCGATTCTGATCTTGAATCCGAACTTGAAGTACAAATCACTCACAATGGCTCTCAAAGGTAAACTACAAGAAGGGATTACAGGGGGTTCAGATAAACTATCTGACCGGAATGAGGGAAACAGAGATGAAAACTCAAAAATCTGGATACCCAAATTGGGCAAATGGTTCGTCTATTTATAGTTTTCCTAAGCCACGTATGTGTATCAACCAATCAATTGGATAGATCAGTATCAACCAATAGGAGTCGAGCACCGTGATCCGGATCTGCTCGCCAATCGTAAATGCTTGATCCGGTTCACCAATCAGTGAAACAGAGGTATCAATTCGTATGTAATTCAAAAATCTGTTTGAGCTTCTAGAAGTTCCCGCCAAGTAATTTCATCTTTGGGTGTTCACATGGGTGGAATATGCCTTTGGTCTGCTCGTAATCTTGAATGTCCTTGGGTTTTAAAACGATTGGGGCGCTGCAAAGTTTCGAATACCTTCTTGACGAGCTGCAAATCCCCAGAATGCCATTTCGCATAGTTTAAGGGCTTTTTCGCAAAGTAGTTTGGCTCCAGAAGCTCTCTTCGCAAAGCATTTTGGCTTCAGGAGATCTTTTCGCAAAGCATTTTGGCTTCAGGAGATCTTTTCGCAAAGGACTTCTCTTCTTTTCGCAGAGTGTTTTCTTCTTTTCGCAAAGTTCAAAGTTCTTTGCGAATAGTAGAAGTTCTTTGCGAATAGTAGAAGTTCTTTGCGAATAGTAGAAGTTCTTTGCGAATTGAACTCTAGGCTCCCATTCTTCTTTGCGAATTGACTTTTAACTTGATTTTTTCTTTGCGAATGGCTCCCTTTCTTGCTTCCAGTCTTTGTCTGCTCTTTTAGCCCCTCTTTTGCCATTGCCGATAGCTTTTCACTCCTTCTTTAATCTTGACATGAGTCATTTTTTTTTATCTTTTGGGATGCTTTTCGATTTGGACTGTCGATTGGTTAGTCAAAATGCACACTAAAGCACTTATTTAGTCTTCTCAAGGGTCTTTCAAGGCTCATGTTTAGGGTGAAAATGGTATTTTCACTACTTAACACACAAACCTAAGCTTTGCTAGTCCCTGAGCAAAGAAACATAAAAAACAAAGTAACGAGCCACTTTTGTAGGAAGCACAGGTGCATTTAGCATATGCAACAAGCCTTTTCAACCCCTAGGTGATCCCTAGAGGAGGAGTGAAGTCTCCGAGGGTTTTCAAAGTGAAGGTACCCACAAACTTCTCCATGAAACAGTTAACATCAAGGCAATATTATCAAATGAGCAATCAGGTTAGTTACTCTTGAATCAATGATGAAAGAAAATTTGATTATTGTTTGCAGAATTTAAACATTTATAAACCTCATGAATGTTTCAATATTTCCAATCTGTGAACAAATCATAGAAAATCATACAAATGTGCCAAAGAAGAAGCTCATCCTATGGATAAAAATTAGGTTATAAGTCATACTTATGGTGCTCAAGTTCCAACCCAAACACTCACCGGTGGTATACTCTCATGTTGTTTTTGTTGAGGGGTTCATTTTCACTCAAGCTCAAGAGCGCTTACATCTCCCAAATGGATCTGAAGCATGAGCATAGGCATGATTCTTAGGCAATGGCATCATTGACATCTCCTCACCATAGATTAGGTCACTTCTTATCTCCACATGACACTCACTCAACTTTGGATCACAAGGGCTTTTAATCTAGGTTTGTTTGTATGGCTTATGGAGTGAAGTTTCAAGGAAAGGCGCTTTGAACAGAGGTTTGAATTTGAGAACTCGGGAAGTGCAGGAGATGGTTCATGACTCCACCTTTTTGAGTTTAGCTTCTTTCTTCTTCTTTTCGAGATTCTCACATTCACAAAGGATCGCTTCTTTCTTTGATCTTGCATTTTTCAACATAAGGTCCCTTTTTTGCCTTTTTGCTTGCAACTTTTCACATTGTTTGTCTCTTCTTTCTCAGTCCACCATATTGCCTGCTTTTGAGGTATTTTCTCTTCATTTTCTTGATGTTAAATGGTCCATCTTAGTTCTTTCTCCTTTACCTCCCGAATTCTCGAGTGAGGGAAGGCTGAATTGGTTCCATAGGTTCAAAAGTACTTTTGAGTATTTTTGATGAAGAATTGTAGGATTTATACCAAATGGGGTACAAACAGGGCAGATTTTTCTTGGTTGGTTCATAGGTTCAAGTCTGTCCAAAGAAGGCCTTGATCTTTTCCTCGCCATGAGTGTCATATTTGTTTTAATTTGGAGTTTCCTAACTTCTAGTGGATCTAATGCCTCACCAACCCTTTGAATCGTAAAAAATTGCCTCTACCACTCTTCAACAGAGATGGAAAATATATGGGCTCAATTCTCACCGGTTATGGTTTTCCTTGAGCTTTTAAGTATATCTTTACCTTTTTCTCTTTTGAGTTACTACGCGATACCAAAGATGCTTTTATGGTGTAATCATCATGGAAATGTAGAATATCGCAAGGTTTAGAATGTCTAAATTTGGCAAAGGAATTTTAAATTTTCTAGTTGTCATGATTCTAAAGTAAATTAATACATTTCCTAATTACTTAGGTGATTCTCACGCCCTTATGTTAACTATTCCTAGGCAGACTTGTCTGCCACACCCCAAACCTATGGGGAACAAAGGTCCTCACCGGTTCAAAGGTGGCATGGTCACTTTATATCTAAAAATTGAAACAAGGCAAGAACAATAAGAAGAAAAAAAATAAAATGAGAAAATGACATGGAGAATGGGAGAAAGTAAAGTTTATTAACTAGAAATATTTTACATAAAAAGAAAAATAAAGATGAATAGGATGGTGTTTTAGGGGAGGGGGTGGGGGTGGAGGGTGGAAGTGGCAGGGAAGGTTGATTTTTGTTTTTTCCGAGGAGGCTGGAGTTGGGCCTTTTCTTTGGCCAAAATCGCGAGGACCTCTTCAAATTGGCCCCAGAGGGCCGGAGCGGATCTGCACCTTCTTGGTGGTGGGTCCACCACATGGGGTAAAAAGCGTGTGTGGTGGCTTATTGGCTTGGTCAGCCGGCCATTTTGGAAGGGTGGGGAAAGATGTGGGGAATTTGGTAGAGGTTGGTTATTTATAGGTAAGGTGGGGAAGCCAAAGGGTGGGACTTGAATGGGGGCATTGGGAATGCTCATGGCCCAGAATCGCGTGGGTCATTAAGTAGCATTGGGCGACGTGTGGGAGGCTAAAGTAACTTTCAGATTTAATTCCCCAATAAGTGAGTAACAACCTGAAATTGGGAAACGTGTGAGGAACCGTGTCCTCACTTGTTGTTGTAAGGAAAAACAAAGAAAATAGCAGCTCACTACGATCTAAATGGTAGAATTTATGAAAACAGAAACCAAAAGAAAAGAAAAAATTAAAAAGCGTAAACTAAGAAGCAACAAAACTAAGAAGCAAGAAACAAATGCATGCATACAATTGGGTTTATTCCTCCTAAATCATCAATGGTCCAATTGCTTTCTTGTCTTTTAGAACTACCAATGACTCCTCTTCTTGCTCCTTTGTAAGGGAGGAAGAAATAATCACAGGTAGTGTTTGATGATCTCCCAAAATACATATTTCAGATTTTTGGGGAGTTTGAGTTCCAATTCGTGTGAGAAAAGAGGGCAGCAAAAGGTACCTTGGTAACTTGTGGAAGAGGGAGAGGAGCAGGTCTCCAAGAGAGAGAACTTGATGATCACAGGTGAGTGCCTTGCACAAAGCAGACTCCCTTTGAATTTGATCTCCTTTTCTTCTTTCTCGGATCCCCAATCATTTTTAAATTCGTGGTGGAGTCTTTACCTTGAGATATGTTTGTAAAGACTCCTCCACCAAATTTCATCAATGATGTCAACATGGAAACATTCCTCAGAGAATTGAGGTTGAGTAACGATTATACACATTCAATTTAACTTTCATATTTCCAAAAGACACCTCCATGATGCCGACTGCATTGAATGCATGCATTAGTCAGAGCTGTGAATGGTCTTCGAATGACAGGATGGCGGTGGTACTTTGGTTGGTTCCATGTCCAACACCAAAAAAAAACAGGGTAGAAAAACTTGTCTACTCCTACCAAAACATCTTCAATCAGCCCCATAGGTTTCCTTTCAGATCTGTCAGCTAGCTGTAACACCACTTGAGTGGGTTGCAATTCTCCCAAACCTAGCTTCTCATAGACAGAATAGGGAAGCAGGTTGACACTAGCACCCAGATCTAGCAAGGCTTTCTCAATGGTGTGCTCCCCAATGAAGCAGGGGATTGTGGGGATTCCAGGGTCTTGCATCTTAGGTGGTGTTGCAATTGATAGCACGTGGTTGATTTTCTCCACAGCAAAGGCCTTCTTGGATAAATGTATCCTAGATTGCCTTTTGTGGGTGCACACCTCTTTGAGAAATTTTGCATAGGACCTCGCTGTTTGATTGCATCAAGGTGGGTAGATTAATTTTAACTTGCTTGAATGTCTCCATCATTTCCTCAATTTTTGTGCTTCCTTTGTCAAAAGGAGAAACTGACTTCATTGCATGGGGAAATGGGAGGTGAGGAACAAATTTCTCCTCCTCATCTTTTTCAACAATTTTGTTATTTTTCTGTTTTTCATTTTTTTTGAATTTTCTGATGTAAATCAAAACAGACATTAAACACAGCAGAATTGCTGGTTCTCAAGAATTTAAAAATAGAAAATGAATACAAAGGAGAAGGGGATGCAAACTCAAGCAGATCTGCTCCAGCTTTGGTCCAGATGCTCCTTGTTGAGCCCAGATCCGCAAACATCCAAAACTGCAAGAATACCTTATTCAAGTATTGACAAAATAAAAGAAAACTCAAAGCACGCCCAAATTTGACAAAAGACAAAAGAGTGGCGACATTTATTCAAATAACTAGAAGGCAAAGAATAAAACTCGTAAAAATAAAAAAATAAAAATTCTGTCATAAAGAAAACAGTTTTCTATACAAAACTTGTGTAGACATTTAATCAAGCACTTGGAATGCAAAGTGCGTTTAAAGCAAAATTAAAATAAAAATCAAATCTACAAAATAGAAAAACTTAGGTCTATCTATTTTAGAACAACTTCCCAAGAACAAGGCGCCAAAACTTGTTGTCGCTCCAAGTGTGCCATAATTGTGTGCATTATGAATCAAAAATTAAAGAATTAAAGAATGCTAGGTTATATGGATGTTAACTTATGAAAGGGATATCAGCACATTGGGGCTAACACTGACCTGCAAGATCAGGGCCAATTGTAGCAAGTTTTAAAAGTAAGTATTTCAAGATCGTCCACAGAGAAGTTTGTCTAAACAGAGAGATAAACCTCCAGATCTGTGCTACCAGATCTGGCTCTATAATTATCTAAAATAAAGAATAGATAAAAGAGAGTGTTGGATTGTGTCACATTTAACTATAAGTAACTAAAGAAAAGAACTACCTACGCGATCCAGGTCCGACTTGCAGAGATCTTTAAAATAAGACAAATGTACAAATAATAGCTTCATGTACTTTAGGCTGTGAATTTTAATGGAGGATCTGTAGTTCAACAGCAGATTCAATCTTCATCTGCTACCAAAGACAGATGTAAGAGAAATAAATCCAATTAAGGAATAGGTTTAGACTTATGGTCGTGATCTGTCCACTTAAATGGTCACAGATCCGTACCTAGTCGTGGCCTATTCTTTAGTTCGTAACATGAACATCATCGTAAATGCGCTGAATTAGGTTACCAACGCTAATTCGCACAGGATGATGAATTAAGGGAAGTTGGATGCGGATAAGTGAATCTAAAGAAGTCTAATGCACTAAGGTGATCATTCGTAACCCTCGACATGACTCCAATGGAGAAGACACAAATTACAAAGAACCTTTAAAATCCAACGTTACAATTACAGAGCACGGCTTCTTAGAGAGCCCTCGGACTTACACTGAGCTTCTCGAGAGCCCTCAGTTCTGATCTTGAATCCGAACTTGGAAGTACAAATCACTCACAATGGCTCTCAAAGGTAAACTACAAGAAGGATTACAGGGGTTCGGATAAGCTATCCGACCGGAATGAGGAAGCAGAGATGAAAACTCTAAAACTGGATACCCAAATTGGGCAAATGGTTCGTCTATTTATAGTTTTCCTAAGCATTTCGGATGTGTATCAACCAATCGAATTGGATAGATCGATCAACCAATAGGAGTCGAGCACCGTGATCAGATCTGCTCGCCAATCGAAATGCTTGATCCGGTTCACCAATCGTGAAACAGAGGTATCAATTACGCTATGTAATTCAAAAATCTGTTTGAGCTTCTAGAAGTTCCCGCCAAGTAATTTCATCTTTGGGTGTTCACATGGGGTGGAATATGCCTTTGGTTCTGTGCTAATCTTTCGGAATGTCCTTGGGTTTTAAAATGCATTGCTGCAAAGTTTCAAATACCCTTCTGGACGAGCAAATCCCCGTAATGCCATTTCGCATAGTTTAAGGGCTTTTTTCAAGAAAGTAGTTTGGCTCTGTAAGCTCTCTTCGCAAAGCATTTTGGCTTCAGGAGATCTTTTCGCAAAGCATTTTGGCTTCAGAGATCTTTCAAGAAGGACTTCTCTTCTTTCGCAGTGTTTTCTTCTTTTCGCAAAGTTCAAAGTTCTTTTGTAATAGTAGAAGTTCTTCTTGAATAGTAGAAGTTCTTGAATAGTAGAAGTTCTTTTGAATTGAACTCTAGGCTCCCATTCTTCTTTGCGAATTGACTTTTAACTTGATTTTTCTTTGCGAATGGCTCTCTTTCTTGCTTGTGTCTTTGTTCCTTCTTTAGACCCTCTTTAGCCATTCTTTGAGGCTGTTTCTTCACTCCTTCTTTAATCTTGACATGAGTCACTTTTTGATCTTTTGGGATGCTTTTCGGATTTGGACTGTCTCGATTGGTTAGTCAGAAAATGCACACTAAAGCACTTATTTAGTCTTCTCAAGGGTCTTTCAAGGCTCATGTTTAGGGGTGAAAATGGTATTTTCACTACTTAACACCCCCAAACCTAAGCTTTGCTAGTCCGAGCAAAGAAACATAAAAACAAAGTAAAGAGCCACTTTTGTAGGAAGCACAGGTGCATTTAGCATATGCAACAAGCCTTTTCAACCCCTAGGTGATCCCTAGAGGAGGAGTGAAGTCTCCCGAGGGTTTTCAAAGAAGGTACCCACAAACTTCTCCATGAAACAGCTTAACATCGGCAATATTATCAAATGAGCAATCAAGGAGGGTTAGTTACTCTTGAATCAATGATGAAAGAAAATTTGATTATTGTTTGCAGAATTTAAACATTTATAAACCTCATGAATGTTTCAATATTTCCAATCTGTGAACAGTCATAGAAAATCATACAAATGTGCCAAGGTAAGCTCATCCTATGGATAAAAATTAGGTTATAAGTCATACTTATGGTGCTCAAGTTCCAACCCAAACACTCACCAGGTATACTCTCATCGTTGTTTTTGTTGAGGGGTTCATTTTCACTCAAGCTCAAGAGCGCTTACATCTCCCAAATGGATCTGTAAGCATGAGCATAGGCATGATTCTTAGGCAATGGCATCATTGACATCTCCTCACCATAGATTAGGTCACTTATCTCCACATGACTCACTCAACTTTGGATCACAAGGGCTTTTAATCTAGGTTTGTTTGTATGGCTTATGGAGTGAAGTTTCAAGGAAAGGCGTTTGAACAGAGGTTTGAATTTGAGAACTGAAGTGCAGGAGATGGTTCATGACTCCACCTTTTGAGTTTAGCTTCTTTCTTCTTCTTTCGAGATTCTCACATTCAGTGATCCTTCTTTCTTTGATCTTGCATTTTCAACATAAGGTCCCTTTTTTGCCTTTTTGCTTGCAACTTTTCACATTGTTTGTCTCTTCTTTTCTCAACCACCATATTGCCTGCTTTTGAGGTATTTTCTCTTCATTTTCTTGATGTTGCCCGAAATGGTCCATCTTCGATTCTTTCTCCTTTACCTCTGAATTCTCGAGTGAGGGAAGGCTGAATTGGTTCCATAGGTTCAGTGCAAGTACTTTTGAGTATTTTTGATGAAGAATTGTAGGATTTATGACTCAAATGGGGTACAAACAGGGCAGATTTTTCTTGGTTGGTTCTCATAGGTTCAATTTGTCCAAAGAAGGCCTTGATCTTTCCTCGCTTTCATGAGTCGTTACTTGTTTTAATTTGGAGTTTCCTAACTTCTAGTGGATCTAATGCCTACCAACCCTTTGAATCGTAAAAATTGCCTCACCACTCTTCAACAGAGATGGAAAATATATGGGCTCAATTCTCACCGGTTATGATTTTTCCTTGAGCTTTTAAGTATATCTTTACCTTTTCTCTTCCTTTTGACTTACTAATGGCCGATACCAAGATGCTTTTATGGTGTAATCATCATGGAAATGTAGAATATCGCAAGGTTTAGAATGTCTAAATTTGGCAAAGGAATTTTAAATTTTCTAGTTGTCATGATTCTAAAGTAAATTAATACATTTCCTAATGACTTAGGTGATTCTCCGCCTTATGTTAACTATTCCTAGGCAGACTTGTCCGCCACACCCCAAACCTATGGGGAATAAAGGTCTCACCGGTTCAAAGGTGGCATGGTCACTTTATACCGAAAAAAATTGAAACAAGGCAAAACAAATAATAAGAAGAAAAAAATAAACAAACAGAAAATGACATGGAGAATGGGAGAAAGTAAAGTTTATTAACTAGAAATATTTTACATAAAAAGAAAAATAAAGATGCAGAATAGGATGTGTGTTTAGGGAGGGGGGGGCGGTGGAGGGGTGGAAGTGGCGGGGAAGGTTGATTTTTGTTTTTCCGAGGAGGCCGGAGTTGGGCCTCCTTTTCTTGGCTAAAAATCATGAGGACCTCTTCAAATTCTCTCAGGGGCTGAGCGGATCTGCACCTTCGGTGGTGGTGGGTCCAACCACATGGGGTAAAAGCGTGTGGTGGCTTATTGGCTTGGTCGGCCATTTTGGAAGGGTGGGGAAAGATGTGGGAATTTGGTAGAGGTTGGTTATTTATAGGTAAGGTGGGGAAGCCGAAGGGTGGGACTTGAATGGGGGCATTGGGAATGCTCATGGCCCAGAATCAGATGGGTCATTACGTAGCATTGGGCGACATAGGGGAGGCAAGCAGAAGTAACTGCATTTAATTCCCCAATAAGTGAGTAACAACCGAAATTGGGGAAACGTGTGAGGAACCGTGTCCTCACTTGTTGTTGTAAGGAAAAACAAAGAAAATAGAGCTCACTCTGAGATCTAAATGGTAGAATTTATGAAAAATAAACCGAAAGAAAAAAAAAAAATTAGTGAAAGCGTAAACTAAGAAGCAGAAACTAAGAAGCAGTAAAACTAAAGCAACAGAAACAAATGCATGCATACATTGGTTTATTCCTCCTAAATCATCAATGGTCCAAATTAATTGCTTTCTTGCTTTAGAACTACCAACAGCTCCTCTTCTTGCTCCTTTGTAAGGGAGGAAGAAATAATCTGTAGTGTTTGATGATCTCCCAAAATACATATTTCAGATTTTTGGGAGCTGCTTTGAGTTCCAATTGTGTTGAGAAAGAGGGCAAAAGGTACCTTGGTAACTTGTGGAAGAGGGAGAGGAGCAGTCTCCAAGAGAGAGAACTTGATGATGTTGGTGAGTGCCTTGCACAAAGTGCACTCCTTTGAATTTGATCTCCTTTTCTTCTTTCTCGGTGGATCCCAATCATTTTTAAATTGTGGTGGAGTCTTTACCTTGCGGATATGTTTGTAAAGACTCCTCCACCAAATTTCATCAATGATGTCAACATGGAAACATTCCTCGAGAGAATTGAGGTTGAGTAACAAAGATTATACACATTCAATTTAACTTTCATATTTCCAAAAGACACCTCCATGATGCCGGACTGCATTGAATGCATGCATTAGTCAGAGCTGTGAATGGTCTTCCCGTAATGACAGGATGGCAAGTGGTACTTTTGGTTGGTTCCATGTCCAACACCAAAAGTCGCAGGTAGAAAACTTGTCTACTCCTACCAAAACATCTTCAATCAAATTTATAGGTTTCCTTTCAGATCTGTCACATTGTAACACCACTTGAGTGGGTTGCAATTCTCCCAAACCTAGCTTCTCATAGATGTAATAGGGAAGCGTTGACACTAGCACCAGATCTAGCAAGGCTTTCTCAATGGTGTGCTCCCCAATGAAGCGTGGGATTGTGGGGATTCCAGTGGTCTTGCATCTTAGGTGGTGTTGCAATTGATAGCACGTGGTTGATTTTCTCCACAAAGAAAGGCCTTCTTGGATAAATGTATCCTAGATTGCCTTTGTGGTGCACACCTCTTGAGAAATTTTGCATAAGCAGGGACTGCTTGATTGCATCAAGCAGGTAGATTAATTTTAACTTGCTTGAATGTCTCCATCATTTCCTCAATTTTTGTGCTTCCTTTGTCAAAAGGAGAAATCGACTTCATTGCATGGGGAAATGGGAGGTGAGGAACAAATTTCTCCTCCTCATCTTTTCAACAATTTTGTTATTTTTCCTGCTTTTTCATTTTTTGAATTTTCCGATGTAAATCAAAGCAGACATTAAACACAAAGGTAATTGTTGGTTCTCAAGAATTTAAAATAGAAAATGAATACAAAGGAGAAGGATGCAAACTCAAGCAGATCTGCTCCGACTTTTGGTCCAGATGCTCCTTGTTGGACTACCGCTCCAGATCCGCAAACATCCAAAAGCAGAATACCTTATTCAAGTATTGACAAAAATAAAAAGAAAAACTCAAAGCACGCCCAAATTTGACAAAAGACAAAAGAGTGGCAGCAGATTTATTCAAATAACTAGAAGGCAAAGAATAAAAACTCGGAAAAATAAAGAAAATAAAAATTACTGCGTAAAAAAGGTGTTTTCTATACAAAACTCAGAGACATTTAATCAAGCACTTGGAATGCAAAGTGCAGGTTTAAAGCAAAAATTAAAATAAAAATCAAATCTACAAAATAGAAAAACTTAGGTCTATCTATTTTAGAACAAACTTCCCCGGCAGCGGCGCCAAAAACTTGTTGTCGCTCCAAGTGTGCCATAATTGTGTGCATTATGAATCAAAAATTAAAGAATTAAAGAATGCTAGGTTATATGGATGTTAACTTATGAAAGGGATATCAGCACATTGGGGCTAACACTGGCCTGCAAGATCAGGGCCAATTGTAGCAAGTTTTAAAAGTAAGTATTTCAAGATCGCCCAGAGAAGTTTGTCTAAACAGAGATAAACCTCCAGATCCGTATACAGATCCGCTCTATAATTATCTAAAATAAAGAATAGATAAAAGAGAGTGTTGGATTGTGTCACATTTAACTATAAGCAAATAAAGAAAAGAACTAACTACATGATCCAGATCCGAGTTGGGGAGGTGTTTAAAATAAGACAAATGCAGAAATAA
Source organism: Chloranthus sessilifolius (assembly GCA_021018995.1). Lineage (NCBI taxonomy): Eukaryota > Viridiplantae > Streptophyta > Magnoliopsida > Chloranthales > Chloranthaceae > Chloranthus > Chloranthus sessilifolius. The sequence continues at coordinate 45,284,823 of CM037596.1, forward strand.
TAGCTTCATGTACTTTAGCCTCTGAATTTTAATGGAGGATCCAGTAGTTCAACAGAGCAGATTCAATCTTCATCGGCTACCAACAGATGTAAGAGAAATAAATCCGAATTAAGGAATAGGTTTAGACTTATGGTCGTGATCTGCCCACTTAAATGGTCACAGACCGTCACCTAGTCGTGGCCTATTCTTTAGTTCGTAACATGAACATCATCAGAATGCCGCTGAATTAGGTTACCAACGCTAATTCGCACGTGGATGATGAATTAAGGGAAGTTGGATGCGGATAAGTGAATCTAAAGAAGTCTAATGCACTAAGGTGATCATTCGTAACCCTCGACATGACTCCAATGGAGAAGACACAAATTACAAAGAACCTTTAAAATCCAACGTTACAATTACAGAGCACGGCTTTAGAGAGCCCTCAGACTTCTGATCTGAGCTTCTCGAGAGCCCTCGATTCTGATCTTGAATCCGAACTTGGAAGTACAAATCACTCACAATGGCTCTCAAAGGTAAACTACAAGAAGGATTACAGGGGTTCATAAGCTATCCGACCGAATGAGGGAAACAGAGATGAAAACTCTAAAACTGGATACCCAAATTGGGCAAATGGTTCGTCTATTTATAGTTTTCCTAAGCCACCAGATGTGTATCAACCAATCAATTGGATAGATCTGATCAACCAATAGGAGTCGAGCACAGGATCCAGACATCTGCTCGCCAATCGAAATGCTTGATCCGGTTCACCCAATCGAAACAGAGGTATCAATTGTTATGTAATTCAAAAATCTGTTTGAGCTTCTAGAAGTTCCCGCCAAGTAATTTCATCTTTGGGTGTTCACATGGGGTGGAATATGCCTTTGGTTCGTGTTCAGAATCTTTCAGAATGTCCCTGGGTTTTAAAACGCATTAGCGCTGCAAAGTTTCGAAATACCCTTCTGGACGACAAATCCCCGTAATGCCATTTCGCATAGTTTAAGGGCTTTTTCACAAAGTAGTTTGGCTCCAGAAGCTCTCTTCGCAAAGCATTTTGGCTTCAGGAGATCTTTTCGCAAAGCATTTTGGCTTCAGGAGATCTTTTCGCAGAGTGTTTTCTTCTTTTCGCAAAGTTCAAAGTTCTTTGCGAATAGTAGAAGTTCTTTGCGAATAGTAGAAGTTCTTTGCGAATAGTAGAAGTTCTTTGCGAATCGAACTCTAGGCTCTCATTCTTCTTTGCGAAGTGACTTTTAACTTGATTTTTCTTTGAATGGCTCTCTTTCTTGCTTCGTGTCTTTGTCCGCTCTTTTAGACCCTCTTTAGCCATTCTTTGAGGTCGCTTTCTTCACTCCTTCTTTAATCTTGACATGAGTCACGCCTTTTTGATCTTTTGGGATGCTTTTGATTTGGACTGTCTGTTTGGTTAGTAAATGCACACTAAAGCACTTATTTAGTCTTCTCAAGGGTCTTTCAAGGCTCATGTTTAGGGGTGAAAATGGTATTTTCACTACTTAACACCCCAAACCTAAGCTTTGCTAGTCCCCAAAGAAACATAAAAACAAAGTAAAGAGCCACTTTTGTAGGAAGCATAGGTGCATTTAGCATATGCAACAAGCCTTTTCAACCCTAGGTGATCCCTAGAGGAGGAGTGAAGTCTCCTGAGGGTTTTCAAGTGAAGGTACCACAAACTTCTCCATGAAACAGCTTAACATCAAGGCAATATTATCAAATGAGCAATCAAGGAGCAGGGTTAGTTACTCTTGAATCAATGATGAAATGTAAAATTTGATTATTGTTTGCACAGAATTTAAACATTTATAAACCTCATGAATGTTTCAATATTTCCAATCTGTGAACATCATAGAAAATCATACAAATGTGCGCAGAAGCTCATCCTATGGATAAAAATTAGGTTATAAGTCATACTTATGGTGCTCAAGTTCCAACCCAAACACTCACAGGGTATACTCTCATCGTGTTTTTGTTGAGGGGTTCATTTTCACTCAAGCTCAAGAGCGCTTACATCTCCCAAATGGATCTGTAAGCATGAGCATAGGCATGATTCTTAGGCAATGGCATCATTGGCATCTCCTCACCATAGATTAGGTCACTTCTTATCTCCACATGACAGCTCACTCAACTTTGGATCACAAGGGCTTTTAATCTAGGTTTGGTCGTATGGCTTATGGAGTGAAGTTTCAAGGAAAGGCGCTTTGAACAGAGGTTTGAATTTGAGAACTGTGAAGTGGAGATGGTTCATGACTCCACCTTTTGAGTTTAGCTTCTTCTTCTTCTTCTTTCGAGATTCTCACATTCACAAAGTGATCGATTCTTTCTTTGATCTTGCATTTTCAACATAAGGTCCCTTTTGCCTTTTTGCTTGCAACTTTTTCACATTGTTTGTCTCTTCTTTTCTCACCACCATATTGCCTGCTTTTTGAGGTATTTTCTTCATTTTCTTGATGTTGCCCGAAATGGTCCATCTTGATTCTTTCTCCTTTACCTCTGAATTCTCGAGTGAGGGAAGGCTGAATTAGTTCCATAGGTTCAGTGCAAGTACTTTTGAGTATTTTTGATGAAGAATTGTAGGATTTATACTCAAATGGGGTACAAACAGGGGCAGATTTTTCTTGGTTGGTTCATAGGTTCAAGTGTCCAAAGAAGGCCTTGATCTTTTCCTCGCCTTCATGAGTGTCACATTTGTTTTAATTTGGAGTTTCCTAACTTCTAGTGGATCTAATGCCTCACCAACCCTTTGAATCGTAAAAATTGCCTCACCACTCTTCAAGGAGATGGAAAATATATGGGCTCAATTCTCACCGGTTATGGTTTTTCCTTGAGCTTTTAAGTATATCTTTACCTTTTTCTTCCTTTTGACTTACTACGGTATACCAAGATGCTTTTATGGTGTAATCATCATGGAAATGTAGAATATCGCAAGGTTTAGAATGTCTAAATTTGGCAAAGGAATTTTAAATTTTCTAGTTGTCATGATTCTAAAGTAAATTAATACATTTCCTAATTACTTAGTTGATTCTCACTGCCCTTATGTTAACTATTCCCTAGGCAGACTTGTCCGCCACACCCCCAAACCTATGGGGAACAAAGTGTCCTCACCGGTTCAAAGGTGGCATGGTCACTTTATACCAAAAAAATTGAAACAAGGCAAAGAATAATAAGAAGAAAAAAAATAAAGCAGAAAAATGACATGGAGAATGGGAGAAAGTAAAGTTTATTAACTAGAAATATTTTACATAAAAAGAAAAATAAAGATGAATAGGATGTGTGTTTTAGGGGAGGGGGGGTGGTGGAGGTGGAAGTGGCGGGAAGGTTGATTTTTGTTTTTTCTCGAGGAGGCCGGAGTTGGGCCTCCTTTTCTTTGGCCAAAATCGCGAGGACCTCTTCAAATTCATCCCAGAGGGGCTGGAGCGGATCTGGCACCTTCGGTGGTGGTGGGTCCAGCCACATGGGGTAAAAGCGGTGTGGTGGCTTATTGGCTTGGTCGTCGGCCATTTTGGAAGGGTGGGGAAAGATGTGGGAGAATTTGGTAGAGGTTGGTTATTTATAGGTAAGGTGGGGAAGCCGAAAGGGTGGGACTTGAATGGGGGGGCATTGGGAATGCTCATGGCCTGTGAATCCAGGGTCATTAAGTAGCATTGGCATGCGTGGGAGGCGCAAAGTAACTTTCTGCATTTAATTCCCCAATAAGTGAGTAACAACCTGGAAATTGGGGGAAACGTGTGAGTGATGTGGTGAAGGGAGTGGGGAATTTGGGAGAGGGATGTCATGGGTTGGCATGGTATCAAGCAATGTAGTCATGAAGGCCTGATATCCGGGAGTAGTGGCTAGGTTAAAGTCAAGGTCTGTGAGTGGAGGTGAGGTAGGGATGGTTGGGATGGTGGCTGGGTCAATATGTGGGGTTTCTGTGGGAATGATAGGGGTGGTTGGTTTAGGTAAGGATCTGGCTGGGGTTGTGTGAGAGGTTTTCTTTTTAATGTAGGATATCAGGGGAGGGCTGTCAGGGTTCAGTTCAGATGATGGGGGAATTGGGGGTGTGTACTGAGGTAATGTAGGTGAGGGTAAAGGGCTGGCATGGGGTTCAACACATTCCTCCCAGGAGCGAATCACAGGGAAATCTAGAGTGGATATGGAAAAGGGAGATAAAAGGGGAAAAAGTAATGCTGCAGAAGCAGAAGTGACCAGAGCTTACACCACCTTCTTGGGAGCAGGGGATTTAGCCCTCTTTTTGGGGGCAGGGGTGGCCTTTGCCACAGCAGTTCCCTCTCCTTGCTCAGAAACAACCTGAGCTTCAGCCTTCTTCTTCTTCTGGGGATCCATCAGACTCCTGCTGATCTCCCATTGTCTTCTGGCAAAAGTGGTGGGAGTGAGGTCAGCAAATAACTCCCCCACTGGTATCTTGTACCCTCCCCTCAGAAGTAATTTGGTGATGAGTCTTTCATAGGAGAGAGTGTGGATCTTCTTTTTAAGCCCGAGCTTCACCATTATATCCTTCATGGCCTCAAAAATCAACCATGGAACATTAAATCCATGGCCCAGAGAGAAGGAATAGAGAGCATTAGCAATTGGTGTCCTCCTCTCTTGCTAATGGCCGGGGCAATAAATATTCTTCCTCAGCACTTGATCAATGAACAGCAATTTGGGATCCAAATCTCTTCTTCTGATGGAGTCCCCTGTGGCCTTCAACTCTGGGCTGAGTAGCATCTCAAAATTATCAACTAACACAAGGAGGCCTGGCTGCCCATGTGTGTCTGGTCTGACCCTAAGGTGTTGGTAAAAGAGTTGCACTAACCTAGGGTAGGCTAGTGCAAGAATCATTTTCATCAAGGGAATCAAACCAGCCTTGCACAAGAACTCAATGGCAGGTGCTGACAATGGCTCAGTTTCAAAGAAAGATATATCAAAAATGGCTTCAGGCTCTAAGGGAATGGAAATGAGGAGCTCAGAGGGTGTAGAGTAATCAGGTGTTTGTTCAGCCACCTCAGGAACCACCTCCTTCCCTTTTTGTTGTGCCGTAGAGGACTTGGCTTTCTTAGGGGCAGGCTCCACAGGAGCCTAATCCCTGGCTCTCTTCACAGGTGCACTTTTAGGAGCCATTAAGATTCTCCTTGGTGAGTGTTCTGTTGAAATTTTGAAAGAAAAAATTAAGAGCTGAGTCTTATCCTAAAAGTTAGGGTTCTGTTCAATTTGATGCACGGTAGACCGCAGGAGCTCCTAGCAGGGGGCAACTGTTGATGGAAGCTTTAAGAACAAAAATCTAGAATTTCAAAGTGAACGATGAACTGTAGACAGGATGCTGGAGGAGGGAGATTGAGAGGAGTGGGAGCTAAGGTTTCGCTGGCAGGAGAGGAAAGAGAAAACAGTAAAGAAAAGCAGCGCGGGGTTAGATTTTAAATATCGCGAGGCTTGGCGCTCTTTAAAAATATCTGCTCGCTGGATAGGCATGAATGGGTCGCGAGATTGGATGTTCATTTAAACTATGCGAGGAAGCCCACACAACTATATCTGAAACTCGCGACAGCAAAGCAAAGTAATTCTTTATGAACTGCGCGAGAGAAAACCAAACCAAATTTTTAGAACCTCGCGACGGCTTAAACAGAGTCAGAATTCACACACCCACTAGTCAGCCTTTTGACCTTTGTTTTATGGGTGGATTCTCTCACAGGCTCTCTTCCAGGGACACCCATAAGCATTATAAAATATTCAAAAATTCCCATACTCTCAAAGCATTAAATTCACACATCATGAAAAGCATTCAAACAATACCATCATCATTCAATCACTTGAAATTGTCAAACAAAGGGAACAGGAATAAAAGTAGGCATAAAGCACTAAACTCAGACTCCAACAAGATCACTAAAAATTCCTATAAACAGTAAAATACATAACATACAAAGTGCACAGTTCTTAGCATCAATTCAATGAAAGATCCCCTTCAAGGTTTGAGGATCCTTCACCAATAAAAAATTGGCCCTTGGGATTAACCACTGGTTGACTGGGCAACCTTCCCTTTTCTCTTTTGGCTAAGGTATTCACTAGTTGGCCAATCTGCTCTTCCATCTTCTTGATGCTCTGACCATGAGAATTCACAGTCTAAGCCAAGGAACCCAGGTTTTACAGTGAGGTCAAGACCTAGTCCTCGAAAGAAGTATTTATGGGTTGAGATGAGGGTAAGACCAATTGATTTTGTTGCTGATGGTGCTGGAAGTTAGACCTAGGAGCATACCCTTGATTGAACTGCTACTGTGGCCTTTGAGGTAAAGCCAACATCTGCTGGGGCTGCATATAATTGTCCTGCCTCCACCTCAGATTTGGGTGGTCTCTCCATTGGTAACCAGCATTTTGGTGCTGATAATCATATGGCTGTCTATTGTAGCCTCTAGATTGTTGTTGGCCAAAAGATTGTGCAGCAGCAGCATGTTCCAGTACAAATTCAGGGTACTGCCCTGCAGATGGGCACTCCTCAACTGTGTGCTGTGGTGACTGGCATATCAGACATGTCTCCACCACATGAGCAGCCCCTCTGGGTTGCATCACAGTCATAAATTTGTCAAACTTCTCAGAGAGGTTTGCCAACTGTAGCTACAGGTCATTATTTCCAAACACCTCATAAACTTTTTCTTGTGATAACGCAACAGGCCCCACTTTTGACACAGACTCTTGACTAGTTCTTTCCAAGGATAGCTTTTGAAAAGCATTTTCACTAATCACCTCAAATAATTCCCATGCCTCATCAATAGTTTTGTGCATGTAAGTGCCACCACAAGAGGCATCAACCATATCTCTATTTTTTTCATCAATCCCATTGTAGAAGCTTTGAACAAGCTGCCAGTCTAGGATCTTGTGGAGGGAGCATTGTTTGAGCATTTCCTTAAACCTATCCCAGGCTTGATTAAAATCCTCAGTTGGGGCCTGGGTAAAAGCAAGAATTGCCTTCCTCAACTGGCTAGTTTTGGTCTCAGGGAAGAACTTGGTCAGAAACTTGGTCTGCAGGTCTTTCCATGAAGCAATGCTATTATTAGGAAGAGTGGTCAACCAAGTACTGGCCCTATCCTTCAGAGAGAAGGGAAAGAGTCTGAGCCTAGTAGCCTCAGGTCCCAAATCAGTGAAATTAAAAGTGGTACACAAGGCCAAGAACTGGTCAATGTGCTTGTAAGGGTCCTCCTTGCTAAGCCCATGGAAAGAGGGCAGCATCTGGATGATTGAAGTCTTTATTTCATAATTTCCCTGAACATCAGGGAATTGAATGCTAAAAGGGGAGTTATAGTCATCCGGAGCATTCAACTCCTTGAGAGTTCTGGGTTGTTCTTCACCCATATTTGCTGTCACAAATTCACTTGGGGGCTCTCCTGTGGTGTGCCTGTCTCTTCTAAGTCTCCTTCCCCTTTCTAACTCAGGGTTAAGAGGCTCTAAAGTAGGGCTGAGAGATCTCCTCCCTAACATACAAGCACACCAACAGCAAGGAGAGCTTCTTGCAGGCACATTGCAAATGAATAACTTTACAATTAACAAATTTATCTAACTAATTTACAGCTATTCAAAGAATACATTTACAACTATCCTAGATACTACTAGAGAATTTTCAAGAAAGATAGACAGAGTTTTAAAAGTTAGAGAGTTTTCAAACAGAGGTAGCTAAGCTCCAATTGCAGTCCAATCGTTCTTCACCGTCATTGCCTAGATCTCAAAAAAAAAAATTCACAAATACATCAGCAGTATCAGTTATTCTTAACTACCAAAGAATAATAAAACTATAAAAACTTAGGGTCTACTAATAGATCAACTTTCCCCGGCAACAGTGCCAAAAACTGGTTGCTGCCCCAGTTGTGCTTTCTTTATTTGTTTATGGTAAAAGAAATTTAAAATCAAAATAAAACAGGGGATGAAATCAGCACAACTGAGAAGTCCTAGACCTGCAAGATACAGGGTCCATTGTGGTAAGTTTTAATAAGTAAGAGTTTGTCCCACAGGGAAAGATGATCTACAGCTCCAAGGGAGCCATCTCTAGTAGTCCCTCCAGATCTGACTACAGATCTAGCAGTCCTTAAGGGAAGGGAGTTTAAGATCACTTAGTTTATAGATCCTAAGGTAACCTAATGTCTAAACTACAGAAAGGGTTGAGAGGATGGATGGAGTGTGGAAAATAAATATAAAAGGGTGAGAAGTATGTTATTGAGCCTAGATCAGAGGAGTTTTGTAACTCAGATTCAGATCTGATGTTATAGAAATCCTGTCCAATGGCTATGTTATCACCACTGAGGAGAAAGAATCCAACCCATCTCTGTGCCATGATTCAATCCCTTAAGGTTATAACCTGTCCACTCAAATGGTCACAGACTATCCCACAGGGGAACCACAATCCAGAGATGGGTCAAAACAAGTTAATCATTGTAGGCACTATTTCATCCAGGCTATCAGCTCAAGAATCCATAGGGAACCTCAACCTCTAAAGCTCTATGTGTGGGGCTAAGGCTGTATAGGACCATGATAGCCCAGACACATAGAACCAGTAAGAGATTGAGTACAACCTTCGATCTAGCTGTCCATTGCTTGAGTGAGGCTACAATGGTCCAGTCACAAGCCTACAATCTCTATAACCATATAAAATCTAACATCTGATAGCGGATCTATATAAATATAGGGGAGTCTGCCTCTGTATAATCTCCCACCAGGCTAATACAAGCTCAGGTGCAGAGAAGAAGGATCCATCTTGGATCGGTGGATTAGAATCACCCTAAGGCTATAACCTGTCCACTTGAATGGTCACAGACTATCTCAGACGCTATCCTCCTCACAGAGCCCAAGACAAAACAAGAATATCGCTGCCACCACCATGGTCACAAGGCTACCAGCTCAAGCTCCCATGGGGATTTCAGATCTAGTGGGTCCTATAGTGGGGCTAAGGCTGTATAGGACCAGGATAGCCCAGACACACAGGTCACTTGGATCTAAGTGGCCCTTAGAATCAGTCCTCCATTGCTTTGAATCACAGTCAAAGCAATGGCAAATCACAAGGCAGCAGCCTTGCACAAAGCATCTCACATTCAAACACAAATCTCATAATGTAAAAATCCTATTATAAACATCCATTAAACTAGTTCAAAATGCATACAAAGACATAGCCAGCAAGTGCTGGACTATGGAGAAGGAAAAAGAAAAAGAAAACTACTTACAGCTACAAAAGAAAAGAAAAACGATCTCAGATCAAGTCTCCAAGAGATGAGATGTGTTTCAAGATATCTAAACCTAAGCTAAGTATGGGTTTATATAGCAGTGGTGTGGCGGTGCATTAGGGTTAGGAAACCCTAATTTTAACGATGCCACATGGCCTAATAGTGATCCTTGGATGCCTCGGGTTGCGTGCACAGAGATTTAAGCGTGAGAGTGTGTGCCCTAATCACTAGAAATTCCTAGAAAGTCCTCTGCTGAAGCGATGGAAGTTGAAGTTCAGAGCTTCGCTAGGTAGCTATTATTTCCCAAACTTGTCGCATGGTAGCTCTTGCTCTTCGTGAGGATGGATTGACATTGAAGCTTCAACCGTCGCGAGGTTGCCTTGGTTTGCTCTTCAGGCAGTCGTGCGATAGAGATTTGCGCTCTCACTGGATTGGGCTTTGCGAGGTTGAGTAGACATCAAAGCCTCAGATGTCGTGGGGTTGTAGTTCAAGCAGTCGCGAGGTAGCTGCACATTCGCTGGGTTGATCTTCGCGAGGATGGATTTGAATAGTGCGAGCACTTCTCTTCAATGGACTTCACGAGTTTCCTCGCGAGGCTTTAATGAGTTCTGAACTGTGCGAGGTTCCATGTCTTAATTGATCTTTGCGAGGATGGCTCTGTCTTCGCGAGGATGCTTTCTTCTTGAATAGCGTGAGAACTGTGCGAGGAGTTCTCTTCTGATATTTGCATCCTGTGACTACTGTGCAACAGCTGCGTGAAGAGTCTTCTGGAGCTCTCTCTCCTCAGTCGTTCTGAGCGAACTGTGCGAGGACTTAATGTAAAGACTTGGGAAGCTCAGTTGGACTGCGCGAGGCATATTTCTCCTGAATCCTCTAAAGCTTGGGTCAGTTGTGTGAGGCTCATTTCAGGTCTGGATTCAGAGTCCATCCTCTGAGGGACTTCTGGTGCCAAAACAGGCTCCTTAGCAGGATTCCTAGCCTTATTTCACTGCTGATTATTACCTACGTAAAACACTTAACAAGAACAAATTAGATGGCTAAGGGTCTAATCAAAGGTTAAGTTAAGGGGTGAAAAATGGTACTTTTCAGGTCTTAACATTCCTCAATCTGGAGGCAAAAGGCTAGCTCGTTCCTCTGTTTGATTATGATTGGCTTCATCTCGACACCATAGGGGATCTCTATCATTGATGCTAAAGTTGCTAACGCATCGATGAAGCGATTCTGTATCTGTGGGACATAGGAGAACGTGATGTCCTCAAAGCAAGCTATCAGGTCCTCAAAGTGCTCATGGTAGGGGATCAAATTCTCATCCTTCATCTTCCAGTCACCGTTCGTCTAGCAAATGATCAACTGTAAGTCACCAAAAACTCAAAGGTGAGTTACCTTCAAGTCCAATGTTGCCTGCAGTCCTACTACACAGGCTTCATACTCGGCCATGTTATTTATGTATGGGAAGTTGAGCTTAATGGAGACTGGTACATGTGATCCTTTCAGCAAAATTAGAATAGCGCCAACTCCCTGACCCTCAGCATTTGCTGCCCTGTCAAAGTGCATTACCCAGTATTCCTCCGTATCTTCTGTGTCCTCCTCTGTTAGGAACAAAATGTCTTCATTTGGGAATTTGGTTCTTAAGGGTTCATAATCAGGCAATGGATTGTTGGCAAGATGATCGGCGAGTGCTTGCCCCTTATCAACTTTTGAGTGACGTATGTGATGTCAAACTCAGACAATAAAAGCTGCCAACATGCAGTTCATCCAGTAAGAGCTGGCTTTTCGAACAGGTATTTTAATAGATCCATTCAGGCTAAAAGTAGAACGGCTTGGGATAGCAAGTAGTGGCGAAGCCTCTGGGTCACCCACATAAGAGCTAGGCATGCTTTCTCCATATGAGAATAGCGGGTCTCGTAGTCAGTAAATTTTTGCTGAGGTAGTAGATGGCATGCTCTCTTCTTCCTATCTCATCATGCTGCCCTAGGACACATCCCATCGAAACTTTCGTCGTGGAGAGATACATCAAGAGTGGTCTCCTTAGCTCGAGTGGTACCAAAACAAATGGCTTAAGGAGGTAACTTTTGATCTTATCGAATGCTACTTAGCAGTCGTTGTTCCATTCAACGGGCAAATTCTTCCTTAGTAACTTAAAGATCGGCATGCAGTTTGGAGTTAGCTGTGCAATGAACTGACTAGTAAATTGTATTATGCCCAATAACCCTCTAACTTCTTTCTCAGTAGATGGTGGCGGCATTTCTGTGATGGCCTTTACCTTCGTTGGATCAACCTTAATACCTCTCCTGCTGACGATGAATCCCAACAACTTTCGGACATAACGCCAAATGCGCACTTCTGGGGATTCAGACGCAACCTATTATTTCTCAGCCTCTCAAACAACTTTTGGAGGTTTATCAGATGATCACTTTGCTCTGGTGACATGGCAATCATATTGTCAACGTACACCTCGATCTCCCGGTGCAGCATGTCATGAAACAGTGTAGTCATGGCTCTCTGGTATGTTGCACCGGCATTCTTCAACCCGAATGGCATGACGCACTAGCAGAATGTTCCCCACGGAGTGATGAACATTGTCTTCTCTCAATTGGCCTCTGCCATATTTATCTAATTGTATCTAGAGAATCCATCCATGAATGAAAGCATCCCATGGTTAGCAGTGTTATCGACCAAGATGTCGATATGTGGCAACAGGAAATCATCCTTCGAGCTCACTCTGCTCAAATTTCAAAAGTCAATGCACATATGGACCTTTCCATCCTTCTTCGGTATCGGGACAATATTGGCTAGCCATTACGGGTATTTAGATACCATGAGAAACCCCGCGTCATACTACTTGATGACCTCATTCTTAACTTTCAGCATCCGCTCGGGTCAGAGTCGTCTCAACTCTTGCTTGACCGGCTTGATGTCAAGGTAGAGTGGCAACTCATGCTTGACAAAATCAGTGTCCAAACCAGGTATGTCCTCATATGACCATGTGAAGACGTCTTGATATGATCGAAGGAAGTCAATCATGCCTTTTCTTTCCTCTGGAGACAGTGATGTTTTGATCTTGGTAATTAGAGGAACCTTCTCGATCCCTAAATTGACATCCTCGATTTCCTCAACAATAGGGGTAGGGCCATGCTCAAAGTCGGCAAACCATTCGAGGAGTTCATTGGGTAATTCCTCAGCGGGGATATCCTCGTCCAGACTCGTGACTCCTACCCTTCTTGTATTTCTACAAGAAAGGGGTCGACTTCACGTGGGACGGGCACTTCAATTAAGGCATCCTTTTCTTTGATTTTATTTGAAATTTTAAAAGACAATATTTTTAGGTTTTATATTTTTTCTATGTTTTTGGGATTTTTATTTTCTTCAAAAATGAGCCCTTGGCAAAGTGAGTCCCTATATATACACGGTATTGCCTACCAAAGACTTGTCTCACTTTTTATAGGTTGCTTTTTTTTAGGAAACGGGTGTCGAAATTTAGGCCACTTCTCGCTTCCAAGCTTTGGGGCATAGACGCCCAATTGTGTACCTGAGATGTCGCTCCTTTACCTGTTTGGATTTGGATGGAGGGTGCTGACTGATATGGCTCTTTGGAGTAAGCCTCTATCATGTTGATCTCGAGTTCATCTGAGATTTTATCCTCAAATGTCAGCATGGTCCTGTGATGGTTTACCACAGGAGGAGATTGTGCATGTATGGAACGTCATTCCTCAAAGAGAGACAATGCGGCCAGGTCTATTTTCAAGCTGGGAGAGATGATTTGAGGATTGGTGGGGTGAACAGGTGCTACGAGTTTATGCGGGGTTAATTGGGTTACCCCATTCCGATCGATTTTCATAACCCCGGCACTTACAAATGAATCTCTAATGTGAGGCCTAGGAGGGGGCTTCTCTTTTGTGTTTATCACCCTGGCTCTTGCAACTGCCGTGACTCGGGCTCTCTCCTTAGCCTCTGGGACTTCTTCTTCTGTGAGCTTATAACCCAGCCCAAATCTGATCTGTTGTCCACCCTTAGCCTTGACTGGATCTCTTCTGTCTTGCAGTCAGGGCCCTAATTCTTTACCCTTTTGATAGCCCCATTTCTAGAGCATGGCCACTGCCGCTACAATTCTGCCTCCGGTTCTTGAAGTGATGCCTTCTGGGGGTTCAGGGTCAACTGTCGACACCTCATATTTAAAGTTGTGGAGGTCGGTGTCTTCATCCGTATATAGCACATCTAGTATTTTAGGATTTTCATTGTTATGGGTGGCCTTTTATTTCTCATTGTGCCCCTCTCCTATTATGGTGATAACCTTCTGTCTGGACACGAACTTGAGCTTCTGATGCAGCGTCGATGGTATCGATCCAACTTCCTATAACCATGGGCACCCCAGTAATAAATTAAATGAGGACTTGATGTTCATTACTTGGAAGAGTATGGAGAAGATCATTGGCCCAATCACAAGCTCAAGGTCAACTTCTCCTATTATCTCCCTTCTCGTATTGTCAAAATCTCAGGCACAACTTCTTGTAGGTCTCAACATGCACGGATCTACTCCAATCTTTGTAGCGGTTCTCAAAGGGCATATATTCAGTGCAGACCCATTATCAATTAAAACTAAAAGGATTATCATGTTTTTGAATTCCACAGTGATATTAAGGGATTTTGAGTGACTATTTCCCTCCTCCGGTAAATCGGCGTCCGAAAATGAAATGGCATTGGGAGCCATCACTTGTCCAATTATCTGCCCGACTTCATCTGGGCTTACCAGGAGAGATACATGCGCATTCTTTAATGCCCCCATTAAGGCTTGAAAATGAAGTGGGGACATCATTAATAAGTCCCAAACTGTGATATGTGCCGACATTCTTCTCAATTATGTTTCAAGTATATGTTCTCGGCTCATTTTCTCAAATAGGTTGATTGCACTATCTTTCTTCCCCTCTGGTTGGGTTTGTGCTACTGCTGGTGCTTCTGGCTACTTAGAGATTTTACCATACCTAGTGATAAAATCTACTGCTCCTTCCCTGTTGCTGCCGGCATTGGCATCTGTCAGTTCATAGCTAAGCAAGACCTGATGAGTAATGTAGGTTGGTCCCGAAATATGAAATGATGTGACTGCCGATATCTGATGCACTTGTTCTGATGGTTTAGGAAGGGTGGGCAATACCTGATTTACCTTGGTGATGGATGGGTGGGTGGAAAAAGTGGGACAAGTGGGGGTGGTGAGGTTTATGACTAATTGTGAGGGAGGTAACGGGGTAGGGGTAGGCCATTGATAGTTAATAGGTGATGGTGGGGGATGGGGGACCTGATGGGCTATCGGGTAATTAGTGGGAGTGGCAGTGTACAATTGATAAGCATTTATTTGTACATAATTGATGGGAGTGGGTAATGGAAAGTACACCCTAAGATCTAAGGGCTCGATTTGGGGAGCAGGGTTGGGGAAATAATCTGATAAATTCAAGGGTTCAATCACCCCAAACTTCTTTCTTCTAAATCTCTCTGTCTTGGTGCCACAAAACTTTCTCAGTCATTGATATAATCTGATGGGTCAAATTCGAACACCTCAACACCTTCTTCTATCATCCCAATGGTGGGTCTCGGACCTGCTCCTCCGGTAGGGTGTGGAGGCAATGGTGTTTGATGTATATTTTTGTGTTGGTTCACTTGGGAAGGTTCAAGGGTGATAATTTTTCTAGCATCAATTAAATCTTGTATAGCATGCTTCAATGGGAAGCAACGATCAGTTGGATGACTCGGACCCTAAGAAAAATTACAGTGGGTATTGGGGTCATAGTTTCTCGGGATGGGATTCGGTGGAGGTCGTGGTTGAAGGGCCATGACTAATCCCTTTTCTATTAATAAAGGTAAAAGTACATTCAAAGATTGCCCTAGGGGTATAAAAACTCAATCATAGCGGGCCCTTCTTGAGTCATCTCATCTCTCCCATTCCGGCTCTCTGCATCGCTCGCTTTAATCGGGCGGTGGCTATATTTTAAACTGAAAAGGTGAATCTTGGTGTTGGGCCTGGTGTTGGCAATATTCTGGACATCTGCACCCGCTCATTTCTCATTTCTCTGCTCAGAAAACCTTCTGACCCCACTGCCTCCACCAGGTACATTCTTACTCAAGCGCCCTTCTCTGATGGCATCCTCACAATGATTAGCATTTCTAACCAGATTAGCAAAGCTAGACTGCTACTGGTAAATGAGAAAATCTAAGATAATCGGCAATGTATTCTTTGAAATCATTTGTATTTGTTCATCATCGAGTATCCTATTCCTCACCTGAGCAACCAAGGCTCTCCAACGCCCTAAATAATTGCTGAAGGTTTCATTGGGGTTCTGCTTCAATCGTGCCAAGTATGACTTGCAACGTTCAATGTCTATATTGTAGACATACTACTCTTAAAACAGGTGTGTCAAGTCTTTCCAAGTCTTTATCATAGATGGTTCTAAGGATGTGAACCACCTTAAGGTCAGACCAATTAAACTCTTCTGAAAGACCTTTATTAGTAACCTTTCATTTGCTCCATATTGGCACATGTCCCCATAGTAGGACTTGAGGTGTGCAATAGGATTGCCTGTGCCGTTATACTTATTAAAAATCGATATTTTAAATTTTTTGGGCAAGGTCTCAAGTTGTTCTTTCAACTACTATGATTCCTTATACATGGGGGCCATCTTCTCAGTAATAGGTCGGGATTCACTTTGGGCTATTAAGGGATTGGTTATTATGGGTAGTGGATTAATATTAGCCAATGCCCCAGCATATACCCCACTGTTCCTAATCTCGTCCTCTTCATACTATTGGTCTATGTATGGTGCAGTGAAGGCGGGATTCTCCAGTTGGTGTATCATGGACTGGACGGGAATAGGCTGAATGGGGGTTGGGTGAGGCCATTGAATGTGAGGGGAATGTTGCGAAGTGATGGGATGAGTGGAAGTTAAATTTTGGGGTGGGGCCTGATGGGGCCATTAGGTATGGGGGAAAGCTTGGAGATGACTTTGGGATGTAGGGATATGGGTGAATTGGGGTTGATGCAATGTATAGGTTTGAGTTGGGTATGAGGGTTGTGGGTGAGTGAAATTTTGAAAGAATTGTGAAGGGTATGGGTGTGAGGCTTCAAGATTTGGGCCTTACTGGGATTGGGTGTAGGGTAAAGAACTTTGATGGGTTTGGGTGGGTTTGGGCCATAAAGCCTTAGGATGGTTGGGCCATAAAGCTTTGGGCATGTTGGGCCATGAGGCCTTGGGGATTTTGGATCTAGCCCATTGGGCCCTAGGGGATTTGGCCCATTGTGCCTTGGGGTATATGGGTCTAGCCCAGTGGGCCTTGGTGGGTCTGGCCCAGTGGCCCATTGGGCCTTGATGGGTTTGGGCCATGAGCCCCTGGTGGGTCTGGGCTATGGGCCCCTGGTAGGTCTGGGCCATGGGCCCTTAGAGTATATGGGTCATGGGCCCCTGGTGGGTCTGAGCCATGGGAGTTTGGGCCATTAGGCCTTGGAGGTTTTGGGTAATGGGGATTTGGATGGTATGGATGATGGGGGGTTGATGGGGATTATGGGGGAGTGAGGCATGGAGGCTTGATAGGGTATGGGATGGATCCATGGATGTGTGGTGTGGATTAGAGGGGGTGTTTTGGGAGGCCTTCCACCTAGTGCAGGCCTGGACCATCTCCTCCATCATGGCCATTAGAGAGGGATCGGATGGAGATGGCATATTTATGGGATGGAGGGGTATGGGTGGGGTGGATGTGGGGGGATAATTGGGCATAGCCCGGGTAAGTGGTGGGATATGGGGAGGGTTGGAGAAATCGGGTGGGGTATTAGTGAATGGGGATGGATTAGGTGTGTATTGGGATGATGAATGGGACATGGATGTGGGGGATGAGAGAGAAAGGCTGGTCATGGCCTCGGTAAAAATGGGCATGACTTGAGTAGATGGAGGGATGAATGGGGGATTGGGCAAATTGGATGTGGCATGGGTAGATGCGGGTGGATTGGGTATGTGTTGGGAAAAAGGGAAATGGGGCATGGTTGTGAAGGGGGGAAATTGGGTTGGGTTTTGAATGGGTGTGGATGGAAGATGAGATGGGTTGGGGATGGTCATGGATGAGGGCATGGCTTGGGAAAATGGGGAATGGGCGATTAGACTTTGGACATTTTGGGAAGTGGTAGATGGGAAAGTGGGGGCGCTAAATGGGCCGGTAACGGTGAAGGGTGATTGGTGAGGGGGACGGAAGTAAACATTTCTTCCGTATGGGAGTGAGTCGGGGAATGTGGCAGGGATGAATCGGGATCGGCGTATGCCGGATCCACAGCCCACGACATGGCTCAGTGTCGGGTAGGGTACGGGTGCCTCGGGTGGGGCCCGTAAAGCTTCCTCCTTCTTCCCCTACGGGATGACGGAGGGCAAGATGATGCCATTATGTCGGCACCACAAAACTCTATTTTTTAGGTTTTTGATTATTTCATTTTTTTGAAATTTTTATAAGTGAAATGAACAAGGATTCTGAGGCCTTTGAATTCCCTTCTCGAGTGGCTTTCGTACCCTAAATAGGTCCTGTGGTAAAGACTCCGAAGCACTTAAGAAAAATCAAAGGGAAACCCTTTGATCTATTGAAGGCATGAAAATCGATGCAAACAACCCGATCCCCAGAACGGGTCAAAAAGAAGTCACCTTCTTTTGACCGGCGGGGGCATATTGGGTGTCGAAAATTGTGCGGCTTAAACAGAGATACTAAACACACTAATCGGGGACTTCGGGATATGAAAATAGGCCACAGATTCGGGTTGTCCTGCCTAAAGTAGACTTGGTTCAACTAATAGATGCGCCAGGTCAAAAATGCTCAAGTCTAAAGCTGGCGCAACTAATACATGCGCCAAAATACTTCTGGGAACTTTTGCCTTGGCGCATGTATTAGTGGCCCCAGGCAAGCAGAGGGTTTTGATGGTTTTTTACAGCAGGGACAGTAGCCCGAAATGAGTCTTTTTTTTGTTTTTTCTGGAAGCTATGCTTTCAGGGACTAACTATTTAATTACAACGGGTCTCTCCTCACTGAACCTAAGGGATACAAGGCCAGTGCGGGTCCTCTAACTCTCACTTTCCCCGGGTTTTAGGCTAAGTAATGAGAAAGTTACCCACCCGATATACCTCAAGCGCAAGCGCTTTCTTAGGTACCAAGTGAGTTGAAACTTTTTCGGATCATCACCACTAGGGGTTGCCGCCATACTAAGAACCGGGAGGTTGTATGTGTGCCTAGAAAACTCAACCTGTAAAAATCTACCCCACAAAAATTGATTAAGTCCCCCTTGTCGGTTCAATTTTAATTTTTTGATTTTATGGGAGTTTTCTTAAGTTCAGAGACTGGAGGTGATGATCCCGTGCCGCCTCTACAGGCCGGTGTCCACCATTCGAATATGTTTGCGGAAATGTAAGTGCCCACATAGGTCCACCAATTGGCTAAGGGGCTTTAAATGGCGTAAATGTAAAGAAATTTAAATGCGATGCGCAAGTAGGCCCGCCAAACGGCTAAGGCACTAAAATGACTGAAAAGTAAATAAATTTAAATGCAGTGTTAAGTAGGCCCGCCAATCATCTAAGCCTCATAAATGACGTAAAAGTAGGCGTGAGAAAGCGACGTAATTGTAGGGGTGAGTACAAAAAACAGCAATAAAACAGTAAAAAGGTTAGTAAAATCAAGAAAAAATGGCCAAATTTTAAGGGGAAGCTCTACTAGCTAACCTCCCCAGCAGAGTCGCCATCTGTGCAACTGTGGATTCTCGTCGATCCCTTCGCGATGATGCACACTCTCGATAAATTTTAGAGTCATCACCCAAAGCTTTTGGTGTCCCGGGAAACCTAAAATTAATATTTAAATACACCAAAGTGCCAATATGACTCATAATCACCGGACTACGCCAAAGGCTCTTGGGTAGGGGCTTTGGTTATCGATCGAGAAGGTGTTAGGCACTCGATCAACCCACTTAATACGGTCTCTACTTATGGCTAATATAAAAATAAAAATAAAGAAGCAAAAATCCCTTCCTCTTGCCCCTAGGGCATTAAAATCCTACTTGTGTCCCTCCGTTCCTATCGAAATTTCGGCGGCGTAAATGCACAAACGCGAGGATAGAGAAAGAACCGAGAATGTAGAGTAGAGGGGAGAGCCAGAGCTCTTGGGCCCTTGTTGCACCACTGTGGATCCTTACATAGGCTTGCTTTGATGAGCTTCTGATGGTTTGTATGGTTAGAACTAGGGCTCTAGCTCTTAGGGCTTGAAGGCTAAGAGGTAGAGAGGGAAGGCTAGGGGGTAGCACTCACCTAAACTAAGAGGTTTTTGATGAAAGGTAAGGTCTAAAAATGAATTCAAAATTCTGGAATTTGTATGTAAAAAGGGGCACTAGAGGAGAGAGAGAGAGAGGGAGAGGGAGAGAGAGAGTTCCTAATCTCTTTTTCTTTTGAAAATTTCAAGCCTTTGTAAAGGGGCGGTGCCTCTCTATTTATAAGAAAAAGAGAGGTTAGGAGGGTGTTTAGAGGCTAAGTAGGTTTAGAAATTAGGTAATCTATCCATCTAAGGTTTTCTAGGAGTTTTGGAGCCTTGAAAAGTGTGAAAGTTAGTTCTAATGGTGGATGATAGGTTAGAGCTTTAAGTCACTCGGAGGGTTGCAAATAGAATTAGAATGGGTGCAACAGAACAAGCAAAACACACCCAAGAGATCAATATGGTTAACAAGTCAAACCCTAATCTCAAAATTCAAGCAAAAAACTCAAGGTTACTGTAGCTAAGCCTAGCGCAACTATTAGATGTGCCAGGCAAAATACAGGTCTTGGAAGTTCAGAGCCCGCGGGGGGGACCCACTTGGACTTGGTGCAACTATTAGTTGTGCCAAGCCATTTCTGGGGAGAAATGGCTTGGCTCAAGTATTACTTGTGCCAAGTAGAAATGGATCCTCGTGAGAGCCTCGCGAGGTTCAATGCATGCTTCGCAAGGTTCGAATGTTTTCTCATTTGTGCCCAACCTTCGAATCGCCGTAACTTTTGACGTACAGCTCCGATTGAGGTGATTTTTGGCTTGTTGGAAAGCTGGATACTTATACTTTTTAATAATATATGATTCGATCATAGAAGAAGACTTTAGCTAGTCTTGGTGCACCACTCTTCATCCATTGCTCGAGAAGGTTAAATTTAGGTTTGGAATGAGTTCTAAAGGGCAGGATTGGTTTCTAAAGGTTTGAGGTAAGTTCTAAGGGATCTGGGGTGACTCCTAAGGGTTTGAAATAGTTTTTAAGTTTGGAAAAGGTTCCTAAGGGTACCATACATGTCATCGGAAGCTCGAAAGTGCGCCTCTCTCGAAATGTGTTTCGATCGGGCCTTGGGCCAAATTTGGGTGTCTACACCCACACTTCTAGAGGCATCCAATGGTCATGATTGAGCCACGACATCAACTCCAAAGCATTCTCATTTCAGATTGGCTAATGCTAATTAGGGTTTCAAGGATTTGCATATATAAAGTATTGTTATCTCTTTGGTAGTTCATCCAACAATAGCCTGAGATCATCCAGAATAGCTGGATCAAAGTATATTTTTAAGAGTAAGGTTAGGGTTTTCTTTCTCCTTTTTCTTCCATTTTCTTTTGCCTTAGCACAGCAGCAATGATCGGCTAAGTTTCTTTGTAAGCAGCTAGGTTTAGTTTCAGTTTTGTAATGGGTTTTATAAGCAAGCAATGAGCTATTTTGGGATTCTTTGCAATGGCTGCTACCTTGTGGACTATCATTGTAAGTTTATTTTAATCAATGAATTTCCAGGCTTAATGTTCCGTTAGATCTCTATTTTCTCTATACTTTTTGCATAGATTTATAAATTTAATGCTCCCATGCCTATTTGAGCTTGTAGCCTTTCAGCCATTGTGGCAGTAGTAGTTTTAATGTTCTATCTTCAACCTTGTGATCAGGATAACCTCTGGGATGATCTGTGACCATTCCAATGGATAGATCATAGCCCTAAGGCTAGTCTAAATCATAGAGCTAAGATGGATACTTCCTCTCTGTACTTGAGCTTATAGCCTTGTGAGAGATTGTTGCAAGGCCAGACTCTCCTATGTTTTATATTAAATTTTTAGTATCTAGATCTGGTATTATGTAGAGATTGCAGACTTGTGAGCTGGGTCATTGCAGACCTTTTTGTAGCAATGACCAGCTGAGTCTAAAGTCCCATTTAGCCTTGAATCTTTTCACTTGATCTTCAAGGACTGTTTGCTCTTATGAATGCATGAGCTTAGAGCCTTGCAAACATAGTGTTTGCAATGGGATTCTTGTTCTAGTTTAATCCACTGATTGGATGAAATCCTTGGGATATTTTGTGCCCATTCTAGTGGACAAAATATAACCCTAAGATCAGTCCATACCTCTGGGTTATTCTAGATTTTTCTACCTTGTAGATGTGCTTGTAGCCATCTGAAGGACTGCTGCAAATACATATCTTGATTTGAGTTGCAGAATTGAGTTAACCACAATTGCCTACTTCTCACCCTTTTTACTTTATTTTACCACACTCCATCATCCTTCTTTTTCCCCTTTCTTTAGATTTAGTTTTATTTCTATTTTTAGTATAGGTTTGTGACACTTAAACACCCTCTCTTTAGAGCTACAAAATCTGTAGTCATATCTAGAGATTTACTATTCCCATTGAGGTTTAGATCAATACTCTCCGTCGGAAAAACTCTTACTTCGTAAAACTTGCTACAACAGGCCTTGGATCTTGCTAGAGTGCGAGTTGGTTCTGTGCTTGTGTTCATCCATTTTTTATTTTATTTCATCTTGTTTTTTCCATCATTTTATGTAAAAATTCTTTACCATCAGTTTTAATAATAAAAAGCACACTCCCAAAGAGATCAACAAGTTTTTGGCACTGCTGCCGGGGAGTTTTGATCTAGAATAGTAAATCTGTGTTTTTGTTGAGCTATATTTATTGTAGGCATAGTGTTTAAATAAATTATAGCTGTAGTTTTCCTGTTATTTTTTTTCATTTTTCTTCTTTATTTTCTATTTTTAGACCTTTTGGTGTCTTAGGAATGTGTGAATAAAGTACAGCTGTAATCTGTTAAGTTTTCCTTTAGTTTCTATTACATATTTTGTGTTTGAACAAATTCTTGCTGATATTTTTTATTTTTGTAGCTTGTAGCAGTAGAAAATAGAGGAGTTTAGCTGCAACTAGAGCATTCCTGCATCAGTTTTCATCTCTATATCTCTCTTATTTTGTTTTATTCCTGCTGTCTTAAATTTCAGTAGTTTGGTAGTTGTATTTTTCTTTCCCTATCTGCTGTGAGGAACTCCTTATTTTGTGCTATGTGTGTTATATGTTGGGAAGAAGGTCTCTCATTCCCAAGCTTGAACCTTTGAATCCTGAGATTGAGAGAATCTTAAGTCCTAGACCAGCAACACACACCCCTGCTGAAAACTTAGTAACTGCTGAGATGGGTGAACAACCGAGACCCCTTAGAGAGTATTATGCACCAGGGGCATACTCATCCCCCTCTTTCATTCAACTCTCTATTCCTGTGGGTAGCTATGAGAAAAAGGCTTCGACCATCCAAATATTATCAAGCTTTCATGGGCTGAGCAGAGAGGACCCATATCAGCATATAGAGTTGTTTCTTTCTCTATGCACCACTTTTAATATAGTTGGCCTGGGAAAGGAAGCAACAAAGTTGAGGCTTTTTCCTTAAAGAATAAAGCCTGAACTTGGCTCTCCATGCTCCCAGCCAACAGCATAAATTCTTGGAATGATCTTCAATGCCAATTCTTAGCTAAATTTTTTCTAATAGGTAAAACAAATCAATTGAGGAAGAGCATAATCTCATTTGCTCAACTCCTAATTGAATTATTTCATGAAGCTTGGGAAAGATGTCAAGGGTTGTTGAGGCAATGCCCACACCATCAGATCCCTAGGTGGCAGCTTGTTCAAAGCTTCTACCAAGGGATTGATGCAAAAAGCAGATCTATGATTGATGCATCTAGTGGTGGCACATACCTTAGCAAGACTGAAGTAGAAGCATGGGATTTGTTCGATGTAATTAGTGAAAACTCAATGCAGCAGGATTCTTTGTTAAGCAAGGACATTGTGCCAGCTGTTAGGAGTACAAATGCACCCTTGTCTTCTGGAAAATTGTATGAAATAAATGTTTATAATGACCTGGAGAGAAAAGTGGACCAATTGCTGAATAAGTTTGATAAAGTGTTGAGTGTGTTGCAGCCCCATGTGGCTGCACAGGTTGGAGTAGCATGCACCATATGCCACTCACCCACACACTCCCATCTTCATTGTCCCTCTACTGGTCCTATCCCTGAATTTTTAAATGAGCAGGCCAATGTTGTCCAATTATATGGACAACAGCCTACTGGGTACACTTGGAGGAACCACCCAAACCTGAGGTGGAGACAAGTTGATTCACCTCATACCTAGCAGCAGCAGGCCTTACGCGAGAAGCTGAATAAATAAAATAAAATAAAAATACCATGTTGAGCCCCATTTCCTCAAGCTTTGATGGAGGAAATGAGGGCTGCCTAAACAGTTGTTGTCCCTGATGGACTTGGGCTGAGGTTTAAGCTGAAATTGTGGAGTTTGGACTGAGGAGGCACCGACCCATGTGTTCCCTCATCCTTCTTTTGACTGCCCACCTGCTATGGACTTGGAGCTGCTCCCTGTAACTCTCATGCAACTGTCAATTGCTGAATGGATGAACTCAGGTTTGACGCAAATGCAAAGGTATGGACTTTCATTTTTATATTTCAGTTCTTTCCAATTCAGCTGAGGTCCAGATGGGTGATCAATTCATTATCTTTCATGCACCCCCATCTGGACTATTTTGTATATATGTTGTTGTATGATCTTATTTTGTGCGAATCCTACTTTTTAATTTGTGCTCTTAACACTGAAAATTATGTGCCATCATTTAGATGCATACTGATCATGTTAGGTAGTTGTGTTTAGGATTTTCCTATTTTAGGTGTTTAGTATACTGATTGTTTTGTATATACCTATTGTTTTAGTATAATTTATGCAGTCCACAGTTGCTGTTTTAGGAATTTGTGTCATTGTTTTCTTATGTAGTCATGTTGTGTTTTTTCTCTTTTTCTCCTTCATAGTGTAATTTTATGCATTCTTTCAGCTTAGTTCCCCTTTGTTTTCTGCTATAAATTAGTGTATTTTTCTGTTATACACCCTGCTATCCCTATATATATTACTGAAAACAGTGAGGACACTGTTTAACTTAGGTTTGTGGGTGTGGCAGGGTAGTCCTGCCAATAGATTAGTTAATTCTAGTGTAGCAATGTGAAGAAAATTGAGATGAATAGAGTCAATTCCCACCTAACTTGTTAGAATGAGGAAATTTAAAAAAATTTGCAGACAATTTGAAACTAAAAATCTTTGAAAATTTAGCACCACCATGAAGCTAACATCAAGAAAAAATTTTAGTTAGTACTTAGTGAACCTAAGAGGAGAAAAAATGGTGAAAATTACCCCATGAGTTAAATTGAAGACCATACCTAGTGAGATTTGGGCCTATCAAATTTTCTTTGAAGAGTATTTTTGATAATTTTTTCTGCTCTAAGGACTGATTGATTCAATCCCTTTTCACTAGAAGTTAGGCACCTCCAAATTGAAACTGATTGACAGCCCTCATGACACTAAGGAAATGATCTAAGGGCTTCATTTGGACAGTTTGAGCCTGAAATTCTAACCTTTCAAAACTATCCTTTTGCATACACTCTTTAAGCCTTTAAATCCTATTTTTCTTTTACAAACACTAGAGTACTTGCACCTTAACCTTAGACCTGATTCAACCTGACACTCACTCTGAGAATTTAGAAGGTAAAGGAGAAGTAGTTGAAGATAGGTGAGCTGGGTTCAACATTTGGTGGAAGAAGAAGAGAAGCAACTATAAACAGTAGTGTAGCAGTGGTATGTGTGTGGCAGTCATAAAAAATAATATATATATATATATATATATAATAAAAAGAGAAAAAGAATGAGAAGTCAAGAGAAGAACATCATCTGAAAATTGACTAGAAGAGGAGAAGTTGGCCACTTTGATTCTGAGAAATATCAAGAAAGATGAAGTGGTGCTTTAATGAAGGTTGTGAAGTCATGAATCACTCCTTACCTTGCTGATTTCTCAATTTTGAATCCCTTTTTACCCCTCCTATTCACCTCAACCATAAGCCACATTACAATCCATCAAAAAGCCCTTGTTGATCTAAAGTGAAATGAGTTGTCATGTGGAGATGAGGAGTTGTCTAATCTATGGTGAAAAGTCATGAGGATGTCAGGAATTAGATGCAATGCCTATGCTCATGCTTGCAGACCCATTTGGGGTCTGAGACTGATCTTGAGCTGATGAGAATGTGAACACCCTTGAATTTTTATTGATGAGAGACAACCCTGGTAAGGATTGGGTCTGAGTTTTAATTTCATTGGGGTTGTATACACACCTGATTTTTGAATCAAAGGCAAGCTTTGAACTGATTTGTGCACATTGAATTTTTTATGCAAACTGATTGGTGGTGATGCACATACATGACTAATTTTGAGTTTTAATTTACTGCATTACTGCTGTAATTTCCTTTGAATTTTAAAGAATCAGTGTGGACTGATGCTTTATTTCTAAAATCTATTTTTTCATTGACTGCACTGCACTTAACTATTTTATTGGTGAATTTTGTGGCTATCTTCACTGAAAACCCTCAGGAAACTTCACTCCTCCACTAGGGATCACTTAGGGGTTTAAAAGGCTTGATACATATGCTAAATGTATTCGTGCTCCCTCCGAAAGTGGTGTTTTCTGTTTTGAATAACTGTTTTTAATTTTGCTTTTGCTCGAGGACTAGAAAAGATTAGGTTTGAGGGTGTGTTAAGCTCTGAAAAGTACACTTTTCACCCCATAACTTGGCCTTTGATGGATCCTTGAGCTGTTTAATAATGGCTTTTAAGTGTGTTGTATAGATAACAGCAAAATAAGAGTTTAACTGCTACAATCCATCATTTCAAGTCAAGAAGAATAAATTTTAAAGCTAACTCTTGGAGCTGAGTGAAGAGCAAAGAATACATCATGGTGGTCCACACCATTAGGGCCATTTGGCATGTTGTGGTGGGCCTAAGAAGTCTAATAGTTGAAAGGGAGAAGGACCCAAGCAGAGAGACTATTGCAGCAATCTGTGCACAGCAGCATGGAACCAGCAATGCAACCTCGCGTAGATCTCGCAAGGTCCCTTGAACCTCGCGAGCTGCAACCTGAAGATGAAAGTGAACTCACACAGTTCAGTCTGCCCCGCGAGCCGAAGAGCCTAGAGCATTAAGCACCTCGTGAAGTCCAAGCCTGCAGCACAAAGATAACTCGCATAGTTTCATGCGCAACTCAGAGGAGGATCGAAGATTCAGTGAACTCTCTCACACAGTCCTCACGAGGTTCAGATGCTCCATACATTAGCTGCTCGCACAGCTGTCGCGCAGTCAAAGCTTCAGAAAATCAGTCGCGCAGATCTCGCACAGAGCCATACATGAGAGTTGCATTCTATCCTCGTGAGTTGTACACATTTGAGCCCAGCGAGAGCCAAGCGAGCAACTTCGTGAGCTTCCATTCATCCCAGCGAGCTCACAAATGAACCTCGCGAGATCCACACATCAACTGCTACATCCTCACAACAGCCAAACGAGATCTTAGAGAAATGCAAAAATTCGAAGCCCATCTTCACGAGGCACGGGCCCAGCTTGTTGTTTTCAATGTTCAGGGACATTTTAGGTTTTTCACTCATTCTAGAGCACACCTCCCGAGGTACCTAGCTACCCCACACTTCCTGAGGTATCCAAGGGCCACGATTGAGCCACAACATTAACTCCAAAGCATTCTCATTTTGGATTGGCTAATGCTAATTAGGGTTTCAAGGATTTGCATATATAAAGTACTATTATCTCTTTTGTAGATCATCCAAGAATAGCCTGAGATCATCCAGAATAGCTGGATCAAAGTAGATTTTTAGGCTTAGGGTTAGAGTTTTCTTTCTCATTTTTCTATCATTTTCTTTTGCCTTAGCACAGCAGCAATGCTGAGCTAAGTTTCCTTGTAAGCAGCTAGGTTTAGTTTCAGGTTTGTAATGAGTTTGTAAGCAAGCAGTGAGCTGTTTTAGTATTCTTTGCAATGGTTGCTACCTTGTAGGCTATCATTGTAAGTTTCTTTTAATCAATGAATTTTCATGCTTAATGTTCCATTAGATCTATATTTTTTTGTACTCTTTACATAGATTTATAGATTTAATGCTCCCATGGCTGTTTGAGCTTGTAGCCTTTCAGCCATGGTAACAGCAGTAGTTTTAATGTTCTATCTTTAATCTTGTGATCAGGATAACCTCTGAGATGATCTATGACCATTCCAGTGGATAGATCATAGCCCTAAGGATGGTCTAAATCACAGGATTGAGATGGATACTTCCTCTCTCAACTTGAGCTTGTAGCCTTGTGAGAGATTGTTGCAGGGCCAGACTCTCCTCTATTTTACATTGCATTTTCAGTATCTAGATCTGGTATTGTGTAGAGATTGCAGACTTGTGAGCTGGGTCATTGCAAGCCTTTTTGTAGTAATGATTAGCTGAGTCTAAAGTCCCATTCAGCCTTGGATCTTCACCTGATCTTCAAGGACTGTTTGCTCCTATGAATGCATGAGCTTGGAGCCTTACAAACATAGTGTCTGCAATGCGATTCCTCTTCTGGTTTAATCCACTGATTTGATGAATTCCCTGGGATATTTTGTGACCATTCTAGTGGACAAAATATAACCCTAAGATTAGTCCATACCTCTGAGTTAGTTTAGATTTTTCTGTCTTATAGATGTGCTTGTAGCCATCTGAAGGACTGCTGCAGATCCATATCTTAATCTGAGCTGCAGAACTGAGTTAACCACAACTGCCTACTTCTCACCCTTTTTACTTTATTTTACCGCACTCCATCATCTTTCTTTTTCTCTTTTCTTTAAATTTAGTTTTATTTCTATTTTTAGTATAGCTTTGTGGCACTTAAACACCCTCTCTTTATAGCTGCCAGATCTATAGTCAGATCTGGAGATTTACTGTGCCCTTGAGGTTTAGATCAATACTCTCCATGGGACAAACTCTTACTTCGTAAAACTTGCTACAACAGGCCCTGGATCTTGCATGACTATGAGTTTGATTTTGTGCTTGTGTTCATCCATTTTTGGTTTTATTTTTCTTTGTTTTTGCCATCATTTTATATAAAACTTCTTTACCATCAATTTTAATGTTAAAAAGCACACTCCCAAAGAGATTAACAGGGACTAAAGTTAATTCAGTTATGGATAGAATCAAATCGCTTGGTAGATTGCACATTAGAAGGGATGGCCAAACTATTAGAAGGCGTAGAGACCATTAGAATAGAAGAGGACAATGAAAGATGCACTACCGTCACATCCTCTCCTTGCGGCTCCTCCCATGCTAGTGAAGGAATTTCATTGTAAGATCATGCCAATATTACAGTGCGAGATCCATTCCGATGTACCACCAAAGGTAGGCGACCAAGTAACAACAATAGAATGAAGTCTGGAATTAAGGTTGGTTTTGAACAATCAAAGAAGAAGAGATGTCATTATAAGGCATGTGGTTAGTTGGGTCATAAAATCACAACTTGCCCCCTAAAGAGGGTCAGGATGATGGCTGCTAGCACCGAACAGAACCAACTAGAACAGGGGATGATGGAAAGTGCGGTATCACAAAGACAGTCTGATTCAATTATATGAAAAGTGCAATCTTGTTCATCTTGGAAGCGCAGGCGCTTCGATTTCCAAGTGCGAGTGGTCGCTTCGTTTCGGAAGCATGGGCACATCGCAAAATTTCTTTAAAGCGTTTTTCGATGTGCTGACACTTTTTCACATTTCATTTGCGCTTATCTGACGAGTGCTGTTGTATTATGATTTCTGAATAATGTGGATAGCCTATGGTATTCTTTTCAAGTATCAATTTAAGCATTGATTTCAACGTTTCATGACCATCATTTTGAAGCGACAACACTTCGTAAAGGAAGCAAAGGCGCTTCATGAATGAAGCGACGACGCTCGTGAAAGAAGCGACGGAGCATCTAGAAGGCAGCAACGACGCTCTTGCTTAGAAGCGTGGGCACTTCATTTTTGAAGCGTGGGCGCTTCATTTTTAAAGCGTTGGCGCTTCAGTTTTAAAGCGTTGGCACTTCATTTTTGAAGAGTGGGAGCTTCATTAATTTCTATTTGCTCCTATTATATCACAGGGGTATTTGCATTCCTCTGGATTGAGTATGGAAAGTGTGATTTCACAAAGTCACACCGTTTAAAATTTTATGAAAGAACATTGATAATACTTCTTTAAAAGTGCGTTAAAATTTTTATTCCTTCTGGATTTTATAACATCATAGCGACGCCGCCCCATACCTTACACGCTGACACCTCACTTAGGAAGCAAACTTCCATCATTTTGGTGTGACAATGCTTTCTCGCAAAGCGACGCCACTACGTGTATTAGGCGAGTGAGGTTTAACCTGGAACCATTGACTACGTTAATTTTTTGTGAACGCACTCCTGTGGATTGACATTTTCATATACTGATGGAGCTTCGTTTTTATTACTCATAACTATTTATAAAGTAAAAAGAATTCACTAATCATGCAAAAAGATTTCATCCTTAAACCAAAACTAATTCTTTATGTTGTCTTTCTTTACACCGTCTTTTTTTACACCGACCTCCTACCCAAAAAAAAAAGAAAGAGAATGAAGGGAAGAGGGCTAAGGAAAAGGCAAAGTGATATGGTGGATGAATGGATATGGTGATGGCGATGGTTGGTTGGGGGAGGATGTAACATTTTACAGAAATGTTAGAGGTGGTGGTAGGGGATGGGTCACAGGTGGATGAGGTAGAGGTATAGGCAGATGTGGGGAGTTTGTTATGCTGGCGGTGGGGGATGAGGAAGGGGAGTTGGAGATGGTGGCAGTGGTTGTGGGTTGGGTGGAAGGGGAAGAAGAAGAAGGGGAGGAGGTAGAAGAAGTTGTGGCTCTAAAGCCGGGAGAAGAAGTACCGGCTCTAGAGCCGGGAGAAGGAGGGGCTCTTGGTCTCCCACCACTGCCAGTGCAACGGGAAGCTCGTCATCGTCCGGAATGACGATAACTTCATCAGGGGGAGGTGAACTGCTTGCTCATTGCTGACATCGGGGATGACAATCAACTTATTATTGTCGGGGATGTCGATAACCGAACCATCATATGAATTGATAAAACGCCAGCGAGCGAATCAGTTGCTCCTCCTCAAACCACTGCGACGCATTTCAGTATGGGTTGAGGCAAAGGCAGACGAAATGCTAATCTAAAGAGATCCACAACATGAAAAAAATTGAGCGCCATGACGCCCTTTAAATAGCAAAGGGTCATGCAACGACATTATGGTGCACCACCGTCAAAATAGGATTTCATAAAATTATCTCAAATTATAATAAGTATCGAGCCGTCGTTTGATGTTCCCCATGGCTTTTACTGTTAGAAGCGTTAGCTAGGAAGCGTCAGCGCTTCAGAGGGAAGTGTCATCGCTTCTTATTCGAAGCGATAACACTTTAATTCAAAGTGGCATCACTTCTTAAATGAAGCATCAGCTCTTTGAATAAGGATCATGATGCTTCGAATAAATTTACATTCACTTTTCGCGCAGTCTTTTATAACTTTATTGCAGCAACGGCTATTCGTATTTCAATGAAAAGCAGTGGATTGACATTTTCATATACTCATGGAGATTTATTTTTATTACTCAGTTATTTATCAAGTAAAAAGAATTTACTTATCATGCAAAAAGATTTTATTCATAAATGAAAACTATTCTACTAACTTCCTTTACACTGTCTTACTTTATCCTAAATGGGTCTGATGAAATTAAACATGGACTGATGCATTGAACGATCTAGCGGACCCTGATTCAGCCCTTAATGAGGTCATCGCAAGAAATCATAGGAACAAGGATTACACTATCGATAAAATACTACAAAAGATATGCGGAGACAGTGGAGATGGGGACGCTGAGGCCAAGGCGGAAGAAGGAAAGAGAATGAAGGGTGGAGGAGCAAGGGGAAGGGAAAGAGATATAGTAGATGAGTGGATATGGTGATAGCGGTGGTTGGTTGAGGGAATGAAGGAAGAGAAATGAAATGAATGAAGAACAAGGGAATGAAGGGAGAAGAAGAGGAGAGGCGGAAGAAGAAGAAGGGGCTCGAAAGCAGCGGCTGTTATTATTCCAATAAAAAAAATTGGTATCGGGAGAGGAAGAGGGTCATCGCAAGGGGAAGGCGAAGGGATGTGGTGGATGAGTGGATATGGTGATGGCGGTGGTTGGTTGGGAGAACCACATGCTTGTTGGAGACGACAACCGGCTCATTGTCGTTGGGGACGTCGATAGCCGAACCTTTGAATGAACTTATAAAATGCTGGCGGGCAAGCCGGTGGCTCTTCCACAACCTGTAGCAAAACATTTCAGTATGGGATGAGGAAGATAAACAAACTAAGTGTCATGATGCCCTTTATATAGCAATTTATCATACAATCTCATTAAATAGACTGTTGAAGTCATAAAGGGATTTCATAAATTTTTGCACTGCTTTTTCATTTTCCCCATGTCACTTATTGTTAGAAGCATCCGCGCTTCTTTAAGAAAAGCCATCACTTCTTATTCGAAGCATTATCGCTTAAAATAGGAAGCGTCAGCACTTCAATTATGTAATGTTTCATACTTCCATTTATTATAAATTTTGAGGCGTTTAAATGTATGGTTGTATTATCTTTTTGCGCCGTCTTTTCCAACTTTATTGCAGCAGCGATTGTTCTCATTCCAAAATAGCGCACTGCTGCCAAAAATTGATTTCGTAAATCTTTGAGCTTCATATTTATAGCATCGGGCTCAAATTACTAAAATAAGCATAAGACATTCGAGACGCGTCAGTCCTAATGTTCAGGTAGCTAGGGAGAAGCGCTAGCCTAATATTCAGGGTGTTGTCACTTATTATTAGTAGCGCTATTACATACGTTGGTGCCTTAAGTCAATTAGTAACTCTAATATTTAGGTCAATTTACATTTCATGCGTCAACTTTTCAGTGAGATGCGTCATCAAAATTAGATAGAAGCGTCAGCGCTTCATATAGAATCGTCATGCGTTAACGCTTCAGACAAGAAGCGTCAGCACTTCATTTAGACTCGTCACTGCTTCTTTCTTGATGCGTCAGAGCTTCCAGCGCTTCATTTAGACTCGTCATCGCTTCTTTATTGATGCGTCAGCGATTCACTAAGGCGATAGTGCTTCTTAATGACAAGCGTTGGCATTTTGATTATTATAAATTCGTATTCCAATAAAAAAGCATCATTTAGGGTGTCATCAATTTATTCTTCATCCATATATCACTTCTAATAAGGGGCATTGGTGCATCGGTAATAAAGGATATTAAGTCATAATTTAACAACACTTCTTGTGAATAAATCTCGTGTACTATTAACAGTTTACATTATATCTATCATGTGTAAGTCTTGTGTACAATGTATGAATCCAGTACATGCTATGTATATCAAGAAATGTGAAGATACATTTATGTATAAAAAATATTTATTTGTAAAAATTTATAAAAGAGATTCAACATCATCACTGGCATCCCAATTTTTTTCCACTTGCAGAGCGATGGCGTGCCCAATCTCAGCCCTGAAACAAAGGATATCTTTCTGTTCAAATGTAGGTTGGAAGCCCATATTGAAATAATCAACATATTTCATCATGAAAACCCCACAATCATGACCATTTTCTTGGTACGGTGCCTTGACACTCCGACATTCCCAAGTATATTTCTGAAAAATGGTTTCAGATGCACCGTGGATATGTAGCAGGGTTGGGAGGTAATGCGTCTATTAATAAAAAAAAAGTAAAAGAGAAGTTACACGCATTTAAAAAATATATGGGGGCGCTGACGCCCCGAAGTAAAAGCGTTGTCGCTTCTCATAAGAAGCAACAATGCTTCGATAAGGACGCGCTAACACTTCTAGCGCTTCTAACAACGATTTCTAAACTTACTAGTGTCTTTATCTCCTCGCAAAATTTGGTTTTCGGAGATTTATCTGGGCACGGGTCAAGGATTAGCTCTTTATGATGGGAGTGTCACAGCAAGTGCCCAATGGAGTGGGTTATTGATGTGAATCGGAATAAATGATTCATAACAATCAATCATGTTAAAGGGGAGATTTTTATTTATGAATAAAAGCTGCAATGGCTTCATGTCATTCTGCGCCTTTAAAAAATCGACATAATGCATGCTCTATCCCGCAATGTTGGATGACAGGTAAGCTGAATTGGTTTCACAGTCCTGCTGGAATGTTCTAAAATCTATGATCATGCATTTGAGTGCAAGAGGGGACATCCGGAAAGCCTTCTCTTTCTTATTCTCACCAAGCCAAATGCAAGGGGGGACATCCGAAAAGCCTTCTCTTTTTTATTCTCACCAAGTTGCATGTCCTTCCTCTTGTCTATGACCCTAGAGTACGCGGACATTATCTGCATACGAAAATAGATTATACCAAGGTAGAATCAGGGATGCGCATGATTGATTAGGGATTAATACTCACTGAGTCTTCTATTTCCAGTGGGAATTCTAGGCAGCGCATCAAGTCGACGTAATACGTTAAGACCCAACAGTCGAGATGGCAATCCTACATTAAAATTAAGACATAAGAGGATGTCAATAAAATATGGAGCATTGATGCTTCATACTAAACGTGCTTACGCTTAGTAACAAATGCGTTGGCCCTTTAAGATGTTGTAGCACTAGCGCTTCAAGATGGTGTGGCGCTAGCGCTTTTACCTAAAGGCGACTACGCATCGACTACGACACATTGGCACTTCGACAAATGGTCACAGGGATATATACTTACTCGTTCTCTCAATCGGGCTTTTTCCAAATAGCCTTCATATAGGCCGAGGGTGATGCGAGCAAGGAGCCCCAGCTTTGGCCTTCTTTTTATGGGGCTGGGAGACCAGCTCTCCCTTTCTTTTAGGGAGAGTTTGTGAGTGAGAAATCATTTTTAGAGCTTTACTCCGATTCCTCTCACTTCTCCTGAAGACGACTGGGGTTGGGGTTGGGGTTGGGTCTGGGGCTGGAGTGGGGCTCAGGCGGTGGTTGTGGTTGTGGTTGGGCCTTGGGGGGGCTAAGGCTGGGGTTGGGTCTGGGGCTAGGGTGGGGCTCGAGCGGTGGCCTTTTTCCAAATAGCCTTCATATAGGCTGAGGGTGATGCAAGCAGGGAGCCTCTAGCTTTGGCCTTCTTATTATGGGACTGGGAGACCAACTCTCCCTTTCTTTTAGGGAGAGTTTGTGAGGGAGAAATCATTTTTAGAGCTTTACTCTAATTCCTCTCACTTCTCCTGAAGACGATTGGGATTGGGGTTGTGGCTAGGGTTGGGGTTGGGTCTGGGGCTGGGTCTGGGGCTGGGGTGGGGCTCGGGCGGTGGTTGTGGTTGTGGTTGGGCCTTGGGGGGGCTAGGGCTGGGGCTGGGGTTAAGTCTGGAGCTGGTGGTGGGGTTGGGGTTGGGGCTAGGGTGGGGTGGGGCTCGGGCGATGGTTGTGGTTGGGGGTATGGGTGGGGCTCGGGCGATGGTTGTGGTTGGGCCTCGGGCAGGCTGGGGCTGGGGCTGGGGTTGGGGTTGGGTCTAGGGCTGGGGTGGGGTTCGGACTATGATTGTGGTTGGGGGTATGGGTGGGGCTCGGGCGGTGGTTATGGTTGGGCCTCGAGAGGGCTGGGACTGGGGTTAGGTCTGGGGCTAGTGGTGGGGTTGGGGCTGGAGCTGGGCTTGGGAACTGCGGGCCTGCAATATGAAGATAATAACAGTTAATTTTTAATGAATAATTAACATGTAGAAGCCATCGCGCTTCATATCCGTAGCGTTGACATATCATAGTCAATGCACCTATGCTTCATAGAGGCATCATCGCTTCAGAATATAACGGGTTAGTGCATCATGTGAAGTCGATGGCGCTTCATGAGAAGGCGTCGACACTTCATATACGAAATGTTATGGCTTCTTCTTTAGATTTCCTTAAGTTCAGCATACGAAAATACATACTTTATAAGCATACCTCGATTAATTTTTCATTACCTGTTTCACAAGCTTATGATCCTTCTGAAAGAGGGCCAACTGTTGCATAGTAAAACTCTTGCCCTTCAAGATATTGGCGTTCTCTTCTTTCAATTTTAGGTTCTCCTGTTCCAGCTGGAGAACCTTTAGACTAAGGTCGTCGAAGCCTTTGGTCTGCTCCCTTATTGACTTCTCGCATTCTAAAATTCTTGAATTGGTAGACTGCTTTCATTTTTTATCATTCTAGGATTGAGCGGACTTACGAGTTTTGGGAGCCTTTTCGTCTTCATCGTCTTCTTTTTCTTCTTCTTCATCGTCTTCTTCTTCTTCTTCTTCTTCTTCTTCTTCTTCCTCTGATACGAAGTGAACAATATTAACATCCATTTTCTTTCTCTGATACCCTACATGATGATAGATATTTCATATTATTTTTTACTAATAAAAAATTTAAGAAAATGCAAACATTACTAGATGAACCGATTCATTTGGAAGTCGTTGCACTTCTACATAAGGGCGCCGCCTTCGCTTTGTTTGGAAGCGATTATGCTTTTACATGGAAGCGGTTGCGCTTCTACATGAAAGCGGTTGCGCTTTTACATGAAAGCGCATTGGAAGCGACATCGCCTCTTTTAGAATCTACCTTGTTCTCAAAATCCGGGATGTAGTACTTCGACTTATTATCGTTCGCTTCCCATTTCAACAGCCTTGGGAATTGGTGGGGCCCAGGACCTCAGGCTAGGGGCGCACTTTCGATTAATCTTATGCACCCAGATATGTGAAAAATAAAATAAACCTTTGATGACTATTTTAATGGGCAGCCTTCGTAAGAAATAAAACAGGATATTCTGGTAGGCAACATTACCTGTAGGACAATAATGTAGCCGTAAATATTGTAAACCTACTTTTCTTTTGTCTTCTCAGCTAGATCCCTGTTCCTCTTCGCTTTGTTCACGCACATTAGAAGGTGATTGTACGCGTGATCGCCTCATGAAAATTCGTTGAAATTAGAGAGATCATCAATGAGCTTGAGGTAGGATTCATCGATGGTGTATTTTGTGTTTGAGAAGAGGATGGTTGTGCGGACGAACAACAGACATAATTTCATAAAGTAGTTCTCAGCATCTAGCGGGAGACTGTTGATGATAGCCAGGATGTGTCCTCTCTTTACAGGGTTAATTCCCATGAAAAACCTATCTCTAATGGTCTGTGTTTTAGGAAGCTTCTTGGGGGAAGGGTAACGAGAATGGGCGGTCATTCGAAGACCAGTTATTAAGGCAAAATCAAGGGCCCGAAATCTGATATGGCCCTTCCCAAAATCCCAAACTTTGTCCTTGCCCCGAAACTTGATCATCGCATCCAAGAGGTTGTTGATGCTTACCACGCCCTTTGGAGCTAGAAAGAATGGCCTGAAGACCGACTCCTCAAGTAGTTTTTTTCTCTGCACAGATGCCCCGTCCTAATGACCCGACACTTTCCAATAGTATACTTAGCCGTTGGAGACTTGAGAACTATCTTCAAAATATGTCAAACAGAAAAAGGACAAGTTTAGAAAAAAAATATAATAAGATCCGGAGTGGCGACGCTTCCATGATGAGGCGCCAATGCTCCTATACGAGGCGCTAACACCACTATATGAGGCACTAACGCCCCTAGAAGAGGCGCTAACGAGTCTTCATTGAAACGATGACACTTCTATTTAGCATTTTATAAAGCGGAATGAAAATTGAAGGAAACTTACCTTATTCTTAGATGCAGGGAAAGGGTTTTACCGCTTTGATATTTCTTACTACGCTCTGAGAAGATGAAAATTGGGAAGGCAAATGTGAAAAATAATTTGTGAATTTGTAATTCACAATATTTTCGCCTTAAATATTATTTTCGAATCAAAGTGATAGCCATTGCAAAGCACGATGTCACATGCCGTAATCCTATCCGTGACGCCCCACTCCTCATTTAATGTTCTGACAATGGTAATAAATGATATCAGGTCAGGCATCACTAAGAAAATATAGTGCTACGTGTCATATTCAGAGTGCTACCCTTACATTCACGAAGTGCTAACACTTCATAATAGTCACGCTAACGCTTATAATAGTCGCACTAACGCTTCTAAATGGAGCAATAGCGCTTCATCATAGATGGGCTATCACCCGTATACAAAGCGTAATAAGTAACGCAAAACGAAGCGTTGCGCTACAAGATAGAAGCGTTAATGATGGTCATATCATTCTCAGTGTTTCGAAAATGGAGCCGAATTTAAAAATGATTAAACTTGAGTATTACAGGTCTTTTGGAAGCGCTAATAAAGACCCTGTCAAGAACAGATCCCCAGCGTCAGCCCCGATTTGCCTTTCTGATATTGTTAGTAGTAACTATGGTCAAAGCGGGGTTAAATAAAGAATACAAAAGAATGTCACATCATCCACAGAAGGGCTACGTGTCGAACTCCTATCGATATGCGCAGAGATATCTCTACGCCCGAGCGCATATCCCCGGCCCTATATATATATATATATATATATATATATATATATATATATATATATATATATTTCGTGAAAATGCGGGAGACCAAAGAATCGACCTTAATTGAAATGGTAAATGTTGTGTTATTATAAAAAAGAAAGGATCAACCTTTATTGAAAGGTTTAAATTTGAAATGTTTACCTAGGAGGGTTCCAACCTTCCACATTTTACGTGACAAGGGCCCACCCATCTGTCTTTAAATAAAAGCACACCTGCATTTGTTTTTAAGTGAGGCCAATTGGTCTGGTACAAGATTCCGACCAACCGATTTCGTACAAGATCGGGACTGAACAATCAATATTTTAAGATTGATCAGTCGTTTTTTCCTCATTTGTCAACTCATGCTTTCTGACGAGACAAATTCATTTCACTTTAAACATATGCTTTCAGTTAAAGAGCATTTTCGCTCACAAAAAAATACGCACATACTCATTTTTGAGAAAAGATAAGAATGCTGACGTTCTTAGGTAATAAGAGACAGGTGGGCCCTACAGGGTTAATATGTGAAAGGTTGAGACCCTCCCAGTTAAAATTCAAATTATAGTTTCAAGTAACCCGAACAAGTATTTAAACAGTGAGAAAAATCATGTAATACATGTTTAAAAAAAAAAAAAACATGCTAACCATGCTAACCAAACTCTCTGGAAACTGTTTGACATCAACAGTAAATATTTGGTACAATCAGATAATAAAACCAGCACTGCTCTGATACTAGGGATGCGCGTTCGGTTTGCTGAACCAAACCAAAGCCGGAGATTTTGGTTTTCAGCTTGAACTCAAACTGAACAGAAGCGATTAGGTTTTGTTTCCCGAAGTGAACTCAAACCGAACCGAAACGAATCAGTTCGATTTTGATTCGTTTATTATTACTTTTTTTCAATTTCCAAACCGAAACCATCATAAAAAAAAAAAAAAAAAGCCTAATTGCTCCAGTTCGTTTCATTTTTTAAAAAAATGAAACGAATTGGAGCAATTTTTTGGTTTTCCCAATTGTTTAAAAAAATGAAACGAACTGGGAAAACCAAAAAATTTAACATTTTTTGGTTTTCCCAGTTGTTTTCAATTTTTTCCAATTTTGGCTTTTTCTAATCCTACCTAATAAGGTTACACTTTCAGCCACCAAAACCGAACCGAACCGGGGTTGGGTTCGGTTTCAAATTGGTTTCAGACCAGGTTTAGCTTCGAAACTTGCATCCCTATCTGATAAAATACCTGACAATGACAACTATATTATATCTGACCATAGTAGCTCCCAGCAACATATAAAACTATTAGTTTGCCCTTGTAAATGGGGGGCACATAAATACTACTACTACTAATTAGATTCAAGGCTTAGGCTCAGGCTGAAAGTAAAGGCAAGTGGAGGAAACACCATCCTATCTAGCAATAAGCACTATTAATTAGATTCCCGTATTCCTCAAACTGGCATTTGTTTAAACTAACTCAATTCCCTATAATATGAAGGGAATCAGCAAAATATGTATCTATAAACATGAATGGTTTTTTTTCCACCACGCCCAACAAGAATGGCAATGCAAGATGCAGTATATCAGTTATGATGTAACAGAAAGATACATATATGGATATGTGAATTCATTAATTTGTGGGATCTTGCGGCTGGGGATGGGAATAAACAGGTACCGATTGTTCACCAGTATGCTGAAACTGAGAGATAGCTCCTTGCGCCTGCAAAGGAAACCAATTGTTAGAAAATATTATATAGTAAAAATACATTACTGAGCACAAGGTTCAAAATGTTAATCGAGTCATGAAAACAGCTAGGTTCAGTAGGGGCATATGGCTTGTTTCAGCCCACTGTGGTGCATTGTGAGAATAAGGTGTTCCAAGCCCATTACAAAGTGAAAACAGTAGCTCATGATATAACTAAGCTATAGTTCAGAATTTTATTGTCGATTATTCAGAATTTCACATTGAAGGTTTTTTTTTTTTGGTCTCAAGCTTCGGCTTGGACTAATCCCTATTGGGTGCCATCGCCCCCACCTTGCCATGAGTATTTCACGATTTACACACTTATGTAGCACCCATTTATCGCAGAAGAGGAGTGTTTCGAACTCACGACCTTGGGGGAGCATACCCAAGTCGTCAATCGTTTCACATTGAAGTTGGCACACAAAAAGAGTTTAGGAAAATTAACCTCACCAAAAGTATAAACAGTGTGCAAATGACCAGTCCTATCAGTATTATGTGCTAAATGAAAAAATGTAAAAGGGTATTTCTGTCCTACTGTCAATAAAAATGTGATCCACATCCATCGTTTGGTATGCATTTATACATTCATAGGTAAGAGCTTTTACCTAGGTAAAGAGCTTTTACCTGTAAGCGGAGCTCCACCGCTTTTTTTCAATTAATTTTTCAAGGCTTTCAATAATTAAGGCTGCATTTGGAAGTGAAAGTGATGCGGAAACTAACACAATGCAAATGCTAGGGTTGAGATTAATAGAAAATTAATAAAAACAATTAAAAGACAAATCTCATTAACAGTTTATCACAGAAAATAGCAATAGATTCAATTAAATGACTTAATTCTAGCCAGAACTAGTGTTACATTCGCATACGTTTCCTATCGGATCTAGAAGATTAGGGTTCTTAACGAACGACTAGATCTCTGATAGTTTTAGGGTTTCGAACGAACTCACAAGTTCTTTCAATACCGAGTGAAAAGAAAGGCGAGTAGTAGATTTAAT
Organism: Chloranthus sessilifolius; assembly: GCA_021018995.1. Taxonomy (NCBI): domain Eukaryota; kingdom Viridiplantae; phylum Streptophyta; class Magnoliopsida; order Chloranthales; family Chloranthaceae; genus Chloranthus; species Chloranthus sessilifolius. The sequence goes on from CM037596.1 coordinate 45,325,380, forward strand.
GATGAAATGGATAGGTTACGGTTTAAGTACTAACACAAGTCATAGATCACGGAAGATAGAAATGAGAGAAAAGTCGGTCTCACACCAAACTACACGAGGGATGAAGAATCGCTCTTCGGTTGAGAGAATCACACCCTCACAGAAAACTTAATCAAAAGCTCTCAAAACTAATGCATAAGTGTTTTTACAAGCCTTTAAATAGGCAATGCAAACCCTAACTCGAAATAAAAGAGTCCTAAAACCTTAAAACACTAAAATGACAAGTTTCACCAAAAAAAATCAAAATCTTGTCTTTTGGCAGACATATCTCACGGTCGATCGATCAATCAACTAATATATAATAAATTCGCCCGAAGAACTTGTTCACAATCGATCGATCGAATGTTTGGAATCGATCAATCGACTGAGAAGAATAAGTTCGTCAAAAGAACATGTCCTCAATCGATTGATCAGATGTCTAGAATCGATCGACTAAAATAGCATTAATTCCGTAAATTTGTGCGGTTCTTCTTCCGGAACGCTTTCACATTCTTCTTTCAACTTCGATAGGTTACGAGCGGTTGCTTGAATCGGATGTCCCCATCAATTCTCCCCGGGTTAGACGCATTCATCCCCGATGAATATTGGTTGTGATAGAGTTCGAGGAGATCCTGATCAATCTGTTGAAATTTTTCCCTTGTTATCCACGTATTCTCCCAATCAGCTTTGTTCTTCCACTTGACAATGTACTTCTGAAGTCCCCCGTGGCTGATGGACACAATCCAAGATGGTCATGTGGGTGGAGGTAATGGGATGGGGAGAGAAATAAGGGTAACATCGAATGTGGACGGTTCAAACAAGTTGGGTGGTATATGGTAATGGCCATGGAACGGAACAAGATCTTCCACATTGAAAGTTGTGCTAATACCCAATTCCGATGGTAAATCTAGGACGTAAGCGTTAGGACTGGTATGCTTAAAAATCTTAAAGGTTCAGCACCACGAGCTTGTAACTTCTAAGCAACCCCTTGAGAGGAGCACTCAAGCCTATTCCGAACCATCACAAAATCAATCTCTTGAAACTCTTTGAACCTTCTATGAGAATCAGCAGAAATTTTATATTTTTCATTGTTCACATTAATTCGCCTTTTAATCTCAGCATGAAGTTCATGAATGCGATGTGCAAATGCAGATGCAGACTCTGATGACCATTGATGAATTGCCATCGGGATTAGATCTATGAGCGTCCTAGGTTTGTAGCCATGCACAATTTGAAAAGAACTCATACCTGTAGTTCTATTAACCGAATTATTATATGCAAACTCCATGACAAGTAAGAGAGAATCTCAACTCTTAACATGCTCACTTACTAGACACTGTAACAAGTTACCTAAACTCTGATTCACAATCTCGGTTTACCCATCTATTTGGGGGTGATATGCTGACGAAAACTGAAGTCTAGTCCCTATTTTATGCCACAGTGTCTTCTAAAAGTAACTGACAAACTTAACATCACGATCAGACACAATAGTTTTAGGCAAACCGTGCAGACGAACCTCATTAAAGAAGAGTGTAGCAATGTTACTTGCATCTGAGGCCTTCGAACACGTGATGAAATGGGCCATTTTCGAAAAACGGTCCACGACAATGAACACTGAATCGTACTTGCCTACGAAGGCCTAACACAGTCCATAGAAAGATCTTGCCACGGGGTGTGTGGCACAGGTAAAGGTGTGTATAACCCGGTGTTTTTGCCTCCTTTGTTTTGCCAGTTGGCAAACACGATACTGGATGCTGATTTTGACAACATCTCGAGTGAGATTGGGCCAATAAAATCGGTCTTCAGCCAATGCAACAGTCTTGTTGCGACAAAAATGGTTGGCAACCCCTCCAACGTGCAATTCTCAAACAAGGAAATCTCGTAGAGAAGTATGGGGAATACACAAGCGGTGTTTCAGGCACAAGTACCCATTCTGTAGAGTATAGTTACTTTCTTTCACATACTGTTCACTCAGAAGTGAGGTGTACTCTTCTCCAAAATCTGGACATGTAGAATAATCATCTACGAGACGATCAAATCCGGTCACCTCAACACTCAATGAGTGTAACGTCGCCACTCTACGGCTAAGTGCGTCAGTAGCTCGACTCTCTACTTCAGCCCTATGTTTCAGCACAAAGGTGAACCCTTGAAGTTGCTCAACCCATTTTGTATGTCGTGGGTTTAACTTCTTTTGGAAACTCAAAAATCTAAGGGCTTCATGATCAGAGAACAAGACAAATTCCTGTGGTAGTAAATAGTGTTTCCAATATTTGAGAGATTGCACTACCGCATAGAATTCTTTGTCATAAGTAGAGTATTTCTGTCTTGCCTCATTTACCTTCACACTGAAATAAGCTATCGAATGGCCCTCTTAGCTTAACACTCTCCCAACACCAACGCTAGACGCGTCACACGCTACCGCAAAGACCTTAGAAAAATTAGGAAGACGCATGATAGGAGTTTCAGTCATTCAGGACTTAATCTTTTTAAAGGCTTTTGTCGCGCAAGTGTCCATTTAAACACCCTTTTTTTATGCAATCGGTGATAGGGGATGTTACCGTACTGAAGCTACAAATGAACCGCCTGTAAAAAGTAGCTAACCCATGGAAGCTACAGACTTCGTGAATGTTCTGAAGTTCAGGTCATCCCCAATAGCCTTGACCTTTTTCGGGTCCGCAGTCATTCCTTTAGAGGTTACGACAAACCCTAAGAAGGCAATGCTTTGTGACATGAAAGTGCACTTCTTTAGGTTCGCGTCTAACTTTTCTCCTCTAACAGTCATATAAACTTGTCTTAAGTGGCTTAAGTGTTGTTCCTTATCGTGACTATAAATAAAGATGTCATCGAAATAAACAAGGAACTTGCCTATGAAAGTCCTCAACACCTGTGTCATAATTCACATAAATGTGCTCGGAGCATTTGAAAGCCCGAAAAGTATGACAAACCACTCATATAAATCATCTTTGGTTTTGATGACAGTTTTCCATTCGTCCCTGGGACAAACTCGAATTTGATGGTATCCACTCTTCAAATCAATCGTCGAAAATATAGTGGTACCAACCAACATCTCCAACTTGTCGTCCAATCTCGGTATAGGGAACCGATACTTGACTGTGATTTTATTAATGATGCGGCTATCAACACACATCCTCTAAGATCCATCTTTCTTGGGTGTGCGCAGCGCTGACACGACATATGAACACATACTCTCGTTAATGAATCCCTTCTGGAGAAGTTCATCAACTTGCCTTTTTAACTCCGAATGTTCAGATGGGTTCATGCGATAATAGGGCAAGTTAGATAACGTAGATCCAGGGACCAAGTCAATGGTGTGTTGGAAGTCCCTTAAAGATGGTAATTCATTCGGAAGGCCTTTGGGAAAGACATCCTAAAATTCACTCATCAAGGGTTCAACCTCCTTTGAAAACTCAACACTGGACTCTTTGAATGACTCCATTGTAATAAGGGCATGGACAATGTCCTCGGTCTTAGCACCTCGTTCAAACTCTAAAGGGCTAATGATGTGAACGGCCTTAAATGTCTTCTCTCTCTCAATGAGGCCTTTATCATTTGACTTGTTCATTTTCACAGTAGGTGCTCTAGGAGGTAAAGAATTTGTCTTTATTTTATTTCCGTTGTGCATGAAAGAACACATGTTTGATCTCCCGAACAATGTAACGTCCATATCATAAAACCACAGCCTCCCAAGGATGATATGTCCAACATCCATAGGCACAACACTGCACCATAAGGTGCCCTTATACAAACCGAATTGCATAGGAGCTTGACACCTTCGTGAAACTAGGATTGATGATTAATCGACCCAAGCAATTATAGGGTCGTGGGTGAGCAACGGGTGCAAGTCCTAAGCGAGAAACTATACTCTCATAAACAACGTTGGTATAATAACTTCCACTATCGACTATGATTTGACAAGCTTTCTCTCCGCACTTGGCTACGGGATAAAAGATGTTATCCCGCCACCAATCATCACTCTCCTTAGATTGGGCTAGAACGCATCTAACCACAAGAGCCCGCGAGATATTACCCTCCTCAACAGGGTAGGAGATCTCCCCAAGACAAGCCACAGTCTGCTCCCCTACAAGATCTTCCTCATCACTAGGGAATGATTCAGGCTCATAAACTTCTTCCTCATTGTGCTCATTCTCAAGGTCCTCGGCTATGAACAAGTTTCGAGAGGTACATTGTACTGCAACATGTATGATGTCATGACACTTGTAACATTTGTGTTGACAACCACTCTTGGGGACTTCAAGCATTGGACCATTACCCTTATCAACTTTGGTTACTAGTGTAGCAACTGAGTTGGACCAAACTGACGGGGTATTAACATTGGGTTTTGACTCATAATAGTTAGACCTATAACAGGACCCACTAGTATGGAAACGTTTGGTTTGAGGGGTCCTAAGGTACCGTTCTAACTCTTCGACTCTAGAGAAACACTCATCTAGGTCGGTAACGGGGTATGGAATGAGTTTCCCTTATAGTTCTGGGCAAAGACCCATCCGAAATCGGGATAAGGTAACTCTTTCAGGTTCATCCACATTGGCATGGGACATTAGGTCTTCAAATTTATCAATGTACTCTGTGACCGATGAATTCCCTTGGCACAGTGATTGTCACTGATCAAGAAGACGTTCATCATAGGAAAGAGGGACATACTTCTCGTTCAATTGGATCTTCATATCATTCCAGGTGAAAATGGGAAGAAGACCCTGAGACTGCCTACGATGTTCTATCCCCATCCAGTGAAGCCTAGCTTGACCTTGGCAAATCGGACTTTACGCTCCTCAGACATGACATACCATTCGAAGTAGTTTACCATGCCAGTCGCCCACTCGAGATAGACTTTAAGTTTTCTTTTCCAGTAAAAAATAAGAGCGTCCATTTTAACGGACTTCATGATTTTGTCATCTTGATTGATTTGGAGATCACGTTAGTGAGGACGATCTCTTCTACGATCATTAATGTGGATTCGATAATGATTCTCAGTGATGACCTCATTCATCTCTTCAACATGGGTCACCAAAGCCTCATGTCAGGCTTGTTGATCACGCAACTAGTTTTGCAATTGATTGTGGTGATCAGTCATCTGATCTTGGAGATCAGTTTGACTCGCAATCAACTTAAACGCAAGTCCCTTAATGAGGATTTCTATCTTAATGGGATTCATTACTATGCAAGACAATAAAATGAACCCAAGAACCTATATGAACACTGACAACCCTAAACTGACAAATCTCTTATACTAAATCCGATGCAGAAACTAACACAATGCAAATGTTAGGGCTGAGATTAATAAAAAATTAACATAAACAATTAAAAGACAAATCTCCTTAACAGTTTATCACAGAAAATAACAATAGATTCAATTAAATGATTTAATTATTAGCTTGAACTAGTGTTACTTTTGCGTACGTTCCCTATCGGATCTAAAAGATTAGGGTTCTTAGCAAATGACTAGATCTCTGACAATTTTAGGGTTTCGAACGAACTCACAAGTGAGTTCTTTCGGATACCAAGCGAAAAGAAAGGTGAGTAGTAAATTTAATGATCAAATAGATAGATTAGGACTTAAATACTTACGCAACTCGTAGATCATGAAAGAAAGAATGGAGAGAAAAGTTGGTCTTGCACCAAACCGAATGCAGGACAAAGAATTGTACTTCGGTAGAGAGAATCACAGCCTCACGGAAAACTTAACCAAAAGCTTTCAAAACTTTGCAAAAGCAATAATATATTAACATTTAATGTATAAAAGAATTTTTACAAGTCTTTAAATAGGCAAAGCATACTCTTAACTCGAAATAAAAGAGTCCTAAAAACTTAACACACTAAAATGGCAAGTTTTGCCAAAAAAAATCAAAATCTCGTCTTTGGCGGACGTATCTTGCGTTCGATTGACTGATAAATAATAAATTCGCCCGAAGAACTTGTTCACAATCGATCGATCGACTGAGAAGAATAAGTTCGTCAAAAGATCCTGTCCTCAATCGATCGATCAAATGTCTAGAATCAATCGATCAACTAAAACAACATTAATTTCGTAAATCTGTGCGGTTCTTCTTCCGGAACGTTTTTACATTCTTTCGCCTTCAATAGGTTACGGACGGCTGCTTGAATCGGATTTCCCCATCAGAAACCCATGCGGATCCCTGTCCAACTAGATATCAATCAAAGTTGTTTCAGGTCCTACCTGATACACAACTTTGATTATGACTTACACCCATTTGAAGTTTAAACTGCAGGAAATTATAGGTATCCCAGAACTAATATACTAAGAAACCGCTTTCAAATGCACCCTAAAAAGAAATCTTTCTTGCATCATATAGCTACAGCTTTTTATATTACCTCCGAATCAATAGGCCGCTGACCATCTTCTTGCCCATATTGACTGCTAGCATAATATTGTACAGGAATAGGTTGCTGTTTCCAGAATGATATAATCAGCACATTCAGCCAAAATATGTTGGTCATTTGATTTTATTACAACAATCAACTCGAATGAGTTTGATTTTATGAACAATCCAAAGTGAAGATAATAATTTAGAGACATATACCTGTGGCTGATAATTGCCGCTCCACATCTGACTCTGTTGACTTATCTGCTGCTGGGGTTGCTGCTGTTGCTGCACCTGTTGTTGCTGCAGCAGCTGCTGCTGCAGCTGCTGGTACTGCTGATGTTGTTGTTGATAATAATACCATAACTGAGGGGAATTCTGCATATGTCCATATTGGTCATTAATCTGCATGGAATACTGATAAGCCTGCATTTGAGCATGAGAAACAGGTTGGGGATGGGCATTTGATTGGGGTTGAGTTGCAGACGCAAAGCTCTGCTGCTGCATATTTTGTTCCGACCAGACATGGGCACCTGCTACATAGACCTGGCCAGCAGCTACCTGATATGAATTTTGTGCTCCGTTGGCCTGCTGGACCTGTGGATTTTGCCATGTCTGAGATTGGTTAGGATAACCTTGGCCCATAAACATCTGAGATTTCATTTCGGGTGTCGGATATTGCGTCTGTTGAGGAACCTGCCATTGCAGAGGCTGTTGAGCCTGAATATACCCATGAATCCCTGAATTGGAATCCAGGTGAGCTTGACCACTAGAATTCATCAGATGCCAGTTTGGTCCAGTGACAGCGTTATCGTGAAAAGCACTATTGCTCGGCACAACTTGCTGTGGATGTGTTGGTGCAACTACTTGTCGAGAAGTTGGATCACAAGCTGTATTCCGAGGACCATAACCGAGAAGAGTGTGCAGTTGAGAGGGCACCTCAGTTTGCATTCCTGTTAGATTGGTTGTGGAAGAGATCCCATTAGTGTCACTCCCATTCCGAGGTCGATTACTTCCATTTGATTGTGAAGTTGGTTCAGGAGCATTGGAATCACGCGATGCAGAGGGTGTGCACTGCTGAGGATCATCATGTTGGGTGTTTATTGAAAGATTCTCCAGTGAAGGTGGTCTAAGTTCATCTTGTTTCTCAATATCATGCTGTATTAGATTGCAGTTTGCTGCGTTAGGGTAGTGAAGTGCAGAATCCTGAACCCCAAAATGTCGTGCATTGGACTTTTCTGCGCCTTCAGAAGCTTGTACATGTTCCACTGTTTCCTTTATTCCCTCATTAGCTTCTTTTGGTTGGGCTTGGTCAGCGATGGCCTGGGCAGACTGGATATCGGGAACTTTCTGCAGAGATGGTGTATGGTTAAGCATCAAATTCTGATTTGAACCATGAGGGCTGTCGTCTCCAGACACACAGTGAAGCAGAGGGACAAGAATACCATGTCTTCCGACCTTGACATTGTCCAACGTCTTGTTCTCTGTGGCAGGGCACTCGTATGAAGAGCTAGGCCTCATTAGATGTGGAAAGAGCTTTCTATGACGATTCCACGCCTTCTTGATTTCGTGGACAGACCCACAAAAGTCCACAAACTGCCCGTAATAGATAGTTGTAAGCAGCTAATAGAAGGAGATAAATATATAATAATTTCTACTACAACGAATATATGGAGACGTGTCATGCTAAAAGCAAACTCGAAGACCAGAATATGGACAATTTTCATTTTTCAATTATTTTCCATCAACATAATTCTACCAGTGGTAATAAATGGGCTTAAAGAGGAATCCAACCTCTAAAAACAACTTTGACATATCCTCACGGTCATCGTTACTTAAGCCTTGAGATTCATGAGGTTCAGGAGCTATCGCATGAGCTACTATAGAGTCCAGCACATTTAGCTGTCTTGGCCCACCATGCATCATCTCAAATCGTATTAATTCCTGCAGAAGTAAGTAAACAATCAACAACTTTCTGTAGGGTTTATGACATTTGCAATTGAGCATGACACGATATGATGCTTGTAATAATAATGATCCTTTTCATATGCTCATGCCCTTTATTATTCCAAAGAAATTATTAATAATTAAAAATTGGGCAGTAAAGTGGAGTTTTTGGATGATAGGGAGTTTCAATTTGTATGTCCACAATATAAAATTTATTGTACAAGAAATTTTACCAATAGTGGTATGCAACAGACTGGCTGGCTGTATCAATTGTTCCAGTTTAACTACAAATAATTCTGCATCCAGTGTACCAGGCATGAGGAAGATTCCAAAACAGTATATTGATGAAATTGAGTGTGTTCCTACGAGTTTGAGATTAGCCTGACCTTGGAGCTTGAAGTGCCAAGGCATCGCCTATGGTCTAATCCTTAGAGAATCACCCCGTGAAACATGGCACACATTGGTCGGTCCATACAACCATGTCTCCTTCATGTTTTATGCTTTAACCTCATGCACACCCAAAACTAGTACCACAAATCAATTTCAATTCTCAAACTTTTGAGAATCATCAATTGTCATCACCTTACCTACATCATTAATAGCCTATAGGATGCAACATCGTTCATGCATTTTGACCAGACTGTCACGGGGTCGCACTTCCGCAACCTCAGTCCCGTGCGACACCTAACGCATGCTTCGCTAGGTCAGCCTACTTCTGATACCAACAGTCACGGGGCGTCTTTCGACGCGCTTTTAACCCGCGCGGTGCTTTGCTACCACGTGCAACGAAGCCAACCCATCTACATATCAGCTCTGATACCACCCGCCTAGAGGACGGGAACTCCCCCAACATGGTTACCTCTGTTTCACGGCCTACCACCCAGCTTATCGTGCCCCTTAAGACACGCCATTTGCACCACTGTGCTAACTTGGTCTGCTCAAGCTTCACCCTGTGCACTACACTAGTACCTCACTCGCAACAGTCTTGGCATGCAGCTTCCCATGCCACCATGGAACCAAGCCTGACCTTGTGCCTCGCTCGCGTGCCAATGAGTCCCGGTGGCCTTCATGTGCGTTCCGAATTACTAGCACCGTTCATCCTTAGCCCACATGTTGTCAGCTGAGTCCCACCTTCGGTGTTCTCATGAGGTTGCTGACCGTATGCACATGACGCGTGAGTCCGAACCATCGTCAACCTCCCTTGGGTGCCACACGGCATCATTGTGTCGGCGTCCTAGGCCCACCCTTTCAGGCCTAGGAGACACTTGCGCCCCCTCTGGCAACGCAAGGCCCCGTGTGGGTGGAAGGCAACTCTCCAGCTCCTCTCCCACATAGAAGGGCAAAACAGTCATTCAGCCAGAATGGCGGGAGGACCTCAAACCCCTTGGTTTGACATACCGCAATGCCTCCTGCGTCGCTAGCCCACCTTGGCTATGTCGCGTCTGTGTCGCGACCATGTCGCCCCTGCGTCTTCCCCCCTATGCATCCGTGTCGCAACCCCGCAGCTCGACCACGTCGTAAGGCCCTCTTGGCCCCATGTCGCGTGCCCTCCTGGCACCACATGTCGTGCCCCACGCACCATGCTGCAAGCTCGAGTATTGGCCCCGTCACATCCTCCACCACTCCATAAAATGTCAACATCCTCGTTGACGCATTATCGCAGTGAACTGACCCCGCCAACTCCTCCCAGCTTGTTATCATCACATTTCTAGTTCTTAGGTCCGCACCTTCCCACTAGCTCCCCACTATCACCACGGTCGGGTCAACTTGGTTCTGCTGTCACAAGGCCCTCACCTGTTAACTAGCTCAGGGATGTCGCGTGTCCTCTTGACACCACATCGCGTGCCTCCGCACCAATTGTTCAAGGATGTCGCGTGCCCTCTTGACACCACATTGCGTGCCACCGCACCAATTGCTCAATAGCATCATCGCTTCTAGATCGAACTTGGCTCTGATACCAAAATGTCACGGGATCGCACTTCTGCAACCTCAGTCCCGTGCGGCACCTAACGCACGCTTCGCTAGGTCAACCTACTTCTGATACCAACAGTCGCGGGGCGTCCTTTGACGCGCTTTTAACCCGCGCGGTGCTTCGCTAGCGCGTGCAACGAAGCCAACCCATCTATCACATCAGCTCTGATACCACCCGCCTAGAGGACGGGAACTCCCCCAACATGGTTACCTATGTTTCACGGCCTACCACCCAGCTTATCGTGCCCCTTACGACACGCCATTTGCACCACTGTGCTAACTTGGTCTGCTCAAGCTTCACCCTGTGCACTACACTAGTACCTCGCTCGCAACAGTCTTGGCATGCAGCTTCCCATGCCACCATGTCTTGCTCACCTGCCTAACCAAGCCCACAGCCTTGTGCCTCGCGCTCACGTGCCCAACTGAGTCCCACGTAGCTGGCCTTCATGTGCGTTCCGAATTACTAGCACAGCTCATCCTTAGCCCACATGCTGTCGTGCTCAACTGAGTCCCACACAGCGCCCTGGTGTTCTCATGAGGTTGCCCAGCCGTATGCACCGCGACGCGTAGTCCGGAGCCATACATCAACCTCCCTTGGGTGCCACACGGCATCGCTACGTCAACGTCCTAGACCCACCCTTTCAGGCCTAGGAGACACTTGCGCCCCCTCTGGCAACGCAAGGCCCCATGTGGGTGGAAGGCAACTCTCCAGCTCCTCTCCCACATAGAAGGGTAAAACAGTCATTCAGCCAGAATGACGGGAGGACCTCAAACCCCTTGGTTTGACATACCGCAATGCCTCCTGCGTCGCTAGCCCACCTTGGCTATGTCGCGTCCGTGTCGCGACCATGTCGCCCCCGCCTCTTCCCCCCTATGCATTCGTGTCGCGACCTCGCAGCGCGACCACGTCGCAAGGCCCTCTTGGCCCCCATGTCGCGTGCCCTCCTAGCACCACATGTCATTACTTCTATGATAGGGCATTTAAATGGAGGAAAATCGAACCATCTTTGTTGTCTTCGCACGGAATGAATTTTCGTTTGATACAATCGAATATTAGTCAAGCTTTCTTCTTGGTCAAGCAACAAAAGAAGTATGTGATTCTATTCATTAACTGTACTATCAGAGCAACAATAACGTAAGGATTTATGAATTGCTTGATGAGATCTCACAGCTTCATCAGGGATACCTCTTTACGTGTCTACTATGCCTTCTTGAGAGCAAAACAGAATGAGCTTAGCTATTAACAAACCAATCTTCTTGCACTATACTCTGGAGGTAGAAGGACAACAAAATAGTATTGGGGATATGACATTTGATTTATGCCAAATTCATAGTAGGAGATGACTGCATTTAGGTGTAGATATTAGGTCTTGAAAGATGTGTTAGCTCTCATATGGTCCCTAGAAAGGAAGTTGTGATGGCTGTACAGGCTTGGTCAAAGATTAGAGAAGATAATTTATTTCCATTACAGACATAATTCAATTTATTTACAAGCATAATAAACTAGAGATTTTTGTCCCTATGCAAATTCAAATTCAATTGTTGCCACTACTAGATTTTGTGGCCTTCAAAAGCCTTTTTTTATGTAATTAGAGTCTATTTGATTAATGAAATTTTGACCATATTCTTCCCTCTCTACTTTTATCAATTTGTGCAAGAGTAATTTTACCTCCTGCACTTGTGTGCTTTTATGGACGCTCTCAAAGTGTTTCTCGTGATACCTTATCCATAAATAGCTGGTGCTCGTCAGAATTCTGGATAATGCAATAAGGCATAAGGATTGACTGTGGATCATAATCGGAAATACAACATTCCCTCAGGTTTTTAAAGGTGCTATGGTTGTGATCTTTATGACTTTTACCTCAATGGGAAACCCACCACCTAAGAAACAATGGGGCATGGGGAATCCCTGATGCTGTAAAAACACTAAAACCCTACTAATGCAATTTTAAAATCAATTTGAGATTTAATTGAGCAGCGGAGATATAGAAATTATCACAATACACATAAAATATTGAATAACTTTATTAGGGCAATTTAATTGATTCGATTTAGAGTCCGTTAGCATATAAACATCTCGAACTAGAAAATAGGTCTATAGATAGACTATAGTTTCGATATAATTTAGCGCACCAAGCGAGAATCTCGATGTTGTCTCTTGACTCCTTACTAGGATTTGAATAATTTAAGGCCCAAAGGGTATAAATCGTTCAAAGGGAATCAACAAATTAGGGTTAGGAATTTAAAAACAAAATCCCATCAACGATATAAAAAGGAAAAGATATTTTGGGTTTATGGGTTTTCAATAGAAGAAACAAACTAGATAAATTACCTGAAAATAATAAATAATAAACATAAAATATAGAAAATCCAAAGAATCGTTCCTAGGAAGATAGTTGGCCTCACACCAAACCACACGCAGAAAGAAGAATCGGTCTTCCAAATTTTGAGAGAACCGCACTCTCGAAGAAAACTTTGATAAAAGCTTTGAATTTGCAAAAGCAATGTTCATTAACCATTTTCTAACTAAAATTGTATTTACAATGTCTTATATAAGCGAATAAACTCTAACTAAACATAAAGCTCGAAATAAGAAAATACTAAAACAACTAAAACCCTAAAACGGCAAGTTTTGCCTCAGAACTTGTCTAGCCGCCAATTTGCGAACGAGGCTCACGGATGTCCGTCCTAAGGTGACAGGCGTCCATCCTCCACAAAACAGAACGGAGTCTAAATCACAGATGTCGGTTCGAATGTCACGGATGTCCGTGCGCACGGATATCCTTGAGCACGGATGCCCTTGAGCATGGACGTCCTTGAGCACGAATGTCCTTGGGCACGGATGTCTTTGCCTTAATTTTCAGAACACCTTCATTCTTCATTTGGAGACGTTTGGAATGTTTTCGCACGCTTCCTTCACCACCGATAGACCATAGGCGGTTCTTTTAATTGGATGTTCCCATCAATTCTCCCCTGGTGGGAGAAACTCATCTCTGATGATCGATGTACTCTCAACCTTGGGCTTGCCTTTCCACTTGATAAGGTATTGTTGATGCATTTCGGTACACATACTTCTTATTATCCATGTAGCTTTTTTATTCATCTTACCCTTCCACTGGATGAGGTATGTTTGATGTTTCCCCGATTGCTTTCTCCTTGCAGTCCAAATGTTGTCAATTTTCGATTTACCTTTCCACCAGAGAAGATACTCTCGATATGCTTGGTGTGTCTTTACCTTGGGAACAAAGCATGGATCTCTCAAAACTTTTCCATCTGATCTTTTCACATATTATTCAGGCAGATATTTGAAAATCAATGGGCAGATAAGATTGGGGTCAGGTGGATGGGCATCAAGGTTAAGGTCCTCCAACGTAATCATTGCATTAGTACTCATATCTAGAGGAAAATCTAGACTTCCATAATGACCCATTTTAAAGATCGAAAAATTTCCAATATAGCATCTGAACAAACCCTCAACAATTTCTTGCGGAATTTACTCGCGTCTAAATTGAACCAAAACAAAATCACTATCCTTAAATTTATTAAACAAATTTTATGAGTTAAAAAAGTTTTTTATACTTTCATTGCTCAATATAATTTTATCATTAATTTCATGCAACTCTGACGGTAACTCACAATGCAATGCAGAATGTGACTCAAGACTTGATTCACAACATGACTCAGAACGTGAATCAGTATGCAACTCATGAGATGACTCAAAATGCAACTCGAGAATATGAGGTGTACGTGCATCTACGGACTCTATATCCTCATGTATAGGTGACACTACTAACCCTGACAACTCATGTAAGTGACTCGAGTGACACATATCTGACCAACACAGAACTATCATTCATAACGGAAATAGAAGTTTCTTCAACACAAATTATATTTGTTTCTATCTCTTCTATCTCCTCCACACTCATCACGGTATTAGGGGTTATACACTTCCATTTCTATTTTTAATTTTCCCTGCTTTTTTTCTTCATCTTTAATGAATAAACTTCCAACTGGAAATTTTGTGGGACATTAATAGGCAAAATGTCTGAACCCTTGAGACTTTGAGCAATCAAGACATTTATCCGTCTTGGTATTCAAACTCCGTAGAAGGTGACGATATGTTAAAGGAGCATACTTTTCAATAAGTCTAACCTTCATGTCCTCTCATATGGAAATGGGTTTGCTCCGAAGAAATTCAATACAACGTTCTATACGGGATCAAAAGGTTTTGACATTACCCTCCAGCTTTATTTTAACTAACCTAATTTTGTACTCATCCGATACGTTATACAATACTCCTCTACACTAGACAACCACTCCACGATGATGAGGGTATCCTCTACACTCGACAAAGTCATACTTGGGTTCACGATGATGAGGGTATCCCCTAACTCTATTTTCATCCAAACCCTTGGAAGTCCGACCATGGTTTTGAGTATGACGAGTTTTTAAAACCTCATGCTGAGTTTGCATCTGGGCTTCTAGTTCGGTCTGAAACATGGTCAACTTGGTTGCAAGTTCCTTTATGAGAGCTTCGATTCTGGGGAAATCCATGCCAATGTAGGACTCGATTAACAACACTAACTAGTATGCAACCAATGAATATGGAAACTGGAACCTAGAACCTAGAACCTAATATGAACTCCTATTTGACATAACATGCAAACAAAATAAAATTCCTAATGCAAACACCCTAAACTAGAACTGTGCTTTGATACCAATTTGATGCAATAAAAATGCTAAAACACTAGTTATTAGTTATGCAATTTTAAAATCAATTTGAGATTTAATTGAGCAGCGACGATATAGAAATTATTCCCAAAACACAAAATATTTAATAACTTTATTATGGCAATTTAATTGATTCGATTTAGCGTCCGTTAGCATATGAACTTCCCGATCCAGAAAATAGGTCTAAAGATAGACTATAGTTTCGATCTAGTTTAAGGTACTAAGCGACAATCTCAATATTGTCTCTTGACTCCTTACTAGAATTTGAATAATTTAAGGCCCGAAGGGTTTTAATCATTCAAAGGGAATCAACAAATTATGGTTAGGAATTTAGAAACAAAATCCCAGCAACGATATAAAAAGGAAAATATATTTTGGGTTTATGAGTTTTCAATAGAAGAAACAGAAATTGTTCCTAGGAAGATAAATTACCTGACAATAAGAAATGATAAACAGAAAATATAGATCCAAGGAATCGTTCCTAGGAAGATAGTTGGCCTCACACCAAACCGCACACGGAAAGAAGAATAGCTCTTCCAATTTTGAGAGAATCTCACTCTCAAAGAAAGCTTTGATAAAAGCTCTCAATTTGTAAAAGCAATGTTCATTAATCATTTT
The DNA here is from genome assembly GCA_021018995.1 of Chloranthus sessilifolius. Taxonomy (NCBI): domain Eukaryota; kingdom Viridiplantae; phylum Streptophyta; class Magnoliopsida; order Chloranthales; family Chloranthaceae; genus Chloranthus; species Chloranthus sessilifolius. Next base: position 45,341,027 of record CM037596.1, read on the forward strand.
CTAACTAAAATTGTATTTACAATGCCTTTATATAGGCAACTAAACTCTAACTAAACAAACTAAAACTCTAAAACGGCAAGTTTTGCCTCAAAACTTGTCTAGCCGCCAATTTGCGGAGGAGACTCACGGATATCCGTCCGAAAGTCACAGACGTTTGTTCTCCACAAAACAGAATGACGTCTAAATCACATATGTCCGTCTGAATGTCACAGACGTCCGTGGGCACGGATGACCGTGAGCATAGATGTCCTTGAGCACAGACATCATTGGGCGCAGATGTCCTTGCCTTAATTTTCAGAACACCTTCATTCTTTATTTTGGAGCCGCTTGGGATGTTTTCCCACGCTTCCTTCTCCTCCAATAGACCATAGGCGATTCTTTGAATATGATGTCCCCATCAATCCCTCACCGAAGTGTTCTCTCCTTGTCAGCATTCAATTTTTTTTATTTTTTAGAAGTATGCTTGGCTTGAACCTACGACCTTGAGGTTGCAATATCAACCATTGTTGTCAAATCACATATGCAAATCGCATATGCAATTATGCGATGGAATAAAAAAAATTCAAAAAAATCCCCAATAATCCCAAAAAATTTCCAAAAATATATAATATATGTTTTGTGTTAATTTTGTGCTCTATTAATTTTGTAGTGTCTAGAATACGGAATAAAAGTATATAAGATAAGTAGATAACCCATAAAAGAAAGCAAAAAAATTATGAACAGAGATTTAAGAAAGAGAGCACTAAAAACCCAAAAGAGACTAAAAAGACAAAAATCATACCTTGGATGGATGTGGTATGGATTAGGAAGAGGAACCTCCTATTTATAGGCTTTGCGAAGGCCAAAAAGGTAAAAAAATAGAAAAAAAACTCCAATGGTCATATTTATGACCGTTGGAGGTGTATGCGATCGCATATGCCATCATGGCATATGCAATAATACCCTGTAGGATCGCATATGCGATCGCATAATTGCATATGCAATCGCTTTGGACAACAATGATATCAACCTCCCATTAGACTACAGGCTCAAGCCCTTGTTAGTGTGCAATATCAACCTCCCATTGGGCTATCGGCTCTTTTATGGGCAGTGAAGAACTGAATCTTTTATAAGGTACATTGGCGCTATGCATCTTATTTGTGCCCACAGTTTCAACCATTCTGATGTCAGATGTTATTACAGCATTAGGACTTTGGGTCTGAGAGTTTGACTGTGAAATCAAATGGTTGCTTTAATTCAATGCAGAGATTTCGGCATTGTGAGGAGCGTAGTAAGCGCCTATTTTGGCAATAAGGAGATGTTACTAGGATGTTTGCCAAATGAGACTAGAACAGTTTATAGCCCCACCTGTTCAAGGATAAATACGTACTAAATTTGTGTCAATTATTTAAAATGCACACGTTCATTTCTTGGGTCTCCTATTTACACACTTAATTTTTACTTTTTTAGAGTTTTCAAAACTAAATTTGAATTCTTGAAAATTTTTGAAATTAAGTTTTCTCCAAAAAAGGGGCACTATAGTAAATTTACCAATCAAATGTGAGTCAATTTTTTTTATCAAATTTAATATTTGATTCACTTAATTATTTTATTTGCTCTGTTCTTTCTAAATAATTATCAAGAAATTAAAAGATGAATTTTTGTAATTATTTTTGTTCTACTTTTTGGAAGTTAAAATAACTATTTTAAGGTTTCTATGTGTCTTGTAATTAATGGTGGATTAATCTGATGCATGTCAGGCCACCCGCGCGATATGCACTTATTATGTAATATAGGATCCAAACCGTTGGTTGGTCTCATAAGTAGTAAGGGTGAGGGCATGATATAGATCGTTTGTAACTAATGTTGTCAAATTGCTTAAGCCATGCTAAGCTATTTGACTGTGTTTCGCTTAAGCGAAATTGCATAAGCCATAGCATAATCTTTTTTTTTTCTTTTTTTTTCAAAAAAATATAACAAAAATATAAAAAAATATATTAAAAAAAATAAAAACAAGTTAACAAGTATTCAAGTCTCTAGAAGGGAAAAATAGACATTTCTGCATATAAAAGAGAAGTTTTATATATTAATATTCAAAATTATAACTTTAGTTTTGATACTAAGTACTAGCAATGTACTCTACACATTGATCTCTAACCCATTGTGGAACATCTCCTCCATCGTTACCACCATCATCACTAGCATTGTCGTCATCATCGGAATCATCTTCTACATACTCTTCTTCATCCGATCTCACTAGTATGGAATTTATATCATCTGATTGCGTATCCTCTTCTTCTATTAATTCATCTTCTTCATCAACATGCATGCCTTGGCTACTATTACCTCTACCAACAGTTCACCTCCTCCTATCAGTAGGTGTCAGACCAAGAGCCGCTTCAACTTGGGCCCATGTCAAATTTTCCCCATAAAAGACGAGCTCATCTGGAAAATCAACCATCCATGGATGGTCAGTAGACATATCATCCACACATATGGGATCATAGAACCCCGGTTTCTCTCACCTTTCAAGGAATCATTCACGCAATTTTTTATTATACTGCACGAACACTAAGTCATTGAGCTTTTTTTGCTCAAGTCGGTTCCTCTTCTTTTTATGGATCTGTTAGACAAGAGGACCTTTAGAAATGAAAGTATGGAAGTATTAAAACCTTGTAATTTAATTAAAATATTTATGGATTAAGTTTAAGACTTCAATTATCATCTCAAAAGAACTCTAATTTTGCTCACATCCAGAAGCGGCACAAGTAACGCCAAGTATCCTAATGGACAGTTTTTTCACAATGGGATGCTTAGTTATTGGATCTACCCCGTAAGTTGCCCATCAGTCGGATGTAGATTAAAGAGAATTATTAGAATTACTAGAGTAGAAATATATTAATTAGTTTGAACTTTAGAGACTTTAAAGTTTATACTTGGAGTTTTTGTTGTTCTATGTCGGATAACTATGTCTTCCAAAAAATCATTCTGCCTTCTTTTAAAGTTTATACTTGTTTTGCGCATTCTTTGAAGTAGAAGCACATGTTTGTACATAAACACAACTACCCTCCTAGTTTTAACAATTGTTTTAATATGTAGTTTACCTATGTCCTATAGGATTAGGTGTAAACAATGGGCCGCACATGGCATCCAATATAGTAGCAGTCGCCTCTCCATAAAGAGGCGACCGCGGCTACGTAGGATGTCGCATTGTTCATTATGACATGGACAATATTTTCGGGTCCTATTTCCTCAATGGTCTTATTCCAAAAGTGTAAATAAATATTTGGTTGTGTGAGAATGGGCCGATGCATTTACCGATTTTAGGAACATAGTTCCCGTAGGACAATTTGCCAAGAAGTTGATCAATGTCCAACCGGTTATATCCGCCCATCCATCGGCCATCAATGTGCAACCGTATATTTTTCATACATCCTTGTATTCGTCTAATATATTGTTGGTCACTCCCACCTCTTCTTTGAGGCATGTTTCCCAGATTTCCTAGGAGCTTCAATCATCACTTTGAAGCACTTTAGCTTAACGGTATTGAAAGCAATGTTGGCTTGGTAGAACCACTTAGCCACATATTGGATTGTGGTGGGTCTATCCTTACCCTTAAATTGGTTGTCTAGTGTTGTTTGATTAGCCACATCCTCTGAATGTGGTCGACACCACCCTTCTAGTATACCACGACCACATGCTTTTTCGATGGTGGTTGTGAAGGTCTTCTACTTTGGGCCATTGATAGTGTAGATCTATCATCTTCTTCATCATCATCATGACCACATCCATATAGCCTTCTAAAATAACTTTTGACCATGTTTTTTCCTAGAACGCTTGTCCATATACTCTATTATTTCCTTTCGAATTTTCGGAGTAGCTTTTCTACAAGTTCTAGCATTTGATCCAGCCCCATGAGCAAGATGTTGTTTATGACGGCCTATGCCACCCGTGCACTCATAATCATATAAGGTACAAACTATGGTTGCTTCCTCGGTAGGACTCTTATACCGTCCATATTTCCAACCTGAATCACTTTATTAAGGCCTTAGAGGATCTGGGGTTGAAGATGTAGACATAATTAACTGGTGAATGGTGATAGAAAGTAGGAACCACCGAACTAGGAAAAGAGAATTAGAAATTTCAAATTTTTGAAACAAAAATAATAAAACTCAAACCTCCCAAAAGGCTTTTGATAGAAGACCAGAACTAGAGCTTGCTTCACTCTTCAATCTTGAATCTTGATCCTTGATCTTTCCCTTTTGTGCTTTGTAACACTAACACTACTAATAATAGAATTAATTACAAGTTTACAACAATTTAATACACTTTGAAAGAGGATTACAAAGCATAAATAAAAAAAAAAAAACTAATTAGGAAAGATGAGGGGAGAGGATGTAACACCTGTCCCTCGATTTCTGTGTTGGTCAAATTATTGATTGAGACCTGACTGTGTCAGGTAACTGCCTGAGGCCAAGTCCATCTAATTTTGTTAAGCACCCACCTTAGATTGATGGGATATTTCCTATTTCTAGTGGCACCAATAGGGTATCTCATTTATTAGAATGGGTGTGTTAGAAATGTAGTAAAACACACACCACATCTTATACCTTGTAACCAGCCCGAGCTGATTCTTGATGGACCCTGACCCGAGATTTGACCTGAATTAGTCCTGAGTCTTGGTGGTGATGACAAGATCACTGCCAATGGATCAGATTTTTATGATGATCATAGGAATGGTTGATGGGTAGTCAAACCTAGACCCATGAAATTGGAAGAACTAGATGCACTAACATTTAAAGCTATGTGTTTGTGCGTTGCATGGAGCAATGGCATTTCCTGTAATTTTAAATAAAGCCTAAGGGCATTTACAAGTTTATTTTCCAATTTTTCTAATTAGAAATTAGATTTATTCAATTCTCTAGCAAACCCTAGCCCTTAATCTACTTGACCAAAGTTTGACCCATCATACACCATAAATAAAATTTGGAGAAATCTAGGGTGATAGATGCACCCTTGCACATGCACCACAAGGTAAGTTGGACATTTGAAATTCACAATTTTTAAGGGCACCAAAAGACCATAAAAGCCAAGAGTTGACCCAAGTGTGTGGTGTGAAGTGGACCAAGTCGGGTCTATTTTCACATGAATTAGTTTTTGATTTGAAAATTTAAAATTTTCTGGAACAATATTTAGACCAAAACATTTGGAGGCCATGCATGTGATCAAAATGATTCTGCAAGGCCATCCAATGGTCTAGATTTGGTTAACTAGATCAATGCTACATAGGGTAGAGTTTTCTTGAATTTTGCTTGGATTTTTATGGTTTAAAACTGCTTTTTGTTTGAGATTTTTTTTTGAAAATTTTTGGAACAATATTTGACCAGCATGTTTGGAGGCCATGCATGTGATCAACATGATCATGCAAGGGCATCCAATGGTCTAGATTGGTCAACTAGGCCAAGACCAACATGGCATGAAATTTTCTTCGATTTTCTTAAGGTATTGTAAGCTAAATCAAAAAAATTTTTATTTGAAACTTTGGAATTTCTGGAATTATAGTTTGATCAAGCCATTTGGATGTCATGCATGTTGTCAAAATGATCATGCAAGGCCATCCAATGGTCTAGATTTGGTCAACTAGACCAAGACTATGAAGTGTAGGAATACCCTTGATTTTTCTTGAATTTTGGCAAAAGAAAATGGTTTTTGGTTTGAAATTTCTTTTTAATCTGGAATATTATTATGATCAGCACTTTCGATGTCAGGCATGTGATCAAATGGTCATGCAAGGTGTATATTTGGTCAAAGATGAACCATGTTCATCATTGTGTATAAATTTTTAATTTCTAACTTTATATTTTCATGCCATATTATTTAGAATAAATGGACCTTAAGACTGATATCTATGTGTTTTGTAGATAACATGAGTTAGTTGTGATCTCAGGAAAAATTAAATTTTGATCACAGATTTTAAGGTCAAAGGAGTGGTCATAGATGCAAGTTGAATACTAGAATACTGTATAGTATAGGTTCCATTAATGTCATTTCCTTGCAAAATATATTAATGGGATTGTGACTTGATATTAGTAGAATTTTGGATATAATAGCTATGTGAAATCTCATGAATATTTTCATCATTTACTGGTTTTGATCATGATCGAAATTAATGGCTATAGATTGCTTGGCATAGTATTGAATCTTACTGATTTAAATTTTGAGCATGAATAGTAGCTAGAATATACTGAATTTTATATGAATTCATCTCATGAAATTTTAGTTAATTTAGTGATCTTGATGATAGTCCAATCGGATGGTCACGATTGACTATATTGAAATTGTTTGAATTGCATGGTATAGATGCAAAGCTTGTTTGCTTGTGTTATTTTAATCATAAAATTTTGATCTACTGATGAGTTTAGATGAGTTAGTAAATTCTGGAAATGCATGCTTGAATCTTGAATTTTGATTATAGAAATTTGAATGGTGATAGATTCATGTATAAGAAAAAACTTGATATATAGGTTCTATATAGTTAAACATTAATCGGAGCCAAGATGGTCTATCGATTAAAGTTTGACCATTTTGGTTGACTGATGGTCTGACGAGTTCCCAACTTTGGAAGCTCATGACCAATGTCGATCATGAATGATCAACGGTGATCAATTGCATATTGACGAAAACCCGAAAATTCAGTCACTTAGGCTATAACACGTATAGCGAATTGATCTTGAAAACCTGATCGAAATTTGATTTTGAGAAGCGTGATTTTCGTAAAACTGATTTCCGAAAAGAAAATGGTTTGAAAATCGTGCCCAAAAACTAGGTTTGATCGGATGGCTCCCCAAGCTAATACGAAATTTCTAGATAGAACGATACCCAACGAATAGGGTAGTACCGGCAAACGATTCGTACCGATGAAATCAATAGAATGGACCTGAAACGAGACCTCGATGGATCTGAGACTAACTTAGAATCATCCCGGACCGAGATCCGAAATATTGTGGCATGAGATGGACACTAGGTGGACCCCATCAATGGCCCAAATCTATAGGCCTTGCAGCCCACAGCAGTTTGATCTCAGACCAGAGAACAAAATAAATTGAAACAAATTCCGAAAAAATTCCCAAAAATTTTTGTTAAATATGTTAACGGGTTTCCGATACCCAGTTAAATTTTCAGACTCGGACTCTCCGTAGATTGAAAGTTACGGCACCCAAGAGCACAAGGCAACGAATCTGCCCTATTGCACCTGAAATCAGAGCCCTCGAAGAGCTATGATTTCCGTGACCAAGACCTCTTCAGAAAAATCTGGGATAAATCAAGGTCAAACCTTGACCTTTCCCTAACACTTGGATAAAATTTCATGCGATAGTTCCATCAGGATTGTCAGCTGGAAATTATGGAACATTGTGACGCAAAACTGTGTTTCATGGCACTCAGCCAGTGACCAGACCTGACCTTTGATCGGATGGACCTGATTCCATCTTGATTCTTTGACTGTTGACCCCGGAAAATGTAAAGATAAATTATAGAGAACTCCCTAAACTTTCCAGAAAGCCGCTGACTGCCGGATTTCGATATCGACACTTAGAGTTACAAACCTAACACTAAGGCCCAATAAATCTGGCCCAATACCTGACAAAGGAGGACAGATCTCAGTGATTTGTCAACCATGATCAAGTTTGATCATATTTTTGAGTGCCACCACCTGGGAATGATGCGGTTACCGACCCTCTTTCACCCAGTTTTCGTAGGACTCAAAAATTAGATCGGAGTTGAAAATGGTGAGCGATTTACCACAAGGTGTTCGGCACACTTGTGAAAAAAGCTGCAAATTGAAGATTTTAGTCAAAACCTTGACTTCACCCCGAGACCCGTGACCATTTGGGTAATACTAGATCACAGTAGGTACTGTGAGATCAACCTGGGATGGAACTTATGTTGACTTGGTCAACTGAGTCATTGGACCGAACCCTTAGATGGTCCCAAAGGCCCAAATACTAAGTAATTGATATATAGAATTTTGTTAAGACCCAATTATCCAGGCCATGACCCGGTAAGCATTAGATGATTTTCTAAGCTATGACCCAGCCCAAAAGTATTTTTGAAAGAAAATTATAAAGGCACCACTTGAATAATAGCAACACCCCGTTTGTGGACCCGGACCTTGAAGAGGCCAATATTACCTAAAATTGGGTCTCGTAAAGGCTCAAAGCACATAGGGAATGACCCGTGGACCTTGAACCCGTAGGTTAGGATTTGACTAAGTTCAAATACGCGACCCGAAGACCTGATATGTACCAGTGGTTCGCCTTGAGGCCCAATCACTAAAATAAATGGAATAAGACCATGACCCATTTGACCCAAGACCCAAATGAGTCTTTAATAAGAATGGAATAGACCCAAGGCCCATATCCGAAAAACATAGGGAAAATTACAGCAAATGGGTCAGATATAAGTGGGGAAGTGGGTCTCAGATCAGTTTTTGGGAGGATAGTTAGGCTGGTGAGGTCAACCTTAAAACTCTCTTCCCTGATATCCATGCTATTGCTACCAACCAGGTGGGGACAATAAGTCAATTTACGTCCAATACCAGTGGAGGTCGGATTTGGGAGGTATCCACCCACCGGTCCCTTAGGGGTGAAGAGATCGCCTCTTTCACCAGCCTCATGTCTACGATTTACGCCTCTTGGCGTGATACACTTCAGCTAGACCAGCAGATTTGGGCGGCCAACAAGGATGGGAGGTTCAGCGTTCGGTTCTATTTCCTTATGCTCTCACGCCGCCCTCTTATCAAATTTGAGAGTGTGTTTCTTTGGAAGATGAGGATCCCCCCTAAAGTTCGATTTTTCACCTGGCTTTTGTGCAAGGGAAAAGTCCCTACGGTTGATCACCTCATCCGACGGGGCATGGAGCTGGAAAATGTTTGTGTGATGTGTCAGCAGGATGAAGAGTCTGTCGGGCATCTGTTCATGCACTATCAAATCGCCTCTAAGGTCTAGTGTACGGTACTTGGTATTTTTGGGCTCAGCTGGGTTATTCCACAAACCTTCCACCAACATATCCTCACCTGGTTTTCGACATGCATGGAGGTTCAAGTTTGGGTCCATTGGGAGGTGGCGTTTTTTGCTGTTTGCTGGAATTTATGGCTGGCACGGAATGAGAGAATTTTTTCTAACAAATCGCATCGAGTGGGTATGATCATCAAGGAGGTTAGGGACTGTATAGCAGGATGGGCCCATAGTAGTGGGGTCCCAATCGGGGAGCTGGCTACGCCTTGGGATCCCGGCTAGTGCTGCTACTTCTCCTGGGATCCTGGGATCTGGGGATTGTCGGTTGCAGAGGGATTGACCATACCATGTTTACTTTTTGGTCTTTTCCTTTCTTAGGTTGCTCTTAGTTATGTAGTTTCGTCTCTTTTTTTACGGTGTACGATTTTCAGCGCCTCGCTGGTTTCTAATATAAGTTTCTATTACCGATCAAAAAAAAAAAAATACTCTCTTGACTCTCTAACGAGCCTTACCTTGCCCAAATGGAAAAGTTATCGAAGCCATAGGATATTCTTTAGGAAGGAAGAAATATCGGCCTATCAATGAGTGGTCAATCAGTTGACTTAACTCAAATAAGTTCATAGAATTATTGGAAACGGGCACCTCGATGCCTTAAATTTCGTTTATGGATGATCAAGCTTTATTTTTACTGAGGACAATAAACACGAGTCCTTATTAGACTCTAAATTGAGGGAACACTTAATCTAAGTGTGAACCGACGAGATCCTTCGTTAGGATCAAGTCATGAAACTTGAAGACCCGGACCTTGACTTCTGATTTGAATGAACTACTTGAATTGAATGATTGATTAAACTGATTGATAGATATACGTCAGTAACATGCTTGTACTTGATCTTGAACTTGTATTGAAACTCGAACTTGAACTTGAACTTGAACTTGAACTTGAACTCGTGCTTGAACCCAAAATGGGATTTTGAACTTGAACTTCTACGAGGAAGTATATCTAAATCTTGAACCTGAAATGGGAACTTGAACTTCTAGGAACAAGATACTTGAATTTTGAACTTGAATATGGAAATCATGAATATATATTGAATCCTGAATATTAATTATTTGATAACGAATCCTGAAATCTCGGAAGTGAAAAGAGGATACTATCTTGAACTTGAAAACCTCACATAGTTGATCATTGTTCTCACGAACAGGCTCATATGTTCACCTCGTACTTGAAAGAGTTATTGAAATGTCAGCTAAGGATTGGGTCTAGTTGGACCAACAGGGTCATTGATCCTTGTCTTGATTGACTAAATGGCGGAGAGTGTCAACCTTTGTCTGTGCAATATTGGCATCTTGAATCTTGAATCTTAGACCATGGTTGGTGTCTGGTATCGCACTGAATTAATTAAAAGACATTAATAATAAATAAATAAACCAAATAATAAACAAAGTGAAATAAATCAGTAAATTGGTACATAAATAAGTCTAATAAATCTAATAAACCTTGTAAATCTTTTGAGTCTGCTAATGATTTAGAATAGTTTGTTGTCACTTGCCTGATTGTAGTTAAATTTCTCCATGTTATATTTATTGTGAATGATTATCCTCATATTAGATAGAAATGGCTTAATGTCATTGTACTTAGAATTTCTGCTTAACCTTAGTCTAATCTTGCTTATTTCTATGATATCACAACTGTTGGTAACCTCACTTGCACTTGCACGTATGGAATTCTCTTACACTACTTGTACTAAAAACCCATTATAAAATTAACTAAGATTTTATTAAGCTTCACCGCTTACAGCCGTTTCATGACCCAAAAATTTCAAAGGCCAGTCAGCAGCCACCTAGCCAAAGCTAGAGGAGCTGGACAAGGAACGATCCAGGAGCGATCATCAAGTTGACAGTTTGAGCTCATTTTGCTTCAACACCTGCACACCTGGTTTTGACAGGATCTTTTCCTTTCTTTTGATTTTAGTTATAAGTTCAGTACCTTTGAAAAAACTACCGAAGTAACTTGTATTGGAACTTTAAAGTATGTTGGCTTTTTAAGGTTTAACTTTTGAAAAATCTCTTGAATTGTCTTATTTATAATTCCGCACTAAGTAATATTTATTTACGGTAAAGTCGTAAGCCCGAATTTGCTCGATCAGGTTAACGTGACTTGGAATTTAAATCAAAAAGTATTTAAATAATGTTTCCGCAATTACTTTGAAAATGAAATAAAATATTTCCGCAATTATGGAAACCAAAAAGCATTTCCCGCGATATTTCAAAAAAAAAAAAAAAAATTATGGCAAATTATGTAAATTGAATTGTGATTTAACCGAGTTTGAGAAATGACTTAAGAGATTGAAATGCCGAATATAGAAGCGGTGGTCGCCATGATGGTGCCGCCATCGAGTCCTCAAGGTGCGAGGTCCGAGGGAGGAAATTTAAGCCAAAATAGTAGTGTGAGGAGCAGAGGACCCAACCCACCTTTTTATAGAGGCAATGGACCACAAAAAGGAATATATATATATATATATATATATATATATATATATATATATAAGTGCTCCAACGGTCATAAAAATGACCATTGGAGCATTATACGATCGCATAAACCAGGATGGCTTATGCGATTTTGTGGCTTAATATGGCATAAGTGATCGCATTTGACAACACTATTCGAAACAGGTTGCCAAGGATGTCACTTATATGGACTAGTGTCCACTATTAGTATGATCGCTATTTTTGGGAAAGCACTATTTAGGATCACTCCCAACCCAATAAAAATGGCTATTACCTAGTGTTGGTCCGATACGTACGGGAGGTGTTGGGAGGTGTGGATGGGATACGGACCTAGCCTTGGTATTTAACATATATAGTGGCTGCTCTCCTGAGTCGAACCCGTGTCCTCACGCTTGACAGCCCAAGCCTTTTACCATTGCTCCAAGCAATGGCCCCTTTATTTGGGATCACTCTCGACCCAATAATGGCTTTAAAGGAGTATAACCTATACGTTGGATCTTTAGCGTTTAATTGTATTAGAGCCCAATTGGATTCTCTAAAAATAGTCCTTAGGAGCCACAAGCCCTAACAACTTTAGAGAGCTTGTATCATTGAAAGAAAGATCGAGAGGGTTTGGGCCTAATGAATTGATTCAAAGAGGATCATTTTCATCAATTCATCAAGTTGATTTGTACAAATAAATATCAAAGATGTAAAAAAATAATTCTTTTGATTTTAGATTGCATCAAATATTACAATAAATAATTTTTATGTTCGCTTTCGATGGGACATCTCCCCTAAATTTTTATATATTGGGTTCAAAAACCCATATTGCATTTATTCATGGTTTCACGGAACCTTTTTCTCTTATACATATTGGGGTTCCACGACTCTCCCACCCCCCTTGTCTTTTGGGGATTATGAAACCCTTCCGCTGTTGGAAGTCTCATGTACACCATACTGTGTACAAGTTCCAATATCTACTAGAAAGTGATTGTTTCCATAGAAACTTTAGACCTGGACAGTGAACGACCATGAAACACATTCTTAGATATCTTCGTCGCACTAAGGATTACTGCCTTGTCAATGGTGGTATGCATTTGACTATTTTTAGTTGTGTGGAATTGCATTTCCAAGCGAATACATCTTTACTTTTGGTGGGAGTGTAGTGGAATGGTGAGGCCTGATGCAAAACTTTATAGCCAACTCAACTATGGAATCCAAGTATGTTGCAACTAGCGATAGCTCTAAGGAAGCAATTTGCCAGAAAAAATTCATGGAGGAGCATACGGTTGTCCAACCTGCATCTTTATCCATTCCGATGTATTGTGGCAAGAATTCTGCTAATGCTCAGTGCAAGGAGGATAGGAATGACAAAGGCTCCAACTACATTGAAAGAATCACATTGTGCGAAAAATTTGTAACGAATGCTGCGATTGAAATAATGAAGACTGATTCACAAGAAAATCTTCCTGATCCAATGACCAAGGGGATTCCGACCAAGGGCTTTGAGAAATGCGTAGATGATATGGTACTACAGGAAGTTAGGGGGAGTTTGTTGGAGATAGTTCCCTAGAAGCCACTTATTTCTTCGTCTATGGCGTAAACCTGTGAGTGTTCACAACTGGGGGTAATTCATTTATTTGTTGCTATTTCCTTTGTGAATTCTATGTATTAAAATTCATTCAGTACCTCTAGAAGTAACTTGCAATGGGGTAGATGTTGAATACCCTTGATCAGAACATCTCTAGAGGCATCTACGCTACCTGTGACCTGTAGATGAAGAAGACGTAAAAATAAATCATAAAGCTTCATTGATATTTATACTAAAACAAAAAATCAACTCACAACTAGATGAGATAAATATATTCTCGGATGAAGTTCTGACTCCAATATATATATATATATTGCAATTAATTTTAGACTGGAAAAAAGTTATATACTTACCCAATGAATTTGATGCAACATTTATTCTTGAAAATTAATGTGATAAATAAACCAATTAAATCTTTGTTGAAAATTAGTTTAAATTTTACATCAATTGATATGTCTAGGGATCTGCCAAAATATAAAAGCAAGTGTATCATTTAGAAAATTATCAGCAGTTCCTTTCCTTAGGTTTAATCCAAACCTAGTGGTAGCTAGAAATGCAAATTGTGCACTCATTTTATGGAACTCTAACTTACAAGATTGTGATTGACTGCATTCTCTGGAAAACAAAAAGAAATCTAGGACATTGGTAATGGCCATCAATTGGAGGTTATCAGATTCCCTGAATAGATAGTATCATAAAGTTAGCATGAAGCCATAGAGTTGCAGTGTCTTTTGTCAAACCAGATTTGAATAAATATGAAGTTGTGGGATATACCCCTCTACAAAAAATCATTGAAGAAAAATGGGGAATGGGGATATGAACAAGACTAGTAACAAAGACGCATTGTATTTTCCATTTTTTGGCTTGACTACAGATGTCAACAAGACTAACCAAAAATATTTTTTTTAATTATATCTCATTTTGAGTATTGTACTTAAACATTTGGAAAACGGGAAGCTAGGCTAGAGTGTAAAGTTGAACGCCACACTCGAGGGCACTTTTCCATGCCATGTGGAACTCAATGCTCACGTTGCACCCGTCCCCTCTAGGATTTACCCCTCCGAGGGTTTTCAGATTATATATATATATATATATATATATATATATATATATATATATATATATATATGAATGGTGACTTGATCTTTGCATTTTTCTTTTCACTTTAACACCCATTGTATATATATATATATATATATGAATGGTGACTTGATTTTTGCATTTTTCTTTTCACTTTAACACCCAGTGACCACGTGGTCAACGAAGATTGAAAGGGGATTTTTCTGATCATGGATCAATCTTATGCATGTCCATGTGGCATCCAATCATGTAGTTGGGTTCCATGTGGCACCAAAATTAGTCTAGTATGTATATATAGAAGGAGAGAGAGAGAGAGAGAGAGAGAGAGGCCCGAGACCATGCGTTCGAACCAGCCGAGCTCCACGTGGCACCCATCCAAAGGGATCGGGTGCCACGACAACTTGCCCAAGGTCAATCAGGTCCATCTTTAAAAAAATGCACCAGGTTCAGGCAGCATGGGAAATTTCGACCAGAGTTTTTAGGGGAAAATGCGGAAAAAAAAAAATCTAAAACCTTAAGGAGCTTGGTGAATCCTTAGAGGACGGGAATAACTCACGATCATGTGCCACATCCACGTGATCTAGCATTCAAACGCACGGTCACCGCTGTGCATTCGAATGCATATTCGCATTTCTCATCTACACACACACACACACACACACACAGATATATATATATATATATATATATATATATATATATATATATATATATATATATATATATATAAAATATTGTTTAGAGGATCCAACATGTGGTATCCAATCATATGGTTGGCTGCCATATGGCACCCAAATCACTCCACACACACACACACACAGATATATATATATATATATATATATATATATATATATATATATATATATATATATATATATATATATATATATTGTTTAGAGGATCCAACATGTGGCATCCAATCAGATGGTTGGCTGCCATATGGCACCCAAATCACTCCAGTGTATGTATGTGGCAATGCTAATTTCACCCACTTCATTGTGAGGTTAGCAATATCCTTAGATAATAATACCCTCATTTCAAGGTATAATTGTAATTTTAATATGGACATTTTAGTAGAAAAAAATCTTATTAAAGAGGGCACCTATATCACTACCATCTTCCCTCGTTTTTAAGGTCACTGCCTTCTTCCATCATAAACCTTGTCTCCCTCTTAAAGCTCATCTAGTTACTTCATGAAAAAAGCTCTGCTCGGGACCAAACCAGATCAGATCGGTAAGGACAGATCATTTTCATCAGACGACAATGCTCTTTCATAATACCATGTTCTTTTTCTGGCACCTTAATAAATGAGATCAGATAAGAATTTAATTTTGGCTTTGTAGACCTCAGTGATTCGGCTTTTTGGTTTTTGGTCTGTAACTCCTATCTGCTAAAACTGAAATCATGTTTCTGTTCGTACTTGAGTAAAGGCCATAGACGTCATTAAAAAAGTGAGGTTCTTGAACTAAGTGATGAACTGTTATACGGTGTTCCAACAATAAATTGGTACCTCATACTTACAATTTTTAAAGGGTCACCGTATATTGTGGGTGGTATGTACAGACTTTGGGACATAATTGGTTCAGTATTTGAGGCATGGTTTGGAGCAGAATTAGGTACAACTGAACTGATGCAGGGAATTTGAGCCGCATATCTATTTGCAGGAAAATCAACCAAACATTTTGCCTCATATACGTATACATTCAATTGAAGGTTGATAAATATCCTTCAGAATCGTGGTTGCTGGCCAAGGAGTAAACGTTCTGACAATATTTTAATGCGAACTTTTTCATGGAGTAGCTAGACGAGCTTTAAGAGGGAGACGAGATTAAAGAGGGAAGATGGCAGTGAAATAGGTGCCCCTTTACTTTAATAAGATTTTTTTTAACTAAAATGTCCCTATTAAAACTACAATAACACCCTGAAATAAGGGTATTACTGTCTGAGGACATTGGTAACCGCACAATGAAGTGAGTGAGGTTAGAATTGCCCATATATATATATGTATATATAGAGAGAGAGAGAGAGAGGGAGAGACAGAGAGAGAAAGAAAGAAGCAGCATAAACAACAATTTAGAGTACTCTACCATGTATTTAAATTGAGAGAAATGAGCATAAAGAACAGAAAGAATCTGTGAATTTTGCTTCTCTTTTACGAGCTCAAGTGCATTTTCATATATAGCAGATGCTGCTTCAATATTTCCCTGCAAAAGTAGAGGATAAAATTGTAACATCAACTTCCTACCAAAATGTGAAAATGGTAGAGAGTATTATGTACCACACGTTTTTCCATGTTAGCTTCTCTTGCAACACATTTGACGAAGTCTGGAGATAACTCTGAGCCAAATCGGAAAAATGCGCCACGAGCACCATTGATATCTCCAATTTGCTCCTTAAACCTTGCACAAAAGAGATGAATTCCTGGTACTTTCTGCTTCCAAAGAAATATCAGGAAGACCTTAAACATTGACAAAAATATGCATGAAGAGAATACATATGAAAAGCCAAGAAAACAGTTTAATCAGCAGCACTGAGCTTTAGTGCAAACACATTTTAGCGTGCATTATTATCCCCTTTGTAGAAGGTATTTATAGATGTGCCAGTTATATGAAGTACCATTCTAACAGAAAGCAATGCAGAATTATAAATAAACACCATAGCAAGAATGTTGATTGCGCTGCCACCCAAGAGGTAAAATAATACCTGATTGTGGATATGACGACATCTACCATGTTCTTTTTGTTTTGGAAAATTCTGTCATTTTCTTCATTCCAAGACGCACCAAATAATGATCAATGGACATGTATTTATTCTGGCATTTCTCTCATCAAAGTTTTAAACTGCTCTTACATTCTAGAGCTTTTGAAAAATTATTTACAGAGGTGGGTGCCCTTGAAGAGCATGCATCACTCACTTCAGGGCATTTTTTTCTTTAATCCATGACACCATAAGAAAAGAATACTCGATTGCCTATCAAACAAGCTCAAAGTCGAATGTTCTAAATAGTCTTTTGACAGTGTGAGACCTAAAGCATGCAGACGAAGCATTGGGACATCAAGGAGAAGACTTGCCTCAAATCTAGTACCACCACTAGGATCAACTTCGGGTTCAGGAGAGAAATTACCAAGGCCCTGTTTGGCAACACTTATCAAAAAAACACTTTTCATGAGAAAAATATTGGGTGACAAGCTTATTTCATCAAAGGAAATGGCCACCTCTAACTGAAAATAGGGTTATGTTGAGAAGCTGCCTCATGCTGCTCCTCACACAACACCATTTTCAGCATGTGAGACTTCTTTGAGAAGCAGCATGTGAATTACCTCTTTACAGAACCTTGGAAAGTGCTTCTGAAAAGGGTTGCCAAACAGGGCCCAAATCATGCAAAAAGGCGTTTGTGCGAAACATCTATTTGAAGGATCCATCAATGACTGTCTTCCCTTTATATTTAAAGCCTAAATCAAGGAACCCACATGGATCAATTGGGCACCCATCTAAGTCCTTTGAAAATGATGCCTCACCCTCTTCCCAACCAAAGGTCATTAAGCCAAACTAATCTAAAGTTGGTTTGACTTCCAGTTCATTAGATATATGAAGAAAAGGAAACTGCTTCTCTTCCCAGGTGGGAACGACTATGGACAATAACGCCAGAAAATCTGAAGGATTTGCTCATTTTTGTGGGATCCTTCCCGGGATACGTTTGATCCCAAAAAATTTTGGTCCATATTTCTTGGTTACTCTAGGTCTCAAAAGGTAAAAGTGTTATGATCATGAGTAGATGGTTTGTGTCCATGGATACCCTTTTTGAGAATATTCCTTATTTCTCTCCTCTTGGTCTGCAATGTACTCTTCAGGAGGGGTTGGATTTGGGAGGTCTATGGTTGGAAAAGGCTTTATATGGTTGCAGCAATCACCTCGTGCGTGATTGTAGCACCCTAGAAAATTTGAGCCTAATTATTGTCGTCCCGGATATGTACAAGTCTATAGCGACTGTGTACAATCAGCGCCGTCTATGGGAAACCAATCGTAGTGTTTTATATGCAAAAAGGGTACCATTGTAACCCCAGTACACATCATAAGTCGCGTAGAGGGCACCCCTGGTAAAGAGTTGAATTAGCAAGCACCTGGTCTAGGGATCAAAACCTGTTGGGAGCGTTGAGCTTCAGTTTTAAGTTTTGTTTTTAAGGACTAAT
Source organism: Chloranthus sessilifolius (assembly GCA_021018995.1). NCBI lineage: Eukaryota > Viridiplantae > Streptophyta > Magnoliopsida > Chloranthales > Chloranthaceae > Chloranthus > Chloranthus sessilifolius. Next base: position 45,359,377 of record CM037596.1, read on the forward strand.
ACACTGAAATTGGTGTATCGGCGGTACACAGAACCAAGACCCATGTCTAACACCCAAATTAGTGTACAAGTTATGCACAAAACCCAAACCCTAAGTATTTATATGATTCCCACGCATAAGGTGCATGGAAATCGAAAGAGAGATTGAGAATTGAGAGAGCTCCTTATAAGTTTCCCTCTTGTTTCCTCTAGTGGAGAACCCCCAAACCAATTTCCTAATTGAGAACCTCAAACCTTTGGATTTTCCGCGATCTTCTCAAAGAAACCTACGCAATAATCCTTCAACGAAGAAGAATCGTTGTGTCGACATCGCCGCGCTGTGCGATTGCCGAAATCCCACGATCAAGGGATCGTGTAGTAGAGCACGTAAATAACAAAAACTTCGTCAACGAAGACCGGAGACTTCGCATGCGAAGAATCTGCAAAAGTAAATGTCTAAACTCCGGCTCATGAACCTCAATTTCATAGGTTTAGGCTTTATCTAATCAATTCTGAATTTCCATGCAAAGAAATTCCGAAGATCAGACGCGTGAGGGGCATTGTAGCTGAATTCCTACGATTCTGAAGTTGTCGGACGTTGCATGCGCATGAGATTAAGGTAGAAAATCATAAATTAACGTTGTAACATGGAATTAGGTTAGATTATATGTTTCGAATGGGAATGATACTAGGAAAAGTAGATTTTGGAATTAGAAGAACAAAGCAAAAGAGGGGCGAGTTCATCAAGCTCGCCGCGGTGAGTGCTACATGGAATTACAGGCCATTTTGGCTCTGTGAAAACTCGTTGCGGCAAGGCGGTGTGTGCCACATGGAACCTGTACACCTCGCCGCGGCGACACTGTAGCTCGTCGCAGCGAGATGCTCTGTTCATGTAAGCCTTGGTTTTTGTCCTTTATGAGCTTTGGAAACCTTGTTTTATGCCACGTACGATTCGTTAACATTTAGAATATGTACAAGATGTGATCAAGGGTAAATACGAGGAACCTTGAGGGGAACTTCGCTTTGATTCGTGCAAGTTTGTTCGCAAGGGTCAGACTTTAAGGTAGGGAAGATTCGCGATGCCCGATTATATGTTCTCTCGATTCATGGTTTTATGATGTGATTATCAACTGAACTTATATGTTTTCAACAACGTGCTATATGAGTATATTGAGACTCTTTGAAAGCTTAAGTTTTGGTTTCCGCACATGATCATTTCATTTTGTACCATGACATAGTAATGCATTCGACTCGTTAAATTCCAAATTCTCAAATTCTTATCTATGTACGTGTGACCTGATTTCTCAAAATTCGATCTGTGTATATGTAATTTGATATGGTTGATTCCGAAATCATGTGCAACGAGGAGTGGAGCCTCCATGAGAGGGGTGGAGTCCCCGAGGTTATGACCCTGTGTCCGCTGCGGATTACTCAGTTCCCACTACGAGATGCATTGTCATGAGACTTGTTCCGAATTTACGTTAGTAGTAAGGGGAGTGGAGTTTCCAAGAGGGGTGGAGTCCCCGGGGTTACGACCTTGTGTCCACTACGGATACTCTGTTCCCATTACGGGATACTTACACGAATGAAATCCAATATGATATGTTCTCGATTTTCTGCTATGTGATATGACATGTTCCGATTCTCTAATATCCGATATGATATGTTCTCAATTTTCTGTTGTGATATGACATGTTCCGATTCTCTGCTATCCGATATGATATGTTTTGATTCTCTACTAGGTGATCTGATATGTCCAATTTTCTCTGCTATCAATACTCCTGTCTTTTATATACTTGTTTCTATCAGTATGCTATGAGCTCTTTCTGATTTCTTGTATCCGATTTGCATGGTTTTCCGTACGTTATCCGCATCATGACATGATATGTGTTAAGATCATGAGTAGAAATGCTTTGTCATATTCCAATGTAATTGATACGATATTTATTTGAAACTGTTTTACTTATGCATCAATACCATGAATTAGAATGATGAAGTATGATTTGGCACTATTTTCCCCCTACTGAGCTTGGACTGTAGCTCATTCCTCGACTATACGTCACAGTTGCAGGTGAAGGTCTTGAGAGGGATCCGAAACAAGAAGAGGATCCTGATTACAATCTGGAGGAAGAGGAAGAGCCACCAGAGGAGTTCTTCCCTTTGTTTTCTTTGGATCTTCGCGGAGTGTGGATTGTTTTGTTCTTTTTGGATACTCAGTAAAGTATACTGTTTAGATTCACGTACAATTTGGTATAGTTTTTTTTTTGTCCACTAGTTAGGTGAAGGTCGGCCTTCACCGGTGGATTGTATAGTTTAGTTATTTGATTAAGATGGAATGATGGGAATTTCTTGTTAGTTTATAATGTCATATGTTTTGTCTTATAGCTCTGCTTTCGAATCCGCGCACTTTGCTTCCGCATTGAAGTAAACTAACCAGAGAAAGATGGCTCGATCTTTTAAATCTTCTATGTCGGGGAAGATCGAGCTGTCACAAAAGGAATAAAGCACCTCGATACCAATAATGACTCTGTAATTTAGATCGGGTGTATGATCTGACGACACGGATTTTGGGTAAGGAAATCTGGGCTGTCACAAGTGGTATCAGAGCTTAGGCTATAAGTCTCATAGGGATCTTGAGCTATGGCTTTGGTTCGTAGCATGTGGCATTAACTTCCGTCATTCCTAAGGCTAGGTTATTGTGGTCACCTGAGTTAAGCCAAGCTTGATTATAACAGGTCAACATGCCTCCAAGAAGAGGGAGACCAAGGACCATACACACCAAAGATACGACAAGTGGCGTAGGAGTAGCCACAGGTCTAAATGCAGCCCCCATAGGAAACAACAACAACAATCATGCCTCGGGGATAGAGAATAATATCGGCAATATATCTAGAGTAGGGGACAATTCAAGGAACAACTAGCAATTATTAGAAACCATGGTAAATACGATGGCAGTTCTTGCAGAAAGACGTCAACCGTCTGGTTTTCAGGAGTTCAGGAGGATGAGGCCTCCTAGTTTCTATGGTCAGACAAATCCGTTGGAAGTGGAGCAGTGGTTAAATCAGATTGAGAAAGTCCCTCAAAGAGTCAAATGTACCGAGGAAGAGAAGGTGAGTTGGGCTTCCTTCCATCTAGAGGGTGAAGCGGACCAAGGGTGGAAGTCCATTGAAAGAACTCGAGCACTAGGAACACCCTAGACATGGGCAGCATTCACCGAAGCATTTAATGAAAAATATTTCCAGCACCTGTGAGATACCAAATGGAGATTAAGTTTGCAACTTTGGAACAAGGGCAAATGACCGTTCGTGAGTATGAGTCAGAATTCACTAGGCTCTCTAAGTTCGCACCACTACTAGTGGCCACAGAATTAATGATGGCCCAAAAGTTTGAGCGTGACCTGAAGCTGGTGATTAAGGAAAGGATTTCCTTGTTTGAGGCAACGACGTATGCACAGGTTATGAGGTTGGCCCTCATCGCCGAACTGGACGTTGATAATAAGGTTAAGAGGAGAGACGAACAAAACAAAAATAGAAAAAGTCAGACACAAACACAGTGTAGAGCAGGCCAGCAAAAGGCCAAGATACTTGATGTCGCCACCATCTCAGCCTACTCCAACGGCATCTTCAAGGCCATTTAACTCTGCAGCTTTACCTCCAAGGCCCCCAAGGCCTTTCAACACATCGAACCTGACAACAACGAGTGTATCAAGAGTACAATCAACAGCTTCTCTTACTACCTCCTCCGCACCGATCGATGCATGCACAAAATGCGGAAAGTCACATAAAACAGAGGAGTGTCGAAGGACTACGGGAGCATATTTTAGATGTGGAAAGATGGGGCACCCGATTAGGGAATCCCCTGAGATGAAAACAGCTACAGCAACCACACCTAATCTGAGATCTCAACGGCCTACGGTACAAGGTCAAGCTTATGCGGTATCGGCACAAGATGTCCAGACGAACAACGATGTAATCCAAGCTATGATCCCTATGGATTGTCAATCTATTTTCTCGTATTTTAGATGAAGGTGCATAAAAATAAAAGTCTTTGGAAAAAAAAATTTATGCTAGAATACTTTTGTGTGTACCATGGGTTAAAATATCGGGTTACCGATACGTATCGTCCGAGCTCCAAAACGATACGTATCGGACGATACGTATCGGTACCGGTTTGTATCGGACGATACATTGAATGTATCGTTCGATACATTCAATACATTTGAATGTATCGTACGATACATTCAATGTATCGTTCGAGTCCAATACCGATACGTATCGTCCGATACGTATCGGTATCGGACGATATTTTGATCCATGGTGTGTACATCACTCAATTAATTACGAATGTGTGTGACATTTAGGTACTTTACCCATATACAAAAGCACCGATATCTGTTTACACAGGGCTCAAGTGTTGATAGGCCCAGGGTCCACACACTCACTTGTGACGCCTCAATTTGTGGCAGAACTGAGTTTCATTCCCGACCCATTGGAATTTATTCTGTCAGTATCGATTCCGACCAGGAAGTCAATGAGTACAGACACAGTGTGTCGGTCAGTCATCGTTGCTATCGAAGGGCATGAGACAATAGTGGATCTGATTGTTTTAGAGATGCAAGGATTCGATGTAATTCTTGGAATGGATTGGTTATCCACTCAACATGCGACTATCGATTGTCTTAGGAAGATAGTTACTTTACAACCCAGGAAGGGTAAGCCAGTCAGATTCCACGGTATACCACCGACCATCGCACCTTTCATATCAACTATGCGAGCAGAGCGGTTGATAAACGATGGTTGTATTGGGTACCTTGCATTCATCCAAGGGCGAGGTCAAAAAGAAGAGAAAGTTCAAATTTCATATATCCCTATTGTGTACAAGTTTCCCGATAATTTCCGTGAAGAATTACCGGGTTTACCGCAAGACAGAGAAGTTGAGTTCACAGTAGACTTAACGTCAAGCACAGGACCGGTATCAAAAGTTATCGTATGGCACCAGCCGAGTTAAAAGAACTCAAGGAGTAGTTGCAAGAACTTCTCGACAAAGGGCTTATTAGGCCAAGTGTTTCACCGTGGGGAGCACCCGTGTTGTTTGTCAAGAAGGACGATTCTATGTGTCATTGTATTATAGGTAATTGAATAAGCTGACGATAAAGAACCGATATCCGCTCCCAAGGATCGATCACCTTTTTGATCAATTACAAGGAGTGAGATTCTTCTCCAAGATCGACTTAAGGTTGGGTTACCATCAAATGAAGGTGAAAGCTGGGGACATTCCAAAAACAGCCTTTCGCACGAGATATGGCCATTATGAGTCTCTCGTGATGCCATTTGGGCTAACAAATGCACCTGCATCTTTCATGGACCTTATGAACCGAGTGTTCCAGCCTTACTTAGACCAATGTGTGGTTGTCTTTATAGATGACATCCTCATTTATTCAAAGACAAGGGAAAAACATGAGCAGCACTTACATCTAGCACTCCAGACGCTTCGAAACTACCAGTTGTATGCAAAGTTCAGCAAGTGTGAATTTTGGCTGAAGAAAGTGAGCTTTCTGGGACACGTTATCTCAGAAGCTAGTATCACAGTTGACCCAAGCAAAATAGAGGCTGTGGTGAAGTGGGAGCAACCAAGAACCGTGATTGAGATAAGAAGTTTTCTAGGACTAGTCAGTTACAACAGAAGGTTTGTTGAGGGATTTTCAAAGATTGCGAAACCACTCACACAACTCACTTGAAAGAATGCCAGATTCGAGTGGACCGAGTCGTGTGAACAGAGTTTTCAAGAACTCAAAAGAAGACTAACCTCTGCACCAGTACTTGCCATACCTTCTGACAATGGAGGATTTGTGGTGTTCAGCAACGCATCCCACAGCGGATTAGGCTGTGTTAAACCAAAGTGAGAGGGTTATTGCATATGGTTCAAGGCAGCTGAAAGACCATGAGAAGAATTATCCCACATACGACCTTGAACTAGCAGCGGTCATTTTTGCCTTAAAAATCTGTAGACATTATCTCTACGGTGAGACATTTGAGATATTCACCGACCACAAAAGCCTTAAATATCTATTCACACAGAAAGATCTAAATCTGAGGCAGAGGAGACGGATGGAGTCCTTAAAGGTTACGATTGTTCTATCCAATGCCATCCAGGAAAGGCAAACGTGGTAACTAATGCATTGAGCCGAAAGTCATCCGCACAGTTATCACATCTCCTTACAAGGATACACAGATGGCGTATACTTGAGGACATAGCCTCAGGTGGCACCACATTCAAGGTGAAAGATTCTGGAGCATTGATAGCTAATATTAAGATACGATCAACACTCTTCGATAGGATCAGAGAACTCCAAATGACTGATGTGGGACTCATGGTTATCCGACAAGGAGTACCCAGTGGAAACCAGCTAGACTTCTCTATCAAGGACGACGAATCCTTATTCTTCAGAGAACAATTATGCGTACCGACCGATGTCGACCTGAGACATGCGATACTGGATGAAGCTCACAAGTCGATGTATGTTATTCATCCCGGTAGCACAAAAATGTATCAGAACCTCAAGAAGAGTTTCTGGTGGAAAGGGCTGAAGAGAGATGTCGCAGAATATGTAGCAAAATGCTTGGTTTGCCAGTAAGTGAAGGTCGGCCATAGACACCCTTCAGATCTATTGCAGCCACTGTCAGTTCCAGAGTGGAAATGGGAAAAAATATTTTCATGGATTTTATACCTGGGTTGCCGAGAACACAGAAGTGGAACAACGCCATTTGGGTAATCGTGGACCAATTAACCAAGTCAGCTCACTTCATACCCTATAGTACGCGGTATACAGCCAGCAAACTTGCATAATTATACTTGAAAGAAATAGTCAGATTACATGGCATACCAGCTAGCATCGTGTCGGACAGGGACCCCCTGTATACATCGCAATTCTGGCAATGGTTCCAAGAAGGAATGGGTTCGAAGTTAGAATTTAGCTCGGCATTTCACCCGCAGACTAATGGTCAAACCGAGAGGGTGAATCAGGTGATTGAAGATATGCTCAGGGCTTGTATGCTAGATTTCCAAGGATCATGGGACAAACATTTGCCCTTGATCGAATTTACATACAACAACAGTTACCAGGCAAGCATCAGAATGGCTCCTTTCGAAGTACTTTATGGAGGCCGATGTAAATCTCCGCTTAACTGGGAAGAGGTCGGAGAGTGTGTATTGTTAGGCCGGAACTCATCAAAAGCACGAATGAGACAGTCTGAATTATTCGTGACCAATTGAAAGTTGCTCTGAGCTGGCAGAAAAGTTATGCCGATCTCAAGAGGACCAACGTCGAATTTCAGGTGCACTCGATTAGAGTTGATTTTACTACTCTTCTAGTCATTTATATGCAACAGTAACACTCACATTCTTGTCATAACGGAGACCACGTGTTCATCAAAATCTCACCGACTAAAGGCATGATGCGATTCGGGAAACGTTACATCGGACCTTTTAAAATTTTGGGTGGAATTGGCGAAGTGGCGTATCGAATTGCCTTACCTCGCCATTGTCCAATGTGCACGACGTTTTTCACCTGTCGATGTTGCGAAAATACGTAAGAGATCCATCACACGTGTTAGACTACCAGCCGATAAAGTTCCACGAGGACTTAACACTGATCGAGAAACCGATGAAAATATTGGATCGCAAGGAGCAAATATTGAGGACAAAACGGATTCCACTTGTCTTAGTCCAATGGCGAAATCACTTTACCACTGAAGTGACCTGGGAGCGTGAAGCCGAAATCCGCGATCAATACATGCGCCTGTTCGACTAAGGTTAGCCACTTTTCAGTGTACTGGTATACTAATGATCAACCATGTCCCATGCGTGTGTATTTAATGACCACATTGTAAAGAAAGTGTGTAACACTCAAATGTCATCAGTGCCTATAAAATGTTGATGTACATAGGTGATAGTAACTACAAATTCTAGAAATCCTATACAATAGTACAAAAAGGTAAAGATATGGTACTAATCTTAACTGTAGCCAGCCAAAACACAACAAAATATATAGCCATGCATTCTGTACACCTCGCCGCAGCGAGATTGGAGCTCATCGCGGCTAGAGCTTCAGATCACACCTCACTGCGGCGAGAACTTATGGTCGTCGTGGCGATTGATGAAGTTAAAAGGGGGGGTGAAAACCCCCCAAATCTGTCATTTTTGTGTTTTTGAAAACGAAGGGCCCTCTCTCATTTTCTCTCCCGAGCCCTCTCTCGTTTTCTCTCCCGCGAAGAACAAGCTCCTTGTCCCTTCGAAAAGCACGAGTTCCCGCGCTAAATCCGCTAAAGCTTCAGGGATCGGCGTGCATGCTACTTCATCAACCCGATTTTTCTCCGATTTGAGCTTCGCAACGAGGTAAAATCCTCGAATCATCTCCATTTCAATTTCATTCCTATTTTTATGGCTACCAAGAAGAAAGCGGCAACTAAACTCCCCGCCGTATGGCCAAAACCATCCAAGAGTTCTAAGGGAAAAGCCCCATCGAGTTCCAATCCTCCACCGAGCCGAGAACAACCCGTAAATTGGGGGAGCGTAAAAGCCTTTGAACCGGAATGGTCCTTTGACCAGGATATTTTCGTTAATGACGACACAACCGTCTAGTCATTAAATTACCTGAGACGAGCCAAATTAGAGCCGTTACTTCAGCCCGTCCATCGGCATTCTTACCCTCGCCTTGTTAAATTATTTTTCTAAAACCTCAAACGGGGAGAAACCGAAGGAAATATGACCACAGAAATTGATGGACAAACCTTCCACATCAATCTGTACGATATTGCTGACGCCATGGGCTATCGCACGGATTACAATAATAGCCAAGGCCTACAACCACCTCGGTCCAAGGAGGTGAAATTCCATAACATCATTGTGAAGTTGACGGGTAGTCGTCAAGCTTCCGGCCAATCTGTAACAAGGACCCAATTACCAGTCGAAATGTGGTTTTTAGACGTGTTTTGGAGCAACCTATATCCCCTCCAACATGAAAGAGAAAGACGGGACACCCTCCTCCAAGCCTTGTTTGTCGTACATGAGAACTGGTGGCTCAATGCACCACGTGTTGTTGGGAGGGCATCATCTACGCTAGCGAGCAAATGTTGAGTACCAACCACAAACCTTTAACTTCCAAACCTTACGCCCGTCTCATCTCCCGACTTCTCGAGGGTCACGAAGATGATGAAAATGAGGAACCGTATGAGGTGTCGTCGGACGAAGAGATAAAGACTGACAATATTCGAAAATATACTAAAAGTAAATGGAGTTTGACCAACAAAAGGTGCCAGCTCAGCCTCTGAAATCGACAATCTCAACATAGGGCGGAGGGCACCCAACAAGAAAATCCGGAACAGCCCGCACCCGGAGCCGCACCCTAGATGCCAGCTCAGCCCCAGCAGCCACCTCTACAACAAGGAGACGTCCTCACGTTGTTTGAATTCACTAGACAGATGGAGGTGTTACAACAACAGAATTTTAGACAGTTGGAGGTCCTGCACCAAGATAACCAGTTACTGCACCGACGACTAGATTTCCATGATGAAATCCTAACGCGACTGATAGAGAAAGCCTATCCGACCAGCTACACTCCATTCGTGGCTCATGCACTAGAGTATACCTCAGAGTATACTAGGAATGCAGCAGGTCCAAGAGCTGGTCCATCTACTTCTAGGGCTGGACGTCGCAAGAACCAGCTAGGTGAGCAGCCGGATCAGTAATGATCCGAGAATGATAAACACTTACTCTCTTGTTATGGAAATTTTAAAACAATAGTGTCCAAATTACCTATGGAATGCCTGCATATGAATGGGTTAAGCTGCTATCACGAATTTCCAATGTTAAACTAGAATATCAAATTTAATCTAACATTGTCATGCCTTCAATTATGAAAAATCGTGATTTGTTATAGCTAAACCTTCAGTTTTTAGTAGAGACTTGCACATGATGACTGAATTCGTGCTTGTACTTGGAATTTTGACTATACCATTCAATTATCCTGCTCATAATACGTCATATATTCAAATTAATGTCATGTTATAGATTATAGTAGACACATTACATGTCATTAGAATCAACCCCTGAACACACACACCCTCGTTGTGAATACTCATAAATAGATTTTAACTGCATGACCATGTCATCCATCCCCAATAACCGTCGTCAATTTTCGAGGACGAAAATTTCATTAAGGGGGGGAGGGGGGGTTATAACACCCTAGAATATTTGAGCCTAATTATTGTCATCCCGGATATGTACAAGTCTATAGCGACTGTGTACAATCGACGCCATCCGTGGGAAACCAACAGTAGTGTTTTATATGCAAAAAGGGTACCATTGTAACCCCAGTACACATAATAAGTCGCGTAGTTACTGACACCACCAAAAACTGAAAGGTACGTTCTTAGGTGCATAAATCCCCATGACGAGTGGTGCTGCAGATATGTGCCTAGTGCTCAGGGCCGGGGATTGGCTTTGTGGTAGGTGTCGTAACGTTAATTGCCGCCGGCACTCGGTTTGCCACCGTCACGGATGCGACGCCACCCGATCACAGGGCAAAACCGTTATTTCCGGTGTTGAGCGATTTCCGGCTCCTTGTAGGGAGAGGCAGATTTTTTTAGATGAGTCTCAGGTTCGTGATATTCGTCGGGGGTGGTCAATTGTTGCAAAGAATAACAGACCAGTTAATACGTTCTCCTTGGAAATTCCCGACCATTGGCCCGGCGAGTCGATTACCAGCGGTGGGCATCAGGAGCCGTTTCTGTCGCCTCCGAGGGGACCCGTGGATCGGGATGAACCGGCCTACTCTGGGTCTCTCGGAGTCGACCTTCCTCCCATTCGCTCTCTAGCAGCTAATTTGAGACATTACTGGGTGGTATTAGAAGCTTATAGTGATATATTATCTCTATTCACTGTTCATAGGTGGGTTAATTACATTTGGAAGTTGTCTAACAGGCCTAAGGTATCTACTATTTCCTCCTCCTCGTTCTTTTTGCGTTTCGGGTCGAAGGATGAAGCCTCGGCTTGTTGCCTCAAAAATCAAATCTTCATTGAGGGATGCCCGGTTGTTTGTCGTCGTTGGGAACCTCTCGTGGGAGAGGCTCAGGTTCTTGAGGAGGAGGATGGTGTTTGGCTACATATCTTCGGCCTCCCGATCCATGCGTGGTCCCCAGAGATGTTCCGTGGGATCGAGAGTCGATGTGGTCGCTTCATCTGGGTTGATCGGTGCTCGGCGGACCTTTGGATCACGTCCCATATTCGTATTCTCGTGGTTGTCGAGAGGATCGACCGGATCCCTCAGATCATCGACGTCTTGGTTGACGGCCACCGCTGTCAGCTCTTGGTAGAGCTCGCCCGACGAGAGAGGGTTATCGTCAAGCATCAGGCGATCGAAAGGGCGTCGGGGGCTCTGACCTCTGGTATTGTTGTCGCAGAGGCTCCGATAATGGTAGTTCAGGCGTTGACGGATCAAGTCCAACATGGAGGAGCCACGCCAGATGGGATATCTGCGGGAGGCACGGAGGGGTGCACGGACTCGCCGAACGACTTGGGCCCACTCATCTCTCCGGCCCGGCTGGCTGGGGACAGCATCGCCTTTCGTGTCGCTCATTCTGTATTGGTTGAGGGTCTGGAGAAAGGCGCGGGTGATTTGACGTCGATTGGAGCTCCGGCTGGGACTTGTGCGATCTCGGCACGATCTACGGCCTTGATCAGCTTGCACTTTGATCCGGATTTCGTACACCTGCAAAGACAGGAAGTAGGAGAGATCAGGGGGCTGACGGATGTGTCGGACGAGGTAGGTGGCCGTACCTGGGACCCAATGGAGCTCGAGGTGGTCGGCTCCTCTGTGAGGACTGCTTCTCTTCGATGCAAAAAGCCGATTAGGTTTTACTTGAGAAGGAGAAGGTTTAAGCTGCTACCTCGGGGAGCGGGACGAAGTGAGGAAGCGACACATAGCATGGCGTCGGAAGTCTCTGGAAGGTCAACGAAAACCTCAATGGGTTTTACTTGCGGGAACGAGGACTGGAGGGGTTTTAAACCCTCTAAGGGGAGGGACACGTGGCCTCCATCGTCAGCTTTCGGGTTCGAATTTTGTAATGGGAAAGATGGTCTTGTCAGGTGGGCTCTAAGGTCCTATGAAGACCCGGTGGGGTCTCTCGGGGTGGACCCATTCGATCTCTCGGCCTGGATATATCGAGCGACTTCTTGCCCTATTGGACCCATTTCAATTTCGAGCGCTCGGCTTTTTTCCCATTTGGGCGCAGAGGAGACCTGCTCTTTCAATAAGAGCAGGCGGCAGGGAAGGACCTCCAGCAGCGAGCCGGTGGACTCCATGAGGGACTGAACTTCCCCCGGGGAGGACGATATACATGATCGTGCTGAGGGACTGACGGGATTTGCTGGGACTAAATTGTGCTACATAGAAGGATCGGACCCGAATCGGAGAATGAGGATCTGCAGATGCAATCATATATTAATCATTCGAAGTATGGTGAGGGCCTAAACTCTGGAATGGTGATGGAAATTGACAGGCTGATCGAAGTAGGGCGAAACCTCGGGATGGCGTTTAAGGGATCGCAGGCGAAGCTACCGGAGGTGTTCGGATCAATCATCACATGTCGTCAGACTAGTAAGCGGAAGCAGCGGGGTGGATCGCGGGAGCTGGCACGGCTGCCGTGGGGAATGTCGAATGGGAGAAGGGAGGGGGGGCTTTGAAGGGTAGCTGTCTTGCGGGCGGGATTTATACTGGTCGACTATGAAGATGTTATCTTGGAATGTTAGAGGTATTAATGATCGGTGGAAACGGTCGGGGGTTCAGCAAGCGATCAAGACATTCAAACCTGTAGTGGTTACCCTCCAAGAAACCAAGTGGGGAAGCTGTGATGGAAGGAAGGTGGCTTCAATCTTGGTGGGGGGCAGTTGGGATTGGATCGGAGTCGATTCGATCGGCGCCTGCAGAGGGATTTTGGTGTCCTGGTCGTCGATTATGTTTGATAAGATTGATGAGCCGTTGGGCTCTTTCTCGGCCTCTGTGGTGCTGCGGGATAAAGCGTCAGGGGAAGTTTGGTGTTTTGCGGGAATTTATGGACCGACATCGAACCAAGAGAAGGGGGACTTCTAGTTCGAGTTGAATGCGTTGGCTGCTCGATGGGAGTTTCTTCTATGCTTGGCCAGGGATTTTAATGCTATCTGATGGGATTCCGAGAAACAGGGTGGCCCGGCCAACGTTCGGGTCATGAGGGACTTCAATTCCTTCATTGCGGACTGGGGATTAGTTGGTATCCCGATGTCGGGGGCCAGGTTTATGTGCTCTAGTATGCAGGAGTCGCCGTCTCTCAGTCACCTTGACAGATTTATCTGCACTACCGACTGGTTGGATGTTTTCCCGGGAACCGGCTTGGAAGCACATGCTCGCGCCATCTCGGATCATCGGCCTATTGTGCTCACTTGTGAGTCTAGGGGAAGGGGACCAGCCCCTTTCCGTTTTGAAAATATGTGGCTGTTGGACGACGCTTTTCGGGAGAAGGTTCGGGGGTGGTGGGCGGAACCGGTGTCAAATGGGACGGCTGCCTATCGTTTCATCAATAAGCTGCATCGGTCTAAAGAAAGAATTAAGGTATGGAACAGGGAGGTGTATGGAAAGGTGCATGTTAGAAAGGAGGATTTGCTCTCAAAGCTGGAAGCGCTAGATAATTTGGAGGAGACCAGGGACCTTTCCGCGGATGAGAGGGAGGCTAGAGTGCAAGTAAAGGCAGAGTTCAGGGAGACTTGTAGGGTTGAGGAACTTATGTGGATGCAGAAAGCGAAAGCTCGGTGGCTCAAAGAAGGGGATGCCAATACGAAGTTTTTCCATGCAATCGCAAATGCCCGCAATAAAGCAAAGTACTTGGGGAACATCATAGTGGATGGGGTGGCGTACTCGGGGCACAATGAGATACGGGATAATATCGTGGAGTTTTACCATCGTTTGTACACGGATGAGGGTCTCCTGAGACCGGTTTTGGATGAGGTGCATTTCACTTCCATTTCGGATGAGACTAGTAGGGGGCTGGAGGGTCCATTTACGAAGGATGAAGTGTGGACTGCGATCAGATTTGGTGGCAGTAATAAATCGCCGGGGCCGGACGGGTTTACCATGGAATTCTACTGCACGTTTTGGGAGGTATTAAAGCGAATCTGATGGAGGTTTTCCACGAGTTTTACTCCACGGGTTTTATCGGGAGAGCACTTAACTCTACCTTTATTACCCTCATTCTCAAGTCACACGGGGCTGTGGATATCTCCCATTACCGACCAATCAGTCTGATTAACTGCGTCTACAATATAATTGCGAAGGTGCTGGCCAACAGGCTAAAGTGGGTGATGGCCACTATTATATCAGGTAATCAAGGGGCTTCCGTCTGTGGTAGGCATCTCATGGACCTTGTGGCAGTTGCGAACGAGACCATTCACTCGGCCTATGCTCTTCGTACGCCGGTCATGGTCTGGAAGGTGGACATGGAGAAGGCTTATGATCAAGTTAACTGGGAGAACTTAGAGTATATGATGGAAAAGTTGGGGTTCGGAGTCACCTGGAGGAAGTGGATGCGCGGGTGCTATTCTTCTCCATGGTTCTTGCTGTTGAGTAATGGGATAGCGGAGGGTACTTTAAAAGCTCCAGGGGTCTCAGGCAGGGTGATCCTCTATCCCCTTTCCTTTTTAATATGGTGGGGGAGGCGTTATCTGGGCTGATCGGTCACGCAAGGACATTGGGTATGCTTACTGGCATCAGAGTTGGACACCAAGGGAGATGTATTACGCACCTTCAGTATGCGGACGATACGATTTTATTTGGGAAGGCTGGGACGTCGGAAATCTGTGCCATGGCTGATGTTCTCTCGGACTATGAGGCGGTGTCAAGCCAACGGGTTAATCTCCTTAAGTCTACGGCATCGGGAATTAGGGTGGAGGAGTCGCTGGTGTCCATGGCTGGTTCGGTTGGGTGTCGCGTTGAGGGGCTGCCCATCAGATACGTGGGTATGCCTCTTGGGATCAGAAGGCTCACGAGTCGGGACTAGTTACTGGTGGTGCAGAAATTTGAGCAGCGATTGCCGTCATGGAAAGGCAGGCTATTGAGTAGCGGGGGAAGGCTGGTATTGGTCAAAGCCGTGCTCTCGTCGATCCCCATTTTCTTCTTCTCCATGTTTAGGTGCCCCGCTAAAATTATTAATCGATTGGAACGTATTCAAAGGTCATTTTTGTGAGAGAGGGCAGGTCAGAACAGGCGGTACCACCTCGTAAATTGGGACACTTGCCAGCTGCCTATTGATTATGGGGGGCTGGGGATCCGGAGAGTCAAGCGAACTAATTTGGCGATGCTCGGAAAGTGGATTTGGAGAGCTGGAAGGGAGGAGGAGAGGGGCAACCTGTGGTGGCTGGTTCTGTGAGACAAATATGGATTATCTTGGGGGAGTTGGGGGATAGGTCTGTCTACCCAAAGGCATATCGCGCCGCGGTGGAGAGACATTTCTCGTACTTGGGAGGTTCTGGTTAAAGGGGTGAGATACAGCTGGGGGTGTGGGTCTCGTATTTGCTTTTGGAAAGATCCGTAGTTGGATGTGGGTCCGCTAAGAGTATTGTTCTCGGATATCTACGCCCTCTCCTCCAACCCGGGTGATAGGATTGACGAGTTTGTTTCCTTCGTCAGTAATAGGAGTATTTGGGAGATAGTCATCAGAAGGCGCCTCAGGGACAACGAGGTGGGGAGTTATGTGGACTTGCTGAGTATGCTTTATGCGGCGCAGCGGAACAATTTAAGGGTTGATCAGCGGTTGTGGGACTTGAATCCAGAGGGGAAGTTCAGCGTCAAAGCTTTATACCGGTGGTATTCGCGTTGGCTGCTTATCAGGTTTGATAGTAGATGGCTGTGGAAAGACCCTATTCCGCTCAAGATCAGGTTCTTCGTTTGGACGGTGTGTAAGGACAAAATACTTACCAAGGACCAGCTAATTCGTAGAGGGAAGGACGTCCCCACGATTGCGTTATGTGCTCGGTTGGGGAGGAGTCCACGGCGCATCTCTTACTTCACTGTCGTGTGCCTCAGTCTCTTTACTCACTCTTAATCAGCTGGGAGGCGGCGACGGTGAAGAGAGGGGGATAGGGAAGCTTGGAGGGCAGCGATGTTTGCGGTGTGGTGGTGCTTATGGTGCAAGAGGAATCGCAAAATTTTGGAAGACAAGTCCAAACCTGTCGGCATGGTTCTCAAGGTGGTCTCGGTGCTCGTCACTTTATGGGGAATGCGTGGAGGGAATGCGGATAGCAGATCCAGTTTTCTTTGGGACACGGGTTAAGGGGCGCGACTCGAGGGGATTTTTGGGGATTTTCGTAGTCTTTGTTCTTAGGTACAAGACTGGTGTTTTTTTTTATTTTGTGTCGTGATTGTATACGGCTTTAGCGCCTTGCTGGTTTTTATATAATCATTATTACTGATCAAAAAAAAAAAGTTACTGACACCAACCCTTGAGGCCACCCCTGGCAGAGTTGAATTAGCAAGCACCTGGTCAGGGGATGAAAACCTGTTGGGAGCATTGAGCTTCAGTTTTAAGTTTTGTTTTTAAGGACTAATACACTGAAATTGGTGTATCAGTAGTACACGGAACCAAGATCCATGTGTAACACCCAAATTAGTGTATAAGATATACACAAAACCCAGACCCTAAGTATTTATATGATTCCCACGCATAAGGTGCATGGAAATCGAAAGAGAGATTGAGAGTTGAGAGAACTCCTTATAAGTTTCCCTCTTGTTTCCTCTAGTGGAGAACCCCCAAACCGATTTCCAAATTGAGAACATCAAACCTTTGGATTTTCCGCAATCTTCTCGAAGAAACCTCCCCGATAATCCTTCAACGAAGAAGAATTGCTGATGTGTCAACATTGTCGCGCTGTGCGATTTCCGAAATCCCACGTCAAGGGATCGTGTAGTAGAGCACGTAAACAACGAAAACTTCGTCATCGAATACCAGAGACTTTGCATGCGAAGAATCTGCGAAGGTAAATGTCTAAACTCCGGCTCGTAAACCTCAATTTCATAAGTTTAGGCTTTATCTAATCCATTCTGAATTTTCATGCAAAGAAATTCCAAAGATCGGACGCGTGAGGGGCATTGTAGCCGAATTCCTACAATTCTGAAGTTGTCGAACGTTGCATGCGCATGAGATTAAGGTAGAAAGTCATGAAGTACCGTTGTAACATGGAATTAGGTTAGATTATATGTTTCGAATGGGAGTGATACTAGGAAAAGTAGATTTTGGAATTAGAAGAACAAAGCAAAAGGCGACTTCATCAGGCTCGCCGCGGTGAGAGGATCTCTGAAGAGCTCGCCGCGACGAGTGCTACATGGAATTACAGGCCATTTCGGCTCTGTGAAAACTCGTCACGGCGAGGCAGTGCGTGCCACATGGAACCTATACACCTTGCCGTGGCGACACTGTAGGTCGTCGCGGCGACACTGTAGGTTGCCGCAGCGAGATGCTCTGCTCATGTGAGCCTTGGTTTTTGTCCTTTATGAGCTTTGGAAACCTCGTTTTATGTCATGTACGATTCGTTAACATTTAGAATATGTATAATATGTGATCTAGGGTAAATACGAGGAACCTTGAGGGAAATTTCACTTTGATTCGTGCAATTTTGTTTGCAAGGGTCAAACTTTAAGGTAGGGAAGATTCCTGATGCCCGATTATATGTTCTCTCAATTCATGGTTTTATGATGTGATTATCAACTGAAATTATATGTTTTCAACAACGTGATATATGAGTATAGTGAAACTCTTTGAAAGCTTAAGTTTTGGTTTACGCACATGATCATTTCATTTTGTACCATGACATAGTAATGCATTCATCTCGTTAAATTCCAAATTCTCAAATTCTGATCTATGTACGTGTGACCTGATTTCTCGAAATCCGATCTATGTATATTTAATTTGACATGGTTGATTCTGAAATCATGTGCAACGAGGAGTGGAGCCTCCATGAGAGGGGTGGAGTCCCCAGGGTTATGACCCTGTGTCCGCTACGGACTACTCAGTTCCCGCTACGAGATGCCTTGCCATGAGACTTGTTCCAAATTTGCATTAATAGCAAGGGGAGTGGAGTCTCTAAGAGAGGGGTGGAGTCCCCGGGGTTACAACCTTGTGTCCGCTACTGACTACTTTGTTCCCATTACGGGATACTTACACGAATGAAATCCGATATGATATGTTCTCGATTTTCTGCTATGTGATATGACATGTTCCAATTCTCTAATATCTGATACGATATGTTCTCGATTTTCTGCTATGTGATATGACATGTTCCGATTCTCTGCTATCCAATATGATATGTTTCGATTCTCTACTAGGTGATCCGATATGTCCAATTTTCTCTGCTATCAATACTCCTGTCTTTTATATACTTGTTTCTATCGGTATGCTATGAGCTCTGTTCCGATTTCTTGTATCCGATTTGCATGGTTTTCCGTACGTTATCCGCATCATGACATGATATGTTTTAAGATTATGAGTTTAAATGCTTTGTTATATTCCAATATACGATATTTATTTGAAACTGTTTCACTTATGCATCAATACCATGAATTAGAATGATGAAGTATGATTTAGCATTGTTTTCTCCCTACTGAGCTTGGACTGTAGCTCATTCCTCCACTATACGTCACAGCTGCAAGTGAAGGTCTTGAGAGGGATCCGGAACATGAAGAGGATCTTGATTACAATCCGGAGGAAGAGGAAGAGCCACCAGAGGAATTCTTCCCTTAGCCTGTTTTCTTTGGATCTCCGTGGAGTGCGGATTGTTTTGTTCTTTTTGGATACTCGGTATAGTATACTATTTAGATTCACGTACAATTTGGTATAGTTTTTTTTTGTCCACTGTTTAGGTGAATGTCGGCCTTTACCGGTGGATTGTATAATTTTGTTATTTGGTTAAGATGGAATGATGGGAATTTCTTGTTAGTTTATGATGCCATATGTTTTGCCTTATAGCTCTGCTTACGCATCCGCACACTTTGCTTCCCGCATTTAAGTAAACTCACCAAAGAAAGATGGCCCGATCTTTTAAATCTTCTCTGTCGGGAAAGATCGACCTGTCACAAAAGGAATGAAGCACCTCGATACCAATAATGACTCTGTGATTCAGAACACGTTATTGATCAGACGGCACGGATTTTGGGTAAGCAAATCCGGGCTGTCACAGTGGTTACAAAATTCAATGAAGCCATTGTAAGAGTTGGTTACAATGTAGCCATTGTAAGGTGCTTATCTGATCACAGCTTGCTAGTAAAACGAGATCATATTACAGTGATTCATTGTGTACGGAAATGACATCATAGTCACTGGCAAGGATTCAATGTCCAATTCATATTAGCTGGATCCCAGGCTGGTATGTATCAGATATATCAGATATGTATCGGCTTGGGAGGCCGATATGCAAATTTAAAATAATTAAAATTAAAAACCGATAGAAAAAGGGGAAAATTGCAACATTAAGCTTTTTAAAAAGGTACCTTCATTTACAACCCAAAATTCTTCCTTCTCAACCTGCGTTTCGCGTGCTTAAACTGTTGACCGCTTTCAATTAGACGATGGAGATAGCTTTTCGTCCCAATCTTTGACATGGCAGATCTTGACGTCATGAGCCTACCAGCACATGGCCAGATTTTTATTGCAAGTGGCACACATCCCAAAAAATGAACATGACCATGGGTGATTTCTCATATTACTTTCGGGATGTGTACCACGTAGAATCAAAATCTGATCATCTGATGGTAGGAACATGATTTCAAGATCTACTATGTCGAAGTTTGGGACAAAAAACGATTTCCATCATCCAGTTCAAACAAGCCAACGTACCAAGCACGTGAAATTCGAAAGGAAGAATCTTGGTTGTAAATGCAGTTACACTTTTAAAAATTGCAAGCATGGTCGCCCATGGAAGGAAGCACGGTCGACCATGCCTTGAGCCATGCATGATCAACCATTATTCATTGGCCTATTAATCTAAGTCATATTGGCTGAGTTGACCTGATATGCCAGATATGGACCCGATATTTGACCACTTTGACCTGATTTAGACCCCTCTAAGAAATCGGGGGTGTATATCGTACCGGCTAGGGCCTAACCCGATACATATCAGCCGATATGTATCGGATATGGCCGATTTTTAAAACCATGATCGCTAGTGATGATCCCAGAGAAATGATGTCTCCAAAAGAATATCTTCATTTTATTGATATATAGTGCTCATTGTCGAGTAATTTTTACTAGATATTTCAGCTCTTGCAAGCACTGTCTTGGCATAGAGGTACCACGGTCAAAGAAAGTGATAGTAATCTCCCAGAGGAAGTGCACACTTGATCTCCTTTAAGAGACTGAATGTAGGCTATCTGAATCCCCATTAGAATAAACCATTGGCTCAACTCAGAGAAAGGGGAGGTGCTTAACGACATTGGATAATATCAACACTTAGTTGGGAGACTCATTTCTCTTACCATCACACATCCAAATATATTTGATATGTTAGTGTGGTTAGCAAGTGTATGCGTGCCCCTAAGACTTATCATCTAGATGGTATATACAGAATTCTAAGAAACTTGAAGTTCAGTCCAGGAGAGGGAATTTTGTAACATGATCATGGACATTTTGATGATAAAGTATTCCCTGACGCTCACTGGGCTAAATCTCCCATAGATAAAACGTCCACTATAGGCTATTATAGAGTTGGAGGGAATTTAGCCCACATAGTAGAGCAAAAGACTGAATGTAATGACCCACACAAGTGTTGAATCCGAGTATAGAGCAGTGGCTCATGGTACATGTGAGGGATTATGGATTATATCCCTAATAACTCAGTTGGGAATACATGTTAAAGTATTTAGGCAGCCTATGAAGTTGTACAAGGATAAACATTATGAGGGGATTTATGCATTTTAGGTAATATTTACCCTCCCTCCCTTTTAGGTTATATATATATATATATATATATATATATATATATATATATATATATATATATATATATATATATATATATATATATATATATATATATATATATATATTCTATGTATGGTTTAGGTAAGCTGGGATTGACCTCGTGACCTCAAAGTTGCGATACAATGCACCTTCTAGTTAAGCTACAGGCCCAACCCCAACTTGTTGTAAATGCTATGTGTTAGATCGTACTATTTAGAGGTTAATTTTACTTCTTGGTTGTTACTTTCTAAATGTTACTCCATACATGGTATTAGCTTAGTAATCACAAATTTATCAATATGTGTTAGCTTTTTCTTATTAATCATTTTGTATGGATCCTCTACTAGAAAGTGAAAAATTATGAAAATATATTAATAAGTAAATAAAGCATCATCTTTCCTTGCAGTTCAGACCTAAGGGTTCCACTGGCCCTCTGCCTTGCACATTTAACAAATTTGAGTAGGATTTAAAAAGTACATCTATTTTTTCATGCTATAAAGAAGAGGGATTACAAGAATAGTGTTGATGCACATTTTCCGGCTCTTCTCGCTTTCATTTTTCTCTTCATACCACATACTACATGTACATGTGGCTAAGATGCATATGCTACGGTGGATGCACGGAATAATATGGAAAGATATAATTAGTAATGAGAACATAAGAAGAAGTGTAGGAGTTCCATTTATGATAGTTTGTGAGTGTCCATTCAGATACACAAAACAGCTTCTGTATGAAGGATTGAAATAATCCAAGCACAAAGAAGTAGGACAAAGAGAAGACCAATGAAAACTTGTAGGGAACTAGTGAGAAGCAACATGAAAGATTGCAAATTGACAAAGATTAACTATAAACAGAAATGGGTGGAGCAATAGGATTCGTAAAGTTAACCCCAAAGAGTTGGGACTGTTAATCAATGTGCAGATCTCGATGAGCAACTTCAGGGATCAATGGGAAGTATGGTTGACAACTGATCCAGTGAGCACCTTCCTTCATCTACTTCTTTAAGGGCAGAAGTCAAGCTTCTGCCAGTGTCAGTTTGGCTTCATTTGTTGAAAGGTTTGCCCCTCTTAGGTCTTTCTGCCATAGCATCTCGCAAAAGAGCAGGTATGTAAGTTTCTTCCTTTCTTTTAGTAAATTTTTGTTTACTGATTAAAGAAAACGACGATGATCCCATCCATTGCATGGTTGATTTTTTCCTCGTGGAATCATTTGGTCAATTTGGTACCAAGTTCAATTGACTGGTAAGATACTGAGTTTTTTTCATTGTAGATATTCAAATGTAAATAATGAATTAAACTAAGCAACACAAGTAGAGGCAATTTGAAAGTGCACATGGAAAACCATCTTTCTTAGCTACTATATTATCAATAACAACAATAATGCTTCTGGGAATTAAAGCAGCAATTACTTCAACAAATAGAGAGATCTCCAAGGTTACCCTTTTTTCTTTCCTTTTACGATTTAATTAGCTTTAACAACTACATCAGTTAAATGTGATATTCAAATGCAGCCGCTCATTCAAACTCAATGTATAAGGGATAATTTTGAAATTAACAGGTCAGCTATATAAAATCAGTTTCTAGCCATTTACTTAATATGCAAATACTATCAATAAAAAATATAGATGCAAACGCAACTTAGTTCTGAAGGAAAGAGAATTATTGTCTAGAAAAAGATCCATGAATAAATATGTCTTGAAAACGGTGGTACAACATTAAATAAAGGTCATACTAACCAATACCTTTAGAATGCTTTGTGTTGCTCGAACAAGTGTTAGGTTCGCTATCTCTCTTCCTCCCATAGTTTCGACATGTTCCACATAACGGATCCAAAACTCGGGGTAGTTGGCACAGGGAATTAAACATCTCTCATAAAGTTTTACAATCTGTCAAAGAAGAAAACATGCATTATAGATACTGACAAGGAAAAAGCCAGAATTCAAGCTAATAAAATATGGATTCAACTATACCCAATCAAAATCCCCCTGCATCTCGACAAAGTCGAGATAATGATGCCAATTGTCAAGCTGTCTGTCATCAAGTGGCTTTGCATGGAAATAAGGCCGCCGTATGCCACTCTCGAAGCAACGGATCTCTGCATCCACGTGGCTAGCTTTCTGATAGAAATATTCTCCACTAGATAAATATTTCTTCAATGCGGTAGATCTACGTGGGCCAGCTGATGGATCCAGAAAGGCTTTGATGGCACTGGAGATTTCACCATCTCCATAAGCCTTTACCTCTGTGAATTCAGAATCAGGTACAGCCTCTGATTGAATATTTGTGACACCGTGACCCTGATATTTTGTATCTTCTTCCCAAATGGCAGCCAACTTTTTAAAGCTGGGGCATTTGTGAGATAGTGTTCATTATGTTCTTCGCAATGACATGCTATACTATCCTGAAGTTAGGATAATGAAACGAGAGAGAGAGAGAGAGAGAGAGAGAAAGAGGAAAGAAGTTCAAATTTGTAATACATCTGAGAGTGCCGAGCCCCAGACGAATGGCATGTTTCCTATCCCTTAAAGAATGATATATATATATATATATATATATATATATATATATATATATATATATATATTAGGTCCTCCAATGGAGGACGGTGACCATCCTCCAAGATACACGTGGAGCTCCACGTGGCATTCAAAACAAATTTTGGGCGCCACATGGAGTACGGGTGTGTTGTTTAGATCAATTTTTTTTTTAAATAGTTTCAAAAAAAATGTTTTTAAACCACAAGTCAAACTTGGACTAGTTTCAACAGTCCAAATTTTATTGCTAAAGAAATACATGGTAAAGATGAGTTTTCAAATATATCTTTTTTTCAAAGATGATCTAAGTAATGCAATGCGCTTCATGTGGCATCAAAATAGTGTTATAAGTGCCACATGGAGCTCCATGTAGGATCTTGGAGGACAGTCACCATCCTCCGTTGGAGAACGGAACCCTTTTCATATATATATATATATATATGAAAATGGGAAGACGCATTCGATTGCAGAACGTGAACCATGCATTCGAATGCTAGATCATATTCCAAGTAGCACAAAATCGTGAGATACACAACCTATAAGGGTTCAGTCAGTCCCTTACATTTTTAGAAAAAAAATGGGGGGGACACCTTTTTGCCCTTGAAATTACAGGTCAAAGTTTATAGTTCGCCACCCAAACATGGTGCATTAAAATTTTGCACCTTTTACCAAAAATTCAATGGTGGTAAATTACCCTTTTTTTTTAAGATGGGACCTGGTTGACCTTGGGCATGTGCCGTGGCACCCAACTAGTTCGACTGCATGGCCCAGCTGTGCATTAGAATGCATAATCCCAGGACTATGCATCCCAACCACAAATAGATGGAATAAGGCTGTGATGATGATGATGATGATGATGATGATATATATATATATATATATATATATATATAACTTCAAACTTAGACAAGCCACAATTCTTACACATCATTGAGTTTGACTCAAAAAGCCAATAGAATCAAAACTTCCCTACAGATCTATACAAAAATTATATTTAAAACATAAATTATTGAAGGAAACTAAAAGTATACAAAACACAAATACTGGACGAAAGTCAAATGATTTAGAAATAGCGTTAGTGCAAATATACATTTAATGTGACTATAATGGTTGTACCATTTGTGGATTCCAATATCCAACAGTTATTGTAATAGCAGATATATATAGTCATAGGGCTTTACCATATAACCATACAGTGGGTTTAAGGGTATCTCAAACAAAGATGAATGCAGAGTGCATAAGGTGGAGAAAAGAGTTGATTGGTCAGTGATCGGCGAGCACCACTTCAATTGGAAGAGATTTATTTTCATAAAATGGCAATAAGATGGCATTACTTATGGCATGGGGTAGAGCAATGGTGATGGGTGATGAGGACATCAGATTCAAGCAACCACCAGTGACATACCGAAGGTGGAAGAAGAACGCTCGAGGCGGAAGAAAAGAAAACAACTCAAATTCGGAGAATTGAAAAATGCTCAGTCGATCGATTGAATCCAGGCTTCGACCGATCAAGGATGGACAGCAGACACATACTCTGAGACAAAGTTATAAGCCTCAGTCGATCGATCGACCCCAGCCTTCGATCGATCGATTGGGGTCGGGAGTTATATCGATTTCGGAAGAGACTCTGGACAACTTATATAATTATATAGTCGATCGATTGACCCCATGCACCTATCGATCGACCAGCGACACGAATTTTGATGAAAACTTATAATTTTGGTCAAAAGTTGTCATTTTGTGTTTATTAGCATTAAGATTCTTCTAATTTCGTATTAGGGTTTTGGATAGCCTAATTAAAGGCTTGTAAACAACTTTTATTATTAGTTTTTTGGTTAATTAAAATTGCTTTTGCAAGCTTGAGAATTCTAAACTTTCATGAGGGTGTGATTCTCTCAAAACGGAGAGCGATTCTTCAATCCCGCATGCGGTTTGGTGCGAGGCCAACTCTTCTTCCATCTCTATCTTCTTTAGATCAACGATTTGCGTAAGTAGCGTAACCCTAATTATTTATTTCTCAATTAAATCCCAGATCTAGCCTATTTATCTCATAAAATCCAAAATAAACCCCCGTATTTTCGTTAAATCATTGATTAGCCTTTTATTTTGTACGGTATCAAGAGAACCCGCTTGCGAGTTCGTTCGACGCCATAAGACTATCAGAGATCTAGTCGTTCGCAAGAACCCTAGTCTTCTAAATCCGATAGGGAACGTACACGAAAAGTAACGCTATTGGGAATCGGAATTAAATTAATTAATTGAACTTCTTATTATTGTCTTTGAATGTTTTGCTAGAAATATTATCATTTTAATTGTTTAAATTAATTTTAATCCTAATCTCAACCTTAGCATTGCATTTAGTAAGTTCCCGCATCAAATGGGCTATGAAGAAGCGACAAGAAGAAAGGACATCTGAATGAGACGCATATGTTAAGGTGGATGCATGGAGTAAAAAGAAAGAGTCAAATTAGGGTAAAAAAAAATATCATAGGACATTTAGAGGAGGGTGGGGAGGCCGAAATAAAAGAGAAAAATAAAGAACATCATTTGAGATGGTTTGGGCATGTTTTTCAAAGACATGAAACAGCCCATGTAAAAAGGAATGAATGTTACAAGCATAAGTAGGAGAAGGGGAAGACCGAGAAAGACTTCGAGGGAGTAGCAAGAAACATGAAGGGTTGTGAGTAATTGAGAATTCATCCTTGAACAGATATCAACGGTGAAATAGGACTTGCAGAAATGATCACAAATCTCTGGGAAAAGCCGATGATGATGATGATGATGTGTATATAGGTAGGTACATAAATGAAGTGCAGTTTTGAAATGTTCCAAGAGTTCGACATGTGTCAATCTAGGACATGGACTTGAAAGCCCAAGTAATCCAGATAAAATTGGTCAGAAAGGATGCAAGGTGTCACCAATGGCCTGGAAGATTAAACACTTCTGTTCAATCTCATGATTTTTCGGAGAGATATATTTGTACAAAAATATAAGCTTATAGATGTACAAAATATATATAAAAAAATCCAAATAATTAGAAACACTGTAAAGCTATAGAATCCATTTTTGTCAAACTGATAAATGAATGCAGGAAATATTGCAAGAAATGTGTGATAGTAACTATCCAAAGGAGAGAAATGAATTTGGAA
The DNA here is from genome assembly GCA_021018995.1 of Chloranthus sessilifolius. Taxonomy (NCBI): domain Eukaryota; kingdom Viridiplantae; phylum Streptophyta; class Magnoliopsida; order Chloranthales; family Chloranthaceae; genus Chloranthus; species Chloranthus sessilifolius. The sequence continues at coordinate 45,386,069 of CM037596.1, forward strand.
AACAGAAAATGACAGATATTCATAAATAAAGACAGTTTCCCCAGTAACTATGCTAAGTAAATACATATACATGAAAGCTCTAAAGAAAAAGATATTTGCAAGTAGAAAGAGTTTCCTCAGTAACTGATAAAAATTTACATATACAAGAAAACTCTAAGGCTGCATTTGGGAACAGGAATTTGGATTTGAATCCCTCAAATCCAAATTAAGCGCTTGGAAAGACATTTTGCAGTAAGATTTGGATTTGACGAAATCCATCATCATTTATAAAATGTTATAAGTGGAAGTTCAAATAACTCCTCTCAGGTGTTATTTGAAATCCAAATGTTTGGTATTAGGAAATGTGGGTGCATGCGGGCGATACCTCTCTCCAAAAAGAAAAGGAAAAAAATGTAGGCACACGACTCTTCTCCTCTCTCTCACACACAGCAAACCCTAAGCCGCCTGGGTTTTGATCTCAAAACCTCTCCAATCTCTGCAACCCCTCGGCCGCCCATCTGATCTCTGCAATCCCTCTACAACTCTGCAACCCCTCTCCACTCTCTCCAATCTCGAGAAAAAAGACTGGTGCTTAGAGATTAATGATGATGACAATAGATTATAAGTGCCGAATTTCATGGTGTTTGAATAGCGTTTTCAGTAAATGATAGAAGTTGGGTTGGGCATTTTCAGTGAATATATATGTTTTGAAGGGGCTTAGACATATTAGAACGTTTTCATATCAGTATATAATGTCATATTATTTTGTAGGTATAATGTTTTAAGGGGCTTGGAGAGCTAATATTATAAGTTTTTTGTTGGATGCACTGGAGTAGTTCGATAAAATGCCTCAAAGAGGGGTTTCGCCAGATGTGTATCATACTATTTTGATTGATGGGTTTTCAAGAAAAGTGATTTTGTGAATGCTGTGATGATTTGTAAGAGATTGTTGACAGGTGATTCAGTGTTTCTTCAAATATAGTGATTATAATGTTATGTTGAATGGTTTAAGTGTAGGATGTGGCATCAAACAATGAAGAATGGACATTAGCTAGATTCGTTTACTTATATAACTATGCTAGATAGGTTTAGGGCAGTCAATGGGTTGGGTTGGGCCAAAAATTTTGCTGCCCATTGGGAAAATTGATATGCCCGACCCGACTCAATGATGCCACCCGAGCTGACCCAAACTGAAATCGATAGTGCACCCGAACTGAAAATCCGACCCAACGTCCATCCTGAAAATCCGACTCTACCTGGTAAAAAAAATCCTATTTTTCATGATTTTTATATATAAGATATCGGGTAGGGTTGACTCGACCCGACCAAATTTTAACACAACCCAACAGGTTTATGAGTCCGACTTGGTAAAAAATTTGGGCCAGACGAGTCAGATATCAGGTCTGCCCGACACATTGATCGCACTCGATTGGTTATACGAGGACGCCAATATTAATGGCACTTTGCAGATTTATTCAGCTATGACTGAGAGAATTTTGTTTCTCATGTTGTCGCATGTAACGCTCTGCTCAATGGGTCCTGCCCAGCGGAGAGGACTGGCGGATTGGTGAATCAGATGTAAAATTTGGGTAACTGAAATTCAAATCTATCTTTTTTTTTACTAACCAAACAAAATATTCACAAATCCTTGAACCAAATCCAAATACGCTGCTGAAACATCCAAATAGGAGATTTGTTAATCCAAATATCTGAAATCTTGTATTTGAAATGCCTAGATTTCAAATACTTTTCCCAAATCCAAATGCTTGTTCCCAAACACACCCTAAAAGAAAAAGTAAATCAAATAACATGCAAGTTTTTTAAAGTAGCAGTCCTCAACCTGAGCTCTACTTGGCATGAATTTGGTTGATCATGACCATCAAAATGGTTTTAACAATAGCCCAAGAAGGTGTTAATGTATTATTTTGATTGTCCACTCACAAGCAGGCATTTTGGACTATTAAAAACTCATGGCTAGTAGTCCACATCTGATGTGCAAAGGTACATTTATCAGACAGATGGGATTGTACAATAAGCATGGTATCTGGGCAATTCCTAATTTGCATGGTTTACCGTGTGGACAGTCCAATCAACTAGACTCATTCGACAGGCACCTAAGTGGGCCCATCTTATTAAACACACTATGAGAACGGTCAACTTTTATGAGAAGTTGTACAGCGAAGATTGTGTTATTAGGCCACAGCTGGATGGTCTTCCTTTCCCCTCCCTCCCTTTGGAGGATCGGGACATTTTGGAATCCCCTTTTGACGAGGAGGTGTGGGCTGCGATCAAATTTAGTGGCAAAAATAAATCCCTTGGTCCCGATGGGTTCCCAATGGAGTTCTATAGGAGTTTTTGGTCGGTTCTAAAAGCGGATATCTTGGCGTTCTTTTCCGAATATCATTTGTGTGCATTCGTTGGTATAAGCTTCAACTCGACCTTCATTGCGCTCATTCGTAAGAAAGATGGTGCTGAGGACCTCCGAGATTTCCGGCCTATTAGCCTACTCAACTACTTGTTCAAAATTCTTTCCCAAGTCCTCGCAAACCAATTAAAACCTGTCATGGGGAAGATTATCTCGATCAACCAGGGGGCCTTTGTTCCTAACAGATTGTTGATTGATATGGTGGCGGTGGCTCAGGAGGTTATTCATTCAGCCCACTTTGATCGGGTTTCAGCCGTTGTTTGGAAGGTCGATATAGAGAAGGCTTATGACCAGGTTAGTTGGGAGTGCCTAGACTACATGCTCGGGAGATTTGGGTTCAACGAGAGGTAGAGAAAATGGATGAAAGCGTGTTACTCTTCGACGTGGTACATCTTGGTTAATGGGACTTCGTCCGGTTATTTCAAGAGCTCGAGGGGCCTTTGACAAGGAGATCCGCTCTCCCCCTTCTTGTTCAATGTAGTTGGCGAAGCGTTGGGAGACCCTCTCGAGCGTGCTCGCACTATTGGTCGTATATCGGGCATCCCGATTGGCCGTTTCAGTCGGGTGATATCTCACCTCCAATGTATCGCTGACACGATCTTGTTTTGTATGGCTCAGCTCGATGAGATCCACGCCTTTGCCGATGTGCTAACTATATACAAAGTCGTGTCGGGGTAACAAGTCAACTTAGCCAAATCAAAGGTGACTGGCAATGGGGTTGACTGTCAGGTGGTTGAGTCATTGGTGCAGGAGGTTTTGTGAGATAGATGCGCTTCCCATCTCTTATTTGGGTTTGCCTCTTGGGATAGGTAAGCCCAATGCCCATGCTTGGGATTTGGTCGTCGAAAGATTCAAAGGGAGACTTTCTTCCTAGAAAGGTAAACTATTAAGTAGTGGGGGCTGCCTGTGCTTGGTTAAATTTTTCCTCTTGAGCCTTCCAATCTTCCTTATGTCCCTATTTAGATGCCCCATGGAGGTCATCCAGAAGCTAGAAAAAATTGAAAGAGACTTCCTATGGGGGGGGCCCGGCCTAGAGAAAAAATACCACTTGGTTCGGTAGGAGATTTGTTTACTCCCTAAGCACTTTGGGGGCTTAGATATTCAGAATCTTCATTTGGTCGACACCACTCTCCTCACCAAGTGGTTATGGTGGGCTGGGTCCGAATCCGAAAGGAGTAGCCTTTGGTTTGTTGTTTTGGATGAGAAGTATGGTCAGTACCAAGGTTTCTGGGGCATTAATATTTCCATTTCTAGGAGGGTCTCTACGTGGTGGAAGGGCATATGCGGAGTTTGGATGGACTTCTCTCGATGGACCTCTTTCAGCTCGGGAGATGGATCCCGATTTCTATTTTGGGAGGATCGAGTGTTCGCCCTTGAAATCCTTATTTCCGAGATTTTTTAATGTAGTGATTAACCATCGAGCTTCGCTTGCTGAGATGTATAACAATGTTGGAGGTGTCCCATTTTGGAATATTTTAAAAAAGAGGTCTCTCAATAACGATGAGATGGAGCAATTTCAGCCCCTCTTGCTCCTCCTTCATATAGTTAAGCGTAATCAGCAACAAAGGGATGCTCGAATCTGGCTGGTGTCAAAGAACGGATTATTGTCGATTAGATCCTTTCACTGGATCCTCTCTTGTCATCCGATGATGGCAGTTGAGTGGAACTTTATTTGGAAAGCCCCGGTCCCACCAAAGGTGAGATTTTTCAGTTGGACGATGGTTCATTGGAGTATTTTGACGATGGATCAGTTTCTTGCGAGGCAAAGTCATTCCCAACCGTTGTCCCATGTGTCTTCTTGTCGAAGAGACTATCTGATGCGGAATCAAAGCCTACATGTCGAGATCATGGTCGGATAAAGAGTAGACATCAAAAGAAAAAGTGGACCTGCGAATGGGTTTTTTAAAGGCCCGTTAAAGACCCGTTGCATGTTATTTTAGGCATTTTATCTAGGTTTAGTTTCCTTTTATTATGATTCTTTTAATAGATAGTTTGTTTTAGGATTAGTTTCCATATTTGAATCATTTAAGGGTCAGGCACATATATGTGATATGTAACAGTTAATTTCGTCACTTTCAGCGCAACCATCGGAAAAGTGGTCATAAGTCTATCAATATATGTCGGAATTGTGTGATTCTTGTCTTGTTCAATAAACTTTCAAACAATACCAATTTCACGTCATTCGGACATCATTTGACCTTTTAAAAGTGGTCACGTAATAAAAAAAGGGATTAGTGGGAAAATTAATTATGACCGTTAGATTAGAATGTTTTAGTAGTTGATTAGGAGTTTTATTTTTAGTAGTATTATTAGGGTTTCTTTTCTTTATAAATAAGCATTGTAATCTCTTATGAAGAAGTTAATGGTTATTAAATATTGCTTTTGCATAATTGAGAGCCTTTATCAAAGTTTTCGTCGAGGGTGAGATTCTCTCAAAACGTGGAAGAGCGATTTTTCTTTCCGCGTGCGGTTTGGTGCGAGAACAACTTTTTATCCTTCTTATCTACTCTTATCTCCATCTACGTGTAAGTGTTTGATTGATTTTCTATTTATCTTATACCCAAAATCGGGAACTAATTGTGTGTTTTGCTTGTTTGACCTTTCCATAACCTAACCTAAGATCATTCAATAGTCCTAACACAAAATTTCTTCTATTTGAACCTTGAACTGTTAAAGACCCATAATCTTCTTATTGATTTATTCTGCAAGGAATCGAAAGAACCCCTTGTGAGTTTGTTCGAAGCCCTAAATTTTTGGAGATCTAGTTGTCGCTAAAGAACCCTAGTCTTCAAGATCTTATAGGGAACGTACTGCGAAAATAGCACTATTTTGTGCTAAATCAAATCATTTAATTGAAATTCTCTTTAATTTTGGTGTCAATTTGTTAGGAAAATTCATATTTCAACCACTCGCGTTAATTCTAAAATAATCTCAGCCCATCATATTTGCATCGTGTTAATTTCTACATCACTATCTCTCACCTCTTTATCCATTGTTGGGTTGCTTCTGAAATCTGGAATACTCTTTTGAGTCTTTTGAGCTTAGTTGGGTGCTCCCGGAATCGGTCCCTCAATTGTTGGTCTATTGGTACGGCCACAGATTTGTTCGCGTTCAAGGAGCTTTATAGGGAGTGGCTGCTTTCAATGTTCTTTGGGGTATATGGCTAGAAAGGAATAGACGGGTGTTCAATCGAAACCGTCGTCTGAGTGGTTCTATTCTGAAGAGTATTAGAGATCTTATGTATATGTGAGTATCTTTTGAAAAGGATGGGAGCTTGGGCATTGATGGAGTTACCACGTAGCTACTCTGGAATTTCGTGGGGAGGGTTTTTTTTCCCTCTGGTGGACTTGCCTTTTTTGTTTCCTTTGTCTTTGTTCTTGTTGTTTTATTGTTGTTTACCCTTTGTATCCTTTCCCAGCTTCTCGCAGGTGTTTTTGCAATGGATTAGAGCCATCTAGCGATCAAAAAAAAAAATTGTGTTTCCTGTAGTATACACGCATAACACAAGTACTGGCATAGTCACAACGTTGGGAGTTGGCAATAAATCAGTAAAGGTCTAAGTCGGGAAAAATCGGCAAAAATCGGCCATAGTTGGTCAAAATCGGAAAAAAATCAGAGAAATTAAAATTTTCAAAAAAATATAAAAAAACATATCATAGTATATTTCAATTCAAAATAAATGGTTTTATAAACAAAATAATGCAAAGTAGGCAAAACCTAAAGATTTTTTTATAAACAAAATAGTACAAAAAAGAAAATAATAATAATAATTAGACATCACAAACATCACTAATTAATCACCTGAGTCGCGACTTGGTGATTAATAAGCGATAAAGTCGGGATGGCTGCAAGTCGCCGACTTTTTCAGATTTTTTGAAGTCAGACACTTTTGTGATTATGAGTACCAGTCATACCCTACATGGAACAAGCTGATATTTCCAATTATACTAATTACTATGAAAACAACTTGAAACAAGTATCGAGGTAAGATATAAGATATACCTCTCATAGTAGGTGCCTAATTTTTTGGTTGGAAACTTCAATGTTCTGATGTAAATATGAGCTAGGCGACTCCACTGCTTCTGAGAATATTCAAATTCAATATATTTATCCCACAGAAGATGGCACAAGTAGTCTTTTCCAACAAATGACATCGCCCTCTCAAATAATCTGTCGATGGAAAATAAATAAACTAATCACATTACAGTGGTCCAATAAGTGAAATATAAAATCTGGAAAATTTACTGCAGAGTTGAGAGTAAGCGGCTATAGTGTTGTTAATGCAATATCTTGTTATTCATATAAGCAACGGGAAAAAAAACAATGTGCATCCCAAAAAGGGCAGGGGACAAATTGCTAAGTTTGAACTGTGCTTACCCACAGGCAATAGCATCCTAATTTAATTAAGATTTTAGTGTTTTTTCAGAACAGAAGGGAAAAGTACGTAGGAAATCTTTGTTGACCACAAGGCTTTTAACTGCATTCTTTCTACTCGTGACTTCTTATTGAATGAACTAATTAATAGGATTAAGAAATAAGCTCATGAAGGGGAACTAAAGGTTAAACCCATATGGATATAATATTATTATACTTCCCAAACCCAACTTACATTGGCAGGGTATGTAGCATCAACCTATAGATTGTAGCATTTTCTTCTTTTTAATGGGTAAGATGGGCTTCAACCTGCAACCATGAGGTTGCAATATTGTCAACCTTCCAACAAATGCCTTATGATCTGAGCTGGTCGAACCACCATCTTTTTTTAAAAATAGGGCATAATTATCTGTAAGTGTTATGTTATATAATATAATAACTAGCTTACTTACAGTACTACTGTTCACATCATTTACTTGCTGAGCTCAGTAATATATATTAATATACCATCTATTGTTTTATCGTTCACTCCCTTTGGTCGTTCACTTGCTTATTATACTTCACCGAGTACGCTTCCCACTCGTTATATTCAGTTAACTCACAATCAACCACATTCAAAGATTACATGATCCGCTTCGCTATATGCTCTGACTTCTAACTGAAGTCCTTCGCTTCGCTACACTAGGTCATGGATTAGTGAAGTATGCCTCGCTTCGCTCTGCTAGGATTTCTAGGGAAGTCCTTCGCTCACTCCGCTTTATTGAAATAAACATACCAAGATTGGTCCCCGGATCTTGCAGTACCAAAGGGAGTGAACGATAAAACAATAGATTGCAGGAGATAATATAATTTGTGTGTCCATGTGTGCTGAAGTGTAAGTATGTGTCTAGTTAAGGTGTGGGTTTAGTCCCACTCATTTAGGAGTAACTTAATGTCTTATGTTCCCCTCTATATAAAGGGGGCTCATGATTCTTGTAAATCATCTAAGTATAACAATGTAGTCCTTCAGTGTTCCTTACTCTCTCGTGATGCGGGATGGTTCGCACGCTAACCCTAAAATAGCATAAATCCCGCACGATAGGGGTTTAGGGTTCTCAATCTTCAATTAAAACAAAAAATAAATAAAAGAAGAATAAGATAGAAGATCTATATATTCGCTCCAAAGAGGTTTGTCGGCTTCTCACCAACGATAATTTTGAAGAATCACTCCTCAAAGGCGAAAGCTCTTTGCAAGTTTTCTACGAAAGATTCACTCTTTCACAAGATGCACAAAAGCAACTTAATTTTGTCATTCATTCTTCAATAACTCTCATAAGATATTACAATGTGTATTTATCCCCTAGGAATACTACTTAAATAAAACTCATAATCAACCATTAAAACTTTCTAATCTAACGGTCATAATTAATTTCACCATTAATCCCATTTTTTATTACGCAACCACTTTTGAAGGGTCAAATGATGTTCGATTGATATGAAATTGATCTTGTTTGAAAGCTTATCGAAGTAGCTTTCCAACAAGACAAGAATCACACAATTTTGACACATATTGATAGACTTATGACCATTTTTTCGATTATTGCGCAGAATGTGACGAAACTAACAGTCACATATCACATATGTGTCTGACCCCTAAATAATTCAAATAAGGAAACTAATCCTAAAATAAATCATTTATTAAAAAAATCCTAATAAAAAAGGAAACTAAACCTAGATAAAAATATTGCCTAAAATAACGAGCACACGGGTCTTTAACAAGCCTTCTTTAAAAACTTATTCGTGGGTTCACTTTCTCTTTATTGCTCTTTATTGATTTTCTTCGGTTGGCCCAGCCACGATCCAAACATGCGGACCTAAATTCTGCATCAATCCCCTCTACTTTGAAAATTTTCAACCTCGGCCTTTTGCCAAAATTGATCTTCATGAAAGTAAAGAACAATACTTGGAAAACTTGATTGGACGCCACTTGGACAAGTAAACCGGATTTGACTCGGACGAGATCCGATTCGACTTTGTTACTTTGATCTGAACTTGCGTTGATGCACGACCAATATGATCCTGGGACCTATGGACCATGGGATCGATAGGCTTTATCGCGAATAATTCCTCTTTATCGATCTCGGACTTTTCAATGGTCTCAAGCTCGGTAGGGCTTATCACGGATGCTTGTACTTCAACGATCTCGGGTTCTTCAACGGTTTTGGGATTTGCAGCGGTCTCATCAACTGATGTGGACTCTTCAACCGGATGTTGTTCAAACACAGGATCAATATGAATAACTAGATCTGCTTGAGCAACGGGCGCTATCGGTTCTTCCATAGGCATGGAAGTACTTGGATTTACCGTAGATTTGGCATCTTCCACCGGTATAGGTACTATCACGAGCGTGGGTAGAGGAACTTCAACCTGTAAAGGTCTTCTCACGGGTACGGCTATGGGGATGAAACTTCTAACCTCCGGTCTCAAAGCTTGAATCACATCGAATACGTCTGCGGATAAATCATGAATAAAAGCCTTGATAAGCATCTTACTAATATTATCATGTCATGCAACGACTATCCGACGCGACCTTAGCAACTCGCAGTAAATATTGTTAAAAAGCGCCCTATGCTTGACTATGGAACCATGTTGATCGAATGATCTACCTTTTTCCTTGCACCATAAATTTTCCACCATCGCCATCTTTTGACGCACGATCGGAATGTTCCCCCATTTCACGAACGTTCTCATGAAAACCATGTAATCGTTCAAATCACGAAGGGCTTCGAGAACATGATCTGTACTTATGATTCGCCAATCCACTTGCCGAGGGTTTGAACCGCTTTGATACCAAACTAATGCGGGACGGTTCGCACGCTAACCCTAAAATAGCATAAATCCCACACGATAGGGGTTTAAGGTTCTCAATCTTCAATTAAAACAAAAAACAAAAAATTAGAAGATCTTCGGATTCGCTCCAAAGAGGCTTGTTGGATTCGCACCAACGATAACTTTGAAGAATCACTCCTCAAAGGCGAAAACTCTTCGCAAGTTTTTTACGAAAGATTTACTCTTTCTCAAGATGCACAAAAGCAACTTAATTTTTTTCATTCATGCTTCAATAATTCTCATTAGAGATTACAATGTGTATTTATAAAGAAAATAAACTCTAGGAATACTACTTAAAATAAAACTCCTAATCAACCATTAAAACTATCTAATCTAATGGTCATAATTAATTTTAACATTAATCCTGTTTTTTATTACGCAACCACTTTTGAAGGGTCTAACGATGTTCGATTGACGTGAAATTGATCTTGTTTGAAAGCTTATCGAAGTAGCTTTCCAACAAGATAAGAATCACACAATTCTAACACATTGATAGATTTATGACCACTTTTCCGATAGTTGCGCAAAAAGTGACGAAATTAACAACCACATATCACATGTATATGTCTGACCCCTAAATAATTCAAATAAGGAAACTAATCCTAAAATAAACCATTTATTAAACGAAACCTACTAGAAAAGGAAACTAAACCTAGATAAAAATACTGCCTAAAATAACGTGCACACGGGTCTTTAACGGGTTTTTTTTTTTAAAACTCATTCGTGGGTCCACTTTCTCTTTATTGATTTTCTTCGGTTGCCCGGTATCGATCCAAACATGCGGACCTAAATTCCACATCATCTCTACCTCTCTCCTCCATCTTTATTTCTCCCAATAAATCCTAAATGGGTATTTTGCTCGATTGTATCTTTATTATTAGATTATAGTTTTCTATATAGATGGTATATTAATATAACTGTGCTAAGCAAGTGAATGATAAACCATGCTCGGGAGTTCAGATGAGTTAGATAATGCCAAACTGCATCTAGAATCCACACCAAAATTAGCCAAAGATTTAGATGTACCATTCTTTTCACGAAACGAATGAACAGCCGACCATCCCACATTTTCCAATCTCAGAAGAGCCTTGTTCATCCAATATTCAACCTATCAAGGATAATGACTACCATGAAGTGCCTTAATCAGCAGAGAAGAGTCTGATTCAATTATCAAGTACCTACAGTCACGCGGAATTATCTTCAAAGTATCAACTAAAGAACGAAACTCAGCTTCAGAATTTAAGATGAGCCCATAATAGTTTGAATAACCAATGATAAACCTGCCATTTTGATCACTGTACAGACCCCACCCCCACCACCACCTCCACCATCTCTGAGTTACCACGTGCAGCTCCGTCAATGTTTAGTTTCAAGACATCCTCACCAATAGAAGGCAGCCAGTTAAGCTGTGTTTGGCATAGCTCTCTGCTAGCTCCCTGCCAGAGCAGGGTTTACCTGCTTTAGCAGGTTCGCTTTCTCTTTGCTAAATCCCTGCTACCTAGCAAGTCCCACTTTTCCTTGCCAACTCCCTGCAGAGCAGGATTTACCTGCTCCAGCAGTTCTCCCCTGCTCTCTGCTCACTCCATGCCAGAGCAGATTTTATTTGCTCTGGCAGGGAGTTAGCGGAGAGCAGGGAGGTAGCTGCTAGAGCAAGTAAACCCTGCTTTGCAAGGAATTAGCAAGGAGAAGGGGGGCCTGCTAAAGCAAGTATATCCGGCTCTGGCAGGGAGCTGACAAAGAGCTGTGCCAACGCAGCCTAAATCGCTAGTAGAATAAGTCTTTCTAGGACAAGCAATAAGGTTATGAAGCAAATTCAAAGACAATTGAGCTTCAGTATTTCTGGATTTAGGTTTTAGGGCAATTTCAACTAAGCATTTTTAACCTTTAAGATAATGTCCTTAGAGTTGCATTTACCACCTTGAAACCATATATTATTCATATGAAGCCAAACTTCCCAAATATTCAACCATAGAACCAACGTTGAAGCATGAGAGATTGAGAACCACCTTGAGCACCAACTATTTACAATAGATTAACCATTCCAATAGTGTGAACTATCATGGAAGATTTGACTGAAATGCAGCCAGACCTCATTCCCGACAGAATAATGAAACAATTAAGTGGGCCGTGCTATCAGCACAATAGCCACACAAACTGCAACGTGATTACAATGGAACTCCCTTTTTTTTTATACTTTCATTCGTAGATAATGCCATCGTCATAGCTCTCCATGCAAAACATCTAATTTAACCAAATAGATGATTTCAAGATTAATTTCCAACACCCATCAACGGCTCCTACTGAACAAACTTTATTCCATGCTGACCGAGATGAGAAGGCACCTGATGCATTCAACTGCCAAATGATCCTATCATGTTAGACAACTGAGGAGGATTCAAAAGAACCTCGTCCCCAAATCTGGCCCTTAAAAATGCTTCATTCCAGCAACCACGGTTCAAGGCATCTGGCACCAACCAATCCTGGGACAGCAACTCTGGACAAGAGTCGATCAACGGCCCGGATCCCGTCCAATTATGTTGAAGCAAAAAGTTAGACTCACCATTTTTACTTAACCATTTTGAATGCATCATTGGAGTTCCAATCCATGGAACCATTGCTTTCCAGATTTTAGAAGATCTGTAAGTAGGAGCAGCTAACCAATAAGTAGTATTACCAGGATAATATTATGGGGAAACTGAGCCCACAAAGAGTCCTCTACCATTAACTTCCAACAAAGCCTAACCATTCCATCTTGATGCACATCCTCTAATTTACGTAAAACAATGCCACCCTCAACATTTGGTTTAGCCATAACATCCAAGCCATCCAATGACTCTTGGGTGTGCCACCACTTTCTCCCGAATAGAAGTTAGTGAAAACTCGCTCAAGCTCCTTTATGACATAGTAAAAGGAAGCAACAAGAGTAAGTATTTTTTTTTTATAGGTAAGCTGGGCTTGAACCTGAATTGGGGTACTAAAGAGAACATGGTTAAGAAGAGTAAGTATACGTCCTTCAAATAAAAGTATCAATTTCAGACCTGCCACCTCTGTAGAGATAGACTCCACAAGACCAACAAGCCTCTTTAGCTAATCAGCCCGAAAAAAGAGGTACCCCTATATAGTTCATAGGAAGAGAACCATTTTGAAACCCTAAGGTATCAGAAACAAAAGAGATATGACTATGAAATGCTTTCTTAGAAACAAATAGCCACATTAATGGATTGACCCGAAAACTCATAGTCGGACAACTTTTTCAAGTTAACAAGACTTTTGGCTTTTGTAACCACCATGAGATCATCAGCAAATAAAAGATGTGAAGAAGCAAGACAAGACCAAGCTGAATGGAATCTCCCCAACTTGCCTTCTTGTCGAAACTAAGAATCTAGTATAATGATAAACTAACTAAAGAGAAGAATATCCTAATTAGGGTTCATGAGAGAGGGGGAGAGATAGAGAGGGAGAAGAAGAGGGAGAGAGGAGAGATGGACACTTTAAAGACTACATAGTTACTGATTGAGATAATTAAGTTACATGTGATGGGCCCTTTAATATAGAGGGCAAACAAGACACTAATTCAATTCCAAACCAACATGGGACTAAATTATAACAACATATTGGCTACAACCCTAGACACTTATAACACCAACACACCAAACGCTATACTTATATAATCTCCAACACACCCCCTCAAGTTGGAGTATCCATGACAGGGATGTCCAACTTGCCAACAATTACATAAAAGGATGTATGTTTATACCCATTTCTCCCCCTGACTTGATCGGTTCACAACAACATGGTGCTACACAGTGCACCCAAGTGGCCAAGAACAATATAAATGTGTGGTGTAAACACTTGCACTCACAAACAACTTGGTGCGACACATTGCACTCAAGTGGCCATGGTACACACCATGATCCAATCAAGTAGCTAAACAATGACCCATAATAATATCAATGAAGTCATGACAATATATAACAAGCATATGCCCATAGATCATAAAATCTACGGTAAATAGCAAACCTATCACTTCACACCATCTATCAGAGAACACCATAGGTAATAGCAGCCAGTCCAGCTCATTAAATACCAATAGGGTAGCATAAACTGAGTAGCAGTCAAAACACAGCAGCAGCAATGTATGAATTTTTAGGTCAGCAATAACACGAATCTTGAGGTACAACGAATCGCCAAGGCATCAAAGAACTCAGGGAAGCAGCATAATGGGTCATGACACTTCATAGAGATGTTCTTTTATTACTACTAAATGAGTACAGCCATGTTGCTTATACAGTCCAGCACAATGATACATCTATAGGAGCACTAGCTCCTTATAACACAACTTAGACAAAGTCGCTCGTATCATACTTCTCTATCTCTTCTTTCTTCTCATGCTCAACACCACAAACAGATCACTCGAGCAGATCAGCAAGATTAGCAGATACACATTTCTGAAGAGAGGCAGCACCCAGCTGAACCGATACACCAGTAACATCACAAAAGTTCTCAAAACGAGAGCCCAAAGAAAACAAACATTGTCACAACTCGCTCAAATCACACAAGAACACAGCAATTTGAAAAGTAACTAAATTTCGTCCAGATAGGATCCATAATACCACAAGTGTGTATGAGAGCATCAGAAGTTCAAAGAATCGTGAATTTGATCATTTAGGACAGAAATGAGAAAAACCCTCATAAACACCTAAAATCTCCATCAATCTTTACAAGATCTCAGCCAAATGAAAGGTGATAAGAGTAATGATCCATTTCATGCAAAGTTACAGTAAATCCAGCACTCATGGAGATCAGGGAGCCCAGAAACTGAGAATCTAACAGTTTTAGACGCAACCAAAAACCCTTCAAAGAATTACCTTCGAGTCTTCAAATGATCTTGACCCAAGAAAGAAAAGGAGAAGAAACTTATCCATTTGATTGTGATTTCGGGTCAAATGGTAATCAAACTTGACTTAGGCTGACGTCATTAGGAGTTGAAATTTTTTTATCCCCTTTTTTTCTATGATTTTCTTCTTCTATTTTTTAACCTGCAACATCTACGCCAAGGCAGCACAGATCTTGAGGATTCACAAACTCAAGGCAGTAGCATCTACTTCAAGAACTTGCGGATTGTAACATAGATTTCGAGGTAATAATATTTCGAGGTTGGATGGTGGCAACACAAGACTGAACATGGCTGTAATAATATTACATCTGGACCATGGATGGTGGTGAAAGGAGGACTATGAAACAAAAAATGAAACAAAAATGATTTCCGATTTTTGATACAATGATATTAAATCTGGACCATAGATGGTGGTAAACGGAGAAAGGATGTTGGAAAAACAAGGACTATGGAACAAAAAAGGTTTTTTATTTCAGATACACAAAGATCCGTTGATGCAGCAATGTGCAGAGCATACATCAGACAAAACTGACTCTAGACAACTAAGGATGTATGGGTCGACCAGCTCTGATTCCATGTAGAAACGAAGAATACGATATAATGATAAAATAACTAAAAAGAAGAATAACCTAATTAGGGTTTATGAGAGAGAAAGAGAGATGGAGAAGAGCAAGAGAGAAGAGATATGGACACTTTAAAGGACTACATTGTCACTAATTGAGATAATTAAGTTACATGTGATGGGCCTTCGGTATAAAGAACAAACAAGACACTAATTCTCAAACACCCCCCCACCCCCCTCTCTCTCTTCCCTCCCTACTTAACCTCCTCACCAATAATAAA
The DNA here is from genome assembly GCA_021018995.1 of Chloranthus sessilifolius. Taxonomy (NCBI): domain Eukaryota; kingdom Viridiplantae; phylum Streptophyta; class Magnoliopsida; order Chloranthales; family Chloranthaceae; genus Chloranthus; species Chloranthus sessilifolius. The sequence goes on from CM037596.1 coordinate 45,401,455, forward strand.
TAGAGTAGCAGACAGTGGGTACTCGGGAACTTTTGAAATACCCATATGGGCATCCATTAATGAGAATAGAGAAGCAAGAATTAGGAACACAACCCATGACCAGCTTTATGAAAGAACCTGAAAAAACCAACAAAACCAAAAACCGAAAAATAAACTTCTATTCAATTTTATCAGACGCTTTTGTCATATCAATTTAAAGGGCTAAATTCCCTCCTATAGTTTTTTTTCTCAAGTTCATCAATGAATTCATGAGCAAGGATTACATTACTCGTAAATTTGCTACCCTAAACAAATGCGCCTTGGTCATGAAAGTTGATATTTGAAAGATTTTCCCAACCGACGAGAGAGGATTTTATAAAGCACATTACAAAGGCTAATTCACATGATGAATCTCATAAATTAGGGCTGACGTCATGCCCAGCTGTATCCAGAGTGTGAAAGCCCCACTAAAAATCCCTTCAATCCCAATTATATTGCATGTTTAGTGATTTTAATGAGTTAGCATGCCTCTGAAAGATTCTTCACTCAGTCTTATTGTTGATATTGAAGTTCATCTTGCTCTTAATCTTCTTCGCTCTCCCTTATGCTCAATGGCTCTCTCTCTAGAAGTGTAACAGATTGTAGCTTATAACAAATATTTAAATAGAGAACTGCAATCCCGAATAGGATTTAGAAACCTCAATCGGTATTGGCCAAGTTTATAGCTTATACACCTTTTGACTCATAAGTGGACCGAAATCGAACCCTATGTCTCATGTAACTCTAACCAATGCTATCCCAAACTAGCCATTATATTAGCAGTGAATAGCAATCTATTGCAAGACAATCCATATGCACTCCCATTCAGCATATGAGATTGGTCAATGACCAGATCCCATATTACACGATAATGCTGTATTGCATGAGTGACTTCTCACATGTATCGGATTAATCTTCATATTTTGCAGGATATAAAAATAATTATTTTCAAACCTAAAAAAAGGGATAATTTCTAATTATGAAAGCTTATTTTAAATCCTCAATAATCAATTAAAAATAATTTATCAATGAAACACATAATAAACCAAAGTAGTTTTGACAAGAAATATTTAACACATTCAACATTATCTCTGACCAGTAAAAATTACTATAATGCCCTTTTAGTTGAAAATAGCCAATAGGGACCCAAGAAAAATTAATGTGTGCTAATATATATTGCTCGTTAAACCAAAAAATATGTGCTAATATATTGAAAATATTTTTTTGCACATCAATTAAGACCATGCATAATGTTACCAAGACACCAAGTGCCAAGGTGCCAAAAGATATTTGGCATGCCAATTTCCAAAAATTTCAATACCGTGGCATGGCCTTAAGAACAATAAATTAAATAAATAGAACATATATATAGAGAAAAAAAAAATTGAAGGAAAATTTTAGAGAGCCAATTGAGATATGTAATAAAAAATACATGGTATATGTCATGAACCAAAATAGAAGTATACTATATTATAAAATTCGTTTTCAACGACCCAAACCACTTTACACAATATTTTTTAAAAACAAAGTTCATTTTATCCTTGTCAAAACGATGAGCATTTTGATGGTATTATGTGGCATTTTCATACACTTTTAGAAGTTTCGGGCTATTTGAGGAGTGTCCAAGTGCCACCAAGTGTCGGCACGTGTGCCAAGTGCCAACAAGCGTCGGCACGGCAAAAATCCCAAAAGTAGGAAGTGCGGAGGTAACACTGACCACACACACTAATTCCCTAAACAGGTGTGTTGAGGACTGAAAAATACCACTTTTCACCTCTTAACCTAACATTTTATGGACCTTTGAGCTAGTTAATAATGTGTTTTAAGTGTGTCTTTATAGATAGGAGGAAAATTATAGCTTAGTGCTGCAATCCTTCATTTTCAAGCCAAGAAGATGGAATTCTAAGTTAAGTTGTGGAGCTGATAGATTCACAGTGAATGCACCATGGTGGTTCACACCATTGGGGCAATTTAGCATGCTTTGGAGCCTTTGAAGTCCTACTGAGACTAAGAGATGGAGCTCAGAGTAATGAAGTGTTGCTACAGTCAACTATACAAATTGCACACTCAGTATTGCAGCAGCCCCAGCAAGCTGCATCTACAGCACTTCAACTTTAAGACAGTGAGTAATGTATGCATGCAGCATTTTAAGTGGGACACAACAGTTGAAAGCAGCTGCACTGGACAGCTCATGCAAGCATGCAGCTGCAACAACCTGTCAAGCCATGAACCATTCAAGCAGCTGCTGTTTCTGTAGCCAATTAATCTGCCAAGCAGCTTCAAAGCAAACCACAAGAGCAGTGTGTTGTAGCTGGAGGAACTCGAGCATTCTATGCTTTAACACAGCCACTCAAGCAGCTGCAATTGCATGGAGAGTCAACCTATCAAGCTGCAGATTTGAAGCTGTTAAACCTGTTGCATTTAACTCCAAGAGTTGCTGTTGCAAACACTCAAGCTCATGCTGCAACAGCAACCACTCGAGCTGCAGTTTCAACCATCAATATAATCCTGTGGAGCAGCTGAGAAGGAAGCCTCATGAACTGCAGACGTGCACCATTATAGAACTCGAGCAGTTCATTGAGCCTCTCAAGCTGAGAATCTGAAGCATAAAGCATCTCGAGCAGCTCCTATCCATCCTCTCGAGCAGTTCATTGAAGATGTCGAGCAGTTGGCTGATGCAGCCTTTTAGGCAGTCGAGCAGATGAGAGAAGCTGTCAAGTGGTTTCAAGTGGTTCCCTGGATGCTTGATCATCTTGAGCAGGTGCATTGCAGCTTCAGAAAAAGAACTCGAGCAGATCTCAAGTGGCTCAAACCCCAGCTGCAATGGACCCCTCGAGCAGATCATTAAACCACTCGAGCTGTATGCAGATCAGAGCCATCCTGCCGAGCCCTATTTAAACTGCTCAAGCAATTCTAATAGCATGCCTTTTCAACCTGTTGAGCCCCACTTTAACTGCTCGAGCAGTTCAAAGAGCCTGAGCCTGTTGAGCAGATTAAAAAGCTCACATTTCAGCCCGTCGAGCTCTTAAAAGGGGCTATTTTCGTCCTGTCGAGATCCTATTGAGATCCTGTCGAGAGTGCAATTCTGAAGCTGCCATCTGCTCGAGATGGAAAGTGTTGAAGTCAGTTTGTCGAGGCACGGGTTCCAGCGAGTGCAGTCAAGCATCCAAGGGCATTTTTGGGATTCTACAGCACCTAGGGCACACATCCCAAGGTACTGAGTTATCCCCCACTTCCCCAAAGCATCTCTTGGCTGAAAATAAGCCACGACAGCAGCTCCACACATCCTATTTTCTGATTGACTAAGGCACATAACTGTTGCTATGGATTGTATAAATAGCTATAATCTGTCTTGTAAAATTATCCAGAATAGCTGGATCAAAGTTTAGTTTAGGGTTAGGGTTAGGGTTTTAGTTTCCCTTTTGCTTTTTCCCTTCTTCTTCCTTAGCTTAGCTGCAAAGTTGGGTTAACACTTTGTATAGTAGCTGAGCTTACATCATGCTGTAATCTGGTTTTGCAATAAAATAGAGGGCTGTTTTTGGGGTTTGCATAGACTGTTGTCTCGAGGGCAATCATTGTAAGTTCTTTTCATTCAATGAAATGTCATTTTTAAAGATTTATTAAATCTGTATTTTTTTGTGTTTTTCACATAGATTTTTATAGGTTTGATGTTCCTATGAAGGCATGAGCTTGTAGCCATGCAGCCATAGTGGCAGCAGTGGGTTTACTGTTCTATCTCCCACCTCTGTGACTAGGTGAACCTCTGGGATACTCTGTGACCATTCTAGTGGGCAGAGTATAGCCCTAAGACTGGTCTAGACCACATGGTCGAGCTGGATTCTTTTTCTCTGCACTTGAGCTTGTAGCCAAGTGAGAGACTGTTGCAGAGCCAACTTCTCCTCTGTTTTGCAATCCCATCATCAGTGAATAGACCTGAGATTTTGCACAGACTGCAGACTTGTGAGTTGGGTCATTGCAGGCCTTTCTATAGCAATGATCAGCTCAGTTTAAAGCCCCATTCAGCCTGAGATTTCTTGGAGTTTCCACTTGATTTTCAAGGACTCTTTGCTCCTATGGATGCATGAGCCTGTAGCCTTGCAAACATATTGTCTGCAATGGTTTTCTTGTTCTGATTTAATCCATTGGTAGAATGAAATCCATAGAATATTTTGTAACCAATTAAGTGGACAAAATACAGCCCTAAGGTCAGTTCATACCTCTGAGTTAGGTTGGATTATTCTACCTTGCAGATGTGCTTGTAGCCATCTGAAGGACTGCTGCAGATTCATCACTTGAACTGAGTTGCAGTGCTGATTTACCCACAATTGTCGACTTCTCCATCTTTTTCCTTTATTTTATCACACCATCATCATCCTTCTTCTTCCCCCTTCTTTCGCTGTAGTTTATTTCTGTTTTTAGTTTAGTTGTGACACTTAAGCACCCTCTCTTTATCTTGCTTTCTAGTTTAGGTTTAGAGTTGCCAGATCTGTAGCTAGATCTGGAGATTTACTATACAACCCTTGTGGTTTAAATCATCACTCCCTGTGGTACAAACTCTTATTAAAACTTGCTACAACAGACCCTGGATCTTGCAGGATTGTCTTTAGATTGCTAAGCTTGTGCTGATTTCTACCATTTCACTCCCCATCTTTGTTTAGTCTTTGTTGCCATATTTTTATCATCATATTAATAAAAATAAGCACAACCAATCTGAATTTACCAACAAGGTGGAGCCTAAACTGCTTCAGTCAAATTTGGCAAGTATCCCGGTGACATCTTCCTATTACTCAAAATAGGTGAGTATTGTGCTCATCACATTTTTGCAATCTACACATTGAACCAAACAAATAGATTGATTTCCTGGTCAAACTCTAAAATCCCAGTCTTGTGCTTGTAATAACCTATTCACCAGAATAGTTGAGACCACGTGCACAAAATGAATATTCAATCATGAGAACCACCTAATAAAAGGTGCAGTCTTTTACTTGCCAAAAGGAAAGAAAATCTACCCATGCAAGGGAGATCAAATGTCAGACAAGCCGAAGTAATATGCTATCTTTAAGTGAGAGATTCATCGTGTCCCCTTATCACCTAGGTTCCAATTTCTTGTGTAGTAGTAAGCCATGGGAAGCTGACAACCATATCACCCTCAACAGCCCAAGTTCCAATTACAAGTTCTAGTCAATCTCTATACCACCATAACGTAAATCAGGATTTAGAGTACCACCCATGGTATCAAAACTCAGTCGATACCGAAATGTATCTGTTTCTTCCAAAACCAATACCAATACCACCCCGATACAGGTGTCGTGGGGTATCGGTATCAGACTAATACAGGTGAGGTATTGATCGATACTGTCTCGATATAGGCCGATACTGACCAATACAATCTTTTTTTTTTCAAAAAATAGGATTTTGGTATAGGCAATATCGTATCAATATCAGAGATACCATATCGTCCAAGATTACACCGATACCCGATACTAATACCGATTTTGAGACCTTGCTAGCACCAGCAATTCTTAATAGGGTATGAGATAAAACACCTCCAGAGTGTATAAATACAGCTGAAGTGCATCAATGACACAAAAATCGCTTACTTGACAGTAGATAAGCGAGAGAAAACCTTTAAAATAAAAGGTCTCAAAATCAAAAACACAATCATTATATTAAAAGACAAATTGTAAAAACGTCTTTTTGAAAGCCATAAATTCCAATAGTTCAGGCACCAAGTATTTATAAACTGTTAATGAAAAATGACTTGTGGATAGACTTGTACTAAACATCTTGATTATGTTCATTTTGTTGTATTTGTTATTGCAACATTCGCAAATTAAGAATGAAAGAAAGATGCCCTAAGCAAAGTAATATCTCTCATTCTTGGATATAATGAATGGACCAAGGGAAACTAAAATTTATTCCACTGAGGAAATGTTGCTGAAATACAAGGTAGGTGTCTCATTATGGCACAACTAGGTGAGTGAAATGAATCACACAAAAAATATGACAAAAAAATGTAGTGGAAATAAAAGATTTTGAAAATATCCCTTTCAAATTTACACTTTTTGCCAAATAGGACAGTCTACACTGCGAATCAATTATTCCGATTGCTCACAATATTGAATACATCCCTTGTCTTCGTGCAGGACTTAAGTCTTTTTATTTTACTTGTGGCCTTTCCCAACAAGTTATTTCCTTTAGATGCAGTCTTCCCTATCCTACAAAGAACTTTCAGTATTTTATTGATTATTTTGCGAACCACATAATTATATTATTTTCTTCACGCATGATATTTTATCATGCAATTGCGTTACATATTAAATGATGAACATCTTGTTTCTCAGTTGTTGAAACAAACGTTACCCTAGTTTTGGATTGATCACCAAGTTAAGTGAGATTTGAATCCCTAGGTTTACAAAATTTAAACTCAATGGGAGATGATAATTAAGACAACTCATTTTGAGAGCCGATCAATATGGGATGACTGCTTTGATGCTATGCTCATGATAGACCCTAGCAAGATGACCTCATTCATACAGTTACGCACTTGATAGTTGCATGGAGGATCATCCTCATAGCCTTGTCCCACATATTTGTGGTTCGCTTTACGAGTTTTATTTTTCCACTCAATTGTGTTCAACGCTAAACCCTTTGTTACTCTCCACAATCCTTTCTCTTTTCCAATACTCCTCTCCAAGCTTGTATTGGTCTGCCTCTTCTCCTCCTTCCTTGTTCTTTTATTATTTTAATCCTTTGTACAAAGAATATTTCAGATCTCAGTTGTAAATAGAGCATGTGAACCGCAAATTGATGTATCTTGACACTAGACATCATCCTTATGGTGGAACGCTAGCTATTTTTATTTAAAGAGGGGTGTCATTATAATGAAATTCTAGCTAATTTGATTTGGAGCAAGATGTCATTATATATCCTTAACCAGTTGGTTTTCAAAAGTATGATGCATTAAATCCCGGTGCCAACTTTGAGTTAACATCTCTATGATATGCAACATCGTCATCACAGCCTCATCCCATCTGTTTGGAGTTGGCCTTGTGAGTCATATTTCTCCATTTGTTTTTTATCAACACTATGCTCGATATAACTTTGCAATCCTTCATGTCCCTTCTCACTGCTTTCCTCTAGGTCTTCATTGGTCTTCCGCTTCTCCTACTTCCTTGTGCATGTAGAGTCTCAACCTTTCATACAAGGCTTGCTTCTGGCCTCTGATGGACATGTCGATGTCACTCTTAAACTTCCTCTTATGTGCTCGCTCCGAGTTTTATCCTTTCTTATTACTCTACACATCCATCTTAACGTATGCATCTCAGCCACATATGCTCTTATCTTCTTGTCACATTTTATGCTCGGACTGCTATGGCTGATGTCTTTCGTTTTGGTTTATGTCAATCTCAGTTGTTTTTTATGTTCCTTTTTGTTTCCTTTTGAACCATGTATTGTTCCATCAGCACCTTGCTGCTTTTTCAATATACTACCATTTACGGATCAAAAAAAAACATTCTGCACCATAAATATGATGTTGGTGTGTCCATTAGAAGTATCATTAAGTTGGTGTGTGTGTGTGTGTGAGTGGTTGTATTTGTTTCTTACTTTATATGTAAGGTGCGCTAGAGATAATTGGTGCATCATCATTAGGTTGTATGTAAGTGAGAAGTACCAGTAATAGAAGGGGGTTTGTGTGTGCTTGTAACACAATCTCATTTCCTCCTCATCTCCTCTTTCATTTCTTCTTCCTCTCCTTCTCCAACTTAACCCTAACTCCAATTTACTGTTATACATTTTATGTTATGCCAGGTCTAACCGCCGTCTGATAAAAATGTCCCTTCAATCGAAGTGGGACTTTTGGGTCACATAATACTCCACTTTGTCTCCATTTCACCCAACCTGCATTAATTTTATAGGATATGTCGTCTTCTAATCCTCCATCTGATTGTCAAGTACAGCCTATTAGCGAAATCTATGTCAATGTGGCGCTCAAGGGTTTTATATTTTAACTAAATCCTCCAGACTATTATGTTCATTGAATTTCCACTCCATGTATTCTGTCTTTGTTCTGCTACTTTTCAAACCTCTTAACTCCAAGGCCATTCTCCATAATCCCAGCTATTCATTTATTTCTTTCCTTGTTTGGGCAATTAGTACATCATCCGCAAATTACACGCACCATGGAATCTCTTCTTGTATGCTTATGGTTAATGCATCCATGATCAGGGGAAACAATAAGTGCTCAAGGCAGATCCTTGATCAGCCCAACTCTGACAGGGAATTGACTCGTCTCTCCAAATGTTGTTCTTACACTAGTTACCACTCTTTCATATACGTGTTAGGTAATCTCAATATATAAGTTCAGGATGCATTTCTTCATTAGCGTCCACCAGATTATTTGTCTCGACACTCTATCATAACCCTTCTCCAAATCAATAAAAATAATATGCAGGTTTTTCCCTTCTCTCTATGAACTTCTCCGTAAGTTGCCTCAATAGGAAATGTAGCTTTAGTTGTTGATCTTCCCCCCATAAATCTACACTGGTTCTCTTATGTACTTCATTCTTGTTTAGTCGCTGTTTATTATTCTCTCCCAGAGTTTCATATTCTGGCTCATAAGTTTAATGCCTCAATAATTGGCACAATTTTGGATGTCTCCTTTGTTCTTATAAAAAAACCACAATAATCTTCCTCTATTCCTTGAGCCAATACCTTTATAACATTATGAAATCAAATTGTTAGCACAAATACACACATGAAAGTAGATCAAATCATGAAAAAAAATACAGGGATGAGCATCCATGTAGTAACATGAAGAATTAATCCACCTTACACAGACCAGCTGTACGATGAGGGGTCAGGTAAGTGTGAAATCTGTTGATCGATAAGGATTGTTAACTGGTCAAATCTAGATTTCAAATGATATCTTTGAGAAACACTAAGTTTAAATATAACTGTCACACGGACTCACATTTGATGACTCGCTTTCTGAAGACCCTCCTGCATCATCTCAAGGGGATAACTCTGGAACTGGACCTGAATTTGTAACATCGAACTCGGCTCTTTCAGTGCTTCCAAAAGAAAAGAAATGACTCCTGTATTATTTCCTATTCCCAGCCTCACATATGACACCATTTAATTCTTCTATTAAAAATACTAAAGACTACCAAGGTCAAGCAGACAAGGGTCCAGCAATTAAATATCTTGCACTTCCGACAGAGTAACAATTGGAAGAACTGTGTTTATAGACTGCACATATAATACAATGGAGCTCTTAAGCAGAAGACATTACAAGATTTAAAGCGCATATCAAATGGAAATACAACTCCAAGGAATGCTTGTCAATTATTGTAGGAAAAAAAATCGAGTACTCGGCTCTGAACATTTACATGCATTGGTTAAATTTTACAGATTGCAAAGTGGAGCTCAATACGTTGAGTTCTAAAATCCAGGGACTCCACATTCTCTATATGAGTTTCCACTAGAAAGACGGTTATGTACTTGGTGCTGCCATGTGCACTGTTAGATGCACTGACTTTGGAACATATGAACAGATTTAGACCCCATTAATCTGTGGGTGTCTACGGGTAGGAAAATATAATCTCAATTACCCATATATTTCCCAACAAAAATTCTGAAGGGGACCTTCGCATTATCTTTTCCGTCCCCTCATAAAATGGTAGGCGCTCTCTTTTTGAGTGGCATTCATTTTCTTTGGGTATCATTGTTTAAATCTTGTGAAACTTTTACCTCAACCATCTCTTCTCGTAGACATGTATTGACTACTTTGAATCAGACGATAGAGATCATTTTTCATCGCAATCTTTCAGATAATTGATCTTGAGATCATGGACATACCATCAGATGGTCAGTTTTTTTTTGTGTGTAGTAAACAACCCAAGAAAGTGACTCTAAAATCAGGTGGCACACATCACACTCATGTAATTTTAGGGGTCCCTTTTTGAGATGTGTGCCTCGTGGACTTAAAAATTGACCGTCGGATGGTACTCTCATGATTTAGATATTATTTCTGTGAAAGATTAGAATCCAAAACAATCTCCATCATCCAATTCAAAGCGGTCAATGCATGCCAGACTCGAGGCCACAGTTTCATGGTTGTAAATAATGGTACCTACTTATTTTTCCCATTATTTCTCTCCATGTTCCTTCTTTTTTCTTTTTCACTATTTCTATGAGCCTATCCAAACAGTGGATAACAACAAAAATCCTAATATCCTATGGATTCTATAGGCTCAGAAACTGCCGGATTTTATGGGGTTTATAAATCCAAATCTACCATTTGCCAATGATTCTATCCAACAGACACTTAAGGGAAACATAATGTCATTGTAATAATACCAAGGTTTCAGATTCAATTAATGCAACTGAGAACAAAAAGACTGCCACTAATAACCCTTTCTAAAGAAAATTATTACTCCAAAAAGAGCAATAATTTTGAGTAATTACTAGTTTCGCTTCCTTTTACAGAAGCATTTATTAGTTATTTTTTCTAAATTACCTTTGAACATCAACGGGATCTTCAAATGACAGCATACCGAAGCTACAGTAGCTGACCCAGAGACCAACAGAATATGCTGTTGATTGGACTGCTCGTTCATAAACTTCAACAGCCTTGTCAATTGTGCTCAAGCGTACCTTGTGATCTGCATACTTCTTCCAGTAACCATAGCATAAAGGAAACTCAGACAAGAAGGAGTCGTACACTTGGCAGATCCTTGTAATGTCATTCTGCAGTCATTAAACAAAATTCCTACATTCTGTTCATCATTCCAATAAACCTGGCAATAGTTTGCGACCACAGATACAATAATAACAATTTGAGTTAAGTGGAGTAAAAATGATTACATGGAGCAAGAAATTGAATCCAAATTTACAAGTACATCCAATATTATAAAACAAGATAAATACATTTTATAGGATCATGTGCCTGAAAATGAGATTAAATTTTTCTTTTTTAGGAAGCCTCAAAACATTTACATAGAATAACCATTCCTACCACACAACAGCTCCTACTTGAATGTCACAACTCAAAACACTGCTATAAAACTACACCAAGTGCCAGGTGCTGCAACATAAACCTTTCGTTCTACTCTGACCACCAGAATACCAGCGACAGAGTCGCAATAAGCAGCTACACAATTATTGGAAACTAGTGAATACCATAGAAAATTTAAAACCTCAATCTGAAAAACACATTGATGGGGACATTGCAAATTCGCATCCACACGATTACACAAAGTATATAGGAGGCACAAGAAGTGGTTGAAAACGTCTCAAACTTTGCGGATAGGCGATTGAAGACCTATGTGCACATGAGCGCACATGTGAAGACCCATTACTTGGAAGACGCGCACATAAGGGGGAAAAGAAGGAAGGAAAGAAAGGAGATAAAAAGAACAAGTGGAAAACACAACAGAACGGCTCACGTCCAGATTTGTGCACACGAGATCCAGCCTCGCGCAAGCGAATTCGACCAGAGGCGGCAATTGTTCGCCACAGCGACGAAGGAGTTTCCAGACTCGCACACGTAAGTCTTAATGTCGCGCGGGCGATATCGAGCCGACTCTCAGCAGCAACCAAATTTTGAGTGCGAAAGTTTCCTTTTTCTTAGTTTTAATTTGAGTAGGAGTTTCTATTTCGATTTATGAGCTTTAGTTAGGGTTTCTAACCTATATAAAGGCCTTGCAAAGACAATTTTAATTACCTTATGATCATGTGAATATTGATTGCCTTGTGCTATCTTGAGAGTTCATTGCGTGTTTTCATTTTCCCTGGGTTTAGGGTTTGGTGCGAGGACAGTATTTTCGCCGGCGAAATTCTGATGATTGTTAAATCTATCTTCTAATCTCCAGTCTTCTATCTTCTTACATCTTTGGTGCAAGGTATTGATTAATTACTTTCGTTTATTGCTTGGTTGTTGGAAATTTCGAAAACCATTACGAGAACCCTATTCCATTTTCAAACCATATTGCAAATCTTTTATTCCTTTGAAATCCTAGAATGAAATGGAAAGGCGCCATCATGGTTAGTCGTTTAATGCCCTGGGCTAGAGGGAAGTCAAGTTCTATCTTAAGAACCCATGATCGAATTTCGTAGGGGCTATCGTGTCGAACTTAGCACTTGATTAGGACTTTACAATTTTCCTTAATTGAATTCAGCGATAATCTTAGGCAAATTAAATCTGAATTTTGTTTATTATTTCTCTTTAAATTTTCAATATAATGTCAGTAAATTGCATTTTAGGGTAGAATGTGGTCCTGCATCAACTTGATAACAGAGCACAATCTAGTTTAGGGTGTTTCCATATTAGGTCGATTAGGATTTCATATTCCGTGTTTGCATGCTAGTTTAATTTTAAACTTCATATAGTTTGTGTTGATCACCAATTGCTACCGATGAACTTAGTGCGGCTATTCGAGTTCTTACAAAACGTTTTGCGCAAATTGAAACCCATATCGGAGAGTTCTAAGATGTCCTGAATGAAGTGCCCAATAGAACACCGCCTAGGACACCCATGGATAGGAGGTTAGATATTGGGTATGCAAAAAGTAGGACACCCCCGAGGAGAAGGTTTGAACGTCATGAATCAATGGGTGATTCGGACAAAAAAGTTTTTGAAAATTGTTCGGATCAAGGATCCAACCTATGATGGGAAGATGGACCCTACGGTCTTCCTTGATTGGTTGTTGGACATGGAACATTATTTCAATTGGTAGGATATGTCTAAGGAGCGAAGGGTTAAACTAGCCCAGATGAAGCTAGTTGGCCAAGCGAGGCTTTTCTGGACTAATGTGGAATGCCTTCAAGCATCTATTGATCGCGCACCCATCTCCACTCGAGAAGAGATGAAAGAGAAGCTCCATGACAAATATGTTCCTACGTCATATCCTCGACATCTTCTCGATCAATGGTAGAACCTTAAACAACGTAACATGTCAGCCAATGACTATATCACTAAATTTGAGTACACCATGCAAACGAATGTAGAGGAAGAGAGCGAGGTTACACTTTCTAGGTTTAGGTAGGGTCTTCGTCTAGAATTGTAAAAAGAGTGATCCCCCATGAAGTCGAAACCTCATAAATGTGTTACGCGATGGTACAAGAGTTAGAGTGTTATTTAAAAAACCATTCGTAAAGCGTTGACTTAGGAATGCTAACTATACGTTCGCTTCCTCCGATATAGGCCTAATGTCAGGAGTCAACCTCCAAAAACCACCCAAGGCACTCCACTGACTTCTAGAGAAAAGAATAAGTGGTTGACGAGAGTTCCAGGAATGAAAAGCAACAAAAGGGCTTTAAGTGTCGTGGTTTTGGGCACTTTGCCACTTAGTGCCCGACCCGAGACCCCGCTAGAAATTTACTCATTGATGAAAAAAGAGAAGCAGGGGACAGGGGACTTGGGAGGAGGAAGTGTATGAACCCGAAGGGGGAACAAGTGATGAAGAAGGAGAAAGTTCAGGAAGGACCCTTGTGTGTTAGGGAAATCTCCCATGCTAGTGGGGTGGGTAAGACTTCATCGGCATTAGTGGTTAGGTGTGCCTTGACACAACAGAAAGAGTGTGATAACTGACGTCAGAAAAACATTTTCTACACCTATTCCAAGAGTGGTGAGAAGAATTATAGAGTGATAGTTGATACTGAGAATTGCACTAACGTAATCTCCACTAGCACAGTTTCCTGGTTAGGACTCACCTGAGCCCTACCCTCAACCCTATCGAGTGGCATGGGTTGCTACATCATCGATTCTCGTAACATAAAGGTGTCGGGTACTGATTCAGTTTGCATCCTATAAGGACACTTTGTGTTGTGATGTAGTGCGAATGGATGTTGGGCACATCATCTTAGAAAGGCCATGGTTGTATGATATCGATTTCACGCTATTCGGATGATCGAATGTGTGTGCATTCGTTCATAAGGGCAAGAAAATCAAATTAAACCTTTTACGTCTTAAAACACCAACGGGAAAGAAGGAGAAACCAATAAGAGTGGACAAGAGAGCAAGTCCAAGTTGGTTAAAATTGTGAGCCCCTTGGAGTTTGAGAGGGAGGTGAAAGAGGTCAATATTGTCTACGTTCTCATCACCGTAGAGACCATCCCAGATTCTAGTGTTGAGTGTCCCGAAAGAGTTGATAGCATTTCAGGATGTCTTCCCCAAAGATCTTCCAAATGAGCTTCCACCTATGAGGGACATTCAATATGCCATAGATCTAGTACCCGGATCGACTTTACCAAATTTGCCTGACTAAGGAATGAATCCTACAGAGCATGTTGAGTTAAAGAGGCAAGTGGATGAGCTCCTTAGGAAAAATTCATTAGGGGAAGTCTAAGCCCTTGTGTTGTTCCAGCACTCCTCACACCCAAGAAGGATGGGTCTTGGATAATGTGTGTGGACAGTCGTGTGATAAATAAAATCACAGTCAAGTATCAATTTCCTATACCGAGGCTAGACGATATGCTTGATGTGACGGCAGGTTGTGACGGGGCCAATACTCGAGCTTGCAGCATGGTGCATGTGGCACGACATGTGGTGCCAGGAGGGCACGCGACATGGGGCCAAGTGGGCCTGGCGACGTGGTCGCGCTGCGAGGACGCGACACGGTCGCATGAGGGTAGGGTGCGGAGCGTCACGGACGCGACATAGCCAAGGTGGGCTAGCGATGCAAGAGGCGTTGTTGTATGTCAAACTAAGGGGTTTGAGGTTCTCCTGCCATTGAATGATGTTTACCCTTATATGGGAAGGAGCTGAGAGCTATTCCCACTTTTGCGAGGCCTTGCGTTGCCAGAGGGGGCGCAAGTGTCTCTTAGGCCTGAAAGGGTGGGCCTAGGACGTCGAGGCACAAGGCTATGGGCTTGGTTCGGCAGGCGAGCGAGGTACTAGTGAAGTGCACAGGGTGAAGCTTGAGCAGGCCAAGTTTAGCACAGTGGTGCAGATTGGCGTGTCGTAAGGGGCACGGTATGGTTGGGTGGTAGGCCGTGAAACAGAGGTAACCACATTGGGGGAGTTCTCGTCCTCTAGGCGGGTGGTATTAGAGCTGATGTGCAGATGGGTTGGCTTCGTTGCACGCGATAGCGAAGCACCGCGCGGGTTGAAAGTGCGTCGAAGGACGCTCCATGACGATTGGTATCGAAGTAAGGTGACCTAAGCGAAGCGGCGTTAGAGTCTTGCACTATCTTTTCCAATATAAATCCTAAAAGTGGCTACCATCAAGCTCACACTCGTCCCACAGATGAGTGGAAGACTGTCTTTATTACCAAGGATGAGTTATACGAATAGTTAGTCATGCCTTTTGGGCTTTCGAATGGCCCTAACACATTTATGAGGGTCATGATGCAAGTGTTGAGGCCTTTCATAGGCAAGCTCTTGGTAGTGTACTTTGATGATATCCTGATTTATAGCCACAATGAGGAACAACACCTAGATCACTTGAGGAAGGTCTATGTGACTCTAAGAGGAGAGAAGTTGTATGCGAATCTTAAGAAGTACGTTCATGACATCTCATGTTATCTTCTAAGGTTTTTTGTATCAGCTAGTGGAATGACTCCAGATCCCGGAAAGGTTAGGTCCATTGTAAAATGTCATGAACCTCAAAGCATCCATGACATCCGTAGCTTCCATGGATTTGCCACCTTTTACCATCGATTCATACGTGCTTTTAGTTCCATCATGACCCCTATTATCGATTGCATTAAAAAAGGAAAACTTAGATGTACGAGTGTCACAGCTAAGGCATTTAAGGAGATCAAATCAAAAATGATTAAAGCTCCAGTCATGCGCCTACCTGACTTCTCGGAGGCATTATCTCCCACCGTAAGAATTCGTCTTATTTTCTGATCACGAAACCTTAAGATATTTGGATTCTCATAAGAAACGCAACTCACATCATGTGGGATGGGTTGAGAATCTTTAAGGAAACATTTTGTTGTGAAACACAAGGCTGGGGCTGAGAACAGTGTTGCACTCTATGAGCGTACAGTGTTGCACTCTATGAGCGTCGAGGTTACTAGTTTTGAGAGGGTGAAGGATGATCTATCCTACATGCCCAGATTTTGAAAAATGGTACACCTCATTAATCAATAGTCCAGGGAGTAGTGTTCATGGATACGTCCTACAGGATGGGTTCCTGCTTAAGGGCAATAGATTGTGTATACCCCGCACATCCTTGCGAGACTTTCTCGTTTGGGAGATTCACGTAAGATACATCGCTGGTCATTTTGGTCGAGATAAGACAATTGCCCTTGTTGAGGATCGATTTTATTGGTTCAGTCGCATGTGAGACGTTGCTAAGATTATTGGGCAGTTTCGTACTTGTCAACTGGCGAAGCAAAGAAAGCAAAACACGTGATTCTACACCCCATTGCCAGTTCCACAAACACTGTGGCAAGACCTTAGTATGGACTTTGAGCTTGGACTTTCGAAGACTATTAGGAAGCATGATTCCATCTTTGTGGCTGTGGAAAGGTGGTTCACCTCATTCCCTGTTCGAAAACCTCTTACTAGAGTAAAATTGCGAAATTATTTTTCGAAGGGATTGTTCGATTACATGGTGTGCAAAAAACCATTGTGTCTAATCGTGATGTTAAATTTGTGAGCTATTTTTGGAAGATATTGGCACATGTTGGGTACAAGGCTACAATTTTAATCAGCCTTCCACCCACAAATGGATGGACAAAATGAGGTGGTCAATAGGAGCTTGGGAAATTTATATTGGCGTGTATTGGTGTGTGTGTGTGTGTGTGTTAATATGTTCAGTGTACGCAATATATTGCTTTTATTACTATATATATTGGCTAGTTGGGGGTCTATTGAACTCTAATTAGAGCTTTCCATTCTCTAACTCTCTTCTCTCTCCTCTCTTTCCTACAAATCCTAACCCTAAAATCAACTTTGTATCAGAGCTACATGATCCCAAAATTCTGCATTTTTTACCCTTGCTTTACAACTGCTGACGTAATCTCTCATCACTGGCGTCAGCAACACCATCACAGATTCAACAGCGACACCAAGGGTTTTATCAGATTAGTGTGCTCGTATTTTTTGTCTCTTGCATCATCATTGTTTGGAGACAGTAAGGAGGTGTTCTGGTGGGTTTTCTACATCATCTTCAAGCTCCAGTCGAGGACCTCAATACCCTAACCATAGTTTAAAAAGGTTGTCGATCCTAACCAAAATCAGAGGTTAGGATTGGAATGTAAAGGGGTTTCTTTTTCAATCTGGATCTGAGTATTTTCTAGCTATTTTCATGGTGGTTTGAACCTTCTTCTTCCTTGTTAATCCACCCATAATGGTGGGTTACAACAACAGCTGTGGTTTTTTGTTGCAGCCACAGGTTTTCCTTTCTCCCTTGATTTGCAAATTTTTGGGAGCTTCGATGGCTTGGATTGAGGTTGTTTCTTCAACATGACGCCTTTTTTCATGGTGGGTTACGACAACAACTAGATATCTACTTGCACCCACGAGTTGAAACCTACAGATAGTTTTATTTCTTGCAGTCAGGGGTTGCAATTTACAGCAGATCCAATATTTGCAGGTGTGGGTTGTGTTACAGCAGATTCAATATTTGCAGAAGATTCAATAATTGCAGCAGATTCAATTTTTGCAGCTGAGTTACAGATTCAGTATTTGCAGTTGGATTGCTTACTAAAACCAGATCTCTATTTGCAGCCAAGGGTTGCAGACTACAGGTTCTTTACATTTTTGGCAACCCAGCCTTATATTTCACTAAATTCCACCTATTATTTCTTGTATATGGCCCTTTTTATGTGGGCCTATGCTAGCATAGTGGATGTTTTTTCCCACTAAGACTCTTATTTACTTCCATTTGGTTATTTGTATCTGATTGTGAATGTCCTTTCCCACAATGGAGCGTATGATTGTGGATGTTCTTTCCCACAATGGAGCCGATATTCAGGACAAGAGATTTTTTCCTCCTCTTCTATCCCTACACCGCACTCTGCTCTTACATTTAATACTCTGGATAGGGAGAGTGGGGGTCAGGTGGGCATTGTGTTGTTCCACCCACTGTATGTTCTTTTTACTTTCGAGTGGGACATGATCGCTCAACGTGCTTCCAACTTCATGGTTTCCAACCTCATCAGGAACCCTACTGCTCATGATGCTGATGTTACTCGACCCACTGTGGCTTTCATTGTGCCTACATATGATGTATCTGCTCTACAGGTTGACCTCACCGATCTGCGTGAGCGTCTTCATTTTCTCAACCTGCTCCGCATATTGGGCCACATACCTCATCTACCTACTCAAAAACTCTGTTTATACCACCATCATCCTCATCTCCCTAGATCATTGATTCGGGAGCATCAGATCATATGTCTGGTGAGTCCCCTTTATTCTCCTCTGTTTCTCCATTATCTACTCCTAGGTAGGTGCGTATAGTTGATGCCTCTATTATTCCTACCATTAGTCAAGGTAAGGTTCCCCTATCAGTTGATCCATCTCTTTCAAAATGTTATGCACATTCCAAATCTTAAAGCTAATCTCTTATTTGTCAATAGTCTTATCAAGTCCTTGAATTGCTCCATAACATTTTTTCCTACTCATTGCATTTTACAAAACCTGATTACGAGGAAAACTTCTGGCATGGGTTCGAGCATGGTAGCCTATACTAGGATGGCTCTGAGAGACCTATTGCTGCTCCAGCTTTGTCTTCCTTTCTGGCTACTTTGAGTGCCAGAACTATAGATCTTTGGCATGCCCGTCTGGGGCACGCCAAATTGCAGTGTTTGTGTCTTCTCTTTTCAAAATTTAAAAATGTGTCTAATGTTTTTAGATTTCAATGTGAGACTTGTCAACTTTCAAAGCATAGTAGATCCTCTTTCATTTCACATCCTACTCGTAGTGATTCTTCTTTTGATCTTATATAGTGATATAGTGATATATGGGAACCTTCTCCTTTACCTTCGGTTGAGGACTGTAGATATTATGTGACATTTATTGCTGACCATTCTTTGCCATGATTCATACTCAGTTTGGGAAGACCATGAAGGTTCTTCGCTCTGATAATGGTGGTGAGTACACATCTTCATTCAAGATCATCTCAACAAGGTTGGAACCTTACACCAATTACTAGCCCTTATACTCCTCAACAAAATGGCATTGCGGAGTGTAAGAATAGGCACATCATGGAAGTCACTCGTTCACTTCTTCGTGGCATGCAAGTTCCCAAATCTTACTAGTCCATGGCTTTGCTTATTGTTATATTTCTCATAAATCTTACACCCACGCGTATTTTCAAACTCCTATGCATATCTTGGGGCCCGGAGTCCCTTTGTTTTTTGTTGAGCCTCGTATTTTTGGATGCACTTGCCTTGTTCATACTCTTCGCATCCAAAGGCAGAAGTTAAATGATTAGGCAATTCGATGTGTTTTTGTGGGATATTCTGGCTTGTCAAAAGGGTAAGGTGTTATGATCCCAAGACCAGGAAATTATTCACTAATCACAACTATGGATGTGTCTATCTTTGAGGATACTTGATAAACTAGTCATCTTGCCCAATTTAAAAACCGATACTAATTTTCCGATACAAACTTGCATTATATGGGACTATATCAAATAGGACGATGTGAAAAAGGGGCCTTTGTTGCTTTGAATCATCCGATGCAAACAATACAAGTTTGCATCAACAGATGATTATTAGGTGATTCAAATCTAATCAAGATTTCAATCATTGATTTATAGGCTCGTTATAAAAAGTTCATAGATGGCACCATCTATGTTATCTAAAAATCAATGAACAGTCGTCATTTCATATATTGATAATAAGCTGGAAAAAGTTTGTTATGGTTGATTTACATACAAAGTATTGTGCATGACGGATCATCATCATCACCATCATCATCATGAGCTGTGAGTTTAGTAAAATCAAACGTAATGGCATGAATCATCACTTACAAATGATGTGCTTTCAATTTTTGTTATAAGTGAGGTCCAAGCACCAAAATCCGCCGTATCTTTTTCAACTAAGGCCTGAAGTTCGACCTCATCACCAACAACTGCATGGAAATGACCATCATATAATATACATGTCATTACAACATGCTACAATAACCGATGATACATGAATAAATTACTCGAAATAGTAAATGGGAGACTCGACAGAATATTGAAGCTGCAAAAAAAATTATCAGAAAGCAAAGATTTGTTACAGAAATCAAACAGCGGCAATAAGCAACTTCTAGAAAATCAAAGTGGCAAAATCTACATCTATCACGAGAACTTTAGTTTGAACACCCACAGCAGGAAACCAATCATATAATGGTAGAGAAGGGCGTTGAGCATCCTAACCAAAGAAGAAGAAAGGTGAGCCATGGATGACAAAATTAAATAGATCCAGCTTGCATGGAAGAGAGAAAATGGGAATACATGTTAATGACTGTGAATTGCTGGTAGCTTGCAATAATGGTTAGAGTAGAAACACATAGAATCATCATCTTGTGTGTGTACGTTATAACTGAAAGAAGGGAAAACTATAACAGGGATAAACCACAAATAGCCCATGACGTGAACAGATCATGCCAGCAATAATCAGCAACAAACACGGCAAAGAGATGCCCAAAGAGAACAAGATAAAAAGTAAAGAGGCACTAACCTGAAACTCTTAATTTTCTTCAATAAAATTCAACAACCAAACAAAAAGAAATTGTTTGAAATCCTTACATGGGCGTTACAATTACATGCTGTAATACTTAGGGATTCTACTTTAAATAAAAGACTTAAAATACTTGAATCTAATACCCTAAATCCTAAAAATCAGGCGATAAACATAAAAGAAAAGAACAAAAATAACGAAATAAAGGTCTTGTGACTGCACTTTCATGATCGTAGGACCACGTGCCCCCTTTAATGTTCTTGTGATAGAGTCTTCTCGCAAGACTTCTTTCCTCCAATCGCACTTTGCAACAATCTTTAAAACCTCCTAAGATTTCCAGCTCAACCAATCACAAATTTTATTTCCGCTATTATATAGGAGATAAAGTAGGGAAATAATGGAAACCAAGACCGATAACCAATCACACCTCTTGGGATTTGGTCTTTCACGTGATCACGTGACAGCTAAATTTCATTAAACTCAACGTGTGATCACTTAAGTGATGATGTATCAGAGTTACAAGATGCTGTATCGAGGCTCCAAGTCATTGTGAGAGATGGGAACATGCCTAATATCATTTTAGCTATAAGAAACCCTATTAAATTGTTTTTAGTTGTGACTTTCATTGGATATTTTATTATCATTTTTTTCTATTTAAATCGAAGTCATTTGAAATGTTCTAATGTATAGGATTTGAGGTAAGATTAAATTTGGTAAAAGTGCACACTGTTCATTCTTTCGGTAAGTTTCTAAGAATGTTTCGTTAAAATGACCAGCATCATGTTGTTTTTATATGCAGATCTCCTGCCTAGGTTAATTATAGTGTTCTTTGCATGTTAGACATTTGTACTGAAATCTAGATTAACTGCCATGAGTTTTTGACGTATTGGATTGTGTTTTTTATTTTTTATTACTATAGTTGGAGAACTATAAGCTTGGAGGAAAGTGAATTTATCTTCCATGTACATTTATCTCTATCTTCGAAAAACCGTACGGGACATTATGTTTTCCAAGATTTGTGTCTTCAATAAGGTATTACACTTGTCTTCAATGTACCTTTTCACGTTGTCAGTCGGGACTCTTCTCTCTTGTGTCAACAGGTTTATCTTCGATGTTATCTTCGAGTAATAATCTTTCTTTCTTTGATTTTGTTCTAGACTTGAAACCTCTGGATCTCTGTCCCTTGTGTCAACACATATGTATGGAGTTAATCAAAAAAAACACATATGTATGGTTTTGCTCCTGTTTCACTTCATGAGGTTTTCTTTGATTGCCATTGTCTAAGTATATGGGGTCTCTGATAATATGTTTTACAAATCATATGTTTACTTCGAGTAGTATGTTCCTCTGCTTTATTGCTTCATTTCCTCGTTCGATCGAGTCATATATATGAATTGTTCGCAACCTCGAACTTTATATTCATGTCTCATTGTTTGATTGCATGCCCACGTTATTATAGTTTCTTGGTCTATTGCCATTGTTCCTCAGCATTAACCTCCGGTAGGGGGCTTCTACTTTTGTTTAGGTTCATTTTCAGATCAAAGACCTTTGGATCTATTTCGCAGTGTCCCAACACACATGTATAGTTAGAATTCTAATTTGAAAGTGTGAGGTTTTCATACTCAATTGTAGTGCATATCAAATTTACTGTGTTTATCGTTAAAAAGTTGATAGAATAACGGTTATGGGTGCTTTTGGGCACGGAATCCAGGCAAATAGGAACTCAACACGTGGGGAGTTAGCATTGGTTCAAGATATAAAGCTTCAAGTATAAATTCAGAACTAAAATTCAAAGAAGAGGATTTTTTTAATTCTTGGTAGGGAGAGAAAATAGAGAATGTTGTGAAGGAAGATGATGAATGAAAACCCTACACCTCTGTGGTGAACCACATCAATTTTGTTTCATGCATGGTGATCTCTTTCCTTTTCTTTTTCTTCTTTTTCTTCTCATGAATTTTGTCTTTTAAGTATGTGAATGTGCTATGGTTATGGTTAAGACTGTTCAATTTCCTTTTGTATTCTCTTTAAATTCGTAAAGGCATGTTGTATGGTGATAATTTGTTGCTCAAGTCTTTGTTTTTCTCAATATTTATGTGATGTTCATGTGAAGAATGACTTTTAAAGTTTATGTGAAATTATAAATTTAAAGTTTGCGAAAAAATCAAAGTTCAAAAATTTCCCCAATGCTTTGCTTATGAAGCGGATGAATTCAAGTAAAAGAGTTGAAGTTGCACCATGATCCCGACATTATTGATGTATGGTGATTTGATGTGACAGCTCAGATTTACCATTGTTTGAGAGTTCTAATGGTGTGTGCCACGACGACAATACGTGCATGTTTCTCTTTATCTATATCTCCCGAAAACCGTACGGAACATACCCAAGCCCAGAAAATTCATCTTTGGATATAAACTTGTTGGGATATGGCCACAAACCGGGAAAGATCATCGCCCGAGATAAAAAAAGGTCCAAAGTCAAAGAAGGGGACCACAAAATACCACCTAGGGTTACCTACGCATTTTAACTACCTTACTTAAAGGGGACCATATTAGTCATTGGGTGGTCAACTAGATATATAGAGGGGTCCATTTCCTAGGGTTACCTATTTAATTACCTTCTTAAAGTGGACCATCCTCAACTCTTAGGTCTGTCTGATCCCTAAAACCTGAACCCTATGTTTCAGTGACTTGGAGATGGTTAATCACATGCTCCTCCATTGCCCTTGTTCACATGGATTGTGGGATTATTTCCCAAAAAAATTTGGTGCTCATTGGGAGCATTCTTATCTAAGCATGGTGGACCAACACCTTCCACCTTAGCCATTAGCAAGTTTGCCATCATGATAATGCTAAGTGAGTTACGGAAACAAGGGAATGATCGGATTTCCTAAAATAAAGTTTCTCCTCTTTATTCATTTGTAGAGAGAATTGCTTTGTGGAATTTTTCCACTACGTAAATACAAGACGTTAGGACTTGGCAGACGATCTTCAAAAAATGCTTATTGGGCCTTGCATTAACGGTGAGCACTAAGCAAAAATAATCGAAAAATAGAAGTTTCTAAATAACAAAGAAGAACTATTGTATTGAGTTACAAAAGTGCAGGTTTTTGGATAATTTACTCTAATGTCCAAAACTTCTCATTCCAAGGTTGTTCAAGTCCTAACCTCAAGGGGTTAGGTGAGCTGGCCATGTACTTGCTTCCAAAAGCAGGAGACCTGAGTTCGAATCCCCTCCTCCCCCTTGAGGCCACCCTAGGGATTTATATCTTGTGCTGACCCGGTATGTGCTGAATTTGGGGTGCGCATGTGCCGCTGGGATTAGGCGGGTGCTCTAAGAGGCCCGGATACCCAGGTTATCAAAAAAAAAAAATTGTTCAAGTCCTTCACCTGCTTCCTGAAATTTACAAGTGGCATCGCTACAAAGATCAATGCCTAGAAGTATAAATGATTCAAATTCAACAATAAAAGAGTAATAAACCATGAATTGATACAGTTTTCATGCCATTTTATGTTTTGGGGTGTTATAGAAAGCTTTGCAATTCTTCATCTGGTTATAAAAAAATAGTAATAATAATAAACTTGCTTGTTTTCAATAAGAATCAAATATTATTGGCATTCCCTTCTATTGCAAAGAACAATAATTCGAAAAATAATAAAGAAGAACTTAATGGAAACCAAGAAACAAAATGAATGGGAAGTTTATAGTGAACTCCAAAGCTGATAAAAGAGATTATAAGTGTAAACGGAGAGTGTGTTCTACCTGGATCGTGTTGAAGCTGCGGTCGCTTTTCGCTGGCCATCTCTCTCTCTCTCTCTCTCTCTCTCTCTCTCTCTCATTTACATAGCAGGGGCAGCCAACAGATACTTGATGTCCAATGGTTTTATTAACACGTTACGTGACCGCCCACTTATTAACCCAAGTGGCACTGTGGCAGGCTTTCCCCTAGGGCTATCAACGGGTCGGGTCGACCTGATACTAAATTTTGGTATTTTTCACAGCATCAGGCATATAAAATTGACCCACCGTCAAACCAGGTCGAGCAGATAAACTTGACCCCTTTGGTTGGGTCGGTCTGGTCGGGCATGAGGCATTGGACACGACCTTCAAGTCGGGTCAACTAAAAGGTCGGGTTAGAATGGGTTGAGTCAGGTAAAAAGTGGGTCAAGTCTAGTCAGGTCAAATAGACCTAAACCAATATTTTACTATATATAAAATGAAGAAAATAGGGGGGTTTTTAAGTGTGTCTGTTTGGTGGCGGGTCAGGACGGATTGGGTTGGGTCGGGCATATACCTTCAGCTCATTGCTCGTTGGGTAGAATTGGATCGGGTTAAGATGCACAATTGAATTGGATCGAGCATATGCCATTTTTCTATTGGACAGCCAAATTTTTGATTGGTCCAGACCTGTTGACAGCCCTACTTTACTTGACTAACTCGTCAAGATCATAGTTCATTTACTGAACTTGCATATAAAAGTCAAGACATCCCATCTATGCTTTCTAAATGCATTTTAGTGGTCGAAATGAAATTATAATTATCAGATGGCTGTTTGAGACATGTGTTAAGATGAACTACTTGGGTTGATCAAATATGTCAGCCGCTGAATGTTGACCGTTTATATGCCATAATCTGTTATGTTTGAAGGCAGTAACAGGAGGTTGGTGGTTGATGGGTGGGTAAATCTCCTTTGCTAATATAAGGTTTTAGGTATCCTAATTGTGGCGGAACTACTAAGGAGCAAGTGCGGGCGGCCTTCTAAGAGCATCTCCAACAAGAGAGCTATCCCACACGCTAAGCAACCCAATGGCTATTCTTAGCTCTCCAAGTTGCAAAAATCGAGCTCTAGCAGTAGCGCCATCCCACATACCAAATATATCTCTTGCTACACTAATAGCTAAATTTAACTATTACTGTAGGAAGAGGTAAAGAATAAAATATAATAAAACTCTATACAACTCTTTCTCTCTCCTCTGTTTCTGTCCCTCTATTTCTCTCTTCTCTTTCTCTAGGTCTGGAACAAGAAGAACCCCTTCCAACGCTCCATTGCTCCTTCCACGATGTGATTGCTGGTGCAAGGATAGGTATAAACATCATCAAAATAAGTTGAAGAGTCTAACATTTATCCCTATAGAAATCCCCAAATACCATCCATGTCCCTTCTTCAACCTCAATACAAAAATCAGACCTCGTCTCAGTACAGGGGTTTCCTTCAAAACCGCCATTAAAGTCTCCTCCAAAGCTTCAGAAACGAATACATCTGAATCACCTGGTCTGTAAACACGGATGTGGTTTCTGTTGAAGATGGAGTCATCTCTCTAAAACTACAAGGTGCGAGACCAATTGTGTTCTTTGTTTGGTTATGGGGTTTTGATTGGGTTGTTTTTTTGGTAAATGGGTACTTGTTTCTTTCTTTGATTTTGAGTTTTGAAGGTTGGATCAATTGCTTTTTATTATTTTAATGATGAATCAATTGGGTCCTTTTTTTAATTGATAAATAGAAATTGGTTGATAAATGAAAATTTTTAATTTTTTTTATTTTGGATTTTGAAAGTTGACTCAATTGGGATACTTGTTTGGTAAATGGAAAATCTTTAATTGTTTGATATTGGTATTGAAAGGTTGACTCAATTGAGTTACTTGTTTGATAAATGGAAAATTTTTGTTTGTTTGATTTTGGATTTTGAATGGCTTGCTCAATTGGGTTATGTGTTTGATAAGGTTTTTGGTTTTGAAGGCTGATTCCATTGGGTTATTTGTTTGATAAATGGCATATCTTTATTTGTCTGGTCAAGTGGATTATTTGTTTGATGAATGGTAAATCTTTATTTGTCTCTCTCAATTGGGTTATTGGTTTGATATATAGTAAATCTTTGTTTGATTTTGGGTTTTTAAGCAAGTCCAAAATAGCATCAATTGAACAATCTTAACCATTTGATCGATATTTTTCTTTTTTTTTCTGCATTGACTATCTACTTTGCTTCAAATTAGTTCAATATCCATTTAGAATTCTTGTAGGAACTTGATCAGACAGAATCATTAGAGCAAGGTAGGGGCTCAATTTGATATAAATGATCACTCTTTCTGTAAATATTGGTGAAGATTTGATATTAATTTTATTTAAGTATTTGCAGTCTTGCAAGTTTGGATTTGTAAAGAGAACCAAGATTGCTAGATATCTCCTTGGAATTTGAAATTTGACCAGTCCCTGAAATCTTAAAATTTATGTATCATATGATCTTTCTTTTTTTTTTCAAATAAAAAAAAACTCTTCCAACCAACTGGGTATTTTAGAAAATCAAGGAATCTGTAGGGATTTGAGATTCACCACCTGTATATCAAATCACAAAAGAGTTTAAGCCTGTAAAATGGAGTCCCCTTTTTGTCCACATTGTTGACCATCTTTTGTTGTTGTGAGCTGTTCCAAATCATCTGTAGTTATCCCCTTTTTAACTTTGACTAGGTTTAAAGTAATTGCAGAAAAGTCTGTTGTACTTTTTTGTTTTATTTGTTTCAAGTTAAAATGTTAATGAAAATCTAAATGTTGAATGGAATCGCAAATGGAAGAGAACATGTCTTTCACCAATCTCTTAAACAAGGTTCCTACGCTGATAATGAATCAATGAGATCTCCATACCGAAATGATAGTTTGTCTGACCCTAAAGTTGAACAACAACCTAGCGCAAAGAAAACACGGACTGCAAATTTCAGCGTGAAAGAAGATATACTCTTAGTAGATGCGTGGGTAAATACTTCTACAAGCATTATACGAGGAATTGAACAATCAAATAGTGTATATTGGTCTAGAATTTATTCTAACTACCACGCTAATAAGGACTTTGATACTTCACGCAATCAAGTATCACTAACTAATCATTGGCAAACAATTCAGAAGACGGTCAATAAGTTTGTGGATGTTTGGCTCAAATTGAGTTGGTGCATCAAAGTGGGTTGACTCAAATAGACATGGTAAAATCTCTATTGACTCTTGGGTTGGATTTCATATTTTGTGTATCTAAATTTTCATCACTTGTTATTTTGTATATTTAATGCATACATTATAATCACACATATTGCTCAAACAAAAGAGTCATATAAGGCGAAGAATAAAGCCTCTTTTCAATTCGAATATTGTTAGATGATTTTGAAGAAATGTCCAAAGTGGATGAAAGAGAGGGAAAATTCGGGTAGGAAATCGGTTCTTACACCGTCTTCGCAGTTTACTCAACCTGCGATCAATTTAAGGGAGGACAATATCTCCACCAACAATTTTATAGAATTGGAGAGACCTATGGGGAGGAAGGCTGTAAAAGCAAAAATGATTAAATGAAAGAACATAGATGGGTTTGATAAAGAAAGTTTTATACCGTTACTAACAAAGATAAAAGAAAGCGTGGATACTTCAAGGAAGGAAAAACTAAAACTTTTGCGAAAAGCAGATGCTCGAGAGAAAGCAAGACATGGAATTCAACAAAGTAAACTATGTGTCCAGGAAGATAAAATTATGATGATGGATACAAGTGGATCGTCGGATCTCTAAAAAGAATACTTTTATATTCGACAAATGAAAATCATTGAAAAGTCTCAAAGATGAATAGTTTGGCCTAACTAGTTGTGTCTAGATTTAATAGTTAGCCCTAGGGCATTTTTGTTTGTTTAAGACAATCACCAAGTTAACTTTCTACATTGTGTTTGGGTTTTTTGTATAAGACAATTGGAGAGTTTCATATCCTAATTCATGCTTTGATAGTTATTTCATGCTATGATTGAAGTTTATAAGGTGGTAAGGTATCCTTTGATAGTCGTCATCTTTTCAAGAGATGATATGCTTAAAAAAAAATTAGTAGGTAAACAAACATTAAAGTAAAAATATTATTATAAAATCATTAAACGTCGAACATTGAACATTAAACTTCAAAAAGAGAAAAAAAGGAATACAATAATTGTAGCATATTATTTCTTCAGTTTTGGCCATGTAGTTGTCATAGGTGCTCAATGAGATCCAATTGCAGCTAAGAGTAAGTTTCACTATCTTGAATGTTCAAATGCCTTTGAATGAATTATGTTAATTCAACAGTGCGCATATATGAAACTTTTATATTGGGAATGTCATCGACTTGTTCATAGTCAAAGTCAACGACATCATCACTATTTCGTTCGTCTTCGATGATCATGTTATGTAATATTATGTATGTTTTTATAATCAATTTTAGTGTTTAACGGTTCTATCCACGTATAGGTCCACAAACTATTGCAAAACATGCTGAAGCACCCCAAATGCATATTCAATATCCTTTTTTGTTGACTCTTGTGCAACAGTAAAATGTTTTGCCTTCCTTCCTTATGGACATGAAATTATCTTCACAAAGGTCGACTACTGTGGGTATATACCGCCAATGAAATAGTATCTTACTATATAGTCATGACTATTTATTGAGTAATTGACAGGAGGAGCACGCCCTTTAGCAAGCGCAGAAAACACAAAAGATCGCTCTAATATATTGAAGTCATTGTGTGAACTGGGAAGCCCAAAAAATGCATACTATATCCATAGATCATATGAAGCCAATGCTTCCAAAATAATTGTTGGTTCACGGGAATGACCAGAAAATTGTCCCTTCCATCCGGCCGGATAATTCTTCCACTTCCAATGCATACAATCTATGATGCCTAACATCCCTGGAAAGCCACGTTATTCGCCAACTTCTAATAATTTAGCGATATCATTGCTATTTGGTGGCCTTAAGTACGTGTCTGAAAAAATTGTAATCACCGCTATAATAAAATATTTTAGGGACTCAAATGTGGTAGATTCTCCAATCCTCACATACTCATCCACGTAGTCAGTCGCTACTCCATAAGCTAGCATTGTAAGTACGATTGTCATCTTTTGAAGCGAAGATAAGCATATAGTTCTAACACAATTTTTTTTTGGGATAAAGTATGGATCATAAGCTTCTACCACAGATAGAATACGAAGGAAAAGAGAGCGGTTCATCTGAAATCGCCTTCGAAATAATTTCGGTGGATATACTGGTGAATCAGCAAAATAATTCTGAAAAAATCTCTAGTGTCCTTGCATAGTGTCACGATCGATGAACACACGCCTTTGAATCATGATATGCTCTGCTCCCTCCCTCTCCATGAAAAAGTTCATGTGCCTTAACAATTGCGGTAGCTAATACCAACTCGTCATCGGAGTCGGAATCTTCAAGTAGCATTTGATATACGGAATCCTTAGACATTTGAGCGAAAGTGAAAAATGAATAATGTAGAGAATTAATGTATGAACTTGTAAAAAAGAGATAATATTTTATTGTATGAAACACTAGAATAGATTGATATATTTATAGATCAATCTGATTTCTATTAAGAGAATATGATCGTCGAAAAAATATAGCCGTTATAGAAAAATATGACCGTTAGAAAAATATAGCCATTACAAGAAAATATGACCGTTGGATCTCTCGATCATAGTGACAAATTTCATTTTAGGAAATTTTTCAAGGGGGAGTCCTTTCGGTACATTTTGAATTAATTTCGATACTTTTCGAAAAAAATTCGGGATAATTTCAAGGATTAAAAATATATAAATATATTTAAAAAAATTTACTACAATATATACTAAGGCTGCATATGGTGTAGCTCTTTGCTAGCCCCTGCCACAGTAGAGTTCACCTGCTTTAGTTTACCTGCTCTTGTCTAACTCCCTGCAAAGGATAATTTACCTGCTCTAGCAGTAACCTCCCCTGCTCTCTACTAACTCCCTATCAGAGCAAATAAAATCTACTCTGACAAGAAATGAGTAGAGAGGAGGGTAGAATTATTGAACAGGTAAATCCTACATAAAATCTTACTATACAAGGAGTTATCAAGGAGAAAGGGTACCTCCTAAAGTAGGTAAGAGGATGTTAGCAAAGAGGATGAAAACCTACTAAAGCAAGTGCACACTGCTATCGTAGGGGCTAGCATAGAGTTATGTCATACACAGCCTAAATTACTGACATATTTAAAAAAAATAATAAACAAAAAATTAAAAAAAAAAAAATAATAATAATAATAATAAACATAAAAAAAAAGATTAAAATTTTGAAATTTCGACGAAAAATACCGAAATTACCGAAAAATACCAAAATTTTCATTTGACCCCTTATTCAGCTAATTTCCTGAAATTTCTTCGAATTTCGGAGAAATTTGTCACTATGCTCTCGAATAAAAAGTTACAGATTTTTTTTTCTTTTATTAGTTATTTTTCAAGTAGAAAGTCTCTATACCATATTTTATATTAAATAGGGTCTATGACTTTTTTATGGATTTTTTTTTTTTGCTCAAAAATAGAATTTTTTTCATCCAACAAAATAAATGAAAACTTTCAATTATCAAAAGAGGTCTAGGACTAAGTGCCCAGGTGTAGAGAAATCTCTATACCCACTATTAGTTAACCATCATGTGGAGTCTGTCACAAGGATCGGGTGCCACAGAAACTTAGGCAAGGTTGATCAGATCTCATTAAAAAAAAAAAAGGATTCTCCACCGTTAAAAATGTGGTCAAAGTTAGGGAGAATCAATACACTAAAGTTTTGGGGCGTTACCTTATCTTTGCCCCATTAAACGGAGGGCAAAAAAGTCAAAAAGATAAAATTTATTTTTTAAAATCACATGTGGTATATATTAGTGTAGTAATATATATTTTATTGTTTCAAAATTAAGCCTATAATTATCATTATATATACATTCTATTGTGTGCAAATTGAGCGGGCGGCTTCCAATGGGTTTTAATCCCAATAGTTGCCTCCAACAGCTTTTAAGCCAAAGGGATGCTATCCAACGACTACAAAAATCTTAAACAATCTTTTCTTACCAAAGATGCGTCTTTTCAAATTTTGTTGTCTTTTCGTACCAAAGATATATCTGTTCAGATTTTGATGTCTTTTCATAACAAAGATTTGATTGATCTCTCCACCGTTATCTGAAAAGATATAAGTTTAAAATCTCATCTGAAAAGACACAATGGTTCAAGATTTTCTCTATAAATAGATATCAGATCCCGGCTAAAAAAACACGATAAAAATTATAATCTCACTTTTATTCTCTTTTACGTTTTTATTTTCTTTATTTAAGAATTCCTTTTGTGTATCAGAAAATTTGTGTGGCAAATTCTTTTTTAGAAAGTACAATCTAGAGAAGAGCATACGGTTCTTAGCAAAATCGAACTTTATTGCATTCTGAAGGCAAATTTGTTGGGAACCCGATTGCATCTTTATTTATCCGACGGAGTGGGGGTGTTTATTGTCTTTAAAACAATGTAGTGAACTATGTGCCTCGGAGCTATTTTCAATACCATTTTATTTTAATCAATAATTTAAAGACAATAGATTGTTCTAATGGCTCAGAATATAAAGTTCGTGAATCAAAATCTCATCAAACTTGATCGATTTAGCGGGTCAAATTTCAAAAGATGATAACAAAATGTGCAATTTATCTTGTGATAATTCAAGATTGCTTACATCTTCACTACATCATATCCACCAATTTCTACAGTTGCAATAGTGGGAAGTATGACTAGTAGAGGATCAGATGGTTGACTCAAATGGTTGGAAGATAATCAAGATTGTCGAGACCATATCCTAAATGCACTGACCAACAGGTTGTTCAATACATTTTGTAAGTGCGCTACTGCCAAAATTTTATAGGATCTTGAAATTTTGGGAAATCGATGATATAACTAGAGAAAATATACAAATACAACCATAAAATATATACAGACGATTTTAACATGAAAAACCTTTTCACAGGTAAAAATCACGGGATCTTTCTCAGATCCAAGGCAAACAATCCATTATGAAAAATAGATTATTACAGTACTTTAAGAATGATATGCCCTATCACTCTTCTTCACTAACAATGACCGCATTTCATGATCATTCCTTTCATAGTGACAATGTTATCGCCTTCAACCGTTGTCTCTTATGATGGTCCACTCGTTTCACACGAGCCAATAACAAATTTGAAACAAGCAAGATCACAGAGGCAAAATGGAAACTCTGAAGAAAAATTTTAATGTGAAGATATTTTTCTCAAAAACCTAATTTATCCGAATCACAAATTTCCCTTTTAACCTTCGGAGCACGGACGCCCGTAAATCACTCACGGATGCTCGTGAATAATATAATCGTCGGAACCACCGGAACACGGACGTCCGTGAATCACTCACGGATGTCTATGACCAAGGATGTCCGTGAGTTCAGTCACAGACCTCCGTCCATCCGAACCTCTAAAACTACTTAACACTTTTAAGCACTTCTAGGTTTGATCATGATTATGAAAAAATATCTGACAATCCCGCCCTTTGTCACAATCGTAATAAAACCTAGATTACAAGGAATCAATTAAAAAAATATACATTAAATTAACTCTCATCTAAGTCATATACATCAATCTAGTATACAATGAAAAAATTATAACTCTATTGCTCCCCCTAACTGATTTGCCAAGTAAGTTCAGATCAAGTAGAACCATCAAAAGAAAAAAAATCTAGTTGTAGATTCAACTTCTCTAAGAAGATGATGACACCCCGAGTTGGCCATTACACTCAATTCATGAGAATTAAACAGAGTGTACTGGCTCTGATGCCAATTGAAATTTCAGGAAATTGATGATATTAAAATTTCGAAAAATCAATGATATAACTAGAGAAAATATACAAACACAACCACAAAATAAATATAGACGATTTTAGCATGAAAAACTCTTTCACAGATAAAAACCACGGGATCTTTCTTAGATCCAAGGTAAACAATCTACTATGAAAAATAAATTTTTACAGTGCTCTAAGAATGAAATGCCCTGTCACTCTTCTTCACCAACAATGATCGCATCTCACGATCATCCCTTTCATAGTGACAATGTTATCGCCTTCAACCATTGTCTCTTACGATGGTCCACTTGTTTCACATGAGCCAATAACAAATTTGAAACAAGCAATATCACAGAGGCAAATGGGGAACTCTGAACAAAAAAATTTAACGTGAAGATCTTTTTCTCAAAAACTTGATTTTGCTGAATCACAAATTTCTCTTTTAACCTTCGGAACATGGACATTCATAAATCACTCATGGATGTCCTTGAATAACATAATTGTCGGAACCACCAGAACACGAACTTCCGTGCATCACTCATGGATGTCCGTGACCACAGATGAGTCTAGTCACGGACGTCCATCTATCCGAACCACTGAAACTAATTGACACTTTGGAACACTTTTAGGTTTGATTATGATTATGACAAAATATCTAACGGGTCTTTTAGAAAAGAAATACTTAACTGAAGATGTTGATATACAAATCTTTCTAGTCACTAAATATTTCAAGATGCCTGAGGATAAATCGAATCTTCTTGAATAAGTTCATGAATTATTGTTTATCGTCATTGAGATGATGTTCTTCTTGGAGTTAAAATAATACGAGAAAGTAATAATATCTCATTATCTTAAAACATTATGTCAAGAAAATTTTGAGAAAATTTAGTATGTTTGATTATTCGCCTTTTCCTACCCCAAGTAATACGAGAAGAAACTGGTAAGAAATTCCGATAGAGCAGAATCTCAATTAGAATATTCTAGAATTATTAGAAGTCTAATACATTTAATGAAGTGTACTAGACCTGATATAACATTTATAGTAGCGGTATTGAGTAGATTTACTAATATCGCATAGTTAGAACATTGGGAAGCTATCCATAGAGTGTTGAACTACGGATTGTAGTGGCAAACTTGAACTCTTAAAGGGAATCACTAATGCTACTTGAATTTATAACTCATTCGATTCAAAATCCACAAGTAGAGTAATTTTACTTTAATAGAAGAGGCAATGTTGTCGGGGTCTAAAAAGCTAACATGTCTTTTCTAAATCAAGTATGTAATCAGAGTACATAACATTATCTACTGGAGCAAAAGAAGCAGATTGACTTCGAAGTGTGATAAGAAAAATTCCTTTGACTAAATGTATATATATACAATTAATATTTATAGTGATAATAAAATTATTTTGTAGATTTCAGGTAATAATAAATATAAAGGAAAATCAAGACATATAGGCCTTATATATAACATCATTTAGTAAATGTTGAGTGACGAGGCGATTATGTTTGACTACATACCAACTTCTGAAATGTTTGCAGATCCGCTTACAAAAGCATTACTCAGAGATACAATGTTAATAACATCGAGGGGGGGTGGGCCTAAGACCAATATCTTTAAAAGGTACGATAGTTAAACCTTAACTTAGTAGAGTTGGAGATCCTAAATCGTAAATTCAATGAGATAAGAAACTACTTTGTGACCCTTGGAAGTGCACAAAAAGTATGTTATCTATTGGTTATCTCTATAGTGTTAAATTTTGTAAACATCTCTTATAACATGAGAAGGTGAGTTTAACTCTTAATAATTATATAGACATTTATTTGTTGGGATAATAAAGTAGTTACAAGAGCACTCATGACAGATTCACCTATATAAGTATGAAAGTGAAGTCGTTTCAACAGATATTTAGTCCTCTCTCTGAGATACTCATGAAGTCAGGATTTTAGCGCATAACTTTAAAGCGCAAACATTATGTCACTAATGATTT
Source organism: Chloranthus sessilifolius (assembly GCA_021018995.1). Taxonomy (NCBI): domain Eukaryota; kingdom Viridiplantae; phylum Streptophyta; class Magnoliopsida; order Chloranthales; family Chloranthaceae; genus Chloranthus; species Chloranthus sessilifolius. The sequence continues at coordinate 45,436,728 of CM037596.1, forward strand.
AGGTAATAGTAATTGTATATGAAATTCTAATTTATTAGACAGGTTTTAAGTTTAAAGAAATAAGCTACTTAAGAACCTTACAAACTTTGAGTTGTATGTAATATTCAAAGGTTCATACCGAATGATACCTATATTAATGCTTAGTATAATCACTCTGATACACATTTTTTTTTAAATAAGTGGGGGAATGTTATATAGTCTTGTAGTAACATATATATTTTATTGTTTCAAAATTAAGCGTATATTAAACAATATATATATATATATATATATATATATATATATATATATATATATTCTATTGTGTGCAAATTGAGTGGACAGCATGTGTCTTTTCTGATTTTGGTTAATCTCTTCATCGTTTTATGAAAAGACACAAGTTTAAAATCTCATCTTAAAAGACACAAGGATTCGATATTTTCTCTATAAGTAGATATCATATCCCGATTAGAAATACACAACAAAAATTATAATCTCTCTCATTCTCTCTTACATTCTTATTTTCTTTATTTAAGAATTCTTTTTATGCATAAGAAAATATGTGTGATAGGTTCTTGGCAAAATTGGGCTTTGTTATATCCTGAAGGCAAATTCACTGAGAATCCGATTGCATCTTTATTTATCTGACGGAGTGGGAGCGTCTATTGTCTTTAGGAAAATGTAGTGAACTACATGCCTCAGAGTCATTTTCAAAATACCAATTTTTTAACATGTCCCATCGCTAGTCAACCCAAAACATGAGTTGTTCTGAATTGACCATGCCACATGGTATGCGATCTAGTGCACAAGTCATCCTATGCACCAGGGCGCATTCTCTCCTTTTCCTTATCGAAATTTGAGAAAAAATTGTCACTTCTATAAAAGCTAGTCTCTCATCATTTGAACATCACACTACTACTCCACTATTCCATGTTATATATGTAAAGGTCTGGGACACTACCTATGACAATAGCATTTGGGGATATCCAAGAGTCCAATAAATGCCATGTATAAGATTCGAAGATTATATTCAAAGGCAACTTGTATAACATCAATCAGGTACCACCCAAAATATTTTGACAAATTCTGATGCTTATCCACCATTAAAAATATAGTCCAAGTTGAGAAAAAAAATCAATGCATTTAAGTAGGTGGGCGTTACCTTATGTTTGACCAATGATTTGAAGGACAAAAAAGTTTCAAAAGTAAATATTTTTTTTTTGTAAATCACATTCCCATAACTATATTACCCAAAACGGTTTCTTTTTTAGCGATTGCATGCTACATGGCATGTGATCCAACCCACGCGGGTAGAACTTGGGCGCTACCCGTGTGGATACCAAACTTTTTCCCATATATATATATATACAAATTGTAGTTAATATTTATCATATATTAATAATAGCAAACTTATAAAACTATTAATATTTTGAACAAAAAATTAGAATTAAGTAAAAATTTCTTTGTTTATTTCATATTTATTGTTATGAGTTGATCATGCCACATGGTATGTGATTTAGCGCATAGGTTATCCTGTGCACCAGGGCGCATTCTCTCCTTTTCCTTATCGAAATTTGAGAAAAAAATTGTCACTTCTATAAAAGCTAGTCTCTCATCATTTGACCATGACACTACTACTCCACTATTCCATGTTATATATATAAAGGTCTGGGACACTACTTATGACAGTAGTATTTGGGGATATCCAAGAGTCCAATAAATGCCATGTGACCCTCAATCTGAAGATCATATTCAAAGGCAACTTGTATAATATCAATAAGGTACCACCCAAACAATTTGGACAAATTTTGATGCTTATCCACCATTCAAAATATGGTCCAAGTTGAGAAAAAAAATCAATGCATTTAAGTAGGTGGGCGTTACCTTATGTTTGACCAATGATTTGAAGGACAAAAAAGTTTTAAAAGTAAATGTTTTTCTTGTAAATCACATTCCCACAACTATATTACCCAAAACAGTTTCTTTTTTAGCGATCGCATGCTATATGGCATGTGATCCAACCCACGTGGGTAGCACTTGGGCGCTATCCTTGTGGGTAGCAATTTGTATATTATATATATATATATATATATATATATATATATATATATATATACAAATTGTAGTTAATATTTATCATATATTAATATTAATATAATAGCAAACTTATAAAACTATTAATATTTTGAACAAAAAATTAGAATTAAGTAAAAATTTCTTTGTTTATTTCATACTTACTATTCAAATGAACTAGTGATGTGGAAAGTTGGCATTTTAGTTGATAATGTAGAGAGTGCTCTCATTGGTTAACATTTTTTCATTTTGATTAGTCTCATATAATTGGATGAAAAGTTTTCACATTGATTGAGCTTTGTAGAGTAAAGGGAAATGAACTCGATACATAGAGATCCATTTACTCAGACTTCTCACACCTAATCTCTCTATGTTATATATATATATATATTAGTGTAATAGTATATATTTTATTGTTTCAAAATTAAATCTATAATTATCATTATATATTAATAATAATTTGATGGCAAACTTGTACAAATTATTTTCTCTCTAAATAATTATCTTTTTAGATTTTGGTTTATCTCTTTACCGTTAATTGAAAAGACGCAAGTCTAAATTCTCGTCACCATAAATATGAAAATACACAAGTTAGTTGATTTATCTATTTACTTTATCTAAAAAACACAAGTTTGAAATCTCTTCACCGTAAATTTGAAAAGACACAAGTGATCGATTTATCTCTTTACCTTATCTGAAAAGACACAAAATTAAATCTCTTCATCGTCATCTGAAAAGACACAATGGTTCATAATTTTCTCTATAAACATAGATATGATCACTGATTAGAAAGATACAAGGTACAAAAGAAATAATAATATTTTTTTCTCCTTTTCTCTTACGTTCTTATTTTCTTTATTTAAGAATCTTTTTGTGTATTAGAAAATCTGTGGCATGTTCTTTTTCTACAAAGTGCAATCTAGAAAAGAACATACCATTATTGGCAAGACTGGGCTCCGTTCTATCCTGATGCCATATTCGATGGGAACCTAATTGTATCTTCGTGTATCAGACGGAGTAGGGCATCTATTATCTTTAAGACAGTGTAGTGAACCACGCCTGTGACGACCTGACTTTTAAGATAGTTTCGGATTCTTATTTGTTCTTAGCTATATGCGATGCTTCTCTTATCAGTGACTTTAATAATAACTTAAATACTCTCCCAAGCAATTATAACTTGAGAGCCAGAGATTTTCGATGGGAACCCCTACCTAACCATCGTTGTTCAATGAACACTTTTCGAAAATGCTATAAGCCCCTGCATTATGAGGGAAACTTGTACTATTCAGATTTACCATCAAGACGATTCAAAGAGTGGAGGGGTTCGTTTGTGTGAACCTTAAATCAAATGCAGATTCTAATACATAATTCAGTGTATTTAAATAAGTAGCTAGATTCAGAGTTCTAAGTTCAGAGTTTAAGTGCAATTTCAAGTTCAAGGCAGATTCAGATTTCCAAAATTCGTAATCATGTTTAGAAGAAAAATTCAGATTTATCGTATTCAAATCGATCACACGATGATATTCATGTAATTTAAGACGAAATGTAATTGATATTGAGGTTCCCCTACCTTAAATTCGGAGTCGTTCAAAGCGATCTAAAGGTCCTCATTTACGGTCTTCCATTCTTAACCTAGATCACATTAAGATCGTACTACGTGTCAATGGTGTTGAAATTAGATGGTTCGAAGTTTCTCCGAGTTTTCCCAAAGAAAGCTGAAGCAGCCAGATACAAGGGAAATCGATTGATCGATTTCCAAAGGCTGAGAAAATTGATCAATCGATTTCTCCAAAAATTCAACACATCCCTGCCCTGTCAAAATCGATCGATTCAAACCAATCGATCGGTTTTGAAAGATTCTGTAGCCACTCGGGCTTCTTCTTCTTTGGTTCATTTTTCCCCAAATATTTACCTGATTCAATTCAAACTTCATCCATTCATTAATCTAAGTTTAGAACAATTAACGTCGCACTAAAACACTAAAATGCTTACTTTAATGCTCACTTTTCGAGGTTGTTTACGCATCTTGCGGTGATCCTTGCCCAAAGAGGGTTTCAAAGTGAATCTCGCAGGTTCTCACGGAGATTGGGATCAAAACAGAGCTCGACACAGTGACTCACTCTCGCGTATTGATCTTGACCTTCTCAAATTGCGGAAGGCACGTCCACGACAATCGGCTCGCACTCGTTCAAACCATCCTCTCACTCTCCTAGATCTACTCAATACCGGAGTTCAAGGGTTTCTTACGGTTGGATTTTGCAAGAAGGCTTAGTTATTGCGATGATCGGTGTTCGCCAAAGGTTGTGGATGGTTCTCACGAGTGGCTTGAGGAGGGAAGATTGCTCTTCTCTCTTCTCTCTTACAAAGCTTCTTACAAAGCAAAAAAAAACTCAAATGAAATAAATATCTTAGGCATTCATTTCAACACCCTATCCACTTGACTTAAGGTAACACATTGGGTGTTAAGCAGCACACCGCAAGTCGATGCATATATTTCTTTCCTAAAGTTAAATGAGTTTCAACCGCACTTTTCACACACCTTACACCTTCATTAGTCATTTAATCTAAATGTTTAAGGCGGCCTTGGTCGCCATTGTAGGGTACACACACGAAATAGGGTGCGTTTGGATAAAAAATATTTGGGATGTTACATTCTCCTCTCCTTTAGAAATTTTCATCCTCAAAAATTTAGTATGTAGTCTTTGGGTTGACATGACAGCACTTATGCTAAAACATAGTCTTACCGCTCAAGAGAATGCCTAAGGAGATTGAAAGTCTCTATATCAAGAGAACCCAATCCTTTAACTGAATTAAAATGCAAAACATTTATCCAAATGCAAGACGATTGAGTATACTACGACTCACGTGTACTTCAAGATTTCAGTGAAATAGCTGACCATGCATTTATACAAAACACCAATAAGTTCACAAAAGATAAAACGTATCTACAACAGTTGAAATATATTCTCAACTAGGTTTAAAACAGGACATGCATGCCAAAAACAATCCTATAATATCCACAACTAAGGTATCTCCAGTACCAACATAACTTCTAGTCATTCACTGTCCAAAACACCTGTAGCAATCCTAAATATCCACAACTAAGGTATCTTCAGTACCAACATAACTTCCTGTCATTCACCATCCAAAACACCTGCAGCAATCCTAGATATCCACAACTAAGGCATCCATAACTAAAATTTGTCACCAGAAAATATTACCAAAGAAGCACATCCACAATTAACCATACTCACATTATCGAACATCTACATCTAAACACTAATTATCCTTATGTAAACATGGAATAGCCACCACCAAATCAAAACATTCATAGTTAAGCCATGTTCACCAAGTACCCATAATTATCCAGAACTGGACTAAAACATTCACAATTCAAACCAGGTCTATCAAATATTCATAACTAATTACAATACTATAAACCCAAAAAGAAAGTAGGCCTCTAAGGCCTAATAGTTCTCAAAACCATATGATAAGTATTTAAAATTTTTCCAAAAGTTAACCAAAATGTTCCCATTAACCCTCCTCACTGATCTGTCTGGTCGCCCGATGATCCAGCTCCTTGATTCACGGCATCTCTGACTCCGGAAGTAGATGCACCAGTAGTGTAAGTGCGTGCATCATCAATGTAGGGGGTATAGGTGGTAGGGTATGCGTGTTGCATCAGGTGCATCAGCAAGCCCTCGTGAAAATCCAACTGTCTACTCTTCGTACCCATCTGTTGAGTTACCGCACTCATCTACTGACTCATAGTAGTCATTTGTCAGGTGAATTCTGATAAGGTGAGTACATCATCATGTGGGGTAGGTGGCCGCTGAGGTGGGGGCATCTGATGTCAGGCTGGCCGATGAGGTGGTGATGTGGGTTCTGGCTGCTCCTGTTCTCGTTCGGCTTGCTCAGCTGCCTCTTCATTTCCTCTTTCCTCTACACTCTTCTCCAATTGGTGAAAACTTTTCCTCCAAGCCTTCAGTCTATATCTCTTAACGTTATCTGTGAATTGCTGTTCATCCTGTGGTATCTGATAATCCTCCCGGTCAGCCTGGTATGACTCAATCATACGAGTGATGAGGCGGGCGTAGGGCATTTTCTTCGAAGGTGCCTTCCTTCCTTCCTTCCGACATGACTTCGGGGGCATTATCTATCCCCTTATACACTATCGCCGATGCACTAAACCATTGATTTTGAAAGGCTGAGAATAGAGCTTGTTGAATGGCCCCTACTCTCTCTTGTTTGTCTCCCAACTGGTAAAGATTACATTTGAAAACGATATCCATTATTCACATTTTGTTCGATAACTGGGCTCTCGTCACTGACTGCCCAGATCCCTGTGCCCCATTAGTCATTTTCTCTATAATGATATGAAATTTCACTGGTCTGAGGTTTGGTGCCAATAAACCCGCATCTTGGTCAAATTCTAAGGGGCATTCCACTGTCTCGACGATGTGACCATGGGTAAATTCATAGAACTTGTTGTCTATTTTGGTGTATAGTGTATCCTTGTCCTCGCCAAGGTACATATTTTGATAGAATAGCTTTACCATTCGTGGGTAAAAATATTTATGAAAGGGTTGGAGGAAAGAATCTAACCCAACTTTTTCAAGGTATTCAAAAGCCCATTGGGTGGTCTCTTGGTCTTCAAAGATTTCATGGTCGAAAGACCATTCGGCCTCGAATTCCTTCGCATCCCACCACGCATTTGGCTGTTCTCGTTGTGGTGGTGGTGAGGGTTGTCTTGAAGAACCGGCCTTAGATGCGGGTCAGTTCAATGTGGGATTCTTAACTACGGGTTTTGGTTTGGGTGCCATTGTATTTCGAAGAAGATTTAAAAATCTAAGGCTTTAAACTTGAAAATAAAAAATAATTCAAAGGAAAGGTAGGGTTTACCGTTCTAGGGGATTTGAATCCGAATCTCGCGGAATAAATCAAAGCTTTAGCGATCCTAAAGCGAGGTGCGGCAGATGCTCAAGAGAAAGGGAAGAAAAAGCCCTAAAATTTCGAATGGAGTTGTGCAAATGAGTGAAAAGAACTCACAACCCCATTTTATACTGTTAGAATCGATCAATCGATTTCCAAAACTAATCGATCGATTTTTTTGTACACATTGCCACTCGAGAAATTCGATCAATCAATTTTCCCAAAGCAAAATTCGATCGATCGATTTCTTTAGAAAATTTCAGGTCTGAAAATTTTGAAGAAACCTCTTTTCATCTATTTTAAGGACCCTAGGGCCTTAAAATAGATCTAGGAGAGTGAGAGGGTGGTTTGAACGAGTACGGGTTGATCGTCGTGGATGCGTTGTCCGCAATTTGAGAAGGCAAAGATCAATACGCGAGAATGAGACATTGTGTCGAGCTCTGTTTTAATCCCGATCTCCATGAGAACCTGTGAGATTCACTTCAAAACCCTCTTTGGGCAAGGATCACCGCAAGACGCGTAAACAACCTTGAAAGGTGAGCATTTTAGTGTTTTAGTGCGATGTTAATTGCTCTAAACTTAGATTAATGAATGGATGAAGTTTGAATTGAATCTGGTAAATCTTTCGGGAAAAATGAACCAAAGAAGAAGAAGCCCGAGTGGCTAGAAAATCTGTCAAAACCAATCAATCGGTCTGAATCGATCGATCAGTTTTGATAAGGCAGGGATGTGTTGAATTGTTGGAGAAGTCGATCGATCGATTTTCTCAGCTTTGGAAATCGATCGATCAATTTCCCCTGTATCTAGCTGCTTCAACTTTCTTTGGAAAAACTCAGAGAAACTTCAAACCATCTAATTTCGACACCATTGACACATAGTACGATCTTATTGTGTTCTAGGTTAAGAATAGGCGAACGTAGATGAGGACCTTTAGATCGCTGTGAACGGCTCCGAATTTAAAGTAGGGGAACCTCAATATCAATTACATTCCTTCTTAAATTACATGAATAACATCGTGTGATTGATTTGAATATGATAAATCTGAATTTTTCTTCTTGATTACGAATTTTGGAAATCTAAATCCGCCTTGAACTTGAAATTGCATTTAAACTCCGAACTCAGAACTCTGAATCTAGCTATTTATTTAAATACATTGAATTATGTATTAGAATCTGCATTGATTTAAGGTTCACATGAACGAACCCCTCCACTCTTTGAACCGTGTTGACGGTATATCTGAATAGCACAAGTTTCACTCATAACGCAAGGGCTTGTAGCATTTCCAAAAAGTATTCATTGAACGACAATGGTTAGGTAGGGGTTTCCATCGAAAATCTCTGGCTCCCAAGCTATGATTGCTTGGGAGAGTATTTAAGTTATGATTTAAGTCGCTGATAAGAGAAGCATTGCATGTACAAAGCTAAGAACAAATAAGAATCCAAAACTATCTGAAATCCCGAATTGTTTGAATTCAATTTATAGAACATGAAATGATATTTTGTATAAACAATTGCATATGATCTTAGTCTCTGAAATTTAGTTATTTAATCTATTTTGAACATTTGCTTTGAGAATCATCTGCTTCGAATTATGTCAATTGAAACCATGTTTGTTATGATAAGATGTAATTGAGGTTGAGTTTCTTCTATTGAGCTTAGACTGTTAGCTCACCCCGACTATACGTCACAAGTGTAGAAACAGATCAGGATCAGGGATACGAAAGCGATCTGGAATATAACTCGGACGAAGAGTCCGAGATTCCACCTGACGAGTTCTATCACTAGATTGGGATTTAGTCTGGCTGTGGTGTAGTTTTGAATATTTTGTAACCTGGGCTTGGTACATTCACAAATATGTAGAATGTTAGAATCTGGATATATTGGTTTTTGCGAACTGTTGTGAACCACTGTTTAGGTGATGGTCGGCCATCACCGGTGGTTCACTTTGTTCCTTTGTTCATATATTTGTATAGAAATAGAGATTTCCTTCTTTTTTGTATAGAAATAGAGATTTCCTTCTTTTTTCATATAAAATATTTTGATATATAATACATGCTCTGATTCTGTAATTATATGGATGTATCTAGCCGATGGCGATCCGGCTTTCCGAAGATTTGGGATTCTGGAAAGTCGGGTCATCACAGTTGGTATTAGAGCTATGGATCTAGATTGGGATTTCATAGGACAATGGGCGTGATTGTTTCACAATCAATACTGATCAATGTTATTATTGAACAATGACAGATCAATATGGCCCCACGTTTCAAAGGCAGAGGCAGAGATAGAGATAGACCAAGGACGGTTCCGTTGGCAAACGTTCCAGAGGGTATCGGTACGTCAGGGGGAGTTGGGATTGCTACCGGTCCCATAGGTGGAAGAGGTAATGATGGACGTGTCCAGCAAGTGTTGGAAGCCTTGGCCAACAATATGGCACAACAGACGGCGTCAATGGCTCAACAAGTAGAGTTACTTGCTGTCAGAAACCAACCTTCTGAATTTACGGAGTTTAGGAGGATGCATCCTCCGAACTTTTTGGGTCAAATTGATCCTCTTGAAGCCGAGAGGTGGCTTAACGAAATGGAGAAAATCATCAGTGTTCTTCCTTGCATCGAAGATGAAAAGGCAAGGTGGGCAGCCTTCAAGTTGGACAGACAGGTTGACCCATGGTGGAAATCGGTATCCAGGACCAGTGAACAGGAGGTTCCTAATACTCCATGGACTTGGGCCGAGTTTGTTAAAAAGTTTAATGATGAGAACTTTCCCAACGTAGTGAGGAATCAGTGGGAAGTATAGTTCATAGAATTGAAGCAGGACAGAAGGACCGTGGACAAGTACAGGGCCGAGTTCATGAAACTTTCAAAGTTTGCACCCCAACATGTAGCCATTGAATTAATGAAGGCTAGGAAGTTTCAGCATGGTCTGAGGCTGAATATATAGGAAAGGGTTTCAATATTAGAACTAGAGACAAATGGGGGAGTAATGGAAAAGGCCCTTATTGCTGAGGAGGACATCGATAAAATGTTTAAGTGGAGAGACTAGCATAATAGGGATAGATCTGATCAAGGGCAGTCAAGTGCCTTTGAGCAAGCAAATAAGAGGCCAAGGTTTTCAAGACCGCCGTGATATCCTACTCAGCCGGCTTACTCGAGACCGGCTACGTATTCGAGACCGACTTCCTATCCAAGGCCGCCAGTGCCCTTGCACACAAGACCTTTCCGTCCTTCCGACCCTACCACGACTGAGGCATTAACGGCACAAGGATCTTCATGTGCCGCGTCTTCCATTCTGGTTTATTTATGTGCAAGGTGTGGGAAACCACACAAGACGGAAGATTGTAGGAGGAACTCTGGAGCTTGCTTCAGATGTGGTAAGATAGGCCACCTGATCAAGGATTATCCGGAAGCAAGCAAGGAAAGGACAATGTCGGCATCTACTCAAAGGTCTTCTCAACCTACTGTTCAGGGTCGAGCTTATGCCATCTCGACACAAGATGCTCAAACATCAAATGTCGTTATCCAAGGTATAAATCTGTTATCGATTGTCAAAGTATTGCCTTAAATTTAGTTGATAAATATCCTTAACAATTGTTTGATTTCAATCCTTCTTGAATGTGACAAAACCATCATCGCACATTTAACTAAATCACATGCATGAAACTTAGGTACCTTACCTTTATACTAGTGTAGCGACATCTGTCATCACAAAGCACGTGTTTTAATTGACCCAGGCATGGATCAAAATACCAGAAAACCGATACGTATCGTCCGAGCCTAAAACTGATACGTATTGGTATCAGACGGTACCGGACTATACATTGAATGTATTATCCGGGTAAATACATATAAATGATCGATACAGTACATTCAATGTACAGTATCGATGACCTCCGATATTGATACTTATCGATATCAGACGAAATTTTGATCCATAGACCCAGGGTCTACTCACTCCTTTATCACACCTCAATTCGTAATAGAATTGAGTATCACTCTTGAGCCCTTAGACTTCATCTTAGCGGTTTCAGTCCCTACGAGAAATGCAGTGAGCACGGATACGGTTTGCCGATCAGTCATCATCCCTATAGAAGACCATGAGACGGTGGCTGATATGATTTTGTTGAATATGGAAGGATTCGAAGTAATCATTGGTATGCACTGGCTATCTGCGTATCATGCGAGTGTAGATTGCCTTCGAAAGATTGTTACCTTTCTCCCTCCAAAAGGAAAATCTTTCTGATTTTGTGGCATCAAGTCCGGCGTCGCACCGTTCATCTCCGCTATTCGAGCCAAACGTCTAAAGAGGAACGAGTGTAGTGGATACCTTTCTTACACGAGCAACGAGAAGAGAAGATTAACATCTCCGACATTCTAGTTGCATGCGAGTTTCCAGGTGTATTTCTCGAGGATCTCCCTGGACTACCACCTGATCGGGAGATCAAGTTTGCTATTGAATTGGCTCCAAGTACCGAGCCATTTTCGAAAGCTCCATGAGATATGGCACTGGCAGAGTTGAAAGAATTGAAGAGCCTTTAAATAAAGGATTTATCATACCAAGTGTGTCTCCTTGGGGGGCACCGGTACTATTTGTTAAGAAGAAGGACGGTTCAATGCAGCTTTGTATTGATTACCGCCAGTTAAATAAGTTGGCGATTAAGAATCGCTATCCACTTTCATGGGTCGATGACCTCTTTGATCAACTACAAGGTGCAAAATTCTTCTCAAAGATCGATTTAAGGTCAGGTTACCATCAGTTGAAGATCAAAGTCGAGGATATTTCGAAGACCGCTTTCCACACTAGATACGAACACTACGAGTTTCTAATGATGCCTTTTGGGTTGACAAATGCACCAACGATGTTTATGGATTTGATGAACTGGGTATTCAAACCACACCTTGACAAATCCGTGGTCATTTTCATAGATGATATCCTCATCTATTCGAAAATGAGAGAGGAGCACAAGCGACATTTACGAGTGACTCTTTAGTCACTCAGAGACCATCAATTATATGCAAAACTAAGCCAGTGTGAGTTCTGGCTGGAGCAGGTCAATTTCTTGGGACATGTTGTCTCTGAGACTGGCATAGCCATTGATCCAGCCAAGATTGAAGTTGTTGTGAAGTGGGAACAATCGAAAACAGTAACAGAAGTTTGTAGTTTCATTGGATTGGCTGGGTACTACAGGAGATTCGTCGAAGGTTTCTCCAAGATTTCGAGTCCCCTCACACAACTCACAAGGAAGAATGCTAAGTTGGAATGAATTGAATAGTTTGAACAGAGTTTTCAGGCGCTAAAGAAGGGATTGACCACCGCGCCAGTGCTTGCCATACTGTTAGGTAGTGGAGGTTTTACGGTGTACAGTGACGCGTCATACAGTGGATTAGGTTGCATGCTTAATCAGATTAAGAGTCATTGCGTACAGCTCTCGGCAACTCAAAGACCACGAGAAGAATTATTCGACTCATGACCTCGAGTTGGCGGCAATTATTTTTTCCCTGAAGATTTAGAGGCATTACCTTTACGGGGGGATATTCGATATATTTACCGATTACAAGAACCTCAAGTACCTTTTCACCCAGAAAGATTTAAATATGAGGTAGAGAAGGTGGATGGAGTTTCTCAAAGATTATGATTGCTCCATCCAGTACCACCCTGGGAAGGCAAATGTAGTGACTGACGCACTGAGCTGAAAGTCTTCTGCTCAATTGTCACACCTCACCGCAAGAATGTGTAGATGGCGTTTACTTAAAGATATGGCCCTATGCAACAAAGGGTTCGATGTTAAAGGTTCGAAAACTTTGATGGCTACTATTGTGATACGGTCAACACTTTTGAGAACATCCGAAAGCTACAGATGACCGATGATGACCTCATGGACATCAGACAGGATGTGATTAGCTGGAGTAAGCCATATTTCTCCTTCAGGGAGGACGAAACATTGCTATTTCAAGACCGGGTGTGCATATCGACCAACACCGAGCTCAGAGACACCATTTTAGAAGAAGCTCACAAGTCAATGTATGCCATCCATTTTGAAAGTACCAAGATGTACCAAGACTTGAAGAAGAGTTTCTGGTGGAGAGGTCTGAAGAGGGATGTGGCAGATTATATTTCAAAATGCCTAGTTTGTTAGCAAGTAAGGGTCGATCATCGGAACCCTTCTGGGCTACTACAGCCATTGCCGATACCAGAGTGGAAATGGAAAGTCATCTCTATGGACTTCATTCTCGGACTGCCGAGAACAATGAAAGGGCACAATGCCATCTGGGTCATCGTTGATCGAATGACTAAGTTGGCCCATTTTCTTCCATACAGCATGAAGCATACATCCAATAAGCTAGCAGAGTTATATATCAAAGAGATTGTCAGACTGCATGGTATACCTATCAGCATCGTGTCAAACAGAGATCCACTGTATACATCACAATTATGGCAATGTTCTCAAGAAGGGATGGGTTCAAAGCTTGATTTTAGTTCGGTGTTTCACCCTCAGACTGACGGACAAACCGAAAGAGTGAACCAAATAATCGAGGACATGCTACGGGATTGTATGTTAGACTTTCAAGGATCATGGGATAAGCATATGCCCCTGATCGAATTTGCCTACAATAATAGTTATCAAGCCAACATTGGAATGTCTCCATATGAGGCTTTGTATGGTCGGAGATGCAAGTCTCCACTTAATTGGAAATAAGTTGGTGAGAAACTCATTTTGGGTCCGAAAATCATGGAGAGCATGATCGAAATAGTTCTATTGATCTACGAGAGGTTGTGAATAGCATAAAGTCGTCAAAAGAGTTATGCCGATCTTAAGAGAATCAGGGTTGAGTTTCAGATTGGGGACAAGGTGTTACTTAAAATATCGCCCACGAAGGGAGTGATGCGCTTTGGAAAACGTGAGAAACTAAGCCGCGTTATGTTGGACCTTTCGAATTACTGGGCCGAGTCGGTGAGGTCGCATATAGAGTAGCCTTGCCACTGCAACTACCCAACATACACAATGTATTGCACGTGTCAATGTTGCAAAAGTACGTTAAAGGCCCAACTCACATTTTAGACTATCAACCCATTGAACTTCAAGAAGATTTAACTTTAGCCGAAGAGCCTATACAAATTTTGGATCATAAAGAGCAAACCTTACAGACCAAGAGGATCCCCTTGGTACTTGTGAAGTGGCGGAACCACTCAACGGAAGAAGCCACTTGGGGGCTCGAAGCAGAAATTCGCGGTCAATACCCACGTCTATTCAAATGAAATTCAAAAAATTTGTAAATATTTGTAGGTTAAGGAATACCCATGATACTTTGACAGCAAGTTTACATTCGATGTACCCTAGCTTGAGTGCAATTTTCTTTAACGTGTGTGGTATATCGTATCAGTTTCACTTTCAATGATTGCAGGTTGTATTTTGAGATTCACTCCCCATTCCAATGGATGTATGGTCAATTGAATTTTTAATTTTGATAATATCATCAATATCGAAAATTAAAGCCCAAAAATTACAATTAATGTGCGGTTTATATCAACAGTTTAAAAATGGCTGAATGATATTGCCTTTAAGACAGGGTGGTGAACTACATGCCTCGGAGCTATTTTCAATACTATTTTTTAATCAACAATTTAAAGATAATAGATCATCCTAATGGTTTAGAGCATAAAGTTCATGAATCAAGATCTCATCAAACTTGATCTATTTGGAGGGTTAAATTTCAAAAATTGGGAGCAAAATGTGTAATTTATATTGCAATAATTCAAGATTGCTTACGTCATCACTACACCATATCCATCAATTTCTGTAAGATAAACAGTGAGAAGTACAACTAGTGGAGGATCGGATATTTGACTCAAATGGTTGGAAGATGATCAAGATTGTTGGGTTCACCTCCTCAATGCACTGAACGATAGGTTGTTCAAAATATTTTGTAAGTGCACTACTGCTAAAACTTTATGAGATTCATTAGAGAAGAAGTATCTAATTGACGATGCAGGTACAAAGACTTTTCTAGGCTCTAAATATTTTGATTTAAAGATGGTTCAGGATAAATCGATTCTTGAACAAGTTCAGGAATTACAGTTTGTCTTCACTGAGATGAAAGTCTTATGCATTTAATGAAATGTACTAGACCTGATATATCATTTATAGTGAGAGTATTAAGTAGATTTACTAGCAACCCAGGGTCATAACATTGAGAAACTATTCATAGGGAATTGAGACACTCGAAAGGAATTATGGATTATAGTTTACAATATAGTGACAAACCTAAACTTTTAGAGGGATTTACTGATGCTACTTGGATTTTTGGCTCCTCTAATTCAAAATCTATAAATAGATGAATTTTAACTTTGGTAGGAGGAGTGGTTTCGTGAGGGTCTAAAAAATAAACGTCTTTTTTTATTCAATTATGAAATCAAAGTATATTGCATTGTTTGCGGGAGCCAAAGAGGTAGAGTAGCTTTAAAGCTTCATAAGGCAAATTCTTTTAACTGAACATATATATGCAATTAATATTTATTGTGAAAATAAAATTGTTTTACATATTTCAGGTAATAATAAATATAAAGAAAAATAAAGGCTTATAGGCCTTAGATATAATATCATTCGACAGATATTGGAGTGATGGGGTAATCGTATTGGACTACATACCAACTTCTGAGATACTTGTGGAGCCGCTTACAAAACATTACCTAGAGATATAATATTGACAACATTGAAGGGGATGAGCCTAAGACCGATATATTTAAAGACACAGTAGTTGAACCTCAACTTAGTAGAGTTGGAGATCTCAAATCTTAAGTTCAACGAGATAAGAAACTACTTCGTGACCCTTAAAAGTACACAAAGGTATGTTATCTATTGGTCATCCTTATTGTATTAAATTTCGTGTATATCTCTTATAATGTATGAGGGTGAGTTTAACACTTAATGATTCCGTAGGCATTAATTTGCTGGGGTGATAAAGTATTTACAAGAACACCCATAACATATTCACCTATGTGAGTTTGGAAGTGAAACTACTACAATAGTGATTTGGTCATCTCAGTGAGACACTCATGAAATCAGGATTTTAGCACATGGCTGTAAAGTATAGACCTTATGTCATTAATGATTTAAGTCATGATAAGTGTATATATAATTCTGGTTTGTTAAACATGTTTTAAGTTCAAAGCTATAAGTTACTTAAAGTACTTACAAACTTTGAATTATATATATAGTCAAAGGTTCAAACCGAACGGTACCTCTGATGATACTTAGTATGACCGCTCTGATACACATATTTTTATTTTGAAACAAGTGGAGGGAATGTTATATGTATTAGTGTAATAATATATATTTTATTATTTCAAAATTAAGTCTATAATTATCATTATATATTGATAATAATTTGACGACAAACGTGTAAAACTTATTTTCTCACCGAAGAATTGTTTTTTGAGATTTTGATTTATCTTTTTACCGTTAGTTGAAAAGACACAAATATGAAATATTTTTACCGTAAATCTGAAAAGATACAAGTCTGAAATTTCTTTACTGTAAATATGAAAAGACACAGGTATGAAATCTCTTCACCGTATGTTCTTTTCTAGATTGCACTTTCTAGAAAAGAACCTGTCTAAAAAAAAGAATTGTCAAAGATTTTCTGATACACAAAAAGATTCTTAAATAAAGAAAATAAGAACGTAATAGAGAAGGAGAAAGAGATGCTATTATTTCTTTTATATCTTGTATCTTTCTAATGGAGATCTTATTTATATTTATAGAGAAAATTCTGAACCATTGTCCTTTTAGATGACGGTGAAGAAATTTAAGAATAAATCAAAATATGAAAAGACACTTCTTCGGAGAGAAAATAATTTTTATAAGTTTGTCATCAAATTATTATCAATATATAATGATAATTATAAACTTATTTTTAAAACAATAAAATATATATTGTTACACTAATATATATAATACTCAAATCATTGACAACCCTTATGAATGGAGATGAATGTAAAAGTTAGAAGCAAAGAATAAAATTTTAACATATAATTATAACAAAATAAGAAATTTATGCAACACTTGGAACATGTTTTTAGTGGCGACTATAAAGCCATTAATTCCATCCTAGGCTCTATATTCGCTTCTTCCAAAAGTGACTTGAAGGTGCTCAGGTGGTTTGCTTAATTCAAAACTTTTGAAGAGTTGATTGCTTCCTTAACTAATACCAACCCTAAATAGAGCTCCCACAATTCTTTGCGACCTACTCAACACCATCTAATGACTTCTCGGTCTCTATCAACCATTAGATAACTGATGCTAAAAAACAAGGGTGTTAGGACCTAAAGGTATTTCGTGTAAAATACCGGAACAAAAAAAAACCATCGCGTAGCAAATGCCATCTAAAATTAACGAATATGCTTGGTTTACATGGTAACTGTTAATTTTAGATCACATTTGACTACTTTAAATTAGATGAAGATCATTTTTCTACCTCACCTTTTAATACCAAAGATCTATAAATCATGATGCATATATGAGACAGCACACATGGATTTCATGTGGCATACGTCTCAAAAGTGTCCCTAATACCAAGTAACCAAATATTTACCCTTGAAGAGAACTATAGAAATAGAATATTTTCACCTTATGAAGGCCACACTCCAAATGATGAATCCATTAATGATTACACCTCTAACAATTATGAGCCTACATAATCTACATAAAAGTATTGCTAGAAAATTTAAAATTTTAAATGAACTTGGACCTGTGGAATAGTCCCACATCCATGAGGAAATATCAGGTTTCAGAAGGATCACCAGTGGAATTCCTTCGTTTTTAGAAAATGAAGATTGAATGTTTGGATTCAGGCCTTCAACAATCTCAACTAATGATTTGTACCGGATTTTACTTGAATCCACTACACGCTTTCCTCTACAAATAGTCCAGCCTTTAGGTCTTTATCTCAATCGTTTATGGTAGTCGAGTCTTTAGGTCTTAATCCCAAGCCCTTAGTAGCTGCCTTTACAATTTAAAATTTCAAAATCATAAAGGGAAAGCCTGTTTATTTCAATTTAGAGAGAGCCTAATCTCAGTCGTTTGAGTTGTGAGTACTAAAAGACTTAGGTAGCAGGCAAGGATCAAAATTTCGGCCGAAAGACCGAAATTTCGGTTTCGGTCCCCACCGATGACCAAAACCGAAATGAAATCAGGGGTTTTGATCCTTGGTAGCAGGTGAATGACGCTCAGAATTTGAGATACACACGAACATGCTGACCAAGTATAGATTCGGGAATAAAACATCTCCAAAAATACTCCGGAAGAAATAACATGGTAAATTTGGGTAATATCGGGGAAAAACGGGAAAGGTACAAAAATAAAAAATACAAAAATTTAATAATTAATAAAAAATAAAAAATATATATGTTGTGACCAAATACGGGTTTTAATCTTAAAAAACAGGTTTAAAACATATTTGTCGAAAAAAAAAAAAACATGTTCAAAACTTGTTTTTTTCGGAAAACATGGGAATTTTTTGAAAAACGTTTTTTTTCATATTTTCAAGAAAAAGCGTTTTAAATGTGTGTTTTCCGAAAACACGCGTTTTTGGTCACTTATACACACGAATATTAAGAGCCCCTTGATCTGTGCACGTCTCAAAGTAACAGCTTGGCCATCGAGTGTGGTCCTCTATTACATATGTTTCTTCTTTGTATCCCCAAAAATATACCTATACTTCATGGTCAAACATGATGCAGGAAATATAGTCTGTTCACAACATACCAGAGGCCAAATTTTTTGTTTGTAAAAGTGCGATAAAACAACTGTTAACATCTGTTGACCATTGCGTGCCCACCTTTCAAGAAAATCCTTGCTACGCCCCTGGCTGTTGAGCAAACCAGGTGCCCTCTGATATGATCATCAGAATGGATTATCAACTTTCAACTGCCACCGTGATCGAGCCGAATCGATAAATCATATTAACAGGATGATCGGCCATTTATCGTTCCAGAGTGCATTGTTTACTGTTACCATCATCTGTGGCTGTGGTCATTTGCATGCATGTGGACGGCACAGATTGACATACATGCAGATTGAAGACTGTCTAGAGTAATATTTAGAGGAAGACATTCTCTAAAAAACATGGAACAGAATATTTATATTATAAAAGCTAAAATTATAAATTAGGAATTATAGCACGATGCTCTTTACAATCAAAGTTCACGGTGCACCCCCAATTCCGACTAGTCAAAATAGTCGAGGAATCACACCAATCTAATGGATATTCAGTTTTTCGATGTTACCGATATAATTCAACTCTATTGGGATGCAATTATCTTGATGTATCTTGTCCAGATTAACAAAAGTTTCTGGCAGATAACATGGAAAAAAGTGAAGATTTGTGATCTGAAATTTAAACAACCTTACCACAAATCATACCAAAAAATGACGGTTTGAAATAACTTGATCCACCTAATAGAAAAAGTCGAACAATCTATTTTCAACGCATATAACATTTTATAATCTCCTCAATCATTTCAGTTCAATCCATATGATCATTCCATAAACTCTCCCTGTACATCATCAAGTATTGTGGCAAGAATTCCAACATGATTCATTTTGACGAAGAGCCGGAAAATCATGACGTTTCTTCGAGGCGGAACATGGTGATCTCTTGCTGTTTGAAATATCGCCGATCCTCCTCATCCACGAGAACAAGATTTAAGTAATATTTCACACTGAACTTGTTATTGATGTTGCGATAAGTTGGTGTCAGTTCATAGGGGCTCAAAAAAATTCTTACCGGGATCGACTCCCCTGTAAAAATTCACACAAACTTCGTGGGTAAAATTATATGGAAGCAAAGCTTAATACTGTATGTTATCATTCAAAAATGTAGCAAGATCTTATGAATGGGATGATAATTAATGAGTTGTAGAAACAAGTGATGGCTCATAAATTACAAGGAGCGAGAGTGGAAACAAAAAATAATGTTTAAGCTATTTTAAAAACCAAAAGGCATGTACTAATCTCCAAGATATGAAGCTGGACAGCATATTGAGAGATATGTAGAGATCATAAAACAATGTTACTTCCAATGTATAGGCCATCCAAATTATAATTAGATAGCGAAAATATGTACTATAACAATTAATACTAAGCTGTATATGAACGTAAATCATGCTTGGAAATTTCGCAAGATTCTGAATGATGATGACAGAGGCATATGTTACAGAAAATTTATATCTATGCTACATGTAAACGTATCTAGTGGAATCTAATTCAAGACATGAGAGTGTTGGAATGTGGGGAGAGTTTATCTCTCATCATATTATGTTAATTGCAGCTGATAAGGTCATGCTATTGCCAAAACCGACCACTGCCCAACTTGGATTAAGCTGCTTATACTCATTTCAAGCTTAGAGAAAAATGTTGTATAATAGATCCTTATACTCATTTCATACAAGTATAATAGATCCTTATATCATTTCATACTGTTTGTTTACTTTGGGTTGTTATACCCTTGGCCCCGCTGGTTGTTTACATGTATGGATGTTACGTTTTGAGAAACTCCGTATTTCTCCAATATTCCTCCTATACAACACTCATTGGCATCCTCTCCTAATCATGAGACACCAACAGCTCTTATTCAGTTTTTGACATTCCTATGGGGTCTACACTCTCATGACTTCTATGGGCACTGGTCGTTTCTTTCTTAAGCACACCTATCATCATTATTGAAAGTCAGTTCCTTTTGCTCCTACCTCTGTGCCATCAGATCCCCGGAATCTGGTCCTTGAGGTATACCTGCACCATCTTCGCCTTTGGTTCATCCTAATTCATTTGATATTGCGCCATCTTCTCATGTTATTGATGATCTCTCCATGCCCATTGCATGTCACAAGGGTTGTCGGAGTTGTGTTACTGCTAACCCCATCGTCGGTATGTTTCGTACCAGGCTCTATCTCCTCCATGTCAGTTATCCTTAGCCATGACTTCTACTGTTTCTATTCCTAGTTTTGTGGTTGAGGCTCTTCAACTTCTCGCTTGGTCTGGTGCTATGACTGGGGAGATGAGGGCGCTTGAGAAGAACGAAACCTAGGAGCTTGCTGAACTTCTTCCTAACAAGTGAACTATTGGGTGCAAATGGGTCTTCACAGTCAAAACACACAGAAGATGGTACTGTTGACCATTATAAAGCTTGACTTGTGGCAAAAGGTTTTACGCAGATGTCAGTGGCATATTTCAATGCGATCTTCGAACCATCGGTATGCTCACTTATGCTCAAATTATCATCTCTTTAGCTGTTGGTTATCATTGGCCCTTATTTATGCTTGATGTTAAAAATGTTTTTGTTAATGGGCATTTGAGCGAGGAAGTTTACATGGATCCTCCACCCAGTTATCGTCTTCAGGGGGGGAATATTCTGGGAAGGTGTATCGCTTTCTCAAATCTATTTACAAATTTAAGCAGTCTCCTCATGCCTTGTTTCAGCAATTCAGTGTTGCCGTCCTTAATATGGGGTTTACTCATTGCCACTCAGATCACACACACTTTTTATACATACTGGATCAAGTGACCTGAAGACCATATTATTGGTGTATGTTGATAAAATTATAGTCACTAGGCATGATTCTTATTGCCCATGTGAAGGCAGGGTAGGATAGGCACTTGAATCAGGGTAGGATAGGCACTTGAATTAAAAGATTTGGGGAATCTACGGTTCTTTATTGGCATTGAAATTTCTCATTCTTTTCATTGAATATCACTCCCTCAGCAAAAAATGCACTCTTGATTTATTACAGGACACTGGCAAGCTTGGATATAAACCGGCCAAATCTTCCATGGATGCCAAACATCAACTTCATGCTGATGTTGGTGAGCATTTTTCCAATCGATCAGAGATTCAGAGTATCAACGACTTGTTGGGAGCCTCATTTATCTTACCAATACCCAGCTAGATCTTATAATTCTTGTTTCAGTGGTTCCCAAGTTAACGCATTATCCATGAATTCCTCCCCTTAATGCTGTTTATAGCATCCTTCACTAAAAGGACTATTCTATTCTGATGTTGGACACTCTGCCACCAGTTGCTATAGATGCTGACTATGCTAGGAGCCTGCTGTTCTACCTCAGGTATTTATGCCTTTCTTGGGGGGAACCTAGTAGTGTGGAAAAGTAAGAAACAAGATGATGTTTCTCGCTCTAGTGCCAAGTCAGAATATAGGGGAATGGATCATGGTGCGTGCGAATTCTTATGACTCTACTCATCTCTTACTAAGTTAGGATCGACTCCATCCCTTTGCCCGTACATTTTGATAATCAAGATGCCATTGACATTGCTTATGATTCTATTCTTCATAAAAGAACCACACATTGAAGTTGATGTTCATTTTCTTGGCGAAAAACTCCAAGCAGACACCCAAAGTATCATGAGCAACTTGTTGATATCTTGAAAAAGGTTATTGAGCTTTCCCCTCAAAAGGTTCTGATCAAGGTGGGCATGATAGGCTTGTGGGGGAGTACTGGCTATGGACATTGCACATATAGCTTATATGGTGGGGTGTGTGTAATTACATTGGGTATATATGTAGTAGTGTGTTGGTGTCTTCGGTTTTTAATATAACTATCTTCTAAACTTTTTTTTTTTTATTATCGGTAAATGTTCAAGCTTATATTAATATGACTAACGAGATGCTGTAAAAATACAAGCATCGAGTACAATCGACAAAAAAGGAAACCAGACAACAAACTAAAAATAAAAGTAAAAATGAAAAAACAAAAAGACGAAACAACCAAAAGGCCAAGAAAAAGGCCGAAGAGAGCAACAAGAGAAAGAAGGGAGATAAGGGAGAAAGCGAGGAGAGAGAGCAGTGCCGAAGCCTAGCCCGGGTCCCAAGACATAGGATCACCACCAACCCCCTCCTTATCTAACACCACCCAGTGACACATAAGATCTCTGATGCCCTTCAAGGTCAACCCCGTCGGACGCCGCTTCCAGCAGAAGATGTGGGCATTCCTTTCAAGCCAAATGGACCATATCACTGCATAGAAGCCAACCCCTCCATAACACCCCCAACTGACCATCTCCGGTCCTTTGATATGGTTTGGGCATTCCCAAGTACCATTCCCAAACTTTTCTTGGCAGAAAAAGATAAGCCGCCGACTCTTCCGACTGAAGGCACATAGCACAACATTTGGGAGATTTTTCCCCCTGTGGATCAATTGGTCAATAGTGAGGATCCTCCCCAGGATCAATGTCTACAAAAGAATATGATTTTTGGCGGGACCGGGGCCTTCCACACTCCCACCCAACCCACCTGATTAAAGGCTTGCTCGACAAGATCTAGTAGTATGATTTGACACTAAATCTGCCGTTGAGCGTGGGCATCCAAATCCACACATCGGAGCGGCTCAGATTCCTCTGCACACCATAGAACGCAGCCAACAAATCAAGGAAATGAGAGAACTCATCTCTAAGAAGCCTCCGGGTGACTACATTCCACGTTGTCCTTCCCTCCCCTTCCGAAAAAAAGAGGACACTGAGCCTCACGGCTCAGCCGCGATGCTGTAAATAACCGAGAAGATCTCCTTAAGCGGCCTGATGTTTGCCAAAGAGTCGTCCTAGAACCTGATACGGAGCCTATCGCCCCAACTAAACCGCACCCAATGGGAGTACGAAGGCCATGTCCCAAAAACAGCTTTCCACCAAGCTGTGAAAGAGCTGTTAATGTCGACATTCACCCCCCAATTCCCTCCCAACCACCCGTATTTCTCCGCCAAAACTGACATCCACAAGAGTCGTCCCAGAACCTGATATGGAGTCCATCGCCTCAACTAAACCGCACCCAACGGGAGTGAGAAGGCCAGGTCCCACAAATAGCTTTCCACCAAGCTGAGAAAGAGCCGTTAATGTCGACATTCACCCCCCAATTCCCTCCCAACTACCCGTATTTCTCCACCAAAATTGATACCCACAAGCTCTCTCTTTCGCTAACGAAACCAGCGCGCCAAAACCATTTTCCCAGCAAGGCAATGTTGACCAAGTGAAAGCTCCAGATGCCCAAACCTCCACAGTTTAAGGGGAGTTGACAGATATCCCAGTTGACAAGGTGGAATTTTTTATCAACGCATGATCCTTCCCAAAGAAAATTCCTTTGGATTTGTTCGAGTCTAGGGACAACAACCATAGGACATTTGAACAAAGACATGTAAACGTGGAGGCTAGAGATGATTGACTTAGCGAGGAGCAGCCTGCTTCCGCTACTAAGGAGCTTGCCTTTCCAAGAGGCCAAACCCTACTCGAACCTCTGAACCACGGGATCCCAAGCCCCGGTGTTGGGGTGACTGATGCCAAGAGGAAGGTCCAAGTAAGAGATAGGGAGGTTGGCGATCTCCCCATCCACCACCTCAGCCAGCTGGTTCAGCACAGTGTCGTCAATGCCAATGCCTGAAAAGTCGACTTTTGCAAATTAACCCATTGCCTCGAGACACCCTCGTAGATGGCGAGGACCTCTGCCAACCTTTGAATCTCAGCTCCACCCGCCTGGCAGAAGAATAAAGTATCGTCCGCATATTGGAGGTGAGAGATGCGACAACCTAACAGGCCCACATGGACCCCAGAGAAAAAGCAAAGGAGTTGAGCGTGGGAGGTTAGCCAGTCTAATGCTTCACCGATCATATTAAAAAGGAAGGGAGATAGGGGATCTCCCTACCGCACACCTCTAGAGCTTTGGAAGTACATTGTCGGGGTCCCATTAATCATGACCGAAAACCACGCAGAGGAATAGCAGGTCTGCATCCATTTCCTCCATTTGACCCCAAAACCCAACTTGCTCAACATGTAGTCTAAGCAGCCCCAATTAACCCGATTGTAGGCCTTTTCCATATCTACCTTCCAAAGGACGGCGGGACATCCGCTTCTATGAGCCGAGTGCACCACTTCTTGAGCCGCAACCACCATATCAATCAACTGCCTTCCTTGCACAAAAGCACCTTGGTTCACTGAGATGATGTTACCCATAA
Source organism: Chloranthus sessilifolius (assembly GCA_021018995.1). Classification (NCBI taxonomy): domain Eukaryota; kingdom Viridiplantae; phylum Streptophyta; class Magnoliopsida; order Chloranthales; family Chloranthaceae; genus Chloranthus; species Chloranthus sessilifolius. The sequence continues at coordinate 45,461,712 of CM037596.1, forward strand.
ACGGTTTGAGACGATTAGATAACACCTTCGATATAATTTTGTACAGGCAGTTGAGCACGCAAATGGGTCGAAAATCTTTCAGATCCTCCGCTCCCTCTTTCTTCGGAATGAGCGATATAAATGTAGAGTTTTAGACTTCGACCGAATGAAATTGCCTGAATGGAACTCACATAAAACAACCATAAGGTCCTCTTTGAGAGGCTGCTAGAAACTCTGATAGAACTCCATGGTGACGCCATCAGGGCCCGACATTTTATTTGTCCCGCTGCCCTTGTTGGCCCGCCATACATTGGCCTCCTCGAAGGGCCTCTCCAAAGCAGCTTGGTCCTTCGAAGATATAGAGCGGAACGACAGCCCATCCAGCTGAGGTCTAGCCCACCCCTCATCCGAATACAACCTCTAATAGCTAACAATCTGCTGCTTGATCTGATCTGGCTCCGAGAAAACTGTGCCGTCAACCGAGATTTGACCCAAAATCTTCGCTTTGCCTTGAGCATTAGCCACTGAGTGGAAGTACTTGGTGTTATTATCTCCCTCCCTGAGCCAATGGACCTTTGATTTTTGCTTCCAATAGATCTGCTCTGCCAAACACTTATCATTGAAGTCCATCTTGATCTTGAGCCTCTCGTCTCGCTCCTGCTCCGAAAAATCTCTGGATTCCTCTAGATCATCTAGCGCCTTCAACCGCTCAAGTAAGCCTTCCTCAGCCGCATGCACATGCCCATAGACCTCCCGGTTCCAGACTTTAATGCGCTTTTTGAGGTGACCCAGCTTGGAGAGGAATCTGAAGGCCGTGGTCCCAGCCGGCCTGAATTCGTTCCACCACACAGGGATCAGAGACCGAAACTCGTCATTGAGGAGCCACATTATCTTGAAACAAAAAGGGGAGGGCCCTTTCCCCGGGACTCGCATTGAAGGAGCAGGGGCCTGTGATCGGAAAGGGCCTTCGCAAAACTCTCTCTCTATCCCTCCTAAAACCTTCATCACAAACATCAAAAACCCCTATAACCTTCCTTGCTAATATAAAAATCCTATCAATCTCATTTAGACCCTAAATCTTCACTAAACTCATTTGGGACCTCATAGTAGACATGACCGATAAACTTGCAAGATAATGCATCACACATTAGGCCTTCAATTTGAGCTGATAAATTAATGCCAACATCCAGAAACAGATCAAAATATAACAATCATAGTAAGAACATCATGAGATGGTTAATTGTGTAGAATATGTGGTAAAATTGTTTGACAGATTTCTAAATTAAATTACCCAGATAAAGATGAGAAAAATGTAATCCATACCAAGAAAATATATTTGAAATACCAATATCAATAAGATGAATAACTCATAGAACTATGCCAGAAGATTAAAGGTGGGTGCTGGATGTACCTCTAACTGGAGCGCCATCCATCAACTCAAATTTTGCAAGGGTCTCTGTCTCAACATACGTATTGGGCCCTGATCCTGTTGATTCTCGACGTCTAATTTCAAGCTCCATATTTTTTATCTTGATTCTTACAAGAAGAAAATATATTTTGCCTATGATGACATCCTTCAAATGATATCTGGTAATTTAAAACCAATTAGCAAATTTAAATCTTTAATTTCAACTTAAGCAGTAAATAAATTATAATCACACTCTATTTGTGCAGACTTGCATGCTAAATAATAAAACTTACTTGCTTTTACTGTACTCAAACTCAATGTGTAGACAATCTTCAATTCCAACTTCCATCTGCACATGGCCTCAATATCAGGGTAAGATGTTACTATATCTTTAGTTAATGCTGGAAATTAGCCATTGAATGGTTACACAGCAGGTACAATACACAAAGCAAACTGATAGATTGCTTATTCTTCTATACCTTTCTATACCTATGCCAAAAAGAAACTAAGAAATATTGTTTTTTTTTGTATGGAAATAGGAAAACAAATTGGCAATATGTTCAACGTAACTGCATATTTATCAGTCAATCCACACGAATATGGAAAAAAAATATGATGCGATAGATCGCTTAAATGACCATTAGACACAGACACGGGCGGCCACAAGACCACAGGAGGATCACACCAAAATGCCAACTATCAGGAATCAAGGATCATCAAACTTCCTCTTTAGCATCTATTCCTACCTGCTCTAAGCTGCAAGGTAGATGTCACAAATCTTGGAAAAACTTACCAACCTTAATGCTGTTGTTAATTGCTGGAAGTGGTGCATAGTTACGTACCTGATGCAGGAAAATGACATCAACAAAATAAGAACATTGGAAAGACTACATGATGAATAATATTGAGATGTATATTGCAGGGTGCTCTTATCATCTTAGAATTCGATAGATATCTGCAAGAAAGATACCAGGATGACATTCATAAAATAGATAGACTCGACATATTGTATACAGGGAACAACATCTGTTCAAGTGTCCTAAGAACAAACACAAAACATGAAAATCTTAAAATGTATTATATATGATAATGGGTGACCTGAAATTTAAGAAAGAGAACTTTGAGACCTTATAATAACCTTAAATTTTACATGCTATAATTATCCTGCCTGCTGGAAACACTAGGGAAATGCTACTAGGGGCACACTCGTTATTTCCTTCTCTTTTCTTTCTTTTTGCAAACCATAACCCTAATCCACGAGATACCTTAACATGGTATCAGAGCAAAGTCAAGGTCCTTTTTTTAAAATTCAAATCTCCTAATTGTTTCGTTGATTTTATTTTTCCTTTTTCCCTTTCTTGTTTACCCTAAAAAAAAACCGTTGCGCTCTTGATTTCCCTCAAATCCTCTATCTTTTTCCTCTTGCCCCCTATACTTTGGGGAGTTGGTGGTGGTCATGTTTGAATGAGCAAGCGTTGAGACAGAAAAGTAAAATGTTAACTACCATTTAAAGTGCTGGAATCTATTGGTTTGGGACGTGTTTTTGTGTGGATATCATCCTTGACGTGTCGTAAGGGTGCCGTATGTTCATGTGAAGATTGTGAAGTTGTTGGGTATCAGGAAAGGTCTTTAATTCATTTGTCACCTTGTTGATCATTTAAAAATTGGATGATAAGCATGGTAAAAATGTTTTTGGGGTTAAATTATTTGCAATGGCCAAATTGAATGGAAAAAAAGATTATTTGCAATGGCCAAGGTCGGTACAAGTGCTTCTAACTGCCAAGGGAAGTTCAAATACTTGATTAAGGAAAAATTGAACATAGGATCTAGTGGCAATGAAGAATGCCTCCAAGCGAATGCACAAATTATGACAAGGCTATGACATAGCATGGATAGCTTTATGAGTGCAAATATTATGTTTCTTGATGCGGCCAAAGAGATTTGGATGCTCCTGGTGATATGTATTCATCTGAGCAGAACATTTCTTGAACCTACAAATTATTTAAAGAAATTTTCTCTTAACTAGGAGATAAGTCATTGGAAGCAAGGATCAAAATGCCGGTTTTCCGGTACGTATCGTCCGGGCCGAAAACCGGTACGTATCGGACGATACGTACCGGAACAGTAACATACCGGACGATACATTCAATGTATCGTCCGGTATTAGCCATATAAATGGGCGATACGGTACATTTAATGTACCGTATCGTCCACCTCCGATACCGATACGTATCGTCCGATACGTATCAGTATCGGACAATATTTTGATCCATGATTGGAAGAATATTACACCTCTTTGAGAGGCATGCGGGAGGAACTGAATACGTGCCAACGTTTCACCACTGATCTCAATAGTCAAAGAAAACAAAATGAGGAATTCCGTGTAGCAAAATTTTTGTCAAGGATGAAACCAGAATATGAGCCACTTTGGGTTTAGATCTTGGGAAGTCACGAAATTATAATGTCATTTGTTACAACTCCTGGGATGCAACGATGTTGCGTCAATCATTCCGTGTTCTTTAAAAGACCCTGAAGGGGGATTACCATTCTTGTGGTATTTGTCGACAATATTGGTGTCACAAGTAGTGATGACAAAGGTATTGAGACCTTCAAATACCACCTCCAGACTTGGATTCATTGCAATATTTTAGGGCATTGAAGTAGCTAGATCTAAACTTGGGATTAACTTAAAATACCACCTCTAGAGGCATTTCATACTAAGACTTGGATTCATTGAAATATTTTAGGGCATTGAAGTGGCTAGATCTAAACTCGGAATTAACCTCTCACAGAGGGTGAATATGTGATGGGACCTTCTCGCTAAAACATGCATGTTGGAGGCTAAGCCAGTTGAAACCCACGGACCCAAATCAGAAGTTGATGGTGGATCCAAGAGAACTCTTGAGTGACCCAGACAGATATAGGGGAGTTGTTGGAACACTCAGCTACTTGACCATTCACTAGTCCTGATATCACCTTCGCTTGTTAATGTTGTCAACTTGTCATCCAATTTATGCATGTACCTAGGGCCCTGCATACGGAAGCCGTCATTCAGATTCTTAGATATCCAAAAGGACCTCCTGGTCATGGTTTCCCATATAAGAAGAATGGTCACATTAACATTGAAGGATATACAGATGTTGATTGGGCAGGTTCCCCATATGATAAAAAATCTACTACTGGTATGGCTTACATTACATGTGAGCTTATGTGGTCACGTACACTTCATAGTGAACATGGGATATACGTGAAAGAACAAATCAAACTTCACTGCGACAATCAGGTTGCCATGTATCTTACTAATAATTTTGTTTTTCAGGAAAGGACAAAGCATATTTAAGTAGACAGTCACTTCATTCATGAGATGATTTGTAATAGGGAGATATATCCATTCTATATGTTTCATTACAGAATCAACTCCCGGACATCTTTACAAAGGTTCTAAGTGGAGTTTCAAGCAGTCAAATCTGTTACAAGCAGGACGTGGATGATATATGTGCTCCAACTTGAGGGGGGGAGTTAAAAGATCTACATTTTTTTTTCGTATTTGTGCTTTACTTAATAAAGTCTTCTTATAACAAAGTCGGTAGACAATAGTTTTAAGTAATATTTTTTTAGCATGCAAAATATAAGTATAGAGGGAGTAAAACATTGTACGTTGGAGAACTCTTGGGTTTTTGTGCTTCACGAAGGCCGCTCTATTTTGTTTGTCTTGTAAAAGACGTATAATAATAGTGAAATGTGTCCTTTGAATTTCGTTTTGCAAAATGTTCTAATAATGTATTCGAGAGCACTACTTGGCAAAAAGTAAGTATCGAAGAGTTTCTGGAAGTGAGTATTTCAACTAGAACTCTGATGTAATGCTTGCACTCGATGATGCGGAAAAATCGCACGCAAACCCTAAAATAGCGCAAATCCCACACAATAGGGGTTAGGGTTCTCGCTCTTCAATTAAAATAAAAAATAAAAAGGAAAATAGGGGTAGAAGAAGATCCAAGGAAGAAAGTTGGCCTCACACCAAACCGCACGCGAGAGAAAAATCACTCTTGTATCGAAAACTCATTTTAAGTTCTCTAGTATTAGCACAAAGCAAAACTCATAAATTTTTCATTCATTATCAATAATAATTCTCATAAGAGATTACAATGTGCATTTATAAAGAAAAAAAACTCTAGGAATACTACTTAAAATAAAACTCCTAATCAACTATTAAAACTTTATAATCTAACGGTCACAATTAATTTCACCATTAATCCCGTATTTTTTATTACGCAATCACTTTCGAAAGATTAAAGGATTTCTGATTGACGTGAAATTGGTCTTGTTTGAAAGCTTATTGAAGTAGCTTTCCAACAAGACAAGAATCACACAATTCTGACACATATTGGTAAACTTATGACCACTTTTTCGATTGTTGCGCAGAAAGTGACGAAATTAACAGTCACATATCATATATATGTGCCTGACCCCTAAATATAAGGAAACTAATCCTAAAACAAACCACTTATTAAAAGAATCCTAATAAGAAAGGGAACTAAACCTAGATAAAATATTGCTTAAAATGGTGTGCACACGGGTCTTTAACGAACCTTTTTTCAAAAACTCATTCGTGGGTCCACATTCTCTTTTGACGTTTTCTCTTTATCTGGCCATGATTCAAACAAGTGGATCTAAAGTTTGCATCACAGGGGGATTCAGGCCAAAAGGTGTGCTCTACAGCATGGATAGCGGGGCGTGGACGAGGAATGACATTATAGGAAGGCGCTCAAGTCTTTGAATCTTTACCCTTACTATCGGAAAAAAATTCCCAACTTTATCCCCTTTTTTCACAAGTTTACTATTTTTGTCAAAAATTTACCTTTCAATGCGTTTTTATGGGATGAAATAGGAGAGGATGACCTTTATTAATATCTATGAACTTAAAACCATTGTCCATTAATGAGAATGGAACAATAAAATGAGTCGTTGAAGTTTAATTTGGTATTGTAACCCTTGAATTTTGGGCTTTAAGTTGTGACTAGCATTGATCAAAATTTCGTACGAAATCCCAAAATTTCGGCTGAAACGCATTGGTTTCTAACCCCACCGAAACGAAATCCCGAAAATTTTGGGCAAATTATCGAACCTGCAAATTATTGGCCGATAATTTGAAGTTATCAGCCAATAATTTGCTAATCACCAAATTATTGGCCGATAATTTGATGATTAGCAAATTATCGGCCGATAACTTCAAATTATCGGTTGAGAATTTGAAGGCTGATAATTTTGGGCTGGCCCACAAGATTTCGACCGAAATCCCAAAATTTCGGTGAAAATTTTAGTTTCGGTTGGGACTGAAACCAGTATTTTGATCCTTGGTGACTAGTGACATGTGGCATGAGGCTTATATATTGCAAGCATTTGTAATTTTGCATAGGTTTTAATTTTGAACCTATCTCTCAATGGTAAATGGTTGTGCGCTTACACCTGTCATTTAGAATACTATTGTTTTGTAATTTGTGCATTGAATATTAACTTGTTTGTGATGAACTTATCCACACTTTTTTCTTACATTAGTTTCTAATTTATTATCATTTTTTGAGATTTCTCTCTGTCTTTGAAATTTTTATAACTTCAAGAGTGGAAGCAAATAGAACTCAAATAGATTATTTCTTAGCAAGGCGAAGAGAGTGGGCAAATTACAAAGATTGCAAGGTCATCCATGAGAGAGCCTTATGACGCAAAATAGATTGATAGTTTTGAGCGTTCTAATCAAGAGCCAAGTGACTAAAAAGATGACAAGGGATAGAAAAAAAATGGTGGGAATTAAAAAGAGACAAAATAACAACCTTCAAAAAAGAAATGAGTAACCGAAAAGTATGTTGATGGGAAGAGGATCCAAATGATATGAGGGAACAACTAGCACAATGCCTTAAAAGAGTTGCTAAGGAAGGAAGAAAAGGTGAAAAAAAAAAACGTGGTGGTAGAATGCACACATTCAAAAATCAATTACCGAAAAAAGTGTTTTAAAGAATGTGAAAGAACAAGAACTACAAATGATTTTGAAAGATATAAACTCACCAGAAGAAAAGCTAAGAAAACTATAAGTGAAGTCTAGTATGAAGCGTACTACAATTAATAGACTAGCATGAGAATGAAAGGAGAGAGAAATTTAAAAATTTGTCAAGATTAGAGAAAAAAAAACTAGAGATCTAAATCAAGTAAGGTGCATTAGAGGCAAAGATCAAAGGGTCTTCGTAAAAAAGGATCAGATTAAAAATAGATGGCAAGAATAGTTTAAAGATCCACTAAACACGGAATATGTGAAGGAAGTAGATCAAGAAGAGGAATTAATTCAAGGGATGATCAACAAAATATCAGAACCTGAAGTAAAAGCAGTCTTAGCAAAATAGAAGAAAAGAAGAGCATAAGGACCAGATGGAATACCACATAAGTTTGAATTGTGTTGGGAGAGAATAGGTTGGTTGACTAAATTATTCATGAAGATGTATGATGAATGGAGGAGCATTGTGGTCCTTTTCTTTGAGAACAAAAAAGGCATTCAAAACTGTGCCAACTAACAAGGCATTAAACTAACAAGGTAGAAAATAGTCGAACAATGACTTAGGCAAGAATCAATGTATCAGAGAACCAGTTTAGATTTTGCTGGGAAGATCAATAACGAAAGTTATTTTCCCATTTGAGGCAATAATGGAGAATTTCAGAGAGAGAAGAAAAACTTACATATGGTTTTTATTGATTTAAAGGTGTATGTTAGAGTGTCAAGATAGATAATCGAGTGGCTGCAGAGGAAGAAATGCATCCTGAACTTATATATTGAAATTACCCAAGACATGTATTAGAGGGCGGTAACTGGTGTATGAACAATATGTGTAGAGACGAGTGAGTTCGATGTCTGAATTGGGTTACATTAAGGATCTGCTTTGAGCCCTTATTTGTTTGCTTTGACAAAAGATGTGTTAATCATACACATACAAGAAAAATTTAAAATTTATGGAAAGCAAGAAGTTCTTCTATCTCTGAAATTTCAAAGATCGGATGAAGTAAATTAATGAAAGAAATTAACAGAGGGAGCTTTATTTATTTATTATTATTATTTGAACTCTACTCTAATTAGGATTTAAAGTCCAACTAAGTAAAAAATAGTTGAGACCCATACATGGACCTATTTGTGTGGGCTCTATTTCAAGTCCTTATAATTAATGGCCCATGCAGGCCATCCCCTTTTTTCTCTCTCATTGATGGCCCACGTAGGCCATCCCCTTTTCTCTCTCTCATTGATGGCCCACGCAGGCCATCCCTCTCTCCAATTACCCACGTTGGGTCACCTGCCTGGGATACCCTTTCCTTTTCTTTTTCTTCTTTTTCTTCTTTCTTTTTATCTCTAACTATGGCCACGCAGGGTCACCTACATGGGCCATCTCTCAACTTCCTTTATCTTCTCTCCTCATTACTCTCTCTACACCGTATTCTCTTTCAAAATCGGCCACGCAGCCACCTGTGTGGGTCATCTTCTTCGAACATGGGCCTCTTTTCCCGCTTAAACAAATAACCACTTACGGAGGCCAGATATCTCGAGAAGAATCTTTTCTCAATCCGCGTAAAGGCTAAGGCGAACTGTGACGGGGCCAATACTTGAGCTTGCAGCATGGTGCGTGTGGCATGACATGTGGTGCCAGGAGGGCACGCGACATGGGGCCAAGTGGGCCTGGCGACGTGGTCACGCTTCGAGGACGTGACACGGTCGCATGAGGGTAGGACGCGGAGCGTCACGGTCGCGACACGGACGTGACATAGCCAAGGTGGGCTAGCGACGCAGGAGGCGTTGCGGTATGTCAAACAAAGGGGTTTGAGGTTTTCCTGCCATTTTGGCTGAATGACTGTTTTACCCTTATATAGGGGAAGGGAGCTTGAGAGCTATTCCCCCGCACACGAGGCCTTGCGTTGCCAGAGGGGGCGCAAGTGTCTCCTAGGCTTGAAAGGGTGGGCCTAGGACGTCGACGCAGCGATGCCGTGTGGCACCCAAGGGAGGTTGAAGTATGGCTTTGGACTACGCGTCGCGGTGCATACGGCTGGGCAGCCTCGCGTGAGAACACCAGAGCGCTGCGTGGGACTCAGTTGAGCACGACAGCATGTGGGCTAAGGATGAACGTGTGCTAGTAATTCGGAACGCACATGAAGGCAGGCTGCGTGGGACTCAGTTGAGCACGCGAGCGCGAGGCACAAGGCTGTGGGCTTGGTTCGGCAGGCGAGCGAGGTACTAGTGCAGTGCACAGGGTGAAGCTTGAGCAGGCCAAGTTTAGCACAGTGGTGCAGATTGGCGTGTCGTAAGGGGCACGATATGGTTGAATGGTAGGCCGTGAAACAGAGGTAACCATGTTGGGGGAGTTCCCGTCCTCTAGGCGGGTGGTATCAGAGCTGATGTGCAGATGGGTTGGCTTCGTTGCATGCGGTAGCGAAGCACCGCGCGGGTTAAAAGCGCGTTGAAGGATGCCCCGCGACTGTTGGTATCAGAAATAGGCTGACCTAGCGAAGCGTGCGTTAGGTGCCGCACGAGACTGAGGTTGCGGAAGTGCGACCCCGTGACATTTTGGTATTAGAGCCAAGTTCGATCCAGAAGCGATGATGCTATTGAGCAATTGGTGCGGAGGCACGCGATGTGGTGTCAAGAGGACACGCGACATCCTTGAACAATTGGTGCGGAGGCACGCGATGTGGTGTCAAGAAGGCACGCGACATCCCTGAGCTAGTTAACAGGTGAGGGCCTTGTGACAGCAGAACCAAGTTGACCCGACCGGGGTGACAGTGGGGAGCTAGTGGGAAGATGCGGACCTAAGAACTAGAAATGTGTTGCTAACAAGCTGGGAGGAGTTGGCGGAGTCAGTTCACTATGATCATGCGTCAACGAGGACGTTGACATTTATGGAGTGGTGGAGGATGTGACGGGGCCAATACTCGAGCTTGCAGCATGGTGCGTGTGGCACGACATGTGGTGCCAGGAGGGCACGCGACATGGGGCCAAGTGGGCCTGGCGATGTGGTCACACTGCGAGGACGCGACACGGTCGCATGAGGGTAGGACGCGGAGCGTCACGAACGCGATATAGCCAAGGTGGGCTAGCGACGCAAGAGTCGTTGCGGTATGCCAAACAAAGGGGTTTGAGGTTCTCCTGCCATTTTGGCTGAATGACTGTTTTACCCTTATATAGGGGAAGGGAGCTTGAGAGCTATTCCCCCGCACACGGGGCCTTGCGTTGCCAGAGGGGGCGCAAGTGTCTCCTAGGCCTGAAAGGGTGGGCCTAGGACGTCGACGCAGCGATGTTGTGTGGCACCCAAGGGAGGTTGAAGTATGGCTTTGGACTACGTGTCGCGGTGCATACGGCTGGGCAACCTCGCGTGAGAACACCAGAGCGCTGCGTGGGACTCAGTTGAGCACCACAGCATGTGGGCTAAGGATGAACGTGTGCTAGTAATTCGGAACGCACATGAAGGCAGGCTGCGTGGGGCTCAGTTGAGCGCCGCGCGAGCACAAGGTATGGGCTTGGTTGGCGGTGACGGCGTACTAATGCGATGCAGGTGAAGCTTGAGCAGGCCAAGTTTAGCACAGTGGTGCAGATTGGCGTGTCGTAAGGGGCACGATATGGTTGAATGGTAGGCTGTGAAACAGAGGTAACCATGTTGGGGGAGTTCCCGTCCTCTAGGCGGGTAGTATCAGAGCTGATGTGCAGATGGGTTGGCTTCGTTGCATGCGGTAGCGAAGCACCGCGCGGGTTAAAAGCGCGTCAAAGGACGCCCCGCAACTGTTGGTATCAGAAATAGGCTGACCTAGCGAAGCGTGCGTTAGGTGCCGCACGGGACTGAGGTTGCGGAAGTGTGACCCCGTGACGGAACGCAGTCCTCACAACCATTGATCTTTGTGAAACTCTTGCGGAAATCGCAAGATTATAACTTCCCATAACCGCTACTATAAATCTATAAGTAGCAGAGCCCTTCTCATGCTCTGAGGATTCGAAAATTCTTACGCGAGAGCCATGCCGAAGATTTCTCCGACTTAGATTCTTTTTCCAAGATACTTTAAAGGTATCTCCGAATTTTTTTTCGTTCCCTCGTCTTCTCCCCTTTATTTCTGTTTAGAGTGTACGGGAGAGATAAATCCAGATTGCATTCTGAATTCGGATTGTCTCCGATAAGGGTGCATTTAAGATAAGAGCTACGACCCTTAACTAAATGTGGTGCGCTTAGGATAGGAATTACGAATCTTACCTAGGTATGATTTAGGGATACAATTTGGGATTACGCATTAAGGCACACACCCAATTCCTTGTGTACTTAGAGATAATTAAGCTATGTGGGTAAAACTCCTCGCTTAACTCTTAGTACGCTCGGATTACAACCACAAATCTGATAACTCGTATGGATTATAATCACGAATTTAAAGAATAATTCCGGACTTCGACACCCGAAATACTCATCTACAACGACTCATAATCATCAAATTTACCATATCTAAATCATGCTTCGAAATTAAAGTTTCCCTCGCGGTTCGGGTAATCACTCCCTCAAATGTACGGGTTGGATCTCAACCTCGAGATCAGAAATTCTTTTATGATGTTAGTAAAATTCAATTTCTTGATATACAAATAATTGGGTCATCCCCGCCCTCCCTGCATGAGTTGACCTTGGATAGGCTGTCCCTGCATGGGTCGCCCCTGCTTCGATCGTCCCTGTGTGTGTCGTCCCTGCATGGGCCTTCCCCGCTTAGGTCATCCCTATGTGGGCCATCCATGCGTGGGTTCTCCATGCTTAGGCCATTGCTTATGCAACCCTCGCATGGGTTAAGTATTTTAACGATGGATTTGTTTGACTTTTAGTTAAACGATCATAATATGACATTGTTACGAGACCCTATGGTGGATTTATTACATGTTGATAAAGTCTCGTTATTTTGGTCAAATTCAACGGTGAACTCGTTAACTTTTGGTCAAACGATTTCAGTACAAAATTGTAACGAGATCCTAAAGAGGATTTGTTACATGACTATATCTTATGATTTTGGCCAAATCCAACGGTGGGCTCGTTGACTTTTTGTCGAACGAAGATAATACGAGATCGTAACTAGATCCTAAGGAGGATTTATTACATGTTGACCAAATCTTATAATTTTGGTCAAATCTAACGGTGAACTCGTTGACTTTTGGTTAAATGATCATAATACGAGATCGTAACAAAATCCTAAGGAGGATTTATTACATGTTGATCAAATCTTATAATTTTGGTCAAATCTAACGGTGAACTCGTTGACTTTTGGTCAACCGATCATAATACGAAATCGTAACAAGATCTAACGGTGGATTTGTTACATGACTAAATCTTATGATTTTGATCAAATCCAATAGTGAACTCATTGACTTTAGGACAAACAATCATAATACGAGATCGTAACGAGATCCTACGATGGATTTATTACATGTTGACTAAATCTTATACTTTTGGTCAAATCCAACGGTGAACTCATTGACTTTTGGTCAAATGATCATAATACGAAATCGTAACGAGTTTCAATGGTGAATTTGCTACATGTTGATGAAATCATATTAATGCTGGATTCGTTGACTTGCCAAACGGTCATAATACGAGACTGTAATAAGATCCAACAGTGGATTTATCATGTATTGATCAAATTTGATGGTTTTGGTCAAATCTAATGGTGGATTCATTAAATTTACATTAAATGGTTTTATTACAAGATCATTACATGATCTAATAGTGAAATCACCCCAAAATAACCTATGATGATCAAATCCTAAGGAATTTGATGTTGTATGACCTGTGATTAGATACCCCATAACCAAAAGTGTTAATTCTTTAGATGACCAGACGTCAGAAAATGGGCTTGGTGTTTGAATTCTTCTTTCAGACAAGTGAGCATGAATTCATTATGAGACTCATCCACGAACTCCTCATGCCCATATTTGACCATGTCTATCGATCGGATGGGTTTAACTTCTAGAGAAGGGACACTCTCATCCGGCGTCCTCTATTTCACATCACCCGAGTCTCTGACGAAGAGAGCATACTGTGTGTCCATCTCGTACCGTGAAGACGAAGATATTAATGAAGAGTTTTGACTTAGGATTTATTTTATTTATTTCAGAGATGTAATTACTTTACTTTCCTTTAGTAGCTTTTAATCAGAGGTATTCAATTTTGATGTAATTAACAGGGAATCGATTGTGATACCCGAAAGTATAAAGTCCGTCATTTTCAATAAAACCCTTTCCTAGCGAGGGAAAATTTGTTACTATTGATTTGTGTTACATTTATATTCAACGCAAATTTGTTGTTTACAAATTTCTGAAACGCCCGGTGGGACACACTTCTTCACGCATCTTTAATCTACAAAATGAAGCGAATCCTTTGAAAATGAGTTGAATGTGACGAATGATTAATCATTGATTATTGCATGCATACATTCATTTAATCGTTGGTTATTCCATGCCAGTAGATTTATTCAACTTACCAACCAACTCGATGACTTATGGAAAGAGAATTGCATCCTCTTCCGCTAACAATTAACATGTGGAGAGGACATACCCTCAAACTGAAGAGATAGCACTCCGATACTCGGCCAGCCTCAAGGCTCACACCACATTAGAAGAAGAACGTTCTCATATGGAGGAATCAGTGTCCTCTAATTCATTCACTTCGACTGAGAACCCACTACACGGAGATTCTGATTTCCTCTTCTCGAAGGATGAATCTCCTGAAACTCGATCAACAAAATCATCTCGTTCAAATTCGGTGAGCCTTACAGGAACACCGAGAATTGTTAGCACACCTGCTTTACCTCATCTGGAGGCAATTGATGACTTCTCGTCATTCAACTCACCTTATCTGGAGGCAAACAAGATGATCATTTCATCTGATGATGAAATTTTGCCTCATCCGAAGGAAATCAATGACTCATCGTGTCATTCAACTCACCTCGTCTGGAGGCAAATAGGACAGCCACTTCATCTGTGAAACCTGATGATAAGTCTTCTTCAAATGAGATTGGTTCTTCGAACTCCCTTCACTCTGAAACCCCTTACATCTCAGTAGAAGCCAGCCATGATGGTTTCTAGTGAGGACAATGCATCTTTTCTAGAGCAAATTCAAGAGTTACGTCGCGCTATTAGTATTCGCGACGCTGAGATAGCTGCACTTCTCGAAAGAGAAAAGCAAAGGAAAGAAGTTGATGACATCTGATCAATTGATCAAGTTCAACATATGATAACCGAAAGTCTCAAAGACTTTCAAAGGCTTACATAAAGCCCTACCTGCCAGAAATGGATGATATTCCATTTCTAGAATATTATCAACAACCAAAATTCACTCGTTTTAATGGAAGCAAATCCGCCCAAGAGCATTTGGCACATTTTGTCGCTGCATGTGGAGACGCCGCCAAAAATAGTGTATTGTTGCTTAGGCAATTTGTACAAACCGTAGAAGGACCAACATTTACTTGATATACGAAGCTACCACCCAATTCAATAGCAAGTTGGGATAAAATGCAAAAGTAGTTCTTACAGAGATTTTTCAGTACTCAAAGATCCATAAGGATTGCAGAGTAATCACAAATGGAGCGGCAACCACATGAAAGGGTTGTTGATTATGTCACAAGCTTGAGAGATGTTAGTCTTCTTTGTTCATCAAAGATTTCAGAACTGGAAGCAGTTCAAATGTGCCTTAGTGGTTTGAAGAAGGATATAGGTATACCTCTTCATGGAAAGGCTCCGAAAACGCTTGAAGAATTATCTTCACGAGCTATGGACATTGAAAGGTTTCTTACCAAATGCTTCAACAAATGAATAAATATCTATCTATCTATCTATCTATCTATCTATCTATCTATATATATATATATATATATATATATATATATATATATATATAAATGCTAGTCATCAACTAAAGTTTCCAACAAACCAGGAGGGAAAAGGATAATATGGCACTTTGATCTTCTAAAGTACTCATTAAGCGTAGGCTCAAAATACAAAAAATTCTGGAGGCATATCGGATTTGAATATCGTATGTCTTCGAAAAGAAAGTTAAACATTGGTAGTTCAAGAACAATCTTGTCTTCTTCGTTTAACAACCTATGATCGTCACTCGAAAATGCCCAAGAGGTCACACCCGAGTGTAAAAGACTATATGTGAATTCCATTCAAATGGTTCACATCTATAGTAGGAAATGAGTTACCACTTATCGATGGTCGTTTCGTTCATGAAATATACATATACTCCCTCTCGTATGAGAATAAACTACGTGAGAACATACGTATGTATATTATATGTAACCTCCTACTCGCATGAGGTTAAACTGCATAAGATATGTACATAGGTACATCATCATCATCATGTAATCTCCTTCTCGCACAACCTCCTACTCTCATGAGGCTAAACTGCATAAGATATGTACATAGGTACACCATCATCATCATCATCATCATGTAATCTCCTACTATCACAACCTCCTACTCGTATAAGGATATACTGCGTAAGGTAATGTACATAGGTACATTCTATTATATTTAACCTCCTACTCGTACGAGAATAAACTGCGTAAGGTAATGTACATAGGTTTATTCTACTATATGTAATCTCTTACTTGCACGAGGATAAACTGCATAAGGTAATGTACATAGGTACATTCTAGTATATGTAATCTCCCACAACGTTAAATTGCATAGGATTTGTATGTAGCTATGTTATATGTATTCCTCGACTCACACAAGAATAAGTTGCGTAAGAGCATATGTAAGTATGTCATGTAATCTTGATTATTCCCACGAGAATGGAGTGTGAAAATATGTGATTGCGACTTGTGAAATAAATTGAGTAACTCGAAACCTATCAAAATCTTGAATAAGTTATTTCAATCAAATTTTATATTCAATAAATCGGGTGACTTAACAAAAGTCTGCATAGTGTAGTTGTCACATTCATAGTCAGTCATTCTGCCGATCCTAATATTTTGAAATAAATCAGGCTACCTGATACAGAGGCCGTCAAAATTCTAAGTCGGATATTCTGATCAAATTTTGCTAAAATTACCAAGCCCGTCAAAATCTGACTTATTATTTTAGTCGAATTAACAGAAAAATATACGGGTCATCCGATAAATTTCGTACCCGGTAATCGTTGAAATTCTATATTAGATAGCCTAATCGAATTTTCTAACTTTAATCGGGCCATCTGATGAGTTTTAAACTCGAAGCTCAATCGAAATTCAACCCACATATTTTAGTTGAATTTCTAAAAATACTAATTTGGTCATCCAATCAATTTTGGGATCGGAGATCGTTTCGACTCTTGTTCGGATAGCTGATTAGATCTCATGAAAATTTAATCGGGCCATTCGATGAGTTTTAGACTCAAAACCCGATCGAAATTCAACCCATATATTTTAGTTGAATTTCTAAAAATGTTAATGTGGTCTTCCAATCGATTTTATCATTAGAGACTGTCTTAGATCTTCATTCGGATAGCCGGTTAGAACTCATGTAAATCTAATCAGGCCATCCGATGAGTTTTAAACTCGAAGCCCGATCAAAATTCAACCTACATATTTTTGTTGAATTTCTAAAAATGTTAATTTGGTCCTCCGATCGATTTTATCATTAGAGACCGTCTCAGATTTTCATTCGAATAGCCAGTCAGATCACATGTAAAATTAATGGGTCCATCCGATGAGTTTTGAACTCGAAGCCCGATCGAAATTCAACCTACCTATTTTAATTGAACTTCTAAAAAAGTTAATTTGATCCTCCGATTTTATCATTAGAGACCGTCTTAGGCCTTCATTCGATAGCCGGTCAAATCTCATGTAAAGTTAGGGGGTCCATCCAATGAATTTTAAACTCAAAGCCCGATCGAAATTCAACATAAATATTTTAGTTGACATTTTTTAAAAATATTAATTTGGTCCTTCGATCGATTTATCATCGGAGACCATCTCAAATCTTGATTTGGATAGCCGGTCAGATCTCATGTAAATTTAATCAGGCCATCCGATGAGTTTTAAACTTGTAGCCTAATTGCAATTTAACCTTCATATTTAAGTTGAATTTCATACAAATATTAATTTGGTTCTCCGTTCGATTTTATGATCGGAGACCATCTCAGATCTTGATTTAGATAGTTGGTTAGATCTCATGTAAATTTAATTGGGTCATCCGATAAGTTTTAAACTCGAAGCATGATCGAATTTCAACCTACATATTGTAGTTAAATTTCTACAAATGTTAATTTGGTCCTCTAGTCGATTTTATGATCGGAGACTTTTCATCAAGTTTCAAGTTTCAATCATATAGCTAACGTGACGTGATGATCAAGAGAGAAGGTGAACATACGATCGATTTTCCTTGATCATTAGCAGTCAACGAAAATCGAGGAGGCACCTGTTGACTCAAAAATTTCAAATTTATGGAAAGCAGAAAGTTCTTCTATCTCCTTCTAAATTTCAGAGCACGGATTAAGTAAATTAATGAAAGCAATTAACAGAGGGAGCTTTATTTATTTATTATTATTATTTGAAATCTACTCTAATTAGGACATAAAGTCAAACTAAGTCAAAGAGACACATGGACCTACTTGCGTGGGCCCTATTTCGACTCCTAATTAATGGTCCATGCATGCCATCTCTCTCTCTCATTTAATGGCACATGCATGCCGCGACTCCTAATTAATGGCCCATGCATGCCATCCCCTTTTCTCTCTCTCATTGATGGCCCACGCAGACCATCCCTCTCTCCAATGATCCACAAGGGTCACCTGCGTTGGCCATCCTTTCTTTTTCTTTTTTTTCTTTTCCTTCTTTCTTTTTATCTCTAACTATGGCCCACGCAAGAACACCTGTGGGCCATCCCTCAACTTCCTTTATCTTTTCTCTCCTCATTTCTTTCTCTGTCTTATTCTCTTTCAAAATGGCCCATGCAGCCACCTGTGTGGGTCATCTTCTTCGAACATGGGTCATCTCTTTTCTCTGCTTAAGCAAATAACCACCTGCGTAGGCTAGATATTTCGAGAAGATTCTTCTCTTAATCTGTGTGAAGGTTAAGGCTCACGTAGCCCTTCAAACCCTTGATGCTTTGAGGATTCAAAAATTCTTACGAGAGAGCCCTGTCGAAGACTTCTCCGACTTAGATTCTTTTGCCAAGATACTATAAGGTATCTCCGAGATTTTTTTCGTTCCCTCTTCTTCTATTTGACTTCTATTTAGAGTGTATGGGAGAGATAAATCCAGATTGAATTATGAAGTCGGACTGTCTCTAATACGGGTGCACCTAAGATAAGGGCAACGACCCTTACCTAAATGTGGTGCGCTTAGGATAAGAGTTACGACTCTTACCTAAGTATGATTTAGGGTTGCAATTTGGGATTTCGTTTTATGGCACATACCCAATTCCTTGTGTACTTGGAGATAATTAAGCTACGTTGGTACAACCACTCGCTTAACTCTTAGTACTCTTAGATTGCAACCACAAATTTGATAACTCGTATGGATTGCAATCACGAATCTAACGAATGATTCTAGACTTAAGACACCCGAAATATTCATCTACAACGACTCATAACCATCATATTTACCAAGTCTAAATCATGCCTCAAAATTAGAGTTTCTCTCGCGGTTCGGGTCATCACTCCGTTAAATGTAAGAGTTTGGATCTCAACTTCGAGATCGAAATTTTTTTTATGATGTTGGTAAAATCCAATTTCTTAATATACAAATAATTGGGCCGTCCTCGCCTAAGTCGTCCCTGCGTGCATTGTCCCCGCTAGGTTGTCCCTGCGTGGGTCATCCACGCTTAGGTCATCCATGTGTGGGCCGTCCCCGCCTAGGTCTTCCTTGCGTGGGCCGTCCCCGCTTAGGCAGTCTCTACGTGGGTTGTTCCTGCTTAGGTCATTGCTTATGCAACCCTCGCATGGGTTAAATAGTTTAATGATAGATTCGTTTGACGTTTAGTCAAACGATCATAATACGATATCATAACGAGACCTTACGGTGGATTTATTAAATGTTGACCAAGTCTTGTTATTTTGGCCAAATCCAATAGTGAACTAGTTGACTTCTGGTCAAACGATCATAATACGAAATCGCAACGAGATCCAACAGTGGATTTGTTACATGTTGCCTAAAACTTATGATTTTCATCAAAACCAAAGGTGGAATTGTTGACTTTTGGTCCAACGATCATAATACGAGGTCGTAACGAGATCCTACGATGGATTTATTACATGTTGATCAAATCTTATAATTTTGGTCAAATCCAACAGTGAACTCGTTGACTTTTGGGCAAACGATTATAATACAAAATCGTAATGAGATCCAACGGTGAATTGTTACATGTTGATCAAATCCTATGATTTTGGTCAAATCTAACGGTAGACTCGTTAACTTTTAGCCAAATGGTCATAATACGAGACCGTAATAAGATCCAACTGTGGATTTATCATGTATTGATCAAATCTGATGGCCTTGGTCAAATCCAAGGGTGGATTCATTAAATTTACGTTAAATGGTCTTATTACAAGATCATTACATGATCTAATAGTGAAATCATCACAAAATAACCTATGATGGTCAAATCCTAAGGAATTTGATGACGTACGATCCGTGATTAGATACCCCATAACCAAAAGTGTTAATTTTTTAGATGACCAAACGTCAGAAAATGGACCCGATGTTTGAATTCGTCTTCTAGACAAGTGAGCATGAATTCATTATAAGACTCATCCACGAACTACTCATGCCGATATTTGACCATTCCTATCAATCGGATGGGTCTAACTTCCAGAGAAAGGGGCTCTCTCATCCGACATCCTCCATTTCCCATCACCTGAGTCTCTGACGAAGAGAGTATACTGCACGTCCATCTCGTACCGTGAAGACGAAGATATTAATGAAGACTTAGATTTAGGATTTATTTTATCTATCTCAAAGATGCAATTACTTGACTTTTTTTTAGTAGTTTTTAATCAGAGGTATTCAATTTTGATGTAATTAACGGGGAATCGATTGCGATATCCGAAAGTGTAAAGTTCGCAAATTTTAATAAAACCTTCTCCTAGCGAGGAAAAATTTGTTATAATTGATTTGTGTTAGCTTTATATTCTATGCAAATTTGTTATTTACAATGACGTGGTATTAATTGCCCAAAAAATGAAATAAATAAATAATAAGTTGGAATTATGGTGAGAACATTTGGAGTCAACTCAAGGCGGATCCTTGATGCAAAGAAATTTGCACTCAATGTTAATTGTGGATTGATATACATACAAGAAGAGATACCTTGGTGCAGGTTATTTGTGAGAACATAGTATCCAAACAAAGAAAGAAATAAATTGATACGTTGGATATATGGAGATAACCTGATGCAGGACGGTTCCCTAAACTACGTGAATGATATGATTGATTTTTGCCGGAATTAAATTAGAATTAAATTAAACAATAAAATTCACAAAATATAACGAATACCTCAGGTTTTCGTAGTATTCCATGGGAGAATCACGTGTGCTTCAAGTAGGGTTCAGTCCAGGCGTTAGATCAGTTAGGTTGAAGCGTAGATCGATCTTAGAGATAGAACTCTAGGTTTTCCCAAATTAGGGCGCTCACGATTCAATGGTGGGATCACTAGTTTCCTCTGAGTATTTGGTGCGGAGGTTTAATAACTCAGTTGGGATCTACGGTTGTTGAATCAGATTGATTCAAGGATTCAGGGACAATTAGGGTTTAGGATTTCAAAAGGGATGATGGCTGAATTAAGGTGGTAGGATCACACAAGCAAAGATAATAAGAGATAGATAGGTAGATAGACGATAGATTTGCAGGCTTCACACCCTTGGCTTCGCACCAAACCCTTCTCGGGAAGAAGAATCACTCTCCGTATAGGCTCATCTCAAGCACACAAGCAAAAGCTCTTTTCATTAATCATCAACTAACTACATTGTTCAACTTAAGAACCTTATATAGGAGTCCTTTCAATAAAAGAAAACCCTAAAAAAATAAAAGACAAATAAACCCTTAACACAAAAGTTCAAAATTAAACTCCTAAAACACTAAAACAACCCGGCGCGATTTCGATTGATCGAAATTGGAAATCGATCGATTGATTTGAAATTCCGATCGATTGAATTGAAAATCGATCGATCGAATTGAAAATCGATCGATCAAAATTTCATATTGCTATCAAAATCGCCGTTGCCATTCGATCGGTCGAATTCACATTTCGATCGATCGAAAATTTTGATCGATCGAATATATGATTCGACCGGTCGAAATATAACTCCAGAACTCTGTAACTCTGTCGATGTCATTCGATCGATCGAAATGGGACTTCGATCGATCGAAAATTCAATTCGATCGATCGAATTGGCTAATTCTTCCAATTTTCTCTTCTTTCGCCAATTTTTGCCTGATTTGTCTATTTCTGGTTTTCATTCCGCTTCTTCCGACGTCGATACACGCGAAAAGGTCCATATCCAATGTCTACGATGTCGGCATCCCCATCAAAAGCTTTGGAGTCAAGGGATTTAAAATTAGCAGAACAAAGACAATACATTTAGTGCAATACGCTGGATGAAATGGTTATAATCCTTTAATGGGTACCAATTCTAAGTTATCATCCGATTACATGGGATTTGTCATGGATGTGTGCTATGTAGCAAAACTAGTGCACTTGTGAGCGTTCCATCTGTTGATGTGGGTGGCGCTCCATCAATCCTATAAAATGTATTGTTAGATTGAACTACAATTACACGCTGGTGAAATGGTTAGTAGTTTCATGCTACTGAGCTAGTTAACAAAAAGTATTACAACTATGTAGTAACTACACGTTCTTGGTTCTTAGGGATTATTGTGAGTTTATTAGTGTCAATCTTAGTGTCGTGAATTGAATCTCGTTATGCTTGGCCATTCAGCTCTAATTCATGTTTTTCTTTTTTATGGAGACTATAGGATATTTGAAGTCCTTTGAAGTGCATGACGAGCAAATACTTGTTCTGATTTTGTTACACTCTCATCGTAGTCATCTTTTTCTTTCAGGATTTTAGGTGATGTTGTGAGGATGTCAATGGCTAGTGTTGAGAATGGCCTTCCTCCTTTCCAAAACCTCTACCAATTGCCAGGAAGTTTCTTCTTTGTTACTATGCCTTCTGCGGAGAAATCAAATAACTTCCATTGCATGGGGCCTTCTTCTGTCTTAATTTTCAGGTTAAACATTTTTATTTTCTTGCTGCTTGTTTAAAATTCTTGGATAGCATACCAAGAATTTTAGTTCGTTACCTAAATTATAGTTGCATATATCTTCTACTGATAGTGGAGCCATATTTTCCCTAGAAACTTTGAGTTAATACACATTTTCGGTTAGAGAATAGATTATGTTCTACTCTTTGTTGCCCCTTACGCTCTGCTCCCTGTCCTATTTTCTTGCTGCCAATACCGTATGCAAGTTAAACATGTTTCTTATTTTGTATTTGGGATGGCGTTTTTTTTTTTTTCCTTGCGCGCGGGGGGGGGGGGGGGGTCCCATTCTGTTTTTGCCACACAACCCAAAGCATAAGTTTCACATAAAAATACCAATAAAAAATAAAATATATGAGTGAGGTTTTGCATATCCATTCCAAGTGAACGTTCAAGTTCTTTTGAGTTCTTGTATAAACAAGCTTAAAAAACATAGCACAAACATATAAAAATGAAAAGGTAAGATTTGATTTGCAGGTCTAAGAACAAATTACCAC
Source organism: Chloranthus sessilifolius (assembly GCA_021018995.1). Classification (NCBI taxonomy): domain Eukaryota; kingdom Viridiplantae; phylum Streptophyta; class Magnoliopsida; order Chloranthales; family Chloranthaceae; genus Chloranthus; species Chloranthus sessilifolius. The sequence goes on from CM037596.1 coordinate 45,484,878, forward strand.
AAAATCCTGGTACTCTACAATGTTGCTGACGTAGTTACGACTGATTGTCACTCTCAGAATGTACCTGCGATATGAAAATAAAAGCTCTTCAGTTGGATTTATGTCACAAATATTCTTGAACTTGTGTTTAATTGTTATAGGAGCTTGAATCATACATTAAAAGATAGAAAATATAATTGGTGAGAAAAAGGATAAACTCATCACACGTAAAAAAAATGCAGTGTTACTTTAGGAAGAAACTTTAAGTAAAGCATCCACATCTAAGAGTCAACAAACGGGTTCGGTAAAATATTAGTCTCAACAGCTGGTGACAAGGAAATATAACCTGCTACAAAACTCATGACAGTTTGATCAACATAGAAAATCATTTTTTGTTGATGAGTTGCCACCAAACCTAGAACCCTTGACATTTTACAAATGAATTTATTAGTGTACCAAGTGAGACAAGGGAAGTTCGGTAACACAGAAAATTATTTAATTCCACAATGTTACAGACTTTCGGTATGTTGACTCTAATATAAGAATAGATGAGGAAATCTCAAAAGGGACCAATGCAGGGTGGGTGAAGTTGAGGCAGGCAAATAGTGTGTTGTGTGATCCATGAGTGTCATTTTGATTGAGCAGGAGAATTTATAAAATGATGGCAAGGCCTGCATTATCGTATGTTGCAGAGTACTAGCCTACGAAGAAACAACAAGAAGATAAAGTTGATGTGGCTAAGACATGTATGCTGAGGCGGTGCATGAAGTAACCAAAAAAGATAAATTCAGAACAAAAACATTAAAGGAAGTTTAGGGGTAGACCCATTACAAGAGAACATCAAAGAATGTCGCTTGCAATGGTTTGGGCACGTTCAACGGAGACCTTACCCCTTATATGAAGAATTGACAGGATAGAAGCAAAAGGACAGAGGAGAAGGAAAACAATAAAGACTTGAAGTAATGAGACATGACATCAAGATTGCAGAGTAACAGAAAGTTTAGCCTTTAACAGAAATGAGTAGGCATTAAGATTGCCGAGTATCAGAAAGTTTAGCCTTTAACAGAAATGAGTAGACATCAAGATTGCGGAGTAACAGAAAGTTTAGCCTTTAACAGAAATGAGTAGACAAATAAGGCACACAAAGCCATCCCCAATTATGGGACAAGGAGATGATGGTGATGATGATGATGCATATTCAAAGGGGTAAAACCTACAGACAACCATAAGTAACAGGAACTTGTTTTTGGGTTTACTACACCTAAAAAACTGGGAACCACCCAGTATGCATGCAAAACCTATTTCCGACATAGATACCAATTTCCTTGAGTACAAAACAAGCTATCTAAACTCAGGTTTGGATAGACATTGAGGTATCATGGAGGTTGAAAATTGTTTTCACTCCTACCATTTTATGGGAAATGGAGTTTGAATCCATTAATCCACTATCACAAGATAGAGGGAGTCCATGGCAATGAGGGTAGAAGCATGTGATTACCCAATTAAAAAAATATTCCAAAATACACCTCAACCAACTATTTTCAAAGTATCGATCCAACAACATTTCAAAAGATGAAAATAGACATAAAGTTATCTTATGCTCATCTATTTCACAATATTTTAAAAAATCTCATTTGAAGTTTTTTTTTGGGGAACTTTTCTTGAACCAGCATCAAAATGTTTGATAAAATCATGTAATTCTTTGTATAGTTTAGAATGAAATAATTCATAAAATCATGTATAATTTTAAAGTTGAAAAATGAACATAAAACTTTTGCAAAAATTGGGGTTTAAAAAGAATAAATTGTGAGATCAAGAATAACCGTTGGTCATTGTGCATAGGTCTGATTTTTTTTTTTCTTTTTTTTTGAATATTGTCTTCTAAAACAATTTATGAAATATTTTCACTAGACTTTTGAGCTTCAACCCTTTTCCAAGTTTGATAGTCAAAATGAACAAAAGTATCTTGGATCCAAAACTGGCTCTTGACTTGTGAGTTTGAAACATTCAAGCGCTCCCTAGGCAGATTTTGGTCTTTCATTTTCTATAAAATGTCCAAAATACTCATTAGGCTTTAAAAGGTGAATCGAGCTTCCAAAAGGTTAGCATTTTTTTTAATGAAAAAATGGTTAGCGTGTTTTGTTTAATAATCCTTCCTCTTGAGGATTGAAACTAGTCATCAGGCTTCACTGTCACATGAGTACTCAAGATCAGGCTTCTACAGGTTCAGTAAGGTTAAACTTTTCATAACGCTAGTTTGTTGATAAAATGCATATAAGATGATGGGATATAACCTCTCTAGAATTCTAGAGACAAGGTTTGGTACCAGGGGTTGTATCTCATTGGCCCAGATTCCCTCCTTAAAGAGGAAAATTTTAGATCTTAACATTTACTGGGGTACTGAGTGGGAGGAGTTTTTCCATTCAGGATTGCCATTGCAATTGTGGGTCCAAGATAACATTAGATTTTGATCTACCATGGCATATTGTTACTGACACGTAAACCTAGTTTATATATTGGACCATTGAAATAATACTGCTTAAGTTCAAAATCAAGAACCACCCAAATATATCTCGTTATAAAATTTTAACAATGCTAAGTCAACTCGGTGTTTTTTTTTAAAAAATCGATAAAAAGAGAATCCATTCCATAAAAAGCCAGCGAGAAGCTAGAAATATACAATAAGGCGAAAAACAGCCAAAAACAAAAGAAAAACAAGCGAAAGACAGCCCACAAAAGATGACAGCCAGAGGCGACAACCAGCCTAGCTAAGAACAGCCCCCATTCCCAAAGAATAGGAGGAGAAAGAGCGGATTCACAGACACATGGCTACTATGCCCTGCCCCCCATATTTGTCCAGCAAGATCCAGTGGCACATCAAACTTTTAATAAGATTTAGGATGGTGCTGATAGGACGATGCTTGTGGCTGCAAACTCTAGCATTTCTTTCAAGCCAGATGGTCCATAAAACTGCGTAAACCCCCACCCTCCAAAAAGCTCCTTGTGGTCCATCCCATCTTAAGCCATTCCAAGAAGTTAGAAAATCAGGCAGGTTCTCCGGGACGACCCACCTAAAATCTAAATAAAATGGAAATAGAAGGCATGAATGTCATTGGATTCACCATTTTTGTTCTATAATCATGTAATTCTTCCCATGGAGGCCACAAAATCGTTAGAAACTCCACTACAACCATATGATTTTTTTCTAGAAAATTTGTGCAATCATGAGGCCTATGGTATACGTAAAACATCTAAGTGTTCACTAGAACCTGTAAGTCTTCATGGGGCTCAATCCCCAAGTGCCAGACCCTCTTTCTCTGTTCTTGAATCATGGTTAATAACCATGGGGCCCAATCATCTAGATCAGAGGATAATATGGCCCATCAAACCATGGCATGGATGACAATGGAGCCATCTATCACTTAAGAACCCTAAAGGGACAATGTGATATGGTAGATGTGCAGAAGACAAATCAAAGCTAGTCATTTCTAGTCAACTTTTGCATCCCTAGTTAATCAATAGTCAAAACATGTGAGGGTTTCAAGAGAATTAAAAGACAACAAAAAGTGGTCCATATCAATTTTAAAACATCAAGGATACCTTTTTGTAACAACTTCATATGATTGACGCAATGTTGTGGATAACACTAAGTAAAGTAGCTCAAAATGTCAAAATAAAAGTATGCTTAGAAGTGTCTTGCCATTCTGAGCAATTTTGCCTTTTAGATTGATGAATTCTAACATTTCTAGGGAATGCTATGAAAACTTTTATGATGTATCAGGATTCGTGCAATTCGAGTAGAACAAAACATAGATTTTGTGTAGTAATTGTGTTATTTCAAAATTCTATTTTGATTAGAATCTACTTGAGAGGTTTTAAATAGGAACTAGGGATTGGAATATTTGATTGGTTGTTTTAATTGTTTAAGATTGGAGGAATTTAAGAATCTTAAGAGAGAATAGTGAGCTTATATACTTTTTTAAAAGTTAATATAAAGAAAAAATGAGATTTGTAAATAACTGAGTGGAATTCAACTCAGAGAAGAACCGTCTGTTCCTTTCCTCTCCTTTTACGCATGAAGAATAGTGAGCTTACTTTTGAGATTCTACGTGAGTTAAAAAATTCATGTTGGATAGCGGAGGCGTTAAGCAGGAGTTTCATTCAACAATTTCTTAAGGATTTCCTTCTCAAACTACAAGAAGAAATCATATCGGTGAGACTTGAAGCTTTCAAATTTTGTGTCCGTTAACCCAACCACATCACCAACCGTCCGTTTTAATCCCATAACAGTTTCTCATCCCATAACCCATTACGGAGATCATTATCAGTGTAAAATCTATGCCAGTTGCAGCTCCCGTAACAACTTACAACCCAAAGCCCGTTCAAGAAACCAAGACCGTAACCGTAGTTACCCTAGTCGACCTCATCTCACCCAAAATTGTTATCAATCATCTACCCGAATCCGTGATGGTACCAAAGTCGATCGAAGATTCGGTACCGGTTGACGAAAACCCTCTTCCAGTTAATATCAGTACTAATCCTGACATCGTTGAAGAGCCCGACACCGTTAAAGAACAAATTTCCGCAACAAGTCCTACAGAGCCCAAGTTCACAGTGAAGTCTATCGGTCCCATGACCCACAAGTCCCAGGATCGTGTTGGTTGTGCGTTGACGTCGATTCCCGTCGGCATATTAAAGATAAATCAGATCTCGCCCGAGTTGAATATGGTTTACTTGTCCAAGCCTTCCGTTCGAGATTCCCTATATATTGTCTATGATTGTGGCTGTGAAAATCCATGTCAGCCAAAGTTTGAGGTCGAACTTCATCACAATAGGGGTAGAAGAAGATCCAAAGAAGAAAAATTGGTCTCACACCAAACCGCACGTGAGAGAAGAATTACTCTTCTAACAAAAACTCATCTCAAGTTCTCTAGAATTTGCACAAAGCAAAACTTATAATTTTTTTCATTCATCATTAATAACAATGTTGTTTTATAAACCTTTAAATAGGATAAGGCTAACCAAACCCTAATATGAAATTAGAAAAGTCCTAAAGAAAATAAAACACAAAAATTGAAATTTTGACCAAAATCCCATCAAACTTTACACGATCAGTCGATCGGGAAATAATAAAATTGACCGAAGCCACTGACTACAATCGAAAATTCCGGATTGATCGACCGAGAAATATAAATACGCTCAGAATGTGTCGTCTGTCCACCATCGATCGATCAAAGGGTGGGGGTCGATCAATCGACTAAAGCATGTCTTCAGTCCTTCGAATTTGGGACATTCTTCTTGCTGATTTTGACGTTCTTCTTCTGCCTCCAATATGTTACGGGTGGCTGCTTAAATCTAATGTCCCCATCAATTCTCCCCAGGTTAGGAGAACTCATCTCCAATGAGTTGTAGAACCCACGTATGGTACACTTTGAGTGCTTAGCTCCCGGCTTGCCTTTCCATGTTGTGAGATATGCCTGATGTTTATCCTTATTGGTAGTGAAGTTTGAAAACTCTAGAACCTCCTTATTTAACCTTTTCTCATATTGCACAAGTACGGTACGGGTTATGAATTGGTTAAAGCGGCTCTGACTCAGTTGTGTAGGTAACAAAAAATGGGTCAAAAACATAGTTGTAGGACAAAAAATACGTGTAAGATCTTCCACCGCAACTATCGGATGATTACCTTAATCTAGAGAAAATCTAGACTTCCATCATTACCTCTTTTCAAGGTCGAAAATTTTGTCACATGCTCGGGACTATTATGGATTAACACAAAATTGTCATTATTAAGCTCATTAAACAAATTCATTGTGTTAGTGACACCCTGCGTATTTTCATCATTCAATAAAATCTCTTCGTTAATCTCATGCAAGTTAGAATGCTGACACGTTTCTACTGACTAACAACTCATGTGGTATGAACACACTATCACCACTTTCTTCGGAGATAGAAAATTTCCTAATATAACCTACAATTTTCATAGGAATTTCATCCTCCTTGTCACTTGGTATTTCAATAGGTTCATACACTTCTTTTAACTTATTGCCCTCTTTCTCGGGATGGTCCTGAATAATCAAGGTTTGGGTTTTACTGGGGCATTGAGATGCGAAGTGACCAAAGCCTTGACACTTATAACACTGTCGTGGAGAGCGCCTAGACGTCTCGGTCAGTTGTCCTTTACCCTTGCCAATCTGAGGATTCACGGGTCTTGATGATTGACTATAGGTACTATTTGCCTTTTCAGTAGGACTAGATTGAAAACCGGGATTAGAGGGTTTAGATCGATCACTGACTGGGGCGTCGAGATACCTCTCCAACTCCTCGACTCTAGAGAAACATTCATCTAGATCAGTAACAGGGTATGGAATGCGTTCCCTTTGTAGTTCTGGGCGAAGGGCCATTCAAAATCGAGATAGGGTAACTCTTTCCGGCTCATCCACATTGACCTCGGACATCAGGTCTTCAAATTTATCGATGCCCTCTGTGACCTGCGAATTCCCTTGGCACAATGATTGCCACCGATCAAGAATACTTTCATCATATGAAAGGGGAACATATTTCTCGTTCAGTTGGATCTTCATTTAAGCCCAAGTGGAAATGGGACGAAGACCCTCGGACTGCCTAAGATGCTCTAATCCCATCCACTAAAGTCTAGTTTGACCTATTAGCTTGAACTTGGCAAACCGGACTTTACGCTTTTCGGACATGGCATACCACTCGAAGTAGTGTTCCATGTTGGTGATCCACTCGAGATAGACTTTAGGTTGCTTTTTCCCGTCAAAAGTAGGGGCATCTATTTTTACGGATTTCATGACTTTATCGTCTTGGTCGGTTTAGACTTCACGTCTGTGAGGACCTTCTCTCCTACAGTCATTAGTGTGGACTCTATTGTGATTTTCAGTGACGAACTCATTTATCTCTTCAACTCGGGTCTCTAAAGCCTCATGTCAGGCTTGTTGATCACGCAATTGTTATAGAATTTGATCATGGTGTTCACCCATCTGGGCTAGAAGGGTGGCTTGACTCGCGGTCAACTTAGATGTAAGGTCTCTAAGTAGGGCTTCTATCTTACTGGGATCCATGACTATGCAAAAACAAAACTAAATGATTCAAGACAAAATAAAATAAAAGGAATGAACCCTAGAACCTATATGAACACCGACAACCCTAAACTAATCATCAAAACCAGTGAATCCTCGGATTGACAAGGGTGAGGGACAACTTACTCAGACTCTAGGCGCGCACCACAGTAGTGTTATAAGTGCTAAGGCTTTGGTCACTTCGCATCTCAATGTCCCAGTCAAACCCAAACCTTGATTATTCATAAGCATCCCACGAAAGAGGGCAATAAGTTAAAAGAAGTGTATGAACCTATTGAAATGCCAAGTGACAAATATGAAATTCCTGTGAAAACCGTAGGTTGTATTAGGAAAGTTTCTATCTCCGAAGAAAACAGTGATAGTGTATCCATACTGCATGAGTTGTTAGAGTCAGTAGGAACGTGTCTGCATTCTAACTTGAATGAGATTAACGAGGAGATTTATTGAGTGATGAAAATACACAGGACGTCACTAACATAATGAATTTATTTAATGAGCTTAATAATGACAATTTTTTGTTAATCCATGATAGTCTCGAGCATGTGAAAAAATTTCGACCTTAAAAATAGGTAATGATAGAAGTCTAGATTTTCCTCTAGACAAAGGTAATCATCTGATAGTTGCGGTGGAAGATCTTACACCTATTCTATGTCCTACAATTATGTCTTTTCACCCATTCCTTGTTACCCAAACAACCAAGTCGAACCCCTTTAACCAATTCATAACCCGTACCCTACTTGTGCAATATGAGAAAAGGTTGAATGAGGAGGTTCTAGAGTTTTCAAACTTCACTACCAATAAAGATAAAACATCAGGCGTATCTCACAACATGGAAAGGAAAGTCGGGATTTGAATACTCAAAGTTTACCATACATGGGTTCTACAACTCATCTGAGATGATTTCTCCTAACCCGGGGAGAATTGATGGGGACATCTGATTCAAGAAGTCGCCCGTAACATATCGAAGGTGGAAGAATGTCAAGATCAGCAAGAAGAATGTCCTAAATTCGAAGGACTGAAGACATGCTTTAGTCAATCGATCGACCTCCAACCTTCGATCGATCGATGGTGGACAGAGGACACATTCTGAGCGTATTTATGTTTCTCAGTCGATCGATCGATCCGAAATTTTCGATCGATCGATCGTAGTAAGTGACTTCTGGAAATTTTATTATTTCTCAGTTGATCGATCGACTCCGAAAATCGATCGATCGACCGAATTTTGTTTATTTTGGTCAAAATTTCCATTTTAGTGTTTTATTTGCATTAGGACTTTCTAATTTCGTATTAGGATTTGGTTGGCCTTAAAGCCTTGTAAAACAACATTATTGTTATTGATGAATGAAAACATTTATGAGTTTTGCTTCATGCGAATTCTAGAAAACTTAAGATGAGTTTTCGTTAGAAGAGTGATTCTTCTCCCGCGTGCGGTTTGGTGTGAGGCCAACTTTTCTTCCTTGGATTTTCTTCTACCCCTATTTCTTTTTTATTTTTGTTTTAATTGTAGAGCGAGAACCCTAACCTTTATCGTGTGGGATTTACACTATTTTAGGGTTAGCGTGCGATTTTTCCGCATTAGTGTTATTGCAGCAACTTCCAAGTTCACTTATATGCAGATTGCTATCTTGGTGACGCATGCTAGAATAAAGTGAGAGTGAAGCGACATGTAGGTGATCCTAGCTTGTAGATTTATTTTTTTTTTATCGGTAATAGAGATTATATTGAAAACAACATGACGCTGAGAGACAATACAACCCCAGTATACAGAAATTAAAACCGGAAAAAGCGAAAGAGAGAAAACCAAAAATACAACATCAACACACACCGCAGCCAACGCGTGTCGCACGCAACCTGGATCCCACGAGAATGCAGTGCGGCTCTCGGCAACCCCACGTCTCATCACCCAAAACCTCACCAAGTTCATGACCGCCTTAACGACCATCCCCACAGGTTTTGACGCAGGACGATACCCTAAGCTACGTGAATGCGATGATTGACTTTTGCCGAAATTAAATTGAATTAAATTAAACAATAAAACTCTCAAAATATAACGAATACCTTAGGCGTTCGCAGTATTCCACTTGAGGTTCACGTATAATTCGAGCAAAGTTCAGTCCGAGCGTTAAATCCGTTAGGTTGCAGCGCGGATCGATCCTAGAGATAGAACTCTAGATTTCCAGATTAAGGCGCTCACAGTGCAATGATGGAATCTCTGGTTTTTGGGTTATTTTGATATGGCTGGGCTTAGTAATCAGATGGAGGCTGCGGTTGATGAATTGGATCGATTTAATGGTTTAGGAATTTCAAAGGGATGATAGCTGATTTAGGGTTGTGGGATCAACATAAACAGAGAAGATAAAATTAGGTAGATAGAAGATAGATTTTGTGGGCTTCGCACGCTTGGCTTCACACCAAACCCTTCTCGGGAAGAAGAATCACTCTTCGAGGAAACTCATCTCAGGTCTCAAAAGCAAATGCTCATTCATTCAATAATCAATAACTAATTATATTGTTTAACTTAAGGACCTTATATAGGAGTCATTTCAAACGAAAATAAAACCCTAAAATAAAATTCCAAAAGGACAAGTATGCCCCTAAAAGTTTAGTTCGAATTTCAAAAACACAAAAAAAATTAAGCTGCGCGATTTCAATCGATCGATCAAAAGTTAAACTCGATCGATCGAAAAACAAATTTTAAAAGTTCGCCGCAGAAATTCGATCGATCGAAATTGAAACTCGATCGATCGAGTATATAATTCGATCGAACGAATTATATCCTCCAGAACACATGTTTTCCTCTCGCTGCAGTTCGATCGATCGAAATAGGACATAGATCGATCGAATTTGCTAGTTCCTCCAATTTTTCATCTTTCGCTTATTTCTGATTTTCATTCCGCTTCTTCCGTTGTCGGTATACACGAAACGGTTCATATCCAATGTCTACGATGTCAGCGTCCCCGTCAATTCTCCCGAGCCAAAAAGGCTTCATCACCGATTAAGCGGCATTGTGATATCGCTCAAGCATGTCGGGGTCTAGGCGTCGCACCTCGTCTTCAGCTAACCACGAGTTCTCTGAGTCCGGCTTTTCCAACCACTTGACCAAGTACTTTTGGTTTCCGGCCCCATGGGTGGATATCGCCAAATCATCTAATATCCCTTCGATCTCATCTCTGCGTTGCTTGCGTGAGGAAGGGAAGGGTAGGGGTTGTAGGGTGGGGCTGGCATTCGGGCTCGGGGCTAGTTGGAAGGGGTTGTGAGGGGGTGGTGCTGAGGCCAAAGAAGGAACCAGGTCCTCCACATTTAATGTAGAGCTGACTCCTATATCCGGTGGAAGCTCGAGAACATATGCATTAGGCCCGCTCTTTGCCACAATTCTAAAAGGTCCAACGCCCCGGGCTTGAAGTTTCTTTGCGACTCCCAATGGGAACCGCTCAGGTCTAACCCGAACCATGACGTAATCTCAAACCTGAAATTCCTTGAAGCGCCTATGCGCATCCGCAGATATTTTATACTGTTCATTGCTTACATTAATTCTTTTTCTAATTTTGGCATGCAATTTATGTATATGCTGTGCAAATGAATCGGCTGACTCGGAAACTCGATGGGATGCAGACATAGGAATTAGATCAATGGGTGTTTGAGGCCTATGACCAAGGGCTACCTCAAATGGACTCATACCTAGGGACCTATTGACTGAATTGTTGTATGCAAACTCGGCTAAAGGCAAAATAGAATCCCAAGTCTTAAGGTGATCACCAATAAGACAACGGAGAAGATCACTTAAGCTCCTATTGGTGGACTCCGTTTGGCCATCTGTTTGAGGGTGATAGGCCGAAGAAAATTGGAGCATGGTACCCATCATGTGTCATAAAGTTTTCCAGAAATAACTGGTAAACTTCACATCTCGATCCGACACAATCGTCTGGGGCAATCCATGTAGACGCACAACCTCCCCAAAAAATAATTTGGTTATGTGAGCCGCATTGGAGGTTTTAGAGCAGGGTATGAAGTGGGCCATCTTGGAAAAGCTGTCCACTACTACAAAAATGGAATTGTGCTTCCGTTGGTTCTTTGGAAGTCCGAGCATGAAATCCATAGAGATGTCTTGCCATGGGATATGCGGCACGGGTAAAGTGGTGTACAAGCCGGTATTCTGCTTAGTATGTTTCGCGACTTGGCATGTACGACATTGTTTTACAACCCTAGAGACATTCCTCACAAGGCTAGGCCAATAAAACCTATCCTCAAAGAGCGCACTGGTTTTATCGTGCCCAAATGTCCGGCAATCCCTCCGGCATGTAATTCCCAGATGAGGAAGTCATGTAATGAAGTGCGAGGGATGTACAAACGATTTCCTTTGAACAAATACCCATCCAGTAGGGTATACTCGGAGTTGATGTTCTTCGAATTTTCAAGAAAAACAGTGTATTTTGCCCCAAAATCTAGGCAATCAGGATAATCTTGTTTCAATTGCTCAAATCCGATGACCTCGATGCTCATAGACTGCAAAGTTTCTACTCGGCGACTAAGCGCATCAGCAGCCTTGTTTTCGGCACCAGCCTTATCCTTCAAGACAAATGTGAACCCTTGAAGGTACTCGACCCACTTCGCGTGCCTCAGGTTCAACTTTTTCTTGGAAGCAAGGAAACGTAAGGCCTCGTGGTCAGAAAACAACACAAATTTTTGTGGTCTCAAGTAATGTTTCCAATACCACAGAGATCGACCGACTGCATAAAACTCCTTGCCATAGGTGGAGTATTTCTGCTTCGCCTCATTAAATTTCTCACTAAAATAGACCACAGGGTGGCCTTCTTGGCTCAGCACTTAGCCTATGCCTACACCTGACGCGTCACATGCTACTTCAAAGACTTTAGAAAAGTCTGGTAGGCGCATGACGGGTGTAGTAACCATTTTCTCTTTTATCTCGGGCAAAGGCCCTCGTCGCAGCTTTGCTCAACAGGAACTCCCCTTTTTTCATGCAATCGGTAATGGGGGCCATGATGGTGCTAAAGTTCCGGATGAAGCGACTATAAAACGTGGTCAAACCGTGAAAGCTACGGACTTCATGAATATTCCAAGGTTCGGGCCACTCTACAATGGCCTTAACCTTCGCAGGGTCCGCAACCATCCCGTCTACAGAGACAATGAATCCCAAGAATACAATAGAATGCTGCATGAAGGTGCACTTCTTGAGATTCGCGTATAACCTCTCTCCCCTCGAGGTTTCACAAACCAAGCTCAGGTGGATAATGTGTTGTTCCTTGTCTGGGCTGTAAATCAGGATGCCAACAAAGTACACGACAAGGAATTTGCCAAGGAATGGCCTCAACACTTGGGTCATGAGCCTCATAAATGTACTCGGGGCATTGGAAAGTCCAAAAGGCATGACCATCCACTCATAAAGACCGTTTTTGGACTTGAAGGCGGTTTTCCATTCATTGCCATGGCGAATACGCACCTGATGGTAGCCACTTTTAAGGTCTATCTTGGAAAAGATAGTGGCTCCAACCATCATATCAAGCATGTCATCAAGCCGCGGTATGGGAAACTGATATTTAACAGTGCTTTTATTAATAGCTCGGCTATCCACACACATGCGCCATATATCATCTTTCTTAGGCGTGAGTAATGCTGGTACAACACACGGGCTCAGACTCTCTTGTATGAACCCCTTTTGAAGGAGCTCACTGACTTGCCGAGTCAACTCGGCGCACTCAACCGGATTCAACCTGTAGTGGGGCAGGTTCGGTAGTGTAGATCCGGGAACGAAGTCAATTGTGTGTTGAATGTCACACATGGGAGGAAGCTCATTAGGTAAGTCTTCGGGGAAGACATCCGCAAATTCATTCAGGATGGGCTCTACTTCCTTGGGGTACTCACAGACTGACTCAGAAGTACTCTCAACAGTGACGACATACACGACACTCTCATCTAACGATGCCCTCTTGAACTCTAAAGGGCTCACAATGTTGATGGTCTTGGATTGGCCTCCCTTCTTCTCAATTCCATTGACCGATGGTGCTTTGGGAGCCAAAGGGTTAAGAGTGATTTTCTTGCCCTTGTAATTGAACGTGCAAATGTTAGATCGACCGAAAATGGTCATGTTCAAATCATAGAGCCATGGCCTCCCTAAGGTAATGTGGCCCACATCCATCGGCACCGCATCGCACCATAAGGTGCCTGAGTATGAACCCAATTGTATGGGTACACGACACCTCTGAGATACGGGAATGGATGAGGAGTCAACTCAGGCAACTTTGTAAGGTCTCGGGTGGGCTTCAGGTGTAAGCCCTAAGTAGGTGACGGTATGTTCTGACACCACATTGGTGCATCTTCCGCTATACACAATAACCCTACAACTCTTTGTCCCACATGTGGCAAAGGTGTAGAAGATGTTCTCCCTTCGCCAACCCTCCTTTTCATCCCGTTGAGGTTGTGCAAAGGCACACCTCACAACTAGAGCACCATGACCCATGTCATCACCTTCCTCGTCACTAGGTGTGGCATTCAGCTCAAAGACCTCTTCCTCATAAACTCCTTTACTTTCTTCTCCTTCTCCGACGATGAAGAGATTCCTTTATTGGTCACTTGTGGGGCATTGGGCGGCAAAGTGTCCCAATCCTTGACATTTATAACACTTGACATGAGACCCACTCTTCGAGGATTCTCCGGCTACACCCTTACCTTTGTCAAACCTCACATTGGTAGATGTGGGTTGTGTGGGTTTGGCGGGCGGGTTTCCAGCACTAGATCTCACTTCGCCGGTACGGAGTTGATTGGGGTGAAAATCAGATCGCCTAGTCACCGTTATTTTCAAATATCGTTCCAGGTCTTGAACGACGGTGTAACAATCGGCGAGAGTCTCCACAGGGTGGGAGACTAACTCTTTTTGCAAGTCAAGTCTCAATTCGGTGAGAAATCTGGATAAAGTGACTTGAGGATCTTCGGATACCTTGGCTCTCATAATGAATTCCTCAAATTTGCCAATGTAATCTGAGACGGGCATACTACCTTGGCGCAAATTTTTGCCATTGGTCGAGGAGACGATGGTAGTATGAAGAAGGAACGTACTTCTCTGTAAGTCGTTCCTTCATGTCCTCCCAACGGGTAATGGGAGCACAACCCGCATTCATTCTGATGCGTTCAACGCTAACCCAAAAGAGTCGGGTTTGGCCTATGAGCTTCATTTGAGCAAATCTAACACACCTTTCATCGCTCATGCCAAACTACTCGAAGTGCGGGTCCATATTGGATAACCAATCGAGGAAGACTTGAGGGTCTAATCTTCCATCGAAAGTTGAGAACTCAACTTGGACATTTTTGAGGAGTCTCCCTTCCGGGTCGTAGTCATCTCCATGATGATCTAACCTATGGTTCCGGTTTCGATTATGTTGGTAACCATTTCGTTCGAAACGTGGACCATTACGCTCACGGGGTGGTTCGAAGTACTCATCACCCTCGTCTAACCGATTGATTTGGTCTAACAACCTCTCATTGGATGTTTCGAGAGTCCTTTGGGCTGTCTCCAAGGCAATCATTCGATCATTGATCGATTTTAGATCAGCCCTAATGCCGTTAAGAGCCTCGACAATCCCACTCATGTCCATGGTGATATGGTTCACTAATGACGGGTTCTAAAATGGAACTGACAATGACGGGGGACTCTTGACAAACACGTGATGTGCACACTTTGGTCAAAACAAAAATAATATGTGAAGAAAATTAAAGTGCAATAAATTCAGTGTCACACAGTATGTCCTAACCTAGAACCTAGGGCTTTGATACCAAAACTGACGCAGGACAGTACCCTAAACTACCTGAACGTGATGATTGACTTTTGCCGAAATTAAATTGAATTAAATTAAACAATAAAACTCTCAAAATATAACGAATACCTTAAGCGTTCGCAGTATTCCACTGGGGGTTCATGTATAATTCGAGCAGGGTTCAATCCGGGCGTTAGATCCGTTAGGTTGTAGCGCAGATCGATCCTACAGATAGAACTCTAGATTTCCATATTAAGGCGCTCATAGTGCAATGATGGAATCTCTGGTTTTCGGGTTATTTTGATATGCTTAGCAGTCAGATAGAAGCTATAGTTGATAAATTGGATTGATTTAATGGTTTAGGGGAAAAACTAGGGTTTAGGAATTTCAAAGGGCTGATAGCTGATTTAGGGCTGTGGGATCAACACAAACAAAGAAGATAAAATCAGGTAGATAGAAGATAGATTTTGTGGGCTTCGCACCCTTGGCTTCACACCAAACGCTTCTCGGGAAGAAGAATCACTCTTCGAGGAAACTTATCTCAAGTCTCAAAAGCAAACGCTCATTCATTCAATAATCAATAATTAATTACATTGTTTAACTTAAGGACCTTATATAGGAGTCCTTTCAAACGAAAATAAAACCCTAAAACAAAATTCCAATAGGAGAAGTATGCCTCTAAAAGTTTAGTTTGAATTTCAGAAAAACAAAAAAAATTTAAGTTGTGCGACTTCGATCGATCGAAAAGGAAGTTCGATCGATCGAAATTGAAATTCGATCGATCGAACGTTAAACTCGATTGATTGAAAAACAAATTTCAAAAGTTCGCTGCAGAAATTCGATCGATCGAAATTGAAACTCGATCGATTGAATGAAAATTCGATCGATCGATCGAATTATATACTTCAGAACATATGTTTTCCTCTCGCTGCCCTTCAATCGATCGAAATTTCGATCAATCGAATTTGCTGGTTCCTCCAATTTTTCATCTTTCGGCTATTTCTGATTTCCCTTCCGCTTCTTCCGTCGTTGGTATACACAAAACGGTTCATATCCAATGTTTACGATGTCAACGTCCCCGTCATGTTTACTCTTATTCTCGAAGATTCTGACATTCCTTTCGCACCATAAACACCAAAAAACAGCTAACAAGGATGCGCTCTAGTACCCCCCACTATCCCCGTCAACCTTCGCACCCGCCCAACTCAACACCTGCTGATATGGTGTCTCCGGCACGACCCATCTAACTCCAAACGCCTTATACATGACTGTCCAAACCTCGGAAGCGAACTTGCAATGCAGGAAGAGTTTTTAGAATGACTCCTTATAAAACATACAAACACATACACTTTTATTTTAAAATATAGCTACTTGAAGTGGGCCAAATTCGAAATTTTGAAGCAGGCAAAATGAACGACTCATAATCAAACTACTATTTCAATAGATAATTTGGCATAATCAGATTTCTATCCCATAGCTGATTTGGCATTACAAGAGGTTTTACGTCACAAGTTCCCAGACCTTAATAAATCAACAAATAAGCACACGCTAGAAGATTTCCAATGCTATAGCATCAACAAAAGGGTCAATTTAGCAAGAGCCCAATATTGAAGAATATCTAAACTGATTTCACATTGAAAAACGAAAATTAACTAATATCCTACCTCAGCCTTACATTCACCCCATTGTATGATTCATATGGCATTTCAACTGTCGAAAATTCGAAAGCATACTTTTTCCTTTCATATAAGTCACCAGGAACATCCAATTCACGCACTGCACATGAGAACAATAAATTATGACCTAATCAAAACACTGGCCAGAGCCAACATTTAATAATTGGTCAAGAGGAAAATGCTGAAAAAGGTATAAGGCTTGGGCGGATGGTAAAAGGCTCGGGCTGTCCAGCGTGAGAACGCAGGTTTGAGTTTGGAGAGCAGCCACTTTGTGCGTAACGCCGAAGGTTAGATCTGAATACCATCCACCCCTCCCAGCACCCCGTAATTATGGAACGAGCACTGGGTAATGGCCATCTTTAAGTGGAAAATCATCTAGTACAGAACTTACCAAAAGGCAATTTATATGGAGCATGATGCTCACCACGAGTAGATGTTACAATAAATTAATAAACCTTAGAATAAAAACAACAATAACAATGATGGTAGTGAGAGTGTGAAAAACTGTCCACAGGATGGGAATATTAGATGATTTAAAGGATGAGACAATTTTCTATTGAAAGACTTTCGAAAAAATATATGGAAAATAAATAAATAACACATAATTACAAGACATACTTGATTGACTACTTTAAATCAGTCCAAATCTTAGCTGCATAAAGATTTATAACTAGTGCCTAGCACATGTGATGTGCAGAGGGAGAGAAACAGTTCAGGGGGTGACCTTCGTATTCTAATGGGTAGGGAGTGCAGAAATTTTAAAGGATAAATGATAAAAACTAGAATACAAAGAGTAGAATGATATTGGAAATAAGTGGTACAAATACCTACATGGGGTTATGTCGAAGATCTGCTGTATAGTGTGACTGAGAGAGTGCATGCAGCAATGAGGATGATAATAAGGGTGGAGATGTGATCAGAATGATGATAAGAGGAACGAGTGACTATGATCAGGATGAAGAGGCCAGATGGCACAAGGATTCCATAATTTATGATGCCTAGAACGAAGATTGCGGCGAAGAAGATAAGGGTGGAGATGTGAAATTCAGAGTAGGTGCGCCCACTAAAAAGGTTGCGAATTGTATTGCCGTTCATATTGAGGAAGAGAGAGAAATAATTGTACTGGCCTGACTAGGACTGGAAACTCCTTAAGTTGCCAGAGCAGCCAGTTGTAAGGCAAGGCTCTTTCAAGCCTGTGGGACATGGGGTGCATGCAGTCAAGTAGGGGAAATCATACGAATAACATGACGTCAAGAGGAAGATGTGATGGTGAGGAATACTTTGCATGATGCACCTCTCTCATTGATGATGTTGTATGTACAAATGACCTTTTCCACACACAAGTTGTAGAGACCTCCAATTATTTCACGGATCATGATAGGAAATCCCAAGAAGTATCGTGGTTATGGATGGATTGACATCGAATATGATCAATCATCCTTGTGCAAACAGCCCACATTTTCCGTTCCAGCAATATTGTATGACACCTCTCAATACCACTGCAACTGTTGTGAAAAAGGTCCTCGAAAGAAGAGCACTTTGCCACCCTGAAGCTGCTTCTTCAAGGGCAAAGAGAAAACCTTGGACTAGGGCACCAAAAATTGTTGCTACGCCAGCAACATTCCCATAAGTGATCAAGTCTTTGTATGTCCCATTTTTTGAAGTATCTGAGTCATTAAAATGTTAAATTATACTTGCGAGACCCACTCTGCCCGACTAGTGACAACTATCCATACTCTTGTGTGTACCATAGGCCCCTCCTTACCCATAACAAGTCCAGCTGAAACTCTACCAATAGAACCTAAAATCAGCACAAGGTACTAGGAGCAAAGATTGGATAACAATTTACACCATTTAGATAAGCTTTCACTACTAATATATCAAACCATGTTGTTGTAGGCACAATGTAAGTACAGATAACCCCTACAACAAATGCAAAAGCCATTTTGCAACTATCATATGCTAAAAAAGCCTCATGGTACCTTTCTTGAAGCATGCGATATTTACTTCGCAACAATCTGAATCCATTTATACTCTCAAGCAATTTGATTCGATTATTATTCTTACCGATAGGAAGATGACTAGGGGCTGCCTTGAGCTTAGGGCCGATGACTAGCTTTGTGGGAGATGCCGGAATGTTAATTTTCGCCGGCGGTCCATTTGCCATCGCATTGGTTGCGAGGCCACCCGGGCTCAGGGCAAGAGTGTTGCACCCACCGACGACGGGATTTCGATGGAGAGGGTTGGGAGGCAGACCTTTTTAAGTGAATCACAGTGGCGCGACATTGATCGGGGGTGGTCGATAGCTGGGAGGAAGAACAGACCGGTGAGCACGTCCTCCGCGGAGGCCTTCAACAACTGACCCAGCTCGTCGTATGCCGGTGCTGTGAGCATGTGCCAGTCGGATCATTGCTGGGTGGGTCCCAGGCTAATGATGAACACTCTTGTCCCGGGCCACTTACTTTCGACCTCCCTCAGCTGTGCTCTCTCGCCGCTAACCTTCGGTACATCTGAGTAGCCATTACTACTACCAAAGATTGATTATCATTGCTATCTATGCACTGCGGGATTAATTACAACTAGGAATTTACAGCCAGACCTATGCTATCTACTATTTCTTCCTCTATGTTCCTTTTGCGATTCGGGTCGAAGGAAGGTGCCTTGGCTCTTTGCCTCAAAAAGCGGTGCTACATCAACGGTTGCCAGGTAGATTGTTGACGGTGGGAGCCTTCGGTTGGCGAGATACGAGTTCAGGAGGAGAAAGAGGGGGTATAGTTGAACATATTTGGGCTCCCGTTACACGCGTGGTCCCCGGAGGTACTCCTAGGGATTGGGAACCGATGTGGTCGGTTTGTTCGTGTTGATCGGCGATCTGCGGACCTCTGGGATATGACTCATGCTCGCATCCTCGTTGCTGTCGACTCGCTCGCTAGCATCCCCCGCACGATCGACCTGCTGATTGGTGGCCATCGATGTCAGCTCGTTGTAGAAATTGCGTGTATCGAGCGGACGGTCGTCGAGCATCAACGGATCGAAGTTAGTTCGGGGCTCGCTCCCTCGGACGGTTGCCTCGTAGATTGCCCAATAGTAGAAGTTCAGCCGCTGCGGGATCCAATCGGACATGGAGGGGCTTCACCGGATCGGATATCGACGAGAGGTGTGCAGGGGCACACGACAGCACACACAACGCTCGACCGGGGCTTTCTCGGCTCTCCGACCTTGGCGACAGTTGCCGGTATCGATTCCCGGTTGCTCTGGCTCACTCCTTCTTTGTCGTTTGAGGGTTTGGAGGTTGGCGATGGGGCTGTGCCGACGATGGATGGGTCGAAGATGGATCTCGTACCAACGAGCAGATCTACGGCTCAGATCACTTCGTATGATGAGTCAGAGATGGTACACCTGCACATACAGAGGTTAGGTGAGATCAGGGAGTTGTCGGATGGGAAGGACAATGTTGGAGGGCGTACCTGGGATCTTATGGAGCACGAGGCCGCCAGTTTCCAATTGCGGAATGTTTCTGCTGTCCCTAAAAAGGTCTTTAGGGTTTATCGTAGAAGAAGAAAGGGGGGCTTTTGTCTCGGGGAGCGAGGGGGCCTATGGGGATGACACGTCGAGCTCCGCTGGAAAGCTCTCGACTGTCTTCTGTGCTGGAATTGGGTTTTGACCGCGGGGTTTATAAGAGGGGGAGGGTGTATTCGACTTTTCAGATGGGGACACGTGGCCTGATTATGTGTCGAGCGGTGAAGTTATATTGGGATGAGATGAGGGGGGGTGGGCCCGTGCTTGGATCTGACGGATTTCGGGCTTCTCATGTGGGGGTGGGCTGCTTAAAATTAACGGGTTCAGTTTGCTCGGATCTTGGGGGTGGTCTGGCCCAGGTTGATTCAAGGGATGGTATGCTGGGTCTTAGGTGCCGGTTGAGCGCTGCCTCGGATGCTCACTTAATGATCTATTTAGAGGAAGGATGGGACCGGGGGCTTATTTGCAGGCGAGGACTTAACTTACATGGCGATTGAGGAATTCAGGAGTTCTTGAGGCGTGGAGGCTGCTCCCGGGGTGTTGATGTCGAATCTGCTGATGAATGGTGCTCAATTTCTGATGTGCTTGACTCGTCTGAGCAAGTGGAGGAGACGCCGGACACATACTCTGATGACAAGGGGAAGTATATGGAATCGCAGTTACAGTTGAGGGCCCTCCAAGAATCCTCTGTGGCTGCCGTTGATTCGAATCTAGGGGATGAGTTAGAAATTGATAGGTTGATTGAAGTAGGAAGAAATCTCAGCATGTTGTTTGTAGGATCGCAGGATGAGCTGCGAGTGGTGTTTAGATTCGTTATTTCCTCTCGCCAAGATGTCAGGAGGAAGCGGCGGGGCGGTTCGCGGGAACTCGCGAGATTGCACTGGGGTATGTCGGATGGGAGAGGGACGGGGGGTCTGTAATTGGGGTTTTAGGT
This sequence comes from Chloranthus sessilifolius, assembly GCA_021018995.1. Lineage (NCBI taxonomy): Eukaryota > Viridiplantae > Streptophyta > Magnoliopsida > Chloranthales > Chloranthaceae > Chloranthus > Chloranthus sessilifolius. The sequence continues at coordinate 45,505,855 of CM037596.1, forward strand.
GGGCGGGCTCAATGGCTTTGATAATGAGGATGTTATCATGAAATGTTAGAGGGATATGCGATCGATCCAAGCGGGCGGGGGTTAAGCAGGTTATTGCGACTGCCAGCCCGGCGGTGGTCACACTCCAGGAGACCAAGTAGGGCTGCTGCGATCGGAGGAAGTTGAACTCGATTCTGGGAGGGGCTAGGTGGGACTGGGTCGGGGCTGACTCGGTTGGCGCCTCGGGGGGTATTTTAGTGGCGTGGAAAGCAGATTTTTTCGATAAAGAGGATGAGGAGGTGGGACAGTACTCGGTGTCGGTTGTGTTGCAAAATAAGGATTCGGGGACTAGGTGGGTGTTTGCGGGTATATATGGGCTGTCAGTGGACCACGAACGTGGTGACTACTAGTTTGAGTTGGTGGCTAGGTGGAACCATCCTCTCTACCTTGGGAGGGACTTTAATGCTATCAGATGGCATCGTAATGCCAGGGTGATGCGGGATTTCAATTCCTTTATTTCTGATTGGGGGCTCATGGACGTTCCGTTCTCGGGGGCACGCTTCACGTGGTCAAATCAGCAGGATAACCCATCGCTATCCAGATTGGACCGTTTTCTCGTGTCGATTGATTGGTTAGAAGTGTTCCCAGGGGCGAGGTTGGAAGCTCTTGCTCGACCGGTTTGCGATCACCGCCCTTTGCTTTGCACGTGTGACTCAAAAGGGAGGGGGCTTACACCCTTTCTGTTTGAAAATATGTGGCTATTGGATGCATCATTCCGCGAAAATGTTCCGGTGTGGTGGCGAGAAATGAGCTACACGGGGACTGTTGCATACCGTTTTATCTCCAAACTCCGGTATTTGAAGGGGAGGATTAAGGGGTGGAACCGAGATGTGTTCGGGATGGTGCAGGCCAAGAAAGTGAGTCTGCTGAGTAGATTAAAGGAATTTGATGATTTAGAAGAGGAGAGAAGTCTTAATGGGGAGGAACGAGAGGATCGGCTGAAGAGAAAAATGGAGTTTGACAGCGTTTGTAGGGCGGAGCAGGTCAGTTGGATGCAAAATGCCAAGGTTAAGTGGCTAAAGGAGGGGGTTGCTAATACGAAGTACTTTCATATTGTGGCCAATGCTCAGTTCCAGTCCAAGTATCTGGAAAGGGTCGTGGTAGATGAGATTGAGGCTAAGGGCGATGACCAGGTTCAGGAGCGAATTGTTGCTTTCTACAAATCCCTATATACGGATGAGGGCTTTACGCGTCTGCAATTGGATGGGGTGTCCTTCCAAACTATTTCAGTGGCGGAGAGGGACGCATTGGAACAACTCTTCACGGAGGTGTGGCACGCAATCAGATTCGGTGGACGGAATAAAGCACCGGGTCCTGACGGGTTTACTATGGAGTTTTTCCGGGCGTTTTGGGGGCTGACCAGGGCTGAGCTGATGGAAGTCATGTCGGAGTTTCACACTGATGGTTTTGTCGGTAGGGCGCTTGGTTCCACATTTATTACCCTGATCCCGAAGCGCGAGGGTGCTGAAGATATCTCCGATTATCGGCCCATCAGTTTGACCGTCTCTATAAGATTATGGCTAGAGTGCTTACAAACAGATTCAAACCTTTGATGACCAAAATAATTTCGGGGATCAGGGAGCTTTTGTGCGTGGTAGACAGTTGGTGGATTTTGTTGCGGTGGTCAATGAGACCATCCATTCCGCTCATATGCAGCGATGTCTGGTGGCGGTTTGGAAGGTGGATATAGAAAATGCTTATGATTGTGTCTGTTGGGAGGGTATTGACTATATGCTGGGAAGGATGGGATTTGGTGACATTTGGAGGAAATGGATGCGTGGTTGTTACTCTTCCACATGGTTCTCGGTAATGGTCAATGGCACTCTGACAAGTTATTTCAAGAGTTCCCGGGGTATCTGGCAGGGGGATCCCCTATCCCCTTTCCTCTTCAATGTTGTGAGTGAGATGCTTTCTCGGTTGATCGATCGGGCCAGGGAACGTCAACTCATTTCCAGCATTCGGGTGGGGACGCAGGGCAGGTGCATCATGCATCTGCAGTACGCGGACGATACGATTCTCTTTGGGAGGGCGGAGACTTCTGAGCTCAGGGTGTTAGGGGATGTGCTGTCTCTGTATGAGGCTGTCGCGGGGCAGCGAACCAACCTCCTTAAATCTGCCATTACGGGGATTGGGGTTGGCGAGTCCGACTTGGTGGCGCTGGTTCTCTCCGCTGGTTGTCGGACTCAGCATTTGCCTATTACCTATATCAGTCTTCCGTTGGGTATCAGGAAGCTTACGACCCGAGATTAGCAACCGATCGTTCAACGTTTTGAGCAACGTCTTTCAGCTTGGAGAGGTAAACTTTTGAGTAGCATTGGTAGATTGGTCCTGATCAAGGCGGTTCTTTCTTCCCTGCCCATTTTCTATATGTCAATGTTCTACTGCCCGGCGAAGGTGATTGGCTGCCTTGAGAGAATCCAGCGTTCCTTCTTATGGGAGGGGTCGGGCTTGGGACGAAGATATCATCTGGTAAATTGGGAGGTGTGTCAGTTGCTGGTTGCTTGTGGTGGACTGGGTATACGCAGTCTTAGGCAGATCAACCGCGCACTTCTCGGGAAATGGTTCTGAAGGGCTGGTAGGGATGAGGAGAGGGAGGGGATTTGGAGAAAGGTGCTGGTTGAGAAATATGGGCAGTCCTCAGGTGACTGGGGTATTTGTCTGATCGCTCGAAGAGGTTCTTCTGCATGGTGGAAGGGGCTGTGTGGGGTTTGGTCTAGCTTTGCAAGACGATTGCGCTTTAGTTGGGGGTGTGGTACCAAAATTCAGTTCTGGAAGGATGTCTGGCTGGCCTCCTACCCTCTTAAATTCAGCTTCCCTGGCATCTATGCATTATCTGTGAATCCGGGGGAAATGATAGACCATTTTGTTTCGTTGGTCAATGGGCGGTGGTCTGGACTGTTCATACCCGCAGATCGTTGACTGATTGCGAGATGGCGGAGTTCTCTAATCTGTTGCAGCTGCTATATGCGGAGCAGCGCAATCAGAGGGGGCTGATCAGAGAGTGTGGGCGTCGAGTAGCGATGGCAGCTTTACGGTCAAAAGCTTATATAAGTTGGAGACACGTCGCCCGCTTATTATGTTCGAGGGGTGATGGTTGTGGAAAGTTCCTATTCCTCATAATATCAGGTTTTTCGTGTGAACTCTTTGCAAGGATAGAATACTCACGCGGGACCGGCTCATACGTAGGGGGAAAGATGTTGCGGCTTCCTGTGTTATGTGCACCGACGGGGAGGAAACTGCGGCACACCTTTTCCTCCATTGCCGGATGGCCTGCGCGGTTTGGAATGTGGTCTTCAATTATTTGAGCCTGAGCTGGGTTATAGCGGAGACCCCATACCAGCATCTTCTGAGTTGGGTTCCTGGGATGGGGGACACTGACGGACGGGAGCAGTCAAGATTTGTGGTCTTCGCGGTTTATTGGTGTCTGTGGATTGAGCGTAATTCCAGAGTTTTTGAGAATATTAGTAGGTTCAAGTGGTTCATTGTCAAATTTGTCATGGATCTTGTTGAGTTGTGGGAGGGGAGGGGAGGGGAGAGGGCAAGCTTCTATGGTGTGGGATCCGGGCTAGGTGGTGTCCATTGCTGAGTTACTTTCCCTTTTCTCTTCCCCTCTTTCTTTTTTTCTTATTTCTTGTAGTCGGGTTCTCCCGAGTTCCCTTTGGTCATGTTGAGGTGTCGGTTGTATTAGGTTCTCAGCGGCTTGCTGTGTTTTAATATACTGCTTTTTTACTGATAAAAAAAATTTATATTCTTAAGCACAAATTTATTGAAGCCAATAAAACCAATAAACAAGCCTATAACAAGTGCCGGAATCCACTTGAGGATAACATAAGTATCATCGAGACAGTATAGAGAGAGAGAGAGAGAGAGAGAGAGAGAACAATAGAACGAGATGAGAATTAGAAGAGAAGGAGATGCAGATGAACTACTTAATGCTTAGAGAGCCTCTGTTAAAGAAGAGAAAGAATGTCGCAAATCAAACCTCCATCGTCGGTGCAAACATCTGCTCCATGGAGGGCTTGGACTACGAGATTGTGGGAAATAGCCCACTCAAGCAAGACTAGAAAATGGGTATTCAGGCAAGAATATAGATCAAGGGATTGGAAAATGACTATTCAAGCACGACTAACGATCAATACTTTTCCACAATCTTGAAGTTTGAGCTTTCTATGGAGTAGATTTTTGCACTGAAGATAACAGTCTGAGAGGTGCAATTCATCCTCTTCTTCAGCAGAGGCTCTCTAATCATTATTCTCTCTATATTAGTAATGTGTGTAGTTCTTGTCCATCTCCTTCCCATCCAATCGCCATCACTCTCTCACATACTTAAGTTGTCCTCAAGTGGACTCTTGCTCCTTATATAGGTTTGTTTATGGTCTTGTTGGCTTCTTGAAGAACCCCGTGATCAAGAATATAGATGGATTCAAATTGAAGCTAACTATCTCATTCTCCAAGGCAGGTACTGAGACATGCTTAGCATAATTAGTCACAATATTGTTTTGGATAGCCGTTATGTGTGCTGACATTGCATTTACAAAGCAGGTCTGGTATACCAGAAACCAAGTCACCCTATATTACCTCCTAATGCCCTATTTGGAATAGTTTAACTCCATTAATGGAGTTTCAGGTTGGATTTGTTGTGGGCAAAGGAGGGCATATAGTACACACATGAGTATGCAGAGTCGCTGCTATGAAAGGGCAGGCCCTGCAAGTACCATCTGACATGGAAATGCCTCGAATTCTTCAAAAACGACTAGGACAAGCAAGGCTTGATCACTTGTGTTGGGGTGGCATCAATTTTCCGTGCCCTATTCAGAGTTGTTCTCTTTAACCTTGAAGAAGAGTCGTCAAGGTGGCTAAAAGCTCTTCTTCTAAACACCTTTATTTACAACAGTCTTTGTGGTATTGAGAGGCTTTATAATGTATTGCAAGAGCGGAAAATGGCTATTTGGGCAAGAAGAATTGATCATGTTTGATGTTAGTTCGTCCATAACCATGTACACTACCCGGGATCTTCTAGCAGTCATGATCCTTGGCATTACTGGAGGCCTCTTAGATGGTATCTACAACTTTCTTATAGAAAAAAAAAATACACATACAACACAATCAATGAATGAGGTGCGGCATTCAAAGTACTCTTCACCATCATCATCTCCCTCTTAATCTCATGTTGTTCCTACGACCTCCCCTAACTGACTACATGCAGTAAATGTCCCACTAGCCTGAAAGAATCATGACATGTGACCCTGCCATAGGCCAATCAGGCAACTTCAAGAGTTTCCAGTGTCAGTCATGGCGATACATTGACATTGTCTCCCTCTTTCTCAACACAAATGACGAAGGAATTCACAATTTTTTCAATGGAGGCGCCCCACTCCAAATTTCACATCTACACCCTTATTCCCTGTGAGTGTAGTCAAAGGCCCGCCTAGGCGCAAGCTCCTAGGCTTGTAGGCAATAAAGAGTGCACTTAGGTGCACTTGTACCTAGGGGGAACCTCTCTCTCTCTCTCTCTCTCTCTCTCTCTCTATATATATATATATATATATATATATATAACTTACGTATATAGTTGCTCTATATATAAAAAAAACTTACATATATAGTTATATTAGCATACTATAATAAACTTTATACCTTCCTAACTTAAAAAGTCTTTAAGTTTTAAGTCTTATATAACTTTGAAAGTTAGAACTTATAAGCTACTTAGATATAACTAAGCTTATATAGATGTTTTAATTGCATATTTCTTAGTTGTAAGTTGTTAGTTATTAGTTAGTTTAATTATTTTTTAGTAAACATAATCTATAATTGTTTATGATGCTAATTTTTTTTTTTGTGTTTTATATTTGTTGATTATTAGTTATTTATTTTGTATTTTATATTTGTTCATTGTTAGTTCTTACTTTTTATTTGTTAATTCATTAGTTGATAGTAGTTACTATCAATTGTTAGTCGTTATTTTTAGTTCATAAGTGGTTACTTAAATTTTTTTTATCGGCAATAAGAAATATATTAAAAGGTAACAAAGGGAAAAGAATACAAACCTGTGCAATAGCGAAAGACTAAAACACAGTCCGAGATAGCAAAAAATCAAAGAAAGAGCAACAAAAAGCAACAACACCCAACCCCAACAGAAATAAAAACCTAGCCCCCTAGCGATAAACCCCAACAGACCAGGAAATTCATAAGGCCAAAAACAGCGCTCTCACGCCATTCAATGTCATCCCAAGCATCACCTCCCCCTCATCAACGTCCACAGCATCTCTATCCAGTTTCAACCAGCTCAAGACCCAGTCCTTGCACTCTCAAGTACCAAGGAGATAGACTTCCGCATCTTATGAAACACTATCATTCCTCTCCAACCAGATTGCCCATGAGACCGTAGACAAAGTAGCTCTTGACAAGGCCCTTTTAATCATGGATCTAAATATAGTCTGATATACGTATCGGTTTTGGACTTGGACGATACAATAAATTGGGCTTTTCTAGGGCCCCTTAAAAAACAGTCAAATTATCGTTCAAATTATTGTCCGTATCGGAAGATAATTTCAAATTATCGTCCGATACTTTCAAATTATCATTTTGGTTTTTTTTTTTTTTGGAAAAATACCGGAATGTATCGTCCCAGAATCGATATGTATCGTCCGGTACGTATCGGTTTTGGGGCCGAACGATACGATATGGAAATCCGAGATTTTGACCCATGCTTTTAATACCTTTGAACAGGCTACATTCCTAAGCTGGCAGAAGCTGCCCTCACGTTCCCGGAAACACCCATTCACCCCAAAAATCTTAAGAACAGTAACCCAAAATTCCCTAGCAAACCAGCAGTGTATGAAGATAGGATTGGTAGATTCTTCTTCAAGCAGGCTCATAGCAGCTATTTTGGAGAGCCATATCCCGTTTCAGTGAATGGTCAACCGTTATGATCAGCCCCCAAGCTAAAGTACACCCAAAGAATTGCACTCGAGGAGAACAACCTTTCCATACCGTAACTCAATTATGAAGCATCAACGGTTGATTAACAAGAAAGATATAGAAAGATCGAACCGAGAAAATCCCCTTGCTCTCCGACTTTCACACCTTCCCTTCCACATGCATTTGGTTAGGTCTACATCTTCCAATGAGGTCCAAAACTTCCATCAACATGAGAAATTCCTTGTCCCTCATATTCTCCTCATTTGAATATTCTAGAAGATGTTAACACCCCGACTACTATACATATCAGCTATCAGCATCCTTGGAGCTAAAGCAACCATATAGACATCTCTGAACCTCTCGTTAAGGACCAGACCCCGAACCCAAACATTGTCTCAGAAGCAGATTCTGTCACCCACATAGTAGAAGTCATTTTTATAGAGCACACCTTTTCCACCATGTGGAAGCCCTACTTTCTCTATTGTTTTTATCCCAGCCATTATTACATCCTCCATAACTGGAGGCCAAAATTTGGACCCATTGGACTCCCCTCTCAGCCCCTATCTTCCACAACCACTTCCCAGGGAGGGTTTATTTGTTTAACATGATCTATGAATATTGAGACTCCGCCTCTCCCCCCCCCCCCCCCCACCCTCTTCTTCCATGAGAGATGGCAAACTTCCCAATTTATCAGGTGAAACCTCTTCTCCCCCCTTCCCTCCCATAAAAAGTCTCTTAATCTGTTCAAGCAGGTCAACGATCACCGTAGGGACTTTGAAACATGGAAATGTAGTAAAGCGACAAGTTACTCATTGTAGCCTTTGTGATCACAAGATGATCCCCCACTAGAGAGTAAATTCCCCTTCCAAATTGCTAGTCTATACTCGAATCTCTGCACAACAGGCTCCCATAGGAAGGCCTTGGGTTTTCCATCATAAAGCAGCAGACCCAGATAAGTAGACGGAAGCGAGTCCACTATACACCCCACTTCTCTAGCCAACGACCCCAAACATTTTCATCCACTCCAACTAACTAGCAATATAGTTTTGTGAAGATTATCCTTTTCTTCAAAATCGCTTCATAAATGGTTAGGACAGCCCTGACAAACCATAACTCCCAACTAAAGGAGCCGCAAAAAATCATAGTATCATTGACGAACTGGAGATGCGTAATTATCAGACCATTTTTAACTACTTGGGAACTCGTAAACAGACCACTAATAGACACTTTCTGTAGCAATCTACTCATAGCCTCTCCACAACATTAAAAAGGAATGAAGATGGAGAGTCCCCCGCCCTAAAACTCTAAGATTTTAAAATAGTCATTGGGTGCATCATTAGAAAGCCAAGTCATAGAGTAGCAAGCTCTCATCCACCCCCTCCATTTCTTGCCAAACCCAAGCTTATCAACATATAATCAAGAAAACCATAATGCGATCATAGGCCTTCTCCATATTGATAAACCAACTAGAGATCACTGTTCATGGTGTCAAAACATATGCTTGATTACCGGTTCTGGAGATTCCAAAGGCTCAAAAGCCACAATATGAAGCAAGTTCAAAAACCCTCGTTCAGAATTACTTAAAAGAAACCTAAATAAAAATCTTAATCACCATCTTCAATTGTCGTGCAGTCTTATTATATATACAAAAAAGATAAGGAAGGAAGGTAAATCAAAATCTAATTAAATGTCCTAATTTACTTTGACTCTAAATTACTAAGTAAATAAGGTAGTAATCCTAATTTCCTGATGTTACTGCTCCTACACTTTAGGAATTAAAAATAACTAAAGTAAATAATGCTGCTACTTGAAATCACCCAGAACATCCTATCAAATAGGACTTCAGTTCTGCAAAATTAAGAGACTATATATAGTTGAGTTTACCGATCAAAAAAAATATATATATATAGTTGGGTTTACCACGGGCCCCAAAAATCTTAAATCTTGTAATTACCTAAAACCACTCTTGTTTTGTAGGACTCCAGAACCCTCCAAAATCATTGAGAGTCCCCTAAAACTTAGGATTCAAATCTCTGACCTTCTTCTGTACAAGCAACTGACTTTAAAAACACAGAAATCTAAGTCCTTGTGCCTCTTACTGGAGAACAAAAACAAGTCCAGTGACCTTCTTTTTCTGGCCTAGTTTATGGCCCAAGTGCAGTCCCCCCTTTCACTCATTTTTTTAGGTTGTTCTGGCTTACTTTATCCCCAATTTTGGGACTTAACCAATGGCCCACTAACACAGATTTCTGGGCTATTTTGATCATGAAAATACACTGCATCACATATCCACCTTGCAAATAATATTCAAGATCTTACTTTTATGCCAGAAATCAATCGCCTCATAAGCCACAACTGTTATGTCCAGCATTTGTCTTCTCTACACAATCGTCCCTTAATATGGATAGATAATGGAAACCATAAGTGGCCTCAACCTATTGGCCAATACTCTCGCAAAGATTTTGTAAACACTGATCAACAAACTAATAGGTCTGAAATCGGAAATTTCTTCAGCTCCATCCTTTCTTAGGAACGCCGAATTCAAAGACTGCTCCAAGTAACTACAAGCATAGAACTCATGGAAGAATTCCATCATGAGGATCTCTCAAAAAGTTTTAAAGAACTCCATAGTGAAGCCAGATTGGTGCCTTACTGTTTCCACATTTGAAAATAGCCTTCGTCACCTCTTTAACCTCAAAACCTCTTTCAGTATCACGTTTGTCATTATTAGAGATTGGATCAAAGCCCAGCCTTCATCCTTGTAAAGCTCCTCATAGAACCGAACTATTTCCAACTCAATCTCATGCTAACTTCAGTTCTATTTCCTTGAACCCCAATATGCAAATGGCATTAACTTTACTCCTAGTATTAGCCATTAAATGAAAATCTATAGTATTGTTATTCCCCCTCCTCTAGCCAACTAGCCTGAAATGTTTTCCTTCAGGATATCTCCTCCTCAAAACACTTGTTAGTATAGCGAGAATTTAGGCCAGCCTTCTCCTCAATCTCATCAAAAGAGAGGACATGGCCTCAATTTGGTCCCACTTCCGAATCTCAGCCAATAATTCCTCCCTGACTTTACTAACCACCTAAAACTCTCACTCTTCTATATATTAATTTTCTTTTCCATTTTTTTAGCTACGAAACCAAATGAAATGTCGTGGTTTAGATAACCGTATCTTCACTCAACTAAACCCCCACCAAGGATCTAAACTCATCATCCTGAAGCCACATGTTATCAAAGTGAAACGAGGATGGCCTTTTCCCTTTAACCGTAGACTTCAAGCATATAAGACATGATCCGCCACGGGTCTCACAAGCCCCTCGAGCATCACGTTAGGAAACCAAGCATCCCACGTAACCATAAAAAGGAACAGATCAATTGGAGTATGATTGGGTCATCTTGCATATTTGAACATGTATATATGCAGCCACCCACTGCAATGTCAATGAGACCATGTTCTTTGACAATAACTGCAAAGCCCTCATAGCCACCCTATCAAGATGCCCCCTATTTTCTTTGAATCAAATCTTATGATGTGAGACACTATGGCACATCCCATATAGATGAAATCCTTGCCAATTCAAACCAAAAATCATTCGTATAGGACCTTCATTTGGTCCATACACCTTGGTGAACACCCATTCTGCCCATCATACATACTACGAAACAGAACGGTCACCTAAAACTCCAACTTCCACATTGTTATTCTCTAACAAGAGTGAGTTCCAAACCACTACAATGTCACCTGAAGCCCCTAATCAAGGCAACACCACTCCCATTTGTTTCCTCCCAAGATAGACATCATTTTCGACCTCGTCGTTGAGGTTCATCTCATTTCTTGGAAAGTGACCATAACTGCATTACTGGCAGCCATATATGATTTTATGGACACCAGCTTATTCAAGTCACTCAAGCCCCTAATGTTCCTGGATAAGATATGGGTCAACAACCAAGCCACCGAACAGCCCAAAAGCAGAAATGCTCCTAATTAGCACTCCCTTTGGTACTTGTCTATCCAGAAGTTTTGTAGGACAGACCCCACTCCAAATTATTAAGTTCTCTCATTCCTTTCACCTTACACCTAGTGTTTTGACTTCCTACTAGCTTCAATAAACTTGAAGAGAGCCCGGAGGGAACTATGCGCTCCACTGCTCAAGACCAAACCCGATTATGTTACCAATTACCCCCACTACTCAACCTGCAATCTGCTTCCCCACTATCTGTAGAGTTCTCATCACCGCTCACAAACATAAAATCATAATTGATCACAATCTCTCGTTCCATTTTTTTTCTTAATTCTAATGGTCTTAAGTAGTCTAACATTCACGGTACATAAATCCTCAATGACTTCTTTTCCCTGCCTATGCCCTCCCTTTCTGGAACTGAGAATCCATGCCCCTTTCTCCTCTGTTCTGCCCATCATTCAACAAGATTCCAACACCAACATGGGAGTATTCAACTCACCATTCACACTAGCCGCATCATCAATTGCACCACATTCCAGCATATTAACAGTGCAAGGGACTATTCAGCACATCCCACCTCTCTGATTTCATTAATGGTAGCCCCTCCCCTCTCCATCCCTATTTCGGACTAATCAATCATACAAGCTAGAACAGGAAATCAGAGATAGAATAATATTTAAACAAACCCAAAACCCCATAACAAAAAAAAAAAAAATAGTGAGTAGAAATATAGTAGCAAATTGATTTCCCCAAACGACAAATGTTGACGAATTTACGTCTGAGCAAGAAACATATGCCTGATTACCAGTTTAACGGAGTGTGCCCATCCCTTTAAATAAAGGAGTAGATGCAGGAAAGGCAGCTAAACCATCCATGATGCGTGTAGTAGCCATCCTAGAAGATCTGGGATAACACATGGCATGTTCAAAGATTTGATCTGCCAAAATGCTGGCATGTTCAAAGATTTGATCTGCCAAAATGCTGTCTAGTACCACAGAGAAATGAACACTCGGCCCCTTCAGATGTAGTCCCAGTCTTGGTTGTGAAGCAGCCCCATAGCCATGACCGACGTACAAGTCAGAAACTGCCGCAACCTGGACCCCCACACAACCCACCAAAACTTCTGGAACGACCCACTCCATAACAAAGTGAATCTCATTTTCTGAACCCTCACGATCTTCAATTACGAAAACGCATCAGCATTGCTATAAACTCTATTCATTGTAGTATTTGGAGCCTAGGCCAACAAAGCTTCCTGACATGGCGAGGAACTCTGTATCTCGTGAACCACTAAAAGAATAAATATGCAATCCCCGCTAATCAATCCTGGAAATGCCTCAGCTGTGACCCCGTCATAATTGACATGCCTAATTTGGGTCGCATCCGCATAAGTGTTCAAACCTCTCCAAGCGCTAGCATCAAAGGCCTTCAAAACACCCGCAGGCCAAACAGCTTCTACGGAAGGTGAACCATGTGACCCAGTCATACACCTTTCCTGAAAAGTAACAAGATCTCATGTCACTTCAACAACCATTGGATCAAAGCCACCTCTTTCATCATAGGATAAAAACCTTTCGCCCTTACCCCACAGTTCTTCCACAACACTTTCCATTTCTATCACCTCCACTCAAACTGCTTTCCTCAACCATATGGCCTTTATTCACCATAAATGTGCATGGCCCAGTCACACACCATTTAAAAGTGGATGTCATTTGCACTTTGTGATGATCCCTGCAACCGGGTGCATTATCACATGCCATGTGGCATAATCAACCAAAAACAACACCCGTTTTGGGTGGTCAGCCATGTGGCATGTCATTTAAAAAAAAATTGTTTTTTACTTCTTTGACCTCCATTTGATGGGCCCAAGATAAGGTGATGCCCCACAAATTTGGTGCATTGATTTTATCAACCCTTGACCACAATTTCAACAGTGGATATGTATTGTATCATGCCCAATTTTTTTGATTGGCACTTGATCGATCTTAACTTGTGATAGGTGCGACATGATGCCCAGCTGGTGTGGTTGCAGGGATGATTCCGGCAACCGGTTGAGTAGTCCTGAGCCTGATAATAAAATTATATATGTAAAAATTAAATTAAAAATGCGCCTAGAAAAAAAACATATGATCCTTAACCACTAGGCCCCAGGGACACTTGGCGCCTCGAGTGCGCCTTGTGCCTTTAACTGCGTTGTTCCCTAAAATCTTTGTTCTAGGTATCGTAACTTACAGGATCGTTGTTGTCGTAATTGTAGTAATTTTTCATCGTCGTTGTTTATGCTTGAATACCTTCTAGGCATTTCCCTAAACACTTAACATGCAGACCATTTAAATACTAGTCAATACCCCTTTCTTCCTTTGTTTTTAAATATTATTAAAAGAAAAAAGGCGAAATGAAGAAGAGAGCGGAGGAAGCCAGTATTCTTGTGTTTTCTCACGTGTTCCCCTCGTCGGCAGAATTTCTAGTTGGTAGCTGGGGTGGTTGTGATGGTCTTATTTTGGTAGTCCACAGTACGCTTGATCTCTAGGCTTGGTTTTATTAGGCATTGTTGCTTGTGGCTAGGTTGGTACGGTTCTTTGCACTATACACTATGATTCGCACAACAGCAGATATTTACACGAGGCTTTGGTGGGAACTTTTCCAGGCATTTATGGGACCGATATGTGTTGACATGTGCTTTGTGCTAACAGAAATTGATGGAAATGGGATACAATGACTCGCTGGAGTGTTAACATTGCTTGCATTTATTCGGCACCTATTTGCTTGCATTATCTTTTGATGTGAGGAAGAATATGGTGGGTTGCCATTGTATGTATTGCTACTACACCAACTTTTGTACTATCTTTTGAGGTTGGATTGGGTAGGTTGTGCTGGTAACATTTCGAATATTGTACAGTTTACAGATATGTTTTTGTGCAAATTGTTTACACCATCTTTAGTGCTTGTTTGCTCAGAGAGTGGGGGTACTGACTTCCTGCAGTCCAAGTATGGACATACAAGAAAAGCTTAGGCATAAAAAAAAAGATGTTATCATCAGTTGTGTAAGGGAAAAAAATTGTGGCCTGTATTTCTGCCCTCGGGCAAAGATGATTGGTCATGAGCAGTTTGTTGTGTGGTTGCACCATTGTTGGGGCTTACTTACTAGATTCACGAATTTCTCTTACAGAGTGCTCCTGAAATTTAAATTATTCGCATTCCATTGATAGTGAGAAAAAAACTAATAATAATATAGGAGAATACGAGTTTCCAACGTAAATTTATCTTCATCTTGGAAACATTGACAACAATTACTTCATTAACAGCTATGAAATAAATAGTGTTTTGCATTATGAGTAAAAAGAAGAAAGTCGCTAATAAGTGTAAAAAATTGGCCATCACAAAATTCAAGACAAGTTTGAACTTAATTCTAGCTTATGCAATAATCAGATGTAGAACTCATTTAACTAAAAAAGTGGTCAGGGCCTATGGGTTATTAAACATGTATTAACTACAAAAGAAAAGAGAGAACATAAAATTAATGAACTTTCATGCCAACCTGTCCTAGTTAGAGTCCTACAAATGTATCTAAAAATACTAACCTCATGCTACATTTGATCAGTATAAATAGTTCTGAACTACTCACTTACCAAGAGAGACAAAGTCATAAAAATTCCCTCTATCAAAGTACATCTCTGCAAGAGAAATGCAATTAGAATGAAACTATGGTCATAGCACAAAAAAAAATGATATCAAATCTGCCATAAAAAGGGACATATTTCATCTGAAGCACTGATAAAACCCAAAAACAGCATTCACTTTTAGTGCCAATTATTTATAAATATATACAGCTACCTAAAATTTAAAGAAACTGAAAAAATGAAGTCGTAGCTGCTTAGCAGACATTTTCAAACCAAGTATCAGAATAAAATCAAAAGACACAGGGCACAAATAAACCATAGCGTTTAATAAAAAATGAGCCTAAAACACAAGAAATGGGAAACAGCAATTTGGTACAGGCACATGTGGATTGACGAAGATGCGAAAGATGTGCTAGACATGCTTGTATTGAATTCTGCGGGAGAAGTGCAGTAGCCATAAAAATTATTTGTAATTTGCACTCATTAATATAGATAATGCACTTATAATTAATGTGATCGTTTTTGGGAAAAAAGGAGAAAAAGGAAATAGAGTGAGAGAGAGAAAAGACATAGAAAGAGAAGGAAAAAATGAGGGACAGCATGAGGAAGAGAGATGAGAGAGCCACTGCTCACATGCAGAATTTATGGCGAGAAAATCTCTGTGCAGAGATTTTAAGACAAAAGCCTCCTGAGGGAGACTTTTAAGCTAAGAGAAAAAAAGAGAGAACTTTTGGGAGAGAAATCACGAAATCGCTCTTGCATGGCATTCACTCTCTACGTGAAATTCCTAAAATACGTCATCATCATCATCATAGCAGTAGGGCCTGGCAGGTGTTGACCGATTCTTAGGGGTCCCCAATACATTCTAGGGAACTGGCCAAGCCCAATATCCATAAGTATCACTGACACCTATTGGTTTCAGCCAAGTCTAAAACCTTGGCTGAGAGGTGTCATAGTCAAGCTGACTTGACAGAGAACTTAATTGTATGGGTCCTTGCAAGTTCATGTGGCTTGAAAGAGGCCAAACTAGACAATCCCTGTGATAGAGTGTACCATTGATTGTTCATAACCAAAATTTTCACTAAAAGCCCAATCAACTCACATTTTGAAGTTAAATGTGGGTTTTACCCATATTTATTGCACTTATCCATATTCCACAAGTGAATTGCCCAGAATGTTACGAATTATCCTTCAGATACAAAATTAAACAGGAGCCACTCCACATAGTGTAAGATCAAATGAATTGTTGAATTTAGCCAAACTCACTATGAAGAGATCATGGTACCACCTGATAAACTTTCCTTGGTTTTCAGTTCATATTTCAAAAACCTCGGGACAAATAAAACTAAAAGCTTACCGAACAAAAAAATAACAAATACAAATAAAATCAAATAAAACTACAAACGGTGATAAAGTTTCTTTATTTCTTTGAAAGGTAAAATTTTTTAATCATAACTGAATTATAACATAAAAGAGAGAGAAAATATGTCCCAAAATACGACCCAACAACATAACCATGGAAGTGTTTCATATAGATTCAGCTCACATAAAGATTACAACATACACCCAAACTAGACCCAAAAGCCAGCTCTATGCTATGGTTCGTTAACCCACACAAGAACATAACAGATAACGTACTAATTAAAATGGAAGGACTCGTAAAAAATGAAGATCACCTATCTGACCAAGAAGCTCAATTTTCACTCCATTGTGTTCAACCTTTTTCCCTTGAAGTGGCTCGATAGAAACCTACATATGATATCACATAAAATTTAGTTTAATTGATTATAGTTTAATACCAACAATATCCAGTGGAACAAATTCGCCATGCATACTTTTCAAACGAATCCATATCTATGACAAAGCAAGGGTAATACCTCCCCAACAATGTTCTCTTGACTTTGGAAAAGAGGAACCGTTGCTGTTTGACCATTTTCCTTCTTTATTGAAGCCTGAGAAAGGGATAGGAACATTAAGAACATTAGTACGAAATTTACTGATACATCTTTTAAATTCAAAAGATGTGTTAGTCTTTGTGGGGATCCAGATATATAAAAATGCAGCAAACCTGTTGACAATAAATTTTTATTATATAAGCAATGTGTGCCATTGCTATGAAAAATTAAATTTTTTCCTACCTAATAGTTTCTCTTATTGTGTCCTTGTGAAGCAGCAAACCCCTTGGTGTGTCTTTTAGTTTTATCATTTAGTTGGTGTGTTAGTTCGTTTAGCATGTCTTAGTATAATTAGGGGTGCCAATAACACTTTGTAAATGATATATATATATATATATATATATATATATATATATATATATATATATATATATATATAAGGTACGTCTATTCGAGCCAACAAGTTTTCTACAAGCGCCAACGTCCGAAACCCCATGACTTCTTGGAATCGGACGATGGATAACGAATTTCACCCCGATCTTCCACAAAATCAATCTTGAGAACATGATCTTATCATTAGACGGTAGTTTTTTATTCCATGTCTCACAAATCCCAAAAGATGGCCCTAAAATACGTTTGAGCAAGATGTGTGCCATATGATTTTAGGGCCGCTGTTTTTTGTATTTGTGCCACATGTGAAGGAAAAATAACCGTCTGATGGTATGCTCATGGTCTCATGATCCATTGTTGGGTAGATCGGGGTGAAAAACGATCTCCATCGTTTGAATCCAAGAAGTCAATGGGTTTCAAGGGGTTTTGGACGTTAGCCCTTTTAGAAAACTTATTGGAGTGAATAGAGATACCCCATATATATATATATATATATATATATATATATATATATATATATGAATGAAAAATGGGCACAAGGTAACATGGATCAACATCTCGGCCGAGATTTCAATTTCTCGACCGAGATGACTCGGTGCCGGCCCCCTACTGAAACAAAAATTACATATATATGAATAAATGAAAAATGGGCACAAGGTAACATGGAACAACATCTCGGCCGAGATTTCAATTTCTCAGCCGAGATGACTCGGTGCCGGCCCCCTACCGAAACAAAAACTACCCAATTTTCGGGGTAGGGGCCGCAAATTTGAAATTATCAACCTAAAAGTCAATTTATCGGCCAATAATTTCAAATTATCGACCAATAAATTGAACTTTCAATTTCTCGGTCGATGATTTGAAATTATTGGCCGAGATTATGGAATATCACTTTTTTTCTTTTCTTTTCTTTTCTTTTTTTAAGGTCTTTTGCTTCGAATTTTTTTTGGTTTGCATACATTTACCCGAGTTTCAATCCTTTACACTTACGTTATTTTTTATTTTTCTCCTCTCCTCTCTCCTTCCACAACTTGATGAAATTTCGCCAGATATTGTCGGATCTTGACGAATTTCTTCGTAACTTACCAAATCTCATCGGACTTCGCCAAAAGTTGTCAGATTTTGACGGATTCTCGCCGGACTTTGATGGATTCTCCCCCAAACTTACCGAATATCGTCAGTTTTCACCGTATCTAGTCTTATCTCACCAAATCTTCCCAGATTTAACCGAATCTTGCCGGATTTCGTCAAATATTACTGGTATCTTGTCGGATTTAGTCTCAATAGTTCAAATATGTCTTCTAATAATGTGAAAGAGTTAAAAAATAAAGTTCGACAAAGTTCGGAGCAAATTTATGAAAATTACAGAAATTTACCGAAAAATTTGACCGAAATTTGACCAATTTACGGTTCGGGTGGTGAACGAAACCGAAACTGAGACTTTGATCCATGTGGGGTAAGTTACTCTCTGTACAGACCCAGATTTTTTTCATTGACTCCTTGACTTTCGGTAGCCCAATGTTAGTAATAGTCAAAGATAGGACTATTTAATCAAACAGTTCACACTCTGCCAGCAAATGGTAAAAGAAGTTAGAACAAACTTGATGTTGATGCTTAACACTTAATTAACTCCTTTATTTTAATTAAAATTAAAATTTAAGAGTAATAAGTTATTCTTCGGTTACAACGGGTAGCCTTATTGGCAGCATTAATTTTAGAGAGGTTTCAAACGAATACTTAAATTTCATTAACTTGTAAAAAGAAAATTAATATATGGACTTTCATATTCTTCATTACTATTTTTAAGAAAAAAACTAAATACTATGTGGCTCTTCATATTCTCCTCCCGCTATATCATCTCTAGATTTAAAGGAGAAGCAGAAGAACGTTGATTGGGAGCCCAAAGGACGCAACATCTCCAAACCGTTGGTTTAATGGAGAGGGAAGTGACCTTACCCATATCGCTTAAATCTAAATAATAAATACTATTGTCTTTCTATGAACAAATTATATGAATATCTCATGTACCAGATAGAGATAATGAACCATCACATAATTCTCATATGAATATTTTCATATATAAAATCATGGCTATTGCTTATCTTTACAAAGTTTCATATGTTTTTATTCCATAGTTAAGAGTTTCATTATAGAAATGTAGTTTGGTTTTTGAAAAGATGATTGAATGAGCATGTATATGAATGTTTGAATGAAATTTCAAAAGAAATGAACACTAGAATATTAAGGGTTGTCGAAATGATGACTGACATGCAAAAATGATTTGAATATATATGTATACCGATATTTTAATAAGATCCCCACGAGGCTGAGTGGTAATTAAAAAGAAAGGGTCCTTGAGAGTACTTCTGTAACAAGAAGTAAACCCCGTCTAACCAGATTAGCATGGTAGACATTGGGAATGTTGAAAGATAAGGAACCACCCTATGTGACGGGTGTCCAAAAATGAATAATACTGTGAACACACTTGGACCGGTGCTATTGTTGCAACACTTGTACCATATAAATAGTGAAACTATTAGATTAAGTTCAACTCTTTTTTCCACTTTGAATTGTTTTAGTAAGTGCATAACAACGTATCGATATAGAACTATTATACTTTCCATGATTGTCTAAAATGTGGCCAATGCTATCTCATGATCATCATATTGAAATGGTAAAACTATAGTTGACTACTCTCATTTAAATTGAAAAAGTTGTAGGCGTATGTTAGAAAAAATTGCGGGGGCCTTTGCTGAGTTGCATCTCACCCCAGTTGCTATTTAAAATTTTCAGAGATCGAGCCTTGTGACTCGGGAGTTGCTGACCAAGAAGAGGCCCTAGGAGACTTGTTGCATTAGCTTTTAGATTAAGAACTTGTAGTTGGTAGCAATGTAATGAATGTACTTTTAAATTTCATTAATGAGAAGGGACCGTTATGCAAGGTATCAAGTATCGGCCGAAGCCAATATGTATCGGTATTTGGGCCAACCGATACCAGCATCGGGGTGGTATCAAGATCAAGTATCGGCTGATACAACACAGTATTGGTCGATACGTATCGGGTCTCGGCCGATACAGCTTGGGTATCGGAAGATACCAACAAAATTTGGAAACAAATTATAATTTTCTTATATTTTCTTTTTATTAAAAAAATATCTAATAGTTTCAATATAGGTAAAAAAGGTCATGTTGAATCCTCGGGGCTCCGGCGGATAAAGATGGGTACCCTGACTGATTCTTGCCTGGTACTCCGGGCAGGCGATTGGATATGTGCTTGGTGCCGAAACGTCAATTTTCGACGCCAAAAGATCTGTCACCGATACGGGTGTGACTCTCCGAGAGGATTGGGATTGGTTGTTAAGGCGGGGGAAGATTGGGTCCCCAAGGCTGGTTCGATGAAGCAACCAGTTCTAACGAAATCGCAGTTGTGCGATATGCAACAGGGGTGGTCCATTGCCGGTAGGGCGTACGGTAAGGTGATGGCCATGCCTACTGACTGGGGTTGTGGCCTGAACGGGCCGGATATTGCGAGGCCGGTTGGGCATGACCGTGTGGTTGGTACCGGGGAGAACGGCAATGTGAAGCCGAGTTATGGTTGATTAATATATGAATTTGCACAATTCCGGTCTCTCGCGGTTAATCTACGTTCTTACTGGGTTACTATATTTGTTACTAAGGATACTGTGTCTTTATTACATGTACACCAATGGATTAATTACAGGTGGAAAGCTCCTATGAGACCTATGGTCTCCACTATCTCTGGGACTAAGTTCCTCCTGCGATTTGGCTCGGAGAGGGAGGCAAGCGCTCTTTGCCGGGTCAAGCAGCTGTACATTCAAAATTGTCTGGTGGTTTGCCGGTCATGGGAACAGATGGTGGGGGATCTTCAGATAGAGCGGGAGAGTGATGGCCTGTGGATCTGTATTTTTGGATTACCGGTGCATGCGTGGACTCCGGAGGTCTTCCAGGGGATCGGCGATCGGTGTGGTGGTTTAGTTCGGATTGATCGACGTACGGCCGACCTCTGGGACACAAGCCATGCCAGGATCTTGGTTGGAGGGGCATCGCTAGACTGCATCCCCAGGGTCTGTGAGGTCCTGATTGGTGGCCAGGTGGTGCAACTCTTCATAGAGATCGTGCGACTCGAGCGGGTCTTCCTGCAACATCAACCGGTTGAAGGATCCAACGGGGCCCTGGATCTCGACGTCAATGGCATCGATAGATCGATAGTAGAAGTTCAACCGATTCTCTATCCATCGGTCTGGCGCAGGTGGCCGGCACGAGGCTCGGAGCGGAGCTCGGCCCCGTTCCCGTCGGCGTGCGGGTTCGGGCCATCTAGGGGCTCGTCCTCGTCAGGGACGGACGATGCGATCCTCGGGGTCCTAGGATTAACTCATGGTTTGCAGGCGGGAAATGTGGAGATTCCGGTGGGAGGTGTGATTTCGATCAACGGGGACTCGTACGTTGCCGTGGGGGGTGATCCATTGACTAGCACACTGTTGGCGACTCCTACGGCTGCGATTTCGTCGTACGGTGAAACAGATTTAGTACACCTGCAAGGACAAGGGTTTGGTGAGGGAAGGGAGATGATGGGGACAAAGGACGGGGACTGGCGACTTACCTGGGATCCGATGGTGACCGAGGTTGTGCTTTTCCCTTTCTCTGTTAAGAACTCTGGAGGGGGGAAAGGGGGTAGGGTTTATACTCGAAGACGAAAGGGGTGGAGGGTGTCTCAAGGGGTGGGACGTATTGGGCGAGTGACACGTGCAATGGATGAAGGTTCTCAATGTGCTCAGGTGTCAACGGGTGATGGATGTGTACGGTTAGCTGGGCGGACCTACCTTCTCTTGGCGACACGTGGAGGGATTTCGGGAAGGGGGCTGGTAGTGGGGGACAGATGGCGATGGGTTTATTACGGGTCCGTGCTTCTGTGGACTGGGGGACCATTGCTATTCTATTGGGTTGGGACCCCATGGCTAAAATCTTTTCTGTTTTGGTCGGGTCCGACCCACTAATCCGGGGATGCTTGATGAGGGGCCTTTTCGTCAACCACGACATGGCATGCGAGGCACGTGATACGTTTAAGTGGTTTGGGTTTGCTGGGGCGTCTTCGACCTTACCCGACCAAGGTACTTCTTCTCTGATGACATAGGCGAGGTGCAGAATTGACAGTTGGAGGGCTCTGCCGGCGGTGATTGCGGGTTTGAGGACTGGATCTGATGTGGAGCCTCTCGACTGCCGACGGATGGGGATGCCGAGGTTTTTTAAGGAGGAATTGGGGAATCCCGTGGACGAAGAAGGCCATTACTTGGCTTTGGATGGTGCAGATGGGGTTGGGTCTGGTCAGGGGCCTGATTTAATGGAGGATATCGACCGTCTGATTGCCCTAGGTCGAAATCTTGGGACGTCGTTCAGAGGGCCTGAGGAGGTGTTGCGGCAGGTGTTCTGAACTACTTTGCTCGGTCGTCAGGGGAATAAGCGAAAGTGGCAAGGCGGAGTGCGGGAACTTGCACGGTTGGAATGGGGAATGTCGGATGGGAGAGGGCAGGGGGGAGTGTAGCTGCACTCTGGTTGCGGGCGAGCTTCAATTTGGTTGGTTATGAAGATGCTATCGTAGAATGTGAGGGGAATTTGTGATAGGAATAAAAGGGCAGGAGTGAAATATATCATTAAGAGTTTTAAACCGACCATTGTTACCTTACAAGAGACCAAATGGGGCAGTAATGATAGGAGGAAAGTCCTGTCGGTCCTGGGTGATGGCAATTGGGACTGGATTGCTGTGGACTCGGTTGGCACATCGGGTGGAATTTTGCTCGCCTGGTCGTCGGTACTTTTCGACAAGGTCGATGAGGAATTGGGCCTTTATTCGGCGGCTGTGGTGCTGTGTGATAAGGTGGCGGGTACTCAATGGATGTTTGCGGGTATTTATGGCCCGAGTGTGGACAGCAAGAGGGAGGAGTTTTGGTTTGAGCTGGCTACTTTGGCTGCTAGGTGGGACCTGCCTTTTTGCCTAGCTGGGGACTTTAATGCAATTTGTTGGGGCTTTGAAAAACAGGGCGGGCCGCCGGATTTGGGGGTTATGCGGGATTTCAACAACCTCATTTCGGATTGGGGGTTAATGGACATTCCGTTAACTGGCGTGTGGTTCACCTGGTCTAACCTCCAGGATAATCCTTCGTTTAGTAGGATTGATCGTGTCTTGTGCACGACGGAGTGGCTGGACATGTTTCCCGAGACACGCCTTGAAGCTTTTGCTCGCGCCGGTTTGAGAACATGTGGCTGTTGAACGTTTTCAGGAGAAGGTACAGGGTTGGTGGGGTGAACCGATCCAACATGGGACTGCTGCGTTTCGGTTTCTGTCCAAACTTCGGCGTTTAAAGGATCGCATTAAAGTCTAGAACTAGGACTAGTATGGCCGGGTTAATGTCAATAAGGAGAGGTTGCTTGTGAAATTGAAAGAGTTGAACCGCGTTGAAGAGGACTGTCTTCTTACGGCTGAGGAGAGGGAGGATAGGTACCGGTATAAGACGGATTTCAATAATGCGTGCAAAGCCGAAGAACTCTTTTGGATGCAGAAAGCAAAGGTTCGATGGTTTAAGGAAGGGGACGCCAACTCTAAATTTTTTCACCCTGTTGCCAATGCAAAAAATAGAACGAAATACATTGCTAGCATTGTCGTTGATGGGACGTTGCATACGGGCGATGACTATGTCCGTGAGAGTGTGGTGGATTTTTATACGCGATTGCATACGGAGGAGGGGGGGGGGGGGGAATGAGACCCCAACTAGACGGGCTGCCCTTTAAGTCCATTTCGGTGGCGGGCGATAAAGAGTGGGGGTAGGAACAAGGCGCCGGGTCCGGATGGATTTACCATGGAGTTCTATCGTGCGTCTTGGACGACTATCAAGGCTGATTTGGTGGACGTCATGTGTGAGTTTCATCAGTCCGGGTTTATTGGAAGGACTTTAAACTCCACTTTCATTACCCTCATCCCCAAAGCGTTTAGGGCTAAGAATATCGCGGATTATCGCCTGATCAGTCTCACCAACTGCCTGTACAAGATCGTTTCGAAGGTGCTCGCTAATAGGCTCAAGCAAGTGATGAGCACTATTATTTCAGGGATCATGGGGCTTTTGTTCATGGCCGAAAGTTGATGGATCTTGTTGTGATGGCCCACGAGACCATTCACTCGGCCCATATCCAACGGGTACCGGCTGCGATTTGGAAGGTGGATATGGAAAAAGCATATGATCAAGTCAATTGGGAGAATATCGACTATATACTACGTCGTTTGGGGTTCGGGGTGACTTCGAGGAAGTGGGTGCGGGGATGCTATTCCTCTCTGTGGTTCTTGGCGCTGATAAATGGTACTCCTGCTGGGTATTTCAAGAGCTCCAGGGGTATTAGGCAGGGGGACCCTCTATCCCAGTTCCTTTTTATTTTGGTTGGGGAGGCGCCAGGGAGCTGCAGCTGATATCCGGTGTACAGGTGGGGGCTGAGGGAAGGTACATTTCGCATCTGCAATTTGCTGACGACACGATCCTATTTGGGAAGGCTGATGTTTCTAAGTTCAGCGCGCTTGCTGGGGTCTTATTGGTTTATGAGGTCGTGTCGGGGCAACGGATTAATTTTCACAAGTCTGCTGTCACAAGGATTGGCGCTGAGGATTCCATGGTTCAGGAATTGGCCTTTACGGTCAACTGTGCTAGCGAGAAGTTACCTATCAGATACCTCGGGTGACCCCTTGGGTTGAGGAAGCCCACGGCCCATGACTGGCTTCCGGTGCAGCAAAAGGTTTGAGCAACGGTTTTCCTCCTGGAAAGGAAAGCTGTTAAGCAGTGGCGGCAAGTTGATTCTTCTCAAAGCAGTGTTATCTTCGATGCCTATTTTTTTCATGTCTATGTTTAGATGTCCTATGGAGGTTGTCAACCGATTAGAACAAATTCATCGGTCATTTCTATGGGAGGGATCGGGTTTGCAAAAGAGATATCATTTGGTTAATTGGGACTGTTGTCAGCTGTCGGTTCCTTGTGGTGGGCTGGGCATCCGTAGCCTTAAGTTGACTAATTTGGCTTTACTTGGTAAGTGGCACTGGAGAGCGGGGAAGGCTGAAGAGAGGAGCAGTTTATGGTGGTTGGTTTTGGCCGAGAAGTACGGTACCTCTACAGGTGGGTGGGGAATTTGCCCCACGATTCAGCGAGGAGCCTCTATGTTGTGGAAGGGGATTTGTAGTATACGGGGGAGGTTTGCTAAGGGCTTGCGGTATCGGTGGGGATGTGGAACTCGCATCAGGTTTTGGGAGGATGTATGGGTTGATGGGGCTGCTCTTAAGGATGATTTTCCGGCGATTTTCACCGTTGCTTCGAACTAGGGGGGCATGATTGACGATTTTGTCACTCACATGCAAGGAGGGGCTGTTTGGGAGGTTCGTACAAGAAGGGCGTTGAGGGATAGTGAGGTTGGGTGTTATGGGTTCGATGTTATGACTTTTATGACCGCAATCCTCCTCAAGGATCTGCGCATTTGGGATCCTAGCAGGGACGGCCACTTCTCTGTCAAATCCTTTTATGGGCTGTTGTCGCGAAGACCACTCATGACTTTAGATGGAAAATGGTTGTGGAGGTTGCCTATTCCGTTGAAGATTCGATTTTTTGGATGGACGATTTGCAAGGAAAGGATTCTCACAAGGGACGTCTTGATCCGGAGGGGCCTTGATGTGCAGACTGCTTGCGTGATGTGTACCAATGGTGAGGAATTCACTCCCCATTTATTCCTGCACTGTAGTTTCGCTGTCGAGGTCTGAACGGCCATGTATCAGGCGTTTAAGGTTAGATGGGTCGTGCCGGAGACACCCTATCAGCAGGTGTTGAGTTGGAACGGTGCGAGGATTGACGGGGAGAGTGGAGGATACTGGACCGCGCCCTTGTTTGCTGTCCTCTGGTGTTTATGGTGCGAAAGGAATGCCAAAATTTTCGAGAATAGGAGCAAACCAGTGGGGATGGTCCTCAAGGCGGTCACAGATTTGATCAGTTTTTAGGTGTTAAGAGGGGGGGGGCGATAGGTGTACTGACTTTTCATGGGAGCCGGGTTGAATTCGACACGTGGTAGCTGTGGTTCGCTGTGGTCTGTGTCGATGTTGTTTTCCTTTCTCTGTATTCGGTTTGATTTATGTATTCTGGGATTGTATTGTCGTTCAACATCTTGCTGTTTTTAATATAATCTTTATTACCGATCAAAAAAAAAAGTTTCAATATAGGTATTTTATGATACTTTTAAGACTAACATTTTTAGGATTCTTCAAAATTTTAAAAATTCAACGAATCGGCGTACCGGACGATACTGATATATACTGGTAGTACGTATTGGTTCTCCAAGAACAGATACCGGTACCCGATTTGCTATCTTGCGGTTAAGTTTCCTCTATTTGAGCATTGTTATTAAATGTGTTCATGCATCGAAATGGGTCACATACTAGATATTGGGGCGTGGCTCTCTCTCTCTCTCTCTCTCTCTCTCTCACACACTCACAGAAACCTATGGGTTGTTTACCTCTTTAGATAGTTCACTACAGTTTTCTACATGGTATCAAAGCAAGTTGATCCAACATAAACTGTTTACGGTTCCGTCTAATGCATGCTCTACACCATGCCGCTATGTCTGATATGTCAAATCTTTATGCATAAAAAATTGGAAATATTACTGTAATTTACGGGGTCCTCAATTTCTCCTGCAGTACATAACACATCTCTATCTGCCATCCTTGTTGTCGTCATGCTGAGGTCAAAATGCATCAAACTCTATATGGTTGGAATTGGAATCTCTTCCTCATCATTTGTCTCTTCAGCCATTTTCTAATTTAAGCCCTCTAGGTAGGTGTTTCAAAAGGTCTTCAATAAAAATGGGTTTAACGATTTCTATGGAATCTAGGATTCTGATACTTGAAAGCCTTCTATCTAGGTATGGTTTGGACCAGAATCACGTCTAGATCTTATTTGTGCAGTTCTTTAGTGGATTGAAGACAAATTTGTGAAGATTAGAACCAGTCTTTTGGTTGAGGCTTGAAACTACTAATTCACAAATTTTCTTGAATCTGATCTTTGTGAGATATTTTTGGCTCTTCCTCTACATAAGTTTTGATCGGTTTTCTTATAGCTTTCACTCCTCTTGGTCTCGTTCATTTGGAACGAAATTGAGAGAGTAATGGTATGATCACTGGTCATATAAAATTACACCAGCCCAAGAACTAACGAGGCGTGAGATCATCACGCTGAAATAATTTCATTACGAGCACCATTAGTGAACCTCAACTTAGAAAGGTTGTGAACATGCACATTAAAGGGGAAGTGTAAAGACATGCGCTCGCTCGCTCTCGCTCTCTCTCTCTCTCTCTCTCTCTCCCTCTCTCACACACACACACACACACACACACACACACACACACACACACATAAACCAAAATGGGTTGTTTACCTCTTTAGATAGTTCACTTTGGTTTTCTACATTGAATCAAAGCAAGTTAATCCAACATGAAATGCTTACGGTTTTGTCTAACGCATGCTCTACACCATGCCGCTATGTCTGATATGTCAAATCTTTATGCATCAGAAATTGGAAATATTAGCGTAATTTAGGGAGGGCTTCGTTTTCTCCTGCAGTACTTAACACATCTCTATCTGCCATCTTTGTTATGGTCATGCTGACGCCAAAATGCATCGAATTCTATATGGTTGGAATAGGAATCTCTTCCCATCATTTTTCTCTTCAGCCATTTTCTAATTTAAGCCCTCTAGGTAGGTGTTTCAAAAGATTTTCTATAATAATGGGTTTAATACTTTCTATGGAATCTGCACTTCAAAGCCTTCTATCCAGGTATGGTTTCTACCAGAATCGTATATAGATCTTATTTGTGCAGTTATTTTCTGGATTGGAGTCATATTTGTGAAGATTAAACGCCTTTTGGTTGAGGCTTGAAACTACTCACTCACTATTTTTCTTGACTCTGATCTTTGTGAGATGTTTTAGGCTCTTCCTCTGCATAAGTTCTGATCGGTTTACTTCCAGCTTTAACTCCCATTGGTCTCGTTCATTTGGAACAAAATTGAGAAAGTTATGGTATGATAACTGGTCATGTGAAATTACACAAGCTCAAGAACTAAAGAGGTGTGAGATCATCACGCTGAAGTAATTTCATCACGAGCACCATTTGTGAACCTGCAGTTACAAGGGTTGTGAACATGCACAATAAAGGGGAAGTGTAAACACGTGCTCTCTCTCTCTCTCTCTCTCTCTCTCTCTCTCTCTCTCTCTCTCTCTCACACACACACACACACACACAAAAACCTAAATGGGATGTTCACAAGGGTTTTCTACATCGTATCAAAGCAAGTTGATCCAACATAAACTGTTTACCGTTCCGTCTAACGCATGCTCTACACCATGCCCCTATGTCTGATACGTCACATCGTTATGCATCAGAAATTGGAAATAGAAGCGTAATTTGGGGGGTCCTCGTTTTCCATCTCTCTCTCTCTCTCTCTCTCTCTCTCTCACACACACACACACATTTAAAAACCTAAATGGGATGTTCACTATGGTTTTCTACATCGTATCAAAGCAAGTTGATCCAACATATACTGTTTACAGTTCCGTCTAACGCATGCTCTATACCATGACCCTATGTCTGATATGTCACATCTTTACGCACCAGAAATTGGAAATAGAAGCGTAATTTGTGGGGTCCTCGTTTTCCATCTCTCTCTCTCTCTCTCTCTCTCTCTCTCGAACATAAACCTAAATGGGTTGTTTACCACTTTAGATAGTTCACTATCGGCTTCCACATGGTACCAAAGCAAGTTGATCCAGCATGAACAATTTAAGGTTCTGTCTAACACATACTTCACACCATGCCGCTATGTCAGATATGCCAAATATTTATGCATCAGAAATTGGAAATATTAGATTAATTTGGGAGGTCGTCGTTTTCTCCTGTAGTACTTAACACATCTCTATCAGCCATCTTTGTTGTTGTCATGCTGACGTCAAAATGCATCGAACTCTATATGGTTGGAATTGGAGTCTCTTCCTCATCATTCTCTTCAACCATTTTCTAATTTAAGCCCTCTAGATAAGTGTTTCAAAAGATTTTCTATAAAAATGGGTTTAACGATTTCTATGGAATCTGGGCCATCTGATACTTCAAAGCCTTCTAGCTAGGTATGGTTTGGACCATAATCATGTATAGATCTTATTAGTGCAGTTATTTTGTGGATTGGAGTCATATTTGGGAAGATTAGACATGTTTTTTGGTTGAGGATTGAAACTACTACTAATTCACTATTTCTCTCGACTCTGATCTTTGTGAGATGTTTTTGGCTGTTCCTCTGCATAAGTTTTGATCGGTTTTCTTCCAGCTTTCACTCCCCTTGGTCTCGTTCATTTGGAACGAAATTGAGTAAGGTATGATCACTGGTCATGTAAAATTACACGAGCTCAAGAACTAAAGAGGCGTGAGATCATCACGCTAAAATAATTTCATCACAAGCACCATTTGTGAACCTGCACTTACAAGGGTTATGAACATGCACATCAAAGGGGAAGTGCAAACATGTGCTCTCTCTCTCTCTCTCTCTCTCTCTTTCTCTCTCTCTCTTACACACATAAACCTAAATGGGTTGTTTACCTCTTTAGATAGTTCACTATGGTATTCTACATGGTATCAAAGCAAGTTGACCCAACATGAACTGTTTACGGTTCCGTCTAACGCATGCTCTACACCGTGCCGCTATGTCTGATATGCCAAATCTTTATGCATCAGAAATGAGAAATATTAGAGAAATTTGTTGTTGTCATGTTGACGCCAAAATGCATCGAACTCTATTTGGTTGGAATTGGAATCACTTCCTCATCATTTTTCTCTTCAGCCATTTTCTAATTTAAGCCCTCTAGGTAGGTGTATCAAAAGGTTTTCTATAAAAATTGGTTTAAAATTTTCTATTGAATCTGGGCCATCTGATACTTCAAAGCCTTCAATCTAGGTATGGTTTGGACCAGAATCTTGCATAGATCTTATTTGTGCAGTTATTTTGTGGATTGGAGTCATATTTGTGAAGATTAGACAAGTTTTTTGGTTGAGGCTTGAAACTACTAATTCACTATTTTTTTTTATTCGGATCTTTCTGAGATGTTTTTGGCACTTCCTCTGCATAAGTTTTGATCAATTTCACATGTCTCGTTCATTTGGAATGACATTGACATAGTTATGGTATGATCACTGGTCATGCGAAATTACACAAGCTCCAGAACTAAAGAGCCATGAGATCATCGCGCTTTACAAGGGTTGTGAACATGCACAATAAAGGGGAAGTGTAAACATGTACTCTCTCTCTCTCTCTCTCTCTCTCTCTCACACACACACACACACATAAACCTAAATGGGTTGTTTACCTCATTAGATAGTTCACTATGGTTTTCTACATGGTATCAAAGCAACTTGATACAACATGAACTGTTTACGGTTCCGTCTAACGCATGCACTACCCCATCCCGCTATGTCTAATATGTGAAATCCTAATGCATCAGAAATTGGAAATATTAGCGTTATTTTGGGGTACTCGTTTAATCCTGCAGTACCTAACACATCTCTATATGCCATCTTTGTTGTTGTCATGTTGACGTCAAAATTCATCGAACTCCATACGGTTGGAATTGGAATCTCTCCCTCATCATTTTTCACTTCAGCCATTTGCTAATTTAGGCACTCTAGGTAGGTGTTTCAAAAGATTTTCTAAACAAATGGGTTTAACGATTTCTGTGAAATCTGGCCCATCTGATACTTAAAAGATTTCTATCTAGGTAAGTTTTGGATCAGAATCTTGTATAGATCTTATTTGTGCAGTTATTTTGTGGATTGGAGTCATATTTGTGAGGATTCGACATGTTTTTTGTTGAGGCTTGAAACTACTAATTCACTATTTTTCTTGATCCTGGTCTTTGTGAGATGTTTTTGGCTCTTCCTCATTGATTGGTTTTCTTCCAGCATTCACTTCCCTTGGTCTCGTTCATGTGGCACGAAATTGAGAGAGTTACAGTATGATCATTGGGCATGTGAAATTACACGAGCTCAAGAACTAAAGAGGCGTGAGATCATCACACTGAAGTAATTTCATCATGAACACCATTTGTGAACCTACACTTACAAGAGTCGTGAACATGCACATTAAAGGGGAAGTGTAAACATGTTTGTGTGTGTGTGTGTGTATATATATATATATAACACTAGTTGACCTTAGATCAATAGGAGTAGACTTTGCATAGATGAGCTTAGGATTAGCTAGGGTTAGGAAGAAGAAAGAGAAAGAGAGGGGGGGGGGGGGTTAGGCACAAATTATGGTAATATGAGTTAGTACTTCGCCCTGCGTAATTAGTTTATACACATGTACGAAGTGAGCCCATGTAAAGTACAATTACACTCCACCATACTACACATGCCACATATAAAGATACCAACAATATATATATATATATATATATATATATATATATAGAGAGAGAGAGAGAGAGCATAGTTGAGTTTTATTTTATTTCTTGAATTTTTAGTTCAGGTTGGATATATATTTGCGGTTAGATACCAGTTAATGTTGGCGAGGAGTTTTCTGTCACTCAAGTTACTTGTCAATGTTATTAGGATAGACTGTTTACCGCATGTAACTTAACTTCAATGGTGTGATTTTAAGGTTATTACTTTGACATAGGATAATAAAAAGAAAAAGCTTAATTAAATTAGGTCTTCAAAGTCTTGAAAAGGAGCTCAAAGGGGAACAACCACTCTAATATTATTTTTTTTAATAAAACTAGATTATGTTCTCTTATGTCTGAAATGCAAGGAGAATCTCAGTTTTTTTGGTTACCTCTTACTATCTAATTTTTTTGTTTTATTCCGAGATTGTGCGACATCGATTACATCAGAAATTTACATCAATTTTTCAATAACTCAAACAGGCAATCAATCTTTTGGAATGTCACCCAAGTTGACTAAAAAATTTCACTCTCCCAACTAAGGTTTGATTCTTTTAAATACAACATCTATGCCGCATAATAGGTAAAAAATTGCAAAAGTACAACACACACAAGCAATTCATCTTTGCATTGGAAGAATAACCAATAAATAAAAAATAAAAAGAATATTTGCTATTATGGAATGCAAGAAGACACTATACAAGATCATGTTCCTTCTTTCGAATAAAAAGCATCAATTTTTACAAGAATTTGAAAAAACAAATTATATGGTTGTAAGAGAGATATAGATGTTAATTCCTTCTTTGGATAATCTCTCATGGACCAATGTAGCAAGAACCAAAGAAACTTTACTGTTCCTAATTTATAATAGTAATAGCCTATTTGTACAGTAACCAAAAAAAAACGTAAAACCTTGGAAGAGATGGACATGATACAACTTGGGTATTCAAAGAAGATAGAAAAAGAATGATAAATGTAAAATGTCTCATCATAATTACTTGATGAGATTACCTTCTTGCGATTTCTTCCATCAGCAAAGATGATGGAAATGTTACAGGGTTGCTTGAATGCTCCAATAAGGTAATTCTGAAAAAAGCACGAGTATAATTTCAAATATGAAAAGATGGGAGAATTAAAATCACAAACTAAATAAAAAATTTGGAACTCTTTACACTTGTTATCTTATAATATGGTATAACACAAAAGGGCAGAACATACCATTTCATCATAGTAACAACAACTAAAGTAAAACAATAAAAAACCGAATGGCAAATGGGCAGTGTCCAGGTCAATCCCTATAAGAGGTTTATACTGGTTCCAAAACCTTGGATACAAGGGCTTCTGAAATGGAAAGCATTTGCAAAGACTGCAGTACAGTTTTAACATTAATGATTCTGGTATAAATTAGGGATTTTAAATTTCGGTGCACAAAACACAAGAATGACAAATATTAAAACACTACAGAAATTTTTGCATATTTCCATTTCAGAATAGCTTATATCCAACAATTTAAAACCATTGGAACCCGATATGGGATTCAAGCAGCTGAATCTAAACGCAGAGCCTAGTCCTATGGACTACGTAAGTCACCTAGTCCCATGCTCATTGGCTGCCACGTGGCATCCCATCAAATGCTCGGGTGCCATGAAGATGAGCAGGCCGATGATCAAGACCACTGAAAGAAATATATTCTAAAATAATTTTATATCTGCACAGTCAATGGTGTCAACTGTGCAAAAAATGAAAGGTGAAACCATAGCTAGATTTACCATTCATATTTTGCATGGTTGACACGAATGACCGCGTGTTTTTTATTTTTTTTAAACAAAAATTACTGATCTTTATCATCGGCCAGCTCCTTCACTTGGAACCGACTCCTGTGATCAAGTGCCACATGGAAACCATCCGATGTGGAACTAAGTAAGTTACTTAGTTCAAAGGAGTATATATATATATATATATATATATATATATATATATATATATATATATATATATATATATATATATATATATATATATATATATAAGTGTGTGTGTGTGTGTGAGGTGTGAGACGCTACCCTCGAAGTTAGTGTTTTCACGCTACCTTCGAGCTTGTTGGGTGCCGCATAGCACTCAACCTAAGGATCGGATGCCGGGTAGCACTCAACCTAAGGAACAGGTGCCACGGAAACATGCCCAAGGTCGATCAGCTATCGTCCTCTAAAAAATATTTTGAACTCTTTTCCACCGTTGGATTTTGGGACGAAGTTGGAAATTTTAAATGCATCGTGTTTGGCTGTTGAACCATGACGATTGACTTGTAATTTGAGGGGTAAAATAGTCCAAATTTTTTTATAAAAATTCTAAAACCCTAGGAGACTGGCTGATCCCTTAGAGGATGCGATGTACCTCACAATCACGTGCCACGTTATCTAGGCCTCCAAAAATGAACCTTTGTGAGTAGCGTCTCTGTATCATATATATACATATATGGAAAAGAGGTCTATGCATTCAAACACATAGTGTGATCGGTTAGAATGCTAGATCACGTGCCACATGGCATATGATCTCCAAAATAACACCCTTTGCGGATAGATCGACCATGTAGCATGTAATTTACAAAAAAAACTCGTTTTGAAGACTTTTTTGCCCTTCAAAACCCAGGTAAAATGGTTCCTTCTGCCCGCCTGAACTTCGTGCATTGAACTTTTACACCTTTGACCAGGTTTTGGACTGTAGATACATCATACACACCGTTTTTAATTTATTTATTTTAGATGGACTTGATAGTCCTTGGACAAGTTGTCGTAGCACCTGATCCTAGGGATGGGTACCACATGGAACCCATCTACTTCGAACGCATTGATAAATTGTGCTTTCAAACGCACATTAAAGCCCTATATATATATATATATATATATATAGAGAGAGAGAGAGAGAGAGAGAGAGAGAGAGAATGGGACATGCATTCGAATGCATAGGGTGAACCGTGGCAAATGATGGCGAATTACACACTTCTAAGGCTTCATCCAGCCTCCAACGCTTTTAGCAAACAACGGAATGTTTTCCCCTTCAAATCACATGTCAAGGTTTGTGGTTTGCCTAAACATGGTGCATTCAAATTTTGCATCTTTCACCAAATTTCAACGATCCTATAGCATAAATTAGAGACAAACTAGCACCAATTATTCGGAAATGGTATAATCACAGCACTTTGAGAGTATATCATGCACATACAAGTGCATTAGGGACCCAAAAGACACATGTCACTGTTAGAAAAGTGAAATTACCACGAAACAAAGTATAATTAATTCCAGTATCATGAAAGGTCTACAACATAGGTCAGGGGTTTAAATTCCATGCTTACCTATCGAAAAAAATAAAAATAAAAGGTCTACAACATCACTGCTGATTAAAAATGAGAACTGAAAACGTGCCTTATGAGGTAAAAGAAATCCTTCAAAAACAAGACATCTTTTGTTTAATTTACAGGTAACACACTAATAGGTCATGTAGGTGTGACCAATAGTACCTAACCATTCAGAAGTGGAGTTGGAACCAAAAGTATAAAAAACAGCAACAAACGGTACAAGAATCCGAATACCACGAAAAATTTAAAACACCAAAAGAAAATAGTATCACAAAAAAAAAATCATGCCTCATCCAGACGATTGTTAAGCACCAAAATAAAAATATTATAATGGTGATTTACGGGTATAGGAGACTTACCATGCTTCTATAATCAAAACACGATTTGAAGCCCTTTTATCATATAAGAACCTACAAAATCGAGGCAAATGTAAGTTCAATTCCACAACAGAATTCTACACAAACCAATGTGTATGCAAACCATTTCAACCTACATTTCGCTAACAAGACAAAGGCTGAAAAATTAAACTAATGAAGGGAAGTTTGGCATTCCTTAAAGAACAAAAAGGGGAAGTAGTATACAAGTAATATGTTAAACCTCAATGACACAAGCATCACATGTAAGGGAGTAAAAAGGTTTTGGTCTTTCCTGTCTTCCCCCTTACCTTATGGATCAGGTGAAGCTTAAAAGTAAGATTATAAGGAGGGATCTCAATTGTAAAAAAGTAAATTCAGCAATGAGAAGTCCATTCTAAAAGGATAAGCTCATATATCTCGTAAAGCTTAAAAGTATGATATAATAGGTGTAAGAGTCTGTCTTTCCTCTCAAATTTTCATCCCAAATAAAAAGCTAAAAAAAACCTCAATCAATCAACCAGTCCACTCAAAAATTCAATCAAGTCATACCTACCTTGGGTATTTAGAAACACGAAAACTCGACTCGACTCAAAAGTCAGGTGAGTAGAGTCAACTCGGAAACTCGCTCCAACTTGGGTTATTTAATAAATTTTTAAATATATATTTTATATAATTATAAAAAAAAATTGCACAGAAGATGTGCAAACGAAAAAAAAGGGAGCGCCATCTAACCAATATGATATGAAGATTGAAGAGTATGTTGTACTGTGGTACATGTTTGAAGAATAAGACTTAGTTGTTTTGGGGATCTGTGCCACTTGGAACACCATCTAAGCCATACAATGTGAAGAGCATTCAATCAGATGATGACTGATTTCAATCGGATTATACAGATTATGTTTCGTGATAATCGTTGACCTCAAAGATCTTTACATCATGGTATTCCACTAGTATGGCTTAGATCGTCCCAAATAAAAACAATGTGTTTTGTTTTTAACAATTTCCCGTGGCGCAATCTCGTGCAAGGTTTAGCTCCCAAAAAATAAAAAATATGAACTCCAATAAAAAAAATAATGAGATTAGAGCTGCCTCCAACAACAACAAAAAATAAATAAATAAATAAATACTCACAGCAGCTAGTTTCTTCTTCTTCTTCTTCTTCTTCTCAGCAGCTTATGGCTGCCATTACAACATGAAATTGGGACTGAGGGTTGCGGTTTGGATTGCGATATCTACTCTTAATCATCTTCTTCGATCCAGATTTTAGGGCTCGGGAGACGGAACAATTGTAGCGAGAGAGAGCCGAGGGGGGAGCTTCTGTTTAACGCTGGGGCTTTAATATTTATAGAATCAAATTACAGTTTTACCCTTTTAAATTAAAGAAACCCCCCGCCAACCCTCTCTCAATTGACGCGACTTTAATAACACGTTCGTTTGAGGGTAATATAGGAAAATTACATGTGAAGTGGGGGTGTTTATTGAAACGATCAAAATTCTTACTCGCTTTCGTCGTAATTGGCGAGCGTATAACGCTGTAAATAAAGGAGCAAAAAGCAACGGCTATAAAAACGGCTCCTGTTTTCACAAGGTTTTTGGCCCCCTTGAAAATCGTAGCAATATTCTTTCAAAAAGCCCTTCTTCAACTGGAGCTGCAGTAAAGTCGATTTTTACTGTAGCAATGTTTACAGACAACTAATTGCTTCCCCATAAATTCAACTTCCCTCTCAATGCGATTCCCTCAAGAACACTTCAAGCGCAGCTATAATATTTTTTTAAATGGGTTTCTAGCTATAAATATATGAGATTAATATGACCTACTGAAAATTTCCTTTTTATCATGTGTGCTGCTGGTCATAAAGAAAGTAAGGAAGAATTAGAGATGGGATTTGGTTTTTCAGAATTTTGGTGTTCCCCATGGGATGATGATGCTGATAGTGGAGCAGGTGACGGTCGTAGATGGTGTTGAATGAGTGAGGGCTACGATGGAGGACTAATATTAGAGAATTCATTTTTGAAATTAGTATTAAGATACAAAAGTATGACAAAAATTCTACTTTAAGCCTCGTTTTTTGTAGGCATCGAATCCCATGGGTTATTTTTTAAAGGCATTGAAGCCCGTGCATGGAGTTGGAGGCCTTCTATTTTATTTATTATTATTTTTTAGTGCAAATGTCATGGAAAAAATTGAGTGTAATTAGATGATTAAATATCAGAGCCGAAATAGCAAGATGGGTTTTCAATCGGTAAATCGTTTTAGTTTTCAATTTGGTTGGGTTTTCAATCGGGAAATCGTTTTAGTATAGTTTCCAATTTGGCTGGGTTTCCAACCAGAGCCAAAGCATTCTCCCGCATGGGTTTTAGTTCATTATACTCACAATTCAGTCTCAAACTAGCATCGATTAGTGCCCAAGTTGAACATTTGAAGTACCCACAAAAATATTACACGACTTGTTCTTTTCGTTGCAATATAAAATAGCATTGAAAAGGTATTTTTACAGGTTGATTTTACAGTGAAAGGAACGTTCATTTTACGGCAAAATATTACATTAAAAGTAGATTTTGCATGTAATCCAATCAGCATTTTTTTTACATGTAATATGCCTTTTACGAGGGAAGGATTACTACGAAACAAATGTGCCCTAAGTCGATTCGGTGAGTTTTCGAGTGGGATCAGTAAGTAGCTCGATTTTGTAGCTCCTTCGATCCTCATAACGAAAAGCAAGCAAAGAATTGCTCGTAGTACACATAAGTGTGTGGAAGAGGGTGGATGAGGCCACAGAGAGCATGACTCAAGCCAACTTTTCAGGCAGAGTGCAACTTGCAGACGTAATTTTGAAGAGTAATGCAGCTATTGAATGCTGGTTGCAAACATAAGAGGCGTGATATTTTAGTAATGACACTAATTAGTAATTAGACCTACTATAATATAATTAGATTCCTTGGTCGATTTACTCAGTCCAAGCTGGTTCTCATACGGGTTATTATTGTGGTCATAGTTTTGAACCTACACAATTTACTAGGACAATACTAAAACCAATATGGACAACTTTTTAATCACATGATGGAGATTGCTTTGGCTCTAATATTTTACAAAATAAATCTTGAAATACTAAATGTTAAATCACACGAAATACATGATAATTTCACATGGCACATATCCCAAAAACTGACTTAGGTAACAAGCTCACTGCAGCTCAAGTCAAATACCTGATACCATCTCATAAGTAAAAGGGGGAATACATTAACCAACACTATAGCCTGTCTAGGCTAGTATATTAGTTATCAAATGTTTAGGAAGGTAACTCCCCATATATATAGTGTGTATGTATGGGAAATGATCTCCTAACTCGAGGCATGGGACATAAGCCCTTGACTCAAGCTCCTATTAGTTGAACGTCACATCACGTGATTTTAAAAGTCAACTGATATGACATGCAGTTAATGATAGCTTAAGTCATAGGCTTATATCATTTGGTGGGAGGATTATTACCCCATATATCAAGAGAGAGAGAGAGAGAGTGCTATATTATAATAGTCTAGTGAAATAATATAAAAACTGATTTGACAGACCACATGTAGATAGATTAGGGCTATGACAACCCATTTTTACACCATATGGCCAACATCTTTGGTCAATCAAAGTAGTCCAACTAGCGGCCCATCAATAGCATATATCTTGGCCCATAAAATAAATCAAATAATCGATCAAAGTTCAATAAATAACATATTCAAATAAATCAAATAATTTAGATGATTCCATTAGATAGTTCACAAAGAAATCAGATAGTTTTAATAGTTAGATGTCAAATGATCAATTATCATATATCAGATGTCAATGGTCAGAAATCAGATGTCGATAATCAGATCTCAATGATCAGAAATAAGATGTCAGATGGCAATATATCAGTTGTCAAAAGTCAGGTGGTAATTCAATAACTGAACTTCAAGTGGTCCAATAACATTCAAAGGTGTCAGATAACTTAAAATAATTGGACATCCATATAGATGTCCATGTCCAACATATAACAAAGCGACACTGGATACCGAGTGCCAACCTCAAGGTCCAGAAATTCAGATATTTCAAATGGTTCAAATACACCAACTAGCCCATCGTGCGTTCAAAATCGAGGCTTTTCTCCCTAGGGCTATTATTGTCCTTCATAGTTTGAAAATATGGTATTCAATTCAAAATTTAACATCAAATTCAATAGCAATATGCTTGATCGTTTTATTTCAAATCTTGCAAGTGCACAAGTTCAGATGTACTAGGGAAAGTATAAGAGTGTCGAATCACAGGGATTAGTCGTTTATTTTATACTACAGGCTTATTTAGAAAGGGAATTTTATAAGAGTAATATTCTAATTATTTTATTAAAGAAAACATATTTGAAAAATATTGACAGACAAGTCTGGGATCTCCCTTGGATCTTAGATTCATAAATAACTCGCATCCGATTCTTAATCTATTTCAAAATCCAGGTACCCCCGCTCCAGGTTGCAAGCTTAGTCGCTTCGTATATGAATTAGATAAATCTAATTACGAGTTAGATAAATCTAATCGTCAAGGCATCATTGCACGAATCAACTAAAACTACCCTACAAGGCCTAGTCCGTCGGTGAATATCCTATCTAGGCTAACCCGAATCCCTACAAGGACACTGAAATTAAATTAAATAAGATTGCAGCGTTATTATCACGTTCTCGATATATTCGAAACCTCGAACATGCAATCGTACCATTAATAGAATCCAAAATAAAAGAGAAATATAAATTGAATTAGTTACTTATCTTTGATTGTACAAGAGATCCCAAGCTTCACGACGCTTTAGTCGCGCATTGTTGCTATGATCTTCATCATCGCTGAATCAATCATAAAACGATGATTACAAAGCTGTCAATCTCACAAACTTTCGCAGATATGAAATCTAGATGTAAAACTATGAGCAAAAAGCCCTATGGCTGAAGGCTATTTTATTCCTAACCTAGGGTCCTTATTTTATTCCTAACCTAGGGTCCTAACCTAGGGTCCTTATTTCTAATAGGAAACAAACCCTAGAATGAATCTAATCTAAACTAGGAAGGTAGAAGATCTTAGAGTCTTGATTTTAGGAAGAAGTTAGCTTGTTCCCGCCTGAAAATCAGCAAGAAACTCAATCTGCGCGCCTAAAAATCAGCAAGAATCCCAACTCTGACTCGTCCATATTTGCATTTGGACCAGTCACAAATTGTAATTCTGAAGCTTCCTTCTGTTGTTGGGTTGTGATCAGTCGAAATAGATATTTGGATCGGCCACAACTCAGATTTCTGAAGTTTTATAGAGCTGGACCAGTCACAATGGCAATTATGACCAGCCATAAATCAGATTTTTGAAATTCCCGACTGGTCACGACTGCAAAATCCTGTATTTTTATGTGAACTTCATTTGGCCATAACTTTTGATATACAACTTGAAATTAGGTGATTATTGGCTCGTTGAAAAGCTGAAAAAGTCTTCTTTCCAATGGTATGGGCCCCAGTTCTAGCGAATCTACGTGTAAACTTTGGCACTCTCCTTTCTTTCTGTCATTCTAATAGGTTCTTATCATAGCTTCAAGGCTCCCTTAACTTTGCTCTTTTAATCACGTTTGCACTTTAAAGCTTTCAAAAACTGTTATACTCAATCATGAACTAAAAGAACACATTAGTAATTAAATGAGGCCTAGCAATGCAGAGATTTGAGTTAAAATTATACACTTTTTAAGGTCGATTACACCCTTAAACCTCAACTTTGGTAATCCTCGAGCAAAGGCAAAATTTAAAACTAAAGCTAAAGATTAGAACTCTTACTCTATAAAAATAAATGCTACTTTCATAGGGAGCACGATTGCATTTAGTATATGCAATAAGCCAGTGGAGGAGTTGTGTCTCCTGAGGGTTTACAGTGAAGAAAACCACAAACTTCTAAACCAGTTTTTAATACCATCGGTAACTTGAGTTTTCAAAATCGGTTTTCATAATGTATATATTTTTGAAAATAAAAATTAGTAATTGATTTAACATGTGAGCTTTTATTCTTAAATACCAATGTCATATTAATCCTGATGTTACCTATTCAATTAACCCAATGCTTCGATCCTTAGATAAATCCTTCATTTATGCCTAGAGTGTCATGTGTGTATTAACACATGCTAAAATCTTTCCATCGCATGACTAATTCAAACAAAGAATCGTCGGATCTCAAGTCTCGACTCAATCCTCACCTTAGGTATATACTCAAAACAGGATCGCTCCGATGAATGGTTCACTTTTTTACACACATGTGAGAAGGAGTTACAATGTAAATCAAAGAGTCTCACACGATATAAGAAACAAGATTCATTAATGAATTTAAAAGAAACCTCATAAAGAAAGATATTTATATCATAAGCATGTCATACCAAGTACCATAGGCATTGCACTATCACTCTCTACAAGGCATTTACCACTCAAGATTATATCAAGAAGGTCTTTTTCAAGGTTGTAACGAGGTTCGGGTAAAGGTTAAGAAAGAAAGGAAAGTTGGGCTCAAATTTTCTGAGAAATTCGAAAAGAAAATGACTTTGATTTTTCTAATTTTCCACTCTTTCTTTTTCAAATCTCTCAAAATATTTCTTTTTCACTTTTCTTTTTTCTCAACTTTCTTTCCTCTTCTTTTTACCCCTTTTCTTTTTGAAATCACCTCATGTTTTTCATTTATTTTCAACCTTTTTTTGCCCTCCCTTTTTTCATATAATTTTCTGCCATATAAACACCACTCTCATGCCTCTCAACTTACCCTCTTCCCATTTACTCTCACCCCTCGTTCCCAATTTCTCAGAGATTAAAAGGTAAAGCTTAAATTTTCAGATATTGGTGTCGGGGTATGGTTAACATGGCTTATCAAGAAATAAATAAAGACAAAATTTTCAATCAAGCTCAAAAAGGGTACTAAAAGGTAAATTTGTGTGAGGTGGGGCATTTTAGGCACAAGCAAGCCAAAGATGGCCTTCAATCACTTCCTCACAAGGTGGTAATGATGTATGTTTGTTTCAAGTTAAAGAGCAATGTATTCTAGTACAATGCTACAAAGCAATGTAAAGTAAACAAACCAAAATAAATTGTGTGAAATTTAAATAATTAAACACAAATTCAAAGATACTTCGAATTTATATGTACTCATCAAGAACGAGAAAACAATTCTAAAGCTCACCGGGTATAGTCTTTCCTAGGATCTTAAGATTCAAAATTCAAATTAATCCTTTGATTTTCAGACTTAGGCATGGAAGAAGTGTAAAAATTTTATTTTCTAAACATGAAATTCAGACCTATCCTTAAATGTTTACATTGGAATTAATAATCCTAAACAACAACAGTCTTGTCATGGCATAAATATTTTCAAATTCGAATTCACATGCTTCATCAATTACAATTTGAAAACTACGAGAAAATAAAGCATATGATGGTTCAAAACTTATATACAAAACTGTGGATTTGAGGGTGCATTAAACAATGATCCAGTAAAAGATGCAGAATTTTAGAAATATGAATTATGCAATAAGCACAACACCCTCAAACCTGAATGGTGCAATGCCCTCATTGCACAAAACCATAAGCAATGAAAACAGCAAGAGGTCAATCTAAAAAGATATAAAATACAACACACACACCATCTAAGCACACAATCTAAACTAACCAAAAGAAAAAGAAATGGAATGGAGTTACCTTTGAAGCGTGAAAATCGTCGATTGCGGCCACAAGATGCGAAGAGTTGATCCATCACGTTGAATTTGAGGCGTGGGGAGGCGAAACGCGGAACGATGATCGACAATGTGCAGTGGAAGGCAAAAAGGTGGTGTAAATGTATGCGTAAATGGTGGAGGGAATAAATGCGTGTGGCGTGAAAGGTGGAATGACACAAGAGAATAAAAAATTTCAAAAGTAAAACCGTGGGAGCTCAAGGAAGAAGAATAAGAAAAGGGGATTAGGGTTTGGACTGGTTGAAAATGGGATTTCGATCGGTCACAGGGCTTTATATAACCTTGAAACCTCTTATTTCAACCAGTCGAAACCATGTCGATCGGTCAAGTTTATATATTTTCTTTAAAACAACCTCTGTTATGAGGCTAATTCCAGAATTTGACGGGTCGAAACTCTGTTTCTTCATTTGGTTTCTTAGCACATCGATCAGCCGAAACTCTATATCTTCCTTTGGTTTCTTAGCACATCGATTGGTCGAAATCTGGTAGAGAACATGGTTCTCAGCTCAGATTTCATGAATACTTACCTAATTTTTTATTTTCTTTATTTTTTTCTTTTTAAAATTATATATATATATATATATATATATATATATATATATATATATATATAATGTACAAAGGCTTGGATTGTCTTCCAAGAAGCGCTAAATTTTTGTTTTGCGGTCTTCAGTCGGACCCCCCTCAAGCTTCGATAGGCACGAGAAAGGACCATTCATTTAGCATGAATTGGTTGCCTTTTTTATCACATAAGGGCTTGAGGCTTTTTGTGGGTGGACTTTCAATCAACTCATCCACCCTATAAACTATGACATATTCGGATTCATTCTGTGTTGACAATTTAGGAGCACCGAATAAGTCCCAATTTAAAACCAATCGACTTGAGGGTTTGTCTAAGCATTGTAAAAATGGATCGCTAGGCACATATGGTGCCTCAAATGTAATGATCGGCTGCTCAGTCGATGTAGAACAAGGACTTGTGTCCTCCTCATGTAATTATTTTTTTGGTGTGAGAGGAGTAACACAAATTGGTTGGCTATCTTTCACTGTTTCAATCTTATGTGGGCCAATCACATCTTCCTTGAAATCTACCTCATGTCCGGCCCAAAAGGTCATTGTCTCATCCTCAGGCTCAGGGGCAGGGGTAGATCCCCTCTCAACTCCTGATCTGACGGGATGCCTATAAGTTGG
Organism: Chloranthus sessilifolius; assembly: GCA_021018995.1. Taxonomy (NCBI): domain Eukaryota; kingdom Viridiplantae; phylum Streptophyta; class Magnoliopsida; order Chloranthales; family Chloranthaceae; genus Chloranthus; species Chloranthus sessilifolius. The sequence continues at coordinate 45,549,859 of CM037596.1, forward strand.
CTAGGTAAGGAATCTTCCTCCCTAGTGATGGCAGCATCCGTCTACCCCCTTTGGTATTCGACTCTCGCAAGAATCTGAGAGTGGATTCTTTCAAGAAAGACTAAATTGGATTGGAGTTCTTCTTCTAACATAACTAATCTCTCTTCTTCGGAATCAGAACTCCCTGGGGATTGTGAATATTGTGGGTAAAACTGGGGTTGGTTTGAAAATTTTAGCACAAAAGGCGGATTTAATTCACAACCCCAATTTGAGACCCAATGATTAAGACCATTGTCCCCATATCCATCTGAATAGTGGCATGGAGTCTCATAAATAAACCCATCAAAAGATGGGGGCACAAAATTTGTGAGAAACTCCATATCACACAGACTACGAAACAAAAATGAAAAAACTAAAACCTAACTAGATTTGAAAGCAAAGGTACGTACCTTGGCCTCTAGCGGGCATCCCCTTTAAAGCTTTGATAGGCTCAGACCTCGGTCTCCAAATTTGAAAAAAAAAAAACTAAAATTAGAAAACTAATAATACAAACTAACTAAAAGGCAATAGCTCAAATAAAACAGTAGTCTCCGGCAACGGTGTAAAAAACTTGATCGTTTTATTTCAAAACCTTGCAAGTGCACAAGTTCAGATGTACTAGGGCAAGTACAAGGGTGTCGAACCATAGAGACTAGTCATTTATTTTAAACTACAACCTTATTTAGAAAGAGGATTTTATAAGAGTAGTATTCTAATTATTTTATAAAAGAAAACATATTTGAAAAATATTGAGAGGCAAGCCTGAGATCTCCCTTGGATATCAGATGCATAAATAACTCGCATCTTATTCCTAATCTAGTCTGAAATCCAGGTACCCCCGCTCCAGGCTACAAGTTCAGTCGCTTTGTATATGAATTAGATAAATCTAATTGCCAGTTAGATAAATCTAATTGTCAAGGCATTATTACATGAACCAACAAAAACTACCTTGCAAGGCCTAGTCCGTCGATGAATATCCTATCTAGGCTAACCCCAATTCCTATAAGGCGACTGGAATTAAACTAAATAAGATTGCAGAGTTACTATCACGTTCTCGATATATTTGAAACCTCTAACATGCAATTATACCATTAATGGAATCCAAAATAAAAGAGAAATACAAATTTACTTATCTTTGATCGTACAAGAGATCCCAAGCTTCAAGACATTTTAGTTGCACATCGTTGCTATGATCTTCATCATCGCTAAATCGATCATAGAACGATGATTACAAAGCCCTCAATCTCACAAACTCTCGCAGATCTAAAATCTAGACCTAAAACTACGAGCACCCTACGGCTGAAAGCTATTTTATTCCTAACCTAGGGTCTTTATTTATAAATGTATAAGACCCTTGAACATTGATTTCTAATAGGAAACAAACCCTAGAATGAATCTAATCTAAATTAGGAAGGTAGAAGATCTTGGAGTCTTGATTTTAGGAAGAAGCCAGCTTGTTCGCACCTGAAAAGTAGCAAGAAACCCAGTTTGCACGCTTGAAAATCAGCAAGAATCCCAACTTTGATCGGTCCAGATTTGCATTTGAACCTGTCACAAATTGCAATTCTGAAGCTTCCTTCTATTGTTGGGTTGTGATCAGTCGAAATGGATATTTGAACTAGTCACAACTCAGATTTATGAAATTTTATAGAGCTGGATCGGTCACAATGGCAGTAATGAACGGTCACAAATCAGATTTTTGAAATGCCTGACTGGTCATGACTGTAAAATTCTACATTTCTATGCGAACTTCATTTGGCCATAACTTTTGATATACAACTCAGAATCAGGTGATTCTTGGCTTGTTGGAAAGCTAGGAAAGTCTTCTTTCCAATAGTATAGACTTCAGTTCCATCATATCTATGTGTAAACTTTGGTACTCTCCTTTCTTTCTGCTGTTCTAGAGTCTCTTAACTTTGCTCTTTTAACCACGTTTGCGCTTTAAGGCCTTCAAAACCCATTATTCTCAATCATGAACTAAAAGCACACATTAGTAATTAAATGAGGCCTAGCAATGCCGACATTTGGGTCAAAATTATACACTTTTTAAGGCCGATCAATGCTTCAGATAGTCAATAAAGAAATTTCTAATGAGTTCATATAATGTCGAAGTCAGGTGATCTATAATTTGGGTCAAATGTGTCAAAGTATTCAAATAATGATTGAATTCATATATAAAAAAAATTGTACATTGACCTTATAGTTTCGAAATATTCTAACAAACTGTTGTCAATTCAAAAGATCCAATTTGATTCAGATGAATCAATGATATCAGAATATTTATAAGGTGCTCAATGTAGTTCACTGATATCAAAATATTCATAGGATTCAATGAGGTTCAAAAGTGTCAAAATTATCTCAATATTATTTAAAGTGCTTCTAAACATCACATATTTGAAAAATATTTCAAGGTGCTCAAAAATATCAAAACTTGATTCATAAATTCATATTCATGTTCAAAGGAGTTAAATAGATATCATATATGTTCAGACCGATTATCGAACAAGTCAACACAATATCTTAAATAATATTCAATGCATAATTTATTTAGTAGACAACATTCAATCATCAAACTTTTTATTTCATCCAATAATAATCATTGTTATGGTCATATCAACTTCTTCTAGACTCAATAATGATGAGAAACAATCTCCAAATACACAATTCATAATTAATAACATTTTCTTCATATACGAACAAAGAAGAGATACAAATTTGGTTCATGGTTTTCCTTTCATAATTCCATGGCATTGGAGAAGGCGATCAAATAGCCTTTGCAGGCCCAATTGCGATGATGTTTGGCTTGAAACTTTTAGTCTAAGGGGCTATTTGGATCTCTAGATTAAAAAATCATACCTTTTTTCCAGAAAAAGTCTTTGTATAGTGTTCGGGTATAAAATAAGGTTAGTGACTTTTTCTCCATTGACAAAAAGGTATCTATTTTGATTCAAGATGAGAATGTTTTTTCTTCCACCAAAGTAGGTGAAAATTTTTTATCATCAAAATTTGAGGCAAATTTGTCTATATTATAAATTTAACCTCACACCACTTGACCACCCAACCACCACCACCAATGCTACTAGCACAACCACCATGACCATCCCACCACCACCACACCAACCTCCTCTACCTCAACACCACAACCACCATCACCACCACCTCCACAACCTCCTCCACCTCACCACCACAACCCCCACCTCACCACTTGATCACCCCACTCCACCACCACCGACACCACAACCTCCTCTACCTCACCACCGCACCCACCACCACAACCTCTTCCACAACACCACCACTAACTACTCCCACCACCACAGTTGTCACCACCACCACAATCGCTTTCGCCTCATCACTACCACCTCCACCACCACCACCATCGCTGCAACCAACACAACCTCCTATGACTCACCACCAACACCAACACCCCCCCACCACAACTACCACTACCACTTCCACAATCCCCACCCCCACCACTATCACAGTGGCAGTGGTTGGATGGTAGTGGTGGTAGCGGTAGTGAGTGGTGGAGGTTATAGTGAAGTGGAGAGGGTGGTGGTGAGAGAGGGTGGTGGTTGTACTAGCACAACCACCACCACTACTAACACTGGCACAACTACCACCAGCCCATCTCCTCCACGTCACACCATAACCTCCACCACCATTACTAACACAAACATGACCACCGTTACCACCATGACCACCGCCACTACTAGAAGAATCACCACCAATAGCACCACCCTAATAGAAGCATCACCACCGCCACCACCACAACTAGGACCACCTCTATGACCACCACCTTCTCCCCCACACATCCACCACCACCTCCTCCTCCGTCATGCCTACAAAACCACATGACCAGCACGACCTCCTCCACCACTACCACAAAGCCACATCACTGTAGACACTCCCATTTTGCCTTCTCGAGATATACAATTTTGTTCGATCAACCTTTGACCTCTTAACCCTGATATGAGAATCATGCACTGAAACAATATCACATGGCTGAACACAGGCTGAAACAACAGCTCTGCGGCTCAAATCCCAACATAGGGAGACTATATATTGAAATAATAGTATATAGTCGAAATGCAGACTAAAACAATAGTCTTGCATTTCAGACTAGAGACCAAATCCGGACAACCCCGAATTAAGCGCCTGAAACCCCGCGCGTAATTCGATTGCACACCAAGCCACAAACACGCAATCAGTCCCCCTTTCAGACTAAACTTTATTTCCCAGACTTATTCGAGACTCGATCACCTGCCTGAAAGCAGACGTGCGATTAGATTGAACGCCTTATCACTAGCATGTAATTCGCCTATGCCCGACCTAGCCTCACAGTCCTTGACCCCTAAGTTTCCTCGATTAAACGCTTATGAAAAAATACTTAATTGGATTGCGCACGCACTACCAAGCGCGTAATTAGCCCTAATGCTATTAGGACTAAGAAAATTGCTGAGCAAGTCAGCCGGTCGCTTACTGAGTCGGGGACTGACTCAAAGCGAATAAGCATCAAGAAATAGGTGCATAATTCATTTAAACCCCTGGAAAATGGCGCGTAATTGAAGGAAAACCTATAATAGGTTTTTTTCTTAAATCGCCCAAGAGGTTGGCAACAACACGAGAGAGAGCAGATTTTTTTTGGGATTTCGAAACCAGAGAACTCTGAGGACAAACCCATAGAGTAACCTAGTCATGATTTCGAAATTCAAGCTTTGAATCTTCGACATTTCTCTCCGCAGCCCTGCCCTAGGTAATAATTCAATTTTTAGTTTTCGACCATAATTTCTAGCCTATAGATTTAGGATTTCTATTAGTTTTAATCATAAATTTTAATTTTCAGTCTGAGACCGTAGCACCCTTTTTAGACTGCAAAAATTATATATCTGGTTCTAATTCTTTGGTTTCGGAACCAGTCCTTAATCCGATGGTCTAATTCACCGACCCTAGGCTCTAATTCCGTTCTAAAATCTCAATCTATAGTCCTTTCATTAATTTTTGGTTCTAATCCTTTGATTTAGAATCAGTCCTTAATCATACGATCTGATTTTCTAATTTCGAACCCGAATTCGGTCTTAAAAATTAAAAATTTAGTTTTAATTCCTCAATTTAATACTTCTAAAAATTTTAAATATAATTTCAGTTTTTATAATTCTAGTTCATAATTTAATTCATAATTATTATTTCGAAATCAATTCTGAAAAATCTAAAAAATACTATTTTACGGTCCGAAATCCAACTTATCTTTAATCTCAGTCATCCGATTTACCCAAGAGAGCTTACGGAGGATACTCGAGAACGAGGCCAATCCTCCCTAGCATAGCGGGCCCAAACCCCCTATATTTTAGGAATTTTAGAATTAACTAATCACTTTTTCTTATTTTTTTAGTATAATTAATTAGTAGATTTATTTTATTTCAGCATAATTAATTAGTTGAGTTCATTAGACTTTAGTATGATTGATTAATTTCTTCAAATCAGATTTTAATTGGTTAATTCCTTGCTTTAATTAGAGTTTAACATGATTAATTTCATTGCTTCAATTAGACTTTTGGTATAGTTAATTCCTTTCTTTGATTAGAACTTTAACATAATTAGTTTATTTATTTTAATTAGATTTTTAATAAAATCAGTTTATTTATTTTAATTAGTTATTAATAAAATTTTATTCCTTTGCTTAAATTAGAGTTTCAGTAAGATTAGTTTTCTACTTTAATTAGAACTCCAATAGGACTGTTATAATTGCTTTAATTAGAATTTCAATAGAATTATTATGCTTGACTTAATTAGAATTCCAATAGGATTGTTATACTTGCTTAATTAGAATTCTAGTACAATTGGTATGCTTGAATTAATTAGAGTTTCATCAAGACTATTACATGTGCACTCCTAGTACAATTAGGAAACCTGATCATAATTAAACTTCTAATGGAATTAGGAGACTAAAATTAATTGGACTTCTAGTAGTACGATGACGCTTAATTAAGTAGACTTTTAATAAGAATAGGAATAGTAAAAATTAACTAGACTCCTGATAGAACTAGAATATTAAATTAAATAAATTACAATAGATCACCACACAGCTAAACTCACAACAGAATAAGGGAAGTCTAAACTGATCAGAACTATAACTATAAAGGGAAATAAAAGGGAAATTAAACTATCTAAATTAAGAAAAAGACATAGCTGCTGACGTTTGTAGGCGGACCATTCAGTATAGAAGTAACCCATACCCGCTCTTAAGCGTAATCATTGACGTGTTGTAGCGTCGATAAATATCTGTAGCTGGCAATCGTAACAAACTAGGAATCTTCCTAGAAAACTCCTTTTTTATTATTATTTGTTTTTACCTCAACTATTCTAAATGCCGCATCGCGAGAGTCCACTTGGACAGAATTGGAGCCACTGATTTGACGGGGACCGAGAGGAACCCACAAAAAATGCACACCAATAGACTGGTAATCGCGATGGGATACTTTTGCAAACTCTTTTTCTAGATAGTTTGATTTCATCTTATCTCCCCATTTTTTCTTCCTTCCATCGTGTCATTTAGATTCTCTTTTATATATATGAGTCTTTGTCAAAGACTCGAGATGTCTGGTATACGAAGGGTGAGTTTAGGAGACCCACCATTGTGGGGATATCATAACAACCCCACATATGAAGAAAAGTCATTTCACAATTCTAGCGCACGACAACCTGAGATTAACATGGCTGGAGAGCAAGAAAATCCCTTCTCTATCCCACACACTGGTAATAATCATAATGGGAGAGATGGTAACACCGGATAAAACCTCACCGCTCAATAAATCGTAGAACTTAGTATCCAAAGAATACAAAGAGGAGATGACGACTCTGAAGAATTACTTCGAGGGTTGGCTGCCGCATATGAAATCGTTAGGTCACGACAACTTTCAAAAGAATAAGAGCGACAAGAGGGGCCACCTCCTACCTCAAGCACGGTGTTAGCCCGCGCCACACCATTGAGACAATCTGTCCATACATTCTTCAACGATAACCCCTTAGACAAGGTTTGCTCACGGGTTACTCCAAGAGATAGCACCATTAAAATCGAAGATCTCCCTAAAATGCTCGATGAGTACATGGCCAAGAGAGAGCATCCCGGCCACTCGTTCGAATTCGACAAATCTTGTCGAGAGGTCGAGTTTAATTTACCAATAGGATTTAAGCCACCAAAATTTATCAAATATAATGGCACTGGAAATCCGAATTATCACTTAGCCCTCTTTTGTAATGATTGTTGACCCATACGTGATAATCAAGGACTTCTCATTTACTATTTCTAACGCTCATTAGAACGAGAAGCTTTAGATTGGTTTGCAGGACTCCCGCTTTATAAGATAGAAATCTTCGATGAATTAGTCGGCCAATTCTTAGATCAATACAAACATTTGATCCAAGAGACAATCAGTCTCAGCGATCTAATGGCAGCCAATCGAGGACCTGATAAAAAATTTACCGACTTCATCGCTAGATGGAGAAAACTTGCTGCTAGAACTGACACCTCAATGAAAAAGAAGGATTTGGTTGACATTACCATCGACAACACTAGGGAATTGTTAAAGAGCGCACTTGTCATAAGTGATTGCCCCGACTTCACTGCACTCCACTCCTGGGCATCCCGACTAGTGCGACACATTAAAGGCGGAGACTTAACTCTATCCATAGTCACGTCAAAAGTAGGCTCTTCCAATGAATCAGAATAGAAGAACAATAAGAAAGCCTTAGGAACTGAGCAAGTTAACACCATTGTCAACCAAGGACAGAACTCTAGTAACGGAAACTTTCAATCGCGAGATTTTGGGCAAAACCAAAATCAACAATGGTATACCAATCAAAATCAAGGTTCTAGTAAGCAAATATACATGAACCAAAACCAAGGCTAAAATCAAAATCAAGGCCAATACCAAAATAGAAATTAATACCCTAACGCCTACCAGAATCAAAACACGACACAGAATCGATCGGCCCACGGGCCGAATTATAATAACGTGCTCCCACCATAGAACTTTAATCTAGCTAGAGGCCCCTACCAACCAAGGCGGGAACACTATCCCCCTTTACCAGATATAATTCCTAACATCTTCTGTCTACTTAATACTCAGAATCTCCTCCGATTCTCGCAATTAAAACCTTGCCCATGGCCGACAAATCTAGACTACAGTAAATACTGTGCTTTCCATCGATACACAGGACACGATCTAGAGGAGTGTTGGGTCCTCAGGGATGTAATCTATGACATGAATGACCGAAATCATATCGATTGGGAAGCACTTAGGAATCCCAACCATAATAATAACCAACCCCAACAAAATTTAGGAATTGTTAACAACCCTATGCCCAACTACAACCAAATAACACCGGCTCAGGTCACTATCATAGATTTCTCCGATCAATTCCCCTTCTAACCTTCCACCTTAATCATTCGCATTCAACCCTCTGCTACTTTTGCCACACCAGCAAGAGCTCCTTCGCCCTCACATCCCTTAGCCTTGATCACTCGAATCGCCCCACTGAGCCTACCTCCTTATGTAAAATTCACTCAGATATGAGTCCAATCCTTTAGAGCTAGGAGAGCATTCCTCTATAGTCACCCACCGGAGCCTTCAACCCCTCTAAATCCCGAACTGATGCCATTACCGCTCCCTTTGTTCGATTCTGAACCTGAGTATGGAGATCATGTTAAGCAATAAAAAATATCATTTTTCACCTCTTAACCTGACCTTTGATGGACCCTTGAGCTGACTAATATGGTGTTTTAAGTGTGTTTTGTAGATAAGTAATAAATTGCAGCTTAGTGCAGATAATTAGTTAAAAGAGCCCAAGAAGCAATGTGCTACCCAATTGGAAAGGCTTGAGACCAAGTCTAGCTACAAGGAATAGAGATTGAACCTACTAAGGGGTTACTGAGTGTTGAACAAAGGAAGAACAACACACCCAAGATGTGTGCCAGCTATGGAAGCACAAGGGAGAACCTATCGAGAGGTTAAATCTAGCTGTCGAGAGGTTCTGATGCTCGAAAGCCAAGCGTCGAGAGGTGCAAATATGCTGTCAAGAGGTTCCATGAAGCTGTCGAGAGCTCCCCAGCACCTGTCGAGGGGATCTAAAGAGAAACTGCAAAGAGATCGAGAGGTGCCAGTAAGCTGTCGAGAGGATACCTGGAGATGTAGGGGAAGTCAAGAGGTTCCAAGATACTTATCGTGAGGTTCAACTAAACCTATCGAGCAGTGCAAGATAACCTGTCGATAACTTATCTGAAGCAACATTCATTCTCGCGAGGATAGAGCCAACTTGTTGAGCACTTCACTGAAGATTGTATAACCCGTTGACAGGATTGTCTATAACCTGTCGAGAGGATGACTGTGGAATTGGGCAGCATGAAGAAATAAGCCTTCAATCCTGCTGATAGGTGCAAATCAACCTCTCGAGATGTTCTCCCAACCTGTCGATAGGATCTTCATTAACCTATTGAGTTATCTCCAAACCTGTCGACTAGCTACTTCATTCCTGTCGAGAAGTCTGCGAAGCTGTCGAAAGCCAATGCAACCTGTCAACATGAACTTAAAGTAGATTCAGAACTTGTCGAGAGGATCCCAGAGCCTCTCGACACTCGTTTTGGAAACTTCTCAACATTTGTCTTCAGCAACTGCCACTTTCAAAGGTCAGTGCATGAGTTTCAAAGCACTTCAGCGACTCCTGGAGGTATTTTTGGTACTCAACTGTGCATGATTGAAAACCCTAACTCCATCACCTATTCTCGCCAGTTGAGAACCAATGAGAGAAGAGCTTCTAAAAGAGAAATTAGCCACATCAACAACCCAGCATAACAGAATTATTCCCTTGTGCTCTAATTGGCTGAAATGGATCTGAGGATAGAGGAGGAGAGTATAAAAGTTTGAAGAAAATAGAGAAGAACCATCTAGAATTTGAGAGAACCAGAGCCTAGCGAGTGATCCATATTTCCCTCCAAATTCTCCCTCCTTCACCATTCTCTCTTTAGCCAATGATGAGTGGCTAAACTCTTTTCAGTATTTAGGGTGAGGTCTTGAGCTATAAATTGAGAGATTCAAAGACTTGTAAGAGATTGTATATTGCACAGATTGCAGATATGGGCATAATAGTATTATAAGTTTATAATATAATTATGGGTTTTAAAGGTGATTCTAATCTATATTTCACTTTTTCATATTTAATTTCCCTGGATTGGATACTCTTGCGGATGCCAGCCAGAAATGGGGAGCTTGATAGCCTGGCATCTGTAGCATCTGTAATAGTTTTTTTGTTCCAATCAAGACTAATAGATTGAAGTAATCTTAGGGATGAACTGTATCTAGTAGAAGGGCAGATCATAAACTTAGGACTGTATCAGACTGTATCCAGTAGAAGGGCAGAGCCTAATCTTGGGATTGCCTTGATCCATTAGTGGAGATTAGATTCTTATACCTCACCTCTGCCGAAGAACCTGGATAGATCAATAGGTTGAGTAATCTTGGGGATGAACTGTATTTAGTAGAAGGGCAGATCATAAACTTAGGATTGTATCCAGTAGAAGGGCAGATCCTAACCTCAGGGTTGCTCTAATCCATTAATGGATTCAGGGGAACCTGGGTAGCTTGGAGCCAGAAAAGAGGATTGTTGCAAATCAGTTTTCTACAATGCTTTTAATTCCTTTAATTTTCAGTAAGAGACCAATATTACTAGCTGTTGTTCTCCATCTTTTGAATTTTCATCTCTTTTATATATCTCTTTATCTCTATGTTTGATTAGATCTAGATCAATAGCATTTATCTTTTATAGTGCGTAGTTAAACTGACAAAACCATAAAACCTCTCCTCTTTCCTGCTTTAGTTTAGTTTAAATTAGGATAGAGTGCCAAATCTATTATAGATATGGAGATTTACCATTCTTTAGAACACATTTCCCTGTGGACATACCCTTACTTACCTTTTAAAACTTGCTGTAATAGCCCTGAATCTTGCAGGACTGGCTGCTCACCTTGATTCAACATTGCTGTAATTTGTGCAGTTAATATGTTGTTTTAATCATATAATAATTGCTAAAGGTGACGGTAACAAACAAGCTTTTAGCGTCGCTGCCGGGGATCTGTATTTTTAAAAGTGGGAGATATAAGTTTTCTCATTTTTAGATTTAGATTTTTAATTTTCTGTTAAGTGTTTGATTAATTGCTTATGTAGTTTTATTATAGTTTTATTATAGTTTTACTCTATTACAGATCTGGATCTGTGGAGCTAAGAGGAGCTCTGTATCACTTGGAAGAACAAGCATTGCTTAAGTTTGTATCTCTTAGCTCTTTTTACATTCCTAGATCTGTGGTTGAGTGGATCTATAGTTTTGTAGTTGTTTGCCTTGTGATTATTTTGCTGATCTTTGTACTGTAATTTTTGGTGTTGTACTTGATTTCTGTGGTGTGTATGCTTGGGAGGAGATATCTTATTCCAGAGATTGCTTCTGTGAATCCTGAAGTCGAAAGACTTCTCAGACCCAAGCATCCCTTACACAAACCTGTGGTTACTTGTAAAAGTTCTGAAATGGGTGAATGGGTGAACAACCTAGAACACTGAAAGAATTCAATGCACCAGGGGTGTACAATTCCCCCTTTTGCATCCAATTCCTTGCTGTTCAAGGAAACTATGAGATCAAGTCTTCGATCATACAAATGTTATCCTCATACCATGGCTTGAGCAAAGAAGATTCATATAAGCATATTGATGAATTTTTGGGACTATACACGATATTCAATATTGCAGGTTTGGGGGAGGAAGCAACCAAGTTGAGACTCTTCCCTTTTTTACTAAAGGATAGAGCCAGAACTTGATTGTCAATGCTCCCACTTAATAGTATTTAATCCTGGAATAATCTTTAATGTCAGTTTTTGGCTAAATTTTTTCGATCCAAAATAAATCAGTTGAGGAAGAGCATTATCTCATTTACTCTAGCCCCAACTGAAGATTTTAATCAAGTCTGAGAGAGATTTAAAGAACTCCTAAAGCAATGTCCCCATTATCAAATTCCTGAATGGCAACTTGTCTAAAGTTTCTATCAAGGAATTAATCTTAAAAGTAGGAATATGGGTGATATTTTTTGTGGTGGTACATACCTCCACAAGACAACTGATGAGGCTTCGGAGTTGTTTGATATCATCAGTGAAAACTCTATGCAAAGGGAAACCTGGGCAAGAGACTTAGAAACCCCTAGATCGGTGAGAGAAAGTACTACCAGAGGGAAGATATATCAAGTGAGTGGGCATAATGAGTTGGATAGGAAAGTGGACAGCTTGACCCAAAAAATTTGATAAGCTCATGGGAGCAATACAGTCTCCAATGGTTGCCAAAGTGGAGGAGGCATGTATTATATGCCAGTCCCCCACTCACTCTATTAAGGAATGTCCCTCAGCTGTCCAATTTTCAGATCTTATAATGGAACATATGAATGCTGCGCAGTCCTATGGACAACAACCTATTGCTAGTTATCATTAGAGAAACCGCCCAAACTTGAAGTAGAGACAAGATAATTTTCAAAACCAGGAGCAATAGCAGCCACAACAGTCCATGCTTTATAGGAATGCCTAACCATACCAGCAAAATTATTTTCCAAGGCCCCAATACCAATTGCCTTTGGCTTAGTCTATGGCTCAGCCAATAGTGCAGCCTATGATTCAAAGTGCACCAACCCCAGCACCCTCTAGGTCCCTCACATTTGAAGAGCAAGTTCTAGCTTCACTCCAGAATTTGGGCTCTTTGTCTCATACTAGTAACTCCCACAGTCAAAGCATTAAGAAGATAGAGGACCACCTTGGTCAACTATCTAATTCTTTGACTAGGAAAGAAGAGGGGAGACTGTCCAGTCAGCCCATCAATAATCCAAAAGGGCAGTACATGGTTGGTGAGAGTTCTTCTCACAAAGAAGTAAAATCTGTCACCACCTTGAGGAGTGGGAGGCTGGTAGATAACCAAGTTGGTATTGAGCCTGATGAGTCAAGTGAAGCAACTGAAGATACAACCCATGAGAATTTACAACAGGAGCAGCATTTAAAAAATAAAGAGAGTGATGTGCCCCAACATAAAATTGAAAACAAAAATAAAGAAAAATTGATGAACTTGCTAAGACTGCAAATGGGAGGACAATTCCCCATTTGTCATTTTCTAATACATTGAAAGCAGCTTCTCCTTTTGACAAGGGGAATGCTAAGGTTGAGGAGATGATGAAAACTTTTAAATAAGTAAAGAACAACTTGCCTTTACTTGATGCCATCAAGCAAGTTCCAACCTATGCAAAATTTTTGAAAGAATTATGCACCCACAAAAGACAGTCTAGGATACACTTATCCAAGAAGGTCTTTTATACTGAGAGAGTGAACCAAATGTTGTCTATTGCTACTCCAACCAAGCTTCAAGATCCTGAAGTTCTCACAATCCCCTGCATCATTGGTGATCATACTATTGAAAAAGCCTTATTAGATCTGAGAGCTAGTATAAACCTACTTTCACATTCTGTTTATGAGAAGTTAGGCCTGGGAGAATTAAAGCCCACACATGTGGTGCTACAACTAGCAGACAGATTTGAAAGGAAGACTGTGGGAATGATAGAGGATATTTTAGTTGGAGTTGACAAATTTTTCTATCCAGCAGATTTTCTGGTTCTTGACATAGAGCTAAGCAAGTGCACCACCTCTATTTCTGTGATCTTGGGCAGACCTTTCTTGGCCACTGCCAATGCTTGTATTCAGTATAGATAAGGAGAAATGGAGGTGTCCTTTGGCAACATGAAGGCTAAATTGAATGTGTACAATACAACCAATCAACCTCACTTGAATAGTGATGATTGCTTTTTAATTGATCGTATTGATGAGCTTGTGAAAGAGGCTTTGCCTAAGCTGCTGCATTGTAATACTCTTTGTGATGATGTTGATGATGTTTTTGAAAAAGTGGTGGAACCTATACTGACCATTCGCTATCATGAACCTCCATGACATGATTGAGCTTTAACAAATGTATATTATGTATAATAACTTAGGTGTTTAGTTATTTATTTTTGCTGTTTTTGTTCTTGTTTCAGTTCTATTAGGCATTGTACATAAATTTTTTATGTGTGTTAGTACCTCAGGTAGTAAAATGAGTCAAAGTCATGAAATGAACAGAGCTGGAGTGTCAAATCTGTTGGGGAATGAACTGGGGACTGATTTCAAGCTTATTTGAACTGAAATATAACCTGTCGCTAGGTTCTATGGACATGTCGATAGGTTTTGAGTGTTCCCAGTCTGCTTTTCGACAATATTTAGAAGCTGTCGAGAAGTGTGAACTAATTCTTGACAGGTTTGAAGATGCAAAAATGGTTGTCGATAGGATGCAGGAGCACTTCAACAGGTTTTGAAGACTTTTGGTTAAATTCTCGACACGTTCAGGATACTTATCAAGAGGTTCTGTGAACTCCTCGACATGATTTATCTGGCGCCTAGAACCTATCGAGAGGATTGCATATTGATTCTAAAGAACTTGTCGAGAGGTTCTGTGAACCTCTCAGAATGATTATTTTGGTCTTCTTAGATTCTTCGACAGGATTGCATGCACCTCTCGTGAGGATCTACTCTTCGACATGTTGCATCAACCCGTCGATACCTTGCCCCAATCCTGTCGAGAATCGTTTCCCACTTCTTTAAACCTAATGACTGTTGTCTGGTTTCCCTTGGTGCTATTTATTGTGTGGTGGAAGTAAATTTAAAGACAAAGTAAAACAAAAGAAGGGATTCAGCACAACCAAAGTAATCCTTGACCTGCAAGATGCAGGGCCTATTGTAAGAAGTTTTGATAAGTAAGAGTTTGTCCTATAGGGAAATTGAACTAGAACCTAAAATGGGTTATAATAGTAAGCCTCCAGATCTGACAATCCTAACGAAATGGAGCTGGGTGTCACGACTACACTAAATTAATCCTAACAACAGAGAAATAAAATGTAGCCCTATCCTAAAGAAATGGTTAAGAAGAAGATGGTGATGGTGTGTGCCAAAATAGTATATGAAAATTGGTGAGAAGTAAGCAGGTTAAGTTCATAGTTAAAGCAGTAATGTAACTCAGATTTAGTCTGTCTCTTCAGCGCTCCTTGGTGAGACGCTATCAAAAGCCTCAACAAGATAGAAGTGTCCAACTTAACCCATGCCATTTGGGGTGCTCTTAAGGCTATAGGTTGTCCACTCAAATGGTCACAACCTATCCTATTGAGTCTGTCAAATCTCATTGATCAAGTCAGAAGTCGCTAATCTAATCCAGAGGAGTGGACTGATCATTTCCCCAACCACTGGACCAGACTAGGCCATAAATACTATTGGAGTACTATATAATGCCAGTGCTACAAGCTTCCCAGATCTGCACACAGATCTGGCTGACATCCATAGGTATTCCAACTCGTAAAATCCTAAGTGCTTTGCCAAGGCCAATGGCTCACTGGTGCCGACAAAAAGGACCATGTAACAGGTTGAATAAGGCTCTAAATTCAGTTGGCCATTGCTACAAAAGTCTTGCAATGACTCAGCCTTAAGCTGCAACTACTATAGAGACATTAGATCTAATATCTGATATCGGTTAGGTAAAACAGAGGGGAGCCAGTTCCTGTACAAATCTCCTCACAAGGCTCTAGAAGCTCATGTGCAGGGGAGAAGAATCTTTCTCAAACATGTGGCTGAACACCACCTTAAAGCTATACTCTGTCCACTCAAATGGTCACAGGGTATCCCATTGGTCTGTCTATACCACAGAGGTCTGAGAAAGAGCATGAAAACTACTGCAATCACTATGGTCCATAGGCCTCCGAGCTCCCCAGATCTCACTATAGATCTAGCATTGCTTTTCATGGGGCTATCAAACCAAGGGAAATCAGATGGTAAATAATAGATCTACTGGAAATTGAATGGGCTCGCCCCAAATATATGGATCCTATAGACATCTAATGAAACCATAAGATCTTTAGATTCAATTCATCATTAAAATAATAATCCATTAATAACAGTGAAACTTACAATGAACTGTCTCTAGGTCGCAGCCTATACACAACTGCTCATCAAAAATCTAAATGTATATAAAACCTATTATAAACTGAAATAAATTAAACCTAACTGCTTACAGGAGGATTAGCCAACAAGTGCTTGGCTAAGAGAGAAGAAAAATGAGAAAAGAGGTGATCAAACTCAAACCCTAGCATGTTGGAGCTCTCAGCCGACAGAGGATAAAAAGAATGATCGATCTAAAACTAAACACTAAGTGTAGCTTATATACTTTGCCCATACGACCTTCGCTCTGAAGAGATTAACCCTAATTTATTCAGGAGACGTGGCACTGTTATAATCCTTGAGTGCCTTGAGACATGCACCTCAAAATCCGTGCCTCGGGACGTGTGCCCTATCCTTTGGAAATTTCTAAAAGGTCCTTGAGTTAAAACTGAGAAGTGGGAGCCCATGCTTCACGGGGCTGGCATATGCATTCATTCATTCGCGTAGTTGCAGAGCCTTCGCGGAGTAGCTTTTGGTTGGTGGGAAGTGCTCACTCGTGCAGTGAATCTTCAGTTAATCGCACAGTTCTTTTACGTTGTAATGCTGTCTCGGAGATGATTTGTAGTGCCTAGACTTCTCGTGTAATAGAGCTTCAGAAGCTCTCTCTTGCTGGGTACTCGCGCAGGTATGCTCCTGTGCTCATGTAGTAATTGGTAAGGCGTCAGAGTGTGCGAGATTTGCGTGAGGAGAATTCTGGGCGTCTCTCTCTTCTAGGGCCACGCACGAACTCCGCGAGGAGAAATTTTATTCAGTACACACATGGACTTGCTATGTTCTTCGCGTGGCTACTTTAAGGCTTGATCTCCGCGAGAACTTCGCGACCACAAATTCTGAGGATTCTAATCCCTGAGATCTTTACGATGTCTTTACAGCTCTCCTCTTCACTGCGCATCCTATCTACGCAAGGGAATATTTCACTATATCCTTAGCTTCATGAGGGAGCTTCTCAATACTGCGAGATCTGTCTTTTTATGCTCAGATGCATTGCACTTACTGCTATTATAGTTTCTCCATTCTCAGCCAATTTCATCCATCTGCTAGGCTTTTGGTCAATGATGACCAACAAATGAGTCACCATGGTGAGCACTACCAGGGTGTTCTATTAGGCTTTGGCTCAACTATCATCTTTGCATGCCTTCTTCCTCTTCTTTGGGCCAATAAGGATGGATTTTGTATTAAGTTGCACAGATTATTGCTAACTACAAAACACACTTAACAAATAATTATTAGTCTGCTTCAAGGTCTATCAAAGGCTAGGTTAAGAGGTGAAAAGTGATACTTTTCAGTGAATAACACACCCCCAAACCTAATCTTTGCGAGTTCCTGAGTAAAAAAAAATTTAAAATAACTATTCTAAGAATTTAAATGCCACTTTCATAGGGAGCACGAATACATTTAGCATATGTACCAAGCCTTTTAAACCCCTAGGTGATCTCCAGTGAAGGAGTGAAGTCTCCTGAGGGTTTTCAGTGAAGATACCCACAAACTTCTTAATAAAACAATTAACAGAAGTGTAAAATTATCAAGTTAGCTATCAAGAAACAGAGCATTAGTTCACCTTTGATTCAACAAAGGAAAATATATGAGAAATTTGAACATATGATTATGTACAGACATTTACTCATCACAGCTTCTTCATAGATGCACATCATTTCCAATTATCTCACAACAGGGGAAAACATCACATGTAGGTCAGTATTGTGTTCATCATTAATTCAAAAATTAGGTTATAGGTTATGCCATATACATTCAACATCAAACTTAATGCTTACCATGACATACTTCTCACAAGGAACTTTGAGGGTTTCCATTTTCTCTCAAGCTTAAGAGCAGTTACAGGCCCCAAATGGGTCTGTAAGCATGAGCATAGGCATAGCATCTAAGTTCTGGCATCATTGGATAATCCTTACTATAGATTGGATAGCTCTTTGTCTCTACATGACAACTCATTCAACTTTGGATCACAAGAACGTTTAACTAGGTTGTAATGTGGCTTATGAGATAGGTTATAAAGAATGGATGGTTGAAAAGGGATTCAAAATTGAGAAATCAGTAGGTGAAGGAGGTGATTCATGACTTCACCTTCTTTAGTTAAACACCTTTCCTTGTCTTTAAAATTATTCAGACTTGAAGTGGCCAACTTATCCTCTTATTTTTGATTTTTTAATAAACTTTTCCTCTTATTTCTTTTCTTATTCCTCTTCATTATTATTTTTCTTTCTTTTTGGATATATTTTTCTTTTTATTTTTATTTTTCTGACTTGCCACCTCTCTCCTTAGCTGTTTCACTGCTAAGTTTTAAGTATCCCTTCTCCATTCACCTAATGCTGACCTTATCTTGTCCATCTTCAGCTCCTTCTCTTTTACCTTCTGATTTTTCAGAGTGTGGGTAGGTTTGAATTAGGTCCATAGGTTTAGGTACAAGTACGCAAGTGTATTTTAAAGAAAATTAAAAATTAAGGCTTAAAAAGTGTGTGCACAAGGGTAGTTAATTAAGGTTTGGTCTGTTTAAGCTCAAACTGTCCAAGAGAAAGCCTTGATATTTTCCTAAGTGTCATGAGTGCTGTCAGTTATTTCAACTTGGAGGTGCCTAACTTCTAGTAAGGGAACAGACTCAGCTAGTTCTTAAGGCTAGAAGAATTGCCTCAGTTACTCCTCAAAGAAAGGAAAATTTTTTGTAGGCCCAAATTTTACTAGTTATGGTCTTCCTTTGAGCTCTTAGGCATGTCCTTACCTTTTTCTCTATTTAATGATTCACTAAGTACTGATACAAGGGAGTTTTTTTGGTATTCACATCATGAAAATGCTAAAATTTAAAAGCTTGTGATGCCTCAAGGTCTGCAATTTTTTTTTTTTTTTATGATTCTTAAGTAAACGTGGATCCATTTCTATCTTACTCACTTAATTCTGCTGTACTTAGGTTAACTGTTTCATTGGCAGAGCCTGCCACACCCCCAAACCTATGAGGAATAGTGTCCTCACTGATTCAAAGTTATATGTGGATGTGCAGCAGACTCAAGACATAGACATTAACAGAATAGAAACTACAAGAGAGAAAAATACAAAATAAACGACATAAAAATAAACACACAGAAATAAAGAAAGAATATCAAGAAAAGACATTTCATTATAAGTACAAAACAAAAAGATTATAAAAAGATAGAAAATTATAAACCTAAGAACAATCTAGACACACAGCAACAAAACATCCTGTCGAAAATAAAATGATTCTTCCTCCTGGTTCAGGGATATCCTCAATCTGCTGCATGTGGAAGAGGAACTGCACGCCAGGAGAGGGGGGAAGAACGAGGATCAGAGAGAAGGATGTTGAGCGGGTGGTGGGGGGATTGAAGAGGATGGGGGGGAAGATGGAGGTGGTTCGATCTTTTGCTTATTCTTTTTCTTCTCCTCCTTGCCGAGGATCCTCTGCACCTCCTCATATTCGTCCCTAAGGAATTGTAGTTTGTCTGGCTCTTTAGGTGGGGGCGGGTCCAACCACATGGGATAGAATTTGTTTGGTAGATCGGTGGGTTTTTCGTCTGCCATAGCTGAGAGAAGGGAAGGACTGTTGAGATTAGAGGAGAGTGAATGCCAAGAAGATGAACTGCCCTTGTATTTAAAATGCTAGGACGGTGGAATATGAATTGGAAAATTAAATATCGCCTTCTTCCAAGGTGAATTGCCGAAAAGAAATTAAGGAAGGTTAGTTGGCAATGAATTGTGATTGTTATGAGAAATGGTAAATCGCACAATTTATTATGGGGAATGGGAGCACACATTTATTTTTAGCATTGAGAGTTAAGGCGAAGAGATAGGAAATCAAATAAATTTCTCAAGGTAAAAAGGGCTAATCCCACAGTTCGCGCAGTTATCCACTGGCATTCATGGCATAGAATTCTTGCAGAGAACAGATGTACATTCACGAGAAGAAAAATCACGCAGGAGAACATAGCTCCGCGAGTATAGAATAAGAAGCTGTGCGTGCCTTGCAAAGTTACTTCGCGGAGTAGACGTTGGGACAGAGCGCGCGAAGTAGTTTCTCATTTCTTGCGCGACTTAATTGGTGATCTCGTTAATTGGTGATCTCGCGCAATAGAATACTTTGAATTATGATTTTCGCGCCCTCTTGACTCCGCGAGAAAGCTTTGAAATGGCTCGCGATTGTGAAAATTAGGCCATTTAACCCGCGAGAGACCAACACTCAACCACTTTTCATAATTTGTGCCTTGGCGTGCGCTTATATAGCGTCATGCACTCATTCAGCGGCCATCAGCATCCACCCTTTTACATGTATCCCCTTCCAAAATGATAATGCCCTCCCTCATACCAGCACATGCATATCAAAAATTCAAAATGATAAAATTCCTTCATGAAAACAAATTCTACACAGTTACAGTGCTAGTACTTCAATCACCCAACAATAATAAGTATGCATCTCCCATGTTACTAACAGAAATGAACAAGTACTCAAAATAAAACAAATAAAGCAGATGAAAAGAAAAAAATCTCCATAATAAGAACAGTAAATGACAGGTTCCTAATCAAACAAAAATATACAATAATTTTAGCATTTGTACCAAGCCTTTTAAATCCCTAGGTGATCCCTAGTGGAGGAGTGAAGTCTCCTGAGGGTTTTCAGTGAAGACACTCACAAACTTCACCAATAGAACAATTAAAAATAGTGTAGTCAATGATAAAACGAATTTAAATAAATAAAGCTTCATTCCACACCCATTCTTTAAAATTCAGAGGAAATTACACCAGTAATGCAGGCCATTTAAAACTCAAAATTAGCATGTGTTTGCATCACCACCAATCATTTTACATCAGAAATTCAATATGCAAAAATCACTACCAAGCTTGTCTTAAATTCAAAAATCAGGTTGGATACAACCCCAATGAGGTTAGAATTCAGACCAATTCTCACCAGGGCTATCTCTCAACATTGACAATCTGAGGGTGTTCACATTCAAAGTAGCTCAAGAGCAGTTACAGACCCCAAATGGGCCTGCAAGCATGAGCATATGCAAAGCTTCTAATTTCTGACATCCTCATGACTTTTCACCATAGATTGGACAACTCCTCATCTCCACATGACAGCTCATTTCACTTTGGATCTACAAGGTCTTTTTGAATGGGTTGTAATGTGGTTTATAGGTGAGGGATATAGATAATGAAGGGGTAAAAAGGGAATCAAAATTAAGAAATCAGCAAGGTAAGGAGTGATTCATGACTTCACAACCTTCATTTCAGTAAAACTTCATCTTACTTGATATATTCCAGAATCAAAGTGGCCAGCTTCTCCTCTTCTTTTCAATTTTCAGATGATGTTCTTCTCTAGACTTCTCTTTATTTTTCTCTTTTTATTTTTATTAAATATTTTTATGATTTTTATGATGAACTGCCACACAAATACCACTAATACACTGCTGTTCATAAGTTGCTTTTCTTCACCTTCCACCAAATGTTAGACCACTCTCACTATCTTTAACTCCTTCTCCTTTACCTTCTGAATTCTCAGAGTAAGGGTACAGTTGAATCAGGTCAAGAGGTTAAGGTGTAAGTACTCTGGTGTTTGTAAAAAAAAAGTAGGATTTTTAAGGCTCAACGAGTGTATGCGAAAGGGCAGTTTTAAAAGGTTGGATTTTCAAGCTCAAACTGTCCAAATGAAGGCCTTGGATCATTTCCTTAGTGTTATGAGTGCTGTCAATTAGTTTCAATTTGGAGGTACCTAACTTCTAGTGAAAAGGTTTTGACTCAATCATCCTTAGAGCATAAATAATGCCAAAAACAGTCTTCTAAAGAAAATGATGGGCCCAAATCTCACTAGGTATGGTCCTCAAATTAACCCATGGGGTGTATTTTCACCTTTTTCTCTCCTCTTAGGTTCACTAAGTACTAACCGAAAATTTTCTGATGTTAGCTTCATGGTGGTGCTAAGATTTTAAAATTTTCAGTTTCAAAATGTTTGCAAAATTTTTTAATTTTCCACAAATTTCCTCCTTCTAACAAATTAGGTGGGAATTGACTTTATTCATCCTGATTAAACCAATACTACTGCACTAAAATTAACTGTTCTATTGGTAGGACTACCCTGCCACACTCTCAAACCTAAGGTAAACAGTGTCCTCACTGTTTCATGCAAAATGTAGAGGGGCAGTAGGGTGCAGGACAAACACGCACTAAACTACCGCAGAAAATAAAGAGAAAAATGAACTAAAACAATGCAGAAAAATAAACTATGAAGGAGAAAAAGAGAAGAGACAGAACATGACTACTAAGAAAATAAAACAGCTACATAAACTCCTAAAAACAACAACTATATGTTGCAGAAGTGAAAGTAAAAAAAAAAATAGCATGTATATAAAAACATAAACTAAACTAAGCAATTAAAATCCTAAACACAAAATTTTAGAAAATGATCTGAGTATGAATCAGAATTGTTGACACAAAATTTTGAAAATTAAAGGCACACATTGTAAAGCAAGATTCATAAACAAAAATTAGATCACACTACACTATATAGACAAAATTTTCAAACACTAAAAGGAACTATGTTACATATGGTACACAGTGTTGGAGCAACAATCAGTGGAAGGACTTGAAAGTAAATGATTTTAGAGGGCTCAACTAAATTTCCAACATAGATTTATAGCCTCTGATCATTAACCCTCATGACTCTTCCTACATTAAGACTCATGATCTCAACAGCCCAGATGGGGGTATATAAATGAACGAAAATTAAGATAACCCATCTGGAACTCAGCTAAATCGGAAAGAACTATAATTCAGAAGGTAAAAAGCCATACCTTTGCAGATGCAGAGGCATCAAACCTCAGTCCTCCAGCCCAGAAATTTCAGTTGCTTGAGAGATATAGGGAGTAACTCCAGCTCCACATTCGGTAGAGAGGCAATCACAGGTAGCAAAGGTGCCTAAAATGGCTGAGGGCAGTTGTCCAACTGAAGTGGTGCACACACCCCACTGAGAAGCCCAAAATGAGTACTTTTTAGCACATAGGTGGGGGCCTCCTCAGTCCATACTGCAAAATTTTTAGCAAATACCTCAGCCCAAGTCCAACAGGTTGGGCAAGGTCTCATCCACCATCTCAGCAGTGACTGCAACTGTTTAACAAATTTCATTTCCTTCATCATATCCTTCCTCTTATAAGAAGGAGAAGAACCTTTAAAAATTTGAGAAAATGGCAGATGAGATACTGTTGGTCCTCATCCGCTGACACATCATTTTTTTTTTATAGTATTTTTAAAAAAAAAAAAATTTAAAATTTTTTTTTATTACAGTTGTACTTATTCAAACATTTCAAAGACACAAAAATTTTAAAACAGAAAATGAAGAAAAACTTTAAAAATCACACAAAAACTAAAGCCGACATTTATTCAAACACTACATCTGCAAAGAATATAGCTTAACAAAAACACAGATTACTATACTAGATCAAAACTCCCTAGCAACGGCGCTAAAAACTTGTTGCTTTGTTTTACTTGGTGTGAAAGTGTGCTTATGTTATTGTGTGGTGGAAATCAATTAAAAACAAAGTAATATAAAAGAATGGATTCAACACAACCAAAGTAATCCTAGACCTACAAGATTCAGGGTCCATTGTAGCAAGTTTTGATAAGTAAGAGTTTGTCCCATAGGGAGTATTGATCTGAACCACAAGGACATACAGTAATCTCCAGATCTAACTACAAATCTGGCAATCCTAAAGGAAGGGTGTTTAGGTGTCACTAAGCTATATTAAAAATATAAATACAGAAATAAAACTACAGCTAAAGAGAGGGGTGAAGAAGGATGATGACATGCGTGATAAAATATAGAAAAGTAAACAGCTAGGGAGAAATCAGTAATGTAACTCAGATTTAGTCTGTCTCTGCAGTGGTCCTTATTGAGACACTATTAATAGCCTTAACAAGGTATAAGCTTCCAGTTTAACCCATGCCATTTGGGGCGCTCTTAGGGCTCTACTCTGTCCACTATAATGGTCACAGGGTATCCAATAGAGTTTGTCAAATCTCATTAGTTAAATCGAAAATTCGCTAGTCTAATTCAGAAGAGTGGACTGATCATTTCCCCAGCCACTGGACTAGCTCTACCCATGAATACTATTGCAGCACTATGTAATGCCAGTGCTATAAGCTCCCCAGATCAGCGCACATACCTGGCTGACATCTATAGGTATTTTAACCCATAAGATTCTAAGTGCCTTGCTAAGGCTTACTACTCACTAATGCCCGTAAAAAGGACCATGCAATAGGTTGAATAAGACCTTTAACTCAGCCGGTCATTGCTACAAACAGCTTGCAATGACTCAGCCTCAAGCTGCAATTACTATAAGAGATCAGATCTAACATCTGACATCGATTAGGTAGAACAGAGGGGAGCCAGTTATTGTACAAACCTCCTCCTAAGGCTCTAGAAGCTCATGTGTAGGGGAGAAGAATCCATCTCAAACATGTGAATGGACACAACCTTAGGGCTATACTCTATCCACTCGAATGGTCACAGGATATCCCATTGGTTTGTCCATCCCACAGAGGCCTGAGAAAGAACATGAAGACTGTTGTAACCACCATGGTCCACAGGCCTCCGAGCTCCCTAAATCTCTCTATAGATCCAACATTGCTTTCCATGTGTCTATCAAACAAAGGGAAATCAGATGACAAATAATAGATCTACTAGAAACTGAATGGGCTAGTCCCAAATACATGGATCCCATAGATATCTAAAGAAGCCATAAGATCTATAGATTTGATTAAGCATTAAAATAGTAGTTCATTAAAAAAAAGTAAAACTTATAATGAATTGTCTCCTGGCTGCAGCCTATACACAACTGCTCATCCAAAATCCTAATGTTTACAAAACCTATTACAAAACTAAAATAAAACTAGCTATTACATAGAACTTAGCCCAACATTGCTATTGTGCTAAGGAATAAGAATATGGAAAAAAATGGAAAAGGAAACTAAACCCTAAATAAGCACAGGAAAACCTGGCTCCGATCTCAGGCTATTCCTGGATTTAAAACCCTAAGTGAACCAGGCTAATCCTGGATCAAAAGCCTAGATGAACACATCCTATCCCTAGTTCGAAACCCTAATCATAGAAAGTTAAACCCTAAAAGGGGGATCTCGGGCTAACCCTTCAATCCCCTATAAATATAGATAACAGCCCTTTATATAGGCAACCCATGAAACCCTAATATGCATTAGCCAATCAGAACTAAGGATGCTTTAGGAGTGGCTCATCCGTGGCCCTTGGATGCTTTGAAGTGTGTGTAGCACATATTGGAACCTCGAGATGTGTGCCCTAATTGAAGTAAAATCCTAAAATTGTCCCTAAACATTAGAAACCAATGGCTGAGAAGTTGGGGCCCGAGCTTCGCACAGCTGGAGTTGCTTCACGTGCTCACTTGCTAGGCTGTCGCTGGGCAGAAGTGCTGCTCGCTAAGATCATCTAGGAGCTCGCGAGGTTGAAAATGCAGCAACGCGGGATCTGCACGAGAGCTAGGTAACGGGTGGTAGCAGCTCGCGAGGTTAAGCTCTTAGCTTTGCGAGGTTCATAGTGTGTAGCTTTAGTGTGCTCGCAAGGATTAGTGAAGTGCGCGAGAACTACGCGACGTGCCTTCCTGAAGTTCTGTCTGCATGAGATCTGCGCGAGTGCCTAAGAATATGAAAATTTTGAACCGTGCGAGGACTGCGTGAGGTCCACTTCTGAAGCCCTTTCGCCATTGATCTGCGCAAGATATGTGCGTGTGATTTAAGTGCTACAAGCTTGTGAACTTCACGACAACTGCGCGAGGCATTCTCTGAATAAATTGATCCTCGCGACCACTGTGTGATGGTTCATTTCTGGTCCTCTGTTGTTGTGCAGTGCCTGCTGTAGCCATGTCCTCTGTCTGGGTCCACCTTCCTCTCTTCTGTGGAACTTCTGGGGCCCACTTAGGCATGCAATATGGCACACGTGGTGTGATCCACCATGGTGTATCCTCTGATCTTCACCCAACTCCACAGCTTAGCATGAAATTCATTCTTATTGGCTTAAAAAGATGGATTGAAGCATTAAGTTCTTATTTCCTATTTTCAACTAAAAACACGTTATTAATACGCACATGGGTCCATCAAAGGCTAAGTTGAGGAGTGAAAAATGATATTTTTCAGTGCTCAATAGGAGGTTCATGTAGGTGAATGGCCTGAGGAAGCTCCACTGGTTGTTCTACACAAATCTTGATCCTCTGACCATTTACTTTCATGATCTGCCCTGACATTGGATCAAGGATTTCCACAGCACCAAATGGGGAAGATTTGATGATAGTGTAAGGTCCATCCCATCTGGATTTCAACTTTCCTGGAAAATTTTTTAGTATAGAGTTGAAAAGCCAAACCTTAGTGCCAGCATTGAAGTCCTTAACAGCTTTTTGTCAAAGAATGCCTTTGATCTCTCCTTGTACATTCTGGTATTTGCATAGGCTTCTAGCCTCATTTCATCAAATTCTGCCATTTGCAACTTCTTGTGAGAACTAGCAGAAGTTAGATTTCAATTCATTGCTTTGATAGTCCAATAGGATCTATGTTCTAAGTCCACAGGTAGGTGGTAGGCCTTGCCATACACCAGCCTAAATGAGGACATGCCAATAGGGGTTTTATAGGTAGTCCTATAAGCCCATAAAGCATCATTCAGTTTTTATGCCCAATCCTTCCTATCAGTCCTCACGGTCTTCTCCACAATATGCTTAATCTCCTTATTAGAATTTTCAACTTGTCCACTGGTTTGTGGGTGGTAGGGAGTTGTAATTATGTGTGTAACAGAATACTTCTTGAGCAGGTTCTCAAAAGGTCTGTTAATGAAGTGGCTCCTCCCATCATTGATGATAGCTCTGGGGATGCCAAATCGTGAGAAGATATTATCCTTTAAGAAATTAAGGACAACTGTGTGGTCATTGGTCCTTGTGGCAATGACTTCCACCCATTTGGACACATAGTCCACTGCCATAAGTATGAAGTTAAATCCTATAGATGAAGGAAAGGGGCCTATAAAATCAATGCCCCAAATGTCAAAAAGTTAAACAACTAGGATAGGCTGCAATGACTTAAAGTCTCTCTTGGAAATGCCACCCATCCTTTGACAACTCTCACAGGCCTTGCAATATAAGTATGCATCTCTGAACAAAGAAGGCCAAAACAAACCACATTGAAGCACTTTTGCTGCAGTTTTTCTGCCACTGAAATGACCTCCACATGCTTGCTCACGGCACATTGAAAGAATGCTGTGGAAGTCACTTTCAGGCACACATCTCCTAATGACATGATCTGCACAATGCTTGTAAAGGTATGAATCCTCCTACAGAAGATGTCTAACCTGAGAGAAGAACAGGTCTTTGTCCATTTTAGACCAGTGTGGAGGGATCCTATCAGCAGCAAGAAAATTGACAATGTGTGCAAACCAGGGCACACTAGATTGCAAAGTAAAAAAGCTACTTATCAGGGAACAACTCATTAACAGGTGTTGCTGCATATTCATCCAGAATAATCCTATAGAGGTGGTCTGCCACCACATTCTCAACTCCCTTCTTATCTTGTATCTTCAGATCAAACTCCTATAAGAGGAGGATCCATCTGATCAACCTAGGCTTTGCATCCTTCTTAGCCAGTAGGTATTTCAGGGCCGAGTGATCTGTAAAAATTACAATCTTAGACCCCAATAAGTAGGCTCTAAATTTGTCCACAGTAAACACTACTACAAGTAGCGCCTTCTCTATTGTGGTGTAGTTCAGCTGAGCATCAGCTAGTGTTTTGCTGGTATAATATATCACTGCAGGCAGCTTATCTCTCCTCTGTCCTAAGACAACACCTATGGTCAAGTCTGATACATCACACATTAGCTCAAAGGGGAGTGAGTAATCTGGGGCCTGAATTACAGGGTGTTATGTGGTGAAAAATGCCACTTTCCACCCTTTAACCTGATCGTTGATAGACCTGTGAGTACACTAATAAGCTTTTGTCAAGTGCATTTTGTAGATAGCAATAAAAGAGGACACTAATGCAGAAAACTACTCAAGAATGCCCAAAAAGGGGTCATCTCTCAGCACAAGACAAACCCAGCAACAGCACATAAGAGGGTAGTACATCAATGAACCATTGGAGCGCGTGGCTACAACAGGGTAAGGCGAAGGAAGTGAGAACAGGCTGAGAACATCGTATCGATTGGTCACCTGAAGACGTCGGTAAGAGCTGAAAGCAAAGAAAGGAAGAATTCGTGTAGTCGAAGAGGTTTTCGATAGGATCTGAAGGCAGAAGAAGGATGAATTCGTGTGAATTGAGGAGTTCGATAGGATCCAAGAACCTATTGAGCAGCTGAAAGGAAGGAAGAAATCATCCTGTCAAAAACCTGCCTGAGGCGTCAAGAGAACCTATCGAATGGGTTCTTCAAACCTATTGAGATGAAGGCGCTGGAATAGAACCTATCGAAGGGAACTTGAGCCTTTCGACAGGACTGAGAGCAACCCTATTGAAATGATGGCATGCAGAGTGGAGCCTGTCGAAATGGTTCTCCAACCTGTCAAAGAGCCCCCCTCCAACCTGTCGAATACTCCAGGCCAAGGGTTGAGAATGCTGAAACTCTAAGAACATGCTCATCCTATTGCAACCTATCGAAAAGAATTGAGAACCTAGCGAAAGGACCAAAATGCTATATTTGAACCTGTCGAAAGCTTCCTGAACCTGCCGAAAGCATGTGCAGAACTTCTAAAAAATTTAGTGGTGCACACGTTGTGATTTAGTGACCTACTGCACGCAACCCGAGGCACTTGGTGACCAGCACGACCGTTCCAGAAGATGCCCTAGGAAACCCTAACCGATCCACGTGCTCTAACAGAACTCTAACAAACTTTGAGGACCTTATAGATGGGATTTTTTAAGGGAAAAATAAAGGAGAAAGCTATATATAGAGACCCCCAATTGCAATTGGGGGGAGATCGAGATTTGAGCCAAATTTTGGAGATTAGAGCTTGCAGAGAAATTCTATTTTCCTTCCTTTAGCCCAACCATGGTTGGCTAATTCCCTTGGAGTAGCGAGGAGAGAAGTTAGATTTGTAATTGGGTAAGGTTAATAGTGCTATTGTAGGTTCCTAGCTGCACAGACTACAGATCTGAGAGTATTTCCATTGTAAGAGTGACGTTGATTGCAATGTTAATGCTGTTTTTAATGCTTTAATTAGATCTAAAGTTCCTTTGGTTCTATTTGGTGATCGATCGGATTTGTGTAGAGGAGTCTGTAGATCTGCTCACCCACTTAACTGGTAGGCCTCTTGGATATCACCCGATCTCCCTGGATCTGATACTCCTATGATTCCTTGAGTTTGTGACCTGGGAATTGTAGTATCTATAGTGGTTTTAATTGTTCTAACTGAGGCCTTAGCTTTGGAGGAGATTCCTAGGATGGTCTGTGACCATTAAAGTGGACAGATCATAACCTTAAGATGAATCCAAGCTCAGGCTCCAATTGGATTCGCCTGATGCAATCCATGGATTCGATAAAGTCTATAGGATGGTCTGTGAACATTAAAGTGGACAGATCATAGCCTTAAGACTAGGTGGATCCTATGATTTGGAGTGAAATTTCTACCCTGCAGCTGTGCTTATGGCCAGTTGAGGGAATTGTGTACTATGAACCTCTGTAGCATAATTAATTGAATCTGATTTCAGTGAAAACCAATTTCCAAGCTACTCTTCTCCATTTTCTATTTTTACCTCTTTCCCCTGCAAGATCTAAGATCCTAAACTCGATCACAGTTAGTCTATGTTTAATTTTAGCTTAGCTTAAGTGACAATCCATTTTAAACCTCTTCCATGTCCTTTAGCTAACGTAGCATTAGTTAGGGTGCCAGATCTAATATAGATCTGAAGATTTATCATATTTTTAAACTAACCTCCCTGTGGACATTTCCTTATTCACCATTTTTTGTAAAACTTGCTACAACAGACCCTGATTACTTGCAGGTCTGTGTGAGTATGTTCTGCCTAGTTTATTGATGATTTTAGACCCTCATTTGAGGGAAGGCAAATACTCCAACATAGGGGCAGTAGTAAGGTACTTTTTCAAAGTCTCAAAGGCCTCACGGCATTCAGCAGAAAATACAAATGGCACATCCTGGCAAAGCAAGTGGCACAATGGTTTGGCAATCTTACTAAAGTCCTTGATGAACCTCTTGTAAAATCCAACATGTTCAAGAAATGATCTGATTTGCTTGACAGTCCTGGGTGGGGACAGATGTGAGATCAAGTCTACTTTAGCCTTGTCAACCTCAATTCCTTTGTGAGAGACCACATGACCTATTATAATACCATGTGTTACCATAAAGTAACTCTTTTCCCAACTTAGGGCCAAGTTGGTCTCCTCACATCTTTGTAAAACTCTTTCAAGGTGACTTAGACACTGGCTAAAGCTGTCCCCATACACTGAGAAATCATCCATGAAGATTTCTAGGAATTTGTTAATCATATCAGAAAAAATTGCATACATGCACCTCTGAAAAGTGGCTAGGACATTACACTGTCTATAAGGCATCCTTCTGTAAACAAAGGTGTCAAAGGGACATGTGAAAGTAGTTTTCTCCTGAACTTGAGGATCTACATAAATTTTGTTATACCCTGAGTATCCATCAAGAAAATAGTAATATGCCTTCCCAGTCAACTTGTCAAGAATTTGGTCAATAAAAGGGAGAGGGAAATGATCCTTTCTGGTTCTGGAGTTGACCTTCCTATAATCAATGCACACTCTCCAGCTAGTGGTCTCTCTGGCTAGCATCAACTCCTCAGAATTAGAAGCAACAACTGTGATGCCTGATTTTTTAGGTACCACCTGGATAGGTGACACCCATTCGGAATCTGAAATGGGATAAATCACCCCTACATTCAATAGTTTTACTATTTCTTTGAGGACCACCTCCTACATTTGAGGATTTAATTTTCTCTGTATCTCCCTTGAGGGTTTTACACCCTCATCTAGATGAATCCTGTGCATGCAAACTGAGGCATCAATGCCGCCAAGGATAGTTATTGTCCACCCAATTGCTTTTCTATGCTTCTTAAGAACATTCAGTAGTTCCTCCTCCTGCTCACTAGTGAGAGAGGAGATAATCATGGGAATCTTGTTATCCTACCCCAAGAAGGCATATTTCAATGTGGCTAGGAGCTATTTCAGCCACATTGAAATAGCTCCCAGCCAGGGAGACTTTCAATTGAGGGCAACAAAGGTGCCTTAGTGGTTTGAGGAAGGGACAGTAATGTGTGCTACACTAGGCCCACAGAAGACTTAGTATTTGTGCTGTTTGTTGTCATGGGAATTTGGGTCTCCTTCATAACCTGACTCCAAACACTTTTCAGGCTTTTAGTCAGATTATCCCAATCCAGCAGATTGGATAATTCTCCTTCTAGCAGGCCATCTTGTACATCTACTACACAATAGTCCTTAATGTCAAGCTGAGGCATTGTAGCAGCATGGTACATATTTAGATGGGCCTTCATGTTCCCAAAGGTAACTTCTATTACCCCTGACCTGTATTATATGCAAGCATTTGCAGTAGCCAAGAATGGCTTGCCAAGGATAATAGGGATTAGGGTTTTACTTTTGCAAGGGTCCATGTCTAAAATAAGAAAATCAGCTGGATAACAAAATATATCCACCCCCACCAAGACATCCTCTACCACACGCACATGCCTCCTCTCAGACCTGTCAGCCAGTTGGAGCACAACTGAGGTAGGTTTAAGCTCCCCCAAACCTAGCTCCTCATACACTAAAAAGGGGAGTAAATTCACACTGGCCCCTAAGTCCAAAAGGGCTTTACCAATGATGTGGTTTCTGATTATGCAGGGATAGTAGGTACCCCTGGGTCTTGTAATTTTTCTAGTGTGACAATGGACATGACTGACTCAACATGCTTAGCAGCAAAAACTCTTTTAGATAACTGCACCCTTGCTTTCCTCGTTTGGGTGCAGTGGTCCTTTAAAAACATAGCATAAGTAGGGACATGTTTTATGGTATCAAGCAAAAGCAAATTGATTCTAACCTGCTTAAAAGTCTCCAACATTTCCTCCATCTGAGCATTTCCTTTATTAGGAGAGGATGAGTTAGCTAGAGCTTGAGAAAATTGCAGCTGTGGCACTGTTGGTGTCACTGCGGCATGCCCATTGACCTCATGGTCATATTTTTATCTTTTTCTTTTATCTTCATTTATTTCTTTATGTTGGGGCTTAGCATCAGCCCTCTTATTTTGCTCTTACTGATTCACAACAGGAGGTATAATCCTTGGCTCTTTAACACTAACACTCCTTTCATTTTCATCTTCATTTTCCGTGACCTCTTCTGCTACCTTGCCCACAAGATTATCAACCACTCTCCCACTCCTAAGGGTAGTGATAGTATTGGCATCCTTATTGGTAGATGATGCTTCTTCAATCATATATTGTCCTTTGGGGTTAGTCGAGGGCTGACCAAGCAATTTACCTTCCTCCCTCCTATGCAGAGCATTACAAATCTGGCCCAGCTGGTCCTCAATCTTCTTGATGTTCTGTCCATGAGAATTGACAGTCTGCACCAAGCTCCTCAAGTTTTGCATTGAAGTTTGCATCTGCTCTTTAAATGAAAAGGATCTGGACTGTTGTGGAGGCAGGGATAACTGGTTGGACGGTGGGGCAGATAACAAAATTTTTTACCTTGGTGGGTAACCGTGACTAAACTGGTGCAGGGGTCTGTAAGGAGCTACAATTTACTGCTGCTGGGGTTGAGGATATGAATCTTGTCGCCACCTCATATTTGGGTGGTTCCTCCAAGAATACCTAGCAGGCTGCTGCCCAAAAGTTTGAGTAGCATTGGCTTGCTCCATAACAAAATCAGAAAACTGGATGACAGATGGACAATCATGAATAGAATGTGTGGGAGATTAGCATATCAGACATACTTCCTCCACCTGTGCAACCACTCGGGGCTGCATCACATTCATTAGTTTGTCAAATTTCAAGCTCAGGTTGTTCACCTTCCTTGTCAAATGTTCTACCTCTAGGGGTGGCCTCTTGTATCATCTTAGCTAGAGTCTGGTAATCATTGTGTGACAGAGACTTCTGCTGCATTAAATTTTCTCCTATTATATCAAATAGCTCCTAAGCTTCCTTAACTATCTTGTGGAGGTAACTATTACCACAGGAAGCACCCACCATATCCCTACTCTTGGAATTAATTTCTTGATAAAATACTTGGACAAGCTGCCACATTGGGATTTGGTGGTGGAGGAATTGTTTTAACATCTCCTGGAATCTTTCTCAAGTTCGTAAAAATCCTCAGTTGAGGACTGAGTGAATGACAAAATATTTGTCCTCATCTACCTGGTTTTATTCATGAGAAAGAATTTGGCCAGAAATTTGGTTTGAAGGTCACTACATGACTGTATGCTGTTGGCTGAGAGTTTTGATAGCCATGTGCTGGCTTTGCCCTTTAGTGAGAAAGGAAAACGTGTCAGTTTGGTGGCCTCAGGTCCCAAGCTAACAATATTAAAGGTAGTGCAAAGTGTTAAAAATTGGTCTATATACTTGTAGGGATCTTCTTTACTAAGCCCATAAAATAAAGGCAGCATATTGATGGTAGAGGATTTAATCTCATAATTTCCTTCAACAGAAGTGAATTGAATGCAGAAGGGAGAGGTGTACTCCCCAGGTGCATTGTACTCCTCTAATGTTCTCTGCCTTTCAGCCATGATAGTTGGTCCAGTTTCAATAGCAGGGTCCTGTGAGATGCGTCTAGGTCTAAGGATCCTTTCAACCTCTAGATTTGAAAGTTCTAGCTTAAGATTTAAAGACCTTCTACCATGAATATACTCACACCCACAGTAAGTACATAAAATGCTCACAAGTATACACAGAGAATATTTCAAACAAAAATTAACAACTACACAGATTTACACTAAACAAGCAACAGGAAAGTAAATATAAATGGACTGAGATTTTGGTGAAAGTAAGTACAAATAGAGCTAGCTTCACTCCAACTATAACTTTAGCTTTTCCCTTCTTTTGCTATCCATTTCTGCAAAATTCTACAAAGAATCAGTAGTACTTTTATTCTAGTTTAGGTACAGCTATAAAGAATTTAGAAATCTAAATTATAATATAACTCAGGTCTACTCAAAAGATTAATATCTCCGACTGCGGCACCAAAAACTTGTTGTCTGGTTTCCCTTGGTGCTGTTTATTGTGTGGTGGAAACAAATTTTAAGATAAAGTAAAACAAAAGAATGAATTCAGCACAACCAAAGTAATCCTAGACCTGCAAGATGCAGGGCCTATTGTAGCAAGTCATGATAAGTAAGAGTTTGTCCCACAGAGAAATTGATCCAGAACCTAAAATGGGATATAATAGTAGGCCTCCAAATCTGGCTACAAATCTGACAATCCTAAAGAATGGGAGCTAGGTGTCACGACTATATTAAATTAATTCTAATAATAAAGAAATAAAATATAGCCCTATCCTAAAGAAAGGGTTAAGAAGAAGATGATGATGATGTGTGCCAAAATAAAATATAAAAATTGGTGAGAAGTAAGCAGGTTAAGTTCAGAGTTAAAACAGTAATATAACTCAGATTTAGTCTGTCTTTGCAGCGCTCCTTGCTGAGACGCTATCAAAAGCCTTAACAAAGTAGAAGTGTCCCTCTTAAGGCTATAGGCTGTCCACTCAAATGGTCACAACCTATCCTATAGAGTCTGTCAAATCCCATTGATCAAGCCAGAAGTTGCTAATCTAATCTAGAGGAGTGGATTGATCATTTCCCCTGCCACTGGACCAGACCAGGCCATGAATACTATTGTAGTACTATGTAATGCCAGTGCTATAAGCTCCCTAGATCTGCGCACAGATCTGACTGACATTTAAAGGTATTCCAACCCATAAAATCCTAAGTGCTTTGCCAAGATCAACGACTCACTGGTGCCCACAAAAAGGACCATATAATAGATTGAATAAGACTCTAAATTCAGCTGGTCATTACTACAAAAGGCCTGTAATGACTCAGCCTCAAGCTGCAATTACTACAGAGACATCAAATCTAACATCTGATATCGGTTAGGTAAAAAAGAGGGGATCCAGTTCCTGTACAAATCTCCTCACAAGGCTCTAGAAGTTCATGTGCAGGGGAGAAGAATCTTTCTCAAACATGTGGCTGGACACCACCTTAGGGCTATACTCTGTCCACTCAAATAGTTACAGGGTATATGATTGGTTTGCCCATACCACAGAGGTCTGAGAAAGATCATGAAAACTGTTGCAACCACTATGGTCCACAGGCCTCCGAGCTCCCCAGATCTCACTATAAATCTATCATTGCTTTACATGGGGCTATCAAACTAAGGGAAATCAGATGGTAAACAATAGATCTACTGTAAATTGAATGGGCTCATCCTAAATACATGGATCCTATAAACATCTAAAGAAACCATAAGATCTTTATATTCAATTAATCATTAAAACAACAATCCATTAATAACAGCGAAACTTACAATGAACTGTCTCTAGACCGCAGCCTGTACACAACTGCTCATCAAAAATCTCAATGTATATAAAACCTCTTACAAATTGAAATAAACTAAACCTAACTATTTACAGGGGGATTAGCCAACAAGTGCTGGGCTAAGAGAAAAGAAAAATGGGAAAAGAGGTGATCAAATCCTAGCTCTAGCCTACTGGAGCTCTCACCCGACAAAGGATGAAAAGAAGGATCGATCCAAAACTAAACTCTAAGTGTAGCTTCTAGACTCTGTCGATACGGCCTTGGCTCTGAAGAGATTAATACTAATTTTTCTAGCAGACGTGACACTGTTACAACCCTTTAGTGCCTTTAGATGTGCACTTTGAAATTCATGCCTTTGGACGTGTGCCCTAGCCTTGGGAAATTCTCAAAAGGTCCTTGAGTTAAAACTGTGAAGTCGGGAGCTCGTGTTTCGCGGGGCTGGCATATGCATTCATTAATTCGCACAGTTACAGAGCCTTCGTGGAGTAGCTTTTGGTTAGTGGGAAGTGCTCACTCACACAGTGAATCTTCAGTTAATCACGTAGTTCCTTTGTGCTACAATGCTATCGCAGAGATGATCTGGAGTGCCTAGACTTCTCGCACAGTAGAGCTTCAGAAGCTTTCTCTCGTTGGGTACTCATGCAGGTATGCTCCTACGCTCGCATAGTAATTGGTAAGGCTTCAGAGTGCGCGGGATTTGTGTGAGGAGAATTCTAAGCGTCTCTCTTTTCCAGGGCCATGCATGAACTCCGCGAGGTAAAATTTTGTTCAGTACACACATGGACTCGCTATGTTCTACGCGTGGCTGCTTTAAGGCTTGATCTCCGCGAGAGCTTCGCGACCACAAATTCTAGGGATTTTAATCCACAAGGTCTTCACGATGTCCTTACAACTCTCCTCTTTACTGCGCGTCTTATCTATGCGAGGGCATCTTCTACTACATCCTTAGCTTCGGGAGAGAGCTTCTCAACTCTGCGAGATCTATCTTTCTATGCTCTGATGCATTGCACTTACTGCTGTTATAGTTTTTTCATTCTCAGCCAACTTCATCCATCTGCTAGGCTTTTGGTCAATGATGACTAGCAAATGAGTCACCATGGTAAGCACTACCAGGGTGTTCCATTAGGATTTGGCTCAACTGTCATCTTTTCATGTCTTCTTCCTCTTCTTTGGACCAATAAGGATGGATTTTGTATTAAGCTATACAGATTATTGCTAACTATAAAATATACTTAACAAATGATTATTAGTTTGCTTTAAGGTCTATCAAAGGTTAGGTTAAGAGGTGAAAAGTGGTACTTTTCAGTGAATAACACACCCCCAAACCTAATCTTTGCTAGTCCCTGAGCAAAGAAAAATTTAAAACAACTATTCTAAGAATTTAAATGCCACTTTCGTAGGGAGCATGGATATATTTAGCATATGTACCAAGCTTTAAAAACCCCTAGGTGATCCCTAGTGGAGGAGTGAAGTCTCCTGAGGGTTTTCAGTAAAGATGCCCACAAACTTCTCAATAAAACAGTTAACATAAGTGCAAAATTATCAAGTTAGCTGTCAAGAAACAGAGCATTAGTTCACCTTTGATTCAATAAAAGAAAATATATGAGGAATTTGAACATATGATTATGCACAGACATTTACTCATCACAGCTTCTACATAGATGCACATCATTCCAAATTAGCTTACAGTAGGGGAAAACATCACATGTAGGTCAGTATTGAGTTCATCATTAATTCAAAAATTAGGTTATAGGTCATGCCCAATACATTTAATATCAAATCCAATGCTTACCAGGGCATACTTCTCATAAGGAACTTTGAGGGTTTCCATTTTCTCTCAAGCTCAAGAGCAGTTACAGGCCTCAAATGGGTTTGTAAGCATGAGCATAGGCAGAACATCTAAGTTCTGGCATCATTGGCTAATCCTTACCATAGATTAGACAGCTCTTTGTCTCTGCATGACAACTCATTCAACTTTGGTTCACATAGACTTTTAACTGGGTTATAATGTGGCTTATGGAGTAGGTTATAAAGAATGGGTGGTTGAAAAGGGATTCAAAATTGAGAAATTAGTACGTGAAAGAGGTGATTCATGACTTCACCTTCTTTAGTTCAACACCTTTCCTTGTCTTTAAAATTATTCAGACTTGAAGTGGCCAGCTTCTCCTCTTATTTTTAATATTTCAATGAACTTTCCTCTTATTTCTTCTCTTATTCCTCTTCATTATTATTTTTCTTTTTTTTTGGATACATTTTTCTTTTTATTTTTATTTTTCTGGCTTGCCACCTCTCTCCTTAGCTGCTGCACTGCTAAGTTTTAAGTATCTCTTCTCCATTCACCCAATGTTGACCTTATCTAGTCCATTTTCAGCTCCTCCTTTATCTTCTGATTTCTCAGAGTGAGGGTAGGTTTGAATTAGGCCCATAGGTTCAGGTACAAGTACTCAGGTGTATTTTGAAGAAAATTGGAAATTAAGGCTCAAAAAGTGTGTGCATAAGGGCAGTTAATTAAGGTTTGGTCTGTTTAAGCTCAAACTGTCCAAGAGAAGGCCTTGATCATTTCCTAAGTGTCATGAGTGCTATCATTTGTTTCAACTTGGCGGTGCCTAACTTCTAGTGAGGGAACAAACTCAGCTAGTTCTTAGGGCTAGAAGAATCGTCTCAGTTACTCCTCAAAGAAAGGAAAATTTTTTGTAGGCCCAAATCTCACTAGTTATGGTCTTCCATTGAGCTCTTAGGCATGTCCTTACCTTTTTCTCTCTTTAATGATTCACTTAGTACTGATACAAGTGAGTTTTCTTGGTGTTCACATCATGGAAATGCTAAAATTTAAAAGCTTGTGATGCCTTAAGGTCTGTAACATATATATTTTTTTAAATTTCTCAAAATTTTTTTTTTATGATTCTTAAGTGAACATGGATCCATTTCTATCTTACTCATTTGATTCTGCTGTACTTAGGTTAACTGCTTCAATGACAGAGCCTACCACACCCCCAAACCTATGAGGAGCAATGTCCTCACTGATTCAAAGTTATAAGGCCCAAGACATAGACATTAACAGAATAAAAACTACAAGAGAGAAAAATACATAACAAATAACATAAAAACAAAAACACAGAAATAAAAAAAGAATATCAGGAAAAGACATTTCATTATAAGTAAAAAACAAAAAGATTACAAAGTGATAGAAATTTATAAACCTAAGAACAATCTAGACACACAGCAACAGAACATCCTATCGAAAATAAAATGGTTCTTCCTCCTGGCCCAGGGATATCCTCAACCTGCTGCAAGTGGAAGAGGAACTGCATGCCAGGAGAGGGGGGAAGAAAAGGGATCAGGGAGAAGGGTGTTGAGTGGGTGGTGGGGGGATTGAAGGGGATGGGGGGAAGATGCAGGTGGTTTGATCTTTTGCTTTTTCTTCTTTTGCTTATTCTTTTTCTTCTCCTCCTTGGCGAGGATCCTCTACACTTCCTCATATTCATCCCAGAGGAATTGTAATGGGTCCGACTCTTTAGGTGGGGGCGGGTCCAACCACATGAGATATAATTTATTAGGTAGATTAGTGAGTTTGTCGTCCGCCATAGCTGAGAGAAGGGAAGGACTGTTGAGATTAGAAGAGAGTGAATGAGAAGAAGATGAACTACCCTTGCATTTAAAATGCTTGGACGATGGAATATGAATCAACAAATTAAATATCGCCTCCTTCCAAGGTCAATTGCCGAAAAGAAATTAAGGAAAGTTAGTTGGCAATGAAATGTGATTGTTATGGGAAATGGTAAATCGCACAATTTATTATGAGGAATGGGAGCACACAATAAATGTTGGTCTATTTTTAACACTGAGAGTTAAGGCGAAGAGATAGAAAATCGAAGAAATTTCTCAGGGTAAAATGGACTAATCTTGCGGTTCGCATAGTTATCCACTGGTATTCGCGGCGTAGAATTCTTGCGGAGAACAGATGTACATTCGTGAGAAGGAAAATCACGCAGAAGAACATAGCTCCGCGAGTACAGAATAAGAAGTTATGTGTGCCTTGCGAAGTTACTTTGCAGAGTAGACGTTGGGACAAAGCGCGCGAAGTAGTTTCTCATTTCTCGCACGGCTTAACTGGTGATCTCGCGTAATAGAATATTTTGAATTATGCTTTTCGCGCCCTCTTAACTCTGCGAGAAAGCTTTGAAATGGCTCGCGATTGTGAAAATTAGGCCATTTAATTCTGTGAGAGACCAACACTCATCCTCTTTTCATAATTTATGCCCTGGCCTGCGCTTGTACAGTGTCATGCACCCATTTAGCGGTCATCAACATCCACCCTTTTTCATGTATCCCCTTCCCAAATGATAATGACCTTCCCCATACCAGCACATACATATCAAAAATTCAAAATGATAAAAATTCCTTCATGAAAATAAATTCTACACAGTTACAGTGCTAGTACTTCAATCACCCAGCAGTAATAAGCATGCATCTCCCATGTTACTAACAGAAATGAATAAGTACTCAAAATAAAACAAACAAAGCAGATGAAAAGAAACAAATCTCCATGATAAGAACAGTAAATGACAGGTTCTTAATCAAACAAAAACATACAACAATTTTAAACAGATATGGCATACATAATACAAAGCTGTGGATCACTGAGCAGTGGAAGGTTCATGTAGCTGAATGGTCTGAGGAAGCTCCACTGGTTGTTCTACACAAATCTTGAGCCTCTGACCATTTATTTTCATGATCTGCCTTGACATTGGATCAAGGATTTCCACAACACCAGATGGGGAAACTTTGATGATAGTGTAAGGTCCATCCCATCTGGATTTCAACTTTCCTGGAAAAAATTTAAGTCTGGAGTTGAAAAGCCAAACCTTAGTGCCAACATTGAAGTACTTCCTTAACAGCATTTTGTCAAAGAATGCCTTTGATCTCTTCTTGTACATTATGGCATTTACGTAGGCTTCTTGCCTCATTTCATCAAGTTCTATCATTGTAACTTCCTGTGAGAACCAGCAGAAGTTAGATTTAAATTCATTGCTTTGATAGCCCAATAGGCTCTATGTTCTAACTCCATAGGTAGGTGACAGGCCTTGCCATACACCAGCCTAAATGGGGACATGCCAATAGGAGTCTTGTAGGCAGTCCTATAAGCCCACAAAGCATCATTCAGTTTTTGTGCCCAATCCTTCCTATCAGTTCTCACAGTCTTCTCCAGAATATGCTTAATCTCCCTATTAGAAATTTCAACTTGCCCACTGATCTGTGGGTGGTAGGGAGTTACAATTCTGTGTGTAATAAAATACTTCTTGAGCAGGTTCTCAAAAGGTCTGTTACAGAAGTGGCTCTCCCATCACTGATGATAGCTCTGGGGATGCCAAATCGTGAGAAAATATTGTCCTTGAAGAAGTCAAGGATAACTGTGTGGTCATTGGTGCTTATGGCAATGGCTTCCACCCATTTGGACACATAGTCCACTACCACAAGTATGAAGTTAAATCCCGTAGATAAAAGAAAGGGGCCTATAAAATCAATGCCCCAAATTTCAAAAAGTTAAACAACTAGGATAGGCTGCAATGACTTAAAGTCTCTCTTGGAAATGCCACCCATCCTTTGACAACTCTCACAGGCCTTGCAATAAATGTATCTCTGAACAAACAAGGCCAAAACAAACCACATTGGAGCACTTTTGCTGTAGTTTTTTTGTCACTGAAGTGATCTCCACATGCTTGCTCATGGCACATTGAAAGCATGCTGTAGAAGTCACTTTCAGGCACACATCTCCTAATGACCTGATTTGCACAATGCTTGTAAAGGTATGGATCCTCCTACAGAAAATGTCTAACTTGAGAAAAGAACAGGTCTTTGTCCATCTTAAACCAGTGTGGAGGGATCCTACCAGCAGCAAGAAAATTGACAATGTGTGCAAACCGGGGCACACTAGATTGCAAAGTAAAAAGCTGCTCATCAGGGAACAACTCATTAATAGGTGTTGCTGCACATTCATCCAGAATAATTCTAGAGAGGTGGCCAGTCACCACATTCTCAACTCCCTTCTTATTTTTTATCTCTAGATCAAACTTCTACAGGAGGAGGGTCCATCTGATCAACCTAGGCTTTGCATCCTTCTTAGCCAATAGGTATTTCAGGGTCGAGTGATTTATAAAAACTACAATCTTAGACCCCAACAAGTAGGGTCTAAACTTATCCACAACAAACACTACCGTAAGTAGCTCCTTCTTTGTTGTGGTGTAGTTCAGCTGAGCATTAGCTAGTGTTTTGCTGGCATAATATATCACTGCAGGCAGCTTATCTCTCCTCTATCTTATGACAGCACCTATGGCCAAGTCTGATGCATCACACAACAACTCAAAAGTGAGTGAGTAATCTGTGGCTTGGATTATAGGGGTAGTAGTAAGGCACTTTTTCAAAGTCTCAAAGGCCTCAAGGCATTCAGCAGAAAATACAAATGGCACATCCTGGCAAAGCAGGTGGTACAATGGTTTGGAAATCTTGTTGATGTCCTTGATGAACCTCCTATAAAATCCAGCATGTCCAAGAAATGATCTGATTTACTTGACAGTCCTGGGTGGGGACAGATGTGAGATCAAGTCTACTTTAGCCATGTCAACCTCAATTCCTTTGTGAGAGACCACATGGCCTAGTACAATACCATGTGTCACCATAAAGTGACTCTTTTCCCAACTTAAGACCAAGTTGGTCTCCTCATATCTTTGTAAAACTCTTTTAAGGTGACTTAGACACTGGCTAAAGCTGTCTCTATATATTGAGAAATCATCTATAAAGATTTCTTGGAATTTGTCAATCATATCAGAAAAATTACATACATGCACCTCTCAAAAGTGGCTAGGGCATTGCACAGTCTAAAAGGCATCATTCTGTAAGCAAAGGTGCCAAAGGGAGATGTGAAAGTAGTTTTCTCCTGATCTTGAGGATCCATAGGGATTTGATTATACCCTGAGTATCCATTAAGAAAATAGTAATATGCCTTCTCAGCCAACTTGTTTAGAATTTGGTCAATAAAAGGGATAGGGAAATGGTCCTTTCTGATTCTGGAGTTGAGCTTCCTATAATCAATGCACACTCTCTAGCCAGTGGTCAGTCCGGCTGGCATCAACACCCCAGAATCAGAAGCAACAACAGTGATGCCTAACTTTTTAGGTACCACCTGGATATGTGACACCCATTCGGAATCTGAAATGGGGTAAATCACCCCTGCATCCAATAGTTTCACTATTTCTTTGAGTACCACCTCCTGCATGTGATGATTTAATTTCCTTTGAATCTCCCTTGAGGGTTTTTCACCCTCATCTAGGTGAATCCTGTGTATGCAAACTGAGGCATCAATGCCTCCAAGGTCAGCTATTGTCCACCCAATTGCTTTCTTGTGCTTCTTAAGAACATTCAGTAGTTCCTCCTCCTGCTCACTAGTGAGAGAGGAGGAGATAATCATGGGAAGGTTGTTGTCTTGCCCTAAGAAGGCATATTTCAATGTGGCTGGGAGCCGTTTTAGCTCTAGCATAGGGGGACTTTAAATTGAGGGCAATAAAGGTGCCTTAGTGGTTTGAGGAAGGGGCAATAATGTGTGTTGTACTAGGCCCACAGACGACTCAGTATTTGTGCTGTCTGCTGTCATGGGAATTTGGGCCTCCTTCACAACTAGACGCTAAACACTTTCCAGCCTTTCAGTCAGACTATCCCAATCTAGCAGATTGGATAATCCTCCTTCTACCAGGCCATCTAGTACATCTACTGCACAACAGTCCTCAATGTCAAGTTGAGGCACTGTAGCAGCATGGTACATATTTAAATGGGCCTTCATGTTCCCAAAAGTAACCTCTATTACCCCTGACCTGTATTTTATGCAAGCATTTATAGTAGCCAAGAATGGCCTGCCAAGGATAACAGGGATTGAGGTTTTACTTTTGCAAGGGTCCATGTTTAAAATAAGAAAATCAGCTAGATAATAAAATTCGTCCACTCCCACCAAGACATCCTCTACCACACCCACAGGCCTCCTCGCAGACCTGTCAGCTAGTTAGAACACAACTGAGGTAGGTTTAAGCTCCCTCAAACCTAGCTTCTCATACAATGAATAGGGGAGTAAGTTCACAATGGCCCCTAAGTCCAAAAGAGCTTTACCAATGGTGTGGTTTTCGATTATGCAGGGGATAGTAGGTACCCCTGGGTCTTATAATTTTTCTGGTGTGGCAATGGACATGACTGACTCAACATGCTCAACAGCAAAAACTCTTTTAAAAAACTGCACCCTTGCTTTCCTCTTTTGGGTACAGAGGTCCTTTAAAAACTTAGCATAGGCAGGGAATTATTTTATGGCACAAAGCAAAGGCAAATTGATCCTAATCTGCTTGAAAGTCTTCAACGTTTCCTCCATCTGAGAATTCCCTTTATCAGGAGGGGATGGGCCAGCTAGAGTTTGAGGAAATGGCAGCCGTGGCACTACTGGTGCCACTGCTGCATGCCCATTGACCTCATGACCATATTTAGTCCTCAATCATATATTGCCCTTTGGGGTTGGTCGAGGTGTACTCCCCAAGTGCATTGTACTCCTTTAATGTTCTTTGCCTTCTAGTCATGATAGCTGGTTTAGTTTCAATAGGAGGGCCCTGTGAGATCTGTCTAGGTCTAAGGATCCTTTCAACCTCTAGATTTGAAAGTTCTAGCTCAGAGTTTAAAGACCTTCTACCATGCATATACTCACACCCACAGTAAGTACAAAAAATACTCACAAGCACGCATAAAGAATATTTCAAATAAAAATTAACAACTATACATATTTACACTAAACAAACAATAAGAAAGTAAACATAAATGGACTGAGATTTTGGGAAAAGTAAGTACAAATAGAGCTAGCTTCACTCCAACTATAGCTTTAGCTTTTTCCTTCTTTTTCTATCCATTTCTGCAAAATTCTACAAAGAAACAGTAGTACTTTTATTCTAGTTTAGGTACAGCTATAAAGAATTTGGAAATCTAAATTATAGTATAACTCAGGTCTACTAAAAAGATTAATATCCCCGACAGCGGCACCAAAAACTTGTTGTCTGGTTTCCCTTGGTGCTGTTTATTGTGTGGTAGAAACAAATTTAATGACAAAGTAAAACAAAAGAATGGATTCAACACAATCAAAG
The DNA here is from genome assembly GCA_021018995.1 of Chloranthus sessilifolius. Taxonomy (NCBI): domain Eukaryota; kingdom Viridiplantae; phylum Streptophyta; class Magnoliopsida; order Chloranthales; family Chloranthaceae; genus Chloranthus; species Chloranthus sessilifolius. Next base: position 45,594,687 of record CM037596.1, read on the forward strand.
TAATCCTAGACCTGCAAGATACAAGGCCTATTGTAGAAAATTTTGATAAGTGTTTGTGCCATAGAGAAATTAATCTAGAACCCAAAATGGGCTATAATAGTAGACCTCCAGATCTGGCTATAGATCTGACAATCCTAAAGAAAGGGAGCTAGGTGTCACGACTATACTAAATTAATCCTAACAATAGAGAAATAAAATGTAACCCTATCCTAAAGAATGGGTTAAGAAGAAGATGGTGATGGTGTGTGCATAAATATAATCTAAAATTTGGTGAGAAGTAAGCAGGTTGAGTTCAGAGTTAAAGTAGTAATATAACTCATATTTAGTCTGTCTCTGCAGCGCTCCTTGCTGAGATGCTATCAAAAGCCTCAACAAAGTAGAAGTGTCCAACTTAACCCATGCCATTTGGGGTGCTCTTAAGGCTATAGGCTGTCCACTCAAATGGTCACAGCCTATCCTATAGAGTCTGTCAAATCCCATTGATCAAGCCAGAAGTTGCTAATCTAATCCAGAGGAGTAGACTGAATATTTCCCTAACCACTGGAACAGACCAGGCCATGAATACTATTACAGTACTATGTAATGCCAGTGCTACAAGCTCCCCAGATCTGTGCACAGATCTGGCTAACATCTATAGGTATTCCAACCCATAAAATCTTAAGTGCTTTGTCAAGGCCAATGGCTCACTGATGCCCACAAAAAGGACCATGTAACAGGTTGAATAGGGCTCTAAATTCAGTTGGTCATTGCTACACAAGGCCTGCAATGACTTAGCCTCAAGCTGTAACTACTACAAAGACATCATATTGGTTAGGTAAAACAGAGGGGAGCCAGTTCTTGTACAAATCTCCTCACAAGGCTCTAGAAGCTCATGTGCAGGGGAGAAGAATCCTTCTCAAATATGTGGTTGGATACCACCTTATGGCTATACTGTATCCACTCAAATGGTCACAGGGTATCCCATTGGTCTATCCATACCATAGAGGTCTGAGAAAGAACATAAAAACTACTGTAACCACCATGGTCCACAGGTCTCCGAGCTCCCCATATCTCACTACAGATCTAGCATTGCTTTCCATGGGGCTATCAAACCAGATGGTAAATAATAGATTTACTGAAAACTAAATGAGCTCGTCCCAAATACATGGATCCTATAGACATCTAAAGAAACCATAAGATCTTTAGATTCAATTAATCATTAAAACAGCAATCCATTAATAACAGTGAAACTCACAATGAACTATCTCAAGGCCGCAGCCTGTACACAACTGCTCATCAAAAATCCCAAAATATATAAAACCTATTACAAACTAAAATAAACTAAACCTAACTGCTTACAGGGGGATTATTCAGCAAGTGCTGGGCTAAGAGAGAAGAAAAATGGGAAAAAGAGGTGATCAAACCCTAACCCTAGACTGCTGGAGCTCTCGGTTGACAGAGGATGAAAAGAAGGATCAATCCAAAACTAAACTCTAAGTGTAGATTATATACTCTGTCCATACGGCCTTGGCTCTAAAGAGATTAACCCTAATTTTTCTAGCAGACATGGCACTGTTACAAAGCTTGAGTGCCTTGAGACGTGCATCACGAAATTCACACCTCAGGATGTGTGCCCTAGCTTTGGGAAATTCCCAAAAGGTCTTTGAGTTAAAACTGAGAAGTGGGGAGCCCATGCTTCGTGGGGCTAGCATATGCATTCATTCATTCACATAGTTGCAAGGACTTTGCGAAGTAGCTTTTGGTTAGTGGGAAGTGCTCACTCGCGCAGTGAATCCTCAGTTAATCGTGGAATTCCTTTGTGCTGTAATGCTGTCATAGAGATGATTTGGAGTCCCTACACTTCTCGCATAGTAGAGCTTCATAAGCTCTCTCTCGCTGGGTACTCGCGCATGTATGCTCCTATGCTCACGTAGTAATTGGTAAGGCTTGAGAGTGCACGAGATCTGTGCGAGGAGAATTCTGGGCGTCTTTCTCTTCCAGGGCCATGCACAAACTCCGCGAGGTGAAATTTTATTCAGTACACACATAGACTCGCTATATTCTTAATGCAGCTGCTTTAAGGCTTGATCTCCGCGAGAGAGACACAAACACAAATTCTGAGGATTTTAATCCACGAGATCTTCGCGATGTCTTTACAGCTCTCCCCTTGATTGCGTATCCTATATTCTTGAGGCCATCTTCCACTGCATCCTTAGCTTCGCGAGGGAGCTTCTCAACTCTGCGAGATCTATTTTTCTATGCTCTGATGCATTACACTTACTGCTGTTCTAGTTTCACCATTCTCAACCAACTTCATCCATCTACTAAGCTTTTGGTCAATGATGACCAGCAAATGAGTCACCATGGTAAGCACTACCAGGGTGTTCCATTAGGCTTTGGCTCAGCTGTCATCTTTGCATGTCTTCTTCCTCTTCTTTAGGCCAATAAGGATGAATTTTGTATTAAGCTGCACAGATTATTGCTAACTACAAAGCACACTTAATAAATGATTATTAGTCTGCTTCAAAGTCTATCAAAGGCTAGGTTAAGAGGTGAAAAGTGGTACTTTTCAGTGAATAACACACCCCCAAACCTAATCTTTGCTAGTCCCTGAGCAAAGAAAAATTTAAAACAACTATTCTAAGAATTTAAATGCCACTTTCATAGGGAGCTCGGATACATTTAGCATATGTACCAAGCCTTTTAAGCTACCCCTAGGTGATCCCTAGTGGAGGAGTGAAGTCTCGTGAGGGTTTTCAGTGAAGATATCCACAAACTTCTCAATAAAAAAGTTAATAGAAGTGTAAAATTATCAAGTTAGCTGTCAAGAAATAGAGCATTAGTTCACTTTTGATTCAACAAAAGAAAATATATGAGGAATTTGAACATATAATTATGCATAGACATTTACTCATCACAGCTTCTACATAGATGCACAGACATTTCCAATTAGCTTATAGCAAGGGAAAACATCACATGTAGGTCAGTACTGAGTTCATCATTAATTAAAAAATTAGGTTATAGGTCATGCCCAATACATTCAACATCAAACCCAATGCTTACCAGGGCATACTTCTCACAAGGAACTTTGAGAGTTTCCATTTTCTCTCATGCTCAAGAGCAGTTTCCATTTTCTCTCAAGCTCAAGAGTAGTTACATCAAGCCCAATGCTCAAGAGCAGTTACAGGCCCCAATGCTTACCAGGGCATACTTCTCTTTTTATTTTTATTTTTCTGACTTGCCACCTCTCTCCTTAGCTGCTACACTACTAAGTTTTAAGTATCCCTTCTCCATTGACTCAATGTTGACCTTATCTTGCCCATCTTCAGCTCCTCCTTTACCTTCTAATTTCTCAGAGTGAGAGTAGGTTTGAATTAGATCCATAGGTTCAAGTACAAGTACTAAGGTGTGTTTTAAAGAAAATTAAAAATTAAGGCTCAAAAAGTGTGTGCACAAGGGCAGTTAATTAGGGTTTGGTCTGTTTAAGCTCAAACTATCCAAGAGAAGGCGTTGATCATTTCCTAAGTCTGATGAGTGCTGTCAGTTGTTTCAACTTGGAGGTGCCTAACTTCTAGTGAGGGAACAGACTCAGCCAGTTCTTAGGGGTAGAAGAATTGCCTCAGTTACTCCTCAAAGAAAGGAAAATTTTTTATAGGCCCAAATCTCGCTAGTTATGTCTTCCATTGAGCTCTTAGGCATGCCCTTACCTTTTTCTCTCTTTAATGATTCACTTAGTACTAATACAAGTGAGTTTTCTTGGTGTTCACATCATGGAAATGCTAAAATTTAAAAGCTTGTGATGCCTTAAGGTTTGCATAATATATATATATTTTAATTTCTCAATTTTTTTTTTTTTTATGATTCTTAAGTGAACATGGATCCATTTCTATCTTACTCACTTGATTCTGCTGCACTTAGGTTAACTGCTTCATTGGAAGAGCCTGCCACACCCCCAAACCTATGGGGAGTAGTGTCCTTACTGATTCAAAGTTATATGTGGATGTTCAGCAGGCTCAGGACATAGACATTAACAGAATAGAAACTACAAAAAAGAAATATACATAACAAATAACATAAAAACAAACACACAAAAATAAAGAAAGAATATCAGAAAAAGACATTACATTATAAGTACGAAATAAAAAGATTACAAAGTGATAGAAATTTATAAACCTAAGAACAATCTAGACACACAGCAATAAAATATCCTGTCGAAAATCAAATGGTTCTTCCTCCTGGCTCAAGGATATCCTCAACCTGCTACATGTGGAAGAGAAAGTGCACGCCAAGAGAGGGGGAAGAGTGGGGATCAGGGAGAAGGATGTTGAGCGGGTGGTGGGGGGATTGAAGAGGATAGGGGAAAGATGCAGGTGGTTCAGTCTTTTGCTTCTTCTTCTTTTGCTTATTCTTTTTCTTCTCCTCCTTGGCGAGGATCCTCTACACTTCCTCATATTTGTCCCAGAGGAATTGTAGTGGGTCCAACTCTTTAGGTGGGGGTGGGTCAAACCACATGGGATAGAATTTGTTGGGTAGATTGGTGAGTTTGTCGTCCGCCATAGCTGAGAGAAGGGAAGGACTGTTGAGATTAGAGGAGAGTGAATGAGAAGAAGATGAACTACCCTTGTATTTAAAATGCTTGGATGGTGGAATGTGAATCGGCAAATTAAATATCGCCTCCTTCCAAGGTCAATTGCTGAAAAGAAATTTAGGAAGGTTAGTTGGCAATGAATAGTGATTGTTATGGGAAATGATAAATCGCATAATTTATTATGGGGAATGGGAGCACATAATAAATGTTGGTCTATTTTTAGCACTGAGAGTTAAGGGAAAGAGATAGGAAATTGAAGAAATTTCTCAAGGTAAAAAGGACTAATCCCGCGGTTCGCACAGTTATCCACTGATATTCGTGGTGTAGAATTCTTGTGAAGAACAGATGTACATTTGCGAGAAGGAAAATCATGTAGAAGAACATAGCTCCGTGAGTACAGAATAAGAAGCTGTGTGCCTCATGAAGTTACTTCGTGGAGTAGACATTGGGACAGAGCGCATGAAGTAGTTTCTCATTTCTCGGGCGGCTTAACTGGTGATCTCGCGCAATGGAATATTTTAAATTCTGCTTTTCACGCCCTCTTGACTCCTCGAGAAAGCTTTGAAATGGCTCGCGATTGTGAAAATTAGGCCATTTAACCCTGCGAGAGACCAACAGTCAACCTCTTTTCACAATTTGTGCCCTGACCTGTGCTTGTACAGTGTCATGCACCCATTCAGCGGCCATCAGCATCCACCCTTTTACATGTATCCCCTTTCCAAATGATAATGACCTCCCCCATACTAACACATGCATATAAAAAATTCAAAATGATAAAATTCTTTCATGAAAACAAATTCTACATAGTTACAGTGCTAGTACTTCAATCACCCAGCAGTAATAAGCATGCATCTCCCATGTTATTGACAGAAATGAACAAGTACTCAAAATAAAACAAACAAAGTAGACGAAAAGAAACAAATCTCCATAATAAGAACAGTAAATGACAGGTTCCTAATCAAACAAAAACATACAATAATTTTAAACAGATATGACACGCATAATACAAAGCTGTGGATCATTGAGCAGTGGAAGGTTCATGTAGGTGAATGGTCTGAGGAAGATCCATTGGTCGTTCTACACAAATCTTGATCCTCTGACCATTTACTTTCATGATTTGCCCTGACATTGAATCAAGGATTTCCACAACACCAGATGGAGAAGCTTTGATGACAGTGTAAGGTCCATCTCATCTGGATTTCAACTTCCCTGAAAAAAACTTAAGTCTGGAGTTGAAAAGCCAAACCTTAGTGCCACCATTGAAGTCCTTCCTTAACAACTTCTTGTCAAAGAATGCCTTTGATCACTCCTTGTACATTCTGGCATTAGGCTTCTTGCCTCATTTCATCAAGTTCTGTCATTTGCAACTTCCTGTAAGAATCAGTAGAAGTTAGATTTAAATTCATTACTTTAATAGCCCAATAGGCTCTATGTTCTAACTCTACAGGTAGGTGGCAGGCCTTGCCATACACCAGCCTAAATGGGGACATGCCAATAGGGGTCTGGTAGGCAGTCCTATAAGCCCATAAAGCATCATTCAATTTTTGTGTCCAATCCTTCCTATCAGTCCTCACAGTCTTCTCTAGAATAAGCTTAATCTCCCTATTGAAAATTTCAACTTGCCCACTAGTCTGTGGGTGGTAGGGAGTTGTAATTCTGTGTGTAACAGAATACTTCTTGAGCAGGTTCTCAAAAGGTCTATTACAGAAGTGGCTCCCCCCATCACTGATGATAGTTCTGAGGATGCCAAATCGTGAGAAGATATTGTCCTTTAGGAAGTTAAGGATAACTGTGTGGTCATTGGTCCTTGTGGCAATGGCTTCCACCCATTTGGACACATATTCCACTACCATAAGTATGAAGTTAGATCCCATAAATGAAAAAAAGGGGCGTATAAAATCAATGCCCCAAATGTCAAAAAGTTTAACACCTAGGATAGGCTACAATGACATGGAGTCTCTCTTGGAAATGCCTCCCATCCTTTGACATCTATCACAGGCCTTGCAATGTAAGTATGTATCTTTGAACGAAGAAGACCAAAACAAACCACATTAGAGCACTTTTACTGCAGTTTTTCTGCCACTAAAGTGACCTTCACATGCTTGCTCATAACACATTGAAAGAATGCTGTGGAAGTCACTTTCAGGCACACATCTCCTAATGACCTGATTTGCACAATGCTTGTAAAGGTATGGATCCTCCCACAGAAAATGTCTAACTTGAGAGAAGAACAGGTCTTTGTCCATCTTAGACCAGTGTGGAGGGATCCTACCAGCAGCAAGAAAATTGACAATGTGTGCAAACCAGGACACACTAGATTGCAAAGTAAAAAATTGCTCATTTGGGAATAACTCATTAACAGATGTTACTGAACATTCATCCAGAATAATCCTATAGAGGTGGTCAGCCATTACATTCTCAACTCCCTTCTTATCTTTTATCTCTAGATCAAACTCCTGTAAGAGGAGGATCCATCTGATTAACCTAGGCTTTGCATCCTTCTTAGCCAGTAGGTATTCTAGGGTAGAGTGATCTGTAAAAACTACAATCTTAGACCCCAACAAGTAGGGTCTAAACTTGTCCACAACAAACACTACTGCAAGTAGCTCCATCACTGCAGGCAGATTATCTCTCCTCTGTCTTATGACAGCACCTATGGCCAAGTCTGATGCATCACATAGCAGCTCAAAGGGGAGTGAGTAATCTGGGGTCTAGATTACAGGGCAGTATTAAGGCACCTTTTCAAAGCCTCAAAGGCCTCAAGGCAATCAGCAGAAAATACAAATGACACATCCTGGCAAAGCAGGTGGTACAATGGTTTGGAAATCTTGCTAAAGTCCTTCATGAACCTCCTATAAACTCCAACATGTCAAAGAAATGATCTGATTTGCTTGACAGTCCTGGGTGGGGATAGATGTGAGATCAAGTCTACTTTAGCCTTGTCAACCTCAATTCCTTTGTGAGAGACTACATGGCCTAGTACAATACCTTATGTCACCATAAAGTGACTCTTTTCCCAACTTAGGACCAAGTTGATCTTCTCACATCTTTGTAAAACTCTTTCAAGGTTACTTAGACACTGGCTAAAGCTATCTCCATACACTGAGAAATCATCCATAAAGATTTCTAAGAATTTATCAATCATATCAGAAAAAATTACATACATGCACCTCTGAAAAGTAGCTGGGGCATTGCACAGTCCAAAAGGCATCCTTCTGTAAGCAAAGGTGCCAAAGGGACATGTGAAAGTAGTTTTTTCCTGATCTTGAGGATTCATAGGGATTTGGTTATACCCTGAGTATCCATCAAGAAAATAGTAATATGCCTTCCCAGCCAACTTGTTTATAATTTGGTCAATAAAAGGGAGAGGGAAATGGTCCTTTCTGATTTTGGGGTTGAGCTTCCTATAATCAATGCACACTCTCCAGCTAGTGGTCTCTCTGGCTGGCATCAATACCCTAGAATCAGAAGCAACAACTGTGATGCCTGACTTTTTAGGTACCACCTGGATAGGTGACTCCCATTCGAAATCTAAAATGGGGTAAATCGCCCTTGCATCCAATAATTTCACTATTTCTTTGAGGACCACCTCCTACATGTGATGATTTAATTTCTTTTGAATCTCCCTTGAGGGTCTTGCACCCTCATCCAGGTGAATCCTGTGTATGCAAACTGAGGCATCAATGCCTCCAAGGTCAGCTATTGTCCACCCAATTGCTTTCTTGTGCTTCTTAAAAACATTCAGTAGTTCCTCCTCCTGCTCACTAGTGAGAGAGGAGATAATCACGGGAAGGTTGTTGTCCTGCCCCAGGAAGGCATATTTCAATGTGGCTGGGAGCTGTTTCAGTTTTAGGGAGACTTTCAATTGAGGGCAACAAAGGTACCTTAGTGGTTTGAGGAAGGGGCAGCAATGTGTGCTGCACTAGGCCCACAAAAGACTCAGAATTTGTGCTGTCTGCTGCCATGGGAATTTGGGCCTCCTTCACAACCAGACTCCAAACACTTTTCAGGCTTTCAATCAAATTATCCCGATCCAGCAGATTGAATAATTCTCCTTCTACCAGGCCATCTAGTAGATTTACTACACAGCAGTCCTCAATGTCAAGCTGAGGCACTGTAGCAGCATGATACACATTTAAATGAGCCTTCATGTTCTCAAAGGTAACCTCCATTACCCCTGACCTACATTTTATGCAAGTATTTGCAGTAGCCAAGAATGGCCTACCAAGGATAACAGGGATTGGGGTTTTGCTTTTACAAGGGTCCATGTTTAAAATAAGAAAATTAGCTGGATAATAAAATTTGTCCAACCCCACCAAGACATCCTCTACCACACCCACAGGCATCCTCTCAGACCTGTCAGCCAGTTGGAGCACAACTGAGGTAGGTCTAAGCTCCCCCAAACCTAGCTCCTCATACACTGCATAGGAGAGTAAGTTCACACTGGCCCCTAAGTTTAAAAGGGTTTTACCAATGGTGTGGCTTTCGATTATACAGGGGATAGTAGTTACCCTTGGGTCTTGTAATTTTTCTGGTGTGGAAATGGATAGGATTGACTCAACATGCTCAACAGTAAAAACTCTTTTAGAAAACTGTACCCTTGCTTTCCTCTTTTGGGTGCAGAGGTCCTTTAAAAACTTAGTATAGGTAGGGACTTATTTTATGACATCATGCAGAGGCAAATTGATTCTAACATGCTTGAAAGTCTAATATTTCCTCCATTTGAGCATTCCCTTTATCAGGAGGGGATGGGCCAGCTAGAGCTTGAGGAAATGGCAGCTGTGGCACTAATGCATGCCCATTGACCTCATGATCATATTTTTGTCTTTTTCTTTTATCTTCATTTATTTATTTATGTTGGGGCTTAGCATAAGCCCCCTTATTTTACCCTTATTGATCCACAGCAGGGGGTACAATCCTTAGCTCTTTAACACTAACACTCATTTTATTTTTATCTTCATTTTTCGCGACCTCTTCTGTTACCTTTCCCACCAGATTATCAGCCACTCTCCCACTCCTAAGGGTAGTGATAGCATTAACATCCTTGTTGATAGAGGATACTTCTTCAATCATATACTGCCCTTTGGGGTTGGTCGAGGGTGACCAAGCAATTTACCTTCCTCCCTCCTATACAGAGAATTACAAATCTGGCCCAAATGGTCCTTAATCTTCTTGATGCTCTGTCCATAAGAATTGATGGTCTGCACCAAGCTCCCTAAGTTTGAATTGAAGCCAGCATCTACTCTTCAAATGAAGAGGATCTGGGCTGTTGTGGGGGTAGGGCCAACTAGTTGGACGGTGGGGTAGATAACAGAAAATTTGGTCTTGGTGGGTAACCGTGATAAAACTGGTGCTGGGGTCTGTAAGGAGCTATCATTTGCTACTGCTGGGATTGAGAATATGAATCTTATCTCCTCCTCAGATTTGGGTGATTCCTCCAAGAATACCCAGCAGGCTGCTGCCAAAAAGTTTGAGCAGTATTAGCTTGCTCCATAATAAAATCTAGAAACTGGGTGGCAAATGGATAATCATGAATAGAATGTGTGGGAGATTAGCATATCAGACATGCTTCCTCCACCTGTGCAACCACCCGGGGCTGCATCACATTCATTAGTTTGTCAAATTTCAAGCTCAGGTTGTCCACCTTCCTTTACAGATCACTTTGCACCTTCACTTCAAATATTCCACCTCTAGGGGTGACCTATTTTATCATCTTAGCTGGAGTCTGGCTATCATTGCGTGGTAGAGACTCCTGCTGCATGAAATGTTCCCCTATTATGTCAAACAACTCCCAAGCTTCGTCAGTTGTCTTGTGGAGATAACTACCACCTTAGGAAGCATCCATCATATCCATGCTCTTAGAATCAATTCATTGATAAAATACTTGAACAATCTGCTACATTGGGATTTGGTGGTGGGGACATTATTTTAACATCTCCTGGAATCTATCCCAAGCTTTATAAAAATCCTCAGTTGAGGACTGAGTGAATGATAAAATATTTATCCTCATCTGACTAGTTTTATTCATGGGAAAGAATTTGGTCAGGAATTTGATTTGAAGGTCACTCCATGACTGTATGATGTTGGGTGGGAGTTTTGATAGTCATGTGCTGGCTTTGTCCTTTAGTGAGAAAGGAAAAAGCCTCAGTTTGGTGGCCTTAGGTCCCAAGCCAGCAATATTGAAGGTAGTGCAAAGTGCTAAAAATTGATCTATATGCTCATAGGGATCTTCTTTACTAAGCCCGTAAAATGAAGGCAGCATATTGATGGTATAGGATTTAATCTCATAATTCCCTTCAACAGAGGGGAATTGAATGCAGAAGGGAGAGGTGTACTCCCCAAGTGCATTGTACTCCTTTAATGTTCTCTGCCTTTTAGCCATGATAGCTAGTTCAGTTTCAATAGCAGGGCCCTGTGAGATGTGTCTAGGTCTAAGGATCCTTTCAACCTCTAGATTTGGAAGTTCTAGCTTAGGGTTTAAAGACCTTCTATCATGCATATACTCACACTCACAGTAAGTACAGAAAATACTCACAAGCACATACAAAGAATATTTAAAATAAAAATTAAAAACTACACAGATTTACACTAAACAAACAATATGAAAGTAAACATAAATGGACTGAGATTTAGGGGAAAGTAAGTGCAAATAGAGCTAGCTTCACTCCAACTGCAGCTCTAGCTTTTTCCTTCTTCTGCTGTCCATTCTTGCAAAATTTCACAAAAAATCAGTAGTACTTTTATTCTAGTTTAGGTATAGCTACAAAGAATTTAGAAATCTAAATTATAGTACAACTTAGATCTACTAAAAAGATCAATATCCCCGGCAGCGGTGCCAAAAACTTATTGTCTGGTTCCCTTGGTGCTGTTTATTGTGTGGTGGAAATAAATTTAAAGACAAAGTAAAATAAAAGAATGGATTCAGTACAATCAAAGTAATCCTAGACCTACAAGATGCAACTATTATAGCAAGTTTTGATAAGTAAGAGTTTGTCCCATAGAAAAATTGATCTAGAATCTAAAATGGGCTATAATAGTAGGCATCCAGATCTGGCTACAGATCTGACAATCCTAAAGAAAGAGAGCTGGGTGTCAGGACTATACTAAATTAATCCTAACAACAGAGAAATAAAATGTAGCCCTATCCTAAAGAATGAGTTAAGAAGAAGATGGTGATGGTGTGTGCCAAAATAAAATATTAAAATTGGTGAGAAGTAAGCAGGTTAAGTTCAGAGTTAAAACAGTATCTGTAGTGCTCCTTGCTGAGACGCTATCAAAAGTCTCAGCAAAGTAGAAGTGTCCAACTTAATCCATGCCATTTGGAGTGCTCTTAAGGCTATAGGCTGTCCACTCAAATGGTCACAACCTATCCTATAGAGTTTGTCAAATCCCATTGATCAAGCCAGAAGTTGCTAATCTAATCCAGAGGAGTGGACTGATCATTTCCCACACCACTGGACCAGACTAGGCCATGAATACTATTGCACCACTATGTAATGTCAGTGCTACAAGCTCCCTAGATCTGCGCATAGATCTGGCTGAAATCTATAGGTATTCCAACCCATAAAATCTTAAGTGCTTTGCCAAGGCCAACGGCTCACTGGTGCCCACAAAAACGACCATATAATAGGTTGAATAAGACTCTAAATTTAGTTGGCCATTACTATAGAAGGCCTGTAATGACTCGGCCTCAAGCTGTAATTATTACAGAGAGATCAGATCTAACATTTGATATCGGTTAGGTAAAATAGAGGGGAGCCAGTTCCTGTACAAATCTCCTCACAAGGCTCTAGAAGCTCATGTGCAGGGGAGAAGAATCTTTCTCAAACATGTGGCTAGACACCACCTTAGGGCTATACTCTGTCAACTCAAATGGTCACAGGACATATCATTGGTCTGCCCATATCACAGAGGTCTGAGAAAGAATATGAAAACTGCTATAACCACCATGGTCTACTGGCCTCCGAGCTTCCCAGATCTCACTACAGATCTAGCATTGCTTTCCATGGGGCTATCAAACCAAGGAAAACCAAATGGTAAATAATAGATCTACTAAAAACTGAATGGGCTAGTCCCAAATATATGGATCCTATAAACATCTAAAGAAACCATAAGATCTTTAGATTAAATTAATCATTAAAACAATAATCCATTAATAACATCAAAACTGACAATGAACTGTCTCCAGGCCGCATCCTATACACAACTGCTCATCATAAATCCCAATATATACAAAACCCATTACAAACTAAAATAAACTAAACCTAATTGCTTACAGGGGGATTAGCCAGCAAGTGCTGGGCTAAGAAAGAAGAAAAATGAGAAAAAGAAGTGATCGAACCCTAATCCTAGCATGCTGGAGCTCTCAGCCGACAAAGGATGAAAAGAAGGATCGATCCAGAACTAAACTTTAAGTGTAGCTTATATACTCTGTCAATATGGCCTTGGCTTTAAAGAGCTTAACCCTAATTTTTTTAGCAGACGTGGTACTGTTACAAAGCTTGAGTGCCTTGAGACATGCACCTCGAAATCCATGCCTCGAGACATGTGCCCTAGTCTTGGGAAATTCCCAAAAGGTCTTTGAGTTAAAACTGAGAAGTGGGGAGCCCGTGCTTCGTGGGGCTAACATATGCATTCATTCATTCGCGCAGTTGCAGAGCCTTTGCGGAGTAGCTCTTAGTTGGTGGGAAGTGCTCATTCGCACAGTGAATCTTCAGTTACTCGCACTGTTCCTTTACACTATAATGCTGTCACAGAGATGATCTTGAGTGCCTAGACTTCTTGCACAGTAGAGCTTCAGAAGCTCTCTCTCGCTGGGTACTCGCACAGGTATGCTCCTACGCTCGTGTAGTAATTGGTAAGTCTTCAGAGTGCGTAAGATCTATGCGAGGAGAATTCTGGGCGTCTCTCTCTTCCAAGGCCACGCACGAATTTCGTGAGGTGAAATTTTATTCAGTATACACATGGACTCGCTATGCTCTTCGCGCGGCTGCTTTAAGGCTTGATCTCTATGAGATCTTCGCGACCATAAATTCTGAGGATTTTAATCTGCGAGATCATCGTGATGTCATTACAACTCTCCTCTTGACTGCGCGTCCTATCTGTGCGAGGGCATCTTCCACTGCATCCTTAGCTTCGCGAGGGAGCTTCTCAACTTTGCGAAATTTGTCTTTCTATGCTCTTATGCATTGCACTTGCTGCTGTTGTAGTTTCTCCATTCTCAGCCAACTTCATCCATCTGTTAGGCTTTTAGTCAATGATAACCAGGAAATGAGTCACCATGATGAGTACTACCAGGGTGTTCCATTAGGCTTGGCTCAGCTGTCATCTTTGAATGCCTTCTTCCTCTTCTTTGGCCCAATAAGGATGGATTTTGTATTAAGCTGCACAGATTATTGCTAACTATAAAACACACTTAACAAATGATTATTAGTCTGCTTCAAGGTCTATCAAAGGCTAGGTTAAGAGGTGAAAAGTGATACTTTTCAGGGAATAACAACGACAACTCCATTTTTGCCATTCGATAGCTTCTCTTTGCGCTTTGAGTTTGCTCTGGCAATTTTTTCATTTTTATGTTTCTCTCTTTACTTCACTGGGTGCTACTCTTAACAATTTGCCACTTCTCTAATTGCTTCAACTTCTTCAGGGCTACATTTTGCACCTACTCTGAGCTGATTTGGTGCTGTGCACAGCGTGATCTTAGAAACCCTATGCTTCTATTGGTAAGATTTCTTCTCAGCTCTTCTTTGTGATTTTCAAGCATGGCATTCTAATTTTTAGCTTGTCTGGGTCATTTGAGCATTCAAGAGGCCTTTGTGGTGATTGCTATTGAATTAGTGCTTATTGATATTGTGTTAATTGAGTAATGGCGGGTTAAGAGGATACCTTGGCTAATCTGTTCAAAGTGCCTTCTAAATCCTCCACCAAAACCACTAGAAAGTCCAGTAGGCAAACCACATAGCCTAAGGAAACCCCACCTATAAAAAGGAAGCTTGTCATGGAGGAAGCTGAGAAAATTGCCAAAACCAAGAGGGCCAAGAAATCTAAGAAGACCCAAATCAGTGAAGACATTATTGAGGAGGCCCCTGGGACACAACCTAACCTTGTTCCTGGAATTTCTGAAGCTGAGTCTAGCCCTGAATTAGAGCTTAAAGTCTCCTTTCTCAGATCCTCACCCAATGAATTTGTGGATGCCTTAGATCTGATCCCAGAGACTATTATTGACACCACCTACTTCTCTAAGGTTGAGGAATGTCAGGGTACTTTGAATTATTTGGTGAAGGTAGGCTTGACACCCATGTTGCACCCATTGAATGAAAAATTCTACCCAAGGCTGGTTAAATTGTGGTATCAGAATCTCAGGAAATAAACTAGGCCAGATTCAATTAAGCCTTGCCTTATCATTATAATTGATCATGTGGAGATGGTGGTGGATTACAGAGATATTGGGATAGCATTGGGAGTCCCTTCTTTTTTGATCCATCCTATGGATTGTCTGAGCCTGAGACTAGGCCTTTCAAAGCAATGGCCAGGCACCTCACTCAAGGCATTGTGGGGTCTGCAGACTCAATCATGAGAAGAGATTTATCCCCCAGCATGCTCTTCTTTGATACAATTTTGAGGAAAAATATCTATGTGAGTGGGCATCAACAAGAGGGGAGAGTGTCAATAGTAAATGCCCTATATTTCTTCTCCAAGGGCTAATTCATAAATGCTGCTCATTTGGTGTTTGAGGCCATGGTGGATGTGAATGACAAGTGTAGGAAGGCTCAAGCTCTACCTGGGCTTCCTTACAGCAGGCTCATCACTGTTGTGCTAAAGAGAAAGGAATTTGTTTTCAAAGAAGATGAGCCAGTGGTAAAGGTGACCCCCACAGTTTTTAGGAAGAGGGCCTGGTCTGCCAGTAGGACCCTCATTGGTAAGAGCAAAAATAAGTCCAGTGTAGATACTAAGGTAGAATCTCCATAGGCAGCCCCATTTGCTGCTGTGAGATCAGACCCTCACCCTACAGCTGTTACTACATCCATACCTCCACCTGATACTTCTGCAGCAATTTCTTTTAAGCCAGTGCTCACATCTGCTACTCCTCCAGTTGTACCTCCATTTATCCTAGTTGTATCCTCTGTCATCTCTGAGAGGGCCAACCTTACCACCATCACTTCTATAACACCTTCTATCTCAGTTCCTCTATCTTCCATTCTAGTCTCCATACCTTTCAGCACTTCAGCATTCATTTCCATCATCACCACATCGATACCTCTATCCATCCCTTTTATCATTGACCCAAGCCCTACCTTACCTTCACTCAACATCCCATCCAGCCCATCCAGATTAGTCACTCCACCTTTGAGCCCTGCACTGACCTCATCAACTGGCCCAACCACTTCTCCTCCTCCATCCGTTCCCTTTGACTTTGATTCCACTTTTCCCATCTCACCTCCACACACCCAGGACTAGTTGACCACTGAAGGTTTTTCATCCCTGATAAAATCCATTGTGGAGAATATTGGGCATGATTACACTCCCTTACCTGACTCTCCACAACATACCCATTCATCCACCCTACCTTTTACCCATACCAACATTTTCCCGTTTTCACCAATTCCACCAATCCAACCCACAACCCTTGTCACACCTGACCCTTTACCCCACATCCTTCAACTTTTACTTTCCCTGGAATCCCAAGTGATGGCTAGCAACCAAACCCAATCATCAATTGAGGCCACACTTTAAGCTATAAACTCCTCACTTCAAAATCAATCCTCCCTGCCAACTAGCCTCCAAGCCATCCACTCCACCTTGACACTTTTAACCCAACCTCCCCACCAACCATCCAGCACCCCTTCGACCTATATCGATCACTCTACTCAAATTGAACCAGAACCCCAGCCTGACCATATCTAACCTATCATCATTACCCCACCTCTGTCATAATCCCAACCTAATCTCCCACCTGTGGTAGCTACCTCTGATGCTACCACAGATGTGGAGGGCTTAATCCCAATCCCAACTTACCCAGTTCCTGAACCTCAAACTCCTCAGTCCATACTCCTTGCCTCTTCTTTTTCCCATCCCCCTCCATACTCCACCCTCTTCCATATTATGAAACAGAATCCTTACCTCAAGAGGGATGTTGTGTGAGGAATGGCTGCTCTCCGCCGATTAATTGAGATATCTTATAAAGCAAAGGTCGAGCAAATGACTGTTGACTATAACTGGGAAATGTTGAAGATATCCAAGGGCTAGAAAACCATTTTACTCCACTATGAAGCTGAAAAGCTCATTGCAGCCTCTGAGAAATCAAGAGCTGGTTGATTAGAAGAGAGGTTGGCTACCTCCAAAGCTCAAAACAAGGCAGCGCAGGAATTACATGACACTGATATTGCACTGTCTGCGAGGAAGATTAAAATCCTTGAATGAAAAATTGCTATCTTGATTGCTGGCTAGCCTGCCCAAGCAGCTGAGCTTGCCCTACAGGTGGAAGAGGGAGAGATAGCTGCCAAGTCTGATGAGGCAGCTACTATAAAAAGGAATGATCAGGGCTGAGAAGCAAGCTAAAAAATTGCCAAGGAAGGCGAGGTCAAGAGCTGAGTATAACGAGATAGCTGCTAAATATGGTTGGGAGCCAAAGCCCCCATCTAGCTCTGACTAAGATTCTGATTATGAGTAGAATGTATATAGTCATGATTAGAGTTGTCCAGTTAGGATATTTTTGCATACTCACCTGTAGAACACTTTCCTTTACATTGTGCATATTTTGGTGTTAATAATAAAATTTCTCTTTCGTCTATTTAATGTCCTTTTCGTGTTCTTATCTGCTTTCATGTCCTCATTGGTGGGTTTGTGTATGAATGTTCTTTGTTTTCTTGCTGCACATTTCCCTATTTTTCAAGCAGTGGGGACACTGCTCCTCATAGGTTTGGAGGTGTGGCAAGGTTTGCCAATGAATAGTTAATGGTAGTGCAGCAAGGTTTTAACAGAAATTGAGAAAATAAAATAATTTTACACCTGATATTTTACACAGAGGAAATTAAAAACTTTTTAAAACTGAAATGAGCTATAGCTCTAACACGTTCATGAAGCAAATATCAAGAATTTTTTAAGGAATCAATGCTTATTAAACCTAAAATGAGAGAAAATTGTGAGGATACACCCCCAAAAAACTTGATGAAAAGCCTTACCTAGTGAGATTTGGGCCTGAAAAATTCTCTTTGAAGAGTGTTTTGGCAATATTTTTTCTGCTCTAAGGACTGATTGGATCTAGTTTTGTTCACTAGAAGTTAGGCAAATCCAAGTTGAAATAGTTGACAACACTCATGACATGAAGGACATAAGTAAGGCCATCCCTTGGACAGTTTGAGCTTAAAATTTCCCACCTTTAAACTGCCCTTGATACACACAGTTGAACCTTGAAATCCAAGCTTTTCTTTGATAAAAACTAGAGTACTTGAACCCAAACCTCAGTAACCTGATTCAGCCTGACCCTCACTCTGAGATTTCAGAAGGTAAAGGAAAAAAAGTTGAAGAAGGTGGAGCTGGTTCAACATTTGGTGGAAGAAGAAGAAAGCACATTTGATGACAGCTGCGTATCAGAAGTACAGTTGTGGCATTCCAGCCCAATCTAAAAAAAAAAAAAAAAGGAGAGAAAAATAGAAAAGCAAAAATAAGAGAGAACTCACTTAATTGGATTTTGAAAAGAAAAGAGAAAAAACTGGCCACTTTGGCTCTAAAAATTCAAATAGAAGATGAAGATTGTGTTGAAATGAAGAAGGTGAAGTCATGAATCACCTCCTTACCTTGTTGATTTCTCAATTTTGAATCCCATTCCACCCTTTTAATTTTTTTTGTAAACTTCACCCATAAGCCAATTGCAACCCAATAAAAAGTCCTTACTGATCTAAAATTAATTGAGCGTTCATGTGGAGATGAGGATGTGTTTAATCTATGGTGAAATAAGTAGAAAATTTTAAAAATTAGAGCAATGCCTATGTTCATGCTTGTAGCCCTATTTAAGGGCTGTAACTGCTCTTGAGCTGTGTGAATTTACACACCCTTCTATTTTTATTGAGAGTGATAGCCCTGGAGAGATTTGGGTCTGAAATTATGTTTGATGGGGGCACTACCTGAACATGATTCTCAAATTGATGGTAAGCTTAACATTGATTTTCATGTAAAACACTTTGACATGAGCTGATTGACTATGAAGGAATTATAGCAAAACTTTAGTTTTAAACTGTCCTATTTTTGCTGAGAATCCTCTGAAACTGAATGGACAAGGTGTGGAATGAACTTTTATATTGCTCAATTGTTTTTTCAATATGCTGCACTACTATTAACTAATGTAGTTTGTGGGTAACTTCACTGTAAACCCTCAGGAGACTTCACTCATCCACTAGGGATCACCTAGGGGTTTAAAAGGCTTGATCCATATTCTAAATGCATCTGTGTTCCCTACAAAAGTGACATTTTTCATTTTCAATAATTATTTTTACTCTCTCCTTTGCTCAGGGACTAGCAAAGATTAGGCTTGGGGGTATGTTAAGCAGTGAAAAATACCAATTTTCACCTCTTAACCTAACCTTTGATGGACCCTTGAGCTGACTAATAAGGTATTTTAAGTGTATTTAGTAGATAAGCAATAAATTATAGCTTAATGCAGATAATCAGTTAAAAGAGCCCAAGAAGCAATGTGCTACTCGATTGGAAAGGCCTGAGACTAAGTCCAGCTACAAGGAATAGAGATTGAACCTACTAAGGGGTTGCTGAGTGTTGAACAAAGGAAGAACAACACACCCAAGATGTGTGCTAGCTATGGAAGCACAAGGCAGAACCTATCGAGAGGTTAAATCTAGCTGTCGAGAGGTTCTGATGCTCAGAAGCCAAGTGTCGAGAGGTGCAAATAAGCTGCCGAGAGGTTCCATTAAGCTATCGAGGGCTCCCCAGCACCTGTCGAGGGGATCTAAAGAGAAACTGTAAAGAGGTCGAGAGGTGCCAATAAGCTGTCGAGAGGATACTTGGAGATGCAGGGGAAGTCGAGAGGTTCCAAGATACTTATCACGAGGTTCAACTGAACCTGTCAGGCAGTGCAAGATAACCTGTTGATAACTTCTCTGAAGCAACTTTCATTCTCGCAAGGATAGAGCCAACCTGTCGAGCACTTCACTGAAGATTGTATAACCCGTAGACAGGTTTATCTATAACCTTCGAGAGGATGAGTGTAGAACTGGGCAGAATGAAGAAATAAGCCTTCAATCCTGTCGACAGGTGCAAATCAACCTCTCGAGATGTTCTCCTAACCTGCCGACAGGATCTTCATTAACCTGTCGAGTTATCTCCAAACCTGTCGACTAGCTGTTTCATTCCTGTCGAGAAGTCTGTGAAGCTGTCGAAAGCCAATGCAACCTGTCAACGTGAACTTAAAGCAGATTCAAAACCTGTTGAGAGGATCCCAGAACCTCTCGACACTCATTTTGGCAACTTCTCAGTGTTTGTCTTCAGCAACTGTCACTTCTAAAATTCTGTGCACGAGTTCCAAAGCACTTTAGCAACCCCTAGGGTAATTTTTAGTACTCAACTACGCACGATTGAAAACCCTAACTGCATCACCTATTCCTGCCAGTTGAGAACCAATGAGAGAAGAGCTTCTAGAAGAGAAATCGGCCACATCAGTAGCCCAGCATAACAGAATTATTCCCTTGTGCTCTAATTGGCTGAAACGAATCTGAGGACAGAGGAGGAGAGTATAAAAGCTTGAAGAAAATAGAGAAGAACCGTCCAGAATTTGAGAGAACCAGAGCCTAGCGTGAGATCCATTTTTCCCTTTAAATTCTCCCTCCTTCTTCCTCCTTCTCCCCTTCTCTCTTTAGCCAATCATGAGTGGCAAAACTCTTTTCAGTAGTTAGGGTGAGGTTTTGAGCTGTAAATTGAGAGATTCAAAGGCTTGCAAGAGATTGTATATTACACAGATTACAGATCTGGGAACAATAGTATTATAAGTTTGTAATATAATTATGGGTTTTAAAGGTGATTCCAATCTATATTTCACTTCTTCATATTTGATTTCCCTGGGTTGGATACTCCTGCAGATGCCAGCTAGAAATGGGGAGCTTGGTAGCCTGGCATCTACAGCATCTGCAATGGTTTTCTTGTTCCAATCAAGACCAATAGATTGGGGTAATCTTGGGGATGAACTGTATCTAGTAGAAGGGCAGATCATAAACTTAGGACTGTATCCAATAGAAGGGCATAGCCTAACCTCGGGATTGCCTTGATCCATTGGTGGAGATTGGATTCTTATACCTCACCTCTACTGGGGAACCTGGGTAGATCAATAGGTTGGAGTAATCTTGGGGATGAACTGTATCTAGTAGAAGGGCAGATCATAAACTTAGGACTATATCCAGTAGAAGGGCAGATCCTAACCTTAGGGTTGCTCTGATCCATTGGTGGATTCAGGGGAACTTGGGTAGCTTGGAGTCAGAAAAGAGGATTGTTACAAATCAGTTCTCTGCAATGCTTTTGATTCCTTTGACTTTCAGTAAGAGACCAATATCCCTAGCTGCTGTTCTCCATCTTTTAAATTTTCATCTCTTCTATATCCCCCCTTATCTCTATGTTTGATTAGATTTGGATTAATAGCATTTATCTTTGTAGTTCATAGTTAAAGTGATAAAACCATAAAACCACTCCTCTTTAGTTTAGTTTAAATTAGGATAGAGTGCCAGATCTACTCTAGATCTAGAGATTTACCATCCTTTAGAATATATTTCCCAGTGGACATACCCTTACTTACCTTTTAAAACTTACTGCAATAGCTCTGGATCTTACAGGACTGGCTGCTCACCTTGATTCAACATTACTGTAATTTATGCAGTTGATCTGCTGTTTTAGTCATATAACAATTGCTAAAGGTAGCAGTAACAAATAGATCATGTTCTCCAAACTGCGGCACAAATCGTTGCATGGGTAGAACGTGTCACCCGAAAAACTCTAAGCTAAGAAAACAAAACAACAATCGAACTTTCGCTCAACCCAAAAGAAAGTGAACCAGAAGAACATCCTGACCCATGCGAGACACTTGTCTCTGCTTTCATAGAAGAGGAAGATTACACATAGTACCTACCACCTTGGAGCGGCACCATTCACGTACACATTTTGACCTCGAATTTCACCCATTTCATGAATACATCCACATCTAGCCATGCCGGGTTTGGTTAACAACCGACTTGCCTGATTCTCAAATCAGGAACCAATTATCCATCTCTGCCTTTCCCTCAGAATAAGAATTTCACGGCGCACAACCACCAGAGGGGAGCATGAGAGAAAGAGAGGTTAATTTACCTCACCCACCTCACATCATCCCTCCACCAATTCCTACACCTCAATCGTTCCAACCATCCGCACTCAAGGCGCATCGGCCAGACAAAGAAACTACGCTCGAGCCAGGACAAGAATGCGATTTGTTGCGGCATCTCCAGAAGATCCCGACCCAAATATCCATACTAGAACTCATCAAGAAATCACCCTATCATCACCGACTGTTGATAAGGACACTTGAGGACACACAAGTAGACGAGGACACGACCCTAGATTAGCTTCATCAAATCTCCTCAGTCATGGCACAACCTCCAGCCCTTACATTCACAGACGCAGACATGCCTAAAGAGTCACTCCGCGGGAGTGTGACCCCATATACCTTATGGTCATCATTAGAGGGTTCTCAATACCACATGCCCTCATCAACACTGGAGTAGGACTTAACATCTGCCCTCTCACCACATTAAAGACTCTCAAATACACAGAGTAGGATGTTAGGCCCTCCGCACTGTCACTCATAGCTTATGATGGGTCGCGTCGCTTTGTTAAAGGAACCATCAAGCTACAGGTTCTCCTCGAACCTGTAACGAGGGACGTTACCTTCCACATTTCTGATTCTGCTAGTATGTACAATCTCATTTTAGAAAGAAAATGGCTAGAGTCAATGAAGGCTGTCACATCCACATACCATCAATGCGTTAAATTCTCATACGACGACTCCATCGCCCGTATATACGCTGATGCACCCCTCCAGGAGATGGATACTGATTACGCGACAAGCATACCAACCGTACCCAATTATGTGTTGAACATGGGTCACATTCAAAAGACTCGAATCCCTGATAAGACAATCGTTGCGGAAGTTTGCCCCCTACCCGTCCTAGTTCTCCCCCAACGCGTCAATAAGAGTTGATGAGGAGAGAGGTCGGACCAGACCTCGTCAAACTTCATGACATTAACCCTACTGCGACAAAAGGGTGGGATCTTATGTACCAACTTGGATATGTCCCCCACACCGGACTCAGTAAGAACAAGCAAGGTCATGTAGGACCTGTCATCCCAGCAAAAATACGCAAACACATAGAGTTAGGTTATCAATCGGATGGTCCACAAGCCGACTTATTCCCTACCTCACCCAAATGGTCTCTATATGACCACTTCGTCTATGGGACCACTGAGAAAGTGAATGTACCAAAGCATAAGGAAGTGTCCTTCACTAGATCCCAAGAAGTGGAAATTGAGCAAATGACTAAAGTGTTAAACGATTTAACCAATTTAAATGACGATATTGGTAAACCGCTCAAAGGAGTCAAGCCCATGTTTGACACTGAGGAATTCACAGGAGTGAGGAGAGAAGAACCTCCAGAACCCTAGCCATAATCAGAAGATTGGGAATCCGTATAGCATCCACCTTTGCCTTGGCCTTGGAGGGTGGGAATGCCCCTGGGATTCCCCTTGTATCGTTCACCTATACCAGCCTTGCTATATGGCATGCACCGGCATATTAGAACGCTTCGCTAGTTGGATCTGACACTCTACAATATGAGCAGCTGAAAGGAAAGAAGAAACCATCCTATCGAAAACTTGCCTGAAGAGTCAAAGGAACCTATCGAATGGTTTCTTGAATCTATCGAGATGAGAATGTTGGAACAGAACCTATCGAAGGGTGATTGAGCCTTTTGATAAGACTGAAAGAAACCTATTGAAATGGCGAATTGAAGAGCAAAACCTGTCGAAGAGCTTTTCCAACCTGTCGAATACTCCAAACCAAGGACTGAGAAGGCTGGAACTCCAAGCGAAGATTCATCCTATAGAATGGATCTAAGAACCTAGCGAAAGGACCAAAATACTTGATTCCAACCTGTCGAAAGCTTCCTAAACCTGTCGAAATCGTGTGCAGAACTTCTCAGAAATTTAGCTCAGCACACATTGTACTTTAGTGACCCGTTGCATGTAATTCAAGGCACTTGGTGACCGACACGACGGTTTCAGAAGATGCCCTAGAAAACCCTAACCGACCCACGTGTTTTAACAGAACTCTAACAAACTCTGACGACCTTCTAGAAGGGATTTTTGGCAGGAAAAATAGAGGAGAAAGCTATATATAGAGATCTCCAATTACCATTGAGGGGGATCGAGATCTGAGCCAAAATTCTGGAGATTAGCGCCTGCAGAGCAATTCCATTTCCCTCCCTTAGCCCAACCATGGTTAGCTAAGTCCCTTGGAGTAGCGAGGAGTGAAGTTATATCTGTAATTGGGTGAGGTTAAGAGTGCCACTGTAGGTTCGTAGCTGCACAGACTACAGATCTGAGAGTATTTCCATTGTAAAGTGACCTTGTTTGCAATGATAATGTTATTTTTAATGCTTTAATTAGATTTAAATTTCCTTTGGTTCCATTTGGTGATCGATCGGATTTGTGTAGAGGAGTTGTTGATAAGCTCACCCACTTAACTAGTAGACCTCTTGGATACTATCTGATTTCCCTAGATCTGATGCTCCTGTGATTCCTTGAGTCTATGACCTGGGAATTATAACATCTGTAATGGTTTTAATTATTCTAATTGAGGCTCTGGCTTTGTAGGAAATCCCTAGGATAGTCTGTGACCATTAAAGTGGACAGATCATAACCTTAGGATAAATCTAAGCTTAGGCCTCAATTGGATTCATCTGCTGCAATCCATGGATTCGATAAAGTCAATAGGATGGTCTGTGACCATTAAAGTGGATAGATCATAGCCTTAGGACCAGGTGGATCCTGTGATTTGGAGTGGAATTTATACCCTGCAGCTGCGCTTATAGCCAGTGAGGGAATTGTGTGCTTTGAACCTCTGTAGCATGATTAATTGAATCTAATTTCAGTGAAAACCAACCTCCAAGCTACTCTTCTCCATTTTCTGCATTTTTACTCTCTTCCCCTGCAAGATCTAAGCTCCTAAACTTGATCCAAGATAGCTTATGTTTAATTCTAGCTTAGTTTAAGTGACAACCCATTCCAAACCTCTCCCCTGTCTTTTAACTAAATTAGTAATAGCTAGGGTGCCAGATATAGGGATTTTTCATATTTCTAAACAACCTCCCTGTGGACATTCCCTTACTCACCATTCTTTTAAAGCTTGCTACAACAGATCCTGAATACTTGCAGGTCTATATGAGTGTGTCTGCCTAGTTTTATTATTGATTTTAGACCCTCATTTGAGGGAAGGCAACACATCCAACAAGTTTTTGGCGCCGCCGCCGGGGAGGCAGTTTAGAAATTGATAGATCTAAGTTTTGATCATAGATTTGTAGTTTTTGTTTGATTTTACTAACTGTATTTGTAAGTTGTGTTGTTTTTCAGTAGTTTGTGTCCAGTTCATCAGATCTTAGGCTACCAGTGAGAGGAGAATCATGCTGGAGACTGCTCTGTAGGTTGCATCCCTCTACTCTCCTGTTATTTTTCAGATCTATTGATAATTTTTGGTTGAATTGTTAGAAAATTTGGTTGATTCTATTTGTTGTGTGTTTGGATCTGTTCTGCATTCAGAATCTGAGTGTTGTATGTTTGGTTGGAGAACTTTGCAACCTCACATTATCCACTAAATCCAGAGGTTGAAAGACTTCTCAGATCCAAACCAACTACACCCACTTCTGTTGCATTTGATTCTGTAGAAATGGGTGAGCAACAACAACCGAGAACCCTTAAGGAGTTTAATGCACCAGGGATCTACAATTCCCCCTTATGCATTCAATTCCCAGCTGCTCAGGGAAACTATGAGATAAAATCATCTATCATTCAAATGCTGCCCTCATTTCATGGCCTGACCAAAGAAGACCCCTATAAGCACATTGATGAGTTCTTGGGACTGTGCACTACATTTAATATCATAGGTTTGGGGGAGGAGGCCATCAGGATGAGACTCTTTCCTTTTTCATTAAAGGATAGAGCCAGGACCTGGTTGTCCATGCTTCCACCCAACAGTATTCAGTCCTGGAGCGATCTCTAATGTCAGTTTCTGGCCAAATTCTTTCCTATGTCAAATTCTTTTTATTTCTTTGCAATCATTAAAATAAAACAACAAAACTGCCATGCTTAATACTAGACCGTTATCCTCAGCTGTCCTGAGGTAATGGGAGCTGTTCATAAGTGAATCTAACCATGGGGCACCACATCAATAGAGCATACTGAGAACTGAGACAGCGAATGTCCAAAAATACAGCTTTATTTGATTTTTAGAAGTCTTCGACAGGTCAAAGCTCACTTTTCGATAAGTCACTTAGTGATTTCGGCAGGATGTTAGATGGTTTCGATAGGTATTGAACCTCTCGATAGGTAAAACTAACTTTTTGATAGGAAAAATGGAGATTTCGATAGGTTCTAGATACCAATCAGGAACCTATTGAAATGAAGATTCAGCTGCCGTTTAAACTGATCGAAAGGATGGTTCCACCTATTGAGATCCTATCGAATCATCTCACTTTTAAAGTTATGTCTGCTATGCTTTCGACAGGACACACGAACCTATCGAAACCATCCAGTTCATCCTATCGGAATCATATTTCACCTTTTATATACCCGTTGATAGGTCATTTGTGCCTCATTCCATACCTTCTGCAAACCCTAGCTCTTGTCCCTCTCGCAATCGCCTCCCTCTTCCTTCACTAATTCCTCAAAAACCTACAACTGTTTAGTCTGCCTTTTTGTCAGAACATTCAGCTTGCACATAGGAGCATTTTGCCCCTAATTTTGAAAAAATTGAAGCTGGTCAGTGCGATTTCAGTTAAACCCTAGGTATTTGGAGGTCAGTTGCCTTTCCCCCATAAATCTGTCGATCCTCTAATTTTTAAACCTCAAACTCAGCTTCAAGTTGGTAAAAGCTTAATTTTTGAAGAGTAAAATGGATGAGCCGGAGGAAACCCTCGCGAACATACGCTGGAGAACAACTGCTTCCACCCACCCCCAAATCCTTTAAAAAGTTGAAGCCAGCTGACAAACCACCTGTCAAGAGGAATCTCACTGAAATCTCACCCAAAAAAGACTCCTAAAGCTAAGAAATCCAAAGCTGTTGAGATTCAGGAACCTAGAGTAAGAAACCTCAGCAAGAGCTGCCCCTTTAGTAGAACTGTCTGCGGGGTTAACTACCCCCAATGAGTTTGTAGAAAAATTGAGTCTTGTCCCTGAAACGAATTTTGATCTGGCATATTTTGACAACATTGGGGAGTGCCAGGGGACATTGGAATATTTGAAAAAAGAAGGTCTGCTACCCCTGCTTTCACCCTTGAAGGAAAATGTCTATCCCAGGTTAGTGAAATTGTGATACCAGAACCTGACAAAGAAAGTGGTAACTGGAGCTGAGGATACACTGGAAATCTCGATTGATGATTGGCAGCTGACTATCAATTGCAGAGATATTAGGATGGCTTTGGGAGTCCCATATCAATTTGACTCCACCAGAGCTGAGGGAGCACCTACAGGGGCCACATTTCGGGAAATGGCTAAACAGCTTACTAATGGAATAGTGGGCTCTGGTGAATCCTTGATGAGAAGAGACCTCCATCCTACCCTCTGACTCATTGACACCATTCTGAGGAAAAATGTCTGCCTCTGTCCATTTGCAAGAGGGAAGGACCCCTTTAGTGGATGCACTATACTTTTGTTCAAAGGGGCAATTTGTGAATGCACCTAAGCTGATTTTTGAGACAATGGTGGATATCAATGACAAGGTGCGAAAGAGGCAAGCTTTTGCTAAAGGAGGTGGCCTACCTTTTTGCAGACTCATCACATGTCTGCTCAAGACTGGGAAGTATAGGATTAAGCAATCTGAATCAATGGAGAAGCTCACCTTTAAATTGTATGGTAAGAGAGAATGGTCAACCAGCCTCACATTGATTAAGAAAGGCCAACCAATTGGAAGGGAGGTGGCTGAGAAGACAACCACTTTCGTGGCAACAGAGACTCCTGCAGAGATACCCTTAGCCACCCCCCACCCACCTTACCTGTCCCACTACCCACACCTCCACCCACTTTGCTTTTCCCATTTGTATAAGTCCCTCTTCAACCAGACCTCCCCCCATCCACCTCTGAACTTGTTTTACCTCCACCCACCTCCCAGGTCCTCCACCCTGACATCTTGGAACCTCCCACATTATCCGAGCTTACCCCTACCGTCCCTTCTCCACCCAGTACCCAACCCATTTCTACTTCTCCCCTATCTCCAACCCCTCTGCATCCACAGGGTGTGGACTTGTTCACCACTTCTGGGTTCACAGCCCTCATGACCTCAATTGTGGAGGATGTCGCTCATGTGTACAGTCTACTTCCTGACTCCCCACACCCCACTCCTCCTCATTTTCACCATGCACCATCCTCTCCCTTCCAACATGTCCACGCACCAGCCCCTTCTACTCCCACCAGGCCTGACACCCTCACTCAAATCCTTTCCATCCTCCAATCCATTCAGTCCCAATTAACAATCAACACTGACACCCAGACCCTCATGAGCTCATGTCTCCAATCAATTCAATCCACCCTTATCCCATCCTCTTCCGCCCCTCAACCCCCTCACCTATCCCCTCCTGTTTCACCAATACCCACTCCACACCACACATTTGCTCAGCCTGAGGAAGTAGCAGCACTCGCTCTCCCCATACTTTCCTCACCATAGGCCACTTTACCCTCTTCCCCAGATTTACTGGTCTCCCCAGCAGCTGAATCCCCTATACCCTTCGCCTCCCCCCACCTGCTCTCCAGGATGCCTCCACCCAAATTGATCCATGGGAGGATCTGGTTCTTTCCACCCCCTCCTCTTCATCCATTACACCCTTGTCCTTGCCTATTGTCCTTCGCCAAACCATGTACATACCCCCTTACCTCACCCTCCTGTGTGTAATGAGGGACAACCCTTACATCCACAGGGATGTCTTGCGAGGTATGGCTGCACTTCGGGCTTCCATTGAGGCCCCTTATGAAGAGAGGATTGCCAACATCGAATTGGAACACTGAATTCAACTTCGCGATATCTCTCAAGGATGGTCTGAAATCCTGACTCGTTATGAGTTAGCAAAACAAGTGGCAACAACTGAGAGTCTCATTGCCAAATATGAGAAGAAGAATTCTGAGCTTCTCAAGAAAAAGTTAGCCAATGCTCAGGAGATCCTCAAGGCCACCAAAGAACTATCTAATGCCAACCTGCTCTATGCTGCCAAACAGATTGACATACTGGAGAAAAAGATTGCTTCCCTTACCTATCAGCCATTCCAACCCACCCCTCTTGCCATTGCCCCTCCTCCTGCACCTCCTGCCTCGCAATCCTGCCACCCCCCCTTCAACTCAACCTCCTCCCACCCCCCGTGTGGATGTGCACTCTCCTCCACCCTAGGAACCCCTCCACTCATATTGTCCCTCATAAATCCAAAAGGGCTCCCCCCAAGAAGAAAGTCACTTCCAAATGACCTGCCCCCTCTACTGCTCCTGCCAAGAAAGGGGCGAGGCCTGTTGCCCAGTCTAAAACAACCTCTTCCACCCATCCCCCTACCCAACCTACTGCCCCTTACATCTTAATGACCAAGGAAGAATGAAGGAAGACTGTTGCAGCTCTTGGATTGGACCCCACTGCCCTTTTTCCTTCCGATTCAGATTTTGATTCTGCTTTTGCTGTCGACCCCAAAGGAAAACAACCCGCTGCCCAGTCTGAGGAGGCACCAAAGAGACAACAATCAAGAGCTAAATCTAAAGGCAAAGCTCCCTTATCCAAGGATGAGCTGAAAAACTTGGCTGATCTCATCAATTGGCCAGATGACACCTGCAAATAGCTATGGCATCTTGTTGTTTTCGTTTCTTCTCCTTTTCTCATGTATATATTTGGCATTATAATACATTTTGTCTTCATGTAGATTTTCTGTATCTCTCTTTTCCCCCCCCGTACCTCCCCCTAATTTCATGCTGCTCACAGTGGGGACACTGCTTAGTTTAGGTTTGGGGGTATGGCATGTATATATGCCAATAAATTAGTTACTTTTAGTACAGCTAGGCTACAACGAAGTGTTTGGAATTAATTAGAGTAGTTTCTCACTTGAATTTTTGTAAAAAGAGGATATTAAGAAAACAACTTGTTAAAACTGAAATGAGCTGTAGTTCTAACATTTTTCATGAGGTAAATGTCAACAATTTGTGAAAAATAATCTTTGATGTGCAGTGAACCTGAAATGAGAGGAAATTGTGAAGACACACCCCTGAAAATGAGATGGAAGGCTATACCCAGTGAGATTTGGGCCTGAAAAGTTTCCTTGAAGAGTGCCTTGGCAATTTCCTACTCTGTGGATTGATTGGATCCAACTTTAATCACTAGAAGTTAGGCAAATCCAAATTGAAATAGCTTGACAACACTCATGACATTGAGGACATGAAGTAAGGCCATCTCTTGGATAGTCTGAGCCTAAAAATTTTCCCACCTTTGAACTGCCCTTGATACACAACACTTGAGCCTTAAAAAAATCCCAGTCTTCCTTGATGAAAACCAGAAAATTTGAACCCAAAAACCCTTTGACCTATTTTAGTTCACCCTCGATCTGAGGAATTCAAGAAATAGGAGAAGTGAGGTTCGAGGTGCAAGGTTCGATGTTTGATTAAAAAAAGAAAAGAAGAATAAAGTATATTTGAAGGCCAGTGTGATGTATAGTTGTGGCATCCTAATCTTAAAAAAAAAAAAAAAGAAAAAAAAATCAAAGAAAAAGAATGACAAAGAGAAGTCATTTTATTGAAAGATTGAAATGAGGATTAGAAACTGATCACCTCAAATATGAAAGTTCAAGAAGTAAATGGAATTGTACTAAAATGAAGAAGATTGAGCTTCAAATCACCTCCTTACCCTATTGATTTCTCAATTTTGAATCCCATTTTACCCTTTTTTTTCTTTTACCAATTACACCCCTAAGCCACATTACAACCAAATAAAAAGACCTTATTAATTTGAAATGGATTGAGCTGTCATGTGGAGATGAGAATTTGTCTAATCCATGGTGAAAAGAGTTAGAAAATTTTAAAAATTAGAGCAATGCCTATGCTCATGCTTACAGCCCTATTTGAGGACTGTAACTGCTCTTGAGCTGTGCAAAATTTTACACCCTTCATTGTTGTTGTGAGTTAACAGCCCTGGTAAGACTTGGGTTTGAAATCCAATTTGATGGGGGTAGTATCAACACAGAATTTGCAAATAGAAGGTGAACTCTGCATCAATTTTCAGACACAATGCCTTGACATGAACCAATTGATGATGAAGGAATTACTGCAAAAATTCATGTTTTAAGTTGGTGATTTTTCTGCTGAAAACCCTTTAGAACTAAAAAGACATGATGAGAATTTATTCTAGTTCACTGAAACTCTGTTTAGCAGGATGTACTACTATTAACTAACCTTACTAGGGAAGTTTATGGGTACCTTCACTGAAAACCTTCAGGAGACTTCACTCCTCCACTAGGGATCACCTAGGGGTTTAAAAGGCTTGGTGCATATGCTAAATGCATCCGTGCTCCCTACGAAAGTGACATTTTATTTTTTCTTTGAATTCTCCTTTGCTTAGGGACTAGCAAAGCTTAGGTTTGGGGGTGTGTTAAGTGGTGAAAAATGTCACTTTTCACCATATAACCTGACCATTGATAGACCTGTGAGCACACTAATAAATCCTTGTCAAATGCATTTTGTAGATAGCAATAAAAGAAGGTACTAATGCAGAAAACCACTCAAGAATGCCCAAAAAGGAGCTATCTCTCAGCACAGGACAAACCTAGCAACAACACACCAGAGGGTAGCACATCACTGGACCCTTGGGAGCGTAGCTCTGACGAGGCAGGGAGAAGGAAGTGAAAACAGGCTGAGAATGTCCTATCGATTGGTCACCTGAAGACGTCGATAGGAGCTGAAAGCAAAGAAAGGAAGAATTCGTACAGTTGAAGAGGTCTTCGATAGGATCTGAAGGTAGAAGAAGGATGAATTCGTGTGAATTAAGGAGTTTGATAGGATCTCAGAACTTATCGAGCAGCTGAAAGGAAAGAAGAAACCATCCTATCGAAAACCTGCCTGAAGAGTCAAAGGAACCTATTGAATGGTTTCTTGAACCTATCGAGATGACAATGCTGGAACAGAACCTATCGAAGGGTGATTGAGCCTTTTGATAAGACTGAAAGCAAACCTATCAAAATGGCGGAATGAAGAGCAGAACCTGTCGAAATGGTTTTCCAACCTGTCGAAGAGCTTTTGCAACTTGTCGAATACTCCAAACCAAGGACTGAGAAGGTTGGAACTCCAAGCGAAGATTCATCCTATCGAACGGATCTGAGAACCTAGCAAAAGGACCAAAATACTTAATTCCAACCTGTCGAAAGCTTCCTGAACCTGTCAAAATCATGTGCAGAACTTCTCAAAAATTCAGCTGAGCACACATTGTACTTCAGTGACCCGCTACACGTAATTCGAGGCACTTGGTGAGTGACATGACGGTTCTAAAAGATACCCTAGAAAACCCTAACCGACCCACGTGCTTTAACAGAACTCTAACAAACTCTGACGACCTTGTAGAAGGGATTTTTGGCAGGAAAAATAGAGGAGAAAGCTATATATAGAGATCCCCAATTGCCATTGAGGGGGATCGAGATCTGAGCCAAAATTCTGGAGATTAGCACCTGCAGAGTAATTCCATTTCCCTCCCTTAGCCTAACCATGGTTGGCTAAGTCCCTTGGAGTAGCGAGGAGCAAAGTTAGATCTGTAATTGGGTGAGGTTAAGAGTGCCACTATAGGTTCCTAGCTGTAGAGACTACAGATCTGAGAGTATTTCCATTGTAAAGTGACCCTATTTGCAATGATAATGTTGTTTTTAATGCTTTAATTAGATATAAATTTCCTTTGGTTCCATTTGGTGATCGATCGGATTTGTGTAGAGGAGTTGTAGATCAGCTTACCCACTTAACTGGTTGACCTCTTGGATACCATCTGATTTCCCTAGATCTGATGCTCCTGTGATTCCTTGAGTCTGTGACCTAGGAATTGTAGCATCTATAGTGGTTTTAATTGTTCTAATTAAGGCTCTGGCTTTGTAGGTGATCCCTAGGATGGTCTGTGACCATTAAAGTGGACAGATCATAACCTTAAGATAAATCTAAGCTCAGGCCTCAATTGGATTCATCTGCTGCAATCCATGGGTTCGATAAAGTCTATAGGATGGTCTGTGACCATTAAAGTGGATAGATCATAGCCTTAGGATCAGGTGGATCCTATGATTTGGAGTGGAATTTATACCCTGTAGCTGTGCTTATAGCTAGTGAGGGAATTATGTGCTCTGAACTTCTGTAGCATGATTAATTGAATCTGATTTCAGTGAAAACCAACCTGCAAGCTACTCTTCTCCATTTTCTGCGTTTTTACTCTCTTCCCCTGCAAGATCTAAGCTCCTAAACTCGATCCAAGATAGCTTATGTTTAAATGTAGCTTAGTTTAAGTGACAACCCATTCCAAACCTCTCCCCTGTCTTTTAACTAAATTAGTAATAGCTAGGGTGCCAGATCTGACACAGATATGGAGATTTGTCATATTTCTAAACAACCTCCTTATGGACATTCCCTTACTCACCATTCTTTTAAAGCTTGCTACAACAGATCCTGAATACTTGCAGGTCTGTATGAGCGTGTCTGCCTAGTTTTATTGTTGATTTTAAACCCTCATTTGAGGGAAGGCAACACATCCAACAATACCGAACGAGATACTTCGTGACTTTGAGAGAAGAATCAGTAGTCTTGACCTTCACCTTACTAAAGTCCTCCCAGTCATAGATTATGCCGATGAAGGGTTACCTTTCCCAAACTCAGATCCCCAGTGTAATAATTTCACAGTATACGAACTTATTGAGGACGAAGAAAGAGCACTAGTTGTCGAGGAGGCACTGGACTTCCAACGGCTTATCAAGCATTTCGATGAGCAAACTCAAGCTGCCACAAAACCCACGAAAGAACTTAACTTTAACATTGAAGAGAAACCTAAGAAGTTATTAATTAGTGCAACGATTAACTCTAGGAAACGCCAGCAAATTCCACAAGTCCTGCAAGAACACCTTGACTCGTTTGCATGGTCCTACGAGGACATGCCCGGCTTAGACCCGAGTTTAGTAGAACATCGCCTCATCTTAGAACCCGATGCTAAGCCTGTTAAGCAGAAACTCCATAGGATGCACCCACAAACCGCCCTTCAAGTTAAAGAGGAAGTTGACAAGTTACACAAAGCCAAATTTATCCGAGTCGTTCTTTACCCTAAGTGGGTCACTAATATAGTACCTGCCACCAAGAAATACGACAGAGTACGGGTTTGCATCGACTTTCAAAACTTTAACTAGGCATGCGCAAACGATGACTTCCCACTTCTGCACATTGACACTCTAGTTGACAACACCGCTGGACATGAGATGTTATCCTTTATGGATGGTTTCTCTGGATATAATCATATCAAATTAGAAGAGTTCGACCAAGAGAAGACTTCCTTCACTACACTACGGGGAACTTACTATTACGTCATTATACCTTTTGAGCTCAAGAATGCAGGAGCCATGAATCAACACGCCATGATGGCCATCTTTCACGATATGATGCATAAGTGTGTAGAAGTCTACGTCGATGACATATTAGTGAAGTCCCAAACGTGAGTAGGACATGTGGAAGTACTCTGACTTGTGTTACAAAGAGCTAAGAAATATCAACTAAAAATGAATCCAAAGAAATGTGTCTTCGGGGTCACTTTCGAAAAATTACTTGGTTTCATAGTTAGCAAGCGAGGGATCGAAGTTGACCTTGCAAAAGTCAAAGCCATCCTCGAGATGCCGTGTCCCAGTAATGTCAAAGAGTTACGAGGCCTGATAGGAAGATTGCAATTCATAAGAAGATTTATCTCCCAATATTCGGACAGATGCGATCCTTTCTAGTGACTACTTAAAGGAGGAGCTGAATACAAATGAGATGACCAGTGTCAGCAAGCCTTCGACAATATCAAGAAGTACCTCCTTAACCCACCAATACTATTGCCACCGGTCCCCGAAAGATTCCATACCTCTCAGTGAACGACAAGGCAATGGAAGTAATTCTGGGACAATATGAAGAAGATGGCAAGAGAGAGAAGGCTATCTATTACCTCAGTAGGACGATAGTCGAATACGAACGAAAATATACTTTAATGGAGAAGACTTGCCTCACGTTAGTGTGGGCCTCTACCAAATTATGACACTACTTCAGAGCACATAAAATACTAGTACTAGCCCGAATGGACCCACTGAAGTACGTATTCGAAAAGCCCGCAACATCAGGAAAGATTGTTCGCTAGCATATGCTCCTGCAAGAATTTGATATCACTTATATCATGTAGAAGCCGATCAAAGGGCAAGCAATTGCCGATTATCTTGCAAATCTCCCAATCCCTAGAGATGAACCCATACACGTGGATTTCCCTGATGAGGACCTATTCACGATTCATTGCGAAGAGCCCGACAAGACGCCATGGATCCTTTATTTTGTCGGTGCTCTAAATCACAAAGGAAAAGGTATCGGGATAGTCCTCCTAAGCCCAGAAGGAGTTGTCATACCTAAAGCTTTTCAACTAGATTTCCCTATCACTAATAATATCATAGAATACAAAGCCTTTATAGCTGGACTACGAGCAACTCTATAATTAGGTGTTAAACAGTTAAAAACCATCGGTGATTCCAAACTAATAATTTCGCAAGTCATAGGAGAATGAAAAACTAAGGAAAGGAGACTAATGGCATACCTAGAAACCGTTCAATATTTAGTAAAAAAATTTGAAAGAATCTCTTTCACGCACATCCCTAGATTAGAAAATGAGCTCGCAGATTCCTTAGCCATGCTAGCCTCGGTCATCCAAATACCTATCGGGCAAAATACCAAGACCTTATTTATTAAAAAGCTGACAGTACCTACCCACGAGGTAGCATGGACCGTCAAGAGAGAGTTACCCATCCCCCCACTAGTACATGACCGAAAGAAGTAATCACCCTGAAAAAGCATGTCAAGACAAAAACCGAAGTCGCTATGTTCAGATTTGAAAAATCACCGACCTACGATGGACAATCATGGTATTTCGACATCTAGATCAACTTCTTTAAATATCAAAACGTCCCTCCATACGCCATGAATATCAAACGAAAGACTATAAGGAACCGGTGCGCCCGATTCTACATACTCAACGAAATATTATACAAAGAGGCCTTCACTAAAGGAGTACTGCTATGATGTATCATGATTGCCGAAGGATAATACATCATCCAAAAAGCACACGCCAGTGCCTGTGGTGCCCACTCCAGTAGACAGAGACTCGCCGATCAAGTTACACAACAAGGCTACTTCTGGCCGACAATGATAAGAGATTTCCACCTCTATGTCCAATCCTGCAAGCAATGCGAAGAACACGTCACACTCATCAAAGCTTCATCAGTTGCATTGAACACCATGACCTCACCATGGTCATTTTCGATGTGGGCCTTCGATGTCATTGAACCTTTCACGGATACAATTGGGAACACTCACAAGCATGCATTCATACTTACAGTGACCGAATACTACACCAAATGGGCAGAAGCTGAATCCTATGTCAGAATCATTGCTTCAACACTCGTAAGTTTATCATTTTGAATATCATTACCAGGTTTGGAGTACCCAAGATATTTATCACTGACAACGGACCATAGTTTATTGCGGAGAAGATGAAAAAGTTATGTAAGAAGTATGACATCGATCTACGCCACTCATCACCGTTCTACCCTTAAGGCAATGGATAGGCAAAGGCTATGAACAAAACACTAATTTGAATCCTAAAATGCACAGTAGAAATAAGTAACGGGGCCGATTGGCCTGAATGACTACCAGAAGCACTCTGGGCCTATAGGACCTCTATTCGTACGACCACTAGCCAAACTCCCTACCTCCTTACCTACGAGATGGAGGCAGTCCTACCATATGAGATACAAGTGCCATCTTTACACATTCAACTCGATGATGAGTTATCCTTAGATGAGAGGAGAATTGCCCTACTCACACAGCTAGAGCAGCTCGGTGAAATACATCTAAAGGCAGCTGATCACGCTCAGGTATATCAGAGGAGAGTGGCCAGGGATTACGATAAGAAAGTCCTTGAACGAACCTTTAATATTAGAGAATTAGTCTTGAAGAAAATCATGCCTTCCAAGCACGCCCATCCAAAAGGAAAATTGAAATCAAACTGGGAAGGCCCATAAGTCATAACAGCTGCATACCCTGGAAATGCCTAAAAACTGGCAAACTAAGACGGGGAAGAACTCCCTAGTCCTTAGAATGTCATGTACCTTAGAAAATTTTACCCTTAGCCCTGTGATCGTCACATCTCATGGTTAAATACTTATACTTATCACTCCCGTAGTCGTTACGATCCATTCATTGGTCGTACGCCTTCAATTCTCAGAATATCCTTAAGACTTCCGATTTATCGCCCACCTTTTCTCACTCGGGCAATTTGATTAAAGGACTAGTGACCTATCTAACCTCTTTCAAAAGTATAAGTAACACTTGATTCTCATTTTCCTTCCCCCGCCATTGGAGGAGACGTTAGAGCAAACAAAATGAAGATGTTAGGTTCAATCAAAACTCATTATTCTTGCGCTAGCAGGATGCTTTTAAAAAAATATATGTTTACATATAAAAAATCGAGTGAGAGTATTACGACGAATGAACAAGTCATGAGCTCAGGGAAGCATAAGCAGACCATGAGGACATCTTTGGTAACTTTACTAGAAGTGTATAAGCAAGCTGCGAGGGCATCCTTGATGTTACTATACCACTAGATGTCGTTGTAAGGTGGCTGGAGGAGGATAAACTCCTGCTAACCATAGAATGTGAGATTTTGATGGTGCTGAAACATGACGAAGAGCTCGATCATGGCATCCCGTATCCCTCTGAGAAAAAGATTGTTACCTACCCCTTTTGAAAAGAATTAGACATAAACTATTCCCGGGATCACTGAGCCTTACCCCCCTCTTCTATTTTTATTTCGAACGATAAACTAGAAGCCTTGCAGGATGTTCCTAGAAATGAAACTAAAAAATGATGAATGACGACTGATGCAATCACCTATTATACCTACCATACTTCTCCCTAATAGCTATGGGATAGGATGACCACCACCCCAAGGTAGACCCCTGTGTACAACTGACCTAGTCAAAGAGACCTCCCCGGTTCGATGACAGTACCGATCATCTTTTCTTCAAAACTAACTCACCAAATACCCATAACTACTTATAGACCCAAGTGCTCATCTTGAAACCCATAAAAGCTCCATTGCATCTTGACGCTGGGGCATTTTTTTTGGATTAGAAGAAGAATCATATCAGGAGTGCCGGCTTATCCACAAAGAAGATAAGGAACAATGAAGTTACCATCCGAAAGGTGCTATTGGAGATACCATACTGCCGATCCTACCACGCTCCTACATTGGGGCTTTTTTATTTTTTATTATTTCGTTATTGTTTCTATCTTAGCTATTTGCTTTCCCTATTGCATTATTTTCATTTCAAAAAGAAAAATAAAAGAAAAAAAAGAAAAAAAGAAAGAGAGAAAAAAAGAAAAAAAGGAAAAAAAGAGCATGTATTCACCTTTTGTTACTAGATTTCGGCCTGAGGCACTTACCCCCTTGACGACTAGCAAGCGGGAGAACAAAGCTACTGACAACATTACTCTCACATGTGCAGTACGAGGCAATCTTTAACCATCACCGGGCTAGCTCAAGTAGCGTCCAAGTCCCAATGACGGTCGATGGCAATTAAAGAAAAATAAGCGAAAGTAGACGCAAGAGGTAACTAAAAGAAAAGGAGCCAATCAGGTACATTTAAACCAAAAATCTCTTTATATATATGTCAAAATCTTTTTATTTCTTTTTTACATTTATCACTGGAGACACCCCCCTATATGAACAATGACACACATGCCATAGATATAAAATCCCACACACACACACCTACTCCCTACGCTGCCACTGGGAAGGCCGAATACTGCTGTCCCCAGTATCATCAGCTCGGAGGTCCGTAGACTGGTCCTCTGAAAATACAATCCTAGCACTCAGAGTCCTCAGAACCTCTAAACAACGAGGCCTTGCTATAGAGCCCCCTTACTTGTCTAGCTAACAGATTGCCTCAATCGAGAACAAGGAGGATACCCTGCAAGAATATCACGAATGATCGAATCCCTATGAGCATCATCCTTGACACGATCATGTGAGTTGTGCTGAGACTGCTCAGCCAAGGAACCCATAGCCCTTGACTTCGAGCCATCAAGTTGACTAACCAACCTATGCACCCCTCGCTCACTCCTCGCTAGACGGTACTGCAACCAATCTAGGATCACCTGCATCTCCGCCTGCATCGTTCGACGTGCCGCCTCTAATGCCTTGGTCTGAGTCCTCCGTGTGACCATCATCTCGACAAACAAATCCTCTAGACGCACCTCCTCAAGCTGACGGACCTGCATAACCACACCAAGTCAAAAGAAAACTAATATATACATGAACAAAATAAAGAATTTTGAAAAGGAAACAGTCATACCAGATCCTGCCTCTCCTCCAGAAGTCGCCCAACTGTCTCAGCAGTCACTGGATCAGCAGGAGGCATAGAAGGAACAATGAACCTAGGCGGCTGCAACAGGAACAAATAAACACATCAGTGAAAAAATACTCTAATGATAAATAAATTATGAACACAATAACTAAAACATACCGGAGTAGGGATAGGAATAGACTCTTGAGGGGGAGCCTCAGGAGCAGAGTCCGAAACAACCTACATAAAGAACCAAACAAACCAACATAAGACATGTTAGAACAAAATAAAGATGAAATAACCTAAACAGAATTACGCCACATAAAAAAAAACTATACTTGACTCTCCGAGCGTAGAGAGGCAGCAGTCACCTACCTAACCTGAAGATCCTCAACAACCCGATGCTAAAATACCATATGATATTAGTAAGCTACTAAGAAAGTGAAACAATGACACCCAATAAACTAATGCAATGACACAAATAAGATAAAAGATTGAATGGAACTTACCCAATGATCTAGCTTGGCCCGAAGCTGAGCCATTGTTGGATCCTTCCGACTAGAGGAAGCAACTGAAGATGGATCAAATTCCAGAACGGAACCTCCGGCAGCGAGCTTGGCTCTCTACGAATAACAATAAATATATCAATTGACAAGCTCATAATGCTAATAACTAGCTAAACCATATTTGTAAAGACACCTACCAATCAATCAATCTTAGATCGTAAGCTGGCCTCCACCTCTTGGCCGACCTGCTGCTGACTGCGTAACGACTCGATCATCGCCGCCTGACGGGCAACCTCACCCTCCATCTGAGACTGTCCAAAACCAAATAAAATGAGATATCACAACCATGTTAGAATGACCAGAATATTGAGTCCACATAAAAGAAAAAAAAAATATAAATTAACTCACCAGGAGCCATCGAGTCTCTGCTAGCCGAGCCCCCAACTTATCCTCCGCCACCCTAGCCTGAGCAATCAAAGAGGCTAAAGACTATAGCATCTCCTCATCCGGACAAGGAGCACATCCCATCTCCTCCATCTCCCTATGGAGAGCGTCTAATGCCCCCCACACGCTCGTGGTGAGATGGCCCTGCTCCAATGCAGCTAACCTCTCCCTTAAAATTGATGCTGACTTCGGCCCACCGATCACGAAAACTCCCATGGAAGGGACGTGTGAAGAGGCGCCCACCACCCAACACACTAAACCACCGCACATACTCCTGGGCGTCTGCCTCATCACGTGCCCCCTAACCCTAGTCCCTCAAGCTTTAAAATCCGCTATCTGAAATGCCATTCGCGCCGTAAAATTTTGGTCAGGAGGGCAGGTCATCCTCTTCACCACTCTGTGGCGAATCTCTGGAGAGACTCCCTGAGCAAGCCCCAACTGCCATACCACTTGAGAAGTGTGGATCCTCTCCACCCTCTCAAAACAATGGACCCATATGTTCACATCAAAGAAGGGTCAGCCAGACTGAATCACTGGCACGCCGACGTCCTCCTCGTCCGCATATGGCCTCCAAATTACCTACAATCAAGCAAACAAGCCGACCCCACAACGAAGACTCAGATCCTAAAAGACTGAAATGGAATAAAAAATATGCATGATGATCTATACCTGCCCTGCATGCATATCCTCAAAGAGGCCTCGCGCAATTTAAAGATCCGAAGACCAGCGACAACCCCTCAACAGCTCCCTCCACACGTGCATTCGCAGAAAGGTAGATGCCACGTCCAACAGAACTCCTGGATGAAGAAAAGTGAAATGATCATATGCCCAAAACTGAAAAAAAATAATAACAACAACAACAATGACACACAAGGAGAAATGGTGTACCATTAAACGACCAAAAATTAACTAAACTAAAGACACTATGATATCAATTAACTAAAACTCACCTCGATGAATAGAAGGAAACCTCCGATCGATGTGGCGCCCTGTCCTCGATAGTAAAGCTGCTCATAGAGATGTGCCAATGCGGCCGCACCCCACACATAGGAAGGGACTCGATCCAAATCCCCGAGAACCATCAAAAATAACCCGGTGATGCATCCCCGAGTCAAAGAAGAGAAGAGTACTGCACCAAGGAAGTACATCAGAATTGCTCAAAGCACCCTATCCGCGACCAACCCTGGCTCCGTTACGGGCTCTCGGCCTGTCACTATCGCACAATGCGCCTCATAGGTCACCTCAGCCTTTGAATGGTGCCTCGGGGGGACGAAGCCAATTGCAAACGCATCGAAAAATCAAGTGAATCGAACTACACTTGGCCCTGTGCCCCTCCATCTATACGGCACACCCAAGAGCTCCTCACACACCTCCAAATAATGTCCCTCCATCTGCCCTGTGATCTGCTCACCCTCGAAATGAAGACCGGTGATACGAACCTAGTCCTCCAGAGTTGGTAACATCATGCCTACTGGAAAGAGAAGTGCCTGATGCTCTTCACTCCACCTCTCTAGGATCGCCGCGATCAAGCCACGATAGACCCGAAAGGGCTCCAGCTCTAAGATCGATCTAAAATCGAAAGATACCAGCCACACCCATTGAAACTCTAGCAAGGCACAGTACCAAGTATAAGACTCGACCCATGTCAAGCTGATAGCCAGCTGCGGGGGCTCCTATTGGACGAAACATAAATAATAACAGTAAGACTAACACATACCTATGCCAAGAGACAAATGAATTTAAAACTAAAAGCAAGTCAAATATACCCCAAACACAATAACAAGTTACAACAAACACACAAAACATGATAAGAACAACTGAATAGAAACATGACCTATCTCTAGATGCCTTTATGATGCATGAGTGAGCACACAACCAAGAATTAATGCAGGTTCGACATAAATTAGAAGGGTTTTTGGATCCTTATAAGCCTATGTCATAACCTAAATGGCTAAGAAAATGGAAGAACTCTTGCTCATGAATGCTTACTCGGCCTCGAGCGAAGAAATCCTCCAGTGGGAAGTGTCTGCGATCTCGATGCTCCTCACCCTGGTGCTCTGCAGCCGCACCCTCAGCCCTCTCACCCTCAAGAATCGCACCCTCGAGCCTCTCACCCTCATCCTCAGTGACCCTCTGCTCAATCTTGAGCACCGCCTCCCTAACCCCCGATTGGTCAACCTCCAGTACCTCCTCCCTAACTACCTCCCCAACATCCACCTCCCCGACTACCTCGGTCCGAGCCTCAAAAGTCTCACCCATCTCCGCCCCTAACATCCTCTCCAACTCAAAAATAGTAATGTCATGCCTACCACCACCCTCAGACTCCATCCTAGAACCAAGAGCTTGAAAAACTGAAGAGAACAGAAGAAATGACGCCTGAAACGGATGACCAGATTGCAAGATATCACTAAAATACGAAAATTAGAGCACAAAGAAACAAGTAAATAGAGAATCAAAGACTAACACGCATTGCACGACGAAAATGAAAAGTTTTGAACTATTTTTAGGAAACAGTTGAATCACACGCTTAAATCTAGATGCTCA
This sequence comes from Chloranthus sessilifolius, assembly GCA_021018995.1. Taxonomy (NCBI): domain Eukaryota; kingdom Viridiplantae; phylum Streptophyta; class Magnoliopsida; order Chloranthales; family Chloranthaceae; genus Chloranthus; species Chloranthus sessilifolius. The sequence continues at coordinate 45,637,649 of CM037596.1, forward strand.
AATAGATCATGCACCACTATCATGACGCTTAATTCAGATTACACGACCGACCTTGAGCACGTGATCTAATCGTTGCCCGCTCAGACTAACCCGACTATCTGGTTGCGCACAGTCTACTCAGCACGTAATCACTTCAAGCATTCATATGGTGGCGTGCAAATGTCAATGGCCACCTGTACAGTGACCAACTATCGCCTTAATCGCGTGCCTAGTATCCTACGTTTGAATCGATCAAATGGTCAGGAATTTATGCGTAATTACATTCTAACGCTCTAAATGCGTGCCCACTCTCTAGCGCTTAATTAATTTATGCGCTCAGATTGAAGCGTTTAATTCCCTAGAAACACAAAAAAAATACCTAGAACAGCACATTCATAGGCAAAAATTACTAACCTCCGACACTAATTATCAGCCTAAACCACGCCCTTGTTAAGCCTGATCCCAAAACATTCTAGACCTAAAGAAATATCCACCCCGCTAACTACAAGAAAACGTTCCAAACTAAAAAAGGAAAAAATGCCCCAACATCACTTATACACTCCAACTAATTCCCAAAAAAAAACTAAACAAGAAAAATGCCCCCCCATCATCCATTCACTTGAAACTAAACTGAACTAAACAAAAAAAAATTGCTCCCAGAGCACCCCAGATCAAAATAAATAAATAAGATTAAACCAAATTTAAATAAATAAGCATCACGCTCAAAATAAATCGAAGCAAGCTACCAAATAAACCAAAATTTACTAAATAAAAGTTTCCACTAATGGAAAAGAAAAAAATATAATCACTTCAGAAATAAATAAATAATTACAAACTACACCGAGGGCATACCCTCTGAATATACAACTTAACATAAGAAACTTAAAATCCGCACGTTCAGGCAATCCCTGAATCCGGATTTATTCGAGAAACTAAAAATCTCGGAGAAACCCAGAGAAAAGGGGCGCCCTGAACAAATTCTAGCCGTAGTAACCTCTTCCCCTTGCCCCGAGCTAGTAGAAAAGAAAGAGTGGCTCACGGAAAGCCACCTAGGACCTGCGAGATCTGCCCTTAGAAGCTCACCTTGGAAATCTTAAAAAGGAAGAGCAACTAATACAGGATTTGCAAAGCCTATTGAGGAAAAATAGGCATCGGTCACGAGAATTCTGACCCTGTCATATCCTTGAGTTTCCTTTCTACCACCTTTTTCTCCTCCATCTCTTCCCTTGGCATGACAACAATTCGACAGCTACCCTGCATTCCCAATCCCGTTCATTCTCAATAATCCACGTCATAAACACAATTCTTTGGGTACAACACCCGAGATATAAAATAGAGAGGAAGAAAAGACAATAATAAAAAAAATGCCCTAAGTCAAAAGAAAAAAAAATGCCCCAAAACTTTTAATCTCTAACTTGGAATAAGATTCAAAACAACAAGAACCCAAAACCTATAACTCACACATTTATAAACTATATCTTCCTAAACCATAGAATGACAAGTGTCACACCTTTAAACATCCCTAATCCAATTAAATCTAAACCAAACACATACCACCTTTGAAAGACCACAATCCATGACAAACCTAGATGAGCCAATAATCACACAACACTTACCCCTTCAAGGAAACACAGATCCAAAGCAAAGTAAACAAACCAATAGGATTTAAACATTTAACATCCATATTCAACCTTTGAAAACTTACATCTTTTAAGTCTCATGTTGAATCAAACAAAAGACCAAAATTCAAGTTAAAATCAAACCTTAAACCAGACAAAACTTTAAATAAAAAAAAACAACTCTCTAGAATGAGACCCTGACTGGTTTAGGACCAAAAAAATGCCCCCAACAAACCAAACAGAACTAAGTAAACCTTATAAACCAAGCTCAATAAAATGAATTAACCTTGGGAAAAGCCCTGAATAAATTTAGGATGAATCCTCAAACTCTAAGTAAAATCAAAACTAAGTCAAACAAACAAGATAAATCCAGCTAATCCGCAAATAAGCTTAAATGAATAGATAAGCAAACAAGAATAACACAAAAAAATGCCCCTTCATTTATAATTTAAAATTTTACAAGAATCACCGGAGGCATACCTCCTGAATTTACAACCCAAAACGAAAACCTAAAACTTTAACCTACAACCCAAAATGAAGACTAGGTTCAAAACTGAGATGAAGTGAGGAGCAGATTTCACTCGGAGTGTCCAATTGGAGACTTCAGGGAGCATTGGTTGGGAAATACATCCCTCCACTTTTTACTCCTTCTCTTCCTCTATCTTCACCTCCTCTACCGCTGCCTCCTCAACGCTGCCTTCACTGTCTCCTAAAAAGGACTAATGTGAAGACAAATGCTCTCATTCCCAATACCGCCCATTCTCAGAATAATGCCATCCACGAGCATCACCTCAGGACGGAGATCACGTGAAATAACAAATATAGGAAGATACAACATCCCAATCGGATGGTTAGATCGCTCGATATCCTTAAAACACAAATTTCAGAATAAAAAATATACAGGAAAAGGTCAAAACTCGAGACTAAACCAGAGAATGAAAAATAAACGAAAGCTCTCTCACTTAAATAGAGTACGGACTTAATCACGCGCCAAAAAATGTGTGCTTAACTCGATCATGCGTTACACACACTACGCATAATCCAAAACAAGCGCTATGACCCAAACGCGTAAATAAATCATCGCCCGCGCCAACTGCATGATGCTCCGGTTGCGCGCGCTCCATGAACTGCGCAAACCAATCAAACGACACACTACCACCGCGCTACTTGAACGGTCACCTGTACACTGACCTGGTGACTCTCCGATCACACGCTTATATTATAACACATAATACAATCGCGCACGTATCTCCCACATGCGTAAACGACCCCTCAAGCCTGAGAACGCACGCCTGTGAATAGGTGTGCAATCATATTGAGCGACCTAAATTAGGCGCGCAATACTCGACTTTGGACGAAATCTATGCCCTTAGGATTCTTTTATCTACGCGGTCAAGATTCTTCTGTCCCATCAAGGTCAGAATTCTTTTGTCCCATCGTGTAGCCTCACGGGCTGCTCCTGCTGAAAAATAGAAAAAAGAAAGACTTACTCACCCGTCCCATTGCGTACCCCTTACACAAGAAGAAAGCATTGACAGCACCTATTCCCATCGCAAGAACATGTACACATGCGATGTCACTTCAATACCCAGTCCCATCACAATAAATTAACCAAACCCTCATAACCCATCATAAAAAGCCGAAAGTAAACCACCCAAGACGAAGTCAGTCACGACACAACCACAACATGATCTCTTTTATAACCCAAGATCTACCAAAGAAAGACACCAACGTCCCATCGCGCCAATATCCTGCCAATATCCCACCAGCACGCCACCTCTAGCTACGCTCAATCGACATCCCACCATAAGCATTACTACCTGAAAAGACGAAAAAGCTCAGACAACACATGTCACGCCATATGATGAAAAGAGAGAAAGCTTGAGCATGTCCCAATGCTAAGGACTCTTTCTCTCTCCCGAATTGATCCCCACGTCTCACCAGGACTCCAAGAAAGGGAGAACCCCCAAGTCCCATCGCAATATCATTTCTCCCAAGGCATCACATCATAACCGCCAACCACTACCACAGTAGACCCGAAGAGAAGAAATAATCACAAAGTCCCACCGCGACACTACAACATCACCAATCTTGCCACAAGCTACGCACAACCCAGGTAAGTATCACCCCTAGGTAAGTACTACCCACCTTTTTATTTTACTCGATATTCCTCATAAATATATAGTTAGCTATGATTAAGCCAAATGTTTTCAAAACCCGTCTCTCTCGACTTGTGAATCACTGTAGTCCTCCCATAAGAGACAATCGTCAGTGCTCGTCAAGAAGGTTAGATAGAGTATTCAACATGCCAAGTGTCGTCTTGACAATCACAATAACGGTCGAGCCCACAAATCCTGTACCAGTGGATCTGCTCAATGACGTCTCGAAAGCCACGTTTTCCACCGTTTTACTACCAAATTGATCTTAAGTTAAAAATTCCTAAATTTTAAAATCTCAAAAATCCCTTTATTTCACAAAGCAAAAACTTTTACTTCACAAAATAAAAACAAACAAACAAAAGCTAAAAGACAAAAAAAAAGAGGAAAGAAAAAAAGAACAAAGCAACAAGATAAATAAGACCAAACTCACCTTTCTTTTAAATACAAAGAAAAAGGAACTGATTAAGTGCCCCATCACCCGCGCATAATAAATTACACTTGAACCTGACCTATAACTCCTAAGACCGCCTAAACTTGCAATCAAGCACATATTCCACTGCGCGGAATCATTTGTTCAGACACATTAACACTAAAATTTCTAACTTAGAAGTTGACTCCTAATGAATCAAGCGCACGCGCCACTGCGCAGAATTCAATTGAGCACACCTCACAAAACCCCCACCTCAATTACCAGCCCAAACTGGCCATTCCCCTTGGAAAACTGAACATTGAGTATATTTAATCTAAGAACTTACAAACGCCTATTGGAAAAGGAACGCCTGACGTGCATTGGTGTGAGCAATGATGAGCTCGGCCTGACATGACTTGCAAAAGCCTTCGATATTACATGATACTTCATTTTATTATTGTCGGTCCCTGGACATTTTCTTAGACATTTGATTGACGCCCCGACACCTCGATTGTGTAAAATTCCTCTGTTACCTCGCGCCATGCGACGGGATGCACCGTGCACCCACAGACCCACAATGTGCCATTCGACAACTACCATTCGCCCTTCAAATACTCTATTTTAGCTTGCGCTGATCGATAAGAAAGCCAAGCCTGTCATATCAGCATCACTAATTCACATTTGTGAATTCCCAAGAGAAACGAGAAGATACCTCGAATGAGGGGTTTATACTTCTTCGACGCGTTCTTACTTCGCAAGAGCGCGCCGAAGAGAGGCATCTGTAGACACCCCCATTTTACCCTCTCGGGATATACAATTTTGTTCGATCAACCTTTGACCACTTAACCCTGATATGAGAATCATGCACTAAAATAATAGTATATGACTGAACACAGGCTGAAACAATAGCTCTGCGGCTCAGATCCCAATGTAGGGAGACTATATACTAAAACAATAGTATATAGTCAATATGCAAACTGAAATAATAGTCTTGCATTTCATACTAGAGACCAGACCCGAACAACCCTGAATTAAGCGCCTGATACCCCGTGCGTAATTAGATTGCACACTAGACCACAAATGCATAATCAGTCCCCCTTTAAGACCAAACTTCCTTTCCCAGACCTATTCGAGACTCGATCACGCGCCTGAAAGTAGACGGGTGATCGAATTACACGCCCTATCACCAGCGTGCAATTGACCTATGCCCGACCTAGCCTCACGGTCTTTGACCCGTAAGTTTCCTTGATTAAACGCTTCTGAAGAAACGTTTAATTGGATTGCGCACGCACTATCAAGCACACAATTAGCCCTAATGCTATTAGGACTAGGAAACTCGCTGAGCAAGTCAGCCGGTTGCTCACTAAGTCAGTGTCTAACTCAAAGCGATTAAGCGCCGAGAAACGGGTGATTAATTCATTTAAATGCCTGGAAAAGGGCGCGTAATTGATGGAAAATCTATAAAAGATTTTTTTCTTAAATCGCCCGAGAGGCTGGCAACAACACGAGAGAGAACATATTTTTTTTGGGATTCCGAAACCAGAGAACTCTAAGGACAAACTCATAGAGTAACCTAGTCATGATTTTGAAATTCAAGCTTCGAATCTTTGATATTTCTCTCCGCAGCCCTGACCTTAGGTAATAATTTAATTTTTAGTTTCCGACCATAATTTCTAGCCTATAGATTTAGGATTTCTATTAGTTTTAATCATAGATTTTAATTTTCAGTCCGAGACAGTAGCACCCTTTTTAGACCGCAAATATTTTATATCTGGTTCTAATTCTCTGGATTCGGAACCAGTCCTTAATCTGATGGTCTAATTCACTGACCCTAGGCTCTAATTTCATTCTAAAATCTCAATCTACAGTCCTATCATTAATTTCTGGTTCTAATCCTTCGATTTTGAACTAGTCCTTAATCATACGGTCTGATTTTCTGATTTCGGACCCGAATTCAGTCCTAAAAATTAAATATTTAGTTTTAATTCCTCAATTTAATGCTTCTAAAAATCCTAAATATAATTTCAGTTTTTATAATTCTAGTTCATAATTTAATTCATAATTATTATTCTAAAATCAATTTCGAGAAATCTAAAAATATTATTTTATGATTCGAAATTCAACTTATCTTTAATCTCAGCCATCCGATTTGCCCAAGGGAGCTTATGGAGGGTACTCGGGAATGAGGCCAATCCTCCTTAGCATAGCGGGCTCAAACCCCCTATTTTTTAGGAATTTTAGAATTAACTAATCACTTTTTCTTATTTTTTTAGTATAATTAATTAGTAGATTTATTTTATTTTAGCATAATTAATTAGTCGAGTGCATTAGACTTTAGTATGATTGATTAATTTCCTCAAATAAGATATTAATTGGTTATTTCCTTGCTTTAATTAGAGTTTAATATGATTAATTTCATTGCTTCAATTAGACTTTTAGTATAGTTAATTCCTTGCTTTGATTAGAACTTTAACAGAATTAGTTTATTTATTTTAATTAGATTTTTAATAAAATTAGTTTATTTGTTTTAATTAGATTTTAATAAAATTTTATTCCTTTATTTAAATTAGAGTTTCAGTAAGATTAGTTTTCTACTTTAATTAGAACTCAAATAGGACTGTTATAATTGCTTTAATTAGAATTTCAATAGAATTATTATGCTTGACTTAATTAGAATTCCAATAGGATTGTTATACTTGCTTAATTAGAATTCTAGTACAATTGGTATGCTTGAATTAATTAGAGTTTCATCAAGACTATTACATGTGCACTCCTAGTATAATTAGGAAACCTGATCATAATTAGACTTCTAATGGAATTAGAAGACTAAAATTAATTGGACTTCTAGTAGTAAGAGGACGCTTAATTAAGTAGACTTTCAATAAGGATAGGAATTGTAAAAATTAACTAGACTCTTGATAGAACTAGAATATTAAATTGAATAAACTACAATAGATCACCACACAGCTAAACTCACAACAGAATCAGGGAAGTCTAAACTGACCAGAACTATAACTATAAAGGGAAATAAAAGAAAAATTAAACTATCTAAATTAAGAAAAAGACATAGCCGCTGACGTTTGCAGGCGGATGATTTAGTATAGAAGTAACCCATACTTGCTCTTAAGCGTGATCATTGACGTGTTGCAGCGTCGATAAATATCTGTAGCTGGTGACCGCAACAAACTAGAAATCTTCCTAGAAAACCCCTTTTTTATTATTATTTATTTTTATCTCAACTATTTCAAACGTTGCATCGCTAGAGTCCACTTGGACAGAATTGGAGCCAGTGATTTGACGGGGACCGAGAGCCATTGATCAATATATCAACGATTGTTTTGTGTTCGTTTTATATAGTATCTGATTTAAAATGCCTTGATTGATTTGTTTTCGGGGTTGGGCTTATTCCCTCTTTTGCTCACGTGCATTCCACTAGTCTCTCTTTCTCTCTCTTTATATGTATACATATATAATCATGTCTAACTTTAGTTATATTATAATAATGAGAGACTCAAAAAGTCAAAGGGGTGATTAGTCAGTGTCACGACCCAGAATTCTACCCGATATCGAGGGCTCAGAATCTCGCGTTATGACACCACACGTTGGTTAAGGTGATAAGCGGGCATGCATACAATCCATAAAGTACTTTCAAAAATAAGATTGAGAAATTTGAAAGAACAACTTATAATAACTATCTCAAGAGTAAAAGCGAAATACATAAAAGACCAACAATAGAGTAAATTTCCTAATCACGCATCTAAGATAGGAAAATATACGTAAACCCATAAGATGTATGAAGAAGCAAAATCAAATAATAACAAGTCTCTCAAGTAAAATAATCATGTCTAGAAACTAAAGAAACTCTCAAGGATCAAAATAGTCCATCGGACCTACTCCCTCATCCCAGTGATAGCCGACGTCCTTGTCCTCATAAGCCGCATCAGGTATTGATGCATTCATGTCCTCAATGGTTGAATAATCAGTGTTCTCACCTACAACTGTTAGATTTTGTGAGGTGAGTTAGCTCAATCATGTAATCTCAGTGGGTTGCACAATCGATCCACCATAACCTACCCAGGTGATCGTGTGTGCAAGCATGTGAGAGGAAGTGATCCATGCAAATAAAACCGATTACAATAATATCTAAGATCTTATAACATACTATATCAAAACTAAAAGACATACCGTAGTATGAAATATATATGATGAATCAATTTCTTATTTCTTTTCCTATCTGTCTCATCAACTTAAATCTACGTGACATATATTAAATCTTATCATAGCTCCATATGCCTACAGAACGTACTTTGCATCTTACTTAACTTACGTAAACGACTTGTGCAAGGGTCGCTGCTCTAGCCTACAACGTGAGGTCAACATGTAGATAACCACCTATCCTCTATATTGTATACCACCATCCAGCCTAATGATGTTGCATGCATTTAAATCGGTGTCCCCTTAGGATCGAGGCACTGTCGTATCGTAATGTCCTTAAGACCCGTCTGGGATACAGACATGTATAGTGCAGTGGCACGCAAGACAAGACACATGTAAAAACTTATTTCATATTTTGTTGGCCTTCACGGTGTAACTTAGTAATGTTCGTATATTAACTTATCTTTTATATCATTTCCTATAGTTTACTTATAACTTATTTTGGAGCGAGTCTCAGTGCGATAAGCTTCACTAAATCACGCTATCCAAAGGAGGATTTTCGTAATAACTTGGATGTACTTCATGTGGTAGCCTATAGTCTCATAGAGGTCTTGCATCTGTATATGAAAGCCTACATTCTAAGTTTCACGTGATAATGAAAGGGACCCCATAATGACAAAGGCTTAAAAGTTGTTTATCATGTCTTATTCTTTTTATTCTATCCTATACATGCCCTAAAGTACTTCTATGATGATGGATATGATGCGTATTGATGAAAATACTTAATGAAATATGTATCTTATGTAACAGTTGCCCCTCAAATATTGTGTCAGTCAACTAGTTGACTGGGGCCTAATGAGACCTGATTGTGCCAGGTGACTGCTCGAGGTCAGATCCATCCAAAAATGTTAAACACCCCCCTGTAGATTGATGGGATAGTACCATTTCTAGTGGCACCCATAGGGCACCCCTTTTATGCAACTGGGTGTGTTAGAAGTTAATTAAAATACACACCACATCTCACACCATATGAGAAGCCTAGACTGATTTTGAGGGACCCTGACCCGAGAATTGACTCGAATTGGGACTGAGCATTGGTATTGATGAGGAGATCATTGCGAATAGATTAGATTTCGATAATGATCATGATATTGGTCACTGATTTGGGTCAAATCTAGACCCACAAATCTTAGAGGATTAGATGCACTAACACTGTAAGCATCATATGTGTGCCTCATTGGAATAGTGGCAATCTTTGTAAATAGTTAATAAGCTCAAGGGCTATTCTACTTAATTTCTCTAATTTCTTTAATTAGTGTAGACACCCAAATTTGGCCCAAGGCCCAGTCAACACGTACTTCGAGAAAGGCATACTTTCGAGCTCGAGAGCATTCCCCGAACCCTTAGAGGTTAATCTGAACCTTTGAGAAACCTTCCTGGACCCTTGGAACCTCCCGAACCCTTAGGAACCTTTTCCAAACCCTTAGGAATCAACCCTAACCCCATGGACCCTAAGTAGACTAGCCTCAGGCCTAATGTAGCCTAATATGTTTTTGCCCGAGCTAGAATTGTGCCTTGCGTATATAATATACACGCAAGGCCAATTTTCCCAGAATTGTGCCTTGCATATATTTTATATATGCAAGGCATATTTCTGTTTCAAGCCTCAGTTATGGGCTCTGAACTTCCCAGTTTTCCTGACAGACACTATTCCTAAGCCTAGCATATACTTTATATACGTAAGGCTTAAAATTTTATCTTTTTTAAAAAATGTCAGATTTCAAATTTGGGGTTTGACCTTTTGACCACCCCAAAGTTTAGGGTGGGTTTCTTTAAGACTGTTACACCCCCACTAGCTCTCTTTTTAACCCTATTACCATTTAGAAGACTACCCTATCATTTACCATTAAACCCAAGTTCCCACCTATCCAAACCCTTAAAAAATTCAAAAATCTTTAATTAGAGATTACCTAACTGCTAAACCCATTAGCCTTTAAGTTTCCCTCTAATCTACTCCAACTCTATGAAAAGAGAGCCACCCCCCCTTGATTAGGACCTTCAAAAAATTTCCAAAAGAGAGAAAATTCTAGAGAGTTCCTTTCCCACCTTCAAGCACTAATCCTCCAAAAAATTCTAGAACTTAGGTTTACTCCTTAGGCCTCATCTTCCATCACCAATCCCCTAGCTTTAGCAAGAAAAGGCCTTAGCCTACCTCCCCTACCTCTTAGCTCCCAAGCCTTAGAGATCAAGACCCATTCCTCAACCAGTTTGCTATCAGAATCTCACTAGAAGCGCACCCACGCAAAGGTCCATAGCTATGATATAAGGGCCGAAGAGCTCCGGCTCTTTCCTCTATTCATCTACCTTCTTTTGCTTTCCTTCTATCTTAGAATTTGAGCCGTTATGTCGCCGAAATTCCAGTGATTGCGGGGGGCTCAAATAGGATCATAGTGCCTTCGGGCAAGGAGTGCTGTTCATTTTATTTCCTTTATATATTTTCGCCATAAATAAAGACCGCTTACGAGCGGGTTGATCGGGTACCTAACACCTTTCCGATTGATAATCGAAGCCCCTATCCAAGACCCTTTGGCAATGACTGGTGAATCGAAGTCATATTTTTATACTTTGGTGCTCATATATCGATTTTGAGGTATCCTGGGACACCAAAAGCTGTGGGTGGCGACTCCATTTTTTTTAGTGAGCGCATCGTCATGACGAACTCGTGAGAGCCCATGGTTGCACAGATTGCGACTTCGCTGGGGATATTGTTTTAAAGTTTCTACTTGAAATTGGCCCCTCTTGCATGTGTTTTTTTTCTTTTGTTAATTTCTTTATTTTTGCTCACTTACCTCTACGATTCAACATTTTTTATACTTACCCCGACGATTCTGTCATTTACCGCCTTAGCTGTTTGGAGGGCCTACTTGAGCATCTTTACTCACCCCTACGATTTTGTCATTTTACACGCCTTAGCCGTTTAGCGGGCCTACTTGAGTATTTACAATTCCATCTTTACTCACCCTAGCCGTTTGGCGGGTTACTTGATAATCTAGCTTCATATTTCATCAGTGGACGCCGGCCTGTAGAGGTGGCACGGGATTCTTACCACTCATTTTTGGAGGTAAAGAAAACTCCCTAAAAAAAATTGAACCAAGAGTTTGCGTGGGTAGATTTTACAAAGGGGTGGGAAAGATAGGTTATGATACATCTGTCCCGGTTCTCGGTAGAGCGGCATCCTTAGTGGTGATGATCTCAAAAGGAACCAACCCATCCAGTATCTTAGAAGGCGCTTGCACCGAAGGTATATCGGATGGGTGACCGAGCTTGTTACTTAGCCTAAAACCCTTGGGGAGCGCATTAGTTGCACCGAATTGGCCTTGTATCCGTTAGGCGCGGTGAGGAGAGACCCGATAAAGAAAAATAGAAGTATCCCTGGAAGCATTGCTTCTAAAAGCTAAAAAATAGCCCAACTTGGGTCTGCTGTTGCTGCAAAAATATATACATAGATAATTTTTAGCCTTGCGTTTATAAAATATACGCTAGGCCAAAATCCCTAGAAAATAGCCTTGCGTATATAAAATATACACTAAACTAATAAGTCCACATTTTTTGCCTTGCATATATAATATATAAGCAAAGCCAAAATTCTAAATTTTTTTAGCCTTGCATATATAATATATTCACTAGCCTATTCTAGTTGGGCAGCCCGAATTTGGGGCCTTTCTTCATAGTTTCTAAATTTTTTTTGCGTTGATTTCTGTGCCTTTACATAGATCAAAGGGTTCCCTTGGATTCTTCCAAAGTGCATTGAGATCTCGTCGTGGGAGACATTAGGGGTGCGAACACCACCTAAAAAGAGAGTTCCAAGGCCCTAAAGAGCACCACTAGAATCAAAGGAAGAGAAGTTCAAAAAACAAAAATAAAAAAACAACAAAAAATTCATTTCAAATTTTTTTTCAAACTCATAAAAAAAAAGATATATAAAAAAAAAACCCAAAAAAAGAGAACTTGTGGCACCGTAACCACGATTTTACCTCACCCGCCATCATCCCGAAGGGGTAGGAGAAAGAAAGTTTTCGGGCCATACCCAACAAAACCCATATCCCACCCGCCAACAAACCATGTCTTGGGTGGTCGATCCAGCTTATGCCAACCCAAACTCCTCCCCACCACCTTCCCCATCACATTCCCACATGGAGGAGATACCCATCTTCGATCCCCCACTATTGGATTATTTCTATGCGTTTATTAAGATGATAAAATAATGACAGAAATAGAGAAGAAAAATTTAAAAGAGTTTGCACACGGATAAAACCACAGCCTGCAAGAATCCAGGGCTGTTGTAGGAAGTTTTAAAAAGTAAGAGTTTGTCTCATAGAGAGTTGTGATCTACAAAGCAGTAAATCTCCAGATCTGCTACATATCTGGCAAATCTAATCCTATTCTAACTTAGACTAAGCAAAACAAGAAAAAGAGATGGAGTTTTTGAGGTGTCACTAAACTAAAAATAGAAATGGAATAGATCTACTGAAAAACAGATTTAAAAGATAGAAATGGAATGTGAGGAAGATAGCAGCTGTTTTGGTAAAAAGGAAACTAAAATATGGAGAAGTGAACAGCTAGGGAATAGTTTTAATTGCAAAATTGGATGTAAAGCAAACATCAAGCTGGATTTACAGCACTCCTCCATTTGGCTACAAGCACAAATGCAAGGTATAAGGATCCAACTCAGCCCTGAGATATGGACTAGTCTTAAGGCTATACTCTGTCCACTAGAATGATCACAGAGTATCCTATAGATATAATCCAGTCATAGAGGAGGAGATGAAACAGTAAAATCACTGCAAATGCTATGGTTGTAAGGCTATAAGCTCATGCAGCCATAGGTACATAAAATCTATAGAAATCAAATGAAATCCACTAGATCCTACAGATTAAATGAGCACTAGAACCAGTTATTCATTGATCCAAAATACTTACAATGAATTAACCCTCAGATTTGTAGTCTCTGCAATTTCTAGGCTTCTTACAATGCTATTACAACTCAATTTACAACTCAACCTAACCCTAACTACTATAGAGTTTTAGCCAATCAATGCTGGTCTAAGGAAAGAAGAGAAAAAGAAGAAGAAGAACTATAGAAATCCTAGCAGAGCTCCTAATTTTCCCTCTCAATTTTTATTCAAATTCTAGATGTCTAGATCTGTTACATTGCTTCCTATTTATACAAATTTCAAATGTATCAGATCCGTGTTGGCCAATTAGAAGAGAAAAGAATCAAATCAGTTAGTTAGGATCTGCTGAGATGGCTCAATTTCATCCAAGTGTTGCCTCAAGTTTGTTAGAAGGCAATGCACACGTGGGAGCAGTTCACCCAGATGACACATGTAATTCTAGGAATATTCTTCAGAATATTGGAACTCGTGCCTCGAGTGGCTTGATTTAGCTGCTTAAGAAGTTCTGAAGCTTGCTCGACAGGCTGAATTTCAATTACTTGACAGGATGAAGCTTCAGGATATGCAGCTCAAGTAGATGAGGCTCCAGGTATTATATCTCAAGAAGCTCTCGTTAGGCTGGAGTGCTTCATTCTGCAGCTCGAGTAGATGAGGTTTAACTACTCGATAGGTTGAATTGTAGATTTATCAACTGCTCGAGAACTACTTGACTATGAGTTTTTGAAGCTGTTTTGTGTGGTCAACTCGAGAGGATAACTTGAGAAGCTTATAATCTACTTGTGATTGCTTGACAGGTTCAGTGCTGCAGTCTTCCATCTGCACGAGCTCTCATTTTCTGCAGGTTCAATGTGCTTGAGAACTGCTCGAGCTATTAATTTGCTGCAGGCCTAAAGTGCTCGAGATCTACTCGAGCTCACTTATCTGAAGGTTTAACTGCTCGAAAACTGCTCGAGCTTGCATTTCTGAGTATTTGCTGTTGTGCACAACCTGTTGCAACACTCTGTCAGGCTTGGCTCTTCTCCTCAGCCACTGTTTGAATCTGATCATCTTCTTTTTGGCTTTTTCTACCTGGGTTTCTATACTACTATGCAATTTATTGCTAACTACAAAATAATACTTAAAAAGCATTGATTAAACAACTCTAGGGCATAGCAAAGCCTAGGTTAGGAGGTAGAAAGTGGCATAATTTTGTGATTAACACACCCCCAAACCTAATCTTTGCTAGTCCTCGAGCAAAGGGAAAATTAACCATTATTCTAAAAATTTAAATGTCACTTTCGTAGGGAGCATGGATGCATTTAGCTTATGCATCAAGTCTTTTAAACCCCTAAACCCACAACCATCACAGTAAATCCGTTAGCCTAATGCAAGAAGTTGTGAGTCAGATATCAACAAATAAAGTTTCATTCCACACCCTATTCATTCAAGTTCAGAGGAATCAAAATAGTCATGCAATCAATTTTAACACTTAAATCACACTGAATTTCCATCTCAGCCAGTCAGCTCACATCAAGAGTGTAGTGTGTGAAAATTAGTACTAAGCACACCATTGATTCAAGAATCAGGTTTAAATAATGCCCCAATGAATTTAATTTTAGACCCAATCCTTACTAGGGCTATCACTCAAAAATTGAATTTTAGAGGTGTATCATTTTCACTCAGCTCAAGAGCAGTTACAGACCTCAAATAGGCCTGCAAGCATGACCATAGGCAGTGCTACTAATTCCTGAAATTGTCTTTCTCTTTTTACCATAGATTATACAACCCCTTATCTCCACATGACAACTCACTTCACTTTAGATCAGTAAGGTCTTTCTTGTTGGTTTGTAATGTGGCTTAGGGTTGAGGTTTAAAAGAATAAAAGGGTAAACAGGGATTGAAAATTGAGAAATCAGTAAGGGGATGTGACAACCCGACGTTTCCCTTCGTAAAATATTAGAACCGTCGCGTCGTCGGATCACCTAACATGATCCTTTCATCTATGGGATCATTTCTGGTACAAATTTTTGCAAATGTGGAAGCAATGAATTTACTCTGACAGTTGATAATATGGGAAAATAATTGATTTTACTTATCTAAGTAGGAACTAGTAACAATATAGACAAAAACAAAGGATCTGATGTGTAGCTTTCCACCGATGATGGCCACCCGTCATCTAAATAATGGAAAGAAAATCTATACATCCTAAAACACAGTATCTCAAAATACTATCTAGAATTTATACAAGTTTATCCCATGTCTCTATTTAAAATTTCTCTCTCTCTCTCTCTCTCAATGCACAAGCCACAAACCTATTTTGGGAAGAAGTCTTCCGCAAAATCGTCTTCGTCGTCGTCTTCTTTTTCTTCCTCTTCTGGTACGTATGTAGGGTTTGCTGCATACTCAGGATTCGACTCTGCAACTAAATAGTTAAGATGTGGAATGAGCTACCATCAAAGCACAATAGAGAATATTACATTGTTAGCATATATTGTCGTTGTACTACATTCTCATAGAGCAATATCAAGAACATGCTTTTAGTCTTATGCTACTAATATTATATGTGGACAAGTTGAATGAAATCATGATGCAACAGGTACGAAAATCAAGCTGAAACAAGATACACATGCAGACCGTCATAGAAGAATCAAGATCCTAAGTTAGCAGGATAACTTGTCAAGCTCCCGAGTTAGCGGGATCACTTGGACCAGGATAAATCATGCTCCCGAGTTAGCGGGATCACTTGGACCAGGATAAATCATGCTCCCGAGTTAACGGGATCACTTGTCAAGCTCCCGAGTTAGTGTGATCACTTGAACTGAGAAACTCAAGCTCCCGAGTTAGCGGGATCACTTGACTCAAAACGGAGTAATAATGTATAAAGGATATCACAGATGACAGGATCTGAATACTGAACAATGTATAATTTCAAAGAATATACATTCCATGTATGTTTTTATAATGCATTGTCCCAAAACTATTGATAAAACTGACATAAAGGTAGAACACTGCTATAGTTATATAATGGCATTAATTTACAAAACTGATTTATGGTTATAGAATAGTAATATCAAATTTGCTGACTATGTGGTCAAAGTTACCATGTGCTCATAAATGATATGTTTTTCTCATCAAATTACTGGCTACTCGAGTTCACTTATTTCTTATCTGATCAGGTTTATCACTTCAAGTCAAAACCAGGTTACTCTTAGCATACTTATCAGTGCATATATGAATATTTATCAAAGCCTATATGAGAAATTAAGTGACATTATATATGAGGAGAAATACAAATATAAAATAACAACATATATTCCCTATACACTTCTGTGAATCTGATTCGATGTGAGTTCATGCGTCAGAGATCATCTCTCGTCTAAATTGTGCAAAACTAGTTCTAGGCATCATGTTGCACCTATCATATATATATATATATATATATTAAGATTCATGTTTAACAGTTCAGAGATATTAGATGGGCTCATGGTTTACTTGAGACCCAGGGTCATATGTGCCATTAATGAACCCAAGGTCATATGCAAAGAGAACAACCAAAAATAGCAGCCCATATAGGTTGCCGCGGCAAGCTTCAAGGGTTGCCGCGGCAAGTACCTTGCCGCGACAACCTTATAAGGTTGCTGTGGCAAGCTCACCAGCTGAGTATCTTGCCGCGGCAACCTTATAAAGCTGCCGTGGCAAGCCTGAGCACTTGGCTTGCCGTGGTTTCTGCATAGCTTCTTTGTGTTTTGTTGTGCCTTTGTGTATCTTGTGTTCTATGTTTGCAATCTATATATATATATATATATATTGATATCAGGAGATGCAAATTCCGATTTGTTCGGCATTTGATTTCCTCACCTACTATCACCATTTGTGCTGTCGATGCAATCTCAAGTAATTCATCACGACAGACCGATAAGTTTGAGTAACCGACATTCTTTGCGTGGTGACGTACCTTTTGGTGAATATGATTATGACGGTTCTGAATGAAGGTCGGTGTTGAACTTGCGATGTTTGCATATGAGTGAAATTCTCCAAGTCCACTAACTGTATACTGCACTTGGGTTTGATTCCAAGGTTTGAAATCAGTGCTTCGGCAGTCAGTTGAAACTTCTCTACTGATTTCTGATATGATGGTCTGATTCTAGGATTTTTGTTTTCAGGATCGGATTGCTAGGATTTCATCCAGTTTTGAAGGCGAAAAGATGCAGGCTCTTGGATAAGAGTTTTATAGTGGTTACACCACTTTGCGTGCAGGCGATGCAAAATGACTCATTGAATCGTGTAGTCCAAATACAACTCAAAGCAGCTTATACACTGCGAAAGGTTTTTATTCCATGCTAGCTAGTACATGGTAGTGGAGTGTCTCCCATATAAAACAACAGTTTTTCCTTTGTATATAAAACAAACAAGTTTCCATTGTATATAATATTATGCACTATTTTAGTGTATACGCTATTTGGGGCTGGTTTCTCATGCAAGGCTTATATGGACATTTTGTTGTATAGGTAGCTAAACTTAAAAGAAAAGCTTATCCTTAATCCTAAACGCCTATACAAGCTGTAGCTTGTATGACACTTTGACCTTGTAAGGGGCTGGGCTTGGCTAGCTTAGTATCCGCATCCATAGTCATATAGTTTTAGCAAGGGTATGCTTAGTGTACTACTTATAGCAGTGGTTAGCAGTGGTCTTTGTATGTATAACATATTTCCTGTAGGATCTAAGTTTGCTACTCATTGATGGGGCCACCTCCTCTAATAGTTTTTCTCAACTTTGACTACACACTTGCTAGATCTTTTATGCCTGATCAGACCTGTATGAACCCGTATCCATACCAAATAGTGTCATGACTCGCAACTGTTACATTCTCCCCTATTTAAGGAAATTTCGTCCTCGAAAATAAATCGAACAATGATGGAAATTAGTTCGTGATGTAAGAGAGACACTCAATGGTGTAAGACAGTAAGATACACCGGTTTGGTGAACATCATAGATTAGCGATACTCCATGTGGTACACGTCAACAAGGAATATATCAAATACACGTGAAGAATCCGAACAAAACAAGATAGAGAAAAATAGATATAACGTCAATTATTGTAACAACAACAATCATCAATTATAGATGTGAGTGATATACATAGTATACAAATAAACATGATATACAATCTTGTTATAGATGAACTCAAATTAATCCGATGCAAAATTGAAATGTCATACCTAAACTACTAACTTGTGAGTTTATAACTTACCAGGCTAGGGACTT
Organism: Chloranthus sessilifolius; assembly: GCA_021018995.1. Classification (NCBI taxonomy): domain Eukaryota; kingdom Viridiplantae; phylum Streptophyta; class Magnoliopsida; order Chloranthales; family Chloranthaceae; genus Chloranthus; species Chloranthus sessilifolius. The sequence continues at coordinate 45,656,169 of CM037596.1, forward strand.
GGTTGCTGTTGACCAGCTGAGGAAGGACCAGCATCTTGTTGCTGAAAGTTTTGCTGGAATTTTGGCACAAGTAATGCGGCATTGCGGGTGTATTGGGAGACGTAATTTCGTGCCCGCCCAATGTAAGGGGTTGCAACAGTTTGGAATGTATGCTCCATCATGATGTTTGTCGCTTCTTCAATATAATCAATTTGTTGATGGAGCATATAGTGATTGCGATATAAATTATCGAATTGGAGAAGAGACTGCTCATGGTTTTCACGCATGAGTTGTGCCAAATCAGCATTGGTGTATGTCTCAAGTGCCAAGGGAACTAATTCGATTTGTGCTTGAGTTTGAGATTGAGGGGGAATGGGGATGTCTTGGGTTGGTACTGAGGGTTGTGCTTGTGGAGGTGGTGGGGGAGAACGGATATGGCGAGCTTGGCGGTTTCGCACCGCTTGGGATGACCTTTGATGCACATTTCTCCATATAGCTGGGCTAAAGACTTGCATATTATCGGTGCGGACTTCTTCACCCAAAGGGACTTGGTAAGGGGTTTGATTAACACTATCAAAGTGTCCTACTAAGAGGCGGGTAATCAAGCGGGGATAGGGGCATGATGGCATGGGATTAGAGACATTGCTTTGCAAATAAAAGTTGGCATATTTTATGCCTTCCCATACCACTTTTAGAGTGTTCAACCATCTGTTCTCATGAACAACGAATAGGGCTTGTAAGAGAGCATCTTGACGCTCTCTCTCATGCTGCATCGGGTATAAATTATAACGGAACACAGTCAAGAAACCACATCTTTTGTGGTAATTGGCTGTGGTGGACTGCAAGGCCGTGAGCAGAAGAGGTCTGCCCATCAGTCATCTTTGTAGTGATGTGATGAAATTTCACATCCCTTTGTCGAGGCATCTGTAGTCCGAGACTGACATTAAAATTTGGACTACAATCCATAGCTTGTGCTATGTCTTGTAAATTGAAATAAAATTTTTGATTATCGATTTCAGTCTCCAATTGGCCAATAGTTGATGACACTTTTAGATTTTGATAGAATAACCGGACCAGCCGTGGGTAAAAATGAGTATGGAAGGGCTGGTATAAAGCATCTAACCATGCCTGTTCCATATACCTAATGGACCATGTGGTCTGGTCATTCGGTGTAAGGAGTCGATCGTCAATGATCCACTCAGGTTCCATAGCCTTCGCAGCCCACCATGGGACGGACTGTTCTTGCTCTATGGGTGGATCGATTGGGTCATGGGAAGTAGCAGGGGCTTTGCTCTTTGCTTGGGCTAAGGCTTTTGAGGGTTTGGATACTACAGTCTTTCTAGGAGGCATCCTAATTGAAGTAAAATACAGGAAATTCAAACGAGAGCTAAGAGTGTGGTTGTTTACAAGAACACCAAGAACACCCAAAACTTTGGCTGAAAGGCTGGAATGTTGAAATTAGCAATGAATGGAGAGTTATCAAGATGAAATCCGTAACATGCAACAGGTTTTGGCTCGTGTTTGGAGTGCATGAAGGTAGTGTGGCTCGGAAGGTAGAAGAAACCAGGAGCAAATAATAGAAAATAGCCAAAAAGGGGTGTTTCGGACCCACATATGACCCACAGGGTTGCCGCGGCAACCATATATGCTTGCCGCAGCAAGTGGCTTGTTGCGGCCAGCACTATTCCTTGCCGTGGCAAGCCACTTGGTACCTAGGTGTACTTACCAGATACAGGGTCTGTAGAAAAATGTGTTGACCTTTATGACATGTGTTGCTATATTAAACTATTTTATTTTGATGAAATTTTGATCCATATCGCAGTACATTATGTGGGAAAGTACTATGTCAGCCCATAGTTGAACCTCGTAACTTTAACTGGGACCTGAGGAAGTGTTCTGGGATGTGTCACTTCGCTTAGGTGTCACCCTCAACAAATTTGAAACTTTATTTATCGTCCAAATTATTTTTAACAAATTTTAAAAAATATTTTATTTTGCTTCTAAAATAAAATAAGTGTATTTTAGTTCTAAAATAAAATAATGTTATTTTATTTTATTTAAACTATCTCCAGGTCTATAAAACTTAGTTGGTGTACTCATTTGATGTGGTCCCTTATATACGGGTGCAGGGTGCATTAAACAGAATATTGACAAACTAAAATTAATAAAAAATTGTAAATGAAGAAATCATTATTTCTTTCATTTATTTCTAATCGGGTGAGACTTAGAAATAGTCATGTAACTAAGCATAATCATATTATAGGCGTACTTGAAGCACGTACCTTATGTAAATAAATGAGGGTACTGAGCACGAATATTAGCTTCGCATTCCCAAGTAGCCTCATGCGATCCATGATTCTTCCATTGGATCAATACGAGTGGAATTCTTTTCGTCCGTAAACTTTGATCTCTGTGGTCCAAAATCTGACCTGGTTCTTCGGTCACCGTTAAATCTTCCTGGATATCTAACGGTTGATAATCCAACACATGCGTTGGATCACTGACGTACTTCCTCAGTATAGACACGTGGAATATGTCATGAATATAAGATAAATGCGGAGGTAATGCCAGTCGATACGCGACCTCCCCTACTCTGCCTAAAACGGGGAATGGTCCAACATAACAAGGACTCAACTTGCCTCGTTTCCCAACCTGCATCATGCCTTTTGTTGGAGAGATTTTGATAAAGACGTGCTCGCCAATCTATATACTGTTCATCAGAATAAGATATAGTTTAGTGAATTCATAAAAGACTTATTAGTGTAGGGTAGTACCTGATAATCAACACTTGTTCTTTTGAGATCGACATAACTCTTCTGTCGACTTTGAGCACTCTTCAATCGTTCTCGAATAACGTGAACAACTGCATTGGTGCTCTCAATCAAATCAGGGCCTAAAATCAAACACTCTCCAGCTTCTTCCCAATTAATCAGAGATTTACATCGGCATCCATATAGTGCCTCGAATGGTGCCATATCGATGCTTGACTGGAAGCTGTTATTGTATGCAAATTTGATCAGGGGTAAGTGCTTATCCCATGATCCTTGAAAATCTAGCATGCAGGCCCTTAACATATCTTCAATCACTTGATTCACCCTTTCCGTCTGTCCGTCGGTCTGAGGATGAAACGCAGTACTGAAGTCTAACTTTGAACCCATACCTTCTTGAAAACTCTGCCAAAATCATGAAGTATATAAAGGATCATGATCTGACACAATGCTTACGGGTATCCCATGAAATCGGACAACCTCTCTCAGATAGATTTCAGCTAATTTTGATGCTGTATATCGCGTACTATAGGGTAAGAAATGCACTGATTTGATGAGATGATCAACAATCACTCAAATCACATTGTAACCTTTTTGAGTACGGGGTAAACTGAGAATGAAATCCATGGAAATATTTTCCCATTTCCACTCTGGAATGGGCAGTGGCTGTAACAGACCAGCAGGGTGCTTGTGTTCAACCTTTACTTGTTGACAGGTTAAACACTTTGCAACATATTCTGCTACATAGCATTTTAAACCGTTCCACCAAAATGTCTTTTTGAGATCCTGGTACATCTTGGTACTACCAGGATGAATAATATATGCTGACTTGTGAGCTCCTGACGTAAGGCGCGATCATTAGGTATGCATACTCGACCTGAAAATAATAAGGACCCATCGTCCTTGATCAAGAATTCTGGTTGTAGCCCACTTTGTACTCCCTGTCGGATGGAAATAAGCTCTGCCTCTTGCATCTGGAGCTCTCTGATCCTATCAAAAAGTGGAGCCCGGATCATTATTGTAGCAAGGAACCCTCCATTTGACATTGCTCGCATAGTGGCACTCGATGATATAATGTCATTGAGTAGTTTCCACCTTTGTAATTGTGTCACAAGATGAGATAACTGAGCAGATGATTTGCGACTAAGCGCATCAGCTACAACATTGGCTTTATCGGGATGGTACTGAATAGAACAGTCATAGTCTTTCAAGAACTCCATCCACCTTCTCTGCCTTAAATTCAACTCTTTCTGAGTAAAGAGATATTTGAGACTCTTGTGATCAGTGAAAATTTCGAACGTTTCACCATATAGATAGTGTCTCCAGATTTTTAATGCGAAAATGATCGCTGCTAATTCCAGGTCATGAGTGGGATAGTTCTTCTCGTGGTCTTTCAATTGACGGGAACCATATGCGATTACACGTTCCCATTGATTCAAAACACATCCTAACCCACTGTATGAAGCATCACTAAAGACAACAAAAGCACCACTTCCTGATGGTAATGCTAAAATAGGTGTGGAAGTGAGTCTCCTTTTTAATTCTTGGAAACCCTTTTTGCAAGCCTCAGTCCACTCGAATTTAACATTCTTTCGAGTGAGCTGAGTGAGTGGTCCAGCAAGTCATGAAAACCCTTCTACAAAGCGTCGGTACTAACTTGTAAGACCTAGAAAACTTTAAATCTCAGTTACTGTCTGTGGCTACTTCTATTGTACTACAGCCTCGATCTTTGCAAGATCAATAGTAATACCCAGAAAACTGACTTGATTCAACCAGAAGTCGCATTTACTAAATTTAGCATACAATTGCAAATCTCTCAATGTTTGCAATGCCAGACGTAGGTGATCTTCATGCTCTGTCTTTGTCTTTGAATAAATGAGTATATCATTGATGAATACCATGATACACTGATCAGGATAAGGTTTGAAAACTCGATTCATCAAGTTCATAAATGCAGCAGGTGTATTGGTCAACTTGAAGGGCATGACGAGAAACTCGTAGTGACCGTAGCAAGTTCAGAAAGCTGTCTTCGAAATATCTTAAACTTTCACCTTCATCTGGTGATATCTTGATCGTAGATCAATCTTTGAAAAGAACCGCGCTCCTTATAACTGATCAAAGAGATCGTCGATTCGGGGGAGCGGATATCTATTCTTGATCGTTAGTTTATTGAGTTGACGATAATCAATGCAGAGGCGCATCGAACCGTCTTTCTTCTTCACGAATAATACTGGTGCACCCCATAGAGACACACTCGGTCTGATAAAGCCTTTATCAAGAAGCTCTTGCAATTGTTCCTTGAGCTCTTTCAATTTTGCCGGTGCCATTCTATACGGTGCTTTTGATACTGGGTCAGTACCCGGAGTTAACTCAATAGCGAATTCCACTTCCCTATCAGGAGGTAATCCTGACAGCTCATCAGGGAACACATCAAGGAATTCACAGGCAATTGGTACATCAGAAAGTGAAACTGTCTTCACTTCTCGATCTTTACTTTGCACGAAAGCAATATACCCCTGAGCACCATCATCAAGTAATCGCTATGCTCGAATGGTGGATATCAGAGAAAAAGTAGTTGACGGTACCCCATAAAATTTAGCTGATTTCTTCTTTTGCAGGCGGAAGAGACAATCTTCTTTTGGTAGTCAACATTTGCATGGTGATTGAACAACCAATCCATGCCAAGGATTACATCGTATCCTTGCATCGAAAGTAAGATCAAGTTGGCTACTACTTCATATCCCCAGTAGTCCTTGATTCAAATGATAACCGATCGATATACCATATCAGTTGTGAGAAACTGTCCAGTCGGAAGTGTTACATTGAGAATAAAGTTAAGAGGTTCTGGAATACCTCCCAACTTCTTCAATTTTTCAGCAAACTGGGGTGTAACAAACGAGTGTGTATATCCAAGATCTATCAAAACTCATGCATCATAACACAAATAAGCATCTTTTGGATATAATTGCAAGATACCTAAGGCATACAGATTAGTGTTAGCTAAGTTATGTCTAAATACCCAATAGCATAGTAATATAATATCTTAATTCCCAAATATAGATGAAATTCTCCTAGTTCACTTGATGCACCTTCTCTATCTAAAGAAAATTATGGAAAATATTAATGTAAGTATTTACTGGATAAACACACCTTTAATGATGTCATTACTAGTGCGTGCATCCTTTGTAGTGACAGCATAAGCTCGGCCTTGTATCGTAGGCCGTGTCGATCGTAACACTGGTCCTGCCTTTGCTGCTATTCCGACCATTTTTGGGCATTCTCTAATCCGGTGTCCCATCTTGCCACATCGAAAACATGCACTAGAAGCTTTACGACACTCATCTATTTTGTGTGCCTTTCCACATTTCCCACAAATTTCTTTTGAAGCTACCGATAAAGCCGTGTAAGATCCCGTGCGAGAACCTGTCAGCCGTGCTTGTGAAAACTCAGATATACTTTTGGCCGCCATTGGAAAAGATTGGTTCTAAACACGTGGAATCCTCGGTGGTAATGGAAACGTCGGCGAATTGGAAGGCCGTGCATATGCTCCTGCAACCGGTTGAAATGTGGCTTGTCCTTGGAATCATGGTCGTTTAATGATTTGACCAGTACTATAGGACTGGGATGGAGCTTTTCTGGCCTTCTATTTTTCTTCTCTCCTTTTGAACATAGTATCCACATCGATTTCCACTGTCAGGGCTAATTTCATGACATTGGCATAAGTTGTTGCCTGAAACATTGAAATGCGCTCCTTGATTAGGGGTTTCAAATCTCGCTCAAACTTTTGTGTTTTCATCAACTTGGTGGCTACAAGCAAAGGTGCAAAGCGAGAGAGACGAGTGAATTCTGCCTTGTATTCTCAAACAGTCATCTGGCCTTGAACTAAAGTTACAAACTGTACCTCGAGCTTATATCTTTTAGGTGCTGGAAAATATTTTACATTGAAGGCCTCAGTGAATTCTGCCCAGGTCCATGGTACTCCCGGCATTCTTGTTCTCTCAACAGACTGCCACCATGGCTTTGCCTCACTCTCCAATTTATACGCTGCCCAGCTCACTTTTTCTTCCTCAGTGCAAGTGACTCTTTGCAGCACTTTCTCGATATGTGTTAACCACTTCTCAGCCTCCATTGGGTCATGCTGACCATGAAAACTTGGTGGTCGAAGTTGAACAAATTCTGTGAAATCCTCGAGACGTCGAACAACAAGCATGGCCATAGTGTTTACCATAGTCTCCATCAACTGCAGATTGTGTCTCACATTTTGTTCAACTCCAAGAGTACTTTCCATCGGAGGAGTATTTACAACTAGCGGAGTATACCCTGCAACATTCTCCATCGTCGTTCGACTTTCAGCCTCATGTACATTCTCACCACTTCAAGCAAAGGTCATGCTCATAACTCGCCATCGAATCGCATTCGCCCAAAGGCGATGGGGCAACGGTGGTCTACCCCTACCTCTTCCACGACGTGGAGGCATCTCAACCTATTTTGAATCAGATAACAACTTGATCAAACAACATAACTCAATCTAATTCCTACTACTAACCAACTATCAGACATTTTGCCATATATGTACGCCAGAGTTAAGTCTCCAAATGACTTAACGCCTGGGCTCTGATACCACCTGTGACAACCTGACATTTCCCTTTGTAAAATATTGGAACCGTCACGTCGTCGGATCACCTAACATGATCCTTTCATCTATGGGGTCATTTCTTGTACAAAGTTTTGCAAATGCGAAAGCAATGAATTTACTTTAACAGTTGATAATATGGCAAAATAACTGATTTTACTTATCTAAGCAGGAACTAGTAATAATATAGACAAAAACAAAGGATCTAATGTATAGCTTTCCACCGATGACGGTCACTCGCCATCTAAGCAATGGAAAGAAAACCTATATTTCCTAAAACACAATATCTCAAAATACTATCTAGAATTTATACAAGTTTATCCCATGTCTCTATCTAAAATTTCTCTCTCTCTCTCTCAATGCACAAGCCACAAACCTATTTTGGGAAGAAGTCTTCCGCAAAATCGTCTTCCTCGTCTTCATCATCGTCTTCTTCTTCTTGCTCAGGATCCGACTCTGCATCTAAATCGTTAAGGCATGGAATGAGCTACCATCAAAGCTCAGTAGAGAATATTACATTGCTAGCATATATTGTCGCTGTACCACATTCTCATAGAGCAATATCAAGAACATGCTTTTAGTCTTATGCTACTAATATTATATGCGAACAAGCTGAATGAAATCATGATGCAATAGGTATGAAAATCAAGTTGAAATAAGATACACATGCAGGCTGCCATAGAAGAATCAAGCTCCTGAGTTAGTAGGATCACTTGTCAAGCTCCCGAGTTAGCAGGATCACTTGAACCGAGAAACTCAAGCTCTCGAGTTAGCGGGATCACTTAAATCAAGACGGAGTAATAACGTATAAAGGATATCGCAGATGACAGGATCTGAATATTGAACAATGTATAATTTCAAAGAATATGCATTCCATGTATATTTTTATAATGCATTGTCCCAAAACTAATGATAAAACTGACATAAAGGTAGAACACTGCTATAGTTATATAATGGCATTAATTTACAAAACTGATTTATGGTTATAGAATAGTAATATCAAATTTGCTGACTATGTGGTCAAAGTTACCATGTGCTCATAGATGATATGTTTTTCTTATCAAATTACTAGCTACTCGAGTTCACTTATTTTTTATCTGATCAGGTTTATCACTTTAAGTCAAAACTAGGTTACTCTTAGCATACTTATCAGTGCATATATGAATATTTATCAAAGCCTATATGAGAAATTAAGTGACATTCTATATGAGGAGAAATACAAATATAAAATAACAACATATATTCCCTACTTGATCACATACACTTCTGTGAATCTGATTCGATGTGAGTTCATGCGTCAGAGATCATTTCTCGTCTAAATTATGCAAAACTAGTTCTAGGCATCATGTTGCACCTATCATATATATATATACATATATATATATATATATATATATATATATTAAGATTCAAGTTTAACGGTTCAGAGATATTAGATGGGCTTATGGTTTACCTGAGACCTAGTGTCATATGGGCCATTAATGGACCCAAGGACATATGTAAAGAGCACAGCCAAAAACAGCAGCCCATATAGGTTGCCGCGGCAAGCTTCAAGGGTTGCAGCGACAAGCACCTTGCCGCGACAACCTTATAAGGTTGCCGCGGCAATCTCACCAGCTGAGTATCTTGCCGTGGCAACCTTATAAAGTTGCCGCGGCAAGCCTGAGCACTTGGCTTTCCGCAGTTTCTGCATGGCTTCTTTGTGTTTTGCTGCGCCTTTGTGTATCTTGTGTTCTGTGTTTGCAATCTATATATATATATATATCGCTAGATATATATATTGATATCGGGAGATGCAAATTCTGATTTGTTCAACATTTGATTTCCTCGTCTACTATCACCGTCAGTGCTGCCAATGCGATCTCAAGTAATTCATCACGACAGACCGATAAGTTTGAGTAACCGACATTCTTTGCGTGGTGACGTACCTTTTGGTGAAAATGATTATGACGGTTTTGAATGAAGGTCGGTGTTGAACTCGCGATGTTTGCGTACGAGTGAAATTCTCCAAGTCCACTAATTGTATGGTGCACGTGGGTTTGATTCCAAGGTTTGAACTCGGTGATTCGACAGTCAGTTGAAACTTCTCTATTGATTTATGATATGATGGCCTGATTCTAGTATTTTTGTTTTCAGGATCGGATTGCTAGGATTTCATCCAGTTTTGAAGGCGAAGAGATGTAGGCTCCTGGGTAAGAGTTTTATGGTGGTTACACCACTTTGCGTGCATGCGATGCAAAATGACTCATTGAGTCGTGTAGTCCAAATACAACTCAAAGCAGTTTATACGCTGCGAAAGGTTTTTATTCCATGCTAGCTAGTACATGGTAGTGGAGTGTCTCCCATATAAAACAAGTTTTTCCTTTGTATATAAAAAACAAACAAGTTTTCCATTGTATATGATATTATGCACTAATTTAGTGGTTACACTATTTGGGGCTGGTTCTCATGCAAGGCTTATATGGACATTTTGTTCTATAGGCAGCTAAAGTTAAAAGAAAAGCTTATCCTTAATCATAAACCCCTATACAAGTTGTAGCTTGTATGACACTTTGACTTTGTAAGGGGCTGGGCTGGGCTAGCTTAGTATCTGTATCCAGAGTCATATAGCTTTAGCACGGGTGTGTTTAGTGTACTACTTATAGCAGTGGTTAGCAGAGGTCTCTGTATGTATAACATATTTCCTGTAGGATCTAAGTTTGCTACTCATTGATGGGGCCACCTCCTCTAATTGTTTTTCTCAACTTTGACTACACACTTGTTAGATCTTTTATGCTTGATCAGACCCTATGAACCCATATCCATACCAAATAGTGTCACAACTCGCAACTGTTACAGGGGAGGAGGTGATTCATGACTTCACCTTCTTCATTTCATCATAACTTCTTCCTTTGTATTTTTCAGATTCATAGTGATGAACTTCTTCTCTTCTTTTCAATTTTCAGATGAAGCATTGCCTTTGACTTCTCTTTCTTTTGCTCTTTTTTTTTTTTCTTTTCATTTTATTTATTTATGTTTATTTTTTTATGATGGTTGCCACACATGTACAACTGACATACTGCTGTTTAGATTGCTTTTCTTCTTCTTTCACCACATACTGAACTCTTCTCACTATCTTCAACATCTTCTCCTCTACCTTTTGAATTCTCACAGTGAGAGTAAGGCTGAATTAGTTTAATGAGGTTCGGGTTCCATTATTCTGGTGTATGTCAAAGAAATAAGGATTTTATGGCTCAAACAATGTATGCAAGGGCAGTTCAATGGGTAGGTAATTCCAGGCTCAAACTATTCAAATGAAGGCCTTAAATCATCTCCTTAGTGTCATGAATGCTATCCAATAGTTTCAATTTGGGTGCATAACTTCTAGTGCAGAGATATTGATTCAATCAGTCCTTAGAGCTGAAAAATTTGCTAAAACACTCTTCAAAAGAAACTTTTTTTGTATGGGCCCAAATCTCACTGGGTATAGTCTTCAATTTAACTTATGGAATATATTTTTCACCTTTTTCTCTCGTTTCTGATTCACTAAGAACTGATAGTGAAAAAAATTTCTCGAGATTTGCTTCTTGGTAGTATAGAATTTCAAAAGATTTCAGTTTTAAAAAGTCTACTACAGAGTTTTAATTCCTCTTTCTCGATTGGTTAGGTGAGAATTGGCTTTAGTTATTTCAATTTAACTACCACTGCTGCACTAAAATGAACTAATTTACTAGACTACCCTGCCATACCCCCAAACCTAAGTTAAATAGTGTCTTCATTGTGTTAATGGACATGCAGGTAGGGGCATCAGGGGATACAAAGAACAAGCAATATACAACAGAAAAAATAATTGGCACCAAAAATGACAAATTAGCACATAAAAGAAATTTCCATTAACAAAGAATATGATACAAGAGACAAATTGAAGAAAAATATACACGTTGAAATAGAGACACACCATGACAAAACATTTAGAAAAAATCAACCACAGAAAAACAAAGACAAACAAACTAACTACACTAACTCCTATGAGTGATCTTAATTAGAATCTAAGGCTATTGGAACCCTTACAGCTTTTTCTTTTTCTTTCTTCACACTATTAGCTTGTGCAACACCAGCTTTTGATCTTGTGGCATCTGGTTTCTTGGGCCTAGAGCTCTTCTTTAGGGAAGGTTCCTTGATAGACACTCCTTGTGGCAGTGTTGGGTTTATAACTGAAGTGGTTGATGTGAGTGTGTCCACCAATTTAGCAAAGTGGGCTGCCCTCTGCTCATAAACTTGATACAAGGACAAGGCATTGTCCAATTACTGCTGCAGTACCTTCTTCTCCTTCATATGGTTCACCATTTTCTTCTCCATCAGTTCCCAATAAGTAGTCTTCATCAAGGAAATCTGGTCTTCATATTGCTGCTGTGCCAAATCTGTCACATTTTCCATTACTAACTCCAAATCCCTCCTGACATATGGATCAGCCTGCATGGAGTTGGGTGAGGGTGTAAAACTTGGGGATGGGGATGGATTCAGCAAGGACAATTGTCCCTTGATCAGGGTCATCTAAGGCAGGGGAGATGATTGGGGATGATGGTGGAATAGGTGGAAAGATGAGTGCTAGCTCCTCCTTAAGGGATTTAGTCTGAGTAAAGGTTGAGGTGAAGGCAATTGGTAACAGGGGTAGCTCCTCTACTTTAAAATCAATCTGTGTGGCAGCTTCTACTATTGCCACAGAAGGTGAAGGCTGGTGTGAAGGAGGGGTTGTGGGTATAGGTATGGGTGTAGGTGATTGGGTTGGTGGGTTAAAGGTTTGAAGGGTTGTTTGGATGGATTGGATATTGTTTTGTAAGGTGGCTTGGTTTTCATTACTGGTATGGATTTGGGTTTGAAGAGAGGTAAGGAGGGAAATTATTTGAGCCAAGGGGTCTAGTATAGTAGGGGTATAGGTAGGAGCAGTGATGGTAGGTTAAGTGGTTGGGATTGGTTGGAAAGGTGAAGTAGGAGCATGGTTGAAATGGTAGGGTTGTGGTGAATCTGGGAGGGGTGTGTAGTCATGCCTATTATCCTCCACAATAGAGTCAAGCAAGGTTGAGTACCCCTCAGCTGTGAACTGCTCAAGGTCATGGGTAGGTGTAGGTGTAGGTGTAGGTGAGAGAGAATGGGTAGGAGAGCTAACTGGGTCACTGGGTTCAAATGTTTCTGTGGAATCAATGGGTTCGATGGGGTGTACAAGGCAAGTGGGGTTGGGTGATTCAATGTCAGTGGTCATAGGGTCACTGTCATCATATGTAAATGGGGAAGGTGGGTCTGGCATAGGGCTTGGTATTTGCAAAGGTTCTGGGTTTGGAATGCGTTGAGGTATGGAAATGGATAGGCCAGGTTCAATGGGTGTTGTGGTTGGCTGATGGGATTTCTTTTTGTATTTTCTCTTTATGGTGGGAGTGGGTAGGTTAAATGGGAAAGTGGTTCAAGTTGGAGTTGGCACTGGGGTGGTAGTGGTGGTGGTTGTGGAGGGTGTTAACGTGGAAATGGTAGGCAAGGGAGCAGGAATGGAAGGTGGAATAGAGATGATTGGTGGTGGATTGGTGGGTGATTAGTCACATAATTTATCATTTTATCACCCTTAACTTAGCGATGCTAGACCATAGTTTGCTACTAATAAGTTGTTAATATGTAGATATTAAGGAAGAACAGTGAAATAGAGTCAAAGTGTTAATATTCATCAAAAGTAACTCAAAAATAGTAAGAATGATAATAGATTGAAAGATGAAAGCTCCACCTATTGAAAATAATGAAAAATCGTTGTTTACAATTTTCCAAGAGTGAGAGACTATGAAAGCCAAATAATCGTTATTCAGAAGAAGTCGCTCAAGGAAGTAAAGTAATTACGTTTTTTCAGAGAATCGTTCGCTATTCTATCAAAGTCATTAGAGTGAGCAGTATGAAGAAGTAAAAAATCGTCATTTACGATTTTACAAAAAATGACAAAACTGAAGAATCGTCTTTTACGATTTTTTCTCTATGAACCCTATTGAAAGCAGAAAGTTATAATTTATGATTTTCCACTAAAGAAGAAAGAATAGAGAATCGTTATTAGCGATTTGATAGAAATCTTAGTTCACTGCTGCTGATCACGTGCATAGTACACTGCCATGACCCACAATTAGAAGATCTCTTGAATTAAAAGTCTGGTGAATCACGGATTCGAGGAAATTGATGAAGAAGACTTTGAAGGACTTTGTTGCTAAAGTGTAAAGAAAGTTCAAGAAGTATATCAACCGCTGAAGCAAAAAGAAAGATAAAATTAGAAGTAGAGTTATAGTAGGAATCTTTTTAGTTTAGTAGTTTCTTTTATTAGAATTATAAGTTTTGTAAACCGACTCCTTATGATCTATAAATAAAAGAGCCCGGTGTAGGAATAATCATCGAAAAAATTCAGCATCAATTGACGCATGAGGTTGGATTTTCTTCTGATCAGTAGTGTGAAATAGTTAGAGTAGATTAGATATCAGAGGTCTCTCAAGAGAAATTGACGACTGCTATTGGGTGCTGAAGATTAGTGTAGATATCCGTAGTTTCTCAGAAGGAATTGATGACTCCGACTGAGGGGTGAAGGATATATTTTAGTTTAGATTTTTATATTCTTTTATTTACTGCTTTGTAAGCATCTCCAAGTTTTGATTTGAATTGACGACTCAGGTTAGAATTTGCAGATTAGTGTAACAACTTTTTACTTTTCATTTTTCAATTTTCTAGAGTTTGATTGACATCCAAATTTCTGGTTGATTGTTGATTAGATTAAATCTGTATTGATAGGACTTTATGTTGATTGACTCCCAATGCTAGAAGAATTGATATATTGTGTAACGGTACTGTTTAATTTCATAAATATCCAATAGCATAGGATTGTGATTGACGACCATAATCTGAAGTTGGAGGATTAGCATTTACTTTTATGCACTTTAGTTTAGAAAATTCTTTATTCATATTTCTCCAGTGGTTTAGGAAATCTTAAAGATAAGTATAAGTTTTTTGAAAAATAAATTAATATAAATAATAACTGGAAAAATTTAATACAACGATTCGTATTCCACCATCCCAACGCTTTAAATACAGGATTAGTTTGTCCTTAACAAAATCATTCCCTACCGTCTCTACCATTCTATCCCTACCCATCACAGATGATAAAGCCAAATATAATCCAATAAAGTTCTTTCTAGTATGGGAGGACCCACCACCACCACTAGAACCAGATCCTCTGCAGCTCCTGTAGGACGAGTATGAGGAAGTACAGAAGATTTCGGCTAAGGAAGAAAAGAATAAAAGGAAGAAAAAGTAAAATAAGAAAAAGGAACAGCTTTCCATTTCCACCTTTTCGCAACTTCGCACACTTCTTCCCCCATCATCCACTTCTTCCTCTTCTTCCTTCCATCCATCACTTATTTAGCCACCACCCTATCATTCTCCATGAATCCTACTATTCCCCTTCCAAGCTTGCAGTTCCTTTTCTAATCGCAGCAAAGTAGAGGAAATCCGGGAGCCTAGAGGGCGGACCCTATCTTTTGAACGGGAAATTTTGACAACATTTTTGCCGAGGACCGATCTTTATTGAAGAACCTTTCTCTCGGACGTTGCTGCCAGTGTCTAGTCTAGTTTAGTATAGTCTAATTTAGTTTAGTGTGTCTAGATTTTTCTTAGGATTATTTTCTTCAATGTAATTAGATTTTAGTTTTTTTTTTAATCTCTGTAAATAGTCAGTAATATATAAAAATTTTCTTCTTTACTTTTCATGTGACTAACTTTTCTTTTTACTAACTTTTTATTATTACTTATAATTTATGATTAAACTGAATGGTTTTTCCTCTCCAGTTTGGAGGGGGATATTCATAAGATTTTTTTTCATTTGGACCTATATCAACAAATTATAGCTAACTTTAATTTTTTTCATTACTAACCACTAACATTTTTTTTTATGTTGTCTTTGAGATATAAAACCATTGTATTTTCTCACAAGTTTGGGAGAAACATTCTTTACGTAATTTTTTTCACAATTGGTAAGAATAGGTAATTATTTTTTGCTTTCCCTATTTTTTTTGTGTCAATGAGGGCATTATCAAATTTAAGTTTGAGGGGATATACTGTAGTATATATTAGTTTATCTATTTTTAGAAAATTTTCAGTAGTTTTTTATTATTTAACCATCACATGTGGATATGATAGAAAATTTTTGAAATCTGAAATTTTTTATGATCCATCATAGTGGAAGTTCAATAATCATCATAGTGAAAGTTCAGTAACCATCATAGTGAAAGTTCAATAATCATAACGATAGAGTAGCACAATTCATGTTTAGTCTCTTTTGAGCATTGTATCAAAGAATGAATGTTTGAAACTAAAAATTAATTTAAACTATAATATTTAGAAAGTAGTTTAAAAAACTATATACCCAGTGAGCTATAGAGCTATATATACCTCTTTTATCCTGAGAGAGAGACTGTTTCTATCCATGCTTTTATTTTCCTTGAGCTTTTTCTTTACTGAGAAATCTCATATTGTTGAAATTAGAATCAATATACTTTATAATTATGATCATCTATTTTTTTTTCTAGAACTATTTATTAAACATATCAAAGCAATAAGACATCTACTCTATTAGCTTGTAAAAATGATTAAAGACCATCTTTTGATAACCAGAGCCAAAAAAGCCAAAATCCCATAAAATTTTATTCCTTTGAATCCATATTAGAAGCCTAAATTGAAAATTTCTTTACACTAGAATGTTATAAACCTTTAACCATATGTACTATCCAAAGCTTTCTACCTTTAACCCTTATAATTTCTGGGAGTTTAGAATACTAAAGAAGGGAAGAAGGGAGTGAAAGGAGTATGAGTTAACAGAAAAGGGAAATGCTACAAAGAAGGGTACAGAAAAGAAAAAAAGGATTATGAAAAGGTACGATTATATGAAAAAGAGAAGCAGAAGGGCTTTCAAACTGAAAAAGAATTGGGATTTACAATAAGAAAAAAAGAAAATGGGAAGAAGTTATCCAACTTTTTAGATACTTACTGAAGTAAGAAAAGAAGATAGAGAAGGAAGAGTTAAATTCTTATAAAAGAAATCTTTTGAATCCTATCTACCTTTCTTTGAACCTTGAACCAAAGCCCCATTACAAGTCGAAGGAAAGACCTTTGTGATTTACAATTTGCAAAAGTTTGAGTCTAGTAGAGATATGAATAATATATACTATGGATTGCACAGAGATTATATAAATAGAGTTAATTATCTTTCCATGAGATTCATGTTTTTCAGTCAATTATCTTTTGAATTTATCATATATCTATATTGTGCGAACCCAAAAATTTTGATATTTTTTTCTAAGAGTATGCCAATAGTAAGAGTTTGGATGAAAATATTTTCTAGATCTGTAGTTTAGAAAAATTTATGAAGAATAAACTGGTCACTGATACACACACACTTCACGCTATACAGAATTGAAATTTTGGAGTTCTGATCAAGGATAATTGCTGGATGGAAAGTAAAAATAAAAGATTTGTAAATTTTGTAAAATATAATATTCATGTGGTGATTAAAGTAATTACTTTCTAGTTTTTATTAACTTAGTTTTAGTTTTTAAATTTTATTATTATTTTGAAAAGGATACAAAAATATTTTATGTTTCCTTGTTTGCTAGGGACTAGCAAAGTTTAAGTTTGGGGGTGTGATCAGTCACATAATTTACCATTTTATCACCCTTAACTTAGTGATGCTAGGCCATAGTTTACTACTAATAAGTTGTTGATATGTAAATATTAAGGAAAAATAGTAAAATAGAGTCAAAGTATTAATATTCATCAAAAGTAACTCAAAAAGCAGTAAGAATGACAATAGATTAAAGTATTAATATTCATCAAAAGTAACTCAAAAAGCAGTAAGAATGACAATAGATTGAAAGATGAAAGCTCCACCTACTGAAAAGAATGAAAAATCATTATTTACAATTTTCCAAGAGTGAGAGACTATGAAAGTAAAAAAATCGTTATTCAAAAAAAGCCACTCAAGGAAGTAAAGTAATTATGATTTTTCTAAGAATCGTTCGCAAGTCTATCAAAGCCATAAGACTGAGTAGTATGAAGAAGTAAAAATCGTCATTTGCGATTTTACAAAAAGTGACAAAATTGAAGAATCGTCTTTTATGATTTTCTCTCTATGAACCCTATTGAAAGTAGAAAGTTATAATTTATGATTTTCCACTAAAGAAGAAAGAATAGAGAATCGTTATTAGCGATTTAATAGAAAGCTTAGTTTACTGTTGCTAATCATGTGCATAGTACACCACTATGACCCAGAATTAGAAGATCTCTTGAATTAGAAGTTTGGTGAATCATGGATCTGAGAAAATTGATGAAGAAGACTTTAAAGGACCCTGTTGCTGAAGTGTAAAGAATGTTCTGAAGGTATATCAACCCCTGAAGTAAATGGAAAGATAAAATTAGAAGTAGAGTTATAGCAGGAATTTGTTTAGTTTAGTAGTTTATTTTATTAGAATTAGAAGTTTTGTAAACTGACTCCTTATGATCTATAAATAAGAGAGCCCGGTGTAGGAATAATCATTGAAGAAATTCAGCATTAATTGACACCTAAGGTTGGGCTTTCTTTCAATCAATAGTGTATAATAGTTAGAGTAAATTCAATATCAGAGGTCTCTCAAGAGCAATTGACGATTGCTATTGGATGCTGAAGATTAGTGCAGATATCCGTAGTTTCTCAGAAGGAATTGATGACTCCGGTTGAGGGGTGAAGGATATATTTTAGTTTAGATTTTTATTTTCTTTTATTTACTACTTTGTAAACATCTCCAAGTTTTGATTTGAATTTACGACTCAGGTTAGAATTTGCAGATTAGTGTAATGGTTTTTTACTTTTCATTCTTCAATTTTCTAGAGTTTGATTAATGCCCAAATTTTTGGTTGATTGTTGATTAGATTAAATCTGTATTGATAGGACTTTAGTGTTAATTGATGCCCAATGCTAGATGAATTGATATATGGTGTAACGGTATTGTTTAATTTCATAAATATCCAATAGCATAGGATTGTGATTGATGACCATAATCTGAAGTTGGAAGATTAGGATTTACTTTTATGCACTTTAGTTTAGAAAATTCTTTATTCATATTTCTCCAGTAGTTTAGGAAATCTTAAAGATAAGTATAAGTTTTCTGAAAAATAGATTAATATAAGTAATAACTATCTTCGTGGGAACGATCCTATACTAGCTCTACAATTTTCATTGTGCCCTTGCAATAGGTTAAGACTTAATTAGATACATATTAGTAAGCTGATTAGTGGGTGGGGTAGGTTGCTCTGACATGGCAGCAGTGATTGCCACAGGAATAGCAGCTGAAGTATCTGTTGATGGATTGGGAACTGGGGTTGTGCTGACAGCAGATGAAACTGTAGGAATGGCCTCATCTGGAAGGGCTGCTAGTGGATCTTTAGTTTTCTTCTTCTTCCCCATCATAGTCATACTAATGCGCCCTTGCTTCTTACCAAACACTATTGGGGTCAATTTCTCAGTTGGCTCCCCCATCTTCCATGCATAACCACCTTGTTTGAGCAGGGTTGAGATCAACCTGTTGTAGGGAAGCCCATGGAGCTTCTGCTTCTTTGCAATCTCTGAGATGGAGGCATTAAGTGGTGCTCCCAAAGTGCATGCGGGGCATAGGCAGCTGGAATGCCCAAAGCCTTTGCAAATTTAGATGGACCCACAATCATTTCAAAATCATCCAAAAGGACTACCATCACAGGGTGTCCATCATCAGACTTCCTCATCCTTATGTTTTGGTACCAAAGCTGGACTAGTCTAGGGTACACCAACTCCTCTAAAGGCATCAAAAGTGAGTCCAGGGAAACCTTAGTAAAAAATTCCATGGCTTCAATAGCCAAGGCCTCCTTTTGAAAAAATGCCTTATCAAAGGCAGTTTCAGGCGCCAATCCAAGAGTACCCATGAATTCATTGGGTGTGGTTAGGGGATCAAAATCTGGAGTGGCTTCCTCCCTTAACTTTTGTTTTTTGGACTTGTCAGAATTTGAATCTGTGGTGGCAGTCCTTACCCTTTTCTTAGGAGCAGCCCTCTTTTTAGAATTTTCCACTTGGGGCTCTGGAACATCAAGGGCTGGGGATGTAGAAATCCTCTGTGATTTCTTGGTGGGCGTGGGAGGGTTAGTTTCGGTAGGGCTCAACAGCCCCTGCAGGATTTCTCCAAATTCAACCATTAACACCTTAAATTTTATCCCTCAAACTTCAAACCCTAAGTTGCCTACTTCAACAGCTCAACTACATAGTAAATAATCCTTTAAATAAGATGAACTCTACTCAGGAAAAATTTCTTGACAGAATGAACTGTCGAGAGGCTTTAAAGTATGAAAACTTGAGCCTCGAGAAGCTGTTTAGTAAACTCGAGAAGCTCTCGAGCAGATAAAAGCACTGGAAATTAGCCTGTCGAGCAGTGAATGTTGAACTGCTCAATTGACATTGTTGCTGAATATCCTCTCGAGCAGATGCTTTTTATACTTCTCAGCCTATCGATGACTATATTCTCTGCAAGTAATGAGGCTCGAGAAGTTCTTTTGCAGTGTCTCAGCCTGTCGAGCAAGCCAAATGTGCATTTGCAAAGACTCGAGAGGATGCCTGATCCTCTCGAGAAGGCTAAAAACCATTCCTTTTCACTCTTCAGCCTGTCGAGGTCCATTGCCATGCTAGCTCATGCATACTCTCACTTCTAAAAATAATGTATTCCTCAGTTAATCACAGCCTTACACCACAACAAACCAAACTTATGCACATAGATCAAGATTCACAGATCGCAAAAAAAAAAACACAGTACATGACAAAATTGAAAATAAACACAATAAACACCAAAACATATATGTTACATAGTGTACAAAGCTGGAGGTCACTCAACATTGGGAGGTTCTTGAAGGTCAATGGTTTTAGAAGGCTCCATAGTATTTTCTACACAAATTTTTAGCCTTTGACTATTAACTTTCATTACCCTTCCAGCATTGGGGTCCATGATCTCTACAGCCCCAGATGGGGATGCATGTAAAATATTATGGCATCCAGTTCTACATTGAATGCAAGCATTGGTAGTAGTCAGAAATGGCCATCCCAATATCACAGGAATAGGGGTGGTGCATATAGTAGGTTCCATATCCAAAACTAAGAAATCTGCTGGGTAGAAAAAGTTGTGTATCCCTACCAGTACATCCTCAATGATACCCACAACTATTCTCTCAGATCTGTCAGCTAGTTGAATAACAACAGGAGTGGGCTTTAGCTGCCCTAAACCTAGCTTCTCATACACAGAGTATGAAAGTAGGTTAACACTATCTCCCAAATCTAAGAGAGCTCTCCCTATAGTGTGGTCTCCAATAATGCAAGGGATTGTGGAGACTCTAGGGTTTTGGAGTTTAGCTGGGGTTGCAATGGAAAAAATCTGGTTCACTTTTTCAACAGAAAATAGTCTCTTGGATAAATGAATTCTAGATTTCCTTTTTTTGGTGCACAAATTCTTCAAAAATTTTGCATAGACTGGGATTTACTGTATGGCATTAAGCAAAGGTAAATTAATTTTTACCAGGTTAAAAGTGTCCATTATTTCTTGCATTTTAGCATTCCCCTTATCAAAAGGGGAAGATGCTTGAAGGGCTTTAGGAAATGGCAGATGAGGTACTGCTGGGATCTCATCTGCTACCCTAGCATTTTCATCAGTTTTTTCTTTATTTTTTATTTTTTTCTTTATGTTGGGACTCAATAGCAGCCCCTTTATTTTTTTCATGTTGCTCTTGCTGCTCACTGACATGAACTGGGTTCGTTTCTCCTGCACTCTTGTTGGTCTAAAAAACAAGTTGGTTATCCAACATCCTACCACTCCTCAAGGTAGTGATGGCCTTAACTTCCTCATGATTTGAAAAAGCTTCACCTACCATGTACTGACCTTTGGGATTATTCAATATTTGGCTCAGAAGTCTACCCTCTTCTCTCTTAGTCAGCGTATTGGAGAGCTGACCAAGGTGGTTCTCTATCTTTTTAATACTCTGGCTATGAGAGTGCACAGCTTGTGATAAGGAGCTGAAATTTTGTAATGAGGATAAAACCTGCTCCCCAAAGGAGGGTGCTCTGACTTGTGGTGGTGGTGGAGCTGGTGAACTTTAGTGACTTGGCTGTGCCATAGGATATTGAAACTGATGCCTTGGAAAATAATTCTGCTGGTATGGCTGTGTGAATCTATAAGGCATTGCCTGCTGCTGATGGGGTTGAAAATTGTCTTGCCTCCACCTGAAATTGGGGTGGTTTCTCCATGGATACCCAACAGGATATGCTGCCCATAAGATTGAGTAGCATTGGCATGATCCATGACCAAGTTAGGGTATTGACCAGTAGAAGGATAGTCTTGAAGAGAGTGTGTGGGTGACTGGCATATCAGACATGCCTCCTGCACCTGTGCAACTATTGAGGGTTGCATCACACTTAGTAATTTACCAAACTGTTCTGACAAGCTGTCCATTTTTTTTCCAGGTTATTCTATACATTTACTTCATACAATTTCCCTTTAGCAGTGGGTTCTCTTCTAACCCTAGCAGCTGGGTCAATGCCATTTCTTGACAAAACCTCCTGCTGTGTAGAGTTTTCACTAATCACATCAAATAAATCCCATGCTTTTTCATTAGTTTTACTGAGATATGTTCCACCACATGATGCATTCACCATGGATCTACTCTTAGAATCTAAACCCCGATAGAAGCTTTGAACAAGCTACCATCTAGGTATTTGGTGGTGTGGACATTGTCTCAGCAGTTCCTTGAATCTCTCCCATGCTTCATGAAAATCCTCAGCTGGGAACTAAGCAAATGAAATAATACTCTTTCTCAGCTGATTGGTCTTACTCATAGGGAAAAATTTAGACAAAAATTGGTCTTGCAAATCATTCCAAGAAGTAATGCTATTGGCTGGGAGCATATTAAGCCAATGTCTAGCCTTGTCCTTTAATGAAAAAGGGAACAATCTCAGCTTGGTGGCTTGTTGGGCTGTGCTTCTATTTTATTAAAAAGTGATGGTAAACAAAATATAGCACAAAAGCACAAAATTGGAATGGAATGAATCAGCATAAAAAATAACAGTAAATTGTACACAGTCCTGCAAGATCAGGGCTATTGTAGCAAGTTTTGAATGAGTAAGAGTTTGTCCCACAGAGAAATGTGATCTAAAAGGTAGTAAATCTCCAGATCTGTTATAGATATGACAAACCTATTCCTATTCTAACTTAAAACTAAGGAAAACAGGGAAAAGAAATGGAGTTTTGTGGTTGTCACTAACTAAAAATAGAAATAGACTAGATCTAATTAAAACAGATTTAAAAACTAGATCAGAGATGAAGGAAGAGAAAATTGAGGAAAATAGCAAATGTTTTGGTAAAAGAAAAGTCAAATATGGAGAATGAACAACTAGGAGATAGCTTTCACTGTAAAATTGATTTGCAAACCTGAGTAGAAGATAGGTCTGCAGCAATCCTTCATTTGGCTACAAACACAAATGCAAGGTAGAAGGATTCAAATCTGCCTTGAGATATAGACTAGTCCTAGGGCTATACTCTATCCACTCTAATAGTCACAAAGTATCACATGGATATAATCCAGTCATGGGGGAAAGAAATGAAATAGTAAAACCACTGCAAATGCTATGGATGCAAGACTACAAGCTCATGCATCCATAGGTGCATAAAATCTGTAAAAATTGACTAAAAATCAATAGGTTTTACAAATTAAATGAGCATTAGAATCAGTCATTCATTGATCTACAAAAACTTACAATAAATTGACCCTCGGATTTGCAGTCTCTGCAATTTCCACACCTCATACAATGCCCTCACAAATCAAATTACAGATCAACTAACCCTAGCTGCTACAATGATTTAGCCAACCATGGTTGGGCTAAGGAGAGAATAGAAGAAGAAGAAGAAGAATAGAAAAGGCGGAATGGTTCAAAAATTTCCTCAGTCTCTGAATGCCTACATCTATTTTATTCCCTCCTATTTATACAAATTCCCAAATGCCTTAGATCTGTTTTGGCCAATCAGAGAAGAGGAGAATCAAATCTGTTATAAGACCTAATGACGTGGCTGCATTTCCTCCAAGTATTGCCCCAATTCTGTTAGAATATTTGTGCACACGTGGGGCAGTTAGGTCAGGTGTCCTCTTTGCTAATGGAGTTCCAAAAATGCCCTCCAAAGCTGACAGACAGCTGTTGGACCCATGCCTTGAGTGGTTGAAGCTTCAAAAATCAAATCTCGAGAGGTTTAGGCAACTGCTCGAGAGGTTAAAGGCTTCAGGTAGCTCAACTCGATAGGTTTAGAGTACAGTTCGACAGGTTGCTTCAGCAAGCTTTAAACAACTCGACAGGTTTATTGCTTCAGGCATATTCTCGAGTGGTTCAAACAACAACTCGACAGGATGGTTCATAGGTGCAGGGAACCACTCGAGTAGTTTAAGTGTGCAGCTCGACAGGTTCTTCTCTTAAACCATGAGCCACTCAATAGGTTAAATATCAAACCTATAGACAACTCGACAGGATCAATACTACTCGACAAGTTGTGTAACAGCTGTCACATTCTGATCCCGACAATATCGAGTACAGACTCAAGTAGGGTCAGGTTTGTGCCAAAAATGTGACACAAAGAATTGGTTTAGAATGTCAATGATGACTGCTAAATAATGGAACCTTAGTGGGCCATTATTAATAATTGGAACAACGAATGATCAAATATTAGGTAGAAATTAAAATATTCGGAGCCCTCCTAAAGATGAAAATTTGCGTAACACAATTTTAAATAATGCATAGGACTGGTAGGCACTGAAAGGTGTCAATCCTTTGACCCAAAACCCAGGTGTGCATGGAGTAAAATACCAACAAAGGTCTGATGGCCTCACCTCGGCAATAGAGGCAAGTTAAATAGGTTGCCCTGGTCACTCGAGGCAAGCAAACTATTTCCTCGGCCACCTGAGGCAAGCCTAAAAGGTTGCCTCAACAACTGAGGCAAGCCTACAAATAAATTAACTAATATAAAGCTTATATATATATATATATATATACACACACAACTTTATATGTAAAACCTAGCTAAAATATATGGCTCCTAAGCTAGCCCCCTCTACTTTAAGGTAAGGGTAAATAGATTTACACTAACTACCTAACATATAAACCATATGCATGTATTCTATATACAAATTAAGCCTATGGTGGCTTTTCCGTCTATACACTTAAGAGCCTAGATAGGCATTACATGGGAACTCAGCTCAAATAAGTTAGAAACTCTATGTGTATAGCAGGGAATGTGTAATATAACAGGGTTAGATACCAAACAAACCTTGTTTGTTTATTGTGGGATACACTCACCCACCCTGTACTAGCTTAACAAGGAAGAGGAACCTTGCAAGCTTATAAGCTGCTTGTGTTTCAAATTGACTACACGACATCGTGAGTCATTGACTTCCTTCATGCACGCAAAGGAGATAACCTAGTATAAAATATATGAGAGCCGGCTTCATCTCCCTGAACATGAAACACTGCATATGCCATTTAGCCACAACCATTAAGGTACACCTCTGATAGGTGTTAAAATTAGTTTTCTATCCATTATTTTCACACAGTCGATCTGAAGCTCTTGAGTCCATTGAGTCGAGGCCAGGAAGGCCTTTGTAATTCACAAATTTGGCAAGTGCAACGTCGATACACGTTTGGCACCGCATCGTTGAGACCTCATGATCACCAAAAGGTACACTGATTTACACCTTAATATAGATGATCGGGTATTGTTAATAAAAAGACACCGAAATGTTCTCATAAAAATGAATAAGAAAATCCAAGTTTTTGTGCAATATATATAAGAAAATATGATCTTTATAATCATACAAAAGATCCAACTAAAGGCCTGAGTAAAAGAAGCCAAAGTGGAGTAGAAAACACCTCGGCAAGCCTAGCCTGACAGGCTTGCCGCGGCAACCTTACAGGCTTGCCGCAACAAGGTGCTCAGGCGTGCCGCGACAACATTATGCTCAGACAACTATGTGATATTTGCATCATAACTTTTGATCCCGAACTTCGATTGGCACGATTCCTAATGCATTAGAAAGGGGACAACGATCCCTACAACTTTCATGAAGGAACAAATTTTTGAATCAAACATTTAAGGGGTCAAAAAGTGGTAATATGCTCATTTACCAAAGCTTGCATGCGCAACCTATGTTGCTTGTGACAACCACAGATCTGACGCACTTGGTAACACCTCTGTCAGGGGTTTGTGTTGGGTTGAATTATTGAGTTTGACCATAAGATTTATGACCATAAATGACCCATATTTGGAGTCTATAATGACCCAATAAACCATTAAAAATACTAAAATGATAAACGTAAATTCTAGGTATTTGGAGCATATGACGAGTTTTGCGTAAAGACATGCGTGCACGGGAAATCAGTTACGTGAAAACCTGGCATCAAAGGTAGGGAAAGTACCATACTCATTTATATTGCGTTTTCTGATTTTTGTTTAGATAAGCAAGCCATGCGTAATAAGTACAAAATTGATATACATATCAGTTTAGTTTTAGCCATGTGATACAGAAGTTACTCGAAGATCAGTGCAGTTTCATAAGTAATTCAAGATGTATATGTTAGTACCTTCAGAAACATGAATATGCCACGTATATTTAACTAGCGTAAGGATGATTTATAGCAGTTATGAAGTTTTGCATGCCTAAGTTTTGAGATATGCCACGTATGTTTTGCATGCCTATGTTTCAATCAGTTTTGAGGTTACCAATGCCAATGTGATATCTGAGTTTTATACATAGATATGCTAGATTAAGTTCAATAAACCAAGAATGATAAGTTTGGTGTTTAAGAATGATTTAGCCAGACTTGAGGATGATAAGCTTGGTGTAAGTAAGAGGTAGTAGTTCTGTTTTTGAGTTCAGCCTTGAAACTTCAGTCGTGAAGTGCTCAACTTTGCTATTCCAGCTTTGATAAGTCAGTTTTGTTAAACTATTAGCCCAGCTTTGATACATATGAACATGCTAACGAAATAAATATGAACATGCTATGTCAGTATGCTAGTTTTCATGATAAACAAGCCTGTGAAGTTCAGTTATGCTAGACAAGTTTTTCATATGATTTTAAGATATATGAGCATGATGTCGCATACATGGAAAACAATATGTTCATCATGTTCTCGCATGCTTGATCTTGTACATGGTCACTTCTTGATTCTTGATACTCGTTTACCTCATGTTAAGCCAAGCGACCCTGCTAACTTAGCTCAGGGACTTGACCAATCTCGTGTCAAGTGACCTTGCTAACAAAGCTCAAGGGCTTGACTTATTGAACCAAGTGACCATGCTAACTTAGCTCAGGAGCTTGACCAGTCTCGTGCCAAGTGACCTTGCTAACATAGCTCAAGGGCTTGACTTCTTGAATCAAGTGACCCTGTTAACCTCGCCTAGGGGCTTGATTATCTTAGTCTAAGTGATTCCGCTAACTCGGGAGCTTGATTTTCTTGTTTCTTGTTCTTGTACATGTCTTGTTTCAGCATGATTCCTTGATCTCACCTAATTCCTTATCAACATGAATATGGCAGCATGCATAGGGTAGCATGATACAATAATTACATGTTTTAGTGTTTGTTCTGTTAAGTGCTGCTAGAATAGATTAATGCTAGACTAAACCTAAGATAAGATGACATGTGTTTTATTTTATTTGCTTCTAGACATGAATGAAAAAGCTAACATATAAATTAGTTGTGTAATTTTCCCTACTGAGCTTCGATGATAGCTCATCCTACGACTTTATGTCTTAGCTGCAGATATTGCTCAAGACCCTGAGCACGAGGCTGTTCCTACCTACCATCAAGAGTAGGACGAGGGAGACAAGGAGGAAGATTCTGCGGAGGACTTCTTTCCTTGAGAGGTTTGAGAGAGAGAGATTTAAAAAAAAATATTAAACATGTATAAACAACAGTATGGTTTAAGATAGTTTACTACTTCATGTATAGGTTTTTGTTTATATTCCTGATCAGTTTACTGTTTTAGATAAATGAATGAATATCAGTTGTTGCCATATTTATACGTATCAGAGTTAATTCAATTCGCTTTCGCATATGCAACACTTTGTACACGATGCCCTTGTATGACAAGATCATGTTAGGTGATCTGACGGTGCGAGCTATCCCATTTACGAGAAGGGGAAAATTCGGGCTGTCACAAGTTGCTACTTTAACTTGTAAACTGCTTGGCAGCTTTAGGCAACCACTCGACAGGATCAGTGCAGCTTCAGCAACTGCTCGAGTATGCATCAGATCTACTCGACAGGTGCATTTTAACTACTCGACAACTTCTTTAACTGCTCGAGCACTACTTTTTTTAGCCTCTGCTACTGATGAACAACCTGTTACAGCCCTCTGTCATGCATGGGTCTTCTCATCAGTCAATGGTTAACTCAAATCTCCCTCCTTTTGGCCTTTGCTATATGGCTTTCTGCACTTTAATGCAGATTATTGCTAACTATAAAACAACACTCAAAAAATAATCATTAAACAACTCGAAGGTCCAGTAAAGGCTAGGTTAGGAGGTAAAAAATAGTATTTTTCACTGATTAACACACCCCCAAACCTAATCTTTGCTAGTCCTCGAGCAAAACAAAAAGTAAACACTACTATAACAATTTAAATGCCACTTTTGTAGGGAGCATGGATGCATTTAGGTTATGCATCAAGCCTTTTAAACCCCTAGGTGATCCCTAAAGGAGGAGTGAAGTCTCCTGAGGATTTTCAGTGAAGGTACCCACAAACTTCCTAATGAAGACAGTTAAAACAAGTGCACACAGTAACAAGTCCGATTTCAACATACTAAGCGTCATTCCACACCTATCTCTTTCAAATTAAAGAAGTTTTAAAACAGTAAATGTGAACAATTTAATACCTAAATCCTCATGCATACTCATCACAACCAATCTGAAGATATCAAGAGTGTAGGGTGTACAAATCAGTATAAAGTTTACCAGTAAATAAAAAATCAGTTTCAAATAGTGCCCCAATAAATCCAATCTTAGACCCAATTCTCACCAGGGTAGTCTCTAACAAATAAAATTAAAAGGTGTTCAATTTCACTCCAGCTCAAGAGCATTTATAGACCTCAAATAGGCCTGTAAGCATGAGCATAGGCATTTGCTCCTATTCCCTAACATCTTCATATTCTTTCACCATAGATTATACATCTCATCTCCACATGGCAAGTTATTTCACTTTGGATTAGTAATGTCTTTTCGCTGGGTTATAAAGTGGCTTATGGGTGAGGTTTATAAAAAAAAAAGGGGTAGAATGGATTCAAAATTGAGAAATCAGCAAGGGGAGGTAATTCATGACTTCACCTACTCCATCACAATACAATTTTACCTTCCAACAAGTTTTTTAGATATGAAGTGGCCACTTCTTCTCCTATTTCCAATTTTCAGATGAAATTCTTCTTTTGATTTCTCTTTATTTATTTATTTATTTATGATGGTTACCACAGTCATACAACTGATACACTGCTTTACTTAGATTTTCTCCCTTCTCCTTCTCCTTCCACCAAATATCAAACCTTACTCCTCTATCTTTACTTCTTCTCCTTCCACCTCCTGAATTCTCATTGAGGGTAAGGCTGAAACAGGTCAAGAAATTCAGGTTCAATTATTCTGGTATTTTTCAAAGAAAAATGGAATTTTCAGGCTCAAAGAGTGTATACAAAGGGCAGTTGAATGGGTAAGAAATTTTAAGATCAAACTATCTAAAGGATGGCCTTAGATAATCTCCTTATTGTCATGAGTTCTGTTAAATAGTTTTAATTTAGGAATGCCTAACTTCTAGTAAAAAGGTTTGAGTCAGCTAGTTCTTAGATTACAAAAATTTCCAAAACACTCTTCAAAAGAATTTTTTTTTATATGGGCCCAAATCTCACTGGGTATGGTCTTCAATTTAACTCATGGGATATGTTATCACCTTTTTCTCTCCTTCCTGGTTCACTATATACTGATTGTGACAAAATTTCTTGATGCCCTCCTTCATGGAAGTGTTGAATGTTTAAAAGATTCCAGTATTAAACAATCAACTATACATTTTAATTCTCCTTTTTTTCAAAATTGCTTAGGTGAAACTTTGCTTTATTTATTTTAATTTTACTAACACTATTGCACTTAGCTTAATCATCTCATTGGTATACTCTGTCATACCCCCAAAATTAATATAAATAGTGTCTTTGCTGTTACAATAATAGGAAGTTAGGGTCAGCAGGGTATGCAAAAGAATAACCATACACAACAGAAAATAGGAATGTACAGTAGAAATAAAAAAAATAAACAAACAATAACAATACAAATCCAAAACACAAAAGAAATTTCCATTGAACAAGACTATTTACAAAAGAAATAAAACTATTAACAAAATTAATAAGAAATTGAGAATATACAAAATACAGAAAGAACCTAAGTACAAGATGGCTAAACTAAATCCTAATCAGAGCCTGAATCTGAATCTAAATCTATGGGAAGTTTTAGTCCTTTTATTTTCTCTTTCTTCAAAGTCTCAGCCTGTGCAACACCAGCCTTAATTCTTGTGGCAGCTGGTTTCCTGGGCTTGGTGCTACTCTTCTCCATAGAAGTTTCCTTGAAAGACACACCCTTGGGATTGGAGGGTTCGGGACTGACATGGTGGAGGTTAGTGTGTCTACCAGCCTTGCCAATTGGGTGGTCTTCACCTTATAAACTTGATATAGGGACAAAGCATTGAGCACTTGCTTCCACAACACCTTCTTCTCTTTCTCTCTATCAGACTTAATGAGGGCAATCTGGGATTCATATTGCTGCTACACCAATGCCGTGACAGCCACCACGACTAATTTGACATTCCTCTAAAAATAAGGATTAGTATGCATAGATTTGGTGAGGGTGTAAAATGGAGGGATGGGGATGGATGAAGCAAGGACAATGACCCTTTCAGTAGAGTCATCTATAAAAGGGAAGGTGGTGGCTAGGTCAGTGCAGGTGGGTGATGATGATGAGGGTGAAAGGAGAGGTGCTAGCTCCTCCTCAATAGGGCCAGCCTGAGTGAAGGTGGAGGTAAAGGTCAATGGTATCAGGGGTAGCTCCTCTTCCTCAAAATCAATCTGGATGGAGGTAAAGGTAGATGGGGTAAGGACCAACTCTTCATAATCAAGATATGTCTGAGTGGCAGCAGCTGCTGTTGCCACTAAAGTTGAAGGCCAGGGAGAAGGAGGTGGTGTGGGTACAGGTATGGGTGTAGGGATAGGAGGTTGGATTGTTGGGGTATAAGTTTAAAGGGTGGACTGGATGAATGGAGGCAAGTTTGCATGGTAGACTGGTTCTTAGTATTGGTAAGCAATTGGGATTGGATAGAGGTGAGGAGGGAAATAATTTGAGCAAAGGAGTTAGGTAAGGCTTGGGTAACAGGTTGGGTAGGTGGGATTCGCTAAAAAGGTGATGTAGGGGCATGGTGGAAGTGGTTATGCTGTGGAGAGTCTGGGAGTGGTGTGTACTCATGCCCAATATCCTCCACAATGGAGTCAATCAAGGTTGAGCACCCCTCAATAGTGAACTGCTCTAGGTCATGGGTATGTATAGGTGAGAGGGAATGGGTAAGAGATGTAACTGGGTCAGTAGGGTTAGGTGGGTCAATATCAGGGGCCATATAGGTAAATGTTGAAGGTGGGTCAGGTGCTATGAATTCAAGGCTTAAAATGGGTGGAGGTAAGGAATTGGATGGGCCAAGTGTAATGGGTGCTGGTTTAGGGTGTTGGGTTTTCCTTTGGTATTAACTTTTTATGGTAGGAGTGGGTAGGGTCAATGGGTCAATGAGAGTTGGAACTGACACAGGGGTGGTGGTGGTGGTAATTGTGGAAGGTGTTGAAGTGGAAATGGAAGGCATAGGTGCATGAATGGAAGGTATGGAAGGTGCAATGAGTGGTGAGGTGATGGTGTCTGGCATTGAACTGGCAGCAGTGGTGGCAGCAGAAGTAATGTCTAAAGTGTCTGCTAATGCAAATGAAGATACTGTGGGCAATGGTGCTGAGTTGGTAGGGATGGTAGCAATGGTGGCAACTACCGTGGTGGCCACAGTAGTAACTTCTATTGCAACCTCAGACCCCTTCTTCTTCCTCCCCATGAAGGTCATGCTTGTTGTCCATAACTTCTTCCCAAGCACCACAGGGGGCAAGTCATCAGTTAGCTCTCCCCCCTTCTAGGCATATTTTTTTCTTTTCAGCAGGGCTGTGATGAGCCTGCTATAAAGTAAGCCCAACACTAATTGTCTCTTCTTAACCTTCCCATGGATGTCACACATCCTCTTAAAAATCAACTCAAGAGCATTGAAAAAATGCTCCTTAGAGAAAGAGTAAAGGGCATCCACAATGGGGTGCCTTCCTTCTTACTGATGTCCAACTACAAATACATTCTTCCTCAGAATGTTGTCCGTGAATAACAGGCTGGTGTCTAAATCCCTCCTCATCAGTGACTCTCAAGATCCAACTATCCCTTAAGTTAAATGGTGGGCCTGTCTCTAAATGATGCACTCATGGGAGCCCCTAGATTGCAAGATGGATCATATTGGGCAGGGATCCCCAATACACGTGCTATATCCTTAGTGCTCACCTGAGTCTCCTAATAATCTATCAACATAACAAACAGAGGCTCATCATCATTTTTCCGACCATCTTCATGCAGCTTGATGTTCTGATACTAAAGTTTGACTAACCTGGGATAAACTACCTCATTTAATGGGCTTAGGAGTGGTTTCGGGGAAGCCTTAGCCAAATAGGCTAAGGTTTCACTACACCCCTCAACCTTAGTGAAGTAAGGGACATAAAAAACTGTCTTAGGTATCAGCTGTAATTCATCCACAAACTCATTGGGAGTTGTAAGGGGGTCAAATTCAGGTATGACATTAAGTATGACAAATACCTCCTCACCACTCTTCTTGCTTGCCTTGTGCTTTTTGGCACCAATCTTAGGCTTTTTAGATATCTTAGCAGGCAAATATGACTCACTCAACTTTCTTTTCACAAGTGGATCCAATTGAGGCTGAGAGGATGCTATTCTGCTAGACTTCCTACTTGATTTGGGGGAAGGTTGGAGTAAATTGGTTAATGATTCCTCAAATCTGTTAGGTTCAGCCATTTAAAACACAAGAAACCCTAGATAGTCTCAAACACAACACTCTCGAAGCAATAAAACACCTTAAACACAATTGACCTTTGTCCAGAAAGATAGAAGCACAGAACTGCTATGACAAAGAAAAAAGCGATGAAGAACTTACCCTAAACTAGGGTTTCTCAGTAGATTGAGCACAGAGAACCAAACCGGTACAAGCGTAATGCAAAATGGTGACTTTACAATGTTGATCCAACCGGCAAAAGCAAAGTGTGAATGGAGGTTCAACCGATGAGCTGGTCAGAAAGAAGAAGAACAGTTCTCGCGAGGAAAAAGGAAAGGGATTCGCGCAGAATGAACAAAGTGCAAAAATGTACCTCACGAGAGGTTTTAAAACCTAAAAACCTGATCTCAACAGGTCAAGAGCTTCAGATATGAAACCTCGAGAGGTTCTTGAGTGGTTCAGATACACTGGAATCAACCTGTTGAGCAACCTGTCGAAGCATATTAAACCCCTCGAGGGGTTCAGAGAGCTTCAGAAAGAACACCTTGAGTGGTTCCAATCCTCGTGATGCGTAGACAACTTCAAAATAAAGGACTCAAGAGGTTACCTTATCCTCTCGACAAGTAGTGGTTCTTCAGAAAATAAGACTCGAGAGGTTGCCTTTTAGTGGCAGAACTTCTCGACAAGTACTCAGAACCTCTTGACTACAACTCGATACACATTCAGAACCTCTTGACAAGTACTTAAATCCTCTCGATAGCTCTCAGCACTACATATATGCTCACCACTTCACTCTGTACTGTCCACAACTCAACACCAGCCACAATTACAACTCAACACCAGTAAAAGCTAACACATTTCTGACTAAAAACAAGCATCACAGGACATAACATTTTTTAGATATTATACTAACTGAAAAACTAGACAAAAATTACAGAAATTTGCAAAGTAAATGACAGATATGATACATATTATACGGATTCAAGATCACTCTTAACTGGGAGGTTCTTGGAGGTTGATGGTTTCAGAGGGCTCAACAGTATTTTCAAGGCAAGGTTTGAGCCTCTGACCATTTACCTTCATGACCCTCCCTGATTTGGGGTCCATGATCTCGACAGCTCCAGATGGGGATACATGCAAAATAGTATAAGGTCCATCCCATCTGGATCTTGATTTTCCTAGAAAAAAATAAAGTTTTGAGTTGAAAAGCCATACCTATGCTCCATCAGTGAAGTCCTTCCTCAGGAGGCATTTGTCAAAGAAGGCCTTGGCTTTCTCTTTGTAAATCCTAGAGCTTGAATATGCATCCAGCCTCAGTTCTTCTAGCTCAGACAAATGTAATTTCCTATTTGTAACAATAAAAGTTAAGTCCATGTTCAAACTTTTAATGGCCCAAAAGTCCTTGTGCTCTAACTCTACTAGCAGATGAAATGCTTTTCCATAGACTAATCTGAATGGGGACATTCCAATTGGGGTCTTATAGGCAGTCCTATAAGCCCATAGAGCATCCTGCAACTTCAAGGACCAATCCTTCCTATCAGTCCTCACAGTTATCTCCAAAATATGCTTGATTTCTCTGTTAGAAATCTTCACTTGCCCACTGGTTTGTGGGTGATATGGAGTAGCTATTCTGTGTGTAACAGAGTACTTTTTAAGCAAGCTCTTAAAGTGTCTGTTATAGAAATGACTCCCCACATCACTAATGATAGCTCTGGGGGTGCCAAATCTGGAGAAAATATTGCCCTTTAAAAATTTGAGGACAACTGTGTGGTCAATAGTTCTTGTGGCAGTGGCTTCTACCCATTTGGACATATTATCCACAGCCACAAGAATGAAATTGAAATCATAGGAAGGAGGAAATGGACCCATGAAGTCTATTCCCCATACATCAAACAGTTCTACCATAAGGATGGGGTGCAATGGCATTGAGTCTCTTTTGG
The DNA here is from genome assembly GCA_021018995.1 of Chloranthus sessilifolius. Classification (NCBI taxonomy): domain Eukaryota; kingdom Viridiplantae; phylum Streptophyta; class Magnoliopsida; order Chloranthales; family Chloranthaceae; genus Chloranthus; species Chloranthus sessilifolius. The sequence goes on from CM037596.1 coordinate 45,690,712, forward strand.
ATATGCTCCCCATCTTTTCACATCTCTGATAAGCCTTGCAGTGCTCCATTGCATCCTTGAATAAGGATGGCTAATAAAAACCACATTGAAACACCTTGGCTGCAATCTTCTTTCCTCCAAAGTGAGCTCCACAGGCTCGTTCATAACACATTGTGAGAATGCTGTGGAACTCATTTTCGGGAACACATCTCCTAATCACCTGGTTTGTACAACACTTATAGAGGTAAGGATCCTCCCAAAGAAAATATTTGACTTGAGATAAGAACATGTCTTTGTCCATCTTGGACCAGTGTGGGGGAATCCTACCAACAGCAAGGTAGTTGACAATATTGGCAAACCAGGGAACACTCACATTGATGGCAAAGGAAGAATCATTCACAGGTATATCAACACAATAAGCAATCATAATCCTAATTAAGTGGCCTACTACCACATTCTCCACACTTTTTTTGTCTTTAATCTCAAGATCAAACTCTTGTAGCAGGAGGATCCATTTGATCAACCCAGGCTTTGCCTTTTTCTTGGACACTAGGTACTTCAGGGCTGAGTGATCAATGAAAATCACAATTTTAGACCCTAAGACATAAGGTCTACATTTTTTCAAAGCAAAGACAATTGCCAGAAGCTCTTTCTCAGTGGTTGTGTAGTTCAGCTTAGCATCTGTCAGTGTCTTACTTGCATAGTAAACTACACTAGGTACTTTATCTCTTCTCTGCCCCAAGACTGCACCAATTGCAAAATCAGAGGCATCACACATTAGCTCAAAGGCAAGAGAATAATCTGCGGCCTGGATCACAGGAGAAGAGGTCAAACGCTTTTTCAACACCTCAAAAGTAGTCAAGCATTTAGCTGGTAAATACAAAGGGCACCTCTTGACACAGCAGGTGGCACAAAGGTTTAGAGATTTTGCTGAAATCCTTGATGAACCTCCTATAGAAACTAGCATGTCCTAGGAAAGACCTGACTTGTTTGACAATTTTTGGAGGAGGCAAGTGTGAAATCAGATCAATTTTTGCTTTATCCACCTCAATCCCCTTCTGGGAAACCACATGACTAAGAGCAATTCTTTGGGTGACCATGAAATTGCTCTTTCCCCAGCTTAAAACAAGATTGGTTTCCTCACATCTTTGAAGCACAAGGGAGAGATGTGTTGTGCTACTTACCTTACAATTATTAGATGGTTAAAATAGTAGATTAACTACACAAATTACAGCAAGGTTGAACTAAGGTAAACAACAAGTCCTACAAGAACCAAGGCTGTTGCAGCAAGCTTTAATAGGTAAGTCAGGGTTTGTCCACAGAGAAATGTGATTTAAACTATGGTAAATCTTCAGATCTATGGTAGATCTGACACTATCCTAATTTAAACTAAAATTAAAATAGAAAAGAGGAGAGGTCTTTTAGGTTTGTCACTTTAATAAAAAGTACAAATATCAAATGCAAGTGATTAAAATCTGATTAAACACAAAGTTAAGGGAAAATAGAGAAAAAATTAAAATCAAAGAGTGGAGAGCAGCATCAAGGGATTTTGGTCTTTATACTGAGAATCAATTGAATTAAACGCAATGCATAGGATAGATTTGCAACAATCCTTCATCTGGCTACAAGCTCAGATGCACGGTATAAGAATCTAATCTCAACCACAAAATCAAAGCAATCCTAAGGCTATGATCTGTCCATTTGAGTGGCCACAGATCATCCCAGAGATTGTCCTAATTCAAGGATCTTGACTAGAATAGGTAAGCTATTACAGATGTTGTGGGTGCCAGGCTACAAGCTCAAGCATCCACAGAAATATCTAATCAAGGGAAATCAAATACGAAAAAGTGAAATTTAGATCAGAATCACCTTTAAAAATCACAATTACTATAATAACATCTTACAACGTATTGTGCTCAGATTTTCAATCTGTGCAACATACAATCCATCTATAAGGCCTCTGAAACTCTCAATCCACAACTTTCAACCTCACCCTAGCTACTGAAGGGGTTTAGCCAATCATAATTAGCTGAGAAGAGAATGGGGGAAGAAGGAAGAGAGAGGGAATATTTGGAGGGAAAGTGGAAATCAAATTTGGCTCTGGTCTCTCAATTTTTGGATCTCTAGCTCTGTAAATTCTTCAAGCATTTATACTCTTCTCCTCTGTCCTCAGATCTATTTTAGTCAATCAGAGCTCAAGAGAATAATTCTATTATGCTGATGTAGCTGATTTCTCTTCTAGAAGCTCTTCTCCCATTAGTTCACAACTGGTAAATACATGTGAGGAAGTTAGGGTTCCCATTTGTGCCCAGGTGTGTACCAAAAATACCCCCACGGGTCATTAACAAGCCTTGGAACTTGTGCACATAATTCTAAAGGTGGTAGTTGCTGAGAAAGCAACTAAGAAGTTCTCAATTCGAGTGTCGAGAGGTTCAGGGAACCTCTTGATAGGTTCTGAGTCTGTTTGGTCTTCATTTCGACAGGTTCATGTACCTTTCGACAGGATTGGAGACTTCTCGACAGGTTTGGAGTAGCTCTCGATAGGTTTGGATGAGTAGTCGATAGGATTGGAGACCATTTTCACCTTCTGTCTAGTTCTTCATTCATCCTCTCGACGAGTTATACTCATCCTGTCAACTTGTTATACTATCTACAATTGAGTGCCTGACAGGTTGAATCTACCTCTCGAGAACAAGCGTAGCTTCAGGTAAGTTGTCGATAGGTTGGCTTGCACTGCTCGACAGGTTTAGTTGAACCTCATGATAAGTATCTAGAACCTCTCGACTTCCCCTGCATCTCCAGGTATCCTCTCGACAGGATCCACAACTGTAACTCTAACCTCTCGATAGGTACTGAAACCTCACGAGATTTTCATATTTCCAACTCAGTACCTCTCGACAGGTTGGCCTATGCTTCTAGAACCTCACGACAGCTTCATGGAACCCCTCGATATGTTAGCTTTTGAGCATCAGATCCTCTCGACAATTAGAGTTAACCTCTTGATAGGTTGGCTTTTGTGCTTCCACAGCTGACACACATATTTAGTGTGTTGTTCTTCATTTGTTCAACACTTAGCAGCCTCTTTGTGGGTTCAATCTTCATTCCTTGCAGCTGTACTTAGTCCCAAGCATATCCAATTGGGCTCAAGACATTCTCATGAACTTCTAAGGCTTTGTAGGCTACTTGGATAGCTTTGGGCTGTATGAGCACATGTTAAGATGTATGAGCACCTTCTTTAGCCTTTTTAGATGGTTGTCTGTACTAAGGCTGTAATTTATTGCTTATCTACAAAACACACTTAAAACACCTTATTAGTTAGCTCAAGGGTCCCTCAAAGGTCAGGTTAGGAGGTAAAAAATTATATTTTCCACTGCTAAACACACCCCCAAACTTAAGCTTTGCTAGTCCCTGAGCAAAGGAGAAAGTAAAAATTATTATTAAAAATGAAAACTGCCACTTTTGTAGGGAACACAGATGCATTTAGCATATGCATCATGCCTTTTAAACCCCTAGGCGATCCCTAGTGGAGGAGTGAAGTCTCTTGAGGATTTTCAGTGAAGTTACCCACAAACTTCTCCAATGAATCAGTTAATATCAATGCAGCATGTTAAAATAAAATTCATTCCACACTTTGTTCATTCAATTCTAGAGGATTCTTAGCAGAAACACAATAGTTTGAAACTAAAATTCTGCTGTAATTCCTTCAGAATCAATCTGCTCATGTCAAAGCATTTTATATGAAGACTAATGCAGAGCTTACCATCAAATTGAGAATTATATTTTGATAATGCCCCCAACAAACCTAATTTCAGACCCAAAGCTCACTAGGGTTATCACTCAAAATAAAATAGAAGGGTGTATCATTTCACACAGCTCAAGAGCAGTTACAGCCCTCAAATAGGACTGTAAGCATGAGCATAGGCATTGCTCTAATTTCTGAAATCCACTAACTCTTTTCACCATAGATTATACAAATCCTCATCTTCTCATGACTGCTTAATCCATTTCAGATTAGTAGGGACTTTTATCGGGTTGTAATGTGGCTTATGGGTGAAATTTATAAAGAATAAAAGGGGTTAAAAGGATTCAAATTTGAGAAATCAGCAAGGTAAGGAGGTGATTTCCAACTTCACAACCTTCAATTCAACACAAGCTTCATTTTCTTTGAATTTTCAGATTTGAAGTGATCAATTTATAATCTTCTTTTCAATGTATCCAATGAAGTGACTTTCCTTTCTCATTCTTTTGTTTTGATTTTCTATTTTTCTTTTCTTTTTGTATGCTTTTTGTACTTTTTCTCCATATATTTTTTTATTTTTTATTTTTTATGGGTTGGAATGCGACAACTATACATCACACTTGCCTTCAAATGTACTTTCTTCTACTTTTACCAAATTGTCAAACCTTGCTCCTCTAACCTCACTTCTTCTATTTCCTGATTTCTCAGATTGAGGGTAAACTGAAATAGGTCAAGAGGTTTTGGGTTCGAATTTTCTGATTTTTGTTAAAGAAAAACTGGGATTTTCAAGAATCAAAGGGTGTGTATCAAGGGTAGTTCAAAGGTGGGGATTTTTAGGCTCAAACTGTCCAAGCGAAGGCCCTAAATCATGTCCTCAATGTCATGAGTACTGTCAAGCTATTTCAACTTGTATTTGTCTAGCTTCTAGTGAGTAAGATAAGATCCAATCAGTCGTTAGAGCAGAAAAAATTGCCAAGACACTTTTCACAGAAAAAAATTTTCAGGCCCAAATCTCACTTGGTATGGTCTTCCATCAAATTTCTAGGGGATATCCTCACAATTTTCTCTCTTTTCAAGTTCACTAAACATCAATTTCTTTTGAAAAGTTCTTGATATTCACTTTATGAAAATTTTAGAACTACAACACATTTTAGTTTTTAAAAGTTTTTTTTTTTTTTTTTTGAAATTTCCACTTTTTCAAAAATCAGGTGGGAATTCACTTCATTTTCATAATTTTTTGTCCAACATAGCTGCACTAACATTAACTATTCCATTGGCACACCTGCGACACCCCCAAACCTATGAGCAGTAGTGTTTTCACTGATTCAAAGAGAGAGACATGTGCCACAGGGAAATTATAACAACAACACATAAACAAGGGGAGAAAAATTAACAATCAAACACTCATACAAACAAGGAACACAAACAATCAAACAAATAACAGAAATAAAGTAGAACAATTACACCACACATAAAAGCTACCAAAGAAAATTATTTATTTATAAGCACAGAACTATGTACAATGCAAGGTAAAACAACTACAAAAAGAGTTTACAAAACATCCTAACTAACTATGAAATGCCTAAAATACTATGTAGGAAAAGAAAATCCTAAATACAAGCTACATCTATTCAGAGTCAAAAGTGAAGATGTCATCTGGGTTGAATCCACATTGTTCAGCATAAGCTTTCAATTTTTCCCTTCTCTTAGCCTTGGTCTTTCCTTTGGTTGCTACGTCTTCAGACTGGGTAGCTTCCTCTTTTCCTTTCTTCAAGGCAGCAGCTATTGGAACAGACCTCCTAGCGGCCACATTCCGCTAGTTGGGGTAACTCCTGGTTTGCTTAGAAGGGGAATTGGTTGGAGGGGCAGGCTCAGCTACTTGTGCAAGCTCTCTGCCTGTCAATTTAGCAATTTTTCTTTCAAGTATTTTTGCCTTCTTGTCAGCCAGTGCAATTCTACTCTCATACATGTCCTTGGTGGCCTTTGTGACTTCTTTAGAGGCAACTAACCTTTTCTCTAGTGCATCTGCTCTTAATTTTTCTGTGGCTGTAGCATGCTTTTGAGTTTCATATTGAATCAGAATTTCTCTCCACCCCTTTGATATCGTCATCATCTCAACTGTGTAATCCAACTCCATTATATGTATCTTCTCGTCAGGTATAGAGGTATGCAAAAGGAAGAGGCAGGAAGTATGCGCTGCTCAACACTTGAAGAAGGGCCAACCAGGAATGGAGAGGAGATAGATGATGGCATGGGTGGGGTAGAGATTGTGTGTAAAGGGTCATGGACTTCAAGGTTAGGCTCAGGTAGGGGTTCTGGTCCAGGTTCAAGGTCTGTTTGGGTTGGGATTGAGGAGGTGGGAATTAAGTCTTCCACATCTATGACAACATTGGCAAAGGTAGGAGGAGGGATTTCTAGGATAGATTCAATAGGTGCAGTAACAGGGGAGGTTATAGCAAAGGTAATGGGTCGGGGAGAGGGGGGTGGAGTAGGTAAATGGGTGGGTGTAGGGATAACTGGCTATTGTGATGGTTGGGTTAAAAGTGATAAGGTGGATTGGATGGCTTGTAGGCTAGTTTGCATGGAGGCCTGGGTTTGGAGGGTTGAGTTCTTGGATAGGAGGGTGGCCTCAATGGATGATTGGGTATGGGTATTGGCCATTACTTGGGGTTGAAGGGAGAGGAGGAGATTGAGTATTTAGGGTAGGGGATCGGGTATGATAGGGGCTATGGGTTGGATGGGTGGAATTGGTTGAAATGGGAAAGTGTGGGCATGGTGAAAAGGTGGGGTGGGTGTGGTCTGTAAATGGGTAGGCTGTGGAGAGGTGGGTTGTGGAAAGTATTCATGCCCAATATTGTCCACAATGGACTTTATCAGGGATGAATACCCCTCACTGGTTATCTGATCTTGGGTGTGTGGAGGTGAGGTGGAAAAGGTGGGATCAATGTCAAAGGGTATGGATGGAGGGGAAAAAGTGGCTAGGTCAGCTGATGTGGATGGTGAAGGGCTGCAAAGTTCAGCATCTGGAATGGGTGGGCTGGCTGGAGGGGTTGAAACTGAAAGAGGTCTGGATGTGGTGATGGTAGAAAGGGTCGCTGAGGTGTTGGGAGGTATGGAGACTGCAATGGAGGGCAAGGGAAATGAGATGGATGGTAGAGAGGCAGGCGGGATGGAAATGCTGGCCATATTAGGACTGACAATAGGCAAGGGTACAGAAGTGGAAGGGATGAGTAAGGGTGCAGAGGGTATAAATGAAAACTTTGAGGTAGGACCAATAGATGTAAAGGTCTCAGATGCAGCTGATGAGCTGGTTGAAAGGGTTGTGGATAAAATAGGTGCAGCTACAGAGTTGGCTACCTGAGGCACCTCTAAAGTAGGGTCTTCAACTGACTTGTTTTTGCTCTTTCCAATTAGGGTCCTACTGGCAGACCAGGCCCTCTTCCCAAACACTTTTAGAGTAACCTTCTCCACTTTCTCATCTTTTTGAAATGCAAATTTACCCTTCTTGAGAAAGGCAGTGATGAGCATGCTGTAGGGGAGTCCTAGTAAGGCCTGGGCTTTTCTAATTTTCTCATTCACATCCATCATTGCTTCAAATACCAGCTGAGTAGCATTCATAAACTGGCCCTTTAAGAAAAAATACAGGGCATCCACTATGGGGGTTCTCCTTTCTTACTGATGTCCACTGACATATATATTCTTTCTCAAGATTGAATTAATGAAGAGCATGTTGGGGTGTAAATCTCTTCGCATTAATGACTCCCCATACCTTATAATGCCCTGAGCCAGCTGCCTGGCCATTGCTCTAAAAGATACTCTCAGGTTCTGCCAGTCCATAGGATGTATCAAAAACAGAAGGGACCCCTAAGGCCAATCCAATGTCACTGTAATCCACAACCAATTCCCAATTATCAATTAAAATTATAAGGCAAGGCTCAGTTGACCCTGGCTTTGTCTTCTTCCTCATGTTTTGATACTATAGTTTGACCAGTCTAGGATAGGATTTTTCTTGTAATGGGGTCAGCAATAGGGTCAGGCCTGCCTTCACCATGTAATTCAAAGTATCCTTGCACTCCTCCTTAGAAAAATAGGGGAGTTCAAAAGTATCTCTGGGATTAGGCCTAGAGAAACCACAAATTCATTGGGGGTGGATAGGTTCACAGGGACTTCAGGCTCAGGAATTTCAGGCATAGGGTTAGGTTCTTTCTCAGGGGCCTCCTCAACAATTTCTTCACTGATTTGGGCCTTCTTGAATTTCTTAGATTTCTTAGGTTTGATAGCTTTCTCAGCTTGATCCATGACCAGCTTTCTTTTTGCAGGTGGGGTTTCCTTGGGCTGTGTGGTTAGCCTACTGGATTTCATAGTGGCTTTTGTGGCGGATTTGGAGGGGGCTTTGAAAAGGGTAGCTAGGGTATCATCTTGATCAGCCATTGGACAAGCAATGCACTTAAAAATTAGCTCTCAACAACCACGGCAGACCTCTTAGCTCAATGAAAGTGACCACTAAAACTTGGAATTAAAATATTAGAAAATCACAGAGTGGAGCTGGAAGAAAACTTACCCACAATAACCTAGGGTTTCTCATATCTCAATGTGCATGGCACCAAATCAGCTCAGACTAGGTGTAAAGTGTAGCCCTAGAGGAATTGGAGTATTTGGAACAATGGCAAGGTGCTTAGAGTAGAAACCAGTGAGGGAGAGGAAGAAGAAAGAAAATCAAAATTGGCAGAGAGAAAATAAAGGTCAGAGGCAAAGTTGTCGAATGGCTGAATTGATTGGTCGGTAGGTTTAAAAGGATGAAAATCACCTTTCGACAGGATTGGGGGAAAGGTTTCGATAGGTTGATACAACCTGTCGAAGAGTGAAAAGTAACTAAACCTCTAGAGAGGTTCACTCACTCCTGTCGAAGGGATCAAGGCTTCAGAAACATTCATTTCGAGAGGTTCACAGAACCTCTCGACAGGTACTCTGAACTCAACATTTAATCCTCTCGACAGGTTCCAAAAATTGTCGAGACAAAGCCTACACCTTCAGAACCTCTTGATAGGTTTTCCCAACATCTCGACAAGTTCAAAAGATACTGTCGAAACTCATTTGTGCACCTTCAGTACCTGTCGAGAATTGACTCAAACCTTTCAACAGGTACCAGATCTTGTCGAAATGTACACTGGGACCCTTCAAAACCTGTTGAAATGTTCTCTACTCCTCTCGACAGGTTGTATCTTAATTCAAACAGATTTTTATCAGTTCCCAAATCCATTCTTTCCACAGATTTGTCAATTCCCAAATCAATTCGAACAGTTCATGCTTCTGACCAACTTATGAAGGACTCATGATTTGTATATGCACATATTAAGCAAGATTGACAACCATATTTACAATTCCAAATAGTAATAAAAAAAAAAAATAGAAACAACAGCAAAACAGCCAAAAATAATAGTTATTATATATAGTATACCTTGTTAAAACTCAGACATGTTTTGGAGGTTCTTGAAAGTGAATGGTCAGCACAGGCTCTACTATATTTTCAACAAAGAGCTTGAGCCTTTGACCATTAACTTTCATGATCCTCCCATCTTTGGGATCCATGATATCAATAGCTCCAGATGGGAATACGTTCACTACATTGTAAGGTCCCTCCCATCTAGATCTCAATTTACCTGGGAAAAATTTCAACTTAGAGTTGAACAACCATACCTTGTTGCCAGCAATGAACTCTTTTCTCAGCAAATGCTTGTCATAGAAAACCTTAGTTTTCTTCTTGTAGATTCTTGCATTAGAGTAGGCCTCCAATCTCAGCTCTTCCAGCTCTGACAGTTGGAGTTTCCTGAGCATGCCAACAGAAGTTAGATCAATATTTAATGGTTTAACAACCAATAAGCCTTGTGCTCAAGCTCTACTGGTAAATGGAATGCCTTGCCATACACCAGCCTAAAGGGAAACATCCCTATTGGGGTCTTATAGGCAGTCCTATAAGCCCATAGAGCATCAGGTAATTTCAAGAACCAGTCCTTCCTATCCACTCTCACAGTTTTCTCCAAAATGTGTTTGATCTCTCTATTAGAAATTTCCACCTGCCCATTGGTTTGTGGGTGGTATGGGGTGGCTACTCTATGTGTCACAGAGTTCTTTCTAAGCAAGTTCTCAAACTATCTATTACAGAAATGGCTCCCCCATCACTAATGATAGCTCTGGGGGTGCAAAACCTGGAGAAAATATTATCCTTCAAGAAGTTGAGGATAACTTTGTGATCATTGGTTCTTGTGGCTATGGCCTCAACCTATTTGGACATATAGTCCACAGCCACAAGAATATAATTGTATCCATAGGAAAGAGGAAAAGGACCCATGAAGTCTATCCCCCAAATGTCAAAGAGTTCAACCACCAGTATAGGCTGTAAAGGCATGGAGTTTCTTCTGAAGATACTTCCCATCTTTTGGCATCTTTCACAAGCTTTACAATGCAGCCATGCATCCTTGAAGAGAGTGGGCCAATAAAATCTACTTTGGAGCACCTTGGAAGCAGTCTTGTTTCCACTGAAATAGCCTCCACAAGCCTGTTCATGACACATAGTTATATGTTGTGGAATTTATCATTAGGGACACATCTCCTCACCACTTGGTATGCACAATGCTTAAATAGGCATGGATCCTCCCACATGTAGTGTCTGATCTATGAAAATAACAGCTCCTTGTCCATTTTGTTCCAATGTGGGGAGATCTTACCCCTGCCAAGTAGTTCACAATGTTTACACACCAAGGTGTAGAGGTCCTGATAGTAAATAGCTGTTCATCAGGAAAAGAATCATTGATAGACAGCCTATCAAACTCCTCAGCTAAGATCCTTGATAAGTGATCTGCATTCACATTTTCAATCTCTTTTTTATCCTAAATCTCAAGATCAAACTCCTGTAATAAGAGGATCCATCTGATTAATCTTGGCTTGGTATCCTTTTTTGACAAAAGGTACTTCAGGGCTGAATGGTCTGTGAAGACCACTATCCTAAATTCCAACACATAAGACCTGAATTTCTTTAAAGCATAGAAAATTACCAATAATTCCTTCTCAGTTGTGGTGTAATTTAACTAAACATCAATCATGATTTTTCTTGTATAAGCAATCACACAAGGTGCCTTATCCTTCCTTTGTCCCAAAATTGTACCTATAGCAAAATCTGATGCATCACACATTAGCTCAAATGGCAAAGAAAAATCAGGTGCTTGAAGGATAGGTGCAGAGGTTAAACAACCTTTCAAAAGCTAAAAGGCAAGAAGATATTCATCAGTAAATTCAAAGGGAACCTCTTGGCACAACAGGTGACAAAGAGGTTTTGAGATCTTGCTAAAACCCTTGATAAATATCCTATAGAAGCTAGCATGCCCCAAGAAAGATCTGACTTGTTTCACAGTTTTGGTGGGGGCAAATGTGCAATCAGATCCATTTTAGCCTTGTCTACATCAATGCATTTATGGGAAACCACATGGCCAAGGACAATGCCTTGAGTGGCCATAAAATGGCTCTTTTCCCAAATCAAAACCAAGTTAGTTTTCTCACATCTCTGCAACACAAGGCTGAGATAGTGTAGACATTGGCTAAAATTGTCCACAAAGATAGAGAAATCATCCATGAATAACTCTAAAAACTGATAATCATGTCAGAAAAAATAGCATACATGCACCTTTGAAAAGTTACAGGGGCATTGTACAATCCAAATGGCATTCTTCTATAAGCAAATGTGCCAAATGAACATGTAAAAGTAGTCTTCTCTTGATCTTGTGGATACATAGGGATTTGGTTATACCCTGAATACCCATAAAGAAAATAATAGAAAGCCTTGCCTACTAACTTATCCAATATCTGGTCAATGAAGGGCAAAGAGAAGTGGTCTTTTCTTGTTTTCAAATTGAGCTTCCGATAGTCTATACACACCCTCAAGCTTGTGGTTTCCCTAGTTGGAACAAGCTCACCAGAATCAATTTTAATCACAGTAATTCTAGACTTCTTAGGTACCACATGAGTAGGTGCCACCCATTCAAAATTTGAAATTGGATAGATGACTCCAGCATCTAGCAATTTGACCACTTCTTTCATCACCACTTCTTGCATGTGGGGGTTTAGCTTTCTCTACATTTCTCTGGAGGGTTTAGAACCCTCTTCCAAGTGGATTTTATGCATGCACGCAGTAGGGTTGATGCCCCTAAGGTCAGTAATAGTCCAGCCTATTGCTCTCTTATGCTTCTTTAAAATACACAACAACTCTCCCTCTTGCTCATCAGTGAGAGAGGAAGAAATGATCACTGGCAACTTCTAGTTTACCCCCCAAAAAGCATACTTTAAGGTCTTAGACAATTGTTTCAACTCCACATCGGGTGGACATATGAGTGAAGGCAACAAAGATGCCTTTGATGGTGGTGGAAGAGGCAACATAGCAGGTTTCTAAGGAGGATACCTTGTGGCTGGCCCCACATTAGAAATTAAGGCTTTCACCTCTTGAACTATGGGTGTGGGGGCCTTCTCTTCCACTATTTCACTCCACACATTTTCAAAAATATCACTCAAATCATCACAAAATCATCACAATGCAGCAGCTTGGGCAAAGTCTCTTCCACAAGCTCATCCAATACATCAATTGAAAAACAATCTTCACTATTCTGGAGAGGCTGATTTGTTGCATTGTAAACATTCAATTTAACTTTCATATTATCAAAAGACACCTCCATTACTCCTAATCTACACTGAATACAAGCATTGGCAGTGACCAAGAAAGGCCTGCCCAAAATCACAGGAATAGAGGTGGTGGACTTGCTTGGCTCCATGAAAAGAACCAGAAAATCTGCTGGATAAAAGAACTTGTCAACCCCAATTAACACATACTCTATCATTCCCACAGGCCTCCTTTCAGATCTGTCAGCTAGTTGTAGCACCACATGTGTAGGCTTTAATTCTCCCAAGCTTAACTTCTCAAAAACTGAATATGGAAGTAGGTTTACACTAGCTCCCAGATCTAACAAGGCCTTCTCAATGGTATGATCTCCAATGATGCAGGGGATTGTGGGAACTCCAGGGTCTTGAAGCTTGGTTGGAGTTACAATAGACAACATTTAGTTCACTTTTTCAGCACAAAAAACCTTCTTGGATAGGTGTATCCTAGATTATCTTTTGTGGGTGAACAGTTCTTTCAAAAATTTTACATAAGCTGGAACTTGCTTGATGACATCAAATAAAGGCAAGTTGATCTTTACTTATTTGAAAGTTTTTATCATCTCCTCAATCTTAGCATTCCCCTTGTCAAAAGGAGTAGGTGCTTTCAATGCATTGGGAAATGGAAAATGGAGAACTGACCTCCCATTTGCTGTCTTAGCAAGCTCATCAGATTTTTCTTTATTTTTATTTTTAGTTTTCTGTTGGGGTACATCAACGTCCCCCTTATTTTTTTATGCTATTTTTGCTGCATATCAACATGGGTTGTTCCTTCATTTCCTGCACTTTCCTCATCAGGCTTAACACCAACTTAGTTATCAACCAGCCTTCCACTCTTCAAGGTAGTGACAAATTTTGCTTTTTCATGGGAAAAAGTCTCACCCACCCTGTACTGCCCCTTTGGATCGTTCATAGGCTGATTGGACAGTCTTCCCTTCTCTCTCCTAGTCAAAGTATTAGATAGCTGACCAAGGTGGTCCTCCATCTTCTTGATACTTTGACTATGGGGGTTAACAGCTTGAGATAAAGAGCCCAAATTCTGCCATGAAGCCAGAACTTGCTCTTCAAATATGAGGGATCTAGAGGGTGCTGGGATTGGTGCACTTTGATGCACAGGTGGAACCATAGGCTGCTGGTATTAGGGCATTGGAAAGTAGTTTTGTTGATATAGCTAGGCATTCCTATAAGGCATGGACTATTGTGATTGCTGCTGCAGCTGATTTTGAAAGGTATCTTGTCTCCACCTCAAGTTGGAGTAGTTTCTCCAATGATAACCAACAGTAGGTTGTTGCCCATAGGACTGATTAGCATTCACATGTTCCATCACAAGGTCTAGAAATTGGGCAGCTGAAGGGCATTCCTCAAGGGAGTGAGTGGAGGATTGGCATATCACACATGCCTCCTCCACTTTGATAGCCATTGGAGACTGCATTGCTCCCATGAGCTTATCAAACTTTTGAGTTAAGTTGTCCACTTTCCTCTTGTGGTGTTTTCTCTCACCATTCTCACAGGAGTCTCAAAGTCCCTTGAAAAAAGTCTCCCTTTGTATGGAGTTTTTACTAATGAAATCAAACAGCTCCCAAGCCTCATCAGTTGTCTTATGGAGGTAAGTACCACCATAAGAGGCAGCAACCAAGTCCCTACTTCTAGGATCAATTCCTTGATAGAAACTTTGAACAAATTGCCATTCAGGAATTTGATGATGGGGACATTGCTTCGGAGCTCCTTGAATCTCTCCCATGCTTGGTGAAAGTCTTCAATTGGGGCTTGAGCAAAAGAAATACTGCTCTTCCCACTATGACTTGTTTTGAACATGGGGGAAAAACTTGGCCAAAAATTAACATTGAAGGTCATTCCAGGATTGACTACTATTGGTTGGGAGCATTGACAACCAAGTTCTAGCTCTATCCTTTAATGAAAAAGGAAAGAGTCTTAGTCTGATTGCTTCCTCCCCCAAACTTGTAATGTTGAAAGTGGTGCACAGTCTTAAAATTTCATCAATGTGCTTGTAGGGGTCTTCTTTGTTCAGGCCATGGTATGAGGGTAGCATCTGTATGATGGAAGACTTGATCTCATAGTTTCCTTGGACAATAGGGAATTGAATGCAGAAGGGGGAATTGTACACCCCTGGTGCATTGAATTCTCTCAATGTCCTAGGCTGCTCACCCATTGCAGCAATCTCAGAATCAGCTACAAGAGTGTGTAAGGGATGCTTAGGTCGAAGAAGTCTCTCAACTTCAAGATCTAAAGGAGCAATCCCAGGCTTAAGAGATCTCCCAAGCATACACACAGTAGAAACCAAGTACAATACAGAGAATTACAATATAAAATTCAATCAAAATAATCACAAACCATACAACTAATGCTGTAGATCTACAAAACTACAGATCTAAAAATGTAAATAGAGTTAGGAAATGCAAACTTAAGCAAAGCCTACTCCTCAAATTGGTACAATGCTCCTTTTAACAACACAGATCCAGATCTGAAACACAAAGTTAAACTATAAAAAACTACAGCAGCAATTAGTCAAACAATAAAAAGGTAATTAAAAATATAAATCTAAAATGAGAAAAACTTAGATCTACCAAATTAAAAACACAGATACCCGATAGCGGCGTCAAAAACTTATTGTGCTGGTTACCTTATAATTATTAGATAGTTAAAACAGCAGATTAACAGCACAAATTACAGTAAGGTTGAACTAAGGTAAACAGCCAGTCCTGCATGAACCAGGGCTATTGCAGTAAGCTTTAATAGGTAAGTCAGGGTTTGTCCACAAGAAAATGTGATTTAAACTATGGTAAATCTCCAGATTTATGGTAGATCTGGCACTCTGTCCTAATTTAAACTAAAATTAAAATAAAAAAGAGGAGAGGTCTTTTAGGTTTGTCACTTTACTAAAATCTATAAATATCAAATACAAGTGATCCAGATCTGATTAAACACAGAGTTAAGGGAAAATGGAGAAAAAATTAAAATCAAAGAGTGGAGAGCGGCAACAAGGGATTTTGGTCTCTACTGAGAATCAATTAAATCAAAAGCAATGTATAGGAGAGATTTGCAACAATCCTTCATCTGGCTACAAGCTCATATGCTAGGTATAAGAATCTAATCTCAACCACAAAATCAAAGCAATCCTAAAGCTATGATTTGTCCATTTGAGTGGCTACAGATCATCCCAGAGATTGCCCCAATTTAAGGATCTTGATTAGAACAGGTAAGCTATTGTAGATGCTGTGGGTGCCAGGTTACAAGCTCAATTATCCATAGGAATATCTAATTCAGGGAAATCAAATACGAAAAAGTGAAATTTAGATCAGAATCACCTTGAAAAACCATAATTACTATAATAACATATTACAGCTTGTTGTGCTCAGATCTGCAATCTGTGCAACATACAATCCATCTACAAGGCCTTTGAAACTCTCAATTCACAGCTTCAACCTCACCCTAGCTACTAAAGGGGTTTAGCCAACCATAATTGGCTAAGAAGAGAATGGGGGAAGAAGGAAGAGAGGAAATTTTTGGAGAGAAAATGGAAATCGAATTAGACTCTATTTCTCTCAATTTCTGGATCTCTAGCTCTGTAAATTCTTCAAGCTTTTATACTCTTCTCCTCTGTCCTCAGATTTTTTTTAGTCAATTAAAGCTCAAGAGAATAATTTTGTTATGCTGATGTGGCCGATTTCTCTTCTAGAAACTCTTCCCCCATTAGTTTACTACTAGTAAATACATGTGAGGCAGTTAGGGTTCCCATTCGTGCCCAGTTGTGTACCAAAAATAACCCCATGGGTCATTAACACGCCTTGGAACTTGTACACATAATTATGAAGTTGGCAGCTGATGAGAAAGGAATTGAGAAGTTCTCAATTTGAGTGTCGAGAGGTTCAGGGAACCTCTTGACAGGTTTTGAGTCTGTTTGGTCTTCATTTCGACAGGTTCATGTGGCTTTCGACATGATTGGAGACTTCTTGACAGGTTTAGAGTAGCTCTCGATAGGTTTGGATGACTAGTCGACAGGATTGGAGACCATTTTCACCTTTTGTCCAGTTCTTCATTCATCCTCTCGACGGGTTATACTCATCCTGTCGACTTGTTATACTATCTTTAATTGAGTGCTCGACAGGTTGAATCTACCTCTCGAGAATGAGCGTAGATTAGGGTAAGTTGTCGACAGGTTGGCTTGCACTACTCGACAGGTTAAGTTGAACCTCGCGATAAGTATCTGGAATCTCTCGACTTCCCCTGCACCTCCAGGTATCCTCTCGACAGGATCCACAACTATAACTCCAACCTCTTGATAGGTACTGGAACCACGCAAGATTTTCATATTTCCAATTCAGTACCTCTCGACAGGTTGGCCTATGCTTCCAGAACATCATGAAAGCTTCATGGAACCCCTTGATATGTTGCTTTTGAGCATCAAATCCTCACGGCAGCTAAAGCTAACCTCTCGATAGGTTAACTTTTGTGCTTTCACATCTGGCACACATCTTTAGTGTGCTATTATTCATTTGTTCAACACTTAGCAGCCTCTTGGTGGGTTCAATCTTCATTCCTTGCAGCTGTACTTAGTCCCAAGCATACCCAGTTGGGCTCAAGACATTCTCATAAACTTCTAAGGCTCTGTGCACAGTTTGACTGGCTTTGGGCTGTATAAGCACATGTTAAGATGTACGAGCAGCTTGTTTGGCCTTTTTAGATGGATGTCTGCACTAAGGCTACAATTTATTGCTTATCTATAAAACACACTTAAAATACCTTATTAGTTAGCTCAAAGGCCCCTCAAAGGTAAGGTTAGGAGCTGAAAAATAGTATTTTTCACTACTTAACAAGATGATGCAAACATTGATCAAAATTATCACCGTACACTAAGAAATCATCCATAAAAACTTTCAAAATCTTATCTAGCATGTTAGAAAATATTACATACATGCATCTCTAGAAAGTAGCAGGAGCATTACACAGTCCAAATGGCATCCTTCTGTAAGCAAAGGTGCCAAATGGACAAGTAAAAGTTATCTTCTCCCGATCTTATGGATACACAGGGATCTGGTTGTATCTAGAATATCCATCAAAAAAATAGTAATAAGCTTTTCCTACTAGCTTATCCAAAATCTGGTCAATAAAAGGCAATGGGAAGTGGTCCTTCCTAGTCTTGGAATTCGGTTTTCTGTAATCAATATAGACCCTCCAACCAGTGACCTCTCTGGTTGGCATTAATTCTCCAGACTCATTGGGGATTACAGCGATGCCAGACTTCTTAGGAACCACCTGAGTAGGTGACACCCATTCAGAATCTGAGATTGGATGGATTACTCCAGCATCAAGTAGTTTGATAACCTCTTTTATAACCACTTCCTGCATGTGAGGATTTAATTTCCTCTGTGTCTCCCTAGAGGGTTTGGAACCCTCTTTCAGGTGAATCTTGTGCATACACACAACTGGGTTAATTCCTCCTAGATCAGCAATGGTCCAACCTATTGCTTTCTTATGCAACCTGAGCACTCACAATAATTTTTTCTCTTGCTCCTCAGTGATGGAAGAAGAAATAATCATAGGTCACTTCTTATCCTACCCTAGGAAAGCATATTTGAGAGATTTTGGGAGCTGTCTCAGCTTCAAATTAGGTGGACTGATAAGTGAAGGCAGTAAAGGTGCCTTAGAAGGTAAAGGGAGGGACATCACAGAAGGTTTCCAATGAGAATGCAGTATTTGCCCCACTGAAGAGTCCAAGGTCTTCACTTCTTCAGCACAATGTGTGGGGGCCTCCCTTTCAACAGTTTCAGTCCGAATCTCTTCAAATTCATCAAACACCTCATCCCAATTCAGCAGTTTGGGCAAGGTCTCCTCAACAAGCTCATCAGTAATACCAATGATAAAACAGTCTTCACTCTCAAAGTGAGGTTCATTGGTTGCATTATATACATTGAGCCTTACTTTCATATTTCCAAAAGTTACCTCTATCACCCTAGATCTACACTGAATGCAAGCATTGGCAGTGGTCAGGCCTGCCTAATATCACAGGAATAGGGGTGGCGCACTTAGTAGGTTCCATTTCGAAAAATAGGAAATCTGCTCGGTAAAAAAATTTATCCACCCCAACCAGCACATCCTCAATGATTCCCACAGGTCTCCTCTCAGATCTGTCAGCTAGTTGTAAGACAACATGTATGGGCTTTAACTTTCCCAAACCTAACTTCTCATACATAGAGTATGGAAGTAGGTTAACACTGGCTCCCAAATCTAATAGGGCTTTCCCTATGGTATGGTCTCCAATAATGAAAGGGACTGTGGAAACTCCAGGGTCTTGGAGTTTAGTTAGGGTTGCAATGGACAAAGTCTGATTCACTTTTTCAGCAATTTTTTTTTTTTTGGAAAGATGAATTCTAGACTTCCTTTTATGTGTTCACAAGTCCTTCAAATTTTTTGCATAGGCTGGGACCTGTTTAATGGCATCAAACAGAGGTAAATTGATCTTAACTTGCTTGAAGGTCTTCATCATTTCTTACACCTTAGCATTCCCCTTATCAAAAGGAGAAGACTCTTGAAGGGCTTTAGGAAATGGCACATGAGGTACTGCTGGGATCTCATCTGCTGCCTTAGCATTGTCATCAATTTTTTCTTTGTTTTTATTTTTTTCTTTCTGGTGGGACTCAACAGTAGCCCCTTTATTTTTTTCAAGTTGCTCCTACTGCTCACTGACATGGACTGTGTATTCCTCTCCTGCACTCCTTTTGGTCTCAAAATTAACTTGGTTATCCACCATTCTCCCACTTCTTAAAGTAGTGATGGCCTTAGCTTCCTCATGAGTTGAAGAAGCATCAACCACCATATACTGTCCCTTGGGATCATTCAGTGGTTGGCTCGAAAGCCTGTCCTCTTCCCTCCTAGTCAGAGTATTGGAGAGTTGACCAAGGTGATCCTTAATCTTTTTGATACTCTGGCTATGAGAATTCACAGTTTGTGATAAGGAGCTGAGATTTTGTAATGAGGAAAAAACCTGCTCCTCAAATGAGGGTGCTCTGGTTTGTGGTGGTGGAGCTGGTGAATTTTAGTGACTTGAATATGCCAGTGGCTGTTAGTGCTGAGGCCTTGGGAGAAAATTCTATTGGTATGGTTAGGTAGGTCTATAAGGCATTACCTGCTGCTGCTGGGATTGAAAATTATCTTGTCACCACCACAGATTGGGGTGGTTTCTCCATGGATACCCAACAGGCTGCTGCTGCCCATAGGTTGGAGTAGCATTGGCATGCTCCTGACTAGCTCAGGGTATTGACCATCAGAAGGACAGTCTTGAAGGAAGTGTGCAGGGAATTGGCATATCAAACATGCCTCCTGCACTTGTGTAGCTGTTGAGGACTGCACCACACTCATTAATTTATCAAATTGATCTGCCAAGCTGTCCACTTTCTTTTCTAGGTTATTGTATACATTTACTTCATATATTCTCCCAGTTGCAGTGGGTTCTCTTGTAACTCTAGTAGCTGGCCCAATGTCATTTCTTGATAGAGTCTCCTGCTGTGTAGAGTCACTAATTACATCAAATAAATCTCATACCTTTTCATCAGTTTTATTGAGATATGTCCCACTACAAGATGCATCCACCATGTATCTACTCTTGGAATCAATACCCTGATAGAAGCTTTAAAACAGCTGTCATCTAGGTATTTGGTGGTGTGGACATTGTCTCAGCAACTCTTTAAATCTCTCCCATGCTTTATGAAAATCCTTAGCTGGGAACTGAGCAAATGAAATTATGCTCTTTCTCAGCTGCTTAGTTTTACTCATAGGGAAGAATTTAGCCAAAAATTGGCCTTACAAATCACTCCAAGATGTAATGCTATTGGCTGGGAGCATGTTCAGCCAATGTCTAACCTTGTCCTTCAAGGAAAAAGGGAACAATCTCAGCTTAGTGGCAGTTATTTATTGAAAAGTACCACTTTTCACCTCTTAACCTAACCTTTGAGAGACCTTGAAGCAGACTAATAATCATTTGTTAAGTGTGTTTTGTAGTTAGCAATAATCTGTGCAGCTTAATACAAAATCTATACTTTTTGGTCCAAAGAAGAGAGAGAATACATGCAAGAATGACAGCTAAGCCAAAGCCTAAGGGAACACCTTGGTAGTACTCACCATGGTGACTTACTTGCTGGTCATCATTAACCAAAGTCTAGCAGATGGATGAGGTTAGCTGAGAATGGAGAAGACTGCAACAATAGTAAGTGTAATGCATCAGACTATCAAAAGACAGATCTCGCAGAGTTGAGGAGCTTCCACGTGAAGCTAAGGATGCAGTGGAAGATGCCCTCATGCAGATAGGGTGTGCAGTCAATAGGAGAGCTGTAAAAACATCGCGAAGATCTCGTGATTTAGAATCCTCAAAATTTTCCATCGCGAAGTTCTCATAGAGATCAAGCCTTAAAGCAGCTGCACGCGGAACTTAGCGAGTCTATATGTATACTGAACAAAATGTACCTCGCAGAGTTCTTGCATGGCTAAAGAATACCCAATGGGATACCCTGTGACCATTTGAGTGGGCAGAGTATAGCCCTAAGGTAGTGTCCAGCCACATGTTTGAGAAGGATTCTTCTCACCTGCATATGAGCTTCTAGAGCCTTGTGAGGAGGTTTTGTACAGGAACTGGCTCCCCTAACTGACATCAGATGTTAGATCTAATTTTTTTGTACTAGTTACAGCTTGAGGCTGAGTCATTGCAAGCCTTTTACAGCAATGACCAACTTAATCTAGAGCCTTATTTAACCTGTTATATGGCCCTTTTTATGGGCACGAGTGAGCCGTTGGCCTTGGCAAAGTACTTAGGATTTTATGGGTTGGAATACCTATGGATGTCAGTCAGATCTGTGCGCAGATCTGGGGAGCTTGTAGCACTGGCATTACATAGTATTGCAATAGTATTCATGGCCTGATCTGGTCCAGTAGTTGGGGAAATGCCAGCCCACTCCTCTGGATTAGATAAGCTACTTCTGACTTGATCAATGAGATTTGACAGACTCTATAGGATAGGCTGTGAACATTTGAGTGGACAACCTATAGCCTTAAGAGCTACCCAAATGGCATGGGTTAAGTTAGACACTTCTACCTTGTTGAGGCTTTTGATAACGTCTCAGGAAGGAGAACTGCAGAGACAAACTAAATCTGAGTTATATTATTGTTCTAACTCTAAACTTAACCTGCTTACTTCTCACCTTTTTTTATATTTTATTGTGGTACACACCATCACCATCTTCTTCTTAACCCTTTTTTTAGGATAGGGCTACATTTTATTTTTCTTTTGTTAGGATTAATTTAGTGTAGTCATGACACCCAATTCCCTTTCTTTAGGATTGTCAGATTTGTAGCTAGATATGAAAAGCTAGGCCTAAAAGCTAGTACTCAAACTCTTGCTGGTCCTGTGTGCCCAGGCTAGTGCACATTGCAGGCCTAGTCCCACACACAGAACTTTAGAGGTTGAGGTTCTTATGGATTCTTGAGCTCGTAGCCTGGAAGAAATAGTGCCTACAATGATAAACTTGTTCTGACCCATCTCTGGACTGTGGTTCCCCTATTGGATAGTCTGTGACCATTTAAGTGGACAGGTTATAGCCATAAGGGATTAGATCATGGCACAGGGGTGAGTTGGATCCTTTCTCCTCTTTGGTGATAATGTAGCCATTGGATATGATTTCTATAGCAGTAGATCTGAGTCTGAGTTATAAAACCCATCAAATCTGTACCTAATAGCTTACTTCTCACCCTTTTATATTTATTATCTCACACTCCATCATTCTTCTCAACCATTACTGTAGTTTAGGCATTAGGTTACCTTAGGATGTAGACAATAGTGACCTTAAATCCCCTTCCATTTAGGATTGCAAGATCTGTAGTCAGATCTGGAGGGCCTACTAAATATGGCTATTGGAGCCTTATATCAATTTTGCCTGTTGGACAAACTCTTACTTATTAAAACTGGCTACAACAGGCCCTGTATCTTGCAGGTCTGTGTATTTTTAGGCTTGCTGCTCTGTTGTTTTCAATCCACCTTTGATTCTTTTTCATTTACCCATTCTTATCATTGTTTTCAATAAAGTTAGCAGCAAGCACATAAAATACCATAACAAGTTTTTGGCGCCGTTGCCGGGGAATCTTGATCTATTAGTAGACCCTAGATTTTTGTATTTTTTTTATTCTTTGATAGTTGTGCTTGTGAATAATTGATACTGCTGATTTACATTTAGAATTTTTCTTGCAGATATGGACAGTAGCAGAGAGGAAAATTGAATTGCACTTGGAGTCTAGCTACCTCTGTTTGCACTTCTCTAACCCTCAAAAACTCAGTCTATTTCTCCTTTGAAAATTTCATAGCAGTTGATTAGGATAGTTATAATTTTGTTAATTGCAATGTGTCTGCAAGTAGTATTCCCTACTGTTGGTGTGTGTGCATGTTAGGAAGGAGATCCCTCAGTCCCACATTAGAGCCTCCTAACCCTGAGATAGAAAGGGACAGAAGACCAAAAAGGCCTAGACACACTACAGTTGAGCTCCTTACTGAAACTGAGACAGCAGTCATGGGTGAAGAGCAACCCAGAACATTGAAGGAATTGAATGCTCTTGATGATTATAATTTCCCATTCAACATTCAATTCCCAGATGTTCAGGGAAACTATAAGATTAAAACCTCAATCATCCAAATGCTTCCCTCTTTTCATGGGCTTAGCAAGGAAGACCCCTATAAGCACATTGACTAATTCTTGGCCCTGTGAGCAACATTCTCCATTGCTGGTTTGGGACCAGAAGCCACAAGATTAAGTCTCTTTTCTTTCTCCCTAAAGGTCAGGGCCAGCACCTAGTTAGCTACTCTCCCAAACAACAACATCACTTCTTGGAAAGACCTCCAGACGAGATTTTTGACAAAATTATTCTCAGAGACAAAAACCAGCCAGTTGAGGAAAGCAATACTTGCTTTTGCCCAATCCCCAACTGAAGATTTTAATCAAGCATGGGACAGATTCAAGGAGATGCTCAAACAATGTCCCCACCACAAGATCCCTGACTGGCAGCTTGTCCAGAGCTTCTATAATGGGATTGATGAGAAAAGAAGAGACATGATAGATGCCTCTTGTGGTGGAACTTACATGAACAAAACAGCTGATGAGGCATGAGACTTGTTCGAGGTCAGCAGTGAAAATGCTTTCCAAAAGATGTCCTTATCAAGAACTGTTCAAGAGCTTTCTCCTAAAATGGGACTAGCTGAAACTTTCAAAGGAAAGATGTATGAAGTAATTGGGAATAATGACCTGAAAATACAGATTGCCAATCTTTCTAATAAGTTTGATAAACTATTAACTGTGGTGCAACCCAGATTGGTTACACAGGTGATGGAGGCATGTCTGATATGCCAATCTCTATAACACAGTGGAAGAGTGCCCATCTGCAGGGAAATATCTTGAGTATGTGATGAAACAAGCTGCTGCTGCCCAATCATTTAGCCAGCAACAATCTATTGGTTACAACAAGCAGCCAGTGGCCAACCCTAAGGGCCAATATTCGATTGGAGAAGGTTCCTCAAGTTTTGAGGGAGTTAATGCCATCACAACCCTGAGGTCTGGCAGGCTAGTAGACAACCAGGTTGGAAAGAAACAAGGAGAGGTCATTTCCAATGAATTTTCGAATGAAAGTGAAAAAGAATTTATTAGAGCACAGAGCCAAGAGTTGCCTGCTACCCTGCAACAAGGGAAAAATAAAGAGGCTGTAGTTGAGCCTCAGTAAGAAATAAAAGATGAAAAAAGAAAAAAACAAAAGTTTAGTCATAGACTTACAGTTGAGGAACCAACAATACCTAAATTGCCATTTCCTCAAGCTTTGAGTGGCCCTGCCCCTTTTGATAAGGGGAATGCACAGATAGAGGAAATGATGGAGACCTTTAAGCAGGTAAAAATCAATTTTCCCAATGCTTGATGCAATTAGACAGGTCCCAGCCTATGCCAAATTTCTGAAAGACCTTTGTACCCAGAAAAGGAAAGCTAGAGGCCATTTGTCCAAAAAGGTCTTTGCAATTGATACAGTTAATTCTGTATTAAACATAACAATACCAGAGAAGTTGCAAGACCCAGGGATACCCACTATCCCTTGCATAATTGGAGACCACACAATTGGAAGGGCCCTTCTAGACCTTGGAGCCAGTGTAAACCTGCTGCCATACAGTGTGTATAAGCAGCTAGGTTTGGGGGAGCTAAAACCCACCCCGACTGTGCTGTTAATGGCTGGTAGGTCTAAAAGGAGACCTATGGGAGTGGTTGAGGATGTCTTAGTAGGGGTGGACAAGTTCTTTTACCCTGCAGACTTCCTTATTTTGGACATGGGCTGCAATAAGAGTACAACCCCTATACCTATTATTTTAGGCAGGGCATTCTTGGCCACAGCCAATGCATGCATTCAATGTAGGTCAAGGATCATGGAGGTCACTTTCGAACATATGAAGGTTGAACTTAATGTGTACAACAGTACAAAGTACCCTCAGCTGGACAATGAGGAAAGCTTTGCAGTGGATGTACTAGAGGAAGTTGTGGAAGAAGAATTGCCCACTTTGCTGGATTGGGGCAACATTGGCACAAGTTTAATCAAAGTTTGGGACATGGTAGAGGAAGAAAGCCCAATTGTTATGACAGAAGATATGACCACATTAAAGTCTTCTGTAGGCTTAGTGCAGCATTCCATTTGGAAACCTACATTGCTGCCTCTTCCTCAAACCAACAAAGCACCAATCTTGCCATCCACCCAACAAGTCCCTGATCTAGATCTCAAGAAGCTTCCAGAAACATTAAAATATGCTTTCCTTGAGAAAGATGAAAAACTTCCTGTAATTATCTCCTCCTCTCTTACCATGAGCAAGAGGAAGAATTACTAACAATCTTAAGGAAGCATAAAAAGGAAATTGGCTGAACCATTGCGGATCTAAGAGGGATAGATGCATCAATCTGTATGGATAGGATCCATTTAGAGGAGGGCTCAGCACCCTCTAGGAAAATGCAGAGGAAATTGAATCCTCACATGCAGGAAGTGGCCTTTAAAGAAATTATTAAACTACTAGATGCTGGAATAATTTACCCCAATTCTGATTCTGAATGGGTGACAGCTATCCAAGTGGTGCCCAAGAAATCTGGCATAACAGTTGTTACAACTGAGTCTGGAGAGTTGAGACCAGCCAGGGAGACCATTGGCTGGAGGGTTTATATAGATTATCGGAGGCTCAACTCTAAAACCAGAAAAGACCATTTCCCTCTCTCCTTCATAGATCAAAATTTAGATAAGTTGGCTGGAAAAGTTTTTTACTATTTTCTTGATGGGTACTCAGGGTACAACCAGATCCCTGTACACCCTCATGACCAAGAGAAAACTACATTTACTTGCCCTTTTGGCACCTTTGCTTACTGAAGGATGCCTTTTGGGCTGTGTAATGCCCCAGCCACCTTTCAGAGGTGTATGTATATCATATTCTCTGATATGATTGACAAATTCTTGGAAAATTCTATGAATGATTTCTCTATATATGGGGACAGTTTTGGGCAATGTCTCCAAAACCTCCACCTGGTCTTGCAAAGATGTGAGGAGACCAATCTGATCTTAAGTTGGGAAAAGAGCCACTTCATGATAACACAAGGTATTGTGTTGGGCCATGTAGTCTCTAGAGAAGGGATTAAGGTAGATAAGGCTAAAGTTGACCTCATTACAAATTTACCCCCTCCAAGAACAGTCAAACAAATCAGATCTTTCATTGGACATGTAGGTTTCTACAGGAGGTTCATTAAAGACTTCAGCAAAATTGTTAAACCATTATGCCACCTGCTCTGCCAGGATGTGCCCTTCGATTTTTCTGCTGAATGTCTTAAGGCTTTTGAAACTTTGAAGATATGCCTCACCACTGCCCCTGTACTCTAAACACCTGACTATGCACTCCCCTTTGAGCTGATGTGTGATGCATCCGACTTAGCAATAGGTGTTGTTTTGGGCCAAAGGAAAGATAAGCTGCCAGTGGTCATTGCCTATCTCAGCAAATCACTTACTAAAGCTCAGCTGAATTACACCACAACTGAGAAAGAGCTTCTGGCAGTGGTTTTTACTGTTGACAAATTTAGACCCTACCTACGTGGGTCTAAAACTGTAATCTTCACAGATCACTCAGCATTGAAATACCTATTGTCCAAGAAAGATGCTAAGCCCAGGCTGATTAGATGGATACTCCTGTTGCAGGAGTTTGACATTGAAATCAAGGATAAAAAGGGTGTGGAAAATATGATGGCTGACCACTTGTCTAGAATTATGTTGGAAAAATGTGTTGATGATCTTACAAATAATGTTTTCTCGGATGAGCAATTGTTTGCCATCCAATCCTTGGTTCCATGGTATGCACACATTATAAATTATCTAGTAATAGGCAAGATTCCTACCCATTGGACCAAAATGGATAAAGACCTATTTTTCTCACAGGTCAAATTCTTTTTCTGGGAGGAACCGGCTTATACAAATATTGTGCAGACCAAATCATCCGAAAATGTATTCCAGAAAGTGATGTCCCCAGTATTCTGGCCATGTGCCATGAAAATGCCTGTGGAGGCCACTTTAGTGGAAGAAAAATAGCTGATAAAATCTTGCAGTGTGGGTTCTATTGGCCTTCTTTATTTAGAGATGCTAATACACACTGCAGGACATGTGAGAGATGTCAGAAATTAGGAGGGCTATCCAAAAGAAACTTAATGCCTTTGCAGCCCATCCTTGTTATGGAACTGTTTGATGTCTGGGGTATTGACTTTATGGGCCCCTTTCCTCCTTCAAATGGTTATTGTGCGACCATGGATCCTCTCGAACCCGCCGCGGCGATGCGCCCGCTATTAGTCAAATGTAGAGTCGCAACCCGGAGCTTTTGGTGACCCGGAAAACCTTCAAATCAATATTTTGAGCACTGAAGTGCTAAATATGACTCTGATTTACCGATTTTTGCCAAAGGCTCTAGGGTAGGGGCTTCGGTTATCGATCGGGAAGGGTTTAGGCACCCGATCAACCCGCACGTAGAGGTCTCTATCTATGGCCAAAAATAAAAATAAAAGGGCAGAGTTTCCCCTTGCCCGAAGGCAATACGGTCCTATCAAGCTTTGAGCCAAACCAAAGTTTCGGCGGTGTTACGGCTTGAATCCTTGGACGGAGGAGACACCAAGAGGGTAGAGGAAGAGAGGGGTGAGCCGGAGCTCACGGGCCCTTGTTGCACCGTGGAAGATCTTCGCTTTGGCATGCTTCCGATGGCTTAAACGGTATGGAAATGGACTCTAACACTAGGATTCGGTAAAATAGGAAGTGTAGGGTGAGGATAAAGGCTAGACTTTAGCTAAAGGGAGTGATCTAATCGTGGAAATGGACTGAAATAGATGAAATATGCATGCTGGAATTCTGGAAAAATATTGGCATTTTCTCTCACTAGGGTTCTCTCTTAAGCACTCTCTAATCCTTCAACAAAAATTCAACCCTTTGGGAAGAGAGGGGCCTCTCTATTTATAGAGAAGGGATGGGTTAGGGGCTTACTTAAGAGCTAATTGACTTAGCAATTAGGTAATCCCCCATCTAAGGTTTTCTAGGTTTTCAAGGTCCTAGGGTTTTGGGAAACTGATTTTAATGGCGGATGATGGGGTGAGACCATAGGTGACTTAAGGGTTGCCAATAAGCTCAAAGGGGGTGCAACCAATCTCAAGACACCCACCTCAACCAAGGGGATGGTGAATTTCACCAAAAACAGGGGAGCTTTGGGAAGATGAAGCCCATGGTGGGTCCCACCTATGCTGGGCATATATATTATATACGCTCGACCAAATTTCCCCCAAAATAGGCAGGCATATATAATATATACGCCTGACTAATCTGGGGCTAAATTGGTTGGGCGTATGTAATATCCACGCCTGAGCAAAATTTTTATGATTTTATGTGAAACTTCAATCGGCCATAACTTTTGAACTGTAGCTCCAAATTGGGTGATCTTTGGCTTGTTGGAAAGCTGGAGAAGTCCTCTTTCCAATGGTATATGACCCATCCTTGGTAATGGTATTTGTAGAATTCTATAGCTCTCCTCCCATCAAATACTTAAAAAGGTTCAAGTTAGGTATGGGAAGGGAATCTAGGTTTTAGGGGTGATGTCTAAGGGTTGGGAAATGGTTTAAAAGGGTTCAGGGTGATTCCTAAAGGTCTGGGTGTATTCCTACAAGTTCAGGGGTGCCATCGGAAGCACAGGGGTACATCTCTCCCGAAGTACAGATTGATCGGGCCTTGGGCCGAATTTGGGTGTCTACAGATGCCCCTCTTTGGTATTCGATCACTAATGATCGGATGCCAAAGACAAGAGACATCTGAAGAGGTCCAAGGCACATTTGATGGGTCCGCCTGGTTTAACTCAATTCTCAAACATTCATGGTGATGGTAAGTGTACGTAATCCCTCTCATTTCGGGATATCGTCCGTACCTCAAAGCTAACAGTCCTCAAGCGCATTGCGACATTGCTGGGCATAACTGCGATGATCACAAAAAGTGTAAGCCTGCTAGCCGGGATATCGTCCACTTCCTGAGGGAAATTATAGATTTGTGATGTTGAGTATTAATCTGAACCAGACAGCTCCATGAAATGGGATGATTGATCTATGCTTCGGAATTGATGTGAAGCACGCAAAGCGAAGGTCTAAACAATGTGTCCAATTCTATGGGGTATTGACAGCTCCATCGGATTGGGCACGGGTGCCCTTACTTAGGTAAGGCTCGAAGTCTTTTGGGCAGACCCATCAACCTCAAGGTTATTTTAGCACGCTTTACCTGAGTGAAGCGAATATTGATGTCGCAACACTTCTTGGGAATGTATGCCCATTTTCTGAGAAAAAGTTTTTTGTGTTTCCTTTTTCCGAATTTTTGTTCCGAGGCCTCTAAGCAAAGCTCAAGGACCTCTGGCAACTTTATTTTTGCACAACTCTTTAAGTGGATCAAATGTCAGTTGATACGCTTTAAGAGTGCGTGCGCTCTGCCGGGGATAGGTACGCCTTCGGGATGTGTACGTTTCAGTGGTGAGGTGCTCCTGATTCACCTGAACCGGAGTGCCGTAACTTGAGACAAAGCTAAAAAGATCGGGCTAGGACTAATCATCCCTTGAAAGAGATGGCCAATTCTAGCCTCCATCCCTAATAAAATCACATCTTACTAACTATGCACAGACAGACACCCATCAGGGGCGATAAGCAGCACAATAGGCGCGAACGGAAGCCTCGACCCTAAGGTATAATTTACGATGACAAACGACCATCCTGCGGATACCCAGACGCAAGTGCGTACATTCAACAGGGACATCGTGCCTATACAGGTTTTAAGCTTGTGTAAAAAGAAATAAAAGGGAATGAGCCCTTTGGTCTGTATGTTTGCACATAGTTTGGTTGGTTTGTAATTTCATTTTTGATGGGTCAGTTTCAACTGACAATAGGCTTTTCGAATGGTCTGAAGTCGAGGGCACTCTTGGTCAACATAGATCCAAAGGGGGATGACCAGAGCGAATGCTTAGAAGGTGGGGTCAACCTACTCAGGATTTTCACTAAGCAGCAGCAGGTTGTTATTTCTTCTTTTTTTTGTTCTTTTTTTCTCTTCTCTCTTTTTTTCTTTTTTTCATGTCAAATTGAGACTCTGGGCATGCTCAAACTGCCTTTATTTCTGCACGTATCCTTAGGTGAATCAACTTACCATGTTGATATACCTTAGGGACGTGTGCATTCTAGTGATGGGTTCTTGGTTTGCCTACCGGATCAGGCCTCGACCTCTGCTGGGGGAGATCTGGGGCTAAGTGTATGCTCCCAGGAGTGACCGGTGATGAATGAAATTCATTTGCCTGTCGGATCAGGTATGGGGTGTCCCTGTGTAAGACGGGGTTCGAGAACTTTCGGGTGGACCCTGATCATTCTGAATTGATTTAACACAGTTCTCGCAGTGGTGCAAATGGTCATTGCAGTACTCTTTTGAGAACTAGTGTCACTTTCAGTATTTTCTTTCTTCTTTTTTTCTTCTTTTTTTTTTTGATTTTGCGGGCACATTAGGTGGGCGCCTATAGGTCTAGATCCATTTATTGTAGCACGGTCCCTTTGGGCCAATTGAAGGGAACTCGAAGGGCCATTTTGGGGACGCATGTACCCTTGCCCGATGATATGTGAGCCTCTAAGGGGGGACTGGACCGGGGTCTACAGCATATAAGGGGGTCCGTCGGGCCTCAAAATCGAAAATGGCGGGTAGTTAAAAAAACTACCCTTTTTGGTCGGGCGTATATATTATATACGCTTGACCAAAATCTGGTGAAAATGGTCGGGCGTATATATTATATACGCCTGTCTAAAAACTGGCAATTACAAAACTGCCCAAGCCCAAGCACAAAAGGGGCCCCCCTTTCCAAATTCTATCTTTCTCCCTCCTTCCTTCTTGAGTTCGGGACAGCCCCCTAGGGTTTTTGCGTTTGATTTGGCTTGAGTTCTATTACCGGAGGTTGCGGGTGTGGATCGAAAGACGCTGATCCTCCGCCGATATTTGTTTTTCTCTCTCATTGAAGGTAATCATTACCCTTCCTTTATTTTTCTTTTGAATTTTTGATGATATTGTTGTTGGATGCCTCTTTTTTTTTCTTTATGATGAAATGCTCTGTGATGCCTATATTCCTTTTTCTCTCTTTTTTATTTTTGTTATTTTCCCCTCTTTCTTTTTTTGAAATGTTTGATTTCTTAGGCCTATTTTCCATCCATCATTCATTTATTTTGTTGTTTTTTATTGTTTTTTGTTTTGTTTTTGATGGATTGGTGCCTCTCCTTTTTTTTTTTGGGATTAGCGCGTACATATATTAGTATACGTATATATATATATATATATATATATATTTTTTTTTTTTTTTTTTGGTTTGGTGGATTAGTATACACACACATTTTTTTTGCTTGTTGATGGGTTAGTTCCTTTATACACAGTTTTTTTGATTAATACGCACACACATTTTTTTTTGTTAATGGGTTAGTACACACATTTTTTTGGATTAGTACACACACGCATTTTTTTTTTTGGATTAGTACACACACACACATTTTTTTTTTTGACGGATTAGCATACTCGTATATATTTATTATATTTATTCATTATTTTTTTTTATGTTTGATGAATTAGTACAAACACACATGGATTTTTTTTTTTTTTTTTGATGAGACTTTTTTTTTTTTTTTTTTTTGATGACTTTTTTTTTTTTGTCTTTGGATTAGTGCATATATATATTTTTTCTTTTTTTGTGTTGGCACCCTTCTCATATGCCGATGCATCTCATATTTTCCGGATGTCCGGTGACGAAGGGCATGATCAGCAAGAAGGGCCGGAGATGGCCTACGGTCCCCGTGGGGAACAATTCATCGTGTCACAGCGCTCCTCCCAGCCTTGGTATGAAATGCAAGGCGAGGCAGCCCATACCGGCCTCCTCTACTGCCAGCACACCCACATGTCCAACTTTGGGATCGTTCGTCAGGTAAACAGATGAGCCCCCCCCCTTTCAACTTTTGTTTTCCTTTGATGTCTTCACTATACCACCTTGCCCCTATCTGATTGATGCCTTCTGTTTGCAGCCCCTGCCGCACATTATTTTTTGAGGCGGTTGGTTTGACCTCCAGCGTCTCGTGCTTTACCTTCCCCCAGTGGTGAAGGACCTGCTCACCGATGCCGATTTCGGGGATTTCATTTTGTGCCCCGCCGTGAGGGGCGAAACGGCCTATTTGAAGTCTCTGATAGAGCATTTTCGCCCCGAGACCATGACATTTCACATGGCCGTGGCAGAGATGGCCTTTACACCTGCGGATTGGTCTATGATCACTGGGGTCCGTATTGGAGGGGTGCCCGTGGTACCTACTGTTAAGACCTGAAAAGTACCACTTTTCACCCCTTAACTTAACCTGTGATTAGACCCTTAGCCCTTTAATAAATGTTTGTTAAGCTATTTTTGTAGGTAATAAACAGCAGTGCAATAAGGCCATAAATCCTGCTAAGGAACCCATGATTGGCACCAGAAGTCCCTCAGAAGAATGAGAACTGAGTCTAGACCTGAGAAGAGCCTCGCGCAGCTTCCCAAAGCTTCAGAGAATTCAAAAAAATATGCTTCGCGTAATCCTCGCGAATTCCCAAGACTTCACAACAACTTCTCGCGCAGTTGAGTGACAGACTAGCTTCAGAATCCTGCCTCGCGCAGTAGCCGCGGGATGCAAATGTCAAAGGAGCTGTCGCACAGTTCAGAAAAGCCTCAAAGCTATCACGAGGATTCTCACGAAGATCTGTCAAGAGAACCTCTCGCGCAGTCCAGAAACTATCAAAGCCTCGCGAGGATCCTCGTGAAGTTCCATTAAGAAGTGAACTTCTCATGTAGTTCTCGCGCTGTTCAGGAAGAAGGCAGCCTCTCGAAGCCAGAGTTAGCCTCGCGAAGATCTATTGTGAAATAGAATGCTCGCGCAGTTCCCGTGCTATTCACAAGTAGCAATCCAACTGCGCGAAGCTCAATCCAGCGAGAGCGCACCAACCTCGCGACAGCTGAAGCTTCAGAGTTAAACTCAACCATGCGAAGAACAGAGCTACCACGCGACGAGTCTGGCAAAAGATGGCTACCTAGCGAAGCTCTGAACTTTAACCTTCCATCTCTTCAGTAGAGGACTTTCTAGGAATTTCTAACGATTAGGGCACACACTCCCACACTCGAATCTTTGTGCACGTGCCCCGAGGCATCCAAGGATCATTAATAGGTCATGTGGCATCACTAAAATTAGGGTTTCCTAACCCTAATGCACCGCCACACCACTGCTATATAAACCCAAACTTGGTTTAGGTTTAGGAGTCCAGACTTTATCCCTAATAGGGGATCTGAGATCATTTTTTTTTATGTTCTTCTGTAGTTGTAAGTAGTTTTTCTTTTTCTTTTTCTTTCTCTCCATAGTCCAGCACTTGCTGGCTATGTCTTTGTATGTATTTTTGGAACTAGTTTAATGGATGTTTTGTAATAGGATATGTACTTTTGTAGGATGTGTGCGAATGAGAGTTGCTCTGTGCAAGGCTGCTGCCTTGTGATCCGCCATTGCTTTGGCTGTGATTCAAAGGAATGGAAGACTGATTCTAAGGATCCATTTAGATCCAAGTGACCTATGTGTCTGGGCTATCATGGTCCGATACAGCCTTAGCCCCACCACAGGACCCACTAGATCTGAAATCCCAATGGGAGCCTGAGCTGGTAGCCTTGTGACCATGGTGGTGGCACAATATGCTGCTTTTGGACTCTATGAGGAGGATAGCCTCTAGGATAGTCTGTGACCATTCAAGTGGACAGGCTATAGCCTTAGGGTAAAGCCAATCCGTAGGATCCAAGATGGATTCTTCTTCTCTGCACATGTGCTTGTAGCCTTGTAGGAGATTGTACAGAGGCAGACTCCCCTATATTTGTATAGACCCGCTATCAGATGTTAGATCTGATCTGGTTATGGAGATTGTAGGCTTGTGACTGGACCATTGTAGTCCCACTCAAGCAATGGACAGCTAAATCGAAGGTTGTACTCAATCCCTTGCTGGTTCTATTTGTCTGGGCTAACATGGTCCTATACAGCCCTAGCCCCACACATAGAGCTTTAGAGGTTGAGGTTCCCTATGGATTCTTGAGCTTGTAGCCTGGATGAAGTAGTGCCTAAAATGATTAACTTGTTTTAACCCATCTCTGGACTGTGGTTCCCCTATGGGATAGTCTGTGACCATTTGAGTGGACAGGTTATAGCCTTAAGGGATTGGATCATGGCACAGAGATGGGTTGGATTCTTTCTCCTCAGTGGTGATAATGTAGCCATTGGACAGGATTTCTATAACATCAGATCTGAATCTGAGTTACAAAACTGCTCTGATCTAGACCCAATAGCATACTTCTCACCCTTTTATATTTATTTTCCCACACTCCATCTATCTTCTCAACCCTTTCTATAGTTAATTCATTAGGCTACCTTAGGATATTTAGAATAAGTGACCCTAAACTCCCTTCGTTTTAGGACTGCCAGATCTGTAGTCAGATCTGGAGGGACTACTAGAGATGGCTCCCTAGGAGCCGTAGATCACTTTTCCCTGTGGGACAAACTCTTACTTATCAAAACTTGCTACAATGGACCCTGTATCTTGCAGGTCTAGGATTTCTCAGTTGTGCTGATTCCATCTCCTATTTTACTTTGATTTTAAATTGCTTTTACCACCAACAAATAAAGTAAGCACTCTTCCCTATGCAAGGCTTATCACCAGACTACTCTTGAGGGGAGGGTACAAGATACCAGTGGGGGAGTTAACTATTGACCTCACCCCTACAACTTTTGCAAAGAGGCAATGGGGGATCAGCAGGAATCTAATGGATCCCCAAAAGAAGAAGAAGAAGGCTGAGGCTCAGGTTGCTTCTGAGCAAGGAGAGGGGACTACTGTTGCAAAGGCCACCCCTGCTCCCAAAAAGGTGGCTAAAGCTCCTGCTCCCAGGAAGGTGGTGCAAGCTCCTGTCTCTACTACTGCAGCAGTCCCTCCATCCCCCACACCTCCTACTCCAGCCCTCCCTGTCCCTCCATCAGTTCCTTTGCCTATTCCATCTTTCCCTTTTCCTCTTTTGTCTTCCTTATCCATACCCTCACGTTTCCCTGAGATTTGTACTGTTGAGGACATTGACCCCCATGACAGCCCTCCCCTGGTATCCTACCTAAAAAGGAAGACCACAACCTCTACCATTCCCTCACAGACACACCCTACTCTTTGTACAACCATTGCAACCATACACATTGACCCAGCCACCATCCCAGCCATCCCTACTTCACCTCCACTCACAGACCTTGACTTTAACCTCGCCACTACTTCCGGATATCAGGCCTTCATGACTACATTGCTTGACACCATGCCAACCCATGATATCCCTCTCCCAGATTCCCCACTTCCTTCCCCACATCACTCACCAGACCCTCCATCTCCTCCTCCTACAACCTTCCATCATGCCCCTACTTCCCCTTTCCAACCTGTTCCCTCTTCTTCTCATACTCCACCCCAACCAAACTCAGACACACTTACCCATATCCTTTCCCTAATACATGACATTCAGACCCAACTATCAACCACAACACATACCCAAGACCAAATGCAGACTGACATCACCAACATCAAATCCACCCTTCAAACATTGACAAAACCACCCATCTCTGCACAAACACCTCCTACCCCACAAATCCAGTCCCCTTCCACCTCTTACTCCACAGTGCAACCAGATCTTTCCCCCATTGACTTAACTACAACCCTCACCCTCCAAGACACCATACCCCACCACTCCTTCCCCACTCTATGTATCCTTCCCCCACTCATATTACCTCCACCACAATTTACCAACACTTCCACCCAAACAGACCCCATTCCTTTCCCATCCACATTTTCCATCCACCCACACACACTTTTGGCCCCACCAGTTCCTTTCATCCCATTCACTATCCCCTATTACCCTTCCTTAGCTCCACCCACTTCCACTGCATCCACTTCATTTTCTTTTCCACCCTTGCCCTCCATTCCACCTCTCATATTACCTCCTCCTAGATTCTCTTACAACTCGACTCAAACAGACCCAGAACTTTCTGCCCAGCCCCCACATGTGAATGTCCTCCCTACCACCATTACTCCACCCCTCCAGGACCCATCACCTTCTATTTCTTCCACTCCCTTTCTACCTATCCTACCAAGACATTCCTATTACACCCCTCCTTACTTCACCCTCCTCCATGCCATGAGGGACAATGCCTACATCAAGAGGGATGTTCTCAGGGAATGGCACAACTTCGACAATCCATTGAATCTCCTTGGCTGCATAAATTGAGTGACTTGAAGCTTGCTCACAGACAGCAGCTAAGAGATATTTCAAAGGGGTGGGAGAAAATTTTAGAGACCCTCAATGAGAAGAAGGGTGACGCAACTTACTATAAACTGAATGCGGAGATGGAGAAAGCCAATGCCGAACTGGAGCAAAAGAGAGCCCGGATGTATGAAAAGAAACTTAACGATGCTCAGGAGATCCACAGGCTCACTAAGGGGCTTTCTGATGCCAAACTCCTTTATGCTGAAAAGCAGATTGAAATTTTACAAAAAAGGATTGCATCTCTGTTAGGCCAACCAATTCAGGCCACCCCTCTTGCTATAGCACCCCCTGAGGCCCCACCTTCCACACACCTCGGACCATCTTCTTCCATTCCCCCTGCTCTTACATCTACATCTCCTCCTCCTACACCGCCTACTCAAGTACCTCCACCACCTCCTGCTCCAGTGCCTCTCCCTGCTAAATCTCCTGCACCCAAGAGAAAAAGGGCTGCTTCCACGAAACCTTCTCCCTCCAAAAGAGCCACTGCTGCCCAAAAAGGGAAAAAGCTTGCACCTCCATCCCCACACCCAAAGGCCACCAGAGCTTCTGCTCAAGATGACCCCCATGGTCGGTTACTTTCCAAAGATGAACGCAGAAAGGCTGCTGCAGCCCTTGGATTGGACCCCACTGCTCTCTTTCCCTCTGATTCCAAGTCTGACTCTGCACCACCTGTGGATCCAAGTGCTAAAAGTCCTGTTGCTCCTCCTTCATCAGACCCTGCTGAGCAAACTTATCCTCAGAGAAGGAAAGTTACAAATAAGGGGACTACTCACACAGTTGCCTTTATAAAAATTGGAAAAGAACAATCTGCCCAGTCTGAGGAGGCACCACCACTGAACCAGCAAGATAGAGGCAAGAGCCCGGTTGTCCCTCTTCAGCCAGAAAAAGCTAAATCTCCTCTTATTCCCCCTCAGACTCAGTAAGGGCAAGGCCCAAAAGGGAAGGGCCCAAAAGGGAAGAATCCCAAAGGAAAAAGTCCTATCAAATCACCTGAGCAAACCACAGACAAATCCCCAGTGATCCCTCCTGCACCAAAGGCCCCCAAACTGAGGGTGAGGGCACCAAAAGCTCCAACCATGCCCAAAATTGCAGCCCAAAGAAAGGAAGAGAGGGAACGAAAGAAAAAAGAGGAAGAGGCTCTCCTTCGAGAGCATGCCAAGAAGATGGGTTGGGACTGGGTTTGATTCAGGCTCCGATTAGCTTGTACCTAGGATTTTTCTGTTTCTGCATTTTCTTTTTCTCCTGTTATTTTTCATTTCGTACATTTCTCTCTTATAATAGATCTTCTTCTTTTGTCATTACTATTTTTCTTTGTCTTGTGTCTGTTTTGCTCCATATTATTTCCTTTTATTTTGCCATTAATAAATCTGTTGCACACCCACCTTTGAATCAGTGGGGACATTGCTCCTCATAAGTTTGGGGGTGTGGCAGGCAGATCCTGCCAATGGAATAGTTAACCTAAGTGCAGCAGAATCATGTGAGTAATATGGAAATGGAACCATGTTCATCTAAGAATCATGAAAAATAAGGAATTTAAACTTTTGCCATAACTTTAGACAGTATAAACTTTAAAAATTTCACATTTCCATGATGAGATCACCAAGGAAACTCACTTGTATCAGCACTTAGTGAATCATTAGAGAGAGAAAAAGGTAAGGACATACTTAAGAATTCAAATGAAGACCATAACCAGTGAGATTTGGGCCTATACAAAAATCTTTTCTTTGAGGAGTGACTAACGCAAATTCTTCTAGCTCTAAGGACTGGCTGAGTCACTGTGCTCACTAGGAGTTAGGCAACTCCAAGTTGAAACAACTGACAGCACTCATGAGACTTAGGAAAGGATCAAGGCCTTCTCTTGGACAGTTTGAGCCTAAATAGACCAACCTTAAGCAACTGCCCTTGTCCATACCCCCTTTGAGCTTTAAATCCAAAATTTCTTCAAAATGCACCTGAGTACTTGTACCTGAACCTATGAACCTGATTCAGCCTACCACCCTCACTCTGAGAATTCAGAAGGTAAAGGAGAAAGAGTTGAAGATGGACTAGCTATGGTCAACATTAGGAGAATAAAGAAGAAGTACCTCAAATTCTGACAGTATGGCAACTGAGAAAATGGTGGCATTTCAGAAAAGCAAAAACAAAATAAAAAGAAGAAAAATGCATAAAAAAGAAACAAAAACAATAATGAAGAGGAGTAAGAGAGGATTCAAGAGGGAACTTTCATTGGGAAAATCGAAATCAAGAAGAGAAATTGATCACTTCAAATATGAAAACCTCAAAGAAGATAAAAGGAGCTGAATTAAAGAAGGTGAAGTCATGAATCACCTCCTTCACCTATTGATTTCTCAATTTTGAACCCCTTTTCAACCTTCCATTCTTTTTAACCCAACTCCATAAGCCACATTACAGCCCAGTTAAAGCCCTTGTGATCCAAAGTTGAGTGAGCCGTCATGTGGAGATAAAGAGTTATCCAAGCTATGGTGAGGATCTGTCAATGATGCCAGCACTTAAGAGCTTTGCCTATGCTCATGCTTACAGACCCATTTGGGGGATGTAACTGCTCTTGAGCTTGAGAGAAAATGAAACCCTCAACAATTCTTTATGAGAGTATGCCCTGGAGAGTTTTGGGTCTGATCTTGAATGCATTAGGTGTGACCTATAACCTAATTTTTGATCCAGTGATGAGCTCAATGTTGAAACACCTGTGTAGTGTCTCTGGTGTAAACTGATTGGAAATGTTGTGCTTTCATGAGATGTTGATGCTGTTCAAATTTTTGTGCAGCCAAGGTGTTTGAATTTCTTATATTCTTACTGATTCAAGGGTGAACTAACTCTGTTTCTTGACTACTCACTTGATAATAATGCACTTTTCTTAACTGTCTCGTCGAGAAGTTTGTGGGTGTCTTCACTGAAAACCCTCAGGAGACTTCACTCCTCCACTAGGGATCACCTAGGGGTTTAAAAGGCTAGGTACATGCGTTAAATGTATTCGTGCTCCCTACGAAAGTGACATTTAATTTCTATAGTTATTTTAGTGTAGCTTTGCTAAGGGACTAGCAAAGATTAGGTTTATGGGTGTGTTAAGACCTGAAAAGTACCACTTTTCACTCCTTAACTTAACTTGTGATTAGACCCTTAGCCCTTTAATAAATGTTTGTTAAGCTATTTTTGTAGGTAATAAATAGCAGTGCACTAAGGCCATAAATCCTGCTAAGGAACCCATGATTGGCACCAGAAGTCCCTCAGAAGAATGAGAACTGAATCCAGACCTGAGAAGAGCCTCGCGCAGCTTCCCAAAGCTTCAGAGGATTCAAAAAAATATGCTTCACGCAGTCCTCGCGAATTCCCAAGACTTCACAACAACTTCTCACGCAGTTGAGTGATAGACTAACTTCAGAATCCTGCCTTGCGTAGTAGCCGCGGGATGCAAATGTCAAAGGAGCTGTCGCGCAGTTTAGAAAAGCCTC
The DNA here is from genome assembly GCA_021018995.1 of Chloranthus sessilifolius. NCBI lineage: Eukaryota > Viridiplantae > Streptophyta > Magnoliopsida > Chloranthales > Chloranthaceae > Chloranthus > Chloranthus sessilifolius. The sequence continues at coordinate 45,730,568 of CM037596.1, forward strand.
AAAGCTATCGTGAGGATTCTCGCAAAGATCTGTCAAGAGAACGTCTCGCACAGTCCAGAAACTATCAAAGCCTCGCGAGGATCCTCACGAAGTTCCATTAAGAAGTGAACTTCTCGCGCAGTTCTCGTGCTGTTTAGGAAGAAGGTAGCCTCGCAAAGATCTATTATGAAATGGAATGCTCGCGCAGTTCCCGCGCTATTCACAAGTAGCAATCCAACTGCGTGAAGCTCAATCCAGCGAGAGCGCACCAACCTCACGACAGCTGTAGCTTCAGAGTTAAACTCAACCACGTGAAGAACAGAGCTACCACGCGACGAGTCTGGGAAATGATGGCTACCTAGCAAAGCTCTGAACTTTAACCTTCCATCGCTTCAGCAAAGGACTTTCTGGGAATTTCTAAGGATTAGGGCACGCACTCCCAAGCTCAAATCTCTATCCATGCGCCCCGAGGCATCCAAGGATCATTAATAGGCCATGTGGCATTGCTAAAATTAGGGTTTCCTAACCCTAATGCGCCGCCACACCACTGTTATATAAACCCAAACTTGGTTTAGGTTTAGGAGTCCAGACTTTATCCCTGATGCGAGATCTGAGATCAGTTTCTTTTCTGTTCTTCTGTAGTTGTAAGTAGTTTTCCTTTTTCTTTTTCTTTCTCTCCATAGTTCAGTACTTACTGGCTATGCCTTTGTATGTATTTTTGAAACTATTTTAATGGATGTTTTGTAATAGGATATGTACTTTTGTAGGATGTGTGTGAATGAGAGTTGCTCTGTGCAAGGCTGCTGCCTTGTGATCCGCCATTGCTTTGGCTGTGATTCAAAGGAATGGAGGACTGATTCTAAGGATCCATTCAGATCCAAGTGACCTGTGTGTCTGGGCTATCATGGTCCGATACAGCCTTAGCCCCACCACAGGACCCACTAGATCTGAAATCCCAATGGGAGCCTGAGCTGGTAGCCTTGTGACCATGGTGGTGGCAGCAATATTACTGTTCTGTTTTGGACTCTATGAGGAGGATAGCCTCTGGGATAGTCTGTGACCATTTAAGTGGACAGGCTATAGCCTTAGGGTGAAGCCAATCCGTAGGATCCAAGATGGATTCTTCTTCTCTGCACATGTGCTTGTAGCCTTGTGGGAGATTGTATAGAGGCAGACTCCCCTATATTTGTATAGACCCGCCATCAGATGTTTGATTTGATCTGGTTATGGAGATTATAGGCTTGTGACTGGACCATTGTAGTCCCACTCAAGCAATGGACAGCTAGATCGAAGGTTGTACTCAATCCCTTGTTGGTTCTATGTGTTTGGGATAACATGATCCTATACAGCCCTAGCCCCACACATAGAGCTTTAGAGGTTGAGGTTCCCTATGGATTCTTGAGCTTGTAGCTTGGATGAAGTAGTGCCTACAATGATTAACTTGTTTTGACCCATCTTTGGACTGTGATTCCCCTATGGGATAGTCTGTGACCATTTGAGTGGACAGGTTATAGCCTTAAGGGATTGGATCATGGCACAGAGATGGGTTGGATTCTTTCTCCTCAGTGATGATAATATAGCCATTGGACAGGATTTCTATAACATCAGATCTGAATCTGAGTTACAAAACTCCTCTGATCTAGACCCAATAGCATACTTCTCACCCTTTTATATTTATTTTCCCACACTCCATCCATCTTCTCAACTCTTTCTGTAGTTAATTCATTAGGCTACCTTAGGATATTTTGAATAAGTGACCCTAAACTCCCTTCCTTTTAGGACTGCCAGATCTGTAGTCAGATCTGGAGGGACTACTAGAGATGGCTCCCTAGGAGCCGTAGATCACTTTTCCCAGTGGGACAAACTCTTATCAAAACTTACTACAATGGACCCTTTATCTTACAGGTCTAGGATTTCTCAGTTGTGCTGATTCCATCCCCTATTTTACTTTGATTTTAAATTATTTTTACCACCAACAAATAAAGTAAGCACGCTGGGAATCGCAACACCTGCCCGTACACTGGGTAAGGAGGAGGTGATTCGACTGATAGGGGCCTACCCAACCTCTGGGAATATTCGAGGTTCTGAGGTCAAGCTGTCCTGGCTGGTTGATTAGTTTGAGCCTCACGAGTTAGTGGACCAGGGCCAGCCTGACATGGCCATTTATCTCGAGCCCGCACGCGCACATATGTTGGCCCGCATTGCTCTACTGTTCCTCCTGGGAAAGACTCTCCTCTCTAACACCAGTGGAGGGCGAGTCTCGTTGTCCCTGCTCAGCCTGATGGTGAACTGGGAGACCGTGCATCGATTCGATTGGGGTGGTGCTAGCTATGCGGTACTCATGTCCAGCCTAAAGCGAGATGTTCTTGGGGAGTCTAGCTCCATTGTAGGTTTCTAGCCTGCGATTGAGGTATTTATCCTTTGGTTTTAGCTTGTCCAATTTTCTTTTATAGCATACCTGTCTTTATCTACTTGCTTTCTTAGATCTGGGGGTATCTTCACTTCCAACTGGGTCGCCCTCTGCTTCAGTCTGAAGTTGCTACATTCCCCCTCATGAGTAACTGGCACGTGAGTCGCCGTCAGGACGTAGGTATGAAGCATTTGGTGTTAGGGCTGCGCTCTCAGTTCGACCTGTTGATCCCAGAGCAGGTAAAATAATTCCCATTTTATAAATTTGACAGCTCTTGTGTGCTATGGGTTCTGATCAAATGTGTGTATCCTTCCTCTGTTTTCTCTTCTTTTCCAAGTCATCCTCGACCCCTACATAGGATCTCCCTTCTAGAACTTGGCTTCAGTGGGTCCTTCTCTCTTTTTGCTGGACCGTCGCATCATCTTCCTCTACGAGTCCTAGACTATGGCCTACTATTTAGGGGAGAGAGTGGTTCATTAGTATCGCATTATCTTTGCCGTGCCACAAGCTCCTCCCACCGATTTGTTGGCTCCGGAAGGCTCCATTAATGAGCTTACTGCTCACTTTCTTCACCATGGGGTTCCTATTGATGACCTTCTTTTACCCGGGGGGTATCAGACGTGGTACGATTCCTTTCCCTATCATTTCCTGCTGCCCTGCTTCGTGGCAGGTGCTAACTTTTTAGCTTTTGGCAGGCCGCGATCTCAGGTAATGCCCCTTTTCTCTTTTTATTTAGTAGCCTCCTTGTGATTACTTTGATTGACCTACCATCTTTAATAATAAAATGTTTCTCTCTACAGTTTGAGTAGGGTGGCGACTCAAATGAGGGGGATGAGGCGGCTGCTCCTTATGATGCTACAGGTGCTGGACCCTCTGATCCTTCTGGTGCTGGTGCTTCTGGCGTGGCCTCAAGTGCTGGACCCTCTGACCCTTCTGGTGCCGGTGCCGGTGCCTCTGGCAGTTCGTCTACCGTGGTCCAGGGGACCTTCAAGTGCTTGGATGATGCTTTTTTGTCACGGGTGTGTGTCGACGTAGTCGAGAAGGCACGTATCTCTGCTGAAGATATCCAGGTCCCACCTCCTGAGCTGATCCCTGGGGTAATCTCTACCTTGTTGCTTTGTTCTCTCCCCCTTTGAATTATGCTGATGGCCTGTGTGACTAACACCTCCTTTTTCTTACTGGCCAGGACTATGAGTCGGCAGTGAGTCAAGCCGAATATTATCGTAACCTCGTTGGGCTTAGGGAGACCGAGGTGGTGAGTGAATGCTGACCCAACCTAGTTATTTTCTTTATTTACTTACTGCCTGTTTCTCTACCTGATGGCTTTTGGTGTGTTCCTACAGCGTGCTCGTGAAAAGGAGTCGCGTTCCCTTCTCAATCGTATTTCTCAGGCGTGGACTCGGGTGGGGGAGACTCGTACTTTTCAAAGCACGAGCCGGCACCGGAAGAAGTCGAAGGGGGGCTGCCTAGGACTAGTTCATTTTCTGCAAATTTGACATACACAAAACAACAATTTAGACTTTTGGTTTATTTGGGGGATATGTAATAACTTTTAAACAACACACATTTTTTTTTGGATGGTTTATAATTTTTATGCTTTATATGAATGTTTCATCTCTTTGCTTTGATGGTTTTCTTTTCTTTGGTCTGAAACGAGCTGACACCCATCCAATGATGGGGGTGATCCTACAGGTGATTCTCCGTATATCACCTATGGATAGTGCGTCATCCGAGGCCCCTCCCCCCCCATGGGGGTGTGAGCATGCCTGCCTGTGGGCTGCCCCGAGGTGAAAAAGTGGGCCAAACAAAAATAAGTTTCTCCTTGGGGAACAAAAATGGACCACTGTGAGAGGGGCCTTGTCAGCCCTGGCTTTAAACTGGGCGTATATATTATATACGCCTGGCAAATGTTCAGCCATAATAGCCGGGCGTATATAATATATACGCCTGGCAAATCCATAATGGAAATGGCCGGGCGTATATATTATATACGCCTGGCAAAATGTTTTAAACTTTTGCCTTGGCGTATATAATATATATGCCTGCTATAATCCGGGCTTAGCGAGCTCTATATAACCCGAACCTGGTCCCCCCTTGTCTCCTCCTCCATCTTGGTTTGGCCTTTTTGCCCTTCCTTTTATCTTTTCCTTCCCTTTCTTTTTTCTAGTGGGTCCATTGCCATACATTGACTGATTTTATAAAGAACATCTTTGTACGTCGATGGACCCGCCTTCGAAAAGGGGCCCAAGCTCTTATACGGGGGCTGGTATACTTTCCTGTTTGGACCCGGGGCCCAGTTTTTTGCAAAAATGGCATGATAGCTTGGCTGAGAGTGAGCTTGCTGTTTTGAATTACCTAGGGTTGTCCCGTCTTTCCTCTCTCCTTGCTATTCCTCTGTTGCCCAACCTGCTGCAGGCGGCATTGGCGTCGTGGGACCATAGGGCCCATGTCTTTAGATTTGGGTCTAGGGAGCTGACCCCAACCTTGGAAGATCTGGCCTCTATTACTGGCTTGAAGATGCATCGAGGCCTTGCTAAAGTGGTGCCCAAACCGGGGTATGCAAAGGCGGTCCACGCGATTCTTGGATTAAAAAAGGGTGGGTATGAGAAATGTTTCGCCGGAGGACCCACTAGGTGTTTGATGAAATTCCTGAGAGAACTTTTTGGCGACTCGAGTCTTCGGAAGTTGCCCATTCGATATCCCTTCAATGTAAAGGCCTTTGCCCTTTATTTGCTGTCGGAAGTTCTCTTCTTTACTAGGGGCGAGACCTTTTCCCTTGGGTTGTGCGATGTCTTGACTGAGTTGGAGGGAGGCCGTTCATTGGCGCACCTAGTCTTGGCTGAGATGTATCGGGGCCTGGATGCCTCGGCCTCGGGTCGGGTTGGGATTCTCAGCGAGAGCCCGCTCCTTATTCAGATTTGGCTAGGAGAGCATTTGGCTATCATGGGGCCTGTGCTAAGATTGTGCTTGATAAGAGGGGATGTGGCTCGGGGCTTTCTGATCCGGTGCTCGAGATTGCCTCATGGGAGCGCCGAGGAGCTGAGTACGTGGCTATCTGATGCGGCGTTGATCTGGCAACTTCCCTGGTCGGATGGCACCTTTCCGATTGTCCGCTCTCAAGATTGTGAGGGTATCACCCTATTGGGGTTGACCGGTAGCACATATTATTTCCCATCTCGGGTGCTTCGTCAGTTCGGGTATACTCAACATGTGCCATGCTCTGTGAGGCCACCTTTGTGCTCTCTGATATTTTCTCGGGGTTCTCTCAGTGATCTTGACCGCATAGCCGCCCTCTGGGAGACCCGCCAATCGGCGCTCATGTGCAGCTTGGTTCAGGGGGTCGTCGCCTCTCCTGATTATGAGGTTTGGCTGGCATCTGAGGAATTACCTGCCCCGAGCCCAGTTTTGGTAGGCGTGATAGAGACGGGGCCTTGGCCATGTAAGGAAGCGATGCTTCAGACCCGGATCGAGTCTCTTTCTGTGGAGAGGCTGACTTTGACCAAGGCTTTGGAGAAAGAAAGGGTTTGAGCTGAGATTGCAGAAGCGAGAGCTGCCACAACAGAGAGTGAGGTTCTTCGGTTGACTGGGCTTTTGACTAAGTCTCGCAGCGCAGCTAACGCTTCACGGAGATGGCAGAAGAGTCTTCATGGTAGGTGGATGTCTGATCGAAATGCTCGCGAGGACTCTCTTCTTGCGAAGATTAGTGCTTTGAAGCGTGCTTCCTGCCCTTGACCTGTTCCCGCACATATCATAGATCATATACACAGAGGGGAGGAATGCCCCATAACAGAGATCACTTTTTGGGTTATTTTTCCTCTTTTTTTTTTATTGTTTTTGTTATATATATATATACTTTTTCTTTTTTGGTTTTTTGTTTGTAAAGAAAGCAGCAAAATAGAAAGTGTGCCACGTCATTACCTTTTTGGGACGTGACACTCCGCACGTAATACTGTAAGAAATGGAATGAAATCTATACATACATATATTTTTTTGTTTTTCGACTTTTTCCTTCGTACGTCTCGCAATGTAAGGCTTTTTATGGAGATTTTCTCCTCCACAATGTGGGGCTTTTTATGAGAAAGGAAAATCTATTATCTTTTTTGAAATTTTCTCCTCCACAGTGTGGGGCTTTTTATGGGAAAGGGAAATCTATTATCTTTTTTGAAATTTTCTCCTCCACAGTGTGGGCTTTTTATGGAAAGGGAAATCTATTATCTTTTTTTTTAAAATTTTCTCCTCCACAGTGTGGGGCTTTTTATGGGAAAGGGAAATCTATTATCTTTTTTGAAAATTTTCTCCTCCACAGTGTGGGGCTTTTTATGGGAAAGGGAAATCTATTATCTTTTTTGAAATTTTTCTCCTCCACAGTGTGGGGCTTTTTTATGGAAAAGGGAAATCTATTACCTTTTTTTTTTAAAATTTTCTCCCTTTGGGTCTTTTATGATGTTGGTAATTACAAGGCCAAATCAGTGGGTCTTTTTTGAGCATGATAAAACCCTGTTCATGAGATACAGGTTTTTCCTTTAAACGTGGGAAGGTCAGCTTCCCATGGATTGGTCTAGTCTTCTATCTTTTCCTTTGGTCATGCGTCAGGCGCTGCGGTAGAGATGACATACTTGATCGGGATCTGATCCAATTTTCACATGAGTGGCCTATCAAAAAGGGGGGAAAGGGGCTCAAGGGGTTCAAACTGAAATGGGCGGGCCAGAACAGGTCTTCTCCTAATCTCTCTTTTCTTGAAATTTTTGCTCATAGCGCCCAAGATGGGTTTTCGCTATGCCCGTCATCCCTATTTTTACCCGTAGCGCCCTTTCGGGTTTTCACTATGTCCATGGGTTTGCTCTCTTACCCCAAGTGCCCTTTCAGGTTTTCACCTGGTCCGCGTGAATTCGCTGTTTTTACCCGTGGCGCCCTTGCGGGTTTTCACCACGTCCATCTTGCTTTGAACTCAAATTAATTTTCTTTCTTTTCTTTTTCTTTTTTCTTTCTCTTTTTTTTTTCTTGTAACCAGAAGGCCACGACATGGACGTCGATTCCGTCATAGCCGGCTGAATGAAGTTCTGCGTGGTTCGTTAACTCAGGTTGTTCTGATGCAATAGATTCTATGACAGCTTGGGGACCTTAAAGAGGGCTTTCTTTCGGGTTGTAATGTGGCCGGGGTTCAAACGGGTTGGGTTTTTCTGGGGATTCAGATCTAAGTTTTGAGTGAATTCCAGATTCGGGGACTCCTCTTTCTTTCCAAAGGCTTTTTATGCCCCAGTCATTTCTTTTTTCTTGCTCCCCCTCTTCTTTTTTTTTTTTTTGAGGGGTTTTGCTTTTTTCTTCTTTTTTCCTTTTTTGGTTTGGATTTTTCCTCTTTTCTCTTTTCTCTTTTTTCTTGGAATTTTGGGTGGGGTATATGAAAGAAATGGTTATTGGCCCGACGTGTGTAGCAAAAAGGATGAAGTTTTTCAGGGAATATTTCTTTTGGGCTACTTGACTTTGAAATGATGGCCTCTTTTATGGGGTCCTTAAGCGGTCATGCATCTACTTTTATCAAAACTTACCTTGTCTCAAGACCTATGAGTAGAACTTACAGAGGTATCCAACGTTGATGGGCTCAGGAAAGTGGTCTCCGTCCATGGTGGCGAGGCGAACGACGTATCCTGGCAAAACCTCTCGGACGACGTAGGGTCCTTCCCAATTTGGCCTAAACATCCCTCTTAGATCGGCGTGGAGAGACGGGAAAATTTTCTTCAGTACAGTGTCTCCTACCTTCAGATCTCGACTGCGGACACATTTATTGTAAGCACGTGCAATTCTCCTCTTATAGATCTGGGTGGCACAAGGCTAGGAGTCTTTTCTCGTCAATTAAATCCAACTGCTCAAAATGGGCTCTTTCCCTCTCAGCTTCTGATAGATGGGATTCCAAAAGGATACGGAGCGACGGTACATCGACCTCAACGGGTAGCACGGCCTCGGTCCCATACACAAGGGAGAATGGTGTTGCCCATGTTGCGGTACGGATAGACGTTCTATAGGCCCAAAGGGCGTAGGGTAACTGCTCGCTCCAATCTCTATAAGTAACTACCATCTTCTCCAGGATGCGGATCAGAGTTTTGTTGGCCGCTTCCATAGCTCCATTCGTCTGTGGCCTGCATGGGGATGATCAGTGATGCTTGATTTGGAACCTCTCACACAAGGCTCGGATGCGCCTATTAGCAAAATTAGTGCCATTATCAGTCATGATATCTTTGGGTACGCTGAATCTGTAAATGATGTTGTTCTTGATAAACTTCTCAACATGACTAGCCTTAATGCTCGTGTAGGAGGTTGCCTCTACCCACTTCGTAAAGTACTCTACCACGACGAGGATGAACTGATGCCCGTTGGAAGCCCTAGGATTGATTTTGCCGATGACGTCGAGGCCCCAGGTGACGAACGGCCAAGGAGTAGCCATGCTATGCAAGTCAATGGCTGGAGCATGTTTTAGACTGGAGTGCTCTTGGCATTTGTAGCACTTTTGCACGTGTTTGCAGCAATCGGTCTCCAATGTGGTCCAAAAGTATCCTTGCCTTAGAATTTTCTTAGCAAGCATGTGTCCACTAACGTGTGGCCCGTAGACTCCTTCATGATCTCAATCGCCTCTCTCTCGGTTAGGCATCGGAGCAGAATATTGTCGTGAGATCGCCTATACAGGAGATCACCACAGATGATGTAGTTCGTCGCCAATCGTTGGATGGTGCATTTGTCTACCTTCATGTTCCTTCTAGGATAGTTCGGGTCTCGAGGAAATTCTTGATGTTCGAGAACCAGGGTGGTTCATCATCTACCTCTGTAGGTCCCTCGATTAGGTGACAGAAAGCTTGTTCGTTCCTCTGCTCTATCATGATCGGCTTCATCACAACTCCATATGGAATCTCAACCATAGAGGCCAGGGTGGCCAAGGCATCAGCAAACCGATTTCTTGCTCGTGGCACATAGGAGAAGGTGACCTCCTCAAAGCAAGTTATTAGATCCTCAAGATGTTCATGGTATGGGATCAGTTTCTCATCCTTGGTCTTCCAATCTCCGTTGGTCTGGTATATAATTAACTGTGAATCTCCAAAGACCCTAAGGTGAGTTATATTTAGATCAAGAGCACTTTGTAAACCAGTGTCACAGCCTCATACTCGGCCATATTGTTGGTGCATGGGAAGTTCAATTTGATTGAGATGGGTACATGTGATCCTCTTGGCGAGATAAGAATGGCGCCAACTCCTTGGCCCTCAACATGCGATGCTCCATCAAAGTGCATTACCCAGGACTCCCCTGTTTCCTCTGTGTCCTCGTTAGTCATGAACAGAATGTCCTCATCGGGGAATTCGGTCCTTAGTGGCTCATAGTCCGGCAGAGGGTTCTCAGCAAGATGATCAATGAATGCCTGCCCCTTGATCGACTTATGGGTGACATAAGTAATGTCAAATTTGGATAGGAGTAGTTTTCATCGTGCAGGTTTCTCGAATAGGTACTTCAACGGATCCATCTGTGCTAGAAGTAGAACGGCTTAGGATAGCAGGTAGTGTCGAAGTCTTTGAGTAGCCCAAACGAGTGCCAAGCATGCTTTCTCCAGATGAGAATAGCGCGTCTCGTAATCAGTGAATTTCTTGCTTAGATAATAGATGGCCTGCTCTCTTCTTCCTATTTCATCATGCTGCCCTAACACACAGCCCATGGAAAACTCTATCGTTAATAGGTACATTATCAGAGGTCTATCAGGTACAGGCGGTACCAATACCGGAGGTTTCAGGAGGTAACCTTTAATCTTGTCGAATGCAGCTTGGCAGTCATCATTCCATTCAACCGGTGAGTCCTTTCTTAGTAGTTTGAAGATTGGTGCGCATATCGGAGTTAACTATGTGATGAATCGGCTGATGTACTAGATTTTGCCTAAAAAGCCTCTGACTTCCTTCTCTGTAGACGGTGGCGGCATTTCAGTGATGGCCTTGATCTTGGTTGGATCGACCTCGGTCCCTCTCCTGCTGACAATAAAGCCCAACAACCTTCCTGACATAGCGCCGAAGGCGCACTTCTGGGGGTTCAATCGTAACCTGTACTTTCTCAACCTCTCGAATAGCTTCTAAATATTTATCAAGTGGTCCTCCCTTTCTGGTGATTTGGCAATCATTTCGTCGACATACACTTTGATCTCTCGGTGCATCATGTCATGGAACAGGGCCGTCATTGCTCTTTGATAGGTTGCCCCAGCATTCTTCAGCCCGAATGGCATTACTTTGTAGCAGTAGGTTCCCCAGGGGGTAATGAACATTGTCTTCTCACGATCAACCTCTGCCATCTTTATCTAATTGTATCCTAAGAATCCATCCATAAATGAGAGCATTCCATGCTTTGCAGTGTTATCGACCAGGATATCGATGTGGGGTAATGGAAAGTCGTCCTTAGGGCCTGCCTTGTTGAGATTTCAGAAGTCAATGCACATTTGAACCTTTCCATCCTTCTTCGGTACGGGGACGATATTGGCCAGCCACTGCGGGTACTTGGATACCATGAGGAAACCTGCATCATACTGCTTAATGACCTCATCCTTCACCTTCAACATCCACTCTGGTCGGAGACGTCTCAGCTTCTGTTTAACCGGCTTAACATCGGGGTAGAGTGGCAACTCATGCTCAACAAGATCGATATCCAAACTAGGCATGTCTTCATACGACCATGCGAAGACGTCTTGGTATGACCGAAGGAAGTCTATCATACCTTTCCTCTCCACGGGGGATAGCGATGTTTCAATTTTGGTGATTCTGGGGGCCTCTTTGGTGCCCAAATTGACATCCTCCGTCTCTTCGACGATCGGGGTAGGGCCATGCTCAAAATCGGCAAATTGTTTGAGGAGCTCATCGGTTTGACCTTCCTCGTCCAGACTCGTGATTCCTACCTCTTCTTGTATTTCTACAGGAAAGGGGTCGACATTACGTGGGACGGGTATCACGACATCAACTTCAATTTTATTGGAAATTTTAAAGGACAATATTTTTAGAATTGGTATTTTTTCTATTTTTATGGTCTTTTGCATTTTTTCGGGGGTCAGCCCCTGGAGAGGTGGATCTCTATATATACAAGGTAGAGTGGTCCAGAGGCTAACCTCACTTTTTACAGGTTGTTTTTTTTGGAGAGTTGGTACCGTTTTCACGGTATTTGGCGGCTCTCAGGAGTTGGGGCAAGGATGCCCAGTTACTCACCTGCGAGGCTTGGGCTTCACCTCTTTGATTAGGAGCGGCATCGGTAGGCTCTTGCAGTTCCTCCCTCAGCATATTTATAGAGGGATCCTCTGAGACCCTGTCCTCTATGGTTAGGATGGGCCCAGAGTGGCTGGTGCTGGAGTGATGGGTGGACCAGGGGACTTCTTCCTCAAATAAGGAAAGGGTGGCTAAGTCCATCTCGAAGTATGGGGGAATGATGTAGGGATTGGTTGGGTGGACAGAAGTAGGCTTATGTGGGGTAACCCTCGTCTCCCCATTTAGATCAATTTTTACTACCCCGGCGCTCACAAAGGTTTCACGGATGTGGGGGCGAGCGTGAGGTTCTTCTTCCAAGATGATTCCTCTGGCCTTGGCGACTGCTACGACTCTCATCTTTTCCTTGGCCTCTCTGACTTCTTCTTCTCTAGGCCTATAGCCCAAGTCAAATTTGGTTTGTTGCCCCTTGGCCTTGACGGGGTCTCTTCTTCCTTGGAGGCGTGGGCCCAGCCCTTTCCCTTTTTGATGGCCCCATCTGTGGAGCATGAACACAGCTGCGTCCATTCCTCCTCCAGTTTTATCCGGGGTCTTTTCAGTTGGTCTGCGGGTGACGGCTGAGAAATCATACTCGAATCAGTGAAGATCGGCATCCTCTGCTGTGTGCGGTATGTTCAGCACTTTCAGATTCTCAATGTGCAGAGTGTTTCTTTCCCTGTCTTCTCTGCTCTCGCCCAAGATGGTGACAATTTTTCTTTCTGAGATGAATCGGAGCTTTTGGTGCAGGGTAGATGGTATTGCTCCGAGCTTATGTATCCATGGCCGGCCCAACAGCAGATTGAAAGTAGACTTGATGTCCATCACCTGAAAGGGGGTGGTGAAGGTTTGTGGCCCGAGGATCAGGTCGAGGTCTACTTCTCCTATGATTTCTCTTCTGGTGTTGTCGAATCCCCGGGCGCTTGATATGGATGGTCGGAAGGTGTCGGGGTTCGCCCTAATTTTGATTGCCGTCCTTAGAGGGCATACGTTCAATGTCGACCTGTTATCTATTAAGACCAGCGGCACCACCAGGTTTCCTACTTCTACTGTTATATTCAAGGGCTTAGAGTGGTCATTCCCCTCGATTGGTAGGTCCGCATCAGTGAATGAGATGGAATTTGGGGCCAACACTTGCCCTATTATTTCTCCTACTTCATCTAAAGTTACGTGAATGGAGACATGTGCGTCCTTGAGTGCTCCCATTAGGGCTTGGAAGTGGAGCGGGGACGTGATTAATAAATCTCACACAGTAATATGTGCGGGTGTTCTCTTGAGCTGCGTCTCTAGTATGTGCTCTCTGGCCATTTTTTCAAAGGGATTCCCTGTGGCCTGTTCTTTCTTCTTCTCTTCTCCTCTAACGGCCCCTGATGCTTTCGACTGTGTAGAAATCCGGCTTGACCGGGTAACAAATTCAACAGCCTCCTCTTGGTTGCACTCGGCATTCATGTCTGTCTGTTCATAGCTTAATGACACTTGATGTGGGTCATAGGCAGATTTCGGGATAAGGAAAGGAGTGCATGGTAATTTTGGGGAAGATTGGGTTGGACGCGCCAGTTTCTCGGGTCCCATCAGGTTAACTCCAGTAGGGGGCAGAATGGTAGTGGCGGGAATTGGCGGGGTTGAATTTGTGGGTGCAGGGGGGGCTTGTACAGGTATTGCCTGGGCTTGGTAAGACCAGTGGTGATTGGGAGCAGGTGATAAGGGGATTGGGCGAGGGATTGCTTGTTTGGGTGGTGGTGGAGTTGGATTGGGGCCAAAATAACGAAGGGATGGCGGGAGTGTGACCGGGATGGAGGGATGGAGAGAAGTCTGAGGTGCGGGTGGAGCGGGGTGATAGGGATATGAAGGGTTTGTATAGGGGATGGCATGGTGGGGTGATGATGGCTTTGTGGATGAAATGGGGTAGATGGGGGATGATGGTGTTGTGCATGGAGCAGGGTGATTTGGGGATGGCGGAGTAGTGTATTGGGCGGTGGGGTTTGAAGGTGTGTGTGGAATGGGATAACTTGGGGACGGTGGAGTAGTGTATGGGATGGGGAGATTTGAGGGTGTGTATGGGGTAGGATAATATGGGGATGGCGGGGTGATTTGAGGGTGTGTATGGGGTAGGATAATATGGGGATGGCGGCGTAGTGTATTGGGTGGGGTGATTTGGGTGTGATGGAGAGGTATAAGGGGTAAATTAGGCGTGGGGTGGATATGTGTATGATTGTGGCGGGGCTGTACCCGTTTGGATTTGATAGGCGGGAGCAGGAGTGGAAAAATACTGCCTTAAATCTAAGGGCTCCTCTTGGTATGCCGGTGTGGGAAAATAATCAGCCAGATAAAACGGCTCGATCACCCCAACAAATAGTTCATCTTCATTTGACCTGGGGAGTGAAAACTCCTCCTGATTGCTGATATAATTCGAAGGGTCAAACTCTTCTTCTTCCTCCTCTATCCAATGAATGTTAGGCCTGGGGCCTCCTGGGTGCGGTGGTAGAGGGGCTTGATTGATATTCTGGTTCTGCCCTTGAGGAAGTGGCGGGGGAATGATTTTTCCCGCCTCTAACAGATCTTGGACCGCGTGCTTTAACGGGAAGCACCGGTCCGTAGGGTGACCCGATCTCTGGTGGAAATTGCAATGCAGATTCGGATCATAGTTCTTTGGTATGGGATGGGGTGGCGGGCGAGGTTGGAGTAAATTTACCAGGCCTTTCTGTAGTAATACCGGCAATAAGACACTCAAGGATTGCCCCAACGGTGTGAACACTCGTTCAAATCGTGCTTTCATCTGCTCCTGGGTGAACGGGGCTCTTGGTCCGTTGCCTGGCCTTAGTGCTTGCTCGAAATGGGCCGGGGGTGGTTGTGTAACCTGGAGCTGTATCGGGGGGGCATTGGTATGGGCCTGGGGGTAAACAATGCTCTGTACCTCTGTCCCTGGTCTTCTTTCAATTCTTTGTTCGACAACTTTTCGAACCCCGGTGGCCCCGCTGGCCACATTCCTTCCTAACCTGCCCTCTCTAATGGCGTCTTTGCAACGATTGGCATTTCGGACCAGATCAGCAAAACTAGACTGCTGCTGATATACTAAAAAATCTGCGATGACTGGGAGGGCTCCCTTGGTTATTAATTCAATCTGCTCATCATCGGGAATCCAGTGAGTTACCTGAGCGGCCAATGCCCTCCACCTTCCCAAGTAAGTACTGAATGTTTCATCATGTCTTTGCTTTAGACGGGCCAAATCTAACTTCCTTGGCTCTATGTTCATGTTATAGACATACTGTTCTTGGAATAAGTGCGTCAGATCCTTCCAAGTTTTTATCATAGATGGCTCCAGGGATGTGAAACATCTCATAGCTGGGCGGGATGGATTGGATTTCCCCTTGGAGGCGGGATGGGCGCGTAAGGGGTATAGGTGAATGAAGGGTACTGGTGGGGGGGTATGGGGTTAGTGAATGGGCCTTGATGAGCATGGGTGGATGGGCCTTGGGTTTGAGGGATTTGGGTTTGATGGTTTTGGAAGGCTTGGATTGATGGGCTTTGGGCCTGGGTGTGGGGGTTAGTATGACTTTGGGCCAATGAGCCTTGTTGGGTTTGGGCTAATGGGCCGTGAGGGGGTTGGGTTTGGGTCCATGGGCCCTGGGCTTGGGCTTGATAGGTTTGGGTCCAAAGGCCCTGGGGGGCTTGGACTTAGGCTTGGGTCTGAGGGGTTTGGGCTTGGGCCCATGGGTTTTGAGGGTTTTGGGCCTGGGCCTGAGCCTGATGGGCTTGGGTCCATGGGCCTTGAGGATTTTGGGCCTGGGTCTGATGGGCTTGGGTTTGGGCCCATGAGTTTTGAGGGTCTTGGGCCTGGGCCTGATGGGCTTGGGTCCATGGGCCTTGAGGATTCTGGGCCTGGGCCTGGGTCTGATGGGCTTAGGCTTGAGCCCATGGGTTTTGAGGGTCTTGGGTCTTAGCTTGATGGGCTTAGGCCCATGGGTTTTGAGGGTTTTGGGCCTGGGCCTGATGGGCTTGGGCCCATGGCTCTAGAAGTGTTTGGGCTTGGGCCCATGGATTTGTATGGGTTGGGGTCTGGAATTGAGGTGAGGGATTTTGGGAGGTATGGACGATGGGTGGTTGGGCATGGTTAAGAGGGAATGGGGTATGGAGGTTTTGGAGATTTGGATGCGGGGTTTGAGATGTAGGGTTCTGAGAAGCATCCCACAGGGCGTACATCATTCTCATGCCCTCCATATAGGGTGTGGATTCAGGTGTGAGATTGGGGGTGATGGCTCACTTAAGGATGGAGGGGGTTGGAAGAAATTGGGCATGACCCGGGTAAATGGGGGGTTATGTTGGGATGTGGATGGGCCATGTGGTGGGAATGGTATGTGAGATGAGGTGGATGTGGTGTGGGATGTAGGGGGCATGGATGATGAGATGGATGGAACGTGGGAAGTAGGCGGGGGATGGGGCTCCCTATGGGGTCTTTGGGAGTATGGGGGTGCGGTAAGGGTGTATGGATGGGAGATGGGGATGTATGGATCGGTTGGGAAATGAGGGGTTTCAGTAGGGGATGAAAAGGGGGTATGTTGGGAGAATGTGAGGGAGGGGGATGGGGTGGATGTGAACATGGGTGCCCCAAATGGACACGTGATATCGAACCTGGTTTGGGTGAAGGTGTCGGAGATCGGGTCTTCTCCGATATGAGAATGGGATGGGGATGACGGTGGGGATGTATCGGCTCTTGACATGATCCGCTGATGAGTGTTGTATCGATGTCTCGGATAAGGGCCGAATACCTTCCTGGTTCTCTTTCTACGACCTTGGTTTGAAGTTGCCGTGGTGACGGTCACACCAAAATATATTCTTTTGATTGTTTTTCTTTGTTTTTTTTTTGGTTTTTTTTTTCGAAAAATGATTTTTTTGGCTTTTGAAGATGATTTTTGGTTGTTGTTTTTTTGTTTTTTTTTTGAAGGTGGATTTTTTGAAGATGAGGATTTTTTTTTCTTGTTCTTTTTTTTTGAATGGAAGTTAACTTCCCCCTACCTAGATGAATGATGACCTGGTGCCCAGGGTCAATTCCCGTCTCGGGTGGTCTATGTACCTTTAGTAGGCCCTACGGCGAGATCCAACACACTTCAGAAGAAGCGAAAGGGAACCCTTTCGTTCTATTGAAGGCAAGGGAATCCACGCAAACGACCCGATCCCCCGGAGCAAATCAATGAGAAGTCGCCTTCTTTTGATTGGGTGGGGGCATGTTGGGTGTTAGAGGATGTGGGAGGCTACTGCGGGCACTAATACTGCTAATCGGGGACTTGGGGTGATGATTGGGCCTCAGGTCGGGTTGCTGTGGCCCAGTATATACTGGGCGTATATATTATGCACGCCCGACCAAAAAATATAGATTTTGGCTGGGCGTATATATTATATACGCCTGGCTTAAATTCGGGGATTTTGGCTGGGCGTATATATTATATACGCCTGGCTATTTTCTGGGGATTTTGGCTGGGTGTATATAATATATACGCCTAGCAAAAACACTTCTGTCAGCTTAGTTTGACAGTGAACAGCAAGCCCGAATGTGGGTCTTTGAACTGGTTTCTTGGGAGAAATGCTCTCGGGGACCGCTGTATATGTTATCGGGTCCCTCCTTTCCATTTCCTAGGGATACACGACTGAATTTTGGGTTGTCTACACTCTCACCAGTGCGGGTTTTACGGTTTGATCAGAATTGGCAACCCAACCGATATACCTCCGGCGCAAGCGCCTTCTCAGGTACTGGAAGGGGTGGTTCTTTTCAGGATCGTCACCACTAGGGCTGCCGCCTTACTGGGAACCGGGTAAATTGTATCTGTGCCTAAACCCCTCGAAAACTACCCAAAAACGTAAAAATAAATTCAATTATGTCCCCACATTATTGGTTCACTTTTAATTATAGATTTTTAAAGGGGAGTAAAATTAAGTCCAAAAATCGGGTCGGGGATGACAAGCCCGTGCCGCCTCAACGGGCCGGCGTTCAAAGGTGAGATATGATGACCGAAATAAAGTGCGCAAGTAGGCCCGCCAAATGGCTAAGGCTCGTAAATGACTGAAATTTAAATGATGTGAAAAGTAAATGCGAGCGAGCCCGCCAAACGGCTAAGGCGGCTTAAATGACAAGAATCGGAAAAACAGAAATTTAAAGGCGCACGTAGGCCCGCCAATCGGCTAAGGCACTTAAAGGACTAAATCGTAGGGGTGAGTACGTTAGTAAAAACAACAAAAATATAAAAAAAATAGCAGAAAATAAGAATAAAATAGCAATGGTTAGTAACAAAAAAAATAAGGCCAACAAGAGGGGAAGCGCTAGGGTGATTTCCCCAGCAGAGTCGCCATCTGTGCGACCATGGATCCTCTCGAACCCGTCGCGGTGATGCGCCCGCTATTAGTAAAATGTAGAGTCGCCACCCGGAGCTTTTGGTGACCCGGGAAACCTTGAAATCGATATTTTGAGCACCGAAGTGCTAAATATGAATCTAATTTACCGGTTTTTGCCAAAGGCTCTAGGGTAGGGGCTTCGGTTATCGATCGGGAAGGGTTTAGGCACCCGATCAACCCGCACGTAGCGGTCTCTATCTATGGCCAAAAATAAAAATAAAAGGGCGGACTTTCCCCTTGCCCGAAAGTAATACGGTCCTATCAAGCTTTGAGCCAAACCGAAGTTTCAGCGGCGTAACGACTTGAATCCTTGGACGGAGGAGACACCAAGAGGGTAGAGGAAGAGAGGGGTGAGCCGGAGCTCACGGGACCTTGTTGCACCGTGGAAGATCTTCACTTTGGCGTGCTTCCGATGGCTTAAATGGTATGGAAATGGACTCTAACACTAGGATTCGGTAAAATAGTAAGTGTATGGTGAGGCTAAAGGCTAGACTTTAGCTAAAGGGAGTGATCTAATGGTGGAAATGGACTGAAATAGATGAAATATGCATGCTGGAATTCTGGAAAATTATTGGCATTTTCTCTCACTAGGGTTCTCTCTTAAGCACTCTCTAATCCTTCAACAAAAATTCAACCCTTTGGGAAGAGGGGGGCCTCTCTATTTATAGAGAAGGAATGGGTTAGGGGCTTACTTAAGAGCTAATTAGCTTAGCAATTAGGTAATCCCCCATCCAAGGTTTTCTAGGTTTTCAAGGTCCTAGGGTTTTGGGAAACGGATTTTGATGGCGGATGATGGGGTGAGACCATGGGTGACTTAAGGGTTGCCAATAAGCTCAAAAGGGGTACAACCAATCTCAAGACACCCACCTCAACCAAGGGGATGGTCAAAAGGTCAAACCAGATGAAGGAATTTCGAGCAACTGATGATAGTTACTGTAGCTAAGCTGGGTGTATATATTATATACGCCTAGTTTAGGCATAGTGAATTTCACCAAAAACAGGGGAGCTTTGGGAAGATGAAGTCCGTGGTGGGTCCCACCTATGCTGGGCGTATATATTATATACGCCCAGCCAAATTTCTCCCAAAATAGGTAGGCGTATATAATATATACGCGTGACTAATCTAGGGCTAAATTGGCTGGGCATATGTAATATCCATGCCTGAGCAAAACTTTTATGATTTTATGTGAAACTTCAATCGGCCATAACGTTTGAACCGTAGCTCCAAATTGAGTAATCTTTGGCTTGTTGGAAAGCTGGAGAAGTCCTCTTTCCAATGGTATATGGCTCATCCTTGGTAATGGTCTTTGTAGAATTCTGTAGCTCTCCTCCCATCAAATTCTCAGAAAGGTTCAAGTTAGGTATGGGAAGGGAATCTAGGTTTTAGGGGTGATCTCTAAGGGTTGGGGAATGGTTCTAAAGGGTTCAGGGTGATTCCTAAAGGTTTGGGTGGATTCCTACGGGTTCAGGGGTGCCATCGGAAGCACAGGGGTACATCTCTCCCGAAGTACAGATTGATCGGGCCTTGGGCCGAATTTGGGTGTCTACAGTTATCATTTTATCTTAGTGGCAGTGGATTATGTTTCAAAATGGGTAGAAGCTAATGCCACAAGAATCAATGATAATCAGGTTGTCCTCAAGTTTGTAAAGTAGAATATCTTCTCAAGATTTGGCACCCCTAGAGCAATTATCAGTGATGGGGGTAGCCATTTCTGCAATAGAAATTTCGCGAGCTTGCTCAAGAAATATTCTATCACCCATAGGATTGCTACCCCCTACCACCCACAAACCAGTGGACAAGTTAAAATTTCTAATAGGGAGATCAAGCATATCCTTGAGAAGACAGTGAGGACTGACAGAAAGGGCTGGGCTGACAAGCTAAATGATGCATTATGGGCTTATAGGACTGCCTATAAGACTCCCATTGGGATGTCCCCATTCAGATTCGTTTATGGTAAGGCTTGCCATCTCCCAGTAGAGTTAGAACACAGGACCTATTGGGCCATAAAAAATTTAAATCTAGACCTAACTTCTGCTGGTCATCACAGGTTGCTGCAGCTGTCAGAACTGGAAGAGCTGAGGATGGATGCATATTCCAATGCCTGGATCTACAAGGAAAGGTCCAAGGCTTTCTTTGACAAGGGTTTATTAAGAAAGAGCTTCATGGTTGGTGATAAGGTTTGGTTGTTTAACTCCAAACTTAAATTTTTTCCTGGCAAACTGAAATCCAGGTGGGAAGGTCCCTATATTGTCATGAATGTTTCCCCATCTAGTGCTGTTGAAATCAAGGATCCCAAGTTTGGGAAAACCTTGAAGGTGAATGGTTAGAGGCTTAAGCCTTGTTTAGAAAAACCTGCTAAACCTATGGACACCATTCACTTTCAAGGGGACCCTTCATTAAATTGATCCACAGGTGTGTCTATATTGTATCATATGTTCTTCGGTTTTGTTATATTTGTATTGCTTTCTTTTGTTAAAATTTTAGAGGAAATTTTAGTGGCCTCACTTAAATCTGAATCTGTCTGGTCTGGTTTCTCTTTATGCTTGGTTTGATGATTATTGCCCTTGAATTGATGGTTTTTGCTTGAATGCACAATGTTGGATGATGATTTTTGCTATCTATGGTTGAATGTTTGATTTTAATGTGTCTGGGGGTACCCCTGGTGGTGAGTAATGCCTAGGATCCAGCCACAGCACAAATCAAAATGGCAGATTGAAGAGCACATGCTCTCTGTTTAATACTTTGCTGTCGCGCAATCCAAAAGGATGCCTGGGAAACTCTCATGCAATTCAAATAGAATACTTCATTAGCTGTCGTGAGATTCAAAAGGCTATCCCGAGATTCAAAGTGAACCTCAGAGCCTCTTGCGCAGTCTAAAAGGATGCCTGGGAGACTCTCACGAGATTCAAAGTGAACCTAGGAGCCTCTCGTGCAATCCAAAAGGACACCTGGGAGACTCTTGCGCAATTCACATAGAATTCTTCACAAGCTGTCGCGCGCTCCAAGGTAAACCTGGGAGACTCTTGCGCAATCCAAGTTGCAATTACACCTTCGCTAGGTTTCATTTCCAATCTCGGGACTAGATATTTCCAAAGCGCGCCAAGCTTAGTGACAAGTATTTTAACCCCGCGCTTGTCTCCCTTTCCAGTACTCTCTTCCTTCTTCATCCAGCGAAACCCTAGCTTCCGACACTCTTCTACCTCTCTCCTTCAGCGTCCATTCTACAACCCATCATTCACACCAGGATCCTACAGATTTGCTCCTAACGTCATCCCCATCAGTTGCCCTCTGCCCAGAGATCTCGTGGTGCACTGTGCGTCAGATCGAACCAAACCCTATGATTTTAGGGTAAGCGCTCAGATCTTAGTCCCCCATTTTTATCTTTGCAAGTAGAGTTTGTAATGGCCCCTAAGAGTGCACCAATGAAAAGGGGCAAAGATAAGGCCCCTGCTGAGTCCACTCCTAAGAAGGTCAAGACTTCTAAGGCACCGAAAAAAGGGAAGGAAGCGGTTGAGGAGGTGGAGGAGCCAACCCTTGAGTTTTCTGCACCCTCTGAGCTCATGGCTTCAATTCCCTTGGAGCCTGAGACAACTTTCAACCTGCCCTTCTTTGAGAAGGAGCCTCTCTCTGCCCCTGCCATTCAATTTATGAGCAAGGCTGGTCTGACCCCCTTGATGAAAGGAATTCCAGTCCTAGCCTACCCTAGGCTATTGTAACTCTTTTATCAGCACATCAGGGTCACCAAGGAAAAAGATGGATAAGCAGGTCTCCTTGTGTTGATTGATGATTTCGAAATGTTAGTTAGCCCCAAGCTAATTGTAGAGGTATTGGGCATCCCAGCCGCATTTGACACTAGCTGTGGATATGGCCCTCCCCTGAGTGCCTCAATTGATACAAGTGCAAGGGCTCTGACTAGAGGATTAAAGGCCTCAGGGGATTCTATCAGAAGAAGAGAGATGGAGCCTGGACTCCCTTTCATTGACCAGGTCCTGAGAAATAACATCTACTGCTCAGGCCATCAGCAGCAGAGGAGAGCTCCTATTGCTGATGTTGTTTACTCATTCTCTCTGGGCCATGGCTTCCATGCAGCCTGGTTAATCTTTGAAGCAATGAAGGACTTGGTAGAGAAGCTAGGGCAGAACAAGAAGCCACACACACTCCCCTATGCCAGAGTCATCACCAAGCTGCTTTTGAAAGGGGGGTACAAGATAGCTAAAGGAGAGGAGACTACCACCCTTGCCCCTATAACTTTTGCCAAGAGGTAATGGGGAATCAACAAGAGCCTGATGGAGACCCAGAAGAAGAAAAAAGCTGAGGCTCAGGCCCCTCCCAAGCAAATAGAAGAGGTAGCTGTTACAAGGCCCACCCCTGTTACTACATAGGAGATTCCAGAGCCTGTCACCACTGCTGCAGCAGCCCCACATCCCCCCCACCTGTTACTCCAGGATCCCCTATCCTGACAACAACCTCCACTCCATCTCTCTCTCACCCTCCCCTATCTTCATTATCCATGCCCACACCCATTTCTCCGGTGATTGGTACCTGGGAGGACAGCACCCCCCATGCCAGCCCCTCACCTTCCCCTACCCTACCTCAATACACAACCCCAATACCCCCATCATCTTCACAAAACCCAGACAGCCCGCCATTGATCTCATACAAGAAAAGCAAAATCACTGACACAACACCCATCATCTCCCTAACACCACCCACAATCCCTTTTATCCCCACTAACACACCTCACATTGATCAAGACACCACTCCAGCCATGCCTACTACATCCCCATTCATAGACATAGACCTCAACCTTAACACAACCACTTGGCCAGCTAGATAAAGGGAAGTCCCCTATTGCCACTCCTGCTACACCCCCTACTGAGCAGCCTCACCATACTCCAACCTCTGCTGCACATCCTACTGAGCAAACTTATCCTAAACAGAGGAAAGTCATTGATAAGAGGATTGCTTCCACAGTAGCCTCTATCAAAATTGGCAAAGAGCCAGCTGTCCAGTCTGAGGAGGCAATACCCCTTGGCCAGCAAGACAAAGGAAAATCCCCTATGATCCCTTCTGAACTCAAAACCAGAAAAATGAGGGCGAGGGAACCAAAAGCTCCAACCATGAAGAAACCACCAACCTAACCAAAGAAACCAAGACAGACAAAGAAAAAGAGTCCAACTGAGAGCAAAGCAAAGAAGAAAAAGAGTCCAACTGAGAAGCAAGCAAGGAAGAAAAAGGACAAAGCTGCACTTAGAAAACATGCACAAAAGATGGGCTGGGACTGGTTCATAGATTCAGATCCATATTCAGATTCCTCCTCCTCTTAAAACCTAGATTGTACTTAGGCTTTTCTTTCCTTTCCACTTTTTTTCTTCTTGTCATTTTAAATACAGTTGTACATTTCTTTCTCAATTAATAGAATTCTTTTTGTATATTGCTTTGTGTATTTGGTCTGTGTGTGTTTACTTTTTTGTTCCTGACTATTACCCTGCACTTTCTGGCCTTTGAACCAGTGAGGACACTGCTCTTCATAGTTTGGGGGTGTGGCAGGGTAGGTCTACCAATAGAATAGTTAACTTTAGTGCAGTAGTGGTGGTATAATTGGGATGAATAAAGTTGATTTTCAACTAACTTGCTGCAATGAGGAAATTTGTAAAAATATTAAAATATTTTTGCAGACATTTTGAAACTGAAAATTTTAAAATCTTAGCACCACCATGAAGCTAACATCAGAAAAATTTTCAATTAGTACTTAGTGAACCTAAGAGGAAAGAAAAAAGGTAAAAATACACCCCATGGGTTAATTTGAGGACCATACCTAGTGAGATTTGGGCCAATCATTTTCTTTTGAAGGGTGTTTTTGGCATTATTTATGCTCCAAGGACTGATTGAGTCAAGACCTTTTCACTAAACGTTAGGCACCTCCAAATCAAAACTGATTGACAGCACTCATGACACTAAGGAAATGATCCAAGGCCTTCATTTGGAAAGTTTGAGCCTGAAAATCCAACCTTTTAAAACTGCCCTTTCGCATACACTAGTTGAGCCTTAAAAATCCTACTTTTCTTTGACAAACACAAAAGTACTTGCACCTTAACCTCTTGACCTGATTCAACCTCACCCTCACTCTGAGAATTCAGAAGGTAAAGGAGGAGTTAAAGATAGTGAGAGTGGTCCAACGTTTGGTGGAAGGTGAAGAAAAGCAACTTATGAACAGCAGTGTATCAATGGTATTTGTGTGGCAGTTCATCATAAAAATCATAAAAATATTGAATAAAAATAAAAAGAGAAAAAGAAAGAGAAGTCTAGAGAAGAACATCATTTGAAAATTGAAAAGAAGAGGAGAAGCTGGCCACTTTGATTCTGGAATATCTCAAGTAAGATGAAGTTTTGCTGAAATGAAGGTTGTGAAGTCATGAATCACTCCTTATCTTGCTGATTTCTTAATTTTGATTCCCTTTTTCCCCTTCATTCTCTATATCCCTCACCTATAAGCCACATTACAACCCATTTAAAAAGTCCTTATAGATCCAAAGTGAAATGAGCTGTCATGTGGAGATGAGGAGTTGTCCAATCTATGGTGAAAAATCATGAGGATGTCAGAAATTAGAAGCCTTGCCTATGCTCATGCTTGCAGGCCCATTTGGGGTCTGTAACTGCTCTTGAGCTGTTTTGAATGTGAACACCCTCAGATTGTCAATGTTGAGAGATAGCCCTGGTGAGAATTGGGTCTGAATTTTAACCTCATTGGGGTTGTATCCAACCTAATTTTTGAATTTAAGGCAAGCTTGGTACTAATTCTTACACATTGAATTTCTAATGTAAAATGAATGGTGGTGATGCAAATACATGCTAATTTTGAGTTTTAAATGGCCTGCATTATTGCTACAATTTCCTCTGAATTCCAAAGAAAAGTAGATTGATGCTTTATTCATTGAAATTTGTTTTGCCATTGACTGCACCACTGTTAACTATTTTTCTTGAGAAGTTTGTGGGTAACTTCACTGAAAACCCTCAGGGGACTTCACTCCTCCACTAGGGATCACCTAGGGGTTTAAAAGGCTTGGTACATATGCTAAATATACCCGTGATCCCTATGAAAGTGACATTTAATTAGTTAAAGATTTGCTAAGGGACTAGCAGAGATTAGGTTTGGGGGTGTGTTAGGACCTGAAAAGTACCACTTTTCAACCTTTAACTTATTCTCTGTTAGACCCTTAGTCATTTAATAAATGTGTGTTAAGCCCATTTTGTAGGTAATAAGCAGCAGCTGCAGATAAGGCCCTAACCATGCCAAGAAGCTTACTATTGTCCCAAAAGTGTCTCAGGAGAAAGGAAGTTAGACCCAGACAGAGAACTGGCTGCAGCATAGGCACAACAAAGCAGTAATAAGTTAAGAAGTGAGCCTTGCGCAGATGTCATAGGGTTCAATTGAATCCGAAAGAATGCTTCGCGCAGTTGTCGCGGGTTTCTGAAAGCAGCACACCAACTGGTCATGCTGTTCTCACATAGATTGAAGACAAAAGGGATTAAAAGCATACTTTGCATAGTTCTCACGAGGCTCAGTTGGAAGCTCTCGCGTAGTCTCGCGCAGCTCAAGAAAGGATCCTTTAATCTTCGTGTGATTCACTGAGGAGAGAGAGCTCCAGGCATTCCTGCGTGCAGCTGTCGCGCAGTGGCCATGGGATACAAACCTTCAGGGAACTACTCGAGTGATCCAGAGGCCTATGCACCTTGCTTCTTCGCGAGGATCCTCGCGAGATTCACCAAGGAATGAACTGCACGCGCGATTCCCGCGCCACTCAAATGGAAAGCATGATTCCCACGACAACCAGAGTAATCCCGCGATGACCAAATTATCAATCCTGCGACTACAAGAGCTTCAAGTCAATTCAATCTCGCGATGCCAATTCTATCATGCGACAAGACCTGAAAATCCTTGCTACCTAGCGAGGCGCAGGATCTTAACTTCTCCCCACTTTTGTAGGGGCAATCTGAGAACTTTCAGTAACTAGGGCATGCACTCCAATGCTCCAATCTCCATGCACACGCCTCGAGGCATCCAAGGAACAGAAACAAGCCACGATTGTATTGATAAAATTAGGGTTTTCCTAACCCTAATGCTCTCACAGCTGACTGCAATATAAGCCTAAGCCTAGTTTTGGTTTAGAGGAGAATTTTTCTGTACTCCTTCTTGAATCAACTATAGAATTCCAGTAGGCTAAGGTTAGGGTTTAGGCAACTTCTTTTTCCCTTTTCCTTCTCTCCATAGTCCAGCACTTGCTGGCTATGCCTTTGTATGTTTATTTGGAACAGTTTTAATGGTATTTTATAATAGGCTGTTATACTTAAATGGGATTAGTGTTTTGAGAGTTGTTCTGTACAAGGCTGCTGCCTTGAGATCCTCCATTACTATGTTGCATTGTAAGCAATGGAGGATTGTTTTTAAGGATTTATCTAGGTCTAAGTGACCTATATATCCAAGTTAGGCACATTGCAGGCCTATGCCCCACCACAGGATCCACTAAATCTAAATCCCCATGGGAGCCTGAGCTGGTAGCCTTGTGAACATGGTGGTGGCAGCAATCTTCTTGTTCTGTCTCAGACCTCTGTGAGGAGGATAGCCTCTGTGGATAGTCTGCGATCATTCAAGTGGACAGGTTATAACCCTAGGGTGAGGCCAATCCATAGATCTAATACAGATTCTTCTTCTCTGCACTTGTGTTTGTAGCCTTGTGAGAGATTATGCAGAGACAGACTCCCCTGTATTTGTATAGACCCACCATCAGATGGCATATTTGATTTGGCTGTAGAGATTGTAGGCTTATGACTGGATCACTGCTATCTTTCTTAAGCAGTGAACAGCTAGGCCTAAAAGCTAGTACTCAAACTCTTGCTGGTCCTGTGTGTCCAGGTTAGTGTACATTGCAGGCCTAGCCCCACACACAGAACTTTAGAGGTTGAGGTTCCTATGGATTCTTGAGCTGGTAGCCTAGAAGCAGTAGTGCCTACAATGATAAACTTGTTCCGACCCATCTCTGGACTGTGGTTTCCCTATTGGATAGTCTGTGACCATTTAAGTGGACAGGTTAGAGCCATAAGGGATTGGATCATGGCACATGAGTGAGTTGGATCCTTTCTCCTCTTTGGTGATAATGTAGCCATTGGACAGGATTTCTATAGCAGCAGATCTGAGTCTGAGTTATAAAACCCATCAGATCTGTACCTAATAGCTTAATTCTCACCCTTTTATATTTATTATCTCACACTCCATCATTCTTCACAACGATTTATGTAGTTTAGGCATTAGGTTACCTTAGGATGTAGATAATAGTGACCTTAAATCCCCTTCCATTTAGGATTTCCAGATCTGTAGTCAGATCTGGAGGGCCTACTAAAGATGGCTCCCTTGGAGCCTTAGATCAATTTTCCCTATGGGAAAACTCTTACTTATTAAAACTTGCTATAACAGGCCCTGTATCTTGCAGGTCTGTGTATTTTTAAGCTTGCTACTCTGTAGTTTTCAATCCACCTTTGATTCATTTTCATTTACCCATTCTTATCATTGTTTATAATAAAGTTAGTAGCAAGCACATAAAATACCATAATAGCTCCCTACGAAAGTGGCATTTAAATTCTTTGAATTGTTGTTTTAAATTTTCCTTTGCTCAGAGACTAGCAAAGATTAGGTTTGGGGGTGTGTTATTCACTGAAAAGTATCACTTTTCACCTTTTAACCTAGCCTTTGATAGACCTTGAAGCAGACTAATAATCATTTGTTAAGTGTGTTTTATAGTTAGCAATAATTTATGCAGCTTAATACAAAATCCCTACTTTTTAGTCCAAAGAAGAGAGAGAATACATGCAAGGATGGCAGCTGAGCTAAAGCCTAAAGGAACACCTTGGTAGTGCTCACCATGGTGACTTACTTGTTGGTCATCATTGACCAAAGTCTAGCAGATGGATGAGGTTAGCTGAGAATGGAGAAGACTGCAACAGCAACAAGTGCAATGCATCAGAGTATCAAAAGATAGATCTCGCAGAGTTGAGGAGCTTTCTCACGAAGCTAAGGATGCAGTGGAAGACGCCCTCACGCAGATGGGGCGCACAGTCAAGAGGAGAGCTATAAAGACATCACGAAGATCTCGTAGTTTAAAATCTTCAGAATTTGGTACACAAAGTTCTCACGGAGATCAAGCCTTAAAGCAGTCGTGCGCAGAACTTAGCGAGTCCATATGTATATTAAACAAAATGTACCTCGCAGAGTTCTTGCATGGCCAAAGAAGAGATAGATGCCTAAAATTCTCCTCGCACAGATCTCGCGCACTCTGAAGCCTTACCAATTACTACGCGAGTGCAGGAACATACTTGCACAAGTACTCAGAGAGAGACAGAACTTCTGAAGCTCTACTGCGTGAGAATTCTAGGTGCTCCAGATCATCTCCATGATAGCTTTACAGCGTAAATGAACTGCAAGATTAATTGAAGGTTTGCTGCGTGAGTGAGCACTTCCCACCAGCCAAAGGTTACTCTGCGAGGGCTCTGCAGCTGCGCGAATGAATTAATGCATATGCCAGCCCCACCAAGCAAGGTTTTCCAACTTCTTAATTCTAACAGAAGGACCTTTTGAGAATTTCCCAAGGCTAGGGCACACTTCCCAAGGCATAGATCTCGAGGTGCACATCTTAAGGCACTCAAGGGTCATAATAGTGCCACGTTTGCTAGAAAAACTAGGGTTAATCTCTTCGGAACTAAGGCCGCATGGATAGAGTATATAAGCTACACTTAGAGTTTAATTTTAATCATCAATCCTTCCTTCATCCTCTGTCAGTTGAGAGTTCCAGCAGGCTAGGGTTAGGGTTAGGGTTTGATAACCTCTTTTTCTTATTTTTCTTCCCTCTTAGCCCAACATTTGCTAGCTAATCTCCTTGTAAGTAGTTAGGCTAGCTCTATTTCAGTTCTGCAATAGGTTTTATATATATTAGGATCTTTGATGAGCAGTTGTATACAGGCAGCAGCCAGGAGGTAGTTCATTGTAAGGTTTGCTTTTATTAATGGATTGCTATTTTAATGAGTAATTGAATCTAAAGATCTTATGGTTCCCTTAGATGTCTATAGGATCCATGTATTTGGGATTAGCCCATTCAGTTTCCAGTAGATCTATTATTTACCATCTGATCTCCCTTGGTTTGATAGCCCCATGGAAAGCAATGCTGGATCTGTAGTGATATCTGGGGAATTCGGAGGCCTGTGGACCATGGTGGTTGCAGCAGTTTACATGTTCTTTCTCAGACCTCTGTGGTATGGATAGACCAATGGGATACCCTGTGACCATTTGAGTAGACAGAGTATAGCCCTAACGTAATGTCCAGCCACATGTTTGAGAAGGATTCTTCTCTCCTACACATGAGCTTCTAGAGCCTTGTGAGGAGGTTTTGTACAGAAAGTGGCTCCCCTTTATTTTACCTAACTGATATCAGATGTTAGATCTGATTTCTCTATAGTAGTTACAACTTGAGGCTGAGTCATTACAGGCCTTTTGTAGTAATGACTAGCTGAATCTAGAGCCTTATTAAACCTGTTATATGGTCCTTTTTGTGGGCACTAGTGAGCCGTTGGCCTTGGCAAAGCACTTAGGACTTTATGGGTTGGAATATCGATGGATGTCAGCCAGATCTGTGCACAGATCTAGGGAGCTTGTAGCACTGGCATTACATAGTGCTGCAATAGTATTCATGGCTTGATCTGGTCCAGTGATTGGGGAAATGATCAGTTCACTCCTCTGGATTAGATTAGTCACTTCTGACTTGATCAATGGAATTTGATAGACTCTATAGGATAGGCTGTGACCATTTGAGTGGATAGCCTATAGCCTTAATTGCACCTCAAATGGCGTGGGTTAAGTTGGATACTTCTACCTTGTTGAGGCTTTTGATAGCATCTTAGCAAGGAGCACTGCAGAGACAGATTAAATCTCAGTTACATTACTACTTTAACTCTGAAATTAACCTGCTTACTTCTCACTATTTTTTATATTTTATTTTGGCACACACCATCACCATCTTCTTCTTAACCCTTTCTTTAGAATAGGGCTATATTTTATTTTTCTTTTGTTAGGATTAATTTAGTGTAGTCGTGACACCCAACTCCCTTTCTTTAGGGTTATTAGATCTGTAGTCAGCTATGAAGGCCTAATATTATAACCCATTCTGGGTTCTAGATCAATTTCTTTATGGGACAAACTCTTACTTATCAAAACTTGCTACAATAGGCCCTGTATCTTGCAGGTCTAGGATTGCCTTAGTTGTGCTGAATCCATTCTTTTATTTTATTTTGTTTTTAAATTTGTTTCCACCACACAATAAACAACACTAGAGGAGTCTGAATCAACAGTGGCTTCATCTCCCAGTTCAGTAATTTTGAAAGTTGTGCATAAAGATAGAAATTCATCAATGTATTTATATGAATCTTTCTTACTCAGTCCATGGAAGGATGACAACATTTGAATAGTCTGGGGTTTGATCTCATAATTCTCCTCAGCTATAGGGAATTGAATGCAAAAGGGGGAAGAATATGCCCCTGGTGCATAGTAATCCCTCAATAGTCTTGCTTCACCCATCTCAATAGTCTCACAATGATCAGCAGGGAAGTGTGCTGGTTGTCTAGCTCCAAGGTTTCTCTCAACTTCAAGATTTAAAGATAAAATCTCATTGTGAAGAGTCCTTCTACCAAACATACAACAAATAAACACACACACAATATACTGCTGCTAAATTCAAAAATGAAAAAATGAAAATGTAATCAAAGGAGCAAGAAATGCAAACTCAGGTAGAATCAGATCCAGCTGCAAGCAATTTACCCCTGTCCAAGCTACAGCTCAAGGTTTGAAAATAAAATCAAAAGACTATGAAAACCACAACAACATTTATTCAAACATTACAACTACATAGAATCTAACTAACACTCAGATTTACCAAATCTAGATCTACAATCCCCGGCAGTGGCGTCAAAAACTTGTTGGGCTGTGCTTCTATTTTATTAAAAAGTGATGGTAAAAAAAATATAGCACAAAAGCATAAAACTGGAATGGAATGAATCAACACAAAAAATAACAACAATTTATACACAGTCCTGTAAGATTAGGGCTGTTGTAGCAAGGTTTAAATGAGTAAGAGTTTGTCCCACATAGTAATGTGATCTGAAAGGTAGTAAATCTCTAGATCTGTTACAGATTTGGAAAACCTATTCCTATTCTAACTTAAAACTAAGGAAAACAGGGAAAAGGGATGGAGTTTTGTGGTTGTCACTAACTAAAAACAGAAATAGACTAGATCTAATTAAAACATATTTAAAAACTAGATCAGAGATGAAGGAAGAGAAAATTGAGGAAAATAGCAAATGTTTTGGTAAAAGAAAAGCCAAATATGGAGAATGAATAGCTAGGAGATAGCTTTCACTGTAAAATTGATTTGTAAAGCAGAGTAGAAGATGGATCTGTAGCAATCCTTCATTTGACTACAAGCACAATTGCAAGGTAGAAGGATCCAAAATCTGGCCTGAGATATGGACTAGTCCTAGGGTTATACTCTGTCCACTCTAATGGTCACAGAGTATCCCATGGATATAATCCAGTCATGGGGGAAAGAAATGAAACAGTAAAATCACTGCAAATGCTATGGATGTAAGGCTACAAGTTCATGCATCCATAGGTGCATAAAATTTATAAAAATCGACTGAAAACCAAATGATTTTGCAAATTCAATGAACATTAGAATCAGTCATTCATTGATCTATAAAAACTTACAACAAATTGACCCTCTGATTTGCAGTCTCTGCAATTTTCACACCTCATATAATGCTATCACAAATCAAATTACAGATCAACTAACCCTAGCTGCTACAAAGATTTAGCCAACCATGGTTGGTCTAAGGAGAGAATAGAAGAAGATGAAGAAGTACAAAAAAGGTGGGAATGGCTCAAAAATTTCCTCAATCTCTAGATGCCTACATCTGTTTTATTCTCTCCTATTTATACAAATTCCCAAATGCCTTAGATCTGTTTTGGACAATCCGAGAAGAGGAGAATCAAATTTGTTATAAGACCTGATGACATGGCTGCATTTCCTCCAAGTATTGCCCTAATTCTGTTAGAACAGTTGTGCACACGTGGGGTAGTTAGGTCAGGTGCCCTATGTGCTGATGGAGTTACAAAAATGCCCTCCAAAGTTAAAAGACAGCTATTGGACCCATGCCTTGAGTGGTTGAAGCTTCAAAAATCGAATCTCAAGAGGTTCAGGCAACTGCTCGAGAGGTTAAAGGCTTCAGGTAGCTCAACTTGATAGGTTCAGAGTACAGTTCGACAGGTTACTTCATCAAGCTTTAAACAACTCGATAGGTTTATTGCTTCAGGCATATTCTCGAGTGGTTCAAACAATAACTCGAAAAGATGGTTCATAGGTGCAGGGAACCACTCGAGTAGTTTAAGTGTGCAACTCGATAGGTTCTTCTCTTAAACCATGAACCACTCAATAGGTTAAATCTTAGACCTATAGACTGCTCGACAGGATCAATACCACTCGACAGGTTGCTACTTTAAGTTGTAAACTACTTGGTAGCTTCAGGCAACCACTCGACAAGATCAGTGCAGCTTCAGCAACTGTTCAAGTATGCATCAGATCTATTCGACAGGGGCATTTTAACTACTCAACAACTTCTTTAACTGCTTGAGCACTACTTTTTTGAGCCTCTGCTACTGATGAATAGCCTGTTATAGCCCTCTGTCATTGATGGGTCTTCTCATTAGTCAATGGTTGACTCAGATCTACCTCCTTTTTGCCTTTACTACATGGCTTTCTGTACTTTACTGCAAATTATTACTAACTACAAAACAACACTAAAAAAATAATCATTAAATAAATCTAAGATCCTATAAAGGCTAGGTTAGGAGGTAAAAAATGGTATTTTTCATTGATTAACATGACTTCATCTCCCATACCAACAATTTTGAAAGTGGTGCACAAAGACAGAAATTCACCAATGTGTTTATATGGGTCTTCCTTACTCTTTCCATGAAATGAGAGCAACATTTGAATAGTCTGAAGTTTGATCTCATAATTTCCCTCAGCTATAGGCAATTGAATACAAAAGGGGGATGAATATGCCCCTGGTGCGTAATAATCCCTCAATGGTCTTGGTTGCTCACCCATCTCAATAGTCTCACAATGATCAGCAGGGATGTATGTTGGTTGCCTAGCTCTAAGAATCCTCTCAACTTCAAGATTTAAAGGTAAAATCTTAGGATTAAGAGTTCTCCTACCATACATACAACAAACAACAGCAACAAATTTACAATAAATAAAAACAAACAGACAAACAGACACTAAATACTGCTGCTGAATTCAAAAAATATAGAAATGAAATTGTAATCACAAGAGTAAGAAATGCAAACTCAGGAAAAATGTTCTCTAGCTGCAAGCTATTAACTCCTCTTTTGGCTACTATTCCAGATCTGCAAAATTCAACAGACTATAAAAAACTACATCAACATTTATTCAAATACAATACAGACAAATAATAGATCTAACTCCTAACATAAAGAAAAACTTAGATCTACTACACTCAGATCAAAACTCGCTGGCAGTGGCGCCAAAAACTTGTTGGATTATTTCCATATGCTTCTTAAGATGATAAAATAATGGCAGAAATAGAGAAGAAAATTTTAAAAGAGTTTGCACATAGACAAAACCACAGCCTGCAAGAATCCAGGGCAAAGTTTTAAAAAGTAAGTGTTTGTCCCACAGAGAGTTGTGAAATCTCTAGATCTACTACAGATCTGGCAAATCTAATCCTCTTCTAACTTAAACTAAGAAAAATAGGAAAAAGAGATGGAGTTTTTGAGGTGTCACTAAACTAAAAATAGAAATGGAATAGATCTACTTAAAAATAGATTTAAAAGATAGAAATGGAATGTGAAGAAGATAGCAGGTGTTTTGGTAAAAGGAAACTAAAATGTGGAGAGAACTGAACAACTAGGGAATAGTTTTCACTTGAAAATTAGATGTAAAGCAAAGATTAAGTTGGATCTGCAACACTCCTCCATTTGGCTACTGACACAAATACAAGGTATAAGGATCCAACTCAACCCTGAGATATGGACTAGTCTTAAGGCTATACTCTGTCCACTAGAATGGTCATAAAGTATTCTATAGATATAATCCAGTCATGGAGGAGGAGATGAAACAGTAAAACCACTGCAAATGCTATGGCTGTAAGGCTACAAGCTCATGCAACCATAGGTACATAAAATCTATATAAATCAAATGAAATCCACTAGATCCTACAGATTTAATGAGCACTAGAACTAGTTATTCATTGATAAAAAATACTTATAATGAATTAACCCTTAGATCTACAGTCTCTTTAATTTCCAGGCTTCTTACAATGCTATTACAACTCAATTTACCGCTCAACCTAACCCTAACTGCTATAGAGTTTTAGCCAGCCATTGCTTGTTTAAGAGAAGAAGAGAGAAAGAAGAAGAAGAACTATAGAAATCCTAGCAGAGCTCCTAATTTTCCCTCTCAATTTTTATTCAAATTCTAGATGTCCAGATTTATTACATTGCTTCCTATTTATATAAATTTTAAATGTATCAGATCTGCCTTGGCCAATCAGAAGAGAGAAGAATCAAATCAGTCAGTTAGGATATGCTAAGAATGGCTCAATTTCATCTAAGTGTTGCCCTAAGTTTGTTAGAAG
The DNA here is from genome assembly GCA_021018995.1 of Chloranthus sessilifolius. NCBI lineage: Eukaryota > Viridiplantae > Streptophyta > Magnoliopsida > Chloranthales > Chloranthaceae > Chloranthus > Chloranthus sessilifolius. The sequence goes on from CM037596.1 coordinate 45,765,345, forward strand.
GCAATGCACACATGGGGCAGTACAGCCAGATGAAACATGTGCTGCTGTAATTCCAAAAATATTCTTTGGATTGCTAGAACTCATGCCTTTAGTGGTTGGATTTAGCTACTCGAGAATTTCTGAAGCTTGCTTGATAGGCTGAATTTCAATTGCTCGATAGGATGAAGCTTCAGGTAATGCAGCTCAAGTAGATGAGGCTCAAAGTATTATATCTCGAGAAGCTCTCGATAGGCTAGAGTGCTTCATTCTGCAGCTTGAGTAGATGAGGTTTAGTTGCTCGACAGGTTGAATTGCAACTTTATCAACTACTCGAGAACTACTCGACTGTGAGTTTTTGAAGCTGTTCTTATTTGTGGTCAACTAGAAAGGATGACTTGAGAAGCTTATAGTCTACTCGAGATTGCTCGATAGGTTCAGTGGTGCAGTCTTCCACCTGCTTGTGCGCTCATTTTTTATAGGTTCAATGTGCTCGAGAACTGCTCGAGATAATTTTTTGAAGCTGCCTTGCCTTAAACTGCTCGAGCTGCTAATTTACTGCAGGCCTGAAGTGCTTAAGATCTACTCGAGCTCACTTTGGTGAAGGTTTAAATGCTCGATAACTACTCGAGCTTGCATTTCTTAGTATTTGCTGCTTGCACAGCCTGCTTCAACACTCTGTCAAGTCTGGTTCTTCTCCTCAGCCACTGTTTGAATCTGATCATCCTCTTTTTGACTTTTTCTACCTGGGTTTCTACACTACTCTACAATTTATTGCTAACTACAAAACAATACTTAAAAAGCATTGATTAAGCAACTCTAGGGCTTAGTAAAGCCTAGGTTAGGAGGTGGAAAGTGGCATAATTTTGTGATTTACACACCCCCAAACCTAATCTTTGCTAGTTCTCGAGCAAAGGGAAATTTAACCATGATTCTAAAAATTTAAATGCCACTTTCGTAGGGAGCACGGATGCATTTAACTTATGCATCAAGCCTTTTAAACCCCTAGGTGATCCCTAGTGGAGGTGAAGTCTCTTGAGGGTTTTCAGTAAAGATACCCACAACCTTCCTAATCAATCAGTTAAGCCTAGTGCAAGCAATTGTGAGCCAGATATCAACAAATAAAGTTTCATTCCACACCCTATTCATTCAAGTTCAGAGGAATCAAAATAGTCATGCAGTCAATTTTAACACTTAGATCACACTGAATTTCCATCTCAGCCAGTCAGCTCACATCAAGAGTGTAGTGTGTGAAAATCAATACTAAGCTCACCATTGATTCAAGAATCAGGTTTAAATAATGGCCCAATAAATTTAATTTCAGACCCAATCCTTACCAGGGCTATCACTCAAAAATTGAATTTCTGAGGTGTATCATTTTCTCTAAGTTCAAGAGCAGTTATAGACCTCAAATAGGCATGCAAGCATGAGCATAGGCATTGCTACTAATTCCTGAAATCCTCTTGCTCTTGTTACCTGTAGACACTAAAATTTAGCCTAAGGCCCGATTGAGACATACTTCGAGAGAGGCGCACCCCCGAGCCTTCGATAGCATTTTTCAACCATTAGGAGTCATCCCAAAACCCTTAGGAGTCATCCCAAAACACCTAGGAATCATTCCAACCACCTAGGAATCAACCCCAACCTTCCCGAACCCCTTAGAACCTGTCCCGGACCAGTTTCGAACCTCCTAAGCAGTGATTATAGAGCAGTGCCAAAATTTATACAGACCTCTTTTATATCTAAGTTATATACCATTAGAAAGAAGACTCCTCCAACTTTCCAACAAGCCAACAATCGCCTCAATCGGAGTTATATATCAAAAGTTATGGCGATTTAAAATTGAGCCGTTTTGTAAGATATTGCTTGGCTCATGTAATACATGCGCCAAGCCATTTCTCCCCAGAAATGGCCTAGCGCGTATAATACATACACCAAGCCATTTCTCTCTAGAAATGGCTTGGCACACCTATTCGTTGTGCCAACTATAGGTGCCCCCCCTGCGGGCTTTAAACCTCCAGGCACTGTAGTTTTGCCTGGCGCATGTAATACATGCACTAGACTTAGCTACCAGATCTATTGTTTTTTGGCTCAAATTTCACTTCTAAGGGTTGACTTGTTGACCATCTCAAAGTGTAGAATGGGTTTCATTAGGATTGTGGCACCAATGCTCACCCTATTTGCAACCCTCTAGTCATTTGAAACCTCACCCTATCATCTACCATTGAACCTCCTTGCCCATTTCTCCACTCTCAAAATCCTAGGAAACCTTAGATTAGAAGATTACCTAATTTCTAAACCCAATTAGTATCTAAGTAGCCTCCTAACCTACCCTTTTCCTATAAATAGAGAGTCCCTCCCCTTGGATTAAAGGCTTAAAAAATTTTCTAAGAGAGAAAAAGATTAAGAGAGAAGCTTTTCCTCCCTTTGGTGCCCCATTTCTCATACAAATTCCAGAATTCAAAGAGTCTCTTTAGACCCCATCTTCCATCAAAAAAGCCTTGATTTAGGAGAGATCTATCCCCTAGCCTTCTTCTTCTACCTCTTAGCCATCAAGCCCTTAGAGTTAGAACCCTTCATTTTACCATCCAAGCTATCGAAAGCTCACCGAAGCGCCCTCACGTGAAGGACTACAGCGGTGCTACAAGGGCCCGAGAGCTTCGACTCTCCCCTCTATTCTTCTACCTTCCTTGCTTTTCCCCTATCCAAGGATTCAAGCCATTAAGCCACCAAAATTTTGGTGTTGGCGGAGAGCTTGATAGGATCATTAAGCCTTCGGGCAAGGGGAAGTGCTGTTCATTTTCTTTTCTTTATATATATATATATATATTATATGCACATCCAAACAGCCATAGTAGAGACCGCTTACGAGCGGGTTGGTCGGGTGCCTAACACCTTCCCGATCGATAGCCTAAGCCCCTACCCAAGAACCTTTGGCATAGACTGGAATCAGAGTCATATTTTTGCACTTCAGTGCTTTCAATATTGATCTAAGTTTCTCGGGACACCAAAAGCTCCAGGTGGTGACTCTATATATTTTAGAGAGTGCACATCGTCACGACGGGTTTGATAAAAATCCACGGTTGCACTGATGGCGACTCTGCTGGGGAGTAGCTAGTAGAGCTTCCTCTTGAAATTTGGCCTTTTTTATTTTTTTACTAGCATTTGGTTATTTTCTCTTAGTTTTACTCACCCTTACGATTCCATCAATTTCCACATCCCTACTTTTCCGTCATTTACGTGCCTTAGCTGATTGGTGGGCCTACTTGTGCATTGTCTTTACAATTCCTCTACTTTTCGTCATTTACTTACCTTAGCCAATTGGCGGGCCTACTTGCGCATTGTCTTTACAATTCCTTTACTTTCTGTCATTTAAATGCCTTAGTCGTTTGGGGGGCCTACATGAGTATTTAATATATTACACTCATATACTGACAGTGGACGTCGGCCCGTAGTGGCGGCACGGGACCATCACCACCCTTTTTTGGACTTAAAAGAAAACTCCTTTAAAATTTGAAATTAAAATTTAACCAAGAAGGGGGACTTAATTGAATTTTTACGGGGGTAGATTTTCAAAGGTTGGGAATTCTAGGCAAAGATACAAACTCCCAGTTCTTAGTACGGCGGCAGGCCCTAGTGGTGATGATTTGGAAAACTACCACCCCACCTATTATCTGAGAAAGCGCTTGTGCTGGATGTATATCGAGTGGGTAACCTATCCTGTTACGAAGCCCAAAACCCTTGAGCAAGAGCATTTCCGATCTCGAATTGACCTCGCATCCCTTAGGTTCAGTGAGGAGAGACCCAGTGCAACTAAGAATTCTATCCCCGGGAGCATTGCTTCCAGAAAAAACTAAAAAAAAAGGAGAGACCAATTTCAGGTTGCTGTTCTGCTGTCAAACATATTTGACCCCACTATTTATACCTAGCGCAACTAATACACGTGCCAAGCCAAAAATACCCAGGTTTGCTTTGGCGCATGTAATACTTGTGCCAAGCTTAAAATCTGACCAGTTTGGCCTGGTGCATCTAATACTTGCGCCAAGCTTGGTTTGAGTAGTGCAGCCCGAATTTGAGGCCTCTCTCACCATACCGGATTCCCCAATTAGCAATTTAGCACCTCTGATTAGGTCCCGCATTATCCGACACCCAATACGCCCCCGCCGGTCAAAAGAGGGTGACTTCTTATTGACTCACTTCGGGGGATTGGGTTATTTACGTTGATTCTCATGCCTTCAATAGATCAAAGGGTTCCCCTTTGATTCTTTCGAAGCACGTCAGAGTCTCGCTGTGGGATTTATTTAGGGTACAAAAGCCACCCGAAACAGGAATTCAAAGGCCCCAGAGTTATTCATCATAAAAATCCATTTACAAAACTTCAAAAAAATTAAATAAACCAAAAACCGAAAAAAGAATAGATTTATGGTGCCGGCACAAGTCCATCACCTTACCCTCCATCATCCCATAGAGGAAGGAGGAAACTTTACGGGCCCCATCTGAGGCACTTGTACCCCACCCTTCACCAAGCCATGTAGTGGGCAGTGGATCCGACATATGCCGATCCTGATTCATCCCCGCCACATTTTTCCATTCGAAAGAGATTTTCACATCCATCCCCCTCACCCAATCCCCATTTACCGTTATCGGGCCTTTCGGTGCACCTATTTTCCCATTCACCACTGCTCAAATTGCCCAAAATTCGATGCCCCATTTCCCATCATTTTCCCAACCCATGCCCTATTCTCTCATATCCACTCCACACTTCCCCTCCAATCCAAACCCACCACATATATCCCCGTCTACCCAGGTCATAGCCAATTTTCCCAACCCATCCACCATGCACAATTTTCCCCCATTCACATCCAACATACCCCATATTCCCTCCACTTCCACCATACCCAATTTTCCACATCCATCCACACAACATACATCCCAACCCTCCACATCCAACCTAAATTTTTACTCCACATCCAATCCTCATAACCCCCATTTTCCCACATACACCCAAGCAATGCCCAATTTATCCCAATCCCCTCTAAATACACCCCATTTCCCCTCATTCACCCAAAATCCACCACATTCCCCTCCATCTACCCGAGTCATGCCCAATTTTCTCCAATCCACCCAAACAATGCCCAACTTTCCCTCATCAACCATGCACAATTTTCCCACCTCTACTCAGGTCATGCCCATTTTCTCCCACACATCTACATCATCCACACCCCAAATTCCCTCAAATGAACTACCTCCATCCAATCTCTCTCCAATGGCCATGATGGATGAAATGGTCCGGGCTTACACTAGTTGGAAAGCCTCTCAAAACATCCCCCCTCATTCTCACCACACATCCTACAACCCATCATACACATACCCAAGCCTCCATGCTTCATTACCTCAAACCCACCAAGGCCAATGGCCCAAACCCCCATCATTCAAACCCACCAAGGCTCAATGGACCAAACCCCCATCATCCATACTCACCATGGCCAAATGGCCCAAACCCCCATCATCAGTACCCACCAAGGCCTAATGGCCCAAATCCCCATCACCCATGCTCACCAAGGCCCAATGGGATAGACCCATCAGGGACTAATGGCCCAAACCCAACAAAGCCCAATGGGCCAAATTTCCCAAGGCCTCATAGTCCAAAACCATTGAAGTTCCTTACCCTATATTAGAGCCCAACAAAACCCAAACCTTGGGTCCTCATACCCATACCCTCCACAATTCTCTCAATATCTCCCTCACACACAAACCTCCCACCCGACCCAAGACTGGAGCCTGAGACCTATCCTCCATCAACCCCAATTTACCCATGTCTCTACACACCAAAGCCATCTCCAAGCTTTCCCTCAAACACAGTGGATCCATCAGGGTCCAACCCAAAATCTAAATTCCACCCATCCTATCACTCCATAGAACTTCCCTCACCTCTAATGGTCCCACAGGGCACCTATCCAGCCCAACCAACATCAACAAGAAAATCTCACTCTCACTGGACCATATGTAGACCCACAACATGAGAAAGATGAGATCAAGAATAGCGAGGCTTATGCTTGGGCATTGGCCAGCAACAATCCTCCACCCATAATTACCAACCCCCTGGTAGCCCAAAGTGAATCGAGGCCGACCGTTGAAAAAACACTCTCACTATCTAAAGAGTCTGAGCAGTTAAAAGAGCAGCTGGATAAAATCCAAAAGCAGTTGTTGAAGAAGGGTGGAGCCGAAATTCATGCCTCGAACTTCTCAGACTTATGTGTATTTGCAAAGTCCCCTTGCCCCCCAAGATAATAGCGCAGGCAACCCTATCGCACACCTCAAGTCCTACTGTGGGGACATGTGCCAATATGGGGGGGGGGACAAGCGCCTGCTTATAAAAGTTTTTCAGAAAAGTCTGATGGGCCTGACCTTGAGGTGGTTCACATCCCTAGAACCATCTATGATAAAAATATGGAAAGATCTGATGCATTTATTCTAGGAACAATATGTCTACAACATAGACATTAAGTCTCGTAAGTCAGATCTGGCTCGGTTAATGCAGAACCCTGATGTGACCTTCAGCAATTACCTTAGGCAATACCCGATGATGAGTAAATCGAGATGATCTCGAAAAATACTCTGTCAGTCATCTCAGACTTCTTGGTATACCAATAGCAGTCGAGCTTTGCTGATTTGGTAAGGAATGCCAACTGTTGCGAGGATGCGATAAGAGAGGGATGACTGAGAAAGAATGTGGCTAGTGGGGTCCACAAATTTATGGAATAGAGAATCGAGAGAGGAGCAGGGGCAGAGGCCCAAGTCATAATAACCACACAGCCCAATACCAACATAGTACCATTCCAATTTGGGGCAGCACCGCAAGCCCTAACACCAACAAATCTAGCCCCGAGGCAGAACAATGTCCCCTGGGGGCAACAGACCCCCGAGCAAAGAAGGGCCCACCTTAATCGAGTATTCACCCCATTGGGGCAGTCTTTGAATGTCCTTTTACCTCTACTAGTTGAAAAGGGATTAGTCACTCAGCTTCAATCGGGACCTCCACCAAATCCAATTCTAAAAAATTATGATCCCAGCGCACATTGTAATTTCCATCAAGAGTCGGGACATCCAACTGATCGGTGCTTTCTTTTGAAACACGCGATAGAGGATTTGATAGAGGCAGGGAAACTCATACCCCCAATACCCCCCAAGCTAATCAGAAAGCTAATATCATGTAGGCACTGTTACCGCCACACCTGTAGGGAAGAATGGGCCCAAGGGTCACCATTAACATGTTGGAGGAAGTGTTGAAAGAACTCGATCCCTCTGAATCCATCGCTAAAAAAAGGAGTTTCATGCCACCCGGGCAACAAGGTCATAAGAATGAGATAATAGGGGTGATCGAGCTATTAAATTTAGCTGATTATTTCCCAAACCCTACACCGCAAGCAGCAACCTTGTATATGAGGATGCATTTCCCTACACTCACGCCTATCAACCATGTAGAGCCTAATTTTTACTCACCCCAGATATTTCAGCCATTCCCAACACCAATAGCCAATCACTATGTGTCACCCAATCCATCGCCAGCACCAATCCAATACAGTTGGCCCAATTATGCTCCACCCCCAATCAATCCACCTCTAGTACCACTCCATTACAATGGACCTAATTTTTCCATACCCCTAAAAGTTTACTCATCTCTAGCACCAGTCAGTTCTGTCATGCCATCAATACAAGCACCTCCGATACCCGCACCCACCCCATTTCAGATCCCAGGGCCGACCTACGACCCCCATCAAGTCCTACTCAGTTATGAACAGACGGACATCAATGCAGGTAGCAGCAGGGAAGGGGCCGTTGATTTCATTACCTGATCAGGAAGAATCCTTAAACAACCTGAAGTATCGGTACCAGCCCAAACAAAAGAGAAGGCCCGAACCATTGCTGCATCCAAAGCTCGGGGGATAGACCTTGAGGATGAACCTCGACCGCGGCCTCACATCTGGAGCACATTCATGAGCACAGGGGTCATACAAATTAATCATAATGGGGCAACACAGCTGACCCCACACAAGCTGGTAGTCGCTATTCACCCAACCAATCCCTAAATCATTCCCCCTGATATGGAAATAGACCTGGCGTCCTTGTCCCTCTTCGAGGAGGAAGTTCCCCGTCAATGTACCCCTTACAATAAACCACCAGAAACCGATGCTGACATTTGAGGACAGGGTCTCGAACGAGCCCAGGATAAACATGATGGAGGTTGACTCCTTAAAGCCATCTCAATCAGCCTCCTCCAACAAACAGATAAAGGAGCAGCACCACAGGTATGAAATTAGGTGACTAGGCTCTTAACTCTAGAAGCAGCAATTGGCCTGAATTCTGGCACTCGCTTCCCCCCCCCCCCCGCAAAAAAATAAAAATACAACCTATAAAAAGTGAGGTGAGCCCTTGGCAGGCAATATCATGTGTATATAGAGAGTCTCGCCTTGCCAATGGCCCATTTTCGAAGAAAAAGCAAAATCCAAAAAAATAAAAGAAATATAAAAAATCTAAAATATATTGTCTTTTAAAATTCTTGAGAAAATCAAGAAAAATGATGCCTTAATTGAAAAACCCGTCCCATGTGAAATCGACCCCTTTCCTGTAGAAATACAAGAAGAGGTAGGAGTCACGAGTCTGGACGAGGAAATCCTCACTGAGGAGTTACCCAATGAACTCATAGAACAGTTTGCTAACTTTGAGCATGGCCTTACCCCTATTATTGAGGAAACAAAGGACGTCAATTTAGGGACCGAGGAGGTTTTGAGAATTACTAAGATCGGATCATCACTGTCTCTCGAAGAGAGGAAAAGCAAGATTGACTTCCTTAGGTCATACCAAGACATCTTTGCTTGGTCGTATGAGGAGATACCTGGTTTGGACACTGATTTGGTCGAGCATGAGTTACTGATATATCTAGATATTAAAACAGTTGTTCGCATCCTTGAGAAAACGATCGTCACCTACTAAGATTAGAGTGAAATGTTACCGTTTGCATTATGGGCCTACCAAACATTGATCTGTACCGCTATAAGGGCAACACCATTCTCCCTTGTGTATGGAACCGAGGCTGTCCTACCAGTCAAAGTTAAAGTACCTTCATTTTGTATCCTCATCAAATCTGGTCTATCAGAAGCCAAAAGAGAGATCCTATTTTGAGCAATTGAACCTACTCGATGAGGAAAGGCTCCTAGCCTTGTGTCATACCCAAGTTTATCAAGGGAGAATCACACGCACTTACAATAAACGTATTCACACTCAAGATTCGAAGGTGGGAGACGCTGTACTTAAGAAGATCTTCCCATCCCTTCACGCCGATCCAAGAGGGAAGTTCAAGCCTAACTGGGAAGGACTTTACGTCATTCGAGAAGTACTCCCGGGATACGTGATCCGCCTCGCCACCATGGACGGAGATCATTTTCCTGAGCCCATCAACGCTGGGTACATCTGACGATTCTAATCTTAGTCTCTGCAACAAGGTAAGTGTTGATAAAATGGATATGTGACTGCTTAAGGACCACACCAAAAGAGGCTATCATTTCAAAGCCAAGTAGCCAAAAAATGTCCCTGAACACTCATACCCTTTGGTACCCAATTTGAGCCATGAGCCTTTCTTTCATAACCCCTCCAAAAAAAATGTGTGTACATACACCAACAAAAAGAAGAAAAAGAGTTACCATTAAAATCCAAAAACAAATTGAAAAAGCAAAACACCAAAAAGAGATTGTCTGAAAAAAATGAAAAGAATAAAAAAAATAGAAAAGAAAAGATGTAGAAAAACCACGGGGCATGTGCAGTAAAAATCCCCCAGGGATGAAGTGTATTAAGGTGGCTAGAACCCAATCAAGGAAACCTTTTTAAACTCAAGATACCTTTAAATCCTAACCTTACCCATGACCACAATACATCCCGAGGAAAAGCCATCTTTAAGGTCAACAAACAATCATAATATCTTTTGAGTCAGCGTGAGCGAAGCTGAGAGCGACAAAAGAACTCCATCCAGTTGGTTATGACGGAGTCGATGTCCATATCGTGGCCTTTGAGAAAAATAAAAGAAAAGAAAAGAAAAGAAAATAAAATAAAAATATACAAACTCAAAGCAAGATGGACGTAGTGAAAACTCGAAAGAGTGCTACGGGTAAAAACAGCGAGCTTGTGCGGACTAGGTGAAAACCTGAAAAGGCTCCTGGGATAAAAATACATACCCATGGACGTAGTGAGAACCCGAAAGGGCGTTATGGGTAAAAAAGAGGGCAATAACAGACATGGCAAAAACACATCTTGAACACTGTGAGTAAAAATATTCAAAGGAAAAAGAAAAAGAAAATCTTCAGATACTCCTTTGGTTACAGTTTCAAATTATCTAGTCGCCCATTGAGCCGCTCATGTTAGCTCAAATTAGGTTCCGACCAGGAATATCTTAAGGCTACATCATCAAACGTATGACCCGAGGTAAGGAGAAAAGGTTAATTCAATCCAAAGGGATGGACTTTCCGACCTTGGAAAATTTTGAACCTCACTCAAGTCTAACTGCATGAACTAGTTCGGCTATGCTAAAAAAGGGACCCGTTACTTCGTCTCACTAATAAGGCATAAAAAAAAAGAGAGGAAAAGCCAAAAAAGAATAATAAAAAATCAAGAAAAATTTAAATACAAAAAAATTATATATATTTCTACTCTTTTCCATATGTACAGCATCGTACTTCCTTCTCAAAAAATAAAGAAAAAGAATAAAAAATCTAAAAATAAAAATCCAAAAAAATATATAAACCTTGAAAATTGAAAATGTGTAGGTAATGGTTTGCTTCTCATTCTGTTAATTAGGATACATATTATTACCTATATGAATAAAGAAGGGACTGACGTTTTCTTGAGAATGTGCAGGAACAGTAAATGGTCCAAAGCCTCGAAGCAGGCAACCTGTTGTAGATATTTCAAGTGCTGATTTATTATTCTTTTTTAAAAAGGTGAGAAGACAGAGGTAAAAATAACACAACTAAAATATCCTAGACCTGCAAGATACAGGGCCATTTTGTAACAAGTTTTAAAAGTAAGAGTCTGTCCCACGAGGAGTAGTGATCTAAAACCTAAAAGGCTGTATAGTAGACTTCCAGATCTTGCTATAGATCTCGCAATTCTAGCCTAATCTAAGAAGAACGAAAGTTTTTCGGGTGCCACTAGATCTAATTTACAAAACTAAAATATAAAACTAAATCTAAAAGATTGAGGGAGATGGATGGTAAAATAAAATATAAAATGGGGGGAACTAGGCACCTAGGGACTGGTTCTCATTGTAAAACAAATCAAGGTATGTAAATTTATAGCTTCCTTCACTTGACTACAAGCTCAAGTACAAGGTAGAAGAATTCAAACCAAACCAAATGCCTAAACTGACCTTAAGGGTATGAGCTGTCCACTTGAATGGTCACAGATCATCCTATAAACTTCATCAATCCAATGGTTAAGATTGAAACATTTAAATCACTACAAATGCTGTGGATGCAAGGCTACAAGCTCAGGCATCCACAGGGATAATAAACCAAGGGAAATCAGATGGTAATCAATAGATCTATAAGAAACTGAATGGGCTATTCCCAAATACATGGATTCTATAGACATCTAATGAAATCACAAGATCTTTAGATTTAATTGACCATTAAAATCAATAATTTATTGAATCAAACAACTTACAATAATCTTGTTCTCAGATCTGTAGTCTGTGCATCAATCCACACATCTTCATGCTGAGATTACAATTAAAAACTAGATCTGAACTGCTATCTAGATCTAATCCAACAGGCTAGATTAGGGAGAGAAGGGGGAAGAGAAAAAGAAAAAATAAAACTAAAAATAAAACTAAACCTAAATGAGTCAAGGAGAACTAAAGCTATTCTCTGGTTTCCTTACTGAAGAATTACAGTAGCAAGGAGCCTTATTTATACAAATGCAGTGATCCATGTGCTTTGGATTGCAACCAATCAGAGGAGAGAATTTCCAATTCAGTTTATGCTAATCCCTATTTTAGTATTCCAACCAATCAGAGAGAAGAGAGAGAGATCTAGTTCTGTTGTGTTCAATTGAAGTAGTTTGCTTCCCGCCAAAGATTTGAAAATCAGTTCTTGTCAATGTGCAGACGTCTCTTATTCCTTAGAGTTCCCAAAAATGCCCCTACTGTCTATTTGATATTTTCTTATGAAACCCAAAATACTCTAGCTGCAGCTATTACCAAATATAGTCCTCACATTTTAGACTTGATGGAACCTGAATTTGATCAGCATGAAGAATCATAGGCTGATGGTGTTTAAGGTGCAACTTGATAGGTTGAGATGACTTTGGTATTTAATGGACTTTAGAGTTTGCAGCTTCAGTAGTCTTCTCATGAGGTGGAGAAGATGAATTCGAGAGGTTAGATGTTGAAGAGTACAAAGGGAAGTAGCTTTAGGCAAGATGTCGACAAGTTGGCTGAATGGAAAGTTAGAGCTTGAGAGGTTGAACGTTTTTGTCGACAGGTACTGAAGCTGTACTAGCATCTGCTCGATAGGTTATGGGAGGATGGGGCAGCTGTTGTCCATTTGAGAGGATGAGGAGTTAAAGTGCAAGTGCTCGATAGGATTGTTAAGCTGTGAGGGATTCTTTTGATAGGATGGAAGGTTGCTGAACCCATTATCTTGACAGGTTGTTAGCAGCTTCAATACTGCTCGAAAGGATTGATGGAGCTGTGAGGATCTACTCGACAGGATAACTGGGGAGCTGCTTGTTATTGTTTGTTTGGGATGTGCTGATTTATTATGTGGTATTGGAAGAAAATTAACATCAAAGTGAAATAGAGGATAAAGATATGGTGAAAGCAACAATCCTAAACATCCTAGACCTATAAGATACAGGGTCTATTGTAGCAAGTTTTGATAAGTAAGAGTTTGTCCCATAGAGAAATTGATCTAAAACCTAAAATGGGCTATAATAGTAGGCCTCCAGATCTGGCTACAGATCTGACATTCCTAAAGAAAGGGAGTTGGGTGTCATGACTATACTAAATTAATCCTAATAAAAGAGAACTAAAGTATAACCTTATCCTAAAGAAAGGGTTAAGAAGAAGATGGTGATGGTGTGTGCTAAACTAAAATATACAAATGATAGGAAGTAAGTAGGTTAAGTTAGAGTTAATGCAGGAATGTAACTGAGATTTAGACAGTCTCTGTAGTGATACTTGCTGAGATGCTATTACTAACCTCAACAAGGTAGAAATATCCAACTTAATCCATGCCATTTGAGTGCTCTTAAGGCTATAGGCTGTCCACTCAAATGGCCACAGTCTATCCTATAGACTCTGTCAAATCTCATTGATCAAGCCAGAAGTTTCTAGTCTAACCCAGAGGAGTAGACTGATCATTTCCCAACCATTGGACTAGATCAGACCATGAATATTATTATAGACACTATGTAATGCCAGTGCTACAAGCTCCCGAGATCTACACACAAATCTGGCTGACATTCATAGCTATGCCAACCCATAAAGTCCTAAGTGCTTTGCCAAGACCAATAGCTCACTGTGCCCACAAAAAGGACCAGCAACAGGCTGAATAAAGATTTAGATTCAGCTGGTCATTGCTATAAAAGGCCTGCAATGACTCAGCCTCAAGCTACAATTACTACAATGAAATTAGATCTAACATTTGATATCGATCAAGTAAAACAGAGGGGAGCCAGTTCTTGCACAAACCTCCTCATAAGACTCTAGAAGCTCATGTGCAGGGGAGAAGAATCCTTCTCAGACATGTCGCTAAACACCACCCTAGGGTTATACTCTGTCCACTCAAATGGTCATAGGGTATCCGATAGGTCTGTTCATACCATAGAGATCTGAGAAAGAACATGTAAATTGCTGCTGCCACCATGGAGTCCCAGGGCTACGAGCTCTCAAGATCTGGCTACAGATCTGACATGCTATCCATGGGGCTATTGAACCAAGGGAAATCAGATGATAAATAATAGATCTACTAGAAACAGAATGGGCTAGTCCCAAATCATGGATCCTATAGACATCTAAGGAAACCACAAGATCTATAGATTCAATTAGTCATTAAAACAACAATCTATTGATAAAAACAAAACTTCTAATGAACTGTCTCAAGGCTGCAGCCTGTACAAAATTGCTCATCTAAAAGATCCCAATGTATATAAGGCCTATTACAAAACTGAAATAAAACTAAACCTAGCTGCTTACAGAAGGATTAGCTAGACAATGTTGGGCTAAGAGAGAACAAAAATAAGAAAAAGTGATGATCAAACCCTAACCCTAGCCTGTTGGAACTCTCAGCTGATAAAGGATGAAGGAAAGATAAAAATACTAAGCTCTAAGTACAGCTTATATACTCTGTCCATAAGGCCTTGGCTCAAAAGAGAGTAACCCTAATTTTTTCAGCAGACGTGGCACTGTTACAACCCTTGAATGCTTTGAGATTTGTGCCTTGAAATTTGCACCTCAGGAAGTGTGCCCTAGCCTTGGGAAATTCCTAAAAAGGCCCTTAAGTTAGGGTTGAGAAGTGGAGAGCCTGAGCTTCGTGGGGATAAAATCTACATTAATTCACTCGCGCAGTTGCTTTGCCTTCGCGGAGGAGCGTTTGGCTTAGGAGGCTTGTTCACTGCCAAGAGATTTTAGTTGATCGTCATGATTGCCTTTGCCAATGAATGCTTTCAGACAGTGATTTGGAGACGATTTCTCTCTCGCAGTAGAGCTTCAGAAATTCTCTCGCTAGAGACTCACGCAGGTAGGCTCCTGTGCTCACGTAGTAACTGGTTAGGCTCCAGAGTGCACGAGTAAAATTCTGGGTCTCTCTCTCTTCCACGGCTTCACGAGAACTCTGCAAGGTGACAAAATTTTCTTTATGCATATGGACTCGCTATGTTCTGTGCGCATCTGCTTTAAGGTTTGATCTCCGTGAGAGCTTCGTTAGCACAAATTCTGAAGATTTTAAGACGCAAGATCTTCACAATGTCTTTACTGCTCTCCTCTTGACTACGCATCCCATCTGCGTGAGGGCAGCTTCCACTGCATCTTTAGCTCTGTGAGAGAGCTCCTCAACTTTGCAAGATGATTCTTTTGATCCTCTAATGCCTAGCACTTGTTGCTGTTGCAGCTTCCTCCATTCTCAGTTAACTTCTTTCATCTGCTAGACTTTTGGTCAATGATGAACAACAAATGAGTCACCATGGTGAGCACTATCAAAGTGTTTCATTAGGCTTTAGCTCAGCTGTCATCTTTGCATGTCTTCTTTCTCTTCTTTCAACTAAAAAGTAGAGATTTTATATTAAGCTGCACAGTTTATTGCTAACTACAAAGCACACTTAACAAATGATTATTAGTGAGCTTCAAAGTCCAGCAAAGGCTAGGTTAAGAGGTGAAAAGTGGTACTTTTCAGTGAATAATACACTCTCAAACCTAAGCTTTGCTAGTCCCTGAGCAAAGGAGAAATTTTAAACAACTTATTCTAAAAATTTAAATGCCACTTTTGTAGGGAACACAAATACATTTAGCTTATGCATCAAGCCTTTTAAACCCCTAGGTGATCCCTAATGGAGGAATGAAGTTTCTGAGGGTTTTCAGTGAAGATACCCATAAACTTCTCAATAAAATAGTTAGCAAAAGTATAAAATTATCAAGTCAGCTGTCAAGAAATAGAGCATCAGTTCACCTTTGATTTAATAAAAATGTGAGAAATTTGAACATATGATATGCACAGACATTTAATCATCACAACCTTTACATAGATGCACATCATTTCCAATTAGCTCACAATAATGGAAAACATCACATGTAGGTCAGTACTGAGCTTATCATTAATTCAAAAATTAGGTTATAGGCCATGCCTAATACATTCAACATCAGACCCAATGCTCACCATGGCAGACTCTCACAAGGAACTTTGAGGGTTTCCATTTTCTCTTAAGCTTAAGAGCAGTTACAGGCCCTAAACGGGTTTATAAGAATGAGCATAGGCAAAGCATCTAAGTTCTAGCATCATTGGCTAATCCTCACCATAGATTGGATAACTCTGTCTCTGAATGACAGCTCATTCAACTTTGGATCACAAGGTCTTTGACTGGGTTGTAATGTGGCTTATGGGATAGGCTGTAAAGAATAGAAGGTTGAAAAGGGATTCAAAATTGAGAAATCAGTAGGTGAAGGAGGTGATTCATGGCTTCACCTTCTTAGTTCAACACCTTTCATTTTCTATTCTTCAAACTTGAAGTGGCCAGCTTCTCCTCTTGTTTTCAATTTTTCCAATGAACTTTTCCTCTTGACTCCTCTCTTATTCCTCTTCATTATTATTTTTCTTTCTTTTGGATGCATTTTTCTTTTTCTTTTTGTTTAAGTTTTTCTAACTTGCCACCTCTTTCCTCAGCTGCTACACTGTTAAACTTTAGGTATCTCTTCTCCATTCACCCAATGTTGACCCTATCTTGTCCATCTTCCGCTCCTTCTCCTTTACCTTCTGAATTCTCTGAGTGAGGGTAGGCTTGAATCAGGTTCATAGGTTCAGGTACAAGTACTTAAGTGTATTTTGAAGAAAATTAGAAATTAAGGATCAAAATGTGTGTGCACAAGGGCAGTTGATTAGGGTTTGGTCTGTTAAGCTCAAACTATCCAAGGGAAGGCCTTGATCCTTTCCTAGGTGTCATGAGTGCTATCAGTTGTTTCAACTTGGAGGTGCCTAACTTTTGGTGAGGGCATTGACTCGACCAGTCCTTAGGGCTGAAAGAATTGCCTCAATCACTCCTCAAAGGAAAGAAAAATTTTGTAGGCCCAAATCTCACTAGTTATGGTCTTCCATTGAACTCTTAGGCATGTCCTTACCTTTTTCTCTCTCTTTAATAATTTACTAAGTACTGATACAAGTGAGTTTTCCTGGTGTTCACATCATGGAAATGCTAAAATTTAAAAGCTTGTAATGCTTAAAGGTCTGCAAAATTTTTAAATTTCTCATTTTTTTTATGATTCTTAGGTAAACATGGCTCCATTTCTGTCTTACTCACTTGATTCTGCTGCACTTAGGTTAACTATTTCATTGGTAGATCCTGCCACACCCCCAAACCTATGAGGAGCAGTGTCCTCACTGATTCAAAGGTAGATGTGAATGTGGAACAGGCTCAAGACAAAGATATTACAAGAAAAGAAATAACAGGAAAAAAAAACACACACAATACAAAACAAACAACACATAAAAAAATAAAAATAAAGAAAGACAGTGAACTAAACAACACATAACAAAAAAGAAATTCTATTGAGATGCAAAAATGATTACCATAAGGTGTTACAAAGATATCCATACTAAGTACCTAAAAAGTATAAACCTAAGAACAATCTACACACACATTAGCAAAACATCCTTTCAAAAACAAAAAGGTTCCCTCTCCTGGCTCTGGGATATCCTCAACCTGCTGCTTGTGGAAGAGGAACTACAAGCCAGGAGAGGGGGGAGAACAGGGATCAAGGAGCAGGAGGCTGAGTAGGTGGTGGAGGGATTGAAGGGGATGGGGCAGAAGATGTAGGTAGTTCTATCTTCTGTTTCTTCTTCTTTCGCTTGTTCTTTTTTTTCTCTTCCTTGGCTAAGATCCTTTGGACCTCCTCGTATTCGTCCCATAAGAATTGTAATAGGTCGGGTTCTGGTGGTGGCGGTGGATCCCCCCAAACTGGTTCGAATTTGATCAGAAACTCAAAGGGTTTGTCATCCACCATTGGTTATGTGTAGGGACGGACTGCTGAGGTTAAAGGAGAATGAATATGAAGAAGACGAACTACCCTTACTACCCTTGTATTTAAAGTGCTTGGGCGGTGGAATATGAATCGACATATTAAATTTCACCTCTTCCCAAGCTTGATTGTCATAAAGAAATTAAAGAAGGTTAGTTGGCAATAAATTGTAATTATTATTGGGAATGGTAAATCGCACAATTCATTATGGGGAAGAAATTGCATAGTAAATGTTGGTCTAATTTTAGCACTGGGAGTTAAAGCAGAGGGATAGGAAATGAAGAAATCGAAGAAATTCATCAATGTTGAAAGGGACAATCTCGCGCTTCGCACAACTGTCCAAAGGGGCTTGCGAAGTTGATTTCGTGCGGAGTATAGATGTAAATTCGCAAGAGGGATAATCGCGCAGAAGAATGTAGCTCCGTGAAAATAGAATCAGATGCTTTGTGTCCTTTGCAAAGTTACCACACAGAGTTGACATGGGCCTAAGTGCGTGAAGCAGTTTCTCATTTCTCATATGGCTTAACTAGTTATCTCCGCGAAGAACAACCATTTGGGGTTTCAGAGACCACGCGCAATAACATATTTTGAATTCGTCATTTCGTGCCATCAAGACTCCACGAGAAAACTTTGAAATGGCTCACGAATATGAAAATTAGGCCATTTAACCCTGCGAGAAAGCAACACTTAACCCCTTTTCTAAATTTTTGCCCGACCCTGTGCATGTACAGTGTCATGCATCCATTCAATGGCCATTAGCACCAACCCTTTTACATGTGCTCCATTCTCTAATGAAAATGTCCTTCCCCTCACCAGCACATGCATATCAAAAATTCAGAATGATAAAAGCTTTTCATGGAAGCAAATTTTGACAATTACAGTGTCAGTACTTCAATCACCTACCAGCAATAGGCATGCATCTCCCATACTAATGACAGATATGAAAACAAACAAAAACACACACAAGTTTCAATAGATATGATACATATATTACAAAGTTGTGGATTACTGAGTAGTCGGAGGTTCATGTAGGTGAATGGTTTGAGGAAGCATCACTGAATTTTCTACACAAATTTTAAGCCTTTGAGCATTCACTTTCGTGATCTTCCCTGTCTTTGGATCCAAGATCTCCACAGTACTAGATGGGCAGGCTTTGATAACAGTGTAAGGTCCATTCCATCTGGATTTCAACTTCCCTAGAAAAAATTTAAGTCTGGAGTTAAAAAGCCAAACCTTAGTGCTAGCATTGAAGTCCTTCCTCAATATCTCCTTGTCAAAGATTGCCTTTGATCTCTCCTTGTACATTTTGGCATTTGCATAAGCTTCCAGCCTTAGTTCATCAAGTTTTGCCATTTGCAACTTCCTATGAGCACCAGCAGAAGTTAGGTCCAAATTCATTGCTTTGATAGCCCAATAGTCTCTATGCTCTAACTCCACTGGTAGGTGGCAGGCCTTACCATACACCAGCCTAAATGGGGACATACCAATAGGGGTCTTATAGTTAGTCCTATAAGCCCATAAAGCATCATTCAACTTTTGTGCCCAATCCTTTCTATCAGCCCTCACAGACTTCTCCAGAATATGCTTAATCCCCCTATTGAAAATTTTAACTTGCCCACTGGTCAGTGGATGGTAGGGAGTTGCAATTCTATGTGTAACAGAATACTTTTTAAGCAAGTTCTCAAAAGGTCTGTTACAGAAATTGCTCCCCCCACCACTGATGATAGCTCTTGGGATGCCAAATCCTGAGAAAATATTATTCTTCAAGAATTTAAGGACAACTATGTGGTCATTGGTCCTTGTGGCAATGGCTTCAACCCATTTGGACACATAGTCAACTATCACAAGTATGAAATTAAATCCGTTAGATGTAGGAAAGGGACCAAAAAAATCAATGCCCCACATGTCAAAAAGTTCTATTACTAGGATGGGCTATAATGGCATGGAATCTCTCTTGGAAATACCTCCCATCTTTTGACATCTCTCAAAGGCCTTGCAATGTAAGTAGGCATCTTTGAACAAAGAAGGCCAATACAAACCACATTGGAGCACTTTTGCTGCAGTCTTTTTGCCACTGAAATGACCTCCACAGGCTTGCTCATGGCACATTGAAAGAAATTTGTGGAAGTCACTTTTAGGCACACATATCCTAATAACTTGCTCTTCACAATGCTTGTACATGCATTGATTCTCCGACAAAAAATATCTAACCTGAGAGAAGAACATGTCTTTGTCTATCTTAGACCAATGTGGAGGGATCTTACCAGCAGTAAGAAAGTTGACAATGTGTGCAAACCAGGACACACTAGACTGTAAAGCAAAAAGCTGCTCATTAGGGAACAACTCATTAACTGGTGTTGCTACACATTCTTCCAAAATAATTCTAGAGAGGTGGTCAGCCACCACATTCAAGAGGAGGATCCATCTGATCAACCTTGGCTTTACATCCTTCTTAGCCAATAGGTATTTCAGGGCTGAGTGATATGTAAAAACTACAATCTTAGACCCCAACAAGTAGGGTCTAAATTTGTCCACAGCAAACACTATAGCAAGCGGCTCCTTCTCAGTTGTGGTGTAATTGACCTGAGCTTCAGTTAATGTTTTACTGGCATAATAGATCACTGCAGGCCGCTTATCTTTCCTCTGTCCTAAGACAACACCTATGGCTAAGTCTGATACATCACACATTATCTCAAAGGGGAGTGAGTAATTTGGGGCTTGGATTATAGGGGCAGTTGTAAGGCACTTTTCAAGGCCTCAAGGCACTCGCAGAAAATACAAATGACACATCCTAGCAAAGCAGGTGGCACAATGGTTTGATAATCTTGCTGAAGTCCTTGATGAACCTCCTATAAATTTAGCATGTCCTAAAATTGTTCTCATCTACTTGACAATCCTGGGTGGGGGCAGATGTGAAATCAAGTCCACTTTAGCCTTGTCAACCTCAATTCCTCTTTGAGAGATCACATGGCCTAGTACAATCCCTTGTGTCACAATAAAGTGACTCTTTTCCCAGCTTAGGATCAAATTAGTTTGTGACATCTTTGTAAAATCATATCAAGGTGTCTCAGACATTGGCTAAAGCTATCCCCATACATTGAGAAATCATTCATGAAGATTTCCAGGAATTTGTCAATCATATCAGAAAAAATTGCGTACATGCACCTCTGAAAAGTGGCTAGGGCATTGCACAGTACGAAAGACATCCTTCTGTAAGCAAAGGTGCCAAAGGGACATGTGAAAGTAGTTTTCTCCTGATCTTGAGGATCCACAGGGATTTGGTTATACCCTGAGTATCTATCAAGGAAACAGTAAAATGCCTTCCCAGCCAACTTATCTAGAATTTGGTCAATGAAGGGGAGGGAGAAATGGTTCTTTCTGGTTTTGGGGTTGAGTTTTCGATAGTCAATGCAAACCCTCCAGCTAGTGGTCTCTCTGGCTGGCATCAACTCCCCAGAATCTGTAGTGATAACTATGATGCCTGACTTTTTAGGTACCACTTGGATAGGTGACACCCATTAGGAATCCAAAATGGGGTAAGTCACCCCTGCATCTAACAGTTTCACTATTTCCTTAAGGACCACCTCCTACATGTGAGGATTTAATTTTCTCTGCATCTCTCTTAAGAGTTTGGCACCCTCATCCAAATGAATTCTGTGCATGCAAACTAAGGCATCAATATCTCCAAGGTCAGCTATTGTCCACCCAATTGCTTTCTTGTGCTTCTTGAGAACATTCAGTAATTCCTCCTCTTGCTCACTTGTGAGAGAGGAGGAGATAATCATGGGAAGCTTGTTGTCCTGCCCTAAGAAGGCATATTTTAATATGGTTGGGAGCTGCTTTAGCTCCAGCTCAGGGAGACTTTTAATTGAAGGCAACATAGGTGCCTTAGTTGTTTGCAAAAGGGGCAACAATGTATGTTTCCAATTATAATGCTACACTAGGCCCACAAAAGACTCTATTTTGGTGTTGTCTTCTATCATGAAAACTTGGGCCTTCTTCTCAAACAAACTCTAAATGTATATTAGGTCATCAACAACATTATCCCAATCCAACAGATTGGATAAATCCTCTTCCACTAGGCCATCTAGTATATCTACTGCCCAGCAGTCCTCAATGTCAGTCTGAGACACTGTAGCAGTATGGTGCACATTTAAATGGGCCTTTATGTTCCCAAAGGTAACCTCCATCACCCCTGACCTATATTGTATGCAAGCATTTGTAGTAGCAAAGAATGGCCTGCCAAGGATAACAGGAATTGGGGTTTTGCTTTTGCAAGGATCCATGTCCAAAATAAGGAAATCAACTGGATAATAGAATTTTTCCACCCCCACCAAGACATCCTCTACCACACACACATGTCTCCTCTCAGACCTGTCAGCCAGTTGGAGCACAACTGAGGTAGGTTTAAGCTCCCCCAAACCTAGCTCCTCATACACTGAATAAGGGAGCAAGTTCACACTGGCCCCTAAGTCCAAGAGGGCTTTTCCAATGGTGTGGTTTTCGATTATGCAGGGGATAGTAGGTACCCTTGGGTCTTGTAATTTTTCTGGTGTGGCAATGGATAGGACTATCATAATATTCTCAACAGTAAAAACTCTTTTAGACAACTGCACCCTTGCTTTCCTCTTTTGTGTGCAGAGGTCTTTCAAAAATTTAGCATAGGCAGGGACTTGTTTTATGGCATCAAGCAAGGGCAAATTGACCCTGACCTACTTGAAAGTCTCTAGCATTTCCTCCATCTGAGTATTCCCTTTATAAAGAGGGTATGGGACGAATAGTGCTTGAGGAAATGGCAGCTGTGGCACTACTGGTGCTACTGCTGCATGCCTAGTAACATCATGGTCATATTTTTGTCTTTTTCTTTTATCTTCATTTATTATTTGATGTTGGGGCTCAACATCAGCCCCATTATTTTTCCTTAGCTGATCCGCAGCAGGGGCTATCCTTGGTTATTTAACACTAATAATTATTTCATTTTCCATGACCTCCTCAGTTACCTTGGCCACATGATTATCAACCACTCTTCCACTCCTAAGAGTACTGATAGCATTAGCATCCTGATTGGTAGAGGCTGCTTCTTCAATCATATACTGTCTTTTGGGGTTGGTCAAGGGTTGACTCAGATATTTACCCTTCCCTCTTTTATTCAAAGCATTGCAGATTTGACCAAGTTGATCCTCAATTTTCTCAATGCTTTGCCCATGGGAGTTGACAGTCTACACTAAGTTCCCCAAATTTTACATTGAACCCAGCATCTGCTCTTCAAATTAAGAGGATCTGGACTATTGTGGGGGAAGGGCCAACTGGTTAGACTGTGGGGCAGGTAACAAATTTTTTTACCTTAGTGGGTAACCTTGATTAAACTGATGCTGAGGTCTGTAAGGAGCTACAGCTTGCTGCTACGGGAGTTAAGGATATGAATCTTGTCTCCACCTCAGGTTTGGGTGGTTCCTCAACCTGTACAACCATCCGGGGCTGCATCACATTCATTAATTTATCAAATTTTAAGGACAAATTGTCCACCTTCCTCTCCAAATCATCTTGCATCTTGACTTCATATATTCCACCTCTAGGGGTGGCTTCTTTCACCATCTTAGCTAGGGAGACGGCTGTCATTGCATGACAGGGACTCCTGCTGTATGACATTTTCCTCTATTATGTCAAACAACTCCTAAGGTTTCTCAGCTGTCTTGTGGAGGTAGCTAACACCACATGAAGCATCCACAACTTGTTGAGTTAGTTTAGGATGTGCTGATTTATTACGTGGTGTTGGAAGAAAATTAATATTAAAGTGAAACAGAGGATAAAGATATGGTGAAAATAGTAACCCTAAACATCCTAGACCTGCAAGATATAGGGCCTATTGTAGCAAGTTTTGATAAGTAAGAGTTTGTCCCATTGAAAAATTGATCTAGAACGCAAAATGAGCTATAATAGTAGGCCTCCAAATTTGGCTACAGATCTGACAATCCTAAAGAAAGAGAGTTGGGGCTGGCATGGAGGTAGAGGGAATGGCTGGGGAGGTGATGGTTGTGCTGGCTGGCGCATGTGAGGTGGAGGATGCAGCAGCATCAACAAGAGCAGCAACAACAACTGTTGCTTCATGAATGGTGGCGGTTGCCTCTCTCAGTAACTCCTCCCTCTATTTTTTCTTCTTCTCCATCATTGTGCCATTGATTTCCCACTGTTTCTTTTCACTCTTTTTGGGGTTCAGGGTCACTATCTCCTCCATCCTTTGAAAGGGGTATTTCCCAAACTTCAGCAATACAATAATAAACTTACAGTAGGGAAGGGCATGAGGTTTCTTTTTTATTTTCACCTTCTCACATAGGTCCTTAATCCCCTCAAAAATCAACATGGCTGCATCAAAGTAATGACTCCTGTGAAATGAGAAGAGGGCATCAGCTATAGGGTACCTCCTCTCTTGCTTATGCCCAAAGCAATAAATATTCTTTCTCAACACTGCATCCATGAGTCTGAAGTTGGGGTGCAGATCCCTCTTCCTGATTGAGTCACCTGAGGCAGTGATTCCTCTAGTTAACTCCCTTGTTATCTCAGTAATGGTAGCAGTCAAGGGAGGACCCAAGCCACACTCAGGGCTATACCTGACTGGTATCCCTAATATTTTTATAATGTCTGCCTGGTTGAACAGCATCTCGAAGTCATCAATCAATACCAGCAGTGCTGGGTACCCATCATCACCAGTTTTCAACCTCATATTCTGATAAAATAGTCTCACTAGTCTTGGAAAAACTAACTGCATCAGGAGCCTCAACAAGGGCAGCACAGATGCCTTGGTTAGATATTTAATGGAGGCAGAGGTCTCTGGTAGCTCCTCAAAATAGACGTTGTCAAAAATAGTTTCACCCTCCAGCTCGATTGCTTGCACAAATTCAGAAAGGACCCTAAGGTATTCAGTAGTCTCTTCCTCCTCAGCCTTAGGGACCACAACTTTGCCCTTATTCTGTTTCTTCTTTGATTTTTTAGGGCTCTTAGCAGGTGGGTGCTCTCTGGCCCTCTTCTTTGGTGCTGATTTCTTCCTGGCTTGTGGAATTGGGGCTCAACACCAGGTGGGGACACCTCAGAGGTCTCTAATGTGGAGGCCTCTACAATCTTTGCGAATTTTCTAGTGGCCACAGGGCTGCCACTGGCAGGCGGGTTCAACATTGCAGCTAATGTATCTAAAATTTTTGAACCCGTGGCCATGGGTGCTTACTTATCAAAATTAGGACTCACAACTCTTAGAAAATGCAGAACACACTGAGTAAGCACAGAAGCACTAAATTTGTGCCCTTCTTCTCTCTAATTAATAAATCAACCACAACACAGAAGAGAATTGGAGATCTTACCAGTTGAGAGCTAGGGTTCCACCTAAAAGTGTGCATAGCAGTTCAAATCCCCCCATACCTTATTCAAAGTGACCAGGAGTAGCTGGGGAATAAACTGGTGGGAGGAAAATGCCTGAGGTGGAGTGGCTTAAAAAGTAGAGAAGAAAGACGAGAAATGGGCTTTCGGTTTTGGTGCGAAGAAGCTAGGGCAAAAAGGTGAAATGAAGAAAATGAGGGGTTTCACAGAGTTTATAGAGCTAATCTCGTGGTTCGTGCACTTGAAAATAGGTGCTCGAGGGGTAGATTTCTCACGGAATTGGCTTATAATCCAGCAAGAAGGTCTATCGCGCAGAAGAACAAACTGCCTCATAATGAATTTCACGGAGATGAGACTTTGGCTATTGTGTGCGAAACTTTGTGCTACTTCAAAAATTTACCTCACGTGGTACTCACATAGAATAACACAAAAGACACACTTCATGCACAGATTAGGATTGCGGAGCAGAAAGGTAACTCTGCGAGGCATTTTTATAGCCATTGCTCAGACATTTTAGCGCGCGAGAAAGCCACGAGATGGCTCGTACAGCAGATTTAAGTCTTCTAGCTCTGCAAGACAACATTTCTTTTCAACCTTTACTATGTTAGTTTAGTGCAGCACATTGGTCAGTGCATCCATGCTGTTGCGCACCCAACCACTGTGCATACGCACCAACCCTCAAACAGGTACTACATTTCAAACATGAGAAATGTATGCCCATTTTCAACATCAGTTCATTAATATTGAGGAATCCTAAAAATAGTTTTTTCAGCTCAACTGCATGCAAGCTATGATAAGGGCATCTCAACCATTCATTAACAAACATCCACCGCAAATTTAAATGACAAATATGTACATGTATTCAATGACAAAATTCAAACACTGACAAAGCAATATAAGCAACTCAACATCACACTAAAAACACAATTGATATATTTTTAAAGAACACAAATCAAAACAAAATTTTCATGCATATGGTACACTTATTACCAATCTTTGGATCACTGAGCACTAGCTTCCTCTTGAGTAGAGGATGCATACCAATCATATACTGACCTCTTGGATTTGTCAGGGGCTGACTAGGTAATTTTTCTTCCTCCCTTCTATTCAAAGCATTGCAAATTTGACCTAACTGGTCCTCAATCTTCTTAATGCTCTGTCCATGAGAATTAACAGTTTGTACCAAGCTCCCCAAATTTTGCATTGAAGCCAGCATCTGCTCTTCAAATGAAGAGGATCTGGACTATTGTGGGGGCAGGGCCAACTGGTTAGATTGTAGGGAAGGTAATGGAAAATTTTTCCTTGGTGGGTAACCTTGATTAAACTGGTGCTAGGGTCTGTAAGGAGCTACAGTTTGCTGCTACTGGGATTGAGGATATGAATCTTGTCTCCACCTTAGGTTTGGGTGGTTCCTCCAAGAATACCCAGTAGGTTGCTGCCCAAAAGTTTGAGCAGCATTGACATGCTCTATAATAAAATCAGAAAATTGGTTGGCAGATGGACAATCATGAATAGAATGTGTGGGAGATTGGCATATTACACATGCTTCTTTCACCTGTACAACTATCCGGGGCTACATCACATTCATTAATTTATCAAATTTTAAGGACAAATTGTCCACCTTCCTCTCCAAATCACCTTGCACGTTGACTTCATATATTCCACCTCTAGGGGTGGCCTCTTTCACCATCTTAGCTGGAGTTTGGCTGTCATTGCGTGACAGGGACTCCTACTACATGGAATTTTCTCCTATTATGTCAAACAGCTTCCAAGCTTCCTCAGCTATCTTGTAGAGGTAGCTACCACCACAGGAAACATCCACCATATCCCTGCTCTTGAAATTAATTCCTTGGTAGAATACTTGCACTAGTTGCCACATTGGGATTTGGTGGTGGGGGCATTGTTTTAACATCTCCTGGAATTTTTCCAAGCTTGATAAAAATTCTCAGTTGAGGACTGAGTAAATGACAGAATACTTGTCCTCATCTGGCTAGTTTTCTTCATGGGAAAGAATTTGGCCAGAAATTTGGTTTGAAGGTCACTCCATGACTGTATGTTGTTGGCTGGGAGCTTTGGTAGCCATGTGCTGGCTTTGTCCTTTAGTGAAAAAGGAAAAAGCCTTAGTTTAGTGGCCTCAGGTCCCAAGCCAACAATATTAAAAGTAGTGTAATGTGCCAAAAATTGGTCGATATACTTGTAGGGATCTTCTTTACTAAGCCCATAAAACAAAGACAGCATATTAATGGTGGAGGATTTAATCTCATAGTTCTCCTCAACAGAGAGAAATTGAATGCAAAAGGGAGAGGTGTACTCCTCATTTGCATTGTACTCCTTTAATGTTCTTTGCCTCTCAGCCATGATAGCTGGTTCAGTTTCAACAATAGGGCCCTGTGTGGTGTCTAGGTCTTAGGATCCTTTTAACCTCTAGATTTTGAGGTTCTAGCTCAGGGTTTAAAGACGTTCTACCATGCATATACTCACACCCACAGTAAGTACAGAGAATGCTCACAAGCACACACAAAAAAATTTAAACAAAAATTAACAACTACATAGATTTACACTAAACAAATAACAGGAAATTAAACATAAATGGACTGAGATTTAGGAGAAAGGAAGTGCAAACAGAGCTAGCTATATTCCAGCTGCAACTCTAGCTTTTTACTTCTTCTGCTGTCAATTTCTGCAAAATTCTAAAAAATATCAATAATACTTTATTCTAGATTAGGCACAGCTACAAAAAATTTGGAAGTCTAAATTATAGTATAACTTAGGTCTACTAAAAAGATCAATATCCCCGGCAGCAGCACCAAAAACTTGTTGTTGTTCGTTTGGGATGTGATGATTTATTATGTGGTGTTGGAAGAAAATTAAAATCAAAGTGAAACAGAGGATAAAGATATGGTGAAAACAGCAATCCTAAACATCCTAGACCTGCAAGATACAGGGCTTATTGTAGCATGTTTTGATAAGTAAGATTTTGTCCTACAGAGAAATTGATCTAGAACCCAAAATGGGCTATAATAGTAGGCCTCCAGAGCTGACAATCCTAAAGAAAGGGAGTTGGGTGTCATGACTACACTAAATTAACCCTAATAAAAGAGAAATAAAGTACAATCCTATCCTAAAGAAATGGTTAAGAAGAAGATGGTGATGGTGTGTGCCAAAATAAAATATACAAATGATGGGAAGCAAGCAGGTTAAGCTAGAGTTAGTGCAGGAATGTAACTCAGATTTAGACTGTCTCTGTAGTGATCCTTACTGAGATGCTATTATTAACCTCAACAAGGTAGAAATATCCAACTTAATCCATGCCATTTGAGTGCTCTTAAGGCTATAGGCTGTCCACTCAAATGGCCACAGTCTATCCTATAGACTCTGTCAAATCTCATTGATCAAGCCAGAAGTTTCTAGTCTAACCCAGAGGAGTAGACTGATCATTTCCCAACCATTGGACTAGATCAGACCATGAATATTATTATAGACACTATGTAATTCCAGTGCTACACGCTCCCGAGATCTACACACAAATCTGGCTGACATTCATAGCTATGCCAACCCATAAAGTCCTAAGTGCTTTGCCAAGACCAATAGCTCACTGTGCCCACAAAAAGGACCAGCAACAGGCTGAATAAAGTTTTAGATTCAGCTGGTCATTGCTATAAAAGGCCTGCAATGACTCAGCCTCAAGCTACAATTACTACAATGAAATTAGATCTAACATTTGATATCGATCAAGTAAAACAGAGGGGAGCCAGTTCTTGCACAAACCTCCTCATAAGACTCTAGAAGCTCATGTGCAGGGGAGAAGAATCCTTCTCAGACATGTCGCTAAACACCACCCTAGGGTTATACTCTGTCCACTCAAATGGTCATAGGGTATCCGATAGGTCTGTCCATACCATAGAGATCTGAGAAAGAACATGTAAATTGCTGCTGCCACCATGGAGTCCCAGGGCTACGAGTTCTCCAGATCTGGCTATAGATCCGGCTTGCTATCCATGGGGCTATTGCACCAAGGGAAATCAAATGGTAAATAATAGATCTACTAGAAACCGAATGGGCTAGTCCCAAAGCATGGATCCTATAGACATCTAAAGAAACCACATGATCTATAGATTCAATTAGTCATTAAAACAATAATCCATTGATAAAAACAAAAGTTATAATGAACTGTCTCAAGGCTATAACCTGTACAAAACTGCTCATCCAAAAGTTCCCAAAGTATATAAGGCCTATTACAAAACTGAAATAAAACTAAACCTAGCTACTTACAGAAGTATTAGCCAGCTAATGCTGGGCTAAGAGAGAAGAAAAAGAAGAAAAAAAAGAAAAAGAGATGATCAAACCCTAACCCTAGCCTGCTGGAGCTCTCAGCCGACAGAGGATGAAGGAAAAATAAAAATATTAAGCTCTAAGTATAGCTTATATACTCTATCCATAAGGCCTTGGCTCAAAAGAGAGTAACCCTAATTTTTCCAACAGATGTGGCACTGTTATAACCCTTGAATGCTTTGAGATGTGCGTCTCAAAATCCGCACCTCAGGAAGTGTGTCTTAGCCTTGGGAAATTCCCAAAAAGGCCCTTGAGTTAGGGTTGTGTTAAGACCTGAAAAGTATCACTTTTCACCCCTTAACTTAACCTCTGTTAGACCCTTAGTCATTTAATCAATGTGTGTTAAAACCATTTTGTAGGTAATAAGCAGCAGGTGCAGATAAGGCCCTAACCCTGCTAAGAAGCCTACTTTTGCACCAGAACTCCAAGCAACTGGTAACCCATTCACAGAGGAAAGAAACACCAAGGTAGAACACACCTGGATGTACACATTGAATGCCCAAGTGGGCCCCAGAAGTTTCTCAGAAGAAAGTAAGTTTGACCCTGTTGTTTGATTCTAAGTGTGCTTGATTTATTTGTGTTTTGAAAACAAATTTGCAACTGCTAAGTTATAATGAATATAGAACATTAAAGAGACTAAAGAAATATCAGCACAGAGAGAAGTGAATTAGCCTGCAAGATCAGGGCCAATTGTAGCAAGTTTTAAATGTAAGTGAGTAAAAGATCGTCCATAGAGAATTTGTTTAAAATGCAAGATAAACCTCCAGATCTGAGCTACCAGATCTGGCCTCTTATCCTATCTAGAAAGTACATGAGATGGGAGGTTGAATTTGTCACATTAACTAAATGATAAAAGTAAAAGTTAAACTAAATGATCCAGATCTGAGTTGGGGATTTTTTATGTAAACTTATAAAAAATGGAGAAATAATATCTAACTTTGATTTGGTCCTTGAAATACAATGAGAATGACTGCAAATCAACTGAGAGATGAACCAATCTTCATCTGGCTACAAGCACAGATGTAAGAGAAATAAATCTAAGTCAAGGATTAGGTTTAGGCTTATGGCTATGGTCTGTCCACTTCAATGGCCACAGACCATCCAATAGTCTTAAATCCAAAGCCTTAATTTAGAATAGGAAGCATCACTACAAATGCCGTGAGAGATTAGGTTACAAACACTAATTCTCACAGGATTAATGAATCAAGGGAAATTGCATGAAAAACAATAAATCTAAAGGAGTCTAATGCAATAAGGAGATCAGAGGGAACCCTTAACATGAGTCCAATTGAGAATGTACGGTTTACAACAACCTTTTCAAATTCACCATTACAATTCTGAGCCACTTAAGCGACTCTCAGATTTGTAGTCTTGAATACAACTCTCTTTTGAATTACAGAAGTATCTCACAGCTCTCAATTGCAAGTAAAAGTGAGGCTATTACAAGGATTTCAGACAAATTATCTGGTTTGGAAATGGGGGAATAGAAATGAAACTCAAAATCTGGATGCCCAAATTGGGCAAATGATTCGTCTATTTATAGTTTTCCCTAAGTCCAGCTCAGATGTGTATCAACCAATCAGAAGTGCTCAGATCTGTATCAACCAATGGTAGTCGAGCACAAGGATCCAGATCCGCTCTGGCTAATTAGAATTGCTCGATCTGGTTCAGCCAATCAGGCAAAATAAGCATCAATTCTGTTATGCATTTTAAAAATCTGTTAGAGCTTCTAGAAGTTCCCGCCAAGTTATTTCCTCTCTAGGTGCTCACATGGGGTGGAATATGCCTTCACTTCATGCTTAGAATCCTCTGGAATGTCCCTAGGTTTTTAAATGCATTGGGACGCATGAAAAAGATTATTGAATTGCCCTTGCAAAAGCTGGGAATCTCCAGAATACCTTTTCGCATAGTTTAGGGGACTTTTCGCAAGGTGTTGTAACTCCTTAAGCTCTTTTCGCAACGTTCTGGTTCTGTTCGAAAGGAGTTCTCTTCTTTTCGAAAAGGTCAATCATCTCTTCGAAGAGTTCAGGTGCTCTTCGAAAGCTAAGCCTGGAGTTTTTAGTTCTTTTCGTAGAGTTCAGGTTCTTTTCGAACAGTTCAGGTTCTTTGCGAAAAGTACTCTGTAGGGCATTTTTCTGTTCGCATTGCTCCATACGTTTTTTCTAGGTTGAGACCAGGTCTTTGCCTCTTCAGTTCAAACCTTTCAACATCTAGTGAGGTTGTCCCTTCTCTTTCTTCCTTTGGATCGACATGGATTATCATCTTTTTGGCACTTTTAAGCTGCTTTCATGGTTAATCATGTCTTTATTGTTAGCTGAAACACAAGCACTTAGAACACTTATTTTAGTCTCTCAAAGGTCTATCAAGACTCAGGTTGAGGGGTGAAAAATGGTATTTTCCAGTTCTCATCACACCCCCAAACCTAAGCTTTGCTAGTCCCTGAGCAAAGACAAAATTAAAAATAAAGTAAAAACAAA
This sequence comes from Chloranthus sessilifolius, assembly GCA_021018995.1. Classification (NCBI taxonomy): domain Eukaryota; kingdom Viridiplantae; phylum Streptophyta; class Magnoliopsida; order Chloranthales; family Chloranthaceae; genus Chloranthus; species Chloranthus sessilifolius. The sequence continues at coordinate 45,797,274 of CM037596.1, forward strand.
GTAAAAAGCCACTTTTGTAGGGAGCACAGTTGCATTTAGCATATGCAACAAGCCTTTTAAACCCCTAGGTGATCCCTAGTGGAGGAGTGAAGTCTCCTGAGGGTTTTCAGTGAAGGTACCCACAAACTTCTTCAATAAATCAATTAAGATCACTGCAGTTCTGTTACAGCAAACTTTCATCCAATCCGTTTATTCACACCTGCATCAGTCATGTTGTAAGAAGATTTTCAAGAAAAACATCAGTTCAAAATGAAAATTCTGCTGTAATTCTTGTTACCACTTAGTTAATTTATGTCAAAGGTTATTTACAAGAAAAATTAATGAACATCTTGCCTTCTATTTAGGAATCCAGCTTTGATGTTACCCCAATGAGTTGATTTCAAATCCAACTCTCACCAGGATTTTCACTCAACATGCAAGTAAGAGGGTTGTACTATTTCACACGGCTCAAGAGCAGTTACAGCCCTCAAATTGGACTGTAAGCATGAGCATAGGCATTGCTTTTAGTTCGGAATTCACTGCTCTTTTCACCATAGATTACACAAATTCTTATCTCCATGTGACAGCTCAATCCATCATTGATCAGTAAGGACTTTACTGGGGTTGTAATGTGGCTTATGGGTGAAATTTCTCAAGAATAAAGGGGTGGAATGGTGTTCAAAATTGAGACGTCAGTCAAGGTAAGGAGGTGATACACAAACCTTCTTTAATTCAGCATATTTTCATCTTCTTCTTTGAATTTCCAGAGCCAAAGTGGCCATCTTTTTCAAACTTCCAATGAAATGCCTTCTCTCTTTTTCTTCTTTTTTTTTTTTTTTTTTTTCAAATTAGCATTGACTGGAATGCCACATTTCTTCTGCTGGTACATCATTGCCTTCAATTTTTATTCTTCTTTTGTTGTCAAACTGTTACTCAATTCTCCTTTCTTTAGCTTCCTTCCCTTTATCTTCTGACTTCTCAGAGTGAGGGTTAGGCTAAATGAAGTTGATGAGGTTATTAGATGAGGTTTCAAAGAAATCTTAGATTTGTAAAGCTCAAATGGTGTGTATCAAGGGCAGTTTCAAAAGGTGGGGCTTTGTAATGTTCAAACTGTCCAAAAGGAGGCCTTACATCATGTCTTTAATATCACGAGTGCTGTCAAATTATTTCAATTTGGACATGTGTAACTTCTAGTACAAGTAAGCAGGTTCAATCAGTCCCAAAAGCAAAAAAAAAAATTGCCAATTCATACCTCCAAAGAATACATTTCAGGCCCAAACCTCACTGGGTGTGGTTTTTTATCAAATTCCTGAGGTATATCATCACTGTTTTCCCTCTTTTTAGGTTTACTAAAACATCAATTTTCTTTTGGAAATTTCCTGACATTCACTTCATGAAAGTATTAGAATTACACTAGAAATTAATTTCAAAAAGTTTTTAACTTCTTCATTTTTTTCAAAACAGCAGGTGTGAAATTACTTCATTTTCAAAAATTCCACTGATCATAAGCTGTACTGATGTTAACTCAATTATTAATTATTGACATTTTTGTCACACCCCCAAACCAAAGGGGAGCAGGGTCCACACTGGTTCAAAGCAAAGAAGAGAAACAAGGAAGAAAAAAAATCATGATCACAAGAAGACAGACAGAAATGCACAGTAATTTCACAACAAAAACCAGACTTTATATTACAAACTCATAACACAAATAAGTACAAAGTGCTTTAATAACTGAGGTCAAAATCTGTATCATAAGTTGGTTCAATGGGATCAGAACTGGAGTCACTGTCAGAGTCAGAACTAGAATCAGTATTGGAGTCTGAACTCGATTTAGCTTTCTCCTAGATTGTGTTTTACAGCTCAGTGTATTCCTCTGATTTGATCTTTTTGGTGAGGCCAATGTACTTTCCAAGTCTAGTGGTCTTCAGTTTTTCCTGGTCAAGCTGTGCTTGCAACATGGTCACCTTATGCTGCTCACTCCGAACCATCTGAAAAGTTTGACCCAGCAGGTCCTTCATTTTCTCTCTCTCAAATTTCATGAATAACTCTAATTTCCGAATCTGGTTTTCATAAGGGGTTCTAATGTAGGCTTGTAAATCAGCTAACCCCTTGAGAACATCTCTACAGATATATGGATTTTCTTCCATGGCTCTTCTGAGGGTCAAAAATTTGGGAAGGGGAATGGAATGGTAGGGGACCAAAGGTATCCCAGCTGTGGGAGTGGGAGAAGAAGTGTCTAGAAGGATGACTTCAGGGTCGGTCTGAGTGGCTTGATCAGAGAAAGTGAGGAGAGGTGAAGGGGACTCAACCAGAGGTACTTCTGGTTCAGTTTGGGTAGCATGGGCAGTAGTGGTGGGGGTGGGCAGATCAACCAATACTACCTCTGGTTCAGTTTGGGTAGCATGGGCATCAACAGTAGGTGCAGTGGTAATGGTAGTTGTGTGGGATGTGGAGGCTAAGGTTTGGAGAAGGTCATTGGTCATGCATCGGTTTTTCTGTGTTGATTTGTAGTTGGGCTTGGATGGATTGGAGGAAGGCAAGTATTTGGTTTATAGATTAGGTGTGGGGAGGTGTGCATAGCGAGGTGGTACAAGCGAAGTGGATGGTGGAGGTGCAATGGGTGAAATGGTAAAGGAGAAGTAGGTAAGTGAGTGAAATGATGAGGTCGGGTATAGGGACAGTTCAAGCACGTTTTCAAAAATAGATCCCATTAATGAGGAATAAGCCTCTGTAGTGAAAGGCTCGGGTTGGTGTATGGGATACTTGGTGTGTGGTGAATGAGCAGTGAATTTGAGGGCTTTGGAGCAGGAGTGCAGGGAGATTGGGTAATAAAATCTGTAGCCAAAACTTGGGCATTGGTGGGAGAAATTGGTGGTGTGAGTATGGTTGGAGTGGTTGGTGTAGAGGGGGAATCTGCAATTGGGATAATGGTGGGTATGGGAGATGGGACAGCTGGGATAGGTGAAGTGGCAGGAGCTGGACTAGGTGAGGAGGGTAAAAGGCCAACTTCCTCAAGAATTGGTGCAGCTGAAGAGCTGGTCACCATGGGAAGGATAGTTTCTTCAAGAATGGGTGCAGCTAAAGAGCTGGTCACCACAGGGTCTGGCAGAGCTGCTTCAAGAATTGGTGCAGCTAAAGAGCTGGTCACCTCAGGATCTGGCAAAACCGGTTCTAAGGGAGCTGCAGGGGCAGGTTCATTAACAGCTGCAGGTGCAGGTGCAGGTTCACCTTCCTCTCTCAGTCTTTTCAGCATGGCTTGGCTTGTAGTCCAAGCCTTTTTCCCAAAATTGTGAGGAGCTATGACTTCAAATGGCTCCTGGTCATCAATGTCAAACTTGGCTCTGAGGAGGGCTGTGATCAATCTACCAAATGGGAGTCCAGCTAATTTCTGCTCCTTTTTCAACTTGGCACTAATATCAGCCATGGCTTCAAAAATTAACATAGGGGCATTGAAAAACTGCCCCTTAGAAAAATGAAAGAGAGCCTCTAGAATTGGTGTTCTCCTCTCTTGGCTGTGCCCGGTGACATAAAAACTTCCCCTCAAAATGGAATCCATCAATAAAAATTGGGGTGCTAGGTCTCTCCTCATTATGGACTGTCCAGTGCCAACAATTCCTTGGGTTAAATGTGCAGCCATTTCTCTAAAGGAGGCTGCTTCTGGTGCAGCCAATGGACCAGAAGGATCAAATTGGAAGGGTATCCCCAAAGCATTCCCTATGTCTTCATATGTGACAGTTAGATCGCAATCATCAATAAAGATAACCAGGGTAGGGGCATCAGCATCATTTTCAGTGACTTTTACCAGGTTTTGGTACCATAACTTCACCATTCGCGGGTAAATTTTCTCTGGCAGAGGGGTAAGGATATTGCTTAGTGAGGCATCTCTCATGTATCTTAAAGATAGCAGACAGTCCGGTTTGTTGACGAAAAAAGTTTCGTCCACAACCAGCTCAGGAATTAGTTTATGAGCTTCAATGAATGGATTTGGCAGTACCAAATGTATAGGCAGAGGAGGAAGCTCAGGCTCAGGACTAGCAGCTGCAGGGATGGGTTCCTCATGTCTCACTTTCTTCCCTTTCTCAATCCTATCCACTTTATCCATTGATAGTTTTCTTTTGGCTGAAGTTTTGGTTTTTCCTTTTGGGGTAGGTTTGCTAGCTTTCTTAGCAGAGGATTTTGGGAACATGGCAGCCAATGATTTTTCAGCTTTTCCCATTCTCAATTTATGTATGTAAATGCCCACAACAGATGCTGTTTCACAAAATCAAAATTTTCAAATGATAAACAGAGAGAATGCGCAGAGAAATATCGAGATCTAGGGTTTTTGATTGAACGTGTTGCTTGCTTGCTGAAATCCCCCAGACCAGAAGCTAAAATCCTTCTCTCTGAAAGCTCAAATGATCGAACAAAGGTGAAGAAAAGTGTGGCTAGATTCTCAAATCACGCAAGGAAAGAAAGAAATAGGGTTTCTGTGGAACAAGTCGTTCTCAGAAAGCTTTCGAATATGAAACCCTTACTTTGAAAGGGTTTAAATATGCTCAGAGTTAATTTTGCAAAGTCCTTTTTAAGTTTTCGAAAAGTTCCAAAATAGACCTTTTTACAACTACGAATGGCATCAGTACCATTCGAAAAGTTAATAGCTTCAGCAACATCTTTTCGAAAAGAAAATGGCTTCAGAAACATCATTTCGAAAAGAAAATAGCTTTAGAACCAACTATTCGAAAAGCAAATCCTTACTTTCGAGCAGTTCGTTACAAATCCAGATTCTTTTCGAAAAGTAAATTGAACTTTGCGAAAAGATAAGTTTTACTTTGCGACTTAACTTTTCACATATTTAAACCATGCGAAAAGAGACAAATCATGAATAAAAACAGAGAAAAAGAAACTAAGCAAAAACTATGAAATAAAAGCATATTGTACAGTTGTATGCCATCAGATTTGGGGAGGCTCTTGATGATAGATGGGCGGCACAGGCTCCTGGGTATTTTCAATGCATGGTTTGAGCCTCTGACCATTTACTTTCAAGATTCTTCCATTACTTGGATCTAGGATGTCAACAGCTCCAGAAGGAGCTACCTGAATGACAGTATATGGCCTTTCCCATCTGGATCTCAGCTTTCCAGGAAAAAACATAAGTTTTGAGTTAAATAACCATACCTTAGAGCCAGCTGTGAACTCTTTTCTCAACAAATTTTTGTCATGGAAGGCTTTGACTTTCTCTTTGTAAACTCTTGAATTTGTGTATGCATCCATTCTCAGCTCCTCCAACTCAGCAAGTTGCAATTTCTTGTGATTACCAGCAGTAGTTAGATCCATGTTCAATGTTTTAATGGTCCAAAAGGCTTTATATTCTAACTCCACTGGTAAATGGCATGCTTTGCCATAGACCAACCTGAATGGGGACATGCCAATTGGGGTTTTATAGGCTGTCCTATATGCCCACAATGCATCATTCAAACAAGGACCAATCCTTTCATCCTTCTTCACGGTCTTTTCGAAAGATATGTTTGATTTCTCTATTGGAAATCTCCACTTGTCCACTGGTTTGTGGATGATATGGAGTGGCTACTCTATGAGTCACAGAGTATTTTTTCAATAAAGTTTTAAAATGTTTATTACAAAAATGGCTTCCCCCATAACTGATAATAGCTCTGGGAAAACCAAACCTGGAAAAAATGTGATCCTTTAGAAATTTAAGAACCACTTTGTGGTCATTGGTTTTAGTGGCTGTGGCTTCAATCCATTTGGATACATAATCCACAGCTACTAAAATGAAATTATACCCATTGGAAGGAGGAAAGGGACCCATGAAGTCTATCTCCCAAACATCAAACAACTCAACTACCAAAATAGGCTGTAAAGGCATTGAGTTTCCTTGGAAATGCTGCCCAATTTCTGGCAGTTCTGGCAAGACTTACAGTGCTGTAAAGCATCTTTGAAAAGTGTAGGCCAATAAAGTCCACACTGTAAAACCTTTGCAGCAGTTTTGTTTCCACTAAAATGACCTCCACAGGCCTGTTCATGACACATAGAAAGTATTCTATGAAATTCTTGGTCAGGGACACATCTTCTTATTATTTGGTCTGCACAACTCTTAAACAGATAAGGATCTTCCCAGATGAAATGTTTAACCTTTGAGAAGAAAAGATCTTTATCCATTTTATTCCAATGTTGAGGAATTCTTCCAGTAGCCAAAAAGTTGACTATGTTTGCAAACCAAGGGGTGTGTACACTAATAGCAAAAAGTTGCTCATCAGGGAAAGATTCATTGATAGGCAACCTATCAATCTCAGTAGTTAAAATTCAAGATAGGTGATCAGCCACCACATTCTCCACACCTTTATTATCTTTGATCTGTAAATCAAATTCCTGTAATAGGAGAATCCACCTGATTAATCTTGGTTTGGTGTCCTTCTTAGACAGAAGGTATTTCAAGGCAGAGTGGTCAGTGAACACCACTATTTGTGAACCCAAGACATATGACCTGAATTTCTCTAAAGCAAAAATAATTGCCAGCAGCTCCTTCTCAGTTGTTGTGTAATTGAGCTGTGCATCAATCATTGATCTACTGGCATAAGCTATGACATGAGGCAGCTTTTCCTTTCTCTGTCCAAGGACAGCTCCCAAAGCATAATCTGATGCATCACACATCAATTCAAAAGGTAGTGAATAATCTGGAGACTGCAATATTGGAGCTGAAATCAAACAGTTTTTTAAGAATTCAAATGCCTTCATGCATTCATCATTGAAAAGACAAGGTCTATCTTGGCCCAACAAACCACAAAGCGGCTTGGTTATTTTCAAGTCCTTAATGAACCTTCAGAAATCCAAAGATGTCCCAGAAAACTTCTGATTTGTTTAACAGTTTTGGGAGGTGGTAAATGTGCAATTAAATCAATTTTTGCTCTGTCCACCTCAATGCCCTTGTGGGAAACAACATGGCCAAGGACAATGCCTTGGGTGACCATGAAATGGCTCTTTTCCCAGCTCAAAACTAGATTGGTTTCTTCACATCTCTGTAACACCAATTTGAGATGATGTAAACACTGGGAAAAATTGTCTCCGTAGATTGAAAAATCATCCATAAAAATCTCCATAAATTGGTCAATCATATCAGAGAAAATGGAATACATGCATCTTTGAAAGGTAGCAGGGGCATTACAAAGACCAAAAGGCATTCTCATATAGGCAAAAGTGCTAAAAGGGCAAGTGAATGTGGTCTTTTCCTGATCTTGTGGGTACACAGGAATCTGGTTGTAACCAGAGTAACCATCAAGAAAACAGTAATAAGCTTTATCTAAAATCTAATCAATGAATGGGAGAGGGAAATGGTCTTTTCTGGTCATTGAATTTAATTTTCTGTAATCAATACAGACCCTCCACCCAGTTGTTTGTCTAGTTGACATAAGCTCACCAGAATCTGAGGTTACAATAGTGATCCCAGATTTCTTAGGTACCACCTGTGTAGGTGCCACCCAAGATGAATCTGAAATGGGGTAAATGACCCCTGCATCCAACAACTTAACAACCTCTTTCATGACCACTTCTTGCATATGAGGGTTTAGCCTCCTTTGCATTTCCCTAGAAGGCTTTGCATCTTCTTCTAAATGGATTTTGTGCATGCAAACAGCTGGACTGATTCCTCCCACATCAGCAATAGTCCAGCCAATTGCCCTTCTATGTTCTTTCAAAACAATCAACAGCTCTTCCTCCTGCTCCTTTGTGAGGGAGGAAGAAATAATTGCAGGCAATGATTTATGATCTCCTAAAAACACATATTTCAAATTTTCTGGTAGCTGCTTCAGTTCTAAATTAGGTGGGCTGAGAAAAGAAGGTAACAAAGGTGCCTTAGTTGTTTGTGGAAGGGGAAGAGTAGCAGGTTTCCAAGAAGAGAAACTTGCTGATTGATTATGAGTTCCTTGCACAACATTTACTTCCTCAGACTTTGAGATACAAACTGTTTCTTCTTCAGAATTTCCCCAAGCATCTTTAGCATCTGTGGTGAAATCTTCACACTGCAGAAATTGTTGTAAAGTCTCTTCTACCAGTTCATCCAATAGATCAACATGAAAACATTCCTCAGAGCTGAATTGAGGTTGTGTGACTGCATTATAAACATTTAATTTTATCTTCATGTTTCCAAAAGAAACTTCCATAATACCAGACCTGCATTGAATGCAAGCATTTGCTGTAGCCAGGAATGGTCTTCCCAAAATTACAGGTATGGAAGTTTTGCTTTTGGTAGGTTCCATGTCCAAAACTAGAAAATCAGCAGAATAGAAAAATTTATCTACTCCCACCAATACATCTTCAATCATCCCAACTAGCTTCCTTTCAGATCTGTCTGCTAGTTGTAACACCACATGAGTGGGTTTTAATTCTCCCAAACCTAGTTTCTCATATACAGAATATGGAAGTAGGTTGACACTAGCACCCAGATCTAATAAAGCCTTTTCAATGGTATGTTTTCCAATAATGCAAGGGATTGTGGGGTTCCAGGATCTTGAAGTTTAGGAGGTGTGGCAATGGACAATACCTGATTAACTCTTTCCACAGCAAAGACCTTCTTGGATAAATGTATCCTAGACTGTCTTTTGTGAGTGCAAACATCTTTCAAAAATTTTGCATATGCTGGAATTTGTTTGATTGCCTCAAGCAAAGGTAGATTTATCTTGGCTTGCTTGAAAATCTCCATCATTTCATCTATTTTTGTGTTCCCTTTATCAAAAGGGGATACAGATTTCATTGCATGAGGAAATGGCAAATGAGGAACTAGTCCTTCATCTACAGCTTTGGAAGCATTATCAGAATTTTTTTAAATTTTTTGTTTTTCATTTGTTTGATTTTTCTGAGGTACATCAGCACCCCCACTGCTATCATTATGCTGCTCTTGCTGCATATCTTTATCATTTTCCTCATTTTTTTCTTCTTTAGTACCCACTTTGTTATTTATAATTCTTCCACTTCTCAAAGTTGTGACAGTTTTTACTTCTTCATGTGAAATAGAAGCTTCTCCAACCATGAACTGTCCTTTGGGATTGTTCAAAGGTTGGCTGGGTAACTTTCCTTCCTCTCTTTTGGCCAAAGTATTTGAAAGCTGTCCCAATATTTCTTCAATCTTCTTTATGCTCTGGCTGTGAAAGTTCACAGTCTGAGTTAAAGATCCTAAATTATGTAGTGAATTTAGGACTTGATCTTCAAAAGAAGGGACCGAAGGATTTGAAATCGATTTCTTTCGCGTGTTGTTGTGGAATAAATTGCTGAAAATTTGGCTTGGCATAAAAAATCTGTTGAAAGGCATTTGGTTCTTTGGTTACTGCTGCTGTTGTGATTGATAATTCCCTTGGCTCCACCTCAAATTGGGGTGCCCTCTCCATGGATATTCATTTGACTGCATCTGTCTAAATGATTGAGCAGCATGAGCTTGTTCCACCACTAAATTTGGGAACTGTGGTGCAGCAGGACATTGGCCAATTGAATGAGTAGGGGACTGACATATCAGACATGCCTCCTCTACTCTTGCAACCATTGGATTTTTAAGTGAGTCCATCACTCTATCAAACTTTGTGGTTAAATTGTCCATCTTTCTTTCCAACTCATTCACCTCATAAATCTTTCCTTTGGTGGTTTGCTGATTGTTCAACCTAGCAGGATTTTCAATATATCTTGACAGAGATTCCTGTTGAGTTGAGTTTTCACCAATTACTTCAAATAAGTCCCAAACCTCCTCAACTGTTTTTTGCAAGTAAGTGCCTCCACAGGAGGCATCCACCATATTTTTGCCTTTTTGAACAATTCCTTGATAGAAGCTTTGAACCAGCTGCCATCTAGGAATTTGATGATGAGGACATTGCCTTAAAAGTTCCTTAAATCTTTCCCATGCTTCATGGAAAGTTTCAGTTGAGTTTTGTGAGAAAGAAATGATACTTTGTCTCAATTGGCTTGTTTTAGACATTGAGAAGTATTTGGCTAAAAATTGACACTGCAAATCATTCCAAGAAGTGATACTATTTGGTGCTAACATAGATAACCATGCTCTAGCTTTATCCTTTAATGAAAAAGGAAAGAGCCTAAGCTTGGTTGCTTCTGGACCAAGTCCCGCTATGTTGAATGTGGTGCAAAGAGCCAAGAATTCATCCACATGTTTGTATGGATCTTCCTTACTCAACCCATGGAAGGAAGGAAGCATTTGGATGGTTGATGATTTGATCTCATAATTTCCTTCAACAGTAGGAAATTGAATGCAAAAGGGAGAATTATAAGCACCAGGTGCAAAGTAATCCCTCAAAAGTCGAGGTTCTTCACCCATAGTAGCAGAATTCTGTGTTGTTTGTTTGGTTCGTAGTAGCCTTTCAACTTCTAAATTTAGTGGGACAATCTCAGGGCTGAGAGTCCTCCTACCAAACATACAACTCAGAACAAAAAATCTGATTATTCACAGCAAACCTTCAGAAATCCTTTTTAAGTAGTTTCCCTTCTTCAAAAATTGGATATGAATAACTGCACAGGTATAAACAATAGAATAGTTTAGTACTGATATAAAAATAAAAGTGAAAACTTAGGTCTACCTATTTTAGAACAAATTCCCCGACAACGGCGCCAAAAAATTGTTGTTTGATTCTAAGTGTGCTTGATTTATTTGTGTTTTGAAAACAGATTTGCAACTGCTAAGTTATAATGAATATAGAATATTAAAGAGAGTAAAGAAATATCAGCACAGAGAGAAGTGAATTAGCTTGCAAGATCAAGGCCAATTGTAGCAAATTTTAAATGTAAGTGAGTAAAAGATCGTCCACAGAGAATTTGTTTAAAATGCAAGATAAACCTCCAGATCTGAGCTACCAGATCTGGCCTCTTATCCTATCTAGAAAGTACATAAGATGGGAGGTTGAATTTGTCACATTAACTAAATGATAAAAGTAAAAGTTAAACTAAATGATCCAGATCTGAGTTGGGGATTTTTGATGTAAACTTATAAAAAATGGAGAAATAATATCTAACTTTGATTTGGTCCTTGAAATACAATGAGAATGACTGCAAATCAACTAAGAGATGATCCAATCTTCATCTGACTACAAGCACAGATGTAAGAGAAATAAATCTAAGTCAAGGATTAGGTTTAGGCTTATGGCTATGGTCTGTCCACTTCAATGGCCACAGACCATCCAATAGTCTTAAATCCAAATCCTTAATTTAGAACAGGAAGCATCACTACAAATGCCGTGAGAGATTAGGTTACAAATACTAATTCTCACAGGATTAATGAATCAAAGGAAATTTCATGAAAAATAGTAAATCTAAAGGAGTCTAATGCAATAAGGAGATTAGAGGGAACCCTTAACATGAGTCCAATTGAGAATGTGCGGTTTACAGCAACCTTTTCAAATTCACCATTACAATTTCAGAGCACAGCTTAAACAACTCTCAGATTTGTAGTCTTGAATACAACTCTCTTTTGAATTACAGAAGTATCTCACAGCTCTCAATTGCAAGTAAAAGTGAGGCTATTACAGGGATTTCAGATAAACTATCTGGTTTGGAAATGGGGGAATAGGAATGAAACTCAATCTGGATGCCCAAATTGGGCAAATGGTTCGTCTATTTATAGTTTTCCCTAAGTCCAGCTCAGATGTGTATCAACCAATCAGAAGTGCTCAGATCTGTATCAACCAATGGTAGTCGAGCACAAGGATCCAGATCTGCTCTGGCCAATCAGAATTGCTCGATTTGGTTCAGCCAATCAGGCGAAATAAGCATCAATTCTGTTATGCATTTTAAAAATCTGTTAGAGCTTCTAGAAGTTCCCGCCAAGTTATTTCCTCTCTGGGTGCTCACATGGGGTGGAATATGCCTTCGCTTCATGCTTAGAATCTTCTGGAATGTCCCTAAATTTTTAGATGCATTGGGACGCGTGAAAAAGATTACTGATTTGCCCTTGTAAAAGCTGGGAATCTCCAGAATACCTTTTCGCATAGTTTAGGGGACTTTTCGCAAGGTGTTGTAACTCCTGAGTTCTCTTCTTTTCGAAAAGGTCAATCATCTCTTCGAAGAGTTCAGGTGCTCTTCGAAAGCTAAGCCTGGAGTTTTTAGTTCTTTTCGCAGAGTTCAGGTTCTTTTCGAACAGTTCAGGTTCTTTGCGAAAAGTACTCTGTAGTGCATTTTTCTGTTCGCATTGCTCCATACTTCTTTTTCTGGGTTGAGACCAGGTCTTTGCCTCTTCAGTTCAGACCTTTTAACAGCTAGTGAGGTTGTCCCTTCTCTTTCTTCCTTTGGATTGACATGGATTATCATCTTTTTAGCACTTTTAAGCTGCTTTCATGGTTAAGCCTGTCTTTATTGTTAGCTGAAACACAAGCACTTAGAACACTTATTTAGTTCTCTCAAAGGTCTATCAAGACTCAAGTTGAGGGGTGAAAAATGGTATTTTCCAGTTCTCATCAGACCCAGATAGAGAACTTGGCTGCAGCATAGGCAAAGCACAGCAGCAATAAGTCAAGAAATGAGCCTCGCACAGATGTCGTGAGGTTTAAGTGATTTAGAGAAAAATGCTTTGCGCAGTTGTCACGAGGTTCTCAAGGCATCACACTAATTTCTCGCGATGTTCTCGCACAAATGAATGACAGGAGAGCTCCAAAAGCAGACTTCATGCAATTCTCACGAGGCTCAGTTGTAAGCGCTCGTGCAGTCTCGCGCGGCTAAAGAGAGGAGCATTTAACTCTCGCGCGATTCACTCAGACAAGCTGAGGAGAGAGAGCTCCATACACTTCTGCGCACAGCTGTCGCGCAGTGGCCGTGGGATGCAAACCTTCAGGGGACTGCTCGCGCAATCCAGAGGCTGATGCAATTGCTTCTTCACGGAGATCCCTACGAGATTCACTAAGGAACGAACTGTGCGTGCGATTCTCGCACCACTCAGATGGAAAGCGCAATCCCGCGATGACCAGAGCATTCCCACGATGACCAAACTATTTATCCCGCGACTGCAGGAACTTCAAGTAAATTCAATCCCGCAACGACCACTCTATCACGCGACAAGACCTGGAAACCGTTGCTACCTAGCGAAGCTTGGGATCTTAACTTTCCCCCACTTCTATAGGGGCAGTTTGGGAACTTTCAGTAATTAGGGCACGCACTTCAATGCTCTAATCTCCGTGCACACGCCCCAAGGCATCCAAGGAACAGAAATGGGCCACATTTGTATCATTAAAATTAGGGTTTTCCTAACCCTAATGCTCCCACAACCGACTGCTATATAAGCCTAAGCCTAGTTTAGGTTTAAGGAGGAGATGAGGACTGAATTCCTTCGATCTTCTTGAATCGGCTGTAGAGTTCTAGTAGGCTAAGGTTAAGGTTTAGGCAGCATCTTTTTCCTTTTTCTTCTCTCCATAGCCAAACAGTTACTGGCTATGCCTTTGTATGTCTATTTGGAACAGTTTTAATGAAGTTTTATAATAGGATGTTATACATGTATGGGATTGGTGTTTGAGGGTTGTTCTATACAAGGCTGCTGCCTTGAGATCCTCCATTGCTAAGTTGTATTGTAAGCAATGGAGGATTATTTTTAAGGGTTTACTCAGATCCAAGTGACCTGTGTGTCCAGGCTAGTGCACATATGCAGGCCTATGCCCCACCACAGGATCTACTAAATCTGAATCCCTATGGGGGCCTGAGCTGGTAGCCTTGTGAACATGGTGGTGGCAGTAATCTACTTGTTCTGTCTCAAACCTTTGTGAGGAGGATAGCCTCTGTGGATAGTCTGTGGCCATTTAAGTGGACAGGTTATAGCCCTAGGGTGAGGCCAATCCACAGATCTAAGACAGATTCTTCTTCTCTACACTTGTGCTTGTAGCCCTGTGAGAGATTGTGCAGAGATAGACTCCCCTATATGTGTACAGACCCACCATCAGATGACAGATCTAATCTGGCTGTAGAGATTATAGGCTTGTGACTGGATCACTGCTGTCTCCCTAAAGCAATGAACAACTAGATCTAAAGCTAGTACTCGATCTCTTCCTGGTCCTATGTGTCCAGGCTAGTGCACATATGCAGGCCTATGCCCCACACACAAAACTTTAGAGGTTGAGGTTCCTATGGATTCTTGAGCTGGTAGCCTGGAAGTAGTGCCTACAATGATAAACATATTCTGACCCATCTATGGACTGTGGTTCCCCTATTGGATAGTCTGTGATCATTTGAGTGGACAAGTTATAGCCATAAGGGATTGGATCATGGCACATGGGTGAGTTGGATCCTTTCTCCTCTGTGGTGATAATGTAGCCATTGGACAGGACTTCTATAGCAGCAGATCTGAGTCTGAGTTATAAAACCCATCAGATCTGTACCTAAAAGCTTACTTCTCACCCTTTTCATATTTATTTTCTCACACTCCATCATTCTTCTCAATCATTTCTGTAGTTTAGGCATTAGGTTACCATAGGATTTAAACAATAGTGACCTTAAATCACCTTCCCTTTAGGATTGCCAGATCTGACTACAGATCTGGAGGGCCTACTAAAGATGGCTCCCTTGGAGCTTTAGACCATTTTTCCCTGTGGGATAAACTCTTACTTATTAAAACTTGCTACAATAGGCCTTGTATCTTGTAGGTCTTGATTTCTTTCAGATGTGCTGAATCTATCTTTGTTTCTTTTCACATTGGAGAAATAATCAACAATAGGTTGAGAAGTGGAGAGCTCGAGCTTCGCGAGGCTGACATCTGTATTAATTCACTCGCGCAGTTGCTTTGCCTTCGCGGAGGAGAGTTTGGCGTAGGAGGCTTGGTCACTCGCGCAGTAGATTTTTAGTTGATCGCGTAGTTGCTTTGCACTGCAATGATTTCGCACAGGTGATTTGGAGACGCCTCGATATCTCGCGTGGTAGAGCTTCAGAAATTCTCTCTCGCTGGATACTCGCGTAGGTTGGCTCCTGTGCTCGCATAGTAACTAGTTAGGCTCCAGAGTGCGCGAGGAAAATTTTGGGCGTCTCTCTCTTTTAGGGCTTTGCGAGAACTCCGTGAGGTGACAAATTATTTTTTATGCATATGAACTCACTATGTTCTATGTGTAGCTGCTTTAAGGCTTGATCTCTACGAGAGCTTCGCGAGCACAAATTCTGAGGATTTTAAGACGCGAGATCTTAATGATATCTTTACTGCTCTCCTCTTGACTGCGCATCCCATCTGTGTGAGGGCAGCTTCCACTGCATCCTTAGCTCAGCGAGAGAGCTCCTCAACTCTGCAAGATGATTCTTTTGATCCTCTGAGGCCTAGCACTTGTTGCTATTGCAGCTTCCTCCATTCGCAGTTAACTTCTTTCATCTACTAGACTTTTGGTCAATGATGAACAATAAATGAGTCAACATGGTGGGCACTACCAAGGGGTTCCATTAAGCTTTAGCTCTGCTGTCATCTTTGCATGTCTTCTTTCTCTTCTTTGGACTAAAAAACAGGGATTTTGTATTAAGCTGCATAGTTTATTGCTAACTACAAAACATACTTAACAAATGATTATTAGTGAACTTCAAGGTCTAGCAAAGGCTAGGTTAAGAGGTGAAAAGTGGTACTTTTTAGTGAATAACACTGCTCTGAATGTTGACAGGTTGCTGTAAGTCGTGAGGTTGCTGTTGTGTAGAGGATCTGTTCAATAGGTGCTAAGGCTGAGGCATCTAAAGGTCAATAGGTTGATCTGCATGGAGCTGGAAGTTCTTGATAGGTACTGAAGCTCAACACCTTCCCTTCAACAGGTTGGCTAGAGGATACATTAATCCATTCGATAGGATGAGCTTGGGAGCTAAACCAGTTGGCAAGATCAAGGTTTGGAGTGTGGTCTCTTTGATAGGCTGGATTTCCAGCCTAATGAACCACTCGATAGGTTCAGGTCCTCTTCCATTCATTGCAGCACTGCTCGAGTTTAATTCAAGCAGACTTTTTCAGCAGTGCACAACTTTATCAAGATTACATTTCAGTAATGAATCACTCGTGGCCTTCAATCATCACCTCAAGGGAGTGATATGTGCAGGTCTTAGGTGTATGGTGTAGCAGCTGTCTTGATTAGTGCACAACATTTGCATGGGCTGTATTTGCAGCTGCTAAAGTGTGCAGCTAAATGCTTCATGTTCTCAAGCTCTCATGCTCCCAAGTGCAGCCACAAACTATTCAAGTGCTGCAGTATTGTAATAACTATTGTGGCTGCTCCATATGTACTGCTGCTTGTTAAAGTGTGCACTAGTATGAGTGCACATATTTGAAAATGATGCTATATTAGCCTGCTTGAATGCACCCAACTGAAAGTTCTGTCGCTATTTCATTCCCAATGTGCATAGGGCTAAAGATTTGAAAGTGCTGGGGCTTGCTCAACTCCACATTGCTACCGTTGTTTGCTTCCTCAGCAGCAGGCCATAGCACCACTCCATTCATTTCTCACTCTCAGCTGTTGATTGATTCCAAAAACTCCTCTCATTGGCACTTTTTATTGAAAAACTACACTAAGGCTGCAATTTCTTCCTTACTGCAAAACAACACTAAAATGCAATTATTAATCACTCTAAGCCCTATCAAAAGCCAGGTTAAAGGGGTAAAAAGTGGTAAAAACTAATGACTAACACACCCCAAAATATAACCTTTGCTAGTCCTTGAGCAAAGTGAAATTTAAAATAATTAACCTATAAACTAAATGCCACTTTCGTAGGGAGTACGAATGCATTTAGCATATGCAGCAAGACTTTTAAACCCTTAGGTGATCCCTAGTAGAGGAGTGGAGTCTCCTGAGGGTTTTCAGTGAAGGTACCCACAAACTTCTCCAATAAATCAGTTAATTTCATGCAACATGTTAAAACAGAGTTCAAATAAAATAAAATTCATTCTACACCTTACTCATTGAACTTTTTAGAGGATTCTCAACAATAAATCAGCAATTTAATTATGAAATTCTGCTATAATTCCTTCACCATCAATCAGCTTATGTCAAGGCATTGTGTGTGAAAATTAATGCAGAGCTTACCATTAAATTGAGAATTTTGTTTTGATAATGCCCCCAACAAATTCAATTTCAGACCCAAGTCTTCCCAAGGCTGTCACTCAAACTAAAAATAGAAGGGTGTATCATTTCACACAGCTTAAGAGCAGTTATAGTCCTCAAATAGGACTACAAGCACGAGCATAGGTATTGCTCCTAATTTCTGAAATCTTCTAACTCTTTTCACCATAGATTATACAAATCCTCATCTCCACATGAAAGTTCAATCAATTTCAGATCAATAGGGGCCTTTTTATTGGGTTGTAATGTGGCTTATGGGTGAGGTTTATAAAGAACAAAGGGAATAAAAGGATTCAAAAATCAAGAAATCAGTAAGGTAAGGAGATGATTCATGACTTCACCTTCTTCATTTCAGCACAATTCCATCTACTTCTTGAATTTTTAGATTTGAAGTGATCAGTTTCCAATCCTCTTTTCAATTTTTTCAATGAAGTGACTTCTCTTTTCTTATTTTTGTCTTGCTTTTCTATTTTTATCCCTCTTTTTGTATGCTTTTCTTTTTGTATTTTTCTCAAATTATCTTTTTATGGGCTGGCATGTCACAACTATACATTTGATGCATAATTGCCATCAAGTGTGCTTTCTTTTCTTTCAACCAAATGTCAAACCAGCTCCACCTTCTTCAACTCCTTCACCTCTACCTTCTGAAATCTCAGGATAAAGGTCAGGCTGCATCAGGTCACTGAGTTTTTGGTTCAAAATCTTTGGTTTTTGTCAAAGAAAAACTTAGATTTTTAAGGCTCAGATGGTGTGTATCAAGGGCAGTTCAAAGGTGGGAAATTTTAAGCTCAACCTGTCCAAGGGATGGCCTTACATCATTTCATTCATGTCATGAGTACTGTCAAGCTATTTCAACTTGGATTTACATAACTTCTAGTGAGTAAGAACAGGTTCAATCAGTCCTTAGAGCAGAAAATTATCAAAACACTCTTGAAAGAAAAATTTTCAGGCCCAAATCTCATTAGGTATGGTCTTCCATCAAATTCCTGGGGTGTATCCTCAATTTTCTTTTTCTTTTCAAGTTCACTAAGCATCAATTTTGAAAAACATTCTTGACATTTGCTTCATGAAAGTGTTAGAGCTACAACAAATTTCAGTTTTAAAAGGTTTTTAATTTCCTCTTTTTCAAAAATCAGGTGGGAAACCACTTTATTTTCAAAAATTTTATCCAACATTACTGCACTAACATTAACTATTCCATTGGCATACCCTTCCATACCCCCAAACCTATGATGAACATTGTCCTCAATGTTTACACAATGAGTAACCAGGGGCAGCAGGGTTAAAAGAAAGAAAAATAAGCAGAAAAAGAACAGCTACATGCAGCAAAGAAGAAAAAGTTCAGAACTGAATATAAGGACAGAAAAATAGAAAAAATGGTATACAAATGAAGGAAAATTCTTGCAAAAACATAAATTCAAATACAAAAATAGTAAAGCTAAATAAAAAACTTAATACAAACCTCTAAAAATGAAGAAAATCAGCAAAAATAGTATACACATTATCCTAAAAAAAATCAGTAATCTAATAACAACATTTAGACTAAAAATAACATTCTAAAAATAGAAAATCCTAAGACAATAACCAAGAGTCATCAGTGACAAGATAAGAGAAATTTGTGATACAAAAAGATGAACCAACTTATGAATCTATGCGAATTTGAAAAATGATAAGCAGGAAAGCACACAGTGAAAAGTAAGATTCATAAGACTGAGTCCCGTGTTGATGATGTGTATGAATAAAAAAGAATTCCAAAGTAATGAAGCATGGAAGTACACATTTAAAAATAGGATTCATACATAGCTGAGACCCATTAATAGTGAAAGATCTTGAAAGTGAATGAATGTAGAGGCTCCATTGAATTTTCAAAGCAAAAATATGATCCTCTGCTCATTAACTATCATGATTTTTCCAAAATTGAAGGACCATGATCTCAGCAGTTCCAGATGGGGGAAAATGAATAAAGTCAAAGGAAAATAGCCCATCTGGAATTTTTTTTGTTTTTTTTTGTTTTTATATTTTATAATTTTTGTGTTTTTGATCAGCCGGGGCTCAACAAGAGCCCTTATTTACTACTGTTGAAGAATACAAATGAGGAAAAACAAATCTAAAATATTTATTTGTGTTTACATTTTCTTTTATTTATCATTTATTTTTATTATTTTATAAAAAATCAGCATTCCTAAATTTGAAAACTGCAGTAAGGACTCATGTTACTCAATCCTTCTGCTCCTCCATTTGGTTCAAAAATAGCCTTGTGACCTACCATCTTATGTGGAAGAATATTCACCCATCATGCGTAATCCCCTAGGATTATTGATTGGTTGGCTGGGGAGTCTACCCTCTTCCCTTTTAGTTAGAGCATTGGAGAGATGACTAAGTTGGTCTTTAAGTTTTTTGATGCTTTGGCTGTGGGATTGCACAGTCTGTGCTAAGGAGCTAAGGTTCTGTAGTGAAGATAGAACCTGCTCCTCAAAGGAGGGTGTATTAGATTGCGGTGCTTGTGTAGGCATATGATTTTGTTGAACCATTGGCTTTTGGAGCTGATGATTTGAGGGAAAATTGTGTGGGTACTACTAGAATTTATGGGGTATTGCATGTTGTTGCTGGGATTGAGAGTGATTCTCTTGGTTCCACCTCAGATTGGGGTGGTTCCTCCATGGATACCCAGAAGATTGCTGCTGTTGTTGCCCATTGGTTTGGGTTTCATTGGCATTCTCAATGACCGAAGCAGGATAAAGACCATTAATTTATCAAACTGAAGTGCCAAACTATCTACCTTTTTCTCCAGATTAGTACACACATTGATTTCATACATCCTACCCCTAGGAGTGTTCTCTTTTATTGTTTTAGTAGGGGTCTCAATGTCTTTAGACAAAGTTTCCTACTGCATTGAATTCTCACTTATGACCTCAAAAAGTTTTCAAGCCTCACAAGATGTCTTATGGAGGTAAGTACCTCCACATGAGGCATCCACCATGTCCCTAGTCTTAGGATAAATTCCTTGATAAAAACTTTGAACAAGTTGCCATTCAGGAATTTGGTGATGGGGACATTGCTTTAAAAGCTCTTTAAATCTTTCCCAAGCTTGATGAAAATCCTCAGTTGGGGATTGAGCAAAGGAAATTATGCTCGTCCTTAACTAGCTTGTTTTGGACATAGGGAAAATTTTGGCCAAAAATTGACATTGAAGATCTTTCCATGACTGTATACTATTGGCTGGGAGCATAGAAAGCCAAGTTTGGGCTCTATCCTTTAGTGAAAAAGGAAAGAGCCTCACCCTGATAGCTTCCTCCCTCAAACCTATAATATTGAAAGTGGTGCACAGTCCTAGAAATTCATTAATGTGCTTATAGGGTCCTCTTTACTCAGTCCATGATATGAGGGCATCATTTGGATAATGGATGATTTGACCTCATAGTTCACTTGAACAATAGGGAATTGAATGCAAAAGGGAGATGTGTATGCCCCTGGTGCATTGAATTCCTTCAAGGTCTTTAGTTACTCACCCATTGCAAATGGCTAACAATTACACAGTAGTACAAATTTTAGTAAACACCAAACAAAAGCAAAAATACAACAGAAAAAAAAATAGAAAATATAGTAGAACTGCTAGTTTTAAAGAATTAAAATTTGAAAATGAACACAAAGGAGTAGGGAATGCAAACTTAGGTAGGTTTGCTCCAGCTGCAATCCATAAGCTCCTCTTGTAGCTACTGGTCCAGACTGTAAAAATTCAAAAACTGCAGCAATAATTTACTCAAACATATTTAATGTAATAAGTAAATGAAAAAAAAACTCAGGCTACTGCCCTAGTTCTGTAAAAAATGCAAAAGGGTATAGCAACATTTATTCATATAGCTAGAAGGCAAAGAATAAAAACTCAGATCTATAAAATGAAAAACTCAGATCTACTAACTAGATCAAAACTCCCCGACAGCGGCGCCAAAAACTTATTGGGGATATTTCAGGTGCTGATTTTTGTGTGTGGAAATAAAATCAAAATAAAAGGATGAAAAAAACAACTTAAAAATATTCAAAGACCTGCAAGATACATGGTCCTTTTGTAGCAAGTTTTAAATGTAAGAGTTTGTCCCATAGGGAGTAGTGATCTAAAAACTAATAGGCTGTATAGTAGACCTCCAGATCTGCTACAGATCTGACAATTCTAGCCTAGTTTAAGAAGAAAGAGAGTTTTTCGAATGTCACTAGATCTAATTTACATAAATAAAGAATTAAATCTACAAGATTGAGGAAGATGGATGGTAAAATAAAATATAAAAGGGGGAGAAATAGGCAACTAGGGACTGGTTCTCATTGCAAAATAGATCAAAGCATGTGAATTTGCAGCTGTCCTTCACTTGGCTACAAGCTCAAGTGCAAGGTAGAAGAATTCAATCCAAACCAAAGGCTTGAACTGATCTTAAGGGTATGAGCTGTCCACTTGAATGGTCATAGATCATCCTATAGACTTCATCTAATCCAATGGTTCAAATTGAAACATTTAAATCACTACAAATGCTGTGGATGCAAGGCTATAAGCTTAGGCATCGACAAGGATATTAAATCAAGGAAAATCAAATGGTAATCAATAGATCTACTAGAAACTGAATGGGCTACTCCCAAATACATGAATCCTATAGACATCTAATGGCACTACAAGATCTTTAGATTTAATTGGACTATAAAATCAACAATTTATTGAATCAAAATTACTCACAATAACCTTGTTCTCAGATCTGTAGTCTATGCATCAATCCACACATCTTCAAGCTGAGATTACAATTACAAACCAGATCTGAGCTACTATCTAGATCTAATCCAACAAGTGTTGAGTAGTGAAAAATACCTTTTTTCACCTCCTAACTTAACCTTTGATGAACCTCTGAGTTGACTAATAATGTGTTTTGAGTATGTTTTATAGTTAAGCAATAAAATACAGTCATAGTGCTGACATCTATCTAAAATACCAAAGAGGAGATCTACTGCCTCATCATGTGCTCATGCAGCCCAAAAAGCCAGCTAATCAAGCAGTTCACAAAGCCTCAGAGGTCTATGGCAATGGCATGTGTCCACATGGGCACACATGGGAGCCAAATCAGTTACAGTGGATGAAGATTGAACCCCTCAAAAGGTGCTGAGTGCTGAATAGATGAAGAACTGTGTGCCAGCTATGGAAGCAAAGGATAGGACCTGTTGAGAGGTTATTCCAAGTTGTCGAGAGGTTTTGGAGAGAGAAGTCAAGCATTTGAGAGGTTGGAGTGTTTAAATATCAAGCTGTCGAGAGGT
This sequence comes from Chloranthus sessilifolius, assembly GCA_021018995.1. Classification (NCBI taxonomy): domain Eukaryota; kingdom Viridiplantae; phylum Streptophyta; class Magnoliopsida; order Chloranthales; family Chloranthaceae; genus Chloranthus; species Chloranthus sessilifolius. The sequence goes on from CM037596.1 coordinate 45,819,575, forward strand.
CCCCACATCCTGTCAAGGAGTAAAAGGGGAAGAAAGCAACCTGTCGAGAGGTTTTGGAGCTGTATTCCAATTTGTTGAGAGGTCCTGAGGTGAAAAGTGAAGAGTTCGAGAGGTCTAGAGAACCTGTCGATTAGTATAATGCAACCTATTGAGAGGTCACGTGGAGATGCAGGGGAGCTCGTGAGGTTCCAGCTACATGTCGAGAGGTGCCCCTGAACCTATCGAGTAGTGCAAGTCATCCTGTCGAGAACTTACCTGAAGCTGCACTCATTCTTGTAAAGTTGAGGCAACCTGTCGAGGATAACTTCCAACCTGTCGAACAACAGAATGCACATGTCGAGACGATGCCTGGGGCTGTATAACAAATCGATAGGTTGATTTATAACCTGTCGAGAGGATGAATGGAGCTCGGACAGAAGTTGAGAATTTATTGCAACCTGTCGAGAACTGCTGTCAACCTGTCGAATAGAAGGCATAACCTGTCAATGCCTACTCCAACCAGTCGAAATTAACACCAAGTGGACTCAAAACCTATCGAAAGGTTCCCTGAACCTCTTGACACATGAATTGGGAACTCTTTAGTTCCAGCCACAGCTGTTGCCCACTCTAGTACTCTGTGCACACGTGTCCCAAAGCTGTTTGGCCAATTTAAGGGTATTTTTGGGATGCATATGGGCACAAATGGGAACTCTCTAACCACTTCACATGTACTGTCCAGTTTGAGCCAATCAATGGAGAGTTTATAGAAGAAAAAATCAGCCACATTAGTAGCTGAGAATAACAAAATTATTCCCTTGAGCTCTGATTGGCTAAAACAGATCTGAGGATAAAGGGAAAGACTATAAAATCCTGAGGAGTTCAAAGAAGAATCATCCAAAAATTGAGAGAGCTCAGACCAAATTCAAATTTCCCTTTCCCTCCAAAATTCCTTCCCTCTTCCTTTTTCCCCCTTCTCTCTTTAGACCAATCATGGTTGGCTAAACCCCTTTAGTAGCTAGGGTGAGATTGAGAGCTGTAAATTGAGAGGTTCAAAGCTTTGTATGGAGATTGAATGTTCACAGATTTCATATCTAAGCATATTTTATTATAATTTTGTATTGAAGCAGTATCTTGTGGATTATAAAGTTGAGTTTGATCTATAGATCTCTTGTTTGCATTTGATTTTCCTAGATTAAATCTCCTTGTGGATGCTTGAGCTTGTAGCCTTGCATCCACAACATCTGTAATAGTTTAATTGTTCTAATTAAGATCCTTGAATTAGAGGAATCTCTGGGATGATCTGTGACCATTCAAGTGGACAGATCATAGCCCTAGGATCACTCCAATTCTCTTATTGAGGTTGGATTCTTATACCTTGCATCTGAGTTTGTAGCCAGATGAAGGATTGATGTAATTCAGTTCCTTACATTGCCTCTGAACCAACTAATTTGCAGTGAAGATAAAAATACCTAGCTGCTACTCTTCCCTTTGATTTTAATCCTCTCCTCTATCTTTTCAAATATGTGTTTTAATCAATTTTGGATCACTTGATTTTGCATTTTATTTCTATAGTTTTTAGTAGAGTGAGAATTCTTAAAACCTCTCCTCTTTCCTTTCTTACTTTTTTTTAAAACTAGGATAGGCTAGAGTACCAGATCTGTTAGAGATCTGGAGATTTATCCTATTTTAGAACACATTTTTTTGTGGACCTACCCTGACTTACCTTTAAAGCTTGTTGCAACAGCCCTGGTTCTTGCAGGACTGGATGCTTGCCTTGGATCCATTTTGCTATAATTTGTCCTTTTAATTTGCTATTTTAACTCTTTAGTAATTACAAGGTAAGCAATACAACAACAGGCTGAATTAGGGAGAGAAGGGGGAAGAGAAAAATGAAAGATAAAACTAAAGCTAAACCTAAATGAGTCAAGGAGAACTCAGGCTATTCCTTGGTTTCCTTGCTGAAGAATTATAGTAGCAAGGAGCCTTATTTATACAAATGCAGTGATCTATGTGCTTTGGATTGTAGCCAATAAGAGGAGAGAAATTGATTTCAGTTTATGCTTAATCTATGTGCTTCGTGTTCTGCCCAATCAGAGAGAAGAGAGCTCAATTCAGTTCTACCCAGCGGCAATAGTTTGCTTCCTGCCAAGAATTTGAGATGAAAATCAGTTTGCATGTGCAGACCTCTCTTATGCTTTGGAGTTCCCAAATCTGCCACTGCCGACCATAGATAACTCCAGTTGCAGCCCTTTATATTTGCTGCATATATTTAAGGCTCGATGGAGTTCTCAAAAGTGCCCTCGATGTTTATAAATAACAGCTACAACTCAAGATAGTCTTTTAGATCCTTTGATGACGACTGGTAGCTGATGGAGTGTAGGTAGAACTCCAATCTCGACAAGTTGCTGCTCTAGAGGATGAGAGGTTGGACTGCTCGAGAGGATGGAGTAGAGTGCAACATCTTTAGGCACCTTTTCGTGAGGATGGAAGTGAATCTCGACAGGTTTAATGGTTGTTTTGATAGGATGGGTGAGGGTAATGATGTGCTTGACAGGTTTGCTGAAGGTTTCCACCTTCCATTCGATAGGTTATGGGAGTTAAAAGGGAAGATGTCGACAGGCTGCTGAGGCTGAAGCATTTACAGGTAGACAGGTTGGCTGATGTGTGCAAGACCTTGATAGGATGGCTGGTAGGAGCTGCAAGTTGTGAGGATGCAAGCTTTAAGTCGATAGGTTGGTGCTGAAGGTGTTCCATCCATTCGTGAGGTTGGCAGAAGGATGCACTAATCCATTCATTAGGTTGAAATGCTACTGTCGACAAGTTGAAAGCTTGGAGCAACCATTTGTCAGGTTCAAGGGACTGATGTACTACCTTCTTGACAGGTTGGGCTGCTTGGAACTACACTCTTCGATAGGTGCTGGAGCTGCAACATTATAAGTCGACAGGATCAATGGGAGGTTGCTGAAGCCGCTAGCTTTAATTCAAGAGGATGGAAGAAGTTGTTCGAGAGGATAGCTGATGGGTTGGCTGAAGCTTGAGAGGATGAAGGGTTTTGCTCAAGTGTGCAACTAGTGTGTGTGTGCACACAGCTCACATATTGCTATTGTACTATTTTAGTGCTCAGCTGCTGAACTGCTGAGGTCTAATGTGCAACTGCTGTATGTGGTGAACCTCATGATGCTTTACATCTGCTGAACCTTGAGCTTTTCTTTCAATGAAGATCTAATCCACTTAGGATCCACATAGTTGCTGAAATTGTTTGAATATTCAAGGACTGCTCAAGTAGATGCAAACCTTGCTGAAGCTAGTCTGCTCTTGAAGGTGCAACTTGCCCTTTTGTGCACCCAAATGACTGATGTGCAACACTGCTTTTGTAATAACTTTTCTCATACTAGTGTTGCAGCTATTTAGGTGCCAGCTAAAATGATGGAACAAAAGGCTTTAACAACAGCTCTATCCTTCCTTCTCCTCAGTGCTGCAGCAGAAGTTCTCATGTGTATATGTAGCTGCAGGTTCTCTGTTACCTAGGATGCTACAAAAAGCCCCTTGAACTGCTAGTCTTCCTCTTGTCTCATCTTTATGATTCTCATCTCCTCTAAATGGCACCTTTAGCTGAAAAACTGCACTGTGGCTGCAATTTCTTCCTTACTGCAAAACAACACTAAAATACAATTATTAATCACTCTAAGCCCTAGCAAAAGTAAGGTTAAAGGAGAAAAGAGTGGTAAAAACAAGTGACTAAAACCTCTCAACGATGGATAGATCAGATGAAGCATCTCACCATCAACGTCCAATCTATTCAAAGAAAAAAAAGAAGAAGAAAATCATTTTAAAAAAGGAAAAAATGAAATCTGTGTTTTCATTGAACTTTTCACACACAGCTATGCACATGCGTATTTCAATAATGTAAAATGTCAATATTTTATCGGCAACACAGTTGTGCTAAATTAATGTCCTAAGTTTAGGGTTCACCTTGGATCTTTGGATCCTACTTTAATGTAGGAGCAACGGTGTCAATTCGAATCAAGCGGTCAATGTTTCGTTCAAGTTGATTCCACTACTAAATCTTTGAGCTAAGCACTCTGTCTTTGGATGTCTAGGCTTCAGATTTTCACAAACTTTTCGAAGGTGTGGACACTTGGTTTGCGCAGTCTTGGCGTGCACCTTACGGGGTTTGAGGTCTAGATAACTCCGTTAAAAAAGGTCAATCGTTGGTTGAGACCAACCTGTTAAAAATGAAACTATATATCAATCAAGTATGTGCAAACATGCATGCAGAAGGGTTCTTTTTCCTTATTTTTTTGTAGGCTTAAAGCTTGTATTGGCACGGTATCCCTATAAAATGTACGCCATGCATCTGGGTATCCGTAAGATGGTCGTTTGTTCTCGTAAACTATAGACGGGATCTAGGTCAAGATTTCCATCGCCTTTATTGCTTATCACCCCTAATGGGTGCATGTTTATGCATAGTTAAATGATTTGTAAGATCATTATTGGCAGAGACCAAGATTGGCTGTCTCCTTCTGTAGGCACCCAATTTTGATCGGATCTGTTCAGTGGTATTTGAAGTTGAATGCTCTAGGTCATGTTGATCCAGGGCACATTTGTTGAGATATTTTAGGATGCTTACTGCTATTTTATTGGAAAATAGTAGAGAAAATAAATCAGTGGTGGAGAGATGCAAAATGGGTAAAACATCAAGTCTAAAATATACACAGCCTGTAAGATATAGGGAAGTTGTAGCAAGTTTTAAGTAAGAGTTTATTCCACAGAGAAATTGATCTAGAACCCAAAAAAGGATGTATTAGTAGACCTCCAGATCTGGCAATCCTAGAGAAAGGGAGTTGGGTGTTACAACAACACTAAACTAAATCTAGAAGAAGAGAAAGAAAGTGCAGTCCTATCCTAAAGAAAGGGTTTATGAAGAAGGTGATGATAGTGTGTGTCAAAACAAAGATAAAAATTAATGGGAAGTAGGCAACTAAGCTAAGATTATTTTATTCATGTAACTCTGACCTAGAGCCTTCTCAGTAGTAATCCTTCAGATGGCTACAAGCCCATCTGCAAGGTATAAGGATCCAAATCAACTCCTATGGTTCAACCTGGTCTCTTAAGGCTAAAACCTGTCCACTTCAATGGTCACAGGCTATCCAATAGAGAGGATCAATTCACATGAGTTAAATCAGAAAACCAATCTGTTTCAAGGGAATTGAATGACCTTAAGGCTATAACCTGTCCACTTAAATGGTCACAGATTATCCAATAGATTTCCTCCAACCAATGGATCAAATCAGAATATAAAGATCATTACGGACACCATATTTTCCAGGCTCCAAGCTTAGTCATCCATAAGAGCAAATAACTCTTGAAAAACCAGTGGGAACCACTGATATTCAGAAGCTATTTGGAGGCATAAATGCAGCTGGTCATTGCTACAAAAGGCTTGCAATGACTCAGCTCACAAGTCTGCAATCTCTACAGAGAATCAGATCTAACCTCTGATGATGGAAATGTAAAATAGAGGGGAACTTGTCCCTGCCACAGTATCTCATAAGGCTACAAGCTCAAGTGCAGAGGATAAAAATCCATCTCAGATATGTGGCTTGGAATCACCCTAGGGCTATAGTCTGTCCACTCAAATGGTCACAAGCTATCTACAGAGGCTATCGAAATCACAGAGGTCTGAGATGGAACAAGAAAGTTTCTGCTACCTCCATAGCTACAGGGCTACAAGCTCAAGCTTTCATGGGAGCTTCAAATCAGTAAAATCCTATGGGTATGGCATAGATCAAAGAATACTATGGACACATAGGAAAATAGTAGATTGAATAAGCATTTAATACACACATTTCATTGATTTAAACAAAGACTTATAATGAAAGTCCTCAAGGCAGCAGCCTTGTGCAGAACAGCCCTCAACAGATCCCAAAGTTCATAAGACCCATTATAAAAACTGAATCAAACTATGCCTAATTTCTTACAAAAGAGATCATAGCCAGCAAGTGCTGGGCTAAGAAAGAAAAAAAAAGGGAAAAAGATAATGATCTAACCCTAACCCTAATCTGCTAGAGTTCACAGCCAACTGAGGTTGAAGGAAAGATGGGAAAATTAGCTAAGTTATAGCTCTTATACTCAGTGCTTAATACCTTGGCCAATAGGAGATTAAACCCTAATTTTATGACAGATGTGGCTCCTTTACAGCCCTTGGATGCCTCAGGATATGTGCATTGAGATAAGGGCCTCAGGATGTGTGCCCTAGACCTGGGGAAATCCCCAAGGTATCCCTGAGTATGGAAATAGAAGGTAGGAGCCCGTGCTTTGTGAGGTTGGGGTTTGCTTGTTTTGCTTCTCCCAAGGCATTATTACACAGTTGAAGTAGCTGTAGAAGAGTGTTCACGAGGATGGATTTGCAGTGAATGGTCTCAGCTCGTGCAATGGACTTTGGCTTTTCACATAGTTAGGCCTTCAGGTGTTTCGCTTGCATAGGTGTTCCGTGGATGAAGTACAGTACTCTACAGCTTGCATGGATGACGTCTTGAGTTTCCGCGCGGTTGCTCGCCAGGGTGGATCTGCCTTATCACGTGGCTAGCTTTGGCTTTGAAGTGTGGGAGAGCCTTGCGAGATCTGCGTGATAGACTTTTTAAAGCTGCTACTGCGTGAGTGCTTCATGACATAAAATAGGATTGAAATGCCTAGACTATGCGAGAATTTCACAAGTAGGATTTCTGGAGCTCCTCTTCAGTGAGCTATGCAAGTTACTTTGTGAGGATGCCTTGTGCTGCAGGTGTTTACCTTGCGAGGTTTTTGGGAGGCAGCTTCTGTGTGGAATTAAACTGTGCAAGAGAGTATCTTGGCTGTGTGAGGCTGCCTTCTGCTACTTTGCTGTAGTGTACATGCTGCTGCTGCAGCCTTCTCCACTCAAGTCCAACTTCTTCTCATCTACTGGACTTCCTGGGTCCACTTAGGCATGCCATATGGTCACCATGGTGTGTGCAACCAAGGTTTATTGTCATAACCACGACTTTTGGGAACCGTGCATGCCATGTACCATGCACGTGTGTTTGTGGTTCACAAGGAAACCACAATTAATATATACACACTACATGTGTATCTATGAAACACACTAGCTTTCACTAGATAAGTGGAGAGTTAAATAGAGAGAAGTCTCTCATTCGTGACCTAATTGAGTTAGATAGAGAGAAAGTGAAATAGGAAGAAAGAAGAGAGGACCTTGTAAAAGAAGGTTAGAGGTTCGTTTGTTTTTTTAAATTGGTAGATAATCTGGAAGGAGGATGGGATGAGAAGCTTTGGAAACCCTCCTCATTTGATTTGATCTTGGATCAAGTCTACATAGGATCTATTGATTGAGGTATGTTTTAAATGCTTATGTGTGTTTTAAATAAGGTATGAAGTATAAGTTGAATGGTTTTTTATATTAATAAGTGATGGAGTGGGAAAATTGTTTCTCGAACAGATCGAGCATTTAATTTTGTCATTCCTCGGTCGAGCGCTATAAATGGCTCACTCGAGTGAGGTCGGAATATAAAACCTGAGCATAAATTGTGCTCTGGGCTCGCTCGAGCGAGACCCATAGTGAAGTGGAGGCTCGTTCAAGCGAGGCATCGCGTGAGCTTCAGATACCTCCATTTTAACCGCTCGAGCGATGAGCAATGATTGCTCGAGCAATGAATAGTACTCGCGCGAGGGTTGGGTACTTCGTTGTAGCCGCTCGAGCAATGAATAGTACTCACTCGTGTGAGGGTTGAGTACTTCGTTGTAACCGCTCGAGCGATGAATAGTGCTCACTCGCACGAGAGATTAGTACCTCATTTTTATCGCTCGAGCGAGGTTAAGTGATCGCTCGAGCGAGGAATAGTGCTCGCTCGCGCGAGGCACTACTTGGATTTTCGAATTCTTTTTGTGAAATTCATGGGAGCTATGGGTCCCAATGGTTCTGGAGACCATTTTAAGTGTATTCTTCACACATGCAATATAGGTTTGACGTGAGATTGTTACGTGTAAACCTTTGCGAGAAAGGAGTGCGTTGGATCTGCGTTGAGGTAGGGAATATCTTGAAACATGTACTTTAATTCGTCAAAATCATATATGTAGAGTAATTCTTGTGAATAGTCATGTATCAAATGTGATTTCAAACAAGGGTGTGTGTGTGAATTCAAAAGTGAAACCATGAGGTCCCCAGGGGACATGTAAATCTGATAATAGGCATGTAGATGATGCATTGAATCAGTGGCATCCTAGGGATGCAGATGAAATCTAACGATGAAACGAAAGAAAGGTGATAAGGCCTAATATAATAAAATTAGCACAATCACGGTGAATAACTACATGTAAAGCACATTCGATATTTTTGTTATTTAAGGTTTGATTAGAATACCCCACCGACGTGGCGGGATACCCACGACTGACTCGACAGGATATCCGTGACCGGTACGACGACCAATCTGTACACTAGTAGTAAATCTCAGGGATATAGATTTGAGAATTTGACCCTGCCACCTAGGAGAAAGGGGCCTGCGTAGTATTGAAATTGAGAACATATAACAAGTGTCTATTTAGACGACGATGGTGGGTATTCCATTGGGCCTCAATGCTATATCGCTCGGGGACTACTTAAGTTAAGATTTAAGTGATTAGGCCGAATCCGTAACTATACTAGTAAGATGAGAATAAACAAAGTCATGCAAGTAACAGTTGTATCTATCATTTCATTCTCGATAATTTCAATTATTTTCTCAAAAATTCCATCATATGAATTGTGCTTTAAAAACTATTTTAACATATATGTGAGAGCTTAATTTATATGTTCACTGTGGTTTCCCTATTGAGCTAGGATGTAGCTCACCCCTTAGACTATATGTCATAGGTCCAGTACTAGCGGCAACTGAAGCTTCGGGAGACATTGATCTAGAGGATTCAGATTACGTGCTTGGAGAAGAGTTAGAGCCTCCTCCTGAGGACTTCTTCTAGGAGGCCCCTTGCATACTTTGAGAGTGAGTTTGAGAGCATTTGTTCGGCTTGGTATGTCAATCCTAAATTCTTAAATGTAATTAAGTACCATGAATTCTTTTGGCGAACCATCTGGGGTGAACAATTTATCACTGATGATTCGGGTCGGTTCTTCTGCTCATGAATTGGCATGAGACCAGAACTGTCTTTTGAGTTTTCTTTTATTCATTTTAAATGCATGAAGATTAGCTTAGAGTAAACTCTTGTACTTTACCTTGTGGTTTATTGCTTGTATATACCAATGCTCCGTGCAAATTTATCGGACACGGCCTTAAGGGTCGTGCTGATGGCATGGGTTTCGGGGTGTCAAAATTTGGGCTGTCACATTTACTCTCTATTCTTGCCTCAGTTCCACATCTTAGCTTGAATTCTCTCTTTTTGGCTTAAAAAATATGGACTTTGTACTAAGTTGAAATTGTTATTACTAACTACAGAACATACTAAACAATGAGTTATTAGACAGCTCCAAGGTATAGTAAAGGCTAGGTTAAGAGGTGAAAAGTGGTACTTTTTAGTGAATAACAATATTATCAAAAAGGGCAGGCACTCTCAAAAAGCGTTACGACATCAATTCGCTCCGCTCGGGTAGTCATGCTAAATTAACTTCGGGATCGTTGGGTTTGCCCAAAGACCTCAAACCCTGCTTCAAGCAAGGGCACCCGTGGCCTGTCAAATGAGGCAATCAATGTTTCGTATGATTGGACACAAGTTGTGGACCTTCACGTATTTTCTTTATGCCTATCTTTGAGAATGGGTCGATCACCCTCCCACTTATGGAGCTATTTTATTTAGAATAAAACTTGAATATCAAACATCTTCAATCATCTCGAGAAGCAAACATTTTTCTCAGCATATTGGGCTTTCACAACTCGCTCCATCTCGGTTATGCCCAGTAATATCGCTAAGTTCTTGGGGACCAATAGCCTTGAGGAACAGACTTTTTCCTGACATACAGGGCTTTCGTTTACTCACCATGGTACTCACCTGATGTTTGAGGTTCATTTTGAATATAGCGAACCTGTCACCAAAGCCTTCGGCCTCTTTGGATGTATCTTGTCTTTGACATTCGATCATTAGTGATCGGATACCAAAGAGGGGCATCTGTAGACACCCAAATTTGGCCCAAAGCCCGATCGAGACATACTTTGAGAGAGGCGCACCCCCGAACTTCTGATAGCATTTTTCAACCCTTAGGAGTCATCGTAAAACCCTTAAGACTTATCCCAAAACCCCTAGGAATCATTCCAAACACTTAGGAATCAACCCCAACCTTTCAGGACCCCTTAGAACCTGTCTCGGACCAGTTTCGAACCCTCATGAATAGTGGTTAAAGAGAGCAGTGCTGAAGTTTTCACATACCTCTTCTAGGTCTGAGTTATATATTATTGGAAAGAGGACTCCTCCAGCTTTCCAACAAGCTAAAAATTGCCTCAATCGGAGTTATATATCGAAAGTTATGGTAATTTGAAAATATGGCCATTTTGCAAGATATTGCTTGGCGCATGTAATACATACGCCAAGCCATTTCTCCCCAGAAATGGCCTAGTGCATATAATACATGCGCCAAGCCATTTCTACCCAGAAATGGCTTGGCGCACCTATTAGTTGCGCAAATTATAGGTGAGCCCCCCCTGCTGTTAGTCACTGGTTTTTGCTACTTTCTACCTCCTAACCTGGGCTTTACTAGAGCCTAGAGCCATTTAATAACTAATGATTAATGTGTTTTTAGAGCTAAGCAATAATATGCTGCCATCCATGAAATAGGTGCCAAGAGGAGGATTTAAAGCTAAGATAGAGGCTGATATTGGAATAAACAATAGAAAGAACCGTCAAGATAACACTTTAAGCAATATACAATAAGATGGAACTTGAGCAAATGATGATTCTTCGAAGTTTGATGAGAAGGCAACTGTTTGAATGCATGGGAGCCACAACACATGCTTACTCTTGAGTTATACTCAGATCATGTTACAGCTGTGTGTACATTGAAGCAAAACAGTAGCTAGATATGCATTCACTCAAGCAGCTCAAAGAGCATCCTGCAGCTGCCTATTGTGTACTTGAGCTGAAGAGGATTTTCAGCCTATGCATATGGTTCAGCCCATTCAACAGTAATAGATACTTGAGCATATCAATATTCAGCTGTGTGCACAAAATAGCAAGCTCACACCTTCAAGAGCAGCCCAACTACAGCAAAAATAGAAGGAAGTGTTGTGATATTTTAGGTGTGCTGATTATTATTGGTGATAAAAACAAATTAAAATTAGGTAAAAGGTGAGATGATAGAGATGAAAACAACAACTCTAGAATATATAGACCTGCAAGGTACAAGGTCCTTTCGTAGCAAGTTTTAAAAGTAAGAGTTTGTCCTACAGGGAGTAGTGATCTAAAGCCTAATAGGTTGTATAGTAGACCTCCAGATCTGCTATAGATCTAGTAATTCTAGCCTAGTCTAAGAAAATGGGGAAAGGAAGAGAGTTTTTCGGGTGTCACTAGATCTAATCTATAAAGTAAAAATAGAAAACTAGATCTACAAGATTGAGGGAGATGAATGGTAAAATAAAATATAAAATTGGGAGAAATAGGCAGCTAGGGACTAGTTCTTATGGCAAATAGACCAAGACATGTGAATTTGCAGCTATCCTTCACTTGGCTACAAGCACAAGTGCAAGGTAGAAGAATTCAAACCAAACCAAAAGCTTGAACTGATCTTAAGGGTATGATCTGTCCATTTGAATGGTCACAGATCATCCTATAGACTTCATCCAATCCCAAGGTTCAAATTGAAACATTAAAATCACTACAAATCTATGGATGCAACGCTACAAACTCAGGCATCCAAAGGGATATTAAACCTGGGAAGATCAGATGGCAATCCAAAGATCTAAAGGTTAAATGAATGGGCTATCCCCAAATACATAAATCTGATTGAGAATCTAAGGGAACCACATGATCTATAGATTTAATTGCACTTTAAAATCAACAATTTATTGAATCAAAATTACTTACAATAAACTTGTTCTCAGATCTATAGTATGTGCATCAATCCACACATCCTCATGCCGAAATTATAATTTAAAACCAGATCTTGGCTACTACCTAGATCTAATCCAACAGGCTAGATTAGAGAGAGAATGGGGAAGAGAAAAGGGAAAATAAAAGCTAAAACTAAACCTAAATGAGTCAAGGAGAACTCAGAGAATTTCCTAGTTTCCTTGCTGAAGAATTATAGCAGCAAGGATATTTATTTATATATATGCAGTGATCCATGTGCTTTGAATTGCAGCCAATCAGAGGAGAGAATTTCATTGCAAACACTCCTAATCCATGTGATTAGTGCTCTGTCCAATCAAATAGAAGAGGGCTCAATTCAATTCTACACAGCTGAAGTAGTTTGCTTCCTGCCAAGAATTTGATTTGAAAATCAGTTTGCATCTAGGCAGCTATCCCATGTGCTTTGGAGTTCTCAAAATTACCCCTACTGACCAAAGATAATTCCAGCTGTAGCCCTCACATACTTGCTGCAAATTAATTGGAACCAAGCTACTGTGAATGCCCAAATTAATCTCAAAATCCCTTGGCTGCATTCGGAACCCAAAATAGCCTCCAAGTGATCACTGATAGCAGCTGATGACAGCTAGATCCCGAGCTTCGAGCAGTTGAAGAAGGATTCGAGAGGTTATGTAGGCTGCTGAGGTGTACTCGATAGGATGAAATGCTGATAGTAGCTTCAACCATCATTTCGTGAGGTTCTGAAGTGTGCACTCGAGAAGATGTGAAACTGCTGAGATCCATTCGAAATGTACTGAAGCAATCTTGACAGGTTGCTACATCTATTCGAGAGGATGGCTGAGTATAGGTGCATGAAGTTGATAGGATCAATGGTATTTTTGAGAGGATGGCTGAGTATAGGTGCATGAAGTCGATAGGATCAATGGTATTTTTGAGAGGATGGCTGAAGGTGTAGCTGGAGTTCAAGAGGATGGGGCAGACTGCTGGTCGACAGATTGGGTCCTTTGAAAGCTCGACAGGTTGCTTACCTACTCCATTCGAGAGGTTGGTTGAAAGGTGCACTTTGAGAGTTTGGAGGAAGCACAAGTCGACAGGATTGCTGAAGCTTTGAAGATCCTGTTGACAGGTTGCTACTGCCTTTTATACTCGACAGGATGGTTGTAGAATGGACTACAATTCAAGAGGTTGAATAGTTGGAGGAGTGAATTGCTCGAAGGGTTTTCTTCTGCTGCTCGAGTGGCTGCTCTTAAGCTTTCAACATTGTATCATTGCAGCAGTTTGAGAGGATAAGTGAATCCAATACTCAAGTGCTTTAACTACAATAGCTGCCAACTGATTGACTGCTTAAGCATATATCTTTAGATCTGATTGAGCCAATATATATATATATATATATATATATATATATACATACATATGCAGATCTATAATTCTGCAGCTCGAGTGCATGAAGGCTAGCTTCAACATGGCAGCTGCTCAAGGGTACAGCTTTGAGGCTGCATGGTAAGTTTGTGTAGCATCTTGTATGGTTGTTAGACTTTGACAATGCTTCTGTTGTTGCGCTGAACCACATGGCTGCACTAATGTATAAAGCTGAAGCTTATACTGAGCTGCCCAACTGTGCACATAGCTATCATTTTAAGATCTTGATGTTTTCAAAGCTTTACATAGCTAAAATACTTGAGCTCATCTCAAATGTAAGCTGCTGCACTGTTTTGCCCAAGTTTGCCCATAGCAAAAGCCTTTGACCTGTCTAGATCTACTCCATAGCCTAACATATACAGCATTGAGGCTCTTTGAGTCCTCTTGACAGTTGATTGCTTGAATGTGCTGAACCACATAATTGTATGCTTCTGCTGATGTGGATTGAAGCACTTGGTTGCTCTGAAGTGCAGCTGCTGAAAATGAACCCCCCCTATGGCAGCTCTAATGTGCACAGAGCTGAAGCTATTCAACTTCACATAGCTTTAGCTTGCTAAAGATGTTATCTTGCGTACTCTTTCAGCAGCTATCTTAGCTTTAAATTCTCCTCTTGGCTCCTTTTACATGGATGGCTGCATATTTTTGCTTATCTATAAAACAATATTAACATCAGTTATAAACAGCTCAAGGTCTTACAAAAGTCAGGTTTAAAGGTGTATAAAATGGTATAAATTAGTGACTAACACACCCCTAAACCTAATCGTTGCTAGTCCTCGAGCAAAGTGAAAATTAAACAAGTGACCTACAAAATTTAAATGCCACTTTCATAGGGAGCACGGATGCATTTAGAGCATGCACCAAGCCTTTTAAACCCCTAGGTGATCCCTAGTGGAGGAGTGGAGTCTCCTGAAGGTTTTTAGTGAAGGTAGCCACAAACGTCTCTAATAAAATAGTTAATATTAATGCAACATGTTAGAATAAAGGTTAAACAAAATAAAATTCATTCCACACCTTGTCCTTCAACTTTTTTAGAGGATTCTCAACAGTAAAACAACAATTTAATACTGAAGTTCTGCTGTAATTCCTTCACAATCAATCAGCTTATACCAAGGCATTATGTGTGAAAATTAATGTAAAACTTACAATTAATTTGAGAATTCTGTTTTGGTAATGCCCCCAAATAAGTTCAATTTTAGACCCAAGTCTCACTAGGGCTGTCACTCAAAATAAACATGAAGGGTGTATCCTTTCACACAGCTCAAGAGCAGTTACAGCCCCTCAAATGGGACTGCAAGCATGAGCATAGGCAGTGCTCTAATTCTTGAAATCTTCTAACTCTTTTCACCATAGATTACATAGTTCCTCATCTCCACATGACAACTCAATTCATTTCAGATCAGTAGGGTCTTTTTATTGGGTTGTAATGTGGCTTATGGGTGAGGTTTATAAAGAATAAAAGGGTAAAGAGAGATTCAAAATTGAGAAATCAGTAAGGTAAGGAGATGATTCATGACTTCACCTTCATTTCAGCACAATTCCATCTTCTTTTGAATTTTCATATTTGAAGTGATTAGTTTCCAATCTTCTTTTCAATTTTCCAATGAAATGACTTCCCTTTCTCTTTTTGTTTTGCTTTTCTATTTTTCTCTTTTTTTGTATGCTTTTAAGTTTTATTTTGCTATTTTTTTTTTTAATGGGCTGGAATGTCACAACTATACATCTGATACACAACTGCCTTCAAGTGTGCTTTCTTCTCCTTCCATCAACTGTCAAACCAACTCTACCTTTTTCAACTCCTTCACCTTTACCTTCTGAAATCTCAAAGTGAGGGCCAGGTTGCATCAGGTCAGTGAAGTTTTGGGTTCAATTTCTCTAGTTTTAATCAAAGAAAAACTTGGTTTTTTAAGGCTCAAATGGTGTGTATCAAGGGCAGTTCAAAGGGTAAGGATTTCTAAGCTCAAACTGTCCAAAGGATAGCCTTCATTTCTTTAATGTCATGAATGCTGTCAAGCTGTTTTAACTTGGAGTGCATAACTTCTAGTGAAAAATGATAGGTTAAATCAGTCCTTAGAGTAGAAAAATTTGCTAAAACACTCTTCAAAAGAAATTTTCCCAGGCCCAAATCTCGCTGGGTATGGTTTTCCATCAAATTCTTGGGGTATATCCTCATAATTTTCTCTTTTTTTCAGGTTCACGAAGCACCAATTTGAAAAATTCTTGACATTTGCTTCATGAAAGTGTTGGAGCTTCAACAAATTTCAGTTTTAAAAAGTTTTTAATTTCCTTTTTTTTCAAAATTCAGGTGGGAATTCACTTTATTTTCAGAAAAATTTATCCAACATTGCTGCACTAGCATTAAATATTCCATTGGCACACCCTGGCATACCCCCAAACTTATGATGAATATTATCCTCAATGTTTACACAGTGAGTAACTAGGGGCAGAAAGGTAAAAACAAGAAAGAAAATGAATGGCAAAATAAAAGCTATATGCAACAAAGAAGAAAAAGTTTAAAACTGAATATAAGGACAGAAAAATAGAAAGAATGATATATAAATGAAAGAAAAATCCTGTAAAAATAGAAATTCAGATAAAAAATAGTAACACACAATCAAAAACTGAATACAAACATACAAAAAAAATGAAGAAAATCAGTAAAAATAGTACACACATTATCCTAAGAAAGAAAAATCAGCAAACTAAAAATAGTATTTAACTAAAAACAAAATTCCTAAAACAGAAAATCCTATGACAATAACCCATCAGTTGTGATTGTGCTTGTGTTTGTGTTGTGCTGTGTTGTGGATGTGTATGAATCAATATGAATTTTAAAGTAATGTTAGCATGGATGCACATATTTAAAAGCAGGATTCATACACATATTTTAAAGTGACTGAATTCAGAGGCTCCATTGAATTTTCAACGCAAAATATGATCCTCTGCTCATTAACTTTCATGATTCTTCCAAAATATAAGAACCATAATCTCAGCAGTTCTACATGGGGGTATATGAATGACAGTAAAAGAAAATAGCCCATCTGGATCTGAAATATTTTTTTTATGTTTTTATATTTTTATATTTTTATATTTATTTTTGATCAGCCCGGGCTCAACAATAGCCCTTATTTACTACTGTTGAAGAATACAAACAATATTATTGAAAAAGAAATCTAAATTTTTTAATATTTTTTTTGTTTATATTCTCTTTTATTATTTATTTATTTTTATTATTTTACACAAAAAATTAGCATGCCTAAATCTGAATTTTTTTATTTTATTTTTTGTTTATATTCTCTTTTCTTTTTTATTTGTTTTTATTATTTTACACAAAAAACCAGCATGTCTAAATCTGAAACTGCAGTAAGAAACCTTGTTGCCTTGTCCTTCTGCACCTCTTTTTGGTTCAAAAACGGCCTTGTTATCTGTCATCTTCTTTGAAAGAAGATTCACCCATCATGTGCAATCCCTTAGGATAATTCATTGGTTGGCTGGGGAGTCTACCCTCTTCCCTTTTAGTCAGAGCATTGGAAAGCTGACCAAGCTGGTCGTCAATATTTTTGATGTTCTAGCTATGGAAATGCAGAGTCTATGCTAAGGAGTTGAGGTTCTGTAATGAGGACAGAACCTGCTCCTCAAAGGAGGGTGTACTAGATTGGGGTGCTTGGGCAGACATATGATTTTGCTAAGCCATTGGTTGTTGGTACTGTTGGGGTCCATAGGGCATTATCTGCAGCTGCTGGGATTGAGAGTGATTCTCTTGGTTCCACCTTAGATTGGGGTGGTTCCTCCATGGATACCCAACAAGTTGTTGCTGTTGCTACCCATAGGATTGGGCTTCATTGGCATTCTCTATGACCAAAGCAAGATATAGACCAGTAGATGGATAGTTCAGAATGGAGTGTGTGGGGGACTGGCATATCAGACATGCCTCCTTGTTGGTTATTCTAGGTGCTGTCTTGTTATTGGTAAGAAAACAATGGTGAAGAGAAAAAAATCAAAAAGTGAAGAGACGAAAATTGGCTAAAACAACAAGTTTGAAATATACAGCCTGTAAGATACAGGGCTGCTGTAGCAAGTTTTGAGTAAGTAAGAGTTTGTCCTACGGAGAAATTGATCTAGAACCCAAAATGGGTTTTATTAGTAGGCCTCCAGATCTGGCTACAGATCTGACAATCCTAGAGAAAGGGAGTTGGGTGTTACAACTATACTAAATTATCACTATAAGAAGAGAAATAAAGTGCAGTCCTATCCTAAAGAAAGGGTTATGAAGAAGGTGGTGATGGTCTGTGTTAAAATAAAGATAAAAATGATGGAAAGTAGGTAATTAAGCTAAGGTTAATTCAGTTATATAACTCAGATTTAGGGCTATCTCTTCAGCAATCCCTCAGATGGCTACAAGCACATCTACAAGGAGGAGGTATTTGTTATTCACTAAAAAGTACCACTTCTCACCTCTTAACCTAGCCTTTGCTGGACCTTGAAGCTGACTAATTACACCTTTTTAGCTTGTATTGTAGTTAGTAATAAATTATGCAGCTTAACACAAAGTCCCTGTCTTTGGTGTCAAGAAGAGAGAGAATTCAAGCAAAAGATGACAGCTGAACTAGAAAGTGATGGAACACCATGGTGTTGTTGGTGCGCCCTTTTTTTTGGTTCCTCTCAGTTTCCGTTGAATCAGTGGCTTCCAACTATGTCCTAGCGGACTCTAGCGATGCAATGTTTGGAATAATTAAGGTTAAAATAAATAATAAAAGGGGTTTTCCAGAAAGTTTCTAATTTATTGCGATCGCCACCTGCAGATATTTATCAATGCTGTAACACGTCAATGATCACGCTTAAGAGCGGGTGTGAGTTGCTTTTATACTGAATCGTCCGTCGGCGAACGTCAGCAGCATTCTGTTTCTTAGGTTAGATAGTTTAGTTTTCCTTTTATTTCCCTTTATGGTTATGGTTCTGGTCGGTTTAGATCTCCTTTGATTGTATTGCGGATTTAGTTATATAGGTTTGTTCCAATCCAATTAGGAGTCCAATTAATGTTGATTTCCTAATTCTATTAGAAGTCTAATTAGTTTCAGTCTCCTATCGGTACAAGGAGCGCAGGTGCAATAGTTCTTGTAAAAACTTTAATTTGTTCAGGCATATCAGGTGTACTAGAATTCTGATTGAATAAGGTATAACAATTCTATTGAAATTCTAGTTGAAGCAATTATAGCAGTCTTGTTAGAATTTTGATTGAGATAAAAGACTAATTCTACTGAGACTCTAATTTAAGCAAAGGAATTAATGCTACTGAAATTTAATTAAAACGAATAAACTAATTTTTTCCAAATCTGATTAAGATAAATAAACTAATTTTGTAAAAATCTCTAATTAAAGCAATGAATTAACTGTGCTAAAAAAATCTAATTAAAGCAACGAATTTAATCCCATTAGATTCTAATTGAACCGAGGAATTGATCAATTAAACTCATATTCAAAGAGATCAATTAGTCATACTAAGATTTAAGACACTTAATTAATTAAGCATGCTGAAATAAAATAAGTCTACTAATCAATTGTACTATAAGTATAAAGCTAAAGCAAATAATTAATTCTAAAATTCTTAAAAAAAAGGGGGTTTGGGCCTACTATGCTAAGGAGGATTGGCTCGTTCCCGAGTACCCTCCATAAGCTCCCTTGGGCAAATTGGGTGGCTGAGATTGATGATAAATTGAATTTTTGGACCGTAAAATAGTATTTTGGACTTTTCAGAGTTGATTTCAGAATAGGAATTATGAATTAAATTAAGAACCTAGAATTATAAAGACTAAACTATATTTAGGATTTTTTAGAGATATTAAAATAAGCAATTTAGAATTAAAATTAAATTTTTAGGACTGAATTCGGGTCCGAAATCAGGAAATCAGGTCGTATGATTAAAGACTAGTTCTGAATTGAAGGATTAGAACCAGAAATTAACGATAGGACTATAAATTGAGATTTTAGGACTAAATTAAAGTCTGAGATTGGTGTATCGGACTGATAGATTAAGAACTGGTTCTAGGAGCAGAAAACTAGAACCAAATATAGAGAATTTTGATCTAAAAAGGGTGCTACGGTCTAAGACTGAAAATAAAAATTAATAGAATTCCTAGATCTAGAGATTAGAAGCTATGGTCGGAGACTAAAAGATTAAATCCTTACCTAGGGGTCGGGGCTGCGGAGAAAAATCTTGAAAATTAGAAGCTTGAATCTTGGAACCATGATTAAGATGTTCTATGGGTTGATTCTCGGAGTGCTCTGGTTTCGGAACTCTTACTCTCTCCAAAATTCTAGCCTTTTTTCGTCCAACCTCTGGGTGAATTAAGAAAAAAATCTTTTATAGGTTTTTCTTCAATTACGCGCCATTTTCCAAGCATTTAACTGAATTACGCGCCTACTTACCGGCACTTAATCACTTTGAGTCGGTCACTGACTCAGTGAGCGACCGACTGACTTGCTCAGCGAGTTTCCTAGTCCTAATATGATTAGGGCTAATTACGCGCGTGATGGGAGGTGTGAAATTTGATTAAGCGTTTAGTCATAAGCGCTTAATCAAGGGAACTTAAAGGTTAAGGGTAATGAGACTAGGTCAGGCGTAGGCCAATTGCGCCCTAGTTTTATGGCACCTAATCCAATCGTGCGTCTGATTTCAGGTGCGTGATCGAGTCTCGAACAGGTCTGAGAAAGGAAGTTTGGTCTGAAAGGGGGACTGATTGTGAGTTTGTGGTATGGCGTGCAATCAAATTATGCACGGGGTTTCAAGTGCTTAATTTGGGGTTGTCTAGGTTTGGTCTCTAGAATGAAATGTAAGACTATTATTTCAGTCTGCATTCCGACTATATACTATCGTTTTGGTATATAGCCTACCCATTTCAGGATCTGAGCTACAAAGCTATTATTTCAGCCTGTGTCCAGTTATTAAAAAGGTCAAAGGTTGACCGAACAAAACATATTCTGAGAAGGCAAAATGGGGGTGTCTACAGATGCCCCTCTTCGGCACGCTCTTGCGGAGTAAGAACGCGTCGAAGAAGAAGACACTTCTCACTCGAGTTGTCTTCTCGTTTCTCTTATGAATTCAAAAATGTGAATTGGTGATGCTGACATGACATGCTTGGCTTCCTTATCTATTAGCGCAAGCTAAAAATAGAGCATTTGAAGGGCAAATGGTAGCAGTCGAAGGGCACATTCCGGGTCTGTGGGTGCATGGCGCATCCCGTTGCATGGCGCGAGCTAACAAAGGGATTTTATGCAATCGAGGTATCAATCAAATGTCCAAAACATGGTTCAGGGACCTGTTAAGCAGTCAAAAATACCATTTTGCACCTCCTAACCTGACCTTTGGAAGACCCTTGAGGTGTCTAATAATGTGTTTTAAGTATGTTTTGTAGATAAGCAATAAATTGAAGCCTTAGCACAGACAACCAATAAAAAGGGCAAATAAGCAATCTGCAACCTCAACCTGTGCTCAAACTCCAACAATCCACAAAGCCTGAGAAACTTATTGAAGGCCATGAACCCAACTGGGTGCACCTGAGACCAAGTACAATGCCAAGGGATGAAGATTGAATCCACCTAGAGGTGACTAAGGGCGAGACAGATGAAAGACAACACATTAGAAGTGTGTGCTAGTCAAGAAAGCATAGAATTTAAGCTGTCGAGGGGTTCTCTTAAGCTGCCGAGAGGATATGATGCCTAAATGAGAAGATATCAAGAGGATTGATTTACATGTCGAGAGATTCAACTGAACCCGTCGTGCAGTGCACTCAATCCTGTCGACAACTACTGTGCACATTCCTCGAGAGGATGAAAAGAAGCTGTCGATAGGATATGCGACAACCAATCGACGAGCCGACCAAAACCTATCAAGGAGATGAATGAGATGATTGCCAATCCTATTGACAAGCGCCGTCAATCCTCTCGATAGGTCTACAAACCTTTTGATTTGGATGCAAAGCCAAACAAAACTTGTTGAGAGGATCCCAGAACCTCTCAACACTCGATTTGGGGAACTTCTCAGTTCTGTCTTCTGCAGTTGTCCATGCCAGAAACCTGTGCATGTGTTCTAAAGCACATCAGTGACCCCGGGGGGTATTTTAGACACACAATGGGCCATGCGCGAAAACCCTAACGGTATCACATGTACTTGGCAGATGAGAGCCAATGGGAGAAGAGCTTCTAGAAGAGAAATCAGCCACATCAGCATAATAGAATTATTCCCTTACATTCTGATTGGTTGAAACAAGTCTGAGGATAGAGGAGGAGAGTATAAAAGCTTGGAGAAAATGTAGAAGAAAGGATTCCGAAATTGAGAAAACTAGAGCTTAGGGCGAGATCCATTTTCCAAAAATTCTTCCTTCTTCTTCCTCCTTTCCCCCTTCTCTCTTTAGCCAATCATGAGTGGCTAAACTCTTCTCACTAGTTAGGGTGAGGTCTTAAGCTGTAAATTGAGAGATTCAAGGGCATTATAAGGAACTGTAAGATGCACAAATTGCATATTTGAGCACAATTGTGTTGTAATTTTACAGTATAATTATAGATTTTAAAGGTGATTCTAATCTATATTTCACTTTTTTGTATTTATTTTTCTTGGATTAGATATTCCTGTAGATGTTAGCCTATGAGGGTCTTATATCCTGGCATCTACAACATCTGCAATAGTTTTCCTGTTCTACTCAAGATCTTTAAGGCGGAACAATCTTTAGGATGGTTTGTGACCATTAAAGTGGACAGATCATAGCCTTAGGATTGCTTCAATTCTCTAATTGAGATTAGATTCTTATACATCACCTCTACTAGGGTAACCTAGGAAGCTAGGAGCCAGAAAAGAGGATTGTAGCAATTAAGATCTTAGCATTGCCATTAATTCCTTTGATTTTCAGTGAGAGACCAATACCCCTAGTTGCTGTTCTCATCCTCTGATTTTTCATCCCTTCTATATCTCCCCTTACCTCTGTGTCGAATTAGATCTGGATCAGTAGCATTAAATTCTTTAGTCTATAGTTAAAGTGATAAAATCCCAAAACCTCTCCTCTTTCTTAGATTAGGATAGAGTGCTAGATCCACTCTGGATCTAGAGATTTGCTGAAAGTTAGACCACATTTTCCTGTGGACGTACCCTTACTTACCCTTTCAAAACTTGCTGTAATAACCCTGTATACTTGCAGGTTGTTGAGTCTGTTTGCCTTGTTGTATGTGCAATCCAGAGATTCTATAATTATTTGATTTTAAACCCCTTTTTGAGCACAAGGTAAAAGGGCCAACAAGACCGATAATAAAAGAAGAGATAAATATCATGTAATATTGAAGGCTTTTACAAGTCATGTTAGACCGGGTGCATCATTGGTCACACCAATGCGCGTTAGGCATTCCTTTTCCAAGAGGCATTTATTAGTTCTTAAATTAAATATATTCAATATTCAGTTTCCTCGGGGAATAGCTGATTTGGGCTTGTAATTAAAATGGGGTCTTATGAGGTGTGCTCAATTGAATTATGTGCAGTGGCATGTGTGCTTGATTCATCTGGAGTTCGGAGGTCGGTAAATTTGGAATTTTAATGCTAATGTGTCTAAACTAATGATTCTGCACAGTGGCATATGCGCTCGATCCAATTTCGCACAGTGGGATAGGCGCTTGATTGCAAGTTCAGGGGTTGGTCTGCAAATTGGGTAATCTAAGTTGGGTATTCTAGTCCTAATGTGTCTGAACCAATGATTCTGCATAGTGGAGTATGCGCTTGATCCAATTTTGTGTAGTGCGATATGCGCTTGATTGCAAGTTCAGGTGACGTTTGGAGTTAAAGGTCCTGTTCAAGTTTAATTTAAAGGAAGGTGAGTCGGGTCTTTGTTCTTCTTTTCTTTTCCTTTTTTGGTAGTTTTTTTTTTAGTTAGTTTTTTTTAGCAATGGGATTCCCTTCTTTTTTTTTGAAATAAAGGGAGTTTTGAAATTTTAAAATTTTAGGGATTCTAACTTAAGATCAATTTGGTGGTAAAACGACGGAAAATGTGGCTTCCGAGACGTCGCTGAGTAGATCTATCGGTACGAGATTTGTCGACCCGATCGTTATTGTGATTGTCAAGACGGCACTTGGTATGCCGGATACTACGTCTAACCTCCTCGACAAATACTGATGATTGTCTCTTATGGGAGGACTACAGTGGTTCGCGAGTCAAGAGAGATGAGTTTTGAAAACATTTCATTTAATCATAGTTAACTATAATTATAGGTAATATTGAGTAATTAAAATAGGTGGATAGTACTTACCTGGGGGCGATACTTAGCTAGGTTGCGCGCAGCTTGTAGCAAGATTGGTGCTGTTGTGTCGCGATGAGACTTTGTGTCTATTGTCGTGCTGCAGTGTTCTGGGTGTAATGTCACGACGGGACTTTGGAGATTTGTTCTCTTCAGGCCTACTGTGGCAGGGCTTGAAGGTTGTGATGTGACGTCTTGGGAGAAATAATGTCGCGATGGGACTTAAGGGTTGATTCGGAAGAGAGAGAGAGTCCGTTGCCTTAGCGATAGGACATGACTAAGCTTTCCCTCTTTTCATTATACGGTGTGGCATGCGTTGCCTGAGCCTTATTTTATTTTCAGGTAGTGAGGTTTGCGATGGGACATCGACTGGACATAGTTACTGATGGGACATTGGTAAGATGTTGTTTGCGTGATGGAACGTTGTTGTCAGTCTTTGGTGGATCTTGGGTTAAAGAAGAAGTCATGTCGCATTGTGATTGATTTCATCTTTGGGTGGTTTGTTTTCAGCTTTTCACAATGGTTCATGAGGGTTTGGTTAATTTATTATGATGGGACTGAATATTGAGGTAACATTGCATGTGCATGTTATTGCAATGGGGTCTTCCTTCTTTGGTGGGGTCATGAGGGCATTGCGGTAAGGGGCGTGTGTCTTGCCGTGACGGGACTAAGGGTGATTGACGCTATAGGACGGGTGAGTATGTCTTTTTTTTCTTTCTTTTTTTTAGGACAGCCTATGAGGCTACGCGATGGGATAAAAGTGTGTGACCGCGACGTGATAAAAGAATCTTGGCCACGATGGGAAAGAAGGGTCTTGACCAAGATGGGATACAAAGGTGTAAGGGTATAGATTTCATCCAAAATTAAGTATTGCGTGCCCATTTTTGGTCGCTCAATATAATTGCGCGCCTACGTTTAGGCGTGCGATCTCAGACTTGATGGGTCATTTATGCGCGGGTATGTGTGTAATTGGATTATGTGCTATGATCCTGTCGCGGGATCGTAGCGTCACCTGGTCAATATACGATCAATGAACAGGTGACCTTTCGTATTGTGAATTTATAGTACATCATTTGATTGGTTTGCACAGCCCATGGACTGTGCTTGATCGGAGCACCGCACGGATAACACGGGCGATGGTTTAATTATGCGCTCGGGTCAGAGCGCGTATTTCAGATTGTGCGCCACGTGAGTGGCGCGTGATCTAATTAAGCGCACATGCCCGAGCGCATGATTGAGTCCGTACTCTATATAAGCGACAAAACTTTCATTTATTTTTCATTCTAGTTTAGTCTCGAGTTTTGACCTTTTTTGTGTATTTTGTGTTATGAAATTCTTATTTTAGTGGTATCGGGCGATCTAACCGTCTGATTGGGATGTCGTTTCTTCCTATGTTTATTATTTCACGTGATCTCCATCCTGAGGTGATACTCATGAACGACATTATTTTGGGAATGAGTGGTATTGGGATTAAGTGTGATTGTCTTCACATCGTTCTTTTTTAAGGAGCAGTGAAGGCAGCATTGAAGCGACAACAGTGGAGGAGGTGAAGATGGCTGAAGAGCAAGAGTAAAAAGTGGAGGGAGGTGTTTCCCAACCAATGCTCTCTAAAGTCCCTGATTAGACGCTCCAAGCAGAATCTGCTCCTCGCTTCGTCTCAATTTCGAACCCAATTTTCGTTTTGGGTTGTAGGTTAAAGTTTTAGGTTTTGTTTTAGGTTGTAAATTCAGGAGGAATGACTATGGTGATAATTGTAAAATTTTAAATTATAAATGAAGGGGCATTTCTTTTGCTCTTATTGCGCTTGTTTATTCGTTTAAATTTATTAACGGATTGATTAGATTTGTTCGATTTGTTTGACTTATTTTTAAGATTTAGTTTAGAGTTTTAGGATTTATTCCGAATTTATTCAGGGCTTATCCCGAGGTTAATTTGTCTTATTGAGTCTGGTTTAGAGAATTTATTGAGGTTAATTTTTCAAAACAGTCAGGATCTCACTCTAGAGAATTATTGTTTGTCTCTTTTAATTTAATTTAATTTAATTTAAAGTTTTTGTCTGGTTTAAGGTTTTATTTTAACTTGAGTTTTTTTTCTTTTGTTTGTGATTAACATGAGGTTGAAAAAGTGAGTGTTCTTAGATTCTAGATGGGTGTTAAATGTTTAAATCCTATTAGTTTATCCATTTTGCATTGGATCTGTATCTCATAGGGTGTTAAATGTTGTGTACTTATTGGTTTATCTAAGTTGTCATGGATTATGGTCTTTCAAAGGGGTATGTGTTTCGTTTAGATTTAGTTTAGATTAGAAAGGCTTAAAGATGTGACACTTGTCATTCTATGGTTCAGGGGGTATAGTTTATAAATGTGTGAGCCAAAAGTTTTGTTATTTTGAATTTTATTTATGTTTGGGATTGAAGGTCAGGCATTTTTTTTGTT
Source organism: Chloranthus sessilifolius (assembly GCA_021018995.1). Lineage (NCBI taxonomy): Eukaryota > Viridiplantae > Streptophyta > Magnoliopsida > Chloranthales > Chloranthaceae > Chloranthus > Chloranthus sessilifolius. Next base: position 45,845,719 of record CM037596.1, read on the forward strand.
AATTAATGTCTTTTCTTCCCTTCTCTTTTATATCTCAGGTGTTGGACCCGAAGAATTGCATTTATTGAGCAGATTCTTGAGAATGAACGGGATTGGGAATGCAAGGTACCAGTTGAATTGCTACCATGCTAAGGGAAGAGATGGAGGAGAAAAAGGTGGTGGAAAGGAAAGTCGAGGAAAAGGTAGGGTCAGAATTCTCGTGACCGAAGCCTATTTTTTCTAGGTAGGCTCTACGGATTCAGTGTTAGTTGCTCCTCCTTTTTAGTGTTTTCAAGGCGGGCTGCTAAGGGCGAATCCTGCAGGTCCTGGGTGGCTTTTTGTGAGTCACTATTTCTTTTCTGCTGGCTCAAGGCAAGGGAAAGAGGTTATTACAGTTAGAATTCGTTCAGGGCGCATCCTTGCTCCGGGTTTCTCCGAGATTTCTAGTTTCCCGAATGAATCCGGATTCAGGGATTGCTTGAATGTGTGGATTTTAAGTTTTTTGTTTTAAATTATATATTCAGAGGGTATGCCCTCGGTGTATTCTATAATTATGACTTTGTTTATTTGTAAATTTGACTTTAGTTTGGTTTGTAACTTATTTTATTTATTTTGAGTTTGAGGTTTATTTGTTTAGTTTATTTATTCTAGTCCGGGGCATGTTAGGAGCATTTTTTTGATTTAGTTTGGGCTTGGTTGGAGTGTATTAGTGATGAGGACGTTTTTTTGTTTGGTCTTAGTGCATAGACAAAAAGGGGCATTTTTTTTTTTTAATATTAATTGGGGTTGTGTGTAGTACGGGGTATTCTTTTTAACTTTAGATCAGCATTAGTTGAGGCAACAATTTGTGTTTAGCTTTGGTCATAGTTTGGGGCAAGTTCCCTTCTCTCTTTTTTTTGTTTTAGCGTTGGTTGGGGTGTGTGAACGGTGCCGGGGCATTCTTCTCGTTTTTTTTTAGGGCGTATATTTCTCCAAGTTAGGGGTGTTCTTGGATCAGTCTTTACAGGGGGTATAGTTTGGACCGGAAATTGGTGTTAGGAATCTCCTAGTTTAGGTCTGTGAAAGTGTTGTTTTGGATCTGTATTTTTTTGTTGTTTCTTTTTTTTCTTTTTCTGTATTTTTTTTTTTGTGTTTCTAGGGGATTGCACGCTTCACCATGGGTGTTTAAATGAATTGCGTGCCACACTTAAAGCACATATTCCAAGGCATCAAAAGGTTATTAAGCGTTAATATTCGGTCGTTTAATTAAATTAAATGCAGGGTGAGCGACGCTTGATTAGGGCGGTGGTGGTTACTGTGGAAGTGATTGTTGGCATTCACGGGCTTTGATATGGGTGCTTGATGTAATTACGTGCCTGGAGGCCGACGCGTAATCAAGTGGTCGGGTTAGTTTGAGCGAGCGATGATAAGGTTGCACGCTCTAGATCGGTCATGTAATCCGAATTAAAAGCTCCTATAGTGGCGCATGATTGGTTTGAGCGCTTGGATTTAAGCACGTTATTCTACTATTCCCTATAAATGTCTTAAAGTTTCTCATTTCTGTCATGTGATCCGTTTTAGTCTCCAATTCTCTAGTTTTCTTGTTTCTGTGCGCTCTAGTTTTCATGTTTTCGTGATATCTTGTGATCCGGTCATCCGTTTCAGACGTCATTTCTTCTGTTCTCTTTAGTTTCTCGAGCTCTTCGTTTTAGGATGGAGTATGAGGGTGGGGATAGACCTGCTCTTACTATTTTTGAGTTGGAGAGGATGTTAGGGGTTGAGATAGGTGAGACGTCCAAGGCTCGGACTGACGCTGTCGTCGAGGAGGACGTTGGGGAGGTAGTTGGAGAGGGGTTATTAGAGTTTGACCTGTTGGTGGTAAGGGATGAGGTGCTTGAGGTTGAGCAGGGGTTGTTGAGGGTGAGGGTGAGAGAGTTGAGGGTGAGATACCCACGGGTGAGGGAGCTGAGGGGGCAACTGCAGAGCACCAGGGTGTGGCTGCGGAGCATCCGGATCGCAGACACTTCCCGCTGGAGGATGTCTTTGCTCGAGGCCAGGTAAGCACTCACGAGCAAGAGTTCTTCCATTTCCTTAGTGACTTAGGTCATGACATAGGTTTATTAGGATTTGGAACCCTTCTAATTTATGTCAAACCTACATTAATGACTGATTGTGTGTTTTAGTCATGATTGCATCTAGAGGTAGGTTATGTCACGTTTCTATTCAGTTGTTCTTATCATGCTTTGCATGTTTATTGTAAATTGTCATTGTGTCTGGGGCATGTTTTACTTACTTTTAGGTTATTTTATTTTATTTTTATTTTTAAATTTATTTGCCTTTCGTCATAAGTATGTGTTAGTTTTTTTGTTGTTGTTTGTGTTTCATTCAATAGGAGCCCCCGTAGCTGGCTATCAGCTTAGTATGGGCCGAGTCTCATGCTTGGTATCATGCCTTGTCAGAGTTTCAATAGGCGTGGCTAGTGTCTTTCAGTTTCGGACTGATTCTGGAGTTTGGGCCCTTTCAGTTCGATCGTGGCCTGATCGCGGTGATCTTAGAGAGGTGGAGGGAGGAGCATTAGGCACTTCTCTTTCAAGTAGGCATGATGTTGCTGACCCCAGAGGACTGGGTCCGTATCACCGGTCTTCATTTTGAGGGCGAGCCGATCACGGGACAGATGGTAGGGCATTATTTAGAGGTGTGTGAGGAGATTTTGGGTGTGCCGTATAGGTCAAGAGGCTCTGGGCCGGGCATAGTTAGGGTCAGTTGGTTTTTCGATACGTTTGTGAGTGGCTTCGTCCCCCCGAAGCGTCATTCGGAGGTGAAGGCGACCTATGAGGCGCGTTGTGTGGTAGTAGCGGGTCGGGAGCTTGTGGTGGAGCGGGTATTGGCTACGGATAGAGTGCTTTGAGCGTTCTTGATGCACTTCCTCGGTGTCGTGCTTTTCTCTTCTTCGACTCGGGGATGCGTCACCAGGTTATTTTTTATGATTCTTGGAGATTTGGATCGAGTCCCTACCAATGCGTGGGCAATGGCCGCGTTGGCACATCTCTATGAGCAGATTTACCGTCGGGGACAGGGTGTCGCATCGATCGGAGGTTTCCTTCAGTTCATCCAGGCGATTTTTAATTAATTGTCATCGTAATGTCTTTAGTTTGGTTAATTTTAAGTCGTTTAATGGTAGATGTTTCTCCTTGTGTGTCGTTGTTGTTGTTGTTACTTTTCCTTACAGTTTTGGGCATATGATCATTTCACTTTCCTTCGTCCCGGGGTTCCGTTGAAGGTGAGGTTTACGTTCCTGCAGATGCACATGTGGAGAGAGGCGTTGAGGGGTCGACGCTGGTGTTCGAATCTTCAGACCGTTCACGGCCTCTTCGAGGATATGCATGCGGGGCAGGTACAGATTGTCATGTATACGCTTTTTTTTGTTTTGGTATTTTAAGATCTGAGTCTTCATTGAGAGATCGACTCGTTTGTTTGGTTATAGGTGATCTGGAGGTCGTATGAGGGTGAGGAGGATGCAAGCATGCCAGTGATTGAGTCTAGCCGACCCTTCTTCGATGTGGACATATGGGTCCACTATTTTGAGAGGGTGGAGAGGATCCACACTTCTCGCATGGTACGACAACTGGGGCTCGCTTAAGGAGTCCCTCCAGAGATTCGCCACAGAGTGGCGAAGAGGATGACCGGCCCTCCTGGCTAGAATTTTGCGGTGCGAATGGCTCTTCAGATAGCAGATTTTAGAGATGGGGGAACTAAAGTTAGAGGGGTGTGCGATGAGGCGGACACTCGGGAGTATGCGCGGTGGTTTAGTGCATTGGGTGGCGGGCGCCTCTTCACACGTCCCTTCCATGGGAGCGGCTCTTTCACGATCGGAGGGCCGAAGTCGGTGTCAGCTTTGAGAGAGAGGCCGGCTGTAGTAGAGCAGGGCCATCTTACTGCAAGCATGCGAGGGGCATTAGACGCTCTCCATAGGGCGATGGAGCGAATGGGGTGTGCTCCTCGTCCGGATGAGGAGATGCTACAGTCTTTAGCCTCCTTAATCGCTCAGGCCAGGGGAGCGGAGGATGAGTTAGGAGTTCGATTAGCAGAGGCTCGACAGCTCCTGGTGAGTTAATTTATATATTTTTTTATTATTATTATGTGGACTTAGTCTTATGGTCATTCTGACGTTGTCGTAGTGTCTCATTTTATTTTGTCTTGAATAGTCTGAGAGGGAGGGTGAGGTTGCTCGTCAAGCGGCACTGCTGGATGTCTATCGCAGTCAGCAGCTAGTTGACCGGGAGATAGCGGCTAGTCTACGATCTGAGATTGACAGATTGGTAAGCGTCTTCATTAATACGGTTATGTTTAATTATTAGCATTATGAGTTGCCAACTGATGTGTTTATTGTTATTTGTAGAGGGCCGAGCTGGCCGTCGGAGGTCTCATTTCGGCATTGGATCCATCTTCAGTTGCCTCCTCCAGTCAGGAGGATCCAACATTGGCTCAGCTTCGGGGTGAGCTAGATTATTGGGTAAGTTTAATTCAATCTTTCACCTAGTTTGTATCATTACATTAGTTTATTGGGTGTCGTTGATTTGCTTTCTTAGTAGTTTACTAATATCATGTGATATTTCAGCGTCAGGTTGTCGAGGATCTTCAGACGAGGGAGGTGACCGCTGCCTCTCTACGCCCGGAGAGTTAGGTAAAGTTTCTGTTGATGTGGGATAATTGTATTTCAATTATTCCATTTTTATTTTATTCTAATGTATCTTGTGTTGGATTTTTTGGTATTTTGTGCAGGCTATTCTGGATTCCGCTCCGGAGGCTCCCCCTCAGGAGTCTATTCCTATCCCTACTCAGGTATGTTTTAGTTATTATGTTTGTAGTTTATTTGTCATTATATTATTTTTGATGTATTTGTCTGTTCTTATTACAGCCGCCTATGTTTGCTATCCCTCCTGTGCCTCCTGCTGATCCAGTGATCGCTAAGACAGTTAAGCGACTCCTGAGGGAGAGGCTAGATCTAGTGTGGTTATTTCCTTTTTCAAAGTTTCTTATTTTGTTCATGTATATAATAGTTTTTGCTTGATTTGATGCAGTTATGCAAGTTCGTCAGCTAGAGGAGGCGCGTCGAGAGGCGGCGTGAGTGCGAGCCACTCCTAAGGCGAGACGAGTCCTTGGGGAGATGCAGAGTCATGCTGACTTCTTTGCTGAGATGATGGCCACTCAGGTGACTCATACTGAGGTGTTATAGGCGGCTCATCAGATGACGCGGGCAGAGATGCAGGCGACCCTAGATCAGCTACAGTATCATCTGCAGAGGAGTGAGCGGGGGATATATAGGCTAGCTCATCATCTTGGTGGATCGGGTTTGAGGGAGACGAGCTCTTCAGCTGAGCAGCCTTTTCACACATCGCATGATTGTGCCAGGGGTGATGCTCATGAGGATGTAGTGGTTTGTGAGGTTCTTGCGAGGTATCCTCCTCGTTCTCGGTTGAGGCGGTCTGTTAGCCAGACGAGTGAGGGGGAATATGTGGCACAGTACGTGGAAATGCGGAAAAAACAACAGCCGATGACTGTCGTTTTTGAAAATAACGATAGTTATTAACCGTCGAGTGGGTTGTCGTAAAAAATGTCGTAGTATTTGTTAATGACGTATTGTAGCTGTCGTTTATTTTATTTGACAACGACTGCTCTCAGCTGTCGAAAACAAACGATAGTTTGTGGCCGTTATTTTAAGTGTCATTTTTCAAAAGTAAAATAACATCTTTTCATTATAATCGACATATTATAGCTGTCACTGTTTTTGAGTGTAAAGAAAAAATGACAGTCTTGAGCAGTCGCATTTTTTGTTATTTTTTTTTAAATATTTAAATTTTATGAAAAGATGAATATATAGCATCATTTTGTCAAATTTTATCTGAAAAAAATAAAATTGATAATCATTTCAATCAACAAATTTACCAATTCACCATAAGAAAATTCATATATTAAAATAATTGGATGGAACATTATATTCATAACCCTTAATTACAACTTTCAATGTTGACGTATATAGTCATTAATTTTAAAAAAAAAAATACTAATCATCCAAATCTATCAACATGACCATAACCAAATATGTCCAAATAAAAATTACACCTAATTAATCATATAAAAACTAGAAGCCCTTTGGCCAGGAGATTGTATCGCCAAGTGTAATATCTGCTAATATCCCTTCTGTTGCATACAACTTTGCATCGAGATCACAAATGTCATCTACGATGATGTTATATGATTATACTAATATTGTGGTCTCTCTATTAACACGTCCCAACTAGTGCAACAATTTTTTCTTGAAGTTCTTTAATAAGCATCACGTAGATGATTGGTTCATCTCTGAATCAGGAAGAACCGATGAATTTCATTGTGCCTACAAAAAATTAGGAAAAGAATGTAACTACTTAATATTGAGAATTTATTATTTTGAAAAAAAAAAAGAGGGACAGAGAATTCAAATTGGTACCTGAGAAAAACCTGAATTCGAAATATGTGTCCCTTAAAAAGAAGTTTACCTGATAATGCATTTTATTTTTCCTCGAGGATCTTGCGTACCTTACGCTCCTTATCAAATTGTTGTATAATTATATCATACTTCAATTCAATGCTTTCGCAAACACAACCCCTTACATCACGGCCACAAACCTGAGATTTAAATTTTTTTTGAACTATAAGAAAAAAAATGAACAAAAGGAGAGAGGAGAGCATCATTTACTTTAGCAACATGATCCTTATCTAAATCCTTTTCCCCTACAAGGGGATCGTTCAAAATGATTCTCCTAATATTATCCTTCGAGCAAAGAATATATAATAATTAAATATTTCAATATTAAAACTTTCATTTAAGATGAACTAAAATTAATAGTTATTAATTTTGTGAATTACTGAAATATCATATGTCCCCTATGATACGAAAAAAAAAATATTACTTGAACAACCAAATTAATTCTAATTGATTTACTTCCACTCACTGAGACGCCACTCCATATTTGATCTTTAATGGGAATTGGCACATCATGCCAAGTATCATATGTTAGTAGACAGTATGCTCTAACCAGTTTGCCTATAAATGTGAAGAATTTTGATGAACCTTCTCTAACAAGTTGCTTACATTCATTAGGGACACCTAAATGAATAAATTTTTGTTAGTAATCCATTAATAACCATTATTTAAAAAAATAAAATTAAGCAAACTAACCAATATTTTGAATTTTCCTATCTTCAGACCCATTCGCTTGCGTATTGATTTGCTCGGACTCATTTGGTCGTGATCCAGTCCCATTTGATTGAGATTGACACCCACTTGTTTGAGATCCACAACCACTTGGATGAGAATTGAATTGTGCCATCAATTTTTTGCTAAAAATCAACAAACCTGTAAATACTAGTCATAATCGGGAATTATTTAAATTCGAACGATTGAGCATGATGATAAATTGATATCAACAATAATAATTCATGACTGAAACACTATAATTGATTTTCCTCAAATATATATATATATATATATATATATTATAATTGAAGTAGAAAACGTATGAAATTTAACAAAATTATTTAAACATGAGTCTTGATTATTATTTGGATTAATGGGCCACGATCTCCCATTTAAAGATAGAGGCATGACCCCCTAGTTTTGGGGGACGCGGCACATAGTTTTTAGCATTGGGTAATTAAAAGGGTACCTCATATATTGGATTAAAGTGGGCCAAAAAATTGCAAACATTGGGGAATTTGAACCCTTTGATCTACACACTTTTAAAATGTTTGGTTCATATTTTTCAACGGTCGACATTAAAGTGCACTGATAAGATTGTTTTAGTCCTATGATATAGCTTTGATTTTTTGTATGAGATGTGTGCCAATGATGGGCTGTTAATTGGACTACTTGCATTGATTAGAGCCAGCCGTGGCCTAAAAGTGGACGGTCAGGAAAGCCACCGCCTTATTATTTTTTTTTGGAATAATCAAATCAAAGATTTTAAATTTGTTGATTTCTATCTTGAATTACACAGGTTTATGTCGATGGACAAACGACAATATCTTCACATGAAAGATAGGCCAACCTTAGGGAGTTCTATGGTCTATAAATCCTTTACTTAGTAATTTTCTCTACTTTTTATTTATTTATTTTTATCATTATTATAAAATTAGTAAAGTGTGTTTTTGTGGTTACACTTATATCTGTTTTTTTTTTCTTTTAATAAATGTAGCTGTGATCTATCCCTCTCTTCAACAACTTGAAGATGACATTGTAGAGATAGAAGATAATAAAGATATCAGTCGATCTATGGAGATGTTTAGTATGGAAGAGAGGAGGAAAATTTTCGATAAGGAGTCGCAGAGAGAAGAGGAGTGCGGGATTTGTATGGAAGCTTGCACCAAGATAGTCTTGCCTAATTGCAATCATGCAATGTGTATGAATTGCTACCACGACTGGTAACCATAAATCCGTTTCTTTGTACTGTACGGAGACTTACCACTTTTTTTTTGCCAAGGATTAAAAATCGCGGTATTGGCCTTACCGATACCGAGATATATCCCCTGGTATTGCTGATACAAACTTTCTATTAGATACCAAGAAAAAAAATATCTCAGATGATGCCCGAGACACTAAGTGATTTTGAACATGGTTTCTACTATACAAATAGAGTAATTTGCGACTAAAAGTGAAATCCCTTTTCTAATTTTGCCTATTCTATACTAACTTACAGGAATACACGATCACAGTCATGCCCCTTTTGTAGGGGAAGCTTGAGGAGAGTGAAGTCGAGAGACCTATGGGTTCTTACAAGTAACAGAGACATCATCGACATGGTGACATTAGCAAAGGAGAACCTAAGGCGTTTCTACCAGTATATTGATAACCTGCCTCTCTTGATACCAGACACCCTTTTCTTAGTGTACTATGATTATATAATCTAATCACAGAGTTGAAAATAATGGTGTGCAGAATGAGCAAAAGTTGACCAACGTAATGCTGCGTATATTCAAAATACAAGTACAAAATATTTTAAACAACTAAATTATTCCATAGTCCTCAAACTAGGAAATGGATACAGGAAACAAAGACCAAAACGTGTAATTTTAGAACATTTGTTGTTTTAGCTACTTAAATGCATGAAATAGATGCTAGAAATGGGAGGTGAGTTATTATTATCTTTACTCATGTTTTGTGCGTGTTTTTGTGTGGGTGTGGGGGTGGTGTTGCCGGTTATGTTCTCGCCTGTGGCATTACTTTGCTTGCGGAGGTTGGGGCTTTTCCTTGTTGGCTAACCAACTAAATAGTAAGAGGTGTTTCTTTTTTGCACAGATTCACATAGTTAAACTGATATAAAAGGTATACTATAAAAGATTATTGTTACAAGGTAATGACGATAGGAAAGAATTATATGCTTTAAAGACAAAAAAAACCGCCAGCTTCATTGACTAACAATGTGATTATAGTTTTTTTTCAAAATCCTAAAACTTATGATTCAAATGTTAAAATCCATTTTAATTTATACAAAAATGATTCACAATGCATCTTAGTTCTATATGACAAAAATGTTAAAAATAAATTTATGTACTTATGATGGAATAAATGAAGCTAATGGTTTTAAAATGATTTTTAACTTAAGGCGTGTTGAGTGATAAATTTTGAACTGCAACTACATGATTGGAATGGAAAAACAGGTTGCTCGTGGAAATTTGATATTGACATTAGAATATTACTGATTCAAATCTTTAGATTTCCATATTGTATATAGGATTATTTTTAAACATTACTGATTACTCGATCAACTGAGCCAACTCTACATATTGATCAATTTCATACAAGACATAACTAGAAGTCCATTAACATTATCTATATTCAGTGTCCCAAACTCATAAAATGCAAGCCCCGAAAAATGGAGACTCGATCAACTTGGACCATGCATGTAGTCTATCTACTTCAAATCAATATAAAATGATAAACCCATTAGCATTATCTATCAATCAACTAAACCATACATGAGTTTCATTTCATCGTCCCATGGGCAACTCACTGTCTGATTGGGCAGAGATAAATATTGCAACAGATCAATAGATTGGGCAAAATCAAAGTAGATGACAGGGAAAGCAAAAAAGTACACATTACTATGGATAAGCATTTGAAGAGGGCTTACCTTGGCCTATCTCTTTGTCCAAGTTCTCACTGAAATCCTATTTATGGGGATAAATAAATAAAACTTCTTGACATAAGTAGGATTCTATGAAAAATGATCGCAATCGGGCATTCTATAACAGAGAGCTGATAATATTAAAACAGATAACTTTGATTTTAACAAACATGGTGAGAGCAGAAGTACCAATAGGCAAACTACAACCATGTCATCAATGGGAAAATCTATCTCCCCAGATCTGCAAATCATAGATCGGGTTTTAGGCCTCTTCTTTAGATGAGAGGACAAAATTGTCTTCAAGAGAAACTGAAAAACTGGAAAGATTCCCAAACTTCTAATCTAAGGTGAAGAATGAGGAAAACATAATGAAAGGTACGGCCAAGAACAATAGATACCATGGTCATCACCCTATTCAAGATAAAGAGACTTCTACAACTTTCTACTTAAAAACAGCGGTTTGACATCTTACCAATCCATATTAAAGTGCGAGCGGCCTGCGTTGAGTGTTCGGGCGGCCGGGAGTCGGCGGGCGAGAGGAGGTAGAGAGTCGGGGGAGAGGAGAGACTTAGAAAAAGATAGAAGAGAATGAGGGGATCGTGGGTTTATATATTTAGGTTTAGAGAAACTTTAAATCCACCCACCAAATCTTTGAGTTCACCCACGCTGAAACACATTGATTATATTAAATCGGACGATGGATATTGTTTATTGTCCCAATCTTTCACACGATGGATCTTGAGAATATGATCGCACCATTAGACGGTCGGTTTTTTATTTCTTGTGTACACACCTAAAAAACTGACGTTAAAATCAATTTTTAGCGTGCTTGTGATGTTAAGGTCATTTTTTTGAGATGTGTGCCATGAGAAATTAAACACTAATTAACCGTCTAATGGTAGGCCTATGATCTCATGAACCATTGTGTGAAAGATTGAGAGGATAAACGATCTCCATCATCTGATTCCACCAAAGTCAATGTATTTCAGTGCGGGGAAACTCAATGATTTGGTGGGTGTATTTAAAAGTACTCTTAAGTTTAATTGGTACTTTTAATGACACCCACAATTCTTGTTGGGCACCTATGCCCATAATCAATGATCGCTTTAAATCAGAAGATGGAGATCGTCTTCGCTCCAATCTTCCCCACAAGGCATCTCCAATCACTGAACATACCATCAGACGGTTAGTTTTCGATTCCAAATGGTACAGATCTCGAAAACGTGGTCCTAAAGTCACTTTTGCGCATGATGAGTGCCATGAGATTTTAGGGCCACTTTTTGGGATATGTGACATGTGGAATCGAAAATTGACGTATGATAGTACGTTCATGGCATCAAGATTTCCTATGTGGAAAATTGGAGCGAAACACAATCTCCATCTTTTTATTTAAAGCAATCAATGATGTTGGGTTCTATTAAAGGTACCCATTTTTTAATGAGTACAATTCATACATCGAATCTTTGTGAGTACCCATGTTGAAATGACTGCATCTGATTAGATGATGTAGAGATCATTTATCATCCCAATATTTTTCAGGATGGATCTTGATATCATAAGCATGCCATCCGATTGTCCGTGTTTGACATCACATGGCACATATCCCAGAAAGGGTGAAAAAACATGAACTGGCACTCATTACGCCCAAACCTGATTTTAAGGTCAGTTTTTGGGATGTGTCATGCGCGAAATAAAAAAACGAACCGTCAGATCGTATGCTCATGATATAAAAATCCATTGCGATAAAAAATTTGACGAAAAAATGATCTTGATCGTTAGACTCAAAGCATGTAATTAATTAATGGGTTTCAGAGTGGGTGAACTCAAATTTCACGGGTGAATTTAAAGTAGGGTTGTTAATGGGGCGGGCCATGGCCCGACCCTAGCCCACGCCACCAAGGGGTCAACCTAATCCCAGCCATAGGGCGGGCAAACTCAACCCAAGCCCGACGACATAAGGCAGACTGAGCTGGGCAAGGTCGTGGGATATTCTTCTCTTTTAAAATTATGTTATATGTATTTTTTAAAACAAAGTTAATTATAAATTTAATTTTGATATAAGCTACGATGGTAATTTTTTTTTTTGAAAAGAACTTTTATAAGGGTACTAGCTAGGGTCGGGCTTAGTTAAGTTGGCCTCACATCGTCATGCCCTAACCCGGCCCAATTTTTACCAAGCTTCCACTATATAAGTCCGGTCATATATATGCAACCGATTTATTCTCTAAAAGAGCATGCTTTTTTAGGGTTGGATTGTGGACAACTCTAATTTAAAGGTACTCTTGTTAGTTACAACCTAAAAAGCAACTTCAATATAGTCATGATATATATAATTTAATTATCTTTTACATAGATATATATAAAAATGACTGTTTTAGATAGTCGATTTATTTACCACTGTTATTTTAATTTAAACGACAGACCTAGACCGTCAAGATTTTATTGACTGATTATGACCGTCGTTTATCCTGCCCCACTAATGTAGTTTTTTTCACATTTTCACGTAGTGGTAGGGCCTCATCATTTAGAGGTTCTACTGACTTCGGGCGCTAGGATTGTGTTTTCAGAGGACCAGTCCACGAACCTCCGAGCTGATTACACTGGGGACAACAGCGTTCGACCGTCCAAGCGGTAGTGTATGGATTAGGTGTGTGTGTGTGTGGGTTTTTTGTATCTATAGCATGTGTGTTATTGTATATATAGTGGGGTGTCCCCAGTAAAAGGTGTAAAAAGAAATGGAAATTTTTTTGACACATATATATAGAGAGATTTTTTTGGTTTAGATGTACCTGATTGGTTGCTTTTTTCTTTTAGTTACCTCTTGCATCTACTTTTACTTTCAGTTTCTTTAGCGCCGTCAACCTTCATTAGGATTTGGATGCTTCCTGTGCTGGCCTATTGATGGTTGAAGACTACTTCATATATGCACATGTGAAAGTAACATCATCAGTAGTTTTGTTCACCCTCTTGTCGGTTGTCAAGGGGGCTGAATATCTTAGACTGGAGTCTGGTAGGTAGTAAAAGATGGGCATGTGTTCTTTTCTCTTTCTCTTTTTTTCTTTTTTCTTTTTTTGAAACGAAAATAATGCAACAGGAAAAGCAAATAGCTAGAACGAAAAAATAAAATGCCCCAGTGTAGGAGCGTGGTAGGATTGGCAGTATGGTATCTTCGATAGTGCTTTCCGGAGGGTAACTTCATCATTTCTTATCTTCTTTGTGGACAAGCTAGCGCTTTTGACATGATTCTTTTCCTAATTTGAAAAAAATGACCCAGCGTCAATATGCAATGGAGCTTTTTCGGGTTTTGAGATAAGCACTTTGGATTTATAAGAAGTCATGGGTATCTAGTGAGTTAGTTTTGAAGAAAAAAGTTAATCAATATTGTCACCGAACTGGTGAGGTCATCTTTATGATTAGGTCAGTTGTATACGGGGTCTATCCTAGGGTGGTGGTCATCCTATCTCGTGATTATTAGGGAGGAGTATGGTATGTATAGTAGGTGATTGCGCTAGTCGTCATTCATTAGTTTTCAATTTCATTTCTAGGAATATCCTGCAAGGCTTTTGATTTATTATCTAAAAAATAAAAATAAAAAGCAGAGGGGAGTAAGGCTCAGTGATGGGAGGAGTAGTTTGTATCTAATACTTTCCAAAAGGGGTAGGTAACTATCTTTTTCTCGGAGGGGTGCGGGATGCCATGATCGAGCTCTTTGTCATGCTTCAGCACCATCAAAATCTCATATTCTATGGTTAGCAGGAGTTTATCCTCCTCTCGCCACCTTACGACGACATCTAGTAGTATGGGGACATCAAGGGTGACCTCACAGCTTGCTTATACACTTCTAGTGATATTACCAAGGGTGTCCTCATGGCCTACTTATGCTTCCCTGAGCTCATTGACTTATTTATTCATCGTAATGCTCTCACTCAATTTTTTAGGCATGTAAATGTGTATCTTTTTTGAAAGCATCCTGCTAGCGTAAGAATGATGAGTTTTGATTGAACTCAACATCTTCATTTTTTTTGCTTTAACGTCCCCTCAAATGGTGGGGGAAGGGAAATGAGGATCAGGTGTTACTTATGCTTTTGAAAGAGGTTAGATAGGTCACTAGTTCTTTGATAAAATTGCCCGAGTGAGAAAAGGAGGGCAATAGATCAGAGATCTTAAGGATATTCTGATAATTGAAGGCGTACGACCAATGAATGGGTTGTGGGTCATGATGACTATGGTGGTGGTAAGTATAAGTATCTAATCACGGGATGTGACGATCACAGGGCTAGGATAGTATTTTCTAAGGTTCATGCAATTCCAAGGACTAGAGAGTTCTTCCCCATCTTGGTTTGCCAAGTTATAGGCATTTCCAGCGTATGCAGCTGTTATGACGTATGGGCCTTCCCAGTTTTGTTTTAGTTCTCCTTTCGGGTGGGCGTGTTTGGAAGGCATGATTTTCTTCAAGACTAATTCTCCAATATTAAAGGTTCGTTCAAGGACTTTCTTATCGTAAGCCTTGGCCACTCTCCTCGGATATACCTGAGCATGATTAGCTGCCCTTAGACGTGTTTCATCGAGTTGCTCTAGCTGCGTGAGTAAAGCAATTCTCCTGTCGTCTAAGGATAGCTCATCATCGAGTTGAATGCATCAAGATGTACTTATTTCTCATATGGTAGGACTACCTCCATCTCGTAGGTGAGGAGGTAGGGAGTTTGGCCAGTAGCCATACGAATAGAGGTCCTATAGGCTCAGAGGGCTTCTGGTAGTCGTTCAGGCCAGTCGGCTCCGTTGCTTGTTCCTACTATGCATTTGAAGATTCGAATTAGCATTTTATTCGTAGCTTCTGCCTGTCCATTGCCTTGAGGGTAGAACGATGATGAGTGACATAGATTGATGTTGTACTTTTTGCATAGTTTCTTCATCTTCTCCGCGATGAACTGTAGTCCATTGTCAGTGACAAACATCCTGGGCACTCCAAATCTGATGATGATATTCTTAATGATTAATCTCACGAGTGTTGAAGCGCTGATTCTGACATAGGATTCAGCTTCTGCCCATTTGGTGTAGTATTCGGTCACTGTGAGTATGAATGTGTGCTTGTGAGTGTTCCCAACTGTGTTAGTGAAAGGCCCAATGACATCGAAGGCCCACATCGAGAATGGCCATGGCAAAGTCATAGTATTCAATGCAACTGATGGAGCTTTGATGAGTGAGGCATGTTCTTCGCATTACTTGCAGGATTGGACGTAGAGGTGGCAATCTTTGATCATTGTCGGCCAGAAGTAACCTTCTCGCGTAACTTGATCAGCGAGTCTTTGTCTGTCCGACTGGGCATCGCAGGCACTGGCGTGTGCTTCTTAGATGATATACCATCCTTCAGGGGTCGTAACGCATCGTAGTAGTACTCTTTTGGTGAAGGCTTCTTTGTATAATATTTTGTCGAGTATGCAGAATCGGGCGCATCGGTTCCTAATAGTCTTTTATTCGATTTTCGTAGCGTACGGAGGAACATGTCGATTGTAGACACCCAAATTTGGCCCAAGGCCCAATCGAAACATATTTCGAGAAAGGTGCACTTTCGAGCTTTTGATGGCATATATGGAACCTTTAGGAACCACCCTAGAATCCTTAGGAACCCTTCCAAACCCTTAGGAATCACCCTAGATCCCTTAGGAACCTGCTTCGAACCTTTAGAAATCAATCTCATCCCTTAGAACCCATTCTGAACCTAAACCTAACCTTCCAAACCTTAGAAAATGTGTGGTGCACTGGGACTAGTTACGGCCTTCTACTATGATCTAATCTCACACCATTGAAAAGTAGAAGTTGTTAGCTTTCCAACGGTCCAAGAATCGCCCCAATCGGAGTCGTAAATCAAAAGATATGGCAGTCCGAACCCGAAGGACAAAAGAGTAAAATCAGGTGGGCTCCCCTAGGGATTTGGCGCAGCTAATAGTTGCGCCAGGCTATTTCTCCCCAGAAATGGCGTGGCGCAACTCCAAGATTTAAGAATGGTGCAACTAATAGTTGCACTAGTATTAATTGTGGACCCCACCTCGGATAGCCAACTTCCAGGCATTGTTTTACTGTATATTTGCCTGGTGCAATTATTAGTTGCACTAGGCATATGAACAGTAACTGTTAGTTTTTGCCCCAAATTTTATGATTGGGGTTTGACTTGTTGACCACCTCAAATTTTGGGGTGTGCTTTGCTAGTTCTGTTGCACCCATTTGCACCCTATTTACAACCCTTTAAGTGGCTTAAGGCCTCACCCTATCATCCACCATTAGAGGACCTTCTCACACCTTTCAACGCTCCAAAAACTCTAGAAAACCTTAGATGTTAGATTACCTAATTCCTAATCTTGATTAACATCTAAACACCCTCGTAATCCACCCTTTTCCTATAAATAGAGCCCCCCACCCCTTGGTTTAAGGGTTGAGAATTTTGGCCTAAGAGAGAAAGAGCTTAAAGTGAAAAGATCTTTCTTCCTTTGGTACACACTTCTCATACAAAATCCAGAATTTCAAAACCTCCTTTGAGTGATATTTTTCACCTTAGATCCCTTAGTTTAGGTATATGCTACCCATTTACCTTCCCTCTCTACTTCCTAGCTAGCAAGCCTTAGGAGTTAGAATCCCATTCCATACCATACAAGCCTTCAAAAGCTCATCAAAGCAAGCCAATGTAAGGCTCCTCTACGATGCTACAAGGACCCGAGGGCTCCGACACTCCCCTTTCTTCTCCTATCTCTTCTTTAGCTCTTCTCATCCTCACATTTGTGCCGTTACGCCACCGAATTTTCGGTAGGAACGGAGGGACACAAATAGGATTTAAGACCCATTTGGGCAAGAGGAAGCCATTTCCTTTTCTTTTACATCATTTTTGTTTTGGCCTTTAGTAGAGACCGCGCTAAGCTGGTTGATTGGGTGTCGAACACCTTCCCAATCAATAACCAAAGCCCCTACCTAAGAACCTTTGGTGTGGACCAGATTCAGAGTCATATTTTTAGCACTTCGGTGCTCATAAAAATGATTTAGGTTTCTGGAACACCAAAAGCTCTGGGTGGCGACTCTATTTTTTTTGCAAGCAAGGGCATCGCCGCGACGGGACCGTCACGGATCCCACGATTGCACAGATGGCAACTCTGCTAGGGATGCAGCTAGTAGAGCTTCCCCTTGAACTAGGCCTTTTTTAAAAATTTTTCTAATCTTTTATTATTGTTTTTTTATTTTATTTTTTCTATTTTTTTTCACTCACCCCTTCGATTAAGTAACTTTACTTACCCCTACTTTTACTTCATTTACGAGCCTTAGCCGATTGGCGGGCCTACTTGCACATAGGCTTTAAATTTTTTTATATTTTCATCAATTTTGGTGCCTTAGCCTATTGGCAGGCCTACTTGAGCATTGTATTTAAATTTCTTTAATTTTTTATCATTTAAAGTGTCTTAGCCGATTGGCGGGCCTACTTGTACACTCATATCTCAACAGTGGACGCCGGCCCATAGTAGCGGCACAGGGTCATCACCCTCAGTCTTTGAACTAAAGAAAACTTTCAAAAAAAGAGAAAAGCTTTGAAAAAAATTAAAATTGAACCAAGTTAGGGAGCTTAATTAATTCGTTTTTATGGGGTAGATTTTAAAAGGGTTGGGATTAGCCAAACACACAACCACCCGGGTCTTACTATGGCGGCAGCCCCTAGTGGTGATGATCCAGAAAAGTCCCAGCCCACCTAGTATCTGAGAAGGCGCTTGCGTCGGAGGTATATCGGGTGGGTTCCCCTTTCGAAGCTTAAAATCCTTGGGGAGCGCACTAGTGAGTTATACCAGACTCAAACCCTTTAGGTGCGGTAAGGAGAGAATCCATCACCGAAAAATAGCTTAGTTCCCGGAAGCCCAGCTTCCACAAAAAAACAAAAACGAGTCTCATTTTTGGTTGCTGTTTCTGCTGTCATAACATTCTGGAACCTCATTTTGGCTTGGCGCAGGTAATAGTTGCGCCAGTACAAAAATTGAGAATTTATAACTGGCACAACTAATAGTCGCGCCAGCTTTAAAATCCCAAAATTTACCTTGGCGCAATTAATAGTTGCGCCAGTGTAAAAGGGGAGTCCTGCAACCTGGGCGCATGTATTAGTTGCACCGGGTCTGTTTTGCAGCACACCAGCCCAAATCTGTGGCCTTCTTCACCTCCCGAGTCCCTTAATCAGTGTGCTTAGTGCCTTGTTTAGGCCCCGCCATCTCCGACACCCAATACGCCCCCGTCGGTCAAAAGAGGCAACTTCTTTTTGGCTCATTCCAGGGGATCGGGTTGTTTGCCTTGATTTTTGTGCCTTTAATAGATTGAAGGTTCTCCTTCGATTATTCCGAAGTGTGTTAGAATCATCGCTGCGGGTCCTGAATTAAGGTACGAGGGTCACCCGAAAAGGAAATTCCAAGTCCTCAGAACCTTTTTTTTTCAAAACTATTTCAAAAAAAAAAATTCAAAAAATATATAAAATCAAAAATCCAAAAAATATAGTTTGTGGTGCCGGCACAACCGCATCATCTTGCTCTCCATCGTCCCGTAGGGGAAGAAGGAGGATGATTTTTGGGCCTTATCCAAGGCACCCTTACTCGACCTGCTCCCGAAGAATGTCTTGGGTAGTGGACCTAGCTTATGCCGATCCCGACTCATCCTCGCCACATTCTCCAACCCACTCCTATTTGGGAGAAGTTTTTTCCACCATCCCCCTCACCCAACCCTCCTTTACCGTTATCGGCCCGTTTGGCGCCCCCATTTTCCCAACCGATATCCCCCAAAATATCCAAAGTCTAACCCCACATTCTCCATCTTTTGCCCAAACCATACCCATGCCAAGTCCAACCCAGTTCCCTTCCACATCTGCACAAAATCCATTCTCCCAATCCATATCCATGCCTCATTTCCCATCTTCCCCCTATAGGCCTGATCCACCCACATTCACATACACCAATTCCTCCCTATCCATGCCCATTTTCACCGGGGCCATGCCCGGTTTCTCCCAAACATCCACACCCCACCAACCACCATCCCTAAACATTCCTAATCCCTCCCCATCTTTTACCCCACCTCAACTCTACAATCCACCCCATATCCCACCTCTTACCATGGCCATGCCCGATCATACCGGGGCCATGCCCAATTTCCCCTCTCCACCCCCCACATCCAATCCTTCTTCCATGACCACGAGGGAGGAGATGTTCCAAGCCTACTCCATGTGGAAGGCTTCTCAAAACACACCCCCTCCTTCACACCCGATGTCTCTAAACCCATCTCACACCCTAGCCAATCTCCATGCCCCACTCCCCCATGACCCCCATCAACCCCCCATAATCCACACCATCCCAACCCCCATTGCCCACATGCCCCAAGGCCCCATGGCCCAACCTCCCACTACCCATACACCCCAAGGCCCATTGGTCCAAACCCTCTTTTCCCACATACCCCGAGGCCCATTGGCCCAAACCCCCTTGTCCCACATATCCCAGGGCCCCATGACCCAATACCCCACCACCCAAACCTACCCAAGGCCCATGGCCCAGACCTATCAAGAACCCTTGGGACAAACCCATCAAGGGCCCATGGCCCATACCCACAATGGCCCATTAGGCCAAACCCTTCAAGGGCCCATGGCCTAGACCCACCAAGGGTCCATGGCCAATACCCACCAAGGGCCCATGGTACAGACCCACCAAGGCCCATTGGGCCAAACCCATCAAGGGCCCATGGCTTAGACCCACCAAGGGCCCATGGCCCAGACCCACTAAGGCCCATTGGGAAAAACCCATCAAGGGCCCATGGCCCATCCCTACCAAGGCCCATTGGCCCAAACCTACCCAGGCCCCATTAGCCCAAACCCACCAAGGCCCATTGACCCAAACCTACGCAGGGCCCCTGGCCCAAAATCATCAGTGGCCCATAGCCCAAAATGACCAAGGCTTCATGACCCAAACCCAAACCCCACACTCATACCTTCCACAATACCCCCAATATTTCACTCAACCTTCAAAGCCAGGTCAAACCCATGCCATACCCCAAACCCAATTTTCCCATGGCCCCACACCCCAAGGCCATCTCCAAACCTTCCCCCATACCTAATGGCCCCATCAGGCCCCACCTCTAAACCAAAATTCCATCACCCAACAAACCTTTCCTCACCCCTAATTGGCTCACCCCACCCCCACTCATGTCATTCCCGTCCAACCCAGGCAATAACAATAAGAAAATCCCGCCCTCATTGCACATTATGCCAACCAGCAGTATGAGGAGGACGAGATTAGGAATAGCGGGGCCTACGCTGGGGTATTGACCTGCCTTTACCCTCCTCCTATAAATGCCCATCCCTTGGTGGCCCAAAGTGAAGTCCAACCGATGGCCGAGAAAGCGGCCCCTGCATCAAAAGAGTCAGAACAGCTGAAAGAACAGTTGGACAAAATACAAAAGCAGCTATTGAAGATGGGTGGTGCTGAAATCCACACCACAGATTTCACAGATTTGTGTCTGTTTATCGAGGTCCCCCTGCCTCCTAAATTTAAAATGTTAGTATTTGAAAAATACAATGGCACGGGCAACTTGATTGTACACCTCAAGTCCTATTGTGGGGACATGTGCCAATACAGGGGGACGAGAGACTGCTAATAAAAGTCCTTCAAAAGAGTTTGTCTGGTCTGGCCCTGAGGTGGTTCACGTCTCTTGAACCCTCCATGATGAAGACGTGGAAAGATCTGACCCACTTATTCCAAGAGCAATATGTTTACAATATAGACATTGAGCCGCGTAAGTCAGATTTAGCCCGTCTGAGGCAGAACCCGAACGAAACCTTCAGAATTATCTAGGGTGGCGGAAGACACTAGCAGCTCAGGTCAGAAATAGAATACCTGATGATGAGCGGATAGAGATTATCTCAAAGAATACTCTGCCAATGATCTCAGACTTTTTAGTGTACCAGTAGCAGTCCAGCTTTGCTGATCTGGTGAGAAATGCTAACTGATGTGAGGATGCCATCAGGGAGGGGCGTCTGAATAAGAACATGCTGAGCGGACCCAATGGGGTTAGGAGATTTTCAGAACAAAGAACTGAGAAGAGGACAGGGGCCGATGTTCAAAACATTGCCAATACCAGGCCCAATAATAACATAACCCCATTTCAATTTCAGGCAGTCTCGCTTGCACCAGTCAAAACTGAACAAATACAGAGAGCAGGGAATGGGCAAGGAATGCCAATAACTCCGGAGCAGAGGAGAGCCCGCTATGATCGAGTTTTTACGCCTATGGGGAAATCTTTGAGTGTACTTCTGCCTTTGTTAGTAGAAAAAGGATTAGTCACTATTTGTCAACCGCAACCTCCTCCCCATCCAATCCCAAAGAACTATGACCCAAATACACACTAAAATTTTCATCAGGGACCAGGTCACCCGACTGATCGTTGCTTTCCCTTGAAGCATGTCATCCAGGATTTGATCGATACCGAGAAAATCATTCCCCCTGCACCTTCTCAGCATGCTAATATTCACCAAGTACCACTACCCCCACATCCCACCGGAGGAGCAGGTCCCAAACCCACCGTCAGAATGATAGAAGATGAAGAGGAGTTTAAATTTGACCCATCCAATTATATTAGTGATCAGGAGAGTTATGTAGCACAATTATCAAGAAACATTGAAGAGGAGAATATTGGGGTAATTGAACCCCTAAATTTTTCATAATATTTCTCCAACCCGACCTTGCAATTTGAACCCTTGGATCTCAGGGCATACTTTTCATCCACCACACCCGTCAATTATGTACATATCAATGCATACCAACCATACACCACCACCCCCATCAATTACCCAATGAGCCAACAGGCCCCCAATCCTACACCCACACCCACCAGTTATCAATGGCCTGCGCCCACCCCATTTCCCCCAGTTCAACTACCGGCAAACTTCCACCACCCCCATTAATTACCCAATAAACCATCAGACCCTCAATCCTACACCCGCACCGTCAATTATCAATGGCCTGTGCCCATCCCCTCACCCCAAGTTCAGCCACCAGTTGACTCCACCACTCTAGTCAATTACCTAATGACCCATCAAACCCTCGATCCCCCGCTAGCACCTACCAGCTATCAATGGCCTACGTTTTCCTCCTTTCCCCCAATACCACCTCCCTCAAGCTTCACCACCCCTATTTGGCCCAATTTTTCCACCCAACCCACTACCACCGAAATAAATCAGGTGTTGCCCACACCTCCTGAGCTAGCAATACAAGTACCGGCAGCCATACCTTTCCAGCTCTCGGGACTAACCTATGACCCTCATTAGGTCCTGCTAAGCTAAAAGTAAATAGATGTCAATACCGGCAGCAGCAGCAAAGAAGGGGCAGTGGATTTTATCACACAGTCCGGGAGAATATCGAAACAGCCAGAAACACCAGCAGCAGCACAAGCCCAACCAGAGGGGAAGAAAGATAGCGCTTGAACCCCTTCGAAAAAATGAGTCGAGAACATATACTAGAGACTCAATTGAGAAGAATGTCCGCCCATATAACCATCTGAGATCTGTTGATGACATCCCCACTCTATTTTCAAGCATTAATGGGGGCATTAAAAATGTGCATGTATCACTCCAAGTTAGCCTAGATGAAGTTGGGCAAATAATTGGGCAGGTGATGGCTCTGAATGCCATCTCATTTTCTGATGTTGATTTACCTGAAGAAGGGTGTAGCCACTCAAAAAATTTGAATTTAACAGTTGAGTTTGGAAATATGGTCATTCCCCTGGTCTTGATTTGATAATGGGTCCGCATTGAACATATACCCGCTAAGAACCGCCACTAAGATCGGGGTTGATCCATGCATGCTAAGGCCGACTAGAACCAGCGCAAGAGGGTTTGACAATACCAGGAGAGAAATAATGGGAGAAGTTGATCTTGAGCTGTTGATAGGGCCAATGACCACCTTTTCCATCTTTTTTCAAGTAATGGACATCAAATCCTTGTTTAATCTATTGTTGGGACGCCCATGGCTGCACGAGGTCGGAGCCATACCTTCCACATTGCACTAGCAACTCAAATTTTCCTCTGGGCACAACATTATCACAATCATCGGTGAGGGGCATAGTGAGAAAGAAAAGGCCGCTAATAGCGTTGAGAAACCCAATATGCTGGATATACCGCACACCACTGAGGATGTCGACCTCCACAGTTTTGAATATAAGGTGTCAACGATACTCCTGGAGCCCATTGAGGGCATCATGCTTAAAATTGGAAGCGGAACGGTAGCAGCGGTGGCTATGCTCCAAAAATGGGGCTATCAGAAGGCAGAGGGTTTGGGCCTAGATTACAGGGCTGAAGAGAGCCAGTTATTGCTAAGGGACAGAAAGTAAGATTTGGGCTAGGTTACAAGCCCACAGAGGAAGAGGTCTGAGAGGCCAAAGAGAAAGCCAGGGTCGCTGCAGCTGCAAGAGCTCAAGGGATCAACATAGAAGAGAAACCTTGCCCTAAGCCACACATCAGGATATCCTTTGTCAGTGCCGGGGTCATAAAGATCGACCGGAATGGGGTCACCCATTTGACCCCACACAAACCCATAGCCCCTATACATCCCACCAATCCCCAGATCTCCCTTCCTAGCCTGGAAATAGATTTGGCTGCGTTGTCCTTCTTCGAGGAATGACGGCCAGTACCTGAACAAACACCCCCTATAGTAAATCACCATAAAGTGGTATTAACGTTTGAGGATATCATCTCGGACGAAATGGGGGTCAACATGATGGAGGCTGATTCCAATGAGCCATATCAGTCAACACCCTCCATCCAAGCAGGTAAAAAAGTGGCCCCTCAGGTACGTAACTGGGCATCTTTGCCTCAAACCCTAGAAGTAGGGAGTGGCTTAACATTTGGCACTCATTTCCTAAAAAAAAATAACCTATAAAAAGTGAGATAAGCCCTTGGCAAGCAATACTTTGTATATATAGTAACTCGCCTTGCCAAGGGTCCGTCTCCGAAGAAAACAAAAATCTCAAAAACATTGAAAAGATACAAAATTTCAAAAACATTGAAAAAATCCAAAGTCTAAAATGATCGTCATTTAAAATTCCAGAAAAAGTCTCACAAAAGGATGCCTTAATCGAAATACCCGTCCCATGTAAAATCGACCCCTTCCTTGTAGAAATACAAGAAGAGGTAGGAATCACGAGTCTGGATGAGGATGTCCCTTTTGAGAAGCTCCTTAATGAGCTCCTTGACCGATTTACCGACTTTGAGCATGGCCCTACCCCCATTGTCGAGGGACTGAGGAGGTTCCCCGAATTACCAAAATCAAAACGTCGCTATCTCCCGAAGAAAGGAAAAGCATGATCGACTTCCTTCAGTCATACCAAGACATTTTTGCCTGGTCGTACGAGGACATGCCTGGTCTGGACACTGATTTGGTTAAGCATGAGTTGCCTCTCTACCCCGATATGAAGCTGGTTAAGCAGAAGCTGAGATGTCTCCGACCTGAGTAGATGTTGAAAGTCAAAGACAAGGTCATCAAGCAGTATGATGCGGGGTTTCTCATGGTATCTAAATACCAGCAGTGGCTAGCCAATATTATGCTTGTGCCGAAGAAGGACGAAAAGTTTTGCATGTGCATCGATTTTTGCAATTTGAACAGGGCAAGCCCGAAGGATGATTTCCCACTGCCACACATTGACATCTTGGTCGATAACACTGCTAAGCACAGGATGCTCTCTTTCATGGATGGATTTTTGAGATACAATTAGATAAAGATGGCAGAGGTTGATCGTGTGAAGACAGCGTTCATTACCCCTTGGGGAACCTTTTGCTATCGAGTCATGTCGTTTGGGCTGAAGAATGCCAGTACAACGTATTAGAGAGCTATGACTGCCCAATTTCATGACATGATGCACCGAGAGATTGAAGTATATGTCGATGACATAATAGCCAAGTCACCAGAGCGAGGCGATCACTTGGTAAACCTTCAGAAGCTGTTTGAGAGGCTGAGAAAGTACAGGTTATGTCTAAATCCACAGAAGTGCGCTTTTGGTACTATGTCCAAAAAATTGTTAGGATTCATCGTCAGCATGAGAGGGATCGAGGTCGACCCAGTGAAAGTCAAAGCTATCACTGAGGTGCCGCCACCATCTATCGAGAAAGAAGTTAGAGGGTTCTTAGGCAGAATACAATATATCAGTCGGTTCATTGCATAGCTAACTCCAATCTGCACGCCGATCTTCAAGCTACTAAGGAAGAACTCGCCCATTGAATGGAATGACGACTGCCAAGTAGCATTCAATAAAATCAAAAGCTACCTCCTCAACCCACCTGTTTTGGTACAACCCGAGCTGGGGAGTCCACTCTTAATGTACCTCTCCACGACAGAAGTCTCGATGGGATGTGTCTTAGGTAAGCATGAAGAGACAGGAAGAAGAGAGCAGGCCATCTACTATCTGAGTAAGAAATTCACTGATTATGAGACGCGCTATTCTCATTTGAAGAAATCATGTCTGGCTCTTATTTGGGCTACTTAGAGGCTCCGCCATTACTTGTTATCCCAGGCCGTTCTACTTCTGGCCCGCATGGATCCGTTGAAATACCTGTTTCAGAAGCCCGCTCTCACTGGGCAGACTGCACGCTGGCAGCTTTTATTATCTGAGTTTGACATCACGTACATCACTCAAAAGTCAATCAAGGGGCAGGCACTCGCCGATCATCTTGCCGACAATCCTTTGCCAGATTATGAGCCTTTGAGAACTGAGTTCCTAGATGAAGATATCTTATTCATGACGGAAGACGATACTGAGGAAGCAGAAGAATCATGGGTAATGCACTTCGATGGGGCAGTAAATGCTGAAGGCCAAGGAGTTGGCGCCATTCTGAATTCGCCAAAGGGATCCCATGTACCCGTCTCTATCAGCTCAACTTCCCTTGTACTAGCTACATGGCTGAATACGAGGCTTATGCCGCTGGCCTACAGGCGGCTCTCGATCTTAATATAACTCACCTTCGAGTGTTTGGCGATTCACAGTTGATCATATGCCAGACGAACGGTGATTGGAAGACGAAAGATGAGAAACTGATCCCATATCATGAACACCTCGAGTATCTGATAGCTTGCGTCCAAGATGTGACATTCTCATATGTCCCCCGGATAAGGAATCATTTTGCCGATGCACTAGCAACTTTAGCGTCAATGATAGAAATCCCATATGGTGCTGAGATGAAGCCAATCATGGTCGAGCAGAGGAACGAGCAGGCCTTCTGTCTGTAGATTGAGGAACCTATGAAGCCTGATGATGAACCACCTTGGTTCTTTGATATCAAGAATTTTCTCGAGACCCTAACTTTCCCTGAGGGAACATCCAGGACGGACCGATGAACCATTCAACGTTTAGCAGTAGGCTATGTCATTTGTGGGGAGTGCTTTTACAAGCGATCATACAACAACATTCTACTCAGGTGCCTTACTGAAAGTCAAGCGACCAACATAATGAAGGAGATCCACAAAGGAGTATGCGGAGCCCACATCAGCGGTCACATGCTTGCTAAAAAGATTCTGTGGTAGGGATACTTTTGGACCACTATGAAATCGGATTGCTGCAAACATGTTCAGAAATGCTACAAGTGTCAGGAACACTCCAGTCTGATACGTGCTCCTGCCATCGATCTACACTGCATGACCACTCCTTGGCCATTTGCTACTTGGGGCCTTGACGTCGTCGGAATGATTAATCCAAAAGCATCGAACGAGCATCGATTCATCCTTGTCGCCATTGAATACTTCACCAAATGGGTGGAAGCGGCGTCATATGCCAACATCACAGCCGGTCACGTTGAGAGGGTCTTCAAGAATAATATTGTGTGCCAATTTGGAGTCCCCAAAGATATCATCATGGACAATAGTACAAATTTTGCAAATAAGCATATCTAAGCCTTCTGCGAGCAATATAAAATCAAGCACCATAGCTCGTCACCCTATTGGCCTTAAACTAACGAAGCCGTGGAAGCTGCAAACAAGACGGTCATCCGCATCCTAGAGAAAATGGTCGTCACTTATCGAGATTAGAGCAAAATGCTGCCATTTGCCTTATGGGCCTACAGAACGTTAATCTGTACCACTACAGGGGCAACACCATTCTCCCTTGTGTATGGAACCGAGCCCATCCTACCGGTAGAGGTGGAAGTACCCTCTCTCCGAATCCTCATGGAATCAGGATTCCCCAAAGCGGAGAGAGAAAGATCATACTTTGAACAGTTGAACTTATTGGATGAGAAAAGACTTCTAGCCTTGTGTCACACTCAAGTTTACCAGGGGTGAATCGCATGCTCTTATAATAAACGTGTCCGTAGTCGAGATCTGAAGGTAGGAGACACTGTGTTGAAGAGGATCTTTCCATCCCTCCACACTGATCTGAGAGGAAAGTTCAAGCCGAACTGGGAAGGACCTTACGTCATTTGAGAAGTGCTACCAGGATACGCCATCTGCCTCGCCACCATGGATGGAGATCCTCTTACTAAGCCCATCAATGCTGGATACGTCCGACGGTTCTACTTGTAGTCTATCGCGATAAGGTAAGTATTGGTAAAACAGATACGTGACTGCTTAAGAACCACTCAAAAGAGGCTATCATTCCAAACATAGTAGCCAAAAAGTATCCCTAAAAATGATGATATCCTTTGCTACCTCATTTGAGCCCGGGCCTTTCTTTCAATAACCCCCTTCCCAAAAAAAAAAAAAAGTGTGTGTGTACATATATAGAAAAAGGAGAAGTAAAGTTACCATCAAAATCCAAAAAAATTGAAAAAGCGAAAGCTCAAAAAGAGATTGTCTGAAATGGAGCAAAAAGAACAAAAAATGTGTAGAAGAATCACGGGGCATGTACAGTAAAAACCCCCAAGGGAGAAAGTATGTTGAGAAAACTGAAGCCGTATCAAGGAAACCCTTTTAGCCTAGCATACCCTCAAATCCCAACCTAACCCATGGCCAAGCTACACTTTGAAGAAAGCCCTCTTTTAGGTTTACAAGCAGTCATAATATCTGTTAAGTCAACACAAGCCGAGTTGTGAGATGACACTAGAACCCCATCCAGCTAGCTATGATGGAACCAACGTCTATGTCGTGGCTGTTTTTTTTAAATAAAAAAAAAGAGAAGAAAGGAGAATAAAAAAAATAATAAAATAAAAATACAAGCTCAAAGCAAGATGGGGTGAAAACCCGAAAGGGCATTACGGGTAAAAATAGCGAGCTTGTGCGGACCAGGTGAAAACCAGAAAGGGTGCTTGGGGTAAGAGAGCTAAACCCACGGACGTGGTAAAAACCCGAAAGGGCACCATGGGTAAAAAAGGGAGATAAAAAAAAAGAAAGATAAAAAATTAAAAAAGAAAGGTTTGGACTGATTGAGAAGATTGATGCTTGAGGAGCCCTTATTACTCTTCCTATACCCTCTTGTCTGACTGGGCTGCTCATACTAGTTCGAATCGGGTCCCGACCAGAATTGTCTTTGTTAAACCGCACCCTCAAACATATGACTCAAGGTAAGGAGAAAGGTTTAACTCAATCTCAAGGGAATGAACATTTCGGCCTTGGTAGGACTGTTAAAACTCTTTCAGAATCAACCAGTAAAAAAGGGGAGGGTTCGACCATACTCAAAAGAGGACCCGGGGTTTCGCAGGGTTTTCACCCAGCAATTAAGGCACCACACAAAAAGAATGCACAAAACAAAACCAAAAGACCAAAAGATCTATGTAGATGTATATAGTAAACTCCCTTGTGCTCCACTTACACCACATCCCAAAAAATAGCTGGTGTGATGACTAGGGTGCTTTCCTTTTTTACAAGTATAAATAAAAACAACAAAAACATAAAAAAAAAAAAATATATATATATATATATATATATATATATATGTATACCAAAAAATGTGTGCATCTGTAAAGGAGTTTTCACGCCCCTTTTCTATGTATCTGATTTGTACAAAAAGTTACGTGTGCAGGAAGGAGTTAGCGGCCTAGCTCGCGCTTCAATGCACTAATCTCTGCATGAAGGTCATTTTCCCAGATATTCCGCTCAGTCAGCCAGTGACCATGCAGACTCTTATACCTCTTCTGAGAAGAGTCAGCGGCTCCAAAAGCGACGCTTAGTGATCCTTTCAAACGGAAGACCTCGCTCTCTGCTGTGTCTGCCCTAACTTTTTCTTATGCCAAATGTTCTTGCAGGACCCTATTCTCGTCCACAAGAAGCTCGATACGGGTTCGGAGTGTCGTCTCCTTCTTTGGCCAGGGGCTCCAGTATCAATGATCTCTGCCGAATCTGGACCATCGGCAGCAGGCCGCTTAGTCAATAGCCTGGCCTCATACTCAGGAGAAGTTCTAACCGAATCCCCCTGCTCGATATCACACATCAGCGTCGACTGATGCATCTCCCAGAGAGCAACAATCCGATCCATGTCTCCAGAGGATCCCCTAGAAAAGATCAAATCACATAGAGGGGGTTTGGACTCGCAGGGCACCTGCTGAGGGCAGCCAAATTGATGCAATACCCGAAATAGGAAGTAGAAGGTACTGCCAGTCAATCCTAGGAGGGTGTTGTCGCTCCAAGTGTGCCATAATTGTGTGCATTATGAATAAAGAATTAAAGAATTAAAGAATGCTAAGTTATATGGATGTTAACTTATGAAAGGAATATCGGCAGCACACTGGGGCTAACATTAGCCTGCAAGATCAGGGCCAATTGTAGCAAGTTTTAAAAGTAAGTATTTCAAGATCGTCCACAGAGAATTTGTCTAAAATGAGAGATAAACCTCCAGATCTGTGCTACCAGATCTGGCTCTATAATTATCTAGAAAGCAGATAAAGAGAGAGTGTTGGGTTTTGTCACGTTTAACTAAAAGCAAATAAAGAAAAGAACTAACTACGTGATCCAGATCCGAGTTGTGGAGGTGTTTAAAATAAATCAAATGCAGAAATATTAGCTTCATGTATTTTAGCCTTTGAATTTTAATGGAGAATCTGTATTCCAATAGAGCAGATTCAATCTTCATCTGGCTACCAGCACAGATGTAAGAGAAATAAATCCGAATTAAGGAATAGGTTTAGACTTATGGCTATGATCCTCATCCCAATGGTCACAGATCATCCAATAGTTTTGTTCTTTAGTTCGTAACATGAACATCATCAGAAGTCGCTAGAATTAGGTTACCAACGCTAATTCAAGACAGGACAATGAATTAAGGGAAGTTGGATGCGGGTGAGTGAATCTAAAGAAGTCTAATGCACTAAGGTGAACATTCGTAACCTCGACATGACTCCAATGGAGAAGACACAAATTACAAAGAACCTTTAAAATCCAAAATTACAATTACAAAGCACGGCTTTAGAAAGCCCTGACTTGCGCCTTGAATCCGATCTCCTTGGAGTTACAAATCACTCTCAACAACTCTCAAAAGTAAAACAAAAGAAGCTATTACAGAGGTACAGATAGGCTATCCGACCGAAGGTAGGGAAATAGAGATGAAAACTCAAAATGGATGCCACAATTGGGCAAATGTCTTCTATTTATAGCTTTCCTTGATCCCCGACAGTATTGAATTGACCAATCGAAGTGTTCAGATCTGGATTGCCCAATGGCGCTGAGCACGGGATCCAGACCGTTTCCGCCAATGAAAATGCTCGATCCGTTCACCAATCAATCAGCGCTAGAAGCATCAATTGCTATGGAATTCAAAAATCTGTTTGAGTTTAGAAGTTCCCGCCAAGTGATTTCATCTTTGAGCGCTCACATGGGTTGGAATATGCTTTTGGATCTTGATTGGAATCTTCCAAATGTCCTCGGTCATTAAATGCATTGGGGGCGTGCAGAGATTACCGAAATGCCCTTTAAACAAGTCAGTAATTCCCGAATGTCCTTTCAGAGAGTTTAAGTGCCTTTTCGCAAAGTGTTTTGCTCCGTGTTCTTTTCGCAGCAATTTGGCTTCGTAAGTCTTTTTCGCAGGACTTCTCCCGCATCTTCTATTCGAAAGGAAATTTCAACTATTCAGCAGAACATGGTTCTTTCGAGTAGTTCATTACGCTCCGTAATCAATTCGAACAGAACTTTGAACTTTTGAAAAGTACTTTTACTTTGCGATTTGAACTTTTAACTTGATTTCTTCTTTGCGAATGGATCCTTCTTCTTCTTGGTCTTTTCTTGCTCTTTTAGGACCTTTTTAGCCATTCTTTGAGGCTATTTCTTCACTCCCTCTTTGAGCTTGACATGAGTTGTCACTTTTGATCATTTTAGGATGCTTTTGACTTGGACCTGTCTAATTGGTTAGTCAGAAATGCACACTAAAGCACTTATTTAGTCTTCTCAAGGGTCTTTCAAAGCTCATGTTTAGGGGTGAAAATGGTATTTTCACTACTTAACACACCCCAAACCTAAGCTTTGCTAGTCCCCGAGCAAAGAAACATAAAAACAAAGTAAAGAGCCACTTTTGTAGGAAGCACAGTGCATTTAGCATATGCAACAAGCCTTTTCAACCCCTAGGTGATCCCTAGAGGAGGAGTGAAGTCTCCCGAGGGTTTTCAAAGTGAAGGTACCCACAAACTTCTCCATGGGACAATTGGCATTAGTGCAATCGTTATCTCATGAGCAATCAAAGATCGAAATTAGTTACTCTTGAATCCATGTTTACACGTAAATTTAGTTGTATTGTTTGCAAGGAGATTTCAACATTTATAAACCTCATGAATGTTTCAATATTTCCAATCATGAGCAAGTCATAGAAAATCATACAAATGTGCCATAAGCTCATCCTATGGATAAAAATTAGGTTATAAGTCATACTTAATGCTCAAGTTCCAACCCAAACACTCACCCGTGGTATACTCT
The DNA here is from genome assembly GCA_021018995.1 of Chloranthus sessilifolius. NCBI lineage: Eukaryota > Viridiplantae > Streptophyta > Magnoliopsida > Chloranthales > Chloranthaceae > Chloranthus > Chloranthus sessilifolius. The sequence goes on from CM037596.1 coordinate 45,877,709, forward strand.
CATCGTTGTTTTTGTTGAGGGGTTCGCTTTCACTCAAGCTCAAGAGCGCTTACATCTCCCAAATGGATCAGTAAGCATGAGCATAGGCACCTGCTTTCGTGCGCATCATTGACATCTCCTCACCATAGATTGGGGAACTTCTTATCTCTACATGACTCACTCAACTTTGGATCACAAGGACTTTTAATCTAGGTTTGTTTGTATGGCTTATGGAGTGAAGTTTCAAGGAAAGGCGCGGTTTGACAGGGGTTTGAATTTGAGAACTCGTGAAGTGCGGAGATGGTTCATGACTCCACCTTTTGAGTTTAGCTTCTTTCTTCTTCTTTTGAGATTCTCACATTCACTGATCAGTTCTTTTCTTTGATCTTGCATTTTCATCATAAGGTCCCTTTTTTGCCTTTTTGCTTGCAACTTTTTCACATTGTTTGTCTCTTCCTTTCTCGGTCACCATATTGCACTGTTTTTGAGGTATTTTCTCTTCATTTTCTTGATCTTGCCTTGAAATGGTCCATCTTCGCTTCTTTCTCCTTTACCTCCCAATTCTCGAGTGAGGAAGGCTGAATTGGTTCCATAGGTTCTCAAGTACTTTTGGATATTTTTGATGAAGAATTGTAGGATTTATGACTCAAATGGGTACAAACAGGGCAGATTTTTCTTGGTTGGTTCTCTAGGTTCAAGTCGCCCAAAGAAGGCCTTGATCTTTTCCTCGCCTCATGAGTGAGTCTTGTTTACTTGTTTTAATTTGGAGTTTCCTAACTTCTAGTGGATCTAATGCCTCACCAATCTTTTGAATCGGAAAAAATTGCCTCGATCACTCTTCAACGAGATGGAAAATATATGAGCTCAATTCTCCGGTTATGGTTTTTCCTTGAGCTTTTAAGTATATCTTTACCTTTTCTCTTCCTTTTGACTTACTACGTCGATACCAAGATGTTTTTATGGTGTAATCATCATGGAAATGTAGACTATCGCAAGGTTTAGAATGTCTAAATTTTTGCAAAGAATATTTAAAATTTCCTAGTTAACTTGATTCTTAAGTACATTAAATTCTTCCCGCTACTTAGGTGATTTTTCCTTTATCTTTGTGTCCAGGGCAGATCTCCACACCCCCAAACTTATGAGGAGCAAAGGTCCTCACCGTGGCATGGTCCCATTATTCAGAAAAACATGAAGGAAATCATAACAATAGAAAGTAAAACATGACAGTGAGCATTGGAGAAAGCAAAATTTATTGACTAGAAACATTACAGAGAAGAAAAAGAAAATTAAAGACAGAGGGGGACTGGATTAAGGAGAGGCGAAACACTGAGGAACCGTGTCCTCACCGTTTGATGTAAGGGGAAAAAATAAAATAGGCTTGCTCGCTACAGATCTAACAGAAAAGATTGGAAAAAATAATTACAGAACAATGAACAGAAAACAGAAAAAAAGAAAAAAAGAAAAGAAAAAAGAAGTGCACAGAATTGGACAAAAAGAACAGATTTATATATTATATTTAGAAACAAAGTACATGCAAACATTAATAACTTGGATCAAAGTCGCTACCATAAGTTGGGTCATTGGGGTCTGAGCTAGAGTCACTGGTTGAACTTGAATCAGAGTTGGAATCAGAACTTGATGGTGATTTCTCAGGACTGGAATTCTTGAGCTCGGTACTCTTTGGACTTGATCTTCTTGGTGAGGCCCGGATGTTTGGTCAGCCGGTCATTTTCACGTTCTTGAGCTAGTTTGGTCTGTTCTTGAACTAGTTGAGCTTGGAGCATAGCTACCTTGTGTTGCTCAGCCCTGACCAATTGGTATGTTTGTCCAACCAGATCCCTCATCTTCTCTCTCTCAAATTGCATGAAATGCTCTAATTTTTTTATTTTGGCCCCATAAGGGGTTGGATGTAGGCCTCCAAATCAGCCATTTCGCACATCCCTCGGATGTAGGGATTTTCTGTCATGGCCGGAGAGGGTGGCATATCTAGGGAGGGGATGGAGTGGTAGGGGACTAAAGGGGTCCAGTGGGAGGGGGTGGGAAAAAGCTGAGAAACGAGGGGCAGGATAAAGAAGAAAGAAAAACTAAGAATAGAAAAATCTAAACTATATGCGCAGAAAAATAAAATGTAGGGATGCATACAAAGTTTAAAAAATAGAAAAGTGTTGACACAAAAACAGAATTTGTGAATGCAAAATAGGAAAACAAAGTTAGAAACTAACTATACTCACGTAAAAATGACGAAAATTAGTAAAACTAGGACAATGTTCCTAAAAAGCAATTTGAAACTAAAATTCCTAAAAAGAATTTGAAACTAAAATTCTAAAAACAGAATTTGAAACTAAAATTCCTAAAAATGTAATTTGAAAATCTAAAAAATGCTAAAATTCCTAAAAACAGAATTTGAAAATCTAAAAACAGAATTTGAAACTAAAATTCTTAAAAACAGATTTTGAAACAAACATTCCTAAAAACAGAATTATGAATGCCAAAGGATACATCCTAAGCCCAAAGAGAAAAAATGATACATCCTAAGCCCAACAGAAAATCTAATGCCAAAAGCCCGAGATACTTATGAATCTAAGTGTAAAAAAAAATTGTTTAGCAGGAATACAGTGAAAAGCAAGATTCATAAGACTGACCCCTTTGTAGATGATGGGTATGAATAAAAAATATTGAAGCATGGGAGCACATATTAAAAACAGAGTTCAAACACAGGTGAGACCCATTAATGATGAAGAAATGTCGAAGGAAAATAAACTCAGTGGGTCCAATGAATATTCAAAACGCCTATGATTCACTACTCATTGTCCTACATGATTCCTAAAATAAAAAAAATGATCTCAAAGAGTCCGGATGGGAAAAGTGGATGCAAATGGAGAAAAAAATTTCTACGAAAGATATATATATATTTTTTATTTTATAATTTTCTATTTTTTATTTTTACTTGTTTTGGATCAGCCCAGCTCAACAAGAGCCCTTATTTACTATCGCTGAAAATAATGAGAAACAACTAAGAGATTTTCTATTTGTGTTTTCATTTTCTTTTATTTTGTATTTGGTTTTGTAAAAAATCAAGATGCCTAAAAGATGCAGAAATTATAATCGAACAAACAATAAACACAACAGAATCACTGGTTCTCAAGAATTTAAAAATAGAAAATGAATGCAAAGGAGAAGAGGATGCAAGCTTTAGTCCAGATGTTCTTTGTTGACTACCGCTCCAGATCTGCAAAAATCCAAAAACTGCAGCAAAGACTTATTCCAAAGATATTGACAAAAATAAAAAGAAAACTCAAAGCACGCCCAAATTTGACAAAAGACAAAAGAGTGGCAGCAGATTTATTCAAACAACTAGAAGGCAAAGAATGAAAACTTAGAAAAAAAAAATCTGCAATAAAGAAAATAGGTTTTCTATACAAAATCAGAGACATTTAATCAAGCACTTGGAATACAAAGTGCAGTTTAAAGCAAAACTAAAATGAAAATCATATCTATAAAATAAAAAAAGACTTAGGTCTACCAATTTTAGAACAAATTCTAAGAAGCGCCTAAAAACTTGTTGTCGCCTCCAAGTGTGCCATAATTGTGTGCATTATGAATAAAGAATTAAAGAATTAAAGAATGCTAAGTTATATGGATGTTAACTTATGAAAGGAATATCGGCAAAGACATGGGGCTAACATTAGCCCGCAAGATCAGGCCAATTGTAGCAAGTTTTAAAAGTAAGTATTTCAAGATCGCCCACGAGAATTTGTCTAAAATGAGAGATAAACCTCCGATCTGTGCTACCAGATCCGCTCTATAATTATCTAGAAAGCGAGATAAAGAGAGTGTTGGGTTTTGTCACGCTTAACTAAAAGCAAATAAAGAAAAGAACTAACTACGTGATCCAGATCCGAGTTGTGGAGGTGTTTAAAATAAATCAAATGCGTAAATAATAGCTTCATGTATTTTAGCCTTTGAATTTTAATGGAGAATCAGATTCCAATAGAGCAGATTCAATCTTCACTACCAAAGATGTATGTAAGAGAAATAAACCAATTAAGGAATAGGTTTAGACTTATGGCTATGATCTGTCCAATGGTCACAGATCATCCAATAGTTGTGGCTGTTCTTTAGTTCGTAACATGAACATCATCAGAAGTGCTAGAATTAGGTTACCAACGCTAATTCGACAGGACAATGAATTAAGGGAAGTTGGATGCGGTGAGTGAATCTAAAGAAGTCTAATGCACTAAGGTGAACATTCGTAACCCTCGACATGACTCCAATGGAGAAGACACAAATTACAAGAACCTTTAAAATCCAAAATTACAATTACAAAGCACGGCTTTAGAAAGCCCTCGGACTTGCGCCTTGAATCCGATCTCCTTGGAGTTACAAATCACTCTCAACAACTCTCAAAAGTAAAACAAAAGAAGTTATTACAGGAGGTACAGATAGGCTATCCGACCGGAAGGTAGGGAAATAGAGATGAAAACTCAAAACTGGATGCCACAATTGGGCAAATGTCTTCTATTTATAGCTTTCCTTGATCCTCGACATGTATTGAATTGACCAATCAAGTGTTCGATCCGGATTGCCCAATGGCGCTTGAGCACGGGATCCAGGATCTGTCGCCAATGAAAATGCTCGATCCGTTCACCAATCAGCGCTAGAAGCATCAATTCGCTATGGAATTCAAAAATCTGTTTGAGTTTAGAAGTTCCCGCCAAGTGATTTCATCTTTGAGCGCTCACATGGGTTGGAATATGCTTTTGGATCTTGATTGAATCTTCCGAAATGTCCCTCGGGTCGTTAAATGCATTGGGGCGCTGCAGAGATTACTCGAAATGCCCTTTAAACAAGTCAGTAATTCCCGTAATGTCCTTTCAGAGAGTTTAAGTGCCTTTTCGCAAAGTGTTTTGGCTCCGTGTTCTTTTCGCAGCAATTTGGCTTCGTAAAGTCTTTTCGCAAAGCGACTTCTCCCCTGCATCTTCTATTCAAAAGGAAATTTCAACTATTCAATAACATGGTTCTTTCGAGTAGTTCATTACAGCCCGTAATCAATTCAATGTAACTTTGAACTTTTCGAAAAGTACTTTTTACTTTGCGATTTGAACTTTTAACTTGATTTCTTCTTTGCGAATGGATCCTTCTTCTTCTTCAGGTCTTTTCTTGCTCTTTTAGGACCTTTTTAGCCATTGCTGAGGCTATTTCTTCACTCCCTCTTTGAGCTTGACATGAGTTGTCAGCTTTTTGATCATTTTAGGATGCTTTTCGGACTTGGACCTGTCTAATTGGTTAGCTGTAAAATGCACACTAAAGCACTTATTTAGTCTTCTCAAGGGTCTTTCAAAGCTCATGTTTAGGGGTGAAAAATGGTATTTTTCACTACTTAACAGAGGGTAATGCTCTCATGATCTCTACTGCAAACTATTGGGAAGGTCTGGTCCAACCAAGGAAGCCTCCATGTCAGTACGGCATCGGTCAACGAAAGTTTCAGAGCAGACACATCGCCCTGTGGAAGCAAGTGGCACCTACCCAGAAAGCACTAAGCCACCTCACCTCGGGCAATATAAAAGCGAGGCATAGGCCCAAGAACAGTAAGGTGCTCACCCAACCAGACCTGAAGCAACAAAGGGCACCCTTGAAGGCCCTCCACCTTGCCCAAAGCAAATGAATCAAGGTATCGATACAACTCGGCAAGCACCACGAGCATCATGGATCGGCTCGCCTCCAGCTCGGTCAAAATATCGAAAATTGCCAATGAGAAGCTCTCCCCCCGGTAAAAAAGAGGATTTCAGAGATGAGACCAAGTGCTAGAGCATTCACGTTGTATATGCTCCTAACCGGCAATTTTCGGAGACTTTCGTCATCGAAAAGGTCTTTGAGGAATTCAACACCTTGTGGGCCCCCCAATGAGACTTTTCTCATACTCAAGTTTCTTCAAACCAAGAGTAAGGTGGATGGATTTGGAGTAGCCTAGCCAAGGCGTGACTTATACAAGACCCCCCTGTGAAGCTTTAGGCCAGAAAGTTTGGACATCTCCTCGAGGGTTGGGGTTAGCTCCCGCTTCCCAAAATGGAATACATGGAAATTCACATCCCAAAATGAAGCAGCGGCATAAAGGAGTTCCCACCATGGAGGAACCTCTAGAAAGGAAGAAAGGAGAGATAGCCCAAGGTGCTCCAAGTCTGCGTGCTCACTCTCATTCAAGCTCCTGAACCAGGCCGTTAAGAATTTGGGCCCCAAGCCCAACAAAGGGGGTAAATTGGCTCCAAGCCCTCCACCTAAGGGGGGGTTAGAAAGCGGGTCAATGAACATACAGGGATCTTTTGAGAAGATAAAAATTGATGTATGGTGATGGACCCGCCTTGGAAATACAAGAGCAAAAGGACCAGTCAAAGAGGCCAAGTCAAACAAAAAAGAAATGATTTTTGGACTAACGCGGGCATATAAGGACCCATTGCCCCCCAGGTTAAACCTAGCGTAACTATTAGTTGAGCCAGTGCATTTTGGTCCCCATTTTACCTGGCGCAACTATTAGTTGTGCTAGCACAAATTACCTGACATTTCAACTTGGCGCAACTAATAGTTGCGCCACACTACAAGCCCCCCCCTCTTCAGCCATCTCGGGACCTAGCGGTGGGGACTTACACCCCTTTTATTTCTTTATTAACACACCTCTTTTCATTTAATAATTGGGCATTTGTTTTGTTTATTCATGTGCAGGACTAATTCTACATCAAAGCGTACGACCCAAAAGGTCACTTTCTGAGCATTTTGGGGTAAGCACATCCTACAGAGAAATAGATCCAATACAAAGAAATCATGGCATAAAATCAAAGCAAAAATATTTTCCCAAAAATAATAATCCAAAGTATCACATCAACCATCCCCAACATGTTTAAACAAATCCAAATCAAATCCCAAAAGAGTACTGAGTTTTTTAAAGCCAAAAACTAGAAGACTATTCCTTCTTGCGACGGCGAGAAGAGCTCTAAAAAGTCCGCATGTCCCCCACCCTAGACCATGCCTGCGAGATCCTACTGAGCAAGGAGCGTGACTCCTTGGCACGGGCACGCTATGAGACACAATCAAAATCAAGAGTCAGGATCAGTTGAGGGACAAAGGGTAATGGAATAAATGAAGAGGAGTAGAATAGCAAGGCACTCACCGTCTCCACCTCCCTAAGCTCCGCCAAGTGACGATGATACTCCGCATACTCCATGGCCGAGTTAAAGTCCTACGTTCAGAATGATACAATATTAGCTCTCAGGACAATCTTAAAAGCATGTACAGAAGGAAATTGAAATGAAGAGAGATTGGGTCATCAGAAGACTTACCCCTGGAACCACCTCAGGAGGAGGTACACGGGCCGTCTCAGCAAAATGTCGCACCTGTTGATCCACATCAGAGCATAGGCTCAAAAAGAAACTATCATCCAGGTGTCGGAAGGTCCTGTAAACCACGAGCGGATTGCCACCAGGGATACCAGCATGAGAAGTCCTCGACGGACTAGCACCTGAAGAGCCCTCACCTGAGGGGCCCACACCAGAAGGACTAGCACCAGAGGGATCCACCCCTGACATATCAGCCGCACTTGGCTTGCCTTCACCATCCCAATCATCCCCTAAAGCAAACTGTGAACAAAATAAAGATCTGATTAGAAGGGACAAAAGCATAATAAAACCATGAAGGGAACTAATCCAAGCTAAGATAAATTACCTGACCGAGTGGGCCACCAAATGTAAGAAAATTGGCGCTACATACAAAGAGCGACAAGAGGAACCGATGGGGCAGGCACTCATACCAAAGATGATAGTCCCCGGGCACATGGAGAGCATGGATAGAGAGCCCATTATTCAAAAAGGCCACTGTGAGCTCCTCAATACTACCAACGGGATTCCAAATGTTTGTTGGAGGGTCCACAGGTATGACGTAGTAGCCCTAGAACTAGTGCACCACCTGCTCTCCCAGATAATAAAATCTAGCCCATGCTCCATAGAAGAAAATGACGCGGCGATTATTAAACAGGCGAGAGGGGCCTACAGCTGCCCGATCCCAAAAGGGAGATGCAAGGTACGGGTCAGGGAGGATCTGTCCAAGCCAAAAGAATCCAAGCAGGTAGCACATCAGTCAAAGGAGATTTCTGAGCTAGAACCAACAAGGGTTGAAAAAGGGTTTTACCTGCTCGAGAACCATCAAGTCAAGTTGGGACCTCAGACCCATCTGTAAATGCTTTAGGCCCACGTCATGACGCCGGGTCAGATGCCAGTTACTGAGGAGAGAATAGGTAAGCACCTCCGAGTGAAGAAGCGGGCGCCCAGGATGGAAGTGATGATATCACCATACCTAAAAAAGGAGACAATACATAGGAGCAGGTCGGTAGCACATAAAGATCATTCAAGAAAATTAACAAAAGAAAAATAATGAGGGATTACCTCTAAGGCGGCCCAAAAACCGACAGCAAACTTAGAATCCCCAGTGGTGACCCGAGCTACATTGTACATCAGCCATGCATACCCTGCCCCTCCCCAGTCATACCAGTGGACGTCACCCCAGTTGTCCATCACACTCAGCAATGCCAGGCTAACTTGGCCCCTGCTGGCATTAGTAAAAAGGGTCTTGCCCAGGAAGAGTAGGAGAGTGATGTGGGCTAGGACGATCGCATGCTCTGGCATGATGTAGAGCGCCCTACCTGGCTGACCTAGATCCACTAACTCATCAAGGGTGTAAAGTGAGGTCAGTGAAGACATCTTCACCTCGGTGCCATGGGTCTGCCCTCGAGGAGGATAGGCCCCAATCAGTCGGACAATGTCCTCTCGACTCGGCACCGCGAGATCGGATATCGGTATCCCCCTATCTTGATGCCGGTAATCATGGCCCAATCAACGGGCGTCAAACTCATCTTTGCATACGGCATGTGAAAGGTCATTGTCTCAGGGTGAAACCTTTCAATCAGGGCTTTCAGATAGGCAGCGTTGGCCCTCATGGCAGGGGAAGATAGAAATTCTTTGAAGCCCACTTGTGCCAGCAATACCTTCACCATAGGAGGGACATAGAGGTATAACTCATGAAAGTCGAGCCACCCACCACGGAATACGATGTTGGGCAGCTGTTACACCCAAAGAAAATACGGATTAGATCATAGAGGCGCAGCAAAAACTGCATAATGGAAATAAATTGAGCCTCTCTTTTACCTTGCCCGCTATCCCGAAGTTTGAAATGTGAGTATGCTGTTGGTGAAGGAGACCAACCCAGGCAGCCTTGCCCTGCATCTCAAGCCATGGGCCCGCCCTTCGATCTACCCAGATGAACTCCTCCCCCCACGGGCCGTACACTATCTCAGGCTCCTCCTCGTAGCCCTCCTCAGGAATATGCTCACCTTCGCTCGACATGCTGGGGCAACAAAAGGCAATCACATCTGATCAGGAATAAAGATACACGTGCAACGAGTTCTCTTACAAAAAAGAGATCAACAAAAAAAAACATTTACTTCGTTCCCAAAAAAATAAAAGTCCTTATACCTCAAAAAAAAAAGAGAGAAGAAATTAGCATCAAAATCAAAAAAGTCCTTTCACTTTGTTTAAAAAGTCCTTTCAAAAATCAAAACACAAAAAAATCCTTGTTTAAAAGTTCTTTCAAAAAAGAAAAATCAAAACACAAAAAAAACGTTTTACTTTGTTTAAACAAAAAAAGAAGAAATAAGAAAAGCAAAAGAACCCTTATATTTCAAAACACTCAAAACAAATCCCCTTCTTTTATGCTCCTAAAAATCAAAAACCAAAAAAGAAGAGCCTTTCTTTTATATAAAAAAAAAACAACAAAGACAAAAAAAATCCTTAATTTATGCCTATAGAATTTAAAAAAACAAAAAAACCAACCAAAAAATAATAAAAATGCCTTAGTTGGTTTTCCAAACAAATAAAATCTCTTGTTTTCTTAATTTCAAGAGAAGCCAAAAATCATTTTCCTTAATTTTCAAAAAAGAAACCGAAAATCCCTTTTCTTTCTAATTTAGTGTTCAAAAAAGAAAAGACCAAAAATCCAATATATGCAAAATAAAAAAAACAACAAAAATAAAGTTCATTCTATATACACAAATAAAAACAACAAAATATATATACATTTAGGCACCAATAAATTCCATGAAATAACAAAAATAGGGCACCATTCATGAAAAATTGCCAACATATCATCAATAAACAAGCATACAATGAAGATAAACCATTATTCATCAAAGAACGCAAGATCATAGCAATATTTACAAGAAAAAAGCAAGAAAAATCAAGAAAGATGGGTTTTTAATGATTACCTTGTGAAGAAGAAGGGGCCTTTGATCTAGCGTGAGCCGACGTTTGATCCACACAAGCAAATCAACGACAATGGGGCACGCGTAGAGGCAATGCAAAGGAACCCTAGGAGGAGTTGGTTTTCGGTTTCAAAGATAAAGGAGGGGGGAGAAAGATTCGAAATAAAGCTCCCAGCCTGAACTCGGGCTGTTTAAATTCCCCCAGCCAAGCCTGGCGCAACTAATAGTTGCGCCAGGCAAAATTTTGCCCCCTTTTTGCTTAGCGCAACTATTAGTTGCGCCAGGCTCTTTTGAGGCCTCTAGTGGCTTGGCGCAACTAATAGTTGTGCCAGGCACTTAGGCCGGGTTTTGGGCCTGGTACGGGCCAGATGAGAAGACCGGTTGCCCCCACTCTTTTTTGTTCTGTCACCCCGGCAGGTGCACGCGCTCCCAAGGCGACATTTCGATCATCCTTCGACTTGCCAAGAGAGCTGTGCTTGAATAAAGGCGGACCGAGATCAATGAGCAGCCCAGTCCTACATGGGAAAATATAAAGAAAAATCCAACAAAGAATCCCCACAGAGAAGCCGGAAGTATTCACAAGAAAAATCCACATAAAAAATAGCTTCACAATTCCAAAAAAAATCCACATAAAATAATACCTTCAAAATTCCAAAAAAAATCACATAAAATAATAAACTCCAAAAAATCACATGAAATAATAGTTCAAAAAAAAAATTCAAAAAAATCTCATAAAATGATAGAAAAATCAAAAACAGATTTGTATTCCCCACAGAGACGCACACTTGCATGTTTTCAATGCCGTAAAATATCAATATTTTATCAGCAATGTAGCTGTGCCATATTAAGGTCCCGAGTCTAGGGTTCGCCTCAGATCTTTCGATCCCACTTTAAGGTAGGAGCAATGGTATCAATCCTGGTCAAACAGTCAATGTTTCGATCGAGTCAACTCCACTGCTAAATCTTTGTGATAAGCGCTCTGTTTTGGATTCATGTGAACTTAAGTATCTTAAGCTTCAGATTTTCCGTTGGACAAGGTCAAGCGTTGGTTGAGACCAACTTGTTGAGAATGAGATTACGTGTTAATCAATCTATGTGCAACCATGCATTCAGAAGGGATCATCTCCCTTTTTATTTTCTGTAGGCTTAAAACCTGTATGGGCAGCGGTATCCCTGTTAAGTATACGCCATGGATTTGGATATTCGTATGATGGTCATTTTTCCCAGTAAATTATACCCAGGTAGGTCCGGGTCGGGGCTTCCATCTCCCTTGTTGTTACTTATTGCCCCTGATGAGTGCATGATTATGCATAGTTAATTGATGTTTATGATCATTGTCAGCAGAGACCAGGATTGGATGTCCCTTTAGGGAGACACCCCAATGTTTGGTTGGATCTGTTCAAGTTAGTCGAAGCTAGATACTCTAGGTCATGTTAATCTAGGGCATACTTTCAAAAATGGCACGCCCTCCCAAAAAGCGTTGCGACCTCTATTCACTCCGCTCGGGTAGTCATGCTAAATATACTTCAGGATCAATGGGTTCGCCCAAAGACCTTGAGCCCTGCTTTTAGCAGGGGCACCCGTGAACAGTCGTAGGGGGTAATCAAATGCCTTGTACTATTGGATGCAAACTATGAAGCCTTGCATATTTTTACTTTGCGCCTATCTTTGAATGTGGGTCGATCACCCCTCTTACTTACGAAGCTGTTGTATTCAGAATGAATCTCGAACATCAATCACCTTCAAATTATCTCGAGAAGCGGATATTTTTCCCGACTAACGGGCTTTTACAACTCGAGAAGTGAATGTTTTTCTTAGCTATTGGGCTTTCGCAACTCATTCCACCTCGGATATGCCCAGTAATATCGCTAAGTGCTTGGGAGCCGATTATCTTGAGAAATGAATGTTTAGCCTGGCATCCAGGGCTTACGTTTTCTCACCATGTTACTCATCTGATGTTTGAAGTTTGTTCTGAATGTAGTGGACTCGTTAGTAATGCCTTGGGCCTCTTCAAATGTCTCTATCTTTAGCATTCGATCATTAGTGATCAGATACTAAAGAGGGGCATCGGTAGACACCCAAATTTGGCCCAAGGCCCGATCAAAACACATTTCGAGAAAGGTGTACTTTCGAGCTTTTGATGGCATGTATGGAACCTTCAGGAACCACCTTAGAACCCTTAAGAACCCTTCCAAACCCTTAGGAATCACCCTAGATCCCTTAGGAACCTACTCCAAACCTTTAGAAATCAATCCCAACCCTTAGAACCCGTTATGAACCTAAACCTAACCTTCCAAACCTTGCAAAAGGTGTGTTGCACTGGGACTAGTCATGGCCTTCTACTATGATCAAATCTTACACCATTGAAAAGTAGAAGTCGTCAACTTTCCAACGGTCCAAGAATCGCCCCAATCGGAGTTGTACATTAAAAGATACAGCGGTCCAAACCCGGAGGACAAAAGAGTAAAATCAGATGGGCCCCCCTAGGGATTTGGCGTAGCTAATAGTTGTGCCAAGCTATATCTCCCCAGAAGTGGCCTGGCATAACTAATTTTGCCTGGCGTAACTATTAATTGCGCCAGGCCACTTCTCCAAGGATTTAAGCCTGGCGCAACTAATAGTTGCGCCAGTATTAATTATGGACGCCACCTTGGATAGCCAACTTCCAGGCACTATTTTACTGTACATTTGCCTGGCACAACTATTATTTATGCCAGGCAAATGAACAATAACTGCTAGTTTTTGCCCCAAATTTTATGATTGGGGTTTGACTTGTTGACCACCTCAACCTTTGGAGTGTGTTTTGCTAGTTCTGTTGCACCCATTAACATCCTATTTACGACCCTTTAAGTGGCTTAAGGCCTCTCCCTAGCATCCACTATTGGAGGACCTTCTCACACCTTTTAAGGCTCTAAAAACTCTAGAAAACCTTAGATGTTAGATTACCTAATTCCTAATCTTGATTAGTATCTAAACACCCTCCTAACCCACCCTTTTCCTATAAATAGAGCCCCCCACCCCTTGGTTTAAGGGTTGAGAATTTTGGTCTAAGAGAGAAAGAGCTTAAAGTGAGAAGATCTTTCTCCTTTTGGTGCACACTTCCCATACAAAATCCAAAATTTCAAAACCTCCTTTATGTGATATTTTTCACCTTAGATCCCTTAGTTTAGGTATATGCTACCCATTTACCTTCCCTCTCTACTTCCTAGCTAGCAAGCCTTAGGAGTTAGAATCTCATTCCATACCATACAAGGCTTTAAAAGCTCATCAAAGCAAGCCAACGCAAGGCTCCTCTATGGTGTTACAAGGGCCCAAGGGCTCCAGCTCTCCCCTTTCTTCTCCTATCTCTTCTTTAGCTCCTCTCATCCTCCCATTTGTGCCATTACGCCGCCGAATTTTTTGTAGGAACGGAGGGGCACAAATAGGATTTAAGACACATTTGGGCAAGTGGAAGTCATTTCCTTTTCTTTTACATCATTTTTGTTTGGCCTTTAGTAGAGACCACGTTAAGCAGGTTGATTGGGTGTGGACTGGATTTAAAGTCATATTTTTAGCACTTTGGTGCTCATAAAAATGATTTAGGTTTCTCGGGACACCAAAAGCTCCGAGTGGCGACTCTATATTTTTTACAAGCGAGCACATCGCTACGACGGCACCGTCACGGATCCGACGGTTGCACATCGATATTTTAAGAAATTCTAAATATCGAAGTACCATGGTTGTCCATTGTCAGTCGGTGATTTTTCGAGTCTGAACATAGCGATTTCAGTTTTTGCCTTGTCATGTTTTTCCGGTGTGATTGCTCATTTTGGTCCTGTACTTGTGGGGAGGATGGGTAATTCTCTCTTGACGGTCCATGCTACCTCGTCGGTGGGTATTGTCAGCTTTTCAATGAAGAAGGTTTTGGTATTTTTTTCGACAAACATTTGGATGACCGAGGCTAGTGTGGCTAAGGAATTTGCAATCTCATTTTCTAATCTAGGGATACGCGTAAAAGAGATTCTTTTAAATTTCTTTACTAAATATTGAGCGGTTCCTAAGTATGTCATTAGTTTTCCATTCTCCTATAACTTGTGAAATACTAGTTTGGAGTTAGCTATGGTTTTTAATTGTTTAACTCCTGATTGTAGTGCTGCGCGGAGTCCAACTATAAAGGCTTTGTATTCTGTGACATTGTTAGTGACAAGAAAATCTAGCTGAAAAGCTTTGGGTATGACAACTCCTTCTAGGCTTAGGAGTATCTCGACGCCTTTTCCTTTATGGTTTAGAGCACCGTCAAAATAGAGGGTCCTTGAGGTCTTCTTGGGCTCTTCGTTATGAATCGTGAATAGGTCTGCATCGAGAAAATCTGCATGTATAGGTTCATCATTTAGGAGTGGGAGGTTTGCGAGATAATCAGTGATGGCTTGTCCTTTGATAGATTTCTGCGTGACATAAGTGATGTCAAATTCTTATAGGAGCATATGCCAGCGAGCGATCTTTCCTGCTGTTGCATGCTTTTCGAATACATACTTTAGTAGGTCCATTCAGGCTAGTACTAGTATTTTATGTGCTCTAAAGTAGTGTCATAATTTGGTTGAGGCCCACACCAATGTGAAGCAAGTCTTCTCCATTGGAGTATATTTTCATTCGTATTCGACCATCGTCCTACTGAGGTAGTAGATAGCCTTCTCTCTCTTGCTGTCTTCTTCGTACTATCCCAAAATTACTCCCATTGCTTTGTCGTTCGCTGAGAGGTATAAAATTAGGGGTTTTTCGAGAACATGTGGCAATAGTATAGGCAGGTTAAGGAGGTATTTCTTGATATTATCAAAGGCTTGCTGACACTAGTCATCCCATTTATACTCAGCTCCTCCTTTAAGTAGTCTGTAGAAAGGATCGCATCTGTCTGAATGCTGGGAAATGAATCTCCTGATGAATTACAATCTTCCTATCAGGCCTCCTAATTCTTTGATATTACTGGGAGGCGGCATCTCGAGGATGGCTCTGACTTTTGCAGGGTCAACCTCCATCCCTCGCTTGCTAACTATAAAACCAAGTAATTTTCCTAAGGTGACTCCGAAAACACATTTCTTTGGATTCATTTTTAGCTGATACTTCTTAGCTCTTTGTAAAATTAGTTGGAGTACTTCAACATGTCCTACTGGCGTTTGGGACTTCACTGATATGTCATCGATGTAGACTCCTACACACTTATGCATCATGTCGTAAAAGATAGCAATCATGGCACGTTGATACGTGGCTCCTGCGTCTTGAGCCCAAAAGACATGACAACGTAATAGTATGTTCTCAATGGTGTGGTAAAAGAAGTCTTCTCTTGGTCGGACTCTGCTAATTTGATCTGATTATACCCAGAGAAGCCGTCCATAAAGGACATCATCTCATGTCCCGCGGTGTTGTCAACTAGAGTGTCACTGTGTGGAAGTGGGAAGTCATCTTTTAGGAATGCCAAGTTGAGGTTTCAAAAATTGATCCAAACCCATACTCTGTCATCTTTTTTGGCGACAAGTACTAAATTGGCGGCCCACTTAGGGTAAAGAATGACTCGAATAAATTTGTCTTTGTGTAACTTGTCAACTTCTTCTTTGACTTTATGGGTAATTTGTGGGTGCATCCTACGGAGTTTTTGCTTAACACAGGTTTTGCATCAGGTTCTAAGACGAGGCGATGTTCTACTAAACTAGGGTCTAAATCGGGCATGTCTTCATAGGACCATGCGAAGGAATCGAGATATTCTTGTAAGAATTTTTCAATTTATTGGCGTTCCTTGGGATTGAGCGTTGTCCTAATCAACAACTTTTTAGGTTTCTCTTCAGTGCCAAAGTTAAGTTCTTTGATGGGTTCTGCACAGCTTGGGTTTGTTCATCGAAATGCTTGATAACCCATTGGAAGTCCAGTGCCTCCTCAGTAATTGGTGTCCTTTCTTCATCCTCGGTAAGCTCGTATACTGCGAAGTTACTATACTGGGGATTTGAATTTGCGAAAGGTAACCCTTCATCAGCATAATTTATAATCGAGAGATCTTCGATAAGGTAAAGGCCAAAGTTATTGATTCTTCTTTCAAAATCACGAAGTATCTCATCCGGTATGATCACTGGCTTGTTATTTAGCCGGGACGCTTTATATCCTTGTGTGGGGAATGGGATAGAAACCTTAGGAGAAGAGTTTCCTCGTTGGCCACAAACCTGGTTAGGGACGAAGGGTTCCCTTTCTTTTGTGAGGTTTTCTGATTTTTTTGAATTTTGTATTTATGGATTTTTATAGTTTTTTATTTTTTCTATTTTTTTGATTTTTGATAATAAATATGGTATAGGGTCAGTCCCCTCAAGGGGTGTTGAGGGAATTGCTTCCTTTAATTGACGGAGCGAGACGGCTACTGGAGCCGTTCAGACGATCCTTCGAGAAATGTAGACTTGTTATAAATTTGGCTTTTTTTGGAGTTCTCAGCTAATGAAACCTTTTGAATAAGTGACACGGGTGATAATGGCACTGATGTTCGAATTTCCTCTATCACAATAATGGCCTCTTCATCGAAGAAACTCTAAAGATCATAGTTGATTGAACTATCAGTGTCTGAGTCCTAATATGGTGGTTCTTCCCACTGAGGGGGATCTCCCAAAGGATCCTCAGGGGTAGCGAGTTCTTTTCCTTGATCTTCATAATATGTTGGGATGAGTGCGTATGCTCGACAGCGAGGTTAATAATGGTGAAGAATACAGGGAGATTCCCGAGGGCATTCCCATCCTTCTGAATTAGAATTGAAGACGATATCAAACTCATCTTCTTGATCTGATAATGCTTGAAGTCCTCAATTAGCTCGCTCAGCTAACTTGAGCGCAGGGAGACCTATTCAATAGTCTTCGTCATCACTCGGGGGAGGTTGCCATTCTTCTTCGAGAAACTTCCAAAATATTTAAAGTTATGACAAATCCGAGGACATAGAAGTGTCTAGTTTGAGTTCCTCTTCAAACTCTACAAAGGCGGGTTGAGTGTTTCCTTCTGGATCAAATGGATGGCTGTTGGGATTCTCTACTCCTTATGCCAGTAGTTGAGCTGTTAGGTCATTGCTAGTTTCTGTTGTCGCGGGGTTGGAATGATTTAATTCCTCTATCGCAGACTGTTGGGCCCCCTCGGCGAAGCGTTCTAATATACTAGTGCATACCCTACAGCGGGGCTGGTAAGGGTGAACGATACAAGGGGAATCCCATGGGCATTCCCACCTGCCAAGGCCAATGTCGAGGCGGATGCTATACTGGTTAAGATTCTCTAGTGGAGCGTCATCCTCTTCCCATGTTGAGTGCAAGTGCTCTTCATCATCTTTAGGGCCGCTATATGAAAGTCTTTGTCATCGGTAGATTCTCAATCTTCTAATCGGTTTGGTTTCTGGAGGCTCTTCTCTCCTCTCATCTACGGACTCTTTAGGATCAAACAAGGGTTTGACTCCTTTGAGTGATTCATCAATATCGTCATTGAGACTCATCAAATCGTTGAATGCTTTGGCCATTTGTTCAATTTCTGTTTCTTAGGATTTGGCGAAGGATACTTCCTTACACTTTGGCACGTCAACTTTCTTAGTAGCCCCATAGACAAAGTGGTCATATAGAGACCATTTCGGTGAGGTACGACATAAGTTGGCTTGTGAGCCGTCCGATCGATAACCTAACTCTATGTGTTTACATATTTTTGTTGGGACGACAGGTCCTATGAGACCTTGTTTATTCTTACCGAGTCTGGTGTGAGGGACATATCCAAGTTGGTACATGAGATCCCACCTTTTTGTCATGGTGGAGTTGATGTCATAAAGTTTGGCAAGGTCTGGACCGACCTCTCTCTTCACTAAGATTTATTGACGCATTGGGGGAGAACTAGGACGGTCAGGGGGATGGACCTCTGTGACGACCGTGTCATCAGGGGTCTGAGTCTTTCGAATATGGCCCGTGTTCAATACATAGTCATGAGCGGTTGGTATGCTTGCCATGTAATCAGTGTCTATCTCTTGAAGGGGTGCGTTAGCCTATATACGGACGATAGAGTCCTCATATGGAAATTTGACGCATTGATGGTATGTGGATGCGACGGTCTTCATAGACTCTAGCCATTTTCTTCCTAAGATAAGATTGTATGTACTAGCTGAATTGAAAACATGAAAGGTGACATCTTTCGTTACGGGCCCAAGGTGAACCTGTAGCTTAATAGTTCCTTGCACGAAAAGATGCGAGCCATCGTAAGCTATGAGTGACAGGGTGGAGGGCCTAACGTCCTGTTCTATATATTCGAGTCTTTAACGTGGTGAGGGGGCAGATGTTGAGTCCCACCCCCATGTTAACTAGTGCGTGTGGTATGGATAATCCTCTAATTATGACTGTGAGATATATGGGAGTCGTGTTTTCGCGGAGGGACTCTTTGGGCATGTCTGTGTCTATGAATGTAAGCGCTGGGCGTTGCGCCATGAATGAAGCAATTTGATGAAGTTCATCTAGCGTCGTGTCCTCGTCTACTTGCATGTCTTCGAGTGTCCTTATCAACAATCGGTGATGATCAGGCAATTTCTTAATGAGTTCTAGTATGGATATCTGGGCTGGGATCTTCTAGAGATACTGCAGAAGGTCATATTCTTGTCCTGGCTTGAGTGTTACTTCTTTGCCTAGCCGATGAGCCTTGGGTGTAGGTGGTTTGAGTGATTGAGGTGCAGGGATTGGTGAAGGGATGATATGAGGTGGGGGAGGCAAGTTGACCTCTCTTTCTCTCACATTCCCCTATGGTGGTTATACTCTCATGAAATCCTTACTTCAAGGGAAAGGAGGAGGTGGGTAATTAGTTCCTAACTTGAGGATCAGGCACGTTTGTTGTTGGCCAAACCCAACATTAGTCGATATCGATGTGTTTGTGAAGTGAGTGAAATTAGAAGTCGGAGTGTGTGCCTACATGGCACCGTTTCAAGGTGGGAGATACTGCATGTAATCCTCCTCTTCTATGAAAGTAGAGACCAGTGTCTCACATGGGTCAGGGTGTTCTTGCTCGATTTCTCCTATGTTTAGTAAACACTCAGTCTTTGTTTCACTCTCTCGGCTTGGAGCCTTACGAGTGACACTTTCTGCCCGTGCAGCGATTTGGGTTGTAGTTTGGAGAACGTGCTCTCCGCACTCGGATTCAGAATCGGATGAAGGGAGTGGTTAGGGATGTTGGTTCAAGATTTGGAGGGGTTGAAGGTTCTGGTAGGTGACTATGGAAGAATAGTCTCCTAGCCCAAAAGGAATGTACTCATATCTGAGTGAATTTTGGGTATGGAGGCGGGCTCGACGGGGCAATTCGAGTGATCAGGGCCAAGGGATGTAGGGGTGAAGGAACTCTTGCTGGTACGGCGGAAGCGGTAGAGGGTGGGACACGAGTGATTAAAGTCGAAGGCTGGAAGGAAGGTTGATTGGGGAGATCCACAGTAGTGACCTGGGCCGGTGTTGCTTGGTTGTGGTTGGGTATAGGGTTATTTATGATTCCTAAATTCTATTGGGGTTGGTTAGTATTAGGGTTGGGATTTCTAAGCGCTTCCCAATCAATTTTATTTTGGTTGTTCATATCATAAATCACGTCCCTAAGGACCCAATAGTCCTCTAAATTGTGTCCCACGTACCAATGGAAAGCACAATATTTGCTATAGTCTAGGTTTGCAGGCCATGGGCGAGGTTTCTCCTGCAGGAATCGGGGGAGATTCTAAGTATTAAGGAGACAAAAGATGTTGGGAATTGTATCCGGTAAAGGGGGATAGTGTTCCCGCCTTGGTTGGTAAGGGTCTCTGGCTGGATTGAAGTTCTGATAGGTGTTAGGGCATTGGTTTCTATTTTGATATTGGCCTTGACTTTTATTATGGCTTTGGTTCTGGTTTGCGTATCTCTGCTGACTAGCACCTTGATTTTGATTGGTATACCATTGTTGATTTTGGTTATGTCCGAAATATCACGAATGGAAGTTTCCGTTATAAGAGTTTGCCCTTGGCTGACAACGGGGTTAACTTGCTCAGCCCCTAAGGCTTTCTTAATGTTTTTTGATTTCGATTCGTTGAAAGAGCCTATTTTTGACGTGACTATGGATAATGCGAGATCTCCGCCTTTAATGTGCCGCGCTAGTCGGGATACCCGAGAGTGAAGTGCAGTGAAGTCGAGGTAATCACTTATGACGAGTGCGCTCTTTAATGGTTTCCTAGTGTTGTCGATAATAATATCAATCAAGTCCTTCTCTTTCATTGAGGTGTTGGTCCTAGCAGCGAGTTTTCTCCATCTAGCGACGAAGTCAGTGAATTCTTTGTTAGGGCCTTGCGTAGCTGCCATTAGGTTGCTAAGACTAACTGTCTCTTGGATCAAATGTTTGTATTGATCAAGGAATTGAACAACTAATTCATCAAAGGTTTCGATTTTATAAAGCAGGAGTCCCACAAACCAATCTAAAGCTTCTCCTTCTAATGAGCGTTGGAAGTAGTGACTGAGAAGTCTCTGATTGTCACGTATGGGTCAACAATCATTGCAAAAGAGGGCCAAGTGATGACTCAAATTTTTGGTGCCATTGTATTTAGTGAATTTAGGTGGCTTGAATCCTATTGGTAAATTAAACTCGACGTCTCGATAAAACTTATCGAATCCGAACAAGTGACCGGGGCACTCTCTTTTGGCCATGTACTCATCAAGTATTTTAGGGAGATCTTCGATTTTAACGGTGCTGTCTTTTGGAGCAACCCGTGAGTAAACCTTGTCCAGAGGGTCATTGTTGAATAATGTGTGGGCAGGTTGTCTCATTGAGGTGGCGCGGGCTAACACCATGCTCGGGGTAGGAGGTGGCCTCTCTTGTCGCTCTTGTTCTTCTGAAAATTTCCATGACCTAATGGTTTCGTATGTGGCGGCCAACCCTCGAAGCAATTCTTCAGAGTCGTCATCCCCTCTGTGTATTCTTTGAATGCTGAGTTCTACGATTTGTTGGGTGGTAAGGTTCTGTCCCATGCCACCATCTCTCCCATTATGATTGTTCCCAGTGTATGGGATAGAGATCTCTTGCTCACCAGCCATATTAATTTCAGGTTGTCGTGGGCTAAAATTATAAAATGGTTCTTCTCCATACATGGGGTTGTCATGATATCCCCACAATGGGGAGTCTCCTAAACTCACTCTTCGTATACCAAACATTTCGAGTCTTTGGCGAAGACTCATATATATATAAAAAAGAATCTAAATGATACGATGGAAAGGAGAAAAAAACAGGGAAATATGCTCGGAACTAATTATCTGGAAACAGAGTTTGCAAAAAAGTACCATCGCGATCGCCAATTCTGTTGGTGCGAGCTTTTTCTGGGTTCCTTTCGGTTCCCATTGAATCAGTGGCTTCCAACTATGTCCTAGCGGACTCTAGCGATGCGGTGTTTGGAATAATTAAGGTAAAAATAAATAATAAAAGGGGTTTTCTAGAATGTTTCTAATTTATTGCGATCGCCAGCTGTAGATATTTATCGACGCTGCAACACGCCAATGATCACGCTTAAGAGCGAGTGTGGGTTGCTTTTATACTGAATCGTCCGCCTGCGAACTTCATCAGCGTTCTGTTTCTTAGGTTAGATAGTTTAATTTTCCTTTTATTTCCCTTTATGGTTATGGTTCTGGTCGGTTTATATCTCCTTTGATTGTATTGGGAATTTAGTTATATAGGTTTGTTCCAATCCAATTAGGAGTCAAATTAATGTTGATTTCCTAATTCTATTAGAAGTCTAATTAGTTTCAGTCTCCTATCGATACAAGGAGCGCAGGTGCAATAGTTCTGGTGAAAACTTTAATTTGTTCAGGCATATCAGATGTACTAGAATTATGATTGAATAAGGTATAACAATTCTATTAAAATTCTAGTTGAAGCAATTATAGCAGTCCTGTTAGAATTCTGATTGAGATAAAAGACTGATTTTGACTGAGACTCTAATTTAAGCAAAGAATTAATGCTACTAAAATTTAATTAAAATGAATAAACTAATTTTTTCCAAATCTGATTAAGATAAATAAACTAATTTTGTAAAAATCTCTAATTAAAGCAATGAATTAACAGTGCTAAAAAAATCTAATTAAAGCAACGAATTTAATCCCATTAAATTCTAATTGAAGCGAGGAATTGATCAATTAAAATCAGATTCAAAGAGATCAATCAGTGATACTAAGATTTAAGACAATTAATTAAGCATGCTGAAATAAAATAAGCCTACTAATCAATTGTACTAAAAGTATAAAGCTAAAGCAATTAATTAATTCTAAAATTTCTAAAAAAAAGGTGGTTTGGACCCGCTATGCTAAGGAGGATTAGCCTCGTTCCCGAGTGTTGGGGAAATCGAGTGTGCTGATTTATTGTGTAATGGTAAAAGAAAAATAAAAACAAATTAAAACAAAGGGTGGATTCAGCACAACTACAATCTCCTAGACCTGCAAGATACAGGGTCCATTGTAGCAAGTTTTGATAAGTAAGAGTTTGTCCCACAGGGAGTAGTGATCTAAACCTAGAAGGTGTATAGTAGACCTCCAGATCTGGCTATAGATCTGGTAATTCTAAGAAGAAAGAGAGCTTTTCAGGTATCACTAGATCTAATTAATCAATAAAACTAAGTCTAAAAGATGGAGGAAGATGGATGGTAAAATAGAGATCAAATGGTGAGAAATAGGCATCCATGACCTGGTTCTTACTGTAAATCAATTGAATCAAAGGCATTGTATGGAACTGATTTGCTACAATCCTTCATCGGGCTACAAGCTCCCCAGGTTCAACCCCGGTAGATGCATGATATAAGAATCTGATCTTAACCAAAGAATCAAAGCAATCCTAAGGCTATGACCTGTCCACTTGAATGGTCACAAATAATCCTAAGATTGACTCAAGCCAATGGTCTCGATTAGAACAGGTTAATCATTACAGATGCTACGAATGCTAGGTTACAAGCTCCCCATTTCAGGCTGACCCGCAGGAGTATCTAACTAGGGAAATCAAATACGAAGAAGTGAAATATAGATTAGAATCACCTTTAAAACCCACAATTACTATAATAACAGTAATTGAGCTCATATCTGTAATCTGTACAACATCAATCAATTCCCAAAGCTTTAAAGCCTTCAAAATAATAATTTATAAAATAGATCTAAACTGCTTATCTAGATCTAATCCAACATGCTGGATTAGGGAGAAAAGGGGGAAGAGAAAAAGGAAAAAATCAAACCTAAAATAAAACCTAAATGAGCTAAGGAGAACCAAAGTTATTCTATGAATTCCTTACTGAAAAGTTGCAGCAGCAAGGAGTTCTATTTATACAAGTCTAGTGATCCGTGTGCTTGGGATTTTGGCCCATCAGAGGAGAGATTTTAATGCCTATTTTAACCTTTCAACCAATTAGAGAGAAGAAAAGGATCCAATTCTGTTGTGCTCAGCTGAAGCTTCCCGCCAAATATTTTTGCAACCAGTTTACACCCATGTGCAGAATTCTTTGTGCATTGAAGTTCCAAAACTGCCCTTGTTTAACCAAAAAATAATTTCAGCTGCACCATTCATTAATTTCTGCAACTATCTTGCCCATGTGCATACCTCTTTGGTATTCCCGAATCTGCCCTTGCCACCCACAAATATTTTTTGCTGCTCCTCTTTATACTTGTTGTCAACAATAATGAACGCACACTGCCATTTTTACCCATGCTGTCGATTATTATTCCCAGCAGCACACCTCAAGTGGTTGCACCTAAAATGCTGAGAATGCCCAAAAATTAATTACTCTGGCTGCCCTAAAATACTCTTGCCGTCCAACAATATTTGACCTGAAAATACACTCCAGCTGCAGCCTTGAAAATACAATCCAGCTACAGCCCTGAAAATACACTCCAGCTGCAGCCTTTACCAAAATAGCCTCCTCACTTTAGATTTGGTGGGCCCGAGCTGGATCAGCTTTAGAAGATCATATACTGCAGCATCAATTCTGCAGGTTCAAATATCAGCAGCTACAGGTAAGTGATGCGAGCTTCGAGAGGTTTAGATGGTGGGGTTGCTGCTCTTTGATGGGTTTAAATGGGAGATAAAGGGCTGGAACTCGACAAGTTGCTGGTGCAGCTAAACCACTAGTCGATAGGTTGAAGATGGGCTACAGCTTGGAGTTCTCAATAGGTTTGAAAGGTGGGGACTATAATGGTCAAGAGGTTTGAAGGGTACAACTCAAGAGGATGCTTGGGAGGTTGGGTGTTGCATTTCGAGAGGTTACTGAAGTGTAGAATGCTCGAGAGGTGCAAGCTTCTTTTACTTGAGAGGTTGAAGATGAGGGGTGCAAGACTAGGTGTCAACAGGTTCTATTGCTGCTGAAGCTGGGAAGTCAAAATTTTCAATGAGGAAATGGGAGCTGCAAGATGTCGTGAGGATTGGGTGCTGCATGGAATTCTTAGTCGAGAGGTCGGTGCAACATGTATTTCGAGAGGATGGAGCTGGGAGAAATGCATGTCGACAGGATTTAAGGGAATGCAGTTCGACAAGTTGTAGAAGAGGTTTGAATGGTAGCTAAAGCTCTCGAGAGGATTGCTGGGAGGTTTTGCTGAAGCTGGGAGTAGAGATGTCATGAGGTTCAATGGGAGCTACAAATGCCGCGGCATGCAAAGGTTGAGAGGATGCTGAGTACATTTAAGTGCACTTCGAGAGGTATACTGCATGGAGCTGTTATCGTGAAGATTGGAGGGTGCTTCAAGTCAGTAGGTTCTGCTATGCTTCCATGAAGGTGTCAACAGGATGTATGGCTGGGAAGACAAAGTCCACCTCGATAGGTGCTGGAGCTACAACCTTTATGAGTCAACAAGATCAATGGAGCTGCAAAGTGCTGTTTCAATAGGTTCAAGGGCTGCTGGTATGCTGCACTTTACAAGGCTTGGACTGCAACTGCTACAAGTTGATAGGTCAGCTGGTGATTGTAGCTGAGGCTCAAGAAGATTGATGGAGTTGTGAGGAAGTGCTTGATAGGATTGCTGTAGCTCCTCCACTCAACAGGTTCAAAAGGCTGGGGAGTGCAATGGTGTAAGACCTCGACAGGTTTGAACTTTGGATTCCAAACTGCTTGATAGGATCAATGGGTTGGAGTTCAAGTGCCCGAGAGGTTCTGGAGATGCACTCTAACATGTCAATAGGTTTACATCAGCTAGCTTTTTAGGCTTTGCATGTTGATAAGAGCTGGAGTGCATGTTTGTAGATCTCGGCAGGTGCTAAATCTGTTGGAAGTAGCTTGATAGGTAGGCTGATGTATGGACTGTAGCTTGTTGATGCTCTTGAAGTTAGAGTTATAAAACATGGCAGGCTCTAGTCTTGGGAAGTTGCTGATGCATCTGCCAATTGATAGGTAGGCTGAGTGCATTGGTGGAGTTTATTTATTGGAGCTCGAGTAGTTGGCTGCAGTAGACATGTTGGATGGTGGCCTCCTATTTCAGCACCCATTGGCAAAGTTCAAGCTGCTGCATTTATCAGCTTCAGAGCATGCTGCTATATGGAATTGAATGCAGGCTAGCATGCAGCTGCTGGGTGCTGCGCTCCTCAGCTGTTGATTGGTTCGAAACTCCTCTAATTGGCACTTTTTATTGGAAAACTTCACTAATGCTGTAATTATCTCTTTACTACAAAACATCACTAAAAAGTAATTATTAACTACTCAGAGGCTTAGCAAAAGCCAGGTTTAGAGGGTAAAATGTGGCATAAAATCATGACTAACACAAAGTACCCTCTGTAAGCTCCCTTGGGCAAATCAGGTGGCTGAGATTGAAGATAAATTGAATTTTTGGACGGTAAAATAGTATTTTAGACTTTTTGGAGTTGATTTTAAAATAGCAATTATGAATTAAATTAAGAACCTAAAATTAGAAAGACTAAAACTATATTTTGGATTTTTTAGAGATATTAAAATAAGCAATTTAGAATTAAAATTAAATTTTTAGGACTGAATTCGGGTCTGAAATCAAGAAATTAGGCCGTATGATTAAAGACTGGTTCTAAATCGAAGGATTAGAACTAGAAATTAATGATAGGACTGTAAATCAAGATTTTAGGACTGAATTAAAGTCTGAGATTGGTGTATCAGACCGATAGATTAAGAACTGGTTTTAGGAGTAGAAAACTAGAATAGAATATAGAAAATTTCGGTCCGAAAAGGGTGCTATGGTCTTAGACTGAAACTAAAAATTAATAGAATTCCTAGATCTAGAGATTAGAATCTATGGTCGGAGACTAAAAGATTAAATCCTTACCTAGGGGTCAGGGCTGCGGAGAGAAATCTCAAAAATTAGAAGCTTTAATCTCGGAACCATGATTAAGATGCTCTATGGGTTGATTCTCGGAGTGCTCTGGTTTCGAAACTCTTACTCTCTCTCGAAAATTCTAGCCTTTTTTCGTCCAACCTCTGGGCGAATTAAGAAAAAAATCTTTTATAGGTTTTTCTTCAATTACGCACCATTTTCCAAGCATTTAACTGAATTACGCACCTACTTATCGGTGCTTAATTGCTTTGAGTCGGTCACCGACTCAGTGAGTGACCGACTGACTTGCTCAGCGAGTTTTCCAGTCCTAATAGGATTAGGGCTAATTACGCATGTGATGGGAGGTGCGCAATTTGATTAAGCGTTTAGTCATAAGCCCTTAATCAAGGGAACTTAAGGGTTAAGGGTAATGAGACTAGGTCGGGCGTAGGCCAATTGCATGTTGATTTTGTGGCACCCAATCCGATCGCGCGTCTGATTTCAGGCATGTGATCGAGCCTCGAACAGGTTTGAGAAAGGATGTTTGGTCTGAAAGGGGGATTGATTGCGTGTTTGTGGTATGGCACACAATCGAATTACGCACGGGGTTTCAAGCGCTTAATTTGAGGTTGTCCGGGTCTGGTCTCTAGAATGAAATGCAAGACTATTGTTTCAGTCTTCATTTTGACTATATACTATCATTTCAGTATATAGCCTACCCATTTCAGGATTTGAGCCACAAAGCTATTGTTTCAGCCCGTGTCCAGCCATGTACTATTGTTTCAGTGCATGGTTCCCATATCAGGGTTAAAAAGAAAGTCAAAGGTTAATCGAACAAAACATATTCTGAGAAGGCAAAATGGGGGTGTCTACAGTGGTACACACTATAGTGACTATTTTGCATATCATGATAAACCAAGAAAGTCTAGCAAATGAACCAAGCATAGATGAGAGTGGGGGAAGCTGTAATAGAAGCATGTGCATAGCAGCAGAGGAGCTAATGACCTATCTCACATAGTTGAGGTGGTGCCTCACGCTGTTCAATTCACTGGTAAAATTCCCTCGCGCAGCTAAGACATGCAGCATATTAGAGCTCACCAAGAAGTCGTGCAGCTCAATGAAGGGGTTATCACAAAGTAGCCACTTGGGCAGCAGTCGCACACTTCAGCTGCAATCAACATGTGAAGAAACTCGCGGAGCTCTCATGCACTAAGCCTCCAGAAATACAGCTCGCGAAGTACTCGCGAGGATCAAGCCTTAATGCAGCAGTGTGCACTACCTTGCGAGACTAATTGGCATGAACAATAGCAAAGACCTTACAATGTTCTCGCGTGGCTCTGGAAGAGAGAGACGCCTAAAAGTCCTCTCGCACAGCTCTTGCGTGCCTAGAAGATTAACCCTGAGTCGAGAGAGATGCAAAGGCATCTACGTGAGTACCTTACGAAAGAAAACTTTTAAAGCTCTACTGTGTGAGTACATTCAAAGCTAAAGCAGCTACGTGATCATCCAAAGTCCTACTACGCGAGACAACAATATTCAAAGCCAAACTCTACCCCGCAAACACTCTGCAACTATGCGACAAAAGTGATATGTAGGAGCCAGCCATGCGAAGCTTGGGCTCTCCACTTCTCAATCTCAACTCAAGGACCTTTTGGGGATTTCCCTAGGTCTAGGGCACACACCCCGAGATATAGATTTTGATGCACGCATCTCAAGACATCCAAGGGTTGTAACAGTGCCACATCCACTTAAAAAATTAGGTTTACTCTTCTCTCAACCACAACATTAGTACTACGTTTATAAGTTATGCTTGCAAGTTAGAAATCATCAATCACTCTTTCCTTCAACCTTTGTCGGCTGAGTGCTCAAGTAGATTAGGGTTAAGGTTAGGGTTTGATCACTTCTTTTTCCATTTTTTCTTCTCTCTTAGCCCAGCACTTGCCAACTAAATCTTTGGTAAGCAATGAGGTATAGTTTTATTTAGTTTCATAATAGGTCATTTAAACATTGGGATTTTTGTGAAGAGATATTGTGCACAAGACTGCTGCCTTGAAAGATTTCATTGTTGATAACATTAGATCAATGGAATTTGTGCTTCAAATGCTGGCTTAATCTGTTATTTTCCTATTTTCCCATAGTTTTGTTCAAGTTATAGCATGCATTTAGGATTTGAGCTTATTGAAAGGCCCATGGAAGCTTGAGCTTGTAGCATTGGGACCATAGTGGCAGCAACAGTTTACATGTTCTATCTCATCATTTGTGGTTAAGGGAGCCTCTGTGGATAGCCAGTGACCATTTGAGTGGACAGACTATAGCCCTAAGGCAATCTTTGTCACAGATTTGAGATGAATTCTTTTTCTCTGCACTTGAGCTTGTAGCTTAGTGAGAGATTATGCAGGAATAGGCTCCCCTTTGTTTCACTTGACCACAATTAGATGTTAAATCTAACTTCTCTGTAGAGATTACAGACTTGGGGGGTTGAGTCATTGCAGGCATTTTATAGCAATGATCAGCTGAATTTAAGTCCTTATTCAACCTATTACTTTTCCTATGTGTTAGCTCATTGTGCTGATGGCCTTTGACAAACACATAGGATTTTATTGGTTGGAACTCCTTTGAATGTCTGCCAGATCTGTACACAGATTTGGGAAGCTTGTAGCCTAGCAAACATAGTGTCTGTAATGGTATTCATGACCTGATTTGATTCATTGGATTAGGTTTGATCAGCTCACTCCTTTAGATTAGGTTGGCTTTTCTAACTCAATCAATGAGATTTGACAAACTCTATTGGATAGTCTGTGGCCATTTAAGTAGACAGATTATAGCCTTGCTGAGGTTATAGATAGCACTTTAGTAAGGCTTTGCTGCAGAGATAGCCCTAAATCTGAGTTACATAACTGAATGAACTCTATCCTAAACTGCTTACTTCCCATCCTTTTATCTTTATTTTAATACATCATCACCACCTTCTTCATAGCCCTTTCTTAGGATAGGATTGCACTTTTTTTTTCTTTTTTAGTAGGTAATTTATTGTAGTTGTGACACCCAACTCCCTTTCTTTAGGATTGTCAGATCTGTAGCCAGATCTGGAGGCCTACTATTATAGCCCATTTTGGGTTCTAGATCAATTTCTTTGTGGGATAAACTCTTACTTATCAAAACTTGCTACAATAGCCCTGTATCTTACAGGCTTAGGATTATTTTAGTTGTGTTGTTTCCATCTTTTATTTTACTTTGATTTTTATTTTGTTCTCACCACACAATAAAATCAGCATAATTGGAAAGCTGACAACAGTATCTAACTCAACTCTTATGGTTTGACCTAGTCTCTTAAGGCTATACCCTGTCCACTTCAAGGGTCATAGGCTATCTAATGGAAAGGATCAAACCACATGAATTAAATTAGAAAATCAATCTGATTAAATGGAATAGACTGATCTTAAGGCTATAACCTGTCCAATTAAATGGCCACAGATTTTCCAATAGATGTCCTCCGCCCAACGGCTCAAATCAGATCATTAAAATCATTACAGACACCATGTTTATCAGGCTACAAGATCAGGCATCCATGGGAGTAAATAACTCTTGAAAAACCTGTGGAAACCACAGTTGCTCAAAGGCTATTTGGGAACATTAAATGCAGCTGATCATTGCTAGTAAAGGCTTGCAATGACTCAGCTCACAAGTCTGCAATCTCTATAGAGAAATCAGATCTAACATCTGATGATGGTCAAGTAAAACAGAGGGGAGCTTATTCCTGCTACAACCTCTCACAAGGCTACAAGCTAAAGTGCAGAGGAAAAGAATCCTTCTTAGAACTGTGACTTGGAATCACCCTAGTGCTATAGTCTATCCACTTAAATGGTCACAGGCTATCCACAGAGGTTATCCACACCACAGAGGATTGAGTGGAACATGAAAATTGTTGCTACCACCATGGTCCCAGGGCTACAAGCTCAACCTCCCATGGGTATTTCAAATCAACTAAAATCCTAAATGTATGGCACGCATTGAACAAAACTATGGACAAATAGAAAATCAATAGATTGAGAAAGCATTAAAATAAGCATTCATTGATTAAACCAATACTTACAATGAGATGTCCACAAGTCAACAGCCTTGTGCATCACAGCTCTCAACAAATCTCAAAGACTACAAGACCCATTATAAAAATTGAACTACTTTATACCTAATTGCTTATAGAGGTCATAGCCAATAGGTGCTGGCTAAGGAAGAAGAAAAATGGAAAAAGAAGGTGATCAAAAACTAACCTTGATCTGCTCGAGCTCACAGCTGACTGAGGTTGAAGGAGAGATGATTTTCTAAGTTAAAAATATAGCTTATATACTCAGTCACTAATGCCTTGGCTAAGAGAAGATTAAACCCTAATTTTCTAGCAGACATAGCTTGGTTACAGCCCTTGGATGGCTTGGGATGTGTGCCCCAAGATCAGGGCCTCGGGATGTATGCCCTGGACCTGGGGAAATCCCTAAAAGGTCCCTAAGTAAAGAATGAGAAGTGGAGAGCCCATGCTTCGCAAGGCTGACTTTGGTTCTTTGGTTCATTCACGTAGCTATTGAGTGCTCGCAAGGTCAGATTTGTCTTGGAAAGTTCCTTCCTTGTACATAAGACTTTAACTTGTCGCACAGCTGCTCTGCCCTGCAACGCTGTCGCGAGGTAGAATTTATACGCTTTGGATTTGCTCAAGTAGTGGAGCTTCAAAAAATCTTGTCGCGAGGGTCTCGCGAAGTAAAACTTTGATCTCGCTCGGCTCCATGTGTGGTGCATAGCACAACTCACTAGGTAGAGTTTTAGCTTTTAGGCATGTGAGAGTTGCGCGAGAAAATTTCTGGTGCTCTCTCTCCTTGTGAGCTACGCGAGAGCTGCGTGAGCTTTCTTGATTCTTTTATGCAAATTAGTCTCACCGGACCACGCATGCGGCTTTGTTAAACTTGATCCCCACGAGAGCTTCGCAAGCTGGATTTCTGAAGGCTTTAATGCGCGAGTGCTACGCGAGGTAATGAAGTGATTAGCATAATTGAGGCATGCGACTAATGTGCAAAGTAGTTCTCTAAGATAATCCTTCACTAAGCTGCACGAGTTCTTTGCGAGTTCACTTGTGCTGCCTATAGCAACTGTGCGAGGTAACTTTATTACTGACTTAAACAACGCGAGGCAACACCTCTGATTGCGCCAAAAACACTTCTGCTCCTCTGCTGCCATGCATATGTTGCTGTTGCAACTTTCTCCACTCACATCCATACTTCTCTCATCTGCTGGACTTCCTTGGTCTATCTTGACATGCAAACTAGTCACCATGGTGTTTCATCAGTCTTTGGCTCAGCAGTCATCCTTGGCTTGAATTCTCTCTCTTTTTGGCACCAAAGGCATGGACTTTTTATTAAGCTGCAGCAATTATCACTAACTATAAAACAAACTAAACAAAGAGTTATTAGTCAGCTCTAACGTGTAGTAAAGGCTAGGTTAAGAGGCGAAAAGTGGTACTTTTTAGTGAATAACAGACCCCCAAACTTAATCTTTGCTAGTCCTCGAGTAGAGCAAAATTTAAACAACTATTCTAAGAATGTAAATGCCACTTTCATAGGGAGCACGGATGCATTTAGCTTATGCATCAAGCCTTTTAAACCCCTAGGTGATCCCTAGTGGAGGAGTGAAGTCTCCTGAGGGTTTTCAGTGAAGGTACCCACAAACTTCTCAATAAAATAGTTAACAAAAGTGCACACATTGTCAAACAAATTTTCAATAAACAGAGCATCAATCCACCCTTGATTCTTTTCAAAATTTGGGGAGTTTAAACATATGAAATGCACAGACCAATTAATCATTAAAAAATCTTGCATGCATGCACATCATTTCCAATCAGCTTACAACAAGAAAAATAGCAAGTGTAAGTCAGTATTAAGCTCACCATCAATTCAAAAACTAAGTTTAAGAAATGCCCAATACATTCAATGTCAGACCCAATGCATACCAGAGTAGTCTGTGACAAATAACTATGAGAGTTTTTATTTTCACACAATCTCAAGAGTAGTTACAACCCCCAAATGGGTCTGTCAGTGTGAGAATAGGCAAGGCTCCTAAATTCTGGCATCATTGACTATTTCTCATCATAGATTGGACAACTCCTTATCTCCTCATAACAGTTCATTCCAATTAAGATCACAAGGTCTTACAACTGGATTGTAATGTGGCTTATGGGTGTAGGTTACAATGAATGGAAGAGTGAAAATATTGTAAAATTGAGAAATCAGGAGGTGAAGGAGGTGACTCATGACTTCACCTTCTTTAGTTCAACACATTTCATCTTCTTTGATATTTTTCAGACTTGAAGTGGCCAGCTTCTTCTCTTATTTTTACTTTTTCCAATGAAATTTTCTCTTGACTCCTCTCTATTCCTTTTCATTATTTTTTTTTTTGTTTTTCTTTTGGATACATTTTTCTTTTCTTTTTGTTTTTATTTTTCTGGAATGCCACCCTCTTCCTAGCTGCTACACTACTGTCCTCCTTTTGTGTTTCTTTTCCATTCACCAAATGTTGACCCTAGCTTGTCCATCTTCAACTCCTCCTTTACCTTTTGAATTCTCAGAGTGGGGGTAGGTTTAAATTAGGTCTACAGGTTTAGGTGCAAATACTCAGGTGTATTTTGAAGAAAACTAGAAATTAAAGCTCAAAAGGTGTATGCACAAGGACAGTTTACTGGGTTTGGTATCTTTAAGCTCAAACTGTTCAAGAGAATGCCTTGATCCTTTCCTAAATGTTAGGGGTGCTGTCAGTTGTTTCAACTTGGAGATGCCTAACTTCTAGTGAGGAAATAGACTCAGCAAATCCTTAGAGTAAGAAGAATTGCTAAAAAAACTCCTCAAAGGGGAAAAAATTAAAATTTTAGGCCCAAATCTCACTAGGTATGTCTTCCATTGAACTCATGGGCATGTCCTTATCTTTTTCTCTATTTAATGGTTCACTCAGTACTGACACAAATGAGTTTTCTTGGTGTTCACCTCATGGAAATGTCAAATTTTAAAAGCTTTTAATGCCTAAGGGTCTGCAAAATTTTAAAATCCCTCATTTTCAAAGTTTCTAAGGTGAAATTAGCTCTATTTCTATCTCACTCACTTGGTTCTGCTGCACTTAGGTTAACTACATCATTGACATACCTTGCCACACCATTTGCGGGTAAGGGAGCCTCTGTGGATAGGCTGTGACCATTTGAGTAGACAGACTATAGCCCTAGGGCAATCTTGGTCACAGATCTGAGATGGATTCTTTTTCTCTACACTTGAGCCTGTAGCCTAGTGAAAGATTATGCAGGAATAGGCTCCCCTCTATTTCACTTGACCACTATCAGATATTAGATCTGGGTTCTCTGTAGAGATTACAGGCTTGGGAGGCTAGGTCCTTGCAGGCCTTTTGTAGCAATGATCAGCTGAATCTAAGTCCTTATTCAACCTATTGCTTTTCCTATGTGTTAGCTCATTGTGCTGATGTCCTTTGACAAATACATAGGATTCTATGGGTTGGAACTCCTATGAATGTCTGCCAGATATGTATGCATATCTAGGGAGCTTATAGCCTGGTAAATATAGTGTCTGCAATGGTATTCATGGCCTGATTTGATTCATTGAATTAGGTTTGATTAGCCCACTCCTTTGGATTAGGTTGGCTTTTTTGACTCAACCAATGGGATTTGATAGACTCTATTGAATAGTCTGTGGCCATTTAAGTGGACAGATTATAGCCTTAAGAGTAGTCTAAATGGCATGGGTTGAGTCTGATTCTTTTACCTTGCTGAGGCTATTGATAGCACTTCAGTAAGGCTTTGTTGCAGAGACGGCCCTAAATCTGAGTTACATAACTGAATGAACTTTAGCCTAAACTGCTTACTTCCCATCCTTTTATCTTTATTTTAACACACTATCACCACCTTCTTCATAACTCTTTCTTAGGATAGGGCTGCAGTTTATTTATTTTATTTTTTAATAGGTAATTTAGTGTAGTTGTGATACCTAACACCCTTTCTTTAGGATTATCTGATCTGTAGCCAGATCTGGAGGCCTACTATTATAGCCCATTTTGGGTTCTAGATCAATTTTTATGTGGGACAAACTCTTACTTATCAAAACTTGCTATAATAGCCCTGTATCTTGCAGGCTTAGGATTATTTTAGTTGTGTTGTTTCCATCTTTTATTTTACTTTGATTTTTTAATTTGTTCTCACTACACAATAAAATCGGTAGAACTGGAAAGCCAACAATAAGTTTTTGGCATCGCTGTCGGGGATATTGATCTTTTAAGTAGACCTGAGTTGTATTATATTTTATTTTAGAAAATTCTTTCTAGCTATGCCATAGTAGAATAAAAGTACTACTATTTTTTTTTTAATCTTACAGAATTGGACAACAGCAAAAGGGAAAAGCTAGAGCTACAGCTGGAGTCTAGCTACCTCTGTTTACACTTCTTTCACCCTAAAACTTAGTCCGTTAATGTTGAATTCCCTGTAATTAGTCTAGTTGTAAAGTTGTTTAATTGTTAATTTAGTTAGAAAATTTTTTGTGTGCTGTGAGTATTTTCCTTACTTGCTTAATCTGTGTGTGAATGCTTGGAAGGTCTCCTAACCCTGAGTTGGAACCTCCAAATCCTAAGGTTGATGGAGTCCTTAGACAAAGACACACCACACAAGGCCCTATTGTTGAAATTGAGCCAGCTATCATGGCTGAGAGGCAAAGGACCCTGAAGGAGTACAATGCACCTAGGGATTATACATCTTCCTTTTGCATACAATTCCCTTAAGTGAAAGGAAACTATGAAATCAAGTCCTCTACCATCAACATGTTGCCTTCTTTTCATGGGCTTAGTAAGGAAGATCCTTACAAGCACATTGACCAATTTTTGACACTTTATACCACTTTTAATATTACTGGCTTGGGACCTGAAGCCACCAAACTGAGGCTTTTTCCTTTTTCCCTAAAGGACAAAGTCAGCACCTGGCTCTCTAAGCTCCCAGCTAACATCATTCAAACATGGAGTGACCTGCAAAGCCAATTTTGGGCTAAATTATTTCCCATGAACAAGACCAGCCAGATGAGGACAAGTATTTTGTCATTTACTCAATCCTCAACTGAAGATTTTTATGAAGCATGGGAGAGATTTCAGGAAATGTTAAAACAATGCCCCACTACCAAATTCCAATGTGGCAACTAGTGCAAGTATTCTACCAAGGAATTAATCCCAAGAGTAGGGATATGGTAGATGCCTCATATGGTGGTAGTTACCTCCACAAGATAGCTGATGAGGCATGGGAGCTGTTTGACATTATAGGGGAAAATTCCATGCAACAAGAGCCACTGTCTAGCAATGACAGTCAGATCCCAACTAAGTTAGTGAAAGAGTCCACCCGTAGAGGTGGAATGTATGAAGTTAAGGTGCAAAGTGAGTTGGAGAGGAAGGTGGACAACCTGAGCTTGAAGTTTGATAAATTAATGAATGTGATGCAGCCTAGAATGGTTGCACAAGTGGAGGAGGCATGTCTGATATGCCAATCTCCCACACATTCACTCCAAGATTGTCCATCAGCCAACCAATTCCTTGATTTTGTTATGGAGCAAGCCAATGCTGCCCAAGCATTTGGGTAGTAGCCTATTGGATACTCATGGAGAAACCACTCAAATTTGAGGTGGAGACCAGATAATTACCCTCAACCCCAGCAGCAGCAGTTGGTAGCTCCATATAGACCTCAACACCAGTTTAACTAGGGATACCTGTTGTGAGAATGGAGTGTGCTGATTTATTGTGTAATGGAAAAAGCACAATAAAATTAAATTAAAACGAGTGGATTCAGCACAACTACAATCTCCTAGACCTGCAAGATATAGGGTTGTTGTAGAAAGTTTTTGTAGGTAAGTAAGGGTATGTCCATAGGGAAATATGAGTAAACTTATGGTAAATCTCCAGATCTGCAATAGATCTGGCACTCTATCCTAATTTAAGCTACACTAAAAAAGGAAAGAGGAGATGTTTTGGGTTTTTATCACTACGAACAACAAAAATTAAATACAGTTGATCTAGATTTTAAGAAGACACAAAAGTGAAGGGAAATGAATTAAAAATCAAAGGATGGAGAGTAGCAACTAGGGATTTGGTCTTTCATCTGGCTAGAAGCTCCCCAGGTTTGACCCCGACAGATGCATGGTATAAGGATCTGATGTTAACCAGAGAATCAGAGCAATCCTAATGCTATGATCTGTCTACTTGAATGGTCATAGATCATCCTAGAGATTGTCTTCAACCAATGATCTTGATTAGAACAGGTTAACCATTGTAGATGCTGTGAATGCCAGGCTATAAGCTCCCCATTTCAGGATGGCCCACAGGAGTATCTAAACTAGGGAAATCAAATATGAATAAATGAAGTATAGCTTAGAATTAATTCTAAATCTCACAATTCCATTGCAATGTTACTGCTTACAATGTTGTGCTCAGATCTACAATCTGTGTAGCATCCAATCCCTTACAAAGCCTCTGAAACTCTTAATTACAGCTCATAACCTCACCCTAGCTACTGGAGAAGTTTTAGCTAACCATAATTGGCTAGAAATGAGGAAGAAGAAGAGGGGAAAGAGAGGGAAAAATTGGAGGGAAAATGAATTCGGACATGGCTCTTGCTCTCTCAATTTTTAGATCGCTTTTCAATGTGATTGCTCCTCTATTTATACCTTCTTCTCGAATCTATTTCAGCCAATCAGAACTCGAAAGAATAATGCCGTTATGCTGATGTGACTAATTGTTCTTCTAGAAGCTTTTCTCTTATTGGTTCACAACTGACAAGTACATGTGAGGTAGTTAGAGTTCCTGCTCGTCCTCAGTTGAATACATAAAATACCCCCCAGGGGTTGCTGTCGTGCCTTGGATCGTGTGCATGAAATCTGAAAGTTATAGCTGCTGAAGAAGGGTCGTGAGAAGTTCCCAAAGCGAATGTCAAGAGGTTCAGGGAACTTCTCTATAGGTTTTTAGTCTGCTTGCTCTGTATTTTGATAGGTTTGGAGAGCCTCTCACTACGTTGAAGTGCACAAGTTGATAGGATTGGCATATCTCGACAGGATTGAAGTGGCCCTCGATACCTTCTGTTCAATTCTTCATTCATCCTGTCAACAGGTTATAATCAACCTGTCGACTTGGTGAAGTGTTCTACAGGTTAGGGATCATCTCGACAGGTTTTGAAAGGTCCTGTCGAAAGCTTTTCTCGATCTGCTTGATAGGCTCAGTTGAACCTCGCGACTTCCCCTGCACCTTTAGGTAAGGTTTCAACAGAATTCTTTTACTCCAAGCACAACCTATCGACAAGCAAATGGAACCTTACGATAGCTTAATGGATCCTCTCGGCAGCTCGACATTTGAGCTTCAGAACTTCTCGATAGCTTCTGCCTTGAGTTTCCTCAGCTGGCACCTATCTTTAGTGTGCTATCTTCCATCCGTCAGCACTCAGCAACCCCTTGGTGGGTTCAATCTGTCTTCTTTGCAACTGTGCTTAGTCTCAAGCATGTCTTGTTGATCTTATGACCTTCTCATGAATTTATAAAGCTCTGGTTGCATGATTGACAGGCCTTTGGGCTGTTATGAACACATGATGAGGAGCAGATTGCTTCTTTGGCCTTTTTAGGTGGATATCTATACTAAAGCTGGATTTAATTGCTTATCTATAAAACATACTTAAAATGCCTTATTAGTCAACTCAAGGATACAACAGAGGTCAGGTTAGGAGGTGAAAAATGGTCTTTTGTACTGCTTAACACACCCCCAAACCTAAGCTTTGCTAGTCCCTGAGCAAAGGAGAAAGTAACAATAATTATTGAAAATAAAAAGAATTGCCACTTTTGTAGGGAACACAGATGCATTTAGCATATGCATAAAGCCTTTTAAACCCCTAGGTGATCCCTAGTGAAGGAGTGAAGTCTCCTGAGGGTTTTCAGTGATGTTACCCACAAACTTCCCCAATGGTTCAGTTAATGTTAATGCAACATGTTGAGAACAAAAATCAAGCCAAACTAAAATTCATTCCATACCTTGTTCCTTTAAGTTCAAAAGTTTCTTATCAAAAACACAAAATATATATTTTTTTGAAATTGAAATCCTGCTGCAATTCCTTCACAGTCAATCAGCTCATGTCAAGGCATTTTATGCGAAATTTAATACATAGCTAATTATTAAATTGAGAATTTTTGTTATGATACACCCCCAACAAACTTAATTTCAGATCCAAGGCTCACCAAGGTTGTCACTCAAAATGAAACTAGACGGGTGCATTAGTTCACACAGCTCAGCTCAAGAGCAGTTATAGCCCTCAAATAGGGTTGTAAGCATGAGCATAGGCGTTGCTCTCATTTATGAGATTTTTTAACTCTTTCCACCATAGATCAGACAAATCCTTGTCTCCACATGACAACACAATCCATTTCAGATCAGTAAGGTCTTTTTGTTGGGTTGTAATGTGGCTTAAGGGTGAAGTTTACGAAGAATAAAAGAGTAGAATGGGATTCAAAGTTGAGAAATCAACAAAGTAAGGAGGGGATTCATGACTTCACCTTCTTCATTTTAGCACATCTTCATTTTCTTTTTGTATTTTCAGACTTGAAGTGATCAGCTTCTTATCTTCTCGTAGATTTTCAAATGAAGTGACTTCTCTTTTCTTTTGTTTTATTTTTCTGTTTTTTCTTTTCTTCTTTTTTTTTCCTTCTTTTTTTTTTTTCTATGGGCTGGCATGCCACAATTACACATCACTCTTGCCTTTATATGTATTTTCTTCTTCTTTTACCACATTGTCAAACCTTGCTCCTCTAAGCTCTTCAATACCTTCTCCTTTACCTTCTGAAATCTCAGAGTGAGGATTAGGCTGCATCAGGTCATTGAAGTTTTGGGTTCAAATTTTCTAGTTTTTTATCAAAGAAAAGGTTGGATTTAAAGGCTCAAATGGTGTGTATCAAGGGCAGTTCAAAGGGTTTAAGCTCAAACTATCCAAGGAATGGCCTTACTTCATGTCCTCAATGTCAAGAATTCTATCAAGTGGTTTCAACTTGGATTTGTCTAACTTTTAGTGATCAAAATTAGATCCACTCAATCCTTAGAGCAGAAAAAATTTGCCAAGACACTCTTCAAGAAGAAAAAATTTCTCAGGCCCAACTCTCACTGGGTGAGGTCTTCCATCAAATTTTCTGGGGGGTATCCTCACAGATCTTCTCTCCTTTCAAGTTCACTAAGTGCTAATTTTTGAATAAAAATTCCTGACATATGCTTTATTATAGTGTTAGAACTGCAACATATTCCAATATTAAAAAGTTTTTATTTTCCTAAAAAAATTCAGGTGGGAATTTACTTTAATTTCTCACTTTCTATTGAACCTTGTTGCACTACTATAGACTATCCATTGGCATACCATACCTTGCCACACCCCCAAACCTATGAGGAGTAGTGCCCTCACTGTGTCCAAGATAAATGTGGGTGTGTAGTAGGGTAAAAAAATAGAGATACACAAAAGAAAGAAAGCAAACATTGTACAATCATATCAAATAAACGAATCAGAACAAAAAGAAATTACATTTAAATCCAAAGAATATTGTTATTCACTAAAAAGTATCACTTTTTACCTCTTAACCTAGCCTTTGATAGACCTTGAAGCAAACTAATAATCATTTGTTAAGTGTGTTTTATAGTTAGCAATAATCTGTGCAGCTTAATATAAAATCCACCCTTATTGGCCCAAAGAAGAGGAAGAAGACATGCAAAGATGACAGCTGAACCAAAGGCTAATGGAACACCCTGGTAGTACTCACCATGTGACCAGGTGTTGATCATCATTGACCAAAAGCCTAGCAGATGAATGAAGTTGGTTGAGAATGAAGAAACTGTAAAGGCAGCAAGTGCAATGCAACAGAGCATAGAAAGACAGATCTCGTAGAGTTAAGAAGCTCCCTCACGAAGCTAAGGAGGCAGTGGAAGATGCACTCCTATAGATAGGACGCGCAGTTAAGAGGAGAGCTATAAAAACATCGTGAAGATCTCGCAGACTAAAATCCTCAAAATTTATGGTCGCGAAGCTCTCGCGGAGATCAAGCCTTAAAGCAGCCGCACGAAGAACATAGCAAGCTCATGTGTGTACTGAATTAAAATTCACTTCGCGAAGTTTGTGTGTGGCCCTGGAAGAGAGAGAGACGCCCAAAATTCTCCTCGCACAGATCTCACGCACTCTGAAGCCTTACCAATTACTACGCGAGTGCAGGAGCATAATTGCGTGAGTACCTAGCGAGAGAGAGAGCTTCTGAAGCTCTACTGCGCGAGATGTCTAAGCACTCCATAACATTTCTACGACAGAATTATAGTGCAAAGGAACTATGCGATAACTTAAGATTCACTACGCGAGTGAGCACTTCCCACCAACCAAAAGCTACTTCGCAAAGGCCCTGCAACTGCGCGAATAAGTGAATACATATGTCAGCCCCACGAAGCACAGGCTCCCCACATCTTAGTTTTAACTTAAGGACCTTTTGGGAATTTCCCAAGGCTAGGGCACACATCTCAAGGCATGAATTTTGAGGCATACATCTCAAGGCATTCAAGAGATGTAACAGTGCCACATTTGCTGAAAAAATTAGGGCTAATCCCTTCAGAGCCAAGGCCACATGGACAGAGTATATAAGCTACACTTAGAGTCTAGTTTTATCATCAACCCTTCTTTTCATCCTCTATCGACTGAGAGCTCCAGCAGGCTAGGGTTAGGGTTTGATCACTTCTTTTTTCCCTTTTTCTTCTCTCTTAGCCCAACACTTGCTGCCGAATCCCCCTGTAAGCAGTTAGGTTTAGTTTTATTTTAGTTTGTAATAGGTTTTATATACATTGGGATTGTGGATGAGCAGTTGTGTACAGGCTGTAGCTTGGAGATAATTCATTGTAAGTTTTGTGTTTATCAATAGATTATTGTTTTAATGCCTAATTGAATCTAAAGATCTTATGATTTCTTTAGATGTCTATAGGATCCATGTATTTGGGACTAGCCCATTCAGTTTCTACTAGATCTATTATTTACCATCTGATTTCCCTTAGTTTGATAGCCCCATGGAAAGCAATGATAGATCTGTAGTGAGATCTTGGGAGCTCGGAGGCCTGTGGACCACAGTGGTTGTAGCAGTTTTCATGTTCTTTCTCAGACCTTTGTGGTATGGACAGACCAATGGGATACCATGTGACCATTCGAGTGGACAGAGTATAGCCCTAAGGTTGTGTCCATTCACATGTTTGAGAAGGATTCTTCTCCCTTGCACATGAGCTTCTAGAGCCTTGTGAGGAGGTTTGTACAGGAACTGGCTCTCCTCTATTTTACCTAGCCGACATCAGATGTCAGATTTGATCTCTCTGTAGTAATTGTAGCTTGAGGCTGAGTCATTACAGGCCATTTATAGCAATGACCAGCTGAATCTAAAGCCCTATTCAACCTATTGCAGGGTCCTTTTTATGGGCACTAGTGAGCCATTGGCCTTAACAAAGCACTTAGGATCTTATGGGTTGGAATACTTATGGATGTAAGTCAGATCTGTGTGCAGATCCGAGGAGCTTGTAGCACTGGCATTATATAGTGCTGCAATAGTATTCAAGGCTTGATCTGGTCTAGTGGCTGGGGAAATGATCAGTCCACTCCTCTGAACTAGTTTGGCAATTTCTGATTTAACTAATGGGATTTGACAAACTCTATATGATAGGTTGTGACTATTTGAGTGGACAACCTATAGCCTTAAGAGCTCTCCTAATGGCATGGGTTAAACTAGATATTTCTATCTTGTCGAGGCTTTTGATAGCGTCTCAGCAAGGAGCACTGCAGAGACAGACTAAATCTTAGTTACATTACTGCTCTAACTCTATACTTAACCTGCTTACTTCTCACCCATTCGCATATTTTATTTTGGTACACACCATCACCACCTTCTTCTTGACCCCTTTCTTTAGGATAGCACTACATTTTATTTCTCAATTGTTAGGATTATTTTAGTGTAGTTGCTACACCCAACTCCCTTTCTTTTGGATTGTCAGATCTGTAGCCAGATTTGGAGGCCTACTATTATAGCCTAGTTTGGATTCTAGATCAATTTCTCTATGGGACAAACTCTTCCTTATCAAAACTTTCTATAATAGGCCTTGTATCTTACAGGTCTAGGATTACTTTAGTTGTGCTGAATCCATTCTTTTATTTTTCTTTGGTTTTAATTGGTTTCCACCACACAATAACCAAAGCACACTGGGGTAAAGACAACAATAAGTTTTTGGCATCGTTGTCAGGGATATTGATCTTTTAAGTAGACCTGAGTTGTACTATAATGTAGATGTCCAAATTCTTTATAGCTGTACCTAAACTAGAATAAAAGTACTACTGATTCTTTATAGAATTTTGCATAAATGGACAGCAGAAGAAGGGAAAAGCTAGAGCTGCAGTTGGAGTGTAGCTAGCTCTGTTTGCACTTTCTTTCCCCTCAGTCTCACTCCATTTATGTTGAATTCCCTGTTATTTTATTTAGTATAAATCTGTGTAGTTATTACTTTTTTTTTTGAAATTCTTTCTGTGTGCTTGTAAGCATTTTCATTACTGTTGGTGTGTGTATGCTC
This sequence comes from Chloranthus sessilifolius, assembly GCA_021018995.1. Lineage (NCBI taxonomy): Eukaryota > Viridiplantae > Streptophyta > Magnoliopsida > Chloranthales > Chloranthaceae > Chloranthus > Chloranthus sessilifolius. The sequence continues at coordinate 45,920,900 of CM037596.1, forward strand.
GGTAGAAGGTCTTTAAACCTTGACTTGGAACCCCCAAATCCAAGGGTGGAAAGGTTCCTTAGACTTAGACACACCACACAAAGCCCTGCTGTTGAAATCGAACCAACTATCATGGCTGAGAGGCAGAGAACATTAAAGGAGTACAATGCACCTAGGGGGTACACCTCTCCCGTCTGTATTCAAGTCTCCTTTGTTGAAGGGAATTATAAGATTAAATCCTCCACCATCAATATGTTGCCTTCGTTTTATGGGCTTAGTAAAGAAGATCCCTACGAGCATATAGACCAATTTTTAGCACTTTACACTACCTTCAATATTGCTGGCTTGGGACCTGAGGCCAAAAAACTGAACCTTTTTCCTTTCTCATTAAAGGACAAAGCCATCTATCAAAACTCCCAGCCAATAGCATACAGTCATGGAGTGACCTTCAAACCAAATTCCTGACCAAATTCTTTCCCATGAACAAAACTAGCTAGATGAGGACAAATATTTTGTCATTCACTTAATCCTCAATTGAGGATTTTTATGAATCTTGGGAAAGGTTCCAGGAGATGTTAAAACAATGCTCCCACCACCAAATCCTAATGTGACAGCTTGTCCAAGTGTTTTATCAAGGAATTAATTCCAAGAGCAGGGACATGGTGGATGCTTCCTGTGGTGGTAGTTACCTCCACAAGACAGTTGAGGAAGCTTGGGAGCTATTTGACATAATAGGGAAAAATTCCATACATCAGGAGTCCCTATCATGGAATGATACCCAGACTCCAGAGAAGATGGTAAAAGAGACCATCCCTAGAGGTGAAATAATTGAAGTTAAGGTGCAAGGTGATTTGGAGAGGAAGGTGGAAAATCTGAGCTTGAAATTTGATAAACTCATGAATGTGATGCAACCCCGGGTGGTTGCACAGGTGGAGGAAGCATGTTTAATATGTCAGTCTCCTACACATTCTATTCCTGATTGTCCATCTGCCACCCAGTTTCCAGATTTTATTATAGAGCAAGCCAATGTTGCTCAAACTTTTGGGCAACAACCTGCTGGGTATTCTTGGAGGAACCACCCTAATCTGAGGTGGAGACAAGATTCTTATCTTCAACCCTAGCAGCAGCAAATGGTAGCTCCTTATAGACCCCAACACCAGTTTAATTAAGGTTACTCACCAAAGCAAAATTTTCTGTTACCTGCCCCACAGTCTAACCAGTTTTCCCTACCCCCACAACAGCCCAGATCCTCTTCATTTGAAGAGCAGATGCTGGCTTCAATGCAGAATTTGGGGAGCTTGGTGCAAGCTGTCAATTCACATGGACAAAGCATCAAGAAGATTAAGGACCAGCTGGGCCAGATTTGTAATGCTTTGAATAGGAGGGAAGAAGAAAAATTGTCTAGTCAGCCCCTGAAAAATCCAAAAGGTCAGTATATGATTGGTGATGCATCCTCTAAAGCGGAGGAAGCTAGTGCTCAGTGATCCAAACATTGGTAATAAGTGTATCATATGTATGAAATTTCTGTGTTAATTTGTGTTCTTTAGACTTCTATCAATTATGTTTTTAGTGTGATGTTGAATTGATTGTGTTGGTTTGTCTGTGTATGCATTACGTTACTGAATACATGTGCATATTTGTCCGCTGAATTTGCTGTGTGTAGTTGTTGATGAATGGTTGAGGTGCCCTTATCATAATTTGCATAAAGTTGAGCTGAAAAACTATTTTTTTAATCCTACAATGTCGATGAACTAGTGATTTAAATGGGCATATGTGTTTCATGATTGAAATGAGTTACCTGTCTGAGGGTTGATGCTCATGCACAGTGGTTGGGTGCACAACAGCATGAATGCACTAACCAATGTGCTGCACTGAGCTAATTGAGTAAAGGTTGAGAAGATATGTTGTCCTACTGAGCTAGAAGGCTTATATTTACTGTGTGAGCCATCACATGGCTTCCTCGCGAACTAAAAGCCTGCGCAATGGCTATAAAAATGCCTCACAGAGCTGCCTTTCTGCTCCGTGAGCTCAGCTGTAAGAGAAGCATGGCCTCAGTGTTGTTCTACGCGAGCACGACGCAAGATAAATATCTGAGGCAACACAAGGACCCACGCACTAAGGTCAATGATTCAACGCCATAAGTTTTCAATGTGCGACAGTTTGTTCTTCTGTCAAACATAATGCCTCGCGGTCTTAAATGCCAACTGCGCGAGAATTTTACTCTGCGAGCTCCTCTTGCCAACTCTGCGAACTATGAGATTTGCTCTATAAACTCAGCGAAGCCCCTCATTTTCTTCATTTCCTTTGTCTGCCCTAGTTTTCCAGCATAAGAATCGATGTCCCTTTCTCCTCCTTTCTTCTCTACTTTGTAATCCACACCACCTCAGGCGTTTTCCTCTCATCATCTTGTTCCCCAACTCCTCCTAATAACTTCGAGCAAGGTTTGGGGGATTTGAGCTACTGTGCACAATTTCAAGTGGAACCCTAGCTCTCAACTGGTACGATCTCCATTTCTCTCTCTGCCTTGTGTTTGATTTAGTTAAAAGAATAAAAGAAAGGGAGAATTTGAAGCTTTTGTGCTTACTCAGAGTGAGTGGTATTTTCTCAAAGTTGCAAACCCAAATTTTGATAATCTGAGCACCTATGGTCACGGGTTCAAAATTTGTAGATACCCTCACGGTGATGCTGAACCCATCCGTTAGTGGCAGCCTTGTGGCCACTAGAAAATTAGCTAGGATTGTAGAGGCCTCCACTTTGGAGACCTCTGAGGCTCCCTCACCTGTTGTTGAGCCCTCCATTCTAAAAGAAAAGAAGAAATCTGCTCCAAAGAAGAGGGCCAGAGTGCACCCACCTGCTACAACCCCTGAAAAATCAAAGAAGAAGCACATAAAGGGCAAAGCTGTGGCCCCTGCGATCCCTAAGATTGAGGAGGAAGTAACTACTGATTGCCTCAGGGTCCCTTCTAACTTTGTACAATCAATCCAGCTGGAGGCTAAAACTATTTTCGATAAAGCTTATTTTGAGGAGCTACCTGAGACTTCTGCCTCCATTGAATATCTGACAAAGGCATCTCTGCTGCCCCTGTTGCGACCCTCAATGCAGCTGGTTTTCCCAAGATTGGTAAGGTTATTTTATCAGAATATGAAGTTAAAAACTGGTGATGATGCGAACCCAGCACTACTGGTTTTAATTAATGATTTTGAGATGCTATTCAACTAGGCAAACATTGCAAGGATACTAGGGATACCAGCCAGGTATATCCTTATGTGGGGCTTGGGTCCTCCTTTGACTGCCACCATTACTGAGATAGCCAAAGAGTTAATTGGAGGGATCACTGCCTCAGGTGACTCATCAGAAAGAGGGATTTGCACCCCAACCTTAGGCTAATGGATGTTGTGTTGCGAAAAAATATATATTGCTCTGGGCATGAGTAGGAGAGGAGGTACCCCATAGCTAATGCCCTCTTATCATTTTACAGAAACCACTACTTGGATGCAGCTAAGTTAGTTTTGATGAGATTATAGATTTATGCGAGAAGGTAAAAATAATGAAGAAACCTCATGCCCTTCCCTGCTGCAGATTGATTACTGCATTGTTGAAGTGGGGGAAGTACCAATTTCAAAGGGAGGAGGAGACAGCACTGAACCCCAAACAGAGTGGGAAGAAGCAATGGGGAATCAGTGGCACCATGATGGAAAGGAAGAAGAAGAGGAGGGAGGAGTTACTGAGAGATTCAGCCCCCACCATTAAAGAAGTTGTTGCTGTTGTTACTGCTGCAACCTCTCTCTCACTTGTGCCAGCCAGCACCACACTCACCACCTCTTCTATTACCCCTACCTCCATGCCTGCTACACCTTCCACCCAGACATCACAGGCCATCACAGGCCCACTACCCTTACCTGACCCTATATAACTAACCACCATTGCCCCAGCCACCTTACCTATTTTTGCACCATTTCCTATTTTTCCAGCCTACCCTAGCCCACCTGTCATGGCCCCATACTAAAAGAAAAGGAAAACTTCTAAAACCCCTACTACACCCCAACCCACCTATATAACCCAAACAATTCCAATCCCTGAAACCACACCCTATGAACCTGAAGCCCATACCTTAGAAGTCCCACATTATTCCATTGAGTCTTCTCCACCTTTTGTACCTATCCCTAGTGAGCCTGTAGACCAATCCATTCCCTTCTCCCATGATCATGAGCTATTTTCAGGAGAGAAATTTTCCACTATGATGTCTACTATTCTAGGAGACATCAACCTTGAGTATATACCTCTCCCAGACTCACCTCACCCTCCACACTTTACCCCTCCACATCAGACACCACCACAGGTCACCACCTTCACTCATAGACTAACATCTCCCTTCCAACCAGTTTCACCTATCCAACCCACACCCAATACTATACCAGACCTCTTACCCTAAGTCCTACACCTCTTACTCTCCCTACAGTCCCAAATGCTGGCTAACACTCAAAACCAACCCTCTATTGAGACATACATTCAATCCCTAACTTCCACTCTCCAAAACCAGGCCTATCTAGAAACCTGCCTCCAAGCCATCCGATCAACTTTAGCTACCTTACCCCAACCCTTATCCTTAGCAACCACCACACCCTCTCCTACTTACATTGAAGCCTCCACATTAACTGACCCTGATACCCCCCTTGTGGTAGCCACCTCCGATGCTGCAACAGATGTGGATGACCTCATACGTACCTCTTTCAAGTCAATCCAAACAGAACAAGATCTTGAACCCCAACCTAAGCTACAATATGAAATTCCCCAAACCACTCCTTTTTGGTTCCTGGCTGGCCTTTCTTCAAGTGAGGACTAGCCTTTGATTCCTGCCTCTTCTTTTTCAATCCCCCCCTACTCCACCCTCCTTCATGCAATGAAATCCAACCCTTACCTTAAAAAGAATGTCATTTGAGGGATGACTACTATCAAAACATCCATCAGGATACCCTATGAAGAGAGGATCCATCGAATAAAGTTGGATAACGAGATTCAGCTTAAGAATATCACCAAAAGGTGGAGACAACTGTTGCATTTATATAAAGCCCAAGAGAGTATAGCTGCCCAAGAGAAGCTGAATGGTGAACATGAAAAAATGGCTACTGCAATAGAGAAGCTGAGAGTTGATGGATTAGAGAAGAGGTTGACTGCTTCAAAGGAGATCAGGCAGCTCCTTATCTCTCGAGCTGAATTGGCGGAACAAAAAGCTGAAATCCTGGAAAGGCAATTAACTCTAACAACTGAGAGAAAGCCTCCACCTGCTGTTGGGGAGTCTGAGAAAGAGAAAGGAGCCAAAATTAAAGATGAACCAGTAAATATTTAGCCAAGGAATTTGATGATTAAATTGTGCACATGTATTTAGTTAGGAAATAGTGTGTCATTTTATGTGTAGTTTACTTCCACATACTTTGTGCATACTTTAGTTGTTATAATAACATTACTCTTTGTTTTGTTTTGTTTTGTTTTCAATCTGTCTTTCTTTATATCAGTGTGTTTATTTTTATATTATTTGTTATGTGTTTTTCCCTCTCGAAGTTTTTGTTCTGTTAATCTCTAGGTCTTGAGCCTGCTGCACATTCACATTCACCTTTGAATCAGTGAGGACACTGCTCCTCATAGGTTTGGGGGTGTGGCAGGACAGGTCTGCCAATAGAACAGTTAACTTTAGTGTAGTAGTGTTGGTTTAATTAGGATGAATAAAATCAATTCCCACCTAACTTGTTAGAATGAGAAAAATTATGGAAAATTAAAAATTTTTGTAGACATTTTGAAACTAAAAATTTTAAAATCTTTGCACCACCATGAAGCTAACATCAGAAAATTTTTCAATTAGTACTTAGTGAACCTAAGAGGAGAGAAAAATGTGAAAATACACCCCATGGGTTAATTTGAGGACCATACGTAGTGAGATTTGGGCTCATCATTTTCTTTTGAAGAGTGCTTTTGGCATTATTTCTGCTCTAAGGACTAATTGAGTCAAGACCTTTTCACTAGAAGTTAGGCACCTCCAAATCAAAACTGATTGATAGCACTCATGACACTAAGGAAATGATTCAACGCCTTCATTTGGGTAGTTTGAGCCTGAAAATTTAACCTTTTAAAACTGCTCTTTTGCATACACTCGTTGAGCATTAAAAATCCTACTTTTCTTTGAGAAACACTGCAGTACTTGCACCTTAACCTCTTGACCTGATTCAACTGTACCCTCACTTTGATAATTCAGAAGGTAAAGGAGAAGGAGTTGAAGATAGTGAGAGTAGTTTAACATTTGGTGGAAGGAGAAGAAAAGCAACATATGAGCAATAGTGTATTAGTGGATTTTGTGTGGCAGTTCATCATTATATATATATATATATATATATATATATATATAAGAGAAAAAGAAAGAGAAGTCTAGAGAAGAACATCATCTAAAAATTGAAAAGAAAAGGAGAAGCTGGCCACTTTGATTATGAAATATATCAAGTAAGATAAAGTTATGCTGAAATGAAGGTAGTGAAGTCATCAATCACTCCTTACCTTGCTGATTTCTTAGTTTTAAATCCCTTTTTACCCCTTCATTTTTTTTATATCCCTCATCCATAAGCCACATTACAACCCATTCAAAAAATACCTTGTAGATCCAAAGTGAAATGAGCTGTCAAGTGGAGATGAGGAGTTGTCTAATCTATGGTGAAAAGTCATGAGGATATCAGAAATAAGAAGCTTTGCCTCTGCTCTTGCTTGCAGGCCCATTTAGGGTCTGTAACTGCTCTTGAGCTGATGAGAATCTAAACACCCTTTTGATTTTCATTGTTGAGAGATAGCCCTGGTGAGAATTGGGTCTGAATTTTAACTTCTTTGGAGTTGTATCCAACCTGATTTTTGAATTTAAGGCAATCTTTGTATTGATTATATGCACATTGTATTCCTGATGTGAACTAATTGGTGGTGATGCACATGCATGTTGATTTTGAGTTTTAAATGATTGCATTACTGCTGTAATTTCCTCTGATTTTAAAGGATAGGTGTGGACTGAGGCTTTATTGATTGAAATTGTTTTGTCATTTACTGCACTATTTTTAACTATTTTAATGGTGAAGTTTTTGGGTACCTTTACTGCACTATTTTTAACTATTTTAATTCAGAAGACTTCACTCCTCCACTAGGGATCACCTAGGGGTTTTAACGGCTTGGTACATATGCTAAATGTATCTGTGCTCCTTATAAAAGTGGCATTTAAATTCTTAGAATAGTTGTTTTTAGTTTTTCCTTTGCTCAGGGACTAACAAAGATTAGGTTTAGGGGTGTGTTATTCACAGAAAAGTACCACTTTTCACCTCCTAACCTAGCCTTTGATAGACCTTGAAGCAGACTAATAATCATTTGTTAAGTGTGTTTTATAGTTAGCAATAACCTGTCCAACTTAACACAAAATCCATCCTGATTGGCCCAAAGAAGAGGGAGAAGACATGCAAAGATGACAACTGAACCAAAGCCTAATGGAACACCCTAGTAGTGCTCACCATGGTGACCAAGTACTGATCATCATTGATAAAAAGCCTAGCTGATGAATGAAGTTGGCTGAGAATGAAGAAACTGTAAAGGCAGCAAGTGCAATGCATCGAAGCATATGAAGATAGATCTCGCTGAGTTGAGAAGCTCCCTCACAAAGCTAAGGATGCAGTGGAAGATGCTCTCGCACAGATAGGACGCGCAGTTAAGAGGAGAGCTATAAAGATATCGTGAAGATCTAGTGGACTAAAATCGTCAAAATTTGTGGTCACGAAGCTTTCACGGAGATCAAGCCTTAAAGCAGCTGCGCGAAGAACATAGCGAGTCCATGTGTGTACTGAACAAAAATTCACTTCGTGGAGTTCATGCGTGGTCCTGAAAGATAGTGAGACGCTCAGAATTCTCCTCACACAGATCTCGCACACTCTAAAGCCTTACCAATTACTATGCGAGCGCAGGAGCATAACTGCGTGAGTACCTAGCGAGAGAGAGCTTCTAAAGCTCTACTGCGCGAGAAGTCTAGGCACTCCAGATCATCTCCGTGGCAGAATTGTAGCGCAAAGGAACTGCGGGATAACTAAAGATTCACTGCGCGAGTGAACACTTCCCACCAACCAAAAGCTACTCCGCAAAGACCCCTACAACTGTGCGAATAAGTGAATACATATGCCAGCCTCGCGAAGCATGGGCTCCCCACTTCTAAGTTTTAACTCAAGGACCTTTTGGGAATTTCTCAAGGCTATGGCACACATCTCGAGGCACATATTTTGAGGCACACATCTCAAGGCATTCAAGGGATGTAACAGTGCCATGTTTGCTAAAAAAATTAGGGTTAATCCCTTCAGAGCCAAGGCCGCATGGACAGAGTATATAAGCTATACTTAGAGTTTAGTTTTATCATCAACCCTTCTTTTCATCCTCTGTCGAATGAGAGCTCCAGTAGGCTAGGGTTAGGGTTTGATTACTTCTTTTTCCCCTTTTTCTTCTCTCTTAGCCCAACACTTCTGGCTAATCCACCTGTAAGCAGTTAGGTTTAGTTTTATTTCAATTTATAATAGGTTTTGTTACATTGGGATTGTGGATGAGCAGTTGTGTATAGGCTGTGGCTTGGAGACAGTTCATTATATGTTTTGTGTTTATCAATGGATTGTTGTTTTAAGGCCTGATTGAATCTAAAGATCTTATGGTTTCTTTAGATGTCTATAGGATCCATGTATTTGGGACTAGCCCGTTCAGTTTCTAGTAGATATATTATTTACTATCTGATTTCCCTTGGTTTGATAGCCCCATGGAAAGCAATGCTAGATCTGTAGTGAGATCTGGGGAGCTCGAAGGCCTGTGGACCATGGTGGTTGCAGCAGTTTTCATATTCTTTCTCAGACCTCTGTGGTATGGACAAACCAATGGGATACCCTGTGACCATTCGAGTGGACAGAGTATAGCCCTAAGGTTGTTTCCATTCACTTGTTTGAGAAGGATTCTTCTCCCCTGCACATGAGCTTCTAGAGCCTTGTGAGGAGGTCTGTATAAGAACTGGCTCCCATCTATTTTACCTAGCCGACATCAGATATTAAATCTGATCTCTCTATAGTAATTGCAGCTTGAGGCTGAGTTATTACAGGCCATTTGTAACAATGACCAGTTGAATCTAAAGCCCTATTCAACCTGTTACATGGTCCTTTTTGTGGGCACTAGTGAGCCATTGGCCTTAGTAAAGCACTCAAGATCTTATGGGTTGGAATACCTATGGATGTTAGTCAGATCTGTGCATAGATCTGGGGAGCTTGTAGCACTGGCATTACCTAGTGCTGTAATAGTATTCATGGCTTGATCTGGTCAAGTGGCTCAGAAAATGATCAGTCCACTCCTTTGGACTAGTTTGGCCATTCCTGGTTTAACTTATAGGATTTGACAGACTCTATAGGATAGGCTGTGACCATTTGAGTGGACAACCTATAGCCTTAAGAGTGCCCCAAATGGCATGAGTTAAACTAGATATTTCTACCTTGTTGAGGCTTTTGATAACATCTCAGAAAGGAGTACTGCAGAGATAAACTAAATCTGAGTTACATTACTGCTCTAACTCTGAACTTAACCTACTTACTTCTCACCAATTCATATATTTTATTTTGGTACACACCATCACCACCTTCTTCTTGACCCCTTTCTTTAGGATAGGGCTATATTTTATTTCTCTATTGTTAGGATTAATTTAGCGTAGTCATGACACCCAACTCCCTTTCTTTAGGATTGTCAGATCTGTAGCCAGATTTGGAGGCCTACTATTATAGGTCATTTTGGGTTCTAAATCAATTTCTCTGTCGGACAAACTCTTACTTATCAAAACTTGCTACAATAAGCCCTATATCTTGCAGGTCTAGGATTACTTTAGTTGTGCTGAATCCATTCTTTTATTTTACTTTGTTTTTAATTGGTTTCCACCACATAATAACCAAAGCACACTGGGGTAAAGACACAACAAATATGTTCAATGGAGTAAACCTAGCCATATATATTAGAAAACCTAGACACATTCTAACTTAGACATGACTCTGGCAGCAACTACCACGACCTTGAACAAAACATCCCTTCCAAAAAGAATTGCGCCTCTGGCTTAGGGATATCCTTAACTTGCTGCCGCTGGAAGAGGAACTGCAAGCCAGGAGTGGGGATGAGAGGGCTTAAGGGGACGGAGGTGGAGCAGGTGGTGGTGGGAGGGAGGAGGATGGGGAGGAAGGCACAGATGGTTCCATCTTCCTTTTCTTTTTGTTTCTTTTATTCTTTTTCTTCTGCTCCTTGGCCAAAATCCTTTGGACTTCCTCATACTCGTCCCACAGGAACTGTAAGGGGTCAGGTTCTGGACGTGGCGGTGGAGTCCCCCAAACTAGTTCAAATTTTATTGGAAGCTCAATGGGTTTGTCGTCCGCCATGGTTCTGGATAGGGATGAATTAAGGAGGTTAAACGCGAACAACTGCGAAGGAGGTGAACCAGGCAGGTATTTAAAATGTAGGAGGTGGGATGCATATTGTCGTATTAAAATTTCTCATCTTCCCAAGTCATAATTGCTAAAATGGTATTGGTGGTAGGTGGCAAGTCGATTACTGAAAGTATGGAACGTCGTGCGATAATATGGGGACTGGTACCGCAGAGTGCATGGTGGTTTATTTATAGCAATGGGAGTTAAGGCAGGGAGACAAGAGGAATTAATGTTTAGACATGGAGGAAAAAGAACTTTGATAGGATTGGGGGGTGGTAGTGTGTCGACAGGTTGGTACAACCTATCGATGAGTGAAACATTGGTGAACCTCTCAAGAGGTTCACACAATCCGGTCGATGGGTCTAGGTTGCCAACTGCCTTATTTCCAAGAAGTTCACCCATTCTTCGCCAAGTTTCTTGAATTCACCATTCATCCCCTCGACAGGTTCTATGAACCTATCGAGAATTACAACCAAAGACCCTTAGAAGCTATCAACAAGTTAAGAGATCCTATCGACAGACAATTATACACCAGTAGAACCCTAATGACTCTGCTAAACAGTAATAAAAACACCAAAACAACAACTATGGTACATAATATATATTGTTGAGAAGCAGTCAAGTAATGGAGGTTTGTGAAGGGAAGTGGTCATCATGGGCTCCATAGTTTCAACAATAGTTTTGAGCCTTTGACCATTTACTTTCATAATCCTGCCATCGTTAGGATCCTTAATTTCAACTGCTCTAGATGGGGATACATGCTAAACTATGTAGGGTCCCTCCCATCTGGATCTCAATTTTCCTGAGAAAATTTTTAGCTTAGAGTTGAAAAGCCATACCTCATTGCCAACAATGAAATCTTTTCTTAACAACTGCTTGTCAAAGAAGGCCTTGGTTTTCTCCTGTAGATTCTCACATTAGAATAAACATTCAACTTCAGCTCTTCCAGCTCAGATAGCTGGAGTTTCCTCTGAATGCCAACAGAAGTCAAGTCAGTATTTAATGCTTTGATAGCCCAATATGCCCTGTGCTCAAGCTCCACTGGTAAATGACATGCCTTGTCATATACCAACTTGAAAGGAGACATCACAATGGTAGTCTTATAGGCAGTTCTATAAGCCCACAGGGCATCAGATAGCTTCAGAAACCAATCCTTTCGATCCACTCTCACTGTTTTCTCCAAAATATGTTTTATCTCTCTGTTAAAAATCTCCACCTGCCCACTAGTTTGTGAGTGGTATGATGTGGCAACTCTGTGTGTCACAGAGTTCTTTCTAAGGAGGTTCTCAAATTGTTTATTGCAGAAATGGCTCCCCCAATCACTGATGATGGCTCTGGGAGTGCCAAACCTAGAGAAAATGTTGTCCTTCAAAAAGTTTAGGATGACCTTGTGATCATTAGTTCTAGTGGCTATGGTCTCAACCCATTTGGACACATAGTCCACAACCACAAGAATATAATTATAACCATGGGAAAGAGGGAAGGGGCCCATAAAGTCTATCCTCCAAATATCAAAAAGCTCAACCACAAGAATGGGTTGCAGTGGCTGAGTTTGTTGCCTCCGCAAGCTTGTTCATAGCACATGGGTAGAATGTTTTTAAATTCAGTTTTAGGCACACATCTTCTTACCACTTGGTTTGCACAATACTTAAAAAGGTAAGGGTCCTCCCACATGTAATATCGAATCTGTGAGAAAAATAGATTCCTATAATCCTTATTCCAATGTGGGGGGATTATACCTGTAGCTAGATAGTTTACTATGTTGGCAAACCAGGGAACACTCATCTCTACAGGAAAAAGCTGTTCATTTGGGAAGGAATCTTTGATGGGCAAACTCTCATGTTCAACGGTTGGGATTCTAGATAGGTGGTCCGCTACCACATTCTCAATCTCCTTCTTCTCCTTGATCTCTAAATCAAACTCCTGCAAAAACAAAACCCATCCTATCAGTCTAGCTTTACCATCCTTTTCGGACAAGAGACATTTTAAGGCTGAGTGGTTAGTAAACACAATGATCTTAGATCCCAACACATATGATCTAAATTTCTCCAAAGCAAATATAATGACCAATAGTTCCTTTTCAGTTGTTGTGTAATTCAGCTGGGCATTAGCCATGGATTTGGTTGCATAAGCCACTACACTCGGTGCTTTAACTTTTCTTTGTCCCAAGACTGCACCAATAGCAAAGTCTAATGCATCACACATCAGTTCAAATGGCAAGGAGAAATCAGGATCTTGTAAAATGGGAGCACTAGTCAAACATGCCTTTAGCAATTCAACGGCAACCAGGCATTCATCATTGAATTCAAATGGAACCTCTTGGCACAACCAGTGGCAAAGAGGTTTGGAGATTTTACTAAAATCTTTGATGAACCTTCGAGAGAAGCCAACATGTCCCAAGAATGATCTAACTTGCTTGACAGTTTTTGGTGGGGGTAGATGTGCAATGAAATCGATTTTAGCTTGATCAACCTCTATCCCTTTGTAGGAGACAACATGTCTTAAGACAGTGCCTTGAGTCACCATGAAGAGACTCTTCTCCCAACTCAAGACTAGGTTGGTTTCTTCACATCTCTGCAACACCAAGCTAAGGTGATCCAATCATTGGCTAAAATCATCCCCATAAATGGAAAAGTCAACCATAAAAATCTCTAAGAACTAATCAATCATGTCAGAGAAAATAGCATACATACATCTTTGAAAGGTGGCAGGTGCATTATATAATTCAAATGGCATCCTTCTATATGTAAAGGTTCCAAAGGGGCATGTAAAGGTAGTTTTCTCTTGATCTTGTGGGTATACAGGGATCTAAGTGTACCCTGAATAACCATCAAGAAAATAGTAAAATGCCTTGCCTACCAGCTTATCAAAGATTTGATCAATGAAGGGCAATGGGAAATGGTCTTTGTTGGTTTTCTCATTGAGTTTCATATAATCTATACACACCCTCCAACCAGTGGTCTGTCTGGTTGGGATCAGCTCTCCTGAGTCTGCTTGAACTATAGTGATCCTGAATTTCTTAAGCACCACTTGGGTATGTGCCACTGTTATGTGGTGAAAAATGTCACTTTTCACCCTATAACCTCACCATTGATAGACCAGTGAGCACACTAATAAGGTCTTGTCAAGTGCATTTTATAGACAACAATAAAGGAAGGTACTAATGCAGAAAACCACTCAAGAATGCCCAAAAAGGAGCTATCTCTCAGCACAGGGCAAACCTAGTAACAACACACTAGAGGGTAGCACATCACTGGACCCTTGGAGCGCGTGGCTACACTAGGGCAAGGCGAAGGAAGTAAAAACAGGCTGAGAACGTCCTATCGATTGGTCACCTGAAGACGTCGATAGGAGCTGAGAGCAAAGAAAGGAAGAATTCAAGGCAGTTGAAGAGGTCTTCTATAGGATCTCAAAACCTATTGAGCAGCTGAAAGGAAAGAAGAAACCAGAAACCATCCTATTGAAAACTTGCCTGAAGAGTGAAAGGAACCTATCGAATGGTTTCTTAAACCTATCGAGATGAGAATGCTGGAACAGATTCTGTCGAAGGGTGATTGAGCCATTCAATAAGACTGAAAGCAAACCTATCGAACTGGCGGAATGAAGAGCAGAACCTGTTGAAATGGTTTTCTAACCTGTCGAAGAGCTTTTCCAACCTGTCGAATACTCCAAACAAAGGACTGAGAAGGCTGAAACTCTAAGCGAAGATTCATCCTATCAAAACCTATCGAACGGATCTGAGAACCTAGCGAAAGGACCAAAATGCTCGATTCCAACCTGTTGAAAGCTTCCTGAACCTGTCGAAATTGTGTGCAGAACTTCTCAGAAATTCAGCTGAGCACACGTTGTACATCAGTGACCCGCTACACGCAACCCGAGGCACTTGGTGACCGACACGACGGTTCCAGAAGATGCCCTAGAAAGCCCTAACCGACCTACGTGCTTTAACAGAACTCTAACAAACTGTGACAACCTTCTAGAAGGAATTTTTGGCGGGAAAAATAGAGGACAAAGCTATATATAGAGATCCCAAATTGCCATTGGGGGGAGATCAAGATCTGAGCCAAATTCTAGAGATTAACGCCTGCAGAGCAATTCCATTTACCTCCTTTAGCCCAACCATGGTTGGCTAAGTCCCTTGGAGTAGCGAGGAGCGAAGTTAGATCTGTAATTGGGTGAGGTTAAGAGTGCTATTGTAGGTTCCTAGCTGTATAGACTATAGATCTGAGAGTATTTCCATTGTAAAGTGACCTTGTTTGCAATGATAATGCTATTTTTAATGCTTCAATTATATTTAAATTTTCTTTGGTTCCATTTGGTGATCGATCGGATTTGTGTAGAGGAGTTATAGATCAGCTCACCCACTTAACTGGTAGACCTCTTGGATACCATCTGATCTCCCTGGATCTGATGCTCCTGTGATTCCTTGAGTTTGTGACCTAGGAATTGCAGCATCTATAGTAGTTTTAATTGTTCTAATTGAGTTTTTGGCTTTGTAGGAGATCCCTAGGATGGTCTATGACCATTAAAGTGGATAGATCATAACCTTAAGATAAATCTAAACTCAGGCCTCAATTGAATTCATCTGCTGCAATCTATGGAATCGATAAAGTCTATAGGATGGTCTGTGACCATTAAAGTGGACAGATCATATCCTTAATACCAAGTGGATCCTTTGATTTGGAGTGGAATTTATACCCTGCAGCTATGCTTATAGCCAGCGAGGGAATTGTGTGCTCTAAACCTCTATGGCATGATTAATTGAATCTGATTTCAGTGAAAACCAACGTCTAAGCTACTCTTCTCCATTTTTTGCGTTTTTACTCTTTTCCCCTACAAGATCTAAGCTCCTAAACTCGATCCAATTTAACTTATGTTTAATTGTAGCTTAGTTTAAGTGACAATCCATTCCAAAACTCTCCCTTGTCTTTTAGCTAAATTAGTAATAGTTAGGGTGCCAGATCTGACACAGATATGGAGATATGTCATATTTCTAAACAACCTCCTTGTGGACATTCCCTTACTCACCATTCTTTTAAAGCTTGCTACAATAGATCGTAAATACTTGTAGGTCTGTATGAGTGTGTCTGCCTAGTTTTATTGATGATTTTAGACCTCATTTGAGGGAAGGTAAACACCCCAACAAGTTTTTGGCGCCGGTGCCGGGAAGGCAGTTTAGAAATTAATAGATCTAAGTTTTGATCATAGATTTGTAGTTTTTGTTTGATTTTACTAACTGCATTTTTAAGTTTTGTTGTTTTTCAGTGTTTTGTGTGCATTTCATCAGGTCTAAGGCTACCAGTGAGAGGAGAATCGTGCTAGAGATTGCTCTGTAGTTTGCAACCGTCTACTCCCCTGCTATTTTTCAGATCTGTTGATAATTTTTGTTAGAATAGTTAGAAATTTTGGTTGATTCTGTTTATTGTGTGTTTGGATCTGTTTTGCATTTAGAATCTGAGTGTTGTATGTTTGATAGGATAACTCTGCAACCTCAGATTATTCCACTAAATCCAGAGGTTGAAAAACTTCTCAGATCCAGACCAACTATACCTACTTTTGTTGCATTTGATTATGTAGAAATGGGTGAGCAACAGCAGCCGAGAACCCTTAAGGAGTTTAATGTACCAGGGATCTACAATTCCCCCTTCTGCATTCAATTCCCAGCTGCTCAGGGAAACTATGAGATAAAATCATCCATCATTCAAATGCTGCCCTCATTTCATGGCCTGACCAAAGAAGACCCCTATAAGCACATTGATGAGTTCTTGGGACTGTGCACTACATTTAATATCACAGGTTTGGGGGAGGAGGCCACCAGGATGAGACTCTTTCCTTTTTCATTAAAGGACAGAGCCAGGACCTGGTTGTCTTTGCTTCCCCCTAACAGTATTCAGTTTTGGAGTGATCTCCAATGTCAGTTTCTGGCCAAATTCTTTCCTATGTAAAAAACCAGCCAGTTGAGGAAGGGTATCATCTCTTTTACCCAAGATCCAACTGAAGACTTTTATCAATCCTAGGAGAGATTTAAGGAACTCCTCAAGAAATGCCCCCACCATCAAATCCCTGAATGGCAATTGGTTCAATGTTTTTATCAGAGAATTAATGCTCAAAGTAGAGATATGATAGATGCCTCCTGTGGTGGCACCTATCTCCATAAAACTGCTGAGGAGGCATGGGAGCTCTTTGACATCATTAGTGAGAACTCTATGCAAAGGGAAACCTTAGCAAGATATCTAGAGCCTCCTAAATTGATGAAAGAGAACACCTCAAGGGGAAAGATATATAAAGTGAGTGTGCCAAGTGAGTTAGAAAGGAAAGTGGACAGCTTAACTCTGAAATTTGATAGGCTGATGAGAGCAATGTAGTCACCTGTGCCTGCTAGAGTGGAGGAGGCATGTGCCATATGCTAGTCCCTTGCTCATCCCATGGAAGAATGCCCATCTGCTGACCAATTTCTTGATTTTATAACAGAGCATGTGGTTGCAGTTCTATAAGCGTGACCGCATGGGTATCAATGGAGGAACCACTTAATCGAGGTGGAGGCAAGATGCATACCCCTGTACCAAAGAATAAAGAAGAACCCCAAAGAGCCCATGCCCCATGAAATGCTCACTATCGAGAAGGTTATGCCCCAAGGCCTCGATGTCGGCAACCCATAGCCCAACACATGGCTCCTCACTGCGAAAGAAGCGCACCCCCTCCAACAGTGAGAGCACCATCCTTTGAGGAACAAGTTCTATCCTCACTACAGAGCTTGAACACCTTAACCCAAACTGTGCACTCTCACAATCAAAGCATTAAAAAGATAGAGGACCAACATGGCCAGCTGTCTGATGTTATGACTAGGAGAGAGGGAGGAAGGTTGCCTAGCCAACCACAAGACAATCCACGAAGGCAGTTGTAGTGGGTGAAGTTTCCTCCACTTATGAGGAAGCTAAATCTATTACAACTTTGAGAAGTGGTAAGTTAGTGGACAATCAAGTGGGCTATGAGCCTGTCAAGAACTTGGAGGAGGAAAATGAGGTAATTTCTAACAGCACACAACCAAGACCACCAATGGTGAATTTGCAGGAACAATAAGCTGTGAATAAAGAGGATAATGAGGATCCTCAAGAAAAAAAAAAACTCAAAAAGAAAGAGGCCCCATTGGCTAAGGCTGCAAGTGAGGGAGCAATCCCACACTTGCCATTTCCGAAGGTACTACTGGCACCTTCCCCTTTTGATAAAGGGCAAGAAAAAATTGAGGAAATGATGGAGACTTTCAAGCAAGTAAAGATCAATATGCCTTTACTTGATGCCATTAAACAAGTCCCAGCCTATGCCAAATTCTTAAAAGACCTATGCACCCATAAAAGACAGTCTAGGATACACTTATCCAAGAAAGTCTTTTCAGCAGAAAAAGTTAAGCATGCCCTGTCCATTGCAACTCCCCCTAAACTTCAAGACCCTGGACTCCCCACCATCCCCTGCATCATTGGGGATCATACCATTGACAAAGCCCTATTAGATCTAGGAGCCAGTGTAAATTTGCTTCCATATTCAGTATATGAGAAGTTAGGCTTAGGCAAATTAAAGCCCACACATATTGTTCTCCAGCTGACTGGCAGATCTGAAAGGAAACCTGTGGGGATAATCGAGGATGTTTTGGTAAGAGTTAACAAATTCTTTTATCCTGCTGACTTTTTGGTGCTGGATATGGAACCAGCTAGGAATGCCACCTCCATACCTGTGATTCTAGGCAGACCCTTTTTGGCCACAGCTAATGCTTATAGTCAATGCAGGTCTGGAATCATGGAAGTGTCATTTGGCAATATGAAGGTCAAATTGAATGTATACAATGCAGCCAATCAACCTCATCCTGATGAGGATTGTTTTTCTCTAGATGTAATAGATGAGGCTGTCCAGGAAAATGTGAATATGCTGCTACGTGGTAAAGAATGGTGTAATGAATTAGCCGAAGTATGGAAAGAAACAGAGGTAGAGCAGCGTCCCACCTCTCAAATCGAGCATGTGAAACTTGTCTCTTCTGAAGCTCCACTAGCACAACACCATCCATGGAGGCCTACTTTGTTACCCCTATCACCCCCCTCTCAGACACCCGTATTGCCCTCCCTCATCAGTCCCCCAGAGGTGGAGTTAAAGCAGCTCCCAAAATCTTTGAAATATGCCTTTTTAGGAGACAACACCAAATTTCCTATTATAATCTCTTCTTCCCTCACTCCCGAGCAGGAAAAAGAACTATTGTGTGTACTGAAAAGGCATAAGAAGGCAATAGGTTGGACCATTGCAGACCTAGGGGGAATAAATCCTGCTGTGTGCATGCATAAAATTCATCTCGAGGAAGGATCCAAACCTTCTAGAGAGATGCAGAGGAAGCTCAACCCATACATGCAGGAGGTTGTGATGAAGGAGGTGGTCAAACTCCTAGATGCTGGGATAATTTATCCCATCTCGGATTCACAATGGGTAGCACCTACCTAGGTTGTACCCAAGAAATCTGGCATTACAGTTGTTGAAGCAGATTCAGGAGAGCTGATCCCAACCAGATAGACCACTGGTTGGAGGGTATGCATAGACTACCGAAAACTCAATGAAAAGACCAGCAAGGATCACTTCCCACTGCCCTTCATCGACCAAATCTTGGACAAGCTGGCAGGCAAGGCCTACTACTATTTTCTTGATGGATATTTAGGGTACAATCAGATCCCTGTATACCCTCAGGACCAAGAAAAGACCACATTCACTTTCCCATTTGGCACCTTTACATACAGAAGGTTGCCATTTGAGTTATGTAATGCACCTCCCACTTTCCAAAGATGCATGTATGCTATCTTCTCTGACATGATTGATAAGTTTTTGAAGATCTTTATGGATGATTTCTCCATTTATGGAGATGATTTTAGCCAATGCCTACACCACCTCAGCTCCGTACTGCAAAGGTGTGAGGAAACCAACCTAGTTTTGAGTTGGGAGAAAAGTCACTTCATGGTGACTCAAGGCACTGTTCTAGAACATGTTGTCTCTCACAAAGGAATCGAGGTTGATCAAGCTAAGATCGATTTGATTTCTCATTTGCCCCCTCCGAAAACTGTTAAACAAGTTAGGTCATTTCTGGGTCATGCTGGCTTCTACAGAAGGTTCATCAAGGATTTCAGCAAAATCTCCAAACCCCTCTGCCACCTGTTGTGTCAAGATGTCCCTTTTGACTTCAATGCTGAATGCCAAGTTGCTTTTGAATTGCTAAAAACCTTTTTGACCACAACTCCCACTTTACAATCCCCTGATTTTTCCTTGTCATTTGAACTGATGTGTGATGCATCAGATTTTGTCATTAGAGCAGTATTGGGGCAAAGAAAAGACAAGACACCTTCTCTAGTGGCATATGCCCGTAAATCAATGGTTGATGCTCAATTGAATTACACCACAACTGAGAAAGAGCTATTAGCCATTGTTTTTACCTTCGAAAAATTCAGGTCTTATGTGCTGGGATAAAAAATTATTGTGTTCACTGACCACTCAGCCTTGAAATACCTTTTGTCTAAAAAAGAAGCTAAAGCATGACTAATCAGATGGATTCTTCTCTTGCAGGAATTCAATTTAGAGATTAAGGACAAGAAGGGAGTTAAGAACGTGGTGGCTGACCATCTGTCAAGGATCCAAATAAATGACACAGCAAGTTTGCCCATCAATGACTCCTTCCCAGATGAGCAGCTTCTGACTATCCAGATAAGTATGCCCTGGTTTGCCAATATTGTCAACTACCTTGCTATAGGTAGGATCCCCCCACATTGGAGTAAGGATGACAAAAATCTGTTCTTTGCACAGATTTGACATTACATATGTGAGGATCCTTACCTTTTTAAGCATTGTGTACACCAGGTGATCCGACGTTGTGTAACTGAAATTGAATTTCACAACATCCTAACCATGTGTCAAGAACAGGCTTGCGGGGGTCACTTTAGTGGTAACAAGACTGCTGCCAAGGTCCTTCAAAGTGGTTTCTACTGGCCTACCCTATTCAAGGATGCCCGACAGCACTGTAAAGCTTTCCATCGATCCCAGCAAATGGGCATTATTACAAGGAGAAACTCTATGCCCTTGTAACATATACTTGTTATTAAACTGTTTGATGTCTGGGGAATCAATTTCATGGGACCTTTTCCCCCTTCTGCTGGATACAATTTCATTCTTGTAGCTGTGGATTATGTCTCCAAATGGGTCGAAGCCATAGCTACAAGAACAAATGATCACAAAGTTGTCATTCAATTCCTGAAAGACAACATCTTCTCCAGATTTGGCTTTCCTAAAGCTATTATTGGTGATGGGGGAAGACACTTCTGTAACAAACCTTTTGATAAACTGCTGGAACGATACTCTGTTACCCATAGAGTAGCCACTCCCTACCACCCACAAACCAGTGGGCAAGTAGAGATCTCCAATAGGGAAACCAAACATATTCTCGACAAGACTGTGAGATCCGACAGAAGAGATTGGTCCAACAAGTTGACTGATGCCTTATGGGCATACAGAACAGCCTACAAAACCCCTATAGGCATGTCCCCATTTAGATTAGTCTATGGCAAGGCATGTCATTTGCCTGTTGAATTGCAATGCAAGGCATATTGGGTCATTAAAGCAGTGAACTCTGACTTACACTCTGCTAGAATTCATAGGAAAGTCCAGTTATCCGAGTTGGATGAACTGCGAATAGAGGCTTATGCAAATGCCCGGAGTTACAAGGAGAGAACCAAAGCTTTCCACGACAGACATTTTCTTCGCAAAGAGTTCAAGCCCAATGACAAGGTATGGCTGTTCAACTCCAGAATGAAATTCTTTCCAGGGAAGCTGCAATCCAGATGGGATGGACCTTTCACTGTGGTACACGTTTCCCCATCTGGAGCTGTCAAAGTCATGCATCCCACAGATGGCAGAACCCTTAAGGTTAATGGCCAGAGGCTGAAACTTTGCGTTGAAAATATTTGTGAGCCTGAAGAGACCGTTGATCTTCAGGATCCTCCAGGCTAGTACCTGACTTCGATTTGTATCATATGTATTTTATTTGATTTATACTTTTTTTTCCACCAATTTCTTTGCAATAAAATGGCCATGTCTACTTCCAGCAGCCTAGAATTCAAAGACATAAGGTCAGCAGCCAATTTGCTAACTAGTAGCGCAACAGATGAGTTGCTCGGGGCTAAGGCTAAAGGCTCTGCACACATAGGCCATATTTTCAAGCTCATTGAACCTCTCGATAGGTCATTTGGACCTTTTTGCTAGGTCAATCATGAATGTCGATAGGATTGCTGAGGATTTTGATAGGTGTTACGACCTCTCGATAGGTGAGAATAACTTCGCGATAGGCTCTGGACTCTTGCCTGGAACCTATAGACAAAAGTGCACATGTAATACCCCACCTATCGAAAGGTTGTTCACACCCATTAGCATCCTAACAAAGTGAACGTTTTATCCACCCTTCGTTTGATAGGACACCGACCTATCGCAAGCAGCCAACCTAGCCTATTGAATGCATGTTTATTCTGTTCAATAGGACGGGTTAAACCTATCGAGAGCATTTAATTGCCTATCCCATACTTGTTCGACTTCGATAGGAATCCTTAACCTGTCGACACTCTACACTCATCCTATCGAAATCGACTTTCCTCCCCTCACTCCTTCCATGCTTACTGTGCAGCTACACTGCACGGACATTTTACCTCGTGTACCATGTACATCTGTGCACAACACGAGCCTTAAACTCCCCGCGCTAAATATAGGTTGCCAGTTAATGCATGTTTTTCGTTCCCCATGCTGTTTGTTCGAATTCACCATTCATTCCTAGTCATCAACGGCGGCAATATTGAATGCACCATTTCATATTTCCTCACACTTCCACCTTAAATAGATGCAGATAACTCGACTTCGGCCATCCCTTCCCTTCTACCCTCTACCCCCTTCCTCATAGCTATGGCAAATGGTAATCCCACGCTCACCCCTGCACAACTCTACCTCTTCTGGCTGGAGCCATTATCACCTAAGGAACCAGACCCGTTGCAGTTCATCTGGGATGAATATGAGGAGGTCTAGTGGATCCTCGCTAAGGAGAAAAAGGACAAAGTTAGGAAGGAGAAGAAGAAGCTGAAGACCGTGCCACCGATGTCTCCGCCACCATCCTCCTCCACCAACCATCCCCCTGCCCCCTAACCTTCTTCTTTTTTCTTTTCTTCCTCCCTACCTGGCTTACAGTTCCTCTTCCACCCGATGCAGGCCAAAGATTTCCCTGAGCCAGGGGGGCGATTTCTTGAACTGTCTGCGATATTTTGTCCACCGGCCTACTTTTCACATCCTTTCTGCTTGCACATTGTAATCATGTAATTTACCTCTGTTAATAATAATTTTGTTTCTTACTAGCTTCTGTTTTTGCACTGTCAAAAAAAAATGCTCCACCCCATATGATGGAAACAGTGGGGAGACTGTTTAGTTTAGATTTGGGGGTATGGCAGGTATGTATGCTAATAAATTAGTTACTTTTAGTGCAACTAGGCTAAAATGAAGTGTTTGGAATTACTTAGAGTAAATTCTCACTGAAATTTTTGTAAAAAGAGGATATTAGGAAAATAACTTTTTAAAACTGAAACGAGCTGTAGTTTTAGCATTTTTCATGAAGCAAATGTCAACAATTTGTGAAAAATAATTTCTGATGTGTAGTAAACCTGAAATGAGAGAAAATTGTGAAGACACAACCCCATGAAAATGAGATGGAAGGCCATACCTAGTGAGATTTGGGCCTGAAAAAGTTTCCTTGAAGAGTGCCTTGGCAATTTTTTTGCTCTTTGGACTGATTGGATCTAATTGTAATCACTAGAAGTTAGACAATTCCAAATTGAAATAGCTTGACAACATTCATGACATTGAGGACATGAAGTAAGGCCATCCCTTGGTCAGTATGAGCATAAAATGTCCCACCTTTGAACTGCCCTTGATGCACACCACTTGAGCCTTAAAAAATCCTAACTTCTTTGAGGAAAACCAAAAATGTTAACCCAAAACCTTTTGACTTATTTCAGTTCACCCCCACTCTGAGAAATCAGGAAGAGGAAGGAGAAGTGAAATTAGAGGAAGATGTTAAATCTGGTTGAAAGAAAGGAGGACACATTCTGTGGTGTTGTGGTAATCCATATATATATATATATATATATATATATATATATATATATATATATAAAAAGAGAGCAAAAGAATGAGAAAGAAAAGTCATTTCATTGAAAGATTGAAAGGAAGAGAAGAAGCTAGCCACTTTGGCTCTGAAAATTCAAGATGTAGATGGAATTGTTCTGAAATGAAGAAGGATTCTAGATCACCTCTTTACCTTTACTGATTTCTCAATTTTGAACCCTATTTATCCCCCTGCTCTTTCACAAACCTCATCCATAAGCCACATTACAACCCAATGAAAAGACCTTACCAATCTGAAATGGATTGAGCTGTCATGTGGAGATAAGGATCCGTCTAATCTATGGTGAAAAGAGTTAGAAAATTTCAGAAATTAGAGCAATGCCTATGCTCATGCTTACAGCCCTATTTGAGGACTATAACTGCTCTTGAGCTGTGCGAAATTCTTTACCCTTCATTGTTGTTGGGAGTTAACAGCCCTGGTAAGACTTGGGCCTGAAATCCAATTTGATGGGGGTAGTCTCAAAACAGAAATCTCAAGTGAAGGGTGAGTTATGCATCAATCCTTAGACACAATGCCTTGACATAAACCAATTCATGATGAAGGAATTACTGCAAAAATTCATATTTTAAGTTGGTGATTTTTCATGCTGAAAACCCTCTAGAACTGAAAAGACATGATGAGAATTTATTCTAGTTTACTGAAACTCTGTTTAGCAGGATGTACTACTATTAACTAACCTTATTGGGGAAGTTTGTGGGTATCTTCACTGAAAACCCTCAGGAGACTTCACTTCTCCACTAGGGATCACTTAGGGGTTTAAAAGGCTTGGTGCATATGCGAAATGCACCCGTGCTCCCTACGAAAGTGGCATTTTTATTTTCTTTTAATTCTCCTTTGTTCAGGGACTAGCAAAGCTTAGGTTTGGGGGTGTGCTAAGTGGTGAAAAATGCCACTTTAAATCCTATAACCTAACCATTGATAGACCTGTGAGCACACTAATAAGCTCTTGTCAAGTGCATTTTGTAGACAGTAATAAAGGAAGGTACTAATGCAAAAAACCACTCAAGAATGCCCAAAAAGGAGCTATCTCTCAGCACAGGACAAACCTAGCAACAACACACTAGAGGGTAGCACATCACTGGACCGTTGGAGTGTGTGGCTACAACAGGGCAAGGCGAAGGACGTAAAAACAGGATGAGAACGTCCTATCGATTGGTCACCTGAAGACGTCGATAGGAGCTGAAAGCAAAGAATGGAAGAATTCGTGTAGTTGAAGAGGTCTTCGATAGGATCTCAAAACCTATCAAGCAGCTGATAGGAAAGAAGAAACCATCCTATCGAAAACCTGCCTGAAGAGTGAAAGGAACCTATCGAATAGTTTCTTGAACCTATCAAGATGAGAATGCTGGAATAGAACCTGTCGAAGGGTGATTGAGCCTTTCGATAAGACTAAAAGCAAACCTATCTAAATGGCGGAATGAAGAGCGGAACCTGTCGAAATGGCTTTTCAACCTATCGAAGAGCTTGTCCAACCTGTCGAATACTCCAAACCAAGGACTGAGAAGGCTGGAACTCCAAGCAAAGATTCATCCCATCGAAACCTATCGAACGGATCTGAGAACCTAGCGAAAGGACCAAAATGCTCGATTCCAACCTGTCAAAAGCTTCCTAAACCTGTCAAAATCATGTGCAGAACTTCTCAAAAATTCAGCTGAGCACACATTGTACTTCAGTGACCCGCTGCACGCAACCCGAGGCATATGGTGACCAACACGATGGTTCTAGAAGATTCCCTAGAAAGCCCTAACTGACCCACGTGCTTTAACAGAACTCTAACAAACTCTGACGACCTTCTAGAAGGAATTTTTGGCAGAAAAATAGAGGAGAAAGCTATATATAGAGATCCCCAATTGCCATTGGGGGAGATCGAGATCTGAGCCAAATTCTGGAGATTAGTGCCTGCAGAGCAATTCCATTTCCCTCTTTTAGCCCAACCATGGTTGACTAAGTCCCTTGGAGTAGCGAGGAGCGAAGTTAGATTTGTAATTGGGTGAGGTTAAGAGTGCTATTGTAGGTTCCTAGCTGAACATAATATAGATCTGAGAGTATTTCCATTTTAAAGTGACCTTGTTTGCAATGATAATGCTATTTTTAATGCTTTAATTAGATTTAAATTTCCTTTGGTTTCATTTGGTGATCGATCGGATTTGTGTAGAGGAGTTGTAGATCAGCTAACCCACTTAACTGGTAGACCTCTTGGATACCATCTGATCTCCCTAGATCTGATGCTCCTATGATTCCTTGAGTCTGTGACCTGGGAATTACAACATATGTAGTGGTTTTAATTATTCTAATTGAGGCTCTGGCTTTGTAGGAGATCCCTAGGATGGTTTGTGACCATTGAAGTGGACAGATCATAACCTTAAGATACATCTAAGCTCAGGCCTCAATTGGATTCATCTGCTGCAATCCATGGATTCGATAAAGTCTATAGGATGGTCTGTGACCATTAAAGTGGATAGATGATAGCCTTAAGACTAGGTGGATCCTGTGATTTGGAGTGAAATTTATACCCTGCAGCTATGCTTATAGCCAGCGAGGGAATTGTGTGCTCTGAACCTCTGTAGCATGATTAATTGAATTTGATTTCAGTGAAAACCAACCTCCAAGCTACTCTTCCCCATTTTTTGCATTTTTACTCTTTTCCCCTGTAAGATCTAAGCTCCTAAACTCGATCCAATTTAGCTTATGTTTAATTGTGGCTTAGTTTAAGTGACAATCCATTCCAAAACTCTCCCCTGTCTTTTAGCTAAATTAGTAATAGTTAGGGTGCCAGATCTGACACAGATTTGGAGATTTGTCATATTTATAAACAACCTCCCTATGGACATTCCCTTACTCACCATTCTTTTAAAGCTTGCTACAACAGATAATGAATACTTGCAGGTCTGTATGAGTGTGTCTACCTAGTTTTATTGATGATTTTAGACCTCATTTGAGGGAAGGCAAACACCCCAGCAGCCACCCATTGAGAATCCAAGATGGGGTAAATGACCCCAGCAGGATTTATGCCTCCAAGATGAATCTTGTGCATGCACACAGTAAGATTTATACCTCCAAGATCTGTAATAGTTTACCCTATTGCTCTCTTATGCTTCCTTAGCACACAAAACAGCTCTTCCTCTTGCTCAGGAGTGAGGGAAGAAGAAATTTTTACTGGCAATTTTTTATTAGCTTCTAGAAAGGCATACTTTAAAGATTTTGGGAGCTGCTTTAAGTCCACATCTAGGGGACTGATGAGTGAAGGCAATAGGGGTGCCTTAGAAGGTGGTGGAAGAGATAACAAAGCTAGTTTCCCTGGGTGATGCTTTGCTGGTCCCATTTCAGAATTTACAGTTTGTACTTGCTCAAGTTCAGATGTGGAGGCTTTCTCATCCACTATTTCATTCCAAACTTCATCAAAAACATCAAACAAATCATTACTATGAAGCAGTTGGGGCAGAGTTTCTTCTACCAACCCATCCAACAGCTCAATAAAAAAATAATCCTCATTATCGAAATGGGGCTGATGAGCTGTATTGTAAACATTCAATTTCACTTTCATATTACCAAAAGTTACTTCCATGACCCCTGATCTACATTGTATGCATGCATTAGCAGTGGCCAAAAATGGCCTGCCCAAAATCACAAGGATGAAAGTAGCACTCTTGCTTGGCTCCATATCTAGCACTAGAAAATCAGGAGGATAAAAGAATTTGTCAACTCCAACCAAGACAACTTCTATAATTTTCACAAGCTTCCTCTCAGATTTGTCAGCTAGTTGTAAGGCCATATGTGTGGGATTCAACTAACCTAAGCCCAACTTCTCATAAACTGAGTATTGAAGCAAATTCACACTAGCTCCCAGATCTAGTATGGCTTTGTCAATGACATGATCCCCAATAATGCAGGGGATAGTGGGGACTCTAGGGTCTTGAAGCTTTGTTAGAGTTGCTATAGTCAAGACTTGGGTCACTGTTTCCGTCGAAAAGACTTTCTTAGATAGATGTATCCTCGATTGTCTTTTGTGGGTGCAAAGATCTTTTAGAAATTTGGCATACGCCGACACTTGCTTGATTGCATCAAGTAAAGGCAAGTTAATCTTTACTTCCTTAAAGGTTTCCATCATTTCCTCTACTTTGACATTCCCTTTATCAAAAGGAGAAGCTGCTTCTAAAGCATTGAGAAATGGCAAATGGGGAGCTGGCCTCCCATTAACAGCCTTAGCCAACTCATCCATTTTCTCTTCGCTTTTATTTTCAATTTTTTCATTTTTTTCAATTTTCTGTTGGGGAGTATTGACATCCCCCTTATTCAAACTGGGCTGCTCCTGCTGCACATTCTTTGAAACTGCTTCATTTTCTTTCTCTGAATTTTTCATAGGCCCACAACCTACTTGATTGTCCACCAACCTTTCAATTCTCAATGTGGTGACAGATTTGGCTTCCTCATGGGAAGAAGAGACTTCTTCTACCACATATTGTCTCTTAGGATTGTCCATGGGCTGCCTAGGTATCCTACCTTCCTCTCTCTTTGTCAATGCATTAGATAGTTGACCAAGATGGTCTTCTATCTTTTTAATGCTTTGACTATGAGAGTGGACTGTTTGGGACAATGGGCCCAAGTTCTGTAATGAGGCCAAAACTTATTCTTCAAAAGAGGGTGTTCTAGAATCTAGAGTTGGAGCATTTTGTTGCACAGGCTGAACCATAGGCTGAGCCATGGGTTGCTGGTACTGTGTCCTTAGAACAAAATTCTATTGGTAGGTCTGAGGGGCAGGTTTAAAAGGCATTTGCTATGGTTGCTGATAGAACTGGGGTTGGAACTACTGCTGATTTTGATTTTGAACATTGTCTTGCTTCCACCTGAGATTAAGGTGGTTTCTCCAAGAATAACCAGCAGTTGACTGCTGACCAAAAGACTAGGCAGCATTCACATGTACCATCACCATTTCTGGAAACTGCTCAACAGAGGGGCAATCCTGAATGGGATGAGTGGGAGATTGGTAGATGGGACATGCAACTCCCACATTAGCAATCATTGGAGACTACCTTTCGTCCATCATTTTCTCCAACCTTCGAGTTAAGCTGGCTACCTTTCTTTCCAAATCATTATACCCACCAATATCATACATTTTACCTCTTGTTATATTCTCCTTCAACATTCCTCCTGGGGTGTCCACATCTCTAGCAAGAGACTCTTGCTGTGATGAGTTTTCACCAATGACATCAAACAATTCCCATGCTTCCTCAGCTATTTTATGAAGGTATGTGCCTCTACAAGAAGCATCCACCATATTTCTACTCTTGGAGTCAATTCCTTGATAAAAACTTTGAATGAGTTGCCATTCAGGAATTTTATGGTGGGGGCACTGCCTCAACAGCTCGTTGAATCTCTCCCATGCCTCATGGATAGTTGGGAGTTGAGAAAATGAGAAGATACTCTTCCTCAACTGACTAGTTCTAGACATGGGGAAAAATTTAGCTAGGAATTGGCTTTGCATGTCATCCCAAGAGTTGATACTACTAGGGGGAAGCAAGGATAACCAGGCCCTGGCTTTATCCTTTAATGAAAAAGGAAATTGCCTAAGCTTGATGGCTTCTGGCCCTAGACTTGTAATGTTAAAGGTGGTACACAAGGCAAGAAAAAAATTCATCAATATGCTTGTATGGGTCCTCTTTACTCAAACCATGGAAAGAAGGCAACATCTGAATGGTTGAAGACTTCATTTCAAAATTAGTTTTCACAGCAAGAAACTGTATGCAAAAAGGAGAATTATATGCACCAGGTGCATAGTAATCCTTGAACAACAACCTTTGTTGCTCACCCATTTCAAAAGATTCAGTTGCAGCAGATGTAGGTGGGGTTTGTGTGGGTCAAAGAATCCTTTCAACCTCTGGATTAAATGGCACAATCTGAGGGTTGAGAGTTCTTCTTCCAAACATACACCACTCACAATCTCAATGCACACTTATATAAATTATAGTTCAAGTTTAATACAACAAACAGTAACAAGAATAAACAGTTAATAAAGCTACAAATCACAGATCAGGAAAAACAAAAGGAGTAGAGGGATACAGACTTTAGCACAACCTCTAGCACAGTGCTCCTCGGAGCACCATAGATCTAGATCTGAAAAGAAAATTAGGCTCCAAAATACTACAGGAGAAATTAGTCAAGCACTTAACAGGCAATTGCAATTATAAATCTTAAAATTAGAAAAAACATAGATCTACCAAGTGTAGATCATAGATCCCCGACCGCAGCGCCCAAGACTTGTTGTGAGAATGGAGTGTGCTGATTTATTGTGTAATGGTAAAAGCAAAATAAAATCAAATTAAAACGATGAGTGGATTCAGCACAAGTACAATCTCCTAGACCTGCAAGATACAGGGCTGTTGTAGCAAGTTTTTATAGGTAAGTAAGGGTATGTCCACAGGGAAATGTGAGTAAACTTATGGTAAATCTTCAGATCTGCAATAGATCTAATACTCTATCCTAATTTAAGTTACACTAAAATAGGAAAGAGGAGAGGTTTTGGGTTTTTGTCACTACGAACTACATAAATTAAATACAGTTGATCCAGATTTTAAGAAAACATAGAAGTGAAGGGAAATGGATTAAAAATTAAAGGATGGAGAGTAGCAGCTAGGGATTTGGTCTTTCACTAAAAATTAAATGAATCAAAGGCACTGCATAGATCAGATATGCAACAATCTTTTATCTGGCTACAAGCTCACCAGGTTTGATCCTGACAGATGCATGGCATAAGGATCTGATCTTAACCAGAGAATTAGAGCAATCCTAAGGCTATGACCTGTCCACTTGAATGGTCACAGATCATCCTAGAGATTGTCTTCAGCCAATGATCTTGATTAGAATAAATTAACCATCATAGATGTTGTGAATGCCAGGCTACAAGCTCCCCATTTCTGGCTGGCCCACAGGAGTATCCAAACTAGGAAAATCAAATACGAATAAATGAAGTATAGCCCAGAATTAACTCTAAATCCCACAATTCTATTGCAATGTTACTGCTTATAATATTGTGCTCAGATCTACAATCTGTGCAGCATCCAATCCCTTACAAAGCCTCTAAAACTCTTAATTACAGCTCATAACCTCACCCTTGCTACTGGAGAAGTTTTAGCCAACCATAATTGACTAGAAACTAGGAAGAAGAAGAGGGGAAAGAGAGGAATAATTAGAGGGAAAATGAATTCAAACTTGGCTCTTGTTCTCTCAATTTTTGGATCCCTTTTCAATGTGAATGCTCCTCTATTTATACCTTCTTCTCAGATCTGTTTTAACCAATTAGAACTCGAAAGAATAATGCAATTATGCTGATGTGGTTGATCCTTCTTCTAAAAGCTTCTCTTATTGGTTAACAACTGACAAGTACAGGTGAGGTAGTTAGGGTTACCGCGCATGCTCAGTTGAACACCAAAAATACCCCCTAGGGGTCGCTGTCATGCCTTGGATCGTGTGCACAAAATCCCAAAGTTGTAGTTGCTGAAGAAGGGCCATGAGAAGTTTTTTAAATGAATGGTGAGAGGTTCAAGGAACTTCTCGACAGGTTTTTAGTCTGCTGGCTCTATATTTCGATAGGTTTTGAGAACCTCTCACTACGTTGAAGTGCACAAGTCAATAGGATTGGCATATCTTGACAGGGTTGAAGTGGCCCTCGATAAATTATGTTAAGTTCTTCATTCATCCTGTCGACAGGTTATAATCAACTCGTCGACTTGGTGAAGTGTTCGACAAGTTGGGGATCATCTCGACAGGTTCTGAAAGGTCCTGTCGAAAGCTTCTCTCGATCTGCTCGATAGGTTCAGTTGAACTTCGTGACTTTCCCTGCACCTTTAGGTAAGGTGTCGATAGGATTCTTTTACTCCAAGCATAACCTATCAACAAGCAACTAAAACCTTACGATAGCTTAATGGATCCTCTCGGTAGATCGGTATTTAAGCTTCAGAACTTCTCAACAGCTTCTGCCTTGAGTTTCCTCAGTTGACACCTATCTTTGGTGTGCTATCTTCCATCCGTCAGCACTCAACCACCTCTTGGTCGGTTCAATATGTCTTCTTTATAGCTGTGCTTTGTCTCAAGCATGCCTTGTTGATCCCATGACCTTCACATGAATTTATAAAGTTCTGATTGCGTGATTGACAGGCCTTTGGGCTTTTGTTTATTTGGCCTTTTTAGGTGGATATCTGAACTAAGGCTGCATTTTATTGCTTATCTACAAAACATACTTAAAACACCTTATTAGTCAACTCAAGGGTCCAACAGAGGTCAGGTTAGGAGGTGAAAAATAGTCTTTTTCACTACTTAACAATACCCACCTAGACAAAATTTTCAGTTGCCAGCCCCATAGCCCAAAGAGTTAGCCTTGCCCCCACAACAGCCCAAATCCTCTTCTTTTAAAGAGAAAATGCTGGCATCCATGCAAAATTTAGGGAACCTAGTCCAAACTGTGAACTCTCATGGACAAAGCTTTAAGAAAATAGAGGATCAGCTGGGTCAAATCTATAATTCTTTAAACAAGAGTGAAGAGGGCAAATTTCCTAGTCAACCATTAGCCAACCCCAAAGGGCAGTTTATGATTAGAGAAGCATCCTCTACCCATGAGGAGGCTAATGCAATCACTATCCTATGGAGTAGGAGAGTGGTTGATAATTTAGTGGGCAGAGCAACTGAGGAGGTCATAGAAAGTGAAATTGAAAGAAATGAGAGTGGTGAAAAACCAAAGAAGTCATCCCCTGCTGTAGATCAGCAAGGGCAAAATAAAGGGGCTGATGTTGAGCCCCAATAGCAACCAATAAGTGAAGAAAAAATGAAAAATAAAAAATTGACCATGATGTGGTTAGGGATGCAGCTGTGGCACCAGCAGTCCCACAGCTGCTATTTCCTCATGTATTAGCTGGCCCATCTCCTTTTAATTAGGGGAATGCTCTGATGGAGGAGATAATGGAGACCTTCATGCAGGTCAAGATCAATTTGCCCTTGCTAGATGCCATAAAATAGGTCCCTGCCTATGTTAAATTCCTGAAGGATCTCTACACACAAAAAAGAAAAGCAAGGGTGCAGTTGTCTAAAAAGGTTTTTTACTGTTGAGCATGTTGAGTCAGTTCTGTCCATTACCACACCTGAGAAACTATAAGACCCCTGGGATACCTACTATCCCCTGCATAATTGGAAACCATACCATTGGTAAAGCCCTCTTGGACTTAGGGGCCAGTGTCAACCTGCTCCCATATTCTGTGTATGAGGAGCTAAGTTCGGGGGAACTGAAATCCACACTAGTTGTGCTCCAACTAGCTGATAGGTTCGAGAGGAGACCTATAGGTGTGGTGGAGGATGTTTTGGTGGGAGTGGACAAGTTCTACTATCCTGCTGATTTCCTTATTTTGGATATGGACCTTGCAAAAGTAAAGTTCCAATTCCTGTCATCCTTGGAAGGCCATTCTTGGCCACTGCAAATGCT
This sequence comes from Chloranthus sessilifolius, assembly GCA_021018995.1. NCBI lineage: Eukaryota > Viridiplantae > Streptophyta > Magnoliopsida > Chloranthales > Chloranthaceae > Chloranthus > Chloranthus sessilifolius. Next base: position 45,954,075 of record CM037596.1, read on the forward strand.
TGCATACAATATAGGTCAGGGGTGATGGAGATGACCTTTGGGAACATGAAGGCCCAATTAAAGGTGTACCATGCTATTGGGCATCCTCATATGGACATTGAGGACTGTTGTGCAATAGATATACTAGATGGCCTAGTGGAAGAGGAATTATCCAATCTGTTGGATTGGGGTAATGTTGATGATGACCTGAAAAATATTTAGAGTTTTGTTGAGGAGGAGGCCCAAGTTCTCATAACAGAAGACAACACCAAAATAAAGTCTTCTGTGGGCCTAGTGCAGCATTCTAGTCGGAAACCTACATTGCTACCCCTTCCTCAAACCACTAAGGCACCTTTGTTGCCTTCAATTGATAGTCCCCTGAGCTGGAGCTGAAATAGCTCCCAGCCACATTAAAATATGCCTTCTTGCTATAGAATAACAAGTTTCCAGTGATTATCTCCTCCTCTCTCACTAGTGAGCAGGAAGAGGCATTATTGAGTGTTCTCAAGAAGCATAAAAAGACAATAGCTAACCTTGGAGGCATTGATGCCTTAGTCTACATGCACAGAATTCACCTGGATGAGGGTACAAAACCCTCAAGGGAGATGCAGAGAAAACTGAATCCTCACATGCAGGAGGTGGTCCTCAAGGAGATAGTGAAACTATTGGATGCATGGATAATTTACCCCATTTCAGATTCAAAATGGGTGTCATCTATCCAGGTGGTACCTAAAAAATCAGGCATAACAGTTATCACTACTGATTCTGGGGAGTTGATGCCAGCTAGAGTGACCACTAGCTGGAGAGTTTTCATTGATTATAGAAAACTCAACTCCAAGATCAGAAAAGACCACTTCTCCCTCCCTTTCATTGACCAAATCTTAGATAAGCTGGTTGGGAAGGTATTTTACTATTTTTTTTATAGATACTCAGGGTATAATCAAATCCCTATGTATTCTCAAGATCAGGAAAAAACTACTTTCACATATCCCTTTGGCACCTTTGCTTACAGAAGGATGCCTTTTGGACTGTACAATGCCCCAATCACATTTCAGAGGTGCATGTATGCAATCTTTTCTGATATGATTGATAAATTCCTAGAAATCTTTATAGATGATTTCTCAGTTTATGGGAATTGCTTTAGCCAGTGCTTGAGTCACCTTGACCTGGTTTTATAAAGATGTGAGGAGACTAATTTGGTCCTAAGCGGGGAAAAGATTCACTTTTTGGTGACACAAGAAGTTGTATTAGGCCACATGGTCTCTCACAAAGGAATAGAGGTTGACAAGGCTAAAGTGGACTTGATTTCATACATGCCCCCACCTAGGACTGTCAAACAAATCAGATCACTTTTAGGACATGTTGGATTTTGCAGGAGGTTCACTAAGGACTTTAGCAAAATTTTAAAGCCATTGTGCCACCTACTTTGTCAGGATGTGTCATTTGACTTCTTTGCTGAGTGCCTTGAGGCCTTTGAGGTCTTGAAAAAGTGCCTTACCACTGCCCCTGTAATCCAGGCCCTAGATTACTCACTCCCCTTTGAGTTAATGTGTGATGCATCAGACTTGGCCATAGCTGCTATCTTAGGAAAGAGAAAAGATAAGTTTCCTGCAGTGATCTATTATGCTAGCAAATCACTAGCTAAAGCTCAGCTGAATTACACCACTACTGAGAAGGAGCTGCTAACTGTTGTGCTTGTTGTGGACAAGTTTAGACCCTACTTGCTTGGGTATAAAATTATTGTTTTCACTAATCACTTAGCCCTGAAATACCCATTGGCTAAGAAGGATGCCAAGCCAAGGTTGATCAGCTAGATCCTCCTATTACAAGAGTTTGATCTTGAGATCAAGAATAAGAAGGGAGTTGAGAATATGGTGGCTGACAACCTCTCTAGGATTATTTTGGAAGAATGTGCAGCAGCACCTGTTAATGAGTTGTTCTCTGATGAGCAGCTATTTGTTGTGCAATCTAGTGTGCCCTGGTTTGCACACATTGTTAATTTTCTTACTGTTGGTAAGATTCCCCCTCACTGGCCCAAGATGGACAAAGACCTATTTTTCTCTCAGGTCAAATATTTTCTGTGCGAGGATCCATACCTATATAAGCATTGTGCAGACCAGGTTGTTAGAAGGTGTGTGCCTGAAAGTGAGTTTCACAATATTCCTTCAATGTGCCATGAGCAAGCCTGTGGAGGTCACTTCAGTGGCAATAAGATTGTAACAAAAGTGCAATAATGTGGCTTTTATTGGCCTTCTTTGTTCAGAGATGCATTTATGCATTGCAAGGCCTGTTGTGAGAGATGTCAAAGGATGGGAGACATTTCCTAGAAAAATTCTATGCCATTGCAGCCCATCCTTGTGGTAGAACTTTTTAACATCTTGGGCATTGATTTTATGGCTCCCTTTCCTCCATCTATAGGTCTTAACTTCATACTTGTGGCAGTAGACTGTGTCCAAATGGGTGGAAGCCATATCTACAAGGACTAATGACCACACAGTTGTCCTTAAATTTTTGGAGGACAATATCTTCTTCAGAATTGGCACCCCCAGAGCTATCATTAGTGATGGGGGGAGTCATTTCTGTAACAGGCCCTTTGATAATCTCCTCAAAAAGTATTCTGATACACACAGAATTGCAACTCCCTACCACCCACAAACAAGTGGGTAAATTGAAATTTCCAATTGAGATCAAGCATATCTTGGAGAAGACTGTGAGGACTGATAGGAAGGATTGGGCACAAAAGCTGAATGATGCTTTATGGGCTTATAGGACTATCTATAAGACCCCTATTGACATGTCCCCATTTAGGTTGGTGTATGGCAAGGCCTGCCACCTACTAGTAGAGTTAGAGCATAGAGCCTATTAGGCTATCAAATCACTAAATTTTGATCTAACTTCTGCTGATTCTCACAGGAAATTACAGCTAGCAGAGCTTGATGAGCTGAGGCTGGAAGCCTATTCAAATGCCAAAATATTCAAGGAGAAATCAAAGGCATTCTTTGACAATAAGCTAATGAGAAGGGACTTCCATGTTGGCACTAACGTTTGGCTTGTCAACTCCAAGCTTAGACATTTTCTAGGAAAGTTTATATCCAGATGGGATGGACTTACACTATCATTCATGCCTCCTCATCTGGTGCTGTGGAGATCTTGGATCCCATGTCTAGGAAGATCATGAAAGTGAATAGGCAGAGGCTAAAAATTTGTGTAGAGAATTCCGTGGTGCCTCCCCAGTCCACTCACCTACATGACCCTCTCACTGCTCAGTGATCCACAACTTTGTAACATGTGTACCATATGTATTGTTTTGTGCTGCTTAGTGTTGCTTCAAAAATTCTCAATTACTGCTTTTGTGATGATGCTTTGCTTGTGTGTTGGATTCTGTTTTGTTTTGTTTTGTTTTAAGTACATGTGCTTATCTGTCATCTGAATTTAATATTCATGTCTGTGATGGTTGAGATGCTCTCACAATGCATGCATGAATTTGATCTGAAAGATTATCTTTGGAATTCTGAATGTGTGATGTTTTAATGTTAATAAAGGATAACTTAATTATCATGATGAAATGGAGTACATGTAAAGGAGTTAGTGTTGATGCACATTAAATTGGTGCATGATATTGTACATGCATAGGCCAGGGCACCAGCTCAGAGAAAAGTTTAAGTCTAGCTTTCTCGCAAGGCTAAAGAGCCTAAATTTGAAGCTCGTGAACCACCTAAATCTTTCTCGCAAAGTTCTGATGGATATTTTGTACTGCGTGAGAGCTTCGCGAGCACAAGGGCATATGCTGTAGCCTATAGTGAGCCCCACGAGGTGCTTGAGACTTACATTTTGATGCTCGCGAGGATTCATTACTCTAGCCGTGCGTGAGATGAGCAACTTCTTTGCGTGCTTGGGCTTGAATTTAACTTTGTGAAGAACCTTACGAGGCACATAAAGCTTTTAAATCTTTTCTCGTGAGACTCTGATCTTCTACATGACAAACCTTCTCACAAGGTTAGCTATATACTGTGCCAAGAATGTACTCCATGAGAACCTGGCAAGAGCTGTGCAAGTCACGGGTTAAACCCTATAAACCCAGCGATTTCCTCATTCTCGCCATTTATTTCACTTTGCCCTAGCTTTCCCTGTGCATTCACAAGCTCCCTCTTTTTTTCATTCTTCTATATAATCCTTTCCACTCAACCTTAGCTAATTTCCTTATACCAGTTTGCTCCCCATCACCTCCTAGTCACTTTGAACTAGGTTTGGGGGGATTGGAACATTTGTGCAACGTGTGAGGTGAAACCCTAGCTATCATTTGGTAAGATTTCTCACTCTCTCTCCATTGATTTAATTGCACATTACTCTAGTGTAAGTTGAGAGCAATTTGGGGCTTGTTTTATTTCTGAAGAGTGCATTCCACCTACTGGGAATTTCAAACCCTAATTTGGAGAAAATTGAATAGATATGGCCACAGGTTCAAAATTCTCAGACACGTTGTTTGCTTTGGTAACCCCACCTCCTGCTGGGAGCCCTGTGGCCACTAGAAAATCTATAAGGATTATAGAGGCCTCCAATGTGGAGACCCCTGTGGTAACTACACCCACTGAGGAGCCCCAAATTGAGAAAATTGTGAAGAAAGGAAGGGGCATGACCTCTGATGCCCAAAGGATAAAAAAGAAATCTTCTCCTAAGAAGAGGACCAGAGAGCACCCACCATCTAAAAGCCCTGAGAAGTCAGAGGAGAAACATAAATTGGGCAAGTATGTAGCCCCTGAGGTCCCTGAGTAGGAAGAGGAAGAAGATAATGAATACCTCAGGGTCCCCTCTGAATTTATTACAGCAATTAAGCTGGAGGCTGAAACAAGTTTTTATAAGGCTTTTTTGAGGAATTACCTAAGACAGCTGCCTCCATGGAGTACCTGGCCAATGCCAATCTACTTCCCCTACTGAGGCCCCCAATGTAACTAGTCTTCCCTAGACTAGTGCAATTGTTCTATCAAAATATCAGAGCCAAGACTAAGGATGATGGGAACCTAGCATTACTGGTGCTAATAGACAAATTTGAGATGTTATTCAATCAGGCTGCCATTGCTATGATCCTTGGGATACTAGCTAGGTATAGCTCTGATTGTGGCTTGGGTCCCCCATTGACAGCCACCATCCTAGAGATAGCCAAGGAGCTGACTGGAGGGATCACTGCATCAGGGGCATCAATCAGGAAGAGACATATGCACTCCCACCTCAGATTTATGGATGGGGTGCTAAGAAAAAATATATATTGCTCTGGACATGAGCAGGAGAGGAGGTCTCCTATTGCTGATGCACTATTCTCCTTCCATAAGAATCACTACTTGGATGCTGTCAGGTTAATTTTTTAGGGGATGACAAACATTGTGGAGAAAGTGAAGACCATCCCCTTGGCCCACTCACTTCCATAAGAACCACTCACTTCCATACTGCAGCCTCATTACAGCCTTGCTGAAAGTGGGGGGGGGGTACCAATTTCACATAGCTGAGAAGACCATCCCCTTGGCCCCCAGAAGTTGTGGAAAGAAGCAATGGGAGATAAGTGGTACTCTCATTGAGAAGAAGAAGAAAAAGGTAGATGTACCAGCAACGTCTAATATTGCTGCTATTGTTGCCTCTATGGCTCCACCCTCTGCTGCCCTATATTAGGCAACCCATTCATTTATGCCAGCCAGTACCACCCCCACATCTGAAGTCATTACCTCACAACCTTCCATAGTCTCATTACCCATATCTGCACCATTGCCAACTTACCCAACTCACCATAGCCCACCTGTGAAGGCCACTTATACAAAGAAAAGAAAATTATCAAAAGGCCACACAGAGTCCCAACCCACCTATATAGCCCAAACCATCCCTATTCCTGAAACCACAACCATACCAAACCCAACCATTGGCCTCCCACCAACCTCCACAGCCCAAGCCTTAGAGCCTGAGCCTCACACCCCTGAAATCCCACATAGTTTTTGTTAAGTGGTGAAAAATGCCAGTTTTCACCCTTTAACCTGACCATTGATAGACCTGTGAGCACACTAATAAGCTTCTGTCAAGTGCATGTTGTAGACAGCAATGAAAGAGGACACTAAAGCAAAAAACCACTCAAGAATGCCCAAAAAGGGGCTATCTCTTAGCATAGGACAAACCCAGCAACATCACACCAGAGGGTAGCACATCACTGGACCCTTGGAGCACGTGGTTGCAGCAGGGCAAGGCGAAGGTGTTGACAAGTGAAAAATACCATTTTTCACCCCTGAACTTGAGTCTTGATAGACCTTTGAGAGAACTAAATAAGTGTTTTAAGTGCTTATGTTGCAGCTAACAATAAAGACAGGCTTAACCATAAAAGCAGCTTAAAAGTGCCAATAAGATGACAATCCATGTCAATCCAAAGGAAGAAAGTGAAGAAACAACCTCATCAGCTGTTGAAAGGTCTGAATAGAAGAAGCAAAGACCTGGAAGAGAAGTATGGAACAATTCGAATAGAAAAATGCACACTCTGAGTCCTTTTTTCAAGAAGAACTCAGATTTTCAAAGAACTCGAAACTTTCGAAAAGGAATAAAACTCAGGCGTAGCATTCAAGAGCATCTGAACTGTCAAGAGAGGATTGAACTTTCTGAAAGAAGAAAACACAATTGAGCAGAACCGAACAACGAAAAGAGCTTGAGTCACAACACACTTTGCGAAAAGGCCCCTAAGTCATGCGAAGAGGCATTCGGAGATTCAGCTTTAACAAGGGCAATTCGATGAATCTGCCGCGTCCCAATGCATTTTAAAACCTAGGGACATTCCAGGAGGGTTCTAAGCATGAAGCGAAGGAATATTCCACCCACGTGAGCACCTAGAGAGGGAATAACTTGGCGGGAACTTCTAGAAACTCTAACAAACTTTCTAAATGCATAATGAATTGATGCCTTTTTCACCGATTGGTGAACTAGATCGAGGAATTCGATTGGCGTAATGATCCGATCCCCGTGTCGACTACCATTGGTCAATACAGATCCGAGAACCTCCGATTGGTTGATACACATCCGAAATGGACTGGGAAAGCTATAAATAGACGAAGCATTTGCCCAATTGGGGCATCCAGATTTTGAGTTTCATTTTTAATCCCCCATTTCCCAGCTAGACAGCTTGTCTGCAATCCTTGTAACAGCCTACTTTGTACTTGCATTTGAGAGCTGTGCGATACTGCTGTAACTCAAAGGAGAGTTTGCAACCAAGACTGCAAATCCGAGAGCTGTTAAGCCGTGCTCTGTAAATTGTAATGATGAATTTTAAAAGGTTGCTGTAAACTATGCATTCTCCATTGGACTCATGTCAAGGGTTCCCTCTGATCTCCTTAGTACATTAGACTCCTTTAGATTCATTATTTTGCATGCAATTTCCCTTGATCCATTAATCCTGTGAGAATTAGTGTTTGTAACCTAGTCTCTTACAGCATTTGTAGTGATGTTTCTTGTTCTTAATTGAGGATTTGGATTAAAGACTATTGGATGGTTTGTGGCCATTAAAGTAGACAGACCATAGCCATAAGTGTAAGCCTAATCCTTAAATTAGATTTATCTCTCTTACATCTGTGCTTGTAGCCAGATGAAGATTGGATCACCTCTGTTGAGCTGCAGTTATTCTCATTAGATTTCAAAGACCAAATCAGATTTAGATATTACTTCTCCATCTATGTTTCAATCATTCCCCCAACTCGGATCTGGATCATTTAGTTTAAATTTTTCTTTGTTTTTAGTTAGTTAAACGTGACAAATTCAAACCTCTCATCTTATTAGTTTTCTAGATAGGATAAGAAGCCAGATCTGGTAGCTCAGATCTGGTGGTTTATCCTACATTTTAGACAAATTCTCTGTGGACGATCTTTCACTCACTTACTTTTAAAACTTGCTACAATTGGCCCTGATCTTGCAGGCTAATTCTCTTCTAACTGTGCTGATATTTCTTTATTTTTTTTATATAGTCTAGAGCCACTGTAATTTAGCAGCTATAACTCTGTTTTCAAAACACACATAAATCAAGCACACTAAGAAGCAACAACAAGTTTTTGGCGCCGTTGCCGGGGAATTTGTTCTAAAATAGGTAGACCTAAGTTTTTACCTTTATTTTTTTATCATTACTAAACTATTCTATTGTTTATACCTGTGCAGTTATTCATGTCCAATTTTTGAAGAAGGGAAACTACTTAAAAAAGAAATTCTGAAGGTTTGCTGTGAATAATCAGATTTTTTTTGTTCTGAGTTGTATGTTTGGTAGAAGGACTCTCAGCCCTGAGATTCTCCCATTGAATTTAGAAGTTGAAAGGCTACTACGAACCAAACAAACAACACAGAATTCTGCTACTATGGGTGAAGAACCTCGACTTTTGAGGAATTACTTTGCACCCGGTGCTTATAATTCTCCCTTTTGCATTCAATTTCCTACTGTTGAAGGAAATTATGAGATCAAGTCATCAACTATCCAAATGCTTCCTTCCTTCCATGGGTTGAGTAAGGAAGACCCATACAAACATGTGGATAAATTCTTGGCTCTTTGCACCACATTCAACATAGCTGGACTTGGTCCAGAAGCAACCAAGCTTAGGCTCTTTCCTTTTTCATTAAAGGATAAAGCTAGAGCATGGTTATCCATGTTAGCACCAAACAGTATCACTTCTTGGAATGATTTGCAGTGTCAATTTTTAGCCAAATATTTCCCAATGTCTAAAACAAGCCAATTGAGACAAAGTATCATTTCATTCTCCCAAAACTCAACTGAAACTTTCCATGAAGCATGGGAAAGATTTAAGGAACTTTTAAGGCAATGTCCTCATCATCAAATTCCTAGATGGCAGCTAGGTCAAAGCTTCTATCAAGGAATTGATCAAAAAGGCAAAAATATGGTGGATGCCTCCTATGGAGGCACTTACTTGCAAAAAATAGTTGAAGAGGTTTGGGACTTATTTGAAGTGATTGGTGAAAACTCAACTCAGCAGGAATCTCTGTCAAGAGAAATTGAAAATCCTGCTAGGTTGAACAATCACCAACCCACCAAAGGGAAGATCTATGAGGTGAATGAGTTGGAAAGAAAGATGGACAATCTAACCACAAAGTTTGATAGATTGATGGACTCACTTAAAAATCCAAATGTTTCAAGAGTAGAGGAGGCATGTCTGATATTCCAGTCCCCTACTTATTCAATTGACCAATGTCCTGCTGCATCATAATGGTGGAACAAGCTCATCTTTGCTCAATCATTTGGACAGATGCGATCAAATGAATATCCATGGAGAGCACACCCCAATTTGAGGTGGAACCAAGGAATTACCAATCCCAACAACAACAACAACCAAAGAATCAAATGCCTTTCAAAATCGCACGCCTTATCAGAAATTTTATGTCAAACCAAACTTTCAATGACCCATTCCACAACAACCATGCGTGATGCACTTGATTCAAACCCCTCCAGTCCCTTTCTTTTGAAGATCAAGTCCTCAATTCACTTGAATTTAGGATCTTTAACTCAGACTATGAACTTTCCAAATGAGCATAAAGAAGATTGAAGAAACATTGGGACAAACTTTCAAATACCTTGGCAAAAGAGAGGAAGGAAAGTTACCCAACCTTTGAATAATCCCAAGGGATAGTTCATGGTTGGAGAAGCTTCTAATTCACATGAAGAAGTAAAACTGTCACCACTTTGAGAAGTGGAAAAATGATAGATAACAAAGTGGGTACTGAAGAAGAAAGAAATGAGGAAGAGGATAAAGATATGCAGCAAGAGCAGCATAGTGATAGCAGTGGGGTTGCTGATGTACCTCAGAAAAACCAAAAAAATAAAAAATAGAAAATTCAAAATTTTTTTGAAAATACTTCTAAAGCTGTAGATGAAAGATTAGTTCCTCATTTACCATTTCCTCATGCAATGAAATCTGTATCCCCTTTTGATAAAGGGAACACAAAAATAGATGACATGATGGAGACTTTCAAGCAAGTCAAGATAAATTTACCTTTGCTTGAGGCAATCAAACAAATTCCAGCATATGCAAAATTTTTGAAAGATGTTTGCACTCACAAAAGACAGTCTAGGATACAGTTGTCCAAGAAGGTCTTTGCTGTGGAAAGAATTAACTAGGTGTTATCCATTGCTACACCTCCTAAACTTCAAGATCCTGGAATCCCCACAATCCCTTGCATTATTGGGGAACACACCATTGAAAAGGCTTTATTAGATCTGGGTGCTAGTGTCAACCTACTTCCATAATGCTATATGAGAAACTAGGTTTGGGAGAATTAAAACCCACTCATGTGGTGTTACAACTAGCAGATCTCGAAAGAAAGCCAGAGTGATGATTGAAGATGTATTGGTGGGAGTAGATAAATTCTTCTATCCTGCGATTCTCTAGTTTTGGATATGGAACCAACCAAAAGCAAAACTTCCATCCACATCATTTTGGGAAGACCATTCACAGCTCAACAAATGCTTGCATTCAATGCATGTCTATTATGGAAGTCTCATTTGGAAACATGAAGGTAAAATTAAATGTTTATAATGCAGTCCACACCTCAATTCAGCTCAAAAATGTTTTCATGTTGATCTATTGGATGAACTTGTGGAAGGGACTTTACAACAATTTCTCAGGTGAAGACTTCACCACGTATGTTAAAGATGCTTGGGGATATGCTGAAAAGAAGCAAGTTGTATCTCAAATTCGAGCAAATAAATGTTGTGCAAGGAACTCTTAATCAATCGACAAGTTTCGTCTTGGAAACTGCTACTCCCCCTTCCACAAACGTCTAAGGTACCTTTGTTACCTTCTTTTCTCAGCCCACCTGATTTAGAACTAAAGCAGCTGCCAGAAAATTTGAAGTATGTGTTCTTAGGTAATCATAAATCATTGCCTGCCATTATTTCTTCCTCTCACAAAGGAGCAAGAGGAAGAGTTGTTGATAGTCTTGAAAGAACATAAAGGGCAATTATCGGACTATTGCTGATTTAGGAGGAATCACCCAAATTGTTTGCATGCACAAAATCCACTTGGAAGAAGATGCAAAGCCTTCTAGGGAAATGCAAAGGAGGTTGAACCCTCATATGCAAGAAGTGGTCATGAAAGAGGTTGTTAAGTTGTTGGATGCAGGGGTCATTTACCCCATTTCAGATTCAGCTTGGGTGGCACCTACACAGGTGGTACCTAAGAAATATGGAATCACTGTTGTAACCTCAGATTCTAGTGAGCTTATGTCAACCAGACAAACAACTGGATGGAGAGTTTGTATTGATTACAGAAAATTAAATGCAATGACCAGAAAAGACCATTTCCCCCTCCCATTCATTGATCAGATCTTAGATAAGCTAGCAGGAAAAGCTTATTACTGTTTTCTTGATGGTTACTCTGGTTACAACCAGATTCCTGTGTACCCACAAGATCAGGAAAAGACCACATTCACTTACCCTTTTGGCACTTTTGCCTATAGGAGAATGCCTTTTGGTCTTTGTAATGCTCCTGCTACCTTCCAAAGATGCATGTATGCCATTTTTTCTGATATGATTGATCAATTTATGGAGATTTTTATGAATGATTTCTCAATCTATGGCGACAGTTTTTCCCAGTATTTACACCATCTCAAATTGGTACTACAAAGATGTGAAGAAACCAATCTGGTTTTGAGCTAGGAAAAGAGCCATTTCATGGTCACCCAGGGCATTGTCCTTGGCCATGTTGTTTCCCACAAGGGCATTGAGGTGGACAAAGCAAAAATTGAGTTAATTGCACATTTACCACCTCCCAAAACTGTTAAACAAATCAGAAGTTTCCTAGGACATGCTGGATTTTACAAAAGGTTCATCAAGGACTTCAGTAAAATAACCAAAACTCTTTGTCATTTGCTGTGCCAAGATGTCCCTTTTATTTTCAATAATGAATGCATGAAGGCTTTTGAATTCCTGAAGAACTGTTTGATTTCAGCTCTAATATTGCAGTCTCCAGATTATTCATTACCTTTTGAACTGATGTGTGATGCATCAGATTATGCTTTGGGAGCTGTCCTTGGACAGAGAAAAGATAAGCTTCCTCATGTCATAGCTTATGCCAGTAGATCAATGATTGATGCACAGCTCAATTACACAACAACTGAGAAGGAGCTGCTGGCAATTGTTTTTGCTTTAGAAAAATTCAGGTCATATGTCTTGGGTTCACAAATAATGGTGTTCACTGACCACTCTGCTTTGAAATACCTTCTGTCTAAGAAGGACACTAAACCAAGATTAATCAGGTGGATTCTCCTATTACAGGAATTTGATCTATAGATTAAAGATAAAAAGGGGGTGGAAAATGTGGTGGCTGATCACCTCTCCAGAATTTTAACTGCTGAGATTGATAGGTTGCCTATCAATGAATCTTTCCCTGATGAGCAACTTTTTGCCATTAGTGTACACACTCCTTGGTTTGCAAACATAGTCAACTTTTTGGTTACTGGAAGAATTCCTCAACATTGGAATAGAATGGATAAAGATCTTTTCTTCTCAAAGGTTGACCACTTCATCTGGGAGGATCCTTATCTGTTTAAGAGTTGTGCAGATCAAATAATAAGGAAATGTGTCCCTGACCAAGAATTTCATAGAATACTTTCTATGTGTTATGAACAGGCCTGTGGAGGTCATTTTAGTGGGAACAAAATTGCTGCAAAAGTTTTGCAGTGTGGATTTTATTGGCCTACACTTTTCAAGGATGCCCTGCAGCATTGTAAGTCCTACCAGAACTGTCAGAAATTAGGCAGCATTTCTAAGAGAAACTCAATGCCTTTACAGCCTATTTTGATAGTAGAATTGTTTGATGTTTGGGGGATAGACTTCATAGGTCCCTTCCCTCCTTCCAATGGGAATAACTTCATTTTAGTAGCTGTATCCAAACGGATTGAAGCCACCACTATTACAACAAATGATCACAAGGTGGTTCAGAAATTTCTTAAGGAACACATTTTTTTCAGGTTTGGTTTTCCCAGAGCCATTATCAGTGATGGGGGAAGCCATTTTTGTAATAGACATTTTGAAACTTTGTTGAAGAAATACTCTGTGACTCATAGAGTAGCCACTCCATATCATCCACAAACCAGTGGATAAGTGGAGATTTCAATAGAAATCAAACATATTTTAGAAAGAAGCGTGAAGAAGAAGGACAGAAAGGATTGGTCCTTTAAGCTGAATGATGCATTGTGGGCATATAGGACAGCCTATAAAACCCCAATTGGTATGTCCCCATTTAGGTTGGTCTATGGCAAAGCATGCCATTTACCAGTAGAGTTAGAATATAAAGCTTTTTGGGCCATTAAAACATTGAACATGGATCTAACTACTGCTGGTAATCACAGGAAACTGCAACTTGCTGAGTTAGAAGAACTGCGAATGGATGCATACACAAATTCAAGATTGTATAAAGAGAAAGTCAAAACTTTTCATGATAAAAATTTATTGAGAAAAGAGTTCACAGCTGGTTCTAAGGTATGGTTATTTAACTCAAAGCTCAAGTTTTTCCCAGGAAAACTGAGATCCAGATGGGAAGGGCCATACACTGTCATTCAGGCAGCCCCTTCGGGAGCTGTTGACATCCTTGATCCAAGTAATGGAAGAATCATAAAGGTAAATGGTCAGAGGCTCAAACCATGCATTGAAAATACCCAGGAGCCTGTGCTGCCCATCTATCATCACGAATCTCCAAAAATCTGATGGTAGAAAACTGTACATTATGTTTGTATATCATAGTTTTTGCTTATTTTCTCTGTTTCTGCTTTTATCTCTTTTCGCATAGTTTAAACATGCTCAAAGTTAAGTCGCAAAGTAATAATTCTCTTTTCGCAAAGTCCAATTTACTTTTCGAATAGACTCTGGATCTGTGAGTAACTGCTCGAAAGCAAGGATTTGCTTTTCGAATAGTTGGTGCTGAAGCCATTTTCTTTTCGAAAAGATAGTTCTGAAGCTAATTCCTTTGCGAAATAATGTTTCTGAAGCTGTTAACTTGTCGAATGGTACTGATGCCATTCACAATTGTAAAAAGGTCTCTTTTGGAACTTTTCGAAAACTTAAAGGCACTTTGCGATATTAACTTTGAGTATATTTAAACCCTTTCGACGGTGGGGTTTCATTTCAAACTCTCTCTGCAGAGCGACTCTTTCCACTGAAACCCTACTTCGTTCTTTCCTTGCACGATTTAAGAAGCTTACTACACTTTTGTCTCTGTGTTCGATCATTTGCGTTTGCAGAGAAGGATTTCAGCTTTTGATCTGGGGAATTTCTGCAAGCAAACAACTCGTTCAAACATAAACCCTAGATCTCAGTATTTCTTTGCCCATTCTCTCTGGTTAGCATTTAGTAATTTGATTCTGTGTCAGCATCTATTTTGGGCATTTTTATACATCAATCTAGAATGGGAAAAGCAGAGAAATCATTGGCTGCTATGTTCCCCAAATCCTCTGCTAAGAAAGTGAGCAAATCGACCCCAAAAGCAAAAGGAAAAGCCAAAACTTTAGCTAAACGGAAACTATCTATGGATAAAGCAGATAGGGTGGAGAAAGGAAAGAAAATTAGACATGAGGAACCCATCCTCTTTGCTACTAGCCACGAGCTGAGCTTCCTCCGCCCATTCATCCGGGTCTTACCTAACCCCTTCATTGAAGCTAGAAACTAATACCTGAGCTGATGGTGGACGAAACTTTTTTCGTCACCAAACCAGATTGCTTACCATCCTTAAGATACATTAGAGAGGCTTCACTAAGCAATATCCTTACCCCCTTGCCAGAGAAAATTTACCCAAGAATGGTGAAGTTATGGTACCAAAACCTAATCAAGGTCACTGAAAGAGATGCTGATGTCCCTACCCTAGTCATTTTCATTGATGATTGCGATCTTACTGTGACATTTGAAGACATAGGAAATGCTTTAGGGATACCATTCCAATTTGATCCCTCTGGTCCTTTGGCTGCTCCAGAAACAGCCTCCTTTAGAGAGATGGCTGCACACTTAACCCAGGGTATTGTGGGCACTGGGTAGTCCATCATGAGAAGAGACCTTGCCCCCCAATTTCTATTAATGGATTCCATTTTAAGGGGAAGCTTCTATGTCCTTTGAGCACGACCAAGAGGAGAACACCAATTTTAGAGGCCCTCTTTCATTTCTCCAAGGGGCAGTTTTTCAATGCCCCTATGCTAATTTTCGAAGCCATGGCTGACATTAGTGCCAAGTTGAAAAAAGAGCAGAAGCTAGCTGGCCTACCATTTGGCAGATTGATCACAGCCCTCCTTAGAGCCAAATTTGACATTGATAGTGAGGAGCCATTTGAAGTCATTACCCCTAACAATTTTAGGAAAAAGGCTTGGACTATAAGCCAGGCTATGCTAAGAAGGATGAGAGAGGAAGGTGAACCTGCACATGCCCCTGCTACTGCACCTAAACCTGCAGCTGTGAGTGAACCTATCCCTGCAGCTGTGAGTGAGCCAGAACCCATCCCTACAGATGAGCACACTTTTGAACCCTTCCACCATGAAGAGAGCACACTTTTGAGCCGCTTCAATTTTGCCAGATCCAATTTTGTCAGAATCAACTTTGCTAGATCCAGTTTTGCAAACTCCTGTGGTGACCAGCTCTTTAGCTGGACCACTCCTTGAACCAACTCTGCCTGTCCCTATGGTGACCAGCTCCTTAGCTGCACCCATTGTTGATAAAAATCCCCTTCCTTTGGTGACCAGCTCTTCAGCTGCACCTACTCTGGAGGACGTTGGCCTTGCACCCTACTCCCCTACTCCAGCCCCTGACATTTCACCTATCCCAGCTGTCCCATCTCCCACACCCTCCATCATTCCAATTGTGGATTCCCCCTCTACACCAACCACTCCAACCATTCTCACACCACCAATTTCGCCCTCCAATGCCCAGGTTTTAGAGGAGTTAGCTACAGATTTTATTGCCCCATCTCCCTGCACTCCTCTGCTCCAAAGCCCCTCACCTTCCCCTGCTCATTCAGCCCACACACCTGAGGTCTCCCATACACCAACCTCGCCCTTCACTACAGAGGCCTACTCTTCCTTAATGGGTTCTATTTTTGAATCCATGGAACTTGAACCTACCCCTATACCTACTCCTCATCACTTCACTCACTTCCCTACCTCTCCCTTTACAGCCATTGCACCTCCACCCTCCACATCAGTTATCCCTGTCCATGCCATGCCCACCTCTCCCACACCTGCATCCATTTCCCAAATTCTTACCTACCTCCAATCCATCCAAGCCCAACTCCAAATCAACACACAACCACCAGAATAACCAATGAACTGCTCCAAACCTTAGCTTCCACATCTCAAACAACCACCATTACCCCTGTACCTATTGTTGATTCCCAGGCCACCCAAACTGACCCAGAGATATTATTGGTTGATCTGACCACCCCCACCACTACTGCCCATGCAACACAAACCGAACCTGAAGTCCCCTTGGTTGCATCCCCTCCACTACTCCCCATTTTCTCTGAGCAAGCCACCTGCATGCACCTTCTTGACAACCTTCTAGACACTTCTTCCCCCCCTCCCACAGCTGGGACACCTTTGGTCCCCTACCATTCCATTCCCCTCCTCCGATACGCCACCCTCATCAAAGCCATGAAAGATAATCCCTATATCCATGAGATGTTCAAAGGGCTAGCTGATTTACAAGCTTACATCCGTACCCTTATGAAAACCAGATTCGGAAGTTGGAGATCTTTATGAAATTTGAAAGAGAGAAAATGAAGGACCTTTGGGTCAAACATTTCAAATTGGTGAGGTGAAGCAACACAAGGTGTCCATGTTGTATGCCCAACTTGACCAAGAAAAATTGAAGACCACTAGCCTTAGCAAATACCTTGGCCTCACCAAAAAGATCAAATCTGAGGAGTATACTGAGCTACAAAACACCATTCCGGAGAAAGCTCAATCAAGTTCGGACTCCAACACTGACTCTAGCTCGATTACCGGTGACTCCGAGTTGAAGCCACTTGAACCAACCTATGATACAGATTTTGACCCCAGTTATTAGCTCTCATTGTACTTTTTGTGTTATAAAGTTGTAATAGACAATTCTGTTTTGTGTATACTACTGTGCATTTCTGTCTTTCTTCTTGCCATCATTACTTTTGTTGTTTTCTTTCTTGCATATATTTTTCCTCTGTTTTGGACCAGTGTGGACCCTGCTACCCTTTGGTTTGGGGGTGTGAGAGAAATAGCAATAATCAATAAAGGAGTTAACATCAGTACAGTTTTGGATCAGCAATTTTTTTTTTTATATATTTTTCACACCTGTTGTTTTGAAATATATTAAGAAGTTAAAAAAAAAAAAAAACTCTTTAAAATTACTTTCCTGTGTAATTCTAAAAGACTTTCATGAAGTAAATGTCAGGAAATTTCCAAAAGAAAATTGATGTTTTAGTAAACCTAAAATAAAGGAAAACAGTGAAGATATACCTCAAGAAGTTGATAAAACCACACCCAGTGAGGTTTGGCCTGAAATGTATTCTTTGGAGGTATGCTTTGGCAATCTTTTCTGCTTTTGGGACTATGTGAATCTGCTTACTTACACTAGAAGTTACACATATCCAAATCGAAATAATTTGATAGCACTCATGATATTAAAGACATGATGTAAGGCCTCCTTTTGGACAGTTTGAACCTTACAAAGCCCCACCTTTTGAAACTGCCCTTGATACACACCATTTGAGCTAAATAAATCTATGATTCCTTTGAAATCTCCCCCAATAAACCTCATCAACCTCATTTAGCCTAACCCTACCCCGAGAAGGCAGAAGATAAAGGGAAGGAAGCTGAGGAAGGAGAATTGAGTAACAATTTAATAGCAAAAGAAGGGTAAAAGTTGAAGGCAATGATGAAACAGCAGAGGGAATGTGGCATGCAGTCAGTGCTAATTCGAAAAAGAAAAGAAAAATATTTGAGTAAAACAAAAGAAAGAAGGCATTTTCATTGGAAGTTTGAAAAATAAAGAGAAAAAGATGGCCACTTTGGCTCTGGAAATTCAAAAGAAGAAGATGAAACAATGCTGAAGAAGAGTGGGTTTGTATATAACCTCCTGACCTTGACTGACTTCTCAAATATGAACACCATTCCAACCCTTTTGAGAAATTTCACCCATAAGCCACAATAAAACCCAAGTAAAAGTCCTTACTGATCAATGATGGATTGAGCTATCACATGGAGATAAAAATTTGTGTAATCTATGGTGAAAGGAGCAGTGAATTTATAACTAAAAGCAATGCCTATGCTCCTGCTTACAGTCCTATTTGAGGATTGTAACTGTTCTTGAGCTATGTGAAATAGTACAACCCTCTCATTTGCTTATTGAGTGAAAATCCTGGTGAGAATTGGGATTAAAATCAACTGATTAGGGCAGCATCGAAGCTGGATTGCTAAATCAAAGGCTAGTTGTTCGTTAATTTTCCTTGTAAATGGCCTCTGACATAAATCGACTGAGTAGTAATAAGAATTACTGCAGAATTTTAGTTTTAAACTGATATCTTTCTTGAAAAACCTTCTTACAAAATAACTGATGTAGGTGTGAATAATCAATTGAGGAAAGTGGCTGTAACAGAACGGCAGTGATCGTAACTAACTTATTGAAGAAGTTTGTGGGTACCTTCACTGAAAACCCTCAGGAGACTTCACTCCTCCACTAGGGATCACCTAGGGGTTTAAAAGGCTTGTTGCATATGCTAAATGCAACTGTGCTCCCTACAAAAGTGGCTCTTTACTTTATTTTTTTTTATTTTGTCTTTGCTCAGGGACTAGCAAAGCTTAGGTCTGGGGGTGTGTTGATAAGTGAAAAATACCATTTTTCACCCCTGAACTTGAGTCTTGAAAGACCTTTGAGAGAACTAAATAAGTGTTTTAAGTGCTTATGTTGCAGCTAACAATAAAGACAGACTTAACCATAAAAGTAGCTTAAAAGTGCCAATAAGATGACAATCCATGTCAATCCAAAGGAAGCAATTGAAGAAACAATCTCATCAGCTGTTGAAAGGTCTGAATAGAAGAAGCAAAGACCTGGAAGAGAAGTATGGAACAATTCGAACAGAAAAATGCACTACAGAGTCCTTTTCGCAAAGAACTTGAAACTCTATGAAAAGGAATAAAATTCCAGGCATAGCATTCGAAGAGCATCTGAACTGTTCGAAAAGAGGATTGAACTTTACGAAAAGAAGAAAACACAATTCGAACAGAACCAGAACACTGCGAAAAGAGCTTCAGGAGTCACAACACTTTGTGAAAAGGCCCCTAAGCTGTGCGAAGAGGCATTCTGGAGATTCGCAGCTTTAACAAGGGCAATTCAGTAATCTGTTGCACGCGTCCCAATGCATTTTAAAACTTAGGGACATTCCAAAGGATTCTAAGCATGAAGCGAAGGAATATTCCACCCCACGTGAGCACCTAGAGAGGGAATAACTTGGCGGGAACTTCTAGAAACTCTAACAAACTTTCAAAATGCATAACAGAATTGATGCCTTTTTCACCTGATTGGTTGAACCAGATCGAGGAATTCTGATTGGCCAGAATAGATCCGATCCACATGCTCGACTACCATTGGTCAATACGGATCGAGAACCTCGATTGGTTGATACACATCCGAGCCGTGGGAAAGCTATAAATAGGCAAAGCATTTGCCCAATTGGGGCATCCAGATTTTGAGTTTCATTTCTAATCCCCATTTCCCGGCCAGACTGACTTGTCAATCCTTAATAGCCTACTTTGTACTTGGATTTGAGAGTCATGAGAATCTGCTGTAACTCAAAGGAGAGTTTGCATCCAAGACTGCAAATCCGAGAGCTATTAAGCCGTGGTCTGTAAATTGTAAGGATGAATTTTAAAAGGTTGCTGTAAACTATGCATTCTCCATTGGACTCATGTCAAGGGTTCCCTCTGATCTCCTCAGTACATTAGACTCCTTTAGATTCATTGTTTTGCATGCAATTTCCCTTGATTCATTAATCCTGTGAGAATTAGTGTTTGTAACCTAGTCTCTTACAGCGTTTGTAGTGATGTTTCTTGTTCTGAATTGAGGATTTGGATTAAAGACTATTGGATGGTTTGTGGCCATTAAAGTGGACAGACCATAGCCATAAGTGTAAGCCTAATCCTTGAATTAGATTTATCTCTTACATCTGTGCTTGTAGGCAGATGAAGATTGGATCACCTCTGTTGAGCTGCAGTTATTTTCATTAGATTTCAAAGACCAAATCAGATTTAGATATTACTTCTCCATCTTTGTTTCAATCATTCCCCCAACTCGGATCTGGATCATTTAGTTTAAATTTTTCTTTATTTTTAGTTAGTTAAACGTGACAAATTCAAACCTCTCATCTTATCAGTTTTCTAGATAGGATAAGAAGCCAGATCTGGTAGCTCAGATCTGGAGGTTTATCTTACATTTTAGACAAATTCTCTGTGGACGATCTTTCACTCACTTACTTTTAAAACATGCTACAATTGGCCCTGATCTTGCAGGCTAATTCTCTTCTAACTGTGCTGATATTTCTTTATTTTTTTTATATAGTCTAGAGCCACTGTAATTTAGCAGCTATAACTCTGTTTTCAAAACACACATAAATCAAGCACACTAAGAAGCAACAACAGAAGCAAGTGAAAATAGGCTGAAAACATCCTATCGATTGGTCACCTGAAGACTTCGACAGGAGCTGTAAGCAAAGAAAGGAAGAATTCATGCCGTTGAAGAGGTTTTCGATAGGATCTGAAAGCAAAAGAGGGATGAATTCGTGTGGATTGAGGAGTTCGATAGGATCTAAGAACCTATCGAGCAACGGAAAGGAAGAAATCATTCTATCGAAAACTGCCTGAAGCGTCAAAGGAACCTATCGAATGGTTTCTTCAAACCTCTCGAGAGGAAGGCGCTGGAATAAAACCTATCGAAGGGAACTTGAGCCTTTCGATAGGAGTGAGAGCAACCATATCGAAATGGTGGCATGCAGAGTGGAGCCTATCAAAATGGTTCTCCAACCTGTCGAAGAGCCTCTCCAACCTGTCGAATACTCCAGGCTAAGGGCTGAGAATGCTGAAACTCTAAGTGAAGGCTCATCCTATCAGAACCTATCGAAGAGATCTGAGAACCTAGCGAAAGGACCAAAATGCTCTATTTGAACCTGTCGAAAGCTTCCTGAACCTGTCAAAATTGTGTGCAGAACTTCTCAGAAATTCAACTGTGTACACGTTGTGATTCGGTGACATGCTAAATGCAACTCGAGACACTTGGTGACCGACACGACGGTTTCAGAAGATGCACTAGGAAACCCTAACCGACCCACTGCCCTTCATAGACCAAATTTTGGACAAGCTGGCAGGCAAGGCCTATTACTATTTTCTTGATGGATATTAGGGTATAATCAGATCCCTGTATACCCCCAGGACCAAGAAAAAACACATTCACTTGCCCATTTGGGACCTTTGCATACAGAAGGATGCCATTTGGATTGTGTAATGCACCTGCCACGTTTCAAAGATGCATGTATGCTATCTTCTCTGACATGATTGATAAGTTTTTGGAGATCTTTATGGATGATTTCTCTATTTGTGGAGATGATTTTAGCCAATGCCTACACCACCTCAGCTCCGTACTGCAAAGGTGTGAGGAGACCAACCTAGTTCTGAGTTGGGAGAAAAGTCACTTCATGGTGACTCAAGGCACTGTTCTAGGACAGGTTGTCTCTCACAAAGGAATCGAGGTTGATCAAGCTAAGATTGATTTGATTGCTCATTTGCTCCCTCCAAAAATTGTCAAAGAAGTTAGATCATTTCTAAGTCATGTTGGCTTCTACAGAAGGTTCATCAAGGATTTCAATAAAATCTCCAAACCCCTCTCTCACCTGTTGTGCTAGGATATTCCTTTTGACTTTAATGATGAATGTCGAGTTGCTTTTGAACTGTGAAAAACTTATTTGACCACAGCTCCCATCTTGCAATCCCCTGATATTTCTCTGCCATTTGAGCTGATGTGTGATGCATTAGATTTTGCCATTGGGGTAGTGTTGGGGCAAAGAAAAGACAAGACACCTTCTGTGGTAGCATATGCCAGTAAATCAATGGTTGATGCTCAATTGAATTACACTACAACTGAGAAAGAGCTATTAGCTATTGTCTTTGCTTTAGAAAAATTCAGATCTTATGTGCTGGGATAAAAAATTATTGTGTTCCCTGACCACTCAGCTTTGAAATACCTCTTGTCTAAAAAGGAAGCTAAAGCACAACTAATCAGATGCATTCTTCTCTTAAAGGAATTCAATTTAGAGATTAAGGACAAGAAGGGAGTTGAGAATGTGGTGGCTGACCATCTGTCAAGGATCCCAACAACTGACATGGAAAGCTTGCCCATAAATGACTCCTTCCCAGATGAGCAGCTTCTGATTGTCCAGATAAGTATGTCTTGGTTTGACAATATTGTCAATTACCTTGTTGTGGGTAGGATCCCTCCACATTGGACCAAGGATGACAAATTTTTTTTCTTTGCACAGATTCGATATTACATGTGAGAGGATCCTTACCTGTTTAAGCATTGTGCAGACCAGGTGATTAGATGTTGTGTACCTGAAAGTTTCAAAACATCTTAACCATGTGTCATGAACAGGCTTGCAGGGGCCACTTCAGTGGTAACAAGACTACGACCAAGGTCTTTCAAAGTGGGTTCTACTGGCTTACCCTATTCGAAGATGACCGACAGCACTATAAAGCTTGTCATCAATGCCAGCAAATCGGCAGCATTATAAGGAGAAACTCTATGCCCTTACAACCTATACTTGTTGTTGAACTGTTTGATATTTTGGGAATCGATTTCATGGGACCTTTTCCCCCTTCTGCTGGATACAATTTCATCCTTGTCGCTGTGGATTACGTATCCAAATGGGTAGAAGCCATAGCTACAAAGACAAATGATCACAAAGTCATCATTCAATTCCTGAAAGACAACATCTTCTCAAGATTTGGCTTTCCTAAAGATATTATTAGTGATGGGGGAAGTGTTGTTGCTTCTTAGTGTGCTTGATTTATGTGTGTTTTGAAAACAAAGTTATAGCTGCTAAATTACAGTGTGTGACGGGGCCAATACTCGAGCTTGTGGCGTGGTGCGTGTGGCACGGCATGTGGTGCCAGGAGGGCACGCGACATGGGGCCATGTTGGCCTTGCGACGTGGTCGCGCTGCGAGGACGCGACACGGTCGCATGAGGGTACGACGCGGAGCGTCACGGTCGCGACACGGACGCGACATAGCCAAGGTGGGCTAGCGATGCGGGAGGGCGTTGCGGTATGCAAAACCAATACGTTTGAGGTTATCCTGCCATTCTGGCTGAATGACTGTTTTACCCTTATATAGGGGAAGGGAGCTAGAGATCTATTCCCCCGCACACGGGGCCTTGCGTTGCCAGAGGGGGCGCAAGTGTCTCCCTAGGCCCTGAAAGGTGGGCCTAGGGGCGTACGCAGCCGATGCCGTGTGGAACCCGAGGGAGGTTGATGTATGGCCCCGGACTATGCGTCGCGGTGCATACGGCTGGGCAACCTCGAGAGACAACACCAAGGCGCTGCGTGGGACTCAGTGGGGCACGCGAGTGCGAGGCACAAGGTTGTGGGCTTGGTTCGGCAGGCGAGCGAGGTACTAGTGCAGTGCACAGGGTGAAGCTTGAGCAGGTCAAGTTAAGCGCGTGATGCTGCGTGTCGTAAGGGACACGATGAGCTGAATGGTAGGCCATGAAACTGAGGCAACCATGTTGGGAGGAGTTCCCGTCCTCTAGGCGGGTGGTATCAGAGCTGATGTGCAGAAGGGTTGGCACGTTGAGTAGCGCACCGCTGAGTTGAAAGCGCGTCGAAGGATGCCCTCGCGACGATTGTTATCAGAAGTAGGCTGACCTAGCGAAGCGTGCGTTAGGTGCCGCACGGGACTGAGGTTGCGGAAGTGCGACCCCGTGACATTTTGGTATCAGAGCCAAGTTCGATCCAGAAGCGATGATGCTATGAACAAACTGGTGCGGAGGCACACGAAGTGGTGTCAAGAGGGCACGCGACATCTTTGAACTACTGGTGCGGAGGCACGCGATGTGGTGTCAAGTTGACACGCGACATCCCTAAGCTAGTTAACAGGTGAGGGCCTTGTGACAGCAGAACCAAGTTGACCCCATCGGGGTGACAGTGGGGAGCTTGTGGGAAGGTGCGGGCCTAAGAACTAGAATTGTGTTGCTAACAAGCTGGGAGGAGTTGGCGAGGTCAGTTCACTATGTTCATGCGTCAACGAGGACGTTGACATTTTATGGAGTGGTGGAGGATGTGACGAGGCCAATACTCGAGCTTGCGGCGTGGTGCGTGTGGCACGGCATGTGGTGCCAGGAGGGCACGCGACATGGGGCCATGTTGGCCTTGCGACGTGGTCGCGCTGCGAGGATGCGACACAGTCGCATGAGGGTACGACGTGGAGCGTCACGGTCGCGACACGGACGCGACATAGCCAAGGTGGGCTAGCGATGCGGGAGGGCGTTGCGGTATGCAAAACCAATACGTTTGAGGTTATCCTGCCATTCTGGCTGAATGACTGTTTTACCCTTATATAGGGGAAGGGAGCTAGAGAGCTATTCCCCCGCACACGGGGCCTTGCGTTGCCAGAGGGGGCGCAAGTGTCTCCTAGGCCTGAAAGGGTGGGCCTAGGATGTCGACGCAGCGATGCCGTGTGGAACCCGAGGGAGGTTGATGTATGGCCCCGGACTACGCGTCGCGGTGCATACGGCTGGGCAACCTCGCGAGACAACACCAAGGCGCTGCGTGGGACTCAGTGGGGCATGCGAGTGCGAGGCACAAGGTTGTGGGCTTGGTTCGGCAGGCGAGCGAGGTACTAGTGCAGTGCACAGGGTGAAGCTTGAGCAGGCCAAGTTAGCGCAGCGGTGCAGATTGGCGTGTCTTAAGGGACATGATGAGCTGAATGGTAGGCCATGAAACAGAGGCAACCATGTTGGGAGGAGTTCCCGTCCTCTAGGCGGGTGCTATCAGAGTGATGTCTTGAAGGGTTGGCCGTTGCCTGATGCGCTACTTGAGGTTGAAAACACGTCGAAGGGCGCCTCATGACATTGTTATCGAGTAGGCTGACCTAGCGGCTCTAGACTATATAAAAAAAATAAAGAAATATCAGCACAGTTAGAAGAGAATTAGCCTGCAAGATCAGGGCCAATTGTAGCAAGTTTTAAAAGTAAGTGACTGAAAGATCGTCCACAGAGAATTTGTCTAAAATGTAAGATAAACCTCCAGATCTGGCTTCCTATCCTATCTAGAAAACTGATAAGATGAGAGGTTTGAATTTGTCACGTTTAACTAACTAAAAACAAAGAAAAATTTAAACTAAATGATCCAGATTTGAGTTGGGGGAATGATTGAAACAAAGATGGAGAAGTAATATCTAAATCTAATTTGGTCTTTGAAATCTAATGAGAATAGCTGCAGCTCAACAGAGGTGATCCAATCTTCATCTGGCTACAAGCACAGATGTAAGAGAGATAAATCTAATTCAAGGATTAGGCTTACACTTATGGCTATGGTCTGGCCACAAACCATCCAATAGTCTTTAATCCAAATCCTCAATTCGTAACAAGAAACATCATTACAAATCTTTGTAAGAGACTAGGTTACAAACACTAATTCTCACGAGGATTAATGAATCAAGGAAATTGCATGCAAAATAATGAATCTAAAGGAGTCTAATGTATCGAGGAGATCGGAGGAACCCTTGACATGAGTCCAATGGAGAATGCATAGTTTACAAAGAACCTTTTAAAATTCATCCTTACAATTTACAGAGCACGGCTTAATGGCTCTCGGATTTGCGGGTCTTGGATGCAAACTATCCTTTGAGTTACGAGTATCTCACAACTCTCAAATGCAAGTACAAAGTAGGCTATTACAAGGATTGCGCATAAGTCATTCTGGCCGAAATGGGGATTAGAAATGAAACTCAAAAACTGGATGCCCCAATTGGGCAAATGCTTCGTCTATTTATAGCTTTCCCCACGCCCACTGATGTGTATCAACCAATCGAGGTTCTCGATCGATTGACCAATGGTAGTCGGCACGGGATCCAGATCTGCTTCGCCAATCGTAATTCCTCGATCCGTTCAAATGCAATCGTGAAAAAGGCATCAATTACATTATGCATTTTGAAAGTTTGTTAGAGTTTCTAGAAGTTCCCGCCAAGTTATTCCCTCTCTAGGTACTCACGGGGTGGAATATTCCTTCGCTTCATGCTTAGAACCCTCTGAATGTCCTAGGTTTTAAAATGCATTGGGACACGGCAACAGACATCGAATTACCCTTGTTAAAGCCGTGAATCTCCGTAATGCCTCTTCGCATGCCTTAGGGCCTTTTCGCAAAGTGTTGTGACTCCTGAAGCTCTTTTCGCAATGTTCTGGTTCTGTTCGAATTGTGTTTTCTTCTTTTCGCAAAGTTCAATCCTCTCTTCGAACAGTTCAGATGCTCTTCGAATGCTACGCCTGGAGTTTTATTCCTTTTCGCAGAGTTTCAGGTTCTTTGCGAAAAGTACAGGTTCTTTGCGAAAAGGACTCTGTAGTGCATTTTTCTGTTCGAATTGTTCCATACTTCTCTTCCAGGTCTTTGCTTCTTCTATTCAGACCTTTCAACAGCTGATGAGGTTGTTTCTTCACTTTCTTCCTTTGGATTGACATGGATTGTCATCTTATTGGCACTTTTAAGCTGCTTTTATGGTTAAGCCTGTCTTTATTGTTAGCTGCAACATAAGCACTTAAAACACTTATTTAGTTCTCTCAAAGGTCTATCAAGACTCAAGTTCAGGGGTGAAAAATGGTATTTTTCACTTGTCAACAGGAACCCACTTCTGTAATAAACCTTTTGACAAACTGATGGAAAGATACTCTGTTACCCACAGAGTAGCCACTCCCTACCACCCACAAACTAGTGGGCAGGTAGAGATTTCCAACAGTAAAATCAAACATATTCTTGAGAAGACTGTGAGACCCGACAGAAGAGATTGGCCCAGCAAGTTGACTGATGCCTTTTGGGCTTATAGAACAGCCTACAAAACCCCAATAGGCATGTCCCCATTCAGACTAGTATATGGCAAGGCATGTCACTTGCCTGTTGAATTGCAACACAAAGTGTATTGGGCCATTAAAGTAGTAAAATCTGACTTACACTCAGCTGGTATTCACAGGAAACACCAGTTATCCGAGTTGGATGAACTGCGACTAGAAGCTTATGCAAATGCTCGAAGATACAAGGAGAGGACCAAAGCCTTCCATGACAGACATTTGCTCCGCAAAGAGTTCGAGCCCAATGACAAGGTATGGTTGTTCAACTCCAGAATGAAATTCTTTCCAGGAAAGCTACAGTCCAGATGGGATGGACCTTTCACAGTGGTACATGTTTCCCCATCTGGAGCTGTCGAAGTCATGCATCCTACAGATGGAAGAACCCTTAAGGTCAATGGTCAGAGGCTGAGACTTTGTGTTGATAACATTTGTGAGCCTAAAGAGATCATTGATCTTCAGGATCCTCCAGGTTAATACCTGACTTCAATTTGTATCATATATATTATATTTGATTTATACCTCGATTATTTCCAAAGATATTCTTTGCAATAAAATGTCCATGTCAAGTTCAAGCTTCATTTCAATATCGCCCGCAATCTAGGAATCAATGGCATAAGCTCAGAGGCCAATTTGCTAACTAGTAGCATAGCAGAGGAGTTGCTGGGTACTAAGGCTAAATGCTCTGCACCCACAGACCATATTATTGAGCTCATTGAACCTCTCCATAAGTCATTTAGATCTTTCGCTAGGTCAGCCGCTGATGTCGATTGGATTGGTGAGCATCTCAATAGGTGCTGAGACCTCTCGATAGGTGAGAAAAACTTTGCGATAGGTTCTGGAATCTTGCCTGGAACCTATCGACAAGTGTGACAAATGTAATACCCCACCTATTGAAAGGTTGTTCTCACCCATCAGCATCCTAACGACGTGAATGTTTTATCCATCCTCCGTTCGACAGGACACCGACCTATCGCAAGCAGCCATCTTAGCCTATCGAATGCATGTTTATTCTATTCGATAGGACGGGTTAAACCTATCGAGAGCTTTCAACTGCCAGCCCCATACTTGTGCGACTTCAATAGGAAGCCTTAACCTCTTGACACTCTACACTCATCCTATCGAAATTGTCCCCACCCTCACTCCTTCCATGCTTATTATGCATTTGCGCTGCGCGAAAATTTTACCATGTGTACCATGTACAACTACGCATAGCACGAGCCTTAAACTCTACATCCCCTTGTTTTCTGCCCCACGCCGTAACTCCCCGTGCTAAATATAAGCTACCATTTAATGCACAATTTCGTTCCCCATACTGGTTGATTGAATTAACCATTCATTACTTTTCATCGACGATGGCGATATTGAATGCACCGCTTCATATTCCCTCACACATCCACCTTAAATAGATGCAGCTGGCTCGATTTTGGCCCATTCCTTTCCTTCTACCCTCTGCACTCCTCCTCATAACTATGGCAGATGACAACCCCATGCTCACTCCTGTTCAACTCTACCTCTTTTGGCTGGAGCCACTACTGCCCAAGGAACCAGACCCGTTGCAATTCCTCTGGGATGAATATGAGGAGGTACAGCGGATCCTCACTAAGGAGGAAAAGGACAAGGATAAGAAGGAGCAGAAGAGGCTGAAGACCGAGCCACCGGCTTCTCCGCCACCATCCTCCTCCACCACCCGTCACCCTGCCCCCTGACCCCCTTCTTTTTCCTTTTCTTCCTCCCCTCCTGGCTTACAGTTCGTCTTCCACCTGATGCAGGCTAAGGATACCCCTGAGCCACGGGGAGGCTTTTTAGTTTGCCAAGAAAATTTTGTCCACCTTCCGCTTCCTTGTGCTTGACCATTGTAATAAAATGCTCCATTTTATGCTCTGTTTAACCCCTGTTAATAAACTATTTTTTTTTTCTTTGTTCAGTTGTCTACTTGCTTTAGGTTTTGCTCTGTTAATAAACTGCTACCCCCCTATGCTGTAAATAGTGAGGACACTGTTTAGTTTAGGTTTGGGGGTTTGGCATGTATGCCAATAAATTAGTTACTTTTAGTACAGCTAGGCTAAAAAGAAGTGTTTGGAATTAATTAGAGTAAATTCTCATTGGAATTTTTGTAAAAAGAGGAAATTAAGAAAACAACTATTTGAAACTGAAATAAGCCGTAATCCAACAGCCGTCATGAGGCAAATGTCAACAAGTTGTGAAAAATAATTTTGGTGTGCAGTAAACCTGAAATAAGAGAAGATTGTGAAGATACACCCTTGAAAAATTTGATGGAAGGTCATACCCAGTGAGATTTGGGCCTGAAAAAGTTTCTTTGAACAGTGCCTTGGCAATTTTTTTGCCCTATGGACTGATGGGATCTAATTCTAATCACTAGAAGTTAGGCAAATCCAAATTGAAACAGCTTGACAACATTCATGACATTGAGGACATGAAGTAAGGCCATCCCTTGGTCAGTTTAAGCTTAAAATGTCCCACCTTTGAACTGCCCTTGATGCACACCACTTGAGCCTTAAAAGTCCCAATTTTCTTTGATGAAAACTAGAAAATTTGAGCCCAAAACCTCAGTGACCTGATACAGATTGACCCTCACTCTGAGATTTCAGACGGAAAAGGTGAAAGAAGGGAAGAAGGTAGAGCTGGTTTGAGAAGTGGTTGAAAGAGAAGAAAAACACAATTGGTGGTATTTGTGGTATTCCGACCCATAAAAAAAAAAAGAAAAAAAAAAGAGCAAAAGAATGAGAAAGAGAAGTCATTTCATTGAAAGATTGAAAGGAAGAGAAGAAGCTAGCCACTTTGGCTCTGAAAATTTAAGAAGTAGATGGAATTGTGCTAAAATGAAGGTGTGGTCTAGACCACCTCCTCACCTTCACTGATTTCTCAATTTGAATCCCTTTTACCCTTTTATTCTTTTACAAACCTCATCCATAAG
This sequence comes from Chloranthus sessilifolius, assembly GCA_021018995.1. Classification (NCBI taxonomy): domain Eukaryota; kingdom Viridiplantae; phylum Streptophyta; class Magnoliopsida; order Chloranthales; family Chloranthaceae; genus Chloranthus; species Chloranthus sessilifolius. The sequence goes on from CM037596.1 coordinate 45,984,112, forward strand.
CCACATTACAACCCAATGAAAAGACCTTACTGATCTGAAATGGATTGAGATGTCATGTGGAGATAAGGATCTGTCTAATCTATGGTGAAAAGAGTTAGAAATTTTCAGAAATTAGAGCAATGCCTATGCTCATGCTTACAGCCCTATTTGAGGACTGTAACTACTCTTGAGCTGTGTGAAATTCTACACCCTTCATTTTTGTTGTGAGTTAACAGCCCTGGTGAGACTTGGGCCTGAAATCCAATTTGAGGGGGGGTAGTATCAAAACAGAATTCTCAAGTGAAAGGTGAGCCATGCATCAATCTTCAGACACAATGCCTTGACATGAACTGATTGATGATGAAGGAATTACTGCAAAACTTCATGTTTTAAGTTAGTAATTTTTCTGTTGAAAACCCTCTAGAACTGAAAAGACATGATGACAATTTATTCTAGTTCACTAAAACTATGTTTAGTAGGATATTCTACTATTAACTAACCTTATTGGAGAAGCTTGTGGGTACCTTCACTGAAAACCCTCAGGAGACTTCACTCCTCGACTAGGGATCACCTAGGGGTTTAAAAGGCTTGGTGCATATACTAAATGCATCCGTGCTCCCTATGAAAGTGGCATTTTAATTCTTTTTTTTATTATTATTCTCCATCGCTCAGGGACTAGCAAAGCTTAGGTTTGGGGGTATGTTAAGTGGTGAAAAATGCCACTTTTCACCCTTTAACCTGACCATTGATAGACTTGTGAGCACACTAATAAGCTTCTATCAAGTGCATGTTGTAGACAATAATGAAAGAGGACACTAATGCAGAAAACCACTCAAGAATGCCTAAAAAGGGGCTATCTCTCAGCACAGGACAAACCTAGCAACAACACACCAGAGGGTAGCACATCACTGGACCCTTGGAGCGCGTGGCTGCAGCAGGGCAAGGCGAAGGAAGTAAAAATAGGCTGAAAACATCCTATCGATTGGTCACCTGCAGACTTCGACAGGAGCTGAAAGCAAAGAAAGAAAGAAATCGTGCAGTTGAAGAGTTTTTCGATAGGATCTAAAAGCAGAAGAAGGATGAATTCATGTGGATTGAGGAGTTTGATAGGATCCGAGAACCTATAGAGCAACGGAAAGGAAGGAAGAAATCATCTTATCGAAAACCTGCCTGAGGCATTAAGGGAACCTATCGAATGGTTTCTTCAATCCTATCGAGATGAAGGCGCTGGAACAGAACCTATCGAAGGGAACTTGAGCCTTTCAATAGGAGTGAGAGCAACCATATCAAAATGGTGGCATGCAGAGCGGAGCCTGTCGAAATGGTTCTCCAACCTGTCGAAGAGCCCCTCCAACCTGTCGAATACTCTAGGCCAAGGGCTGAGAATGCTGAAACTCTAAGAGAAGGATCATCCTATCGGAACCTATCGGAGAGATCTAAGAACCTAGCGAAAGGACCAAAATGCTCTATTTGAACCTACCGAAAGCTTCCTGAACCTGTCGAAATCGTGTGCAGAACTTCTCAGAAATTCAGTTGTGCACACGTTGTGATTCGGTGACCTGCGGCATGCAACCCGAGGACTTTGGTGACCAGCACAACGATTTCAGAAGATGCCCTAGGAAATCCTAACTGACCCACGTTCTCTAACAGAACTCTAAGAAACTCTGAGGACCTTCTAGAAGGGATTTTTGGCAGGAAAAATAAAGGAGAAAGCTATATATAGAAACCCCCATTTGCAATTGGGGGATATCGAGGTCTGAGCTAAATTATGGAGATTAGAGCTTGCAGAGAAATTCTATTTTCCCTCCTTTAGCCCAACCATGGTTGGCTAATTCCCCTGGAGTAGCGAGGAGAGAGGTTAGATCTGTAATTGGGTAAGGTTAAGAGTGTTATTATAGGTTCCTAGCTGCACAGACTACAGATCTGAGAGTATTTTCATTATAGAGTGACTTTGATTGCAATGTTAATGTTATTTTTAATACTTTAATTAGATCTAAAGTTCCTTTGGTTCCATTTGGTGATCGATCAGATTTATGTAGAGGAGTCTGTAGATCAGCTCACCCACTAAATTGGTAGGCCTCTTGGATACCACCCGATCTCCCTGGATCTGATACTCCTGTGATTCCTTGAGTCTATGACCTTGGAATTGCAACATCTATAGTAGTTTTAATTATTCTAATTGAGGCCTTAGCTTTGGAGGAGATCCCTAGGATGGTCTGTGGACATTAAAGTGGACATATCATAACCTTAGGATTAGTCCAAGCTCAGGCTCCAATTGGATTCGTCTGCTGCAAATCTATGGATTCGAAAAAGTCTATAGGATGGTCTGTGACCATTAAAGTGGACAGATCATAACCTTAATATCAGGTGGATCCTGCGATTTGAAGTGGAGTTTATACCCTACAGCTGTGCTTATAGCCAGTTGAGGAAATTGTGTGCTCTGAACCTCTGTAGCATAATTAATTGAATTAGATTTCAGTGAAAATCAATCTCCAAGCTACTCTTCACCATTTTTTGCTTTTTACCTCTTTCCCCTACAAGATCTAAGATCCTAAACTCGATCCAAGTTAGTCTATGTTTAATTTTAGCTTAGCTTAAGTGACAATCCATTTTAAACCTCTCCCCTGTCTTTTAGCTAACGTAGCACTAGTTAGGGTGCCAGATCTAATACAGATATGGAGATTTATCATATTTTTAAACCAACCTCCTTGTGGGCATTCCTTTACTCACCATCTTTGTAAAACTTGCTACAACAGACCCTGATTACTTGTAGGTCTGTGTGAGTGTGTTCTGCCTAGTTTTATTGATGATTTTAGACCCTCATTTGAGGGAAGGCAAACACTCCAACAGTTTCCCACTACACCCCCCAGCCCATTGACACATCCATACCTTTTGAAGTTGTTACCTGTGAGCCTTTAGGCCAATCCATCTCATTTTCACCTACACATGACCAAATCCCCCTTTCAGAATAGGGATACTCAGCCATGATGTTCTCTATCATAGGAGACATCAACTATGAGTTTATACCTCTCCCAGACTCACCTCCTCCTCCACATTTCACCCCTCCTCCACAGTCACCACAGGCCACCACCTTCACTCATGCACCCACTTCCCTATTTCAATCAATTCCACCCCCACCCCTAATTTCCTACCCCACATCTTTAACCTATTACTCTCCATTGAAGCCCAAGTGTTGGCCAACTCCCAAACACAATCATCCATTGATTCTAACCTGCATGCCATACACTCCAACCTCCTAGACCAAACCTCAATCCACACCAGCTTAGAAGCCATCCAAGTCTCCTTATCACTTTTCAACCCAACCTCACAACAGGCACCTTTCCCTACAACCACCCATTTACCTACTCCACCTCCTTCTCCCTAACCCATAACCTCAGCAGTCACCACACTTACTATTATACCCATGGAACCAATCCCCATTACCTCTCCAACTACCTTTACCAATGCCTCCACACAAACTGACTTTGAACCAGAACTTGAACCTACCCCTATCCAGTTTCCCATTATTTCCCTACCTGATCTCCCACCTGCTGTAGCAACTTTTAATGCTGCAACTGATGTGGAAGACCTCATCCCAACCACCTCAATTCCTACCCAAATAGACCTTGATCCTGAACCTGCAGTCCATCACCCTTTACCCTCCATATTAACCACATCCATCCCCTCCCCTCCCCCTTGTTGGCTGGCCCTTCTTCAAGTGATTAGTAACACATCCTACTTGCCTCATCCTTCTCCCTAACTCCATACTCCACTCTCCTCAAAGCCATGCAAGAGAGCCCATACCTGAAGAATGATATCATTAAAGGCATGGCTACCATAAGAACTTCCATCAGACAGTCCTATGAAGAGAAAGTTAGTCGGATGGAGTTCGATCACCGAGTTCAACTACTGGGAATATCTAAGGGATGGAGTAGAATTTTGATCCAGTATGAAGCTAAAAAGAATATTGCAGCAACGGAGAAGATGAGAGCTGATGGCCTAGAACAAAGATTAGCTGTCTCAAAAGATGTCGCAAAGGCTACCAGGGAGCTCTATGAAACGAGAACTCTGTATGCTGAAAACAAGTCAGAAATCTTTGAAAGGAAGCTTGCTAAACTAACTAGCACAACTCCTCCACAAGTAGCTGAGCTTGTCCCTCTTGCTACTTCCCCTGCTTCTACCAAATAAAAACGCAAGGACCCAAAGTCAAGATTGAGCCAACAGATAATTAGGCTGATTAGATTTGCATTTGTATTTAGTTAGGATACACTTTGTGTAGTTCTTTTGCCTTACAATGTACAAATTTTTACTACATAAATGAAATTCCTTTCTATTATGTTTTGATTGCTTTACTTTCTGCTTCATATCTAGTTTGTTTTGTTTTAGTTATTTGTGTGTACTTTCTTTCATGCTTTCACTTCCTTTATGTTCTGTCTAGTTTTTATGTATGACCCCACTGCACATCCCCTTTTGATCTTTGAATCAGTGAGGACACTGCTCCTCATAGGTTTGGGGGTGTGGCAAGGATTGCCAATGATCCAGTTAACCTAAGTGCAGCAGTTTTAACTGAGGAATAAATAGAATGAACTTCACCTAAGCAATGTTGAAAGTGAGAAAATTTAAACACTGTGCAGACCTTTTTAATACTAAAATCATTTGAAAATCAATACTTCTATGAGGTGAACATCAGGAATTTTTTTATAAACAGTAGTTAGTGAACCAATAATGAGAGAAACATGTCAAAGCATACCCCTTTGAGTTAAATTGAAGACCATACCCAGTGAGCTTTGAGCCTACAAATTTTCTTTTTAGGAGTGTCTGTGGCAACTTTTTCTGTTCTAAGGACTGATTGAGTCAAGTTGAAGCTGTTTAACAGTAATCATGACACTAAGGAAAGGATTAAGGCCTTCATTTGGACAGTATGAGCCTAAAAGATCAAACCTGTGAATCTACCCTTGTGCATACACTTTTTGAGCCTTAAAGCCTAATTTTTCTTCAACAAACACCAAAGTACTTGAACTTGAACCTCGTGACCTGATTCAACCCTACCCTCACTCTGAGAATTTAGAAGGTAAAGGTGAGGATGTTGAAGATAGGTGAGTAAAGTTTAACATTTGGTGAAAGGAGAAGAAGAGAGGAGGAAATCTATAAATAACAGTGTAGCAGTTGTAGATGTGTGGCATCCATCATAAAAAAAAAAAAAATTTATAAATACAAGAAACAAAAAGGAAAGAGAAAAGAAAGAGAAGCCAAAGAATAATTTTATTAAAAATGTTGGAAAGAAGAGAAGAAGTTGGCCGCTTTAGCTCTGAAATTTTAAAAGATGGAGTTGTGCGAAAATGAAGAAGGTGTAGTCATGAATCATCTCCTACCTGTGCTGATTTCTTAATTTTGAATCCCTATTTACCCCTTTTATTCTTTACAACCCTCACCAATAAGCCACATTACAACCCATGAAAAGCCCTGGTTGATCCAAAGTCAAATGAACTATCATGTGAAGATGAAGGAATGTCTAACCTATGGTGAGAGTACTTTATGATGTCAGAAATTAGAAGAACTGCCTATGCTCATGCTCGCAAACCCATTTGGGGTATGTAACTGCTCTTGAGCTTATGTGAAATGATGCACCCTTAAATTCATTTATGAGAGACAGCCTTGGAAAGCATTGGGTCTGAGATTGAAATCATTGGGGCATTGTTTGAACCTGAATTTTGATGTACTGGTAAGCTTAGTACTGTTTTGCACATATTATTTTCTTGGTGTCAGCTGATTGGATGTCTTGAACATGCATGCATGACTGATGTGTTAAATTGGTTGCATATACTACTTTTGAACTCCTTTAATTTTGATAGAGAAAGGGTGAAATGAACTGTGTTTATTATAAACTGATTAACCACTGTGTGCACTTTTGTTAACTATTTCATTGAGAAGTTTGTGAGTACCTTCACTGAAAACCCTCAGGAGACTTCACTCCTCCACTAGGGATCACCTAGGGGCTTAAAAGGCTTGATGCATAAGCTAAATGCATACGTGCTTCCTATGAAAGTGGCATTTACATTCTTAGAGTAGCTATTTTAATTTTGCTTTGCTCAGGGACTAGCAAAGATTAGGTTTAGGGGTGTGTTATTCACTAAAAAGTATCACTTTTTACCTCTTAACCTAGTTTTTATTGGACCTTAAAGCTGACTAATAACTCATTTTTAGCTTGTTTTGTAGTTAGTAATAAATTGTACCGCATAACACAAAGTTCCTGTCTTTGGTGCCAAGAAGAGAGAGAATTCAAGTAAAAGATGACAACTGAACTAGAAAGTGATGGAACAACATGGTGGTACACACCATAGTGACTATTTTGCATGTCATGATGGATCAAGAAAGTCCAACATATGAAACAAGCATAGATGAGAGTGGAGGAAGCTATAACTGAAGCATGTGCATAGCAGCAAAGGATCCAATGACCTATCTCGCACAGTTGAGGTGCTGCCTCGCGCTGTTCAATTCACTGGAAAAACTCCCTTGCATAGCTAAGACATGCAACATATTAGAGCTCGTGAAGAAGTCACACAGCTCAATGACGGGGTTATCATAAAGTATCCTCTCGCATAGCAGTCGCGCACTTCAACTGTAATCAACTTGTGAAGAAACTCTAAGAGCTCTCGCACATTAAAGCTCCAGAAATACAGCTCATGAAGTTCTCATGATGATGAAGCTTTAATGCTGCCGTGCGCACTACCTCGCTAGACCAATTGGCGTGAACAACAGCAAAGACCTCATGAAGTTCTCGCGTGGTTCTGGAAGAGAGAGATGCCCAAAAGTCCTCTTGCGCATCTCTCGCGTGCCTAGAAGCTTAACCCTAACTCGAGCGAGATGCAAAGGCATCTATGCGAGTATCTCACAAAAGAAAACTTCTGAAGCTCTACTGCGCTAGTGCATTCAAAGCTAAAGTAGTTGCGCGATCATCCAAAGTCCTACTGCGCGAATAACAATATTCAAAGCCAAACTCTACCCCACGAACACTTTGCAGCTATGCAACAGAAGTGATATGCAGGAGCCAGCCTCACGAAGCTTGGGCTCTCCACTTCTCAATCTTAACTCAAGGACCTTTTGGGGAATTCCCCAGGTCTAGGGTACACACCATGAGGCACGGATTTTGATGCACACATCCCAAGACATCTAAGGGTTGTAACAGTGCAACATCTGCTTAAAAAATTAGGGTTTACTCTTCTCTCAGCCATAGTATTAGGACAAAGTATATAAGTTGTGCTTGTAACTTAGAAATCATCAATCACTCTTTCCTTCAACCTCTGTCGGCTGAGAGCTAAAGCAGATTAGGGTTAGGGTTAGGGTTTGATCACTTCTTTTTTCATTTTTTTTTCTTCTCTCTTAGCCTAACACTTGTTGGCTAAATCTTTGGTAAGTAATTAGGTGTAGTTTTATTTAGTTTTGTAATAGGTCATTTAAACAATGGGATTTTTGTGAAGAGTAGTTGTGCACAAGGCTGTTGCCTTGAGAGATTTCATTATTGGTAACATTAGATCAATGAAGTTTGTGCTTTAAATGCTTACTTAATCTGTTACTTTCCTATTTGCCGGTAGTTTTGTTCAGGCTATAGCATGCATTTAGGATTTGAGCTTATTGAAAGGCCCATAGAAGCATGAGCTTGTAGCCCTAGGACCATAGTGGCAGCAGTATTTTACATGTTCTATCTCATCATTTGTAGGTAAGGGAGCCTCTGTGGATAGCCTGTGACCATTTGAGTGGATAGACTATAGCCCTAGGGCAATCTTGGTCATAGATCTGAGATGGATTCTTTTTCTCTGCACTTGAGCTTGTAGCCTAGTGAGAGATTATGCAGGAACAGGCTCGCATCTGTTTCACTTGACCACTATTAGCTGTTAAATTTGGCTTCTTTGTAGAGATTACAGACTTGGGAGGCTGAGTCATTGCAGGCCTTTTATAGCAATGATCAGCTGAATCTAAGTCCTTATTCAACCCGTTGCTTTTCCTATGTGTTAGCTCATTGTGCTGATGGCCTTTGAAAAACACAGAATTTTATGAGTTGGAACTCCTTTGAATGTCTGCCAGATCTGTACACATATCTAAGGAGTTTGTAGCCTGGCAAACATAGTTTCTGCAATGGTATTCATGGCCTGATTTGATTCATTGGATTAGGTTTGATCAGCCCACTCCTTTGGATTAGGTTAGCTTTTCTAACTCAATCAATGAGATTTGACAGACTCTATTAGATAGTCTGTGGCCATTTAAGTAGATAGATTATAGCCTTCAGAGCAGTCTAAATGGCATGGTTGAGTTGGATTCTTCTACCTTGCTGGGGTTATTGATAGCACTTCAGTAAGGCTTTGCTGCAGAGACGGCCATAAATCTGAGTTACATAACTGAATGTACTTTAGCCTAAACTGCTTACTTCTCATCCTTTTATCTTTATTTTAATACACTATCACCACCTTCTTTAAAACCCTTTCTTAGGATAGGACTGTACTTTATTTCTTTTCTTTTTTAGTAGGTAATTTATTATAGTTGTGACACGCAACTCCCTCTCTTTAGGGTTGTCAGATCTGTAGCCAGATCTAAAGGCCTACTATTATAGCTCATTTTGGTTTCTAGATCAATTTCTCTGTGGGACAAACTCTTACTTATCAAAACTTGCTATAATAGCCCTGTATCTTGCAGGCTTAGGATTATTTTAGTTGTGATGTTTTCATCTTTTCTTTTACTTTGATTTTTAATTTGTTCTCACCACACAATAAAATCAGCATAACTGGAAAGTTGACAATAGTATCTAACTCAACTCTTATGGTTTGACCTGGTCTCTTAAGGCTATAACCTGTCCACTTCAATGGTCACAAGCTATCCAATGGAAAGGATCAAACCACATGAATTAAATCTAAAAATCAATCTGATCCAATGGAATAGACTGATCTTAAGGCTATAACTAGTCCACTTAAATGGCCACTGATTTTCCAATAGATGCCCTCCACCCAATGGCTCAAATCAGATCATTAAAATCATTGCAGACCCCATGTTTTTTAGGCTACAAGCTCAGGCATCCATGGGAGTAAATAGCTCTTGAAAAACTTGTGGAAACCACATTTGTTCAAAGGCTATTTGGGAATATTAAATGCAGTTGATCATTGCTACTAAAGGCTTGCAATGACTCAGCTCACAAGTCTACAATCTCTACAGAGAAATCAGATCTAACATCTGATGATGGTCAAGTAAAACAGAGGGGAGCTTGTTCTTGCTACAACCTCTCCCAAGGCTACAAGCTCAAGTGCAGAGGAAAAGAATCCTTCTCAGATCTGTGGCTTGGAATCACCCTAGTGCTATAGTCTATCCACTTAAATGGTGACAGGCTATCCATAGAGGTTATCTGTTAAGTGGTGAAAAATGCCACTTTGCACCCTTTAACCTGACCTTTCATGGACCTGCGAGCACACTAATAAGCCTCTGTTGAGTGCATTTTGTAGATAGCAGGGAACGCTGGTAATAATGCAGCAAACCACTTAAGAATGCCCATAAAGAAGTCATCTCTCAGCACCATGCAGACCCAACAACAGAACAAGGAGAAAGAAGTGAAGATAGGTCCAAAACATCCTATCGAGAGGATGTCTGAAGACTTCAATAGGATGAAAAAGGAAAAATTTGCGGGAGAAGGGTTCGATGGATCTAAAAAGCGAGAAGAAGGATGAAGTATGGATTGAGAGTTCGATGGGATTTGAACCTATCGAGCAAAGAAAGGAAAAACTATCTATTGAAAACTTATGCGAAGTGTCAAAGGAACCTGTCGAGCAGATCGAGAACTTAGAAAGGACTAAAATGCATTCAAACCTATCGAAGGCTCCACGAACCTATCGAAATGAAGATCTGAAATTGAACCTATCGAAGGATGCTTAAACCTTTCGATAGGAATGAAACCAACCTAGGGATGGCTGATGAATCAGCCGAAAGGACCCCTGGACCTATCGAACTACTTAGCTAACCTATCGAATACTCCAGATATTGGGCTCAGGACCCTGAAGCTTAAACAGAAAATTCATCTTATCAATACCTATCGAAGAGACCAGGGAACCTATCGAAAGGAACTACAAGCATGCTTTTAACCTATCGGAAGCTTCTCCAACGAAAATTGTGTCTTTGAACTTCTCAAAACTATGCTATCAGAGGCGTTGAGACTTGGTCTTGCACACTAAAGAGCACTTTGATGCGCATAGCGTTCTAGAAGATGCCTAGAAAGCCCTAACTGACCCACGTGCTTTAACAGAACTCTAACAAACTCTGACAACTTTTTAGAAGGGATATTTGGTGGGAAAAATAGAGGAGAAAGCTATATATTGAGATCCCCAATTTCCATTGGGGGGATCAAATTTTTGAATAATTTCCTGGAGATCAGAGCTTGCAGCGAGAGTCCATTTCCCTCCTTTAGCCCTACCATGGTTGGCTAAATCCCTAGGAGCAGCAAGGAGTGAGTTAGATTTGTAATTGGGTAAGGTTAAGAGTGTTGCTGGGGTTAATTGCTGATCCCAAATCGAGAGCATTCCATTGTAAGAGTAACCTTGTTTGTAATGTAAATGTTGTTTTCAATGTTTTAATTAGATCTAAAGCACTTTTGATTCCTTTTGGTGCTCGATTGGATTTGTGTAGAGGAGTTGCTTGATCAGCTCACCCACTTAACTGGTAGACCTCTTGGATATCATATGAATTCCTTGGATCTGATATCCCTGTAATTTCTTGTGTTTGTGACCTAGAAATTGCAGCATCTGTAGTGGTTTTAATTGTTCTAATTGAGGCTCTGGCTTTGTAGGAGATCTCTGGAGAAGCTTCGACCATTAAAAGTAGCAGTAGTTCCTTAGGTTAGGTTCCCCGTCTTTCTATGGTATGATCTCTGAATCTGTTCTGAAAAATCTAATATCGATCGAGAGTATCGATAGGTTACAGAAGTCGACAGGTCGTGGTCCTTTCAGAGAAGTTCTATGATGTTATCGATAGGTTGGCTCATTCCTATCAAAAAGGCTTAAGCATCCTTCGATAGGTTCAATTTCAAAGATCTTCATTTCGATAGGTTGAGTTCAGATGTTCGGATGAAATTGATCGATTTCGCTAGGTTCTCAAATCTACTCGATAGGTTCCTTTGACACTTCAGACAAGTTTTCGATAGGATAGTTTCTTCTTTCCTTTCTTTGCTCGATAGGTTCTGAAGTCCTATCGAACTCCTCAATCCATACGAATTCATCCTTCATCTGCCTTCGGATCCTATCGAACCCTTCTCCAACTGAACGAATTCTTTCCTTTTAATCCTCAGCTCCTATGAAAGTCTTCAGATATCCTCTCGATAGGATGTTTTGGACCTATCTTCACTTCTTTCTCCTTGTTCTTAAGTGTTTTGATGCATTATAACCAGCTTTCCCTTCTATCTATAAAATGCACTCAACATAGGCTTATTAGTGTGCTAGCAGGTCCATGAAAGATCAGGTTAAAGGGTTCAAAGTGGCATTTTTCACCACTTAACACACCCCCAAACCTAAGCTTTGCTAGTCCCTGAGCAAAGGAGAATTCAAAGAAAAATAAAATGCCACTCTCGTAGGGAGCACGGATGCGTTTAGCACATGCACCAAGCCTTTTAAACCCCTAGGTGATCCCTAGTGGAGGAGTGAAGTCTCCTGAGGGTTTTCAGTGAAGGTACCCACAAACTTCTCCAATACACTTAGTAAATAATAGTGCAACCTGTTAAAGCAGAGTTTAAACACATCAAATAAATTCACATCATGCCCCTTCATTAAAGGAAATTCAACAGAAAAAACACCCATTTGAAAATATGAAAGTTTGCTGAAATCTCTCCATCATCACTCAGTTTGTGTCCAGGAATTTCTTCTGAAATTTTATGCATAGCTCACCATCAATTTGAGGATCCTGCTTAGATACTTCCCCCATCAATTGGATTTCAGACTCAAGTCTCACTAGGGCTGTTCACTCATTAGTACAGAGAAAAGGGGTAAATCATATCACTTAGCTTAAGAGCAGTTACAGCCCTCAAATAGGACTGCAAGCAAGAGCATAGGCATTGCTTGAATTTCTGACTTTTCTAGCTCTTTACACCATAGGTTAAGCAAATTCTCATCTCCACATGACAGCTCAATCCACTTTCAGATTAGTAAGGCCTTTTTAATGGGTTGTAATGTGGCTTAGGGATGAGGTTTGTAGGGAAACAAAAAGGGATAACAGACTTTGAAATTGAGAAATTAGTAGAGGCTAGGAGGTGATTCATGACTTCACCTTTAATTCAGCACAATTCCATCTACTTTTTGAATTTTCAGAGCCAAAGTGGCCAGCTTCTTCTCTTCCTTTCAGATTTTTCAATGAAATGACTTCTCTTTCTCATTCTTCTGCTTCTTCTTTTATTTATTTTTTTTATTTATTTTTATTTTTTTATATGTAGTACCACAAATACCACCAACTGCGTTTTTCTTTCTTTCAACCTGATTTAGGATCTTCCTCTTCCTGATTTCTCATATTGAGGATGAAATGAAATAGGTCAAGAGGTTTTGGGTTTAGAATTTCTGGTTTTCATCAAATAAAATTGGGGCTTTTTAAGCTCATGTGTGCATCAAGGGCAGTTCAATGGTGGGGAATTTTAGGCCCAAACTGTCCAAGAGATGGCCTTACTTCATGTCTTCCATGTTCTGAGTGCTGTCAAGTTGTTTCAACTCAGATTTACCTAACTTCTAGTGATCCAGATTAGGTCCAGTCAGTCCTCAAAGCAGAATGAATTGCCAAGACACTCTTTAAAGAAGTTTTTCAGGCCCAATTCTCACTGGGTATGGTCTTCCATCTGATTTCTGGCGAGTATCTTCACAGTCTCTTCTAGTTGCTGGTTTGTCACACATCAAAAACTTTCTTCAAAAATTCTTGACATTTTCTTCATGAAAAATGTTAAAACTTCAGCTTACTTCAGTTGCAAATAGTTTTTTTTTTTTTTTTTTAAGTTTCCTTATCAACAAATATGAGGTGAATTCATTCTCTTATTGATCATTCCTTTTTAACTTGGCTGCACTAAAATTAACTAGTTTATTAGCATACATGCCACACCCCCAAACCTAAACTAAACAGTGTCCTCACTGTTTCGAGAAAATGCAATTAAGGGAGAGACAGTGTAAGAAGATAGCTATAGAATAACACAACAAAATGTCAAATATATACAAGCGATAAATGAAAAAGAAGCTGAAAGAATAAATGGTCACATTCAGATACAACTTGGTGCCAGCTATCCCTTAGATACAGGGGCCTTGCCCTTGGATTTGGATTTCTGCGGTTGTTTTACGGGTGCCTTCTCAGACTGGGCAGCAGGCTGTTTACCTTTAGGATCAACAGCGGGCACAAAATTTGAATCAGAATCAGAAGGGAAAAGTTCCAAGGGATCCAATCCTAGAGCTATAGCAGCCTTCCTTCTTTCATCCCTAGAGAGTAGGGTGCCATGGGGGTCAGATTGAGCAGATGACCTGGTGTGCTTAGCGGCTTTGGATGAGGTAGCAGGTCATTTTTCTTTTTTGATAGAGGCAACAGCAGAAGCAGATCTCTTGGCGATGGCGGCTCTTTTGGAGGCAGATCTTTTGGATTTGGGAGGAATAGGTTGGTCAGGTGGAGGGACCTGGGCAGGAGGAGGGGGAGGAGGTTGCGAGGCAGGGGGTACTGGGGGAGGGGCAGGAGGTGCTGTAGCAAGAGGGGTAGGCTCAACGGGTTGAGACAACAAGGAAGCAACCTTTTTCTCCAAAATATCAATCTTCTTGGAAACATAGAGGAGGTTAGCATCTGAGAGCTCCTTGGTGGCCTTGATGATCTCGTGAGCATTGGCTAACTTTTTCTTGAGGAGCTCATAATTCTTCATTTCATACTTGGCAATGAGACTCTCAGCCGCTGCCACTTGCTTTGCTGACTCATAACGAGTCAGAATTTTAGACCATCCTTGAGAGATATCACGGAGCTGGATTCGGTGTTCTAATTCAATGTTGGCAATCCTCTCCTCATAAGGGGCCTTAAGAAAAGCACGAAGTGCAGCCATACCTCTTAAGACATCCCTGTGGATGTAAGGGTTGTCCCTCATTGCGTACAGGAGGGTGAGGTAGGGGGTATTTACATGGATTGGTGAAGGACAAGAGGCAAGGATAAGGGTGGAGTGGATGAAGAGGAGGGGGTGGAAAGAACCAAATCCTCCCATGGATCAGTTTGGGTGGAGGCATTGTGGAAAATAGGAGGGGAGGAAAAAGGGAAATGGATGGTGGGTATAGGTAGAACAGGTGTAGGTGGGGAAGGTTGGGGTAAAGATGGGGCAGCTAACTCTACAAAAAGGATATCAGTAGGGATGGGGGAGGCCATGGGTGAAAAGGGGGGAGTGAAATGGAAAAGTGAGGGATCAGGGGAGGGAGGAGAAGTGTGAAAGGGTTGGGAGACTGAAGTGGGGGGAGTGAGGGTGGATTGAAGTGATTGGAGACATGAGCTCATGAGGGCCTGGTGGTCAGTGTTAGTGGCTAGTTGGGCCTGAATGGACTAAAGGAGGGAGAGGATTTGGGTGAAAGTATCAGGCAGGGTGAAAGTAGAGGGGATGGGTTAATGAATGGGATGGAAAGGAGACGATAGGGCATGGGTAAAATGAGGAGTGGTGTGGGGGGAGTCAGGAAGTGGCGTGTACTCATGAGCAACATCCTCCACAATTGAAGAAATAAAGGCAGAGAAACCAGTAGAAGTGAACTGGTGCAAACCCTGTGTATGTATAGGAAGTGGTGGAGGGGGGAAATCAGGAAGGGGTTGGAGGGAGGGTGGGGAAGACATGGTGGGGATAGGCGCGGAGAAGGTGGGGAGTTCCAGGATCCCAGGTGTAGGTGATGGTGTAGGTAAGGTGGATGAAAAAGTAGGTGATGTAGGAGGAATGGTGGATGGGGGAATGTCAGCAGCATGATCTGTTGCTGAGGTAGTGGGCACCTCCTTCTTTGCTGCAACCGGCTTGGTCTTTTGAATCAAGGTTAAACTTGTAGACCATTCCCTCTTTCCAAAAACCTTGTGAGCCATTTTCTCCACTGGCTCAGCCTCCTTGATCCTATACTTTCCAGCTTTTAGCAGACATGTGATGAGTCTACTGAAGGGTAGGCCTCCTCCCTTAGTAAAAGCCTGTCTTTTTAGCACCTTGTCATTTATGTCCACCATAGTTTCAAAGATCAGCTTTGGTGCATTCATGAACTGCCCCTTGTAACAATAAAATAAAGCATCCACTAATGGGGACCTTCTCTCCTGCAAATGTCCTGTAACATAGACATTTTTCCTTAAGATGGTATCCATGAATCTGAGGCTAGGATGGAGGTCTCTTCTCATTAGGGATTCTCTAGAACCCACAATCCCATTGGTTAGCTGCTTGGCCATATCCTTAACTGTAGCTCCAATAGGTGCTCCCTCAGAGCGACTGGAGTCAAATTGGTATGGGACCCCCAAAGCCATTCCTATGTCTCTGTGGTCGATAGTCAGTTGCCAATCATCAATCAAAATTTCTAATATATCATCAGTCCCCTGTGCCACCTTCTTCTTCAGATTTTGGTACCATAACTTCACCAGCCTGGGATACACTGATTCCTTCAATGGCGACAGTAGGGGCAGCAAGCCTTCTTTCTTCAAATAGCTCAGTGTTTCCTGGCATTCTCCAATGTTGGTAAAATATGCTAGATCAAATTCAGTCTCAGGGACAAGGTTTAGCTTGTCAACAAATTCATTGGGGGTGGTTAGTATAGCCAGAAGCTCTACAGCAGTGGGCCTGTCAGGGGTAGCTCTCTCTAAGGGTGTTTCTACCACAGGTTCCTGAATTTTAATAGCTTGGAATTTCTTAGCTTTAGGACTCTTTTTAGGTGTCCCCTCAGCGAGCTTCCTCTTTACAGGTGGTTTGGTAGTAGGTAGCGCTTTCTTGGAGGATTTAGGGGGGATGCAGTTGATTTCTGACGTATGTTAGCTAGCGTTTCCTCAGGCTCAACCATTGTAATCTCAGGGAGTAATTTCTCACCTAATTTTTCACCAACTTGGAATGGGTAAACTTAGAAAGACAACAGAGTGATGATAGGAAGGCAACTCACCTCCAGATACCTAGGGTTTCACAAAGCTAGCGATGCACCGCTCCAATTTCTCTAAAATCAGGGGCAAAATGCTCCTCTACGCAAGCTGAATGTATTGACAAGATGGCACAATATTCCATGAGGATTTAGTAGAGAAAGAGGGAGGCAAAAAATGAGGAAGAGAGCTAGGGTTTTTCAGAGGGTAAGGAATGAAGCACAAATGACCTATCGACAGGTATATAGAGGTGAAAATGCGATTTCGATAGGATGAATTGAATGGTTTCGATAGGTTGATGCGTCCTATCAAAAGCTTAGACATCGAATCTTTCAAAAGGGATGATTTTTAAGGATTTCGATAGGTGAGACCATCCTGTTGATAGGTTTAAACGGCAGAGACATCATCTTTTCGATAGGTGGCCGATATGTACTCAACACCAATAGAAATTTTTGTTTGCCCTTATTTAACCTGTCGAGTAGTTGGTTTTACCTGTCGAAACATCCAGTTCCTATCGAAACCATTAGATATCCTGTCGAAATCACCATGAAACCTAACAAAATGTAGATTAGGCCTATCGAAGGCTCCAAAACCCAGATAAAGCTACCTTTCTTTAACATGGCCCTAAGATTGGATTCTTATGTGGATGAGCTCCCATTATCTTAGAGTAGCTGACAAATTTGAAAAGGCGACCCACTAGAGAACATGGCATATTGCAAAAGAATTCTACTAGATATGCAAAGTTAAAAAAAAAAAAAATCTAAAACAGAAGCAAAATATGGTACATATGATACATACTCAACTGCAGGTGCTAATCTGGAGGATCTAGAAGGTTAACGGCCTCCCCATGTTCCTTGAACTTTTCATCCTTCTTGGATCCATTCCTCAGCAATTGTTCAACCCCTGGTTGCAATTTTATCTCTATAGGACAATCATTGTTTTGCAGCAGCTGCTGACGATTATCATGCAGAGCCTCCTCCAGCCCTGCAATGGAAAAACAGGTTTCATCAAAAAAGGCTTGAGAGCTATTGCTGTACACATGTAGCTTTACTTTCATGTTGCCAAAGGAGACCTCCATGATTCCGGATCTGCACTGAATGCAGGCATTGGCAGTGGCCAAGAAGGGCCTGCCCAGAATCACAGGGATGGAGGAAATACCTTTACTTGGTTCCATATCTAATACCACAAAGTCAACAGGGTAAAAAAACTTGTCAACTCCCACCAGGACATCCTCCCTTTCAGATCCGGCTACCACATTACAAAACCACAGGTGTGGGCTTCAAGTCTCCCAGGCCCAATTTTTCATAGACTTCATAGGGCAGCAAGTTCACACTGGCTCCTAGGTCCAATAGGGCCTTCTCAATTTTAAGATCCCCAATGATGCTGGGGATAGTGGGCACTCCAGGGTCTTGAAGTTTGGTGGGGGTTGCAATGGACAGAATGTGTTTTACCTTCTCAGCTGAAAAGACTTTCTTGGACAAGTATGTCCTAGACTGCCTTTTATGGGTGCATAACTCCTTCAAAAATTTGGCATAGGCTAGGACTTGTTTGATGGCATCCAGTAAAGGCAGATTAATTTTTGCTTGTTTGAAAGTCTTCATCATTTCCTTAATTTTGCCCTGCCCTTTGTCAAAAGGGGAGTGTCCTTACAATGCCTTGGGAAATGGCAAGTGTGGGGGTGCTCCCTCACTTGCAGCCTTAGCCAATGAGGCTTCTTTCTTTTCATTTTTTTCTTTTTCTTTAGGATCCATATCATCCTCTTTATTGACACTGGGTGGTTCTGTCAGGTCCACCACTGGTGGCCATTATTATGTTCTTGGAAAACTCCTTCCATTCTCTTCCTTCAAACTTCTCACAGGTTCACAGCCCACCTGATTGTCCACTAGCCTACCACTCCTCAAAGTTGTCACAGATTTGGCTTCCTCATAGGTGGAGGAAACTTCACCCACTACAAACTATCTTCGTGTATTATCCTGTTGTTGGCTAGGTAACCTTCCTCCTTCTCTCCTAGTCAGAGCATCAGATAGCTGACCAAGCTGGTCCTCTATCTTTTTGATGCTCTGGTTGTGAGAGCGCACAATGTGGGTTAAGGTGTTCAAGTTCTGTAATGAAGATAGAACTTGTTCCTCAAAAGATGGTGCTCTCACAACTGGAGTAGGTGCAGCTTGTTGCACAGGAGGAGCTATAGGTTGGGCCATGGTTTGCTGATATTGAGGTCTTGGGGTATAACCTTCTCAATAGGGCTGAGCATATCTATAGGGCATGGGCTGCTGGGGCTGCTGCTGCTGCTGGCTGGGGTATCCATCTTGTCTCTACCTCAGATTGGGGTGGTTTCTCCATTGATATCCAGCAGCAGGCTGCTACCCATAGGCTTGAGTTGCAGCCACATACTCTGTTACAAAATTAGGAAATTGGGCAGCTAATGGGCATTCATCTAGGGAGTGAGCAGGGGACTAGCATATAGCACATGCCTCCTCCACTGTAGCAGCCACAGGTGACTGCATTGCTCCCATCAGCCTATCAAATTTTAGAATTAAGCTGTCCACTTTCCTTTCCAACTCACTGGGCACACCCACTTCATATATCTTTCCTCTTGAGGTGTTCTCTTTCATCAATTTAGAAGGGTCTAGATCTCTTGCTAAGGTTTCCCTTTTAGCATCAATTCCCTGGTAAAATCTTTGAACCAATTGCCATTTAGGGATTTGATGGTGGGGGCATTTCTTGAGGAGTTCCTTAAATCTCTCCTAGGATTGATGAAAGTCTTCAGTTGGATCTTGGGTAAAAGAGATAATACCCTTCCTCAATTGACTGGTCTTTGACATAGGAAAGAATTTGGCCAAAAACTGACATTGGAGATCACTCCAGGACTGTATACTATTAGGTGGAAGCAGGGATAACCAGGTCCGGGCTCTGTCCATTAATGAAAAAGGAAAGAGTCTCATCCTGGTGGCCTCCTCCCCCAAACTTGTGATGTTGAAGGTGGTGCATAGTCCTAAGAATCCATCTATATGCTTATAGGGATCCTCCTTGGCCAGGCCATGAAATGAGGGTAACATTTGAATGATGGAAGATTTAATTTCATAGTTTCCTTGAGTAGCAGGGAACTGAATGCAGAAGGGGGAATTGTAGACCCCTGGTGCATTGAATTCTTTGAGAGTTTGAGGCTGCTGCTGCTCACCCATTTTGACAGATTCAATTTCAACAGTTGTGGATGTAGTTGGTCTGGTTCTGAGAAGTATTTCAACCTCTGAATTTAGTGGAATAATCTGAGGTTGTAGAGTTCTCCTACCAAACATACAACACTCACAACTAAATGCAGAGTAAATCCTCGCACAACAAATAGCAACAACACAATTTATTAACTAATCTAAAAATTAGCAAATCTGAAAATAAACCAGGGGGAAGGGATGCAAACTATAGAGCAACCTCCAGCACAGCTCTCCTCTCACTCTGTACTCAGATCTGGTGAAATGGACACAAAAATACTGAAAAATAGCAAAACTCACAAATGCAATTAATAAAATTAAACACACAGTTACAGATTTATAAAACAAAACTAGATCTATCAAATTCACAAATACCTCCCCGGCAGCGGCGCCAAAAACTTGTTGTGGGATTCCAGTGTGCTGATTTATGATGTAAAAATCAAGAGAAAATAGAGATGAATTTAGTACATCTAAAATATCCTAGACCTGCAAGATAAAGGGTCATTTGTAGCAAGTTTTAAAAGTAAGGGAAAGTCCACAGAGAGGTGATTTGGAATTGAGTAAATCTCCAGATCTGTAAGAGATCTGGCACCCTAGCTATCTCTACTTTAGTTAAAAGACAAGGGAGAAGTTTGGATAGGGTCAAACTAACTACCATTAAAATGAAAAGTATTTTAGATCGAATCTGGAGCCTCAGATCTTGCAGATGGATGGTTTAAAAACTCAGAAAATGGAGAAGAACAACTTAGAGGTTGTCTACACTACAATCAGGTTGAGCTAAGCATATTACAGGGGTTCAAAAGCACCTGCAAGCACATAAGCTGCAGTAGGCAGGTATAAATTCTACTTCAAAACATAGGATCCACCTGGCCTTGAGGCTATGATCTACCCACTTTAATGGTCACAGACCATCCTATAGGCTTTATCCAATCCATGGATTACAGCAGATAAATCCAATTAAGGTCTGATCTTAGATTTACCTTAAGGTTATGATCTGTCCACTTTAATGGTCACAAACCATCCTAGAGGTCTCCTACAAAGCCAGAGCCTCAATTAGAACAATTAAAACCACTATAGATGCTACAATTTCCAGGTCACAGACGTAGGAAATTACAGGGATATCAGATCCAGGGAATTCAGATGATATCCAAGAGGTCTACTAGTTAAGTGGGTGAGCTGATCAAGCAACTCCTCTACACAAATCCGATCAAGCACCAAAAGAAATCAAAAGAGCTTTAGATCTAACTAAAACATTGAAAACAATATTTACATTGTAAACAAGGTCACTCTTACAATGGAATGCTCTCAGATCTATAGTCTGTGCAACAATTAACCCAAACAAAACTCTTAACCTTACCCAATTACAGATCTAACTCACTCCTTGCTGCTCCTAGGGATTTAGCCATCCATGGTTGGGCTAAAGGAGGGAAATGGTATTTCGCTGCAAGCTCTGATCTCCAGGAAATTGTTCAAAAATTTGATCCCCAAAATGGAAATTGGGGATCTCAATATATAGCTTTCTCCTCTATTTTTCTTGCCAAAAATCCCTTCTAGAAAGTTGTCGAGTTTGTTAGAATTCTGTTAAAGCACGTGGGTCGGTTAGGGCTTTCTAGGGCATCTTCTAGAATGTCGTGTTGGTCGCCAAAGTACCTCGATTTGCATGCAACAGGTCACCAAGTCTCAGCATGTGCATAACATAGTTTCTGAGAAGTTCAGCACACGATTTCGACAGGTTGGAGAAGCTTCTGACAGGTTAAAAGTAAGCTTGTTGTTCCTTTCGATAGGTTCCCTGGTCTCTTCGATAGGTACCGATAGGATGAGTTTTGTCTTTGAAGCTTCAGGGTCCTTAGCCCAATATCTGGAGTATTCGATATGTTGGTTGAGTAGTTCGATAGGTGCAGGGGTCCTTTTCGACAGGTTCAGCTCTGTGTGCCGTCATCCCGATAGATTGGCTCTCATTCTTATCGAAAGGCTTAAGCATCCTTCGATAGGTTCAATTTCAGCATCTTCATTTCGATAGATTCAGGGAGCCTTCGACAGGTTGGAATCGAGCATTTTAGTCCTTCCACTAGGTTCTCAGATCTGTTCGATAGGTTCCTTTGACACATCAGACAAGTTTTCGATAGGATAGTTACTTCTTTCCTTTCTTTGCTCGATAGGTTCTGAAATCCTATCGAACTCGTCAATCCATATGAATTCATCCTTCTTCTGCCTACGGATCCTATCGAACCCTTCTCCAACTGCACGAATTCTTTCCTTTTAATCCTTAGCTCCTATCGAAGTCTTCAGACATCCTCTTGATAGGATGTTTTGGACCTATCTTCACTTCTTTCTCCTTGTTCTGTTGTTGGGTCTGCATGGTGCTGAGAGAAGACTTCTTTGTGGGCATTCTTAAGTGGTTTGCTGCATTATTACCAGCTTTCCCTGCTATCTACAAAATGCACTCAACAGAGGCTTATTAGTGTGCTCGCAGGTCCACGAAAGGTCAGGTTAAAGGGTGCAAAGTGGCATTTTTCACCACTTTACATTATCCACACCACAAATGATTGAGATGAAACATGAAAATTGTTCCTACCACCATGGTCCCAGGGCTACAAGCTTTAGCTCCCATGGGTATTTCAAATCAGCTAAAACCCTAAATGTATCGCATACATTGAACAAAACTATGGACAAATAGAAAATCAATAGATTGAGTAAGCATTAAAATAAACATTCATTGATTAAATCAATACTTACAATGAGATGTTCACAAGGCAACAACCTTGTGAATCACAACTCTCAACAAATCCCAAAGACTACAAGACCAATAATCAAAACTAAACTAAATTATACCTAATTGCTTACAGAGGTCATAGCCAACAGGTGTTGGCTATGGAATAAGAAAAATGGGAAAAAAAGGTGATCAAACCCTAACCTTGATCTACTCGAACTCACAATAGACTAAGGTTGAAGGAGAGATGATTTCCTAAGTTAAAAATATAGCTTATATACTCAATCACTAATGCCTTGGCTAAGAGAAGATTAAACCCTAATTTTCTAGCAGATGTAGCTTGGTTAGAGCCCTTAGATGCCTTGGGATGTGTGCCCTCAGATTAGGGCCTCGGGATGTGTGCCCTAGACTTGGGGAAATCCCCAAAAGGTCCCTGAGTAAAGAATGAGAAGTGGAGAGCCCGTGCTTCACGAGGCTGACTTTGGTTCTTTGGTTCATTCATGTAGCTACTGAGTGTTCGCAAGGTCAGATTTATCTTGGGAAGTTCCTTGCTCGCACATTAGACTTTAACTTGTCGCACAGTTGCTTTGCCCTACAATGCTGTCGCGAGGTAGAATTTATACGCTTTGGATTTGCTCATGCAGTGGAGCTTCAGAAATTCTTGTCGTGAGGTCTCGCGAAGTAAAACTTTGATCTCGCTCGGCTCCATGTGTAGTGCATAGCACAACTTGCTAGGTAGGGTTTTAGCTTTTAGGCGCGCAAGAGCTGTGAGAGAAAATTTTTGGTGCTCTCTCTCCTTTTGAGCTACGCGAGAGCTGTGTGAGCTTTCTTGATTCTTTTATGCAAATTAGTCTCACGAGACCGTGCATGCGACTTTGTTAGACTTGATCCCTGTGAGAGCTTCGCGAGCTGAACTTCTAAAGGCTTTAATGCTCGAGTGCTGCGTGAGGTCTTGGAGTGATTAGCGTAATTGAGGCATGCGACTACTGGGCGAAGCAGTTCTCTAAGATTAATCCTTCACTAAGCTGCACGCATTCTTCGTGAGTTCACTTGTGCTGCCTGTATTGGCTATGAGAGGTGACTTTATTGCTGACTTGAACAACGTGAGGCAACACCTCAGACTGCGCGAGAAAAAACTTCTACTCCTTTACTGCCATGCATATGTTGCTGTTGTAGCTTTCTCCACTCACATCCATACTTCTCTCATTTGCTGGACTTCCTTGGTTCACATTGAGATGTAAACTAGTCACCATGGTGTTCCATCAGTCTCTAGCTCAACAGTCATCCTTGGCTTGAATTTTCTCTCTTTTTGGCACCAAAGGCATGAACTTTGTATTAAGCTGCAACAATTATCACTAAATATAAAACAAGATAAACAAAGAGTTATTAGTCAGCTCTAAGGTGTAGTAAAGACTAGGTTAAGAGGTGAAAAGTGGTACTTTTCAGTGAATAACACACCCCCAAACCTAATCTTTGCTAGTCCTCGAGCAAAGTAAAATTTAAACAACTATTCTAAGAATGTAAATGCCACTTTCGTAGGGAGCACGGATGCATTTAGCTTATGCATCAAGCCTTTTAAACCCCTAGGTGATCCTTAGTGGAGTGAAGTCTCCTGAGGGTTTTAAGTGAAGGTACCAACAACTTCTCAATAAAATAGTTAACAAAAGTGCACACATTGTCAAATCAATTTTCAATAAACAGAGCATCAGTGCACCCTTGATTCTTTTCAAAATGTGGGGAGTTTAAACATATGAAATGCACTGACCATTTAATCATTAAAAACTCTTGCATGCATATAATTTCCAATCAGCTTACAACAAGAAAAATAACAAGTGTAAGTCAGTATTGAGCTCACCATCAATTCAAAAATTAAGTTCAAGAAATGCCCAATACATTCAATGCAAGACCCAATGCTTACCTTGGAACTCTCTCACAAATTACTATGAGGGTGAGGGTTTTTATTTTCACACAATCTCAAGAGCAGTTACAACCCCCAAATGGGTTTGTAAGCATGAGTATAGGAAAGGCTTCTAAATTCTGGCATCATTGACTATTTCTCACCATAGATGGGACAACTCCTTATCGCCTCATAACAGTTCATTCCAATTAAGATCGCAAGGACTTATGACTGGATTGTAATGTGGCTTATGGGTGTAGAGTATAATAAATGGAAGAGTGAAAAGGTTATAAAATTTAGAAATCAGTAGGTGAAGGAGGTGATTCATGACTTCACCTTCTTTAGCTCAACACATTTCATCTTCTTTGATATTTTTCAGACTTGAAGTGGCCAACTTCTCATCTTATTTTTACTTTTTCCAATGAAATTTCCTCTTGACTCATCTCTATTCCTTTTCATTTTAATTTTGTTTTTCTTTTGGATACATATTTCTTTTCTTTTTGTTTTTATTTTTCTGAAATGCCACCCTCTTCCCAGCTACTACACTGCTTTCCTTCTTTTGTGTTTCTTTTCCATTCACCAAATGTTGACCCTAGCTTGTCCATTTTCAACTCCTCCTTTACCTTCTGATTTCTCAGAGTGGGGGAGGTTTGAATCAGGTCCACTAGTTTAGGTACAAGTACTCAGGTGTATTTTGAAGAAAACTAGAAATTAAAGCTTAAAAGGTGTATGCACAAGGGCAGTTTACTGGGTTTGGTATCTTTAAGCTTAAACTGTCTAAGAGAATGCCTTGATCCTTTCCTAAATTTCATGGGTACTGTCAGCTGTTTCAACTTGGAGATGCCTAACTTCTAGTTAGGAAATAGACTCAGCCAGTCCTTAGAGTAAGAAGAATTTCCAAAAAAACTCCTCAAAGGGAAAATAAAATAAAATTTTAGGCCCAAATCTCACTAGGTATCTCTTCCATTGAACTCATGGGCATGTCCTTATCTTTTTCTCTCTTTAATGGTTCACTCAGTACTGACACAAATTAGTTTTCTTGGTGTTCACCTAATGGAAATGTCAAATTTTAAAAGCTTTTAATGCCTAAAGGTATGCAAAAATTTAAAATCCCTCATTTTCAAAGTTTCTTAGGTGAACTTAGCTCTACTTACTTGGTTCTGCTACACTTAGGTTAACTACATCATTGACATACCTTGCCACACCCCCAAACCTATAAGGAGCAGTGTCCTCACTAATTCAAAGATAAAGGACATGTGCAGCAGAGTATAGTAAAAAAAATAGCACACTAAACAAAGCAAATAAAATTAACAAATGAAATTCACACAAAACTCACAAAAACAAGGGAAACAAACAAGTAAAACAACAGAAATAAAGTTAACGAAACAAACTCATGCAAGAGCTACCAAAAAGAACTTTCATTAATAAGCAGTAATATGTATAATGTTACTGAAAATAATTATAAAAGATTCTATAAAAACATCCTAACTAGCTACATGTACAAAGTTTAATCATCTAAATTTACATCAGCCTGTTCTTGGACTCCTTTCCTTTTCTCTTTCTTGAGAGCAGCAGTGGTGGACTTGTATCACTTTGAAGTAATTTTTTTCTACTTGGTGCTGCTTTTCATTTTGGGAGTGGGTTCTAGCTTTAGTGGAGGCTCCTTGATGTTGATTCCAGGCTTTATCTTTTTGGGCTCTTGGGGTTCAGGAGCAGTTGCCCTTGGAGGTGCCTTTGCAATGAAGAGAGAGGCAGCAGCAACTGCTAAATCTCTGTCACCAATATCAGATAAGGTCTACTATAATGCTGCAACAGTCCTAGCATAGTCATCTGCTCTTTCCTCCACCAATCTCAGTGTCAACTATAAGTTCTTGATCACATCCTCCATCCCATTGGCTCTATTTTTCTCTTCATTATATTTTAGCAATGTCTCCCTCCAGTCATGCTTGATCCTCTTTTTCTCTATCTTGTGAGTGAGCTCCAGAAATTTGATTTGATCTAGTAAGGGCTGCTTGACTATAGTTCTGAAGTTAGCCATGCCTCTAATTACATCCCTCTTGATGTAGACATTTTCCTTCATGGCTCTAAGGAGGGAGGAGTATGGAGCCATGGGGTTTGAAGAGGCAGGTAGGATGGAAGTATCAGCATTGGAAGAAGGATCAACCAGCAATTGGGGTGGTGTGGATGAAGATGAAGGGATGGATGATGGAATGGGTAGGGTGGAGGTATAGGGTAATGGTTGGGGGACTTCAGGTTTAAATTGGGTAAGGTCTATTATTTTAGGGTCAGTTTGGGTGGAAATGGAGGAAGTGGGGAGTAAGTCATCCACATCTATAGTAGCATCAGCTGTTACTACTGCAGGTGGGGTTGGGAGTTAGATAAGTTCAGGTTTAATGTGGGCAACAACAACTGTTGTTGCTACTAAGGATAAGGGTTGGGGAGATGGGGGTGGTGTAGGTATATGAGTGGGTGTAGGGATAAATGGCTGTTGTGATGGTGGGGTTAAGGTTAATAAGGTTGATTGGATGGCTTGTGAACTGGGTTGAATGGTGGCCTGGTTTTGAAGGGTGGAGTCCATGGCTTGAAGGTTGGCCTCTATGGATGTTTGGGTTTGGGTGTTGTCTATCATTTGGGTTTGAAGGGAAAGGAAGAGATTGAGGATTTGGGGTAGGGGATCAGGTATGATAGGGGTTGTGGGTTGGGTGGTTGGAATTAGTTGAAATGGTGAAGTGGGTGCATGATGGGAGTTAGTAGGCTATGATGAAGTAGGGGTAGGGGTAAAATGATGAGGCTGTGGTGAATCCGGAAGAGGGGTGAACTCATAATTGATGTCCCCTATAATAGAGTCCATCATAGCGGAGTATCCCTCTGATGAGAAGGAGTTTTGGTCATAGGAAGGGGAAAAAGGAATGGATTGGCCTAAGGGCTTAGTTTTAGTGTGTGTAGAGGTTTCAATGGGCTGAGGTGAGGATATAGGGGAGCTGTGTGGGATGTCAGGGATTTGAGGCTCAGGTTCAACATGGTGGACTGGAGAGGCTTGGGCTGGTGAGGGTGGTTGTATGTCAGTGGTTGGGTCTCGAATGGTTGTGGTTTATGTGATAGGGATAGGTTGGGAGATATAGGTGGGTTAGGGCTCAGTGGGGGCTTTGGTATGTTTCCTTTTTTTGTATGTAACTTTAACAGGTGGGGTGGGGTTGGCTATGTAAGTAGGTGCAGACAGAGTAGGTGGAGGTACTGGTATAGTCACATCAGGTATGGTGGGTGTTGGTGAGGTTTTGGTGGCGGAGGTAATAGCTGGCATGGGAATGGAGGTGGGTGTGGAAGTGGTCTGTGTAGATGATGATGGTGGAATTGTGATGGTAATGGGATGGTAGCAATAGGTATGATAGGGATGGCTTGCACAGTGGAAGTAGTTGCTTGAGAGTTAGCAGTAGAGCTGACAATAGCAACTGAAGTTGGTGTGACAGTTGTAGAGGCATCAATAGAGGTAGCAGCAGCTCCCTCTTAGATTGAAGTTGCTTGAGCTAGCAGCTCTTCCTTCTTTTTCTTCTTTTCAATCAAAGTTCCACTGATTCGCCACTATTTCTTTCCACACTTGCTGGGGACCAAATTGAGAGTCTCCTCATTCTTGTTTAAAGTTGTAGCCCCAGTTTCAGTAGAGCTATAATGAGCCTGCAGTAGAGCAAGGCATGAGGCTTCTGCTCCTTCTTTACCTTCTCATGTGTATCTTTCATCCCTTCAAAAATGAGCTTTGCAGCATCAATATAGTCATTCAGGGAGGAGTAGAGGGCATCAGCAATTGGAGACCTCCTCTCTTGTTGGTGCCCAGAGTAGTATACATTTTTTCTTGACACTCCATCCATGAATCTCATACTTGGGTGCAAGTCTCTCTTCCTAATGGACACCCCAGATGCAGTAACTCCTTCAGTGAGCTCCTTGGCAATTTCAGGGATGGTTGCAGTCAAAGGTTCACCCAAACCACACTCTGGGTTATATGTGGCTAGTATCCCAAGTATTTTAGCAATTGCTACTATGTTAAACGACATCTCAAAATCATCAATTAGAACCAGCAATGCAGGGTTTTCATCATCCCAGTCTTCACCCTGATATTCTGATAAAATAACTGCATTAGTCTAGGGAAGACTAGCTGCAGTGGGTTCCTTAACACGGGTAGTAGTGAGGCCTTGGTGAGGTATTCAATTGAAGCTATAGTCTCTGGCTCTTCCTCCAAGAAAGCCTTGTCAAAGGCAGTCTCAGCCTCAAGCTTAATTGAAGCCACAAACTCAGAGGGGGTTCTGAGTGACTCATTATCTTATTCATCCTCTTGGGCAACCTCAGGGACCACTTCTGTGCCCTTTTTCTATTTTTTCTTAGATTTCTCAGGGCTCTTAGCAGGTGGGTGGTCTCTGGCCCTCTTTTTAGGGGCTGCTTTCTTCTTGACAACAGAGGCATCAGAGGCCATAGATTTGGCGTTCTTCATAGGAGCAGCCCTTTTCTTAGTCAATTCCACTTGGGGCTCAATAGTTGGTGTAGTCATCTCAGAGGTCTCCACAGTGGAGGCCGCTACAATCCTCACGGATTTTCGTGTGGCCACAGGGCTGCCAGTAGGGGAAGGTCTCAGCATGGCAGCTAAAGTATTAATAAACTTTGAACCAGTGGCCATAGCTACACAACTTCTCAAAAATTGTTCTAGGAACACACATATTGTGTAATTAATACTCCAATGAAAGATTTATACAAGAAATGCTCCCTACTTAATACTAAAATCACAGCCTAATCAATCCAAATGAGGGAGTGAGCACACTTACCACAAGAGAGCTAGGGTTCCACTTCAAATGTTGCACTGTGGATCAAATCCCTCCAAACCAAGTTCAAAATGACCGGGAGTGGTTGTGGAACACAATGGTGAGAGAAAAGTGGTTGAGTTGTAGTGGTTTAGGGAGTAGAGAAGAGAGGATGGAGAAGGAAGCTCGGTGGTCATGCAATGGGAGCTAGGGAAAAGAGAAATGAAATGAAGAAATGAGGATTTCGCGAGGTATAAGTGTGTGACCCCGTGCCTCACAAGATTCTTGCCAGGTACTGGCGGGGCACAATCTTCTCGCGTAGTAAAAATGCAATCTTGTGAGAAATGCTTTTTTAAGAGACCCAGGAGTCTCGCAAGGTCACTCACAGAGCTGAAGTTGGGTCATGGCGCATGAAGTAATTTTGCATCCCTCGCATAGCTTAGAATTTTAACTAGCAAGAAACATTAAAGCAGAGAATCAAGGGCTTTGCGAGGTAAGTGCTTCAAAAATTTTCCTCGTGAGACTCTAGCGAGGTAAAAAATGTAGGATATTCAATTTTCGTGCAGCTTAATGTTGCGGAGAAGATAAAGGCTCCCGAGGTTGAATCTTAGGCTTTCTTCAGGTGTTTTGCTCGCAAAGCTCTCGCGAAGCACAAAATTCCTATTAGAACCTTGCGAGAAAGCCCAAAAATGGCTCACGAGAGTAAAATGGAGGCCATTGAGCCTCATGACAAAGCAATATTCACTCTTCTATCAGTGCCTGCACATTGGCCTGTGCATCTATACTGACATGCACCTTGCCATTGTGCATCAACGCCAACTTTCTCCACAATTCATTTCTTTCACCTCTGATAAGTTTATGCCCATTACCAACATATGCGGAGAATACATTTCTAGCATTCAAATGATTTTACATACAACAGGTTCATTCACATTTAAATGACAGTAGGTCTATGCAAAGTTCAATCACAACTGGGAAATGCCTATTAAATTCAGATGACAAAACATTCACATCACATCAACAACAACACAACATAAAACAAAACATGCATATCAACAACAAAGTAAAGACAACACGTGACAGTTTTTTAAACAAAACAACACAAAAATTCACAAAGTATGGTACACAGTGTACAGAGCTATGGATCACTAATCAGTGGGAGGTTCATGTAGGTGAATGATCTGAGGAGGCTCCATAAAATTTTCTACACAAACTTTCAGCCTTTGACCATTCACTTTCATGATCTTCTCAGAAGTGGGATCCAAGATCTCCACAACAGCAGATGGGGAGGCATGGATAACAGTGTAAGGTCCATCCCACCTAGATTTTAACTTCCCTAGAATTTTTTTTTAATTTAGAGTTAAACAGCCAAACCTTGACACCAACATTGAAGTCCTTTCTCATGAGTTTCTTGTCAAAAATGCCTTGGATATCTCCTTGTAAATTCTAGCATTTGTATAGGCCTCAAGTCTCAGCTCATCAAGTTCTGACAGTTGCAATTTCCTATGTGAACCAGCAGTAGTTAGATCAAAATTTAGTTTTTTAATAACCCAGTAGGCTCTATGTTCTAACTCTACTGGCAGGTGACAGGCCTTGCCATAGACTAACCTAAAAGGGGACATGCCAATAGGGGTCGTATAGGCAGTCCTATAAGCCCACAATACATCATTCAGTCTCTGTGCCCAATCCTTCCTATCTGCCCTCACAGTCTTCTCCAAGATGTGTTTGATCTCTCTATTAGAAATTTCAACTTGCCCACTGGTCTGTGGGTGGTAGGGAGATGCAATTATGTGTGTAACAGAATACTTTTTTAGTAGATTCTCAAAAGGCATGTTACAGAAATGGCTCTCCCCATCACTAATGATAGCTTTGGGGGTGCCAAATCTAGAGAAAATACTGTCTTTTAAAATTTTGAGGACAACTGTGTGGTCATTTTCCCTTGTGGCAATGGTTTTAACCCATTTGGACACATAGTCCACTACCACCAGTATAAAATTGAAACCCATAGAAGGAGGAAAGGGGGCCATAAAATCAATCCCCTAGATGTCAAACAGTTCTACCACAAGGATGGGTTGTAAGGGTTTGCAATATATGTGAGCATCTCTGAACAAAGAGGGCCAGTAGAAACCACATTGCAATACTTTTGCTGTAGTGTTTTTGCCACTAAAGCGACCTCCACAGGCCTGCTCATGGCACATAGAATGAATATTATGGAACTCACTTTCAGGCACACATCTCCTAACAATCTGATCTGCATAATGCTTATATAGGTATGAATCCTCCCACAGAAAATGTTTAATTTGAGAGAAAAATAGGTATTTGTCCATCTTGGACAGTGAGGGGGAATCCTACCAACAATAAGAAAATTCACAATGTGTGCAAACCAGGGCACACTAGACTGCATAGCAAATAGCTGCTCATCAAGGGAACAATTCATTGACAGGTGTAGTTGCACATTCTTCCAACACAATTCCAGAGAGGTGATCAACCACCATATTCTCTACTCCTTTTTTATTCTTGATCTCAAGATCAAACTCCTGCAACAGGAAGATCCATTTGATCAGCCTCGGTTTGACATGTTTCTTAGCCAATAGGTATTTCAGGGCTGAGTGATCAGTAAAAACAATAATTTTAGACCTCAGCAAGTAGAGTCTAAACTTGTCCACAAAAAATACAATAGCTAGCAGCTCCGTCTCAGTGGTGGTATAATTGAGTTGAGCCTCTGCTAGTGTTTTGCTTGCATAATAAATCAGTGTAGGCAGCTTATCTTTTCTCTATCCTAAGACAGCACCTATGGCCAAGTTTGATGCATCACACATCAGTTCAAAGGGGAGTGAGTAATTTGGGGCCTGGATTATAAGAGAAGTGGTAAGGTACTTTTTTAAGACCTCAAAAGCCTCAAGGCACTTAGCAGAAAATTCAAATGGCACATCTTGACATAGCGGTAGCATAGTGGCTTTGCAATTCTGCTGAAGTCCTTAATAAATCTCCTTTAGAATCCAGCATGTCCTAAAAAGGATCTGATTCATTTGACAGTTCTGGGTGGGGGCAGGTATGAAATTAGGTCTACTTTAGCCTTGTCAACCTCAATACCTTTGTGGGAGACCACATGGACTAACACAATTCCTTTTGTTATCATAAAGTAGCTCTTTTCCCAGCTTAAGACCAAATTGGTCTCTTCACTTCTTTGTAAAATTAGGTCAAGGTGGTTCAAGCACTGGCTAAAGCTATCCCCATAAATAGAAAAATTATCCATGAATATTTTCAGGAACTTGTCAATCATATCAGAGAAAATGGCATACATGCACCTCTGAAATGTGGCTGGGGCAGTGCACTGTCCAAAAGGTATCATCCTGTAAGCAAAGGTGCCAAAGAGATATGTGAAAGTAGTTTTCTCTTGATCTTCAGGTTACACAGGGATTTAGTTATACCCTGAGTATCCATCAAGAAAGTAGTAAAATGCCTTCCTAGCCAATTTATCTAGAATTTGGTTAATGAAAGGGAGAGAAAAGTGGTTTTTCCTGTTCTTGGAGTTGAGTTTTCTGTAATCAATGCAAACTCTCTAGCCAGTGGTCTCCCTGGCTGGCATCAACTCCCTAGAATTAGAAGTAATAACTGTTATGCTTGACTTTTTGGGTACCACCTGAATAGGTGACACCCACTCTGAATCTAAAATGGGGTAAATCACCCCTGCATCCAACAGTTTTACTATCTCCTTCAAGACCACCTCTGCATCTTCCTAGAAGGTTTTGTACCCTCTTCCAAGTGAATTTTGTGCATGCAAACTAAGGCATCAATGCCCCCTAGATCAGAAATTATCTACCCCATTGCCTTTGTGTGCTTCTTGAGAACACTCAATAATTCCTCCTCCTGCTTACAAGTGAGAGAGTAAGAGATAACCATTGGAAGTTTTTTATTTTGCCCTAAGAAGGCATACTTTAATGTGTCTGGGAGCTACTTAAGCTTTAGATCGGGGGGACTTTTAATGAAAGGCAACAAAGGTGCTGTTAAGACCTGAAAGGTACCACTTTTCACCCCTTAACTTAACCTTTGATTAGACCCTTAGCCATCTAATAAGTTCTTGATAAGTGTTTTATGTAGGTAATAATCAGTAGTGAAATAAGGCCAGGAATCCTGCTAAGGAGCCTATTTTGGCACCAGAAGTCCCTTAGAAGGATGAACTCTGAATCTAGACCTGAAATGAGCCTCGCGCAGCACACCCAAGCTTTAGAGGATTCAGGAGAAATATGCTTCGCACAGTCCGACTGAGCATCCCAAGACTCTACAACAACTTCTCACGCAGATGATTGACTGAAGAGCTTCAGAAGCACAAACTCGCGTAGCTCTCGCGAAGCTCAAGAGTAGAACATATCGCGCAGTCTCACATAGTTCAAAGCAGACCTCTCAACCTCTCGCAGTTCTCTCAAAACGGCTGAGAATAGAGAGCTTCAAAAGACTTCTCACGTAGCTGTCGTGCAGTCGTCGCGGGATGCAATTATCAGAAGAGAATTCCTCGCGCAGTTCTCGTGCCATTCAAGAAGAAAGCATCCTCGCGAAGGCAAAGCCATCCTCGCAAAGATCAATTACGACATGGAACCTCGCACAGTTTAGAACTCATTAAAGCCTTGCGAGGTAACTCGCGAAGTCCAGTGAAGAGAAGTGCTCGTGAAGTTCTCGCGCTATTCAAATCTGTCCTCGCGAAGATCAACCCAGCGATCGCGCAGCTACCTCGCGACTGCTTGAGCTCCAACCCCGTGACATCTGAGGCTTTGATGTCTACTCAACCTCGTGACTGCCTGAAGAGCAAACCAAGCCAACCTCGTGACGGCTAAAGCTTCAATGTCAAACCATCCTTGCGAAGAGTAAGAGCTACCATGCGACAAGTCTGGGAGACAATGGCTACCTAGCGAAGCTCTGAACTTCAACTTCCATCTCATCAGCAGAGGACCTTTTGGGAAATTCCAGCGATTAGGGCACACACTCCCACGCTTAACTCTCCATGCATGCGCCCCGAGGCATCCAAGGATCACCATTAGGCCACGTGGCATCGTTAAAATTAGGGTTTCCTAACCCTAATGCGCCGCCACACCACTGCTATATAAACCCATACTTAGCTTAGGTTTGGAGAGCCGGTTTTAGGAGAGAAAAATCCTAGAATAGCTAGGAACACATCTCATTGCTTGGAGACTTGATCTGAGATAGTTTTTCTTTTCTTTTGTAGCCGTAAGTAGTTTTCTTTTTCTTTTTCCTTCTCTCCATAGTCCAGCTCTTGCTGGCTATGTCTTTGAATGCATTTTAAACTAGATTAATGGAAATTCTGTAATAGGATCTATACTTTGTGGGATTTGTGTTTGAATGTGAGATGCTCTGTGCAAGGCTGCTGCCTTGTGATCTGCCATTGCTTTGGCTGTGTTTTAAAGAAATGGAGGACTGATTCTAAGGGCCACTCAGATCCAAGTGACCTGTGTGTCTGGGCTATCATGGTCCTATACAGCCTTAGCCCCACCACAGGACCCACTAGATCTGAAATCCCCATGGGAGCTTGAGCTGGTAGCCTTGTGACCATGGTGGTGGCAGCGATAATTGTTTTTATCACCAACTAATAAAGCACAAACTCAGAAGTCCCCAACAAGTTTTTGGCGCCACTGCCGGGGATAGATGATCTATTAGTAGACCCTTAGTTTTTGTATTCTTAGTATTCTTTGCAAATGTGAATAATTGATACTGCTGATATAATTTTGAACCTTTCTTGCAGATCTAGACAGCAATAGTGAAGGACAGTTGGACTGCAATTGGAGCTTAGCTACCTCTGTTTGCAAGCTCTCTGACTTTTAAAAACACTGTCTATCTTTCTTAAAAAAATTTCTAGCAGTATCTAGGATAGTTTTAAATATATTCTTTGAATAGCTGTAAACTAGTTAGATAAATTTGTTAATTGTACAGATATTCTTTTGCAATGTGCCTGCAAGAAGCTTTCCTTGCTGTTGGTGTGCTTGTATGCTAGGGAGGAGATCTCTTAGCCCTACTTTAGAGCCTCTTAACCCTGAGTTAGAAAGGGGAAGGAGACTTAGAAGAGACAGGCACACCACAGGAGAGCCCCCAAGTGAACCTGTGACAGCAAATATGGGTGAAGAACAACCCAGAACTCTCAAGGAGTCGAATGCTTCGGATGACTATAACTCTCCTTTTAGCATTCAATTCCCTGATGTTCAGGGGAATTATGAAATAAAAACTTCAATCATCTAGATGCTGCCCTCTTTCCATGGGCTTAGCAAGGAGGACCCTTACAAGCATATCGACCAGTTCCAGGGCTTGTGCACCACTTTTAATATCACTGGTTTGGGACCTGAGGCTACTAGGCTCAGACTCTTTCCCTTCTCTCTGAAGGATAGGGCCAGTACCTGGTTGACCACTCTTCCCAACAATAGCATTGCTTCATGGAAAGACCTGCATACCAAGTTCCTGACCAAGTTCTTCCCTGAGACCAAAACTAGCCAGTTGAGGAAAGAGATTCTTACTTTTGCTCAATCCCCAACTGAGGATTTTAACCAATCCTGGGATAGGTTTAAAGAAATGCTCAAACAATGCCCCCACCACAAGATCCCAGAGTAGCAGCTTGTACAAAGCTTCTACAATGGGATTGATGAGAAAAATAGAGATATGGTCGATGCCTCTTGTGGTGGATCCTACATGCACAAGACTGCTAAGGAGGCATGGGAATTGTTTGAGGTGATTAGTGAGAATGCTTTTCAAAAGCCATCCCTGGCAAGAACTAGTCAGGAATCTGAGTCAAAGGTGGGGCCTGCTGCTGGATCAAGAGGAAAAGTTTATGTGGTGTCTGGGAACAATGACCTGAAGCTGCAGATGGCAAACCTCTTTATGAAGTTTGACAAATTACTAACTGTGATGTAACCTAGAAGGGCTGCTCATGTGCCGGAGGCATGTC
This sequence comes from Chloranthus sessilifolius, assembly GCA_021018995.1. Classification (NCBI taxonomy): domain Eukaryota; kingdom Viridiplantae; phylum Streptophyta; class Magnoliopsida; order Chloranthales; family Chloranthaceae; genus Chloranthus; species Chloranthus sessilifolius. Next base: position 46,019,729 of record CM037596.1, read on the forward strand.
TGATATGCCAGTCCCCACAGCACATAGTGGACGAATGTCCATCTGCAGGGCAATTTCCTGAATTAGTTTTAGAACATGCTGCTGCTGCTCAATCTTATGGCCAGCAACAATCTGGGGGCTACAACAGACAGTCATATGGATACCAGCACCAAAATGCTGGTTACCAATGGGGAGACCACCCATATTTGAGGCGGAGGCCAGGCAACTACATGCAGCCCCAGCAGATGTTGGCCTTACCAAAAAGACCGCAACTGCAGTTCAATCAAGGGAATGCCCCTAGGTCTAACTTCCAGCACCATCAGCAGCCCCATCAGCAGCAAAATCAACTGGTTGTACCCCCACCTCAACCCAAAAATACTTCTTTCGAGGACCAGGTCTTGACCTCACTGTAAAACCTGGGTTCCTTGGCTCAGACTGTGAATTCTCATGGTTAGAGCATCAAGAAGATGGAAGAGCAGATTGGCCAACTAGCAAATACCTTAGCCAAAAGAGAAGATGTGAGAATTTAATGCTTTGAGAGTATGGGAATTTTTGAATGTTTTATAATGCTTATGGGTGTCCCTGGAAGCGAGCCTGTGAGAGAATCCACCCACAAAATAAAGGTCAAAAGGCTGACTAGTGGGTGTGTGAATTCTAACTCTGTTAAGCCATTGCGGGGTTCTGAAAATTTGGTTTGGTTTCCTCTCGAGCAGTTCATAAAGAATTACGTTGCTTTGTTGTCGCGAGTTTCAGATATAGCTGGGTGGGCTGCCTCGCGCAGTTTAAATAAACATCCAATCTTAGGACCCATTCATGCCTATCCAGCGAGCAGATATTTTCAAAGCGCGCCGAGCCTCACGATATTTAGAATCCCACCCCGAGCTGCTTTTCTTTACTGCTTTCTCTTTCCTCTCCTGCCAGTGAAACCCTAGCTCCCACTCCTCTCAATCTCTCTCCTCTAGCATCCTGTCTACAGTTCATTGCTCACTTTGAAATTCTGGATTTTTGTTCTTAAAGCTTCCATAAACAGTTGCCCCCTGCTAGGAGCTCTTGCGGTCTACCGTGCATCAAATTGAACAGAACCCTAACTTTGAGGGTAAGACTCAGCTCTTAATCTTTTCTTTCAAAATTTCAACTGCACACTCACCAAGGAGAATCTTGATGGCTCCTAAAAGTGCACCTGTGAAGAGAGCCAGGGACCAGACTCCCGTGGAGCCGGCCCCTATGAAAGCCAAGTCCTCTATGGCACAACAAAAAGGGATGGAGGTGGTTCCTGAGGTGGCTGCAAAAATGCCTGACTACTCTACACCATCTGAGCTCCTCATTTCCATTCCTTTAGAGCCTGAAGCCATTTTTGATATATCTTTCTTTGAATCTGAGCCATTGTCAGCATCTGCCATTGAGTTCTTCCGCAAGGTTGGTTTATTCCCCTTGATGAAAATGATTCCTGCACTCACCTATCCTAGGTTAGTGCAACTCTTTTACCAGCCCCATAGGGTCAGACCAGCACCATAGGGTCAGACCAGACACACAGGGGCAGCCAGGCCTCCTTGTGTTAGTTGACAATTTGAGATGCTGCTCAACCCAGCATTGATTGCTGAAGTCATGGGCATCCCTGCCATTTTTTATCCCAACTGCGGTTATGGTGCCCATGTGAGTGCCCCCCTTGATACCATTGCCCAGGCCATTACCAGAGGTTTGAAGGCCACATGGGACTCCATCAGAAGAAGAGATTTGGATCCCAAACTATTGTTCATCGATCAAGTGTTGAGGAAGAATATCTATTGCTCCGGCCATCAGCAAGAGAGGAGGACACCAATTGCTGATGCTCTCTATTCCTTCTCTCTGGGCCATGAATTTAATGCTGCATTGTTGATTTTTGAGGCCATGAAAGATATGATGGTGAAGCTCGGGCTGCAAAAGAAGATCCACACTCTCCCCTATGGAAGACTCATCACCAAATTACTTCTGAGGGAAGGAAACAAGATACCAGTTGGGGAGTTATCTGCTGACCTTCAAGATAACAGTGGTGAAGAGAAATAAATCAAAAAGTGAAGAGATAGAAATTGGTTAAAACAAGTCTGAAATACACAGCCTGCAAGATACAAGGTTGTTGTAGCAAGTTTTGAGTAAGTGAGAGTTTATCCCATAGAGAAATTGATCTAGAACCCAAAATGAGTTATATTAGTAAGCCTTCCGATTTGGCTACAGATCTGACAATCCTAGAGAAAGGGAGTTGGGTGTCACAAATACACTAAATTATCACTAAAAGAAGAGAAATAAAGTGCAATCCTATCCTAAAGAAAGGGTTATGAAGAAGGTGGTGATAGTGTGTGTTAAAATAAAGATAAAAATGATGGAAAGTAGGCAATTAAGCTAAGATTAGTTCAGTTATGTAACTCATATTTAGGCTTGTCTCTGCAGCAATCCCTCAGATGGCTACCAGCACATCTGTAAGGAGGAGGTATCTAACTCAACTCTTAAAGTTTGACCTGGTCTCTTAAGGCTATAACCTGTCCACTTGAATGGTCACAGGCTATTGTTGGCTTCTTACCTTGTCTTCAAAAAGAGGTTTAAAATCACACAATTAAAGGATCTATTGGTTGCACACACCAAGGCAAACAGACACACAGACCTGTAAGTATTCAGGGCCTATTGCAGCAAGTTTTAAAGGGTAAGTAAGGGTATGTCAACAGGGAAATGTGAGCTAAAAATTAAGTAAATCTCCAGATCTAAGGCAGATCTGGCACCCTACCTAATACTAAAATAGCAAAAGAGAGAGGAGAAGTTTTAAGGGGTTATCACTTTAACCTAAGCTATAAAACAATTAAATGCATAAATGAATTGAGATTAAATCCAGAGTTCAAATGTTGCAAGTGAGGGGGATATTTGGTGAAATTGGAAACAGAAAATGGAGAGAAACAGCTTGGAGTTTGGTCTTGTTGCAATTGGATTGAGCTGACAGTGTCACAAAGAATTCAGAGTGCATCAATCCCTCATCTGGCTATAAGCACAGCTGCAGGGTAAAAGGATCTGATCTAAGCCAGAGATTTGCATTGATCTTAAGGCTATGATCTGTCTACTTCGATGGTCATAGATCATCCAATAGATTCACCCCATTCTCAAGTTTCCATCAGAACATTATAATCACTATAAATGCTGCGATTGTCAGGCCACAGACACAGGCAATTACAGGAATATCAGATCTAGGGAGATCAAATGGTATCCAAGAGGTCTACCAGTTAAGTGGGTGAGCTATTCCTATCTACACAAATCTGATCAAGCACCAAATGAAACCAGATGAACTATGGATCTAATTAAAACAATAAAACCAGTATTGCATTGAAACAAAATCACTATACAATGAAATGCTCTCAGATTTGTAGTCCGTGCATTATCTGGCCCTCAATAACACTCTCAACTCTCCCTAATTATAGATCCAACCTCACTCCTTGCTGCTCCAAAGAAATTAGCCAACCATAGTTGGGCAAAAAGGAAGAATAGAGAATATCAATGCAAGCCCTGATCTTGAGAATTGATCTCCTTTTTTCTGACAGCTTCCCTCCTTATGCAGCTCTCCCTTTCAGCCTCGGATCTATTTTTCCTGCCAATCACAGCTCAGCTGGAATAATTTTGTTATTCCTTCTTTTATTCCACTTCTAGAAGGCTCTCTCAGTTAGTTAGAGTTAGGGGATAGCATGTGGGTGGTTAGGGTTTCCCAGGGCACATCTAAAAACTTTGTGTCGGTCATTAGAGTGTCTCAGATTGTGTGCAGCAGGTCGCCAACTTGCAGTGTGTGCACAACAGCTTTTCTGAGAAGTCCTTCAGTCGATTTCGATAGGTTCTTGAGGTTTTTGACAGGTTCTAAACAGGACTTTTGTTCCTTTAGCTAGGATTCAGGATCTTTTCGATAGGTTTCGATAGGTTGCTCTTGAGAATAGAGCTCCAACATCCACAACCTTCATCTGGTGTGTTCGACAGGTTGGGAAATCCTTTCGATAGGTTGATCTCTGTGTAATAAATTTTGATAGGTTTGCTTCTAGCTCCTATCAACAGGTTTCAGACTTCTCTATAGGTTCTCTTCGAGCTCAGGCAACCATTCGATAGGATGGTCCCTCTTTGTTTCCGACTGTGCGATAGGTTCCGGATCCAATCGAATTCTCCCATCCTCATGACTTCATCTTTTTTTTTAGCCTTCAGATCCTATTGACAGGTTCCAGTAACCTAGCGACAAGTTATTTTCAGCCTATTTTCACTCCCTTAAAGCTGCTTTGCTATTGCTGCAAGCTCTAAGTGGGCCATTGTTGGGTCTGAACTGTACTGAGAGATGGATTTTTGCACTATGACTGCCTTTTACTGCTATCTACAAGACATACTCAACAAGCATTTATTAGTCCACTCATAGGTTTATCAAAGCTCCTGTTAAGGGGTGAAAAGTGGTACTTTTCAGAGATTAACACACCCCCAAACCTAAGCTTTGCTAGTCCTAATGGAAGAATAAAGAAAACTAAAATGCCACTTTTGTAGGGAGCATAGATGCATTTAGCATATGCATCAAGCCTTTTGAACCTCTAGGTGATCCCTAGTGGAGGAGTGAAGTCTCCTGAGGATTTTAAGTGAAAGTACCCACAAACTTCTCCAATAAAATCAGTTAATACTTATGCAACATGCTAGAACAGAGTTCAAGTAAAATAAAATAAATTTCACACCATGTCCCTTCAGTTTTAGAGGATTTTCAATAGAAAAATCATCAGTTTAAAACCTGAAATTCTGCTGTAATTCCTTCATCAACAATCAGTTCATGTCAAGGCATTATGCCTGAAAATTAATGCAGAGTTCACCTTTAATTTAAGAATTTTGTTTTGATAATGCCCCAATCAATTTTGATTTCAGACCCAAGTCTTACCAGGGCTGTTCACACACAACACAAGTAGAAGGGTGCATCATTTCTCATAGCTCAAGAGCAGTTACAGCCCTCAAATAGAACTGCAAGCATGAGCATAGGCATTGGTCTAACTGCTAAAATTTTCTAACTCTTTTCACTATAGATTAAACAAATCCTCATCTCCACATGACAACTGTTGTTGCTTCTTAGTGTGCTTGATTTATGTGTGTTTTGAAAACAGGTTTGTAACTGCTAAATTATACTGAATCTAGAATATTAAAAAGAGTAAAGAAATATCAGCACAGTTAGAAGAGAATTAGCCTGCAAGATCAGGGCCAATTGTAGCAAGTTTTAAAAGTAAGTGAGTGAAAGATCGTCCACAGAGAATTTGTCTAAAATGTAAGATAAACCTCCAGATCTGAGCTACTAGATCTGGCTCCTTATCCTATCTAGATTACTGATAAGAGGTTTTAATTTGTCACGTTTAACTAACTAAAAACAAAGAAAACTTTAACTAAATGATCCAGATCCGAGTTGGGGGAATGATTGCAACAAAGATGGAGAAGTAATATCTAAATCTGATTTGGTCTTTGACAGCTAATGAGAATAATTGCAACTTATCAGAGATGATCCAATCTTCATCTGGCTACAAGCACAGATGTAAGAGAGATAAATCTAATTCAAGGATTAGATTGTACTTATGGTTATGGTCTGTCCACTTTAATGGCCACAAACCATCCAATAGTCTTCAATCCAAATCCTTAATTCAGAACATCACTACAAATCTTTGTAAGGTACTAGGTTACCAACACTAATTCTTACAGGATTAATGAATCAAGGGAAATCGCATGCAAAACAATGAATCTAAAGGAGTCTAATGTACTCAGGAGATCGGAGGGAACCCTTGACATGAGTCCAATGGAGAATGCATAGCTTAGAGCAACCTTTTAAAATTCATTCTTATAATTTACAGAGCACGGCTTAACAGCCCTCGGATTTGCAGTCTTGGATGCAAACTCTCCTTTGAGTTACAGCAGTATCTCACAACTCTCAAATGCCAGTACAAAGTAGGCTATTACAAGGATTGCAGACAAGCTGTCTGTCTGGGAAATGGGGGATTAGAAATGAAACTCAAAATCTGGATGCCCCAGTTGGGCAAATGCTTCGTCTATTAATAGCTTTCCGCAGGTCCAGCTCGGATGTGTATCAACCAATCAACGGTTCTCAGATCTGTATTGACCAATGGTAGTTGAGCACGGGGATCCAGATTTGTTCTGGCCAATCAGAATTCCTCGATCTGGTTCAGCCAATCAGGTGAAAAGGGCATCAATTCTGTTATGCATTTTGAAAGTTTGTTAGAGTTTCTAGAAGTTCCCGCCAAGTGATTCCCTCTCTAGGTGCTCACGTGGGGTGGAATATTCCTTCGTTTCATGCTTAGAACCCTCTGAAATGTCTCTAGGTTTTAAAACACATTGGGATGCGTGCAACAGATTACTGAATTGCACTTGTTAATGCTGTGATTCTCCAAAATACCTTTTCGCAGAGCTTAGGGGCCTTTTCGCAAAGTGCTGTGGCTTCTGAAGCTCTTTTCGCAATGTTCAATCTTCTTTTCGCAGAGTTCAGATGCTCTTCAAATTGTGTCTTCTCCTTTTCGCAAAGTTCAATCTTCTTTTCGAAGAGTTCAAATGCTCTTCGAATGCTAAGCCTGGAGCTTTAGTCCTTTTCGCAGAGTTTCAGGTTCTTTACGAATAGTGCAGGTTCTTTGCGAAAAGAACTCTGTAGTGCATTTCTCTATTCGAATTGTTCCCTGCTTCTCTTACAGGTCTTTGCCTCTTCAATTTAGATCTTTCAGCAGCTGATGAGGTTGTTTCTTCACTTCCTTCCTTTGGATTGCCATGGATTGTCATCTTTTTGGCACTTTTAAGCTGCTTTTATGGTTAAGCCTGTCTTTCTTGTTAGCTGCAACATAGGCACTCAAAACACTTATTTAGTTCTCTCAAAGGTCTATTAAGACTTAAGTTTAGGGGTGAAAAAATGGTATTTTTCACTTGTCAACACACCCCCAAACCTAAGCTTTGCTAGTCCCTGAGCAAAGAGGAAAAAGAATAAAAATAAACAAGGTAAAGAGCCACTTTAGTAGGGAGCACAGTTGCATTTAGCATATGCAACAAGCCTTTTAAACCCCTAGGTGATCCCTAGTGGAGGAGTGAAGTCTCCTGAGGGTTTTCAGTGAAGGTACCCACAAACTTCTTCAATAAGTTAGTTAAAATCACTGTAGTTCTTTTACAACCACTCTCCTCAATTGATTATTCACACCTGTATCAGTTATTTTGTAAGAAGATTTTTTTTTCAAAAGAGATATCAGTTTAAAACTAAAATTCTGTAGTAATTCTTGTTACTATTCAGTCGATTTATGTCAGAGGTCATTTACAAGAAAAATTAACAATCAGCAAGCCTTTGATTTAGGAATCCAGCTTTGATGTAGCCTTTAGTCAGTTGATTTTTTAAACCCAATCCTCACCAGGTTTTTCACTCAAAAACAAATGAGAGGGTTATATTAATGCTCACAGCTCAAGAGCAATTATAGTCCTCAAATAGGACTGTAAGCAGGAGCATAGGCATTGCTTTTACTGCTCCTTTCACCATAGACTACACAAATTCTTATCTCCATGTGATAGCTCAATCCATCATTGATCAGTAAGGACTTTTACTTGGGTTTGATTGTGGCTGATGAAAGGGTTGGAAAGGTGTTCATATTTGAGAAGTTAGTCAAGGTTAGGAGGTTCTATACAAACCCACTTTTCTTCAGCATAGTTTCATCTTCTTCTTTTGAATTTCCAGAGCCAAAGTGGCCATCTTTTTCTCTTTCTTTTTCAAACTTCTAATGAAAATGCCTTCTTTCTTTTGTTTCTTTTGTTTTTCTCAAATATTTTTCTTTTCTTTTTCGAATTGGCATAGATTGCATGCCATAGTCCCTCTGCTGTTTCCACATTGCCTTCAACTTTTACCCTTCTTTTACTATTACATTGTTACTCGACTCTCCTTCCTTCAGCTTTCTTCCCTTTCTCTTCTAACTTCTCGGGGTAGGGTTAGGCTAAATGAATTTGATGAGGTTTATTGGATGAGATTTCAAAGGATTCATTGATTTATACAGCTCAACTGGTGTGTATCAAGGGCAGTTTCAAAAGGTGGGGCTTTGTAAGGTTCAAACTGTCCAAAAGGAGGCCTTACATCATGTCTTTAATATCATGAGTGCTATCAAAATATTTCAATTTGGATATGTGTAACTTCTATCTCAAGACGCAGATTCAGCATACCTAAAAGGTAAAAGATTGCCACAACATACCTCCAAAAAATACATTTCAGGCCCAATCCTCACTAGGTGTGGTTTTTATCAACTTCTTGAGGTATATCTTCACTGTTTTCCTTCACTTTAGATTTACTAAAACATCAATTTTCTTTTGGAAATTTCCTGACATTTACTTCATGAGAGTCTTTTTAGAATTACATAAGAAAGTAATTTTAAAGAGTTTTTTAACTTCTTAAAATGTTTTAAAACACCAGGTGTAAAAAATTATCAGGAAAAATTGCTGATCTACAACTGTATTGATGTTAACTCTTTTATTGATTATTGTTGTTTCTGTCACACCCCCAAACCAAAGGGTAGCAGGGTCCACACTGGTCCAAAAAAAAATAGAGGAGAAAAATATGCAGGAACAGAAAATAACAAAAGTAATGATGGCAAGAAGACAGACAAAAATGCACAGTAGTATACAAAACAGAATTTTCTATTGCAATTGTAGAACCCAAAAAGTACAATGAAAGCTAATAACTGGGGTCAAAATCAGATCATAGGTTGGTTCTGTGGCTGAATCGAGTCACCGCTGTAATCGAGCTAGAGTCGTGTTGGAGTCTCGAATCGGATTGAGCTTTCTCGAATAGTGTTTTTCATTTCAAGATACTCCTCGATTTGATCTTTTGGTGAGGCCGAAGGTGTTTGGAGGCTAGTGGTCTTCAATTTTTCTTGGTCCAGTTGGGCTTGCAAAATGGACACCTTGTGTTGCTCAGACCTGACCAGCTGAAATGTTTGGCTCATCAGGTCCCTCATTTTATCTCTTTCAAATTTCATGAAGACTTCTAACTTCCGGATCTGGTTTTCATAGGGGGTACGGATGTAAGCTTGCAAATCAGCTAGCCCCTTTTGAACATCTCTGCGGATATAAGGGTTAGTTTCCATGGCTTTGATGAGGGTGGCATATCGGGGAAGGGGAATGGAATGGTAGGGGACTAAAGGGGGCCCAGCTGGGAGAGGGGTGGAAGAAGTGGTTAGAAGGGGGATAGCAGGGTCTGTCTGAGTGGCTTGCTCAGAGAAACTGGGTAGTGGTGGAGGGGATGGCAGATCAACCAATATGACTTCTGGATCTGTTTGAGTGGCCTGTTCAGAGAATTTAGGTACAGGGGTGATGGTGGTGGTTTGGGTTGTGGAAGCTAAGGTATGGCTACATGCATCGATTGTCTGTGTTAATTTGAAGTTGGGCTTGGATGGACTGGAGGTAAGTAAGGATTTGGGAAATGGATGCAGGTGTGGGAGAGGTGGGCATAGTAAGCTGGGACAACTGTGGTGGAGGGTGCAGGTGCAATGGCTGTAAAGGGAGAGGTTGGAATGTGGGTGAATGGAGGAGGAGCAGGTATAGGGGAGGGGTCCAGTTCCATGGTTTCAAAAATAGAGCCCATTAAAGCAGAGTAGGCTTCTGTAGTGAGGGGCTCAGGTTCAGGTGTGGGGGAGGCCTCAGGTGTGTGGGCTGATGGATCAGGGGAATGTGAGGGGCTTGGGAGCAGAGGAGTGCAGGGAGATGGGGCAATATATCCTGCAGCTAACTCTTCTAAAACTTGGGCATTGGAGGGTGAAATGGGTGGTGTGAGAATGGTTGGAGTGGTTGGTGTAGAGGGGGAGTCCGAAATTGGAATGATGGGAAGTATGGGCGAGGGGACAGCTGGGATAGGTGAACTGTCAAGGGCTGGAGTGGGGGAGTAGGGTGTAGGGATGACTTCCTCCAGAGTATGTGCAGCTGCAGGGCTGGTCACCAAAGGGAGGGGGGTTTCAGATATAAGGGGTGCAGCTAAAGAGCTGGTCACCACAGGGACTGGCAGAGCTGGTTCGGACAACGTTGGATCTGGCAACATGGCAGGGGCAGGCTCATTTGGATGCTCAAATTCAGCTTCAGGGATGGGTTCTGGCTCGCTCACAACTGCAGGGATGATGTCAATTTCAGGTTCAGCTGCAGGGGTGAGTTCTGGCTCACTCACAACTGCAGGTTCTGGTGCAGCAATAGGGGCATGTGCAGGTTCACCTGCCTCTCTCATCCTTCTTAGCATAGCCTGGCTTGTAGTCCAAGCCTTTTTTCCAAAATTGTGTGGTGTAATGACTTCAAAGGGCTCCTCACTATCAATGTCAAATTTGGCTCGGAGGAGGGCTGTGATCAATCTGCCAAATGGTAGGCCAGCTATCTTCTGCTCTTTCTTTAGCTTGGTACTGACATCAGCCATGGCTTCAAAAATTAACATAGGGGCATTGAAAAACTGCCCCTTGGAAAAACGAAAGAGGGCCTCTAAAATTGGTGATCTTCTCTCTTGGCTGCTCATGACATAAAACTACCCCTTAGAATGGAATCCATCAATAGAAATTGGGGAGCAAGGTCTCTTCATGATGGATCGCCCTGCGTCCACAATAACTTGAGTTAGATGGGCAGCCATCTCTAAAAGAGGCAATTTCGAGCACCAAAGGGCGAGGGATCAAATTGGAATGGTATCCCTAGAGCATTCCCTATGTCTTCAAAAGTCGGTCCAGATCGCAATCATCAATAAAAATGACAAGGGTAGGGACATCGGCATCTTTTCGGACCTTGACTAGGCTTTGGTACCATAACTTTACCATTCTTGGGTAAATTCTTTCTAGCAAGGGGGTAAGGATATTGCTTAGTGAAGCTTCTCTAAGGTATCTTAAGGATGGCAGGCATTCTGGTTTGGTGTCGAAAAAAGTTTCGTCAACCATTAGCTCGGGTATTAGCTTCTGAGCTTCAATGAAGGGATTGGGTAGAACCAAATGAATGGGCGAGAGTAAGCTCGTGCTCGAGGCTAGCGATGGGTGGGTTCCTCATGTCTAATTTTCTTTCCTTTTCTACCGTCCACTTTATCCATTGAAAGTTTGCTGATGAAGTTTTGGTTTTTCCCTTTGCTTTTGGGGTCGATTTACTCACCTTTTTAGCAGAGGATTTGGGAAACATTGCAGCCATGATTTCTCTGCTTTTCCCATCCTAAATTGATGTATAATAATGCCCAAAAATAGATGCTGACACAGAACAACTTACTACATGATTACCAGAGAGAATGGGTAAAGAAATACCGAGATTTAGGGTTTCTGTTTTGAACGAGTTGTTTGCTTTGCAGAAATCCTCCAGATTATAAGCTGCAATCCTCTTCTGAAAATGCAGATGATCTAACCAATTAGTTACAAAAAGGGTATTAGACTTGTTGAATCGTGCAAAGAAAGAACGAAGTAGGGTTTTAGTGAGAGGAGTCGCTCTGCAGAGAGAGTTTGAAATGAAACCCCACCGTCGAAAGGGTTTAAATATACTCAAGGTTAATATCGCAAAGTGCTTTTAATTTTTTGAAAAGTTCCAAAAGAGTCCTTTTTTAAAATTGTGAATGGCATCAGTACCATTCGACAAGTTAACAGCTTCAGAAACATCATTTCGCAAAGGAATTAGCTTCAGAATTACTTTTTCGAAAAGAGAAATGGCTTCAGCACCAACTATTCGAAAAGAGAAATGGCTTCAGATCTATTCGAAAAGCAAATTGAACTTTACGAAAAGAGAAATATTACTTTGCGACTTGATTTTGAGCAAATTTAAACTCTGCGAAAAGAGAAAAAAAAAAAATAGAAACAGAGAAAATAAGCACAAACTATGATATACAAACATAATGTACAGTTTTTGGCCATCAGATTTTTGAAGATTCGTGATGATGGATGGGCAGCACAGGTTCCTGGGTATTTTCAATGCATGGTTTGAGCCTCTGACCATTGACCTTTATGATTCTTCCATTACTTGGATCAAGCTGCTGCTTGAATGACAGTGTATTGCCCATCCCATCTGGACCTCAGTTTTCCTGGGAAAAACTTGAGCTTTGAGTTAAATAACCATACCTTAGAACCAGCTGTGAACTCTTTTCTCAATAAATTTTTATCATGAAAAGTTTTGACTTTCTCTTTATATAATCTTGAATTGGTGTATGCATCCAAATGTGACTCTTCTAACTCAAAGAAGTTGCAATTTCTGTGATTACCAGTAGTTAGATCCATGTTCAATGTTTTAATGGCCCAAAAGCTTTATATTCTAACTCTACTGGTAAATGGCATGCTTTGCCATAGACCAACCTAAATGGGGACATACCAATTGGGGTTTTATAGGCTGTCCTATATGCCCACAATGTATCATTCAGCTTAAAGGACCAATCTTTTTTGTCCTTCTTCACAGTTTTTTCCAAAATATGTTTGATTTCTCTGTTGGAAATCTCCACTTGTCCACTGGTTTGTGGATGATATGGAGTGGCTACTCTATGAGTTACAGAGTATTTTTTCAACAAAGTTTCAAAATGTCTATTACAAAAATGGCTTCCACCATCACTGATAATGGCTCTGGGAAAACCAAACCTGGAAAAAATGTGATCCTTCAGAAATTTCAGAACCACTTTGTGATCATTTGTTTTAGTGGCTGTGGCTTCAATCCATTTAGATACATAATCCACAGCTACTAAAATGAAATTATACCCATTGGAAGGAGGAAAGGGACCCATGAAGTCTATCCCCCAAACATCAAACAATTCAACTACCAAAATACGCTGTAAAGGCATTGAGTTTCTCTTGGAAATGCTGCCTAATTTTTGATAGTTCAGGCAGGACTTACAATGCTACAGGGCATCCTTGAAACGTGTAGGCCAATAAAATCCACACTGCAAAACTTTTGCAGCAGTTTTGTTCCCACTTAAAATGACCTCCACAAGGTTGTTCATGACACATAGAAAGTATTCTATGGAATTCTTGGTCAGGAACACATTTCCTTATTGTTTGATCTGCACAACTCTTGAGCAGATAAGGATCCTCCCAGATGAAGTGTTTAACCTTTGAGAAGAAAAGATCTTTATCCATTCTATTCCAATGTTGAGGAATTCTTCCAGTAGCTAAAAAGTTGACTATGTTTGCAAACCAAGGAGTGTGTATACTAATGGCAAAAAGTTGCTCATCAGGGAAAGATTCATTTATAGGCAACCTATCAATCTCGTGATTAAAATTCTGGAGAGGTGATCTGCCACCACATTCTCCACCCCTTTTTTATCTTTAATCTGTAGATCAAATTCTTGTAACAAGAGAATCCACCTGATTAGTCTTGGTTTGGTGTCCTTCTTAGACAGAAGGTATTTTAAAGCCGAGTGGTCAGTGAACACCACTATTTGTGAACCCAGGACATATGACCTGAATTTTTCTAAAGCAAAAACAATTGCCAGCTCCTTCTCAGTTGTTGTGTAATTGAGCTGCATCAATCATTGATCTGCTAGCATAAGCTATGACATGAGGCAGCTTATCTTTTCTCCGCCCAAGGACTCCCAAAGCATAATCTGATGCATCACACATTAGTTCAAAAGGTAATGAATAATCTGGAGACTGTAATATTGGAGCTGAAATCAGACAGTTCTTTAAGAATTCAAAAGCTTTCATGCACTCAGTATTGAAAACAAAAGGGACATCTTGGCACAGCAAATGACAAAGAGGTTTGGTTATTTTACTGAAGTCCTTGATGAACCTTCTGTAAAATCCAGCATGTCCTAAAAAACTTCTGATTTGCTTAATAGTTTTGGGAGGTGGTAAATGTGCAATTAACTCAATTTTTGCTTTGTCCACCTCAATGCCTTTGTGGGAAACAACATGGCCAAGGACAATGCCCTGAGTGACCATGAAATGGCTCTTTTCCCAGCTCAAAACCAGATTGGTTTCTTCACATCTTTGTAGTACCAATTTGAGATGGTGTAAACACTGGGAAAAACTGTCGCCATAGATTGAAAAATCATCCATAAAGATCTCCATAAATTGGTCAATCATGTCAGAAAAAATGGCATACATGCATCTTTGAAAGGTAGCAGAGCATTACAAAGACCAAAAGGCATTCTCCTATAGGCAAAAAGTGCCGAAGGGCAAGTGAATGTGGTCTTTTCACGATCTTGTGGGTACAGGAATCTGGTTGTAACGAGTATCCATCAAGAAAAGCAGTAAAAGCTTTCTGCTAGCTTATCTAAAATTTGATCAATGAATGGAGGGGAAATGGTCTTTTCGGTCATTGCATTTAATTTTACGTAATCAATAGACTCTCCATCCAGCTTGTTTGTCTGGTTGACATAAGCTCACGAATCTGAGGTCTAGTGATTCCAGATTTCTTAGGTACCACCGTAATAGGTGCCACCCAAGTGAATCAAATGGGGTAAATGACCTGCATCCAACATCTTAACCACCTCTTTCATGACCACTTCTTGCATATGAGGGTTCAACCTCCTTTGCATTTCCTTGAAGGCCTTGCATCTTCTTCCAAGTGGATTTTGTGCATGCAAACAATGGGTGATTCCTCCTAAATCAAGAATAGTCCGCCAATAGCCTTTTATGTTCTTTCAAGACTATCGATGACTCTTCCTCTTGCTCCTTTGTGAGAGAGGAAGAAATAATGTGCAATGATTTATGATTACCCAAGAACACATACTTCAAATTTTCGTAGCTTCTTTAGTTCTAAATCGTGGTGAGAAAGAAGGTATCAAAGCTACCTTAGATGTTTGTTGAAGGGGGAGAGTAGCGGGTTTCCAAGAAGAAAAACTTGCTGATTGTTTAAGAGTTCCTTGCACAACATTAATTTCCTCAGAATTGGAGATACAACTTGCTTCTTTTTCAGCATATCTCCAAGCATCTTTGATATCTATGGTGAAGTCTTCACCCTGCAGAAATTGTTGTAAAGTTCCTTCCACAAGTTCTCAATAGATCAACATGAAAACATTCTTGAGCTGAAACATTCTATTTGCGCATTATAAACATTTAATTTTACCTTCATGTTTCCAAATGAGACTTCCATAATACCAGACCTGCATTGAATGCAAGCATTTGCTGTAGCCAGGAATGGTCTTCCCAAAATGACAGGGATGGAAGTTTTGCTTTTGGTTGGTTCCATATCTAAAACTAGAAAATCAGCAGGATAGAAAAATTTATCTACTCCTACCAATACATCTTCAATTATCCCTGGCTTTCTTTCGGATGATCTATCTGCTAGTTGTAACACCACATGAGTGGGTTTAATTCTCCCAAACCTAGCTTCTCATATGTAATATGGAAGTAGGTTGACACTAGCACCAGATCTAATAAAGCCTTTTCAATGGTGTGTTCCCCAATAATGCAAGGGATTGTGGGATTCGGGATCTTGAAGTTTGGGAGGTGTAGCAATGGATAACACCTGACTAATTCTTTCCACAGCAAAGACCTTCTTGGACAACTGTATCCTAGACTGTCTTTTGTCAGTGCACACATCTTTCAGAAATTTTGCATATCTTTGGAATTTGTTTGATTGCCTCAAGCAAAGGTAAATTTATCTTGACTTGCTTGAAAGTCTCCATCATATCATCTATTTTTGTGTTCCCTTTATCAAAAGGAGATAGAGATTTCAGTGCATGTGGAAATGGTAAATGAGGAACCAAGCTTTCATCTACAGCTTTAGAAGTATTTTAAGAAATTTTTTTAATTTTTGGGTTTTCATGTTTTTGGCTTTTCTGAGGTACATCAGCAACCCTACTGCTATCACTACGCTACTCTTCTTTGCATATCTTTATCCTCTTCCTCATTTCTCTCTTCTTGATACCCACTTTGTTATCTATCATTTTCCACTTCTCAAAGTGGTGATGCTTTTACTTCTTCATGTGAATTAGAAGCTTCTCCAACCATGAAGCCCTTTGGGATTGTTGAGGTTGGTCAACTTTCCTTCCTCTCTTTTGCCAAGGTATTAAAGCTGTCCCAATATTTCTTCAATCTTCTTTATGCTCGGCTATGAAAATTCAGTTTGAGTTAAAGATCCTAAATTCGGAGTGAATTGAGGACTTGATCTTCAAAAGAAAGGGACCGAAGGGTTTTGAATCGAGTGCATCAGTGTTGTTGTGGAATGGGTTGAAAGTTTGGTTTGACATAAAAATTCTCGATCTTGCGGCCGTGCGCTTTTGAAAGGCATTTGATTCTTTGGTTATTCTTCTTTGTTGGATTGGTAATTCCCCGGTTCCACCTCAAATTGGGGTGTGCTCTCCATGGATATTCATTTGAGCATCTGTCCAAATGATTGAGCGACATGAGCTTGTTCCACCATTAAATCTGGGAACTGTGATGCAGCAGGACATTGGTCAAGTGAATGAGTAGGGGATTGGCATATCAGACATGCCTCCTCTACTCTTGAAATATTTGGAGTTTTAAGTGAGTCCATCAATCTATCAAACTTTGTGGTTAGATTGTCCATCTTTCTTTCCAACTCATTCACCTTATAGATCTTCCCTTTGGTGGGTTGGTGGTTGTTCAACCTAGCAGGATTTTCAATTTCTCTTGACAGAGATTCCTGCTGAGTGGAGTTTTCACCAATCACTTCAAATAAGTCCCAAACCTCTTCAACTGTTTTTTGTAAGTAAGTGCCTCCACAGGAAGCATCCACCATATTTTTGCCTTTTTGATCAATTCCTTGATAGAAGCTTTGAACCAGCTGCCACCTAGGAATTTGATGATGAGGACATTGCCTTAACAGTTTCTTAAATCTTTCCCATGCTTCATGGAAAGTTTCATTTGAATTTTGGGAAAATGAAATGATACTTTGTCTCAATTGGCTAGTTTTAGACATTGGGAAATATTTGGCTAAAAATTGACATTGTAAATCATTCCATGAAGTGATACTATTTGGTGCTAACATGGATAACCATGCTCTAGCTTTATCCTTTAATGAAAAAGGAAAGAGCCTCAGCTTGGTTGCTTCTGGACCCAGTCCAGCTATGTTGAATGTGGTGCAAAGAGCCAAGAATTCATCCACATGTTTGTATGGGTCTTCCTTACTCAACCCATGGAAAGAAGGAAATATTTGGATAGTTGATGACTTGATCTCATAATTTCCTTCAACAGTAGGAAATTGAATGCAAAAGGGGAAATTATAAGCACTAGGTGCAAAGTAATCCCTCAAAAGTCGAGGTTCTTCACCCATAGTAGCAGAATTCTGTGTTGTTTGTTTGGTTCGTAGTAGCCTTTCAACTTCTAAATTCAATGGGAGAATCTCAGGGCTGAGAGTCCTCCTACCAAACATACAACTCAGAACAAAAAAATCTGATTATGCATGACAAACCTTGTAATTCCTTCGAATTTCCCTTCTTTAAAAACCGGAATATGAATAACTGCACAAGTATAAACAATAGAATAGTTTAGTACTGATAAAAATTAAAATGAAAAACTTTGGTCTATCTATTTTAGAACAAATTCCCCGGCAACGGCGCCAAAAACTTGTTGCTTCTTAGTGTGATTGATTTATGTGTGTTTTAAAAACAGGTTTGCAACTGCTAAATTATACTGAATCTAGAATATTAAAAAGAGTAAAGAAATATCAGCACAGTTAGAAGAGAATTAGCCTGCAAGATCAGGGCCAATTGTAGCAAGTTTTAAAAGTAAGTGAGTGAAAGATCGTCCACAGAGAATTTGTCTAAAATGTAAGATAAACCTCCATATCTAAGCTACCAGATCTGGCTCCTTATCCTATCTAGATTACTGATAAGAGGTCTGAATTTGTCACGTTTAACTAACTAAAAACAAAGAAAACTTTAACTAAATGATCCAGATCCGAGTTGGGGGAATGATTGAAACAAAGATGGAGAAGTAATATCTAAATCTGATTTGGTCTTTGACAGCTAATGAGAATAATTGCAACTTATCAGAGATGATCCAATCTTCATCTGGCTACAAGCACAGATGTAAGAGAGATAAATCTAATTCAAGGATTAGATTGTACTTATGGTTATGGTCTGTCCACTTTAATGGCCACAAACCATCCAATAGTCTTCAATCCAAATCCTTAATTCAGAATAGGAACATCACTACAAATGCTGTAAGGTACTAGGTTACCAACACTAATTCCTACAGGATTAATGAATCAAGGGAAATCGCATGCAAAACAATGAATCTAAAGGAGTCTAATGTACTCAGGAGATCGGAGGGAACCCTTGACATGAGTCCAATGGAGAATGCATAGCTTACAGCAACCTTTTAAAATTCATTCTTATAATTTATAGAGCACGGCTTAACAGCCCTCGGATTTGCAGTCTTGGATGCAAACTCTCCTTTGAGTTACAGCAGTATCTCACAGCTCTCAAATGCCAGTACAAAGTAGGCTATTACAAGGATTGCAGACAAGCTGTCTGTCTGGGAAATGGGGGATTAGAAATGAAACTCAAAATCTGGATGCCCCAGTTAGGCAAATGCTTCGTCTATTTATAGCTTTCCCCAGGTCCAGCTCGGATGTGTATCAACCAATCAGCGGTTCTCAGATCTGTATTGACCAATGGTAGTTGAGCATGGGGATCCAGATCTGTTCTGGCCAATCAGAATTCCTCGATCCGGTTCAGCCAATCAGGTGAAAAGGGCATCAATTATGTTATGTATTTTGAAAGTTTGTTAGAGTTTCTAGAAGTTCCCGCCAAGTGATTCCCTCTCTAGGTGCTCACGTGGGGTGGAATATTCCTTCGTTTCATGCTTAGAACCCTCTGGAATGTCTCTAGGTTTTCAAATGCATTGGGACGCGTGCAACAGATTACTGAATTGCCCTTGTTAATGCTGTGATTCTCCAAAATACCTTTTCGCAGAGCTTAGGGGCCTTTTCGCAAAGTGCTGTGGCTTCTGAAGCTCTTTTCGCAATGTTCAATCTTCTTTTCGCAGAGTTCAGATGCTCTTCAAATTGTGTCTTCTCCTTTTCGCAAAGTTCAATCTTCTTTTCGAAGAGTTCAAATGCTCTTCGAACGCTAAGCGTGGAGCTTTAGTCCTTTTCGCAGAGTTCCAAGTTCTTTACGAACAGTGCAAGTTCTTTGCGAAAAGAACTCTGTAGTGCATTTCTCTATTCGAATTGTACTCTGCTTCTCTTACAGGTCTTTGCCTCTTCAATTTAGATCTTTCAGCAGCTGATGAGGTTGTTTCTTCACTTCCTTCCTTTGGATTGCCATGGATTGTCATCTTTTTGGCACTTTTAAGCTGCTTTTATGGTTAAGCCTGTCTTTCTTGTTAGCTGCAACATAGGCACTCAAAACACTTATTTGGTTCTCTCAAAGGTCTATTAAGACTTAAGTTTAGGGGTGAAAAAATGGTATTTTTCACTTGTCAACAACAGCTCAATCCATTTCAGATCAGTAGGGTCTTTTTTTATTAGGTTGTAATGTGGCTTATGAACAACTCTTCCCATCTGGACTGGAATTTTCCTGGAAAGATTTTTAATCTTGAATTGAACAACCATACCTTGTCACCTATTTTGAATTCTTTCCACAGCAAATGCCAGTCATGAAAGGCTTTGGTTTTTTCCTTGTAGATCCGGGCATTTGAATATGCTTCCAACCATAACTCATCAAGCTTAGATAATTGTAGTTTCCTGTTCAAACTAGCAGAAGTTAAGTCAAAATTTAATATTTTAATGGCCCAATATCCTCTATGTTCTAACTCAATAGGCAAGTGACATGCCTTGCCATACACTAGCCTGAATGGGGGCATCCCTATGGGGGTCTTATAGGCAGTCCTATAATCCCACAAGGCATCTGGTAGTTTTATGGACCAATCTCTCCTATCAACTCGCATAGTCTTCTCTAGGATATGTTTGATTTCCCTGTTGGAAATCTCTACTTGCCCACTGGTTTGTGGGTGGTAGGGAGTAGCAACTCTGTGGGTCACAGAGTATTTTTCCAACAGTTTTTAAAAAGGTTTGTTGCAAAAGTGGCTTCCTCCATCACAAATAATAGCTTTGAGGGTGTCAAATCTTGAGAAGATGTTGTCCTTTAAGAACTTAATGACAACCTTATGATCATTTGTTCTTGTAGCTATTGCCTCTACCCATTTGGACATATAGTCCACAGCTACAAGGATGAAATTATATCCATAGGAGGGGGGAAAAGGTCCCATAAAATGAATTCCCCATACGTCAAACAATTCAACAATAAGCAAAGGTTGCAAGGGCATGGAGTTTCTTTTTGTAATACTTCCCATTTACTGGCATCTAGAACAAGCTTTGCAATATTGTATGGCATCCTTGAACAGAGTGGGCCAATAGAAACTACTTTGAAGCACCTTTGCAGTAGTCTTGTTACCACTGAAATGGCCCCCACAAGCCTATTCATGACACATAGTTAGAATGTATTCAAACTCAGTTTCAGGCACACATCTTCATATCACCTTATCTGCACAATACTTAAAGAGGTGAGGATTCTCCCACATGTAATATCGAATTTGTGAGAAGAATAAATTCCTATCATCCTTACTCCAATGTGGGGGTAACCTTCCCACAACAAGATAGTTTACTATGTTGGCAAACCATGGCATACTTATCTCCACAGTAAAAAGTTGCTCATCTAGGAAAGAATCATAGATGGCAAGCTCTTTATTTCAGTATCTGGAATCCTTGATAAGTGGTCTGTAACCACATTTTCAACCCCCTTCTTGTCTTTGATTTCTAAGTTGAATTCCTGCAGAAGAAGAATCCATCTAATTATTCTAGCTTTAGCCTCCTTCTTAGACAAGAGGTATTTCAGGGCTGAATGGTCAGTAAACACATTTTCTTGGATCCCAACACATATGATCTGAACTTTTCCAAAGCAAATACAATGGCTAGCAGCTCCTTTTCAGTTGTGGTGTAGTTCTATTGAGCATCAACCATTGATTTACTAGCATATGCCACCACACATTGTGCTTTGTCTTTCCTTTGTCCCAGTACTGCACCAATGGCAAAGTCTGATGCATCACACATCAACTCAAATGACAAAGAGAAATCAGGAGCTTGTAATATAGGAGCAGTAGTCAAACAAGTCTTTAGAAGTTCAAAAGCAGCTAGGAATTCATCATTACAAATGGAACCTCTTGGCACAGCAAATGGCAAAGAGGCTTGGAAATTTTGCTAAAGTCTTTGATGAACCTCCTGTAGAAACCAGCATGGCCCAAGAATGACCTGACTTGTTTGACAGTTTTAGGAGGGGGCAAATGTGCTATTAAATCAATTTTAGCTTGATCAACCTCTATTCCTCTTTGGGAAACAACATATCCTAGGACAATAGCTTGAGTCACCATGAAATGACTCTTTTCCCAACTTAAAACTAGGTTGGTCTCCTCACACCTTTGCAGCACAAGGCTGAGATGGAGCAGGCATTGGCTAAAATCATCCCCATAAATAGAGAAATCATCCATAAAATTTTTTAGAAACTTATCAATCATGTCAGAAAAAATAGCATACATGCATCTTTGAAAAGTGGCAAGTGCATTACATAGCCCAAATGGCATCCTTCTGTATGCAAAGGTTCCAAATGGACAAGTGAATATGGTTTTTTATTGATCTTGAGGGTAAACAAGAATCTGCTTCTATCCTGAATAACCATGAAGAAAAAAGTAAAAAGCCTTACCTGCCAACTTATCTAAGATCTGATCTATAGAAGGCAATGGGAAATGATCTTTGCTAGTTTTCTCATTGAGCTTGCGATAGTCTATGCATACCCTCCAACCAGTGGTCTGTCTGGTTGGAATTAGCTCACCTAAGTTTGCTTCAACTACAGTGATCCCAGATTTCTTGGGCACCACCTGGGTAGGTGCCACCCATTGAGAATCTGAGATAGGGTAAATGACCCCAGCATCAAGAAGTTTGACTACTTCCTTCTTAACAACTTCCTGCATGTGTGGGTTGAGCTTCTTTTGCATCTCTCTAGAAAGTTTAGAACCCTCTTCAAGATAAATTTTGTGCATGCACACAGCTGGATTTATCCCCCCCAGATCGATAATAGTCCACTCTATTGCTCTCTTATGCCCTTTTAGCACACAAAGTAATTCTTCTTCCTGCTCAAGAGTGAGGACGGAAGAGATTATCATTGGCAGTTTGTGATTGGCTCCTAAAAAGGTATATTTTAAAGATTTTGGGAGTTGCTTTAACTCCACATCTGGGGGACTGATGAGTTAAGGAAATAGGGGTGCCTTACAAGGTGGTGGAAGGGGTAATAAAGTAGGAGTCCATGGGTGATGCTTTGCTGGTCCAGCTTCAGAATTTACACTTTCCACTTGCTCAAGCTTAGATGTGGAAGCTTTCTCTTCCACTGTTTCATTCCATACTTCTTCAAAAACATTAAACATATCATTACCTTGTTGCAGCTAGTCTTCTTTTTTTAAGTGGGGCTGATGGGCTGCATTGTACACATTCAGCTTAACTTTCATATTACCAAAAGATACTTCCATGACCCCTAATCTACATTATACACAAGCATTTGCAGTGGCCAAAAAGGGCCTGCCTAAGATCACAGGGATAGAAGTAGGACACTTTCTCGACTCTATGTCCAATACCAGAAAATCAGCAGGATAAAAGAATTTGTCAACCCATACCAAGACATCTTCAATAATCCCCAGCTTCTCATATACTGAATGTGGAAGCAAATTCACACTAGCTCCTAAATCTAACAAGGCCTTTTCAATGGTATGATCCCTAATGATGCAGGGGATAGTGGGGACTCCAGGGTCTTGGAGTTTTGTTGGAGTTGCAATAGTCAGCATTTGTTTTACTTTTTCTGCTGAAAAGACTTTCTTGGATAGATGTATCCTTGATTGTCTTTTATGGGTGCAAAGGTCTTTTAAAAACTTGGCATAGGCTGGAACCTGCTTGATTGCATCAAGTAGAGGCAAGTTGATCTTCACTTACTTAAAATTTTCCATCGTTTCCTCTATTTTGGCATGCCCTTTATCAAAAGGGGAAGGTGCTTGCATTGCCTTAGGAAATGACAAATGTGGGACTGCTCCCCCATTTGCAGCCTTAGCCAACTCATCATCTCTTTTTTTTATTTTATTTTTTTCTTGAAGATCATCATTATTCTTCTTATTCAACATGGGTTGCTCCTGTTGTACCTTCTCTTTTTCTTTTTCTAAAATTTTCAAAGGCCCATAGCCTACTTGATTGTCCACCAACCTTCCACTTCTTAATGTGGTGACAGATTTGGCTTCCTTATGGGAAGAAGAAACCTCACCTACCACATATCGTCTCCTTGGGCTGTCCATGGGTTGGCTAGGCAGCCTCCTTTCCTCTCTCTTAGTCAAAGCATTAGATAGCTGACCAAGATGGTCTTCTATATTTTTAATGCTTTGGCTTTGACAGTGCACAGTTTGAGAGAAGGGTCTTAAGTTTTGTAATAAGGCCAGAACTTGTTCCTCAAAAGAAAGTGATCTAACAGCTGGAGGGGGTGCTGCTTGCTGCACAGGCTAAGCCACAGGCCGAGTAATGGGTTGTTGATAGTGGGGCCTTGGAAAGTAATTCGGGTGGTATGACTAAGCATTTTTATAAGGCATGGACTACTGTGGCTGCTGCTGATTTGGAAAAGTATCTTGTCTCCACCTCCAGTTGGAGTGGTTTCTCCATTGGTAACCAGCAGTAGGCTGTTGCCCAAAAGACTGAGTGGTAGCCACATCCTCTATTACTAAATCTGAAAATTGAACAGCTGAGGGGCATTTCTCAAGGGAGTGAGTGGAGGACTGGCATATAACACATGCCTCCTCCACTTTAGCAGTCATGGGTGACTACATTGCTCCCATGAGCTTATCAAACTTATGGGTTAAACTATCCAATTGCTCCCTGGATAATGTCTCTCTCTGCATGGAGTTCTCACTGATGATGTCGAACAACTCTCAAGCCTCCTTAGCAGTTTTGTAGAGGTAAGTACCACCACAAGAGTCATCTACCATATCTCTGCTTTTAGAATCAATTCCCTGATAAAAACTTTGAACAAGTTGCCGTTCAAGGATTTGATGATGGGGACATGTCTTCAGGAGTTCTTTGAATCTCTCTCATGCTGGGTGAAAGTCCTCATTTGGGTCTTGAGCAAATGAGATAATGCCCTTCCTCAACTGGCTTTCTTGGACATGGGAAAAACTTGGCCAAAAACTGATATTGAAGATCAATCTAGGATTGAATACTGTTGGGTGGGAGCATTGACAACCAAGTCCTGACTCTATCCTTTAATGAAAAAGGAAAGAGTCTCATCCTTGTTGCTTCCTCCCCCAAACCTGTTATACTTAATATAGTGCACAGTCCTAGAAATTCATCAATATGCTTATATGGGTCTTCTTTGGTCAAGCCATGGAATGAGGGTAGTATTTAGATTATGGAAGACTTGATCTCATAGTTCCCTTGAATAGCAGGGAATTGAATGCAGAAGGGAGAATTGTAAACCCCTGGTGCATTGAATTCCTTCAAGGTTCTAGGTTGCTCATCCATTTCAGCAGATTCAGATGCAACAGATGTGGGTGAGATATGTTTAGACCTAAGAATTCTTTCAACCTCTGGATTTAATGGGACAATTTGAGGATTGAGAATTCTCCTTCCAAACATGCACCACTCACAATCTTAATGCACACAAGATGCAGAGCAAATTTAACACAACAATCAGGAATAAACACAATTAACTAATAAATCTATAAATCCACAGATTAGGAAAATAAGAGGAGTAGAGGGATGCAAACTTTAGCACAGCCTCTAGCACAATGTTCCTCCTTAGACACAACTTCCAATCTATTAAAAATAACAAAAACTATTCCAAAATAGCAAAAACATTCAAAAGCAGTTAGTGAAAAACTAAATAGTCTATTACAGATCTATAATCTATACTAAAACAAACTTAGATCTACCAATTTTTAGCACACAGATCCCCGGCAGCGGTGCTAAAAACTCTTTGGCTTCTTACCTTGTGTTCAAAAAGAGGTTTAAAATCACACAATTAAAAGATCTATTGGTTGCACACACCAAGGCAAGCAGACACACAGACCTGCAAGTATTTAGGGCCTATTGTAGCAAGTTTCAAAGGGTAAGGATATGTCCACAGGGAAATGTGAGCTGAAAATTAAGTAAATCTCAAAATCTAAGGCAGATCAGGCACCCTACCTAATACTAAAATAGCAAAACTACTGAAACACAACTAAGTGCAGAAATGAATTGAGATTAAATCCAGAGTTTAGATCTTGCAAGTGAGGGGAATATTAGGTGAAATTGGAAATAGAAAATGGAGAAAAACAGCTTGGAGTTTGGTCTTGCTGCAATTGGATTGAGCTGACAATGTCACAAAGAATTCAGAGTGCATCAATCCCTCATCTGGCTATAAGCACAGCTACAGGGTAAAAGAATCTGATCTAAGCCAGAGATTTGGATTGATCTTAAGGCTATGATATGTCCACTTCAATGGTCACAGATCATCCAATAGATTCACCCCATTCTCAGGTTTCCATCAAAATATTATAATCACTACAAATGCTGCGATTGCCAAGCCACAGACACAGGCAATTGTAGGAACATCAGATCTAGGGAGATCAAATGGTATCTAAGAGGTCTACTAGTTAAGTGGGAGAGCTATTCCCATCTACACAAATCCAATCGAGCACCAAATGAAACCAAATGAACTATGGATCTAATTAAAACAATAAAACCAGCATTGCACTGAAACAAAATTACTCTACAATGAAATGCTCTCAGATTTGTAGTTTGTGCATTATCTGACCCTCAATAACACTCTCAACTCTCCCCAATTATAGATCCAACCCCACTCCTTACTGCTCCAAAGAAATTAGCCAACCATAGTTGGGCAAAAAGGAAGAATAGAAAATTTTGATGCAAGCCCTGATCTCGAGAATTGATCCCCTGTTTTCTGGCAGCTTCCCTCCTTATATAGCTCTCCCATTCAGCCTTAGATCTATTTTTCTCGCCAATCACAGCTCAGCTGGAATAATTCTATTATTCCTTCTTTTATTCCCCTTCTAGAAGGCTCTCTCAGTTAGTTAGAGTTGGGAGAGAGCACGTGAGTCGGTTAGGGCTTCCCAGGGCACTTCTAGAAACTTTGTGCCGGTGACCAAGGTACCTTGAATTGCGTGTAGCAAGTCACCAACTTGCAGCGTGTGCACAGCAGCTTTTCTAAGAAGTCCTTCAGTCGATTTCGATAGGTTCTTAAAGTTTTTGATAGGTTCCAAACAGGCCTTTTATTCCTTTCACTAGGATTCAGGATCCTTTCGATAGGTTTTGATACGTTGCTCTTGAGAATAGAGCTCCAGCATCCATAGCCTTCATCTGGTGTGTTCGGCAGGTTGGGGAATCCTTTCGATAGGTTGATCTCTGCGCAATAAATTTTGATAGGTTTGCTTCTAACTCCTATCGACAGGTTCCAGACTTCTCGATAGGTTCTCTTCGAGCTCAGGCAACCATTCGATAGGATGCTCCCTCTTTGTTTTCGACTACATGATAGGTTCCTGATCCTATCGAATTCTCCCATCCTCATGACTTCTTCCTTCTTTTTAGCCTTCAAATCCTATCGACAGGTTCCAGTAACCTAGCGACAGGTTATTTTCAGCCTATTTTCACTCCTTTAAAGCTGCTTTGTTGTTGCTGCATGCTCTAAGTGGGCCATTGTTGGGTCTGAACTCCACTGAGAGATGGATTTTTGCACTATGAGTACCTTTTACTACTATCTACAAGACATACTTAATAAGCATTTATTAGTCTACTCATATGTCTATCAAAGCTTCTGTTAAGGGATGAAAAGTGGTACTTTTTAGTGATTAACAGCTATCTATGGAAAGGATCAAAACACATGAATTAAATCAGAAAATCAATTTGATCTAATGGAATAGACTGATCTTAAGGCTATAACTTGTCCACTTAAATGGCCATAGATTATCCAATAGATGTCCTCCACCCAATGGCTCAAATAAGATCATTAAAATCATTGCAGACACCATATTTATCAGGCTACAAGCTCAGGCATCCATGGGAGCAAATAGCTCTTGAAAAACTAGTGGAAATCACAGTTGTTCAACGGCTATTTGGGAACATTAAATGTAGCTGATCATTGCTACTAAAGGCTTGCAATGACTCAACTCACAAGTCTGCAATCTCTATGGAGAAATCAGATCTAACATCTTATGATGGTCAAGTAAAACAGAGGCGAGCTTGTTCCTGATACAACCTCTCACATGACTACAAGCTCAAGTGCAAAGGAAAAGAATCCTTCTCAGATCTGTGGCTTCGAATCACCCTAGGGCTATAGTCTGTCCACATGAATGGTCGCAAGCTATCGACAGAGGTTATTTACACTACAGATGATTGAGATGGAACATGAAAATTGCTATTATCACCATGGTCCCAGGGCTACAAGCTCGAGCTCCATGGGTATTTCAAATCAGTTAAAATCCTAAATGTATGGCATAGATTGAACAAAACTATGGAAAAATGTAAAATCAACAGATTGAGTAAGCATTAAAATAGACATTCATTGATTAAACTAATACTTACAATGAGATATCCTCAAGGTAGCAGCCTTGTGCATAATAGCTCTCAAGAAATCCCAAAGACTACATGACCCATTACAAAAACTGAACTAAATTATACCTGATTGCTTATAGAGGTCATAGCCAACAAGTGCTGGCTAAGGAAGAAGAAAAATAGGAAAAGAAGGTGATCAAACCCTAACCCTAATCTACTTGATCTCACAGCTGACTGAGGTTGAAGGAGGGATGATTTTCTAAGTTAAAAATATAGCTTATATACTCAGTCACTAATGCCTTAGGTAAGAGAAGATTAAATCCTAATTTTCTAGCAGACGTGGCTTGGTTGCAACCCTTAGATGCCTTAGGATGTGTGCTTTGAGATCAGGGCCTTCGGATGTGTGCCCTAGACCTGGGGAAATCCCCAAAAGGTCCCTGAGTAAAGAATGAGAAGTGGAGAGCTTGAGCTTCGCGGGGTTGACTTTGGTTCTTTGGTTCATTCGCGCAGCTGCTGAATGTCCCTTGCTCACGCAGAAGACTTTAACTTGTTGCACAGCTGCTCTGCCCTGCAATGTTGTCGCGAGGTAGAATTTGTACACTTTGGATTTGCTCATGCAGTGGAGCTTCAGAAATTCTTGTTGTGACGGTCTTGCAAAGTAAAGGTTTAATCTCGCTCAACTCCAAGTGTAGTGCATAGCACAACTCGCTAGGTAGAGTTTAAGCTTTTAGGCATGCGAGAGCTGTGTGAGAAAATTTCTGGAGCTCTCTCTCCTCTTGAGCCACTCAAGAGCTGCGCGAGATTTCTTGATTCTTTTGTGCAAATTAGTCTCGTGAGACTACGCGTGCGGATTTGTGAGACTTGATCCCCGCGAGAGCTTCGCAAGCTGGATTTCTGAAGTCTTTAGTGCGTGAGTGTTGCGCGAGGTCTTGGAGTGATTAGCGCAATTGAGGCACGTGACTACTGCACGAAGCAGTTCTCTGAGATTAATCCTTCAATGAGCTGTGCGAGTTCATCACGAGTTCACTTGTGCTGCTTGTATCAGCTGCACGAGGTAACTTTGTTGCAAACTTAAACAATGTGAGGCAACACCTTTGACTGCGCGAGAAAACACTTCTGCTCCTCTACTACCATGCATATGCTGCTGTTACAGCTCTCTCCACTCACGTCCGTACTTGTCTCATCTGCTAGACTTCCTTGGTCCATCTTGACATGCAAACTAGTCCCCATGTTGTGTACCACCATGGTGTTCCATCAATCTTTAGCTAAACAGTCATCCTTCGCTTGAATTCTCTCTTTTTAGCATTAAAGGCATGGATTTTGTATTAAGTTGCAACAATTATCACTAACTATAAAACAAGCTAAACAAAGAGTTATTAGTCAGCTCTAAGGTGTAGTAAAGGCTAGGTTAAGAAGTGAAAAGTGGTACTTTTCAATGAATAACACTCTTGCACTTGTGCAGCTATTGGGGGCTGCAACACACTCATCAATTTACTATACTGAAGTGGCAAACTATCTACCTTTCTTTCTAGGTCAGTACACACATTAATTTCATACATCCTACCTCTATAAGTGTTCTCTTTTAACATTTTAGTAGGAGTCTCAATGTCTTGGGACAGAGTCTCCTGCTGTATTGAATTCTCACTTACGACCTCCAAAAGTTGCCAGGCCTCATCAGCTGTCTTGTGGAGGTAAGTACTGTTGGGCCATTTACCTTGTGCTCGAAAAGGGATTTAAAATCAAATAATTATAGAATCTCTAGAATGCACACACACCAAGGTACAAACCTGCAAGTTTTCAGGGCTATTGCAACAAGTTTTGAAAGGGTAAGTAAGGGTATGTCTACAGGGAAATGTGGTCTAACTTTCAGCAAATCTCCAAATCTAGAGTAGATATAGCACCTATCCTAATCTAAGAAAGAGGAGAGGTTTTGAAAGGGTAAGTAAGGGTATGTCTATAGGGAAATGTGGTCTTATTCGACACAGAGGTAAGGGGAGATATAGAAGGGATGAAAAATAAAAGGATGAGAACAGCAGCTAGGGGTATTGGTCTCTCACAGAAAATCAAAAGAATCAATGGCAATGCTAAGATCTGATTTACTACAATCCTCTTTTTTGACTCCCAGCTTCTCAAGTTACCCTGGCAGAGGTGAGGTATAAGAATCTAATCTCAATGGTCACAGACCATCCTAGAGATTGTTTCGCTTCAAGGATCTTAAGTAGAACAGGAAAACCATTGCAGATACTATAGATGCTAGGATATGAGAGCCTCATAGGATAACAACTACAAGAATATCCAACCCAGGGAAAAAAAATACAAAAAAGTGAAATATAGATCAGAATCACCTTTAAAATCGACAATTATACTATAAAATTATAAAACAATTGGGCTCAGATCTGCAATCTATGCATCTTACAGTTCCTTGCAATGCCTTTGAATCTCTCAATTTACAGCTTAAGACCTCACCCTAACTACTGAGAAGAGTTTAGCCACTCATGATTGACTAAAGAGAGAAGGGAGAAAGGAAGAAGAAGAAGGAAAAATTTTGGGAAAATGGATCTCACCCTAAGCTCTGGTTTTCTCAATTTTTGGATTCTTTCCTATGCATTTTCTCTAAGCTTTTATACTCTCCTCCTCTATCCTCAAATCCATTTCAGCCAATCAGAATGCATGGAAATAATTCTGTTACGCTGATGTGGCCGATTTTTCTTCTAGAAGCTCTTCTCCCATTGGTTCTCATCTGACAAGTACATATGGTACCGTTAGGGTTTTCACGTGTCACCCATTGTGTGCCTAAAATACCTCCAGGGGTCACTGACATGCTTTAGAACACGTGCACAACTTTCTTGCGTGGACAACTTCTGAATACAAAAGTGAGAAGTTCCCCAAATTGAGTGTCGAGAGGTTCTGGGATCCTCTCGATAGGTTTTATTTGGCTTTGCATGTAAATCTACAGGTTTGTAGACTTATCAAGAGGATTGACGGTGCTTGTCGATAGGATTGGTGATCATCTCATTCATCTCCTCGATAGGTTCTGGTCGACTCATAGATTGGTTGTCGCAGATCCTTTGGACATCTTCTTTTCATCCCCTCGAGGAATGTGCCCAGCAGTTATTGACAGGATTGAGTGCACTGCACGATGGTTTCAGTTGAACCTCTTGACATGTAAATCAATCCTCTCGATATCTTCTCATTTAGGCACCAGATCCTCTCAACAACTTAAGAGAACCCCTCGACAGCTTGATTTCTATGATGTCTTGATTGACACGCACTTCTAATGTGCTGTCTTTCATATGCCTCACCCTTAGTAACCTCTGGGTGGATTCAATCTTCTTCCCTTGGCATTGTACTTGGTCTCAGGTGCACCCAGTTGGGTTCAAGGCCTTCAATGAGTTTCTTAGGCTTTGTGGATTGTTAGTGTTTGAGCACAGGTTGAGGCTGCAGATTGCTTATCTGCCCTTTTTGGTGGCTGTCTGTGATAAGGCTACAATTTATTGCTTATCTACAAAACATATTTAAAACACATTAATAGACACCTTAAGGGTCTTCCAAAGGTCAGGTGAGGAGGTGAAAAATGATATTTTTCACTACTTAACATACCCCCAAACCTAGGCTTTTCTAGTCCCTGAACAAAGGAGAAAGTGAAAACAATTATTGAAAATGAAAAATGCCACTTTTGTAGGGAACACAAATGCATTTAGCATACGCATCAAGCCTTTTAAACCCCTAGGTGATCCCTAGTGGAGGAGTGAAGTCTCCTGAGGGTTTGCAATGAAGTTACCCACAAACTTCTCCAATAAGGTCAGTTAATATTAGTGCAGAATATTGAAGCAAGCAGCAAGCAATTATAAAGTTCAATCCACACCTTTGTCCAATCAGTTTTTAGAGGGTTCTCAGCAAAAATATGGTAGTTTAAACCAAAGTACTGTTGTGGCTCGTTCATAGGCACTTAGCTCATGTCCAAGTAATTAGTGTGAAACATAGTGCAAAGTTTACCATTTAATTGAGAATCATGTGTTCATTATGCCCCCAACAAACTTGACTTCTAGCCCAAATCTCACTGGGTAGACATTCTCAATCAAAAATAGAAGGGTGTATCAATTCATACAGCCCAAGAGCAGTTACAACGCTCAAATAGGACTGCAAGCATGAGCATAGGCATTGCTCTAATTTATGAAATTCCCTAACTCTTTTTACCATAGATTAGACAATTCCTCATGTCCATATGACAACTCAATTAATTTCAGATCAGTAAGGTCTTTTTATTGGATTGTAATGTGGCTTATGGCTGAAATTTGTAAAAGAATAAACGGGCAAAAAGGTTTCAAATTGAGAAATCAGTAAAGGCAAGGAGGTGGTTCATGACCTCACCTTCTTCATTTCAACACAATTCTATTTGATTTCTTGAATTTTCGGATTTGAAGTGATCAGTTTCTAATCCTATTTTCAGTCTTTCAATGAAATGACTTCTCTTTCTCATTCTCATTCCTTTTGTTTTCTTTTTATTTTATTTTATTTTATTTATTATTTTTTTTTTTTTATGGGTTGGAATGCCACAACTCTACATCACACTAGCCTTCAAATGTACTTTCTTCTTCTTTCAACACAACATTGAACCTTGCACCTCTAACCTCACTTCTTCTATTTCTTGACTTCTTAGATTGAGGGTGAACTGAAACAAGTCAAGAAGTTTTTATTTTTTTTTGGGTTCAAATTTTCTGGTTTTTATCAAAGAAAACTGGGAATTTTAAAGCTCAAAAGGTGTGTGTCAAGGGCAGTTCAAAGGTGGGGCATTTTAAGCTCAAACTGTCCACGGGATGGCCTTACTTCATGTCCTCAATATCATGAGTGCTGCCAAGCTATTTCAACTTGTAATTGCCTAACTTCTAGTAATCAGAGCCAGGTCCAATCAGTCCTTGGAGCAGAAAGAAATGTTGCCAAGACACTCTTCAAAGAAAAAATTCTTTTTCAGGCCCAAACCTCACTGGATGTGGTCTTCCATCAGATTTCTGGGTTATAACCTCACAATTTTCTCTATTTTTCGAAAATTGTGAGGTTATATCCCAATTTTCAAAAATTTCTTGACATTTACTTCCTGCACATGTTGGAACTCCAATACTTTTAGTTTAAAAAGTTTTCCATTTCCTTTTATAAAGAAAAGTTAGGTGGGGATTCCTTTCATTTGTTCACAGATTGTTTGTTCAATTCTGGCTGCACTAAAATTAACTATCCTATCGGCAAGGTATACTTTGCCTCACCCCCAAATGTATGAGGAGCAGTGTCCTCACTGTTCAGAGAGAAGGGTGTAGTGCAGCATGGGAACAACAGAAGGAAACTCGAGAAAGGAAACATAAAAAAAAAAAAAAACAAATAATAGCAAAACAGAACCAAGAGCAGTGTTATTATAAAAGCTAAAGTATGTACAAAGTATGTGGAAGTAAACTATACAAAAAAAAATGACACCCTAATTCCTAACTAAATACAAGTGCACAAGTTAATCATCAGAGTCCTTGGCTTCAGCCAGTGGTTCCTAGATTCCCTTTCCGTTTGCTTGCTTCAAAGTGGCAGCCTTAGAAAATGGTCTTTTGGAAGTAGTTTTCCTAGGCTTCGCTGAGCTTTTTCCTGTTAGAGTGGGGGAAGGTTTCTGTGTAGGTTCCTTGATTTTGACTCCAGGTTTGATGGGGCTAGGACTAGTGGCATCAGGAGCTGATTGTTGGAGAGGTACATCAGGGTTGAGTTCTTTAAAAAGAGCCTCTTCCATCTCTCGGTCAGTTTGTGCATTTGTCCTTTTCTCTAAGGCTGCAATTGTCACTCCATAATCATAAGCTCATTCCTCAGTCAACTGCAGTTTCTCTTTCAGTTCCTTGATGGCATCTTCTTAACTCTTTACTCTGTTCATTGCTTCATTGTATTGGATCATATTCTCCCTCCATCCTTGGTTGATTTCCTTTTTCTCAACCTTATGAGCAAGCTTTAGCAGTTTAATTTGATCAAGGAGGGGCTGCTGTACTATAGCTTTCAAGTCAGCCATGCCCTGAACTACATCTCTCTTTATGTAGGCATTGGCTTTCATGGCTCTAATGAGGGTGGAGTAAGGGGGCATGGGGGTAGAAAAGATACGATAGATGGGCATATCAGCATTGGAAGAAGGGCTAGCCTGGGATGGAAGGGGATTGGATGGGGGTAGAAGTGGGGTGGAGGGCAGGGGGTGAGGGACATGGATGGTAGGCTCCAGTGGAGGTAGTTGAGGGTTAGGTTCAGTTTGAGTGGAGGCATTGCTAAAGGTGCTGAGGGAAGTTTCAGGAATAGGTTCAATGGGAGTAATAGCTCGTGGGGGGTTAGGGATTGGTGTAGGGACAGTTGACTGCTGGGGCTGTTGGGTGAGAGTGGTTAAGGTTGCCTGGATGGATTGTAAAATATTTAGGATGGACGTAGGGTTTGGTAGGGTGGAGTGAAGTGAATGAAGATTGGCCTCAATGGAAGATTGGGTAGTGGTATTGGCTATGACATGGGGTTGTATTGATTGGAGGAGGTCTAGGATTTGGGGTAAGGGGTCAGGTTTGATAGCAGGTGGGTGTTGGAAGAGAGGGGGTAGTGGAAATGAGGAGGTGTGGGCATGTTGGTCAGAGGTTGAAGGAGGTTGAGAATGAGAAAAATGGGGGAATGTGGGCTGTGGAGAGTCAGGTAGTGGATTATAGTCATGTCCAATATCCTCCACTATGGATGTCATCAGGGATGAAAATCCTTCAGTGGCTGATAGGTCTTTGGTTAGGGCAGGGGAGATGGAAAAAATTGGCTCACTCGCAAGAGGAGTGAAGAGTGGAGAAGGCATGGAAGGGTTGAAAGGGATAGTGGTTGATGTAAATGAGCTAGCGAGAATGGTGAATGAGGGCAAAGTAGGGATGGGGTCTGTGAGGGAAGGAGCTAAAAATGGGGTGGATGTGGAAATGGTTGTGGAAAGGAGGACTGGGCTATTTTGGGGAGTGGGAACTAGCAAGGAAGGAAAAGAAGGGGATATGATTGGTGGGAGAGATGGAGGGGTGGTGCGAGCTTGTAGTAATGGAACTAGCCATAGAGAAATGTAGATCAATGGTCGGGGTGAATGAGGGTGCAGAGGATATGAGTGGAGGTTCCGAGCCAGGGGGTGGTAAACTCGAGGGAACAGAGGTGTCAAGAGTTTCTTCCTCAATCTCTTTAGTTGACCTGTGGGTGCCTTTACCAATGAGGGTCCCACTGGCAGACCAAGCCCTTTTTCCAAACACTGTGGACCTCACCTTCTCTATTTCCTCATTTTTTTTAAACACGAATGCCTTACTCTTAAGCAAAGTCGTGATGAGCTTGCTGTAGGAAAGCCCTGGTAGGGCTTGAGCATTCTTACATTTATCATGCACATCTATCATTGCTTCAAACACCAACCAGGCAGCATTAACAAATTGCCCTTTAGCGAAGAAGTACAGGGCATTCATTATTGGCGTTCGTCTCTCTTGCTAATGACCACTAACATAGACATTCATTCGCAAAATTTAATGGAAAAACTACAAGCTAGGGGATAAATCTCTTCTCCTAATTGAGTCCCCAGACCCTACAATGCCTTGAGTTAGCAGCCTGGCCATAGATTTGAAAGAGACCTTCTCAGATGCAGCCAAGCCATAAACTGGGTCATAAACAGAAGGGACTCCTAATGCTATCCCTATATCTCTGTAATCCACCACCATTTGCATCTGATCAATCAGGATTACCAGGCAGGGCTCAAGAGAATCTGAATTGGTTTTTTTCTTGGGATTCTAATACCACAACTTGACCAACCTTGGGTAAGATTTTTCATTCAATGGGCTCATCATGGGTGTCAGGCCTACCTTCACCAGATAATTCAAAGTATCTTGACACTCCCTTAGCTTAGAAAAATAGGGGGTGTCAAAAATGGTTTCCAGGTTCAGATTTAATTCATCCACGAATTCATTGGGTGTGGACAGGTTGATATTGATCTCCAGCTTAGGGATTTCAGGCTCAGTGGCCGATACTGTCTCAGGGGCTTCCTCAACAACTTCTTCACTAATTTGGACCTTTTTAGCCTTTTTGGTCTTCTTGTGTCATGTAGTTTGCCTAGCTTCATCCATGGTAAGTTTCCTTTTTACATGGGGGGTCTCCTTAGGCTTTGCAAGTTGCCTAACAGGTGTCCTAGTGGCTTTGGTGGAGGATTTAGAAGGCATTTTGAAAAGATTTGCTAGGACGTCCTCTTACTCATCCATTGATTACTCAAACACTTCAAATTCACAAGTAATCACCACACTAGCTTCTGAGGATGCTCAAATTATTCCCCCGAATTCACAATATAAACTCCCAAACTTGAAACAACAGAGCGAAGCAAAAGGAAAGTTTACCGACAAAAATCTAGGGTTTGCGATATCTTGATATGCGCAGGACCAAAACATCTTGAACCAGGTGTAAAATTTAGCTTTTGATGGATTGAAATGATGTGGAAAAGTGCTAGGAGGTTGCAATAACAGCCAGCGAGGTGGAGAGGGAGAAAGCAAAAGCGGGAAAAATCGCCAGAGTAACTCGCAGCACAAAGAGAAGGTGTCAAATGATGGAAAATGAAGCTATCGTTAGGTTTTAACAAGAAATAATCAATTTTCGACAGGATTGGGGAAGCTGTCGACAGGTAGTTCCTACTTGTCGACGGGTGAAAAGTAGTCATTCCTTGCAAGTGGTTCAATTTTAATCTTGTCGATAGGTTCTAAAATTACACAGGAGCCCTTCGAGAGGGTTAGAGATCCTCTCGATAGCCATTTCAGCTCAGTCCGACATATTCTCAATAAGATCCAAGTTCCAGAGACATAAACACTTCGAGAGGTTTGAATATCCTCTCGACGTGTATCCTGAACCTATCGAGAACATCACCGATTAGCTCCAGAACCTTTCGACAATCACTTTTACACCTCCAATACCTGTCGATAATGAATTCAAACCTCTCAACATGTTAAAAAGCAGTTCAATTCAATTTAAATCATTCCTCAGTACCACTCTGCACATCATTTTGTTGACTCCCAAGTCAACTCACACAGATGCTGCCCAAAGTTAACCAATGAATGACTCCAATTTAGTGCTTGCATGTATTACACCATATTTCGAATGCAAAACAGTAATAAACAAAAAGCAAAAACAGTAACAAAATTAATAAAACAAAATAGCTAGTATACATAGTGCACATCATTGAAATTTAGACCTGCTATGGGGGTCATGGAAATGGGTGATCTTCCTAGGCATCACTACATTTTCAAACATATCACCACCATCATCAAGCAATTTATCATAGGACAGCAACTTGGGGAAATTATCAACTACAAGCTCACCTAATCATTAATGAAAAAACAGTCCTCACTATTCAGGTGAGTTTGATTAACATTATAAACATTCAATTTGACCTTCATATTGCCAAAAGTAACTGCCATGTCCCCTGATCTACATTGTATGCATGCATTTGCAGTGGCCAAAAATGGTCTACCTAGGATCACAAGGATAGAAGTAGCACATTTGCTCAGCTCCATATCTAGCATCAGAAAATTAGCAGGATAAAAGAATTTGTCAAGCCCAACCAAGACATCTTCTATGATTCCCACAGGCTTCCTCTTAGATCTCTCAGCTAGTTGTAAAATCACATGTGTGAGCTTCAATTCTCCTATGGTTTTTTCAATGGTATGATCCCCAATGATGCAGGAGATAGTGGGGACTCCAGGGTCTTGGAGCTTTGTTGGGGTTTCAATATTCAGTATTTGCTGAAAAGACTTTCTTGGAGAGATGTATCCTCGATTATCTTTTATGGCTGCAAAGGTCATTTAAAAACTTTGCATAGGCTGAAACTTGCTTGATTGCATCAAGTAAAGGCAAATTGATCTTTACTTGTTTAAAGGTTTCCATCATTTCTTCTACTTTGGCATGCCCTTTATCGAAAGGGAAAGGTGCTTGCATTGCCCTAGGAAATGGCAAATGTGGGATTGCTCCCCCATTTGCAGCCTTAGCGAACTCATCATCTTTCTTTTTGTTTTTATATTTTTATTGAGGATCATCATCATCCTCTTTATTCAACATGAGTTGCTCTTACTGTACATTCTCTATAATTACTTTTTTTTCTTTTTCTAAATTTTTCACAGGCCCAAAGCCTACTTGATTGTCCACCAGCCTTCCACTTCTCAATTTGGTGACGAATTTGACTTCCTCATGAGAAGAGGAGACCTCTCCTACTGCATGTTGTCACCTTGGGTTGTCCATGGGTTGGCTAGGTAGCCTCCCTTCCTCTCTCTTGGTCAAAGAATTAGATAGCTGGCCAAGATGGTCTTCTATCTTTTTAATGCTTTGGCTATGAGAGTGTACAGTTTGAGACAAGGGCCCTAAATTCTGTAACGAGGCCAGAACTTGTTCCTCAAAAGAAAGTGATCTAGCAGTTGGATACAGGTTGAGCCATGGGCTATTGGTAATGGGGCCTTCGAAAGTAATTCTGTTGGTAGGGCTGAGCATTTTTATGGTTTGGAAGAGTATCTTGTCTCCACCTCAGAATGGGGTGGTTTCTCCATTGGTAACTAGCAGTAGGTTGTTACCCAAAAGACTAAGTAGCAGCCACATGTTTCATCACAAGATCAGGAAATTTGATAGATGAAGGGCATTCCTCAAGGGAGTGAGTGGGGGAGTGGCATATAACACATGCCTGCTCTACTGTAGCAGCCATGGGTGACTGCATTGCTCCCATGATCTTATCAATTTTTTCGGTTAAACTGTCCACTTTCCTCTCCAAATCATTGTATCCACTCACCTCATATATTTTTCCTCTTGTGGTATTATCTCTCACCATTCTAGGAGTTTCACAATCCCTGACCAATGTCTCTCTTTGCATAGAGTTCTCACTGATGATATCAAATAGTTCCCAAGCCTCCTCAGCAGTTTTGTGGAGGTAGGTACCACCACAGGAGGCATCTACCATATCTCTGCTTTTAGAGTCAATTCCCTGATAGATACTTTGAACAAGTTGCCATTCAGGGATTTGATGATGAGGGCATTGCTTCAAGAGCTCCTCGAATCTCTCCCATGCTTGGTGAAAGTCCTCAGTTGGGGCTTTAGCAAATGACATAATGCCCTTCCTCAACTGGCTTGTCTTGGGCATGAGGAAAAACTTGGCCAAAAACTGACATTGAAAGTCACTCCAAGACTAAATACTCTTGGTTGGGAGCATTGACAACCATGTTCTGGCTCTATCCTTTAGTGAAAAAGGAAAGTGTCTCAGCCTGGTTGCTTCCTCCTCTAAACCTACAATATTGACTGTGGTACACAATCCTAGAAATTCATCAATGTGCTTGTATGGGTCTTCTTTGCTCAGACCATAGAATGAGGGTAGCATTTGGATAATGGAGGACTTGATCTCATAGTTTCCTTGAACAACAGGGAATTGAATGCAGAAGGGAGAATTGTAAACCCTTGGTGCATTGAATTCCTTCAAGGTCCTAGGTTGCTCACCCATTGCAGAATTATCATAATCAAGAACAGAAGTGTGTAAGGGGTGCTTAGGTTTGAGAAGTTCTTCAGCCTCAGGATCCAAAGGAGCAATCTCAAGATTAAGAGGTCTCCTCCCAAGCATACACACCTCAAGAATCAAGAATAACACAGCAAATCACAGTGGAAGGAACAACAATTCAATCACAAGACAGACAACTACACAACTACTGATATACTAAGTTACAGATTTAGAAAAAAAAATAGAGTGAAGAGATGCAAACTTAAGCACTGAATGCTTTTCCAAGTGATACAAAGCTCCTCTTAGCTCCACAGATCCAGATCTTAAATAGAGTTAAACTACAGCTAAAACTAAAGCAACAATTAATCAAACACTTGTCAAACAATTAAAAAAATGTTAACCAAATTTTTTTTTTTTTAAATGAGAAAAACTTAGATCTACTAAGTTAGAAACATAGATCCTCGGCAGTGGCACTAAAAACTTGTTGGGCCGCTTACCTTGTGCTCAAAAAGGAGTTTAAAATCAAACAATTATAGAATCTTTGGATTGCACACACCAAGGCAAACAGACTCACAGACTTGCAAGTATTCAGAGCTATTGCAGTAAGTTTTGAAAGGGTAAGTAAGGGTATGTTCACAGGGAAATATGGTCTAACTTTCAGTAAATCTCCAGATCCAGAGTGGATCTGGCACTCTATCCTAATCTAAGAAAGAGGAGAGGATTTGGGGTTTTGTCACTCTAACTACAGACTATAGAATTAGATGCTACTGATCCAGATCTAATTTGACACAGAGGTAAGGGGAGATATAGAAGGGATGAAAAATCAAAGGATGAGAACAATAGCTAGGGGTATTGGTCTCTCACTGAAAATCAAAGGAATCAATGTCAATGCTAAGATCTGATTTGCTACAATCCTCTTTTCTTTCTCCCAACTCCCCAGGTTACCCTGGCAGAGGTGAGGTATAAGAATCTAATCTCAATCAGAGAATTGAAGCAATCCTAAGGCTATGATCTGTCCACTTTAATGGTCACAGACCGTCCTAAATATTGTTCTGCTTCAAGGATCTTGAGTAGAATAGGAAAACTGTTGCAGATGCTATAGAAGCTAGGATATGAGACCCTCATAGGCTAACATCTTCAGGAATATCCAACCTAGGGAAAACAAATACAAAAAAGTGAAATATAGATCAGAATCACCTTTAAAATCTACAATTATACTATAAAATTACAATACAATTGTGCTCAGATTTGTAATCTGTGCATCTTACAGTTCCTTACAATGCCTTTGAATCTCTCAATTTACAGCTTAAGACCTCACCCTAACTACTGAGAAGAGTTTAGCCAATCATGATTGACTAAA
The DNA here is from genome assembly GCA_021018995.1 of Chloranthus sessilifolius. Lineage (NCBI taxonomy): Eukaryota > Viridiplantae > Streptophyta > Magnoliopsida > Chloranthales > Chloranthaceae > Chloranthus > Chloranthus sessilifolius. The sequence continues at coordinate 46,060,066 of CM037596.1, forward strand.
GAGAGAAGGGAGAAAGGAGGAAGAAGAATGAAGAATGAAGAATTTTGGGAAAATGGATCTCGCCCTAAGCTCTGACTTTCTCAATTTCTGGATTCTTTCCTCTACATTTTCTCCAAGCTTTTATACTCTCCTCCTCTGTCCTCAGATCTGTTTCAGCCAATCAGAATGCAAGGGAATAATTCTGTTATGCTGATATGATCGATTTCTCTTCTAAAAGCTCTTCTGCCATTGGCTCTCATCTGACAAGTACATGTGATACCGTTAGGGTTTCTGTGCATGGCCCATTGTGTGCCTAAAATACCCCCAGGGGTCGCTGACATGCTTTGGAACTCATGAACATGTTTCTAGCATGGACAACTGCTAAAGACAGAACTGAGAAGTTCCCTAAATCAAGTGTCGAGAGGTTTTGGGATCCTCTCGACAGGTTCTGTTTGGCTTTGCATGCAAATCGACAGGTTTGTAGACCTATCAAGAGGATTGACGGAACTTGTCGATAGGATTGGTGATCATTCATTCATCTCATCGACAGGTTCTGGTCGACTCGTCGATTGGTTGTCGCAGATCCTGTCGACAGCTTCTTTTCATTCTCTTAAGGAATGTGCCTAGTAGTTATCGATAGGATTGAGTGCACTGCATGATGAGTTCAGTTGAACCTCTTGACATGTAAATCAATCCTCTCGATATCTTCTCATTTAGGCACTAGATCCTTTCGTCAGCTTAAGAGAACCCCTCGATAGCTTGATTTCTATGCTTTCTTAACTGGCACACACTTCTAATGTGCTGTCTTTCATCTGTCTCGCCCTTAGTCACCTCTGGGTGGATTCGATCTTCATCCCTTGGGATTGTACTTGGTCTCAAGTGCACTCAGTTGGGTTCATGGCCTTCAATGAGTTTCTCAGGCTTTGTGGATTATTAGAGTTTGAGCACAGGTTGAGGCTGCAGATTGCTTATCTGCCCTTTTTGGTTGTTGTTTGTGCTAAGGCTGCAATTTATTGCTTATCAACAAAACATACTTAAAACACATTATTAGACACCTCAAGGGTCTTCCAAACGTCAGGTTAGGAGGTGAAAAATGATATTTTTTACTGCTTAACAAGTACCCCCACATGAGGCATCCCCCATGTCCCAGCTCTTGGGATCAATTCCTTAGTAGTAACTTTGAACAAGTTGCCACTCAGGAATTTAGTGGTGATGATATTGCTTCAACCGTTCCTTCAATTTTTTTCAGGCTTGATGAAAATCCTCAGTTGGGGATTGAGCAAAAGAAATTATGCCCTTCCTCAACTGGCTTGTTTTGGACATGGGAAAAATTTTAGCCAATAATTGACATTGAAGATCTTTCCATGACTATTGTTAAGACCTAAAAAGTACCACTTTTCACCCCTTAACTTAACCTTTGATTAGACCCATAGCCACCTAATAAGTCCTTGTTAAGTGTTTTATGTAGGTAGTACCCAGCAGTGAAATAAGGTCAGGAATCCTGCTAAAAAGCCTATTTTGCCAGCAGAAGTGCCTCAGAAGGATGAAGTCTGAATCCAGACCTGAAAATGAGCCTTGCGCAGTCCAGCTGAGCTTCCCAAGACTCTACAACAACTTCTCGGGCAGATGATTGACTGAAGAGCGTCAGAAACATAAACTCGCGCAGCTCTCACGAAGCTCAAGAATAGAACACCTCGCGCAGTCTCGCACAGTTCAAAGTAGACTTCTCTCAACCGTGCGCAGTTCACTCAGAACGGCTGAGAAGAGAGTGCTTCAGAAGACTCCTCGCGCAGCTGTCGTGCAGTCATCGCGGGATGCAACTATCAGAAGAGAACTCCTCGCACAGTTCTCGTGCCATTCAAGAAGAAAGCATCCTTGCAAAGGCAAAGCCACCCTCGCGAAGATCAGTTAAGACATGGAACCTCGCGCAGTGCAGAACTCATCAAAGCCTCGCGAGGTAACTCGCGAAGCCTAGTGAAGATAAGTGCTCGCAAAGTTCTCACGCTATTCAAATCTATCCTCGCGAAGATCAACCTCGCGACTGCTTAAGCTCCAACCCCGCGACATCTAAGGCTCTGATGTCCACTCAACCTCGCGACTGCCTGAAGAGAAAACCAAGCCAACCTCGTGAAGGTGGAAGCTTCAATTTCAAATCATCCTAGCGAAGAACAAAAGATACCACGTGACAAGTCTGGGAAACAATGGCTACCTAGCAAAGCTCTGAACCTCAAACTTCCATCTCTTCAGCTGAGGACTTTCTGGGAATTTCTAGCGATTAGGGCACACACTCCCATGCTCAAATCTCTATGCGCGCGCCCCAAGGCATCAAAGGATCACTATTTTGCCATGTGGCATCATTAAAATGAGCGTTTCCTAACCCTAATGCGCCGCCACACCACTGCTATAAATACCCACACTTAGCTTAGGTTTAAAGGAGCTTAGAGTTTCTTTTCTTTCTACAGCCTGGAATAGCTAGGAACCCATCTCATTTCTGGGAGACATGATCTGAGATCGTTTAGTTTTCCTTTTTGTAGTTGTAAGTAACTTTCTTTTTCTTTTTCCTTCTCTCCATAGTCTAACACTTGCTGGCTATGTCTTTGTATGTATTTTGAACTAGATTAATGGAAGTTTTGTAATAGGATCTGTACTTTGTGGGATTTGTGATTGAATGTGAGATGCTCTGTGCAAGGCTGCTGCCTTGTGATCCGCCATCACTTTGGCTATGTTTCAAAGCAGTGGAGGACTGATTGTAAGGGCCACTCAGATCCAAGTGACCTGTGTGTTTGAGCTATCATGGTCCTATACAGCCTTAGCCCCACCACAGGACCCACTAGATCTGAAATCCCCATGGGAGCTTGAGCTGGTAGCCTTGTGACCATGGTGGTAGTAGCGATATTCTTGTTTTGTCTTGGGCTCCGTGAGGAGGATAACCTCTGGGATAGTCTGTGACCATTTAAGTAGACAGATTATAGCCTTAGGGTGATTCTAATCCACCAATCCAAGATGGATCCTTCTTCTTTACACCTGAGCTTGTAGAAGCCTGGTGGGAGATTGTACAGAGGTAGACTCCCCTATATTTGTATAGATCCACCATTAGATGTTGGATCTGATCTGGTTATAGAGATTGTAGGCTGGTGACTGGACCATTGTAGCCTCACTCAAGCAATGGACAGCTAGATCAAAGGTTGTACTCAATATCTTGCTGGTTCTATGTGTCTGGGCTATCATGGTCCTATACAGCCTTAGCCCCACATATAGAGCTTTAGAGGTTGAGGTTCCCGATGGATTCTTGAGCTGGTAGCCTGGATGAAATAGTGCCTGCAATGATTTACTTGTTATGTTTTGACCCATCCCTGGATAGTGGTTCCCCTATGGGATAATCTGTGACCATTTGAGTGGACATGTTATAGCGTTAAGGGTGGAATCATGGCAGAGTGATGGGTTGGATCCTTTCTCCTCAGTGGTGATAATGTAGCCACTGGACAGGATTTCTATAACATCAGATCTGAATCTGAGTTACAAAACTCCTTTGATCTGGGCTCAATAACATACTTCTCACCCTTTTATATTTATTTTCCACACTCCATCCATCCTCTCAACCCTTTCTGTAGTTTAGACATTAGAATACTTAGAATAAGTGACCTTAAACTCCCCTCCTTTTAGGACTGCCAGATCTGTAGTCAGATCTTGAGGGGCTACTAGAGATGGCTCCTTTGGAGCTGTAGATCACCTTTCCCTGTGGGACAAACTCTTACTTATGAAAACTTGCTACAATGGACCCTGTATCTTGCAGGTCTAGAATTTCTTAGTTGTGCTGATTCCATCTCCTGTTTTACTCTTTCTTTGATTTTCAAATGACTTTCACCACTAACCAATAAAGTAAGGCACACTCAGAAATCCGCCAACAACTGTATACTATTAGTTGGGAGCATAGAAAGCCAAGTTTGGGCTCTATCCTTTAGTGAAAAAGGAAAGTCCCTCAGCTTGCTGGCTTCCTCCCCTAAACCTGCAATGTTGAAAGTAGTGCATAGGCTTAAGAATTCATCAATGTGCTTGTAGGGGTCCTCTTTACTCAATCTATGGTATGAGGGCAGCATTTGGATGATGGATGATTTAATCTCATAATTCTCTTGAACAACAGGGAATTGAATATAGAAGGGAGATGTGTATGCCCCTGGTGCATTGAATTCCTTCAAGGTTCTAGGTTGCTCACCCATCTCAGTAGAACAGATTTTAACAAACACAAAAAACAAAAGCAAAAATTGTAGCAAAATAAAAAGTAAAAACAAACAAAAACATAGCTGTTTGCTGGTTTTAAAGAATTAAAAATTGAAAATGAAAGAAAAGCAGAAGGAAATACAAACTCAGGCAGATCTCCTCCAGCTGCAATCCATAAGCTCCTCTTGTGGCTACTGCTCTAGATCTAAAAAAATTCAAAAACTGCAGCAGTAATTTATTCAAATAGCTAAAAGGCAATGAATAAAAACTCAGAAAAAGAAAGAAAATTCTGAAATACTGCAGCAATAAAATAGATTTTCTATACATATTCTACAGCAGACATTTATTCAAACAATTTGAATGCAATATACTAAAATCAGATCTACAAAAAGAAAAACTCAGATCTACTAACTAGATGAAAAATTCCCGACAACGGCGCCAAAAACTTGTGATATTTTCGGTATGCTGATTATTATTGGTGATAAAAATAAATTAAAATCACGTAAAAGGTGAGATGATACAAATGAAAATAGCAACTCTAAAATATACAGACCTGTAAGATACAGGGTCCCTTTCTATCAAATTTTAAAAGTAAGAGTTTGTCCCACAGGGAGTAGTGATCAAAAACCTAATAGGTTTTGTAGTAGACCTCCAGATCTGCTACAGATCTGGTAATTCTAGCCTAGTCTAAGAAAATAGGGAATGGAAGAGAGTTTTTTGGGTGTCACTAGATCTAATCTACAAAGCAGAAACAGAAAACTAGATCTACAAGATTGAGGGAGATGAATGGTAAAATAAAATATAAAATGGAGAGAAATAGAAAGCTAGAGACTGGTTCTTATTACAAAACAGATCAAGACATGTGAATTTACAGCTATCCTTCACTTTGCTACAAGCACAAGTGCAAGGTAGAAGAATTCAAACCAAACCAAAAGCTTGAACTGATCTTAAGGGTATGATCTGTGCTCTTGAATGGTCACAGATCATCCTATAGACTTCATCCAATCCCAAGGTTCAAATTGAAACATTAAAATTACTACAAATACTATGGATGTAAGGCTACAAGCTCAGGCATCCATAGGGATATTAAACATAGGAAGATCAGATGGCAATCTAGATATCTAAAGGTTAAATGAATGGGCTATTCCCAAATACATAAATCCGATTGAGAATCTAAGGGAACCACGAGATCTATAGATTTAATTGCACTTGAAAATCAATAATTTATTGAATCAAAATTACTTATAACACTACGTGAAAAAGCCAAAAAAATCACTGCCTTAAACAGTGGTTTTTTTTCAAAAAACTACTGCCCTAAACAGTTGTAAAAAAAGGAGTGGTTTTTTTTTACCACTATACAAGACAATGGTTTATGAACTTCAACAACAACTGCCCTTAACAATCATAGAAAAAACCACTGCTTTTTTTACAACTGTTTAGGGCAGCAAATTTTATTTTTTTTAAAATATATTTAAAAAAAAAAAAATTACGTCAACAATTTTTTATGCAAATTTTTTTTAAATAATATTTTTTTATGCTTTTTTTTAATGCAATTTTTTAATGCTTTTTGTAATACTTTTTTTTAATGCAATTTTTAAATTCTTTTTTTTAATGCTTTAAAAAAAATTATATAAAGAAAAAAAGCTACTAATCTCATATTTAAGCACATCCATTCAACTCAAATGCAAATCATTCAGTGCCATTAATAAATAAAATAAATACTCAATTCTTTTATTCAAACAAAAGATTGCATCTCAACCTATGATCCAACCTTTCAAATCAACCAAATATTTTAAACTTTACATGCTCAATCCTTTTATTCAAACAAAAAAAAAAAAAGAAAAAAAAATGAGAGTTAACAATCTAAGGACCCCATGACCTATTTTCATAATTTTTAAAAAAAAATGTGCTTCGCCTCTCCTGCCAAGTATCCCTCTCCCCTAGTGATCCGTTTGAGGTGAGCTTCAAATCGAAAAGCTTCGCCTGAAATCAAAAGGAGAACGTAATTAAATATTTATGATATTAAGCAATTAAATTAAGATATTGATGATATTAAGCAATTAAACTGATAATACTCCAAACACAACAAATTTCAAACACATACTTCACATAAGGATAGAAGAGCCATAAAATCAGTCTAACTTTTGCGATACAATTGAAATCCCCACAAACATCATTCCAATCCCTAGACATGAGGCACGCTACTGGTTAGACATGAGGCACGCTATTGGTTGGTCGGGCTAAGCTGAGAACCACAGTATTATCCTCTTCACAAGTTCTATAGTAGCACTTGCCAGAATTGACATATTTCAAGTACCTAAAATTTTCCATTGATTTTCAGTTATCAATCCCCAAATTCAATTTTTATGTTAATTAGCATTAATTTAAGGTGCAAATATCTTCGAAAAATGTAATAAACTTTTGTGTTTTAGCTTAAGCAGTTAGTGATCTCGCTACAACGACAAAGAGAACGACATTTAGAATCAACACATATTATATTTTAGAGACAAACCTGTGTCACTCCTAACTTATGTGCCAACAAAGATGCAACGAGATTTCCATCACTATAGTTTCTGATGATCAGATCTGGTATGGCTTGCAACTCTTTAGCAATTTCGCTTGCAACATCCTAATAACAGGACAACTTTTAGAAATTTCAAAGAGAAGCTGAACAGAAAAGAAATAGAGGTAATAAGAAATGTAATATAGATCAAAATATTAGATGATATTGAGATGCAACGAGCCCACCCAAGACAAATGCATCATCTCGGGGATTGCCTGATACACAAATTTCCTAGTACATTATATTGCCAATGCACAAGATGATACGTCTTGGTATCAGCACAGACCGACGCGAGACCAAGATCACTACTAATTTTAATCCTTTGATTTAATAGACGTGAAATAGTCCAAATGGTCAAGCCTTTGAAGTTGCATAGTTATTTATGAGCACTCAAATTAGTGACCCTCACTTTTGACTTTTCATTGATTTGGTGCTCAAAAATATCTACACAAAAACAGAGGTTGGCAGTTTGAGATGGACCAAGTTGGGTACCTTGTACTAGTCTAGCTTAAAACCTGTATAGTACCACTTAGTATAAGGTGGTTCATTTAAAACATGGTGATAGGACCATTGCTCTCCATTGGATCTTCATCCAACGCATACAATGGGATGCCAGTGTAATGTAAACTTGATGATAGTTGTTAAGACCTGAAAAGTACCACTTTTCACCCCTTAACTTAACCTTTGATTAGACCCTTAGCCACCTAATAAGTTCTCGTTAAGTGTTTTGTGCAGGTAATAATCAGCAGTGAAATAAGGCCAAGAATCCTGTTAAGGAGCCTGCTTTGGCACTAGATATCCCTCAGAAGAATGAACTCTGAATTCAGGAGAAATATGCCTTGCGCAGTTCAATTGAGCTTCCCAAGGCTTTACAGCAACCTCTCGCGCAGATGAATGACTGAAGAGCTTCAGAAACTCAAGAGTAGAACACATCGCACGCTATCGCACAGTCGCCCCGGGATGCAATTATCAGAAGAAGAATGCCTCGTGCAGTTCTCGCGCCATTCAAGAAAGAAAACATCCTGGCAAAGGCAAAGCCAATCTCGCGAAGATCAAGTGAGACATAGAACCTCGGGCAGTTCAGAACTCAAAAGAGCCTCGCGAGGTAACTCGCGAAGTCCAAGTAAAGAGAAGTGCTCGCAAAGTTCTCACACTGCTGCCCAGTGAAGACCGATCGACCGCACGACTGCTTGAATTTCAACCCCACGACACTTGAGACTGTGTTTTCTATTCAACCTCGCGAAACCCAGCCCAGCTAGAGCTCAACTCTCTACCGCGTGACTACCTGAAGAGCACTTCAAGGCAACCTCGCGACGGCTGAAGCTTCAATGTCAAATCATCCTAGCGAAGAGCAAGAGCTACCACGCGACAAGTCTGAGAAACTACAGCTACCTAGCGAAGCTCTGACCCTAAACTTCCATCTCTTCAGCAGAGGACCTTCTGGGTATTTCCAGTGATTAGGGCACGCACTCCCATGCTTAAATCTCTGTGCATGTGCCCCGAGGCATCCAAGAATCATTATCAGGCCACGTGGCATCGTTAAAATTAGGGTTTCCTAACCCTAATGCTCCGCCACCCCACTGCTATATAAACCCATACCTGAGCTTAGGTTTAGGCATCTGGGAACCCATCTCAGATTGTTTTTCTTTTCTCTTTCTTTTTAGCAGTAAGTAGTTTTCTTTTTCTTTCCTTCTATCCATAGTCCAACACTTGCTGGCTATGCCTTTGTATGTGTTTTTGAATTAGATCAATGGAAGTTTTGCAATAGGATCTGTACTTTGTGGGATTGTTGTTTGTGTGTGAGATGCTCTGTGCAAGGCTGCTGCCATGTGACCCACCATTGCTTTGGCTGTGTTTCAAAGCAATGGAGGACTGATTCTAAGGGCCACTCAGATCCAAGTGACATGTGTGTCTGGGATATCATGGTCCTACAGCCTTAGCCCCACCACAGGACCCACTAGATCGGAAATCCCCATGGGAGCTTGAGCTGGTAGCCTTGTGAGCATGGTGGTAGCAGTGATAATCTTGTTTTGTATTGGACTCCGTGAGGAGGATAACCTCTGGGATAGTCTGTGACCATTTAAGTGGACAGATTATAGCCTTAGGGTGATTTTGATCCACCGATCCAAGATGGATCCTTCTTCTTTACACCTGAGCTTGTAGAAGCCTGGTGAGAGATTGTACAGAGGCAGACTCCCCTATATTTGTATAGATTTGCCATCAGATGTTGGATCTGATCTAGTTATAGAGATTGTAGGCTGGTGACTGGACCATTGTAGCCTCGCTCAAGCAATGGACAGCTAGATCAAAGGTTGTACTCAATCTCTTACTGGTTCTATGTGTCTGGGCTATCATGGTCCTACAGCCTTAGCCCCACATATAGAACTTTAGAGGTTGAGGTTCCCTATGGATTCTTGAGCTGGTAGCCTGGATGAAATAGTGCCTGCAATGATTTACTTGTTATGTTCTGACCCATCCCTGGATAGTGGCTCCCCTATGGGATAATTTATGACCATTAAAGTGGACAAGTTATAGCCTTAAGGGAGGAACTATGGCAGAGTGATGGGTCGGATCCTTTCTCCTCAGAGGTGATAATGTAGCCTCTGGACAGGATTTCTATAGCATTAGATCTAAATCTAAGTTACAAAACTTCTCTGACCTAGGCTCAATAGCATACTTCTCACCCTTTTTATACTCATTTTCTACACTCCATCCATCCTCTCAACACTTTCTGTAGTTTAGTTATTAGAATACTTAGAATAAGTGACCTTAAACTCCCCTCCTTCTAGGACTGCCAGATCTGTAGACAGATCTGGAGGGACTACTAGAGATGGCTCCCTTGGAGCTTTAGATCACCTTTCCCTGTGGGACAAACTCTTACTTATCAAAACTTGCTACAAAGGACCCTATATCTTGCAGGTTTAGGACTTCTGAGTTGTGCTGGATTCACCCCCTGTTTTACTTTGTCTTTGATTTTTAAATAACTTTCACCACCAACCAATAATTAAAGCACACCAGAAGTAGTCAACAAGTTTTTGGCGCCGTTGCTGGGGAAAGATGATCTATTAGTAGACCCTTAGTTTTTGTATTCTTAGTATTCTTTGCACATGTGAATAATTGATACTGCTGACATAATTGTGAATCCGGCACCACTCCTTCCATGGTTAGATGATACTGGGATAAGGATCTGAATGGACCATCACCTAATTTAAGACAAGGGGACATGCTGGGTCCCACATCCCAGCACCATCTAATCAGACATTGGACGATACATATCGGCTGATACGAGACCGTATCGATTTCGACCGAGACTTTTTGTTATCCTTTTTAAAAAATAAAAAAATTTGATCGATACGTATCGATATTGGCCGATTCATATTGGCCTCGGGCAAACCGATACTCGAGACCGATACCGATTTTAATACCTTGCACTTACTCATGCTAAACTAAACTACCATGAGATCCATTGCCTCAAAACCATAAATTCCATCATTTATATAGCAATTTTTTGTTTATTTTCTCCTATATGATTTGATTGGGCTTAATTAATGTCGGTTGCAACGGTTGCTACAGCCTCAACGGGTGAGGCCACCAATGTAGTAATCAGTATTGACATCAAGTACAGTAATTGACAACACAAGTTAACTTGAACAAGATTGCATGTAATCTTGCAAACTAGGGTTTTGCTGTATGAGAATGATCGTGATCAGATACAAGTAAACGTATGCCCTAGGAATGATCACATTTACATTTCTTTGCCAAAGTTACAGTTTTATGGGATCACATTTCCGTAAACTTTGTGAAGTTCCTTGCTTGTTAGTACACAGATTCCACACTTACAAAGAATTAACCATTTAAATGGCAACCCAGGATTGCTTCTACTAAAACAAGAAAAAGAAATGAGAGCCGAATGAAAGAAGGTAGGATTCATACCATTACCCCAACATCCCAATTCCACCTACAACCTATAACAGGAAGCTCCTGTTATCAAAATGAAAAGAAATAAATAAAATAAAAATAAAGTAAAATAAAAAAAGCAGCCCAATAAGAGACTGAATCTATTGTCTGCATGTACACAACCAAATAATCAGGCCTATGGGAAGATTGGAACCATCAGATTGGTGGACTTCAATAGCAACTACTAAAAAAGTATGCACAGCCAATTGTGTTAAAGAGTGCACTGATTGGACAGTTCGAATCCCCCAGTCCCAATATGAATTACAGTTTTGATGATGTGGGATTGCACAAAGTGTGCCATGTGGCCTAAAAAAGGGGTCGTCATGACCCATTTATCCTATATTTAAACATCAAAAGTAAATACCAGCACAGTTGGAGCATTACGTGAACATCGGAGGCCGGCTACGAGAAAGCTGAGGCCGCTTCATTGGCAAAAGTATGAGATCACGTAAAGTTGCAGAAGGATTAGTAACAGCAATTTTGAAATGAGGACGAGGAGCAATTTTGTTGCCAGCATAGCCTCCAACTTGAGATTCTCTTACCAGCGAGCCACCTGAAACGTCGAAGGGGCCAGAGTTTGACTTCTTCTGTCTAGCTAAAGCCCATATATCTTCCCTTTGCCCTGGAGTTCCAGGAAGATAAACCGACCCATCTGCCACAAATAAAGTAACTGATATTTTTGGGACAGCTTAAGAAAAGAAACAGAATTAACTAAGCTCTTTATTGTATTCTATCATAAAAATGTGATTTTCCTTGCCTATATGTTTAAGTCGGTGTAAAAATATCAGAAAAATCCAAGTCTTTAATTGTCCAGAAAATTGCAAGAATTGGTTAGAAAACATTATTATTTTTTCATACAAACAGCCAATTTCTATGACACCAATTTGGCTTAAGGGTTTTTTGAAAGGCCTGCTAAAATACAAGGACAACTGTCAAATGACTTCCCCGAAACATGGTCGGGATGACTTTTTGTTAGACTTAAATTACTATTAGCCACATCTCTGCAGGCAGCAGATTGGAAAACAGATGTTTTGTACGTATTTCTGATTGCCCCTTCAAGAATTCTTTGTTGACTGATAGAGCAAGCATGGGTTAAAATACTAATTTTCTGGTATGTATCGTCCAATGCATAAATGTATCGTCCAATACATAACCAATATGGATGTAATGTACTGATACGATACTTTGAATATATCGGTGACCTTCGAATCCGATATGTATTGTCCACTACGTACCGGCTTCAGACGAGAATTTGAACCATGATAGCAAGAAGTTTACCTTGTATGAGTGCATCTCTGTTATCCATCATATTGGCGGGAGTTGAGAATAAGTCAGGGTCGACACTTGGGAAGAAGTTGCTTGCAGGTTGGATGGCTGACCGCTTTACAGACTCATACTCATTTCTCAATTGATCATACATTTCATCAAGTTTTCTCTTCTGCCTGATATACATAATATTTTAATAAACTAGAGTTCTGTAAACCAATCTTTCATTTGCAGGAAATAAAAAGACATTCTCCTTCTTCTTTTTGCACCGAAGTTTATAAAGTGCATTGACGGACTAACCTAGACTTCTCAGAGAATTTTTCTCGAAGTTCATGCTTGTCCTTTGACAAGCTTTCAATCTCCTGCTCCAACATTTGGCATTTCTTGGCCATATTCTGATACGCAGAGTGCACCTGCTCCAATTTCTCTGTGAATTTCTCTTGCATTGCCTCGCATTTATACTAGCACTAACCAACATTTTTGTTCATTTTGCATTGCATCTCTAGTTCCTTTTGACCAATGTAGAATATCACACTTTGGTAAGCACTCTTCATCACTAGTTTTGTTCAAGGAAAACACAAGAGTCAATTTTATGATTTTTATTCAGCGATTTGTTTTATCGGTTTTAATTTTTGGTGGGTATGCTGGAGGCCGATCTCAGACCAACACCATTGATTGTGGTGATTTACCCAAGAAAAAACAACAGATTTTAATTAAATGCATATTTAATACCGGATATTTTAATAGATTCTACAGATAAATAAAGGATATTTTAACAGATTCTCTCTAAGGTCACATAAGGAAGGGTTTTTATTTTTATTTTTATTTTTTTATAGGTAAGCAGGGTTCGAACCTGTGACGTTGAGGTTGCAATATTGTCAACCTTCCATTGTGCTACTGGCCCAAACCCTTGTAACATCAGGAAGGTAAAGAATGAAAGGCAAAGGATAATGCAGCGTGGGGATACTCGACCATGGCCATACATGAAACATAAAAATGTGGAAAATTGTGTGTCAACACACACATACACACACACATGGAAAGAGAGAGAGAGAGAGAGAGAGAGAGAGAGAGAATGAGAATCATTTCTTACATTTAGCCATTTACCGAAATATATGGGTAATGATCCTCTCACTCGAGTCATGGAGCATAAGCCCATGATTGGAGCAGTTAGTGGCTGCATCAACTGATTTTGACTGTTCAAAGGCAATTAATGTGACATGCAGCCAATGACTGTTCGAGTCATGGCTTATGCTTCATGACTCGAGTGATATCATATATATATATATATATATTTATTATATGGATAGATATATTAGATGGATAGATACACATACCCATGGAGCGAGAGAGAGAGAGAGTTATGTGATACTAGCACTCCAGCAACATTTTCTTACATTTATCCATTCATCATTTGGACTAATATCAACTAGTTTCATGAGGCTGATGAACAAAAAATGGTAATATTTTAGCAGAATGATGATCAAACCTTAAAATGTTGCATGGCCGAGAAAAAATAATTGACAACCTGACAAGGGATGTATCTCAAAAAACAATGCAATTGTGATTTGAGATTATTTGTGTCACTAAAATGCATCATGAACTGGTCTAATAAAATACAAAAATCTATGGAGCCATAAGTTTCTTGGATTGGCTGCATGGCCTATAGACAGTCCTGGATTACCCACTATAAACAAAATAAAAAAGATGACTTTTCAATGTCAGTTTGAACATTACTCGAGCAGTTATTGGCCTTGATAGAGATGCCCGCAAAAACACAACACATTTATTGAACAATAAGGTTAGAACAGTAATCAAACTATCCTCGAGATAATATTACCTCTTGGAGAGTACTTGATCGCATATAGGACATGCAGCATGATTACTGAGGATTTTGGTGGCATCTTCTAGACCTTTTTGTTTGTTAAAGAATATTTTGTACTAAGTATGAATTTTCTTAGCTTCTTCATGGAAGAATATGCCTACGAATATACACAAGTGTAAATAGAAAAATAGTGGGGGATACATAACAGATGGCCACATTTGGTGGTTATGGCACGCCCTTCCACTTCTCACCAGCAGGCATTGCACCTCATTTTAGACTGAAGAGTTTTGACTCCAATTCCATCACGCTAGACAGCTAACTATATCCATGAGCACAACAAATCACAAACAGAATTGCTTCCGTTGTACCAGGGAAAAAAAATTTATTGCAAAAGATTGTATAAAACTTGTGATCTGTAATTTCATGTAAACAAAGGGCTTTATGATACTTGTTGAAACTTCCTTTTTCCTTGTGTGAATTTCAAGGTATTGCCGGAGACTAAAAACTATGTGAAACAAAATGAACTCAAAATTCAAAATAACTCCATAAATAAGGGAAAAGATAAGAAAAGATTGAGCAGGTTAAATGTATTATAAGCTAGAACTACAAAACTAACTTTACAAGAGGTACTGCATTACAAAAACCTGAACATTCTGAGTTGAACTGTAATTAAATTAAGGGATAATTAGAGAAACATGCCTCAAAAACAAACTTTTTAGCAAAAAAGACCTGACCTCAAACGTTTTAGAAAAATAGTGCTTTCACGGATTTTGGAACTTCAAAAAACTGTGAAAGCAATGTTTTTAATTTTATTTTTTTTGAAAAACCGTGTTTTCACGATTTTCTAAAGTTCTAAAATCCGTGAAATAACAGTTTTTCCAAAACGTTTGAGGTCGGGTCTTTTTTGCTAAAAAGTTTATTTTTGAGGCATTGTTTTCTAAAGTGCCCTTGCATCCTCCTACATCTTAAGTCTGTTGAATGGTCTTCTATTTCTAGTCCGCCATATAACATTGTCCGTCCTTATATTATATAGCAGTGCACTAACCAAGGTTTGACCATTTTGACAGGAGGAGATTGACCCGTGCATAAGGCTGTGAAAATGACTAGGGCCACGCTCAAGTCCAATGGGGGTCAACCTGATTGGAGTCAACCTCAACGCAAACCCAACCCAATTACATTAGGCCTCACCCTGAACCTCTCAGGAAAAACATAAGTTGGATAGGACTGGGCTTGGTTGGGCTGGGTTGGGCCAGGTTTGGTTAAAATATATGATAGGTGTCGGGTTGATTCGAATTTAGTTCAAGAACTCAGGATCCCATTTAATCAACCCACAACCCACCTAATGCCAACTATTTATCTGGTGTAGCAGAGAGTGGCTGACTTGGCCAACAGCATACGGCACAGAAGCCATTAACTATGCCAACTCTTAGACGCACACATATAACAACATATGGCACACAAGCCATTAACTATGCTGACTCTTAGATGCACGCATATCTCCATGCTCTTTAAGTCCGCACTGGGCTTGAAGTGTGCATGCTGCACAGGTGGTGACCAGATCGGTCCCTGTGTACTTGGCCTGATCATCCATAAGGACCATAACTCAATAAGAGCTTAGGTTTTTTGAAAATACTAAACCCTTGGATTAATGGTCAACAAAAGACTGCTAATGAACGGTTGAACAGAGTCCGTGTTTAACTTAACAAGGATAGATCAAGATTTAGGGTTATTGATTCCTGTGGAGGGAGGACTAGAATGTAGCACCAGATTACTATCTGATAATAAATCCTGGCTTCAGGTGGAAGATATGTTCAAAAAACCACCTCAAAGTTTTTGTTTTCTCTGTATAGCAAAGCAAGGATCAAAATTTCGGGTTTCATTTCGGTTTCGGAGGGGACTAAAACTGAAAATTTGAACCGAAATTTCAGCCGAAAATTTGAATTTCAGCCGAAATTTCGGACGATAATATCAATCTCATACAAAAAATCTGACCGAAATTTTGATCCTTGTAGCAAAGCAACCAAGATACAATAGGCATTTTGTACAAATCAACCAAGACATTACAATAGACTGCTAATGAATGGTTGAACAGAGTCCGTATTTAATAACATAAGCTCCATCCGACCCGATGGCACACCGACCCAATCTAACCCAGTAAAGAAACTGCTATTTTCATGTTGTTATATATATAAAATATCCCCCAACCCAACCAGACCTAAAGGCTGGATCGGAAGTCTCATGCTCGATCCGACCCGACGGGTCAACTTTATTGCCCGAGTACTAAGAAATCTAGGTGGGGCAGGTCGGGTCAACATGTTGACAACCCTAAGATCAGCTAAGAGTTTTCCAGTTTCCCTAAACCAAGTATTGTATTAAAACAATGTAAACGTCGTCCAATTTAACAGTTAAAACAACTCGGATACACCATACATAAATTGAAAGAAGTAGAGTTGCATTGCAAATATGGGAAACCAAGTGTTATTTTCATCATAATTCATATCACAATTAAAAAAAAGGTATTAATGCAATTAAATAGAATTCTCTCTCAAATCAAAACGACAACAAAAAGGTCTTAATGCAATTAAATAGAATGCTCCCTCAATTCAATTAAATAGAATGCTCTCTCTCAAGTCAAAAAAAAAAAGAGGCTTAATTCCAATTCAAAACTAACTAGACATGCATATTCCTTTGATTATGAGAACAACAAAACTATCACATGGAAGCTTCATGTTAAGGTAAACCCATTGCAAGGTACATTGCAATACATAGCCCCCACTAACTTCCAAAACCTGTACACTATACCAAGGATCAAAATTTTGGGTTTCATTTCGGTTTCGGAGGGGACTGAAACCGAAAATTTGAATTTTAGCTGAAATTTCAATTGATAATATCAATCCCATACAAAAATCTGATCGAAATTTTGGTCCAAATTATCGTTTCAGTGAGGACCGAAACCAATAATTTGGACCAAAATTTCGGTCATTTCAGCCGAAATTTTGATCCTTGCACTATACACACTTGTTCTACAAAGTTACAAAACACTAGATTCCTCTAATACCATTAAAAATTGGAGGCTCTGGATTCAACCCGTTCTCGTTGAGTCACCAGAGTCTGGCTGGAATATGATCGGGATCCGGCTAGCATGACCATGGCGTAGAGGATGGAAAGTTTGTTCCCACTGTAGAACTAGCTAACTATATATTCCCATGGTCTTTGCTGTTCGGCCTACCATTTTCCCTCTCCCAATACCTTTCCTTGGGCCGACTGAGCCAAAAAAGAAATAGACAGAATGAGCAATGTGCTCAGCAGCTTACAAAACTGGAGTTTGCTAAGGTAAACGATGTTGGAATCTTGTGAAACCTAGACAATTTTCTTTTCCTCATTTAACCTAATCGGTTTTTGATTGGAGAACGACATCAGGCATCCCCTCCCAAGACCAATGATAAGCCACAGGAGCTAGTGAGAAAGTTGAGGACAAAATTAAATAATAGTGGTGCACCTTAAAGAAGTTTTTAAGTTATCTCCAAAAGAGTATGCAATGCATTTCTCCTTGAGGTCTTTTTGAAGAGATAAACTAAAAACTTTTTTGAATTTTTTAGTTTATATATGTATTTATGAATACCTACAGGTTTGCTTATTTTCAGTACTACTTGATTCTAGTGGTGATGGCATCTCTGTTCTTGTACTAATTCAAAAGAAACATATCCAAAAAAGTTTTGGAAACTGATCTGATAATGTACCTACTAGAAGTAGAGGAAGAGAAGCCCCTTCGTGGTGTTCAGATTCTGCTCCAGTTTCCGTTGAAGCTCTCTCTGCATGCAAGTGGATTTTTAAATGTATGATCCATCATATCTTAATACTCTTAAAAGAGAAGACCTAAGTAATTTATTAAATATTTTCTTTCAACCTAAACTTAGGGAGTGTGACCATGTCAACATGTACAATGCAAATGTACATAAAAAAAAAATATACATCTTGCTAATACGAGGGGCATCTCAGTTCCTTTGTTCATTTTAATGGTGCTTTTGGCTTCAATTATAATTTAGATTGTAGCATATATGCCGGAAAGATTCATTCATATGTAGCAGGTAAGACGGGAAAAATTCAACCCAAAAAGGAGTAGTCATATGAACAAAGATACTGAACACTGCAATAAAAATTATATAGATAGTTTGCCACGATGTATTCCAGATACATTTTTAGCTCGCTTATTTTGTTGTGATGATCTTGTGTGAAGGCATCCATTGCTAAACTTTATGAGGACCTAGTAAATTGTAGGCATGAACTTGAACTAAAAACAGTAGGCAAGTTGGTTAGCTCGGATTTGATTAATATAAACAAAAAATTGTCAAATTAAAAGAAGACCTAGGGGTTTAGAAATGTTTGTGAGAAGGTTAATCTCAAGAGATATTGAAAAGACAACAATCTGTCAATCAACTGTGGACCATGGCATCAAAACTCGGCTGATACCGATATGTATCGGTTTCGTGTATCGGGGTGGCATGGGTATCAGACCGCTACAGGTCTTATCAGCCGATATTGTCTCGATATTGGTTGATGCTGTCTCACTATTGGCTGACCAATAAACTCTTCTATTTTTTTGTACTCTCTTAGAAAAAAAATATCCTTTGATACAGTATCAGCAATACCGTATCCGTATCGGCCCAAGATGGAACGATACGATATGAATCTTGACACCTTCTCAGAGACACATTGTGGAAGCTAAAGACAGAATTGTCAAAACATTGGCTTGTACACAATGTCTATAGCAAAAAAGTTCTGTAACCTTGATGACTACTCGATGTCAATAAAAGTTTACTTTTTAAAGGCCAATATATATATACGACAATGAACAATATTCTAGAAACAAAGTAAACATGATCAGCATGTATTAAACAGAAAAAACTATATACCTGAGTTTGCCATTCCCTTTCCATATCTATATTATACTGCAGCTCTCTGATTTTTGCACGCTCAAGCTCCAACAGCTGCTGTCTCTCTATCTCGCGTTCAACTTCGCTCGTCCTTTCCCTAGTATACATAACCAAGTATTTTCAGTAAATGGTGTCATGCACCCAACATTTTATCATCTCATAAATAAGGAAACGTAGATATGGCCTAATCTCCCTCAAATATTGCATCAGCAATAAATAGCAACTAAGACGAATCAAATGAATTTGCAGGGATGATCTATCAAGCTCTTGGAGAAGCTTCGTTTCCCGTATAGCTCTTGGAGGCTCAATTGAAGCACTCTATTAATCGATTGCATAACAAGAAATTCCAAGAATGCGATGAGATTCAAAGGAATAATGTAAAATGGAATAGGTTGTGCCATCATAGAACAAGCAAAAAACAACAAAAAACAGGACATCAAGAACTATCTATGGCTTTATAGAAATCAAGAGAAGCTCCAAGGAACATAAATATAAAGGTTCCTATGCTGAAGGTAAAACCAGTTGAAGAACTATAAACTATGCTTAATAATCCAGAGTACAAAATGTAATTACTACGGATCACAGGCTTTCATTCCAAGATAAAGCAAATTCGACAAAGCAATCTCAATTTTCAGCTATATTCATAGAACAAAAATTAGAAATCACAATAAAAATTCTTGAAACAGGGCACAACTGCCACAACAATTAAAGTATTCTTAGATCAAAAGGTAGAACCTAAGAAATAAGCGTTCCAATTTCCAAGATCCTTAGATGAAAGATCAAGGAGGAAAAACCAAAAAACAAACTCGATTTGCAGTTAAATACCATATAATAAGTTGAAATTCTCAACAAAAATGCTTGAAATCAGGGAACACCAATGGAAATCAGAATAGAAATTGTTTAAACTGTATAAATTCAAGGATTATTATGTAGCTCAGATTTTCCCATGGAAAATCGAGAATAGAACCAAAAATAAATAAATTTAAAAAGCAAATTTCATAGTATATACCATAGAATAATAAATAACCACAAAATTTATTTAGTTTTTTAAAAGAAAAAAAAAACTCCATTTTCAAGCTAGATCATATAAGAAAATATCACGAGAATGCTTTAAATTAGTCATAGATGGATGATTCTCTACGAAAACTCCAAGAAGGTTGAAATTTGAGACTAAGAAGTCGAGCTGAATGGTGAAAAAAATAGGAAAAAAAGCCTACTGAAGTTCAGGTAATCTCTGAACAAGAATCCAGATTGACAAAAATTTCCAAACATTAAAATTTACTGAAGATCTAGTAAAAACCAATTGAAGAATCCATTCAAAACCCTCTCGGTGATCTGACTAGATTGAGAGAAGAAGCCAGCTAACTTTGAACCAGATTGATAAAAGTACTAATCAGATTGGGAGAAGGAATGTAGCCAGATTTGAGCCCCGATCAGAGCATTTCTTCGCTGGATCAGTTGAGAAAATGGATTAGGGTTTCATATGTTTTGTAGAGAGGAGAGAGGAGAGAGGAGTGAGAGAGAGTGGGGCTAGGGTTAAAATGAAAAGCAACTCACGGGGATTAGATGTATAAATCTAACTGTGGGTTGAATGGGTCGGCTCGTGGTCGGCCCAAATTCGACACCTGCCAGCAGGGTTTGGTTATTATACCATGGGTTTCGTTATTATACCATGGTTTTAAGCAGTGGATTATTATACTATCATGGTTTTAGGCAGTGGATTATTAAACTATTGTTTTGAGCAGTGGTGTTTTTTTATATTGCTGCAGTGATTTTTATATCATTTTCACGTAGTGTCACTCGGTAGTGAATGCCATGAATAAGAACAATCACATGGGAAGGGTTGAATTTCAAGAGTACAGAGACCTTATCAGTGCCCTTGTGCAAGGGTTGAATTTCAAGAGTATCTCGGATGCTGGCAAAGTGCCTATAGGAGCAGGGTTAAGATAAGATGACTAGTGGCAAAAAGAAGGCTCCAAGGCCTGATGGGTTCAGGCTAGAATTCTTTACAATGTTTTGGGAGCTGCTTAAAGGGTATATTGTGGAATTCTTTCAGGAATTCCATAACTACCGGGCAATGTATATTGGTAAGAGTCTAAAGTTCACTTTTATAATGTTGTGGAATCCTTAATGTGTTCCGAAGAAGGGCAGAAGGCATTAAGGATTTAGACCTATTAGTCTCCTAAATAGTCTGTATAAAATTCAATAAAGCTTAAATTTTTGAACTTTTGTTTATGGATAACAAAGTATATATTAATAATTAAGCCTAAATTTATGGGAAAAAGAAAGATTGTAATCTAATCTCCATCATTTCATAAAAACAATGTGGAATCAAACTACCAAAAGTCATCAATTCAATTTTAGACCGACGTACCTGATCATCTAAATAGTTCTTCAATTTCTCAGTATCCCATTTCATTGGGAGATGTACAATGCACTTATCTAGAACACCATTGGAGGAAATCACCAATATCGTCACTGATCGAAAGAGCATCTTCTCTTGCATCTAAGAAACCACCATCAATCCTCTCTCCATCGTCCAATTTCAATAGCTTCTTCGCCCTATTCGAAGTCGGGTCCCATGAACTATCGAGCCTCAGTTGCAGTATTAAGAAATTAATAAAGGTTAAAATAAGCTGATATATATATATATATACATTGATTTACCACCACCAAATTTTAGGACACTTGATACTAAAATTTATATACACTTTGAAACTTGGAAAAAGACATTTGACACTTAAAAACACTTGATATATATATATACCAACAATCAAACACCACCACCAAGATATGGAATCAAGTGCAATCCACACTAGCCAATCCTTCTTTTGTTTCTTCTCCTAGCATGAAACAGAGACCTTAAAAGCAGAGCCAAACCTGGGAAAAATTACCATCAAACAAAAGCAATCAGTCCCAATTTCACCATCCACTGATTCAAAATACAAGCTGTCTCAGTTTCAATATCGAAATATTTGAACCTTCTGTTGGCTTGGTTTCTTCAATTAACAAGACCAAGCAAAGGCAGTAGTTTTCAAAAATAGATGAATGACCACTAAAACTGAAGCTATGAATCACAAGAAATATGTAAATTTGGAATATAGGCAATAAAAACCAAGAGAAACAATGATTTAAAAAACATGTTTGATCATGAACTTTCTTCTTCTTATTCCTTGAGAAATTTCTTTATTGATCAATATTGAAACTCCACCTACATTTTCATTACCTTGGTCAGGTTTCCAATTTCCTAAGCACGTTAATAAATGAAATTGTATTCAACAATAATAAATCAATATTAAATGAAACTATATTGTTGAAACATTTAAAGGCATTGGTATATATGCTTCAATGTGTTTGTTATTATTCGATACATATTGGAACAGGCTTAAAAGTTGGGCGTGGTTCAGGCTGGATAAAATTCAAGCCTGAAATAAAAGAGGAAATGGACACTTTGGTTGCGTTGTCAGCAGAACATTAGAAAAAAAATAAATATAAAAGGGGGCTGGAACGTGTTCTTAAATCTCAGCCAATAGCTTCGGTTTAACCTCAATCGAGATTGATACTACTATGCTACATCGATCTCCCAGTTTGCTAGTATTGACCAAGTTAACCGATATTTATTTTGGTATCAAGGGAGGAGGGGGTTGAGCAAATATTCTACCGAACCGCAAAAAGGAGCACACTTGTGGTAATGATCTCCAATTTGTGCCTATTTGATCAGCCTCTTGGCAGCTAAATATTATGGCCAACACAACAAAGTGTTAATCCACATGACTGCAACATAACTATCAAAAAAAAAAAAAACATCTCCTGCGACTCGACAGAATTGGGTACCATTATTTACACACCACTACAGTGCTTTCTCACCTCACCTCCTCTAGCCGGCATGCATTGACCGACTTTGAATCAGATGATGGAGATCATTTTTCATCTCAATCTTCTACACAAGGGATCTTTGGATCATGTGCGTACCATCAGACGGTCAATTTTCTATTCCATGTGGCACACATCCCAAAAAGTTATCCTAAAATCATGTCTAGGGTGTGGTTTGTGACATGATTTTAGGGTTGCTTTTTGGGATGTGTGCCATGTAAAATAGAAACTGTCTCATGGCTTCACGAATGTTTGTGACTTTAATTAGAATTTTCAACCGTTGGATCAATTATGATAGGTTGATATGATCCTCGTTAGTTTACTTTTAAAACTCTCATTAGATTCAACTCATATGAAACTGACTAATTGGTTTTCATGTCCCCATCTCAGGTTTTATTAGGCTATGAAGCAACTTTTAGCCAATGCATTTCATCAATAGCTCATTTTCAAGGATTTATAGGCACCAAAAGTATGAGACAGTTTGCTTTTGATGTGATCAAGAAGCTAAAATATGCTTCATAATCTATGAATTGATTCCTCCTACGGCCCATTAATCCATGTAAGATACAAGGGATTTGCAATTAAATCTCGCCAAAGGCATCAGAAAGTTATGAAGTCCCCTCCAGCCATTAAAACTTGTTCAACGCTTAATATCAGATTTTAACTGAATTGGGTGGCTAAAAGGGTGCTTTGTAATCTATGATGCCTTAAGACACCCCACTAGTATAAAAGAATAATTAGATTGTTGAAAGAGTACATGTCTGAGGTACTAGATTGATTTCCTTTTAAAAATTGTTTATATCTGACGTAGGGTCCATATTGAAGTGCTTCAGTTGGATGGTAATGATCTTCAAATGCGTATATTTTTTGGGCTAAGTGAATTTCACATGATTTCTAACCACTTGGACAAAATGAAATGGCCAAAATGTGCCCCACAGGATACTAAATGGCCTAAAATTATGCCAGATATATATATATATATATATACATATATATATATATATATGTATATATATCTGTGTGTGTGTCTAATATATACACACAACCAAATGTATGAGTGTTGGATCTTAGCAGTTTATACTGCTGCATTGTTGGGTGTCTCTGCAATTATACAAAAGTATATAAATGAGGCCTGTAATTTCACCTGTAATTAGAGGGTTTGTCGCAACAGTCTAATAACTTGGGTTTGCACCCCAATACGCTTAGAGGACATGATTTAAGAATCACTCACTAACATATATAAAAGATAACATGGAATGCTATATAGGACATGATTTAAGAAGTTTATTTAATATACCCCAATCTGAAAGTTTATTTAATATACCAATGACAGTTATAATAAGAAGCAAGATTCCTAGGGAAAAAAGACCTTCAGACTTGAGAACCTGAGCTCACTTTCTCCGTTCAGCTTCTGCTTGCATCTCCATAGCTGCCCTCGCTCCAGGAGGAAGAGATATATCCCCTATATATATAAATAGAGAAGAGTGTAAATTGTACTGTATAATATTTCATGGAAAAAAAATTTGATGGAAGTAATGTCTCTTACTTATCTCATATCGCAAACATTTCAAACTCCAAGCAGTAGCAGCTTCATTAATCGACTTCTGCAGCACCCACATGAAGTCCCAAAAAATAAAAATGAAAAAATATAATTAAGATGGATTAGATAAATTCCTAGTGCAAACCCCAGCTTTCACTTGAAGAGAATTGCACAAGGAAAGAAGAACAATTGAAAGGATAAAATTCAAAACCAGAACCGAACAAGCCCCATACACCCAGTAGCCTACTAATGCAACCAACTACAAATCTAAGTTAAAAATAGAACTCCACTTCTTTCAAATTTCTAATTTAACTGGGATATCGGTAGCCTACTAATGCAACCGTCTACAAATCTAAGTTAAAAATAGAACTCCACTTCTTTCAAATTTCTAATATAACTGGGATATCAGTTACAAAATTTCATTAGCTTTCCTAACTCCTGAACAATTATAAACTAATGCTCTACTTAATAAAATACGTACAACCGCTAACTAACTACACTTCTCATCCCCAACAAATCAGTGAAACTTTCCTAGCAAGTAATCAAACATAATAGAACTCCACTTCAGCTTTTATGATTTAAACTAGTTCAGCCCCAAAATTATTGCAAATCATGCCCATAGTTGGTTCTGACATAATTTTGCTACTAATTATTGTAGTATCAAGCTGAACACCAATGGATCTAAAACTGCTATAAAGAGAAGCATTGAGATTATTGTCAAAGATCATGATGATGTGAAGCAAGGAAGTTTGACTAAAAAAATTTATCATCTATTTTTAACTGTGTTAACAATATGCATAAAACTCCCATTTATCTAGCATTATGTGAAACTGATTTATTTACTCTATCTAGCCAATGTAATGAATACGAATTTTTAGGTTGCATTTCGCTTAGCTCTCCCCGGCCAAAGAGCGGCTCTTTGGCTCTAGAGGGGAGCAGTTTTAAGTGAAGCCCGTTTGGTATACCAGCTCCCTGCCCCATTTTCACTGGCAAAGAGCTGTTTTAAGTGAGAAAACGAGCTCTCCTCCAGAGCAGAAAAAACCTGCTTTGACAGAGAGCAGGTGGGGAGCTGGAATCTGCTGAAGGACAGTGGACCCATACACACCTTAATGAGGCCTATATTGACTGACTCAGAGAATAGGTTATGGTGTTGACCCAACATAACACCTTGGGTGGGCTCCAGTTCACTGGTTAAACATATCAGGATGGATCAATGAATTTCAAAGATATTTATACAAACATCAAAGCTAACTGGGATACAGCAAAGCTTATGTCAATTCATTAAAAAATATAAAATCAAAAAGATTCTTAGCCTAAATAAGTAAAATTCAACAAAACAGTGAGGGACACTTCTGCCCTGCCTTCGGTGTTCTTATGGCTTGGTTGTGCACTTATGCTTGTAGCAAGAACTAGAGGCAAGTGCTATATAGTAAATACCCTAGAGGCTAGGTTTATTATCAAATCGGCAGTGGACTTTCTTCTGAGTTGGGCTTTTAAGTATATGGAAGATAATAATAGGGAGGGGCAGTATAGGTTTACTTCGATGATTAATATCCAATAAAATAAAATCTACCCAGCCTAACCATGAACACTAAATTACAAAAAATAAATTTAATTAATTTTCACAGGAAACGCTAGAAATTGAAATGTATAGGTACCCGAGCCGAGCACCAACCGACTTGGTTCACACTTCACAGGTCACTTTTTTGGACATGTGGCATCACTGACGTTAGGATGGAGCTGCACGTGACCTTGTAAAACAACTGTTTTATAAGTTACACCACTATTTTAAGCAGTGGAATATTATACCGCTATTTTAAGCAGTGGGTTATTTTAAACTGCTACAGTAGTTTTTTTCTCATTTTCACGTAGTGTCAGATATATTGTTGAACATAGGAAAACCATTAATGAAAAGTGGAAAGCAAATACATCATTTCTACTGCCACAGAATAATGAAAAAAATGATAGAGTTTATAACGATACCAGAAAAGGTGAAAACAAGGTTTAAAATTTCGGTCCCTATAACAGTCATGTTGACAGTTGTTACCAAATGCACCGTTTGCACTAGTCAATACAAACAAGTGATCAGGCTCTCAGAAGTTATATTCAAATCCTGTGATAGATAAATACTTAGCAACATAGATAAAAGGATGTCTAGAAACTATGAGATCAGCAGTCAACACCGGCTGATCAGGCTACATAACAACAGCCTAACAAATGTCAAATCTGACAGCATTGGAGAATCAGAACCCTCTATTTAGCCACCCACATATGACTCAATAGTCAAGACAAAAACTAGAGAATAACAAACTCTTAACTTCTCTATTTTTTTCTCAAAAGAAAAAATAAATTACAAATCTTAATTCCAAATCCATGATAATTCTAATCTCTCTGAGTTTTAATAAGAAAAAGTAAAAATATGTAAGGTCTATTAGAACACCTAGATTTTAATAAAAAAAAGTAAAAATAAAATAAAAAATTTACCTCTGCGAAGAACAAATTTGAATCCAGAACTCCTAGAAAAGAGAAGAAGAGGGAGTGTTAGGGTTTTTGGCGAGTGCGATAAATGAAGCACTTAAGATTCTTCAATTTGAGAGAATAGCTTAAGAGAACGATATCAGCATCTGACCTTCGATTGATGAAGAACCCTAGCTCATACATGAAACACGATCGAGATCTGACCTTCAATTCAGTTCGGTTACCTTCGATCCAATCAGAACCGTAGATAGTTGGTAACAATCCGATGAAATAAAAACTTGGTAATAATCCATTCAAAACCTATCGTTGATCTGACCAGATTGAGAGAAGAAGCCAGCTATTTTTGGACCAGATTTATAGAAGAAATACTAATCAAATTGAAAGAAGAAATGTAGCCAGATTTGAGCACCGATCAAAACCTTCTCAGAGAAGAAAGCGTCGAGCAGAGAAGAGCGGAGAAGAAACTATCAATGGAAAATGGATCGATTTGCTGAAGAAGACCATAAACCTAGGCTTTGTCGAGAGAGAGAGGAAGGGGAGAGAGGCTAGGGGTTCAGAGACAAAGAAAAGAGGAGAGGAGACGATGGTTTTGTTAGAGATATAAAAAGAGATACAAAAAGAGGAGAGGAGTTTTGGAATTAGGGGCCCCGATAGAATTGCACCTGACGCTAGGATGGAGCTGCACGTGACCTTCTAAAACAACTGTTTTATAAGTTACACCGCTATTTTAAGCAGTGGAATATTATACCGCTATTTTAAGCAGTGGGTTATTTTAAACTGCTACAGTAGTTTTTTTCTCATTTTCACGTAGTGTAATAAACTTATTCTCAGCTCTATAGTCTGTGCATCAATCCACACATTCTCATGTCGAAATTACAATTTCAAACCAGATCTTGGATACTACCTAGATCTAATCCAGCAAGCTGGATTAGAGAGGGAATGGGGAAGAGGAAGGGAAAATAAAAGCTAAAACTAAATCTAAATGAGTCAAGGAGAACTCAGAGAATTTCCTAGTTTCCTTGCTGAAGAATTACAGCAGCACAGCTGTTTATTTATACATATATAATGATCTATGTGCTTTGAATTGCAGCCAATCAGAGGAGAGAATTTCATTACAAACACTCCTAATCCATGTGATTAGTGCTTTGTCCAATCAAAGAGCAAAGGGCTCAATTCAGTTCTACATAGCTGAAGTAGTTTGCTTCCCGCCAAGAATTTGATTTGAAAATCAGTTTGCATGTGCGCAGCTATCCCATGTGCTTTGGAGTTCTCAAAATTACCCCTGTCGACCAAAGATAATTCCAGCTGCAGCCCTCACATACTTGCTACAAATTAATTGGAACGAAGCTATTGTGAATGCCCAAATTAATCACAAAATCCCTTGGCTGCATTTGGAACCCAAAATAGCCTCCAAGTGATCACTGATGATAGCTAGATCCCGAGCTTCGAGCAGTTGAAGAAGGATTCGAGAGGTTCTGTAGGCTGCTGAGGTGTACTCAATAGGATGAAATGCTAACAACAGCTTCAGCCATCATTTCATGAGGTTCTGAAGTGTGCACTCAAGAGGATGTGAAACTACTGAGATCCATTTGATATGTATTGAAGCAATCTTGACAGGTTGCTACATCTGTTCGAGAGGATGGCTGAGTATAGGTGCATGAAGTCAACAGGATCAATGGTATTTTCGAGAGGATGGCTGAAGGTGTAGCCGGAGTTCGAGAGGATGGGACAGACTGTTGGTCAATAGATTGGGCCCTTGGAAAGCTCGACAAGTTGCTTACTTGTTTCATTAGAGACGTTGGTTGAATGGTGCACTTCCAGAGTTTGGAGGAAGCACAAGTCGACAGGATTGCCGAAGCTTTGAAGATCCTATCGACAGGTTGCTGCTGCCTTTTATATTCGACAGGATGGCTGTAGCATGAACTCTAATTCAAGAGGTTGAATAGCTGGAGGAGTGAACTACTCGAAGGGTTTTCTTCTGCTGCTCGAGTGGCTGCTCTTAAGCTTTCAGCATTCTGTCATTGCAGCAGCTCAAGAGGATAAGTGCATCTAATGCTCAAGTGCTTTAATTGCAGCTGCTGCCAACTGATCGAATGCTTAAGCATATATCTTAAGATCTGATTAAGCCAATATATATATATATATATATATATATATATACACACATGCAGCTCTATGATTCTGCAGCTCGAGTGCATGAAGGCTTGCTTCAGCATAACAGCTGCTCAAGGGTATAGCTTTGAGCCTGCATGGTAAATTGGCTTAGTAGCTTGTATGGTTGTTAGACTTTGACAATGCTGCTGTTGTTGGGTTGAACCACATGGCTGCACTAATGTACAAAGCTGAAGCTTATACTGAGCTGCCCAACTGTGCACATAGTTGTCATTTTAAGATCTTGATGTTTTCAAAGCTTTGCACAGCTGAAATACTTGAGCTCATCTCAAATGTAAGCTGCTGCACTATTCTGCCCAAGTTTGCCCACAACAGAAGCCTTTGACCTGTCTAGATCTGCTCCACAGCCTAACATATACAGCATTGAGGCTCTTTGAGTCCTCTTGACAGTTGATTGCTTGAATGTGCTGAACCACATAATTGTATGCTTCTGCTGATGTGGACTGAAGCACTTGGTTGCTCTGAAGTACAGCTGCTGAAAATGAACCCCATGGCAGCTTTAATGTGCACAAAGCTGAAGCTATTCAACTTTACATAGCTGTAGCTTGTCAAAGATGTTATCTTGCATACTCTTTCAGCAGCTATCTTCACTTTAATCCTCCTCTTGGCACCTTTTACATGGGTGGCTGCATATTATTGCTTATCTATAAAACAATATTAACATCAGTTATAAACTACTCAAGGCCTTACAAAAGTCAGGTTTAAAGGTGTATAAAATGGTATAAATCAGTGACTAACAGGGAGAAATTGCACACTTAAAGAGGTTTTGAGTTTTCAGCAGCACATTAGAAAAACCATTTGGAACACCATTTCGAGCTGTTGAGCTGAACTAAAGCATGAAGCATCAATTTATAGAGCTGCTGCTGCTGTAACCATTGAACCTCATGAGCAACACTTTGATGCACTCGAGCTATTGCAATGTTGGAAAGCCAGCTGGAATAAAACTGAAGCAGTTTAGAGGCTTAAAGTTGAACCTCTCGAGTGCTCAAGTAAAGAAATAGAGTAGTTTAGCTTTCACATGAACCCCACGAAGTGTACATGAGGAACCTATCGAGCTGTTTAATGGTACTGAAGTGAACCTCACGAATGGTTCTCTGCAGTTTCAGCAACCTGTCGAGTGGATCTTCAATGCTTCAGCCAACCTGTCGAGCAGATCAGCATATTAAATCTCTAAACCTGACGACTTGCACTCCATGCAGCTGAACCTATCGAGATTGCTTCATGTCTTCAGTAAACCTCTCGAGATAGCAACAGGTTCAAGCAGGAAAAGCTCGAGCA
This sequence comes from Chloranthus sessilifolius, assembly GCA_021018995.1. Lineage (NCBI taxonomy): Eukaryota > Viridiplantae > Streptophyta > Magnoliopsida > Chloranthales > Chloranthaceae > Chloranthus > Chloranthus sessilifolius. The sequence continues at coordinate 46,090,149 of CM037596.1, forward strand.
GTTCACTCTTCCATTCAGCCAACTTGTTGAACTATTCAAGTAACCTATTGAAGGGTGCTGAACCTGTCTTACTGTTTTAAGGAAAAAGCTTCAGCAAACCTGTCGAGTTCAGCAAGCTATTCTCCCAACCTCTCAAGTGGACAACTTATTGCAGCAACCAACGTCACGAATGGTTTTATGAACCTCTCAAATATATTGTTGAAGCTACTGATGAACCTGTCAAACATCTACACTCTAGCTCATTTCCTGCTTGCAACCTCTCGAGAATTCAAGTACAACTTTCCAACCTGTCGAACAGATTGCTGATACCCTCTTCATCTTCCCAAGCTACTCAAAAACTTCTGCAACTTATCCAACTTGGGTCCCAGCAGTCATTAACAGATGTGGGGGGTAGTTTTGGGAATTGCAATAGCTGTCATATGGATCTAAAGGGTTACTTTGGAAATTTCAAGAAGGCCCATGGGACAGCAGTCCACATGTGAATTATTTCATAATTAAATGCAACATTCCTTGGCTGAAATCAAGCCATTACAACTGAGCACAAATGAGAATATTCTTCTCTCTTCTGATTGGCCAGGGCATAAAGCACATGGATTAGAATAAACTAAAATTAATTCCTCTTCTCTGATTGGTTGAAACATAAGGCACATGGATCAAGGCAAATGTATAAATAAGCATCATTTTTGCTATAATTCTTGAGCAAGGAAACAAGGAACAAAGGAATAACCTGAGTTCTCTTTAGCTCAATTTAGATTTAGGTTTCATTTTTCCCCTTTTTCTTTTTCCTCTTCTTTCCCTAATCCAGCCTATTGGATTAGATCTGGGTAGCAGCAAATGGCTGATTTGAATTGTAAATAGATCTGTAAATTCATTGTGAAGAGCTCTGGATTCAGGCACAGATTGTGGGCTTGAGGCTGATTCATTGTAAGCTATCTTTTAATCAATGAAGAGCTATTTTTATAGTTCCATTAGATCTGTAATTCTTTCTATTCAATTGCTTTAGAGTTTTATAGATTTGATGTACCTATGGTTGCTTGAGCTTGTAGCCCGGCAACCATAGTGCTTGTAGTAATTTTCATGTTCCAATCTTTATCCCCATGGCTGGAGTACATCTATAGGATGATCTGATCATTCAAGTGGATAGATCATAGCCTTAGGACTAATCTAAAAATGAGGATAAAATTCGATTCTTCCTCTTTGCACTTGAGCTTGTAGCCAAGTGAAAGATTGTAGCAGATCCGAATTTTGCTCTAATTTCCAGATCTATTTTCAGTGATGAAGAGATATGGAATTATGCAGAGATTGAAGCCTTGTGTGCTAGGTCATTGCAAGCTGTTTGAAGTAATGATCAGCTGAGTTTAGATCCCCAAATAATCTGTGATTTCTAGTGGTTTCACCAAACATACATGGATTGGTTGATCCTATGGTTGTAAGTGTTTGTAGCCTTACAAACATAGTAGCTGCAATGGTTTTCTTACTTCAATTTGAGCCTTTAAATTGAATGAAATCCCTAGGATGATCTGTGACCATTCAAGTGGACAGATCATAGCCTTAAGATCAGTTCAAAACCTTTGGTTTAGATTGAATTCTTCTACCTTTCACTGGGGCTTGTAGCCAAGTGAAGGTCAGTTGCTAATCCATTTCTTGATCTATTTTGCAACAAAAACCAGCCCTTTGTTGTCTATTTCTCACCATTTTATATTTTATTTCTTCATTCACCTTCATCCTCTTTCAGATCTATCTTTTAATTCTGTTTTATAGCTTAGATCTAGTTTTATTTCTGTTTTTAGTTTAGATCTAGTTTAATTGTGACACTTAAAAACCTTCTCTTTACCTTGCTTTGTAGCTTAGGTTTAGAGTTGCCAGATCTGTAGCCCGATCTAGAGTTTACTATATGCCTTTAAGTTTTTAGATCATCACTCTCCATGAGACAAACTCTTACTTTCAAAACTTGCTACAACAGGCCCTGAATTCTTGCAGGACCGTGTTTGGTATTGTGCTATATTCCATCCATTTTGTTTTGTTTTACCATTCTTTACTTCTCTCATATTATTTTCATATCATATTTTTAATAATAAAAAGAAGCAGTAAAAACCTTTCAACAAGTTTTTGGCGTCGTTGCTGGGGAGCTTTGATCTAAGTATAGTAATCTGAGTTTTGTTTTTATTCTTTGTAGATGTAGTGTTTGAATAAATGCCAGCTGTAATTTTTGTATTTTTTCTTTATTTTCTATTTTAGAATTTTTGTGTCTTTGTAGTGTTTGATAAAATTACGGCTCTGTCTTCTATAATATATATATATATATATATATATATATATATATATATATATATAATTTTTTAGAATGATACATCAGCAGAGGAGGACCAACAGTACCTCATCTGTCATTTCCTCATGCTTTTCAAGAGCATTTTCCTTTTTTCAAGGGGAAAGTTAGTTGGAGGAAATGTAGACTGTTTGACAGTTGCTATCCTTAATGAGATGGTGGAACACCTTGCCCACACTGCTTGTTTGGGGTAAGGTATATGCTGAAATTGTTGAAGTATGAGATGAGGAGGCCCCACCTATGTGCTAAAAAGTACTCATTTTAGGCTTCTCAGTAGGGCTAGTACAGCAATCCATTTGGACACTTGCCCTGCTACTCCTCCATCAGCCCGTTTTTGACTGTCCACCTGATGTAGAGCTGGAGCAGCTCCCTGCATCTCTCTTACAACTGCTAGTTTGGAGCTGGAGAATCTCAGGTTTGATGTAAATGCAAAGGTATGGCCTTTCATTTTTTATATTGCAGTTCTTTTCAGTTCAGTTGAGTTCCAAATGGGATGTATCTGTATGTCATTTATGAACCCCCATCCAGACTGCTGAGATCATGGATCTTCATTTTTGGGAAGAATCATGAAGGTTAATGAGCAAGGGCTCATAATTTGTTTGAAAATTTTATGGAGTCTCTGAATTCATTCACTTTTAAAGATTTTCCTTTGATAATTGATCTCAGCTATGTCCGATATGTAATATAGTAGTTTTTAGTCTTCTTTCTATATAGTGTTTTTATGATCTGATTTCGTATGAATCCTGCTTTTAAATGTGTGCAATTCATGATGTTAATTCGTTGATCATGATGTAGATTCATAAGCATCAAAAACAAGCATCACAAGGCCTACATTCATTCTCAGACCATTGTCGGAAGTTATGTCTTAGAATTTTTCTATTTTAGGAGTTTTGTTTAGTGTTGTTTTTAACATATCTGCTGTTTTTAGTTTAAGCATGCTGTTTTTTACTTTTGTTTCTTATTTTTTCTGTTTTCTTAGAATATATGTGTTTACTGTTTTGGTTACTGTTTTTCTTGATTTTTCTATGTTTGAATACTGTTCTTGCCTTTATTTTTGCTATTTTTGTGTCTGATTTTCTATTTTTGCAGGAATATACTTTGGTTTCTTCCATTTGTAGAGCATTCTTTCTATTTTTCTGTCAATAGATTCAGTTTTGTGCTTTTATTTTTTGTTTTCTGCATATAGTTCATTCTTTATTGTTTGCAAACCCTGCCGCCCCTAGCTACTCACTGTGCAAACATTGAGGACAATGTTCATCTTAGGTTTGGGGGTATGGTAGGGTGTGCCAATGGAATAGTTAATGTTAGTGTAGCAGTGTTGGATTAAATTTTTTTGAAATAAAGTGAATTTCCACCTGATTTTTATAAAAAGAGGAAATTTAAAACTTTTTAAAACTGAAATTTATTATAGCTCTAACACTTTCATAAAGCAAATGTCAAGAAATTTCTCACAATTGGTGCTTAGTGAACTAGAAAAGAGAGAAAATTGTGAGGATAAACCTCAGGAATTTAATGAAAGACCACACCCAGTGAGTTTTGGGCCTGTAAAATAATTCTTTGAAGAGTACTTTTGGAAATTTTTTCTACTCTAAGGACTGATTGGAGCTACTCTTTTTCACTAGAAGTTGTGCACTCCAAATTAAAACAGTTTGACAGAACTCAGGACATTAAAGATATGATGTAAGGCCATCTTTGGATAGTTTGAGCTTAAAAATCCTTAACCCTTTGAACTACCCTTGATACACACCATTTGAGCCTTAAAAATCCAAGCGCTCTTTGACAAAAAATCTTAGAATTTGAACCCAAATCTCAGTGACCTAATGCAGCCTGACCCTCATACTAAGATTTCAAAAGGTAAAGGAGAAGAAGTTGAAGATGGTTGAGTTAGTTTAACATTTGGTTAAAGGAGAAGAAAGCACATTTGATGACAGCTGTGGAGCTGTGACATTCGAGCCCATATAAAAAAAAATGAGAAAAATGCAAAAGGAAAGCACATGAAAAGAGAAAAATAGAAAAAGATAACAAAAAGAGAAAGAGAAGTCACTTCATTGGAAAATTGAAAAGAAGATTAGAAATTGATCACTTCGAATTTGAAAATTCAAAAAGATGGAGTTGTGCTGAAATGAAGGTTGTGAAGTTGCAAATCACCTCCTTACCTTGTTGATTTCTCAATTTTGAATCCTTTGTACCCTTTTATTCTTTATAACCTCATCCATAAGCCACATTACAACCCAATAAAAAGACCTTACTGATCTAAAATGGATTGAGTTGTCATATGGAGATGAGGAGCTGCTTAATCTATGGTGAAATGGGCTAGAAGATTTCAGGAATTAGTAGCCATGCCTATGCTCATGCTTGCAGTCCTATTTGAGGGCTATAACAGTTCTTGAGCTGGAGTGAAATGATACACCTTGCAATTTTACTTTGAGTGACAGCCCTGGTGAGACTTGGGTCTGAAATTGAGTTTGTTAGGGGCACTATCCAAACAGAATTCTCAAATTAATGGTGAGGTTTACACTAATTTTAACACACTATACCATTGATGTGAGCTGATTGTTTATGGAGGAAGTGAAACATGATTTTAGTGTTAAAATATTGTTTTACTGATGATACTCCTCTAAAAAGCTGAATGAGTTTTATTGTTTGAACTCTATTTTGACATATTGCACTGATATTAACTGCTTTATTGGAGAAGTTTGTGGGTACCTTCACTGAAAACCCTCAAGAGACTACACTCCTCCTCTAGGGATCACCTAGGGGTTTAAAAGGCTTGGTGCATATGCTAAATGCATCCGTGCTCCCTACGAAAGTGGCATTTAGTTTGGTAGGTTACTTGTTTAATTTTCACTTTGCATGAGGACTAGCAAAGAATAGGTTTGGGGGTGTGTTAGTCACTGATTTTTGCCACTTTCTACCTCCTAACCTAGGCTTTACTAGAGCCTAGAGCCATTTAATAACTAATGATTAATGTGTTTTTATAGCTAAGGAATATGCAGCCATTCATGAAATAGGTGGCATGAGGAGGATTTAAAGCTAAGATAGCTGCTGATATTGTAATAAACAGCAGAAAGAACCTTCAAGACAACACTTTCAGCAATATACAACAAGATGGAACTTGAGCAGATGAGAATTCTTGGAAGTTTGATGAGAAGGCAGCTATTTGAATGCATGGGAGCTGCAGCACATGGTTACTCTTGAGTTATACTTAGATCATGTTACAGTTGTGTGTACATTGAAGCAAAATAGCAGCTGGATATGCATTCACTCAAGCAGCTCAAAGTGCATCCTGCAGCTGCCTATTGTGTACTTGAGCTGATGATTGTGTACTTGAGCTGATGAGGACTTTCAGCCTGTGCATGTGGTTCAGCCCATTTAGCAGTAATAGATACTTGAGCAGATAAATATTCAGCTGTGTGAACAAAATAGCATGCTCACACCTTCAAGAGTAGGCCAGCTATATCAATAATAGAAGGGAGCAATTGCACACTTAAAAAGGTTTCAATAGCAGCAATTCAGTTTTTAGCAGCACACTAGAAAAGCCATTTGGAACACCATCTTGAGCTGTTGAGCTGAACCAAAGCATGAAGCAGCAATTTATAGAGTTGTTGCTGCTATAACCATTGAACCTCATGAGCAGCACTTTGATGCACTCGAGCTATTGCAGTGTTGGAAAGCCAGCTGGAATAAAACTCAAGCAGTTTAGAGGCTTAAAGTTGAACCTCTCGGGTGCTCAAGTAAATAAATAGAGTAGTTCAGCTTTCACATGCACCCCACGAAGTGTTCATGAGGAACCTATCGAGTTGTTTAATGGTGCTGAAGTGAACCTCACGAATGGTTCTCTGCAGTTTCAGCAACCTGTCGAGTGGATCTTCAATGCTTTAGTCAACCTGTCGAGCAAATCAACATATTAAAGCTCTCAACCTTTCGACTTACACTCCATGCAGCTAAACCTATCGAGATTGCTTCATGTCTTCAGTAAAACTCTTGAGATAGCAACAGGTTCAAGCAGGAAAAGCTCGAGCAGTTCACTCTTCCATTTAGTCAACCTGTCGAACTATTCAACTAACCCATCGAAGGGTGCTGAACCTGCCTTGCTATTCTAAGGAAAAAGCTTCAGCAAACTTGTCGAGTTCAGCAAGCTGTTCTCCCAACCTCTCTACTGGATGACTTATTACAACAACCAAACTCACAAAACTTGTTGAGGTATTTCAGATGCTTGTTGTTATTTTATTGAAAACAGCGGTGAAAAATAAATCAAAGGAAGAGATGTAACAGGGTCTAGCACAGCAAGTCTAAAATACACAAACTTGCAAGATACAGGGCCTGTTGTAGCAAGTTTTAATGTAAGAGTTTGTCCCACAGGGAGTGATGATCTGATACCACTAGGGTGTATAGTAATCTGCAGATCTAGATACAGATCTAGCAACGCTAAACTTAAAGGTAAAGAGAGGAAGTTTAGGTGTCACAAAAACTAACCTAAAACTAAGAAAAACAGAAGTAGAAACTATAGCTAAAAGGAAGGGGAAAAAAAGATGGATGTAGTGTGAGAAAATAAAGTAAACTGATGAAGAAGCAGATAGCTAAGGTTAAATTAGTTATGCAACTCAGATTTTGAAATGGAAATGCAGCAGTCCTTCACTTGGCTACAAGCACAAGTGCAAGGAATAACCCATGCCATTTAGACAGCTCTTAAGGCTATAATCTGTTCACTTGAATGGTCACAGACTATCCAATAGATATGGTTAAATCCCATTGATTAACTCATAAATCTGACCTAACTCAAGGGAATGGATTGATCTTAAGGCTATAATCTGTCCACTTAAATGGTCATAGACTATCCAATAGATTTCCTCTATTTACTGAATTAAGTCAACTCATGAAAACCATTGCAGACACTATGTTTGTAAGGCTACAAACTCATGCATTCATAGGAGCAAACAGATCTAGGAAATCAAGTGAAAACCACCTAAAATCCTTGGCGGAATGGGGACTTAAACTCAGCTGGTCATTGCTACAAAAGGCCTGTAATGACTCAGCTCACAAGTCTGCAATCTCTATAAAACTCATATCTAAACTCTGATAATGGTGATGCAAAATAGAGGAGAGTTTGGCGCCTCACAATCTCTCACAATGCTACAAGCCCAAGTGCAGAGAAGAAGAATCCATCTAAGACCTATGAGAAAGACCTTCCTTAGGGCTATAGTCTATCCACTTAAATGGTCACAGACTATCCTAGAGGCTACCTTCCACACAAATGATGAGATAGAACAGTAAAACTACTGTTGCCACCATGGTTGCAAGGTTACAAGCTCAGGCAACCATGGGAGCATCAAAACTATAAAAATCTATGTGAAAAATACAGGTAAAATATAAATTTAATGGAGCATTTAAAATGACAAAGCATTGAATAAAATGAAACTTACAATGCTTGCCCTCAAGGCAGCAGCCTGTGCAAACCCCAAAATAGATCTTTTGTTTAAAACAAAATCCATTACATTATATGAAATTAAACTTAAACTGTTACAAAGAATCTAGCCCAGCAATGCTGCTGTGCTAGGGCAAGAAGAAGGGGTGAAGAGAAGAGAAAACTAAAACCCTTAAAGAAACTTTGAATAAAACCGAGCCAACTATTCTAGGTTTAAAACCCTAAGTGAACCAGGCTATTCCTGGCTCGAAACCCTAACCCTAGGTGATCACAAGTTAACCCTGGATAATTTATAAAATAGTAAACTGTTCTATTTATAGGCAAACCCTAAAACATTTGTGTGCAACAGCCAATCTGAAATAAACATGTTGGGAGCTGGTGTCACGACTTCATTATGGCCCTTAGATTGCCTCGGGATGTGTGGGACAGATGGGCACCTCGAGAGGTGTGCCCTACAAGTGTGAAATACCCAAATTGTCCCTGTAGTGGACTGAGAAGCAGGAATCCCATGCTTCGCATAGCTAGGATGCTTCATGTTGGCCTCTCGCGAGGCTGGCGCATGGCTGGAATGCCTAGTGAAGAAGGCTCGCGAGGATCTATTTATATTGACTAGCAGAGCTCGCGTAGATGATCTCCATGTGGCTTTGGGTCACGAGGCTCTCGCTGGGCTGAAGAATACACCTTTCCAGGTTCTCGCACATATGGAATATGAAGGCTTGCAGGTGGCTCGCGAGGTTGGCTTTATCTTTTAAGCGAGGAAGCTTTGCACAATAGATTTTCTGAAGATGCAATCTGCGTGAGAGCTTCGTGAGCAGATGACTACTGGAGTGATTAAACCTCATGAGGACATATGAACTGCGTGACGCGATGGACTGCTGCTGGCCTGAGCTATGAGAGATGCTCGCGAGGTCCCTTTCTGAATCAATTGAACCTCACAAGAGTTTTGCGAGGTTACTCTTTGTGCTCCTGATGTTGTGCAGTGTCTGCTGCAGTAGTCTTCTCTGCCTGGCTCCATACACCTTCCACTGTTGGACTTCTGGGGTCCCTTTAGGCAAACCCAATGGTCCTAATGGTGTGCCAAATTGCCCAAATGGTGTGAACCACCATGGTGCCTTCAATGCCTGCCCAATAGCTCCACCACCTGACATAAAATGCAGTCTTCTTGGATTAAAAATGTTGGATTGCAGTATTTAGACTCTTATTTTGCTCTTATCTACAAAACACACTTAAAACACATTATTTAACATGCTCAAAGGTCCATCAAAGGCTAGGTTGAGGGGTGAAAAATAGTATTTTTTAGTGCTCAACACACCCCCAAACCTAATCTTTGCTAGTCCTCGAGCAAGGGCTAAATAAAAAAAAAAAAAAAAAAAATTTCAAAATAGAAAATGCCACTTTTGTAGGGAGCATGGATACATTTAGCATATGTACCAAGCCTTTTAACCCCTAGGTGATCCCTAGTGGAGGAGTGAAGCCTCCTGAGAGTTTTCAGTGAAGATACCCACAAACTTCACCAATAAAATTGTTATGTAAAGTGCAGTCTATGACAAAACAAAATTTAACAAATAAAGCTTCATTCCATACCCGTTCTTTAAAATTCAAAGGAAATTACAGCAGTAATGCAGCCATTTAAAACTTAAAATCAACATGCATGTGCATCACCACCAATCAGTTCACAATAGGAATCCAATGTTCATAAATCAGTACAAAGCTTGCCTTTGATTCAAAAATCAGGTGTGTATACAACCCCAATGAATTAAATTTTCAGACCCAATCCTCACCAAGGCTTTCTCTCAACATTGAAAATCCAAGGGTGTTCACATTCAAAGCAGCTCAAGAGCAGTTACAGATCCCAAATGGGCCTGCAAGCATGAGCATAGGTAAAGCTTCTAATTTCTAACATCCTTATGACTTTGCACCATAGATTGGACACTCCCTCATCTCCACATGATAGCTCATTTCACTTTAGATCAACAAGGTCTTTTCAATGGGTTGTAATGTGGCTTAAGGGTGAGGTTTAGAAAGAATAGGGGACACTTGTTAGTTAATGATTGTTGGAGTTATTTTAGGTGCTTGCTGTTAACGTTATTTGAAAACAGTGGTAAGAATGTGTTAGTAAAAATAAATCAAAGGTGGATTGAAGAAAAATACAAAAAAGCAAGTCTAAAATACCATAGACCTGCAAGAATCGAGGGTCTGTTGTAGCAAGTTTTGAAAAGTAAGAGTTTGTCCCACAGGGAGTATTGATCTAAACCGCAAGGGTTGTATAGTAGTCTCCAGATCTAGCTACAGATCTGACAATCCTAAAGGAAGGGTGTTTAGGTGTCACTAAGCTATACTAAAAACTAAGAAAAATAGGAATAAACTACAGCTAAAGAAAGGGATAAAAAAGGATGATGATGATGTGTGATAAAATAAAGATAAAATATGGAGAAGTAAACAACTAGGGAAAAATCAGTTATGCAACTCAGTGTTAGTCATGAATCTGTAGCAATCCTTACTGATTTGTATTAAAAACCTCAGCAAGGAAGAAGAATTCAACTTAACCCATGTCATTTAGACTGCTCTTAAGGCTATACTCTATCCACTTAATTGGTCACAGACTATCCAATAGAGTTTGTCAAATCTCATTGATTAAATCAGAAAAACTAACCTAATCCAAAGGAGTGGACTGATCTTAAGGCTATAATCTGTCTACTTAAATGGTCACAGACTATCCAATAGATTTTCCCCAACCAATGAATTAAATTAGGCCATGAATACCATTGCAGACACTATGTTTGCAAGGCTACAAGCTCCCCAGATCTGTTACATATCTGCCAGGCATTCATAGGAGCAAACAGACTTTGAAAACCATGTGGAAACCACAAGGTATCTCAGGCTGAATGAGGATTTAGATTCAGCTGGTCATTGCTACAAAAGGCCTGCAATGACTCAGCCCACAAGTCTCCAATCTCTATAACAACTAAGATCTACACACTAATAATGGTGATGCAAAATAGAGTAGGTTTGGCTCTACACCATCTCTCACTAGGCTACAAGCTCAAGTGCAGAGAAAAAGAATCCATCTTAGATCCGTGACCAAGACCTGCCCTAGGGCTATAGTCTATCCACTCAAATGGTCATAGCCTATCCACAAAGGCTTCCTTACCCACAAATGATGAGATAGACCATGTAAACTGCTACTACCACCATGGTTCCAGGGCTATAAGCTCTAGCTTCCATGGGCCTTTCAATCAGCTCAAATCCTAAATGCATCCTATAGCCTAAACAAAACAACAGGCAAATAGGAAATAACAGATTGAATTAACATTAAAATAGGCATTGCATTGATTGAAATGAACTTACAATGTTCTGCGCTCAACGCAGCAGCCTGTGTAAACACCAAATCAGCTCACTCCATTTCATACAAAACCGATTGCAAAATATGAAATAAAACTAACTATTACATAGAACCTAACCCAGCATTGCTGTTGTGCTAAGAAAAGAAGAAAATGAAGAAGGGAAAAGGAAACTAAACCTAAATGAGCACAGGACCCTTAGCTCAGATCTCAGGCTATTCCTGGATAATTTGCAAATGTAGATAACAGTCCCTTATATATGCATCCCTTGAAACCCTAATGTGCATTAGCTAATTAGAAGAGAGATGCTTTGGAGTGGCTCATTCGTGGCCCTTGGATGCTTCGAGCTGTGTGGACATAGATTAAAACCTCGGAATGTGTGCCCTAATTAAAGTGAATTCCCAAAACTGTCGCTAAACATTGAAACATGTGGCTGAGAAGTTAGGGGCCCGAGCTTCGCACAACTGGAGTTGCTTCAAGTGCTCACTTGCTAGGCTGTCGCTGAGCTAAAGAGCTACTCGCTCAGATCATCTAGGAGCTCGCGAGGTTGAAAATGTAGTAGCTTAATGCTGCTCGCTAGGCTGATAAGTGGCTCACGAGGTTGAATTACAGCGCACGGGATCTGTGCGAGAGCTAGGCGATGGGTGATAGCAGCTCGCAAGGCTAACCTCTACACTTCACATGGTTCATAGTGTGTAGCTTTAGTGTGCTCACAGAGATGAGTGAAGCGCACGAGAGCTATGCGACATGCCTTCCTAAAGCTCTGCCTGCGCGAGATCTACTGTGTGCTTTGCAGGCTTGTGAACCTCGCGACAACTGTGCGAGGTACTTCCTTAGGCCATTTCTTCACTGAGCTAAGCGATTTCTGCCATGGACTGCGCAAGCTTGCATTTGTTGCAGGTCTATGAGCCTCGCGTCAACTGCGCGAGGTACTCTTCTGAAAAAAGTGAACCTGGCGAGTGAACCTCATGAGGGCTTATCTCTGGTACACTGTTGTTGTGCTTAGCCTACTGCAGCAATATCCTTAACTTGGGCCCACCTTCCTCTCATCCATTGGACTTCTAGGACCCACCTTGGCATGCAATATGGTCACCATGGTGTGTGCTACCATGGTGCATTCTCTGGTTTTGCCTCAGCTCACAGATTGGCATCAAATTCACTCTTCTTGGCTTGAAAAAGCATAGATTGTACATTAAGCTCTTATTTTCCTATTTTCTACAAAACTTAATAAAAACACATTATTTTATATGCTCAAAGGTCCATCAAAGGCTAGGGGGGTGAAAAGTGGTACTTTTCGGGGCTTAACACACCCCCAAACCTAACCTTTGCCAGTCCTGGTGCAGAGGCAAAATTAAAAATATTTATTCAAAATAGATGCATTTACGAAAATGCATTTATATGCTCCCAACGAAAATGCCACTTTCGTAGGGAGATAAGATGCATTTAGCATATGCACCAAGCCTTTTTAACCCCTAGGTGATCCCTAGTGGAGGAGTGAAGTCTCCTAAGGGTTTTCAATAAAGATACCCACAAACTTCACCAATAAAATAGTTAACAATAGTGCATCAATGACACAATAGAATTTAATGAATAAAACATCACTCCACAGCCATTCTTTAAAAAGCAAAGGAAATTACAGTAGTAGTACATGCTATTGAAACTCAAAGTCAATATGTAATGCATCACCACCATTCAATTCACATAGGAATTACATTATGCACAAATCAGCACTAAGCTCACTAGTGATTCAAAAATCAGGTATGTATACAACCCCATTGACATTAAAGTTTAGACCCAATCCTTACTGGGGCTATCTCTCAAAAATCAGGTATGCCCTGCAATTGCCTATGTCTGTGGCCTGGCAATCGTAGCATTTGTAGTGATTATAATGTTCTGATGAAAACCTGAGAATGGGGTGAATCTATTGGATGATCTGTGACCATTGAAGTGGACAGATCATAGCCTTAAGGTCAATCCAAATCTCTGGCTTAGATCAGATCCGTTTACCCTGCCGTTGTGCTTATAGCCAGATGAGGGATTGATGCACTCTGAATTCTTTGTAACACTGTCAACTCAATCCAATTGCAGCAAGACCAAACTCCAAGCTATTTCTCTCCATTTTCTATTTCCAATTTCACCAAATATTCCCCTCACTTGTAAGATCTAAACTCTAGATTTAATCTCAATTCATTTATGTATTTAATTATGTTTCTATAGTTTAGTTTAAAGTGACAACCCCTTAAAACCTCTCCTCTCTCTTTTGCTATTTTAGTATTAGGTAGGGTGCCAGATCTGCCTTAGATATGGAGATTTACTTAATTTTCAGCTCACATTTCCCTGTGGACATACCCTTACTTACCCTTAAAAACATGCTACAACAAGCCCTAACTTACAGGTCTGTGTGCCTGCTTGCCTTGGTGTGGGCAACCAATAGATCCTTTAATTATGTAATTTTATACCTCTTTTTGAACACAAGAAGCCAACAAGTTTTTGGCGCCACTGTCGGGGATCTGTGTGCTTAAAATTGGTAGATCTAAGTTTGGTTTAGTATAGATTGTAGATCTGTAATAGACTGTTTAGTTTTTCACTAACTGTTTTCTAAAGTTTTTGCTGTTTTAGAATAGTTTTTGTTGTTTTTAACAGATTGGAAGCTGTGTCGAAGGAGGAGCATTTTGCTAAAGTTTGCATCCCTCTACTCTTATTTTCCTTATATGTGGATTTGTAGATTTATTAGTTAATTGTGCTTGTTCCTGATTGTTGTGTTAAATTTGCTCTGCATCTTGTGTGCATTAAGATTGTGAGTGGTGTATATTTGGAAGGAGAACTCTCAATCCTCAGATTGTTCTATTAAATCCAGTGGTTGGAAGAATTCTTAGGTCAAAACAAATCTCACCCACATCTACAGCATCTGAATCTGCTGAAATGGGTGACCAACCTAAAACCTTGAAGGAATTCAATGTACCAGGGGTTTATAATTACCCCTTCAGCATTCAATTCCCTGCTGTTCAAGGGAACTATGAGATCAGGTCTTCCATAATCCAAATGCTACCCTCATTCCATGGCCTGACCAAAGCAGACCCATATAAGCATATTGATGAATTTCTAAGACTGTGCACTACATTCAATATAACAGGTTTGGGGGAGGAAGAAACCAGGATGAGACTCTTTCCTTTTTCATTAAAGGATAAAGCTAGGACTTGGTTGTCAATGCTCCCATTTAACAGTATTCAGTCCTGGAGTGATCTTTAATGTCAGTTTTTGGCCAAATTTTTCCCCATGTCCAAGACAAGCCAGTTGAGGAAGGACATTATCTCATTTGCTCAAGACCCAACTGAGGACTTTCACCAAGCATGGGAGAGATTCAAAGAACTCCTGAAGAAATGTCCCCATCATCAAATCCTTGAGTGGCAGCTTGTTCAAAGTTTCTATAGGGAATTGATTCTAAAAGTAGAGATATGGTAGATGCCTCTTGTGGTGGTACTTACATCCACAAAACTACTGAGGAGGCTTGAGAATTGTTTGACATCATCAGTGAGAACTCCATGTAGAGAGAGACATTGTCTAGGGACTTGGACATCCCTAGAATGGTAAAAGAAAATACCAAATGAGGAAAGATGTATGAGGTAAGTGGGCATAACGATTTCGAAAGGAAAGTGGACAGTTTGACCCAGAAGTTTGATAAGCACATGGGAGCAATGCTGTCACCCATGGCTGCTAAAGTTGAGGAAGCATGTGTTATATGCTAGTCCCCCACTCACTCTCTTGAGGAATGCCCTTCATTTGTTCAATTTCCAGATTTAGTGATGGAGCATGTGGCTGCCACTCAGTCTTTTAGGCAACAGCCCACTACTGGTTAGCAATGGAGAAACCACCCCAACTTGAGGTGGAGACAAGATACCTTTTCGAACAAGCAGCAATAGCCCCAACAGTCCATGCCTTACAAAAATGTTCAACCATACCACCAGAATTACTTTCCAATGCTCCACTATCAACAACCCATGACTCAGCTTGTGCAGCAAGCTGCACCCCCTCCAGCTGCTAGATCACTTTCTTTTGAGGAACAAGTTTTGACCTCATTGCAGAACTTAGGACCCTTGTCTCAAACTGTACACTCTCATAGCCAAAGCATTAAAAAGATATAAGACCATCTAGGTCAGCTATCTAATGCTTTAACAAAGAGAGAAGAAGGGAAGTTGCCTAGCCAACCCATGGACAACCAAAGGAGACAATATGTGGTAGGTGAGGTTTCTTCTTCCCATGAGGAAGCCAAATCTATCACCATATTAAGAAGTGAAAGGCTGGTGGACAATCAAGTAGGCTGTGAGCCTTTGACAAATTTAGAAAAAGAAAAAGAGAAGGTACAACAGCAACAACCCATATTGAACGAGAAAGATAATGATGATCCTTAAGAAAAAAATATAATAAAATAAAGAGATGATGAGTTGGCTAAGGCTGCAAATGAGAGAGCAGTCCCACATTTGTCATTTCCTAAGGCAATGCAAGCGCCTTCCCCTTTTGATAAAGGGCATGCCAAAATAGAGGAAATGATGGAAACTTTTAATCAAGTGAAGACCAATCTGCCTCTACTTAATACAATCAAGCTAGTTCCAGCCTATGCCAAATTTTTAAAGAACCTTTGCACCCACAAAAGACAATCAATGATACATCTGTTCGAGAAAGTCTTTTCAGAAGAATAACTAAAACAAATACTGACTATTGCAACTCCAACAAAACTCTAAGACCTTGGAGTCCCCATTATCCCCTGCATCATTGGGGATCATACCATTGAAAAGGCCTTGCTAGATCTGGGAGCTCGTGTAAATTTACTTCCATATTTAGTATATGAGAAGCTGGGCTTAGGAGAGTTGAAGCCCACACATGTAGTCTTACAACTAGCTGACAGATCTGAAAGGAAGCCTGTGGGGATCATTGAAGAAGTCTTAGTTGGGGTTGACAAATTCTTTTATCCTGCTGATTTTCTGGTGCTGGATATGGAGCCAAGCAAGTGTGCTACTTCTATCCCTGTGATCTTAGGCAAGCCCTTTTTGGCCACTGCAAATGCTTGTATACAATGCAGATCAGGGGTCATGTAAGTATCTTTTGGCAATATGAAAGTCAAGCTGAATGTGTACAATTCAACCCATCAGCCCCACTTAGAAAATGAGAACTGTTTTTCCATTGATGTGCTGGACGAGTTTGGGCAAGAAAATCTACCTCACTTGTTGCATGGTAATCATTTGTTTAATGTTTTTAAAGAAGTATGGAATGAAATAGTGGAAGACAAAGCTCCCACATCTGAGCTTGAGCAAGTGAAAAGTATAAATTCTGAAGTAGGGCTAGCAAACCATCACCCATGGACTCCCGCTTTATTACCTCTTCCACCACCTTTTAAGGCACCCCTATTGCCTTCACTCATCAATCCCCCAGATGTGGAATTAAAGAAACTCTCAAAATCTTTAAAATATACCTTTTTAGGAGCCAATCACAAACTCTCAGTGATAATCTCTTCCTTCCTCACTCTTGAGTAGGAAGAAGAATTACTTTGTGTGCTAAAAAGGCATAAGAGAGCAAATAGGGTGGACTATTATAGATTTGGGGGGATAAATCCAGCTATGTGCATGCACAAAATTCATCTTGAAGAGGGTTCTAAACCTTCTAGAGAGATGCAAAGGAAGCTTAACCCACACATGCAGGAAGTTGGAATGAAGGAAGTAATCAAACTTCTGGATGCTAGGGTCATTTACCCTATCTCAGATTCTCAATGGGTGTCCCCTACCCAGGTGGTGTCCAAGAAATCTGGGATCACAGAAGTTAAAGCAGACTCAGGTGAGCTAATTCCAACCAGACAGACCACTGGTTGGAGGGTATGCATAGACTATCGCAAGCTTAATGGGAAAACTAGCAAAGATCACTTCCCATTGCCTTTTATAGATCAGATCTTAGATAACTTGGCAAGTAAGGATTTTTATTATTTTCTTGATAGTTATTTAGGAAACAACCAGATTCCTGTTTACCCATAAGATCAAGAAAAAACCACATTTACTTGTCCATTTGGAACCTTTGCATATAGAAGAAGGCCATTTAGCCTATGTAATGCACCTGCCACTTTTCAAAGATGTATGTATGCTATTTTTCTAACATGATTAACAAGTTTTTAAAGATTTTAATGGATGATTTCTCTATTTTTGGGGATGATTTTAGCCAATGCCTGCACCATCTCAGCCTTGTGCTGCAAAGGTGTGAGGAGACCAACCTAATTTTGAGTTGGAAAAATAGATGATTTTAGCCAATGCTTGCACCATCTCAGCCTTGTGCTGCAAAGGTGAGAGGAGACCAACCTAGTTTTGAGTTGGGAAAATAGTCATTTCATAGTTACTCAAGGTATTGTCCTAGGACATGTTATTTCCCAAAGAGGAATAGAGGTTGATCAAGCTAAAATTGATTTAATAGCACATTTTCCCCCTCCTAAAACTGTCAAACAAGTCAGGTCATTCTTGGGCCATACTGGTTGCTACAGGAGGTTCATCAAAGACTTTAGCAAAATTTCCAAGCCTCTTTTCCACTTGTTGTGCCAAGAGTTTCCATTTGTGTTCAATGATGAATGTCTAGCTTCTTTTGAACTTCTGAGGACCTATTTGACTACTGATCCTATATTGCGAGCTCCTGATTTCTCTTTGCCATTTGAGCTGATGTGTTATGCATCAGACTTTGCCATTGGTGCAGTACTGGGACAAAGGAAAGATAAAGCACCATGTGTGGTGGCATATGCTAGTAAATCAATGGTTAATGCTCAATTAAACTATACCATAACTGAAAAGGAGCTGCTAGCCATTGTATTTGCTTTGGAAAAGTTTAGATCATATGTGTTGGGATCCAAGATCACTGTGTTTACTGACCATTCAGCCTTGAAATGCCTCTTGTCTAAGGAGGCTAAAGCTAGACTAATTAGATGGATTTTTCTTCTGCAGGAATTCAACTTCAAAATTAAAGAGAAGAAGGGGGTTGAAAATGTGGTTGCTGACCACTTATCAAGGATTCAAGATGCTGAAATAGAGAGCTTGCCCATCAATGATTCCTTCCCAGATGAGCAACTTTTCACTGTGGAGATAAGTATGCCTTGGTTTGCCAACGTAAACTATCTTGCTGTGGGAAGGGTACCCCTACATTGGAGTAAGGATGATAGGAATTTGTTCTTCTCATAAATTCGATATTACATGTGAGAGGATTCTCATCTCTTTAAGTATTGTGCAGACCAGGTGATAAGAAGATGTGTACCTGAAATTGAGTTTGACAAGATTTTAACCATGTGTTATGAACAGGCTTGTAGGGGCCATTTCAGTGGCAACAAGACTACCGCAAAGGTGCTTTAAAGTGGTTTCTATTGGCCCACTCTTTTCAAGGATGCCATACAGCATTGCAAAGCTTGTTCTAGATGCCAGCAAATGGGAAGTATTACAAAAAGAAACTCCATGTCTTTACAACCTGTGCCTGTTGTTGAACTATTTGACATATGGGGAATTGATTTTATGGGACCTTTTCCCCCCTCCTATGGATATAATTTCATTCTTGTAGCTGTGGACTATGTGTCCAAATGGGTAGAGGCCATAGCTACAAGAATAAATGATCATAATGTTGTCATTAGGTTCTTAAAGGACATCATCTTCTCTAGGTTTGGCACCCCCAAAGCTATTATTAGTGATGGAGGAAGCCACTTTTGCAACAAACCTTTTGAAAAACTATTAGAAAAATACTCTGTGACCCATAGAGTTGCTACTCCCTACCACCCACAAACCAGTGGGAAAGAAGAGATTTCCAATAGGGAAATCAAAGACATCTTAGAGAAGATTGTGTGAGCTGATATGAGAGATTGGTCCATAAAACTGCTAGATGCCTTGTGGACTTATAGGACTGCCTATAAGACCCCATAGGGATGTCCCCATTCAGGCTAGTGTATGGTAAGGCATGTTACTTGCATGTTGAGTTAGAACATAGAGCATATTGGGCCATTAAAATATTAAATTCTGACTTAACTTCTACTGGTGTGAACAGGAAATTGCAATTATCTGAGCTTGATGAGTTAAGGTTGGAAGCATATTCAAATGCCTAGATCTACAAGGAAAAAAACAAAGCCTTTCATGACAGGCACTTGCTGCAGAAAGAATTCAAAATAGGTGACAAGGTATGGTTGTTCAATTCAAGATTAAAAATTTTTCCAGGAAAATTGCAGTCCAGATGGGATGGGCCTTACATAGTTTTATATGTTTCCCCATCCGGGGCTGTAGAAATCATGGACCCCAAAGATGGTAGAGTCATGAAAGTCAATGGGCAGAGGCTAAAGATTTGTATTGAAAAAATTTATGAGCCTGAGGAGACCGTTGATTTTCAGGACCCTCCAATTTATACATGATTTCAGTATGTATCATATGTACTATATTTTGATTTTTTTTTAAGTGATTACTTTCTATTTTGATGTTTTGTTCATTTTCAATAAATTTTCCATTCTAGCATTAGGTCATCATAGCAATCTTACCAAGTAGTCCAGGGACCATGGGAGTAAGTCAACAATGAAAACAACATGAATGGAAGCACAGTAAACGAGTTTGTTGGGTGCTGAGGCTGAACACAACACAAAAATATAGTTTCTGTGAGTATATGGGACCTTTCGATAGGTCATTTAAGGATTTCAATAGGTCATTTGAGGATTTTGATAGGCACTGAGACTTGTCGATAGGTGAAAACAACTCTTCAATAGGTTCAAAAGGTCGGAAAGAAGTTTTTGATAGGTTCTAGATACTTTTTAGGAACCTATCGAAAGGATCAATCATGCGCTACATGAACCTATTGATAGGAAGGATTTGACCTATCGAAACATTTCATTTGCATGTTGTATGTTTTATAGTGTTCAACAGGATGCTTTGACCTATCGAAATCACTCAGCTCATCCTATCAAAATCGATTTTCACTCTTTATATACCTGTCGTTAGGTCATTTTTGCACATTCAACACCTCCTGTGAAACCCTAGCTCTCTCTTCCTCATTGGTCGCTGCTCTCATTTTCTGCCACATACTATAAGGACCTTTTGCCACTCATTTTGCCACTCCTCAAGTTCATTCAGCCAGCACAAATGAGCATTTTGCACCTAATTTTTTGGAAATTGGAGTTGTGCATCACGATTTCTGCAAAACCCTAGGAGTTTTGGGTAAGCTGTCTCTCTGCTTCACTCTGTTGTTTTCCTAGTTGTTTACTTTAGAATTTTAATTTAAATTGGTGAGTGAACTTTAAGAGATCAATTTCTGAGAACATAATGGTCGATTCTGAAGAAACCCTAGCTGACCTATTCCAGCAACCTACTTCTTCCACCCCAAAGTCAACCAAAAAATCAAAGCCTACCAACAACACACCTACCAAGAGGAAGCTTCCTGAGGGGAAGCCCAAGAAGGCTCCTAAAGTAAAAAAGGCCATGTCTGTCATGATTCAGGAGCCTTATGCAGAAATTCCTATGGAGAGATCTGCTTCAACTGGGGAAACACCTTTGCCCAACCCTGACATATTACCTGCGGTGGAGCCTCCTACTGCATTAACCACCCGTAATGAATTTGTGAATGGGTTGAGCCTTATCCCTGAGACAGATTTTGATCTTGCATACTTCACTGAGATAGAGGAGTGCCAAAGGGGCACTAATGTATCTAAAGATGGAGGGATTGTTACCCCTACTTATACCCTTGAAGGAGACTGTGTACCCCAGGCTGGTTCAATTGTGGTACCAGAATTTGACAAAGAAGGTGGTGCCTGGTAATGAGGCTATGCTGGAAATTCTGATGGATGATTGGAAAATCATTGTGGATTGCAAGGACATTGGGATGGCTTTGGGAGCTCCTCATCAATTTGACTCCACTAGATCTGAGGGAGCACCCAAATGGGTTATATTCAGAGAAATGGCTAAACAGCTCACCAATGGAATTGTGGGATCTGGTGAATCTTTGATGAGAAGAGACCTCCAACCTAACCTCAGATTCATCGATACTATTTTGAGAAAGAATGTGTATGTCACTGGGCACCTGCAGGAGAGAAGGCACACAACTGATTTTTAAGACAATGGGTAGATATTAATAATACGGTGCTTAAAAGACTGACATTTTCTAAAGGTGTCGGGTTGCCTTTCAGTAGGCTCATTACATGTTTGCTCAAGGCTGAGAAATATGTGGTTAAGAGGAATGAGACAATAGAGAAGTTGACTCCAAAAGTGTATGGAAAAAGGGTGTGGTCCACCAGCCTAATCCTGATTAAGAAGAGTAAGCCAGCTGAGTTGGAGGAGGTTGAGGAGGTACCCACTACCACTGCAGCAGATCTTACTGCTGAGATACCCTTATCCATCCTTTCACCTTCCTTACCTACATCATCACCAACACCTCCACCCACTTTGCTTTTCCCCTTTGTATCAATCCCTCTTCTAACAGACCCCCCTCAAACTAACTCTGAGCTAGTTTTACCTCCATCCACCACTCAAATTCTCGAACCTGAAGTCCTTGAACCTCCAACACTACCAGAGCCTACCCCTACCCTTTCTTCTCCACCGTTTGACCAACCCATTTCTAACTTCCCCCCTCACCTGTCCCTACTTCATACCCAAGGCTTAGACCAGTTTACCATTGCTGGGTTCACTGCCCTCATGACATCCATTGTGGAAGATGTTGGGCATGAGTACACTCCACTCCCTAGATCCCCACACCCCAACCCCCCTCATTTCAGCCATGCACCATCCTCCCCTTTCCACCCCATTCAAACACTTGTCCCCTCTAATCCCACCATACCTGATACTTTCTCCCAAATTCTCTCCCTATTGCAATCCATCCAAACTCAATTGACCACAAACACCAACAACCAAGCCCTCATGAGCTCCTGCCTTCTATCCATTCAGTCCATCCTTACCCCATCCTCTTCAACTCCCCAACCCCCTCACACTTCCCCTCTTTCCCCTGTCCAATCACCTATCCATTTATCTCCTCCATCTTCACCCATAGTTCCACCTCCCACAGCTGCTACCCAATCTGAGGAAGCAACAGCTCCATTTTTCCCCATATCTATCTCATCCCCATCTTTTACCCCTCCATCACCTCCAATAGTAGACACTGAAGTTGTTGTTTCACCTACCACCGAACCACCTACTCTCACTCCACCTGTCTTCACAGATGCGTCAACCCAAACTGATCCACTTGAGGAACTAGTTTTCTCCACCCCCTCTTCATCTTCCACTCCACCCCTTTCCTTGCCCATTGTACTCAGATCCCCCATCTACATTCCCCCTTACCTCACTCTGTTGTATGCAATGAGGGACAATCCCTGCATCCGCAGGGATGTCCTGACAGGTATGGCTGCCCTCCGAGCTTCCCTGGAAGTCTCCTATGAGGAGAGGATTGCTCTCATGGAATTGGAGCAAAGAATCCAACTCCGGGATATCTCTCAGGGGTGGAAGGAAATCCTGACTCGTTATGAGTCTGCCAAACTTCTTGCTAATGCTCAGACTCGCATTGCCGAGTTTGAGAAGAAGAATGCGGAGCTTCTCCAGAAAAAATTAGCCAATGCTCAGGAGATACTTAAGACCACCCAAGAACTCTCTGAGTCCAACCTGCCTTATGCGGCGAAGAAAATTGATATTTTGAAGAGAAAAGGTGCTTCATTGACTTCTCATCCATTTCAACCAACCCCTCTTGCTACAGCTCCTCCTTCCAACCCTCTTGCCACTCAACCTACTCCTAGCCCACCTATAGATGTTCCCCCCCTCCAGCCCAAGATCTTCCTGCAGATAAACCTTCCCCACCAAAACCTAAGAGGACTTATACAAAGAGAAAGTTACTGCAAAGAGATCTGTTTCCTCTGCTACTGCTAGTAGTAAAGGGAAAGAACCTGCTACCTAGTCTGAAGAGGTAGCCCCCACTAAGCCCCCACCCCCACATGACACCTCCTCCACCTTACTCTCCAAGGAGGAAAGAAGGAAAGCTGCTGCTGCCCTTGGCCTCGATCCTACTATCCGTTTCCCTTCTTATTCTAATTCTGACTCTGCTGCTGCTTCTGCCAAAAAATCCAAGAAATCTGCTGCCTAGTCTGAGGAGGCCCCCAAGCAGTCCACCCAGAAGTCCCAACCTAAAGGAAAAGCTCCTTTATCTAAGGAGGATTTAAAAAATTTGGCAGACTTGTATGATTGGCTTGATGATGCTTGTAAATAAATATAGTTTATGTTTATTTCTTTTCTCATACTGCTTTGGACCATGTACATATTTTAGATGTCAATAGTAATTTCTTTTCTATGTTGTCTTTCTTTGTGCTTATTGTGCATCTGTTTCTTCATATACCCTATTCATTGTTACCATGCTCTGTAAATACTGAGGACACTGTTTAATTTAGATTTGAGGGTATGGTAGGTATGCCAATGAAATGAGTTAATGCTAGTGCAGCTATGTTGAAAAAGTTTTTGAAAATAAAGTGACTTCCCACCTGATTTTTAGAAAAAGAGGAAATTAAAAACTTTTTAAAACTAAAATGAGTTGTAATTTTAACATTTTTCAAGAAGCAAATGTCAAGAATTTATCAAAAATTGATGTTTAGTGAACCTGAAAGGAGAGAAAACTGTGAGGATACACCCCAGAAATTTGATGGAAGGCTATACCTAGTGAGATTTGGGCCTGAAAAATTTTCTTTGAAGAGTGTCTTGGCAATTTTCTACTCTAAGGACTAATTGGATCTAGTTTTGATCACTAGAAGTTAGGCAAATTCAAATTAAAATAGCTTGACAGCATTCATGATATTGAAGACATGAAGTAAGGCCATTCCTTGGACAGTTTGAGCTTAAAATGTCCCACCTTTGAACTGCCCTTGATACACACCATTTGAGCCTTAAAATTTTCAGTTTTCTTTGATAAAAACCAAAGAATTTGAACCCAAACCTCAGTGACCTAATACAGCCTGACCCGTATCCTGAGATTTCAGAAGGTAAAGGTGAAGGAGTTGAAGAAGGTAGAGTTGGTTTGACAATTGGTTGAAGGAGAAGAAAGCACACTTAAAGGCAGTTACTGTGTATCAGATGTATAGTTGTGGCATTCCAACCCATAAAAAGAAAAAAGAAAAATATATATATATACAAAAAGAAAAACATATAAAAAGAAAAGGAAAAATAGAAGAGAAAAACAAAAAGAATGAGAAAGAAAAGTCATTTCTTTGAAAGACTGAAAAGAGGATCAGAAACTGATCACTTCAAATCTGAAAATTCAAGAAGTAGATGGAATTGTGCTGAAATGAAGAAGGTGTTGTCTAGACCACCTCCTTACCTTTACTGATTTCTCAATTTGAATACTTTTTACCCCATTATTCTTTTACAAATTTCACTCATATGCCACATTATAACCCAATAAAAAAAAAAAAAAAAAAAAAAAAAAAAAAAAAAAAAACCCTACTGATCTGTAATGGATTGAGTTGTCATGTGGAGATGAGGATTTTTTTAATCTATGGTGAAAAGAATTAGAAAACTTCAGAAGTTAGAGCAATGCCTATGCTCATGCTTGCAGTCCTATTTGAGGCCTGTAACTGCTCTTGAGCTGTGAGAAATGATTCACCCTTCTACTTTTGTTGTGAGTGAACAGCCCTGGTAAAACTTGGGTCTGAAATTAAAATTGATTGGGGCATTATCAAAATAGAATTATTAAATTAAAGGTGAACTCTGCATTAATTTTTAGGCACAATGCCTTGACCTGAACTGATTGATGATGAAGGAATTATAGCAGAATTTCAGGTTTTAAACTGATATTTTTCTGCTAAAAATACTCTAAAACTGAAGGGACATGGTGTGGAATTTATTTTATTTTACTTGAACTTTGTTCTAGCATGTTGCATAAGTATTAATTGATTTTATTGGAGAAGTTTGTGGGTACCTTCACTGAAAACCCTCAGGAGACTTCACTCCACTAGGGATCACCTAGGGGTTCAAAAGGCTTGATGCATATGCTAAATGCATCTGTGCTCCCTACAAAAGTGGCATTTTAGTTTTCTTTATTCTTCCTTTGCTCAGGGACTACCAAGCTTAGGTTTGGGGGTGTGCTAATCTCTTAAAAGTACCACTTTTCACCCCTTAACATGAGCTTTTATAGACCTACGAGTGGACTAATAAATGCTTGTTGAGCATGTCTTGTAGAAAGCAGTAAAAGGTAGTTATAGTGCAAAAATCCATCTCTCAGTGCAGTTCAGACCCAACAATGGCTCACTAAGAGCATGCAGCAACAACAAAGCAGCTTTAAAGGAGTGAAAATAGGCTGAAAACAACTTGTTGAGAGGTTACTGGAACCTGTCGATAGGATCTTAAGGCTGAAAAAAGGAAGAAGTCGTGAGAATGGGAGAATTTGATAGGATCCGGAACCTATCGGGCAGTCGAAAACAAAGAGGGAGCATCCTATCGAATGGTTGCTTGAGCTCGAAGAGAACCTATCGAGAAGTCTGGAACCTGTCGATAGGAGCTAGAAGCAAATCTATCAAAATTTATTATGCAGAGATCAACCTATCAAAAGGATTCCCCAACTTGTCGAACACACCAGATGCAGGTTGTGGATGTTGGAGCTCTATTCTCAGGAGCAACCTATCGGAACCTATCGAAAGGATCCTGAATCGTAGCGAAAGGAATAAAAGGCCTATTTGGAACCTGTAGAAAGCCTCACGAACCTATCAAAATTAACTGAAGGACTTCTCAGAAAAGCTGTTGTTCACACGTTGTAAGTTGGTGACTTGTTGCAAGTAATTCGAGACACTCTAGTGACCGGCATGAAGTTTTTAGAAGTGCCCTGGGAAACCCTAGCCGACCCACGTGCTCTCCCCCAACTCTAACTAATTGAGAGAGCCTTCTAGAAGGCGAATAAAAGAAAGAATAACATAATTATGCCAGCTGAGCTATGATTGGCAGGAAAAATAGATCTGAGGCTGAAGGAGAGAGCTATATAAGAAGGGAAGCTGCCAGAAAAAAGGGGGAATCAATTCTCGAGATCAAAGCTTACATTGAAATTCTCTATTCTTCCTTTTTGCTCAACTATGGTTGGCTAATTTTTTTGGAGCAGCAAGGAGTGAGGTTGGATCTGTAATTGGGGAGAGTTGAGAGTGTTATTGAGGGTCAGATGATGTACAGACTACAAATCTGAGAGCATTTCATTGTATAGTGATTTTGTTTCAATGCAATGCTAGTTTTATTATTTTAATTAGATCCATAATTCATCTGGTTTCATTTGGTGCTCGATCGGATTTGTGTAGATGGGAATAGGTCACCCACTTAACTGGTAGACCTCTTGGATACCATTTGATCTCCCTAGATCTGATGTTCCTACGATTGCCTGTGTCTGTGGCCTTGCAATCGCAACATTTGTAGTGATTATAATATTCTAATGGAAACCTGAGAATTGAGTGAATCTATCGGATGATCTGTGACCATTAAAGTGGAGAGATCATGGCCTTAATATCAATCCAAATCTCTGGCTTAGATCAGATCCTTTTACCCTACAGTTATGCTTATAGCCAGATGAGGGTTTATTGCACTTTGAATTCTTTATAACTCTGTCAGCTCAATCCAATTGCAGCAAGACCAAACTCCAAGCTATTTCTCTCTATTTTCTGTTTCCAATTTCACCAAATATTCTCCTCACTTGCAAGATATGAAATCTGGATTTAATCTCAATTCATTTATGCATTTAATTGTGTTTCTGTAGTTTAGTTTAAAGTGATAACCCCTTAAAACCTCTCCTCTCTCTTTTGCTATTTTAGTATTAGGTAGGGTGCCAGATCTTCCTAAGATCTGGAGATTTACTTAATTTTCAGCTCACATTTCCCTGTGGACATACCCTTACTTACCCGTTAAAACTTGCTACAATAAGCCCTGAATACTTGTAGGTCTGTGTGTCTGCTTGCCTTGGTGTGTGCAACCAATAGATCCTTTAATTATGTGATTTTAAACCTCTTTTTGAACACAAGGTAAGAAGCCAACAATACCCCTCTCCCAGACTCACCTCCCCCCCCACACATTACCCCACCACATGAACCACCATAGGCCACTACGTTCACTCATTGACCCACATCCCCCTTCCAACCAATTTCACCTATCCAACCCACACCCAATACCATACCAGACCTCTTACCCCAAATCCTACACCTCTTACTTTCCCTACATTCCCAGATGTTGGCCAATACCCAAACCCAAGCCACAATTTAGGCCAATCCTCATTCACTCCACTCCACCTTACCAAACCCTACCTCTATCCTAAACATTTTACAATCCATTCAGGCAACTTTAACCACTCTAACCCAACAACCCCAACAGTCAACTGTCCCTACACCAATCCCTAATCCCCCACCAGCTCTTACTCCCATTACATCTATCCTTGATACTTCTCTCAGCACCTTTAGAGAGGCCTCCACTCAAACTGAACCTGACCCTCAACTACCTACACTGGAGCCTACCCTCCATGTCCCTCACCCTCTGCCCTCCACCCCACCTCAGTCCTCATCCAGTCCCCCTCCTTTCAAGGCTAGCCCTTCTTCCAGTACTGATATGCCCATCTATCCTATCTTTGCTATCCCCATGCCCCCTTACTCCACCCTCCTCAGAGCCATGAAAGTCAATGCCTACATAAAAAGAGATGTAGTTTAGGACATGGCTGATTTGAAAGCTACAGTGAGGGAGCCACTCCTTGATCAAACAAAACTCCTGATGCTTGCTCATAAGATTAAGAAAAATAAAATCAAGAAAGGATGGTGGAAGATTATGGTCTAATACAATGAAGTAAAGAACCAAGTAGAGAGTCAGGAGGATGTCATCAAGGAATTGAAAGAGAAACTGCGGTTGACTGAGGAGCGTGCTGATGATTATGGAGTGGCTATTAAAGCCTTAGAGTAGAGGGCAAATGCACAAACTGACTGGGAGATGGCAGAAGCACTTTTTAAAGAACTCAACCCTGATGTACCACTTAAACAATCCAGTCCGGATGCCACGGTGTAGACACCCAAATTAGGCCCGATAGAAACACATTTCGAGAGAGGCGCATTTTCAAGCTTTTGATGGCATGTATGGAACCTTTAGGAATCACCCCAAACCCTTAGGAATAACCCTAGATCCCCTAGGAACCTATCCCGAACCTTTAAAAACCAGTCCCGACCCTTAGAACCCATTTCAAACCCTAAACTTAACCTTCCCGGGCAATGGATAAAGAGGGGTACACCAGGACTAGCTGAGGTCTTTTACTGATATCAAATCATTTACCATCGGAAAGACGACTTCTCCAGCTTTCCAACGAGCTAACAATCACCTCAATCGGAGTTGTATATCAAATGTTATGACCATTTGAAAATGAGGTTTTTTTGGAGGAATTTTTGCCTGGCGCAACTAATAGTTGCGCCAGGTATAAATGGGTCCCCCCACCCCTCACAAAGCCAACTTCCAGGCTACTTTTCATTACTATTTTACTGTATATTTGCCTGGCGCAACTATTAGTTACGCTAGGCATATGAACAGTAACTGTTAGATTTTGCCCCGAAAATCATGATTGGGGTTTGACTTGTGGACCACCTTGACCTTTGGGGTGTGTTTTGCTAGTTTTGTTGCACCCTTTTTAAGCCTATTTGCACCACTTTAAGTGGCTTAAGGCCTCACCCCATCATTCACCATTGGAGGACCCTTCCACACATCTCAAGGCTCCAAAAACCCTAGGACTCCTTAGATGTGAGATTACCTAATTGCTAAACCCATTTAGCTCTTAAGTAGCCTCCTAACCCACTCTTTTCCTATAAATAGAGCCCCCCTCCCCTTGGTTTAAGGGTAGAGAATTTCTACCTAAGAGAGAAAGAGCTTAAAGTGAAAAGATCTTTCTCCCTTTGGTGCACACCCCCCATACAAATTCCAGAATTCATAAAACTCCTTTAGACCTTAGCATTTCATAGAAAACCCTTAGGTTAGGTGTGTGTGATCCCCTAGCCTCCCTTCCTACCTCTTAGCTTCAAGCCATAAGAGTTAGAACCCCACTTTCCACCATACAAAGCCTTCATGAGCTCATCAAAGCAAGTCACGCAAGGCTCTCCTACAGTGCTACAAGGGCCCGAGGGCTCCGACTCCCTCCTTTCTTCTCCTATCTCCTTCTAGCTCCTTCCATCCTCCCATTTGTGTCGTTACGCCATTGACTTTTCGGTAGGAACGGAGGGGCACAAATTGGATTCTAAGCCCTTTTGGGCAAGAGGAAGCTATTTTCTTTTCTTCTACTTCATTTTATTTTTGGCCATTAGTAGAGACCGCGTTAAGCGGGTTGATCGGGTGCCTAACACCTTTTCGATCAATAACCGAAGCCCTACCCAAGAGCCTTTGGAGTGGACCGGATTCAAAGTCATATTTTTAGCACTTCGGTGCTCATAAAAATGAACTAGGTTTCTCAGGACACAGAAAGCTCCAGGTGGTGTCTCTATATTTTTCATTAGAGAGCACATCGTTGCCACAGGATCGTCTCAATTCCCATGATTGCACAGATGGCGAAAGGTCTGCATGTGCATCGATTTCCGTAATTTGAACAGAGCAAGCCCAAAGGACGATTTCCCATTGCCACACATCGACATCTTGGTTGATAATACTGCCAAACACGGGATGCTTTCTTTTATGGATGGATTTTCCGGATACAATTAGATAAAGATGGAAGAGGTTGATCGCGAGAAGACAATATTCATTACCCCCTGGGGAACCTTTTGCTATCGAGTCATGCAATTCGGGCTGAAGAATGCCGGTGCAACATACCAGAGAGCTATGACTGCACCATCTGGTAAACCTTCAGAAGTTGTTTAAAAGGCTGAGGAAGTATCAACTACGACTGAATCCACAGAAGTGCGCATTTGGTGCTATGTCAGGGAAACTTCTAAGGTTCATCGTCAGCAGGAGGGGGATCGAGGTCGACCCAATCAAAGTCAAAGCCATCACTGAAATGCCACCGCCGTCTATCGAGAAAGAGGTTAGAGGGTTTCTGGGTAGAATACAGTATATCAGTCGGTTCATTGCATAACTAACTCCAATCTGCACGTCGATCTTCAAGTTACTAAGGAAGAATTCACTCGTTGAATGGAACGACAATTTTCAGGCAGCGTTCAAAAAAATCAAAAGCTACCTCCTTAAATCCACCTGTTTTGGTACCACCTGAGCCAGGGAGACCACTCTTGATGTATCTCTCCACGACGAAAGTTTCAATGGGATGTGTCTTGGGGCAGCACGATGAAATGGGAAGAAGAGAACAGGCCATTTACTATCTGAGCAAGAAGTTTACTGATTATGCAGTGCGTTACTCTCATCTGGAGAAAACATGCTTGGCTCTTGTATGTGCTACTCAGGCTCCACCACTACTTGCTATCTCAGGCGGTTCTGCTCTTAGCCCGAATGGACCCATTGAAATACCTATTTGAAAAGCCAACTCTTACTGGATGAACCGCACGGTGGCAACTTTTATTATCTGAATTAGACATTATGTACGTCACTTAGAAGTCGATTAAGGGGCAAGCACTTGCTGATCATCTTGCCGACAATCCTTTACCTGATTATGAACCTTTGAGAACTAAGTTCCCCGATGAAGACATCTTGTTTATGACAGAAGATGATACAGAAGAAGCAGAAGAATCATGGGTAATGCACTTTGACTGGGCAACAAATGTCGAGGGTCAAGGAGTCGGCGCCTACGTGCCCGTCTCTATCAAGCTCAACTTCCCCTGCACTAACAACATGACTGAGTACGAGGCATGTGCCACTAGTCTATAGGCAGCTCTCAATCTGAATATAACTCACCTTCGAGTATTTAGCGATTCACAGTTAATCATATGTCAGACGAATGGTGACTGGAAGACGAAAGACAAGAAACTAATCCCCTATCATGAACACCTCGAGGATCTGATAGCTTACTTCCAAGATGTAACTTACTCATACGTCTCCCAAATAAGGAATTGCTTTGCCGACGCATTAGCAACTTTGGCATCAATGATAGAAATCTCATATGGTGCTAAAATGAAGCCAATCATGATTGAGCAGTGGAATGAGCCACCCTTCTGCCTCCAGATTGAGGAACCTATAAATCCTGATGATGAGCCACCTTGGTTCTCAAATATCAAGAATTTCCTCGAGACCCTAACTTTCCTAGAGGGTACATCTAAGACAGACCGACGAACCATTCAACATTTAACGGCAAGTTACGTCATTTGCGGGGAATGCCTCTACAAGCGATCATACAATAACATCTTACTTAGGTGCCTCACTGAAAGTGAAGCAGTCAATATTATGAAAGAAATCCATGAAGGAGTATGCGGAGCTCACGTCAATGGGCACATGCTCGCTAACAAAATCCTACGACAAGGATACTTTTGGACCACCATGGAATCCGATTGTTGCAAATATGTTCAAAAATGCTACAAGTGTCAAGAACACTCCAGTCTGATACACGCTCCTACCATTGATCTTCACTGCATGACAACTCCTTGGCCATTTGCTACCTGAGGCCATGGCGTTGTCAAAATGATTAATCTGAAAGCAACAAACAGACATCGGTTCATCCTCGTCGCCATTGAATACTTCACCAAGTGGGTAGAAGCAGCGTCATATGCCAACATCCCTACCAGTCCCGTTGAGAAGTTTCTCAAGAACAATATTGTGTGTCGATTTGGAGTACCCAAAGATATCATCACAGACAATGGCACAAACTTTACGAATAAGCACATCCGAGACTTTTGCAAGCAATACAAGATCAAGCACCATCGCTCATCCCCTTATCGGCCTCAAAATAATGGAGCCGTGGAAGCCTCGAACAAGACAGTCGTCTGCATCCTTGAGAAAATGGTCATCACTTACTAGGGGCGAATCACACGCTCTTACAATAAACGTGTCCACGGTCGAGATCTAAAAGTAGGAGACACTATGCTGAAGAAGATCTTCCCATCTCTCCATGTCGATCCAAGAGGAAAGTTCAAGCCAAACTGGGAAGGACCTTACGTCATCCGAGAAGTGCTGCCGGGATATGCCATCCGCCTCACCACCATGGACAGAGATCATCTTCCTGAGCTCATCAACACTAGATATGTCCAACGGTTATACTCTTAGTCCATCACGACAAGGTAAGTGTTGGTGAAACAGATACATGACTGCTTAAGAACCACCCGAAAGAGGCCATCATTTCAAGCACAGTAGCCCAAAATCATCCCTAAAAATGATGATATCCTTTGCTACCCCCTTTGAGCCTGGGCCTTTCTTTCAATAAACCCCTTCCCCAAAAAAAATACGTGTGCATATACCAAAAAAAAGAGGAGAGAGAAAAGATGCATGTGTGTAAAGTTACTATCAAATCCCAAAAAAATTGAAAAAGTAAAACCTCAAAAAGAGATTGCCTGAAATGGAGCAAAAATAATAACAAAAAAAATGTGTATAGAAAAATCACGGGGCATGTATAGTAAAAACCCCCAGGGGAGAAAGTATGTTGAGAAAACTGAAGTCGTATCAAGGAAATCCCTTTAGCCTAGCATAGCTTCAAATCCTAACCTAACACATGGCCAAGCTACACCCTGAAGAAAGCCCTCTTTTAGGTTTACAAGCAATCATAATATCTATTAAGTCAACACAACCCGAGTTGTGAGACGACACCAGAGCCCCATCTAGTCGGCTATGATAGAATCAACTTCTATGT
The DNA here is from genome assembly GCA_021018995.1 of Chloranthus sessilifolius. Lineage (NCBI taxonomy): Eukaryota > Viridiplantae > Streptophyta > Magnoliopsida > Chloranthales > Chloranthaceae > Chloranthus > Chloranthus sessilifolius. Next base: position 46,122,952 of record CM037596.1, read on the forward strand.
CGTGGATGTTGAATAAAAAAATAATAATAAAATAAAAATACAAGCTTAAAGCAAGATGGACGTGGTGAAAACCCGAAAGGGCATTACGGGTAAAAATAGCAAGCTTGTGCAGACCAGGTGAAAACTCGAAAGGGCGCTTGGGGTAAGAGAGCTAAACCCATGGACGTGGTGAAAACCCGAAAAGGCGCCACGGGTAAAAAAAGGGAGATAAATAAAATAAAATAAAAAAAGAGAAAAAAATTGAAAAAGAAAGGTTTGGACTGATTGAGAAGTTTGATGTTTGAGGAACCCTTTTGTTACTCTTCCTGTACCCTCTTGTCCGACTGGGCCGCTCATGCTAGTTCGAATCGGGTCCCGACCAGGATTATCTTTGTGAAACCATCACCGTCAAACGTATGACCCGAGGCAAGGAGAAAGGTTTAACTCAATCCAAAGGGATCAACGTGTCGGCCTTGGTAAAATTCAGAAACTCACTCAGGTCCGACTGCATGAAAGAGTTCGACTATGCTCAAAATGGGACCCGTTACTCCGTTTCACTGTCAAGGCATCAAAAATAAAAAAGAAAAGCCAAAAACAAAAAATCAAGAAAAATCCAAACACCAAAAAAATGTATATATATTTCTACTCATTTTCATGTACATATTTCCAGCATCATATTTCATCTCAAAAATGAAAAACAATAACAAAAAATCTCCAAAAAATAAAAATCCAAAAAATGTCTTGAAAATGAAAAGTGTAGGTAGAAATCTACTTTTTCTTCTATTGTTTAGGATGTATTTTCTTTATATGTATAAACAAAAAAGGGACTGACGTTTTCTCGAGAATGTGCAGGAACATCACACGGTCCAAAGCCTCGAAGCGGGCTACTTTTCAACGATGGACAAATCAGATAAAACATCTCACCACCGACGTCAGGTCTAACAAAGATAAATGATGAAAATCATTTTGAAAAGAAAAAGAAATCTATGTTTTCATGCTAAGCACAGTTACGCACTCGTATATTTTTGATGCGGTAAAATGTCAATATTTTACCGGCAACGCAGCTATGCAAATTAATGTCTTAGGTCTAAGGTTCGCCTTGGATCCATAGATCCTATTTCAAAATAGGAGCGACGGTGCCAATTTCGGTCAAACAGTCAATGCCTGAATTGGATTGATTCCACCACTAAATCTTTGCCCTGATCGCTCCATATTTTGGTTTTCGGTGAACTTGAGTGCCTTGTACTTCAAGTTCGTCACATGATATTTTTAGAGGTGTAGACTCTTGGTCCTCGCAGTCTGGGCGTGCGCCCTATGAGGTTTGAGGTCCGGATAACTCCGTCCTCGAAAAGACCCATTGTTGGATTGATTCCACCCTGTTAGATATGAAACGACGTCAGAAAACTATGTGCAAACATGCATGAAAAATGGCTCATTTCCGTTATTTTTCTGCAGGCTTAAAACCTATATTGGTAGCAGTATTCCTGTAAAGTCTACGCCATGTGTCTGGGTATCCGTATGATGGTCGTTTGTTCCCGTAAATTATACCCAGGCAAGTCCGAGTCGGGGCTTCCATCGCCTTTATTGCTTGTCGCCCCTAATGGGTGCATGTTTATGCATAGTTATTCATTTGTAACTTCATTGATGATGGAATCCAAGATTGAGTATCCTTCAGTGGACACCCAATTCTGACCCGGTTTTTTCGATATCACATAAACTTAAGTATGTTGGCTTCAGTTTCGTCGCAAACTATTACGGAGGCATGGGCTCTTGGTATACATTGTCTGGGCGTACGCCTCCCGGGGTTCAAGGTCTAGATAATGCTTATTTTAAAAAAAAATGAAAAAAGCAATCTTTGAAAAAAGAAAGAAGAGAAAAAGAATAAATCTGTGCTTCCCCACAAGCTACGCACATGCGTGTTTTGATGCGGTAAAATGCCGATATTTTATCAGTAACACCACTGTGCTATAATAATGTTCTAAGCCTAAGGCATGCCTTGGATTCTGGATCCTACTTCAAGGAAGGAGCAACGGTGTCGGCCCCTGTCAAATAGTCAATGTTTCGTTGGAGTAGACTCCACTGCTAAATCTTTGCGATGAGTGCTCTGTTTTGGATTCATGTGAGCTTAAGTGTCTTAAGCTTCAGATTCTCCATTGGAAAAGGTCAATCGTTGGTTGAAACCAACATGTTAGGAATGAGATTACATATTAATCAAACTATGTGCAACCATGCATTCAGAAGGGTTCATTTTCATTTTATTTTCTGCAGGCTTAAAACCTGTGTGGGCAGCGGTATCCCTATAAAGTGTACGCCATGCGTCTGGGTATCCGTATGATGGTCGTTTGTCCCCATAAATTGTACCCGGGTGGGTCCGGGTCGGGGCTTCCATCGCCGTTGTTGTTACTTATTGCCCCCGATGGGTGTATGATTATGCATAGTTAATTGATGATTATGATCATTGTCAACAGAGGCTAGGATTGGATGAACCCCTTTTGGGAGGTGCCCAATGTTTGGCTGGATTAGTTCAAGGAAGTCGAAACTGGATTGTCTAGGCCATGCTGAGCTGAGGCATGCTTTCAGAAAATGGCACGTACTCCTAAAAAGCATTGTGACATCTATTCACTTCGCTCTGGTGGTCATGCTAAATAAACTTTGGGATCGATGGGTTCGCCCAAAGATCTCGAACCCTACTTTCAGTAGGGGCACCCGCGAATAGTCTGATGGGGCCATCGAATGCCTCATAGGATTGGACGCAAACTATGGAGCCTTGCGTATGTTTACTTCGCGCCTATCTTTGAATGTGGGTCGGTCACCCCTCTTACTTATGAAACTATTGTATCTCGAACATCAATCACCTTCAAATCATCTCGAGAAATGAACATTTTTCTCGATTAACGAGCTTTCGTAACTTGAGAGGCAAACATTTTTCCCAGCTATTGGGCTATCGTAACTCATTCCAACTCAGTTATGCCCAGTAATGTTGCTAAGTGCTTTGGAACCGATTACCTCAAGAAATGAATGATTAGCCTAGCACCCAGGGCTTTCATTTTCTCACCATGTTACTCACCCGATGTTTGAAGTCTATTTCTAATACAGCAGACCCGTCAGTAATGCCTTGAGCCTCTTCGGATGTCTCTTTTCTTTGGCATACGATCACTAGTGATAGGATACCAAAGAGGGGCATCTGTAGACGCCCAAATTTGGCCCAAGGCCCAATCGAAATATATTTCGAGAGAGGTGCATTTTTGAGCTTTTGATGGCATGTATGGAACCCTTAGAAATCACCCAAAACCCTTAGGAATCACCCTAGATTCCCTAGGAATCTATCTCGAACCTTTAGAAACCAGTCTCGACACTTAGAACCCATTCCAAACCCTAAACCTAACCTTCTCGAGTAATGGATAATGAGTGGTGCACCAGGAATATCTGAGGTTTTCTACTAATATCAAATCCTATACCATTGGAAAGAGGACTTCTCCAGCTTTCCAATGAGCTAACAATCACCTCAATCAGAGTTGTATATCAAAAGTTATGACCATTTACAAATCAAGATTTTATGGAGGGACTTTTGCTTGGCTCAACTAATAGTTGCGCCAAGACATTTTCCCCCTGAATTTGCCTGGCGCAACTAATGCACTAGGCTTTTTTCCCCTAGAAATGGCCTAGCGTATCTAATAGTTGCGCCAGGTATAAAGGGGTCCCCCCACCCCTCGCGAAGCCAACTTCTAGGCTACTGTTCATTACTGTTTTACTGTATACAGGCATATGAATAGTAACTGTTAGATTTTGCTCCGAAAATCATGATTGGGGTTTGACTTGTTGACCACTTTGACCTTTGAGGTGTGTTTTGCTAGTTCTGTTGCACCCTTTTGAAGCCTATTTGCACCCCTTTAAGTGGCTTAAGGCCTCACCCCATCATCCACCATTGGAGGACCCTTCCACCCGTCTCAAGGCTCTAAAAATCCTAGGAATCCTTAGATGTGAGATTACCTAATTGCTAAATCCATTTAGCTCTTAAGTAGCCTCCTAACCCACTCTTTTCTATAAATAGAGCCCTCCTCCCCTTGGTTTAAGGGTTGAGAATTTCTACCTAAGAGAGAAAGAGCTTAAAGTGAGAAGATCTTTCTCCCTTTAGTTAACACCCCCCATACAAATTCCAGAATTCATAAAACTCCTTTAGACCTTAGCATTTCATAGAAAATCCTTAGGTTAGGTGTGTGTGATCCCCTAGCCTCCCTTCCCTACCTCTTAGCTTCAAGCCTTAAGAGTAACAACCCCACTTTCCACCATACAAAGCCTTCAAGAGCTCATCAAAGTAAGCCACGCAAGGCTCTCCCACGGTGCTACAAGGGCCCGAGGGCTCCGGCTCTCCCATTTCTTCTCCTATCTCTTTCTAGCTCCCTCCATCGTCCCATTTGGGCAGTTACGCCGTCGACTTTTCGGTAGGAACAGAGGGGCACAAATAGGATTCTAAGCCCTTTTGGGCAAGAGGAAGCTATTTTCGTTTCTTTTACTTCATTTTATTTTTGGCCATTAGTAGAGACCGTATTAAGTGGGTTGAACGGGTGCCTAACACCTTCCCTATCGATAACCGAAGCCCCTACCCAAGAACCATTGGTGTGGATCGGATTCAGAGTCATATTTTTAGCACTTTGGTGCTCATAATAATGAACTAGGTTTCCCGGGACACCGAAAGCTCCGGGTGGCGACTCTATATTTTTCGTTAGAGAGCGCATCGTCGCGATAGGATTCTCTCGATTCTCACTATTGCACACACGGTCCTAGCTCCGTCAAACCTGGACTCAAAATCAAGGAACCTACACAAAAACCTTACCCCACTCCTACAAGAAAAAGCTCAGCTAAGCCTAAGAATGTTACTTCCAAAAGACCACTGTCTAAACTTGCCACATGAAGCAAGCAAAGGGGAAAGGAATCCAGGATCCACCGGCTAAGGCCAAGGACTCTGATTATTAATTTTTGCACTTGTAATTCGTTAGGAAGTCGTGTGTCATTTTTGTGTAGATTACTTCCACTTACTTTGTATACACTTTAACTATTTAATAACACTGCTCCTTATTTTGTTTTGTTTAGTTTCTAATCTGTCACTTTCTGTTTTTTTTTTATGTGTGTTTATTCTTTGTTGCTATTTGTTATGTGTTTTGCTTTTCTCTCTTGTAGTGTTTGGAAGTTAATTTCTCTGTTTATTCACTACTGCACAACCATTGTCCTTTGAATCAGTGAGGACACTGTTCCTCATAGGTTTGGGGGTGTGGCAGGTTCTGCCAATGAAATAGTTAACCTAAGTGCAGCAGATTCAAGTGAGTAAGATAGAAACAGAACCATGTTCACCTAAGAATCATTAGAAAAATAAGAAATTTAAAATTTTGCAGACCTTTAGGCATTACAAGCTTTTAAATTTTAACTTTTCCATGATGTGAACACCACGTAAACTCACTTGTATCAGTACTGAGTGAATCATTGAAGAGAGAAAAAGGTAAGGACATACTTGTTCAATGGAAGACCATAACCAGTGAGAGTTGGGCCTACAAAATTTTTTTCCGTCCTTCAAGGTGTGACTGAGGCAATTCTTCTAGCTCTAAGGACAGGCAGAGGCAATGCCCTCACTAGAAGTTAGGCACCTCAAAGTTGAAACAACTAACAACACTCATGAAACCTAGGAAAGGATCAAGGTCTTCTCTTGGATAGTTTGAGCTTAAACAGACCAAATCCTAATCAACTGCCCTTGTGCTCACACCTGCTGAGCCTTAATTTTCAATTTTCTTCAAAATACACCTGAGTACTTGTACCTGAACCTATGGACCTAACTCAAACCTACCCTCACTCTGAGAATTCAGAAGGTAAAGGAGAAGGAGCTGAAGATGGACAAGATAGGGCAACAGTGGGTGAATGGAGAAGAGATACCTAAAGTTGAGCAGTATAGCAGCTGAGGAAAGAGATGGCAAGTCACAAACACAAAAATGAAAACCAAAAAGGATAGAAAAATCCAAAACAAAAAAAAAGAAAGAAAAACAAGAACGAAGAGGAGTGAGAGAGGAGCCAAGAGGAATAGTTCATTGGGAAAACCAAAATGAAGAGAAGAAGCTGGCCACATCAAGTTTGAAAAATTTGAAAGAAAATGAAAAGGTACTGAGCTAAAAATGGGTGAAGCCATGAATCACCTCCTTCACTCACTGATTTCTCAACTTTGAATCCCTTTTCAACCTTACATTCTTTATAACCCATTTCATAAGCCACATTACAACTCAATTAAAGACCTTCTGATCCAAAGTCGAATGTGTTGTCATGAAGAGACAAGGAGTTGTCCAATCTATGGAGAGGATATGCCAATGATGCTAGGACTTAGGTGCTTTGCCTATGCTCATGCTTATAGACCCATTTGGGGGATGTAATTACTCTTGAGCTTGAAAGAAAATGAAACCCTCAAGGTCCCTTCGGAGAGTATGTCCTAGTGAGCATTAGGTCTAATGTTGAATGTATTAGGCATGACCTATAACCGGATTTATGAATTAATGATGAGCTTAGTGCTGATATACTTGTTTTGTCCCCCTTGTTGTGAGCTAATTGGAAATGTGGTGCATTCATGTAGAGGTTGTGATGATTAAATGTCTGTGCTTTTCATGTCCAAGTTTCTCCCATTTTTATTGAATCAAAGGTGAATTGATGCTCTGTTTCTTGACAGCTGACTTGATAATGTTGCACCTTTGTTAACTGCTTCATTGAGAAGTTTGTGGGTATCTTCAGTAAAAACCCTCAGGAGACTTCACTCCTCCACTAGGGATCACCTAGGGGTTTAAAAGGCTTGGTACAAAAGCTAAATGTATATGTGCTCCCTACAAAAGTGGCATTTCAATTCTTAGAGTAGTTGTTTTAATTATTCCTTTGCTCAGGGACTAGCAAAGATTAGGTTTGGGGGTGTGTTAGTAATAACATGTGCAGCTTAATACAAACTCCTTGCTTTTTGGCCCTAAAGAGAGAGAGAATACACTCAAAGATGACAGCTGAGACAAAGCCTAATGGAACACCTTGGTAGTGCTTACCATGGTGAGTCATTGTTGCTGATCACCATTGACCAAAGTCTAGCAGATGAATGAAGTTAGCTGAGAAGGGAGGAGACTGCGACAACAACAAGTGCAATACACCAACAGCAAAAGATAGACCTCGCAGAGTTGAGGAGCATCGTCACGAAGCTAAAGATGCTATGGAAGAGGCCCTCGCACAGATATGTCGCGCAGTCAGAAGGACAGCTGAAATGACCTCGCAAAGATCTCACAGGTTAAACTCCCCAGAATCTGTGGTCGCGAAGGTCTCGCGGAGATCAAGCCTTAAGGTAGTCGCGCGAAGAACACAACGAGTCCATATGTACACTGAACAAACTGTCACCTCGTGGAGTTCTCGCATAGCCTTGAAAGAGAGACACCTAGAATTCTCTTCGCATAGATCTCGCACACTCTGAAGCCTTACCATTGACTACACGAGCGCAGGAGCATAACTACGTGAGTACTTAGCGAGAGAGAGCTTTTGAAGCTCAACTGAGTGAGAAATCATGGCGCTCCAAATCATCTCCGTGACAGTATTACAGCACCAGTGAATTGCGCGATCAAATGAAGAGCTAATGCGCGAGCAAGAACTTCCCACTAGCCAAAGCCAACTCTGCGAAGGCAGAGTAGCTGTGCGAATGAGCTAAAAGTAGATACCAGCCCCACAAAGCATGAGCTCTCCACTTCTTAGTTTTAACTGAAGGACTTTTTAGGAATTTCTCAAGGCTAGGGCACACTTCTCGAGGTATGGATTTTGAGGCGCATATCTCCAGGCATCCAAGGGTTGAAACAATGCCACGTCTGTTGGAAAAATTAGGGTTAATCTTTTTAAAGCCAAGGCCGTATTGACAGTGTATATAAGTTGTACTTAGAGTTTATTATTTTCATCTTTCCTTCATCCTCTACTGGCTGGGAACTCTAGCAGGCTAGGGTTAGGGTTTGATCATCACTTTTTCTTATTTTTCTTCTCTCTTAGCCCATCACATGCTAGCTAACCCCCTTGTAAGCAGTTAGGTTTAGTTTCATTTTAGTTTGTAATAGGTTTTTGGTATACATTAGGATTTGAATGAGCAGTTGTGTACAGGCTGCAGCCTAGAGACAATTCATTGTAAGTTTTGTGTTCATCAATGGATTGCCATTTTAATGCTTAATTGAATCTAAAGATCTTATGGTTTCTTTAGATGTCTATAGGATACATGTATTTGGGACTAGCCCATTCAACTTTTAGTAGATCTATTGCTTACCATCTGATTTCCCTTGGTTTGATAGCTCCATGGAAAGCAATGCTAGATCTAGAGTGAGATCTAGGGAGCTTGGAGGCCTGTTGACCATGGTGGTTGCGGCATTTTTCATGTTCTTTCTCAGGCCTCTGTGGGATGGACAGACCAATGGGATACCCTGTGACCATTCAAATGGACAGAGTATAGCCCTAAGGTTGTGTCCATTCATATGTTTGAGAAGGATTCTTCTCCTCTGCACATCAGCTTCTAGAGCCTTGTGAGGAGGTTTGTACTGGAACTGGCTCTCCTCTGTTTTACCTAGCTGACATCAGATGTTAGATCTGATCTCTTTGTAGTAATTGCAGCTTGAGGGTGAGTCAATGCAGGCCGTTTGTAGTAATGACCAGCTGAATCTAAAGCCTTATTCAACCTGTTGCATGGCCCTTTTTTGTGGGCACTAGTGAGCAGTTAGCCTTAGCAAATCACTTAGGATCTTATGGGTTGGAATACCTATGGATGTCAGCCAGGTCTGTGCGTAGATTTGGGGAGCTTGTAGTAATACATAGTGCTGTAATAGTATTCATTGCTTGATCTGGCCTAGTGGCTGGGGGAATGATCTGTCCACTCCCCTGAGATAGATTGGCAATGTCTGTTTTAACCAATGGGATTTGACAGACTCTATCGGATACCCTGTGACCATTAGAGTGGACAGAGTATAGCCCTAAGAGCGCCCCAAATGGCATGGGTTAAACCGGATATTTTTACCTTATTGAGACTTTTAATAGCGTCTCAGCAAGGAACACTACAGAGACAGACTAAATCTGAGTTACATCACTGGTTTGACTCTAGTTTAACCTACTTACTTCTCATAATTTTTGTATTTTATTTTGGCACACACTACCACCTTCTTCCTCTTAACCCTTTCTTTAGGATAGGGCTATATTTTATTTCTCTGCTTTTTGGATTAATTTAGTGTAGTCGTGACACTCAACTCTCTTCTTTTAGGATTCTCAGATCTGTAGCCAGATCTAGAGGCCTACTACCCATTTTGGGTTGTAGATCAATTTCTCTGTGGGACAAACTCTTACTTATCAAAACTTGCTACAATGGACCCTGTATCTTGCAGGACTGTATTTATTTCAGACTTGCTGTGCTGACCGATCTCCAATTCCCCACTCTTGATTTATTCTCTCCACTGTTCTTAATAAAATAGCAGCAAGAGTCTCGAAAAACCAACCAACAATAGGCCTGAGCACAAATGGCACAAAGAGGTTGGGTGTTGGTCTCTCCCAGTTAAATAGCCTTATTTTCTTAATCGCGAGCCATTTCAAAGCTTTCTTGCAGAGTCATGAAGGCGCGAAAGGCAACATTCCTCATATTCTATGACGTGTGACCTCTGAAACTCCAAATTTGTTCTTCTTCATGGAAATCACCAGTTAGGTTGCACGAGAAATGAGAAACTGCTTCACGCGCTCAGTCCCAATGTCTACTCCACGAAGTAACTTCGCGAGGCATACACAATTATGATTCTGTACTGGCAGAGCTATGTTCTTCTGCACAATTTTCCTTCTTATTAATATACATGTGTTCTGCGCGAGAACTCTACTCCGTGAAAACCTATGGGAGATAATACGAAACACGAGATTGCCTTAAATTCAATTGCCAAAAATAGACCAACATTTACTGTGTGAATTCATTCCCAATAAAGATTTGTGCGACTTACCATTCCCGATAATAATCACAATTCATTGCCAACTACCTTCCTTTAATTTCGTTATGGCATTTCAGCTTGGAAGGAGGGGAGATTGAATATGCCTATTCATCTTCCAAAGCCCAAGTACTTTAAATACAAGGGTAGTTCGTCTTCATCCCATTCATTCTCCTCTACACTCAGAAGTCCCTCCCTACTCTTAACTATGGCGCATGATAAACCCACCAATCTGCCAAACAAATTCTACCCGATGTGGTTGGACCCGCCACCGCCTAAGGAGCTTGAACCACTACAATTCCTCTGGGATGAGTACGAGGAGGTGCAGAGGATCCTGGCCAAGGAGGATAAGAAAAAGGAGCAGAGAAAGAAGAAGTAAAAAACTGAACCACCTGCATTTCCGCCACCATCTTCTTCAAACCCCCCACCATCTGCTCAACACCCATGTCCATAATCCTCGTCTTCCCCCTCCTCTTGGCTTACAGTTCCTCTTCCACAAGAGGTTGAGGATATCCCTGAGCCAGGAGGAAGAACCATTTTGTTTGACAGGATTTTCTGCTTAAATTGTTCTTAGGTTTGTAATTTTTTAATTTTTTTGTAATCTGTTTGCTTTTGTATCTATAATAAAATGTCTTTTCCGGACAATCCGTCACGTTTTGTTTTTATGTTTGTTTGTTCTATTTTATTTGTTATCTGTTCTGCTTTTCTCTCTTGTAGTTTTTAGTAGTTCGTTTCAATGTTTAATACCTGCTGCACATCTCACTTTGAATCAGTGAGGACACTGCTCCTCATAGGTTTGGGGGTGTGGCAAGTTCTGTCAACGAAGTCGTTAACCAAAGTGCAGTAGAGTCAAGTGAGTAAGATAGAAACAAAACCATGTTCACTTAAGAATCATTAGAAAAATGATAAATTTAAACTTTTGCAGACCTTTAGGCATTACAAGCTTTTAATTTTAACTTTTTCATGATGTGAATACCAAGTAAACTCACTTGTATCAGTGCTGACTGAATCATTAAAGAAAGAAAAAGGTAAGGACATACTTACAAGTTCAATGGAAGACCATAACCAGTGAGAGTTGGGCCTACAAAAAAAATTTTCCTTCCTTCGAGGAGTGACTAAGGCAATTCTTCTAGCTCTAAGGACTGGCTGAGGCAATGCCCTCACTAGAAGTTAGGCACCTCCAAGTTGAAATAACTGACAGCACTCATGAAACCAAGGAAAGGATCAAGGCCTTCTCTTAGATAGTTTGAGCTTAAACAAACCAAATCCTAATCAACTGCCCTTGTGCACACACTTGTTGAGCCTTAAATTCTAATTTTCTTCAAAATACACCTGAGTACTTGCAGCTGAACCTATGGATCTGACTCAAACCTACCCTCACTCTGAGAATTCAGAAGGTAAAGGTGAAGGAGCTGAAGATGGACAAGATAGGATCAACATTGGGAGAATGGAGAAGAGATACCGAAAGTTGAGCAATGTAGTAGCTGAGGAAAGAGGTGGCAAGTCATAAACACAAAAATAAAAACAAAAACAGAAAGGAAAATGCAAGAAAAGAAAGAAAAACAATAATGAAGAGGAGTGAGAGAGGAGTCAAGAGGAAAAGTTCATTGAAAAAATCAAAATGAAGAGGAGAAGCTGGCCACTTCAAGTTTAAAAAATTTGAAAGAAAATGAAAAGGTACTGAACTAAAAATGGGTGAAGTCATGAATCGCCTCCTTCACTTACTGATTTCTCAACTTTGAATCCCTTTTCAACCTTATATTCTTTATAACCCACATCATAAGCCACATTACAACCTAGTTAAAGACCTTGTGATCCAAAGTTGAATGTGTTGTCATGAAGAGACAAGGAGTTGTCCAATCTATGGAGAGGATATGCCAGTGATGTCGGGACTTATGTGCTTTGCCTATGCTCATGCTTACAGACCCATTTGGGGGCTGTAACTGCTCTTGAGCTTGAAAGAAAATGAAACCCTCAAGGTCTCTTGTGTGAGTATGCCCTGCTGAGCATTGGGTCTGATGTTGAATGTATTAGGCATGGCCTATAACTTGATTTTTGAATTAATGATGAGCTCAGTGCTGACATACAAGTGTTGTCCCCCTTGTTGTGAACTTATTGGAAATATTGTGCACTCATGTAGAGGTTATAATGATTAAATGTCTGTGCTTTTTATGTCCAAATTCCTCACATTTATATTGAATCAAAGATGAACTGATGCTCTGTTCTTGACAGCTGACTTGATAATGTTGCACCTTTGTTAACTGTTTCATTGAGAAATTTGTGGGTATCTTCACTAAAAACCCTCAGGAGACTTCACTCCTCCACTAGGGATCACCTAGGTGTTCAAAAGGCTTTGTACATATGCCAAATGTATCTATGCTCCCTATAAAAGTGGCATTTCAATTCTTAGAGTAGATGTTTTAATTTATCATTTGCTAAGGGACTAGCAAAGATTAGATTTGGGGGTATGTTATTCATTGAAAAGTATCACTTTTTACCTCTTAACTTAGTCTTTGCTGGACCTTGAAGCAGACTAATAACCATTTGTTAAGTTTGTTTTGTAGTTAGCAATAAAATATGCAGCTTAATACAAACTCCTTGCTTTTTTGCTCAAAAGAGAGAGAAGACACTCAAAGATGATAGCTGAGACAAAGCCTAATGGAACACCTTGGTAGTGCTCTCCATGGTGATTCATTGTTGCTGATCACCATTGACCAAAGTCTAGAAGATGAATGAATTTAGCTGAGAAGGGAGGAGACTGCGACAACAACAAGTGCAATGCAACGGAGCAGCAAAAGATAGACTTCGTAGAGTTGAGGAGCTTCTTCACGAAGCTAAAGATGCAGTGGAAGAGGCCCTCGTGCAGATATGTCGCGCAGTCAGAAGAACAGCTGAAATTACCTCGCAAAGATCTCACAGGTTAATGTCCCCAGAATTTGTGGTCGTGAAGCTCTTGCGGAGATCAAGCCTCAAAGTAGCCGCGCGAAGAACATAGCGAGTCCATATATACACTGAACAAAATGTCACCTCACAGAGTTCTCGCGTAGCCCTGGAAGAGAGACACCCAAAATTCTTTTAGCACAGATCTCCCACACTCTGAAGCCTTGCCATTGACTACGCGAGCGCAGGAGCATAACTACGCGAGTACTTAGCGAGAGAGCTTCTGAATCTTAATTGAGCGAGAAATCCTAGCGCTCTAGATCATCTCCGTGATAGCATTACAGTGCCAGTGAACTGCGTGATCAAATGAAGAGCTAATGAGTGAGGAAGCACTTCCCACAAGCCAAAGGCAACTTCGCGAAGGCAAAGCAACTACCCGAATGAGCTAAAAGCGGATACCAGCCCCACAAAGCACAGGCTCTCCACTTCTTAGTTTTAATTAAAGGACTTTTTGGGAATTTCCCAAGGCTAGGGCACACTTCTCCAGGTGTGAATTTTGAGGTGCATATCTCTAGGCATCAAAGGGTTGAAACAGCGCCATGTCTACTGAAAAAATTAGGGTTAATCTCTTTAGAGCCAAGGCCATTTTGACAGAGTATATAAGCTGTACATAGAGTTTATTATTTTCATATTTCCTTCATTCTCTATCGGCTGATAACTCCAGCAGGCTAGGGTTAGGGTTTGATCATCTCCTTTTCTTATTTTTCTTCTCTCTTAGCCCAGAACTTGCTGGCTAACCCCCTTGTAAGCAACTAGGTTTAGTTTTATTTCAGTTTGTAATAGAGTTTTTGTATACATTGGGGTTCGGATGAGCAGTTGTGTACAGGCTACAGGCTGGAGACAATTCAATGTAAGTTTTGTGTTCATCAATGGATTGCCGTTTTAATGCTTTATTGAATTTAAATATCTTATGGTTTCTTTAAATGTCTATAGGATTCATGTATTTTGGACTAGCCCATTCAGTTTCTAGTAGATCTATTACTTACCATCTTATTTTCCTTGGTTTGATAGCCCCATGGAAAGCAATGCTAGATCTGTAGTGAGATCTAGGGAGCTCGGAGGCCTGTGGACCATGGTGGTTGTAGCAGTTTTCATGTCCTTTCTCAGGCCTCTATGGGATGGATAGACCAATGGGATACCCCGTGACCATTCAAGTGGACAGAGTATAGCCCTAACGTTGTGTCCATTCATATGTTTGAGAAGGATTCTTCTCCCTGCACATGAGCTTCTAGAGCCTTGTGAGGAGGTTTGTACAGGAACTGGCTCCCCTCTGTTTTACCTAGCCGACATCAGATGTTACATCTGATCTCTTTGTAATAATTGCAACTTGAGGCTGAGTCATTGTAGGCTATTTGTAGCAATGACTAGCTGAATCTAAAGCCTTATTCAACCTGTTGCATGGTCCTTTTTGTGGGCACTAGTGAGCAGTTAGCCTTAGCAAAGCACTTTGGATCTTATGGGTTGGAATACCTATGGATGTCAGCCAGGTCTATGCGCAAATCTAGGGAGCTTGTAGCACTGACATTACATTTTGCTGTAATAGTATTCATGGCATGATCTGGCCCAGTGGCTGGGGGAATGATCAGTCCACTCCCCTGGGTTAGATTGGCAATGTCTGTTTTAACTAATGAGATTTGACAAACTCTATCGGATACCTTGTGACCATTTGAGTGGACAGAGTATAACCCTAAGAGTGCCCCAAATGGCATGGGTTAAACCGAATATTTTTACCTTGTTAAGGCTTTTAATAGCGTCTTAGCAAGGAACACTGTAGAGACAGACTAAATCTGAGTTATATTACTGCTTTAGCTTAACCTGCTTACTACTCATAATTTTTGAATTTTATTTTGACACACACTACCACCATCTTCCTCTTTTTCTTTCTTTAGGATAGGGCTATATTTTATTTCTCTGCTTTTAGGATTAATTTAGTATAGTCGTGACACCCAACTCCATTTCTTTAGGATTGTCAGATCTGTAACCAGATATGGAGGCCTACTATTATAGCCCATTTTGGGTTCTAGATCAATTTCTCTGTGGGACAAACTCTTACTTATCAAAACTTACTACAATGGACCCTGTATCTTGCAAGACTGTATTTATTTCAGACTTGTTGTGCTGACCCATCTCCAATTCCCAACTCTTGATTTATTCTCTCCACTGTTCTTAATAAAATAGCAGTAAGAGTCTCGAAAAACAGCCAACACCCACCAGTTTCTATTTTATTTTATAATTCATCTTCCTCAATCTTTTAAACTTAGTTTAATATTTCAGTTTCATAAAATTAGATCTAGTAACACCCGAAAAGCTCTCTTTCTTCTTAGATTTAGGCTAGAATTGCTAGATCTGTAGTAGATCTGGTGGTCTACTATACACCTCCTAGGTTTTAGATCACTACTCCATGTGGGACAAACTCTTACTTATTAATACTTGCTACAAATGGACATTGTATCTTGTAGGTCTAGGATAATTTTAGGTTGCTGATTCCATCCCTTTTATTTACATTGATTTTATTTTCCTTTACAATAAATCAACACCTAAATTACAATAGATCAAAATTGAGAAATCTCCAACAGTACAATGGATCAAAATTGAGAAATCAGCAAGGTAAGGAGTGATTCATGACTTTACCACCTTCAATTCAGTTCAACTTCATCTTCCTTGATAATTTTCAGAGTCAAAGTAGCCAGCTTCTTCTTTTCTTTTCAATTTTTTAGATGATGTTCTTCTCTTGACTTCTCTTTATATATATATATATATTTTATGATGAATTGTCACACATATACCACTGATACACTACTGTTCATAAGTTACTTTTCTTCTCCTTCCACCAAATGTTGGACCACTCACTATCTTCAACTCCTTCTCCTTTACCTTCTGAAATCTCAGAGTGAGGGTAAGGTTGAATCAGGTCATGAGGTACAAGTACTCCGGTGTTTGTTGAAGAAAATAAGATTTAAGGCTCAAAGAGTGTATACACAAGAGCAGTTGACAGGGTAGGAAATTCGAAGCTCAAACTGTCCAAATGAAGGCCTTACATCATGTCCTTAGTGTCATGAGTGCTGACAATCCGTTTCAATTTGGAGGTGCCTAACTTCTAGTGAAAAGGTCTTGACTCAATTAGTCCATAGAGTAGAAAAAATACCAATAACACTCTTAAAAGAAAATGATAGGCCTAAATCTCACTAGGTATGGTCCTCAAATTAACCCATGGGGTGTATTTTCACCTTTTTCTCTCCTCTTGGGTTCATTAAGTACTATCTGAAAACAAAAAAAAATTCTTGATGTTGGCTTCATGGTGGTGCTAAGTTTTAAAAAAAATAAATTAAGTTTTAAAATGTCAGCAAAATTTTAATTTCTCTCAAATTTTCTCTTTCTGTTGGTTAGGTGGGAATTGACTTTATTCATCTCAATTCACTTCTCATTGCTGCACTAGAACTAACTATTCTAATGGCAGGACTACCCTGCCACACCCCCAAACCTAAGGTGAATAGTGTCCTCATTGTTTCCAACATAATGCATAGGGGCAGCAAGGTGTATACAGACACACACACTAAACTACAGCTAAAAAACAAGAGAAAAGAAACTAAAATAATGCAGAAAATAAGACTAAAGAAGGAGAAAAAGAGAAAATAGACAAAATGACAACTAAGAAAGCAAAGTAAATACACACAGTCCTAAAAACAACAACTATATAAAGCAGAAAATAAACGAAAAATAGCAGACAATATATACAAAACAATTACTAAACTGGACAGCAAAAAGAAAATAAAATCCTAAATAAAACTATTTAAGCATGATCTGAGTATGAATGTAAATGAAGGCAAAGAATTACCAACATTAATCACAGACATTTCAAAGTAGAATTCATACAAAATCAGATCACCAAAAATACTATATAGACAAAAATGTAAAATCTAAAAATTACTATGTTACATATGGTACATGGCTGAGATTGGTTATCAGTGGAAGGTCTTGAAAGTGAATGAAGTCAGAGGCTCCATAGGATTTTAAAAAAAAAATATGAGCCTCTGCTCATTACCCTTCATGATTCTTCCCATAAATTAAAATTCATGATCTCAGCAGTCCAGATGGGGATGCATGAATGGCAGTGAATTGGTCACCCATCTGGACCTCAACTAAGTTAGAAAGAATTTTAAATGCAGAAGTTAAAAAGTCATACCTTTGCAAATGCATAGGCATCTAACCTCTATTTTCCAGCTCATAAATTTCAGTTGCTTGTGAGATATAGAGAGCAGCTCCAGCTCCACATCAGGGGGATAGTCAATAACAGGCAGCACAAGTGCCTTATATGGCTAAGGGAAGGGCAGCAGGACAAGTGTCCAAATGGATTGGTTTATTAACCACACTGAGAAGCCCAAAATGAGTACTTTTTCAGCACATGGGGGGGGGGGGGGGGCGGCTCCTCAATCCATACTTCAACAATTTTAGCATCTAACTTACCCCAAACCAGTAGTGTGGGCAAGGTGTTCCACCATCTCATCAAGGACAGTGTTAGTCAATGATTTTCACCATTTCATACCCGTTAAACCCGGCTTTTGCGAACCCTTAGAGAACTTAATAACTAATTATTATGCTTTTTTGCAGTTTAGGAATAAATCTGCAGCTATCCATGTTTATGTGCTAAGAGGAGGAGATTAAAAGAAGCCAAGTGCTTCAACCCACATCAGCAGCTGTATACAATTGTTTGGTTCAATTGTGGGCAAATTTGGGCAGGACAGTGTAGCAGCTTACATTCAAGATGAGTGCAAATATCCCAGCTGTGCAAACCTTGAAGACATCATGATGACAGCTATGTACACACTTGGGAAAACTCAGCATTAGCTTCAGCTCTGCACATATTAATGCAGCCATGTGCACATTGGGAATAAAAACAAAACTTTCATATTTGGGTGCATTCATAGCAGCTGCCCACTTCAGCTATGTGCACTCACACTAAAGTAGCACCAGCTGCACACATGCAACGCTCCAACATTTCATTCTCTTCAAAGGAAGATATAGTAGCACCAACATCCCCAATTACAGTAGCATACTTTCAAGCTACTCCTAAGAAGTTCAGCAAGATGGAAGCTTAAGCCCACAAGTATTCCAAACTGAAAAGTGCATGCAGGGAAGCTAGCTGGAACCAAACTTGAGTATTACTGAACTTAAAGCTTCAGCAGCTCCTCAACAAAGTTGTTGATTGATAAATGCAGCTTCCCTCCCATCTTCTCAAGCAGATCTATCATGGCTTCAGCATCCTGTCAAGTAGAGATTCAACAGCATCAACATACCTATCGAATGGTAGTAGCCTTCAAACTCCAAATCTGTCAAGCTCTTTAACTTGCAGTAACCAGCATCCTATCGACTCGTATATAAGTTTCAGCAGCAACCTCTCGAATTCAAGGTACATTTCCAAGAAACTGCTTGAGCACTTCATTGCACTGCAGCCAACATCTCGAGCAAATCAAGCTACACCTCCACATCCTGTCGACATTTAAGCTGAAGAGCTGCACTTAAACCTGTTGAAGAGCATTTAAAACCCACAACCAACTTGTCGACAGGATTCAGCAACCCCTATTATGCCTGTCGACTAGCTTCAGTAACTCTCCTCAATCCTCTCGAAGAGCAGTAACCCCTAAGCTTCATCCTGTCGACTTCAACCCTTTATCCTCTATCCTCTCGAACACTTCAGCCACACCTTCAGAACCTCCCATCAAACCTATCGACCAGCAGCGACAAACTACCATAACCTCTCAACTAGATTTCCTCAAACCTGTCAAACTTCATACACCAGCCCACAACCTCTCGAAACCTAGCTCCCATCCTCACAACAACTTACCTGAAGTTGCAGTCTTCATACCCCATCCATCCATCCCCTCAATTATGCTAGCCCATCCTCTCAAAATCAGCAATGAACCTCACAAAGTAATACCTGGAGCTACTGGGCTTTCTGTTGGTTACCTCCAAACCTCTCGAGATATTTTTGTGCCTTCTTCAACTGCTCGAAGCTCGGGATATAGCGGTAATCAACTACTAGTAGTGACCATTTGGGAAGCTATTTCGAGTACCAAGGCAGCCAAGAGGATGTGGGAGTTTTATTTGCGGCATTCTCAGCAGTTTGGGTACAATTATTTGAGGTGTGCAAATAATAATGGTTGGCAAGGGCATTTTTGGGAATTCCAAGGTATAGGAGAAGGCTGTACATGGGCAATAATTGATTTTTAAATCTTTGGCAGGAAGCAAACTATTTCAGCTGAGCACAACAGGATTGGATCCCTCTCTTCTCTCTAATTGGTTGGAATGCTAGAACAGGGATTAGCATAAATTGAATTTGAAAATCCCTCCTCTGATTAGCTGCAATCCAAAGCACTTGGATCACTTCATGTGTATAAATAAAGCTCCTTGCTGCTATAATATCTCAGCAAGGAAGCCATAGAATAACTGTGATTCTCTTTAGCTCATTTAGGTTTAGTTTAGTTTTTATTTTTCATTTTTCTCTTCCCCGTTCTCTCTCTAATCCAGCCTGTTGGATTAGATCTAGATAAGCAGTCCATATCTGGTTTGTAATTATATTTTGAGAGTTTCAAAGGCTTTGTAAATGGATGGTTTGTTGCACAGATTGGAGATCTGAGCACAATAGGACTGTAAATTGTGTTATTATAATGTAATTATGGTTTTTAAAGTTGATCCTCATCTGAAGATCACTTTTTCATATTTGATTTCCCTGGATTAGATATTCCTGTGGATGCTTGAGCTTGTAGCCTGGCACCCACAACATCTACAATAGCTTACCTGTTCCAATCAAGATCCTTGAATTAGAACAATCTCTGGGATGATCTGTGACCATTTGAGTGGACCAATCATAGCCTTAGCATTCCTCCAATTCTTTGGTTAAGATTAGATCCTTTACCTTGCATTTGAGCTTGTAGCCAGATGAAGGATTGCAACAAATCTTTCCTATGCATTGCCTTTGATCCAATTGATTTGGAATGAAAACTACTCCCTAGCTGCCTATTTCTCACCATTTGATCTTTCATTTTACCGTCCATTTTCTTCAATCTTTTAGAATTAGTTGTATATTTCTGTTTTATAGATTAATTAAATTTAGTGACACCCGAAAAACTCTCCTTCTTTCCCTATTTTCTAGGCTAGAATTGCCAGATCTGTATCAGATCTGGAGGTCTACTATACAGCCCCTTAGGTTTTTGATCACTACTCCCTATGGGACAAACTCATACTTATTAAAACTTGCTACAAATGACCCTATATCTTGCAGGTCTAGGATAATTTTAGTGTGCTATTTTCACCCTCTATCTTTACTTTGATTTTAATTTATTTCCACACACAATAAATTAGCACCTGAAATATCCCCAACAAGTTTTTGGCATCGCTGCCGGGGTGTTTTGATCTAGTTAGTAGATCTGAGTTTTTCATTTTGTAGATATGATATTTTTAGTTTTTATTGCATTCAAATTGTTTGATTAAATGCTTGCTGCAGTTTTTGTATAGCAAACCTATTTTAAAGTACAATAATTTTGAATTTTCTGAGTTTTTATTTTTTGCCTTCTAGCTATTTGAATAATTGCTGCTATAGCCTTTTTGCATTTTTGCATAAATGAGGCAGTGTCCTAAGTTTTTCTTTTTGATTTGCTTATTATATTCACTTTGCTTGAATAAGGTACTACTGCAGTTTTTAAATATTTGCAGATCTGGAGTAGTCGCCAAAAGAGGAGCTTATGAATTGCAGCTAGAGCATATTTTCCTGAGTTTGCATCCCCTTCTCCTTTGCATTCATTTTTTTTAAGTTCTTTAAAACTAGCAGTTGTGTTGTGTTTAGTGTTTATTTTCATTTTTATTTTTGATGTCATTAAGGCATGCTGATTTTTTTTTTTTATTAAAAACCAAATAAAAAAAATAAATAAAAAATAAAAGAAATTGTAAACTCAAATACAAAATGTCATATTTGTTTGTCTTGATTTGTATTTTTCAGCAGTAATAAATAAGGGCTCTTGTTGAGCCCAGGCTGATCAAAAACACATAAAAAGTAAAAAAATATATAAACATAAAATTTTTCTCCAGATGGGCTATTTTCCTTTGCCTACATTCATATACCCCATCTGGAACTACTGAGATCATGGTTCTTAAATTTTAAATCATAAAAGTTAATGTGCAGTGGATCATATTTTTTCTTTGAAAATTCATTGGAGCCTCTGCATTCATTCACTTTCAAGATTTTTTTTAGCATAAATAGGTCGCAGCTGTGTATGAATCCTGCTTTTCCTTGTGTGCATTCATCCTTACATCTTTTTGAAATTCATATTGATTCATACACATCCATAGTAGGTTCTCAGTACCAAACACACACAACATCACAGAGGGCTTTTCTTTATCAGATCTGATTCTTAGGATTTTCTGTTTTAGGAATTTTAGTTTAAATTCTGTTTTTAAAGAGCTGATTTTTCTTTCTTAGTTTAATATGTGTCTTAGTTTTACTGTTTTTCTTCATTTTTGTAGTTTTGTATTCAGTTTCTAACTTTGTTTTCCTAATTTTGTATCCATTTTTCTGTTTTTAGAAGTAATTTCCTGCATTTGCATATCATTTTTTCTATTTTTTCTATTCATATATTCAGTTTGCATTTTTCTTTGCTACATATACTTGTTATTTTCCTGCTTATTATTATTTCTAGTTTTGACTTGGTCCCCTTGGTTACTCACTGTGTAAACATTGAGGACAATGTTCATCTTAAGTTTGGGGGTATGGCAAGGTGTGCCAATGAAATAAGTTAATGCTAGTGCAACTATGTTGAAATTTTTTTTAAAATAAAGTGATTTCCCACCTGATTTTTGAAAAAAGAGGAAATTAAAAACTTTTTAAAACTAAAATGTGTTGTAGTTCTAATATTTTCATGAAGCAAATGCCAGGAATTTTTCAAAAATTAGTGCTTAGTGAACTTGAAAAGAAAGAAAATTGTGAGGATATACCCCAAAAATCTGATGGAAGACCATACCCAGTAAGATTTGGGCCTGAAAAATTTTCTTTGAAGATTGTCTTAGCAATTTTTCTGCTTTAAGGACTAATTGAATCTAGGCTTGCTCACTAGAGGTTAGGCAAATCTAGGTTGAAACAACTAGACAATACTCATGACATTGAGAACATGAAGTCAGGTCATCCCTTGGACAGTTTGAGCCTAAAATTTTTCACCTTTGAACTGCCCTTGATACACACCATTTGAGCATTAAAAATTTTAGTTTTTCTTTGATAAAAACTAGAGAATTTGAACCCAAAACCCCTTGACCTGTTTCAGTTCACCCTCAATCTGAGAATTCATGAAATAGAAGGAGAAGTGAGGTTAGAGGAGCAAGGTTTGATATTTGGTAGAAAGACAAGAAAACACATTTGGTGGCAATTGTGGCATTCCAACCCATAAAAAGAAAAATAGAGAAAAATACAAAAAAAATTATACAAAAAGAAAAGAAAAAAATAGAAAAGCAAAACAAAAGAATGAGAAAGAGAAGTCATTTCATTGAAAGATTAAAAAGAAGATTAGAAACTAGTCACTTCAAATATGAAAATTCAAGAAATAGATGAAATTATGCTGAAATGAAGAAGTTGAAGTCATGAATCACCTCCTTACCTTACTGATTTCTCAATTTTGAATCCTTTCATTCCCCTTTATTCTTTGTAAACCTCACCCATAAGCGACATTATAACCCAATAAAAAGTCCTTACTAGTCTGAAATGGATTGAGCTGTCCTGTAGAGATAAGGATTTGTGTAAACTATGGTGAAAAGAGTTAGAAAAATTCAGAAATTAGAGCAATGCCTATGCTCATGCTTATAGTCCTATTTGAGGGCTATAACTACTCTGGAGCTGTGTGGAATGATGCAACCTTCTATTTTTATTGTGAGTGACAGCCCTGATAAGACTTGGGTATGAAATTAAACTTGTTGGGGGCATTATCAAAACAGAATTATCAAAATTAAGGTGAGCATTGCATTCATTTTCACAAACAATGCCTTGACATGAGCTGATTGATTGTGAAGGAATTATAGCAGAATTTCAATTTTAAAATAATTTTTTTATGCTGAGAATTCACTAAAATTGAATGAACAAGGTGAGGAATGAATTTTATTTTACTTGAACTCTATTTTAGCATGTTGCATTAGTATTAATTGATTTTATTGAAGAAGTTTGTGGGCACCTTCACTGAAAACCCTCAGGAGACTCCACTCCTCCACTAGGGTTCACCTAAGGGTTTAAAAGGTTTGGTGCATGTGCCAAATGCACTCGTGTTCCCTACGAAAGTGGCATTTATTTTTGTAGGTTACTTGTTTTAAATTTCACTTTGCTCGAAGACTAGCAAAGATTAGGTTTGGGGGTTTGTTAGTCAATGATTTTTACCATTTTATACCCTTTAAACCTGGCTTTTTCTAAGCCTTAGAACACTTAATAACTAATTCTTATATTGTTTTGCAGTATAGGAGTAAATTTGTAGCTATCCATGTTTATGTGCTAAGTGGAGGAGATTAAAAGCAACCAAGTGCTTCAACCCACATCAGCAGCTGTATACAATTGTATGGTTTAGTATCTCGAGCAAGCAGCTTCCAAGACCCTCAAAGATGAATATTTTAGGCTAGCGAGAAGATCTAGACAGATTAAAAGCTTCAGCTGTGGGAAAACATGGGCAGGATAGTGTAGTAGCTGACATTCAAGATGAGTGCAAATATCCCAACTGTGCAAACCTTGAAGACATCATGATGACAGATATGTAAACTTTTGGAAAAACTTAGCATCAGCTTCAACTCTGCACATATTAATGCAGCAATGTGCACATTGGGAATAAAAATAAAACTTTCAGATTTGGGTGCATTCATAGCAGCTGCCCACTTCAGCTATGTGCACTCACACTAAAACAGCACTAGCTACACAGATGCAAAGCTCCAACATGTCATTCTCTTTAAAGGAAGATATAGAAGCACCAACATCCCCAATTACAGTAGCATACTTTCAAGCTACTCTTAAGAAGTTCAGCAAGATGGAAGCTTAAGCCGACAAGTGTTTCAAACTGAAAAGTGCATGTAGGGAAGCTAGCTGGAACCAAACTTGAGTATTACTGCACTTAAAGCTTCAGCAGCTCCTCAGCAAAGTTGTCGATTGATAAATGCAGCTTCCCTCCCATCTTCTCAAGCAGATCTATCATGGCTTCAGCATCTTTTCAAGTAGAGCTTCAGCAGCATCAGTACACCTATCGAATGGAAGTAGCCTTCAAACTCCAAAGCTGTCAAGCTCTTTAACTTGTAGTAACCAACATCTTGCCGACTGGTACATAAGTTTCCGCAGCAACCTCTCGAATTCAAGGTACATTTCCAGCAAACTCCTTGAGCACTTCATGGCACTGCAGCCAACATCTCAAGCAAATCCAGCTGCACCTCCACATCCTATTGGCAGGATTCACCAACCCCCATTATACCTGTCGACCAGCTTCAACAACTCTCCTCAATCCTCTCGAAGAGCAGCAGCCCCTAAGCTTCATCCTGTCGACTTCAGCCCTCTATCCTCCATCCTGTTGAGCACTTCAGCCACACCTTCAGAACCTCCCATCAAACCTATCGACTAGCAGCCACAGACTCCCGTAACCTCTCGACTAGATCTTCTAAAACCTGTCAAACTTCATACACCAGCCCACAACCTGTCGAAACCTAGCTCCCATCCTCACGACAACTTACTTGAAGTTGCAGTCTTCATACCCCATCCATCCATCCTCTCGAGTATGCTAGTCCATCCTCTCAAAATCATCAATGAACCTCACGAAGTAATACCTGGAGCTGCTGGGCTTTTTGTTGGTTACCTCCAAACCTCTCGAGATTGTTTTATGCCTTCTTCAACTACTCGAAGCTCGGGGTATAGTGGTCATCAGCTACTAGTAGGGACAATTTGGGAAGCTATTTCGAGTACCAAGGCAGCCAAGAGGATGTGGGAGTTTTATTTGGAGTACTCTCAGTAGTTTGGGTACAATTATTTGATGTGTGCAAATAACAATGGTTGGCAAGGGCATTTTTTTGAATTCCAAGGTGTAGGAGAACGCTACACATGGGCAATAACTGATTTTCAAATATTTGGTGGGAAACAAACTATTTCAACTGAGCACAACTAAAGTTGGTTGGTTGGAATGCTAGAACAGGGATTAGTTGGAATGCTAGAACAGGGATTAGCATAAACTAAAGTTGAAAATCTCTCCTCTGATTGGCTGCAATCCAAAGCGCTTGGATCACTGCATGTGTATAAATAAAGCTCCTTGCTGCTATAATTTCTCAGCAAGGAAATCATAGAATAACTTTGGTTCTCTTTAACTCATTTAGGCTTAGTTGAGTTTTTATTTTTCCTTTTTCTCTTCCCCATTCTCTCTCTAATCTAGCCTGTTGGATTAGATCTAGATAAACAGTCCAGATCTGGTTTGTAATTGTATTTTGAGAGTTTCAAAGTCTTTGTAAATGGATTGGATGTTGCACAGATTGGAGATCTGAGCACACTAGGACTATAAGTTGCTTTATTACAATGTAATTATGGTTTTTAAAGTTGATTCTGATCTAAAGATCACTTTTTCCTATTTGTTTTCCCTAGATTAGATATTCCTATGGATGGTTGAGCTTATAGCCTGGTACCCATAGCATCTGCAATAGCATACCTGTTCCAATCAAGACCCTTGAATTAGAACAATCTGGGTTGATCTGTGACCATTCGAGTTGATAGATCATAGCCTTAGGATTGCTCCAATTCTTTGGTTAAGATTAGATCCTTATACCTTGCATCTGAGCTTGTAGCCAGATGAAGGATTGCAGCAAATCTTTCTTATGCATTGCCTTTGATCCAATTGATTTGCAATGAGAACCAGTCCCTAGCTGCCTATTTCTCACCATTTGATCTTTCATTTTACAATCCATCTTCTTCAATCTTTTAAAATTAGTTGTATAATTCTGTTTTGTAGATTAATTAGATCTAGTGACACCCAAAAAACTCTCCTTCTTTCCCTGTTTTCTAGGCTAGAATTGCTAGATCTGTAACAGATCTGGAGGTCTACTATACAACCCCTTAGGTTTTAGATCACTACTCCCTCTGGGACAAAATCTTATTAAAACTTGCTACAAGTGACCCTGTATCTTGCAGGTGTAGGATAATTTTAGTGTGCTATTTTCACCCTCTATCTTTACATTGATTTTAATTTGTTTCCACACACACAATTAATTAGCACCTGAAATATCCCCAATAGGCAGCAACTGCCAAACAGTCTTAATTTCCTTGAACTAACTTTCTCTTTGAAAAAAGGAGAATGCTCTTGAAAAACATGAGGAAATGGCAGATGAGGTACTGCTGGTCCTCATCTGTTGATGTATCATTTATATATTTATTTATTTATTATTATTATTTTTAAAAGACACAGCTATAATTTATTCACACATTCCTAAAACACCAACATGTCTAAAAACAAAAAATAAAGCGGAAAAATGCTAAAGAGAATCACAAAAAAACTATCACGATAATTTATTCAAACACTACATCTACAATTAATATAGCTAACAAAAACTCAGATTTACTATACTAGATCAAAACTCCCTAATACCGGTGCCAAAAACTTGTTGATATATTTCAAATGCTTGCTATTATTTTATTGGAAAAGGTGGTGAAACAAAAATAAAAGGAAGATATGTAAAAGGGGTTAGCACAACAAGTCTAAAATACACAGACCTACAAGATGCAGGGCCTATTGTAGCAAGTTTTAAAGTAAGAGTTTGTCCCATAGGGAGTGATGATCTGATGCCACAAGGGTGTATAGTAATCTCTAGATCTAGCTACAGATCTGGCAACTCTAAACCTAAAGGTAAAGAGAGGAAGTTTAGGTGTCACAAAAACTAACCTAAAACTAAGAAAAATAGAAGTAGAAACTACAACTAAAAAGAAGGGAAAAGAAGATGGATGTAGTATGAGAAAATAAAGTAAATTGATAAAGAAGTAGACAACTAAGGTTAAACCAGTTATGCAACTCAGATCTAGAAATGGAAATGTAGCAGTCCTTCACTTGGCTACAAGCACAAGTGTAAGGTATAAGAATCTAAATCAACCCATTCCATTTAGATTGCTCTTAAGGCTATCATCTATCCCCTAAAATGGTCACAGACTATCCAATAGAGATGGTCAAATCCCATTGATTAACTCATATATCTGACCTAACTCAAGGGAATGGATTTATCTTAAGGCTATAATCTGTCCACTTAAATGGTCATAGACTATCCAATAGATTTCCTCCATTTATTGAATTAAGTCAACTCATGAAAACCATTATAGACACTATATTTACAAGGCTACAAGCTCATACATTCATAAGAGCAAACAAATCTAGGAAATCAAGTGGAAACCACCTAAAATCCTAGGCTGAATGGGGAGTTAAACTCAGCTGGTCATTGCTATAAAAGGCCTGCAATGACTAAGCTGACAAGTCTGCAATCTTTACAATACTCATATCTAAACTCTGATAATGGTGATGCAAAATAGAGGAGAGTTTGGCTCTACACAATCTCTCACAAGCCTACAAGCCCAAGTGTAGAGAAGAAGAATCCATCTCAGACCTATGAGGAAGACCTTCCTTAAGGCTATAGTCTATCCACTCAAATGGTTACAGACTATCCTAGAGGCTACCTTCCACACAAATGATGAGACAGAATAGTAAAACTGATGCTGCCACCATGGTTGCAAGGCTATAAGCTCAGGCAACCATGGGAGCATAAAATCTATAAAAAACAATGTGGAAAACACAGGTAAAATATAAATTTAATGGAGCATTTAAAATAATAAAGCATTGAATAAAAAGAAACTTACAATGCTTGCCCTTAAGGCAGCAGCCTATGCAAGCCCCAAAATAGTTCTTCTGTTTAAAACAAAACCCATTGCATTACATGAAATTAAACTTAAACTGTTACAAAGAATCTAGCTCAGCTTTACTGCTGTGCTAGGGCAAGAAGAAAGGGGGAAGAGAAAAGAAAACTAAAACCCTAAAAGAAACTCTAAAATAAAACCCTAATTTGAGCCAGCTATTCTGGCTTTAAAACCCTAAGTGAACCAAGCTATTCCCGACTCAAAACCCTAACCCTAGGTGATCAAAGGTTAACCCTAGATAATTTACGAAATAGGAAACTGTTCTATTTATAGGTAAACCCTAAAACATTTGTGTGCAATAGCCAATCCAAAATAAACATGTTGGGAGCTGGTGTTGTGGCTTCATTATGGCCCTTGGATTACGTCAGGATGTGTGGGATAAAAGGGCACCTCGAGAAATGTGACCTATAAGTGTGAAATACCCAAACAATCCCTATAGTGGACTAAGAAGCAGGAATCTTGAGCTTCGCGCAACTAGGATCCTTCATATTGGCCTCTCGCGAGGCTGGCGCATGGCTAGAATGCCTACTGAAGATGGCTCGCGAGGATCCATTTGTATTGATTAGCATAGCTCGCGCAGATGAGATCCAAGTGGCTTTGGGTCACGAGGCTCTCACTGGGCTGAAGAATACACCTCGCCGGGTTCTCACGCATATGGAATATGAAGGCTTGCAGGTGGCTCGCAAGGCTAGCTTTATCTTTTCAAGGCGAAGAAAGTAGCTTGAACAAGTCACTCGCGCAGCTCTCATGAGCTCTTACGTACTTCAGAGGGATAGTCATCCACGCGACAGTGGCACAAAGCCACGCGAGAAGCAGATCCAGCCTCGCGAAGCATAGGCTCCTACTTTCTTTTTCAATACATAGGGATACTTTGGGGATTTCCCCAGGTCTAGGACACACATCCCAAAGCCCTGATCTATTTGCACATATCCCGAGGCATCTAAAGATTGCAAAGGAGCCACACATGTAATGAAATTAGGGTTTCCTTCTCCATTGGCCAATGCATTAGTGACTGAGTATATAAGCTGTAATCTAGTTTAGAAACATATATCTTCCTCAACCTAATTCTGGCTGAGAGCTTAGGTCAGAGTTGGGTTAGGATTAGATCATCATCTTTTTTCCTTTTCTTCTTCCTTAGCCCAGCACTCGCTAGCTATGATCTCTGTAAACAATTAGGCATAGTTTATTTCAGTCTTGTAATGGATTGTGCAGACTTTTGGATCTGTTGAGGGCTGTTTTGCACAAGGCTGTTGCCTTGGGGACTTTCATTGTAAGTTCTTTGTTTAATCAATGAAATGTTTGTTTTAATGCTTATTGAATCTGTTGTTTTTCTATGTGTCCCACATAGTATTCTTTGATGTATGCCATCCACATAGGATTTGACTGAGTTAAAGCTCCAATGGAAGCTTGATCTTGTAGCCCTATAACCACAGTGGTAGGAACAATTTTCTTGTTCCATCATAGTCCTCAGTGATTTGGATAGCCTCTGTGAATTGCCTGTGACCATTTCAGTGGACAAATTATAGCCCTAGGGTGATTCTAAGCCACAGATCTGAGATGGATTCTTATCCTCTGCACTTGAGCTTGTAGCCTTGTGAGAGATTAGGGTAAGGACAAGCTCCCCTCTATTTTACATTACCATCATCAGATGCTAGATCTGATTCTCTGTAGATATTTTAGACTTGTGAGCTAATCCATTATAGGCCTTTTGTAGCAATGACTAGCTGTATCTATGTCCCCAAATAGCTCCGGAATAATTATGGTTTTCACTGGTTTTTCAATAGCTATTTGCTCCTATGGATGCCTGAGCTTGTAGCCTAGTAAACATAGTGTCTACAATGATCTTCATGTTTTGATTTGATTCATTGGTTGGAGGAAATTTATTGGATAATCTGTGACCATTTAAGTGGATAGGTTATAGCCTTAAGATTAGTCCATTCCCTTGGATCATATTGGTTTTCTGATTTAACTCCTGTGGGTTGACCCTCTCTATTAGATAGTTTGTGACCATTGAAGTGGACATGTTATAGCCTTAAGAGACTAGGTTAAATCATAGTAATTGAGTTAGATTCTTCCACCTTGCAGATGTGCTTGTAGCCATCTGAAGGAATGCTACAGAGACAACTCTAGATTTGAGTTGCTGACTGAAATGACCTTAGCTTAGTTGTCTACTTCTCATCAATTTCTGTGGGACATACTCTTTAAAACATTCTACAACAGGCCTTGGATCCTGCAGGACTATAATTTGGCTTTGTGCTTTGTCTTCCATCTTTGATTTTGTTTTATTTTATTTTATATTGGATTCTTTTTCCCCACCTGCTTTCAAACTAATAAAGAAAGCACAATCTAAATTTCACCCACAAGTTTTTGGTGCCGCTGTCAGGGATTTTGATCTTTTTAGTAGACCTCAGTAGTATTGTATTGTATTTGTGTTTACAAAATTCTTTGTAGAAGTACATTTTGAATAAAAAGTACTATTGATTTTTGTTGGAATTTTTACAAATGTGGATAGCAGCAGAAGGGAAAAAACTAAGGTTGCAATTGGAGTTTAGCTAGCTTCTGCTTGCATTTCTTTTACCCTAAAACTCTGCTCCATTTCTGTTGAATTCCCTATCAGTAGTTTAGTTGTAAATTTTGTTTAGCTGTAATTTTTTTTTGCAAATTCTTTAAGTGTGGTGTGAGTTTTCTTTACTGTTGTGGATGTGTGTATGCTAGGTAAAAGGTCCCTTAACCCTAAATTAGAACCTCCAAATCCTGAGATTGAGAGGACTCTTAGACCTAGGAACACCACACACAACCCTACTGTTGAGAATGAGACAGCTGAAATGGGTGAACAACAACAGAGGACATTGAAGGAATTCAATGCATCAGGGGTATACAACTCCCCTGTTAATAAGTGAAAAATACCAATTTTCACCTCCTAACCTGACCTTTGATGGACCTTTAAGTTGACTAATAATGTGTCTTGAGTGTGTTTTGTAGATAACCAATAAATTGCAGTCTTACTGCAAACATCCATATAAAAATGCCAAAGAAGAAATATGCTACCTCATCATGTGCTCATGCAGCCCAAAAGACCAGCTAATCAAGCAATCCACAAAGCCTCAGAGGTCTATGGGAATACCATGTGTCCAACTGGGCACACATGGGAGCAAGAGCAACTACAGTGGATGAAGATTGAACCCCTCAAAAGGTGTTGAGGACTGGACAGATGAAGAACAACACCCAAAGTTGTGTGCCAGTTGTGGAATAAAAGACCAAAAGAGTTCAATGGGTCATTCCATTTATTTGATAGGTGTGGATGCTTGGATATGAAGTGATCGACAGGTTCCCAGAACCTGTCAAGGAGTTGAAAGCAACTGAAGCATCCTATCAAGAGAACCTAAGGTTGAATTAGAACTCATCGATTGGTTCTGAAGAAGAAAAATGAAGCAGTCGACAGGTTGAAGAACTTGTCGAGTGTTGTATAACATCCTGTCGAGAAGTCACTTGGAGATGCAGGGGATCTTGTGAGGTTTAGAAAGCTGAGAGCATCATGTCGAGAGGTTCCCCAGAACCCATTGAGAACTTACCTGAAGCTGTGCAAGGTTGAGTCAACTTGTTGGGAACAATTTGCAACCTGTCAAATAGCAGAGAACAACTTGTCAAAAATCCAACTGAAGCTATATAAGAAATCGACAGGTTGAACTATAACCTATCGAGGGGTTGGCTGGAGCTAGGACAGCAGGGAGATTTTGAGTTCAACTTGTCGAACAGCTCAAAAGAACCTATCGAGTAGTCCTCCAACCTGTCGACGATAGCCCCTATCCTCTTCAGTACCTATCGAGCACTTGTAGCTCCACTCAGCCAACCTATCAAGATTGCATCAATACCTGTCGAGCAGTCAAAACAACCTATTGACTTCTATTGGAATAACTTCAAAACTTTTCGAGAGGTTTCCTGATCCTATCGAAACTCGATTTGGGAACTTCTCAGTTCTAGCCACAGTTGCTGCTCCCTTCAGTGCTTTATGCACACATTCCAAGGAACTTTAACAACCCTTGGGGGTATTTTTGGAACATAAATGGGCACGAATGGGAATCCTCCAACCTCCTCTCATGTACTTACCTAGTTTGGACCAATTGATGGAGAGCTTTTTAGAAGAAAAATTAGCCACATCAACAACATAGAATAACTGAATTATTCCCTTCAATTCTGATTAGCTGAAAAAGATCTGAGAATAGAAAGGAAGACTATAAATGGAAGAGAAATTGCATAAAAAGATCCATCCAGAAATTGAGAGTGCTCAGACCAAATTTGAATTCCTTTTTCCCTCCAAACTTTCATCCCTCTTTCTTCTTCCCCATTCTCTCTTTAGACCAACCATGGTTGGCTAAACCCCTTTAGCCGCTAGGGTGAGGTTCAAAGCTGTAAATTGAGAGGTCCAAAGCTTGGTAAAGGGATTAGATGTTACACAGATTACCGATCTGAGAACAATTGTACTACAAATTGTATTAATTCAGCAGATTATTGATTGTAAAGCTACTTTGAATCTACAGATCTCATGATTGCCATTTGATTTCCCTGGATTTGATTTCCCTGTGGATGCTTGAGCTTGTAGCCTTGCTTCCATAGCATCTGCAATGATTTAGTTGTTCTAATTAAGATCCTTGAATTAGAAGAATCTCTAGGATGATCTGTGACCATTCAAGTGGACAGATCATATCCTTAGGATCACTCCAATTCTCTGATTGAGGTTGGATTCTTATATCTTCCATCTGAGCTTATAATCAGATGAAGGATTACTATAAATCAGTTCCTTACATTGCCTCTGAACCAACCAATTTGCAGTGAAGACCAAAATACCTAGCTGCTACTCTCTTCCCTTTGACTTTAATCCTCTCCTCTATCTTTTCAAATCTGTGTTTTAATCAGTTCTGGATCATTTGATTTTGAATTTTATTTCTATAGTTTTTATTAGAGTGACATTTCTTAAACCTCTCCTCTTTCCTTGCCTTCCTTTAGTTTAAAATTAGGATAGGATAGAGTGCCAGATCTATTATAGATCTGAAGATTGACCCTATTGCCTTTGGACATACCCTGACTTACCCCTTAAAGCTTGTTGCAACAGCCCTGGTTCTTTCAAGCCTGATTGCTTTGCCTTGATTCTATTTTGCTATAATTTGCCCTTTTAATTTGCTATTTTTAATCCTTTAATTATTACAAGGTAAGCAATACAACATCTCCCTTCTGCATTCAATTCCTTGTTGTCCAAGGGAATTATGAGATTAAATCATCCATCATCCAAATGTTACCCTCATATCATGGATTGAGTAAAGAGAACCCTTACAAGCACATTGATGATTTTCTAACTTCGTGCACTATTTTTAACATTGCTGGTTTAGGAGAGGAAGCCACTAGGCTGAGGCACTTTCCTGTTTCACTAAAGGATAGAGCCATAACTTGGCTCTCTATGCTCCCATCAAACAGCATACAGTCATGGAATGATCTCCAATGCCCATTTTTGGCCAAATTTATCCCTATGTCCAACACAAGCAAGTTGAGGAAGAGCATAATCTCCTTTGCTTAACTCTCAACTGAGAATTTTCATCAAGCTTAGGAAAGATTTAAGGAGCTATTAAAGCAATGTCCCCACCACCAAATTCCTGAGTAACAACTTGTCCAGAGCTTCTACAGAGGAATTGATTCCATAAGTAGGGATATAGTGGATGCCTCTTATGGGGGTACTTAACTCCACAAGACTGTTGATGAGGCCTGGGAGCTTTTTGATGTTATCAGTGAAAACTCCATGTAGCAAGACACTTTATCCCATAATGACATTGAGACTACTGCTACAATGGGAAAAGAACCAGCCCCCAGGGGAAAGATGTATTAAGTGAATGTGCCCAGTGAACTAGAAAGGAATGTAGACAACCTAAGTCTGAAATTTGATAGACTAATGGGTGTGGTGAAGCCTAAATTGGCTGCAGAAGTGGAGGCATGTCAAATATGCCAGTCTCCCACCCACCTAATTGAGGACTATCTATCAGCAAATAAATTCCCTGAGTTGGTTATGGAGTGTGTCAATGTTGTCCAATCATATGGGCAACAACCTGCTGGGTACCAGTGGAGAAATCACCCCAAATTTGAGGTGGAGATAAGACTCATATCAGCAACCCGAGTAGCAGCAGATGGGACTACCCTATAGACCACAGTCACAGTATAACTAGGGATATGCACCCAGAGAAGCCTTTCAATAGCTAGCCTCGCAACATAATTAGTTTGCATTGCCACAACAGTAGCGCCAATTGGCCTGACAGCCACCACAACCTAGAAACCCCTCATTTGAAGAACAAGTTTTGGCATCTTTGCAAAACCTAGGATCCCAATCCCAAACTTTGAACTCTCATGGGCAAAGCATTAAAAAAATAGAGGACCAACTAGGTCAAATTTGCAATGCTTTGAACATGAGAGAGGAGGGTAGGTTGCCTAGTCAACCCTTAGCCAACCCTAAAGGTTAGTACATGATTGGAGAAGGCATCGCTTACTCATGAGGAGACTAATGCAATCACTACCCTGAGGAATGGTAGGGTGGCTGACAATCAAGTGGGCAGGACAACTGAGGAGACCATGGAGAATGAAAAAGAAAAAAATGTGAGTGTAGAAGAAGATTTGAACCCATCCCCATTGACCAACCAACTACCCCTACGCCCATTGAACCTGATACCTTAAACCCCTTTATCCATTCCATTACTTTGTCCCCTTTCCCATGACCTAGACCCATACACCACTGAGAGATACTCAGCCATGATGGACTCCATCATAGGGGACATCAGGTATGAGTACACCCCTCTTCTTGATTCCCCATAGCCCACCCAATTCCAACATACCCCTACCTTCCCTTTTCAATCAATTTTCCCCTCCCAGCCATCAACATCACCACACCTAACCCCTTACCCCAAATCCTTAGCCTCCTTAGCCTCCTTTCCCTCCAAACCCAAATGATGGCCAACACCTAAAGCCAAACAACTATTCAGTCTAGCCATCAAGCCATTCAATTAATCCTACAAAACCTTTCCCCAACAACTCAGCCACCTTTATGACAACCCTTACCACAGCCTACCCCTCCAATATCACCCATACCTGAGCCTGTTATAGTCATAGTAGAGATGGCCACCAAAATTGACCATGAGCCTGACCCTGACTCTATAGAGCTACCCCTTATTAAACCATCTCTGGCCTCCACCTCTCCACAACCCCAACCTGAAGTAGTGGAACTATCAGTCCAGCTCCCTACCTCATCTACAATGGCTAAAGTTGATGCTGCCATAGTAGTGGATGAGTTGCTCCATACTTCCTCAGTTTCCACCCAAACTGATCCTGAGGAGGAGGAAGTCCCTCAGCCAGTACCCTCTACCTCCACCCTACCCATTCCATCATCCACCCCATCATCTTTACCCATTCCCTACCCCAGCATGGAGGACCCAACTGAGAGGACAATGGTCCTTGATTCTTCATTAACCACCCCACCATTTGCAACTCTTAAGAGAGTCATCGATGAAAATTCCTATATCAGGAGTGATGTGATCAAGGGAATGGCTAACATAAATATAGCCATCAAGCAGCCATTTCTCCATCAAATCAAGAGGATCAAGCTGGATCACAAGATGAAGAAAAAGCAGATAAAGAAGGTTTTTGTACATACCCTGCAACTTTACCAAAAGGAGCAGTATAGAGCTGAGGGTCTAGAAGAACATGTGAAGAACCTCACTGTGGCTCGTAGAGTGGTTGAAGAGAGAGCATATGGGTATGCCAAGATTGCTGCAACACTGCAGGAGACCCTATCTTTTATGGTAGATAGAGACTTAGCCACTACAGTAGCCTCCCTCTACATTGCAGCCGCACCTCCTCCTGCAACCTCAGCAGCCAATCCTATCCCCATTATAAATGCTCCTCCACCCAGAGCTTTTGCACCTAGAATTAATATTAAGGAACCTTCCTCAATGCCTGAACCCACTCCCAAGAGTAGAAGCAACACAAAACATAGGAAGGTCATTGCCAAAAGATCAAAATCAACAGCTGCTACTCTCAAGAAAGAAAAAGGATAAGCTGCTCAGGAACATATAGATATAGATTCAGCTGATGGAGCCTTGTAAATGTAGTTAGTTAGGATTTCTATTTCTAGGAACTTTTGTACTTACTTTCAGTTGCATTGTATATATTATTGTTTTATGAAAGAAATTTTCTTTTTTGTATCTCTTCTTTGAATTTTTATTGATTTTCTTTCTGATGTACTATCTTTATTTTAATTGTATGTCTTTTTCATGTTTGTACCCTGCTACCCATGTGCTATATCTCTGAAATAGTGAGGACATTGTTCATCATAGGTTTGGGGGTAAAGCAGGGTATGCCAATGAACTAGTTAACCTAAGTGCAACAAACTTAAGTGAGTAAGATAGAAATAGAGCTAAGTTCACCTAAGAAACTCTAAAAATGTGGAAATTTATAAATTTTTGCAGACTTTGTAACATTAAAATCTTTTAAAATTTCAACATTTTCATAAAGTGAACACCAATAAAACTAAATTTTTGTCAGCACTTAGTGAACCATTAAGGAGAGAAAAGGGTGAGAACACGCCCATTAAGGAGAGAACATGCCCATGAGTTCAACGGAAGACCATACCTAGTGAGAGTTGGGCCTACAAAATTTTTTTCTTTTTGAGGAGTGTCTTTGGCAACTATTTCTGCTTTAAGGACTGGCTGAGTTGATCACTTGCTCACTAGAAGTTAGGCATCTCCAAGTTGAAACAGTGATAGTACTCATGACAGTTAGGAAAGGATTAAGGCCTTCTCTTGGATTGTTTGAGACTAAAGATACCAAACCCAGTAAACTATCGTTGTGCATAACCCTTTTGAGCTTGAAATTCTAGTTTTTCTCAAAATACACCAGAGAACTTGCACCTAAACCTATAGACCTGATTCAACCCTACCCTCACTCTGAGAGGTCAGAAGGTAAAGGAGAAGAAGTTGAAGATGGATAAGCTAGGGTCAACAATTGGTGAGTGGAGAAGAAACACAAAAGGAGGATAGCAGTGTAGCAGCTGGGAGGATGGTAGCATTTCAGGTAAAATAAAAACAAAAAGAAAAGAAAAATATATCCAAGAGAAAAATAAAAAATAAAAAAAGAAAAAAAGAAATATATACTGAAAAGGAAGAGAGGAGTGTTATTCACTGAAAAGTACCACTTTTCACCTCTTAACCTAGCCTTTGCTGGACCTTCAAGCCAACTAATAACTCTTGTTTAGCTTATTTTATAGTTAGTAATAAATTATGTAGCTTAACACAAAGTCCATACTTTTGGTGCCAAGAAGAGAGAGAAGTCAAACTAAGAATGACAACTGAGCCAGAGATTGATGGAACACCATGGTAACTATTTTGCATGTCATAATGGACCACAAAAGTCTAGCAGATGAACCAAGCATAGATGTGAGTAGAGAGAGCTGAAACAGCAACAACTGCATAGCAGTGGAAAGGTAAATGAACTAACTCACATAGTTGAAGTGTTGTCTCATGTGGCTGAGGCTGCAGCAAAGCTCCCTCTCACAGATGTCACATATAACACAATAGAGCTCGTGAAGAAGTCACGCCGCTTAATG
The DNA here is from genome assembly GCA_021018995.1 of Chloranthus sessilifolius. Lineage (NCBI taxonomy): Eukaryota > Viridiplantae > Streptophyta > Magnoliopsida > Chloranthales > Chloranthaceae > Chloranthus > Chloranthus sessilifolius. Next base: position 46,160,423 of record CM037596.1, read on the forward strand.
AATGGATTAGCATAGACCAACCTCTCGCGTAGCAGTCATGCACTTCAGCTACAATCAACACTTAAAGAATTCACAGAGCTCTTGTGCACTAAGCCTAAAGAAATCTAGCTCGTGAAGTTCTCTCGAGGATAAAGGCTTATATCAACCTCGCACACTATCTCGTGAGGCCAATCTTCCCAAAGAACAATAGCTAGCTCACGAGGTTCTCGCATGGCTGTGAAGGAGAGAGAGAGCTTCAGAAGCTCTCTCACGCAACTCTCGCACGCCTAGAAGCTTAACCCTGTATCGAGCGAGATGTAAAGGCATCTACGTGAGTTCCTCATGACAGGAGATTCTAAAGCCCTATTGCGTGAGCAAGTCAAGCACTACAAACTCTTCTGCGTGAGTGCATTCAAAGCTAGAGTAGCTACGCGATGATGCAAAGTCCATCTGTGAGTGAACAAACCATCCAAGCTAAATCTTACGTCGCGAGGACTCTGAAAGCTACGCTAAGGAACTAAAGAAGTAAAAAGCAACTACGTGACAAGCTTAAATCCTTCAATGCGAGAAAGCAGCATTCAAAGTCAAATTCTACCCCGCGAGTACTTTGGAAGCCACGCAAGAGAATTAATGTTCTGAAGCCAGCCTCACAAAGCTCGGGCTCTCCACTTCCCAGTCTTAACTCAAGGACCTTTTAGGGATTTCTCCAGGTCTAGGGCACACATCCTAAGGCATTGATCTCGAGGCACACATTCCAAAGCATCCAAAGGTTATAACAGTGCCACATCTACTAGAAAAATTAGGGTTTACACTTCTCTGAGCCAAGGCATTAGGACTGAGTATATAAGTTGTGCTTGTAACTTAGAATTTATCAATCTCTCCTTCAACCTTTGTGGGCTGTGAGCTCAAGCAGGCTAAGGTTAGGGTTTGATCATTTCTTGTTCCCATTTTTCTTCTCTCTTAGCCCAACACTTGCTGGCTAAATCTTTTTATAAGCAGTTAGGTGAAGTTTTATCTAATTTTATAAGTCATGTAATCATTGGAATCTTTGGTTGAGTAGTTGTACACAAGGTTGCGGCCTTGAGAAATTGCATTGTAGGCAATGTTGATCAATGGAATTTAACTTTAAATATTCATTCAATCTGTTATTTTCTTATTTGCCCATAGTTCTGTTTAGGCTATAGCATACATTTAAGATTTCGGTTGATTGAAAGGCCCATGGAAGCTTATGCTTATACCCCAGGGACCATGGTGGCAGTAGCAGTTTACATGTTCCTTCTCAGACCTCTATGGTGAGGATAACCTCTGTGGATAGCATGTGACTATTTAAGTAGACAGACTATAGTCCTAAGGTGATTCCAAGCCCAGATATGAGAAGGATTCTTCTCCTTAGCACTTGAGCTTGTAGCCTGGTGAGAGGTTGTTGCAGGAACTGACTCCCCTCTGTGTTACTTAACCAATATCAGATGTTAGATCTGACTTTTTCTGTAGAGATTGTAGACTTGAGGGTTGAGTCATTGTAGGCCTTTAGTAGCAATGATCAACTAATTTTAAAGTACCTTTTGGGTTGGAATTCCTATGAATGCCTGCTAGATCTGTAACAGATCAAGGGAGCTTGTAGCCTGGCAAATAATGTCTATAATAATTTTAATGTTCTGATTTGATCAGTTGGGTCGAGGACATCTATTGGATAATCAGTGACCATTTGAGTGGATAGGTTATAGCCTTAAGATCAATCTACTCCATTTGATCATATTGGTTTTCTAGTTTTCTTCTTGTGTTTTAATCCTCCCTATTGGATAGTCTGTGACCATTAAAATGGACAGGTTATCACCTTAAGGGATCAGGTTGAATCATGAGAGTGAGTTGGATTCTTGTTCCTTGCTGAGGTTCTTGATAACACTTTAGCAACGATTCCTACAAAAGCAGATCTAGATCTGAGTTACAAAATTGATATGAATTTGACATAGTAATTTACTAACCACCATTTTATCTTTATTTCAACACACCACCACCACTTTCTTCATAACCCTTTCTTTGGATAGGACTGCTTATTTCTTTTCTTTTTAGTGGGAAATTTTAGTGTAGTTGTGACACCCAACTCCCTTTCTTTAGGATTGTTAGATCCGTAGCCAGATCTGGAGGCCTACTATTATAGCTCATTTTGGGTTCTAAATCAATTTCTCTGTGGGACAAACTCTTACTTAAAATTTGCTACAATAGCCCTGTATCTTGCAGGCTGTGTGTACTCTAGGTTGCTGATTTCATAGTCATCTCACTCCACTCTTGCATTCTTAGTTTTACCATCTCATCACTTTAATAACTTCAGCAAGCACCTAGGTATAAATCTAACAAGTTTTTGGCATCATTGCAGTATAGTGGTGAGTATTCCTGCCTATCACGCTGGTGAACCCAACTCGAGGATATTGATCTTTTTAGTAGACCTGAGTTGTACTATATTCTAGTTTAGAAAATTCTTTATACCTGTGCCATAAATAGAATAAAAAGTTCTACTAATTTTTTATGAAATTTTATAGAATTGGACAACAGCAATAAGGAAAAGCTAGAGCTGCAACTGGAGTTTAGCTATCTCTATTTGCACTTCTTTTACCCTAAAATTTAGTCCCTTGATGTTGAATTCCCTGTAATTAATTTAGTATAAATCTTTTTAGTTGTTAATTTGGTTTGAGAATTCTTTGTGCTGTGAGCATTTTCTTTACTTGCTGAGTTTGTATGTGTATGCTTGGAAGAAGGTCCCTTAACCCTGAGTTGAACCTCGAAATCCTGAGGTTGAAAGGGTCCTTAGACTAAGAAACACCGCACAAGGCCCTACTATTGCAACTGAGCCAACTGTCATGGCTGAGTGGCAAAGAACCCTCAAGGAATACAATGCACCTAGGGATTACACATCTCCCTTCTGCATATAATTCCCTTCAATTGAGGGAAACTATGAAATCAAGTCCTCCACCAATAACATGCTGCCATATTTTTATGGGCTCAGTAAGTAAAATCCTTATAAGCACATTGACCAATTGTTGGCACTTTGCACCACTTTCAATATTGCTGGCTTGGGACCTGAAGCCACCAAACTGAGGCTTTTTCCTTTTTCCCTAAAGGACAAAGCCAACACTTGGCTCTCTAAGCTCCCAACCAATAGCATTTAAATATGGAGTGACCTCCAAAGCCAATTTCTAGTTAAATTCCTTCCCATGAATAAAATCAGCCAGATGAGGACAAACATTTTATCATTTACCCAATCCTCAACTAAGGATTTTTATGAAGCATGGGAGAGATTTCAAGAGACGTTAAAACAATGCCCCAACCATCAAATTCCATAGTGGCAACTAGTGCAAGTATTTAACCAAGGAATTAATCCCAAGTATAGGGATATGGTGGATGCCTCATGTGGTGGCAGTTACCTCCATAAGACAGCTGATGAGGCTTGAGAGCTATTTGACATCATAGGAAAAAATTCCATGCAGCAAGAGTCACTGTCTCGCAATGACAACCAGTCCCTAGCTAAATTGGTGAAAGAGTCCACCCCTAGAGGTGGAATGTATGAAGTTAAAGTGAAAAGTGATTTGAAAAGGAAGGTGGACAATCTAAGTTTAAAGTTTGACAAATTGATGAATGTCATGCAGCCTAGGATGGTTGCACAAGTGGAGGAGGCATGCCTGATATGCCAATTTCCCACACATTTATAAGATTGTCTATCAGTCAACCACTTCCCCTATTTTATTATGGAACATGCCAATGCTGCCCAAGCATATGGGCAACAACCTGTTGGGTACACATGGAGAAACCACCCAAATTTGAGGTGGAGACAAGATACATACCCTCAGCCCCAGCAGTAGTAGTTGGCAGCTCCATACAGACTCCAGCACCAGTTTAACCAAGGATACCCTCCAAGATAAAATTTTCAGTTGCCTGCCCCACAGCTCAATCAGTTGGTCTTGCCCCCACAACAGCCCAGATCCTCTCCTTTTGAAGAGCAAATGCTGACATCTATACAGAATCTAGGAAATTTGGTCCAAATGTGAACTCTCATGGGCAAAGCATTAAGAAAATAGAGGACCAGCTAAGTCAAATCTACAATACTTTGAATAAAAGAGAGGAGGGTAGGTTGCCTAGTTAGCCCTTAGCCAACCCTAAAGGGCAGTACATGATTGGAGAAGCATCCTCTACCCATGAGGAGGCTAATACAATCACTACCCTGAGGAGTGACAGAGTGGTTGATAATTTAGTGGGCAGGGCAACTGAGGAGGTCATAGAGAATGAAAATGAAAAGAATGTGAGTGGTGAAGAACTAAAGAAGTCATCTCCTACTGTGGATTAACAAGGGTAAAATAAAGGGGCTGATGTTGAGCCCCAACAACCAACAATTAGTGAAGAAAAAAGAAAAAAATAAAAAACTGGCCATGATGTGGTTAGGCATGTGTTATTTACTGAAAAGTACCACTTTTCATCTCTTAACCTAGCCTTTGCTGGACCGTGAAGCTCACTAATAATCCTTTGTTAAGTGTGTTTTGTAGTTAGTAATAAACTGTGCAGCTTAATACAAAATCACTACCTTTTGGTCTAAAGAAGAGAAAGAAGACATGCAAAGATGACAGCTAAGCTAAAGCCTAATGGAACACCTTGGTAGTGGTCACCATGATGACTCATTTGTTGTTCATCATTGACCAAAAGTCTAGCAGATGAAAGAAGTTAGCTGAGAATGGAGGAAACTATAATAGCAACAAGTGCTAGGTATCAGAGGATTAAAAGAATCATCTCGTAGAGTTGAGGAGCTCCTTCGCAGAGCTAAGGATACAGTGGAAGTTGCCCTCGCGTAGATGGAAAGCATAGTCAAGAGGAGAGCAATAAAGACATCGCAAAGATCTCGCTTCCTAAAACCCTTAAAATTTGTGCTCGCGAAGCTCTCTCGAAGATCAAGCCTTAAAGTAGTTATGTGCAAAACATAGCGAGTCCATATGCATAAAAAACAATTTGTCACCTCGCGGAGTTCACGCAAAGCCCTGAAAGAGAGAGACGCTTAGAATTTTCCTCACACAACTCTCGTGGACTCTGGAGCCTAACCAGTTACTATGTGAGCACAAGAGCCTACCTGCACGAGTATCCAGCGAGAGAGAATTTCAGAAGCTCTAGTGCGCAAGAAATTCAAGCGTTTCCAAATCACCTGTGCGAAAGCATTGCAACGCAAAGCAACTACGTGATCAACTAAAAATCTACTGTGCGAGTGAACAAGCCTCCTAAGCTAAAAGCTCCTCTGTGAAGGCAAAATAACCACGCAAGTGAATTAATGCATATGTCAGCCCCGCGAATCTCGAGCTCTCCACTTCTCAACCCTAACTCAAGGGCCTTTTTAGGAATTTCCCAAGGCTAGGGCACACTTCCTGAGGCACAGATTTTGAGGTGCACACCTCAAAGCATTCAAGGGTTGTAATAGTGCCACGTTTGCTGGAAAGATTAGGGTTACTCTCCTTTGAGCCAAGGCCTTATGGACAAATTATATAAGCTGTACTTAGAGCTTAGTATTTTTATCTTTCCTGCATCCTCTGTCGGCTGAGAGTTCTAGCAGGCTAGGGTTAGGGTTTGATCATCGCTTTTTCTTATTTTTCTTCTCTCTTAGCCCAGCATTGGCTAGCTAATCCTTCTGTAAGCAGCTAGGTTTAGTTTTATTTCAGTTTTGTAATAGGCCTTGTATACATTGGGATCTTTTGGATGAGCAGTTTTATACAGGCTGCAGCCTTGAGACAATTCATTATAAGTTTTGTTTTTATCAATGGATTGTTGTTTTAATGACTAATTGAATCTACAGATCTTGTGGTTTCCTTAGATGTCTATAGGATCCACGCTTTGGAACTAGCCCATTCCGTTTTTAGTAGATCTAGTGTTTACCATCTGATTTCCCTTGGTTCAATAGCCCCATGGATAGCAAGCTGGATCTATAGCTAGATATGGAGAGCTCGTAGCCCTAGGACTCCATGATGGTAGCAATAGTTTACATGTTATTTCTCAGATCTCTGTGGTATGGGCAAACCTATTGGATACCCTGTGACCATTTGAGTGGACAGAGTAGAACCCTAGGGTGGTGTCCAACCACATGTCTGAGAAGGATTCTTCTCCCTTGCCTACGAGCTTCTAGAGCCTTGTGAGAAGGTTTGTGCAGGAACTGGCTCCCCTCTATTTTACTTGATCGATATCAGATGTTAGATCTAATTTCTCTGTAGTAATTACAGCTTGAGGCTGAGTCATGCAGGCCTTTTATAGAAATGACCAGCTAAATCTAAATCTTTATTCAACCTATTGCAGGTCCTTTTTGTGGGCACAGTGAGTTGTTGGCCTTGGCAAAGCACTTAGGACTTTATGGGTTGAAATACCTATGAATGTCAGCCAGATTTGTGTGCAGATCTGGAGAGCTTGTAGCACTGGCATTATATAGTGTCTGCAATATATTCATGGTCTGATTTGGTCCAGTGGTTGGGAAAATGATCAGTCCACTCCTCTGGGTTAAATTAGCAACTTCTGTCATGATCAATGGGATTTGATAAACTCTATAGGATAGGTTGTGGCCATTTGAGTGGATAGCCTATAGCCTTAAGAGTATTTCAAATGGCATGGGTTAAGATAGATATTTCTACCTTATTGAGGTTAGTAATAGCATCTCAGTAAGGATCACTGCAGAGACAGTCTAAATCTGGGTTACATTACTGCATTAACTCTAGCTTAACCTGCTTACTTCCCATCATTTGTATATTTTATTTTGCCACACACCATCACCATCTTCTTCTTAACCCTTTCTTTAGGACACTTTATTTCTCTTTTGTTAGAGTTGATTTACTATAGTCGTGACACCCAACCCGCTTTCTTTAAGATTTTCAGATCTGTAGCTCGATCTGGAGGCCTACTATTATAGCCCATTTTAGGTTCTAGATCAATTTCTCTGTGGAACAGACTCTTACTTACAAAACTTGCTATAATAGGCCCTGTATCTTGCAGGTCTAGGATATTTAGGATTGCCATTTTCACCATATCATTATCCTCTGTTTCACTTTGATATTAATTTTCTTCCAACACCACATAATAAATAAGCACATCCGAAACAAGTCAACAAGTTTTTGGCACCGTTGTCGAGGATATTGATCTTTTTAGTAGACCTAAGTTCTACTAGAATAAAGTACTACTGATACTTTTGGGAATTTTACAGAAATGGACAACAGAAGAAGGGAAAAGCTAGAGTTACAGCTGGAGTGTAGGTAGCTTTGTTTGCACTTCCTTTCTCCCAAATTTCAGTCTATTTATGTTTAATTCCCTGTTATTTGTTTAGAGTAAATCTATGTAGTTGTTAATTTTTATTTGAAATATTTTTTGTGTGTGCTTGTGAGCATTCTCTATACTTACTATGGGTGAGTAAATGCATGGTAGAAGGTCTTTAAACCCTGAGTTAGAACCTCCAAATCTAGGGGTTGAAAGGATTCTTAGACCTAAACACACCACACAGGGCCCTGCTGTTGAAACTGAACCAACTATCATGGCTGAGAGGCAGGGAACATTAAAGGAGTAGAATGCACCTGGGGAGTACACCTCTCCCTTCTGCATTCAATTTCCTTCTGTTGAGGGGAACTATGAGATTAAATCCTCCACCATTAATATGCTGCCTTTATTTTATGGGCTTAGTAAAGTTGATCCCTACAAGCATATCGATCAATTTTTGGCACTGTGCACTACTTTCAGTATTGCTAGCTTGTGACCTTAGGCCACTAAACTGACGCTTTTTCCTTTCTCACTAAAGGACAAAGTCAGCACATGGCTATCAAAGCTCCGAGCCAATAGAATACAGTCATGGAGTGACCTTCAAACCAAATTCTTGGCAAAATTCTTTTCCATGAACAAAACCAGTTAGATGAGGACAAGTATTCTGCCATTTACTAAGTCTTCAACTGAGGATTTTTATAAAGCTTGGGAAAGGTTCCAGTAGATGTTAAAACAATGCCCCCACCACCAAATCCCAATGTGGCAATTAGTGCAAGTATTCTACGAAGAAATTAATTCCAAGAGCAAGGATATGGTGAATGCTTCTTATGGTGGTAGCTACCTCCACAAGACAGCTGAGGAAGCTTGGGAGCTGTTAGACATAATAGGGGAAAATTTCATGCATCAGGAGTCCCTGTCATGCAATGATAGCTAGACCCTAGCTAAGATGGTGAAAGAGGCCACCCCTAGAGGTGGAATATATGAAGTCAAGGTGCAAGGTGCTTTGGAGAGGAAGGTGGACAATTTGCCCGTAAAATTTGATAAATTAATGAATGTGATACAGTCCCGGATGGTTACACAGGTGGAGGAAGCATGTCTGATATTCCAATCTCCCACACATTCTATTCATGATTGTCTATCTGCATACCAGTTTCCTGATTTTGTTATGGAGCATGCCAATGCTGCTGAACTTTTGGGTAACAACCTGCTGGGTATTCTTAGAGGAACCACCCAAACCTGAGGTGGAGATAAGATTCATATCCTCAACCCCAACAGTAGCAAGCTATAGCTCCTTACAGACCCCAACACCAGTTTAATCAAGGTAATCTACCAAAGTAAAATTTTCTATTACCTGCCCCACAGTCTAACCAGTTGGCCCTGCCCCGACAACAGTCTAGATCCTCTTCATTTAAAGAGCAGATGTTGGCTTCAATGTAAAATTTGGAGAACTTGGTGCAGACTATCAACTCTCATGGGCAAAGCATTGAGAAAATTGAGGATCAACTTGGTCAAATCTGCAATGCTTTAAACAAAAGAGTGAAAGATAAATTGCTTAGTCAGCCCTTGACCAATCCCAAAGGGCAGTATATGATTGAAGAAGTAGCCTCTACCAATAAGGAGTGGGAGAGTGGTTGATAATCATGTGGGCAAGGTAACCCAGGAGGTCACAAAAAATGAAAATGAAAATAAAAGAATTGTAAGTTATGCAACCGTGGGAATCGAGACAATCCCATCGCGACAATGTGCTCTCTAACAAAAATATAGATTCGCCACCCGGAGCTTTCAGTGTCCTGGGATACCTAGTTCATTTTTATGAGCACCTAAGTGCTAAAAATATGACTTTGAATCCGGTCCACACCAAAGGTTCTTGGGTAGGGGCTTCGGTTGTCGATCAGGAAGGTGTTAGGCACCCGATCAACCCACTTAACGCGGTCTCTACTTATGGCCAAAAATAAAATGAAACAAAAGAAAGGAAAATAACTTCCTCTTGCCCAAAAGGGCTTAGAATCCTATTTGTGCCCCTCTGTTCCTACCAAAAAGTCAACGGTGTAACAACACAAATGGGAGGATGGAGGGACCTAGAAAGAGATAGGAGAAGAAAGGGGAGAGCCGGAGCCCTCGGGCCCTTATAGCACCATAGGAGAGCCTTGTGTTGGCTTGCTTTGATGAGCTCTTGAAGGCTTTGTATGGTGGAAAGTGAGGTTCTAAAGCACACACACCTAACCTAAGGGTTTTCTATGAAATGCTAAGGTCTAAAGGAGTTTTGTGAATTCTAGAATTTGTATGGGGGTGTGCACCAAAGGGAGAAAGATCTTCTCACTTTAAGCTCTTTCTCTCTTAGGTAGAAATTCTCAACCCTTAAACCAAGGGGTGGGGGGCTCTATTTATAGGAAAAGAGTGGGTTAGGAGGCTACTTAAGAGCTAAATAGGTTTAGCAATTAGGTAATCTCTCATCTAAAGATTCCTAGGGTTTTTGGAGCCTTGAGATGTGTGGAAGGGTCCTCCAATGGTGGATGATGGGGTGAAGCCTTAAGCCACTTAAAGGCTTGCAAGTGGGTAGTGAATGGGTGCAATAAAACTAGTAAAACACACACCAAAGGTCAAGGTGGTCAATAAGTCAAACCCTAAACACAAAATTCAGGGCAAAATCTAATATTTATTGTTCATATGCCTAGCGCAACTATTAGTTGCGCTAGGCAAATGCACAGTAAAATAGTGCAAAACAGTGCCTGGAAGTCAACTCGCGAGGATGGGGCCCACTTTTGAATCTAGTGCAACTATTAGTTGCGCCAGGCTTAAAATGAGGGAGAATTGGCCTGGTGCAACTATTAGTTGTGCCAGGCAAAGTTTATTACTGGCGCCACTATTAGTTGCGCCAAGTCCCTAAGGGGGCCCACATGATCTTAACTTTCTGCGATTCGGTTTGCCATATCTTTTGACGTATACCTCCGATTGGGGCGATTCTCAGACTGTTGGAAAGCTGACGACCTCTACTCCTCAATGGTATGAGACTCGATCGTAGTAGAGGGCTGTAGCCAGTTCTAGTGTAACACTTTTAATCCATAGCCTAGTATAGTTAGGTTTAGGGTTCGAAATGGGTTCTAAGGGTAGGGGTTGATTTTTAAAGGTTCAAGATAGGTTCCTGAGGGATCTAGGGTGATTCCTAAGGGTCTGGGGTGATTCCTAGGGGTTCCATATATGCCATCAAAAGCTTAAAATTGCACCTCTCTTGAAAGGTGTTTCGATTGGGCCTTGGGCCAAATTTGGGGTGTCTCCAGATGCCCCTCTTTGGAATTCGATCAATAATGATCATATGCCAAAGAAAAGAGACATCCGAAGAGGCCCAAGGCATTAATGATCGGACCGCTGCATTTAGAATGAACTTCAAACATCAGGTGAGTAACACTGTGAGAAAATGAAAGCCCTGGGGTTCCAGGCTAATCATTCGTTTCTCGAGGTAATCGGTTCCCAATCACTTAGCGACATTACTGGGCATAATCGAGGTGGAATGAGTTGCGAAAGCCCAATAGCTGGGAAAAATGTTCGCCTCTCGAGTTGCGAAGGCCCGTTAGTCGAGAAAAATGTCCACTTTTCGAGATGATTTGAAGGTGATTGATGTTCAAGATTCATTCTGAATGTAACAGCTTCGTAAGTAAGAGGGGTGATCGACCCACATTCAAAGATAGGCGTGAAGTAAACATACGCAAGGCTCCACAGTTTGCGTCCAATCCTACAAGGCATTTGATGACCTTATTAGATTATTCATGGATGCTCCTGCTGAAAGCAGCGTTCAAGATCTTTGGGCAAACCCATCGATCCCAAAGTTTATTTAGCATGACCACCCGAGCAAAGTGAATAGATGTCAACGCTTTTTGGGAGTACGTGCCATTTTTCGAAAGCATGCCTCAGCTCAGCATGACCTAGAGTATCCAGTTTCGACTTCCTTGAACAGATTCAGCTAAACATTGGGCACCTCCTAAAATAGGGGCATCCAATCCTGGCCTCTGTTGACAATGATCATAATCATCAATTAACTATGCATAATCATGCACCCATCGGGGGCAATTTGCAACAACAAAGGTGATGAAAGCCCCGACCCAGACCCGCCCGGATACAATTTACGGGGACAAACGACCATCATACGGATACCCAGATGCATGGTGTACACTTTACAGGGATACCACTATAGGTTTTAAGCCTGCAGAAAATAAAAAGGAAATGGACCCTTCTGAATGCATGGTTACACATAGTTTGATTGATATGTAATCTCATCCTCAATAGGTTGGTCTCAACCAATGATTGACCTTTCCCAATGGAGAATCTGAAGCTTAAGACATCCACATTCATATGAATCCAAATACAGATCGCTTGGCTCAAAAGATTTAGCAGTGGAATCAATTCGATCCAAGCATTGACTGTTTGATCGAAATTGACACTATCGCTCCTGCTTTGAAGTAGGATCCATGGATCCAAGGCAAACCTTTGACCTAGGACATTAATTTTGCACAACTGTGTTGTTGATAAAATATTGACATTTTACCGCACCGAAAATATGCGAGTGCGTCTCTGTGGGGAATACAAATTTGTTTTCGATATATATATATATATATATTTTTGGACTTTCAAACTATTTTATGTGATCTTTTTTTTGGAATTTTGACGTTATTATTCCATGTGAATTTTTTGGGATTTTTTTCGGCTTCTCTATGGGAATTCTTCTCTTTTCTTCTTTCTCTTTTTTTTTGGACTTTTTACATTTTCGGTGTAGGACCGAGGTGCTCATCGACCTCAGTCTGCCTTTATTTTAGCACAGCTTCTTCGACAAGTCGATGGATGATTGCAATGCTGTCCCGGGAGCACGTGTGTCTGCCGGGGTGATAAATCAAATAAGGAGGAAGTGGGGAACCGGCCCTCCTATCAGACCCGTACCAAACCCAAGACCCGGCCTCAGTGCCTGGGGCAACTAATAGTTGCGCCAGGCCACTAGGGGCCTCAAAATAGCCTGGCACAACTAATAGTTGCGCCAAGCAAAAGGAGGGAAAAATTTTACTTGGCGCAACTATTAGTTGCGCCACTTTGGGAATTTAAAGCAGTTGAGTTACATTTGAGGGCTTTGTTTGAATTTTCTCCCCTCTTCTTTGAAATCGAAAACTGCCTCTTCTTAGGGTTTTCCTTCATTACCTCTTTGCATGCCTCATTGCTGTTGCCTTGTTTGTGTGGATCAAGTGCCGGCTACGCTAGATTAGAGACCCAACTTCTTTCAAAAGGTAACCATTAAAACTCACTTCCTTTGATTTCTCTTGCTTTTTCTTGTAAATATTGCTATGATCTTGCATTCTTCGGTGAATAATGATTTGTCTTCATCGTATGCTTATTTATTGATGATATGTTGGCAAATTTTCATGAATGGTGCCCTATTTTTGTTATTTTACGGAATTTGTTGGTGCCTATTATATATATATTTTTTGTTTGTTTTTATTTGTGTATATAGAATGGACTTTATTTTTGTTGTTTTTTTTTTTTTTTTTTTTTTTTGCATATATTGGATTTTTGGTCTCTATTTTTTTTTGAACACTAAATTAGGAGGAAGAAGGGATTTTCGATTTCTTTGTTTGAAAATTAAGGAAATGATTTTTGACTTCTCTTGAAAACAAGAGATTTTATTTGTTTGGGAAAACCAACGAAGGCATTTTTATTATTTTTTGGTTGTTGTTCTTTTCTTTTTTTTTTCTAATAATAAGTATTTTTTTGTTGTTTTGTGTATAAAAGAAAGGCTTCCTTTTTTTGGTTTTTGATTTTTAGGAGCATAAAAGAAAGAGATTTTTTTTGTTTTGAAAGATAAGGTTTTTTATTTTTTTATTTTTTAATTTCTTCTTCCCCCTTTTTTTGTTTAAACAAAGTAAAAAGTTTTTTTTCTGTTTGTTTGTTTTTTTTTTTTTGAAAGAACAAAGCAAAGTAAAAGGTTTTTTTTTTGTTGTTTTTGTTTGAAAGAACAAAGTAAAAGGTTTTTTTTTTTTTTTTTTTTTTTTTTTGAAAGAACAAAGTAAAAGGTTTTTTCTTGTTTTTTTTTTTGAAAGAACAAAGTTGCACGTGTATCTTTGTACTTGAGTAGTTGTGATTGCCTTGTTGCCCCAATATGTCAGGCGGTGATGAGCACATTCCCCAGGAGGGACCCGAGATCGTTCGTGACCCGCGAGGGGAGGAGTTTGTCTGGGTAAAACGGAGAGCCGGCCCATTGCTCGAGATGTAGGGTGAGGCTGCCCGGGTCGGCCTCCTTCACCAATAGCACACTCATATTTCAAACATTGGGATAGTGGGCAAGGTAAACGAAAGATTCAATTTATTTCCGTTATGCACTCTCTCATTTTTTTTACCTCTTTGATCTGATGTGCATTTTCTTTGGGTGCAGGACCAACCCAATATTGTGTTTCGTTGGGGGTGGCTCGACTTTCACAAGTTCTACCTCTACGTCCCCCCCGTAGTGAAGGTCTTGTTAGAGTAGGTGGGATTTGGGGAGTTCCTGTCTTGTCCCGCCATGAGGGCTAACGCTGCCTATTTGAAGGCCTTGACTGAGAGGTTTCGCCTTGAGACCATGACATACCATATGCCGTATGCCGAGATGACGTTGACGCCCGTCGATTGGGCCATGATTACCTGTATCAGGGTAAGGGGATACCAATATCCGATCTCGCGGTACCGAGTCGAGAGGACATTATTCGACTGATTGGGGCCTATCCTCCTCGCGGGCAAACCCATGGCACAGAGGTCAAGATGTCTTGGCTGACCTCCCTTTTTTCTGCTGATGAGTTGGTGGACTTGGGTCAGCCAGATAGGGTGCTCTATATCGTGCCAGAGCGGGCGATCATCTTAGCTCGTATCACGCTCCTACTCCTGCTGGGGAAGACCCTTTTTACAAATGCCAGCGGGGGTCGAGCCAACTTGGCCCTATTGAGTGTGATGGACAATTGGGGTGACGTCCCCAGGCACGACTGGGGAGGAGCAGGGTATGTGTGGTTGATGTATAATTTGTCTTGAGTTACGATTGGGGATTCGAAGTCTGTCGTGGGTTTTTGGGCCGCCCTGGAGGTAATTTCGCATCCCTTTGCCCTTGTCAACATTTTTTTTTTGCATGACCTTTATGTGCTATCAACCTGCTCTTATGTGCTGTCTCTCTTTTTTAGGTATGGGGGTACCACCACTTCCACCCACGGCGCCCGCTCCTTCACTCGGAGGCACTCACCTATCCTCTGCTCTGTATCTGACATCAGGCTCGACGTCGTGATGTGGGTTTAAAGCACCTGGAAATGGGTCTAAGGTCCCAACTTGATTTGATGGTCCCCGAGCAAGTAACAACTCTCCTCTCTTTTTTCAGCCTTTGTTTATTTTTAGCTTGGAAATTTCCTTTGACTGAGGTGCTGCTTGCTTGGTTTCTCTCATTTTTTACTTGAGCAGATCCTCCCTAATTCGTACCTTGCACCCCCCTTCTCAGACCGAGTAGCTGTAGGTGTCTCCCGCTTATTCAATAATCGCCGCGTCGTGTTCTTCTATAGAGTGTGGGCTAAATTTTATTATTTGGGAGAGCGAGTGGTGCACCAGTTTCAGGGTTATTATGCCATACCCGTGGACCCTCCGGCGGATGTCTGGCATCCTATTGGCAGTATGGAGGAGCTCACAGCGGCCTTCTTCAATAATGGGCTCCCTATACATGCCCTTCACGTGCCCGGGGACTATCACCTTTGCTACGAGTGCTTGCCCCATCGGTTCATCTTGCCGTGCTTCATTCCCAGTGCCAATTTTTTGGCATTTGGTGACCCGCTCGGTCAGGTAATTTGTCTTGGCTTGGATTAGTTCTTTTTCTTTTATTTGGCTTTTTCCCCCCTCTAAGTGGATCTTTATCTTGTTCACAATTCGCCCCACGGGATGATTCGGATGGTGAAGGCGAACCCAGTGCGGCTGATATGCCGGGGGTGGATCCCTCTGGTGTGGGTCCCTCCGGTGAGGGTTCGTCGGGTGCTGGTCCGTTGGGGACTTTTCACGCTGGTATCCCTGTTGGTGATCCCTCCGTAGTCTATGGGACCTTTCGACGCCTTGATGATAGATTCCTTTCGAGCCTCTGTGCTGATGTAGATCGACAGGCACGACTCTCTGTTGAAGCAGCTCGCGTTCCCCCTCCTGAGGTTGTCCCAGGGGTAAGTCTTCTGATGGCCCAATCTTTCTCCATTTCAGTTTCTTTCTGCATATGCTTTTAGGATTGTCCTGACGTTTGATATTGCATTGTTCTGAATATAGGACTTAAACTCGGCCATGGAGTATGCAACATACCATCGTCACCTGGAGGAGCTTAGGGAGGTTGAGACAGTGAGTGCCTTGCTGTTCTATTCCTCTTTATTCATTTTATCATCATTTGCCCTTTAACTGATCCTGGCTCCTGACTTTGGTTTGTGCTTCGCAGCGTGCTCATGCTAACAAATTGCGCTCCTTGATCAGTAGGATCTCGCAGGTGTGGTCTAGGGTGGGGGACATGCAGACTTTTCAAAGTTCTTCTTGCCGCCGCAAGAAGTCAAAGGGCGCAAACCAGGGATAGGCTTTTAGTTTTTTGAAAAACTCAGTACTTTTTGGAATTTGATTCAAATCTGTTTAAACAATTTGGGGGATGGTCAATGTGGTACTTTGGAAACAAATATTTATTTTTATTATTTTTTGGAAGATAGTTCCGCTTTGATTTTATGCCCCGATTTCTTGGTATCGGATCAGTTTCTCTGCAGGATGTGTTGGCCCCAAATGTTTTTGGAAAGTGACTCCTTGGGTTGCATGCCTTGATGTAGGATCAGCCCTGGACATAAATAAACAAAACAAATGCCCAGTTGTTAAATGAATAGGGTGTGAGAAAAAAACAAAAGGGGTGTAAGTCCCCTAGTTAGGTTCCAGAATGGCTGAAAAGGGGGAGTTCGGAGTGTGGCGCAATTATTAGTTGCGCCAGGTCAAAATCTCAGCTAATTTGTGCTGGGCAAGAAAGGGGGCCAAGTTGTGTTGGGGCAACTAATAGTTGCACTAGGTTCAACCTAGGGAGCAGTGGGTCCTTATATACCCGAGTTAGTCCAAAAGTTAGTTCTTTTTTGTTTGACTTGGTCTCTTTGACTGGTTCTTTTTTGCCCTTGCTTTTTCAAGGCGGGTCCATCATCATACATCGATTTTTATCTACTCAAAAGATCCCTATACGTTCATGGACCCGCTTTCCAGCCCTCCCTTACATGGAGGGCTTGGAGCCAATTTTCCCCCCTTATTGGGCTTGGGCCCTAAATTTTTAATGGTCTGGTTTGGGAGCTTGAATGAGAGTGAGCTCTCCGACTTGGAGCGCCTTGGGCTATCTTGCCTTCCTTCCTTCCTAGAGGTTCGTGTTTGGTGGGAACTTCTTCATGCAGCCGCTTCATTTTGGGATGTGAACTTCCACATATTTCGTTTTGGGAAGTGGGAGCTATCCCCAACCCTTGAGGTGCTATCTAATTTGTCTGGCCTGAAACTTCACAGGGGCCTTGCAAGAGTCACGCCTCAGCCGGGCTCTTCCAAATTTGTTCACCTTACTCTCGGTTTGAAGAAATCCGAGTATGAGAAAAGTCTCATTGGGGGGCCCACAAGGTGCTTGATAAATTTCCTCAAAGAACTTTTCAGTGACGAAAGCCTTCGAAAATTGCCGGTTAGGAATGCTTTTAACGTGAAAGCCCTAGCACTTGGACTCATCTCTAAAATTATTTTCTTCACCGGGGGAGAGAGCTTCTCATTGGCAGTTTGTGATATTTTGGCGGAGCTGGAGGTGGGCTGGTCCATGATACATTTAGTGCTTGCCGAGCTATACCGATGCCTTGATTCCCTTTCTTTGGGTAAGGTGGAGGGTCTTCGGGGATGCCCCTTGTTGCTTCAGGTCTGGTTGGGTGAGCATTTTGCTGTTTCGAGGCCCGTGCCCCGCTTTTATATTGCCCGAGGTGAGGTGGTCCAATGTTTTCTGCGTTGATGCCACCTGCTCCCCCAGGGCAATATGTCAGCTCTGAAACTTTGGTTGATCGATGTCGAGCTGACATGGAGGCTTCCTTCGCTGGACTGGATGTTATGGTATTTTAGAGTGCTTGCTATTGACTTTCTTGGAGACAGTGATAAGAATGGGGTTAGTGAAAATAAACCAATGGTGGATTGAAAACTACAGAGCAGCAATCCTAAAAATACATAGTCCTGCAAGATACAGGGCCCGTTGTAGCAAGTTTTAATAAGTAAGAGTTTGTCCCATAGGGAAAGTTGATCTAAAGCTCCAAGGGAGATATCTTTAGTAGGCCCTCCAGATCTGGCAATCCTAAATGGAAGGGGATTTAAGGTCACTATTATCTAAATCCTAAGGTAACCTAATGCCTAAACTACAGAAAGGGTTGAGAAGAATGATGGAGTGTGAGAAAATAAATATAAAAGGGTGAGAAGTAAGCTATTCAGTACAGATCTGATGGGTCTTATAATTTAGATTTAGATTTGCTGCTATAGAAATCCTGTCCAATGACTACATTATCACCAAAGAGGAGAAAGGATCCAACTCACCCTTGTGCCATGATCCAATCCCTTATGGCTATAACCTGTCCACTTAAATTTTCATAGGCTATCCAATAGGGGAACCACTGTCCAGAGGTGGGTCAGAAAAAGTTTATCATTCTAGGCACTACTTCATCCAGGCTACTAGCTCAAGAATCCATAGGAACCTCAACCTCTAAAGTTCTGTGTGTGGGGCTAGGCCTGCAATGTGCACTAGCCTGGACACACAAAACCAATAAGAGTTTGAGTACTAGCTTTTAAGCTTAGCTGTTCACTGCTTTAGAAAGACATCAGTGACCCAGTCACAAGCCTACAATCTCTTCAGCCAGAACAGATCTGTCATCTGATGGTGGGTCTATACAAATACAGGGGAGTCTATCTCTGCACAATCTCTCACAAGGCTACAAGTACAAGTGCAGAGAAGAAGAATCTTTCTTAGATCTGTGGAGTGGCCTCACCCTAGGGCTATAACCTGTCCACTTGAATAGTCACAGACTATCCACAGAGGCTATCCTCCTCACAGAGGTCTAAGACAGAACAAGAACATTGCTGCCACCACCATGTTCACAGGGCTACCTGCTCAAGTTCCCATGGGGATTCAGATGTAGTGGATCCTGTGGTGGGGCTAGGCCTGCAATGTGCCAAACCTGGACACACAGGTCATTTGGATCTAAATAAATCCTTTAAAAATAATCCTCCATTGCTTACAATGCAACATAGCAATAGAGGATCTCAAGGCAGCAGCCTTGTATAGAACAACTCACAAAACACCAATCCCACACATGCATAAAATTCTATTAAAAAATGCCATTAAAACTATTCCAAATAGACATGCAAAGGCATAGCCAGCAAGTGCTGGACTATGGAGAGAAGAAAAAGGTAAAAAGATACTGCCTAAACCCTAACCTTAGCCTAATTTATCAATGCTATCGTGGCCCATTTCTGTTCCTTGAATGCCTCGGGGCATGTGCATGAAGATTGGAGCATTGGAGTGCGTGCCCTAGTTGCTGGAAGTTTCTAGATTGTCCTTACAGAAGTGGGGGAGAAGTTAAGAACCCGTACCTCGCTAGGTAGAAAGGCTTTCTAGGTCTTCTCGTGTGATAGAATTGGCGTCGTGGGGTTGATTTGACTTTGAAGTTCTTACCGTCATGGGATTGGTACTTTGGTCATCGCGGGGATGCTCTGGTCGTCGCGGGATTCGACTTTCCATTTGAATGGCGCGGGAATTGCGCGCGTAGCTCGTTCCTTGATGAATCATGTGGTGATCCTCGCGAAGAAATAATGTGCATGGGCTTCAGGATCGCGAAGATTGAAGATTCATTTCTTGAGCTGTGCGAGACTGCGCGAGCGCTTATGACTGAGCCTTGCGAGAACCGCACGAAGTTTGCTTTTCAATTCCTTCTGTCATCAAACCGTGCGAGAACGGCGTGAAGACTATGCGACCAGTTGGTGTGCTCCCTTCAGAAGCTCGCGACAATTGTGCAAAGAATTCTTTCTAATTCAATTGAGTCCTGTGACATCTGCGTGAGGCATTCTTCTTGGCTTGTTTCTGCTTTGCTGTGCCTATGCTGTAGCCAATTCTCTGTCTTGGTTCAATCTTCTTTCTTCTAAGGAACTTCTGGGTCAACAGTAGGCTTCATGGCATGTTTAGGGGCTTATTTGCAGCTTCTGCTTATTACCTATAAAATTGTCTTAACAGTCATTTATTAGGTGGAAAGTGATACTTTTCAGATCTTAACACACTCCCAAACCTAATCTTTGCTAGTCCCTTAGCAAAGTTGTAACTAATTAAATGCCACTTTCGTAGGGATCACGGGTACATTTAGCATATGTACCAAGCCTTTTAACCCCCCTAGTTGATCCCTAGTGGAGGAGTGAAGTCTCCTGAGTGTTTTCAGTGAAGATACCCACAAACTTCACCATTAGAATAGTTAAGTATGGTGCAGTTAATGACAATATAGATTTCAATGTATAAAGCTTCATTCCACACCCATTCTTTAACACTTAGAGGAGACTGCAGTAGTGATGCAGGCCATTTAAAACTCCAAAGTTAGCATGTGTTTGCATCACCACCATTCATTTAACATTATAAATTCAATGTGTAAAAATCAGTACCTAGCTTGCCTTAAATTCAAGATTCGGGTTGGATAAAACCTCAATAAGGTTAAAATTCAGACCCAATTCTCACCAGGGCTATCTCTCAACATTGACAAATCTGAGGGTGTTCACATTCAAAACAGCTCAAGAGCAGTTACAGACCCCAAATGGGCCTACAAGCATGAGCATAGGCAAGGATTCTAATTTCTGACATCCTCATGACTTTTCACCATAGATTGGACAACTCCTCATCTCCACATGACAGCTCATTTTACTTTGGATCCACAAGGTCTTTTTGAATGGGTTGTACTGTAGCTTATGGGTGAGGGATGTAAAGAATCAAGGGGTAAAAAGGGAATCAAAATTAAGAAATCAGTAAGGTAAGGAGTGATTCATGACTTCACAACCTTTATTTCAGCAAAACTTCATCTTTCTTGATATATTCTAAAATCAAAGTGGCCAGCTTCTCCTCTTCTTTTCAATTTTTAGATGATGTTCTTCTCTAGACTTCTCTTTCTTTTTATCTTTTTAATATTTTATTTTTATTTAATCTTTTTATGATTTTTTTTTATGATGAATTGCCACACAAATACCATTAATACACTGCTATTCATAAGTTACTTTTCTTCACCTTCCACAGAATGTTAGACCATTCTCACTATCTTTAACTCGTTCTCCTTTACCTTCTGAATTCTTAGAGTGAGGGTGAGGTTGAATCAGGTCATGAGGTTAAGGTGCAAGTATTCTGGTGTTTGTAAAAGAAAAGTAGGATTTTTAAGGCTCAACTAGTGTATGCAAAAGGGCAGCTTTTTAAAGGTTAGATTTTTAGGCTCAAACTATCCAAATGAAGGCCCTGGATCATTTCCTTAGTATCATGAGTGCTGTCAATCAATTTTGAATTGGAGATGCCTAACTTCTAGTGAAAAGGTCTTGACTCAATCAGTCCTTAGATCATCAATAATGCCAAAAACACTCTTCAAAAGAAAATGATGGGCCAAATCTCACTATGTATGGTCCTCAAATTAACCCATGGGATGTATTTTCACCTGTTTCTCTCCTCTTAGGTTAACTGAGTACAAACTAAAAATTTTTCTGATATTAGCTTCATGGTTGTGTCAAGAGTTTAACATTTTCAGTTTCGAAAAGTCTGCAAAAATATTTTAATTTTTTACAAGTTTCCTCTTTGCAACAAGTTAGGTGAAAATTGACTTTATTCATCCCAGTTATACCTTCATTACTGCACTAAAATTAACTATTCTATTGGCAGACCTACCCTGCCACACCCCCAACCATTAGGAGAAGTGTCCTCACTGGTTTAAAGGTGAGAAAGTGCAGTAGATTTCATACAGAACAAACAAACACAGAAGAAGGCAAACAAAAATATATAAGAGCAGTGAAAGAGAACTAAGCAGAGATGGGAAACTAAATAGTATAGAACAAAAAGAAAAATTCATTAGAATTGAAAAAGATTACAAAAGGATTTACAAAAAGAGAAAAAATAAAAGCCTAAGAATAGACAAAATAGGGGGGTGGGGGACATGGATCAAGGGGGAGTCGGTGGTGGAGGGTTTGAGGAAGATGGTGGGGGAGATGCGGGTGGTTCGATTTTTTTCTTCTTCTTCTCTCTTCTCTTTTTTCTTCTCCTCCTTGGCCAGGATCCTCTGGACCTCTTCATACTCATCCCAAAGAAATTGTAATGGGTCCGGCTCCTTAGGCGGTGGGGGTTCCAACCACATAGGATAGAATTTGTTTGGGAACTTATTGGGTTTGTCATTTGCCATGGTTATGAGGAGGGCCGGACTGCTAGGGTTAGAAGAGAAAGAATGAGATGAAGACGAAGTAAATTTGTATTTAAAATACTTGGACGGTGGAAAATGAATCGACATATTAAAGTTTTGTCCCTTTCCAAGCTTGGCAATAAATTATGAGTGTTCGGGGAATAATGAATCGCACAACTAATTATGAGAAAAGAGCGCTCATACTAAATGATGGTCTAAATTTAGCCTTGGTATGTAAAGTGATCCCATGTATCGCGCAGCTTCACACTGGAAGATGCGGAATTTTACTTTGCGCGCACTCAGGACTGCGCAAGCAAGCTCTGACGTGGCCCACGATTATGAAAATGAGGCCATTTTAACCCCTTGATCGAGATCAACAGTGGACCTCTGTGCACCATTTATGCTGAGGCATGTACTTACACAATGGCATGCATCACTCAGTTGCCATCTACATCTTCCCTTCACAGGGATTCCTATTTCAAATGAGAATAGCCTCCCTAAATACATCTCCCATGTTACTGACAAAAGTGAACAATATGAAGACTAAAAAATAAAATAAACAAGCACACAGAACAGATATGGCACATAAATCAATATACAACATGAAGAGAAATTCTATTAACTTGGAAAAAGCATGTACAATTGTAATTACAATGAGAAGATTAGAAGGGAACGGAAAGAAGAGCCTAAGTACAATCTAGTCTAAGAGGAGGAAGAATCTGAATCCGAATCTGTAAACCAGTCCCAACCCGTCTGTTTGGCATGTTTCCTCATTTCAGCTTTGCTCTCAGAACTGGGCACTTCCCTCTTGCTTTGGGCTCAGGCTGGCCAGCGGGTTTTGCCTCCTCAGACTGGGTAGCTGGCTCTTTCCCAATTTTAATAGAGGCTGCTATGTAAGCAGTCCTCTTAGCAGTGACTTTCCTTTATTTAGGATAAGTTTGCTCAGTTGTAGGTGCAGCAGGAGCCTTGGTAGGTGGAGGCTGCTCTGTAGGACGTGATGACAGAGGGGCAGCAGGGGCCATCCCTTTATTTGGCTGAATCTTTGGTTGTGCCTCCTCAGACTGGGCAGCTGGCTCTGGAGTAGCTTTAGGCTCAGGGTCTGGCATGCGGATAGAGAGTGGGGTGGCCTGCTGAGCTGCATTTTTGGCAGTAGCCAATGCAGTTTCCAATGAGGCTATCTAGATTTTGGCTTTGAGGAGGTCAGTTTCATGGATTTCCTTTTGAAGTCTGAAGATCTCCTAGGCATTGTTGAGCCTCTTTTCAAACATCCTGGCCTTCATCTTCTCTGCAGTAGTATTGGCTTCCTCCAGCTCCAAATTCAGTTGATGATAAGCAGCCATAGATTGGGCCTTCTGATAGGCCTCCAACATATTAGTCCACCCCAGGGAGATACCCAGTAGTTGCTTTCTGTGGGCTTCCTTCATTTCATCAATCTGCTGCAGAAGTGGAGTCTCAATGGACTATCGAAGTTGGGCCATGCCCCTCAGGACATCCTAAGATAGGGACTGTCCCTCATGGCATGGAGGATGGTGAGGTAGGGAGGGATGTAAAAGGAGTGTTTGGGTGCGATAGGAAGAGAGGAAATGGAAGGAGCAAACTGTGATTGGTCCTGGGTGGGAGAAATGGGGTTAACAGTGGGTAAGTCTAGTGGTTGGGGGAGGGTAACAGGTTCTGGGTCTGTTTGGGTCTGTTTGTCAGTGTATGTTGGAGTGGGTAGGATAATGGAAAGCATGGGGGAAAAGGAAAATGGGGTAGGCTCACTAGGAGTACGGGGTGATGGGGGGGGGGGGAATGGGAATGGTGAAAGGTATGAAAGAGAATGGTGGGATTGTTGGTGGGGGGGGGGGTTGTGAGTCAGGGCTGGAGTCTTAGATGTGAGAGTCAGGGGAAAGGATCAGGGGAGTTGGAGTGGATTTTGGAGGGATGGGTGGATTGGTTAATGTCTGTAGGGTGGATTTGATGGATGTGAATTATGTCTGCATCTGGTCCTGGGTGTGTGTAGTAGTGGATAGTTTGGATTGGATGTCTTGGATGAGGAAGAGGATGAGTGTCAGTGTGTGTCTGTGCTGGGAGGTTGAGTTTGTGTAGAAGAGGGTACAGGTTGAAAAGGTGAGGAAGGGGCATGATGGAAAGTGGAGGGAGGAGGAGATTGGGGTTCTAGTGAGTGATGTTGTGATGTAGTTGGGGAGTCCGGGAGGGGAGTGTAGTGGGTAGGCATGGTGTTAAGGAAACTAGCCATAAAGGCTTGAAATCCTGTGGTTGTGTTGAGGTTAAGGTCACTGTCTGTGAATGGGGATGTGGTAGGCATGGCTGGAGTGGTGTCTGGGACAATGTTAGGTGTGTCAGTGGGGATAAAAGGGATTGTGGGTGGTGTTTAGGAGATGGTGGGGGTTGTCTCAGTGGTTTTTCTTTTTTTATAGGAAATGAGTGGAGGGTTGTCAGGTTTATGTGAAGAGGATGGGGGTATTAGGGTTGTGTATTAAGGTAGGGTATGGGATGGTGAGGGGCTGACATGGGGGGTGGTATCCTCCCAGGTACCAATCACGAGAGAAGGGGATGTGGGGATGGATAATGAAGATAGAGGAGGGTGAGAGATAGATGGAATAGGGGTAGGGATGCTGGAGTAAAAGGTGGGGGAGCTGAGGTGGCTGCTGTAGCAGTGGTAATGACAGGCTCTGGAAGCACCTCTTTGGTAGCAGGGGTAGACCTTGGGACAGCTTCCTCAGCAGCTTGCTTCGGAGGGTCCTGAACCTCAGCTTTCTTCTTCTTTTATGCTTCCATCAGGCTTCTGCTGATTTCCCGTTGCCTCTTGGCAAAACTAGTAGGGGCAAGGGTGATAGTCCCCTCTGTTTTTGCTATCTTGTACCCCCCCTTTAGTAGCAGCTTGGTGATGACTCTGGCATAGGGAAGTGTGTGTGGCTTCTTGTTCTACCCTAATTTCTCCACCAGGTCTTTCACTGCCTCAAAGATCAACCAGGTAACATGGAAGCCATGGCCTAGAGAGGAGTAGACTGCATCAGCAATAGGGGTTCTCCTCTCCTGCTGATGGCCTGAGCAATATATGTTCTTTCTTAGGACCTGGTCAATGAAGAGGAGTTCAGGCTCCAATTCTCTTCTTCTGATTGAATCCCCTGAGGCCTTTAATCCTCTAATCGAAGCCCTTGCAATTATATCAATTGAGGCACTCAGGGGGGGGGCATATCCACAGCTAGGGTCGAATGCGGCTGGGATGCCTATTACTTCTGCAATCACTTTGGGGCCAATTAACATTTCAAAGTTATTAATCAACACCAGCAAGCCTACTTGTCTATCCTTGTCTTTTTTGACCCTGATGTGCTGGTAAAAGAGTTGCACTAGCCTAGGATAGGTTAGTGCTGGAATTCCTCTCAGCAAGGGTGTCAGGCCATCCTTGCTCATGAATTGAACGGTAGGGGCAGAGAGAGGCTCCTTCTCAAAGAATGGTAGGTCAAAAGCTGTTTCAGGCTCCAAGGGGATTGAAGCCATGAGCTCTAAAGGAGTAGAAAACTCAGGGGTTGGCTCCTCCACCTCCTCAACCACTTCCTTCCCTTTTTTAGGTGCCTTTGAAGTCTTGGCTTCTTAGGAGTGGTCTCAACAGGGGCCTTATCTTTGCCCCTTTTCTTTGGTGCGCTCTTAGGGGCCATTACAACTTCTACCTTGAAAGATGAGAAAGGGAGATTGAGATCTGAGTGCCTACCCTAAAATCCTGGGGTTTGGTTCGATCTGTCACATAGGGCACCGCGAGATCTCTGAGCAGAGGGCAATAGATGGGGGTGATGCTAGGAACAAATATGTAGATTCCCAGTGTGAATGATAGGTTGTAGAGTGGATGCTAGAGGAGAGAGGTAGAAGAGCGCCGGAAGCTAGGGTTTCGCAGGGTGAAGAAGGAAGAGAGTATTGGAAATAGAGACAAGCGCAGGGTTAAAATACTTATCGCGCAGCTTGGCGCGCTTTGGAAAAATCTGGTCGCGGGATTGGAAATGAACCTAGCGAAGGTGCTATTCAACTTGGATTGCGTGACAATCTCCCCAATTAACCTTTGAGCGCGCGATAGTATGTGAAGAATTCCATGTGAATTGCGCGAGAGACTCCCTGGTCTCCATTTGGATTGCACGACAAGTTATGAGGTTCACTTTGAATCTCGCAACAGCCTTTGAATCTCGTGGTAGCTAATGAAGTATTCTGTTTGAATTGCGGAGAGTCTCTCAGGCTTCCTGCTAAACCTCACGACAGCTAGTGAAATGCTCTATTTGGATCGCGCGAGAGGTTCTCAGGTGTACTTGAATCTCCTAGAGAATGTGAATAAAAGAAAGCAACACAAATCTAACAAAACCAATGTACATATGATACAATATTGACACACCTGTGGATCAGTTTAATGAAGGATCCCCTTGAAAGTGAATGGTGTCCTTGGGTTCAGCAGGTTTATCGAAACAAGGCTTAAAGCCTCTGACCATTCACCTTCAAGGTTTTCCCAAACTTGGGATCCTTGATTTCCACAACACCAGATGGGGAAAGACTCATGACAATGTAGGGACCTTCCCTTCTGGATTTCAGTTTGCCAGAAAAAAAATTTAGTTTGGAGTTAAACAACCAAACCTTATCACCAGCTATGAAGCTCTTTCTCAACAGACTCTTGTCAAAGAAAGCTTTGGACCTTTCCTTGTAGATTTGAGCATTGGCATACGCATCCATCCTTAGCTCATCCAATTCTGACAGTTCCAGCAACCTGTGAGGACTAGCAGAAGTTAGTTCTAGATTTAAATGTTTAATGGCCCAATAGGCCCTATGTTCTAACTCTACTAGGAGATCACAAGCCTTACCATAAACCAGTTTGAAAGGGGACATATCAATGGGAGTCTTATAGGCAGTCCTATAAGCCCACAGTGCATCATTAAGCTTTTCAGCCCAGTCCTTCCTGTCAGTCCTCACAGTCTTCTCAAGGATGTGCTTGATCTCCCTATTAGAAATTTTAGCTTGCCCATTGGTTTGTGGGTGGTAGGGAGTAGCAATCCTATGGTTGACAGAATATTTCTTGAGCAAGCTCTCGAAATTTCTGTTGCAGAAATGGCTACCCCCATCACTGATAATGGCTCTAGGGGTGCCAAATCTTGAGAAGATATTCTGCTTTATAAACTTGAGGAGAACCTGATTATCGTTAATTCTTGTGGCAATGGCTTCTACCCATTTTGAAACATAATTCACTGCCACTAAGATGAAATGATAACCATTTGAAGGAGGAAGGGGGCCCATGAAGTCAATATCCCAGACATCAAACAGTTCCACAACAAGGATGAGCTGCAAAGGCATTGAGTTTCTTTTGGACAGCCCTCCTAATTTTTAACATCTTTCACAGGTCCTGCAATGTATATTGGCATCTCTGAATAAAGAAGGCCAATAGAACCCACACTGTAATACTTTGTCAGCTATTTTTCTTCCACTAAAGTGGCCTCCACAGGCATTTTCATGGCACATGGCCAGAATACTGGGGACATCACTTTCTGGAACACATTTTTGGATGATTTGGTCTGCACCATACTTGTATAAGCAAGGTTCCTCCCAAAAAAAGAACTTAACCTATGAGAAAAATAGGTCTTTCTCCATCTTGATCTAATTGCCAGGAATCTTGCCTATAACTAGATAATTGACAATATGTGCATACTAAGGAACCAAGGATTGGATGGCAAACAATTGCTCATCCGGGAAAACATCAGTAGCCACATAATTCTGGACAAGTGGTCAGCCACCACATTTTACACCCTTTTTGTCCTTGATTTCAATGTCAAACTCCTGCAACAAGAGTATCCATCTAATCAGCCTAGGCTTAGCATGCTTCTTGGATAGTAGGTACTTCAATGCTGAGTGGTCTATGAAAATTACACTTTTAGACCCAAGTAGGTAAGGTCTAAATTTGTCCACAGTAAAAACCACTACCAAAAGCTCTTTCTCAGTTGTTGTGTAATTCAGCTGAGCTTCAGCAAGTGATTTGCTGAGATAGGCAATGACCACTGGCAGCTTAACTTTCCTTTGGCCCATAACAGTACCTATTGCCAAGTCGGATGCATAACACATCAGCTCAAAGGGCAGTGTATAGTCTGGTGTTATGAGTACAGGGGCAGAGGTGAGGCAAATTTTCAAGGTTTTAAAAGCCTCAAGACATTCAGTAGAAAAGTCAAAGGGCACATCCTGGCAGAGTAGGTGGCACAATGGTTTAGCAATTTTGCTGAAGTTTTTGATGAACCTCCTGTAGAGTCCAGCATGTCTAAGGAAAGATTTGATTTGTTTGATTGTTCTTGGAGGGGGCAAATTTGCAATGAGGTCAACTTTGGCCTTGTCTACCTCAATTCCATCTTTAGAGACTACATGGCCCAACACAATACCTTGTGTTACCATGAAGTGACTCTTTTCCCAACTTAAGACTAAATTGGTCTCCTCACATCTTTGCAAGACTAGGTGGAGGTGTTGCAGACATTGGCTAAAACTGTCCCCATAGACAGAGAAATCATCCATAAAAATTTCTAAGAATTTGTCAATCATATCAGAGAATATGGCATACATACACCTCTGAAAAGTGGTTGGGGCATTACACAACCCAAAAGGCATCCTTCGGTAAGCAAAGGTGCCGAAAGGACAAGTAAATATAGTTTTCTCTTGATCAAGAGGGTGCACAGGGATCTAGTTGTACCCTGAGTACCCATCAAGAAAACAGCAAAAAGCTTTTCCAGCCAACTTATCCAAAATTTGATCAATAAAGGGGAGAGGGAAGTGGTCTTTTATGGTCTGGGAGTTGAGCTTTCAATAATCCATTCAAACTCTCCAGCCAGTGGTCTCCCTGGCTAGTCTCAGCTCTCCAAACTCAGTTGTGATAACTGTTATGCCAGATTTCTTGGGCACCACTTGGATAGGTGTCACCCATTCAGAATAAAAAATGGGGTAAATTACCCCAGCATCTAGCAATTTAATGATTTCTTTTAGGACCACTTCCTGCATGTGAGGATTCAGTTTCCTCTATATTTCCCTGGAGGGTGTTGAGCCCTCCTCTAGATGGATCCTATGCATACAGATTGATGCATCTATCCCTCCTAGTTTGCAATGGTCCAGCCAATTGCCTTTTTATGCTTCCTCAAGACTGTTAGTAATTTTTCCTCTTGCTCATTGGTCAGAGAGGAGGAGATAATTACATAAAGTTTTTCATCTTTCTCAAGGAAAGCATATTTCAACGTTTCTGGAAGCTTCTTGAGCTCCAGATCAGGGGCTTGTTGGATGGATGGCAGGATTGGTGGTTGTTGGTTTGAGGAAGGGGCAGCAATGTAGGTTTCCAAATGGAATGTTGCACTAAGCCCACAGAAGACTTCAATGTGGTCATGTCTTCGGGCATTACAGCTGGGCTTCCTTCCTCAACCAAGTTCCAAACTTCAGTTAAACTTGTGACAATGTGCCCAAAATAACAAGTATAGGGGATGTACTCTTGTTGCAGCCCATGTCCAAAATAAGGAAGTCTGCAGGGTAGAAGAACTTGTCTACCCCCACTAAGACATCCTCAACAACTCCCATGGTTCTCCTTTCAGACCTATCAGCCATCAACAGCACAATGGGGGTGGGTTTTAGCTCCCCCAAACCTAGCTGCTGATACACACTGTATGGAAGTAGGTTAACACTGGCTCCAATGTCTGGAAGGGCCCTTCCAATTGTGTGGTCTCCAATTATGCAGGGAATAGTGGGTATCCCTGGGTCTTGCAACTTCTCTGGCATTGTTATGCTAAATACAGAATTAACTGTATCAGTTGTAAAGACCTTTTTGGACAAATGGCCTCTAGCTTTCCTTTTCTGAGTACAAAGGTCTTTTAGAAATTTTACGTAGGCTGGGACCTGCTGAATTGCATCAAGCAGGGGCAAATTGATTTTTACCTGCTTAAAGGTCTCCAACATTTCCTCTATCTGTGCATTTCCCATATCAAAAGGGATAGGGCCACTCAAAGCTTGAGGAAATGGTAGCTGAGGTACTACTGGTTCCTCAGCAGCAAGCCTATGACTAAACTTTTATTTTTTTCTTTTTTCATCTTTTATTTCCTGCTAAGGCTCAACTACATCCTCTTTATTTTTCCCTTGTTGCAGGGTAGCAGGCAACTCCTGGCTCTGTGGTCTCACAAATTCTTTTTCACTTTCATTCAGAAAATCCTTGGACTGACCTCTCCTTGTTCCTATCCCACCTGGTTGTCTACCAGCCTGCCAGACCTCAGGGTTGTCATGGCATTAGCACCCTCAAAACTTGAGGAACCTTCTCCAATCGAATATTGGCCCTTAGGGTTGGCCACTGGCTGGCTTGGCAACCTGCCCTCTTCTCTTTTGGCCAAGGCATTAGCTATTTGGCCTAGTTGCTCTTCTATTTTCTTTATGCTTTGACTGTGAGAAGTCACAGTCTGAGTCAAGGATCCAAGGCTTTGCAATGAGGTCAAAACCTGATCCTCAAAAGAAGCATTTTGGGGCTGAGGTGGAGGAACTACCAACTGATTTTGCTATTGGGGCTGTTGCTGATGCTGGAAATTAGACCTTGGGGCATAACCCTGGTTAAATTACTACTGTGGCCTTTGAGGTAAGGCCAACATCTATTGTAGGTGCATATAATTGTCTTGTCTCCACCTCAAATTTGGGTGGTCTCTCCACTGCTAACCAGCATTTTGGTGCGGATATCCATATGGTTGTTTGTTGTAGCCACCAGATTATTGCTAGCCAAATGATTGGGCAACAACAGCCTGTTCCATCACATACTCAGGAAATTGCCCTGTAGATGGGCACTCTTCCACTATGTGTTGTGGAGATTGGCATATCAGACATGCCTCCATCACCTGTGCAGCTATTGTTATTTCTTAGTGTGCATGATTTATTTGTGTTTTGAAAATAGATTTGCAAATGATGAATTATACTGAATTTGGAAAACTAAAAAGAATAAAGAAATATCAGCACAGAGAGAAGTAAATTAGCCTGCAAGATCAGGGCCAATTGTAGCAAGTTTTAAATGTGAGTAAAAGATCGTCCACAGGGAATTGATTTAAAATTTAAGATAAACCTTCATATATGAGCTACTAGATCTGACCACTGATCCTTTATACAAGGTACATAAGATGAGATGTTGAATTTGTCACGTTAACTAAATGATAAAAGCAAAAATTAACCTAAATGATCCAGATCTGAGTTGGGGAGATTTTGATGTAAATTAATAAGAATGGAGAAATAATATCTAACTTTGATTTGGTCCTTGATGCAAAATGAGAATAAATGTAGATCAAATGAGATATGATCCAATGTTCATCTGGCTACAAGCAGAGATGCAAGAGAAAGTAATCTAACTCAAGGATTAGAGTTAAACTTATGGTTATGGTCTCTCCACTTCAATGGTCACAGACCATCCAATAGTCTTTAATCTGAACCCTTAATTCAGAACGAGAAACACCACTACAAATGCTGTGAGAGATTAGGTTACAAACACAAATTCTCACAGGGATAATGAATTAAGGGAAATTGCTTAAAAAATAGTAAATCTAAAGGAGTCTAGTGCAATAAGGAGATCCCAGGGAACCCTCAACACGAATCCAATTGAGAACGTACGGTTCACAGCAACCTTTTCAAATTCACCATTACAATTACAGAGCACAACTAAAACAGCTCTCGGATTTGTAGTCTTGAATACAATTCTCTTTTGAATTACAGAAGTATCTCACAGCTCTCAATTACAAATAAAAGCTAGGGTATTACAGGACTTTCATACAAGCTATCTGAATTGGAAATGAGGCAATAGAAATGAAACTCGAAATCTGGATACCTAAATTGGGCAAATAGTTCATCTATTTATAGTTTTCCCCAAGTCCATCTCAGATGTGCATCAACCAATCAGAATTGGTTAAATCCATATCAGCCAATAGGAGTCGAGCACCAGGATCCAGTTCTGCTCTAGCCAATCAAAACTGCTTGATCTGGTTCAGCCAATCAGGAAATAGAGGCATCAATTCTGTTAGGAAATTCAAAAATCTATTGGAACATTTAGAAGTTCCCGCCATGTAATTTCATCTTTGGGTGTTCACATGGGGTGGAATATGCCTCTGGTTCGTGCTTCGAATCTTCCAGAATGGCCCTAGGTTTTTAAATGCATTGGGGCACGTGCAGATATTACGAAATTGCCCTTGCAGATGCTAGGAATCTTCAGGATACCATTTCGCAAAGTTTGGAGACCTTTTCGAAAGGTATTGTAACTTCTGAAACTCTATTCGCATAGATTGGAGACCTTTTCGAAAAGAACTATAACTTCTGGAGATCTATACGCAAAGATTGGGGACCTTTTCGAAAAGAACTGTAACTTCTGGAGATCTATTCGCAAAGATTGGGGACCTTTTCGCAAAGATTGGGGACCTTTTCGAATAGCATTCTGTAGTGCATTCTTCTTTTCGAATAGCTCCAAATCTCTTTCCAGGTTGAAACCAAGCCTTTGTCCTCTTTATTTTAGGCATTTTGACAGCCAGTGAGGTTGTCCTTTCTCCTTCCTCCAGATCATGATGGGTCATAATCTTTTTGGCACTTTTAAGCTACTTTCAAGGTTAAGCCTGCCTTTATTGTTAGTTGTAAAATAAACACTTAAAACACTTATTTAGTTCTCTCAAGGGTCTATCAAGGCCCAGATTAAGGGGTGAAAAATGGTATTTTCCAGTTCTCAACACACCCCCAAACCTAAGCTTTGCTAGTCCCTGAGCAAAGACAAAATTAAAAATAAAGTAAAAAGCCACTTTTGTAGGGAGCACAGTTGCATTTAGCATATGCAACCAGCCTTTTAGACCCCTAGGTGATCCCTAGTGGAGGAGTGAAGTCTCCTGAGGGTTTTCAGTGAAGGTACCCACAAACTTCTCCAATAAATCAGTTAAGATCAATGCATTTATGTTAAAATAAACTTTAATCCAATCAGATTATTCACACCTGCATCAGTCAAGCTATAAGAGGATTCCCAAGAAAACATCAGTTCAAAACTGAAATTCTACTGTAATTCTTTTACCATTCACTCGATTTGTGTCAAAAAGTTTTTAAAAGAAAAATGAATGAAAAGCTTGCCTTCTATTTGAGAATCCTGCTATGATGTTATCCCAAATAAGTTGATTTCAAACCCAACTCTCACCAGGCTTGTCACTCAACATACAAGTAAGAGGGTTGTACTATTTCACACAGCTCAAGAGCGATTCTGACCCTCAAATAGGAACATGTAAGGTGAGCATAGGCATTGTTTTTTAGTTCTGAATTTACTGCTCTTTTCACCATAGATTACACAAAGCCTTATCTCCATGTGACAGTGCAATCCATCTTTGATCAGTAAGGACTTTAACTTGGGTTGTAATGTGGCTTATGGGTGAAATTTATCAAGAATAAAGGGGTGGAATGGAGTTCAAAATTGAGAAGTCAGTCAAGGTCAGGAGGTGGTAGACACACCTTCTTCATTTCAGCATAATTTCATCTTTTTCTTTGAATTTTCAAAGCCAAAGTGGCCATTTATTTCTCTTTCTTTTTCAAACTTCCAATGAAATGACTTTTCCTTTTCTTTTTTTTTTTTTTTTTCAAAGCAACATTGACTGGAATGCCACATTTCTTTTGCTGATACATCATTGCCTTCAATTATATTTCTTTTTCTTTTACCAAACTATTGCCCAACTCTCCTTTCTTCAGCTTTCTTTCCTTTACCTTTTGAATTCTCAGAGTGAGGGTTAGGCTAAATGAGGTTGATGAGGTTTCAAAGAAATCTTGGATTTATAAAGCTCAAATGGTGTGTATCAAGGGCATTTTTGAAAGGTGGGGCTTTTTGAAGTTCAAACTGTCCAGAAGGAGGCCCTACATCATGTCTTTAATATCATGATTGCTGTCAAGCTATTTTAACTTGGATATGTGTAACTTCTAGTGATAACAAGCAGGTTCAAACAGTCCCTAGAGCAGAAAAAATTGTCAATTCATACCTCCAAGCAATACATTTCAGCAGGCCCAAATCTCACTGGGTGTGGTTTTCTATCAAATTCCTGAAGTATATCATCACTATTTTCTCTCTTTTTAGGTTTACTAAAACACCAATTTTCTTTTGGAAATTTTCTGACATTCACTTCATGAAAGTATTAGAATTACACTAGAAATCAATTTTAAAAAAGTTTTAACTTCCTCATTTTTCAAAACAACAGTTGTGAAATTATTTTATTTTCAAAAATTCTGCTAATCATAAGCTGCACCAAGCATTAACTTATTTTATTGGCATACCTGCCATACCCCCAAACCTAAGATGAACATTGTCCTCAATGTTCTAGACACTAAGAAACTAGGGGCAGCAAGATAAAATAAGAAAGGAAAACTAAGCAGAAAAAAAAATAATAAATTTGCAGCTGTGTAGCTGAAAATAAAGAAAATAACACTGAATATATGAGCAGGAAAAGGAAAAAAAAATGCTATATAAATATAGACAATTATTGATAAAACAGAAAAATAACAAAACTAAGGTAGAACTGCTACAAAATAAAATCTAAAAACTGAATATATGATCAGAAAAATAAAAGAACTGCAAAGCAAATGGAAGGAAACTAATGCTAATAACAGAGAAACAATAAAAACAAGGTAAGGGACTGAATACAAAGTTAAAAAAAATAGAAAAGTGTTGATACAAAAACAGAATTTGTGAATGCAAAATAGGAAAACAAAGTTAGAAACTAACTATACTCACAGAAAAATGACGAAAATCAGTAAAACTAGGATACATTAACCTAAGAAAGAAAAAAAAATCAGCGGTCTAAAAACAGAATTTGAAACTAAAATTCCTAAAACAGAAAATCTAATGCCAAATGATACATCCTAAGCCCAAAGAAAAAAAAAAAACAAAAGCCTGAGATACTTATGAATCTAAGTTATTATAAAAAAGATTAGCAGGAATAACATACAGTGAAAAGCAAGATTCATAAGACTGACCCCTTTGTTGATGATGTGTATGAATCAAAAAGAATAATGAAGCATGGGAGCACATATTAAAAACAGGGTTCATACACAGCTGAGACCCATTTATGATGAAGAAACCTCGAAGGAAAATAAAATCAGTGGGTCCATTGAATATTCAAAACAGCCTATGATTCACTACTCATTATCCTACATGATTCCTAAAAATAAAAAAAAATGATCTCAGCAGGTCCAGATGGGAAAAGTGGATGAAAACAAAGAAAAACAGCCCATCTGGAAGATATATATATATATATATATATTTTTTGTTTTTATAATTTTCTATATATTTTTTTATTTGTTTTGGATCAGCCCGAGCTCAACAAGAGCCCTTATTTACTACTGCTGAAAAATAATAAGAAACAACTCAGAGATTTTCTATTTGAGATTTCATTTTCTTTTATTTTTGTATTTGGTTTTGTAAAAAAAATCAGCATGCCTAAAAGACAGCAGAAATTATAATCAAAACAAACATTAAACACAGCAGAACTGCTGGTTCTCAAGAATTTAAAAATAGAAAATGAATGGAAAGGAGAAGGGGATGCCAACTCAAGCAGATATGCTCCAGCTTTAGTCCAGATGCTCCTTGTTGGATGGCTGCTCCAAATTTGTAAAAATCCAAAAACTGCAGCAGCACCTTATTCAAGTATATTGACAAAAATAAAAAGAAAAACTCAAGCTACTGCCCAAATTTGACAAAAAGACAAAAGAGTGACAGCCGCATTTATTCAAATAACTAGAAGGCAAGGAATAAAAACTCAAAAAATAAAAAAAATTCTGCTGCAGTAAAACAGGTTTTCTATACAAAACTGCAGTAGACATTTAATCAAGCACATGGAAAGCAAAGTGCAGGTTTAAAGCAAAAATTAAAATGAAAATCAAATCTACAAAATTGAAAAACTTAGGTCTACGAATTTTAAAATCTATTCCTCGGCAACGGCGCCAAAAACTTGTTGTTAGTTCTTAGTGTCATGATTTATTTGTGTTTTGAAAACAGATTTGCAAATGATGAATTATACTGAATTTGGAAAACTAAAAAGAATAAAGAAATATCAGCACAGAGAGAAGTAAATTAGCCTGCAAGATTAGGGCCAATTGCAGCAAGTTTTAAATATAAGTGAGTAAAAGATCGTCCACAGGGAATTGATTTAAAATTTAAGATAAACCGTCAGATCTGAGCTACCAGATCTGACCGCTGATCCTATATACAAGGTACATAAGATGAGAGGTTGAATTTTTCACGTTAACTAAATGATAAAAGCAAAAATTAATCTAAATGATCCTGATCTTAGTTGGGGAGATTTTGATATAAATTAATAAGAATGGAGAAATAATATCTAACTTTGATTTGGTCCTTGATGTAAAATAAGAATAAATGTAGATCAAATGAGATATGATCCAATCTTCATCTGGCTACAAGCACAAATGTAAGAGAAAGTAATCTAACTCAAGGATTAGAGTTAAACTTATGGTTATGGTCTGTCCACTTGAATGGTCACAGACCATCCAATAGTCTTTAATCTGAACCCTTAATTCAGAACGAGAAACACCACTACAAATGTTGTGAGAGATTAGGTTACAAACACAAATTCTCACAGGGATAATGAATTAAGGGAAATTGCTTAAAAAACAGTAAATCTAAAGGAGTCTAGTGCAATAAGGAGATCCCAGGGAACCCTCAACACGAATCCAATTGAGAACGTACGGTTCACAGCAACCTTTTCAAATTCACCATTACAATTATAGAGCACAGCTTAAACAACTCTTTGATTTGTAGTCTTGAATACAATTCTCTTTTGAATTACAGAAGTATCTCACAGCTCTCAATTACAAATAAAAGCTAGGCTATTACAGGAGTTTCATACAAGCTATCTGAATTGGAAATGAGGCAATAGAAATGAAACTTGAAATCTGGATACCCAAATTGGGCAAATAGTTCATCTATTTATAGTTTTCCCCAAGTCCATCTCAGATGTGCATCAACTAATCAGAATTGGTTAAATCCATATCAGCCAATAGGAGTCGAGCACCAGGATCCAGATCTGTTCTAGCCAATCCTAACTGCTTGATTTGGTTCAGCCAATCAAGATACAGAGGCATCAATTCTATAAGGAAATTCAAAAATCTGTTGGAACTTCTAGAAGTTCTCGCCAAGTAATTTCATCTTTGGGTGTTCATGTGGGGTGGAATATGCCTCTGGTTCGTGCTTCGAATCTTCCAGAATGCCCCTGGGTTTTTAAATGCATTGGGGCTCATGCAGAGATTACCAAATTGCCCTTGCAGATGCTAGGAATCTTCAGGATACCATTTTGCAAAGTTTGGAGACCTTTTCGAAAGGTATTGTAACTTCTGAAACTCTATTCACACAGATTGGAGACCTTTTTGAAAAGAACTATAACTTTTGGAGATCTATACGCAAAGATTGGGGACCTTTTCGAAAAGAACTGTAACTTCTGGAGATCTATTCGCAAAGATTGGGGACCTTTTCGCAAAGATTGGGGACCTTTCCGAATAGCATTCTGTAGTGCATTCTTCTTTTCGAATAGCTCCAAACCTCTTTCCAAGTTGAAACCAAGCCTTTGTCCTCTTTATTTTAGGCATTTTGACAGCCAGTGAGGTTGTCCTTTCTCCTTCTTCCTCCAGATCAAGATGGGTCATCATCTTTTTGGCACTTTTAAGCTACTTTCAAGGTTAAGCCTGCCTTTATTGTTAGCTGTAAAATAAACACTTAAAACACTTATGTAGTTCTCTCAAGGGTCTATCAAGGCCCAGATTAAGGGGTGAAAAATGGTATTTTCCAGTTCTCAATAGTAGCCAATTTGGGCTGCACCACAGTTAATAGTTTATCAAACTTATCCGAAAGATTGGCCATCTGCATTCTCAGGTCATCATTTCCTCTAAGTTCATACACCTTTCCTTTGTAAGTTTCAGCAAGCCCCAGCTTAGGAGAAGGCTCTTGAACAGTTCTTGATGAGGACACCATTTGGAAAGCATTTTCACTGATAACCTAGAACAAGTCTCATGCCTCATCAACTGTTTTATGCATGTATGTTCCACCACAAGAGGTATCTACCATGTCTCTACTTTTCTCATCAATCCCATTATAGAAGCTCTTGACAAGCTGCCAGTCAGGGATCTTGTGGTGGGAACATTGTTTGAACATCTCCTTAAATCTATCCCATGATTGATTAAAATCCTCAGTTGGGGATTGGGCAAAAGCAAGTATTGCTTTCCTCAACTGGCTGGTTTTGGTCTCTAGAAAAAATTTGGTCGTAAATCTTGTCTGTAGGTCTTTCTAAGAAGTGATGCTGTTTTTTAGGAGAGTAGCTAACCAGGTACTGGCCCTGTCCTTTAGGGAGAAAGGAAAGAGTCTTAACCTAGTGGCTTCTAGTCCCAAACCAGCAATGGAGAATGTTGTGCATGGCCAGAATTGGTCAATGTGCTTGTAAGGGTCTTCCTTGCTAAGCCCATGGAAGCAGGAAGCATTTAGATGATGGAGGTTTTAATCTCATAGTTTCCACGAACATCAGGAATTGAATCTTTGAATGGAGAATTGTAATCATCGGGGCATTCAATTCCTTCAATGTTCGGGTTGCTCTTCACCCATAATCTTGTCTCAATTTTAGTAGGGGCTCAAGCTGTGGTGTGTCTCCGGCCATCTTGGTCTTCGCCCTTTCTATCTCGAGGTTAGGAGGCTCTAATGTAGGATTGAGGGATCTCCTTCCTAACATGCACACACACCAACAGCAGGGAAGACAACTTGCAGACACATTGCAATTAACAAAATTACAACTATCATAATCAACTGCTATGGAATTTTCAAAGGAGAAATAGACCGAGTTTTTGATGGTTAGAGAAGTGCAAACAGAGGTAGCTAGACTCCCAGTGCAATTCTACTCTCCTCTGCTACTGTCCAGATCTACAAGAAAATTTTCAAATGTAAATCAGCAGTATCAATTATTCACAAGTACAACTACCAAAGAATAAAGAATATAAAAATCTAGGGTCTACTAATAGATCAAGATTCCCCGACAGCGGTGCCAAAAACTTGTTAAGGTATTTTAGAGTGCTTGCTACTGACTTTCTTGGAGACAGTGATAAGAATGGGGTTAGTGAAAATAAATCAAAGGTGGATTGAAAATTACAGAGCAGCAAGCCCAAAAATACACAATCCTGCAAGATATAGGGCCCGTTGTAGCAAGTTTTAATCAGTAAGAGTTTGTCCCACAGGGAAAGTGTTGGAGTATTTTCAAGTGCTTGCTACTGACTTTATTAAGGACGGGAAGAATAAAGAGATGAGTGAAAGAGTGAGAGTCATGGAGCGTAAAGCCTAAAATACACAATCACCGCAAGATCTGAGGTCTTTTGTTGCAAGTTTTAATGAGTAAGAGTTTGTCCCACAGGGAAGTTGATCTTAAGCTCCAAGGGAGCCATCTTTAGTAGGCCCTCCAGATCTGGCTACAGATCGGACAATCCTAAATGGAAGGGGATTTAGTGTCACTAAAATCTAAATTCCAAGGTATCCTAATGTCTAAACTATAGAAAGGGTTAAGAGAGAAGGTGGAGTGAGAAAATAAATATAAAAGGGTGAGAAGTATTTTATGCTGTTCAGATTTGGAGGATTTCATAACTCAGATTCAGATCTGCTGCTATAGAAGTCCTGTCCAATGGCTACGTTGTCACCACTAAGGAGAAAGAATCTGACTCATCTCTGTGCTATGATCCAATCCCTTTATGGCTATAACCTGTCCACTTTAATGGTCACATACTATCCAATTGGGGAACCACAGTCCAGAGATGGGTTAGAACAAGTTTATCATTGTAGGCACTACTTCATCCAGGCTACAAGCTCAAGAGTCCGTAGGGAACCTCAACCTCTAAAGTGCTATGTGTGGGGCTAGGCCTGTATGGGAGCATGTTAGCCCAGACACATAGAACCAGCAAGAGTTTGAGTACAGCCTTAGATCCAGCTGTCCACTGCTAGAGAGACTGCAGTGATCCAGTCGGAAGCCTACAATCTCTATACCCAAACCAGATCTGCCATCTGATGGCAGGTCTTCACAGATACAGGGGAGTCTGCCTCTGCACAATCTCTCACAGGGCTACAAGCACAAGTGCAGAGAAAGACAATCCGTCTTGAGTTTGTGGATTGGCTTCACCCTAAGGCTATAACTTGCCCACTTAAATGGTCATAGATTATCCCAGAGGCTATCCTCCTCACAGGCTCAAGATAGAACAAGAAACATTACTGCCACCACCATGTTCCTAAGGCTACAAAAGCTCATTGTTCCCTTGGGGATTTCAGATCTAGTGGGTCCTGTGCTGGGGCAAGGCTTGTATGGGATCATGCTAGCCTAGACACACAGGTCACTTAGATCTGAGTGAACCACAGTCAGTCATCCATTACTTATAATACATCCTAGTAGTGGAGGATCTCAAGGTAGCAGCCTTGCACAGAATAAATCACAAACAGAAATCCCATAAATGTAAAACACCCTATTGTAAAATTCCATTAATCTATCCCAAATAACCATACATAGGCATAGACAAATCTTTGGACTATGGAGAGAAGAAAAGATAAAAGAAACTACCTAAACCTAACCTACACTTCATCGGTAATCTCTGACCAATTCCAGAAGAAGAAAACTAAATTCTATCTAAGAAGAGAAGACAAGGCTCCTAAACCTAAACCAGGCTTAGGTTTATATAGCAGTCAGCTTGGCGACGTATTAGGGTTAGGAAACCCTAATTTTAATGATGCCACATGCCTGATACTATTCCTTGGATGCCTCGAGGCACGTGCACAGGAATTAGAGCATTGGAATGTGTGCCCTAATTGTTGGAAGTTCCCAGAATATCCTCTACAAAAGTGAGGGAGAGTTAGAGTTCAGAGCCTCACCAGGTAGCACTGGCTTCCAAGATTGTCGTGTGGTAGAACGGTCTTCGTGAGATTGGATCAGGTTGAAATTCTAGCCGTCGCGAGATTGTCTTAGTTGCAGTTGAAACAGTCGCGTGATAGAAACCGAATTCATTTGGATTGCTCTGGTCTTCGCGAGATTGCACTTTCCTTCTGAATGGCGCAGGAACTGCGCGAGCATTTCATTTCCCAGTGGATCTTCGCGAGGATCCTCGCGAGGCCGTGATGTGCATTAGTTTACGATGGAGAGGTTTTTTACGAAGTTTTATATCCCTCTGATGCTATTGTGACGACTTCTCACAGAGACACCTGGAGCTCTCTCTCCTCAGCTGATCTGAGTGAACCGCGCGAGGTATGAGAGCTGCTTTTCTTAAGCTGCGCGAGCAAGTATAGTTCTAAACCCCAATTGCGCGAGAATAGTGTGAATAATTGGAAATGAAGGCTTGGGAAGCTCGCAGGGACTACGAGAGGCTTAACTTCTAAATCTTCTAAAGCCTAAGAAAAGTGTGCGAGGTTCAAATCTTTATCTGGATTCAGCTTTCACCCTTCTGAGGGGGTTCTGAGGGAAAAGTGGGCTCCTTAACAGGGTTCAGGCTTTATTGTAGCTACTGTTTATTACCTACAGAAATGACTTAACACAAATTTATTAGATGCCTAAGGGTCTAACAGAGGCTAAGTTAAGGGGTGAAAAGTGATACTTTGCAGGTCTTAACACACCCCCAAACCAAATCTTTGCTAGTCCCTTAGCAAAGCAACACTAAAAATCTACAGAAATTAACTACCACTTTCGTAGGGCACACAGATACATTTAGCATATGTACTAAGCCTTTTAAACCCCTAGGTGATCCCTAGTGGAGGAGTGAAGTCTCCTAAGGGTTTTCAGTGAAGATACCCACAAACTTCTCAATAACACAGTTAATAGTAGTGCAAGATTGTCAAGTTAGTAGTCAAGAAATAGAGTATCAGGTCACTCTTGAATCAATAATAATATAGGAAATTTAAAATACATCGTCTGCACAGATGTTTAAGCAACATAAACTTTTCATGATAGCACAACATTTCTAATCGGGTTCACAACAGGGGAAACTACACATGTGTGTTAGTGCTGAGCTCATCATTAAATTAAAAATTAGGTTGTAGGTCATGCCCAACACATTCAATATCAGACCCAAAACTCTCCAGGGCATACTCTCACAAAGAACTTTTGAGGGTTTCATTGTCTCTCAAGCTCAAGAGCAGTTACATCCCCCAAATGGGTCTCAGAAGCATGAGCATAGGCATAGCATTCAAGTTCTGGCATCTTTGGCAGATCTTCACCATAGATTGGACAACTCATTATCTCCACATGACAACTCATTCAACTTTGGATCACAAGGGCTTAAACTGGGTTGTAATGTGGCTTATGTTATTGGGTTATAAAAAGAATTGGAAGGTTGAAAAAGGGGTTCGAAATTGAGAAATCAGTAGGTGAAGGAGGTGGTTCATGACTTCACCTTCTTTAATTCAACTCCTTTCATCTTCTTTGAAATCTTCAGATTTGAAGTGATCAGTTTCTCCTCTTGTTTGACTTGTTTCCAATGAATGTTTCGTCTTGATTCCTCTCTTACTCCTCTTCATTATTGATTTTTTTTTTTTTCTTACAGTTTTCTTCTTTTTATTGATTTTCTGTTTTTGCTTTGATGAATTGCCACTTACACTGCTAGAACTTCAGATAATTCTTCTCCACTCATCCAATGTTGACCCTAGTTGGCCCATCTTTAACTCTTTTTCCTTTACCTTCTGAATTCTCAGAGTGAGGGTAAGGTTAAATCAAATCCATAGGTTCAGGTGCAAATACTCAGGTGTGTTTTAAAGAAATTTGGACTTTGAAACTCAAAGAGTGTATCAACAAGGGCAGTTGTTTTAGGGTTTGGTCTGTTTGGGCTCAAACTGTCCAAGAGAAGGCCTTGATCCTTTCCTAAGTGTCATGAGTGCTGTCAGTTGTTTCAAC
This sequence comes from Chloranthus sessilifolius, assembly GCA_021018995.1. Taxonomy (NCBI): domain Eukaryota; kingdom Viridiplantae; phylum Streptophyta; class Magnoliopsida; order Chloranthales; family Chloranthaceae; genus Chloranthus; species Chloranthus sessilifolius. The sequence goes on from CM037596.1 coordinate 46,203,027, forward strand.
TTGGAGTTACCTAACTTCTACTGAACAAAATGACTCAGCCAGTCCTCAAAGCTAGAAGAAATTTTCCTTAATCACTCCTTAAGATAAAAACATATTTGTAGGCCCAATTTTCGCTGGTTATGGTCTTCCTTTGAACTTTTAAGTATGTCTTTACCTTTTTCTCTCTTCAATGATTCACTAAGTGCTGATACCAGTGACTTATCTTGGTGTTCTCATCATGGAAATGTGAAATTTTAGATATTTATAATGTCTAAAGATCTACAAAAAGTTGTAAATTCCTTAATTTTCATAATTCTTGGGTGATCACAGATCCATTTCTATGTTACTCACATGATTCTGCTGCACATTAAGTTAACTATGTTATTGGCAGGCCTACCTGCCACACCCCCAAACCTATGAGGAGAAGTGTCCACACTGGTGCGGAGGTGATAAAAGCAGTAGAATCCTCAAAGTCAGACAAAAATATTCACAAAAGAGAATAGATACACAGAAAATGCAAACTGCACAGTATAAAAGTAAAAGAAACTTTCATTAAAAGAAAAGAGAAGATATGACAAAAAGATGGAAAAAGAAAAGAGAAAATGTGGGGGGTTCAAGTTGTAGCCGGGGGAGGGTTTGAGGAAGATGGAGGGGGAGGGGGAGATTTAGGTGGCGCCATTTTTCTTTTCTTCTTTTCTCTCTTCTCTTTCTTCTTCTTTTTCTTTTCTTCCTTGGCGATGATGCGCTAAATCTCTTCATACTCATCCCAGAGGAATTGCAATGGGTCTGGTTCCTTTGGCGGAGGGGGATTGTCCGAAACAGGGAAAAATTTGATGGGGAAACCGAAGGGACCGTCATCCGCCATTAGTGGGAGTATGGGTGGATTTCAAGAGTTAGAACAGGACGAATGAGATGAAAGGGGATGAAAGGCCGCTTTAAAAGAGATGGACGAGGGAATATGAAACGGGGGATTTGAAATTGCGCCCCTTTTCACAGTTGGCAATAAATGGGTCCTGTATGGGGAAAGAAGAAAGGACACAAATGACTCTTTGGAAAAGAGAAGTAGCATTAATTGAATGTCCAAAGATTGGCATGGAAATTAAAGAGGTAGGTGGAACGCGCGGGGAACCTCGCGAGGAGCAATAAGTGAAGAGGAAAGGGCATCGCTTGTGCAACTGAGCTTGGGATCTTCGCGAGGTACTCTGTACATGACGCAGTAAATGGAAGAAGAAATCATTGCAATCCCTGAGGCAGGTATTTGGACAAAATGATATGAACACCATCTCTGCGACGTGGAGTACTGGTTCAAACAAAGATATATATCCCCCAAAAACTCTTCTCCATGAAAGGCAAAAAAGAAGAAAAATAAAAATAACCCATAATCAGAAAGAAGTACAGAACAGAGTAATAAACATAACTAGAATTTCTATTAAAGTGCCAAAAAAATAAAAAATGTTACAAGTGTAATTACAAAAAGAAAAACCTAAGATATAATCTAGAATCTAGGATCTAATCGGACTCAGAATCGGTAAGGAAATTCCAGCCCATCTTTTTAGCATGTGCCTTAAGGGTTGCCTTGTTTGCTTTCTTCTTTTCCTCCCTCTCCTATTTCCTTTTGGCCGCAGTTTGGGGAGCTTTTGGCATTCGCACCCTCATTTTTGGTTGCTTGGGAGCCTTTGGTGCCTTGGGTGCTTGAGGGGCTTTGCCCTTACGCTGAGCAGGGGGGGTGGCAGGGGATTTTCCTTTTCTTTTACTTGGGGCTTCAGCTTCTGTAGGGGTGACCACTGGGGATTTCTCTTTTCCTTTAGTTGTGGGTTCCGCAGTGGGGACCACAGGTGACTTTCCTTTACCGGTGGTCTCAGGTTTGGCAGGGGCGTGCGCCTCTTCAGACTGGGCAGCAGGCTCTTTGTGAATTGTCAGAGGGATGGCTTTGGGAGTAGACCTCTTGGTTGTGACTTTCCTCCTTTGAGGATAAGTTTGTTCTTGTGGAGGAGCAGCAGAGGCCTTGGGAGGTGGAGGCTGCTCAGTAGGTGCAGGCTGCTCAGTAGATGTAGCAGGAGCTTTTTCCTTTTCTGGTTAGGTTTTAGGTGGTGCCTCCTCAGACTGGGCAGGTGGAGCTGGAGTAGCAGTTGGCGCAGGCTGAGGCACATGAATATTGAGTGGGGTTGGGTGGTATGGTTCATTTCGGCCATGAGCCAAAGCGGATTCCAATGCGGCTATCTGGACTTTAAATTTTAGGGCATCACTCTCCTGGATCTCCTTTTGGATCTTTTGGATTTCTTGTGCATTGTTAAGCCACTTTTCAAACATCCTTGCCTGGGCCTTCGCTGCTGCAGCATTGCTTTTCTCATACTCCCAGTTTATGTGATAGTAGGTAGCTGAGGCCTTCGTCTTCTGATATTCCTCCACAATCTTTTTCCACTCCATGGAGATGCCCAGTAGTTGCTCGTTGTGGGCCTCTGTCATCTCATCAATTTTCTTCAGCAAGGGGGTCTCAATTGACTGGCGTAGCATGGCCATGCCCCTCAGAACATCCTTCCTCAGGTAAGCATTATCTTTCATGTGCTGTAGGATGGTGAGGTAAGGAGGGATGTAGAAATGATGTTTTGGGGCAATTGGGAGATAGGAGGTGGAATGAGGTCAGGTTCTATGCAGTATGTGCTTGGTCCTCGGGAGGGGAAGGAGGAGAAATGACAGTATGGAAATCAAATGGTGGAGGAATGAGGTCAGGTTCTATGTCAGTTTGGGTGGATTTGTTAGAGAAGGTGGGAGGAGGTAGGATAAGAGGTGGGATGGAGGGTATAGGGGGGAAAGTGAAGGGTGTAGGCTCAATAGTAGTAGGGGGTGATGGGGGAAGGGAGATTGGAATGGTGAAAAGGGGTAAAGGAAATGGGTGGGGAAGAGGTAATGGTGAAGGTGGGAGGGGTACTAGGACAGGGGGAAAATCTGTTTGGGTGTGGCTGTCAGTGGACAGGACCAAGGAGGTTGATGTGGATGGGGTAGGGATGGGTGGAGTGGTTAAAGTGTGAAGGGTGGATTGGATGGAAGTGAGTTCAACCTGCATTTGGTCCTGTTTGTGGGTATCGGTTGCTAACTGGGCTTGGATGTCTTGGATAAGGGGTAGGATGAGGGTTAGTGGGTCAAAGGTAGGAGGTGGGGTTTGGGAAGAAGAGAGTACTGGTTGGAAAGGGGAGGAAGGAGCATGATGGAAAGTGGAGGGAGAGGAAGAATGGTGTTCTGGGGAGTGATGCTGTGAAGTAGTTGGGGAGTCTGGCAGAGGAGTGTAGGAGGCAGGCAAGGTATCAAGGAATGTAGAGATGAAAGCTTGGAAGCCTATGGAAGCGTTAAGGGTTAAGTCAAGGTCTGGGAGAGGAGGGATGGTAGATATGGCTGGGGTGGTGGTTTGTTCAAGGTGGGGTGGTCCAATGGGGATGGAAGGTATTGTGGGTGAGGTCTGGGAGATGGTTGGGATGGTCTGAGTAGGTTTTCATTTTTTATAGGAGATGAGTGGGGGACTGTCAGGCTTAGTTGGAAGTGAGGGTGGAAGTGTGGCAGTGTAGTGTGGTATGGTAGGGGATGGTGAGTTCTCCTATGGACCAAGCATAGGGGAAGGTGGAGTGAGCATGGAAAGTGGAAACAGAGGAGGGTGAGAGATAGATGTAAAAGGAGTAGAGGCTGCAGGAATCAGAGGTGGAGGTGGTGTGGGTGCTGCTATAGGGATGGGAGTGATGATCTCTAGAGGCACCTCCTTTGTAGCAGGGGCAGAGCATGATCGTGCAGAACACTGCTTGGGCACGGTCTGAGCTTCAGCTGTCTTCTTCTTTTGACCCCCCATCAAACTTCTGCTGATGCCCCATTGCCTCTTGGCAAAGGTAGTGGGGGTAAGGGTGGAGGTCTGCTCTGTCCTTTCTATCTTGTAGCCCCCCTTGATCAGCAGCAAGGTGATGAGTCTTGCATATGGCAGGGTGTGAGGCTTCTTGTTGGATCCTAGCTTCGCCACCACGTCTTTCATGGCCTCAAAAATCAACCAGGCAGTATGGAAGCCATGGCCCATGTGGTAGGAGTAGACAGCATCTGCAATTGGGGTTCTCCTCTCCTGCCGATGTCCTGAACAATAGATGTTCTTTCGCAGGACCTAGTCAATGAACAGCATTGGAGGCTCTAGTTCCCTCCTTCTGATTGAATCCCCTGTGGCTTTCAGTCCTCTGGTTAGGGCCCTTGCAATCATGTCAATTGATGTAGTTAGGGGGTGGCCATATCCACAGCTAGTATGGAATGCAGTTAGAGGGTGGCCATATCCACAGTTAGAGGGTGGCCATATCCCAACACTTGACAAAGAATCGTCTTTGGGCCTACTAACATATCAAAATCGTCAACCATCACCAGGAAGCACTCTTGTCCATCATTGTCGCTCTTGACTTTGATGTGCTGATAGAACAGCAGGACTAGCCTAGGGTAGGCTATTGCTGGAATTTCTCTCAGCAGTGGCATCAGGCCCGCTTTGCTATGAAATTGTATTGCAGGGGCAGAGAGAGGTTCTTTTTCAAAAAATTGGACATCAAAAGCAGTTTTAGGCTCCAATGGAATTGACTGAAGGAGCTCAGAAGGAGTAGAGAATTTTGTGGTTGGTACCGCCGCCTCCTCAACCACCTCCTTTCCTTTCTTGGGAGACTTTGAAGTCTTGGCCTTTTTGGGGTGGTCTCTGCAGGGTTCTTGGCCTTCCCTTTTCTCTTCTGTGCAGATTTTGGAGACATAGCTATCTCTATCTTCTGGTGTAAGCAAATGGAGACTGAGATCTAGGGTTTGGTTTGATCTGACGCACAGGGCACCTTACGACCTCGGAGGGGGGGGAAATGGTTGAGGGTGATGCTAGGAACACTTGTATAGATTTGTGGAGTGGATAATGAGCTATAGGAGTGATGCTAGAGGAGAGAAGGGAGAGCGGCAGAAGCTAGGGTTTCACAGAGGGAAGAAGGAAGCAGATAATGAGAAAGGGATGAAGCGCGGGGTAGAAATACTTAACGCGAAGCTCGGCGCGCTTTGGAACAGCTGGTCACGGGGTTGAAAATAAACCTAGCGAGAATGTTAATTACAGCTGAATTGCGCGACAACCTCAAACAGTGTCTTTGGAGCACGCGACAGAGTGAGAATAATTCATGTGAATTGGGCGAACGGTTCCTAAGGCTCTAATTGGATTGTGCGACATGCTCTGAGGTTCAGTGTGAATCGCGCGACAGACTTAGGATCTCGCGACAACAAATGGAGTATTTCTGCTAGATTGCGCAAGAGTCTCCCAGTTTATCCTGTGAACCTCGCAATAGACTGATAACCTCGCGACAACAAATGAATATCTCGATGTGGACCGCACGAGAGGTTGCCAGGTACACATGTGTCTTGCGACAGGCATTTATGGCTGGAACTACGCGACGTGCTCTCAGATGAACCTGAACTTCGCGACAGCAAATATATGAACCGCGCGAACCTCTCCCAGACTTCCTTTTTAATCTCGTGAGCGCTTCTGAATCTCGCGATAGTCTCCCAAGCATCCATTTTGAACCCATGACATCAAGTATAAAGCAGAGCATGTGCTGTTCGCTTTTTCACAATTTGCTGAGGTTGAATCCTGGCAAGACCCTCTCCTATGATTGTCTTTAGACATGTAAGCTCAATCATACACTCAAGGACAACAAAAATGACCGTCCACATTAAGCATTCAACAGAAGCTATCAATTCAAAAGCAATAAGGAGCAAGCAAAGCATCAAAAATTGAAAACAGATAGGCCAAGATTCAGATGAGGCCACTAGCAAATCCTAGAGAATACAAACTAAAGAAAGCAAGATAAATCAACCAAAAACTAAGTACATATGTTGAAGTAAGGACACAGCTGTGGAATCAGTTTGAAGAAGGATCCCCTTGACAGTGAATGGTGTCCAAAAGGTCGACAGGTTTTTCAAAATAAGGCTTAAGCCTCTAACCATTCACCTTCAAGAGTCTCTCAGACTTTGGATCCTTGATTTCCACAGCACCAGATGGGGAAACATGCATGACACTGTAAGGACCTTCCCATCTGGATTTCAATTTGCCTAGAAAAAATTTAAGTTTGGAGGTATTCATGGATGATTTTTTTATATTTGCTCAAAATTTTGATACTTGTCTAGATCAGCTTGCCCTTATCTTGGAAATATGTGAGGAAACTAACTTTGTGTTGAGCTGGGAGAAGAGCCATTTTATGGTTCAAGAAGGCATAGTCTTAGGACACATTGTTTCCAAAAAAGGAATAGAGGTTAATAGAGCCAAAATAGATATTATTACGAATATGCCCCCACCAACTTCGGTGCGATATTTACGATCTTTCCTTAGTTATGCCAGCTTCTATCACTGATTTATTAAAGATTTTTTGAAAATCTTGAGACCTCTGTGTTACCTATTAGAAAATAATGTACCTTTTGACTTTGACGATGCCTATCTTGACGCATTCAATAAACTCCAAACACTTCTTTCATCAGCACCAATTATTCAACCTCCAGACTACACCCTCCCCTTTGAAGTGGTGTGTGATGCTTCTGATTACGCAATGGGAGCAGTCCTAGGACAGCGAAAAGATAAGGTTCCTCATGTAATTTATTATGCAAGCCGAATCTTGATTGAAGCTCAAGTGAATTACACCACTACTGAGAAGAAGCTTCTCACTGTCGTGTTTGCATTAGATAAATTCTGACATACCTATTGGGATCGAAGATCATCATATTCTCTAATCATTTTGCTCTAAAATAATTATTGTCAAAAAAGGATGTCAAGCCAAAGCTAATTAGATGGATCCTACTTTTGCAGGAATTCAATTTTGAGATCAAAGATAAAAAGGGAGTCGAGAACGTAGTAGCTGATCACCTGTCCTTGATGGAGTTGCCAGAAACCATCAACATAGAACCTTTCCTGATGAGCAACTTTTTTCCATCCAAATAGTAGAACCATGGTATGCCCATATCATAAATTATTTGGCTATAGGTATGATCCCCCCAACCCGGTCTAAACGGGACAAGTATGTATTCTTTGCACGCGTGAAACATTATATTTGGGAAGATCTTGATTTTTTTAAAGATATGTCCAGACCAGATAATTAGAAAATATTTCCCCAATGGTGATACCCACAATATTCTACAATTTTTCTACTTATGCTTGTGGAGGTGACTTTGGTGAGAAGAAAACAGCTGGCAAGGTACTGCAATTGGAGATTTATTAGCAATCATTATTTAAAGATGCCCATAACTTTTGTATGGCCTATGACCGATGTCAAAAGGCAGGTGCCATGTCCCGAAGGACCATGATGCCTCTCCAACCAATCTTGGTCACAGAGCCTTTCAATATTTGGGGTATTGATTTCATGGGACCTTTCCCACCTTCTTTTGGATTTATGTACATCCTTGTGGTTGTCGACTATGTTTCAAAATGGGTCGAAGCAACAGCTACAAAGACTAATGATCATAAGGTGGTAATATCTTTTATAATGAAGAACATTTTCTCTCGATTTGGGACTCCACGAGCCATCATCAGTGATGGGGGAAACCATTTTTACAATAGGAACTTCTAGAATCTTCTCAAAAAGTATTTTGTTACTCATAAAATCGTAACCCCTATCACCTGCAAACCAGTGATAGGAGGGTTTCTCATGGTCTCTAAATACCTGCAATGACTAGCCAACATCTTGCTAGTACCAAAGAAGGATGGAAAGGTTCCCATGTGCATTGACTTCATAAATCTCAACAAAGCAAGCCCGAAAGACGACTTCCCCTTGCCACACATCGATATCATGGTCGATAATACTGTCAGGCATGGGATGCTCTCATTCATGGATGGCTTCTCCGGCTACAGTCATATCAAGATGGCAGAAGAAGACACAGAAAAGACAGCTTTCATCAATGGGAAACTTTCTGCTATCAGGTCATGTTGTTCGAGTTAAACAATGTCGAGGTAACATATCAGAGGGCGATGACAGCACTGTTCCACGACATGATGCACCAAGAAATTGAGGTGTACATCGATGACATGATGTTAATCACTGAATTGTGCCACTTTTCACCTCCTAACTTAGTCTTTAATAGACTTTAGAGGTGACTAGTTATTGCCATTTGAGTTTATTTTTATAGTCTGAAATAAACTGCAGCTTAGTGCAACAATCCATCTAATGAATGCCTAGAAGAGAGAATTTAGAGTCAAGCATTGAACGTGATGGAAAGACAGAGAATGCACCATGGTGGACCACACCATAGGAGCCATTTAGCATGCCTTAGACACCTAGAAGTCAAGCAGCGAGAAGAAAAGTGGACCCAAGCAGTGAAGAGTACTACAGCAGACTGTGCACAACAACAGACACTCAGAAATCTCAGCTCGACAGGCTCTCGAGTGCATTACACCTTCAACAAAGCAACCTCGAGTAGCTGTCGAGTAACACTTCCAGCTCGAGAAGATATTGAGCACATTAGGATAGCAGCAAATCAATAGCTTGAGTGGTTCTCGAGCAGTCTCGAGAGGTTCACAGTCTTCAGGAGTAACCTGTCGAGCAGTTGAAGCCATCCACTTGAGCAACACAAGAACCTGCCGAGTTGCTCCTGTCGAAGCACAACAACCTCACGAGCTGCATTGCCGCTGCACTACAACCACTCAAGAACCTCTCGAGATTCACTGTCTAAAGCTTCCAGCCACTCGAGGCTCGAGTTCTAGCCATTCCATTCAATCTTCAAGGGTAGTTTGGGACTTTCACAGCACCTGGGGCACACTTCCTAATATGCTGAGTTGTTCCCCACATCCCGAGGCAATACTTGACTGAGAATAAGCCACATCAACAGAATTCTAATTAACTTGATTCTCCTCTCCTCTGATTGGCCAAGGCAAAGAGATATTTTTTATGGATTGTATATAAGTTATTTTTAAAAGCAGAAATAGGTATCTGATGCAAGAGGAGCCGTGAGGATATTCTTGCCTTAGGTCACTTTTAGGGTTAGGTCAACTTTTCATTTTCTTCTTCCCTTAGCTTAGCATTTGCTGGCTAAGTTCTTTGTAATAAGTAGGATTGATTCAAAGCTGTAAAATGATTGTGTGAGATCATTGTAAAAGGGTTGGAGGTTTGCAGGGACTGCAGCCTTAAGGGCTGATTCATTGTAAGCACTTCTTTAAGCAATGAAAGTTGTGTTCATTGTCCCATTAAATCTGTGAGTTTCTTGTGTTGTGCATGTGGATCTGTATGGGTTTTATGCACCTATGGATGTATGAGTTTGCAACCTTGCAAATATAGTAGCTTATCTTGTTCTGATTTTTAACCCCCATGACTGGAGTATATCTTTGGGATATCCTGTGGCCATTCAAGTAGACAGGATATAGCCCTAAGACCAGTCCATATATCAGGGTTGGATTAATTCATTTTCCTTGTATTTATGCTTGTAGCCAAATGAAGGACAGCTGTAGATCCAACCTTTACTCTGCTCTGCCATGAATTTTTTAGTGAAAATAAATCCCTAGCTATTTACTTCTCACCTATTTTTTGTTTATTTTATCAAACCATTTCCACCCCTTTCTAAACCCCCCTTTCTTTTATTGTTGTTTTTGTTTTACTTCTATTTTTAGTTTAGTTTGTGACAACCTAAAAACACCCTCTCTTTACCTTACTTTCTAGTTTAGGTTTAGAGCTGCCAGATCTGTAGCAAATCTGGAGATCTACTATTAGTTTTTCTTTTAGATCAACTTTCCATATGGGGTAAACTCTTACTTATCAAAACTTGCTACAACTGCCCTGGATCTTGCAAGACTGTGAGATTGTTTTATACTGTGTGTGTTCAAATCTCCTTTATTTTCTTCCCTTGTTTGGCCTATTTTTGTTGCTATAATTTTTTTTATCACTTTCTTACTAATAATAACATAGTAACAACTAATCTTAACCAACAAGTTTTTGGTGCCGCTGTCGGGGAACGTTTGATCTAAATAGTAGATCTGAGTTTTTCTTTATTTTCTGTTTTAGATTTATTTGTTGTAGTTGAGGTGTTTGAATAAAGTACTACTGAAAATTTTGGATTCTTGCTGATCTGGAACAGCAGCAAAGAGGGGAGCTGATAGTTGTAGCTGGAGCATTATTTGCCTTAGTTTGCATCTCTTTCTCCTTTGCTTTAGTTTCATCTTTGTTGTCTTTAATTTCAGCAGTAGTTTTTAGCATTTATTTTTTATTTTTCTGCTGTAAGTTGCCTATTTACTTGCTGTGTGTTGTATGCTGGGTAGGTCACTTATTCCCGACTTAGAGCCTTTAAATCCTGAGATAGAATGAGTCCTTAGACCTAGGCAACCAGCACATACCCAGACCCCTGCAGAACCTATAGAAACAGTTGAGATGAGAGAACAACCAAGACCTTTGAGGGAGTATTATGCACCAGGGGCATATTCATCCCCTTTTTGCATTCAATTCCCTACAGCTGAGGGTAATTATAAGATTAAGGCTCAAACCATTTGAATGTTACCACCTTTTCATGGGTTAAGTAAAGAGGACCCTTATAAGTACATTAATGAGTTTCTTGCCTTGTACACTGCATTTAAAATTACTGGGATGGGAGATGAAGCCACTAAAATGAGGCTTTTTTCCTCTTTCACTAAAGGACAAGGCTAGAAATTGGCTTAACATGCTCCCACCAAATAACATGCCATCTTGGAATGCCATGCAAAGGCACTTTTTGGCTAATTTTTTTCCCATGAGCAGAACTAGTCAGCTGAGGAAGAGCATAATTTCATTTGCTTAGTTCCCACCTAAAGATTTCTATGAAGCATGGGAAAGGTTTAAAGAGTTACTAAGACTGTGCCCACACCACCAAATTCCTAAGTGGCAGCTTGTGCAAAGCTCTACCAGGGGTTTGATTCTAAAAGTAGAGATATGGTGGATGCTTCATGTGGTGGAACTTACCTCAACAAGACTGATGAAGAAGCCTGGGATCAATTTGATATAATTAGTGAAAACTCTATGCAACAAGAGTCTCTGTCAAGAAATGACATTGAGCCAGCTGCTAGAATTGTAAAAGAACCCACTTCCAAGGGAAAGTTGTATGAAGTAAATGTATACAGTGATTTGGCAAAGAAAGTGGACAGTCTATCCCAAAAGTTTGATAAAGTTCTCAGTGTGTTGCAACCCAAAACTGCTGCACAGGTTGAAGAGGCATGTCTGATATGCCAATCACCCACACACTCACTGTTGGACTGTCCATCTGCTGGTCAATATCTTGAACTAGTTATGGAGCATGCTAATGCAGCCCAATCATATGGGCAACAACTTGTTGGGTATCCTTGGAGGAACCACCCCAACTTGAGGTGGAGATAGGATAATTTCCAATAACCCCAGCAACAGCAGCAAGCAATGCCATATAGACCACAACAGTAGTACAATCAAGGTTATGTACAAAGACAACAATTTCCTCAGCCTGTGGCACAACAAAATCAATTGACTTTGCCACCACCACCTCAGACCAGAGCCCGTTCCTTTGAGGAGTAGGTTTTATCCTCACTATAAAATCTCAACTCTCTGTCACAGACTGTGAACTCCCAAAGTCAGAGTATTAAAAAAATTGAAGACCAGCTGGGTCAAATTTCAAACACCCTGATTAGGAGAGAAGAGGATAGACTTCCAAGCCAGACAATGACCAACCCAAGGGATGGTATTTGATTGGTGAAGGTTCTTCAACTCATGAGGAAGCTAAGGCAATCACTACCTTGAGGAGTGGTAAAGTGGTGGATAACCAAGTAGGTTGTGAGGAAAAGAAGAGTGCAGAGGAAGAGAACTCAGTTCATACTGCTGAGCAGCAGGAAGAAAATAATGGGGCTGCTGTTGAGCCCCAACATAATGAAAAAAATAAAAAGAAAAAAAATTCTTGATGTGGATGCTAGGCAAGGAGCTGAGGTACCAACGGTACCTCATTTGCTAGTTCCTCAAGCTTTAAAAGGGCCTTCCACTTTTGATAAGGGAAATACAAGAATAGAGGAGATGATGGAGACATTCAAGTAGGTGAAAATCAATTTACCTTTGCTTGATGCCATCAGGCAGGTCCCGTCCTATGCCAAGTTTCTTAAGGACTCGTGTACCCAAAAGAGAAGAGCTAGGATCCACCTATCTAAAAAAGTCTTTGTAGCTGAGAAAGTTAAATCTGTTTTGTCTATAACTATACCAGCTAAGTTTCAAGACCTAGGGGTACCTACTATCCCCTGCATCATAGGTGACCACACCATAGGAAGAGCTCTCTTGGATTTGAGAGCTAGTGTCAACCTGCTGCCATACTTAGTATATGAATATTCAGGTTTAGGGGAGCTAAAGTCCACATAGGTGGTCCTCCAATTGGCCGACAGATCTGAAAGAAAACCTATGGGAATTGTGAAAGATGTGCTGGTGGGAGTAGACAAATTTTTCTACTCAGCTGATTTTTTGGTTTTAAACATGAAACCTACCAAATGTATCACTCCAATACCTGTTATTTTGGGCAGACCATTCTTGGCCACTGCCAATGCTTGCATTCAATGTACGTCTAGGGTGATGAAAGTCACTTTCATAAATATGAAGGTGAAGCTTAATGTGTGCAATGCTGCAAATCAACCCCAGCTTGATAATGAGGATTGTTTTGCAGTAGATGTACTAGATGAATTGGTGGAAGAGAACTTACCCAACCTGCTGGATTGGGATAAGATGTGTGATGATTTTGAGGATGTGTGGACTGAGGTTGTTGAGTAGGAGGCCCCAACACATGTTGCAGAAGAAAGGAACACATTGGATTTTTCAGTGGGGTTAGTGCAACACTCTACATAGAGACCTACATTGCCACCCCTCCCTCAACCCTCCAAGGCACCTTTACTGCCGTCTATGGAAAGTCCACCAGATCTAGAGCTAAAGCAGCTATCAGAGTCTTTGAAATATGCTTTCCTGGGATAGAATGAAAAGCTGCTAGTAATTATCTTTTCCTATCTCATTGTAGAGTAGGAGGAGCAATTGCTATGTGTCCTCAGGAAACATAAGAAAGCCATTGGATGGACAATTGCTGATTTGGGAGGAATTGATCCATCTGTTTGTATACACAAAATATATTTGCAAGATGGCTCCAAACCCTTTAGGGAAATGCAGAGAAAGCTGAACCCTCACATGCACGAAGTAGTTGTGAAAGAAATTGTCAAATTGCTTGATGCTAGGGTATTTACCCTATTTTTGATTCTGAGTGGGTATCACCTATCCAGGTGGTCCCCAAGAAGTCTGGCATCATAGTAATGGTAACTGAGTCTGGGGAGTTAATGCCAACTAGAGAGACCACTGGTTGGAGAGTGTGCATAGATTATAGAAAACTGAACTCCAAGACCAGAATGGACTACTTCCCTTTGCCTTTTATTGATCAGACTTTAGACAAGTTGGTAGCAGAGCTTATTACTACTTTCTTGATGGATATTCTAGTTACAACCAGATACCAGTGTATCCTCAGGACCAAGAAAAGACCACTTTCACCTTTCCATTTGGCACCTTTGCCTATAGAAGGATGCCATTTGGACTATATAATGCTACTGCCACCTTCCAAAGGTACATGTATTCAATTGTTTCTGATATGATTGATAAGTTTTTGGAGATCTTCATAGATGATTTTTCAGTCTATGGGGATGATTTCAGTCAGTGTTTGCATCACCCCAGCCTTGAACTTCAAAGGTTTGAAGAAACCAACTTGGTTTTAAGCTAGGAGAAAAGCCACTTTATGGTCACCCAAGGCATCGTGCTTGGCCATGTGGAATCCCACAACTGCATAGAGGTTGATAAGGCAAAAATTGACCTGATTTCACACTTGCCCCCATAAAAAACAATCAAGCAAGTCAGATCTTTTTTAGGACATGCTGGATTTTATAGAAGGTTCATTAAAGACTGCAGCAAGAACTCCAGACCACTATGCCACCTGCTTTATCAAGAGGTGCCATTTGTGTTTGATGCTGAATGTCTGAATGCATTTGAGATTTTGAAGAAATGTTTAACCTCTGCTCCTGTGAGCCAAGCACCTGATTATTCCCTATCCTTTGAACTAATGTGTGAAACATCTGATTTTACTGTTGGAGATGTTTTGGGATAGAGGAGAGAAAAACTACCATGTGTAGTTTACTATGCCAATAAAACACTGACAGAAGCTCAGCTGAACTATACAACAACTGAGAAAAAGCTCCTGACTGTTGTGTTTGCTTTAGACAAATTTAGACCTTATTTACTAGGGTCTGAAATTATAGTTGTTATTGACCACTCTGCCCTAAAATATCTGCTGGCAAAGAAGGATGCAAAGCCAAGACTGATTAGATAGATCTTACTCCTGCGAGAGTTTGATCTTGAAATCAAAGATAAGAAAGGGGTAGAAAATGTGGTTACTGACCACTTGTCAATGATCCTAGTTGAAGAATGTGCTGCAACACCACTTAATGATTCTTTCCCTGATGAGCAATTGTTTGCCATCAAGTCTAATGTTTCCTCGTTTGCCAATATTGTAAATTACCTTACTGTAGGAAGGATCCCTCCTCACTGGTCTAAGTTGGATAAAGACTCGTTCTTTTCACAAGTCAAGTATTTTTTCTAGGAGGACCCTTACCTTTATAAATATTATGCAGACTAAGTGATCAGAAAATGTGTCCCTGAAAGTGAAATCTATAGTATTCTATCCATGTGTCATGAAAATGCCTATGGGGGACACTTTGGAGGAAAAAAGACAGCAGTCAAGGTGTTGCAGTGTGGTTTCTACTAGCCATCCTTGTTTAAGGATGCATTTGAACACTGTAAAACCTGCCTAAGATGTCAAAGGATGGGCGACATATAAAAAAGGGATTCAATGCCATGGAAACCCATCCTAGTTGTGGAGCTATTTGATGTCCGAGGGATAGAGTTCATGAGTCCTTTTCCCCCTTCTATGTGCATTAATTTTATCCTTATGGTAGTTGACTATGTTTCTAAATGGGTGGAAGCTACTACCACTAGGATAAATGATCACAGAGTTGCCCTCAAATTTATAAAAGAAAATATTATGACAACCCAGATTTCGACACCCCGAAACCCATGCCATCAACATGACCCTCAAGGCCGTGCCCCAAATAAATAGGTGGAATACTTGGTACATCCCTACAACCATATCTAAAACATAGACAAAAACTAAAGCAGAACAAATCTCCAGTTCTACTATTTAACACCAAGAATAAGTACTCAAAAGATCGTTCTAATCTCATTCTTCTGTATGGGCAAAAGAACCAACCCGAACCATCAGTGCCGTAACTACGGTCACCCTAGATGGTTCGACAAAAACATGGCTGGACGTACTAAGTCGTAAATATCTCTCTTAAAATATCAAAGTATGTAGAGGGTCTTCTAAAAGAACCTCTCAGGATGGGGCTCAGACTCCTCTCCTGGAATATACTCTGAGTCCTCGAGATCAACCTCGCTAGAAGCTGCTCCTAACTCTGCACCTGTGATGTATAGTCAAAGGGTGAGCTACATCCTAGCTCAATAGGGACAATATCCGAGCAAATACATCTTTCTTACTCACATACATTTCATGACATAAATAAAGCATGAATTAATTGGAAAACAGTTTGAGATGCAATAAAATAAATAGAATACTTTTGTTACTCTACTCATGACATTTGATGTTCGTTAATTCTTATGATTGCAAAAAGGCTGGTCTCATGACTTAAAACGATTAACTTAAATAATTCTCGAGCAATATAGCATTGAGCCCCGATGGAATACCCTCCATCATCGTCTAATCAGACTATGTTTCAAGTATCTTGACCCACGTCCCTTTCTCATAGGCGACGAGCACATAACCACCATACATCCCTAGGATGCCTACTGGTGTACAGATTGGTTGCCGTACCAGTCACGAATATCCTGTCGAGTTAGTCACGGGTATATCGCCGCGTCGGTGGGGTATTCTACAAATCTTAAATCAATTGTGCACTACATATAGTTATTCACTATGTAAATTGTGCTAAATACATAATAATTTCTCAGCCTGTTCAATCCCATTCATGGGCCTTCCATAACGTGGATCTTTACATCCACCATACATCCCTAGGATGTCACACATTCAAATGCATCTTTCAGATGTTCAATGTACATATGCATCCGTGGGATGGCTCAAGTATCACACTCCTTGATTTCTACATTTAACCTTGTACACACACACACACACACCGTACTTTCATGTCTTTGAATCATAGCATTTTAAAACACGCATATTTACACTAAGCTTTAAATGAACATGCATCCTTAATATCACTACGTACATGATCTCGTAATTAAGCGTACAAGTTTAGATATTCCCCTACCTCTCACGCGTTTTCAATCCACGGATTCTTCAATCTGAGTTAACACTCAACCATCTCTAGGTTCAACTTAACTAGGCCTGACCAAACACACATAACATATCACTATATGTATAAGACATTGGGGTTAGAAGCCTAATCCCAACAATTAAACAGTTTGAATGAAAAAACTCAACAAAAGCCTGAATTTGTCCAAATCGATCGAACGATTTTTAAATCGATCGAATGATTTGAAAAATCGATCGAACGATTTAAATCGATCTAATGAAATCCAAATATTGATTGAACGATTTTATTTCGTTCGATTGATTTCATCAAAAATCCATTTCACCCTATTTTTGTCCCTAGCAAATCGATTGAACGATTTAATTTTGTTCGCACAGGTTCCACAATTCGATTGAACAATTTTAGAATTCGTTCGAACGATTTCTTCAAATCTCTTATTTCACATCTCTCTTCATTGGTCAAAATCGATCAAACGAGTTCTAATTCCGTTCGATCGATTTTTCCCATTCTCAGATCTAATCGTGTTCTATCATCTAGAACCTATCTCATTATCATCCACACCATTCATCATCTATTTCCCATAGCTAATCACTTAGATTTATCATTTAGTAACTAAAATTAGCTTAAAATAGTAGGGCTTACCATTTCTACCGGTTGGATCCCTTGGTCCAAAGCTTTAGCTCACTAGGGTTTCTCAAACCCCCTAAATCTCACCTTGATACCAAGCTCAATCCGCTAGCCTTCCGATCTTAAATCAACCACTCGCATTTAATATGACCTTCTTAATTTCACAACATCTTCCCTCCTCATTTACTCTCTCTCTTAACTCTCTTTACTCTCTCAACCACTCAACCAAAGAAAAATACATTCTCTTTCCCCTTTTTCTTATAACCTAATACTTAACTTGGGTGTTAAGCACCATAACTAACTAGTGTATATGTGTGAATATACAATCACCTTTATTCAATACACCTCCTCTCACATGACTTATGCAACCCAAACTAACTAACCTAAGTCAACCAAGTCAAAGTTCGCCCAGTCAAACACACGATTAGTCGGTTCGCTTCCCGAGGTGCACTATGTAAGCACGGAATTTCTGGGACGTTACATTCACCCCTCCTTGGGAATTTTCGTCCGCGAAAATGAGACTTAAGGGACTCATCCAAAATAAAAGTACCACTACACATCCTACACGTCCCCAACAAAAACATAGCATGTAGAAAAAAAACACAAATGTTGTAGAACAAAAACACAGCACGTAATTGGCCTGTGCAAACACCCATCCTACAATAAACACATCCAAACAAAAATAGCCACACAAACGGGCTGTACAAGCACACATCCTGCAGCACATGTGCAATAATAGGCACACAAAGTGTTCACGATAAAAACAAGCACACAATTGTGCTGTGCAAACATACTTCCTGCAACAAAATGCTAGCAACGATGCGACAAAATCGACAGTATGTAAAAACAGCTACACAACAAAATTTCGTATGAACTTCAAGAAAACTAAACTTATCCGAGCATTGCACGCATGAAAAATAGGAACATATATAACAAGCATGACCAAAAATTTATGCACAGAGTTTTGTTTTTGGGTGGCAACCATGCCACAATTGTTCAAAAGGGACCCATGTCCTTTGGTACCTGTTTTAATAATAACAATTTCCAAAATTTCTCAAAAACTATTCTATTGAAAATCTAAATAAAGGCATCCCTCAAGACGCAGCGTCGCCCGATTGTTCGCCGCCATCACCATGTTCATTTGCACCTGAAGTCGATGCATCCGGGACCCAGGCATGGGCTGCCGCCATACGCTGGAGATAGTCAGCGGGGTACATAAAGCGCATCTCCTTAGCGTGCAGTGCATCGTAATAATCCAATCGACAATTGAGAAGGCGGTTATTCTCCACCATTTTTCGAGTGTTTGTCTTCAACAAGGCATAAAGATCAGTGACAGTCGGCGTAGGAGGGCCCTCAGGTGGTGGTGGTGCTTGTGTCTGCACTCGGTGTCTAACAGGATGCTGTAACGGGAAGGTAGCAGCTGGCTCAGTAGGGATAAGAGCGTCACGAGGTGGCTGGTCCTGAGCTTGTGGTTCCGGTTGTGGTGGTTCTTCAACCAGTGGCTTTTGAATCAACTTTCGTAAGTTCTATTCTAATCAACCATAGTGAATGGTTGGACATTTCCCGTGAGTTTTGGTTCGTTCTTTGAGAGGGTGTAGATGTTGCCCCCCGCGTAATCCTCGACCATAAGTGAAATCAGTCGAGCATAAGGCATGTCCTCCACGAGTTTCTTAACACCTTCATGCATCTTCTTGCGTGCATATTTCATCCCCTCAATGGCAACCGTCGGTGCGTTAAGCCATCGGCCACTGAAGGCTGCAAAGAGTGCCATTTGAACTTCACCTACTCGTTCAGTTTTATGTCGCAAGGGGTACAAATTACATTGAATAATCGAATCGAGCACCCAAAGTTGCGCAGTAAGTCGACACGTTTAATCGAGTGACCCGAACCCGTTTGTCCATGGGTCATCTGAGCCGCAACATATTTCTAATCAAGGGTGGCAGGGAAAGGTTCTCCTAGGGCAATATCTTTGAGATTAAAAGTGTGGAAATGCTCCAAGGCATTGGCCACGTCATCGTAAGTGAACGTGTAAAGTCGAACATCTATCTTGGTTCGTAGGATGGTTGGGTCTTTGACCAATTCCATGTTCTGATAGAAGAGTCTAACAATGCAGGGGTAAAAATTGTCTTTGCACGGGCGGAGGATTCCGGTTAAACCCGCCGCAGAGACTTAGTTAAACTCCCACAGTGTTTTTTCCCGCTTTGCGAAAATTTTAGGATCTATGAGCCATTCGGGCTCAAAGTCCTTATCAAACCACTAGTCATTTGGTCGCTCACGTGGGAGTGGTGGGGTTGGTGCCTATATAGGAGGTGCAGACGAAGAACCTATAGGTGGTTTCTTCGGTGGTTGTTGCGAAGATGAACCCGGAGTGGGTTTCTTCGGTGCTGCACATGCCGTGGCTTGGTGAGTCTTGGGTGGCATATTAAATCAACCACAAAATTAGGGTTTATGGGCAAGGGTTTAGCCCTAATTTCTCAAATCTTAGGGTATGAAGTAAGGTTGTAACCTTAAAGAGTCAAGAGAGGTTAGCGGTTACCTCTTCGCATTATGATGAGTTGTTTTCGTGCAAATCTGAGCTTGGAGATGGCCGGAATTGACGAAAACCGATGACCCTTACAAACCCTAGAACTCCCCCAAGAAGAAAGAAAATGAAAGAGGGTTTTTTGGATTTCAAATGAACGAAATTTTTTCGCACACCTATATATAGTGTCCAAAAGCGATCAAATGATTTTAAATTCATTCGATCAGTTTTCAAACATTAAATGCCAGCCCCAAAAGTCATTCGAACAGATACCAATTCCGATCGAACGGATTTCATTAGTTAATGAAATTCCTAAAATTTCATTCGATCAATTTTGAATTTCGATCTAACGATTTGCTGAACCTCATTTCTAGGCCATTTTGCACTCCACTGGCCAATGCATTTCGTTCGATCAGTTTGTAAAATCGATCGAATGATTCCTTGGCAACACTTAAGGTCTTAAGCTATTGAAATTCGATCGAACGAAATTCAATTTCAATCGAACGAAATTAAAAGATCTGGAGCTGAGGTTATTTCTTCATGGCCCAAAAATGCATTTGTAAACTAACCTCTAGTCACACCAAGATAACCCTTCATGGCGTGATTGATCATGTTATTCATAGATCATTTATAGGTTTGCCAATCCACCAATTTGGTAGTTGCTCCACTAATTAGGTAGTAGCTCATTTTTCACAAACTACACCTCAAGTCTGCATCCAGATCTCCATATTGCTCCGTCTAGTCTTACACACAATATTCATAAGCTTAGAGATCAACACATAACTTTCAATACAGTATAGTTTGGTTTCACATACATTCATTCAAAATTTGAAAATTCTATTTATAAGTATAAGAAAATTCTGACTTATGCTCTACACACCTCGCACCTATCATCTAATGTTGCTCAAACAAATGGGGGTATAGGTCCTTGATTTCGGCCTCGCGCTCCCAAGTCGCTTCTTCGGCCAAATGATTCCCCCACTTGACAAGCACTAAAGGAATGATCTTAGTGCGTAGAGTTTGTTCTTTTCGATCCAAAATTTGAGTCGCTTCCTCAATCTTAGTCATGTCTTCATGCAGCTCGATCAGCTGATCACCCAAGATATGTGTAGGGTCCTTTATGTACTTCCGGAACATAGAGACATGAAAGACTTTGTGCACTCTATCAAACAACGGAGGCAATTCGATGCGATAGGCTGCTTCACCAACTCGACCCAAAACTTCAAAGGGTCTTATATAACGGGGACTCAACTTCCCCTTCTTTTTGAACCTCATCACACCCCTCATGGGCGATATTTTCACAAAAACATGATCGCCAATGGTAAAGTCTAGGCTCGTTCGTTTAACATCGGCATAGCTCTTTTGTCTGCTCTAAGCCGATTTAATCCTCTCTCTTATCATACATACGACCATGGCGTTATCTTCAAGAACTTTTGGATCCAATATAAATTTCTCCCCAGTTTCTTTCCAGTTCATAAGTGATCTGCATCGCCCTCCATAGAGGGCTTCATACGGTGCCATTCCGATGCTCGCTTGGAAACTATAATTGTATGCAAATTTGATCAACCGTAGATGTTGATCCCATGATCCTTGCATCTCTAGCATACATGCCCTGAGCATATCTTTTATCACTTGATTTACTCTCTCCATTTGCCCATCGATCTGTGGATGGAATGCCAAACTAAAATCCAATCGAGTGCCCATACCTTCCTGAAACTTCTGCCAAAACTTTGAAGTACACAATGGGTCACGATCGGATACAATACTCCTTGGAATGTCGTGCAAATGCATGATCTCCTTCATATAGAGTTCCGCGAGTCTTCCTGTCGTATACATTATGTTGTAGGGCAAGAAGTGAGCTGACTTCGTCAGTCTATCTACCACAACCCATATAGCGTTATACCTCTTTGCTGTGCGCGACAATCGCATGATGAAATCTATGGAGATTGACTCCCATTTCCATTCCGGTATAGGTAGAGGTTGCAATAATCTAGCAGGGTGTCTATGGTCTATTTTCACCCGCTGACATGTCAAACATCTTGACACGTACTCGGCTACATCGCTCTTCAGACCTCTTCACCAATAGCTCTTCCACATATCTTGAGACATCTTGGTGCTACCAGGATGGATCGCGTATTTAGACTTGTGAGCTTCATCTAAAATAGTTTGTCGTAGACCGACATCAATCGGTATACAGAGGCGTCCCCTGAACAACAAGGAGCCATCCTCCCTTATAGAGAAATCCGGTCTGGTGCCTTCAATCACCTCTTGTTGAATCTTGACCAACTCGGAATCTTTCATCTGAAGCTCATGAATATGTTCAAAAATTATCGGTCTCACTGTAATATTGGCTAAAAGAGCCCCTGAAGCTTGCACCTCAATTTTTGCATCATACAATGACAGGTCTTCAAATAATTTCCACCTGTACATTCCCATCACAAGGTTAGCCAACTGAGCAGAACCCTTATGACTCAAAGCATCTGCTACGACATTAGCCTTGCCTGGATGGTATTGAACGGAGCAATCATAATTTTTGAGAAACTCTATCCACCTTCGCTGCCTCATATTCAGTTCCTTCTGCATGAATAAGTATCGGAGGCTCTTATGGTCAGTGAAGATCTCAAAGGTCTCCCTATATAAATAGTGTCTCCAAATCTTTAATGCGAAAATGACCACTATCAACTCGAGGTCATGTGCCGGGTAATTTTTCTCGTGATCTTTTAGCTGCCTCGACCCATAAATAATTACTTTCTTGTGTTGGTTGAGCATGCAACCTAAACTGTTATGAGAAGCATCGCTATAAACTGCAAAACCTCCACTGCCTGAAGGAATTACAAATCGAGTGAAGTAGGCTTCTTGAGTTCTTGGAAGCTCTTTTCGCACACGTCAGCCCACTCGAACCTCACATCCTTCCTTGTGAGCCTTGTTAGCGGTCCCGATATCTTTGAAAATACCTCCATAAAATGCCTATAATACCCAGCTAGACCATGGAAATCGTATATATCTGACCGACTGCCTTTGGTTGTTCCCATTACACTACGACCTCGATCTTCGCTGGGTCCACCGTAACACCCTCCTTGGAGACAACATGTCCCAAAAAGCTCACTTTCTCCAACCAAAACTCACACTTATGGAGCTTGGCATACAGTTGATGTTCACGCAGAGTTTGTAGAGCGGTTCTCAAGTGTTCTTCATGTTCCTTCTTTGACTTAGAGTAGATAAGAATATCGTCGACGAATACTACGACGTAAGAGTTTAGGTGTGGTTTAAACACCCGATTCATCAAATCCATAAATGATGCCGGCGCATTCGTCAAGAACTCATAGTGTCCGTATCTCGTCCTAAAAGAAATCTTTTGAATATCCTCTGCTTTGGCCCTGAGTTGATGATATCCAGAACATAGATAGATCTTAGAAAAATATCATACCCCTTGTAGTTGGTCAAACTAGTCATCTATCCTTGGCAACAGATATCTATTCTTTATAGTGAGTTTGTTCAACTGACGATAGTCAATGCACAACTGCATTGACCCGTCCTTTACAAACAAGACTGGTGCTCCCCAGGGAGACACACTCGGTATTACAAACTCTTTGTCCAAAAGCTCTTGCAACTACTCTTTCGATTCCTTCAACTTAGCCAGAGCCATTCGGTATGGTGCTTTGGAAACCAGCTTTGTTCTAGGTGCTAAGTCGATGGCGAACTCCACCTCTCTATTCGGAGGTAATCCCGATAATTCCTCTGGAAAGACATCATCGAACTCACACACTACGGCGACCTCGAAAATAACATTCTTCCCTTCCATTTCATCTTTCAAAAAGGCCAAGTAACCACTGCATCCATTTCTGATTAAATGTTCTGCTTTGATTTCGGACATAAATGGCAGAAACTTTGTTCTCACTCCTATGAATCGGAATGATCTTTTTATATTCTGGCTAAAGATCACCACCTTGTTCCTACAATCAACCATTGCACAATGCTGTGATAACCAGTCCATGCCAAGGATCATGTCGAATCCTTGCATGTCCAACAGAATTAAGTTTGCTGGTAGCTCAAAGACATCCCCATCTCTAATGGCTACTATCATCGACTTACAGACTAAATTCGTATCAACTGATTTTCCCGTCGGAATAGACACTGCCAAGACAAAATCTAAATTCTGTGGCTTAACTTTCATCTTCCTTGCAAATCGAGGAGTGACGAACGAGTGTGTAGACCTTGGGTCTATCAACACTCTAGCCACGTATGCTTCATAACTCCCCTTCCCATATACTTCTAAAGTACCTATAAAGCATACGCATCTCAACATTTCATTCATGCAGCATATCAAAACATGATATAACATAGATCAATGAATCCTACATATCTATAATCTATATAGATGCAACTTCTCTATCTAAAACAAAATATTCAATACACTTAACACAATGTATGAATTAATCATAGTAAAACTCACCTTGTATGATATCATTTGAATTCTGGGTGTCCTGAGCTGTAACTGCATAGGCCCTTCCTTGTACGACTGGCTTCTTCACTTGGATCGGCCTTAGTGCAGAAATAGAAGCTGTTTTTCCCTTATTCACCTCCGGACAATCCCGAGTCATGTGGCCTATCTTTCCACATTTGTAGCATCCCCACATTTCCCATCTACAGTCAACTGTTCTGTGAGACTTGCCACACTTGGCACAAGTCTCATTTGGTGTAGAAGAGGCCTCTCGTGAGGAGCCTTAAGTAGCAGACACTCATGTGGTAGCCGTAGGGCTCTCATACCATATCGGTCTCGCCAATGTGGACACAGGTGGCTTGGAATAACTCGGATATGCAATTTGCCTAGGGATTGGAGCTGGTACTGTAAATGTCGACTTTTTATTCCCCGAGTCATACTCACCCACTCTCCCTTGAAAGGTTCTTCCTTTATCCTGTTGCTCCCTTCGTTTGTACATCCGTGCAGCTTTCAAGCTCAAAAATCGATACTCGCTCATGGATGTTTGGTCTCAAACCTTCCTCAAACTTGGCGGCCTTCATGATCTCTGTGGACACTAACTCAGGTGCGAATCGTGACAAGCGTGTAAACTCCACACCATATTCTCGCACAGACATGCTTCCTTGCTGCAGATTTGCAAAGTCTCTTCTCATCTGAACTCTCACCTGCTTGGGAAAATACTCCTTATTGAACTCCCTAACAAAATTCGCCCAAGTCCATAGGTGGTGAGGGTTCTCAATCTCTCTTTTTCTCAACACCGATTTCCACCAGGGATCGGCATCTCCCTCAAGCTGGAAGGAGGCCCAGCCTACCTTCTCATCCTCTATACTTCGCAACGTATCCAGAAGCTTTTTCATCTGGTTTAACCATTTTTTGGCTTCCAATGGATCTGTTTGCCCGTAGAAGCTGGGAGGTCTCAATCTCTTAAAATTTAATGAAGAGGGCAACAACGCCGGAGGAGGTGGTGGTGGTGGCTGATGACTGGTGACATT
Organism: Chloranthus sessilifolius; assembly: GCA_021018995.1. Lineage (NCBI taxonomy): Eukaryota > Viridiplantae > Streptophyta > Magnoliopsida > Chloranthales > Chloranthaceae > Chloranthus > Chloranthus sessilifolius. Next base: position 46,227,974 of record CM037596.1, read on the forward strand.
ATTAGCTGCCAACAGTGTCGTCTGCTCAGCCAGTAAAGCAGTCTGCTGCATCTGTTAGGCCATCCTACGACCATAGCCTCCATAGCTAACGCAATATGATCAGTCACATCACCCCTCCGATGTTCCCCTTCACGAGGATTTCTTTGGTCTCTACTAGACCCTGCACGAAACACATCGTCACCTCCAGGATTTCTACTCTGGCTACGTCTAGGTCAACCCCTTCTCCTAGAAGATATAATGCTCTGTACATGAAACCAAAGTTTCATTAGCAGAAGATCCCTTCACTCTGATAAAATGTATGACTTGTCAGAAATTCTAAAGAAATGATTTTGATACCAACTGTGATAGCCCAGATTTTGGCACCCCGAAACCCGTGCCATCAACACGACCCTCAAGGCTGTGCCTCAAATAAATAGGTGGAATACTTGATACATCCCTACAACCATATCTAAAACATAGACAAAAACTAAAGCAGAACAAATCTCCAATTCTACTATTTAACACAAAAAATAAGTACTCATTCTAATCCCATTCTTCTGTATGGGCAAAAGAACCAACCCGAACCATCAGTGCCGTAACTACGGTAACCCTAGATGGTTCGACAAAAGAATATTATATATGACCTTATCCTTACAAAAACATGGCTGGATGTACCAAGCTGTAAATATCTCTCTCAAAATATCAAAGTACATAGAGGGTCTTCTAAAAGAGCCTCTCAGGAGGGGGCTCATACTCCTCTCCTGGAATATACTCCGAGTCCGCGAGATCAACCTTGCCAGAAGCTACTTCTAACTCTGCACTTGTGACGTATAGTCAAAGGGTGAGCTATATCCTAGCTCAATAGGGATAATATCCGAGCAAGTACATCTTTCTTACTCACATATATTTCATGACATAAATAAAGCATGAATTAACTAGAAAATAGTTTGAGATGCAATAAAATAAATAGAATACTTTTGTTACACTACTCATGACATTTGATGTTCGTTAATTCCTATGCTTACAAAAAGGCTGGTCTCATGACTTAAAACGATTGACTTAAATAATCCCCGAGCAATATAGCATCAAGCCCCGATGGAATATCCTCCATCGTCGTCTAATCAGACTATGTTTCAAGTATCCTGACCCACGCCCCTTTCTCATAGGCGACGGACACATAACCACCATACCTTAGGATGCCTACTGGTATACGGATTGGCCGACGTATCGGTCACGGATATCCTGTCGAATCAGTCACGGGTATATCGCCGCATCGGTGGGGTATTCTACAAACCTTAAATCAATTGTGCACTACATATAGTTATTCACCGTGTAAATTATGCTAAATAGATAATAGTTTCTTAGCCTGTTCAATCCCATTCATGGACCTTCCATAGCGTGGATCTTTACATCCACCATACATCCCTGGGATGTCACACATTCAAGTGCATTTTTCAGATGTTCAATGTACATATGCATCCCTGGGATGGATCAAGTATCACACTCCTTGATTTCTACATTTATCCTTGTACGCACACACACTGTACTTTCATGTTTTTAAATCATAGCATTTTAAAACACGCGTATTTATACTAAGCTTTAAATGAACATGCATCCTTAATATCACTATGTACATGCTCTCGTAATTAAGCGTACAAGTTCAGATATTCCCCTACCTCTCACGCGTTTTCAATCCACGGATTCTTCAATCCGAGTTAATACTCAACCATCTCTAGGTTCGGCTTAAATAGGCCTAGCCAAACACACATAACATATCACTATATGTATAAAACATTGGGGTTAGAAGCCTAATCCCAACAATTAAATAGTTTGAATGAAAAAACTCAACAAAAGCCTGAATTTGTCCAAATCGATCGAACGAAATCCAAAAATTGATCGAACGATTTTATTTCGTTTGATCGATTTCATCAGAAATCCATTTCACCCTATTTTTGTCCCTAGCAAACCGATCGAACGATTTAATTTCGTTCACACAGGTTCCACAATTTGATCGAACGATTTTAGAAATCGTTCGAACGATTGCTTCAGATCCCTTATTTCACAACTCTCTTCATTGGTCAAAATCGATCGAACGAGTTCTAATTCCGTTCGATCGATTTATCCCATTCTCAGATCCGATCATGTTCTATCATCTAGAACCTAATCACTTAGATTTATCATTTAACAACTAAAATTAGCTTAAAATAGTAGGGGTTACCATTTCTACCGGTTGGATCCCTTGGTCCAAAGCTTTAGCTCACTAGGGTTTCTCAAACCCCCCAAATCTCACCTCGATCCAAGCTCAATCTGCTAGCCTTCCGATCCTAAATCAACCACTCGCATTTAATATGACCTTCTCAATTTCACGACAACATCTTCCCTCCTCATTTACTCTCTCTCTTAACTCTATCTCTTTACTCTCTCAGCCACTCAACCAAAGAAGAATACATTCTCTTTCCCCTTTTTCTTATAACCTAATACTTAACTTGGGTGTTAAGCACCTATAACTAACTAGTGTATATGTGTGAATACACACTCACCTTTATTTAATACACCTCCTCTCACATTACTTATGCAACCCAAACTAACTAACCTAAGTCAAGCAAGTCAAAGTTGACCTGGTCAAACACACGGTTAGTCGGTTTGCTTCCCGAGGTGCACTATATAGCACAAAATTTTCGAGATGTTATAAATATAGTCTCCCGATTTGGTACTCCTAGAGCCATCATTGGTGATGGGGGAAGCCATTTCTGTAATAGACACTTTGAGAGCTTGCTCAAAAAGTATGCTGTTACACATAGGATTGCTACTCCATACCACCCACAGACTAGTGGGAACATGGAGATTTGTAATAGAGAAATCAAGCATATCATGTAGAAAATAGTTAGGACAGCCTATAGATAGGAAGGATTGGTCCCTAAAGTTGAATGATGCTTTTTAGGCTTATAGGACAGCCTATAAGACTCCCATTGGAATGTCCCCATTCAGATTAGTTTACGGCAAATCATGTCATTTGCCAGTGGAGTTAGAGCACAGGGCCTATTGGGCCATTAAAAGTTTAAACATGGATCTAACTCCTACTGGATTAAACAAGAAATTGCAGATGTTTGAACTGGAAGAACTGATGCTGGATGCCTATTCCAATGCTAGAATTTACAAGGAAAAAGCCAAGCCCTACTTTGACAAGAACCTTCTGAGGAAGGACTTTGCTGATGGAGCCAAGGTATGGCTTTTTAACTCAAAGCTCAAGTTCTTTCCAGGCAAATTAAGAACCAGTTGGGATGGGCCATATACTGTACTTCATGCATTCCCATCTGGTGCTGTAGAGATCATAGACCCCACTTCTGGAAGGGTCATGAAAGTAAATGGTCAGAGGCTCAAACTTTGTATGGAAAATATTATGGAGCCCTCTGAGACCATTCATTTTCAAGAACCTCCAACTGTTGAGTGATCTCCAGCTTTGTTTAATGTGTATGATAGCTATTTTTAATGTTTTAAATGCTGTAAATATTGCTCTTTTTGTAGTCTATGTTCATAAATCTAGATGTATGAGTTTTTATGATATGCTGTGGTGCATGGATGTCTGTGTTTATCATAGGAAAACATTAATTTTAATGTATGAGAGTGTGCATATGTTAAGTATGGAAGTGTGTCTGTCAGCACAAGAGTGAACTGTGAGTTTCTAGCCTTCTCGAGAGGATCAGGAGCCCTCAGGCATCCTCTCGAGACATTTTGCATACATATTTGGCCTTCTGGAGCGGTTCTGGCACTGCAGAGCAACCTCTCGAGACACTTTATCTGAAGGAAATCTAAGCCTTGACAGGCTGTAGTATATAAAACCATTTGCTCGAGAACCTCTCGAGCTGTTAAACCTGAAGGCCCAGCCCCTCAAATCTCTGATTCTCAGTTTTGAAGCCTGTCGAGCAGCTCACATTCACAGTTCAATAGGCTAACTTCAGTATATTTCATCTGCTCGAGATCCTCTCGAGCTGAGTGTTCTGAGCACCCAACCTCTCGAAGCTCGGGGTTAAAAGGTATAAACCCCTCGAAAGTCCACTCTCTCACTCTATTGTTTGCAAAAATCTCTCAAGCACAGACATCCGACCCAAGATTTCTTCTTCCTTATTCACTGCACAACCTGCTCCACCATTTACCGCCTGCCTTTGCCAATTTGTTAACCTACACAAGCCGATCATTTTGCACCTGGAAGCTTTGGATTTGGTGCACGGTGCATCATCCTCATACAAACCCTAGTTTTTGGGTAAGTTTGTAAGTTTTTCGTAGTCTCTTCATTTTAGTGTAAAAGTTTTACTAGATTGAGTTGTTTGTGCTGGGGATTGCTTAGTAGTTTAAGTGTTTATTGAACTTATGGGACACCTAGGGTCTTGGATTTGTGTGACTAAAATTAGGGTTTCAATGGCCGACAGTTTGAATTTTGGAGAAACCCTACAAGATTTACTCAGCCCCTGAAGCCCTAGAACTTCCTGCAGCTACCCTTAAAGGAAGGCTGTAGTGGGTGCCTCAGCTACCCCTAAGAAAAGGGCCAGAACTGTAACCCAAGAGCCCAAAACTGTCAAACCCAGGAAGCAGAATAGAAGAAAGGGAGCCACCTCTGAGTCTAACCCATTCACCACCCCAAATGATTTTGTGGCTACCCTGAGTTTGGTGTTAGAGACACCCTTTGATAAGGCATTTTTTACTAAGGAAGCCCTGGCTGTGGAAGCTATTGAATTTTTGACCAAGGCTTCCCTGGATTCACTGTTGGTACCTCTAGAAGAACTGATATACCCTAGGCTGGTGAAGCTTTGGTACCAGAACATAAGATTGATGGAATCTGGAGGAGGACCACAGGGGAAGGATCCTGTGATGGTCATCGTCATTGATGATTTTGAGGCACATGTAGACACAAATGACATTGCATAGGCATTGGGCATCCCAGCATCATATGACCCATCCTATAGCTTGGGAGCCCCAGTCAATGTTTCATTTACACAGATTGACTAACATCTAACCAAGGGGAAGAAAGCCAGTGGTGAATCTTTGATGAGAAGTGACTTCAGCCCTAATTTGCTGTTTATGGACAATGTTCTAAGAAAGAACATCTTTGTAGCTGGTCACTAACTAGAAAGGAGGCCCAATAGTGGATGCCTTATTCTCATTCTCCAACGGGCATTGTTTTAATGCTATACAACTGATATTTGAGGGGATGAAGGACACTCACGCCAAGGTGCAAAAGAAGCAAATGATGCAAGGGCTCCCCTACAGCAGGCTGATCACAACCTTGCTCAAGAAGGGAGGTTATGTGTGGAAGATGGGGGAGCCCACTGATGAGCTGCCCCCTGTGGTATTTGGAAAGAAATAATGGAACATTAGTATGACACTGATGAACAAGAAGAGGAAGAAAGAGCCAGCAGCTGCCAGTCCTGCAGATGCCCCCACAACCACTTCAGCAACTCTTGATGCAGCCACCACTGCTGCAACCATTTCAGCAGCTCTTGCTACATCCACTCCCGAGTATACCTCTGCAGTCACCCCTGCAGGAAGCTCAATACTCCCCCCACCTTCCATTCCACCACCAGTCCGCAATTCCACCTCCTACTCCAACTCCTATCCTTTTCCATTTCAACCTACCCACACCCCCTATCCATAGATATTACAAGAAGAAAACCCACCAACCACCCACAGAACCAAACCCATCCACTACCATACCTCAACTCATACCAAGCCTAGAACCCTTGCATATCCCAAGCCCGACACCAGACCCACCATCACCTTTTACCTATGTTGATAGTGAACCAATGTTCACTGGCATTGAACCACCTAACACCATTAAGCCCTTTAACCAAATTCCTACCACTATCAATACCCCTCCATTTTCACCCAACCAAGATCAGTTCACAATAGAGGGGTACTCAACCCTAATAGACTCCATTATGGGGGATATTACGCAGGAATACAACCCTCTCCCTGAATCCCCACACTCATACATATTTAGCCATGCCCCTACCTCACCATTTCAACCAATTCCCACCCAAACCAGTACCTAACCTGTTACCCCTTCCTTACTAGACCCTTTAACCAAGATGATCACCCTCCTAACCTCTCTCCAAGCCTAATTCTATACCAACACTAAAAACCAAGCAACCATCCAAAATAGCCTTAACTCCATCTATTCAACCCTTCAAATATTTATACCTACCTCCCAACCACCCACACCCACACCTACCCCTCCTCCTTACCAGCAACTTTCTACATCAGTGGCAACAGCTGATGCTGCCACACAAATAGAATTTGATCAGAAAGAGCGAGCTATAATACCCTCTCCCACAGCCTCCACCTTCACCCAAATAGAGAGCCCTGAGGAGGAGATGACCCTTGACCTACCATCCATCCCCTCCCCATCTGCCCACACTGGTACTGATCTGGCCACTATCTCCACTTCTGTGAATGATCCATCCAATTAGGCAATTGTTCCATACAATCCAACCAGATTGCCTCCTGCACCCACCCTCACTGCCTTCATGAATGCCAATGCATACCTAGCCTAGGAAGTGTGCCAGCTGATAGGCTTTGTCAACAATAATGTCTTTGAGACTTGTGAGGAGTAGCTGGCCCAGATGAAGCCTCTATAATGGGAAACTTTGGAGAAAGTTACGGTGGAGCATGGAAAGGAGATGGAGGCTATGTAAAAGAGGTTGGACACTGCTGTATCCATCTACAAATTATATGAGCAGAGGGCTCAGAGATATGAACAATTGGCTGATTCATTATCAGCAACTCTAATATCTATGGGAGCCCAGGATGTGCACCAGCAGGCTACTCTTGGCATCAAACTCCATGAGCCTACATAGAAGAAGAGAAACACCAAACCCAAGAAGCCAGCTGCTACAAGATCAAAAACTGGTGTTGCACAAGCTAAAAATATCAAGAAGGGCAAGGAAAAGTCTGAATAACACATAGATTTAGACTCTGATTCAGACCACTTCTAGAAGTAGATGTAGTTAGTTTCCTTCGTGTCTTCTGTAGTTGATTGTTCTAGGCATGTTTGTAAATATTGTGTCTTTGGTGCTTGTAAATTTGTAGAAAATTTTGTTAATCTTCTGTATCATAGAAAATTTTGTTAATGAAATTTCAGTTTATGTGCCCAAATTCATTGTGTTAATTTTGTTGTCTCCTTATTAGCTAAATTTTTTTATTCCTGCCATTTATGCTGTATGTTACACTCTGCTATGTACCCTGCTGCCCATGACATCAAACTTCTTGAAACAACGAGGACACTATTTATCTTAGGTTTGGGGGTATGGCAGAGTAAATCAATGAAATATTTAAACTGAGTGCATCAGTCTTAGTAAGATTGAAATAAATAGAGTGAATTCCCACCTAACCAATTGTAAAAAAAAAGGAGAATAAAACTATATAGCAGACTTTTTAACACTGAAATCTTTTGGAAGTCTGACACTTCCATGAAGTAAACATTAAGAAATTTTTTCACAATCAGTACTTAGTGAACCAAATAAGGAGAGAAAAAGGTGAGGACATGCCCCATGAGTGCAATTGAAGACCATATCCAATGAGATTTGGGCCTATAAAATTTTTTTCCTTTTGAAGAGTGTCTTTGGCAAAAAAAAATAAAAAAAATTTCTCTGCTTTAAAGAATGGCTAATTCAAAACCTTTTCACTAGAAGTTAGGCTCCCCAAATTGAAATTGTTTGGCAGAACTCATGACACTGAGGAGAGATGATTTAAGGCTATCATTTGGACAGGTTGAGCCTAAAATTCCTACCCTTTGAAATTGCCCTATGCATACACTCATTGAGCTTGTAAATCTATTTTTCTTTGATAAACACTAGAGTACTTGAACTTAAACCTCATGACCTGATTCAACTTTACCCTCACTCTGAGATTTCAGAAGGTAAAGGAGAAGATGTTGAAGATAGGTGGACTGGGTTTAACATTTGGTGGAAGGAGAAGAGAAGAATACTATGAACAACAGTGTATTAGTTGTATAGTGTGGCATCCCATTAAAAAAAATAACCAAGAAAAAAAAGAGAGAGAAAGAGAAGTAAAGAGAAATACTTCATCTCAAAAAGTAAAAAGAAGAGAAAAAGCTGGCCACTTTAGATCTGCAAAACACAAATGAAGATGAAGCTGTGATGAAATGAAGAAGGTAATGTCATGAACCACCTCCTCCACTTAGTTATTTCTCAGTTTTTGAACCTTCATTCTTTTTAAAACCTCAATCCTATGCCACATTATAACCCAATAAAAGTCCTTATTGATCCAAAGTGAAGTGAACTGCTAGGTGGAGACAAGGGGATGCCTAATCTATGGTGAAGAGAACATGAAGATGTCAGAATTTAGTAATCATGCCTATGCTCATGCTTGCCGGCCTATTTGAGGTCTGTAACTGATCTTGAGATGCAGAGAGAGTGAGCACCCTTCAATTCATTTGCTGAGAGACAACCCTGGTAAGGATTGAGTTTAAAATGAAAATTCATTGATGCAATGTCTAAACCTGATTTTTGAATTAATAGTGAGCTTAATACTGATTTTCACACAGGGTATTCTTGATATAAATTGATTGGTTGTGATGATATGTTGATTTAGGTATTAAATTATTTGCATTATTGTTTTAAACTCCCCTAATTTTTAAAGAATAGGTGTGGAATGATACTTTATTTGTTGAACTCTGTTTTGCCACTGTTTGCACTATACTTAATTGTTGTAATTAGAAAGTTTATAGGTACCTTCATTGAAAACCCTCAGGAGACTTCACTCCTCCACTAGGGATCACCTAGGGGTTTAAAAGGCTTGATGCATAAGCTAAATGCATCCGTGCTCCCTACGAAAGTGGCATTAATTTTTTTTTTTGGAGTAGCTGTTTAATTTTCCCTTTGCTCAAGGACTAGCAAAGATTAGGTTTGGAGGTGTGTTAATCACTGAATTATGCCACTTTTCACCTCCTAACTTAGTCTTTAGCAGACCTTAAAGCTGACTAATAATTGCCATTGAGTGTGTTTTTGTAATTAGAAATAAATTGCAGCTTAGTGTAACAGTCCATCTAATGAATGCCAAGAAGAGAGAATTTAGAGTCAATCCTTGAACTTGATAGAAAGACAGAGAATGCACCATGGTGGACCACACCATAGGAGCCATTTAGCATGCCTTGGACACCTAGAAGTCCAGCAACAAGAAGAAAAGTGGACCCAAGTAGTGAAGGTGCTACAGTAGGCTGTGCACAACATCAGACACTTAGAAATCTCAGCTCGAGAGGCTCTCGAGCGCATTACACCATCAACAAAGCAACCTCGAGTAGCTGTCGAGCAGATAGAGCTTCAACACTTCCAGCTCAAGAAGATCTCGAACACATTAGGATAACAACAAATCAATAGCTCGAGTGGTTCTCGAGCAGTCTCGAGAGGTTCACAGTCTTCAGGAGTAACCTGTCGAGCAGTTGAAGCCATCCACTCTAGCAGCACAAGAACCTGTCGAGTTGCTCCTGCTGAAGCACAACACCCTCACGAGCTACATTGCTGCTGCACTACAACCACTCGAGAACCTCTCGAGATTCACTGTCTGTCTGAAGCTTTCAGCCACTTGAGGCTCGGGTTTCAACCATTCCATTCAATCTTCAAGGGTATTTTAGGACTTTCACAGCACCTGGGGCACACGTTCTAATGTGCTGAGCTGTTCCCCACATCCCAAGGCAATGCTTGGTTGAGAATAAGACACATCAGCAGAATCCAAATTAACTTGATTGTCCTCTTCTCTGATTGGCCGAGGCAAAGAGATATTTTTTTGTGGACTGTATATAAGCTATTTTTAAAAGCAGAAATAGGTATCTGATGTAAGAGGAGCCGTGAGGATATTCTTGCCTTATGTCACTTTTAGGGTTAGGTCATCTTTTCATTTTTTTCTTCACTTAGCTCAACATTTGCTGGCTAAGTTCTTTGTAATAGGTAGGATTGATTCAAAGCTGTAAAATGACTGTGTGAGATCATTGTAAAAGGTTTGGAGGTTTGCCGAGACTGCAACCTTGAGGGCTGATTCATTGTAAGTACTTCTTTAAGCAATGAAAATTGTGTTCATTGTCCCATTAAATCTGTGAATTTCTTGTGCTGTGCATGTGGATCTGTGTGAGTTTTATGCACCAATGGATGCATGAGCTTATAACCTTGCAAACATAGTGGCTGCAATGGTTATCTTGTTCTGATTTTTAACCCCCATGACTAGAGTATATCTTTGGGATATCTTGTGACCATTTAAGTGGACATGATATATCCCTAAGACTAGTCCATATCTCAGGGTTGGATTAGATTCATTTTCCTTGCATTTGTGCTTGTTGCCAAATGAAGGACAGTTGCAGATCCAACCTTTGCTCTGCTCTGCCATGATTTTTTCAGTGAAAACAAATCCCTAGCTATTTACTTCTCACCTATTTTCTGTTTATTTTATCAAACCATTTCCACCCCTTTCTAAACCCCCCTTTCTTTTATTGTTGTTTTTGTTTTACTTCTGTTTTTAGTTTAGTTTGTGACAACCTAAAAACACCATCTCTTTATCTTGCTTTCTAGTTTAGGTTTAGAACTGCCAGATCTGTAGCAGATGTGGAGATCTACTATTGGTTTTTCTTTTAGATCAACTTTCCCTGTAGAAAAAACTTACTTATCAAAACTTTCTATAACAACCCTAGATCTTGCAGGACTGTGGGATTGTTTTGTGCTGTGTGTATTCAAATCTCCTTTATTTTCTTCCCCTATTTGGCCTGTTTTTGATGCTATAATTTTTTTTATCACTGTCTTCCTAATAATAACACAATAACAACGAATCTTAACCAACACATGATCACCAAGTCACCAGATAGAGGTGACCATTTGATAAACCTACAGAAATTATTTGAAAGACTGAGAAAGTACATGCTACGTCTGAACCCATTGAAATGCGTATTCGGCGCCATGTCAGGGAAGCTATTGGGCTTCATCGTCAGTGGAAGGGGCATCGAGGTTGATTCAATGAAACTAAAAGCTATTGTCAAAATGCCTCCACCATCTACCGATAAAGAGGCTAGAGGCTTCTTGGGCAGGATACGATACATCAGTCGGTTCATTACACAATTAACTCCTATTTGCATGCCGTTTTCAAGCTACTAAGGAAAGACTCGCTCGTTAAATGCAATGATGATTGCCAAGCCGCGTTTGATAAAATCAAGGGTTATCTTCTCAATCCTCTGGCTTTGGTACCACCAATACTAGGGAGGCTACTTTTAATGTATCTCTCAACGATAGAATTCTCGATGGAATGTGTCGTAGGGCAGTACGATGAAATGGGGAGAAAGGAGCAGGCCATTTACTATCTAACTAAGAAGTTCACTGATTACGAGACACGCTATTCTTATTAGGAGAAAACATGCCTTGCTCTCATTTGGGCTACACAGAGGCTTCGTCACTACTTGCTATCTCAAACTGTTCTACTTCTAGCACGAATGGATCCGTTGAAATATTTATTTGATTAACTGGCTCTCACGGTGCTGATCGCACGTTGGCAACTCCTCTTATCAGAATTTGACATCACATATGTAACCAATAAGTCAATCAAGGTGCAAGCACTCATTGATCATCTTGCTGAAAATCCCCTACCTGATTACAAGCCTCTAAGAACTGAATTTCACGATGAAGACATCTTGCTCATGATAGAGGATGGCACAGAAAATGTGACAGCCCAAGCTTCCTTACCACAAAACCCACGCTGTTGGATCACACATACGATCCAAAATACAGTGATGCTATGGTATCGAAGTGTTAGCATCACCTTCGGACAGCTCGATCTTTCCTCATGCTAACCATAGGAAGGATCGGGCCATCACATAATGGTAAGCTCACAATAACGGAAGTAAAGTGCGCAAAAATGGAAGACAATAACAGAGCTACAGCATGAACGAAATGGCAACAATAAACTCACAACACTATCCATTATGCACATGTACCCAAAAGTAAAACATCCACCGACGAAGGCCGACCTTCATCTAAACAATGGACCAAAACACAACATTGAATTTAAATCCACATATACTATACTGTATCTCAAAAATCCCAAAGTAATGTCAATTTCTTGTCCCAAGCCAAACTAAGGAAAATGCTCCTTAGGCAAATCCTCGTCGTCGTCAGGATTGCAATCCGGGTCCTCCTCTCGCTCCGAATCATGCTCTAAGTCAACTCTTGCAGCTGTGATGTATAGTTTAGGAGTGAGCTTCATCCAAGCTCAATAGGGAATCACAAAGCGCTAAATTTCAATTTATCATTCCCATTTCATAAATCTTGATATATAATAAAAATACATAATCAAAGCAGAAAATTCTTTTAGCAAACAGGCAAATAGAATCCTTCGCGAATGCAAGTAATCGAGTTTTCAAATAATGTATATAAGATCAAACAAGCACGCTACAAGAACTTGTAGCAGATATCAGAAACATGAGGCCAAATCAAATGAGCACCCTACAAGAAACATGAGGCCAAATCAAACGAGGCCAAACCAAACGAGCACCCTCCAAGAACATGAGGCCAAATCAAATGAGCACCCTATAAGAACTTGTAGCAGATATCACAATCATGAGGCCAAATCAAATGAGCACCCTACAAGAGCTTGTATCAGAAACATGAGGCCAAATCAAATGAGCACCAGACAAGAACTTGTAGTAGATATCACAATCAAGTTTCAAATATCAAGTTGTCAAGCCCCTGAGTTATGTTAACAGTGTCACTTGGATCGAGATGGATTGCCAAGCCCCTGAACAAGTTAGCAGGGTCGCTTGAGCTGGATTGCCAAGCCCCTAAGCAAGTTTGCATGATCACTTGAGCCATTACCAAGCCCCCCTGAGCAAGTTAGCAGGGTCACTTGAACCAGATCTCACAATCACAGAGACACGAATTCATGACAGACGTCACATAACACATAGACAATTCATCAAATGAGAATTGACATAACAAGTCAAAAATATGGATATATCAATTAGAGATGAAGGACACAAACTGATAGTAATGCTATAAATCAATCATAGAATTTGGAATGCGTATCGAAGTTATGTAATTTCATGTCAAATGTGTGTACAAAAACATGCAAATTAAGCTAGCAAATCCACAAATCGTACATTTCAAAAAATGTTAAGATTTGTGTTTAGCAGTTATAGAAAATAACATGTTTAATACTTGCGTCAATAACAAGAACTTCAAGAACAACACGGATTTGGCAAGATGTTATTCCCTACCTTAGTGTCGAATTAGCATGGCAAAATCCCTTGAATCCAAGGCTAATTTCTTGTCAAACTCCTTCCCATTCAACCAACAATATCCCACGCTCACACGTTAATGGTTACTGAACTATGCAGGAATAGAACACACACATACAGGCAACATAGGACACCAAAAGTCTAGCCCTCGGAATAGGGAACACCTCACTGCAGCGAGCTTACATGTCACCGCAGCGAGCTCTTTAGGTGCCACATAAGTAGGCATCTCACCGCGGCAAGGGCATTAGGTCATTTCTTGCCGAGGCGAGCCTGATGAACTCTTTAGGCTTGAGGTTCTTCCTTGTTTCGAAAACTCATGTAATATATGTAAAATCCCCACTCCTACAAACCTAGTGGAGTCCTACATCACGAGATTTAGTTACCCATGGGCTCTATCTTATTTAAATAGTACGAGACACAATCCGAAGCCCGGAAATCAAAAAATTCGATTCCAAGTTCTTCATGCATCCAATATACGATGTTTCAAGGTGTGCATTTCGAGAACTCGGATCAATAGGGCCGGATTTGGGGAAGTTGACTCTCCCACATCCTTACTGATCATGCATGCACTAGTTTTCGAAGCAACGGAGCTCAAAGATTCGGCCATGGGGCCTCTCACATGTCCGATTTCCCAAAAATTCATACATGGACCTCTAAATCTCACGTTAATTGACCCTAAACTTTGTAATTTGAGATTTACGAGATGAAAATTGAAGAGTTACCAATGCGGGTCCTTCACATGCGAAGTTTTCGAGTGATCGTTGCTTATGATGTGTATTCTTATTATATTAAATTCAAGTCTTAACCTATTGCAAGTGCACAATGGAAATTATAATACTAGCATAGGATTGTTCCCACAGGAAAGTTTATTTATCTAATTACTTTTTATTTATATCTTCTACTTAAATCCTTATCATAAAAACTTTTAGTTATCTTTAAAATCTAATCTACTGGAGAAACATGAATAAAAGAACGGTTTATTAATCTAAAATGCATAAAATAAATCTAAATCCTCCTTCCTCTGATTGAGGTCGTCAATCCCAATCTTCAACTATCGGATATCTACGAATTTAAATAATACCGTTATACTATATCTCTAGTTTCTTAGCATTGGTCGTCAATCAAGTTTAAGATCCTATCAATACAGATTTAATCTAATACACAACTTCCTAAAATCTGGGCGTCAATTAAATCTTAGAAAACTGAAGATGGAAAAGTAAAAACCATTACACTAATATGCAAATTCTAACCTGAGTCGTCAATTCAAATTAGAACTTGAAAATATTTACAAAGCTGTAAATAAAAGAAAATAAAATATAATCTAGAATGCAAATAAATATATCTTTCACCCTCAGCTGCAATCGCCAATTGCTTATGAAAAACTAGGATATCTACACTAATCTTCAGCACCCAATTGCAGTCGTCAATTGCTCTTGAAAAACCTCTGATATCAAATCTACTCTAACTATTTTACACTAGTTTGATCGAAAGAAAATCTAACCTCAGGCGTCAATTGATGCTGAAATTCTTCGATGTTCATTCCTATAGCAAGCTTTCTTATTTATAGATCATAAGGAGTCGGTTTACAAAGTCTTCTAATTCTAATAAAAGAAACTACTAAAAACAAAAGATTTCTAATATAACTCTAATTCATAATTTTCTCTTTTCTTATTTTAGACGGTAGATGTGCTTCTAGATTACTCTCCTTTATTTCAATAACAGAATCCTTCAAAATAGATCTTTATCAATCTTCTCAAATCCGTGATTCACCAGACTCTTAGAGATCTTCTAATTTAGTTCATGGAGGTGATACTCTTCACTCACGTTATCAGCAGTAGTAGTGAATTAAGCTTTCTATAAATTGTTGATACTGATTCTCTGTCTCTCTTCTTTGGTAGAAAATTATAAATTACAATTCTCTGCTTCCAGTATGGTTCATAGAGGGAAAATCGTAAAAGAAGATTCTTCAGTTTTGTCGTTTTGTTGCAAAATCGTAAATGACAATTTTGTATCTTCATACTGCTCACTCTTATGACTTCCCAGACTTGACGGACGATTCTCTAGAAAATATAATTATTTACTTTTCTCCTTTGAGTGGCTTCTTTTGGAGAATCATAAATTATGATTCTTTGGCTTTCATAGTCTTTCACTCCTGGAAAATCGTAAAATAGCGATTTTCATTATTCGATATGACTTTTCAGTTTTGTTGTCATTCTTTACTGCTTTTTGAGCTCCTTTTGACGAATATTAACACTTAGACTCTATTTACTGTTTATCTCTAATATCTGCACATCAGTAAGTTATTAATAGTAAACTAAAGCCTAGCATCATTAAGTTAAGGGTGATAAAATGGTAAATTATGTGACTGATCACACCCCCGAACTTAAGTTTTGCTAGTCCCTAGCAGACAAGGAAACATAAAATATCTAAGTTATGAAATTAAAATCTCACTTTCATAGGAAGCACAATTGCATTTAGTGGATGCAACAAGCCTTTAAACCCCTAGGTGATCCCTAGTGGAGGAGTTGTAGTCTCCTGAAGGTTTTCAGTGAATTTACCTACAAACTTCCAAATATATTTTTAGGTTTTTCAAAATACTTTCCAAAACTAAAAATTCAAAATATAGATTTTTATATACTAATTACTCAGTCATTCATTATATGTTCATTTTTCAAAAATTTCAAATCTTTTATTCATAGCTTTCCATTATCACAATCATCCTCTATCAGAATTCAATAATTTCAATTCGGTATAGCGTGGAGTGTGTGCATATCAGTGAAAAGTTTATTTATCATAGATTTTTCTAAACTACAATTTTTAGAAAATATTTTCATCCAAACTCTCACTTATTGGCATACTCTAAAAAATAATCAAAATTTTTTCGGGTTCTCACAATATTTGTAGATTTTATATGCAAATTTCATCGGACAATTAAGAAGATAAATCTCATAGATAGGATAATCAGTTCTGTTCATATAACTTTTTTATTTATTTATAGTATCTATTTTATATATCTCTACTAGACTCATATTCTTGCAAAGCATAAATCATAAAGGTCTTTCCTTCGGCTTGTAATGGTGCTTTGGATTTTCAGAAGGTTTCAGAGAAAAAGGTAAAGAAGATTCAAAATTATTGATGAGAATTTAGCTCTTCCTTCTCTTCTTCTTCTATATTTTTCAGCTTCAGTAAGTATCCTATTTTGGATAACTTCTTCCAATTTCTTTTCTTAATATAAATCCCATTTCCTTTTCAGTTGGAAGCTTTTTGCTTCTCTTTTTCATAGAATCGTCTTTTGACGATTTCTTCTTTTCTTTTCTTTTCCCACATTATCATATGATTGTATTTCTTTTTATTTGTACCCTTTCCAGCAGATCCTTTATCTATTACGTGCATACTCCTTTCACTCTATCGTCTCCTCTTCTTACATTCTAAAATCTCAGAAATTGTAAGGGTCAAGGATAGAAAGCTTTGGGCAGTACATACGGTTAAAGGTATATAAAATTTTGGTACAAAGAAATTTGGTTTTAGGCTTCTAATGTGAGTTCAAAAGATAAAAATATTATGGGATTTTGGTTTTTTGGCTCTGATTTAATAAAAGATGACCTTTGATCATTTTCACGATTTACTAATATGAATGTCTTATTGCTTTGATACATTCATTAGACAGTTCTAAATAAATAAATCATCATATTTACAGAATATCTTGATTCTAAGTTAAACATTAAGAGATTTCAAATAGTAGAGAAGTTCAAGGAAATTTAGCATGAATAAAAATAGTCTTTCTTTCTCAAAATAAAAGAGGAAATAGGTTCTATAGCTTGCTGGTTATATGATTTTGAAACTATAATCTAAAATATTTGCAGTTCAGATCAATTATATAGTTTCAAACATTTTCTTGATACAGTGTTCTAGAGATGCTTTACTTTGAATTGCAACTATGTTTATTTTGATTTTTGAACTATTAGTACGATGAATTGCTAAGAATTTCAGATTTTCATATTTTTAGTCATAATTCTCATATAATGACTAACTAAAAAAAACTTTAAAGAGAAAAAAACTATACTGATATATTATATTTTTCAAAATTTATTTTGATATGTATCCCCCTAAACTTAAATAGGACAATGCCCTTATTGTGCAAAACAGGGGATACACAGGAAAAATAGTACCTTACTTTATTGATGGGTTGTACCCTGAGTACCCATCAATAAAACAGTAAAAAGCTTTCCCAGCCAACTTATCCAAAATTTGATCAATAAAGGAGAGAGGGAAGTGGTCTTTTCTGGTCTTTGAGTTGAGTTTTCGATAATCGATGCAAACTCTCCAGCCAGTGGTCTCTTTGGCTAGTCTCAACTCTCTAGAGTCGGTTGTGATCACTGTTATTCCAGATTTCTTGGGTACCACCTGGATCGGTGCAACCCATTCAGAATCAGAGATGGGGTAAATTACCCCAGCATCTAGCAACTTAATGATTTCTTTCAGAACCACTTCTTGCATGTAAGGATTTAATTTCCTCTACATTTCCCTAGAGGGTGTTGAGCCCTCCTCTAGATGAACCCTATGCATACAGATTGATGCATCAATCCCTCCTAGATCAGTAATGGTTCAGCTAATTGCTTTCTTGTGCTTCCTCAAAACTGTTAGCAATTCCTCCTCTTGCTCACTGGTAAGAGAAGAGGAGATAATCACAGGAAGTTTCTTGTCATTCTCGAGGAAAGCATACTTCAATGTCTCTGGAAGCTTCTTGAGTTCCAAATCAGGGGCTTGTTGGATGGATGGCAGGATTGGTGTATTGTTGGTAGGGGGAAGGGGCAGCAATGTAGGTTTCCAATTGGAATGCTGCACTAAGCCCACAGAAGACCTTACTAGGGATATGTCTTCTGGAATTGAAGCTAAGCTTCCTTCCTTCACCATGTTCCAAACTTTAGTTAAATCAGTGACAATGTTGCTCCACTCCAGCAGAGTGGGCAGTTCTTCTTCAACAATTTCTTCTAGTACATCCACTGCAAAGCATTCCTCATTGTCCAGCTGAGGGTACTTTGCACTGTTGTACACATTAAGCTCAACTTTCATATGTCCGAAAGTGACCTCCATGATCCCAGACTTGCATTGAATGCATGCATTAGCAGTGACCAAGAATGGTCTACCCAGAATAACAGGTATTGGGGATGTACTCTTGCTGCAACCCATGTCCAAAACAAGGAAGTCTGTAGGATAGAAGAACTTGTCTACCCCCACTAGGACATCCTCAACCAATCTCATGGGTTTCCTCTCAGATCTATCAGCCATCAAAAGAACAATGGGGGTGGGCTTGAGCTCCCCCAAACCTAGTCACGATACACAACTTGTATGGCGGCGACAACCGGCTCCAAGGTCCAAAAGGGCCCTCCCGATCGTGTGGTCTCAATAATACGAGAATAGTAGGTATCCCTGGTCTTGCAACTTCGTGCATTGTCATGGTTGTCTGAATTAACATGTCGATCATGAAAGACATTTTTGGACAAATGGCCTCTGGCCTTCCTTTTCTGAGTACAAAGGTCCTTCAGAAACATTGCATAGGCTGGGACCTGTAGGATTGCATCAAGCAGGGATAAATTTATTTTGACCTGCTTAAAGGTCTCCATCATTTTCTCGATCTGTGCCTGACCCTTATCAAAAGGGGCAGGGCCACTCAAAGCTTGAGGAAATGACAGCTGAGGTACTGCTGGTTCCTCAGCTGCAAGCCTATGGCAGAACTTTTTTTTTTTTCTTTTATCTATTTTTATCCCCTACTGAAGCTCAACTACAACCTCTTTATTTTTTCCTTGTTGAAGGGTAGCAGGCAATTCTTGATTCTGTGCTCTAACAAAGTCTTTATCACTTTCACTTGACATTTCCTTGGGAAAAACCTCTCCTTGTTCCTTTCCCGCCTGGTTGTCTACCAGCCTACCAGACCTTAGGGCAGTGATGGCATTGGCTCCCTCAAAATTTGATGAGCTTTCTCCAATGGAATACTGGCCCTTAGGGGTGGCTACTGGCTGGCTTGGCAACCTGCCCTCCTCTCTTTTAGCCAGAGCATTGTCTTGCCTCCACCTCAAATTTGGGTGGTCTCTCCATTGGTAACCAGCATTTTGGTGTTGGTATCCATATGGTTGTTTATTGTAGCCACTAGATTGTTGTTGTCCAAAAGATTGGGCAACAGCAGCCTATGCTATTACAAACTCAAGGTATTGCCCCGCAGATGGGCACTCTTCTTCTGTGTGTTGTGGAGATTGACATATCAGACATGCCTTTATCAAATCTTTCAGTCAGATTGGCCATCTGCATTCTCCGGTCATAGTTTCCTCTAACTTCATGCATCTTTCCTTTAGAAGTCACAGCAAGCCCCAGCTTAGGCGGAGGCTCCTGAACAGTTCTAGATGAGGACATCTTCTGGAAAGCATTTTCACTTATGACCTCGAACAAGTCTCATGCCTCATCAGCTGTTTTATACATATATGTTCCACCACAAGAGGCATCTACCATGTCTCTACTCTTCTCATTAATCCCATTGTAGAAGCTCTGGACAAGCTGCCAGTCTGGGATCTTGTGGTGAGGACATTGTTTGAGCACCTCCTTAAATCTATCCCAGCATTGGTTAAAATCTTCAGTTGGGGACTGGGCAAAAGAAAGTATGCCCTTCCTCAATTGGTTGGTCTTGGTCTCTAGGAAAAATTTAGACAGAAATCTTGTCTGGAGGTCTTTCCAAGAAGTGATGTTGTTGTTTGGGGGTCATTGTCCTTTAAAGAGAAAGAAAAGAGCCTGAACCTAGTTGCATTCGGTCCCAAACCAGCAATGGAGAATGTCGTGCACAGGGCCAAGAACTGGTCAATGTGCTTGTAAGGGTCTTCCATGCTAAGCCCATGGAAAGAGGGAAGCATTTGGATGATGGAAGTTTTGATTTCGTAGTTTCCTTGAACATTTGGGAATTGAATGCTGAAAGGAGAATTATAATCATCTGGAGCATTCAATTCCTTCAATGTTCTAGGTTGTTCTTCACCATAACTGCTATCTCAATTTTAATAGGGGGCTCAACTGTGGTGTGTCTATGCCTTCTCAGTCTTCTACCCCTTTCTATCTCAGGGTTAGCAGGCTCTAATGTAGGACTGAGGGATCTCCTTCCTAACATGCACGCACACCAACAGCAGGGAAGACTATTCGCAGGCACATTGCACCTAATAAAAATTGCAACTATCCTAATCAACTGCTATGGAATCTTCAAAGGAGAAATAGACTGAGTTTTGAGGGTTAGAGAACTGCAAACAGAGGTAGCTAGGCTCCCAGTGCAATTCTACTCTCCTTCTCTGCTACGGTCCAGATCTACAAGAAAAATTCCAAATGTAATTCCGCAGTATCAATTATTCACAAGTACATCTACCAAAGAATAAAGAATCAAAAATCTAGAGTCTACTAAAAGATCAATGTCCCCGGCAGCGGCGAAAAAAACTTGTTGGTCTATTTTAAGTGCTTCCTACTGACTTTATTGAATCAGTGATAAGAATGGGGTAAATGAAAAATGAGTGAAAGGTAGAGTGATGATTACGGAGAAGCAAGCATAAAATATGCACAGTCCTGCAAGATATAAGGCCTGTTGTAGCAAGTTTTGATAAGTAAGAGTTTGTCCACAGGGAAGTTGATCTAAAGCTCCAAGGGAGCTATCCTTAGTAGGCTCTCCAGATCTGGCTACAGATATGGCAATCCTAAGTGGAAGGGGATTTAAAGTCACTATAATCTTAATCCTAAGGCAACTTACTTTTTAGATTACAGAAAGGGTTAAGAAGAGTGGTGGAGTGAGAAAATAAATGAAAAAGGGTGATAAGTATGTTATTAGATACAGATCTGATGGGGTCTTGTAACTCAGACTCAGATCTGTTGCTATAGAAATCCTGTCCAATGGCTACATTATCACCAAAGAGGAGAAAGAATCTAACTCACTCCTATGCCATGATCCAATCCCTTAAGGCTATAACCTGTCCACTCAAATGGTCATAGACTATCCAATAGGAGAACCATAATCCAGAGATGAGTCAGAACAAGTTTGCCATTGTAGGCACTACTTCATCCAGGCTACAAGCTCAAGAATCCATAGGAACCTCATCCTCTAAAGTTCTGTGTGTGGGGCTAGGCCTATAAAGTCCACAAGCCTGGACACACAGGACCAGCAAGAGTTTGAGTACTAGCTTTTAAGCATGGCTGTTTACTGTTTTGGTAAGACTGCAGTGATTCAGTCACAAGCCTAAAATCTCTACAGCCAACTCAGATATGCAATCTGATGGTGGACCTATTCAACTATGGGGGAGTCTGTCGCTGCACAATCTCTCACAAGGCTACAAGCACAAGTACAGAGAAGAAGAATCTATCTTAGTTCCATGAATTGGCCTCACCCTAGGGCTATAATCTATCCACTTGAATGGTCACAGACTATCCACAGAGGCTATCCTCCTCACAAAGGTCTAAGACAGAACAAGAACATTGCTGCAACCACCATGTTCACAAGGCTACAAGCACAAGTTCCCATGGGGATTCAGATTTAGTGGGTCCTGTGGTGGGGGAAGGCCTGCAAAGTGCCTAACCTGGACACATAGGTCACTTAAATCAAAATAGTTCCTTAGAAGCAATCCTCCATTGCTTACAAAACAACTTAGCAATGGAGGATCTCAAGGCAGCAGCCTTGTACAACACAACTCACAACAAAAACAACATCCCATAGATGCAATAGATCCTATTACAAAAACTTCATTAAAATCTGTACCATATAATCATACAAAAGGCATAGCCAGCAAATGTTGGACTATGGAGAGAAAGAGAAAGGAAAAAGAAGAAAACTCCTAAACCCTAACCTTAGCCTACTATAATTCTACAGCTGGTTTTTTTTTTTTGAGAAGAAGCACAGAAGTTAAGTCCCAAAAAGGGTCGATGCTCAAACCTAAGCTAGGCGTAGGCTTATATAGCAGTCGACTTCCCCTCCAATTAGGGTTAGGAAAATCCTAATTTCTCAATATAATTACGGCCCATTCTTAACCCTTGGATGCCTCGAGGCGTGTGTACAAAGATTGAAGCATTGGAGTGCGTGCCCTAATTGCTAGAGATTCCCAGATTGCCCTTACAAAAGTGGGGGGGAAGTTTAGAATTCGATCCTCACTAGGTAGAAACGATTTCAGATATTTCCACGTGGTAGAATTGGCATCGCGGCGTTGAATTGACTTGAAATTCATGCAGTCGCGGGATTGGCATTTTAGTCATCGCAGAATACAAATGGCTATCGCGAGATTGCTCTTTCAGCTTTGAATGGCATGGGGATTGCTCGCGCAGTTCATCCCTTGGTGAATCTCGCGAGAGATCCTCGTGAAGAAGCAGTGTTCATGAGTTTTTGTGTCGTGCGAGCATTTCTCTGAAGGTCTATATCTCGCGGCCACTGCGCGACAGCTGCTCGCAGGAATACTTGAAGCTCTCTCTTCTGAGTGAGTCACGTGAAGCTTAACAGTTATTCTTTTGAGCTGCGTGAGACTGCGGGAATGCTTTTGACTGAACCTCACGAGGACCTCATGAAGCCTGCTTTTCAATTCGTTCTGGAACCAAACCGCACGAGAATGGTGTATAAACTGCGCGACCAGTTGTTGTGCTTCCTCCAGAAGACCGCGACAACTGCGCAAAGGCATTATCTCTGGCTCAATTGAATCCTGCGACATTTGTGCAAGGCATTCTTCTTGTTTTATTTCTGCTTGGATGTACCTGTGCTTTAGCCGACTCTCTGTCTGGGTTCATCCTTCGTTCTGCTGAGGTAGTTCTGGGGAAACAGTGAGCTTCTTAGCATGGTTAGGGGTTTATTGCCAGCTGCTTCTTATTACCTACAGAACATGCTTAAAACACTTTTATTAAATGATTAAGGGTCAAACAGAGATTAAGTTAAGGGGTGGAAAGTGGTACTTTTCAAGTCTTAACAAGAGGGAGGGAGAGAGAGAGAGGGAGTGAGGGAGAGTGTGAAGGAGACAGCAAGAGAGAATTAGAGCGAATGAGAAAGAGTGAGGGAGGGAGAGCGAGGGCCAAAGTGAGTGTGAGCGAGAGAGTGTCTCACTCTCACTCACTCTCTCTCACACTCGCATTCTCTCTCTCTCTCTCTATCTTACTGTCACATGCTCTCTCCCCCTCTCCCTCTCACTCCCTCTCTCTCCCTCTCTCTCTCACTCTATTTCTCTCCCTCTCACACTCTCACTCTCTCTCCCTTCTCTCTCTCTCTCTCGCTCCCTTTCATTGTCCCCCCTCTCCCTCTTGCACTCTCTCTCATTCCCTTTTGCTCTCCCTCTAACTCTCGTTCTCACTCTCACACTTAGTAGAGAATAAGAGTGAGAGTGAGTGAGAGGTCAAGAATGAGAGGGAGAGGGGCAAGAGAGACTGCAGACACCCAAATTTGGCCCAAAGCCCGATCGAGACACATTTCGAGAGAGGCACACTTTTGAGCTTTTGATGGCATGTATGGTACCCTTAGGAACCTTTCTAAAACCTTAGGAGCCATTTTAAACCCTTAGGAATCACCCTAGATCCCTTAGAAGCCTTCCTGAAACCTTAGAAACCCACCCCGATCCTTAGAAACCATTCCGGACCTAAACCTAGCTTTCCCGAGCAATGGATAAAGAGTGGTGCCCTAGGACTATTCTTGACCTTATACTATAATCAAATATCATACCATTGAAAAGTATAAGTTTCCAGCTTTTCAATGGGCCAAGGATCACCCTAATCGGAGTTGTGCATCAAAAGATATGGCATTCCAAAGTGTTGGGGCAAAAAGGAGATTTCAGCGCCCAACTATAGTTGCGCCAGCCTATAGGTGGGTCCCACCTCGGGCAGCCAACTTCCAGGCCACCGTGTGGCACAATTTTACTGTAAATATGCCTGGCAAATCTATTAGTTACACCAGGCTTATGAACAGTACGCCTGGGTTTTTGCTCAAATTTCGGGAATGGGGTTTGACTTGTTGGCCATCTTGATCTTTGGGGTATGTTTTGCTAGTTCTGTTGCACCCATTCACTTTCTATTTGTAACCCCTTAAGTGGTTTAAAGCCTCACCCTATCATCCATCATTGGAGCTAACCTTCACACATTTCAAGGCTTCAAAAATATTAGGAAACCTTAGATGGCTAGATTACCTAATTTCTAATCCAAGTTAGCCTCTAAACACCCTCGTAACTTCTCTTTTTCCTATAAATAGAGAGGCACCCCTCCCTTTACAAAGGCTTGGAAATTTTGCAAAAAGAGATGATTAGGAACTCTCTCTCTCTCTCCTCTAGTGCACCTTTTGCATACAAATTCCAGAATTCTAAAACACTCTTTGACACCCAACCTTTCATCCAAAAGCTCTAGGTTAGGTGTGTGCTACCCCTAGTCTTCTCTCTCTACCTCTTAGCTATGAAGCCCTAGGAGCTAGAACTCCATTTCTCACCATACAAGCCATCAAAGCTCATCGAAGCAAGCCTACACAGGGCTCCACAGTGGTGCAACAAGGGCCCGAGAGCTTCGGCTCTCCCCTCTTTTCCTCTACCTTCTCGGTTCTTCCTCCATCCTCTCATTTGTGTCGCTACACCGCCGCATTTTTGGTAGGGACAGAGGGGTTCAAATAGAATTTTAATGCCCTTTGGACAAGAGGAAGGCTTTTTATTTCTTTTATATTATTTTTGTTTTGGCATAAGTAAAGACCGTATTAAGCGGGTTGATTGGGTGCCTAACACCTTCCCAATCGATAACTGAAGCCCCTACCCAAGAGCTTTTGGCGTAGTCCAGATTGAGAGTCAATTTTTGGCACTTCAGTGCTCTTTAAATTTGATTTGGGTTTCTCAGGAAACCAAAAGCTCTGGGTGGCAAATCTATAATTTTTCTTACGAGTGTGCATCGTGCGACGAGATTGTCTCGATTCCCACAGTTGCACAGATGGTGACTCCGCTGGGGAGTAGCTAGTAGAGCTTCCCCTTGAATATTGGCCATTTGTTTTTATTTTTCTAACAATTTTATTGCAATTTTTTACTATTTTTTTACTCACCCCTTTGATTATGCCACTTTCTCACCCCTACTTTTATGTCATTTACGAGCCTTAGGTGATTGGCTGGCCTACTTGTGAACCGTCTTAAATTTCTTTACATTTCCATCATTTTAAGCACCTTAGCTTATTGGCGGGTCTACTTGTACATTGTCATTTAATTTCTTTACTTTTACGTCATTTTAAGTGTCTTAGCCGTTTGACAGGCCTACTAGCACTTTTAATTTCCGCAATCATATTACAAACAGTGGACGCCAGCCTGTAGAGGCGACACGGGATCTTCACCCCCGATCTTTGAACTTTAAAAAACTCCCTTAAAAGTGAAAAGTAAAATTGAACCAACAAAGGGGACTTAAATTGATTTTTACATTTTTACGGGTTGGGTTATTTAGGCACACATACAATCTCTCATGTCTTAGTACAGCGGCAGCCCCTAGTGGTGATGATCCTGAAAAGTCCCAGCCCACCTAGTACCTGAGAAAGTGCTTGCAGTTAAGGTATATCGGGTGGGTAACCTTCTCATTACCAAGCTTAAAACCCAGGGAAAAAGTAAGCGTTAGCAGACCCGCACCGACCTTGTAACCCTTAGGTTCGGTGAGGAAGAGAGCCGATTCATTAAAGCAGTCAGTCCCCAGAAGCCCAGCTTCTAGAAAAAACCTGTTAGAAGACTCATTTTGGGCTAGAACCCCTGCTGTCAAATTGTTTGGAACCCCTTTTTTGCCTGACGCCACTATTACTTGCGCCAAGTCAAAAAGCCCTAGAATTACACTGGCATGTATTAGTTGCGTCAGTATAAGAGTGGGCACTTTTTGGTCTGGCACACCTAATAGTTGCACCAGCTTTGGGTTAGACAGCAGCAACCCGAATCTGTGGCCTACTTCACATTTTGGGCTCCCCGATTAGTGTCTTTAGTTCCTCTGCTTGGGCCCCACAATCTCCGACACCCAATACGCCCTCGCCGACAAGAGAAGGTGACTTCTTTTTTACTCATTTCGAGGGATTGGGTTGTTTACATTGGTTTCCGTGCCTTCAATAGATCAAGGGGGTTACCCTTTGATTCTTTTGAAGCGCTTCGGAGCCTTTATCGCAGGACCTATTTAGGGTACGAGAGCCACCCGAAAAGGGAATTCAAAAGGCCCGAGAATCCTTAAATCTTATCACTTATAAAAATTCAAAAAAATCAAATAATTAAAAATCCCAAAATTAGTGTTTTGTTGGTGCCGGCATAACGGCATCATCGTACCCTCCGCCATCTCGTAGGGAAAGGAGGAAGCTTTACGGGCCTTACCCGAGGCACCCGTACCTTGCCTGACAACGAGCCATGTCGTGGGCTGTGTATCCGGCCTATGCCGATCCTGACTCATCCCCACCGCATTTCCCAACCCATTCCCATGTGATAGAAATTTTCACATCCATCCCCCTCACCCAATCAACCCTCACCATCACCGGCCCATTCAGTGCCCCCATTTTCCCTTCCACCACTTCCCAAAATATCCAAAATCTAACCCCCCATTCCCCATTATTTTCCCAAGCCATGCCCTCCTCCATGACCATTCCCAACCCATCTAATTCTCCATCCACACCCATTCAAAACCCGGCCCAAATCTCCACCTTCACCAATATACCCTATTTTTCATTAGCC
Organism: Chloranthus sessilifolius; assembly: GCA_021018995.1. NCBI lineage: Eukaryota > Viridiplantae > Streptophyta > Magnoliopsida > Chloranthales > Chloranthaceae > Chloranthus > Chloranthus sessilifolius. The sequence goes on from CM037596.1 coordinate 46,254,923, forward strand.
CGATGCATACCCAATCCACCCACATCTATCTAGCCGCATCTGATCCCTCATACATCCCTCCATCTACCCAGGTCATGCCCATTTTTATCGGGGCTATGACCAGCTTTCCCCACTTATCCTCCATGCCCCATACATCCTCCCCATACATGCCCAATCCATCCCCATTCACCAATACCCCGCCTCATTTCTCTAACCCACCCCATATCCCACCACTTACCCAGGTCATGCCCGATTTTATTGGGACCACACCTAATTTTTCTTCCTCATCCACCCCATCCATGCCCCTCCAACCCTTAAATACCCCATCTCCATCCGATCCCCCTTCCATAGCCATGATGGAGGAGATGGTCCAAGCTTACAATAAGTGGAAAGGTTACCAACACATCCCCTCTCATCCACACCACACATCCATGGATCCATCCCATACCCTTTCAACCCTCCATGCCTCATTCCCCCATGACCCCATCAACCCCCCATCATCCATACCATCTAAACCCCCATCACACACATACCCTAAGGCCCAATGGCCTAAAACGCCATCATCCATACCTACCAAGGGCTCATGGCCCAGACCCATCAAGGGCCACACGGCCCAAACCCATCAATGTCCCATGGCCCAAACCCACCAAGTGCCCATGGCCCAGACCCACCAAGGACCCATGACCCATACCCACTAAGGGCCCATGGCCCAAACCCATCAATGGCCCATAGCCCAAACCCATCAAGGACCCATGGCCCAGACCCTCCCAAGGCCCAATGGACCAAACCTATCATGACCAAGGCTTTATGGCCTAACCTTCCTAAGGACCGATGGGCCAGACCTTTATAGCCCAACCCTCCCAAGGCTTCATAGCCCAAACCCAAGCCCAGTAAGGCCTAAACTTGGGAGACTCACACTCATACCCTTTAGAATTCCTCCAAAATTTCCCTCACCCACAACCCTCATGCCCAGCTCAAACCCATACCTTACATCAACCCCAATTCCCCCACATGCCTACATCCCAAAGTTAGTTCCAAGCTTTCCCCCATGCCCAATGGCCTCATCAGACCCCACCCCAAAATCTGACTTCCCCCCATCCCATCACCCAACAAACCTTCCCTCACATTCAATGGACTCACCCAACTACCATTCAGACCATTCCCATTCAGTCCATATAGCACTAATAAGAGAATCCCTCCCTCACTGCACCTTATGTAGATAGGCAGTATGAAGAGGATGAGATTAGGAATAGTAGCTTATGCCGTGGCATTGGCCGACATTAATCCCTCCTATAATTACCCACCTGGTAGTACAGAGCGAGTCCCAATCGATCACGAGAAAGTGGCCCCCATGTCCAAGGAATCAGAGCAGTTGAAAGAACAGTTAGATAAGATTCAGAAGCAGTTGTTCAAGATGGGTGGTGCTAAAACCCACGCCACAGACTTCTTAGATTTGTGTTTGTTCGTTGAGGTCCCCTTGCCTCCAAAATTTAAAATGTCGACTTTTGACAAATATAACGGCACCGGCAATCCCATAACATATCGGCAATCCCATAGCACCTACAATCCCATTACTCCCAGATCTATAATCTATGTAATATACAGTCTATTACAAGCCTCTAAATCTCTCAATTTATAGCTTAAGACCTCACCCTAACTACTGAGAAGAGTTTAACCACTCATGATTGGCTAAAGAGAGAATGGGAGAAGAAGGAAGGAGGGATAATTTAGAGGGAAAAATGGATCTCACTCTAAGCTCTGGTTCTCTCCAAGTCCAGATGTTTGGTTTGTATTTTCTTCAAGCATTTATACCCTCCTCCTCTATCCTCAGATCCATTTTATCCAATCAAAGCTCAAGAGAATAATTCTATTATTCTAGGCTACTGATGTGGTCGATTTCTCTTCTAGAAGCTTTCTTCCCATTGGCTCTCAACTGGCGAGTACACAAGAAGTAGTTAGGGTTTCCATGCGTGCCCAAACATCTACCAAAAATACCCCCAGGGGTCACTGAAGTGCTTTGGAACTCATGCATAGAAATCTGGAATTGGCAGTTGCTGAAGGAAGATGCTGAGAAGTTGCCAAAACGAGTGTCAAGAGGTTCAGGGGATCCTCTCAACGGGTTCTCAATCTGCATTATAATCACATCGACAGGTTACATTGGCTTTCGATAGCTTTGCCGACTTCTTGATAGGATTGAAGTACTAATCAACAGGTTGCATTGGCTTCCGACAGCTTTGCCGACTTCTCGACAGGATTGAAGTACTAGTCGACAGGTTTGGAATGGCTCTCGATAGGTTTGAACACATCTCGATAGGTTGATGAAGATCCTATTGGAAGCTTGGGAGAACATCTCGAGAGGTTAGTATGAACTTGTCGAAAGGATTACAGACTTATTTCTTCGTTCTACTTAGTTCCACGCTCATCCTCTCGACAGGTTATAGACAATCTTGTCAATGATTTATACAATCTTCAGTGAAGTGCTCGACAGGTTCGGTTGAACCTTGCGATAAGTGACTGAAACCTCTCGACTTTATCTGCACCTTGAAGTATCCACTCGACAGGATCCACGTCTATACTTCCAACCTCTCAATAGGTGCTAGAACCTCTCGAGATCTTTATATTTTAAACTCAATACCTCTCAATAGCTTCTTTTACCCGTGTTCAACCTCTCGACTGCTTCACTCCTTGCTCTCAGAATTTCTCGACAGGTGCTGGGAAGCTCTCAACGGCATATTTTCAGTGCTTCCATAGCTAGCACACCTGTTGGGTGTGCTGCTCTTCCATTGTTCAGCATTCAGCAACTCCTTAGGAGGTTCAGACTTTATTACTTGCAGCTGGACTTGGTCTCTGGCCTTTCCAATTAGGTAGCACAGTGCTTCTTGGGCTCTTTTAAGTTAAAATCTGTATTAAGATTGCAATTTATTGCTTAACTACAAAATATACTTAAAACACATTATTAGTCAGCTCAAAGGTCCAACAAAGGTCAGGTTAAGAAGTGAAAAATGGCATTTTTCACTACTAAACACACCCCCAAACCTAAACTTTGCTAGTCCCTGAGCAAAGGAGAAAGTAAAAATAATTAACCAACAAAATTAAATGCTGCTTTCATAGGGAACACAGGTGCATTTGGCACATGCACCAAGCCTTTTAAACCCCTAGGTGATCCCTAGGTGATCCCTAGTGGAGGAGTGAAGTCTCCTGAGGGTTTACAGTGAAGTTACCCACAAACTTCTCCAATAAAGTCAGTTAATAACAGTGCAACATGCTAAAACAAAATTCAAGCAATATAAAATTCATTCCACACTTTGTCCATTTAGTTTCAGAGGATTCTCAGCAAAAGCATGATAGCTTAAAACGAGAATTTTGCTACAGTTCCTTCACAATCAATCAGCTCATTTCAAGGTATTTTGTATGAAAATTAATGCAAAGTTTACCCTTAAATTGAGAATTTTGTTTTTGGATAGTACCCCTATCAATCTTAATTTCAGACCCAAAACTCACCTAGGCTGCCACTCTCAATAGAAGTAGAAGGGTGTATCAATTCACATAGCTCAAGAGCAGTTACAATCCTCAAATAGGACTACAAGCATGAGCATAGGCATTGCTTCCAATTTCTGAAATTTTCTAACTCTTTTCACTATAGATTAAATAAATTCTTATCTCCACATGACAGCTCAATAAATTTTAGATCAGTAAGGTCTTTTTATTGGGTTGTAATATGGCTTATAGGTGAAGTTTACAAAGAATAAAAGTGTGGAATGGAATTCAAAATTGAGAAATCAATAAAGTAAGGAGGTGACATGTACACATTCTTCATTTCAGCATAGTCTTCATCTTCTTTGAATTTTCAGAGCCAAAGTGGCCAGCTTTTTCTCTTCTCTTTTAAAATATCCAATGAAGTGACTTCTCTTTCTTATTCTTTTGTTTTGCTTTTTTATTTTTCTTTTCCTTTTTTGTATGCTCTCCTTTTTTTTTTTTCTTTTTTTTTTCTTCTCTATAATTTTATTGGCTAGAATGCCACAATTGTAATTCTAATACACAACTGCCTTTCGATGTGTTTTCTTCTTCTTTCACCAAATGTTGAACCAGCTCCACCTTTTTCAACTTCTTCTCCTTTACCTTCTAAAATCTCAGAGTGAGGGTCAGGATGAATCAGGTCACTAAGGTTTTGGGTTCAAGTTTTCTGGTTGTTGTCAAAGAAAACTGGGATTCTTAAGGCTAAAAAGGTGTGTGTCAAGGGCAGTTCAAAGGGATAAGGATATTTTAAACTCAAACTATCCAAAGGATGGCCTTACTTCATGTCCTTAATGTCATGAATGTTAGCAAGCTATTTCAATTCAGATTTGCCTAACTTCTAGTGAGCAGGGCTAGATCCAATCAGTCCTTAGAGCAGAAGAAATTGCCAAGACACTCTTCAAGAAAAAAATTTCTCAGGCCCAAATATCACTGGATATGGTCTTTCATTAGACTTACGGGGTATATCCTCACAATTTCCTCTCATTTCAGGTTCACTAAGCATTCATTTATAAAAATTCTTGACATTTGCTTCAGGAAGGTGTTAGAACTATAACATGTTCTAGTTTTTAAAAGTTTTAATTTCCTCTCTTTCAAACAGAAATCAGGTGTGAAATTATTTCATTTCCTCAATTTCTGTTGAAAATCTTGTTGCACTACCATTAACTATCACATTTGCAGGCTACCACACACCCAAACCAATGAGGAGTAGTGTCCTCACGGCTTGGAAGATAGGGAAATGTGCAACAAGAAAGACATATATCGGGAAACAAGGACAGAAAAATACACAACTAAAGTGTAGCTTAAGAAAGAACAGTAATATACACAAAAGAGGACAAGACTAAAGCAAAATGTCTATATTAACACTAAAATAAGAAAAATGTATGGGGAAGTGGTCTACAAGTAGTGAGGTAAAAATATCCTAACTGTACAACTCTAATCATCTGACTCTTCTGCAACCTCAGGTGGATCTATGAGTCCTTTACCCCTTTGCTTACTTCCTAGCAACAGCAGTGGATTGGGACCTCTTGGAGGAAGGTTTTCTAGCTCTGAAGGTGGATTTCATTGGAGGGGGTGGCTTAGGCTTGGAAGGGGGCTCCTAGAGTTTGATGTCAGGTTTGACTTTGTTCGGGTCATGTGGGGGAGGGGCTGTTGCCAAGGGAGGTGCATCAGGGTTCAATTCTCTGGAGAGAGCCTCAGCTAACTCCATGTATGTCTTCACAGTTAAATCCTTCTACATGGCTGCAATAGTCAACCCATACTCCTGCACTTTGTCCTGTGTTACTCTTAGTTGTGCCTGTAAGGCCTTTATGACATCCTCCCGACCCTCAGCTCTAGTCTTCTCCTCGTTGTATTTCACCATAATTTCCTACCAACCCTTCTTTATCTCTTTCTTCTCCAGCTTGTAAGTCACTTATAGAAATTTGATATGATCAAGTAGAGGTTGCCTCACAGTGGTTCGCAGGTCAGCCATGCCTCGAAGGACATCTCTCTTAATATAAGCATTGGCTTGCATTGCCTTGAGAAGAGTCAGGTAGGGAGGAGGGGAATTAAGGGAGGCAAGTAGGATGGATTGATCGACAGGGGAAGTAAGGTAAGCCAGCTGTGAAGGGGTCAAGGAAGATGGCATGGGTGGGATGGAAGTAAAGGGAAAGGCAACCTCAGGGTCAGGGTTAGTTTTGGTGGAGGTAGTAGTAAAGGTAGGGAGAGGAATTGTAGGGATAGGTTCAATTAATTGTAAGGGTTTGGGAGAAATGGAGGGAGTGGTGAGATGGATGAGTAAAGGGCTAGCAAGCTTTTGGGATGGTTGGGCTAAAATTTGTAAGGTGGAATTTATGGCTGGCACAGTCGAAGGAATAGAGGCTTGGTTTTGGAGGTTTATGGTATGGAGGGTGGCCGCAATCGATGATTAGATTTGGTTATTGGCCAACACTTGGGATTGGAGGGAAAGTAAGAGGTTTAGGATTTGAGGTAAAGGATCAGGTGGGACAGGGGTTGTGGGTTGGATTGGTGGGATTTATGGGGTAAATGAGTGGGTAGGTTGTGGAGTGGTAGGATGTGGAGAATCTGGTAAGGGAGTGTAGTCATGCCCAATATTCTCCACAATGAATTTTATCAATGATGAAAAAACCTCCGTGGTCAACTGGTCTTGGTTGTGTGGAGATGAGATGGGAAAAGTGGAATCAAAATCAAAGGGAACAGATGGAGGGGAAGAAGTGGTTGGGCCAGTTGATGAAGTTGGTGCAGGGTTCACAGGTGGGGTAGTTAAAATGGATGGGCTGGCTGGAATGGTGAGTGAAGGTAAGATAGGGATTGGGTCAATGGTAAAAGGAATGGATAGAGGTGTTGGTGTGGTGATGGTGGAAAAGGAGGCCAAGGTGTTGGGGGTAGGGAGGTTGGAATGGAAGGTAGGGAAACTGAGATGGAAGGCAAAGGAAATGAGGTGGGTGGTTGAGAGGCTGATCGGATGGGAAAACTAGGGATATCAGTTGGAATGGAGGGAATAACTGTAGGTGCTGAGAGAATCAAAGGAGCAGCTGCAGAGCTAGCCACTTGAGGTACCTCCCTTTCAGGACTCTCCACAGATTTGCTTTTACTTTTCCCAATCATAATCCTACTAGCAGACCAGGCCTTTTCCCAAATACTTTAGGGGTCACCTTCTTCACTTCCTCCCCCTCCTTGAAAACAAAGTCTTTCCTCTTGAGCAGGGCAGTAATGAGCCTACTGTAGGGGAGCCCTGGTAGGGCTTGGGCCTTCCTACACTTGTCATTTACATCCACCATTGCTTCAAAAACTAGCCAGGCAACATTCAAAAACTAGCCCTTAGAGAAAGCATGTAGGGCATTCACTATTATCACTCTCCTCTCTTACTGATGCCCACTCACATAGATATTCTTCCTCAAAATTGCATCAAAGAAGAGCATGCTGGGGTGTAAATCTCATCTCATGATTAAGTCCCCAAACCCCACAATGCCTTGAGTGAGGTGCCTGGCCATTGCTTTGAAAGAGATATTCTCAGGTGCAGCCAGGCCATAAACTGGATCAAAAATAGAAGGGGCCCCTAATGCTATCCCTATATCTCTATAATCCACCACCATCTCCATATGATGAACTAAAATTACAAGGCAAGGCTCAATTTCATCAGGCTTGGTTTATTTCCTGAGATTTTGATACCATAACTTAATCAGCCTTGGGTAAGACTTTTCATTTAATGGGCTCATCATCGGTGCCAGGCCAGCCTTCACCAAATAATTCAAGGTACCTTGACACTCCTCAACCTTAGAGAAATAGGGGATGTCAATAATGGTTTTTTGGGATTAGATTTAATTTATCCACAAATTCATTAGGTGTGGAACTAAGCAAAGGGGCTTTAGCCACCAATTTAGGGTTAGGTTCAGTCTCAAGATTTTCAGGCTCAAGGGTAGGTTGTATCTCAGGGGCCTCCTCCACAATATTTGTACTGCTTTGGGCCCTCTTTGATTTCTTAGATTTCTTAGATTGGTCAGTTTTCTCAACTTCCTCAATGACAAGCTTCCTTTTGGCTGGTGGGGTTTCCTTAGGCTTTGTGGTTTACCTACTGGACTTCCTAGTGGCTTTGGTGGCAGATTTAGAAGGCACCTTGAAAAGGTTCGCCAATGTGTCCTCTTGACCAGCCATTACACAATATCAATCACCACTAATGCAATAGTAATTGCCACAAAAACTTCTTGAATTCTTAAATAAGCGAAACAAAGTAAAGATTGAAATGCCAAGCTTGGAAATCACAGAGAGGTGCTGAAAAGAAGCTTACCAGTAGAAACCTAGGGTTTCATAGATCTTAAAATGCAAAGCACCAAACCAGCTTAAACCAGGTGCGAAGTGTAGCTTTAAATGGATTGAAGCAAATAGGAAAATAGCTAGGAAGTTGCCGTAACAATCAGTGAGATAGAGAGAGAAAAAGTAAAATGGAAAAAATCGCTAGAGCAAACTGAAAGCGCAAAGAGAAATTGTCGAATGGCAAAAATGGAGTTGTCGTTAGGTTCAAAGCAATGGAAAACGATTCTCAACAAGATTGTGGTAAGTCGTCGATAGGTTGATCCAACCTGTCGACAAGTGCAAAGTGACAGATCCTCGCGAGAGGTCCACACAATCCTGTCGAAGAGTTCCAAAAATACAGAAGCCATCTTTTCGAGAGGTTCATAAAACCTCTCGACAAGTTCTTTGAAATCAATAAGAAATCCTCTCGACAGGTTCTATACTCCTGAAAAATTACTTTGAGAGGTTATCAGAACCTCTCGATAGGTACTCTGAACCTGTCGGGAATTCAACTAAAAATCATCAAAACCTGTCGGAATGCTCCTATCGACAACCAATTTTACACCTTCCACACGTATCTAGAAGTAATTCGTACTTCTCGACAGCTTCTAGATCTTGTTGAGAAGCAAACTAGGAATTCACAGAACATGTCGACATGTTCCTAAAACCTATCTACAGGTTATATTTCAGTTGAAACAAACTTGTAATTCATTCCCAGTTCATTTCTCAATAAATCTGGCACTCCAACTCAGGTCACTTCACCAATTCTAACTTATTTTCCTACTTGGGGTACTAACCTGCATGGAAAATAAAAAAAAAAATAGAAAAAATAAATAACTAAGGACATAATTTATGATACGTAGTGTACCTTTGTTGGAACTTAATCATGTCATGGAGGTTCATGATAGCGAATGGGCGATACAGGCTCCACCACATTCTCTAAAACATCACCAACATTGTCACAGAGATCATTACAAGGCAGCAACTTAGGCAAAGCCTATTTCACAAGCTCATCAACAACATCAATTAAAAAGAAATCCTCATCATTCAAGTGAGGCCAAGTTGCTGCCTTGTAAACATTCAATTTAACCATCATGTTGCCAAAGGACACCTCCATTTCTCCTAATCTACACTGAATACAAGCATTGGCAATGGCCAAGAAGGGTCTACCCAAAATTATAGGAATAGAGGTGGTGCACTTGCTTGGCTCCATGTCAAGAACCAGAAAATTTGTTGGGTGAAAGAATTTGTCAACTCCAACTAACACATCTTCTATCATTCCCACAGGCTTCCTTTCAGATCTATCTGCTAGTTGTAGCACCATATGTGTGGGCTTCAATTCTCCCAGGCCTAACTTCTCATAAACAGAATATGGAAGTAGGTTTACACTAGCTCCCAGATCTAATAGGGCATTCTCAATGGTATGATCTCCGGTGATGTAGGAGATTGTGGGAACTCCAGGGTCTTTCAGCTTGGTTGGTTGCAATAGACAGCACTTGGTTCATTTTCTCAACATCAAAAACCTTCTTGGATAAGTGTATCCTAGACTGTCTTTTGTGGGTGCACAATTCTTTAAAAAACTTTGCATAGGCTAGAACTTGCTTGATGGCATCAAGTAAAGGCAGGTTGATCTTTACTTGTTTAAAAGTCTCCAGCATCTCCTCAACCTTAGCATTCCCCTTGTCAAAAGGAGAAGCAGCTTTTATTGCATTGGGAAATGGCAAATGGGGAACTGTCTTCCCATTTGCAGCCTTAACAAGTTTATCAGATTTTTCTGTATTTTTATTTTTAATTTTCTGTTGTTGCACATCACGCCCTTTATTTTTTAAATGCTGCCCTTGCTGCATATTTTCATTAGTTGTTTCTTCCTTTCCTGCACTTGACTCATCAGGCTCATTACCAACTTGGTTATCCACCAACTTCCCACTCCTGAAAGTGGTGACAAATTTGACTTCTTTGTGAGAAGAAGTCTTACCAACCAGGTATTGCCCCTTTGGATTGTTCATGGGCTGACTAGGTAGTCTCCCCTCGTCTCTCCTAGCCAAAGAATTAGATAGCTGACCAAGGTGGTCCTCTATCTTCTTAATGCTTTGACTGTGGGAGTTAATAGTTTGAGATAGAGACATTGCTTAAGGAGTTCTTTAAATCTCTCTTAGGCTTGGTGAAAATCTTCAGTTAGGGCTTGAGCAAAAGAGATAATGCTCTTCCTCAACTAACTTATTTTAGACATGGGGAAAAACTTGGCAAAAAACTGACATTGAAGATCATTCTAGGACTTAATACTGTTGGTTGGGAGCATTGATAACCAAGTTCTAGCCGTATCCTTTAGTGAAAAAGGAAAGAGTCTCAACCTAGTTGCTTACTCCCCCAAACCTACAATATTGAAGGTAGTACACAATCCTAAAAATTCATCAATATGCTTATATGGGTCTTCTTTGCTCAGGCCATGGTATGAGGGTAACATCAGGATGATAGAAGAGTTGATCTCATAGTTTCCTTGAATAGCATGAATTGAATGCAGAAGTGAGAATTGTAAACCCTTGGTGCATTGCATTCCTTTAAGGTCCTAGGTTGTTCACCCATTGCAGGATTATCAGCCATAGAAGTGTGTACAAGATGCTTAGGTTTGAGAAGTCTTTCAACTTCAAGATCTACGAGAGCAATCTCGGGATTAAGATATCTCCTCCCAAGCAAACACACCACAGAAACCAAATACAAAGCAGAAAATCACATCACAAAAATCAGCAAAATAATCACAAAACAGACAAGTACAAAATGGCAAATCTACTCAACTACAGATCTAAGAATGTAAACTGAGTTAAGAGATGCAAACTTAAGCAATGCTTGTTCTTCCAAGTGATACAGAGCTCCTCTTAGCTCCGCAGATCCAGATCTGAAACAGAGTAAAACTACACAAAGACTAAAGCAGCAATTAATCAAACACTTAACAGTCAATGAAAAATCTAAATCTAAAAAAAAAAAGAGAAAACTTAGATCTACCACTTTTAAAAACAGATCCCGACAAGAAAAAAACTTGTTGTCTGGCTACCTTGTGCTTCAAAAGGAGATTAAAATCAAAAAATTAAAGGTCTGTGGATTGCACACCAAGGTAAGCCTACACAAAGCCTGCAAGTAAATAGGGCTGTTGTAGCAAGTTTTAAAAGGTAAGTAAGGGTATGTCCACAGGGAAATGTGTTCTAAAGGATGGTAAATCTCCATATCTAGGGTAGATCTAGCACTCTATTCTAATTTAAACTAAACTAAAGCCGGAAAGAGGAGAGGTTTTATGGTTTTATCACTTTAACTACAGACTATAGAATTAAATGCTATTGATCTAGATCTAGTTCAACACAAAGAATAGAGGAGATATAAAAGAGATGAGAAATTCAAAAGGTGAGAACAATAGCTAGGGGTATTGATCTCTCACTAAAAATGAAAGGAATCAAAAGGCCTTGCATAGATCTGATTTGCTACAATCCTCCATCTGGCTACAAGCTCCCCATTTCTGGTAGATGCAAGGTATAAGGATCCAATCTCAACCAGAGAATTGAAGCAATCCTAAGGCTATGATCTGTCCACTTTAATGGTCACAGACCATCCTAGAGATTGTTCCACTTCAAGGATCTTGATTAGAACAGGAAAACCATTACAGATGCTACAGATGTCAGGCTATCAGGTCCCCATTTTTGGCTGGCATCCACAGGAGTATCCAATCCAGGGAAATCAAATACGAAAAAATAAAATATAAATTAGAATAACCTTTAAACTCTATAATTATATTACAAGCTTACAACACTATTGCGCCCAGATCTTCAATCTGTGCAATATACAGTCTATTACAAGCCTCTAAATCTCTTAATTTATAGCTTAAAGCCTCTCCCTAACTACTGAGAAGAGTTTAACCACTCATGATTGAATAAAAAGAGAATGAGAGAAGAAGGAAGGAGGGAGAATTTAGAGGGAAAAATGGATCTCGCTCTAGGCTCTGGTTCTCTCCAAGTCTAGATGTTTGGTTTGTATTTTCTTCAAGCTTTTATACTCTACTCCTTTGTCTTCAGATATATTGTCTTCAGATCTATTATTCTAGGCTGCTGATGTGGCCAATTTCTCTTCTAGAAGCTCTCTTCCCATTGACTCTCAACTAGCGATTACACATGAAGTAGTTAGGGTTTCCATGCGTGTCTAAACATGTACCAAAAATACCCCCAGGGGTCACTGAAGTGCTTTGGAACTCGTGCATAAAAATCTAGAATTGGCAGCTACTAAAGGAAGACGCTGAGAAGTTGCCAAAATGAGTGTCGAGACGTTCAGGGGATCCTCTCGACAGGTTCTAAATCTACATTATAATCACATCGATAGGTTGCATTGGCTTTTGACAACTTTGCCGACTTCTCGACAAGATTAAAGTTACAGGATTGAAGTACTAGTTGACAGGTTGCATTGGCTTCTAACAGCTTTGCCGACTTCTCGAACAGTATTGAAGTACCAGTCGACAGGTTTGGAATGGCTCTCGATAGGTTTGAACACATCTCGACAGGTTGATGAATATCCTATTGACAGCTTGGGAGAATGTCTCGAGAGGTTGGTTTGAACTTGTCGAAAGGATTACAGGCTTATTTCTTCATTCTGCTTAGTTCCACGCTCATCCTCTCGACAGGTTATAGACAATCCTATCGACGGTTTATATAATCTTCAGTGAAGTGCTCGACAGGTTGGCTCAATCCTCGCGAGACTGAACATTAATTCAGGTAAATTATCAACAGGTTGCTTTGTACTGCTCGACAGGTTTGGTTGAACCTCGCGATAAGTGACTGAAACCTATCGACTTTATCTGCACCTTGAAGTATCCTCTTGACATGGCCCACTTTTATACTTCCAACCTCATTCATAAGTGTCGGAGTCATGAAAATCAATCAAAATGGGGCTACCCAATTAACCCCACACAAGCCCACAGCACCTGTTCACCCCACCAATCCCCACATTACCCTTCCCAACCTGGATATAGACCTAGCCATGTTATCCCTCTTTGAGGAATGACATTCCGTACCTGAACAATCTCTCCCTATGGTAAATCTCCACAAAATTGTGTTGACATTTGAGGACATAATCTCAAACGAACCCGAGATCAACATGACGGAAGCTTACTCCGAAGAGCCATATCAGTCAGTGCCCTTCATCCGAACAGGTAAAGGAGTGGTGCCTCAGGTACGCAATTGGGTGTCTGTGCCCCAAACTCTAGAAGTGGGGAGTGGCTAAAACTCTGGACTCGGTTCCTAAAAAAAATAACCTATAAAAAGTGAGATAAGCCCTTAGTAGGCAATACCATGTATATATAAGGACTTGAGCTGCCAAGGGCCGTCTCCGAAGAAAATAAAAATTCTAAAAACATAGAGAAAATAAAAAATCCAAAAATATTATTATTTAGAATTCTAAATAAAATTTCACAAAAAGATGCCTTAATCGAAATACCGTCCAACATAAAATCAACCCCTTTCATATAGAAATACAAGAAGAGATAGGAATTATGAGTCTGGATGAGGATGTCCCTTTTGAGGAGCTCCCCAATGAGCTCCTTGCTTAGTTTGCCAACTTTGACCATGGCCCTACCCCCATTGTCATAGACACCGAGGATGTCAATCTTGGTACTAAGGAGGTTCCAAGAATTATCAAAATTGGAACATCACTATCTCCTGAGGAAAGAAAAAGTATGATCAATTTTCGTCGATCATATCAAGATGTTTTTGCCTGGTCGTATGAGGACATGCCTGGTCTAGACACCGATTTGGTATAGCATGAGTTGCCGCTCTGCCCTGACATGAAGCCGGTCAAGCAGAAGTTGGGACGTCTCTGAACCGAGTAGATGTTGACAGTCAAGGACGAGGTCATCAAGGAGTATGATGCAGGGTTTCTCATGGTATCCAAATACCCGCAGTGGCTAGCCAATATTGTGCCTGTGCTAAAGAAGGATGGAAAATTCTGCATGTGCATCGATTTCTAAAACTTTAACAAGGCGAGCCCGAAGGATGATTTCTCGTTGCCGCACATCGACATCTTGGTCGATAACACGGCTAGGCACAGGATGTTTTCTTTTATGGAAGGATTCTCCGAATACAACCAGATAAAGATGGCAGAGGCAGATCCTGAGAAGAAGGCGTTTATCACTTTGTGGGAAACCATTTGCTATCGAGTCATGCCATTCGGACTGAAGAATGCTGGAGCAACCTATCAGAGGGTTATGATAGCATTATTTCATGACATGATGCATCAAAAAATTGAAATGTATGTCGATGATATGATAGCCAAGTCCTTGAAGCAAAGCGATCTTCTGATAAACCTCCAAAAGTTGTTTGAGAGGCTTAGAAAGTACAGGTTATGTCTTAATCCACAGAAGTGCGCATTCGTCGCTATGTCGGGAAAACTATTAGGATTCATCATTGCGCAGCTCACGCCTATATGCATGTCTATCTTCAAGCTACTTCGAAAGAATTCACCCGTTGAATGGAACGATGACTGCCAGGCAGCGTTTGATAAAATCAAAAGCTACCTCCTCAACCCACCTGTGTTGGTACCACCTGAGTCGGGGAGACCACTCTTGATTTATCTCTCCATGATGAAAGTTTCGATGGGATGTGTCCAAGGGCAACATGATAAAACAAGAAGAAGGGAGCATGCTATCTACTATCTAAGCAAAAAGTTTACTGACTATGAGACGTGCTATTCTCATCTAAAGAAAGCATGTCTAGCTCTTGTATGGGCCACTCAGAGGCTCCACCATTACTTGTTATCTCAAGCCATTCTACTCCTAGCTCGAATGGACCCGTTGAAGTACTTATTTGAGAAGCTGACTCTTACTGGATGAACTGCATGATGGCAACTTTTATTGTCTGAGTTTGATATCACTTATGTCACTCAGAAGTCGATCAAGGGGCAAGCACTCACCGATCATCTTGCCGACAATCCTTTACCAAATTATGAACCCTTGAGAAGCGAGTTCCCTGAGGAAGACATCATGTTTAGGGTGAAAGATGACACAAAAGAAGCAGAAAAATCATGGGTAATTCACTTTGATGGGACAGCAAATGCCGAAGGCCAGGGAGTTGGAACCATTCTGATTTTGCCGAAAGTATCCCACATACCGTTCTCCATCAAGTTCACCTTCCCTTGCACTAATAACATGGCCGATTATGAAGACTGTGCAGCAGCACTACAGGCAACTTTCGATCTAATCGTAACTCACCTTCGAGTGTTTGGAAATTTGTAGTTGATCATATGATAGGCAAATGGAGATTGGAAGACAAAAGATGAGAAACTAATCCCTTACCATGAGCACCTCAAGGATCTGATAGCTTGCTTCAAGGACGTGACATTCTCATATGTCCTGCGAATAAGGAAACACTTTGCCAATGCACTAGCAACTTTAGCATCAATGGTAGAAATCCCGTATGGTGTTGAGATGAAGCAGATCATGATTGAGCAGAGAAAGGAGCCAGCCATCTGCTTGCAGATTGAGGAACCCCTGAAGCCTAATGATGAGCCACCTTAGTTCTCAGATATCAAGAATTTCCTTTAGACTCTAACTTTCCCTGAGGATACGTCCAAAGTAGATCAACGAACCATTCAACGTCTAGCAACAGGTTATGTCATCTGCAATGAATGCCTTTACAAACCCTCCTACAACAATATCTTGCTCAGGTGCCTTACTGATAGTGAAGCGATCAACATCATGAAGGAGATCCACGAGGGAGTATGCGATGCCCACGTCAGCTATCACATGCTCACTAAGAAAATTCTATGGCAGGGATACTTTTGGACCATTATTATATCAGATTGCTACAAATATGTTCAGAAATGCTACAAGTGTCAGAAACACTCCAGTCTGATATACGCTCCTGCCATCAATCTACACTGCATGATCACTCCTTGGCCATTTGCTACCTGGAGCCTTGACGTCAGTGGTATGATTAATCCGAAGGCCTCAAATAGACATTGGTTCATCCTCATCACCATTGAATACTTCACCAAGTGGGTAGAAGCAACGTCATATGCCAACATCACGGCCGATCACATAGAGAAGTTTCTCTAGAATAATATTGTGTGCCGGTTTAGAGTACTCAAGGATATCATCACTAACAACGGCATAAACTTTGCGAATAAGCACATCCGAGCCTTCTGCGAGCAATACAAGATCAAGCATGATCACTCATCACCTTATCGGCCTCAAACTAATGGAACCGTGGAAGATGCTAACAAGGCGGTCGTCTGCATCCTAGAAAAAATGATCGTCACTTACCTAGATTAGAGCGAAATGCTGCCATTTGCTTTATGGGCCTACAAAACGTGGATTCGTACCGCTACAAGGGCAACACCATTCTCCCTTGTGTATGGAACCGAGGATGTCCTACCAGTAGAGGTTGAAGTACCCTCGCTCTGAATCCTCCTTAAATCAAGCTTACCCGAAGTAGAAAGAGAGAGATCCTGCTTTGACCAATTGAACTTATTGGATGAGAAAAGACTCCTAGCCTTGTGTCATACCCAAGTTTACCAAGGGCGAATCGCACACACTTACAATTGTTCACGGTCAAGATTTGAAGATAAGAGACACTGTGCTGAAGATCTTCCCATCCCTCCTCACCGATCCAAGAGGAAAGTTTAGGCCTAACTGGGAAGGACCTTACGTCATCAAGGAAGTACTGCCGGGATACGCCATCCACCTTGCCACCATGGACGGAGATCACTTTCCTGAGCCCATCAATGCTGGATATGTCCGACGATTTTACTCATAAGTCTATCGCGACAAGATAAGTATTGGTGAAACAGATACCTGATTGCTTAAGAATCACACAAAAGAGGCCATCATTCCAATCACAGTAGCCAAAAAGCATCCCTAAAAATGATGATATCCTTTGCTACCCCATTCGAGCATTGGCCTTTCTTTCAATAAACTCCTTCCCTAAAAAAGGAAAGTGTGTACATATACTACAATGAAAAAGAAGAAGAAGAAGGGAAAATAGGATCACTATCAAAATAAAAATAAAATAAAATAAATCAAAAAAGTAAAATATCAAAAAGAGATTGCCTAAAATAAAATAAAAGAAAAAGAAAAGAAATAGAAGAATCATGGGCACTTGTACAGTAAAGATCCCCCAAGGAAGTAGTATTTTAGCCCAGCGTACCTTCAATCCTAACCCGACCCATGGCCAAGATACACCCTAAAGAAAGCCCTCTTTTTAGGTTCATAGCAGTCATAGTATCTGTTAAATCAACACGAGCCGAGTTGTGAGACGACACCAGAACCCCATCTAGCTGGCTATGACGGATTCAACGTATATGTCGTGGCTTTGGATAAAAAGAAAAAAAAGAAGAAAATAAAATAAAATTATACAAGCTCAAAGCAAGATGGACGTGGTGAAAACCCGAAAGGGTGCTACGGGTAAAAACAATGAGCTTGTGTGGACCAAATGAAAACCCGAAAGGACACTTGAGGTAAGAAAGCTAAACCCATGGGCGTGGTGAAAACCCGAGAGGGCGCCATTGGTAAGAGAGGGCAAAAATGGGCATGACGAACCCACCTTGGGCGTTGTGAGTAAAAAGGATTGAAAAAAGAAAAGTTGAAAAAGAAAGGTTCGAAATGATTGATAGGATTGATGTTTGAGGAACCCTTTTTTTTACTCTCCCTATAACCCATTTTTCGATTGGGCCACTCATGCTAGTTCCAATCGAGCCCCGATCAGTATTGTCTTTGTGAAACTGCTTTGTCAAACTTATGAGTCAAGGTAAGGAGAAAGGTTTGAATCAATTCGAAGGGATAGATGTTCCGGTCTTGGCTAAAAAAAACTGCTGAGCTTTATTCAGATCTAGTAATAAAGGAGGTTCGACCATGCTCAAAAGAGGACCCGTTATCTCACCATGTGACTAAGGCATTCATCCAAAAAAAAGAGAAAAAGAAGAAAAGAAAAAACACAAATAGAAAAGAAAAAGAAACCATACTTTTTGTAAGATAATAGATTTTCCTTTTCCATTCACAAACTCACATCTTTACTTACACCACATCTCAACAAAAAAAAAATTGATGTGATGTATAGCTTTCTTTCTTTCTTTTTTACAAAAGTAGAAAAATAACAAAAACATAAAAAAATATGTATACTAAAAAATTTGTGTGTATCTGAATAGGGGTTTCTTACGCCTCTTTCTGTGAATCTGATCTGTGCAAAAGATATATGTGCGGGACGGAATCAAAGGCCCAACTCATGCTTCAAGGCACTAATCTCCACGCAAAAACCATCCTCCTGGACATCCCGCTCAGTCAGCCAGCGACCATGGATTCTCTTATACCTCTTTCGAGAAGTATCGATAGCCCCAAGAGCAAATATTCAAGGCTCCTTCTAGATGAAGGACCTCACTCTCAGCTGTGCCAACTCTAGTCTCTACTACCTTTGCTCTAACTTTCGCTTATGCCAAAAGCTCTTGCAAGACCCTCTTCTCATCGGTCAGTAGCTCAATGCGAACTCGAAGCATCGTCTCCTTCGGCTAGGGCCTTCTCATATCACTGCTCTCTGCCTGATCCAAATGGTCAACTATAGGCTACTCAGCTGAAAGCCAACTCTCGTACTCAAGAGAAGACTGAACTGAATCTCCCTGCTCCATGTCACACATCAGCGTCGACTGACACGTCTCCCAAAGAGCAACAATCCGATCCATGTCCCCAGAGGACTCCCTAGAAAAGATCAAGTCACATAGAGGGGGTTTCGCCTCACAAGGCACCTGCTGAGAGCAGTCGAACTGACGTAGCACCCGGAATGGGAAGTAGAAGGTGTTGCCAGTCAATCCTAGGAGGGTGATGCCCTCATGGTCTCTGGAATGAACTACTGGGAAGGTCCAATCCAACCTAGGGAGTCTCCATACCAGCTCTGCATCAGTCAACCAAAACTTCAACTCTGACAAATCTCCATGTGGAATCATGTGACAACTGCCCAGAAAGCATCGAACCGCCTCACCTAGAGCGATGTAAAAGTGAGGCATGGGTCCCAAGATAGTGAGATGCTCACCCAACCAGACCTAAAGCAGCAAAGGACATCCCCTAAGGCTCTCCACCTTGCCTAGAATGAATGCATCAAGGCATTGGTATAGTTCAACAAGGACCAGGTGCATCACTGATCGGCCCTCTTCTAACTCAGTCAAAATGTCGCAAAGAGCTAGAAAGAAGCTCTCTCCCCCAGTGAAGAAATGGACTTCCTAGATGAGACAGAGAGAAAAGATTTTCACGTTGAAGTTTTTCCTAACCGATAATTTTTTAAGACTTTCATCACCGAAAAGTTCTTTGAGGAATTTGATCGAACACCTTGTGGGCCCCCCAATGAGGCTTTTCACATATTCAGATTTCTACAAGCCCAGGGTAAGGTGAATGGCCTTAGCATAGCCCAATTTTGGCGTGACTCTTTCAAGGCCTCTGTGGAGCTTCAGGCCTAACAGATTAGACAACTCTTCAAGAATAGGAGTTAGTTCCTGCTTCCCAAAATAAAACACATGGGCATTTGCATCCAAAATGAGGTCACTGCATGAAGTAGGTCCCACCGTGGAGGAACCTCAAGAAAGAAGGAAAGACAGGAGAGTCTAAGCCACTCTAAATCGATGAGCTCGCTCTCATTCAGGCTCCCAAGCCAACTTTTGAGAAAATCGAGCCCCAAACTTTTGAGACACACTCTCTTGCTCTCTCTCAGCCTCTCTCATTCACTCTCTCTCACACTCACTTCCTCTCTCCCCATGTCTTACTCTCGCATGCTCTCACTCATGCTCTCTCTCTCACTCTGGCTCCATCTCTCTCCCTCTCTCTCTCACCCCCTCTCGCACTCTCTCTCTCTCCCCCTCTCACACACTCTCCCTCACTCTCCCTCCCTTTTGCTCTCCTACTCGCTCTCACTCTCACACTCGCTTGAGAATGAGAATGAGACCAAGTGAGAGAGAGAGTGAGAGGGAGAGGGGAGGTAGCAAGAGAGAGAGAGGGAGCAAGGGAGTGTGAGAAGGAGAGAGCGAGAGAGAGCAAGAGTAAAAGACAGAGAGCAAAATATGGAAAGATAGAGAGCCATAGCAAGTGTGAGCTAGAAAGTGTCTCATTATCGCTCGCCCTCTCTCGCTCGCTCTCTCACACTCACTTTCTCTCTGTCGCTCTCTCTTACTCTCGCACGCTCTCTCTCTTTCTCTCTTTCTCTCCAACTCTCCCTCCCTCCCAATCGCTCCCCCTCTCCCTCTCACTCTCGCTAGAGAACAAGAGAGTGAGTGAGTGACAGAGTAAGTCTCCCTCCCTCCCAATCGCTCCCCCTCTCCCTCTCCCTCTCGCTCTCGCACTCGCTAGAGAACAAGAGAGTGAGTGAGTGACAGAGTAAGTGGGAGAGGGAGATGGAGAGGGAGACAGAGAGAGAGATAGAGAGAGAAGATATAGATTAAGAGGGAGAGAGGGAGAGTGAGAAGGAGAGTGCGAGAGAGCAAGAGAAAATGAGAGAGAGCGAGCGAGAGAGGGCAAGCGAGAGTGAGACACTATCCCGCTCCATTTTGCAAAGTTTGGAGACCTTTTCGAAAGGTATTGTAACTTCTGAAACTCTATTCGCACAGATTGGAGACCTTTTTGAAAAGAACTATAACTTCTGGAGATCTATACGCAAAGATTGGGGACCTTTTCGAAAAGAACTGTAACTTCTGGAGATCTATTCGCAAAGATTGGGGACCTTTTCGCAAAGATTGGGGACCTTTCCGAATAGCATTCTGTAGTGCATTCTTCTTTTCGAATAGCTCCAAACCTCTTTCCAAGTTGAAACCAAGCCTTTGTCCTCTTTATTTTAGGCATTTTGACAGCCAGTGAGGTTGTCCTTTCTCCTTCTTCCTCTAGATCAAGATGGGTCATCATCTTTTTGGCACTTTTAAGCTACTTTCAAGGTTAAGCCTGCCTTTATTGTTAGCTGTAAAATAAACACTTAAAACACTTATTTAGTTCTCTCAAGGGTCTATCAAGGCCCAGATTAAGGGGTGAAAAATGGTATTTTCCAGTTCTCAATAGTAGCCAATTTGGGCTGCACCACAGTTAATAGTTTATCAAACTTATCCGAAAGATTGGCCTTCTGCATTCTCAGGTCATCATTTCCTCTAAGTTCATACACCTTTCCTTTGTAAGTTTCAGCAAGCCCCAGCTTAGGAGAAGGCTCTTGAACAGTTCTTGATGAGGACACCATTTGGAAAGCATTTTCACTGATAACCTAGAACAAGTCTCATGCCTCATCAACTGTTTTATGCATGTATGTTCCACCACAAGAGGTATCTACCATGTCTCTACTTTTCTCATCAATCCCATTATAGAAGCTCTTGACAAGCTGCCAGTCAGGGATCTTGTGGTGGGGACATTGTTTGAACATCTCCTTAAATCTATCCCATGATTGATTAAAATCCTCAGTTGGGGATTGGGCAAAAGCAAGTATTGCTTTCCTCAACTGGCTGGTTTTGGTCTCTAGAAAAAATTTGGTCAGAAATCTTGTCTGTAGGTCTTTCTAAGAAGTGATGCTGTTTTTTAGGAGAGTAGCTAACCAGGTACTGGCCCTGTCCTTTAGGGAGAAAGGAAAGAGTCTTAACCTAGTGGCTTCTAGTCCCAAACCAGCAATGGAGAATGTTGTGCGCATGGCCAAGAATTGGTCAATGTGCTTGTAAGGGTCTTCCTTGCTAAGCCCATGGAAACAGGGAAGCATTTAGATGATGGAGGTTTTAATCTCATAGTTTCCCTGAACATCTGGGAATTGAATGCTGAATGGAGAATTGTAATCATCAGGGGCATTCAATTCCTTCAATGTTCTGGGTTGCTCTTCACCCATAACTGCTGTCTCAATTTTAGTAGGGGGCTCAACTGTGGTGTGTCTGGGCCATCTTGGTCTTCTGCCCCTTTCTATCTCAGGGTTAGGAGGCTCTAATGTAGGATTGAGGGATCTCCTTCCTAACATGCACACACACCAACAGCAGGGAAGACAACTTGCAGACACATTGCAATTAACAAAATTACAACTATCATAATCAACTGCTATGGAATTTTCAAAGGAGAAATAGACTGAGTTTTTGATGGTTAGAGAAGTGCAAACAGAGGTAGCTAGACTCCCAGTGCAATTCTACTCTCCTCTGCTACTGTCCAGATCTACAAGAAAATTTTCAAATGTAAATCAGCAGTATCAATTATTCACAAGTACAACTACCAAAGAATAAAGAATATAAAAATCTAGGGTCTACTAATAGATCAAGATTCCCCGACAGCGGTGCCAAAAACTTGTTAAGGTATTTTAGAGTGCTTGCTACTGAATTTCTTGGAGACAGTGATAAGAATGGGGTTAGTGAAAATAAATCAAAGGTGGATTGAAAATTACAGAGCAGCAAGCCCAAAAATACACAATCCTGCAAGATATAGGGCCCGCTGTAGCAAGTTTTAATCAGTAAGAGTTTGTCCCACAGGGAAAGTGTTGGAGTATTTTCAAGTGCTTGCTACTGACTTTATTAAGGACAGTTATAAGAATGGGAAGAATAAAAGAGATGAGTGAAAGAGTGAGAGTCATGGAGCAGAAAGCCTAAAAATACACAATCCTGCAAGATACAGGGTCTTTTGTTGCAAGTTTTAATGAGTAAGAGTTTGTCCCACAGGGAAGTTGATCTTAAGCTCCAAGGGAGCCATCTTTAGTAGGCCCTCCAGATCTGGCTACAGATCGGACAATCCTAAATGGAAGGGGATTTAGTGTCACTAAAATCTAAATTCCAAGGTATCCTAATGTCTAAACTATAGAAAGGGTTAAGAGAGAAGGTGGAGTGAGAAAATAAATATAAAAGGGTGAGAAGTATTTTATGCTGTTCAGATTTGGAGGATTTCATAACTCAGATTCAGATCTGCTGCTATAGAAGTCCTGTCCAATGGCTACGTTGTCACCACTAAGGAGAAAGAATCTGACTCATCTCTGTGCTATGATCCAATCCCTTTATGGCTATAACCTGTCCACTTTAATGGTCACATACTATCCAATTGGGGAACCACAGTCCAGAGATGGGTTAGAACAAGTTTATCATTGTAGGCACTACTTCATCCAGGCTACAAGCTCAAGAGTCCGTAGGGAACCTCAACCTCTAAAGTGCTATGTGTGGGGCTAGGCACATGTGTGGGTGCATGTTAGCCCAGACACATAGAACCAGCAAGAGTTTGAGTACAGCCTTAGATCCAGCTGTCCACTGCTAGAGAGACTGCAGTGATCCAGTCGGAAGCCTACAATCTCTATACCCAAACCAGATCTACCATCTGATGGCAGGTCTTCACAGATACAGGGGAGTCTGCCTCTGCACAATCTCTCACAGGGCTACAAGCACAAGTGCAGAGAAAGACAATCCGTCTTGAGTTTGTGGATTGGCTTCACCCTAAGGCTATAACTTGCCCACTTAAATGGTCATAGATTATCCCAGAGGCTATCCTCCTCACAGGCTCAAGATAGAACAAGAAACATTACTGCCACCACCATGTTCCTAAGGCTACAAAAGCTCATTGTTCCCTTGGGGATTTCAGATCTAGTGGGTCCTGTGCTGGGGCAAGGCTTGTATGGGATCATGCTAGCCTAGACACACAGGTCACTTAGATCTGAGTGAACCACAGTCAGTCATCCATTACTTATAATACATCCTAGTAGTGGAGGATCTCAAGGTAGCAGCCTTGCACAGAATAAATCACAAACAGAAATCCCATAAATGTAAAACACCCTATTGTAAAATTCCATTAATCTATCCCAAATAACCATACATAGGCATAGATAGCAAATGCTGGACTATGGAGAGAAGAAAAAGATAAAAAGAAACTACCTAAACCTAACCTACACTTACTGGTAATCTACAGCCAATTCCAGAAGAAGAAAACTAAATTCTATCTAAGAAGAGAAGACAAGGCTCCTAAACCTAAACCAGGCTTAGGTTTATATAGCAGTCAGCTTGGCGACGTATTAGGGTTAGGAAACCCTAATTTTAATGATGCCACATGCCTGATACTATTCCTTGGATGCCTCGAGGCACGTGCACAGGAATTAGAGCATTGGAATGTGTGCCCTAATTGTTGGAAGTTCCCAGAATATCCTCTACAAAAGTGAGGGAGAGTTAGAGTTCAGAGCCTCACCAGGTAGCACTGGCTTCCAAGATTGTCGTGTGGTAGAACGGTCTTCGTGAGATTGGATCAGGTTGAAATTCTAGCCGTCGCGAGATTGTCTTAGTTGCAGTTGAAACAGTCGCGTGATAGAGCACTGAATTCTCGCTGGATTGCTCTGGTCTTCGCGAGATTGCACTTTCCTTCTGAATGGCGCAGGAACTGCGCGAGCATTTCATTTCCCAGTGGATCTTCGCGAGGATCCTCGCGAGGCCGTGATGTGCATTAGTTTCTGAACTGCGCGAGAGGTTTTTCTGAAGTTTTATATCCTACGGCTATTGCGCGACAGCTTCTCACAGAGACACCTGGAGCTCTCTCTCCTCAGCTGATCTGAGTGAACCGCGCGAGGTATGAGAGCCGCTTAAAACTGGAGAGCCTAGAGCAAGTATAATTCTAAACCCCAATTGCGCGAGAATAGTGCGAATAATTGGAAATGAAGACTTGGGAAGCTCGCAGGGACTACGAGAGGCTTAACTTCTAAATCTTCTAAAGCCTAAGAAAAGTGTGCGAGGTTCAAATCTTTATCTGGATTCAGCTTTCACCCTTCTGAGGGGGTTTTGAGGGAAAAGTGGGCTCCTTAACAGGGTTCAGGCTTTATTGTAGCTACTGTTTATTACCTACAGAAATGACTTAACACAAATTTATTAGATGCCTAAGGGTCTAACAGAGGCTAAGTTAAGGGGTGAAAAGTGATACTTTGCAGGTCTTAACACACCCCCAAACCAAATCTTTGCTAGTCCCTTAGCAAAGCAACACTAAAAATCTACAGAAATTAACTACCACTTTCGTAGGGCACACAGATACATTTAGCATATGTACTAAGCCTTTTAAACCCCTAGGTGATCCCTAGTGGAGGAGTGAAGTCTCCTAAGGGTTTTCAGTGAAGATACCCACAAACTTCTCAATAACACAGTTAATAGTAGTGCAAGATTGTCAAGTTAGTAGTCAAGAAATAGAGTATCAGGTCACTCTTGAATCAATAATAATATAGGAAATTTAAAATACATCGTCTGCACAGATGTTTAAGCAACATAAACTTTTCATGATAGCACAACATTTCTAATCAGTTCACAATAGGGGAAACTACACATGTGTGTTAGCACTGAGCTCATCATTAAATTAAAAATTAGGTTGTAGGTCATGCCCAACACATTCAATATCAGACCCAAAACTCTCCAGGGCATACTCTCACAAAGAACTTTTGAGGGTTTCATTGTCTCTCAAGCTCAAGAGCAGTTACATCCCCCAAATGGGTCTGTAAGCATGAGCATAGGCATAGCATTCAAGTTCTGGCATCTTTGGCAGATCTTCACCATAGATTGGACAACTCATTATCTCCACATGACAACTCATTCAACTTTGGATCACAAGGGCTTAAACTGGGTTGTAATGTGGCTTATGTTATTGGGTTATAAAAAGAATTGGAAGGTTGAAAAAGGGGTTCGAAATTGAGAAATCAGTAGGTGAAGGAGGTGGTTCATGACTTCACCTTCTTTAATTCAACTCCTTTCATCTTCTTTGAAATCTTCAGATTTGAAGTGATCAGTTTCTCCTCTTGTTTGACTTGTTTCCAATGAATGTTTCGTCTTGATTCCTCTCTTACTCCTCTTCATTATTGATTTTTTTTTTTTTCTTACAGTTTTCTTCTTTTTATTGATTTTCTGTTTTTGCTTTGATGAATTGCCACTTACACTGCTAGAACTTCAGATAATTCTTCTCCACTCATCCAATGTTGACCCTAGTTGGCCCATCTTTAACTCTTTTTCCTTTACCTTCTGAATTCTCAGAGTGAGGGTAAGGTTAAATCAAATCCATAGGTTCAGGTGCAAATACTCAGGTGTGTTTTAAAGAAATTTGGACTTTGAAACTCAAAGAGTGTATCAACAAGGGCAGTTGTTTTAGGGTTTGGTCTGTTTGGGCTCAAACTGTCCAAGAGAAGGCCTTGATCCTTTCCTAAGTGTCATGAGTGCTGTCAGTTGTTTCAACTTGGAGTTACCTAACTTCTACTGAACAAAATGACTCAGCCAGTCCTCAAAGCTAGAAGAAATTTTCCTTAATCACTCCTTAAGATAAAAACATATTTGTAGGCCCAATTTTCGCTGGTTATGGTCTTCCTTTGAACTTTTAAGTATGTCTTTACCTTTTTCTCTCTTCAATGATTCACTAAGTGCTGATACCAGTGACTTATCTTGGTGTTCTCATCATGGAAATGTGAAATTTTAGATATTTATAATGTCTAAAGATCTACAAAAAGTTGTAAATTCCTTAATTTTCATAATTCTTGGGTGATCACAGATCCATTTCTATGTTACTCACATGATTCTGCTGCACATTAAGTTAACTATGTTATTGGCAGGCCTACCTGCCACACCCCCAAACCTATGAGGAGAAGTGTCCACACTGGTGCGGAGGTGATAAAAGCAGTAGAATCCTCAAAGTCAGACAAAAATATTCACAAAAGAGAATAGATACACAGAAAATGCAAACTGCACAGTATAAAAGTAAAAGAAACTTTCATTAAAAGAAAAGAGAAGATATGACAAAAAGATGGAAAAAGAAAAGAGAAAATGTGGGGGGTTCAAGTTGTAGCCGGGGGAGGGTTTGAGGAAGATGGAGGGGGAGGGGGAGATTTAGGTGGCGCAATTTTTATTTTCTTCTTTCTCTTTCTTCTTCTTTTTCTTTTCTTCCTTGGCGATGATGCGCTAAATCTCTTCATACTCATCCCAGAGGAATTGCAATGGGTCTGGTTCCTTTGGCGGAGGGGGATTGTCCGAAACAGGGAAAAATTTGATGGGGAAACCGAAGGGACCGTCATCCGCCATTAGTGGGAGTATGGGTGGATTTCAAGAGTTAGAACAGGACGAATGAGATGAAAGGGGATGAAAGGCCGCTTTAAAAGAGATGGACGAGGGAATATGAAACGGGGGATTTGAAATTGCGCCCCTTTTCACAGTTGGCAATAAATGGGTCCTGTGTGGGGAAAGAAGAAAGGACACAAATGACTCTTTGGAAAAGAGAAGTAGCATTAATTGAATGTCCAAAGATTGGCATGGAAATTAAAGAGGTAGGTGGAACGCGCGGGGAACCTCGCGAGGAGCAATAAGTGAAGAGGAAAGGGCATCGCTTGTGCAACTGAGCTTGGGATCTTCGCGAGGTACTCTGTACATGACGCAGTAAATGGAAGAAGAAATCATTGCAATCCCTGAGGCAGGTATTTGCACAAAATGATATGAACACCATCTCTGCGACGTGGAGTACTGGTTCAAACAAAGATATATATCCCCCAAAAACTCTTCTCCATGAAAGGCAAAAAAGAAGAAAAATAAAAATAACCCATAATCAGAAAGAAGTACAGAACAGAGTAATAAACATAACTAGAATTTCTATTAAAGTGCCAAAAAAAATAAAAAATGTTACAAGTGTAATTACAAAAAGAAAAACCTAAGATATAATCTAGAATCTAGGATCTAATCGGACTCAGAATCGGTAAGGAAATTCCAGCCCATCTTTTTAGCATGTGCCTTAAGGGTTGCCTTGTTTGCTTTCTTCTTTTCCTCCCTCTCCTATTTCCTTTTGGCTGCAGTTTGGGGAGCTTTTGGCATTCGCACCCTCATTTTTGGTTGCTTGGGAGCCTTTGGTGCCTTGGGTGCTTGAGGGGCTTTGCCCTTCTGGCGAAAGGGGGGTGGGGATTTTCCTTTTCTTTTCCTTGGGGCTTCAGCTTCTGTAGGGGTGACCACTGGGGATTTCTCTTTTCCTTTAGTTGTGGGTTCCGCAGTGGGGACCACAGGTGACTTTCCTTTGGGGTGGTCTCGGGTTTGGTGGGCGTCGCCTCTTGATGGCAGCTCTTTGTGAATTGTCAGAGGGATGGCTTTGGGAGTAGACCTCTTGGTTGTGACTTTCCTCCTTTGAGGATAAGTTTGTTCTTGTGGAGGAGCAGCAGAGGCCTTGGGAGGTGGAGGTCAAGAGGGTGCAGTTGCTCAGAGAGATGTAGCAGGAGCTTTTTCCTTTTCTGGTTAGGTTTTAGGTGGTGCCTCCTCAGACTGGGCAGGTGGAGCTGGAGTAGCAGTTGGCGCAGGCTGAGGCACATGAATATTGAGTGGGGTTGGGTGGTATGGTTCATTTCTGGCCGCGGCCAAAGCGGATTCCAATGCGGCTATCTGGACTTTAAATTTTAGGGCATCACTCTCCTGGATCTCCTTTTGGATCTTTTGGATTTCTTGTGCATTGTTAAGCCACTTTTCAAACATCCTTGCCTGGGCCTTCGCTGCTGCAGCATTGCTTTTCTCATACTCCCAGTTTATGTGATAGTAGGTAGCTGAGGCCTTCGTCTTCTGATATTCCTCCACAATCTTTTTCCACTCCATGGAGATGCCCAGTAGTTGCTTGTTGTGGGCCTCCGTCATCTCATCAATTTTCTTCAGCAAGGGGGTCTCAATTGACTGGCGTAGCATGGCCATGCCCCTCAGAACATCCTTCCTCAGGTAAGCATTATCTTTCATGTGCTGTAGGATGGTGAGGTAAGGAGGGATGTAGAAATGATGTTTTGGGGCAATTGGGAGATAGGAGGTGGAATGAGGTCAGGTTCTATGCAGTATGTGCTTGGTCCTCGGGAGGGGAAGGAGGAGAAATGACAGTATGGAAATCAAATGGTGGAGGAATGGGGTCAGGTTCTATGTCAGTTTGGGTGGATTTGTTAGAGAAGGTGGGAGGAGGTAGGATAAGAGGTGGGATGGAGGGTATAGGGGGGAAAGTGAAGGGTGTAGGCTCAATAGTAGTAGGGGGTGATGGGGAAGGAGATTGGAATGGTGAAAAGGGTAAAGGAAATGGGTGGGGAAGAGGTAATGGTGAAGGTGGGAGGGTACTAGATGGGGGAAAATCTGTTGGGTGTGGTGCACAAGGATGTGACCAAGGAGGTTGATGTGGATGGGGTAGGGATGGGTGGAGTGGTTAAAGTGTGAAGGGTGGATTGGATGGAAGTGAGTTCAACCTGCATTTGGTCCTGTTTGTGGGTATCGGTTGCTAACTGGGCTTGGATGTCTTGGATAAGGGGTAGGATGAGGGTCAAAGGTAGGAGGTGGGGTTTGGGAAGAAGAGAGTACTGGTTGGAAAGGGGAGGAAGGAGCATGATGGAAAGTGGAGGGAGAGGAAGAATGGTGTTCTGGGGAGTGATGCTGTGAAGTAGTTGGGGAGTCTGGCAGAGGAGTGTAGGAGGCAGGCAAGGTATCAAGGAATGTAGAGATGAAAGCTTGGAAGCCTATGGAAGCGTTAAGGGTTAAGTCAAGGTCTGGGAGAGGAGGGATGGTAGATATGGCTGGGGTGGTGGTTTGTTCAAGGTGGGGTGGTCCAATGGGGATGGAAGGTATTGTGGGTGAGGTCTGAGAGATGGTTGGGATGGTCTGAGTAGGTTTTCATTTTTTATAGGAGATGAGTGGGGGACTGTCAGGCTTAGTTGGAAGTGAGGGTGGAAGTGTGGCAGTGTAGTGTGGTAAGGTAGGGGATGGTGAGTTCTCCTATGGACCAAGCATAGGGGAAGGTGGAGTGAGCATGGAAAGTGGAAACAGAGGAGGGTGAGAGATAGATGTAAAAGGAGTAGAGGCTGCAGGAATCAGAGGTGGAGGTGGTGTGGGTGCTGCTGCAGGGATGGGAGTGATGATCTCTGGAGGCACCTCCTTTGTAGCAGGGGCAGAGCCTGATGCAGCAGCTGCTGCTGGCTTGGGCACGGTCTGAGCTTCAGCTGTCTTCTTCTTTTGACCCCCCATCAAACTTCTGCTGATGCCCCATTGCCTCTTGGCAAAGGTAGTGGGGGTAAGGGTGGAGGTCTGCTTTGTCCTTTCTATCTTGTAGCCCCCCTTGATCAGCAGCAAGGTGATGAGTCTTGCATATGGCAGGGTGTGAGGCTTCTTGTTGGATCCTAGCTTCGCCACCACGTCTTTCATGGCCTCAAAAATCAACCAGGCAGTATGGAAGCCATAGCCCATGTGGTAGGAGTAGACAGCATCTGCAATTGGGGTTCTCCTCTCCTGCTGATGTCCTGAACAATAGATGTTCTTTCGCAGGACCTAGTCAATGAACAACATTGGAGGCTCTAGTTCCCTCCTTCTGATTGAATCCCCTGTGGCTTTCAGTCCTCTGGTTAGGGCCCTTGCAATCATGTCAATTGATGTAGTTAGGGGGTGGCCATATCCACAGCTAGTATGGAATGCAGTTAGAGGGTGGCCATATCCACAGTTAGAGGGTGGCCATATCCCAACACTTCTGCAATCGTCTTTGGGCCTACTAACATATCAAAATCGTCAACCATCACCAGGAAGCACTCTTGTCCATCATTGTCGCTCTTGACTTTGATGTGCTGATAGAACAGCAGGACTAGCCTAGGGTAGGCTATTGCTGGAATTTCTCTCAGCAGTGGCATCAGGCCCGCTTTACTATGAAATTGTATTACAGGGGCAGAGAGAGGTTCTTTTTCAAAAAATTGGACATCAAAAGCAGTTTTAGGCTCCAATGGAATTGACTGAAGGAGCTCAGAAGGAGTAGAGAATTTTGTGGTTGGTACCGCCGCCTCCTCAACCACCTCCTTTCCTTTCTTGGGAGACTTT
Source organism: Chloranthus sessilifolius (assembly GCA_021018995.1). Taxonomy (NCBI): domain Eukaryota; kingdom Viridiplantae; phylum Streptophyta; class Magnoliopsida; order Chloranthales; family Chloranthaceae; genus Chloranthus; species Chloranthus sessilifolius. Next base: position 46,285,496 of record CM037596.1, read on the forward strand.
GAAGTCTTGGCCTTTTTGGGGTGGTCTCTGTAGGGTTCTTGGCCTTCCCTTTTCTCTTCTGTGCAGATTTTGGAGACATATCTATCTCTGTCTTCTGGTGTAAGCAAATGGAGACTGAGATCTAGGGTTTGGTTTGATCTGACGCACAGGGCACCTTACGACCTCGGAGGGGGGGGAAATGGTTGAGGGTGATGCTAGGAACACTTGTATAGATTTGTGGAGTGGATAATGAGCTATAGGAGTGATGCTAGAGGAGAAGCTAGGGTTTCACAGAGGGAAGAAGGAAGCAGATAATGAGAAAGGGACGAAGCGCGGGGTAGAAATACTTAACGCGAAGCTCGATGCGCTTTGGAACAGCTGGTCACGGGGTTGAAAATAAACCTAGCGAGAATGTTAATTACAGCTGAATTGTGCGACAACCTCAAACAGTGTCTTTGGAGCACGCGACAGAGTGAGAATAATTCATGTGAATTGGGCGAACGGTTCCTAAGGCTCTAATTGGATTGTGCGACATGCTCTAAGGTTCAGTGTGAATCGCGCGACAGACTTAGGATCTCGCGACAACAAATGGAGTATTTCTGCTAGATTGCGCAAGAGTCTCCCAGTTTATCCTGTGAACCTCGCAATAGACTGATAACCTCGCGACAACAAATGAATATCTCAATGTGGACCGCACGAGAGGTTGCCAGGTACACATGTGTCTTGCGACAGGCATTTATGGCTGGAACTACGCGACGTGCTCTCAGATGAACCTGAACTTCGCGACAGCAAATATATGAACCGCGCGAACCTCTCCCAGACTTCCTTTTTAATCTCGTGAGCGCTTCTGAATCTCGCGATAGTCTCCCAAGCATCCATTTTGAACCCAGCGACAGTCAAGTATAAAACAGAGAGCATGTGCTCTGTGTTCTGGCTTTTTTCACAATTTGCTGAGGTTGAATCCTGGCAAGACCCTCTCCTATGATTGTCTTTAGACATGTAAGCTCAATCATACACTCAAGGACAACAAAAATGACCGTCCACATTAAGCATTCAACAGAAGCTATCAATTCAAAAGCAATAAGGAGCAAGCAAAGCATCAAAAATTGAAAACAGATAGGCCAAGATTCAGATGAGGCCACTAGCAAATCCTAGAGAATACAAACTAAAGAAAGCAAGATAAATCAACCAAAAACTAAGTACATATGTTGAAGTAAGGACACAGCTGTGGAATCAGTTTGAAGAAGGATCCCCTTGACAGTGAATGGTGTCCAAAAGGTCGACAAGTTTTTCAAAATAAGGCTTAAGCCTCTAACCATTCACCTTCAAGAGTCTCTCAGACTTTGGATCCTTGATTTCCACAGCACCAGATGGGGAAACATGCATGACACTGTAAGGACCTTCCCATCTGGATTTCAATTTGCCTAGAAAAAATTTAAGTTTGGAGTTAAACAACCAAACCTTATCACCAGCATTGAAACTCTTTCTCAACAGCCATTTATCAAAGAAAGCTTTGGACCTTTCCTTGTAGATCCTAGCATTGGCATAAGCATCCATCCGTAGTTCTTACAATTCCGACAGCTACAGCAACTTGTGAGGACTAGCAGAAGTTAGATCTAAGTTTAAATATTTGATGGCCCAATAGGCCCTGTGTTCTAACTCTACTGGGAGATGACAGGCCTTGCCATAAACCATTCTGAATGGGGACATACCAATGGGAGTCTTATAGGCAGTCCTATAAGCCCACACTGCATCATTAAGCTTGTCAACCCAATCATTCCTTTCAATCCTCATAGTCTTCTCCAAGATATGCTTGATCTCCCTATTTGAAATCTCAACTTGCCCACTGGTTTGTGGGTGGTAGGGAGTGGCAATCCTATGAGTGACAGAATATTTCTTGAGCAAGCTCTCGAAATTTTTGTTACAGAAATGGCTTCCCCCATCACTGATAATGGCTCTAGGGGTACCAAATCTGGAGAAGATATGCTGCTTTATGAATTTGAGGACAACCTAATTATCATTAGTTCTTGTGGCAATGGCTTCTACCCATTTGGAAACATAGTCCACTGCCACTAAAATGAAATTAAAATCATTTGAAGGAGGGAAGGGGCCCATAAAATCAATACCACATACATCAAACAGTTCTACAACAAGGATGGGCTGTAAAGGCATTGAATTTCGTTTAGACAGCCCTCCTAGTTTCTGACATATTTCATAGGCTTTGCAGTGTATATGGGCATCTCTGAAAAGAGAAGGCCAATAGAAACCACACTGCAACTCTTTGTCAGCTATTTTTCTCCCACTAAAGTGACCCCCATAGGCATTTTCATGGCACATGGCCAGAATACTGGGGACATCACTTTCAAGGACACATTTCCGAATAATTTGGTCTGCACAATACTTGTACAAGCAAGGTTCCTCCCAGAAAAAGAATTTGACCTGTGAGAAAAATAGGTCTTTATCCATTTTTATCCAATGGGAAGGGATCTTGCCTATAACTAGATAGTTGACAATATGTGCAAACCAGGGAACTAAAGATTGGATGGCAAACAATTGCTCATCCGGAAAGACATCATTTGGAGGGAGGTCCTCAACACCTTTTTCCAACGTAATTCTGGACAAGTGGTCAGCCACCACATTTTCTACACCTTTCTTGTCCTTGATTTCGATGTCAAACTCCTGCAGCAGGAGTATCCATCTAATCCATCTGGGCTTTGCATCTTTTTTGGACAGTAGGTACTTTAATGCCGAGTGGTCAATGAAGATGACAGTTTTAGACCCAAGTAAGTAAGGTCTAAACTTGTCCACTGCAAAAACCACTGCCAGAAGCTCTTTCTTAGTGGTTGTGTAGTTTAGGGGCTTGTTGTATGGATGGCAGGATTGGTGTATTGCTGGTTGGAGGAAGGGGCAGCAATTTAGGTTTCCAATTGGAGTGTTGCACTAGGCCTACAGAAGATCTCACTAAGGCTAGGTCTTCTGGCAATAAAGCTAGGCTTCCTTCTTCCACCAAGTTCCAAACTTCAGTTAAATTAGTTGCAATGTTGCTCCACTCCAACAGAGTGGGCAGTTCTTCTTCAACAATTTCTTCTAGTACTTCCACTGCAAAGCATTCCTCATTGTCCAGCTGAGGGTACTTTGCACTGTTGTACACATTAAGCTCAACTTTCATATGTCCCAAAGTGTCCTCTATGATTCCAGACCTGCACTGAATGCATGCATTGGCAGTGGCAAAAAATGGTCTGCCCAGAATAACATGTATTGGAGATGTACTTTTGTTGCAACCCATGTCCAAGACAAGGAAGTCTACAGGGTAGAAGAACTTGTCTACCCCCACTAGGACATCCTCAACCATTCCCATGGGTTTCCTCTCGGACCTATCAGCCATCAATAGAATAATAGGGGTGGGCTTGAGCTCCCCCAAACCTAGCTGCTGATACACACTGTACGGCAGCAGGTTAACACTGGCTCCAAGGTCCAAAAGTGCCCTCCCAATCGTGTGGTCTCCAATAATATAGGGAATAGTAGGTATCCCTGGGTCTTGCAACTTCTCAGGCATTGTCATGGTTAATACAGAATTAACTGTATCAGTTGCAAAGACCTTGGACAAATGGCCTTTGGCCTTCCTTTTCTGAGTACAAAGGTCTTTCAGAAATTTTGCATAGGCTGGGACCTCTCGGATTGCATGAAGCAGGGGTAAATTTATCTTGACCAGCTCAAAGGTCTCCATCATTTCCTCGATCTGTGCCTGACCCTTATCAGAAGGGGTAGGGCCATTCAAAGCTTGAGGAAATGGCAACTGAGGTACTGCTGGTTCCTCAGCTGCAAGCCTATGGCTGAACTTTTGTTTTTTTCTTTTATCTATTTTTATCTCCTGCTGAGGTTCAACTACAACCTCCTTATTTTTCCCTTATTGAAGGGTAGCAGGTAATTCTTTACTCTGTGCCATGACAAAATCCTTATCACTATCATTTGACATATCCTTGGGGTAGACCTCTCCTTGTTCATTTCCCACCTGGTTGTCTACTAGCTTGCGCTAGCCTTAAGGCTGTGATGGCATTGGCCCCCTCAAAATTTGAGGAGCTTTCTCCAATGGAATACTGGCCCTTAGGGTTGGAAATTGGTTGGCTAGGCAACCTGCCCTCCTCTCTTTTAGCCAGAGCATTGGCTATCTGGCCTAGCTGCTCTTCTATTTTCTTAATGCTTTGACTGTGAGAGGTCACAGTCTGAGTCAAAGGTCCAAGGCTTTGCAATTGGGCCAAAACCTGGTCCTCAAAAGAAGCACTTCGGCGCTGAGGTGGTGGGACTACCAAATGATTCTGTTGCTGGGGCTGCTGTTGTTGTTGGAAATTCGACCTTGGGGCATAACCCTGGTTAAACTGTCACTGTGGCCTTTGAGGTAAGGCCAACATCTGTTGTGGCTGCATATAATTATCTTGCCTCCACCTCAAATTTGGGTGGTCTCTCCATTGGTAACTAGCATTTTGGTTTTGGTATTCATATGGTTGCTTATTGTAGCCACCAAATTGTTGTTATCCAAAAGATTGGGCAGCAGCAGCCTGTTCCATTACAAACTCAAGGTATTGCCCCGCAGATGAACACTCTTCTACTGTGTGCTGTGGGGAGTGGCATATCAGACATGCCTCCATCACTTGTGCAGCCATTCTGGGCTGCACCACAATCAAAAGTTTATCAAATCTTTCAGTAAGATTAGCCATCTTCACCCTCAGATCATCATTTCCCCTAACTTCATACATTCTTCCTTTAGAAGTCTCAGCAATCCCCAGCTTAGGAGAAGGCTCATGAACAGTTCTAGATGAGGACATCTTCTGGAAAGCATTTTCACTTATGACCTCGAACAAGTCCCATGCCTCATCAGCTGTTTTATGCATGTACGTTCCACCACAAGAGACATCTACCATGTCTCTGCTCTTCTCATCAATCCCATTGTAGAAACTCTGGACAAGCTGCCAGTCAGGGATCTTGTGGTGGGGACATTGTTTGAGCATCTCCTTAAATCTATCCCAGCATTGGTTAAAATCTTTAGTTGGAGACTGGGCAAAAGAAAGTATGCCCTTCCTCAGCTGGTTGGTCTTGGTCTCTGGGAAAAATTTAGACAAAAATCTTGTCTGGAGGTCTTTCCAGGAGGTGATGCTGTTGTTTGGGAGAGTAGATAGCCAGGTCATAGCCCTGTCCTTTAAGGAGAAAGGAAAGAACCTTAACCTAGTGGCTTCTGGTCCCAAACCAGCAATGGAGAATGTCGTGCACAAGGCCAAGAACTGGTCAATGTGCTTGTAAGGGTCTTCCTTGCTAAGCCCATGGAAAGAGGGAAGCATTTGGATGATGGAAGTTTTCATTTCATAATTTCCTTGAACATCAGGGAATTGGATGCTGAATGGAGAATTGTAATCATTCGGAGCATTCAATTCCTTCAATGTTCTAGGTTGTTCTTCACCCATAGCTGCTATCTCAATTTCAATAGGGGGCTCAACTGTGGTGTGTCGATGCCTTCTCGGTCTTCTACCCCTATCTATCTCAGGGTTAGGAGGCTCTAATGTAGGACTGAGGGATCTCCTTCCTAACATGCACGCACACCAACAGCTGGGGAGACTATTTGCAGGCACATCGCACTTAATAAAAATTGCAACTATCCTAATCAACTGCTATAGACTCTTCAATTGAGAAATAGACAGAGTTTTGAGGGTTAAAGAAGTGCAAACAGAGGTAGCTAGACTCCCAGTGCAATTCTACTCTCCTTCTCTGCTACGGTCCAGATCTGTAAAAAGAATTCCACATGTAAATCAGCAGTATCAATTATTGACAAGTACAGCTACCAAAGAATAAGGAATAAAAAATCTAGGGTCTACTAAAAGATCAATATCCCCAGCAACGGCGCCAAAAACTTGTTGGAGTATTTTCAAGTGCTTGCTACTGACTTTATTAAAGACAGTTATAAGAATTGAAGGAATAAAAGAGATGAGTGAAAGAGTGAGAGTCATGCAGCAGCAAGCATAAAAATACACAATCCTGTAAGATACAGGGTCTTTTGTAGCAAGTTTTAATAAGTAAGAGTTTGTCCCACAGGGAAGTTGATCTTAAGCTCCCAGGGAGCCATCTTTATTAGGCCCTCCAGATCTGGCTACAGATCTGGCAATCCTAAATGGAAGGCGATTTAGTCTCACTAAAATCTAAATTCCAAGATATCCTAATGTCTAAACTATAGAAAGGGTTAAGAGAGAAGCTGGAGTGAGCAAATAAATATAAAAGGATGAGAAGTATGTTATGCGGTTCAGATCTGGTGGATTTCATAACTCAGATTCAGATCTGCTGCTATAGAAGTCTTGTCCAATGGCTACGTTGTCACCACTGAGGAGAAAGAATCCGACTCATCTCTGTGCAATGATCTAATCCCTTTATGGCTATAACCTGTTCACTTTAATGGTCACAGACTATCCAATTGGGGAACCACAATCCAGAGATGGGTTAGAATAAGTTTATCATTGTAGGCACTACTTCATCCAGGCTACAAGCTCAAGAGTCCATTGGGAACCTCAACCTCTAAAGTGCTATGTGTGGGGCTAGGCTTGTATGGGAGCATGTTAGCCCAGACACATAGAACCAGCAAGAGTTTGAGTACAGCCTTAGATCCAGCTGTCCACTGCTAGAGAGACTGCAGTGATCCAGTCGCAAACCTACAATCTCTATAACCAAACCAGATCTGCCATGTGATGGCGGGTCTTCACAGATACAGGGGAGTCTGCCTCTGCACAATCTCTCATAGGGCTACAAGCACAAGTGCAGAGAAAGACAATCCGTCTTGAGTTTGTGGATTGGCTTCACCCTAAGGCTATAACTTGTCCACTTAAATGGTCATAAATTATCCCAAAGGCTATCTTCCTCACAGGCTCAAGATAGAACAAGAAACATTGCTGCCACCACCATGTTCACAAGGCTACAAAAGCTCATTGTTCCCATGGGGATTTCAGATCTAGTGGGTCCTGTGGTGGGGCTAGGCTTGTATGGGAGCATGTTAGCCCAAACACACAGGTCATATAGATCTGAGTGAACCATAGTCTGTCCTCCATTATTTACAATACATCCTAGCAGTGGAGGATCACAAGATAGCAGCCTTGCACAGAATAACTCACAAACAGAAATCCCATAAATGTAAAACACCCTATTGTAAAATTCTATTAATCTATCCCAAATAACCATACATAGGCATAGCCAGCAAATGTTGGACTATGGAGAGAAGAAAAAGATAAAAAGAAACTACCTAAACCTAACCTACACTTACTGGTAATCTACAGCCGATTCCAGAAGAAGAAAACTAAATTCTATCTAAGAAGAGAAGAAAAGGCCCCTAAACCTAAACCAGGCTTAGGTTTATATAGCAGTCAGCTTGGCGACGTATTAGGGTTAGGAAACCCTAATTTTAATGATGCCACATGCCTAATACTATTCCTTAGATGCCTCGAGGCACGTGCATGGGAATTAGAGCATTGGAATGCGTGCCCTAATTGTTGGAAGTTCCAAGAATGTCCTCTACACAAGTGAGGGAGAGTTAGAGTTCAGAGCCTCGCCAGGTAGCACTGGCTTCCAAGATTGTCGCGTGGTAGAACGGTCTTCGTGAAATTGGATCAGGTTGAAATTCTAGCCGTCGCGAGATTGTCTTAGTTGCAGTTGAAACAGTCGCATGATAGAGCATTGAATTCTCGCTGGATTGCTCTGGTCTTCGCGATATTTCACTTTCCTTCTGAATGGCACAGGAACTGCGCGAGTATTTCATTTCCCAGTGGATCTTCGCGAGGCCATGATGTGCATTAGTTTCTGAACTGTGCTAGAAGTTTTTCTAAAATTTTGTATCCTGCGGCTATTGCGCGACAGCTTCTCGCCGAGACACCTGGAGCTCTGTCTCCTCAGCTGATCTGAGTGAACCGCGTGAGGTATGAGAGCTACTTTTCTTGAGCTACGCGAAGTATAATTCTGAACCCCAATTGCACGAGAACAACGCAGATAATTGGAAATGAAGGCTTGGGAAGCTCGCGATGACTGCGCGAGGCTTAACTTCTAAATCTTCTTAAGCCTAAGAAAAGTGCGCGAGGTTCAAATCTTTGTCTAGATTCAACTTTCACCCTTCTGAGGGGGTTCTGGGGGAAAAGTGGGCTTCTTAACAGGGTTCAAGCTTTATTGTAGCTGTTGTTTATTACCAACAGAAATGACTTAACACAAATTTATTAGATGGCTAAGGGTCTAATAGAGGCTAAGTTAAGGGGTGAAAAGTGGTACTTTTCAGGTCTTAACAGAAAGTTTATTTAAGGCTTCAAGGGAGCTATCTTTAGTAGGCCCTCCAGATATGGCAATCCTAAATGGAAGGGGATTTTATGTCACTATTATCTAAATCCTAAGGTAACCTAATGCCTAAACTATAGAAAGGGTTGAGAAGAATGATGGAGTGTGAGAAAATAAATATAAAAGGGTGAAAGTATGCTATTCGATACAGATCGGATGGGTCTTATACTCAAACTCAGATCTGTTGCTATAGAAATCCTGCCCAATGACTACATTATCACCAAAGAGGAGAAAGGATCCAACTCACCCCTGTGCCATGATCCAATCCCTTATGGCTATAACCTGTCCACTTAAATGGTCACAGGCTATCCAATAGAGGAACCACAGTCCAGAGATGGGTTAGAACAAGTTTATCATTGTAGGCACTACTTTATCCAGTCTACCAGCTCAAGAATCCATAGGAACCTCAACCTCTAAAGTTCTGTGTGTGGGGCTAGGCCTGCAATGTGCACGAGCCTGGACACATAGAACCAGCAAGAGTTTGAGTACTAGCTTTTATGCTTAGCTATTCACTGCTTTAGAAAGACAGTAGTGATCCAGTCATAAGCCTATAATCTCTACAGCCAGAACAGATCTGCCATCTGATGGTGGGCCTATACAAATATAGGGGAGTCTATCTCTGTACAATATCTCACAAGGCTACAAGCACAAGTGCAAAGAAGAAGAATCTGTCTTAGATCTGTGGAGTGGCCTCACCCTAGGGCTATAACCTGTCCACATGAATGGTCACAAACTATCCATAGAGGCTATCCTCCTCACAGAGGTGTAAGACAGAACAAGAACATTACTGCCACCACCATGTTCACAGGGCTACCAACTCAAGTTCCCATGGGGATTCAGATGTAGTGGATCCTGTGGTGGGGCTAGGCCTGCAATGTGCCTAACCTGGACACACAGGTCACTTGGATCTAAATAAATCCTTTAAAAACAATCCTCCATTGCTTACAATGCAACATAGCAATGGAGGATCTCAAGGCAACAACCATGTACAGAACAACTCACAAAACACCAATCCCATACATGCTTAAAATCCTATTATAAAACTCTATTAAAACTATTCCAAATAGACATACAAAGGCATAGTCAGCAAGTGCTGGACTATGGAGACAAGAAAAAGGGAAAAAGAAATTGCCTAAACCCTAACCTTAGCCTACTGTAATTCTACAGTTGATTGAGGAAGGAGTACAGAAGACCAGTCTTTTAAACCTAAACTAGGCTTGGGCTTATATAGCAGTCAGCTCTCTATGAATTAGGGTTAGGAAAACCCTAATTTATCAATGCTATCGTGGCCCATTTCTATTCCTTGGATGCCTTGGGGCGTGTACACTGAGATTAGAGCATTGGAGTGCGTGCCTTAGTTGCTAAAAGTTCCCAAATTGCCCCTATAGAAGTAGGAGAGAAGTTAAGAACCCGAGCCTCGCTAGGTAGAAAGGCTTTCCAAGTCTTATCGCATGATAGAATTGGCATCGCAGGGTTGATTTGACTTTGAAGTTCTTGTCATCGCGGGATTGGTACTTTGGTCATCGCGGGGATGCTCTGGTCGTCGCTGGATTGCTCTTTCCATTTGAATGGCGTGAGAATTGCGCGCATGGCTCTTTGCTTGATGAATCCTGCAGTGATCCTCATGAAGAAACAATGTGCATGGGCTTCTAGATCGCGCGAGTAGTTCCTTAAAAGTTTGTATCCCGCGGCCATTGCGCGACAGCTGCGCGTAGGAATGCCTGGAGCTCTCTCTCTTCAATGAATCACGTGAAGATTGAAGATTCATTTCTTGAGTTGCGCGAGACTGCATGGGTGCTGCGCGAGCACTTATCACTAAGCCTTGCGAGAACCGCACGAAGTTTGCTTTTCAATTCCTTCTGTCATCAAACCGCGTAAAAACTGCGCGTCTAGTTGGTGTGCTCCCTTCAGAAGCCCACGACAATTGCCCGAAGCATTCTTTCGAGTTCAATTGAGCCCTGCGACATCTGCCGAGGCATTCTTCTTGGCTTGTTTCTGCTTTACTGTGCCTATGCTACAACCAATTCTCTGTCTTGGTTCAATCTTCTTTCTTCTGAGGAACTTCTGGGTCAAAAGTAGGCTTCATGGCAAGGTTAGGGGCTTATTTTCAGCTTCTGCTTATTACCTGCAAAATTATCTTAACAGTCATTTATTAAATGACTAAGGGTCTAACAGAGATTAAGTTAAGTGGTGAAAAGTGGTACTTTTCAGGTCTTAATACCGGATCTTCCTGATAATTCATAGTAGAGATCACGAGGGCATCACCCTCCTAGGATTGACGGGCAACACCTTTTACTTCCCATTTCGAGTGTTGCATCAGTTCGGCTACCCTCAGCAGGTGCCTTGTGAGGCCAGACCCCCTTTATGTGATTTGGTCTTTTCTAAGGGATCCTCTGGGGACATAGATCAGATTGCTGCTCTTTGGGAGACGTGTCAGTCAATGCTGATGTATGATTTTGAGTAAGGGGACTTGGTTAAGACTTCTCCTAAGTACGAGGCCTGGCTGTTGACTGAGCGACCTGCTACCGATGGTCTAGATTTATCAGAGAATATCGACACTAGAGGCCCCTCGTCAAAGAAAGAGACGGCACTCCAAGCCCGTATCGAGTTGCTAGTGGACGAGAAGAGGATCCTACAAGAACATTTGGCATATGAAAAGGTTAGAGCAGAAACAACAGAGAGTGAGGTCCTCCGTTTGAAGGGATCACTAAGCGTCACTTTTGGAGCTGCTGATTCTTCTCGGAAGTGGTTCAAGAGCCTGCATGGTCCTTGCTGACTGAACGAAATATCTGGGAAGATGACCTTCATGCTGAGATTAGCGCTTTGAAGTGCGAGCTGGGTCGCTATCTTTCCTGCACACAGAACGTTTTACACAGATCAAATATTAAGAAAAGGGGCGTAAAAAACCCCTTTACGGATACACACATTTTTTTTTGTATACATATTTTCTTTATGTTTTATTTGTTTCTGTTTATACTTGTAAAAAGGAAAACACGTTAGTCATTACACCGACTGTTTTTTTGGGACGTGGTGTAAGTGGTGCAAAAAGGCAGTTTATTATATACATCTATATAGATCTATTGGCCTTTTGGTTTTATTTTGTGCATTTTTTTTTTTGTGCTTTAATCACTAGGTGAAGCTGGGAAACCCTCGGTCCACCATTGAGCATGGTCGAACCCTTTCTTTGAAGTTGGACCTGGGTGGATTTTCGGTTTTTATCAAGGCCGAAACATTGATCCCTTTGGATTTAGTTAAACCTTTCTCCTTACCTCGGGTCATACGTTTAACGGTGCGGGTTTCACAAAGACAATTCTGGTCGGGACCCGATTCAAGCTAGTATGAGCGACCCCTAAAAAGGGATTATGGAGAGTAACAAAAGGGTTCCTCAAACACTTAATCAATCATTCCAATCCTTCTTTTCTTTTCCTTCTTCTCTTTTTTTCTCCTCCTCTCTCTCTCTTCTTTTTTTTTTCTTTTCATTTATCTCCTTTTTTACCCGTGGTGCCCTTTCAGGTTTTCACCACGTCCATGAGTTTTGCTCTCTTACCCCAAGCGCCCTTTCGATTTTTCACCTGGTTCGCACAAGCTCGCTATTTTTAACCGTAATGCCCGTTCGGGTTTTCACCACGTCCATCTTACTTTTGAGCATATATTTTATTTTATTTTTTTTATTTATTTTTTTTATTCTTTTTATTCTTTTTATTCTTTCATTTCTTTATTTTTTCAACAGCCACGACATAGACGTCGATTCCATCATAGTCGGCTGGATGGGGTTCTAGTGTCATCTCACAACTCAGCTTGTGCTGACTTAACAAATATTATGAGTACTTGTAAACCTAAAAGAGTGCTTTCTTCAGGCTGTAGCTTGGCCATGGGTTAGGTTAGGATTTGAAGGTATGCTAGGCTAAAAGGGTTTCCTTGATACGTCTTCAGTTTTCTCAACATACTTTCTCCCTTGCGGGTTTTTACTGTACATGCCCCTTGATTCTTCTACACATTTTTTTTTTATCTTTTGGCTCCATTTCAAGCAATCTCTTTTTGAGGTTTTGCTTTTTCAATTTTTTTGGATTTTGATGGTAACTTTACTTCTCTTTTTTTGAATGTACATACACACATTTCTTTTAGGAAAGGAGTTATTGAAAGAAAAAAATGCCCAAGCTCAAATGGGGTAGCAAAGGATATCATCATTTTTCAAGGGATGCTTTTTTTTGGTTACTATGCTTGGAATGATGGCCTCTTTTGGGTGGTTCTTAAGAAGTCACGCATCTGTTTCATCAATACTTACCTTAGCGCGATAGACTAAGAGTAGAACTGCCGGTCATATCCAGCGTTGATGGGCTTAGGAAAATGATCTCCGTGGCATATCCCGGTAGCACTTCTCGGATGACGTAAGGTCCTTCCTAGTTTGGCTTGAACTGTCCTCTTGGATCGGCATGGAGGGATGGGAAGATCATCTTCAGCACTGTGTCTCCTACCATTAGATCTCGACCACGAACACGTTTATTGTAAGCGCGTGCGATTCACCCTTGGTAAATTTGAGTGTCATACAAGTCTAGGAGTCTCCTCTCATCCAATAAGTTTAATTGTTCAAAGCGGGATCTCTCTCCTCTGCTTCGAGTAACCTTGATTCTATGAGGATCGGAGCAAGGGTACTTCAACCTTTACTGGGAGGATGGTCTCAGTTCCATACACAAGGGAGAATGGTGTTGCCCCTGTAGCAGTACAGATCGATGTTCGGTAGGCCCACAGAGCAAATGGCAGCATTTTGCTCCAATCTTGATAAGTGACGACCATTTTCTTAAGGATGCAGACGACTGTCTTGTTCGCGGCTTTCATGGCTCTATTAGTTTGAGGCCGATAAGGGGATGGGCGATGGTGCTTGATCTTGTATTGCCCGTAGAAGTCTTGGATGCGCATTCGCAAAGTTTGTGCCATTGTCCATGATGATATCTTTGGGTACTCCAAATTGGCACACAATATTGTTCTTGAGAAACTTCTCAACGTGACTGACCGTGATGTTGGCATATGACTCCGCTTCTATCCACTTGGTGAAGTATTCAATGGCAATGAGGATGAACCGATGTCCGTCTGATGCTTTCGGATTAATCATTCCGACAAAATCAAGGCCTCAGGTAGCAAATGGCCAATGAGTGGTCATGCAGTGAAGATCAATGGCAGGAGCGTGTATCAGACTGAAGTGTTCTTGACACTTGTAGCATTTTTTAACATGTTTACAACAATCTGATTCCATGGTGGTCCAAAAGTATCCCTGCCGTAGGATTTTCTTAGCGAGCATGCGACCGCTGACATGGGCTCCGCATACTCCCTCATGGATTTCTTTCATAATATTGATCGCTTCACTTTCAGTGAGGCACCTAAGTAAGATGTTATTGTATGATCACTTGTAGAGGCATTCCTTGCAAATGAGGTAACATGTCGTAAAATGTTGAATGGTTCGTCAGTCTGTCTTGGATGTACCCTTTGGGAAAGTTAGGGTCTCGAGGTGATTCTTGATATCTGATAACCAAGGTGGCTCATCATCAGGCTTTGTAGGTTCCTCAATTTGGAGGCAGAAGGCCGGCTCATTCCTTTGCTTGTTCCTGATCGGCTTCATCTCGACACCATAAGGGATTTCAATCATTGACGCCAAAGTTGCTAATGCGTCGATAAAGCGATTCCTTATCTGGGGGACGTATGAGAAAGTCACATCTTGGAAGCAAGCTATCAGATCCTTGAGGTGTTCATGATAGGGGATCAGTTTCTCATCTTTCATCATCTAGTCACCATTCGTCTGGCATATGATTAACTGTGAATCGCCAAATACTCGAAGGTGAGTTACATTCAGATCGAGAGCCGCCTGCAGACCAGTGACGTAAGCTTTGTACTCATCCATATTGTTAGTGCAAGGGAAGTTGAGCTTGATAGAGACTGGTACATGGGATCCTTTCGATGAAATCAGGATGGCGCCAACTCCTTGGCCCTCGACATTTGTTGCCCTATCAAAGTGCATTACCCATGATTCTTCAGCTTCTTCTGTATCATCTTCTGTCATGAACAAGATGTCCTCATCGAGGAACTCAGTTCTCAAAGGCTTATAATCAGGTAAAGGATTATCGGCAAGATGATTAGCAAGTGCTTGCCCCTTGATCAACTTCTGAGTGACGTACGTGATGTTGAATTCAGATAATAAAAGTTGCCATCGTGTGGTTCGTCAAGTGAGAGCTAGCTTTTCAAATAGGTATTTCAATGGGTCCATTCAGGCCAAGAGCAGAACCATCTGAGATAGCAAGTAGTGGCGGAGCCTTTGAGTAGCTCATACAAGAGCTAGGCATGCTTTCTCCAGATGAGAGTAGCGCGCTTCATAATCAGTAAACTTCTTGCTCCGATAGTAAATGGCCTGCTCTCTTCTTCTCGTTTCATCGTGCTACCCTAAGACACATCCCATCAAAAGTTCCATCATGGAGAGATACATCAAGAGTGGTCTCCCTAGCTCAGGTGGTACCAAAATAGGTGGATTAAGGAGGTAGCTTTTAATTTTTTCGAACACTGCCTGACAATCGTCGTTCCATTCAATGGGCGAATTCTTCCTTAATAACTTGAAGATTGGAGTGCATATTGGAGTTAGCTATGCAATGAACCGACTGATATATTGTATTCTGCCCAGAAACCCTCTAACCTCTTTCTCGATAGACAGCAGTGGCATTCCAGTGATGGATTTGACTTTGATTGGGTCAACCTCGATCCCCCTCCTGCTGCCGATGAACCCTAGAAGTTTCCCTGACATAGTACCAAATGCGCACTTCTATGGATTCAATCGTAGTCGATACTTCCTCAGCCTTTTAAACAACTTCTGAAGGTTTACCAGATGGTCGCTTCACTCCGGGGATTTGGCTATCATGTTGTCGACATACACTTTAATCTCTTGATGCATCATGTCATTAATAGTGTAGTCATAGCTCTCTGGTACGTTGCACTGGTATTCTTTAGCTCGAATGGCATGACTCGATAGTAAAAGGTTCCCCAGGGGGTAATGAACGCTGTCTTCTCACAATCAACCTCTACCATTTTGATCTGATTATATCCTGAGAATCCATCCATAAAAGAAAGCATCTCGTGCTTAGCTGTGTTATCGACCAAGATGTCGATGTGTGGTAATGGGAAATCATCCTTTCGGCTCGCTTTGCTCAAATTGCATAAATTGATACACATGCGGACCTTTCCGTCCTTCTTCGGTATAGGTATGATATTGGCTAGCCATTGTGGGTATTTGGATACCATGAGAAACCCCAAGTCATACTGCTTGATGACCTTGTCTTTGACTTTCAACATCCACTCGGGTCGGAGACATCTCAGCTTTTGTTTGACTGGCTTCATATCAGGGTAGAGGGGCAACTCATGCTCGACCAAATCAGTATCCAGACTAGGCATGTCCTCATACGACCAGGCAAAATCGTCTTGGTATGACCGAAGAAAGTCGATCATTCTTCTTTCCTCAGGAGACAGTGACGTTTCGATTTTGGTTATCCTGGGAACCTCCTCAGTTCCTAGATTGACATCTTCGGTCTCTTCAAAAATGGGGTAGGGCCATACTCAAAGTTGGCAAATCAGTCAAGGAGCTCATTGGGGGGCTCCTTGAAGGGGACATCCTCGTCCAGACTCGTGATCCCTACCTCCTCTTGTATTCCCACAGGGAAGGGGCTGATTTCATGTGAGACGGGCATTTTGATTAAGGCATCCTTTTGTGGGACATTTTCTGGAATTTTAAATGACAATGTTTTTGGACTTTGGATTTTTTCAATGTTTTTGGGATTTTGTATTTTTTCCATGTTTTTGAAATTTTAGTTTTCTTCGGAGAAGAACCCTTGGCAAGGCTGGTTGCTATATACACAAGGTATTGTTTGCTAAGGGCTTCTCTCACTTTTTATAGGTTGTTTTTTTTTGGGGAAACGGGTGCCAAATGTTAGGCCACTCCCCGCTTCCAGGGTTTGGGAAAAAGATGCCCAGTTGCATACCTGAGGGGCCGCTTCTTTACCTGTTGGGGTGGAGGGTGCTGACTGATATAGCTCATTAGAGTCAGCCTCCATCACATTGATCCCCATTTCGTCTAAGATCATGTCCTCAAACGATAACTCGGTTTTGTGGTGATTCACCATAGGGGGGTTTGTTCAGGTACCGACCGTCGTTCCTCGAAAAGGGACAATGCAGCCAAATCTATCTCCAAGCTGGGAAGGGAGATCTAGGGATTGGTGGGATGGATTGGGGCTGTGGGTTTGTGAGGGGTCAAATGGGTGACTCCATTTTGGTCGATCTTGACAACCCCTGTGCTGACAAAGGAATCCCTGATGTGCGGCCTAGGGCGAGGTTTCTCTTCTATGTTGATTCCTCAAGCTCTTATAGCCACGGCGACCCTGGATTTCACTTTGGCCTCTCGGACCTCTTCTTCTGTAGGCTTGTATCCTAACCCGAATTGGACCCTCTACCCCTTGGCGACAACTGGCTCTTTTCTTCCTTATAATCTGGGTCCAAGTCCTCTGCCTTTCTGGTAGCCCCACTTTTGGAGCATTGCCACTGTCGCTACCATACCGCCTGCTATTTTAGGCATGATGCCCTCAATGGGCTTTGAGAGTATTGCCGACACCTCATACTCGAAATTGTGGAGGTCGACATCCTCAGCGGTGTGTGATACATCCAGCATATTGGGTTTTTCAACACTATTGGCGGCCTTTTATTTCTCATTGTGCCCCTCTCCCATGATTGTGATAATCTTATGCCCAGATGCAAATTTGAGTTTCTGGTGCAATGTGGAGGGTATGGCTCCAACTTCATGTAGCCACAGGCGCCCCAATAACAGATTAAATGAGGATTTGATATCCATGACTTGAAATAAGATGGAAAAGGTCATTGGCCCTATCAACAGCTCAAGTTCAACTTCTCCCATTATTTCTCCTGGTATTGTTAAACACTTTAGCGCTGCTTCTGGTGGGCCTTAACATGCACGGATCAACCTCGATCTTGGTGGCAGTACTTAACGGGCATATATTCAATGCAGACCCATTATCAATTAGTACCAAGGGATAATCATATTTTCGGACTCAACAGTTATATTCAAAGATTTTGAGTGACTACCTCCTTCCTCAGGTAAATCGGCATCAGAAAATGAAATGGCATTTGGAGCCATCACTTGATAATTATCTGCCCGACTTCATCCGGGATAACTTGAAGTGATATATGTGCATTTTTTAACGCCCCCATTAATGCTTGGAAATGGAGTGGGGACGTCATCAACAGATCTCATACAGTGATATGGGCAGGCATTCTTCTCAACTAAGTCTCCAATATATGTTCTCACTCATCTTCTCGAAGGGCTTCACCGCGCTATCTTTCTTTCCTTTGGGTTGGGAATGTGCTGCTACTAATGCTTCTAACTACTTTGATAGCCTCCCCGACATGGTAACAAAATCTACTGCCCCTTCTCAGCTGTCGCTGTTGGCAATGACATCTGTTTGTTCGTAGCTTAGCGGGACCTGATGAGGATCATATGTGGGTCCCGAGAGCTGGAAAGGTATGGCTACCGGTACTTGAGGCACTTATATTGCAGGCTTAGAGGGTGTGGGCAACACCTGATTTATTTTGATGGTGGCGAGTTGGGTGGAAAATTGGGCCAAATGGGGGTAGTGAAGCTTGAGGGCAGTGGTACTGGGGGAGAAGGGGTAAAAGTAGGCCATTGATAGCTGGTGGGTGCTGGCGAGAGATGGGGGGTCTGATGGGCCGTTAGGTAATTGACTGGGGTGGTGGAATTTGCCGTGTGGCTGAATTGGGGGTGATGGGGTGGGCGCAGGCCATTGATAACTGATGGGTATGGGTGTTGGATTGGGGGCCTGGTGGCTTAAGGGTAATCGGTGGGGGTTGTGGTGTATGGTGGTAGTTGAAATGGGGCAGGCGCAGGCCATTTATAACTGGCAGGTGCAGGTACAGGAATGGGGACCTGGGGGCTTATAGGGTAATTAATGGGAGTTATGGTGTATGGTTGGTATGCATTGATATTTACATAATTGAAGAGTGTGGGCGATGGAAAGTATGCCCTGAGATTCAAGGGTTCAAATTGCGGGGTTGGGTTGGGGAAATATTCTGACAAATTTAGGGGTTCACTTACCCTTATGTTCTCCTCTTCTATGTTTCTTGATAAAGGTGCCACATAACTCTCCCGATCACTGATATAATCAGATGGGTCAAACTCAAACTCCTCCTCATCTTCTATCATTCCGACGGTGGGTCTGGGACCTGCTCCTTCTGTGGGATGTGGGGGTAGTGGCACTTGGTGAATGTTAGAATGCTGAGAGGATGGAGGGGGAATGATTTTCTCGGCATCGATCAAATCCTAGATGGCGTGCTTCAATGGGAAGTAGCGATCAGTAGGGTGACCCGAACCCTGATGAAAATTACAGTGGGTATTTGGGTCATAGTTCCTTGGGATTGGGTGAGGAGGAGGTTGCGGTTGGCGGATAGTGACTAATCCCTTTTCCACTAACAGAGGAAGAAGTACACTCAAAGATTGCCCTAGAGGTGTAAAAACTCGATTGTAGTGGGCTCTCCTCCGCTCTGGGGTCATTTGTATTCCTTGTCCATTCCCCATTCTCTGCATTTGCTCAGGCCTAACGGGTGTTATTGGGGCTGCTTGAAATTGAAACAGGGTAGTATTATTATTGGGCCTGGTATTGACTATGTTCTGGACATCGCCCTCTGTTCACTTCTCATTCCTTTGCTATGAAAATCTTCTAACCCCACTGGGTCCACTCGGCATGTTTTTATTTAGACGCCCCTCCCTGATGGCATCCTCACATCGATTAGCATTTCTTACCAGATAAGTAAAACTGGACTGTTGTTGGTATACCAAGAAGTCCAAAATCACTGACAGAGTATTCTTCAAAATCATCTTTATCTGTTCATCATCAGGTATTTTTTTCCTGACCTGAGCTGCCAGTGCTCTCCATCGCCCCAAGTAGTCGCTGAAGGTTTCATTCTGGTTCTGCTTCAAACGGGCCAAGTCAGACTTACGCGGCTCAATGTCTATATTGTAGACATATTGTTCTTGAAAGAGGTGCGTTAAGTCCCTCCACGTTTTCATCATGGATGGCTCTAATGATGTGAACCATCTCAATGCCGGACCGGTCAGACTCTTTTGAAAGACTTTTATTAGTAGTCTTTCATCCTCCTCGTATTGGCACATGTCCCCACAGTAGGACTTTAGGTGCGCAATAGGATTGCCAGTGCCATTATATTTGTCGAAGGCTAGCATTCTACATTTGGGGGGCAGGGGGACCTCAGTGAATAGATATAAGTCTGTGAAGTCTGTGGTGTGGTGTTAAGACCTGAAAAGTACCACTTTTCACCCCTTAACTTAGCCTTTAATTAGACCCTTAGCCATCTAATAAAGGTTTGTTAAGTGTTTTCTGTAGATAATAAACAACAGTGCAATAAGGCCATAAATCATGTTAAGGAGCCTGTATTGGCACCAGAAGTCCCTCAGAAGAATGAGCCATGAATCCAGACCTGAGGCAAGCCTCGCACAGCTAACAAAGCTCCAGAGGATTCAGAAAAATATGCTTCGTGTAGTCCTTGAGAAGTCCCAAGACTTCACAACAACTTCTCGCATAGTTGAGTTACAGAAGAGCTTCAGAAGCCTTGAGTCACGCAGCTCTGGCGATGTTCAAAAGTTAAAGGTCACGCAGTCTCACGCAATTCAAGGAAAGTTGTCATGCAGCAGTCGCGCAGTAGCCACAGGATGCAAATGTCAAGAGAACCTATCACGCAGTTTAGAAAAGCCTCAAAGCTATCGCGAGGATCCTCGCGAAGTTCCATTAAGAAGTAAACTTCTCGCACAGTTCTCGCGCTGTTCAGGAAGAAAGCAGCCTTGCGAAGCCAAAGTTAGCCTCGTGAAGATCTATTGTGAAATGGAATACTCGCGCAGTTCCCGCGCTATTCACAAGTAGTAATCCAACCTCGCGAAGCTCAATCCAGCGAGAGCTTAACTATCTACCACGCAACTGCTCAAAGCATCAAGAAGCTGTAACCCCGCGACATCTGGAGTTTTAATGCTAACTCATCCTCGCGATGTCAGTGCTACCACGTGACAAGTTTGGGAATCGATTACAACCTGGCGAAACTCTGAACTCTAACTTCCATCATTCTATAGAGGACATTCTGAGGATTTCCAGCGATTAGGGCACGCACTCCCATGCTCAAATCTTCATGCACGCACCCCGAGGCATCCAACGATCATTAATAGGCCACGTGGCATTGCTAAAATTAGGGTTTCCTAACCCTAATGTGTCGCCACACCCACTACTATATAAACCTAAGCCTGGTTTAGGTTTAGGGAGACTTGGACTGAGAAGAGCTTTTAGACTTAGACAGCAGCGGAAGCTCGGACCTTATCATTGATAAGTGATCTGAGGTCTTCTTCTTTTCTTTTCTTCTGTAGTTGTAAGTAGTTTTCCTTTTTCTTCTCTTCACGGCCTAGCACTTGCTGGCCATGTCTATGTATGTTCATTGAGATTAGATTACTGGAATTTGTGATTGGGTGTTGTGCTTTTATGGGATTTGTGTGTTTGTCAGCTGTTCTGTGCAAGGCTGCTGCCTTGTCATCCGCCATTGCTTTGGCTATGATTCAAAGCAATGGAGGACTAATTCTAAGGACACATTCAGATCCAAGTGACCTGTGCGTCTGGGCTATCATGGTCCGATACAGCCTTAGCCCCACCACAGGACCCACTAGATCTGAAATCCCCATGGAAGCCTGAGCTGGTAGCCGTGTGACCATGGTGGTGGCAGCAATATTCTTGTTTTATTTTGAGCTCCATGAGGAGGATAGCCTCTGGGATAGTCTGTGACCATTCAAGTGGACAGGTTATAGCCTTAGGGTGAATCCAATCCGCCGATCCAAAATGGATCCTTCTTCTCCGATCCTGAGCTTGTAGCTGGTAGGAGATTGTACAGAGGCAGACTCCCCTATATTAGCATAGACCCGCCATCAGATGGTAGATCTAATCTGATTATGGAGATTGTAGGCTTGTGACTAGACCATTGTAGTCCCACTCAAGCAATGGACAGCAAGATCTAAGGTGGTACTCAATCTCTTGCTGGTTCTATGTGTCTGGGCTATCATGGTCCTATATAGCCTTAGCCCCACACATAGAGCTTTAGAGGTTGAGGTTCCCTATGGATTCCTGAGCTTGTAGCCTAGATGAAGTAGTGCTTACAATGATTAACTTGTTTTGACCCATCTCTGGATTATGGTTCCCCTATGGGATAGTTTGTGACCATTTAGTGGACAGGTTATAACCTTAAGGGATTGGATCATGGCACAGGGATGAGTTGGATTCTTTCTCCTCTTTGGTGATAATGTAGCCATTGGACAAGATTTTTATAACAGCAGACCTGGATCTGAGTCATAAATTCAAGCAGATCTGAACTCAATAGCATAATTCTCACCCTTTTATATTTATTTTCCCACACTCCATCCATCTTCTCAACCCTTTCTGTAGTTAATTCATTAGGCTACCTTAGGATACTTAGAATAAGTGACCCTAAACTCCCCTCCTCTTAGGACTGCCAGATCTGTAGTCAGATCTGGAGGGACTACTAGAGATGGCTCCCTTGGAGCTGTAGATCACTTTTCCCTGTGGGACAAACTCTTACTTATCAAAACTTGCTACAAATGGACCGTGTATCTTACAGGTCTAGGATTTCTCAGTTGTGCTAATTTCATCCCCTATTTTACTTTGATTTTCAATTGCTTTTACCACCAACAAATAAAGTAAGCACATCTGAAACCCAACACGTGGATTTCAGCACCACCCATTTTCATCAGCTACTTTTGTATTTTGTCTAACTCTTCTTTCAGCTGTTCTGACTCTTTTGATACAGGGGTTGCTTTCTCGGCCGTCAATTGGACTTCACTCTAGGCCACCAGGGGGTGGGCAATTATGGGAGGAGGGTTGAGGCTGGTCAAAGCCCCAGCATAGGCCACGCTATTCCTAATCTCGTCCTCTTCATACTATTGATCGGCATAGTGTGCAGCAAGGGCGAGATTCTCCTGTTGTTGTTGCATGGGTTGGATGGGAATGACATGAGCGGGGGTTGGGTGAGCCCATTGGGGGTGATGGGAATTTGGTTTTGAGGTGGGGCCTGATAGGGCCATTGGGTATGGGGGAAAGTTTGGAGATGGCCTTGGGGTGTGGGGCCATGGGAGAATTGGGTTTGAGGTATGGCATGGGTTTGACCCGGCTGTGAAGTTTGGGTCAAATGTTGGGGGTATTGTGGAAGGTATGAGTGTGGGGTTTGGGTTTGGGCCATGAACCCTTAGCCATTTTGGGTCACAGGCCATTGATAGGTTTGGGCCATGGACCCTTGGTAGGTTTGGGTCACGGGCACTTGGTGGGTGTGGGCCAGTGGGCCTGGGTAGGTATGGGCCAAGGCCCTTGAGGGGTTTGGCCCAATGGGCCTTGATGGGTCTCGCCCAATGGGCGTTGATGGGGTCTAGGCCATGGGCCCGTGGTCGGTCTGGCCCTATGGGCCTTAATGGGTCTGGGCCATGGGCCCTTGGTGGGTCTGGGCCATAGGCCTTGAGTAGGTTTGGGTGGTGGGGTATTGGGCCATGGGCCCCTGGGATATGTGAGAAAATGGGGTTTGGGCCAATGGGCCTTGGGGTATGTGGGAGTTTGGAGATTGGGCCATGGGGCCTTGGGGTAAGTGGGTAATGGGGGTTTGGGTGGTGTGGATTATGGGGGGTTGATGGGGGTCATGAGGGAGTGAGGCATGAAGATTGGCTAGGGTATGAGATAGGTTTAGGGACATGGGGTGTGAAGGAGGAGGGGGGCTGTTTTGACAAGCCTTACACATGGAATAGGCTTGGAACATCTCCTCTATCATGGTCGTGGAGGGAGGGTTGGATGGAGATGGGAGATTTAAGGGATGATGGGGTATAGATGGGATGGAGGTGGCGGGAAAATTGGGCATGACTCAGGTATAATCGGGCATGACCATGGTAGGTGGGGGGGTATGGGGTGGATGAGGGGATGTCTTGGTAGGGGTGGACAAATTCTATTATCCAGCTGATTTCTTTGTTTTGGACATGGACCCTTACAAAAGTAAAACCCCAATTCCAGTTATCCTTGGCAGACAATTCTTGGCTATTGCAAATACTTGCATACAATGTAGGTTAGGGGTGATGGAGGTTACCTTTGGGAACATGAAGGCCCATTTGAATATGTACCATGCTATTACAGTACCTCAGACTGACATTGAGGACTGCTGGGCAGTAGATGTACTAAATAGCTTTGTGGAAGAGGATTTATCCAATCTGTTGGATTGGAATAATGTTGCTGATGACCTGGCATACATTTGGAGTTTGTTTGAGAAGAAGGCCCAAGTTTTCATGATAGACAAGAGCACCAAAAAAGAGTGTTCTGTGGGCCTGGTGTAGCATTCCAGTTGGAAACATACATTATTTCCCCTTTCTCAAACCACTAAAGAACCTATGTTGCCTTTAATTGAAAGCCCCCCTGAGCTGGAGCTGAAGCAACTCTCAGCTACATTGAAATATGCCCTCTTGGGGCAGTACAACAAACTTTCCGTGATTATCTCCTCCTCTCTCACTAGTGAGCAGGAGGAGGAATTACTGACTATTCTCAAGAAGCACAAGAAAGCAATTGGGTGGACAACAGTTGACCTTGGAGGCAATGATATATCAGTTTGCATACACAGAATTCATTTGGATGAGGGTGCCAAACCCTCAAGGGAGTTACAGAGGAAACTAAATCCTCACATGCAGGAGGTGGCCCTCAAGGAAATAGTGGAACTATTGGATGCAGGGGTGATTTATCCCGTTTAGGATTCTGAATGGGTGTCACCTATCCAGGCGGCACCTAAAAAGTCAGGCATCACAGTTATCATTACGGATTTTGTGGAGTTGATGCCAGCTAGAGAGACCACTGGCTGGAGGGTTTACATTGACTATAAAAAACTCAACTCCAACACCAGAAAGGACCATTTCCCCCTCCCCTTCATTGGCCAAATTCTAGATAAATTGGCTGGGAAGGCATTTTACTGTTTCCTTGATGGATACTCAGGGTATAACCAAATTCCTGTGGATCTTCAAGATCAGAAGAAAATTGCTTTCACATGTCCCTTTGGCACCTTTGCTTACCGAAGGATGCCTTTCGGACTATATAGTGCCCCAACCACTTTTCAGAGGTGCATGTATGTAATTTTTTTTTATATGATTAACAAATTCCTGGAAATATTTATGGATGATTTCTCAGTATATGAGGAGACCAACTTGGTCCTAAGCTAGGAAAAGAGTCACTTTATGATGACACAAGGGATTGTACTAGGCCATGTGGTCTCTCACAAAGGAATTGAGGTTGACAAGGCTAAAGTGGACTTGATTTTACATCTGTCCCCACCCAGGACTGTCAAGCTGATCAGATCATTTTTAGGACATGCTGGATTTTACTGGAGGTTCATCAAGGACTTTAATAAGATTGCCAAACCATTGTGCCACCTGCTTTGCCAGGATGTGCCATTTATATTTTCTACTGAGTGTCTTGAGGCCTTAAAAAAGTACCTCACAACTGCCCCTGTAATCCTGGCCCCAGATTACTCACTCCCCTTTGAGCTGATGTGTGATGCATCAGACTTAGCCATAGGTGTTGTCTTAGGACAGAGGAAAGCTAAGTTGTCTACAGTGATCTATTATGCCTACAAAATACTAGTTGAAGCTCAGCTCAATTACACCACAACTGAGAAGGAGCAACTTGCTATAGTGTTTGCTGTGGACAAGTTCAGACCCTACTTGTTGGGGTCTAGGATTATAGTTTTTACAGATCACTCAGACCGAAAATACCTATTGGCTAAGAAGGATGCAAAGCCAAGGTTGATCAGAAGGATCCTCCTCTTACAGGAGTTTGATCTTGAGATCAAAGACAAGAAGGGAGTGAAGAATATGGTGGCTTACCGCCTATCTAGAATTATTTTGGAAGAATGTGCAGCAACACCAGTTAATGAGTTGTTCCCTAATGAGCAGCTTTTTGCTTTGCAGTCTAGTGTGCCCTGGTTTGCACACATTATCAACTTTCTTGCCGCTGGTAAGATCCCTCCACATTGGTTTAAGATAGATAAAGACTTGTTCTTCTCTCAGGTTTGACATTTTCTGTGGGAGAATCCATGCCTGTACAAGTATTATGCAGACTAGGTTATTAGGAGATGTGTGCCTGAGAGCGACTTCCACAGCATTCTTTCAATGTCCCATGGGCAAGCCTGTGGAGGTCATTTCAGTGGCAAAAAGACTACAGTAAAAGTGTTCCTATGTGGTTTGTATTGACCTTCTTTGTTCAGAGATGCCTACTTACATTGCAAGCCATGTGAGAGATGTCAAAGGATGGGGGCCATTTCCAAGAGAGATTCCATGCCATTACAGCCCATCCTAGTAATAGAACTTTTTAATATGTGGGGCATTGATTTTATGGGTCCCTTTCCTACATCTAATGGATTTAATTTCGTACTTGTGGTAGTGGACTATGTGTCCAAATGGGTTAAAGCCATTGCTACAAGGACCAATGACCAAACAGTTATCCTTAAATTCTTGAAGGATAATATTTTCTCAGGATTTGGCATCCTCGAAGCTATCATCAGTGATGGGGGGAGCCATTTTTGTAATAGACCTTTTGAGAACTTGTTCAAAGCGTATCCTGTTACACATAGAATTATAACTCCCTACCATCCACAAACCAGTGGGCAAGTTGAAATTTCCAATAGAGAGATTAAGCATATTCTAGAAAAGACTGTGAGGGCTGATAGAAAAGATTGGGCACAAAAGTTGAATGATGCTTTGTGGGCTTATAGGACTACCTATAAGACCCCTATTGGCATATCCCCATTAAGGTTGGTGCATGGCAAGGCCTACCACCTACTAGTGGAGTAAGAGTATAAAGCCTATTGGGCTATCAAAGCAATGAATTTGGACCTAACTTCTGCTAGTGTTCATAGGAAGTTGCAAATGGTAGAACTTGATGAACTGAGGTTGGAAGCTTATGCAAATTCTAGAATGTATAAGGGGAGATCAAAGGCATTCTTTGACAAGAAGATATTGAGGAAGGACTTCAATGCTAGCACTAAGGTTTGGCTTTTTAACTCTAGACTTAAATTTTTTCCAGGAAAGTTGAAATACAGATGGGATGGGAATTACACTGTTATCAAAGCCTCCCCATCTGGTGCTGTGGAGATCTTGGATTCAAAGACAGGGAAGATCATGAAAGTGAATGGTCAAAGGCTTAAAATTTGTGTAGAAAATATAGTGGAGCCTCCTCAAACCATTCACCTACATGAACCTCCCGCTGCTCAGTAATCCACAACTTTGTATGTTAAGTAGTGAAAAATACCATTTTTCACCCCTAAACATGAGCCTTGAAAGACCCTTGAGAAGACTAAATAAGTGCTTTAGTGTTCATATTGTAGCTAACCAAAAAGACAGGTCCAAATCTGAAAACCATCTTAAAATCATCAAAAAGCCGACAACGCATGTCAAACTCAAAGAGGGAGTGAAGAAATAGCCTCAGCAATGGCTAAAAAGGTCCTAAAAGAGCAAGAAAAGACCTGAAGAAGAAGAAGGATCCATTCGCAAAGAAGAATGGAAGCTAAAGCTCAATTCGCAAAGAATCTCTTCAATTCGCAAAGAACCTTGAACTTTGCGAAAAGAAGAAAACACTCCTCGAATAGAAGAATGACCATTGCGAAAAGAAGAAAACACTTTGCGAAAAGAACTTCTGGAGCCAAACTACTTTGCGAAAAGACCCTTAAACTCTGCGAAATGGCATCGGGATTTACAGACCACTTTGAAGGGCATTTCAAAGAACTCTGCACGCGCCCAATGTAATTAAAGCACAGAGACATTCGAAGATTCCAAGCACAAACCAAAGGCATATTCCATGACGTGAAAACCCAAAGATGAAATCACTTGGCGGGAACTTCTAGAAGCTCAAACAGACTTTTGAATTCCATACAGAATTGATGCTTCTAACGCTGATTGGCGAACCAAATCGAGCATTTTCATTGGCGAACAGATCTGGATCCCCGTGCTCAACGCCATTGGGCAATCCAGATCCGAGCACTTCGATTGGTCAATTCAGCCTTGCGAGGATAGAGGAAAGCTATAAATTGAGAAGACATTTGCCCAATTGGGGCATCCAGTTTGAGTTTTCATCTCTGTTTCCCTCCTTCCGGTCGGATAGTCTATCTGTACCTTGTAATTTCTTCCTCTGTTTTGCTTTTGAGAGTTCTTTGAGAGTGCTTTTGTAACTCCAAAGAGATCAGATTCAAGCGCTAGTCCGAGGGCTTTCTAAAGCCGTGCTCAGTAATTGTAAGATTGAATTTAAAGGTTCAGAACCTGTGTTTTCTCCATTGGATTCATGTCAAGGGTTCTTATTGATCACCTTAGTGCATTAGACTCCTTTAGATTCACTACTTTTGCATACAATTTCCCTTGATTCATTACCCTGTCATGCGAATTAGCGTTGGTAACCTAGTTACGGCGGCACTTGCGATGATGTTCATGTTACGAATTGAGGATAGGTCAACAACTATTGGATGATCATGACCATTTAAGTGGGACGAGATCATAACCATAAGTCTAAACCCTTCCTTAATTGATTTATTTCTCTTACATACTGTCTTTGGTAGCGGATGAAGATTGAATCAACTCATTTGTTCTGATTCTCCATTAAAATTCAAAGCGAAACCACGAAGTTATTATTTCTCCATTTGATTTATTTTAATCACTTCCCCAACTTGAATCTGGATCAGTTAGTTAGTTCTTTTCTTTATTTGCTTTTAGTTAAACGTGACAAAACCCAACACTCTCTTTTTATCTGCTTTCTAGATAATTATAGAGCCAGATCTGGTAGCACAGATCTGGAGGTTTATCTCTCAGTTTAGACAAACTTCTCTGTGGACGATCTTTAATATACTCACTTTTAAAACTTACTACAATTGGCCCTGATCTTGCAGGCTATTGTTAGCCCTCAATGTGCTGATATCCCTTTCATAAGTTAACATCCATATAACCTAGCATTCTTTAATTCTTTAATTTTTGATTCATAATGCACATAATTATGGCACACTTGGAGCAACAACAAGTTTTTGGCGCCGTTGCCGGGGAAGTTTGTTCTAAAATAGATAAACCTATGTTTATTTTCATTTATTTTAATTTTTGCTTTAAACCTGCACTTTGCATTCCAAGTGCTTGATTAAATGTCTCTGATGATTTTGTATAGAAAACTATTTCTTTATGAGAAATTTTTTATTTTTTATTTTTTTTTATTTTTACGAGTTTTATTCTTTGCCTTCTAGTTATTTGAATAAATCTGCTGCCACTCTTTTGTCTTTTGTCAAATTTGGGCGTGCTTTGAGTTTTCTTTTTATTTTGTCAATATACTTGAATAAGGTCTTGCGCAATTTTTGGATTTTTAGATCTGACGGCGGTCAACAAGGAGCATCTGGACTAAAAGTGGGCAGATCTGCTTGAGTTTGCATCCTTCTCCTTTGTATTCATTTTCTATTTTAAATTCTTGAGAACCAGCAATTACGCTTTAATGTCCGCTTTGATTTACATCGTAAAATTCAAAAAATGAAAAATGTAAAAATAACAAAATTGTTGAAAAGATGAGGAGAAATTTGTTCCTCACCTCCCATTTCCCCATGCAATGAAGTCGCTTTCCTTTTGACAAAGGAAACACAAAATTGAGGAAATGATGGAGACATTCAAGCAAGTTAAAATTAATCTACCGCTTGATGCAATCAAACAAATGTGTCCCCTCGCTATGCAAAATTTCTCAAAGAGGTATGACTCACAAAAGGCAATCTAGGATACATTTATCCAAGAAGGCCTTTTTTGTGGAGAAAATCAACCAAGTGCTATCAATTGCAACACCACCTAAGATGCAAGACCTCGAATCCCCACAATCCTCAGATCATTGGGGAGCACACCATTGAGAAAGCCTTGCTAGATCCGGTGCTAGTGTCAACTCGCTTCCCTATTCTCGCCTATGAGAAGCTAGGTTTGGGAGAATTGAAACCCACTCAAGTGGTGTTACAATGAATGACAGATCCGAAAGGAAACCTATGGGGTTGATTGAAGATGTTTTGGTAGGAGTAGACAAGTTTTTCTACCTCACCGACTTTTTGGTGTTGGATATGGAACCAACCAAAAGTACCACCGCCATCCTCCTATTCGGGAAGACCATTCCTGCTACAGCCTAATGCATGCATTCAATGCAGTGTCCTGCATCATGGAGGTGTCTTTTGAAATATGAAAGTTAATTGAATGTATAATGTCATACTCAACCTCAATTCTCTCACGAGGAATGTTTCCATGTTGACATCATTGATGAGTGGTGGAGGAGTCTTTACAAACATTTCGCAAGGTAAAGACTCCACCACGAATTTAAAAATGATTGGGAATCCACTAAGAAAGAAGGAAAAGGGAGATCAAATTCAAAGGGAGTCTGCTTTGTGCAAGGCACTCACCAACAGTCATCAAGTTCTCTCTCTTGGAAACCTGCTCCTCTCCCTCTTCCACAAGTTACCAAGGTACCTTTGCCTCTCTTTCTCAAATTTCCCACCGAATTGGAACTCAAACAGCTCCCCAAAATCTGAAATATGTGTTTTGGGAGATCATCAAACACTACATGATTATTTCTTCCTCCCTTACAAAGGAGCAAGAAGAGGAGGTAGTTCTAAACAAGACAAGAAAGCAATTGGTGGACCATTGCTGATTTAGGAGGAATAAACCCAAATTGTATGCATGCATAAGATCCACTCGAAGAGGATGCCAAGCCTTCTAGAGAAATGCAAAGAAGGTTGAATCCTCACATGCAAGAAGTGGTAATGAAGGAAGTTGTCAAGTCTAGAATGGGGTCATTTACCCCATTTCGATTCTCTTGGGTAGCACCCACACAGTGGTGCCTAAGAAATCATCATCATAAGAATGAATCAGTGAACTTATGTCCACCGCACAAACAATCTGGATGGAGGGTCCGCATAGACTACGAGAAAATTAAATACCATGACAAGGAAAGACCATTTCCTCCCTTCATTGACCAAATCCTTGATAAGCTTGCGTGCAAAGCTTACTACGCTTCCTTGATGGGTACTCGGTTACAACCAGATCCTCGTACCCACAGGACCAAGAAAAGACCACCTTCACCGCCTTTGGCACTTTTGCCTATAGGAGGATGCCCTTTGGTCTTTGCAATGCCCTCGCTACTTTTCAAAGATGCATGTATGCCATCTTTTCCGACATGATTGATCAATTCATGGAGATCTTCATGGATGACTTTTCAATTTATGGAGACAGTTTTTCCCAATGCTTACACCACCTCAAGTTGGTGTTGCAAAGATGTGAAGAAACCAATTTGGTTCTAAGTCGAAAAGAGTCATTTTATGGTCACCCAAGGCATTGTCCTAGGACATGTGGTCTCCCATAAAGGCATAGAGGTGGACCAAGCAAAAATTGATCTAATTGCACATTTGCCTCCTCCAGGCTGTTAAGCAAATCGAAGTTTCTTAGGGCATGCAGGATTTTATAGGAGGTTCATCAAAGATTTCAAAGAAAATTTCCAAGCCACTCATCATTTATCGTGTCAAGATGTTCCTTTGTGTTTACTAATGAATGCATGATGCCTTTGAGGTCCTTAAGAAATGTCGATTTCAGCTCCCATCTTGCGCCCCCGACTATTCGGTGCCCTTTGAGCTGATGTGTGATGCATCAGACTATGCCCTAGGAGCTGTCCTAGGGCGAGAAAGGATAAGCTTCCCCATGTCATAGCTTATGCCAGAGATCCATGATAGATGCCCAGCTCAACTACACACAAGCGAGAAAGAGCTGCGGCCATTGTGTTTGCATTGGAAAATTGGTCTTATGTTTTAGGTTCACAAATTGTGGTGTTTCTTGACCACTGCCCTAAAGTACCTTACGTCTAAGAAGGATACCAAGCCCAGATTAATCGGATGGATCCTCCTATTACGTGAGTTTTATCTGATTAAGGATAAGAAAGGAGTGGAGAATGTGGTGGGCGATCACTTATCCGAATTCTCAATCTTGAGGATGATAGCTTACCCATTAATGAATCATTTCACGATGAGCAACTTTTGCCATCAATACCCACGATCCTTGGTTTGCAAACATAGTCAACTTCTTGGCTCTTTGGATGATTCCTCAACATTGGAATCGAATGGATAAAGATCTTTTCTTCTCACAAGTTAAAATTTCATTTGGGAAGATCCTTATCTATTCAAGAATTGTGCAGACCAAGTGATCGGAAAGTGTGTCCCGGACCATGAATTCTCCGGCATATTGTCAATGTGTCATGAAACAGCTGTGGAGGCCATTTCAGCATAATAAAACATGCAAAAATTCTGCAGTGTGGTTTCTATTGGCCCACAATCTTTAAAGATGCCTTACAAAGATCAGTAAATCTTGCCGGAATCGCCAAAAATTGGGCAGATTTCAAAAGAAACTCAATGCCCTCAGTAGCCAATCCTCGTAGTTGAGTTGTTTGATGTTTGGGGCATAGATTTTATGGGCCCTTTCCCCCTTCTAATGGAAATAATTTCATCTTGGTAGTCAGGACTATGTCTCCAAGTGGATTGAGGCCATAGCTACCAAATCCAATGATCACAAAGTGGTTTTAAGATTCCTCAAAGACCACATTTTTCCATTTGGATTCCCAGCCATCATCGGTGATGGGGGAGCCACTTTACCTTGACGTGATTTGACTCTCTATTAAAAAGTACTACATCACACTCACAGAGTAGCCACTCCTATCATCCACAAACCGGTGGGGGGTGGAGATTTCAAATAGAGAGATCAAACACATTTGTGAAGAAGAAGGATGAGAAAGGACTGGTCCTTTAAGCTTAATGATGCTTTGTGGGCATACAGAATCGCCTACAAAACTCCAATTGGAATGTCTCCTTTAGACGGTCTATGGCAAAGCATGTCATTTGCAAGAGAGTTAGAATACAAAGCTCGGGCTATTAAAACATTTAATATGGATCTAACTTCTGGTAATCACAGGAAACTTCAACTCACTGAATTGGAAGAGCTGCGGATGGATGCTTATACAAGCTCCAGATTGTATAAGGAGAAAGTCAAATCATTTCATGATAGGAGTTTAATGAGAAAAGAGTTCATACCGGGGTCCAAGGTATGGTTATTCAACTCTAAACTTAAATTCTTTCCTGGCAAATTGAGATCCAGATGGGAAGGGCCATACACTGTCATCAAGGCTGCCCCCTCAGGAGTTGTGGATATCCGTGATCTCAATGACGGAAGAGTCATTAAGGTAAATGGTCAGAGGCTCAAGCCATGCATTGACAACATTCAGGAGCCTGTGCTGCCCATCTGTCATCACGAATCTCCAAAAATCTGATGGTAGAAAATTGTATATTATGTTTGTACAACATAGTTTTTACTGAATTTCTCTGTTTCTGTTTCTTTTCCCTTTTCGCATAGTTTAATTACACTTTAAGTTCAAATCCCAAAGCAAAAATTACTTTTCGCAAAGTCCAAAGTCTATTCGAGAAGATTCTGGAGCTGCAATGAACTGCTCGAAAACAAAGATGTTCTTTTCGAATAGTTGATTATGATAACATTTCCTTTTCGAATAGACGGTTCTGAAGCTAAGTCCTTTGCGAAATAATCTTTCTGAAGCTATCTACTTGTCGAAAGGCACTTTTGCCATTCAAAGTAATAAGAAGGGCTCTTTTGGAACTTTTCAAAAACTTAAAGGTGCTTTGCGATTTTAGCTTCAAGTATATTTAGTCGTTTTGAAGTTAGCTTTGTATTTGCAAACACTCTCTGCAGAGCGACGCTCCACTAAAACCCTAGCTCACTCTCTTCTCACACGAGCTCCACAAGGATATCAGCCGTTTGTTCCTAATTGTTTGAGCGTTTCCATTTTTCAGAGATCAAAGTCGAGTCGGTTGGCGATCTTTACAAACAAAGCGACTCGGTTCAAGCACAAACCCTAGATCGCGGTATTTTTCTATCCATTCTCGCTCAATCTTTTTAGAAAAATCTAAATCTGTGTTAGGCAGTGTTTGGAGCATTTTTCCTCGGTCAATTAAGTATGGGAAAAATTGAAAAATCCTTATCTGCCATGTTCCCCAAATCATCAGACAAGAAGGCAACCAATTCGACCCCAAAAGCCAAAGGCAAAGCTAAAACGCAAAGAGAAAGCTTTCAATGGACAAGGCAGATAGGGTTGAAAAAGGAAAGAAAATACGCCATGAGGAGCCTATCCTGCCGCCAAGCCCCGAGTGAGCTGCCCCATTACCCATTCACTTAGTTTTGCCTAGCCCCTTCATTGACATGAAGCTCATACACGAGCTATTGGTGGATGAAACTTTTTCTCCTCCAAACATGATTGCCTACCATCCCTAAGATACCTCGGAAGCTTCTCAAAGACTATCCTCACCCCATTACCGGAAAAAACTTATCCAAGGATGATAAAGCGTGGTATCAAAACCTCACAAAGGTCCTTTGAAGATGTTGCAGACGTGCCAACCTTAGTCATTTCATAGATAATCGTGACCTAACTGTGATAGGTGAGGACATAGGGCATGCTCGGGGATACCTTTTCAATTCAACCCCGATGGACCTTTGGTCGCTCTGAAGCGACCTCTTTCTATGGCGCCCATTTGACACAAGGCATGGTGGGTTACGGGCAATCAATAATGAGAAGAGATCTGCCCGCAATATCTCGCTAATGGATTCCATACTCGAGGGAGCTTTATGTAATGGGCATACCCAAGAGAGGCGAACTCCTATCCTCGAAGCCCTCTTTCACTTTTCTAAGGGCAATTTTCAATGCCCCATGCTCATCTGGAAGCAATGGCTGATGTGAGTGCCAAGGTAAAGAAGGAATAGAAATTGCTGGCCTCCCTTTGGAAGACTAATTTCAGCCCTCTTAAGAGCCAAGTTTGACATTGATAGGAAGAGCCCTTTGAGGTACTCACTCCTCACAACTTTGGCAAGAAATCACGGACCACAAGTCGCCATGTTAAGAAGAATGAGGAAGTAGGAGAACCAGCCCATGCCCCGCCTCCGCACTGCCTATTGCGCCTTGAACCCATAGCACTGAGCGAGCTAGTTCTTGCCGAGCATGACAGAGAACCAAGCCACGAAAGTGTGGGTGGGCATGTCAAGTGGAAATTGTGTGGAGCCTCAACCAGCCCCAGCCTCGGCCAGCCCCTACCAGGTTTACAAGCCCAACTCCTGTGGTGACCAGCTCTTTAGTGCACCACTTGTCACTTAGTCCACACAGAGGTAGCCAGCTCTTGGTGCACCTCCTGACCCACAGAATGGCTGGTTCCCTATTCCTCCACACCCTCCCCCATCCCAGCTGGTTCATCATCCACACCTTCCATCATTCCTATTTTGGACACCCCTACCACACCAACCACCCCTACTATCCCAACACCACCCATCTCCCCAACAATAACCAGGGTCCTAGAGGAATTAGCCACCCCAATCCTTGCTCCATCCCCTTCCACCCCTCTGCTCCAAAGCCCCTCACACTCCCACACCCCTTCAGCACATACACCTGAGGTATCCCAGACCTCTGAACCCCAACCTTTCCCCACAAAGGCTTATTCTCCCCTATTTGACACCATGGAGCTAGATCCTACACCTATCCCTGCTCCTCCCCCTTTCACCCATTTCCCCACCTCCCCTTTCACACCCATTACCCCCCAACCCTCCACCTCACTAATCCCAATCCCCTCTAGGCTAATCTCCCCCACACCTGCTCCCTACACCCAGATCCTCACCTACCTCCAAAATATCCAAGCCCAGCTCCAAACAAACGCAGACAATCAGTCTGCTACATTGGAGCTCATCCAGTCGTTAACTGCCCCATTACCACCTACCCCCATTACCCCTGCCCTCCATTTTGCCTCACAGGCAACCCAAATGCAGAACCTGTAAGTCCTAGTGCTTCCCCACTCCACTACCACCAGGTGCTACCCAAGCACCCCCACCCCCTCCCCAGTGGACCCCCTTTAGTCCCCTACCACTCCATCCCTCCCTAGATATGCCACCCTCTCCCAGGCCATGAGAAAATCCCTACATCCGTAGGGGATGTGCGATAATGGCTGATTTGGAGACCTACATCCGAACCCCTTATGAGGCCAAAATCAAAAAATTAGAGCATTTCATGCAATTTGAGAGAGAGAAGATGAGGGATCTGGTGGGACGAACATTCCAATTGGTCAAGGCTGAGCAGCACAAGGTGGCTATGCTCCAAGATCAGTTAGCTCAGAACGTAAGAAACCACCACCTGACCAAACACCTTGGCCTCACCGGAAAGATCAAGTCAAGAGTACACTTAACTCAGTAACTCCATTCCCGAGAAACCAAAATCCGTTCTGATTCCAACATCGATTCTAGTTCGGATTACAGCGGTGACTCTAGTTCAGAACCCATAGAACCCATCTATGATACTGACTTTGATCCTAGTTATTAAAAGTCTGCATCTACTGAGTCTCAAATACAATGTATAAATCTTTTGTTTTTTGTATCATTCGGTGCAATTCTATCATTTGTTTTCTTTCTTATTCCATTTTTCTCTGTTCTGTTTTATGTTATTTTGCAATTTTTTCTGTTATAGCTGTGCTCCCCTACTTCAGAAACAAACAAAAATAAACCCCTCACCCTTACTCCCTTTCCCCCCTCTTTTTCTTTTATTTTCTCAGAAAATTTGGTTCATACAATTTGCTTTACGTAATTCTCCATGCTATTATTTTTTCATTGTTTCCCTAATAATCGTGACTATGCCACCACCTTTGAACGGTGAGGACCTTTGCTCCTCATAGGTTTGGGGTGTGTGAGATGTGTCTGCCAAGGAATAGTTAACCTAAGGACAACAGAATCACCTAAGTAATCAGGAAATGAATTATTTTACTTAAGAATCATGACAATGTGGAAATTTTAAAATTTTCTTTGCAAGAATTTAGACATTCTAAACCTTGCGATATTCTACATTTCCATGATAATTACACCATAAAAACATCTTGGTATCAACACATAGTAAGTCAAAAGGAAGAGAAAAAGGTAAAGATATACTTAAAAGCTCAAGGAAAACCATAACGGAGAATTGAGCCCATATATTTTCCATCTCATTGAAGAGTGGTGAGGCAATTTTTGATTCAAAGGATTGGTGAGGCATTAGATCCACTAGAAGTTAGGAAACTCCAAATTAAAACAAGTTGACACTCATGAAGCGAGGAAAAGATCAAGGCCTTCTTTGACATGCTTGAACCTATGAGAACCAACCAAGAAAATCTGCCTGTTTGTACCCCATTTGAGCTATAAATCCTACAATTTTTCATCAAAATACCCAAAAGTACTTGAACCTATGGAACTAATTCAGCCTTCCCTCACTCGAGAATTCAGGAGGTAAAGGAGAAAGAATCAAGATGGACCATTTCGGGCAACATCAAGAAAATGAAGAGAAAATACCTCAAAAATAGGCAATATGGTGATGAAAAGAAAAGACAAACAATGTGAAAAAGTTAGCGAGAAAGGCAAAAAGGGACCTTATGTTGAAAAATGCAAGATCAAAGAAAGAACTGATCATGTGAATGTAAAGAAGAAGAAAGAAGCTAAACTCAAAAGGTGGAGTCATGAACCATCTCACGCACCGAGTTCTCAAATTCAAACCTCTGCTTCAAATTGCCTTTCCTTGAAACTTCATTCCATAAACCATACAAACAAACCTAGATTAAAAGCCCTTGTGATCCAAAGTTGAGTGAGTCATGTGGAGATGAGAAGTGACCCAATCTATGGTGAGGAGATGTCAATGATGCCATTGCCTAAGAATCATGCCTATGCTCATGCTTACAGATCCATTTGGGAGATGTAAGCGCTCTTGAGCTTGAGTGAAAATGAACCCCTCAACAAAAACAACGATGAGAGTATACCTGGTGAGTATTTGGGTTGGAACTTGAGCACCTTAAGTATGACTTATAACCTAATTTTTATCCATAGGATGAGCTTCTGCTGGCACATTTGTATGATTTTCTATGACTGTTCACTGATTGGAAATATTGAAACATTCATGAGGTTTATAAATGTTTAAATTCTGTGCAAACAATAATCAAATTTTCTATTTCATCATTGATTCAAGAGTAACTAACCTGCTCCTTGATTGCTCATTTGATAATATTGCACTGATGTTAAGCATTTCATGGAGAAGTTTGTGGGTACCTTCCTTTGAAAACCCTCGGGAGACTTCACTCCTCCTCTAGGGATCACCTAGGGGTTTAAAAGGCTTATTGCATATGCTAAATGCACTGTGCTTCCTACAAAGTGGCTCTTTATTTTGCTTTTACGTTTCTTTGCTCGGGGACTAGCAAAGCTTAGGTTTGGGGTGTGTTAAGTAGTGAAAATACCATTTTCACCCCTAACCATGAGCCTTGAAAGACTCTTGAGAAGACTAAATTAGTGCTTTAGTGTTCATATTGCAAATAACCAAAAAGACAGTCCAAATCCGAAAACCATCTTAAATGATCAAAAAGCCGACAACGCATGTCAAACTCAAAGAGGGAGTGAAGAAATAGCCTCAAAGAATGGCTAAAAGGTCCTAAAAGAGCAAGAAAAGACTGAAGAAGAAGAAGGATCCATTCGAAGAAGAATGGAAGCTAAAGCTCAATTCAAGAAGAATCTCTTCAATTCAAGAAAGAACCTTGAACTTTGCGTAAAAGAAGAAAACACTCCTCGAATAGAAGAATGACCTTTATGCGAAAAGAAGAAAACACTTTGCTAAAAGAACTTCCGAGCCAAACTACTTTGCTAAAAAGACCCTTAAACTCGGAAATGGCATAATCGGGATTTACACCCACTTTGAAGGGCATTTCAAGAACTCGACGCCCAATGTAATTAAAAGCATAGAGACATTCTGGAAGATTCCAAGCACAAACCAAAGGCATATTCCGCCCCACGTGAAAACCCAAAGATGAAATCACTTGGCGGGAACTTCTAGAAGCTCAAATCTTTTTGAATTCCCATAATGTAATTGATGCTTCTAACGATGATCAACGAACCAAATCGAGCATTTTCATTGGCCGCACAGATCCGGATCCCCGTGCTCAACAGCCATTGGGCAATCCAGATCCGAGCACTTCGATTGGTCAATTCAAATTTTGTGCGTGATAGAGGGAAAGCTATAAATTGAGAAGATATTTGCCCAATTGGGGCATCCAGATTTTGAGTTTTCATCTCTGCTTTCCTCCTTCCTACGATAGTCTATCTGCACTTGTAATTTCTTCCTCTGCTTTTGCTTTTGAGAGTTCTTTGAGAGTGCTTTTGTAACTCCAAAGAGATCGATCGCTAGTCCGAGGGCTTTCTAAAGCCGTGCTCAGTAATTGTAAGATTGAATTTAAAAGGTTGTAGAAGTGTTTTCTCCATTGGATTCATGTCAAGGGTTCTTATTGATCACCTTAGTGCATTAGACTCCTTTAGATTCACTACTTTGCATGCAATTTCCTTGATTCATTACCTGCAATTAAGCGTTGGTAACCTAGTTCGACAAGACTTGCGATGATGTTCATGTTACGAATTGAGGATAGGTCAACAACTATTGGATGATCAAAGTGACCATTTAAGTGGATGAGATCATAACCATAAGTCTAAACCCTTCCTTAATTCAGATTTATTTCTCTTACATCCGTCTTTGGTAGCCGGATGAAGATTGAATCAACTCTTTGTTGCGATTCTCCATTAAAATTCAAAGCGAAACCACGTAAAGTTATTATTTCTCCATTTGATTTATTTTAATCACTTCCCCAACTTGAATCTGGATCAGTTAGTTAGTTCTTTTCTTTATTTGCTTTTAGTTAAACGTGACAAAACCCAACACTCTCTTTTTATCTGCTTTCTAGATAATTATAGAGCCAGATCTGGTAGCACAGATCTGGAGGTCTATTTCATATTTCAGACAAATTCTCTGTGGACGATCTTTAATATACTCACTTTTAAAACTTACTACAATTGGCCCTGATCTTGCAGGCTATTGTTAGCCCTCAATGTGCTGATATCTCTTTCATAATTTAAAATTATGTAACTTATTATTCATTAATTCGTTCTCAAAATACACATAAAAAAAAGGCACATGTGGAGTGACAACAGTAATATATGTACCATATCTATTGAAACTTGCGTGTGTTTTTGTTTGTTTTCATATCTGTCATTAGCATGGGAGATGCATGCCTATTACTGGTAGGTGATTGAAGTACTGGCACTGTAATTGTCAAGAATTTGCTTCCATGAAAAGCTTTTATCATTCTAAATTTTTGATATGCATGTGCTGGTGAGGGAAAGGAAATTTTCATTAGAGAATGGAGCACATGTAAAAGGGTTGGTGCTAATGGTCACTGAATGGATGCATGACACTGTAGATGCACAGGCCAGAGCACAAATTGAGAAAAGGGGTTAAGTGTTGCTTTCTCACGGGCTTAAATGGCCTAATTTTCACAATTGCGAGCCATTTTAAGGTCTTCTCGCGAAGTCTTGTGGGCGCGAAATGATGAATTCAAAATATGTTTTTGCGTGTGGTCTCTGAAACCCCAAATGGTTGTTCTTCGCAGAGATAACCAGTTAAGCCATATGAGAAATAAGAAACTGCTTCGCGCACTTAGGCCCAACGTGAACTCTGCGTGGTAACTTCACGAAGCACACAAAGCATCTGATTCTATTTTTGCGGAGCTACATTCTTCTGCATGATTATCTGTCTCGCAAATTTACATCTGTACTCCACACGAAATCAAGTTCGCAAGCCCCTTTGGATTGTTGCGCAAGATTGGCCCTTTCAACATTGATAAATTTCTTCGATTTCTTCATTTCCTATCCCTCGGCTTTAACTCCCAGTGCTAAAAATAGACCTACATTTATTATACGATTTCATTCCCCATAATGAATTATGCGATTTACCATTCTCAATAA
The DNA here is from genome assembly GCA_021018995.1 of Chloranthus sessilifolius. Lineage (NCBI taxonomy): Eukaryota > Viridiplantae > Streptophyta > Magnoliopsida > Chloranthales > Chloranthaceae > Chloranthus > Chloranthus sessilifolius. Next base: position 46,325,883 of record CM037596.1, read on the forward strand.
TAATCACAATTTATTGCCAACTAACCTTCTTTAATTTCTTTATGGCAATCAAGCTTGGGAAGAGGCGAAATTTAATATGTCAATTCATATTCCACCTCCAAAGCACTTTAAATACAAGGGTAGTTCGTCTTCTTCACATTCATTCTCCTTTAACCTCAGCAGTCTGTCCCTACACATAACCAATGGCAGATGACAAATCCTTTGAGTTTCCGATCAAATTCGAACCAGTTTGGGGGGATCCATCGCCACCACCAAAACCCGACCCATTACAATTCTTATGGGGCAAATACGAGGAGGTCCAAAGGATCTTGGCCAAGGAGAAAGAGAAAAAGAACAAGCAAAAGAAGAAGAAAATGAAGATAGAACCACCTACATCTTCTGCCCCATCCCCTTCAATCCCTCCACCACCTGCTCAGCCTCCTTCTCCTTGATCTCTGTCCCCCCCCCCTCTCACCTGGCTTGCAGTTCCTCTTCCATAAGCAGCAGGTTGAGGATATCCCAAAGCCAAGAGGGAGAACCTTTTAGTTCACTGTCTTTCTCTATTTTTGTTTGTTTATGTGTTGTTCATTTTGTGTTGTGTGTATTTTTCTTTCCTGTTATTTCTTTTCTTATATTATCTCTGTCTTAAGCCTGCTGCACATCCACATCTACCTTTGAATCAGTGAGGATACTACTCATCATAGGTTTGGGAGTGTGGCAGGATCTGCTAATGAAATAGTTAACCTAAGTGTAGCAGAATCAAGTGAGTAAGATAGAAATCGAGCCATATTTATTTAAGAATCATAAAAAAAAGGGAAATTTATAAAATTTTAAGACCTTTAGGCATTACAAGCTTTTGAATTTTAACATTTCCATGATGTGAACACCAGGAAAACTCACTTGTATCAGTACTTAGTGAATCATTAAAGAGAGAAAAAGGTAAGGGCATGCCTAAGAGTTTAATGGAAGACCATAACTAATGAGATTTGGGCCTACAAAATTGGTTTGCTTCCTTTGAGGAGTGACTGAGGCAATTCTTTCAACCCTAAGGACTGGTTGTGTCAATGCCCTCACCAATAGTTAGGCACCTCCAAGTTGAAACAACTGATAGTACTCATGACACCTAGGAATGGATCAAGGCCTTCCCTTGAACAGTTTGAGCTTAAACAAATCAAACCCAATCAACTGCCCTTGTGCACACACCTTTTGAGCCTTAATTTCTAATTTTCTTCAAAATACACCTAAGTACTTGTACCTGAACCTATGGACCTAATTTAAACCTACCCTCACTCTGAGAATTCAGAAGGTAAAGGAGGAGCTGAAGATGGACAAGATAGAGTCAACGTTGGGTGAATGGAGATGAGATACCTAAAGCATAATAGTGTAGCAACTTAGGAAAGAGGTGGCAAGTCAGAAAAATAAAAACAAAACCAAAAGAAAGAAAAATGCATCCAAAGGAAAGAAAAATAATAATGAAGAGGAATAAGAGAGGAGTCAAGAGGAAAAGTTCATTGGAAAAATCAAAAATAAGAGGAGAAGCTGGCCACTTCAAGTTTGAAGAATTTTAAAAGAAAATGCAAGGTGTTGAACTAAGAAGGTGAAGCCATGAATCACCTCCTTCACCTACTGATTTCTCAATTTTGAATCCCTTTTCAACTTTTCATTCTTTACAACCTATCCCATAAGCCACATTACAACCCAGTCCAAAGACCCTGTGATCCAAAGTTGAATGAGCTGTCATTTAGAGACAAATAGTTGTCCAATCTATGGTGAGGATTAGCCAATGATGCCAGAACTTAGATGCTTTGCCTATGCTCATGCTTACAGACCCATTTGGGGCGTGTAACTGCTCTTGAGCTTAAGAAAAAATGGAAACCCTCAAAGTTCCTTATGAGAGTCTGCCCTGGTGAGCATTGGGACTGATGTTGAATGTATTGGGCATGACCTATAACCTAATTTTTGAATTAATGATGAGCTCAGTACTGACCTACATGTGATGTTCTCCATTGTTGTGAGCTAATTGGAAATGATGTGCATCTATGTAAAGGTTGTGATGATTAAATGTCTGTGCATATCATATGTTCAAATTCCTCACATTTTTATTGAATCAAAGGTGAACTGATGTTTAATTTCTTGACAGCTGACTTGATAATTTTGTACTTTTGCTAACTAATCTATTAAGAAGTTTGTGGGTATCTTCACTGAAAACCCTTAGGAGACTTCACTCCTCTACTAGGGATCACCTAAGGGTTTAAAAGGCTTGATGTAAAAGCTAAATGCATCTGTGTTCCCTACAAAAGTGGCATTTAAATTTTTAGAATAAGTTGTTTTAATTTCTCCTTTGCTCAGGGACTAGCAAAGATTAGGTTTGGGGGTGCATTATTCACTGAAAAGTACCACTTTTCACCTCTTAACCTAGCCTTTACTGAACCTTGAAGCTCACTAATAATCATTTGTTAAGTGTGTTTTGTAGTTGGCAATAAACTATGCAGCTTAATACAAAATCCCTGCTTTTTAGTCCAAAGAAGAGAAAGAAGACATGCAAAGATGACAGCTAAGCTAAAGCCTTATGGAACACCTTGGTAGTGCTCACCATGGTGACTCATTTGCGGTTCATCATTGACCAAAAGTCTAGCAGATGAAAGAAGCTAGCTGAGAATGGAGGAAGCTGAAACAGTAGCAAGTGCTAGGCATCAGAGGATTAAAAGAATCATCTCACAGAGTTGAGGAGCTGCCACGCAGTGCTAAGGATGCAGTGGAAGCTGCCCTCGCGCAGATAGGACGTGCTGTCAAGAGGAGAGCAGTAATCTCGTGTCCTAAACCCCTCAAAATTTGTGCTCGTGAACCTCTCGCGGAGGTCGATCCTTAAAGCAGCTGCGCGTAGAACATAGTGAGCCCATATGCATAAAGAACAATTTGTCACCTCGCGGAGTTCTCGCGAAGCCCTGGAAGAGAGAGACGCCCAAAATTTTCCTCGCATATCTCTCACATACTCTGAAGCCTAACCAGTTACTACGCGAGCATAGGAGCCTACCTACGCGAGTATCCAACGAGAGAGAATTTCTGACGCTCTACTGTGTGAGAAATCCAAGCAATTCTAAATCACTCGCGTCAAAGCATTGCAGCGTAAAGCAACTATGCGATCAACTGAAAATCTACTGTGCGAGTGAACAAGCCTCCTAAGCCAAACGCTCCTCCGTGAAGGCAAAGCAACTACGTGAGTGAATTAATGTAGATGCTAGCCCCGCGAAGGTCGAGCTCTCCACTTCTCAACCCTAACTCAAGAGCCTTTTTGGGAATTTCCCAAGGCTAGGGCACACTTCTCGAGGTGTGGATTTTGAGGCACACATCATAAAGTATTCAGGGGTTGTAATAGTGCCATGTCTGCAGGTAAAATTAGGGTTACTCTCTTTTGAGCCAAGGCCTTATGGATAGAGTATATAAGCTGTACTTAGATCTTAGTATTTTTATCTTTCCTTCATCCTCTGTCGGCTGAGAGTTCCAGCAGGCTAGGGTTAGTGTTTGATTATCTCTTTTTCTTATTTTCCTTCTCTCTTAGCCCAACATTGGCTGGCTAATCCTTCTGTAAGCAGCTAGGTTTAGTTTTATTTCAGTTTTGTAATAGGCCTTGTATACATTGGGATCTTTTGGATGAGCAGTTTTGTACAGGCTGCAGCCTTGAGACAGTTCATTGTAAGTTTTGTTTTTATCAATGGATTATTATTTTAATGACTAAATGAATCTACAGATCTTGTGGTTTCCTTAGATGTCTATAGGATCCATGCTTTGGGACTAGTCCATTCAGTTTTTAGTTGATCTAGTGTTTATTATCTGATTTCTCTTGGTTCAATAGCCACATGGATAGCAAGCCGGATCTGTAGCCAGATTCGGAGGGCTCGTAGCACTGGGACTCCATGGTGGCAGCAACAGTTTACATGGTCTTTCTCAGATCTCTATGGTATGGACAGAGCTATCAGATATCCTGTGACCATTTGAGTGGATAGAGTATAACCCTAGGGTGGTGTCTAGCCACATGTCTGAGAAGGATTCTTCTCCCCTACACATGAGTTTTTAGAGCCTTGTGAGGAGGTTTGTGTAGGAACTGGCTCCCCTTTATTTTACTTGATTGATATCAGATGTTAGATTTGATTTCTCTATAGTAATTATAGCTTGAGACTGAGTCATTGCAGGCCTTTTATAGTAATGACCAGCTGAATCTAAATCTTTATTCAACTTGTTGATGCTCCCTTTTGTGGCACAGTGAGCCGTTGATCTTGGCAAAGCACTTAGGACTTTATGGGTTAGAATACCTATGGATGTCAGCCAGATCTGTGTGGAGATCTGGGGAGTTTGCAGAACTAGTATAACATAGTGTTTGCAATAATATTCATGTCCTAATCTGGTTCAGTGGTTGGGAAAATGATCAGTCCACTCTTCTGAGTTAGATTAGCAACTTCTGGCTTTATCAATGGAACTTGACAGACTCTATAGGATAGGCTGTGGCCATTTGAATGGACAACCTACAGCCTTAAGAGCACCCCAAATGTCATAGGTTAAGTTGGATATTTCTACCGTATTGAGGTTAGTAATAGCATCTTAGCAAGGATCACTACAGAGACAGTCTAAATCTGAGTTACATTACTGCATTAACTCTATCTTAAGCTGCTTACTTCCCATCATTTGTATATTTTATTTTGGCACACACCATCACCATCTTCTTCTTAACCCTTTCTTTAAGATAGGGCTGCACTTTATTTCTCTTTTATTAGGATTAATTTAGTTAATCGTGACACCCAACTCCCTTTCTTTAGGATTGTCAGATCTGTAGCCAGATCTGGAGGCCTACTATTATAGCCCATTTTGGGTTCTAGATCAATTTCTCTATGGGATAAACTCTTACTTATCAAAACTTTCTACAATAGGCCCTGTATCTTGTAGGTCTAGGATGTTTAGGATTGCTATTTTTACCATATCTTTATCCTCTGTTTCACTTTGATGTTAATTTTCTTCCAACACTATATAATAAATCAGCTAAAACAAGTCAACAGCATGTAGCTGGGGCACCAGTAGTCCCACAGCTGCCATTTCCCCATGCATTAGCTGGCCCATCTCCTTTTGATAAGGGGAGTACTTAGATGGAGGAAATAAGAAACTTTCAAGCAGGTCAAGATCAATTTTCCCTTGCTTGATGCCATAAAATAGGTCCCTACCTATGCCAAGTTCTTGAAGGACCTTTACATACAAAAGAGGATAGCAAGGGTGCGGTTGTCTAAAAAGGTTTTTGCAATTAAACATGTTGAATCAGCTCTATCTATTTTCACACCTGAGAAATTACAGGACCCAGGAGTACCTACTATCCCTTGCATAATAGGAAACCACACCATTAGAAGAACCGTCTTGGACTTAGGGACCAGTGTAAACTTGCTCCCATATTCTGTGTATGAGGAACTAGATTTGGTGGAGCTAAAAGCCACATCTATTGTGCTCCAACTGGCTGATAGGTCTGAGAGGAGACCTATTGGTGTGGTGAAGGATGTTTTTGTGGGGGTGGACAAGTTCTACTGTCCTTCTAATTTCCTTGTTTTGGACAAGTTCCCATGCAAAAGTAAAGCCCCAATTCCTGTCATCCTTGGAAGGCCATTCTTGGCCACTGTAAATGCTTGCATACAATGCAAGTCAGGGGCGATGGAGGTGACCTTTGAGAACATGAAGGCCCAATTAAATGTGTACAATGCTGCTAGGCAACCTTAGATGGACATTGAGGACTACTGTGCAATTGATGTACTAGATGGCCTTGTGGAAGAAGAATTATCCAATCTGTTGGATTGGGACAATGTTGATGATGACTTGGAAAATATTGGGAGTTTGGTTGAGGAGGAGGCCCAAGTTCTCATAATAAAAGACAACACCAAAATAGAGTCTTCTGTGGGCCTAGAGCAGCATTCCAGTTGGAATCCTACATTGCTACCCCTTCCTCAAACCACTAAGGCACTTTTGTTGCCTTCCATTGAAAGTCCCCCTGAGCTAGAGCTGAAACAGTTCCCAGCCACATTAAAATATGCCTTCTTGGGCAAAAACAATAAGCTTCCAGTGATTATGTCCTCCTCTCGCACCAATGAGCAGTAGGAGGAATTATTGAGTGTTCTCACAAAGTACAAGAAAGCAATGGGATGGACAATAGCTGATCTTGGAGGCATTGATATCTCAGTTTGCATGCACAGAATTCACTTGGATGAGGGTGATAAATACTCTAGGGAGATGCAGAGGAAGCTTAATCCTCACATGCAGGAGGTAGTCCTTAAAGAGATAGTGAAACTGTTGGATGCAGGGGTAATCTACCCCATTTCAGATTCAGAATGGGTGTCACCTATCCAGGTGGTACCTAAAAAGTCAGTAATAACAGTTATCACTACTGATTCTGGGGAGTTGATGCCAGCCAGGGAGACCACTGGTTGGAGAGTTTGCATTGATTATAGGAAACTCAACTCCAAAACCAGGAAAGACCACTTCCCCCTCTCTTTCATTGACCAAATTTTAGATAAGCTGGCTGGGAAGGCATTTTACTATTTTCTTGATGGATACTCAGGGTATAACCAAATCCTTGTGTATCCTCAAGATCAAGAAAAAACTATTTTCACATGTCTCTTTGGCACCTTTGCTTACAGAAGGATGCCTTTTTGACTGTGCAATGCCCCAGCCACATTTCAGAGGTGCATGTATGTAATCTTTTCTGATATGATTGACAAGTTTCTGGAAATCTTCATGGATGATTTTTCAGTTTGTGGGGATAGCTTTAGCCAATGCTTGAGTCACCTTGAGCTGGTTTTACAAAGATGTGAGAAGACCAATTTGGTCCTAAGCTGGGAAAAGAGTCACTTTATGGTGACACAAGGAATTGTATAAGGCCATGTGGTCTCTCACAAAGGAATAGAGGTTGAAAAGGCTAAAGTGGACTTGACTTCACACCTGCCCCTATTAGGTGGTGAAAAATGCCACTTTTCACCCAATAACCTGACCATTGATAGACCTGTGAGCACACTAATAAGCTTTTGTCAAGTACATTTTGTAGACAGCAATAAAAGAAGATACTAATACAGAAAAGCACTCAAGAATGTCCAAAAAGGAGCTATCTCTCAGCACAGGACAAACCCAGCAACAGCACACCAGAGGGTAGCACATCACAGGACCCTTGGAGCGCGTGGCTATAGCAGGGCAAGGCGAAGGAATTGAAAACAAGCTAAGAACGTCCTATCGATTAGTCACCTGAAGACTTCGATAGGAGCTGAAAGCAAAGAAAGGAAGAATTCGTGCAGTTGAAGAGGTCTTCGATAGGATCTGAAGGCAGAAGAAGGATGAATTCGTGTGGATTAAGGAGTTCGATAGGATCTCAGAACCTATCGAGCAGCTGAAAGGAAAGAAGAAACCATCCTATCGAAAACCTGCCTGAAGTGTCAAAGGAACCTATCGAATGGTTTTTTGAACCTATCGAGATGAAAATGCTGGAACAGAACCTATCGAAGGGTGATTGAGCCTTTCGATAAGACTGAAAGCAAACCTATCGAATCGGTAATGCGAGCGTAACACAGCCGAAATGGTTTTCCAACCTGTCGAAGAGTTTCTCCAACCTGTCGAATACTCTAAACAAAGGACTGAGAAGGCTGGAACTCTAAGAGAAGATTCATCCTATCGAAACCTATCAAACGGATTTGAGAACCTAGCGAAAGGACCAAAATGCTAGATTCCAACCTGTCGAAAGCTTCCTGAACCTGTCAAAATCGTGTGCAGAACTTCTTAGAAATTCAGCTGTGCACACGTTGTGATTCAATGACCTGCTGCATGCAACCCGAGGCACTTGGTGACCTACACGACAGTTCCAGAAGATGCCCTAGAAAGCCCTAACCGACCCACGTGCTTGAACAGAACTCTAATAAACTCTGAAGGCCTTCTAGAAGGGATTTTTGGCGGGTAAAACAGAGGAGAAAGCTATATATAGAGACCCCCAATTGCAATTGGGGAGGATCGAGATCTGAGACAAATTCTAGAGATTAGAGCTTGCAGAGAAATTCCATTTCCCTCCTTTAGCCCAACCATGGTTGGCTAAGTCCCTTGGAGTAGCGAGGAGCGAAGTTAGATCTATAATTGGGTAAGGTTAAGAGTGCTATTGTAGGTTCCTAGCTACACAGACTACAAATTTGAGAGTATTTCCATTGTAGTGTGACCTTATTTGCAATGATAATGTTGGTTTTAATGCTTTAATTAGATTTAAATTTCCTTTGGTTCCATTTGGTGAACGATCGGATCTGTGTAGAAGAGTCTGTATATCAGCTCACCCACTTAACTGGTAGACCTCTTGGATACCATCTGATCTCCCTAGATCTGATACTCCTGTGATTCCTTGAGTCTGTGACCTGGGAATTGTAGCATCTATAGTGGTTTTAATTGTTCTAATTGATGCTCTGGCTTTGAAGGAAATCCCTAGGATGGTCTGTGACCATTACAGTGGACAGATCATAACCTTAAGATGAATCTAAGCTCAGGGTCCAATTGGATTCATCTGCTGCAATCCATGGATTCGATAAAGTCTATAGGATGGTCTATGAGTATTAAAGTGGACAGATCATAGCTTTAAGTCTAGGTGGATCCTATGATTTGGAGTGGAATTTATACCCCGCAACTGTGCTTATAACTAGTTGAGGAAATTATGTGCTCTGAACCTCTGTAGCATGATTAATCGAATCCGATTTTAGTGAAAACCAACCTCCAAGCTAATCTTCTCCATTTTCTACTTTTTACACTCCTCCCTTGCAAGATCTGAGCTCCTAAACTCGATCCAATTTAGTTTATGTTTAATTTCAGCTTAGTTTAAGTGACAACCCATTTTAAACCTCTCCCCTATCTTTTAGCTAACTTAGCAATAGTTAGGGTGCCAGATCTGACACAGATCTGGAGATTTATCATATTTCTAACCAACCTCCCTGTGGACATTCCCTTACTCACCATTCTTTTAAATCTTGCTACAACAGATCCTGAATACTTGCAGGTTTGTATGAGTGTGTCTGCCTAGTTTTAATGATGATTTTAGACCCTCATTTGAGGGAAGGCAAACACGCCAATAAGTTTTTGGCGCCGCTGTCGGGGAGGCATGTTTAGAAATTGATAGATCTAAGTTTTGATCATAGATATGTAGTTTTTGTTTGATTTTACTAACTGCATTTATAAGTTTTGTTGTTTTTCAGTAGTTTATGTGCATTTCATCAGATTTAAGGATACCAGTGAGAGGAGAATCGTGCTGGAGACTGCTTTATAGTTTGGATCCCTCTACTCCCCTATTATTTTTCAATTCTGTTGATAATTTTGTTAGAATAGTTAGAAAATTTGGTTGATTCTACTTGTGGTGTTGAAGATCTATTTTGCACTTGGAATCTGAGTGTTGTCTATTTGGAAGAACTCTGCAACCTCAGATTATCTCACTAAATCCAGATGTTGAAAGACTTCTATGATCTAGACCAACTACACCCACTTCTGTTGCATTTGATTCTGTAGAAATGGGTGAGCAATAGCAGCCGAGGACCCTTAAGGAGTTTAATGAACCAGGGGTCTATAATTCTCCCTTCTGCATTCAATTCGTACCTGCTCAGGGAAATTATGAAATAAAATCATCCATCATTCAAATGTTGCCCTCATTTCACGGCCTGACCAAAGAAGACCCCTACAAACACATTAATGAGTTCTTAGGACTGTGCACTACATTTAATATCACGGGTTTGGGGGAGGAGGCCATCGGGATGAGACTCTTTCCTTTTTCATTGAAGGACAGAGCCAGGACCTGGTTGTCCTTGCTTCCACCTAACAGTATTGAGTCCTGGAGTGATCTCCAATGTCAATTTCTGGCCAAATTCTTCCCTATGTGAAAGACCAGCCAGTTGAAGAAGGGTATCTTCTCTTTTACCCAAGATCCAACTGAAGACTTTCATCAATCTTGGGAGAGATTTAAGGAACTCCTCTAGAAATGCCCCCACCATCAAATCCCTGAATGGCAGTTGGTTTAAAGCTTTTATCAGGAAATTGATGCTAAAAGCAGAGATATGATAGATGCCTCCTGTGGTAGCACCTATCTCCATAAAACTGCTGAGGAGGCATGAGAGCTCTTTGACATCATTAGTTAAAACTCTATGTAAAGGGAAACCTTAGTAAGAGATCTAGAGCCTCCTAGATTGACAAAGGAGAACACCTCAAGGGGAAAGATATATGAAGTGAGTGTGCCAAGTGAATTGGAAAGGAAAGTTGATAGCTTAACTCTAAAATTTGATAGGCTGATGGGAGAGGAGGAGGCATGTGCCATATGCTAGTCCCCTGCTCATCCCTTGGAAGAATGCCCATCTGCTGACCATTTTCCTGATTTTATAACAGTGCATGTGGCTGCAGCTCAATCTTATGGGCAGCAGCCTGCTGCTGGGTATCAATGGAGGAACCACCCCAATCTGAGGTGGAAACAAGATGCATACCCCAGCCAGTAGCAGCAGCAGCCCCAGCAGCCCATGTCTTACAGAAATGTTCAGCCCTATCGAGAAGGTTATGCCCCAAGGCCTCAGTATCAACAACCCATGGTCCAACCTGTAGCTCCTCCTGTGCAGAAAACTGCACACCCTCCAACTGTGAGAACACCATCCTTTAAGGAACAAGATCTATCTTCACTGTAGAACTTGAACACATTAACCCAAACTGTGCACTCTCACAACCAAAGCATCAAAAAGATAGAGGACCAACTTGGTCAGTTGTCTGATGCTCTGACTAGGAGAAAGGGAGGAAGGTTGCCTAATCAACCACAGGACAATCCACGAAGGTAGTTTATAGTGGGTAAAGTTTCCTCCACTTATGAGGAAGTTAAATCTGTTATAACTATGAGAAGTGGTAAGTTAGTGGACAACGAAGTGGGCTGTGAGCCTGTGAGGACCTTGGAGGAAGAAAATGAAGTGATTTCTATCAGCACACAACAAAGACCACCAATGGTGGACTTACAGGAACAATTAGCTGTGAATAAAGAGGATAATGAGGATCCTCAAGAAAAGAAAAAACTCAAAAAGAAAGAGGCCCCATTGGCTAAGGCTGCAAGTGAGGGAGCAATTCCACACTTGCCATTTCCTAAGGTACTACAAGCACCTTCCCCTCTTGATAAAGGGCAAGGAAAAATTGAGGAAATGATGAAGACTTTCAAGTAAGTAAAGATCAATTTACCTTTACTTGATGACATTAAACAAGTCACAGCCTATGCCAAGATTTTAAAAGACCTGTGCACCCATAAAAGACAGTCTAGGATACACTTATCCAAGAAAGTCTTTTCAGCAGAAAAAGTTAAGGATGTCCTGTCCATTGCAACTCCCCCCAAACTTCAAGACCCTGGACTCCCCACCATCCCCTGCATCATTGGGAATCATAGCATTGACAAAGCCCTATTAGATCTGGGATCCAATGTAAATTTGCTTCCATATTCAGTATATGAGAAGCTGGGCTTAGGCAAATTAAAGCCCACACATGTGGTTCTCCAGCTGGTTGACAGAACTGAAAGGAAACCTGTGGGGATAATCGAGGATGTTTTGGTTGGAGTTAACAAATTCTTTTATCCTCCTGACTTTTTGGTGTTGGATATGGAACCAGGTAGGAATGCCACTTCCATACCTGTGATTCTAGGCAGACCCTTTTTGGCCACAGCTAATGCTTGTATTCAATGCAGGTCTGGAATCATGGAAGTGTCATTTGGAAATATGAAGGTCAAATTGAATGTGTACAATGCAGCAAATCAACCTCATCCTGATGAGGATTGTTTTTCTCTTGATGTAATAGATGAGGTTGTCCAGGAAAATGTGAATATGCTGCTACATGGTAAGGAATGGTGTAATGAATTAGCCAAAGTGTGGAAGGAAATAGAGGTAGAGCAGGGTCTCACCTCTGAGATCGAGCATGTGAAACTTGTCTCTTCTGAAGCTCCACCAGCACAGCACCATCCATGGAGGCCTACTTTATTACCCCTACCACCCCCCCAGACACCCCTATTGCCCTCCTTCATCAGTCCCCCAGAGGTGGAGTTAAAGCAACTCCCACAATCTTTGAAATATGCCTTTTTAGGAGACAACATCAAACTGTCTGTGATAATCTCTGCTTCCCTCACTCTCGAGCAGGAAAAAGAACTACTGTGTGTACTAAAAAGGCATAAGAAGGCAATAGGATGGACCATTGCAGACCTTGGGGGAATAAATCCTGCTGTGTGCATGCATAAAATTCATCTCGAGGAAGGATCCAACACATGCAGGAGGTTGTGATGAAGGAGGTGGTCAAACTCCTAGATGCTGGGATAATTTATCCCATCTCGAATTCACAATGGGTAGCACCTACCCAGGTAGTACCCAAGAAATCTGGCATTAAAGTTGTTGAAGCAGATTTAGGAGAGCTGATCCCAACCAAACAGACCACTGGTTGGAGGGTATGCATAGACTACCGAAAACTCAATGAAAAGACCAGTAAGGATCACTTCCCACTGCCCTTCAGAGACTAATTCATGGACAAGCTGGTCGGCAAGGCCTATTACTATTTTCTTCATGGATATTCAGGGTACAATCAGATCCCTGTATATCCCCAGGACCAAGAAAAAACCACATTCACTTGCCCATTTGGAACCTTTGCATACAGAAGGATGCCATTTAGGTTGTGTAATGCACCTGCCATGTTCCAAAGATCCATGTATGCTATCTTCTCTGACATGATTGATAAGTTTTTGGAGATCTTTATGGATGATTTCTCCATTTATGGAGATGATTTTAGCCAATGCCTACACCACCTCAGTTCCGTACTGCAAAGGTGTGAGGAGACCAATTTAGTTCTGAGTTGGGAGAAAAGTCACTTTATGGTGACTCAAGGCACTGTTCTAGGACATGTTGTCTCTCACAAAGGAATCAAACTTGATCAAGCTAAGATCGATTTAATTGCCCACTTGCCCCCTCCGAAAACTGTCAAACAAGTTAGGTCATTTCTGGGTCATGTTGGCTTCTACAAAAGGTTCATCAAGGATTTTAGCAAAATCTCCAAACCCCTCTGCCACTTGTTGTGCCAGGATGTTCCTTTTGACTTTAATGCTGAATGTCAAGTTGCTTTTGAACTACTAAAAACTTGTCTAACCACAGCCCCCATCCTGCAATCCCCTGATTTTTCTCTGCCATTTGAGCTGATGTGTGATTGTTGGGGAAATTCTAGTGTGATGATTTATGGTGTAAACATCAAGAGAAAATAGAGATGGGTTCAGCACAGCTGGGAAATCCTTGGCCTGTAAGGTACAGGATCCTTTGTAGCAAGTTTTAAAAGAAATTAAGGGTATGTCCACAGAGAAGTGGTTTGGAATTAGGTAAATCTCCAGATCTGTAAGAGATCTAGCACCCTAACTAATGTTGGTCTAGCTAAAAGACAGGGGAGAGATTACATTGGATTTTCACTTAATCTAAACTATAATTAAAATGTAGATTGTCTTAGATCGAATCTGGAGCCTCAGATCTTGCAGATGGAGGGTTTAAAAACTCAGAAAATGGAGAAGAACAGCTTGGCGATTGCTTTCACTGCAATCGGGTTGAGCTAAGCATATTATAGGGGTTCAAAAGCACACAAGTCTCTCAGCTGGCCAAAAGCACAGCTACAGGGTATAAATTCCACTCCAAATCACAAGATCCACCTGGTCTTAAGGCTATGATCTGTCCACTTTAATGGTCATAGACCATCCTATAGACTTTATCGAATCCATGGATTGCAGCAGATGAATCCAATTGAGGCCTGAGCTTAGATTTACCTTAAGGTTATGATCTGTCCACTTTAATGGTCACAGACCATCCTAGAGATCTCTTACAAAGCCAGAGCCTCAATTAGAATATTTAAAACCACTACAGATACTGCAATTTCCAGGTCAAAGACGCAGGATATTACAGGGATATCAGATCCAGGGAATTCAGATGATATCCAAGAGGTCTACCAGTTAAGTGGGTGAGCTGATCAAGCAACTCCTCTACACAAATCCGATCGAGCACCATAAGGAATCAAAAGAGCTTTAGATCTAATTAAAACATTGAAAACAACATTTACGTTGCAATCAAACTCACTCTACAATGAAATGCTCTCAGATCTGTAGTCTGTGTAGCAATTAACCCCAGCAACACTCTTAACCTTACCCAATCACAGATCTAACTCACTCCTTGCTGCTCTTAGGGAATTAGCCAACCATGGTTGAGCTAAAGGAAGAAAATAGAATCTCGCTGCAAGCTCTGATCTCCAGGAAATTGTTCAAAATTTTGATCATCCCCAATGGCAATTGGGGATCTCTATATATAGTTTTCTCCGCTATTTTTTCTCGCCAAAAATCTCTTCTAGAAGGTCGTCAAAGTTTGTTAGAGTTTTGTTAAAGCACGTGGGATGGTTAGGGCTTTCTAGGGCATCTTTTAAAACCTCACGTCGGTCATCAAAGTACCTCGATTTACGTGTAGCAGGTTACCAAGTCTCAGTGTGTGCATAGCATAGTTTCTGAGAAGTTTAGCACACGATTTTGACAGGTTGGAGAAGCTTTCGACAGGTTAAAAGTAAGCTTGTAGTCCCTTTCCATAGTTTCCCTGGTCTCTTTGATAGGTACCAATAGGATGAGTTTTCTCTTTGAAGCTTCAGGGTCCTCAGCCCATTATCTGGAATATTCGATAGGTTGGCTGAGTATTTTGATAAGTCCAGAGGTCCTTTTCGATAAGTTCAGCTCTGCATGCCGTCATCCCGATAGGTTGGCTCTCATTCCTATGGAAAGGCTTAAGCATCCTTCCATAGGTTCAATTCAAGCATCTTCATTTCGATAGGTTGAGGAAGCCTTTGACAGGTTCTCTTTTTCTCCTCAGGTAAGCTTTCGATAGGTTGAGCTTTCTCTTTCATTCATCTGCTCGATAGGTTCAGGGTTCCTGTCGAATCCCTCACTTCAGCACATGTCTTCCTCTTTCTGCCTTCAGATCCTATCGAGCCCTTCTCCAACTGCACGAATTCTTCTCTTTTATCCTTCAGCTCTTATCGAAGTCTTCCAGATGCCCTTTCGATAGGTTGTTTTAAGACCTGTCTTCACTTCTAGCCTTTTGTTCTGCTATAGCCACGCATTTAAGGGCTCAGTGATGTGCTGCCCTCTAGTGTGCTATTGTTGGGTCTGCATAGTGCTGAGAGATGGCTTCTTCGTGGGTATTCTTAAGTAGTTTTCTGCATTATTACCATCTTTCACTGCTATCTACAAAAGGCACTCAACAGAGGCTTATTAGAATAGCAACAAGTTTTTGGCACCGTTGTCGGGGAGTAGATTTTAAAATTGGTAGACCTAAGTTTTTTTTTATTTTATTTTTACATCAGTGCTAACTGTTCTGTTGTTTAAATATGTGCAGTTACATTTGAGCTTGGAATCTACTCAGTTTTGAAGGTTTGCTTTGCATAATATTTTTTCTCTATTTCTATGTTGTATGTTTGGTAGGAGGACTCTCAATCCTGAGATTGTCCTTCTGAATTTAGAAGTTGAAAGGCTACTGAGAACCAAACAAACATCACAGAATTTTGCTGAGACTGATACTATGGGTGAGCAACCTAGACTTTTGAGAGATTACTTTGCACCTGGTGCATATAATTCCCCATTTTGTATTCAATTTCCTAATGTTGAAGGAAATTATGAGATCAAATCATCAACTATCCAGATGCTTCCTTCCTTCCATGGTTTAAGTAAGGAAGATCCATACAAGCATGTGGATCAATTCTTGTCTCTTTGTACAACATTCAACATAGCTGGACTGGGTCCAGAGGCAACCAAGCTCAGGCTCTTTCCTTTTTCATTAAAGGACAAAGCTAGAGCATGGATGTCCATGTTGCCCCCAAACAGTATTACTTCTTGGAATGATTTGCAATGTCAATTTTTAGCCAAATACTTATGTCTAAGACCAGCCAGTTGAGACAAAATATTGTTTCCTTCTCACAACACTCAACTGAAACTTTTCATGAAGCATGGGAAAGGTTTAAAGAACTTTTAAGGCAATGTCCTCATCATCAAATTCCCCGATGGCAGCTTGTTTAAAGTTTCTATCAGGGAATTGATCAAAAGGGCAAGAATATGGTAGATGCTTCCTGTGGAGGCACCTATTTGCAAAAAACAGTTGAGGAGGTCTGGGACCTATTTGAAGTTATTGGTGAAAATTCAACTCAACAAGAATCTTTGTCAAGAGACATTGAGAATCCTGCTCGGTTGAACAATCAGCAGACCACCAAGGGAAAGATTTATGAGGTGAATGAGTTGGAAAGGAAGATGGATAATTTAACCACCAAGTTTGACAGATTGATGGACTCACTTAAAAATCCAATGGTTGCAAGAGTGGAGGAGGCATGTCTGTTATGCCAGTCTCCTACTCATTCCCATGATCAATGTCCAGCTGCACCACAGTTCCCAGATCTAGTGGTGGAGCAAGCTCATGCTGCCCAATCGTTTGGACAAATGCAATCTAATGAATATGCATGGAGAGGGCACCCCAATTAAAGGTGGAGCCAGGGCAATTATCAATCACAACAGCAGCAGCAACCAAAGAACCAAATACCTTTCAATACTGCTCAGCCTTACCAGCAAAATTTTTATACCAAGCCAAATTTTCAGCAGCCCATTCCACAACAGATGGCACAACCTGTGCAGCAATCTGCTCCAGTTCAAACCCCTTCTAGATCCCCTTCTTTTGAAGACCAAGTTCTAACTTCACTCCAGAATTTAGGGTCTTTAACTCAGACTGTAAACTTTCACAGTTAGAGTATAAAGAAGATTGAAGAAACATTGGGTCAACTTTCAAATACTTTGGCCAAAAGAGGAAGGGAGTTACCAGTAACCCTTGAACAATCCCAAAGGACAGTTCATGGTTGGAGAGGCTTCTGTTTCACATGAAGAAGTAAAAGCAATCACTACTTTGAGAAGTGAGAGAGTTGTAAATAATAATGTGGATACAGAAAAAGAAGAAAAAAATAAGGAAACTGCTAGGAACATGCAGCAGGAGCAGCATGATGATAGGCATTGGGGGTATTGATGTACCTCCGAAAAATCAAAAAAATGAAAAAACAAAAAATCAAAAAAATTCTGGTGATGATTCTAAAGCTATAAATGAAGGACTAGTTCCTCATTTACCATTTTCCCATGCCATGAAATTTGCATCCCCTTTTGATAAAGGGAATACAAAAATAGACAAAATGATGAAAACTTTCAAGCAAGTCAAGATAAATCTTCCTTTGCTTGATGCAATCAAGCAAATCCCAGCCTATGCAAAATTTTTGAAGGACATTTGCACACACAAAAGACAATCTAGGATCCAGTTATCCAAGAAGGTCTTTGCTGTGGAAAAAGTTAAACAGGTTTTGTCCATTGCCACACCTCCTAAACTCCAAGATCCTGGAATCCCCACAATCACTTGTATTATTGGGGAACATATCATTGAAAAGGCCTTATTAGATTTGGGTGCTAGTGTCAACCTGCTTCCATATTCTGTATATGAGAAACTATGTTTGGGTGAGTTAAAACCCACTCATGTGGTGTTACAATTTGCAGACAGATCTGAAAGAAAGCCAGTTGGGGTAATTGAGGATGTGTTGGTAGGAGTAGATAAGTTTTTCTACCCTGCTGATTTTCTGGTACTGGACATGGAACCTACAAAAAGCAGAACTTCCATCCCTGTCATTTTGGGGAGACCATTCCTGGCTACAGCCAATGCTTGCATTCACTGCAGGTCTGATATTATGGAAGTGTCTTTTGGAAATATGAAGGTAAAGTTAAATATTTACAATGCAGTTACCCAACCTCAATTCAGCTTTGAGGAATGCTTTCTTGTTGATTTGTTGGATGAACTGGTAGAAGAAACTTTACCACAGTTTTTGCAGTGTGAGGATTTAATCACAGATTTTGAAGATGTTTGGAGAAATGATGTGGAAGAGATAGTTTGTGCCTCAAAGTCTGAGGAGGTCAGAGCTGTGCAAGAAACTCATGTGAAAACAACAAGGTTTTCTTCATGGAAACCTGTTGTTTTTTCCCTTCCACAAACAGCCAAGGTACCTTTGTTACCTTCTTTTCTCAGCCCACCTGATGTAGAGCTGAAACAGTTGCCAGAAAATTTGAAATATGTGTTTTTAGGAGACCATAAAACATTGCCTGTGATTATTTCTTCCTCCCTCACTGAGGAGTAGGAGAAAGAGTTGTTGATTGTATTGAAACAACATAAGAGGGCAATTGGCTAGACTATTGCTGATTTGGGAGGAATCAGTCCAGCTATTTGCATACATAAAATTCACTTGGAAGAAGATGTAAAGCCTTCTAGAGAAATGAAAAAGAGGCTGAACCCTCATATGCAAGAAGTGGTCATGAAGGAGGTTGTTAAGTTGTTGGATGATGAGGTCATTTACCCCATCTCAGATTCAGCTTGGGTGGCACCTACACAGGTGGTACCTAAGAAATCTGAGATCACTGTTGTAACCTCAGATTCTAGTGAGCTCATTTCAACCAGACAAATAACTGGTTGGAGGGTCTTTATTGACTACAGAAAGCTCAACACAATGACCAGAAATGACCATTTCCCTCTTCCATTCATTGATCAGATTTTGGATAAGTTAGCAGGAAAAGCTTATTACTATTTTCTTGATGGTTACTCTGGTTACAACCAGATTCCTATGTATCCACAAGATCAGGAAAAGACCACATTCACTTACCCCTTTGGCACTTTTGCCTATAGGAGGATGCCTTTTGGTCTTTGTAATGCTCCTGCTACCTTTCAAAGATGTATGTACTCCATTTTCTCTGAAATGATTGACCAATTTATGGAGATTTTTATGGATGACTTTTCAATATATGGAGACAGTTTTGCCCAGTGTTTACATCATCTCAGCTTGGTGTTACAGAGATGTAAGGAAACTAATTTAGTTTTGAGTTGGGAGAAGAGCCATTTCATGGTCACCCAAGGCATTGTCCTTGGTCATGTTGTCTCCCATAAGGGCATTGAGGTGGACAGAGCAAAAATTGATTTAATTGCACATTTGCCTCCTCCCAAAACTATTAAGCAAATCAGAAGTTTTTTGGGGCACGCTGAATTTTACAGGAGGTTCATTAAGGACTTCAGTAAAATATCCAAGCCTCTTTGTCATTTATTGTGCCAAGATGCCCCTTTTGTTTTCAATTATGAATGCCTTAAGGCATTTGAATTCTTAAAAAATTATTTGATTTCAGCTCCAATATTACAATCTCTTGATTATTCACTGCCTTTTGAGCAGATGTGTGATGCATCAGATTATGCTTTGGGAGCTGTTCTTGGGAAGAGAAAGGATAAGCTGCCTCATGTCATAGCTTATGCCAGTAGATCAATGATTGATGCACAACTCAATTACACAACAACTGAGAAAGAGCTGTTGGCAGTTGTTTTTGCTTTGGAGAAATTCAGGTCATATGTTTTGGGTTCACAAATTGTGGTGTTCACTAACCACTCGGCCCTGAAATACCTTCTGTCTAAAGAGGATACCAAACCAAGATTAATCAGGTGGATCCTCCTATTACAGGAGTTTGATTTACTAATTAAAGACAAAAAGGGTGTGGAAAATATGGTGGCTGATCACCTGTCTAGAATTATAACTGCTGAGATTGATAGGTTGCATATCAATGACTCTTTTCCTGATGAGCAACTTTTTGCTATCAATGTACACACCCCTTGGTTTGCAAATATAGTCAACTTTTTGGCTACTGGAAGGACCCCTCAACACTGGAATAAAATGGATAAAGATCTTTTCTTCTCAAAGGTTAAACATTTTATTTGGGAGGATCCTTATCTGTTCAAGATTTGTGCAGACCAAATAATTAGAAGATGTGTCCATGAAGAAGACTTTCATAGCATACTTTCCATGTGTCATGAACAGGCCTGTGGAGGTCATTTTAGTGGAAACAAAACTGCTGCAAAGGTTTTGCAGTGTGGATTTTATTGGCCCACACTCTTCAAAGATGCACTGCAGCACTGTAAGTCTTGTCAGAATTGTAAGAGATTGGGCAGCATTTCCAAGAGAAATTCAATGCCTTTACAGCCTATTTTGGTAGTGGAATTGTTTGATATTTGGGGGATAGATTTCATGGGACCCTTTCCTCCTTCAAATTATTTTAATTTTATCTTAGTAGCTATGAATTATGTATCAAAATGGGTTGAAGCCACAACCACTAAAACCGATGACCACAGAGTTGTCCTTAAATTCTTAAAGGATAACATTTTTTCCAGGTTTGGTTCCCCCAGAGCCATTATCAGTGATTGGGGGAGCCATTTTTATAATAAGCATTTTGAAGCTTTATTGAAAAAGTACTCTGTGACTCACAGAGTAGCTACTCCATATCATCCACAGACCAGTGGACAAGTGGAGATTTCCAACAAAGAAATCAAACATACACTGGAAAAGACTGTGAGGAAGGACAGAAAGGATTGGTCCTTTAAGCTAAATGATGCATTGTGGGCATATAGGACAGCCTATAAAACCCCAATTGGCATGTCCCCATTTAGATTGGTCTATGGTAAAGCATGCCATTTACCAGTGGAGTTAGAATATAAGGCCTTTTGGGCCATTAAAACTTTAAACATGGATCTTACTATTGCTGGTAATCACAGGAAACTGCAGCTCTCTGAGTTGGAAGAGCTGAGGATGGATTCATACACCAATGCAAGATCTTACAAAAAAAAAGTTAAGGCTTTCTATGACAAAAATCTCCTAAGAAAAGAATTCACAACTGGCACCAAGGTATGGTTATTCAATTCAAAACTAAACTTTTTTCCAGGAAAGCTGAGATCCAAATGGGAAGGGCCATATATTGTCATTCAAGCATCCCCATCTGGAGCTGTTGAAATTATGGACCCAAGTGATGGGAGAACCTTGAAAGGAAATGGTTAGAGGCTCAAACCATGCATTGAAAATATTCTGGAGCCTGTGATGACCATCTATCATCAAGAGCCTCCACAAATCTGATGTCACACAACTGTATCATATGTATTGGAACTGTCTCTATTCTATGAAATTTGAATAGTTTTGTAATTGTTTTTTCTCTACATTAGTCAGGTTTTAGTTAAATTTTCTTGGAGGAATCATAAGTTCTGAAATTTTTGTGGTTAAATTTGAGTTCTGTACTTCAGAACTTTTGTTCATAATTTTCAAAAAGTTCTATAATCATTTCGTAAAGAAAAGTTCATTTCGACAAGTACAATCTTCTTTTCGAAAAGGATCTGAACTTGTAACCACAACTATTCGAAAAGAATGAATATGCTTTTCGAATAGTTGTATCTGGAGCTTTTTGCTTTTCGAAAAGTTGTTTCTGGAGCTTTTTGCTTTTCGAATAGTTATGTTTGGAGCCTATTGTTTTTTGAATGGTACTGATGCCATTCTCCTTTTTCAAAAGGACTTTTTTGAACTTTTCAAAAACTTCAATAAGGCTTTGCGAAATCAATTTAAGCATATTTAAACCCATTCGAAGCAAGGTTTTCATATTCAACAGCATTCTAGCCCGTCTTGTGTCGCGAAAAACCCATTTTTTTTTCTCTACGTTCTTCGGGAGCTCAGAACGAATTACCTTCATTTCTTTGCCATTGATTATGCTTGAAAAGAAGAACATTTTGCCTCTGGTTTTGGTGGATTTGATCAAGCGGTCAGAGATTTTGAGCAAACCCTAGGTTTTGAAATTTTTCTCCCCATATGCTCTGTCTGTGCTTTCAAGATTTGATTTTTTTTCTATAAACACACATTGTCTGAGATTCCAGAGAGTTGGTAGTTAATTATTGTTAAAAGGAGGAACTTTTCTAAAGAACTGTTTAGAAATTATTAAAATGGGTAAAGCTGAAAAATCGCTGGCTGTAATGTTCCCTAGGTCTTCTGCTAAGAAAGTTAGTAAGCCCTCCACCAAAGGAAAAGCCAAAACCTCAGCCAAGAGAAAACTGTCGATGGATAAGGCTGATAAAATTGAGAAAGGAAAAAAGGTTTGAATTGAGGAACCCATCCCCACAGCTGACCCTAGTCCTGAGCCTGAGCTTCCTCCTCTTCCTATGCATTTGGTACTGCCAAACCCTTTCATCGAAGCTCAGAAACTGATCCCAGAGCTTATTGTTGATGAGAATTTTTTCTTGAACAAACCTAAATATAAGCTATCCTTGAACTACATCAGGGATGCTTCACTGAGCAATATCCTAACCCCTCTTCCAGAGAAAATGTATCCAAGAATGGTGAGATTATGGTACCAAAACATGGTGAAAGTGACTGAGAAGGATGCTGATGTCCCAACTCTTGTAATTTTCATTGATGACTGTGATTTAACAATCACTTATGAAGACATTGGAAATGCCTTGGGAATACCATTTCAGCATGATTCGGCTGGTCCTTTGGCTGCACCAAAGACAACTTCTTTTAGAGATATGGTTGCACATCTAACCAAGGCATAGTTGGAACTGGACAGTTCATCATTAGGAGAGACTTAGCACCTCAATTTTTGCTGATGGATTCCATTTTGAGAGGTTGTTTTTATGTCACTGGGCACAGTCAGGAAAGAAGGACACCCATTTTGGAGGCACTCTTTCATTTTTCAAAAGGGCAATTCTTCAATGCCCCTATTCTGATTTTTGAAGCCATGGCTGACATTAGTGCCAAGATGAAGAAGGAACAAAAAATAGCTGGAATACCATTTGGAAGGCTGACCACAGCCCTACTTAGGGCCAAATTTGACATTGATGAACAAGAGCCATTTGAAATTGTATCCCCTCATGCTTTTGGGGAGAGGGCTTAGACTACAAGCCAAACCATGTTGAATAGAATGAGGGAGGAAGCTGAGCCAGCTCAAGAACCTGATATACCTGCACCTGAGGTGACCAGCTCTTTAGCTGCACCCATTGCCCCTACAATTGCCAGTGAACCTGCCATACCGAAAATAGAGGTGACCAGCTCTTTAGCTGCACCTATTGCACCTGCAGCTGACATTGAACATACTACTATTGAGGAGATACCCAGCTCTTTAGCTATACCCATTGTTGAAGAGGTCATCATCTTACCCACTTCACCTAGCACAGCTCCTATTCCTTCACCCATTCCAGCAGTCCCATCACTCATCACCACCATAATCCCAATTGCAGACTCTCCCTCTACACCAACCACTCCAGCCATACTTACACCACCAATTTCACCTAACAATGTCCAAGATATTGCCACAGATTTTGTTGAACACTCTCCTAGCACTCCCCTCCTCCATAGCTTCTCAGGTTCACCTGCTCATTCAACTCATACACCTGAAATCACCCATACCCCTGAACCTGATATATTCACAACAGAGGGCTATTCATCTTTGATGGGATCTATCTTGGAGAATATTGGGCTTGAATCTGTTCCCATACCTGACCCTCCTCATTTCACCCATTTGGCTACTTCCCCCTTTACAGCCATTTCACCCATTGCTCCTCAACCATCTACATCAATTTTACCAGCCCCTACTTTGCATACCACACCCACACCTGACACAATTAGCCAAATCTTCACCTTTCTCCAATCCATCCAAGCCCAACTACAGATCAATACAGACAACCAATCTGTGACAAATTCCATTCTCCAAACCTTGGCCTCCACATCCCAACCAACTACCTTAGCCACAGTTCCTTCTGTTTCTGACCAAGCTACCCAAACAGAACTGGAAGTAACATTTTTAGATCCACTCATCCTTGCTGTTTCTGATCAAGCCACCCAAACAGACCCTGAGGTAGTGCTGGTAGATTCATCTTCCCCTTCCCCCACTGCTGGAATACATATGGTCCCCTACCACTCCATTCCCATCCCACGATTTGCCACTCTTAAAAGGGCTATGGAAGAGAACCCTTACATCTTTCGTGACGTCCTTAAGGGGATTGCGGATTTCCACACTTACATCAAAACCCCTTATGAAGAACAGAATCGAAAGCTAGAGCTGTTTATGGAATTTGAGAGAAATAAGATGCGAGACCTGTTGAGCCAAACATTTTAGATGGTTAGGAGTGAGCAACACGAAGTTACCATGTTACAAGAGAGTCTGGCACAAGAAAAACTAAGGACTGATAGACTTGCAAAATATATTGGCCTCACCAAAAAGATCAAATCTGAGGAGTACACCGAACTTCAAGCCACAATCTAAGAGAAAGCTAAATCGAGCTCAGACTCCAATAATGACTCAGGTTCTGACTCTAACAGTGATTCCAGTTCTGACCCCATTGAACCAACTTATGATACAGATTTTAACCCTAGTTATTAGAATACCTTATACATGTTTGTTTTGTTGGTTCTGTACTGTGTAATTAATGTTTACTGCTGACTTTTGTTAATTTACAATTACTGTGCATTTCTTTTCTTTCTTCTCTATCAATATGCTTTTTGTTTTTTGTTCTTTTCTTTTTACTTATTCACTTCTGGACCAATGAGGTCACTGCTCATCATAGGTTTGGGGGTGTGGCAGAACTACCAATAGTTTAGTTAACATCAGTGCAGCTTATGATCAGCATAATTTTTGAAAATAAAGTAATTTCACACCTGTTGTTTTGAAAAATGAGGAAGTTAAAACTTTTTTAAATTGATTTCTAGTGTAATTCTAATACTTTCATGAAGTGAATGTCAGAAAATTTCCAAAAGAAAATTGATGTTTTAGTAAACTTAAAAAGAGAGAAAACAGTGATGATATACCTCAGGAATTTGATAGGAAACTATACCCAGTGAGATTTGGGCCTGAAATGTATTCTTTGGAGGTATGAATTGGCATTTTTTTCTGCTCTAGGGACTGTTTGAACCTGCTTACTTTCACTAGAAGTTACACATATCCAAATTGAAATAATTTGACTGTAATCATGATTTTATAGACATGATGTAAGGCCTCCTTTTTGACAGTTTGAGCTTCAAAAAGCCCCACCATTTGAAACTATCCTTGATACACACCATTTGAGCTTTATAAATCCAAGATTTTTTTGAAACCTCATCAACCTCATTTAGCCTAATCCTCACTCTGAATATTCAGAAGGTAAAGGAAAGGAAGCTGAAGAAAGGAGAGTTGGGTATCAGTTTGGTAAAAAGAAAAATAATTGAAGGCAATGATGTATCAGCAGAAGAAATGTGGCATTCCAGTTAATGTCATTTTGTAAAAAAAAGGAAAAAAAAAAATAAGGGGGAAGAAAAGTCATTTCATTTGACGTTTGAAAAAGAAAGAGAAAAAGATGGCCACTTTGGCTCTGAAAATTCAAAGGAGAAAATGACATTGTGATGAATTAAAAAAAAAGTGTGTCTGTCACTTCCTTACCTTGACTGACTTCTAGATTGTGAAATCCATTCCAACCCTTTTATTCTTGATAAATTTCACCCATAAGCCAAATTACAACCCAAGTTAAAGTCCTTACTGATCAATGATGGATTGAGCTGTCACATGGAGATAAGGATTTGTGTAATCTATGGTGAAAAGAGCAGTGAATTCAGAACTAAAAAGCAATGCCTATGCTCCTGCTTACAGTCCTATTTGAGGGCTGTAACTGCTCTTGAGCTGTGTGAAATAGTACAACCCTCTTACTTGCATGTTGAGTGAAAATCCTGGTAAGAGTTGGGTTTGAAATCAACTTATTGGGGTAACATCAAAACTGAATTCTCAAATAGAAGGCAAGCTTTTCATTAATTTGTCTTGTAAAAACTTTTTGACACAAACTGAGTGAATGGTAAAAGGAATTACAGCAGAATTTTAGTTTTGAACTGATAGTTTCTTGAGATTCCTCTTACAGCCTGACTGATGCAGGTGTGAATAATCTGATTGGATGAAAGTCTGCTTTAACAGAACTGCATTGATATTAACTGATTTATTGGAGAAGTTTGTGGGTACCTTCACTGAAAACCCTCAGGAGACTTCACTCCTCCACTAGAGATCACCTAGGGGTTTAAAAGGCTTGTTGCATATGCTAAATGCAACTGTGCTCCCTAAAAAAATGGCTTTTCATTCTATTTTTAAATTTTGTCTTTGCTCAGGGACTAGCAAAGATTAGGTTTGGGGGTGTGTTGAGAACTAGAAAATACCATTTTCCACCCCTTAACGTGGGTCTTGATAGACCTTTGAGAGAACTAAATAAGTGTTTTAAGTATTTGTTTTACAGCTAACAATAAAAGCAGGCTTAACCCTGAAAGCAGCTTAAAAGTGCCAAAAAAATGATGATCCATTTTTTATCTAAAGGAAGAAAGAGAAGGGACAGCCCCACTGGCTGTCTAAATGCCTAAACCAAAGAGGACAAAGGCCTAGTTTCAACCTAGAAAGAGGTTTAGAGCTACTCGAAAAAAAGAATGCATTACATAATGCTTTTTGATAGGATGCCTAAACTATTTGAAAAGAACCTGAACTCTGTGAAAAGAACTAAAAGCTCCAGGCTTAGTGTTCGAAGAGCACCTGATCTATTCAAAAAGATTCCTGACCTATTCGAAAAGAAGAAAATTTCTTGCGAACAGCACCAGATCTGTGCGAATAGAGCTTCAGAAGTTACAATGCCTTTCGAAAAGGTCTCCAAACTATGTGAAATGGTATTCTGCAGATTCCCAGCATCCGCAAGGGCAATTCAGTAATCTCTGCACGCACCCCAATGCATTAGAAAACCCAGGGACATTCCAAAAGATTCTGAGCACGAACCAGAGGCATATTCCACTCCATGTGAACACCCAAAGATGAAATTGCTTTGCGGGAACTTCTAGAAGCTTAAACAAATTTTTGAATTACATAACAGAATTGATGCTTACGCTAATTAATTTGAACCGATCAAGCAATTACGATTGGCGAGTATCTGGATCCTTGTGCTCGACTCCTATTGGCTAATATGGATCTAACCAATTCTGATTGGTTAATGCACATCTGAAATGGACTTGGGGAAAAAACTATAAATAGACTAACTATTTGCCCAATTTGAGTATCCAGAGTTTGAGTTTCATTTCTGTTGCCCCATTTCCAATTCAGATAGCTTGTCTGAAACCTCTATAATAGCCTAGCTTTTGTTTGTAACTGAGAACTATGAGATACTTATGTAATTCAAGTGAGAATTGTATTCAAGACTATAAATCCGAGAGCTGTTTAAGTTGTGCTCTGTAATTGTAATGGTGGATTTGAAAAGGTTGCTTTCAACAGTACGTTCTCAATCAGATTCATGTTGAGGGTTCCTTATGATCTCCTTACTCATTAGACTCCTTTAGATTTACTATTTTTAAAGTAATTTCCCTTAATTCATTATCCCTGTGAGAATCTGCGTTTGTAACCTAATTTCTTATAGCATTTGTAGTGGTGCTCATGTTCTGAATCAAGAATCCGGATTGAAGACTATTGGATGATCTGTGTCCATGACAGTGGACAGGTCATAGCCATAAGTTCAACTCGATCCTAATCCTTGAGTTGGATCATTTTCTCTTACATCTGAGCTGGTAGCCAGATGATGATTTGAGACTTTCTCAACTGTGCTACACTAGTTCTCATTCTGTAATCAGTTATTAAGCTTAAGTCAACTATTACTTCTCCATTCTTATTAATTTTACATCCAATTCCCCCAACTCGGATCTAGATCACTTAGTTTAAATTCTACTTTTAGATAATTTAGTTAATGTGACAAATTCAACCTCTCATCTTATTCACTTTGTAGATAGGATTAGAAGCCAGATCTAGTAACTCAGATATGGAGGTTTACCATTCATTTTAAATCAATTCCCTGTGGACGATCTTTTACTCACTTACATTTAAAACTTGCTACAATTGGCCCTGATCTTGCAGGTTAATTAATTTCTCTCTGTGCTGATATTTCTTATTCTTTTTAATTTTCCAGATTCAGTATAATTTATCATTTGCAAATCTGTTTTCAAAATACAAATAAATCATGCACACTTAGAATAGCAACAATCTCTTCGTCATCACTCATTTTGTGTCATGGCCTTTCTCCTGAAATTTGATGCATAACTCACCATCAATTTGAGGATCCTGCTCAGATACTTCCCCCACTAGGATCCAGTCAGCTCTCAAAGCAAAAGAAATTGCCCAGACACACTTCAAAGAAATTTTCAGGCCCAATTCTCACTGGGTATGGCCTTCCATCCAAATTTCTGGGGAGTATCCTCACAGCCTCTTCTCATTTCTGGTTTACTACGCATAAAAAAATTTCTTCAAAAATTCCTGACATTTGCTTCATGAAAAATGTTAAAACTTCAGCTTGCTTTAGATGCAAATGGTTTTTTAAGTTTCCTTAACAACAAATATGAGGTGAATTCATTCTCTTTTCAATTATTCCTTTCCAACTTGGCTGCACTACAATTAACTAGTTTATTGGCATCCATGCCACACCCCCAAACCTAAACTAAACAGTGTCCCCACTGTTCTTAGTAGAATGGGTTTAGTGGCGCAGACATCCAGAGAAAATAAACGGAACAAGAAATAAATAGAGGAGCAACAAGTGAAATGAACAAAACATTTTATTACAAATAATTGAAGACAGATATGTGGACAATCTCCTTTGGAAAAAAAAAATAAAAAATTTCCCCCCTGGCTCAGGGATATCCTCAGCCTGCGTCAGGTGGAAGAGAAATTGCAAGCCAGGGGGGGAAAGAAAAGGAAAAAGAGTGGGATCAGAGGGCTGGCGATGGGGTGGTGAATGAGGATGAGGATGACAGGGGGGAAACAGCCGGTGACTCAGTCTTCTACCACTTCTTCTCCCTCTTTAGCTTTTTATTTTTCTCCTTGGCGAGGATTCTCTGTAACTCGTCATATTCATCCCAGAAAAATTGAAGAGGATCAGGCTCGACCGGTGGTGGTGGTGGTGGCCAGATTGGGAAGAACTTCGTAGGCAAATCATGAGGTTTGTCGTCTGCCATGAGTGTGGGCTGGAAGAGTTGGGGCGGTTAGGGGGGAATGGATGTGTAAGGACTGGACGAAGCCAATATTAAAGGTGCATGGGCGTTGGAAGATGAAACGATGCAATAAAAGTGGCGCATTCTTCCAGGTTTGGGAAATGGAGCGTGGACTGCATGATGGACTAAATTTAGGAGGGAAGATTAAGTTAAGGAGGCATGCGCCATAAATGTTGAAGCACTGAGAGAGGGTTAGGTATTCAGGAAGTGCGCAGGACAAGACTACCTTATTGATACGGGTGTGAAAAATGATTTCGATAGGTTCGTGCGTCCTGTCAAAAACATAGCAGACAAGACTTTGACAGGGAATGATTCGCTAGGATCTCGATAGGTGGAACCATCCTTTCGATCAGTTTAAACGCTAGCTGAATCTTCATTTCGATAGGTTCTTGATTGGTGTCTAGAACCTATTGAAATCTCCGTTTTTCCTATCGAAAAGTTTGTTGTACCTATCGAAAAGTTAGTTTTACCTATCAAAAGGTGCAGCACCTATCGAAATCATCAAATATCCTGACGAGATTACCCTGTGACCTATCGAAAAGTAAACTCGACCTGTCGAAGACTTCTACAAATCAAATAAAGCTACATTTCTGGGCATTCGTAGTCTCAGTTCTCAGCAGGCTTAGTTGATGTGATACCCCATGATTAGATTCTCTTATGAATAGCTCCCATTACCTCAGGACAACTAAGAATGATGGTCTAGTATTGAGCATGGCAGTTTTGTTGTTTTCTTTTTATTATTGCAAAGAAAAGGGATCAAATGAGAACTAAGTAAAAACCTACAAACAAAAACAGAGTATGGTACATATGATACATACTGACTGTAGTGGTTAATCTGGAGGGTCTGGAAGGTCCATGGTTTCCTCAGGCTCATTAAACATGGTATTTTTCATGGATCTTTTCCTCAGCCAGTGCCCATTTCCTGGGTGCAGTTTTCCATCTATGAACCAAGCATTTTCCTGCACCAACCAATGTGGGTTATTATGCATCACCTTCTTTTGGGCATTAATGGAAAAACAAGCCTCATTAGGAGATGGTTGAGAGTCAGTGTTATATACATTCAGCTTAACCTTCATGTTTCCAAATGACACTTCCATGATCCTATACCTTCATTGCATGTGGGCATTGGCTGTGGCAAAAAAGGGCTTGCCTAGAATCACAAGTATGGAAGAAGCACATTTGCTTGGTTCCATGTCTAATACCAAAAAGTTAGTAGGATAGAAGAATTTGTCAACTCTAACCAACACATCCTCAAGTATCCCCACAGGTTTCCTTTAAGATCTGTCAACCTGGTGTAGGAATACATGGGTGGGCTTTAGTTCTCCCAAGCCTAGCTTCTCATATAGGGAATATGGAAGCAAATTTATGTTGGCTCCTAGATCTAATAAGGCTCTGTCAATGATGTTATCCCCAATGATGTAGGGGATTGTGGGGTACCAGGGTCTTGGAATTTGGTTGGGGTTGCAATCGACAAAATTTGTTTCACTTTCTCTGCTGAAAAGACTTTCTTGGATATGTGTATCCTAGATTGTCTTATATGGGTGCATAGTTCTATTAAAAACTAGGCATAGGTTGGGACTTGTTTAATGGCATCAAGCAAATGCAGATTGATCTTTACTTGTTTGAAAGTCTCCATCATTTCCTCAATTTTACCATGCCCTTTATCCAAAGGGGAAGGTGCCTGTAGTGCCTTAGGAAATGGCAAGTGTGGGGGTGCTCTCTCACTGGTAGCCTTAGCCAATGGGGTCTATTTCTTTTTAAGTTTTTTTTTTTCTTGAGGATCCCCATTATCCTCTTTATTCACAGTTGATTATTCCTGCAAGTTCACCATTGGTGGTCTTTATTGTGTTTTAGGAGAAATCACTCTATTCTCTTCCTACAAGTGCCTCATAGGCTCACAGCCCACTTGGTTGTCGACTAACTTACCACTTCTCAAAGATGTAATAGATTTAGCTTCCTCAAAAGTGGAGGAAATTTCACCCACTACAAACTGCCTTCGTGGATTGTCCTGTGGTTGGCTAGGCAACCTTCCTCCCTCTCTCCTAGTCAGGGCATCAGAAAGCTAACCAAGTTGGTCCTCTATCTTTTTGATGCTCTGGTTGTGAGAGTGTACAGTTTGGGTCAAGGTGTTCAAGCTCTGTCATGAAGATAGAACTTGTTCCTCAAAGGATGGTATTCTCACAGCTGGAGTGGGTGT
This sequence comes from Chloranthus sessilifolius, assembly GCA_021018995.1. Taxonomy (NCBI): domain Eukaryota; kingdom Viridiplantae; phylum Streptophyta; class Magnoliopsida; order Chloranthales; family Chloranthaceae; genus Chloranthus; species Chloranthus sessilifolius. The sequence goes on from CM037596.1 coordinate 46,357,030, forward strand.
AGCTTGCTGCACAGGATGAGCTACATGTTGGGCCATGGGTTGTTGATACTGAGGCCTTGGGGCATAACCTTCTCGATAGGGCTAAACATTTTTGTAGGGCATGGGCTGCTGGGGCTGCTGCTGCTACTGGCTGGGGTATGCATCTTGTCTCCACCTTAGATTGAGGTTGTTCCTCCATTGATACCCAGCAGCAGGCTGCTGCCCATAAGACTGAGCTGTAGCCACATGCTCTGTTATAAAATCAAGAAATTAGTCAACAAATGGGCATTCTTCCAAGGGATGAGCAGGGGACTGGCATATGGCACATGCCTCCTCAACTCTAGCAACCACAGGTGACTTCATTGCTCCCATTAGCCTATCAAATTTTATAGTTAAGCTGTCCACTTTTCTTTCCAACTCACTTGGCACACTCACTTCATATATCTTTTCCCTTGAGGTGTTCTCTTTCATCAATTTAGGAGGCTCTAGATCTCTTGCTAAGGTTTCCCTTTGCATAGAGTTCTCACTGATGATGTCAAAGAGCTCCCATGCCTCCTCAGCAGTTTTATGGAGATAGGTACCACCACAGAAGACATCTATCATATCTCTGCTTTTAGTATCAATTCCCTAATAAAAGCTTTGAACCAATTGCCATTCAGGGATTTGATGGTGGGGGCATTTCTTGAGGAGTTCCTTAAATCTCTCTTAGGATTGATGAAAGTCTTCAGTTGGATCTTGGGTAAAAGAGATGATACCCTTCCTCAACTGGCTGGTCTTTGACATAGGAAAGAATTTGGCCAGAAACTGACATTGGAGATCACTCCAGGACTGAATACTGTTAGGTGGAAGCATAGACAACCAAGTCCTGGCTCTGTCCTTTAATGAAAAAGGAAAGAGCCTCATCCTAGCTGCCTCCTCCTCCAAACCTGTGATATTGAAGGTAGTGCACAGTCCTAAGAATTCGTCTATATGCTTATAAGGGTCCTCCTTGGTCAGGCCATGAAATGAGGGTAGCATCTGAATGATGGAAGATTTGATTTCATAGTTTCCTTGAGTAGTAGGGAACTGAATGCAGAAGGGGGAATTGTAGGTCGCTGGTGTATTAAATTCCATGAGAGTTTGAGGCTGTTGCTGCTCACCCATTTCAATAGATTCAATTTCAACAGCTGTGGGTGTAGTTGGTCTGGATCTGAGAAGTTTTTCAACCTCTAAATTTAGTGGAATAATCTAAGGTTGAAGAGTTCTCCTACCAAACATACAGCACTCACAAACTGAATCCAGAATAAATGCTCACACAACAGAAAGAAGCAACACAACTGACTAATTAATCTAAAAAAAAAATCAGCTGATTTGAAAAATAAACAGGGGAAAAAGGGATGCAAACTATAGAGCAGCCTTCAGCACGGTCCTCTTCTCACTCTGTACTCAAATCTGATAAAATGCACACAAAAAATACTGAAAAATAGCAAAACTTACAAATGCAGTTAGTAAAATCAAACACACAGTTACAGATTTATAAAACAAAACTAGATCTACCAAAGTCACAAACACCACCCCGACAGTAGTGCCAAAAACTTGTTGGGGAAATTCTAGTATGCTGATTTATGGTGTAAACATCAAGAGAAAATAGAGATGGGTACAGCACAGCTGGGAAATCCTAGGCCTGCAAGGTACAGGATCCTTTGTAGCAAGTTTTAAAAGTAAGTAAGGGTACGTCCACAGAGAAGTGGTTTTGAATTAGGTAAATCTCCAGATTTGTAAGAGATCTGGCACCCTAACTAATGTTGGTCTAGCTAAAGACAGGGGAGAGATTAGATTGGATTTTCACTTAATCTAAACTACAATTAAAATGCAGATTGTCTAAGATCAAATTTGGAGCCTCAGATCTTGCAGATGGAGGTTTTAAAAACTCAGAAAATGGAGAAGAACAACTTGGAGGTTGTTTTCACTACAATTGAGTTGAGCTAAGCATATTACAGGGGTTCAAAAGCACACAAGTCCCTCAGCTGGCCACAAGCATAGCTGCAGGGTATAAATTCCACTCCAAATCACAGGATCCACCTGGTCTTAAGGCTATGATCTGTCCACTTTAATGGTCACAGACCATCCTATAGACTTTATTGAATCCATGGATTGCAGTAGATGAATCCAATTGAAACCTGAGCTTAGATTTACCTTAAGGTTATGATCTGTCCACTTTAGTGGCCACAGACCATCCTAGAGATCTCCTACAAAGCCAGAGCCTCAATTAGAATAATTAAAACCACTACAGATGCTATAATTTCGAGGTCACAGATGTATTAAATTACAGGGATATCAGATCCAGGGAATTCAGATGATATCCAAGAGATCTACCAGTTAAGTGCAGGAGCTAATCAAGCAACTCCTCTACACAAATCTGATCGAGCACCAAAAGGAATCAAAAGAGCTTTAGATCTAATTAGAACATTGAAAACAACATTTACATTGCAATCAAACTCACTCTACAATAAAATGCTCTAAGATCTGTAGTCTGTGCAGCAATTAACCCCAGTAACACTCTTAACCTTACCCAATCACAGATCTAACTCACTCCTTGCTGCTCCTAGGGAATTAGCCAGCCATGGTTGGGCTAAAGGAAGAAAATAGAATCTTGCTACAAGCTTTGATCTCAAAGAAATTGTTCAAAATTTTGATCCTCCCCAATGGCAATTGGGGATCTCTATATATAGCTTTCTCCTCTATTTTTTCTCGCCAAAAAGCCCTTCTAGAAGGTCGTCAGAGTTTGTTAGAGTTCTGTTAAATCACGTGGGTCGGTTAGGGCTTTCTAGGGCATCTTCTAGAACCTCACGCCGGTCATCAAAGTGCCTCAATTTATGTGCAGTAGGTTACCAAGTCTCAGCCTGTGCATAGCACAGTTTCTGAGAAGTTCAGCACACAATTTCGACAGGTTAGAGAAGCTTTCGACAAGTTAAAAGTAAGCTTATAGTCCCTTTCAATAGGTTCCCTGGTCTCTTCCATAGGTACCGATAGGATGAGTTTTCTCTTTAAAGCTTCAGGGTCCTCAGCCTATTATCTGGAGTATTCGATAGGTTCGCTGAGTAGTTCGATAGGTCCAGAGGTCCTTTTCGACAGGTTCAGCTCTGCATGCCATCATCCCGATAGGTTAGCTCTCATTCCTATCAAAAGGCTTAAGCATCCTTCGATAGGTTCAATTCCAGCATCTTCATTTCAATAGGTTGAGGAAGCCTTCGACAGGTTCTCTTTTTCTCCTCAGGCAAGCTTTCGATAGGTTGAGCTTTCTCTGTCATTCATCTGCTCAATTGGTTCAGGGATCCTGTCGAATCCCTCACTTCAGCACATGTCTTCCTCTTTCTGCCTTCAGATCCTATCGAGCCCTTCTCCAACTGCACGAATTCTTCTCTTTTATCCCTCAGCTCCTATCGAAGTCTTTCAGATGCCCTTTCAATAGGTTGTTTTAAGACCTGTCTTAACTTTCAGCCTTATGTTCTACTGTAGCCACCCATTCAAAGTGCTCAGTGATGTGCTGCCCTCTGGTGTGCTGTTGTTGGGTCTACATAATGCTGAGAGATGGCTTCTTCGTGGGCATTCTTAAGTGGTTTTCTGCATTATTACCATCTTTCATTGCTATCTACAAAAGGCACTCAACAGAGGCATATTAGTGTGCTCACAGGTCTGTCAATGGTCAGGTTAAAGGGTGAAAAGTGGCATTTTTCACCACTTAACAAAGATGCATCAGATTTTGCCATTGGAGCAGTGTTGGGGCAAAGAAAAGAGAAGACACCTTCTGTGGTAGCATATGCCAGTAAATCAATGGTTGATGCTCAATTGAATTACACTACAACTGAGAAAGAGCTATTAGCCATTATTTATGCCTTAGAAAAATTCAGGTCTTATGTGCTGGGATGAAAAATTATTGTGTTCACTGACCACTCAGCCTTGAAATACCTCTTATCCAAAAAAGAAGCTAAAGCACGACTAATCAGATGGATTCTTCTCTTACAAGAATTCAATTTAGAGATTAAGGACAAGAAGGGAGTTGAGAACGTGGTGGCTAACTATCTGTCAAGGATCCAAACAACTGACACAGCAAGCTTGCCCATCAATGACTCCTTCCCAGATGAGCAGCTTCTTACTATCCAGATAAGTATGCCCTGGTTTGCCAATACTGTCAACCACCTTGCTGTAGGTAGGATCCCCCCACATTGGAGCAAGGATGATAAAAATCTGTTCTTTGCACAGATTCGACATTACATATGGTAGGATCCTTACCTTTTTAAGCATTGTGCAGACCAGGTGATCAGACATTGTGTACCTGAAAATAAGTTTCAAAACATCCTAACCATGTGTCATGAACAAGCTTGCGGGTGCCACTTCAGTGGTAACAAGACTGCGGCCAAGGTCCTTCAAAGTGGCTTCTACTGGCCTACCCTATTCAAGGATGCCCGACAGCACTGTAAAGATTGTCATCGATTCCAGCAAATGGGCAGTATTATAAGGAGAAACTCTATGCCCTTGCAACTTATACTTGTTGTTGAACTGTTTGATGTTTGGGGAATCGACTTCATGGGACCTTTTCCCCCTTCTGCTAGATACAATTTCATCCTTGTCGCTGTGGATTACGTCTCCAAATGGGTCGAAGCCATAGCTACAAGAACAAATGCTCACAAAGTTGTCATTCAATTCCTGAAAGACAACATCTTCTCCAGATTTGGCTTTCCTAAAGCTATTATTAGTGATGGGGGAAGCCACTTCTGTAATAAACCTTTTGACAAACTGATGGAAAGATACTCTGTTACCCACAGAGTAGCCACTCCCTACCACCCACAAACCAGTGGGCAGGTAGAGATTTCCAATAGGGAAATCAAACATATTCTTGAGAAGACTATGAGATCCAACAGAAGTGATTGGTCTAACAAGTTGACTGATGCCTTATGGGCATACAGAACAGCCTATAAAACCCCCATAGGCATGTCCCCATTCAGATTAGTCTATGGCAAGGCATGCCATTTGCCTATTGAATTGCAACATAAGGCATATTGGGCAATTAATGCAGTGGACTCTGACTTACACTCTGCTGGAATTCACAGAAAACTCCAGTTATTCGAGCTGGATGAACTGTGAATAGAGGCTTATGCAACTGCCCGGAGTTAGAAAGAGAGAACCAAAGCTTTCCACGACTGACATTTGCTCCGCAAAGAGTTCAAGCCCAATGACAAGGTAGGTTGTTCAACTCCAGAATGAAATTCTTCCCACGGAAGCTGCAGTCCAGATGGGATGAACCTTTCACAGTGGTACACGTTTCCCCATCTGGAGCTGTCGAAGTCATGCATCCTATAGATGGCTACCCTTAAGGTCAATGGCAAGAGGCTAAAACTTTGCGTTGAAAATATTTGTGAGCCTGAAGAAACTGTTGATCTTCAGGATCCTCCAGGTTAATACCTGACTTCAATTTCTATCATATATATTTTATTTGATTTATACCTCTTTCCAACAATTTTCTTTGCAATAAAATGGCCATGTCAAGTTCCAGTAGTCTAGAAATCAAAGGCATAAGGTCAGCGGCCAATTTGCTAACTGGTAGCGCAGCAGAGGAGTTGCTGGGTACTAAGGCGCAATGCTCTCCACACACAGGACATATTATTGAGCTCATTGGACCCCTCGATAGGTCATTTGGACCTTTCGCTAGGTCAGCCAATGATGTCGATAGGATTGGTGAGGATTTCGATAGGTGTTGTGACCTCTCGATAGGTGAGAACAACTTTGCGATAGGTTCTGGACTCTTGCCTGGAACCTATCGACAAGAGTGCAAATGTAATACCCCACCTATCGAAAGGTTGTTCACACCCATCAGCATCCTAACGAAGTGAATATCCACCCTTCGTTCGATAAGACACCGACCTATCGCAAGTAGCCAACCTAGCTTATCGAATGCATGTTTATTCTGTTCGATAGGACGGGTTAAACCTATCGAGAGCTTTTAATTGCCTATCCCATACTTGTTTGACTTCGATAGGAAGCCTTAACCTGTCGACACTCTACACTCATCCTATCGAAATTGACTTTCCTCCCCTCACTCCTTCCATGCTTACTGTGCAGTTGCACTGCGCGGAAATTTTACCACGTGTACCATGTACAATTGCACACAACACGAGCCTTAAACTCCTCGCGCTAAATATAGGCTACCAGTTAATGCACATTTTTGTTCCCCATGCTGATTGTTCGAATTCACCATTCATTCCTGGTCATCGACGACGGCGATATTAAATGCACCATTTCATATTCCCTCAAACTTCCACCTTAAATAGATGCAGATAGCTCGACTTTGGCCCATCCCTTCCCTTCTACCCTCTACCCTCCTCCTCATAACTATGGCAAATGGAAAGCCCATGCTCACCCCTGCACAACTCTACCTCTTCTGGCTGGAGCCATTACCGCCCAAGGAACTAGACCCGTTGCAATTCCTCTAGGATGAATATGAGGAGGCCTAAAGGATCCTCGCTAAGGAGGAAAAGGACACAATTAGGAAGGAGAAGAAGAGGCTGAAGACCACACCACCAGTGTCTCTGCCACCATCCTCCACCAACCATCCCCCTGCCCCCTAACCTTCTTCTTTTTCCTTTTCTTCCTCCCCTCCTGGCTTACAGTTCCTCTTCCACCCAATGCAGGCTGAGGATCTCCCTGAGCCAAGGGGGCAATTTCTTGAACTGTCTGGGATATTTTGTCCACCGGCCTACTTTTCACATCCTTTCTGCTTGCACGTTGTGACCATGTTATTTACCTCTGTTAATAATAATTTTTTTTTCTTCTTACTAGCTTCTATTTTTGCTCTGTAAAAAAAAAAAAAAAAACTGCTCCACCTCTATGATGGAAACAGTGAGGACACTGTTTAGTTTAGGTTTAGGGGTATGGCATGTATGTATGCCAATAAATTAGTTACTTTTAGTACAACTAGGCTAAGAAGTGTTTAGAATTAATTAGAATAAATTCTCACTGAAATTTTTGTAAAAAGAGGAAATTAAGAAGACAACTATTGGAAACTGAAATAAGCCGTAGTCCAACAGACTGCATGAGGCAAATGTCAACAATTTGTGAAAAGTAATTTTGATGAGCAGTAAACCTGAAATGAGAGGAAATCGTGAAGACACACCCCTGAAAATTAGATGGAAGGCCATACCTAGTACGATTTGGGCCTAAAAAAGTTCCTTGAAGAGTGCTTTGGCAATTTTTCTGCTCTATGGACTGATTGGATCTAATGTTAATCACTAGAAGTTAGGCAAGTCCAAGTTGAAACTGCTTGACAGCATTCATGACCTGGAGGATATGAAGTAAGGCCATCCCTTGGTCAGCTTGAGCTTAAAATGCCCCACCTTTGAACTGTCCTTGATGCACATCACTTGAGCCTTAAAAATCCCAATTTTCTTTGATGAAAACCAGAAATTTTAAACCCAAAACCTTTTGACCTATTTCTGTTCACCCCCAATCTGAGAAATCAGGAAGAGGAAGTAGAAGCAAGGTTAGAGGAGCAAGGTGTTAAATCTGGTTGAATGAAAGAAAAACACAGTTGGTGGTATTTGTGGTATTCCGATATAAAAAGAAAAAAAAAAACAGAGCAAAAGAAGGAGAAAGAGAAGTCATTTCATTGAAAGATTGAAAGGAAGAGAAGAAGCTGGCCACTTTGGCTCTGAAAATTCAAGAAATAGATGGAATTATGCCGAAATCAAGAAGGTGTTGTCTAAACCACCTCCTCACCTTCACTGATCTCTCAATTTGAACCCCCTTTACCCTTTTATTTTGTTACAAACCTCATCCCTAAGCCACATTACAACCCAATAAAAAGATGTTACTGATCTGAAATAGATTGAGCTGTCATGTGAAGATAAGGATCTGTCTAATCTATGGTGAAGAGAGTCAGAAAATTTCAGAAATTAGAGCAATGCCTATGCTCATGCTTACAACCCTATTTGAGGACTGTAACTACTCTTGAGCTGTGCGAAATTCTACACCCTTCATTGTTGTTGTGAGTTAACAACCCTGGTGAGACTTGGGCCTGAAATCCAATTTGATGGGGGTAGTATCAAAACGGAATTCTCAAATGAAAGGTAAGCCATGCATCAATCTTCAGACAAAATTCCTTGACATGAACCGATTGATGATGAAGGAATTACTGTAAAAATTCATGTTTTAAGTTGGTGATTTTTCTGCTGAAAACCCTCTAGAACTGAAAAGACATGATGAGAATTTATTCTAGTTTACTGAAATTCTGTTTAGCAGGATGTACTATTATTAACTAACTTTATTGGGGAAGTTTGTTGGTACCTTCACTGAAAACCCTCTGGAGACTTCACTCCTCCACTAGGGATCTCCTAGGGGTTTAAAAGGCTTGATGCATATGCTAAATGCATCCGTGCTCCCTACGAAAGCAGCATTTTTATTTTCTTTGAATTTTCCTTTGCTCAGGAACTAGCAAAGCTTAGGTTTGGGGTGTGTTAAGTGGTGAAAAATGCCACTTTTCACCCTATAATCTGACCATTGATAGACCTGTGAGCACACTAATAAGCTTTTGTCAAGTGCATTTTATAGACAATAACAAAAGAAGATACTAATACAGAAAAGCACTCAAGAATGCCCAAAAAGGAGCTATCTCTCAGCACAGGACAAACCCAGCAACAGCACACCAGAGGGTAGCACATCACTGGACCCTTGGAGCGCGTTGCTACAGCAGGGCAAGGCGTAGGAAGTGAAAACAGACTGAGAATGTCCTATCGATTGGTCACCTGAAGACTTCGATAGGAGCTTAAAGAAAAGAAAGGAAGAATTCGGGCAGTTGAAGAGGTCTTCGGTAGGATCTAAAGGCAGAAAAAGGATGAATTCATGTGGATTAAGGAGTTCGATAGGATCTCAGAACCTATCGAGCAGCTGAAAGGAAAGAAGAAACCATCGTATCGAAAACCTACCTGAAGTGTCAAAGGAACCTATCGAATGGTTTCTTGAACCTATTGAGATGAAAATGCTGGAACAGAACCAATCGAAGGGTGATTGAGCCATTCGATAAGACTGAAAGCAAATCTATCGAACTGACAGAATGCAGAGCGAAACTTGTCAAAATGGTTTTCCAACCTGTCGAAGAGTTTCCCCAACCTGTCGAATACTTCAAACCAAGGACTAAGAAGGCTGGAACTCTAAGCGAAGATTCATCCTATCAAAACCTATCAAACAGATCTTAGAACTTAGCGAAAGGACCAAAATGGTCGATTCCAACCTATCAAAAGCTTCTTGAACCGGTCAAAATCGTGTGCAGAACTTCTCAAAAATTCAGCTGTGCACACACTGTGATTCAGTGACCTACTGCACGCAACCCGAGGCACTTGGTGACCGACACGACAGTTCTAGAAGATGCCCTAGAAATCCCTAACCGACTCACGTGCTTTAACAGAACTCTAACAAACTCTGACGACCTTCTAGAAGAGATTTTTGGCGGGAAAAATAGAGGAGAAAGCTATATTTAGAGACCCCCAATTGCAATTGGGGGGGGGGATCAAGATCTTAGCCAAATTCTGGAGATTAGAGCTTGCAAAGAAATTCCATTTCCCTCCTTTAGCCCAACCATGGTTGGCTAAGTCCCTTGGAGTAGTGAGGAGCAAAGTTTGATCTGTAATTGGGTAAGGTTAAGAGTGCTATTGTAGGTTCCTAACTGCACAGACTACAGATTTGAGAGTATTTCCATTGTAGAGTGACCTTGTTTGCAATGATAATGCTATTTTTAATGCTTTAATTAGATTTAAATTTCCTTTGGTTCCATTTGGTGATCGAGCGGATCTATGTAGAGGAATCTATATATCAGCTCACCCACTTAACTGGTAGACCTCTTGTGATCTCCCTGGATCACCCTGGATCTGATGCTCCCATGATTCCTTGAGTCTGTGACCTGGGAATTGCAGCATCTGTAGTGGTTTTAATTATTCTAATTGATGCTCTGGCTTTGAAGGAGATCCTTAAGATGGTCTGTGACCATTAAAGTGGACAGATCATAACCTTAAGATGAATCTAAGCCCAGGCTCCAATTGAATTCATCTGCTACAATCCATGGATTCGATAAAGTCTATAGGATGGTCTGTGACTATTAAAGTGGATAGATCATAGCCTTAAGACCAGGTGGATCCTATGATTTGGAGTGAAATTTATACCCTGCAATAGTGCTTATAACCAGTTGAGGGAATTGTGGGAATTGTGTGCTCTGAACCTCTGTAGCATGATTAATCGAATCCGATTTCAATGAAAACCAACCTACAAGCTACTCTTCTCTATTTTCTACTTTTTACTCTCCTCCCCTACAAGATCTGAGCTCCTAAACTTGATTCAATTTAGTTTATATTTAATTTCAGCTTAGTTTAAGTGACAATCTATTTTAAACCTCTCCCCTGTCTTTTAGCTAACTTAGCAATAGTTAGGGTGCCAAATCTGACACAGATCTGGAGATTTATCATATTTCTAACCAACCTCCCTGTGGATATTCCCTTACTCACCATTCTTTTAAAGCTTGCTACAACAGATCCTGAATACTTGCAGGTCTGTATGAGTGTGTCTGCCTAGTTTTATTGATGATTTTAGACCCTCATTTGAGGGAGGGCAAACACGCTAACAGCCCCCACCTAGGACAGTCAAAAAAATCAGATCATTTTTAGGGCATGCTAGATTTTACAAGAGGTTCATTAAGGACTTCAGCAAAATTGCACAGCCATTGTGCGACTTGCTGTGTCAGGATGTGCCATTTGAGTGCCTTGAGGCCTTTGAGGTCTTAAAAAAGTGCCTTACCACTGGTCCTATTATCTAGGCCCCTGATTACTCACTCCCCTTTGAGCTGATGTGTGATGCATCAGACTTGGCCATAGGTGTTGTCTTAGGATAGAGGAAAGATACGCTGCTTGCAGTGATTTATTACACCATCAAAACACTAGCAAAAGCTCAGCTCAATTACACCACCATTGAGAAGGAGCTACTTGCTATGGTATTTGTTGTGGACAAGTTTAGACCCTACTTGCTGGGGTCTAAAATTATTGTCTTTACTGATCACTCAGCCCTGAAATACCTATTGGCTAAGAAGGATGCCAGGCCAAGGTTGATTAGATGGATCCTCATATTACAGGAGTCTGATTTTGAGATCAAGGATAAAAAGAGAGTTGAGAATGTGGTGGCTGACCACCTCTCTAAAATTAGTTTGGAAGAAAGTGCAGCAACACCGATTAATGAGTTATTCCCTGATGAACAGCTATTTGCCAAGTAGTCTAGTGTGCCCTGGTTTGCACACATTGTCAATTTTCTTATTGTTAGTAAGATCTCCCCTCACTGGTCCAAGATGAACAAAGACCTATTTTTCTCTCAGATCAAATATTTTTTGTGGGAGGATCCATACCTTTACAAGCATTGTGCAGACCAGGTTGTTAGGAGATGTGTGCCTAAAAGTGAGTGTCACAGCATTCTTTCAATGTGTCATGAGAAAGCCTGTGGAGGTCACTTTATTAGAAAAAAGACTGCAGCAAAAGTGTTGCAATGTGGTTTTTATTGGCCTTCTATGTTCAGAGATGCAAGCATACATTGCAAGGCCTATGAGATATGTCAAAGATTGGGAGGCATTTCCAAGAAAGATTCTTTGCCATTACAGCCCATCCTTGTGGTAGAACTTTTTGACATCTGGGGCATTGATTTTATGGGCTCCTTTCCTCCTTCTATGGGTTTCAACTTCATACTTATGGCAGTGGATTATGTGTCTAAATGGGTGAAAGCCATTGCCCCAAGGACCAATGACCACACAGTTGTCCTTAAATTTTCGAAGGACAATATCTTCTCAAGATTTGGCACCCCCAGAGCTGTCATTAGTGATAGGGGGAGTCATATCTGTAACAAACCTTTTGAGAACCTCCTCAAAAAGTACTCTGTTACCCATAGAATTGCAACTCCCTACCACCCACAAACCAGTGGGAAAGATGAAATTTCAAATAGGGAGATCAAGCATGTCATGGAGAAGACTGTGAGGACTGATAGAAAGGATTAGACACAAAAACTAAATGATGCTTTGTGAGCTTATAGGACTGCCTATAACACCCCTATTGGCATGTCCCCATTTAGGTTGGTTTATGACAAGGCCTGCCACCTACCAGTGGAGTTAGAGCACATAGCCTATTGGGCTATCAAAACACTGAATTTTAATCTATCTACTGTTGGTTCTCACAGGAAATTGCAATTGACAGAGCTTGATGAGCTGAAGCTGGATGCCTATTCAAATGCCAGAATATACAAGAAGAAATCAAAAGCATTCTTTGACAGGAAGCTAATGAGGAATGATTTCAATGTTGGTACTAAGGTTTGTCTTTTCATCTCCAAACTAAATTTTTTTCCAGGAAAGTTAAAATCCATATGGGATGGACCTTACACTGTCATTCATGCCTCCCCATTGATGCTGTGGAGATCTTGGATCCTATGTCTGGGAAGATCATGAAAGTGAATGGTAAAAGGCTAAAAAATATTGTAGAACATTTAGTGGAGCCTCCTCAGACCATTCACCTACATGAACCTCCCGCTGCTCAGTGATCCACAACTTTGTAACATATGTACCATATTAGTTGAATGCTTTGTCTTGTTTTGTGTAGCTTAAAAAAATTTCAATTACTGCTTTTAGGGTGATGATTTGCTTGTGTGTTTGATTTTGTTTTGTTCTATTATGTTTTGAGTACATGTGCATATTTGCCATCAAAATTTGATGTTCATGTATGTTGCTGATGGTTGAGGTGCTCTCATTATAAATATCATGAATTTGATATGAAAGATTATCTTTAGAATTCTAAATTTTTGATGTTTAAATGTTGATAAAGGGTAACCAAATTGTCATGATGAAATGGAGTACATGTCAAGGAGTTAGTGCTGATGCACACTGAATTGGTGCATGACATTGTACATGCATAGGCCAGGGCACAAGCTGAGAGAAAAGGTTAAGTATTTCTTTCACGCGAAGCTAAATGGCCTAAATTTTAAGCTCGCGAGCCCCTTATAGGTTTTCTCACAGAGTTCTAAGAGAAGTTTTGTTCCTCATGAGAACCTTGCGAGCAAAAGACACCTGCTGAAGCCTGATATTAACCCTCGCGAGGCTCTATCCTTTTAGCAACAGGGAACTGTGCGAAAAATGAAATTCACACTTTTTGTACTGCGCGAGAGCCTCGTGAGCTAACATTTTAAAGGCCACACCATTAATTGCCTCGCGAAGTTCGTGATACTCCAAATAGATGTTCCTCGGAAAGATCACAGGGTAAGCTACACGAGAGATGAGATACTGCTTCGCGTACTTAGGTCCAAATTCAACTCTGCGAAGTACCTCGCGAGGCTCTGTTCTTCTTCGCGACAGCACTTCTCGCAAGGTTGGCTGTGTACTGCGCGAGAAATCTACCTCACGAGAACCTGAAGACAGCTACGTGAGGCACGAGATCAGCTTTATAAACCCTACAATTTCTTCTATTTTCTCCATTCTTTCTCTCTACCCTAGCCTTCACTACACAATTTTGAGCTCCCTCTTTTCTTCTTTCTTCTATACAGCCTATTCCTCTCAACCTCAGCTAGTTTCCTCCTACTATTTTACTCCCCATCACCTCCTGGTCACTTTGAACTCGACTTGGGGATATTTGAACCATTGTGACACGTGTGAGGTGAAACCCTAGTTGTCATTTGGTAAGATTTCTCTCTCTCTCTCTCGGTTGATTTAATTAGACATTAATTTAGTGTAAGTAGAGAGCAATTTGGGTTCTATTTTATTACAGCTGCTGGGAGTTTAAAGCTCTAAATTGAAGTAGGTGAGTAACCATGGCCACGGGGTCAAAGTTTTTTGACACATTGACTACCATGCTCAACCCTCCACACACTGGCACCCCTGGGGCAACTCGAAAATCAGCAAGGATTGTAAAGGCCTCCACAGTGGAGACCTTTGGGATGCTTACTCAGATGGTTGAGCCCCACATGAAGCAACTATCTGAAAGGAAATCTGCCCCAGTGAAGAAGGGCAAGGACGTGATCTCTGATGCCCAAGGTGTTAAGAAGAAACCTGCCTCAAAGAAGAGGGCTCGAGAGCACTCACAAACAAAAAGCCCTGAAAAATCCAAGAAGATATAGAAAAAGGGCAAGGAAGTGGCCGAAGAAGCCCCTAAGGTTATAGCTGGAGAGGAGGAGGATACTGGATACCTTAGAACCCCCTCTGAGTGGGTGGCTACCATTAAGCTGGAGGACGAAATAATTTTTGACAAAGTTTATTTTGAGAAGCTACCAGAGACATCAGCCTCCATTCAGTACATGACCAAGTCAAATCTACTACCCTTGTTGTGGCCCCCACTGCAGCTAATCTTCTCTAAACTAGTGTAATTATTTTATCAGAATATCCAAATCAAGACTGAGGATGATGGAAATCCAATAATGCTGGTATTAATTGACAAATTTAAAATGCTCTTCAATCAAGCTGCCATAGAAGAAATACTTGGGATACCAGCTAAGTATAGCCCTGATTGTGACTTGAGTCCTCCTTTAACAGCTACCATCTCAAATATAGCGAAGGAGCTGACTGAAGGACTCACAGCCTCAGGAGCCCCAATCAGGAAGAGGGATCTGCACACAAACCATAGATTTATGGATGGGGTGTTGAGGAAGAATGTATTTTGCACTGGCCATGAGTAGGAGAGAAGGTCTCCCATTGCGGATGCACTCTTTTCTTTCCATATGAATCACTACTTGGATGTTGTCAAGTTGATCTTTGAGGGGATAACAGATATTCATGAAAAGGTGAAGACCAAGAAGAATCCCCACTCACTTCCCTACTGCAGGCTCATTACAGCCTTGCTGAAGTTGGGGGGAGTACCCATTTCAAATAGATGAGAAGACCATCCCATTGGCCCCCAGAACATGTGGAAAGAAATAATGGGGGATCACTGGCACCCTAATTGAGAAGAAGAAGAAGAAGGCAGAGGTACTAGCAACCTTTGATGTTGCTGCTGTTGTTGCCTCTATGGCTGCAAGCTCTGCTGCCCTCTCTCAGGCAACCCATTCATATGTGCCAGCCAGCACCACCTCCACATCTGCAGCCACTACTTCACCAGCCACCCCTTCAACTTCCATGCCAGCCACTACTCCCTCAACCCTAGCCTCACAACCTCCTATAGTACCATTACCCTAACCCCAACCAACTCTTCCAACTCCCATAGCCCCCATACCTACTGCTACCTTAACTGTACACCCACCCATCACATCAGCCACGCAAAGTCCATCCATCCATACCACATTTGAGGAGACCTTACCAGCACCTGTAGTTACCACTTATAAAATGAAAAGAAGATTAACCAAATCCCACAAGGAGCCACAACCCACTTATATCTCCCAATCCATGCCCCCTCAACTATCCCAGACCCAACCATTGACCTACCACCACCCTCACCAGCCCAAGCCTTTGAACCTAAGCCTTACATCCTTGAAATCCCTCACAGCTCTTCAGCTACTGTTAAGACCTGAAAAGTACCACTTTTCACCCCTTAACTTAACCTTTGATTAGACCCTTAGCCATCTAATAAGTTCTTGTTAAGTTTTTTATGTAGGTAATAATCAGCAGTAAAATAAGGCCAGGAATCCTGCTAGGGAGCCTGTTTTGGCACCAAAAGTCTCTCAGAGGGATGGACTCTGAATCCAAACCTGAAATGAGCCTCGCACAGCTGACCCAAGCTTTAGAGGATTCAGGAGAAATATGCCTCACGCAGTCCAACTGAGCTTCCCAGGACTTTACAACAACTTCTCGCGCAGTTGAGTGACTGAAGAACTTCAGAAGCACAAACTCGCACAGCTCTCGCAAAGCTCAAGAGTAGAACACATCGCACAGTCTCACGTAGTTCAAAGCAGACCTCTCTCAACCTCACATAGTTCGCTTAGAACGGCTGAGGAGAGAGAGCTTCAGAAGACTCCTCGCGCAGCTGTCGCACAGTAGCCGCGGGATGCAAATTCAAGAAGAAAGCATCCTCACGAAGATCAATTATGACATGGAACCTTGAGCAGTTCAAAACTCATTAAAGCCTCGTGAGGAAACTCGCGAAGTCTATTGAAGAGAAGTGCTCGCGCAGTTCTTGCGCTATTCAGATCCATCCTAGCAAAGATCAACCAAATGAATGCGCAACTACCTCGCGACTGCTTGAACTCCAACCCCGCGACATCTGAGGCTTTCATGTCTACTCAACCTGGCGAAGCCCAATCCAACGAGAGCACAATTCTCTATTACGCGATTGCCTGAAGTGCAAACCAAGGCAACCTCACGACAGTTGAAGCTTCAATGTCAAACCATCCTCGCGAAGAGCAAGAGCTACCATGCGACAAGTATGGGAAACAATAGCTACCTAGCGAAGCTCTGAACTTCAACTTCCATCGCTTCAGTAGAGGACTTTCTAGAAATTTCTAGCGATTAGGGCACGCACTCCTATGCTTAAATCTCCGTGCATGCACCTCGAGGCATCCAAGGATCACTATTAGGTCATGTGGAATCGTTAAAATTAGGGTTTCCTAACCCTAATGCGTTGCCACACCACTGCTATATAAACCCATACTTAGCTTAGGTATAGATATCTTGGAACACGTCTCATCTCTTGGAGATTTGATCTGAGATCGTTTTTCTATTCTTTTGTAGCTGTAAGTAGTTTTCTTTTTCTTTTTCCTTCTCTCCATAGTCTAGCACTTGCTGGCTATGTCTTTGTATGCATTTTGAACTAGTTTAATGGAAGTTTTGTAATAAGATTTTTACTTTGTGAGATTTGTGTTTGAATGTGATCTGCTCTGTGCAAGGCTGCTGCCTTGTGATCTGCCATTCCTTTAGCTATGATTTAAAGCAATGGAGGACTATTTCTAAGGGCTGCTCAGATCTAAGTGACCTGTGTGTTTGGGCTATCATGGTCTTATACAGCCTTAGCCCCACCACAGGACCCACTAGATCTGAAATCCCCATGGGAGCTTGAGCTGGTAGCCTTGTGACCATGGTGGTGGCAGCGATATTCTTATTTTGTCTTGGGCTCAGTGGGGAGGATAGCCTCTGGGATAGTCTGTGACCATTCAAGTGGACAGGTTATAGCGTTAGGGTGATTCTAATCCACCGATCCAAGATGGATCCTTCTTCTCTGCACCTGAACTTGTATTAGCCTGGTGGGAGATTGTACAAAGGCAGACTCCCCTATATTTGTATAGATCCGCCATCAGATGTTAGATCTGATCTGGTTATAGAGATTGTAGGCTTGTGACTAGACCATTGTAGCCTCACTCAAGCAATGGACGGCTAGATCGAAGGTTATACTCAATCTCTTGCTGGTTCTAGGTGTCTGGGCTATCATGGTCCTATACAGCCTTAGCCCCACACATAGAGCTTTAGAGGTTGAGGTTCCCTATGGATTCTTGAGCTGGTAGCCTGGATGAAATAGTGCTTACAATGATTAACTTGTTTAGACCCATCCCTGATTGTGGTTCTCCTATGGGATAGTCTGTGACCATTTGAGTGGACAGGTTATAACCTTAAGGGATTGAATCATGGCAGAGAGATGGGTTGGATCCTTTCTCCTAAGTGGTGATAACATGGCCATTGGACAGGACTTCTATAACATCATATCTGAATCTGAGTTACAAAACTCCTCTGATCTAGGCTCAACATACTTCTCACCCTTTTATATTTATTCTCCACACTCCATCCATCTTCTCAACCCTTTCTGTAGTTTAGACATTAGGTTACCCTAGGATCTGTAAACTAAGTGACCTTAAACTCCCTTCCCTTAAGGACTGTCAGATAGATCTGTAGTCAGATCTAGAGGGACTACTAGAGATGGCTCCCTTGGAGCTGTAGATCATCTTTCCCTGTGGGACAAACTCTTACTTATCAAAACTTGCCACAATGGACCCTGTATCTTGCAGGTCTAGGACTTCTCAGTTGTGCTGATTTCATCCCCTGTTTTATTATGATTTAAAATTTCTTTTACCACAAACAAATAAAGAAAGCACAGCTAGGGGAGCAACAGCTACCCCCTCTCAACCCATTGCACCCTCCATACCTTTTGAAGTTGTTACCTATGAGCCTTTAGGCCAATCCATCCCATTTCCACCTACCCATTATAAAATTTAGTTTTCAGAAGAGGGATACTCAGCCATTATGTCCTCTATCATAGGGGACATCAACTATGAGTTTACCCCTCTCTCAGACTCCCCTCACCCTCCACATTTCACCCCTCCTCCAGATTCACCACAGCCCCATCATTTTGCCCCTACACCTCCATCTCCATAGGCCACCACCTTCACTCATGCATCCACATCCCCATTTCAACCAATTCCACCCATCACCCCTAATTTCCTCCTCCAAATCTTCAACCTATTACTCTCCCTACAAGCTCAAGTGTTGGCCAACTCCCAAACCCAATCATCCATTGCAGTCAACCTTCATGCCCTGACCTCTAACCTCCAAAACCAGACCTCAATCCACACTAGCCTACAGGCCATCCAATACACATTGTCCCTTTTATCCCAACCCTCAACCCTAGCAAAAACCACACCTACACCCATTGAGCCTATTGCCATTATCCCTTCAACTACATTTACCAATGCCTCCACAAAAACTGACCTTGAACCTAAACCAAAACCTGAACCTACCCTTATCCAGTTGCCCATTATCCCCCTACCTGCTATCCCACCTATTGTAGCAACCTCCAATGCTGTAACAGATGTGGAGGACTTAATACCCACCTCCTCAACTCCAACCCAAATAGAACCCCAACCTGAGCCTGAATCTGAAGTCCCCCAACCCATTCCTTCAACATCCCCCCTCCCCTCACCCTTCCTGACTTGCCCTTCTTCATATGATGAGCAGCCCATCCTACCTACCTCCTTCTTTTCCACACCTCCATACTCCACTCTCCTCCATGCCATGCAACAGAACCCGTACCTTAAAATGAATGTGATTAAAGACATGACTACCATTCAAACCTCCATCAGGCAGCCCTATGAAGAGAAGATAAGTAAAATAGAGTTCGATCACAGAGTTCAACTGCTCGGCATATCAAAGGGATGGGATAGAATTTTGATCCAGTA
Source organism: Chloranthus sessilifolius (assembly GCA_021018995.1). Taxonomy (NCBI): domain Eukaryota; kingdom Viridiplantae; phylum Streptophyta; class Magnoliopsida; order Chloranthales; family Chloranthaceae; genus Chloranthus; species Chloranthus sessilifolius. The sequence continues at coordinate 46,376,134 of CM037596.1, forward strand.
TGAAGCTGAAAAGCATATTGCAGCAACAGAGAAGATGAGAATAGATGGCCTAGAAAAAAGATTAGCTACCTCCAAAGATGTTGCAAAGGCCACCAGGGAGCTCTATGAAATGCGAACTCTCCTTGCTGAAAAGAAAGCAAAAATACTTGAAAGGAGACTTGCTGAACTAACTGGCACAACTCCTCCACAAGCAGCTAAGCCTGCTCCTCCTGCTAGTTCTACTGCTGCTACTCAAGAGAAAGAAAGAGGAAAAGGACCTCAAGTCAAGACTGAGCCAGTAGATAATTAGGATGCCTAGATATGCACCTATAGTTAGTTAGGATGTCTTTGTATTATTTTTATGTAGCTCTTTTCCCTTACATTGTATAAATTTTTGTCTATAAATGAAATTTGTCTTTTTATTTTGTTTGGTTTACTTTTTGTCTTCATATCTGCTTAGTTTATTTTAGTTTTTTGTGTGTGCATTGTTTCTTGCCTTTACTTACTTTATTTGGTATCTGATTTTGTGTCTATTCCCTGTTGCACATGCCATTTCATCTTTGAATCAGTGAGGACATTGCTCCTCATAGATTTAGGAGTGTGGTAAGGACTGCCAATGATGTAGTTAACCTACGTGCAGCAGACTCAAGTGAGTAAGATATAGAGCTGTGATCACCCAAGAAACTCTAAAAATGAGAAAATATAAACAATTTTGTAGACCTTTAGGCATTAAAAACTTTTAAATTTTAAACATTTGCATGAGGTGAACACCAAGAAAACTCACTTGTGTCAGTACTTAGTAAACCATTAAAGAGAGAAAAAGGTAAGGACATGCTTAAGAGTTCAATGAAGATCATACCTAGTGAGATTTATGCCTACAAATTTATTTATTTATTTTCTTTGAGGAGTGTCTTGGGCAACTCTTTCTGCTCTAAGGATTGGCTAAGTCAATGTCCTCAGTAGAAGTTAGGCATCTCCAAGTTGAAACAGCTGACAGTATCCATGACATTTAGGACAGGATCAAGGCCTTCTCTTCGACAGTTTGAGCCTTAAAATACCAAACCCAGTAAACTGCCCTTGTGCATACACCTTTTAAGCCTTAGTTTCTAATTTTTCTTCAAAATATACCTGAGTATTTGTACCTAAACTTATGAACCTAATTCAAACCTACCCCCACTCTAAGAATTCAGAAGGTAAAGGAGAAGGAGTTGAAGATGGATAAGCTAAGGTCAACATTGGGTGAATAGAGAAGAAACACAAATGGAGGATAGCAGTGTAGTAGCTAGGGAGAGGGTGGCATTTCAGAAAAATAAAAATAAAAAGAAAAGAAAATTTTATCCAATAGAAAAAAATAAAAATAATAAATAATAAATAAAGAATAATAAAAGGGAAGAGAGAGGAATCAAGAGGAAATTCCATTAGAAAAAGTAAAAATAAGAGGAGAAGCTGGCCACTTCAAGTCTGAAAAATGTCAGAGAAGATGTAATGTGCTGAACTAAAGAAGGTGAAGTCATGAATCACCTCCTTCACCTATTGATTTCTCAATTTTGCATCCCTTTTCACCCTTCCATTCTTTATAACCTACACCCATAAGCCACCTTACATCCCAATCATAAGACCTTGTGATCCTAAATTGAATGAGCTGTTATGTGGAGATGAGGAGTTGTCCAATCTATGGTGAGGAATAGCCAATGATGCCAGAATTTAGTAGCTTTGCCTATGCTCATGCTCACAGACCCATTTGGGGGCTGTAACTGCTCTTGAGCTTGTGAGAAAATGAGAACCCTCAAAGTTCTTTGTGAGACACTGCCCTGGTAAGCATTGGGCCTATTATTGAATGTATTGGGCATTGCCTAAAACCTAATGTTTGAATTGATGGTGAGCTCAGTACGGACATACATGTGTTGTTTCCCTTATTGTAAGCTAATTGGAAATGATGTGCATGCATGCAAAAGTTTTAATGATTAAATGTCTGTGCATATTATGTATTTAAATTCCTCACATATTGAGTCAAAGGTGAACTGATGCTTTGTGTATTGACAGCTAACTTGATAATGTTGCAATTTTATTAACTGATTCATTGAGAAGTTTGTGGGTACCTTCACTGAAAACCCTCAGGAGACTTCACTCCTCTACTAGGGATCACCTAGGGCTTTAAAAGGCTTTATGCATATGCTAAATGCATTCGTGCTCCCTACGAAAGTGGCATTTACATTCTTAGAGTAGTTGTTTAAATTTTACTTTACTCAGGGACTAGCAAAGATTAGATTTGGGGGTGTGTTATTCACTGAAAAGTACCACTTTTCACCTCTTAACCTAGCCTTTGCTGGACCTTGAAGCCGACTAATAACTCTTGTTGAGCTTGTTTTGTAGTTAATAATAAATTATGCAGCTTAACACAAAGTCCATACTTTTGGTGCCAAGAAGAGAGAGAAGTCAAGCCAAGAATGACAGCTGAGCCAGAGATTGATGGAACACCATGATGGTATACACAATGGTAACTATTTTTCATATCATAATAGACAACAAAAGTCCAGCAGATGAACCAAGCATAGATGTGAGTAGAGAGAGCTGAAACAACAGCAGCCGCATAGCAGCAGAAGGGCAAATGAACTAACTCACACAGTTGAGGTGTTGCCTCGCGTGGCTGAAGTGGCACCAAAGCTCCCTCGTGTAGATTTCACATATAGCACAATAGAGCTTGTGAAGAAGTCACGCAGCCGAATGAAGGGATTAGCACAGAGCAACCTCTCACGCAGCAGTCACGCACTTTAACTGCAATCAACACTTAAAGAACTCGCGGAGCTCTCGCGCACTAAGTCTCTAGAAATCTAGCTCACAAAGTTCTCGCAAGGATCAAGGCTTCTATCAACCTCGTGCACTATCTCGCAAGGCCAATCTTCATAAAGAACAACAGCTAGCTCATGAGGTTCTCGCGTGGCTATGAAGGAGAGAGAGAGCTCCAGAAGCTCCCACACGCCTAGAAGCTTAACCCTATACCGAGCGAGATGTAAAGGCATCTGTACGAGTACCTCACGATAGGAGATTTTGAAGCTCTACTGTGCGAGCAAGCCAAGCACTGTAAACTCTTCTACACGAGTGCATTTAAAGTTAGAGCAGCTGCGCAATGATGCAAAGTCCATCTACGTGAGTGAACAAACCTCCCAAGCTAAATATTACCTAGCGAGGACTCCGCAAGCTGTGCGAAGGAACTAAAGAAGTAAAAAGGAACTGCACGACAAGCTTAAATCCTTCTATGCGAGAAAGCAACATTCAAAGCCATATTCTACCCTGTGAGTACTCTTCAAGCCATGTGAGAGATTAATGTTTTGAAGCCAGCCTCGCGAAGCTCGGGCTCTCCACTTCCCAGTCTTAACTGAAGGACCTTTTAAGGATTTCCTCAGGTCTAGGGCACACATCCCGAGGCACTGATCTTGAGGCACACATTCCAAAGCATCTAAGGGTTGTAATAGTGCCACATTCGTTAGAAAAATTAGGGTTTACTCTTCTCTGAGCCAAGGCATTAGGACTGAGTATATAAGCTGTGGTTATAAGCTAGAATTTATCAATCTCTCCTTTAACCTCTGTGGGCTGTGAGCTCGAGCAGGCTAAGGTTAGGGTTTGATCATTTCTTTTTCCCATTTTTCTTCTCTCTTAGCCCAGCACTTGCTGGCTAAATCTTTCTATAAGCTGTTAGGTGAAGTTTTATCTAGTTTTATAATGGGCCATGTAATCATTGGGATCTTTGGTTGTGCAATTGGGTACAAGGTTGTTACCTTGTGAAATTGCATTGTAGGCAATGTTGATTAATGGAATTTACACTTTAAATATTCATTCAATTTGTTATTTTCTTATTTGCCCATAGTTCGATTTAGGCTATAGCATGCATTTAGGATTTGGGCTAATTGAAAGGCCCATGGAAGCTTGTGCTTGTAGCCCTGGGACCATGGTGACAATAGCAGTTTACATGTTTTTTCTCAGACCTCTGTAGTAAGGATAACCTCTGTGGATAGCCTATGACCATTTAAGTTGACAGACTATAGTCCTAGGGTGATTCCAATCCTAGATCTGAGAAGGATTCTTCTCCTCTGTACTTAAGCTTGTAGCCTGGTGAGAGGTTGTTGCAGGAACTGGTGTTAAGGTATTTTATGTGTTTGCTACTGACTTTATTGGAGACAGTGATAAGAATGGGGTTAGTGAAGATCAAAGGTGGATTGAAGAGCAGCAAGCCTAAAAATACACAGACCTGGAAGATACAGGGCATGTTGTAGTAAGTTTTAATAAGTAAGAGTTTGTCCCACAGGAAAAGTTGATATAAAGCTCCAAGGGAGCTATCTTTAGTAGGCCCTCTAGATCTGGCAATCCCAAATAGAAGGGGATTTAAGGTCACTATTATCTAAATCCTAAGGTAACCTAATGCCTAAACTACAGAAAGGGTTGACAAGAATGATGGAGTGTGAGAAAATAAATATAAAATGGTGAGAAGTAAGCTATTAGGTATAGATCTGATGGGTCTTATAACTCAGACTTAGATCTGCTGCTATAGAAATCCTATCCAATAGCTACATTATCACAAAAGAGGAGAAAGGATCCAACTCACCCCTATGCCATGATCCAATCCCTTATGCCTATAACCTGTCCACTTAAATGGTTACAGACTATCCAATAGGGGAATCACAGTTCAGAGATGGGTCAGAACAAGTTTATCATTATAGGCACTACTTCATCCAGGCTACTAGCTCAAGAATCCATAGGAACCTCAACCTCTAAAGTTCTGTGTATGGGGCTAGGTCTGCAATGTGCACTAGCATGGACACACAGAACCAGCAAGAGTTTGAGTACTAGCTTCTAAGCTTAGCTGTTCACTGCATTAGAAAGACAGCAGTGATCCAGTCACAAGCCTACAATCGCTACAGCCAAATCAGATCTACCATCTGATGGTGGGTCTATACAAATACAGGGGAGTTTGTCTCTGCACAATCTCTCACAAGGCTACAAGCACAAGTGCTGAGAAGAAGGATCTGTCTTAGATCTGTGGATTGGCCTCACCCTAGGGCTATAATCTGTCCACTTAAATGGTCATAGACTATCCACAGAGGCAATCCTCCTCACAGAGGTCTAAGACAGAATAAGAATATTGCTGCCGCCACCATGTTCACAAGGCTACTAGCTCAAGCTCCCATGGGGATTCAGATTTAGTGGATTCTGTGGTGGGGCTAGGCCTACAATGTGCCTAACCTAGGCATATTGGTCACTTGGATCTAAATAAAACTTTAAAAACAATCCTCCATTGCTTACAATACAACTTAGCAATGGAGGATCTCAAGGCAGCAGCCTTGTACAGAACAACTCACAAAACATTAATCCCATAAATGCATAAAATCCTATTATAAAACTCCATTAATTCTATTCCAAATAAACATACAAAGACATAGTCAGCAAGTGTTGGACTATGGAGAGAAGAAAAAGGGAAAAAGAAATTGCTTAAACCCTAACCTTAGTCTACTGTAATTCTACAGTTGATTGAGGAAGGAGTACAGAAGACTAGCCCCTTAAACCTAAGCTAGGCTTAGGCTTATATAGCAGTCAGCTCTCTAAGAATTAGGGTTAGGAAAACCCTAATTTATTAATGCTATCATGGCCCATTTCTGTTCCTTAGATGCCTCGAGGCATGTGCTCGGAGATTGGAGCATTGGAGTGCGTGCCCTAATTACTGAAAATTCCCAGATTCCCCCTGCAAGAGTGGGGAGAAGTTAAGAACCCGAGCCTCGCTAGGTAGAAAGGCTTTCTAGGTCTTATCGCTTGATAGAATTGGCGTCGCGGGGTTGGTTTGACTTGAAGCTCTTGCCGTCGCGAGATTGGTACTTTGGTCATTACGAGGATGCTCTTTCCATTTGAATGGGGCGGGAATTATGCGCGCGGCTCGTTCCTTGATGAATCCAGCGATGATCCTTGGAAAGAAACAATATGCATGGGCTTTTGGATCGCGCGAGCAGTTCCTTAAAATTTTGTATCCCGTGGCCACTGTGCGACAGCTGCGTGCAGGAATGCCTGGAGCTCTCTCTCTTCAGTGAATTGAGCGAAGATTGAAGATTCATTTCTTGAGCTGCGCGAGCGCTTATGACTGAACCTCATGAGAACCGCGCGAAGTCTACTTTTCAATTCCTTCTTTCATCAAACCGTGTGAGAACGATGCAAAGACTGTGTGACCAGTTGGTGTGCTGCCTTCAGATGGCCGCGACAGCTGCACGAAGCATTCTTTCTGGTTCAATTGAGCCCTGCGACATCTGTGCGAGGCTCACTTCTTGACTTGTTTCTGCTTTGCTGTACCTAGGCTGCAGCCAATTCTCTGTCTTGGTTCAACCTTCTTTCTTTTGAGGAACTTCTGGGGCAACAGTAGGATTCTTGGCATGGTTAGGGGCTTACTTACAGCTTCTGCTTATTACCTACAAAATTGTCTTAACAGTCATTTATTAAATGATTAAGGGTCTAACAGAGATTAAGTTAAGGGGTGAAAAGTGGTACTTTTCAGGTCTTAACACACCCCCAAATCTAATCTTTGCTAGTCCCTTAGCAAAGCTTTAACTAATTAAATACCACTTTCGTAGGGATCACGGGCACATTTAGCATATGTACCAAGCCTTTTAAACCCCTAGGTGATCCCTAGTGGAGGAGTGAAGTCTCCTGAGGATTTTTAGTGAAGATACCCACAAACTTCACCATTAGAACAGTTAAGTATAGTGCAGTTAATGACAACACAGATTTCAATGTATAAAGCTTCATTCCCCACCCATTCTTTAATACTTAGAGGGACCTGCAGCAGTAATGTAGGAAAAAATTCAAAACTCAAAATTTAGCAAGTGTTTGCATCACCACCATTCATTTAACATTAGAAATTCAATGTGTAAAAATTAGTAACCAGCTTGCCTTCAATTCCAAGAATCAGGTTGGATACAACCCCAATGTGGTTAAAATTCTGACCCAATTCTTCCCAGGGTTATCTCTCAACATTGTCAATCTGAGGGTGTTCACATTCAAAATAGCTCAAGAGCAGCTACAAACCCCAAATAGGCCTGCAAGCATGAGCATAGGCAAAGCTTCTAATTTCTGACATCCTCATGACTTTTCACCATAGATTGGACAACTCCTCATCTCCACATGACTGCTCATTTTACTTTGGATCCACAAGGTCTTTTTAAATGGGCAGTAATGTGGCTTATGGGTGAGGGATGCAAGGAATCAAGGGGTAAAAAGGGAATCAAAATTAAGAAATCAGCAAGGTAAGGAGTGATTCATGACTTCACAACCTTCATTTCAGCAAAACTTCATCTTTCTTGATATATTTCAGAATCAAAGTGGCCAGCTTCTCCTCTTCTTTTCAATTTTCAGATGATGTTCTTCTCTAGACTTCTCTTTCTTTTTCTCTTTTTATTTTTATTCAATCTATTTATAATTTGTTTTTGAAGATGAACTGCCATACAAATACCATTAATACACTGCTATTCATAAGTTGTTTTTCTTCACCTTCTATAGAACGTTGGACCATTCTCACTATCATTAACTCCTTCTCCTTTACCTTCTGAATTCCCAGAGTGAGGGTGAGGTTGAATCAGGTCATAAGGTTAAGGTGCAAGTATTCTGGTGTTTGTCAAAGAAAAGTAGGATTTTTCAGGCTCAACTAGTGTATGCAAAAAGGGCAGCTTTTAAAAGGTTGGATTTTTAGGCTCAAACTATCTAAATGAAGGCCCTGGATCATTTCCTTAGTATCATGAGTGCTGTCAATCAATTTTGATTTGGAGATGCCTAACTTCTAGTGAAAAGGTCTTGACTCAATCAGTCCTTAGAGCATCAATAATGCCAAAAACACTCTTCAAAAGAAAATGATGGGCCAAATCTCACTATGTATGGTCCTCAAATTAACCCATGGGATGTATTTTCACCTATATCTCTCCTCTTAGGTTTACTGAGTACTAACTGAAATATTTTCTGATATTAGCTTCATGGTGGTGTCAAGATTTTAACATTTTCAGTTTCGAAAAGTCTGTAAAAATATTTTAATTTTTTACAAGTTTCCTCTTTGCAGCAAATTAGGTGGAAATTGACTTTATTCTTCCCAGTTATACCACCATTACTGCACTAAAATTAACTATTCTATTAGCAGACCTACCCTGCCACGCCCCCAAACTATGAGGAGCAAAGGTCCTCCGGTTCAAAAGGTGAGAAAAGTGCGAGATTCCCATGAACAAATAAACACAGAAGAAGACAAACAAAAATACATAAGAGCAGCGAAAGAGAACTAAGCAAAGATGGGAAACTGAACTGTATATAACAAATAGAAAAATTCATTAGAATTGAAAAAGATTATAAAAAGATTGACAAAAAGATAAAAAATAAAAGCCTTAGAACAGACAAAATAGGGGGGGGAAACAGGGATCAAGGGGGAGTCGGTGGTGGAGGGTTTGAGGAAGATGGTGGGGGAGAGGCAAGTGGTTCGATTTTTTTCTTCTTCTTCTCTCTCTTCTCCTTTTTCTTCTCCTCCTTGGCCAGGATCCTCTGGACCTCTTCATACTCATCCCAAAGAAATTGTAATGGGTCCGGCTCCTTAGGCGGTGGAGGGTGCAACCACATAGGATAGAATTTGTTTGGAAACTCGTCGGGTTTGTCATTCGCCATGGTTATGAGGAGGGCCGGACTACTAGGGTTAGAAGAGAAAGGATGAGATGAAGAAGAACTAACTTCATATTTAAAATACTTGGACGACGAAAAATGAATCGAGATATTAAAGTTTTGTCCCTTTCCAAGCATGGCAATAAATTTGGAGTGTTCGGGGAATGAGGAATCGCACAACTGATTATGGGAAAAGAGAGGTCACACTAAATGATGGTCTAAATTTAGCCTTGGTATTTAAGGTGATCCCGTGTATCGCGCAGCTGCACACTGAAAGATGTGGAATTCTGCTTTGTGCGCGCTAAGGACTCCGCGAGCAAGTTTTGACGTGGCTGACAATTATGAAAATGAGGCCATCTTAATCCCTTGATCAAGATCAACACTCGACCTCTGTGCACCATTTGTGCTGAGGCCTGTACTTGCACAATGTCATGCATCCACTCAGTTGCCATCTACATCTACCTTTCACATGGATTCCTATTTCAAATGAGAATAGCCTCCCTAAATTCATCTCCCATGTTACTAACAAAAGTGAACAATATGAAAACTTATGTAAAAAAATATATAATAAAAATAAAATAAAAATAAACAAGCACACAGATCAGATATGGTATATAAATTAATATACAAAAAAGAAGAAAAATTCTATTAATATGGATAAACATGTACAATTGTAATTACAAACTAGGTTCTAAGAGGCAAAAAAAGCCTAATCTACAATCTAGGTTCTAAGAGGAGGAGAAATCTGAATCTGAATCTGTGAACCAGTCCCAACCCATTTGATTCGCATGTTTCCCCATTTCAGCTTTGCTCTCAGAACTGTGCTTGGACTTGGTTCTATCTAAGGGAGCTTTGGTCTTTTTCTTCCTGGGTTTCTTCTCAGTTGGGCACCTTTTCTTCTGCTGCCTTAGTTGCTTTGGCTGTGGGGGTTTCTTCATGGTTGGAGCCTTTGGTGTCCTCACCCTCATCTTTCTGATTTTGGGTTCAGGAGGGATCATAAGTGAATTTCCTTTGTCTGGCTTAGTGGTGGCTGCTGTAGACTTCCCTTTATCTTTGGGCTCAGGCTGGCCAGGGGGTTTTGCCTCCTTAGACTGGACAGCTGGCTCTTTGGTAATTTTTATAGAGGCTGCTGTGTAAGCAGTCCTCTTAGCAGTGACTTTCCTTTGTTTAAGATAAGTTTTCTCAGTTGGAGGTGCAGCAGGGGCCTTGATAGGTGGAGGCTGCTCTGTAGGAGGTGATGAAGGAGGGGCAGTAGGGGCCGTCCCTTTATCTGGCTGGATCTTTGATTGTGCCTCCTCAGACTGGGCAGCTGGCTCTGGAGTAGCTTTAGGCTCAGGGTCTGGCATGCGGACAGAGAGTGGGGTGGGTTGTTGAGCTGCAATTCTGGCAGCAGCCAATGCAGCTTCCAATGAGGCTATCTAGATTTTGGCTTTGAGGAGGTCAGTCTCATGGATTTCCTTTTGGAGTCTAAAGATCTCCTAGGCATTGTTGAGCCTCTTCTCGAAAAGTCTGGCTTTCATCTTCTCTGCAGCAGTGTTTGCTTTCTCCAGCTCCAAATTCAGCTAATTATAAGCTACCATAGATTTGGCCTTTTGATAGGCCTCCAATATGTTAGTCCACCCCAGGAAGATATCTAGTAGTTGCTTTCTGTGGGCTTCCTTCATTTCATCAATCTGCTGTAGCAGGGGGGTCTCAATGGACTGTCAAAGTTGGGCCATGCCCCTCAGGACATTCCTCCTAAGGTAGGGATTGTCCCTCATGGCATGGAGGATGGTGAGGTAGGGAGGGATGTAAAAGGAGTGTTTGGGTGCAATAGGAAGAGAGGAAGTGGAAGGAGCAAACTGTGATTGGTCCTGGGGGGAGTGGAGATAACAGTGGGTAAGTCTAGTTGTGGGGGGAGAGGGATAGGTTCTGGGTCTGTTTGGGTCTGTTTGTCAGTGAATGTTCGAGGGGGTAGGATAAGAGGTGGGATGGAGGGTATAGGGGAAAGAAAATGAAGTAGGCTCCTAGGGATAGGTGGTGGTGGGGAGGAAAAGGAAATGGTGAAAAGTATGAAAGAGAATGGTGGGATTGTGGCGATTAAAGGGATTGTTGGTGGTGGGGGGGGGTTGTGAGTCAGGGCTGGAGTCTTAGATGTGAGAGTCAGGGGAAAGAACCAAGGGGGTTGGAGTGGATTGTGGAGGGATGAATGAGTTGGTTAATGTCTGTAGAGTGGATTTGATGGATGTGAGTTCTGTCTGCATCTTGTCCTGGGTGTGTGTAGTGGTGGATAGTTTGGATTGGATGTCTTGGATGAAGGAGAGGATGTGTGTCAGTGTGTCTATGCTGGGAGGTTGAGTTTGTGTAGAAGAGGGCACAAGTTGAAAAGGTGAGGAAGGAGCATGATGGAAAGTGGAGGGAGGAGGAGATTGAGGTTCTGGTGAGTGATGTGGTGATGTAATTGGGGAGTCCGGGAGGGGGGTGTAGTGGCTGGGCATGGTGTCATGGAAAGTAGCCATTAAGGCTTGGAATCCTGTGGTTGTGTTAAGGTTTAAGTCAATGTCTTGGAATGGGGAGGTAGTAGGTATGGTTGGAGTGGTGTCTGGGTCAATGTTAGGTGTATCAATGGTAATGAGAGGGATTGTGGGTGGTATCTGAGAGATGGTGGGGGTTGTCTCAGTGGTTTTCCTTTTTTTGTAGGAAATGAGTGGAGGGCTGTCAGGTTTATGTGAAGAGGATGGGGGTATTGGGGTTGTGTATTGAGGTAGGGTAGGGGATGGTGAGGGGCTGACATGGGAGGTGGTATCCTCCCAGGTACCAATCACGGGAGAAGGGGGTGTGGGGATGGATAATGAGGACAGAGGGGGAGTGGGCATGGATAATGAGGACAGAGGTGGGGGGCTGAGGTGGCTGCTGCAGCAGTGGTGGTCATGACAGGCACTGGAAGCACCTCATTGGTAGCAGGGGTAGACCTTGGGACAGCTTCCTCAGCAGCTTGCTTGGGAGGGGCCTGAGCCTCAGCTTTCTTCTTCTTCTGGGCCTCCATCAGGCTCCTGCTGATTCCCCATTGCCTCTTGGCAAAAGTAGTAGAGGCAAGGGTGGTAGTCCCCTCTATTTTTACTATCTTGTACCCCCCCTTTAGTAGTAGCTTTGTAATGAATGGCATAGGGGAGTGTGTGAGGCTTCTTGTTCTACCCTAACTTCTCCACCAAATCTTTCATAGCTTCAAACATTAACCAGGCTGGATTGAAGCCATGGCCCAGAGAGAGAATAAACAGCATCCGTAATGGGAGCTCTCCTCTCCTGCTGATGTCCTGAGCTGTAAATATTCTTTCTCAGGACTTGGTCAATGAAGAGGAGTTCAGGCTCCAATTCTCTTCTTCTGATTGAATCCCCTGAGGCCTTTAATCCTCTAGTCAAAGCCCTTCCAATTGTATCAATTGAGGCATTCAGGGGGGGGCATATCCGCAGCTAGGGTCGAATGCGGCTGGGATGCCCAATACTTCTGCAATCACTTTGGGGCTCACTAACATCTCAAAATCGTCAATCAGCACCAGAAATCCTACTTATTCATCCTTGTCTTTTTTTACCCTGATGTGCTGGTAAAAGAGTTGCACTAGCCTAGGCTAGGCTAGTGCTGGAATTCCTCTCAGTAAGGGTGTCAGGCCAACCTTACTCATGAATTGAATGGTAGGGGCAGAGAGAGGCTCCTTCTCAAAGAATGGCAGGTCAAAAGCTATTTCAGGCTCCAAGGGGATTGAAGCCATGAGCTCTGAAGGAGTAGAAAACTCGGGTTGGCTCCTCCACCTCCTCAACTACCTCCTTCCCTTTTTTAGGTGCCTTTGAAGTCTTGGCCTTCTTAGGAGTGGTCTCAACAGGGGCCTTATCCTTGCCCCTTTTCTTTGGTGCACTCTTAGGGGCCATTACAACTTCTACCTTGAAAGATGAGAAAGGGAGATTGAGATCTAAGTGCCTACCCTAAAATCCTAGGGTTTGGTTTGATCTGTCGCACAGGGCACCACGAGATCTCTGAGCAGAGGGTAATAGATGGGGGTGATGCTAGGAACAAATCTATAGATTCCTGGTGTGAATGATAGGTTGTAGAGTAGATGCTGGAGGAAAGAGGTAGAAGAGTGCCGGAAGCTAGGATTTTGCAGGGTGAAGAAGGAAGAGAGTATTGGAAATGGAGACAAGCGTCGGGTTAAAATACTTATCACGAAGGTTGGAGTGCTTTGGAAAAATCTGGTCGCAGGATTGGAAATGAACCTAGCGAAGGTGCTATTCAACTTGGATTGCACGACAATCTCCCAGGTTGACCTTGGAGCGCGCAACAGTATGTGAAGAATTCATGTGAATTGCGCGAGAGGTTCCTAGGTCTCCTTTTGGATTGTGCGAATGGCTCTGAGGTTCACTTTGAATCTCACAACAGCCTTTGAATCTCGGGACAGCTAATGAAGTATTCCTTTTGAATTGCGTGAGAGTCTCCCAGGCTTCCTGCTGAACCTCGCGACAGCTAGTGAAATGCTCTATTTGGATCGCGCGAAAGGTTCCCAAGTGTATTTGAATCTCGCGATAGCTATTGAATGGTTCTATGTGAACTGCACGAGAGTCTCTCATGCCTCCTTTTGAACCCAGCGACAGCAAAGTAGTAAACATAGAGCATGTGCTCTCAGTTCGGTCATTTCCATTTGTGATGTGGTTGTATCCTAGGCATAACTCTCACCACTAGGGGTACCCCCAGACACATTAAAATCAACCATTCAAATAAGGACAATAAAAATCACCCTCCCACATTATGCATTCAAGCAAAAACAATCAATCCAAGAGCAGTAATCATCAAACCAAAAAAATAAAATTCAAACCAGACAGGTCCAGATTCAAGTGGGGCCACTAAAATTTTCTAGAGAATGTGAATAAAAAAAAGCAAGACAAATCTAACAAAACCAAGGTACATATGATATAATATTGACACACCTGTGGATCAGTTTAATGAAGGATCCCCTTGAAAGTGGATGGTGTCCATGGGTTCAGCAGGTTTTTCAAAACAAGGCTTAAGCCTTTGACCATTCACCTTCAAGGTTTTCCCAGACTTGGGATCCTTGATTTCCACAGCACCAGATGGGGAAACACTCATGACAATGTAGGGACCTTCCCATCTGGATTTCAGTTAGCTAGGAAAAAATTTTAGTTTGGAGTTAAACAACCAAACCTTGTCATCAGCTATGAAGCTCTTTCTCAACAGACCCTTGTCCAAGAAAGCTTTGGACCTTTCCTTGTAGATCCGCGCATTGGCATACGCATCCATCCTTAGCTCATCCAATTCTGATAGCTGCAGCAACCAGTGAGGACCAGCAGAAGTTAGGTCTAGATTTAAATGTTTAATAGCCCAATAGGCCCTGTGTTCTAACTCTACTAGAAGATGACAAGCCTTGCCATAAACTAGTCTGAAAGGGGACATACCAATGGGAGTCTTATAGGCAATCCTATAAGCCCATAGTGCATCATTAAGCTTTTCAGCTCAGTCCTTCCTGTCAGTCCTCACAGTCTTCTCAAGGATGTGCTTGATCTCTCTATTAAAAATTTCAACTTGCCCACTGGTTTGTGGGTGGTAGGGAGTAGCAATCCTATGGTTGACAGAATATTTCTTGAGCAAGCTCTCAAAATTTCTGTTGCAGAAATAGCTACCCCCATCACTGATAATGGCTCTAGGGGTGCCAAATCTTGAGAAGATATTCTGCTTTATAAACTTGAGGACAACCTGATTATCATTAGTTCTTATGGCAATGGCTTCCACCTATTTTGAAACATAATCCACTGCCACTAAGATGAAATGATAACCATTTGAAGGAGGAAAGGAGCCCATGAAGTCAATACCCCTGACTTCAAATAGTTCCACAACAAGGATGGGCTGCAAAGGCATTGAGTTTCTCTTGGACAACCCTCCTGATTTCTGACATCTCTCACAAGTCCTGCGGTGTGTATTGGCATCTTTGAAAAGAGAAGGCTAATAGAACCCACACTTCAAGATTTTGTCAGCTGTTTTTCTTCCACTAAAGTGGCCTCCACAGGCATTTTCATGGTAGATGGCCAGAATATTGGGGACATCACTCTCGGGAACATATTTTTGGATGATTTGGTCTACACAATACTTGTATAAGCAAGGTTCTTCCCAGAAAACGAATTTGACCTGTGAGAAAAATAGGTCTCTGTCCATTTTGGTCCAATGGGCAGGAATCTTGCCTATAACTAGATAATTGACAATGTGTGCATACCAAGGAACCAAGGATTGGATGGCAAATAATTGCTTATCAAGGGAAATATCATTTGTTGCAAGGTCATTAACACCTTTTTCTAACACAATTCTGGACAAGTGATTAGCCACCACATTTTCTACACCCTTTTTATCCTTGATTTTAATGTCAAACTCATGCATTAGGAATATCCATCTAATCAGCCTGAGCTTTGCATCCTTCTTGGACAATAGGTACTTCAATGCTGAGTGGTCAGTAAAGATTATATTTTTAGACTCAAGTAGATAAGGTCTAAATTTGTCCACGGAAAAAACCACTGCCAGAAGCTCTTTCTCAGTTGTTGTGTAATTTAGTTGAGCTTCAACAAGTGATTTGCTGAGATAGGCAATGACCACTGGTAGCTTATCTTTTCTCTGACCCAAAACAGCACCTATTGCCAAGTTGGATGCATCACACATCAACTCAAAGGGTAGTGTATAGTCAGGTGTTTGGAGTACAGGGGCAGAGGTGAGGCAAATTTTCAAAGTTTCAAAAGCCTCAAGACATTCAGCAGAAAAGTCAAAGAGCACATCCTGGTAGAGCAGGTGGCACAATGGTTTAGCAATTTTGCTAAAGTCTTTGATGAACCTCCTGTAGAATCCAGCATGTCCAAGGAAAGATCTAATTTGTTTGACTGTTCTTGGAGGGGACAAATTTGCAATGAGGTCAACTTTGGCCTTATCTACCTCAATCCCATCTTTAGAGACTACATGGCCCAACACAATACCTTGTGTTACCATGAAGTCACTCTTTTCCCAACTTAAGACCCAATTGGTCTCCTCCCATCTTTGCAAGACCAGGTGGTGTTACAGACATTGGCCAAAACAGTCCCCATAAATAGAAAAATCATCCATAAAAATTTCTACGAATTTATCAATCATATCAGAAAATATGGCATACATGCACCTCTGAAAGGTGGCTGGGGCATTACACAGCCCAAAAGGCATCCTTCTGTAAGCAATGGTGCCAAAAGGACAAGTAAATGTAGTTTTCTTGATCAACGGATTTGTACCCTGAGTACCCATCAAGAAAATAGTAAAAAGCTTTCCAGCCAACTTATCCAAAATTTGATCAATAAAGGGGAGAGGGAAGTGCTCTTTTTTGGTCTTGGAGTTGAGCTTTCGATAATCGATGAAAACTCTCCAACCAGTGGTCTCCCTGGCTGGTCTCAGCTCTCCAGACTCAGTTGTGATTGTTATGCCAGATTTCTTGGGCACCACTTGGATAGGTACCACCCATTCAGAATCAGAAATTGGGTAAATTACCCCAGCATCTAGCAATTTAATGATTTCCTTTAGGACCACTTCCTGCATGTGAGGATTCAATTTCCTCTGCATTTCCCTGGAGGGTGTTGAGCCCTCCTCTAGATGGATCCTGTGCATACGATTGATGCATCAATCCCACCTAGATCAGCAATGGTCCAGCCAATTGCCTTCTTGTGCTTCCTCAAAACTGTTAATAATTCTTCCTCTTGCTCATTGGTAAGAGAAGAGGAGATAATTATAGGAAGTTTTTCATCTTCTCAAGGAAAGCATATTTCAATGTTTCTGAAAGCTTCTTGAGTTCAAGATCAGGGGCTTGTTGGATGGATGGCAGGATTGGTGGTTTGTTGGTTTGAGGAAGAGGGAGCAATATAGGTTTCCAAATGGAATGTTGCACTAAGCCCACAAAAGACTTCAATGTGGACATGTCTTCTGGCATTATAGCTAGCCTTCCTTCCTCTACCATATCCCAAACTTCAGTTAAACTCGTGACAATGTTGCCCCACTCCAGCAGAGTGGGCAGTTCTTCTTCAAGAACTTCTTCTAGTACATCCACTGCAAAGCATTACTCATTGTCCAGCTAAGGGTACTTTGCACTGTTGTACACATTAAGTTCAACCTTCATATGTCCGAAAGTTACCTCCATGATCACAGACCTACATTGAATGCATGCATTGGCAATGGCTAAGAATGGTATGCCCAAAATAACAGGTATCGGGGATGTACTCTTGTTGCAGCCCATGTCCAAAACAAGGAAGTCTGCAGGGTAGAAGAACTTGTCTACCCCCACTAAGACATCCTCAACCACTCCTATGGGTCTCCTTTCAGACCTATCAGCCATCAACAACACAATGGGGGTGGGTTTTAGCTCCCCCAAACCTTGCTACTGATACACACTATATGGCAGCAGGTTAACACTGGCCCTAAGGTCTAGAAGGGCCCTTCCAATTGTGTGGTCACCAATTATACAGGGAATAGTGGGTATCTTTGGGTCTTGCAACTTCTCTGGCATTGTCATGCCTAATATAAAATTAACTGTAGCAGTTGTAAAGACCTTTTTGGACAAATGGCCTCTAGCTTTCCTTTTTTGAGTACAAAGGTCTTTCAGAAATTTTGCATAGGCTGGGACCTATCGAATTGCATCAAGCAGGGGCAAATTGATTTTTACTTGCTTAAAGGTCTCCATCATTTCCTCTATCTGTGCATTCCCCTTATCAAAAGGGGCAGGGCCACTCAAAGTTTGAGGAAATGGCAGCTGAGGTACTGCTGGTTCCTCAGCTTCCAGCCTATGACTGAACTTTTATTTTTTTCTTTTTTCATCTTTTATTTCCTGCTGAGGCTCAACTACAGTCTCTTTATTTTTCCCTTGTTCCAGGGTAGCAGGTAATTCATGGTTCTGTGCTCTAACACATTCTTCTTCACTTTCATTCGAAAGTTCCTTAGAAATGACCTCTCCTTGTTCCTTTCCCACCTGGTTGTCTACCTGCCTGTCAGACCTTAGGGTTGTGATGGCATTAGCACCCTCAAAACTTGAGGAGCCTTCTCCAATCGAATAGTAGCCCTTAGGGTTGGCCACTGGCTGGCATGGCAACCAGCCCTCTTCTCTTTTGGTCAAGGCATTGGATATTTGGCCTAGCTGCTCTTCCATTTTCTTTATGCTTTGACTGTGAGAAGTCACAGTCTGAGTCAAGATTCCAAGGCTTTGCAATGAGGTTAAAACCTAATCCTCAAAAGAAGCATTTCGGGGCTGAGGTGGGGGCTGCTGCTGATGCTGAAAATTTGACCTTGGGGCATAACCCTGGTTAAACTGCTGTTGAGGCCTTTGAGGTAAGGCCAACATCTGTTGTGGCTGCATATAATTGTCTTGCCTCCACCTCAAATTTGGGTGGTCTCTCTATTGGTAACCATCATTTTGGTGCTGGTATCCAAATGGTTGTTTGTTATAGCCACCAGGTTGTTGTTGTCCAAATGATTGTACAACAGCAGCCTGTTCCATCACATACTCAGGGTATTGCCCTACAGATGGGCACTCTTTCACTGTGTGTTATGGAGATTGTCATATCAAACATGCCTCCATCACTTGTGCAGCCAATCTGGGCTGCACCATAGTTAAAAGTTTATCAAACTTATCAGAGAGATTGGCCATCTGCATTCTCAGGTCATCATTTCCCCTAACTTCATACATCATTCCTTTGAAAGTTTCAGCAAGCCCCAGCTTAGCAGAAGGCTCTTGAACAATTCTTGATGAGGACATCTTCTGGAAAGCATTTTCACTGATGACCTCGAATAAGTCCCATGCCTCATCAACTGTTTTATGCATGTAAGTTCCACCACAAGAGGCATCTACCATGTCTCTACTTTTCTCATCAATCCCATTATAGAAGTTCTGGGCAAGCTGCCAGTCAGGGATCTTGTGGTGGGGGCATTGTTTGAGCATCTCCTTAAATCTGTCCCATGACTGATTAAAATCCTCAGTTGGGGATTGGGCAAAAGCAAGTATTGCTTTCCTTAACTGGCTGGTTTTGGTCTCTGGGAAGAATTTGCTCAGAAATTTTGTCTGTAGGTCTTTCCAAGAAGTGATGTTGTTGTTTGGGAGAGTAGCTAACTAGGTGCTGGCCCTGTCCTTTAGGGAGAAAGGAAAGAGTCTTAACCTAGTGGCTTCTGGTCCCAAACCAGCAATGGAGAATGTTGTGCACAGGGCCAAGAATTGGTCAATGTGCTTGTAAGGGTCTTCCTTGCTAAGCCCATGGAAAGAGGGAAGCATTTGGATGATGGAGGTTTTAATCTCATAGTTTCTCTGAACATCTGGGAATGGAATGCTCAATGGAGAATTGTAATGATCAGGAGCATTCAATTCCTTCAAAGTTCTGGGTTGCTCTTCACCCATTACTGCTGTATCAATTTCAGTAGGGGGCTCAACTGTGGTGTGCCTGGGCCTTCTTGGTCTTCTGCTCCTTTCAATCTCAGGGTTAGGAGGCTCTAATGTAGGACTGAGGGATCTCCTTCCTAACATGCACACACACCAACAGCAGAGAAGACAAGTTGCAGACACATTATAATTAACAAAATTACAACTATCCTAATCAACTGCTATAGAATTTTCAAAGGAGAAAGAGGTTGAGTTTTTTAGGGTTAGAGAAGTGCAAACAGAGGTAGCTAGACTCCCAGTGCAATTCTACTCTCCTTCTCTGCTACTTTCCAGATCTGTAAGAAAAATTCTAAATGTAAATCAGCAGTATCAATTATTCCCAAGTACAGCTACCAAAGAATAAAGAATATAAAAATCTAGGGTCTACTAATAGATCAAGATTCCCCGGAAGCAGCGCCAAAAACTTGTTATGGTATTTTATGTGCTTGCTACTGACTTTATTGGAGTCAGTGATAAGAATGGGGTTAGTAAAAATCAAAGGTGGATTGAAGAGCAGCAAGCCAAAAAATACACAGACCTGCAAGATACAGGGCCTGTTGTAGCATGTTTTAACAAGTAAGAGTTTGTCCCACAGGGAAAGTTGATATAAAGCTCCAAGGGAGCTATCTTTAGTAGGCCCTCCAGATCTGACTACAGCTGGCAATCCTAAATGAAAGGGGATTTAAGGTCACTATTATCTAAATCCTAATGTAACCTAATGCCTAAACTACAGAAAGGGTTGAGAAGAATGATGAAGTGTGAGAAAATAAATATAAAAGGGTGAGAAGTAAGCTATTAGGTATAGATCTTATGGGTCTTATAACTTAGACTCAGATCTGCTACTATAGAAATCATGTGCAATGGCTACATTATCACCAAAGAGGATAAACGATCCAACTCACCCCTGTGCCATGATCCAATCCCTTATGGATATAACCTGTCCACTTAAATGGTCACAGACTATTCAATAGGGGAATCACAGTCCAGAGATGGGGCAAAATAGGTTTATCATTGTAGGCACTACTTCATCCAGGCTACCAGCTCAAGAATCCATAGGAACCTCAACCTCTGCAGTTTTGTGTATGGGGCTAGGCCTGCAATGTGCACTAGCGTGGACACAGAGAGCCAGCAAGAGTTTGAGTACTAGCTTCTAAGCTTAGTTGTTCACTGCATTAGAAAGACAACAGTGATCCACAAGCCTACAATTGCTACAGCCAGATCAGATCTGCCATTTGATGGTGGGCTATACAAATACTGGGGAGTCTATCTCTGCACAAATTTTTAACAAGGCTACAAGCACAAGTGCAGAGAAGAAGGATCTGTCTTAGATCTGTGGATATAATCTATCCACTTAAATGGTCACAGACTATCCACAGAGGCTATCCTCCTCACAGAGGTCTAAGACAGAACAAGAACATTGCTGCCGCCACCATGTTCACAAGGCTAGCAGCTCAAGCTCCAATGGGGATTTAGATTTAGTGGATCCTGTGGTGGGGCTAGGCCTGCAATGTGCCTAACCTGGACACACAGGTCACTTGGATCTAAATAAAACCTTAAAAACAATCCTCCATTGCCTACAATACAACTTAGCAAAGAATCTCAAGGCAGCAGCCTTGTACAGAACAACTCACAAAACACCAATCCCATACATGCATAAAATCCTATTATAAAACTCCATTAATTCTCTTCCAAATAAACATATAAAGACATCGCCAGTAAGTGCTGAACTATGGAGAGAAGAAAAAGGGAAAAAGAAACTGCCTAAACCCTAACCTTAGCCTACTGTAATTCTACAGTTGATTGAGGAAGAAGGAGTACACAAGACCAATCCCTTAAACCTAAGCTAGGCTTAGGCTTATATAGCAGTCAGCTCTCTAAGAATTAGGGTTAGGAAAACCCTAATTTATCAATGTCATCGTAGCCCATTTCTATTCCTTAGATGCCTCAGAGCGTGTGCTCGAAGATTGGAGCATTGGAGTGCATGCCCTAATTGCGGGAAATTCCCAGATTGGCCCTGCAGGAGTGGGGAGAAGTTAAGAACCTGAGCCTCGCTAGGTAGAAAGGCTTTTCAGGTCTTATCATGTGATAGAATTGGCATCGAGGGGTTGGTTTGACTTGAAGCTCTTACCGTCGCGGGATTGGTACTTTGTTCATCGCGGGGATGCTCTTTCCATTTGAATGGGGCGGGAATTACGCGCGTGGCTCGTTCCTTGATGAATCCCGCGGTGATCCTCACGAAGAAATAATGTGCATGGGCTTCTAGATCGCGCGAGTAGTTCCTTGAAAGTTTGTATCCCACGGCCACTACGCGACAGCTACGCACAGGAATGCCTAGAGCTCTCTCTCTTTAGTGAATCGCGTAAAGATTGAAGATTCATTTCTTAAACTGCGCGAGTACTGCGCGAGCGCTTATGACTGAGCCTCGCGAGAACCACGTGAAGTCTGCTTTTCAATTCCTTCTATCATTAAATTGTGAGAGAACGGCGCAAAGACTGTGCGACCTGTTGGTGTGCTGCCTTCAGAAGCCCGCGATAGCTGCGTGAAGCATTCTTTCTTGTTCAATTGAGCCCTATGACATCTGCGCGAGGCTCACTTCTTAACTTGTTTATGCTTTGTTGTACCTAGGCTGCTGCCAATTCTCTATCTTAGTTCAACCTTCTTTCTTCTGAGGAACTTCAAGGGCAACAGTAGGCTTCTTGGCATGGTCAGGGGCTTACTTACAGCTTCTGCTTATTACCTACAAAATTATCGTAACAGTCATTTATTAAATGACTAAGAGTCTAACAGAGATTAAGTTAAGGGGTGAAAAGTGGCACTTTTCAGGTCTTAACAATTGGCTCTCCTCTGTGTTACTTGACCAATATCAGATGCTAGATCTGACTTTTTCTGTAGTGATTGTAGACTTGAGGGCTGAGTCATTGCAGGCCTTTAGTAGCAATGATCAGCTATTTTTAAAGTACCTTTTGCATTGGAATTCCTATGAATGCCTATCAGATCTGTAACAGATCTGGGGAGCTTGCATCCTGGCAAACATAGTGTCTACAAGAATTTTAATCTTCTGATTTGATCAGTTGGGTGGAGGACATCTATTGGATAATCTGTGACCATTTGAGTGGACAGGTTATAGCCTTAAGATCAATCTACTCCATTTGATCATATTGGTTTTCTGGTTTTCTTCTTGTGTTTTAATCCTCCCTATTGGATAGTCTGTGACCATTAAAGTGGACAGGTTCTAGCCTTAAGAGACCAGGTTGAATCACAAGAGTGAGTTGGATTGTCCTTCCTTGCTAAGGTTTTTGATAACACTTTAGCAAGGATTCCTACAGAAGCAGATCTAGATCTAAGTTACAAAACTGATATGAATTTAACCTAGTAGTTTACTTCCCACCATTTTATCTCTATTTCAACACACCACCACCACTTTCTTCATAACCCTTTCTTAGGATAGGACTACACATTGTTTTTCTCTTTTTAGTGGACAATTTAGTGTAGATGTGACACCCAATTCCCTTTCTTTAGGATTGTCAGATCTATAGCCAGATCTAGAGGCCTACAATTATATCTCATTTTGGGTTTTAGATAAATTTCTCTGTGGGATAAACTCTTACTTACTTAAAACTAACTATAATAGCCCTGTATATTGCAGGCTGTGTGTACTCTAGGTTGCCGATTTCATAGCCATTTCACTCCACTCTTGTATTCTGAGTTTTACTATCTCATCACTTTAATAACTTCAGCAAGCACCTAGGTATAAATTCAACAAGGAGTTAAGAGGAAATTTCATTGGAAACAGTAAAAAGAAGAGGAGAAGCTGGCTACTTCAAATCTGACAAATATCTAAGAAGATGAAATATGCTGAATTCAAGAAGGTGAAGTCATGAATCACCTCCGTCACCTGCTGCTTTCACAATTTTGCAACCTTTCATCCCTTCCATTCTTTAAAACCCTCATCCATAAGCCACATTACAACCCAGTCATAAGATCTTGTTCTTAATTGGAATGAGCTGTCATAAGGAGACGAAGAGTTCTCGAATCTATGGTGAGAAATAGTTAATGATGCTAGAAATTAGATGCCTTGCCTATGCTCATGCTTACAACCTCATTTGGAGTCTATAACTATTCTTGAGCTTGTGTGAAAATGAAAACCCTCAAATTCAATTGTGAGAGACTGCCCTGGTAAGCATTGGGTCTGGCATTGAATGTATTAGGCATTATTTAAATATAATTTTTGACTTATTGATAAGCTTAGTACTGACATGCACCTACTATTTTTCTTATTGTAAGTTGGTTGGGAATGATGTGCATGCATGTAAGAGTTTTCATGTTAAATTGTCTGTGCATTCCATGTGTTTAAAACTCCTCACATTTTGAAAGATCAAGGGCGGACTAACACTCTATTTATTGAAAACTGATTTAATGATGTCTACACTTTTGTTAACTGATTTGTTGAGATGTCTGTGGGTACCTTCACTGAAAACCCTCAGGAGACTTCACTCCTCTACTAGGGATCACCTAGGGGTTTAAAAGGCTTGATGTATAAGATAAATGCATCCGTGCTCCCTACGAAAGTGGCATTTAAATTTCTAGAGTAGTTGTTTGAATTTTGCTTTGCTCGAGGACTAGAAAAGATTAGGTTTGGGGGTGAGTTATTCACTGAAAAGTACCACTTTTTACCTCCTAACCTAGCCTTTACTGCACCTTGGAGCCATTTAATAATCTTCTTTTGAGTTTAATTTATATTTAAAGAATAATGTACATCTTAGTATGATAGTCCATGCTTTTGAGGCCAAAAAGGGAGAGATTTTAAGCCAATGTCTACTGCTGAGTAAAGAACAGAGGAAACACCATGGTGGCATTCACCATGGTGACCATATTGTTGCCTAAGTGGGCCCAGGGAGTCTGACAGATGAGAGAAAACTAGACTTGAGTGGAGAAGGCTGCAACAGCAGCATGAGCAATGTAGCAGGGGAGCAAAGAGCAAGCCTTGCACAACTAAAAGGGGTGGCTATCACGAAGTTAAAGCACTCAGCAATCTCCCTCGCGAGGGTCTCGTGAGGTCCAAGAGATAGAAGACTAAATGAGCTCGCGAAGAGAAGCTCCAGCAAGTACCCTCGTAAAGATCTCGTGAGGATCAAATACAGTTCATACTTTAGCTACTCGCACTGCTCTCCCAACGAAAGTAGCTTCAGCAAGTCGCTCGCGTAGCTCTCGCGTAATGTTATTCACTGAAAAGTACTACTTTTCCCCTCTTATCCTAGCCTTTGCTAAACCTTGAAGCTCACTAATAATCATTTGTTAAGTGTATTTTATAGTTAGTAATAAGTTGTGCTGCTTAATACAAAATCCCTACTTTTTGGTCCAAGCAAGTGAAAGAAGATATGAAAAGATGATAGCTGAGCTAAAGCCTAATGGAACACCTTGGTAGTGCTCCCCATGATGACTCATTTGTTATTCATCATTGACCAAAAGTCTGGTAGATAAAAGAAGTTAGCTGAGAATGGAGGAAGCTGTAATAGCAGCAGGTGCAAAGGCATCAGAGGATTAAAATAATCATCTAGCAGATTTGAGGAGCTCCCTCGCAGAGCTAAGGATGCAGCGGAAGCTGCCCTCATGCAGATGGGATGTGCGGTAAAGAGGAGAGTAGTAAAGACATTGCGAAGATCTCGCATCTTAAAACCCTCAAAATTTATGCTCGTGAAGCTCTCGCGAAGATTGAGCCTTACAGTAATTGCGCGTAGAACATAGCAAGTCCATATGCATAAAGTACAATTTGATACCTCACGAAGTTCTTGCGAAGCCCTAAAAGGGAGAGATGCCAAAAATTTTCCTCGCGCACTCTGAAGTCTAACCAGTTACTACGTGAGAACAGGAGCCTACTTGCACGAGTACCCATAAAGAGAGAATTTTTAAAGCTCTACTATGTGGGAAATCCAGGTGTTTCCAAATCACCTACGTGAAAGCATTGCAGTGCAAAGCAACTACATGATCAACTAAAAATCTATTGCGTGAGTGAACAAACCTCCTAAGCCAAACGCTCCTCCGTGAAGGCAATGCAACTGCGTGAGTAAAGTAATGCAGATGCCAGCCCTGCGAAGCTCGGGCTCTCCACTTCTCAACCCTAACTCAAGGTCCTTTTTGGGAATTTCCCAATGCTAGGGCACACTCCTGAGGTGCAAATTTTGAGGCACATATCTCAAAGCATTCAAGGGTTGTAATAGTGCCACGCTTTTTGGAAAAATTAGTGTTACTCTCTTTTGTGCCAAGGCCTTATGGACAGAGTATATAAGCTATACTTTCAGCTTAGTATTTTTATCTTTCCTTCATCCTCTGTCGGCTGAGAGTTCCAGCAGGCTAGGGTTAGGGTTTGATCATCTCTTTTTCTTATTTTTCTTCTCTCTTAGTCCAACATTGACTGGCTAATCCTTCTATAAGCAGTTAGGTTTAGTTTTATTTCAGTTTTGTATAGGCCTTGTATACATTGGGATCTTTTGGATCAGCAGTTTTGTACAGGCTACAGCCTTGAGACAGTATATTGTAAGTTTTGCTTTTATCAATGGATTGTTGTTTTAATGACTAATTAAATCTATAGATCTTATGGTTTCCTTAGATGTCTATAGGATCCATGCTTTGGGACTAGCCCATTCAATTTCTAATAGATCTATTGTTTACCATCTGATTTACCTTGGTTCAATAGCCTCATGGATAGCAAGCCAGATCTAGAGAGCTCGTAGCCCTAGGACTCCATGGTGGTAGCAGTAGTTTCCATGTTCTTTCTTAGATCTCTATGGTATGATAGACCTATCAGATACCCTGTGACCGTTTGCGTGGATAGAATATAACCCTAAGGTGGTGTCCAGCCACATGTCTGAGAAGGATTCTTCTCCCCTACACATGAGCTTCTAGAGTCCTGTGAGGAAGTTTGTGAAGGAACTGGCTCCCCTCAATTTTACTTAACCGATATTAGATGTTAGATCTGATTTCTCTGTAGTAATTACAGCTTGAGGCTGAGTCATTATAGGCCTTTTGTAGCAAAGACCAGTTGAATCTAAATCTTTATACAACCTGTTGTTGGTCCTTTTTATTTGCACAGTGAGTCGTTAGCCTTGACAAAACACTTAGGACTTTATGGGTTGGAATACCTACGGATGTCAGCCAGATCTGCGCACAGATCTGGGGAGCTTGTAGCACTGGCATTATGTTATTCACAGAAAAGTACCACTTTTAACCTCTTAACCTAGCCTTTGTTGGACCTTGAAGCTCACTAATAATCATGTTTTAAGTTTGTTTTATAGTTAGAAATAATCTATACAGCTTAATACAAAGTCCATGCTTATTGGTCTAAAGAAGAGAGGGAATACATGTAAAGATGACAGCCGAGCCAAAGTCTAATGGAACACCCTGGTAGTGCTCACCATGATGATTGAATTGCTAGTTATCATTGACCAAAAGTCTAGCAGATGAAAGAAGTTAGCTGAGAATGGAGGAAGCTGCAATAGCAGCAAATGCAATGCATCAGAGTGTCAAAGGAATCATCTCATAGAGTTGAAGATCCTCCTCATGAAGCTAAAGATCCAGTGAAAGTTGCCCTCGCACAGATCGGCCGCACAGTCAAGAGGAGAACAGAAAAGACATCGTGAAGATCTCGCGGTTTCAAACTCTCAGAATTTGTCCTCGTGAAGCTCTCGCGAAGATCAAGCCCCAAAGTAGCTGCGTGCAGAACATAGCGAGTTCATATGCACACAGAACAATCTGCCACCTCGTGGAGTTCTCGCGTAGACAAAGAAAAGAGAGAGGCCCAGTATTTCTCTCGCGCAACTCTCACACACCTTGGAGCATAATCAGTTACTACACGTGCGTAGGCGCCTTACTGCGCGAGCACTTAGTGATAGAGAGAGCTTCTGAAGCTCTATCTGCGCGAAGTGTCCTGACACTCTAGATCATCTCTGCGATAGCAAGGTAGAGCAAAGGAATTGCACAATGAACTAAAGATTGACTGCACGAGTAAGCACTTCTCACTAGCTAAAGGTAACTCCGTGATGACTCAGCAACTGTGCGAATGAAGTAATGCAGATGTCAGTCCCGCGAAGCTCGGGCTCTCCACTTCTAAATTTTAACTGAACGACTTTTTAGGAATTTTCCAAGGCTAGGGCACACTTCCCGAGGCATAGATTTCGAGGCGCATATCTCCAGGCATCCAAGGGTTGAAATAGTGCCACGTTTGCTAGAAAAATTAGGGTTAATATCTTCAGAGCCAAAGCCTTATGGATAGAGTATATAAGCTATACTTAGAGTTTATTATTTTCATCTTTCCTTCATCCTCTGTCGGCTGAGAACTCTAGCAAGCTAGGGTTAGGGTTTGATCATTTCTTTTTCATATTTTTCTTCTCTCTTAGCCCAACATTTGCTGGCTAACCCCCTTATAAGCAGTTAGGTTTAGTTTCATTTCAGTTTATAATAAGTTATGGTATACATTGGGATTGTGGATAAGCAGTTGTGTACAGGCTGCAGCCTGGAGACAGTTCATTGTAAGTTTTGTGTTCATCAATGGATTGTCATTTTGATGCTTAATTGAATCTAAAGATCTTATGATTTCTTTAGATGTTTATAGGATCCATGTATTTGGGACTAGCCCATTCAGTTTTTAGTAGATCTATTGCTTACCATCTAATTTTCCTTAGTTTGATAGCCCCATGGAAAGCAATCCTGGATTTGTAGTGAGATCTAGGGAGCTTGGAGGCATGTGGACCATGATGGTTGTAGCAGTTTTTATGTTCTTTCTCAGGCTTCTGTGGGATGGACAGACCAATGGGATACCCTGTGACCATTCAAGTGGACAGAGTACTGCTCTAAGGTTGTGTCCATTCACAAGTTTGAGAAGGATTCTTCTCCCCTACACATGAGCTTCTAGAGCCTTGTGAGGAGGTTTATAAAGGAACTAGCTCACCTCTATTTTACCTTGCCAACATCAGATGTTAGATCAGATCTCTTTCTAGTAATTGTAGCTTGAGGTTGAGTCATTGCAGGCCATTTGTAGAAATGACCAGCTGAATCTAAATCCTTATTCAACTTGTTGCATGGTCCTTTTTGTGGGCACTAGTGAGCAGTTGGCCTTAGCAAAGCACTTAGGATCTTTTGGGTTGGAATACCTATGGATGTCAGCCAGGTCTATGCGCAGATCTGGGGAGCTTGTAGCATTGGCATTACACAGTGTTGTAATAGTATTCATTGCTTGATGTGGCCTAGTGGTTGGGGGAATGATCAGTCCAGTCCCCTGGGTTAGATTGGCAATGTCTGTTTTAACCAATGGGATTTGACAGACTCTATCGGATACCCTGTGACCATTAGAATGGACAGAGTATAGCCCTAATAGCGCACCAAATGGCATGGGTTAAACCAAATTTTTTTACCTTGTTGAGGCTTTTAATAGCATCTCGGCAAGGAACACTGCAATTACAGACTAAATCTGAGTTACATCACTGCTTTAACCCTAGCTTAACCTGCTTACTTCTCATAATTTTTGTATTTTATTTTGACACACACTACCACCATCTTGCTCTTAACCCTTTCTTTAGGATAGGGCTACATTTTATTTCTCTGCTTTTAGGATTAATTTAGTGTAGTCATGACACCCAACTCCCTTTCTTTAGGATTGTCAGATCTGTAGCCAGATCTGGAGGCCTACTATTATAGCCCATTTTGGGTTCTAAATCAATTTATTTGTGGGACAAATTCTTACATATCAAAACTTGCTAACTTGCTACAATGGACCCTGTATCTTGTTGGACTATGTTTATTTTAGACTTGCTGTACTGACCCATCTCAAATTCCCCACTCTTAATTTATTCTCTCCACTGTTCTTAATAAAATAGCAACAAGAGTTTCAAAATAAGACCAACAAGGTTTTTGCGCCGCTACCAGGGATATTAATCATTTTAGTAGACCTGAGTTATATTATAATTTAGACTAACTAATTCTTTGTAGCTATGCTTAATTAAGAGCAAAAAGTACTACTGATTCTTTATGGAATTTTACAGAAATGGATAGCAGAAGAAGGGAAAAGCTAAAGTTGCAGCTGGAGTGTAGCTAGCTCTGTTTTCACTTCCTTCCCCTTAAATCTCAATCCATTTATGTTAAATTCTCTGTTATTTGTTTAGTGTAAACTGTGTAGTTGTTAATTTTTATTTGAGATTCTTTGTGTGCTTGTAAGTATTTTTTGTACTTACTGTGGGTGTGAGTTTATGCATGGTCGAAAGTCCTTAAACCCTGAGTTGGAACCTCCAAATCTAGAGGTTGAAAAGATCCTTAGACCTAGGCACACCACATAGGGCCGTACTATTGAGACTGAACCAGCTACTATGGCTGAGAGGCTGAGGACATTGAAGGAATACAATGCACCTGGAGAGTACACCTCTCCCTTCTGCATTCAGTTTCCCTCTATTGAGGAGAACTATGAAATTAAATCCTCTACCATCAGTATGTTGCCTTCATTTCATGGGCTGAGTAAAGAAGATCCCTACAAGCATATCGACCAGTTTTTAGCACTTTGCACTACCTTCAACATTGCTGGCTTGGGGCCTGAGGCCACTAAATTGTGGCTTTTTCTTTTCTCATTAAAGGATAAAGCCAGCACATGGCTATCAAAGCTCTCAGCCAACAACATACAGTCATGGAGTGACCTTCAAACTAAGTTCCTAGAAAAAAATTTCCCCATGAACAAAACAAGCCAGATAAAGACAAATATTTTGTCATTCACTTAGTCCTCAACTGAGATTTTTAATGAAGCTTGGGAAAGATTTCAGGAAATGTTAAAACAATGCCTCCACCACCAAATCCTAATGTGGTAGCTTGTCCAAGTATTTTATCAAGGAATTAATGCCAAGAGCAGGGATATGGTAGACGCTTCTTGTGGTGGTAGCTAGCTCCACACGATAGCTGAGGAAGCATGGGAGTTGTTTGACATAATAGACGAAAATTCCATGCAGCAGGAGTCTCTGTCACGCAGTGACAGCCAGATTCTAGCTAAAATGGTGAAAGAGGCCACCCCTAGAGGTGGAATATATGAAGTGAAGGTGCAAGTTGATCTGGAGAGGAAGGTGGACAACCTGAGCTTGAAATTTGATAAATTTATGAATGTGATGCAACCTCGGATGGTTACACAGGTGGAGGAAACATGTCTGTTACGCCAATCCCCCACACATTCTATTCATGATTGTTCATCTGCCAACCAGTTCTGGATTTTATTTCAGAGCATGTCAATGCTGTTCAAACTTTTGGGTAGCAGCTTACTGGGTATTCTTGGAGGAACCACACAAATCTGAGGTGGAGACAAGACTCATATCCTCAACCCCAGTTGCAACAAATGGTAGCTCCCTACAAACCCCAACACCAAGTTAATTAAGGTTATCCACCAAGGCAAAATTTTCTGTTACCTATCCCACAGTCTAACCAATTGGTCCTGCCCCCACAACAACCCAGATCCTCTTCATTTGAAGAGCAGATGCTTGCTTCAATACAGAACTTGGGGAGCTTGGTGCAAACTGTCAATTCTCATGGACATAGCATCAAGAAGATTGAGGACTAGCTGGGTCAGATTTGTAATGCTATTAATAAGAGGGAGGAAGGAAAGTTGCCCAGTCAGTCCCTAACAAACCCGAGAGGTCAATTTATGACTGGTGATGAATCCTCTACTCAGGAGGAGGCAAGTGCCCAGTGATCGAAATATTAGCAATAAGTGCACCATATGTATGAAAATACTATTTTGATTTGTGTTTTTTCGAATTCTGTCAGTTGTGTTTTTAGTAAGCTATTGAATTTCTTGTTTGGTTATGTCTGTGTTTACATTTTGTGAATGAATATTTGTGCGTGTGTGTCATCTAAGTTTGCTGAGTGTTTAATGAAGAATGATTGAGGTGCCCTTATCATAATTTCCATGAAGTTGAGCTGAAAAACTAATTTTAGGGTTCTGCAGTGTTAATTAATTGATGATTGAAAATGGACATATATTTTTCACGATTGAAATGAAGTACATCATGGATGCACTAACCAATGTGCTGCACTGAGCTAACAGAGTAAAGATTGAGAAGAAATGTTGTCTCGCTGAGCTAAAGAAAGCTTAAATTTGCTGCGCGAACCACCACTGGGCTTCCTCGCGTGCTAAATGCATAAGTAAAGGCCGTGAAAAATGCCTCGTGGAGATGCTTCTAATCCGTGAACCAAATCTATATGTGAAGCATGGCTTTAGTGCTGTTCCACATGAGAGTTGCGTGAGGTAACTTTTTAAAGCAGCATAGAACTTCGCACACTAGCACCACTAAGTCAGCTCTGCGATTCTCTATGTGACGCAGTTTGCCCTTCAATCCACAGAATGTCTCGCGGACTTAAAAGCCAACTACGCAAAAATTCTACTCTTTGAGCTCCTATTGCCAATTGCGCTTACTGTGGGATTTGCTCTATAAATTTAGCAAAACCCCTCATTTTCTTCATTTCATCTGTCTGCCCTAGTTTTCGGCACACTCAACTAGAGCTCCCAGTTTTTTCTTTCTTCTCTACACCCCTTAAGCCACTCCACCTTAAGCATTTTCCTCTTACCATTTGTTCCCTAGCACCTTCCGGTCTCTTTGAACAAGGTTTGAGGGGATTTGAGTCGCTGTGAACACGTTGAGGTGGAACCCTAGCTCTTAAATTGTATGATCTCCATTTCCTCTTTGTGATGTGATTGATTTGATTTTCAGAGAAAAGTAGGGCCATAATTTAGTGTTTCGGTGTTTACTCATTGCGTTTTGTATTTTTTGAGATTGGTGAACCCTCATTTTAAAATTTTTGAGCACCCATGGCTAAGAGTTCAAAATTCATCGATACATTGGTGGCTATGCTAGACCCTACTCCTAGTGGCAGCCCTATCGCCACAAGGAAATCCGTAAGGATTGCAGAGGCCTCCACATTGGAGACCTCTATGGTGCCCTCACCTGGTGCTGACCCCACAATTTTTAAGGAAAAGAAGAAATCCACCCCAAAGAAGAGGGCAGAGAGCATCCACCTACTGAGAGCCCTAAAATTTCAAAGAAGAAATAGATAAAGGGCAAGACTGTGGCCCCTGAGGTTGCGGAGGAAGATAATACTAAATACCTCAGGGTCCCTTCTGAGTTTGTGTCAGCAATTCTATTGGAGGCTGAAACCATTTTTTGATAGAGCCTACTTTGAGGAGCACCAGAGACCTCTGCCTCCATTGAGTATCTGACCAATGCATCTCTGTTGCCCTTGTTGAGGCCCCCAATGTAGCTGGTTTTCCTATGGATAGTGAGATTATTCTATCAGAATATGAAGTTGAAAATGGGTGATGATGGAAACCCATCACTACTAGTCTTAATTGATGACTTCGAGATGCTGTTCAACCAGGCAGACATTACAAAAATACTAGGGATACCAGCTGGGTATAACCCTGAGTGGAGTTTGGGCCCCCCCTTTGACAGCCTCCATTATTGAAATTGTAAAAGAATTAATTGGAGGAATCACTGCCTCAGGAGACTTAACCAGAAAGAGAGACCTGAATCACAAAATCAGGCTCATAGATGCAGGGTTGAGGAAAAATGTGTATTGCTCTGGTCATGAGCAGGAGAGGAGGTACCCTATAGCTGATGCCCTCCTCTCATTTCACAGAAACCACTACTTGGATACAGCCAAGTTGTTTTTTATGAGAATTAAAGATTTGTGTGAGAAGGTGAAGTTAAAGAAAAAATCTCAGGCCCTCCCCTACTGCAGACTGATCACTGCCTTACTGCAGTTTGGAAAGTACCCCTTCAAAAGGGAGGAGGAGACAGTGGCCCTGACCCCCAAAAATAGTGGAAAGAAATAATGGAATATCAGTCGCACAATGATGGGAAAGAGGGAGAAGAGGAAGAAATTATTGAGAGAAGCAGCCCCCACAATTCAGGAAGCTGCTGCTGCTATTGTTGTTGCTGCTACTGTTGAGACAACAACTTCTGTTGGGCCAGCCAGGCCCCCAATCACATTGCCAGCACATAGCCCCTCTCTCTCAGCTTTATCTACATCCATTGCCCCACCACCTCCACCCTTCATCCAGACATCACAAACCCTCATAAGCACAGTACCCTTACCTGAGCCTATCTACCCAATCACCACAGCATTAACCACCTCAATCTTACCACCAACCATGATAACCACTACCACCCTACCTACTACTGCACCCTTACCCCCTTTTTCAGCCCATACTAGCCCCCCTATAAAAATTGCCTTCACTAAGAAAAGAAAACTCACAAAAGGTAAAGCCCCCACAGAACCCCAGCCCACCTACATTTCCCAAACTATTCCAATCCCTGGTACCACCTTCATTCCAGACCCAATACTCACAACCTATACACTAGAACCCCATACCTTTGACAGCCCCCCGTAGTCCATTGAGACTTCCCCACCTTTTGTACCTATCCCTAGTGAGCCAATTTCAGGAGAAGAATTTTTCACTATGATGTCTACTATCCTAGAAGACATCAACCTAGAGTATACCCCTCTCCCAGACTCACCTCACCCCCACACTTTACCCCGTCACATGAACCACCACAGGCCAGTACCTTCACTCATCAACCCACATCTCCCTTCCAACAAGTTTCACCTATCCAACCCACACCCAATACCATACTAGACCTCTTACCCCAAATCCTACACCTCTTACTTTCCCTACACTCCCAAATATTGGCCAATACCCAAACCCAATCCTCCATTACGGCCAACCTTGAAACCATTACCCCCACCCTCCTCAATCAATCCTTTATCCAAGCTAGCCTGGATTCAATCCAGTCACCCTTATACCTATTATTCCATCCTTCACATCAGCCACCTACCCCTATAGTTACCATGGCCTCCACCCAGACTGACCCTACACCTGAGCCTCTTCTTACTCCCATTTCCTTACCACTTCCGTCACTGCCCACTATTTCACCTACTGTGGCAACTTTCAATGCTGCCACTGGTGTGGAAGATTTAATACCCACCTATTCCAAGGCAGTTCAAACAGACCCTGAACCTTAGCCCCAACTTGAACCTCCAGCTGCACCTCCCCAGACCACCCCCTCTCCACTTTTGGCTGGCCCTTCTTCAAGTCAGGCACCTCCCCTACTTCTTGCTTCTTATTTTTCTATTCCTCCTTACTCTACCCTCTTTTATGCCATGCAAGCCAATCCTTACATCAAAAGAGATGTTATTTGAGGCCTGACTACTATTAAATAGTCCTACGAAAATAAGATTAATCTCCTCAAAGGGGATACCGAAAAGCTACTGTCAGACATCGCGAAGGGCTGGAAAAAAATGTTGCATCTATATAAAGCCCTAGAGAGTTCGGCTGCACAAGAGAAGCTCAATGCTGAATAAGAGAAAATGACTGCTGCAACAGAAAAGCTGAGAGTTGATGCATTAGAGAAAAGGTTGATTCCCTCCAAGGAGATCAGGGCACTCCTTATTGCCCGAGCTAAATTGGCTGAACAAAAGGCTGAAATCCTTGAGAGGCAACTAGCTGTAGCAACTGGAAGAGTACCCCCACCAGCTGTTGGGGAAAGAGTGAAAGGAAAAGGAGTTATCATTAAGGATGAACCGGCTGACCCTTAAATGCTTAATCAATTTTACACTTGTATTTCGTTAGGAAGTCGTGTGTCATTTTTTTTATAGAGTTTACTTCCACTTACTTTGTACACACTTTAACTATTTAATAATACTGCTCCTTATTTTGTTTTATTTAGTTTCCAATCTGTCACTTTTTATTTTGATGTTTGTTTATTTTATTTTTTTTTGTTGTTTGTTATGTGTTTTATTTTTCTCTCTTGTAGTTTTTGGTAGTTTATTTCTGTGTTTTATACTTACTGCACATCTCACTTTGAATCAATGAGGACACTGCTCCTCATAGGTTTGGGGGTGTGGCAAGTTCTGCCAATGAAGTAGTTAACCCAAGTGTAGCAGAAGTCAAGTAAGTAAAGATAGGAATGGAGCCATGTTCACCTAAGAATCATGAAAATTAAAGAACTTTAAAATTTTTGCAGACCTTTAGGCATTACAAACTGATTAAATTTCAACCTTTCCATTAGGTGAACACCAGGAAAACTCACTTGCATCAGCACTTAGTAAATCACTAAAGAGAGAAAAAGATAAGGACATGCCTAAGAGCTCAATAGAAGACCATAACTAATGAGTTTTGGGCCTACACAAAATTTTCTTCCTTTCTTTGAGGAGTGACTGAGGCAATTCTTCTAGCCCTAAGGACTGACTGAGGCATGCCCTCATTAGAAGTTAGGCATCTCCAAGTTTAAATAATTGACAACACTCATGATACTAAGGAAAGGATCAAGGCCTTCTCTTAGACAGTTTGAGCCTAAACAGACCAGACCCTAATCAACTGCCCTTGTGCATACACCCTTCGAGCCTTAAATTCTAATTTTCTTTCAAAATACACTTGAGTACTTGCACATGAACCTATGTTCCTGATTCAAACTTGCCCTCACTCTGAGGAATTCGAAGGTAAAGGAAAAGGCGATGAAGATGGACAAGATAAGGTTAACATTGGGTGAATGGAGAAGACAAACCTAAGAGCTTAGCAGTGTAGCAGCTGAGGAAGTGGCAGGTTAGAGAAATAAAGATCTGATGGTCTAATTGAATCAAAAATTAAAAAAATAAAAAAATTGAAGAGGAATAAGAGAGGGGTCAAAGAGAAAAATTTCATTTAAAAAATCAAAAATAGGAAGAGAAGCTGGTCACTTCAAGTCTGGAGAGTTTAAAGAAAATTAAATGTGCTGAATTAAAGAAGGTGAAGTCATGAATCACCTGTGCAACCATCCAAGGTTGCATCACTTCTCAATTTTGAATCCCTTCTTAACCTTCCATTCTTTATAACCCATACCATAAGCCACATCACAACCCAATCAAAAGACTTTGTGATCCACAGTTGAATAAGTTGTCATGCATTGATGAGGAGTTTCTCAATCTATGGTGAGGACTAGCCAATGATATTAGTAGTTAGATGCTTTGCCGATGCTCATGCTTACATACCCATTTAGGGGCTGTAACTGCTCTTGAGCTTGAGAAAAAATGAAAACCCTCAAGGTTCATTGTGAGAGTATGCCCTGGAGAGCATTGGGTCTGACATTGAATGTATTGGGCATGACCTAACCTAATTTTTGAATTAATGATGAGCTCAGTGCTGACATACAGGTGTTGTCTCTCTTGTTGTGAACTAATTGGAAATGTTATGCATGCATGAGAAGTTTGTGATGATTAAATGTTTGTGTAAA
Organism: Chloranthus sessilifolius; assembly: GCA_021018995.1. Taxonomy (NCBI): domain Eukaryota; kingdom Viridiplantae; phylum Streptophyta; class Magnoliopsida; order Chloranthales; family Chloranthaceae; genus Chloranthus; species Chloranthus sessilifolius. The sequence goes on from CM037596.1 coordinate 46,412,507, forward strand.
CCATGTATTTAAATTTCTCACATTTGAATTGATTCAAAGGTGAATAGATGCTCTGTTCCTTGACAGCTAACTTGATGATCTTGCACTTTTGCTAATTGTTTCATTGAGAAGTTTGTGGGTACCTTCACTGAAAACCCTCAGGAGACTTCACTCCTCCACTAGGGATCACCTAGGGGTTCAAAAGGCTTGGTACATATGCTAAATGTATCCGTTCTCCCTACGAAAGTGGCATTTAAATTTTTAGAGTAATTATTTAAAATTTTTCTTTGCTCAGAGACTAGCAAAGATTAGGTTTGGGAGTGTATTATTTACTGAAAAGTACCACTTTTCACCTCTTAACCTAGCCTTTGCTGGACCTTGCAGCTCACTAATAATCATGTTTTAAGCTTGTTTTATAGTTAGCAATAATCTGTGCAGCTTAATACAAAGTCCATGCTTATTAGTCCATAGAAGAGAGGGAATACATGTAAAGATGATAGCCGAGCCAAAGTCTAATGGAACACCCTGGTAATGCTCACCGTGGTGATTCAATTGCTGGTCATCATTAACCAAAAGAAGTTAGCTGAGAATGGAGGAAGCTACAACAACAACAAATGCAATACATCAGATTGTCAAGGAATCATCTCGCAGAGGTGAAGATCCCCCTCGCGAAGCTAAAGATGCAGTGAAAGTTGCCCTCACGCAGATCGACCGCGCAGTCAAGAGGAGAACAGAAAATACATCGCGAAGATCTCACAGTTTAAAACTCTCAGAATTTATCCTCGTGAAGCTCTAGCAAAGATCAAGCCCTAAAGGAGTTCATATGCACATAGAATAATCTGCCACCTCACGGAGTTCTCGCATAGCCAAAGAAGAGAAAGATGCCTAGAATTTCTCTCGCACAACTCTCATGCACCCTAGAGCCTAATCAGTTACTATGCGGCCTTGAGATACTACTGCGAGCACAAGAGAGAGCTTCAAGCTCTCATGCAAAAAGAGTCCTGGCGATCTAGATCATCTCTGTGATAGCAAGGCAGTGCAAAGGAACTGCACAATGAACTAAAGATTGACTACGCATGTAAGCACTTCTCATCAGCTAAAGGTAACTCCGCGATGGCTTTGCAACTGCGCGAATGAACTAATGTAGATGCCAGCCCCGCGAAGCTCGGGCTCTCCACTTATCAATTTTAACTGAAGAACTTTTTAGGAATTTCCCAAGGCTAGGGCACACTTCTCGAGGCATCAATTTTAAGGCGCATATCTCTAGGCATCCATGGGTTGAAACAGTGCCACGTCTGCAGGAAAAATTAGGGTTAATCTCTTCAGAGCCAAAGCCTTATGGACAGAGTATATAAGCTATACTTAGAGTTTATTATTTTCATCTCTCCTTCATCCTCTGTTGGCTAAGAACTCTAGTAGGCTAGGGTTAGGGTTTGATCATCTCCTTTTCTTATTTTTCTTCTCTCTTAGCCTAGCACTTGCTGGCTAATAACCCCCTTGCAAGCAACTAGGTTTAGTTTCATTTCAGTTTGTAATAGGTTTTTGGTATACATTGGGATTGTGGATGAGTAGTTGTATACAGGCTAACATATAACATTCATTGTATGTTATATGTTCATCAATGGGTTGTCATTTTAATGCTTGTTGTTGATTCTAAGTGTGCATGATTTGTGTTTTGAAAACAGATTTGTAAATGATGAATTATACTGAATTTGGAGAACTAAAAAGAATAACGAAATATCAGCACAGAAAGTACTTAATTAGCCTGTAAGATCAGGTCCGATTGTAGCAAGTTTTAAATGTAAGTGAGTAAAAGATCGTCCACAGGGAATTGATTTAAAATATATGATAAACCTCCAGATCTGAGCTACCAGATCTGGCCTCTAATCCTATCTACAAAGCAAGTAAGATAAGAGTTTGAATTTGTCACATTAATAAGTTACCTATAAGTAAAATGTAAACTAAATGATCCAGATCTGAGTTGGGGGAATTGGAAGTAAAATTAATAAGAATGGAGAAATAATAGTTGACTTAAGCTTAGTAATTGATTGCAGAATGAGAACTAGTGCAGCACAGTCAAGAAAGTATCAAATCTTCATCTAGCTACCTGCTCAGATGTAAGAGAAAATAATCCAATTCAAGGATTAGAAGTGAGTTGAACTTATGGCTATGATCTGTCCACTTTAATGGATACAGATCATCCAATAGTCTTCAATTCGAATTCCTGATTCAGAACAAGAAACACCACTACAAATGTGTGAGAAATTAGGTTACAAACGCCAATTCTCACTGGGATAATGAATTAAGGGAAATTGCTTATAAAACAGTAAATCTAAAGGAATCTAATGAAATAAGGAGATCACAGGGAACCCATAACATGAATCCAATTGAGAACGTATTCATGAGAACCTTTTCAAATTCACCATTACAATTACATTTTCGACTTTAAATCGCTCTCGGATTTGTAGTCTTGAATACAAATCTCACTCAGTATAAGAGTATCTCATGGATCTCAAGTACAAAAAGCTTATTAAGGTTTCAGACAAGAGATCTGAAGTGGAAGTGAGGCAATAGAAATGAAACTCAAAATCTGGATGCCCAAATTGGGCAAATGGTTCATCTATTTATAGTTTCCCCCAAGTCTAGCTCAGATGTGTATCGACCAATCAGAATTGGTTAGATCTGTATCAACCAATGGGAGTTGAGCACAAGGATCCAGATCAATTTTGGCCAATCAAAATTGCTTGATTTGGTTCAGCCAATCAGATGACAGAAGCATCAATTCTATTATGTATTTCAAAAATCTGTTAGAACTTCTAAAAGTTCCCGCCAATTGATTTCATCTTTGGGTGCTCACATGGGGTGGAATATGCCTTTGGTTCGTGCTTAGAATCTTCTGAAATGTCCTTGGGTTTTTAAATGCATTGGGGCACGTGTAAAAGATTACTGAATTACCCTTGCAGATGCTAGGAATCATCAGAATACCATTTCGCATAGTTTGGGGAACTTTTCGCAAGGTACTGTGACTTCTGAAGCTCTTTTCGCATAGTTCTGGTGTTGTTCGCAAGGAGTTCTCTTCTTTTCGAATAGAATAGGTCAGAAATCCTTTCGAAGAGTTTAGGTGCTCTTCGAAAACTAAGCCTGAAGCTTTTAGTTCTTTTCGCAAAGTTCAGGTTCTTTTTGAAATGTTCAGATTCTTTTCGAAAAGCACTCTATAATGCATTCTTCTGTTCGAATAGCTCCACACCTCTTTCCAGGTTACAACCAGGCCTTTGTCCTCTTTAGTTTAGGCATTTTGATAGCTCGTGAGGTTGTCCCTTCTCTTTCTTCCTTTGGATCAACATGGATCATCATCTTTTGGCACTTTTAGGCTGCTTTTATGGTTAAGTCTGTCTTTATTGTTAGCTGTAACACAAGCACTTAAAAAACTTATTTAGTTCTCTCAAGGGTCTATCAAGGCCCAGGTTAAAGGGTGGAAATTGGTATTTTCCAGTCTTCAACAATGCTTAATTGAATCTAAAGATCTTATAGTTTCTTTAGATGTCTCTAGGATCCATATATTTTGGACTAGCCCATTCAGTTTGTAGTAGATATATTGTTTACCATCTGATTTCCCTTGGTTTGATAGCCCAATGGAAAGCAATGTTGGATCTGTAGTGAGATCCAGGGAGCTCGGAGGCCTGTGGACCATGATGGTTGCAACAGTTTTCATATTCTTTCTCAGGCCTCTGTGGGATGGATAGACCAATGAGATACCCTATGACCATTCAAGTGGACAGAGTATAACCCTAAGGTTATGTCCATTCACATGTTTGAGAAGGATTCTTCTCCCCTACACATGAGCTTCTAGAGCCTTGTGAGGAGGTTTGTACAGGAACTGGCTCCCCTCTGTTTTACCTAGTCGACATCAAATGTTAGATCTGATCTCTTTGTAGTAATTACAGCTTGAGGCTGAGTCATTACAGGCTATTTGTAGTAATGACCAGCTGAATCTAAAGCCTTATTCAACCTGTTGCATGATCCTTTTTGTGGGCACTAGTGAGTAGTTGGCCTTAGCAAAACACTTAGGATCTTATGGGTTGGAATACCTATAGATGTCAGCCAGGTCTGTGTACAGATCTGGGGAGGTTATAGCACTGGCATTACATAGTACTGTAATAGTATTCATGGCTTGATCTGGCCCAGTGGCTGAGGGAATGAACAGTCCACTCCCCTGGATTAGATTAGCAATGTCTGTTTTAACCAATGGGATTTGACAGACTCTATTGGATACCCTGTGACCATTAGAGTGGACAGAGTATAGCCCTAAGAGCACCCCAAATGGCATGGGTTAAATCAGATATTTTTACCTTATTGAGGCTTTTAATAGCGTCTCGGCAAGGAACACTGCAGAGACGGACTAAATTGGAGTTACATCACTGCTTTAACTCTAGCTTAACCTGCTTACTTCTCATAATTTTTATATTTTATTTTGGCACACACTACCACCATCTTCCTCTTAACCCTTTCTTTAGGATAAGGCTATATTTTATTTCTCTAATTTTAGGATTAATTTAGTATAGTCATGTCACCCAACACCTTTTCTTTAGGATTGTCAGATCTGTAGCCAGATCTGGAGGCCTAATATTATAGCCCATTTTGAGTTCTAGATCAATTTTTTTGTGGGCAAACTCTTACTTATCAAAACTTGCTACAATGGACCCTGTATCTTTCAGGACTGTGTTTATTTCAGACTTGCTGTGCTGACCCATCTCCAATTCCCCACTCTTGATTTATTCTCTCCACTGTTCTTAGTAAAATAGCAGTAAGAGTTTCAAAATAAGACCAACACATTATATAGTGTTGGCAATAATATTCATGGCCTGATCTGGTTCAGTGGTTGGGGAAATGATCAGTTCACTCCTTTGGATTAGATTAGCAACTTCTGGCTTAATCAATGAAATTTGACAGATTCTATAGGATAGATTGTGGCCATTTGAGTGGACAGCCCAAATGGCATGGGTTTAGTTGGATATTTCTACCTTGTTGAGGTTAGTAATAGAATCTCAGCAAGGATCATTGCAGAGACAGTCTAAATCCGAGTTACATTACTGCATTATCACTAGCTTAACCTTCTTACTTCCTGTAATTTGTATATTTTATTTTGACACACACCATCCCCGTCTTCTTCTTAACCCTTTCTTTATGATAGGGTTACGCTTTATTTTTCTTTTGTTAGGGTTAATTTAGTGTAGTCGTGACACCCAACTCCCTTTCTTTAGGATTGTCAGATCAGTAGCCAGATATGGAGGCCTACTATTATAGCCCATTTTGGATTCTAGATCAATTTTTCTGAGGGACAAACTCTTATTTATCAAAACTTACTACAATAGGCCCTGTATCTTGCAGGTCTAGGATGTTTTAGGATTGCTATTTTCACGATATCTTTATCCTCTGTTTCACTTTGATATTAATTTTCTTCCAACACATAATATATCAGCACATCCGAAATTACAAGTTTTTGGTGCCGCTGCCAGGGATATTGATCTTTCTAGTAGACCTGAGTTGTACTATAATTTAGACTTTCAAATTCTTTATAGTTGTGCCTAATCTAGAATAAAGTACTACTGATATTTTTAGAATTTTGTAGAAATGGATAGCAGAAGAAGGGAAAAGCTAGAGTTGTAGTTGGAGTGTAGCTAGCTCTGTTTTCACTTCCTTTCCCCTAAATCTCAATCTATTTATGTTTAATTCCCTGTTATTTGTTTAGTGTAAATCTATATAATTGTTAATTTTTGTTTGAAATTTTTTGTGTGTGCTTGTGAGCATTCTCTGTATTTACTGTGGGTGTGAGTATATGCATGATAGAAGGTCTTTAAACCCTGAGCTAGAACCTCCAAATCCAAGGGTTGAAAAGATCCTTAGACCTAGACACACCACACAGGGCCCTGCTGTTGAAATTAAACTAGCTATCACGGCTGAGAGGCAGAGAACATTAAAGGAGTACAATGCACCTGGGGAGTACACCTCTCCCTTCTGTATTTAATTCCCCTCTATTGAGGGGAATTATGAGATTAAATCTTCCACCATCAATATGCTGCCTTTACTTCATGGGCATAGTGAATAAGATCCCTACAAGCAGATAGACTAATTTTTGGTACTTTTTACTACTTTCAATATTGGTGACTTGGGACCTGAGGCCACTAAACTTTGGCTTTTTCCTTTCTCACTAAGGGACAAAGCCAGCACATGGCTATCAAAGCTCCCAGCCAACAACACGCAATCATGGAGTGATCTTGAAACCAAATTCCTGGTGAAATTCATTCCCAGGAACAAAACCAGCCAGATGAGGATAAGTATTCTGTCATTTACTAAGTCCTCAATTGAGGATTTTTATGAAGCTTGGAAAAGATTCCAAGCGATGTTAAAACAATGCCCCCACCACCAAATCCCAATGTAGCAACTAGTGCAAGTATTCTACCAAGGAATTAATTCTAAGAGTAGGGATATGGTGGATGGTTCCTGTGGTGGTAGCTACCTCCATAAGACAGCTGAGAAAGCTTGAGAGCTATTTGACATAATAGGGGAAAATTCCATGCAGTAAGAGTCCCTGCCACGCAATGATAGCCAGACCCCAACTAAGATGGTGAAAGAGGCCACCTGTAGAGGTGGAATATATGAAGTCAAGGTGCAAGGTGATTTGGAGAGAAAGGTGGACAATTTGTCCTTAAAATTTGACAAATTAATAAATGTGACGCAGTCCCGGATGGTTGCACAGGTGAAGGAAGCATGTATGATATGCAATTCTCCCATACATTCTATTCATGACTGTCCATCTGCCAACCAGTTTCTTGATTTTGTTATGGAGCATGCCAATGCTGCTCAAACTTTTAGGCAGCAGCCTGCTGGGTATTCTTGGAGGAACCACCCAAACCTGAGGTGGAGACAAGATTCATATCCTCAACCCCAGCAGCAGCAAGCTATAGCTCCTTACAGACCCCAGCACCAGTTTGATCAAGGTTACCCCCCAAGGAAAAATTTTCCGTTACGTGCCCCATAGTCTAACCAGTTGGCCCTGCCCCCACAACAGTCTAGATCCTCTTCATTTGAAGAGCAGATTTTTGCTGCAATGCAAAGTTTAGGGAGCCTGGTATTGACTATTAATTCTCATGGACACAATATTAAGAAAATTGAAGACCAGCTTGGTCAAATCTGTAATGCTTTGAATAAAAGAGGAAAGGGTAAATTGCATTGTCAACTCTTGACCAACCCCAAAGGGCATATAGGATTGAAGAAGCAACCTTTACTAATAAGGATGCTAATGCTATCACTACCCTTAGGAGTGGGAGAGTGGCTGATAATCATGTGAGCAAGGTAACTAAGGAGGTCACGAAAAACAAAAATGAAAATGAAAGAATTGTTAGTGTTGAAGAACCAAGGATTATACACCTTGTTGTGGACCAACTAGGGCAAAATAATGGGGATGATGTTGAGCCCCAATATTAAACAATAATTGAAGATGAAATAAATAGATAAAAATATGACCATGATGTTAATAGACATGCAGTAGTGGCACCAGAAGTGCTACAACTGCCATTTACTCAAGCACTAGCCATCCCATCCCCTTTTGATAAAGGGAATGCTCAGATAGAGGAAATGTTGTAGACTTTCAAGCAGGTCAGGATCAATTTATCCCTGCTTGATGCAATAAAACAAGTCCTTGCCTATACTAAGTTTTATAAGGACCTCTGCACACAAAAGAGAAAAGCAAGGGTGCAGTTGTCTAAAAGAGTTTTTACTGTTGAGCATTTTGAGTCAGTCCTGTCCATTGTCACACTAAAAAAATTACAAGACCCAGGGGTACCTACTATTCCCTGTATAATCAAAAACCACACCATTGGAAAAGCCCTCTTGAACTTAGGGGCCAGTGTGAACTTACTCCCTTATTAAGTGTATGAGGAGCTAGGTTTGGGGGAGCTTAAACCTACCTCAGTTGTGCTCTAACTAGTTGATAGGTCTGAGATGAGACCTGTGGGTGTGGTAGAGGATGTCTTGGTGGGGGTGGACAAATTCTATTATCCAACTGATTTCCTTGTTTTGGACATGGACCCTTGCAAAAGAAAATTCCTAATTCTTGTTATCCTTGGTAGGTCATTCTTGGCTACTACAAATGCTTACATACAATATAGGTCAGGGGTGATGGAGGTTACCTTTGGGAACATGAAGGCCTATTTGAATGTGTACCATGCTGCTACAGTGCCTCAGACTGACATTGAGGACTGCTGGGTAGTAGATGTACTAGATGGGCTAGTGGAAGAGGATGTATCCAATTTGTTGGATTGGAATAATGTTGCTGATGACTTAGCATACATTTGGAGTTTATTTGAGAAGAAGGCCCAACTTTCCATGACAGAAGACAACACCAAAATAGAGTCTTCTGTGGGCCTGGTGAAGCATTCCAATTGAAAACATATATTACTGCCCCTTTCTCAAACCACTAAGGTACCTATGTTGCCTTCAATTGAAAGTCTCCCTGAGCTGGAGCTGAAGCAGCTCCCAGCCACATTAAAATATGCCTTTTTGGGGCAGGACAACAAACTTTCTGTGATTATCTCCTCCTCTCTCACTAGTGAGCAGGAGGAGGAATTACTGAATGTTCTCAAGAAGCACAAGAAAGCAATTGGGTGGACAATAGCTGACCTTAGAGGCATTGATGCCTCAGTTTGCATGCACAGAATTCATTTGGATGAGGGTGCCAAACCCTCAAGGGAGATGTAGAGGAAATTAAATCCTCACATGTAGGAGGTGGTCCTCAAGAAAATAGTGAAATTGTTGGATGCAGGGGTGATTTACCCCATTCAAATTCTGAATGGGTGTCACCTATCCAGGTGCTACCTAAAAAGTCAGGCATCACAGTTATCCCTACAGATTCTGGGGAGTTGATGCCAGCTAGAGAGACCATTGGCTGGAGGGTTTGCATTGACTATCCAAAAGTCAACTCCAAAACTAGAAAAGACCATTTCTCCCTCCCCTTTATTGACCAAATTCTAGATAAGTTGGCTGGGAAGGCATTTTACTATTTTCTTGATGGATACTCAGGGTATAACCAAATCCTTGTGGATCCTCAAGATCAGGAAACAACTACTTTCATATGTTCCTTTGACACCTTTGCTTATAGAAGGATGCCTTTCGGACTGTGCAATGCCCCAGCCACTTTTCAGAGGTACATGTACGTAATTTTTTCTGATATGATTAACAAATTTCTGGAAATCTTCATGGATGATTTCTCAGTGTATGGGGACAGCTTTAGCCAGTGTCTGAGACACCTTGATATGGTTTTACAAAGATGTGAGGAGACCAATTTGGTCCTAAGCTAGGAAACGAGTCACTTTATGGTGACACAAGGGATTGTACTAGGCCATCTAGTCACTCACAAAGGAATTGAAGTTGACAAGGCTACAAGTGGACTTGATTTCAGATCTGCCCCCACCCAGGACTGTGAAGCAGATTAGATCATGTTTAGGACATGCTGGATTTTACAGGAGGCTCCTTAAAGACTTCAGCAAGATTGCCAAATCATTGTGCCACCTGCTTTGCCAGGATGTGCCATTTGTATTTGTATTTTCTGCTGAGTGCCTTGAGGCCTTTGAGGCCTTGAAAAAGTACCTTACAACTACCCCTCTAATCCAGGCTCCAGATTACTCACTCCGCTTTGAGCTGATGTGTGATCCATCAAACCTAGCCATAGGCGTTGTCTTAAGACAGAGGACAGATAAGTTCCCTGCAGTGATCTGTTATGCCAGCAAAATACTAGTTGAAGCTCAGCTCAATTGCACCACAACTGAGAAGGAGCTGCTTGTTGTAGTGTTCGCTATGGAAAAGTTCAGACCCTACTTGTTGGGGTCTAAGATTGTAGTTTTTACAGATCACTCAACCCTGAAATACCTATTGGCTAAGAAAGATGCAAAGCCAAGGTTGATCAGATGGATCCTCCTCTTGCAGGAGTTTGATCTTGAGATCAAAGACAAGAAGGGAGTGGAGAATGTGGTGGCTGACCACCTCTCTAGAATTATTTTGGAAGAACGTGTAGCAACACCTGTGAATGAGTTGTTCCCTGATGAGCAACTTTTTGCTTTGTAGTCTAGTGTGCCCTAGTTTGCACACATTAACAACTTTCTTACTGCTGGTAAGATCCCTCCACACTAGTCTAAGATGGACAAAGACCTATTCTTCTCCCAAGTTAGACATTTTTTGTGGGAGGATCCATGCATGTACAAGCATTGTGTAGACCAGGTTATTAGGAGATGTGTGCCTAAAAGTGACTTCCACAGAATTCTTTCAATGTGTCATGAGCAAGCATGTGGAGGTCATTTCAGTGGCAAAAAGGTTGCAGCAAAAGTGCTCCAATGTGGTTTGTATTAGCCTTCTTTATTCAGAGATGCCTACTTATATTGCAAGGCCTGTGAGAGATGTCAAAGGATGGGAGGCATTTTCAAGAGAGATTCCATGCCATTGCAGGCCATCCTAGTAATAGAACTTTTTGACATGTGGGGCATTGAATTTATGGGTCTTTTCACTACATCTAACGATTTAATTTCATACTTGTGGCAGTGGACTATGTGTCAAAATGGGTTGAAGCCATTTCCACAAGGACCAATGACCACACCGTTGTTCTTAAATTCTTGAAGGATAATATATTTGATCAAGATTTGGCATCCCCAGAGCTATCGTTAGTGATTGGGGGAGCCATTTCTGTAACAAACCTTTTGAGAGCTTGCTCAAAAAGTATTCTGTTGCAAATAGAATTGTAACTCCCTATCACGCACAGACCCGCGGGCAAGTTGAAATTTCTAATAGGGAGATTAAGCATATTTTGGAAAAGGCGGTGAGGGCTGATAGAAAGGATTGGGCACAAAAGTTGAATGATGATTTGTGGGCTTACAGGACTGCCTATAAGACCCCTATTGGCATGTCCCCATTTAGGCTGGTGTATGGCAAGGCCTGCCACCTACTAGTGGAGTTAGAGCACATAGCCTATTGGGCTATCAAAGCAATGAATTTGGACCTAACTTCTACTGGTGCTCACAGGAAGTTGCAAATGGTAGAACTTGATGAACTGAGGCTAGAAGCTTATGCAAATGCCAAAATGTACAAGGAGAGATCAAAGGCATTCTTTGATAAGAAGATATTGAGGAAGGACTTCAATGCTTGCACTAAGGTTTGGCTTTTTAACTCCAGACTTAAATTTTTTCCAGGGAAGTTGAAATCCAGATGGGATGGACCTTACACTGTTATCAAAGCCTCCCCATCTGGTGCTGTGAAGATCTTGGATCCAAAGATAGGGAAGATCACGAAAGTGAATGGTCCAAGGCTTAAAATTTGTGTAGAAAATTTAGTGGAGCCTCCTCAGACCATTCACCTACATTAACCTCCCACTGCTCAGTATTCCACAACTTTGTAATATATGTACCATATCTGTTGAAACTTGTGTGTGTTTTTGTTTGCCTAGGAATATATCCTTTATGTTTTTTTAGGGAGACTTGCTTCTCTGTTTTCATATCTATCATTTGCATGGGAGTTGGATGCCTATTACTGGTAGGTGATTGAAGTACTGGCACTGTAATTGTCAAGAATTTACTTCCATGAAAAGTTTTTATCATTTGAAATTTTTGATCTGCATGTGCTGGTGAGGGGAAGGACATTTTCATTAGAGAATGGAGCACACGTAAAAGGGTTGGTGCTAATGGCCACTAAATGGATGCATGACACTGTACATGCACAGGCCAGGGCACAAATTGAGAAAAGGGGTTAAGTGTTGCTTACTCGCGGGTTAAATAGCCTAATTTTCACAATCGTGAGCCATTTCAAGGTTTTCTCGTAAGTCTTGATGCAAAATGAAGAATTCAAAATATCTTATTGCGCGAGGTCTCTGAAACTCCAAATGGTTGTTCTTCGCAAAGATAACTAGTTAAGCCATATGAGAAATGGGAAACCGCTTCGTGTACTTAGGCCCAACGTCAACTCTGCATAGTAACTTCACGAAGCACACAAAGCATTTGATTCTATTTTCATGGAGCTTCATTCTTTTGTGCGATTATCCATCTCAAAAAGTTACATCTACACTCCGTGCGAAATTAACTCTGCGAGCCCCCGTGGATAGCTACGCGAAGCGCGAGATTGGCCCTTTTAACATTGATGAATTTTTCGATTTCTTCATTTCCTATCCCTCTGCTTTAACTCCTAGTGCTAAAAATAGACCAACATTTACTATACAATTTCATTCCCCATAATGAATTGTGCAATTTACCATTCCCAATAATAATCACAATTTATTGCCAACTAACCTTCTTTAATTTCATTATAGCAATCAAGCTTGGGAAGAGGCAAAATTTAATATGCTGATTCATATTCCACTGCCCAAGCACTTTAAATACAAGGGTAGTTCGTCTTCTTCTCATTCATTCTCCTTTAACCTCAGCAGTCCATCCCTACAATTAACCAATGGCGGATGACAAACCCTTTGAGTTTCTGATCAAATTCAAACCAGCTTGGCGGGATCCACCACCACCACGAAAACCCGACCCATTACAATTCTTATGGGATGAATACGAGGAGGTCCAAAGGATCTTGGCCAAATAGGAGAAGAAAAAGAACAAGCAAAAGAAGAATAAACAGAAGATAGAACCACCTACATCTTCCGCCCCATCCCCTTCAATCCCTCCACCACCTGCTCAGCCTCCTACTCCTTGATCCCTGTTCTCCCCCCTCTCCTGGCTTGCAGTTCCTCTTCCACAGGCAGCAGGTTGAGGATATCCCGGAGCCAGGAGGGGGAACCTTTTTATTTTTGAAAGGATGTTTTGCTAATGTATGTCTAGATTGTTCTAAGGTTTATACTTTTTAGGTCCCTATAAGGATCTCTTTGTAACACCTTGTGGCAATCATTTTATATCTCAATAGAAATTCCTTTTTGTTATGTGTTGTTTCTCTATTTTTGTTTGTTTATGTGTTGTTTATTTTGTGTTGAGTGTTTCTCTTTCCTGTTGTTCTTTTTTTTGTATTATCTTTGTCTTGAGCTTGCTGCACACCCACATCTACCTTTGAATCAGTGAGGACACTGCACCTCATAGGTTTGGGTGTGTGGCAGGACTTGCCAATGAAATAGTTAACCTAAGTGCAGCAGAATACAGTGAGTAAGATAGAAATAGAGCCATGTTTACTTAAGAATCATAAAAAAATGGGAAATTTAAAAAATTTGCAGACCTTTTGGCACTACAAGCTTTTAAATTTTAGCATTTCCATGATGTGAACACCAAGAAAACTCACTTGTATTAGTATTTAGTGAATCATTAAAGAGAGAAAAAGGTGAGGACATGCCTAAGAGTTCAATGGAAGACCATAACTAGTGAGATTTAGGCCTTCAAAAATTTTTCTTTCCTTTGACAAGTGACTGAGGTAATTCTTTCAGCCCTAAGGACTGGTTGAGTCAATGCCCTCACCAAATGTTAGGCACCTCCAAGTTGAAACAACTGACATCACTCATGACACCTAGGAAAGGATCAAGGCCTTCTCTTGGATAGTTTGAGCTTAAACAGACCAAACCCTAATCAACTGCCCTTGTTCACACACCTTTTGAGCCTTAATTTCTAATTTTCTTCAAAATACACCTGAGTACTTATACCTGAACCTATGGACCTGATTTAAACCTACCCTCACTCTGAGAATTCAAAAGGTAAAGGAGAAGGAGCTGAAGATGGAGAAGATAGGTTCAACGTTGGGTGAATGGAGAAGAGATACCAAAAGCTTAACAGTGTAGCAGCTGAGGAAAGAGGTGGCAAGTCAGAAAAATAAAAATAAAAATAAAAATAAGAATGCATCCAAAAGAACAAAAAATAATAATGAAGAGAAATAAGAGAGGAGTCAAGAGGAAAAGTTCATTGGAAAAATTGAAAACAAGAGGAGAAGCTGGCCACTTCAAGTCTGAAGAATAAAAAAGTAACGGTGCTGAACTAAGAAGGTGAAGCCATGAATCACCTCCTTCACCTACTAATTTCTCATTTTTGAATCCCTTTGCAACCTTCAATTCTTTACAACCTATCCCATAAGCCACATTACAACCCAATCTAAAGACCCTATGAACTAAAGATGAATGAGCGAGATTCAGAGACAAAGAGTTGTCCAATCTATGGTGAGGATTAGCCAATGATGCCAGAACATAGATGCTTTGCCTATGCTCATGCTTACAGACCCATTTGGGGCCTGTAACTGCTTTTGAGCTTAAGAGAAAATGGAAACCTTCAAAGTTCCTTGTGAATGTCTGCCCTGGTGAGCATTGGGTCTGATGTTGAATGTATTGGGCATGGCCTATAATCTAATTTTTGAATTAATGATGAGCTCTGTACTGACCTACATGTGATATTTTCCATTGTTGTGAGCTAATTGGAAATAATGTGCATCTACGTAAAGGTTGTGATGATTAAATATCTGTGCATATCATATGTTTAAATTCCTCACAGTTTTTTTTATTGAATAAAAGGTGAACTGATGCTCTGTTTCTTGACAGCTGACTTGATAATTGTGCACTTTTGCTAACTATTTTATTGAGAAGTTTGTGGGTATCTTCACTGAAAACCCTCAAGAGACTTCACTCCTCCACTAGGGATTACCAAGGGGTTTAAAAGGCTTGATGCAAAAGCTAAATGCATCTGTGTTCCCTATAAAAGTGGCATTTAAATTCTTAGAATAAGTTATTTTAATTTCACCTTTGCTCAGGGACTAGCAAACATTAGGTTTGGGGGTGTGTATTCACTGAAAAGTTCCACTTTTCTCCTCTTAACCTAGCCTTTGTTAGACCTTGAAGCTCACTAATAATTATTTATTAAGTGGGCTTTGTAGTTAGTAATAAATTGTACAGCTTAATACAAAATCCATGCTTTTTGGTCCAAAGAAGAGAAAGAAGACATGCAAACATAACAGCTGAACTAAAGCCAAATGGAACACCTTGGAAGTGCACCCCATGATGACTCATTTGCTGTTCATCATTGACCAAAAGTCTAGCAAATGAAAGAAGTTAGCTGAGAATGGAGGAAGCTGCAACAGTAGCAAGTGCAAAGGCATCAGAGGATCAAAAGAATCATCTTGCAGAGTTGAGGAGCTCCCTCGCGAAGCTAAGGATGCAGTGGAAGGAACCCTCGTGTAGATGGAATGCACAGTCAAGAGGAGAGTAGTAAAGACATCACAAAGATCTTGCATCTTAAAACCCTCAAAATTTGTGCTCACGAAACTCTCGTGGAGATCGAGCCTTAAAGCAGCTGCGCGTAGAACATAGCGAGTCCATATGCATAAAGAACAATTTGTCACCTCGAGGAGTTCTCACGAAGCCCAAGAAGAGAGAGACGCCCAAAATTTTCCTCGCAGAGCTCTCGTGCACTCTGGAGTCTAACCAGTTACTATGCGAGCGCAGGAGCCTACCTATGCGAGTATCTAGTGAGAGAGAATTTCTAAAGCTCTGCTGCATAAGAAATCCAGGTGTTTCCAAATCACCTGCATGAAAGCATTGCAGTGCAAAGTAATTACGCGATCAACTGAAAATCTACTGTGCGAGTGAACAAACCTCCTAAGCCAAATGCTCCTCTGTGAAGGCAGAGCAACTGCGCGAGTGAATTAATGTAGATGTCAGCCCCGAAAAGCTCGAGCTCTCCACTTATCAACCCTAACTCAAAAGTCTTTTTGGGAATTTTCCAAGGCTAGGGAACACTTCTCGAGGTGCGGATTTTGAGGTGCACATCTCAAAGCATTCAAGGATTGTAACAGCGCCATGTTTACTAGAAAAATTAGGGTTACTTTCTTTTGAGCCAGGGCCTTATGGACAGAGTATATAAGCTGTACTTAGAGCTTGGTATTTTTATCTTTCCTTCATCCTCTGTCGGTTGAGAGTTCTAGCAGGCTAGGGCTAGGGTTTGATCATCACTTTTTCTTATTTTTCTTCTCTCTTAGTCCAGCGTTGGTTGACTAATCCTTTTATAAGCAGTTAGGTTTAGTTTTATTTTAGTTTTGTAATAGGCCTTGTATACATTGGGACCTTTTGGATGAGCAATTTTGTACAGGCTGCAGCCTTGAGACAGTTCATTGTAAGTTTTGCTTTTATCAATGGATTGCTATTTTAGAGATTAATTGAATCTATAGATCTTGTGGTTTCCTTAGATGTCTATAGGATCTATGCTTTGGGACTAGCCCATTCAGTTTCTAGTAGATCTATTATTTACCATCTGATTTCTCTTGGTTTAATAGCCCCATGGATAACAAGCTAAATCTGTAGCCAGATCTGGAGACCACGTATCCTTAGGACTCCATGGTGGCAACAACACTTTACATGTTCTTTCTCAGATCTCTGTGGTATAGACTGACCTATCAGATACCCTGTGACTATTTGAGTGGACAGAGTATAACCCTAGGGTGGTGTTCAGCCACATGTCTGAGAAGGATTCTTCTCCCTTGCACATGAGCTTCTAGAGCTTTGTGAGGAGGTTTGTGCAGGAACTAGCTCCCCTCTGTTTTACTTAACCGATATTAGATATTAGATCGGATTTCTTTGTAGTAATTATAGCTTGAGGCTGAGTCATTACAGGCCTTTTATAGCATTGACCAGTTAAATCTAAATCTTTACTCAACTTGTTACTAGTCCTTTTTATGGGCACAGTGAGTCGTTGGCCTTGGCAAAGCACTTAGGACTTTATAGGTTGGAATACCTATGGATGTCAGCCAGATATGTGCGTAGATCTGGGGAGCTTGTAGCACTAGCATTACATAGTATTTGCAATAATATTCATGGCCTGATCTAGTCCAGTGGTTGGGGAAATGATCAGTCCACTCCTCTGGAATAGATTAGCAACTTCTGCCTTGATCAATGGGATTTGACAGACTCTATAGGAAAGGCTATGGCCATTTGAGTGGACAGCCTATAGCCTTAAGAGCACCCCAAATGGCATGGGTTAAGTTGAATATTTCTACCTTGTTGAGGATAGTAATAGCATCTCAGCAAGGATGACTGCAGAGACAGTCTAAATCTGAGTTACATTACTGCATTAACACTAGCTTAACCTGCTTACTTCCCATCATTTGTATATTTTATTTTGGCACTCACCATCACCATCTTCTTCTTAACCCTTTCTTTTGGATAGGGCTGCACTTTATTTCTTTTTGGTTAGAGTTAACTTAGAGTGTTGTTGTGACACACAACTCCCTTTCTTTAGGATTGCCAGATCTGTAGCCAGATCTGGAGGCCTACTATTATAGCCCATTTTGGGTTCAAGATCAATTTTTCTATGGGGCAAACTCTTACTTATCAAAACTTGCTACAATAGGCCTTGTATCTTGCAGGTCTAGGATGTTTTAGGATTGTTGTTTTCACCATATCTTTATCCTCTATTTCACTTTGATATTAATTTTCTTCCAACACCATATAATAAATCAGAACATCTGAAATAACAAGTACTTCAGAGCCAAATTCATCCACGCGATAGCAGCACAGAGCCACGTAGGAAGCAGATCCGACCTCACGAAGCATGGGCTCCTACTTTCTCTTTTCAAACACAGGGATACTTTCGGGATTTTCCTAGGTCTAGGGCACACAACTCAATGCCTTGATCTATTTGCACACATCCTGAGGCATCTAAGGGCTGCAAAGGAGCCACACATGCAATGAAATTAGGGTTTCCTTCCCCATTGGCCAAGGCATTAGTGACTGAGTGTATAAGTTGTAATCTAGTTTAGAAACATATCTCTGCCTCAATCTAATTTCGGCTGAGAGCTTAGGTCAAAGTTGGGTTAGGATCAGATCATCATCTTTTTCCCTTTTCTTCTTCCTTAACCTAGCACTCGCTGGCTGTGATCTCTGTAAACAATTAGGCATAGTTTATTTCTATCTTGTAATGGGTTGTGTAGACTTTGGGATCTATTGAGGGCTATTCTACACAAGGATGCTGCCTTGAGGACTTTCATTATAAGTTCTTTGTTTAATCAAGGAAATGTTTATTTTAATGCTTATTAAATCTACTATTTTTCTGTGTCCCACATAGTATTCTTTGATCTACGCCATCCACATAGGATTTTACTGATTTAAAGATCGCATGGAAGGTTGAGCTTGTAGCCCTGTAACTGTGGTGGTAGCAACAATTTTCTTATTCCATCTCAGTCCTCGGTGATTTGGATAGCCTCTATGGATTGTCTATGACCACTTGAGTGGATAGACTATAGCCCTAGGGTGATTCTAAGCCACAGATCTGAGATGGATTCTTATCCTCTATACTTGAAATTATAGCCTTGTGAGAGATTGTGGCAGGGACAAGCTCCCCTCTGTTTACATTACCATCATTAGATGTTAGATCTGATTCTCTATAGAGATTATAGATTTGTGAGCTGAGTAATTGCAGACCTTTTATAGCAATGATCGGCTGCATCTATGTCCCCAAATAGCTCTTGAATAACTATGGTTTCCACTAGTTTTTCTAGAGTTATTTGCTTCTATGGATGCCTGAGCTTGTAGCCTGGTAAACATAGTGTCTACAATGATCTTCATGTTCTGATTGGATTTATTGGTTGGAGGAAATCTATTGGATAATCTACGACCATTTAAGTGGACAGGTTATATCCTTAAGATCAGTCCATTCACTTGGATCAGATTAGTTTTATAATTTAACTCGCGTTGGCTAATCCTCTCTATTGGATAGTCTATGACCATTGAAGTGGACAGGTTATAGCCTTAAGAGACCAGGTTAAATCACAGGAGTTGAGTTAGATTCTTCCACCTTGCAGATGTGTTTATAGCCATTTGAAGGATTTCTACAGAGACAGCTCTAGATCTAAGTTGCATGACTGAAATGACCTTAGCTTAGTTGTTTACTTCCAATCAATTTTTATCTTTATTTTATCACACACCATCATCACCTTCTTCATAAACCATTTTTATTGAATAGGACTGCACTTTCTTTCTCTTCTTTTGGTTTTAGTTTAGTTGTGACACCCAACTCCCTTTCTTTAGGATTGCTAGATCCATAGCCAGATCTAGAGGCCTTCTAATACAACCCTTTTTGGGTTCTAGATCAATTTATCTGTGCGACAAACACTTACTTTAAAACTTGCTACAACAAGCCCTGGATCTTGCAGGACTGTAATTTCATTTTGTGCTTTGTCTTCCTTCTTTGATTTTATTTTGTTTTATTTTATATTGGATTCTTTTTCCCCACCTGTTTTCAAACTAATAAAGAAAGCACAATCTAAATTTCACCAACAAGTTTTTAAGCTCAAGTATAGTAATTGGCTGGGGAGGCTCATTGGGAGCTTTGGTGGCTCTCCTTTCGATGTAGGTTATTTTGACAGGTGGGTTGGGGTGGGTAGGGTAAATTCTCGCGAGGCCTCTTCTTCTATATGAACATACCTGTCGTGAGGTTCCATTTCAAACTGCGCGAGCAGTATTGTAAACTGCACTGAGCTACGCAGCAAGTGAATACCATGCATTCTGATCCTCGCGAGACCCTCGCGAGCTAAATAACTAAAGCCTAAACTATTAAGAACCGTGCGAGGCACGGGTTTCACCCATTTATACCTTGCGACTGAGTCTTTTTCATTTCTTCTACCTCTCTACCCTAACTTCTAGTGCTCACCTCCAAGCTCTCCTTTCCCTTTTTTCTCCTTTATTTCCCATTCTACTCAAGCACATTCACTCTGCTCCTACCATTTTGTTCCACGTCAACTTCTGACTAATTTTCACTTGGTGTGGTGTGATTTGAACCACTGTGCAACGTTTAAACTGAAACCCTAGCCTACTAAGGGTAAGTGCTCTATTTCCCCCCAGCTATGATCTTTATTTAGTATTTCCTTTGCTTTGATAATTGATTTTTCAAGGAATCTGTGTGGAGTACCCTTAGTGGATTGTGAGATGCCTTAGATTTGTTTTTCAAGACAAAAAAATTAGGAGTCTGTGTAAAATGGCTAAGAAATCCCAATTCATAGAAAGTCTAGCAGCCTTGGTGACCCCTCCCTCAACTGACCAACCCGTGGCCATAAGAACTGTGAGGATTGCAGAGGCCTCCATTGTCGAGGCCATTGATATACCTACACCCCTACGTGCACCCCAAGTGGATAAAGGTAAAAAGTGGGCTGCCCCTATGAAGAAAGCCATATCTGCCACTGAGAGTCCTAAAAAGTCTAAGAAGAAATAGAAAAAGGGTAAGGAGGTTGATGAGGCCAACCCCTAGTGATTTTGTGGCTGCCATCACATTAGAGCCAGAGACTTCTTTTGACAAAGCTTACTTTGAGAAGGACACCTGACAACCCCCTCAATAGACTTTCTAACTCAAACCTCCTTGGTACCTCTGCTGAGCTATGTCAAAGAATTAGTGTACCCCAGGCTGGTACAATTATTTTATTAGAACATAAGGGTGTAGAAGGATGATCATGGAAACCCAATCCTATTGATCCTAGTGGATGACTTTGAGATGCTTGTGGGCCCATCTGAGATAGCCTGGGCCCTAGGTATACCAGCTACCTACATTCCTGAATACAACCTAGGACCCCCTTTAACTGCCTCCATGAATGAAATAGCTCAAAAAATTACAAGAGGGATAAAAGCATCTAGAGATTCAATTAGGAGGAGGGATTTGGATCCTAGTCGGATGTTCATGGACCAAGTGATGAGGAAGAATATCTATTGCTCTGGCCACCAAAAAGAGAGGAGGGCACCTATTGCAGATGCCATCTTTTCCTTCTCTCAAGGGCATTGCTTCAATGCAGCCCTATTGGATTTTGAGGCCATGAAGGACTTGTATGAGAAGATTCAGAGGAAATAAAAGACTTATGCCTTGCCTTGCTTCAGGCTCATCACTGCATTGTAGAAGGGGGGGTGGATACAAAGTATAGATGGAGGAGGAGACTGAGATCTTGCTCCCTTTATAGTTTGGAATAAAGCAGTGGACCACCAGTATGACACTGATTGAGAAGAAGAAAAAGGAGAAGGGGACTACATCTGCTGCTCTAGCTGCTACATCTGTTGCTCTATCTATTGCATCAGCAGCCATTACATCTGATGCCCCTCTAGCTGTCAGCTAGGCTACCCCTACCCTCCCACTTCCATCACATACCATTCCACCATCACCTAAACCTACCACACCCTTGCCCACACCCTTGCCCACACCTCCCCTTCTTATCCCACAACTCACCATCCCTGCTGTGTCCATCCCTATATATATACATGTGTCCATGCTTACCCTCACACCAGCAGTCCCTACTCAACCATTGCCCCATTACCTAACCCACCTGTCAAATTAACGTACACCAAAAGGAGAGCCACCAAAGCTCCCACTGAGCCTCCCCAGCCAATTACTATACCTTAGTGTACCCCCAGTTCTATACCCACCCACCCTCCAATTGAAACCATAGCTATCCCAGACCCAACAAGTGAACACATTGAACCTCACCTTAGTTACCCATTGGAACCCATCCCCATTCACCAACCAACTACCTCTACACCCATTGAACCTGTTACGGTAAAAACCCCTTTATCCATTCCATTCCTTTGTCCCCTTCCCATGACCTAGACCCATACACCACTGAGAGATACTCAGCCAGGATGGACTCCATCATTAGGGACATCAGGTATGAGTACACCCCTCTCCCTGATTCCCCACAATCCACCCAATTCCAACATGCTCCTACCTCCCCTTTTCAACCTGTTTCTCCCTCCCACCCATCAACATCAGCCACATCTGACCCCTTACCCCAAATCCTTAGCCTCCTTCTTTCCCTCCAAACCCAAATGATGGCCAACACTCAAAGCCAAACAACCATTTAGTCCAGCCTTCAAGCCATTCAAGCAACCCTACAAAACCTTGCCCCTACAACTCAGCCACCTTTATCACCACCCTTACCACAACCTACCCCTCCAATATCACCCTTACCTGAGCCTGCCATAGTCACAGCAGAGATGGCCACCAAAACTGACCATGAGCCTGATCTTAACTCTATAGAGCTACCCCTTATTGAACCATCTATGGCCTCCACCTCCCCACAACCCCAACCTAAAGTAGAGGAACTGTCAGTCCTGCTCTCTACCTCACATGCAGTGGCTAAAGTTGACGCTGCCATAGCTGTGGATGAGCTGCTCTATACTTCCTCAGTTGCCACCTAAACTGATCCTGAGGAAGAGGAAGTCCCTCAGCTAGTACTCTCTACCTCCACCCTACCCATTCCATCATCCTCCCCATCATCTTTACCCATTCCCTACCCTAGCATGGAGGATCCAACTGAGAGGACAATGGTCCTTGCTTCCTTATTGACCACCCCACCATTTGCAGCTCTTAAGAGAGCCATGGATGAAAATCCCTATTTCAAGAGGGATGTGATCAAGGGGATGACTGACATAAATACAACCATCAAGTAGCCATTTCTCCATCAAATCAAGAGGATCAAGTTGGATCACAAGATGGAGAAAAATAAGATAAAGAAGGTTTTTATATATACCCTGTTGCTTACCAACAGTAGCAGTATAGAGCTGAGGGTCTAGAAGAACATGTGAAGAACCTCACTGTGGCCCTTAGAGTGGTTGAAGAGAGAGCAAATGGGTATGCCAAGATTGTTGCAATACTGCAGCAGACCCTATCTTCTAAGGCAGACAAAGACTTAGCCACTGTAGCAACCTCCCTCTACACTGCAGCAGCACCTCCTCCTGCAACCTTAGCAGCCAATCCTATCCCCATTGTAAATTCTCCTCCACCCAGAGCTTCTACACCTGGAATCAAGATTAAGGAACCTTCCTCAATGCCTGAACCCACTCCCAAGAGAAGAAGCAGCACAAAGCACCGGAAGGTCACTGGAAAAAGATCAAAATCCACAGCTGCCACTCTCAAGAAAGAAAAAGGAAAAGCTGCTTAGGAACATATAGATATAGATTCAGCTGATGAAGCCTTGTAAATGTAGTTAGTTAGGATTTCTATTTCTAGGAACTTTTGTACTTACTTTTAGTTGCAGTGTATATATTGCTATTTTATGAAAGAAATTTTCTTTTTTGTATCTCTTCTTTGTGTTTTGATTGATTTTCCTTCTGATGTACTGTCTTTATTTTAATTATATGTCCTTTTCATGTTTGTACCCTGCTGCCCATGTGCTCTTTCTTTGAAATAGTGAGGACACTATTCCTCATAGGTTTGGGGGTATGGCAGGGTATGCCAATGAAGTAGTTAACCTAAGTGCAGCAAACTTAAGTGAGTAAGATAGAAATAGAGCTAAGTTCACCTAAGAAACTCTAAAATTGAGGAAATTTATAAATTTTTGCAGACTTTATAACATTAAAATCTTTTAAAATTTCAACATTTCCATGAGGTGAGCACCAAGAAAACTAAATTTTTGTCAGCACTTAGTGAACTATTAAGAAGAGAAAAAGGTGAGAACACGCCCATGAGTTCAATGGAAGACCATACCTAGTGAGATTTGGGCCTACAATTTTTTTTTTCTTTTTTAGGAGTGTCTTTAGCAACTCTTTCGGCTTTAAGGACTGGCTGAGTTGACTACTTGCTCACTAAAAGTTAGGCATCTCCAAGTTGAAACAACTGACAATCCATGGTAGTTAGGAAATGATCAAGGCCTTCTCTTAGACAGTTTGAGACTAAAGATACCAAACCTAGTAAACTGCCCTTGTGCATACACCTTTTGAGCCTTAAATTTCAGTTTTCCTTAAAATATACCAGAGTACTTTCACCTAAACCTGTAGACCTGATTCAACCCTACCCTCACTCTGAGAAGTCAACAGGTAAAGAAAAAGAAGTTGAAGATGGACAAGATAGAGTGAAAAATTGGTGAGTGGAGAAGACACACAAAAGGAGGACAATAGTGTAGCAGCTAGGAGGATGGTAGCATTTTAGAAAAATAAAAATAAAAAGAAAAGAAAAACGTATCCAAAAGAAAAAAAATATATATATAGAAAAAAAAGAAATATATACTGAAAAGGAAGAGAGGAGTCAAGAGGAAATTTCAGTAGAAACAGTAAAAAGAAGAGGAGAAGCTGGCCACTTCAAATCTGACAAATATCCAAGAAGATGAAATATGTTGAATTCAAGAAGGTGAAGTCATGAATCACCACCTTCACCTGCTGTGTGCGACCGTGGATCCTCTCGAACGGGTCGCGGCGATGCGCTCGCCTTTAATAAAATGTAGAGTCGCCACCCAGAGCTTTTGGTGACTCGGGAAACCTTCAAATCGATATTTTGAGCACCGAAGTGCTAAATATGACTCTGATTTACCGGTCTTTGCCAAAGGCTCTAGGGTAGGGGCTTCGGTTATCGATCGAGAAGGGTTTAGGCACCCGATCAACCCGCACGTAGCGGTCTCTATCTATGGCCAAAATAAAAATAAAAAGGGCGGAGCTTCCCCTTGCCCGAAGGCAATACGGTCCTATCAAGCTTTGAGCAAAACCAAAATTTCGGCGGCGTAACGGCTTGAATCCTTGGACGGAGGAGACACCAAGAAGGTAGAGGAAGAGAGGGGTGAGTCGGAGCTCACGGGCCCTTGTTGCACCGTGGAAGATCTTCGCTTTGGCGTGCTTCCGATGGCTTAAATGGTGTGAAAATGGGTTCTAATGCTAGGATTCAATAAAATAGGAAGTGTAGGGTAAGGCCAAAGGCTAGACTTTAGCTAAAGGGAGTGATCTAATGGTTGAAATGGATTGGAAAAGATGAACTAAGCTTGCTGGAATTCTGGAAAATGAGTGCATTTTCTCTCACTAGGGTTCTCTCTTGAGCTCCAAATCCTTCACCTCTAATTTTTCTAACCCTTAGGGAAGAGAGGGGCCTCTCTATTTATAGAAAAGGGGAGGGTTAAGGGCTTACTTAAGAGCTAATTGGTTTAGCCATTAGGTAATCCCCCATCTAAGGTTTTCTAGGCTTTCAAGGTCCTAGGGTTTTGGGAGATTGATTTTAATGGCAGATGATGGGGTGAGACCATGGGTGACTTAAGGGTTGCCAATAAGCTCCAAGAGGGTGCAACCAATCTCATGACACCCACCTCAACCAAGGGGATGGTCAACGGGTCAAACCAGAAGAAGGAAATTCGAGCAACTGATGACAGTTACTATAGCTAAGCTGGGCGTATATATTATATACGCCCAGTTTAGGAACAGTAAATTTCATCAAAAACAGGGGAGCCCTGGGAAGATGAAGCCCATGGTGGGTCCCACCTATACTGGGCGTATATATTATATAAGCCCGGCCAAATTTTCCCCAAAATAGGCGGGCGTATATAATATATACGCCTGACTAATCTGGGGCAAAGATGGCTGGGCGTATGTAATATCTACGCCTGAGTAAAAGTCCTATGATTTTATGTGAAACTTCAATCGGTCATAACATTTGAACCGTAGCTCCAAATTAGGTGATTTGTGGCTTGTTGGAAAGCTAGAGAAGTCCTCTTTCCAATGATATATGGCTCATCCCTAGTAATGGTCTGTGTGAAATTCTATAGCTCTCCTCCCATCAACCACCAGAAGGGTTTAAGTTAGGTCTGGGAAGGGATTCTAGGGTGTAGGGGTGACTTCTAAGGATTAGGGGAATGGCTCTAAAGGTCTTAGGGTGATTACTACTAGTCTAGATAGGTTCCTAAGGGTTTAGGGGGTAACATCAGAAGCACAGGGGTACATCTCTCCTGAAGTACAGATTGATCGGGCCTTGGGCCGAATTTGGGTGTCTACAGATGCCCCTCTTTGGTATTCGATCACTAATGATTGGATGCCAAAGACAAGAGACATCGGAAGAGGTCCAAGGCACGTTTGATGGGTCTGCCTGGTTCAACTCAATTCTCAAACATTCATGGTGATGGTTAGTATACGTAAGCCCTCTCATTTCAGGATATCGTCCGTACCTCAAGGCTAACAGTCCCCAAGCGCATTACGACATTACTGGGCATAACTGCGATGGTCACAAAAAGTGTAAGCCCACCAGTCGGGATATCATCCACTTCCTAAGGGAAATTATAGATTTGTGATGTTGAGTGTTAATCTGAACCAGACAGCTCCATGAAACGGGATGATCGATCTATGCTTCAGAATTGATGCGAAGCATACAAAGCCTTCAAGGTTTTCAAATCCTATGGAATATCGACAGCTCCATTGGATTGGGCACAGGTGCCCTTACCTAGGTAAGGCTCGAAGTTTCTGGGTGAACCCATCAACCTCGAGGTTGCTTTAGCATGATTGACCCGAGTGGAGCGAATATTGATGTCGCAACACCTCTTGGGAATGCATGCCCATTTTCTGAGTAATTTTTTTGTGTCATTTTCTGAATTTTCTTTTGCTTCGAGGCTTCTAAGACAAGCTCAAGGACCTCTGGCAATTTTATTCTTACACAACTCTTTAAGTGGATCAAATGCCAGTTGATACGCTTTAGGGATAGGTGCACCTTGGGATGTGCACCTCGTTGAGGTGAGGTGCTCGATTCATGAATCAGAGTGCCTTAACTTGAGACAAAGCTGAAAAGATCAGGCTAGGACCAATCATCCCTCGAAAGAGATGGCCAATTCTAGCCTCCATCCCTAATGAAATCACATCTTACTAACTATGCACAAACAGACACCCATCAGGGGCGATAAGTAGCAAATCGGCGCGAACAGAAGCCTCGACCCTAAGGTACAACTTACGAGGAAAAACGACCATCCTGTGGATACCCAGAAGCAAGTGCGTACATTCAATAGGGAAACCGTGCCTATAGAGGTTTTAAGCCCGTGTAAAAGGAAATAAAAAGGGAAAAGAGCCCTTTGGTCTGTATGTTCGCACATAGTTTGGTTGGTTGTAATTTCATTTTTGACTGGTCAGTTTCGACTGACAATAAACTTTTCGAATGGTCTGAAGTCGGGGGCACTCCTGGTCAACAGAGATCCGAAGGTGGATGACCAGAGTGAATGCCGGAAGGTGGGGTCAACCCACTCAGGGTTTTCACTAAGCAGCAACAGGTTGTTATTTCTTCTCCTTTTCTTTCTTCTTCTTTTTTTTTTTTTCTTTTCTCTTTCTTTTTTTTCATGTCAGATTGAGACCCTGGGCATGCACAAACTGCCTTTATTTTTACACGTATCCTTAGGCGAATCAACTTGCCATGTTGATATACCTTAGGGACGTGTGCATTCCGGTGATGGGTTCTTAGTTTGCCTGCTGGATCAGGCCTTGACTCTTGCTGGGGGACTCTGTAGGGAACAGTGATCGGAGATGGGCAAAATTACCTACCTGTCGGGTCAGGTACAAAATGTCCCTGCCTGAAATGGGGTTCGAGAGCTTTCGGGTGAACCCGATCATTTCGAATTGATTTAACACGGCTCTCGGAGTGGGGCAAACAAGCGTTGCGACGCTCATTTGAGAACCAGCGTTGTATTTTTTATTTTTTCTTTCTCTTTTTTGATTTTGTGGGTGCATTAGGGGGGCGCCTACGGATCTAGATCTATTTATTATAGCATGCTCCCTTTGGGCCAATCGAAGGGAACTCGAAGGGTCATTTGGGGATGTGTGCACCATGGCCGATGACACGTGGGCCTCGAAGGGGGGTCCGGATCGAGGTCCATAACATACAAGGGGGGCCGTTTGGCCTTAAAATCGAAAAAAAGGAGGTCGGGCAGTTTAAAAACTGCCATTTTTGGTCAGGCGTATATAATATATCGCTGACCATCTAGCGAAAAAATAATTGGTATATATTATATCATACATCTAAAATCTGGCGATTCTGTTGCACGACACAAAAGGGGCCCCCCTTTTCAAATTATCTCTTCCTCCCTCCTTTCTTCTTGAGTCCGAGACAACCCCTTAGGGTTTTTTCATTTGATTTGGCTTGAGTTCTATTACGTGATGTGGTGTGGATCGGCGCTTATCCTCCGCCGTTATTCGTTTTTCTCTCCCATTGAAGGTAACCATTACCTTCCCCTTGTTTTTCTTTCGAATTTTTGATGCTATTGCCTCTTTCTTTTCTTTTTGATGAAATGCTTTGTGATGCCTATATTTCCTTTTTCTCCTTTTCTTTTTCTTTTCTTTTTTTGTTTTAGTTGTTTTAGTGGTTGTTTTTTTTTGTTTGCTTTTTTTTTCTTTTTATATATACTAACCCAAAGGAAAAGAGACGCCTATATTTATACACACATTTTTTGGTTTGGATTAATATGCAAAAGAAAAGAGATGCCTATATTTATACACACATTTTTTGGTTTGGATTAATATGCAAAAGAAAAGAGATGCCTATATTTATACACACACTTCTCTTTTTTTTTTTGGATTAATATGCACACAAACATTTTTTGTTAATGGGTTAGCACACACACATTTTTTGTTTTTCTTTTGGATTGGTGCACGCATTTTTTTTTTTTTTTTTTTAGGTTAGTACACATACACACATATTTTTTTTTTGTTTCTTAGATTAGTATACTCGCACATGGTTTTTTTTTTTTTTTTTTTTTTATGGAAAAGGGAAATCTATTTTCTTCTTTTTTTTGTTTTTGGAATTTTCTTCTTCACAGTGTGAGGCTTTTTATGGGAAAGGGAAATCTATTATCTTTTTTGGAATTTTCTCCTCCACAGTGTGAGGCTTTTTATGGGAAAGGGAAATCTATTTTCTTTTTGGAATTTTCTCCTCCACAGTGTGAGGCTTTTTATGGGAAAGGGAAATCTATTTTCTTTTTTGAAATTTTCTCCCCCACAGTGTGGGGCTTTTTATGGGAAAGGGAAATCTATTATCTTTTTTGGAATTTTCTTTTCTTTTGTGATGCTGGTAACCACAAGGCAAAACCAGCGGGTCCCTTTTTTTTTTTTGAGCAAGGCTGAACCCTGTTCGTGAGATGCAGGTTTTTTCTTGAAACGTGGGAAGGTCAGCTTCCCCGGGATTGGTCTAGCCTTCTGTCTTTTCCTTTGGTTATGCGTCAGATGCCGTGGTAGAGACGACATACTTGATCGGGATCTGATCCAATTTTCACATGGGTGGCCCAGCAAAGAGGAGGAGTGGCTCAAGGGATCCAAACAAAAGTAGGCAGGCCAGGACAGATCTTCTCCTAATCTCTCTTTTCTTGACATTTTTTACTCATAGCGCCCAAGACAGGTTTTCGCCATGCCTGTCATCCCAGTTTTTACCCGTAGCGCCCTTTCAGGTTTTCACCACGTCCATGGGTTCGCTCTCTTACCCCAGGTGCCCTTTCAGGTTTTCACCTGGTCCGCGTGAGTTCGCTGTTTTTACTCGTGGCGCCCTTTCGGGTTTTCATCACGTCCGTCTTGTTTTGAACTCAAATTAATTTTCTTTTCTTTTTTTTTTTTTTTTTCTCTTTCTCCTTTTTTTTTTTTAGAACCAGAAAGCCACGACATGGGCGTCGATTCCGTCATAGCCTGCTGAATGAAGTTCTGTGTGGTTTGTTAACTTGGCTTGTTCTGATGCAGTAGAAGTTATAACCGCTTGTGAACCTTAAAGAGGGCTTTCTGTCGGGTTGTAATGTGGTTGGGGTTCAAATAGGTTGGGTTTTTCTGGGGATTTGGATCTAAGTTTGGGGTGATTTCTAAATTCGGGGACTCCTTTTTCTTTCCAAAGGCTTTTTATGCCCCAGTCATCATCAGCATTTTTTTTGTTGTTTTTTTTTGGGTACCCCTCTTTTTCTTTGTTGTTTTTTTTTGGGGGGGGCGCCTTCTTCTTCTTCTTTTGGTTTGGATTTTTCCTCCCTTTTCTTCTTTCTTCTTTTTTTTTGGAATTTTGGGTGGGGTATATGAAAGAAATGGTTGTTGGCCCGAAGTGTGTAGCAAAAAGGGGTGAAGGTTTTCAGGGAATATTCTTTTGGGCTACTTGACTTTGAGATGATGGCCTCTTTTATGGAGCCCTTAAGCGGTCATGCATCTACTTTTATCGAAACTTACCTTGTCCCAAGACCTATGAGTAGAACTTACGGAGGTATCCAGCGTTGATGGGCTCAGGAAAGTGATCTCTGTCCATGGTGGCGAGGCCAACGGCGTATCCTGGCAGAACCTCTTGGACGACGTAGGGTCCTTCCCAATTTGGCCTAAACTTCCCTCTCGGATCGGCGTGGAGGCGAAAATTTTCTTGAAGCAGTGTCTCCTACCTTCAGATCTCGGCCGCGGATGCGCTTATTGTAAGCACGTGCAATTCTCCTCTGATAGACCTGAGTGTGGCACAAGGCCAGGAGTCTTTTCTCGTCAATTAGGTCTAGCTGTTCAAAATGGGCTCTTTCCCTCTCATCTTCAGGTAGATGGGATTCTAAAAGGATACGGAGTGACTGTACCTCAACCTCAATGGGTAGCACGACCTCTGTCCCATACACAAGGGAGAATGGTGTTGCCCCTGTTGCGGTGCGGATAGACGTTCTATAGGCCCAAAGTGCGAAGGGTAACTGCTCACTCCAATCTCTGTAAGTAACTACCATCTTCTCCAGGATGCGGATCAGAGTTTTGTTGGCTACCTCCACAACTCCATTCGTCTGAGACCTGTATTGGGATGAACGATGATGCTTGATCTTGAACCGCTCACACAAGGCCCGGATGCGCCTATTAGCGAAATTAGTGCCATTATCAGTGATGATATCTTTGGGTACGCCGAATCTGCAAATGATGTTGTTCTTGATGAACTTATCAACATGACTAGCCTTAATGCTTGTATAGGAGGCCGCCTCTACCCATTTTGTAAAGTATTCCACAGCGACGAGGATGAATTGATGTCCATTGGAAGCCTTAGGATTGATCTTGCCGATGACGTCGAGACCCCAGGAGGCGAACGACCAAGGAGTGGCCATGCTGTGCAAGTCAATGGCTGGAGCGTGCATCAAACTGGAGTGTTCTTGGCATTTGTAGCACCTCTGTACGTGCTTGCAGCAATCAGTCTCCAAAGTAGTCCAAAAGTATCCTTGTCTTAGAATTTTCTTAGCGAGCATGGGACCGCTGGCGTGGGCTCCGCAGACCCCTTCATGAATCTCCTTCATGATCTCAATCGCTTCTTTCTGGGTTAGGCATCGGAGCAGAGTATTGTCGTGAGACCGTCTATACAGGAGATCGCCGCAGATGACGTAGTTTGTTGCCAATCGCTGGATGGTGCGTTTGTCTACCTTTGATGTTCCTTTCAAGACAGTTCGGGTCTTGAGGAAATTCTTGATGTCTGAGAACCAGGGTGGTTGGTCCTCTATCTCCGTAGGTCCTTCGATCAGGTGACAGAAAGCCGGTTCATTCCTCTGCTCTATCATGATCGGCTTCATCACCACTCCATATGGAATCTCAACCATAGAGGCCAGGGTAGCCAGGGTGTCAACAAACTGATTTCTTGCTCGTGGCACATAGGAGAAGGTGACCTCCTCAAGGCAGGTTATCAGATCCTCCAGATGTTCATGGTATGGGATCAGTTTCTCATCCTTGGTCTTCCAATCCTCGTTGGTTTGGCATATAATTAACTGTGAATCTCCAAAGACCCTAAGGTGAGTTATATTTAGATTAAGAGCCGCTTGTAAACCAGCTGTACAGGCCTCATACTCGGCCATATTGTTGGTGTAGGGGAAGTTCAATTTGATTGAGATGGGTATATGGGATCCTTTTGGCGAGATAAGAATGGCGCCAACTCCTTGGCCCTCAACATGCGATGCTCCATCGAAGTGCATTACCCAGGGCTCCACCGTTTCCTCTGTATCCTCGTCAGTCATGAACAAAATGTCTTCATCGGGGAATTCGGTCCTTAGAGGCTCATAGTTCGGCAGAGGGTTCTCAGCAAGATGATCGGCGAGTGCCTGCCCCTTAATCGACTTCTGGGTGACATAAGTAATGTAAAACTCGGATAGGAGTAGTTTCCATCGTGCAGTTCGGCCAGTGAGAGCAGGTTTCTCGAATAGGTACTTCAATAGATCCATCCATGCTAGAAGTAGAACGACATGGGATAACAGGTAGTGTCGAAGTCTCTGAGTAGCCCAAATGAGCGCCAGGCATGCTTTCCCCAGATGAGAATAGCGCGTCTCGTAATTAGTGAATTTCTTGCTTAGGTAATAGATGGCTTGCTCTCTTCTTCCCGTCTCATCATGCTATCCTAACACACAGCCCATGGAAGACTCAGTCGTGGACAAGTACATTATCAGAGGTCTATCAGGTACGGGCGGTACCAATACCGGAGGTTTCAGGAGATAACCTTTAATCTTGTCGAATGCAGCCTGGCAGTCACCATTCCACTCAACTAGTGAGTCCTTTCTCAGCAGCTTGAAGATTGGTGCGCATATCGGAGTTAACTGTGAGATGAATCGACTGATGTACAGGATCTTGCCTAAAAAGCCTCTGACTTCCTTCTCTGTAGATGGTGGTGGCATTTCAGTGATGGCCTTGATCTTGGTCGGATCGACCTCAATCCCTCTCCTACTGACAATAAATCCAAACAACTTTCCAGACATAGCGTCGAAGGTGCACTTCTTGGGATTCAACCGTAATCTGTATTTTCTCAACCTCTCGAATAGCTTCTAAAGGTTTACCAAGTGGTCCTCTCTTTCTGGTGATTTGGCAATCATGTCGTCGACGTATACCTCAATCTCTCGGTGCATCATGTCATGGAATAGGGCCGTCATTGCTCTTTGATAGGTTGCCCCAGCATTCTTCAGCCCGAATGGCATTACTTTGTAGCAGAAGGTTCCCCAGGGGGTAATGAACGATGTCTTCTCGCGATCAACCTCTGCCATCTTTATCTGATTGTATCCTGAGAATCCATCCATAAATGAGAGCATTCCATGCTTTGCGGTGTTATCAAACAAGATATCGATGTGAGGCAGTGGGAAATCGTCCTTAGGGCTCGCCTTGTTGAGATTTTGAAAGTCGATACACATTCGAACCTTTCCATCCTTCTTTGGTACGAGGACGATATTGGCTAGCCACTGCGGGTACTTGGATACCATGAGGAAACCTGCGTCATACTATTTAATGACCTCATCCTTCACCTTCAACATCCATTTGGGTCGGAGTCGTCCCAGCTTCTGTTTCACCGGCTTAACATCGGAGTAGAGTGGCAACTCATACTCAACCAGATCGGTTTCAAAACCAGGCATGTCCTCATAAGACCATGCGAAGACGTCTTGGTATGACCGAAGGAAATCTATCATACCTTTCCTCTCCACAGGGGACAACGATGTTCCGATTTTGGTGATTCTGGGGGCCTCTATGGTGCCCAAATTGACATCCTCCGTCTCTTCGACGATCGGGGTAGGGCCATGCTCAAAATCAGCAAATTGTTTGAGGAGCACATTGGGGAGCTCGTCGGTTTGGCCTTCCACGTCCAGACTCGTGACTCCTACCTCTTCTTGTATTTCTACAGGGAAGGGGTTGGATTCACATGGGACGGGTATCACGACATTGATTTTATTGGGAATTTTAAAGGATAATATTTTTGGAATTGGTATTTTTTCTATTTTTATGGTCTTTTGCATTTTTTCAGAAGTCAGCCCCTAGCGAGGTGGATCTCTATATATACAAGGTAGAGTGGTCCAGAGGCTAACCTCACTTTTTACAAGTTTTTTTTTGGAGAGTCGGTGTCGTTTTCACGATATTTGGCAGCTCTCAAGAGTTGGGGAAAGGATGCCCAGTTACTCACCTGCGAGGCCTGGCCTTTACCTCTTCGGTCGGTAGCGGCATCGGTAGGCTCTTGCATTTCTTCCCTCAACATATTTAAGAGGGATCCTTCGGGACCTTGTCCTCTACGGTTAGGAGGGGCCCAGAGTGGTTGGTGCTGGAGTGAGGGGAGGATCGGGGAACTTCTTCCTCAAACAAGGAAAGGGCAGCTAAGTCTATTTCGAAGTCTGGGGGGATGATGTAGGGATTAGTGGGGTGGATTGAAGTATGCTTATGTGGGGTTACCCTCGTCTCCCCATTCAGATCAATTTTTACTACCCCGGCGCTCACAAAGGTTTCACGGATGTGGGGGCGAGCGTGAGGTTCCTCTTCCAAGATGATTCCTCTGGCCTTAGCGGCTGCTGCGGCTCTCATCTTTTCCTTGACTTCTCTGACTTCCTCTTCCCTAGGCCTGTAGCCTAAGCCGAATTTAGTTTGTTGCCCCTTGGCCTTAACGGGGTCTCTTCTTCCTTGAAGGCGTGGGCCCAGTCCTTTCCCTTTTTGATGGCCCCATTTGTGGAGCATGAATACAGCTGCGTCCATTCCTCCTTCAGTTTTATCCGGGGTCTTTTCAGTTGGTCCGAGGGTAACATTTGAGAAGTCATACTCAAATCGATGGAGATCGGCGTCCTCAGCTGTGTGCAGTATGTTCAGCACTTTCGAATTCTCAATGTGCAGAGCGCTCTTCCCCATGTCCTCTCTGCTCTCACCTATGATGGTGATAATTTTTCCTTCTGAGATAAATTAGAGCTTTTGGTGCAGGGTAGATGATATTGCTCTGAGCTTATGTATCCACGGCCGGCCCAATAGCAGATTGAAGGTAGACTTGATGTCCATCACTTGAAAGGGGGTGGTGAAGGTTTGTGGTCTGAGGATTAGGTCAAGGTTTACTTCTCCTATGATTTCCCTTCTAGTGTTGTCGAATCCCCGTGCGCCAATTTTGATTGCCGTCCTTAGAGGGCATACGTTCAGCGCCGACCCGTTGTCGATCAGGACCAACGGTACCACCAAGTTCCCTACTTCCACTGTTATATTCAGGGGTTTAGAATGGTCATTCCCCTCGATCGGTAGGTCTGCATTGGTGAAAGAGATGGCGTTTGGGGCCAACGCTTGCCCTATTATTTCCCCTACTTCATCTGGAGTTACATGGGTGGAGACATGTGTGTCCTTGAGCGCTCCCATTAGGGCTTGAAAGTGGAGTGGAGACATGATTAGCAAATCCCACACAGTAATATGTGCGGGTGTTCTCTTGAGCTGTGTCTCTAGTATGTGCTCCTTGGCCATTTTTTCAAAGGGATTTCCTGTGGCCTGTTCTTTCTTCTTTTCTTCTCCTCTGACTGCCCCTGATGCTTCCGGTTGGGCAAAAATCCTGCCCGATCGGGTAACAAATTCAACAACCTCTTCTTGGTTGCACCCGACATTCATGTCCGTCTGTTCATAGCTCAATGGTACCTGATGCGGGTCATAAGCAGGTTTTGGGATGAGAAATGGAGTGCATGAGGATTTCGAGGAGGATTGGGCCGGATATCTTTGGTTTCTCGAGTCGACCAGTTAACTCAATGGGGGTGTGGTAGTGGGGAATTGTGATTGGAGTTATGGGCACGGAGGGGCTTGTCTTGGTGTTACAGGCATGGTAGGACCAGTGGTGATTGGGTGATGAGGGGGTGGGGTGGGGGGTTGCTTGTCCGGGTGGTGGTGGAGTTGGGTTAGGGCCAAAATAGCGAAGGGATGGCGGGAGTGTCACTGGGCTGGAGGGATGGGGAGACGTTTGAGGTGTGGTGGGCGCGGGGTGATAGGGATATGAAGGGTTTGTATATGGGGAGGTATGATGGGATTGTGATGGGTTTGTGCATGAAGTGGGGTAAATTGAGGACGATGGAATTGTGCATTGAGTGGGATGGTTTGGATATGGCGGGGTAGTGGGTGGAATGGGGGGGTATAAAGGGTTTGTGGCATGGTGGGATGATGAGGGGTTAGTAGATGAAATGGGATAGATTGGGGATGATGGAGTTGTGCATGGAGTGGGGTAATTCGAGGGCGATGGAGGGATGTATGGAGTAAATTGGGTGGTGGGATTTGAAGGTGTGTATGGAATGGGGTAACTTGGGGATGGCAGAGTAATGTATTGGGTGGAGGGACTTGAGGGTGTGTATGGGGTAGGATAATATGGGAATGGCGGAATTGCGTAGGGAACAGGATGATTTATGTGTGACGGAGGGGTGTGTGGGGTAAATTGGGCGTGGGGTGGATACGCGTATGATTGCGGCGGGGCTGTGCCCGTTTGGATTTGATAGGCGGGAGCGGGGGTGGAAAAATACTGCCCTAAATCTAAGGGCCCCTCTTGGCAAGCCAGTGTGGGAAAATAATCGGCAAGATACAGTGGCTCGATCACCCCAACAAATAGTTCATCTTCATTCGGCCTGGGGAGTAAAAATTCTTCCTGATTGCTAATATAATATGAAGGGTCAAACTCTTCTTCTTCTTCCTCTATCCAATGTACGTTAGGCCTGGGGCCTCCTGGGTGTGGTGGTAGAGGGGCTTGATGGATATTCTGGTTCTGCCCTTAGGGAAGTGGCGGGGGTATGATCTTTCCCGCCTCTATCAGATCTTGGACCGCGTGCTTTAACGGGAATCACCGGTCCGTAGGCTGACCCGGTCCCTGGTAGAAATTACAGTGCAGATTCAGATCGTAATTCCTTGGTATTGGGTGGGGTGGTAGGCGAGGTTGGAGTAAATTGACCAGGCCTTTCTGTAGTAATACCGGCAGTAAGACACTCAAGGATTGCCCAAATGGGGTGAATACTCATTCAAAACGTGCTTTCATCTGTTCCGGGGTAAATCGGGCTCTTGGTCTGTTGCTTGGCCTTGATACTTACTCGAAACGGGTCGGGGGTGGTTGTGTAACCTGGAGTTGTATCGGGGGGGCATTGGTATTGGCCTGGGGGTAAACAATGTTCTGTACCTCTGTCCTTGGTCTTCTTTCAATTCTTGGTTCGGCGGCTTTTCAAACCCCGGTGGCCCCGTTGGCCACATTCCTTCCTAACCTGCCCTCTCTAATGGCGTCTGCGCAACGATTGGCGTTTCGGACCAGATCAACAAAACTTGACTGCTGCTGATATACTAAAAAATCTGTGATGACTGGGAGGGCTCCCTTGGTTATCAATTCAATCTGCTCATCATCGGGGATCCGATGAGTTACCTGAGCGGCTAAGGCCCTCCACCTCCCCAAGTAAGCACTGAATGTTTCATCATGTCTTTGCTTTAATCGGGCCAAGTCCGACTTCCTTTGTTCTATGTCCATGTTATAGACGTATTGTTCTTGCAATAATCGTGTCAGGTCCTTCCAATTTTTTATCATGGATGGTTCCAGGGATGTGAACCATCTCAGTGTTGGGCCCGTCAAACTCTTCTGAAACACGTTGATGAGGAGTCGTTCATCTCCGCCATACTGGCACATATCCCTACAATAAGATTTCAAGTGGGCGATGGGGTTGCCAGTGCCATTATACTTATCGAATGATGGCATCTTGAATTTCTGTGGCAAGGGTACATTAGAGAGCAGACATAAGTCTAAAAAGTCTGTTGAGTGTAATTCCATTCCTCCCATCTTAATCAGTTGCTTCTGTATTCTGTCTATCTGTTCTTTCAGCTGCTCTGGTTCCTTTGAGGCCGCGGCGGGGACTGCTTCCCCCTTATTTGGTTCGACCATAGGTGTGATGATGGTGATCCTGGGAGGGTTAAAACTGGCAGCTCCTCCACTATTGCGAATCTCATCCTCCTCATACTGTTGGTCATGGTATTGGTGAGGGGCGAGCTCTGCTATTT
The DNA here is from genome assembly GCA_021018995.1 of Chloranthus sessilifolius. Taxonomy (NCBI): domain Eukaryota; kingdom Viridiplantae; phylum Streptophyta; class Magnoliopsida; order Chloranthales; family Chloranthaceae; genus Chloranthus; species Chloranthus sessilifolius. The sequence continues at coordinate 46,449,909 of CM037596.1, forward strand.
GGACTTGGGGGGTGATGGGTTGGATGACCTGGTGGGGCCATATGGTTTGTAGGGGATGAGAAGGGATAAATGGGTGAGCGTTTTGTGGGTAAGTGATGTCTTTGAGTTGGGTGCCGTTACGGGGGGTGATGGGGTGTGATTGAGGTGGTGGGATGTTGTGGTTTTGAGGAATGGGATGGATTGGATTTCCCATTGGAGGTGGGATGGGGGCGTAAGGGGTATAGGTGAATGAAGAGTATTGGTGGGGGGGTATGGGGTTAGTGAATGGGCTTTGATGAGAGTGGGCGGATGGGCCTTGGGTTTGAGGGATTTGGGTTTGATGGTTTTGGAAGGCTTGGACTGACGGGCCTTGGGCCTGGGGCTTAATATGACTTTGGGCCAATGGGCCTTGTTGAGTTTCGGTTGCTGGGCCATGAGGGGGTTGGGTTTGTGTCCATGGGCCCTGGGCTTGGGTTTGATAGGTTTGGGTCCAAAGGCTATGGGGGGCTTGGACCTGGACCTGGGTCTGATGGGCTCGGGCTTGGGCCCATGGGTTTTGAGGGTTTTGGGCCTGGGCCTGGGCCTGATGGATTTGGGCATGGGCCTATGGGTTTTGAGGGTCTTGGGTCTGGGCCTGGGTCTGGTGGGTTTGGGCTTGAGCCCACAGGTTTGGAGGTGTTTGGGCTGGGGCCTGAGCCTTATGGGTTTGGGCTTGGGCCCATGGGTTTTGAGGGTCTTGGATCTGGGCCCATGGCTCTAGAGGTGTTTGGGCTGGGGCCCATGGATTTGTGTGGGTTTGGAGTGCAGGGGTGAGGTGGGGATTTTGGGAGGTATGGACGATGGGTGGTTGGGCATGGTTAGGAGGGAATGGGGTATGGAGGTTTTGGACATTTGGATGCGGGGTTTGAGAGGTAGGGTTGCGAGAAGCAGCCCACAGAGCGTACATCGTTCTCATGTCCTCCATCGAGGGCATGGATTCAAGTGTGAGATTAGGGGGTGATGGCTCACTTAAGGATGGAGGTGGTTGGGAGAAATTGGGCATGACCCGGGTAAATGGGGGGATATGTTGGGATGTGGATGGGCCATGTGGTGGGAATGGTATATGAGATGGGATGGATGGGATGTAGGATGTTGGGGGCATGGGTGATGAGAGGGATGGGGATGGGCGGTGGGTGGGGATGGGACTCGCTAGGGGGTCTTTGGAAGTATGGGGATGCGGTAAGGGTGTTTGGATGGGAGATGGGGATGTAAGGATCAGTTGGGAAATGAGGGATTTCAGTAGGGGATGAAAAAGGGGTATGTTGGGAGAATGTGAGGGAAGGGAATGAGGTGGAGGTGAACACGGGCGCCCCAAATGGGCCCATGATATCGAACCTGGTTTGGGCGAAGGTGTCGGAGATCGGGTCTTCTCCTATACGGGAATGGGAAGGGGATGACGGTGGGGATGTATCAGCTCTTGACATGATCCGCTGACGAGTGTTGTACCGATGTCGCGGGTAAGGGCCAAATACCTTCCTGGTTCTTCTCCTACGGGCCGGGTTTGAGGTCGCCGTAGTGACAGTCACACCAAGGTATATTTTTGATTGTTTTTCTTTGTGTGCTTTTTTTGGGTTTTGGAAAATGATGATGATTTTTTTTTTTTTTTTTGAAAAGTGAATTTTTTGTTGTTATTTTTTATTTTTGAATTTGATTGATTTGTTTTTTTTGAAGGTGAACTTTTTGAAGATGAGGATTTTCTTTCTCTTTTTTCTCAAATTACAATTAACTCCCCTCTACTTAGATGAATGATGACCTGGTGCCCAGGGTCAACTCCTATTTCGGGCGATATATGGACCTTTAGTAGGTCCCAGGCGGGATCCGACACACTTCGGAAGAAGCGAAAGGGAACCCTTTCGTTCTTTTGAAGGATAGGGAATCCACACAAATGACCCGATCCCCCGGAGCAAATCAATAAGAAGTCGCCTTCTTTTGACTGGGCGGGGGCATATTGGGTGTTAGAGAATGTGGAGGCTACATAAACACTAATCGCTAATCGTGAATTGGTGTAGTGGATTGGGCCTCGTCAGTTCTTTGCGACCCGATATATCTTGGCGTCTATATGCTGCCTTGACCAAAAATCTGATTTGGCTGGGCGTATATATTATATACGCCTGGTTTAAATCTGGGGATTTTGGTGGGGCGTATATATTATATACGCCTGTGTAAATCTGGGGCCTTTTTGCGGGGTGTATGTATTATATACGTCGGGCAAAAGGTTCTGTCAATTATATTTTGACAGTGGACAGCAAGCCCGAATGTGAGTCTTTGAACTGGTTTCTTGGGAGAAATGCTCTCGGGGACTGCTGTGTATGTTATCGGCTCCCTCCTTTTCGTTTCCTAGGGATACATGGCTAAATTTTGGGTTTTCTACGTTCTCACCAATGCGGGTTTTACGGCTTGATCGGAATTGGCAACCCAACCGATATACCTCCGGCGCAAGCGCCTTCTCAGGTACTGGAAGGGGTGGTTCCTTTCAGGATCATCACCACTAGGGTTGCTGCCTTACTGGGAGCCGGGTAAATTATATCTGTGCCTAAACCCCCCGAAAACTACCCCAAAATGCAAAAATAAATTCAATTATGTCCCCATACTGTTGGTTCACTTTTAATTACAAACTTTTATAGGGGAGTGACATTAAGTCCAAAATCGGGTCGGGGAAGACAAACCCGTGCCGCCTCAACGGGCCGGCATTCAAAGGTGAAATACGATGACCGAAATAAAGTGCCCAAGTAGGCCCGCCAAACGGCTAAGGCTTGTAAATGACCGAAATTTAAATGACGTGAAAATAAATACAAGCGGGCCCGCCAAACGGCTAAGGCGGCTTAAATGACAAGAATCATAAAAGCTGAAATTTAAGGCGCAAGTAGGCCCGCCAAACGGCTAAGGCACTTAAAGGACTGAATCGTAGGGGTGAGTACGTTAGTAAAAACAACAAAAAATAACGAAAAACAGCAGCAAATTAGAACAAAAAACAGCCATGGTTAGTAAAATAATAAAATAAAGGGCAAGGCCAACAAGAGGGGAAGCGCTAGGGTGAAATCCCCAGTAGAGTCGCCATCTGTGCGACCATGGATCCTCTCGAACCCGTCGTGGCGATGCGCTCGCCTTTAATAAAATGTAGAGTCGCCACCCAGAGCTTTTGGTGACCCGGGAAACCTTCAAATCGATATTTTGAGCACCGAAGTGCTAAATATGACTGATTTACCGGTCTTTGCCAAAGGCTCTAGGGTAGGGGCTTCGGTTATCGATCGGGAAGGGTTTAGGCACCCGATCAACCCGCACGTAGCGGTCTCTATCTATGGTCAAAATAAAAAAAAAAAGGGCGGAGCTTCCCCTTGCCCGAAGGCAATACGGTCCTATCAAGCTTTGGGCCAAACCGAAATTTCGGCAGCATAACGGCTTGAATCCTTGGACGGAGGAGACACCAAGAAGGTAGAGGAAGAGAGGGGTGAGCCAGAGCTCACGGGCCCTTGTTGCACCGTGGAAGATCTTCGCTTTGGCGTGCTTCCGATGGCATAAATGGTGTGAAAATGGGTTCTAATGCTAGGATTCAATAAAATAGGAAGTGTAGGGTAAGGCCAAAGGCTAGACTTTAGCCAAAGGGAGTGATCTAATGGTTGAAATGGATTGGAAAAGATGAACTAAGCTTGCTGGAATTCTAGAAAATGAGTTCATTTTCTCTCACTAGGGTTCTCTCTTGAGCTCCAAATCCTTAACCTCCAATTTTTTCTAACCCTTAAGGAAGAGGGGGGCCTTTCCATTTATAGAAAAGGGGAGGGTTAGGGGCTTACTTAATTGGTTTAGCCATTAGGTAATCCCCAATCTAAGCTTTTCTAGGCTTTCAAGGTCCTAGGGTTTTGGGAGATTGATTTTAATGGCAGATGATGGGGTGAGACCATGGGTGACTTAAGGGTTGCCAATAAGCTCCAAGAGGGTTCAACCAATCTCAAGACACCCACCTCAACCAAGGGGATGGTCAACGGGTCAAACCAGAAGAAGGAAATTCGAGCAAGCGATGGCGATTCTGTAGCTAAGCTGGGCGTATATATTATATACGCCCAGTTTAGGAACAGTAAATTTCATCAAAAACAGGGGAGCCCTGGGAAGATGAAGCCCGTGGTGGGTCCCACCTATACTGGGCGTATATATTATATACACCCGGCCAAATTTTCCCCAAAATAGGTAGGCGTATATAATATATACACCTGACTAATCTGGGGTAAAAATGGCTGGGCGTATGTAATATCTACGCCTGAGTAAAAGTCATATGATTTTATGTGAAACTTAAATCGGCCATAACGTTTGAACCGTAGCTCCAAATTGGGTGATTTTTGGCTTGTTGGAAAGCTAGAGAAGTCCTCTTTCTAATGATATATGGGTCATCCTTGGTAATAGTCTGTGTGAAATTCTATAGCTCTCCTCCCATCAACTGCCAGAAGGGTTTAAGTTAGGTATGGGAAGGGATTCTAGGGTGTAGGGGTGACTTCTAAGGATTGGGGGAATGGCTCTAAAGGTCTTAGGGTCATTCCTACTAGTCTAGGTAGGTTCCTAAGGGTTCAGGGGGTGCCATCAGAAGCACAGGGGTACATCTCTCCCAAAGTACAGATTGATTGGGCCTTGGGCCGAATTTGGGTGTCTACATGCTGATTTCTCAATTTTGCAACCTTTTCATTCCTTCCATTCTTTAAAACCCTCACCCATAACCCACATTACAACCCAGTCATAAGTCCTTGTGATCCTAATTGGAATGAGCTGTCTTGTGGAGATGAGGAGTTGTTTAATCTATGGTGAGAAATAAATAATGATGCCAGAAATTAGATGTACCTATGCCCATGCTTGCAGACTCATTTGGGGTCTGTAATTGTTCTTGATTTTGTGTAAAAATGAAAACCCTCAAATTCAATTGTAAGAGACTGCCCTGGTAAGCAATGGGTGTGACATTGAATGTATTGGGCATTGTATAAATCCAATTTTTTACTTATTGGTAAGCTTAGTACTGACATACACCTACTATTTTTCTTGTCGTAAGCTGATTGGGAATGATTTGCATGCATGTAAGAGTTTTCATGTTAAATTGTCTGTGCATTTCATGTGTTTAAAACTCCTTAAATTTTGAAAGATTGATGGTAGACTAACACTCTATTTATTGAAAACTAATTTAATGATGTCTGCACTTTTGTTAATTGATTTGTTGAGTAGTTTGTGGGTACCTTCACTGAAAACCCTCAGGAGACTTCACTCCCCCACTAGGGATCACCAAGGGGTTTAAAAGGCTTGATGCATAAGCTAAATGCATCCGTGCTCCCTACGAAAGTGGCATTTCAAATTCTGAAGTAATTATTTGAATTTTGCTTTGCTCGAAGACTAGCAAAGATTAGGTTTGGGGGTGTATTATTCATGGAAAAGTATCACATTTTACCTCCTAACCTAGCCTTTACTGCACCTTGGAGCTATTTAATAATCCTCTTTTGAGTTTATTTTGTACTTAAAGAATAATGTAAAGCTTAGCATGACAGTCCATGCTTTTGAGGCTAAAAAGAGAGATTTGAAGCCAATGTTTGCTGCTGAGTAAAGAACCGAGGAAACACCAAGGTGGCATTCACCATGGTGACCATATTGGTTGCCTAAGTGGGCCCAGGGAGTCCGACAGATGAGAGAAAAATGGACTTGAGTGGAGAAGGATGCAACAGTAGCATGAGCATTGCAGCATAGGAGCAGAGAGCCAAAAGTGGTGGCTCTCACAGAGTTAAAGCACTCAGCAATCTCCATCGCGAGGGTCTTGCGAGGTCCAAGAGATGGAAGACTAAAAGAGCTTGCGAAGACAAGCTCCACTAACTACCCCCGTAAAGATCTCGTGAGGTTAAAATACAGTTCATACTTCAACTGCTCGTGCAGCTCTCGTGAAGAAAGTAGCTTCAGCAACTCGCTTGCGCAGCTCTCGCATACTTCAGAGCCAAAGTCGTCCATGTGACAACAACACAGAGCCATTCAAGAAGAAGATCTAGCCTCATGAAGCACGGGCTCTTGCTTTCTCTTTCCATACTTAGGGATACTTTGGGGATTTCCCCAGGTCTAGGGCACACATCCCGAGGCCCTAATCTATTTATACACATCTCGAGGCATCTAAGGGCTGCAAAGGAGCCACACATGCTATGAAATTAAGGTTTCCTTCCCCATTGGCCAAGGCATTAGTGACTGAGTATATAGCTGTAATCTAGTTTTGAAACATATATCTTCCTCAACCTAATTTCGGCTAAGAGCTTAGGTCAGAATCGGGTTAGGAGCAGATCATCACCTCTTTCCCTTTTCTTCTTCCTTAGCCCAGCACTCGCTGACTATGATCTCTGTAAACAAGTAAGCATAGTTTATTTCAGTCTTGAAATGGGTTGTGTAGACTTCGGGATCTGTTAAGGGCTGTTCTGCACAAGGCTGCTGCCTTGAGGACTTTCATTGTAAGTTCTTTGTTTAATCAATGAAATATTTATTTTAATGCTTATTCAATCTGCTATTTATCTATGTGTCCCACATAGTATTCTTTAATCTATGCCATCCACATAGGATTTTACTGATTTGAAGCTCCGATGGAAGCTTGAGCTTGTAGACCTATAACCATGGTGGTATCAGCAATTTTCTTATTCCGTCTCAGTCCTTGGTGATTTGGATAGCCTCTGTGGATTGCCTGTGACCATTTGAGTGGACAGACTATATCCCTAGGGTGATTCTAAGCCACAGATCTGAGATGGATTCTGATCCTCTGCACTTGAGCTTGTAGCCTTGTGAGAGATTGTGGCAGAGACAAGCTCCCCTCTGTTTTATATTACCATCATCAGATGTTAGATCTAATTATCTGTAGAGATTACAGACTTGTGAGTTGAGTCATTGCAGGCCTTTTGTAGCAATGACTAACTGCATCTATGTCCCCAAATAGCTCCTGAATAACTATGGTTTCCATTGATTTTTCAAGAGTTGTTTGATCCTCTGGATGACTAAGCTTGTAGCCTGGTAAACATAGTGTTTGTAATAATCTTCATGTTCTGATTTGATTCATTGGTTGGACAAAATCTATTAGATAATCTGTGACCATTTAAGTGGACAGGTTATAGCCTTAAGATCTGTCCATTCCCTTAGATTAGATTAGTTTTCTAATTTAACTCATGTGGGTTGATCCTCTCTATTGGATAGTCTATGACCATTGAAGTGGACAGGTTATAGCCTTAAGAGACCAGGTTAAATCATAGGAGTTGAGTTAGATTCTTCCACCTTGCAGATGTGCTTGTAGCCATCTGAAGGATTGCTGTAGAAGTAGCTCTAGATCTTAGTTGCATGACTGAAATGACCTTAGCTTTGTTGTCTACTTCCCATCAATTTTTATCTTTAGTTTATCACACACCATCATCACCTTCTTCATAAATAATTTCTATAGTATAGGACTGCACTTTCTTTCTCTTCTTTTAGCTTTAGTTTAGTTGTGACACTCAACTCCCTTTCTTTAGGATTGCCAGATCTGTAGCCAGATCTGAAGGCCTGCTAATACAACCATTTTGGGGTTCTAGATAAATTTCTCTGTGGGACAAACTCTTACTTTAAAACTTGCTACAATAGGCCTTAGATCTTACAGGACTGTAATTTGGTTTTGTGCTTTGTCTTCCTTCTTTAATTTTGTTTTATTTTATTTTATATTGGATTCTTTTTCCCCACCTATTTTCAAACTAATAAAGAAAGCACAATCTAAATTTCACCAACACCTGTCGAGCAGGTCAACATATTAAAGCTCTAAACCTGTCGACTTACACTCCATGCAGCTGAACCTATCGAGATTGCTTCATGTCATCAGCAAACCTCTCGAGATAGCAACAGGTTCAAGTAGGAAAAGCTCGAGTAGTTCACTCTTCCATTCTGCCAACCTGTCAAACTATTTAACTAACCTATCAAAGGGTGTTGAACCTGCCTTGTTGTTTTAACGAAAATGCTTCAGCAAACCTGCCGAGTTCAGCAAGCTATTCTCCCAACCTCTCAAGTGGATGACTTATTGCAGCAACCAACCTCACGAATGGTTCTATGAACCTCTCGAATACATTGTTGAAGCTGTTGATGAACCTGTCAATCATCTACTCCAACTCATTTCGTGCTTTCAACCTCTCAAGAATTTAAGAACAACACTCCAACCTGTCGAACAGATTGTTGATACCCTCTTCATTTTCTCAAGCTGCTCAGAAACTTCTGCAAACTTATCCAACTCAGGTCCCAGCAATCATTAACAGATGTGGGGGGTGGTTTTTGGAATTACAGTAGTTGCCATGTGGATCTAAAGGGTTACTTGGAAATTTCAACAAGGTACATGGGACAGCAGTCCCCATGAGAATTATTTCATAATTAAATGCAACATTCCTTGGCTGAAATCAAGCCATTATAGTTGAGCACAAATGAGAATATTCTTCTCTCTTCTGATTGGCCAGGGCATAAAGCACATGGATTAGAACAAATGGATCAAGGCAAATGTATAAATAAGCATCCTTTTTGCTGTAATTCTTAAGCAAGGAAGCTAGGAACAAAGGAATAGACTAATTTCTCCTTAGCTCAATTTAGATTTATGTTTTTTTTTCTCTTCTTTCCCTAATCCAGCCCGTTGGATTAGATCAGTGTAGCATCCAATGGCTGATTTAAATTGTAAATAGATTTGTAAATTCATTGTGAAGAGCTCTGAATTCATGCACAAACTGTGGGCTTGAGGCTGATTCATTCTAAGCTATTTTTTAATCAATGAAGAGCTATTTTTATAGTTCCATTACATCTGTAATTCTTTCTATTCAATTGCTTTTGAGTTTTATAGATCTGATGCTCCTATGGTTGCTTGAGCTTGTAGCCTTGCAACCATAGTGCTTGCAGTAATTTTTATGTTCCAATCTTTATCCCCATTGCTGGAGTACATCTATAGGATGATCTGTGATCATTCAAGTAGATATATCATAGGCTTAGCTCTCTACATAATGAGAAAATGATCGAGTACCAATGTATTAGAGCAAATCACTATAGTTCTTAAGGGGAATCAGCAATGTATAAAAGCAAAGCTATTTAAATCTCTAAACCAAGATGACCCCAAACTTCTGCTGTCCATGCTAGTTCTTTAATAAAACAAATCATTCGGTCAAATTTTCTATTTTACTTATGCTGGTATGAACTCTTCTGTGTACAATTTGATCACCTTCTTCATCTACCTTCTTAATTGCTCCTTCATAATGGAAAGCTCTCTCCTACGATCAGAACAATAATATCAAAAAGCACCCATCTCTCTACAATCTACAACATATCAACCATTATATGATCCTCCATCGTAGTTGAGCAGAGGGTCACATATAGCATCTTGATCGCTACAACCACCTATTCTCTTAAGAGTTGGTATTAGGTATCTGACTGAGCTCCGCCAGCGATGCTTGGGTCAATCTCCCTTCACCAGCCTTGGGAGATGCACAGATATTTTTCAGTGTCAAATCAGTGAAAGTAAAAAAAAGGTACTTTCACGAATAAATAGCTTTGCACTTCCAGCGGGTTGACCATTTTCGCAAAATGGCCTAGCACTCGTGGTGGCACTTGGTTGGGTACCTAATAGCAATTATTCTGTTGATACTTTAACTAATAGCTGGTTCATAGTTCTGTGAGTCAAGACTGTGACTGATGCTTCTACGTTGAAAATAATGTTTCCTGTCAATAACAATATATGTCACTGGGAAATTGTTGCCTGTGAAGTGGAATCAACTCAAGCTAGCATGATGGACGATTAAATGTGCACAAAATCATCAAAACCATGTGTTTCTGCCATTGTATGTCAAAATTCCTTTAGCTAGTATATTTTCTCAATATTGTTCATGAAAACCAACTCCAGTGATATGGAATACTCAATGAGCATTTATGGTTAACTAACAGGTTATTATAGTCAACATCAGAGACGATGTACACTTATGGTGAGATTTCCTAAAGCACTACTCCCACCCTCTCTCCAAATGGGTTGATTCTTGGCCATCAAATCCCCCTGAATACAAGTAGTTTCTTGCACTTTTAATTAACCCGGTCTTCGTAATGGTCTTGGTTCAAAATTCTTATCAAGCGCAAGTCTTTGAATGCCTCAATGAAACAAGGCGACATCCATGAGGGATGACACCACTCTAATGAACCTGGCCCATTTTCATTCAGGTTCAATGCCAACAACCCGTATTAACTAACTCATCTAATGAACAACGATTAAGTAATTGTTTTGGGAAAGAAAAATATGGAAGTTATTCAGGAATGGTGAGAAGTCTAGCAAATTAACTAACAAAAACCACTTTTCAAAAGGTTAGGATTAAAACAAGACTACTTTAGAGATTTTATATACCTGCTCCACAAAGTTTTCAGTTATTAACTATAGAAGATAAAACATGTGCATCGATGTGCATGTTTCCAATAACTGATATGAGCATGTAGCTCGAATCTAGCTACAAGTTACTTGAGAGAGAGAGAGAGAGAGACTCAAACAAAGACTCATTGCTTGGCCACTTTGCTTATCAACAGAGTCATAGGCATGGACATACTAAAGTTCATCCTATGGCTGTCAACATCATTGATGTTACACCAAATGGCTTTCCCATAATCTGCATATTGGCACCTTCTAATCTAGAGGCATTTAATTTGATATATATGATGGCAAAATTCCTTGTCAATGTATAGTAGGTACTGGTCCAAAACATGTTAATTTGATAAATATGACAGTAAAAATCCTTGTCAACATCAATATTTGTTAATTATCATAACAACAAAAATTACCCAGTTCACTATACAAAGTATTGAAGATGCCACTAATACAAGAAAGCAAAATTTGAAGCAAACTCAAGTCAACTGTTTCATACTAGTCACTAGAAGCTGCAGAACAACTCAATGCAGTTGCACCATTAGCATCTACTTTGCAAACTGGGTAAACAATTTCCAACTATTGTGTGGCCTCACCAATGACACATGGCCCAAATTACCTAAGTTGCGTTTTAATTCAATGCTTTAATTTGCATAGGGCATAGAAAATTGCTAGATTGGGAGGTTCCTAGATGTGTGATTTGTGTATAAACTTCCTAAAAGGTGATGAAATCAGCAGCTAGATAACCCACTGGATTCTAACGTAAAATTTAGCCTATTGAGCTGATGAGCTACTTTGCGGAAATCTGTAAAATTTAGCCTATTGAATTATGAGCTTCTTGATTTTGTAAATAAAATCATCAACCAAGTTTATCTTCTCCGTAGACATCCTTTTGTTTTTTTCATTTTAGATCCTCCATATGAATGGCTCGACTTCTTGAACGAGTTGGGGTCCATAAATCCTAGTTCAAAGTGATAGCCCACTGGATTCTAACATCAGCCACTCAGCCTATTAGAAAAACATGGAAATGAGATCTAACTTGAGGAGGAAACCCAACCTATATAGCAAGCGTTCAATAGATCACGCTTTTCCAACTTGAGGAGGATCTGAGACCAGAATCACTTGCAAGGGTTCCAAGAGATAGTTTTAATTTGGAAAATCACAACTTTTCATTTAGGGCCAGTTTGAACAAAAAATCTAGCTAGATTTTTAGTCAAGGTGCAGCCCCAAGTTTAAAAAAAAAAAAAAAAAAAAAACAAAAAAAATCAGAGGCGAGGCTATCTTATTTTAGTTATCGTGAACAATTTCCCCACATCATGATCATAGTCACTTCAAGTCCAACTTTAAACAACTGTGAGTCTGTGATCAATACTTCAAAATTTTTCACCATGAACAGTATAGGATAGCCTACTTTTGATATCTTACTAAAGGGACAACAATTAATCCAATATACTTTAGATTTTTGCCCCAAGCTGGCCCTTAGCTATGCTCAGTTTTTTTGCGATGCTCTACTTTAGCCCGACTTGTATTTTGCTATTTTTTAATAAAATTTATAGTTACCAATTGAAAAAAAAATTACAAATTTATGTGTCGATATGGAAACTAAGAGCATCATGCACAAATCAAAATTTCCAAATCAACTTAACTATTGAATTTGGCTCTTTGAATCAATTCATCAAACAGTTATCATGCACATGTAAGCAACTTGATCTTCATAGAGTGCCAATCATAAAACCTACACAAGACTACAAATAGCTAAAAATATAATTGCACTTTATGGTTTGAATGAAGAAATTTATATTTTTTTTAAAACCCCAAAAAGGTAGTGGCTTTATTCAAGTTATCAGGGTAGTTGGATCATGGCTACCAAATCCACAAACAAAGAAACAACATATAATATCAGACTCCATTACATAATTGTAGTACAAGGTCCATGGATATTTTTAAACATACATTAATGTGGAGGAAAATCTTAACTGTGGAGAGAAGTTTTCAACAAAAAATACCATCCCGAAGCCTTTTATACCTTTCAAATATTGGGGAAACGAGCAGATCTAGATGCAACCTGCAAAATGCAATTAAGCGATAGTTCATAAGCTTTATGAGAAGCATTCTTTATGCATTCTATTATTTACAAAGAGATGGGCTTCAGAGATGAGCTTACATAGGTGTCTTATATGAGAATATGTGCTATTAAACTGATACTTAAGAATGAAAAGATTTTTTTTTTTAAATGGAACCTGCTGATATTTAAGAAGAGGACCGTGCACTAGAACTTGAACGGGGCTCGCTTCTCTTCTGGCCAGACGAATGCGGTAGCTGATTGATCGAACGGCAGGGAACAAGCTATTGCTCGTCAACTTCGGCTTGCCGATCACAATTTCTAGCACTTGTTTGATAGATGATGGATGAAGAAGAGAGATCTATGGATGGAGGAACTATGGTTTTTTTGGGGGGGTCTTAGACAAACTAGGATTTACAGAGAAAACGAAGAGAAAAGAGACAAAATAGGGCTTCAATTTGTGCAAAATGATAATGACTGATGAAGCTAGGGTTTCGCTGGCACCGGATTTACAGGGAGGCAGGGAAAGAAAAAATGAGGAGGGAAAGGGAAAAAATGAAAAGAGCTGAAAGAGATATGAAAGAAAATTATCGTAAGCTCTATCTCGCTTTTGAAAATAAGGTCAGAGGTTCGAACCCGTTTACTTGCGATAATTGCGTTTAAGTGGACCGTTGTCTTTAATATACCTCTGATTTGGGCCATTGTATCGGTTGATTTTTATACAATGGCTAAAGACCGTGGTTTTTTTAAAGGATGTGATGTTGTTTATTCCACATTTTCACATAGTGTAGGACTAATCTTGAAATGAGGATAAAATTGGATTCTTCCTCTTTACACTTGAAATTGTAGCCAAGTGAAAGATTGTAGCAGATCTGACTTTTGCTCTGATTTCCAGATCTATTTTCAGTGAAGAGATCTAGAATTGTGCAGAGATTGCAGCCTTGTGAGCTAGGTCATTGCAAGCTATTTGAAGCAATGACTAGCTGAGTTTAGATCCCCAAATAATATGTAATTTCTAGTGGTTCTCACCCAACATACATGGATTGTTTGATCCTATGGTTGTAAGTGCATGTAGCCTTGCAAACATAATGGTTGCAATGATTTTCTTATTTCAATTTGAGCCTTTGGATTGAATGAAATCCTTAGGATGATCTGTGACCATTCAAGTGGATAGGTCATGGCCTTAAGATCAGTTCAAAACCTTTAGTTTAGATTGAATTCTTCTACCTTGCACTTGTGCTTAAAGCTAAGTGAAGGTCAGCTACTGATCCATTTCTTGATCTATTTTGTAACAAAAACCAGCCCTTAGTTGTCTATTTCTCACCATTTTATATTTTATTTCTTTATTCATCTTCTTTCAGATCTATCTTTTAATTCTGTTTTGTAGCTTAGATCTAGTTTTATTTCTATTTTTAGTTTAGATCTAGTTTAATTGTGACACCTAAAACCTTCTCTTTACCTTGCTTTGTAGCTTAGGTTTAGAGTTGCCAGATCTGTAGCCAGATCTGGAGTTTACTATATGCCTTTAGGTTTTTAGATCATCACTCTCCGCGTGACAAACTCTTACTTTCAAAACTTACTACAACAGGCCTTGGATTCTTGCAGGACCGTGTTTGGTTTTGTGTTGTATTCAATATATTTTGTTTTGTTTTACTATTCTTCACTTCTCTAACATTATTTTCATTATCATATTTTTAATAATAAAAAGAAGCAGCAAAAACCTTTCAACACCTGCGGGCTTTGAACCTCCAGGCACTGTAGTTTTGCCTGGCGCATGTAATACATGCACCAGGCTTAGTTACAGTATCTATTGCTTTTTGGCTCAAATTTCACTTCTAAGGTTTGACTTGTTGACCATCTAAAAGTGTAGGATGGGTTTCATTAGGACTGTGTACCCATGCTTACCCTATTTACAACCCTCTAGTCATTTGAAGCCTCACCCTATCATTTATCATTGAAGCTCCTTGCCCATTTTTTCAAGCTCTCAAAATCCTAGGAAACCTTAGATTAGAGTATTACCTAATTGGTAAACCCAATTAGCATCTAAGTAGCCTCCTAACCTACCATTTTTCTATAAATAGGGAGTCCCTCCCCTTGGATTAAAGGCTTGAAAATTTTACTAAGAGAGAAAAAGATTAAGAGAGAAGCTTTTCCTCCCTTTGGTGCCCCATTTCTCATATAAATTCCAAAATTCAAAAAGTCCCTTTAGACCCAATCTTCCATCAAAAAAGCCTTGAGTTAGGAGAGAACTATCCCCTAGCCTTCTTCCTCTACCTCTTAGCCATCAAGCCCTTAGAGTTAGAACCCTCCATTCTACCATCCAAGCTATCGGAAGCTCACCAAAGCGCCCTCATGCGAAGGACCACAGCGGTGCTACAAGGGCCTGAGAGCTCCAGCTCTCCCCTCTATTCCTCTACCTTCTTTGCTTTTCCCTTATCAAAGGATTCAAGCCGTTACAAAGCCAAAATTTTAGTGTTGGCAGATAGCTTGATAGGATCGTAGGCCTTCGGGCAAGGGGAAGTGCCGCTCATATTCTTTTCTTTTTATATATATAATTATATATATATATATATATATATATATATATATATATATTATATACACATCCAAATAGCCATAGTAGAGACCACTTACGAGCGGGTTGGTTGGGTGCCTAACACCTTCCCGATTGATAACCGAAGCCCCTACCCAAGAGCCTTTGGCATAGACCGAAATTAAAGTTATATTTTTACACTTAGATGCTTTCAATATTGATCTAAGTTTCTTTGGACACCAAAAGCTTTGGGTGGTGACTCTATATGTTTTAGAGAGTGCGCATTGTCGCGACGGGTTTGATAAAAATCTACAGTTGCATATTACCATAGATTATACTGCCCCTTATCTCCACATGACAGCTCACTTCACTTTAGATTAGTAAGGTCTTTCTTGTTGGGTTGTAATGTGGCTTAGGGTTGAGATTTAAAAGAATAAAAGGGTAAATAGGGATTCAAAATTGAGAAATTAGCAAGGGGAGGAGGTGATTCATGACTTCACCTTCTTCATTTCATCACAACTTCATCTTCTTTCGTATTTTTCAGATTCAAAGTGATCAACTTCTTCTCTTCTTTTCAATTTTCAGATCAAGGACTGCCTTTGACTTCTCGTTCCTTTTTTCTTTTTTTTTCTTTTAATTTTTTTTTTTATGATGGTTGCCGAACATGTACAACTGACATATTGCTATTTAAATTGCTTTTCTTCTTCTTTCACCAGATGCTGAACTCTTCTTACTTCTTCAATATCTTCTCCTCTACCTTCTGAATTCTCACAGTATGGGTATGGCAAAATTAGGTCAATGAGGTTGAGGTTCCATTATTCTAGTGTATGTCAAAGAAATAAGGATTTAAGGCTCAAATAGTGTATGCAAGGGTAGTTCAATGGGTAGGTATTTCCAGGCTCAAACTATCCAAATGAAGGCCTTAAATCATCTCCTTAGTGTCATCAATGTTGTCCAACCGTTTCAATTTGGGGTGCATAACTTCTAGTGCAAAAATATTGATTCAATCAGTCCTTAGAGTAGAAAAATTTGCCAAAACACCCTTCGAAAGAATTTTTTTTTGTATGGGCCCAAATCTCACTGGGTATGGTCTTCAATTTAATTTATGGAATATATTTTTCACCTTTTTCTCTCCTTTCTGATTCACTAAGTACAGATTGTGAAAAAAGTTTCTCAACATTTGCTTCTTGTTAGTATAGAATTTCAAAAGATTTCAGTTTTAAAAAGTCTACTACACAGTTTTAATTCCTCTTTCTCGAATGGTTAGGTGAGAATTTGCTTTATGTATTTCAATTTAACTATCACTGTTACACTAAAATGAACTAATTTACTAGACTACCCTGCCATACTCCCAAACCTATGATAAACAGTGTCCTCACTGTGTCAATGGACATGTAGGTAGGGGCATCAGGGGATACAAAGAATGAGCAATATATAGCAAAAAAAATAATTGGCCCCAAAAATGACAAATTATCACACAAAAGAAATTTCCATTAACAAAGAATATGATACAAGTGACAAATTGAAGACAAATGTACAGGTAGAAAAAATGACACACCATGAAAAAATATTTAGAAAACACCAACCATAGAAAAACAAAGACAAACTAACTAACTATACTAACTCCTATGAGTGATCTTAATCAGAATCTAAGGCTATTGGGACCCTACAGCTCTTTTTTTTCCTTTCTTCACACTATCAGTTTGTGGAGCACCAGCTTTTGATCTTGTGGCAGCTGGTTTCTTGGGCCTGGAGCTCTTCTCTAGGGAAGGTTCCTTGATAAACAATCCCTGTGGTAGTGTTGGGTTCATAACTGAAATGGTTGATGTGAGTGTGTCCACCAATTTGACAAAGTGGGCTGCTCTCTGCTCATAAACTTGATACAAGGACAAGGCATTGTCCAATTGCTGCAACAGTACCTTCTTCTCCTCCATATGGTCCATCATTTTCTTCTCCATTAGCTCCCAATAAGCAATCATCATTTGGGTAATCTGGTCTTCATATTGCTGTTGTGCCAAAGCTGTCATATTTTCCACGACTAACTCCACATCCCTCCTGACATATGGATCAACATGCATGGAGTTGGTGAGGGTGTAAAATATGGGGATGGGGATGGATTTACTAGGGAAAATTGCCCACTGATCAAGGTCATCTAAGGCAAGGGAGATGATTGGGGGTGATGGTGAAATAGATGGAAAGATGAGTGCCAACTCCTCCTTAAGGGGTTCAGTCTGAGTAAAGGTTGAGGTGGAGGCAACTAGTAACAGGGGTAGCTCCTCTACTCCAAAATCAGTCTATGTGGAAGCATAGGAGGTGAAGGCTGGTGTGATGGAGGGAGATGGGTATAGGTATGCATGTAGGTGGTTGGATTGGTGGGTTAAAGGTTTGAATTGTTTAGATGGATTGGATACTATTTTGTAAGGTGGCTTGGTTTTCATTACCGGTATGGATTTGGGTTTGAAGAGAGGTAAGGAGGGAAATTATTTGGGCCAAGGTGTCTGGTATTGTAGGGGTAGAGGTAGGAGCAGTAATGGCAGCTTGAGTGATTGGGATTGGTATGAAAGGTGAAGTAGGAGCATGGTTGAAATGGTAGGGTTGTGGTGAATCTTGGAGGGGTGTGTACTCATGCCTGATATTCTCCACAATGTAGTCAAGCAAGCCTAAGTACCCCTCAGTTGTGAACTGCTCAAGGTCATGGGAAGGTGTAGGTGAGAGAAAATGGGTAGGAGAGCTAACTGGGTCATTGGGTTCAAAGGCTTTTGTGGGATTAATAGATTCGATGGGGGTACAAGGCCAGAGGGGTTGGGTGATTCAGTGTTAGTGGACATAGGGTCACTGTCATCATATGTAAATGGGGATGGTGGGTCTGGTATAGGGGTTGGTATTTGCAAAGGTTATGGGTTTGGAATGAGTTGAGGTATGGAAATGGATAGGCCAGGTTCAATGGGTGTTATGGTCGGCTGATGGGATTTCTTTTTGTATTTTCTCTTTATGGTGGGAGTGGATAGGTTAAATGGGAAAGTGATTCAAGTTGGAGCTTCCACTGGGGTGATAGTGGTGGTGATTGTGGAGGGTGTTAAAGTGGAAATGGTAGGCAAGGGAGTAGGAATGGAAGGTGGAATAGAGATGCTTGGTGGTGGACTGGTGGGTGGGGCAGGTTGTACCTACATGGCAGCAGTGATTGCTAATAGAATAGTAGCTGAAGTGTCTGCTAATGGATTGGGAACTGGGGCTATGCTGACAGCAGATGAAACTATAGTAATGGCCTCATTTGGAAAGGTTGTTGGTGGCTCCTTGGTTTTCTTCTTCTTCTTCCCCATCATAGTCATACCAATGCTCCATTGCTTCTTACCAAACAATATTGGGGTTAATTTCTCAGTTGGCTCCCCCATCTTCCATGCATAACCACCTTGTTTGAGTAGGGTTGTGATCAGCTTGCTCTAGGGAAGTCCATGGGGCTTCTGCTTCTTCTGGACGTTAATGTGGATGTCCTTCATCCCTTCAAAAATTAACTGGGTAGCATTATAGCAATGCCCTTGGGAGGAGTACAAGGCAACAACTATGGGGTGCCTCCTCTCCTATTGATGCCCAGCAACAAAAATGTTCTTCCTGAGAACACTGTCCATGAAGAGAATGCTAGGGCTAAAGTCACTCCTCATGATGGAGTCCCCAGGAGCCTTCTTCCCATTGGTCAACTTCTCTACAATCTCTGAGATGGAGGCATTAAGTGGTGCCCCCAAAGTGCATGCGGGGGTCATAGGTAGCTGGAATGCCCAAGGCCTTTGCAATATTAGATGGACCAACAATCATTTCAAAATCATCCAAAAGGACTACCATCACAGGGTGTCCATCATCAGACTTCCTCATCCTTATGTTTTGGTTCCAAAGCTGGACTAGCCTAGGGTACACCAACTCCTCTAAAGGCATCAAAAGGGAGTTCAAGGAAACCTTGGTAAAAAATTCCATGGCTTCAACAACCAAGGCCTCCTTTTGAAAAAATGCCTTATCAAAGGCAGTTTCAGGCTCCAATCCAAGAGTAGCCATGAATTCATTTGGTGTGGTCAAGGGATCAAAATCTAGAGTGGCTTCCTCCCTTTGCTTTTGTTTCTTGGACTTGCCAGATTTTGAATCTATGGTGGCAGTCCTTGCCCTTTTCTTAGGAGCAGCCCTCTTAGATTTTCCCACTTGGGGCTTTGGAACATCAAGGGCTAAGGATGTAGCAATCCTCTGAGATTTCCTAGTAGGTGTGGGAGGGTTAGTTTTGGTAGGGCTCAACAACCCCTGCAGGATTTCTCCAAATTCAACCATTAACACCCTAAATTTTATCCCTCAAACTTAAAAGCCTAAGTTGCCTACTTCAACAGCTCAACTACCCAGTAAATAATCCTCTAAACAAGATGAACTCTACCCACGAAAAATTTCTTCACAATCGAAACAGCTGAGAAGAGTTGGAACTTACCCCAGAAAGCTAGGGCTCTGTAATGGCAGATGCACAGTGGACCAAATCAAACTTTGTCATGTTCAAAATACTCGGTCTATGATGCTTAGCAAAGTGGCAAAAGTAGAGGATGGGTGGTGAAGCAGAAATTGTAGAAAAGAAGAAAGATGGAAAGTCCGGCCTGGGTGTGTTCTTCAGAGCTTTGGGTAGAAAGTGTATTGATAGAATGAACTGTTGAGAGGTTTTAAAGTATTAAAAATCAAGCCTTGAGAAGTTATTTAGTAAACTTGAGAAGCTCTCGAGCAGATAAAAGCACTGGAAATTAGCCTGTCGAGCAGTGAATGTTGAATTGCTCGACTGACATTGTTGCTGAATATCCAAGCCTCGATAGGATGGGCTTCAGGTGTTTCTGCTCGAGAGGATCTCAAGCAGATGCTTTTGATACTTCTCAGCCTATCGATGGCTATATTCTCCGCATGCAATGGGGCTCAAGAAGCTCTTCTACAGTGCCTCAGCCTGTCAAGCAAGCTAAATGTGCATTTGCAAAGACTCAAGAGGATGCCAGATCCTCTCGAGAAGGCTAAAAACCATTCATTTTCACTCTTCAGCGTGTCGAGGCCTACTGCCATGCTAGCTCATGCATACTCTCACTTCTAAAAACAATGTATTCCTCTATTAATCATAGCCTTACACCACAACAATGCACATAGATCAAGATTCACAATCACAAAAAAAAACACCATACATGACATAATTGAAAATAAACACAGTAAACAAAGAAACATATATGTTACATTGTGTACAAAGCTGGAGGTCACTCAACATTGGGAGGTTCTTGAAGGTCAATGGTTTCAGAAGGCTCCACAGTATTTTCTACACAAATTTTTAGCCTCTGGCCATTAACTTTCATGACCCTTCTAGCATTAGGGTCCATGATCTCTACAACCCTAGATGGGGATGAATGTAAAACAGCATATGGTCTGTCCCATCTGGACTTCAATTTGCAAGGAAAAAACATCAATTTAGAGTTGAAGAGCCATGCCTTATCACCTATAATAATTTCCTTTCTAAGAAGGTTTTTGTCATAGAAAGCCTTGGCCTTCTACTTGTAGATCCTTGAATTGGCATAGGCCTCCAATCTCCGTTCTTCCAACTCAGACAGTTGCAACTTCCTGTTCAGACTAGCAACAATGAGAACAAAATTTAAAGTTTTAATGGCCCAGTAGGACCTGTGTTCTAACTCCACTAGCAGATGACAGGCCTTTCCATACACTAGTCCGAAAGGAGACATCCCAATTGGGATCTTGTAGGCATCCCTATAAGCCCATAGAGCATCCTGCAACTTCAGGGACCACTCCTTCCTGTCAGTTCTCACAGTCTTCTCCAGGATATGCTTGATTTCTCTATTAGAAATCTCTACTTGCCCACTGGTTTGTGGGTGATATGGAGTAAACATTCTGTGTGTAATAGAATACTTTTTGAGCAAATTCTCAAAACGCCTGTTACATCAATGACTCCCCCCATCACTGATGATAGCTTTAGGGGTGCCAAATATGGAGAAAATATTGTCCTTCAAAATTTTGAGGACAACTGTGTGGTCATTAGTTCTTGTGGCAGTGGCTTCTACCCATTTAGACACATAATCCACAACTATAAGAATGAAATTAAAACCACAGGAAGGAGGGAAAGGACCCATGAAGTCTATCCCCCATACATTAAATAGTTCTACACAAGGATGGGGTGCAATGGCATTGAGTCTCTTTTGGATATGCTCCCCATCTTTTGACATCTCTAACAGGCCTTGCAGTGCTCCATTGCATCCTTGAACAAAGATGACCAATAAAAACCACATTGGAGCACCTTAGCAATAGTCTTTTTCCCTCCAAAGTGACCTCCACAGGCTTGTTCATTACACATTATGCGAATATTGTGAAACTCACTCTCGGGGACACATCTCCTAACTATCTAGTCTGTACAACACCTATAAAGGTAAGGATCATCCCACAAAAAATATTTGATTTGCGAGAAGAACAGGTCCTTGTCCATCTTGGACCAGTGTGGGGGAATCCTACCAACAACACGGTAGGTTATAATATTGCAAATCAGAGAACGCTCACATTAATGGAAAAAGGTTGCTTATCAGGGAAGGAATCATTCACAGGTACATTAGCACAATCAGCAAGCAAAATCCTGGATAAGTGGTCAACTACCACATTCTCCACACCCTTCTTATCTTTGATCTCAGGATCAAACTCCTGCAGAAGGAGGATCCATCTTATCAACCTGGGCTTTGCCTCTTTCTTGGACAGTAGGTACTTCAGCGCAGAATGATCAGTAAAAATCACAATTTTAGACCCTAAGACATAAGGTCTAAATTTGTCCAAAGCAAAGACCGCTACCAGAAGCTCTTTCTCAGTTGTTGGGTAATTCATTTGAGCATCTGTCAGTATCCTGCTAGAATAGTAAATTACACTAGATAGTTTATCTCTTCTCTGCCCCAAGACTACACCAATTGCAAAGTCAGAGGCATCACACATTAGCTTAAAGTGGAGAGAATAATCTGGAGCTTGTATCATAGGGGCATAGGTCAAACACTTTTTCAATACCTCAATAGCAATCAAGCACTCAGCATCAAACATAAAGGAAACCTCTTGACACAATAAGTAGTACAATGATTTTGAGATCTTGCTGAAATCCTTGATAAACCTCCTATAGAAGCCAGCATGTCCTAAAAATGACCTGACTTGTTTGACAGTTTTTAGAGGAGGTAAATGTGAAATCAAATCAATTTTTGCTTTATCCACCTCAATCCCCTTCTAGGATACCACATGACCAAGAACAATTCCTTGGGTAACCATGAAATTGCTCTTTTCCCAGCTCAAAACTAGATTGGTCTCCTCACATCTTTGAAGCACAAGGGAGAGATGATGCAAACATTGATTAAAATTATCTCCATACACTAAAAAATCATCCATGAAAATTTCTAAAAACTTATCTAGCATATCAGAAAATATTGCATACATGTATCTCTGGAAAGTGGCAGGAGCATTGCACAGTCCAAATGGCATCTTTCGGTAAGTAAAGGTGCCAAATGGGCATATAAAAGTTGTCTTCTCCTGGTCATGTGGATATACTTGTATCTGGTTGTAACCAAAATATTCATCAAGAAAGCAATAATAAGCCTTTTCTGCTAGCTTATCTAGAATCTGGTCAATAAAAGGCAATGAAAAATGGTCCTTCCTACTCTTGAAATTCAGTTTTCTGTAATTAACACAGACCCTCCAACCAGTGACCTCTCTAGTTGGCATCAATTCTCCAGACTCATTGGGGAAAACTGTGATGCCAAACTTCTTAGGAACCACTTGTGTAGGTGATACCCATTCAGAATTTAAGATTGGATAGATCACTCCAACATCAAGTAATTTGACAACTTCTTTCATGACTACTTCTTGCATGTGAGGATTCAATTTCCTCTGCATTTTCCTAGAGGGTTTGGAACACTCTTTCAGGTGAATCTTGTGCATGCACACAGATGGGTCAATTCTTCCTAAATTAGTAATAGTCCATCCTATTGCTTTCTTATGCATCCTGAGCGCACAAAGCAGTTTCTCTTTTTGCTCCTCAATGAGGGAAGAAGAAATAATCATAGGCAATTTCTGATCCTATCCTAGGAAAGCATATTTGAGAGATTCAGGGAGCTGTTTCAGCTCCAGATCAGGTGGACTTTCAAGTGAAGGTAATAAAGGGGCCTTAGAGGGTAAAGGGAGGGGCAACACAGTATGTTTTCAATTTGAATGCTTCACTTGTCCCACTGAAGAGTCCATGGTTTTCACCTCTTCAGCAAACTAAGTGGGGGCCTCCCTTTCAACAGTCTCAGTCCAAATCTCCTCAAATTCATCAAACACCTTATCCGAATCCAACAGTTTGGGTCAGGTCTCTTCAACAAGCTCATCAATAACATCAACCATAAAATAGTCTTCACTCTCAAAATGAGATTGATTGGCTGCATTATACACATTGAGCCTTACTTTCATATTTCAAAGGTAACACCCATCACCCTAGATCTACATTGAATGCAAACATTGGCAGTGGCTAGAAATGGCTTGCCCAATATCACAGGAATAGGGGAGATACATTAAGTAGGTTCAACATCCAAAACTCAGAAATTTGTTGGGTAGAAAAATTTGGCTACCCCTACTAGCACATCTTCAATGATACCCATAGGTCTTCTCTCAGATTTGTCAGCCAGTTGAAAAATAGCATGGGTGGGCTTTAACACTAGCTCCCAAATCTAAGAGAGCTTTCCCTATGGTGTGGTATCCAATAATGTAAGAGATTGTGGGGGATCTAGGGTCTTGGAGTTTGGCTGGGGTTGCAATGGACAAAATCTGGTTCACTTTTTCAGTAGAAAATACTCTCTTGGATAGATGAATCCTAGACTTTCTTTTTTGGGTGCACAAATCCTTCAGAAATTTTGCATAGGCTGGGACTTACTGTATGGCATCAAGCAAAGGTAAGTTAATTATTACTTGCTTAAAAGTGTCCATCATTTCCTGCATTTTAGCATTTCCCTTATCAAAAGGAGAAGATGCTTGAAGGGTTTTAGGAAATGACAGATGCGGTACTACTGGGATCTCATCTGCTATCCTAGCATTTTCATCAATTTTTTCTTTATTCTTTATTTTTTTCTTTATGTTGGGACTCAACAACAGTCCCTTTATTTTTTTCATGTTGCTCTTGCGGCTCACTGACATGAACTGGATTCTTTTCTCCTGCACTCTTGTTGGTTTAAAAAATAACTTGTTTAGCCACCATCTTGCCACTACTCAAGGTAGTGATGGCCTTAGCTTCCTCATGATTTGCAGAAGCTTCACCCACCATGTACTAACCTTTTGGATTATTCAATGTTTGGCTTGGAAGTATGCCCTCTTCTCTCTTAGTCAGAGTATTGGAGAGTTGACCAAGGTGGTCCTCTATCTTTTTAATACTCTGGCTATGAGAGTGCACAGTTTGTGATAAGGAGCTGATATTTTGTAATGAGGACAAAACATGCTCCTCAAAGGAGGGTGCTCTGACTTGTGGTGGTGGTGCCAGTGAACTTTGGTGACTTGGTTGTGCCATTGGTTGTGCCATAGGCTATTGGAAGTAATGCCTTGGAAAGTAATTCTATTGGTATGGCTATGCGGATCTATAAGGCATTGGCTGCTACTGCTGGGGTTCAAAATTGTCTTGCCTCCACCTCAAATTATGGTGGTTTCTCCATGGATACCTAGCAGGATACTGCTACCCATAAGATTGAGTAGCATTGGCATGCTCCATGGACAGGTTAGGGTACTGACCAGTAGAAGGACAGTCTTGAAGAGAGTGTGTGGGTGACTGGCATATCAGACATGCCTCCTGCACTTGTGCAGTTGTTGAGGGTTGCATTACACTTAGTAATTTACCAAACTGTTCTGACAAGCTATCCACTTTTTTTTCTAGGTTATTGTATATATTTACTTTATACAATTTCCCTTTAGCAATGGGTTCTCTTGTAACCCTCACAGCTAGGTCAATGTCATTTCTTGACAAAGCCTCCTGTTGTGTAGAGTTTTCACTAGTCACATCAAATAAATCTCATGCTTCCTCATTAGTTTTACTGAGATATGTTCCACCACATGATGAATCCACCATGGATCTATATTGGGTCAAATTGTTGTGCTGTTATTTTGTTATTGAAAATATGGTAGACAAATTAATCAAAAGCAGGGGAAAAAATCAAAATAAAAGGGGAATGAAATAGAATAAAAGGGAGTGGAACAACCACAAAAATAACACTTTAAAATACAGTCCTGCAAGATCCAGGGCATGTTGTAGCAAGGTTTAATATGTAAGAGTTTGTCCCAAAGGGAGTGATGATCTAAACCACAAGGGTTGTATAGTAAATTTCCAGATCTGGTTACAGATCTGGCATCTCAAAACCTAAACTAGAAGGCAAGGTAAAGAGAGGGTGTTTAAGTGTCACAAAGCTAACCTAAAACTAAAAACAGAAATAAAATTATAGCTAAAGAAAGGGAGAAGAAGGATGATGATGGTGTGGGAAAATAAAGTAAAAAGATGAAGAAGTAGACAACTATGGATAAATCAGCAATGCTACTCATATCTAGAAATGAATCTGCAGCAGTCTTATAGATGGCTACAAGCACATCTTCAAGGTAGAAGAATCTAGCCTAACCCAGAGGTATGAATTGATCTTAGGGTTGTATTTTATCCACTTAAGAGATCACAAAACACCCCAGGGATTTCATCCAATCAAAGGATTAAATCAGAATAAGAAATCCATTGCAGACACCATGCTTGCAAGGTTATAAGCTCATGCAACCATAGGAACAAACAGTCCTTAAAAATCAAGTGGAAACTACAAGAAATCAAGGGCTGAATGGGGCCTTAGAATCAGCTGGTCATTGCTACAAAAAGGCCTACAATGACCTATCTTACAAGTCTGCAATCTATGCAAAAACCTCAGATCTAAACACTGAAAATGGTAATGTAAAATAGAGGAGAAGTTGGCTTTGCAACTGTCTCTCACTTGGCTATAAGTTTAAGTGCAGAGGAAAAGAATCTATTTCAGCCCAGTGATCTAGACCAGCCTTAAGGCTATATCCTGTCCACTTGAACAGCCACAAGCTATCCCAGAGGTTATCCGGATCATTGAGGTTGAAGATAGAACAGCTAAACTACTGCTGCCACCATGGTTGTAGGGCTACAAGCTCAAGCAACCATGGGAACATCAAAACTATGAAAATCTGTGTGAAAAATATAGGAAAATACATATCTAATGGAGCTTTAAATATGGCAATTCATTGATTCAAAAGAACTTACAATGATTGCCCTCAAGGCAGCAGCCCTTGTAAAAACTCAAAACAGCTCTCTATGCTTATACAAAACCCAATTACAAAAAATTGAAATGAGCTCAGCTTATATACAAAGAGTTAACCCAACTTGGCAACTGAGCTAAGGAAAAAGAAAAGGGAAAATAAAAAGGGAAACAAGACTGGCTCGAAACCCTAGAATATAAATGCTAATGAGCTCAGGCTAATCCTGGCTCAAAACCCTAGAAAACTAAGTGATCCAGCTAATTTGGATAATTTTACAAGATAGATTATAGCTTTTTATACCATCCATGGCAGCAGCTATGTGCATTGGCCAATCAGAAATAAGAACTTTGGAGCTGTTGTCATGGCTTATTTATAGCCCTTGGATTGCCTTGAGAAGTGTGGGAAAACTAAGCACATTGGGATGTGTGCCCTAGCTGTTGTAAAATCCCCAAAATGTCCTTGGATACTGAAATAGGTGGCTGGAATTCGTGTCTCGCATAGATGACAGCTTCAGGCAGCATTCTCGAGTGGTTCTCGAGAGGATCTCGTGAGGTTCTCGCGAGGATGCAGCTTCAGCACTTGCACCTCATGAGGATCTCGTGACGTTCAAAATGCAAGCTTTTACTACTCGACAGGTTCATTATGCAGCTCGCCAGGTTCCTTGATAGGCTGAAATACAATATTTTAAGGTGCTCGACAGGTTCAAGCTCCCAGGGAACCACTCGACAGCATGCTCTGCAGCAGCCAGCAGCTCGAGACGTTTAAGGAAACCACTCGACAAGTTGCTCTTAAGGCTGCAACTGCTCGTGGGGTTTAGCCTCCAGCCAAGGCAACTGCTCGAGTAGTTGTCCTTTAGCCATGAACCACTCAAGTGGTTCATTTCCACAACAATGAAACACCTCATGGGGTTCTTTTTCAGCTACATTCAACTCGTGAGGTTTATTCCAGCAACATGAACCACTCGTGGGGTTGCTTCAGCAACCTAATCATTCGACAACTTCACTTCTCATTTCAGCAGCATTTTAGCACTACAATCAACTCGAGTGGTTGGTTCTCTTCAACATTAACCACTCGACAGCTTCAATGGTACCTGCTACAGCTCGACAGGTTGCTGATTTAGAGTGTGAGCTACTCGAGTGTGCACAAATGGCATCAGGGCTTCAGCTCGAGTAGTTGCTGCAATAGCAATAGCATGTGTTTTGAAGTTGCTTTAGTGCAGCATGTCTGCAGTTGTTGTGTTGCAACAACTAGGATAAGGCTTGCTGGCTTCAGGTTTGCACCTTGCTGCTGCACTCTATTAGGTGTGGGTTGCTCTTGTGTCTTCGGCAACTACAGGTGGTGTGCTTGAGTTCTTTAGTGCAGCAGCAGCAAGGGTGTGCAGCTGCTGCTTTGCTTGGTGGTGGCTGTAGTCGTGAAATGCTTGAAGGCCTGGTTTCTCAGCAAAGCAGCTCCATCGATTGGTGCAACATTATTTGCTTGAGCAGCTGGTCTGCTTGAATTGTAGCAATAAAAACAATGTAGCAACAAGTTTCTAAAGGTAGCAATAGCAACTCTTCTTCAACACTGTGGCTTGGATTTCAGCAGATGTTCTTGAGATAAAACACATGTGCTCAGTACTGCTGCTGCTGGTTTCATGAAATGCCCAAGTTGCTTGAAATGGAGGAACTATAGCTGTAATGTGCCACTTGAATTACTACAGTACTGAATGTGCAATTTGTATGGTTTGCTGCAGCAGGTCTTGTATTCAGCAGTTATTCCATTTAATCCACTGCATCAACATTCTATAAAACTCTGAGCTCCATCTCTC
Organism: Chloranthus sessilifolius; assembly: GCA_021018995.1. Classification (NCBI taxonomy): domain Eukaryota; kingdom Viridiplantae; phylum Streptophyta; class Magnoliopsida; order Chloranthales; family Chloranthaceae; genus Chloranthus; species Chloranthus sessilifolius. The sequence goes on from CM037596.1 coordinate 46,478,005, forward strand.
TCTCAACAGACCTCCAAAGGCTTTGAAGCATACTGAAATTTCCCCAATGGTGTGAACCACCATGGTGCATTCACTATGAATCCATCAACTCCCCCACTTAGCTCAAAATGCATTCTTCTTGGCTTGAAATGTTTGATTGCTGCAGTTAAGCTATCTTGTCCTGTTATTTACACAAACACACTTAAAAACCATTATTAACCAGCTCAAAAATCTATTAAAGGCCAGGTTAAGGGGTGAAAAGTGGTACTTTTTAGAGATTAACAATCTACTCTTAGAATCTAAACCCTGATAGAAGCTTTGAACAAGCTGCCATCTAGGTATTTGGTGGTTTGGACATTGTCTCAGTAGTTTCTTAAATCTCTTCCATGTTTCATGAAAATTCTAAGTTGGGAACTGAGCAAATGAAATAATGCTCTTTCTCATCTGATTGGTCTTACTCATAGGGAAAAATTTAGCCAAAAATTAACCTTGCAAATCACTCCAAGATGTAATGCTATTGGTTGGGAGCATATTAAGCCAATGTCTAGCCTTATCCTTTAATGAAAAAGAGAACAATCTCAGCTTGGTGGCTTTATCTCCTAGACCAGCAATTTTGAAAGCGGTGCACAAAGACAGAAATTCATCAGTGTGTTTATATGAGTCTTCCTTACTCAGTTCATGAAATGAGGGCAACATTTGAATAGTGTGAGGTTTGATCTCATAATTCCCCTCAGTTGTAGAGAATTTAATGCAAAAGGGGGATGAATATGCCCCTGGTGCATAATAATCTCTTAATGGTCTTGGTTGCTCACCCATCTCAACAGTCTCACAATGATCAGCAGGGATGTGTATTGGTTGCCTAGCTCTAAGAATCCTCTCAACTTCAAGATTTAAAGGTAAAATCTCAGGTTAAGAGTTCTCCTACCAAACATACAACACGCAACAACAACAAATTTATAACAAACAAAAACAAATAGACAAACAGACACTAAATACTGTTGCTGAATTCAAAAAATACATAAATAAAATTGTAATCACAGGAGTAAGAAATTCAAACTCAGGCAAAATTTGTTACAGCTGCAAGCTAGTAACTCCTCTTTTGGCTACTATTCTAGATCTGCAAAATTCAATAGACTACAAAAAGGTACAACAATATTTATTCAAATACAACATAGACAAATAATAGATCTAACTCTTAACATAAAGAAAAACTCAGATCTACTACACTTAGATCAAAACTCCCTGGCAGTGGCGCCAAAAACTTGTTGGATTAGTTCTATGTGGTTATTAAGATGATAAAATAATGGAAGAAATAGAAAAGAAAAATTTTAAAGAGTTTGCACACAGACAAAACCACAGCCTGTAAGAATCTAGGGCTATTGTTGCAAGTTTTAAAAAGTAAGAGTTTGTCCCATAGAGAGTTGTGATCTACAAAGCAGTAAATCTCCATATCTACTACAAATCTGGCAAATCTAATCCTATTCTAACTTAGACTAAGCAAAATAGGAAAAAGAGATGGAGTTTTTGAGGTTCACTAAACTAAAAATAGAAATGGAATAGATCTACTTAAAAACAGATTTAAAAGATAGAAATGGAATGTGAAGAAGATAGCAGGTGTTTTGGTAAAAGGAAACTAAAATGTGGAGAAGTGAACAGCTAGGGAATAGTTTTCACTGCAAAATTGGATGTAAAGCAAAGATCAAGTTGGATCTGCAGCACTCCTCCATTTGGCTACAAGCACAAATATAAGGTATAAGGATCCAACTCAGCCTTGAGATATGGACTAGTCTTAAGGATATACTTTGTCCACTAGAATGGTCACAGAGTATCCTATAGATATAATTCAGTCATGGAGGAGGAGATGAAACAGTAAAGCCACTGCAAATGCTATGGAGGAGGAGATGAAACAATAAAGCCACTGCAAATGCTATTGAGGAGTATCCTATAGATATAATTCAGCCATGGAGGAGGAGATGAAATAGTAAAGCCACTGCAAATGCTATGTTGGAGGAGATGAAACAAGCTCACACAGCCATAGGTACATAAAATCTATAGAAATCAAATGAAATCCACTAGATCCTACAGATTAAATAAGCACTAGAACCAGTTATTCATTGATCCAAAATATTTACAATGAATTAATCCTCATATGTGCAGTCTCTGCAATTTCCAGGTTTCTTACAATGCTATTACAACTCAATTTATAGATCAACCTAACCCTAACTGCTACAGAGTTTTAGCCAGCCATTGTTGGTCTAAGGAAAGAAGAGATAAAGAAGAACTATAGAAATCCTAGCAGAGCTCCTAATTTTCCCTCTCAATTTTTATTCGAATTCTAGATATTCAGATCTGCTACATTGCTTCAGGTTTATTCAAATTCTAAATGTATCAGATCTACCTTGGCCAATCAGAAGAGAGAAGAATCAAATCAGTCAGTTAGGATCTGCTGAGATGACTCAATTTCATCCAAGTGTTGCCCTAAGTTTGTTAGAAGACAATGCACACGTGGGGCAGTACAACCAAATGACATAAGTGCTGCTGTAATTCCAGGAATATTCTTTAGATTGCTAGAACTCATGCCTCAAGTGGCTAGATTTAGCTGCTCGAGAAGTTTTTAAGCTTGCTCGACAGGCTGAATTTCTATTGCTCGGCAGGATGAAGCTTCAGGTTATGCAGCTCAAGTAGATGAGACTTCAGGTATTATATCTCGAGAAGCTCTCGATAGGCTGGAGTGCTTCATTCTGTAGCTCGAGTAGAGGAGGTTTAGCTGCTCGACAGGTTGAATTGCAACTTTATCAACTACTTGAGAACTACTCAACTGTGAGTTTCTAAAGCTGTTCTGATTGGTAGTCAACTCAAGAGGATGACTTGAGAAGCTTATAGTCTACTCGAGATTGCTCGATAGTTTCAGTGCTGCAGTCTTCCATCTGCTCGAGCTCTCATTTTCTGCAGGTTCAATGTGCTCAAGAATTGCTCAAGATAATTTTCTGAAGCTGCCTTGCCTTGAACTACTCGAGAACTGCTCGAGCGGTTAATTTGCTGCAGGCCTGAAGTGCTTGAGATCTACTCAAGCTCATTTTGTTGAAGGTTTAATTGCTCGAGAACTACTCGAGCTTGCATTTTTGAGTATTTGCTGTTGTGCACAACTTGCTATAGCACTTTGTCAGGCCTGGTTCTTCTCCTCAGCCACTGTTTGAATCTGATCATCCTCTTTTTGGCTTTTTCTACTTGGGTTTCTGCACTACTCTGCAATTTATTACAAACTATACAATAATACTTAAAAAGCACTGATTAAACAACTCTAAGGCTTAGTAAAGCCTAGGTTAGGAGTTGGAAAGTGGCATAATTTTGTGATTAACTCCCACCCATTCCCGATTCAATGTTACCGGTCCATTTGGTGCACCTATTTTTCCATCCACTACCACCCAAAATCCACCCCATTTTTCCCCCACATCCACACCCCATTTTCCCCATCCACCCAAAGCTTACCCCATTTTTCCTCCACAACCTCACCCCATTTTCTCGTTACTTCCACCCAACATACACCCCACTTTCCCTCTACTTCCACCCAACATATACCCCATTTTCCATCCATCACCACCAAAAATCCACTCCATCCTTCCTCCACATCCACCCAAAATTCACCCCATTTTCCTCCCACATCCATTCAAAATTCAACCCAATTCCCCACATTGACCCAACACACACCCACTTTTTCCCCATCTACTCAAATCATGCCCAATTTTCCATCCACCTAAAACCAAACACCACCACCACCCCATACATTTCCCCCATCTAGGGAACACTCCGCATCCCCTCCCGTAACCAATCCCATGGCCATGATGGATGACATGGTGAGGGCATATACAGCCTGGAAGGCCTCCAAAAAGCTTCCTCATCCACCCCAAATACCCATCCCATCACAAGCCCTCCAAAACTGCCACACCTCATTCCCTCAAAATCGCAATTAACCACCCATAATCCACACCACTCAAAACACCCAACATCAACCATGGGGCCCACCCAAGTGGGCCTCAAAGGCCCCATACCCAACCTCAAGCCCATGTAGGCCCAAGCCCGAGGGTGACATTCTCCAACCCTTCGTCATTCCCCCAATTCCCCACATACGTCCACACCCAACAAACCCCCATCCCCTCTTCAATAACAAACCCACCTCAATCCGACATGAGCCTCATTCATCCACACCCAACCGAATATGGGAATCCATCCCAAACCATAAACCATCCCCAATTTACTCACCCACTCACTCCCCATAAAACACCCAAAATACATAATGGCCCCATCAGGCACTTATCATAAATCCACAATCCACCCATCCCATTTCTCCACAAACCCATCACCAAAGCTTCCCCCATGTACAATGGTCTCACGAGGCACCCGTCCAGCCCACTCAGAACCACCAGGACAACCTCACCCTTCCCCCACCATTTGTCGATGCAAATCATCAATATGAGAAGGATGAAGCCCGAAATAGTGGAGCCTACATAGTGGCATTTGCCAATATCACCCACTCACAACACACCTTTATCAACTCACAGGCAGTCCAAAATGAACGGAGACAACCTCTTGAGGGAACGGCCCCAACCCCTCCATCTAGAGAATCAGAACTATTAAAGGAAGAGATGGATAAAATTCAGAAATAATTGAAGTTAGGGGGAGACTAAGGTCTATGTCACAGACTTTTCAGATTTTTGCCTTTTTTTAGAAGTACCTTTGCCACCAAAATTCAAGATGTCGTCGTTTGATAAATATAACGGCACCGACAATCCTATTGCCCACCGAAAATCATACTGCAGGGACATGTGACAATACGACAGAGATGACTGACTCCTCATCAAAGTGTTCCAGAAAAATCTCACGATCCTGACTTTGAGGTGGTTCACTTCCCTTGAACCATCTATGATCAAACTTGGAAAGACTTGTTTCAAAAATAGTACATTTACAATATGGATATCGAGCCACACAAATCCGATTTGGCTTGATTGAAATAGAAACCTGATGAAATGTTTAGCGAATACTTCGGAAGGTAGAAAGCTTTGGCAGCCCAAATAAGAAACTGAATACCTAACGATGAATAAATCGAGATGATCTCGAAAAGCACTCTCCCAGAAATCTCAGATTTTCTAGTATACCAACAACAATTCAACTTCACTAACCTTGTAAGAAATACCAACCATTGTGAGGATGCAATCAGAGAGGGTAGATTAAATAAAATCGTGACCAGTGGGGTTTGAAAGTTCACCAAGCAGAGGAACGAAAGGAGGACCAGGACAGACATCCAGACAATAATGAATGCACAACCCAATACCAACATAACACCATAACAATTCAAAGCGGCACAGCCGGCCCCAACACAAGTCAAACCAGTACAGAGGACAGGTAATGGGTAAGGGGTGCAGATGACTCAGAACAGAGAAGGACCCAATTTAATTGAGTCATTACACTTTTAGAGTAATTCCTAAAGATCATTTTACCACTATTGGTTGAAAAATGTCTTATCACTCCCTTCCAACCATGCTAGCCACCAAATCCACTCCTATGAAATTATGATCCTAACACTCATTGCAATTTTCATCAAGGGCCGGGCCACCTGACTGATCGATACTTTCCCCTAGGGCATGCAATCCAGGATCTTATAGAAGCTAGAAATATCATCCCCCCGACACCTCCCTAGGAAAATCAAAATACCAACATTCACTAAGCTCTATGCACCACACCCGCCAGGGGGAGTGGGCCCAAAATCGACAATCAACATAATAGAAGAAGATGAGGAAGAATTTGATCCCTCAATCTACATCAATATCAGAGAGAACTTCATGGCACCGAGGCAGGGGAACTAGGAGGATGGAAGCATAGGAGTGGTTGAGCCCTTTAACTTTGCTGATTACCTCCCCAATCAGACACCACAAGCAGAGCCCTTAGATTTAAGGATGTTTTTTTTAGCACCGATTGTCGTCAATTATGTCCAAACCAATTCAACACCATCCCCAATATATCAACCATATGCTAAACCAACCCCAACCAATTACCTGATGCCTAGATTTTCCCCACCAACACCGAACAACTACCATTGGCCAAACTCTATCGTGTTACCCCTAGTACAGTCACCCGTAACTGTTATGGGCTACAATTGGCCCACTTTCCCCACCTCTCCGTTCTATCCACCTCCAACAACGGTTAACCACATTTTTTATAATCATCCCCTGCCATCAATTCAGGCACCTCCATTACCCTCATCCACTCCATTCCAGATCCTAGGGCCAACTTATGGCCCCCACCAAGTCCCACTCAATTACAATCAGATAAATATCAATATGGGCAGCAACAATGAAGGGGCCGTTGAATAAATTACACTGTCGAAAAGGATCTCTAAGCAACCTGAGGTACCGGTGCCAGTCCAGCCAGAAGAAAAAAGAGAACCTACAACAATACTTCCAATGGAGCGAATGAGACAAGAACATACATTAGAGATGCAGCTCTGAAGAACGCCGACTCACATCACCATTTGGGAGTTGCTGATGACGTGGGGCACTAATGGGGGTGCCCCACATCATTTCCAAGCTCTGACGGGGTGCTAAAAGATGCACATGTATCCGGTAAGGTCTCCCTAGGCGAAGTGGAGCAAATGATTGACCCTTAACACCATCTAATTTTTAGTTGCCGACCTCCCACTCAGAGGGACAATCACTCCAGGTCCCTCAACATCACCATCGAAATCGGGAACTTGATAATACCACTGGTACTGATAGAAATGGGTCCGCCTTGAATTTATGCCCATTACAAACTGCGACCAAGATTGGGGTCGACCTGTCAATGTTCCGACCAGCCAGAACAGGGGCCAGATATTTCAATAACACAAAGAGGAAAGTGATAGGAGAAGTCGATCTCAAACTCACGATAGGGCAAATGACCTTCTCCATCCAATTCCAAGTCATGGATATTAAGTCCACTTTCAATCTGCTACTAGGGCGCCCTTGGTTGCATGAAAACGGAGCAGTACCTTCCACTCTACATCAATAACTTAAATTTATGTCAGAGCAAAAAGTCATAGTTATCATGGGAGAAGGGATAGAGGAGGTTCACAATATAAAGAGCCTAAAAACCTTGGAGGTACCACACACGGTTGAACACACAGATCTCCATAGTTATTAGTACGATGTGTCAGCAGTAGCATTCGAACCTCTAAAAAAGGTCACAACAAAAATCAAAGGAGGAGTGGTCGCAACAATAGGCATATAAAAAAAAATGAGGATATCAAAAGGGCAAAGGATTGGGCCCTCACTTACAGGGAAGAAAAGACCCTATTAAAGCTAAGAGCAGACAACAAATCAGGTTCGATTTAGGCTACAAGCTTACCGATGAGAAAATCCAGGAAGCTAAGGAAAAGGCTCTAACTATGGCTGTAGCTAGAGCCAGGGGGATAGACCTAGAGGAAGAACCACGACCTCACCTTCGAAGCACTTTCGTAAGTGCAGGGGGTCATCAAGATATGCCAGAATGGGGCAACACAACTGACCCCATGCAAATCGACAACTGTTATCCACCCAACCAATCCCCAAATCATTCCCCCCAATTATGAAATAGACCTCGCCTCACTTTCACTTTTTGAGGAGGAAGTACCCTCGCTGGTACGACCGCCTGCCTTATCCCACCCCAAGCCCGTGTTAATGTTCGAGGACCAGGTCCTGGACTAGCCAATGGTAAACATGATGGAGGTTGGCCCTCAAAAGCCATTTCAATTGGCCTCCTCCACTAGACCAAGTAAAGGTTTGGCACCGCAGGTAGGGAATTGAGTATCGATGCCCCTGACTCTGGAAGCATCAAATGGCTGTAAATATGGCACCAACTTCCAAAAAAAATTAACCTATAAGAAGTGAGATTAGCCCTTGGTAGGTAATACCATGTGTGTATAGAAACCTGACTTGCCAAGAGCCCCTCTCTGAAGAATAGGAAAACCATAAAAAGATAGAAAAAATGCAAAAAACTCCAGAAATATTATCTTTTAAAATTCTCAAAAAAAGTAAGAAAAAGGATGCCTTAAAAGAAGAATCTGCCCGATGTAAATTCGATCTCTTTCATGTAGAAATACAAGGAGAGATAGGAGTCACAAATCTGGATGGCGAGGACTTAATAGAGGAGCTTCCCAATGAGCTCCTTGAACAATGCACCGATTTTGAGCATGGCCCTACCCCGATCGTTGAAGAGACTGAAGATGTCAATCTGGGTACCGAGGAGGTCCCTAGAATCACTAAGATCAGAACATCATTTTCTCTCGAGGAAAGAAAAGGTATGATTAACTTCTTTCGGTCATACCAAGACGTCTTTGCATGGTCATACGAGGACATGCCTGATTTGGATATCGATTTTGTCGAGCATGAACTATCACTATATCCAGATGTTAAGTCGGTCAAGCAGAAGCTAAAACGTCTCCAACCAGAATGGATGCTGAAAGTGAAAGATAAAGTCATCAAGCAGTATAATGTCAGAGTTCTTTTGGTCTCAAAATACCCACAATGGTTAGCTAACATCATCCCGATACCAAAGAAGGATGGAAAGGTTCGCATGTGGATCGATTTCCAAAATCTCAAGAAAGCAAGCCTGAAAGATGACTTCTTTTTGCCACACATCGACATCTTGGTTGATAATACTACATAGCATGGGATGCTCTTATTCATAGATGGGTTTTCAGAGTACAACTAGATCAAAATGGCAGAGGCAGACCAAGAAAAGATAACGTTCATCACCCCATGGGGGACATTATGCTACCGGGTCATACCGTTCGGATTGGGGCTAGATATTAGGGGTGATGACAGCATTGTTCCACGACATGATGCACCAAGAAATTGATGTGTATGTTGAGGACATGATAGCCAAGTCTCAGGAAAGAGGTGATCATCTGGTGAACCTCTAAAAGCTATTTGAAAGACTGAGAAAATACAAGTTATGGCTAAACCCATAAAAATATGCATTCGGCGCCATGTCAAGAAAGCTACTAAGCTTCATCGTCAGCAGAAGGGGCATCGAGGTTGACCCAATCGAAGTGAAAGCCATCATTGAAATGGTTCCACCATCTATCGAGAAAGATGTCTGAGGTTTCTTGGGCAGGATATAGTACATTAGTCGATTCATTACACAACTCACTCCTATTTGCACATCGATCTTCAAGTTATTGAGAAAAGATTCCCCCAGTGAATGAAATGATGATTGTCAAGAGGCATTTAATAAGATCAAAAGCTATCTTCTCAAGCCTCTAATTTTAGTACCCCCAGTATCTGGGAGACCACTCGTAATATACCTCTCCACAACAGAATTCTCAATGGGATGTGTCCTAGGGTAGCATGATGAGACTGGAAGAAGAGAGCAGACCATTTAGTACTTGAAGTTCATTGATTATGAGACACACTATTCTCATATGGAGAAAGCATGCCTAGCTCTCGTATGGGCTATACAGAGGCTTCGTTTCTACTTACTCTCTCAGGTAGTTCTCCTCCTAGCACGAATACCCTCTGAAGTATCTATTTGAAAAGCTAGCTCTAACTAGTCGAATCACAAGCTGGGAACTTCTCTTATCGGAGTTCTGCATCACATATGTGACACAAAAGTCAATCAAGGGGCAAACACTCGGTGATCATCTTGTCAAAAATTCCTTACCTGACTACGAACCTCTGAAAATCAAATTTCCTGATGAGGACATCTTGTTCAGGACTGAGGATGACACAGAAGAGATAGAGGAACCCTGGGTAATGCACTTCGACGGGGCATTGAATGCCGAAGGTCAAGGAGTTCGCTATTCTAATCTCACCAAAAGGGGTACCAGTCTTCATCAAGCTCAATTTCACTTGCACCAATAATATCTCCGAGTATGAAGCCTGTGTAGCCGGCCTACATGCCGCTTTACACCTAAACGTAACCCACCTCTAGGTATTTGACGACTCACAGCTGATCATATGCCAAACTAATGGATATTAGAAGACAAAGGATGAGAAGTTGATCCCATACCATGAGCATCTCGAAGATCTAATCCCATGCATCGACGATGTTACATTCTCCTATGTCCCATGAGTAAGAAATTGCTTCGTGGATGCACTAGCAACATTGGCATCGATGGTCGAGATTCCATATGGCGTCGAGATGAAGCCCATCATGATCGAACAAAGAAACGAGTCGGCCTTCTACCTCTTCATCGAGGGATTAGCAAAGTTAGATGTGAGCCTCCATGGTTCTCAGATATCAAAATTTTTCTTGAAACTCGAACATTTCCTGAGGACACATCTAAGACAGACAGGTAGATGAGTTGATTCTTTTTATGTATAAGTAATTAATCAAAGTAAAGTCTTAACTTATTGCAAGTGTACAATGGAAATTATAGTACTAGCATAGGATCATTTCTAATTGCAAAGTAAAGTCTTAACCTATTGTAAGTACACAATGGAAATTATATATAATTAATTAATTAAAGTAAAGTCTTAACCTATTGCAAGTGCACAATAGAAATTATAGTACTAGCATAGGATCGTTCCCAATAGGAAGTTTGTTTATCTATTTATCTCATTATTTATATCTTTATATTCAAATTCTTATTTTAAAAACTTCTATTTATCCTTAAGATCTAATCTACTGGAGAAATATGAATAAAGGAATTTGTTATTAATCTAAATTACATAAAAATAAATCCTAATCCTCCTTCAGATGGAGGTCGTCAATCCCAGTCTTCAGCTATAAGATATTTATGAAAATAAATAATACTGTTACATTATATCTCTAGTCTCTTAGCATTGGTCATCAATCAATACTAAAATCCTATCAATATAGATTTAATCTAATCAACAATCAACCAAAAATTTGGGCATCAATCAAACTCTAGAAAATTGAAGATAAAAATATAAAAACTATTACACTAATCTACAAATTCTAACCTAAGTCGTTAATTCAAACTAAAACTTGAAGATGTTTACAAAGTAGTAAATAAAAGAAAATAAAAATCTAAACTAGAAAGTAATAGAAATTAAATCTTTCACCCCTTAGTCATAGTCGTCAATTACTTATGAGAAATTACAGATATCTACTCTAATCTTCAGCTTCCAATGACAGTCGTTAATTGCTCTTGAGAAATCTCGGATATCTAAACTTCAAAGCAATAAAATTCTACTCTAATGATCAAAAGAAAACCCAACTTTAGTCGTCAATTAATGTTGAGAATTTCTTTGATGGTTTATTCCTATACCGAGCTCTCTTATTTATAGATCAAAAGGGGTCGGTTTACAGAGTTCTAATCTAATAAAAGAAACTATTAAAAATAAATGGTTCCTAATATAACTCTAATTCCTAATTTTATTCTTCCTTTTACTTCGAATGTGGATGTGTTTCTAGAACATTCTTTATCTTTCAGCAGTAGAGTCCTTCGGAGTATATTTTCATCAATCTTCTTAGATCCATGATTAGTTAAACTTCTAATTCAAGGAGTCTTCTAATTCTATACATGGCGGTGAAAATCATCCCACATGATCAACAGTAACAGTAGTAGAAAGCTTCCATTCTGAGAAATCGTAGATAACTAATTTCTTCTTCTATTATAGCTTCTTTGGAAATTCATAAATCACGATTTTCTCTTCTTTTATGGCTTTCATACTGGACTAGGTCTTTGAATGATTTTCTATATTACAAACGATCACTTTTTCTTCTGTATCGTCTTTTACTCTTTTATCGCTTCTAAAGAATAATCTTTTTAAAGAATCGTAATTCATAAATTCTTATTTTTCTTTCTTTCTTCTTACTTCAGCGGTAGCGTAAAATCATTAAATACGATTTCTTATCTTTCTTTAGCGGCGAATCATCTTTACATGCTCAATTGTCATTCTACTACTTTTTAAAGTCCATTTTGATGAATATTAATATTTTGACACTCTTTTACTATTTATCCTTATTATTTGCATATCAATAAATTATTTGTAGCAAACTAAAGTCTAGCATTACTAAGTTAAGGGTCATAAATTGGTAAATTATGTGACTGATCATACCCCCAAACTGAAACTTTGCTAGTCCCTAGCAAACAAGAAAATAAACTATTCTAAATTAAAAATTAAATTACCACTTTCGTAGGGAGCACGATTGTATTTAGCAGATACATAAAGCCTTTAAACCCCTAGGTGATCCCTAGTGGATGAGTTGTAGTCTCCTGAAGGTTTTCACAAAAAGTTACCTACAAACTTTCAATATTATATTTTTTTATATATATTTTTCAAAATATATATTTATTTCAAAACTGAAAATTCAAAATATAGATTACTTTTACATACTAATTATCCAATCAATTATTATATGTTCATTATTTTTTTAAAAATTTCAAATCCGTTTTCCTTAGCTTTCCATCATCATAATTATCCTTTTATCAGAACTCAACAATTTCAATCTAGTACAACGTGGAGTGTGTGCATATCAGTGAAAAGTTTATTCGTCATAGATCTTTCTAAACTATAATTTTTAGAAAATATTTTCATCCAAACTCTCACTTATTGGCATACTCTAAAAAATAATCGAAATTTTAAATTCTCACAATATAATATATATTAATTTCCATAGGACAATTAACTAAGAAGATAAATCTCATAGAATGGATAATCAATTCTGTTCATATAACTTCTCTATTTATTTATAGTATCTATTTCATGTATCTTTATTAGACTCATACTTTTGCAAATCGTAAATCACAAAGGTCATTCCTTTGGCTTGTAATGGAGCTTTGAGTTTCAGAAGGTTTCCAAGAAAAAGGTAAAGAGGATTCAAAGTTTTCTGAGAATTTAGCTCTTCTTTCTCTTCTTCTTCTATTATTTTTCTACTTCAGTAAGTACCCAAAAAGTTGGATAACTTCTTCCCATTTTTTATTTTCTAATATAAATCCCATTCTTCTTTTTTTTTTCAGTTTGGAAGCCTTTTTGCTTCTCTTTTTCATAGAATCATATTTTTTCTAAATCGTCTTGTTACGATTTATCTTTTTCTTTTCCCATATAATTGTATTTCTTCTCAGTTGTACCCTTTTTAGCAGATCTTTTATCTGTTAAGTGCCTACTCCTTTCACTCCCTCTTCTTCCCTTCTTTTATATTCTAAACTCTCAGAAATTATAAGGGTCAAAGGTTGAATGCTTTGGGTAGTACATATGGTTAAAGGTTTATAGAATTTTTGGTACAAAGAAATTTAGATTTTAGGTTTATAATATGGGTTCAAAAGATAAAATATTCTGGGATTTTGGCTTTTTGGCTCTGATTAAACAAAAGATCACCTTTGGTCATTTTCATGATTTATTAGTATAAATGTCTTATTGCTTTGATATATTTAACAGATAGTTCTAAATAAACAAATCATCATAATTATAGAATATCTTGATTCTAAGTTCAGTATTATGAGATTTCATTTTGAAAGTAATAGCAAAGTTGTTCAAGGAAATTTTATTTGAATAAAAACAGTCTCTCTTTCTCAGAATAAAAAGAGGAAATACGGATCTAAAGGTCACTGGTTATATAATTTTGAAACTATAATTTAAAATATTTGCAATTTAGATCAATCGTATAGTTTCAAATGTTCATTTGATACAATGTTCTAAAGATGCTTAACTTTGAATTGCAATTGTTTTTATTTTGAATTTTCGAACTACTACTATGATGGATTACTAAGAATTTTGGATTTTCAAAATTTTTATATAAAATTCTCATATAATGATTAACAGAAAAAAATTTCTAAAAAAAACTAAAAAGAAAACTATACTGATATACACAAAAGAGATGTATCTCAGGTATTCCCCCCCTCCCCAAACTTAAATAGGACAATGTCCTCATTGTGCAAAACAAGGGACATACAAGAATTATTAGCGAAAAATTATTGATATACTGATTATTTACCAAAAAATTTATGTTACCAGATATATACTTTCCTCCAAACTTGAGAGAAAAATAACCTTGACTATTCTCGGATTATCAATAACAAAAATGTTAGTAATGTTACTAACACAAAAAAAATAAAAGTTAGTAAAAGGAAAATTTTATAGATTCCTGAATATTTACATGAAAATAAAAATTAAGAAATGAGGAACAAAAAATCAAATTACATAAAAGAAAATAACCTAGAAAATAAATCTATCAAGATTTTACCTATGAGGTATGTAATGTTCTTTAATATTTCACTCACTTGTAGAATATGATACAAGAGTGGAATCAGTGGGTTCATCTTCCCCATCTGACAACTCTGCTGTAGAATAATCATCTTTATCTTTATCTGCAGTAAAATCCCCTTGTGCTGCCAATTTAGCCTCTGTTGTATACCCTTCTTCCACAATCCTTGAACAAGAAGCACCTTTTGGGCACTGTTTTTCTTTATCCTTGAGATCCACAATTAGCTTCTTAATTACGAAAGATTTGAGTTGAATTTCCGTCCTCAGTTTCTCTGCCTCAGTTTTTTCTTTTGCTAATGTGACAAGGTAATTCTTAGTTTAGGATTCAATCATTTTTACCTGTCTATCATTTACTGAGCATAAGGAATCTCTATGCTCTTATAGTTATTTTACTTTCCCTTTTGCTACAGTCAGTGATTGAGCCTTTTCTCTTAGCTATTGCTGGAGCATTTTCTGTTAGTCCTTAAGGTCTTTTTCTCTCACACTTTCAATATCATCAAGAACTACCATCAAACCTCCAAATTGTTCAAGTAACTGGCAATTTTCTCTTCATATACTCTCTTCTCTACTTCCCAAGCTTTCTATTTTTCAATCATTTTTGTAGCGTGTTGCACTAGTTGGGCTTGAAGGGGTGAGGTAGCATATTGAACTCTCTTTTCGATCTCTGCTTCCCATCTCGCACCTTGCTCTTGTATAACCTTTTGTCGCAAGCTATTCATTATTTTTGTCTGTTCTTGAGCTGTCAAGGTGGTATCATGGGCTCTCTGTTTTAAATTTTAGAAGTCCCCCATCCACTTTTTTACTATACTTGGCAATTACATCACTGGTGGGACATTTGTAGAGATCCATTGCTCCAGTTTCCTCACCCTTCTTAGTACTTTGGGTAATGGCAATAAGTTTGGTTCTTGTCCGAGTTGCCATTGCTCCACTGCCTTCATTCTCCTTTCTATCTCGTGCAGTGATGTACTGCTGACTGGAGGCTCCTTAAGAAGTGCTTCTTCCCCATGTAACAATTCTGTAAAGCTCTCCCTTGGTAACTCCAAGCTTTGATCTGCTTCCACTGCTTGGGCTATGAGAGTTTGCTTGATATTGGCTGCAAGTATAGGCTGAGCAACAAGATTTGTTGGTACGGGGGGTATGGCTAGAAGTAGCCCTTCCCGTAGCCTGTTGATTAATTGCGAAAGGAATTTCTTCTAATCTTTTTAGAATTGAGCTCACAGGGTCTGCTTCTGTAATGATTGACCGTGCATTTGCCTCTGATGAAGGAGGCATAACATATCCTACTGGTGAGTCCAAAGAAGGGTCATACAGACTGGCTTGTGTTGTTACTTCTTAGTGTGCTTGATTTATGTGAGTTTTGAAAATAGATTTATAGCTGCTAAATTACAGTGGCTCTAGACTATATAAAAAAATAAAGAAATATCAGCACAATTAGAAGAGAGTTAGCCTGCAAGATCAGGGCCAATTGTAGCAAGTTTTAAAAGTAAGTGAGTGAAAGATCGTCCACAGAGAATTTGTCTAAAATGTAAGATAAACATCCAGATCTGAGCTACCAGATCAGGCTTCTTATCCTATCTAGAAAACTGATAAGATGAGAGGTTTGAATTTGTCACGTTTAACAAACTAAAAATAAAGAAAAATTTAAACTAAATGATCTAGATCCGAGTTGGGGGAGTGATTGAAACAAAGATGGAGAAGTAATATCTAAATCTGATTTGGTCTTTGAAATCTAATGAGAATAACTGCAGCTCAACAGAGGTGATCCAATCTTCATCTGGCTACAAGCACAGATGTAAGAGATATAAATCTAATTCAAGGATTAGGCTTACGCTTATGGCTATGGTCTATCCACTTTAATGGCCACAAACCATCCAATAGTCTTTAATCCAAATCCTCAATTCATAACAATAAACATCACTACAAATCTTTGAGACTAGGTTACCAACACTAATTCTTACGAGATTAATGAATCAAGGAAATTGCATGCACAACAATGAATCTAAAGGAGTCTAATGTCGAGGAGATCAGAGGGAACCCTTGACATGAGTCCAATGGAGAATGCATAGTTCTGACAACCTTTTAAAATTCATCCTTACAATTTACAGAGCACGGCTTAACAGCTCTCGGATTTGCAGTCGTGGATGTAAACTCTCCTTTGAGTTACAGTAGTATCTCACAACTCTCAAACGCAAGTACAAAGTAGGCTATTACAAGGATTGCAGATAAGTTGCCTGGCTGGGAAATGGGGGATTAGAAATGAAACTCAAAATCTGGACGCCTCAATTGGGCAAATGCTTCGTCAATTTATAGCTTTCCCCAGGTCCAGCTCAGATGTATATCAACCAATCAGAGGTTCTCAGATCTGTATTGACCAATGGTAGTCGAGCACGGGGATTGAGATCATTACGAATCGAATTCCTCGATCTGTTTATTGATCGGTGAAAAAGGCATCAATTCTGTTATGCATTTTGAAAGTTTGTTAGAGTTTCTAGAAGTTCCTGCCAAGTTATTCCCTCTCTAGGTGCTCACGTGGGGTAGAATATTCCTTCGCTTTATGCTTAGAACCCTCTGGAATGTCCCTAGGTTTTAAAACGCATTGGGACGCATGCAACAGATTACTGAATTGCCCTTGTTAAAGCTGCGAATCTCCAGAATACCCTTTCGCAGAGCTTAGGGGCCTTTTCGCAAAGTGCTGTGACTTCTGAAGCTCTTTTCGCAATGTTCAATCTCTCTTCGAATTGTGTTTTCTCCTTTTCGCAAAGTTCAATCTTCTCTTCGAAGTGTGTTTTCTCCTTTTCGCAATGTTCAATCTTCTCTTCGAGGAGTTCAGATGCTCTTCGAAAGCTACGCCTGGAGTTTTAGTCCTTTTTGCAGAGTTCAAGGTTCTTTACGAAAAGTGTAGGTTCTTTGCGAAAAGAACTTTGTAGTGCATTTCTCTGTTCGAATTGTTCCCTGCTTCGCTTATAGGTCTTTGCCTCTTTACTTTAGACCTTTCAACAGCTGATGAGTTTGTTTCTTCACTTCCTTTCTTTGGACTGACATGGATTGTCATCTTTTTGGCATTTTTAAGCTGCTTTTATGGTTAAGCCTGTCTTTATTGTTAGCTGCAACATAGGCACTAAAAACACTTATTTAGTTCTCTCAAAGGTCTATCAAGACTTAAGTTTAGGGGTAAAAAATGGTATTTTTCACTTGTCAACACACCCCCAAACCTAAGCTTTGCTAGTCCCTGAGCAAAGAAAAAATAAAAATAAAAAAATAAAGTAAAGAGCCACTTTTGTAGGGAGCACAGTTGCATTTAGTCTATGCAACAAGCCTTTTAAAACCCCTAGGTGATCCCTAGTGGAGGAGTGAAGTCTCCTGAGGGTTTTCAGTGAAGGTACCCACAAACTTCTTCAATAAGTTTGTTAAGATCACTGCAGTTCTGTTACAGCCACTTTCCTCAATTGATTATTCGCACTTGCATCAGTTATTTTGTAAGAAGGTTTTTCAAGAAAGCTATCAGTTTAAAACTAAAATTCTGCAGTAATTCTTGTTACTACTTAGTCAATTTATGTCAGAGGCCATTTACAGGGAAAATTTACGAACAGCTAACCTTTGATTTAGGAATGCAGCTTCGATGTTGCCCTAATTAGTTGATTTCAAACCCAATTCTCACCAGGATTTTCACTCAATAAGCAAATGAGAGGGTTGTACTTTTTCACACAGCTCAAGAGCAGTTACAGTCCTCGAATAGGACTGTAAGCAGGAGCATAGGCATTGCTTTTAGTTATAAATTCACTGCTCCTTTCACCATAGATTACACAAATTCTTATCTCCATGTGATAGCTCAATCCATCAATGATCAGTAAGGACTTTTACTTGGGTTTGATTGTATTTATAGGTGGAATCTCTAAAAGGGTTGGAAAGGTGTTCATATTTGAGAAGTCGTCAAGGTCGAGGAGGTTATATGCAAACCCACTTTTCTTGACATAGTTTCATCTTCTTCTTTGAATTTCCGAGCCAAAGTGGCCATCTTTTCTCTTTCTTTTCAAATTTCCAATGAAAATGCCTTCTTTCTTTTATTTTGCTCAAATATTTTTCTTTTTTTTCGAATTAGCACCTTGTTGCATGCCACATTCCTCTCTTTGTTTCATCATTGCCTTCAACTTTCACCCTACTTTTGCTATTAAATTGTTACTCAATTTGCCTTCCCTCAGCTTTCTTCCCTTTCTCTTCTGACTTCTTAGGGTAGGGTTAGGCTAAATGAAACTGATGAGGTTTATTGGATGAGATTTCAAAGGATTCATCGATTTATCTGACTCAACTGGTGTGTATCAAGGGCAGTTTTAAAAGGTGGGGCTTTGTAAGGTTCAAACTGTTCAAACGGAGGCCTTACATCATGTCTTTAATATCATGAGTGCTATCAAAATATTTCAATTTGGATATGTGTAACTTCTAGTGTAAGTAAGCAGATTCACATAGTTCCTAAAAGTAGAAAAGATTGCCAAAGCATACCTCCAAAGAATACATTTCAGGCCCAAACCTCACTGGGTGTGGTTTTATATCAACTTCTTGAGGTATATCTTCACTGTTTTCCTTTATTTTAGGTTTACTAAAACATCAATTTTCTTTTGGAAATTTCCTGACATTTACTTCATGAAAGTCTTTAGAATTACAGTAGAAATTCATTTTTAAAAAAAAAAAATTTAACTTCCTCATTTTTCAAAACAACAGGTGTGAAATGACTTCATTTTCTCAAAAGTTTTACTGTTCATAAGCTGCAGCAAGCATTAACTTACTTATTCTATTGGCATACCTGCCATACCCCCAAACCAAAGGGGAGCAGGGTCCACACTGGTCCAAAACAGAGGAAAAATATAAGAAAGAAAAACAACAAAAGTAATAATGGCAAGAAGACAGACAGAAATGCACAGTAGTATACACAAAACAGAATTTTCTATTACAACTTTATAACACAAAAAGTACAAGGAGAGCTAATAACTGGGGTCAAAATCTGTATCATAGGTTGGTTCAGGTGGCTCCGAGTCACCTTGTCGAATCGAGCTAGAGTCGGTGTTGAGTCTGAATCGGATTGAGCTTTCTCCTAATGGTGTTTTGTAGCTCAAGATACTCCTCAGATTTTATCTTTCCGATGAGGCCAAGGTGTTTAGTGAGGCTAGTGGTCTTCAATTTTATTGATCCATTGGGCTTGCAACATGGACACCTTGTGTTGCTCGATCCTCACCGGTGAAATGTTTGACCCAAGGGTCCCACATTTTATCTCTTTTAAATTTCATAAAATCTCTAACTTCCTTATTTGGTTTTCATAGGTGCGGATGTAAGCTTGCAAATCAGCTAGCCCTTTGAACATCTTCTTGGATATAAGGGTTATTTTCCATGGCTTTGATGAGGGTGGCATATCGGGGGAGGGGAATGGAATGGTAGGGGACTAAACCTGGCCCAGCTATGGTAGGGGGGAAGAAGTGGCTAGAAAGGGGACAAGCAGTGGTCCTGCAGTGGCTTGCTTTCGGAGAAAATGGAGTGGTGGAGGGATGGAATCAAAGGAGCTTGAGTTTGAGTATGTCTTTGCTGGGTAGTAGTGGTGGGGGTGGCAGATCAACCAATATTACCTCTGGATCCGTTTGGGTGGCACAGGAAGAAAAAAATAGGTGAGGGGTAATGGTGGTTGTTTGGGATGTGGAAGCTAAGGTATGGAGCAGTTCCATGGTTCTGGTGATTATGCATGTTGATTTGAAGTTGGGCTTGGATGGATTGGAGGTAGGTAAGGATTTGGGTAATGGATGCGGTGTGGGAGAGGTGGGCATAGTAGAGGTGGGACAAGCTGAGGTGGAGGAGGAGGTGCAATGGTAGTAAAGGGAGAGGTTGGAAAGTGGCGGAAGGGGGGAGGAGCAGGTATAGGGGTGGGGTCTAGTTCCATGGTTTCAAAAATAGAACCCATTAAGAAGAGTAGGCCTCTGTAGTGAAGGGTTGAGTTCGGTGTAGGGAGGTCTCGGTGTGTGTGGTGATGGGCGGGGAATTTGAGGGGCTTTGGGAGTGCAGGGGATGGGGCAATAAAATCAGTATAACTCCTCTAAAAGCACAGGCATTGGAGGGTGAAATTGGTGGTGTGAATGGTTGGAGTGGTTGGTGTAGAGGGGAGTCCATGGTGGAATGATGGAATGTGTGGGAGATGGGACAGTGGGATAGGTGAAAGTCAGGGCTTGAGTAGGGGAGTAGGGAGCAAGGGCAACTTCCTCCAAAGTAGGTGTCTGGTGAAAAGCTGGTCACCAAAGGTACTGGCAGAGATGTTTCAAGAAGTGGGGCAGCTAAAGAGCTGGTCACCACAAGATTTGGCAGAACTGGATCGGGCAAAGTTGATTCAGACAAATTTGGCTCTGGCAACATGGCAGAGCTCAATTGTAAGCTCAAATGCACTGCAGGGTGGCTTGGTGGAGGCTCATCTGCAGATGTGGGTTCTGCTCACTCCTGGCTGTAGGTTCGGTCTGCGTGAGGCATGTGCAGTTCACTGCCTCTCTCATCCTTCTTTGCATAGTCTGGCTTGTAGTCCAAGCCTATTACGCAAAATTGTGAGCGGTCATGACTTCAAATGGCTCCTTACTATCAATGTCCAATTGGCTCGAGGAGTGTGATCAATCACTGCCAAATGGTAGGCCCTATCTTACGCTCTTTCTTGACTTGATGCGACATCAGCCATAACAAAATTAACATAGGGGCATTGAAAATTGCCTTGGAGAAATGAAAGAGGGCCTCTAAAATTGGTGTTCTCCTCTCTTGGGTGCTTGATGACATAAAAGCTGCCCCTTAAAATGGAATCCATTAATAGAAATTGGGGGGCAAGGTCTCTTCTCATGATGGACTGCCCAGTGCCCATAATACCTTGGGTTAAATAGGCAGCTATCTCTCTAAAAGAGGCCGTTTCTGGAGAAGCCAAAGGACGGAGGATCAAATTGGAATGGTATCCCTAAAGCGTTCCCTATGTCTTCCAATGTCACGATGATCGCATCAATCATCAATGAAAATTACAAGGGTAGGGACATACATCTTTTCGACCTTGATTAGGTTTTGGTACCATAACTTCACCATCCTTGGGTAAATTTTTCTGGTAAGGGGTAAGGATATTGCTTAGTGAAGCCTCTCTAAGGTATCTTAAGGATGGCAAGCACTGGTTTGGTGAAAAAGTTTGTCTACCATCATCAGTATTAGTTTAACCGAGCGTCAATGAAGGGGTTAGGTAGGACCAAATGAATGAATGGGCGGGAGGAAGCTCGGGCTCGGGGCTAGCAGCGGGGTGGGTTCCTCATGTCTAATTTTCTTACCTTTCTCCACCCTATCGCCTTTATCCATTGAAAGTTTCCGTTTAGTTGAAGTTTTGGCTTTTCCTTTTGCTTTTGGTGTCTGTTGCTCACTTTCTTAGTAGAGGATTTGAGAACATTGCGACCAATGATTTCTCTGCTTTTCCCATTCTAGATTGATGTAAAAAAATGCCCAAAATAGATCTTGACACATAATCAACTTACTAAATGATAACGGAGAGAATGGGTAGAGAAATACGAGATCTAGGGTTTATGTTTGAGCAGTTGTTTGCTTGAAATCCCCCGTTACAAGCTAAAATCCTTCTCTCTGAAAATGCAAATGATCTACACAATCGATTACAAAAGGGTAGTAAACTTGTTAACTCGTGCAAGGAGAGAAGGAAAGTAGGGTTTAGCATGAAGAGTCGCTCTGCAGAAGAGTTTGAAATGAAACCCACTTGAAAGGGTTTAAATATACTCAAAGTTAATATAAAGTGCCTTTAAGTTTTCGAAAAGTTCCAAAGAGACCTTTTTACAATTGCGAATGGCATCGATACCATTGACAAGTTAACGACGAAACATCATTTACGCAAAGGAATTAGCTTGAACTATCTTTTCGAAAAGAAAATGGCTTGACACCAACTATTCGAAAAGCACATCTTTGCTTTTGGCGTTCATTCAGACTCAGTCTATTGAAAAGGCAATTTGGACTTTGCGAAAAGCGAATTATGACTTTGCGACTGAACTTTAAGCATGTTTAAACTATGCGAAAAGAGATAAAAGCAGAAACAAAGAAAATAAACAAAAACTATGATATACAAACGTAATGTACAGTTTTCTACCATCAAATTTTTGGAGATTCGTGATGATAGATTGGCAGTACAGGCTCCTGGGTATTTTCAATGCATGGTTTGAGCCTCTGACCATTGACCTTTATGATTCTTCCATTACTTGGATCAAGGATGTCAACAGACTCGAAGAAGCTTGAGTGACAGTGTATGGCCCTTCCCATCTGGATCTCAGTTTTCCTGGGAAAAACTTGAGCTTTGAGTTAAATAACCATACCTTAGAACCAGCTGTGAACTCTTTTCTCAATAAATTTTTATCGTGAAAAGTTTTTACTTTCTCTTTATATAATCTTGAATTGTTGTATGCATCCATTCGCAGCTCTTCTACCTCAGCAAGTTGCAATTTCCTGTGATTACCAGCAGTAGTTAGATCCATGTTCAATGTTTTAATGGCCCAAAAAGCTTTATATTCTAACTCTACTGGTAAATGGCATGCTTTGCCATAGACCAACGTAAATGGGGACATACCAATTGGGGTTTTATAGGCTGTCCTATATGCCCACAATGCATCATTCAGCTTAAAGGGCCAATCCTTTCTGTCCTTCTTCACAGTCTTTTCCAAAATATGTTTGATTTCTCTATTGGAAATCTCCACTTGTCCACTGGTTTGTGGATGATATGGAGTGGCTACTCTATGAGTCACAGAGTATTTCTTCAACAATGTTTCAAAATGTCTATTACAAAAATGGCTTCCCCATCACCGATAATGGCTCTGGGAAAACCAAACTGGAAAAATGTGATCCTTAAGAAATTTCAAAACCACTTTGTGATCATTTGTTTTAGTAGTGGCTTCAATCCATTTGGATACATAATCCACAACTACTAAAATGAAGTTATTCCCATTGGAAGGAGGAAAGGGACCCATGAAGTCTATCCCAAACATCAAACAACTCAACTACCAAAATAGGTACGTAAAAGGCATTGAGTTTCTCTTGGAAATCTTTGCCTAATTTTTGTGATTCTGGCGGGACTTACAATCTTTGAGGCATCCTTGAAAAGTGTAGGCCAATAAAATCCACACCGCAAAACTTTTGCAGCAGTTTTGTTCCACTAAAATGACCTCCACAGCACATTCATGACACATAGAAAGTATTCTATGAAATTCTTGGTGGGGACACATTTCCTTATTATTTGATCGCACAACTCTTAAGCAGATAAGGATCCTCCCGGATGAAGTGTTTAACTTTTGAGAAGAAAAGATCTTTATCCATTCTATTCCAATGGTGAGGAATTCTTCCAATAGCCAAAAATTTGACTATGTTTGGCAAACCAAGGAGTGTGTTCACTAATGGCGAGTTGCTCATTAGGGAAAGATTCATTGATAGGCAACCTATCAATCTCGGCGATTAAAATTACGGAGAGGTGATCGACCACATTCTCCACCCCTTTTTTATCTTTAATCTGTAGATCAAATTCCTGTAATAGGAGAATCCACCTGATTAATCTTGGTTTGGTGTCCTTCTTAGACAGAAGGTATTTCAAGGCAGAGTGGTCAGTGAACACCACTATTTGTGAACCCAAGATATATGACCTGAATTTTTCTAAAGCAAAAACAATTGCCAGCAGCTCCTTCTCAGTTGTTGTGTAATTGAGCTGTACATCAATAATTGATCTACTGGCATAAGCTATAACATGAGGCAGCTTATCTTTTCTTTGTCCAAGGACAACTCCCAAAGCATAATCTGATGCATCACACATCAGTTCAAAAGATAATGAATAATCTGGAGACTGCAATATTGGAGCTGAAATCAGACAGTTTTTTAGGCATTCAAAAGCCTTCATGCATTCATTATTGAAAACAAAAGGGACATCTTGGCACAGCAAATGACAAAGAGGTTTAGTTATTTTACTGAAGTCCTTGATGAACCTTCTGTAAAATCCAGCATGTCCTAAAACACTTCTGATTTGTTTAACAGTTTTGGGAGGCGGTAAATGTGCAATTAACTCAATTTTTACTTTGTCCACCTCAATGCCCTTGTGGGAAACAACATTGCCAAGGACAATGCCCTGGGTGACCATGAAATGGCTCTTTTCCCAGCTCAAAACTAGATTGGTTTCTTCGTATCTTTGTAGTACCAATTTGAGATGGTGTAAAAACTAGGAAAAACTGTTGCCATAGATTGAGAAATCATCCATAAAAATCTCCATAAATTGGTCAATCATATCAGAAAAAATTGCATACATGCATCTTTGGAAGGTAGCAGGAGCATTACAAAGACCAAAAGGCATTCTCCTATAGGCAAAAGTGCCAAAAGGGCACGTGAATGTGGTCTTTTCCTGATCTTGTGGGTACACAGGAATTTGGTTGTAACCAGAGTAACCATCAAGAAAATAGTAATAAGCTTTTCCTGCTAGCTTATCTACGATCTGATCAATGAATGGGAGGGGGAAATGGTCTTTTCTGGTCATTGCATTTAATTTTCTGTAATCAATACAGACTCTCCATCCAGTTGTTTGCACAGTTGACATAAGCTCACGAATCGAGGTTTACATGATTCAGTTTCTTGGTACCACTGTGTAGGTGCTACCCAAGTTGAATCGAAATGGGATAAATGACCCGCATCCAACAACTTAACAACCTCTTTCATGACCACTTCTTGCATATGAGGGTTCAACCTTCTTTGCATTTCTCTAGAAGGCTTTGCATCTTCTTCCAAGTGGATTTTGTGCATACAAGCAATTTGGTGATTCCTCCTAAATTAGCAATAGTCCTAATTTCCTTTATGTTCTTTCAAGACTATCAGACTCTTCCTCTTGCTCCTTTGTGAGAGAGGAAGAAATAATGACAATGATTTATGATTACCTAAGAACACATACTTCAAATTTTTTTCGCATCTGCTTTAGTTCTAAATCGTGGGTGAGAAAAGAAGGTAACAAAGGTACCTTAGATGTTTGTGGAAGGGGAGAGTAGCAGTTTCAAGAAGAGAAACTTCTTGATTGTTTAAAGTTCCTTGCACAACATTTATTTCCTCGAATTTGAGATACAACTTGCTTTATTTTTACATATCCCCATGCATCTTTAACATCGTGGTGAAGTCTTCACCCCATAAATTGTTTGTAAAGTCCTTCCACAAGTTCATCCAATAGATCAACATGAAAACATTCTTGAGCTGAATTGAGGCGTGTGTGACTACATTATAAACATTTAATTTTACCTTCATGTTTCAAATGAGACTTCCATAATACGGACACACATTGAATGCAAGCATTTCTTTGTAGCCGAGAATGGTCTTACCAAAATAATGAGGATGGAAGTTTTACTTTTAGTTGGTTCCATATCCAAAACTAGAAAATCAGCGAGGATAGAAGAATTTATCTACTCCCACCAATACATCTTCAATCATCCCTCGGCTTTCTTTCGAGATCTGTCAGTTGTAACACCACATGAGTGGGTTTTAATTCTCCCAAACCTAGTTTCTCATATCTGAATATGGAAGTAGGTTGACACTAGCACCAGATCTAATAAAGCCTTTTCAATGGTGTGTTCCCCAATAATGCAAGGGATTGTGGGATTCGAATCTTGAAGTTTAGGAGGTGTAGTAATGGATAACACACGTTAATTCTTTCCACAAAGACCTTTTTTGGACAAGCTGTATCCTAGATTGTCTTTTGTGAGTGCAAACATCTTTCAAAAATTTTGCATATGCTGGAATTTGTTTGATTGCCTCAAGCAAAGGTAAATTTATCTTGACTTGCTTGAAAATCTCCATCATCTCATCTATTTTTGTGTTCCCTTTATCAAAAGGGATCTGATTTCATTGCATGAGAAATGGTAAATGAGGAACTAATCTTTCATCTATAGCTTTAGAAGTGTTTTCGAAATTTTTACTTTTGTTTTTCATTTTTTGGTTTTACGAGGTACATTCTAACCCCTTGCTATCGCTATCTTTGCTTGCTCTTGCTGCATATCTTTATCCTCTTCCTCATTTCTTTCTTCTTCAGTACCCACTTTGTTATCTATCATTTTTCCACTTCTCAAAGTGGTGACAGTTTTTACTTCTTCATGTGAATTAGAACCATGAACTGTCCTTTGGGATTGTTCAAAGGTTGGCTGGGTAACTTTCCTTCCTCTCTTTTTGCCAAGGTATTTGAAAGCTGTCCCAATGTTTCTTCAATCTTCTTTATGCTCTGGCTGTGAAAATTTACAGTTTGAGTTAAAGATCCTAAATTTTGAAGTGAATTTAGGACTTGATCTTCAAAAGAAAGGGACCTGGAAGGGTTTTGAACTGGGGCAGACTGCTGCACAGGTTGTTGTGGAATGGGCTACTGAAAGTTTGGTTTGACATAAAAATTATGCTGATACGGCTGAGCAGTTTTGAAAGGCATTTGGTTCTTTGGTTGCTGCTGCTATTGTGATTGATAATTCCCTGGCTCCACCTCAAATTGGGGTGCCCTCTCCATGGATATTCATTTGACTGCATCTGTCCAATTGATTGGGCAGCATGAGCTTGCTCCACCACTAAATCTGGGAATTGTGGTGCAGCCGGACATTGGCCAAGTGAATGAGTAGGGGACTGGCATATCAGACATGCCTCCTCTACTCTTGAAATATTTGGATTTTTAAGTGAGTCCATCAATCTATCAAACTTTGTGGTTAGATTGTCCATCTTTCTTTCCAACTCATTCACCTCATAGATCTTCCCTTTGGTGGGTTGGTGGTTGTTCAACCTAGCAGGATTTTCAATTTCTCTTGACAGAGATTCCTGCTGAGTTGAGTTTTCACCAATCACCTCAAATAAGTCCCAAACCTCTTCAACTATTTTTTGCAAGTAAGTGCCTCCACAGGAGGCATCCACCATATTTTTGCCTTTTTGATCAATTCCTTGATAGAAGCTTTGAACTAGCTGCCACTTATGAATTTGATGATGAGGACATTGCCTTAACAGTTCCTTGAATCTTTCCCATGCTTCATGGAAAGTTTCAGTTGAGTTTTGGGAGAATGAAATGATACTTTGTCTCAATTGGCTTGTTTTAGACATTGGGAAATATTTGGCTAAAATTGACCTTTAAATCATTCCAAGAAGTGAATCTTTGTTTGGATAACCATGCTCTAGCTTTATCCTTTAATGAAAAAGGAAAGAGCCTAAGCATGGTTGCTTCTGGACCAAGTCCAGCTATGTTGAATGTGGTGCAAAGAGCCAAGAATTCATCCACATGTTTGTATGGGTCTTCCTTACTCAACCCATGGAAGGAAGGAAGCATTTGGATAGTTGATGACTTGATCTCATAATTTCCTTCAACAGTAGGAAATTGAATGCAAAAGGGGGAATTATAAGCACCAGGTGCAAAGTAATCCCTCAAAAGTCGAGGTTCTTCACCCATAGTAGCAGAATTTTGTATTGTTTGTTTGGTTCGTAGTAGCCTTTCAACTTCTAAATTCAATGGGAGAATCTCGGGGCTGAGAGTCCTCCTACCAAACATACAACTCAGAACAAAAAAAAATCTGATTATGCACAGCAAATCTTCAGAATTCCTTTCAGTAATTTCCCTTCTTTAAAAACCGGAATATGAATAACTGCACAGATATAAACAATAGAATAGTTTAGTACTGATAAAAATTAAAATGAAAACTTAGGTCTATCTATTTTAGAACAAATTCCCCAACAACGGTGCCAAAAACTTGTTGTTACTTCTTAGTGTGCTTGATTTATGTGAGTTTTGAAAACAGATTTATAGCTGCTAAATTACAGTGGCTCTAGACTATATAAACAAATAAAGAAATATATACGTTAGAAGAATTAGCCTGCAAGATCAGGGCCAATTGTAGCAAGTTTTAAAAGTAAGTGAGTGAAAGATCGTCCACAGAGAATTTGTCTAAAATGTAAGATAAACCTCCATATCTGAGCTACCAGATCTGGCTTCTTATCCTATCTAGAAAACTGATAGGATGAGAGGTTTGAATTTGTCACGTTTAACAAACTAAAAATAAAGAAAAATTTAAACTAAATGATCCAGATCCGAGTTGGGGGAGTGATTGAAACAAAGATGGAGAAGTAATATCTAAATCTGATTTGGTCTTTGAAATCTAATGAGAATAACTGACTCAACGAGGTGATCCAATTTTCATCTGGCTACAAGCACAGATGTAAGAGATATAAATCTAATTCAAGGATTAGGCTTACGCTTATGGCTATGGTCTATCCACTTTAATGGCCACAAACCATCCAATAGTCTTTAATCCAAATCCTCAATTCATAACAATAAACATCACTACAAATGCTGTAAGAGACTAGGTTACCAACACTAATTCTTACAGGATTAATGAATCAAGGGAAATTGCATGCACAACAATGAATCTAAAGGAGTCTAATGTACTGAGGAGATCAGAGGGAACCCTTGACATGAGTCCAATGGAGAATGCATAGTTTACAGCAACCTTTTAAAATTCATCCTTACAATTTACAGAGCACGGCTTAACAGCTCTCGGATTTGCAGTCGTGGATGTAAACTCTCCTTTGAGTTACAGTAGTATCTCACAGCTCTCAAACGCAAGTACAAAGTAGGCTATTACAAGGATTGCAGACAAGTTATGCATTTGAAATGGGGGATTAGAAATGAAACTCAAAATCTGGACGCCTCAATTGGGCAAATGCTTCGTCAATTTATAGCTTTCCCCAGGTCCAGCTCAGATGTGTATCAACCAATCAGAGGTTCTCAGATCTGTATTGACCAATGGTAGTCGAGCACGGGGATTGAGATCTGTTCTGGCCAATCAGAATTCCTCGATCTGTTTCAGCCAATCAGGTGAAAAAGGCATCAATTCTGTTATGCATTTTGAAAGTTTGTTAGAGTTTCTAGAAGTTCCTGCCAAGTTATTCTCTCTCTAGGTGCTCACGTGGGGTGGAATATTCCTTCGCTTTATGCTTAGAACCCTCTGGAATGTCCCTCGGTTTTAAAACGCATTAGGGGATGCAGATTCTTGAATTGCCCTTGTTAAAGCTGAATCTCGAATACCTTTTACAAAGCTTAGGGCCTTTTCAAAGTGTTGTGACTCAAGCTCTTTTAGCAATGTTCAATCTCTCTTGAATTGTGTTTTCTCCTTTTTGAAAGTTCAATCTTCTCTTGAAGTGTGTTTTCTCCTTTTCGCAAAGTTCAATCTTCTTTTGAGGAGTTCGAGATGCTCTTGAAGCTTCGCTGAGTTTTAGTCATTTTCGGAGTTCAAGGTTCTTTATGAAAAGTGCGGGTTCTTTGAAAAGAACTCAGAGTGCATTTCTGTTCCTCTTTGCCTCTTTCACTTCCTTTCTTTGGGTGACATGGATTGTCATCTTTTGGCATTTTAAGTTGCTTTTATGGTTAAGCCTTTGTCTTTATTGTTAGGTACAACACTTATTTAGTTCTCTCAAAGGTCTATCAAGACTTAAGTTTAGGGGTAAAAAATGGTATTTTTCACTTGTCAACAGCTTGGTCTGCAATTGGGGTTCTTAGTTCGGTTATTCTTTCTGATATTTGAGAGCTGATCTCTTCTCTCTTAAGAGGTGGAGTCGAAGTATTCACACCTTCTTCCAGAATTGCTTTTTCTGGCCCCACAAATTCTGCAATTTATGCTATGTTAGTCTCCTCCATTTCCTCATGAATTTGGGGGACTTGTTGTATAGAGGGGTTACTTTTGGTGAGAGGAGCTAATGGGATTTTTTCTTATTTTGAGCACCTAAAGCTCTCCTATAGGCTAAAACTGTTAAGCCTTCCTCTGGTTTTGTTAAAGCTTTTTCCTTGGGGTCTATACTATACCCCACATTTATCATCAGATTCGTTATAAATCTTCCAAATGGCAAGGTCAATCTTTTCGTCTGGTATTTTTCTTGACTCAGCTTCTCCCTCACGACAGTGATTACCTTAAAAAGGTAAGAGGGCACATTAAACCAATAGCAATTTGCCATTAGGTACAATGCCTTCAAAAATAATGCTCTTCCCTGTGTTCCATGTCCCGTGGGGTGAATAGTATTATGGATAACCACATCGAAAAAGTGGATTGATAAACTCCTTACTTCTAGATCCTTTCTAAGGAAAAAGGACCTATCTCGTTGAGCTTTGCCTAATAATTCTGTTGCCATTTGGGGAAAATTGGAGAGGGTATCTGATGGCATCCTCAAAAGGTTATCTCTTGGTTATCTTGGGACAATTGTGGTATCTCTAGGGGTGCATTCATAACCTTGGCGATCATTTCCTTTGAAATTTCGATCGGTAGTCCATCAATATTAGTGGAGAGGGTGTGGGGTAATCCATGACTGCCTTTGGTCATATTTTTGTAAAACTACCCCACCAATCTAGGATAGATTGGTGTGACTACTGGCTTCAAGAAATAGGTCAACCCGACATCCTTAAAACATTTAATAGCTTCTTGTTAAGTAGTAAAAAATGCTAGTTTTCACCCCTTAACCAGACCTTTGATGGACCTGTGAGCACACTAATAAATACCGGTTGAGTCTTTTTTGTAGATAGTAATAAAAGATAGGAATAGTGCAGAAAACCACTCAAAAAGGCTGCATAAAAAAGTCCATCTCTCAGCACAGTGCAGACCCAGCAATGGCACATAAGAGGGCTGCACACCATTGGCCACTTGGGGCTTGTGGCAACAGCAGGGCCGAGTTAAGGAAGTGAAAGCAAGCAGAAAACATCCTATCGAGAGGTTATCTGAAGGATTCGATAGGAGCTGAGAGCTAAAAATGAAGGAATTCGTGCAGATGGAAGGGTTTCGATAGGATCTGAAGACAGAGAAAGGAAGAATTCGTGCGAGTTGAGAAGTTTGATAAGATCCAAGAACCTATCGAGCAGCTGAAAGAAAGAAAGAAATCATCCTATTGAAAGCCTGCCTGAGGTGTAAAGGGAACTTATCGGATGGTTGCCTAAACCTATCGAAATGGAGAAGTTGGAGCTTAGACCTATCAGAAGGTACTTGAACATTTCGACAGGAGTGAGAGCAATCCTATCGAAATGCTGTCATGTAGAGCTGAACCTGTTGAAAAGCTTTCCCAACCTATCAAATGCTCCAGACAAAGGGGCAGAGAATGCTGAAGTGTCAAGAGAAGGCTCATCCTATCGAAACCTATCGAAGAGATCTGAGAACCTAGCGAAAGGACCAAAAAGCTCCATTTGAACCTGTCGAAAGCTTCCTTAGCCTGTCGAAATCATGTGAAGAACTTCTCAGAAAATAGGTTGTTCACACGCTACAACTTGGTGACCTAATGCACGCAACTCGAGGCACTTTGGTGACCGGCACGGCCATCCTAAAAATGCCCTAGGAAACCCTAACCAACCCCACGTACTCTGACATAACACTAACGAACTCTAAGGACCTTCTAGAAGGGAATATTGGTGGGAGAAATGAGAGGGAAAAACTATATAATGAGATCCCCAATTTTAATTGGGGGGATCGAAATCTAGAGATTAGGGCTTGCAACAAAATTTTGTTTTCCATCCTTTAGCTCAATGATGGTTGGCTAACTCCCTCAGAGCACCAAGGGGTGAGGTATGATCTGTAATTGGGTAAGGTTGAGAGTGTTATTTGTGGGTCAATTGCTGCACAGACGATAAATCTGAGAGCATTTCATTGTAGAGTGAGTTTTACGCAATGCAAATGTTGATTTTATTGTTTTAATTAGATCTATAATTCCCTTGGTTTCATTTGGTGCTCAATCGGATTTGTGTAGAGGAGTTCGTTGATCAGCACACCCACTTAACTGGTAGACCTCTTGGATACCATTTGATCTCCCTAGATCTAATATCCCTGCAATTACTTGTGTCTGTGACCTGGTAATTGCAGCATCTATAGTGGTTTTAATGCTCTGATTGAAACCTTTGAGTTGGAGGAAATCTATAGGATGGTCCGTTACCATTAAAGTGGACAAACTATAGCCTTAAGATCAGTTCAATCTCTGGTTTCACTTGGATTCTTCCACCTTAAACCTTTGGGTCAGATGAAGTCTATAGGATGGTCTGTGACCATTGAAGTGGATAGATCATAGCCTTAAGATCAGTCAAATCCCTTGGTTTATAGTAGAATCTTCTACTCTCCAGCTGTGCTTGTAGCCAGCTGAGAGATTGGTGTGCTTTGAACCCCCTATAACACAATCAGCTCAATCCAATTGCATTAAGTTCAAACCCCAAGGTGTTCTAATTCCTTCCAATTGTGAGATCTGAACTCTGGACTAGATCCCAGTTAATTCTGCATTTTATTTGTAGTTTAGTTTAACTGACAACACTTTAAAACCTCTCTTTTCTTTTACTAACCTAGTATTAGGTAGGGTGCCAGATCACTTTCAGATATGGAGATCTACCATATGTTGAACTTACCTCCCTCGTGACATTCCCTTACTTACTCTTTTAAAACTTACTACAACAGGCCCTGAATACTTGCAGGTCGCTGTGTGTGATCTACCTTGAATTGCGTAAATTTAAACCCCTTTTTGAATGCAAGACAGTTCACTAACAAGTTTTTGGCACCGCTGCCGGGGAGGTGTGCTTTTAAATTGGTAGATCTAAGTTTGTTTTAGTTTAGATCATAGATCTGTGATAGTTTGTTTGATTTTTCAGTAACTGTGTTTGTAAGTCTTGTTGTTTTCTAGTTCTTTTTGTAATTTCATCAGATCTGGAGCTGCTGCTAAGGAAGAACATTGTGCTAGAGGCTACTCTTGAGTTTGCTTCTCTCTACCCTTGTTAATTTGTCAGATCTGTTGATTTTATTTTAGATTCATTGGTCATTGGTTTTTATTCCGGATTATTGTGTTTGAAGATTTGCTCTATAGTAAGATTGTGAGTGGTGTATATTTGGAAGAACTCTGAACCCTCAGATTGTTCCATTAAATCCAAAGGTTGAAAGAATTATCAGATCTAGACAAATTTCACCCACATCTGTTGCAGCTGAATCTACCAAAATGGGTGAGCAACAACAGCCTAGAACTCTAAAGGAATTTAATGCACCAGGGGTTTACAATTCTCCCTTTTGCATTCATTTCCCTGCTGGTCAAGGAAATTATGAAATTAAGTCTTCCATAATCCAGATGCTACCCTCATTCCATGGCCTGACCAAAGAGGATCCATACAAGCACATTGACGAATTCTTAGGACTATACAACACTTTCAATATCACAGGTTTGGGGGAGGAGGCAACCAGGATGAGACTCTTTTCTTTTTCATTGAAGGATAGAGCCAGGACCTAGTTATCCATGCTTCCCCCCAACAGTATTCAGTCATAGAGTGATCTTCAATGTCAATTTTTGGCCAAATTTTTTCCTATGTCCAAGCCAAGCCAGTTGAGGAAGGGCATTATGTCATTTGCTCAAGATCCAACTGACACCAATCTTGGGAGAGATTCAAAGAACTCCTGAAGAAATGTCCCCATCATCAAATCATTAAGTGGCAACTTGTCCAAAGTTTCTATCAAGAGATTGATTCCAAAAGTAGGGGCATGGTTGATGCCTCTTGTGGTGGTACTTACCTCCACAAAACTTCTGAGGAGGCTTGGGAGTTGTTTGATATCATTAGTGAGAACTCCATGCAAAGGGAGAATTTGTCTAGGGATTTAGATCCTCCTAGAATGGTAAAGGAGAATACTACCAGAGGGTACATAGTGATTTGGAGAGAAAAATGGACAGTTTGGCATTGAGATTTGATAAGCTCATGGGAACAATGCAACCACCCATGACTGCTAGAGTGGAGGAGGCATGTGCTATATGCCAGTCCCCCATTCACTCCTTTGAAGAATGCCCCTCAGCTGTCCAATTTCTAGATTTTGTTCTAGAGCATGTGGCTGCCACCCAGTCCTATGGGCAACAGCCTGCTGCTGGGTACCAATGGAGAAACCATCCCAACTTGAGGTGGACACAAGATGCCTACCCAAACCAGCAACAATAGCAACAACAGCTCATGCCCTAAAAAAATGCTCAACCCTACCACCAAAGTAATGTTCTCAAACCTCATTACTTGCAGCCCATGACCCAGCCTGTGCAGGAACCTGCACCCCCTCCAGCTTTGAGATCACTTTCTTTCGAGGAACAAGTTCTGGCCTCATTATAGAATTTGGGTCCCTTATCTCAAACTATGCACTCTTACAGCCAAAGCATTAAAAAGATAGAAGACCATCTTGGTCAGCTGTCTAATGCTTTGACTAAGAGAGAGGAAGGGAGGCTGCCTAGCCAACCATTGGATAACCCA
The DNA here is from genome assembly GCA_021018995.1 of Chloranthus sessilifolius. Taxonomy (NCBI): domain Eukaryota; kingdom Viridiplantae; phylum Streptophyta; class Magnoliopsida; order Chloranthales; family Chloranthaceae; genus Chloranthus; species Chloranthus sessilifolius. The sequence goes on from CM037596.1 coordinate 46,512,460, forward strand.
ATGAGACAGTTTGTAGTGGGTGAAGTTTCCTCCACCCATGAGAAAGCTAAATCTATTACTACATTGAGAAGTGGAAGGCTGGTGGATAATAAAGTAGGCTGTGAGCCTGTGAGAAATTTAGAAAAAGAAAAAGAAGTGGTTTTCGAAAGGACACAACAAAAGCCACCAATGGTGGACAACCAGGAACAACCCAGTTTGAATAAGAAAGAGAATGAGGATTCTCAAGAAAATAAAAAATTTAAAAAGAAAGATGACCAGTTGGCTAAGGCTGCAAATGAGGGAGTAGTCCCACATTTTCCATTTCCCAAGGCATTGCAAGCACCTTCCCCTTTCGACAAAGGGCAAGGTAAAATAGAGGAAATGATGGAGACTTTTAAGCAAGTGAAGATCAACTTGCCTTTACTTGATGCAATCAAGCAAATTCCAGCCTATGCCATGTTCTTGAAAGACTTGTGCACCCATAAAAGACAGTCTAGGATGCATTTATCCAAGAAAGTCTTTTCAGCAAAAAAGGTAAAACAAATATTGATTATAGCCACCCCAACCAAACTCCAAGACCCTGGAGTCCCCACTATCCCCTGCATCATTGGGGATCATACTATTGAAAAGGCCTTGTTAGATCTGAGAGCCAGTGTGAACTTGCTTTCATATTCAGTATATGAGAAGCTAGGATTAGGAGAGTTGAAGCTCACACATGTGGTCTTATAACTAGCTGATAGATCTGAAAGGAAGCTTGTGGGGATCATTGAAGATGTTTTGATTAGGGTTGACAAATTCTTTTATCCTGCTGATTTTCTGGTGCTGGACATGGAACCAACCAAGTGTTTTACTTCCATACCTGTAATATTAGGAAGGCCCTTTTTGGCCACGGCTAATGCTTGTATACAATGTAGGTTAGGAGTCATTGAGGTATCCTTTGGTAATATGAAAGCCAAATTGTTTGTGTACAACACAACCAATCAACCCCATCTCGATGAGGACTATTTTTCCATCAATGTGATAGATGAGGTTGTGCAAGAAAATTTGAATATGCTACTGCATGGTAATGAGTGGTTTAATGTTTTTGACGAAGTATGGAAGGAAACAGAGGAAGAGAAGGCCTCCACCTCTGAGATTGAGCATGTGAAAATTGTATCTTCTGAAGCAAAGCCAGCAAAACATCAGCCATGGAGGCTTACTTTGTTGCCTCTTCCACCACCCTCTAAGGCACCCCTATTGCCTTCCCTCATCAGTCCCCCAGATGTGGAGTTAAAACAGCTCCCAAAATCTTTGAAATATGTCTTTTTAGGAGACAATAACAAATTGCCAATGATAATTTCTTCTTCCCTCACCCTTGAGCAGGAAAAAGAACTACTTTGTGTGCTAAAAAGGCATAAGAGGGCAATAGGATGGACCATTGCAGACTTAGGGGGGATCAATCCTGCTGTGTGCATGCATAAAATCCATCTTGAGGAAGGCTCTAGACCTTCTAGAGAGATATAAAGGAAACTCAATCCACACATGCAGGAAGTTGTGATGAAGGAGGTAGTCAAACTCCTCGATGCTAGGATAATTTACCCTATCTCGGATTGTCAATGGGTGGCACCTACCCAGGTAGTACCTAAGAAATCCGGAATTACGGTAATGGAACCAGACTCAGGTGAGCTGATTCCAATAAAACAGACCACTGGTTGAAGGGTATGGATAGATTACCAAAAGCTAAATGAGAAAACCAGTAAGGATCACTTCCCATTGCCTTCATAGATCAAATCTTGGACAAGTTGGCAGGCAAGGCCTATTACTATTTTCTTGATGGATATTCAGGGTACAATCGGATCCCTGTCTACCCTCAAGACGAAGAAAAAACTACATTCACTTGCCCATTTGAAACCTTTGCATATAGAAGGATGCCATTTTGGTTGTGTAATGCACCTGCCACTTTCCAAAGATGTATGTATGTCATTTTCTCTTACATGATTGATAAGTTTTTGGAGATCTTGATGGATGATTTCTCCATTTATGGTGTTGATTTTAGGCAATTCCTACACCATCGTAGCTCTGTGCTGCAAAGGTGTGAGGAGACCAACCTAGTTTTACGTTGGAAAAAGAGTCACTTCATGGTGACTCAAGGCACTGTCCTAAGACATGTTGTCTCCCACAGAGGAATAGAGGTTGATCAGGCTAAGATTGACTTAATTACACATTTGCCCCCTCCCGAAACTGTCAAACAAGTCAGGTCATTCTTGGGCCATGCTGGGTTCTATAGGAGGTTCATCAAGGACTTCAGCAAAATTTCCAAGCCTCTTTGCCACCTGTTGTGCCAGGAGGTTCCCTTTGAGTTCAATGATGAATGCCTTGCTGCTTTTGAACTGTTAAAGACTTGTTTGACTATAGCTCCAATGTTGCAAGCCCCTAATTTTTCTCTGCCATTTGAGCTAATGTGTGATGCATCAGACTTCGCCATTAGTGCAGTTTTGGGCCAAAGAAGAGACAAGGCGCCATGTGTGGTAGCGTATGCTAGTAAATAAATGGTTGATGCTCAATTGAATTACACCACGACTGAGAAGGAGCTATTAGCCATTGTATTTGCTTTGGAAAAATTCAGGTCTTATGTGCTGGGATCAAAAATCACTGTGTTTACTGACCACTCAGCCTTGAAATACCTCTTGTCCAAGAAGGAAGCCAAAGCAAAACTAATCAAATGGATTCTTCTTTTGCAGGAATTCCACTTGGAGATTAAAGACAAGAAGGGAGTTGAGAATGTGGTTATTGACCATTTGTCAAGGATCCCAGAGCCTGAAACAGAGAGCTTGCCCATCAATGACTCTTTCCTAGATGAGCACCTTTTTACTATACAAATAAGTATGCTCTGGTTTGCCAATATAGTAAACTACCTTACTATGGGACGGATCCCTCCACATTGGAATAAGGATGATAGAAGTCTGTTCTTCTCACAGATTTGATATTACATGTGGGAGGATCCTTACCTTTTTAAGCATTCTTGGATCAATGATAAGGCGTTGTGTGTACGAACCGAAGTTCAAAACATTCTAACCATGTGTCATGAACATGCCTATGGGGGCCAATTCAGTGGTAACAAGACTGCAGCGAAGGTGCTTCAAAGTAGTTTCTATTGGCCTACTCTATTCAAAGATGCCCAACAGCATTGTAAAGATTTTCCTCAATGCCAACAAATAGGAAGCATTATAAAGAGAAACTCCATGCCTTTACAACCTATACTTGTTGTCGAATTTTTTAACATTTGGGGAATCGATTTTATGGGACCTTTCCCCCCCTCCTATGGATATAATTTTATCCTTGTAGCTATGGACTACGTGTCCAAATGGGTAGAGGCCATAACTATAAGAACAAATGACCACAAGGTTGTCATTAAATTTCTAAAAGACAACATCTTCTCGAGGTTTGGCATCCCAAAAGCTATTATTAGTGATGGGGGAAGCCACTTCTGTAATAAACCTTTTGCTAAGCTGATGGAAAAATACTCTGTGACCCACAGAGTAGCCACTCCCTACCACCCACAAACCAGTGGGCAAGTAGAGATTTCCAACAGGGAAATCAAACACATTCTAGAGAAGACTGTGAGAACTGACAGGAGGGACTGGTCCATAAAATTGACAGATGCCTTATGGGCTTATAGGACTGCCTATAAAACCCCCATAGGTATATCCCCATTCAGACTAGTTTATGGAAAGATATGTCACTTGCCTGTTGAGTTGGAACACAAATCATATTGGGCTATTAGAGTACTAAATTCCAACTTAAACTCTGCTGGTATACAAAGGAAACTCTAGTTATCTGAGTTGGATGAGTTGTGATTAGAAGCATATGCAAATGCCCGGATTTACAAGGAGAAGACCAAAGCCTTCCATGACAGACACTTGCTACGGAAAGAATTCAAGACAAATGACAAGGTATGGATGTTCAACTATAGATTGAAATTCTTTCCAGGAAAGTTGTAGTCCAGATGGGATGGGCCTTTCACAGTTGTACATGTTTCTCCATCTGGGGTTGTAGAAATCATGGACCCTAGAGATGGTAGGACCATGAAAGTCAATGGTCAAAGGCTAAAAATTTGTGTTGAAAAAATTTGTGAGCCTGAGGAGACCATTGATCTTCAGGACCCTCCAGTTTAAAACCTAATTTCATTGTGTATCATATGTATCATATTTCTTTTTGTCTTGATAGTTTATTCATGTACAATAAAATTGCCACGCTAGAGGTAGGCTGTCATCTTGATATTGCTTGCAGTTCAGGGATCATGGGAGCATGTTTATAAGGTCAATAAATCAAATGATTGCATAGCGGTAGGAGTTTGTTGGGTACTGAGACTGAGCACTGTACTGAAATGCAAAGTTATTGGGCTTTTGGAACCTTTCGATAGGTTACTTACACCTTTCGTGAGGTCAGTCGACGATTTCGATAGGTTTTTTGAGGTTTTCAATAGGCACTGAGACTGGTCGATAGATGAAATCAACACTTCGATAGGATCAAGTGGGACAGGAAGAAGGTTTCGATAGGTTCTGAATACCTATCTGGAACCTATCAATATGATGGATCACCCACCATAAACCTATCGAAAGGATGATTCCACCTATCAGAATCCCATCGAATCATTCCATTTGAAAGCTTTATTCACTATGATTTCGATAAGATGCCTTGACCTATCGGAATCACTCATCTCATCCTTCGAAATTGTCTTTCATTCTCTATAACCTTTAGTTAGGACAGTCTCTTCCATTCGACACATACTGAAAACCCTAGCTCCCTCTTCCTCATTTGCTCTTCTTACTATCAGAGCACGTTTTCATCCTTATCCACAAATCGGTGTCTCAGCATTCATTGCGCATACTTCCTTGACTTAACTACCAATCCTAAAAATAGTCCATCATGCAGTCTGCGCTCTATTTCCCACACAGCAACTACCGCTCTATTTATTCCCACTTTCATTTTCAGCCTAGAAGAATGTAAAAAATTTATTGTACCGATTCATATTCTAATGCCCATGCACCTTAAATATCAGCCTCGTCCAGCCCTTCAACATCAATTTCCCCCTGACCTGTGCAATCCTTCCATCCCACACTCATGGCCGACGACAAACCTCAAGAATTGCCGACCAAGTTCTACCCAGTCTGGCCACCACCGCCACCACCGGTCAAGCCTGATCCTCTCCAATTTCTCTAGGATGAATATGAAGAGGTGCAGAGAATCCTGGCCAAGGAGGAAAGGAAAAAGAACAAGAGAAAGAAGAAGAAGCCAAAGACCGAGCCACCACCTCCTCCAACCCCACCCTCTTCAACCCCCCCACCACCTGCTTAGCTCCCATCTCCTTGATCTTTCAATTCCCACCCCCCCTGGCTTGTAGTTCCTCTTCCCCCATAAGCAGGGTGAGGATATCCCTGTGCCAGGGGGACGACGAATTTTGAGTGACAACGAATGTTGTTATTCTGTAGAGATTATTCTCAGTATTGTAGTGTGCTATTTTAATGAAATGTCTTTTTGATGTCATCTATGCTTGTATGCTTTCAATTTTTATTTCTCTTTCGTTTCTAATATTATGTCTTACCTGTTTCCTTACTACCATTCTCCCCACAGTGAGGACACTATTTAGTTTAGGTTTGGGGGTGTGGTAGGCGTGCCAACCAATGAAACTAGTTAATGCTAATGTAGCTATGTTAAAAAAGTTTTTGAAAATAAAGTGATTTCCCACTTGATTTTTTTTGGAAAAAGAGGAAATTAAAAACTTTTTAAAACTGAAATAAGCCGTTTTGATGTGTAGTGAACCTGAAATGAGAGAAAACTGTAAGGATACACCCCAGAAAATTTGATGGAAGGCCATACCTAGTGAGATTTGGGCCTGAAAAATTTTCTTTGAAGAGTGTCTTGGCAATTATTCTGCTCTAAGGACTGATTGGATCTAGTTTTGATCACTAGAAGTTAGGCAAATCCAAGTTGAAACAACTTGACAGTATTCATGACAGTGAGGACATGAAGTACAACCATTCCTTGGACAGTTTGAGCTTAAAATGTCCCACCTTCGAACTGCCCTTGATACACACCATTTGAGCCATAAAAATCTCAGTTTTCTTTGATGAAAACCAAAAAATTTGAACCCAAAACCTTTTGACCTATTTTAGTTCACCCTCAATCTGAGGAATCAAGAGATAGAAGGAGAAGTGAGGTTAGAGGACCAAGTTTTAAGGATTGGTTGAAAGAGAATAAAGCACAGTTGGTGGTATTATGGCATTCCAACCCATAAAAAAATAAAAAAATAAATAAAGGAAAAACATAAAATCAAAGAAAAGGAATGAGGAAGAGAAGTCATTTCATTGAAAGACTGAAAAGAGGATTAGAAACTGGGCACTTCAAATTTAAAAGTTCAAGAAGTAAATGGAATCGTGCTGAAATGAAGAAGGTTGAGTTGCGAATCACCTCCTTACTTGGCTGATTTCTCAATTTGAATCCTTTTTACCCCTTTATTCTTTTGTAAATTTCACCCATAAACCACATTATAATCCAATAAAATGACATTACTGATCTGAAATGGATTGAGCTGTCATGCGGAGATGAGGATTTGTTTGATCTATGGTGTAAAGAATTAGAAAATTTCATAAATTAAAGCAATGCCTATGCTCATGCTTGCAGTCTTATTTGAGGGCTATAATTGCTCTTGAGCTGTGTGAAATGATGCACCCTTCTATTTTTATTATGAGTGAACAGCCCTGGTGAGACTTGGGTCTGAAATCCAATTTGATGGGGGTAGTAGCAAAACAGAATTCGTAAGTGAATGGTGAGCTCTGCATCAAATATTTAAGCAAAATGCTTTAACATGAACTGAGTGATGGTGAAGGAATTACAGCAGAATTTCATGTTTTGAACTGGTGATTTTTATGCTAAAAATCTTTTAAAATTGAAGGTACATGGTGTGGAACTTATTTTATTCACTTAAACTCTATTTTAGCATGCTACATAAGTATTAACTGATTTTATTAGAGAAGTTTGTGGGTACCTTCACTGAATACCCTCAGGAGACTTCACTCCTCCACTAGGGATCACCTGGGGGTTTAAAAGGCTTGATGCATATGCTAAATGCACCCGTGATCCCTACGAAAGTGGCATTCTAATGTTCTTTGTTTTTCCTTTGCTCAGGGACTAGCAAAGCTTAGGTTTGGGGGTATGTTAAGTAGTAAAAAATGCCAGTTTTCACCCCTTAACCTGACCTTTGATGGACCAGTGAGCACACTAATAAACACCTATGGAGCCTGTTTTGTAGATAGTAATAAAAGACAAGAATAGTACAAAAAACTACTCAGAAAGGCTGCACAATGAAGTCCATCTCTCAGCACAGTGCAGACCCAGCAATGGCACATAAGAGGGCTACACGCCATTGGCCACTTGGGGCGTGTGGCAACAGTAAGGCAAAGTTAATGAAGTGGAAGCAGGCAGAAAACATCCTATCAAGAGGTTATCTGAAGGTTTCGATAGGAGCTGAGAGCTAAAAATGGAGGAATTCGTGCAGATGGAAGGTTTCAGTAGGATCTGAAGACAGAGAAAGGAAGAATTCGTCGGTTGAGAAGTTCGATAGGATCCAAGAACCTATCGAGCAGCTGAAAGAAAGAAAGAAATCATCCTATCGAAAGCCTACCTGAGGTGTAAAGGGAACCTATCAGATGGTTGCCTGAACCTATCGAAATAGAGAAGCTGGAGCTCAGACCTATCGGAAGGTACTTGAACATTTCGACAGGAGTGACAGCAATCCTATTGAAATGCTGGCATGCAGAGCTGAACCTATTGAAAAGCTTTCCCAACCTGTCGAATGCTCCAGACAAAGGGGCAGAGAATGTTGAAGTGTTAAGAGAAGGCTCATCCTATCGGAACCTATCGAAGAGACCTGAGAACCTAGCAAAAGAACCAAAAAGCTCCATTTGAACCTGTCAAAAGCTTCCTCAACCTGTCGAAATCGTGTGAAGAACTTCTCAGAAAATAGGCTATTCACACACTGCAACTTGGTGACCTACTACACGCAACCCGAGGCACTTTCGTGACCGGCATGGCGATCCTGAAAATGCCCTAGGAAACCCTAACCAACCCCACGTACTATGACAGAACTCAAACGAACTCTAAGGACTATCTAGAAGGGAATATTTGCGGGAGAAACGAGAGGGAAAAACTATATAATGAGATCCCCAATTGTAATTGGAGGGGATCAAAATCTGGAGATTAGGGCTTGCAACAAAATTCAGTTTTCCCTCCTTTAGCTCAACAATGGTTGGCTAACTCCCTCGGAGCAGCAACGGGTGAGGTCTGATCTGTAATTGGGTAAGGTTGAAAGTGTTATTTGTGGGTCAATTGCTGCACAGTCTACAGATCTGAGAGCATTTCATTGTAGAGTGAGTTTTATGCAATGCAAATATTGATTTTACTGTTTGAATTAGATCTATAGTTCTCTTGGTTTCATTTGGTGCTCAATCGGATTTGCGTAGAGGAGTTTGTTGATCAGCTCAGCCACTTAACTGGTAGACCTCTTGCATACCATTTGATCTCCCTAGATCTGATATCCCTGTAATTGCCTGTGTCTGTAACCTGGTAATTGCAGCATCTATACTGGTTTTAATGCTTTGATTGAAACATTTGAGTTGGAGGAAATCTATAGGATGGTCTGTGACCATTGAAGTGGACAGACCATAGCCTTAAGATCAGTTCAATCTCAGGTTTCACTTGGATTCTTTCACCTTAAACCTTTGGGTCAGATGAAGTCTATAGGATGGCCTGTGACCATTGAAATGGGCAGATCATAGCCTTAAGATCAGTCAAATCCCTTGGTTTATAGTAGAATCTTCTACTCTCCAGCTGTGCTTGTAGCCAGCAGAGAGATTAGTGTGCTTTGAACCCCCTGTAACATGATCAGCTGAATCCAATTGCAGTAAGTCCAAACCTCAAGTTGTTCTTCTCCATTTTCTATTTTTAATTCCTTCCAATTGTGAGATCTGAACTCTGGACTCGATCCCAATTAATTCTGCATTTTATTTGTACTTTAGTTTAAGTGACAACCCTTTAAAACCTCTCCCTTTTCTTTAACTAACCTAGTATTAGGTAGGGTGCTAGATCTCTTTCAGATCTGGAGATTTACCATATTTTGAACTGACCTCCCTGTGGACATTCCCTTACTTACTCTTTTAAAACATGCTACAACAGGTCCTGAATACTTGCAGGTCCGTGTGTGATCTGCCTTGAATTGAGTGAATTTAAACCCCATTTTGAATGCAAGGCAGTTCACCAATACTTCTCCACTCATTTCTAATTTTTCTAAGGATTCAACATCCACTGCAATTTCGGCACCCACGATATGATGCTTCATTGAAGTAGGGGCTTTATCTATTGGCATAGCAGAGGATGCTGGCTTTTTTCCTTTATCTAATTTTAACCCCTTTTTAGGGGCAAACACAGACTCTGTCCAAATAATGGCTTTGGAGGTTCCACTACTAACTACCCCAGAAATTTTGATTTTCTTTTTAGGTGGGTCTGTTGTTTTTGATTTGGCCTTAGGGGCAGCCGACCGCGCGATATGATGAATGATTGGGGTGTTGTCAGAATTATTACCTTCTTCTTCTTCTTCCACTTCTTCCCTCTGTCGTTTTCCCATTTCATTCATAATAGAGCCACTCTTTCTGCAAAAATTAATATCAACACCATTAATTAAACTCAAACTCCATGTATTAAATAAAATCTTTTACAGAAACCCATCCTTTTTACAATAAAAATCATCGCCTTACCTCTTTAAAGATTGAAACCCGAATTTGTAATCATAGAATGAGATGCATGTAGGGTTCTTCAGAATAAATTAGAGGAAGTAATTTTAAGAAAATAAACAGTTAGGTTGGGTGGAAGAACGGTTAAGATTACAAATGATTTGAAAAAGAGAGGGAAGGTAGGACGAGAAAACTTGGAAGGTTTTTAAAAATGGGACTGACATATCCTTTATACAAATATGTAGGTCCTGACATATCCTTTATACAAATATGTAGGTCCTGCCTTCAGTGACGACTTACTGAGTCGGTCATCACTGAGTTTTAACCTAGGATCGTAAGTTGATTCTGGCCTTTAGTGAATAAGAATCACAATCACTGCACTTCTGCTTATACACAGTCACGATCAATCGTAAATCCATATGATTATCTGTAATAATAAATAATAGTATAAACTAGGATCTATCATTTTCCACCGATTTAGGTCATAGTATAATACTAAAAAAAATGAAAAAAAATGAAAATAAATAATTTACATATTCTACAATTGGCGCTACAGGTGAGTTGGTAGCTCGGCGATTCCTTGAGGTTTTCAATTTAGAGTGCGGGGGCAGATGTCTCCCCCAAAAGTACTGGTCCTCTTAGATTATTAACCAGTTGCATCAACAGCTGTCCACTCTCTCCTTATCACTTGTGAAGCTAGCTGGTCAATCTGGCACTCCAGCTTCGTAATGGACTAAGTATGTGAATGTAGAGTCTAAGAGAATTGGGCAAGTTGATGCAATTCCTTGGAATGCTGATGTGACTGTTGCTGCAAATCTCGAAGGATTTGAACAATTGTGGCATCAGTCGTATTATTATATGGAACAAATTGTTGTTGTGTAGTCGGTATAGGGGGTCTTTGATGGAAAACTTGAGTCTGAGAAAATCGAGATTGCACAACTTGTGGTGCTAGTTGTGCTCCCACTATGGAACCATAATTAAATCCTGGATGGTTTCTCTAAGATGGATTATATGTATTTCCATAATCCCCTCTCTGGAAGGCCATTACTAGTTAGGACTCCGACACCTCTTGGTGTGGTGGCGTAACAAGGTTCTCGGCGAAAGTTTGGTAATTTGAACAGTTTGCCATGGATCTCTCCACAGTGCATGGTTTGACAGATATTAAAGTCGCAATTTGTTGCTCAAGAGCCGCAACCTTTACACTCATGTCATCCTCCTTCTTTACTTTATCTTTACTGATATCATCAATACCACCCCTCGCGAGCAGGGTGCGGCGAGTAACATCTGGGTCAGATCTAAGCAAAGCATATTTCTGCTTTGAGTTATTGGCCAATTTTTCAAATAAATTCCAAGATTGTTGGCCATTTTGAGTCATAAAAGTCCCTCCACTAACAGCATCAACTATAGGCTGGTTGGTCTCAGTTAATCCTTGATAGAAACTTTGCGCAATGGACCAATTCGGTACATCATGATGAGGGCACTTTCACAATAAATCCTTCATCCTCTCCCAACTCACATGGAATAATTCTCTAGGCAATTGCTAGAAGTCTTGAATGGCTTGACGAATTTGATTAGTTCTACCAATAGGAAAGTACGCGCCCAAAAATTTGGACTGAAGTGCTTCCTAGGTGGTAATACTTATGGCGGGTAATGAAATTAATCATGCCTTTGCCTTATCTTTGAGAGAGAGGGGAAATAGTCAGAATTTAAAGGCTTCACCGTTGGTGTTTGGAGCTTGGAACATGGGGCAAAGTTCTATGAAGTCCCTAAGGTGTTGATAGGGATCTTCTCGATCAAGTTCATGAAAGGTCAGTAGTGATTGAAGTATGTGGGACTTGATCTTAGAATTTTGACATACTGCTACCTCTGGTATTACTATACAAGAGGGCTCGGTCAAAGCAACTAGGCTGAAGTGCGCTTGGATTGAAAGTTCGTCAACCATGGTTTGGGAATCTCTCACAGAGGATCGGTTTGACGCGAGCCTAAGCAAAAGAGTTCGCTCGATTTCTGGGTCGTGTTCAAAATAATATAATTCTCTAGACTGGGTATGATGCATACACCAGAAAAATTATCCTTCTTTTTTAATGCTTTTTTTATAATTCTTATTTTAGAAGAGTAGGGTGAGAAAACAAATCTGAGCCTCTAGCTTCTCTGATCAGGGGAAGTTGTAACTTTGATTTGCTTGTTCCGAATAAACCTGCAAAAGATTTAAGAAGTAATTAAAGAAAATTAAAACTTAAAGAAATATAAAAAGAGAAAGATAAATATCAGTTTTAAAAAGAATAAAAATATTAGGATACGAATAAAAATATAGATAAATCTGCTTCCTAGGCAGCGGCGCCAAAAAACTTGACTTGATTCTATTTATGTATAATTAATTAATTTAAGTAAAGTCTTAACCTATTACAAGTGCAAAATGGAAATTATAGTACTAGCATAGGATCGTTCCCACATGGAAGTTTGTTTATCTATTTATCTCCTTATTTATATCTTTATATTCAAATTCTTATTTTAAAAACTGCTATTTATCCTTAAGATCTAATCTACTGGAGAAATATGAATAAAAGAATTTGTTATTAATCTCAATTGCATAAAAATAAATTCTAATCCTCCTTCTTCAGATTGAGGTTGTGTTGGTTTTATTTCAGATGCTGTTTGCTATCTTATTGGAAAGCAGTGGTGAAAACAAATTAAAAAGTGAAGAGATGGAAAATTGGGCAAAACAGGTCTAAAATATACACAGCCTGCAAGATATAGGGCTATTGTAGCAAGTTTTGAGTAAGTAAGAGTTTGTCCCACACAGAAATTGATCTAGAACCCAAAAAAGGTTGTAATAGTAGGCCTGCAGATCTGGCTACAGATCTGGCAATCCTAGAGAAAAGGAGTTGGGTGTGACAACTACACTAAACTAAATCTAAAAGAAGAGAAAGAAAGTACAGTCCTATCCTAAAGAAAGGGTTTATGAAGAAGGTGGTGACGGTGTGCTAAAACAAAGATAAAAATTGATGGGAAGTAGGCAACTAAGCTAAGGTTATTTCAGTCATGTAACTCAGATCTAGAGTTGTCTCTGCAACAATCCTTCAGATGGCTACAAGCACATCTGCAAGGTATAAGGATCTAAATCAACTCATGTGGTTAAACCTGGTCTCTTTAGGCTATAGCCTGTCCACTTCAATGGTCACAGGCTATCCAATAGAGAGGATCAAACCACATGAGTTAAATCAAAAACCAATCTGTTCCAAGGGAATAGACTGACCTTAAGGCTATAAACTGTCCACTTATATGGTCACAGATTATTCAATAGATTTCCTCCAACCAATGGATCAAATTAGAACACAAAGATTATTACAGACACCATGTTTGCTAAGCTATAAGCTCAGGCATCCATAGGAGCAAAGAACTCTTGAAAAACCAGTGGAAACCACAATTATTCAGAAGCTATTTGGGGACATAAATGTAGCTGGTCATTGCTATAAAAGGTCTACAATGACTCAGCTCACAAGCCTACAATCTCTACAGAGAAATCGGATCTAAAATCTAATGATGGTCACGTAAAATAGAGGGTAGCTTGTTCCTGCTACAACCTCTCACAAGGCTACAAGCTCAAGTGCAAAGGAAAAGAATCCATCTCAGATCTGTGGCTTGAAATCACCCTAGGGCTATAGTCTGTCCACTTAAATGGTCATAGGCTATCCACAGAGGCTATCCACAGAGGCTATCTAGACCACAGAGGTCTGAGATAAAATAAGATAATTGCAGCCGCCACCATGGTCCCAGGGCTACAAGCTCAAGCTTTCATGGGAGCTTCAAATCAGTACAATCCTAAGTGTATGGCATAGATCAAAGAATACTATGGTCACATAGAAAAATAGCAGATTGAATAAGCATTAACTCACAAATTTTATTGATTAAATAATACTTACAATGAAATTCCCAAGGCAGCAGCCTTGTGTAGAACAGCCCTCAACAAATCCCAAAGTGTACAAAACCCATAACAAAAACTAAATCAATCTATGCCTAAGTGCTTACAAATATCATAGCCAGCAAGTGCTGGGCTAAGGAAAAAGAAAAATGTAAAATGATGGTGATCTAAACCTAACCCTAATCTACTAGAGCTCACAGCTGACTGAGGTTAAAGGAAAGATAGATTTGTAAATTTAGATTACAGTTTATATGCTCAGTCATTGATGCCTTTGCTAATAGGGAAGGAAGCCCTAATTTTATTGCATGCATGGCTCCTCCGCAGCCCTTGGATGCCTCAGGATGTGTGCACATAGATCAGGGCCTCGGGATGTGTGCCTTAGACCTGGGAAAATCCCCAAAGTATCCCTGAGTATGGAAAGACAAGTGGAGAACCTGAGCTTCTTTGGGCTAGCTTTGCTTGTGCAATGCAGTAGCGTGATATGAAGTGTGCTCGTAAGGTAGAATTTGGCTGGGAAAACTACTTGCATGATTGAGAGTTAGCTTGGAAGTATATCGCTCCACAGAAGGCTCTGGCTTGTTGCATAGTTGCTTGGCTCTATAATGCACTTACGAGGAAGAATTTGTAGTGATTTGTTTTAGCTCGCACAGTAGAGCTTCAGGTGATTCCCATAGCGAAGGTCACATGTGGATGGGTTTGGACCTCACGAGAATCCCAGTGTAGTGAGTAGCATAGCTGGCATGGTGGATGGTTTAGGCTTTGACAAGCGCGAGAGCTGCACGAGAGATTTTCTGGAGCTCTCTCTCCTCTTGAGCTCCGTGAGAGTTGCACAAGTGGCAGGCGTCTTCTGCATAGATGAGCCGCGCGAGATCTCTTTGCACAACATTTATGAGATTTTCTTGTCATAGACTGCGCGAGTTCTTTGTGGGATGAAATGAGAGTGAACTGCCTGGACTTCGCGAGAACTTTGCGAGTAGGATTTCTGAAGCTTTAAGTGTACGAGTGCTTCGCGAGGACTTGGAGTGTGGAGAGCACATGAAGCATGCGACGGCTTCGTGAGATAGCTTCCTGAGGCCATTTCTTCACTGACCAGTGCGAGTTCTTCGCAAGTTTGCATATGTTTTAGGCCTATGAGCCTTGCGCCAACTGTGTGAGGCATTCCTCTGTGTTATGCTACTGTGCTCCTTCTATTGTAAAAACTTCCAACACTTGGGTCCACCAACCATTCCTCTTCTGGACTTCTAGGGTTCACTTTGGCATGCAATATGGTTACCATGGTGTGTGCCACCAAGGTGTATTTTCTATTCTTGCCTCAACTCCACATCTTAGCATTAAAACTCTCCTTTTGGCTTCAAAAGTTTGGACTTTGTACTAAGTTGCAACTGTTATTACTAACTACAAAAAATGCTCAACAGATTATCATTAGACATCTCCAAGGTGTAGTAAAGGCTTTATTTAGAGGTAAAAAGTGGTGCTTTTCAGTTAATAACACACCCCCAAACCTAATCTTTGTTAGTCCTCGAGCAAAATAAAATTTAAACAACTACTCTAGAAATGTAAATGCCACTTTCATAGGGAGCACGGATGTATTTAGCTTATGCATCAAGCCTTTTAAACCCCTAGGTGATTTCTAGTGGAGGAGTGAAGTCTCCTGAGGGTTTTCAGTGAAGATACTCATAAACTTCTTAATAAAATAGTTAACAAAAGTGCACACATCATCAAATCAGTTTTCAATAAACAGAGCATCAGTCCACCCTTGATTCTTTTCAAAATGTGAGGAGTTTAAACATATAAAAAGCACATACCATTTAACATGAAAAACTCTTACATGCATGCATATCATTTCCAATTAGCTTACAACAAGAAAAATAGTAAGTGTATGTTAGTACTAAGCTCACCATCAATTCAAAAATTAGGTTTAGACAATGCCCAGTACATTCAATGTCAGATCCAACGCTTACTAGGGTAGTCTCTCACAAATAAATTTGAGGGTTTTCATTCTCACACAAGCCCAAGAGCAGTTACAAACCCCAAATGGGGCTGCAAGCATGAGCATAGGCAAGACATCTAATTGCCGGCATCATTCACTATCTCTCACCATAGATTAAACAACTCCTGATCTCCACATAATAGCTCATTCCAGTTAGGATCAACAAGGTCTTATGACTAGGTTGTAATGCGGCTTATGGGTGAAGGTTACAAAGAATGGAAGGGTAAGAAGGTTGCAAAATTGAGTAATCAACAGGTGAAGGAGGTGATTCATGACTTCACCTTCTTTAATTCAGCATATTCCATCTTCTGTGATATTTTTTAGACTTGAAGTGGCCAACTTCTCCTCTTATTTTCACTTTTTCCAATAAAATTTCCTCTTGACTTCTCACTCTTCCTTTCCATTATCTTTTTCTATTTTTCTTTTGGATACATTTTTCTTTTCTTTTTGTTTTTATTTTTCTGAATTGCCACCCTCCTCCCGGTTGATACACTGTTGTCCTCCTTTTGTGTTTCTTCTCCATTCACTAAATGTTGACCCTAGCTTGTCCATATTCAACTTCTTCTCCTTTAACTTTTGAATTCTCAGAGTGGGGGTAGGGTTGAATCAGGTCTACAGGTTTAGGTATAAATACTCTGGTGTATTTTGAAGAAAATTGGAAATTAAGGCTCAAAAGGTATATGCACAAGGGCAGTTTACTGGGTTAGGTATCTTTAAGCTCAAACTATCCAAGAGAAGGCCTTGATCCTTTCTTAAATATCATGGGTATTGTCAGCTGTTTCAACTTGGAGGTGCCTAACTTCTAGTGAGAAAATGAACTCAGCCAGTCCTTAGAGTAAGAAGAATTGCCATATACACTCCTCAAAGAGAATTTTTTTTTTTAGGCCCAAATCTCACTAGGTATGGTCTTCCATTGAACTCATGGGCCTGTCCTTACCTTTTTTCTCTCTTTAATGGTTTACTAAGTGCTGACACAAATGAGTTTTCTTGGTGTTCACCACATGGAAATGTTAAAATTTAAAAGATTTTAATGCCAACAGGTCTGCAAAAATTTAAATTTCCTCACTTTTATAGTTTCTTAGGTGAACTTAGCTCTATCTCTATCTTACTCACTTAATTCTGCTGCACTTAGGTTAACTACTTCATTGGTATATCCTTTCACACCCCCAAACCTATGAGGAACAGTGTCCTCACTGTTTCAGAGAAAAAGAACTGGGCAGCAAAGTATATATATACACAATCAAAACACATTTACAATGCAAGTGAAATTAATAAACAGCAGAAACAATTAAAACCAAACAAAACACAAATAAAATATACCAAAAAGAACTTTCATTCATAAAATAGTAATATGTATAATGCAAGTGAAAATAAATACAAAAGTTTCTAGAAGTAAAAGAAATCCTAACAAGGTTTAATCATATGAATCTATATCTACATGTTCCTGAGGAGCTTTTCCTTTTACTTTCTTGAGACCAGTAGCAGAGGACTTGTATCTCTTAGTAGTTGTCTTCCTATACTTTGTGCTGCTTCTCTTTTTGGGAGTGGGTTTAGGCTTTGAGGAAGGTTCCTTGATCTTGATTGACTTTGAATAAGGTTCTCTGATTTGGACTCCAGGTTTTGATTTTCTAGGTTAAGGAGTTGTTGCAGGAGGTGGTGCTGCTGTAGAGAAGAGAGAGGCTACTACATTTGCTATGTCTTTATCTATCATAGAGGATAGGGTCTGTTGTAATGCTACAGCAGTCCTAGTATAATCATCAGCTCTCTCCACTAATCTAAGGGCCAACTGTAGATTCTTCACAATATCTTTAAGAGAATCTGCTATAAACTTCTCCTGCTGGTAAAGTTGTAAGGTTTGTTTCCAATCATGCTTCTTCTTCCTCTCCATCTTGTGAGTTAATTTTAGAAATTTGATTTGATGGAGGAAGGGATGCTTGATTGTTGTGTTAATATAAGTCATCCCTTTGATCACATCCCTCTTGATATATGGGTTTTCATTCATTGCTTGGAGGAGGGTTGAAAATGGAGGTATAGAGAATGATGAGGTACGTAACATTGTATTATCAGCAAGGGGAGTAGGATCAGTCAGAGAATGGGGTGGGGTGGATGAAGATGAAGGGATGGATGATTGAATGGATAGGGTGGAGGTAGAGGGTAATGGCTAGAGGACTTTAGGTTCAATCTGTGTAAGGTCCACCACCTCTGGTTTAGTTTAGGTTGAGGCCGTGGTTAATGGCACCTGTGCAAAGGTGAGGTCCACTACCTCAGGATCAGTTTGGGTTGAGGCAGTGGCTTGGATAGGTGGGCTAGGTGTTAAGCAGTGAAAAATATCATTTTTCACCTCCTAACTTGACCTTTGGTGGACCCTTGAGCTAACTAATAATGTGTTTTAACTGTATTTTGTAGATAAGCAATGAATTGCAAGCTTAGTGCAGATATTCACTTAAAAAAGCCTAAGAAGCAATTTGCTGCTCAACATGTGACCTTACAGCCCAAAGGCCAGCCAATCAAGCAGTCCACAAGAGCCTTAGAGATTCATGAGAATGTCTTGAACCCAACTGGGGATGCTTGACGCCAAGTGTAGTTATAAAGAATGAAGATTGAATCCTTCAAGAGGTTTCTGAGTGTTGAACAAATGAAGAACAACCCACTTGAGAGGTGTGCCAACTGTGGAAGCACTGAAAATAAGCTGTCGAGAGGTTCCATAAAGCTGCCGATAGCTCCTCAGCACTTGTCGAGAAGTTCTGAAGATAATTATAATCTATCGAGAGGTCCTAAGGAGAAACTGTGAATAGATCGAGAGGATGACATATCCTGTCAAGAGGTTGGGAGTGCAGTGTGGATCCTATCGACACCTTACATCAAGGTACAGGGGAAATCGTGAGGTTTTAGATACTTGTCTCGAGGTTCCAGATACTTATCATGAGGTTAAACTGAACTTGTCAATAACGAAAGTCAACCTGTCAACAGATTACCTAAAGGCAGGCGCATTCTCGTGAGGATAGATAGAACCTATCGAGAGCTCAGCGGTAGATTCTATAACAAGTCGACAAGATGACTATAACTTGTTGAGAGGATGAATGGAGAAATAGATAAAATAGTGAAACAGGCTTCCAATCCTGTCGAGATGTTTCAATCCTGTCGAAAGCCACATAGGTCCTGTCGACGAGTCATCAAATCCTATCGACTAGTGCAATTCAACATATCGAAAGGTTCCCAAACCTATCAAAATGAAGAGCAAGGAGACTCAGAACCTGTCGAGAGGTTCCCTGAACCTCTCGACACTTGCACTAAGGACTTCTCAGCATGTTTTTTCAGTAGCTACTAATTTCAGAAGCTTGTGCATACATCCCAATGCACATTAGTGGCACCTGGGGGTATTTTTGCCATTCAACTATGCACGATTGGAAACCCTAATTGCCTCACATGTATTTGCCAATTGTGGACCAATGGGAGAAGATCTTCTAGAAAAGGTCAGCCACATCAGCAGCCCAGAATAATAGAATTGTTCTCTTGAGCTCTGATTGGTGAAACGGATCTGAGACAGAGGGAGAAAGTATAAATAGAAGAAAACTTTTAGAGAAGAACCATCCAGAATTTGAGAGAACCAGAGATTAGTTCGAGATCCATTTTCCCTCAATAAAAAACTCCCTCTCTCTTCCTTCTTCTCCCATTCTCTCATTAGCCAATCATGAGTGGCTAAACTCTTTTCAGTAGTTAGGGTGAGGTCTTGAGCTGTAAATTGAGAGTTTTAGAGGCTTGTAAGAGATTGTATATTACACAGATAACAGATCTGGGCACAATAGTAATATAAGTTTGTAATATAATTGTGGTTTTTAAAGGTGATTCTAATCTATGTTTCACTTCTTCATATTTGATTTCCCTAGATTGGATACTCCTATGGATGCTAGCCAGAATTGAGGAGCTAGTAGTTTGGCACTCGCAGCATCTGTAATAGTTTACTTGTTCCAATCAAGATCAATAGATTTGAGTAATCTCTGGGATGAACTGTATCCAGTAGAAGGGCCTTAGGACAGTATCTAGTAATAGTTTAAATGGCCTGCTTTACTGCTACAATATCCTCTGAACTCCAAAGGAAAGTGGATTGATGCGTTATTCATTGAAATTTGTTTTACCAGTGACTGCACCACTATTAACTATTTTTCTTGAGAAGTTTATGGGTAACTTCACTGAAAACCCTCAGGAGACTTCACTCCTCCACTAGGGATCAGCTAGGGGTTTAAAAGGCTTGGTACATATGCTAAATGTACCCGTGATCCCTACCAAAGTGGCATTTAATTAGTTAAAGCTTTGCTAAGGGACTAGCAAAGATTAGGTTTGGGGGTGTGTTAAGACCTGAAAAGTACTACTTTTCACCCCTTCACTTAGCCTCTGTTAGACCCTTAGTCATTTAATAAATGTGTGTTAAGCCCATTTTGTAGGTAATAAGCAGCAAGTGCAGATAAGTCCCTAACCATGCCAAGAAGCTTACTTTTGCCACAGAAGTGCCTCAGGAGAAAGGAAGTTAGACCCAGACAGAGAACTGGCTGCATCATAGGCACAGCAAAGCAGCAACAAGCTAAGAAGTGAGCCTCGTACAGATGTCGCAGGGTTCAATTGAATCAGAAAGAATACTTCGCACAGTTTTAACGAGTATCTGAAGGCAGCACACCAACTCGTCGCACTATTTTCGCGTAGATTGAAGACAGAAGGGATTAAAAAGCATACTGCGCGCAGTTCTCACGAGGCTCAGTTGGAAGCTCTCACGCAGTATCGCACAACTCAAGAAAGGAGCCATTAATCTTTGCACGATTCACTGAGGAGAGAGAGCTCCAGGCATTCCTGCGCGCAGTGGCCGCGGGATATAGACCTTCAGGGAACTGCTCACGCGATCCAGAGGCCTATGCACATTACTTCTTCGCGAGGATCCCCGCGAGATTCACCAAGGAATGAACTGCACGCACCATTCCCGCGCCATTAAAATGGAAAGCTCAATCCCGTGACAACCAGAGCAATCCCACGATGACCAAATTATCAATCCCATGACTGCAAGAGCTTCAAGTCAATTCAATCCCGCGACGCCAATTCTATCATGCGACAAGACCTGGAAATCCTTACTACCTAGCGAGGCTTGGGATCTTAACTTCTCCCCACTTCTATAGGGGCAATCTAAGAACTTCTAGCAACTAGGGCACGCACTCTAATGCTCCAATATCCGTGCACACACCTTGAGGCATCCAAGGAACAGAAATGAGCCACGATTGCATTGATAAAATTAGTGTTTTTCCTAACCCTAATGCTCACACAGCTGACTGCTATATAAGCCTAAGCCTAGTTTTGGTTTAGGGGACTTCTGTACTCCTTGAATCAGCTGTAGAATTCTAATAGGCTAAGGTTAGGGTTTAGGCAGCTTCGTTTTCCCTTTTCTTTTCTCTATAGTCTAGCACTTGCTGACCCATCTCTGGACTGTGGTTCCCCTATTGGATAGTCTGTGACCATTTAAGTGGACAGGTTATAGGCATAAGGGATTGGATCATGGCACAGGGGTGAGTTGGATCCTTTCTCCTCTTTGGTGATAATGTAGCCACTGGACAGGATTTCTATAGCAGCAGATCTGAGTCTGAGTTATAAGACCCATCAAATCTGTACCTAATAGCTTACTTCTCACCCTTTTATATTTATTTTCTCACACTCCATCATCCTTCTTAACCATTTCTATAGATTAGGCATTAGGTTACCATAGGATTTAGACAATAGTGACCTTAAATCCCCTTCCAATTAGGATTGTCAGATCTGTAGCCAGATCTGGAGGGCCTACTAAAGATAGCTCCCTTGGAGCTTTAGATCAACTTTCCCTGTGGGACAAACTCTTACTTATTAAAACTTGCTACAACAGGCCCTGTATCTTACAGGTCTATATATTTTTATACTTGCTGCTCTGTAGTTTTCAATCTACCTTTGATTCAGTTTCACTAACACATTCTTATCACTGTTTCCAATAAAGTTAGCAGCAAGCATCTAAAATACCTTAACAATCTTCGTGAGAGCTTTGCGACTATAAATTCTAAGGATTTTAATCGATGAAATCTTCGCGATGTCTTTACAGCTCTCCTCTTGACTGCGCGTCCTATCTGCGCGAGGGCATCTTCCACTGCATTCTTAGCTTCGCGAGGGAGCTTCTCAACTCTACAAGATTTTTCTTTCTATGCTCTAATGCATTGCACTTGCTGCTATTGTAGTTTCTCCATTCTTAGCAAACTTCATCCATCTACTAGGCTTTTGGTCAATGATGACCAGCAAATGAGTCACCATGGTGAGCACTACCAGGGTGTTCCATTAGGCTTTGGCTCAGCTGTCATCTTTGTATGCCTTATTCCTCTTATTTGGGCCAATAAGGATGAATTTTGTATCAAGCTGAACAGATTATCACTAACTACAAAACACACTTAACAAATGATTATTAGTCGACTTCAAGGTCAATCAAAGGCTAGGTTAAGAGGTGAAAAGTGGTACTTTTCAGTGAATAACAACAACTCAAATAGATTACATGTGCAGCTCGACAGGATTACTTTGCGCTACTCGAGAGAATGGAATGGTTGCACTATAGCTCGAGAGGATGAGAGAACTACTCGAGTAACCTAAATGGCTTATGCTCTAAGGTCTCCAACTTAATGCACTGCTCAAGTAGTTTAAGTTGTAGCCTCTGGTCTGCTTGAGTAGATCATTCTTAGGCTTTAATTGCTCAAGGGCATTAATCTTCACATTGCAGCTGCTCTTGTAGCTTGTAGCATAATAAACTGCTTGAGTGATTAAAAGCTTCAGCTCTCAGCTCAAGGGGATAAATGCAGCAGTTGCAACTCGAGAGGGTTGAGTCTTCAACCAGCAGCTCAACAACTTGGTTTCCTCAGCAATGCAGTAGTAGGTTTAAGTGTAGCAACTCCTGCTTCAACTCTTCAGGTCTCCAGCTGCTTGAATGCATTAAGGCAGCAACAACAGCAGCAGCTCAAGGGTGGAGGAATTTAGACTTTGAACAACAGCTTGACAAGCTGCTCCTGCTTCAGTCCTTCAACGTGTGGTACTCAATCTCAGCTGCTAGACAACATATATATGTTGTTTAAGACTTCATTATTGCAGCTTCTGAACCTTTTGTATTTGCTAGTTTGTATAGAGCTACTCAAATGGTGCAGTGCATAGCCTTAGAATACAACTTGCCATGTCTGCTACACCAACAAGGTGCTAAACAGCTGGTCCATTTAATCCTCTGCAGCGCCACTTCAAAAACTCTAGGCTCCATCTGTCTCTCTCTCAGCAGGACATCTAGGAACCAGAGGCATGCTAAAAAGCCCCAATGGTATGAATGTTGTGGAATTCCAGTGTGCTAATTTATGGTATAAACATCAAAAGAAAATAGAGATGGGTTCAGCACAGCTGGGAAATCCTAGGCCTGCAAGGTACAGGATCCTTTGTAGTAAGTTTTAAAAGTAAGGGTAAGTCCACAGAGAGGTGGTTTGGAATTAGGTAAATCTCCAGATCTGTAAGAGATCTGGCACCCTAACTAATGTTGATCTAGCTAAAAGACAGGGGAGAGATTAGATCGGAGTTTCACTTAATCTAAACTACAATTAAAATGCAGATTATCTTAGATCGAATCTGGAGCCTCAGGTCTTGCAGATGGAGGGGTTAGAAACTCAGAAAATGAAGAACAGCTTGGAGGTTGTTTTCACTGCAATCAGGTTGAGCTAAGCTTATTACAGGGGTTCAAAAGCACACAAGTCCCTCAGCTGGCCACAAGCACAGCTATAGGGTATAAATTTTACTCCAAATCACAGGATTCACCTGGCCTTAAGGCCATGATCTATCCACTTTAATGGTCACAGACCATCCTATAGACTTTACCAAATCCATGGTTTGCAGCAGATGAATCCAATTGAGGCCTGAGCTTAGATTTACCTTAAGGCTATGAACTGTCCACTTTAATGGTCATAGACCATCCTAGAGATCTCCTACAAAGCTAGAGCCTCAATTAGAACAATTAAAACCACTACAGATGCTGCAATTTCCAGGTCACAGACGCAGGAAATTACAGGGATATCAGATCTAGGGAATTCAGATGATATCCAAGAGGTCTACCAATTAAGTGGGTGAGCTGATCAAGCAACTCCTCTACATAAATCCGATCAAGCACCAAAAGGAATCAAACGAGCTTTAGATCTAATTAAAACATTGAAAACAATATTTACATTGCAAACAAGGTCACTCTTACAATGTAATGCTCTCAAATCTGTAGTCGGTGCAACAATTAACCCCAACAACACTCTTAACCTTACACAATCACAGACCTAACTCACTCCTTGCTGCTCCTAGGGAATTAGCCAACCATGGTTGGGCTAAAGAAGGAAAATAGAATCTCGCTGCAAGCTCTGATCTCCAGGAAATTGTTCAGAATTTCAATCTTTTCTAATGGCAATTGGGGATCTTTATATATAGGTTTCTCCTCTATTTTTCTCGCCAAAAATCCCTTCTAGAAGATCATCAGAGTTTGCTAGAGTTTTGGTAAAGCACGTGGGTCGGTTAGGGCTTTCTAGGGCATCTTCTAGAACCTCGCGCCGGTCACAAAATTGCCTAGGTTTGCATGCAGCAGTTTACCAAATCTCAGCGTGTGCATAGTATAGTTTCTGAGGAGTTCAGCACACAATTTTGACAGGTTGGAGAAGCTTTCGACAGGTTAAAAGTAAGCTTGTAGGCCCTTTTGATAGGTTCCCTGGTCTCTTCGATAGGTACCGATAGGATGAATTTTCTCTTTGAAGCTTCAGGGTCCTCAACCCATATCTGGAGTATTCGATAGGTTGGCTGAGTAGTTTGATAGGCCCAGAGGTCCTTTTGGACAGGTTCAGCTCTACATTCCGTCGTCCGGATAGGTTGGCTCTCATTCCAATTGGAAGGCTTAAGCACCTTTCGATAGGTTCACTTCCAGCATCTTCATTTCGATAGGTTCAGGAAGCCTTCGACAGGTTCCCTTTTTCTCCTCAGGCAAGCTTTCGATAGGTTGAGCTTTCTCTTTCATTCATCTGCTCGATAGGTTCAGGGATCCTGTCGAATTGCTCTATCCACACGAATTCATCCTTCTTCAGCCTTCAGATCTTATCGAAAACTTCTTTAACTGCATGAATTCTTCCTTTCTTTGCTTTTAGCTCCTATTGAACTCTTCAGGATGGGCTTCAGGTATGCATTTCGACAGGTTCTAACAGGAGCTCGACAGGTTCATTCAACCATTCGACAGGATGCTTGACAGGTTCATTTTCAGCATCAAAACCTCTCGATAGGTTCACGAGAGGTTCAAATAACCATTCGATAAGTTGCGACAGGTTCATTCAATCATTCGATAGGTTGTGATAGGTTTATTCAACCATTCGATAGGTTGCGACAGGTTCAATGTTAGCCTTTTTTAGCACTGTAGCTTGATTTTAGCACATACAAGCTCGTGGGGTTCCACCGACCATTCGAGAGGTTGGATCTTATCATTCTAAACCACTCGAGGGGTTGGTTTTCAACATGAACCACTCATGAGGTTCACTAAATCATGCATTTAAACCACTCGAATGGTTGCACTAGCCCTCTAAACTGCTCGAATTTCTTCAAGTTTGCAGCTGTGCTGCTCATGGGCTTCCATCATCAGCTCGAGTAGATGATCTTCAACACTTAAAGTACTCGAGTGCATTAATTTTGTAGCTGTAATATGCCACTTGAATTGCTCTGCAGCTGTTCTTCAAGGCCCCCAAAGCATGCTAAAAAGCCCCAATGGTGTGAACCACCATGGTGCCTTTTCAACAAATCTATCAGCTCCACTGCTAAACACAAAATTCCTTCTTCTTGGTTTCAAAAGCATGGATTGCAACATTAAGCTCTTATTTTGTTGTTATCTATAAAAATACACTTAAACGACATTATTAACATGCTCAGAGGTCCATCATAGGCCAAATTAAGGGGTAGAAAGTGGTATATTTCAATGCTCAACACACCCCCAAACCTAACCTTTGCTAGTCCTCGAGCAAAGTGAATTTTAAAACAACTAACCTATGAAATTAACTTCCACTTTCGTAGGGAACACAGATGCATTTAGCACATGCACCAAGCCTTTTAAACCCCTAGTTGATCCCTAGTGGAGGAGTGGAGTCTCCTAAGAGTTTTCAGTGAAGGTACCCCCAAACTTCTTCAATAAAATTAGTTAATACTCATGCAATCATGTTAAAATAGAGTTTAAGGGATAAAATAAATTTCATACCATGTCCATTTAATTCTAGAGGATTTTCAGCAGAAAAATCATTAATTCAAAACCTAAAATTCTATTGTAGTTCCTTCATCATCAATCAGTTCATGTCAAGGCATTGTGCCTGAAAATTAATGCAGAGTTCACCTTTAATTTAAGAATTCTGTTTCGATAATTCCCAAACCAATCAGATTTCAGACCCAACTCTTACCGAGGTTGTTACTCACAATAACAATAGAAGGGTGCATCATTTCACACAGCTCAAGAGCAGTTGCAGCCCTCAAATAGGACTGCAAGCATGAGCATAAGGATTGCTCTAATTTCTGAAATTTTCTAATTCTTTTCACCATAGATTAAACAAATCCTCATCTCCACATGACAGCTCGATCCATTTCAGATCAGTAGGGTCTTTTTATTGGGTTATAATGTAAGGAGGTGGTTCATGAGTTCACCTTCTTCAATTCAGCACAGTTCCATTTACTTCATAAATTTTTTAGGTTTGAAGTGACCAGTTTCTAATCCTCTTTCCAGTCCTTCAATGAAATGACTTCTCTTTCTCATTCTTTCCTTTTTTTTTTTTTTTATGGGCTGAAGTGCCACAACACCATCAAATGTGCTTCTTCTTTCTTAACCAAACATAAAAAATGGCTCTACCTTCTTCAATTCCTTCACCTTTACCTTCTGAAATCTCAGAGTGAGGGTCAGGCTGTATCAGGTCGCTGAGGGTTTAGGTTCAGATTTTCTAGTTTTTTGCAAAGAAGACTGGGAATTTTTAGGCTCAAATGGTGTATTTCAAGGGTAGTTCAAAAGGGTAGGGATTTAAGCCCAAACTGACCAAGGGATGGCCCTACTTCATGTCCTTAATGTCAAGAATGCTGTCAAGCTGTTTCAACTTAGATTTGCCTAACTTCTAGTGATCGAAACTAGGTCCAATCAGTCCTTAGAGCAGAAAAATTGCCAAGACACTCTTCAAAGAAAATTTTTCCGGCTCAAATCTCACTGGGTATGGCCTTTCATCAAATTTTCTGGGGGGTACCTCATAGTTTTCTCTCATTTCAGGTTCACTAAACATCGATTTTTTGAAAATTCTTGACATTTGCTTCATAAAAAATGTTAAAACTACAGCTCATTTCAGTTTTAAAAAGTTTTTAATTTCCTCCTTTCCAAAAAAATCAGATGGGAAATCACTTTATTGTCAAAAACTTTTTCAACATTGCTGCATAAAGCATTAACTCATTTTATTGGCACACCTGCCATACCCCCAAACCTAAGATGAACATTGTCCTCAATGTTCTAGACAATGAGAAACTAGGGGCAGCAGGGTAAAATGAGAAAGAGAAAAAAATGAAATATGAATAGAAAAATCTAAACTATGCAGCAGAAAATAAAAATGCAAAACTGAATACATGAACCGAAAAATGGAAAAATGATATACAAATTTAGGAAATTACAGCTAAAATAGAAAAAATAGCAAAATAAGGATAGAAATGTGAAACAAATGAAAAGAAACTAATGCTAGTAACAGAAAAAATAACAAGCCAAAGTAACGAACTGAATATAAAACTATAAAAATAGAAAATGCAGATATAAAAACCGAATTGTGTACAAAAACAGGAAAAAAAAATTAGAAACTGAATATAATCACAAAAAAAATGTAAAAAATCAGTAAAACTAAGACACCTTAATCCTAAGAAAGAAAAATCAGCAATCTAAAAACAAAATTTTAAACTAAAATTCCTAAAATAGAAAATCATAAAAGAAACTCGAAACCACCTGTGCCAAAAGAAACCCCCTGCTGCTTGTGTGAGTATGAATCAATATGAATTTGAAATTGATGAAGCATGGGAGTACACAGTTAAAAATAGGATTCATACATAGCTAAGACCTATTTATGGAGCAGAAATCATGAAGGAAAATAAAATCAGTGGCTCCATTGAATATTCAAAGCAGCCTATGAGCCACTTCTCATTATCCTACATGATTCCTAAAAATGGAAAACCATGATCTCAGCAGTTCCAGATGGGAAAAATGAATAAAAACAAAGAAGAACAGTCCATCTGGAAAATATTTTTATGTTTTTTATAATTTTCTACTTTTTATTTGTTTTGGATTAGCCTGGGCTCAACAAGAGCCCTTATTTACTATTGCTGAAAAATAATAAGAAATTTTAATTTGTATTTTTATTTTCTTCTATTTTTGTATTTGGTTTTGTTATTTAAAAATCAACATGCCAATAGTAGAAATTTAAACTAAGACACACTCAAAACTCAGTAGAACTGCTGGTTTTAAAGAATAGAAAATGAATGCAAAGGAGAAGGGGATGCAAACTCAAGCAGATGTGCTCCTGCTGCAATCCAGATGCTCCTTGTGCGGCAGCTGCTCCAGATCTGCAAAAATTTAAACAACTTTCGCAGTACCTTATTTAAGCATATTGACAAAAATAAAAAGGAAAAAACTTAGGCTACTGCCCCAATTTGAAAAAAAGACAAAAGGGTGACAGCAGCATTTATTCAACTAACTAGAAGGCAAAAAATAAAAACTCAAAAAAATAAAAAATTCTGCTGCAGTAAAATAGGTTTTCTTTACAAAACTGCAGTAGACATTTAATCAAGCACTTGGAATGCAAAGTGCAGGTTTAAACCAAAATTAAAATGAAAATCAGATCTACAAAATTGAAAAACTCAGATCTACTATCTAGATCAAAACTCCTCGGCAGCGGCGCCAAAAACTTGTTGGGGAATTCTAGTGTGCTGATTTATTGTGTAATGGTAAAAGCAAAATAAAATCAAAATAAAACAGTGATGGATTCAGCACATCTAAAATATCCTAGACCTGCAAGATACAGGGTCCTTTGTAGCAAGTTTTAATAAGTAAGAGTTTGTCCCACAGGGAGTAGTGATCTAAACCTAAGAGGTGTATAGTAGACCTCCAGATCTCGCTACAGATCTGGCAATTGGAAGAAGAAAGAGAGCTTTTCGGGTGTCACTAGATCTAATTATTTTATAGAACTACTAGAGATTTTCTAAACTACTGGAGAAATATGAATAAAAGAGTGGTTATTTAAACTAAAGTGCATAAAAATAAATACTAATCCTCCTTCTTCAGATTAAGGTCGTCAATCTTAGTCCTCAGCTATCGAATATTTATGAAAATAAACAGTACTGTTACACCATATATCAAGTTTCCTAGCATTGGTCGTCAATCAAGTCTAGGATCCCATCAATACAGATTTAATCTAATCCTAATCGTCCTTCTTTAGATTAAGGTCGTCAATCTTAATCCTTAGGTATCGGATATTTATGAAAATAAACAGTACCGTTACACCATATATCAAGGATCCTACCATCGATCGTCAATCAAGTCTAGGATCCCATCAATACAGATTTAATCTAATCCTAATCCTCCTTCAGATTAAGGTCATCAATCTTAATCCTTAGCTATCGAATATTTATGAAAATAAACAGTACCGTTACACCATATATCAAGGATCCTACCGTTGGTCGTCAATCAAGTCTAGGATTCCATCAATACAGATTTAATAAAATCAACAATCAACCAAAATTTTGGGTGTCAATCAAACTCTAGCAAACTGAAGATGGGAAAGTAGAAACCGTTACACTAATCTGCAAATTCTAACCTGAGTCGTCAATTCAAATCAAAACTTGGAGATGTTTACAAAACTGAAATAAAACTAAACTAAAAGATGGAGGAAGATGGATGGTGAAATAAAATATAAAATGATGGGAAATAGGTAGCTAGGGCTTGATTTTTATTGCAAAATAGATCAAGATCTGAGGATATGTAGCCATCCTTCATTTGGCTACAAGCACAAATGCAAGGTATAAGAATCTGATCTAGACCGGTGGTTTGGATTCATCTTATGGCTATGATCTGTCCACTTTAATGCTCACAGATCATCCAATAGATTTCCTCCATTTTGATGGCTTCAATCAGAACAAGATAATCACTACAGATGCTGTGGATGCAAGGCCACAGGCACAGACAGCCACAGACATGTCAAACCCAGGGAAATCATATGGTCATTAGGAGATCTACCAGTTAAGTGGGTGAGCTGATTAACCAACTGCTCTACACATATCCGATCGAGAATCTAATGGGACCAGAAGATCTTTAGATTTAACTAAGCTTTAAAATCAACAATTTATTGCTTCAAACAAAAAAACTTACAATAAACTTGTTCCCAGATCTGTAGTCTGTGCATCGAGCCACATTTCTTCATGCCAAAATTACAATTACAAATCAGATCTAAGCTGCTATCTAGATCTAATCCAACATGCTGGATTAGAGAGAGAAGGGGGAAAAGAAAAAGGAGAATAAAAACTTAAACTAAACCTAAATGAGGTAAGGAGAACTAAGGCTATTCCTTTGTTCCTACTTTCCTTGCTGAAGAAAAATAGCAAAATAGATGAGTATTTATACATATCCATCGATCCATGTGCCTTCAGTTGCAGCCAATCAAAAGAGAGGATTTTAGTTTACGCTTAATCCCTGTTTAAGAGTTTCAACCAATCAGAGAAGAGATAGGGATCTGGTTTTGTTTTGTGCCCAGCTGAAGCTAATTTGTTTTCTGCCAACCATTAGTTCACACCCATATGCAGAGTTTTATGCCCAGTTGATGTGTCTTTGCAGCTCTCAAAAATACCCCTGCCGGTAATTGATGTTTGCCAATGGAACCCGACATAAATCCTTGAGATGTGTGGGACATTGGGATGTGTACCCTAGAAGCATTAGAATCTCCAAAATGTCCCTAAAGTGTGAAATAAATGGCTGGAACCCGTGCCTCGATAGGTTGGAGCTTCAAAACATCGATCTCGATGGGTTCAGGAATTTGTTTGATAGGTTGGATGGGCTTCAGGTATGCATTTCGACAGGTTCTCGACAGGTTCTAATAGGAGCTCGACAGGTTCATTCAACCATTCGACAGGATGCTTGACAGGTTCATTTTCAGCATCAAAACCTCTCGACAGGTTTACGACAGGTTCAAATAACCATTCGATAGGTTGCGACAGGTTCATTCAACCATTCGATAGGTTGCGACAGGTTCAATTTTAGCATTTTTTCAGCACTGTAGCTTGATTTCAGCACATACCAGCTCGTGGGGTTCAACCGACCATTCGAGAGGTTGGATCTTATCATTCTAAACCACTAGAGGGGTTGGTTTTCAACATGAACCACTCGTGGGGTTCACTAAATCATGCATTTAAACCACTCGAATGGTTGCACCAGCCCTCTAAACTGCTCGAATTTCTTCAAGTTTCCAGCTGTGCTGCTCATGGGCTTCCATCATCAACTCGAGTAGATGATCTTCAACACTTAAAGTACTCGAGTGCATTAATGTTGTAGCTGTAATATGCCACTTGAATTTTTTTACAGCTGTTCTTCAAGGCCCCAAAAGCATGCTAAAAAGCCCCAATGGTGTGAACCATCATGGTGCCTTTTCAATAAATCTATCAGCTCCACTGCTAAACACAAGATTCCTTTTTCTTGGCTTCAAACACATGGATTGCAACATTAAACTCTTATTTTGCTGTTATCTATAAAAACACACTTAAACGACATTATTAACATGCTCAAAGGTCAATCATAGGTCAGATTAAGGGGTAGAATGTGGTATATTTCAGTGCTCAACACCTACCAGAGAACAATGACGGCACTATTCCACGACATGATGCACCGAGAGATCGAAGTGTATGTCGATGATAGGATTGCCAAATCGCCGAAAAGGGACAACCAGTTGGTAAACCTTCAGAAGTTGTTCGAGAGGTTGAGAAAGTACAGGTTGTGGTTGAATCCCCAGAAGTGCGCATTCGGTGTTATGTCAGGAAAACTATTAGGTTTTATTGTCAGTAGGAGAGGCATCGAGGTCGATCCGACCAAGATCAAGACCATCACTGAAATGTCACCACTGTCTATAGAGAAGGAGGTCAGAGGCTTTTTAGGCAGAATCCATTACATCAGTCAGTTCATTGCACAGTTAACTTCGATATGCGCACCAATCTTCAAACTACTAAGAAAGGATTTACCAGTTGAGTGGAATGATGACTGCCAAGCTACATTTGACAAGATCAAGGGTTACCTCTTAAATCCTCCAGTATTGGTACAACCTGTACCTGATAGATCCCTGATAATGTACCTATCTACGACAAATTTTTCCATGGGTTGTGTGCTAGGACATCATGATGAGACAGGAAGAAGAGAGCAGGCCATCTACTATCAGAGCAAGAAGTTCACTGATTATGAGACGTGCTACTCTCATCTGAAGAAGGCATGCCTAGCGCTCGTGTGGGCTACTCAAAGACTTCGACACTACCTGTTATCCCAAGCCGTTCTACTTCTAGCACGGATGGATCCATTGAAGTACCTATTCGAGAAACCTGCTCTCACTGGCCGAACTACACGATGGTAACTTTTATTATTTGAATTCGACATCACGTACGTCACTCAGAAATTGATCAAGGGGCAGGCACTCACTGATCATCTTGTTGAGAACCCTCTGCCTGACTATGAGCCTCTAAAAACTGAATTCCTCGATGAGGACATCCTGTTAATGACAGAAGATGATACAGAAGAAGCAGAAGAATCATGGGTAATGCACTTTGAAGGGGCATCACATGTCGAGGGCCAAGGAGTTGGCGCCATCCTAATTTCACCAAAAGGATCCCATGTACCAATCTCTATCAAGCTCAACTTCCCCTGCACTAACAATATGGCTGAGTATGAAGCTTGCGTCGCCAATCTACAGGCAGCTCTCGATCTGAATGTAACTCACCTTCGAGTATTTGGTGATTCACAGTTGATCATATGCCAAACAAATGGTGACTGGATGACAAAAGACAAGAAACCGATCCCCTATCATGAACACCTGGAGGATCTGATAGCTTACTTCCAAGATGTGACTTTCTCATACGTTCCCCGGATAAGAAATCACTTCGCCGATGCATTAGCAACTTTGGCATCAATGATTGAAATCCCTTATGGTGTTAAGATGAAGCCGATCATGATCGAGCGAGGAATGAGCCGACCTTCTGCCTCCAGATTGAGGAACCTACGAAGCCTGATGATGAGCCACCCTAGTTCTCAGATATCAAGAATTTCCTTGAGACTCTAACTTTCCCGGAGGGTACATCCAAGACAGATCGATGAACTATTCAACGTTTAGCGGCAGGTTACGTCATTTGCGGGGAATGCCTCTACAAGCGATCATACAATAACGTCTTACTCAAGTGCCTCACTGAAAGTGAAGCGGTCAATATTATGAAAGAAATCCATGAGGGAGTATGGGGAGCCCACGTCAGCAGTGACATGCTCGCTAAGAAAATCCTAAGGCAGGGATACTTTTGGACCACCATGGAATCGGATTGCTGCAAACATGTCCAAAAATGCTACAAGTGTCAAGAACACTCCAGTCTGATGCACGCTCCTGCCATTGATCTTCACTGCATGACCATTCCTTGGCCATCTGCTACCTGGGGCCTTGACGTTGTCAGAATGATTAATTCGAAGGCATCAAACGGACATCGATTCATTCTCGTTGCCATTGAATATTTCACCAAGTGGGTAGAAGCGGCGTCATATGCCAACATCATGGGCAGTCACGTTGAGAAGTTCATCAAGAACAACATCATTTGTAGATACGGCGTGCCCAAGGATATCATCATTGATAATGGCACTAATTTCGCTAATAGGCACACCAGGCTTTGTGTGAGCAGTTCCGGATCAAGCATCATCAATCATCCCCATATAGGCCTCAAACAAACGGAGCTGTAGAGGCAACCAACAAAACTCTAGTGTGCATTCTGGAGAAGACGGTAGTCACTTACAAAGATTAGAGCGAGTAGTTACCCTTCGTGCTTTGGGCCTATAGAACGTCGATCCGTACCGCTACAGGGGCAACACCATTCTACCTTGTGTATGGAATTGAGGCCGTCCTCCCAGTAGAGGTTGAAGTATCCTCGCTCTGAATCCTCATGGAATCAGGCTTACCCGAAGTAGAGAGAGAGATCCCGCTTTGAACAATTAAACTTATTGGGCAAGAAGAGACTCCTAGCCTTGTGTCACACTCATGTTTATCAGGGGAGAATCGCACGCGTTTACAATAAACGTGTCCGCGGTCGAGATCTAAAGGTAGGAGACACTGTGCTGAAGAAGATCTTCCCTTCCCTCCATGCCGGTCCAAGAGGAATGTTTAAGCCAAACTGGGAAGGACCTTACGTCATTCGAGAGGTGTTGCCGGGACATGCCATCCGCCTCGCCACCATGGACGGAGATCATCTTCCTGAGCCCATCAATGTTGGATATGTCCGACGGTTCTACTCTTAGTCTATCGTGATAAGGTAAGTATTGATGAAATAGATATGTGACTGCTTAAGAATCATCCAAAAGAGGCAATCATTCCAAGCACAGTAGCCCAAAGACATCCCTAAAAATGATGATATCCTTTGCTACCGCATTTGAGCCTGGGCCTTTCTTTCAATAAACCCATTCCCCCCAAAAAATATATATACGTGTACATATACCAAAAAAAAAAAGAGAGGAAAGATACATGAGTATAGAGTTACTATCAAACCCAAAAAAATTGAAAAAACAAAACCTCAAAAAGAGATTGTCTTAAATGAAGGAAAAAGAATAACAAAAAAATGTGTGTGTGTAGAAGAATCACGGGACATGTACAGTAGAAGCCCCCAAGGAAGAAAGTATGTTGAGAAAACTGAAGCCGTATCAAGGAAACCCTTTTAATCCTGCATTCCTTCAAATCTGAACCCTACCCATGGCAAGGCTACACCCTGAAGGAAGCCCTCTTTCTAGGTTCGCAAGCAGTCATATTATTTGTTAAGTCAACATGAGTCGAGTTGTGAGACGACACTAGAACCCCATCTAGCTGGTTATGATAGAATCTTTGTGGCTTTCTGGTTCTAAAAAAAAAAGAAAAGGAAAGAGTGGAAAAAGAAAAAATCAATTTGAGTTCAAAGCAAGGTGGACGTGGTGAAAACCCGCAAGGGGACCACGGCTAAAAACAGTGAACTCACGCGAACCAGGTGAAAACCTGAAAAGGCACTTGGGGTAAGAGAGCGAACCCATGGACGTAGTGAAAACCCAAAAGGGCGCTACGGGTAAAAACAGGGATGACAGGCATGGCGAAAACCCGTCTTGGGTGCTATGAGCAAAAATGTCAAGAAAAGAGAGATTAGGAGAGGATCTGTTATGGCCCACCTATTTTAGTCTGGACCCCTTGAGCCTCTTCTCCCCTTTGCTGGGCCGCTCATGTCAAAAATTGGATCGGATCCCGATCAAGTATGTCGTCTCTACCGCGTCATTTGACACATGACAAAGGGTAAAGGAAGAAGACCAATCAATCTCAGAGAAGCTGACCTATCCATGTTTAAAAAGAAAAAAAAACTAGAGCCTCATAAACAAGGTTTGGCCATGCTCAAAAAAGCACCCACCAGTTGGCCTTGAAAATACCGACATCACAAAAAGGAGAAAAGGAGAAAATTTTCAAAAAAGATAATAGATTTTCCTTTTCCATAAAAAGCCTCACACTGTGTAGGAGAAAATTTCAAAAAAGATAATAGATTTTCCTTTCCCATAAAAAGCCTCACACTGTGTAGGAGAAAATTTCAAAAAAGATAATAGATTTTCCTTTTCCATAAAAAGCCTCACACTGTGTAGAAGAAAATTTCAAAAAAGATAATAGATTTTCCTTTCCCATAAAAAGCCTCACACTGTGTAGGAGAAAATTTTCAAAAAAGTTAATAGATTTTCCTTTTCCAAAAAAGGCCTTACGTTGCGAGACGTATGGAAGAAAATTCGAACACTAAAAAATATATATATATATGTATATATAGCAGATTTCATTTCTTTTCTTACAAGCATCACGTATGAAGTGTCACGTCCCAAAAAGATAACAACATGACAGACTTTCTACTTTCTGCCTTCTGTACAAGTATAAAAAAAAAAAAACAAAAAAAAAATAAACAACCCGAAAAAGGAAGGATATCTCTGTGAAGGGGCATTAGCCCCCCCCCCTCTATGTATATGATCTATGGTATGTGCAGGAATAGGTCAGGGGCAGGAACTACGCTTCAAAGCACTGATCTCTGTAAGAAGAGAGTCCTCACGGGCATTTTGATCAGTCAATCACCTACCATGAAGACACTTCTACCGCCTCCACGAAGCGTCAGCCGCATTGCGAGACTCAATCAAAAGCCCAGTCAACCGAAGAACCTCACTCTCGGCCATAGCAGCTCTCACCTCTGCCATCTCAGCTCTGGCCCTTTTCTTCCCCAAAGCCTCAGTCAAAGCCAGCTTTTCTACAGAAAGAAACTCAATCCTAGTCTGGAGCATCATTTCCCTGTATGGCCAGGGTCCCATCTCTATCGCATCTATCGAAATCGGGTTAGGGACAGGTAAGCCCTCAGATGCCAGCCAAACCTCGTAATCAAAAGAGAGGACGCGCCCCTGAACCAAGCTACACATGTGCGCCGATTGGCGGGTCTCCTAGAGTGCTGCTATGTGATCTAGGTCACTGAGAGAACCCCGAGAGAATATCAGAGAGCACAAGGCCGGCCTCACAGTGCACGACACGTGTTGGGTATATCCGAATTGACGGAACACCCGATATGGGAAATAGTAGGTACTACCAATCAACCCTAAAAGCGTGATACCCTCACAATCATGGGAGCGGACAATCGAAAAGGTGCCGTCCAACCAAGGAAGTTGCCAGATCAACTCCACGTCAGATAGTCCCAGGCTCAGTTCCTCGATGCTCCCATGGGGCAGTCTCGAGCACTGGATCAGAAAGCCCCGAGCCACATCCCCTCTTACCAAGCAAAATCTCGGCACGGGCCCCATTACAGCCAAATGCTCTCCTAGCCAAATCTGAACAAGTAGTGGACTCCCTCTAAGGATCCCAACCCGGCCCGAGGCCGAGGCATCCAGGCCCCGATACATCTCAGCCAGGACCAGGTGCACTAGTGAACAACCTCCCTCCAATTCAGTCAAGACATTGAACAACCCGAGGGAAAATGACTCGCCCCAGTAAAGAAGAGAACTTCCGATAGCAAATAAAGGGTAAAGGCCTTTAAGTTGAAAGGATCTCGGATAGGCAACTTTCAAAGACTCGAGTCGCCGAAAAGTTCTCTCAGGAATTTCACAGAGCACCTGGTGGATCCTCCGGCGAAGCCCTTCTCATACTCCCCTTTTCAAACCAAGAATCGAGTGGACCGCCTTTGCATACCTCGGTCTGGGTACCACTTTGGCAAGTCCCCAATGCATCCTCAAGCCAGTAATAGAGGCTATCTCTTCCAAGGTTGGGGTAAGCTCCCTAGACCCAAATTTGAAGACGCGGGCCCTATGGTCCAACGACGCCAAAGTCGCTTGCAAGAGATTGGGTAATAGAGGAATAGCAAGGAGGGAGGAAAGGTGGGATAACCCGAGGTGATCCAGAACAGTGAGCTCACCCTCAGCCAAGCTATCACACCATTTCTGCAAAAAATTGGGCCCCGGGTCCAAACAGGGAAGTATATTAGCCCTAGCCTTCGTATGAGAATTTGGGCCTTTCTTGGGAAGCAGGTCCATGGACAAACAAAGTTGGTCTTTATGGAAATCAGCCAATGTAAGGCGACGGACCCGCTCGAAAAAAAAAGAGGAGAGAGAAAAGAAAATAAAAAGAGGTGGAAAAGGCCAAGCCCGATTGAAAAGGGAAGCAAAAAGGGCCAGGTTCGTGTTATAAAGAACCCATCGAGCCTAGTTATATGAGGCGTATATAATATATACGCCAAGGTAAAATTTAAAAATATTTTGCCAGGCGTATATATTATATACGCCAAGGCAACATGATAGATGTTTTGCCAGGCGTATATATTATATACGCCAAGGCAAAATTTCAAAATTTTTGCCAGGCGTATATAATATATACGCCCAGTTAAAGAGGGCAGGGACGTGTGGCTCCCCTAGCCCATTCTTTTCTATTTCCCAAAGGGAGGTACGGATTTCGCTTAGGCTAGTTTTTCTCCCGGGGCGGCTCACTGTCGGGCACGCTCATGCACCCATGGGAAACCCTCGGATGACACGGTATCCGTGGGTCATATGCAGGTAATCACATGCAGGCTCAACCCCATCATTGGAGGGGCTCTGACCCGCTTCATGCCAAAAAAAAGAAAGAAGAAAAAAAAAATCATAGAGGCAGAAGGATAACCAAACGAAGCATTCATATAAACCATAAAATTCATAAAACCATCCAAAAAGTTGTTGATTCAAAAAATATTACATATCCCCCAATAAATCAAAGTCTAAACTGTTTCACTCTTTCAAATTTTCAGAAAATAAACTAATCTTGGGCAGCCCCATTTGATTTCTTCCGGTGATGGGTCGCGCTCTGAAAAGTACGGGTCTCCCCCACCCGAGTCCACGCTTGAGAGATGCGATCGAGCAGAGAACGCGACTCCTTTTCACGAGCACGCTGCATAAGCACACAAAGGCCGTCAGGTAGGGAAACAAGCAGAAAGTAAAGAAGAAGATGATTAGGTGCGGTCAATATTCACTCACCACCTCAGTCTCCCTAAGTCTGACAATGTTGCGGTAGTATTCGACTTTGTTCACGGCCGACTCATAATCCTGCACAGCAGAAAAATAAAGAGAGAGGTATAAGTGACACAGGTCATCGGCATGATCCAAGAAAACATAAGAGCAAGGTAACAAGGGAGAGATTACCCCAGGGATCAGCTCAGGGGGTGGGATCCGAATAGCTTCAGCAGATATGCGTGCCTTCTTAGCCACATTGGCACACATACATGACAGAAAGGCATCGTCCAAGCACTTAAAAGTCCCGTGGACCTCAGTGGGCGAACTACCGAAAGCGCCAGCACTGAAAGGGTCAGAATGTCCAGGACTGGTAGCCTCATCAGGAGCAGCTGCCTCATCCCCCTCATCTGAATCATCATCCTATCCAAACTATGAAGAGAAATAATTTTTATTCAAATAGCAGGGCAATTAAGGTAATCATATGGAAGGCTGCTAATAGAAAGAGGAAAGAACATTACCTGAGATCGCGGACCACCAAATGCCAAAAAGTTAGCACCGGGCACGAATCGGGGTAGCAGAGAACGATAGGGAAGAGACTCATACCACATCTGATATCCCCTAGGAAAGAGAAGGTCATCAATGGGGACCCCGTGGTGGAGAAAGCAAGCAGTAACCACTTCGGTAGAACCTTCAAGAGCCAATATATCAGCTGGAGGAGCTTAGGGCATAGCAAAAAGAGGTCGATACTGATGAACCACCCTCTCTCCTAAGTAATAGGCCCTAGCCTAGGACCCGTAGAAAAAAATAATGCGTCGATCTAATAAAAGGTGAGAAGGGCCCATTGCAGCCAGGTTCCAGAAAGGGGATCCGACGTAGGGATCAAGGATGACCTACTCAACAAAAAGGAGGAGGGATATATACATTTGGTCAGAACCGACTGTATAAAAGAACTATCAAATTTACAAAGAGAGAAATTGTTATACCTGCTCAGGGATCAACAGATCAAACTGAGAGCGCAGCCCTAACTCCAGGTGCTTCATACCCACGTCCCGACGGCGGTTCGCATGTCAATTGCTCATAAGGGGGAACGTAGGAACTTTAGAGAGAAGTAGAGGGCGACCAGGTTGGAAATGCAGATACCCCCAAACTTGAGAAAGCAAGTGTTGGGGTATTTTAAGTGCTTGCTACTAACTTTATTGGAACTGGTGTGAAGAATGGGTTGAATGAAAATGAATCAAAGGTGGAGTACAGAGCAGCAAGCCTAAAATATGCACCGTCCTGCAAGATACAGGGCCTATTGTAGCAAGTTTTGATAAGTAACAGTTTGTCCCACAGGGAAAGTTGATTTAAAGTCCCAAGGGAGCTATCTTTAGTAGGCTCTCTAGATCTGACTACAGATCTGGCAATCCAAAATGGAAGGGGATTTAAGGTAACTATCATTTAAATCCTAAGGTAACTTAATGTCTAAACTACAAAAAGGGTTAAGAAAGAGGGTGGAGTGTGAGAAAAGAAATATGAAAGGGTGAGAAGTATGTTATTAGGTACAGATCTGATGGGTCTTATAACTCAGACTCAGATCTGTTGCTATAGAAGTCCTGTCCAATGGCTACATTATCACTAAAGAGGAGAAAGGATCCAACTCACCCCTGTGCCATGATCCAATCCCTTATGGCTATAACCTGTCCACTTAAATGGTCACAGACTATCCAATAGGGGAAGCACAATCTAGAGATGGGTCAGAACAAGATTATCATTGTAGGCACTACTTCATCCAGGCCACAAGCTCAAGAATCCATAGGAACCTCAACCTCTAAAGTTTTGTGTGTGGGGCTAGGCCTACAAAGTGCACGAGCCTGGACACACAGGACCAGCAAGAGTTTGAGTACTAGCTTTTAAGCTTGGCTGTTCACTACTTTAGAAAGACAGCAGTGATCCAGTCACAAGCCTACAATCTCTACAGCCAGATCAGATCTACAATTTGATGGTGGGTCTATAAAAATATAGGGGAGTCTGTCTCTGCACAATCTCTCACAAGGCTACAAGCACAAGTGCAGAGAAGAAGAATCGATCTAAGATCTGTAGATTGGCCTCACCCTAGGGCTATAATCTGTCCACTTGAATGGTCAAAGACTATCCATAGAGGCTATCCTCCTCACAGAGGTCTAAGATGGAATAAGAACATTACTGCTGCCACCATGTTCACAAGGCTACCAGCTCAAGCTCCCATGGGGATTCAGATTTAGTGGATCTTGTGGTGGGGTATGGCCTGCAAAGCCTAATCTTTGCTCCCTTAGCAAAGCTGTAATTAAATGCCTCTTTCGTAGGGATCACGGGTACATTTAGCATATTTACCAAGCCTTTTAAACCCCTAGGTGATCCCTAGTGGAGGAGTGAAGTCTCCTGAGGGTTTTCAGTGAAGACACCCACAAACTTCACCATTAGAATCAGTTAAGTATAGTGCAGATAATGACAACACAGATTTCGATGTTTAAAGCTTCATTCCACACCCAATTTTTTAACAATTAGAGGAAACTGCAGCAATGTTACAGGCCATTTAAAAGTTAAATGTTAACATGTGTTTGCCTTACCACCATTTATTTATCATTAAAATTTCAATGTATAAAAATCAGTACCCAACTTGCCTTTAATTCAAAATTCAGGTTGGATATAACCCCAATGAGGTTAAAATTCAGACCCAATTCTCACTAGGGCTATCTCTCAACATTAACAATCTGAGGGTGTTCACATTCAAAATAGCTCAAGAGCAGTTACGTACCCCAAATGGGCCTACAAGCATGATCATAGGCAAAGCTTCTAATTTCTGACATCTTCAAGAATTTTCACCGTAGATTGGACAACTCCTCATCTCCACATGACAGCTCATTTTACTTTGGATCTACAAGGTCTTTTTAAATGGGTTGTAAAGAAAAAAAGGGTAAAAAGGGAATCAAAATTAAGAAATCAACAAGGTAAGGAGTGATTCATGACTTCACAACCTTCATTTCAGTAAAACTTCATCTTACTTGATATATTTCAGAATCAAAGTGGCCAACTTCTCCTCTTCTTTTCAATTTTCAGATGATGTTCTTCTCTAGACTTGTCTTTCTTTTTTCCCTTTTTGTTTTTATTCATTCATAATTTTTTTATTTTTTATTTTATTTTTTATTTTATTTTTAATGATGAACTGCCACACAACTACCATTGATACACTGCTGTTCACAAGTTGCTTTTCTTCACCTTCCACAAAATGTTGGATCATTCTTAGTATCTTTAACTCCTTCTCCTTTACCTTCTGAATTCTCTGAGTGAGGGTGAGGTTGAATCAAGTCATGAGGTTAAGGTGCAAGTATTCTGGTATTTGTGAATGAAAAGTATGATTTTAAGGCTCAACTGGTGTATGCAAAAGGGCAGCTTTTAAAGGGTTGGATTTTCAGGCTCAAACTGTCCAAATGAAGGCCTTGGGTCATTTCCTTAGTATCATGAGTGTTGTCAATTAGTTTTGATTTGGAGGTGCACAACTTCTAGTGAAAAAGTCTTGATTCAATCAGTCCTCAGAGCGGAAATAGTGCCAGAAACACTCTTGAAAAGAAAATGATGGGCCCAAATCTCACTAGGTATGGTCCTCAAATAAACCCATGGGGTGTATTTTCATCTGTTTCTCTCCTCTTAGGTTCACTGAGTATTAACTAAAACATTTTCTAATATTAGCTTCATGGTGGTATCAAGATTTTAACTTTTTCAGTTTCAAAAAGTCTGTAAAAATATTTTAATTTTTTACAAGTTTCCTCATTGTATCAAGTTAAGTGGAAATTGACTTTATTCATCCCAGTTATGCCACCATTACTGCACTAAAATTAACTATTTTAATGGAAGATCTATCCTACCATACTCCCAAACCATGAGGAGCAGTGTCCTCACTGGTTCAAAGGTGAGAAAGTGTAGTAGATACTACAGAGAAGAAAGAAATAGAGAAACAGAAATAAAGAAATGCTACACTAAACAATATAGATCAAAATGAAAACTTTCATTCTAAAAGAAAAAATTATTACAAAAAAAGCGAAAAAGAAGAGAGGGGGGGCGAACAGGGATCATGGGGGGATCGGTGGGGGAGGGTTGGGGGAAGACGGTGGGGGAGATGCAGGGGGGTCAATCTTTCTCTTCTTCTTCGCTCTCTTCTCCTTGTTCTTCTCCTGCTTTGCCAGGATCTGCTGGACTTTTTCATACTCATCTCAAAGAAATTGTAACGGGTCCGGCTCCTTAGGTGGTGGGGGATCCTCCCAGATGGGGTAGAATTTGATGGGGAACTCGAAGGGTTTGTCATCTGCCATGGTTGTGAGGAGGTATGGACTGCTAGGGTTAAAAGATGAAGGATAAGATGAAGAGAAACTAAGGGCCTATTTAAAAGAGTTGGACGGTGGAACATGAATCGGCCGATTTAAAGTTTTGTCCCTTTCCAAGCTTGGCAATAAATTATCATTGTGTGGGGAATGAAGAAACGCACAACCGATTATGGGAAAAGAGAGCGCACTATAAATGAAGGTGTAAAGATAGGCTTGGGATTTAAGGGGATCCTGTGTATTGCGCAGCTGCACAGTGGAAGGTGTGGAATTGTTGTGCTTTACGCGCAGTTAGGACTCCGGGAGGAAGCTCAAACAGGGCACACAAATATGAACATGAAAATATTTGAATCCTGCACTTTCATCCATTCAGTTGCCATCTATATCTACCTTGCACATGGATTATTATTTGAAAGGATTATAACCACCCTACATACATCTCCCATGACAAAATTGAAGAAAATGAAGATTAAAATAGAAAAAAGCTTAAACAATCACACAGAACAGATCAATATACAAAAAATTTAAAAAAAGGAAAAAATTATATTAACTGGAAAAAAAAAATGTACAATTGTAATGACAATCTAAGTACAATCTAAGTACATTCTAATCGAATCTAAGAGGAAGCATCTGAATCAGAATAGGTCAGGAAATCCCAGCCCATCTTTTTAGCATGTTCCCTAAGGGCAGCTTTGTCCTGTTTCTTCTTTGCGTCCCATGCCTTTTTTGCTTTGGCTGGTGTTTTCTTGGTAGTAAGTTTTGGTGCCCTCACCCTCACTTTTGGTTGGCATTTTTGGTTCTTTGGGTTCTTGAGGGGCTTTTCCTTTTCTTTTTGCAAGGGATTTTCCTTTGGCTTCCTTAGTGGGGGCAACTAGGGTTTTGCCTTTGTCTGCTTCTGTGGGGGCCACTGGGGACTTCCCTTGTGCTTTGGGCTCAGGCTGGCCAGGGGGTTTTGCCTCTTCAGACTGGGCAGCTGGCTTTGTGCGAATTTTGATAGAGGCAAGTTTGGGAGTAGACCTCTTAGCAGCGACTTTCCTCTGTTTAGGATAAGTTTGCTCTTGTGGAGGTGCAGCAGAGGCCTTGGTA
The DNA here is from genome assembly GCA_021018995.1 of Chloranthus sessilifolius. Taxonomy (NCBI): domain Eukaryota; kingdom Viridiplantae; phylum Streptophyta; class Magnoliopsida; order Chloranthales; family Chloranthaceae; genus Chloranthus; species Chloranthus sessilifolius. The sequence continues at coordinate 46,556,351 of CM037596.1, forward strand.
GGGGGAGGCTGCTCTGTAGGAGGTGATGGAGGAGGGGCAGTTGGGGCCTTCCCTTTCTCTGGCTTGATCTGTAATCGAGCCTCCTCAGACTAGACAGCTAGAGCTGGAGAAGCTTGAGGCTCAGGGTCTGGCATGCGAACAGAGAGTGGGGTGGGCTGCAGAGGAGCATTTCTAGCAGCAGCCAATGCAGATTCCAAGGAGGCTATTTGGATTTTGTGTTTGAGGAGGTCAGTCTCATGGATTTCCTTTTGGATTCGGAAGATCTCCTAGGCATTGTTGAGCCTCTTCTCAAAAAGTTTTGCTTTGGCCTTCTCTACAGCAGTGTTGGCTTTTTTCAACTCCAAATTCAACTTATTATAAGTAGCTGAAGCTTTGGCCTTCTGATAGGCCTCTAGGATATTAGTCCACCCCAAGGAGATGTCCAGTAGTTGCTTTCTGTGGGCCTCCTTCATCTCATCAATCTGCTACAGTAGGGGGGTTTCAATGGACTGGCGAAGTTTGGCCATGCCCCTCAGGACATCCTTCCTAAGGTAAGGATTATCCCTCATGGTATGGAGGATGGTGAGGTAGGGAGGGTTGTAAAAAAAGTGTTTGGGTGCAATGGGTAGATAGGAAGTGGAAGGAGCAAACTGTGATTGGTCTTGTGATGGGGAAGGGGGAATAATAGTGGGAAAGTCTAGTTATGGGGGGAGGGGGATAGGTTCTGGGTCTATTTGTGTATGTTTGTCAGTGAATGTTGGAGGGGGTAGGATAAGAGGGGGGATGGAGGGTATAGGGGGAAAAGAAAATGGTGGAGGCTCAGTAGGAGCAGGAGGGAATGGGGGGGAAAAATGGGTATGGTGAAAGGGATGAAAGAGAATGGTGGGATTGTGGGGATGAAAGGGATTGTCTGTGGTGGGGGGGGGGTTGTGAGTCAAGGCTGAAGTCTGTCTGGGTCTCTTTGTCAGTGGAAAGGACCAGGGGGTTGTAGGGAATTGTTGATGGATGGGTGGGTTGGTTAATGTCTGAAGGGTGGATTGGATGGATGTGAGTTCAGTCTGCATCTGGTTTTTGTGTTTGGGTAGTGGTGGATAATTTGGATTGGATGTCTTGGATAAGGGATAGGATAAGTGTCAGTGTGTCAGGGCTGGGAGGTTGGGTCTGTGAAGAAGAGGGCACTGGTTGGAAAGGTGAGGAAGGTGCATGGTGGAAAGTGGAAGGAGGGGAAGAGTGGGATTCTGGTGAGTGATGTTGTGATGTAGTTGGGGAGTCCGGGAGGGGGGTGTAGTGGGTAGGCATTGTGTGAAGGAAGGTAGCCAAAAAGGCTTGGAATCCTATGGTTGTGTTAAGGGTTAAGTCAATGTCTGTGAGTGGGGATGTAGTAGGTATGGCTGGGGTGGTAGTTTCTGCAAGGTGAGGTGTGTCAGTGTGGATGAAAGGGATTGAGGGAGGTGTCTGGGAGATGGTGGGGATTCTCTCAGTGGTCTTTCATTTTTTATAGGAAATGAGTGGAGGGCTGTCAAGTTTATGTGTAGCTGATGGTGCTATTGGGGCTGTGTACTGAGGTAGGGTAGGGGATGGGGAGTCCTCCCAGATACCAATCACAGGTGAAGGGGGAGTGGGCGTAGATGATGAGGACAGAGGAGGGTGAGAGAGACAGATGGAAGAGGGGTAATGGATGCAGGAGGAGAAGGTGGAGGGGAAATGAGCGCTGCTGCAGCAGTGGTGGTAACAGGCTCTGTGAGCACTCCTTGGTAGCAGGGGTAGACCTTGTTCCAGCTGCCTCTTCTGCTTATTTGGGAAGGGCCTGAGCCTCAGCTTTCTTCTTCTTTTGGGCCTCCATCAGGCTCCGACTGATTCCCCATTACCTCTTGGCAAAAGTAGTAGGGGCAAGGGTGGTAGTCTACTCATTTTTCACTATCTTGTACCCCCCCTTGATTAGCAGCAGGGTAATCACCCTGGCATAGGGGAGTGTGTGAGGCTTTTTGTTCGTCCCCATCTTCTCCACTAGTTCTTTCATTGCCTCGAAGATGATCCAGGCCGCATGAAAGCCAAGGCCCAGAGAGAGAATAGACAGCATCCGCGATGGGAGTTCTCCTCTCCTGCTGATGTCCTGAGCAGTAAATGTTCTTTTGCAAGACTTGGTCAATGAAGAAGAGTTCAGGTTCCAATTCTCTCCTTCTGATTGAATCCCTTGTGGCCTTTAATCCTCTGGTCAAAGCCCTTGCAATTGTATCAATGGAAGCGCTCAGGGGGGGGCCATATCCACAGCTAGGGTCGATGAGGCTGGGATGCCCAAAACTTCAGGAATCACCTTGGGGCTCACTGGCATCTCAAAATTGTCAATCAGCATCAGCAAGCACACTTGTCCATCCTTGTCCTTCTTGACCCTAATGTGCTGATAAAATAGTTTCACTAGCTTAGGTAGGCTAGTGCTGGAATTCCTCTCATCAAGGGTATCAGGCTCGCTTTGCTCATAAACTGTACGGCAGGGGCAGAGAGAGGTCCCTTCTCAAAAAATGGTAGGCAGGGGCAGAGAGAGGTTCCTTCTCAAAAAATGGTAGGTCAAAAGCTATCTCAGGCTCCAATGGGATTGAAACCATGAGCTCAGAAGGAGTAGAAAACATAGGGGTTGGGTCCTCCACCTCCTCAACCACTTCCTTTCCTTTTTTAGGTGCCTTTGAAGTCTTGGCCTTCTTAGGGGTGGTCTCAGCAGGGGCCTTATCCTTCCCCTTTCTCTTCTGCGCACTCTTGGGAGCCATTTCAAACTCTATCTTCGAATATGAGGAATGGAGATGGAGATCCAAGTGCTTACCCTAAAATCCTAGGGTTAGGTTTGATCTGACGCACAGGGCACCGCGAGATCTCTGATCAGAGGGTAATAGATGGTGGTGATGCTAGGAACAACTCTGTAGATTCATAGAGTGAATGATAAGCTGTAGGATTGATGCTAGAGGAGAGAGGGGGAAGAGTGCCAGAAGCTAGGGTTTCACAGAGGGAAGAAGGAAGAGAATACTGGAAAAAGAGCCAAGCGCAGGGTTAAAATACTTATCGTGAAGCTCGACGTGCTTTGGAATATCTGGTCACAAAATTGGAAATGAACCTAGTGAAGGTGCTATTTAAGTTGGACCGCGTGATAATCTTCTAGGTTGACCTTGGAGCTCGCGACAGTATGTGAAGAATTCATGTGAATTGTGCGAGCAGCTCCCAGGTCTCCATTTGGATTGCACGAAAAGCTCTGAGGTTCACTTTGAATCTCGCGATAGCCTTTGAATGTTTCCATGTGAACTGCGAGAGAGTCTCCCAGGCTTCCTTTTTAACCTCGCGATAGTCTTAGAAACTCATGGCAGCTAATGAAGTATGTTGTTTGTAGTGCGTGACAGTCTCCCAATTTTCCTACTGAACCTTGCGATAGCCTTTGAATCTCGTGATAACTAATGAATAGCTCTATGTGGATCACACGAGAGGTTCTCAGGTGCACTTGAATCTCGCGACAACTCTTGAATGTTTCCATGTGAACTACGCGAGAGTCTCCCAGGCTTCCTTTTTAACCTCACGACAGTCTTAGAAACTCGTGGCAGCGAATGAAGTATGATGTTTGTAGTGCGCGAGAGTCTCCCAGGCTCCCCTTTGGACCCAGCAACAGCAAAGAATCAAACAGAGAGCATGTGCTCTCTATTTTGCCATTTCTAGTGTGTTGTGGTTGGATCCTAGGCATGACTCTCACCATGGATACCTCTAGACACTTTAAAAAAAAATCAACCATTCAAGCAAGGACGACAAAAATCAACTTCCCACATTATGCATTCAAACAAAAATTATCAATTAAAGATCAGTAAGCATCAAACCAAGCATAAAAAGTTTAAACCAGACAGGTCCAGATTCAGATGGGACCACTAACAAATCCTAAAGAATTTGAACAAAAGAAAGCAAGATAAAGCTACCAAAAACAAAGTACATATGATACAATAATGACACACCTGTGGATCTGTTTGAAGAAGGATCCCCTTGAAAGTGAATGGTGTCCATGGGTTCGACAGATTTTTCAAAACAAGGCTTAAGCCTCTGACCATTCACCTTCAAGGTTCTCCCAGACTTGGAATCCTTGATTTCCACCGCACCAGATGGGGAAACATGCATGACAATGTAGGGACCTTCCCATCGGATTTCAATTTGCCAGGAAAAAATTTAAGTTTGGAGTTAAACAACCAAACCTTGTCGCCAGCTATGAAACTCTTTCTCAAATTCTGGCATTGGCATATGCATCCATCCTTAGTTCTTCAAATTCTGACAGCTGCAGCAACCTGTGATGACCAACAGAAGTTAGGTCTAGATTTAAATGTTTAATGGCCCAATAGGCCCTGTGTTCTAACTCCACTAGGAGATGACAGGCCTTGCCATAAACCAGTCTGAATGGGGACATACCAATGGGAGTCTTATAGGGCCCAGTGCATCATTATGCTTGTTAGCCCAATCATTCCTATCAGTCCTCACAGTCTTCTCAAAGATGTGCTTGATCTCCCTATTTTAAATTTCAACTTGCCCACTGGTTTGTGGGTGGTAGGGTGTAGCAATCCTATGGGTGACAGAATATTTCTTGAGCAAGCTCTTGAAATTTTTGTTGCAGAAATGGCTACCCCATCACTGATAATGGCTCTAGGGGTGCCAAATCTCGAGAAGATATTCTGCTTTATAAACTTGAGGACAACCTGATTATCATTAGTTCTTGTGGCAATGGCTTCTACCCATTTGGAAACGTAATCCACTGCCACTAAGATGAAATGAAAACCATTTGGAGGAAAGGGGCCCAGAAAGTCAATACCCCACACATCAAACAGTTCTACAACAAGGATGGGCTGTAAAGGCATTGAGTTTCTTTTGGATAGCCCTCCTAATTTCTGACATCTTTCATAGGTCTTGCAGCGTACTGGCATCTCTAAAAAGAGAAGGCCAATAGAACCCACACTGCAACACTTTGTCAGCTGTTTTTCTCCCACTAAAGAAAATATTTTGGCCTTAGGCAAATTAATCGATTTGGATTTAAAAGAAGAAACCAAATCAAAAATAGAAAATCTAATAACCAAATTAGAGCAGTTAAATTTAGAAAAACAAAAAGATGAATATTCGAATACCCGATTATTCTACGGAACTGATGAAATCAATACCGATGACATCTGTGTCTTGTAAGAAAATATTGAATATAATTATGAAGAATACTTGAATGTAAAACAAATCATCGAATATTGGCAACATTTATTTATGGATGAAACTCTTCCTGTTGACGATAGAAATAATATCATTTCTCAAATAAAAGAAGTTTCTATAAAACATGAACCTCTTTTAACATACTTCCAAAACCAGGAATTAAATGAAGAATCAGAAAAAGATACAATGAATATCACTTCTGGTCACTCAGATACTTCTTCAGATCTTAATGAGTTACAAACTCCTCTAACTCCGAGAAAGAGAAAATTTGAAGAACCATTAGAGGAATTTGAAAATTTAGAAACATATTTAAAAACATTAACTCTTCAAGAACAAGAGGAATATCTAAAACATCATATTCATATGAATGATGGCAGTTCGTCATCCAGAGTAAAAGATGAGAAAATCCCAATTCCCACAAATAATAGAAGAGACGATTTGAACAAACAAAACGTAGCTCAAGGAGGTACATATATGGATTTAACAAATGTCCCTTTTAAAGATCAAGAAAAGGTAATCGACGATTGGGCACAATCCATGTCCATAGTAATTACAAACCAAAAAGCCGTTTGGTCCAAAGAAAGATTTCTTGACTATATTGTAGCAACACTTCAAGGTGATGTTTTACAATGGTTAAAATAATGGGAAAAATCTAATGATGGAAAAATACAAAAAACATTCTTATTAGGAAATTTCAATACTCTAGATGATATCTTAAAACACTTTACGATAATCATTAAAGAACATCTTTGTGGATATACAGGTGAACAAAACCTACAAGAAGATGCAATATATATTTTATCGAAATTAGAATTATGCAATATTTGCCAATTTCAAGAATATTGCAATACTTTTAAAAAATATTATTATCAATTGGAACCCCCAATTAATATATCTTGGTTAGAGGAATTTTATCATAAACTCCCAGCACCGTGGGATGAGTTAGCCATCGAAGGCTATCCAAATTTTATTAGTAAATTAGCTAAACAAGATACTCTAGGACTTAGAACATCCTTTGTCTAAAGATTAATAGCAGATAGATGTTTAGAAATTAAAACTAAAAAACAAGTTAAGAATCAAATCACAAATTCTAACTTTGGTCATAAATGTTGCGATAAAATTCTCCAAGAAAATTAGAAAATCGGATGTAATATCCCTAAAAGAATGGGATATAAGAAAGGTTTAAAGAAGAAAAAATTTAAATGGAAACCTTGGAACAAAAGAAAACGGTTTGTTAAAAATAAAAAATATATTAAAAAGAAAAAACAGACTGAGAAAACAGATAAAAGGACCATGGCTAAAAAGAAATGTCGTTGTTTTATTTGTAACGAAGGACATTATGCTCCTCAATGCCCAAAATGGGGAAAAAATATAACTAAAATGATTAAATATTTAGATGAAGCAAATCTAGATGTTTATTTTGGTGAAAAAATTTCAAGTGATGATAATAGTATCATTTATGAATTAGAATTCGAAACAGACTCCGATTCTGACATAGATGATCTAATATTTATGTTAAATATAGTCGAAACATCAGAAGAAGAACATCAAATGATTACGTTGAAAGACGTAATAGGAAAAGAAATATCATTCTCTGAAGAACAACTTCAAAAATTTTAGTTACAATAAAAACTTAATAAAGAAGACATCTATAAAATTTCTTCCTTAGACAAACTTTTGTCTAGAAGAATATTTGAAGCTTTTTCAGGAAACACTACTGCAAAATGCACATCTAATCTTACAGCTGAAATAACACTGTTTGATAAGACGAAAATATTGCATTGATAAAAAGAGAATCCAAAATTAAAATATATTCATATTGCTATACTTCAAATATGCATAACAGGATTATTCAGAAATGGTATAGACACACCTATACTAGCTGTAGTAATGGATAAAAGATTACTTAATCCTTTACAATCCTTGATTGGAGGGATTAATCAAATCTAGCTTATGGAATGATTTGATTTAAACTAAAACCAAATTATTTTATTTCACTTGACGACCCAAATATTGAAGACACAATAAAAATTAAAATTCAAACAAAGGGATTAGAGATGAAAGAAGATTCACACAACTTAGCCATAACTTGGCAAACAGAATATGAATTAACCTCTAAACCAATAACAAAAATCTGATTGAAATATTTGAGCCCAAACCATATGATTCAGAAATCCAACCAAGATTAATAAATTGGAAAGACTTACAGATACCTAAACAATGGTTATTCGAAGATCTTTTAGGACAAAAACCAAAATTGCAAACCCAGATGATTGAAATAGAAGCTTCTGAAAATAAGAAAATTGGAAAATCGGAAGCAATATCCCTAAAAGAAAGGGATATAAGAAAGGTTTAAAGAAGAAAAAATTTAAATGGAAACCTTGGAACAAAAGAAAATGGTTTGTTAAAAACTACTTTGTCAGCTGTTTTTCTCCCACTAAAATGACCCCACAGGCATTTTCATGGCACATGGCCAGAATACTGGGGACATCACTTTCGGGAATTGTTAAGACCTGAAAAGTGCCACTTTTCACCCCTTAATTTAACCTTTGATTAGACCCATAGCCACCTAATAAGTCCTTGTTAAGTGTTTTATGTAGGTAATAACCAGCAGTGAAATAAGGCCAAGAATCCTACTAAAGAGCCTATTTTGGCACCAGAAGTCCCTCAGAAGGATGGACTCTGAATCCAGACCTGAACTGAGCCTCGCGCAGTCCAGCAGAGCTTCCTAAGACTTTACAACAACTTCTCGCGCAGTTGATTGACTAAAGAGCTTCAGAAACATAAACTCGCGCAGCTCAAGAGTAGAACACATCGCGCAGTCTCACGCAGTTCAAAGCAAACCTCTCTCAACCTCGCGTAGTTCGCTCACAATAGCAGAGAAAAGAGAGCTTCAGGAGACTCCTCACGCAGCTGTCGCGCAGTGGCCGAGGGATGGAATTATCAGAAGAGAACTCCTCGCGCAGTTCTCACGCCATTCAAGAAGAAAGCATCCTTGCGAAGGCAATGCCATCCTTGCGAAGATCAGTTAAGACCTAGAACCTCGCGCAGTTCAGAACCCATTATAGCCTCGCGAGGTTCCTCACGAAGGCCAGTAAAGAGAAGTTCTCGCGCTATTCAAATCTATCCTCGCAAAGATCAACCCAGCGATCACGTAGCTACCTCGCGACTGCTTGAGCTCCAACCCCGCGACATCTGAGGCTCTGATGTCTACTCAACCTCGCGACTGCCTGAATAGCAAACCAAGCCAACCTCGCGACGGCTGAAGCTTCAATGTCAAACCATCCTCGCGAAGAGCAAGAGCTACCACGCGACAAGTCTAGGATACAATGGCTACCTAGAGAAGCTCTGAACCTCAAACTTCCATCTCTTCAACAGAGAACTTTCTGGGAATTTCCAGCGATTAGGGCACGCACTCCCATGCTCAAATCTCTGTGCACGCACCCCAAGGCATCGAAGGATCACTATTCAGCCATGTGGCATCATTAAAATTAGGGTTTCCTAACCCTAATGCGCCGCCACACCACTGCTATAAATACCCACACTTAGCTTAGGTTTAGAGAGCTTAGACTTTCTTTTCTTTCTACATCCTGGAATAGCTGGGAACACGTCTCATTTCTTGGAGACTTGATTTGAGATCGTTTTGTTTTTCTTTTTGTAGTAGTAAGTAGTTTTCCTTTTCTTTTTCCTTCCCTCCATAGTCCAGCACTTGCTGGCTATGTCTTTGTATGCATTTTGAACTAGATTAATGGAAGTTCTGTAATAGGATATGTACTTTGTGGGATTTGTGTTTGAATGTGAGATGCTCTGTGCAAGGCTGCTGCCTTGTGATCCGCCATTGCTTTGGTTGTGATTCAAAGAAATGGAGGACTGATTATAAGGGCCATTCAGATCCAAGTGACCTGTGTTTCTGGGCTATCATGGTCCTATACAGCCTTAGCCCCACCACAGGACCCACTAGATCTGAACTCCCCATGGGAGCTTGAGCTGGTAGCCTGGTAACCATGGTGGTGGCAGCAATATTCTTGTTTTATCTTAGGCTCCGTGAGGAGGATAGCCTTTGGGATAGTCTGTGACCATTCAAGTGGACAGGTTATAGCCTTAGGGTGATTCTAGTCCATCGATCCAAGATGGATCCTTCTTTACACCCGAGCTTGTAGAAGCCTGGTGGGAGATGGTACAGAGGCAGACTCCCCTGTATTGATATAGATCCGCCATCAGATGTTGGATCTGATCTTGTTATAGAGATTGTAGGCTTGTGACCTGACCATTGTAGCCTCACTCAAGCAATGGATAGCTAAATCGAAGGTTGTACTCAATCGCTTGCTGGTTCTATGTGTCTGGGCTATCATGGTCCCATACAGCCTTAGCCCCACACATAGAGGTTTAGAGGTTGAGGTTCCCTATGGATTCTTGAGTTGGTAGCCTGAATGGAATAGTGCCTGCAATGATTTACTTGTTATGTTTTGACCCATCCCTGGATTGTGGTTCCCCTATGGGATAGTATGTGAGCATTTGAGTGGACAGGTTATAACCTTAAGGGTTGAGTCATGGCAGAGTGATGGGTTGAATCCTTTCTCCTCAGTGGTGCTAATGTAGCGATTGGACAGGATTTCTATAACATTAGATCTGAATCTGAGTTACAAAACTCCTCTGATCTGGGCTCAATAACATACTTCTCACCCTTTTATATTTATTTTCCACACTCCATCCATCCTCTCAACCCCTTCTGTAGTTTAGACATTAGAGTACCTTAGAATACTTAGAATAAGTGACCTTAAACTCCCCTCCTCTTAGGATTGCCAGATCTGTAGTCAGATCTGGAGGGACTACTAGAGATGGCTCCTTTGGAGCTGTAGATCACCTTTCCCTGTGGGACAAACTCTTATCAAAACTTGCTATAATGGACCCTGTATCTTGCAGGTCTAGGATTTCTTAGTTGTGTTGATTCCATCCCTTATTTTACTCTTTCTTTGATTTTTAAATGACTTTTACCCCCAACCACTAAAGCACAGCAACTGAGAGATCACGCAACAAGTTTTTGGCGCCGCTGCCGGGGACAGATGATCTATTAGTAGACCCTTAGTTTTTGTATTCCTAGTATTCTTTGCAAATGTGAATAATTGATACTACTGACATAATTTTGAACGTTTCTTGCAGATCTAGACAGCAGCAGTGAAGGAAGTTGGACTGCAATTAGAGCTTAGCTACCTCTGTTTGCAAACTCTCTGACTTTTAAAACTCTATCTTTCTTAAAAAAATTTCCTAGCAGTATCTAGGATAGTTTTGAATGTGTTCTTTGAATAGCTGTAAATTAGTTAGATAAATGTGTTAATTGTACAGATATTCTTTTGCAATGTGCCTGCAAGAATTTTTCCTTGCTGCTGGTGTGCTTGTATGCTAGGGAGGAGATCTCTCAGCCCTACTTTAGAGCCTCTTAACCCTGAGTTAGAAAGGGGAAGGAGACTTAGAAGAGGCAGGCACACCACAGGAGAGCCCCAAGTGAATCTGTGACAACAATTATTGGTGAGGAACAACCCAGAACCCTTAAGGAGTTGAATGCTCCGGATGACTATAACTCACCTTTTAGCATTCAATTCCCTGATGTTCAGGGGAACTATGAAATCAAAACTTCAATCATCCAGATGCTGCCCTCTTTCCATGGGCTTAGCAAGGAGGACCCTTACAAGCATATTGACCAGTTCTTGGCCTTGTGCACCACTTTTAATATCACTAGTTTGGGACCTGAGGCTACTAGGCTCAGACTCTTTCCCTTCTCTCTGAAGGATAGGGCCAGTACCTGGTTGACCACTCTTCCCAACAATAGCATTGCTTCATGGAAAGACCTGGAGACCAAGTTCCTGACCAAGTTCTTCCCTGAGACCAAAACTAGCCAGTTGAGGAAAGAGATTCTTCCTTTTGCTCAATCCCCAACTGAGGATTTTAACCAGTCCTGGGATAGGTTTAAAGAAATGCTCAAACAATTCCCCCACCACAAGATCCCAAAGTGGCAGCTTGTACAAAGCTTCTACAATGGGATTGATGAGAAAAATAGAGATATGGTCGATGCCTCTTGTGGTGGATCCTACATGCACAAGACTACTGAGGAGGCATGGGAATTGTTTGAGGTGATTAGTGAGAATGCTTTTCAAAAGCCATCCCTGACAAGAACTGGTCAGGAAAGTGAGTCAAAGGTTGGGCCTGCTACTGGATCAAGAGGAAAAGTTTATGAGGTGTCTGGGAACAATGACCTGCAGCTGCAGATGGCAAACCTCTTTATGAAGTTTGACAAATTACTGACTGTGATGCAACCCAGAAGGGTTGCTCATGTGGTAGAGGCATGTCTGATATGCTAGTCCCCACAGCACATAGTGGAGGAATGTCCATCTGCAGAGCAATTTCCTGAGTTGGTTTTGGAACATGCTGCTGCTGCTCAATGTTATGGCCAGCAACAATCTGGGGGCTACAATAGACAACCATATGGATACCAGCACAAAAATGCTGGTTACCAATGGAGAGACCACCCAAATCTGAGGTGGAGGTAAGACAACTACATGCAGCCCCAACAGATGTTGGCCCTACCACAAAGGCCACAGCAGCAGTTCAATCAAGGGAATGCCCCTAGGTCTAACTTCCAGCACCATCAGCAGCCCCATCATCAACAAAATCAATTGGTCTTACCCCCTTCCCAACCTAGAAATACTTCTTTCGAGGACCAGGTCTTGACCTCACTGCAAAACCTGGGTTCCTTGGCTCATACTGTGAATTCTCATGGTCAAAGCCTCAAGAAAATGGAAGAACAGATAAGCCAAATGTCAAATTCTTTAGCTAGGAGAGATGAAGGGAGGTTGCCCTGCCAGCCAATTGCTAACCCCAAGGGTCAGTTTTTAATTGAGGAAGCTTCCTCAAAGTTTAAGGACACCAATGCTGTCACTACCCTAAGGTCTGGCAGGCTGGTAGACAACCAGGTGGGTAACAGACCAACAGAGGCCATTTTCACAGATGATGTAAATGATGTAAATGATCATGATAGAGATGTCGTTGGACCACAAAGCCAAGAAGTGCCTGCCACCTTGCAGCAGGAGAAAAATAAAAAGGCTGTAGTTGAGCCTCAGTAGGGAGAAAAACATGAAAAAAGAAAGAAACAGAAGTTTAGTCATGGGCTAGCAGTTGAGGAACCAGCAGTACCTCAGCTGCCATTTCCTCAGGCTTTGGAAGGTCCTGTCCCTTTTGATAAAGGGAATGCCCAGATTGAGGAAATGATGGATACCTTCAGGCAGGTGAAAATCAATTTACCCCTGCTTGAGGTAATTAAACAAGTCCCAGCCTATGCAAAGTTCCTGAAAGACCTCTGCACCCAAAAGAGAAAGGCTAGAGGCCATGTGTCCAAAAAGGTCTTTGCAACTGATACAGTGAATTCTATATTTAACATATCAATGCCAGAGAAGTTGTAAGATCCATGGATACCCACTATTCCATGTGTAATTGGAGAACATACAATTGGAAAAGCCTTTTTAGACCTTGGAGTCAGTGTTAACCTGTTGCCATATAGTGTATATCTGCAACTAGGTTTGGGGGAGCTAAAAGCTACCCCCATTGTGCTAATGATGGCTGATAGGTCTGAGAGGAGACCTCTGGGAATGGTTGAGGATGTCTTAGTGGGAGTGGATAAGTTTTTCTACCCTGCTGACTTCTTAGTCTTGGACATGGGGTGCAGCAATAGCCCAAATCCCATACCTGTTATATTGGGTAGGCCTTTCTTAGCCACTGCCAATGCATGCATTCAATGCAGGTCTGGAGTAATGGAGGTAACTTTTGGACATATGAAATTTGAGCTGAATATGTACAACAGTGCAAAGTACCCTCAGATGGACAATGAGGAGAGATTTGTAGTGGATGTACTTAGGAAATTGTAGAAGAGGAATTGCCCACTCTGCTGGAGTGGGGCAACATTGTCAGGAATTTAGTTAAAATATGGGACATGGTGGAGGAAGAGAGCCCAGATGTGGTATCAAAAGATATGACCATATTGAAGTCTTCTGTGGGCTCAGTGCAGCATTCCAGTTGGAAACCTACATTGCTGCCTCTTCCTCCAACCTCCAATGCACCTATTCTGCCATCCACCCAACAAGCCCCTGATCTGGAACTCAAGAAGCTTCCAGAAACATTAATATATGCCTTCCTTGAGAAAGGTGATAAGCTTCCTGTGATTATCTCTTCCTCCCTTACCAATGAGCAGGAAGAGGAATTACTAATAGTTTTGAGGAAGCACAAGAAGGCAATTGGTTGGACCATTGCCGATTTGGGAGGAATAGATGCATCAATCTGCATGCACATGATTCATCTTGAGGAGGGAGCACTACCCTCTAGGGAAATGCAGAGGAAGTTAAATCCTCACATGCAGGAAGTGGTCCTCAAGGAGATCATTAAATTGCTAGATGCAGGGGTGATTTACCCCATCTCTGATACTCATTGGATGGCCCCTATTCAAGTGGTGCCTAAGAAATCTGGCATAACAGTGATTAAGACTGAAACTGGAGAGTTGAGGCCAGCCAGAGAGACCACTGGCTAGAGAGTGTGCATTGATTATAGGAAGCTCAACTCTAAAATCAGAAAGGACCATTTCCCTCTCCCCTTCATTGATCAAATTTTAGACAAGTTGGCTGGAAAAGCTTTTTACTGTTTTCTTGATGGATACTCAGGGTACAACCAAATCCCTGTGCATCCTCAAGACCAAGAGAAAACCACCTTTACCTATCCTTTTGGCACCTTTGCGTACAGAAGGATGCCTTTTGGACTTTGTAATGCGCCAGCCACTTTTCAGAGGTGTATGTATGCCATATTTTCTGATATGATTGATAAGTTTTTGGAGATTTTTATGGATGATTTTTTCTATGGGGATAGCTGGCCAAAGGTCTCAACACCTCCTAGTTTTGTAAAGATGTGAGGAAGACCAATTTGGTTTTAAGTCGAAAAGAGCCACTTCATGGTAACACAAGGCATTGTGTTGGGCCATGTAGTCTCTAAAGAAGGGCTTGAGGTAGACAAGGACAAAGTGGACCTCATTGCCAATTTGCCCCCTCCAAAAATAGTCAAGCAAATCAGATCCTTCCTGGGGCATGCAGGATTTTACAGGAGGTTCATTAAGGACTTCAGCAAAATTTCCAAGCCATTGTGCCACCTGCTCTGCCAGGATGTGCCCTTTGACTTTTCTGCTGACTGTCTTAAGGCTTTTGAAACATTGAAAATATGCCTCACCTCTGCCCCTGTACTCCAAACACCAGACTATACCCTACCTTTTGAGCTAATGTGTGATGCATCAGACTGGCAATAGGTGCTGTTTAGGCCAAAGAAAAGATAAGGTGCCTGTGGTCATTGCTTATATCAGCAAATCACTTGCCGAAGCTCGGCTGAACTATACCATAACTGAGAAAGAGCTTTTAGCAGTTGTTTATGCTGTTGACAAATTTAGAGCCTACCTACTAGGATCTAAAACTGTAATCTTCACTGACCATTCAAAGATCAAGTAACTCATCGCCCAAGAAAGATGCTAAGCCTAGGTCGATTAGATGGATACCCTCATGTGAGTTTGACATCGAAATCAAGGACAAAAAGGGTGTGGAGAATGTGGTGGCTGAGCACTTGTCCAGAATTATCTTGGAGAAATGCCTGGATGGCCCTACAAATGATGCCTTCCTGGATGAGCAATTATTTGCCATCCAATCCTTAGTCCCTTGGTTTGCACACATTGTCAATTATCTAGTTATAGGAAAGACTCCTCCCCACTGGACCAAAATGGACAAAGACCTATTTTTCTCAAAGGCCAAGTATTTTTTTTGGGAGGAACTTTACCTATACAGGTACTGTGCTGACCAAATCATCCGAAGATGTGTCCCCGAAAGTGATATCCCCCGTATTCTGGCCATGTGTCATGAAAATGCCTGTGGAGGCCACTTTAGTGGGAGAAAAACAGCTGACAGGGTCCTGCAGTGTGGTTTTTACTGGCCTTCCTTATTCAAAGACGCATACACACACTGCAAGGCATGAGAGAGATGTCAAAAATTAGGAGGGCTGTCCAAAAGAAATTCAATGCCTTTACAACCCATCCTTGTTGTAGAACTATTTGATGTATGGGGAATAGACTTCATGGGCCCCTTTCCTCCTTCTAATGGTTACCATTTCATCTTAGTGGCAGTGGACTATGTTTCCAAATGGGTAGAAGCCATTGCCACAAGAACCAATGATAACCAGGTGGTCCTCAAATTTGTAAAGCAGAACATTTTCTCAAGATTTGGAACCCCTAGAGCTATTATCAGTGATGGGGGTAGCCATTTCTGCAACAGGAATTTTGAGAGCTTGCTCAAGAAATATTCTGTGACCCATAGGATTGCTACTCCTTACCACCCACAAACAAGTGGGCAAGTCAAAATTTCCAATAGGGAGATCAAGCACATCCTTGAGAAAACAGTTCGGACTGACAGGAAAGATTAGGCTGATAAGCTCAATGATGCACTGTGGGCTTATAGGACTGCCTATAAGACTCCCATTGGAATGTCCCCATTCAGGCTGGTCTATGGCAAGGCTTGCCATCTCCCAGTAGAGTTAGAACACAAATCCTATTGGGCCGTTAAGAATTTATATATGAACCTAACTTCTGCTGGTCATCACAGGTCATTGCAGCTGTCTGAATTGGATGAGCTAAGGATGGATGCTTACACCAATGCCATGATCTACAAGGAACGGGCTAAAGCTTTCTTTGACAAGGGTTTGCTGAGAAAAAGCCTCGAATCGGGTGGTAAGGTGTGGTTATTCAACTCAAAACTAAAATTCTTTCCTGGCAAATTAAAATCCAGATGGGAAGGTCCCAATGTTATCTTAAACGTTTCCCCATCTGGTGCTGTGGAAATCAAGGATCCCAAATCTGGGAGGACCTTCAAAGTGAATGGTCAGAGGCTTAAGCCTTGCATTGAACAACCTACTGACCCTATGCACACTATTCTTTTTCATGGGACCCCCACATCTACCTGACCCACAGTTGTATCCATGTTGTACTATACTACTTTTTTTTCTTCCATAAGTTTTAGAAAATTTTAGTGGTTATGTGGAGGTTGATTTCGTTGAGCTGGATAGAGTTCAGGTGGGATGGGTAGGATTTATTCTTCTTCTTCTATGAATTGCTGATTTTCAAATTTGAATGCATATAATTGGAATATTTTTTGATGAGTAGGCTGCACTAACTATAGTGGCCCTGTTTGGCACTAAGCCCTCGCGCATTCCAAATTGTGATTTGGGAAGCTCTCACGCAATTCGCATACACCATTTCTTTCGCTGTCGTGAGCTTCAATGCTGCAGTATCTCCCGCGCACTTCAAGCTCTAACTTCCATAATCCCGCGATTCAGTTATCTCATGATCCCCTTACCAAGCTGTGCGAGTCTAATTCATTTATCATTTCCCACGCTGATTGCTGGGACTTGACGTTTCCCAACTCACTCTCAATTAATTGCGGTGACTTGGATGTTATTCAACCGATTCATCTTCCACCATCCTCACCTTTAAATACACAGGGAGTCCCTTTCATATTCGTAGCATCCTTTCTCCTCTCACCCTAGCGGCCCTTCCCTACTCCTAACCATGGCAGATGACAAGCCGAATGTGCAGCCTAATAAGTTTTACCCGATGTGGTTGGATCCGCCACCACCTAAAGAGCCAGATCCTCTACAACCCCTCTGGGATGAATACGAGGAGGTTCTGCAAATCCTGGCTAAGGAGGAGGAGGAAAAGCTCCAGCCACCACAGAAAAAGTGAAAGATAGAACCATCCCCTGCCCCCTCCCCCTCACCCCTGATCCCTCTCTCCTTTCTTCCTCCCTTGTTTTTTTTGTAATTTTCTTTTTTTTATTTAGTTTTAATAAAATTTTCTTTTCTGCTATTCTGTAATGTTCTCTATTCTGTTGTGTGTTTTGTTTCTTGTTCTGGTCTTTTATTCTTTAATAAATCTGCTGCACATACACCTTTGCACCAGTGAGGACACTGCTCCTCATAGGTTTGGGGGTGTGGTAGGCAGACCCTGCCAATGGAATAGTTAACCTAAGTGCAGCAGACTCATCTGAGTAATATGGAAATGGACCTCTGTTCACTTAAAGAATCATGAAAATAAGAAATTTAAAATTTCTGCAAACTTTTGACATTATAAACTTTTAATATTCCACATTTCCATGTTAATATCACCAAGTAAACTTACTTGTATCAGCACTTAGTGAATCAGTAGAGAGAGAAAAAGGTGAGGGCATACTTAAAAGTTCAAAGGAAGACCATAACCAATGAGAATTGGGCCTATATAAAAATTTTTCCATCTTTTGAGGAGTAACCAAGGCAACCTTTCTAGTTCTAAGGATTGACTGAGTCACTGTGCTCACTAGAAGTTAGGTAACTCCAAGTTGAAACAACTGACAGTACTCATGAGACTTAGGAAAGGATCAAGGCCTTCTCTTGGACAGTTTGAGCCTAACAAGACCAACCCTTAAGCAACTGCCCTTGTCCATACCCCCTTTGAGCTTCAAATCCTAAATTTCTTCAAAATACACCTGAGTACTTGAACTTGAACCTACGAACCTGCTTCAGCCTACCCTCACTCTGAGAATTTAGAAGGTAATGGAGAAATGGTTGGAAATGGACTAGCTATGGTCAACATTAAGTGAATGGGAAGAAATACATCAAATCCGACAGTATGGCAACTGAGAACATAGTGGCATTTCTGAAAAGCATAAACAAAAATAAAAAGAAGAAAATTCCATCAAAAAGAAACAAAAATAATAATGAAGAGGAGTAAGGGAGGAGTCAAGAGGAGAAACTGATCACTTCAAATCTGAAAATCTCAAAGAAGAAGGGTGCTGAATTAAAGAAGGTGAAGTGATAAATCACCTCTGCCACCTACTGATTTCTCAATTTTGAACCCCTTCTCAACCCTCCATTCTTTCAACACCACTCCATAAGCCACATTACAGCCCAGTTAAAAGCCCTTGTGATCCAAAGTTGAGTGAGCTGTCATGTGAAGATAAAGAGTTATCCAATCTATGGTGAGGAACTGCCAATGATGTCAGCACTTAAGAACTCTGCCTATGCTCATGCTTACAAACCCATTTGGGGGATGTAACTGCTCTTGAGCCTGTGAGAAAATGAACCCCTCAACAAAACCCTCATGAGAGTATGCTCTGCAAAGTTTTTGGGTATGAACTTGAATGCACTATGTATGACCTTAACCTAATTTTTGATCTAAGGATGGGCTCAGTGCTGGCACACACTTGTGCAGTTTTCTGTGATTATAAACTGATTGGAAATGCTGAGCATTCATGAGAAGTTTATGCTGTTTAAATTACTGTGCAACCAATGAATTAAATTTCTTGTATGATTAATGATTCAAGAGTAAACTAAGTCTGCCCCTTGACTTCCCACTGGATGATATTGCACTTTTGTTAATTGTTTCATTGAAGAAGTTTGTGGGTGTCTTCACTGAAGACCCTTAGGAGACTTCACTCCTCCACTAGGGATCACCTAGGGGTTTAAAAGGCTTGGAACATATGCTAAATGTATCCGTGCTCCCTACGAAAGTGGCATTTAATTTCTATGGTAGGTTTAATGTAGCTTTGCTAAGGGACTAGCAAAGATTAGGTTTGGGGGTGTGTTAAGACATGAAAAGTATCACTTTTCACCCCTTAAATTAACCTTTGATTAGACCCATAGCCACCTAATAAGTCCTTGTTAAGTATTTTATGTAGGTAATAAGCAGCAGTGAAATAAGGCCAAGAATCCTGCTAAAGAGCCTGTTTTAGCACCAGAAGTCCCTCAGAAGGATGGACTTTGAATCCAGACCTAAAATGAGCCTCGCACAGTCCAGCAGAGCTTCCCAAGACTTTACAACAACTTCTCGTGTAGTTGATTGACTAAAGAGCTTCAGAAACATAAACTCGCGCAGCTCTCGCGAAGCTCAAGAGTAGAACACATCGCACAGTCTCGTGCAGTTCAAAGCAGACCTCTCTCAACCTCGCGCAGTTCTCTCACAACGGCTGAGAAGAGAGAGCTTCAGGAGACTCCTCGTGCAGCTGTCGTGCAGTGGCCGCGGGATGCAATTATCAGAAGAGAACTCCTCGCGCAGTTCTCATGCCATTCAAGAAGAAAGCATCCTTGCGAAGGCAATGCCATCCTCGCGAAGATCAGTTAAGACCTGAAACCTCGCACAGTTCAGAACCCATTATAGCCTCGCGAGGTACCTCGCGAAGGCCAGTAAAGAGAAGTTCTTGTGCTATTCAAATCTATCCTCGCGAAGATCAACCAAGCGATCACGCAGCTACCTTGCGACTGCTCGAGCTCCAACCCCGCAACATCTAAGGCTCTGATGTCTACTCCACCTCGCGACTGCCTGAAGAGCAAACCAAGCCAACCTCGCGACGGCTGAAGCTTCAATGTCAAACCATCCTCACGAAGAGCAAGAGCTACCACCCGACAAGTCTGGGAAACAATGGCTACCTAGTGAAGCTCTGAACCTCAAACTTCCATCTCTTCAGCAGAGGACTTTCTAGGAATTTCCAGCGATTAGGGCATGCACTCCCACGCTCAAATCTCTATGCATGCGCCCCAAGGCATCGAAGGATCACTATTTAGCCATGTGGCATCGTTAAAATTAGGGTTTCCTAACCCTAATGTGCCGCCACACCACTATTATAAACACCCACACTTAGCTTAGGTTTAGAGAGCTTAGACTTTCTTTTCTTTCTACATCCTGGAATAGCTGGGAACACGTCTCATTTCTTGGAGACTTGATCTGAGATCGTTTTGTTTTTCTTTTTATAGTTGTAAGTAGTTTTCCTTTTCTTTTTCCTTCCCTCCATAGTCTAGCACTTGCTGGCTATGTCTTTGTATGCATTTTGAGCTAGATTAATGGAAGTTCTGTAATAGGATCTGTACTTTGTGGGATTTGTGTTTGAATGTGAGATGCTCTGTGCAAGGCTGCTGCCTTGTGATCCGCCATTGCTTTGGCTGTATTTCAAAGCAATGGAGGACTGACTCTAAGGGTCATTCAGATCCAAGTGACCTGTGTGTTTGGGCTATCATGGTCCTATACAGCCTTAGCCCCACCACAGGACCCACTAGATGTGAAATCCCCATGGGAGCTTGAGCTGGTAGCCTGGTAACCATGGTGGTGGCAGCAATATTCTTGTTTTGTCTTGGGCTCCGTGAGGAGGATAGCCTCTGGGATAGTCTGTGACCATTCAAGTGGACAGGTTATAGCCTTAGGGTGATTCTAATCCACCGATCCAAGATGGATCCTTCTTCTTTACACCTGAGCTTGTAGAAGCCTAGTGAGAGATTGTACAGTGGCAGACTCCCCTGTACTGATATAGATCCGCCATCAGATGTTGGATCTGATCTGGTTATAGAGATTGTAGGATTGTGACTGGACCATTATAGCCTCACTCAAGCAATGGACAGCTAGATCAAAGGTTGTACTCAATCGCTTGCTGGTTCTATGTGTCTGGGCTATCATGGTCCCATACAGCCTTAGCCCCACACATAGAGCTTTAGAGGTTGAGGTTCCCTATGGATTCTTGAGTTGGTAGCCTAGATGAAATAGTGCCTGCAATGATTTACTTGTTATGTTTTGACCCATCCCTGAATTGTGGTTCCCCTATGGGATAGTCTGTGATCATTTGAGTGGACAGGTTATAACCTTAAGGGTTGAGTCATGGCAAAGTGATGGGTTGAATCCTTTCTCCTTAGTGGTGATAATGTAGTCATTGGACAGGATTTCTATAACATCAGATCTGAGTCTGAGTTACAAAACTCCTCTGATCTGGGCTCAATAATATACTTCTCACCCTTTTATATTTATTTTCCACACTCCATCCATCCACTCAACCCCTTCTGTAGTTTAGACGTTAGAGTACCTTAGAATACTTAGAATAAGTGACCTTAAACTCCCCTCCTCTTAGGACTGCCAGATCTGTAGTCAGATCTGGAGGGACTACTAGAGATGGCTCCTTTGGAGCTGTAGATCATCTTTCCCTGTGGGACAAACTCTTACTTATCAAAACTTGCTACAATGGACCCTGTATCTTGCAGGTCTAGGATTTCTTAGTTGTGCTAATTCCATCCCCTATTTTACTCTTTCTTTGATTTTTAAATGACTTTTACCACCAACCACTAAAGCACATCAACTGAGAGATCACGCAACAGGAATACATTTTCGAATAATTTGGTCTGCACAATACTTGTACAAGCACGGTTCATCCTAGAAAAAGAATTTGACCGGTGAGAAAAATAGGTCTTTGTCCATTTTTGTCCAATGGGCAGGAATCTTGCCTATAACTAGATAATTGACAATATGTGTATACTAAGGAACTAAGGATTGGATGGCAAACAGTTGCTCATCCGGGAAGACATCATTTGTAGCAAGGTCATCAACACCTTTCTCCAACATAATTTTGGACAAGTGGTCAGCCACCACATTTTCTACACCCTTTTTGTCCTTGATTTCAATGTCAAACTCCTACAACAGGAGTATCCATCTAATCAACCTAGGCTTTGCATCCTTCTTGGATAGTAGGTACTTTAGTGCTGAGCGGTTAGTGAAGATGACAGTTTTAAACCCAAGTAGGTAAGGTCTAAACTTGTCCACAGCAAAACCACTGCCAGAAGCTCTTTCTCATTGTTGTGTAATTCAGCTGAGCTTCAGCAAGTAATTTGCTGAGATGGGAAATGACCACAGGCAACTTATCTTTTCTCTGGCCCAAGACAGAACTTATTATCAAGTTGGATGCATCACACATCAACTCAAAGGGCAGGGTATAGTCAGGTGTTTGGAGTACAGGGGCAGAGGTGAGGCAAATTTTTAAAGTTTCAAAATCCTCAAGACATTCAGCCAAAAAGTCAAAGGGCACATCCTGACAAAGCAGGTGACACAATGGTTTAGCAATTTTGCTGAAGTCTTTGATGAACCTCCTGTAGAATCCAGCATGTCCAAGGAAAGATCTGATTTGTTTGATTGTTCTTGGAGGGGGCAAATTTGCAATGAGATCAACTTTGGCCTTGTCTACCTCAATTCCATCTTTAGAGACTACATGGCCTAAAATAATACCTTGTGCTACCATGAAGTGACTCTTTTCCCAACTTAAGACCAAATTGGTCTCCTCATATCTTTGTAAGACCAGATGGAGGTGTTGTAGACATTGGTCAAAGCTATCCCCATAAACCGAAAAATCATCCATAAAAATTTTCATGAATTTTTCAATCATTTCAGAAAATATGGCATACATACACCTCTGAAAGGTGGCTGGGGCATTACACAGTCCAAAAGGCATCCTTCTGTAAGCAAAGGTGCCAAAAGGACAAGTAAAAGTAGTTTTTTCTTGATCAAGAGGGTGCACAGGGATCTGGTTGTACTCTGAGTACCCATCAAGAAAATAGTAAAAAGCTTTCCCAGCCAACTTATCCAAAATTTGATCAATAAAAGGGAGAGGGAAGTGGTCTTTTCTGGTCTTGGAGTTGAGTTTTCGATAATCGATGTAAACTCTCCAGCCAGTGGTCTCTCTGGCTGATCTCAGCTCTCCAAACTCTGTTGTGGTCACTGTTATGCCAGATTTCTTAGGCACCACTTGGATAGGTGCCACCCATTCAGAATCAGAAATGGGGTAAATTACCCCAGCATCCAGCAATTTAATGATTTCTTTCAGGACCACTTCCTGCATGTGAGGATTCAGTTTCCTCTGTATTTCTAAGGAGGGTGTTGAGCCCTCCTCTAGATGAATCCTATGCATACAGATTGATGCATCAATCACTCCTAAATCAGCAATGGTCCAGTCAATTGCTTTCTTGTGCTTCCTCAAAACTGTTTGCAATTCCTCCTCTTGCTCACTGGTAAGAGAAGAGGAGATAATTACAGGAAGTTTTTTATCTTTCTCTAGGAAAGCATATTTCAATGTCTCTGGAAGCTTCTTGAACTCCAGATCAGGGGCTTGTTGGATGGATGGCAGGGTTGGTGCTTTGTTTGTTGGAGGAAGGGGCAACAATGTAGGTTTCCAACTGGAATGCTGCACTAAGCCCATAGAAGACTTTAATGGGGACATGTATTATGGCATTAAAGCTAGGCTTCCTTCCTCTACCATATTCTAAACTTCAGTTAAATTTGTGACAATGTTGCCCCACTCCAGCAGAGTGGGCAGTTCTTCTTCAACAACTTCTTCTAGTACATCAATTGCAAAGCATTCCTCATTGTCTAGCTAAGGGTACTTTGCACTGTTGTGCACATTAAGCACAACTTTTATATGTCCGAAAGTGACCTCCATGATTCCAGACCTTCATTGAATGCATGCATTGGCAGTGGCCAAGAATGGTCTGCCCAGAATAACAGGTATCGGGGATGTACTCTTATTGCAGCCCATGTCCAAAATAAGGAAGTTTGTAGGGTAGAAGAACTTGTCTATCCCCACTAAGACATCCTCAACCACTCCCATGGGTTTCCTCTCAGACCTATCAGTCATCAATAGAATAATGGGGGTGGGCTTCAGCTCCCCCAAACCTAGCTGCTAATACACACTGTATGGCAGCAGGTTAACACTGGCTCCAAGGTCTAGAAGGGCCCTTCAAATCGTGTGGTCTCTAATTATACGGGGAATAGTGAGTATCCCTGGGTCTTGCAACTTCTCACACATTGTCATGGTTAATACAGAATTAACTGTATCAGTTGCAAAGACCTTTTTGGATAAATGGCCTCTTGCCCTCCTTTTTTGAGTACAAAGGTCTTTCAAAAATTTTGCGTAGGCTGGGACCTGTCGGATTACATCAAGCAAGGGTAAATTTATCTTGACCTGCTTAAAGGTCTCCATCATTTCCTCGATCTGTGCTTGCCCCTTATCAAAAGGTGCAGGGCCACTCAAATCTTGGGGAAATGGCAGCTGAGGTACTGCTGGTTCCTCAGCTGCAAGCCTATGACTGAACTTTTTTTTTTTTCTTTTTTCTGCTTTTATTTCCTGTGAGGCTCAACTACAGCCTCTTTATTTTTCCCTTGTTGAAGGGTAGCAGACAATTCTTGACTCTGGGCTCTAACAAAGTCTCTTTTACATTCACTGACAGTTCCTTGGGAATGACCTCTCCTTGTTTCTTTCCCACCTGGTTGTCTACCAACCTGCCAGACCTTAGGGCTGTGATGGCATTAGCCCCCTCAAAATTGAGGAGCCTTCTCCAATCGAATACTGGCCCTTAGAGTTGGCTACTGGCTGGCTTGGCAACCTGCCCTCTTCTCTTTTAGCCAAGGAATTGGCTATTTAGCCTAATTGCTCTTCTATTTTCTTTATGTTTTGACTGTGAGAACTCACAGTCTGATTCAAGGGTCCAAGGCTTTGCAATTGGGCCAAAACCTGATCCTCGAAAGAAGCACTTTGGGGCTGGGGTTGAGGAACTACCAATTGATTTTGTTGCTGGGGCTGCTGCTGCTAGAAATTCGACCTTGGGGCATAACCCTGGTTAAACTGTTGTTGTGGCCTTTAAGGTAAGGCCAACATCTGTTGTGGCTGCATATAA
Organism: Chloranthus sessilifolius; assembly: GCA_021018995.1. Taxonomy (NCBI): domain Eukaryota; kingdom Viridiplantae; phylum Streptophyta; class Magnoliopsida; order Chloranthales; family Chloranthaceae; genus Chloranthus; species Chloranthus sessilifolius. The sequence continues at coordinate 46,581,107 of CM037596.1, forward strand.
TTGCCTTGCCTCCAACTCAAATTTGGGTGGTCTCTCCATTGATAACCAGCATTTTGGTGCTGGTATACATATGGCTATTTATTATAGCCACCAGATTATTGCTGTCCAAAAGATTGGGCAGTAGGAGCCTATTCCATCACATACTCAGGGTATTGCCCTGCAGATGGGCACTCTTCCACTGTGTTGTGGAGATTGGCATATCAGACATGCCTCCATCACTTGTGCAGCCATTCTGGGCTGCACCACAGTTAAAAGTTTATCAAATTTATTTGAAAGATTGGTCATCTGCATTCTCAGGTCATCATTTCTGCTAACTTCATATATCTTTCCTTTAGAAGTTTCAGCCAACGCCAGCTTAGGAGAAGACTCTTGAACCGTTCTAGATGAGGACATCTTCTGGAAAGCATTTTCGCTAATGACCTCGAGCAAGTCCCATGCCTCATCAGCTGTTTTATGCATGTACGTTCCACCACAAGAGGCATCTACCATGTCTCTGCTTTTCTCATCAATCCCATTGCAGAAGCTCTGGACAAGCTGCCAGTCAGGGATCTTGTGGTGGGGACATTGTTTGAGCATCTCCTTAAATCTGTCCCAGGCTTGATTAAAATCTTCAGTTGGGGACTAGGCAAAAGAAAGTATGCCTTTCCTCAACTGACTAGTTTTGGTCTTTGAGAAAAATTTAGACAGAAATCTTGTCTGGAGGTCTTTCCAGGAAGTGATGCTGTTGTTTGGGAGAGTAGATAACCAGGTCATGGCCTTGTCCTGTAGGGAGAAAGGAAAGAGCCTTAACCTAGTGGCTTCTGGTCCCAAACCAGCAATGGAGAATATCGTGCACAGGGCCAAGAATTGGTCAATGTGCTTGTAAGGGTCTTCCTTACTAAACCCATGGAAAGAGGGAAGCATTTGGATGATGGAAGTTTTAATCTCGTAGTTTCCCTGAACATCTGGGAATTAAATGTTGAATGGAGAATTATAATCATCTGGAGCATTCAATTCCTTCAATGTTCTGGGTTGCTCTTCACCCATAACTGCTGTCTCGATTTCAATAGGGGGCTCGACTGTGGTATGTCTGTGCCTTCTCGGTCTTCTACCCCTTTCTATCTCAGGGTTAGCAGGCTCTAATGTAGGACTGAGGGATCTCCTTCCTAACATGCACACACACCAACAACAGGGAAGACTACTCGCAGGCACATTGCACTTAACAAAATTACAACTATCCTAATAACTGCTATGGAATTTTCAAAGGAGAAATAAACTGAGGTTTTGAAGGTTAGAGAAGTGCAAACAGAGGTAGCTAGACTCCCAGTGCAATTCTATTCTCCTTCTCTGCTACTGTTCAGATCTGCAAGAAAAATTCCAAATGTCAATCAGCAGTATCAATTATTCACAAGTACAGCTACCAAAGAATAAAGAATATAAAAATCTAGAGTCTACTAATAGATCAAGATTCCCCGGCAACGGTGCCAAAATCTTGTTGGGGTATTTTAAGTGCTTGCTACTAACTTTATTGGAACTGGTGATCAGAATGGAATGAATGAAAATGAATCAAAGGTGGAGTACAGAGCAGCAAGCCTAAAATATGCACCGTCCTGCAAGATACAGGGCCTGTTATAGCAAGTTTTGATAAGTAAGAGTTTGTCCCACAGGGAAAGTTGATCTAAAGCTCCAAGGGAGCTATCTTTAGTAGGCTCTCCAGATCTGACTACAAATCTGACAATCCTAAATGGAAAGGGATTTAAGGTCACTATCATCTAAATCCTAAGGTAACTTAATGCCTAAACTACAGAAAGGGTCAAGAAAGAGGGTGGAGTGTGAGAAAAGAAATATAAAAGGGTGAGAAGTATGTTCTTAGGTACAGATCTGATGGGTCTTATAATTCAGACTCAGATCTGCTGCTATAGAAGTCCTGTCCAATGGCTACATTATCACCAAAGAGGAGAAAGGATCCAACTCACCCCTGTGCTATGATCCAATCCCTTATGGCTATAACCTGTCCACTTAAATGGTCACAGACTATCCAATAGGGGAAGCACAATCCAGAGATGGGTCAGAACAAGATTATCATTGTAGGCACTACTTCATCCAGGCTACAAGCTCAAGAATCTATAGGAACCTCAACCTCTAAAGTTCTGTGTGTGGGGCTAGGCCTATAAAGTGCACGAGCCTGGACACACAGGACTAGCAAGAGTTTGAGTACTAGCTTTTAAGCTTGGCTGTTCATTGCTTTAGAAAGACAGCAGTGATCCAGTCACAAGCCTATAATCTCTACAGCAAGATTAGATCTGCAATCTGATGGTGGGTCTATACAAATATAGAGGAGTCTGTCTATGCACAATCTCTCACAAGGCTACAAGCACAAGTGCAGAGAAGAAGATCGGTCTTAGATCTGTGGATTGGCCTCACCCTAGGGCTATAATCTGTCTACTTGAATGGTCATAGACTATCCACAGAGGCTATCCTCCTCACAGAGCTCTAAGACAGAACAGGAACATTACTGCCGCCACCATGTTCACAAGGCTACCAGCTCAAGCTCCCATGGGGATTTAGATTTAGTGGATCCTGTGGTGGGGGAAGGCCTGCAATGTGCCTAACCTGGACACGTAGGTCACGTGGATCTAAATAAAACCTTAATAATAATCATCCATTGCTTACAATACAACTTAGCAATGGAGGATCTCAAGGCAGCAGCCTTGTACAGAACAACTCAAAACAAAAACACCATCCCATACATGCAATAGATCCTATTACAAAAACTCCATTAAAAACTATACCATATAATCATATAAAAGGCATAGCTAGCAAGTGCTGGACTATGGAGAGAAGGAAAAAGAAAAAAGAAAAACACCTAAACCCTAGCCTTAGCCTACTGTAATTCTACAGTCGGTTTCAAGAAGAAGCACAGAAGTCAAGACCAAAAGTCCCTTAAACCTAAGCTAGGCTTAGGCTTATATAGCAGTCGGCTCTATGTGAATTAGGGTTAGGAAAATCCTAATTTCCTCAATGCAATTACGGCCCATTCTTGTCCCTTGGATGCCTCGAGGCGTGTGCATGGAGATTGGAGCATTAGAGTGCGTGCCCTAATAGCTGGAAGATCTCAGATTTCCCTTACAGAAGTCGGGAGATGTTTAGAACCCGATCCTCGCTGGGTAGAAAATATTTCAAGATATTGTCGTGTGGTAGAATTGGCATCACAGGGTTGCTTTGACTTGAGGCTCTTGCAGTCGCGGGGTTGGTACTTTGGTTATTGCAGGGATGCTTTGGTCGTCGCGGGATTGGTCTTTCCATTTGAACGGTACGGGAATTGGGCGCACAGTTCGTTCTTTGATGAATCCCACGGCGATCTTCGTGAAGAAAACAATGTACATAGGCTTCTAGATCACGCGAGCAGTTCCTTGAAAGTATGTGTCCCGCGGCCACTGCGCGACAGCCACGCGTTGGAATGTCGGGAACTCTCTTTATTCAGTAAATCGCGCGAAGGTTGAAAACTCATCTCTTGAGCTGTGCGGGACTGCGCGAGTGCTTCACGAGCGCTTAAGGTGAGCCTCATGAGGACCACGCAAAGTATACTTTTTACTCTTCGACATCCATCCATCTGAACGGCGCTGACGGAGTGATCGATTCAGTGCTCCTTGAAGCCCATAACCGCGATGACGCTTCTTTCTGGTTCAATTGAGCCCTGCGACATCTGTGCGAGGCATTCCTCTTGATTTGTTTCTGCTTTGCTGTGCCTCTACTACAGCCAATTCTCTGTCTAGGTTCAACCTTTATTCTTCTGAGGGGCTTCTGGGGCAGCAGTAGGCTTCTTGGCATGGTTAGGGGTTTATTTGCAGCTGCTGCTTATTATCTACAAAATAGACTTAAGGCACATTTATTAAATGATTAAGGGTCTAACAGAGATTAAGTTAAGGGGTGAAAAGTGGTACTTTTCAGGTCTTAACAGCAAGCAGATAAAAACAGATATGTCATAAAAAGGAAAAGTCGAACGAACTGAGACCAAAGGATAAAATACCTCAAGTGCAGGCCAAAAGCCCACAATGGAGCTGGACTCCCTAAGTACGGCTCGCACCTGGCTAGACATGAGCACCGCATAACTAGCACCGCCCCAATCAAACCGATGCACAGTGTCCCAGTTCACCATAAGACTGAGAAGGGACAATGAGACCCGCCCTCCGCTAGTATTTGAAAGGAGAGTCTTGCCCAAGAGGAACAACAAAGAAATACGGGCCAACATCAGTGCACGCTCTGGCTCGAGATAAATGGCTACAACAGGCTAGTCCAGGTCCACTAACTCATGAGGCTCAAACAAACCAATCAACCAAGATAACTTGACTTTGGAACCACGAATGTTCCTGAAGGTTGGGTAGGCCCCTATCAGCCAAGTTACCTCCTCCCCATCAGGCGTGTGGGTAGGTGTCACTAGCACCCCTCCAATGCAAACCCCAGTAATCATGGACCAGTCCACGAGTGTAAGGGTCATCTCAGCCATGGCCATATGAAACGTCATGGTCTCGGGATGAAAGCGCTCTATCAGAGCTTTCAGATAGGCCGTGTCGGCCCTTACAGCGGGGCAGGAAATAAAATCCCCAAAATCGGCTTGAGCAAGCAGGTCCTTCACCACTAGGGGAAGATAGAGTACGAGGCGCTGGAGATTGAACAAGCCACCCAGGAACATGATGTGTGGTAGAGGCTGCAAAAAAAAGGGGATCTATTAAATAGGAGCAAAATGGTATGATAAAGGCGTCAAAGGAAAAGAAAAGGATTCATCAGTTTACCTGGCCAGCAATCTCGAAGTTGGAAATGTGGGTGTGCTGACAATGGAGAAGGCCAATGCGTGCGGCTTCACCTTTCATTTCGTACCAAGGTTGAGAGAAGCGCTGTGAAATGGTGAACTGCTCCCCATGAGGACCATAAGCCATCTCTGGCCCCTCCTGTGGATCCTGCCCTTCGTCGCCAGACATATGAAAATATGGAACACACCGGTATAAAAAAGGGCTGCTAAAAAAAAAACAGAGAGAGAAAGAAAAATAACAAAAAAAGAGGGGCAGGCAAGGACACAGAAAAAAAAGAAGAAAAGAAAAAATGTGCACTAACCCATGAAAAAAAAAACCAAAAAAATAATTTAAAAAAATGGAAAAAAATGGTGAATGAATGAAAAACGAATGATAATGAATGAGGAAGGAGAATTATATGTATATAAAAAAAGAAGAGAGATGATGATGAATAAAAAAAAAAAAAAAAAAAGAGGAGCAAGGAATCGCATATACTCTAAAAAAAAAAGAGAGGCACTAGTCTTTCACCACAAAAAGGAAGAGCATCGAGCATTTCAAACAAAAAAAAGAAAAAGAAGAGAGAAGGAAAAAATAACAAAAAAGGCACGCGAAAAAAAAAAGAGAGAAAAAAGATGCACTAATCCATCATAAAAATAAAAAATAAAAAAAAAAACAACAACAAGAACAACAAAAAATAAAAAAAATGATGATGAATGATGAAGGAGGATGATATATGTATATAAAAAAAAAATGATGGTGGAAAAAAATGAATGACGATGCAAATAACTGACAATAGAGAGGGGCATAGGCTTAAGGAATCACATACACTTGGAAAAAGAAAAGGCAAAGAAGAACATCAAGCATTACAATCAAAATCTAAAGGAAAGATGAGGGAGAGGTTGGTGATTACGTTCAATAGGAGAGGAAATAAATCCAAAAATCGGCGGAGGGCGAATGTTTTAATCGGTACACGCGATTCCCGGTGATAGAACTCAAGCAAAATCAAATGCAAAAACCCTAAGGGGCTGTCCCGAACTTGAGAAAGGAGGGAAGGAGATAGAATTTAAAAGAGAGGGCCCCTTTTGTGCTCGGGCTCGGGCAGTTTTAAAACTGCCAGATTTTGGTCAGGCGTATATAATATATGCGCCCGGCCATTTTTTCCACAGATCTAGCAGGCATATATAATATATACGCCTGACCATTTTTTTCACAGATCTAGTAGGCGTATATAATATATACGCCCGGCCATTTTTTCTGAAGATTTGCCAGGCGTATATATTATATACGCCCAGCCAATTTCTAGCTTTAATGGCCCAATAGGCTCTCTATATGCTCTAGATCAAGGCTCGGTCCCTCTTAGAAGCCCAGGTATCACTGAGCGATGGTGCACGCATCCCCAAATGGCCCCTCGAGTTCCCTTTGATCGGCCCAAAGGGACTGCGCTACAGTAAACAGATCTAGATCGGTAAGCGCCTGCCGAGTGCTCCCATAAAATCATAAAGTCAAAAAAAAGAAAAGAACAAAAAAAAAAGATTCACATAAAATAACAAAATGGAAAAAAGAAAGGAAAAATCCTGAAACACGACACTAGTTCTCAAAAGGAGCATCGCAATGCATGTTTGCCCCACTCCGAGAGCTGTGTTAAATCAATTCGGAATGATCGGGGTCACCCAAAAATTCTCAAACCCTGTTTTACACAGGGACACCTCATGCCTGATCCGGCAGGCGAAATACTGGCCACGCTTACCCCCGGTCATTAGGAAACCGCTCCTAAACCTACTTCCCTAAACAAGATAGCGGGGTCTAATTAGTTTAAGGACCAAGACCACTCATCCCCGGGAGTCAAGACCTGATCCGGCAGGCAAACCAATGACCTATCACCAGAATACGCACGTCCTTAAGGTGTATCAACATGACAAGTTGGTCTACCTAAGGATACATCCAAAAATAAAAATGGTTTGAGCATGCTCAAAGTCTCGAACTAACATGTGCAAAAGAAAAAAGAAGAAGAAGAAAAAAGAAAAAATTAAGAAGGAGAAGGTTCGGGATAACAACCTTTTGTTATGTAGTTAAAATCCTGAGTAGGTTGACCCCACCTTCCAAGCTTTGGCTTTGATCATCCACCTTCTGATCTATGATTGACAAAGAGGGCACCCGACTTCAGACCATTCGAAAAGTCTATTGTCAGTTGAAACTGACCCGTCAAAAATGAAATTACAACAAACAAAACTATGTGCAAACATACAGACCGAAGGGCTCATTCCCCTTTATTTCCTTTTACACAGGCTTAAAACCTGTATAGGCACAGTGTCCCTGTTGAATGTACACACTTGTGTTTGGGTATCCGCAGGATAGTTGTTTGTCCTCGTAAATTGTACCTTAGGGTCGAGGCTTCAATTCGCGCCTATTTGCTGCTTATTGCCCCTGATGGGTGTCTGTCTGTGCATAGTTAATAAGCTGTGATTTCATTAGGGATGGAGGCTAGAATTGACCTTCTCTTTTGATGGATGTTTGGTCCTCGCACGATCTTTTTTAGCTTTGTCTCGAGTTAAGGCACTCTGATTCGTGTGAATCAGGAGTACCTCACTACTAGAACGTGGACGTCCCCAAGGTGTACCTATCCCCGGTGGAGCGCACGCACCCTTAAAGCATATCACCTAGCATTTGATCCACTTAAAGAGTTGTGCAAGAATAAAATTGCTAGAGGTCCTTGAGCTTTGCTTAGAGGCCTCGAAACAAAAGAAAATTCAAAAAAAAATAACACACAAAAATTCACTTTGAAAATGGGAATACATTCCCAAGAAGTGTCGCGACATCAATATTCGCTTCACTCGGGTAAATCATGCTAAAGCAACCTCGAGGTTGATGGGTTTGCCCAAAGACTCTGAGCCTTACCTAGGTAAAGGCACCCGTGGCCAATCCAATGGAGTTGTCGATACCCCATAGAATTGGACACAATTTGTAGGCCTTCGTTTTGTGTATTTTGCGTTGACCTCGAAGCATAGATCGATCACCCCGTTTCATGGAGCTGTCTGGTTCAGATTAACACTCAACATCATAAATCTATAATTTCCCTCTGTAAGTGGATGATATTCTGGCTAGCAAGCTTACACTTTCTGTGATCATCGCAGTTATGCCCAGTAATGTCGCAATGCGCTTGGGGACTGTTAGCTTTGAGGTACGGACGATATCCCAAAATGAGAGGGCTTACGTACACTCACCATCACCATGGATGTTTGAGAATTGAGTTGAACCAGGCAGACCCATCAAGCGTGCCTTGGACCTCTTCGGATGTCTCTTGTCTTTGGCGTCCAATCATTAGTGATCGAATACCAAAGAGGGGCATCTGTAGACACCCAAATTCGGCCCAAGGCCCGGTCCGTTTGTACTCCGAGAGAGATGTACCCCTGTGCTTCCGATGTCACCCTTGAACCCTTAGGAACCAACCCAGACCTTTAGGAATCACCCTGAACTCCTTAAAACCATTCCCCTAACCCTTAGAGATCACCCCTAAACCCTAGGATCCCTTACTAGACCCAATTTAAACCTTTCTGAGCAATTGATTGGAGGAGAGCTACAAAATTTTACACAGACCATTGCTGAAGAGGAGCCCCATACCATTGGAAGGAGGACTTCTCCAGCTTTCCAGCAAGACAAAGATCACCAATTTGGAGTTGTGGTACGAAAGATGGGCGATTGAAGTTTCACATAAAATCATAACTTTTGCTCAGGCGTATGTATTTGATACACCCAACAAATTTGGTCCCATTTTGGTGAAGCGTATATATTATATACGCCTGCCATTTTTGGGCCAAATTTGGCCGGGCGTATATAATACATATGCCCAACATAGGTAGGGCCCATCACGGACACCCACCTTCTCAGATCTCCTCTGGTTTTCATAGAAATCACTTTACATAAACTGGGCGTATGTAATATATACGCCCAGCTTAGCTACAGTAACTGTCATCAAATACTCAAATTTCCTCCATCTGGTTTGACCTTTTGACCATCCCCTTGGTTGAGGTGGGTGTTTTAAGGTTGGTTGCACCCCCTCTGAGCTTATTGGTAACTCTTAAGTCACCCATGGTCTCACCCCATCATCTGTCATTGAAATCAATTTCCCAAACCTCTAGGACCCTAAAAACTTAGAAAGCCTTAGATGAAGGATTACCTAATTCCTAAACCAATTAGCTCTTAAGTAACCCTCTAACCCACCTCTTCTCTATAAAGAGGCCCCCTCTTCCCAAAAGGGTTGAAAAATTAAGGTTGAAAGTTAAGCTTAAGAGAGAGAGCCCTAGTGAGAGAAAAATATATATTATTTTGCATTCTTCAACCAGAATTCCAGCATGCTTAGTTCATCCTTTTCAACCCTTTTCAACCATTAGATCACCCCTTTTTAGTCAAGCTTAGTCCCTAGCTTCATCCTACACTTCCTATCTACCGAATTCTAGCAATAGAACCTATTCATCTACCATTTAAGCCATATAAAGCCATCGGAAGCACGCCAAAGTGAAGGTCTTCCATGGTGCAACAAGGGCCCGTGAGCTCCGGCTCACCCCTCTCTTCCTCTACCTTCTTGGTGTTTCCTCCGTCCAAGGATTCAAGCCGTTACGCCGCTGAAATTTCGGTTTAGCTCAAAGCTTGATAGGACCGTATTGCCTTCGGGCAAGGGGAAGCTCCGCCCATTTATTTTTTATTTTGGCCATAGATAGAGACCGCTACGTGTAGGTTGATCGGGTACCTAAACCCTCCCCGATCGATAACCGAAGCCCCTATCCTAGATCCTTTGGCAAAGACCGATAAATCAGAGTCATATTTAGTACTTCGGTGCTCAAAATATTGATTTAAAGGTTTCCTGGGTCACCAAAAGCTTCGGGTGGCGACTCTACATTTCATACCATCACGTGTGCATCGCCGCGACGGGTTCAAGAGAATCCATGGTCGAACAAATACTATTGCGCCCAGATCTGCAATCTGTGTAATATATAGTATATTACAAGCCTCTGAATCTCTCAATTTATAACTTAAGACCTCACCCTAATTACTGGGAAGAGTTTAGCCACTCATGATTGGCTAAAGAGAGAATGGGAGAAGAAGGAAGGAGGGAGAATTTGGAGGAAAAAAATGGATCTCGCACTAGGCTCTAGCTCTCTCAAATTCTGGATCAATGTTTTATATTTTTTTTAAGCTTTTATACTCTGCTCCTATGTCCTCACATTTGTTTTAGCCAATCACAGCGTAAGGGAATAATTTTGTTATTCTGGGCTACTGATGTGGCCGATTTCTCTTCTAGAAGCTCTCTCCCCATTGGCTCTCAACTGAAAAAGACACGTGAAATAGTTAGGGTTTCCATGCGTGCCCAACTATGTGCCAAAAATACCCTCAGGGGTCGTTGAAGTGCTTTGGAACTCATGCACTGAATTCTGGAAGTGGCAGTTGCTGAAGACAAACGCTAAGAAGTTGCCAAAACGAGTGTCGAGTGGTTCTGAGATCCTCTTTATAGGTTCTCTATCTGCTTTTTATTCACATCGAAAGGTTGCCTGGGCTTTCGACAGCTGCACAGACTTCTCGACAGGTTCAAATCGACAGCTTCAGAGAACATCTCAGGAGGTTGGTTATAGACAATCCTGTCGACACTCATCCTCTCGACAGGTTATAGGCAATCCTGTCGACGGGTTATACAATCTTCAATGAAGTGGTCGACAGGTTAGCTCAATCCTCACGAGAATGAACGTTTCTTTAGGTAAGTTACCTGCAGGTTGCTTTGTATTGCTCGATAGGTTTAGTTGAACCTTGCGATAAGTGACTTGAACCTCTCGACTTCATCTGCACCTTGAAGTGACAGGATCCACGTCTATACTTCCAACCTCTCGGTTGGTGCTGAAACCTCTCAAGATCTTTATCTTTTCAACTCAGTACCTCTTGACAGCTTCTTTTACACATGTTCAACCTCTCGACTGCTTCATCCTTGCCCTTAGAACTTCTCGACAGGTGCTGGAAAGCTCTCGATAGCTTCATGGAACCTCTCAACAACATATTTTCAGTGCTCTCATAGCTGGCACACACCTTGGGTGTGTTGTTCTTCCTTTGTTCATCACTCAGCAACTCCTTAGTAGGTTTATACTTTATTTCTTGTAGCTGGACATGGTCTCCGGCCTTTCCAATTATGTATCATAGTGCTTCTTGGGCTCTTTTAAATAGAAGTCCGTATTAAGCATACAATTTATTACTTAACTACAAAATACACTCAAAACACATTAGTTGTAAGCTCAAGGGTCCAACAAAGGTCAAGTTAAGAGGTGAAAAATGCAGTAGTTGCAGCTCAAGAGGGTTGAGTCTTCAACCAGCCGCTCAACAACTTGGTTTCCTCAGCAATGCAGTAGCAGGTTTTAGTGTAGCAACTCCTGCTTCAAATATTCAGGTCTCCAGCTGCTTGAATGCATTAAGGCAGCAGCAATAGCAGCAGCTCAAGATTGGAGGAATTTAGAGTTTGAACAACAGCTTGAGAAGCTGCTCCGGCTTCAGGCCTTCAACACGTGGGACTCAATCTCAGCTGCTAGACAACATTTATATGTTGTTTAAGACATCATTATTGCAGCTGCTGAAGCTTTTGTAGTTTCTGGTTTCTATAGTGCTACTCAAATGGTGCAGTGCACAGCTTTAGAATACAATTTCCCATGTCTGCTATACCAACAAGGTGTTGAATAGTTGGTCCATTTAATCCTCTGTAGCGCCACTTCATAAACTCTGGGCTCCATCTCTCTCTCTCAGCGGGACATCTAGGAATCCAAGGCATGCTAAACAGCCCTAATGGTTTGAACCACCATGGTGCATTCACTATGAATCCATCAGCTCCACAAATGGACTCCAATTGTTATCTTCTTGGCTCTGAAATAATGGATTACTGCACTAAGCTGCAGTTTATTCTCTTCTACAAAAATACATTATAAAACTTATTAATAACCAGCTCAAAGGTCCATTAAAGACCAGGTTAGGAGGTGAAAAGTGGTATATTTTAGTGACTAACACACCCCCAAACCTATTATTTTCTAGCCCTCGAGCAAAGGGAAAATTTAAATAGTTATTCTAAAAAGTAAAATACCACTTTCGTAGGGAGCACACATACATTTAGCTTATGCATTAAGCCTTTTAAATCCCTAGGTGATCCCTAGTGGAGGAGTGAAGTCTCCTGAGGGTTTTTAGTGAAGATATCCACAAACTTCACCATTAAAACAGTTAAGTAGAGTGCAGCCAACGACAAAATAGATTTTAATAAATAAGCATTAGTCCACACCTATTCTTTAAAGATCAAAGGAGACTATAGTGTTAGTCAGCAAAATATGCCACTTTCTACACCTTTAAACCTAACTTTTGCTAGTACCTAAGTGGTTAATAATAGTTTTTAACTATATTTTGCAGTTAGGGATGAAATATAGAATAATGCAGTTTTCCTATGTAAAAATGCCAAAAAGAGGACTTGGAACCATCTATTAGAATTGAGGCAAGAAGGTCCATGGTGTGATCGATCTTAGAGACGAACAGCAGCTTGAAGTGTGATTGAAATGAAAAGAAGTTGCACCAATGCAGCTCTATGAACATGCCAGCAGAGGAACTCCTCAGCAGCTAGGAACCTATCGAATGCTTAAAAGAGGCTTCAGTTTTATATCCTATCGAGCAGTGATTTATCCTGTCGAGTGGTGAAGACTACTGCTGAAGTAGAACCTGGCGATAGGTTCTAAAATAAGAAGGGATCCTATCAAGCAGTTGGTTGGTGAACCTGTCGAGTTCATGGATCTGCAAATCATCCTGTCAAGGTGCACAAATAGCTGGAGTTTCAACTTGTCGAGCTCCCAAGCAAACCTCACGAATGGTTGTTGAACCTATCAACATCTATTTTTCAGTTGCTGGGTTTGCCAACCTATCAAATGGACCAAGCCATCCTCTCAACCTGTCGAATGGAACTCCTCAACAGCTCTTGCCGTCCTATCGAGCAGTCCCCCAATGCTTCACTTTTGGAACCTAGCGAATGGTCTAAAGGGCAGCAGCACAAACCTATCGAATGCTTAAGAAATTCAGCAGTTCAACCTATCGAAAAGTCACTTAGAGCTGTTGTTTTGCTATTTAACCTATTGAGCACTTCATGTATTGAACCTGTCGATTAGTTCATAAAGTTGGAGCTCATCCTATCGAATGTTTGCAATTCAACCTGTCGAATGCTTAAAGCAGCCCTCCAAATAGCAACCCCTTCATCCTATCGAATAGTCCACTCAACAAGCCAGCAACCTATCGAATGGATTAGTAAAGAATGCAGCTGAAGCTTCAAATAGTCAAATGGGCCCAAGCAGCCTATCGAGTTCATCATTCCCAAACAGATTGCTGAAGCTATAGTTTTCAAAATTGTTGTTTGCATTTATACCAGACGAGGTTCGAGATGTAGCTGTCATCAGCTGCTATCAATGACCACTTGAGGGTTATTTTTGGTACCTAACATAGCCAAGTAATGTTACGCCAGAGCTGTTGATCTGCAGCCTGGTTCCAAAATAATTTCTAGCAATTATATAAGGGTTGCAGCATAAAATATAAATGGCCGGCAGGGGCATTTTTGAGAGCTGCAAAGACACATCTGCTGGGCACAAATTTCTACACATGGGACAGCAGTTCACATGTGATTTTCCTTGGCCAAAATAAAGACACCTCAGCTGTGCATAACAGAACTGAGTTCTCTGCTCTCTTATTGGCTGAAATGCAGTTCACTTGGATCAAGCTCCTCTCTTCTGATTGGTTGCAACTCAAGGCACATGGATCGATGCATATGTATAAATACCCATCTATTTTTCTATTTTTCTTCAGCAAGGAAAGTAGGAACAAAGGAATAGCCGGAGTTCTCCTTAGCTCATTTAAGTTTAGTTTTAGGTTTTATTTTTCCCTTTTTTTTTCTTCCCCCTTCTCTCTCTAATCCAGCCTGTTGGATTAGATCTAGGTAGCAGCTCAGATCTGGTTTGTAATTATAATTTTGGCATGAAGAAATATGGATCGATGCACAGACTACAGATCTGGGAACAATGTTATTGTAAGTTGTTTTTTATTGAAGCAATAAATTGTTGATTTGAATGCTTTATTAAATCTAAAGATCTTGTGGTCCCATTAGATTATCGATCGGCTCTTGTGTAGATGGGCCAAGCCTGCCACATCTCGAGTAGATCTCTTGATGACCATCTGATTTCCCTGGGTTTGATATGCCTGTGGGTGCCTATGCTTGTAGCCTTGCATCCATAGCATCTGTAGTGATTTTAATGTTCTAATTGAAACCTTTGATTTGGAGGAAATCCCTAGGATGATCTGTGACCATTACAGTGGACAGATCATAGCCTTAAGATCAATTCAAACCCCTGGTCTAGATTGGATTCTTGTACCTTAAACATTTGATCTGGATGAAATCCCTAGGATGATCTGTGACCATTAAAGTGGACAGATCATACCCTTAAGATCAGTCCAAGCCTTTAGTTTAGAGTGGATTCTTCTACCTTGCACTTGAGCTTGTAGCCAAGTGAAGGATAGCTGCAAATTCACATACCTTGATCTGTTTTGCAAAAGGAAACCAGGTCCTAGCTGTCTATTTCTCCCCATTTTATATTTTATTTTACCATCCATCTTACTCCATCTTTTAGACTTAGTTCTAGATTTCTGTTTTGTAGATTAATTAGATCTAGTGACACCCGAAAAGCTCTCTTTCTTCTTAGAATTTCTAGATCTACAGCCAGATCTGGAGGTCTACTATACACCTCTCTAGGTTTAAATCACTACTCCCTATGGGACAAACTCTTATTAAAACTTGCTACAAAGGACCCTGTATCTTGTAGGTCTAGAATATTTTAGATGTGCTAAATCAATCCTCTGTTTGATTTTTATTTTATTTTCTTTCTTTTCATTACACAATAATCAGCACGCTGAAATCCCCCAACAAGTTTTTGTACAGTAATGCAAACAATTTAAAACGTAAATCAACATGTATGTACATCACCACCCATCAGTTTTCATCAAGAATGCAATGTGTGAAAATTAGTATTAAGCTTGTCTTTAATTCAAAAATCAGGTCTAAATACTACCCCAATAAAGTTAAAATTCAGACCCAATCTTTACCAGAGCTATCACCCAATAATGAATCATCAAGGGTGTATCACATTCACATAAGCTCAAGAGCAGTTACAGTCCTCAAATAGGGCTGCAAGCATGAGCATAGGTATTGCTCTAATTCCTGACATCCTCATGTACTTCTCACCATAGATTAGACAACCCCTTATCTCCACATGACAACTCAATTCACTTTTTATCAACAAGGTCTTTCTATTGGGTTGTAATGTGACTTATGGTGAGGTTTAAAAAGAATAAAAGGGTAAAAAGGGATTCAAAACTGAGAAATCAGTAAGGAGAGGACATGGTCATGACATCACCTTTTTCATTTCATCACAGCTTCATCTTCCTTTGTGTTTTTCAGATTCAAAGTGATCAACTTCTTACCTTCTTTTCAATTTTTAGATGAAGTGACTTCTCTTTCTTTTTCTTTTATTTATTTATTTATTTATTTTTCTTTTCTTTTCTTTTTCTTTTTCTTTTGACTTGCCACACATCTACAACTGATACACTACTGTTTAAGCTTTGCTTTTCGTCTTCTTTCACCAAATGTTCTACTCCTCTCAACTATCATCAACATCCTCTCCTCTACCTTCTGAAAAGTGGTATATTTTAGTGCACCACTCAATAAAAGGGCTGAGGGAGGGGCAGCAGGGTGGGTGTCCAAGTGGACTGGAGCACTAACCCCACTGAGATGCCCAAAATGAGTACTTTTTTAGCACATAGGTGGGGGGTCTTCTCAGTCCATACTAATTTCAGCAAATACCTCAGCCCAAGTCTAATAGTTCGGGTGAGGCGTCTTCCACCATCTCATCAAGGATAGCAACTGCCAAACAATCCTCATTTTCTCTATCAGTTCTCCCCACGAAAAAAGGAGAATTCTCTTGAAAATCATGAGGAAATGATAGATGAGGTACTGCTGGTCCTCATGTGCTGCCATTTTTTTTATATTTTTACTTGTTTTATTTTTTATTTTTTATTTTTTTATTTTTTTATTTTTGTCTTATGACTATAGCTGTAATTTCAAAACACAAAAAAAATCTATAACAGAAATTAAAGAAAAAATGCAAAAACTCGCACAGAAATTACAGCTGGCATTTATTCAAACACTACATCTACAATGAATATAACTAAAACTCAAATTTACTATACTTAGATCAAACTCCCCGGCAACGGCGCCAAAAATTTGTTGGATTATTTCTGTGGGTGTTTATTAAGATGAAAAAATGATGGCAAAAAATAGAGAAGAAAAATTTTAAAGAGTTTGCACACAGACAAAACCATAGTCCTGCCAGACTCCAGGGCTATTGTAGCAAGTTTTACTAAGTAAGAGTTCGTCCCATGGAGAGTGATGATCTAAAAACCTAAGGCCGTATAGTAATCTCTAAATCTGGCTACAGATCTACAACTCTAATCCTTCACTAGAAAGCTAGGTAAAGAGAGGGTGTTTATGTGTCACAGTACTAAACTATCCTAAAAACACGAATAAAACTACAACTAAAGAAAAGGGGGAAAAGAAGGATGATGATGGTGTGGTGAAATAAAGTGAAAATGTGGAGAAGTAGGCAACTGTGGGATAATCTTCACTACAACTCAGATCAAGAATTAGTTTTATAACCTTCCTTCACTTGGCTATAAGTACAAGTGCAAGGTAGAAGAATTCAACTCAACCCTGAGATACAGACTATTCTTAGGGCTATACTCTGTGCACTCGAATGGTCATAGAGTATCCCATGGATATAATCCAGTCATGGGGCTTAAACTAGAACAGGAAAACCATTGCGGACAATATGTTTGCAAGGCTATAAGCACATGCAACCATAGGATCAAACAGTCCATGAAAATCAAGTGGAAATCACAAGAAATTATAGATTGAATGGGGCATTAGAATCAGCTGGTTATTGCTACAAAAAGGCCTGCAATGATCAAGCTCTCAAGTTTGTAATCCTTGCAGTATCTCATGTCTCTTCACTGAAAATGGTTTTGTAAAATAAAGGAGAAGTTGGATCTGCAATAGTCCCTCCTTTGGCTACAAGCACAAAGGCAGGAAAAAAGAATCTAACCTCAGCCCTATGATCTGGACTCATCCTAAGACTATATTCTGTCCACTTGAATGGTCACAGAATATCTCAGAGATGCGGTCCAGCAATGGGATCGAAACCAAAATAATAAACCCACTGCAGCCACCATGTGTGCATGGCTATAAGCACATGCACCCATAGGAGAATTAAACCCATACAGATCTATGAAAAATAGAGATTTAATGGAGCTTTAAAAATAGCATTTCATTAAATAGAAAGGACTTACAATGACTACCCTCAAGGCAGCAGTCCATGCAGACATCCAAGACTGCTCACTGAGTTATTACAAACTCGATTACAGATATGAAATTAAACCTAGCTACTACAAAGATTTAGCTAGCATTGCTGCTGAGATAAGAAAGAGGAAGAAGAAAGTAAAAGAAAAGAAACCTAATCTAAAAATGGAAAACCTAAAGGTGAGCTTAGGCTAATCGTGGCTCCCTTCCCAAGACAGAATATGTTCTATTTATACAATCCATAAAATAGTTACAAGCTTGCCAAGCAAAAGAAAGAAAGAATAAAAGTAGTTATGCCCTACTGACGTGGCCTATTTTTGGCCAAGTGATGCCTCAGGATGTGTGGGACAGCTAAGCACATTGGGATGTGTGCCCTAGATGCTGTGAAATCCCTAAAATATCCCTGAAGTCTGAAATGGATGGCTGGAACCCATGCATCGAGGGGTTGAATGCTTCAAGTTATTCATCCCAAGCATTTCTTGAGTAGTTGGATTGCTTCAGGATGAATCTCGAGTAGTTCTCGAGTGGTTCATGACAAGTTAAAATACAAGCTTTTAAGTGCTCAATAGGTTCTAGCTTCAGAAAATGCACCTCGAGAAGATCTCGACAAGTTCTTGACAGGTTCAAACATTTGGTCGATAGGTTGATTTACAACATATTTCAGCGCTACAAATGCTCGACAGAATGCTTCAGCAGCATTTAAATAGTTTGACAGCTTGCTTTCAGCACAGACTAGTTCGTGGGGTTCAAAAAACCACTAGAGAGGTTGTATTTTAAGCCTCTAAACTACTCGAGTATGTGCTTTTACAACAATGAACCACTTGAGCTCATCCTTGCACAACTCGAGTGGTTAAATTACCATGCATTAAAGTGCTCGTGTGCATTTCAGAACTACTCAAGTGGTTACTTCTTTGGACCATGAACTGCTCGAGATTCACATTCCAGCTACAGCTCTCCATGTTTCCAACGCGAGAGGTGTAATGATTCAGGAAAGAAGCACTTGAGTGGATCATTCCAGCTTTGACATTTGCTTGAGTAGGTTAAGTAGAGCGGCAATGAACTGGTCGAATGGTTGGTGCAGTAGCAACGGGGTGTTCGAGTAGTTTTAGTGCAGCTGGTTTACAGGTGGTCCTTCATCAAGTGAACTGCTTGAGATATGTGCTTCAGGTCTTAAGATCACCAGCTTGAGAGGTTTGGTGCAACAGTAATAAATTGCTCACAACCTAAATAGTTTTAGCCACTGTTCTAGCTTGTTAAGGTAGCAGCAACAACAGCTTAGGTTCATCTATAAGATGCTACACAACAGCTTGCTTCAGTAGGTCTTGAAGGTTGCAGCAGCAGATTGAGTGATTGCAACAATAGCTCCTGTGTTGATTCAGCCACTAAGATTGTGCAGCTCAACAGGTTCAAGTTTAAATGCATGGAACTACTCGATTGCAGCTGCTGCTTCAGCTAAGTTCTCGAGAGGTTCAAATATGTAGTTCGATAAGATTAAAATAGTAGAGAACAACCTGAGTGGATTACATGTGCAGCTCGACAGGATTACTTTGCGTTGCTCGAGAGAGTGAAATGGCTGCACTGTAGCTCGAGAGGATGAGAGAACTACTCGAGTAGCCTAAATGGCTTAAGCTCTAAGGTCTCCAACTCAATGCACTGATCGAGTAGTTTAAGTTATAGACTTTGGTCTGCTCGAGTTGATCATTCTTAAGATTTAACTGCTTGAAGGCATTAATCTTCACACTACAACTGAACTTGTAGCTTGAAGCATGCTAAACTACTCGAGTGATTAAAAGCTTCAGCTCTCAACGCTTGGGGATAAATGCAGCAGTTGCAGCTCGAGGGGGTAGAGTCTTCAACCAGCAGCTCAACAACTTGGTTTCCTCAGTAATGCAACAGCAGGTTTCTGTGCAACAACTCCTGCATCAAATCTTCAAGTCTCTAGCTACTTTAATGCATTAAGGACGTAGCAACAGCAGCTGCTCAAGGTTGTAGGCATTTAGAGTTTGAACAGCAGCTTGAGAGGTTGCTCCTGCTTTAGGCTTTCATCATGTGGGAGTCAATCTCAGCTACTAGACAGCATATATATGTTGCTTAAGACTTCATTGTTACAGTTGCTAAAGCTTTTGTAGTTGTTGGTTTGAATAGAGCTACTCAATTGGTGTAGTGCACAACTTTAGAATACAACTTGCCATGTCTGCTACATCAACAAGGTGTTGAACAACTGGTCCATTTAATCCTCTGCAACATCACTTCATAAACTTTGGGCTCCATCTCTCTCTTAGCAGGACATCTAGGAATCCGAGACATGCTAAACAGCCCCAATGGTGTGAACCACCATGGTGCATTCATTGTGAATCCATCAGCTCCACAAATTGACTCCATTTTCTATCTTCTTGACTCACAAATAATGGATTGCTGCACTAAGCTGCAGTTTATTCTCATCTACAAAAATACGCTTAAAAACTCAATATTAACCAGCTCAAAGGTCCATTAAAGACTAGGTTAGGAGGTGAAAAGTAGTATATTTCAGTGACTAGCATGCGTCGACTAACGCATTTCTCAAAGAGTGACTATCCTATCTAAGTCCCCAGAAGACCCTCAGAGAAATCAAGCCACATAGGGGAGGCCTTGTCACACAAGGCACCTACTGAACATAGCCGAACTAGTGCAACACCCAAGATGGGAAATAATGGGTACTACCAGTCAAACTCAGAAGGGTGATACCCTCATGATCACGAGAATGCACTATCGAGAAGGTTCCATCTAGTCATGGAAGCCTCCATACAAGCCTAGCGTCAGCCAACCAAATACACATCTCATGTGCATTCCCTCGAGGCAGTTTAGAGCATCGACCCATAAAGCAGCGAGCGGCCTCCCCTTGCACCACATAGAAGTGAGGCATGGGCCCCAAGATGGCGAGATGCCCACACAAGCCAGATCTATAGAAGAACTAGACATTCTCGAAAACCCTCCACCTTGCTCGAGGCAAAGGCATCGAAACCTCAATAGATCTCGGCCAACACAAAATGAACGATAAAACGACCCTTTTCAAGCTCGGCCAACACATTATTAGGTAATTTTAGGTGCTGATTATTATGAATTAAAAGAAAGAAAATAAAATCAAAGTAAAATAGAGGATGGATTCAACACATCTAAAATATCCTAGACCTACAAGATACATGGTCCTTTGTAGCAAGTTTTAATAAGTAAGAGTTTTTCTCACAGGGAGTAGTGATCTAAACCTATTAGGTGTATAGTAGACCTCTAGATCTGGCTACAGATCTGATAATTCTAAGGAGAAAGAGAGCTTTTCGGGTGTCACTAGATCTAATTAATCTATAAAATAGAAATCTAGAACTAAGTCTAAGAGATGGAGGAAGATGGATGGTAAAATAAAATATATAATGGGGGAAATAGACAGCTAGGACCTTGTTTCCTTTTGCAAAATAGATCAAGGTATGTGAATTTGCAGTTGTCCTTCACTTGGCTACAAGCTCAAGTGCAAGGTAGAAGAATCCACTCTAAACTAAAGGCCTGGACTAATCTTAAGGGTATGATCTGTCCACTTTAATGGTCACAGATCATCCTAGGGATTTCATCCAAATTAAAGGTTTAAGGTAGAAGAATCCAATCTAGACCAGGGGTTTGAATTGATCTTGAGGCTATGATCTGTCCACTTTAATGGTCACAAATCATCCTAGGGATTTTCTCCAAATCAAAGGTTCCAATTAGAACATTAAAATCACTACAGATGTTATGGATGCAAGGCTACAAGCTCAGGCATCCACAGGGATATCAGATCTAGGAAAATCAAATGGTATTCAAGAGATCTACCAGTTAAGTGGGTGGGCTGGTCCCATCTACACAAATCCGATCGAGAACTAAGTGAAACTAGATGATCTATAGATCTAATTAAGCAATAAAATCAATAATTCATTGAATCAAAATTACTTACAATGACCTTGTCCTCAGATTTGTAGTCTGTGCATTAATCCACAAGACCTTCATGCCAAATTATAATAAAAAACCATATCTGAACTACTACTTAGATCTAATCCAACAAGCTGGATTAGGGAGAGAAGGGGGAAGAGAAAAAGGGAAAAACCTAAAACTAAACCTAAATGAGCTAAGGAGAACTCAGGCTATTCCTTTGTTTCTACTTTCCTTGCTGAAGAAAAATAGCAGAATAGATGGGTATTTGTACATATGCATCGATCCATGTGCCTTGAGTTGCAGCCAATCAGAAGGGAGAAGCTTGATCATGGTGAACTACATTTCAACCAATCAGAGAGCAGAGAACTCAATTCTATTATGCACAACTGAGGTGTCTTTGCAGCTCTCAAAAATGCCCCTGCCGACCATTGATATTTTCTGCATTCGATAGGTTGCAAAGTTGGGCTGGAGGAGTGCTATTCGATAGGTTCAAAGCACTGGTCTTCATGCAGCATTCGATAGGTTCATATTATTATATTTCGATAGGATGAAGCTTGTAGTCAAAGGAACCCTTCGACAGGTTGGTGGATTGAGCCATTCGATAGTTTCAAAGCTGATGCATTGAGGGACTACTCGATAAGTATAAAACTGCAGCATTCTGTAAGCATTCGATATGTTGAATTGCAACCATTCGATAGGTTGAGCTCCAGCTTCATGAACTTGGCAAGTTGTGAAGTGTTGCCAGAAACTGACCATTCGATAGGTTAAGGTGCAGTGGTTGACAAGTTGGAGCAGATGCAGAAAAGTGCTCGATAGGATGAGCTTTGAGTTGTTCGATAGGTTGGAGTATTGTTGTTGTACCAACTGTTCGATGGGTTCAACTGGCTTCAAGGTTGAAGCTTTCGATAGGATTGATTGCTGCCCTGTAGAACTGCTCGATAGGATGAGATGGAAGCTGCATAGAAGAGTTCGACAAGGTTCTTAGAATTTCAGCCAACTGGTCGACAGGTTGGTGGGCTCTATTGCTGAACTATTTGATAGGTTGGCAACCGACCTTTGCTCCACTTCGACAGGTTGTGACTCCAGTTTTATGAACCAATCGACAAGTTCATTGAAGCTTTCGATAGGCTCAATTGTTGCCATAAAGCAGTGCTCGATAGGATGCATTTCTGTCTCAGCACTATTTGGCAAATGCTCGCTTCAGCTTATGAGCTTTAAGTGCAGCTTGCATCATTAAAATTGCTGCAGCAATAGCTCTTTTTCAGACCATTGGGCTTCACCTGCTTCAACTCCAAATGAATGGCTCCATTTTTTGTTCTTTGTGGCACTTTTTAACTAGATTTCTGCACCATGCTACAATTTCTTCCTAAACTGCAAAACAAGCAAAAAGTAATTATTAACAGCTCTAAGGCGTAGTAAAAACCAGGTTTAAAGGTGTAGAAAGTGGCAAAAATTAGTAATTAACGAACATCACAGAGAGCCAGGGAGAAGCTCTCACCCCCAGAGTAAAAAGGGTTTTCCGAAAGAAGGCAAAGAGCAAAAGCATTCACATTATGAATATTTCAAGTCGGCAATTTTCGCAAACTTTCATCACCAAAAAAATCTCTTAGGAATTTCACTGAACACCTGGTGGGCCCACCAACAAGGCTTTTCTCATATTCATTTTTCTTCAAGCCTAGAAACATCTGGACCACGTTGGCATAACTTGGCTTTGGCACCACCTTGGCAAGACCCTGATGAAGCCTCAGACCCGATAGAGTGGCCACCTCTTCAAGTGTAGCAGTCAGCTCATAGAGCCTAAAACGGAAGATATGGGCTTCCCCATCCCAATGAGAAACCGCCGCATGAATGACGTCCCAAAATACATAAACGTCAAGGAAAGAGGGAAGACGAGCTAGCCCTAGCTGATCTAAACCTGCAAGCTCACTGTCATTCAAGCTACTGAGCCATTGGTTGAGATAACTAGGCACTATGCCCAAAGAGGGAAGTATAAGGGTCCCGGACCCCTCCACAAGGGTGGGGTTGTGAAGCTGGTCCATGGTCATACAAAGCCATTTAATAAATCACAATTCAATTTAGGACAATGAACCCACCCTCTGGGAGAAAAGACAAAAAGTTGGAGGAAAAATTCAGAGCCCAACTTAAAATTGAGAAAAAAGAATGCATTGTTAGGCTTTATAGGCCCACCAGAGACAAGAAAATGCCTTGCTTATATTTAATATACGCAAGACCAAAAATTCCCAAAAAATGCCTCACGTATATTTTATATACACAAGCCCAAAAGTCCCCCAAACATGGCCTTGCGTATATTTTATATACTCAAGACCAAAAAACCCAGGAAAATGCCTTGCGTATATAATATATACGCAAGAACAAAAAGACCAAGATATCTATATATATATATATATATATTTGTGTATGTGGGGTTATCTCCTCTTGTCATTTAGACCGATCCCTGCTTATAATAAACAATTATTCTTTCACAGGTGGCACCCCGGGTCACGAGCCGGGCACCCAGCTATGACTACCTAATCTATCCTTTTGGTTTTAGGTATCACCCTTTTGGATAAAAAGAGAAGACATAGCAGGTAGCTAAACCTCAATCGTACATTGGTTATCAACACAAAAAGGGAAGAGAGAGCAAGTACATCACATACAAGAAGTTGAAAATAAAATAAAATTGGCGATCATTCAAAAGTGATCAAAATACATCTAGAGTTAAACATGTTGTCCACATTAGTCTAATCAAATGTTCAAATAAAAACAAAAAAAAGGGGGAAAGCAGCTTCCAATTGAGCTCTAGGTCCTTAGGAGTCCTTCCTCCGCCAACGCTAAGTACTTAATGGAATCCCCCACCCGCGACCATGCTTGGGTCAACAGGCTACACAATGAACGTGACTCCTTCTCATGAGCGTGCTGAAAGCATCACACTAGAATGATCAGTTGGAAAGAAGCATGAGCCGACAAAGAAACAAAAGGGACAGACCAACATAATACTTACCACTTCGGCCTCCAGAAGATCAACAATATGATGGTAATACTCCGCTTGCTGAATGGCTGACTAATAAACCTATGAAGGGAAAGAGGAAAAAAATCAGTAGTGCAGAGAAAAAGAAGGGGGCAAGCACGTCCCTAAAAGAAATAACAAACTCACCCCGGGAACCAACTCTGGAGGAGGAACTCTAATCGCCTTGGTGGAAAGGCGGGCACACTCGGTCACATCCTCACACAACTGTTGGTTTATTATATGTGCTATTCTTTTTATTATAAAAAATGATGAAAAATATAATGATGAAAATAAAGAAAGCAAAAATAGATGAACCAAAGCATAAAATAACTAAACTTACTGTCCTGCAAGATCTAGGGCTGTTGTAGCAAGTTTTGATATGTAAGGGTTGTCCCACAGAAAAAATTGATCTAAAAACACAAGGTTTGAATAGTAGACCTCCAGATCTAGCTACAGATCTCGCAAAACTAAGTTATACTAGAAAGCAAAGGTAAAGGAAGGGAGTTTTGGGGTGTCACAAAACTAAAATGAAACAGAAAAGAAAAATACAGATCTAAACTACAAGAAAGAGGTTTAGAAAGGGATGGAAATGGATTTGAAAAAATAAAAGAAAAATGGGTGAGAAGTAATAAAATAGGGATTGATCTTTTTACTAAAACAACATTGATCAAGCAGAGAAAAGGTTGGATCTAAAGTTGTCCTTCATTTGGTTACAAGCACAAATGTAAGGAAGAAGAGTTCAATTCAACCCTAAGATATGGACTAGTCATAGGGCTATAATCTGTCCACATGAGTGGTCATAGATCATCCCTGAGATGTACTCTAGTTATGGGATTAAAATCAGAATATTAAAATCACTCTAGCCGTTATGTTTGCAAGGTTACAAGTTCATACATACATAGGTGTAGAAATCCTATAAACTATATGCAAGCATAAGAGAATAAGGATTTAAGGTAACAGAAAATTCGGCTTTCATTGCGTAAAGAATACTTACAATGATCAGCCCTCGAGACTACAGTCAATGCAGAACTCCAGACTCTTTACAAGCTTATATAGTCCTTATTACAACAGAAAATTAGTCCTAATTACTATAAAAGGACTTACCCAGCAAATATTGAACAAAGGAAGCAAGAAAAAGGAAAAAGATGACCTAACCGTAGAAAGGACCTGAGCAAAGATTATTCCGCCTACTCGGCTCGAATTCCTATATGTTAGATGCCTATTTTTGGCTACTTTTATAGCTTATATATAATTTACCAAAAATATCTCTGTGTCTTGGCCAATCAGAAAGAAAAAGAATCAAGTTAGTTAGGATCTACTGATGTGGCTCAATTACAGCCAAGTGTTGCCTCAAGGCATGGGGAACAACTAAACACATTAGGATGCGTGCCCTATGAGATGTGAAATCCTAAAAGTACCCCTGTTTGTTGAATGGAAAGGCTGAAACCCGAGCCTCAACAAGCTGAATGCTTTATATTATGAATCTCGACAGGATCTCGAGAAGCTGGACTAACTGCTGAAGATGGCTCGACAGGCTAGAGTGCTTAGACTTATGCATTTCGACAGGATGGAGCTTCGGGCATTTTGGCTTGAGCAACTCTCAATAGGGTGACTTTCTTACTCGAGGGATGATTTTCCTCCATCAGAGTGCTTGAGTAGTTGATGGCTTTAGTTCTTCTGCTCAACAGTTTGGGGTTTAAGGGCTCGAGAGGATGAATTGCTGCTTTATTAATTGCTTGAGAACTGCTCGGAACAAATTTTTTAAGCTGCATCTACTCAAGAAGCACTTGAGCAGATATTGTGTGAAAGGACTGAGCCTCTCGAGATGTGCTGAAGATGATTTTCTAAAGCTCAGAACCTCTCAAGAACTGCTCAAGGTTGGAAATCTGAACCTTCCTTGTGTTGAACTGCTCGAGGACTGCTTGAGTTGTTTATATGTTGCAGGCTTGGACTGCACGAGATCTTGTTGGGAGAAATTTCTAAGAGTTTCAACTGCCCGAGAATTACTTGAGCTTGCATTTCTGAGTGCTTGTTGTTGTGCTCAACCTGCTGTAGCACTCCTCCCTTTCCTCTGTTGGACTTCTAAGGGTCCCAGGCATGACAAATGGCCCCTATGGTGTGGACCACCATGGTGCACCTCTGTTCTCCCATCAGCTTCAAGATTTGACTCTAAATTCTCTCTTCTTAGCCTCCAAAATGTGGACTATTGCTCTAAGCTGTAATTTGTTTCTAACTACAAAAAATACTCAAGTGACAATTATTAGATGGCTCAAAGGTGTAGTAAAGGCTAGGTTAGAAGGTAAAAAGTAGCATTTTTCAGTGATTAACACACCCCCAAACCTAATCTTTGCTAGTCCTCGAGCAAAGGGAAAATAAAAATAGTTAAAATACCACTTTCGTAGGGAGCACAAATGCATTTAGGTTATGCTTCAAGCCTTTTAAACCCCTAGGTTATCCCTAGTGGAGGAGTGAATTCTCCTGAGGGTTTTCAGTGAAGGTACCCATAAACTTGATAATAAAATAGTTAGGCATAGTGCAAACATGTCAAAATAGATTTTTAACAAATAAAGCTTCATTCCACACCTATTCTTTCAAATTTAGAGGAGTTTAAAATAGTAATGCAAACAATTTAAAAACTAAATCAGCATGTATGTTCATCACAACCAATCAGCTTACATCAAGAGTGTAGTCTATATAAGTCAGTACTAAGCTCACCATAAATTCAAAATCAGGCTTAAACAATGCTCCAATAAATTCAATCTCAGACCCAATCCTCACCAGGGCTGTCTCTCACAAATAAGTTGAAGGGTGATCAATTTCACTCCAGCTCAAGATCAGTTACAAACCTCAAATAGGCCTGCAAGCATGAGCATAGGCATTGCTTCTAATTCCTGACATCCTCAAGGTCTTTTTACCATAGCTTAGTCATCCCCTTGTCTCCACATGATAGTTCACTACACCTTGGATCATTAAGGTATTTTTGTTGGGTTGTAATGTGGCTTAGGATGAGGTATAAAAAGAATGGAAGGGATAAAAGGATTCAAAATTGAGAAACCAACAAGGTGAGGAGGTGAGTCATGACTTCACCTTCTCTTCTTTTCAATTTTTAGATGTACTTCTCTTGACTTCTTTATTTTTTATTTATTTATTTTATTTTTTTATGATGGGTTGACACAACTATACAATTGTTACACTACTCCATACAGAATTTCTTCTCTTCTTCTTCCACCAAATGTCAAACCCTGCTCACCTATCTTTCAACTTCTCCTTTAACTTCTGAAATCTTAGGGCGAGGGTAAGGCTAAATCAAGTCAAGAGGTTTAGGTTCAAATACTCTGGTGTTTGTGAAAGAAAAAATGGATTTAAAGGCTCAAAGAGTGTATGAAAAAGGGCACTTCAAAAGGTAGGCAGGCTCAAATTGTCCAAATTGAAGGCCTTAAATAATTTCCTTGGTGTCATGAGTGTTGTCAAACAGTTTCAAATTGGGGGGCCTAACTTTTACTGAAAAGGGTTTGAGTCAGTCAGTTTTTAGAGCATAAAAATTGCCAAAGATACTCTTCAAAGAATTTTTTTTGTATGGGCCCAAATCTCACTGGGTATGGGCTTCATTTGAACTAATGGGGCATGTTCTCACCTTCTTCTCTCCTCTTTGGTTCACTCAGTTCTAACTGAAAATTTTTTCTTGATGCTCACTTCATGAAGGTGTTAACTTTTTCAAAGATTTTCAGTTTCAAAATGTTGCAATGATTTTAATTTCCTCTTTCTTACATGGTGAGGTGGGAATTGACTTTATTTATTTCAATTCAATTAGCACTGCTGCACTATAATTAACTATTTTATTGGTCTACCACCCTGCCATACCCCCAAACCTAAAATAAGCAGTGTCCTCACTATTTCAATAAGTAAGAAATCAGGGGCAGCAGGGTACATAAAAGACGGGAAATTACTTGCAACAGAAATTAGAGAAAAGACAGGAAAAGAAGCATAAACAAAGTATGGCACCAAACAGAAAAAAAAAAATTATTCACAAAAAGTAATATGTTACAATGGAAAAACTTGTATATAAAATTACAACTACAAAAGATAAACATTAACTACATAAGACATTCCTAGACAACACTACATAGGGGACAAGAAAAGTACCAACATCTACTCCTACATGGGATCTAAATCTGAATCTACATCTATGTGGTCTGTGAATTTCTCTTTTGCTTTCTTCACTTGCTTAGCCTTGGCAGCACCCGCTTTGGATCTTGTAGCAGCTAGCTTCTTTGTCTTGGTGCTGCTCTTCTCTTGGGAAGGTTCCTTGATAGACACTCCCTAGGGCAATGCTGGGTTCATGACTAATATGGTTGATGTGAGTGTGTCCACCAACTTGGCAAAGTGGGCTGCCCTTTGCTCATTGACTTTATACAAGGATAGGGCATTGTCTATTTGCTGCTGCATCAACTTCTTTTCCTTATGATGGTCCATCATCTTTTTCTCCATCAAATTCTAATAAGCATCTTCATCAATGAATTCCAATCATCATATTCCTGTTGGACCATACCTGTAACTGATTTTACAACTAGATGAACATCCCTCCCAACATATGGATCTGCATGCATAGAGTTGTTGAGGGTGTAAAACTTGGGGATGGGGATGGATTTAATATGGACAATTGCCCATTCATCAAGATCATCTAGAGGGGGAGAGATGATTGGGAGGTCCGTATAGGTGTTTGGAGAGGATGGCTGGGTAGATGGAAGGCTCAATGCCAACTCCACCTCAAGGTGGTCAGTCTGGGTGGATGTTGAGGTGGAGGTACAAGGGATTGGGGGCTGCTCCTCTACTTCAAAATTAGTCTGTGTGGTAGCATCACCTGTTGCCACTGAAGGTGAACGCTGATGTGAAGGAGGGGGGGTAGGTACAGGTATGGGTGTAGGAGTAGGTGGTTGGGTTGGTGGGGCAAAGGTTTGAAGGGTTGTCTGAATGGATTAGAGGTTATTTTGAATGGTGGAATGGTTTTCATTATTGGTATGAATTCGAGTTTGGAGAGAGGTAAGGAGGGAAATTATTTGGGAAAAGGGGTCAGGTAAGGTAGGGGTAACAGGTGGAGGTAGAGAGCTTAGAGGTGGGTAGGGGTAATGGGTTCAGTGGAAACTGGTTTAAAGTGGGAAGTGGGTGCATGGTTGAATGTGTAGGGCTGTGGTGAGTCTGGGAGGGGTGTGTACTCATGCCTGACATCCTCCACAATGGATTCAAGCATGGTTGAGTACCCCTCAGTTGTGAATAGGTCTGATGTGGTTTGTAATGGTTCTAGGATAGGGGAATGGATAGGAGATGCAATTGGGTGAAGAGGCTCAGTGGGTTCAATGGGGTTAATGGGTTCAATGGAAGGTACAGGGTTAATGTCAGTGGCCATAGGCTCACTGTCATCATAAGTGAAGGTGAAAGTGGGTCATGTATTGGGCTAGGAATCTAGAGGGTTTCTGGGCTTGGAATGGGTTCAGTGAGGTTGGGTGTGGATAGGCTACGTTCTGAGGGTGTTGTTGTTGGTTGGTGGGTTTTCTTTTTGTATTTTCTTGTGATGGGTTAAATGGAAACGTAGTTTGAGATTGAGCTAGCACTGGGGTGGTAGTGGTGGTGATTGTGGAATATGGAATGGCAGGTGGTATTGATGTAGGTGGTGCCACTGGTGGAATGGGTTGTATGGTGGATGGAGCTGCTGCTGTGATCAATGAAGTTTGCGCAAGAGGTGTTGCAGCAATGGCAGCAGAAGGGGCAGCGGCAGTGGCTGCTTCAGGGCCCTTTTTCTTCTTATTTTCCATCATAGACATGCTTATCTTCCACTGCTTTTTACCCATTTCAACCACTGGCAGGTTCTCAGTGACTTCTCCTTCTTTGTAGATATAACCTCCCCTCCTGAGCAAGGCTATGATGAGCCTGCCATAGGGTAGTCCATAGATCTTCTGCTTCTTCTTGACCTTCCCATGGATGTCCACCATCCCTTCAAAAAACAGCTGGGCAACATTAAAGGAATTCCCCGAGGAGGAGTATAGTGCATCCACTATGGGGTGTCTCCTCTCTTGTTGATGCCCAGCTATAAATATGTTCTTTCTGAGAACACTATCCATGAAGAGCAGGCTGGGGCTTAGGTTACTCCTCATTAAAGACTCCCCAGATGCCATCTTTCCTTGGGTTAGTCTCTGGCGATCTCAGTAAATGGGGCAAAAATTGGGGCTTCCAAATTACAGGCTGGGTCATATGAAGCTGGGATGCCTAGGGCCTGTGCTATCTCAGATGTGTTCACAACCATTTCAAAATCATCCAGGAGGATAACTATCACAGGGTGTCCACTATCAAACTTCGGCATCCTAATGTTTTGGTACCAAATCCTCACTAGTTTGGGGTACACCAATTCATCCAGAGGCTTTAGTAATGAGTCCAGAGATGCCTTTGTCAAGAAGTCTATGGCATCCTTGGCCATAGACTTCTTGACAAAGGCTATCTCAGGGACTAAACTAAGGGCAGCCACAAAGTCATTAGGCATTGAGAATGGGTCAGACTCAATGGTGGCTCCCTTCCCTTGCTTTTGTTTCTTGGACTTGCCAGATTTTTGATTTGTGGTGGTAGTCCTTGCCCCTTTCTTAGGAGCAACCCTCGTCTTATGTTTTTCCACTTGGGGTGCTGGGGCATCAGGGGCTGAGGATGCACCTATCCTCTGGGATTTCCTGGTGGGAGTGGGAGGTTCAGTTTGGGCAGGGCTCAATAGCTCCTATAGGGTTTCTCCAAACTCCATGTTCTCAGTCATTAAAAACCCTAGATTCTTTTTTCAATCAAACTGCAAAGCCTAGGTTGCCCAAAGTTCAAATAGACACACCCCAGTAAAAATCTTTCAAAAACTAACCCTTACCCTCTAAAAATTTTCTTGACAAGTGCACAACTGGGAAGAGTTTGAAACTTACCCCTGAAAGCTAGGGTTTCGAAAAGGCAAATGCATAGTTGACTAAATCCAACCTTGGTAGGTGCAAAATACTAGGTCTTGGTAGCTTAGCAAAGTGACAAAAGTAAAGGATGGGTGGTGAAGCAGAAACAATAGTGAAGAAGGAAGATGGAAAGTCTGGATGGAGTGGTGCTCGAGTGGTTAAGGCAAAGAAAATGACAGAATGAACTGTCAAGGGGTTATAAGGCAAGGAAACCCAAGCCTCGAGAGGATCTGGAGAGGCTCTCGAGCAGATGATTTAAGTGGAATTTATCCTCTCAAGCAGATGTTCTCTAAAAATCAGCCTGTCGATCAGTGAATTTGAACTGCTCGATAGGCTTATTTTATTGAAAATTGGAGTCTCGATAGGTTGAGTTTCAATTGTTTCTGCTCGAGCGGATCTCGAGAAGACGCATTTTGTGCCTTAGAGCCTATCGAGCCTATTTCTTCTTCAGAAATGAGGCTCGAGAGGTTACCAGAGCCTCTCGAGAAGGCCAAATTTGCCTTGGCAATGACTCAAGAGGATGCATGATCCTCTTGAGATGGCTAAAATCAGTGAATTTTCACATTTTTACTGTCAAGCCACTATCATGCACACTCAAGCCACTATCATGCACACATGCGCACTTTTCATTCATTAAAACATTGAAGTTCTCAACTGGGCACAAGCTTCCTATACTATAATCAGACTCAAAATGATGCACAGAAATCTAGAATTACAAATCACCCAACACACAACTCATATATATAGATCACATTGTTTGGGGATTTTAGTGTGCTGATTATTGTGAATTAAAAGAAAGAAAATAAAATCAAAGTAAAACAGAGGATGGATTCAGCACATCTAAAATATCCTAGACCTGCAAGATACAGGGCCCTTTGTAGCAAGTTTTAATAAGTAAGAGTTTGTCCCACATGGAGTAGTGATCTAAACCTATTAAGTGTATAGTAGACTATAGATCTGGCTACAGATCTGGTAATTCTAAGGAGAAAGAGAGCTTTTCGAGTGTCACTAGATCTAATTAATCTGCAAAACAGAAATCTAGAACTAAGTCTAAAAGATGGAGGAAGATGGATGGTAAAATAAAATATAAAATGGGGGGGGGAGGGGGGAATAGACAGCTAGGAGCTGATTTCCTTTTGCAAAACAGATCAAGGTATGTGAATTTGCAGTTGTCCTTCACTTGGCTACAAGCTCAAGTCCAAGGTAGAAGAATCCACTCTAAACCAAAGGCTTGGACTGATCTTAAGGGTATGATCTGCCCACTTTAATGGTCACAGATCATCCTAGGGATTTCATCCAAATCAAAGGTTTAACATAGAAGAATCTAATCTAGACTAGGGGTTTTAACTTATTTTAAGGCTATGATTTGTCCTCTATAATGGTCACAGATCATCCTAGGGATTTCCTCCAAATCAAAGGTTCCAATTAGAACATTAAAATCACTACAGATGCTATGGATGCAAGACTATAAGCTCAGGCATCCACAGGGATATCAGATCTAGGAAAATCAAATGGTCTTCAAGAGATTTACCAATTAAGTGGGTGGGCTGGTCCCATCTACACAAATCCGATCGAGAACCAAGTGAAACTAGATGATCTATAGATCTAATTAAGCAATAAAATCAATAATTCATTAAATCAAAATTACTTACAATGACCTTGTCCTCAGATCTGTAGTCTGTGCATCAATCCATAAGACCTTCATGCCAAATTACAATAAAAAACCAGATTTGAACTACTACTTAGATCTAATCCAGCAAGCTGGATTAGGGAGAGAAGGGGGAAGAGAAAAAGGGAAAAACCTAAAACTAAACCTAAATGAGCTAAGGAGAACTCCGGCAATTCCTTTGTTCCTACTTTCCTTGCTGAACAAAAACAGCAAAAAGGAGTTCTATTTATACATTTGCAGTGATCTGTGTGCTTTGGATTGCAG
This sequence comes from Chloranthus sessilifolius, assembly GCA_021018995.1. Taxonomy (NCBI): domain Eukaryota; kingdom Viridiplantae; phylum Streptophyta; class Magnoliopsida; order Chloranthales; family Chloranthaceae; genus Chloranthus; species Chloranthus sessilifolius. Next base: position 46,614,168 of record CM037596.1, read on the forward strand.
CCAATCCGAGGAGAGGATTTCAGTTTAAGCTTAACCCCTGTTTAAGAGTTCCAACCAATCAGAGAAGGGATAGGGATCTGATTTTGTTTGTGCCCAGCTGAAGCTAATTTGTTCCCCGCCAAAAATTAGTTCACACCCATGTGCAGAATTTCCCGTGCATTGGAGTTCCCAGATTTGCCCCTCCCGTCCATTGATTTTTATTGCTGCAACCTCAAGTTGTCGACAGGATTGTTGCTTCAGCAGATGCATTCGATAGGTGTAAGCTGGAGGACTACTCGATAGGATCAGCTAGAAGCTTCATAGAAGAGTTCGACAGGTTGCAGCTCCAGCCTTGAACCAATCGATAAGGTTAATACATGAAGTGCTCAATAGGTTGCTTGCTGTTGCATTCTTTAAGCATTTGATAGGTTAAAGGTAGTGGTCGGTTGGCTGCTGAAGTGAACCATTCGATAGGTTCATATTGCTGCATTTCGATAGGATGAAGCTTGTATCCATGAACCCTTCAACAAGTTGGTGGATTGAGCCATTCGATAGATTCAAAGCTGAAACATTGAGGGACTGCTCGATAGGTACAAAACTGCAGCATTCTTAAGCATTCGATAGGTTGAATTGCAACCATTCGATAGGTTGAGCTCCATCTTCATGAACCAATCGACAGGTTTATTGAAGCATTTGATAGGTTCTTACACTTGGCTGCAGCTGCTCAAGTTTACCAACTAGTCGATAGGTTCAAGCTCCTATTTGAACACTTCGACAGGTTCAGTAGCTGTTGTATTCAAGGCATCTTGATAGGTTGAGGACTTCTGCTGTGTATCCCAGTCGGTTGGTTATCCAGCCAACTGCTCGATAGGATCCCTTTTTATTTCGGAAGCTATCGCCAGGTTCTACTTCAGCAGTAGTCTTCACCATTTGACAGGATAAAACCACTGCTCGATAGGATATAAATTTGAAGCCTCTTTTAAGCATTCGATAGGTTCCTAGCTGCTGAGGAGTTCCATTCTGTAGGTGCAATAACTGCAACACTTCGATAGGTTAGCTTTCCATGTGTACTGCTGTTGTTCTATCATATTTAAATGCACACAGCTGAAATGCACAACTATTCCTCATATATTGTTGCTACAGTTTGGCGCTGCTGAGAGTGCAATTTCTCTAATATGCAGCTTCTGTAGTGTGCGGCCAATGTGCAACAAGTCCTCCTTTGGCATTTTTACATAGGAAAGCTGCATTATTCTATATTTCATCCCTAACTGCAAAATATACTTAAAAATAATTAGTAAACACTTTAGGTACTAGCAAAAGCAAGCTTTGAAGGGTAAAATGTAGCATAAAATAGTGACTAACACACCCCAAACCTAACCTTTGCTAGTCCTCGATCAAAGTAAAATTTAAAACAGCTATCCTATGAAATTAAATGCCACTTTCGTAGGGAACACGGGTGCATTTGGCGCATGCACCAAGCCTTTTAAACCCCTAGGTGATCCCTAGTGGAGGAGTGGAGTCTCCTGAGGGTTTTCACTGAAGGTACCCCCAAACTTCTCCAATAAAATAAGCTAATACTTATGCAACATGCTAAAACAGAGTTTAAGTGAAATAAAATAAATTCCACTCCATGTGCATTCAATTCTAGAGGATTTTTAGCAGAAAAATCATTAGTTTAAAACCTAAAATTCTGTTATAATTCCTTCATCATCAATCAGTTCATGTCAAGGCATTGTACCTGAAAATTAATGCAGAGCTCACCTTTAATTTAAAAATTATGTTTTGATAATGCCCCAAACAAATTAGATTTAAGACCCAAGTATTACCAAGGCTGTTCACTTACAACAAAAGTAGAAGGGTGCATCATTTCTCACACAGCTCAAGAACAGTTATAGCCCTCAAATAGGACTGCAAGCATGAGCATAGGCATTGCTCTAACTTCTGAAATTTTCTAACTCTTTTCACCATAGATTAAACAAATCCTCATCTCCACATGACAGTTCAATCCATTTCACATCAGTAGGGTCTTTTTATTGGGTCGTAATGTGGCTTATGGGTGAAATTTACAAAAGAATAAAGGGGTTAAAAGGATTCAAATTGAGAAATCAGGAAGGTAAGGAGGTGATGCACCACCTTCTTCAGTTCATCACAATTTCATCTACTTCTTGAATTTCCATATTTGAAATGGCCAGTTTCTAATCATCTTTTCAATCTTTCAATGAGATGACTTCTCTTTCTCATTCTTTTTCTTTGATTTTCTATTTTTCCTTTTCTTTTTGTATGTTTTTTTTCTTTTTGTATTTTCTCCATTTTCTTTTTACGGGCTGGAATGCCACAATACATCACGCTAGCCTTCAAATATACTTTCTTCTTCTTTTAACCAAATTTTAAACCTTGCTCTCCTAACCTCACTTCTCCTCCTTTTTATTGACTTCTCAGATCGAGAGTGAACTGAAATAGGTCAAGGGGTTTTGGGTTCAAATTTTCTAATTTTTATCGAAGAAAAACTAGGATTTTTAAGGCTCAAATGGTGTGTACCAAGGGCAGTTCAAAGTTGGGAAAATTTTTAGGCTCAAACTGTCCAAGGGATGGCCTTACTTCATTTGCTCAATGTCATGAATGTTGTCAAGCTGTCTCAACTTGGATTTGCCTAACTTCTAGTGGGCAAAATTAGATCCAATCAGTCCATAGAGCAGAAAAAATTTCCAAGCCACTCTTCAAAGAAAATTTTTCAGGCCAAAATCTCACTGCGTATGGCCTTCCATCAAATTTTCTGGGGTGTATCCTTACAGTTTTCTCTCATTTCAGGTTCACTAAACATCAATTTTTACCCTCAAACCTAAGACGAACATTGTCCTCAATATTCTACACAATGAGAAACTAGGGGCAACAGGGCAAAAGAGGAAAGAAAAACTAAGCAGAAAAATTGCAGCTATGTGCAGCAGAAAATAACAAAAGCAAAACTGAACACATGAGTAGGAAAATGAAAAAAAATGATATACCAGTGCAGGAAATTACTGATTAAATTACTGATTAAATAAAAAAAACAACAAAACAAAGCTAGAACTGCTACAAAATATAATCTAAAAACTGCATATATGGACAGAAAAATAAAAGGACTGCTATGCAATTGAAAGGAAACTATTGCTAATAACACAAAGGAACTGAATACAAAGCTACAAAAAATAGAAAAGTGTTGATACAAAAACAAAGTTGTAGAAAAAAACTGGGAAAACAAAGTTGGAAACTAACTATAATCACAGAAAAATGCAAAAAATCAGTAAAACTAGGACATATATTAACCTAAGAAAGAAAAATTGGTATTCTAAAAATAGAATTGAGACTAAAATTCCTAAAACAGAAAATCCTAAAAGAAAAAAAAAACCACTTGTGCCACAAGAAACCCATTTTGCCTGTCTGTGTGTGTTTGAGTTATGGATGTGTATGAATCAATAAACTTTTATAAAATAATGTTAGCATGGATGTACACAATTGAAAATAGGATTCATACACAGCTGAGACCTATTAATGGTGAAAAATATTGAAGGAAAATAAAATCAATGGCTCCATCAAATTTTATGAACAAATTATGATCCATTGCTCATTATCCTTCATGAATCCTCAAAATTAAAACCATGATGGCAGCAGTTCCAGATGGGGGAAAATGAATAAAGGAAAAGAAAAACAGCCCATCTGGAGAAATTTTTTATGTTTTTATAATTTTCTATTTTTTTATTTTTTTTGGGTCAGCCCGGGCTCAACAAGAGCCCTTATTTACTATTGTTGAAAAATAATAAGAAACAAAATTTTTTATTTGTGTTTTTATTTTCTTCTATTTTTTTATTTGGTTTTGTTGAGTTATACAAAAATTAGAATGATAGCAAACACAGCAAAACTGCTAGTCAAAAGAATTTAAAAATAGAAAATGAATGCAAAGGAGAAGGGGATGCAAACTCAAGCAGATCTGCTCCTACTGCAATCCATTTGCTCCTCGTTTGGCAGCTGCTCCAAATTTGCAAAAATTCAACAACTGCAGCAATACCTTATTGAAGCATATTGACAAAAACACAAAGAAAAACTCAAACTGCAGCCTCATTTCTGTAAAAATGCAAAAGGCTACAGCAGCATTTATTCAAACATCTAGAAGGCAGAAAATAAAAACTAAGAAAAATTAGAAATTTTGCTACAGTAAAATAGGTTTTTTATACAAAAACTGTAGCAGACATTTAATCAAACAGGTGGAATGCAGTCTAAAATTTTAAAAACTAATCAACAATAAAAATTAAAAAAATTCAAATCTACAAAAATAAAAAAAAACTCAGATCTACTATCTAGATCAAAACTCCCCGGCAACGGCGCCAAAAACTTATTTGGGGATTTTAGTGTGTTGATTATTGTGAATTAAAAAAAAGAAAATAAAATCAAAGTAAAATAGAGGATGGATTCAGCACATCTAAAATATCCTAGACCTGCAAGATACAGGGTCCTTTGTAACAAGTTTTAATAAGTAAGAGTTGTCCCACAGGGAGTAGTGATCTAAACCTATTAGGTGTATAGTAGACCTCCAAATCTGGCTACTGATCTAGTAATTCTAAGGAGAAAGAGAGCTTTTCGGGTATCACTAGATCTAATTAATCTATAAAATAGAAATCTAGAACTAAGTCTAAGAGATGGAGGAAGATGGATGGTAAAATAAAATATAAAATGGGGGGGAAATAGACAGTTAGGACCTAGTTTCCTTTTGCAAAACAGATCAAGGTATGTGAATTTGCAGTTGTCCTTCACTTGGCTACAAGCTTAAGTGCAAGGTAGGAGAATCCACTCTAAACCAAAGGCTTGGACTGATCTTAAGGGTATGATCTGTCTACTTTAATGGTCACAGATCATCCTAGGGATTTCATCCAAATCAAAAGTTTAAGGTAGAAGAATCCAATCTAGACCAGGGGTTTAAATTGATCTTAAGGCTATAATTTGTCCACTTTAATGGTCACAAATAATCCTAGGGATTTCTTCCAAATCAAAGGTTCCAATTAGAACATTAAAATCACTACAGATACTATGGATGCAAGGCTACAAGCTCAGGCATCCACAGGGACATCAAATCTAGGAAAATCAAATGATATTCAAGAGATCTACCAGTTAAGTGGGTGGGCTGGTCCCACCTACACAAATCCGATTGAGAACTAAGTGAAACTAGATGATCTATAGATCTAATTAAGCAATAAAATCAATAATTCATTGAATCAAAATTACTTACAATGACCTTGTCCTCAGATCTGTAGTCTATGCATCAATCCATAAGACCTTCATGCCAAATTACAATCAAAAACCAGATTTGAACTACTACTTAGATCTAATCCAACAAGCTGGATTAGGGAGAGAAGGGGGAAGAGAAAAAGGGAAAAACCTTAAACTAAACATAAATGAGCTATGGAGAACTCAGGCTATTCCTTTGTTCCTACTTTACTTGCTGAAGAAAAACAGTAGAAATGAGTTCTATTTATACATTTGCAGTGATCTGTGTGCTTTAGATTGCATCCAATCAGAGGAGAGGATTTCAGTTTAAGCTTAATCCCTATTTAAGAGTTCCAACCAATCAGAGAAGAGATAGGGATCTGGTTTTGTTTGTGCCCAGCTAAAGCTAATTTGTTCCCTGCCAAAAATTAGTTCACACCCATGTGCAGAATTTCCTGTGCATTGGAGTTCCTAGAAAGAATTTGAGTTTTTAGTTGAAAAGCCATACCTTGGCTCCATCAGCAAATTCCTTCCTCAGAAGGTTCTTGTCAAAGAAGGCATTGACTTTCTCCTTATAAATTCTTGAATTTGAATAGGAATCCAACCTCAGGTCCTTCAACTCAGACAACTGCAATTTCCTGTTTCCACTAGCAGAAGTTAGGTCTATGTTCAAGCTTTTAACTGCCCAAAAGGATTTGTGCTCTAACTCCACTGGGAGATGACATGCTTTTCCATAGACTAGTCTAAATGGAGACATTCGAATTGGAGTCTTATAGGCTGTCCTATAAGCCCACAAAGTATCATTTAATTTCAATGGTCAATCCTTCCTATCAATCAGAACTATTTTCTCTAGGATATGCTTGATTTCCCTATTGGAAATTTCCACTTGCCCACTGGTCTATGGGTGGTATGGAGTAGCAATCCTATGTGTAACAGCATGCTTTTTGAGCAAGCTCTCAAAGTGTCTGTTACAGAAATGACTTCTCCCATCATTAATGATGGCTCTAGGGGTGCCAAATCTGAAGAATATATTTTCTTTGATAAATTTGAGGACAACTTTATGATCATTTGTCCTTGTGGCAGCAACTTTCACCCATTTGGAAACATAGTCAACAACCACAAGGATAAAGTTGAAGCCCATAGAAGGAGGAAAGGGGGGGCCCATGAAATCTATCCCCCATACATCAAATAGCTATACCACAAGGGTGGGGTGCAGTGGCATTGAGTGCCTTTTTTATATGCTCCCCATCTTTTGACATCTCTGACAGGTTTTACAGTGTTCAAAGGCATCCTTAAACAAGGAAGGCTAGTAAAATCCATACTGCAGCACCTTGGGTGCAGTCTTTTTCCCTCCAAAGTGTCCCCCACAGGCATTTTCATGAAACATGGTTAGAATACTGTGGGTGTCACTTTTAGGGACACATTTTCTGATTACCTGGTCTGCACAATACTTATACAAGTGTGGATCCTCCCAGCAAAAATATTTGACTTATGAAAAGAACAAGTCACTGTCCATCTTGGACCAGTGGGTAAGAATCCTACCTACAGCAAGGTAGTTAACCATATTAGTAAATTAGGGTACAACAGACTGGATGGCAAATAATTGCTCATCACGGAAGGTGTCTTTCAATGGTGTTACAACACATTCTTCACTCGGGATCCTTAACAAGTGGTCCGCAACCACATTTTCTATCCCTTTTTATCTTTGATTTCAAGATCATTCTTTGCCATTAGGTACTTTAGGGCAGAGTGGTTGGTGAAAATCATAATTTTAGACCCTAATAAATAAGGTCTAAATTTATCCAAAGCAAACACAACAGACAGAAGCTCTTTCTCAATTGTGCTATAGTTCAGCTGAGCTTCTGTCAATGTTTTGTTGGCATAGTAAACTACACATGGTAGCTTCTCTTTTCTCTATCCTAACACAGCTCTCACAGTAAAATCAGATGCGTCACACATTAGTTCAAAGGGCAGGTCATAATTAGGTGCTTGGATCACAAGGGTAGATGTTAGACATTTCTTCAAAATCTCAAATGCTTCAAGATATTCAACATCAAACACAAATAACACATCTTGACAAAGCAAGTGGCACAGTGGTTTGGAGATCTTGCTGAAGTCTTTGATGAACCTTCTATAAAATCTTGCACGTCCTAAAAATGATCTGATTTACTTGATTGTTCTGGTGGGGGCAAGTGAGAAATCAGGTCAATTTATGCCTTGTCCACTTCAATACTTTTTTGAGAAACCACATGGCCAAACATAATGCCTTTGGTGACCATGAAATGGCTTTTCTCCTGACCCAAAACTAAATTGGTTTCTTCACACCTTTGAAGTACAAGACAGAGGTGATGCAAGCATTGACCAAAATCATCCATGAAAATCTCTAAAAATTTATCAATCATATAAAAAAAAATTACATACATGTACCTTTAAAAGGTGGCAGGAGCATTACACAGTCCAATGACATTCTTCTATAAGCAAAAGTTCAAATGGACAAGTGAAAGTGGTCTTTTCCTAGTCTTGTGGATACATTAGTATCAGATTGTAACCAAAATATCCATCAAGAAAGCAGTAAAATACTCTGTTGGTAGCTTATCCAAAATTTGATCAATGAAGGGTAATGGGAAGTGGTCCTTCCTAGTCTTTGAGTTCATTTTCCTATAGGTTATGCACACTCTTCAATCAATGGTCTCTCTGGTTGGTATCAATTCTCCAGATATATTTGTTGTGATAGTGATGCCAGACTTCTTATGGACCACTCGGATAGGTGAGACCACTCAGAGTCTGACATGGGGTAAATGACCCCAACATCCATCAACTTCACAATCACTTTTATGGCAACTTCCTCCAAATAAATTTTATGGATACACATAGATGGGTCTATTCCTCCCAAATCATTAATGGTCTAGCCAATTGCTTTTCTATGCTTCCTAAGGACCTTAAGTAACTCCTCTTCATGTTCTACAGTGAGAGAGGATGAGATGATTACAGGCAGCTTTCCATTTTCTCCTAGGAAAGCATATTTCAATGTTGCAAGTAGCTGCTTGAGCTCTAGATCTGGAGGACATTCCACTGAAGGCAGCAAAGGTGCCTTGGAGGGTTGAGGTAGGGGCAGTAATGTGCGTCTCCATATAGAGTGTTGCACTAGGCCCACTGAAGATTCCAATATGTTACTTTCTTCAGCAATGCTAATTTGGGCCTCCTGCTCAATAACCTTAGTCCACATATTTTTAAAATCATCACAAATTTTATCCCAATCTAGCAGATTGGATAAATTTTCTTCCACCAATTCTTCTAGTACATCAACTGCAAAGCAATCCTCATTGTCCAACCAAGGTTGTTTAGCAGTATTGTACACATTCAACTTCACTTTCATATTTTCAAAAGTGACTTCCATCACCCCAGACCTGCATTGAATGCAAGCATTGGCTGTGGCCAGAAATGGCTTGCCCAGGATAACAGGAATGGGGGTGCTACATTTAGAAGATTCCATGTCTAATACTAGAAAATCAACAGGATAGAAAAATTTATCCACCCTCAGCAGCACATCTTCAACAATTCCCATAGGCTTCCTCTCAGACCTGCCAGCCAATTGGAGAACTATAGGTGTTGGTTTTATTTCCCCAACCCCAGCTGTTCATACACTGAGTATGGTAGCAGGTTGACACTAGCTCCAAAGTCTGAAAGAGCTCTGCCTATGGTGTGATCACCAATAATGAAAGGGATAGTAGGTACCCCTGGGTCCTGAAATTTAGCTAGTGTAGCTATAGATAAAAGAGAATTGACTTTTGCAGTTGTAAAGACTTTCTTAGATAATTGAATCCTTGCCTTCCCCTTTTGGGTATACAAGTCCTTAAGGAATTTAGCATAGGTTGGGACCTATTTGATGGCATCAAGCAGAGGTAAATTGATCTTAACTTGCTTGAAGGTCTCCACCGTTTCCTCTATTTTGGCATTCCCCTTATCAAAAGGAGAAGGGCCTTTAAGAGCATGAGAAAATGACAACTGGGGTAGTGCTGGTACCTCAGCTGATGGCCTAGCTATCCCATAATCAATTTTTTACTTTTTTCTTTTTGTTGGGGCTCAACAACAGCCCCATTATTGTCCTCCTGCTACTCAGTAACAAGACATGAGTTTTCTTCTTCTTCTGCACTCTCATTTTTCTCCATGCCCACCTGATTGTCCACCACCTTGCCACTCCTCAGGGTTGTGATTGCTTTAGCTTTCTCATGGGGTAAGGAATCTTCACCAATCATGTACTGACCCTTGGGGTTATTCATGGTCTGGCTTGGAAGTCTGCCCTCTTCTCTCTTAATCAAAGTGTTGGAGATTTGACCAAGTTGGTCTTCAATTTTCTTTATACTCTGACTATGAGAGTTCACAGTCTGTGATAAGAAAGCTAGGTTTTATAGTGATGACAAAACCTACTCCTCAAATGAGGGTGCTCTACGTTGTGGTGGGGGCAAAGCCAACTGGTGTGGCTATGGAGCAGACTGGGTGAATTATTATCTAGGAGCATAACCCAGGTTATACTATTGTGGTGGTCTATATGGCAATGCTTGCTGTTGCGGTTGGGGTTACTGGTAATTATCTTATCTCCATCTCAGATTAAGGTGGTTCCTCCATTAATATCGAGCAGGCTCGTGCCCATATGATTGGATAGCATTAGCATGCTCCCTAACCTGCTCAGGGTATTGACCTACTGATGGGCAGTCCTCTAATAAGTGTGTTGGTGATTGGCATATCAGACATGCCTCTCCAATCAGTGTAGCAGTTTGGGGCTGCAACACACTAAGGGCTTTATCAAATTTTTGGGATAAATTGTCCACTTTCTTGGCTAGGTCATTGTGCACAGTTAATTCATACAATCTTCCTTTAGAAGTGGGATCGCTTGCAGCTCTTGCAGCTGGCTCAACGTCACCTCTTAATAGAGTCTCTTGTGGCATAGAGTTTTCACTAATTACTTCAAAAAGATCCCAATCTTCTTCAGCACTCCTGCTAAGGTACGATCCACCATATCTCTACACTTAGGATCAATCCCTTGGTAAAAGTTCTGGACAAGCTGCCACTTAGGGATTTAGTAGTGTGGACACTGCCTCAGTAGATCTTTAAACCTTTCCCATGCTTTATGAAAATCTTAAGCTGAGAATTGAGCAAAGGAAATAATGCTGTTCCTCAACTGGCCGGTTTTGCTCATGAGAAAAAACTTAGTCAAAAACTAGCATTGGAGGGCATTCCAAGATGCGATGTTGTTTGGTGGGAGTGTATTAAGCCAATTCCTAGCTTTGTCCTTTAATGAAAAAGGAAAAAGCCTCATTTTGGTGGCTTCATCTCCTAGTCCAACAATAGTAAATGTAGTGCACAAGGATAAAAACTCATCTATACGCTTGTAAGGATCCTCCTTACTTAACCCATGGAATGATGGCAGCATTTGGATGGTTGAAGCTTTAATCTCATAATTTCCCTCAGCATTGGAGAATTGAATGCAAAAGGGGGATGAATATGCCCCTGGTGCATAATATTCCCTTAATAGTCTTAGTTGTTCTCCCATCTCAAATGGCTCAATATTATCTGTAGGGGTCTATGGGGTCTGCCTAGGTCTAAGGATTCTTTCTATCTCAGAATTTAAAGGTTCCAACTCAGGATTGAGTGACCTTCTACTAAGCATGCAACTCACACAGTAAACAGGCACTTACTGCAATAATAAAAAGAATGATAAAAACTACTGTAAAATACAACTGTAGAAATTAAGGCACAACAGAAATGAAACTAAAGTAAGGGAGTAAGGGATGCAAACTAAGGCAAAGAATGCTCCAGCTGCAGCTATCAGCTCACCTCTTTACTGCTATTCCAGATCTCCAGGAAACCAAAACAAATTTAGCAGTACTTTTATTCAAAAAAAAAAACTATAATAAATGAATTTATATACAGACAAAATAAAAAACAAAACTCAGATCTATTATATAGATCAACTATCCCCGACAGCGACACCAAAAACTTGTTGGTTAATTATATGTGTTGTTCTTTTTATTATAAAATATAATGAAAAATATAATGATGAAAACAAAGAAAGCAAAAACAGATGAACCACAACACAAAATAACTAAACTCACAGTCCTATAAGATCCAGGGCTGCTGTAGCAAGTTTTGATAAAAAAGGGTTGTCCCACAGAAAAAATTGATCTAAAAACACAAGATTTGAATAGTAGACCTCCAGATCTGGCTACAGATCTGACAGCACTAACCTATACTAGAAAGCAAAGGTAAAGGAAGGGAGTTTTAGGGCGTCACAAAACTAAAATGAAACAGAAAAGAAAAATACAGATCTACACTACAAGAAAGAGGTTTAGAAAGGGATGGAAATGGATTTGGAAACATAAATGAAAAATGGGTGAGAAGTAATAAAATAGGGATTGATCTTTTTACTGAAACAGGGCTGATCAAGCAGAGAAAAGGTTGGATCTATAGTTGTCCTTCATTTGGCTACAAGCTCAAATGTAAGAAAGAAGAATCCAATCCAACCTTGAGATATGGACTAGTCTTAGGGCTATAATCTGTCTACATGAGTGGTCACAGATCATTTCAAAGATGTACTCCAGTCATAGGGTTAAAATCAGAACATTAAAATCACTGCAGCCACTATGTTTGCATGGCTATAAGCTCATGCATACATAGGTGTAGAAATCTTATAAACTATATGCAAGCATAAGAGAATAAGGATTTAAGGTAACAGAAAATTCAGCTTTCATTGTATAAAGAATACTTACAATGGTCAGCCCTCAAGACTGCAGTCAATGCAGAACTCCAGACTCTTTACAAACTTACACAGTCCTTGTTATAACAGAAAATCAGTCCTAACTATTACAAAAGGACTTAGCAAGCAAATGCTGAGCTAAGGAAGGAAGAAAAAGGAACAAGATTACCTAACCGTAGAAAGGACTTGAGCAGAGATTATTCCTCTTGCTCGGCCAAAATTCAGATGTGGTAGATGCCTATTTTTGGCTACTTTTATAGCTTATATACAATCCACCCAAAATATCTCTGTGCCTTGGCCAACCAGAAAGAAAAAGAATCAAGTTAGTTAGGATCTACTGATGTGGCTCAATTATAGCCAAGTGTTACCTCGAGATGTGGGGAATAGCTCAACACATTGGGATGTGTGCCCTAGGAGCAATGGAATCCCAAAAGTACCCTTCTATGCTGAATGGAAAGGCTGGAACCCGAGCCTCAACAAGCTGAATGCTTTAGATTATGAATCTCAACAGGATCTCAAGAGGCTAGACTAATTGTTGAAGATGGCTCGACAGGCTAGAGTGCTTAGACTTATGCATTTCGACAGGATGGAGCTTCAGGCTTTCTGGCTCGAGCAGCTCTCGATACGCTGACTTTCCTACTCGATTAGATGATTTCCTCTATCACAGTTCTCGAGTAGTTGATGGCTTCAATTCTTCTGCTCGGCAGCTTGGCTTTAAGGGCTCGAGAGGATGAATTGTTGCTTTATCAGCTGCTCGAGAACTACTCGAGATAAATTTCTGAAGCTACATCTGCTCGAGAACCACTGGAGCAGATATTGTGTGGAAGAACTGAGCCTCTTGAGATGTGGTTGAGATGATTTTCTAAAACTCAGAACCTCACGAGAACTGCTCGAGGTTGGAAATCTGAAGCTTCCTTGTGTTGAACTGCTCGAGGACTACTCGAGCTGTTTATATGCTGCAGGCTTGGACTACTCGAGAGAAATTTCAAAGAGTTTCTGCTGCTCAAGAATTGCTCGAGCTTGTATTTCTGAGTGGTTGTTGTTGTGCTCAGCCTGCTACAGCACTCCTCTTTGCTTGGGTCCACCTTTCCTCTCTCTTTGTTGGACTTCTAAGGGTCCTAGGCATGACAAATGGCCCCTATGATGTGGACCACCATAGTGCACCTCTGTTCTCCCATCAGCTTCAAGATTTGACTCTAAATTCTTTCTTCTTGGCCTCAAAAATGTGGACTATTGTACTAAGCTATCATTTATTTCTAACTACAAAAACATACTCAAATGACAATTATTAGATGGCTCAAAGGTGTAGTACAGGTTAGGTTAGGAGGTAAAAAGTGACATTTTTCACTAATTAACAACTCTGAAAGGAATTCATCATCGAATCACCTAAAAACCCTCAAAGACCCTATGCTGGAAGTTTAGGTCATGCACCAAAAGTCCCCAAAGGCCCTGCATCAGAAGCCCCCACGACACCTTTGAAGGACCCGTGTTTGCATCCACGTCAGGATCCTCTGCCCCCTCAAACTGAAAAGAGAGGAAGAAATCCAATCAGCAAAGCATAAACTTAGTAAAAAAAAAGGAATCTAATAAACAAAGGAAAGGGGAGAGAAAATACGTGGGCTCGTGAACCCCTGAACGCCAAGAAGTTAGCACTAGGAACAAAATGTGGGAGGATGGATCGGTTAGGTAGAGACTTGTACCACCGCTGATACCCCCCATGTCAAAAAAGACCATCGGTTGGGACCCCTTGATGGAGGAGGCTCTTTTTAAGCTTCTCGATTGTGCCTCCCGGCTCCATAACATTCTCAGGAGGACCCTGAGTCACGATAAAGAAGTCACGGTACTGATGTACTACCCTCTCCCAAATAATAGGCTCGGGTCTAAGAGCCATTGAAGAAGACAATGCGACGATCACCAAACAACCGTGATTGGCTAACGAAAGCATGATCTAAGAATGGGGAGACAACGTAAGGATCAAACACCATCTGTCAAAGAAAGAAGAATCCCTTTAGACAGGTGATGCAGTCAAACCTCAATGAATTAATCAACAAAAGTAGGGGGGGTGATAAACCTGCTTCGGAATCATCAAGTCGAACTAAGACCTCAAACCTAACTCCAAATGCTTCATCCCCACTTCTCGGCGATGGTTCTTAGGCCAACAACTCAAGAGAGGGTACGTGTACTTATCAGAAAAAGGGAGGAGGTGGTCGAGCTGAAAATGCAAATACTCCCAAACCAAAAAAGATGGATGTTAATCTCTGAATTATGCCACTTTGTACCTCCTAACATAGCCTTTAATAGATCTTTGAGCTATTTAATAATTGATTTTTTAAGTGTATTTTTGTAGTTAGCAATAATCTACATATTGATACAACAATCCATCCAATAAATGCCAAGAAGAAGAGAATGAGAGACAATCATTGGAGCTGTGGGAAAAATAGAGTTTGGACCATGGTGGTCATCACCATATGGGTTATTCGACATGCCTTAGACCTTTAGAAGTCTTGTAATGAGAGAAAAGTGGGGCCCACACTTAAAGGCATGCAGCAATAGGCTAGACAAACTAGCTGAGAAGCAGAAACCACACTCTCGAGTAGTTCATAAGCCTGCAACAACCTGTCGAGAGCCTCTCGAGAACCTGTCGAGCAGTTCTAAAACCTACAGCAAATTGTCGGGCAGCCTGTCAAGCAATCCTAAGGCCTGCAGCAACCTATCGGACAACCTATCGAGCAAGCTTCAGAAAGCACTTTCTCCACTCGAGAATCCTTTAGAAAGAGGCCCATCTGCTCAATATTATATGCCTGAAGCACCCTAGCCACTCAAGCAAGCTTCAGAAAGCACTTCAGCCACTCGAGCACGCTTTAGAAGTTCTATAATCCTATCGAGCACCTCTCGGATTTTATGTTCTAAAGCTCCATCCACTCGATGCTCGGGTTCCAGCTGCTATGTATAGACTTCAAGGGTATTTTGAAACTTCCACGGCATTTAGGACACCTGTCCAAGTGTGTTTTGATTTTCCTCACGACCTAGGGAAACACTTGGCTGAGACTAGGCCACGACAGTAGCTCCCAATGTTTTGATTTTTCTTTTCTTCTGATTAGATAAAACACTTTATTGGTTTATGGATTATATATATAGACGTAAGCTATTTTGTAAAAAGCAGCCAAGATACTTTCAACCTGTGCTCATTTTAGGGTTAGGGTTTTCTTTCCTTTTCATTTTCTTCTTTCCTTAGCTTAGCAATAATATTGGGCTAAATATTTGTAGTAGCTAGGTTTATTTTGAGCTGTAATCTGTTATTATAATGGCATTATAAGGAGATTGGAATCTTGTAGAGACTGCAGCCCTGAGGGCTAAGTCATTGTAAGTTTCTTTTTATCAATGAACAACTGGTTATATTGATTCATATAATCTATCTTTTCTTGTGATTTTTCATTAATATTTGTATGGGCTTTATGCTCCTATGGATGCATGAGATTGCAGCCTTGCAAACATAGTGGCTGCAGTGAGTTTACTATTTTAGCTTTAACCCCTTGACTAGATCAAATCTATGGGATATTCTGTGGTCATTTAAGTGGACAGAATATAGCCCTAGGATTAGTCTAGATCTCAGGGTTGAGTTGGATTCTTTTTCCTTGCACTTGTGCTTGTAGCCAAGTGAAGGATTATTGTAGATCCAACTCCTCTATTTTTACAATATCATTTTCAGTGATGAGATCTGAAATCTTGCAGAGATTACAGACTCGATAGCTAGGTCATTGCAAGCTTCTTTGTAGCAATGACTAGCTAATTTCAATATCCCATTCAATCTGTGATATCTAGTGGTTTTCACTAGATCTTCATGAACTGTTTGATCCTATGAGTGCATGAGCTTGTAGCCTTGCAAACATAGTGTCTGCAATGGTTTTTTGTTTCAACTTTAGCGCCCATGATTGGATCATATCCCTGGTATAATCTGTGACCATTTGAGTGGATAGGATATAGCCCAAAAATTAGTTTAGATCACAGGGCTGAGTTGGATTCTTCTACCTTGCACTTGTACTTGTAGCCAAGTGAAGGACTACTACAGATCCAACTCTTGATCTATTTTGCAGTGAAGATTAGCCCATAATTGTCTACTTCTTCATATTTTCTATTTTATTTTACCAGCCCATCTTCACTCTCTTACACACACTTTATTTAAGTCTAGTTTTTATTTTAGTTTGTGACAACCCACAAACACCCTCTCTTTACCTTGCTTTGTGGCTTAGGTTTAGAGTTGCCAGATCTGTAACAGATGCCCTGTTAAAACAAAAACCACACTCATGAGGGCACGGGATAAGACGTATACCAAAAACATTACACGAAGGGCCTTTATATGTAAATGTGAAGAACTTGTTAAGTTAAATCGATCAGTCATACATCCTAACATAGGGTAGTGAAATACTCAATTAACTCTAGCGAGTACCAATAGTAATTTTACATTAGGAAACTCAAGTATGTACGAGTGTGTATGGTGCTTTGCACTAAAGCCAATCCCAAAGTTAGGCCTAATTGGATTTAGGAATGTACCCAGAATTCTGTGAATCAGGCACGCTACCTTGGCTCTAAAATACTTTTATTTGGTTTATAGGACTATACACAGAAAAGCCCATATGGGCAGTACATAAGAAACTAACCCAACAGACCTTGCTTATTTTTAGTGGATGTATTATTCCAGAATGTTGGTGTAGTCTAATAGCTTGGCACGACACTAACGGACAAAGAATAGTGTTTATTATATACAAAGAATAGTGTTTTAACTGATAGACACTAAAACCCTGTTTTTATATACATACAAGAAGACCCCGGTTCTTCTTGTTTTGTTTTATTTTCAATACACTTACCTAGGTGTGCTGGCTTTATATGGAATTGTAACTTCAATAGCTTGTAAGCTACTTGCATGGCTGGTTGGCTACACGACTCAAATGAGTCATTCTCCATCTCCATGCATGCAAGGTAGCTATGACACAGTATAAAATCCGCTAGAACCTGCGTCGTCTTGCCGCAACTGAAATCCGTTTGATACCTTTAATCCATGGCCATGAAGTACCCCTCTGTTATCAAGTAAAATCATTGTTCTCTTCAATATCATAGCTGCAATAGCTGCAATTTGACTTATTCGTTCATACGTTTGGCGAACGCGATGTCGATATATGTTCAATACCACAGTGTTGTCATCGCAAGTTCATCACAAAGGTACACAGATTAAAATTAGACTATAGATAATATATTTGAAATGCTAGCTCTGTGATGTTGATTCTATTAACAAGAATCAAAAGCACACATCGGTACACTGACAAGGTAAGGTATTAAAGAAGTATATGGGGTATATCATGCTAGAATCATCGTGCACTCCAAACCGTGCTCATAAATTGAATATATATATATATATATATATCCATATATATATATATATATCCATACATATATCAAGTACATGACCAACATAGTACACAACCAGAAGGAAACAACACAGCTTGAAGAAGAAGAACATCAAGAAGTAACCACGGCAAGCCAAAATGCTCAGGCTTGCCGCGGCAACCTTATAAGGTTGTCGTGGCAAGATGCTCAGCTGATGAGCTTCTAGCGGCAGCCTTATAAGGTTGTTGCGGCAACCTCCAATAGATGAGGTTTGGGCTGTGCTCTTTACATATAAGCGGGGAAGCATGGGTCCATTAATGTTTATATAACATACATGTATATTAATATATATGTACATACGAGTATATTAATATAGATCTATATGCTAGGTCCAACATGGTGCATCTAAATAGTTTTGTGCAAATTAGACAAGAGATGATCTCTGGTCTCTGATGCTTAAGCTCATCTCTAATCAAATTCAAAGAACAGTACATGATCAGGTAGGGAATTTACCTTGTTTCCATATAATTTGTTTTATTTTATTCTCATCAGAAATTGCAATTTAGTGCTCATGATTAATAGAAAATTTTACTAATACTTATGCTAGTTATTGATCAAATGTGGGTAATCTTGTTTAACACGTAAACTCAGAATAGTTGATGATAAATATAAATAATAGTTTTATCCATATAGTTTATAGTAAGAAATCTTCAAAATGTCATGAAAGTAAGATCAGTTGAATAGACATTGAAAAGATATGATAGTTTTATATGCTGAGGCAGTTTAGGAGAGTAAATAAATCCAGTATACACTAAATGCATTTCAGCTTAAACATGCAAGTTTATTTAATATCAATGCATCAGTCATATTGCATCCTTCAGATTCTGCTATCTGTAATATTGTTCATATGTTATTACTTCGTCTTTGGTCAAGTGATCCCGCTAACTCAGGAGCTTGATTTCCTTAGTCCAAGTGATCCCACTAACTCGGGAGCTTGACAAGTGATCCCGCTAACTCGGGAGCTTGATTTTCCGGTTTCTTCTGCTTCAGCCTGCACGTATATCTTGTCTCAGGTAGATTTCTCATACCTGTTACTTCATGTGTTAATTAAGCATATTAGCATGTTATATTAGTCTTAGAAAACTAAAGTCACATGTTTTATTTTATTTATGCTTCTCAATGATAATCATGTTATATTAGTCTTATAAAACTAAAGTCACATTCTTTATTTTATTTATGCTTCTCAATGAGAATGTGATAAATTGTCAATGTATGATAGCAATGTAATATTCTCTACAGAGCTTTGATGATAGCTCATTTCACGACATAAATGTCTTAATTGCAAAGCCTGATCTGGAGCACGCTGCAGATCCTATTGATGTGCCCGACGAAAAAGAGGGAGAAGACGAGGAAGACGATTTCCCAGAAGAGTTCTTCCCAAAGTAGGTTTGTGGCTTGTGGAGATAGAGTGAGAGACAGATAGAGATAGATAACTTTGAGAAACTTGTCTAAATTATATACGGTGGTTTCAGATATTTTGTGTTTGGATGTATAAGTTTTCTTTCCATTGTTTAGGTGACGGGTGGCTATCATCGGTGGAAAGCTATACATCCAATCTTTTGTTTGTTTAGTCTCTCAACTTAAAGATCTAAAGGAGCAATCTCAGGATTAAGAGATCTCCCAACCATAAACACAAAAGAACACAGGACAATACAGAAAATAACAGCACAAAATTCAATAAAATAAATTCAAAAACACACAACTAATGCTACAGATCTTCAAATGGAAAGGAGTTAGGAAATGCAAACTTTAGCACAACTTGCTCCTCCAAGTAGCACACAGCTCCTCTCAAAACAGCAAATCCAGATCTGTAATGACAAAATTAAACTACAAAAAACTACAGCAGCAATTAGTCAAACAAAAAATAGGCAATTAAAAATCTAACTCTAAAATGAGAAAACTTAAATCTACTAATTTAAAAATACAAATCGCCGACAGCGGTGCCAAAAACTTGTTGTCTTGCTTACCTTACAATTACTAAGTGGTTAAAACAACCAATTAAAAGGGCAAAGTACATATATATGGGATCAAGGTAAGCAAGCAGTCCTACAAGAACCAGGGCTTTTGCAACAAGTTTTAATAGGTAAGTCAGGGTAGGTCCACCGGGAAATGTGTTTAGAAATGGGGTAAATCTTCATATCTATAGTAGATCTGACACTCTATCCTAATTTAAGCTACATCAAAATAGGAAAGAGGAGAGGTTTCTAAGATTTATCACTTTACTAAAAACAATAAAAATTAAATGCAAGTGATCCAGATTTGATTAAACACAAAGATAAGGAGAAATGGAGAAAAGATTAAATTCAAAAGATGGAGAGCAGCAACTAGGGATTTTTGGTCTTTACTGAAAATAAAGTGAATCAAAGGCAATGCATAGGACAGATTCGCAACAATCCTTCATCTGGCTATGAGCTCAGATGCAAGGTATAAGAATCTAATCTCCACCAATGAATTGAAGCAATCTTAAGGTTATGATCTGTCCACTTGAATGGCCACAGATCATCCCAGAGATTATTCTAATCTAAGGATCTTGATTGGAACATGTAAGCTATTACAGATGTTGTGGGTGTCAGGCTACAAGCTCAAACATCCACAGGGATATCCAATCTAGGGAAATAAAATACCAAAAAGTAAAATTTAGATCAGAATTACTTTTAAAAACCACAATTACTATAATAACATCTTACAGCTTATTATGCTCATATCTATAATCTGTGTAACATATAATCCCTTATAAAGCCTCTGAAACTCTCAATTTTATAGCTCTCGACCTCACCCTAGTTACTGAAGATGTTTAGCCAGCCATGATTGGTTAAGGAGAGAATGGGGGAAAAAGGAAGAGAGGGAATTTTTTAGAGGGAAATGAAGATTGGATTTGGCTCTGTTTCTCTCAATTTTTTGATGTCTAGCTCTGTAAGTTCTTTAAGCTTTTATACTCTTCTCCTCTGTCCTCATATCTATTTCAACCAATCAGAGCTCAAGGGAATAATTCTGTTATTCTGACCTACTGATGTGACTGATTTTTCTTCTAGAAGCTCTTCTCCCATTGGTCTAAAATTGGTAAGTCCATGTGATGCAGTTAGAGGGTTCCCATTCATGTGCATTTGTGTTCCAAAAATACACCCAAGGGTCATTAACACGCCTTAGAACTCGTGCATATAATTTTGAAGATCACAACTGCTGTGAAAGGAATTGAGAAGTTCCCAATCCGAGTGTCGAGAGGTTCAAGGAACCTCTCGACAGGTCCTGTGCCTTCTTGGTCTTCATTTTAACAGGTTCATGTGGCTTTTGACAAGATTGGAGACATCTCAAGAGGTTGAGATACAATAGTCGATAGGATTGGAGCCCATTTTCACCTTCTATCCAGTTCTTCATTCATTCTCTCAACGGGTTATAATTAACCTGTCAGCTTGTTATACGGTCTTCAGTTGAGTGCTCGACAAGTTGGCTCAATCCTTGCGAGAATGAGCGTCGCTTCAGGTAAGTTGTCGACAGGTTGTCTTGCACTGCTCGACAGGTTTAGTTGAATCTCTCGACTTCCCCTACACCTCTAGGTATCCTCTGATAGGATCTTTTGTTACAGCTTCAATCCTTCGATAGGTAGAACCTACCTCTCGACATCTTCACATTCCTTCTTCAGTACCTCTCGACAGGTTATAGTACACTTCCAGAACCTCTTGACAGGTACTGGGGAGCTCTCGATAGCTTCATATATAACACCCACCCTCTCGACAGCTTCATTCCCTTCTCTCATAACCTCTTGACAGGTTGACCTTTAGCATCAGGACCTCTCGACAGGTCCTCTCATTTGCTTTCATAGCTGACATACACTCTGGGTTGCTGTTCTTCGCTTGTTCAACACGCAGTAGCCTCTTGGTGAGTTTAATCTTCATTCCTTGCAACTGCACTTGGTCGCAAGCATACCTAGTTGGGCCTATGACATTCTCATGAACTTCTAAGGCTCTGTTGATTGTTTGATTGGCTGTCCTTTGGGCTATAAGAGCACATGTTGAGCAGCAAATTACTTCTTTGGCCATTTTAGGTGGTTGTCTGCACTAAGATTGCAATTTATTACTTATCTACAAAATACACTAAAAATACATTATTAGACAACTCAAGGGTCCACCAAAGGTCAGGTTAGGAGGTGAAAAATGCTATTTTTCACTGCTTAACAATGCCTAATAATGTTGCTAAGAACTTTGGGACCGATAGCCTTGAGGAACGGATGTTTTTCCCAACATTTAGTGCTTCTGTATACTCACCATGTTTTTTTCTCTTTTACCATTTGATGTTTAAGGTTCACTTTGAATACGGTGGACCCGTTAGCGCGTCTTAAGCCTCTTCAGATGTCTCTTTCTTTGGCATTTGATCATTAGTGATCGGATACTACAGAGGGGCATTTGTAGACACCCAAATTTGGCCCAAGGCCCGATCAACACAAACTTCGAGAAAGACATACTTTCGAGCTTTCGAGAGCATTCCTCAAACCCTTAGAGGTTAATCCAAACCTTTGAGAAACCTTCTTGGACCCTTAGAACCTCCTGAACCCTTAGGAACCTTTTCCAAACCCTTAGGAATCAACCGTAACTCCATGGACCCTAAGTAGACTAGCCCCGAGCCCAATGCAGCTTAATGTGTTTTTACCCAACCCAGAATTGGGCCTTGCATATATAATATATACGCAAGGCCAATTTGCCTAGAATTGTGCCGAATTGTGCCTCGCAAGGACAATTTGCCCAGAATTGTGCCTTGCGTATATTTTATATACGCAAGGCATATTTCTGTTTCAAGCCTTAGCTACAGGCTCTGAACTTCCCAGTTTTCCTGAGAGTCACTGCTCCTAAGTCTAGTGTATATTTTATATACACAAGGCTTAAAATTTTGTCTTTTTAGAAAAATGTCAGATTTTGAATTTGGGGTTTGACCTTTTGACCACCCTAAAGTTTGGGGTGGGTTTCTTTAGGACTGTTGCACCGCCACTAGCTCTCTTTTTAACCGTTTTGTCATTTAGAAGACTACCCTATCATCTACCATTAAGCCAAGTTCCCACCTATCCAAACCCTTAAAAAATCCAAAAACCATAGATTAGAGATTACCTAATTGCTAAACCCATTAGCCTTTTAAGTACCCCTCTAATCTACTCCAACTGTATAAATAGAGAGCCCCCCCCCCCTTGATTAGGACCTTGAAAAAATTTCCAAAAGAGAAAATTCTAGAGAGTTCCCTCCCCACCTTCAAGCACTAATCCTCCAAAAAATTTCAGAACTTAGGTTTGCTCCTTAGACCTCATCTTCCATCACTAATCCCTTAGCTTTAGCAAGAACAAGGCCTTAGCCTACCTCCCCTACCTCTTAGCTCCCAAGCCTTAGAGATCAAGGCCCGTTCCTCAACCAGTTTACTATGGAAAGCTTACCGAAAGTGCACCCATGCGAAGGTCCACAACGGTGATACAAGGGCCCGAGAGCTCCGGCTCTCCCCTCTATTCCTCTACCTTCTTTTGCTTTCCTTCTATCTTAGAATTTTATCCATTGCACCTTCGAAATTTCAGTGATTGCAGGGGGTCAAATAGGATCATAGTGCCATCGGCCAAGGAGGAGTGTCATTAATTTTATTTCCTTTATATATTTTAAGCATAATTAAAGACCTCTTATGAGCGGGTTGATCGGGAGCCTAATGTTATTCACTGAAAAGTACCACTTTTCACCTCTTAACCTAGCCTTTGATAAACCTTAAAGCACACTAATAATCATGTGTTGAGTGTATTTTGTAGTTAGCAATAATCTGTGTAGCTTATATAAAACCCCTGCTTCTGGTCCAAAGAAGAGAGAGAATACATGCAAGGATGACAGCTAGGCAAAGCCTAATGGAACACCTTAGTAGTGCTCACCATGGTGACTCACTTGCTAGTCATCAATGACCAAAGTTTAGCAGGTGGATGAAGATAGCTGAGAATGGAGGAAACTGCAACAACAACAAGTGCAATGCATCAGAGTATCAAAAGATAGATCTTGCAGAGTTGAAGCGCTTCCTTGTGAAGCTAAGGATGCAGTGGAAGATGCCCTCGCATAGATGGGGTGCGCAGTCAAGAGGAGAGCTATAAAGACATCATGAAGATCTCACGATTTAAAATCCTCAAAATTTGTGATCGTGAAGTTCTCACGGAGATCAAGCCTTAAAGCAGCCATGCACAGAACATAGCGAGTCCATATGTATACTGAACAAAATGTTAACTCGTGGAGTTCTTGCGTAGCCCTAGAAGAGAGAGATGCCTAGAATTCTCCTCGCACAGATCTCACACACTCTGAAGCCTTACCAGTTACTACGTGAGTGCAGGAACATACCTGCATGATTACTCAGTGAGAAAGAGCTTCAGAAGCTCTACTATACGAGAAATCTAGGTGTTCTAGATCATCTCCGCGACAGCATTACAGCGTAAAGGAACTGCGTGATCAACTAAAGATTTATTGTTCGACTGAGCACTTCCCACCAGCCAAAGGCTACTTCGCGAAGGCTCTGCAATAGTGCGAATGAATTAATACATATGCCAGCCCCGCGAAGAACGGGCTCCTCGCTTCTCAGTTTTAACATAAGGACCTTTTGAGAATTTCCTAAGGCTAGGGCACACTTCCTGAGGCATGGATCTTGAGGCACACATCTCAAGGCATTCAAAGATTATAACAGTGCCACGTCTACTGGAAAAATAGGGTTAATCTCTTCAGAGCCAAGGCCTTATGGACAGAGTATATAAGCTACACTTAGAGTTTAGTTTTATCTATCAATCCTTCCTTCATCCCCTGTCGGCTGAGAGCTCCAGTAGGCTAGGGTTAGGGTTAGGGTTTGATCACCTCTTTTTCTCATTTTCCTTCTCTCTTAGCCCAACATTTGCTGGCTAATCCTCTTGTAAACAGCTAGGCCTAGTTTTATTTTAGTTTTGTAATAGGTTTTGTATACATTGGAATTTTTTATGAGCAGTTGTGTACAGGATGTAGCCTGGAGGTAGTTCATTGTAAAGTTTGCTTTTATTAATGGATTGCTATTTTAATGACTAATTGAATCTAAAGATCTTATGGTTCCCTTAGATGTCTATAGGATCCATGTATTTGGGACGAGCCCATTCAATTTCCAATAGATCTATTATTTACCATCTGATATCCCTTGGTTTGATAGCCCCATGGAAAGTAATACTAGATCTATAATAAGATCTGGGGAGCTCGGAGGCCTATGGACCATGGTGGTTGCAGCAGTTTACATGTTCTTTCTCAGACCTCTGTGGTATGGATAGACCAATGGGATACCCTGTGACCATTTGAGTAGATAGAGTATAGCCCTAAGGTGGTGCCCAGCCACATGCTTGAGAAGGATTCTTCTCTCCTACACATGAGCTTCTAAAGCTTTCTGAGGAGGTTTGTACAGGAACAAGCTTTTTTATTTCTCTTTTGTTAGGGTTAATATAGTGTAGTCATGACACCCAACTCCCTTTCTTTAGGATTGTCAGATCTGGAGGCCTACTATTATAGCCCATTTTGGGTTCTAGATTAATTTCTCTGTGGGACAAACTCTTCCTTATCAAAACTTGCTACAATAGGCCCTGTATCTTACAGGTCTAGGATTATTTTAGTTATGCTGAATCCATTCTTTTATTTTACTTTGATTTTAATTTGTTTTCACCACACAATAATCAGCACACCTAAAAGTTCCGCAATAAGTTTTTAGCGCCGTTGCCGGGGATATTGATTTTTTTAGTAGACCTGAGTTGTACTATAATTTAGATTTTCAAATTCTTTGTAGCTGTACCTAATTTAGAATAAAGTACTATTGATTCTTTGTGGAATTTTACAGAGACAGACAGTAGAAGGGAAAAGCTAGAGCTGCAATTGGAATGAAGCTAGCTCTGTTTGCACTTCCTTTCCCCTAAATCTCAGTCCATTTATGTTTGATTCCCTGTTATTTGTTTACTGTAAATCTGTGTACTTGTTTATTTTTATTAGAGATTCTTTGTGTGTGATTGTGAGCATTTTCTGTACTTACTCTGGGTATGAGTATATGAATGGTAGAAGGTCCTTAAACCCTGAGCTAGAACCTCCAAATCTAGAGGTTGAAAGGATCCTTAAACCTAGACACACCACATAGGGCCCTGCTATTGGGACTGAACCAGCTATCATCGTTCAGAGGCAGAGAATATAAAAGGAGTACAATGCACTTTGGGAGTACACCTCTCCCATCTGCATTCAATTTCCCTCTTTTGAGGGGAATTATGAAATTAAATCCTCCACTATTAGTATGATGCCTTCGTTTCATGGGCTTAGTAAAGAAGATCCCTACAAGATTATCGACCAATTTTTAACACTTTCCACTACCTTCAATATTGTTGGCTTGGAACCTGAGGCCACTAAACTGAGGCTTTTTCATTTTTCACTAAAGGACAAAGCCAGCATATGGTTATCAAAGCTCCCTGCCAACAGCATGCAGTCATGGAGTGACCTTCAAACCAAATTCTTGGCTAAATTCTTTCCCATGAACAAAACCAGCTAGATGAGGATAAATATTTTATCCTTCACTCAGTCCTCAACTGAGGAATTTTATGAAGCTTGGGAAAGATTCTAGGAGATGTTAAAACAATGGCTCCACCACCAAATTCCAATGTGGCAGTTTGTCCAAGTATTTTATCAAGAATTAATTCCAAGAGTAGGGATATGGTGGATGCTTCCTGTGGTGGTAGCTACCTCCACAAGATAACTGAGGAAGCTTGGGAGCTATTTGACATAATAGGAGAAAATTCCATGCAACAAGAGTCTCTGTCACGGAATGACAGCTAGACCCCAGCTAAGATGGTGAAAGAGGCCACCCGTAGAGGTAGAATATATGAAGTGAAGGTGCAAGGTGATCAGGAGAGGAAGGTGGATAATTTGTCCTTAAAATTTGACAAACTAATGAATTTGATGCAGTCCTAGATGGTTGCACAGGTGGAGGAGGCATGTCTGATATGCCAATCTCTCACACATTTTATTCATTATTGTCCCTCTATCAACCAATTTCCAGATTTTATTTTGGAGCATGCCAATACTGCTCAAACTTTTGGGTAGCAGCCTACTAGGTATTCTTAGAGGAATCACCCAAATCTGAGGTGGTGACTCCTTATAGAGCCTAGTCACACAAAATGGTCACTCCTTATAGAGCCCAACACCAGTTTAATCAAGGTTACCCACCAAGGCAAAATTTCTTGTTACCTGCCCCATAGTCTAACCAGTTGGTCCTGCCCCCACAACAGCCTAGATCCTCTTTATTTGAAAAACAGATGTTAGCTTCAATGCAAAACTTGGGGAACTTAATGCAAACTGTCAACTCTCATGGACAGAGCATTAAGAAGATTGAGGACTAGTTGGGCCAGATTTGTAATGCTCTGAATAGGAGGGAGGAAGAAAAATTGCCTAGTCAGCCCCTGACAAATTCGAAAGGTCAGTTTATAATTAGTGATGCATCCTCTACTCAGGAGGAAGCTAGTACCCAGTGATCCAAATATTGGCAATAAGTGTACCATATCTTTGAAAATTCTATTTTGATTTGTGTTCTTTAGAATTCTATCACTTGTGTTTTTTGTGTGATGTTGAATTGCTTATGTTATTTTGTCTGTGTTTACATTTTGTGATTAAATACATGTGCATATTTGTCATCTGGCTTTGTTGTATGTGTTTATTGATGAATGGTTGAGGTGCCATCATCATAATTTGCATGAAGTTGAGCTGAAAAGTTACTTTTAGGATTCTGCAATATTGATGATCTGATAATTGAAAATGGGCATATATTTTTCATGGTTGAAATAAAGTACCTGTCTGAGGGTTGGTGCTCAGCCATAGTGGTTGGGTGCACAACAGCATGGATGTATTAACCAATGTGATGCACTGAGCTAACAGAGTAAAGGTTGTGAAAAAATGCTATCGCGTAGATCTAGAAGACTTAAATTTACTGCGTGAGCCATCTCTTAGCTTGCTCGCGTGCTAAAATACCTGAGCAATGGCTGTAAAAGTCCCTCGCGGAGTTACTTTCTACTCCATGAGCCCAATCTGAGCATAAAAGTGTGCCATATGTGGTGCTCTACGCGACCGCTATGCGAGGTAATAATTCTAAAAGCTAATAGCTCTAGCACACCAGAGCCACTGATTCAGCTCTGCAAATTTTAATGTGAGGTAGTTTGTTCTTCAGCGCAACAGAATGCCTCGCAGAATTAAATGCCAACTGCATGAATATTTTACTCCATGTGAACGTGTTGCCAACTCCGCGAACCGCGGGATTTGCTCTATAAACTCAGTGAAGCCTCTCATTTTCTTTATTTCATCTGTCTGCCCTAGTTTCTCAGCTCCAAAACCGACATCCCCTTTCTCTTCTTTCTTCTTTACTTTTTAATCCACACCACCTCGGGCATTTTCCTCTCTCCATTTTGTTCCCCAGCTACTCCTGGTAACTTCGAACAAGGTTTGGGGAATTTTAGCGACTGTGTACAATTTTAGGTGGAACCCTAGCTCTTAAATGGTATGATCTCCATTTCTCTCTCTATGCTGTGATTGATTTATTTATTAGAGAGGAGGCCATAAGTTTGGAGATTCTGTGCTTACTCAATGTGATCTGCATTTTTTAAGATTGGTGAGCCCTAAGCCCTAATATTGACGATCTAAGCACCTATGGCCACGGGTTTAAAATTCATAGATACATTGGCTGCAATGGTGAACCCGTCTGCCAGTGGCAGCCTTGTGGCCACTAGAAAATCCATAAGGATTGCAGAGGCCTCCATATTGGAGACCTCTGAGGTGCCCTCACTGTTGTTGAGACAGCAATTCCAAAAGAAAAGAAGCAATATGCCCCAAAGAAGAGGGCCAGAGAGCATCCACCTTTTAAGAGCCCTGAAAAATCAAAGAAGAAACAGAAAAAAGGGCAAAGCTGTGGTCCCTGAGGTTGAGGAGGAAGCGACTACTGACTACCTCAGAGTCCCTTCTGATTTTGTGCATGCAATCCAGCTAGAGGCTGAAACCATTTTTGATAAAGTTTATTTTGAGGAGTTATCAGAGACCTCTGCCTCCATTGAATATCTGACCAAGGTATCTCTACTGCCATTGTTGAGGCCCTCAATGCAGCTGGTTTTCCTAAGATTAGTAAGATTATTTTATTACAATATAAGGTTGAAAACTGGTGATGATGGGAACCCAACACTGCTGGTATTAATTGACAATTTTGAGATGTTATTCAACCAGGCAGACATTGTAAAAATACTGGAGATACCAGACAGGTATAGCCCTGAGTGTGGCTTGGGTCCTCCTTTGACTGCCACCATTACTGAGATAGCCAGGGAGTTAACTGGAGGGATCACTGCCTCAGGTGACTCAATTAGGAAGAGGGATCTGCACCCCAACCTCAAGCTCATGGATGAAGTATTGAGGAAAAATATGTATATCTCTGGGCATGAGCAGGAGAGGAGGTACCCCATAGCTGATGCCCTCTTCTCATTTCACAGAAACTACTACATGGATGAAACCAAGTTAATTTTTCAGGGGATTAAAGATTTATGTGAGAAGGTGAGAATAATGAAGAAACCTCATGCCCTTCCCTATTGCAGATTGATTACTGCATTGCTGAAGTGGGAGAAATACCCCTTTAAAAGGGAGGAGGAGACTGAGGCCCTGAACCCCAAAAAAAGTGGAAAGAAATAGTGGGGAATCAGTGGCACTATGATGGAGAAGAAGAAAAAGAAGAGGGGGGAGTTATTGAGAGAAGCAGCCCCCACCATTCATGAAGCAGCTGCTGCTATAGCTGCTACTGTTGATGCTGCTGCATCCTCCGCGTCACTTGTACCAGCCAACACAACCATCACCTCCCTAGCCATTCTCTCTACCTCTATGCCAGCTCCAACCCCCTTAACACCACCTTTACCTACACTCATTGCCACACCACCTCCACCTTCAACCCAGACATTATAGCCCATCACAAAGCCACTACCCTTACCTGACCCTATATCACCAATCACCATAGCCACTGACACCCTACCCATTTCTACACCCTTACCTATTTTTCCAGCCCACCCTAGCCCACCTATCAAGAACCCATACCAGAAGACAAAGAAAACTACCAAAACCCCTACTGCACCCCATCCCACCTATATCTCCCAAACAATTCTAATCCCTGAAACCACAGCCATTCTAGACCCATACCCACACCCTATGAACCTGAAACCCATACCTAATACCTTCTCAATTGATAACCGAAGCCCCTATCCAAGAGCCTTTGGCAAAGACCGGTGAGTCAGAGTCATATTTTTTACACTTTGGTGCTCATATATCGATTTTAAGGTATCTCGAGACACCAGAAGCTCCGGGTGACGACTCCATTTTTTTAGTGAGCACATCATCACGACGAACTCGCGAGAGCCCACGATTGCATAATTAAAAATTAGAATTTTGAAAAGTTCTAGCACATCCTAGCCACTCATCTAATTGACCCAACTTTGACCCATCTTACACTATATAAAAACTTTGGAGAAATCTAGGGTGAGGGATGGGCTCTCACATATGCACCACAAGATAGGTTAGAAAGGTTTAATTTCACAAGTTTTAAGAGCCAAGAGTTGTACAAAAGACAAGATAGGACCATGTGAATGGTGGAAAGTGAACAAGTGGGGTCCACTCCACATCACACCAGATGCACATGGAATCTTTGGAGGAGAGAGAAGGTAGCTTGGGAAGAAAACTTGAGACACTTGTCCTAAAAATTCAAAGGCTTTTCCCCTAGATCCCTTCCAAAAATCGAATTTCAAAGGGGCTTCTCCATCCTTCTCCATTGTCATCTTCTTCCTTCCTCCAAAACTCCATTAGAGCTCCACCTTCTTCCACAAATTTGCCCTCTTAATCAAACCATCCATTTTGAAATCTAAGACCACTAATCAACTCCCCATCCTCCCTAGACTCACATATATAAAATTGAGCCCAATTCCAGTCACCATTAGAGACTTTATAAGTTCTTGAACTCTCAATCTAGCCATCCAAATTTTATTTCAAGCCTATTGATCAAACCCCCTTAGCCTCTAGTACCACATAGTATGAGTGTGTGCAAATTTCAGCCCTTTTCCCCATGAAGATTCGCTAAGACCAGCATGCATGACCAAGCTAAGCTAAGGTAAAGAATTAGTTTAGATTGTGCTTGCCTATTTCAGGTATAGATTTTATTTGATCAAGCTCTAATGGTACTAGATCTCATGTTGTAGGAATTAGTATATTATTATGCTTTAATACTTCTTATAATAGTATGATTAATGGTAGTTAGAAGCTCAATTTTATATGGATTAGATATTAATTAAAGTTTGTAAATCATAGAAGCAATTTTGATGGATTGATCACTGTGTTTTTGACTGATCTTGTTGTCATGATTTGACCATTTTCGAGGCTTAGTAAAATTCTAGAAACATTCATGGATATGTATACACCAGTGTAGATCATCTCTGTAAAATTTGAGCCTGTGAATCTTTTGATGTAAATTAGTCTAAAAATTCTGTAAAAATTATAGGATGAAGCTTTATTAGTGTACCATCACTGTATAAAATTTTACATCTTAATTCAATATTGTTTGACCGATAGAAAATCCAAAATCCGAGAACACAGAAATCCGTTCTATGTGACACATCTAGTGACCACTATCGGACAGTCAATCGGATGGCTCTATTTTCATATCCCAATAAATTTATCATTTCTAATATAAGAAACATCATAGGGGACTTTGAAATCTTTCCAACGAGCTCTCACCCACTCTATTCGGACATCGGCAATAAACGTTATAGCCGATTTTTCGAGGCCTTAAAATCTAGTATTATGACCTGTTGAATTAAAAATATGGTCTGTAAAGTGATGGCCCTGATAAATTGTGATCAAAATTTTGAGTGGCATCACTTTTGAAAGATGAGTCTATCAGTCATCTTTCATTGGGTTTTTGAATCACTCCGAAATTCAATCGGGATTGAAAATGACAGCCCGATTACCGGCAAGGGTCCGATACCCTTACCTGAAATTTATAAAATGAACTGGATAAGTCAAAATCTTGGCTTTATCCTTAAATCCTATGATATTGTGACTGTTAAGAAAAATAAAGGTTAAATGATCACTGATGACCTGTAACCAAGATGGTTGACCTTAGTTGACTAAGTCAAAGGTTGACTCTTAAAAAGCCCAAAGGTCGATATGGCCGAAAAATGACCCAATTTAGAGCTATCATCTCATGGGTCAAGGTAACCCCAAGAATTCTATAAAAGTCTGGAAAATAAACTTATAAATATATGGACTTCATTTAAATATTTGGCCTCCAACTCAATCGGTTGAGAATGAGAGAAAACCCGAAAATTAAGGGTACGATACTATGTCAAGTGACACACACCATGATCGCTGCTGGACATGTGATCAGATGGCCATAATTACATCATGATCTTGACATTTATAGCATTATAAATATACTAAGATATTGTAGATAACTTGAGAATCTTTCCCACAAGCTCTAATTCACCTCATTTCTATATCGAAAATGAAAGTTACGACCGGATTACGGGTGACCTTGAAATCTGGCCTGATATACGAATTGGTCAAAAACCCAGTTGGTAAATTGATGGACATGATCATGTCTAATCATATTTTCTAGTCATTACTTGTGAAAGATGAGGCTCTCAGTCCTCTTTCATAGAGTTTTTGAATCACCGGAAAAATCGAACAAAGTTGAAAACGGCGGCCTGATTACCGACTAAGGGACCAAAACCCTTAGTGAAATAACTAGTTTTGAAGGGATAGAGTCAAAATCTTGACTTTTCCTCGAGCCCCGAGGCACAGAGATCACCGATGATCACTAGTTTAGTCTCAGTAACCACTGACAACCTTCGATTAAAATATTAGATGGTTGACCACAAGTTTGACCAATTGAGACGGGACCCGTAGAGGCCCCAAAACTCCGAATTCTTGAAATTAGACAAACTAGGGTCTAGAAACCCAATTCGGCCTGACCCATGGGCGCCCAAACAAATAAGTCAAGATAACATATAGGAGCTGATGTCCTTGTTTAGAAATTGAGTGGCCCACTGCTATTGGCACCCCTCAAAATTTGGAAGCACCTACACATAAAATACTAATTTTCTTAGGAAACTGGGCCCCCTGTCGATGTAGGATTGGAGTGACCAAATATAAGAGGTCTAAGGCAATTAATAAAATCCCAAGCCTTATGGACCATTACAAATGCCACCCACTAAAGACTAAAAGCACCCACATCGAGAATGTGGAGACATCTTAAAAACCCAAAATTGATTAAGATCCAAATTTACCGGACCAATGGACCCAGCAAGGGGCCCGAGATAAGTAATGAACTACTGGGACTTAGTGCCCTTGATTTATAAACTGGTGTGTCTTGACAAATAACACTTAGTCAAATTTGAAATGGACACCCGCCTGAATTTGTACCTTAATTTGAAAAATTAAGGGAAATTACTAGATATGAGATAAGGAAATGAATTTTGTAATACTAGGGTCTTGGTCAAAGCTTAACCAATTCTAAGATAAATGACCCTAGCTAGACAACCAATAACCCCTATTGGTGGGAGACATAGTGAGATCGAGTTTCGAATTGACCTGATACCCGGAACGAATCTTATATCTCAACCACCTTATCAGATGGCACCGAAGGAGATGGACAAGTTGAAGAAGCAGTTGTAAGAACTTGAAGATAAGGGGTATATTAGACATAGTTCCTCACCCTGGGGAACTCCAGTCTTGTTCGTCAAGAAGAAAGATGGTACCCTATGATTATGCATAGATTATCGTAAACTGAACCAAGTAACGATAAAGAACAAATACCCTTTACCTAGAATTGACGACTTATTTGATCAACTGCAAGCCGCTCGAGTCTTTCCCAAGTTTGACTTGTGTAACAGCTATCATCAGTTGCTAGTTCATGAAGAAGAAATTTCAAAGACTGCCTTCAGAACCCGATACAGCCGCTACGAGTTTACGGTTATACCTTTTGGTCTAACGAATGCCTCAACAGCATTTATGAACCTCATGAATAAGATTTTCAAGCCTCACCTTGATAAGTTCGTCGTGGTCTTCATCGACGATATTCTAATATACTCACCAAACCTAGAAGAACGCGGGAGACACTTGAGGATTACCTTTACGACTCTTCGAGAGCACCAGTTATACATGAAGTTCTCAAAATGCGAGTTCTGATTGATGAAAGTTGTCGTCTTAGGGCATGTAGTTGTTAAGTAGTGAAAAATACCATTTTTCACCCCTAAACATGAGCCTTGAAAGACCCTTGAGAGGACTAAATAAGTGCTTTAGTGTTCATATTGCAGCTAACCAAAAAGACAGGTCCAAATCCGAAAACCATCCTAAAATGATCAAAAAGCTGACAACGCATGTCAAGCTCAAAGAGGGAGTGAAGAAATAGCCTCAACAATGGCTAAAAAGGTCCTAAAAGAGCAAGAAAAGACCTGAAGAAGAAGAATGGAAGCTAAAGCTCAATTCGCAAAGAACTTCTACTATTCGCAAAGGAAAAATCAAGTTAAAAGTCAATTCGCAAAGAAGCATGGGAGCCTAGAGTTCAATTCGCAAAGAACTTCTACTATTCGCAAAGAACCTTGAACTTTGCGAAAAGAAGAAAACACTCCTCAAATAGAAGAATGACCTTTGCGAAAAGAAGAGAAGTCCTTTGCGAAAAGATCTCCTGAAGCCAAAATGCTTTGCGAAAAGATCTCCTGAAGCCAAAATGCTTTGCGAAGAGAGCTTCTGGAGCCAAACTACTTTGCGAAAAGGCCCCTGAACTCTGCGAAATGGCATTCTGGGGATTTGCAGCTCGTCCGAAGGGTATTTCAGGAAACTTTGCACGCGCCCTAATGCAATTAAAAGACCAGGAACATTCCAGAAGATTCTGAGCACGATCCGAAGGCATATTCCAACCCATGTGAGCGCCCAAAGATGAAATTACTTGGCGGGAACTTCTAGAAGCTCAAACAGAATTTCAAACCCATAACAGAATTGATGCTTCTGGCACCTGATTGGCCAAACCAGATCAGAGCATTTCCATTGGCCAAAACAGATCTGGATCCCCGTGCTCAACCCTCATTGGGCAATCCAGATCTAAAGCATTCCTGATTGGTCAATCCAGCCATGCGCAGGATGGAGGGAAAACTATAAATAGACGAACCATTTGCCCAATTTGGGTATCCAGATTTTAGAGTTTTCATCTCTGTTTCCCCCATTCCGGTCAGAAAGCTCATCTGATCCCCCTGTAATCCCTTCTTGTATTTTACCTTTGAGAGCCATTGTGAGTGATTTGTACTTCCAAGTTCGGATTCAAGACTGTAAATCTGAGGGCTCTCTGAGAAGCTCAGACTCTGTAAGTCTGAGGGCTCTCTAAGAAGCCGTGCTCTGTAATTGTAACGTTGGATTTTAAAAGGTTGCTGTAATTTGTGTCTTCTCCATTGGAGTCATGTCGAGGGTTCTGAATGTTCACCTTAGTGCATTAGACTTCTTTAGATTCACTCACCCGCATCCAACTTCCCTTAATTCATCATCCCTGTGCGAATTAGCGTTGGTAACCTAATTCAAGCGCATTCTGATGATGTTCATGTTCTGAACTAAAGAATAGGCCACAACTATTGGATGATCTGTGACAAATCATTGCCATAAGTCTAAACCTATTCCTTAATTCGGATTTATTTCTCTTACATCTGTGCTGGTAGCCAGATGAAGATTGAATCTGCTCTGTGGAACTACAGATTCTCCATTAAAATTCAGAGGTTAAAGTACATGAAGCTATTATTTCTGCATTTGTTTTATTTTAAACATCTCCCCAACTCGGATCTGGATCATGTAGTTAGTTCTTTTCTTTATTTGCTTATAGTTAAATGTGACACAATCCAACACTCTCTTTTATCTATTCTTTATTTTAGATAATTATAGAGCCAGATCTGGTAGCACAGATCTGGAGGTTTATCTCTCATTTTAGACAAACTTCTCTGTGGACGATCTTGAAATACTTACTTTTAAAACTTGCTACAATTGGCCCTGATCTTGCAGGCCAGTGTTAGCCCCAATGTGCTGATATCCCTTTCATAAGTTAACATCCATATAATTTAGCATTCTTTAATTCTTTAATTTTTGATTTATAATGCACACAATTATGGCACACTTGGAGCAACAACAAGTTTTTGGCGCCGTTGCCGGGGACGTTTGTTCTAAAATAGATAAACCTATGTTTATTTTCATTTTTTGCTTTAAACACACTTTGCATTCCAAGTGCTTGATTAAATGTCTCTGAGCTTTGTATAGAAAACTGCTTTCTTCGCAGAAATTTTTATTTTTTTATTTTTACGAGTTTTATTCTTTGCCTTCTAGTTATTTGAATAAATGTCACGCCACTCTTTTGTCTTTTTGTCAAATTTGGGCGAGTTGAGTTTTTCTTTTAGTTTTGTCAATACTTGAATAAGGTATCGCTACAGTTTTGGATGTTTGCGATCTGGAGCAGCCGTCAACAAGGAGCATCTCGACCAAAGTCGAGAGCAGATCTGCTTGAGTTTGCATCCCCTTCTCCTTTGTATTCATTTTCTATTTTTAAATTCTTGAGAACCAGCAATTCTGCTGTGTTTAATGTTTGTTTTGATTTACATCAGAAAATTCAAAAAAATGAAAAACAGAAAAATAACAAAATTGTTGAAAAAGATGAGGAGGAGAAATTTGTTCCTCACCTCCCATTTCCCCATGCAATGAAGTCAGTTTCTCCTTTTGACTAAGGAAGCACAAAAATTGAGGAAATGATGGAGACATTCAAGCAAGTTAAAATTAATCTACCTCTGCTTGATGCAATCAAAGAGTCCCTCGCTTATGCAAAATTTCTCAAAGAGGTGTGC
Organism: Chloranthus sessilifolius; assembly: GCA_021018995.1. Lineage (NCBI taxonomy): Eukaryota > Viridiplantae > Streptophyta > Magnoliopsida > Chloranthales > Chloranthaceae > Chloranthus > Chloranthus sessilifolius. Next base: position 46,650,497 of record CM037596.1, read on the forward strand.
ACCCACAAAAGGCAATCTAGGATACATTTATCCAAGAAGGCCTTTTGTCAGGAGAAAATCAACCAAGTGCTATCAATTGCATGACCACCTAAGACGCAAGAACCTCGAATCTCCATTATCCCCTGCATCATTGGGGAGGACACCATTCAGAAAGCCTTGCTAGATCTGGATGTTAGTGTCAATCTGCTTCTCTATTCTGGCTATGAGAAGCTAGGTTTGGGAGAATTGCAACCCACTCAAGTCTTTATTCTGAAATGTGATCTGAAAGGAAACCTATGGGGTTGATTGAAGATGTTTTGGTAGGAGTAGACAAGTTTTCTACCTACGACTTTTTGGTGTTGGACATGGAACCAACCAAAAGTACCACCGCCATCCCTCATGTCATTCGGGAAGACCATTCTGCTACAACTAATGCATGCATTCAATGCAGTCCGCATCATGGAGGTGTCTTTTGGAAATATGAAAGTTAAATTGAATGTGTATAATGTTACTCAACCTCAATTCTCTGAGGAATGTTTCCATGTTGACATCATTGATGAGTGGTGCGAGAGTCTTTACAAACATTTACGCAAGGTAAAGACTCCACCACGAATTTAGAAATAATTGGGGATCCACCGAGAATGAAGGAAAAGGAGATCAAATTCAAGCGGAGTCTGCTGTGCAAGGCACTCACCAACAAATTTCTCTCTCTTGGAGACCTGCTCCTCCCCTCCACAAGTTACCAAGGAAGCTTCAACTCATCAATGGAAGAACGAGGATGGATGCCTACACTAGCTCCAGATTGTACAAAGAAAAGGTTAAATCATTCCATGATAGGAGCCTCATGAGAAAAGAATTCACACCGGGTCCAAGGTATGGTTATAATTCTAGCCTTTTAGGCATCGTTTTCTCCATTTGCATCCACTTTTCCCATCTGGACTTCTTTGAGATCATTTTTCTTTTTAGGAATCATGTAGGATAATGAGTAGTGAATCATAGGCTGTTTTGAATATTCAATGGACCCACTAATTTTATTTTCCTTGAGATTTCTTCATCATAAAGGGTCTCGGTGTGTGAACCCTATTTTTAATATGTGCTCCCATGCTTCATTATTTTTTCATACACATCATCAACAAAGGGGTCAATCTTATGAATCTTGCTTTTCACCTTTGTATTCACCTAATCATTTTATAATCACTTAGATTCATAAGTATCTCGCTTTTGGGTTTGTTTCTTTGGGCTTAGGATATATCATTTGGCATTAGATTTTTACATTTTAGGAATTTTAGTTTCAAATTCTGTTTTAGATCGTGATTTTGTTTTCTTTCTTAGGTTAATGTGTCCTCGTTTCTTGATTTTCGTCATTTTTCCGTGAGTACGCTTAGTTTCTAACTTTGTTTTCCTATTTTGCATTAACAAATTCTGTTTTTGTATCAACACTTTTCTATTTTTTCAACTTTGTATTCATCCCTTACCTTGTTTTTCTTGTTTCTGTTATTAGCATTAGTTTCCTTCCATTTGCATAGTAATCCTTCTATTTGTTAGATTTTATTTAGCGTTCTAGCGTTGTTTTGTTGATTTTTCTTGCATTTGTATATCATGTTTTTTCCTTGCTCATATCTTCGTTTTACATTTTATTTTTCTTTGCATATAGTTTAGATTTTTTTTCATTCTTAGTTTTTCTTTCTTCTTTTACCCTGCTGCTCCCAGTCTCTCATTGTCTAGAACATTGAGGACAATGTTCACCATAGGTTTGGGGGTGTGGCAGACAAGTCCTGCCTAGGGAATAGTTAACATAAGGGCAGCAGAATCACCTAAGTAATTAGGAAATATATTAATTTACTTAAGAATCATGACAACTAGAAAATTTAAAATTCCTTTGCCAAATTTAGACATTCTAAAGCTTGCGATATTATACATTTCCATGATGATTACACCATAAAAACATCTTGGTATCGACGTAGTAAGTCAAAAGGAAGAAAAAGGTAAAGATATACTTAAAAGCTCAAGGAAAAACCATAACCGGTGAGAATTGAGCCCATATATTTTCCATCTCATTGAAGAGTGATCGAGGCAATTTTTTTCGATTCAAAGGATTGGAGGCATTAGATCCACTAGAAATTAGGAAACTCCAAATTAAAACAAGTAACAACACTCATGAAACCGAGGAAAAGATCAAGGCCTTCTTTGACAATGAACCTTGAACCTAACCAACCAAGAAAAATCTGCTATTTGTACCCCATTTGAGTCAGAATCCTACAATTCTTCATCAAAAATACTCAAAAGTACTTGCACGAACCTATGGAACCAATTCAGCCTTCCTCACTCGAGAATTCAAGAGGTAAAGGAGAAAGAATCAAGATGGACCATTTCGGGCAACATCAAGAAAATGAAGAAAATACCTCAAAAACAGCAATATGGTGGACTGAGAAAGAAGAGACAAACAATGTGAAAAGTTGCAAGCAAAAAGGCAAAAAGGGACCTTATGTTGAAAAATGCAAGATCAAAGAAAGAATCGATCACCGTGAATGTGAGAATCTCAAAAGAAGAAGAAAGAAGCTAAACTCAAAAGGTGGAGTCATGAACCATCTCCCGCACTTCTGAGTTCTCAAATTCAAACCTCTGTTCAAACCGCCTTTCCTTGAAACTTCACTCCATAAGCCATACAAACAAACCTAGATTAAAAGCCCTTGTGATCCAAAGTTGAGTGAGCTGTCATGTGGAGATAAGAAGTGACCTAATCAATGGTGAGGAGATGTCAATGATGCCATTGCCTAAGAATCATGCCTATGCTCATGCTTACAGATCCATTTGGGAGATGTAACTGCTCTTGAGCTTGAGTGAAAATGAACCCTCAACAAAAACACTGAGAGTATACCACTCGTGAGTGTTTGGGTTGGAACTTGAGCACCTTAAGTATGACTTATAACCTAATTTTTATCCATAGGATGAGCTTCTTCACGCACATTTGTATGATTTTCTATGACTGTTCACAGATTGGAAATATTGAAACATTCATGAGGTTTATAAATGTTTAAATTCCTGCAAACAATAATCAAATTTTCTGTTTCATCATTGATTCAAGAGTAACTAACCTGCTCCTTGATTGCTCATTTGATAATATTGCACCGATGTTACTGTTTCATGGAGAAGTTTGTGGGTACCTTCCGAAAACCCTCGGAGACTTCACTCCTCCTCTAGGGATCACCTAGGGGTTGAAAAGGCTTGTTGCTAAATGCACTGCTTCCTACAAAAGTGGCTCTTTACTTTGTTTTTATGTTTCTTTGCTCGGGGACTAGCAAAGCTTAGGTATGGGGTGTGTTAAGTAGTAAAAAATACCATCTTTCACCCCTAAACATGAGCCTTGAAAGACCCTTGAGAGGACTAAATAAGTGCTTTAGTGTTCATATTGCAGCTAACCAAAAAGACAGGTCCAAATCCGTAAACCATCCTAAAATGATCAAAAAGCTGACAACGCATGTCAAGCTCAAAGAGGGAGTGAAGAAATAGCCTCAGCAATGGCTAAAAGGTCCTAAAAGAGCAAGAAAAGACCTGAAGAAGAAGAATGGAAGCTAAAGCTCAATTCGCAAAGAACTTCTACTATTCGCAAAGGAAAAATCAAGTTAAAAGTCAATTCAAGAAAGAAGCATGGGAGCCTAGAGTTCAATTCAAGAAGAACTTCTACTATTCGCAAAGAACCTTGAACTTTGCGAAAAGAAGAAAACACTCCTCAAATAGAAGAATGACCTTTGCGAAAAGAAGAGAAGTCCTTTGCGAAAAGATCTCCTGAAGCCAAAATGCTTTGCGAAAAGATCTCCTGAAGCCAAAATGCTTTGCGAAAAGATCTCCTGAAGCCAAAATGCTTTGCGAAGAGAGCTTCTGGAGCCAAACTACTTTGCGAAAAGGCCCCTGAACTCTGCGAAATGGCATTCTGGGGATTTGCAGCTCGTCCGAAGGGTATTTTCAGGAAACTTTGCACGCGCCCCAATGCAATTAAAAGACCAGGAACATTCCAAAAGATTCTGAGCACGATCCGAAGGCATATTCCAACCCATGTGAGCGCCCAAAGATGAAATTACTTGGCTTGAACTTCTAGAAGCTCAAACAGAATTTCAAACCCATAACAGAATTGATGCTTCTGGCACCTGATTGGCCAAACCAGATCAGAGCATTTCCATTGGCCAAAACAGATCTGGATCCCCGTGCTCAACCCTCATTGGGCAATCCAGATCTAAAGCATTCCTGATTGGTCAATCCAGCCATGCGCAGGATGGAGGGAAAACTATAAATAGACGAACCATTTGCCCAATTTGGGTATCCAGATTTTAGAGTTTTCATCTCTGTTTCCCTCATTCCGGTCAGATAGCTTATCTGAACCCCCTGTAATCCCTTCTTGTAGTTTACCTTTGAGAGCCATTGTGAGTGATTTGTACTTCCAAGTTCGGATTCAAGATCAGAATCGAGGGCTCTTCGAGAAGCTCAGATCAGAAGTCCGAGGGCTCTCTAAGAAGCCGTGCTCAGAATTGTAACGTTGGATTTTAAAAGGTTTGTAATTTGTGTCTTCTCCATTGGAGTCATGTCGAGGGTTACGAATGATCACCTTAGTGCATTAGACTTCTTTAGACTCACTTATCCGCATCCAACTTCCCTTAATTCATCATCCTGTAATTAGCGTTGGTAACCTAATTCAAGCAAAGATTTACGATGTTCATGTTTCGAACTAAAGAATAGGCCACGCTAGCGATGATCGTGGATGAGATCACGACCATAAGTCTAAACCTATTCCTTAATTCGATTTATTTCTCTTACATCTCTGTGGTAGCCAGATGAAGATTGAATCTGCTCTGTGGAAATACAGATTCTCCATTAAAATTCAGAGGCTAAAGTACATGAAGCTATTATTTCTGCATTTGTCTTATTTTAAACACCTCCCCAACTCGGATCTGGATCATGTAGTTAGTTCTTTTCTTTATTTGCTTATAGTTAAATGTGACACAATCCAACACTCTCTTTTATCTATTCTTTTTTATAGATAATTATAGAGCCAGATCTGGTAGCACAGATCTGGAGGTTTATCTCTCATTTTAGACAAACTTCTCTGTGGACGATCTTGAAATACTTACTTTTAAAACTTGCTACAACTGGCCCTGATCTTGCAGGCCAGTGTTAGCCCCAATGTGCCGATATCCCTTTCATAAGTTAACATCCATATAACTTAGCATTCTTTAATTCTTTAATTTTTGATTCATAATGCACATAATTATGGCATACTTGGAGCGACAACTAGTGAATCATAGGCTGTTTTGAATATTCAATGGACCCACTGATTTTATTTTCCTTCGAGATTTCTTCATCATAAATTGGTTACAGCTGTGTGTGAACCCTGTTTTTAATATGTGCTCCCATGCTTCATTATTTTTTTATTATTCATACACATCATCAACAAAGGGGTCAATCTTATGAATCTTGCTTTTCACTGTATTCCTGCTAATCATTTTTATAATCACTTAGATTCATAAGTATCTCAGGCTTTTGGGTTTGTTTCTTTGGGCTTAGGATATATCATTTGGCATTAGATTTTCTGTTTTAGAAATTTTAGTTTCAAATTCTGTTTTTAGATCGCTGATTTTGTTTTCTTTCTGAGGTTAATGTGTCCTCGTTTTACTGATTTTCGTCATTTTTCTGTGAGTACAGTTAGTTTCTAACTTTGTTTTCCTATTTTGCATTAACAAATTCTGTTTTTGTATCAACACTTTTCTATTTTTTTTAACTTTGTATTCAGTCCCTTACCTTGTTTTTACTGTTTCTCTGTTATTAGCATTAGTTTCCTTCCATTTGCATAGTAATCCTTCTATTTGTTAGATTTTATTTAGCAGTTCTAGCGTTGTTTTGTTGATTTTTCTTGCATTTGTATATCATGTTTTTCATTTCCTTGCTCATATCTTCAGTTTTACATTTTTATTTTCTGCTGCATATAGTTTAGATTTTTTCTGTTCTTAGTTTTTCTTTCTTCTTTTACTCTGCTGCCCCTACTCTCTCATTGTCTAGAACATTGAGGACAATGTTCATCTTAGGTTTGGGGGTGTGGCAGACAAGTCTTGCCTAGGGAATAGTTAACATAAGGGCAGCAGAATCACCTAAGTAATCAGGAAATGAATCAATTTACTTAAGAATCATGACAATGTGGAAATTTTAAAATTTTCTTTGCAAGAATTTAGACATTCTAAACCCTACAATATTCCACATTTCCATGATGTTAACACCAGGAAAATACACTTGTATTAGCACATAGCAAGTCCACAGGAAGAGAAAAAGGTAAAGATATACTTAAAAGCTCAAGGAAAAACCATAACCAGTGAGAATTGAGCCCATATATTTTCCATCCCTGTTGAAGAGTGACTGAGGCAATTTTTTCTGATTCAAAGGATTGGCTGAGGCATTAGATCCACTAGAAGTTAGGAAACTCCAAATTAAAACAAGTAACAAAGACTCATGAAACGAGGAAAAGATCAAGGCCTTCTTTGGACTTGAACCTAACAGAACCAACCAAGAAAAATCTGCCTTGCTTGTACCCCATTTGAGTCAGAATCCTACAATTCTTCATCAAAATACTCAAAAGTACTTTTTGAACCTATGGAACCAATTCAGCCTTCCCTCACTCTCGAGAATTCAGAGGTAAAGGAGAAAGAATCAAGATGGACCATTTCGGGCAACATCAAGAAAATGAAGAGAAAATACCTCAAAAAGCAATATGGTGACTGAGAACAGAAGAGACAAACAATGTAAAAAAGTTGCAAGCAAAAACGCAAAAAACGGCCCTTATGTTTAAAAATGCAAGATCAAAGAAAGAACTGATCACCGTGAATTTGAGAATCTCAAAAGAAGAAGAAAGAAGCTAAACTCAAAAAGGTGGAGTCATGAACCATCTCCTGCACTTCCTGAGTTCTCAAATTCAAACCTCTGTTCAAACTGCCTTTCCTTGAAACTTCACTCCATAATCCATACAAACAAACCTAGATTAAAAGCCCTTGTGATCCAAAGTTGAGTGAAGCTGTCATGTGGAGATAAGAAGTGACCTAATCTATGGTGAGGAGATGTCAATGATGCCATTGCCTAAGAATCATGCCTATGCTCATGCTTACAGATCCATTTGGGAGATGTAACTGCTCTTGAGCTTGAGTGAAAATGAACCCCTCAACAAAAACAACGATGAGAGTATACCCGTGAGTGTTTGGGTTGGAACTTGAGCACCTTAAGTATGACTTATAACCTAATTTTTATCCATAGGATGAGCTTCTTCTTGGCACATTTGTATGATTTTCTATGACTGTTCACAGATTGGAAATATTGAAACATTCATGAAGTTTATAAATGTTTAAATTCCTGTGCAAACAATAATCAAATTTTCTGTTTCATCATTGATTCAAGAGTAACTAACCCTGCTCCTTGATTGCTCATTTGATAATATTGCACTGATGTTAACTGTTTCATGGAGAAGTTTGTGGGTACCTTCACTGAAAACCCTCAGGAGACTTCACTCCTCCTCTAGGGATCACCTAGGGGTTGAAAAGGCTTGTTGCATATGCTAAATGCACCTGTGCTTCCTACAAAAGTGGCTCTTTACTTTGTTTTCTATGTTTCTTTGCTCGTGGACTAGCAAAGCTTAGGTTTGGTGTTAAGTAGTGAAAAATACCATTTTTCACCCCTAAACATGAGCCTTGAAAGACCCTTGAGAGGACTAAATAAGTGCTTTAGTGTTCATATTGCAGCTAACCAAAAAGACAGGTCCAAATCCGAAAACCATCCTAAAATGATCAAAAAGCTGACAACGCATGACAAGCTCAAAGAGGGAGTGAAGAAATAGCCTCAGCAATGGCTAAAAAGGTCCTAAAAGAGCAAGAAAAGACCTGAAGAAGAAGAATGGAAGCTAAAGCTCAATTCGCAAAGAACTTCTACTATTCGCAAAGGAAAAATCAAGTTAAAAGTCAATTCGCAAAGAAGCATGGGAGCCTAGAGTTCAATTCGCAAAGAACTTCTACTATTCGCAAAGAACCTTGAACTTTGCGAAAAGAAGAAAACACTCCTCAAATAGAAGAATGACCTTTGCGAAAAGAAGAGAAGTCCTTTGCGAAAAGATCTCCTGAAGCCAAAATGCTTTGCGAAAAGATCTCCTGAAGCCAAAATGCTTTGTGAAGAGAGCTTCTGGAGCCAAACTACTTTGCAAAAAGGCCCCTGAACTCTGCGAAATGGCATTCTGGGGATTTGCAGCTCGTCCGAAGGGTATTTCAGGAAACTTTGCACGCGCCCCAATGCAATTAAAAGACCAGGAACATTCCAGAAGATTCTGAGCACGATCCGAAGGCATATTCCAACCCATGTGAGCGCCCAAAGATGAAATTACTTGGCGGGAACTTCTAGAAGCTCAAACAGAATTTCAAACCCATAACAGAATTGATGCTTCTGGCACCTGATTGGCCAAACCAGATCAGAGCATTTCCATTGGCCAAAACAGATCTGGATCCCCGTGCTCAACCCTCATTGGGCAATCCAGATCTAAAGCATTCCTGATTGGTCAATCCAGCCATGCGCAAGATGGAGGGAAAACTATAAATAGACGAACCATTTGCCCAATTTGGGTATCTAGATTTTAGAGTTTTCATCTCTGTTTCCCCCATTCCGGTCAGAAAGCTCATTTGATCCCCCTGTAATCCCTTCTTGTATTTTACCTTTGAGAGCCATTGTGAGTGATTTGTACTTCCAAGTTCGGATTCAAGACTGTAAATCTGAGGGCTCTCTGAGAAGCTCAGACTGTAAGTCTGAGGGCTCTCTAAGAAGCCGTGCTCTGTAATTGTAACGTTGGATTTTAAAAGGTTGCTGTAATTTGTGTCTCCTCCATTGGAGTCATGTCGAGGGTTCTGAATGTTCACCTTAGTGCATTAGACTTCTTTAGATTCACTCACCCGCATCTAACTTCCCTTAATTCATCATCCCTGTGCGAATTAGCGTTGGTAACCTAATTCAAGCAGCATTTACAGTGATGTTCATGTTCTGAACTAAAGAATAGGCCACAACTATTGGATGATCTGTGACAAATCATTGCCATAAGTCTAAACCTATTCCTTAATTCGGATTTATTTCTCTTACATCTGTGCTGGTAGCCAGATGAAGATTGAATCGCGGAACTCTGATTCTCCATTAAAATTCAGAGGTTAAAGTACATGAAGCTATTATTTCTGCATTTGTTTTATTTTAAACATCTCCCCAACTCGGATCTGGATCATGTAGTTAGTTCTTTTCTTTATTTGCTTATAGTTAAATGTGACACAATCCAACACTCTCTTTTATCTATTCTTTATTTTAGATAATTATAGAGCCAGATCTGGTAGCACAGATCTGGAGGTTTATCTCTCATTTTAGACAAACTTCTCTGTGGACGATCTTGAAATACTTACTTTTAAAACTTGCTACAATTGGCCCTGATCTTGCAGGCCAGTGTTAGCCCCAATGTGCTGATATCCCTTTCATAAGTTAACATCCATATAATTTAGCATTCTTTAATTCTTTAATTTTTGATTTATAATGCACACAATTATGGCACACTTGGAGCAACAACAGTAGTCTCCAGAGATGGAGTTTCTATTGATCCCGCTAAGATCAAAGTTGTAATTAGCTGGAAGAGACGGACTGGTGTGACTGAGGTACGTAGTTTCCTCAGACTGGCTGGATATTATCGTCAGTTCATGGAAGGGTTTTCTAAGTCAGCGAAATAGCACACGAAATTGATGAAGAAGAAGACCAAGTTTGAATGGACCCCTGCTCGCGAACATAGTTTTCAAGAGCTGAAGAAGCAATTGACTCCTGCACTGATCTTGACTCTTCCTTCTGAAAGTGATGGTCATGAAGTCTACGGTGATGCATCCCACTTGTTATTGGGTTATGTGTTGATGCAAAAGGGTAAAGTGATTACTTATGCGTCATGACAACTGTAGGACCATGAGTGAAACTATCCAACGGATGATTTAGAATTAGTTACGGTCATGTTTGCCTTGAAGATATGGCGACACTACCTGTATAGTGAAAAATTCATCATTTTTAACTACCATAAGAGTTTGAAGTACCTTTTCACTCAGAAGAAGTTGAATTTATGGCAAAGACGTTAGATGGAAAACCTGAAAGACTTCGATTGTGTGATATAGTATCATGAGGGGAAAATAAATTTAGTTGTTGATGCCCTGAGCAGGAAAGCTGAGCGTGGCTCCACTTTGCTCATCGAACATGTAGTACGACACCCTAGAATGGTACTATTCTGAAGCTTGTTTGATCAAAAATAAGGTGATCGAAGCACAACACTTAGATCATCAATTGGAGATATACCGACAGAAGGTGAATGATGCACACTCCCTGACTTTTGTACTTCTTTCGACGGAGCCCTATGTTTTCGAAGGTGGGTGTGTGTTCCAAATAATACGGAGTTAAAAAAGGAAATCTTGATAGAAGCACATCATTCGAAGTATGCCATTCACCCATGAGGTACAAAGATGTATCATGACCTAAGACGAACTACTGGTAGTCCGTAATGAAGGAAGATATTGCTGAATTTATTCATCGATGCTTTGTGTGTTAGCGAGTGAAGGCAGAACATCAGACACTTGCAGGACCTTTACAACTATTAGATATCCCACAGTGGGCATGGGAGCATGTCACTATGGACTTCCTGTGACTAGTAAAAGTTACGACAAGATCTGGGTAATCATGGATTGCCTGACATAATCAACACATTTCTTGGCTATGAAGCAGACTACTCCGCTTGAGCAATTAGCCAGATTGTCCATTTCTGAAATCGTATGACTTCATGGCATTCCGTTGTCCATTATATCAGATCGATATTCCCATTTTATCTTAGACATCTGACGATCATTTCAGAAAGCCTTGGGAACCAAGATTAAGATGAGTGAAGTCTACTATCCCCAAACTGACGGGCAATCCGAACGGACGATTGAAACCCTAGAAAATATGCTGAGAGCTTGTGTTCTTCACTTTCAAGGAAGTTGGGACCAATACTTGCCTTTGTGCGAGTTTGCCTATAACAACAACTATCAGAGTAGCATTAAATTGGCATCATATGAAGCTCTGTATGGAAGACCTTGTCAATCTCCACTCTGATGGAATGAACTTAGAGAGAGATAGATACTTTGCCCCAAATTGGTCCAAATCACTTTCGAGAAGATTAAACTAATTCGATCCCTGTTGATAGCTGCACAAGATCGATAAAAGAGTTTTTTTGATAAGAAGAGGCGGATATTGGAATTTGAAGTTGGAGAGAAGGCTTTTATTTGAGTATCCCCGACGAAAGGCGTGATTCAGTTCGGTAAGCGAGGCAAGCTAAAGCCCCGTTATATTAGACCTTACTTGATAATTGAAAAGATTGGAACCGTAGCATACCAGCTACAACTCCCTGAAGAAATGGCATGAGTACATTATGTATTCCATGAATCTACACTACGACGATATATTTCGGATCCGAGTCACTTATTTTCGAAAGTTGTCAAACTTCAAGAAGAACTGACTTATATGGAGCGACCTGTGCAAATTTTGGATCAGAAAGAACAACATATGCATTCTAAAACTATTCTCCTAGTAACGGTACTTTGGAGGAACTAGGATGTTGAAAGTGCTACTTGGAAATTGGAATCTAAAACGCGAACGAACTCCCCTCATCTATTTGAAGGTGCCTGAATTACTTTGGAATTTTAGTTATGAAATTCTGACAGCTTGAATGTGACTTTGATTGCTTGAATAGATAGATAGTCTGAGTATAGCTTGCTTGCTTGAATATATGTCTTGACTTATACATATGATGATCTAAATATGAGTTTGATTCATTGGATATGATTGCTCGAATGTGATCCCACTTTCTTGATGTTGACTCCGAATTCATTTTGAATATGAATTTGGTTACATGATATGAATTTGATTACATGACTTCTAGATAGAATTTGGCACCCTCTGTCTGCTTGACAGTAATTAGACTTTTGACACAGTACGCGCTAGATGATTTGATAGATTGTTATAGTTATGATCTTTTCCTTGCATCACTTGTCAGGATATTGCTTGATTTTTATGGATACGATATGATTTTTCTATTGATTCTGTTTATATTCACATTGTACATGCTTGATAGGTGTGATTAGATCGTTTGTTATCACTAAAAATGGTGTTATAGATTGATTGATTGACATTGACTGCTTTAGGTCAATTTAATGTAACAAATAAAAGTCACCGAGTGACCACATACTTGAGAGGTTTTAATTAATAAGATTTTCTCGACTAATTGATAAACAAAAACCATCGCCTGTCGACGAACAAATATTACCTTGAGTAATCTTTAGGGTCTAGGCCCTAGGTGATAACTGTCAAGGTCAGTGAACCAACATACCTCCTACAAAACATGAAAAGGAAACCGATTGCACCTATCGACAACATATTCTTGATCCTAACCTTTCAATTATTTGATGAAAACTTTTGGAGAACCATGTTGGATGAATGGAGAAAGTGACGTGCAGCCCTGAAAGCCGAAAGGAGGGAACTAGAGTTTGAACTTTTTGACAAGAATACATACTTAGAGTTACACACCAACATAAGGGTTTAGCATTGGAGTGACTTGCGAGACAACTATGACCAGGATGAGGAGAGTCAAGAAATTTCTATCTATGAGATAAAGGACTACAATAATAGGATAAGGATGCTAAAAACTCGGATCTGGCGTATAGAGCGCAAGATAGATGAGATCAATGATCAATTTTTGAGCATCAAAAACTTTTTGAAAATATTGACTGGCAGAAAATGATTTTTGGGAAAATCAAAACTTCTCTTTTTGGATTTTATGGCATTTTGTGATATGCCTTACCATCTGTTTTACGAAAAAGGCAATTATTTTAGAAAATTTGAAACTTTGTGATTGGCAATTTATTTTGGTCTTGTTTAAAAACATGGGTACTTTACTTAGTAGTTTTGAAAAGAAAATGTAAACATTTTGGGAAAATTTGCGAAAAAGTTGTGAATGAATATTTTGGGTATTTTGAGTAAAATATCTTTTGAAATTTGGTCATCCTCACTTTCTCATGTGATTGAGCATATCATCTTGTTTTTTATTTATCACCCACATTTCTATCTCGATTTGGTCAGAGATTTACATTTACAAACCCTTGTCTTGAAAACCTTGGTTATGAAGAAAATAGAAAATTTGAAAATGTTGTATACATTTTTTTTACTCAAATTCTTACTAGAGAAACTTGACCTTAATTCAGATGAGCTCGGTATACGAAACCCTTTACACAATGAAGCGAATAGGGGGACATTACTAGAACAATTTAATTCCCTAAAGAGCTCACTTGAACATAATCGAAAAATCCTGTGTGAAAATGTACTCGAAGACCATTGGATGCAGACTACCACTCAAGAGTTGTTGAGTATACTTCGAGCAGATAAAGAGAGGAGAGCTCGACTCCAGGAAAAGTTGAGACGCATAGAAGTAAACTTTAAGGAAGACATGAAACATTTGAAAACCCTCGTAAAGAGCCTTAAGAAGCACACATCAGACATAGAAAGGCTGCAGACTAAAACTTATACCCCTGGACCATAGAAATAGGACTTAGAATTTTTTTTTTGATGTGATAGTTTTGTCTTGATGTATGCTCATGGAAGCGGAAAGACTTGAAGAACCTTGATGTTAACTTCTAAATGAAAAATCTAATGAAAATTTTGAAATGGTGCTAACTTTTTTTATTACCCATGACTATCATGTAGTTAAAAGTTATCTTACAATGAGTCAAAAGAAAACCACAATCATCACTAAACACAAATATCTTACAGGTGGATGCATATAGTCGAATTCTAGAAACGCTACACAAAATCCAATATGGGAGAAAGATGCTACATAGGTATGAACAAATGTACTTACGGCAAATGCAAGACCAAGAAAATATGTTGAGCTACATTTAGAAGAAAAAAGATAACATAAGAAGGGAAAAATACACCATAGAGCATTTTCCACGACGCCTTTAGCTCGCATTGAAGAAAATTGTGCCAAGGTAAGTAACTGATCGTCTTAAATTTGGACCTTGCAAGTGCACAAGTTCAGACGTACTAGGCCAAGTACAAGGATGTCGAACCACAGGGATTTATCGTTTATCTCAATATCACTTCTGTTTTATAAAATACTTTATAAAATTATATTTCCTAAATTATCCTAAAACAAATCAAAGAAATCCTAGATAGTTTTGAAATATGAGAGAAGGGAGTCTGACATATTGGATTTCAGATTTGCAAATAACAAAACCTATTTCATTTCTCTAATGAATCCCGGGTACCCCCACTCCTAGCTACAAGCTTAGTTGCATCATTTATGAATTAGATAAATCTATTCGTCAAAGAACCATTGCACATAACAAACTAAAACTACCCTACACGGCTTAGTTCGTCGGTGAATATCCTATCTAAGTTAACCCCAATCGTTACAAGGCCAATGAGATTACACTAAATAAGATTACAGCGCTACGATCATGTTCTCGATATAATCAAAATTTTGAACATGCAGTAGTACCATAAAACAGAATTAAGTGCGCATCGATCCAGAGACATTCATCATTGCTGAATTGGTCTTGGATCGATGATTATAGTCAATCCCCCTCTATTTCAGATCTAAAGCCTAACCTAAACTACAAAAACTCACACTCGAGCTATCTAGAAAAGTTCCACCGTGCGAATCCCTTAAAACCTAACCCTACAATCCTAGCACAGTTATACACGACAAGAAACTCTAAAGAATCCCTAGAAATCTCCAACAAAGAAGAATCCAAAAATAAATCTACATTGCTTTGAGTTATCCATCTTTTAGAATAGAAATCCGGAGAAGATCTCGGACATCAGAAGCAATCCATAGCTGGACATGATTTGTTGCTTGAAAATGTTGTTGTGACCTATTGAAACTGAGTTCTCGACCGGTCGGGCTTCAGCTTTACTCTCCAGGTTAAAGACGCTTCTCAAGGCTTAAGATTGGCTTGAATCTTTGACCAGTCGAACTAGTTATGACCGGTCAAAAATATAGATGTATATTTATGTGTGCTACTTGTTTAATTTCTGACCAGTCGAACGAATTAAGACCAATCCGTCTCTGAATTTTTTGAAGCTGCTGAGAGTATTGACCGCTCGAAATATCCATTTTGAGTGGTTCACTTGGACTTCCTTCTTTTCTTTTACTTTTCACTTGGACTCCTCTCTATTGCGCTATCCTGACCGGTCGGGATTGCAATTTCGACAGGTTAGAGTAGTCTTTCTGAGCCTTCCTTCATGGCTTCTCCTTAGATTTTTGCCATTGTTTCGGATTTCTTCTTAACTTTGCTCTTTTAACACATTTTTCATTTATCCCGCTTTTATACCTGTTGCACTACAACATGTACTCAAAACACACATTAGTAATCAATTGAGAGCTAACAAGGCCAAGATTTGGAGATAAATTATACCACTTTTGAGGCCGATCGCACCCCCAAACCTCAAGTTTGCTAGTCCTCAAGCAAAGGCAACATCAAAATCATAATCCAAAAGCAAACTACTCTAATACTATACAAGCTATCCTATAAAAATAAGAGCCACTTTTATAGGGAGCACGATTGCATTTAGCATATGCAACAAGCCTTGAAACCCCTAGCTGATCCCTAGTGGAGGAGTTGCGTCTCCTGAGGATTTTCAGTGAAGACACCTACAAACTTCCAAAGCAGTTTCAAAGCCATCGATAAAAGTGTTTTCAAAAGTTGGTTTTCATATGATATCTACATTTTAAAATAAAAAACCAATAATCACTTCAGCATGCAAATTTCTCATTCTAAAATACCGATGCAATAATAATCCAACTGTTATTTGTTCCAATTAATCCAATGCTCCCATCTTTAGATCAATCTTTCACCTATGCCGAGAGTGTTGTGTGTGCATGTGCCAATACTTAAATTGTTCTATCGCCGAATTAATCCAAACCGGGAATCGTTGGATCCCAAGTCTCGACTCAATCCTCACCTTAGGTATACACTCGCAACAATGTCACTCCGATGGGTGTTCTACTTTGTCACTCATATGTGAGATGGAATTACAACCCAAATTAGATGATCTCACATGATATAAGAAAGATGGTGCATCACAGATATTAAAAAAAAAATAATCTCATGAAGAATGATGTTTTCATCTTAAGCATGTTATATCAAGTACCATAATCATTGCATCATCACTCTCCACAAGGCATTTACCAACTGAGATCGGATCACAAAGGTCCTTTTCAATGTTGTAATGGGGCTCAGGTGAAGGTTATGAAAGAATGGGACCTTGGATTCAAATTTCTTTGAGAAACCGGAAAAGGAGACATTTAATTTTCTCATTTTCTCACTCCTACTTTTCCAGAATTTTCCTTTTCTTTTTCTCTATTTTCCTTCTTTTCATTCCTTCTTTTTCTTTTTGGATACCACCTCATTGTTTTCTCATTTTTCTCATTTTTCTACATTTTGCTCATATAATTTTTTTTTCTATTTCTTTTTCTCTCCCCTTTTCCAAATATATTTTCAGCCATACGTTCCTTGCAAGCATGACTATCCACTTCTTCTCCTGCGCTCATCCCTCTTTCCCAATTTCTCAAGGATTAAAGGGCAAGGTCTTACATTTACAGTACTGGTATGGTGTATGGATAATGTAGCTTATCACGAAACATATACGACAAAATTTTTCAACAAGGGGTGCTAAAAGGTAAATAAGTATAAGGTGGGGTCATTTTAGGTACAAACAAGCCAAATATGGCCTTTGATCATTTCCTTTCCCAGTGGTAATGATGCCTATTAGTTTTGAGTTCATACGCAAGAGTTCTAATACAATGATATGACAATGCAAAATGAATAAATCGAGATAAAATGTATGAGATTTCAACAATTAAGCATGAATTCCAAAAATAAGCCGAATTTATCTTAGCACTCATAAAAAATGAGGTAAAAGTTCTAAAGCTCACCGAGTTTAGTCTTTCTTAGGACCCTAAAATTCTAGCTTAGATTAATCCTTCAATTTCTGGACCGAAAGCATGGCAAAAGTGTAACAATTTCTAGGCAAGAAATTCAGACCGATCCTTAAATGTTCACAAAGGAATTAATTATCCTAAATAGCGGCATTTTTATTATGGCATGAATATTGAAAAATTAAAATTTATATGCATCAGTGACTAGTTTGAAAACTGCGCGAAAAATAAATAGTGAAGGTTTGAAAACTACTCGAACATAGTAATGAGGGTGTTTATTAACCAGTGGTTCAACATATAATATAAAAAGTAAGAATCATGAACCACGGATTTGGCACAACACCCCCAAACCTAAGTGATGCTATGTCCTCATTGCACAAAATAGTGAACAATAAAACTATAAAAAGGCAAGAAAAAGAGGGGTGTGCAGTAGACAACAAATAAGCACTGTAGCTCGGTCAAACCGAGGCCAAAACGCAGCAACTTAACCATCTAGACAAGTCAGGCAAAGCCCCAAAATCATAACAAAATTCAGGGTCAAAGAGGCGCATTGAGTGTGACACCTCGTGTCTGTGAACAAATTTAGTCCGGGCCTTGAGCAATTTGGACCTCGAATAGGAATAGCCCACATGGGCACTTGTCACCTAGGATCCTTAGTGAACATAAGCTACATGCCACTAAGACCCAACAGTGAGCCCACAAGTAGCTTGTGTTATGTAGACCTAGTTAAACCCAAGCCCATGTGTGAACTATGCAAATTAGACCTCATTGGACCCAAGCTCCCACGCGCACTATATGGCTGTGGTATAATTGGGCCCAAGCCCCTAAGCCAGTGGAACCATGACCCATTTGGGGTCTATTAGGAGTTTGTTACCTCTTGGGCCACTTGATGGCAACATTTCTAGTGAATCGGGTCACTCTTAACACATCTGAAACCCATAGGTAGCTAAGACCCATTAGGAACTAGAGGGTAAAAACCCACTTGGAACCTGGTACCTAGGCCCATTTGTTATAAGCCAAAGGATGCCTTATATGCTTAGTTGTGTAATAAAGCCACACGCCGAATCCCAAGCCCCCTTATATTTCCTTCACATAAGCATGCAAAATCATTACATTGCTATGAAGTCGCCTACCAAAGGAGAAACCGAGGGAGGAAGGAGAGAAACCAGAGCTTGGGGTGTCCGTTTGAGTTTCCCTTAAGTGAACCCTACCCCTAGACTGCATTATGTCCTCCCTACCTCAAAGAGAAAGCTCTCTTTCTTTTTGGGGAACCATACACCTCATGATCGTTCAATCGACACGAGAGCGTCGATCGAATCGTCAAATCAACACAGCAACGGAGTAAATTCGACGTCAGCACTGTGTGTATGGTCACGTGCAAAAGATATAACTAAAGGCAACTCACACCACTCACGCGTTATGTTTTAGAAATGATTTCTGTTATTAAAGGGTGAATGACGAAGCCGCATGCACGGTTTCCATCAATCGAATGCGTGAAAATCGCTAGAGCCAATATGCATTTGGTTCGATAGATGGAACCTCTGCATGTGGTGCAAATTGGGGAAAAAGGGGCGTACATCGAATCTAGCAAATTGTGGGCATGTGATGCATAGATTGAAGCATGTTAAAAGGGTATATTAGGAAAGAAACCTCGCAAAGGCGAGATGGTTAAAGTATGTCGTGTATAGTGTGTTGTTTGAACCACTTGAGAAGCCATAGGGGCTATCTCGAGTAGAGACACCAAGAAGTTAAAGATGAAAGATTTCTGGGGTACACTTAAGCATAATATAGGAACGCTCAAGTGTAAAGTCATCTGGAGCCTACGCTCAAGCACAATTTGTAGGCCATTTTGGCTCAGGTCAAACATGCTCGAGCGTGTATTGGAGAATTGAACTGGGTTTACGCTCAAGCGTACTGAGAACCGCTCGAGCGTGAAGACATTTGGAGCCTATGCTCAAGCATATTTTCCAAGATAAAACTTCTGGGTTCAGTTCACTCGAGTGTAAAGTGAGAGTTTACATTGAGTCTACGCTGGAGTGTGAGTCAAACCGCTCGAGTGTAAAACCATCTGAAGCCTACGCTTGAGCGTGAATTTCAGGCTTATTCCGCTCGGGTGAAATACGCTCAAGTGTACACTGTAAGGTGTTATTCTCTGAAAAATATCAATTTTCACCTCCTAACCTGACCTTTGATGGACTTTAGAGCTGATTAATAATGTGTTTTAAGTATGTTTTTTAGATAGCAAGAGAATAATATCTTAGGGCTGCAATCCATCATTTTTGAGCCAATAAGAATGAATTTGGAGCTAAGATTGTGGGGCTGATGGATTCACAATGAATGCACCATGGTGGTTCACACCATCGGGGTTTTTTAGCATACCTCGGCATATTCGAAGTCCTGCCAAGCTTAAAGGAGTGTTGCTGCAGTGTACAAAGTAGAGCAGCTGTGGAGAAATTTCATTACACACTATACAAGCATCAAACCCAGACATAACTCGAGCAACACTCTCAAGCAGTATTCTTGATACAAAATGAGCAACATTAACCACACAGCTTTTGTATTTGAAGCACTCGAGATGATGATTGAAGCCTACGAGCAGTGCACAGCTGTAAATTTGAAGTAGCTCAAGCTGATGAAGCTTGAAACTGTCGAACACTCTATAGTGTTGGCTGTTGTGCACTCGAGTAGCTTAAAGAGCTGAATGCTAAAGTATTTGAACCCAATGAGGTGTGTAAATGATGGGAAATGACTACTCGAGTGGATTGTAGTGGTTAAATGTGTTGAAAAAGAACTCCACGAGTGGTTATTCTGCTGTATTGCAACTCAACGAGTGGTTATGTGCTCAAGGAGAGCGACTCGAGTGGTTTAAAATGAAGAAAGAGGAACACTACGAGCTATTCATGTAGCTAAAGTGAACCCCACGGGCTGAATATTGTTGAAGTGCAACTCCACGAGATGTGTATGTTGCTGGAATTTAATCCCACGAGCTGAATATTGTTGAAGTGAACTCAGCGGGTGGTTTAAAATGCTGAAATGAACCTCTCAAATGGTTTAAAGCAGCTGAAGAACCCGTCGAGCATCCTATCGAATGGTTGAATGAACTTGTCCAGAGGTTCTGATGCTGAAAAGGAACTTCATGTGAGGTTCTGATGTTGAAAATGAACCTGTTGAGCGTCCTGTCGAATGGTTTAATGAACCTGTCAAAAGGTTTTGATGCAAAAAATGAACTTCACGTGAGGTTCTGAAGCGGAAAATGAACCTATCGAGCATCTTGTCGAATAGTTGAATGAACCTGTCGAGCTGTTGTTTGAACCTGTCGAGTGCATACCTGAAGCCCATTCAACCTATCCAACAGTTGCCTGAACCTCTTGAGATTGAAAATAGCATCCCAATGTCCCACACATCTCAGGGCATCCAAGGGCTGAAAATAGGCCATGACATCAGTTCCAAAAGCACTTCATTTCTGATTGGCTATTGCACACAAATGTTGTATGGATTATATATATAGCATTTCTGCTGTCTTGTAAAATTATCTAGGATTAGCTTGATATTCACTTTTGGGTTTTAGCCTTTTAGGTTTTAGTTTCCCTTTTTATTTTCTCTTTCTTCTTCCTTAGGTCAATAGCAATGTTGAGTTAAATTCTATGTAGCAGCTAGGTATGATGTTGATCTGTAATTTAGTTTTGTAAGAGCATTGTGAGCAAAGTTTTGGGATTTCTTGCACAGACTGTTCCCTTGAGGGCAGATCATTGTAAGGCCTCTTTATTCAAAGAAATGCTATATTTAATGTTTTATTAAATTTTTATTTTCCTTCTGTTTATTAGTAGATCTATATAGGTTTAATGCTCCCATGGGTGTATGTGCTTGTAGCCATACACACATGGTGGCAGCAGTAGTTTTATTGTTCCGATTTTGATCCCGTAGATGGATCACATCTCTGGGATGATCTGTGGCCATTAAAGTGGACAGATCATAGCCTTAGGATGAGTCCATATTATAGGGCTGAGACTGGATTCTTTTTCCTTGCCTTTGTGCTTGTAGCCGAAGGAGGGATTGTTGCCAATCCATCTCTTCCTCTATTTTGCAAAGCTATTTTCAATGAATAGACCTGAGATTTTGTAGAGATTGTAGACTTGAGAGCTTGGTCATTGTAGGCCTTTTTGTAGTAATGACCAGCTGAATCTAAAGCCCCAAACAATCTGTAATTTCTAGTGGTTTCCACTAGATCTTCACAATTGTTTGATCCTATGGTTGCAGTGCTTGTAGCCTTGTAAGTATAGTGTCTGCAATAGTTTTTATGTTCCAACTCTAGCATCTGTGATTGGATCACCTCCCTAGGATAGCCTGTGACCATTTAAGTAGACAGATTACAGCCTTAAGAGCAGTCTAAATTCTAGGGGTTGAGTCAGATTTTTCTACCTTGCACTTGTGCTTGTAGCCAAGTGAAGAAATGCTGCAGATCTAGTTCTTAATCTGAGTTGTAGTGAAGGTTATCCCACAATTTCCTGCTTCTCCATCTTTTTATTTTATATTACCACACACATTGTCATCCTTCTTTACCCCTTTTCTTTAGATCTATTTTTATTTATGTTTTTAGTTTTAGTTCAGTTTTGTGACACCTAAACACCCTCTCTTTACCTTGCTTTCTAGTACAGGTTTAGAGTAGCCAGATCTGGAGTTTACTATATGCCTTTAGGTTTTTAGATCATCACTCTCTGTGGGACAAACTCTTACTTATCGAAACTTGCTACATCAAACCCTAAATTCTTGCAGGATTGTGTTTAGTTTTGTGCTCACTTCAATCTATTTTATTTTGTTTTTACCATTCTTCATTTCCCTCACATTATTTTCATCATATTTTTTTAATAATAAAAAAAAGCAGTAAAAACCTTTCAACAAGTTTTTGGTGCCGCTGTCGGGGAGTTTTGATCTAAGTATAGTAAACTGAGTTTAGTTTTTGTACTTTGTAGATCTAGTATTTGAATAAATGCCAGCTATAGTTTTTGTGTGATTTTTGCATTTTTACGTTATATTCTCTGTTTTGGATTTTTTGTGTCTTCGTAGTATTTGATAAAATTACAGTTGCATATTTTATAAAAAAAAAAAAGTTAAATAAAAAAAAAATAATAATAATTTAAAAATGTTAAAAATTTTAGAATGATGTGTCAGAAGATGATGACAAGCAGTACCTCATCTGCCCTTTCCTCATGCTTTTCAAGAGCATTCTCCTTTTTCCAAGGGAAAAGTTAGTTGGAGGAACTATAGACTGTTTGACAGTTGCTGCCCTTGAAGAGATGGTGGAACACCTTGCCCACACTACTTGTTTGGGGTAAGGTATATGCTGAAATTATTGAAGTATGGACTGAGGAGGCCCCCCATGTGCTGAAAAAGTACTCTTTTTGGGCTTCTCAGTGGGGTTACTACACCAGTCTATGTGGACACTTGCCCTTCTGCCCTTCCCTCAGCCATATAAGGCACTTGTGCTACCAGTTATTGATTATCCACCTGATGTGGAGCTGGTGTTGCTCCCTATATCTCACAAGCAACTAAAATTTCTGAGCTGGAGAATAGAGGTTTGATGCCTATGCATCTGCAAAGGTATGATTTTTTAACTTCTGCATTAAAGTTCTTTCCAATTCAGCTGAGTTCCAGATGGGATGCATAATTTACTGTCATTCATGGACCTTCATCTAGGACTACTGAGGTCATGGAACTTATTTTTGGGAAGAATCATGGAGGTTAATGAGCAGGGGCTCATGTTCTATTTTGAAAATTCTGTGGAGCCTCTTAAATCATTCACTTTCAAGACCTTCCACAGATATTTGATCTTAGCTGTATAACTTATGTAATATATCTTTTCATTGTGTAAATAGTATGCTTGTGTGATCTGATTTTTGATGAATCTTGCTTTGAAATGTCTGCCTCTAATGTTGATGATTTTTTGCCATTAATGTAGATTCATAATCAGATCATGTTTAGGAAGTTGTATTTAGGATTTTACTGTTCTAGGAGTTAGTATATTTGATGTTTTTAGTTTCATTACTGTTGTAGTTAGGTATAACTGTTGTTGTGCTGAGCTGCTATTTTAGGTGTCTATGTAGTTGTTGTGTCTTCTTAGTTGTCATTCTTACATATATTCTCCTTTTCCCTTTCATAGTCTAATTTTCTGCATTCTTTTAGTTTAATTTTTTTCTTCATTTTCTGCTGCACTTCAGTTGTTTTTCTGTTACAAATCCTGTTGCCCCTATATGTCTTGTGAAACAGTGAGGACACTGCTTATCTTAGGTTTGGGGGTATGGAAGGGTGTTTGCCAATAGAATAGTTAATTATAGTGTAGCAAATGTTGGTTTAATTGAGATGAATAAAGTCATTTCTTACCTAATCTTGTTAGAATGAGGAAATTTAAAAATTTTCTGACATTTAAAACTGAAAATCTTTTAAAAATTAGCACCTCCATAAAGCTAACATCAAGAAATGTTTTTTAATTACTACTTAGTGAACTAGAGAGGAGAGAAAAAGGTGAAAATACATCCCATGAGTTACATTGATGTGCAACCGTGGGAATCAGGAAGATCATGTCACGACGATGCGCACTCTAATGAAAAATGTAGAGTCGCCACCCGGAGCTTTCGGTGTCCCAGAAAATCTAGTTCATTTTTATGAGCACCGAAGTGTTAAAAATATGACTCTGAATCCGGTCCGCACCAAAGGCTCTTGGGTAGGGGCTTCGGTTATCAATGGAGAAGGTGTTAGGCACCCGATCAACCCGCTTAACGCGGTCTCTACTAATGGCAAAAAATAAAATGAAGTAGAAGAAAAGAAAATAGCTTCCTCTTGCCCAAAAGGGCTTAGAATCCTATTTGTGCCCCTCCGTTCCTACGGAAAAGTGGGCGGCGTAACGGCACAAATGGGAGGATGGAGGGAGCTAGAAAGAGATAGGAGAAGAAAGGGAAGAGTCGGAGCCCTCGGGCCCTTGTAGCACCATAGAGGAGCCTTGCTTGGCTTCCTTTTGATGAGCTTTTAGAGGCTTGAATGGTTGAAAAGGAGGTTCTAACCACTAAGGCCTACTAGCTAGGAGATGGAGAAGAGAGGCTAGGGGATCACACACACCTAAGCTAAGGGTTTTGGGTGTAAGAGCAAGCTTGAGAAGGGTTTTTGAATTCTAGATTTTAGGTGAAAATAGTGCAGCAAAGGGAGGAAGAACTTCCCACTTTGAGCTCTTTCTCTCTTAAGAAAAATTCTCAACCCTTAAACTAAGGGGAGGGGGGCTCTATTTATAGGAGATGAGTGGATTAGGAGGGTGTTTAGAGGCTAAACAAGGTTAAGAATTAGGTAATGGGCCATCTAAGGTTTTCTAGGATTTTAAGAGCTTTGAAATGTGTGGGAAGGTCCTCCAATGGTGGATGATGGGGTGAGGCCTTAAGCCACTTAAAGGGGTGCAAATAGGCTTCAAAAGGGTGCAACAGAACTAGTTAAACACACCCCAAAGGTCGAGGTGGTCAACAAGTCAAACCCCAGTCACGAATTTCGAAGTAAAAACCAACAGTTACTGTTCATATGCTTGGCGCAACTATTAGTTGCACTAGGCAAATGTACAGTAAAACAGTGATGAATAGTAACCTGGAAGTCAACTTGTGAGGATGGGGCCCACTTTTGAATCTGGCCCAACTATTAGTTGCGCCAGGCTTAAAATGAGGGAAAATTGGCCTGGTGCAACTATTAGTGGTGCCAGGCAAAGTTTATTACTGGCACAAGTATTAGTTGCGCCAAGTCCCTAAGGGGCCCACATGACTTTATATTCATGTCCTTCGGGCTCGGTTTGCCATATCTTTTGATGTATACCTCCGATTGGGGCGATTCTTGGCTCGTTGGAAAGCTGGAGAAGTCCTCTTTTCAATGGTATATGATTTGATATCAGTAAAAGACCTCAGATATTCCTGGTGCACCACTCTTCATCCATTGTCCGAGAAGGTTAGGTTTAGGGTCCGAAATGGGTTCTAAGGGTCGAGATTGGTTTCTAAAGGTTCGAGATAGGTTCCTAAGGGATCTAGGGCAATTCTTAAGGGTTTAGGGTGATTCCTAAGGATTCCATACATGCCATCAAAAGCTCAGAATTGCACCTCTCTCGAAAGGTATTTCGATCGGGCCTTGGGCCAAATTTGGGTGTCTACATATGCCCCTCTTTGGTATCCAATCACTAATGATCGTATGCCAAAGAAAAGAGACATTCGAAGAGGCCCAAGGTATTACTGACGGGTCCACTACATTTAGAATGGACTTCAAACATCAGGTGAGTAACACAGTGTGAAAACGAAAGCCCTAGGGTGCCAGACTAATCATCCGTTTCTCGAGGTAATCGGTTCCCAAGCTCTTAGCGACATTACTGGGCATAACCGAGGTGGAATTAGTTGCGAAAGCCCAATAGCTGGGAAAAATGTTTGCCACTCGAGTTGTAAAAGCCCGTTAGTAAAAAAAAAGTTCGCTTCTCGAGATAATTTGAAGGTGATTGATGTTTAAAATTTATTCTGAATGCAACAGCTTCGTGAGTAAGAGGGGTGATTGACCCACATTCAAAGATAGGCGTGAAGTAAACACACGCAAGGCTTCACAGTTTGCGTCCAATCCTACGAGGCATTTGATGGCCCCATCGAACTATTCGCAGGTGCCCCTACTAAAAGCAGGGTTCGAGGTCTTTGGGATAACCCATCGATCCCAAAGTTTATTTAGCATGACCACCTGAGTGAAGTGAATAGATGTCACAACGCTTTTTAGGAGTACGTGCCATTTTTTGAAAGCGTGCCTCAGCTCAGCATGACCTAGAGTATCCAGTTTTGACTTCCTTGAACAGATCCAACCAAACATTGGGTGTCTCCCAAAAAGGGGTATCCAATCCTGGATTCCGCCGATAATGATCATAAATATTAATTAACTATGCATAATCATGCACCCATTGGGGGCAGTAAGCAACAACAAAGGCAATGGAAGCCCCGACCCGAACCCGCCCGAGTACAATTTATGGGGACAAATGACCATCATACGAATACCCAGATGCATGGCATACACTTTATAGGGATACCACTGCCCATACAGGTTTCAAGCCTGCAGAAAATAAAAGGGAAATGAACCCTTCGGAATGCATGGTTGCACATAGTTTGATTGATATGTAATCTCATCCTCAACAGTTTGGTCTCAACCAACGATTGACCTTTTCCAATGGAAAATCTGAAGCTTAAGACACTAAAGTTCATATGAACCCAAAGAAAGAGTGTTTGGCTCACAAGATTTAGCAGTGGAGTTGACTCGATCGAAACATTGATTGTTTGACCGGGACCGGCGCCGTTGCTCCTTCCTTGAAGTAGGATCCATAATCTGAGGCGTGCCTTAGACTAAGGATGTTATTATAGCATAGTGGTGTTGCTGATAAAATATCAACATTTTACCGCATCATAACACGCATGTGCGTCTCTGTGGGGAAGCACAGATTTATTCTTTTTCTCTTTTTTTTTTTTATTTTAAAGATTACTTTTTTTCATTTTTTGTTTTAAAACAAGCATTATCTGGACCTCGAACTCCAGGAGGCTGTTGGTGTGCTTGCCTTCCCTCAAATGAGGTCTAAAATCATCAATAAAACTAGGCAGACACACTCATACAGACCTGCAAGTATTCAGGATCTGTTATAGCAAGCTTTAAAAGAATGTTGAGTAAGGGATTGTCCATAGGGAGGTTGTTTAGAAATATGACAAATCTCCAGATCTGTGTCAGATCTGGCACCCTAACTATTACTAATTTTGCTAAAAGATAGGAGAGAGTTTTGGGATGGATTGTCACTTAAACTAAGCTACAATTAAACATAAGCTAAATTGGATCGAGTTTAGGAGCTTAGATCTTGCAGGGGAAGAGAGTAAAAAGTAGAAAATGGAGAAGAGTAGCTTGGAGGTTGGTTTCCACTGAAATCAAATTCAATTAATCATGTTACAGAGGTTCAGAGCATACAATTTCCTCGCTGGCTATATGCACAGTTGCAGGGTATAAATTCCACTCCAAATCACAGGATCCACCTGGTCTTAAGGCTATGATCTGTCCACTTTAATGGTCACTGACCATCCTATAGACTTTACCGAATCCATGAATTGAAGCAGATGAATCCAATTGAGGCCTGAGCTTAGATTTATCTTAAGGTTATGATCTGTCAACTTTAATGATCACAGACCATCCTAGGGATCTCCTGCAAAGCCAGAGCCTCAATTAGAATAATTAAAACCACTACAGATGCTACAATTCCTAGGCCACAGACTCAAAGAATCATAGGAGCATCAGATCCAGGGAGATCAAATGGTATCCAAGTGGTCTACCAGTTAAGTGGGTGAGTTGATCTACAACTCCTCTACACAAATCCGATCGATCACTAAATGGAACCAACGAAAATTTAAATCTAATTAAAGCATTAAAAATATCAGTATCATTGCAAACAAGGTCACTTTACAATGGAAATATTCTCAGATCTGTACTCTGTGCAGCTGGGAACCTACAATAGCACTCTTAATCTCACCCAATTACAGATATAACTTTGCTCCTCACTACTCCAAGGGACTTAGCCAACCATGGTTGGGCTAAAGGAGGGAAATGGAATTGCTCTGTAGGCGCTAATCTCCAGAATTTAGCTCAGATCTCGATCCCCCTCAATGGCAATTGGGGATCTCTATATATAGCTTTCTCCACTATTTTTCCTGCCAAAAATCCCTTCTAGAAGGTCGTCAGAGTTTGTTAGAGTTTTGTTAAAGTACGTGAAGGCTTCCTAGGGCATCTTCTAGAACTGTCGTGTTGGTCTCCAAGTTCCTCGGGTTGCATGCAGCGGGTCACTGAAGTGCAAAGTGTGCACAACTGAATTTCTGAGAAGTTCTGCACATGATTTTAACAGGTTCAGGAAGCTTTTGATAGGTTGGAATCGAGCATTTTGGTCCTTTCGCTAGGTTCTCAGATTCGTTCGATAGGTTTCGATAGGATGAATCTTCGCTTGGAGTTCCAGCCTTCTCAGTCCTTGGTTTGGAGTATTCGACAGGTTGGAGAAACTCTTTGACAGGTTGGAAAACCATTTCGACAGGTTTCGCTCTTCATTCCACCATTTCGATAGGTTTACTTTCAGTCTTATCGAACGGATCAATCACCCTTCGATAGGTTCTCTTCTAGCATTCTCATCTCGATAGGTTCAAGAAGCCATTCGATAGGTTCCTTTGACTCTTCAGGCAGGTTTTCGATAGGATGGTTTCTTCTTTCCTTTCAGCTGCTTGATAGGTTATGAGTACCTATCGAACTCCTTAATCCACATGAATTCATCCTTCTTCTACCTTCAGATCCTATCGAAGACCTCTTCAACTGCACAAATTCTTCCTTTCTTTACTTTCAGCTCCTATCGACGTCTTCAGGTGACCAATCGATAGGACGTTCTCAGCCTATTTTCACTTCCTTCGCATTGCTACGCGCTACCCAAGGGTCCAGATGTGCTACCCTCGTCTTGCTAGGTTTGTCTGTCTTTGAGAGATAGCTCCTTTTTGGGCATTCTCGAGTGGTTTTCTATATTAGTACCTTTTTTCATTACTGTCTACAAAATGCACTTGACAAGACCTTATTAGTGTGCTCACAGGTCTATCAAGGGTCAGGTTATAGGGTGAAAAGTGACATTTTTCACCACTTAACACACCCCCAAACCTAAGCTTTGCTAGTCCCTGAGCAAAGGAGAATTAAAAGAAAATAAAAATGCCACTTTCGTCGGGAGCACAAGTGCATTTCGCATATGCACCAAGCCTTTTAAACCCCTAGGTGATCCCTAGTGGAGGAGTGAAGTCTCCTGAGGGTTTTCAGTGAAGGTACCCACAAACTTCCCCAATAAGGTTAGTTAATAGTAGTACATCCTGCTAAACAGAGTTTCAGTGAACTAGAATAAATTCTCATCATGTCTTTTTAGTTCTAAAGTGTTTTTAGCAGAAAAATCACCAACTTAAAACATGAATTTTTGCAGTAATTCCTTCATCATCAATTGGTTCATATCAAGGTATTGTGTCTGAAGATTGATGTATGGCTCACCTTTCATTTGAGAATTATGTTTTGACACATCAAATTAGATTTCAGGCCCAAGTCTCACCAGGGCTGTCAACTCACAACAACAATGAAGGGTGTAGAATTTCACACAGCTCTAGAGCAGTTACAGTCCTCAATTAGGGTTGTAAGCATGAGCATAGGCATTGCTCTAATTTCTAAAAATTTCTAACTCTTTTCACCATAGATTGGACAGATCCTTATCTCCACATGACAGGTCAATCTATTTCAGATCAGTAAGGTCTTTTTATTGGGTTGTAATGTTGCTAAGGGATGAGGTTTGTAACAAAATGAAAGGATAAAAGGGGTTCAAATTGGGAAATCAGTGAAGGTAAGGAGGTGATCTAGAATCCTTCATTTTTTTTGTGTTAGACCTGACGTCGGTGGTGAGATGCTTTATCTTATTTGTCCATCACTGAGAAGTTGCCCGCTTCGAGGCTTTGGACCGTGTGATTTTCCTGCACATTCTCGAGACAACGTCAGTCCCTTTTTTGTTTATACATATAAAGAAAATGCATCTTAAACAACAGAAGAAAAAGTAGATTTCTACCTATACTTTTTCATTTTCAAGATATTTTTTTGGATTTTTGTTTTCAGAGATTTTTGTTATTTTTTTTCACTTTTGAGATTGAAATATGATGCTGGAAATATGTACATGAAAATGAGTTAAAATATATACACATTTTTTGGTGTTTGGATTTTTTTTTATTTTTTGTTTTTGGCTTTTCTTCTTTTTTTTTGTTTTTGATACCTTGATAGTGAGATGGACTAACACGTCCCATTTTGAGCATAGTTGAACTCTTTCATGCAGTCAGACCTGAGTGAGTTTCTAGATTTTACCAAGGCCGAAATGTTGATCCCTTTGGATTGAGTTAAACCTTTCTCCTTGCCTCGGGTCATACGTTTGATGGTACAGGTTTCACAAAGACAATTCTGGTTGGGACCCGATTTGAACTAGCATGAGCGGCCTAGTCAGACAAGAGGGTATAGGAAGAGTAACAAAAGGGTTCCTCAAACATCAATCAGTCATTCCAACCCTTCTTTTTTAATTTTTTTCTCTTCTTTTTCTTTATTATTTTTTTATCTCCTTTTTTACCCATGGCACCCTTTCGGGTTTTCACCATGTCCATGGGTTTAGCTCTCTTATCCCAAGCGCCCTTTTGAGTTTTTACCTGGTCTGCATAAGCTCACTGTTTTTACCCGTAGCGTCCTTTCGGGTTTTCACCTTGTCCATCTTGCTTTGAGCTTGTAATTTTATTTTATTTTATTTTTATTTTTATTTTAGAGCCACGACATAGACGTTGATTCCATCATAGCCGGCTAGATGGGGTTCTGGTGTCGTCTCACGACTCGGCTCATGTTGACTTAATAGATATTATGATTGCTCGCGAACCTCAAAAGAGGCTTTTTTATCTTAGCTTGGCATCCTTTTTTGACAAAATGTACTTCAGGGCTAAGTGGTCGGTGAAGACCACTATCCTATATCCCAACACATAAGACCTGAACTTCTCTAAAGCATAGACAATTGCCAACAATTCCTTCTCAGTTTTTGTGTAATTTAACTAAGCATTAATCATAATTTTGCTTGCATAAGCAATCACACAAGGGTCCTTATCCTTCTTTTGTCCCAAGATTACACCAATAGCAAAATCGGATGCATCACACATCAGCTCAAATAGCACAGAAAAATTAAGTGCTTGAAAGATAGGTGTAGAGGTTAAACAACCTTTCAAAATCTCAAAAGCAATAAGACATTCATCATTTAATTCAAAGGGAACCTCTTGGCACAACAGGCGACAAAGAGGTTTTGAGCTCTTGCTAAAATCCTTCATGAATCTCCTATAGAAGCCAGCATGCCCCAAGAAAGATCTACCTTGTTTCACAGTTTTTGGTGGGGGAAAATGTATAATTAAATCAATCTTAGCCTTGTCTACCTCTATGCCTCTGTGGGAAACCACATGGCCAAGGACAATGCCTTGATTGACCATAAAATTACTCTTTTCCCAACTCAAAACTAAGTTGATTTCCTCACATCATTGCAACACAAGGCTGAGATGGTGCAGACGTTGGCTAAAACTATCCCCAAAGAAGAGAAATCATCCATGAATATCTCTAAAAATTAATCAATCATGTCAAAAAAAATAGCATACATGCACCTTTGGAAAGTTGCTGGGGCATTGCACAATCCAAATGGCATCCTTCTATAAGCAAAGGTGCCAAATGGGCATGTAAAAGTAGTCTTCTCTTGATCTTGTGGATACACAGGGATTTAGTTATACCCCAAATATCCATCAAGAAAATAATAGAAAGCATTGCCTGCTAACTTATCCAAAATCTGGTCAATGAAGGGCAAAAGGAAGTGATCTTTTCTAGTTTTCAAATTGAGCTTCCTATAGCCTATACACACCCACCAACCTGTGGTTTCCCTAGTTGGAACAAGCTCACCATAATCATTTTTAATCACAGTAGTTCCAGATTTATTAGGTACCACCTAAGTAGGTTCCGCCCATTCAGAATCTGAAATTGGGTAGATGGCTCCAGCATCTAACAATTTGACCACTTCTTTCATTACCACTTCTTGTATGTGGGGATTCAATTTTCTCTGTATTTCTCTAGGGTTTGGAACCCTCTTCTAAGTGGATTTTATGCATGCACATAGCAGGGTTGATGCCCCCAAGGTCAGCAATAGTCCAGCCTATTGCTCTCTTATGCTTCTTTAAACCATACAACTCTTCATCTTGCTCATTAGTGAGTGAAAGATATGATCACTGGCAACTTCTGGTTTGCCCCCAAAAAAATATATTTCAAAGTTTTAGGCAGCTGTTTCAACTCCACATCAAATAGATATACAAGTGAAGAAAACAAAGGTAACTTTGATGGTGGTGGAAGAATCAACATAGCAGGTTTCCAAGGAGGATACCTTGTTGCTGGCCCCACTTGAGAATCTAAGGTTTTCACCTCCTGAACTATGGGTGAGGGGACCTTTTCTTCACTATTTCACTCCACACATTCTCAAAAATATCACAAAGATCATCACAATGCAGCAGCTTGGGAAAAGTCTCATCCACAAGCTCATCCAAAACATCAATTAAAAAGCGATCCTCACTATTCAAGTGAGGTTGACTTGCTGCATTGTAACATTCAATTTTACTTTCATGTTGCTAAAAGACACCTCCATTACTCTTGATCTATACTGAATACAAGCATTGGTAGTGGCAAAGAAAGGACTGTCAAAAATCATAGGAATGGAGGTGGTACACTTGCTTGGCTCCATGTCAAGAACCAGAAAATCTGCTGGATAGAAAAACTTATCAATCCTAACTAACACATCTTCTATCATTCCCACAGGCCTCTTTTCAGATCTATCAGCTAGTTGTAGCACCACATGTGTGGGCTTCAATTCTTTGAAGCCTAGCTTCTCATAAACTGAATATGGAAGTAGGTTTACACTTGCTCCATATCTAACAAGGCCTTCTCAATGGTGTAATCCCCAATGATGTAAGGGATTGAGGGAACTCCAGGGTCTTGAAGCTTGGTTGGGGTTACAATGGACAGCACTTGGTTAACTTTTTCAGTACAAAAGACCTTCTTGGATAGGTGTATCCCAGATTGTCTTTTGTTTGTGCACAATTCTTTCAAAAAATTTGTATAGGCTGAAACTTGCTTGATGGTATCAAGTAAAGGTAAGTTGATCTTTACTTGTTTGAAAGTTTTCATCATCTCCTCAACCTTAGAATTCCCCTTATCAAAAGGAGACGGTGCTTTCAATGTATTGGGAAATGACAAATGGGGAACTGACCTCCCATTTGTTGCCTTAGCAAGCTCATCAGATTTTTCTTTATTTTTATTTTTAAGTTTTTATTGGGGCACATCAACATCCCCTTATTTTTTATATGTTGCTCCTGCTGCACATTATCATGAGTTGTTCCTTCATTTTCTGCACTTTTCTCATCAGGCTTAATACTAACTTGGTTATCCATCAGCCTCCCACTCCTCAAGGTGGTGACAGATTTGGCTTCTTCATGCGAAGAAGTCTCACTCACCATGTACTACCCTTTTGGGTTATTCATGGGCTGACTAGGCAGCCTTCCCTCCTCTCTCCTAGTCAAAGTATTAGATAGCTGACCAAAGTGGTCCTCTATCTTCATGATACTTTGACTATGGGAGCTAATAGTTTGAGATAAAGAGTCCAAATTCTACTGGGAAGCTAGAACTTGCCCTTCATATGTGAGGGATCTAGAGGGGGCTAGGGTTGGTACACTTTGATGCAAAGGTTGAACCATTGGTTGGGCCATAGGCTGTTGGTATTGGGGCCTTAGAAAATAATTCTATTGGTATGGCTGGGCATTCCTATAAGGCATGGATTGCTGATGTGATTGCTGCTGCTGCTGCTGATTTTGGAAGGTATCTTGTCTCCACCTCAGATTGGGGTGGTTTCTCCACTGATAATCATCAATAGGCTATTGCCCATAGGACAGAGAAAGATTCACATGTTCCATCACAAGGTCTAGAAATTGGGCAGCAGAGGGACATTCCTCAAGGGAGTGAGTGGGGGACTGACATATCACACATGCCTCCTACACTTTAGCAGCCATTGGAGACTACACTGCTCCCATGAGCTTATCAAACTTTTGAGTCAAGCTGTCCACTTTCCTTTCCAAGTCATTGTATCCACTCACCTCATATATTTTTTCCCTTGTGGTAGTTTCTCTCACCA
Source organism: Chloranthus sessilifolius (assembly GCA_021018995.1). NCBI lineage: Eukaryota > Viridiplantae > Streptophyta > Magnoliopsida > Chloranthales > Chloranthaceae > Chloranthus > Chloranthus sessilifolius. The sequence continues at coordinate 46,684,330 of CM037596.1, forward strand.
ATCTCACAGGGGTCTCTAAGTCCCTTGATAAGGTCTCCCTTTGCATGGAGCTTTCACTAATGATATCAAACAATTCTCAAGCCTCATCAGCTGTCTTGTGGAGGTAAGTACCACCACATGAGGCATCAACCATATCCCTGCTCTTGGGATCAATTCCTTGATAGAAACTTTGAACAAGTTGCCATTCAGGAATTTGGTGATAGGGACATTGCTTCAAGAGCTCCTTAAATCTCTCCCATGCTTGGTGAAAGTCTTCAGTTGAGGCCTGAGCAAATGAAATTATGCTCTTTCTCAGCTGACTTATTTTGGATATGGGGAAAAACTTGGCCAAAAATTGACATTGATAGTCATTCCAGGACTAAATACTATTGGTTGGGAGCATTGACAACCAAGTTTTGGCTCTATCCTTTAGTGAAAAAGGAAAGAGTCTCAACCTGGTTGCTTCCTCCCCCGAACCTACATTGTTGAAAGTAGCACACAATCCTAAAAATTCATCAATGCACTTGTAGGGGTCCTCTTTACTCAGGCTACAATATGAAGGTAATATCTGTATGATGGAAGATTTGATCTCATAGTTCCCTTGGACAGCAGGGAATTGAATGCAGAAGGAGAAATTATAAACCCCTGGTGCATTGAATTCTTTCAATGTCCTAGGTTACTCACCCATTGCAGAACTACCACAATCAATCACAGGTGTGTGTATGGGATGCTTAGGTCTGAGAAGTCTTTCAACTTCAAGATCTAAAGGAGCAATCTCGGGATTAAGAGATCTCCTTCCAAGTATGCACGCAAAAGAACACAGGACAACACAGAAAATAATAGCACAGAATTTAGCAAAACAAATTAAAAACACACAACTAATGCTCTAGATCTAAAAATGGAAAGGAGTTAAGAAATGCAAACTTTAGCACAGCTTGCTCCTCTAATTAGCACAAAGCTCCTCTCAAACCAACAATTCCAAATCTGCAATCACAAAATTAAACTAGAAAATACTATAACAGCAATTAGTCAAACATGGAACATGTAATCAAAAATCTGAATTTAAAATGAGAAAAACTTAGAAATACCAATTTAAAAATGCAAATCCACAACAGCGGTACCAAAAACTTGTTGTCTTGCTTACCTTAGAATTACTAAGTGGTTAAAATAGCCAATTAAAAGGGCAGAGTACAGATATATGGGATCAAGGTAAACAAGCAGTCCTGCAAGAATAAGGGCTGCTGCAGCAAGTTTTAATAGGTAAGTCAAGGTAGGTCCACAGGGAAATGTGTTTAGAAATGGGGTAAATCTCTAGATCTATGGAAGATCTTGCACTCTAACCTAATTTAAGCTAAATCAAAACAGGAAAGAGGAGAGGTTTCTAAGATTTATCACTTTACTAAAAACTATAAAAATTAAATGCAAGTGATCCAGATTTGATTAAACACAGAGATAAAGAGAAATGGAGAAAAGATTAAATTCAAAAGATGGAGAGCAGCAGCTAAGGATTTTTGGTCTTTACTGAAAATCAAGTGAATCAAAGGCAATGCATAGGACATATTTGCAACAATCCTTCATCTGACTAGAAGCTCAGATGCAAGGTATAAGAATCTAATCTCCACCAATGAATTGAAGCAATCCTAAGGTTATGATTTGTCCATTTGAATGGCCACAAATTATCTCAGAGATTGTTCCAATCCAAGGATCTTGATTGAAATAGGTAAGCTATTGCAGATGCTGTGAGTGTTAGGCTACAAGCTCAAGCATCCACAGGAATATCTAATCCAAGGAAATCAAATACAAAAAAATAAAATTTAGATCAAAATCACCTTTAAAAACCATAATTACATTGTAATAATACAACTTACAATCCTATTGTGCTCATATCTGCAATCTGTGCAACATCCAATCCCTTACAAAGCCTCTGAAACTCTAAATTTTACAGCTCTCGACCTCACCCTAGCTACTGAAGAGGTTCAGCCAACCATGATTAGCTAAGGAGAGAATGGGGGAAGAAGGAAGAGAGAGGGAATTTTTAGAGGGAAATGAAGATCGGATTTGGGTCTGGTTCTCTCAATTTCTAGATGTCTAGCTCTGTAAACTCTTCAAGCTTTTATACTCTTCTCCTCTGTCCTCAGATCTATTTCAGCCAATCAAAGCTAAAGGAAATAATTTTGTTACTCTGAGCTACTGATGTGGCTGATTTTTCTTCTAGAAGCTCTTCTCCCATTGGTCCAAAACTGGTAAGCAATTAGAGGGTTTCCATTCATGTGCATTTGTGTTTCAAAAATACCCCCAAGGGTCATTAACATACCTTGGAACTCGTGCATAGAATTCTGAAGTTGCCAACTGCTATGAAAGGAATCGAGAAGTTCCCAATTCGAGTGTCGAGAGGTTCAGGAAACCTCTCAACAAGTTTTGTGTCTGTTTGGTCTCCATTTCGACAGGTTCATGTGGCTTTCGACAGGATTGGAGACATCTTGAGAGGTTAAGTTGCACTAGTCGATAAGATTGGAGCCCATTTTCACCTTTTATTCAGTTACTCATTCATCCTCTCGATCGGTTATAATCAACATGTTGACTTGTTATACGGTCTTCAGTTGAGGGCTCGACAGGTTTGCTCAATCCTCACGAGAATGAGTGCAGCTTTAGGTGAGTTATCGACAGGTTATCTTGTACTGCTCGATAGGTTCAATTGAACCTCTCCACTTCCCCTGCACCTCTAGGTATCCTCTCAATAGGATCTTTTGCTGCAGCTTGATTCCTTCGACAGGTTGAATCTACCTCTCGACATATTATATTACACTTCTGTTGGAGGAATTCTGGTGTGCTTACATTATTGGTTGGTGGTGAAAGTCATTAAAAATCAAAGAAAGAGTAAAATAGGGGGTGAATTCAGCACAACTCAGAAGTCCTAGACCTGCAAGATACAGGGTCCTTTGTAGCAAGTTTTGATATGTAAGAGTTTGTCCCACAGGGAAAGGTGATCTACAGCTCCAAAGGAGCCATCTCTAGTAGTCCCTCCAGATCTGACTACAGATCTGGCAGTCCTAAAAGGAGGGGAGTTTAAGGTCACTTATTCTAAGTATTCTAATGTCTAAACTATAGAAAGGGTTGAGAGGATGGATGGAGTGTGGAAAATAAATATAAAAGGGTGAGAAGTATGTTATTGAGCCCAGATCAGAGGAGTTTTGTAACTCAGATTCAGATCTGATGCTATAAAAGTCCTGTCCAGTGGCTGCATTATCACCACTGAGGAGAAAGGATCCAACCCATCACTCTGCCATGGTTCCACCCTTAACGCTATAACCTGTCTACTCAAATGGTCACAGATTATCTCATAGGTGAGCCACTATCCAGGGATGGGTCAAAACACAACAAGTAAATCATTGCAAACACTATTTCATCCAGGCTACCAGCTCAAGAATCCATAGGGAACCTCAATCTCTAAAGCTCTATATGTGGGGCTAAGGCTATATAGGACCATGATAGCCCAGACACATAGAACCAACAAGAGATTGAGTACAACCTTCGATCTAGCTATCCATTGCTTGAGTGAGGCTATAATGGTCCAGTCACCAGCCTACAATCTCTATAACCAGATCAGATCCAACATTTGATGGCAGATCTATACAAATATAGGGGAACCTGCCTCTGTACAATCTCTCACCAGGCTTCTACAAGCTCAGGTGTAAAGAAGAAGGATCCATCTTGGATCGGTGGATTAGAATCACCCTAAGGCTATAATATGTCCACTTAAATGGTCACAGACTATCCCAGAGGTTATCCTCCTCACGGAGCCCAAAACAAAACAAGAATATCGCTGCTACCACCATGGTCACAAGGCTACCAGCTCAAGCTCCCATGGGGAATCTAGATTTAGTGGGTCTTGTGGTGGGGCTAAGGCTGTAGGACCATGATAGCCCAGACACACAGGTCACTTGGATCTGAGTGGCCCTTAGAATCATTCCTCCATTGCTTTGAAACACAGCCAAAGCAATGGCGGATCACAAGGCAGCAGCCTTGCACAGAGCATCTCACATTCAAACACAAATCCCACAAAATACAGATCCTATTACAGAACTTCCATTAATCTAGTTCAAAAATACATACAAAGGCATAGCCAGCAAGTGCTGGACTATGGAGAGAAGGAAAGAGAAAAAGAAAACTACTTACAGCTAAAAAGAAAGAGAAAAGAAAAATGATCTGAGATGTGTCCCCAGATACCTAAACCTAAGCTAGATATGGGTTCATATAACAGTGGGGTGGTGGCGCATTAGGGTTAGGAAACCCTAATTTTAACGATACCACGTAGCCTAACAGTGATCCTTAGATGCCTCAGGGCGCGTGCACGGAGATTTGAGCATGAGAGTGCGTGCCCTAATCGTTGGAAATTCCCAAAAGGTCCTCTGCTGAAGAGATGGAAGTTTAGGTTCAGAGCTTCTCTAGGTAGCTGTAGTTTCCCAGACTTGTCACGTGGTAGCTCTTTGCTCTTCGCTAGGATGATTTGACATTGAAGCTTCAGCCGTCGCGAGGTTGCCTTGGTTTGATCTTCAGGCAGTCGCGTGGTAGAGAATTGTGCTCTCGCTGGATTGGGCCTAACAAGGTTGAGTAGAAAACACAGTCTTAGATGTCGTGGGGTTGAAGTTCAAGCAGTCGCGAGGTTGCTCGGTCTTCGCTGGGCTGATCTTCACGAGGATGGCTTTGCCTTCGCAAGGATGTTTTCTTGAATGGAATAGTGCGAAGCGAGGAGTTCTTCTTGATAATTACATCCATGGAGGCTCGCATTTACGGCATGCGAGGAATCTTCTGAAGCTCTCTCTCCTCAGCCATTCTGAGCGAACTGCGCGAGATTGAGAGAGGTCTGCTTTGAACTGTGCGACACTGCGCAATGTGTTCTACTCTTGAGCTTCACGAGAGCTGTGCGAGAGCTACACGAGTTTGAGTTTTTGAAGATCTTCAGTCACTCATCTATGTGAGAGGTTGCTGTAAAGTCTTGGGAAGCTCAGTTGAACTGCGCGAGGCATATTTCTCCTGAATCCTCTAAAGCTTGGGTTAGCTGCGCGAGTCTCATTTCAAGTATGGATTCAGAGTTCATTCTTCTGAGGGATTTCTGGTGACAAAGCAGGCTCCTTAACAGGATTCCTGGCCTTATTTCACTGCTGATTATTATCTACACAAAACACTTAATAAGAACTTATTAGGAGGCTAAGGGTCTAATCAAAGGTTAAGTTAAGGGGTGAAAAGTGGTACTTTTCAGGTCTTAACACACTCCCAAACCTAATCTTTGCTAGTCCCTTAGCAAAGCTACATTAAATCTACTCTTAAAAATTAAATGCCACTTTCGTAGGGAGCACGGATACATTTAGCATATGTACCAAGCCTTTTAAACCCCTAGGTGATCCCTAGTGGAGGTGTGAAGTCTCCTGAGGGGTTTCAGTGAAGACACCCACAAACTTCTTCAATGAAATAGTTAACAAGAGTGCAGTATCATTAAAAGAGCAGTCAAGGAATCAGATTTAGTTTACTCTTGAATTAGTACACATAAAAGAAATTTAATTCATTGGTTGCACAGTAACTTAAACAGCATAAACTCTTCATGATTGCAAAACATTTCCAAATAGTTTACAATCACAGAAAACTGCACTAGTGTGTGTCAGCACTGAGCTTATCATTATGTCAAAAATTAGGTTAAGGTCATACATAATGCATTCAAGTTCAGACCCAAAAACTTTGCAGGGCATACTCTCATAAGGGTTTTGTTGAGGGGTTCATTTTCTCACAGGCTCAAGAGCAGTTACATCCCCCAAATGGGTTTGTAAGCATGAGCATAGGCAGAGTTCTTAAGTGCTGACATCATTGGCAGTTCCTCACCATAGATTGGATAATTCCTTATCTTCACGTGATAGCTCACTCAACTTTAGATCACAAGGGCTTTTAACTGGGCTGTAATGTGGCTTATGGAGTAGGGTTAAAAAGAATGGAAGGTTGAAAAGGGGTTCTAATTTGAGAAATCAGTAGGTCACAGGGGTGGTTCATGACTTCACCTTCCAAAATTCAGCTCCCTTCATCTTCTTTGAGATTTTTCGATTTGAAGTGATCAGTTTCTCTTCTTGATTTTGATTTTCCAATGAAAATTCCTCTTGACTTCTCTCTTATTCCTCTTTATTATTATTTTTTTTTCTTTTTACTGGAGTTTCCTTCTTTTTATTTTGTTTTTGCTTTTCAGAAATGCCACCATGTTCTCAGTTACCATATTGCAAGATTTTTGAGATCCTTCTTCTCCATTCACCTAATGTTGACCATAGCTAGTCCATCTTCAACTCTTTCTCCTTTACCTTCTGAATTCTCAGAGTGAGGGTAGGTTGAATCAGGTTCATAGGTTCAGGTTCAAGTACTCAGGTCTATTTTGAAGAAATTTAGGATTTAAAGCTCAAAGGGGGGTATGGACAAGGGCAGTTGCTTTAGGATTGGTCTTTTTAGTCTCAAACTGTCCAAGAGAAGGCCTTGATCCTTTCCTAGGTCTCATGCGTACTGTCAGTTGTTTCAACTTGGAGTTACCTAACTTCTAGGGAGCATAGTGACTCAGTCAGTCTATAGAACTAGAAGGGATTGCCTTGGTTAGTCCTCAAAAGATGGAAAAAATTTTATAGGCCCAATTCTCATTGGATATGGTCTTCCTTTGAACTTTTAAGTATGTCCTCACCTTTTTCTCTCTCTACTGATTCACTGAGTGCGGATACAAGTGGGTTTCCTTGGTGATATTATCATGGAAATGGGGAATATAAGAAGTTTATACTGTCTAAAGTTTACAGAAATGTTAACTTTCTTATTTGCATGATTCTTAAGTGAACATAGATCCATTTCCATATTACTCAGATGAGTCTGCTGCACTTATGTTAACTATTCCATTGGCAGGGTCTGCCTGCCATACCCCCAAACTTATGAGGAGCAGTGTCCTCACTGGTTTAAAGGTGTCTGTGCAGCAGAGCTAATGAGGCTAAAAGAGAAGGAAAGAACAAGGAACAAAACACACAACAAGCAAAGCAAGATAGTAAAGATAGGGAAAATGTAATAGCCCGAAAAATCACGCAAAAACTATGACCTCAGGATCCGTGCCCAATTGGTCACAAGTTTGACCAATCAGGAGATCATGAGTTAGCATAGAATGTGATGAACGGACGAGATGTGATAGGTGGAGTGATTTTGTTGTGTGTGATGTAAATGAGAAGTCACTTACACCTACCACGGTGTATGTGCTCAACACACAAAGAGGGAGATAGATAAAAGGGTTTAATAACCCTAGATGTGTATTTTTGGTTGTTGAAGGAGAGTAAAGAAGAGAGAGAGAGTGAAGAGAGTGATTAATGCAAGGAGTGAATGCTAGTTGAGGAAGAGAGATTCAAGCAATAAACGCCGGATTCGACGCGAGGGATCCGTTAGAACCAAAGCTGGAAACCCTAGCCTTCCAACTATCTGATTGAAATCAACTTGAGATCTATTCAAGGTAAGATTTTTGTAAATAAAATGCATAGATTATAGGGGTTAAGTTGTAGTTGAATGTGGGTCAAAATCATAGGATAATGGCCTAGAAAAATAGAGGAAAAAGTATGGAAAAAGATTGGGAAGAACAGCTCGAAAGGGGCTGAATCTGACAATTTCGATTAATCGAAATTGGGTTTCGATTAATCGAAATTGGCCAGGAAGTTGAAAGGTCAGAGGACCCCGATTTCGATTAATCGAATTTGATTTCGATTAATCGACTTTGGATTTCGATTGATCGATTTGGGGATCGATTAATCGACTGAGAACCTCCAGTGGACCCCAGGGGTTGGAGGAAATGATTTGAGGAAAAATCGACTAATCGAAATGGGATTTTGATTAATCGATTTTAGTTTTCGATTAATCGATTTGGGATCGATTAATCAACTTGTGAAACTCATATTCAACCGAGAGTCTACTGAAAAGAAGAATTTCGATTAATCAAATTGGATTCGATTAATCTAATGAAAACTTCAATTATTCGAACAAAGGAAATTACTTTCATGAAAAGAGGAATTTCGATTAATCGAAATTGGATTCGATTAATCGAATGAAAACTCGACTGTTCGAATAGTGAAATTACTTTGCGAAAAGGAGAATTTCGATTAATCCAAATTACTTCGATTAATCGATATTGACCTTCGATTAATCGATTTTGGAAATCGATTAATCGAATCAGATTCGATTGATCGATTTTGGAGTTCGATTAATCGACTGACATGAATTATGTTGACTTTTGGGTTTGACTTTAAGATTCTTGGAGGGTCTTATACCTTCTTTATTGCATCCTTTGTGATGTGTTTTACCTGTTATGTGGTACCATAGGTGGTACGTGTGGACTAGTGCACAAGGAGCCACGTGGGACCTTGATGCATTGATCAAATGAAGACTTGAGGTAGGGAACACCTTGAACATGTACCTTATTTTACAAGAGCATGTATGTAGTGATATAGAATTCAATTCAAATGTTTATTTCTTAAGAATTTGTGAAAAGTGTGTGTGTGTGACATCCATAAGAGTAATCATAATGAGCCATCCCCAGGGGATGAAGAAGTAAAGAGATAAGAGCATCAGGTGTGATGCAAGTAAATGGATACATCCCAGGGATGTATCCAAGGATTGAATCATGTTTGATAGGGCCTAACTGATATAAGATAGCACATTTACACGGTGAATAACTATATGTAAGGCAATCGATATTTTTGTTATTTGAGGTTTGATGACGTGGCGGGATATCCACGGCCCGACGCAAGCGGGATATCCGTGACCGATCTGGCGAAAAACCGAAACCGTAGGCGCGGAGGCTTATCCAGACATAGTAAGCACACCCGTGGTGTTGATTGAGAAAAGTGAAACCCGCCACCAATCCCGGGGAAAGGGGCTTGGGTACTATTGTATTCCTGTGGAATACTTAAAAGCTATCTATATAGATGACGATGATGGGTATCTCATCGGGGCTCGATGCTATATTGCTCGGGGATTACTTAAGTTGAAAGTTTAAGTTTTTTTTAGGCCTTCAAAGATCATTCATGAGTAAATGAAAATATAAGAAATCAACAGAAATGAAATGCTTTTAACTGCTTTCATTAACAATCGATAGATACATCATGCATGGCATATCATGGAATATATGTGAGTTATAATTTATATGTTCAACTGTGTTCGTTCCCTATTGAGCTAGGATGTAGCTCACCCTATAGACTATACGTCGCAGGTCCACTGCTAGCAGCTGCCGAGGCTTCAGGAGACGCTGACCCCGGTGAGTCGGACCTTGCGGCCGGCGAAGAGTTGGAGCCACCTCCAGAGGACTTCTTCTAGAGGACTCCGTTGTGCCACTTTGTGAGATTCTTGGAGAGGTTTTGTACGGCTTGGTATGTCAAGCTTTTATTTTGTTTAAAATCATGTATATAAGGAGTTGAGATTTCTCTTTTGGGACGAACCATTCATGATGATTGCTATCATCGATGGTTCGGATCGGTTCTCCATTCATGTAGAGGCATGAGGGTAGAACTGTCTTTTGGAGAGTTAATTAACATAGATTTAAATTCCGCAATTTCGTTTATTATTTTATTACAATGCTTGATATACCGGTGTTCCGTGCTTAGCTGAGGGCACGGTCAAGATGATCGTGCTGATGGCATGGGTTTCGGGGTGCCAAAATCCGGGCTGTCACAGTTGGTATCAGAGCCATTTTCTTTAGCAATTCTGACAAGGGTTCTTTCGTCAGAATATAGGGGCTTCTGCTAACGAAATTTTAGTTTCAAATGCAACCGTAAATGTCGTCTAGCGGAAGAGGCCGACCAAGGGGAGGCAATCAAAGAAGTCTACGTAGTGGGGATGGTTACATCTCCCCTACTAATAGAGTGCCTTTAGGAGGTACTGAGGCCCCAGGGGGCGGTAGTAGTAGACAACGGGATGAAGTAGATCGAGATCATCAAGATCAAGATCTAAGAGAACAAGAAAGATTGAGAGAAAGACAAGACGATAGGGAGGAGCGACAAAGGATGATGCACACTATGGAGACTATGGCAGCTGCCATGGCACAACAAGCCGCATCCTTTGCAGCTCATGCGTCAAGAGAAATGACACCACCTACACCACCAGGGACTCGCGTTCTGCCCTCATCATTCTGAGTTTAGGAGGATGAGACCTCCTTCATTTTCTGGGCAAGCGATCACAATGGCACGAGAACGGTTGATGGAGATGGAGAAAGTCTTTAGCATGCTAACGGAAGATGAGAGTGTAAGATGGGCAGCTTACATGTTGGATGGGAGGCTGGCCTTGGTGGAAGTCCTGGATACTGGACTCGGCTGAGACCCTGAGTTGCCTTGGACTTGGGAGGAGTTTGTTGAGGAGTTCAACAAACAATATTTTCAAGTGGTGAGGAACCAACTAGAGATACAATTTTTACAGGTTAGTACAAGGAGAATGACGGTGAGAGAATATGGGGTAGAGTTTCTACGACTTGCGTCTGCTTTCGGATTACGCTCACATCAAGTGATGAAGTCCAAGAGGTTTCGAAGGTTTGAAGCCCGGGTTAGGGGAGGTGTAGCTCCATTTCAACTAAGGACCTATGAAGAGGTCATGAGTAAAGCACTGGTAGTTGAAGAGGAGAATACAAATAGATATAGACAGAGGGAGCAGCAGAGAGGAGGAAATGAACAAGGAAGATCGGGGCACTACGAACCGGTGAACAAAAAGCCGAGGTTCATGGCCCAGAATCAGAGACCACAGTTTCAAGGGGGTTTCGGAAGACCGGCGCAACAGCAACAACAACACCAACAGAGGTTTCCATTACTTGCGTCGGGGAGACCTATTCGCTATGAGAGCCCTGCCATGTTCATCGGCGCCACTATCACACAGTGGTTCTCAGATCGCTTTCTTCCGCACCTCGGGAGACTTGCGCAAAGTGTGGCAAGCCTCATAGGACGGTGGACTGTAGATCGGGAACTAGGGGTTGTTTCCGATGTGGCAAGGTGGGCCACTTGATCAAGGATTGCCCCGAGACGGATAAGAGAAAGACGGTTTCAGTTGCAGCACCACGACCAATTCAAGCAAGGAAACCGATCGTCCAGGGGAGAGCCTATGCAGTCACTGCTCAGGAAGCAGGGAATGTGCATGACGTCATCCAAGGTGTGACCCTTTTTAAAATTAAAGGAAATTTCCATTTCGTTAAGATTTTAGATAGAGAGGATCATGCATTAGAAATTATATAGATTCTCTTCTCAATACAAAAAGCTGTATGTAAATTAAGAGTGTAAATTGATGGGTAAATTATTGTATGTATGTATACTATAGGTACTCTAAATATATATGAAACGGTGGATATGACGCTCGAGTGTTGATAGACCCCGCGTCTACCCACTCATTCGTCACTCCACGTTTCGCTAAGAAGATGAAGATTGTTCCAGAGACGTTGGATTTCATCCTATCTGTGTCTATTCCGACTGGAGAGTTAGTAGACACGAAGTTAGCTTGCAAATCCATCATTGTAGCAGTTCGAGACCTAGAAGTGCATGAACTAGAAGCAAAGTTGATACTGTTAGACATGCAAGGGTTTGATGTGATCCTTGGCGCAAAGATTGTGCAACCGTCGATTGCAAGAACAAGGTAGTCATTTTCAGACCCAACATAAGAAGATCATTTCGGTTTCAAGGAGTGAGGTCGTCATCTGTGCCACTGATTTCAGCAATAAGGGCCGAGAAAATGATCAGAAAGGGTTGCAGTGGATACTTAGCTTTCTTAAAGGAGGACAAGGAAGAAAAGAATGTCATTTCTGAGATAGCAGTTGTGCGAGACTTCACTGACGTGTTTCCAGAGGAATTGCCTGGATTACCTCCAGAAAGAGAAGTAGAATTCGCCATTGACTTAGCACCAGGAACGGAGCCTATTTCGAAAGCACCTTATAGAATGGCTCCCGCTGAGTTAAAGGAGTTGAAGGAACAACTACAAGAACTTATGGACAAGGGGTTTGTTAGACCAAGTGTATCCCCATGGGGAGCACCGGTCTTGTTTGTCAAGAAGAAGGATGGGTCAATGCGGCTATGCATTGACTATCGACAATTAAACAAACTCACTGTGAAGAACCGCTACCCTTTGCCTAGAATTGACGATCTATTCGACCAACTGCAAGGAGCAAGGTATTTTTCCAAGATCGACCTGAGATCTGGGTATCATCAGTTGCGAGTCAAGGCAGAGGACATTCAGAAGACAGCTTTCCGGACACGGTATGGACACTATGAATTCCTTGTGATGCCGTTTGGATTAACGAATGCTCCGGCGTCGTTTATGGATCTGATGAACCGAGTGTTTAAACCACACTTGGACTCCTGCGTCGTAGTGTTTGTTGATGATATACTGATATACTCCAAATCCAAGACGGAACACGAAGAACATTTGAGGATTGCTCTACAGACGCTACGTGAACACCAATTGTATGCCAAACTCAGCAAGTGTGAGTTTTGGTTGGAAGAAGTTAGCTTTTTGGGACATGTCGTCTCAAAGCACGGTATCACTGTAGATCCAGCAAAGATAGAAGCAGTAGTTAAATGGGAGCAACCAAAGACAGTGACCGATGTCCGAAGTTTTCTGGGCTTAGCAGGCTATTATCGACGTTTCGTTGAGGGGTTTTCAAAGATATCGGGACCTCTCACAAAGCTGACATGAAAGGATTCAAGGTTTGAGTGGAGTGAGGCATGCGAGAAGAGTTTTCAAGAACTCAAAACGAGACTCACTTCGGCTCCAGTATTAGCGATTCCTTCAGGCAGTGGAGGATACGCCGTGTACAGCGACGCGTCATACAATGGCCTTGGTTGTGTGCTCAACCAACACAAGAAGGTGATAGCTTACGGATCAAGACAGCTGAAGGAACACGAGAAAAATTACCTGACTCATGACTTGGAACTAGTAGCAGTCATTTTTGCGCTGAAGATTTGGAGACATTACTTGTATGGTGAGACGTTTGAAATTTTCACCGATCATAAGAGCCTCCGATACTTGTTTACACAGAAAGAGCTCAACATGAGACAGCGCAGATGGATGGAATTCCTCAAGGACTACGATTGCTCCATACAATACCATCCAGGCAAGGCGAATGTAGTAGCCGATGCATTGAGTCGGAAAGGCTCAGCTCAGTTAGCTTCTTTGATTTTGGGTATGCACCGATGGAAATTATTGGAAGACCTGGCACTCTATGATGCGAACATTGAGTCAAAGGACACTGGATCCTTTTTGGCTAACATATCAGTAAAGCCAGTGATATTCGAGCATATCCACGATCTACAGATGAAAGATCCGACATTAATAAAGATTCATCAAGACGTGAGTGAAGGCATCAGGTCGGACTTCTCAGTAAAAGAAGATGGTTCTTTGTTGTTCAAAGGCCGTCTATGCATTCCGAACAACGCCGATCTAAGACGAACGATTCTTGATGAGGCCCATAAGTCAAATTATGCTATCCACCCTGGTAGCACCAAAATGTACCAAGATTTGAAAAAGAACTACTGGTGGAGAGGATTGAAACAAGACGTGGCAGTATGTGTCACGATGTTTGACTTGTCGCCAGTGAAGGTTGATCATAGACATCCTGGACTATTGCAACCTTTACCAATACCGAATGGAAGTGGAATCGATCTCAATGGATTTCATTGTTGGATTACCTGCATCGCCAAGAGACAAAATGCCATTTGGGTCGTCAGAGACCGATTGACCAAATCAAGACTTTTGCATACAATACTACATATACAAAGTAGAAGATCGCAGACTTATACATGAAGGAGATTGTAAGATTACATGGAATTCCAAGCAGCATAGTTTCAGATCGTGATCCACTATATACCTCCAAGTTTTGGAAGAAATTTCAAGAAGGAATGGGAACTCGACTAGACTTTAGTTCAGCTTTCCATCCTCAAACTGATGGGCAGACAGAGCGAGTGAACCAAGTAATAGAAGACATGCTCAGGGCTTGCATGCTTGATATGCAAGGATACTGGGATGAGTATCTACCGATGCTCGAGTTCGCATATAACAACAGTTTCCAAACGAGCATTGGCATGGCACCGTATGAAGCTCTGTATGGACGACGATGTAAATCACCCCTCAATTGGGAGGAAACAGGTGAGAAATTTGTATTAGGACCGAAACTACTTGAAGATAATGCTACCGTCGTCCGAATTATCAGAGAAAGGTTGAAGACAGCACAGAGTAGACAGAAAAGTTACGCCGATATGAAGAGGACTAGTGTTGACTATAAAGTGGGCGAGCACGTCTTTGTAAAAGTGTCACCTATGAAAGGTGTAATGAGATTTGGCAAGAGAGGGAAGTTAAGTCCACGTTATATTGGACCATTCGAAATTTTGGGACGAGTAGGTGAAGTTGCATATCGCATTGGTTTACCACCGCTATTTGATCGAGTACATAATGTTTTCCACATATCGATGCTCAGAAAGTACGTGAATGATCCGTCTCATGTGTTAGGAAAGCAACCTATAGAGATGTGTGAGGACATGAGCATGATAGAGGAACCAGTGGAAATCTTAGATCGAAAGGAACAAGTACTGCGCACTAAAGTGATTCCCTTAGTGCTTGTTCGGTGGAATAATCACCCAAAAGAAGAGGCTACTTGGGAACGAGAGGCCGATGTGAAAGAACAATATCCAGCCTTGTTTCCAACGATGTGAGAATTCAATGTAAATCACAAACATGTTTGTGAAATCTCCACTATACTCATAATTCAATAGAAATCTTGATCCAATCTGTCATAAATTGTCAAAAATAGTAAAAGAAATAAAGAGATTAAAATTCTGTAGAAATTGGGCAAAACCGATTAATCGAATTTCAAATCGATTAATCGATTTGGAATTTCGATTAATCGATTTTGTTCGATTAGTCGACTGGCATGTGCCAGTGACTAGAAATTGAAAGGAGAGTTAGAATATACATGAAGACACATTTCGATTGATCGAATTGGAATCTCGACTAATCGATTTTGAAAATTCAATTAATCGAATTATAATTTGATTAATCGATTTACTTTAGGGACTTAGAAGAAATTGGAATTTCGATTAATCGAAATGGATTTCGATTAATCGAATAATTTAAGGAATTCTGGAAAAATTAGAAGTTATAGCCCGATTTCGATTAATCGAAACTAAATTCGATTAATCGATTTTGGAATTTCGATTAATCGAAATGGATTTCGATTAAT
Organism: Chloranthus sessilifolius; assembly: GCA_021018995.1. NCBI lineage: Eukaryota > Viridiplantae > Streptophyta > Magnoliopsida > Chloranthales > Chloranthaceae > Chloranthus > Chloranthus sessilifolius. The sequence continues at coordinate 46,699,556 of CM037596.1, forward strand.
CGACTGGCTCGCGCCAGTGAGCTCAAAATTTTAAAATTTTAAACAGACACGATTTCGATTAATCGAAATGGTTTCGACTAATCGAATTTGACTTTCGATTAATCGATTTGGGAAATCGATTAATCGATTTTACGCGGCTTAACTTAGTTTGAAATCTCGATTAATCGATTCTGGATTTCGATTAATCGAGCCGAGGCCTATATATTAGAAATTAGGGATTTTCTTCCCCATTCGAATCATTTGCACTTTGAGTTTTCGAGCGCCTTTTCTCCTTCTTCTCCGGCCATCCATCCGTGCTAGGGTTTTGGGGTTTCTTCGACGATTCCGGACCAAGATCGCCTATTTTGGATCGAAACTCCACGGTAAACCCTAGATTTATACTTTCCTTTTTCGTTTGAAATAGATAAACCCTAGTTTTCTCAAAATGCCGCCTAAAACTCGTCTATCTTCAAGGAAGGCGACTTCCAAGCTACCGGTTAGGCGTAAGAACGCCGCACCACCACCACCTACCCCATCGCCGGTGAGGACTCCATCACCGTCGGAATCGGAGACCACCTCCGGTTCGACGAGCGCATCTACGCGCGAGTCTTCCCGCGAATCGACCCCCATGCCACCACCACCCACCAACGTCGAACAACCAAATGAATGGTGGGCGGCAAAGACCTTTGAGGTCGAATACAACATCGACCCTACCCTTTTCACCAATCCCGATTTACCGGGCGAGACCCAATGGGCTCGAAATTACCTCACCAACGCCGGACTCGGCAACCTTCTAAAACCAATCCGGGGTTCTTACTACCCTAGATTGGTTAGGCTCTTTTACCAAGGGCTAACCGATGGCCCTACCGATGATTGCATAATCACCAAGATTGAGGGTCGTCTCTATACGATCACTCGTCGCCACATCCACGAGGTAATCGAGTGTTACCTCGATTTCACCCCGGAAACCACTCTTTTCCCACCTTTTGAGGAGGAACCCCGTTTTGAGGAGGTCATGACCCGTATGACCAACGGGAAAAAGGGGTCGGGATCCTCCATCAAGAGGGTTGACCTTCCACCTTACATGTGGATGCTTGATTCCATAATCAAGTGTAACCTCTACCCGATGCGCCACGACCTTTGGTAGCGTGGACAAAGTGCAACATGCACTTTACGTGGCCTTCTGTGGCCGGTGGTTCGACGCCACGATGGTCATCCTAGAGGGGATGAAATACATCAAGGGAAAGTTGATGAAGGGCAACATGAGGCCCAAGGAAAATATGCCCTATGCTCGTCTCATATCGAGCATGTTGGAGTGCTACTCTGCCGAGCCATCCTACACCATCTCACCTCACGAGGTGAGGGCTACGGATCACGTGAAGACATTTACAAAGTCTTCATGGACCCGTAGCTACAACCTTTTAAAGCGGACCCTACCAGCTCCGGGTCCCGCTCCCGCCCCAGCAGCAGCAGTAGCACCGCCACCAACCCCGCCACCTCAGCAGGACCCACCCGTGGGTGGGGCACACCCTATTCCCGTAGAGCCATTCGTGGAGAGGGTTCCCTCCCACACCACAGCCTCACCGACACCACCTGCACACTCCGCGCCCGCGACACCCACCTCATCCTACCGCCGGCGCGCCGCTCCACCCGGTCCTACCATCGAGGACGTGTTGGCTCGTATGGAGGCCAACAACGACCGGATGAACCGACGGATAGACTTTTTGATGTTCCACACACTCCGCCACATCTATCCTACCGACTACCGCCGCTACCTCGCCCAGGAGGAGGAGTGGACGGCTGGACGCACCGCCTTCCATCGAGGACCCGTCTTCCATCCCACCACAGACGCGGCTCCTTCCACATCCACATCTACTCCGCCGACAGCGACGCCGCAGCCAGCTCCAGCAGACCCGCCAGCCACTGTCGCACCGCCACCCCAGATGGAGCAGCTTGCTCCAGTACCCGACCAGCCTGACGAGGGGATTCCCTGACTCTGTTGTATATTTTGAGTTCTCATTGTATATATGTAGAGTTTTTGTACGCCAACTCTGTTGTGGCCTTGTAAATTTAACTTTTTATATAAATCAAATTTTGTCTCAATCGTCTAATTTTGTTTAAATTATCACCATTTTTGTATGTGTAACTGCCAAAATACGTCTGAGTCTATTGGACATCTTCACCTGTGTGTCTGGGGAGAGAGAGAGAGAACCATACCGACGAACCTTGGCCTATTTTCGAGGATGAAAATTCCCAAGGTGGGGGAGGATGTAATAGCCCGAAAAATCACACAAAAACTATGACCTCGGGATCCGTGCCCAATTGGTCACAAGTTTGACCAATCAGGAGATCATGAGTTAGCATAGAATGTGATGAACGGACGAGATGTGATAGGTGGAGTGATTTCGTTGTGTGTGATGTAAATGAGAAGTCACTTACACCTACCACGGTGTATGTGCTCAACACACAAAGAGGGAGATAGATAAAAGGGTTTAATAACCCTAGATGTGTATTTTTGGTTGTTGAAGGAGAGTAAAGAAGAGAGAGAGAGTGAAGAGAGTGATTAATGCAAGGAGTGAATGCTAGTTGAGGAAGAGAGATTCAAGCAATAAACGCCGGATTCGACGCGAGGGATCTGTTAGAACCAAAGATGGAAACCCTAGCCTTCCAACTATCTGATTGAAATCAACTTGAGATCTATTCAAGGTAAGATTTTTGTAAATAAAATGCATAGATTATAGGGGTTAAGTTGTAGTTGAATGTGGGTCAAAATCATAGGATAATGGCCTAGAAAAATAGAGGAAAAAGTATGGAAAAAGATTGGGAAGAACAGCTCGAAAGGGGCTGAATCTGACAATTTCGATTAATCGAAATTGGGTTTCGATTAATCGAAATTGGCCAGGAAGTTGAAAGGTCAGAGGACCCCGATTTCGATTAATCGAATTTGATTTCGATTAATCGACTTTGGATTTCGATTGATCGATTTGGGGATCGATTAATCGACTGAGAACCTCCAGTGGACCCCAGGGGTTGGAGGAAATGACTTGAGGAAAAATCGACTAATCGAAATGGGATTTCGATTAATCGATTTTAGTTTTCGATTAATCAATTTGGGATCGATTAATCAACTTGTGAAACTCGACTGTTCGAACTGAGAGTCTACTTTGCGAAAAGAAGAATTTCGATTAATCGAAATTGGATTCGATTAATCGAATGAAAACTCGACTGTTCGAACAGTGAAATTACTTTGCGAAAAGAGGAATTTCGATTAATCGAAATTGGATTCGATTAATCGAATGAAAACTCGACTGTTCGAATAGTGAAATTACTTTGCGAAAAGGAGAATTTCGATTAATCGAAATTACTTCGATTAATCGATATTGACCTTCGATTAATCGATTTTGGAAATCGATTAATCGAATCAGATTCGATTGATCGATTTTGGAGTTCGATTAATCGACTGACATGAATTATGTTGACTTTTGGGTTTGACTTTAAGATTCTTGGAGGGTCTTATACCTTCTTTATTGCATCCTTTGTGATGTGTTTTACCTGTTATGTGGTACCATAGGTGGTACGTGTGGACTAGTGCACAAGGAGCCACGTGGGACCTTGATGCATTGATCAAATGAAGACTTGAGGTAGGGAACACCTTGAACATGTACCTTATTTTACAAGAGCATGTATGTAGTGATATAGAATTCAATTCAAATGTTTATTTCTTAAGAATTTGTGAAAAGTGTGTGTGTGACATCCACAAGAGTAATCATAATGAGCCATCCTGTGGGATGAAGAAGTAAAGAGATAAGAGCATCAGGGGTGATGCAAGTAAATGGATACATCCCAGGGATGTATCCAAGGATTGAATCATGTTTGATAGGGCCTAACTGATATAAGATAACACATTTACACGGTGAATAACTATATGTAAGGCACCGATATTTTTGTTATTTGAGGTTTGATAGGGTACCCCACCGACGTGGCGGGATATCCACGACTGACACGGCAGGATATCCGTGACCGATACGGCGGCGAAACCGTAGGCCAGTGCGGAGGCTTATCCGTACATAGTAAGCACACCCCAGGGGTGTTGATTGAGAAAAGTGAAACCCCGCCACCAATCCCCAGGGGAAAGGGGCTTGGGTACTATTTGTATTCCCAGGGAATACGGTTAAAACTGTCTATATAGATGACGATGATGGGTATCTCGTCGGGGCTCGATGCTATATTGCTCGGGGATTACTTAAGTTGAAAGTTTAAGTTTTGCTTTAGGCCTTCTCAGCATCATTCATGAGTAAATGAAAATATAAGAAATCAACAGTAAAATGAAATGCTTTTTAACTGTTCATTAACAACTGCATAGATACATCATGCATGGCATATCATGGAATATATGTGAGTTATAATTTATATGTTCAACCGTGTTCGTTCCCTATTGAGCTAGGATGTAGCTCACCCTATAGACTATACGTCGCAGGTCCACTGCTAGCAGCTGCCGAGGCTTCAGGAGACGCTGACCCCGGTGAGTCGGACCTTGCGGCCGGCGAAGAGTTGGAGCCACCTCCAGAGGACTTCTTCTAGAGGACTCCGTTGTGCCACTTTGTGAGATTCTTGGAGAGGTTTTGTACGGCTTGGTATGTCAAGCCTTTATTTTGTTTAAAATCATGTATATAAGGAGTTGAGATTTCTCTTTTGGGACGAACCATTCGTGATGATTGCTATCATCGATGGTTCGGATCGGTTCTCCATTCATGTAGAGGCATGAGGGTAGAACTGTCTTTTGGAGAGTTAATTAACATAGATTTAAATTCTGCAATTTTGTTTATTATTTTATTACAATGCTTGATATACCGGTGTTCCGTGCTTAGCTAAGGGCACGGTCAAGATGATCGTGTTGATGGCACGGGTTTCGGGGTGCCGAAATCCGGGCTGTCACAGAAAAAGTCTGAAAAATTAGAAATGTACAAAATATAAGAAAACAGAAGCAAAAGAAACAGAGAAAATCTTGGGTACAATCTAGTTAGAATCTGTCTCAAAACTTGTCCCATCCCATCTTCTTTGCATGCTCTTACAAGAGAGCCTCTTCTTCTTTCTTCTTTCGTTCCCTCTCTGCCTTTCTTTTCTCAGGAGTTTTGGGTATGGTTGGAGCCCTGACCCTCATTTTTCTCTTCTTTGGTTCAGGAGGGATCTCTGAAGATTTATCAATGGTTGGCTCAAGGGGTTTGGTGGGAGATTTTCCTTTGGGGCCCTTACCTTTGGAGGCTTGCCCTTGCTGAGGCAGAGGGGGAATAAGAGGTGGTTGGGCTGGTGCTGGCTCAGGAGGGCCAACAAGGGATTTAGCTTTTGCTTGCACCTGAGGCAGGAGAGGACTTTTCCCTTTTTTTGGTTTAGGGGGAGCCACAGAAGATGGTTCTTGTACTTTGGCCGCAGGGATGGCAGTGCTTTTCCCTTTCACGCGCTGGCTTAGTGGTGGTGCCTCCTCAGACTGGGCGGATTTGTCTTTTCTAATTTTCAAAGATCCACCTGGGGGGTAGTCCTCTTGCGACCTTCCTTGAGGATAGGATTGTTCGAAATTTGGATGAAGGAGCGGATGAGTGGGGGCACTGGGATCCTTTGGTGGTTCAGAAGCAGAGTCGGAGTCAGAAGGAAAAATCTCAGTGGGATCCAATCCAATGGCAGCAGCAACCTGTCTGCGTTCCTCTTTGGAAAGTAGGCGACCATGGGGATCATCCTGAGCAGAAGCTCTAGTGACCTTTGGAGGGGGGGATGGAGGGGCCGGCCTTTTTCCTTTTTGGGCTGCAGTGGCTCTTTTAGAAGTGGGCTTTTTCTTGGAAGGAGTGCATTTTCTTTTGGGCGCAGGAGAGGGAATAGGGGGGGCACTGAGAGAGGAGCAGGAGCTGTAGTAGGGATTTGAGCAGGAGCAATAGGTTGTGTAGGTACTGTAAAAGGAACTGTAGTAGGCATTTGAGGAGGAACAGGAGGAGGTACCTGCATTGGGGCTGTAGGAGGTGGGGGAACAGATTGTGTAGGTGTTGGGGTAGGGGCAGTGGAAGAAGATGGGCCTGGTTGTGTGGAAGAAGATGGGGCCTTAGGGGGAGCTGTGGCGAGAGGGGTGGCCTGTATGGGTTGGGAAAGTAGGAAGGCAACTCTCTCTTCCAAGATTTCAATTTTCTTGTTAGCCCATAGGAGATTGGTATCTGCAAGCTCCTTATATGTCGGTTGATCTCCTGAGCATTGTTCAATTTTTTCTCTAATAGCCTGTTGTGCTTTTTCGCCCTCTCTGCATTGTCCTTTTCAATCGCAGTAGTCATTCTGTAATATGTTGCTGCAGCCTTGTTCGCATTTAGGGTCTCCAAAATTTCCTCCCACCCTTTGGAAATATCTCTCAAGTGCTCGCGGTGAGCAAGCTTCACGCCACTAAGTTTTTGTAGCAAGGGGTATTCGATGGCTTGGCGGAGTTGGGCCATGCCATTGAGAACATCCCTCTTGATATAGGGATTGTCCCTCATGGCATGGAGGAGGGTGAAGTAGGGGGGTGTAATAGGAGTGTCTGGGTAAGATGGGTAGAAATGGAGTGGAAGAAGTAGAAGGGGATTGATCCTGGGGGAGAAGAGTGGGTGGTGTAAGGATGAAGTCAAGAGAAGAGGTGGAAGTGGCTGGGGTAGTCTGTGTTGAATGGTCAGTGAATTGAGGAGGGGGTGGGAGAAGAGGTGGAATGGAAAGTATGGGTGGAAAGTGAAATGAAGGAGGGGCAATGGATGTGGATGGGTCTGGGTAAGGGAAGAATGGAATGGTGAAGGGTCGAAATGGAAGGGATGGGGTTGAATGGGAAAGGTGAATGGGAATGGAATGGGGTCAGTTTGGGTAGAAGTGTTGGTAAATTGAGGTGGAGGTAGTATTAGAGGGGGTAGGGTAGGTAGAGTGGGAAAGGAGTAGTCGGGTATGGTGTCATGGAGGGGGAAGGGTGTAGGTAAGTCAATGTGGGTGAGGTCTGTTGGAACTGTGGAGTCAGAGGTGGAAGGGGGTTGGGTCAATGGGGTGGTAGGAGGTTGTGTAAGGATGATGGGGGTTGTCAATGTTTGAAGGGTGGATTGTATGTTGGTGATGTCCGTTTGCATTTGGGCTTGGGTCTGTGTGGTGTTGGAGAGTTGGGTTTGGATGTCATGTATGAGGGAAAGGATATGGGTAAGGGTATCTGAGGTTGGTTGAGGTGGAGTATGAGGATAGGAAGGAACAGGTTGGAAAGGGGAAGTGGGGGCATGATGGAAAGTGGTAGGGGGAGAAGGTGAAAGGGCTGGGGAGTGATGTGGTGAAGGGAGTGGCGAATCTGGGAGAGGGATGTCATGGGTGTGCAAGGTATCAAGCAGGGTAGTCATGAATGCCTGATACCCTGAAGTGGTGGCTAAGTTAAAGTCCAGATCATGGAGAGGTTGGACTAAGGGTTGGTCAATATGGGGTGTGTCTGTGGGAATGACAGGGGAGGTGGAAGTGGGTAAAGATATGGTAGCTGTTGTGTGAGAGGGCTTCTTTTTGAGGTAGGTTATCAGGGGAGGGCTGTCAGAGTGTGGATAAGATGATATGGGAGAGACTGGGGCTATGTATTGACGTATGGTGGGTGAAGGTGGAGTGTTGTCCTGGGGTTCAACACTTTCCACCCAGGAATGAATCGCAGTGGGGGGTGGAATGGAAAAGGGAGATAAAAGAGGGAAAGGGAGAGATGGAATAGGTGAAGAAGTTAGTGGAGAGGCAAGTGTGGTGGATGGAGGGATTCCTACAGAAGCAGAGGTAACAGAAGCCCGCGCCACCTTCTTTGGGGCAGGGGTTTTAGCCTTCTTTTTGGGGGTAGGGGTGGCCTTTGCCACAGCAGCTCCCTCTCCCTGCGCGGAAACACTCTGAGCTTCAGCCTTCTTCTTCTTCTTCTGGGGATCCATTAGACTTCTGCTGATCCCCCACTGTCTTTTGGCAAATGTGGTGGGAGTGAGGTCAATAGATAACTCCCCCACTGGTATCTTGTACCCTCCCCTCAGAAGTAGTCTGGTAATGAGTCTTCCGTAGGGGAGAGTGTGGATTTTCTTTTTCAGCCCCAACTTCACCATTGTATCCTTCATAGCCTCGAAGATCAACCATGCAACATTCAATCCATGGCCCAGAGAGAAGGAATAGAGAGCATCAGCAATTGGTGTCCTCCTTTCTTGCTGATGGCCGGAGCAATAGATATTCTTCCTCAGCACTTGATCGATGAACAGCAGTTTGGTCTCCAAATCTCTTCTTCTGATGGAGTCCCCTGTGGCTTTCAAGCCTCTGGTAATGGCCTGGGCAATTGTGTCAATGGGGGCACTCACAGGGGCACCATAACATGATTGGGATCAAATGGCGGGGATGCCCATGACTTGACAATTAACTCGGGCTAACATCTCAAAATTGTCAACTAATGCAAGGAGGCTGGCTGCCCATGTGTCTCAGTGCGACCTAAGGTCTTTGGTAAAGAGTTGCACTAACCTAGGGTAGGCTAGTGCAGGAATCATTTGCATCAAGGGGAACAATCCAGTCTTGCGCAAGAACTCAATGGCAGGTGCTGACAATGGCTCTGATTCAAAGAAAGAGATATCGAAAATGGCTTTAGGCTCTAAGGGAATGGAAATGAGGAGCTCAAAGGGTGTAGAATAATCAAGTGTTTGAGCAGCCACCTCAGGAACCATCTCCTTCCCTTTTTGTTGTGCCGTAGAGGACTTGGCTTTCTTAGGGGTAGGCTCCACAGTGGCCTTGTCCCTGGCTCTCTTCACAGGTGCACTTTTGGGAGCCATCACGACTCTCCTTGGTGAGTGTGCAGTTGAAATTTTGAAAGGAAAGATCAAGAGCTGAGTCTAACCCTAAAAGTTAGGGTTCTATTCAATTGGACACACGGTGGATCTCAAGAGCTCTTAGAAGGGGGTAACTGTTGATGGAAGCTTTAAGAACAAAAATCCAAAATTTCAAAGTAAGCAATGAACTGTAGACAGGAAGCTGGAGGAGAGAGATTGAGAGGAATGGGAGCTAGGGTTTCGCTGGCAGGAGAGGAAAGAGAAAGTAGTAAGGAAAAGTAGCGCGGGGTGGGATTTAAATATCGTGAGGCTCGGCGCGCTTTGAAAATATCCGCTCGCTGGCTGGGAATGAATGGGTCGCGAGATTAGATGTTCCTTTAAACTGCGCGATGCAGCCCACCTAGTTATATCTGAAACTCGCGACAGTAAAACAAAGTAGTTCTTTATGAACTGCGCGAGATGGGACCACACCCATTATTCAGAACCCCGCGATGGCTTAACCGAGGTAGAATTCACTCACCCACTAGTCAACTTTTTGACCCTGACTTTATGGGTGGATTCTCTCACAGACTCTCTTTCAGGGACACCCATAAGCATTATAAAGCATTCACAAATTCCCATACTCTCAAGGCATTAAATTCACACATCATGAAAAGCATTCAAATACTACATTATCATTCAATCGCTTGAAATTAGCAAACAAGGGGAATAGGAATAAAAGTAGGCATAAAGCACTAAACTCATATTCCAACAAGATTGTTGCACATTCCTCTAAACTTTAAAGTACATATTATACAAAGGTGCACAGCTCTTGTCATCAATTCAATGAAAGATCCCCTTGAGGGTCTGAGGATCATTCACCAATCAAAAATTGGCCCTTGGGATTAACCACTGGTTGACTGGGCAACCTTCCCTCTTCTCTTTTGGCTAAGGTGTTTGCTAGTTGTCCAATCTGTTCTTCCATCTTCTTGATGCTCTGACCATGAGAGTTCACAATCTGAGCCAAGGAACCCAGGTTTTGCAGTGAGGTCAAGACCTGGTCCTCGAAAGAAGTATTTCTAGGTTGAGAAGGGGGTAAGACCAACTGATTTTGCTGCTGATGGTGCTGGAAAGTAGACCTAGGGGCATTCCCTTGATTGAACTGCTGCTGCGGCCTTTGTGGTAAGGCCAACATCTGCTGGGGCTGCATGTAGTTGTCTTGCTTCCACCTCAGATTTGGGTGGTCTCTCCATTAGTAACCAGCATTTTGGTGCTGGTACCCATATGGCTGCCTATTGTAGCCCCCAGATAGTTGCTGGCCATAAGATTGAGTAGCAGCAGCATGTTCCAAAATCAATTTAGGAAATTACCCTTCAGATGGACATTCATCCACTGTGTGTTGTGGGGACTAGCATATTAGACATGCCTCTGCCACATGAGCAGCCCTTCTGGGTTGCATCACAGTCAATAATTTGTCAAACTTCATAGAGTGGTTTGCCATTTGCAGCTGCAAGTCATTGTTCCCAGACACCTCATAAACTTTTCCTCTTGATCCAGTAGCAGGCCCCACCTTTGACTCAGATTCCTGACTAGTTCTTGCCAGGGATGGCTTTTGAAAAGCATTCTCACTAATCACCTTAAACAATTACCATGCCTCCTCAGCAGTCTTGTGCATGTAGGATCCACGACAAGAGGCATCGACCATATCTCTATTTTTCTCATCAATCCCATTGTAGAAGCTTTGTACAAGCTGCCACTCAGGGATCTTGTGGTGGGGGCATTGTTTGAGCATCTCTTTAAACCTATCCCAGGACTGGTTAAAATCCTCAGTTGGGGATTGAGCAAACGCAAGAATCTCTTTCCTCAACTGGCTAGTTTTGGTCTCAGGGAAGAACTTGGTTAGGAATTTGGTCTGCAGATCTTTCCATGAAGCAATGCTATTGTTGGGAAGAGTGGTCAGCCAGGTACTGGCCCTATCCTTCAGAGAGAAGGGAAAGAGTCTGAGCCTAGTAGCCTTAGGTCCCAAACCAGTGATATTAAAAGTGGTGCAAGGCCGAGAACTGGTCAATATGCTTGTAAGGGACCTCTTTGCTAAGCCCATGGAAAGCTGGTAGCATCTGGATGATTGAAGTTTTTATCTCATAGTTCCCCTGAACATCAGGGAATTGAATGCTAAAAGGGGAGTTATAGTCATCCGGAGCATTCAACTCCTTAAGGGTTCTGGGTTGTTCTTCACCCATAATTGCTGTCACAGATTCTCTTGGGGGCTCTCCTGTGGTGTGCCTGTCTCTTCTAAGTCTCCTTCCCCTTTCTAACTCAGGGTTAAGAGGCTCTAAAGCAGGGCTGAGGGATCTCCTCCCTAGCATACAAGCACACCAACAGCAAGGAAAGCTTCTTGCAAGCACATTGCAAAAGAATATTTGTACACTAACAAATTTATCTAACTAGTTTACAACTATTCAAAGAATACATTTAAACTATCCTAGATACTGCTAGAAATTTTTTTTAAGAAAGATAGACAGAGCTTTAAAAGTCAGAGAGTTTGCAAACAAAGGTAGCCAAGCTCCAATTGCAGTTCAACTATCCTTCACTGCTGCGGTCTAGATCTGCAAGAAAGGTTCAAAATTATGTCAGCAGTATCAATTATTCACATGTGCAAAGAATACTAAGAATACAAAAACTAAGGGTCTACTAATAGATCATCTTTCCCCGGCAACGGCGCCAAAAACTTGTTGGAGGAATTCTGGTGTGCTTACATTATTGGTTGGTGGTGAAAGTCATTAAAAATCAAAGAAAGAGTAAAACAGGGGGAGAATTTAGCACAACTTAGAAGTCCTAGACCTGCAAGATACAGGGTCCTTTGTAGCAAGTTTTGATAAGTAAGAGTTTGTCCCACAGGAAAAGGTGATCTACAGCTCCAAAGGAGCCATCTCTAGTAGTCCCTCCATATCTGACTACAGATCTGGCAGTCCTAAAAAGAGGGGAGTTTAAGGTCACTTATTCTAAGTATTCTAATGTCTAAACTATAGAAAGGGTTGAGAAGATGGATGGAGTGTGGAAAATAAATATAAAAGGGTGAGAAGTATGTTATTGAGCCCAGATCAGAGGAGTTTTGTAACTCAGATTCCGATCTTATGTTATAGAAGTCCTGTCCAGTGGCTACATTATCACTACTAAGGAGAAAGGATCCAACCCATCACTCTGCCATGATTCCACCCTTAAGGTTATAACATGTCCACTCAAATGGTCATAGATTATCCCATAGGGGAGCCACTATCCAGGGATGGGTCAAAACACAACAAGTAAATCATTGCAGGCACTATTTCATCCATGCTACCAGCTCAAGAATCCATAGGGAACCTCAATCTCTAAAGCTCTATATGTGGGGCTAAGGCTGTATAGGACCATGATAGCCCAGACACATAGAACCAGGAAGAGATTGAGTACAACCTTCGATCTAGCTGTCCATTGCTTGAGTGAGGCTATAATGGTCTAGTCACCAGCCTATAATCTCTATAACCAGATCAGATCGAACATCTGATGGCGGATCTATACAAATATAGGGGAGCCTGCCTTTGTGCAATCTCTCACCAGGCTTCTACAAGCTCAGGTGTAAAGAAGAAGGATCCATCTTGGATCGGTGGATTAGAATCACCCTAAGGCTATAATCTGTCCACTTAAATGGTCATAGACTATCCCAGAGGTTATCCTCCTCACAGAGCCCAAAACAAAACAAGAATATCACTGCTACCGCCATGGTCACAAGGCTACCAGCTCAAGCTCCCATGGGGATTTCAGATTTAGTAGGTCCTGTGGTAGAGCTAAGGCTGTAGGACCATAATAGCCCAGACACACAGGTCACTTGGATCTGAGTGGCCCTTAAAATTAGTCCTCCATTGCTTTGAAACACAGCCAAAGCAATGGCGGATCACAAGGCAGCAGCCTTGCACAGAGCATCCCACATTCAAACACAAATCCCACAAAATATAGAACCTATTATAGAACTTCCATTAATCTAGTTCAAAAACACATACAAAGGCATAGCCAGCAAGTGCTGGACTATGGAGAGAAGGAAAGAGAAAAAAAAAACTACTTACAGCTAAAAAGAAAGAGAAAAGAAAAATGATCTAAGATGTGTTCCCAGATACCAAAACCTAAGCTAGGTATGGGTTCATATAGCAGTGGGGTGGCAGCGCATTAGGGTTAGGAAATCCTAATTTTAACAATGCCACGTGGCCTAATAGTGATCCTTGGATGCCTCGGGGCACGTGCATGGAGATTTGAGCATGGGAGTGCGTGCCCTAATCGCTGGAAATTCTCAGAAGGTCCTCTACTGAAGAGATGGAAGTTTAGGTTCAGAGCTTCGCTAGGTAGCTATAGTTTCCTAGACTTGTCGCGTGGTAGCTCTTTGCTCTTCGCTAGGATGATTTAACATTAAAGCTTCAGCCGTTGCGAGGTTGCCTTGGTTTGCTCTTCAGGCAGTCGTGCGGTAGAGAATTGCGCTCTCGCTGGATTAGGCTTTGCGAGGTTGAGTAGAAAACACATTCTTAGATGTCGCGGGGTTGAAGTTCAAGTAGTCGCGAGGTTGCTCGGTCTTCGCTGGGTTGATCTTCGCGAGGATGGCTTTGCCTTCGCAAGGATGTTTTCTTCTTGAATGGCGTGAGAACTGCGCGAGGAGTTCTTCTTCTGATAATTACATCCCGCAGCAACTGCGCGATAGCTACACAAGGAATCTTCTGAAGCTCTCTCTCCTCAGCCAATCTGAGCGAACTGTGCGAGATTGAGAAAGGTCTGCTTTGAACTGCGCGATGTGTTCTACTCTTGAGCTTCGCGAGAGCTGTGCGAGTTTGAGTTTCTGAAGCTCTTTAGTCAGTCATCTGCGTGAGAGGTTGCTGTAAAGTCTTGGGAAGCTCAGCTGAACTGCGCAAGGCATATTTCTCCTGAATCCTCTAAAGCTTGGGTCAGCTGTGCGAGGCTCATTTCAGGTCTAGATTCAGAGTTCATTCTTCTGAGGGATTTCTGGTGCCAAAGTAGGCTCCTTAACAGGATTCCTGGCCTTATTTCACTGCTGATTATTATCTACATAAAACACTTAACAAGAACTTATTAGGAGGCTAAGGGTCTAATCAAAGGTTAAGTTAAGGGGTGAAAAGTGGTACTTTTCAAGTCTTAACAACTTCTAGAACCTCTCGACATGTACTGGGGAGCTTTCGATAGCTTCATTTATAACTCCCAACCTCTCGACAACTTCATTCCCTTCTCTTAGAACCTCTTGATAGGTTGCCTTTAAAGCATCAGGAGCTCTCGATAGGTCCTCCCCTTTGCTTTCATAGCTGACATACATTCTAGGTTGTTGTTCTTCACTTATTCAATCACTCAACACCCTCTTGGTGGGTTTAATCTTCATTCCTTACAATTGCACTTAGTCCTAAGCATACTAGATGGGCCTATGACATTCTCATGAACTTCTAAGGCTCTGTGGATTGTTTGATTGGAGCACATGTTGAGCAGCAAATTGCTTATTTGGCCATTTTAGGTGGACGTCTGCACTAAGACTGCAATTTATTGCTTATCTATAAAATACACTCAAAGCACATTATTAGTCAACTTAAGGGTCCACAAAAGGTCAGGTTAGGATGTGAAAAATAGCATTTTTTACTGCTTAATAGTGGCTCCATAGATTTTTCAACACAAGTCTTAAGCCTCTGTCCATTCACTTTCATGATTTTCCCAGACTTGGGATCCATGATATCCACAGCCCCAGATGGGGATGCATGAATCATAGTATAAGGATCATCCCATCTGGTTCTCAATTTTCCTGGGAACAATTTGAGCCTAGAGTTAAACAGCAATACCTTTGCACCATGCTCAAAGTCTCTTCTCAACAGGCCCTTGTCAAAGAATGACTTAGCTTTTTCCTTATAGATCTTTGAGTTGGCATAAGCATCTAATCTCAACTCCTCAAGCTCTGACAGTTGCAGCTTCCTGTGAACCCCAGCAGTAGTTAGATCCATATTTAATATTTTAGTAGCCTAAAAGGCCTTGTGCTCTAACTCTACTGGCAGATGAGAAGCCTTGCCATAGACCAGTCTGAAAGGGGACATTCTTATTGGGGTCTTATAGGCAGTCCTATAAGCCCACTGTGCATCAAAAAGCTTAACAACCCAATCCTTCTTATCTATCCTCACTATTTTCTCTAAGATATTCTTGATTTTCCTATTTGAAATCTCTGCCTACCCACTGGTCTGTGGGTGGTAAGGTGTAGCAATCCTATGTGTAATAGAGTACTTCTTGAGCAAGCTCTCAAAGTACCTATTACAGAAGTGGTTGCCCCCATCACTGATGATGGTTCTGGGGGTGCCAAATCTTGAGAAAATATTTTCCTTCATAAACTTGAGGACTACTTTATGGTCATTGGTCCTTGTGGCAGTTGGTTCCACCCATTTGGAATCATAGTCCCCAGCCACTAAGATAAACGTATAACCAAAAGGAGGGAAAGGGCCCATAAAATCAATGCCCCAAAGCTCAAACAGTTCTACAACTAATATGGGCTATAATGGCATGGAATTTCTTCTTGATAAGCTACCCATCTTCTGAAATCTAACATAGGCTTTACAATGTGCATGAGTATCCTTGAATAAGGAAGGCAAATAAAATCTACATTGCAAAATTTTAGCTGTTATTTTGTTCCCACCAAAGTGACCCCCACAGGCACTTTCATGGCACATGCTTAGAATACTGGGGAAGTCACACTCAGGGACACACTTCCTAATTATTTGGTCTGCACAGTACTTGTATAGGCAAGGATCCTTTCAGAAAAATTGTTTGACTTATGAAAAGAATACGTATTTATCCATTTTAGACCAATGGGAAGGGATCTTGCAAGCAGCCAAGTAGTTTACAATGTTGGCAAACCATGGGACAGAAGCCTGAATAGCAAACAACTGCTCATCAGGGAACATATCTCTAACAGGTGTAGCACATTCTTCAAGCAAAATTCTAGACAGGTGGTCGGCCACCACATTCTCAACTCTCTTTTAATCTCTGATCTCAAGATCAAAATCTTGCAGCAGCAGGATCCATCTGATCAGCCCAGGTTTAGCATCCTTTTTGGCTAATAGGAATTTGAGGGCTGAGTGATCTGTAAAAACCATAATTTTATATCTAAGCAAGTAAGGTCTAAACTTGTCCAAAATAAAAACAACAGCCAGCAGCTCCTTTTCAGTTGTGGTGTAGTTGAGCTGAGCCTCTGCTTTTATTTTGCTGACATAGTATATCCCTATTGGCAGCTTGTTCTTCCTCTGTCCTAGGACAACACCTATTGCCAGATCTGATGCATCACACTTCATCTCAAAAGGAAGGGAGTAATCAGGGGCCTAGATTACAGGAGCAGAGGTGAGGCACATTTTTAAGGTCTCAAAGGCCTCAAGGCACTTAGCAAAAAATCAAATTGCACATCCTGGCACAGCAGGTGGCACAGTGGTTTTGCAATTCTGCTGAAGTCCTTAATAAATCTCCTATAAAATCCTACATGTCCTAAAAAGGATCTAACTTGTTTGACAGTTCTGGGTGGGGGCAGGTGTGAGATCAAGTCAACTTTGGCTTTGTCAACCTCTATACCTTTATGGAAATCCACATGGCCTAACACAATATCATGTGTTACCATGAAGTGACTCTTTTCCCAGTTGAAGACCAAATTGGTCTCTTCACATCTTTGCAAAACCAGGTTGAGGTGACTTAAGCACTGACTAAAATTGTCTCCAAAGACTGAAAAATCACCTTTAAAGATTTCCCAAAAACTTGTCAATCATATCAAAGAAAATTGCATACATGCACCTCTGAAATGGAGGAGCATTACACAATCCAAAAGGCATTCTCTGATAAGCAAAGGTACCAAAGGGACATGTGAATGTAGTTTTCTCTTGATCTTGAGGATACACAGGTATTTGGTAATAACCTGAGTATCCATCAAGGTAGCAATAAAATGCTTTTCCTACAAGTTTGTTTAGAATTTGGTGAATGAAAGGGAGAGGGAAGTAGTCTTTTCTAGTTTTGGAGTTGAGTTTCCTATAATCTATGCAAACTCTCTAGCTAGTGGTCCCCCTGGCTGGCATCAACTCCCCAGAATCTGAAGTAATAACTATAATTCCTGACTTTCTAGGAACCACCTATATAAGTGACACCCATTTTGAATCTGAAATGGGATAAATTACCCCTGCATCTAATAGTTTTACTATCTCTTTCAAAATCACCTCTTGCATATGAGGATTTAGCTTCCTCAATATCCCTAGAGGGTTTGGAACCCTCTTCCAAGTGCATTTTATGCATACACACTGAAGGGTCAATTCCACCAAGATCAGCAATTATTCAGCCAATTGCCCTTTTGTGCTTCCTCAACACATACAATAATTCCTCTTCCCGGTCACTTGTGAGAGAAGAAGAGATAATCACAGGAAGTTTGTTATTCTACCTCAAAAAGGCATACTTTAATATACCTGGCAGCTATTTTAGCTCCAGATCAGGTGGACATTCAATGGAAGGCAACATCAAGGTTTGAGGTAGGGGCAGTAATGTAGGTTTCCAATTGGAATATTGCACTAGGCCCACTACAGATTCTAATGTGCTGCTATCTTCAGTCATTAAAATTTGGGCCTCCTTCTCAACCTCAGTCCGCACACTTTCCAAATCATCAAAAACTTTATCTCAATCCAGCAGATTGGATAAATTCTCATCCACAAGGTCATCTAGTACATCAACTATAGAACAGTCCTCATTATCCAGCTGAGGTTGTCTTACGGCATTATACACATTTAGCTAAACCTTCATACTCCCGAAGGTGACCTCCATGACCCCAAATCTGCATGGAATACAGGCATTGGCAATGGGCAAGAATGGCTTGCCTATGATCACAAGAATGGGGATTTTACTTTTGCAAGGTTCCATATCCAAGACTAGGAAATTAGCAGGGTAAAAGAACTTGTCTACCCCTATCAAAACATCCTCAACCACACCCATGAGTCTTCTCTCATATCAATCAGCCATTTGGAGCACAATTGGAGTTGGTTTCAGCTCCCCCAAACCTAGCTGCTCATACATAATAAATAGCAGTAGGTTTACACTGGCTCCTAGATCTAGAAGAGCCCTACCAATGGTGTGGTAACCAATAACACAGGGGATAGTAGGTACCCCTGGGTCTTGCATCTTTTCAAGTGTGACAGTTGAAAGGATAGAATTCATATTTTCAGTTACAAAAACATTCTTGGATAAATGGACTCTTACTCTCCTCTTTTGAGTATAAAGGTCCTTCAAGAATTTAGCATAGGTAGGGACTTGTTTAATAGCATCAAACAAGGGTAAATTTATCTTGACTTGCTTGAATGTCTCCATCATATTCTCCATTTAGACATTTCCTTTATCAAAAGGGGAAGGTCCATCAAGGGCATGAGGAAATCACAATTGAGGTACTGCTGGTACCTTAGCTGCATGCCTAGCTACATCATGATCAAATTTTTGTCTTTTCCTTTTTTCTTTATTTATTTCTTCATGTTGGGGTTCCATTACAGCCCCCTTATTTTTCTCCTGCTAGTTCTCAGTAGTAGATGAACTCCTTTCCTCCTCAACACTCATATTTTTCTCTTTTACAGTTTCATTTCTCTCCTTTGCCTCACAGCTCACCTGGTTATCAAGCACCCTTCTACTCCTAAGGGTAGTGACTACCTTGGCCTCCTCATGGTATGAGGAGGCCTCACCACTCATATACTGACCCTTGGTATTGGCCAATGGTTGACGTGGCAGCCTGCCCTCGTCTCTCATGGCCAAGGCATTGGAAATTTGGCCAAGCTGGTCCTCTATTTTCTTTATACTCTGACTGTGAGAGTTCACTGTCTGGGATAGGGACCCTAGGTTTTGCAGAGATGCCAAAACTTGTTCTTCAAATTAGGGGTTTCTAGGTTGTGGTGGTAGCAAGGCCAATTGTTGATGTTGTTGTGGCAATGCCAACTAATTATGCTGTGGGGTTGGCTATTGGAAGGCTTGTCTGGGTGCATATCCCTGGTTATACTATGGTTGCGGTCTATTAGGTAGTGTCATCTGCTGCTGCTGGGGTTACTGATATAAGTCTTGTCTCCACCTCAAATTAGGGTGATTTCTCTATTGGTACCTACCAGGTTGCTTCCCATATGATTAGGCAGCATTGACACACTCCATAACCAACTTAAGGAATTGACTTACTAATGGACAATCCTCAATTAGGTGGGTGAGAGACTGGCATATTTGACATGCCTCCACTTGTGCAGCTAGTTTAGGCTGCACCACACCCATTAGTCTATCAAATTTCCGACTCAGGCTGTCCACCTTCCTTTCCAATTCACTGGGCAAATTCACTTCATACATCTTTCCCCTAGGGGCTGGTTCTTTTCCAATTGTAGCAGGCGTGTCAATGTCATTGCGGAATAGAGTCTCTTGCTGCATGGAGTTTTCACTGATAACATCAAAAAGCTCCCATGCCTCATCAGTAGTCTTGTGGAGGTAAGTATCCCCACATGAGAAATCCACCATATCCCTACTTTTGGAATCAATTCCTTGGTAGAAGCTCTGGACAAACTGCCACTCAAGAATTTGGTGGTGGGGGCATTGCTTTAATAGCTCTTTAAATCTTTTCCAAGCTTGATGAAAATCCTCAGTTGAGAGTTGAGCAAAGGAGATTATGCTCTTCCTCAACTTGCTTATTTTGGACATAGGGAAATATTTAGCCAAAAATTGGCATTGGAGATCATTCCATGACTGTATGCTATTTGATGGGAGCATTGAAGGCCAAGTTCTGGCTCTATCCTTTAGTGAAAAAGGAAAGAGCCTCAGCCTAGTGGCTTCCTCCCCCAAACTAGCAATGTTGAAAGTAGTGCACAGAGATAGGAATTTATCAATGTGCTTGTAGGGGTCCTCTTTACTCAATCCATGATATGAGGGCAGCATTTGGATGATGGAAAATTTAATCTCATATTTTCCTTGGACAGTAGGGAATTGAATGCAGAAAGGGGAGTTGTATACCCTTGATGCATTAAATTCCTTCAATGTCCTCTGTTGTTGTTCACCCATTTCAGTTGTCTCAGTCTCAACAGTTGGGTTGTGTGTGGTGTTCCTAGGTCTAAGAGTCATCTCAATCTCAGGATTTGGAGGTTCTAGGTAAGGTTAAGGGACCTTCTACCTAGCATACACACATATACAGTAGTAAAGAAAACTCACAGCACACTTAAAGAATTTGCACACAAAAATTACATCTAAACAAAATTTACAACTAACCTACTAACAGGGAATTCAACAAAAATGGAACTGAGTTTTAGGGTAAAAGAAATGCAAACATAAGCTAGCTAAACTCCAGCTGCAGCCCTAGCTTTTTCCTTCTACTGCTATCCAAATCTGCAAAAATTTCAACAAAAATTAGTAGTACTCTTATTCAATTAAAGGCATTGGTACAAATGAATTCAGTAAACAAAAACAAAAACTCAGGTCTACTAATAAATCAAAGATCCCCGGCAGCGGAGCCAAAAATTTGTTGGTCTAATTCAGATGCTTGCTGTTATTTTATTAGAAAATAATGATGGAAACTAAATCAAAGGAAGAGATGCAAATGGGGTTAGTACAACTGTCTAAAATAAACACAGTCCTGCAAGATCCAGGGCTGTTTTAGCAAGTTTTAAGTTAGTAAGAGTTTGTGCCATAGGGATGATTGATGTTTAACCACAAAGGGTTACTTTAGTAGGCCCTCCAGATCTGTATAGAAAGGGTTTAAAGAAGGGTGATGATGGTCATATGGCAAATAAAGATAAAATTATGAAAAGTAGGTAGCTAAGAATAAATCAGCTATGCAACTCAGATTTAGGGCTGATTCTGTAGGAATCCTTCTGAAGGCTACAAGCACATCAACAAGGTAAAAAAATCCGAAATAACCCTGCAATCTAGACTCCTCCTAAGGTTATAACCTATCCACTTAAATGGTCACAAACTATCCAATAGAGGAGGTTCAATCATTGGAAGGGATTGATCCTAAGGCTATAATCTATCCACTTAAATGGTCACAGACTATCCAAGAGATTTCCTCCCAGCAATGGGTTAAATCAGAATAGGGAAACCATTGCAGACACTATGTTTGCAAAGCTACAAGCATAGGCATCCATAGGAGTAAACAACCCTTGAAGACCCAACGGAAACCACAGGAAATCAAAGGTTGAATGAAGACTTAGATTCAACTGGTCATTGCTACAAAAGGCCTACAATGACCCAACTCACAAGTCTATAATCTCAGCAACCAAATCAGATCTACAATCTGATGATGGCTTTGTAAACAGAGAGCAGTTTGGCTTTGTACGATCTCTCACAAGGCTAACCAGCTCATGTGCAGAGAAGAAGAATCCATCTTAGATCTGTGATTTAGACCCCTCTTAAGGCTATAATCTGTTCACTTAAATGGTCATAGACTATCCAAGGGAGAGGGTTCAATCACAAAGGCCTGAGACAGAGCAATAAGGTTGCTACTGCCGCCATTGTTGAAAGGCAAAATAGCTCAAACAATAATGGGGGTCTCAGACCTATAGGCATCTATGCCTAAATCTAATAGATTTCTATGTGAAGAAAACACAAAGATTACGGATCTAATTAAAACAATAAACCTGACAAAATTGTAAAGAAACTTACAATACTTGCCCTCGAAGGCAACAACCAATGCGAACCCTAAATCAGCTCCCAAAGTTCTCACAAATGCCCATTACAAAACTAATTTAAAATCAAATGCTTACAAGAGAGTTAGCCAGCAAGTGCTGGACTAAGAAAGAAGAAAAATAAAATTGGAAGATTATCTAACCCTAACCCTAATTTGTTTGAGCTCACAGCTGACTGAGGTTGAAGGAAAGATGAAAAGAAACTATAGTAAGTATAACTTTTATACTCAGTCATAATGCCTTGGCCAATAGGGGAGAAAACCCTAATTTTACTATAGACGTGGCTTAGTTATAGCCCTTGGATGCCTCGGGATGTGTGGGAATAGATTAGGGCCTCAGGATGAGTGCCCTAGCAATGTGGATATCCCTAAAAAGTCCTTGACCTTGGAGTGGGAAGTGAGGAGCTAGAGCTTCGCGTGGATGGTGTGCTTTAAAGTGCAATTCACAAGGCTCTGATGTGTGCTCGCGGGGTTGGATTCAACTGTAGGAGGCTGCTCGTGCAAATGGCATATGCATTATCGCGCAGTTGGTTCTCTGATTTAAGGTGCGCGAGATCTGCGCGCTGAATTTTCTGAAGCTCGTTCGCGATGCAGCTACGCAATGTGTTGAATTTTGGTAATAATGAACTGCACAATGCATTGTAATACGCTGTGAGTGAACTGTGTTGTTGGTGCGCGCTTTTTCTGAGTTCCTCTCGGTTCCCGTTGAATCAGTGGCTCCAATTCTGTCCAAGTGCACTCTAGCGATGAGGTGTTTGGAATGTTAGAAATAAAGGGTTTTCTAGGAAGGTTCCTAGTTTGTTGCAATCAATAGCTGTAGATATTTAACGATGCTGCAACACATCAATGATCATGCTTTGGAGTGGGTGTGGGTTACTTCTTTACTGAATAGTCCGCTTGTGAACTATTCAGATAGTTTAGTTTTTCATCCCTTCCTGTTATTGTTATAGTTATGATCAATTTAGACTTCCAAATTCTCTTGTGAGTTTAGTTATGTGGGAATTTATTATAGTTTACTTAATTTAGTATTCTAATTCTATTAGGAGTCTAATTAATTTTAGTTTCCGAGCGCTACTAGAATTCTAATTAACATAATTTCCTAATACTACTAAAAGTAAAATTAACAGCGGTCTCCTAATTGTACTAGGAATGCAGGTGTATAATTTTTAATGAAACTCTAATTAAACTAAGCATGCTAGTTATACTGAAATTCTAAGTAAAGCAAGTATGCTACTTGTGTTGGAATTCTAATTGAAATAGAAGACTGATTTTACTAAAACTCTAATTTAAGCAATTAATTAATTTTATTAAAATTCTAATTAAAGCAAATAAGCTAATTTTGCTAAAATTCTTATTAAAGCAATGAAATAACATACTAAATTATGATTAAAAATAAAGGAACTGATTTGACTAGAAGTATGATCAGAGCAATAAATTAATTATACTAAGATTCTTACCAAAATAAAAGGACTGATTACTGATACTAGGATCTAATAAAGTGAGGAATTAACTAGGCTAGAATTATTTAATTAAAATAAAGGAACTAATTTTATTGGAGTTCTAATCGAAGCAATTATTCTAAGGATTTAATTGAAATAAAGCATGTAAATTGACTATACTAAACTCCGAAGAAGAAATTATGGGACTGATATTATAATCCTAATTAAAGCAACTAAGTAATTCTAAAAAAAAGGGTTTGGGCCCGCTATGCTAAGGAGGATTGGCATCGTTCTCATGTACCCTCCGTAAGCTCCCTTGGGCGAATTGGGTGGCTGAGATTAAAGATAAATTAGATTTATGATGATAAAATAGTATTTTTGGATTTTTTAGAGTCGATTTCGAAGTAATAATTATGAATTAAATTGATAAACTAAAATTATAGAAACTAAAATTAATATTTTAGATTTTTGGAGGTATTAAACTAAGGAATTAAATTAAAGTTTAAATTTCTAGGACTGAATGCGGGTCTGAAATCAGAAAATCAGACCCTATGATTAAGGACTGGCTCTAGAGTCTAAGACCTAGAACCAAAGATTAATGATAGGACTGGAAATGGAGATTTTAGAATGGAATTAAAGCCTAGGGTCGGTAAATTAGACCGTTAGATTAAGGAATGGTTCTAAATTCGGAAAACTAGAACTAGATATAAAAATCACGGTTTAAAAAAAAGGGTGCTACGGTCTAAGATTGAAAATTAAGACTAGTAATTAAAACTACGAGGAATATCCTAAGTCTAAAACTAAGATTTTTACCTAGGACCGGGGCTGTAGAGAGAAATCATCGAACATTCGAAGCTTGAATCTCAAAATTATGGTTAGGTTGCTCTATGTGCTCGTCCTCGAAGTTCTTTGGTTTCGGAATCCCAAAAAAATCCGTTCTCTCTCAAAAATTGCCAGCCTCTCCGGGGCAAATTAGAAAAAAATATTTTATTGGTTTTTCTCCAATTAAACGCCCTATTTCAGGCGTTTAATCAAATTGCGCCGGTCTCTCGGTGCTTAATCGCTTTGAGTAGGTCGCCGACTCAGTGAGCGACCGACTAACTTGCTCAGCGAGTTTCCTAGTCCTAATAGTGTTAGAACTAATTGCACACCCATTTTAGGGTGCGTAATCCAATTAAGCACTACTCTCAAAGCGTTTAATCAAGGAAACTTAGGGGTCAAGGACAGTGAGGCTAGGCCGGGCATAGGCCAATTGCGTGCTGGTGGTGTGGCGCTCAATCCGACCGTGCATCTCATGATGGACACAAGATCAAGTCTCGAGTTGGTCTAGGAAAAGGAATTCTGGTCTGAGAAGGGACTGATTGTACGCTTGTGATTTGGCATGCAATCGAATTTAGCGCTTAGTTTTAGGCACTTAATTCGGGGTTGTCCAGGTCCGAGTCGGGCTTGAAATGCCAGGCTATTATTTCAGCCTACATTTCAACTATATACTATTATTTCAGTATATAGTCTCCCTACGTTGGGATCTGAGCCACAGAGCTATTGTGTCAGCCTGTGTTCAGCCATGTACTATTGTTTCAGTGCATGATTCCCATGTCGGGAGTATGAGGCCTGAGCCACAGAACTATTATTTCAGCCTATGTCTAGCCATATACTATTGTTTTAGCATATGGTCCCACATTAGGGTTAGGGGTCTGAAATGCGAGACTATTGTTTCAGTCTGTAGTCTGACTATATACTATTATTTCAATATATAGTCTCCCTATGTTGGGATCTGAGCCACAGAGCTATTGTTTCAGCCTGTGTCCAACCATGTACTATTGTTGCAGTGCATGGTTCCCACGTTGGTGGTTATGAGGTCAAAGGTTGACCGAAAAAATTGTATATTTTGAGAGGTCAAAATAGGGGTGTCCACATATGCCCCTTTTCGGCGCGCTCTTGCGAATTAAGAACGCGTCGAAGAAGTAGACAACCCTCATTCAAGGTGTCTTCTCGTTTGTCTTGAGAAATCACAAATGTGAACTGGGGATGCTGACATGGCATGTTGACATGGCATGCTTAACTTTCTTTTCTATCAGCGCAAGCTAAAATGGAGCATTCGAATGGCAAATGGTAGTTGTCGAAGGGAACATTCTGGGTCTGTGGTGCATGGCCCATCCCGCCCTATGGCGCCGGCTAACAGAGGGATTTTATGCAATCGAGGTATCGGGGCATCAATTAAATGTCCAAAATAAGGTCCAGGGACCGATAATAATAAAATGAAGTATCATATAATATCAAAGGCTTTTACAAATCATGTCAGACCGAGCGCATCATTGCACACACCAATGTGTATCAGGCGTTCCTTTTTCTATAGGAGTTTGTAAGTTCTTAGATTAAATATACTTAATGTTCAATTTCCTATGGGAATGGTCGGTTTGGGCTGGTAATGGAAGTGGGGGTCTTGTGAGGTGTGCTCAATTGAATTCTGCGCAGTGGCGCGTGCACTTGATTCATCTGGAGTTGGCCTCTAAGTTGGGAATTCTAATGCTAATGTGTTTAAACAAATGATTCTGCACAGTGGAGTGTGTTCTTGATTGCGAGTTTAGACAGTCTTAGGTGGGAATTCTAGTCCTAATGTGTCTTAATAAATGATTTTGCGCAATGGAGTGTGCACTTGATCCAATTTTGCACAGTGGGATATGTGTTTAATTACGAGTTCAGACGGTCTTAGGAGTTAAAGGTCAAGTTTAAGTGTAATTTATTGTGCGCGAGTGATGAGGCGGTTAATCAGTTCTTTTTTAGTATTTAAAGAAAGGTGAGTCGGGTCTATTTATCTTGTTGCTTTGTTCTTCTTTTCTTCTCTCTTTTTTTTCCCTTTTTTTTTATTAGTAATGGGATTTTCAAAATTTAGGAAATTTGAAAATTTGAAATTTTAGGGATTTTAACTTAAGATCAATTCGGTGGTAAAACAGCGAAAAATGTGGCTTTTGAGACGTTGCTGACCAGATTCACCGGTATGAGATTTGTGGACCCGACCATTATTATGGTTGTTAAGATGACACTTGACATACCGAATACTCAGTCTAACCTTCTCGACGAGTACTAATGATTGTCTCTTATGGGAGGACTACAGTGATTCGCGAGTCGTGAGAGACGGGTTTTGAAAACATTTGATTTAATCATAGCTAATTATATATTTACGAGGAATATCGAGTAAAACAAAGAAAATGGGTAGTACTTACCTGGGGGTGATACTTATTTGGATGGCGTGCAGCTTGTGTGGTTCACGATGGGACTGGTGGGCTGTTGGGGGTTTTACCGCGATGGGACTTTAGAGCTTTCTTCTCTTCGGATCCACTGTGGCAAGGGACAAGTCGGTCGTGATGTGATAAAATGTCTTGGAGGAATGATGTCGCGATGGGACCTGGGGTTCTCCCTTTCTTTGGCTACGTGTTGGGTGAGTCCTGGTGGGCTGTGGGGATCAACTTAGGAGAGAGAGAGCTCTTAGCAATGGGACATGATCAAGCTTTCCCTCTTTTCATCATATGGCGTGGCATGTGCTGTCTGAGCTCTTTTTTTTTCTTTTTTTTTTTAGGTAATGATGTTCGCGATGGGATGTCAACTGAACGCAGTTAGCGATGGGATGTTGGTGGGATATTTGCGTGATGGGTGTGTCTTGTTTCTTTCTTTGGCAGATCTTGGGTTATGAAAGAATCCCGTTGTGGTTGTGTCGTGATTGGCTTAGTTTTTTGGGTGGTGTACCTGAGTTTTTGGGAGATTTGCTTTTAGCTTTTCGTGATGGGCCACGAGGGCATGGCAAATTTATTGTGATGGGATTGAATGTTGAGGTGATATCACATGCGTACATGTTATCGCGATGGAGATGAGTGCTGTCAATGGTTCATTCTCATGCAAGGGTATGGATGGGATGGGTGAGTAGGTCTTTCTTTTCTGTCGGAATAGCTTGTGAGGCTACGCGATGGGATAGAAGAATTTTGACCGCGATGTGATAAAAAGGTGTAAGGGTGTAGATTTTGTCCAAAGTCAGGTATTGTGCTCCTGTTTTAGGTTGCTCAATACAATTGCACGCCTATTTTTGGGCGTTCAATCTTACGTTTGAGGGGTCGTTTATGCATTTTTGAGTGTGTGTGTGTGTGATTGTGTTATGGCTATAACCGTAGCCCGTGATCGAGACATCGCTAGGTCAGTATACGGGTGACCTTTCAGGTCACGCGGTGGCAGTGTGTCATTTAATGAGATCACGCGATTCATGGAGTGTGCGTGATCGGAGCATCGCGTCATTGGCGCGGGTGATGGTTTCATTACGCGCTCGGATCAGAGCATATGTTTTGGATTGTGCGCATTGTGCCTAGCGCATGATTTGTTTAAACGCTTGTGCTCTGACGCGTGACTGAGTCCATACTCTATATAAGCAGTAAAGCTTTCATTTGTTTTTTATTCTCTTGTTTAGTCTCGAGTTTTGACCTTTTCTAGATATTTTGTATTTTGAAATTTATGTGATAGTGATATCGGGTGATCTAACTGTCCGATTGGAATGTCGTTTCTTTCTGTGTTTGTGATTTCATGTGATCTTCACCCTGAGGTGATGCTTAGTGATAGTGTTATTCTGAGAATGGGCGGTATTAGGAATGAGGGTGCTAGTCTTCATTTCGATCCCTTTTAGGGAGCAGTGAAGGCAGCGTTGAGGAGGCGACGGTGGAGGAGATGAAGATAGCGGAAGAGAAGGAGTAAAAAGTAGAGGGATGTGTTTCCCAACCAATTCTCCCTGAAGCCTACGATTGGACGCTCTGAGTAGAATCTGCTCCTCGCTTTGTCTCAGTTTTGAACCCAGCCTTCATGTTGGGTTGAAGGTTAAAGTTTTAAGTTTTCATTTTAGGTTGTAAATTCAGGAGGTATGCCTCCGGTGATACTTGTAAAATTTTAAATTATAAATAGAGGAGCATTTTTTTTTTGTTTCGTCGTGCTTGTTTATTCGTTTAAACTTATTAGTGGATTAGTTGGATTTATCTGATTTGTTTGACTTATTTTAGAATTTAGTTTAGCTTGAAGTTTGTTTGTTTTATGGGGTTTGTTTAGAGGGTTTACTTGATTCTGATGGGTTTGGTTGGAGCATTTTTCTTGGCGGGGTCCCAAACAAGTCAGGATCTCATTTTTTTAGAGTGAAGTCTAAGGTATTTTGTTCTAGTCTTTTTTTGACTTGAGGTGACATTTGTTAAAAGGTGTGAGTTTTCAAAAGTTTTGGATGGGTGTTAAGTGTTCAAATCTTATTGGCTTGTTTACTTTGCTTTGGGATTTGTGTTTCCTTGAAGGAGTAAGTGTTTAGTGATTATTGGTTCATCTGGGTTTGTCATGAATTGTGGTCTTTTATGGGAGTATGTGTTTGGTTTAGATTTAATTAGATTGAAAGGGTTTAAAGGTATGACACTTGTCATTTTGTAATTCAGGAGGTATAGTTTATAAATTCGTGAGCTAAAAGTTTTGGGTTCTTGTTGTTTTGAATTTCATTCCAAGTTTGGCATTAAAAGTTTTGGGGCATTTTATTGTTCGTTAATATCTTTTCTTTCTTTCTTTTTTGTGTCCCGAGTGTTGGACCCGAAGAGTTGTGTTTATTGCGTGGATTATTAAGAATGGACGAGATTGGAAATACAAGGTAGCAGTCAAATTGCTGCCATGCTAAGGTAAGACGGGAAGATGGGATTTTTGATTTCCCGAATAAATTCGGATTCGTGCATTGCCTGAACGTGCGGATTTTAAGTTTCTTATTTTAAGTTGTATATTCAGAGGGTATGCCCTCGGTGTATTTTGTAATTATTTTATTTATTTATGAAGTGATTATGTTTTTTATTTCATTTGTAAATTCAGGTTTAGTTTATTTTGTAGCTTATTTGACTTGTTTTGAATGTGGTGTTTATTTGTTTAATATTTCTTTGAGTTTGGTTCGATTGGGTTTACTTATTTTGATTTGGGGTGTGTTGGGAGTAGTTTTTGGTTTAGTTTAGCTTAGGTTCAAGTGCATAAATGATGGATTGGTCTTAACAAGACCGTGGTTTAGGCCAATAATTAGTGTCGGTAATCACCCAATTTAGGCTTGTGAACCTAATGTCTTGGGCATTTTTCTTCTTTTTGTTTCTGGGGAATTGCGTGCTTCACTCCGAGCTCATAAATTAATTACACGCCAAAGGGTGAACGCGTGTTCTGAGCGCCAGAACGTCATTAAGCACCAGTTTTCGGTTGTTTGACCGATTTAAATGCATTGTACCAGGCGCATGATTAGGGCGGTGGCTGGTCACTGTACGAGCGACCATTGGTATTCACGCGCCACTGTATGGACGCTTGAAGAGATTACGCGCTTAGTTGGCTGCACGCAACCAGATGGTCGGGTTGGTTTGAGCGGGCGACGATTAGGTTACGCGCTCAAGACCGGTCGTGTGATCCGAATTAAGCGCAGTGATAGTGGTGCGTGATTGGTTTGAGCACATAAATTTATGCGCACAATTTTGGGATGTCTTATAAATAGTTCAAAACTTTTCATTTTTTCGTGCGATCCGTGTTAGTCTTCGAATCTCTATTTCCTTATTTCTTTGTGCTATAATTTTCTTGTTTTCATGATATTTTGCTATCCGGCCATCTGTTTTGGGCGTTGTTTCCTTTGTTCTCTTCAATTTTTTTAGTTCTTCATTCTAGGATGGAGGGTGAGGGTATTTGTAGGCATGATCTTACTATTTCCAAGTTAGAGAGGATGTTAGGGATGGAGATAGGTGAGACATCCGAGGCTCAGACCGATGTAGTCAGGGAGGTGGTTAGAGAGGAGGTACTAGAGGTTGACCAGTCGGGGGTCAGGAAGGAGGTGCTCGAGATTGAGCACAGGGTTGCTAAGGATGAGGGTGAGAGGGTTGAGGGTGAGATACCTGAGGGTAAGAGAGTTGAGGGTGCGGCTAAGGAGCATCGAGATCGCAGACACTTCCCGCTAGAGGATTTCTTCGTTGGAGGCCAGGTAAGCACCCATGAGCAAGAGTTCTTTCATTTCCTTAGCCATTTAGGTTATGACATAGGCTTATTAGGCTCTAGAAATCCTTCTAATTTATGTCAAGCCTGCATTAAAAGATAAAAATCACAGAGAAATAGAATCAAGGAGAGCAACCACTCCTACAAGATCTACGGCTATTGTAGTAAGTTTTAAAAGGTAAGTAAGGGTATGTCCACAAAGAAATGTGTTCTAAAGAATGGTAAATCTCCAGATCCAGAGTAGATCTAGCACTCTATCCTAATTTAAACTAAACTAAAGCAGGAAAGAGGAGAGGTTTTATGGTTTTGTCACTATAACTAGAGACTATAGAATTAAATGTTATTGATCCAGATGCTATAGATGCCAGGCTACCAGCTCCCCATTTTCGGCTGGCATCCACAACAGTATCCGATCCATTGAAATCAAATACGAAAAAGTGAAATATAGATCAGAATAACCTTTAAACTCCATAGTTATATTGTAAGCTTAAAATAGTATTGCACCCAGATCTGTAATATGTGCAATATACAGTCTATTACAAGCCTCTGCATCTGTCAATTTACAACTTAAGACCTCACCCTAACTACTGAGAAGAGTTTAGCTACTCATGATTGGATAAAGAGAGAATGGGAGAAGAAGGAAAGAGGGAGAATTTGGAGTAAAAAATGGATCTCACTCTAGGCTCTGGTTCTCTCTAAGTCTGGATGTTTGATCTGTATTTTCTTCAAGCTTTTATACTCTCCTCCTCTGTCCTCAGATCCGTTTAAGCCAATCAGAGCTCAAGAGAATAATTCAGTTATTTTGGGCTGCTGATGTGGCCGATTTCTCTTCTAGAAGCTCTCTTCACATTGGCTCTCAACTGGCGAGTACACATGAAGTAGTTAGGGTTTCCATGTGTGCCCAAATATGTACCAAAAATATCCCAGGGATTGGTGAAGTGCTTTAGAACTTGTGCACAGAATTTTGGAATTGGTAGCTGCTGAAGGAAGACGCTGAGAAGTTGCCAAAATGAGTGTCGAGAGTTTCATGGATCCTCTCGACAGGTTTTGAATCTGCATTATAATCACATCGACAGGTTGCATTTGCTTCCGACAGCTTCACAGACTTCTCGACAGGATTGAAGTACTAGTCGACAGGTTCGGAATGGCTCTCGATAGGTTTGAACAAATTTCAACAGGTTGATGAAGATCATGTCGACATCTTGGGATAACATCTCGAGATGTTGATTTGAACTTGTCCATAGGATTGATGGCTCGTCGACAAGATGGGAAGCTCATTTCACCGTTCTGTTTAATTCTTCATTCATCCTGTTGACAAGTTATAATTAACCTGTCGATAAGTTATGCATTCTCCAGTGAAGTGCTCGACAAGTCGGCTCATTCCTCACGAGAATGAGCGTTGCTTCAGGTAAATTGTTGACAGGTTGTCTTGTACCGCTCGACAGGTTCAGTTGAACCTCGCGATAAGTATCTTGGAACTTCTCGACTTCATCTGTACCTTAGAGTATCCTCTCGATAGGTTCGTTTACACATGTTCAACCTCCCGACTGCTTCATTCCTTACCCTCAGGATTTCTCGATGGGTGCTGGGAAGCTGTCGATAGCTTCATGGAACCACTCGATAGCTGATTTTTAGTGTTTTCATAGCTGGCACGGCCGCTGGAGTTGGTCTCTGGCCTTTCCAATTAGGTAGCACAGTGCTTCTTGGGCTCTTTTAAGTGGAAATCAGTATTAAGCTTGCAATTTATTGCTTAACTATAAAACATATTTAAAATACATTATTAGTCAGCTCAAAGGTCTAACAAAGGTCAGGTTAAGAGGTGAAAATTAGTATTTTTCACTACTTAACACACCCCTAAACCTAAGCTTTGCTAGTCCCTGAGCAAAGGAGAAAGTAAAAATAATTAACCTACAAAATTAAATGCCACTTTTGTAGGGAACATGCGTGCATTTGACACATGCACCAACCCTTTTAAACCCCTAGGTGATCCCTAGTGGAGGAGTGAAGTCTCCTGAGAGTTTACAATGAAGTTACCTACAAACTTCTCCAATAAAGTCAGTTAATAATAGTGCATCATGTTAAAATAAAATTCAAGCAATATAAAATTTATTCCACACCTTGTCCATTTAGTTTCAGAGGATTCTCAGTAAAAATATGACAGTTTAAAACTAAGAACTTGCTATAATCCTTCACAATCAATTAGCTCATGTTAAGGTATTTTGTATGAAAATTAATGCAAAGCTTACCTTGAAATTGAGAATCATGTTTTTGGATAGTACCCCTATCAATCTTAATTTTAGACCCAAAACTCACCAGGGATGTCTCTCTCAATTGAAATAGAAGGGTGTATCAATTCACACAGCTCAAGAACAGTTACATCCCTCAAATAGGACTGTAAGCAGGAGCATAGGCATTGCTCTAATTTCTGAATTTTTCTAACTCTCTTCACCATAGATTAAATAAATTCTTATCTCCACATGACAGCTCAATCAATTTTAGATCAGTAAGGACTTTTTATTGGGTTGTAATGTGATTTATGGGTGAATTTTACAAAGAATAAAGGGGTGGATTGGAATTCAAAATTGAGAAATCAGTAAGGAGGCGACATGTACACCTTCTTCATTTCAGCATAGTTCCATCTACTTTTTGAATTTTCAGATTTGAAGTGATCAGTTTCTAATCTTCTTTTCAATCTTTCAATGAAATGACTTCTCTTCCATATTCTTTTATTTCTCTTTTCTATTTTTCTTTTCCTTTTGTAGGCTTTTTGTATTTTTTTGTAATTTGTTTTTTTTTGTTTTAGGCTGGAATGCCACAACTATACCTCCCACTTGCGTTCAACTATATTTTCTTCATTCTTCACCAAATTGTCAAACCTTGCTCCTTCAACGTCACTTCTCCTATTTTCTGATTTCTCAGGTTGAAGGTGGACTGAAACAGGTCAAGTGGTTTTGGTTTCAAAGTTTCTGGTTGTTGTCAAAGAAAATTGGGATTTTTAAGGCTCAAAAGGTGTGTATCAAGGGCAGTTCAAAGGGTAAGGATATTTTTAAGCTCAAACTATCCAAAGGATGGCCTTACTTCATGTCCTCAATGTCATGAATACTGTCAAGTTGTTTCAATTCAGATTTGCCTAACTTCTAGTGAGCAGAGCGACATCCAATCAGTCCTTAGAGCAGAAGAAATTGCCAAGACACTCTTCAAGAATATATATATATATATATATATATATATATATTTCAGGCCCAAATCTCACTGGATATGGTCTTTCATTAGGCTTCTGAGGTATATCCTCACAATTTCCTCTCATTTCAGGTTCACTAAGCATTCATTTTTTTTTTAAATTCTTAACATTTGCTTCATGAAGGTGTTAGAACTATAACATGTTCTAGTCAAAAAAGTTATAATTTTTCTCTCTTTCAAACAAAATCAGGTGTGAAATTATTTCATTTCCTCAATTTTTGTTAAAAATCTTGCTGCACTACCATTAACTACCCCATTGGCAGGCTGCCATACCCCCAAACTTATGAGGAGCAGTGTCCTCACTGCTTGGAAGATAGGGAAATGTGCAGCAAGAAAGACATATATAGGGAAACAAGGACAGAAAAAATACACAACTAAAGTGCAGCTTAAGAAAGAACAGCAATATACCCAAAAGAGGATAAGAGTAAAGGAAAATTTCTATATTAACACGAAAATAAGCAAAAAAGGCAAAGTGGCCTACAAGAAGTGAGGTAAATATATCCTAACTGTACAACTCTAATCATCTGACTCTTCTGCAACCTCAGATGGATATTTGAGTCCTTTACCCTTTGCTTCCTTCCTAGCAGTAGCAGTGGATTGGGACCTCTTGGAGGAAGGTTTTCTTACTTTGGAGGTGGATTTCTTTGGAGGGGGTGGCTTAGGCTTGGAAGGGGGCTCCTTGAGTTTGACGTCAGGCTTGACTTTGCTCGGCTCCTGTGGGAGAGGGGCTATTGCCATGGGAGGTGCATCAGGGTTCAATTCTCTGGAGATAGCCTCAGCGAACTCCCTGTCAGTCTTCTCAGTTAAATCCTTCTGCATGGCTACAATAGTTAGCCCATACACCTACACCTTGTCCTGTGTTACTCTCAGCTATGCCTGCAGGGCCTTTATCACATCCTCCTGGCCCTCAACTCTAGTCTTCTCCTCGTATTTCACCATAATTTCTTGCCAAACCTTCTTTATCTCTTTTTTCTCTAGCTTGTAAGTCACTTGTAGGAATTTGATATGATCAAGTAGAGGCTGCCTCACAGTGGTTTACCATCTCTCTTAATATAAGCATTGGCTTACATGGCCTTGAGAAGAGTCAGGTAGGGAGGAGGGGAATTAAGGGAGGCAAGTAGGATCGATTAATCAGCAGGGGAAGTAGGGTCAGCCAGCTATGGAGGGGTCAAGGAGGATGGCATGGGTGGGATGGAAGTAGAGGGAATGGCAACCTCAGGGTCAGGGTCAGTTTTGGTGGAGGTAGTAGTAAAGGTAGGGAGAGGAACTGTAGGGATAGTTTCAGTTAATTATAAGAGTTTGGGAGAAATGAAGGGAGTAGTGAGATGGATGGGTAACGGGCTAGCATGCTTTTGGGATGGTTGGGTTAAAATTTGTAAAGTAGAATTTATGGCTAGCACAGTGGAAGGAATAGAGGCTTAGCTTTGGAGGGTTGAGTTCATGGTATGGAGTGTGGCCTCAATCGATGATTGGGTTTGGTTATTTTCCATCACTTGGGATTGGAGGGAAAGTAAGAGGCTTAGGATTTAGGGTAAAGGATCAGGTGGGATAGGGGTTGTGGGTTGGATTGGGGGATTGGTGGGATTGGTGGGGTAAAGGAGTGGGTGGGTTGTGGAGTGGTAGGATGTGGAGAATCTGGTAAGGGAGTGTAGTCATGCCCAATATTCTCCACAATGGATTTTATCAATGATGAAAAACCCTTAGTGGTCAACTGGCCCTAGGTGTGTGGAGGTGAGATGGGAAAAATAGAATCAAAGTCAAAGGGAATAGATGGAGGGGAAGAAGTGGTTGGGCCAGTTGATGAAGTTAGTGCAGGGCTCACAGGTGGGGTAGTTAAAATGGGTGGGCTGGCTGGAATGGGGAGTGACGGTAAGGTAGGGATTGGGTCAATGGTAAAAGGGATGGATAGAGGTGTTGATGTGGTGATGGTGGAGAAAGAGGCTAAGGTGCTAAGGGGTATGGAGGTTGGAATGGAAGATAGGGAAACTGAGATGAAAGTCAAAGGAAATGAGGTAGGTGGTTGAGAGGCTGATGGGATGGGGAAACTGGGGATATCAGCTGGAATGGAGGGAATGACTGCAGGAGCTAAGGGAATCAAAGGAGCGGCTACAAAGCTGGCCACTTGAGCTGCCTCCCTTTCATGACTCTCCACAGATTTTCTTTTACTTTTCCCAATCATAGTCCTACTGGTAGACCAGGCTTCTTCCGAAATACTTTAGGGGTCACCTTATCCACTTCCTCCCCCTCCTTGAAAATAAATTATTTCCTCTTGAGCAGGACAGTAATGAGCCTGCTGTAAGGGAGCCCTGGTAGGGCTTGGGCCCTCCTACACTTGTCATGCACATCCACCATTGCTTCAAAAACTAGCCAACCAACATTCAAAATTTGGCCCTTAGAGAAAGCATATAGGGCATTCACTATTAGCACTCTCCTCTCTTGCTGATGCCCACTCACATAGATATTCTTCCTCAAAATTGTATTAAAGAAGAGCATTCTGGGGTGTAAATCTCTTCTCATGATTGAATCCCCAGACCCCATAATGCCTTGAGTGAGGTGCATGGCCATTGCTTTGAACGAGATGTTCTCAGGTGTAGCCAAGTCATAAACTAGATAAAAAATAGAAGGGACCCCCAATGCTATCCCTATATCTCTGTAATCCACCACCATCTCCATATGATCAATTAAAATTACAAGGCAGGGCTCAATTGAATCTGGTTTGGTTTGTTTCCTAAGAGTCTGATACCACAACTTAAATAGTCGTGGGTAAGACTTTTCATTCAATGGGCTCAACATGGGTGTCATGCCTGCCTTCACTAGATAATTCAAAGTATCCTGACACTCCCATAGCTTAGAGAAATAGGGGGTGTCTATAATAGTCTCTGGTATCAAATCTAATTTATCCACAAATTCATTAGGTGTGGATCTGAGCGAAGGGGCTTCAGGTACCAATTCAGGGTTAGGTTCAACCTCAGGAATTTCAGGCTCAAGGGTAGGTTGTGTCTCAGGGGCCTCCTCCACAATGTCTATACTGATTTGGGCCTTCTTAGATTTCTTGGATTTCTTAGATTGGGCAGCTTTCTCAACTTCCTCCATGACAAGCTTCCTTTTGGCAGGTGGGTTTTCCTTAGGCTTTCTGGTTTGCCTACTAGACTTTCTAGTGGCTTTGGTGGCAGATTTAGAAGGCACCTTGAAAAGGTTCACCAATGTGTCCTCTTGACCAGCCATTACACAATATCAATCACCACTAATGCAATAGTAATTACCACAAAAACTTCTTGAATTCTCAAACAACCCAAACAAAGTAAAGATTGAAATGCCAAGCTTGGAAATCACATAGAGGAGCTGAAAAGAAGCTTACCAGCAAAAACCTTGGGTTTCACAGATCTTAAAATGCAAAGCAACAAACCAGCTCAAACCAGGTGCGAAGTGTAGCTTTTGATGGATTGAAGCAAATGGGAAAATAGCCAAGAAGTTGTTGTAACGGTCAGTGAGAGAGAGAGAAAAAGAAAAATGGAAAAAATCACCAGAGCAAACTTAAAGCGTAAAGAGAAGCTATCGAATGGCAAAAATGGAGTTTTGTTAGGTTTAAAGTAGTGGAAAATGATTCTCGAAAGGATTGAGGTAAGTCGTCGACAGGTTGATGCAACCTGTCGACAAGTGCAAAGTGACAGATCCTCGCAAGAGGTCCACACAATCCTGTAGAAGAGTTCCAAAAATACAGAAGCCATCTTTCAAGAGGTTCGTAAACCTCTCGACAAGTTCTTTGAAATCAATAAGCAATCCTCTTGACAGGTTCTAGACTCCAGAGAAATTACTTTGAGAGGTTATCAGAACCTCTCGATAGGTACTCTGAACCTGTCGAGAACTCAACTAAAAATCATCAGAACCTGTCGGAATGCTCCTGGATCCTATCGACAATCATTTTTACACCTTCCACACTTGTTGAGAAGTAATTCACACTTCTCGATGGCTTCTAGATCTTGTCAAAAAGCATACTAGGAATTCTCAGAACCTGTCGACATGATCCTAAAACCTATCGACAGGTTGTATTTCAGTTTAAACTGACTTGTAATTCATTCCCACTCTATTTCTCAATAGATCTGACACTCCAACTCAGGTTACTTCACCAATTATGACTTATTTTCGTACTTGGGGTACCAACCTGCATGGAAAATTTATGTACAATGGCACAACGAACTGAAATAAAAATAGAAAAAATTAGAAAAAATAAATAACTGTTATTCACTGAAAAATAAATAACTATTTTTCACCTCTTAACTTAGCCTTTGTTGGACCTTGAAGCAGATTAATAACCATTTGTTAAGTGTGTTTTGTAGTTAGTAGTAAAATGTGTAGCTTAATACAAACTCCTTACTTTTTGGCCCAAAAGAGAGAGAATACACTCAAAGATGACAGCTGAGACAAAGCCTAATGGAACACCTTGGTAGTGCTTACCATGGTGACTCATTGTTGCTGAACACCATTGACCAGAGTCTAGTAGATGAATGAAGTTATCTAAGAAGGGAGGAGACTGTGACATCAGTAAGTGCAATGTACCAGAACAATAAAAGATAGACCTCGTAGAGTTGAGGAGTGTCCTCACGAAGCTAAAGATGCAGTGGTAGAGGCCCTCACACAGATACACTCCACAGTCAGAAGGACAGCTAAAATGACCTCATGAAGATCTCGCAGGTTAAAGTCCCTAGAATCAGTGGTCGCGAAGCTCTCGCGGAGATCAAGCCTCAAAGCAGCCACGTGTAGAACACAGCGAGCCCATATGTACACTGAACAAACTGTCACCTCGCAGAGTCCTCGTGTAGCCCTGAAAGAGAGAGACACCTAGAATTTTCTTTGCACAGATCTCACGCACTTTGAAGCCTTACCATTGACTACACGAGTGCAGGAGCATAACTGCACGGCTACTTAGCGAGAGCGAGAACTTCTGAAGCTCAACTAAATGAGAAATCTTGGAAATCCAGATCATCTCTGCCACAGCAATGCAGTGCCAGCGACCTGCACGATCAAATGAAGAGCTAATGTGTGAGCAAGCACTTCCCACTAGCCAAAGGTAACTCCGCAAAGGCAGAGCAGGTGCGTGAATGAGCTAAAAGTAGATACCAGCCCCGCAAAGCATGGGCTCTCCACTTCATAGTTTTAACTGAAGAACTTTTTGGGAATTTCCCAAGGCTAGGGCACACTTCTCGAGGTACAAATTTCAAGGCGCATATCTCCAGGCATCCAAGGATTGAAATAGTGCCACGTCTGCTGGAAAAATTAGGGTTAATCTCTTTAGAGCCAAGGCCATTTTGACAGAGTATATAAGTTGTACTTAGAGTTTATTATTTTCATCTTTCCTTCATCCTCTGTCGGCTGAGAACTCTAATAGGCTAGGTTTAGGGTTTGATCATCTCTTTTTCTTATTTTTCTTCTCTCTTAGCCCAACACTTGCTGGCTAACCCCCTTATAAGCAGCTAGGTTTAGTTTTATTTCAATTTGTAACAGGCTTTTAGTATACATTGGGATTCAGATGAGCAGTTGTGTACAGGCTGCAGCCTGGAGATAATTCATTGTAAGTTTTGTGTTCATCAATGGATTGCTGTTTTAATGCTTAATTGAATCTAAAGATCTTATGGTTTCTTTAGATGTCTATAGGATCCATGTATTTGGGACTAGCACATTCAGTTTCTAGTAGATCAATTGCTTACCATCTGATTTCCCTTGGTTTGATAGCCCCATGGAAAGCAATGTTGGATCTGTAGTAAGATCTAGGGAGCTCGGAGGCCTGTGGACCATGGTGGTTGTAGCAATTTTCAGATTCTTTCTCAGGCCTCTGTGGGATGGACAGACCAATGGATCCCCTGTGATCATTCAAGTGGAGAGAGTATAGCCCTAAGGTTGTGTCCATTCACATGTTTAAGAAGGATTCTTCTCCTCTGCACATGAGTTTCTAGAGCCTTGTGAGGAGGTTTGTACAGGAATTGGCTCCCCTCTGTTTTACCTAGCCGACATCATCAGATGTTAGATCTGATCTCTTTGTAGTAATTGTAGCTTGAGGCTGAGTCATTGTAGGCCATTTGTAGCAATGACCAGTTGAATCTAAGACCTTATTCAACCTGTTGCATGGTCTTTTTTGTGAGTACTAGTGAGTAGTTAGCCTTAGCAAAGCACTTAGGATTTTATGGGTTGGAATACTTATGGATGTTAGTCAGGTATGTGAGCAGATCTGGGGAGCTTGTAGAACTGGCATTACATAGTACTGTAATAGTATTCATGGCTTGATTTGGCACAGTGGCTGGGAGAATGATCAGTCAACTCCCCTGGGTTAGATTGGCAATGTCTATTTTAACCAATGGGATTTGACAGACTCTATTGGATACTCTATGACCATTAGAGTGGACAAAGTATAGCCCTAAGAGCGCCCCAAATGGCATGGGTTAAATCGAATATTTTAACCTTGTTGAGGCTTTTAATAGCATCTCAGCAAGGAATACTACAGAGACAGACTAAATCTGAGTTACATCACTGCTTTAACTCTAGCTTAACTTGCTTACTTCTCATAATTTTTGTATTTTATTTTGGCACACACTACCACCATCTTCCTCTTACCCCTTTCTTTAGGATAGGGCTATATTTTATTTCTCTGCTTTTAGGATTAATTTAGTGTAGTCATGACACCCAACTCCCTTTCTTTAGGATTGTTAGATCTGTAGTCAGATCTTGAGGTCTACTATTATAGCCCATTTTGGGTTCTAGATCATTTTCTCTGTGGGACAAACTCTTACTTATCAAAACTTGTTACAATGGACCCTCTATCTTACAAGACTGTGTTTATTTCAGACTTGCTGTGCTGACCCATCTCCAATTCCCTACTCTTGATTTATTCTCTCCACTATTCTTAATAAAATAGTAGCAAGAGTATCGAAAAACAATCAACAATAACTAAAGACATAATTTATTATACATAATATACATTTGTTGGAACTTAATTATGTCATGGAGGTTCATGATAGTGAATGGTCGATACAGGCTCCACCACATTCTCGAAAACATCACCAACATCATCACAAAGATCATTATAATGCAGCAACTCAAGCAAAGCCTCTTTCACAAGCTCATCAACAATATCAATTAAAAAGTAATCCTCATTATTCAAGTGAGGCTGATTTGCTACCTTGTAAACATTCAATTTAACCTTCATGTTGCCAAAAGACGCCTCCATTTCTCCTTACCTACACTAAATACAAGCATTGGCAGTGGCGAAGAAGGGTCTACCCAAAACTATAGGAATAGAGGTGGTGCACTTGCTTGGCTCTATGTCAAGAACCAAAAAATCTGTTCGGTCAAAGATTTTGTCAACTCCAACTAACACATCTTCTATCATTCCCATAGGCTTCCTTTCAGATCTGTTTACTAGTTGTAGCACCACATGTGTGGGCTTCAATTCTCCTAGGCCTAACTTCTCATAAACAGAATATGAAAGTAAGTTTACACTAGCTCCCAGATCTAATAGGGCCTTCTCAATGGTATGATCCCCGATGATGGAGGGGATTGTGGGAACTCCAGGGTCTTGTATCTTGGTTGGGGTGCAATAGATGGCACTTGGTTCATTTTCTCACCACAAAAGACCTTCTTGGATAAGTGTATCCTAGACTGTCTTTTGTGGGTGTACAATTCTTTCAAAAACTTTGCAAATGCTGGAAC
Source organism: Chloranthus sessilifolius (assembly GCA_021018995.1). Taxonomy (NCBI): domain Eukaryota; kingdom Viridiplantae; phylum Streptophyta; class Magnoliopsida; order Chloranthales; family Chloranthaceae; genus Chloranthus; species Chloranthus sessilifolius. The sequence continues at coordinate 46,740,415 of CM037596.1, forward strand.
TTACTTGATTGCATCAAGTAAAGGCAAGTTGATCTTTAATTGTTTAAAAGTCTCCATCATCTCCTCAACCTTAGCATTCCCCTTGTAAAAAGGAGAAGCAGCTTTCATTGAATTGGAAAATGGCAAATGGGGAACTGTCCCCCCATTTGCAGCCTTAACAAGTTCATCAAAATTTTCTTTATTTTTGTTTTCAATTTTTGTAGGGGCACATCACCCCCTTTATTTACTAAATGTTGCTCCTACTGCATTTTTTCATTGGTTATTTCTTCCTATTCTGCACTTAACTCATCAGGCTCATTACCAACTTGGTTATCCACCAGCTTCTCACTCCTCAAGGTAGTGACAGACTTGACTTCTTCATGGGAAGAAATCTCACCAACCATGTATTGCCTCTTTGGATTATTCATGGGCTGACTAGGCAGTCTTCCCTCCTCTCTCCTAGCCAAAGAATTAAATTGCTAACCAAGGTGGTCCTCTATTTTCTTAATGCTTTGACTGTGGGAGTTAATAGTTTGAGATAAAGAGCCTAAATTCTGCAGTGAAGCCATAACTTGCTCCTCAAATGAGAGGGACCTAGGGGGTGCTGGGGCTAGTGCACTTTGAAGCACAAGCTGCACTATTGGCTGAGCCAAAGGCTGTTGGTATTGGGGCCTTAGAAAATAATTCTACTAGTATGGTTGGGTATCCCTATAAGGCATGGATTGCTGTGGATGTTGTTGCTGGTTTTGAAAATTGCCTTGTCTCCACCTCAAGTTGGGGTGGTTTCTTACTGATAAGCAGCAGTAGGCTATTGTCCATAGGACTGAGCAGCATTCACATGCTCCATCACAAGATCTGGAAATTGGACAGCTGAAGGACATTCCTTAAGGGAGGTGTGGGGGACTGGCATATGATACATGCCTCCTCCACTTTGGCAACCATTGGAGACTGCCTTGCTCCCATCATTTTCTCTAACTGTTGGGTAAAATTGTCCACTTTCCTCTCCAACTCATTATGTCCACTCACCTCATACATCTTCCCTCTGGTAGTATTTTCTTTCACCAACCTAGGGGTCTCGAAATCTCTTGCCTAGGTTTCCCGTTGCATTGAGTTTTCACTAATGATATCAAATAACTCCCAAGCCTCATCTACAGTCTTGTGGAGGTATGTACCACCATAAGAAGCATCAACTATATCCCTACTTTTAGGATTGATTCCTAGATAGAAACTTTGGACGAGTTGCCATTCAGGAATCTGATGATGGGGACATTGCTTAAGGAGTTCTTTAAATCTTTCCCAGGCTTGGTGAAAATCTTCATTTGGGGCTTGAGCAAAAGAGATAATGCTCTTTCTCAACTGACTTGTTTTAAACATGGGAAAAAACATGGCCAAAAACTGACATTAAATATCATTCCAAGACCGAATACTGTTGGTTGGGAGCATTGACAACCAAGTTCTGGCTCTATCCTTTAGTGAAAAAGGAAAGAGTCTCAACCTGGCTGCTTCCTCTCCCAAACCTATAATATTGAAGGTAGTATACAATCTTAAAAATTCATCAATATGCTTATATGGGTCTTCTTTGCTCAGGTCATGGTATGAGGGTAACATCTGGATGATAGAAGACATGTTCTCGTAGTTTCCTTGAACAGCAGGAAATTGAATGCAGAAGGGGGAATTATAAACCCCTGGTGCATTGAATTCCTTTAATGTTCTAGGTTGTTCACCCATTGTAGAATTATCAGCCACAGAAGTGTGTTAAGGATGCTTAGGTCTAAGAAGTCTCTCAACTTCAAGATCTAAGGGAGCAATCTCAGGATTAAGAGATGTCCCAAGCATACACACCACAGAAACCAAATACAAAGCAAAAAATCATAGCACAAAAATCAGTAAAATAATCATAAGCCAGACAACTACAAAATTGCAGATCTACTCAACTATAGATCTAAGAATGTAAATAGAGTTAAGAGATGCAAACTTAAGCAATGCTTGTCCTTTCAAGTGATACAGAGCTCCTCTTAGCTCCACAAATCTAGATCTAAAACAAAGTAAAACTACACAAAGACTAAAGCAACAATTAATCAAACACTTAACAGTCAATGAAAAATCTAAATCTAAAAAATGAGAAAACTTAGATCTGCCACTTTTAAAAACACAGATCCCTGGTAGCAGCGCCAAAAACTTATTGTTACTGTCACCTTGTGATTATTAAAGAATTAAAATTAGCCAATTAAAAGGCAAAAATCACAGAGAAATGGAATCAAGGTGAGCAGCCAGTCCTGTAAGATTCAAGGCTATTGTAGCAAGTTTTAAAAGGTAAGTAAGGGTATTTCCATATGGAAATATATCATAAATGATGGTAAATCTCTAGATCTAGAGTAGATCAGGTACTCTATCCTAATTTAAACTAAACTAAAGCAGGAAAGAGGAGAGGTTTATGGTTTAATCACTATAACTACAGATTACAGAATTAAATGATATTGATCTAGATCTAGTCCAACACAGAGAGTAGAGGAGGTAAAGAAGAGATGAAAAATTAAAAAGGTGAGAACAACAGCTAGGGGTATTGGTCTCTCACTAAAAATCAAAGGAATCAAAAGGGCTTGCATAGATTTGATTTGCTGCAATCCTCCATTTGGCTACAAGCTCCCCATTTCTAGCAGATGTAAGGTATAAGAATCCAATCTCAACTAGAGAATTAAAGCAATCCTAAGGCTATGATCTATCCACTTTAATGGTCACAGACCATCCTAGAGATTATTCCACTTCAAGGATCTTGATTAGAACAGGAAAACCATTGCAAATGATGTAAATGCCAGGCTATCAGCTCTCCATTTTTGGCTGGCATCCACAGGAGTATCCAATCTAACAAAATCAAATATGAAAAAGTGAAATGTAGATTGGAATAACCTTTAAACTCCAAATTATATTACAACCTTACAGTACTATTGCGCCCAGATCTGTAATCTGTGCAATATACAGTCTATTATAAGCCTCTGAATCTCTCAATTTATAGCTTAAGACCTCACCCTTACTACTGAGAAGAGTTTAGCCACTCATGATTGGCTAAAGAGAGAATGGGAGAAGAAGGAAGGAGGGAGAATTTGATGGGAAAAATATATCTCGCTCTAGGCTTTGGTTCTCTCGCAGTCTAGATATTTGGTTTGTATTTTCTTCAAGCTTTTATACTCTCCTCCTCTGTCTTCAAATCCGTTTCAGCCAATCAGAGCTCAAGAGAATAATTCTATTATTCTGGGCTACTGATGTGGCCGATTTCTCTTCTAGAAGCTCTCTTCACATTGACTCTCAACTGGCGAGTACACATGAAGTAGTTAGGGTTTCCATGTGTGCCCAAATATGTACCAAAAATACCCCAGGGATTGCTGAAGTGCTTAGAACTTGTGCACAGAATTTTGGAATTGGCAGCTGCTGAAGGAAGACGCTGAGAAGTTGCCCAAATGAGTGTCGAGAGCTTCATGGATCCTTTCAACAGGTTTTGAATCTGCATTATAATCACATCGATAGGTTGCATTGGCTTCCGACAGCTTCACAGACTTCTCGACAGGATTGAAGTACTAGTCGACAGGTTCGGAATGGCTCTCGATAGGTTTGAACAAATTTTGACAGGTTGATGAAGATCATGTCGACATCTTTGGAGAACGTCTCGAGATGTTGATTTGAACTTGTCCATAGGATTGATGGCTCGTCGACAAGATGGGAAGCCCATTTCACCGTTCTGTTTAATTCTTCATTCATCCTATCAACAAGTTATAATTAACCTGTCGATAAGTTATGCATTCTCCAGTGAAGTGCTCGACAAGTCGGCTCATTCCTCACAAGAATGAATGCTGCTTCAGGTAAATTGTCGACAGGTTGTCTTGTACCGCTCGACAGGTTCAGTTGAACCTCGCGATAAGTATCTTGGAACTTCTCGACTTTATCTGTACCTTAGAGTATCCTCTTGATAGGTTTGTTTACACATGTTCAACCTCTCGACTGCTTCATTCCTTACCCTCAGGATTTCTCGATGGGTGCTGGGAAGCTCTCGATAGCTTCATGGAACCTCTCGACAGCTGGTTTTGAGTGTTTTCACAGCTGGCACGACCGCTGGACTTGGTCTCTGGCCTTTCCAATTAGGTAGCACAGTGCTTCTTGGGCTCTTTTAAGTGGAAATCTGTATTAAGCTTGCAATTTATTACTTAACTATAAAACATACTTAAAACACATTATTAGTCAGTTCAAAGGTCTAACAAAGGTCAGGTTAAGAGGTGAAAAATGGTATTTTTCACTACTTAACACACCCCTAAACCTAAGCTTTGCTAGTCACTAATTTCGACAGGTTGATGAAGATCATGTCGACATCTTGGGAGAACATCTCGATATGTTGATTTGAACTTGTCCATAGGATTGATGGCTCGTCGACAAGATGGGAAGCTCATTTCACCGTTCTGTTTAATTCTTCATTCATCTTGTCAACAAGTTATAATCAACCTGTCGATAAGCAATACATTCTCCAGTGAAGTGCTTGACAAGTAGGCTCATTCCTCGGGAAAATGAGCGCTGCTTCAGGTAAGTCATCGATAGGTTGTCTTGTACTGCTCGACAGGTTCAGTTGAACCTTGCGATAAGTATTTTGGAGCTTCTCGACTTCATCTATACCTTGGAGTATCCTCTCGATAGGTTCATTTACACATGTTCAACCTCTCGAGTGCTTCATTCCTTGCCCTCAAGACTTCTCGATGGGTGCTGGGAAGCTCTCGATAGCTTCATGGAACCTCTCGACAGCTTATTTTCAGTGTTTCCATAGCTCGCACACCTCTTGGGTGTGTTGTTCTTCCATTGTTCAGCACTTAGCAACCCCTCAGTGGGTTCAATCTTTCTTCCTTGCCGCTGGACTTGGTCTCTGGCCTTTCCAATTAGGTAGCACAGTGCTTCTTGGGCTCTTAAAAGTGGAAATCTATATTAAGCTTGCAATTTATGGCTTAACTACAAAGCATACTTAAAACACATTATTAGTCAGCTCAGAGGTCCAACAAAGGTCAGGCTAAGAGGTGAAAAATGGTTTATTTCACTACTTAACATGCTCACTCATGCATCATTATGGCATCTAGAGATAGGTCATATTTCTATTTAGTTTCCCTTATCATGTTTTGCGTTTGTTGTAAATTGTGATTGTATTTGAGGCATATATGACTTACTTTTAGTTCTAAATTCATTTGTCTTTCATCATAGGTGTGCGTTTGTCTTACTGTTATTATTTATATTTCGTTCAATAGGAGCCCCTGCAACTGGCTATCAACTCGGCATGGACCGAGTCTCACACTTGCTACCGTCCCTTGCCGGAGTTTCAGTGGGCGCGGCTGGTGTCTTTTAGTTTCAGACCGATCCTAGCACTGGAGCCCTTTTAGGTCGATTGTGGCCTTATTGCGGTGATCTTGGAGAGGTGGAGGGGGAGGCATCAGGTGCTTTTCTTTTCAGTTGGTATGATGTTGCCGACTCAAGAGGATTGAGTCTGCATCATGGACCTTTGTTTCAAGGGTGAGCCGATCACAGGGTGGATGGTAGGACATTATTTAGAGGTGTGAGAGAAGATTTTGGGTGTGCCATATAGGTTGAGCGGATCGGGGTGAGGTGTCGTTTGAGTCATTTAGTTTTTTGATACGTTTGCGGGTGGCTTTGTCCCCCTTAGGTGCCATTCGGAGGTGAAGGCATCTTATGAGGCGTGTTGTGTGATAGTGATGGGCCGGGAGCTTGTGGTGGAGCTGGGATTGGCTGCAGATAGGGTGCTTTTGGCATTCTTGATGCACTTCCTTGGTGCGGTACTCTTCTCTTCTTTAACTCGAGGATTCGTCACCGATTTGTTTTTTATGGTTCTCGGGGACTTGGATCAAGTCCCCACCTATGCGTGGGGTGTGGCCATATTGGCGCATCTCTTATGAGTAGCTTTACAATCAAGGATGGTGTGTCATGATGATCGAAGGTTTCCTTCCCTTCCTCCAGGTGAGTTCTAGTTAATTAATGTCATAGTGTCTCTTCTTTCTTTTCTTTTTTGCTCTTTTGATGGTAGCATCTACTTAGTGCTTCCTCTATTTTGTTTTCTAATTTTGGGCATACGATCACTTCACTTTTCTTCGTTCGAGGGTTCCATTGGAGGTGAGTTTCATGTTTTTGCGAATGCACGTGTGGAGGGAGGCTTTGAGGGGTCGCCGTTGGTCTTCGGATCTTCAGACCGCGTGCGGTCGCTTTGAGGATTGCACGTGGGGCAGGTATAGATCGTCATGCATGTGTTTTTTTTTGTTTCATTTTGGTCTTTTAGGATCTAAGTCTTCATTGAGGGGTTGGCTCGTTTGCTTGGTTGTAGGTGATTTGGATGCCGTATACAGATGAGGAGGATGTGGGCGTGCCAATGATTCAGTCTAGCTTGCCCTTCTTTGATGTGGACATATGGGTCCATTATTTTGAGAGGGTGGAGAGGATCCACACATCTTGAGTGGTACGACAGCTGGGGTTCGCTCATGGAGTCCTTCCAGAGATTCGCCACAGAGTGGCGAAGAGGATGACTGGCCCTCCTAGCCAGAATTTTACGGAGCGGATGGCACTTCAGATAGCAAATTTTAGAGCTGAGGGACTAGGGTTACAGGGGCGCGTGATGAGGCAAATGCCCGGGAGTATGTATGGTGGTTTAGTCCATTGGATGGTGAGCACCTCTTCACATGTCCCTTCCATGGGAGTGGCTCTTTCAAGATTGGTGGACCGGAGTCGACATCGGCTTTGAGCGAGAGGTTGGCTGCGTTGGAGCAGGGCCATCTCACTGCGTGCATGCGAGGGGCATTAGACATCCTCTATAGGGCAATGGAATGGATGGGGTGTGCTCCTCGTCCGGATGAGGAGATGCTGCACTCTTTAGCCTCCTTGGTTGCTCAGGGTAGGGCAGCGGAGGATGGGTTGGGGGCTCGGCTAGTGGAGACTCGACGGCTCCTTACAAGTTAATTTCTATTTTTTTTATATTATGTGGATTTGGTCTTTTGGTCATTCCGACATGGTTGTGGTATCTCATTTTATTTGTTTTGGACAGTTTGAGAGGGAGGACCCTCCCTCTCAAACTGTCCGAGAGGTGACCCTGTTGGATGTCTATCGTAGTCAGCAGCTAGCTGACCGAGAGGCAGCAGCCAGTCTACGTTCTGAGATCGATCGACTGGTAAGTGTCTTTACAAATATGGTTTTGTTAATTGTTAGCATTGTGAGCTTACCAACTGATGTGTTTATTATTATTCGTAGAGAGCCGAGCTCGCTATTGGAGGTCCCGTTCAGGCATTTGATCCATCTTCAATTGGTTCCTCCAGTTGGGAGGATCCAGCGATGGCTCAGCTTCGGGCCGAGCTAGATCATTGGGTAAGTTCAATTCAATCTTTTATCTTGTTTGTGTCATTCCATTAGTTTGTTGGATATCATTTTTTCACTTTCTTAGTAGCTTACTCATATCATACGGTATTTCAATGTCGGGTTGCCGAGGATCTTCAGGCGAGGGAGGAGACTACTGTGTCTCTACGCCCAGAGAGTCAGGTATAGTTTTATTTTTGTGGCATAATTTTATTTAGGTTCTTTCAACATTATTTTGTTATGATATGTCTTGTGTTGGTTTGTTTGGTTCTTTGTGCAGGCTATTCTGGACTCTGCTCTCGAGGCTCCCCCTCAGGAGTCTGCTCCTATCCCTACTCAGGTATGTTTTAGTTATTGTATTCATGGTTTATTTGTCATTGTAGTATTTTTCTTATATATTTGTTTATTCTTATTGCAGCCATCTACGTTTGTTGTCCCTCGAGTGCTGCCCGCTAATACCATGACCATAGAAACGGTCGAGCGACTTCTGGAGGAGAGGTTGGAGTTGATATGACTGTTTCCTTTTCAAATTTTTCCTCCTCTTTTAATGTTCATGTATATATGTCTACCTTCTTTGACTCGGCATGGTTATGCATGTTCGTCTGCTTGAGGAGGCACACCTAGAGGCGGTGCGAGCGTGCGCCACTCCTTAGGCAAGACGGGTCCTCGAGGAGACACAGAGTCATGAGGACCTGATCATTGAGATGATGGTCACACAAATGACTCAGACCGAGGCATTAGAGGTGGCATGTCAGATGATGCGGGCGGAGATGCAGGTGTCCCTAGATTGGTTGCAGTATCGTCTGACGAGGAGTGAGAGAGGGGTGCGTAGGTTGGTTAGTCAGCTTGATGGCTCGGAGTCGAGGGCTACGGGTTCCTCGGCTGGGCAGTCTCATCGCACATCACATGATCGCATCAAGGATGACGCTCGTAGGGATTCGGTCGTTCGTGATATTCTTACAGGGTATCCTCCTCATTCGCGATCAAGGCAATCTGTTAGTCAGCCGAGTGAGAGGGTTCTGTGGTAGGGCCTTATCGTCTAGAGGTTTTGAGGACTCCGGGTGCTGGGATTATATTTTTAGAGGACCAGTCTACGGACCTCTAAGCTGATGATACTGGGGACAGCGGTGATCGACCGTCTCAGCGACACTGTACGGAGTAGGGATGTGTGTGTTTTTTTGTATTCATGGTATGTGTGTATTGTATATACAGGGGGATGCCCTGTTGTCTTTCTAAGTGTGCATGATTTATTTATATTCTGAAAATAGATTTTTCATAGTATGGACTATACTGAACTTCGAAACCAAAAAAAAAAGAAATATCAGCACAGAGAGAAATCAATTAGCCTGCAAGATCATGGCCAATTGTAGCAAGTTTTAAATGTAAGTGAGTAAAATATCGTCCACAGAGAATTGATTTAAAATGTATGGTAAACCTCCAGATCTGAGCTACCAGATCTGGCTTCTAATCTTATCTACAAAGCAAGATGGGAGGTTGAATTTGTCACATTAACTAAATTATCTAAAAGTAAAATTTAAACTAAGTGATCTAGATCCGAGTTGGGGGAATTGGATGCAAAACTAATAAGAAAGGAGAAATAACAGCTAACTTAATCTTAGTAATTGATTGCAGAATGAGAAATAGTGTAACACAGTTGAGAAAGTATCAAATCTTCATCTGGCTACCAGCTTAGATGTAAGAGAAAATAATCCAATTCAAGGAATAGAATTGAGTTAAGCTTATGGCTATGATCTGTCCACTATCATAGACACAGATCATCCAGTAGCTTTCTTCTTCAATCCAAAGTCTTGATTCAGACCATAAGCACCACTACAAATGCTGTAAGAACCAGGTTACAAACACAGATTCTCACAGGGATAATGAATTAAGGGAAATTGCTTAAAAACAGCAAATCTAAAGGAATCTAATGAGTGAAGAGATCACAATGAACCCTCAACATGAATCCGATTGAGAACGTACTGATGAAAGCAACCTTTTCAAATCCATCATTACAATTACTGAACACAGCTTACAATAGCTCTCGGATTTGTAGTCTTGAATACAATTCTCACTTGAATTACACAAGTACTCACAGTTCTCAGTTACAGACAAAGGTTAGGCTATTACAGAGGTTTCAGACAAGCTATCTTGATCTAATTGGACCATTGGGCAGCAGCAATGAAACTCAAATTCTGGATGCCCAAATTGGGCAAATAGTTCGTCTATTTATAGTTTTCCCCAAGTCAAGCTCAGATGTGCATCAACCAATCAGAATTGGTTAGATCCATATCAGCTAATAGGAGTCGAGCACAAGAATCCAGATCTATTCTAGCTAATTAGAACTGCTTGATCTGGTTCAGCCAATCAGGGGACAGAGGCATCAAATTCTGTTAGGTAATTCAAAAATTTGTTTGAGCTTCTAGAAGTTCCCGCCAAGTAATTTCATCTTTGGGTGTTCACATGGAGTGGAATATGCCTCTGGTTTGTGCTCAGAATTTTCCAAAATGCCCCTGGGTTTTTAAATGCATTGGGGCGCATGCAAAGATTATTAAAATGCCCTTGCAGATGCTGGGAATCTTTAGAATATGATTTCGCACAGATTGGGGGCCTTTTCGAAAGGAACTGTAACTTCTGGAGCTCTATTAGCACAGATTGGGGGCCTTTTCGAAAGGAACTGTAACTTTCTGGAACTCTATTCGCACAGAACTGGCGCTGTTTGCAAGGAGTTTTCTTCTTTTCGAAAGGATCATTAGCAAGTTTGTTCCTTTCGAATAGATTTCAGGTGTTCTTCGAAAACCAAGCCTGGAGCTTTAGTTCTTTTCACAGTGTTCAGGTTCTTTTCGAATAGATCAAGAATCCTTTCGAATAGCATTCTGTAGTTCATTCATCCTTTTGAATAGCTCCAAACCTATTTTCAGGTTGAAACCAGGCCTTTGTCTTCTTTAGTTTTAGGCATTTTGACAGCCAGTGAGGCTGTCCCTTCTCCTTCTTCCTCCAGATCAAGATGGGTCTCATCTTTTTGGCACTTTTAAGCTACTTTCAGGGTTAAGCCTGCCTTTATTGTTAGCTGTAAAACAAACACTTAAAACACTGAGCAAGGCCCAGGTTAAGGGGCTATCAAGGCCCTTAATCTATCAAGGCCCAGGTTAAGGGTGGAAAATGGTAATTTCCAGTTCTTAACACCCCCAAACTTAAGCTTTGCTAGTCCCTGAGCAAAGACAAAATTAAAAATAAAATGAAAAGCCACTTTTGTAGGGAGCATAGTTGCATTTAGCATATGCAACAAGCCTTTTAAACCCCTAGGTGATCCCTAGCGGAGGAGTGAAGTCTCCTGAGGGTTTTCAGTGAAGGTACCCACAAACTTCTCCAATAAATCAGTTATTATTAATGCAGTTTTGTTAAAACAGACTTTTATCAAATCACAGATTATTCACACCTGCATCAGTCAAACTATAAGCGGATTCTCCAGAAAACATCAGTTCAAAACTGAAATTCTGTTGTAATTCTTTTACCATTCACTCAGTTTGTGTCAAAAAGCTTTAAAAGAAAAATTAATGAAAAGCTTGCCTTCTATTTGAGAATCTTGCTATGATGTTACCTCAAATAAGTTGATTTCAAACCCAACTCTCACCAGGGCTGTCACTCAACATACAAGTAGGAGGGTTTTACTATTTCACACAGCTCAAGAGCAATTACAGCCCTCAAATAGGACTGTAAGCAGGAGCATGGGCATTGCTTTTCAGTTCTGAATTTACTGCTCTTTTCACCATAGATTACACAAATCTTTATCTCAATGTGACAGCTCAATCCATCTTTGATCAGTAAGGACTTTAACTTGGGTTGTAATGTGGCTTATGGGTGAAATTTATCAAGAATAAAGGGGTGGAATGGAGTACACAATTTTAGAAGTCAGTCAAGGTAAGGAGGTGGTATACACACCTTCTTCATTTCAGCACAATTTCATCTTCTTCTTTGAATTTTCAGAGCCAACGTGGCAATCTTTTTCTCTTTCTTTTTCAAACTTCCAATGAAATGACTTCTCCTTTTTTTTTTTTCTTTTTTTTTTTTTTTTTTCAACAAAATTGACTAGAATGCCACATTTCTTCTGCTGATACATCATTGCCTTCAATTATTTTTCTTTTTCTTTTACCAAACTGTTACCCAACTCACCTTTCTTCAGCTTTCTTTCCTTTACCTTCTGAATTCTCAGAGTGAGGGTTAGGCTAAATGAGGTTAATGAGGTTTCAAAGAAATCTTGGATTTATAAAGCTCAAATGGTGTGTATCAAGGGCAGTTTTAAAAGGTGGGGCTTTTTGAAGTTCAAACTGTCCAAATGGAGGCCTTACATCATGTCTTTAATATCATGATTGCTGTCAAGCTGTTTTAACTTGGATATGTGCAACTTCTAGTGATAACAAGCAGGTTCAAGTAGTCCCTAGAGTAGAAAAATTTGCCAATTCATACTTCCAAAGAATACATTTCAGGCCCAAATCTCACTGGGTGTGGTTTTCTATCAACTTCCTGAGGTATATCATCACTGTTTTCTCTCTTTTTAGGTTTACTAAAACATCCATTTTCTTTTGGAAATTTTCTGACATTCACTTCATGAAAGTATTAGAATCAGACTAGAAATCAATTTTCAAAAGTTTTAACTTCCTCATTTTTCAAAAACAGATGGGAAATCACTTTATTTTCAAAAATTCTGCTGATCATAAGTTGCATTAATGTTAACTATATTATTGGCATCTCTACCATACCCCCAAACCTATGAGGAGCAGTGTCCTCACTAGTCCAGAAGTGGATAAGCAAAGAAAATAAGCACAATGATAGAAAAAAAATGCACAGTAATGGACAAATCAACAGAAGTAAACAATAAACAGGAATTAAACATTAAACAAACAACAAAAAAATGTACAAGGTAGTCTAATAACTAGGGTCAAAATCTGAATCATAAGTTGGTTCAATGGGTTCAGAACTGGAGTCAGTATTGGAGTCTGAACTTGATTCAACTTGCTCTTGGAGTGTGGCTTGGAGTTTGGTGTACTCTTCAGACTTGATCTTTCTAGTGAGGCCAATATATTTCTCAAGTCTATCAGCCCTCTCTTTTTCTCTATTTGTCCTCAGTTTTTCTTTGACAGGCTCCTCTTGTAACAGGGCAACTGTGTGCTTCTCACCCCTAACCATCTAATAGGTTTGGTTCAGTAGGTCCTGCATCTTATCTCTCTCAAATTGCATAAACAGCTCCAACTTCCTAATCTTTTCCTCATAAGGAGTCTTTATGTAAGCTTGAAGATCTGCAATCCCCTTAAGGACATAGCTCGAGATGTAAGGGTTTCCCTCCATAGCCCTTTTAAGAGTGGCAAAATGTGAAACAGGAATGGAGTGGTAGGGGACCATATGTATCCGAGCAATGGGGGTGGGGGAAGGTGAATCTAAAAGTACTACCTCAGGTTCAGTTTGGGTAGCATGGTCAGAGATGGAGGGTACTATGGCTGAGGTAGTTGGTTGGGATGTGGAGGCCAAGGTTTGGAGAAAGGAATATATCACAGATTGGTTGTCTGTGTTGGTTTGCAACTGTGCTTGGATAGATTTGAGGAGGGTGAACATTTGGCTAATTGGGTCAGGTGTGTGTGGGATAGGAAGAGTGGTGACTAGTGTGATTGGTGAAGGTGGTGGAAGAGTAATAGGTGGGATGAATGTGGAGGGTTCAGGGACTGGGGCATATTCATGCCCAATATTCTCCATGATGGATTCCATCAAGGATGAATAGGCCTCAGTGGTAAATATCTCAGGTTCAGAGGTATGGGTGATCTCAGGTGTATGAGATGAACAGGCTGGTGAACCTGAGAAGCTGTGTTGGTGAGGAGATCTTGGTGGGTTTACAACGAAATCTGTGGGTATATCTGGGAAATTGTTAGGTGAAAATGGTGGTGTAAGTATGGCTGGAATGGTTGGTGTTGGAAGAGAATCTGCAATGGGAATTGTGGTGGTGATGAGTGATGGAACCGCTGGGATAGGTGATGGGATAGGTGGGATATGTGAGGAGGATATGATGATGGTCTCCTCAACATTAGTAGTAAGGTCAATGGCAGCTGAAGGTACAGCTGGAGATACAATGGGTGTAGCTAAAGAGCTGGTCACCTCAGGTTCAGGTATAGCAGCCTCCTGGGCTAGCTCTGCCTCTTCCCTCATTCTTTTCAACATAGTTTGGCTTGTAGTTCAAGCCCTCTTCCGAAAAGTATGAGGTGTTACAATCTCAAAAGGCTCTAGCTCATCAATATCAAATTTAACCCTTAGTAGGGCTGTGATCAACCTTCCAGATGGTATTCCAGCCACTTTCTGTTCTTTCTTCAACTTGGCACTGATGTCAGCCATTGCTTCAAATATCAGCATGGGGGCATTGAAGAATTGCCCTTTAGAAAAGTGAAAGAGGGCCTCCAGAATGGGTGTCCTTCTTTCCTGAGTGTGCCCAGTGACATACAAACTCCCTCTCAAAATGGAATCCATCAGCAAAAATTGGGGTGCTAAGTCTCTCCTCATGATGGACTGCCTAGTTCCAACTATGCCTTAGGTCAGATGGGCAGCCATATCTCTAAAAGAGGCTTCCTCTAGAGCAGCTAAAGGGCCAGCAGGATCATACTAAAATGGTATCCCCAAGGCATTTCCAATATCTTCATAGGTGATGGTTAAATCATAATCATCAATAAAATTTACTAGAGTTTGGACATCAGCATCCTTCTCAGTCACTTTCACCATGTTCTGGTACCATAATCTCACCATTCTTGGATAAATTTTCTCTAGAAGAGGGGTCAGGATATTACTCAGGGAAGCATCCCTGATGTATTGCAGGGATAGCTTACATTCTGGTTTGTTCAAGAAAAAATTCTCATCCACATTAAGCTCTCGAATCAGCTTCTGAGCTTCAATGAAAGGGTTTGGAAGCACCAACGTCTTAGGAAGAGGAGGAAGTTCAGTCTCAGTCTCAGGAATAGGGTCAGCTTCAGGGATGGGTTCCTCAATTCTGACCCTCTTTCCTTTCTCAATCCTATCAGCCTTATCCATCGACAATTTCCTCTTGGCTAAGGTTTTAATTTTTCCTTTGGAGGGGGATTTGCTAGCTTTCTTAGCAGAAGACCTAGGGAACATCTTAGCCAACAATTTTTCAGCTTTCCCCATTTTAAAATTTTCTAAAAACTCGTTCAAATAATTCCTCCTTTTATCAAAAATCAACAAACAACTCTCTTGAATCCCAGACAATGTATGCTTAAACAGAAATCAAATTTTTAAAGCACAGACAAAGGATATGGAGAGGAAAATACCAAAACCTAGGGTTTGCTCGAAATCTTTGACCGCTTGATCAAATCCACAGAAGTCAGAGGCAAAAGATCCTTCTCTGCAAGCTTAATCAGTGGAAAAATAATGAAGAAAACTGGATCTGAATTCGAAAAGAACCCAGAGATGGAGAAAAAAAAATTTCCTGTGGCGGAGCAGGACAAGCTGGAAATGTTTTCGAATAGAAAAAACTCTATTCGAAGGTTTTTTAAATATGGTTAAATCGATTTTGCAAAGCATTATTGATTCTTTCGAAAAGTTCAAAAATCCTTTTCGAAAAGTAGAAAGGCATCAGTACCTTTCGCAAAGCAAATGGCTTCAGAAACATCTATTCGAAAAGATCTACATCTATTCATAAGGTTTATAGTTCTTTTCGAACAGTTTTGGTTACAGGTTCAGATCCTTTTCGAAAAGGAGTTTATTCTTTTCGAACTGAATTTTCTTTTGTGAAATGACTGTAAAAATTTTCGAAAAGTAAGAATGTACTTTCGAACACATGTTCTGTAGTACAGAACTGATATTTTAATTTTTTTTAACAAAATCTATACATTAAAATCATTGGAATTTATTCTCTCAATCAATTCAAAACCACAAAGCTTTCAGAAATTATGATTCCTCGAAAAAAATTTAACTAAAACATGACTAAAATAGAGAAAAACAATTACATAAAACTATGCAAAAATCACAGAACAAACATAGTTAAAATACATATGATACAGTTGGGTGACATTAGATTTTTGGAGGCTCTTAATGATAAATGGTCATCACAGGCTCCAAGATATTTTCAATATATGGTTTGAGCCTCTGACCATTTACTTTTAAGGTTCTCCCATCACTTGGGTCCATAATTTTAACAGCTCCAGATGGGGATGCTTAAATGACAATATATGGCCCTTCCCATCTGGATCTCAGCTTTCCAGGAAAAAACTTGAGTTTTAAGTTGAATAACCATACCTTAGAGTCAGCTGTGAACTCTTTTCTCAGCAGATTTTTGTCATAGAAGGCCTTAACTTTTTCTTTGTAAAATCTTGCATTGGTGTATGCATCCATCCTCAACTCTTCCAACTCAGAGAGCTGCAGTTTTCTATGCTTACCAGCAGCAGTGAGATCCATGTTTAAAGCTTTAATGGCCCAAAAGGCCTTATATTCTAACTCCACTGGTAAATGGCATGCTTTACCATAGACCAATCTGAATGGGGACATGCCAATTGGGGTTTTATAGGATGTCCTATAGGCCCACAATGCATCATTCAGCTTAAAGGACCAATCCTTTCTGTCCTTCCTCACAGTCTTTTCCAGTATATGTTTGATTTCTCTATTGGAAATCTCCACTTGTCCACTGGTTTGTGGATGATATGGAGTAGCTACTCTGTGAGTCGCAGAGTACTTTTTCAATAGAGCCTCAAAATGCTTGTTACAAAAATGGTTTCCCCCATCACTGATAATGGCTCTAGGGAAACCAAACCTGGAAAAGATGTTATCCTTTAAGAATTTAAGGACAACTCTGCGGTCATTGGTTTTAGTGACTGTGGCTTCAACCCATTTGGATACATAATCCACAGCTACTAAAATGAAATTAAAGCCATTTGAAGGAGGGAAAGGTCCCATAAAGTCTATCCCCCAATTGTCAAACAATTCAACTACCAAAATGGGCTGTAAAGGCATTGAGTTTTTCTTAGAAATGCTGCCCAATCTCTGGCAGTTCTGACAAGACTTACAGTGTTGCAGTGCATCCTTGAAGAGTGTGGGCCAATAAAAACCAGACTACAACACCTTTGCAGCAGTTTTGTTTCCACTAAAATGACCTCCACAGGCTTGCTCATGGCACATGGAAAGTATGCTGTGGAAGTCTTCTTCATGGACACATCTTCTAATGATTTGGTCTGCACAAATCTTGAATAGGTAAGGATCCTCCCAAATAAAATGTTTAACCTTGGAAAAGAAGAGATCCTTGTCCATTTTATTCCAGTGTTGGGGGGTCCTTCCGGTAGCCAAAAAGTTGACTACATTTGCAAACCAAGGGATATGCACACTGATAGCAAAAAGTTGCTCATCACGAAAAGAGTCATTGATAGGCAACCTATCAATCTCAGCAGTCAGAATTCTAGACAGGTGATCAGCCACCACATTTTCCACACCCTTTTTGTCTTTAATCTGCAAATCAAACTCCTGCAATAGGAGGATCCAACTGATTAATCTTGGTTTGGTATCCTTCTTAGATAGAAGGTATTTCAGGGCTGAGTGGTCAGTGAACACCACGATTCGTTAACCCATAATATATGACCTGAATTTCTCCAAGGCACAAACAACTGCCAACAGCTCTTTCTCAGTCGTTGTGTAATTGAGATGTGCATCAATCATTGATCTACTGGCATAAGCAATGACATGAAGTAGCTTATCCTTTCTCTGCCCAAGAACAGCTTCCAAAGCATAGTCTGATGCATCACACATTATCTCAAAGGGCAGGGAGTAGTCTGGAGACTGATGTATTGGAGCAGAAATCAAACAGTTTTTAAGAATTCAAATGCCCTAAGGCATTCATCATTGAAAACAAAAGGGACATCTTGGCACAATAAATGGCAAAGAGGCTTGGATATTTTACTGAAGTCCTTAATGAACCTCCTGTAAAATCCAGCATGCCCCAAGAAACTTCTGATTTGCTTAACAATTTTTGGAGGAGGCAAATGTGCAATTAAATCTATTTTTGCTCTGTCCACCTCAATGCCCTTATCGGAGACAACGTGGCCAAGGACAATGCCTTGGGTGACCATGAAATGGCTCTTCTCCCAGCTTAAAACTAAATTGGTTTCCTCACATCTATGTAGCACCAGGCTGAGATGATGCAAACATTGGGTGAAACTGTCTCCATATATTAAAAAATCATCCATAAATTGGTCAACCATATCAGAGAAAATGGAGTACATACATCTTTGAAAGGTAGCAGGGGCATTACAAAGACCAAAAGGCATCCTCCTATAAGCAAAAGTGTCAAAGGGGCAAGTGAATGTTGTCTTTTCCTAATCTTGTGGATACACAGGAATCTGATTGTAACCAGAGTAGCCATCAAGAAAATAATAATAAGCTTTCTCTGCTAGCTTATCTAAAATCTAATCAATGAATGGAAGAGGGAAATGGTCTTTTCTGGTCATTGTGTTGAGCTTTCGGCAATCAATACAGACCCTCCAACCAGTTGTTTGTGTGGTTGGAATGAGCTCACCAGATTCTGAGGTTACAACAGTAATCCCAGATTTCTTAGGTACCACCTGTGTAGGTGCCAGGCACCAAGCTGAATCTGAGATGGGGTGAATGACCCCAGCATCCAACAATTTAACAACCTCCTTCATGACCACTTCCTGCATATGAGGATTCAGCCTCCTCTACATTTCTCTATAAGGTTTTGCATCTTCTTCTAAGTGAATTTTATGCATGCAAACAGCTAGACTGATTCCTCCCAAATTAGCAATAGTCCAGCCAATTGCCTTCTTATGCTGCTTCAATATAATCAACAACTCTTCCTCTTGTTCGTCAGTGAGGAAGGAAGAGATAATCACAGGCAATATTTTATGGTCTCCTAAATACATATATTTCAAATTTTCTGGCAACTGTTTCAGCTCTACATCAGGTGGGCTGAGAAGAGAAGGTAACAAGTGTACCTTGGCTGGTTGTGGAAGGGGAAAAATAGCAGGTTTTCATGAAGAAAACCTTGTTGTTTGGACAGGAGTTTCTTGCACAGCGTTGACCTCTTCAGTCTTTGAGGCACAGGTTGTCTCTCCCACAACATTTCTCTAAACATCTTTAAAATCTGTGATTGAATGCTTACACTGCAGGAACTGGGGTAGAGTTTCCGCTACCAGTTCATCCAACAAATCAACAAGAAAACACTCCTCAGAACTGAACTGAGGCTGGGTAACTGCATTGTAAACATTTAACTTCACCTTCATATTTCTGAAGGACACTTCCATAATACCAGAACTGCATTGAATACAAGCATTGGCTGTAGCCAAGAATGGTCTCCCCAAAATGACAGGAATGGAAGTTATGCTTTTTGTAGGTTCCATGTCCAATACTAGAAAATCAGCAGGGTAGAAAAACTTATCTACTCCTACAAACACATCCTCAATCACCCCAGTTGGCTTTCTTTCAGATCTGTCTGCTAGTTGTAACATCACATGAGTGGGTTTTAACTCTCCCAAACCTAGTTTCTCATATACAGAATATGGGAGTAGGTTAACGCTAGCACCCAAATCTAATAAAGCCTTTCCAATTGTATGTTCCCCAATAATACAAGGGATTGTGGGGATTCCAGGATCTTGGAGTTTAGGGGGTGTGGCAATGGACAAAACCTGTTTGACTTTCTCCACAGCAAAGACTTTCTTGGATAACTGGATCCTAGATTGTCTTTTGTGTGTTCAAATGTCTTTCAAGAACTTTGCATAGGCTGGGACTTACTTTATTGCATCAAGCAAAGGAAGATTTATCTTAACTTACTTGAAAGTCTATCATTTCGTCTATTTTTGTATTCCCTTTATCAAAAGGGGATGCAGATTTCATGGCATAGGGAAATGGTAAATGAGGAATTAGTCCTCCATTTACAACCTTAGCATAATCACCAGAATTTTTTTAATTTTTCTGTTTTTTATTTTTTTAATTTTTCTGAGGTACATCAGCACCCCCAATGCTAAAATCATGTTGCTCCTGTTGCATGTTCCTAGCAATTTTCTCAATTTTTTCTTCTTCTTTTTCTGTATCCACATTGTTATTTACAACTCTTCCACTTCTCAAAGTAGTGATAGCTTTTACTTTTTCATGTGAAAAAGAGGCCTCTCCAACCATGAACTATCCTTTGGGAATGTTCAAGGGTTGGCTGGGTAACCTGCCTTCCTCTCTTCTGGCCAATATATTTGAAATTTGACCCAATGTGTCTTCAATCTTCTTAATTCTCTGACTGTGAAAGTTCACAGTCTGAGTTAAAGACCCTAAATTCTGGAGTGAAGTTAGAACTTGGTCTTCAAAAGAAGGGTATCTAGAAGGAGGCTAAGCTAGGATAGGTTGACGCACAAGTTGTGCCATCTGTTGGGGAATGGGCTGCTGAAAATTAGGCTTGGTATAGAAATTCTGCTGGTAGGGCTGAATAGTTTTGAAAGGTACTTGGTGCTTTGGTTGCTGCTGATGTTGTTGTTGATAATTGCCCTGGCTCCACCTTAAATTAGGGTGCCCTCTCCATGTATATTCATTAGATTGCAACTGTCCAAACGATTGGGCAGCATGAGCTTGCTCCACCACTAGATCTAGGAACTGTGGTGCAGCTGGACATTGATCATGGAAATGAGTAGGGGACTGGCATATCAAACATGCCTCCTCTACTCTAGCAACCATTGGACCTTGAATTGAGTCCATCAATCTATCAAACTTGGTGGTTAAGTTGTCCACCTTTCTTTCCAACTCATTCACCTCATAAATCTTACCCTTAGTAGTCTGCTCTTTATTCAACCGAGCAGGATTCTCACTGTCTCTTGACAGAGATTCTTGTTGGGTTGAATTTTCACCAATAACTTTAAATAGGTCCCAGACCTCCTCAACTATTCTTTGTAAATAAGTGCCTCCACAGGAGGCATCTACAATCTTCTTACCTTTCTGATCAATTTCCTGATAGAAGCTTTGAACAAGCTGCCATTGGGGAACTTGATGATGAGGGCATTGCCTTAAAAGCTCCTTAAACCTTTACCATGCTTCATGGAAAGTTTCAGTTGAGTGTTGAGAGAAAGTGACAATGCTTTGTCTTAACTGGCTGGTCTTAGACATAGGGAAGTATTTTGCTAAAAATTGACACTACAAATCATTCCAAGAAGTAATATTATTTGGTGGCAACATGGACAGCCATGCTCTAGCTTTGTCCTTTAATGAAAAAGGGAAGAGCCTAAGCTTGGTTGCCTCTGGACCCAGTTCAGCTATGTTGAATGTGGTACAAAGAGACAAGAATTCATCCACATGCTTGTATGGATCCTCCTTACTCAAACCATGGAAGGAAGGAAGCATCTAGATAGTCGATGATTTGATTTCATAATTTCCTTCAACAGTAGGAAATTGAATGCAAAATGGGAAATTATATGCACCGGGTGCAAAGTAATCCCTCAAGAGTCTAGGTTGCTCACCCATAGTAGCAGTCTCAGCAAAATTCTGTGATGTTTGTCTGGTTCTTAATAGCCTTTCAACTTCTAAATTTAGAGGGACAATCTCAGGATTGAGAGTCCTCCTACCAAACATACAACACAGGTACAGAGAAAAAAATTATGCAAAGCAAACCTTCAATACTCCTTACTGAGTGGATTCCAAGCTCAACTGTATAGGAATAATTGCACAGATTCAAGCAATATAAACAGTTAGCACTGATGTAAAAAAAAAATTTAGGTCTACCTATTTTAAAATCTATTCCCCGGCAACGGCACCAAAAACTTGTTGTCTTTCTAAGTGTGCATGATTTATTTATATTCTGGAAATAGATTTTTCATAGTATGGACTATACTAAACTTGGAAAACTAAAAAAAAAATAAAATATCAGTACAGAGAGAAATCAATTAGCCTGCAAGATCAGGGCCAATTGTAGCAAGCTTTTAATGTAAGTGAGTAAAAGATCGTCCACAGAGAATTGATTTAAAATGTATGGTAAACCTCCAGATCTGAGCTACCAGATCTGGCTTCTAATCCTATCTACAAAGCAGGTAAGATGGGAGGTTGAATTTGTCACATTAACTAAATTATCTAAAAGTAAAATTTAAACTAAGTGATCCAGATCCGAGTTGGGGGAATTAGATGCAAAATTAATAAGAATGGAGAAATAACAGCTAACTTAAGCTTAGTAATTGATTGCAGAATGAGAAATAGTGTAACACAGTTGAGAAAGTATCAAATCTTCATCTGGCTACCAGCTCAGATGTAAGAGAAAATAATCCAATTCAAGGATTAGAATTGAGTTGAGCTTAAGGCTATGATCTGTCCACTGTCATGGACACAGATCATCCAATAGCTTTCTTCTCCAATCCAAAGTCTTGATTCAGAACATAAGCACCACTACAAATGCTGTAAGAACCAGGTTGAAAATATAGATTCTCACAGGGATAATGAATTAAGGGAAATTACTTAAAAACAGCAGATCTAAAGGAATCTAATGAGTGAGGAGCTCACAATGAACCCTCAACATGAATCCGATTGAGAACGTACTGATGAAAGCAACCTTTTCAAATCCATCATTACCATTACTGAACACAGCTTACAATAGCTCTCGGATTTGTAGTCTTGAATACAATTCTCACTTGAATTACACAAGTATCTCACAGTTCTCAGTTACAGACAAAGGCTAGCCTATTACAGAGGTTTCAGACAACCTATCTTGATCTGAATTGGATCATGAGGCAGTAGGAATGAAACTCAAATTCTGGATGCCCAAATTGGGCAAATAGTTCGTCTATTTATAGTTTTCCCCAAGTCCAGCTCAGATGTGCATTAACCAATCAGAATTGGTTAGATCCATATCAACTGATAGGAGTCGAGCACAAGGATCCAGATCTATTCTGGCCAATCATAATAGCTTGATCTGGTTCAGCCAATCAGGGGACAGAGGCATCAAATTCTGTTAGGTAATTCAAAAATTTGTTTGAGCTTCTAAAAGTTCCCGCCAAGTAATTTCATCTTTGGGTGTTCACGTGGAGTGAAATATGCCTCTGGTTCGTGCTCAGAATTTTCCAAAATGCCCCTGGGTTTTTAAATACATTGGGGCGCGTGTAGAGATTATTAAAATGCCCTTACAGATGCTGGGAATCTTTAGAATATGATTTCGCACAGATTGGGGGCCTTTTCGAAAGGAACTGTAACTTTTGGAACTATATTCGCACAGAACTAGTGTTGTTCGCAAGGAGTTTTCTTCTTTTCAAAAGGATCATCAGCAAGTTTGTTCATTTCGAATAGATTTAAGGTGTTCTTCGAAAACCAAGCCTGAAGCTTTAGTTCTTTTCGCAGTGTTCAGGTTCTTTTCGAATAGATCAGGAATCCTTTCGAATAGCATTCTATAGTGCATTCTTCTTTTTGAATAGCTCCAAACCTATTTCCAGGTTGAAACCCGGCCTTTGTCTTCTTTAGTTTAGGCATTTTGACAGCCAGTGAGGCTGTCCCTTCTCCTTCTTCCTCCAGATCAAGATGGGTCCTCATCTTTTTGACACTTTTAAGCTACTTTCAGGGTTTATCCTGCCTTTATTGTTAGCTGTAAAACAAACACTTAAAATACTTATTTAGTTCTCTCAAAGGTCTATCAAGGCCCAAGTTAAGGGGTGGAAAATAGTATTTTCCAGTTCTTAACATGCCCCTGATGACAAGTGTAAAAGGAAATGAAAAGATTTTGACATATATATATAGAGAGATTTTTTATTTAGATGTACCTGATTGGCTCCTTTTCTTTTAGTTACCTCTTGTGTCTACTCTTGCTTTTTTAGTTGCTTTAGTGTCATCAATCGTCATTAGGACTTGGATGCTTCCTGAGTTGGCATGGTGATGGTTGAAGGTTGCTTCGTATCTGCACATGTGAGAGTAATGCTGTAAGTAGTTTTTGTTTTCCCCCTTGCTAGTTGTCAAGCAGGGTAAGTGTCTCAGACCAGAGTCTGATAGTAAAAGTTGGATATGTGCTCTTCTTTTTTCTTTTTTTTTTCTTTTTTTTTTAAATGACAACAATGCAATAGGGAAAGCAAACAACTAAGATAAAAATAATAACCAAACAATAAAAAATAAAAATGCCCCAGTGGAGGAGTGTGGCAGGATTGGCAATAGGGTATCTTTGGTAGCACTCTCTGGATGGTAACTTCGTCATTCCTCATCTTCTTTGTGGACAAGCCGGCACTTTAGATATAATTCTTCTTTTAATCCAAAAAATATTGCCCCAGCGTCAAGATGCAATGGAGCTTTTCTAGGTTTTGAGATGAGCACGTTGGGTCTATAAGCAATCATAAGTATTTGGTGAGTTAGTTTTGAAGAAAAGTTGATCAGTACTGTCATCAAACTGGAGAGGTCACTTTGATTAGGTCAGTTGTATATGGGGTTTATCTTAGGGTGGTGGTCATCATATCCCATGGTTATTAGGGAAAAGTATGGTAGGTATAGTAGGTGATTGCATCAGTCATCATTCATCAGTTTTCAGTTTCATTTCTACGAACATCCTATAAGGCTTCTGATTTATCGTCTGAAATAAAAATAGAAGAGGGGGAGGTAAGGCTTAGTGATGTGGGGAACAGTTTGTATCTAAGACTTTCTAAAAGGAGTGAGTAACAATTTTTTTCTCAGGGGGATACGGAGTGCCATGCTTGAGCTCTTCGTCATATTTCGATAACATCAAAATCTCACATTCTATGGTTAGCAGGAGTTCGTCCTCCTCCCGCCACCTTACGATGACATCTAGTAGTATGGGGACATCAGGGGTGCCCTTGCAGCTTGCTTATACACTTCTAGTAACATTACCAGGGATGTCCTCACGGTCAGCTTATGCTTTCCTGAGCTCATTGACTTGTTCATTCATCGTAATGCTCTCGCTCAATTTATATATATATATATATATGTATTTTGAAAGCATCCTGCTAATGTAAGAATAATGAGTTTTGATTGATCTTAATATCTTCAATTTTTTTTACTCTAACGTCTCCTCCAATGGAGGGGGAAGGGAATTGAGAATCGAGTGTTACTTATACTTTTGAAGGAGGTTAGATAGGTCACTAATCCTTTAATCAGATTGCCCGAGTGAGAAAAGGTGGGTGATAAGTCAGAGGTCTTAAGGATATTTTGAGAATTGAAGGCGTATGACCGATGAATGGGTCGTGACGACTACAGGGGTGATAATTATAGGTATCTAACCACGAGATGTGCCGATCACAAGGGTAAGGGTAATATTTTCTAACGTACATGGCATTCCAAGGGCTAGGGAGTTCTTCCCCGTCTCGGTTCCCCAGTTTGTAGGCATATCTAGGGTATGCGGCTGTTATGACATAAGGGCCTTCACATTTCGATTTCAATTTTCCTTTCGGATGGGCATGCTTGGAAGGCATGATTTTTTTCAAGACTAATTCCCCAATATTAAAGGTTCATTCAAGAATTTTCTTATCGTAAGCCCTAGCCACTCCCCTTTGATATACCTAAGCGTGATTAGCTGCCCTTAAACATGATTCATCGAGCTACTCTAGCTGCATGAGTAGGGAAATTCTCCTCTCATCTAAGAATATCTTATCATTGAGTTGAATCCATAAGGATGGTACTTGTATCTCATATGGTAGGACTGCCTCCATCCCGTAGGTAAGGAGGTAGGGAGTTTGGCCAGTAGCCATAGTAATAGAGGTCCTATAGGCCCAGAGTGCTTTTGATAGTCGTTCAGGCCAGTCGACTCCATTGCTCATTTCTACTCTGCATTTTAGGATTTGAATCAGCACTTTGTTCATAGCTTCTGTCTGTCCCTAACAATGCCAAGAAGCTTACTTTTGCCCCAGAAGTGTCTCAGGAGAAAGGAAGTTAGACCCAGACAGAGAGCTGGCCGCAGCATAGGCACAGCACAACAGTAACAAGTCAAGAAGAATGCCTCGCGCAGCTGTCGCAAGGTTCTGTTGAACCAGAGAGAATGCTTCACGTAGTTGTCGCGGGCTTCTGAAGGCAGCACACCAACTGCTCCCACCGTTCTCAAGCGGTTTGATGACAGAAGGGATTGAAAAGCAAACTTCACGCAGTTCTCGCGAGGCTCAGTCGTAAGCGCTCGTGAAGCAATCGCGCAGTCTCGCGCAGCTCAAAAGAGGAGCCCTTAATCTTCGTGCGATTCACTGAGGAGAGAGAGCTCCAGGCATTCCTGCGTGCAGCTGTCGTGCAGTGGCTGCGGCAACCTTCAGGGAACTGCTCGCGTGATCCATAGGCCTATGCACACTGCTTCTTCACGAGGATCTCCATCAGATTCACCAAGGAATGAACCGCGCGTGCAATTCTCGCACCATTTAAAAGGAAAGAGCAATCTCGTGACAACCAGAGCAATCCTGTGATGACCAAATTATCAATCTCGCGACTGCAAGAGCTTCAAGTCAATTCAATCCCACGACGCCAACTCTATCACGCACCAATACCTGGAAAGCCTTGCTACCTAGCGAGGCTCGGGATCTTAACTTCTTCTCCCTTCTGCAGGGGCAATCTGAGAACTTTCAGAATTAGGGCATGCACTCCAATACTCCAATCTCCGTACACACACCTCGAGGCATCGAAGGGAGAGAAATGGGCTATGATTGCATCAATAAAATTAGGGTTTTCCTAATCCTAATGCTACAGAGCTGACTGCTATATAAGCCTAAGCCTAGTTTAGGTTTAAGGGTCTTCTATACTCTTTCTTGAATCAACTGTAGAATTGCAGTAGGCAAAGGTTAGGATTTAGGCAGTTTCTTTTTCCCTTTTTCTTCTCTCCATAGTCCAGCATTTGCTGGCTATGCCTTTGTATGTCTATTTGGAATAGTTTTAATGGAGTTTTATAATAGGATTTTATGCATGTATGGGATTGGTGTTTTGTGAGTTGTTCTGTACAAGGCTACTGCCTTGAGATTCTCATTTCTAAGTTGTATTGTAAGCAATGGAGGATTATTTTTAAGGTTTTATTTAGATCCAAGTGACCTGTGTGTCCAGGTTAGGCACATTACAGGCCTATGCCCCAGCACAGGATCCACTAAATCTGAATCCCCATGGGAGCTTGAGCTGGTAGCCTTGTGAACATGGAGGTGGCAGCAATTTTCTTGTTCTGTCTTGGACCCATGTGAGGAGGATAGCCTCTGTGGATAGTCTGTGACCATTCAAGGGGACAGGTTATAGCCCTAGGGTGAGGCCAATCCACAGATCTAAGACAGATTCTTCTTCTCTACATTTGTGCTTGTAGCCTTGTGAGAGATTGTGTAGAGACATACTCCCCTGTATTTGTATAGACCCACCATCAGATGGCAGATCTGATCTGGCTGTAGAGATTGTAGGCTTGTGACTGGATCACTACTGTCTGTCTAAAGCAGTGATCAGCTAGGTTTAAAAGCTAGTACTCAAACTCTTGCTGGTTCTGTGTGTCCAGGCTAGTGCACATTGCAAGCCTAGCCCCACACACAGAACTTTAGAGGTTGAGATTCCTATGGATTCTTGAGATGGTAGCCTGGATGAAGTAGTGCCTACAATGATAAACTTGTTCTGACCCATCTCTGGTTTGTGGTTCCCCTATTAGATAGTCTGTGACCATTCAAGTAGACAGGTTATAGCCATAAAGGATTGGATCATGGCACAGGGGTGAGTTAGATCCTTTCTCCTCTTTGGTGATAATGTAGCCATTGGACAGGATTTCTATAGCAGCAGATCTGAGTCTGAGTTATAAGACCCATCAGATCTATACCTAATAGCTTACTTCTCACCCTTTTATATTTATTTTCTCACACTCCATCATTCTTCTCCACCATTTATGTAGTTTAGGCATTAGATTATCTTAGGATTTAAACATTACTGACCTTAAATCTCCTTCCATTTAGGATTACCAGATCTATAGCCAGATCTAGAGGGCCTACTAAAGATAGCTCCCTTGAAAGTTTAGATCAACTTTCCCTGTGGGACAAACTCTTACTTATTAAAACTTTCTACAACAGGCCCTGTATCTTGCAAGACTGTGTATTTTTAGGCTTGTTGCTCTGTAGTTTTCAATCCACCTTTATTTTCACTAACCCCATTCTTATCATCATTTCCAATAAAGTTAGCAGCAAGTACTTAAAATATCCTAACAGTGGCATAGATCGATGCCGTACTTCTTGCATAACTTCTTCGTCTTGTCCGTGATGAACTATGGTCCGTTGTCAGTGACAAACATCATGAGTACTCCAAACCTGGTGATGATATTCTGAATGATAAATTTTATAAGTGTTGAAGCGGTCATTCTGACATAGGATTCATCTTCTACCTATTTGGTGTAGTATTTGATCGCTGTAAGTATGATCGCGTGCTTATGAGTGTTCCCAACGGTGTCTGTGAAAGGTCCAATAACATCGAAGGCCCGCATCAAAAATGGCCATGGCCAGGTCATAATATTCAATGCAACTGAGGAAGCTTTGACGAGTGCGGTGTGTTCTTGGCATTGCTTGCAGGATTGGACATAGAGGTGGCAATCTCTTATCATTGTCAGCCAGAAGTAGCCTTCTCGTGTAACTTGATCGGTGAGTCTTTGTCTATCGAAGTGGGCACCACAGGTACTGGTGTGTGCTTCTCGGATGATGTATTATCCTTCAGCAGTCATGACGCATTATAGTAGTACTCCTCTAGTGAAGGCTCCTTTGTATAATGTTTTGCCGAGTATGCAGAATTAGGCGCATTAGTTCCTTATAGTCTTTCGTTCGATCTTCATGGTGTATGGAGGCACGTGTTGATGTTTCAAGAAGTTTCAGAAGCTGAAATACCATGGTTGTCCATCGTCGGTCGATGATTTTTCAAATCTGAACATAGCAACTTCGATTTCTGTCTTGACGTGATTTTCTAGAGTGATTACTTCTTTCGATCCTATACTTGTGGGGGGGACGGGTAATTCTCTCTTGACGGTCCATGCTACCTCGTGGGGGGTACTATAAGCTTTTCGATGAAGAAGGTCATGGTATTTTGCCCGATGGGTATTTGGATGACCAAGGCTATCATGGCTAAGGAATTTACAAGCTCATTTTCTAATCTAGGAATGCGTGAAAGAGATTCTTTCAAATTTCTTTACTAAATATCGAGCGGCTTCTAGGTATGCGATTAGTCTCCTTTCCTTAGTTTTCCATTCTCCTATGACTTGTGAAATTACTAGTTTGGAATCACCGATGGTTTTTAACTATTTAACACCTAATTGTAGTGTTGCTCGTAGTCCAGCTATAAAGGCTTCATATTCTGTGGCATTGTTAGTGACAGGGATATCTAGTTGAAAAGGCTTAGGTATGACAACTCCTTCTGGGCTTAGGAGTACTATCCTGATGCCTTTTCCTTTGTGATTTAGAGTGCCATCAAAATAAAGGATCCATAAGGTCTTATCGGGGTCTTCGTTATGAATCATGAGTAGGTCCTGATTAGGGAAATCATCATGCACGGACTCATCACTCGACAGTGGGAGACCTGCTAGGTAATCAGCAACTGCTTGCCCTTTAATTGATTTCTGCGTGATGTAAGTGATATCAAATTCTTGTAGGAGCATATGCCAGCGAGTGATCTTTCTTGATGTTGCAGGCTTTTCGAATACGTACTTCAAACGGTCCATTCGGGCTACTACTAGTATTTTATGTGCTCCAAAGTAATGCCATAATTTGGTAGAGGCCCACACCAATTTGAGGCAAACCTTCTCCATTGAAGTGTATTTTCGTTCGTATTCGACCATCGTCCTACTGAGGTAGTAAATATCCTTCTCTCTCTTATCATCTTCTTCATACTGTCATAGAATTACTCCCATTGCTTTGTCATTCACTGAGAGATATAGAATTAGGGGTCTTCCAGGGATCGATGGCGATAGTATTGGCGGGTTAAGGAGGTACTTCTTGATATTATCAAAGGCTTGCTAACACTGATCATCCCATTTGTACTCAGTTCCTCCTTTAAGTAGTCTGTAGAAAGGATCGCATCTGTCCGAATGTTGGGAGATAAATCTTCTGATGAATTGTAATCTTCCTATCAGGCCTCCTTACTCTTTGATATTACTGGGAGGTGGCATCTCGAGGATGGCTCTGACTTTTGTAGGGTCAACTTCGACCCCTCGCTTGCTAACTATGAAACCAAGTAACTTTCTGAAAGTGAGCCCGAAGATAAATTCCTTTGGGTTCATTTTTAGTTGATATTTCTTCACTCTTTGTAACACCAATTGGAGCGCTTCAACATGTCCTACTCGCATTTGAGACTTAACTAATATGTCATCGACGTAGACTTCTACACACTTATGCACCATGTCGTGAAAGATAGCCATCATGGTGTGTTGATACATGGATCCTGTATTCTTGAGCCCAAAAGGCATAATGATGTATCAATATGTTCCCCATGGTGTGGTAAAGGAAGTCTTCTCTTGGTTAGACTCTGCTAATTTGATCTGATTATGTTAAGAGAAACCATCCATAAAGGATAGCATCTCATGTCCAACGGTGTTATCGACTAGAGTGTCAATGTCTGGAAGTGCGAAGTTATCTTTTGGGCATGCCTGGTTGAGGTTTCGAAAATCAATGTAAACCCATACTATGTCGTCTTTCTTGGTGACAAGTACTATGTTGGCAACCCACTTAGGGTAAAGAACGACTCGAATAAATTTGGCTTTGTGTAACTTGTCGACCTCCTCTTTAACTTTGAGGGTGGTTTGTGGGTGCATCCTGTGGGGTTTCTGCTTAACAAGCTTTGCGTCGGGTTCAAAGATGAGGCGATGTTCTACTAAACTTGGGTCTAAATCGGACATGTTCTCATAGGATTATGCAAAGGAATCGAGGTATTCTTGTAGGACTTATGCAATTTGTTGGCGTTCCTTATAATTAAGCGTTACGCTAATCAGTAGCTTCTTGGGTTTCTCTTCAGTGCCAAAGTTAAGTTCTTTCGTGGGTTCTACAGCAGCTTGGGTTTGCTCAACGAAACACTTTATAACATGTTGGAAGTCTAGAGCCTCCTTGGCAACTGGGGTTCTTTCTTCGTCCTCAGTAAGTTCGTATACTGCAAAATTGCTACACTAGGGATCTGAGTTTGTGAAAGGTAACCCTTCATCGACACAATCTATGACTAAGAGATCTTTGGTGAGGTGAAGGTCAAGATTACCGATTCTTCTCTCAAAGTCATGAAGTATCTCGTCCGGTGTAATCACTGGCTTGTTGTTTAGCCGGGATGTTTTACGTCCTCATGCAGGGAATGGGATAGAAACCTTAGAAGAAAAGTCTCCTTGTTGGCCACAAATTTGGTTCAGGACGAAGAGTTCCCTTTCTTTTCTGGGGTTTTCTGATTTTTTAGATTTTGTATTTATGAATTTTTAGGGTTTTCTATTTTTTCTATTTTTTTTACTTTTGATAATAAATATGGTACATGGTCGATCACCTCAAGGGGCACCAGGAGAATTACTTCCTCTAGTTGAGGGAGATCGAGACGGCTGCTAAAGTCGTTCGAGCGATTCTTCAAGAAATGCGGACTTGTTATGAATTTGTCATTTTTTTTTAGAGTCCTCATCTAATGAGATCGTTTGAATGAGTGACGCTGGTGACAGCCGCACTAACGCTTGGATTTCTTCTGCCACATTGATCGCCTCTTCTTCGAAGAAGCTCTAAAGAACGTAGTCAATTGAACTATCATCCTCTGTGTTATAATAATGTTGTTATTCCCACCAAGGGGGATCTCCCAAAGGATTCTTAGGGGTAACAAGTTCTTTTCCTTGATCTTCATAATATATTAGGATGAGCACACATGCTCGACAGCGAGGTTGATAGTGGTGAAGAATGCAGGGGGATCTCCAAGGACATTCCCATCCTTCTAGGTTAGAGTCGAAGACGGTATCGAATTCATTTTCTTGATCTAATAGTGCTTGAAGTCCTAGGTTGGCCCACTCCACTAGCTCGAGTGCAGGGAGGTCTATCTAGTAGTCCTCGTCATCACTTAGAGGAGGTTGCCATTCTTCCTCTAGAGATTTCCAAAATATTTTGAGTTGTGGCGTGTCTGGAGACAGAGAAGGGTCTAGTTCAAGTTCCTCTTCAAACTCTATGAGGGCATGTTGGGTGTTTTCCCCTAGGTCAACTGGATGATCATTGGGATTTTCTACTTCTTGTGTCGATAGCTGAGCTGGTAGGTCATTACTTACGTCAGTGGCCACGAGGTTGGAATGATTCAATTCTTTTATTGTAGAGTGTCGAATCCAACTAGCGAAGTATTCTAATATGCTGGTGCATGCCCTACAACGGGGTTGGTATGGGTAGGCGATACAAGAGGAGTCCTGAGGGCATTCCCATCCCTCAAGGCCAAGGCCAAGGCGGATGCTATACGAGTTAGTATTTTCTTATGGAGTGCCATCTCTTTCCCAGGTTAAGCGTAAGTGCTCTTCACTATCTTGCAAGGCTGCTATGTAAAAATCTTTGTCGTCAGTGGATTCCAATCTTTTACTCGTGGGTTGAGTTCTAGAGGTTCTTCTCTCCTCTCTTCTGCAAATTCCTTAGTGTCAAACATGGGCTTGACTCCTTCGAGCGATTTATCAATATCATCATTTAAATTGGTTAAATCATTGAACGCTTAAGTCATTCGCTCAATTTCCACTTCTTGGGATCTAGTGAAGGGCACTTCCTTATGCTTTGGCACATCTGCTTTCTCAGTGGTCCCATAGGCGAAGTGGTCATATAGAGACAATTTTAGCGAGGTAGGGGACAAGTCGACATGCGGGCCATTCGATTTGTCTAACCCTATGTGCTTATGTATTTGCATTGGGACAACGGGTCCTACACGACCTTGCTTATTTTTACCAAGCATGGTGTGGGAAACGTGTCCAAGTTGGTATATAAGGCCCCACCCTTTTGTCGTGGTAGAGTTAATGGCATAGAGTTTGGCGAGGTCTGGGCCAACCTCTCTTCTCACTAATTTTTATTGACACGTTGGGGGAGAACTAGGAGTAGGGGGACAAACTTCCGCAACGATTGTCTCACCAGGGATTTGAGTCTTTTGAATGTGGCCCATGTTCAATACATAATCATGAGCGGTTGGTATGCTCGCTGCATAATCAGTATCCATCTCCTGGAGGGGTGCATCGGCGTATATACAGACGATGGAGTTCTCGTATGGGAATTGAAAGCATTGATGATATGTGGATGCGACGGCCTTCATTGACTCCAGCCATTTTCTTCCTAAAATGAGATTATATGTACTAGCAGAATCAAAAATATGGAAAGTGACATCTTTTGTTACAGGTTCGAGGCAAACCTGGAGTTTGATAGTTCCTTTGACAAAACAATGCGAGCCATCATAAGCTATGAGTGACAGTGCGGAGGGCCTGACATCTTGCTCTGTGTATTTGAGCATTTTTAACATGGTGAGAGGGCAGATGTTAAGTCCTGCTCCCATGTCAACGAGTGCGTGTAGTACAGAGAATCCTCTAATTATGACCGTAAGATATATGGGGGTTGAACTCCCGCGGAGTGACTCTTTAGGCATGTTTGTGTTTCTAAAAGTGAGCATCGAAGGTTGCGCCATGATCGAAGTGATTTGATGAAGCTCATCTAGGGTCATATCTTCATCCACTTATGTGTCTTCAAGTGTCCTTATCAACAACCGGTAATGGTCAAGCGATTTCTTGATGAGTTCTAGTATGGATATATGGGCTAAGATCTTCTAGAGATGCTGCAGAAGGTCATAATCTTGCCCTGGCTCGAGCGCGATTTCTTTGCCTGATCGATGAGCCTTAGGTGCGGGTGGTTGGAATGGTTGAGATGTAGGAATTAATGGAGGGATAATATGAGGTGGGGGATGCAAGTTAACTTCTCTTTATCTCACATTCCCCCCTGGTGGTTGTGTGTTCGTCAAATCCTTATTTCGAGGGAAAGGCGGAGGCAGGTAATTGGTTCCTAATTTGAGAATTGGGCAAGTTGGTTACTGACTAAACCCGATGCAGCTTGACATAGATGTATTTGTAAAATGGGTAAAATTTGAGGTTGGAACGCGTACCTGAATGGCGCCGCTCTAAGGTGGGAGGTACTGTGTGTAATCTTTCTCTTCTAGAAAAGCAAAGACCAACGTCTTACATGGGTCAGGATGATCTTCTGACTTACTTTCTTTTAGATTCAGTGAACGCTCGGTAGTTATTTCGTTGTCTTGGCTTGGAGTCTTTCGGGTGACACATTCTACCCATGTAGCAATTTGGGTTGTAGTTTGGAGAATGTGATCTCCATACTCAGGTTTAGAATCAGACAAAGGGAGTGGTAATGGCATTGGTTCAAGATTTGAAGGGGTTGAAGGCTCTGGTGGGTGACTATGGAGGAATTGTCTCCTGGCCCTAAAGGAATAGACTCGTATCTGAGTGAATTTTGGATAAGGAGGTGGATTCGGCGGGGCGATGCGAGTGATCAAGGCCGAGGGATGCGAGGGTGAAGGAGCTCTTACTGACAGGGAGAAAGTAGCAGAGGGTTGAATGTGAGTGATTAAGGTGGAAGGTTGGAAGCGGGATCGACCGGAGAGATCTAGAGTGGTGAGCTGAGCCGGTGTTGCTTGGTTGTGGTTGGGCATGGGGTTATTAACGATCCCTAAGTTTTGTTGGGGTTGGTTATTATTAGGATTAGGATTCCTAAGCGCTTCCAAATCGATCTGACTTCGGTCATTCATGTCATAGATTATGTCCCTGAGGACCCAGCAGTCTTCTAGGTTGTCTCTCGCGTATCGATGCAAGACACAGTCTTTACTATAGTCTAGATTTATCGGCCAAGGGCAGGGTCTTTCTTGCGGGAATCAGAGGAGATTCTGAGTGTTAAGGAGACAGAAGATATTGGGAATCATATCCAGTAATGGGGGATAGTTTTCCCACCTCGGCTGGTAGGGGCCTCTGGCTGGGTTAAAGTTCTGCGGTGGGGGCACACTATTGTAATTCGGCATGTCGGCCGATCAATTCTACATTGTGTTCTAATTCTGGTAGGTATTGGGATATCAATTTCTATTCTGGTACTAGCCCTGATTCTAATTCTAGCATTAGTTTTGGTTTGCATAGCTTTGCTAATTAGTGCCTTAGTTTGGTTCGTGTATCGTTATCGATTTTGATTTTGCCCGAAGTTTCACCGGTGGAAATTTCCACTCCCAGAGTTTTGTCCTTGATTAACAATGGTGTTGACCTATTTATTTCCTAAGGCTTTCTTATTATTTTTCAATTTTGATTCACTGGAAGAGCCCACTTTCGATGTGACTATGGATAGAGCAAGGTCTCCGCCTTTAATGTGTTACACCAGTCGGGATGCCCGAGAGTGGAGTGCAGTGAAGTCGGGGCAATCAATTATGACAAGTGCGCTCTTTAACAATTCTCTAGTATTATTGATGATAATATCCACCGAATCCTTCTCTTTCATTGACGTGCCGATCCTAATAGCGAGTTTTCTCCATCTGGCGATGAAGTCGGTAAATTCTTCATCAGGTCCTTGCTTTACTGCCATTAGATCGCTAAGACTGACTGTCTCTTGGATCAAGTGTTTGTATTGGTCTAGGAATTGACAGACTAATTCATCGAAGGTTTCTATAATATAAAGCAAAAGTCCCGCAAACCAATCTAAAGCTTCTCCTTCGGATGAGCGTTGGAAATAGTGAATGAGAAGTCCTTGATTATCATGTTTTGGTCGGCAATCATTACAAAAGAGGGCCAAGTGATGATTCGGATTTCCCATACGTGCCATTATATTTGATAAATTTCGGTGGCTTAAATCCTATTTGTAAATTAAACTCGACGTCCCGACAAAATTTGTTGAATCTGAATGAGTGATCGGGGCACTCTCTCTTGGCCATGTACTCATCGAACATTTTAGGAAGATCTTCGATTTTAATGGTGTTGTCTTTTGGAGTGACCGTGAGCAAACTTTGTCTAAAGAGTCATCGTTGAAGAATGTGTGGGCAGGTTATATCAATGGTGTGGCGTGGGCTGACACCGTGCTCGGGGTAGGAGGTGGCCTCTCTTGTCACTCTTATTCTTCTGAAAATTGTCGTGACCTAATGGTTTTGTATGCGACAGCCAACCCTCGAAGCAATTTCTCGGAGTCATCATCTCCTCTTTGTATTCTTTGAATACTAAGTTATATGATCTATTGAGCAGTGAGGTTTTGTTCGGTGTTAACATCTCTCCCATTATGATTATTACCGGTGTGTGGGGTGGAGAAGGGATTTTCTTGCTCGCCGGTGTTGGTGCGTTCTTTTTCTGGGTTCCTCTCGACTCCTGTTGAATCAGTGGCTCTAATTCTGTTCAGGTGGACTCTAGCGATGCAGTGTTTGGAATAATAAAAATAAATAAAAAGGGGAGATTTTCTAGGAAGGTTCCTAGTTTGATTGCGATTGCCAGCTGTAGATATTTAACGATACTGCAACACGTCAGTGATCATGCTATGAACAGGGTTCCTCTCGGTTCCTAGTCTTCTTCTCAGGGGAATGTGGGGTGCCATGATTGAGCTCTCCATCATGTTTCGGTACCATCAAAATCTCACATTCTATGATTAGCAGGAGTTTGTTCTCCTCCTGCCACCTTACGATGACATCTAGTAGTATAGGGACATTAGGGGTGCCCTCGTAGCTTACTTATATACTTCTGGTAAAGTTACCAAAGATGTCCTCACGGCCTGCTTATGCTTCCTTGAGCTCATCGACTTGTTCATTCATCGTAATGCTCTCACTCAACTTTTGATAGGTAGATATATTTTGAAAGCATCTTGATAGCACAAGAATAATGAGTTTCGATTGAACATAGCATCTTCATTTTTTTACTCTAACGTCTCCTCCAATGAAGGGGGAAGGAATAAGGATTAGGTGTTACTTATACTTTTGAAAGAGATTAGGTAGGTCATTAGTCCTGTGATCAAATTGCCCAAATAAGATGGTGGGCAGTAAATGGGAGGTCTCAAGGATATTCTAGGGATTGAAAGTGTACGACTAATGAATGGGTTATGACAACTACGAGGGTGATAACTATAGGTATTTAACCATGGGATGTGATGATCACAGAGCTAAGGGTAGTATTTTCTAAGGTACATGGCGTTCCAAGTACTAGGGAGTTCTTCCCCATCTTGGTTCGTCAATTTGTATGCATTTCTAGGGTATGCGGCTGTTATGACGTAAGGGCCTTCCCAGTTTGGTTTCAATTTTCCTTTCAGATGGGCATGTTTAGAGGGCATGATTTTCTTTAAGACTAATTCTCCAATATTGAAGGTTCGTTTAAGGACTTTCTTGTCATAAGCCCTAGCCACTCTCCTCTGATATATCTAAGCATGATCAGCTACCTTTAGACGTGGTTCATCGAGCTGCTCTAGCTACGTGAGTGGGGCAACCCTCCTCTCGTCTAAGGATAGCTCATCATCAAGTTGAATCCGTAAGGATGGTACTTGTATCTCATATGGTAAGATGGCCTCCATCCCGTAGGTAAGGAGGTAAGGAGTTTGGCTGGTGGCCATACGAATAAAAGTTTGATAGGCCCAGAGTGCTTCTGGTAGTCGTTCAGGCCAGTTAGCTCCATTGCTTCTTTCTACTGTATATTTCAGAATTTGAGTCAACATTTTATTGGTGGCTTCTGCTTGTCCATTTCCTTGAGGGTAGAACGGTGAGGAGTGGCATAGATCGATGCCGAATTTCTTGCATAACTCTTTTGTCTTCTCTGTAATGAACTGCAGTCCATTGTTGGTGACAAACATCCTGGGTACTCCAAACCTAGTGATGATATTGCGCATGATAAACTTATGAGTGTAGAAGCAGTGATCCTGACGTATGATTCAACTTCTATCCATTTAGTGTAGTATTCGGTTGCTATAAGTATAAGCGCGTGCTTGTAGTGTTCCCAACTGTGTCTGTGAAAGGTCCGACGACATCGAAAGCCCACATCGAGAATGGCCATGGCGAGGTCATGGTATTCAATGCAACCGATGGAGCTTTGATGAGTGCGGCATGTTCTTGGCGCTACTTGTAGAATTGGACGTAGAGGTGGCAATCTCTTATCATTGTTTGCCAGAAGTAGTCTTGTCATGCAATTTGATCGGCGAGTCTTTGTCTATCGACGTGGGCACCACAGGCACTGGTGTGTGCTTCTCGGATGATATATTGTCCTTCGACGGTTGTAACACATTGTAGTAGTACTCCTTTAGTGAAGGCTTCTTTGTATAGTGTTTCACAAAGTATGCAGAATCTGGCGCATCGGTTCCTTATAGTCTTCCGTTCGATCTTTGTAGCATAGGGAGGAATGTGCTGATGTTTGAGAAAGTTCCGAATGTCAAAATACCATTGCTGCCCATCGTCGGTTGGTGATCTTTCAAATCTGAACATAACGACTTCGGCTCCTGACTTGTCGTGCTTTTCCGGAGTAATTGCTTCCTTTGATGTCATGCTCTTGGGAAGGATTGGTAATTCTCTCTTGACGGTCCATGCCACCTCGTGGGCGGGTACTGTTAATTTTTCTATGATGAAGGTTTTGGTACTTTGTCCAAGGAGTATCTGAATGACCGAGGCTACTGTAGCTAGGGAGTCTGTAAGCTTATTTTCTAATCTAGGGATGTGCGTAAAAGAGATTCTTTCAAATTTGTTCACTAGATATTGAGCGGTTTCTAAATATGCCATTAGTCTCGTTTCCTTAGTTTTTCATTCCCCTATGACTTGTGAGATTACTAGCTTGGAATCACCAATCATTTTCAACTCTCTAACACCTAATTGTAATGCGGCTCGTAGTCCAGCGATGAAGGCTTCATATTTGACGATGTTATTAGTGACAGGAAAGTCTAATTGAAAAGCTCTAGGTATGACAACTCCTTCCAAGCTCAGGAGGACTATCTCGATGCCTTTTCCTTTGTAATTTAGAGCACCATCAAAATAGAGGGTCCATGAAGTCTTATCAGACTCCTCGTTGTAGATTGTAAGTAGGTATTCATCGGGAAAGTCTGCGTGTATGGGTTCATCACTCGGGAGTGGGAGATCTGTGAGATAATCGGGCATAGGCCAATTGTGTGCTGGTGGTGGAGCACTCAATCCAATCTCACGTTTAGATTCAAGCACATAATCGAGTCTCAAGAAGGTCTGGGAAAGGAAGTTTGGTCTGAAAAGTGGACTAATCGTGCGCTTGTGGTTCTAGGCGTGATCGAATTGCACGCTTGGCTTCTAGCGTAAAATTCGGGATTGTCCAGGTCTGGTCTCTAGATTGAAATGCAAGACTATTGTTTCAGTCTGCATTTCGGCTATATACTATTATTTCAATATATAGTCTCCCTATGTTGGGATCTGAGCCACAGAGCTCTTGTTTCAGCCTGTGTTCATGTACCGTTGCATGGTCCCACACCGAAGGTTGTTATGATATCCTCCCAATGGTGGGTCTCCTAAACTCACTCTTCGTATACCAGACATCACGAGTCTTTGACGAAGACTCATATATATATAAAAGGGGATCTAAATGACACGATGGGAAGAAAAAATAGGGAAATAAGATGAAAACTAACTATCTAGAAAAAGATTTTGCAAAAGTGTCCCATTCGTCAGTTTGTTGGTGCGCGCTTTTTCTGGGTTCCTCTCGCTTCCCGTTGAATCAGTGGCTCTAATTCTATCCAAGTGGACTCTAGCGATGCGGTGTTTAGAATGTTAGAAATAAAAGGTTTTCTAGGAAGGTTCCTAGTTTGTTGCGATCGCCAGTTGCAGATATTTAACAATGCTGCAACACGTCAATGATCACGCTTTGGAGCGGGTATGGATTACTTCTTTACTGAATCGTTCGCCTTCGAACGTAAGCAGCTATGTCTTTTCTTATAATTTAGATAGTTTAGTTTTTCCTCCCTTCCCATTATTGTTATAGTTCTGATCAATTTAGACTTTCAAATTCTCTTGTGAGTTTAGTTATGTGGGAATTTATTATAGTTTATTTAATTTAGTATTCTAATTCTATCAGGAGTCTAATTAATTTTAGTTTCCTAGCGCTACTAGAATTCTAATTAACATAATGTCCTAAGACTACTAAAAGTCCAATTAACATCGGTCTCCTAATTGTACTAGGAATGCAGGTGTATTAATTTTTAATGAAACTCTAATTAATATAAGCATGCTAGTTATACTGAAATTCTAAGTAAAGCAAGTATGCTAGTTGTATTGAAATTCTAATTGAAATAGAAGATTGATTTTACTAAAACACTAATTTAAGCAATGAATTAATTTTATTAAAATTTTAATTAAAGCAAATAAACTAATTTTGCTAAAATTTTGATTAAAGTAATGAAATAACTATACTAAATTCTGATTAAAAAGAAAGGAACTGATTTGACTAGAATTATGATCAGAGTAATAAATTAATTATACTAAGATTCTAATCGAAATAAAATGACTAATTACTGATACTGGGATCTAATAAAGCGGAGAATTAACTAGGCTAGAATTATCTAATTAAAATAAAGAAACTAATTTTATTGGAGTTCTAATTGAAGCAATTATTCTAAGGATTTAATTGAAATAAAGCATGTAAATTGACTATACTAAAATTCGAAGAAGAAATTATGAGATTGATATTATAATCCTAATTAAAGCAACTAAGTAATTCTAAAAAAAAGGGGTTTGGGCATGCTATGCTAAGGAGGATTGGCTTCATTCCCGAGTACCCTCCGTAAGCTCCCTTGGGCAAATCGGGTGACTGAGATTAAAGATATATTGGATTTATGATGATAAAATAGTATTTTTGGAATTTTCAGAGTCGATTTCGAAGTAATAATTATGAATTAAATTGAGAAACTAAAACTAATATTTAAGATTTTTCGAGGTATTAAACTAAGAAATTAAATTAAAGTTTAAATTTCTAGGACTGAATTCGGGTCCAAAATTAGAAAATCAGACGTATGATTAAGGTCTGGTTCTAGAGTCTAAGACCTAGAACTAGAGATTAATGATAGTACTGGAAATTGAGATTTTAGAACAAAATTAAAGCCTAGGGTCAGTAAATTAGACTGTTGGAATAAGGATTGGTTCTAAATTCGAGAAATTAGAACCAGATATAAAAATCACAGTCTAAAAAAAAGGGTGCTACGGTCTAAGACTGAAAATTAAGACTAATAATTAAAACTAAGAGGAATATCCTAAGTCTAAAACTAAGATTTTTACCTAGGACCAGCGGAGAGAAATCATCAAAGATTCGAAGCTTGAATCTCAAAATTATGGTTAGGTTGTTCTATGTGCTCGTCCTCAGAGTTCTCTGGTTTCGAAATCTCAAAAAAATCCATTCTCTCTCGAAAATTGTCAGCCTCTTCGAGGGAATTAAAAAATATTTTTTTATAAGTTTTTCTCTAATTAAATGCCCTATTTCAAGCATTTAATCAAATTGCGTGCCGGTCTCTCGGTGCTTAATCTCTGTGAGTCGGTCACCGACTCAGTGAGTGATCGACTGGCTTGCTCAGTGAGTTTCCTAGTCCTAATAGCGTTAGAACTAAATGTGCGCCCATTTTAGGGTGCGTAATCCAACAAAGCACTACTCTCAAAGCATTTAATCGAGGAAACTAAGGGGTCAAGGACGGTGAGGCTTGGCCGGGCGTAGGCCAATTGTGCGCCAGTGGTGTGGCGCTCAATCCGATCGCGTGTCTCATGATCAACACGTGATCGAGTCTCGAGTTGGTATGCGGAAAGGAACTCTGGTCTGAGAAGGGACTGATTGCATGCTTGTGGTTTGGCATGCAATCGAATTGAGCACTTGGTTTAGGTGCTTAATTTGGGGTTGTTCGGGTCCGGGTCGGGCTTGAAATGTCAGGCTATTGTTTCATCCTACATTTCAACAATATACTATTATTTCAGTATATAGTCTCCCTATGTTAGGATCTGAGCCATAGAGCTATTGTTTCAGCCTATGTTCAATCATGTACTATTGTTTCAGTGCATGGTTCCCACGTCGGGGGTATGGGGCCTGAGCCACTGAACTATTGTTTCAGCCTGTGTTCAGCCATATACTATTGTTTCAGCATATGGTTCCACATTAGGGTTAGGGGTCTGAAATGCAAGATTATTGTTTCAGTCTGCATTTCAACTATAACTAGTATATAGTCTACCTATGTCGGGATCAGAGCCACAGAGCTATTGTTTCAGCCTGTGTCTAGCCATGTACTATTATTTCAGTGCACGGTTCCCATGTCGGGGGTTATGAGGTCAAAGGTTGACCGAACAAATTTGTATATTCTGAGAGGGCAAAATAGGGGTGTCTACATGTGCGAGGTTCTGCGTGAAGGCATTGTGCGTTGTTACCTTGATGGTCCATGCCTCGCGAGATCTGTGTGAGGAGATTTCTGAAGCTCTCTCTCCTGTCATCTTTGCGAGGTGTTGTGTGATAAGTATTTGTGCTGCTGGCTTAATGTCTCGCAATTTCAACTTCTAGCCTTTTGAACCACATGAGAGTGCTTTCTGCTTGGCTTACAGCTACACGAGGCTTACTCCCTGGCTTCCTGCTATATTGCCTGCGCTGCTGCAGTATCTTCCTTTGTTCAGATCTTCACTCCTCTCCTCTGTCAGACTTCTGAGGCCCACACATGCATCCAAAATAATCACCATGGTGTACCACCATGGTGTTTCTTCAGTTCTTCATTGGGCTTCACAGTTAGCTTCAAAGCTTCTCTATTTGGTCTCCAAAGCATGACAGTTGTACTAAAAGCTGCAATGCTATTCTTAACTACAAAACACACTCAAAATGCACTTATTAGATGGCTACAAGGAATAGTAAAGGCTAGGTTAAGAGGTAAAAAAAGGTATTTTTCAGTACTTAATACCTGCCAAGGGCTTATCTTACTTTTTATAGGTTATTTTTTTTTTGGAAAACGGGTGCCGAAATTCTGGCTACTAACCGCTTTCAGAGTTTGGGGCATAAACGCCAAATTTTGTACCTGTGTTGCTACTCCTTTACCTTTTTGGATGGAGGGGGTTGGCTGATGTGATTCCTCGGAGTCAGCCTCCATCATGTTGATCATAGGTTCATAGGCTCATCTGAGACTCTATCCTTAAACATCAACAGAGTCCTGTGGTGGTTTACCACTGATGGAGATTGTATAGGTATGGAAGACTCTTCCTTGAAAAGGGACAGAGCCACTAAGTTTATTTCCCAATTGGGAGGGAGAATCTGGGGATTGGTGGGGTGGACAGGGGTTGCTGGTTTATGTGGGGTTAATTGTGTTGTCCCGTTCTGATCTATCTTTATGATCCCAACGCTCACAAAGGTGTTCCAGATGTGCAGTCTAGGATGGGGTTTCTCTTCTAAGTTGATTCCTCGAGCTCTAACAACTGCTGTGGCTCAGGCTTTTTCTTTAGCCTCTCAGACTTCTTCTTCTGTGGGCTTATATCCTAGCCCAAATCAGACCTGCTGTCCACATCTTACCTTGACGGGCTCTCTCTTGCCTTGCAATCGGGGCCCTAATCCCCTTCATTTCTGATAGCTCCATTTTTAGAGCATGGCCACAACCGCTACCATCCCACCTCCAGTTTTCAAGGTGATGCTTTTTGGGGGCTCTAGGACTACCATTGATACCTCATATTCAAAGTTTTAGAGGTTTGTATCCTCGGCCGTGTGCGGCACATCCAATACTTTAGGGTTTTCAATGCTATGGGTTGCTTTTTCTTTTTCATCATGCCCCTCACCTATGATGGTGATGATCTTCTACCCAGACACAAATTTAAGCTTTTGATATAATGTCGATGGTATGGCCCCCCCCTACTTCATGCAACTAAGGGCGCCCTAATAACAGGTTGAAAGAAGATTTGATATCCATTGCTTGAAAAGGTATGGAAAAGGTCATTGGCCCGATTACTAGCTCAAGATCAACTTCCTCAATTATTTCCCTTCTTGTATTATCAAAACCTCTAGCGCTAGTTTTCGTTGGCCTCCACATACAAGGGTCTACGCCAATTTTGGTGATAGTTCTCAGAGGGCACACATTCAGAGCAGACCCATTATCAATCAACACTAGTGGGATTACCATGTTTCCGGCCTCTATAGTGATGTTGAGGGATTTAGAATAATTATTTCCCTCTTTCGGTAAATTTGCATCTGAAAAGAGGTAGCAATGGGAGCCATTACCTGCCCGATAATCTGCCCGACCTCATCTGGGTTCACTTGAAGAGACACATGTGCATTCTTCAATGCCCCGATCAGAGCTTGGAAGTGGAGTGGGGACATCATTAATAAGTCCCAGACTATGATATGGGCT
The DNA here is from genome assembly GCA_021018995.1 of Chloranthus sessilifolius. NCBI lineage: Eukaryota > Viridiplantae > Streptophyta > Magnoliopsida > Chloranthales > Chloranthaceae > Chloranthus > Chloranthus sessilifolius. The sequence goes on from CM037596.1 coordinate 46,783,998, forward strand.
GACATTCTCCTTAACTGAGTTTCAAGTATGTGTTCTTGGCTCATTTTCTCAAACGAGTTCACTGCGGTGGTATCCTTCTTCCCCTCTGATCGAGCTAGTGCTAGTGCAGGTTTGTTCGGTTGTTTAGAGATCTTTTCTGATCGAGTGACAAAATCAACTACCCTTTCATGGCTACTGCCTGTATTGACGTTCGTTTGATCATAATTAAGGGGGGATGAGGATCGTACATTGGTCCTGAGATCTGGAATGGGGTAACTGGGGGTACCGGAGATATTGGTGTTGATGGACTGGGATGGGTGGGCCAAACCTGGTTAATTTCAGTAAGGGATGGGCAGGTGGAAAAAGTAGGCAATTGGGGTTGGTGAGGTTTGTGGATGACTGTATCAGGGGTGATGGGACATGGACGGGCCATTGATAACTGATGGGCGATGGCAGGGGATAGGGAACATAATCAGCCACTAGATAACTAGTGGACGATGTAGCACACGGTTGGTAGAAATTTATTTATACGTAGTTGATGGGAGTTGGTGCAGGGAAATATGCCCTAAGATCTAAGGGTTCTATTTGTGGCGCGAAGTTCAAAAAATAATCAGCCAAGTTCATAGGTTCAATCACCCCAATACTTCTATCTTCCCAGTCTCTATGCAATGGTTCCATAAAAGTTTTTTGACTATAAATGTAATATGATGGGTCAAACTCAAATTCTTCATCATCCTCTTCTACCATTTCGATAATGGGTCTTGGACCTGCCCCTCCGGGAGGGTGTGGGGGCAGCGGTACTTGGTGTATGTTGGCATGTTGGGTGGCTTGGGGAAGTTTCGGGGAGATGATTTTATTAGCCTTGATCAGATCTTGTATCGCGTATTTCAATAGGAAGCAGTGATCAGTTGGGTGACCCTAGCCCTTGGTGGAAGTTACAATGGGTGTTGGGGTCATAGTTCCTTAGGATGGGATTTGGTGGAGGTCGCGGTTGGAGTGCTATGGCCAGACCCTTTTCAATCAGTAAAGGCAATAGGATATTCAGCGACTGCGCTAAGGGTATGAAGACTCAGTCAAAGCGGCTTTCCTTTATTCCAGGGTCATTTGTGCCCCTTGGCCATTTCTAATTCTCTACATTGGCTCACTTCTGACTGGAGCTAGCTGTGTGGCTTTAAACTGGAATGGGATTATACTAGTGTTGGGCTTGGTATTCATGACATTCTGTTCATCTGTCCCAGTCCTTCTGTCATTCCTCTTTTCAGAGAACCTCCTGACCCCGACGGCCCCACTTGATACATTCTTGCTCAAATGCCTTTCTCTGATAGCATCCTCACAACGATTAGCGTTCCTCACCAAATCAGTAAAGTTGGACTACTGTTGGTAAATGAGGAAGTCTGAGATGTCTGGCAAGGCATTTTTTGAGATCAATCTACTCATTGTTAGGTATTCTATTTCTTACCTGAGCTGCCAGTGCTGTCCAACGCCCAAGGTAATCATTGAAGGTCTCATTAGGGTTCTATTTTAACCGAGCGAGATCTGACTTGCGAGGCTTAATGTCTATGTTGTAGACATACTATTCCTAAAATAAATGCGTCAGATCCTTCCACGTCTTTATCATGGATGGTTCCAAGGATGTGAACCACCTCAGGGCTAGACCCGTCAAACTTTTTTGAAAGACTTTTATAAGTAGGCGCTCATCCACCCATATTGGCACATATCCCCATAGTAGGATTTAAGGTGTGCGATGGGATTACCTGTGCTGTTGTATTTATCAAAGACCGACATTTTAAATTTTGGGGGCAAGGGGACTTCTGCAAATAAACACAAGTCCGAGAAGTCCGTGGCATGGATTTCGGCTCCACCCATCTTCAACAGCTGCTTCTGGATTTTATCGAGTTGTTCTTTCAACTGCTCAGACACTTTAGATAGGGGGCTATTTTTTCAACGGTCGGCCTCGACTTACTTTGTGCTACTGGGGGGTTGGTGATTATGGGTGGAGGATTAATGCTGACAAATGCTCCAGCCAAAGCCTTGCTATTTTTGATCTCATCTTCCTCATATTGTGGGTCTACATATGGTGCAGTGAGGGTGAGATTCTCTTGTTGGTGCTGGCTAGGCTGAATAAGTGTCGGGTGGGACCATTGGATGTGAGGGAAGTTTTGTGGGGTGAAAGGATGAGTGGAATTTAGATTTTGGGTTGGGCCCTGATGGGGCCATGGTGTTTGGGAGAAAGCTAGGAGATGGCTTTGGGGTGTAGGGACATGGGTGAATTGGGGTTGATGGAGGATAGGTGTGAAACTCCCGCCTTGGGTCGGGTGGGAGGTTTGTGTGTGAGGGAGATACTGAGGGAATTGTGGAGGGTATGGGTATGAGGACCCAAGGTTTGGGTCTTGCTCATCTTGGATATAGGGTAAGGAACTTGGAGGGTTTTGGACTATGAAGCCTTGGAAATTTTGGTCCATTGGGCTTTGTTGGGTTTGGGCCATTGGGCCATGTGGCTCATTGGGCCTTGATGGGTCTGGCCCAGTGGGCCTTGGTGGGTGTGGATGGCGAGGGTTTGGGCCATTGGGCATTGGTGGGTGTGGATGATGGGGTTTTAGGCCATTAGGCCTTGGTAGGTTTGAGGTAATGAGGCATGGAGGCTTGGGAATGTGCATGATGAGTTGGAAGATGTGTGGTGAGAATGAGGGGGGATGTTTTGGGAGGCTTTCCAACTAGTGTCAGCCCGGACCATCTCATCCCTCATGGCTATTGGAGAGGGATTGGATGGAGATAATTCATTTGAGGGTATTTGGGGTGTGGATGATGTAGATGTGTGAGAAAAATTGGGCATGGCTCCGATAAAATTGGGTATGATCTGGGTAAATGGGGGGACATGGGGTGGATCAGAGAAACCGGGTGTGGCATGGGAGAATGTGGGTGGACCGGATATGTGTTGGGAGGATGAAAAATGGGGTATATGGGTGAAGGCGGAAGATTAGGTAAGATTTTGAATGGATGTGGGTGGAAAGGTGATGGATTGGGCATTGACATGGGGGGGGGGGGGGAATGGGCATAGTTTGGGAAAATTATGGAGAATGGGGTGTTAGATTTTGGGAGATTTGAGCGGTTGTGGATGGGAAAATAGGTGTACCGAAAGGCCCGATAACCGTATATGGGGATTGGGTGAGGGGGGTGGATGTGAAAATCTCTTCCGAATGGGAATGAATTAGGGAATGTGGCGGGGATGAATCGGGTTCGGCGTATGCCGGATCCACTGCCCACGATATGGCTTGGTGACAGGTGGGGTACCGGTCCCTCAGATGGGGCCCGTAAAGCTTCCTCCTTCCCTTATGGGATGACGGGGGTAAGGCGATGTCGTTGTGCTGGCACCACAAATCTACTCTTTTCAGTTTTTTGGTGTATTTAATTATTGTGAAATTTTTTAAATGGATTTTTATGATGAACAACTCTGGGGCATTTGAATTCTCGTTTTGGGTGGCTTTTGTACCCTAAATAAATCCCACTACGAGACCCCGACGTGCTTCGAAAAAATCAAAGGGAACCCTTTGATCTATTGAATGAATGGGAATCAACACAAATAACCTGATCTCCCGGAGCGAGTTAATAAGAGGTTACCCTCTTTTGATCGACGGAGGCATATTGGGTGTCTAATAGTGCGGGTCCTAATTAGAGGTGCTAAACCACTAAGCGGGGAACTCGAGGATGTGAAAAGAGGCCTCAGATTTTGGGTTGCACTGCTCAGTGGGGACAAATATAGTTGGCGCTTGTATTACCTGCGCTAGGCCAAATCTGGCCAAATTTATGTTTGGCGCATGTATTACATGCACCAGAGAAAATCTGGGGTTTCCAAGCTTGGCGCGTGTAATAGATGTGCCAGGTATATATAGTGGTCAAATACTTTCACGACAGAACAGCAAGCCCGAATTCAGTCTATTTTTTTTGGTTTTCTGGAAGCAATGCCTCTGGGGACTGATCCCTTAGTTGCAACGGGTCTCTCCTCATCGAATCCTAGGGATACAAGGTCGATTCGGGACTACTAACGCTCTCTCCCAAGGGTTTTAAGCTTTGTAGCAGGATAGGTTCCCCAACCTATATACCTCCGGCGCAAGCACCTTCTCAAATACTAGATGGGGTTGCCACCATACTTTTCTGGATCATCACCACTAGGGGTTGCCACCGTACTAAGAATCAGGTGCTTGTATCTTTGCCTAAAAAATCCTAACCCTCAAAATCTATCCCCGTAAAAATTCAGTTAAGTCCCCCTTCTTGGTTTAATTTTAATTTTAGATTTTAAGGGAGCATTCTTTTAAGTTCAAAAATGGGTGGTGATGGTCCCGTGCCGCCTCTACGGGCCGGCATCCACTGTTGGAATATGATAAGGAGTAAGAAAATGACGGGGCCAGTCAAGCGACTAGGCGAATCGTAGGACTAAGTAAAAAGGTGTCAGTCAAGCGACTAGGCAAAAATTATTGAAATTTAAAGAGCCAAATCATAGGGGTGACTAAAAAAAAGGTGCCTGTCAAACGACTAAGCGAAAATTGCTGAAATTTAAAGAGCCGAATCATTAGGGGTAAGTAAAAAAGGTGCCAGTCAAATGACTAGGTGAAAATTGTCGAAATTTAAAGAGTCGAATCGTAGGGGTAAGTAAAAAAGGTGTCAGTCAAATGACTAGGCAAAAATTGCCGAAATTTAAAGAGTCTAATCATAGGGGTAAGTAAAAAAATGCAGAATCGTAGAGGTAAGTATGCAAAAAGAAAAAAGTTAGTAAAAGGAAAGAAAATAATACAAGCAAAAGGGATCAACTTCAAGTAGAAGCTCTAAACATCCCTAGCAAAGTCGCCAAGGGGAGATCCACTTCTATCTAGAGCAACTAATACATGCACCAAGCCATTTCTGGGAGAAAATGGTTTGGCGCATGTATTACATGCACCGAACAATATCCTGTAAACTGTTCGATTTTCAAATCGTCATAACTTTTTATATATAACTCCGATTGAGGCGATTTTTAGCTTGTTGGAAAGCTGGGGAAGTCTTACTTCAATGATATATAAATTAGTTCTAGAAGAGGTCTGTGTAAATTTTGGCACTCCTATTTCTAACTACTATTCTGGAGGGTTCAGAAATTGGTCCGCGACAGGTTCTAAGGGGTCCGGGATGGTTGGGGTTGATTCCTAAGGGTTCGAGATGATTTCTAAGGATCTTGGGATGATTCCTAAGGGAAATGCTTTTGAAAGTTCGGGGATACACATTTCTCGAAGTATGTGTCGATCAGGCCTTGGGTCAAATTTGGGTCTACAGGTATGAAGATGTATCATGACCTGAGACAAAACTATTGGTGGTCCATAATGAAGAAAGATGTTGCGAAATTTATTCTTCGATGCTTTGTGTGTTAGTGAGTGAAGGTAGAACATCAAAAACCTGCAAGACCTTTACAGTCGTTAGATATCCCCCAGTGGAAATGGGAGCACATCACTATGGACTTTGTGTCAGGATTCCCTATGAGTAGTAAAGGTTACGACAAGATCTGGGTAATCGTGGATCGCCTGACGAAATCAGCATATTTCTTGGCTACGAAGCAGACTGCTTCACTTGAGCAATTAGCCCAATTATATATTTCAAAATCATACGACTTCATGGTGTTCCTTTGTCCATTGTATCAGATCAAGATTCCCATTTTACCTAAGAGTTTTGGTGATCATTTCAGAAAGCCTTGAGAGCCAAGCTTAATATTAGTACAACCTATCTTCCCCAGACTGATGGACAATCTGAACGGACGATTCAAACCCTAGAAGATATGCTGAGAGCATGTGTTCTCAATTTTCAAGGAAGTTGGGACCAATACTGTGACAGTCCAGATTTCCTTACCAAAAATTTGCACTATCAAATCGAGCATGATCTGAATTATAGTGATACTATGGTATCGAAATGTGGCCATCACTTCACAATAGCTCAATCTTTCCACATTAAGGAATCAGAAGGATCGAGCTGTCCCTTAAGGTAAGCATGAACACAGAAGCAAAGTGCGTAAAGGAAGCGACAGAGCTATAAAGTATATGCAATAACAACATAAAACCCATAAAATAACCTGTACAAAACTATACATCAGGAGATATCCATCCACCGATGAAGGCCAACCTTCATCTTAACAGTGGATCACAAAGAAAAAGTATATTCGATTACATATCATGTGGTAGCATTTATCAAAATCCCAAAATGAAAATAACCCAAAACAAACCCAAAATATCCCATCCATATACCAACTCAAAATATCTCCACTACTATGGGAAATGCTTCTCGGGCTGATCCTCCTCTTCCCCAGGAGTGAAATCCAAACCCTCCTCTTCACTGATGTCACACTCCACGTCTACTCCTGCAGTTGTGGCGTATAGTCGAGGGGTGAGCTTCATCCAAGCTCAATAGGGAATAAGATTTGCGAACTCGCTCATTTAACATATTCAAGTTCATGAATCTTGATGCAACTAAATATAAAAGCAATCCTTTAATTAAGTAAAATCAATAAGCAAAACATCATGGCTTTGGCTGCATTATCAAAACACATCTCTTCAGGGATGCAAGTAAACGTATTCAAAATAATGAATATCAGATAGACAGGAACATATAATGTGCTCGAAGACATATCGATCAAACGAATATCAAAATGCATAACGAGAGCTTTACAACAATGTGTCAAATACCAAGCCCCTGAGCTACGTTAACAGGGTCGCTTAGGCCAAGAATCCAAGCCCTTGAGCTACGCTAACAAGGTCACTTGGGACAAGAGTTCAAGCCCTTGAGCTTCTTTAATAAGGTCGCTTGAAACAAAACGTCAAGCCTCTGAGCTAAGTTAACAGGGTCACTTGCACTGATACCATCAACCCCCTGAGCTATGTTAACAGGGTCGTCTGATTAAAGACACGACAAAAGTACCCAAAGTCGAACACATGAGCAAAGTAGATAACAGTGAAGCAAATCGAAATATAAAAGACACATGCTTATGGAGTCAAATGAACATTTATGCAGCAAGATGTCATTTACTAAAGCATTAAAAACAAATCGTGCATGATTTATATTTAAAGACTTCAAAGAATATTGATAAATTTTCATATATTAATCTTGATAAATTTAGGTATATATACCATGCACATCGATAACAAGAACTCTAGAAAAAAACAAGAAATCTTGCATAAGTGTAGACACCCAAATTCGGCCCAAGGCCCGATCAATCTGTACTTCGGGAGAGATGTAGCCCTATGCTTCCAATGGCACCCCCTGAACCCTTAGGAACCTACCTAGACCATTAGGAATCACCCTAAAACCTTTAGAGCCATTCCCCCAATCCTTAGAAGTCACCCCTAAACCTTAGAATCCCTTCCCAAACCTAACTTTAACCCTACTGAGCAGTTGATGGGAGGAGAGCTATATAATTTCACACAGACTATTACCAAGGATGAACCATATACCATTAGAAAGAGGACTTCTCTAGCTTTCCAGCAAGCCAAAGATCACCCAATTTGGAGCTACGGTTCAAACGTTATGGCCGATTGAAGTTTCACATAAAATCATAAAACTTTTACTCAGGCGTGTATATTACATATGCCCAGCTAATTTGGCCCCATATTAGTTAGACGTATATATTATATATGCATGCCTTTTATTGGGAGAAATTTGGCCGGGCGTATATAATATATACGCCCAGCATAGGTGGGACCCACCGCAGGCTTCATCTTTCCAAGGCTCCCCTGTTTTTGGTGAAATTTACTGTTCCTAAACTGGGCATATATAATATATACGCCCAGCTTAGCTACAGTAACTGTCATCAGTAGCTCGAATTTCCTCCATCTGGTTTGACCCTTTGACCATCCCCTTGGTTGAGGTGGGTGTCTTGAGATTGGTTGCACCCCCTTTGAGCTTATTGGCAACCCTTAAGTCACCTTTGGTCTCACCCTATCATCTGCCATTGAAATCAATTTCCCCAAAACCCTAGGACCTTGAAAACCTAGAAAACCTTAGATGGGGGATTACCTAATTGCTAAACCAATTAGCTCTTAAGTAAGCCCCTAACCCACCTCTTCTCTATAAATAGAGAGGCCCCCCTCTTCCCAAAGGGTTGAATTTTTGTTGAAGGATTAGAGAGTGCTTAAGAGAGAACCCTAGTGAGAGAAAATGCCAATATTTTTTCAGAATTCCAGCATGCATACTCCATCTATTTCAGTCCATTTCCGCCATTAGATCACTCCCTTTAGCTAAAGTCTAGCCTTTAGCCTCACCCTACACTTCCTATTTTACCGAATCCTAGTGCTAGAATCCATTTCCATACCGTTTAAGCCATCGGAAGCACGCCAAAGCGAAGATCTTCTCCTGTGAAACAAGGGCCCGTGAGCTCGGGCTCACCCCTCTCTTCCTCTACCTTCTTGGTGTCTCCTCCGTCTAAGGATTTCGGCCATTACGCCGCCGAAATTTCGGTTGGCTTAAAGCTTGATAGGACCGTATTGCCTTTGGGCAAGGGGAAACTCCGCCCCTTTATTTTTATTTTTGGCCATAGATAGAGACCGCTACGTGCGGGTTGATCGGGTGCCTAAACCCTTCCCGATCGATAACCGAAGCCCCTACCCTAGAGCCTTTGGCAAAGACCGGTAAATCAGAGTCATATTTAGCACTTCGGTGCTCAAAATATCGATTTGAAGGTTTCCAGGGTCACCAAAAGCTCCGGGTGGCGACTCTACATTTTCATTAAAAGCCAGCGCATCGCCGCGATGGGTTCGAGAGGATCCATGGTCGCACAGATGGCGACTCTGCTGGGGATATCACCCTAGCGCTTCCCCTCTTGTTGGCCTTGTTTTTTTGTATTAACCATTGTTGTTTCCTTCTTATTTTCTGCTATTTTTTATATATTTTTGTTGTTTTTACTAACGTACTCACCCCTACGATTCAGTCCTTTAAGTGCCTTAGCCGTTTGGCGGGCCTACGTGCGCCTCTAAATTTCTGTTTTTACAATTCTTGTCATTTAAGCCCCCTTAGCCGTTCGGCGGACCCGCTCGCATTTATTTTCACGTCATTTAAATTTCGGTCATTTACGAGCCTTAGCCGTTTGGCGGGCCTACTTGCGCACTTTATTTCGGTCATCATATTTCACCTTTGAACGTCGGCCCGTTGAGGCGGCACGGGCACAATTGTCATCCCCGACCTGATGTTAGACCTAATTTCACTCCCCTATAAAAGTTTGTAATTAAAAGTGAACCAACAGTATGGGGACATAATTGAATTTATTTTTTCATTTTTGGGTAGTTTTCGAGGGGTTTAGGCACAGATACAATTTACCTGGTTCCCAGTAAGGCGGCAGCCCTAGTGGTGATGATCTTGAAAAGAACCACCCCTTCCAGTACTTAAGAAGGCGCTTGCGCCGGAGGTATATCGGTTGGGTTGCCAATTTCAATCAAGTCGTAAAACCCGCATTGGTGAGAGCGTAGACAACCTAAAATTCAGCCGTGTATCCGTAGGAAACAGAAAGGAGGGACCCGATAACATACACAGCCGTCCTCGGGAGCATCCCTCCCGTAAAACCAAATAAAGACCCATTCGAGCTTGTCGCTCACTATCAAACTAAGTCGACAGATTTTGCCATGCGATATATTATATACGCTTAGCCAAAATCCCTAAAATAGCCAAAGTGAAGATATATATATATACCACCAAAATCAGATTTTTTGGTTGGGCGGCATAATATATACGCCTTAGTATACCCACAAGAACCACTCGAGGCCCAATCCATCACCCCAAGTCCCCGATTAGGTATAGTGCCCACAGAGCTCTCCCGCATCCTCTAACACTCCAACATGCCCTCGCCTCAATCAAAAGAAGGCAACTTCTCATTGATTTGCTTCTGGGATCGGTCGCTTATGGATTCCCACACCTTCAATAGAACAAAAGGGTTCCCTTTCGCCTCTTCCGAAGTGTGTCGGATCCCGCCGTGGGACCTACTAAAGGTACATATATCGCCTTAGACGGGAGTTGACCCTGGGCACTAGGTCATTATCCATCTAAGCAAAGGGGAGTTAATCTCCTTCTAAAAAAAAAAATCATCTTCAAAAAAAAAAACCAAAAAAATCTCTCTCCAAAAAAAAAAAATCATCATTTTCCAAAAAAAAAAAAAAAAACCCAAACAAAAACAAACAAAACAAACAAAAAAAAAGAAGAAAAGAAAACTAAAAAAGGGAGAGAAAAAAGGTATATTTCGGTGTGACCGTCATTACGGCAACCTCAAACTCGTCCCGTAGAAGAAAGGTATTCGGCCCTTATCAGTGACATCGATACAACACTCGTCAGCGGATCATGTCAAGAGCCAATACATCCCCACCGTCATCCCCATCCCATTCCCATGTAGGAGAAGACCCGATCTCCGACACCTTCGCCCAAACCCGGTTCGATATCACGGGTCCTTTTGGGGCACCCGTGTTCACCTCCACCCCATCCCCCTCCTTACATTCTCCCAACATACCCCCTTTTCATCCCCTACTGAAACCCCTCATTTCTCAACCAATCCATACATCCCCATCTCCCATCCAAACACCCTTACCGCATCCCCGTATTTCCAAAGACCCCATAGGGAGCCCCACACCCCGCCTACTTCCCACATTCCATCCCTCTCATCATCCATGCCCCCTACATCCTACATCCCATCCACCTCATCTCACATACCATTCCCACCACTTGGCCCATCCCCATCCCAACATACCCCCCTCATTTACCCAGGTCATGCCCAATTTTTTCCAACCCCCTCCATCCTTAAGTGAGCCATCACCCCCAAATCTCGCACCTGAATCCATGCCCTCAATGGAGGACATGAGAACGATGTACGCCTTGTGGGCTGCTTCTCGGAATCCTACATCTCAATCCCCGCATCCAAATCTCCAAAACCTCCATACCCCATTCCCTCCTAACCATGCCCAACCACCCATCATCCATACCTCCCAAAATCCCCCACCTCAATTCCAGACCCAAACCCACACAAATCCATGGGCCCAAGCCCAAACACCTTTAGAGCCATGGGCCCAAGCCCAAGCCCATCAGACCCAGGCCCAAGCCCAATCCCATTAGGCCTAGGCGCAGAACACTCAAAACCCATGGGCCCAAGCCCATCAGACCCAGGCACAGCCCTAGAATCCTCAAAGCCCATGGACCCAAGCCCATCAGGCTCAAATCCAGACTCGAAACCCTCAAAACCCATGGGCCCAAGCCCAAACCCATCAGACCTAGGCCCAAGTCCAAAACCCCCAGGGCCTTTGAACCCAAACCTATCAAGCCTAAGCCCAAGGCCCATGGACCCAAGCCCATCAGGCTCAGATCCAAGTCCAACTCCCTCATGACCCATTAGCCCAAACCCAACAAGGCCCATTGACCCAGAGTCATACTAACCCCCACCCCCAAGCCCAAGGCCCCTCAATCCAAGCCTTCCAAAACCATCAAACCCAAATCCCTCAAACCCAAGGCCCATCCACCCATACTCATCAAGGCCCATTCACTAACCCCATACCCCCCCACCAATACCCTTCATTCACCTATACTCCTTACGCCCCAATCCCACCTCCAACGGGAAATCCAATCCATCCCATTCCTCAAACCCACAACATCCCGCCACCTCAATCACACCCCCATCACCCCCAGAATGTGCACCCAACTCAGCACATCACTTACCCACAAACCACTCACCCATTTATCCCTTCTCATCCCCTACAAACCATATGGCCCCACCAGGTCATCCAACCCCTCACCCCCCAAGTCCAAATAGCTGAACTCGCCCCTCACCAATACCATGACCAACAGTATGAGGAGGATGAAATCCGTAACAGTGGAGGAGTTGCCAGCTTCAACCCTCCTGGGCCCACCATCATCACACCTAGGGTCGAACAAAATCGGGAAGCAGGTCCCTCTGACCTCAAAAGAACCGAGCAGTTGAAAGAACAAATAGATATCTGAAGCAATCATGAAGATGGGAGGAATAGAACTACATTCAACAGACTTTTCAGACTTATGTCTGTTCTCTGATGTCCCCCTGCCATAGAAATTCAAGACGCCATCATTTGATAAGTATAATGGCACTGGCAATCCCATCGCCTACTGTGGGGATACATGCCAGTATGGCGGAGATGAACGACTCCTCATCAAAGTGATCCAGAAGAGTTTAACGGGCCCAACACTAAGATGGTTCACATCCCTGGAATCGTCCATGATAAAAAATTGGAAAGATCTGACACGCTTATTTTAAGAACAATATGTCTATAACATGGACATAGAACTAAGGAAGTCAGATTTGGCCCGATTAAAGCAAAGACATGATGAAACATTCAGTGCTTACTTGGGGAGGTGGAGGGCATTAGCCGCTCAGGCAACTCATCGGATTCCCGATGATGAGCAGATTGAATTGATAACCAAGGGAGCCCTCCCAGTCATCGCAGATTTTTTAGTATATCAGCAGCAGTCTAGTTTTGCTGATCTGGTCCAAAATGCCAATCGTTGCGAAGACGCCATTAGAGAGGGCAGGTTAGGAAGGAATGTGGCCAATGGGGCCACCGGGGTTCAAAAAGCGGCCGAACCAAGAATTGAAAGAAGACCAGGGACAGAGGTACAGAACATTGTTTACCCCCATGCCAATACCAATGCCCCCCCGATACAGCTCCAAGTTACACAACCACCCCCGGCCCGTTTTGAGCAAGTACCAAGGCCAAGCAACGGACCAAGAGCCTCGTTTACCCAGGAGCAGATGAAAGCACAATTTGAATGAGTATTCACACCGTTGGGGCAATCCTTGAGTGTCCTATTGCCAGTATTGCTAAAGAAAGGCCTGGTCAATTTACTCCAACCTCGCCCGCCACCCCATCCCATACCGAGGAACTATGATCCGAATCTGCATTGCAATTTCCACCAGGGACCGGATCACCCTACGGACCGGTGCTTTCCACTCAAACACGCAGTCCAAGATCTAATAGAGGCAGGAAAAATCATTCCCCCGCCACTTCCTCATGGGCAGAACCAGAATATCCATCAAGCCCCTCTACCACCGCACCCAGGAGACCCCAGGCCTAACATTCACTAGATAGAGGAGGAAGAAGAAGAGTTTGACCCTTCAAATTATATCAACAATCAGGAGGAGTTTTCACTCCCTAGGTCGAACGAAGATGAACTATCTGTTGGGGTGATCGAGCCATTGTATCTGGCCGATTATTTCCCCACACCGGCATACCAAGAGGAGCCCATAGATTTAGGGCAGTATTTTTCCACCCCTGCTCTCGCCTATCAAATCCAAACGGGCACCGCCCGATCGCAATCATACGCATATCCACCCCACGCCCAATTTACCCCACACACCCCTCCGTCACACCCAAATCACCCCACACCATACACAACTCCGCCATCCCCGTATTATCCTACCCCATACTCACCCTCAAATCTCGCCAGCCAATACACTACTCTGCCATCCCCAAGTTACCCCATTCCATACACACCTTCAAATCTCACCACCCAATTTACCCCATACACCCCTCCGTCACCCCAAATTACCCCGCTCCATGCACAACTCCATCATCCCCAATCTATCCCATTTCATCCACAAACCCATCATCAACCCACCACGCCACAAACCCTTTATATCCCCCTATTCCACCCACTACCGCGCCATGTCCCACTCATCCCGCTCCATGCACCACTCCATCACCCCTAATTTACCATACGTCGTCCACAAATCCGCCATCATCCCACCATGCCACCCCATATACAAACCCTTCATATCCCTATCACCCTGCTCCTCAGATGTCTCCCCATCCCTCCATCCCGGTCACACTCCCACCATCCCTTCGTTATTTTGGCCCCAACCCAACTCCACCACCACCCGAGCAAGCAACCCCTCACCCAATCCCCTTATCACCTGCTCCCAATCACCACTGGTCTTACCAAGCCCAGGCAATACCTGTACAAGCCCTCCTTGCACCCACAAATTCAACCCTGCCAATTCCCGCCACTACCATTCCGCCCCCTACTGGAGTCAATCTGGTGGGACCCGAGAAACTGGCGTGTCCAACCCAATCCTCCCTGGAATTACCATGCACTCCTTTCCTTATCCCGAAACCTGCCTATGACCCACATCAAGTGCTGTTGAGCTATGAACAGACAAACATGAATGCCAGGTGCAACTAAGAAGAGGTTGTTGAATTTGTTACCCGGTCAGGCCGGATTTCTACACAGTCGGAAGCATTAGGGGCCGTCAGAGGAGAAGAGAAGAAGAAAGAACTGGCAGCAGGGAATCCCTTTGAAAAAATGGCCAGAGAGCACATGCTAGAGACACAGCTCAATAGAACACCCGCACATATCACTGTGTGGGATTTTTTAATCACGTCCTCGCTCCACTTCCAAGCCCTGATGGGAGCACTCAAGGATGCACATGTCTCCACTCACGTAACTCCAGATGAAGTAGGAGAAATAATAGGGCAAGTGTTGGCCCCAAATGCCATCTCATTCACTGATGCAGACCTACCAATCGAGGGGAATGACCACTCTAAGCCCTTGAAAATAATAGTGGAGGTAGGAAACTTGGTGGTGCTGTTGGTCCTAATAGACAATGGGTCGGCATTGAACGTATGCCCTCTGAGAACGGCAATCAAAATTGGGGCAAACCCCGACACCTTTCGGCCATCCATATCAAGCTCCCGAGGATTCGACAACACCAGAAGAGAAATCATTGGAGAAGTAGACCTCGACCTGATCCTCGGGCCACAAACCTTCACCACCCCCTTTCAGGTGATGGACATCAAGTTTACTTTCAATCTGCTATTGGGCCGGCCATAGATACATAAGCTCGGAGTAATACCATCTACTCTGCACCAAAAGCTCCGATTCATCTCGGAAGGAAAAATTGTCACCATCATTGGGTGAGGCGAGAGAGGACATGGGAAGAAGCGCTACGCACATTGAGAATCCGAAAGTCTTGAACATACCAGGAGAGCCCGATCTCCATCGATTTGAGTATGACTTCTCAAATGTTACCCTCGGACCAACTGAAAAGACCGGATAAAATTGGAGGAGGAATGGACGCAGCTGTGTTCATGCTCCACAGATGGGGCCATCAAAAAGGGAAAGGGCTGGGCCCACGCCTCCAAGGAAGAAGAGACCCCGTCAAGGCCAAGGGCAACAAACTAAATTTGGCTTAGGCTACAGGCCGGAGAAGAGGAAATCGGAGAGGCCAAGGAAAAGATAGATCTTGGAAGAGGAACCTCACGCTCGCCCCCACATCCGTGAAACCTTTGTGAGCACCGCGATAGTAAAAATTGATCTGAATGGGGAGACAAGGGTCACCCCACATAAGCCTGCTTCCATCCACCCAACCAATCCCTACATCATCCCCCCATACTTTGAAATGGACTTAGCCGCCCTTTCCTTATTAGAGGAAGAAGTTCCCCGATCCACCCATCGCTCCAGCGCCAGCCACTCTAGGCCCATCCTAACCATAGAGGACAGGGTCCCCGAGGATCCCTCTGTAAATATGTTGAGGGATGAACTGCAAGAGCCTACTGATGCCACTCCCAATCAAAGAGGTAAAGGCCAAGCCTCGCAAGTGAGTAACTGGGCATCCTTGCCCCACCTCTTGAGAGCCACCAAATACCGTGAAAACGGCACCGACTCTCCAAAAAAAAATAACCTGTAAAAAGTGAGGTTAGCCTCTGGACCACTCTACCTTGTATATAGGGATCCACCTCGCCAGGGGCTGACCTTCGAAAAAATGCAAAAGACCATAAAAATAGAAAAAATACCAATTCCAAAAATATTGTCCTTTAAAATTCCCAATAAAATTAAAATCGATGTCGTGATACCCATCCCACGTGAAGCCGACCCCTTTCCCGCAGAAATACAAGAAGAGGTAGGAGCCATGAGTCTGGACGAGGACGGTCAAACCGATGAGCTCCCCAATCAGCTCCTCAAACAATTTACCGATTTCGAGCATGGCCCTACCCCGATCGTCCAAGAGACGGAGGATGTCAATTTGGGCACCACAGAGGCCCCCAGAATAACCAAAATAGGAATATTGTTGTCCCCTGCGGAGAGGAAAGGTATGATAGACTTCCTTCGGTCATACCAAGACGTCTTCACATGGTCGTATGAAGACATGCCTGGTTTGGATACCGATTTGGTTGAGCATGAGTTGCCACTCTACCTCGATGTTAAGCCGGTTAAACAGAAGCTGAGACGCCTCCGACCCGAATGGATGTTGAAGGTGAAGGACGAGGTCATTAAGTAGTATGACGCAGGTTTCCTCATGGTATCCAAGTACCCACAGTGGCTGGCCAATATCGTCCCCGTACCGAAAAATGATGGAAAGGTTCGAATGTGCATTGATTTCCGAAACCTCAACAGGGCGAGCCCTAAGGATGACTTTCCATTACCCCACATCGACATCTTGGTCGATAACACTGCAAAGCATGGAATGCTCTTGTTTATGGATGGATTCTCAGGATACAATCAGATAAAGATGGCACAGGTTGATCGTGAGAAGACAACATTCATTACCCCCTGGGGAACCTTCTGCTACAAAGTAATGCCATTCGGGATGAAGAATGTTGGGGCAACCTATCAAAGAGCAATGACGGCCCTGTTCCATGACATGATGCACCGAGAGATCGAAGTGTACGTCGACCACATGATTGTCAAATCACCAGAAAGGGAGGACCACTTGATAAACCTTCAGAAGCTATTCGAGAGGTTGAGAAATCTGATTTACTGATTGAACCCGTAAGTGCGCCTTCGACGCTATGTCAGGAAAGTTGTTGGGCTTTATTGTCAGCAGGAGAGGGATCGAGGTCGATCCGACCAAGATCAAGGCCATCACTGAAATGCCGCCACCGTCTACAGAGAAGGAAGTCAGAGGCTTTTTAGGCAAAATCCAGTACATCAGCCGATTCATCGCACAGTTAACTCTGATATGCACACCAATCTTTAAATTACTAAGAAAGGACTCACCGGTTGAATGGAATGATGACTGCCAGGCTGCACTCGACAAGATTAAAGGTTACCTCCTGAAACCTCCGGTATTGGTACTGCCCATACCTGATAGACCCCTGATAATGTTCCTATCCACGACAGAGTTTTCCATGGGCTGTGTGTTAGGGCAGCATGATGAGACAAGAAGAAGAGAGCAGGCCATCTATTATCTAAGCAAGAAATTCACTGATTACGAGACACACTATTCTCATCTGGAGAAAGCATGCTTGGCGCTCGTTTGGGCTACTCAAAGACTTTGGCACTACCTGTTATCCCAAGCTGTCCTACTTCTAGCACGGATGGATCCGCTAAAGTACCTATTCGAGACACCTGTACTCACTGGCCGAACTGCACGATGGCAACAACTCCTATCCGAATTTGACATTACTTATGTCACCCAGAAGTCGATCAAGGGGTAGGCACTCACTGATCATCTTGCTGAGAACCCTCTGCCAGACTATGAGCCTCTAAAGATCGAATTCCCCGATGAGGACACTCTGTTCATGACTGACGAGGATACAGAGGAAACGGAGGAGCCCTGGGTAATGCACTTCGATGGAGCATCGCACGTTGAGGGCCAAGGAGTTGGTGCCATTCTTATCTCGCCAAGAGGGTCTCATGTACCCATCTCAATCAAATTGAACTTCCCATGCACCAACAATATGGCCGAGTATGAGGCCTGTACAGCTGGTTTACAGGTGGCTCTTGACCTGAATATAACTCACCTTAGGGTCTTTGGAGATTCACAGTTAATTATATGCCAGACCAACAGAGATTGGAAGACCAAGGATGAGAAACTGATCCCATACCATGAACATCTTGAGGATCTAATAACTTTCTTTGAGGAGGTCACCTTCTCCTATGTACCACGAGCAAGGAATCGGTTTGCTGACGCCCTGGCTACCCTAGCCTCTATGGTTGAGATTCCATACGGAGTTGTGATGAAGCCGATCATGATAGAGCAGAGGAACGAGTCGGCTTTCTATCACCTAATCGAGGGACCTACAGAGGTAGATGATGAGCCACCCTAGTTCTCGGACATCAAGAATTTCCTCGAGACCCGAACTATCCCAGAAAGAACATCAAAGGTAGACAGATGCACCATCCAACGATTGGCAACAAACTACGTCATCTGCGGAGATCTCCTGTATAGACGGTCTCACGACAATATTCTGCTCTGATGCCTAACCCAGAAAGAAGCGGTTGAGATCATGAAGGAGATCCATGAAGGGGTCTGCGGGGCACACGTCAGTGGACACATGCTTGCGAAGAAAATCCTACGGCAAGGATACTTTTGGATCACTTTGGAGACCGATTGCTGTAAGCACTTATAGAAGTGCTACAAATGCCAAGAAAACTCCAGTCTAATACACGCTCCGGCCATTGACTTACATAGCATGGCCGCTCCTTGGCCGTTCGCCACTTGGGGTCTCGACGTCATCGGCAAGATCAATCCTAAGGCTTCCAACGAACATCAGTTCATCCTCGTCGCTGTGGAATACTTCACAAAATGGGTAGAGGCAGCCTCCTATACGAGCATTAAGGCCAATCATGTTGAGAAATTTATCAAGAACAATATCATTTGCAGATTCGGCGTACCCAAAGATATCATCACTAATAATGGCACTAATTTCGCTAATAGGCACATTCGGGCCTTGTGTGAGCAGTACCAGATCAAGCATCATCGATCATCCCCATACAGGCCACAGACGAATGGAGCTATAGAGGCAGCCAATAAAACTCTAATCCGCATCATGGAGAAGATGGTAGTTACTTACAAAGATTGGAGTGAGCAGTTACCCTTCACACTTTGGGCCTATAGAACGTCTATCCGCACTGCTACAGGGGCAACACCATTCTCCCTTGTGTATGGAACCGAGGCCGTGCTACCCGTTGAGGTCGAAATACCGTCGCTCCGTATCCTTTTGGAATTCCATCTACCCGAAGCTGAGAAGGAAAGAGCCCGTTTTGAACAGCTAGACTTAATTGACGAGAAAAGACTCCTAGCCTTGTGCCACATCCAGGTCGATCAGAGGAGAATTGCACGTGCTTACAATAAGCGCGTCCACGGCCGAGATCTGAAGGTAGGAGACACTGTACTGAAGAAATTTTCCCGTCTCTCCACGCCAATCCGAGAGGGAAGTTTAGGCCGAATTGGAAAGGACCCTACGTCATCCAAGAGGTTCTACCAGGATACGCTGTTCGCCTCACCACCATGGATGGAGACCACTTTCCTGAGCCCATCAATGTTGGATACCTCCATAAGTTCTACTCATAGGTCTTGAGACAAGGTGAGCTTTGATAAAAGTAGATGCATGACCGCTTAAGGACCCCATAGAAGAGGCCATCATTTCAAAGATAAGTAGCCTAAAAGAAAATTTCCCTGAAAACCTTCACCCTTTTTGCTACACACGTCGGGCCAATCACCATTTCTGTCATATACCCCTCCCGAAATTCCAGAAAAAGAGAAAAGAGAAAAGAGGGAAAATCCAAACCAAAAAAAAGAAAAGAAGAAAAAAGAGAAAGAAGAAGAAGAAAGCAAACCCCCCCCAAAAAAAAGTGGGGTACCAAGAAAAAAGAAATGACTGGGGCATAAAAAGCCTTTGGAAAGAAAGAGGAGTCCCCGAATCTAGAAATCACTCAAAACTTAGATCCAAATCCCCAAAAAAACCCAACCCGTTTGAACCCCGGCCACATTACAACCCGAAAGAAAGCCCTCTGTAAGGTCCACAAGCGGTCATAACATCTACTGCATCAGAACAAGCTGAGTTAACAAACCACACAAAAATTCATTCATCCGACTATGACAGAATCGATGTCCATGTCGTGGCCTTCTGGTTCAAAAAAAAAAAGAAAAAAAAAAAGAGAAAATTAATTTGGGTTCAAAGCAAGATGGATGTGGTGAAAACTCGAAAGGGTGCCACGGGTAAAAACAGCGAACTCACGCGGACCAGGTGAAAACCTGAAAGGGCACCTGGGGTAAGAAAGCGAACCCATGGACGTAGTGAAAGCCCGAAAGGGCCACGGTAAAAACAGGATGACAAACCCGTCTTGGGCGCTATGAGCAAAAATGTCAAGGAAAGAGAGATTCGGAGAAGACCTGTTTTGGCCCGCCCATTTCAGTTTGAACCCCTTTCCCCCCCTTTTTCGATGGGCCACTCATGTGAAAATTAGATCAGATCCCAATCAAGTATGTCATCTCTACCGCAGCGTCTGACGCATGACCAAAGGGAAAGACAGAAGACTAGACCAATCCCTAGGAAGCTGACCTTCCCACGTTTAAAGGAAAAATCTGTATCTCATGAACAGGGTTCAACCATGCTCAAAAAAGATCCACTGGTTTGACTTTGTAATTACCGACATCACAAAAGTCCCAAAGGGAGAAAATTTCAAAAAAGATAATAGATTTTCCTTTCCCATAAAAAATCCCACACCCAAAGGGAGAATTTTTTTAAAAAGATAATAGATTTCCCTTTCCCATAAAAAACCCCACACTGTGGAGGAGAAAATTTTTAAAAAAGATAATAGATTTCCCTTTCCTATAAAAAACCCCACACTGTGAAGGAGAAAATTTTCAAAAAAGATGATAGATTTCCCTTTCCCATTAAAAACCCCACACTGTGGAGGAAAAAAATTCAAAAAAGATAATAGATTTCCCTTTCCCATAAAAGACCCCACACTATGGAGGAGAAAAATTTTAAAAGAGATAATAGATTTTCCTTTCCCATAAAAAACCCCACACTGTGGAGGAGAAAAATTTCAAAAAAGATAATAGATTTCCCTTTCCCATAAAAAGTCCCACATTGTGGAGGAGAAAATCTCCATAAAAAGCCTTACATTGCGAAACGTGCGAAGGAAAAAGTCAAAAAAAAAAAAAATGAAAAATATATGTATGTATAGATTTCATTCCATTTCTTACAGTATTACGTGTGGAGTGTCACGTCCCAAAAAGATAATGACATGACACACTTTCTATTTTGCTGCTTTCTTTACAGATAAAAAACCAAAAAATATATATATATCTGTGTATATATAACAACAAAAAAAGGAAAATAACCCAAAAAGAGATCTCAGTTAGGGGGCATTCCTCCCCTTCGTGTATATGATCTATGATATGTGCAGGAACAAGTCAAGGGCAGGGAGCACGCTTCAAAGCGCTAATCTCTACAAGCAGAGAGTCCTCGCGGGCATTTCGATCAGACATCCACCTACCATGAAGACTCTTTTGCCGTCTTCGTGAAGCTTCAACTGCGCTGCGAGACTCAGTCAAAAGCCCTGTCAACCGAAGAACCTCACTCTCGACTGTGGCAGCTCTCACTTCTGCAATCTCCGCCCTGACCCTTTCTTTCTCCAAAGCCTCGGTCAAAGCCAGCCTCTCTATAGAAAGAGACTCGATCCTAGTCTGAAGCATCGCTTCCTTACATGGCCAAGGCCTCGTCTCTATGACATCTACCGAAACTGGGCTAGGGGTAGGTAATTCCTCATATACCAGCCAAACCTCATAATCAAGAGAGACGACGCCCCCCTAAACTAAGCTGCACATGTGCGCTGATTGGCGGGTCTCACAGAGGGCGGCTATCCAGTCGAGATCACTGAGAGAACCCCGAGAAAATATCAGAGAGCACAAAGGTGGCCTCACAGAGCATGGCACATGTTGAGTATACCCAAACTGATGAAGCACCCGAGATGGGAAATAATATGTGCTACCGGTCAACCCCAATAGGGTGATACCCTCACAATCTCGAGACCGGACAATCGGAAAGGTACTGTCCAACCAGGGAAGTTACCAAATCAACTCTGCATCTGATAGCCACGTACTCAGCTCCCCGGCGCTCCCATGAGGCAATCTCGAGCACCGGATCAGAAAGCCCCAAGCCACGTCCCCTCTTATCAAGCACAATCTCGGCACAGGCCCCATGATAGCCAAATGCTCTCCTAGCCAAATCTGAACGAGGAGCGGGCTCCCGCTGAGAATCCCAACCCAGCCTGAGGCTGAGGCATCTAGGCCCCGATACATCTCAGCCAAGACTAGGTGCACCAATGAGCGGCCTCCCTCCAACTCAGTCAAGACATCGCACAACCCAAGGGAAAAGGTCTCGCCCCCAGTAAAGAAGAGAACTTCCGACAGCAAATAAAGGGCAAAGGCCTTTACATTGAAGGGATCTCGAATGGGCAACTTTCGGAGACTCGAGTTGCCGAAAAGTTCTCTCAAGAATTTCACCGAACACCTAGTGGGCCCTCCGGCGAAACATTTCTCATACCCACCCTTTTTTAAACCGAGAACCGGGTGGGCCGCCTTTGCATACCCCGGTTTGGGCACCACTTTTGCAAGGCCTCGATGCATCTTCAAGCCAGTAATAGAGGCCAGCTCTTCCAAGGTTGGGGCCAACTCCCTAGACCCAAATCTAAAGACATGGGCCCTGTGGTCCTACGACGCCAAAGCCGCCTGCAGCAGGTTGGGCAACAGAGGGATAGAAAGGAGAGAGGAAAGGCGGGACAACCCGAGGCAATTCAGAACAACAAGCTCGCTCTCAGCCAAGCTATCATGCCATTTTTGCAAAAAATTAGGCCTCGGGTCCAAGCAGGGAAGTGTACCAGCCCCCATATAAGAGCTTGGGCACCTTTTCGAAGGTGGGTCCATCGACGTACAAGAGATGTTCCTTATAAAATCAGTCAATGTATGATGATGGACCCACTAGAAAAAAGAAAGGGAGGGAAAAGATGAAAGCAGGGGGCAAAAAGGCCAAACCAAGGTGGAGAACGAGACAAGGGGGACCAGGCTCGGGTTATAAAGAGCCCGCTGAGCCCAAATTATAGCAGGCGTATATATTATGTACGCCGAGGCAAATATGTGAAACATTTTGCCAGGCGTATATAATATATACGCCCGGCCATTTTTACCATGGATTTGCCAGGCGTATATATTATATACGCCTGGCCATTATTGCTGAACATTTGCCAGGCATATATAATATATACGCCCAGTTTAAAGCCGAGGCTGGCAAGGCCCCCTCTCACAGTGGCCCATTTATGTTCCCCAAGGAGGAACTTATGTTTGGTTGGCCCACTTTTTCATCTCGGGGCAACCCACAAGCGGGCATGCTCACACCCCCATGGGGGAGGGAAACCTCGGATGACGCACTATCCATAGGTGATATACAAAGAATCACCTGCGGGATCACCCCCATCATCGGATGGGTGCCAGCTTGTTTCAGACCAAAGAAAAGAAAACCATCAAAGCAAGGAGATGAAACATTCATATAAAGCATAAAAATTATAAACCATCCAAAAAAAATTTTGTTTAAAAGTTATTACATATCCCCAATAAAGCCAAGTCTAAATTGTTTCATTGTTTCAAATTTTCAGGGAATGAACTAATCCTGGGCAGCCCCCTTCGACTTCTTCCGGCACCGACTCACGCTTTGAAAGGTACAAGTCTCCCCCACCCGAGTCCACACCTGAGAAATACGGCTGAGAAGAGAACGTGACTCCTTTTCACGAGCACGCTTTAGGAACACACCAAAGGCCATCAGGTAGAGAAACGGGCGGAAAGAAAATAAAGAAAAATAACTAGGTTGGGCCAGCATTCACTCACCACCTCGGTCTCCCTAAGCCCAACAAGGTTACGATAATATTCAGCTTGACTCACTGCCGACTCATAATCCTGGCCAGTAAGAAAAAGGAGGTGTTAGTCACACAGGCCACCAGCATATTTCAAAGGGAAGGAGAACAAAGCAACAAGATAGAGATTACCCCAGTAATCAACTCAAGAGGTGGGACCTGGATCGCTTCAGCAGAGATACGTGCCTTCTCGGCCACATCGGCACACACACGCGAGAAGAAAGCATCGTCCAAATGCCTGAAAGTCCCCTAGACCTCGACGGGCGAACTACCAGAGGCACCAACACCAGAAGGGTCAGAGGGTCCAACACCTGAGGCCACGCCAGAAGCACCAGCCCTGGAAGGATCGGAGGGTCCAGCACCTATAGCCTCATAGGGAGTAGCCGCCTCATCCTCATCTGAGTCACCGCCCTGCTCAAACTATAGAGAGAAACATTTTATCATTAAAGGTGGTAGGTCAATCAAAGTAATCACAAGGAAGCTGCTAAATAAAAAGAAAAAAGGGGAATTACCTGATATCGCGGCCCACCAAAAGCTAAAAAGTTAGCACCAGGCAGGAAGCGGGGCAACAGGAAATGATAGGGCAGGGAATCGTACCACGACTAATACCCCCCGGGCAAGAGAAGGTCATCGATAGGAACCCTATGGTGAAGAAAGTGAGCAGTAAGCTCATCAATGGAGCCTTCTGGAGCCAACACATTGGCGGGAGGAACTTGGGGCACGACAAAGAGAGGGCGATACTGATGAACCACTCTCTCCCCTAAATAGTAGGCCCTAGTCCAGGACTCGTAGAGGAAGATGATGCGACGGTTCAGCAAAAGGCGAGAAGGACCCACTGAAGCCAAGTTCCAGAAAGGAGATCCCATGTAGGGGTCGAGGATGACCTGTAAAAGAAGAGAAAACAGAGGAAGGATGCACACATTTGGTCAGAACGCATGGCACACAAGAGCTGAGCTGTCAAATTTATAAAAAGGGAATTGTTTTACTTGCTCTGGGATCAACAGGTCGAACTGAGAGCGCGGCCCTAACTCCAAATGCTTCATACCCACGTCTCGACGGTGACCCACGTGCCAGTTACTCATGAGGGGGAACGTAGCAACTTCAGACTGAAGTAGAGGGCGACCCAGTTGGAAGTGAAGATACCCCCAGATCTGAGAAAGCAAATAGATAAGGACAGGCATGCTATAAAAGAAAATTGAACAAGCTAAAACCAAAGTATAAAATACCTCAATTGCAGGTCAGAAACCCACAATGGAGCTAGACTCCCCAAGAACGGCTCGCTTTAGGCTGGACATGAGTACAGCATAGCTGGCGCCGCCCCAATCGAATTGATGCATGGTTTCCCAGTTCACCATCAGGCTGAGCAGGGGAAATGAGACTCGCCCTCCGCTGGTGTTGGAGAGGAGAGTCTTGCCTTGGAGGAACAGCAGAGCAATGCGGGCCAGCATGTGTGTGCGTGCGGGCTCAAGATAAATGGCCAAGTCAGGCTGGCCTTGGTCCACTAGCTCGTGAGGCTCAAACTGATCAACCAGCCAGGACAGCTTGACCTCAGAACCCCGGATATTCCCAGAGGTCGGGTAGGCCCCTATCAGTCGAATCACCTCCTCCTTACCCGGTGTGCAGGTAGGTACCACGGGCACCCCTCCAATACGGACCCGGTGATCATAGACCAGTCCGCAGGTGTAAAGGCCATCTCTACCACGGCCATGTGAAATGTCATGGTCTCGGGGCGAAAACGCTCTATCGGGTTTTTAATAGGGTGATTTCGCCGTGACAAATGAAATCCCGAAATCGGCGTGAGCGGGTCCACCACGGGAAGGTAAAGCACGAGACGGAGGTCAAACCAACTCGCCTCGAACATAATGTGCGCATGTAAATAAGCGTCAATCAAATAGGGGCAAGCCGATATAATAAAGACATCAAAGGAAAACAAAAGCAAAAGCAGAAAAGGGGAGGGGGCTCATCTGTTTACCTGACCAACGATTCCAAAGTTGGACATGTGGGTGTGATGGCAGTAGAGGAGGCCGGAATGGGTGGCCTCACCTTGCATTTCATACCAAGGCTGGGAGGAGCGTTGAGACACAATGAACTGTTCCCCACGGGGACCGTAGGCCATCTCCGGCCCTTCTAGCTGATCATACCCTTCTTCACCAGACATCCTGAAAGTATGAGACGCATCGGCATATGAGAGGAGTGCAAATATATATATATATATATATATGTATGCACTAATCCAAAGAAAAAAAAGAATCTCATCAAAAAAAAAAACAACTAATCCAAAAAAAATGTGTGCATGCTAACCTGTCAAAAAAGTGTGTCCATGCTAACCCCAAAAAAAAAAAGTGTGTGCATGCTAACCCAAAAAAAAAATGTGTGCATGCTAACCCATCAAAAAAGTGTGTGCATGCTAACCCAAAAAAAAATGTGTATGAGTACTACTACCAAAAAAAAATGTGTGTGTGTGTACTAATCCAAAAAAAATGTGTGTATGTGTACTTATCCAAAAAATGTGAACAAAAAGAGATAGAAAAAAACAAAACAAAAAAATACATAAATACGCATACTAATATATGTATGCTCTAATCCAAAAAAAAAGAGGGGAGAGGCACCAATCCATCAAATAAAATCCATAAAAAAAAAAACAAAAAAAAAAGAAAAAAAACCCCACAAAAACAAAATAAATGAATAATGAATGGGAAATAGACCTAAGGAATCAAATATTTCAAAAAAAACAAAAAAAACAACAACTAAAACAAAAACAGACAAAAAGAAATATAGGCATCACAAAGCATTTCACCATATAAAAAAAAAAAGGAAGAGAGGCAATCCAAAAGAAAAATGAAGGAAGGGTAATGATTACCTTCAATGAGAGTGAAAAACAAATGTCGGCGGAGGATAAGCGCCTTTCGATCCACACCCGCAACCGCCGGTAGTAGAACTCAAGCCAAATCAAATGCAAAAACCCTAGGGGGCTATCCCAAACTCAAGAAGGAAGGAGGGAGAGAGATAGAATTTGAAAAGGGGGGCCCCTCTTGTGCTCGGGCTCGGACAGTTTTGTAACTGCCAGTTTTTCGACGGGTGTATATAATATATACGCCCGACCATTTTTCGCCAGATTTTGGTCAGGCATATATAATATATACGCCCGATCAAAAATGGTAGTTTTTTTAACTACTCGGCCATTTCTTGATTTTGAGGTTCGACAGACCCCCCTCGTATGCTATAGACCTCGGTCCGGACCCCCTTAGAGGCCCACGTATCATCGGGCAAGGGTGCACGCATCCCCAAATGACCCTTCGAGTTCCCTTCGATTGGCCCAAAGGGACCGTGCTACAATAAACGGATCTAGGTCCGTAGGCGCCCACCTACTGTGCCCACAAAATCAAACAAAATCAAAAAAGAGGAAAAAGAAGAAAAAAAAAGAAAGAAATGCTGAAAGTGACACTAGTTCTCAAAAGAGCGTCGCAATGACCATTTGCGCCACTCCGAGGACCGTGTTAAATCAATTCAGAATGATCAGGGTCCATCCAAAAGTTCTCGAATCCCGTCTTACACAAGGACAAGCCATACCCGATCCGGCAGGCAAACCAAGAACCCATCACCAGAATGCACACGTCCCTAGGGTATATCAACATGGCAAGTTGATTCGCCTAAGGATACGTGCAGAAATAAAGGCAGTTTGAGCATGCCCAGAGTCTCAATCAGACATGAAAAAAAGAAAAAAAAGAGAAGAGAAAAAAAGAGAACAATAAAAAAGAGGAGAAGAAATAACAACCTGTTGCTGCTTAGTAAAAATCCTAAGTGGGTTGACCCCACCTTCCAAGCATTCACTCTGGTCATCCCCCTTCGGATCTATGTTGACCAAGAGTGCCCCCGACTTCAGACCATTCGAAAAGTCTATTGTTAGTTGAAACTGACCCATCAAAAATGAAATTACAACCAACCAAACTATGTGCAAACATACAGACCGAAAGGCTCATTCCCTTTTATTTCCTTTTATACGGGCTTAAAACTTGTATAGACATGGTGTCTCTGTTGAATGTACGCACTTGCGTCTGGGTATCCGCAGGATGGTCGTTTGTCCTCGTAAATTGTACCTTAGGGTCGAGGCTTCCGTCATACTTATTCTTGCTTATCGCCTCGATGGGTGTGTAAGATGTGATTTCATTAGGGATGGAGGCTAGAATTGGCCATCTCTTTCAAGGGATGATTGGTCCTAGCCCGATCTTTTTTAGCTTTGTCTTAAGTTAAGGCATCCTGATTCATGTGAATCAGGAGCACCTCACCACCAGAATGAACACATCCCCAAGGTGCACCTATCCCTGGCAGAACGCATGCATTCTTAAAGCGTATCAATTGACATTTGATCCACTTAAAGAAGTTATGCAAGAATAAAGTTGACAGAGGTCCTTGAGCTTTGCTTAGAGTCCTTGAAATAAAAAAAAATTCAGAAAATGACACAAAAAATTTTACTCGAAAAATGGGCATGCATTCCCAAGAAGTGTTGCGACATCAATATTTGCTTCACTCAGGTAAAGCGTGCTAAAGCAACCTCGAGGTTGATGGGTTTGCCCAAAAACTTTAAACCTTACCTAGGTAAGGGCACCTGTGGCCAATCCAATGGAGCTGTCAATATCCCATAGGATTGGACACAGTTTGAAGGCCTTCGCTTTGTGTGCTTCGCATTAGTTCCGAAGCATAGATCGATCATCCCGTTTCATGGAGCTGTCTGGTTCAGATTAATACTCAACATCACAAATCTATAATTTCCCTCAGGAAGTGGACGATATCTCGGCTAGCGGGCTTACACTTTTTGTGATCATCGCAGTTATGCCCAGTAATGTCGCAATGCGCTTGGGGACTGTTAGCTTTGAGGTACGGACGATATCCCGAAATGAGAGGGCTTACGTACACTCACCATCACCATGAATGTTTGAGAATTGAGTTGAACTAGGCGGACCCATCAAATGCGCCTTGGACCTCTTCGGATGTCTCTTGTCTTTGGCATCCGATTATTAGTGATCGAATACCAAAGAGGGGAATCTATAAACACCCAAATTCGGCCCAAGGCCCGATCAATCTGTACTTCAGGAGAGATGTACCCCTGTGCTTCTGATGGCACCCCCTAAACCCTTAGGAACCTACCTAGACCATTAGGAATCACCCTAAAACCTTTAGAGCCATTCCCCCAATCCTTAGAAGTCACCCCTAAACCCTAGAATCCCTTCCCAGACCTAACTTAAACCCTTCTGAGAAGTTTATGGGAGGAGAGCTATAGAATTTCACATAGACCATTACCAAGGCTGAGCCATATACCATTGGAAAGAAGACTTCTCCAGCTTTCCAGCAAGCTAAAGATCACCCAATTTAGAGCAATGGTTCAAAAGTTATGGCCGATTGAAGTTTCACATAAAATCATAAAACTTTTACTCAGGCGTGTATATTACATACACCCAGCCAATTTGGCCCCAGATTAGTCAGGCATATATATTATATACGCCTGCCTTTTATTGGGGTAAATTTGGTCGGGCATATATAATATATACGCCCAGCATAGGTGGGACCCACCACGGGCTTCATCTTCCCAAGGCTCAACTGTCATCAGTAGCTCGAATTTCCTCCATCTGGTTTGACCCTTTGACCATCCCCTTGGTTGAGGTGGGTGTCTTGAGATTGGTTGCACCCCCTTTGAGCTTATTGGCAACCCTTAAGTCACCTTTGGTCTCACCCCATCATCTGCCATTGAAATCAGTTTCCCCAAAACCCTAGGACCTTGAAAACCTAGAAAACCTTAGATGGGAGATTACCTAATTGCTAAACAAATTAGCTCTTAAGTAAGCACCTAACCCACCTCTTCTCTATAAATAGAGAGGCCCCCCTCTTCCCAAAGGGTTGAATTTTTGTTGAAGGATTAGAGCGTGCTTAAGAGAGAACCCTAGTGAGAGAAAATGCCAATATTTTTTCAGAATTCCAGCATGCATACTCCATCTATTTCAGTCCATTTTCACCATTTGATCACTCCCTTTAGCTAAAGTCTAGCCTTTAGCCTCACCCTACACTTCCTATTTTACCGAATCCTAGTGTTAGAATCCATTTCCATACCTTTTAAGCCATCGGAAGCACGCCAAAACGAAGATCTTCCAGGTGCAACAAGGGCCCGTGAGCTCCGGCTCACCCCTCTCTTCCTCTACCTTCTTGGTGTCTCCTCCGTCCAAGGATTCCAGCCATTACGCCGCCGAAATTTTGATTTGCTCAAAGCTTGATAGGACCGTATTGCCTTCGAGAAAGGGGAAACTCTGCCCTTTTATTTTAATTTTTGGCCATAGATAGAGACCGCTACGTGCGAGTTGATCGGGTGCCTAAACCCTTCCCGATCGATAACTGAAGCCCCTACCCTAGAGCCTTTGGCAAAGACCGATAAATCAGAGTCATATTTAGCACTTCGGTGCTCAAAATATCGATTTGAAGGTTTCCCGGGTCACCAAAAGCTCTGGGTGGCAACTCTACATTTTCATTAAAAGCGAGCGCATCGTCGTGACGGGTTCGAGAAGATCCATGGTCGCACAATAAGGTTATTCCCTACCTTAATCACTGATAATACCCGTTAGAATGTGCGTCCAAGAATTCCTCGCTCTACCTAATTCAAAATAGACTCATAAGTTCCTATGCATGATCAGGCCGTCAAAACCCAACTAGGTCATTTTCTAAAGGATCTGGTCATGATATAACTAGATCTGGAGAAGGAAGAATTTGTTCGGTTGTTGTTACCGATTTCAAGTGGCACCCAAGGTTGCCCCTTCAAGTGGCACTTGAAGTTGCACTTTCAAAAGACACCTAAAGTCGCTCCATTTTAAAAGGCACCTAAAGTTGCCCGATGGCTTCACTTAAATTCCCAAAACGTCACTAAAGGTCGCACGGGCGATGTCCGCCCGAAAATTTTGGCTTGCGAAAGTCGCCCAGTAGCTTCTCTTTGAAATCCAAAAATCACTTAAAGTCGCCCGGGCGATATTCGCCTGAAAACTTTAGCTTATGAAAGTCGCAGGGTGAGCTCGCTAAGAAGTTTAAGCTTCGCGTCTTAAAGCAACTCGCCCGACCACTTAAAAGGTCACCCGCGCTCACTTTTTGACCGTTTCTAGTCACCCAGGCATAGAATGCCTAAACTTTTTGGCTTATAGAACTCACCCGGGCGAGTCCTTTATCCCTTTACTTCCTTACTTCTAGCTATGGGCTCACCCGGCTAGCTCTAGCCTAGCCCGGGCGGGTTCGATCTAACAGGCCTTTCTTCTACTCTTTTCCACGTCCAATATCTTGATTTTTTTCCCTAAAATTCATTGCATGTGATCACAGTTCATACCCTGATCATCTAGACCACACAAACCTTGTATTTAGCTTAACATTTGGCCTTTGATTTGAGCCGCATGCAACGTTTTCAACCATCGATTCTGGGAGGTGGTCTTTCCTCCCATTTATGATCATCGAGATCATTACATGCAACTATCGCAATGCCTATTTTTCGAATCCTGATCCTTCGAACCTATGTTTTAATTTAGTAATGCGGTACATACCTTCTCACGTGTAGTTTATAAAATCGGCTTCGAAATTATTGAATGGCAAGGATTTAGAGTGTGCGTGCGGCTTGGTAGTCTCCCATCTTGCCCAATTTACCATGATTTGATCTCTGGTTATAACTACTACTACAGATCAATGGCTAGCGCAAGATCCGAAGGTTGGGAGGAACGAAGGAAAGTCTGGTTTCTATTCTCTCTTTCATTCACTCTCGTTTACAACGAAGAATATGCATGGCTATACGTGCGACTTGGGTTTTATACCCCTAGGCTTTAGATCTAGCATATAGGTTGTACACACTACAGTGGTGTATAGGCCATCATGCAGTTCTCTTTAATTTGGGCCTGAAATGCATTGGTTTAATCACTTGGGTCATAAGTGAAATAGTCACAAAGACCCTACAGGGGTTTGGCCTGAATATCCAAAAGGCTTATTAGTCCCCAAGTGTTTGTTCCGGTGTAAGGCATGTATACACAACCAATTATGTGTGGTTCCACAAGTCATCCATTCATTGGTCGATCTAAGATCGGATCCGATACGTGACTTTGTCCCTAGCATACGATCGACACAGAAACAAGTGTGTGTGGCTCAATTACTTGCAGGTACACTGTCGCTCATGAAGTCAACTTAAATAGCACTGACTACCTATACGGGATGAGATATCGTGCACCACCTCCATTACTGAATATTAACACGATATACAAGGTTCAAATTATCAGGGTATTACATATACTTACCTTTGTGCGAATTTGCTTACAACAACAACTATCGGAGCATCATTAAAATGGCACCCTATATGGAAGACCTTGTCGATCTCCACTTTGCTGGAGTGAAGTTGGAGAGAGACAGATACTTTGCCCCAACTTGGTCCAGATCATTAACAAGAAGATGAAACTGATTCGATCCCAATTGATAGCCGCCCAGGATCGACAAAAGAGTTTTGCCGATAAGAAGAGGCGGATACAGGAATTTGAAGTTGGAGAGAAGGCTTTGATTAGGGTATCCTTGATGAAAGGCATGATTCGGTTTGGTAAACGAGGCAAGCTAAAGCAGGATTATATTGCCGATAATTGAAATGTTTGGAACCGTAGCATACCGATTACAACTCCCAGAAGAAAGGTACGAGTACATATTGTATTCCATGTTTCTACACTGCGACAATATATTCCGAATCTGAGTCACTTGTTTTCGGAAGAGGATATCGAACTTCGAGAAGATCTGACTTTTACAGAGTGACCCGTGCAAATTTTGGATTAGAAAAAACAATTGTTGCATTCTAAAACTATTCTCCTAGTAAAAGTACTTTGGCGGAACCAAGACGTTGAAAGCACTACCTAGGAATTGGAATCTAAAATACGAATGAACTACCCTCATCTATTTGAAGGTACCCGAATTACTTTGGAATTTTAGTTATGAAATTCTGACTGTTTGAATGTGACTTTGATTGCTTGAATAGATAGATAGTTTGAGTATAGCTTGCTTGCTTGATTATATGTCTTGACTTATGCATATGATAACCTGAATATGTCTTTGATTCTTTGGATGATTGCTCGAATGTTATCCCACTTGCTTGATGTTGACTCCGAATTCATTTTGAATATGAATTAGGTTACATGATATGAATTTGATTACATAACTTTTGGATAGAATTTGGCACCCTCTACCTGTTTGATAGTAATTAGACTTTTGACACAGTACATGCTACATGATTTGATAGATTGTTATATTTACGATCTTTTCCTTGCATCACTTCTCTGGATATAACTTGATTTTTCTGGATATGATATGATTTTGCTATTGATTCTATTTATATTCACATTGTACATGCTTGATAGGTGTGATTAGATCGTTTGATATCACCATAAATGATATTATAGATTGATTGATTAACATTGGCTGCTTTCGGTCGATTTGACATAACAAATAAAGTCACCGAGCGACTACATACTTGCGAGGTTTTAATTAATAAGATTTTCTTGACTAATTAATAAATGAAAATCATTGCCTATCGACGAACAAATATTACCCTTAGTAAAAAAATTTAGGGTATAGGCCGTAGGCAATAACTGTCAAGGTCAGTCAACCAACATACCTCCCATAAAACTCTAAAAGGAGACCGATCGCACCTATCGACAACATAATCTTGATCCTAACCTTTCAATTATATGATGAAAACTTTTAGAGAACCTTGCCAAATGATTTGAGAAAGAGACGTGTAGCCCTGAAAGCCAAAAGGAGGGAACTAGAGTCTGAACTTTTTGATAAGAATACATACTTAGAGTTGCACACCAACATGAGGGCTTGGCATAGGAGTGACCTGTGAGACAACAGTGACCAGGACGAGGAGAGCCAAGAAATTTCTATCTCTAAGATAAGGATTGCAACAAAAGGATTAGGATGCTGAAAACTCGGATCTAGCGTATAGATCACAAGATAGCCGAGATCAACGATCAATTGCTGAGCATCAATAACTTTTTGAAAAGATTGACTGGCGGAAAATGATATTTGGGAAAAATAAAACTTTTCTTTTTGGATTTTATGGTGTTTTGTGATATGGTTTGCCATTTGTTTTAAGGCAAAGGCAATTATTTTAGAAAATTTGAAACATTGTGATTGACATTTTATTTTGGTCTTGTTTAAAAACTTGGGTACTTAGTAGTTTTGAAAAGCAAATGAAAACATTGTGGGAAAATTCGTGAAAAAGTTATGAATGAACATTTTGGATATTTTGAGTAAAAATATCTTTTGAAATTTGATCATCCTCACTTTCTCATGTGATTGAGCACATCATCTTGTTTTGTATTTATCACCCACTTGTCTATCTCGATTTGGTCAAAGATTTACATCTACAAACCCTTGTCTTGAAAACCTTAGTTATGAAGAAAACAGAATATTTGAAAATGTTGTACTCATTTTTTTTACTCAAATTCTAACTAGAGAAACTTGACCTTACTTTTGACGAACCTATAAGGAGCCCTTTACACCATGGAAGCGAATAGGGAGACACTACTAGAACAATTTACTTCCCTAAAGAGCTCGCTTGAACATAATCGAGAAATCTTGTGTGCAAATGTACTCGCAAACCGTTGGATGCGGACTACCACTTAAAAGTTGTTGAGTATACTTCGAGCAGATAAAGAGAGGAGAGCTCGACTCCAGGCAGAGTTGAGACGCATAGAAGTAAACTTTAAGGAAGACATGAAACGTTTGAAAACCCTCTAAAAGAGCCTTAAGAAGCTGACAACAGACATAGAAAGGCTGCAGACTGAAACTTATACCCCTAGACCAAAGAAATAGGACTTAGAATTTTTTTTTGATGTGACGGTTTTGTCTTGATGTATGCTCATGGAAGCAAAAAGACTTGAAGAATCTTGATGTTAACTTCTAAATGCAAAATCTAATGAAAGTTTTGAAATAGTGATCAAAATTTTTATTACCCATGACTATCATGTTGTTAAAACTTAACTTACAATGAGTCAAAGGAAAACCCCAATCGTCACTAAACACAAATCTCTTACAGATGGGCGCATACACTCGAATTCCTGAAACGCTAAACAAAATCCAACAAGGGAGAAAGATGCTACGTAGGTATGAACAAATGTACTTATGGTCAATGAAAGAGTACCAAAACATGTTGACCTGCATTCAAAAGAAAAAGGATAACATAAGAAGGGAAAGATACACCATAGAGAATTTTGCCATGACGCCTTTAGCTCGCACCGAAGAAAACTGTGCCAAAGTAAGTAACTTACTAATTAGTCTAGAAACCCGTTGTGAATGGGAAGATTACTTCCAATTCATGGAAGAAAAAGCCTATGACCAAACCCAATCTTACCTACACAGACAACAATAATTAATCTGTCCATATGAACAAGCTCTACGTGAAAAGAAGGAAGGTAAGAATTGTAATAAGTCTTGATTTAACTAGCATGATTAGTGCATCTTGATTACTTGTAATCTGTGACAACTCTCGAAATTTTACTATTTCATATGTATATATTGAAAATCACTAAACAAATGTGTCTCTAAACACAGTCTCAACGTTTTCACAGATTGGAAGTACAATGACTCCTTTAGAAACAATGACGGAACTAATGCATGAAAAGAAGAAACTAGAACAGGAAGAGCTCTCTTCTTCCACCAGTGTGCTTTACACAGATCGTCGATCTAATGCCTTCAAACCTGAATCGACAACTTGACTAGCGAACAACATATTTTGGCAATCCGCATTTCTCTTCTTAGAGGAAATCCACCTAATAAACGTGAAACTGTCCGTCACATGAACGATGTAAAATGAAGACTCCGAAAATGTAAGTGGCACCTCACTAAAGAAGTTGCTGAACTTGGTCAGAGTGAGGGGATTCTGACGATGGTTCAAGATGAGATCGATAGGCTCGACGCCGTTATAGTTGCAACTGAGACCCTTATGAAAATGGCAGTTATTTCCAAAACATTCCTGATAGTCCCGATTTCGAGGATGAAATCCTCTTTAAGGAGGGGAGGATGTAATAGCTGTCCCTAGATCTTTGTGTTGGTCAAGCTATTGACTGGACATTGGTGATACTTGACTATGCCAGGTGACTGCCTGAGGCCAGGTCTACCAAAATTCTTGAAGCACCCACCTTAAAATAATAGAAAAATTATTATTACTAGCAGTACCCATAGGGCACTACATATAATTAGATGGGTGTGTTAGAAAAATTAATGAGACACACACCACATCTCATACCCCAAAATTTGCCCGGATTATTGCATTGACAAATTTTGACCCGAGGTTTGACTCGAATTGGGCCTGAACCTTGGTAGTGATGAGAGGATCATCACCAACGAATAAGATTTTAGAAATTATCTCAAGATTTAAAGATGTACCGAATCAAAGATTGACCCATAAAACAGAGGTTTGGAGACGTACTAACACATTGAGTTAAGTGTTAGTGCTTTTCACAAAAGTGTGACATTTCTTGTAAATTCAACAAAAGCTCAAGGGTAAATGTAATTAATATCCCTAATTTTTGAAATTAGAAATTAGTATATTTCAAATCTCTAGTTAATCCCCACCGTTAATCTATTTTACTTGAATTTGACCCATCTTACACCACCCATTTTACACTGGGAAAATCTAGGGTGTAAGATGCAACATGTTGCATGTACCACAAGATCTTGGGGAAAATGAACTTTCACATGGCTTAAGGACCTAGGAAACCACAAAAGATAAGTCAAAATGAAATGTGTGGTGTGAAATGGGGGTCAAAGGCTTGGGCGCATGGACTAGTGGAGGAGAGAGAGTGAACCTAGGGATTGTGGGAGATACATTGGGAAGAAATGAAGTGCAATTTGGCACAAAAATTCAGTTTTGTCTCCCCCCCCCCCCCCCCCTCCCCCTTGCAAATTTCGAAATTCTCTAGGGGGCTCCTCATCCCATTCCATCTTTATCTCCTTCCACTCTTCCATCTCCATGAACCTCCATTAGAGCCTAGATTTCTAGAAAATTTCCCCCATCAATCCAACCATTGAATCCTAGATCTAGCACCACTACTCCACTCCCCACACCTACTCTCACATATATATTTTTGGGTTCCATCTCAGCCCTTTCATCCACAAGAACTGAAGCAAACCCACAAAGAAGAACTAGCACAAGCAAGGTAACGTCTTGGTCTAGCTTTTGTCTAGATTTCTAGTCTAGTTGTATTAGATTATTTATAGATCTATAGTCTTTACTTATTTTGGATGGCTGAAATTCTAGAATGATGTTAGTCAATGATTTTCACAATTTTATGCCCCTTAAACCAGGCTTTTGCTAAGCCTCGAAGTATTTAATAATTGCTTTTTAGTGTTGATTTGCAGTGAGGAAGTAATTGTAGCCTCAGTGCAGTTTTCAGATAACAAGTGCCATGAAGAAGGAGTTTGAAATCATTTAAGAGCAGAGAGAGAGAGATTTGTTGTCACACATGAAGAAGTGCAACAGCAGGTTCTTGGATCTCATGAACCACAGCAGCCATCAAATTGAGGACTTAAGCAATCAGCTCAGCAACATTTTGGGTTATGCACACAATCATTTGATTCACCATTTAATACAACAGCAGTACATCTGCTCTAATGTATTTAAATCTAAGGTGAAATAGCCCTTGCACCAATCAGCCATGCAGCCTGATAGCCATGCAATTGAGCACTTCAAATCTGCAGCAAGATTCCCCCACTCGAGTTGCAGCTCCAAGCCAACACCTTTCAGCTACCTCTCAGTTCAATGCTGAACCTGTCAAGCAAGGCCAATTAAACTTCTCAAATGAGGAACTAAAGCTGCAGGTTTATCAAGTGTGCAAGTCGAACAGACCTTGCAGCTGCAGCCATCTTATCGAGTGAAGTGTTGAACCCATTCTTGCACCTATCGAATGCAGCCCCAACTTTTCCAAATGGCAACAGCTGCACCCATGCAAGCCTGCATTTAATTCCATCGAATGAAAGCAGCAGCAGGTTCTTGAAATTGATCAAATACAGCATCTTGAACCTTGCAAATTGGTGTTGAATTAGAGGTATGCAAGTCTTGTGTCCTGATAAGTGTTATACCTGTAACGTATAGTCGGGGGGAGCTAGCAACTAAGCTCAGTAGAGAAACTCAATAGCAGTTATATCTTATTAGATAAATGCATAGATTCAATGATAATCTTCAAAGCATTTTCATATCAAAATGGTATTCGAAGAATTCTCTAAGTTATCAATTTTCAAAAGCAAATTTCAGCCAATGATCTAGGTTCATATATCTTCGTGTCAAACTGAAAGCAAAATAAAATTTCTTATTTCTTATTTTCTATTTTGCGGATTCACAGTTTGAACTTAGAGGTCGGATTCAAGTTCCAAATTCATGTTCAAGTTCATTTTGCAGAGTTCCAAATACATAAATTCAAGTATTAGCCAATGATGCAAAACTATTCCATTTTCAAATATAATCAAATATCAACTTCTCAAATTCATAAAATTTCAGTTCTAGTTTCAAAGAATTCAAACACTATTTAAAATAAGGTCAAACTTATAATTGTTCATTTTTATTCAATTATATCAAGAAGCTATGAACCAAATTCACAACATATAAATATACTCTGAGTTTCCCCTACCTCAAATCACGCCCATCACATTTCACGCATAGTTCTCCTGAGAACTCACACACAAGCTCAACACTTTAATCCTACATTCAAAGTGTCTAAAAACTCCTTAGAAATGTTTAAATGAACCTAAGGTACACATTTCTAATGAATTCTGCTAAAATAAACAACCTGGTATACTTTGTTTCTCACGCGAGCGAGCTCTGGAGCTAGTGCGCGCGAGCACAAAACATGAATTTTCTCACACGACCGACTGGAAATTGGTTTGCTGTTGTGTGTCACGCAAGGCCTCGCGTGAACGAGTCTCAAGTCACTTAAGTCCTCGCGCGAGCGAGACACAGAGCCCCACGAGCTTCTTATACCTTCGAAAGGTTTCTCCCGCGAGCGAGCTTGAAAGCTCGTGTGCACGAGAACCAGAGATGTTTCAGATCCGATTTTTTCTTCAACTCGATCTTCCTCAAATCTCTTCCATACTTCATACAAATTACCTCAAATATTTAATAATAAACTTTAAACACATTTAGCATCGATTTCTCACCTTTTACTCCACTAATCGCTCATAGATCGAATCGTCTCCTTCCTTGCAAATAAATGGGTTTTCAAACCCCTTTTGATCTTTCCAAACTCCGTAATCACCACGATGTCGATCCGATCGTAGGGTGGTCTCTCACACACACTTTGCACAAATCTCACGACGCTTTAGCGGCTCAAAACACATGAATCTCCTCACAAGAAAATGGGTTTTCAAAACCCCTTTCGGCTTCAAATGATGCCCCGCGACTCACCAATCGTCGCAAACGACCACAAGTCTCTTCCTCACTCAAGCTCACTAATTTTTCACGAAATCCCAAAGCATCGTAGCGCACGAATCCGGCGAGCTCCTCTTCTCCTTCTTCTTTCTCTCTTCCTTCTCTCTCAAAGCTACAACTCTCAAAACTCACAAATGGGTCTCACATGTGAGACCCCCCCTTAACATAGCAAGTGAGTTTGCTTTCTTGCAAACCACAAATACATTACTTTTGTGTTACCTTATCCACTTACTCCCTTGGTGTGAAACACATACACATCAAAGTGTGCTTACTTGCATGGGTTCCCTTGTGAACCACACACCACATTCACATGCACATATTATCTGACTTACACGATTTTCAAGATTTTAGGGTCATTACAAATTATGTATATGGTGGTGATCAGCAGCAGAGAAGTTTCTTTTCATAGAGAATCATAAATCACGATTATTCTCTTTCTTCATAGCTTTCTTTGGAAAATCGTAAATCTCGATTTTCTTTTCTTCTTATAGTATTCATTCTCAAGTTGATTCTTCAGTACGATTCTTCTCTTCATTTGTATCGCTTCAGCTTCTTGAACGTATCTTCTCTGGAGAATCGTAAATTACAATTTCTCATTTTATCTTTTAGTATCGCGCTCAATGGTTTTTTATGATTTTCTTTTTTTCAGTGCGTAGCAAATCATCTTTAACGCTCAATCGTCTTTCTTACTACTTTATGAGTTCATTTTGATGAATATTAACACTAGGGCTCTCTTTTACTGATTATTCTTATTATCTACACATCATCAAATTATTAGTAGCAAACTAAAGCCTAGCGTCACTAAGTTAAGGGTGATAAATTGGTAAATTATGCGACTGATCATCTGCCCTTCGGTAGGCAGTACTGAATTCCATGCGAGTACCCAAAGCTTCTTGAAAGGTAGTTCAATATTTTGCGGTGAATTTAGAGTCTCTATTGGACACGATGCTCACTGGCACGCCGTGCAATTTCACGATTTCTTTCAAATAAGTATTCTGACTTTGTCAATCTATCAACTATTACCCATATGGTACAATTCTTCTTCAACATTTTTGGTAGGCCCACAATGAAGTTCATTGATATATTTTCTCACTTCCATTCTTGAATGGGTAAGGGTTGAATGAGGTTTGCTTGTTTTTATTTTTCACCTTGACTTGTTGACACACTAAGTACTTTGATACATATTTGGATATTTCTAGCTTCATGTTCGACCACTAGTAACAATTTTTCAAATTTTGATACATCTTAGTGTTACACTAAGTACCCTAATTTGTTACCTTCATCGAGGATTTCCTTTTTAACATCAGTGTCATTGGGTATGATCTCTACCGAAAGAGTAATGTTTCGTCCGTCCTGAGACTAAAATTAGGTTTTCGTTCCTTGTGCATAATCTCAATGATTTTTAGAATTTTTTTATCCCTTCGCTGCAGCTCCCTGATTTTGTCAACGATGAATGAATTTATCAAAATTCTTGCCAGATATATGCCTTCTTCGATTCTTGGAGATGGAAGTCTTTTCGGCTAGTTCATTGAAAGGCCTCCAAGTTTTTAATCGGGTGAACAATTATGAAGTTTTTCTACTGAGTGCATCAACGACTGTGTTCACTTTATCAGAATGATATTTAAATCGAACAGTTGTAATCCTTCATGAACTCGACCCATCTACATTGTTTGAGATTCAAGTCTTTTTCTAAGAAAAGATACATGAGGCTCTTATGGTCCGTATACACTTTAAACATTTCACCATAGAGAGACTGTCACCACAACTTGAGAGCAAAGATGATTGCTACCAACTCTAAGTCGTGAACTGGATAGTTCATCTCATGTGGTTTAAGTTGTCTTGAATTGTATTGTAGATACCTAAATTTGGCCCAAGGCTCGATCCGATGCATACTTCAAGAAGGGCGTACTCTCGAGCTTCCGAACGCATGTTCCGAATTAGCATATTTCGAATCCTAAAAATAACACCTAGAACCCTTAGAAGGCCCAACCTGACCTATAAGACCCATAGTTGATTCCCATGCCCCCCCTAATGGGCCTGCCCCGGGTGAAAATTGCAAACCTGCTTTGTTTCTACCCTGAAATTGTGCCTTGCATACATATTATGTACACAAGGCCATTTGTTTCCTGAAATTGTGCCTTGCGTACATAAAGGCCATTGACTTGATTATTTATATGTATCTTATTAAGTCTTAACCTATTGTAAGTGTACAGTGGAAATTATAGTACTAGCAAAGGATTGTTCCCACAGAGATCATTGTTAATTTATTAATTCAATTTTATGAAAACTGATCCTTATCGTTTAAGATTCTAAACTACTAGAAAAATATGAATAAAAAAATTGTTATGAATCTAAAGTGCATAAAATAAATCCTAATCATCAAACTCAAGATTATGGTCGTCAAATACAATCTTTTGCTCTCAGATATTTATAAAATTAAATAGTATAGTTACACCATATCTCTAGTTTCCTAGCATTGGTCGTCAATCAAGTGTAAAATCCTATCAATACAGATTTAATCTAATCACCAACTTCCTAAAATCTGGGCGTCAATCAAACTTTAGAAAATTAAAGATGGAAAAGTAAAACAGTTACACTAATCTATAAATTCTAACCTAAGTCGTTAATTCAAATTAAAACTTAGAGATTTTTACAAAGCAGTAAATAAAAGAAAAATAAACTCTAATCTAGAAAGCAAAGTAAAATATATCCTTCACCCCTAGACGCAGTCGTCAATTGCTTCTGAGAAAGTACACATATCTATGCTAATCTTCAACACCCAATAACAATCGTCAATTACTCTTGAGAAACCTTGAATATGTAAACTATAAAGTAATAAAATTCTAATCTAATGATCAAAAGAAAACTCAACCTCAGTCGTCAATTGATGCTGAGAATCTCTTCGATGCTTATTCCTATGCCAAGCCCTCTTTATAGATCGTAAGGGGTCGGTTTACAAAAACTTCTAATTCTAATAAAAGAGATTAAACTATCCTAATATAACTCTACTTCTAATTTTATCTTTCCTTGCTTCGATTGGTTGGTTGACATGCTTCTAGATTGTTCTTTAGTAACAACAGCAGAGTCCTCTGGGATTTATCTTCATCAATCTTCTCAGATTCGTGATTCACCAAACTTCTAATTTAAGGAGTCTTCTAATTCTGTTCATGGCAGTGATCTTCACTCACGTGATCAGCAGCAGTAAGCTTTTATTCTGGGAATCGTAGATAACAATTTCTTCTTCTATTATAGCTTCTTTGGAAAATTGTAAATCATGATTTTCTCTTCTTTCATGACTTTCATACTGGATGATTTTTTATTTACTATTTATTGTCTTTCTTCTATATTGTCGCTTCTTGAAGAATCGTAAATTACGATTTTCTATTCTCTTCATTAGTGACGCTCACTCTTTTGCAAAATCGTAGAATACGATTTTCCGTCCTTCAGTAGGCAACGAATTGTCGTTTACGCTTAATCGTATTTTTACTACTTTTTGAGTTTATTTTGATAAATATTAACCTTTTGGCTCTCTTTTATTATTTATCTTTAATATCTATACATCATCAACTTATTAGTAGCAAACTAAGTCCTAGCATCACTAAGTTAAGGGTGATAAAATGGTATATTCTGTAACTGATCACATCCCCAAACTTACGCTTTGCTAGTCCCTAGCAGACAAGGAAATATAAACTAAGAACTTAATTTAAATGCCACTTTCGTAGGGAGCATGATTGCATTTAACAGATGTAACAAGCCTTTAAACCCCTAAATGATCCCTAGTGGAGGAGTTGTAGTCTCCTGAAGGTTTTTAGTGAAGTTACCTATAAACTTCAAATATTTTTGGACTTTTTGAAATATATTTTTCTTAACAATTTAAACAAAATTTAAAAATAAATCTAAACTATTTGTATATATTAATTATATTAACTAAGTTATCTATATTATCTACCTGTCAATTTGGTCAATACATAATTTGTTACGATTTTCAAAAATTACCAATCCTTCATTCTTATTTTCCATTACAACAATTATCTTTCATTAGAACTCCAACAAATTCAATTCATAGTAAGCGCGGAGTGTATATGCATTAGTGAACAGTTTATTCTTCATAAATTTTTCTTAACTGCAGGTTTAGAAAATATTTTCATTCAAAAACTCACTCTTGACATACTCTCAAAAGGATATTGAAACTTTTAAGTTCTCTCAGTATATTTTTCAGAAGAATTTATTCAAAGATAATTGTAAAAATAAATCTCATGGAAAAGATAATCGTATTCTACTCTTATGGTTCCCTGTATAATCCATAGTATATATTATCCATATCTTTACTAGACTTATACTTTTGCAGATCGTAAATCAGAAAGGTCTTTTCTCTAGCTTGTAATAGGGTTTTGGGTTTCAGAAGGTATCAAAGAAAGGTAGAAAATGATTCAAAGATTTCTGAGAATTTAGCTCTTCTTTTTCTTATTATCTTCTTCTATTTTTATTCTACTTCAATAAGTATCCAAGATTGGATAACTTCTTCCCAGTTTCTTTTCTTATATATAGATATCCTAGTGCTTCAGTTGTAAAATCATTTTTTACAATTTTTCTTCTTCTTTTGAAAGCTTTTTGCTGAATCGTTTCTTTATTCTTTCTAAAATCGCCTTTTTACAATTTTCTCCTCTTTTTCCATTTTCTTTTCTTTCTTTCTTTTATACTTCTT
The DNA here is from genome assembly GCA_021018995.1 of Chloranthus sessilifolius. Classification (NCBI taxonomy): domain Eukaryota; kingdom Viridiplantae; phylum Streptophyta; class Magnoliopsida; order Chloranthales; family Chloranthaceae; genus Chloranthus; species Chloranthus sessilifolius. Next base: position 46,827,800 of record CM037596.1, read on the forward strand.
ATCTAACATTCCTTCTCTGTTCTCCTCATACTCCTTCCACTCCCTCTTCCACCCTTCTTTGCATTCTAAACTTTTCAGAAATTATACGGGTTAAAGATAGAAAGCTTTGGGTAGTACATATGGTTAGGGGTTTTATCAGATTTCTGGTACAAAGAATTTTAGTTTAGGCTTCTAATATGGGTTCAAAGGATAAAATTTTCTAGGATTTTGGCTTTTTGGCTCTGGTTAAACAAAATATGGCCTTAAATCATCTCTATGATTTACTAGCATAAATGCCTTCTTGCTTTGATATTTCTAAAAAATAGTTCTAGACAAAAAATTAGTTCATCATATTCATAGAATAATTTTGATTCTAATTTCAACAATATGAGATTTTATAGAAGTTTAAAGAAATTTTTTATGGAATCAAAACAGTCCTCTTTCGGAATAGAGGAAATATAGCTCAAAATCCTACTGGTTTATAAATTTGAAACTATAGTCTAAATTTTTGCAGTTTAGATCAATCTATTATTTCAAACATTCATTCTAATATAGTATTTTATGAGCTAAATATGAATTATAACTATTTTAAATTCTAATTATTAACTTCTATTATAATGGATCATAAGTTTTTTCAGATTTTGTAAAATTTTCTATCATAATTCCTATGTACTGAGCAATTAAAAAAAAATTTAAACTAAAATTACTGTTATACTACTATAATACACATTGATTGTGTATATCCCCAAACTAAAATCGGACAATGCCCTCATTGGCACAAAAATAGGGGACACTAAAATTATATCCTAAAATTATTGATAGCCTGATTATTACCGAAAAAAATCTGTTACCTGATGTACTCTCCCCCGAACTTGAGAGAAAGATAACTGTGGCTTATTCTCATGGTATCCATAACAAATATGTTAGTAGTGTTAATAGAAAACTGTTAGTAAAAGAAATTGCAAGTTAGTCAAAAAGAAAAATTTATATATTACTGGATATTTCCAATGATCAAAAAGTAAAATCAACTAAGAAAAACTAATTATATAAACGATAAACCTAGGAAAAATCTAAGGGTATCATACCTGTGAGATTTGTAATGTTCTGAAATATTGACTCATTTGAGGATTGATGATATGGTACAAGGGCACAGATGTGTTGGGGTCTTCTTCCCAATCTTTCACCTCCTCTATTGAGTAGCCTTCTCTATCTTTTACTATTGGTGAGATCCCATGTGTTGCAAGATTAGCTTCCCCTGTATTTCCCATCCTCCATGGTTGTTATAAAAAGTTCCTTCCTAGCACTATTTCTCTTTATCAGCCTGTTCTAGTTTTACGTTGAAGCTCTGTTCTTAGCTTTTCTGCCTCAGCTTTTTCTTTTTCCAATGCAGCAAAGTATTTCTTCATTTGGGTCTCAATTATCTGCCTTTGTTTATCATTGACCGAGCATAAGGAATCTCTATCTTCTTGCAATTATTTAATTTTTTCTTCTGCCACAGTCAGTAAATGATTCTTTTCTTTTAGCTGTTGATGGAGTGTTTCCTAGTAGTCCTCAAGGGCTTTTTCTCTGACGGTTTCTGCATCGTCTAAAACTTCCATCAAACCTCCAAATTGTTCAAGGATATGTGCCATTTTCTCTTCATAAGCCTTCTTTTCCTCGTCCTAAGCTTGTTTTTTTTTATTCATTATACTAGTCCACTGAACTAATTGGGCTTGAAGGTGTGAAGTAGCATCCTGAATTCTTTTCTCTGTCTCTGCTTTCCATGTCGCACTTTGCTCTTGTATAGCTCTCTGTTGCAAGCATTCCAATATTGTTGCTCTCTCTTGTGCTGTCAAGGTGGTATCATGGACTCGTTGTTTTAAACATTGAAAGTCCCCCATCCATTTCTTTACTATACTTGGGAGTTGCATTACTAGTGGGGCATTCGAAGAGATCCATTGTTCCATTTTACTCACCCTTCTCAGTACTTCGAGCAGTGATTCTAAAAATGGCTCATGTCTACTTCGCCATTTCTCTACTACCCTTATTCTTTTTTCTAGTTCACCAATTGATGTGGTGGTGACTGGATGGTCCTCATGGGTGTAGACACCCCCATTTTGCCCTCTCGAAATGTACAAATCTGTTCGGTCGACCTCTGACCTTGCCCGTGACTTTTCGGAACGGACTTACCTTCTCCGGAAGCTTCACACCCCGACATAGGAACCATATACTGAAATAATAGTATATTACTGAACACAAGCTAAAACAATAGTACTGTAGTTCAAATCCTTCTACCTTAATGTGGGATCATATACTGAAACAATAGTATATGGCTGAACACAAGCTGAAACAATAGCTCTTTGGCTCATGCCCCACAACCCTAACATAGGAACCATACACTTAAACAATAGTACGTGGCTGAACACAGGCTGAAACAATAGCTATGTGGCTTAGATCCTAACGTAGGGGAATATATACTAAAATAATAGTATATAGTCGAAATGTAGACTGAAACAATACTCTTGCATTTTAGACCCCTTTAACCCTAACGTGGGAACCATGCACTGAAATAATAGTACATGGCTGAACACAGGCTGAAATAATGGCTCTGTGGTTCATACCCCAACGTAGGAAGACTATATACTGAAATAATAATATATAGTCAAAATACAGGCTGAAATATTAGGTGGCATTTCAGACCCGACCCAGACACGGATAACCCCGAATTACGTGCATAAAACCAAGATCGTGATTTGATTGCATGCAAAACCACGAATGTACAATCAGTCCCCCTTCTAGACCAGATTCCCTTTCCCAGACCGCCTCGAGGCTCGATCACGCACCTCACACGAGACGCGCGATCGGATTGAGCACCCGACCACCGGCGCGCAATTGGCCTACGCCGACCTACTCTTATCGTCCTTGACCTCCAAGCTTCCTCGATTAAGCAATTCGAGAGAAACACTTAATCGGATTGCGCACCCCACACCAAGCGCACAATTAGTCCTAACAGTGTTAGAACTAGGAAACTCGCTGAGCAAGTCAGTCGGTCGCTCACTGAGTTGGTGACTGACCTAAAGCGATTAAGCACCAAGAAATCGATGCGTAATTCGGTTAAACGCCTGAAACAGGGTGTTTAATTGAAGAAAACCCTATAAAAGATATTTTTTAATCCAACCAAAGAGGCTGGAACAACATGAGAGAGAACGAATTTTTTTGGGATTTCGAAACCAGAGAACTCCGAGAACGAACCCATAGAGAATCATAGCCATGATTTCGATATTCAAGCTTCGAAATTTGAAGATCTCTCTCTGCATCCCCGACCTTAGGAAGAATTTAATTTTTAGTTTCCGACCGTAGCCTCTTGTCTTTAGATTTAGGATTTTCCTTAGTTTTAATTATTAATCTTAATTTTCAGTCTAGAATCAGTGACCTAATTCACTGATTCTAGACTCAATTCCATTCTAAAATCATAATCTCCAGTCTTATCATTAATCTCTGGTTCTAGTTCTTAGGTTCTAGAACCAGTCCTTAATCATACGGTCTGATTTTTTAATTTCGGACCCGAATTCAATCCTAGAATTTTAAATATCTAGTTTTAATTTCGTAATTTAATATTTCTAAAATCCCATAATTAATTTGGTTTTCCAAACTTTTAGTTTCATAATTTAATCCATAATTACAGTCCAAAATTAGTTACAATAATCCAAAATATAATATTATAGTCTGAAATTCAATTTACTTTAATCTCAGCCATCCGATTTGCCCAAGGGAGCTTACAGAGGGTACTCAGGAACGAGGCCAATCCTCCTAAGCATAGCGGGCCCAAAACGCTTTTATTTAGAATTTTAAAATTAATTAATTGCTTTAATTATTTTTTTTATTTAAATATAAATAACTAATTGCACCAATTAGATTTAGTACAATTACTTAATTGCTTTATTAATCAAATTTTCTTAGTTCAGTTACTCAATTGCTTTAATCAGAATTTTAGGAAATTTAGTTTATTTATGTTAATTGAATTTTGGGTATAATTAATTCATTGCTTCGATCATAATTCTAGAAAAAAATTAGTTCCTTTATTTTGATTAGTATTTTAGTAAAGTTAATTCATTGCCTTAATTAGAATTCTAGTAAAAATCAGTCTTTTATTTTAATTAGAATTCCAGTCATATTATTATATTTGCTTCAGTTAGAATTTCAGTACAATCAGTATACTTGCTTTAATTAGAATTTTAGTATGATTAGTATGCCTGCTTTAATTAGAGTTTCATTGCAATTAACACACTTGCATTCCTAGTACAATCAAGAGACTGATATTAATTGGACTTTTAGTAAGACTAGGAAGCTAAAATTAATTAGAATTCTAATAGGATTATAATATTAGATTAAATCACTATAACAAATTCCCACACAACTAAGCTCACAATAGAATTAGGAGATCTAAACCAATCAGAATTACTGCAATAACCGAGAAAGGAAAAGAAAACTAAACTATCTAAACCATAAGAAAGAGTCATGACTGCTGACCTCTTGCAAGCGGATGATTTAGTAAAGAAGTAACCCACACTCGCTCTAAAGCGTTATCATTGACGTGTTGCAGTGTCGTTAAATATCTACAGCTGGCGATCACAACAAACTAGGAATATTCCTAGAAATCCCCTTTTTTATTTTACCTCCAACATTCCAAACACCGCGTCGCTAGAGTCCACTTGGACAAAATTGGGCCACTTATTCAATAGGGACCGAGAGGAACCCAGAAAAGTGCACACCAATAGACTGGCGATCGCGATGGGACACTTTTTTTGAACTCTTTCTTTTTTAGATAGTTTGTTTTGTATTTTATTTTCCTGCCTTTTTCTTTCAATCGCATTATTTAGATCTCTTTTAAATATATGAGTCTTCGTCAAAGACTCGAGCTGCCTGGTATACGAAGAGTGAGTTTAGGAGACCCACCATTGTGGGGATATCATGACAACCCATGTACAAAGAAGAATCATTTTATAATTCCAGCCTACGACAACCTGAGATTAACATGACTGGTGAACAAGAGAATCCCTTCTCTACCCCACACACCGGTAATAATCATAATGGGAGAGATGGTAACACTGGACAAAACCTTACTGCTCAATAAATCGTAGAACTCAATGTTCAAATATTACAAAGAGGAGATGATGACTCCGAAGAATTGCTTCGAGAACTAGCCATTGCATACGAGACCCTTAGGATGAGACAATTTTCATAAGACCAAGAACGACAGGAAAGGCCACCGCCTACCCCGAGCACGGTGTCAACCCGCGCCTCACCCTTGGGACAACCTACTCATACATTCTTCAATGATGATTCTCCAGACAAGGTTGGCCCACAGGTTGCCCCAAAAGACAACACCATCAAGATCGAGGATCTCCCTAAGATGCTCGACGAGTACATGGCCAAGAGCGAGCGCCCTAGTCACTCAGTCGGATTCGATTTACCGGGACATCGAATTTAACTTACCAATAGGATTCAAATCGCCAAAATTTACTAAATATAACGGCATCGGAAATCTGAACCACCACTTGGCCCTCTTTTGCAACGATTATCGACCCATATGCGATAATCAAGGACTTCTCACTCATTATTTTCAACGCTCATTAGAGGGGGAAGCTTTAGATTGGTTTGCGGGACTCGCTTTATAAGATAGAAACATTCGACCAATTAGTCGGTCAATTCCTGGACCAGTATAAGCACTTAATCCAAGAGACAGTCAGTCTCAGCGATCTGATGGCAGCAAAGCAAGGATCCGATGAAGAGTTTACCGACTTTATCGCCAGAGGGCAGAAACTCGCTGCTAGAACTGGCACTTCAATGAAAGAGAAAGACTTGGTTGACATTATTATCGATAATACTAGAGAACCGTTAAAGAGCGCACTAGTCATAAGTGATTGCCTCGACTTCACTGCACTCCACTCTTGAGCATCCCAACTAGCGCGACACATTAAAGGCTGAGACCTCGCCCTATCCATAGTTACATCAAAAGTAGGCTCAACTAGTGAATCAAAGTAAAAAAATAATAAGAAAATCTCAGAAACCAAACAGGTCAACGCCGTTGTCAACCAAGGATAAAACTCCGAGAACGGGAATTTTCAACTGTGAACTTTGGACAAAATCAAAATCAACAACGGTATACCAACCAAAACCAAAACACTAATCAACCAAGATATACAAACCAAAACCAAGGCCAGAACTAGAATCAAGGCCAATACCAGAATAGAAACCAATATCCTAACCCTTACTAAAACAAGAATGCAACACAAAATCGACCAGCCCACGCATCGAACTATAATAATGTGCCCCCACCATAAAATTTTAACCCAGCTAGAGGCCCTTATCAGCCGAGGCGAGAACACTATCCCTCTTTGACTAACACAATTCCCAACATCTTCCATATCCTTAATACTCAAAATCTCCTTCAATTCCCACAAGAAAGACCTCGCCCATGGCCAACGAATCTAGATTATAGCAAGTACTGCGCATTCCATCGATACGCGAGACACAATCTAGAAGACTGTCAAGTCCTCCGAGATGTGATCTATGACATGAATGACCAGAATCAAATTGACTAGGAGGCGCTTAGGAATCCTAACCCCAGTAACAATAGTCAACCTTAATAAAATTTAGGAATCATTAATAACCCCATGCCCAACCACAACCAAGGACCACCAGCCCAGGTCACTACCGTGGACCTCCCCAGTCAATTTTCCTTCCAGCATTCTACCTTAATCACTCACATCCAACCCTCCAACACTGTCACTACCCCAATGAGAGCTTCTTCACCCCTACTCCCCTCGGCTTTGATCACTTGAATCACCTCGTTGAGCCCACCTCCATACCCGAAATTCACTGAGATACGAGTCCACTCTTTTAAGGCCCAGAGGCCATTCCTCCATAGTCACCCGCCAGAACCTCTAACCCCTCCTAATCCCTAACCAACGCCACTGTCACTCCCTACGTCTGATTTTGAACCAGTATGGAGATCATGTTCTTCAAACTACAGCTCAAATTGCTGCGTGGGTGGAGAGTGTCACTCAAAAGACCTCGTGCCAAGAAAACAAGATAATGACTGAGTGTTTGCCCAATATAGGAGGACATGAACCAGAAGAGAGTTCTGAGCCTTTAACTCCTCCTAATCCCGAACCAACACCATCGCCACTCCCTTCGTCCAATTCCGAATCCAAGTATGGAGATCACGTTCTTCAAACTGCAGCTCAAATTGTCGCGTGGGTGGAAAGTGCCACTCGAAAGACTCTGAACCAAGAAAATGAAACAACCGAGTGTTCACTAAATATAGGAGAAAATGAACAAGAAGAACATTCTAACTCGTCCGAGACGCTGCTCTCTGCTTTCCTAGAAGAGGAGGATTACACACAATACCTCCCACCTTAGAGCGGCACCATGCGGGTATGCGCTCCAACCTCGAATTTCACTCACTTCACAAATACATCGACGTCGAGCCACACCGGATTCGGTCAACAACCAACTTGCCCGATTCTTAAATCAGGAACCAATTACCCACCTTTGCCTTTCCTTCAAAATAAGGATTTCACGAACGTACAACCACCAGAGGGAAATGTGAGAGAAAGAGAAGTTAGCTTGCCTCCCCTGCCTCACATTATCCCTCCACCAATCCCTACACCTCAACCACTCCAACCACCCGCGCCCAAGGCTCATCGGCTAGGCAAAGAGATCACACTCTATCTAGGGCAAGAATATGATCTTTTGTGACATCTCTAAAAGATCCTGACCCAAATATCTATACTAGAACTCATCAAGAAATTGCCTGACCATCGTCGACTACTAATAAGAATACTTGAAGACATGTAAGTCGATGAGGACACAACATTGGATGAGTTACATCAAATCACCTTGGTCATAGCACAACCCTCGGCACTCACTTTCACCGACGCAAACATGCCCAAAGAGTCATTTCGCGGAAGCGCAGCTCCCATATACCTTATAGTTATAATTAGAGGGTTCTCCGTACCCCACACGTTGGTCGATACAGGAGCAAGACTCAATATCTGCCCTCTCATAATATTAAAGATGCTCAAATACACGAAACAGGATGTCAGGCCCTCAGCACTATCACCTATAGCTTATGATGGCTCGTGTCATTTTGTCAAAGGAACTATCAAACTCCAGGTTCACCTTAGACCTGTAACAAAGGACGTCATTTTCCATATTTCTGATTTTGCTAGTACGCACAATCTTATCTTAGGAAGATAATGGTTAGAGTCAATGAAGGTCGTCGCATCTATATACCACCAATACATTAAATTTTCATACGAGGACTCCATCATTCATATATATGCTGATGCGCCCCTCCAGGAGATGGACACTGATTACGCGGCAAGTATTCTGACAGCCCATGATTTCATATTGAACACTAGCCATATTCAAAAGACTCGAATCCCTGATGAGACAACCATTGCGGAAGTCCGTCCCCCTACCCCTCCTAGTTCTCCCTCGACGCGTTAATAAAAATTGATGAGAAGAGAGGTCGGCCCGGACCTCGCCAAACTTTACGGCATCAACCCCACCGTGATAAAAGGTTGGGACCTCATGTACCAACTCAGATATCTCCCCCACACCAAACTCGATAAAAATAAGCAATGCCGTGTAGGACCTATCATCCCAACGAAAAAATGCAAACACATAGGGTTAGGTTACTAATTGGACGGCCCATAAGCCGACTTGCTCCCCACCTCATCAAAGTGATTTCTATATGACCACTTTTTCTATGAGACCACTGAGAAAGCATATATACCAAAGCAGAAGGAAGTGTCCTTCGCTAAATCTGAAGAAGCGGAGATCGAACAAATGGTTAAGGTATTCAACAATTTAACAAATCTGAATGACGATATTGATAAACCGCTCGAGGGAGTCAAACCTTTGTTTGACACTAAGGAGCTTGCAGAAGAGAGGAAGTAAGAACCTCCAGAACTCGAGCCACGATTAGAGGAGTGGGACTCCACTGACGATGAAGATTTTCACATAGCAGCCTTGCAAGATGACAAAGAGCACTTATGCTTAACGTGGGGAGAGGATGACGCCCTACAAGAAAATCTTAACTCGCATAACATCCACCTTGACCTTGGCCTTAGGGAATGGGAATGCCCGTGGGACTCCCCTTGTATCACTCACCCATACCAACCCGCTGCAGGCCATGCACCAGCATATTAGAATACTTCACTAATTGGATCCGACATTCTATAATAGTAGAATTGAATCACTCCAACCTCATAACAACCGAAGTAATGACCCACTAACTCAGCCACTGGCACAGGAAGAAGAGAATCTCAACAGTCATTTGGTTGACCCAGGGGGAAATGCCCACATCGCCCTCATTGACTTTGAAGAGGAGCTCGAACTAGATATCCCTCCATCCCCAAACACGCCACAACTCCAGACATTCTGGAAATCTCTCGAGGAAGAGTAGCAACCTCCTCTGAGTGATGGCGAGGACTACTGGATAGACCTCCCTGCACTCGAGCTAGCAGAGCAAGCTAACCTAAGACTTATGGCATTGTCAGATCACGAAGACAAATTCGACACCAGCCTCCACTCTAACTCAGAAGGATGGGAATGTCCTTGGGGATCTCCCTGCATTTCTCACCACTATCAGCCTCGTTGTCGAGCGTGCATGTTCATCCTGACATACTATAAAGTTCAAGGGAAAGAACTCACTACCCCTGAAGATTCTATAGGAGGTCACCCTCGACAGGAAGTGCAACCGTATTATAACTTAGAAGAAGATAATTCGATCAATTACGATCTCCAGAGCTTCTTCTAAGAAGAGACGATCAACATAATAGAGGAAATCCGAACGTCAGTGTTGCTGTCACCCGCGTCACTTATTCAAAAGCTCTCATTAGCTGAAGACTCCAAAAAAAATGCCAAATTCAGAACAAGTCCATGTTTCTCAAAGAATTGCTCGAACGGCTCCAACAGTCGTCTAGCTCCCTCAACTAGAGGAAGCAACTCTCCCAGCGCCTCTTAAGGCGACCGACCCTATTCCATATTTATAATTAAAAATAAAAAAAATAGAAAAAGAAGAAAACTCTAAAAATTCAGAAGTACAAAGTCTTAAAAAATCAGAAAACCTCATAAAGAAAGGGAACCCTTTATCAAAAATCAAGTTTGCAACCAACAGAGAGACTTTTCTTCTACCCCATCTCTTGTACGAGGACACAAGGCATCCAGGCTAAACAACAGGCCAATGATCATACTAGACGAGATACTTCATGACTTTGAGAGAAGGATCAATAGCCTTGACCTCCACCTTACTAAAAATCTCTTAGTTATAAATTATACCGATGAAGGGTTACCTTTCGTAAAATTGAATCCCCAGTATAGCAATTTTGTAGTATATGAGCGTACCGAGGATGAAGAAGGAGCACCAGTCGCTGAAGAGGCGCCAGACTTCCAACGGGTTATAAAGCATTTCGACGAGCAAACCTAAGCTGCCGCAGAACCTACAGAAGAAATCAACTTTAACACTGAAGAGAAACCCAAGAAGTTACTAATTAGCACAACGCTCAACTCCAAGGAACGTCAACAAATTGCATAAGTCTTATAAGAACACCTCGACTCCTTTGCATGGTCCTATGAAGATATGCCTGGTTTAGACCCAAGTTTAGTAGAGCATCGCCTTGTCTTGGAATCCGATGCAAATCCTATTAAGCAGAAACTCCGTAGGATGCACTCATAAATAGCCCTTCAAGTTAAAGAGGAAGTTGATAAATTACACAAAGCAAAATTCATCCAAGTCGTCCTCTATCCCAAGTGGGTCGCCAATATAGTACCTGTCGCCAAGAAAGACGACAGAGTGCGGGTTTGCATTGACTTTCAAAACTTCAACCAGGCATGCCTAAAAGATGACTTCCAACTTTCGCACATTGACACTCTAGTCGATAGCACCGCTGGACATGAGATGCTATCCTTTATGGACAATTTTTCTAGGTATAATCAGATCAAATTAGTGGAGTCTAACCAAGGGAAGTCTTCTTTCACCACACCATGGGGAACTTACTGCTATGTCGTCATGCCCTTTGGGCTCAAAATGCAAGAGCCATGTATCAATGTGCCATGATAGCCATTTTTCACGGTATGATGTATAAGTGTGTAGAAGTCTACGTCGATGACATACTAGTAAAGTCTCAAACACGAGTAGGACATGTTGAAGCTCTCTGACTGGTGCTACAAAGAGCTAAGAAATATCAGCTAAAAATGAACCCAAAGAAATGTGTCTTCGGAGTCACCTTCAAAAAATTACTCGGTTTCATAGTCAGCATGCGAGGAATCAAAGTCGACCCCGCAAAAGTCAAAGTCATTCTTGAGATGCCACCTCCCAGTAACATCAAAGAATTATGAGGCCTGATAGGAAGATTATAATTCATCAGGAGATTTATCTCCCAGCATTCAGATAGATGGGATCCTTTCTACAAACTACTTAAAGGAGGAACCGAGTGAAAATGGGATAACCAGTGCTAGCAAGCCTTCGACAATATCAAGAAGTACCTTCTCAACTGTTAATCACTGAAAAGTACCACTTTTCACCTCTTAACCTAGACTTTGCAGGACCTTGAAGCTCACTAATAACTCCTTTTTAGCTTATTTTGTAGTTAAGAATAAAATATGCAGCTTAACATAAAGTCTGTACTTTTAGTGCTAAGAAGAGAGAGAATTCAAGCAAAAGATGACAGCTAAACTAGAAAGGGATGGAATACCATGGTGATACACACCTTGGTGACTACTTTGCATGTCATACTAGACCCAGAATGTCTAGCAGATGAAAGATGTTTGGATGAGAGTGGAAGAAGCTACAACTGCAGCATGTGCACGGCAGCAGAGGAACCAATGCCTTATCTTGCATAGCTGAGGTGCAACCTCACGAAGTTCAAATCACTGGCAAAGTCCCCTCACGCAGCAGTCGCACAGTCAGCTGAGAGCAAGTGCTTAAAGACCTCACAAGGATCTTGCACCTTAAACCTTCAGAAACATTATTCGTGCAGCTCTCGTGGAGATCAAGCCTTAGAGCAACCTCGCACGTCCAACATGCACATGGAACCAAAGCTAACTCACGAAGTTCACACGTGGCTCTAAAAGAGGGAGACGCCCAGAAGTTCTCTCACATAGCTCTCACGCGCCTAGAAGCTTAACCCTGAACCAAGCGAGATGTAAAGTCTATCTACACGAGTACCTCATGACTTGAGTTTTTGAAGCTCTTCTGCATGAGTGCATTCAAAGTCAAAGTAGTTGTGCGAGCACCCGAAGTCCTTCTGCGTGAGACAGCGGCATTCAAAGCCAAACTCTACCCCGCGAGGATTCTACAAGCTGTGCGATAGAAGTAATGCCCAAAAGCCAGCCTCGTGAAGCTCGGGCTCTCCACTTCTCCACCCTAACTCAAGGACCTTTTAGGGATTTTCCTAGGTCTAGGGCACACATCCCAAGGCATGGATTCTGATGCATGCATTCCAAAGCATCCAAGGGTTATAACAGTGTCATATCTGCTTGAAAGAATTAAGGTTTTACTCTTTTCTCAGCCACATCATTGGGACTAAGTATATAATCTGTGCTTGTAACTTAGCAAACCATCATTCACCTTCTCCTTCAACCTCTGTCGGCTGAGAGCTCAAGCACGCTAGGGTTAGGGTTGGGGTTTCATCACTTCTTTTTTTATTTTATTTTTCTCTCTTAGCTCCACATTTGTTGGCTAAGCCTTTGGTAAGTATTTATGTATAGTTGTATTTAAGTTTTGTAATAGTTCAGTAAACATTAGGATTTAGTGTTGAGCTGTTGTGCACAAGGCTACTACCTTGAGGGATTTCATTATTAATAATAATAGATCAATAGAATCTTTGTTTAAATGCTTACTCAATCTGTTATTCTCCTATTTGTCCGTAGTTTTGTTCAGGCTATAGCATACATTTCGAATTTGAGCTTATTGAAAAGCCCATGGAAGCTTGAGCGTGATGCCCTAGGACCATGGTGGTAGTTAGCAGTTTTCACATTCTGTTTTTAGTATTTGTGGGTAAGGGAGCCTCTGTAGATAGCTTGTGATCATTTGAGTGGACAGACTATAGCCCTAGGGCAAACTTAGTCACAGATCTGAGATGGATTATTCTTCTCTGCACTTGGACTTGTGACTTAGTGAGAGATTGTGCAGGAATAGACTCCCCTCTGTCTTACTTGACCACCATTGATGTCGCTCCAAGTGTGCCATAATTATGTGCATTATGAATCAAAAATTAAAGAATTAAAGAATACTAGGTTATATGGATGTTAACTTATGAAAGGGATATCAGCACATTGGGGCTAACACTGGCCTGCAAGATCAGGGCCAATTGTAGCAAGTTTTAAAAGTAAGTATTTCAAGATCGTCCACAGAGAAGTTTGTCTAAACTGAGAGATAAACCTCCAGATCTGTGCTACCAGATCTGGCTCTATAATTATCTAAATAAAGAATAGATAAAAGAGAGTGTTGGATTGTGTCACATTTAACTATAAGCAAATAAAGAAAAGAACTAACTACATGATCCAGATCCGAGTTGGGGAGATGTTTAAAATAAGACAAATGCAGAAATAATAGCTTCATGTACTTTAGCCTCTGAATTTTAATGGAGAGTCTGTAGTTCAACAGAGCAGATTCAATCTTCATCTGGCTACCAGCACAGATGTAAGAGAAATAAATCCGAATTAAGGAATAGGTTTAGACTTATGGTCGTGATCAGATCATGTCACCATGTGGCCTATTCTTTAGTTCGAACATGAACATCATCGTAAATGCTTGAATTAGGTTACCAACGCTAATTCGCAGGATGATGAATTAAGGGAAGTTGGATGCGGATAAGTGAATCTAAAGAAGTCTAATGCACTAAGGTGATCATTCGTAACCCTCGACATGACTCCAATGGAGAAGACACAAATTACAAAGAACCTTTTAAAATCCAACGTTACAATTACAGAGCACGGCTTCTTAGAGAGCCCTCAGACTTACAGTCTGAGCTTCTCAGAGAGCCCTCAGATTTACAGTCTTGAATCCGAACTTGGAAGTACAAATCACTCACAATGGCTCTCAAAGGTAAACTACAAGAAGGGATTACGGGGTTCGGATAAACTATCGTAGGAATGAGGGAAACAGAGATGAAAACTCTAAAATCTGGATACCCAAATTGGGCAAATGGTTCGTCTATTTATAGTTTTCCCTAAGTCCAGCTCAGATGTGTATCAACCAATCAGAATTGGATAGATCTGTATCAACCAATAGGAGTCGAGCACGGGATCCGGATCATTACGGCCAATGAAAATGCTCGATCTGGTTATATCAAAGCGTTAGAAGCATCAATTCTGTTATGGGAATTCAAAAGTCTGTTTGAGCTTCTAGAAGTTCCCGCCAAGTGATTTCATCTTTGGGTTTTCACGTGGGGCGGAATATGCCTTTGGTTTGTGCTTGGAATCTTCCGGAATGTCTCTGGGCTTTTAATTACATTGGGGCGTCGAGTTCTTGAAAATGCCCTTCAAAGTGGCTGTAAATCCCCAGTATGCCATTTCGCAGAGTTTAAGGGTCTTTTCGCAAAGTAGTTTGGCTCCAGAAGCTCTCTTCGCAAAGCATTTTGGCTTCAGGAGATCTTTTCGCAAAGCACTTTGGCTTCAGGAGATCTTTTCGCAAAGGACTTTGGCTTCAGGAGATCTTTTCGCAAAGGACTTTGGCTTCAGGAGATCTTTTCGCAAAGGACTTTGGCTTCAGGAGATCTTTTCGCAAAGGACTTCTCTTCTTTTCGCAGAGTGTTTTCTTCTTTTCGCAAAGTTCAAAGTTCTTCTTGAATAGTAGAAGTTCTTTCTTGAATTGAACTTTAGCTTCCATTCTTCTTTCGAATGGATCCTTCTTCTTCTTGGTCTTTTCTTGCTCTTTTAGGACCTTTTTAGCCATTCTTTGAGGCTACTTCTTCACTCCCTCTTTGCGTTTGACATGCGTTGTCAGCTTTTTGATCATTTTAGGGTCGTTTTCGGATTTGGACCCGTCTCCCTGGTTTGTTGCAACATGACCACTAAAGCACTTATTTTGTCCTCTCAAGGGTCTTTCATGGCTCGTGTTTAGCGGTGCAAAATGCTATTTTCACTACTTATCACACCCCAAACCTAAGCTTTGCTAGTCCACGAGCAAAGAAACATAAAAACAAAGTAAAGAGCCACTTTTGTAGGAAGCAGTGCATTTAGCATATGCAACAAGCCTTTTAAACCCCTAGGTGATCCCTAGAGGAGGAGTGAAGTCTCTGAGGGTTTTCGGTGAAGGTACCCACAAACTTCTCCATGAAACAGCATTAACATCGATTGCAATATTATCAAATGAGTAATCAAGGAGCAGGTTAGTTACTCTTGAATCAATGATGAAACAGAAAATTTGATTATTGTTTGCAGAATTTAAACATAAATATACCTCATGAATGAATCAAAATTACGAATCAGTGAACAGTCATAGAAAATCATACAAATGAGCCAGGAGTAAGGTCATCCTATGGATAAAAAAAAGGTTATAAGTGATACTTATGGTGCTCAAGTTCCAACCCAAACACTCACCAGGTATACTCTCATGTTGTTTTTGTTGAGGGTTCATTTTCACTCAAGCTCAAGAGCGCTTACATCTCCCAAATGGATCTGTAAGCATGAGCATAGGCATGATTCTTAGGCAATGGCATCATTGACATCTCCTCACCATGGATTAGGTCACTTCTTATCTCCACATGATGACTCACTCAACTTTGGATCACAAGGGCTTTTAATCTAGGTTTGTTTGTATGGCTTATGGAGTGAAGTTTCAAGGAAAGGCGTTTGAATGAGGTTTGAATTTGAGAACTCGGAAGTGCGGAGTTGGTTCATGACTCCACCTTTTTGAGTTTAGCTTCTTTCTTCTTCTTTTCGAGATTCTCACATTCACAAATGATCAGTTCTTTCTTTGATCTTGCATTTTCAACATAAGGTCCCTTTTTTGCCTTTTTCCTTGCAACTTTTCCACATTGTTTGTCTCTTCGTTTCTCAGTCACCATATTACTGTTTTTGAGGTATTTTCTCTTCATTTTCTTGATGTTGCCCGTAAATGGTCCATCTTGATTCTTTCTCCTTTACCTCCTGAATTCTCGAGTGAGGGAAGGCTGAATTGGTTCCATAGGTTCAGTGCAAGTACTTTTGAGTATTTTTGATGAAGAATTGTAGGATTCTGACTCAAATGGGGTACAACGAGGCAGATTTTTCTTGGTTGGTTCTGTTAGGTTCAAGTCATCCAAAGAAGGCCTTGATCTTTTCCTCGCTTTCATGAGTGTCTTTGTTACTTGTTTTAATTTGGAGTTTCCTAACTTCTAGTGGATCTAATGCCTCACCAATCCTTTGAATCGTAAAAATTGCCTCATCACTCTTCAACAGAGATGGAAATATATGGGCTCAATTCTCACGGTTATGGTTTTTCCTTGAGCTTTTAAGTATATCTTTACCTTTTCTCTTCCTTTTGACTTACTACGTCTTTGATACCAAGATGTTTTTATGGGGTAATCATTATGGAAATGTAGAATATCGCCAGGCTTAGAATGTCTAACTTTGACAAAGCAATTTTAAACTTTCTAGGTGTCATGTTACTTAAGTAAATTAATACATTTCCTAACTACTTTGGTGATTCCTTATGTTAACTATTCCCTAGGAAGGACTTGTCGCCACACCCCAAACCTAAGATGAACATTTACCTCAATGTTCTAGACAATGAGAGACTGGGAGCAGCAGGGTAAAAGAAGAAAGAAAAACTAAGAACAGAAAAAATCTAAACTATATGCAGCAGAAAAAATAAAAAATGTAAAACTGAAGATATGAGCAAGGAAAAAACATGATATACAAATGCAAGAAAAATCAACAAAACAACGCTAGAACTGCTAAATAAAATCTAACAAATAGAAGGATTACTATGCAAATGGAAGGAAACTAATGCTAATAACAGAGAAACAGTAAAAACAAGGTAAGGGACTGAAGACAAAGTTGAAAAAAATAGAAAAGTGTTGATACAAAAACAGAATTTGTTAATGCAAAATAGGAAAACAAAGTTAGAAACTAACTATATTCACAGAAGAATGACGAAAATCAGTAAAACGAGGACACATTAACCTAAGAAAGAAAACAAAATCAGCGATCTAAAAACAGAATTTGAAACTAAAATTCCTAAAACAGAAAATCTAATGCCAAATGATATATCCTAAGCCCAAAGAAACAAACCCAAAAGCCTGAGATACTTATGAATCTAAGTGATTATAAAAATGATTAGCAGGAATACAGTGAAAAGCAAGATTCATAAGATTGACCCCTTTGTTGATGATGTGTATGAAAAAAAAATAATGAAGCATGGGAGCACATATTAAAAACAGGGTTCACACACAGCTGAGACCCCTTTATGATGAAGAAATCTCGAAGGAAAATAAAATTAGTGGGTCCATTGAATATTCAAAACAGCCTATGATTCACTACTCATTATCCTACATGATTCCTAAAAAAAAAAATGATCTCAGCAGGTCCGGATGGGAAAAGTGGATGCAGATGGAGAAAAACAAAGATGCCTAAAAGAGGCGTGAAATTATAACCATACCTTGGACCCCGGTATGAATTCTTTTCTCATGAGGCTCCTATCATGGAATGATTTAACCTTTTCTTTGTACAATCTGGAGCTAGTGTAGGCATCCATCCTCAGTTCTTCCATTCGGTGAGTTGAAGCTTCCTTGGTAACTTGTGGAAGAGGGGAGGAGCAGTCTCAAGAGAGAGAACTTGATGATGTTGGTGAGTGCCTTGCACAAAGCAGACTTCCGTTGAATTTGATCTCCTTTTCCTTCATTCTCCTCGGTGGATCCCCAATTATTTCTAAATTACATGGTGGAGTCTTTACCTTGCGAAATGTTTGTAAAGACTCCTCCACCCATCAATGATGTCAACATGGAAACATTCCTCGTGAGAGAATTGAGGTTGAGTAACAAGACATTATACACATTCAATTTAACTTTCATATTTCCAAAAGACACCTCCATGATGCCGCACTGCATTGAATGCATGCATTAGTCAGAGCAGAATGGTCTTCCCGTAATGACAGGATGGCAAGTGGTACTTTTGGTTGGTTCCATGTCCAACACCAAAAAGTCACAGGTAGAAGAACTTGTCTACTCCTACCAAAACATCTTCAATCAACCCCATAGGTTTCCTTTCAGATCTGTCATTCTGTAACACCACTTGAGTGGGTTTCAATTCTCCCAAACCTAGGCTGCTCATAGGCGAATAGAGCGGGTTGACCGAGC
Source organism: Chloranthus sessilifolius (assembly GCA_021018995.1). Taxonomy (NCBI): domain Eukaryota; kingdom Viridiplantae; phylum Streptophyta; class Magnoliopsida; order Chloranthales; family Chloranthaceae; genus Chloranthus; species Chloranthus sessilifolius. Next base: position 46,846,114 of record CM037596.1, read on the forward strand.
ACCCGGATCTAGCAAGGTTTTCTCAATGGTGTGCTCCCCAATGATGCGAGGATTGTGGGGATTCGAGGTCTTGCATCTTAGGTGGTGTTGCAATTGATAGCACTTGGTTGATTTTCTCCACAAGAAAGGCCTTCTTGGATAAATGTATCCTAGATTGCCTTTTGTGGGTGCACACCTCTTTGAGAAATTTTTGCATAAGCGGGGACTGTTTGATTGCATCAAGCGGTAGATTAATTTTAACTTGCTTGAATGTCTCCATCATTTCCTCAATTTTTGTGTTTCCTTTGTCAAAAGGAGAAACCGACTTCATTGCATGGGGAAATGGGAGGTGAGGAACAAATTTCTCCTCCTCTTTTCAACAATTTTGTTATTTTACATTTTTCATTTTTGAATTTTGATGTAAATCAAAAGCAGGACATTAAACACAATGAATTGCTGGTTCTCAAGAATTTAAAATAGAAAATGAATACAAAGGAGAAGGATGCAAACTCAAGCGGATCTGCTCCAGCTTTGGTCAGATGCTCCTTGTTGAATGTACTGCTCGGATCGCAAACATCCAAAAGCTGCGGCGATTATTCAAGTATTGACAAAATAAAAAAGAAAACTCAAAGCATCGCCCAAATTTGACAAAAGACAAAAGAGTGGCGACATTTATTCAAATAACTAGAAGGCAAAGAATAAAACTCGTAAAAATAAAAAATAAAAAATAAAAAAATTTGTGCAAAGAAAACAGGTTTTCTATACAAAAGCTACGTAGACATTTAATCAAGCACTTGGAATGCAAAGTGCGGGTTTAAAGCAAAATTAAAATAAATGAAAATAAACATAGGTTTATCTATTTTAGAACAAACTTCCCAACAGCAGCGCCAAAAACTTGTTGTCGCTCCAAGTGTGCCATAATTATGCATTATGAATCAAAATTAAAGAATTAAAGAATGCTAGGTTATATGGATGTTAACTTATGAAAGGGATATCAAGACATTGGGGCTAACATCGGCCCGCAAGATCAGGCCAATTGTAGCAAGTTTTAAAAGTAAGTATTTCAAGATCGTCCACAGAGAAGTTTGTCTAAACTGAGAGATAAACCTCCAGATCTGTGCTACCAGATCTGGCTCTATAATTATCTAAATAAAGAATAGATAAAAGAGAGTGTTGGATTGTGTCACATTTAACTATAAGCAAATAAAGAAAAGAACTAACTACATGATCCAAATCCGAGTTGGGGAGATGTTTAAAATAAGACAAATGCAGAAATAATAGCTTCATGTACTTTAGCCTCTGAATTTTAATGGAAGTCGTAGTTCAGCAGTGATTCAATCTTCATCGGCTACCGGCCAGATGTAAGAGAAATAAATCGAATTAAGGAATAGGTTTAGACTTATGGCTATGATCACAGATCATCGACTAGTGGCCTATTCTTTAGTTCAGGACATGAACATCACTCTAAATCCTGCTTGAATTAGGTTACCAACGCTAATTCGCACAGGGATGATGAATTAAGGGAAGTTGGATGCGGATAAGTGAATCTAAAGAAGTCTAATGCACTAAGGTGATCATTCAGAACCCTCGACATGACTCCAATGGAGAAGACACAAATTACAGCAACCTTTTAAAATCCAACGTTACAATTACAGAGCACGGCTTCTTAGAGAGCCCTCAGACTTACAGTCTGAGCTTCTCAGAGAGCCCTCAGATTTACAGTCTTGAATCCGAACTTGGAAGTACAAATCACTCACAATGGCTCTCAAAGGTAAACTACAAGAAGGGATTACAGGGGGTTCAGATAAGCTATCTGACCGGAATGAGGGAAACAGAGATGAAAACTCTAAAATCTGGATACCCAAATTGGGCAAATGGTTCGTCTATTTATAGTTTTCCCTAAGTCCAGCTCAGATGTGTATCAACCAATCAGAATTGGATAGATCTGTATCAACCAATAGGAGTCGGCGGCGGATCCGGATCTGTTACGGCCAATGAAAATGCTCGATCTGGTTCACCAATCAAAGCGTTAGAAGCATCAATTCTGTTATGGGAATTCAAAAGTCTGTTTGAGCTTCTAGAAGTTCCCGCCAAGTGATTTCATCTTTGGGTTTTCACGTGGGGCGGAATATGCCTTTGGTTTGTGCTTGGAATCTTCCGGAATGTCTCTGGGCTTTTAATTACATTGCGCGCGAGTTCTTGAAATGCCCTTCAAAGTGGTCAGAATCCCGATGCCATTTCGCAGAGTTTAAGGTCTTTTTCGCAAAGTAGTTTGGCTCGAAGCTCTCTTCGCAAAGCATTTTGGCTTCGGAGATCTTTTCATAAGCACTTTGGCTTCAGAGATCTTTTTCGCAGGACTTTGGCTTCAGGAGATCTTTTCGCAAAGGACTTTGGCTTCAGGAGATCTTTTCGCAAAGGACTTTGGCTTCAGGAGATCTTTTCGCAAAGGACTTCTCTTCTTTTCGCAGAGTGTTTTCTTCTTTTCACAAAGTTCAAAGTTCTTTGCGAATAGTAGAAGTTCTTTGCGAATTGAACTTTAGCTTCCATTCTTCTTTGCGAATGGATCCTTCTTCTTCTTCAGGTCTTTTCTTGCTCTTTTAGGACCTTTTTAGCCATTGCTGAGGCTATTTCTTCACTCCCTCTTTGAGTTTGACATGCGTTGTCAGCTTTTTAATCATTTTAGGATGGTTTTCGGATTTGGACCTGTCTTTTTGGTTAGCTGCAATATGAACACTAAAGCACTTATTTAGTCCTCTCAAGGGTCTTCCAAGGCTCGTGTTTAGGGGTGAAAAATGGTATTTTTCACTACTTATCAACCATCAGATGTTAGTTTTAGCTACTTTGTAGTGATTGCAGACTAGGAGGCTGAGTCATTATAGGCCTTTGGTAGCAATGATCAGTTGCGCTTCAATCCTTATTTAACCTATTGCTGATCCTTTGTGTGGGCATCAATGTGCCGCTAGCCTTGACAATACACATTGGGCTTTATGGGTTGGAACTCCTATAAATGTCAGCCAGATCTGTGCGTAGAACTAGGGAGCTTGTAGCCTGGCAAATATAGTGCCTACAATGGTATTCATGACCTGATTTGATTCATTGGATGAGGTTTGATAAGCTTACTCCTTTGGATTATATTAGCAATTTTTTGCTTGATCAATGGGATTTGACAGACTCTATAGGATAACCTGTGGCCATTTGAGTGGATAGGCTATAGCCTTAAGAGCACCCCAAATGGCATGGGTTAAGTTGGATATTTCCACCTTGTTGAGGTTAGTAATATCACTTCAGCAAGGACCTGTTGCAGAGAGAGCACTAAATCTGAGTTACATAACTAAGTAAACCTTTAGCCTAAGCTGGTTACTTCTCCCCCCTTTAGCCTATGCTGCTTACTTCTCCCCCTTTTTATCCTTATTTGAACACACCATCATCCCCTTCTTTATAACCCTTTCTTAGAATAGGATTACACTTTATTTCTTTCATTATATAATTTAGTGTAGGCGTGACACCCAACTCCCTTTCTTTAGGATTGCCAGATCTGGAGGCCTACTATTATAGCCCATTTTAGGTTCTATATCAATTTCTCTGTGGGACAAACTCTTATCAAAACTTGCTACAATAGTCCTGTATCTTGTAGGCTTAGGATTATTTTAATTGAATTGTTTCCATCCTTTATTTCGATTTTTAATTTGTTCTCACCACATAATAAAACTAGCTTTCTTCTTTAATCTGGGAGGAATGAATCCTGGAAAAGACTGACAACAAGTTTTTGGCACCGTTGTCGGGGATATTGATCTTTTTAGCAGACCTGAGCTATATTATATTTCATTTTAGATATTGTCTTTTAAAAAATTCTTTGTCGTTGTGCCGTAAATAGAAAAAAAAAGGTGCTACTGATTCTTTGTGGACTTTTATAGAATTTAACAACAGTAGAAGGGAAAAGCTTGAGTTGCGGCTAGAATCTAGCTAGCTCTATTTGCACTTCTTTTAACCTAAAACTCAGTCCTTTAATGTTGAATTCCTTGTAATTCATTTAGTGTAAATTTGTTTAGTTGTATTTTAGTTTAGAAATTCTTTGAGTGCTGTAAGCATTTTCCTTACTTGTTGAGTTTGTGAGTGTATGCTTGGGAGAAGGTCCCTAATCCCCAAGTTAGAATCTCCAAATCCTGAGGTTGAAAGGATTCTTAGACCAAGAAACACCACACATGGCCCTTCTATTGAAACTGAGCAAGCAAACATGGCTGAGATGTAAAGTACCTTAATAGAGTATAATATACCTGGGGAGTACACTTTTTCCTTCTGCATATAATTCCCTTCAGTGGAAGGAAACTATGAAATCAAGGCCTTCACCATCAATATGCTGCCATCTTTTCATGGGCTTAGTAAGGAGGATCCTTACAAGTACAAAGACCAATTTTTGGCACTTTGCACTACTTTCAATATTGCTGGCTTGGGACATGAGGCCACTAAACTGAGGCTTTTTCCTTTTTCTTTAAAGGACAAAGCTAGCACTTAGCTCTCTAAGCTCCTAGCCAACAACATACAAACATGGAGTGACTTCTAAAGCCATTTCCTGGCTAAATTCTTTCCCATGAACAAAACCAGCTAGATGAGGACAAGCATTTTGTCATTTGCTCAGTCCTCAACTAAGGATTTTTATGAAGCTTGGGAAAGATTTCAGGAGATGTTGAAACAATGCCCCCACCACCAAATTCTAATGTGGCAACTTATATAAGTATTCTACCAAGGAATTACTCCTAAGAGCAGGGATATGGTGGATGCCTCATGTGGTGGTAGCTACCTCTACAAAACAGCTGATGACGCTTGGGAGCTATTTGACATTATAGGGGAAAACTCCATGCAGCAGGAGTCACTGTCTCTCAATAACAGTCAAACTTCTATTAAGTTGGTGAAAGAGACCACCCCTAGAGGTTGAATATATGAAGTGAAGGTGCAAAGCGAGTTGGAGAAGAAGATGGATAATTTGAGCTTGAAATTTGACAAATTGATGAATGTGATGCAGCCTAGGATGGTTGCACATGTGGAGGAGGCATGTCTGATATGCCAATCTCCCACACATTCACTACAAGATTGTCCATCAACCAACCAATTTCCTGATTTAGTTATGGAACAAGCCAATGCTGCCCAAACATTTGAATAGCAACCTGCTGGGTACTCTTGGAGGAACAACCCAAATTTGAGGTAGAGGCAAGATAATTATCCTCAACCCCAGCAGCAGCAGTTGGTATCTCCATATAGACCTCAACACCAGTTCAACCAAGGATACCCAACTAGACAAAATTTCCAGTTGCCTGCCCCATAGCCCAATCAGTTGGCCTTTCCCCCACAACAGTCCAGATCCTCCTCTTTTGAAGAGCAAATGTTGGCATCTATGCAAAATTTGGGAGGCCTAGTCCAAATTGTGAACTCTCATGAGTAAAGCATTAAGAAAATTGAGGACCAGCTTAGCCAAATTTACAATGCTTTGAACAAAAGAGAGGGGGGTAGACTGCCTAGCCAACCATTAGCCAATCTATAGGGGCAGTACATGATTACAAATGCATCTTCTTCCCATGTGGATGATGGTTCAGCAGGCCAAGGAAACTGAGGTGGTCACTAGAGTAACAAGGGAAGAAGGTGAGTGCTAAAGAACCAAAAAATGTGTGTACCATATGATTGACTATGAGTTTTGTTTTGTGTTATTTAGAACTTTTTCAAGTACTAATTTTAGAGTAATAATGCTTTGTTTGTATTTTGATTTGATGTCGTTTGGTTTTGTTTTGTGTGCAAATGCACATTTATCATCTGAATGTTGATGCTCATGATTTTTGTTGCTAGTTGAAATACTCTCACATCACATTGCATGAATTTGATTTGAATGTTTATCTTTAGATTTCTGAATTTGTGATGTTGCAATATTGATAAAGGGTAACTTGACTGTCATGATGAAATGGAGTACATGCCATGTACATGCAAAGTGGTGGTGTTGATACACACTGCAATGGGTGCCTAACAGTGTACATGCAAGGGCCAGGGCACCAGCTTAGAATAGTGTTTAAGTGTTGCCCTCTCGTGAGGCTAAATGGCCCACATTCTAATACTTGCGAGCCACCTGATGCTTTCTCACAGAGTTCCAATGAATACTTTGTACTATGCGAAAGCTTCGCCAGCATAAAGACTTATGTTGTAGCCTAATAGTGAGCCCCGCGAGGTGCTTGAAGCGTTTAAATCTGTCTTCGCGAGGTGCTGCTTTTCTTAGCAATTGAAATTCTTGCAGAATTAATTATGTACTGTGCGAGGAACATCTCCACGAGAGCATAGCGATAGCTGCGCGAAGCACGGGTTTAGGCCTATAAACTCTGTGAACTGTTCCATTTTCTTCATTCTATCTTTTTGCCCTAATTTTCTCTACGCATTTGTGACTTTCCCCTTTTTCTTCTTTCTTCCATAATATCGTTGCCACTCCACCTCACACAGTCCTCTCATAGCATTTTATTTCCCATTAGCTCCTAGTCATTTTGAACAAGGTTTCGGGGAGTTTGATCCATTGAGCGACATTTTAGGTGGAACCCTAGCTTCACGTGGTAAGATCCCCATCTCTCTCTCTGTTGATTTGATTTGATGATAGTTTAGAGTTAAGAGGGGAGGCATTTAGGTGCTACTATTGTTACCAAGTGTGCATTGCATAATCTGAGAGTTTCAAACCCTATTTTGGACGAATTGAGCACCTATGGCCACGGGTTCAAAATTCATAAACACCTTAGCTGCTATGTTGAACCCTTCTGCCAGTGGTAGCCCTGTGGCCACTAGAAAATCTACAAGGATTACTGAGGCCTCCACAATGGAGACCTCTGAGGTGTCTCCACCTGATGTTGAGCCCCATATTTCATAGGCCAAAAAGAAATCTGCCCCAATGAAGAGGCCCAGAGAGCTCCCTGCGGCCAAAAGCCCTGAAAAACCCAGAAAGAAGTAAAAAATGGTCAAGGAAGTAGCCCCTGAGATCCCTGAGGATGAAGAGGAAGAAGACAATGGATACCTTAGTGTCCCATCTAATTTTGTTGCAACAATTAAGCTGGAGGCTGAGATAATATTTGATAAAGTTTATTTCGAGGATCTTCCTAAGACCTCTGCCACCATTGAATACCTGACCAAGGCAAAGCTCCTGCCCTAGTTGAGGCCCCCAATGCAGCTAGTCTTCCCATGACTAGTGCAATTGTTTTACCAGAACATCAGGCTCAAAATGGGGGATGATGGGAACACAACACTACTGGTGCTAATTGATAATTTTGAAATATTGTTCAACCAGACTACCATTACAGAAATAGTGGAGATACCAGTCAGGTATAGTCCTGACTGGTGCTTGGGTCCCCCTTTGACAGCCACCGTCACAGAGATTGCAAAAGAGTTAACTGGAGGAGTCACAGCCTCAGGAGACTCAATCTGAAAGAGGAGCTTGCACTCTAACCTCGGATTCATGGATGGAGTGTTGAGGAAAAATGTTTACTGCTCTGGTCATGAGTAGGAGAAGAGGTCCCCCATAGCTGATGCCCTCTTCTCATTTCACAAGAACCATTACTTGGACGCCGCCAAGTTAATTTTTGAAGGGATAAAGGACCTTTGTGAGAAGATAAAAATAAAGAAGAAACTCCACTCACTCCCTTACTGTAGGCTTATTACAGCTTTGCTGCAGCTTGGAATTTACCCCTTTCCGAGGAATGAGGAGACTACCACTTTGAACCCCAAAAAGAGTGGAAAGAAACAATGAGAAATCAGTCACACACATTAATAGGAATGAAGAAGAAGAGCAAGGAGGAGTTACTAAGAGAAGCAGCCCCCACCATTCAAGAAGTTGTTGCAGCTGCTACGGCTGATGCTCCTGCATCCTCCACTTTACATGTGCCAGCTAGCACAACCATCACTCCTTCATATATTATCCTATCCCCCATGTCCATGCCCATTCCAGTCCCTACCTCAACCCAGACCTTGCAACCCCACACAAGTCCAGTACCCTTACCCCAACCTATCTCAGCAAGCACCACAACCACAGCCACCTCAATCTCACCACAAACCACCATAACTACCCACACCTTACCCATTTCTGTACCCTTACCTAGTTTTCCAACCCACACCAGCCCACCTATAAAAATTGTCTTTACAAAGAAAAGAAAACTCACCAAAGGTAAAGCCCCCAAAGAACCCCAGCCCACCTATATATCCCAAACCATTCCACTCCTTAATACCACAACTATATCGGACCCAATACCAACAACTTCTGAACCTGAAACCCATACCATGGAAACCCCACATCAGCCTATTGACACTTCCCCACCATTTGTACCTGGCCCATTTGATCCTTTAGATCAATCCATCCCAATTTCCACTTCCCATGACCATGACCCATTTACTGGAGAAAGGTACTCAACTATAATATCCTCTATACTAGGAGACATCAACTATGAGTATACCCCTCTCTCGAACTCACCTCACCCCCCTCACATTGACCCTCCACATCAGTCATCCCCACAGCCCACTACTTTTACTCATAAACCCACTTCTCCTTATTCACTCTATAACCTCTACCCTCCAAGACCAGGCCTCCCTTGAAACTAGCCTACAAGCCCTCCAATTAACCTTGGCTACTTTACCCCAACTCTTAACCTTAACTACCACCACACCCATTCCTATTATCACTGAAGCCTCCACACTAATTGAACCTGAACCTATCCAAGAAATCCCACCAGTTGTAGCTACCTCTGATGCTGCGACAGATGTGGATGACTTAATACCCACCTCTTCCAAGTCAATCCAAACAGAACTTGAACCGGATCCCCAACCTCAGCCTCCATCTAAAATTCCCCAGCCCACCCCCTTTCCATTTCTGGCTGGCCCTTCTTCAAGTGAGAAACAGCCCTTGATTCATGCCTCTTCCTTTTCCATACCCCCATACTCTACCATCCTTCATGCAATAAAATCTAATCCTTACCTAAAAAAGGACATTATTAGAGGGATGGCTGATATTAAAACTTCAATCAAGGGGCCTTATGAAGCAAGGATTCATCTAATGAAGTTAGAGTCTAAAATGTAAATGAAGAGAATAGCAAAGGGCTAGAAACGAATGTTACTTCTATATGAAGCTCAAGAGCCTATGGATGCACAAGAGAAGATGACTGCTGCAACAGAAAAGATGAGGGCTGAAGTGTTAGAGAAAAGGTTGGCTACATCAAAGGAGATCAGGGAGTGTTTTATTTACTACTGTACTTCATTTTCTCTTTTATTTTTGTTTTTCCCCTGTTGCACATGCCCTCTTCTCTTTGAACCAGTGAAGACACTGCTCCTCATAGGTTTGGGGTGTAGCAAGGATTGCCAATGATCCATTTAACCTAAGTGCAATAGTTTTAACTAAGAAAGGAATAAATATAATGAGTTTCACCTAAGCAATGTTGAAAGTGAGGAAATTTAAATATGGTGCAGACCTTTTTAACACTAAAATCATTCATTTGAAAATCAATACTTCCATGAAGAGAATATTAAGAAATTTTTTATAAACAGTTGTTAGTAAACCAGTGAGGAGAGAAACAGGTGAAAGCATAAAATTGAAGACCATACCCAGTGAGCTTCGAGCCTATAAAATATTTTTTTTAGGAGTGTCTATGGCAATTTCTTTTTTCTGTTCTTTGAACTTACTGAATCCAGTCTTTGTCACTAGAAGTTAGACACCCCAAGTTGAAACTATTTAATAGTAATCATGGAACTAAGGAAAGGATCAAGGCCTTCATTTAGACAGTTTGAGCCTAAAATATCCAACCTGCAAAACTATCCTTGTGCATACACTCTTTGAGCCTTAAAGCCCTATTTTTCTTCAACAAACACTAAAGTACTTGAACCTGAACCTCTTAATTTGACTCAGCCCTACCCTGACTCATAGAATTCAGTAGGTAAAGGAGAGGATGTTAAAGATAAGTGAGCAAAGTTCAACAATTGGTGGAAAGGAGAAGAAGAGAGAAGGAGATCTGTAAATAATAGTGCAGCAGTTGTAGATGCTTGGCAACCATTTAAAAAATTAAAAAATTAAAAAAAAAAAAATTTAAATGAATGAATGAGAAGTCAAAAGAAGAACTTCATTGGAAATGTGAAGAAGAGAAGTTGGCCACTTTAGCTCTGAATTTTCAAAATAGAAGATGAAGTTGTGCTGAAATGAAGAAGGTGAAGTCATGAATCATCTCCTACCTGTGCTTGATTTCTCAAATTTTGAATCTTTTTTTTTTACCCCCTTTTTATTCTTTACACCCTCACCAATAAGCCACATTACAACCCATGATAAGCCCTTGTTGATCTAATGTCAAATGAACTGTCATGTAACGATGAGGGAATGCCTAATCTATGGTGAGAAGTACTTGGTGATGTCAGAAATTAGAACAGCTGCCTATGCTCATGCTTGCAGACCCATTTGGGGTGTGTAACTGCTCTTGAGCTTGTGTGAAATGATACACCCTTAAATTCATTTGTGAGAGACAGCCCTGGTAAGCATTGGGTCTGAGATTGAAATCATTGGGGCATTGCTTGAACCTGAACTTTGATGTACTAGTAAGGTTAGCACTGTTTTGCACATCCTGTTTTTCTTGGTGTCAGCTAATTTAATGTAATGAACATACATGCAAGACTAAGGTGTTAAATTGTTTACATATACTTCTTTGAGACTCCTTTAATTTTGACTGAGCAAGGGTGAAATGAACTGCATTTATTTTAAACTGATCTACCACTGTTTGCACTTTTGTTAATTGTTTCATTGAGAAGTTTGTGGGTACCATCACTGAAAACCCTTAGGAGATTTCACTCCTCCACTAAGGATCACATAGGGTTTAAAAGGCTTGATTCATAAGCTAAATGTATCTGTGCTCCTTACGAAAGTGGCATTTACATTCTTAGAGTATCTATTTAAATTTTGCTTTGCTCAGGGACTAGCAAAGATTAGATTTGGGGGTGTGTTAATCACTGAAAAGTACCACTTTTTACCTCTTAACCTAGCCTTTGCTAGACCTTGAAGCTCACTAATAACTCCTTTTTAGCTTGTTTTATAGTTAAGAATAAAATATACAGTTTAACACAAAGTCTATGCTTTTGGTGCTAAGAAGAGAGAATTCAAGCAAAAGATGACAGCTGAACTAGAAAGTGAGGGAACACCATGGTGGTACACACCTTGGTGACTACTTTACATGTCATACTAGACCCAGAACGTCTAGCAAATGAAATATGTTTGGATGAGAGTGGAGGAAGCTGCAACTACAGCATGTGCATTACAACAGAGGAACCAATGCCTTATCTTGCACAGTTGAGGTGCAACCTCACGAAGTTCAAATCATTGGCAAAGTCCCCTCGTGCTGCAGTCGCGCAGTCAGCTGAGAGTAAGTGCTTAAAGACCTCGCAAGGATCTCAAGCCTTAAACCTTCAGAAACATTGTTCGCGTAGCTCTCACGGAGATCAAGCCTTAGAGCAACCGTGCGCAGCACCTTGCGAGTTCAACATGCACAAGGAACCAAAGCTAACTCGCAAAGTTCTCGCGTGGCTCTGGAAAAGAGGGACGCCCAGAAGTTCTCTCACGCAAATCTTGCGTAGCTCTCGCATGCCGAGAAGCTTAACTCTGAACCAAGCGAGATGTGAAGTCTATCTGTGCGAGTACCTCGCGACTGGAGTTTCTGAAGCTCTTCTGCACAAGTGCATTCAAAGCCAAAGTAGTTGTGCTAGCACCTAAAGTCCTTCTGCACGAGACAGCAGCATTCAAAGCCAAACTCTACAGTGTGAGGACTCTACAAGCTGCGCGACGGAAGTAATGCCCAGAAGCCAGCCTCGCGAAGCTCAGGCTCTGCACTTCTCAACCCTAACTCAAGGACATTTTGGGGATTTTCCCAAGTCTATGGCACACATCTTGAGGCATAAATTCTGATGCCCACATTCCAAAGCATCCAAGGTTGTAACAATGCCACATCTACTTGAAAGAATTAGGGTTTTACTCTTTTCTCAGCCACAGTATTGGGACTAAGTATATAAGGTGCGCTTGTAACTTAGCAAACCATCATTCACCTTCTCCTTCAACCTCTGTCGGCTGAGAGATCAGGCAAGCTAGGGTTATGGTTGGGGTTTGATCACCTCTTTTTCCATTTTTTTCTTCTCTCTTAGCTCAGCATTTGCTGGCTAAGCCTTTGATAAGCATTTATGTATAGTTTTATTTAAGTTTTGTAATAGTTCAGTAAACATTGGGATTTGGTGTTGAGCTGTTGTGCACAAGGCTGCTTCCTTGAGGGATTTCATTGTTAATAATACCAGATCAATGGAATCTTTGTTTAAAATGCTTACTCAATCTGTTATTCTCCTAATTGTTCGTAGTTCTGTTTAGGCTATAACATACATTTAGGATTTGAGCTTATTGAAAAGCCCATGGAAGATTGAGCATGATGCCCTGGGACCATGGTGGTAGTTAGCAGTTTTCATGTTCTGTTTTTAGTATTTGTGGGTAAGGGAGCCTTTGTGGATAGCTTGTGACCATTTGAGTGGATAGACTATAGCCCTAGGGCAAACTTAGTCACAGATCTGAGGTGGATTATTCTTCTTTGCACTTGGACTTGTGACTTAGTGAGAGATTGTGCAGGAACAGACTCTCCTCTGTCTTACTTGACCACCATTAGATGTTAGTTTTGGCTTCTCTATAGTGATTGAGGACTGGGAGGCTGAGTCATTGTAGGCCTTTTGTAGCAATGATCAGTTGTCCTTCATTCCTTATTCAACCTATTGCTAGTTCTTTGTGTGGGCATCAATGTGTCGCTAGCCTTGACAATACACATTGGGCTTTATAGGTTGGAACTCCAATGAATGTCAGTCAGATCTGTGCACAGAACTAGGGAGCTTATAGCCTGACAAACATAGTGTCTGCAATGGTATTCATAGCCTGATTTGATTCATTAGATGAGGTTTGATCAGCTTACTCCTTTGGATTAGATTAGCAATTTCTGGCTTGATCAATGGGATTTGACAGAGTCTATAAGATAGCCTGAGGCCATTTGAGTAGACAGGCTATAGCCTTAAGAGCACCCCAAATGGCATGGGTTAAGTTGGATGTTTCCACCTTGTTGAGGTTAGTAATAGCATTTCAGCAAGGACCTGCCACAGAGAAAGCCCTAAATCTGAGTTACATAACTAAGTAAACCTTTAGCCTAAGCTGCTTACTTCTCCCCCTTTTTATCCTTATTTTAACACACCATCATCCCCTTCTTTATAACCCTTTCTTAGGATAGGATTGCACTTTATTTCTTTCATTAGATAATTTAGTGTAGGCGTGACACCCAACTACCTTTCTTTAGGATTGCCAGATCTGTAGTCAGATCTGGAGGCCTACTATTATAGCCCATTTTGGATTCTAGATTAATTTCTCTATGGGACAAACTCTTACTTATCAAAACTTGCTACAATAGCCCTATATCTTGCAGGCTTAGGATTATTCCAGTTGAGTTGTTTCCATCTTTTATTTTGATTTTTAATTTGTTCTCACCACACAATAAAATCAGCTTTCCTCTTTAATCTGGGAAGAATGAATCTTGGAAAAAACTGACAACATCAACCCGCCAATATTATCGCCACTAGTTCTCGGAATACCTCTAATCCTATACCTCTCAGCGAATGATAATGTAATGGGAGTAATTTTAGGAAAATATGAAGAAGACAGTAAGAGAGAGAGAGCTATCTACTACCTCAGTAGGACGATGGTCGAGTACGAACGAAAATATACTTTAATGGAGAAGACCTGCCTCACACTGGTGTGGGCCTCAATCAAATTACGGCACTATGCCGGAGCGCATAAGGTACTAGTACTAGCCCGGATGGACCCTCTGAAGTATGTATTCCAACAAGCCCGCAACGTCAGGAACGATCGCTCGCTGGCATATGCTATTGCAAGAATTCGATATCACTTATGTCACACAGAAGTCGATCAAAGGGCAAACAATCACCGATTACCTCGCAGATCTCCCACTCCTGAGCAATGATCCCATACACGCAGATTTCTCCGATGAAGACTTACTCACGATTCATAACGAAGAGCCCGACAAGGCCTCGTGGAGCCTTTATTTTGACAGTGCTCTAAATCATAAAAGAAAAGGTGTCAGAATAGTCCTACTAAGCCTGGAAGAAGTTGTCATATCTAAGGCTTTTCAACTAGACTTCCCTGTCACTAACAATATCGCAGAATATGAAGCTTTCATAGCTGGACTGTGAGCCGTGCTACAATTATGCGTTAAATAGTTAAAAAACCATCGCTGATTCTAAGCTAGTAATCTCACAAGTCATAGGAGAATGGAAAACTAAGGAAAGGAGGCTAATGGTATACCTACAAATTGCTCAATATTTGGTAAAATAATTTGAAAGAATCTCTTTCATGCACATCCCTAGATTAGAAAATGAGCTCACAGATTCCTTAGCCACACTAGCCTTGGTCATCCAAATACTCATTGAACCGAGTACCAACACCTTCTTCATCAAAAAATTAACAGTACCCGCCCAAGAGTTAGCATGGACCATTAAGAGAGAATTACCAATCCTCCCCACAAGCACAGGACCAAAAGAAGCAATTACTTCATAAAATCACGTCAATGCAAAAACTGAAGTCGCTATGTTCAGATTTGAAAAATCACCAATCGACGATGGACAGCCATGGTATTTCGACATCTGAAACTTTTTAAAGTATCAACATGTTCCCCCATACGCCAGTTGCCAATTTCCTCTAGACTTCCTTTTTTTATTACCAATGTGCTTCCTTATTGTGTGGTGAGAACAAATAGTAAAAGAAATAATATAAAGCAAAATAAAGATGATGGCAATAACACAACTAAAGAAATCCTAAGCCTGAAGATCCAGGGCTATTGTAGCAAGTTTTGATGAGTAAGAGTTTGTCCCACAGAGAAGTTGATCTAGAACCCAAAATGGGCTATAATAGTAGGCCTCTAGATCTGACTACAGATCTGACAATCCTAAAGAAAGGGAGTTGGGTGTCACAACTATACTAAATTACCTAAAGGAAGAAAAAAAGTGCAGTCCTATCCTAAGAAAGGGTTATAAAGAAGAGGATGGTGGTGTGTTAAAATAAGAATAAAAAAGGGTGAGAAGTAAGCAGCTTAGGTTACAAATTTATTTAGTTATGCAACTCAGATTTAGGGTTCTCTCTGCAGCTAGTCCTTACTGAAGTGCTATTACTAACCTCAACCAGGTAGAAGTATCCAACTTAACCCATGCCATTTAGGGTGCTCCTAAGGCTATAGTCTGACCACTCAAATGGTCACAGACTATCCTATAGAGTCTGTCAAATCCCATTGATCAAGCCAGAAGTTGCTGATCTAATCCAGAGGAGTAAGCCGATCAAACCTCATCCAGGGAATCAGATCAAACCATGAATACCATTGCAACACTATGTTTGCCAGTGCTACGAGCTCCCCAAATCTGCGTACATATCTGGATGGCATTCATAGGGGTATCAAACCAAGGAAAATCAGATGGCAAATAGTAGATCTACTAGAAACTGAATGGGTTATTTCCCAAAACATGGATCCTATAGACATCTAAGGAAACCATAAGATCTTTAGATTTAATTAAACTTTTAATCAACAAGTTATTACTTAGAAATAGCTTGCAATACAAATGTCCTCACAGCAGCAATCACTACAGAGAAGTTAACTAATATCTGATAGTGATCAAGTCAAATAGAAGGGAGTTTGTTCCTGCACAATCTCTCACTAAGCTACAAGTCTCAATGCATAGAAGAAGAATCTAGCTCAGATCTGTGACCAAGTTTGCCCTAGGGCCATAATCTGTCCACTCAAATGGTCACAGGCTATCCACAGAGGCTCCCTTACCGATAAATACAAAGACAGCATAAAAACTATTGCCTGCCACCATGGTCCCAGGGCATCACGCTAAAGCTTCCATGAGCCTTTCAATAAGCTCAAATCATAAATATATGCTATAGCCTGAACAGAACTACGGACAAATAGGAAAATAATAGATTGAGTAAGTATTTAAATAAAGATTCTATTGATCTGGTGTCATTAACAATGAAATCCCTCAAGGCAGCAACCTTGTGCACAACAACTCAACACTAAGTCCCAATGTTTACTGAACTATTACAAAACTTACATAAAACTATACATAAATGCTTACCAAAGGTTTAACCAGCAAGTGTTGAGCTAAGTGAAAGGAAAAAATAGAAAAACAGATGATCAAACCCTAACCCTAACCCTAGCCTGCTTGAGCTCTCAGTCGGCAGAGGTTGAAAGAGAAGGTGAATGATAATTTGCTAAGTTACAAGCGTTGCTTATATACTTAGTCCCAATGATGTGGCTAAGAGAAGAGTAAACCCTAATTTTCTTAAAGCAGACGTGACAGTGTTACAACCCTTGGATGCTTTGGAATGTGTGTGTCAGAATTCGTGCCTCGAGGTGCATGACCTAGACCTAGGGAAATCCCCAAAAGGTCCTTGAGTTAGGGTTGAGAAGTGGAGAGCCCGAGCTTCGCGGGGTTGCCTTTCGCATTTCACTTCTGTCGCGCAGTATGTAGAGTGTTTGCGGGGTAGAGCTTGGCATGGAATATTGTTGTCTTGTACAAAAGAACTTTGGATGATCGCGCAATTACTTCAGTTGTGAAGCACTCACGCAGAAGAACTTTCAGTGCATTGATTACTCGCACAGAAGAGCTTTAGAAACTTCACTCGCAGAGTATTCGCATAGATGCCTTTTGTATCTCACTCGGTTCAAGCTTAGACTTTTAGGTGCGCGTGAGCTACGCGAGAGCTAAGCGAGAGGTTTTCTGGGCGTCTCTCTCCTCTAGAGTCACGCAAGAACTGTGCGAGGTATATTTAGTGTGCGAAAGCTCCGCAAGTTTCTCCATATAATGCTTGCAGCTGAAGTGCACGACTGTTGGGCGAGAGCTTCTTTATAGTAACTCCCGCCATTTGAACTGTGTAACTTCTTCATAATCTTTATTATGCTGCATGTCTTAGCTGTGCGAGGGAGCTCTGCCAGTGACTTGAACAGCGCGAGATTGTACCTCAGGTGCACAAAATAGGTCCCTGGCTCCTCTGCTACTATGGACATGCTTCTGTTGTAGCTCCCTCCATTCTCACCTATTCTTTTAATATCTGTTGGACTTTCTGGTTCCAGTATGACATGCACATTAGTCACCATGGTGTGTACCACCATGATGGTTCATTATTTTCTGGTTCAATTGTCATCTTTTTGCTTGAAATCTCTCTCTTCTTAGCACCAACAGCACAGACTTTACATTTAGCTACACTTTATTCCTAACTACAAAACAAGCTAAAAAGGAGTTATTAGTGAGCTTTAAGGTCCAGCAAAGGCTAGGTTAAGAGGTAAAAAGTGGTACTTTTCAGTGATTAACACAACCCCAAACCTAATCTTTGCTAGTCCCTGAGCAAAGCAAAACATAAACAACTACTCTACGAATGTAAATGCCACTTTCGTAGGGAGTATGGATGCATTTAACTTATACATCAAGCCTTTTAAACCCCTATGTGATCCCTAGTGGAGGAGTGAAGTTTCCTGAGGGTTTTCAGTGAAGATACCCACAAACTTCTCTATGAAAACAATTAAC
Organism: Chloranthus sessilifolius; assembly: GCA_021018995.1. Lineage (NCBI taxonomy): Eukaryota > Viridiplantae > Streptophyta > Magnoliopsida > Chloranthales > Chloranthaceae > Chloranthus > Chloranthus sessilifolius. The sequence goes on from CM037596.1 coordinate 46,863,736, forward strand.
AAAAGTGTAAATTGTCAAGTCAGCTGTCAATAATTAGAGCATTAGTTCACATTTGATCCAGAGTGTGAGAAATTTAGACACATGATATGCACAGACATTTAATCATCACAACTTTTACACAAATGCACATCATTTCTAATTAGTTCACAACAAGGGATAAAAACAACACCTATATGTCAGTACTAAGCTCACCATTAATTCAAAAATTAGGTTCTAGGTCATGCCTAATACATTCAATATCTGCCCCAATGCTTACCAGGGCAATCTCTCACACAGAACTTTGAGGGTTTTCCTTCTCTCACAAGCTCAAGAGTAGTTACAAACCCCTAATGGGACTATAAGCATGAGCATAGGCAAAGCTACTAAATTCTGGTATCATTGGCTAATCCTCACCTTAGATTGGACAACTCCTTATCTCCACATAATAGCTCATTCAGCTTAGGATCATACAGTCTTTGACTGGGTTGTAATGTGGCTTATGGGTGTAGGTTATAAAGAATGGAAGGGTGAAAAGGGATACAAAATTGAGAAATCAGCAAGTGAAGGAAGTGATTCATGACTTCACCTCGTTTAGTTCAACATCTTTCATCTTCTTTGAGATTTTTTTTTTTTTTTTTTTTTAGACTTGAAGTGGCCAGCTTCTCCTCTTATTTTTTATTTTTTCAATGAAATTTCCTCTTGACTCCTCTCTATTCCTTTCATTATTATTTTCTTTCTTTTTGATACATTTTTCTTTTTATTTTTGGTTTTATTCTTCTTGATTGCCACCTCTTTCCTCAGTTGTTGCACTGCTATCCTCTTTTTGGTGTTTCTTCTCCATCCTCCCAATGTTGACGCCCTAGCTTGTCCATCTTCAACTCCTTCTCTTTTACCTTCTGACTTCTCAGAATGAGGGTAGGTTTGAATCAGGTCCATAGGTTCAGGTACAAGTACTCAAGTGTATTTTGAAGAAAATTGGAAATTAAGGCTCAAGGGGTGTATGCACAAGGGCAGTTGATTAGGGGTTGGTCTATTTAAGCTCAAACAGTCCAAGAGAAGGCCTTGATCATTTCTTAAATTTTATGTGTTGTAAGTTATTTCAACTTAGATATGCCTAACTTCTAGTGAGGGCATTGACTCAGCCAGTCCTTAGAGCAGAGAGAGTTGCCTCAGTCACTCCTCAAAGGAAGGGAAAAAAAATTTTGTAGGCTCGAATCTCACTAGTTATGGTCTTCCATTGAATTCTTAGGCGCATCCTTACCTTTTTCTCCCCTTAATGGTTCACCAAGTACTGAAATAAGTGAGTTTTCTTTGGTGTTCACCTCATGGAAATGCTAGATTTTAACAGTTTGTAATGTCTAAAGGTCTATAAAATATTTTTAAATTTCTCATTTTTCAATGTCTCTTAGGTGAACATAGATCCATTTCTATCTTACTCACTTGATTCTGCTGCATTTAGGTTAACTGCATCATTGGGCAAATCTTGCCACACCCCCAAACCTATGAGGAGTAGTGTCCTCACTGGTTCAGAGAAAAGAGGGTATGTGCAGCAAGGTAACAAAGAAAAATAGCATAAAAGAAAATAGAGAAAAACAAGACACAAGACACACACGAATAAACTAAAACACACAAACTAGTTAACAAACAGAAATGGAAAGAAAATAGAAAAAAATAGAATTTCATTGCTGCAGCAAAGAAACATGTGTTTACACAGTAAATCCTAACTAAGTACAGGTGCACACTAATCATCTAATTGTCTGTTGGTTCATCCTTAATTTTTATTCTTTTTACTTTATCTTTCTCCACAGTAGTAGCAGCTTCTTATACAGGCACAACAGTATCGGAAGGTACTTCCCTAGTCAATTGAGCAAGTCTTCTTTTCATGATTTTAGCCTTCTTTTCAGCCAATTCAGTTCTAGCGGCATAAAGCTCCCTGATCTCCATTGAGGCAGCCAACCTTTTCTCTAACCCATCAGCCCTCATTTTTTCTGTTGCAGCAGTCATCTTCTCCTGTGCAGTCATACTCTCTTGAGCTTCATATAGACGCAACATTCATTTCTAGCCCTTCGCTATTCTCTTCAGTTGGATTTCAGCTTCTAACTTTATTAGATAAATCTTTGCTTCATAAGGCCCCCTGATTGAAGTTCTAATATCAGTCATTCTTTGAATAATGTCCTTTTTTAGGTAAGGATTGGATTTCATTGCACGAAGGAGGGTAGAGTATGGGGGTATGGAAAAGGAAGAGGCATGAATTAAGGGTTGTTCCTCACTTAAAGAAGGGTCAGCTAGAAATGGAAAGGGGGTGGGCTGGGAAATTTCAGACGGAGGCTGAGGTTGGGGCTCCAATTCAGGTTCTGTTTAGATTGATTTAGAAGAGGTGGATATTAAGTCATCCACATCTGTTACAGCATCAGAGGTATCTACAATAGGTGAGAGTTCTGGGATAGGTTCAAGGTCAGTTTGTGTAAAGGCTTCAGTGAAAGTAGGGAGGGGTGTGGGTACAGTTGAAGTTAAGGATTGGGGAAAAGGGAAAGGAGTAGGTGAAGGTGTGGAGGTAGGGATAGTTGGTGAGTGTGATGGATGGGGTAAAGTGGCCAAGGTTGATTGGATGGCTTGTAGGCTAGGCTCAAGGTAGGCCTGATTTTGTAGAGTGGAGGTTATGGATTGAATATAGGCTTGAATGGATGATTGGGTTTGGGTATTGGCCACCATATGTGAGTGAAGGGAGAGTAGGAGGTTCAGGATTTGGGATAATAGATCAGGTATGGTAGTGGGTTTGGGTTGAATAGGTGAAACTGATTAAAAGGGGAAAGTGGGTCTATGAGTGAAAGTAGTGGGTTGTGGTGGTGTAGGTCCAAATTGGTCGGGTGGTGATGACTGATGTGGAGAGTCAATGTGAGGGGGGTGAGGTGAGTCTGGGAGGGGGTATACTCATAGTTGATGTCTCCTAGTATAGAGGATATCATAGTTGAGTACCTTTCTCTTGTAACTGGGTCATGGTCATGGGATAAGATCTCAAATGGAATGGATTGGTTGAAAGGTTCAACTAGGTCAGGTACAAAGGGTGTGGAAGTTTCAGTGGGCTGGGATTGGTGTAGTGGAGAGCTATGTGGGATTTCGAGTGTAGGAGGTTCTGGTTCAGAGGTTTGGGTTGTGACAAATGGTGGGGAAGTGTCAATAGGATGAGGTGGGGTTTCAAAGGTATGGGTTTCAGGTTCAGAAGTTATTGGTATTAGGTCTGGTATAGTTGTGGTATAAGGGAGTGGAATGGTTTGGGAAATATAGGTGGGTTGGTGTTTAGTGGTGGTTTTGGCAACTGTTCTTTTCTTATGGTATGGAGTTTTTACAAGTGGGCTTGGGTGGGCTAGAAAGATAGGTAAGGGTACAGAAATGGGTAAGGTGTGAGTAGTTATGGTGGTTTGTGGTGAGATTGAGGTGGCTATGGCTGTGGTGCTTGGTGAGTTAGGTCAGGGTAAGGGTACTGGATTTGTGTGGGGTTGCAAGGTCTGGGTTGAGGTAGGAACTGGTATGGGCATGGACATGGGAGGTAGGATAATGGATAGGAAAGTGATGGTTGTGATGGCTGGCACTTGTGAAGTGGAGGATGCAGCAGCATCAGCCGTAGCAGCAGCAGCTGCTTCTTGATGGTGGGGGTTGCTTCTCTCAGTAACTCCTCCTTGCTCTTCTTCTGCTTGGCAATCATGGTGCCACTAATACCCCATTGCTTCTTTCCACTCTTCTTGGGATTCAAAGTGACAGTCTCCTCATTTCTCTGCAAGGGGTATCCTCCAAGCTGCAGCAAGGTTGTAATGAGCCTGCGGTAAGGGAGTGAGTGGGGTTTCTTATTGATTTTTATCTTCTCACAAAGGTCCTTTATCCATTCCAAAATTAACTTGGCAGCATCCAAGTAATGGCCCTCGTGAAATGAGAAAAGGGCATCAGCTATGGGAGATCTCCTCTCCTGCTCATGACCAGAGCAGTAAACATTTTTCCTCAACACTCCATCTATAAATCTGAGGTTGGGGTGCAAGTCCCTCTTCCTGATTGAGTCTCCAGAGGCTGTGACTCCTCCAGTTAACTCTCTTGCAATCTCTGTGATGGTGGTTGTCAAAGGAGGACTATTGCGATCCCCAGTGTGCTTACTTTATTTAGTGGTGGTAAAAGCAATTTAAAATCAAAGTAAACCAGCGGATGGAATCAGCACAACAGAGAAATCCTAGACCTGCAAGATACAGGGTCCATTTATAGCAAGTTTTGATAAGTAAGAGTTTATCCCACAGGGAAAAGTGATCTACGGCTCCAAGGGAGCCATCTCCTGTAGTCCCTCCAGATCTGACTACAGATCTGGCAGTCCTAAAAGGAGGGGAGTTTAGGGTCACTTATTCAAAATATCCTAAGGTAGCCTAATGAATTAACTACAGAAAGGGTTGAGAAGATGGATGGAGTGTGGGAAAATAAATATAAAAGGGTGAGAAGTATGCTATTGGGTCTAGATCAGAGGAGTTTTGTAACTCAGATTCAGATCTGATGTTATAGAAATCCTGTCCAATGGCTACATTATCACCACTGAGGAGAAAGAATCCAACCCATCTCTGTGCCATGATCCAATCCCTTAAGGCTATAACCTGTCCACTCAAATGGTCACAGACTATCCCATAGGGGAACCACAGTCCAGAGATGGGTCAAAACAAGTTAATCATTGTAGGCACTACTTCATCCAGGCTACAAGCTCAAGAATCCATAGGGAACCTCATCCTCTAAAGCTCTATGTGTGGGGCTAGGGCTGTATAGGACTATGTTAGCCCAGACACATAGAACCAGCAAGGGATTGAGTACAACCTTTGATCTAGCTGTCCATTGCTTGAGTGGGACTACAATGGTCCAGTCACAAGCCTACAATCTCCATAACTAGATCAGATCTAATATCTGATGGCGGGTCTATACAAATATAGGGGAGTCTGCCTCTGTACAATCTCCCATAAGGCTACAAGCACATGTGCAGAGAAGAAGAATCCATCTTGGATCCTACGGATTGGCTTCACCCTAAGGCTATAGCCTATCCACTTGAATGGTCACAAACTATCCCAGAGGCTATCCTCCTCATAGAGTCCAAAATAGAACAGTAATATTGCTGCCACCACCATGGTCACAAGGCTACTAGCTCAGGCTCCCATGGGGATTTCAGATCTAGTGGATCCTGTGGTGGGGCTAAGGCTGTATCAGACCATGATAGCCCAAACACATAGGTCACTTGGATCTGAATGGATCCTTAGAATCAGTCCTCCATTGCTTTGAATCACAGCCAAAGCAATGGCGGATCATAAGGCAGCAGCCTTGCACAGAGCAACTCTCATTCGCACACATCCCATAAAAGTACATATCCTATTACAAAACATCCATTAAACTAGTTCAAAAATACATACAAAGGCATAGCCAGCAAGTGCTGGACTATGGAGAGAAAGGAAAACTACTTACAACTACAGAAGAACAGAAAAGAAAATGATCTCAGATCCCGCCTCAGTGATAAAATCTGAGCTCCTAAACCTAAACCAAGTTTGGGTTTATATAGCAGTGGTGTGGCGGCGCATTAGGGTTACAAAACCCTAATTTTAATGATGCCACGTGGCTGAATATTGTTCCTTGGATGCCTCGGGGTGCATGCATGAAGATTTGAGCGTGGGAGTGCATGCCCTAATCACTGGAAATCCCAAGAATGTCCTCTACAAAATGATGGAAGTTGGAGTTCAGAGCTTCGCCAGGTTGCAGTCGATTCCCAGACTTGTCGCGTGGTAGCACTAACTTTGTGAGGATGAGTTAGCATTAAAACTTCAGACGTTGCAGGGTTGTAGTTCTTGATGCTTTGAGCAGTCGCGAGGTAGATAGTTAAGCTCTCGCAGGATTGGGCTTCGCGCAGTTGGATTGCTACTTGTGAATAGTTCGGGAACTGCACGAGCATTCCATTTCACAATAGATCATCGCGGGGCTAACTCTGGCTTCGCGAGGCTGCTTTCTTCCTGAACAGCATGAGAACTGCGTGAGAAGTTCACTTCTTAATGGAACTTCGCGAGGATCCTCATGAGGCTTTGATAGTTTCTGGACTGTGCGAGAGGTTCTCTTGACATTTGCATCCCGCAGCTACTGCGCGACAGCTGCGCGAGGCAAGATTCTGAAGCTAGTCTGTCACTCAACTGTGCGAGAAGTTGTTGTGAAGTCTTGGGAATTCGCGAGGACTGTGCGAAGCATATTTTTCTGAATCCTCTGATGCTTTGGAAAGCTGCGCGAGGCTCTTCTCAGGTCTGGATTCAGTTCTCATTCTTCTGAGGGACTTTTGGGATCAAAACAAGCTCCTTAGCAAAATTTATGGCCTTATTGCACTGCTGTTTATTACCTACAAAAATAGCTTAACAAACATTTATTAAAGGGCTAAGGGTCTAATCACAGGTTAAGTTAAGGGGTGAAAAGTGGTACTTTTCAGGTCTTAACAAGGACCCAAGCCCCATTCAGGGCTATACCTATCTGGTATCCCCACTATTTCTGTAATGGTAGTCTAGTTGAACAGCATTTCAAAATTATCAATTACCACTAGCAGTGCTGGGTTCCCATCATCCCCAATTTTGAGCTTGATGTTTTGGTAAAATAATTGCACTAGACGTGGGAAGACTAGCTGCATTGGGGGCCTCAACAAGGGCAGGAGCTTTGCCTTGGTCAGGTACTCAATGGTGGCAGACGGCTCAGGCAGCTCCTCAAAATAAACTTTATCAAATATTATCTCAGCCTCCAATTTAATTTGTACAACAAAATCAGATGGGACCCTGAGGTATTCATTGTCTTCTTCCTCTTCATCCTCAGGGACCTCAGGGGCTACTTCCTTGCCCATTTTCTGCTTCTTCATTGACTTCTCATGACTTTTAGATGGAGGGTGTTCTCTGGCCCTCATTTTCGGGGCAGATTTCTTTTTGGAATGGTGGGTAGCAGAAGGCACACCTGCAGGTGGGGACATCTCAGAGGTCTCTAATGTGGAAGCCTCAGCAATCCTTGGGAATTTTCAATTGGCCACAAGGCTGCCCCAACAACGGCGCCAAAAACTTATTGTCAATTTCCTCCGGACTTCCTTTTTTTATTACGAGTGTGCTTGCTTATTGTGTGATGAGAACAAATAATAAAAGAAATAATATAAGCAAAATAAAGATGATGGCAACAGCACAACTAAAGAAATCCTAAGCTTGCAAGATCCAAGGCTATTGTAGCAAGGTTTGATGAGTAAGGGTTTGTCCCACAGAGAAGTTGATCTAGAATCCAAAATGGGCTATAATAGTAGGCCTCCAGCTCTAACTACAGATCTGGCAATCCTATAGAAAGAGAGTTGGGTGTCACACTTACACTAAATTGCCTAACGAAAGACATAAAGTGCAGTCCTATCCTAAGAAAGGGTTATAAAGAAGAGGATGGTGGCGTGTTAAAATAAGAATAAAAAGGATGAGAAGTAAGCAGCTTAGGTTACAGATTTATTTAGTTATGCAACTCAGATTTAGGGTTCTCTCTGCAGCTAGTCCTTACTGAAGTGCTATTACTAACCTCAACCAGGTAGAAGTATCCAACTTAACCCATGCCATTTAGGGTGCTCCTAAGGCTATAGTCTGACCACTCAAATGGTCACAGACTATCCTATAGAGTCTGTCAAATCCCATTGATCAAGCCAGAAGTTGCTGATCTAATCCAGAGGAGTAAGCCGATCAAACCTCATCCAGGGAATCAGATCAAACCATGAATACCATTGCAACACTATGTTTGTCAGTGCTACGAGCTCCCCAAATCTGCGTACATATCTGGATGGCATTCATAGGGGTATCAAACCAAGGAAAATCAGATGGCAAATAGTAGATCTACTAGAAACTGAATGGGTTATTCCCCAAAACATGGATCCTATAGACATATAAGGAAACCATAAGATCTTTAGATTTAATTAAACTTTTAATTAACAAGTTATTGCTTAGAAATTGCTTGCAATACAAATGTCCTCACAGCTACAATCACTACAGAGAAGCTAACTTACATCTGATAGCGATCAAGTAAAATAGAAGGGAGTCTGTTCCTGCACAATCTCTCACTAAGCTACAAGTCCTAGTGCAGAGAAGAATAATCCATCTCAGATCTGTGACCAAGTTTGCCCTAGGGCTATAGTTTGTCCACTCAAATGGTCACAGGCTACCCAAAGAGGCTCCCTTACCCACAAATATAAAGACATAGCATAAAAATTGATGTCTGCCACCATGGTCCCAGGGCATCACGCTCAAGCTTCCATGGGCCTTTCAATAAGCTCAAATCCTAAATGTATGCTATAGCCATAACAGAACTACAGACAAATAGGAAAATAATAGATTGAGTAAGCATTCAAACAAAGATTCCATTGATCTAGTGTCATTAACAATGAAATCCCTGAAGGCAGTGGCCTTGTGCATAACAGCTCAACACCGAGTCCCAATGTTTACTAAACTATTACAAACCTTACATAAAATTATACATAAATGCTTACCAAAGATTTAGCTAGCAAGTGCTAAGCTAAGAGGGAGGAAAAAATAGAAAAAGAGGTGATCAAACCCTAACCCTAATCCTAGCCTACTTGAGCTCTCAGCCGACAAAGGTTGAAGGAGAAGGCGAATGATGATTTGCTAAGTTACAAGCGCTGATTATATACTTAGTCCCAATGTTGTGGCTAAGAGAAGAGTAAACCCTAATTTTCTTAAAGCAGTCGTATTAGTGTTACAACCCTTGGATGCTTTGGAATGCGTGTGTCAGAATCTATACCTCGGGGTGCATGTCCTAGACCTGGGAAAATCCCTAAAAGGTCCTTGAGTTTGGGTTGAGAAGTGGAGAGCCCTAGCTTTGCAGGGTTGGCTTTTGCATTTCACTTCTGTCTTACAGTATGCAGAGTGTTCGCGGGGTAAAGCTTGGCATGGAATACCGTTTTCTCGCACAGAAGAACTTTGGATGATCGTGCAGTTACTTCAGCTGTGAATGCACTCGCACAGAAGAACTTTCAGTGCATTGATTGCTCGCCCAGAAGAGCTTCACAAACTTCACTCGCGGAGTATTCGCACAGATGCCTTTCACAGCTCGCTCGGTATAGACTTAGACTTTTAGGTGCACGTGAGCTGCCTGAGAGCTAAGCGAGAGGTTTTCTGAGCGTCTCTCTCCTCCAGAGTCACGCAAGAACTGTGTGAGGTATATTTAGCGTGCGAAAGCTCTGTGAGTTTCTCCATATAATACATGCAGTGTAAGTGCGCAACTGCTGCGCGAGAGCTTCTTTGTAGTAACTCCCACCATTTGAACTGCACGACTTCTTCGTGATCTCTATTATGCTGCATGTCTTAGCTATGCGAGGTAGCTCTGCCAGTGACTTGAACAGTGTGAGGTTGCACCTCAGGTGCGCAAAATAGGTCCCTAGCTCCTCTACTGCTATGCACATACTTCTGTTGTAGCTCCCTCCATTCTCACCTATTCTTTTAATATCTGCTAGACTTTCTGGCTCCAGTATGACATGCACATTAGTCACCATGGTGTGTACCACCATGGTGGTTTATCATTTTTTGGTTCAGCTATCATCTTTTTGCTTGAAATCTCTCTCTTCATAGCACCAACAGCACAGACTTTGTGTTACGCTGCACACTATTCCTAACTATAAAACAAGTTAAAAAGGAGTTATTAGTGAGCTTTAAGGTCCAACAAAGGCTAGGTTAAGAGGTGAAAAGCACTTTTCAGTGATTAACAATGCCACGATGATCGAATGAAAGACTATAAGGAATCGATGTGCCTAATTCTGCATACTCGGCGAAATGTTATACAAAGAAGCCTTCACCAAAGGAGTACTGCTACAATGCATCACGACCGCTGAAGGACAATATATCATTCGAGAAGCACACGCCAACATCTATGGCCCTCACACTGATAGACTCGCTGACCAAATTACATGATAAGGCTACTTCTGGCCGACAATGACCAGAGATTGCCACCCCTACGTCCAATTTTGCAAGCAATGCCAAGAACACACCACACTTATCAAAGCTCCATCAGTTTCATTAAACACTATGACCTCGTCGTGGCCATTTTCGATATGAGCATTCGAAGTCATCGGACCTTTCACAGACACAGTTGGGAACACTCACAAGCATGCATTCATACTTACGACAACCGAATACTATACCAAATGGGCAAAAATTGAATCTTATGTCAGAATCACCACTTTAACACTCGTAAGGTTTATTGTTCATAATAATATTACCAATTTTGGAGTACCCAGAATGTTTGTCACCAACAACGGACCATAGTTCATCGCAGAGAAGACGAAGAAGCTATGCAAAAAATTCGGCATCGATCTATGCCACTCATTACCGCTCTACCCTCAAGGCAATGGACAAGCAAAAGCTACAAACAAAACGCTGATTCGAATTCTGAAGTGCACAGTAGAAACTAGTAATGGAGCCAACTGGCCCGAACGACTACCAGAAGCACTTTGGGCATATACGACCTCTATTCATACGGCCACTGGCCAAACTCCCTTCCTCCTTACCTACGGGATGGAGACAGTCTTACCATATGAAATACAAGTATCTTTCTTACGGATTCAACTCAATGATGAGCTATCCTTAGATGAAAGGAGAATTGCCCTACTCATGCAGCTAGAGCAATTTTATGAAACACGTCTAAGGGCAGCTGATCATGCTCAGGTATATCAGAGGAGAGTGGCCAAAGCCTACGACAAGAAAGTCCTCAAACGAGCCTTTAATATTGGAGAATTAGAGAAATTCATGTCTTCCAAGCACGCCCATCCAAAAGGAAAACTGAAACCAAACTGGGAAGGCCCTTATGTTATAACAGCCGCATACCCTAGGAATGCCTAAAAACTGGTGAGCCAAGACAGGGAAGAACTCCCTAGCCCTTGGAATGCCATGTACCTTAGAAAGTACTATCCTTAGCCCTGTGATCATCACATCCAGTGGTTAAATACTTATACTTATCACCCCTGTAGTCGTCACAACCCATTCATTGGTCGTACATCATCAATTCTCAGAATATCCTTAAGACTTTTGATTTATCGCCCGCTTCCTCATTCAGGCAATCTGACTAAAAGGACTAGTGACCTATCTAATCTCTTTCAAAAGTATAAGTAACACCTGATCCTCATTCCCCTTTCCCCGCCATTAGAGGAGCCGTTAGAGAAAAAAAATGAAGATGTCAGGTTCAATCAAAACTCATTGTTATTGCGCTAGCAGGATGCTTTCAAACATATATATATATATATATATATATATATATATATCGACAAAAAATTGAGCGAGAGCATTACGACGAATGAACAAGTCAATGAGCTCAGGGAAGCATAAGCAGGCCATGAGGAAATCTCTGGTATTTTACTAGAAGTGTATAAGCAAGCTGCGAGGGCATCCCTGATGTTCCCATACTACTAGATGTCGTCGCAAGGTGGCGGGAGGAGGACAAACTCCTGCTAACCATAGGATGTGAGGTTTTGATGGTATCGAAACATGACGAAGAGCTCGATCATGGCACCTCGTATCTCTCTGAGAAAAAGATTGTTACTCATCCCTTTTGGAAATATTAGATACAAACTATTCCTCATATCATTAAGCCTTACTCCCCTCTTCTACTTTTTATTTTATTTTTTAGACGATAAATCAGAAGCCTGACAGGAGACCCCTAGGAATGAAACTAAGAAGCAATGAATGATGATTGATGCAATCACCTACCATACCTACCTACTTCTCCCTAACAACCACGGGATAGGATGACCAATACCCTAAGATAGACCCCCATATACAACTGACCTAATCAAAGAGACCTCCCCCGGTTTGGCGACAGTACTAATGAACGTTTCTTCAAAACTAACTCACCAAATACCCATGATTGCTTATAAACCCGAAGTACTTATCTAAAACCCAGAAAAGCTCCATTGCATCCACACACTAGGGCATTTTTTTTGGTCGAAAGGAGAATCACATTAGAAGCGTCGACTCATCCTCAAAAAAAAGGAGAAATGACAAAGTTACCATCTGAAGAATGCTACCGAAGATGTTGTACTGCCGACACTACCACGCTCCTACACTGGGGCATTTTTATTTTACTATTTTTATTATTTCCATCTTAGCTATTTGCTTTCCCTATTGTATTATTTTTATTTTAAAAAAGAAAAGAAAGAAAAAAAGACATATATCCATCTTTTACTACCAGACCTCGGTCTGAGACACTCACCCCCCTTTACAACTAGCAAGGGGGCGAACAAAAATTACTAATAGCGTTACCTTTACATGTGCAAATACAAAGCAATCCTCAACCAGCACCAGGACAGCACAGGAAGCATCCAAGTCCCGATGACGATTGACAGCACTAGAAAAAAAAGAGAAGCGAAAGGCAAATGCAAGAGGTAATCAAAAGAAAAGGAGCCAATTAGGTACATCATCTAGACCAAAAATCTCTCCATATATATATATATCAAAATTTTCTTTTCTTTTTACATTTGTCACCAGGGGCATCCCCCTTGTATATACAACATACACTCAATGGAAAAAATAAACATACACACACACCCCTACTCCCTACGCTGCCGCTGGGATGGACGAGCATCGTTGTCGCCAGTGTCATCAACTCAGAGGTCTGTAGACTGATCATCCGAAAATACAATCTCGACACCCAGAGTTCGTGGAACCTCTAGATGATGAGGCCGCGCCACAGAACCCCCCTTACTCATCTGGCTAATAGATCGTCTCGATAGAGAATAAGGAGGATACCTCGCAAGAATATCACGAACGACCGAATCCTCACGAGCATCACCCTTGACGCTATCACATGACATGTGACGAGACTCCCTAGCCAAGGGACCCGTAGCCCTCTCACCATCATCCTTAGCTACACCCTGCTCAATCTCGGATACCTCTTCCCTGACCACCACCTGGTCACCCTCCGATACCTCCTCTCTAACCATCTCCCGAATGTCCTCCCCTACAATAGCATTGGTTCGAGCCTCAGAGGTCTCACCTATCTCCCCCATCATCATCCTCTCCAACTCAGAAACTGTAAGCTCGTGCCTCCCACCACCCTCAGACTCCATCCTAGAACAAAGAGCTTGAAAATTTGGAATGAACGGAAGAAAAGGTGCCTGAAGCGGCGATCGGATCGCGCGATATCACGAAAATACAAAAACTAGAGCACAAAGAAACAAGAAAATAAAGAATCGAAGACCAAAATGGATAACATGAGAAAAAATAAAGAACTTTGAACTATTTATAGGACATGCCCAAATCGCGCACGTAAACTCACGCGTTTAAACCAATCACGCACCATGGTTCACGCACTTAATTTGGATCAAATGACCAGTCTTAAGCGCGTAACCTAATCATCGCCCGCTCAAACTAACCCGACCACTTGGTTGCGCACCACCTACCGAGCACGTAATCACCTCAAGTGCCCAAACTGGCACGCGCGAATGATAGCAGTCACTTCAACAGTGACCGGCCACCGCCCTTATCCTGCGCCCCTCACCGTGCGTTTAACTCGGTTAAATGACCAGAATCTGACACGTAATAACTTTCTAACGCCCTGGAATGCGCACACTCATTCAGGCGTGCAATTTGTCTATGCGCTCGGAGTGAAGCGTACAATTTCCCAAAAACAAAAAAAAAATATGCCCCAAAATAGCAAGTTCACAGGTCTAAAATTAGGAGACTTCAGACACTAATTGCCAACCTAAACTACACTCTTACTAAGACCAATCCAAAAACACTTCTGACTTAGAACATATACACTTCAAACCAAACTGAAAACTGAAAAAAAATGCCTTTCGACATCATTTATACACTTCACCTAGAACCAAACTAAACAACAACAAAAAAATATGAATCAAACTAAAAAAATGCCCCCCAACATCATTTACACACTTCAACTAGGACCGAACTAAACTAAACAAAAAAAAAGAGAAAGAAAAATGCCCCCCATCACTTACGCACTTGATCTTGGACTAAGCTAAACTAAACTAAAAATGCTCCCAACATACTCCCGATTTGAAATAAAAGGAACCAAAATAAATCAAACTTAAATAAGAAAAATATTACACTCAAAACAAGTTAAGTCGTAAAGTGAATCAAACCAAAAACATAACCACAAGAGAAATTAAGAACATAATTATTTCATTTCATAGATAAAATGATTACAAAACACACTGAGGGGATACCCTCTGAATATATAAATTAAAACAAAGAACTTAAAATCCGCACGTTCAGGCAATGCCCGAATCCGGATTTATTCAGGAAACTAGAAATCTCAGAGAAATTCAGAGGAGGAACACACCCTGAACGAATTTTAACAAAAATCTCATCTTTCCCTCTTCCCCTAGCATGGTAGCAATTTGACTGCTACCCTGCATTCCCAATCCCATCCATTCTCAATAATCCACTTAATAATCACAACTCTTCGGGTTCAATACCTGGGATACAAAATAAAAGGGAAGAAAAGGCATTAATGCACAAAATCACAAACAAAAATGCTCCAAAACTTTTAATCCTAAACTTGAAATAATAAAATTCAAAACAACAAGAACCCAAAGCCCCTTAGCTCACACATTTATAAGCTATACCTCCTAAACCACAGGATGACAAGTGTCACCCCTTCAAGCCCTTCCAATCTAATTAAATCCAAAACCAAACACATACCCGCTTGAAAGACCACAATCTAGGGCAAACATAGATAAACTAGTGATCATGCAACACTAACTCCCTAAGAAACACCAATCAAAGCAAAGTAAACAAACCAATGGGATTCAAACACTTAACGCCCCTCGAGAAATTTTAAATTAATTCACACACTTTTAACGAGTACCAAACCAGATCAAACCTAAGACCAAAAATACCTTAAACAAAAAAAACTCTCCAAAATGAGACCCTAACTTGTTTGGGACCCCACAAAAAAAAATGCCCCCAACAAACCCATCAAAACCAAGTAAATCCCTTAAATAAAATTCCGTAAAACAAATTAATCTCAGATAAACCCTGAATAACTCCAGAATGAATCCTAAAACTCTAAGCTAAACAAAATCCTAAACTAAATCAAATAAATCAAATATGCATGACTAATCCATTAAACAAGTTAAAACAAATGACTAAGCACAATAAACAACAAAAAAATAATGCTCCTTTATTCATTACTTAAAAATTTTATAAGTATCACCGGAGGCATACCTCTTGAACTTATAACCCAAAACGAAAACCTATAACTTAACTTACAACCCAAAATAAAAACTAGAAACCCAAAACGGACACAAAGCGAGGAGCAGAACATCCATTTGGAGGCGTTAGAAAGATTCCCGCCAGATTTGGAGCCTCCAATCGAAGACTTCAGGGAGGATTGGTTGGGAAACACATCCCTCCACTTGTTACTCCTCTTCCGCCATCTTCGCCTCCTCCGTCGCCGCCTCCTCTATGCTGCCTTCACTGCTCCCTAAAAAGGATCGATGTGAAGAATAGCACCCTCATTTCCAATACCGCCCATTCCCAGAATAATGTCGTCCTTAAGCATCACCTCAAGACGAAGATCACGCAAAATAATGCACATAGGAAGAAACAACATACCAATCGGAAGGTTAGATCGCTCGATATCGCCAAAACATGACTTTTAGAACACAAAATATCCAGAAAAGGTAAAATTCGAGACTAAACCAGAGAATGAGAAAAAAATGAAGGCTCTCTCACTTACATAGAGTACAGCCTTAATCACGTGTCCAGACACGTGCGCTTAACTAAGTCACGCGCCACACACAATGCGCACAATCTGAAACACGCACTTCGAAAAGAGCGCGCAATTGAACTATCGCCCGCGCCAATGGCGCGATGCTCCGATCACACGCGAACTACAATCCACTCAAAACCATCAAACGGCTCATACAAGCTGCACAATATGAAAGGTTGCTCATACACTAACCTGGTGATGCCTCGATCATGCACTGCGATTATAGCGCACAATATAATCACAAGCACACTCAGCCACGCTTAAACAACCCTTCACACCTATGATCACACACCCAAAAATAAGCGTGCAATCACATTGAGCGGCAGCTTGTTAAGACCTGAAAAGTACCACTTTTCACCCCTTAACTTAAGCTTTGATTAGACCCATAGCCACCTAATAAGTCCTTGTAAAGTGTTTTATGTAGGTAATAACCAGCAGTGAAATAAGGCCAGGAATCCTGCTAAGGAGCCTGTTTTGGCACCAGAAGTCCCTCAGAAGGATGGACTCTGAATCCAGACCTGAAATGAGCCTCGCGCAGTCCAGCTGAGCTTCCCAAGACTCTACAACAACTTCTCGCGCATATGATTGACTGAAGAGCTTCAGAAGCATAAGCTTGCGCAGCTCTCGCGAAGCTCAAGAGTAGAACACATAGCGCAGTCTCACGCAGTTCAAAGCAGACCTCTCTCAACCTTGCGCAGTTCACTCAGAACGGCTAAAGAAGAGAGAGCTTCAGAAGACTCCTCGCGCAGCTGTCGCGCAGTTGTCGCGGGATGTAATTATTAGAAGAGAACTCCTCACGCAGTTCTCGCGCCATTCAAGAAAAGAGCATCCTTGCAAAGGCAAAGCCATCCTCGCGAAGATCAATTAAGACATGGAACCTTGCAAAGTTTAGAACTCATTAAAGCCTCGCGAGGTAACTCGCGAAGTCCAGTGAAGAGAAGTGCTCATGAAGTTCTTGCGCTATTCAAATCTGTCCTCACGAAGATCAACCCAGCGACTGCTTGAACTCCAACCTCGCGACTGCCTAAAGAGCAAACCAAACCAACCTCGCGACGGTTGAAGTTTCAATTTCAAATCATCCTAGTGAAGAGTAAAAGCTACCACGCGACAAGTCTGGGAAACAATGGCTACCTAGCGAAGCTCTGAACCTCAAACTTCCATCTCTTCAGTAGAGGACTTTCTAAGAATTTCTAGTGATTAGGGCGCACACTCCCACGCACAAATCTCTATGCACGTGCCCCAAGGCATCAAAGGATCACTATTCGGCCATGTGGCATCATTAAAATTAGGGTTTCCTAATCCTAATGCACCGCCACACCACTGCTATAAATACCCATACTTAGCTTAGGTTTAGGGAGCTTAGACCATCTTTTCTTTCTACATCCTGGAATAGCTGGGAATACATCTCATTTCTGGGAGACTTGATCTGAGATCGTTGTGTTTTTCTTTTATAGCCGTAAGTAGTTTTCTTTTTCTTTTCCCTTCTCTCCATAGTCCAGCACTTGCTGGCTATGTCTTTGTATGCATTTTGAACTAGATTAATGGAAGTTCTGTAATAGGATCTGTACCTTGTGGGATTTGTGTTTGAATGTGAGATGCTCTGTGCAAGGCTGCTGCCTTGTGATCTGCCAGTGCTTTGGTTGTGTTTCAAAGTAAGGGAGGACTGATTCTAAGGGCCATTCAGATCCAAGTGACTTGTGTGTCTGGGCTATCATGGTCCTATAGAGCCTTAGCCTCACCACTGGACCCACTAGATCTGAAATCCCCATGGGAGCTTGAGCTGGTAGCCTTGTGACCATGGTGGTGGCAGTGATATTCTTATTTTGTCTTGGGCTCCGTGAGGAGGATAGCCTCTGGGATAGTCTGTGACCATTCAAGTGGACAGGTTATAGCCTTAGGGTGATTCTAATTCACCGATCCAAGATGGATCCTTCTTCTTTACACCTGAGCTTGTAGAAGCCTAGTGGTGGATTGTACAGAGGCAGACTCCCTTATATTGGTATAGATCCACTATCAGATGTTAGATCTAATCTAGTTATAGAGATTGTAGGCTTGTTACTGGACCATTGTAGCCTCACTCAAGCAATGGACAGCTAGATCGAAGGTTGTACTCAATCTCTGGTTGGTTCTATGTGTCTGGGTTATCATGGTCCTATACAGCCTTAGCCCCACACATAGAGCTTTAGAGGTTGAGGTTCCCTATGGATTCTTGAGCTGGTAGCCTGGATGAAATAGTGCCTGCAATGATTAATTTATTTTGACCCATCCCTGGATTGTGGTTCCCCTATGGGATAGTCTATGACCATTTGAGTGGACAGGTTATAACCTTAAGGGATTGAATCATGGCAGAAGTGATGGGTTGGATCCTTTCTCCTCAGTGGTGATAATGTAGCCATTGGACAAGATTTCTATAACATCAAATCTGAATCTGAGTTATAAAACTCCTCTGATCTAGGCTCAATAACATACTTCTCACCCTTTTATATTTATTTTCCACACTCCATCCATCCTCTCAACCATTTTTGTAGTTTAGACATTAGAGTGCCTTAGAATACTTAGAATAAGTGACCTTAAACTCCCCTCCTTTTAGGACTGCCAGATCTGTAGTTAGATCTGGAGGGACTACTAGAGATGGCTCCTTTGGAGCTGTAGATCACCTTTCCCTGTGGGACAAACTCTTACTTATCAAAACTTGCTACAATGGACCCTGTATCTTCCAGGTCTAGGATTTCTTAGTTGTGCTACTTTCATCCCCTGTTTTACTCTTTTTTTGATTTTTAAATTACTTTTACCACCAACCATTAAAGAAAGCACACACTCAGAAGTCCACAACAAGTTTTTGGCATCGTTGTTGGGGACAGATGATCTATTAGTAGACCCTTAGTTTTTGTATTCTTAGTATTCTTTACAAATGTGAACAATTGATACTGCTGATATAATTTTGAACCTTTCTTGCAGATCTAGACAACAATAGTGAAGGACAGTTGGACTATAATTGGAGCTTAGCTACCTCTGTTTGCAAACTCTCTGACTTTTAAAACTCTGTCTATCTTTCTTAAAAATTTTCTAGCAGTATCTAGGATAGTTTTAAATGTATTCTTTGAATAGCTATAAACTAGTTAGATAAATTTGTTAATTGTACAGACATTCTTTTGCAATGTGCCTGCAAGAAGCTTTCCTTGCTATTGGTGTGCTTGTATGCTAGGGAGGAGATCTCTCAGCCTTACTTTAGAGCCTCTTAACCCTGAGTTAGAAAGGGGAAGGAGACTTAGAAGAGACAGGCACACCACCGGAGAGCCCCCAAGTGAATCTGTGACAGCAATTATGGGTGAAGAACAACCCAAAACTCTCAAGGAATTGAATGCTCCGGATGACTATAACTCCCCTTTTAGCATTCAATTCCCCGATGTTCAGGGGAATTATGAAATAAAAACTTCAATCATCCAAATGCTGCCCTCTTTCCATGGGCTTAGCAAGGAGGACCCTTACAAGCATATTGACCAGTTCTTGGCCTTGTGCACCACTTTTAATATCACTGGTTTGGGACCTGAGGCTACTAGGCTCAGACTCTTTCCCTTCTCTCTAAAGGATAGGGCCAGTACCTGGTTGACCACTCTTCCCAACAATAGCATTGCTTCATGGAAAGACCTGCAGACCAAGTTCCTGACCAAGTTCTTCCCTGAGACCAAAACTAGCCAGTTGAGGAAGGAGATTCTTGCTTTTGCTCAATCCCCAACTGAGGATTTTAACCAGTCCTGGGATAGGTTTAAAGAAATGCTCAAACAATGCCCCCACCACAAGATCCCAGAGTGGCAACTTGTACAAATCTTCTACAATCGAATTGATGAGAAAAATAGAGATATGGTCGATGCCTCTTGTGCTGGATCCTACATACACAAGACTGCTGAGGAGGCATGAGAATTTTTTGAGGTGATCAGTGAGAATGCTTTTCAAAAGCCATCCCTGGCAAGAGCTAGTCAGGAATCTGAGTCAAAGGTGGGGCCTGCTGCTGGATCAAGAGGAAAAGTTTTTGAGGTATCTGGGAACAATGACCTGCAGCTGCAAATGGCAAACCTCTCTATGAAGTTTGACAAATTACTGACTGTGATGCAACCCAGAAGGGCTGCTCATGTCGCGGAGGCATGTCTGATATGCCAGTCCCCACAGCACACAGTGGAGGAATGTCCATCTGCAGGGCAATTTCTTGAATTGGTTTTGGAATATGCTGCTGCTGCTCAATCATATGCCTAGCAACAATCTGGGGGCTACAATAGACAGCCATATGGATACCAGCACCAAAATATCGGTTACCAATGGAGAGACCACCCAAATCTGAGGTGGAGGTAAGACAACTACATGCAGCCCCAGCAGATGTTGCCCTTACCACAAAGGCCATAGCAGCAGTTCAATCAAGGGAATGCCCCTAGGTCTAACTTCCAGCACCATCAGTAGCCCCATCAGCAACAAAATCAATTGGTCGTACCCCCATCTCAACCCAGAAATACTTCTTTCGAGGACCAGGTCTTGACCTCACTACAAAACCTGAGTTCCTTGGCTTAGATTGTGAATTCTCATGGTCAGAGCATCAAGAAGATGGAAGAACAGATTGGCCAACTAGCGAATACCTTAGCCAAAAGAGAAGAGGGAAGGTTGCCTAGTCAACCAGTGGTTAACCCCGAGGGCCAATTTTTGATTGGTGAAGGATCCTCAAACCCTGAAGGGGATCTTTCATTGAATTGATGATAAGAACTGTGCACCTTTGTATGATGTGTACTTTATAGTTTAGAGGAATTTGTAGTGATCTTGTTGGAATCTGAGTTTAGTGCTTTATGCCTACTTTTATTCCTGTTCCCTTTGTTTGACAATTTCAAGTGATTGAATGATGATGGTATTGTTTGAATGCTTTTCATGATGTGTGAATTTAATGCTTTGAGAGTATGGGAAATTTTGAATGTTTTATAATGCTTATGGGTGTCCCTGAAAGCGAGCCTGTGAGAGAATCCACCCACAAAATAAAGGTCAAAAGGCTGACTAGTGGGTGTGTGAATTCTGACTCTGTTAAGCCATCGCGGGGTTCTGAAAATTTGGTTTGGTTTCCTCTCGCGCAGTTCATAAAGAATTACGTTGCTTTCTTTGTCATGAGTTTCGAGATAGTGTGAGCTGCCTCGCGCAGTTTAAATGAACATCCAATCTCGCGACCCATTCATGCCCATCCAGCAAGTGGATATTTTCAAAGCGAGCCGAGCCTCGCGATATTTAAAATACCACCCCGCGCTGCTTTTCTTTACTGCTTTCTCTTTCCTCTCCTGCCAGCGAAACCCTAGCTCCCACTCCTCTCAATCTCGCTCCTCCAGCATCTTGTCTACAGTTCATTGCTCACTTTGAAATTCTGAATTTTTGTTCTTAAAGCCTCCATCAATAATTGCCCCCTGCTAGGAGCTCTTGCGGTCTACCGTGCATCAAATTAAACAGAACCCTAACTTTTAGGGTAAGACTCAGCTCTTAATCTTTTCTTTCAAAATTTCAACTGCACACTCACCAAGGAGAATCTTGATGGCTCCTAAAAGTGCACCTGTGACGAGAGCCAGGGACCAGGCCATCGTGGAGCCTGCCCCTAAGAAAACCAAGTCCTCTACGGCACAACAAAAAGGGAAGGAGGTGGTTCCTGAGGTGGCTGCAAAAACACCTGATTACTCTACTCCCTCTGAGCTCCTCATTTCCATTCCCTTATAGTCTGAAGCCATTTTTGATATATCTTTCTTTGAAACTGAGCCGTTGTCAGCACCTGCCATTGAGTTCTTGCGCAAGGCTGGTTTGTTCCCCTTGATGCAAATGATTCCTACACTAGCCTATCCTAGGTTAGTGCAACTCTTTTACCAGCACCTTAGGGTCAGACCAGACACACATGGGCAGCCAGGCCTCCTTGTGTTAGTTGACAATTTTGAGATCTTTGCTAACCCAGCTGATTCTTTGAAGTCATGGGCATCCCTGCCATTTTTTATCCCAACTGTGGTTATGGCTCCCCTGTGAGTGCCCCCATTGACATAATTGCGCAGGCTATTACTAGAGGTTTGAAGGCCACAGGGGACTCCATCAGAAGAAGAGATTTGGATCCCAAATTGTTATTCATTGATCAAGTGCTGAGGAAGAATATCTATTACTCCGGCCATCAGTAAGAGAGGAGGACACCAATTGCTGATGCTCTCTATTCCTTCTCTCTGGCCATGGATTTAATGCTGCATGGTTGATTTTTGAGGCCATGAAGGATATGATGGTGAAGCTCAGGCTGCAAAAGAAGATCCACACTCTCCCCTATGGAAGACTCATCACCAAATTACTGCTGAGGGGAGGGTACAAGATACCAGTGGGGGAGTTATCTGCTGACCTCACTCCCACCACTTTTGCCAAAAGACAATGGGGGATCAACAGAAGTTTGATGGATCCTCTAAAGAAGAAGAAGGCTGAAGCTCAGGTTGTTTCTGAGTAGGGAGAGGGAGCTGCTGTGGCAAAGGCCACCCCTGCCCCCAAAAAGAAGGCTAAAGCCCCTGCTCCAAAGAAGGTGGTGCGAGCTTTTGTCACCTCTGCTTCTGTAGCAACACCTCCATCCACCACACTTGCCTCTCCATTAATTTCTTTGCCTATTCCATCTCTCCCTTTATCTCTCTTATCTCCCTTTTCCATTCCACCTCCCACTGTGATTCGTTCTTGGGTGGAAAGTGTTGAACCCCATGACAACACTCCCCCTTCACCCACCTTACCTCAATACACGGCCCCAGTATCTCCAACATCATTTGACCTAAACCCTGACAGCCCTCCCTTGATCACATACCTTAAAAAGAAAACCTCTCACACAACAGCTACCATACCTTTACCTACCCCACCCACCCCTATCACTCCCACAGACACTCCACATATTGACCAACCTTTAGTCCAACCTCTCCCAACTATATCTCCACTCCACGATCTTGACTTTAACCTAGCCACCACTTCAGGGTATCAGGCCTTCATGACTACCTTGCTTGATACCTTGCCCACCCATGATATCCCCTCCCAGTTCCCCACTCCCTTCCCCACATCACTCACGGACCTTTCATCTTCTCCCCCTACAACTTTCCATCATGCCCCCACTTCCCCTTTCCAACCTGTTCCCTCCTATCCTCATACTCCACCCCAACCAACCTCAGATACCCTTACCCATATCCTTTCCCTCATACATGACATCCAGACCCAGCTATCCACCACAACACAAACCCAAGTCCAAATGCAAACTGACATCACCAACATATAATCCACCCTTCAAACATTGATAAACCCACCCATCTCTACACAACCTCCTACCACCCCACTCATCCAGCCCCCTTCCACCTCTGACTCCACAGTGCAACTAGACCACACCCCAATTGACTTACCTACACCCATCACCCTCCAAGACACCATACCCCACCACTCCTTCCCCACTCTACCTATCCTCCCCCCACTAATATTACCTCCCCCACAGTTTAGCAACACTTCTACCCAAACAGACCCCATTCCCTTCCCATCCACCTTT
This sequence comes from Chloranthus sessilifolius, assembly GCA_021018995.1. NCBI lineage: Eukaryota > Viridiplantae > Streptophyta > Magnoliopsida > Chloranthales > Chloranthaceae > Chloranthus > Chloranthus sessilifolius. Next base: position 46,887,053 of record CM037596.1, read on the forward strand.
CCCATTCAACCCCACCTATTTGCAACCCCACCCCTTCCATTTCGACCCTTCACCATTCCATTCTTCCCTTACCCAGAACCATCCGCATCCACTGACCTTTGTTTATTTCACTTTTCACCCATAACTTCCTTTCCACCTCTTCTCCTACCCCCTCCTCAATTCACTGATCATTCAACACAGACTGCCCCAGCCTTTTCCACCCCTCCTCTTGACTTCAACCCTACATCCCCCACTTTTCCCTCCCAGGATCAATCACCTTCTACTTCTTCCACTGCATTTCTACCAATCTTACCTAGACACTCCTATTACACCCCTCCCTACTTCACCCTCCTCCATGCCATGAGGGACAATGCCTATATCAAGAGGGATGTTCTCAATGACATGGCCCAACTCTGACAAGCCATCGAATACCCCTTGCTACAGAAAATGAGTGACTTGAAGCTTGCTCATAGCGAGCAGCTAAGAGATATTTCCAAGGGGTGGGAGGCAATTTTGGAGACACTCAATGCGAACAAGGCTGCGGCAACTTATTACAGAATGACTAGTGAGATTAAAAAAGCCAATGCCAAAAGGGTGAAAAAGCATGCCAGGTTGTTAGAAAGGAAACTGAACAATGCTCAGGAGATCAACAAACTCAGTAAGGAGCTTGCAGATACCAATCTCTTGTGGGCTACCAAGAAAATTGAGATTTTGGAATAGAGGGTTACCTTCCTACTATCCCAACCAATTCAGGCCACCCCTCTCGCCATAGCACCCCCTGAGGCCCCATCCTCTTCCACACAACCAGGCCCATCTTCTTCCACTCCCCCACCTTTACACCTACAACTGTTCCCCACCTCCTCATTCTAACTCCGGTACCTCCTCCTGTTCCTACTCTAGCTCCTGCTCCTATCTCAGTGCCTCCCCCTGTTCCCTCTCCTGCCCCCAAAAGAAAACGAACTCCTTCCAAGAAACCTCCCACTTCCAAAAGAGCCACTATAGCCCAAAAAGGAAAAAGGCCAGCCCCTCCATCCCCACCTCCAAAGGTCACCAGAGCTTCTGCTCAGGATGATCCCCATGGTCGCCTACTTTCCAAAGAGGAATGCAGACAGGCTGCTGCTGCCCTTGGATTGGATCCCACTGAGCTTTTTCCTTCTGACTCAGACTCTGATTCCGCCCCACCTATGGATCCCAGTGCGCAGACTATTGTTGCTGCTCCTTCATCAAGCCCTGCTGAACAATCTTATCCTCAGAGAAGGAAGGTTGCTGCCAAGAGGACTACTCCCCCAACTGCCTCTTTGAAAATTGGCAAAGACAAATCTGCCCAGTCTAAGGAGGCACCACCTTTAAGGCAGCCAGTGAAAGGGAAGAGCCCGGCCATTCCTGCTGCAAAAGACAAAGACAAATCTTCTGTGGCTCCCCCTAAGCTTGCCAAAGGGAAAAGTCCTCCCCTGCCTCAGGTGAAAGCAAAAGATAAATCCCATGTTCTCCCTCCTGAGCCAGCACAAGCCCAATCCCCTCTTATTCCCCCTCCGACTCAGCAAGGGCAAGCCTCCAAAGGTAAGGGCCCCAAAGGAAAATCTCCCACCAAACCCCCTGAGCCAACCACTGATCAATCTTTCGAGATCCCTCCTGAACCAAAGAGGAGAAAAATGAGGGTCAAGGCTCCAAACATACCCAAAATTGCCGAACAAAGAAAGGCCGAGAGAGAACAAAAGAAGAAAGAGGAGGAGGCTTACCTTCAAAAACATGCCAAGAAGATGGGTTGGGACATGTTTTGAGCCATATTCTGACTAGATTGTACCTAGGATTTTATCTATTTCTGCACTCTTTTGCTTCGGTTTTCTTGTAGTTTGTACATTTCTCATGCTTAATAGACTTTATTCCCCTGTCATTACTATCTTGCTTTGTCTGCTGTGTGTTTTGTTTCTTGTTCTGGCCTTTTATGCTTTAATAAATCTGTTGCACCGCCACCTTTGAACCAGTGAGGACACTGCTCCCCATAGATTTAGGGGTGTGGCAGGCAGACCCTGCCTATGGAATAGTTAACCTAAGTGCAGCAAACTCATCTGAGTAATATGCAAATGGATCTATGCTCACTTAAGAATCATGAAAACAAGAAATTTAAAATTTCTGCAAACTTTAGACATTATAAACTTTTAAATATTTCACATTTCCATGATGATATCACCAAGGAAACTCACTTGTATCGGCACTTAGTGAATCATTAGAGAGAGAAAAAGGTGAGGAAATACTTAAAAGTTCAAAGGAAGACCATAACCAGTGAGAAGTGGGCCTATAAAAAAATTTTCCATCCTTTGAGGAGTAACCAAGGCAATCTCTTCTAGTTCTAAAGACTGGCTGAGTCACTGTGCTCACTAAAAGTTAGGTAACTCCAAGTTAAAACAACTGACAGTACTCATGAGACTTAGGAAAGGATCAAGGCCTTCTCTTGGACAGTTTGAGCCTAAAAGGACCAACCCTAAAGCAACTGCCCTTGTCCATATCCCCCTGTTGTCGCTCCAAGTGTGCCATAAATGTGTGCATTATGAATCAAAAATTAAAGAATTAAAGAATGCTAAGTTATATGGATGTTAACTTATGAAAGGGATATCAGCACATTGGGGCTAACACTGGCCTGCAAGATCAGGGCCAATTGTAGCAAGTTTTTAAAGTAAGTATTTCAAGATCGTCCACAGAGAAGTTTGTCTAAACTGAGAGATAAACCTCCAGATCTGTGCTACCAGATCTGGCTCTATAATTATCTAAAATAAAGAATAGATAAAAGAGAGTGTTGGATTGTGTCACATTTAACTATAAGCAAATAAAGAAAAGAACTAACTACATGATCCAGATCCGAGTTGGGGAGATGTTTAAAATAAGACAAATGCAGAAATAATAGCTTCATGTACTTTAGCCTCTAATTTTAATGGAGAATCAGAGTTCAACAGGCGATTCAATCTTCATCGGCTACCAAACAGATGTAAGAGAAATAAATCCAAATTAAGGAATAGGTTTAGACTTATGGTCGTGATCTGTCCACTTAAATGGTCACAGATCATCGCTACCTAGTCATGGCCTATTCTTTAGTTCGTAACATGAACATCAGTAAATGTCGCTGAATTAGGTTACCAACGCTAATTCGCATGGGATGATGAATTAAGGAAGTTGGATGCGGATAAGTGAATCTAAAGAAGTCTAATGCACTAAGGTGATCATTGGTAACCCTCGACATGACTCCAATGGAGAAGACACAAATTACAAAACAACCTTTTAAAATCCAACGTTACAATTCTGAGCACGGCTTCTTAGAGAGCCCTCGGACTTCTTGAGCTTCTCGAAGAGCCCTCAGTTCTGATCTTGAATCCGAACTTGGAAGTACAAATCACTCACAATGGCTCTCAAAGGTAAACTACAAGAAGGGATTCTGAGGGGTTCGGATAAGCTATCGAGGAATGAGGGAAACAGAGATGAAAACTCTAAAATCTGGATACCCAAATTGGGCAAATGGTTCGCTCTATTTATAGTTTTCCCTAAGTCCAATTTCGCGATGTGTATCAACCAATCGAATTGGATAGATCTCAGATCAACCAATAGGAGTCGAGCACCGTGGATCGAGATCATTCCGGCCAATGAAAATGCTCGATCTCGTTCAACCAATCGTTAGAAGCATCAATTTGTATGGGAATTCAAAAGTCCTGCTTGAGCTTCTAGAAGTTCCCGCCAAGTGATTTCATCTTTGGGTTTTCACACGTATGAATATGCCTTTGGTTTGTGCTTGGAATCTTCCTAATGTCTCGGGCTTTTAATTACATTGGGGCGTCTGCGAGAGTTTAGAAATGCCCTTCAAAGTGGTCAGAATCCTCAAAGATGCCATTTCGCAGAGTTTAAGGGTCTTTTCGCAAAGTAATTTGGCTCCTGAAGCTCTTTTCGTGGGGTTTCAGTTCTGTTCGAATTAAACTTTTCTTCTTTTCGCAAAGGTCATTCTTCTATTCGAGGAGTGTTTTCTTCTTTTCGCAAAGTTCAAGGTTCTTTGCGAATAGTAGAAGTTCTTTGCGAATTGAACTCTAGGCTCCCATTCTTCTTTGCGAATTGACTTTTAACTTGATTTTTCCTTTGCGAATAGTAGAAGTTCTTTGCGAATTGAGCTTTAGCTTCCATTCTTCTTCTTCAGGTCTTTTCTTGCTCTTTTAGGACCTTTTTAGCCATTGCTGAGGCTATTTCTTCACTCCCTCTTTGAGCTTGACATGCGTTGTCAGCTTTTTTGATCATTTTAGGATGGTTTTCGGATTTGGACCTGTCTTTTTGGTTAGCTGCAATATGAACACTAAAGCACTTATTTAGTACTCTCAAGGGTCTTTCAAGGCTCATGTTTAGGGGTGAAAAATGGTATTTTTCACTACTTAACACCCCCCCCCCCTTTGAGCTTTAAATCCTAATTTTCTTCAAAATACACCTGAGTACTTGAACCTGAACCGATGAGCCTGCTTCAGCCTACCCTCACTCTGAGAATTCAGAAGGTAAAGGAGAAAAGGTTGGAAATGAACTAGCTATGGTCAACATTAAGTGAATGGAGAAGAAGCATCTCAAAACTTCTGGTAGTATGGTAACTGAGAACATGGTGGCATTTCTGAAAAGCAAAAACGAAAATAAAAAGAAGAAAATTCTATCAAAAGGAAACAAAAATAATAATGAAGAGGAGTAAGGGAGGAGTCAAGGGGAACTTTCATTGGAGAATCAAAATCAAGAAGAGAAACTGATCACTTCAAATCTGAAAATCTCAAAGAAGATGAAGGGAGCTGAATTCAAGAAGGTGAAGTCATGAATCACCTCTGTCACCTACTGATATCTCAATTTGGAACCCCTTTTCAACCTTTCATTCTTTCAACCCCACTCCATAAGCCACATTATAGCCTAGTTAAAGCCCTTGTGATCCAAAGTTGAGTGAGTTGTCATGTGGAGATAAAGAGTTATCCAATCTATGGTGAGGAGGTTTCAATGATGTCAGCACTTAAGAACTCTGCCTATGCTCATGCTTACAGACCTATTTGGGGGATGTAACTGCTCTTGAGCCGGTGAGAAAATGAACCCCTCAACAAAACCTTTATGAGAGTATGCCCTGCAAAGTTTTTGGGTCTGAACTTGAATGCATCATGTATGACCTATAACCTAATTTTAAATCTGATGATGAGCTCAGTGCTGGCACACACTTGTGTAGTTTTCTGTGGTTATAAACTGATTGAAAATGCTATGCATTCATGAGAAGTTTATGATGTTTAAATTACTGTGCAACCAATGGATTAAATTTCTTTTATGATTATTGACTCAAGAGTAAACTAAGTCTTCTCCTTGACTACTCACTTGATGATGTTGCACTTTTGTTATCTGTTTCATTGAAGAAGTTTGTGGGTGTCTACACTGAAAACCCTCAGGAGACTTCACTCCTCCACTAGGAATCACATAGGGGTTCAAAAGGCTTGGTACATATGATAAATGTATTCGTGCTCCCTACGAAAGTGGCATTTAATTTTTGTAGTAGATTTAATGTAGCTTTGCTAAGGGACTAGCAAAGATTAGGTTTGGGGGTGTGTTAAGACCTAAAAAGTACCACTTTTCACCCCTTAACTTAACCTTTGATTAGACCCATAGCCACCTAATAAGTCCTTGTAAAGTGTTTTATGTAGGTAATAACCAGCAGTGAAATAAGGCCAGGAATCTTGCTAAGGAGCCTGTTTTGGCACCAGAAGTCCCTCAGAAGGATGGACTCTAAATCCAGACCTGAAATGAGCCTCGCGCAGTCTAGCTGAGCTTCCCAAGACTCTACAACAACTTCTCGATGATTGGTGAAGAGCTTGACATAAGCTCATGCTCACAAGCTCAAGAGTAGAACACATCGCGCAGTCTCATGCAGTTCAAAGCAGACCTCTCTCAACCTCGCGCAGTTCGCTCAAAACGGCTGAAGAAGAGAGAGCTTCAGAAGACTCCTCATGCAGCTATCGCGTAGTCGCCGCGGGATGCAATTATTAGAAGAGAACTCCTCGCGCAGTTCTCGCGCCATTAAAGAAAAGAGCATCCTTGCGAAGGCAAAGCCATCCTCGCGAAGATCAATTAAGACATGGAACCTCACGAAGTTCAGAACTCATTAAAGCTTCGCGAGGTAACTCGCGAAGTCCAGTGAAGAGAAGTGCTCATGAAGTTCTCGCGCTATTCAAATCTGCCCTGGCGAAGATCAACCTAGCGACTGCTTGAACTCCAACCTCGCGACTGTCTGAAGAGTAAACCAAGCCAACCTCACGACGATTGAAATTTTAATTTCAAATCATCCTAGTGAAGAGCAAAAGCTACCACGCAACAAGTCTGGGAAACAATGGCTACCTAGCGAAGCTCTGAATCTCAAACTTCCATCTCTTCAGCAGAGGACTTTCTGGGAATTTCCAGCGATTAGGGCACGCACTCCCATGCTCAAATCTTCGTGCACACGCCCCAAGGCATTGAAGGATCACTATTCGGCCACATTGCATCGTTAAAATTAGGGTTTCCTAACCCTAATGCGCCGCCACACCACTGCTATAAATACCCATACTTAGCTTAGGTTTAGGGAGCTTAGACCATCTTTTCTTTCTACATCCTGGAATAGCTGGGAATACATCTCATTTCTGGGAGACTTGATCTGAGATCGTTTTGTTTTTCTTTTATAGCCGTAAGTAGATTTCTTTTTCTTTTCCCTTCTCTCCATAGTCCAGCACTTGCTGGCTATGTCTTTGTATGCATTTTGAACAAGATTAATGGAAGTTCTGTAATAGGATCTGTACCTTGCGGGATTTGTATTTGAATGTGAGATGCTCTGTGCAAGGCTGCTGCCTTGTGATCCGCCAGTGCTTTGGCTGTGTTTCAAAGTAATGGAGGACTGATTCTAAGGGCCATTCAGATCCAAGTGACCTGTGTGTCTGGGCTATCATTGTCCTATACAGCCTTAGCCCCACCACAGGACCCACTAGATCTGAAATCCCCATGGGAGCTTGAGCTGGTAGCCTTGTGACCATGGTGGTGGCAGTGATATTCTTGTTTTGTCTTGGGCTCCGTGAGGAGGATAGTCTGTGACCATTCAAGTGGACAGGTTATAGCCTTAGGGTGATTCTAATTCACCGATCCAAGATGGATCCTTCTTCTTTACACCTGAGCTTGTAGAAGCCTGGTGGTGGATTGTACAGAGGCAGACTCCCCTATATTTGTATAGATCCGCAATCAGATGTTAGATCTAATCTGGTTATAGAGATTGTAGGCTTGTGACTGGACCATTGTAGCCTCACTCAAGCAATGGACAGCTAGATCGAAGGTTGTACTCAATCTCTGGTTGGTTCTATGTGTCTGGGCTATCATGGTCCTATACAACCTTAGCCCCACACATAGAGCTTTAGAGGTTGAGGTTCCCTATGGATTCTTGAGCTGGTAGCCTGGATGAAATAGTGCCTGCAATGATTAATTTGTTTTAACCCATCCCTGGATTGTGGTTCCCCTATGGGATAGTCTGTGACCATTTGAGTGGACAGGTTATAACCTTAAGGGATTGAATCATGGCAGAAGTGATGGGTTGGATCCTTTCTCCTCAGTTGTGATAATGTAGCCATTGGACAGGATTTCTATAACATCAAATCTGAATCTGAGTTACAAAACTCCTCTGATCTAGGCTCAATAACATACTTCTCACCCTTTTATATTTATTTTCCACACTCCATCCATCCTCTCAACCCTTTTTGTAGTTTAGACATTAGAGTGCCTTAGAATACTTAGAATAAGTGACCTTAAACTCCCCTCCTTTTAGGACTGCCAGATCTATAGTCAGATCCGAAGGGACTACTAGAGATGGCTCCTTTGGAGCTGTAGATCACCTTTCCCTGTGGGACAAACTCTTACTTATCAAAACTTGCTACAATGGACCCTGTATCTTGTAGGTCTAGGATTTCTTAGTTGTGCTGCTTTCATCCCCTGTTTTACTCTTTCTTTTATTTTTAAATTACTTTTACCACCAACCAATAAAGAAAGCACACACTTAGATTTGAAGGGTCTACTAATAGATCATCTGTCCCCGACAGCGGTGCCAAAAACTTGTTGTGGACTTTTGAGTGTGTGCTTTCTTTATTGATTGGTGGTAAAAGTAATTTAAAAATCAAAGAAAGAGTAAAACAGGGGATGAAAGTAGCACAACTAAGAAATCCTAGACCTGCAAGATACAGGGTCCATTGTAGCATGTTTTGATAAGTAAGAGTTTGTCCCACAGGGAAAGGTGGTCTACAGCTCCAAAGGAGCCATCTCTAGTAGTCCCTCCAGATCTGACTACAGATCTGGCAGTCCCAAAAGGAGGGGAATTTAATGTCACTTATTCTAAGTATTCTAAGGTACTCTAATGTCTAAACTACAAAAAGGGTTGAGAGGATGGATGGAGTGTGGAAAATAAATATAAAAGAGTGAAAAGTATGTTATTGAGCCTAGATCAAAGGAGTTTTATAACTCAGATTCAGATTTGGTGTTATAGAAATCCTGTCCAATGGCTACATTATCACCACTGAGGAGAAAGGATCCAACCCATCACTTCTGCCATGATTCAATCCCTTAAGGTTATAACCTGTCCACTCAAATGGTCACAAACTATCCCATAGGGGAACCACAATCCAGGGATGGGTCAAAACAAATTAATCATTGCAGGCACTATTTCATCTAGGCTACCAGCTCCAGAATCCATAGGGAACTCAACCTCTAAAGCTCTATGTGTGGGGCTAAGGCTGTAAAGGACCATGATAGCCCAGACACATAGAACCAACAAGAGATTGAGTACAACCTTCGATCTAGCTGTCCATTGCTTGAGTGAGGCTACAATGGTCCAGTCACAAGCCTACAATCTCTATAACCAGATCAGATCTAACATCTGATAGCGGATCTATACAAATATAGGGGAGTCTGCCTCTGTACAATCCCCCACCAGGCTTCTACAAGCTCAGGTGTAAAGAAGAAGGATCCATCTTGAATCGGTGAATTAGAATCACCCTAAGGCTATAACCTGTCCACTTGAATGGCCACAGACTATCCCAGAGGCTATCCTCCTCACGGAGCCCAAGACAAAACAAGAATATCGCTACCACCACCATGGTCACAAGGCTACCAGCTCAAGCTCCCATGAGGATTTCAGATCTAGTGGGTCCTGTGGTGGGGCTAAGGCTGTATAGGACCATGATAGCCCAGACACACAGGTCACTTGGATCTGAATGGCCCTTAGAATTAGTCCTCCATTGCTTTGAAACACAGCTAAAGCACTGGCGGATCACAAGGCAGTAGCCTTGCATAGAGCATCTCACATTCAAACACAAATCCCACAAGGTACAAATCCTATTATAGAACTTACATTAATCTAGTTCAAAATGCATACAAAGACATAGCCAGCAAGTGCTGGACTATGGAGAGAAGGGAAAAAAAAAAGAAAACTACTTATGGCTACAAAAGAAAAACAAAACGATCTCAGATCGCAGCTCCCAGGGACGCAGTACCTGAATTCATCCACCTTCATGCCTTTCTACCCCATCTTGATATAAAAAAAACATCCTCCTGTCCCATCACGCAACCTCACTTGCTATTTAGAAATAGCGCAGGAGAGTCGCTCACTCTTCTCCCATTGACCACCCCTTTGTCCCATCGCGACAAGACTTACATCCCTTACCGTGACACCCTTGCTTTCCCTCACCCCATCACAATCCCACCAAAAAGGGAGAACCCCATTGCGTAACCCCGTGACGCACGACCCATCACGATAAGATGCACACACATGACACCACCTCAATATACAGTCCCATCGCAATAAATCAATCATGCCACCACGCATTCTCCCTAATGAGAAGCCAAAAGAGAAGCCGATCACAATGCAACCACAGCATGACCTTACATAACCCAAGATCCACCAAAGAAAGAAACAAGACACACCCATCGCACAAATATCCTACCAGTGTCTCATCACCAACTATGCTCAACCAATATCCCATCACAAACATCGCCATTCAAAGAGCTCAGAGTACTCATGTCATGCCATATGATGGAAAGGGAGAAAGCTCGATCTTGTCCCATTACTAAAGTAAAGAGCTCTCCTCCCGAATTGATCGCTACGCAATAGTCACCAGATACCACCGCCCCAGCAGAAACACGTGAAGAATTGAGATTCCTCCCATGTCCCACTGCATTCGACCAATGCCGAGTTCCAGCGCGAACATCTTGTCAAAATCCCCACGTCCCACCAGGACTCATCTAACACGCGGCCAAAGGGAAGGAAGGAACCCCTAAGTCCCATCGCGACATCACACCCAAAATAATGCATCGCAGTAATGGCTCCAAAGTCCCATCGCGACACTACAACATCACCAATCCCGACACAAGCTACGCATAATTCAGGTAAGTATCACCCCTAGGTAAGTACTGCCCACTTTTCAATTACTGAATATTCCTTGTAAACTATAGTTAGCAATGATTAAAAAAATAAATTCAAAACCCATCCCTCTCGACTCGTGAATCACTGTAGTCCTTCCATAAGAGATAATCATCAGTATTCATCGAGAAGGATAGACAGAGTATACGGCATGCCAAGTGTCGTCTTGATAACCACATAAACGGTCGAATCCACAAATCCCGTACCGGTGGATCTGCTCAGTGACGTCTCGAATGTCACATTTTTCTCTAATTTACCACCGAATTGATCTTAAGTTAAAAATCCCAAAATTTCAAAACCCCTTACTTTCAAAAATTTTTACTTCTAAAACCAGAAACCTCTAACTTCCAAAAAAAAATCTCTTAATCCCAAAACAACAAAAAATATATAGAAACCAAAAGCAAGAACCCAAACCAAAAAAAATAAAGAGACTTATCCACAAAAAATTCACCTCAATTACCAGCCCAAACCGGCCATTCCCCTGGGAAACCAAACAATGAGTATATTCAATCTAAGAACTTACAAATGCCTAGTAGAAAAGGAATGCCAGACATGCATTGGTGTGAGCAATGACGCGCTCGGTCTGGCATGACTTACAAAAGCCTTCGACATTATATTGCACTATATTATTATCGGTCCCTGGACCTTATGGACATTTGTATGATGCCCCCCAGCCCCTCGACTGCGTCATATCCCTCTGTTTGACTGCCCCTTGCAGCAGGTCGCGACTGTTGAACAGTGAAAAATACCATTTTTCACCTCCTAACCTGACCTTTGTTGGGCCCTTGAATTGACTAATAAGGTGTGTTAAGGATGTTTTGTAAATAAGCAATAAAATCTAGCCTTAGTGCAGATATCAACCTAAAAAGGCCAAAGAAGCAATATGTTCCTCATCACGATTTCACAACAGCCCAAAAGTCTGTCAGTCAAGCAATCAGAGTGGTATAAATTCATGAGAAGGTCATGGGTTCAACAAGTCATGCTTGAGACCAAGCACAGTTATAGAAAAGATAGATTGAACCCACCAAGAGGTTGCTGAGTGCTAACAGATGGAAGATAGTGCACTAGAAATAGGTGCTAGCTGAGGAAAGTTAAGGAAGAAGCTGTCGAGAAGTTCTGAAGCTCAATTGCCAAGCTGTCGAGAGGGTCCAGTAAGCTATTGCAAGGTTGCAGCTGCTTGTCGATAGGTTGTGATTGCAGAAAGAAAGAATCCTGTCGACACCTTACCTGAAGGTGCAGTGGAAGTCGCGAGGTTCAGATAAACCTATTAAGCAGAATAAGAGAAGTCTTCGACAAGATCCTTCAGAACCTATCAAGATGATCCCCAACATATCGATCACCTTACTAAGGCGACAGGATGATTGTAACCTATCAACAGGATGAAGGAAGAACTAAACAGAGGGTATCGAGAGCTACTTCAAACCTGTGGAGAGAGGCTAATCCTAGCGACTAGTACACTTCAACCCAGTGAGAGGTTTATCCCAAACCTATCCAATGACTGAGCATACAGACCAAGAACTCGTCAAAAAACTCTCTAAACCTCTCGACATTCATTCTGGGAACTTCCAATGACCCTTCTTCAGCAGTCACAACTTCCAGGTTTCACGCACATGCTCCAAGGCACAACAATGACCCTTGGGGGGTATTTTTGGTACTCAACTGAGCACGAGCGAGAACTCTAACTACCTCATATGTACTTGTTAGTTGTGGACCAATAGGAGAAAAGCTTCTAGAAGTGGGATCAGCCACATCAGCATAACTACATTATTCTTCTGAATTCTGATTGGCTGAAACAGATCTGAGAAAAAGGTATAAATAGAGAAGCAACGACATTGAAAAGGCATTCAGAAATTGAGAGAGCAGAGCTGAGATCAAATTCAATTTCTCCCTCACCATTCCTTCTTCTTCCTCGCTATTAGCCAAGAATGGTTGGCTAAAAACCTCTTCAGTAGCTAGGGTGGGGGTATGATCTATAATTAAGAGTTTCAAAGGCTTTGTGAGGGATCGGATGTTGCACAGATTGAAGATCTGAGCACATCATTGTAAGTAGTAGCATTATAATGGAATTATGGGTTTTAGAGTTAATTCTGAGCTAGATTTCATTTATTTGTATTTGATTTCCTTAGTTTGGATACTCTTGTGAGCCAGCCAGAAATGGGGAGCTTGTAGCCTGGCATTCACAGCATCTACAGTGGTTAACCTATTCTAATTAAAACCATTTGCTCAAGACAATCTCTAGGATGGTCTGTGACCATTAAAGTGGACAGATCATAGCCTTAGGATTGCTTTGATTTATTGGGATAATCTCTGGGATGGTCTATGACCATTAAAGTGGATAGATCAAAGCGTTAGGATTGCTTCCATTCTCTTGTTGAGATTGGATTCTTTTACCATGTATCTATCGGGGTAAAACCTGGGGAGCTTGTAGCCAGATGAAGGATTGCTGCAGATCCGATCTAAGAATTGCCTTTAATTCGATTCATTTTCAGTGAAATACCAAATTCCTAGCTGCTGATCTTCATTCATTTGATTTTTAATCCATTTTCTCTTACCTATGTGTTCTCCTAAGCTCTGGATCAACTGCATTTAAAATCTATAGTTTATAGTGACAAAAACCAAAAAACCTCTCCTCTCTCCTATTTTAGAGTAGGTTAAATTAGGATAGAGTGCCAGATCTATTGTAGATCTGGAGATCCATTATAGTTTATTCACATTTTCCCTGTGGACATACCCTTACCTCTAAAACTTGCTGCAATAGTCTTGTATCTTGCAGGTTTAGGAGATTGTAGTTGTGCTAAATCCATCCTTTGTTTTAATTTGATTCTATTTTGTTACACACTAAATTAGCACACTCCATTTCCCCAATAAGATTTTGGCACCGCTGTCGGAGATCATGTGATCTAAACTTGGTAGATCTAAGTTTTCTTTCTAATTTTTTTAGATTTGAAATTGTGATTACCTGTTAAGTGTTTGTCTAATTACTCTTTTAGTATTTTATAGCTTGATTTTCTTTTCAGATTTGAATCTGTGGTGCTCCGAGCATTGCGCTAGAGGTTGTGTTGAAGTTTGCATCTCTTTACTCCTCTATTATTTTTCAGATCTGTGCATTTGTCGATTTATTAGTTGTTTATGCTTATTCCTTGTTGTATTGGTTGTGAACTGTACTTTGGGCATTGTGTGAGTGGTGTATGTTTGGAAGAAGAACTCTCAACCCCCAGATTTTGCTATTAAATCTAGAGGTTGAAAGGATTCTTAGAAAACCCTGAAGGATTATTATACACTCTCCTTTTTGTATCCGTTTCTATCAAGGAGAATACATCAAGAGGAAAATTGTATGAGATTGGTTGGTATAACGATTTGAAAAGAATGGCAGCCAGCTTAACTCAAAAGCTAGAGAATATGATGGAAGAGAGGCAGTCTCCATTGGTTGCTAGTGCGGGGGACACTTGTCCCATTTGTCAATCTCACACTCATCCCATTGAGGATTGCCCCTTTGCTAGGCAATTCCCAGAATTGGTAATGGAGTATATGGCAGCTGCTCAGTCTTATGGTCAGCAGCCAACTGCTAGTTATTCCTGGAGAAACCACCCTAACTTGAGGTGAAAGCAAGACAATATGCAAAATCAAAACCAGCATTAGTTCTACCAGCAACCACATCAAATGCCTTTTAAACCTACTCCCCAAACTTATCAACAAAATTTTGTTCCAAGGATCCAATACCAGCAACCTATGGTTCAGCCTTTGCAACCAAATGCCCCAACTTCAGCTTCTAGAACACCCACTTTTGAAAAGCAAGTTCTGGCCTCATTACAGAACTTAGGCTCTTTATCTCAAACATCCCACTCTCATAGTCAGAGTATAAAAAAGATAGAAGACCATCTTGGTCAACTGTCTAATACATTGACAAAGAGAGAGGAAGGTAGGCTGCCTAGTCAGCCCATGGACAATCCAAAGAGACAATATGTGATAGGTAAAGTCTCTTCTTCCTAGGAGGAAGCTAAATCTGTCACCACATTAAGAAGTGGAAGGCTGGTAGACAATCAGGTAGGTTGTGGGCCTTTGATAAATTCTGAGGAAGATGATGAAGCAGTCCCAAAGAATGTCCAGCAGGAGCAGCCCAGTTTGAATAAGGGGGTGTTAATGCTCCCCAACATAAAAAAAATAAAAAAAAAAAAAGAAAAAATTAAAAACAAAAATAAAGAAAATTTTGATGAGTTGGCTAAGGTTGTAAATGGGAGGCCAGTTCTCCATTTGCCATTTCCAAATGCTTTAAAAGCAGCTTCTCCTTTTGATAAGGGGAATGCCAAAGTAGAGGAAATGATGAAAACCTTTAAGCAAGTAAAGATCAACTTACCTTTACTTGATGCATTCAAGCAAGTGCCAGCCTATGCCAAGTTTTTAAAAGATCTTTGCACCCACAAAAGACAATCAAGGATTCACCTATCCAAGAAAGTCTTTTCAGCAGAAGAAGTGAACCAAGTATTAACTATAGCAACCCCAACCAAGCTCCAAGACCCTGGAGTTCCCACTATCCCTGTATCATTGGGGATCATACCATTGAAAAAGCCTTATTAGATCTGGGAGCTAGTGTGAATTTACTTCCATATTCAGTATATGAGAAGTTGGGCTTAGGTGAGTTGAAGCCCACATATGTGGTCTTACAACTAGCTGACAGATCTGAAAGAAAGCCTGTGGGCATCATAAAAGATGTCTTGGTTGGGTTGACAAATTCTTTTATCCTGCTGATTTTCTGGTGCTAGATATGGAGCCGAGCAAGTGTGTTACTTCTATCCCTGTGATTTTGGGCAGGCCTTTCTTGGCTATTGTCAATGCGTGCATTCAATGTAGATTAGGAGTCATAGAAGTAACCTTTGGTAATATGAAAGTTAAATTGAATGTATATAATTTAACTCACCAGCCCTATTTAGATAATGAGGATTGTTTTTCCATTGAGCTGCTGGATGAGTTAGTGGAAGAAATTCAACCCCAACTTCTGCTCAATAATGATCTGTTTGATGTTTTTTATGAAGTTTGGAAGGAAACTATGGAAGAGAAAACCTTCACCTCTAAACTTGAGCAAGTGCAAACTATGGAAGAACTGCTTTGTTATCTCTTCCACCACCTTCTAAGGCACCCCTACTTCCTTCACTCATCAGTCCCCCAAATGTGGAGCTGAAGTAGCTCCCAAAATTTTTAAAGTATTCTTTCCTAGCAGCTAATAAGAAATTGCCAGTCATAATTTCTTCCTCCTTCACTCATGACCAAGAGGAAGAACTGCTTTGTGTGCTTAGGAAGCATAAGAGAGTAATAGGGTGGACTATTACAGATCTTAGAGGTATAAATCTTGCTGTGTGCATGCATAAGATTCATCTTGAAGAGGGCTCCAAACCTTCTAGAGAGATGCAAAGAAAATTGAACCCACACATGCAGGAGGTTGTCATGAAAGAAGTTGTCAAGTTGTTAGATGCTGAGGTCATTTACCCCATCTCAGATTCTTAATGGGTGGCACCTACCCAGGTGGTGCCTAAGAAATCCAAGACAACTGTAGCTCAAGCAGACTCAGGAGAGCTGATCCCAACCAGATAGACCACTGGTTGGAGGGTGTGTATAGATTATAGGAAGCTCAATGAGAAAATCAGTAAAGACCATTTCCCATTGCCATTCATTAATCAAATCTTAGATAAGCTGCAGGCAAGGCATTTTATTATTTTCTTGATGGTTATTCAGGATATAATCAGATCCCTAAATACCCACAGGATCAAGAGAAAACAACCTTTACATGTCCCTTTGGAACCTTTGCATACAGAAGGATGTCATTTGGACTATGAAATGCACCTGCCACCTTTCAAAGATGTATGTATGTTATTTTCTCTGATATAATTGATCCGTTTTTGGAGATTTTTATGGATGATTTTTCCATTTTTGGGGATGATTTTAGTCAATGCTTACAACACCTTAGCCTGGTGTTGCAAAGATGTGAAGAAACCAACCTAGTCTTAAGTTGGGAGAAAAGTCACATCATGGTGACTCAAGGCACTATCTTAGGGCATGTTGTCTCCCACAAAGGGATAGAGGTTGATCAAGCTAAAATTGACTTAATCTCACATCTACCCCCACCCAAAACTGTCAAGCAAGTCAGGTCATTTCTGGGTCATGCTGGTTTCTATCGAAGGTTCATCAAACATTTCAGCAAAATTTTCAAACCTCTTTGCCACCTGTTGTGCCAAGAGGGTCCATTTGAATTCAATGATGAATGCCTGGCTGCCTTTGAATTGCTAAAGATGTGTTTGACTATTGCTCCCATTTTACAAGCTCTTGATTTCTCCTTGTCATTCGAACTGATGTGTGATGCATCAGACTTTGCTATTGGTGCAATCTTGGGACAAAGAAAAGACAAGGCACCAAGTGGTGGCTTATACAAGCAAATCATTGGCTGATGCCCAGCTGAATTATACAACAACTGAAAAGGAGTTGTTGGCTATTATATTTGCTTTAGGGAAATTTCAATCATATGTGTTGGGATCTAAGATCATTGTGTTTACTGACAACTCAGCCCTAAAATATCCCTTGTCCAAAAAAGATTGCAAAGCTAGACTGATAAGATGTTTGCTTTTGTAGAAATTTGATTTAGAGATCAAGGACAAGAAGGGGGTTGAGAATGTGGTAGTAGACCACCTATCCAGGATCCTAGCTGCTGAACAAGAGAGCTTGCCATTCAATGATTCCTTCCCATATGAACAGCTCTTTGTTGTAGAGATGAGTGTGCCCTGCTTTGCCAACATAATAAACTATCTAGCTACAGGTAAAATCCCCCCACATTGGAACAAGGATGATAAGAATCAATTTTTCTCACAGATTCGATATTACATGTGGGAGGATCCATACCTTTTTAAGTATTGTGCAGACCAAGTGGTAAGAAGATGTGTGCCTAAAATCGAATTTAAAAACATTTTGACTATGTGCCATGAACAGGATTGCAAAGGCCCTTTCAGTGGCAACAAAACTGCTGCGAAGGTGCTTCAAAGTGGCTTCTATTGGCCCACTCTTTTCAAGGATGTCGTTCAACATTGCAAAGCCTGTTCTAAATGCCAACAAATGGGGAGAATTTCCACACAAAATTCCATACCCTTGCAGCCCATTCTTGTGGTTGAGCTTTTTGATGTTTGGGGGATAGACTTAATGGGCCCATTCCCTCCTTCCCATGGTTATAATTACATTCTCATGGCTATGGACTATGTGTCCAAATGGGTCGAGGCCATAGCCACAAGAACTAATGATCACAAGGTTGTCCTCAACTTTTTGAAGGATAATATTTTCTCTAGGTTTGGCACCCCCAGAGCCATCATCAGTGATGGGAGGAGCCATTTCTACAACAAACAGTTTGAGACCCTCCTTAGAAAGAACTCTGTGACACACAGAGTTGCCACCCCATACCACCCACAAACCAATGGGCATGTGGAGATTTCTAACAAAGAGATCAAACATATTTTGGAGAAAACAATGAGAGTGGATTGGAAGGATTGGTTTCTGAAGCTACCTGATGCTTTATGAGCTTATAGAACTGCATACAAGCCCCCCATCAGGATGTCTCCTTTTCGGATGGTATATGGCAAGGCATGCCATTTACCAGTGGAGCTTGAGCACATGGCATATTGGGTCATAAAGCTTTGAATATTGACTTAACTTCTGCTAGTATTCAACAAAAACTCCAACTGTCTGAGTTTGATGAGCTGAGGTTGGACGCTTATTCCAATGCAAGAATTTACAAGGAGAAAACCAAGGTCTTCTTTGACAAGCAACTGCTAAGAACAGAGTTTATTATTAGCAATAAGGTATGGCTTTTCAACTCTAAGCTGAAATTTTTCTCAGGAAAATTAAAATCCAAATGGGAGGGACCCTATATAGTTGAGCATGTATGCCCATCTGGAGCAATTGATATTAAGGATCCCAACAATGGCAGGATCATAAAAGTAAATGGTCAGAGGCTCAAGCCTGTTGTTGAAAATGTGGAGCCCATAGTGACCATTTCCTTTCAAGATCCTCCATTACTTAACTGATTCCCAACAATGTATCATATGTATCATAGTTACTATTTTGGTGTGTTACTACGGTTTCGCAGGGTCATTAGGGTTAGTATGTGTATGTACATATCATGTGTCCTTCATAGACTGACTTGGGGCTGGGACCTACTTGAGTTGACTAAGG
Organism: Chloranthus sessilifolius; assembly: GCA_021018995.1. Classification (NCBI taxonomy): domain Eukaryota; kingdom Viridiplantae; phylum Streptophyta; class Magnoliopsida; order Chloranthales; family Chloranthaceae; genus Chloranthus; species Chloranthus sessilifolius. The sequence continues at coordinate 46,905,702 of CM037596.1, forward strand.
GATGTGTAGCATGGTCGTGGGACAGGATATAAGCTTATTTGCATTGATTTATAACCTGTCGAGAGGGTTTCAATAAATTATGATAGGTTCCGAAAGCTCTAAAGGAATGTATCGATGGGTTTTACTGGTGCATCATTGTCTATCGATACTATCATTGAACTTGTCGACAAGATCTGAGGGTCCTCCTTTGTAATTCTCGATAGGTTCAAAATACCGGTCGAAGGGCTTCATGTACCCCTCGAGAGGACTCAGCAGCGTTTCCCTCCTCCGTGTCCGAGCATTAATTCTTCTTATCTCCTCGCATTAAACCCCATGGCTAAAAATAGTCAAACATGCACTCCACGATGTCATTCCCCATAATAATTCACACGACATGCCATGCTTACGGCCATCGTCATGCCATTTATTGCCACCATCACTTTAACAGTTAAGCTTTGAAAAAATGAGAACATTTATTCTGATGACTCCTATTCCACCTATCTCACCCTTTAAATAGCAGGTCAGTCCCCCTCCGTTGTACTCATTCTCTATCGACTTTGTCAGTTCATCCCTACTTCCAACCATGGCGGATGACAAACTCATCGATAAGCCAAACAAATTCTATCCAATCTGGTTGGACCCGCCACCACCTAAGGAGCCAGACCCACTACAATTCTTGTGGGATGAATACGAGGAAGTGCAATGGATTCTGGCCCAGGAAGAGAAGAAAAAGGATAAGAGGAAGAAGAAAAAATAGAAGATAGAACCCCCTGCCTCCTCTCCCCCACCCTCGCCTCCCCATCCACCACCCGCTCAACTTCCTTCCTCCTAGGCCTTCTCATCCCCTCCCCTGGCTTACAGTTCCTCTTCCGGTGGCAGCAGGTTGAGGATATCCCTAAGCCAGGGGCACAACTTTTTGAATGGGATATTTTGTTTGAGGCTATGGATGTTGTCGCCTGAGTCATGTCTATATTAGAATGTGTCTAGGTTTTCTTTTCTACTTTTTATTTTATGTACTCATTCGGATCTGCATATTCTCTGTATATATTTTAATACAATTTCTTTTTGGTGTTAATTAGTTTCTTTGGTATTTATGTCTTCTATTTCTTTTCTTTTTGTGTGTATCATTATTATTTTTTCCCTTACTGCACTCCCACTATTATCTTTAACACAGTGAGGACACTACTGCTCCTAGGTTTGGGGGTGTGGCAAGGTATGCCTTACCAATGGATAGTTAATAGTAGTGTAGAAAGGTTCAATAAAAAACTAAGAAAATGAAGTAAATTCCCACCTGAATTTTTTTTTTAAGGAAAATTGAAAAAGAAAAACTTTTTAACATTGGAATAATGTTGCAATTCTAACACTATAATGAAGCAAATGTCAGGAACTTCTATTCAAAAATTAACACTTAGTGAACTTGAGAGGAGAGAAGATCTGTGAGGATACTCCCCAGAAAATTTAATGGAAGACCATACCCAGTGACATTTAGGCCTGAGAACTTATCTTTTTAAAGAGTGTCTTGACAATTTTTCTGCTCTAAGGACTGACTGGATCCAGCTTTGATCACTAGAAGTTAGGCAAATCCAAGTTGAAATAGCTTGATAGTAATCTTGACATTGAGGACATAAAGTAAGGCCATTCCTTGGACAGTTTGAGCTTAAAATATCCGTACCCTTTGAACTGCCCTTGGTACACACCATTTGAGCCTTGAAAATCCTAGTTGTTCTTTGACAAAAACCAAAAAAATTTGAACCCAAAACCTCTTGACCTGTTTCAGTTCACCCTCAATCTGAGAAATCAGGAAATAGGAGGAGAAGTGAGGTTAGAGGTGCAAGGTTCGATGTGTGGTTAAAAGAAGAAGTATATTTGAAGGTAAGTGTGATGTACAGTGGTGGCATTCCAACCCATAAAAATGGAGAGAAATGAAGAAAAAGTACAAAAAGCATACAAAAAAAAAAAGACAAATGAAAAGAGAAGTCACTTCATTTGAAAATCTACAAGAAGATAAGAAGCTGATCACTTTAAGTCTGAAAATGTAAAAAGAAAATGAAGATGTGCTGAAATGAAGAAGGTGTACATATCACCTCCTGATTTCACTGATTTCTCAATCTTGAATCCTTTTTTACCCTTTTATTCTATATAAATTTCACCCATAAGCCACAGTACAACCCAATAAAAAAACCTTACTAATCTGAAATGGATTGAACTGTCATGTGGAGACAAGGATATGTCTTATCTATGGTGAAAAGAGTTAGGAAAAATTTAGAAATTAGAGCAATGCCTATGCTCATGCTTGTAGTCCTATTTGAGGGTTGTAACTGCTCTTGAGCTGAGTGAACTAATGCACCCTTCTAGTTTCCTTCTGAGTGACAAGCCCCGGTGAGCTTTGGTCTGAAATTAAGTTTGGTGGGAGTTGTGTCATAACAGACATTCTCAATTTGATAGCTAGCTATGTATTAAATTTCGGATAAAATGTCTTGACATGAGCTGATTGATTGTGAAGGAAATGCAGCAGAATTTCAGTTTTTAAAGACTGTGTTTTTGATAAAAACCTTCTGAACTTAAAGGAACAAGGTGTGGAATGAATTTCATTTTGACTTATTTTTGTTCTCAGCATGCTGCATTAACATTAACTGAACCATTGGGAAAGTTTGTAGGTAACTTCACTGAAAACCCTCAGGAGACTTCAATCCTCCACTAGGGATCACCTACGGGTTTAAAAGGCTTGATGCATATGCTAAATGCATCTGTGTTCCCTACAAAAGTGGCATTTTTTTTCATTTTCAATAATTGTTTTGAATTTCTTCTTTGCTTAGGGACTAGCAAAGCTTAGGTTTGGGGGTGTGTTGAGCAGTGAAAAATACTATTTTTCACCTCCTAACCTGACCTTTGTTGGGCCCTTGAATTGACTAATAAGGTGTATTAAGGATGTTTTATAGATAAACAATAAAATCCAGCCTTAGTTCAGATATCCACCTAAAAAGGCCAAAGAAGCAATATGTTCCTCATCACGGTTTCATAACAGCCCAAAAGCCTGTTAGTCAAGAAATCAAAGTTGTATAAATTTATGAGAAGGTCATGGGTTCAACAAGTCATGCTTGAGACCAAGCACAGTTGCAAAGAAGATAGATTGAACTCACCAAGAGGTTGCTGAGTGCTAAAAGATGGAAGATAGCGCACCAGAAATAGGTGCCAGCTGAGGAAAGTCAAGGAAGAAGCTGTCGAGAAGTTTTGAAGCTCAATTGCCAAGCTGCTGAGAGGATCCAGTAAGCTATCGCAAGCTTCTAGCTGCTTGTCGATAGGTTGTGATTGCAGAAAGAAAGAATCCTGTCGACACCTTAGCTGAAGGTGCAATGGAAGTCGCGAGGTTTAGATAAACCTATCAAACAAAATAAGAGAAGCGTTTGACAGGATCCTTCAGAACCTGTCGAGATGATCCCCAACATATCGATCACCTCACCAAGGCGACAGGATGGTTGTAATCTATCGACAGGACTAAGGAAGAACTAAACAGAGGGTATCGAGAGCTACTTCAAACCTGTTGAGACGCTAATCCTAGCGACTAGTACACTTCAACCCAGTGAGAGGTTTATCCCAAACCTATCGAAAGACTGAGCATACAGACCAAGAACCCATCGAAAAGCTCTCTAAACCTCTCGACATTCATTCTGGGAACTTCCAATGACCCTTCTTCAGTAGTCACAACCTCCAAGTTTCGCGCACACGCTCCAAGGCACAATAGCGACCCCTGAAGAGCATTTTTGGTACTCAACTGAGCACAAGCGGGAACTCTAACTACCTCACATGTACTTGTCAGTTGTGGACCAATAGGAGAAAAGCTTCTAGAAGAGGGATCAGCCACATCATCATAACTGCATTATTCTTCTTAATTCTGATTGGCTAAAACAGATCTGAAAAAAAGGTATAAATAGAGGAGCAACAACATTGAAAAGGCATCTAAAAATTGAGAGAGCAAAGCCGAGATCAAATTCATTTTTTCCTCCAATTTCTCTCTCTCCTTTCCTTCTTCTTCTTCTTCCTCACTATTAACCAATAATGGTTGGCTAAAAACCTCTTCAGTAGCTAGGGTGAGGGTATGATCTGCAATTGAGAGTTTCAGAGGCTTTGTGAGGGATCGGATGCTGCATAGATTGTAGATCTGAGCACATCATTATAAGTAGTAGCATTGCAATAGAATTATGAGTTTTAGAGTTAATTCTGAGCTAGATTTAATTTATTCGAATTTGATTTCCTTAGTTTGGATACTCCTGTGAGCCAGCCAGAAATGGGGAGCTTGTAGCTTGGCATTCACAGCATCTATAATGGTTAACATGTTCTAATTAAAACCATTGGCTCAAGACAATCTCTAGGATGGTCTGTGACTATTAAAGTAAACCGATCATAGCCTTAGGATTGCTTTGATTTATTAGGACAATCTCTGGGATGGTCTATGACCATTAAAGTGGACAGATCATAGCCTTAGGATTGCTTCCATTCTCTAGTTGAGATTGGATTCTTTTACCATACATCTGTCAGGGTAAAACCTTAGGAGCTTGTAGCCAGATGAAAGATTGTTGCTGATTCGATCTAAGCATTGCCTTTGATTCAATTCATTTTTAGTGGAATACCAAATCCGTAGCTGCTGATCTTCATCATTTTGATTTTTAATCCATTTTCTCTTACCTCTGTGTTCTCTTAAACTTTGGATCAACTACATTTAAAATCTGTAGTTTATAGTGACAAAAACCCAAAAACCTCTCCTGTCTTTTTTTTTAGAGTACCTTAAATTAGGATAGGGTGCCAGATCTATTATAGATCTGGAGATCTATCATAGTTTATTCATATTTTCCCTGTGGACATACCCTTACTTACCTATAAAACTTGCTGCAATAGTTCTGTATCTTGCAGGTCTAGGAGATTGTAGTTTTGTTGAATCCATCCTTTGTTTTAATTTGATTCTATTTTGTTACATACTAAATCAGCACACTCCATTTCCCCAACAGTGACATGCGGCGAGATGCCCCTTGCACCCATAGATTAGGATATGGTGATTCTCCTTTTCGTTTGACTGTCACTCGCAGCAGGTCACACCACACGACGGGATGCCCCTTTCACCTGCGAAATAGGTTACGCTGACTTCCCCTGTCGATTGTCTATGACAGATGTTAGTCACACTTTTATGCCACATTTTACCCCCTTAACCTAGCTTTTACTAAGCCTCTGAGTAGTTAATGATTGCTTTTTAGTATTGTTTTGCAGTAAGGAGATAATTACAACATTAGTGCAATTTTCTAGTAAAAAGTGCCATTTAGAGGAATTTTGGAATCAAGCAGCAACTGAGAATGAGAGATGAATGGAATGGTGCCTTGGCCAGTTGATGAGGAAGTAAAACAGCTGCAGCACTGATTTTCATTGGAAGAAAAGCCCAAGGTTCATCACCTTTAAAGGATATAGCAGTTGAACCTCTCAGTTCAATGCCCAAACCTGTTGGCAAGAAGTATACCTTCAGCTGTCACTTCAGCAAGAGAACTTGGGCAGAACAAGGTAGTTGCACCTTCATTTATGTGCAACTTAAGCAAAAATAGCTGCAGTGGTGCAAAGTTGAATAGCTAGGAAGCTCAGCAATATAGTTACAACAGCTCAAGCTTAAGCATTCATAGAGCTTCAGCTCGGTTTCTGAGCTGCTGCATAATGCAACAGCCTCAAGCTGCACCAGCTACACACATGAAAAGATCCAAATGCAACAGCACCATAATCAAGCTCTTAAGAGCTGCAACAAGGAAGGAGCAGCTTGAGCACACCATTGATACTGTCAAATGCATACACCTATACTAAAGGAAATCTCCAACTCAAGCTCTTTCCAACAGAAATTGCAGCCTGTGCTCACAACCTTGCAAGTTTCCAAAGATGAAGCAGCAACTCTTGGAAGAGTGCAGCACACTTGTCGAGTGCACCATCAAAGCCGCCTATCAATTGGTGTAGATGCTACTCTAGCAGAACCTATCGAGCAGAAGAGATAGTTGCGCTCTCCAAATTGTCGAGCACTTTATATTGCAACAACCTCCAACCCCTCAGCTTCAGCTGCAGCTACTTTAAAACCATAATTGCACCTGTCGACATCTTCAATGCTGCAGCCAAGCAATCCTCACGACATCTTGCAGTCCCTAGCCAATCCTCTCGAGCAGCAACCTCCAAGCCTTCAATCCTGTTGACTTGTAGCTTTAGCAAATATATCGAGCAGTCCATTCTCCAACCTCCCATTCATCATGTCGAGTAGTTGGTAAACTAAAGTTCATGCATCCTCATGACTACAGGCAGCACTCTAAAGCTTCTAAACCTATCGACCATTGGAGGAGGTGCCCAACCTCTCGAGTTGCACCAACTATTCTCCAAGTTGTCGACAGCTTCAGCTCCATTTGTAGCCCACATCCTATCGACAGATTGAGACTGTAGCAAGTACCAATCCTCCCATTCTCCTTGAATCCTCATGACAACTACAAGCCCCCATGCAACCAACCAGTCGACCCCTTGATCCTTGAACCTGTCGACCTCTTTCTTCAATTGCCCATTTAATCCTCACGACATGCGAACTCCCTAGCCTCTTGAAGAGCAGCATGCAACCGGTCGAGCACTTCAGCTGCAGCTACTTTAGAACCTCACCTCAGAACTTCCCAAACTCTAGCTCCCTGCTCACCCAACCTATCAAATACTTGCACTCCAAATGGACAGTAGCCCCTATCCTTTTCAGCACCTATCGAGCAGTCCTCAAACCTCTCGAGATCATCTTCTCCACCTCACGAGAGGGCTGCTAAAGTTGCAGAAATGAAACGTCATCAGCTTATACTTCTTCAAGTTGATCTAACTTGGGCTTTACCAATCTAAGAAAAGAAAGGTTGTTTTGATAGGGGCTGCAGCTAATAGTTCTGGGGTTTTATTGACAAAGTATCAAAAGGATGGCAGGTGCAATTTCAGAACTCCAAGGCATGGAAGAGGTCTACACTTGGGCAAGCTGTTTGCAGGAATTAGTGATTAGTGCAACTAGGTATTTTTTGTTAAATAAGGGCAATTTTGGGAATTCCAAAGCATCAAATTCTCTCCTCTGATTGGTTGCAATACAAAGCACACAAATCACTGCAAATGTATAAATAAAACTCCTTGTTGTTGTAATTTATCAGCAAGGAATCCATAGAATAACTGTGGTTTTCCTTAGCTCATTTAGGTTTTAGTTTTTAGTTTTATTTTTCCTTTTTCTCTTCCCCCTTCTCTCCCTAATCCAACATGTTGGATTAGATCTAAATAAGTAGTCCATATCTATTTTGATATTATAAATCAAGGGTTTTGAACCTTTGTGAATAGATTGATATTGCACAAGATTGCAGATCTGGGCACAATAACTGTAAGATTACAGTGATTATGGATTTTAAAGGAAACTCTAATCTATATTTCACTTCTTCATATTTGATTTCCCTGGATTGGATATTCATGTGGATGTCAGCTAGAAATGGGGAGCTTGGTAGCCTGGCATCTGCAGCATCTGTAATGGCTTACCTGTTCTAATCAAGATCAATAGATTGGAGTAATCTTGGGGATGAACTGTATCCAATAGAAGAGCAGATCATAACCTTAGGACTGTATCCAGTAGAAGAACAGATCCTAACCTCAGAATTGCTTTGATCCATTGGTGGAGATTGGATTCTTATACCTCACCTCTGCCGGGGGAACCTGGGTAGATCAATAGGTTGGAGCAATCTTAGGGATGAACTATATCCAGTAGAAGGGCAGATCATAACCTTAGAACTATATCCAGTAGAAGGGCAGATCCTAACCTCAGGATTGCTTTGATCTATTGGTGGATTCTTGGGGAACCTGGGTAGCTTGAAGACAGAAAAGAGGATTGTTGCAAATCAGATCTATACAATGCCTTTGATTCAATCGATTTACAATGAGAACCAGTCTCTGGCTGCCTATTTCTCACCATGTGATCTTTATTTTACCATCCATCTTCCTCCATCTTTTAGACTTAGTTTTATATTTCTGTTTTGTAGATTAATTAGATCTAGTGATACCCGAAAAGCTCTTTTTCTTCTTAGAATTACCAGATCTATAGCCAGATCTAGAGGTCTACTATACAACTTCTAGGATTAGATCACTACTCCCTGTGGGACAAACTCTTATCAAAACTTGTTACAAATGGACCCTGTATCTTACAAGCCTTGGATATTTTAGATGTGTTGAATCCGTCCCTATTTTACTTTGTTTTTATTTTATTTTTATCATTACACAATAATCAGCACACTAGAAATCCCCACAACAACTTTTTGGCGCCGTTGCCGGGGAGTATTGATCTAGATAGTAGATCTGAGTATTTCATTTTTGTATATCTGATTTTTTATTTTGTAGATCTAATATTTTTTTTTTTAGATTTGATTTTTTGTTTAGTTTTTATTCTTATTTTGTTTTAGATTTTTATATTGCATTCCACCTGTTTGATTTAATGTCTACTGCAGTTTTTGTATAGAAAACCTATTTTACTGCAGCAGAAATTCTAAATTTTCTGAGTTTTTATTCTTTTGAATAAATGTTGTTGTCATTCTTTTTGCCTTTTTGCACAAATGAGGCGGTGGCCTTAGTTGGTCTTTTTATTTTGTCAATATTCTTGAATAAGGTACTGTTGCAGTTGTTGAATTTTTATAGATTTGGAGCAGCTGCCAAACGAGGAGCATCTGGATTATAGCAGGAGCAGATCTGCTTGAGTTTGCATCCCTTTCTCCTTTGCATTTTTTTCAATTTTTAAATTTCTTGAGAACCAACAGTTTTGCTGTGTTTGATGTTTATTTTGATTATAATTTCTGTTATCTTTTAGGCATGCTGATTTTTTTTTCAAAATCACATAACCAAATAAAAAAATAGAAGAAAATCAAAACACAAATAAAAAATTTCTGATTTGTTTCTATTTTTCAGCAATAGAACATAAGGGCTCTTGTTGAGCCCAGGCTGATCAAAAAAAAAAACACATAAAAAGTGAAAAATATATAAAAACATAAAAATTCTCTCCATATGGGTTGTTTTCCTTTGCCCTTAGTCATTTTCCCCCTTCTAGAACTGCTGAGATCATGGCCTTTCATTTTGAGGAATCATGAAGGTTAATGAGCAGTGGATCATATACTATTTTGCAAACTCAATGAAGCCACTGATTGTATTTTCCTTCAAGATTTCTTCACCATAAATGGATCTCAGCTGTGTATGAATCTTGTTTCTTAACTGTGTATATCCATGCCTCATCAATTTAAAATTCATATTGATTCATACACTTCTACACTACTGAGCAGCATAGGGGTACTTACAACACATAGGGGGTTTCTTTTGGCATAGGTGGCTTGGAGTTTTCTTTTAGGATTTTTTGTTTTAGGAATTTTAGTTGCAATTCTGTTTTTTTTTTTTAGATTTTTCTTTCTTAGGTTAATATGTGTCCTAGTTTTACTATTTTTCTTCCTTTGCTTTGCTGTTCTTTTTTTCTGTTATTGCAGTTATTTTTCTGCACTTGTATACCATTCTTTTCTATTTTTCTGCTTACATACTCAGTTTTTCTGATTTTTTGGGTTGTATGTCCTTGTTTTACTAATTTTCTGCATTTTTTGGATGCTTATATTCAATTTCTAACTTTGTTTTCGTATTTTAATATCTGCAATTCTATTTTTATATCTACATTTTTCTGTTTTTATAGCTTTGTATTCAGTTCCTTACTTTGTTTTTTCTATTTTTCTGTTATTAGCATTAGTCTCCTTTCATCGGCATAGCAGTTCTTTTATTTTTTTGTTCATATATTATGTTTTTTATTGTGTAGCAGTTCTAGCTTTGTTTTATTTTCTTTTTTACCAGTAATTTCCTGCATTTGTATATCATTTTTTTCATTTTCCTGTTCATGTATTCAGTTTTGCATTTTTTGCTGCATATAGCTGTAAATTTTTTTTCTGCGTAGTTTTCTTTCTCATTTTGCCCTACTACACCTGGTTGCTCATTGTCTAGAACATTGAGGACAATGTTCATCTTAGGTTTGGGGGTATGGTAAGTGCGCCAATGAAATGAGTTAATGCTAGTGTAGCTATGTTGACAAAGTTTTTGAAAATAAAGTGATTTCCCACCTGATTTTTGGAAAAAAGAGGAAATTAAAAACTTTTTGGAACTGAAATGTACTATAGTTTTAACATATTTCATGAAACAAATGTCCAGAATTTTCAAAAATTGATGTTTAGTGAACCTAAAATGAGAGAAAACTGTGAGCATACCCCCGAGAAAATTTGATGGAAAGCCATACCCAGTGAGATTTGGGCCTGAAAAATTTCCTTGAGGAGTGTCTTGGCAATTTTTCTGCTCTAAGGACTGATTGGATCTAGTTTTCCTCACTATAAGTTAAGCAAATCCAAGTTGAAACAGCTTCACAGCATTCATGATATTGAGGACATGAAGTAAGGTCGTTCTTTGGACAACTTGAGCTTAAAATATCCTTACCCTTTGAACTACCCTTGATACACACTATTTGAGCCTTGAAAATCTCAGGTTTGCTTTGATAAAAATCAGAAAATTTGAACCCAGAACCTCTTGACCTATATCAGTTCATCCTCAATCTGAGAAATTAAGAAATAGGAGGAGAAGTGAGGTTAAAGAAGCAAGGTTTGATAATTTGGTGAAAGAAGAAGAGAATATATTTGAAAACAAGTGTGATGTATAGTTGTGGCATTCCAGCCCATAAAAAGAAAATTAGGGAAAAATACAAAACAAAAAGCAAAACAAAAGAGTAAGAAAGAGAAGTCACTTCATTGAAAAATTGAAAAGAAGATTAGGAACTGATCACTTCAAATCTGAAAATTCAAGAAGTAGATGAAACTATGCTGAAATGAAAAGGAAGGTGTACATATCACCTCCTTACTCTACTGATTTCTCAAATTTTGAATCCTTTCTTACCCTTATTCTTTGTAAACTTCACCCATAAGTCACATCACAACCCAATAAAAAGACCTTACTGATCTGAAATTGATTGAGCTGTCATGTGGAGATGAGAATTTGTTTGATCTATGGTGAAAGTTTAAAATTTTCAGAAATTAGAGCAATGCTTATGCTCATGCTTGCAGTCCTATTTGAGGGCTGCAACTGCTCTTGAGCTGTGAGAAATGATGCACCCTTCTACTTTTGTTGTGAGTGAACAGCCTTGGTAAGACTTGGGTCTAAAATTCAAATTGTTTAGGGCATTATCAAAATAAAATTCTTAAATTAAAGGTAAGCTCTGCATTAATTTTTAGGCACAATGCCTTGACATGAGTTGATTGAGAATGAAGGAATTACAACAGAATTTCAATTTTAAACTGATGCTTTCCTACTGAGAATCCTCTAAAATTGAATGAATAAGGGGTGGAATTTATTTTATTTTACTTGAACTCTATTTTAGCATGTTGCATGAGTATTAACTCATTTTACTGGAGAAGTTTGGGGGTACCTTCACTAAAAACCCTCAAGAGACTCCACTCCTCCACTAGGGATCACCTAGGGGTTTAAAAGGCTTGGTGCATGTGCCAAATGCACCCGTATTCCCTACAAAAGTGGCATTTAATTTTATAGGTTAGTTGTTTTAAAATTCACTTTGCACGAGGACTAACAAGGGTTAGGTTTGGGGGTGTGTTAGTCACGGTTTTATGCCACATTTTACCCTCTAAACCTAGCTTTTGCTAAGCCTCTGAATAGTTAATGATTGTTTTTTAGTGTTCTTTTGCAATAAGGAGATAATTACAGTGTAGTGCAGTTTTTTAGTAAAAAGTGGCATTTAGAGAAATTTTGGAATCAAGCAACAGCTGGGAATGAGATATGAATGGAATGGTGTCTTGGCTAGCTGATCAGGAAGTAAAACAGCTGCAACACTGATTTTCATTGGAAGAAAAGCCCAAGGTTCAGCACCTTTGAAGGATATAGTAGTTGAACCTCTCAGTTCAATGCCCGAACTTGTCGACAAGAAGTACACCTTCAGCTGTCACATCAACAAGAGAACTTGGGAAGAACAGAGAAGTAGCACCTTCATTTATGTGCAACTTAAGGAAAAATAGCTGCAGTGGTGTAGAGTTGAACAGCTAGGAAGCTCAGCAATATAGTTGCAATAGCTCAAGCTTAAGCATTCAAAGAGCTTCAGCTCGGTTTCTATGGGAGCAGCTGCACAATGCAACAGCCTCAAGCCACACCAGCTGCACACATGAAAAGATCCAAATGCAGCAGCACCATAATCAAGCTCTTAAGAGCTGCAACAAGGAAGGAGCAGCTTGAGCACACCATTGATACTGTCATATGCATACACCTACACTAAAGGAAATCTCCAACTCAAGCTCTTTCCAACAGAAATTGCATCCTGTGCACACAACCTTGCAAGTTTCCAAAGATGAAGCAGCAACACTTGGAAGAGTGCAGCACACCTGTCGAGTGCACCATCAAATTTGCCTATCAATTGGTGTAGATGCTACTCCAGCAGAACCTATCGAGCAAAAGAGATAGTTGCGCTCTCCAAATTGTTGAGCACTTTATATTGCAACAACCTCCAACCCCTCGGCTCAGCTGCAGCTGCTTTAGAACCACATTTGCACTTGTCGGCATCTTCAATGCTGCAGCCAAGCAATCCTCACAACATCTTGCAGTCCTCAGCCAAACCTCTCGAGCAGCAACCTTCAAGCCTTCAATCCTGTCGACTTGTAGCTTCAACAAACATCTCGAGCAGTCCATTCTCCAACCTCCCATTCATCTTGTCGAGCAGTTGGTAAACTAAAGTCCATGCATCCTCACAACTACAGGCAGCACTCCAAAGCTTCTGAACCTATCGACCATTGGAGGAGGTGCCCAACCTCTCGAGTTGCAGCAACTATTCTCCAAGTTGTCGACAACTTCAACTCCATTTGCAGCCCACATCCTATCGACAGATTGAGACTGTAGCAAGTATCAATCCTCCCATTCTCCTTGAATCCTCACGACAGCTTCAAGCCCCCATGCAGCCAACCTGTTGACCCCTTGATCCTTGAACTTGTCGACCACTTTCTTCAATTGCCCATTTAATCCTCACGACATGCAAACTCCCCAGCCTCTTGAACATCTTGAAGAGCAGCATGCAACCGGTCGTGCACTTCAGCTGCAGCTGCTTTAGAACCTCACCTCAGAACCTCTCGAACCCCAGCTCCCTACTCACCCAACCTATCGAATACTTGCATTCCAAATGGACAGCAGCCCCTGTCCTTTTCAGCACCTATCGAGCAGTCCTCAAACCTCTCAAGATCATCTTCTCCACCTCACGAGAGGGCTCCTGAAGTTGTAGAAATGAAATGTCACCAGCTTATACTTCTTCAAGCTGATCTAACTTGGGCTCCACCAACCTAAGAAAAGAAAGGTTGTTTTGATAGGGGCTGCAGCTAATAATTTTGGGGTTTCATTGACAAAGTATCAAAAGGATGGCAGGGGCAATTTTGGAACTCCAAGGCATGGAAGAGGTCTACACTTGGGCAAGCTGTTTACAGGAATTAGTGATTAGTTCCGCTGGGTATTTTTTGTTAAACAAGAGCAGTTTTGGGAACTCCAAAGCATCAAATTCTCTCCTCTGATTGGCTACAATCCAAAGCACACGGATCACTACAAATGTATAAATAGAACTCCTTACTGCTATAATTTCTCAACAAGGAATCCATAAAATAGCTGTGGTTTTCCTTAGCTCATTTAGGTTTTAGTTTTTAGTTTTATTTTTCCTTTTTCTCTTCCCCCTTCCCTCCCTAATCCAGCATGTTGGATTAGATCTAAATAAGCAGTCCAGATCTATTTTGATATTGTAAATCAAGGGTTTTGAAGCTTTGTAAATAGATTGATATTACACAAGATTGCAGAATTGGGCACAATAGCTGTAAGATTATAGTGATTGTGGATTTTAAAGGTAATTCTAATCTATATTTCACTTCTTAATATTTGATTTCCCTGGATTGGATATTCCTGCGGATGTCAATTAGAAATGAGGAGCTTGGTAGCCTGGCATCTGCAGCATCTGTAATGGTTTACCTGTTCCAATCAAGATCAATAGATTAGAGCAATCTCGGGGATGAACTGTATCCAGTAGAAGGGCAGATCATAACCTTAGGACTATATCCAGTAGAAGGGCAGATCCTAACCTCAGGGTTACTTTGATCCATTGGTGGAGATTGGATTCTTATACCTCACCTCTGCCGGGGGAACCTAGGTAGATCAATAGGTTGGAGTAATCTCGGGGATAAACTGTATCCAGTAGAAGGGCAGATCATAACCTTAGGACTGTATCCAGTAGAAGGGCAGATCCTAACCTCTGGATTGCTTTGATCCATTGGTGGATTCTTAGGGAACCTGGGTAGCTTGGAGCCAGAAAAGAGGATTGTTGCAAATCAAATCTATACAATGCCTTTGATTCAATCGATTTACAATGAGAACCAGTCCCTGGCTGCCTATTTCTCACCATTGATCTTTATTTTACCATCCATCTTCCTCTATCTTTTAGACTTAGTTGTATATTTTTGTTTTGGAGATTAATTAGATCTAGTGACACCTGAAAAGTTCTCTTTCTTCTTAAAATTACCAGATCTATAGCCAGATCTAGAGGTCTATTATACACCTTCTAGGTTTAGATCACTACTCCCTGTGAGACAAACTCTTACTTATCAAAACTTGTTACAAATGGATCTTGTATCTTGCAGGTCTTGGATATTTTAATTGTGCTATATCCATCCCTATTTTACTATATTTTTATTTTATTTTTATCATTACACTATAATCAGCACACTAGAAATCCCTACAACAACAGCGGGTCGCGATACGCGACAGGATCGCCCCTGGGTATCTATGATATGGAACACGCATTTCGACAGCTACCACTGGGCCCTCGAATGCTCTATTTTACCTTGCGCTAACAGATAAGAAATCCAAGTATGTCATGTCAGAATCCCTAGTTCACATTTAGGAATTTCCAAGAGAAATGGGAAGACACCTCAAATGAGGGGTGTCTACTTCTTCGACGCGTTCTTACTTTCGCAAGAGCGCGCTGAAGAGGGGCATATGTAGACACCCCAATTTTGCCCTCTCGGAATGTACAAATTTGTTCATTCAACCTTTGACCTTGCTCGTGACTGTTCGGAAAGGACTTACCTTCTTCGGAAGCTTCACATCCTGACATAGGAACCTTATACTGAAATTATGGTATATGGTTGAACACAGGCTGAAACAATAGCACTGTAGTTCTGATCCTTCTACCCTAATGTGGGACCATATACTGAAATAAAAGTATATGGTTGAACACAGGCTGAAACAATAGCTCTGTGGCTCAGGCCCTACAACCCTAACATGGGAACCATGCACTAAAACAATAGTACATGGCTGAACACAGGCTAAAATAATATCTCTGTGGCTCAGATCCCAACGTAGGGAGACTATATACTGAAATAATAGTATATAGTCGGAATGCAGACTAAAATAATAGTCTTGCATTTTAGACTCCTTTAACCCCAACGTGGGAACAATATACAGAAATAATAGTACATGGCTGAACACAGGCTGAAACAATAGCTCTGTGGCTCAGACTTCAACATAGGGAGACTATATACTGAAACAATAGCATATAGTGAAAATGTAGGCTGAAATAATAGTCTAGTATTTCATACCCGACCCAGACAGCCCCGAATTACGTGCCTAACACCACGTGTGTAATTCGATTACACGTAAAACCACGAACATGCAATCAGTCCCCCTTTTAGACCAGACTCCCTTTCCCATACCGCCTCGAGTCACGATCACGAGCCTCACACGAGACACGCGATCAGATTGAGTGCCCGACCACCGACGCGTAATTGGCCTACGCCGACCTAGTCCAATCGTCCTTGACCCCTAAGTTTCCTTGATTAATGTTGTGGATTTTACCCCAGTGTGCTTTGGTTATTGTGTGGTAGAAACCAATTAAAAATAAAGTAAAATAAAAGAATGGATTCAACACAACTAAAGTAATCTTAGACCTACAAGATACAGGATCTATTGTAGCAAGTTTTGATAAGTAAGTGTTTGTCCCACAAAGAAATTAATCTAGAATCCAAAATGGGCTATAATAGTAGGCTTCCAGATCTGGCTATAGATCTGGCAATCCTAAAGAAAGGGAGTTGGGTGTCACGACTATACTAAATTAATCCTAACAACAGAGAAATAAAATATAGCCCTATCCTAAATAAAGGGGTCAAGAAGCAGGTAGTGATGGTGTGTACCAAAATAAAATATACAAATTGGTGAGAAGTAAGCAGGTTAAGTTCAAAGTTAGAGCAGTAATGTAACTCAGATTTAGTCTGTCTCTGCAGTGCTCCTTGCTAAGACGCTATCAAAAGCCTCAACAAGGTAGAAATATCTAGTTTAACCCATGCCATTTGGGGTGCTCTAAAGGCTATAGGCTGTCCACTCAAATGGTCACAGCCTATCCTGTAGAGTCTGTCAAATCCCATTAGTTAAACCTGAAATTGTCAAACTAGTCCAGAGGAGTGGACTGATCATTTCCCAAGCCATTGGACCAGATCAAGCCATGAAGACTATTGCAGCACTATGTAATGCCAGTGCTACAAGCTCCCCAGATCTACGTACAGATCTGGCTGACATCCATAGGTATTTTAACCCATAAGATCCTAAGTGCTTTGCCATGATCAACGGCGCACTGGTGCTCACAAAAAGGACCATGCAACAGGTTGGATAGGGCTTTAGATTCAGCTGGTCATTGCTACAAACAGCCTGTAATGACTCAGCCTCAAGCTGTAGTTACTATAAAGAAATTAGATCTAACATCTGATGTCGACTAGGTAAAACTGAAGGGAGCCAGTTCCTGTATAAACCTCCTCACAAAGCTCTAGAAGCTCATGTGCAGGGGAAAAGAATCTATCTCAAACATGTGAATGGACACAACCTTAGGGCTATACTCTGTCCACTCAAATGGTCATAGGATATCCCATTGGTTTGTCCATACCACAGAGGTCTGAGAAAGAACATGAAAATTGCTGTAACCATCATGGTCCACAGGCCTCAGAGCTCCTCAGATCTCACTACAGATCCAACATTGCTTTCCATGGGGCTATCAAACCAAGAGAAATCAGATGGTAAATAATAGATCTACTAGAAACTGAATGAGCTAGTCCCAAATACATGGATCCTATAGACATCTAAAGAAACTATAAGATCTTTAGATCCAATTAGGCATTAAAACAGTAATCCATTGATAAACACAAAACTTACAATTTCTACTTATTTGTCAAGATTTGGGCTAACGGGGTTTAGTTCTGTATTGAATGGCACTGTGTCTGCCTCTGTTGAAAGGGGCATAGCAGGCCGTACCGTTGAGTCCAAAGCATGGTCGTACAGACAGGCTTGGTCTGAAACTGGTACTCTATCCTCGGTTATTATTTCTATTAGTGGAGAGTTGTTCTCTGCTCTCTCATGGGGGGAGTAGAAGTACTCACACCTTCTTCCATCACCACTTCTTCAGTGGCTACTACTTATGTTGTCTGCTCGATGGCAGTCTCTTCTCTCTCCTCAAAAATTTATGAAATTCGTGGGACAGAGGGGGTACTTTTATTACCAGGAGTTAGTTGTATTTTCTTATTATTTTATGCACCTAAAGTTCTCCTATAGGCTGGGACTGTTAAGCCTTCCTCTAGTCTCGATAAAGCTTTTTCCTTGGGTTTGATACTATACCCTACATTCATCAGTAAATTTGTGATAAGACCTCTAAAGGGCAGGGTTAACTTCCTCGTTTGATATTTTTCTTAACTCAGTTTCTCCCTCACGGTCATTATTACTTCTAGAAGATAAGAGGGCACATTGAACCAATAATGATTTGCTATAAGGTATAACGCCTTGGCAAATAGTGCCCTCCTCTAGGTTCCATGCCCTGTGGGGTGAATAGTCTTATGGATGAGCACATCGAAGAAGTGTAGTGATAAACTTCTCGCTTCCAGGTCCTTTCAAAGGAAGAAGGACCTATCTCGTGGAGGTTTTCTTAATAATTTTGTTGCCATTTCGATGCAGTTAGGGGGGGTCTCTGATGGCATCTTCAAAAGGTTGGCCTCTAGGTTATCATGTGATAGTTGTAATATCTCTAAGGGTTCATGCATCACCCCAGCAACCATATCCTTTATGATTTCGATCGAGAGTCCATCAATACTGGTAGAGAGAGTTAAGGATGACCCTTGACTATTTTTGGTCATATTTTTATAAAATAGTTTTACCAATCTGGGGTAGACTTGTGTGACTCCTAGCTTTAAGAAATAGTTCAACCCGACATCCTCAAAATATTTAATTGCCTCTCCTCTCATTTCCAATTTTTCTAATGAATCAGCATCCACTGTAACCTCGGCTCCCACAATATGTTGTTTCATTAAAGTAAGGAGTTTATCTATTGGTGTAGTAGAGGACGCTGGCCTTTTATCTTTATCTAATTTGGTCCCCTTTTTAGGGACAAACACAGGTTCTTTCTCGGTTGTGTTTGTGGGGTCCTCACTGATAACTACCCCTAAAGATTTGATTTTCTTCTGGGGTGGGCCTACTGCTTATGTTTTGGCCTTAAGGGCAGCAGACCATGCAATATATTGAATGATTGGAGTATTATCAGAACTGTTACCTTCTTCTTCCTCTACCTCCCTTTGTCGTTTGCCATGCTCGTTCGTCATACTGTTGCAAAAATTAATCACTAATTCCATTAATCAACTTTTAAAGTTCACATAGTGAAAAAGATTCTTGCAGATACCTAACCCTTCTGCCATTAAAATCGTCTCCTTACCTCTTTGACATGTGAAACCCTAATTTGAAATTGTGTGTTAGAATGCTTGCAGGGTTCTCCCGAATAGAAGGGGCAAGGGGGGCTTTAAGTAAATAAACGGTTAGGATTACTGACAATTTTTAAAAAGAGAGAGAAGGTAGGAGGGAGAAAAAAAAATGAAAGGTTTTCATAATGGGACTGACATATCCTTTCCACAAATATGTAGGTCTTGTTCTCAATGACAACCTGCTAAGCCGGTCACCACGGGAGTTTTCACCTAGAATCGTAAGTTGATTCCAGCCTTCAGTGAGTAAAAATTGCAATCACTGCGCTTCTATTTAGACACGATTACGATCAATCGTAAATCCATACGATTGTTCATTTTGGTATATAATAGGTATATATTACGATTTATCATTTTTTAATGATTTAGGTTGCAATATAAAGAAAAGAGAAGAAGTAGTTTACATAATTTACAATTGGTGCTATGGATGAGTCGATAGCGCGACAACCCAAGAGGTCTTTATACTTAATTTTGGGGAGGCAATGTCTCCCCCAGGAATACTTGTCCTCTAAGATTGTTCACTGACTATGTAGGCATTTGACCACTCTCCCTTTTGGCCACTTGTGAAGCTAACTGGCCTATCTGGCTTTCCAACTTCGAAATGGACTGCGTGTGTGAATTACTTGGGAGTATTGAGCAAGCTGGTGTAAATCTTTCGAATGTTGATGCGGATGTTGCTGCAAATCTCGCAAGATTTGAGTAACTGTAGCATCAGATATATTACTCAATGGTCTGAATTGGGGCTGCATAGCCGACAATTGAGGTCTTTGCGGGAAAATTTGCATCTGGGGAAACTTGGGCTGCACAACTGTTGGTGCTAGCAATGCTCCTCCTGTGGAACCATAATTGAATCCTGGGTGGTTCCTCCATGACGGGTTATAGGAATTCCCCTAGTCTCCCCTCTGATAACCCATTATTTGTTTATTTTCTATTGCCTCCTGGTATGGTGGCACAGCTGGGTTAAAAGTGAAATTGTGAGCCTGGCTATTAGAACAACTTGCTACAGAGCTATCCAGAGTGCTAGTCTTGGCTGCCATTAGTGTTGTAATTTTCTACTCAAGAGACGAAATTTTTGCGCTCATGTCCTCCTCATTCTTTACTTTATCCTTATCTTAATGTGCACCCCTCGCGAGCGGGATGTGGCGAGTGACTTCTGGGTCAGATCTAAGCAAGGCTTGTTTCTGTTTTGAATTATTGGCCAACTTCTCAAATAAATTCTAGAACTATTGGCCAACTTCTCAAATAAATTCTAGAACTATTGGCCATTCTGAGCCATGAAGACTCCTCCACTTACGGCATCAACTGTAGACTGATTGGTCTCAGTCAGCCCTTAGTAGAAGCTTTGTGCTATCGACTAATTTGGTACCTCATAATGAGGACACTTCCGTAACAGATCCTTCATCCACTCCCAACTCTCATCAAATAATTCTCCTGGCCTTTGCCTAAAGTCTCGAATGGCCTGGCGAATTTGGTTAGTTTTATCAATTGGGAAGAATTCTCCCAAGAACTTGGATTGCAAGTCCTCCCAGGTGGTAATACTCCTAGCTGGTAATGATATTAACCAAGCCCTCGCCCTATCCTTGAGAGAGAATGGAAATAAACGAAGTTTTATGGGCTCTTTATTAGCATTCGATAATTGTAATACTGTACAAAGCTCTATAAAGTCCCTTAGATGCTAGTAGGGATCTTCTTAATCAACCCTGTGAAAGGTTGGTACAGATTGAAGTGTATGGAGCTTGATTTCATAATTTTGACCAATAGGCACATCTGGTATAACTATGTAGGAAGGCTCGGTCAAAGCTACGGGGCTGAAATGTGCCCGTATTGACAAATCGTCAGCCATTGGTAAGGATTCTCTTGCGGGAATTCGATTTAAGGCCAAATTTCGTCGGAGGGTCCTTTCAATCTCTGGATCACACTTGAAGAAACCTAAACTTCGAGATCGAGTATGATGCAACAAAGAAAACTCTATTTTTGATATATTTTAATTTTATTCAATTTTTATTCTAGAAAGTAGGGAGAAAAAAAATATCTGTGTTTCGAGCTTTTGTGATCAAGGGAAGTTGAGACTCTGAGTTGGCGCTCCAAATAATTCTGCAAAAGATTTAAGAAGTGACCAAAGAAAATTAAAAATAAAAAGAAATATAAAAAGAGAAATATAAATACTTGTTTTCTTGAATTAATAAACTACGCCGATCCTCGATAGTGGCGCCAAAAACTTGACTAGATTATTTATATGTATCTTATTAAGTCCTAACCTATTGCAAGTGCACAATGGAAATTATAGTACTAGCAAAGGATCATTCCCACAAAGATCATTGTTAATTTATTAATTTAATTTTATGAAAACTGATACTTATCTTTTAAGATTCTAAACTACTGGAGAAATATGAATAAAGAATTTATTAAGAATCTAATGTGCATAAAATAAATCCTAATCTTCAAACTCAAGATTATGGTCGTCAATCACAATCTTTTGCTCTCAGATATTTATAAAATTAAATAGTATATTTACACCATATCTCTAGTTTCCTAGCATTGGTCGTCAATCAAGTCTAAGATCCTATCAATATAGATTTAATCTAATCACCAACTTCCTAAAATCTGGTCATCAATCAAACTTTAGAAAACTGAAGATGGAAAAGTAAAGCAGTTACACTAATCTGCAAATTCTAACCTGAGTCGTCAATTCAAATTAAAACTTAGAGATGTTTACAAAGTAGTAAATAAAAGAAAAATAAAATCTAATCTAGAAAGCAAAGTAAAATATGTCCTTCACCCCTCCGCTGCAGTCGTTAATTGCTTCTAAGAAACTACATATATCGACACTAATCTTCAGCACCCAATAGCAAACGTCAATTGCTCTTGAGAAACCTCGAATATCTAAACTTAGCGTACATAATATGCACGCAAGGCTTAAAATATTATTTTTTGGGAAAAATATCCAAGATTCATCTTTGGGGTTTGGCTTTTTGACCACCCCAAAGTTTGGGGTGAGTTTCTTTAGGACCCTAGTACCCTTACTAGTCTAAACTATAACCCTTTTGCCACCTAAACCCTCACCCTATCATCTACCATTAAAGTTCAATTCCCACCTATCCAAGCTTTCAAAACCCTAGGAAACCTTAGATTAGGGATTACCTAATTGCTAACCCACTTAGCCCTTAAGTGAACCTCTAATCCACTCAAACTCTATAAATAGAGAGCCACCCCTCCCCCTCCCCCCCCCCCTTGATTAGGACCTTGAAAAAATTTCCAAAAGAGAGAAACCTTTAGAGATTTCCCCCTCCATTTTTCAAGCACTAATCCTCTAAAATTCCAGAACTTAGTTTCTTCCTTTACACCCCATCTTCCATCATAAGTCCCTTAGATTTAACCAGAACAAGGCCTTAGCCTACCTCTCCTACCTTCTAGATCCCAAGCCTTAGAAATCAAGACCCATTCCTTAACCCCTTTGCCATCGAAAGCTCACCGAAAGTGCACTCATGTGAAGGTCCTCAGCGGTGCTACACGAGCTCGAGAGCTCCGGCTATCCCCTCTATTCCTCTACCTTCTTTTGCTTTCCATCTATCCTAGAATTGAGCCGTTTCGCCGTCAAAATTTTATATAGTGCGAAGGGCTCAATAGGATCAGAGTGCCTTCGAGCAAGGGGGATTGCCGCTCAATTATTATTTTATTTTTTTTGCCATAGTAGAGACCGCTTATGAGCGGGTCAATCAGGTGCCTAACACCTTCCCGTTTGCTAATCGAAGCCCCTACCCAAGAGCTTTTGGCATTGACCGATAAATCAAAGTCATATTTTGTACTTTGGTGCTCATAATATTGATTTTGGGTATCCCAAAACACCAAAAGCTTCGAGTGGTAACTCCATCCTTTTTAAAGAGAGCGCATCGTCGCGACAGACTCGCGAGAGCCCACGGTTCCACAAATGAAAACTCCGCTGGGGATTGATTGAGAACTTCTACTTGAAGTTAGTCTCATAGCTTGTTTTTATCATTTTTACTAACCTTTTTGTCTCTTTTTGGTCTTTTAGTACTTACCCCTACGATTCCGTATTTTTACTTACTCCTACAATTTTGCCATTTTTTACTCACCCCTACGATTCCGTCTTTACTTGCTTTAGCTGTTTGGCGGACCTACTTGAACATTTACAATTTCATCTTTACTCACCTTAGCCGTTTGGCGGGTTAGTTGGGTGGAGGACATCTATTGGATAATCTGTGACCATTTAAGTGGACAAGTTATAGCCTTAAGATCAGTCTAGTCCATTTAATTAGATTGGTTTTCTGATTTTCTTCATGTGTTTTAATCCTCCCTATTGAATAGCCAGTGACCATTAAAGTAGATAGATTATAGCCTTAAGGGACTAGGCTGAATCACAAGAGTGAGTTGGATTCTTCTTCCTTGCTGAGGTTTTTGATAGCACATCAGAAAGGATTCCTGCATAAGCAGATCTAGATCTGAGTTACAAAACTGATATGACCTTAGCCTAGTAGTTTACTTCCCACCATTTTATCTTTATTTTAACACATCATCACCACTTCTTCATAACCCTTTCTTTAAGATAGGACTACACTTTATTTCCCTTCTTTTAGTGATAATTTAGTGTAGTTGTCACACCCAACTCCCTTTCTTTAGGATTGTTAGATCTGTAGGCCTACTATTACAACCCATTTCAGGTTCTAGATTAATTTCTCTGTGGGACAAACTCTTACTTATCAAAACTTACTACAACAGCCTTATATCTTGCAGGCTATGTGTATTTTAGGTTATTGTTTTCAAAATCATCTTCTTCATCTCACTCCTTTTATTTGATTTTATTTCCACACACGTAACAATAATCAACACTCGGAGTATGAACCAACAAGTTTTTGGCACCGCTGCCGGGGACATTAATATTTTTAGTAGACCTGAGTTGTATTTTAATTTAGTCTAGAACATTCTTTGTAGTTGTGCCTTAAATAGAATAAAAAGTACTACAGATTTTTTATGCAGTTTTTACAAACTTGGATATCAGCAGCTGGGAAAAGCTAAAGCTGCAGTTGGAGATTAGCTGGCTCTATTTGTATTTCTTTTATGCTAATACTTAGTCCATTTATGTTGAATTCCCTGTGTTTAGTTTATCTGTAAATCTGTTTAGTTGTAAATTTTATTTAGAAATTTTCTTTTGTGTTGTGAGCATTTTCTTTACCTACTGATTTTGTGTGTGTATGCTTGAAAGAAGGTCCCTTAACCCTGAATTAGAACCTTCAAATCCTGAGGTTGAAAGGGTCCTTAGACCAAGAAACACCACAGAAGGCCCTACTATTGAAACTAAGCCAGCTGTCATGGCTGAAAGATAGAGAACTCTTATGGAGTACAATGCACCTGGGGATTACACATCTCCTTTTTGCATTCAATTTCCTTCTGTTGAGGAAAATTAAGAAATCAAGTCCTCCACCATTAACATGCTACCATCTTTTCATGGGCCCAGTAAGGAAGATCCTTACAAGCACATTGATCAATTCTTAACACTTTGCACCACATTTAATATTGTTGGCTTGAGACCTGAAGTGACTAAACTGAGGCTTTTTTCTTTTTCCCTAAAGGACAAAGCCAGCACTTGGCTCTCTAAGCTCCCAGCCAATAGCATCCGGTCATGGAGTGACCTCCAAAGCCAATTTTTGGCCAAATTCTTTCCCATGAATAAAACTAGTCAAATGAGGACAAACATATTGTCATTCACTCAATCCTCAACTGAATATTTTTATGAAACATGGGAGAGGTTTCAAGAAATGTTAAAACAATGTCCCCACCACCAAATTCTACAGTGGCAACTTGTGTAAGTCTTTTACCAAGGAATTAATCCCAAAATCAAGGGCATGGCGGATGCCTCATGTGGGGGTAGTTACCTCCACAAGACAGCTGATGAGGCTTGGGAGTTGTTTGACATCATAGGAAAAATTTTCATGCAGCAGGAGTCACTATCTCGCAATGACAGCCAGACCCCAGCTAAATTGGTGAAAGAATCCACCCCGAGAGGTGGAATGTATAAGGTCAAGGTGCAGAGTGAATTAAAAAGGAAGGTGGATAATTTGAGTTTGAAGTTTGACAAATTGATGAATGTGATGCAATCTAGGATGGTTGCACTAGTGGATGAGGCATGTTTGATATGCTAATCTCTCACACATTCAATTCAAGAATGTCTATCAGCCAACCAGTTCCCTGAGTTAGTTATGGAACATGTCAATGCTGCCCAAGCATTTAGACAGTAACCTACTGGGTACACATCGAGAAATCACCCAAATTTGAGGTGGAGATAATACACATACCAACAACCCTAGCAGCAATAGTTTGCAGCTCTATACAGACCTCAGTATCAATTCAACCAGGGATATGCACCAAGGCAAAAAATTTAGCTGCCTGCCCCACAACCTAATCAGTTGGTCTTGCCCCATCACAGCCCAAATCCTCTTCCTTTGAAGAGAAAATACTGACATCAATGCAAAATTTGGGAAATCTAGCTCAAACTGTGAAACTCTCATGGGCAAAGTATTAAAAAAATAAAGGACCAATTGGGTCAAATCTATAATGCTTTGAACAAGAGAGAGGAGGGAAGGTTGCCTAGTTAGCCCTTGGCCAATCCTAAAGGGCAGTACATGATTAGAGAAGTATCCTCTACTCATGAGGAGGCTAATGTAATCACTACTCTAAAGAGTGGCAGGGTGGTTGACAATTTGGTGGGCAGTATAGCTTAGAAGGTCATGGAGAGTGAAAATGAAAGAAATGTGAGTGTTGAAGGACCAATGAATTTATCCCCTGCTGTGGATCAGTAAGGAAAAAATAAAGGGGTTGATGTTGAGCCCCAATAGCAAACAATAAATGAAGAAAAAAGAAAAAGTATAAATTTGACCATGATATTGTTAGGCATGCAGCTGTGGCACTAGCAGTCCCACAGCTACCATTTCCTCATACACTTGCTGGCCCATCTCCTTTTCATAAATAGAATGCTCAGATGGAGGAAATAATGGAGACCTTTAAGAGGTCAAGATCAATTTGTCATTGCTTGATGCTATAAAACAGGTCCCTGCCTATGCCAAATTTTTGAAGGACCTCTGCACACAAAAGAGAAAAGTAAGGGTGCAGCTGTCCAAAAAGGTTTTTACTATTGGACATATTGAATCAGCGCTATCTATAGCCAGACCAGAGAAATTATAAGACTTAGGGGTACCTACTATCCCTTGCATAATTGGAAACCACACCATTAGTAGAGCCCTCTTGGACTTAGGGGCCAGTGTGAACCTGCTCTCATATTCTGTGTATGAGGAACTAGGTTTGGGAGAGCTAAAAGCCACATCAATTGTGCTCCAACTGGCTAATAGGTCTGAGAGGAGACTTGTGAGTGTGGTGGAG
This sequence comes from Chloranthus sessilifolius, assembly GCA_021018995.1. NCBI lineage: Eukaryota > Viridiplantae > Streptophyta > Magnoliopsida > Chloranthales > Chloranthaceae > Chloranthus > Chloranthus sessilifolius. The sequence goes on from CM037596.1 coordinate 46,931,951, forward strand.
GATATTTTGGTGGGAGTGGACAAGTTCTACTATCCTGCTGATTTCCTTGTTTTGGACATGGACCCTTGTAAAAGTAAAACCCCAATTCCTATCACCCTTGGAAGGCCATTCTTGGCCACTACAAATGCTTGCATATAATGCAAGTCAGGGGTGATGGAGGTGATCTTTGAGAACATAAAGGCCCAATTAAATGTGTACAATACTGCTAGGAAACCTAAGATGGATATTGAGGACTATTGTGCAATTGATGTACTAGATGGCCTTGTGGAAGAAGATTTATCCAATCTGCTGGATTAGGATATTGTTGCTGAAAATCTAGAAAGTATTTGGAGTATGATTGAGAAGGAGGCGCAAGATCTCATGATAGAAGACAACACCAAAAAAGAGTCTTCTGTGGGCCTAGTGCTCATTCCAGCTGGAAACCTACATTGCTGCCCCTTCCTTAAACCACCAAGGCACTTTTACTATTTTAGGACAAAGAAAAGATAAGTTGTCTGTAGTGACTTATTATGCCAGCAAAAGACTAGCTGAAGCTCAGGTCAATTACACTACCACTGAGAAGGAGCTGCTTGTTGTGGTGTTTGCTATAGACAAGTTTAGACCCTACTTGCTTGGGTTTAAAATTATTATATTTACTGATCACTCAGCCCTGAAATACCTATTAGCCAAGAAGGATGTCAAACCAAGGCTGATCGAATGGATCCTCCTATTGCAGGAGTTTGATCTTGAGATCAAGGATAAGAAGGGAGTTGAGAATGTGGTGACTAACCACCTCTCTAGAATTATTTTAGAAGAATGTGCAGTAGCACCTGTTAATGAATTGTTCCCAGAAGAGTAGTTATTTGTTATGTATTCTAGTGTGCCCTGGTTTACAGACATTATGAATTTTCTTGTTGTTGGTAAGATCCCCCCTCACTGGTCCAAGATAGACAAGGACCTATTTTTCTCTCAGGTCAAACATTTTCTGTGGGAGGATCTATACCTTTACAAACATTATGCAGATCAGGTTGTTAGAAGATGTGTGCCTGAAAGTGAGTTCTACAATATTCTTTCTATGTGCCATGAGCAAGCCTGTGGAGGTCACTTTATTAGTAAAATGACAGCTGTAAAAGTATTGCAATGTAGGTTTTATTGGTCATCTTTGTTCAAAGATGCATATATACATTGCAAAGCCTGTGAAAGATGTCAGAAGTTGGGAGGCATTTCCAAGAAAGATTCAATGCTATTATAGCCCATCCTTATGGTAGAACTATTTGACATCTGGGGAATTGATTTTATAGGCCCCTTTCCCCCTTCTATGGGTCTCAATTTTATACTTATGGCAGTGGACTGTGTCCAAATGGGTGGAAGTCATTGCCATAAGGATCAATGACCACATAGTTGTCCTTAAATTTTTAAACGATAATATCTTCTTCAGATTTGGCACCCCCAGAGCTATCATTAGTGATGGGGGAGTCATTTCTGTAACAGGCCTTTTGAGAACCTGCTCAAAAAGTATTCTGTTACACAGAATTACAACTCCCTACCACCCACAGACTAGTGGGCAACTTAAAGTTTCTAATAGGGAGATCAAGCATATCTTGGAGAAGACTATGAGGACAGATTGAAAGGATTGGGCTCAGAAGCTAAATGATGCTTTGTGGGCTTATAAGATTGCCTATAAGACCCCTATTGGCATGTCCCCATTTAGGCTGGTCTTTGGCAAGGCCTGCCACCTACCCGTGGAGTTAGAGCACAGAGCCTATTGGGCTATCAAAATACTAAATTTTGATCTAACTACTGTTGGTTCTCACAGAAAATTGCAAATGTCAGAGCTTGATGAATTGAGAATGGACGCCTATATAAATGCCAGAATTTACAAGGAGAGATCAAAGGCATTCTTTGACAAGAGGAAGGACTTCAATGTTGGTACTAAGGTTTGACTTTTCAACTCCAAATTAAAATTCTTTCCTAATAAGTTAAAATCTAGATGGGATGGACCTTACATTGTCATCCATGCTTCCCCATCTGGTGCTGTGGAGTTCTTGGATCCCATGTTTGGGAAAATCATTAAAGTGAATGGTCAAAGGCTAAAAATTTGTGTAGAAAATTCAGTGGAGCCTCCTTAGATCATTCACCTGCATGAACCTCCCACTGATTAGTGAACTACAACTCTGCATACTGTGTAACATTTTTTTTTGTTGAATATGTGTTTTGTTGTGTTTAAAAATCTGTCATGTAGCGTTTTTATTGTGATGCTGATTTGCCTGTTTTATTTTGTTCTATTTTGAGTTGTGTGCTATTGATGTCATGTGCATGTTTGTCCTCTTAATTTCATGTGCATAGACCTGATGTTGATATGCATGTTCTATAGCAAATTTAGTGGTTGACCTGCTACCATTTAAATGTGTATGAATCTGTGCCAAATTGAATATCTTTAGCATTCTAAATTTTTAATGAACATATGTTGATAATGGGCACTGAGATTATCATGATGAAATGGGAAAATAGGGAAGAAATGTGCTACATGTCAGTATGGATGCACAGAATAATGTGCAACACTGAGAAAGCGTGAATTTTGCTTGGTCGCGAGGCTCATTGGACTAGATTTCACACTCGCGAGCCATTTGTGGGCTTTCTCTCGGGGCTCTGTAATGAACTGAGTAACCTCCCGAGAGCCTCGTGAACTAATGTTTTGAAGAAAATACCTCATGAAGCACTTACCTCACTGCTTTTATGTTTCTCACGCATGTGAAAGCTCAGCTGCCCGAAAGTAAAATGCCCTCTCACGCGACTCAAATACAACATCAACTCTGTGATTGACCTCGTGAGTCCCTTGAGCCCCTTAAAAAGCATTTCTTGTGAGGTGGCATTTATACTATGCGAGAAGATTTTTACTTGGCAAGTACCGCGTGAGGCACGGGTTCTCTACTTAAACCCTGTGAAATTTCTAATTTCTTCATTTACTTCTCCTTGCCCTTGCTTCCATTGCACAACCACCAAGCGTCCTCCTCCATTCTCTCTCCTATATAACTACAACCACTCCAACCCAGCCACTTATCTCCTACAATTGTGTTCCACGACACCCTCTGATTCTTTTGCACTCGGTCTGGGGTGATTTGGTTCACTGTGCCACTGTTGAAGGGGAACCTTAGCTTTCATTTGGTAAGATTTCTCACTCTCTCAGTTGTTTTGATTGGATATTATTTTAGTGTCAAGAAGAGAGGAGGTTGTGGGTTTTACCTCCATCTAGGTGTGAACTACCCTAATTTTGAGATTTGGAGTAACCATGGCCACGGGTTCAAAATTCATTGATACATTGGCTACCATGCTGAACCCTCCACCATCTAAGAGCCTTGTGGCAACTTGAAAATCTGTGAGGATTACAGAGGCCTCTACAGTGGAGACCTCTAAGGTACCTACTCAAGTTGTTGAGCCCTAAGTGGAGCAAACCAAGAAGAGGGCAGCCCCTGTGAAGAAGGCTAAGGGTGTGGCCTCTGATGCCTCTATTGCAAAGAAGAAGTCTGCTCCTAAGAAAAGAGACAAGGCCCACCCACCTGCAATGAGCCCTGGGAAAGCTAAGAAAAAATAAAAGAAGGCCAAAGATGTGGCCCATGAGATCCTTGAGGTTGCCACTGAGGGGGAGGAAGATAATGAGCACCTTAGAACCCCCTTTGAGTGGGTGTCTGCAATTAAGCTAGAAACTGAAACTGCCTTTGATAAGGCATTCTTTGAGGAACTACCTGAAACTGTAACTTCAATTGAGTACCTCACTAAGGCCTCTCTACTACCCTTGTTAAGGCCCCCACTGCAGCTAGTCTTCCCTAGACTAGTGCAGTTATGTTACCAAAATATCAGGGTGAAGACTAGGGATGATGGGAACCCAGCATTGCTGGTGCTGATAGATAGTTTTGAGATGCTATTCAACCAAGCTGCAATAGCTGCGATACTTGGGACACCAGCCAAGTACAGGCCAGAATGTGGCTTGGGTCCCCCTTTAATAGCCTCAATCCCAGAAATTGCCAAGGAGCTGATTGGATGGATCACAGACTCAAGGGTGTCTATTAGGAAGAGAGATTTACACCCTAACCTGAGATTTATGGATGGGGGTGCTAACGAAAAATATATATTACTCTTGGCACTAGTAGGAGAGGAGGTCTCCTATTGCTAATGCACTCTACTCCTTCCACCTGAACCACTACCTAGAGCAGCCAAACTAATTTTTGATGGGATTAAAGATATACATGAGAAGGTGAAGGAGCAGAAGCCCCATGCTTTGCCCTACTGCAGGCTCAATACAGCCTTGCTGAAGATAGGGGGATACCAGTTCTAAATGAATGAAGAGACTATCACATTGGCCCCCGGCAAATGTGGCAAAAGGCAATGGGGGATTAGTGGAACTTTGATAAAGAAGATGAAAAAGAAGGAGGAGCTCCTAGCTCAGGTAGCCCCTACAATACAACAAGCAGCTGTTGTTGCCTCTGCTACTGCTGCTTCTATGGTCACCTCTATAGCAGTCACTACCTCAGGTCCTGTAGCTATCAGCCCAGCAATCCCCACCTCCATTCCATTGCCAGTCAGCCCTACCATACCCTCACCTATAGCCACCCCCATTACCACAGCACCCACCACTGCAACCTCAGCATTCCCAACATCTACACCTTTACCCATTACATCTGCCACAACTAGCAGACCCATCCCACCTATTACAGCCACATATAAAATGAAGAGGAAGCTAACCAAAGCCTCAACCCACCTATATATCCCAACCTATCCCAATCCCTGAACCTACAGTCATTCCAGCCCAAGCCTTTTCAATTCCCCAGGCTGAACCTGAGCCTCAAATCCCTGACATCCCAAACAGCTCCTTTGAAGCCTCACCTCTGCCCATTAAAACCCATATACATAGTCCACCTGTCTTACTTGAACCCTTGGGCCAATCCATTCCTTTTTCCTCCATCCATGACCAAGACCCCTTCACAACTGAGGGGTAATCAACTATGATGACCTCTATCATAGGAAAAATCAACTATGAGTTCACCCCCCTTCTAGAATCACCAGAACCACATCATCTTAGTCCTCCCACTTCCCCACAGCCCACCACCTTCACTCATGCACCCACCTCACCATTTTAACTAATTCCACCCATCCCAACCACAGTACCCATCACCTCTGATTTCCTACCCCAAATCCTTAACCTCCTCCTCTCCCTTCAATCTCAAGTGATGGCCAACACCCACTCTCAAACTTCCATAGAGGCCACACTTCAAGCCATGAACTCCACCCTCTAAAACCAGGCCTCCATCCAAACCAGTTTACAAGCCATCTAATCCACTTTGTCAACTTTAACCCAACCTTCCCAACAGCCATCTATCCCTACACCTATCTATTTACCTACTCCACCCCCTTCTCCCCAACCCTTAACCTTAGCAGCAACAATAGTTGCTGTTACACCCATTGAACCTGAACCTCTAGTACTCCCTTACCCAAAACCCCAACTTACAATCCCACCTGTAGTAGCAACATCTGATGCTGCCACAGATGTTGAAAACCTAATCCCCAATCCCACCTGTAGTAGCAACATCTGATGCTGCCATAGATGTTGAAAACCTAATCCCCACCTCCTCAAAAGCCTCTCAAACAGACCCTAAGGTAATAGACCTCACAGTACCTGAGTTTGAAATCCCCCAGCCTATACCCTCTACATCCACTCTACCCTTGCAATCATCCATCCCTTCCTCCACTGCTTAGCAACCCATACTCCCTAGTTCTTTCTTTTCCATACCTCCATACTCCACCCTCCTTCATGTCATGCAAAATAATCCATACCTTAAAAGAGATGTCACTAGAGGCATGGCTGACCTCAAAACCTCAATCAGGATGCCCTATGTAGCGAAGATAAATTAAATGGAGCTGGATTACAGAGTTGAGATGCTAAGAATATCAAATGGCTGGAGAGATATTTTGATTCAATTTGAAGCTGAAAAACATACTGCAGCAACAATGAAATTGAGAGCAGATGGACTCGAGAAAAGGTTAACTGCCTCCAAAGAGGTCACAAAGGCCACCCGAAAACTGTATGAAAGTAGAGTTGAACTTGCTGAAAAGAAGGCAGAAATACTTGAAAGGAGAGTTGCTAAAATGGCTACCAAAGAGCCTGCACAAACAGCTGAGCCTACCCCTCTTGCCGCTACCCCTCTAGCCAATTCACCACCTAAGCAAACCAGGAGTTACCCCAAGCAGAGGAATGTCGCTACTAAGAGGACAGTTTCAACAGCTACTGCCTTAAAGAAAGAAAAAGAGAAAGCTGCCCAGTTTGAGGAGGTAGCCACCAAGGACCCCATTGAAGAGCCCACAAAAGGCAACACAAAAGGAAAGACCAAGGCTGAGAAAACTGCAGCATTGAAAGATTATGCAGAAAAATATGGATACAACCTAGATGGCATCTTAACATCAGATTCTGAATATATCTAGCTTATTTTTGTAAAATCTTTTTGTAGTTATTTTACCTTGCATTGTACAGATTTCTGTGTTTATAAATGAAAATTTTTCTTTGGTAGCTTTTGTGTGAAGTTTATTTGGTCTACTTTATTTCTGCTATTTGTTTGTTTGTTTGTATTCCTTGTTTGTATGAGTGTTTGATTGTTAATTTTTCTCCTTTGTTTGTGTGTTGTTGTTATAATTATACCCTGCTGCACATGCCCTTTATCTTTAAATCAGTGAGGACACTACTCCTCATAGGTTTGGGGGCGTGGCAGGGTTTTCCAATGATGTAGTTAACCTAAGTGCAGCAGAATCAAGTGAGTGAGATAGATATAAAGCTATGTTCACCTAAGAAACATTGAAAATGAGGAAATGTGAAAATTTTGCAAACCTTTAGGCATTAAAAACTTTTAAATTTTAACATTTCCATGAGGTGAACACCAAGAAAACTCACTTGTGTCAGTACTTAGTGAACCATTAAAGAGAGAAAAATATAAGGACATGCCTAAAAGTTCAATGAAAGACCATACCCAGAGAGATTTGGGCCTACAAAAAAAAAATTCTTTGAGGAGTGATCGAGGCAATTCTTTTTGCTCTAAGGACTGGCAGAGTCAATGTCCTCACTAGAAGTTAGGCATCTCCAAGTTGAGACAGCTGACAGTACCCATGACACTTAGGAAAGGATCAAGGCCTTCTCTTGGACAATTTGAGCTTAAAAATACCATACCCAGTAAACTGCCCTTGTGCATGCACCCTTTGAGCCTTAATCTTTAGTTTTTCTTCAAAATATACCTAAGTACTTGCACCTAAACCTGTGGACCTGATTCAAACCTTCCCCCATGTTATTCACAAAAAAGTACCACTTTTCACCTCTTAACCTAGCCTTTGATAGACCTTGAAGCAGACTAATAATCATCTGTTAAGTATATTTTATAGTTAGCAATAATCTGTGCAGCTTAACACAAAATCCATCCTTATTGGCCCAAAGAAGAGGAAGAAGACATGTAAAGATGACAGCTGAACCAAAGCCTAATGAAACACCCTAATAGTACTCACCATGGTGACCAGGTGTTGATCATCATAGACCAAATGCCTAGCAGATGAATGAAGTTAGCCGAGAGTGGAGAAACTACAAAAGCAGCAAGTGCAATCCATTGGAGCATAGAAAGACAGATCTCGCAGAGTTGAGAAGCTCCTTCACGAAGCTAAAGATGCAGTGGAAGATGCCCTCGCACAGATAGGATGCGTACTTAAGAGAAGAGCTGCAAAGACATCGCAAAGATCTCGCGGACTAAAACCCTCATAATTTATGGTCGCGAAGCTCTCGTGGAGATAAAGCCTTAAAGCAGCCGTGCAACGAACATAGCGAGTCCAAGTATGTACTGAACTAAAATTCACCTCGCAGAGTTCGTGTGTGGCCCTAGAAGAGAGAGACGCCCAAAATTCTCCTCACATAGATCTCGCACACTTTGAGGCCTTATCAATTACTACGCGAGCATAGGAGTATAACTGTACGAGTACCTAGCGAGAGAGAGAGCTTCTGAAGCTCTATTGTGCGAGAAGTCTAGGCACTCCAGATCATCTCCGCCATAGCACTGCGGCGTAAAGCAACTTCGCAATTAACTGAAGAGTAACTACATGACTGAGCACATCTCACCAACCAAAAGCTACTCTGTGAAGGCCCAGCAACTGCCCGAATAAGTAAATGCATATGCCAACCCCGTGAAGCACGGGCTCCCCACTTCTTAGTTTAACTTAAGGCCCTTTTGGGGATTTCCCAAGGCTATGGCACACATCTCAAGGCACAAATTTTGAGGTGCACATCTCAAGGCATTCAAGGGATATAACAGTGCCATGTTTGTTGGAGAAATTAGGGTTAATCCCTTCAGAGCTAAGGCAGTAGGGACAGAGTATATAAGCTACACTTAGAATTTAGTTTTAAGATCAATCCTTCTTTTCATCCTCTGTCGGCCGTGAGCTCCAGCAGGCTAGGGTTTGGGTTTGATCACCTCTTTTTTCCCTTTTTATTCTCTCTTAGCCCAGCACTTGCTAGCTAATCCCCCTGTAAGCAGCTAGGTTTAGTTTTATTTCAGTTTGTAATAGGTTTTTGTATACATTAGGATTGTGGATGAGCAGTTGTGTACATGCTGCAGCCTGGAGATAGTTCATTGTAAGTTTTGTGTTCATCAATGGATTTCCATTTTAATGCCTAATTGAATCTAAAGATCTTATGGTTTCTTTAGATGTCTATAGGATCCATGCATTTGGGACTAGCCCATTCAGTTTCTAGTAGATCTATTATTTGCCATCTGATTTTCCTTGATTTGATAGCCCCATGGAAAGCAATGCTGGATTGTAGTGAGTTCCAGGGAGCTCGAAGGCCTGTAGACCATGGTGGTTGCAGCAGTTTTCATGTTCTTTCTCAGGCCTCTGTGGTATAGACAGACTAATGGGATACCCTGTGACCATTTGAGTGGACAGAGTATAGCCCTAAGGTTGTGTCCATTCACATGTTTGAGAAGGATTCTTCTCTCTCGCAAATGAGCTTTTAGAGCCTTGTGAGGAGATTTGTACAGGAACTGGCTCCCCTCTGTTTTACTTAGCCGACATCAGATGTTAGATCTAATCTCTTTGTAGTAATTATAGCTTGAGGTTGAATCATTGCAGGCCATTTGTAGTAATGACCAGCCGAATTTAAAACCCTATTCAACCTGTTGCATGGTCCTTTTTGTGGGCACTAGTGAGTCGTTGGCTATAATAAAGCACTTAGGATCTTATGGGTTAGAATACCTATGGATATCAGCTAGATCTATGCGCAGAGCTGGAGAGCTTGTAACACTGGCATTACATAGTGCTGTAATAGTATTCATGGCTTGATCTGGTCCAGTGGCTGGGGAAATGATCAGTCCACTCCTCTGGATTAGTTTGGCAATTTTTGGTTTAACTAATGGGATTTGACAGACTCCATAGGATAGGCTGAGACCATTTGAGTGGGCAACCTATAGCCTTAAGAGCACCCCAAATGGCATGGGTTAAACTAGGTATTTCTACCTTGTTGAGGCTTTTTATAACATCTCAGCAAGGAGCACTGCAGAGATAGAGTAAATTTGAGTTACATTACTGTTCGAAATCTGAACTTCACCTGCTTACTTCTCACCATTTTGTATCTTTTATTTTGGTACACACCATCACCACCTTCTTTTTTACCCCTTTCTTTAGGATATGGCTATATTTCATTTCTTTGTTGTTAGGATTAATATGGTGTAGTCGTGACACTCAACTCCTTTTCTTTAGGATTGTCAGATCTGTAGCCAAATCTGGAGGCCTACTATTATAGCCCATTTTGGGTTCTAGATCAATTTCTCTATGGGACAAACTCTTACTTATCAAAACTTACTATAATCGGCCCTATATCTTGCAGGTCTAGGACTGCTTTAGTTGTGCTGAATCCATTCTTTTATTTTACTTTATTTTTTAATTGGTTTCTATCACACAATAACACAAAGCACACACTGGGTAGCCGCAACAATAAGTTTTTGGCGTCGTTGCCGGGGATATTGATCTTTCTAGTAGACATGAGTTGTACTATAATGTAGATGTTCAAATTCTTTGTAGCTGTACCTAAACTAGAATAAAAGTACTACTGATTCTTTGTAAAATTTTACAAAAATGGACAGCAGAAGAAGGGAAAAGCTAGAGCTGCAGCTAGAGTGTAGCTAGCTCTGTTTGCACTTTCTTTCCCCTCAATCTCACTCCATTTATGTTGAATCCCCTGTTATTTTGTTTAAGTATAAATTTGTGTAGTTATTACTTTTTATTTGAAATTCTTTTTGTGTGCTTGTAAGCATTTTCATTATTGTTGGTGAGTGTATACTCGGTAGAAGGTCCTTAAACCCTGACTTGGATCCTCCAAATCTAGAGGTGGAAAGGATCCTTAGACCTAGACACACCACACAAAGCCCTGCTATTGAAACTGAACCAGCTATCATGGCTGAGAGGCAAAGAATATTAAAGGAATACAATGCATATGGGGAGTACACCTCTCCCTTCTGCATTCAATTCCTCTCTGTTGAAGGGAATTATGAGATTAAATCCTCCACCATCAATATGTTGCCTTCATTTTATGGGCTTAGTAAAGAAGATCCCTACGAGAATATAGACCAATTTTTAGCACTTTGCACTACCTTCAATATTGCTGGCTTGGGACCTGAGGCCACCAAACTGAGGCTCTTTCCTTTCTCATTAAAGGACAAAGCCAGCACATGGCTATCAAAGCTCCCAGCCAATAGCATATAGTCATGGAGTGACCTTCAAACCAAGTTCCTGGCCAAATTTTTTCCTATGAACAAAACCAGCTAGATGAGGAAAAATATTTTGTCATTCACTCAGTCCTCAACTGAGGATTTTTATGAAGCTTGGAAAAGATTTCAGGAGATGTTAAAACAATGCCCCCACCACCAAATCCCAATGTGGCAGCTTGTCCAAGTATTTTATCAAGGAATTAATGCCAAGAGCAGGGATATGGTGGATGCTTCCTGTGGTGGTAGCTACCTCCACAAGACAGCTGAGGAAGCATGGGAGCTGTTTGACATAATAGGGAAAAATTCTATGCAGCAGGAGTCTCTATCACACAATGATAGTCAGACTCCAGCTAAGATGATGAAAGAGGCCACCCCTAGAGGTGGAATATATGAAGTGAAGGTGCAAGGTGATCTGGAGAGGAAGGTGGACAACCTGAGCTTGAAGTTTGACAAATTGATGAATGTGATGCGGCCCCGAGTGGTTGCACAGGTAGAAGAAGCATGTCTGTTATGCCAGTCTCCCACACATTCTATTCATGATTGTCCATCTGCCACCTAGTTTCCAAATTTTGTTATGGAGTAAGCCAATGCTGCTCAAACTTTTGAGCAACAGCCTGCTGGGTATTCTTGGAGGAACCACCCAAATCTGAGGGGGAGATAAGATTCTTATCCTCAACCTCAGCAGCAGTAGATGGTTGCTCCTTACAAACCCCAGCACCAATTTAATCAAGGTTACCCACCAAGGCAAAAAATTTTGTTATCTGCCCTACAGTCTAACCATTTGGCCATGCCCCATCAACTACTCAGATCCTCTTCATTTGAAGAGCAGATACTAGCCTTAATGTAGAATTTGGGAAGCTTGGTGCAAACTGTCAATTCTCATGGACAGAGCATCAAGAAAATTGAGGACCAGCTAGGTCAGATTTGTAATGCTCTGAATAGGAGGGAAGAAGGAAAATTGCCTAATCAACCCCTGACAAATCCAAAAGGTCAGTATATGATTGGTGATGCATCCTCTACAGCGGAGGAAGCTAGTGCTCAGTGATCCAAACATTGGTAATAAGTGTATCATATGTGTGAAATTTCTGTTTTAATTTGTGTTCTTTAGACTTCTATCAGTTAAGTTTTTAGTGTGATGTTGAATTGATTGTGTTGTTTATCTGTGTTTGCTTTTCGTTGCTGGATAAATGTGCATATTTGTCCGCTGAATTTGCTGTGTGTAGTTGTTGATGAATGGTCAAGGTGCCCTTATCATAATTTGCATGAAGTTGAGCTGAAAAACTATTTTTAGAATCCTGCAATATTGATGAACTGTTGATTTAAATGGGCATATGTGTTTCATGATTGAAATAAATTATCTATCTAAGGGCTGATGCTTATGCACAGTGGTTGGGTGCACAGCAGCATGAATGCACTAACCACGGTGCTGCTCTGAGCTAACTGAGTAAAGGTTGAGAAGTTATGCTGTCGCGCAGAGCTAGAAGTCTTAAATTTGCTGTGCGAGCCATCAATTGGCTTCCTCGTGCACTAAAAGCCTGAGCAATGGCCATAAAAATACCTCACGGAGCTGCCTTTCTGCTCCGCGAGATCAAGCTGTAAGGGAAGCATGGCTCAGTGTTGTTCTGCGCTAGCACCACGCGAGATAAATTTCTGAAGTAACACAAGGCCTCGCGCACTAGTATAAAAGATTCAGCTCCGCGAGTTCAATGAGAGGCAGTTTGTTCTTCTGTGCGACAAAATGCCTCGCGGTCTTAAAGGCCAACTATGCGAGAATTTTATTCCATGAGCTCCTATTGCCAACTCCGCAAGCCGCGAGATTTACTTTATAAACTCAGTGAAGCCCTTCATTTTCTTCATTTCCTCTGTCTGCCCTAGTTTCTCAGCACAAGAACCAACGTTCCTTTTTCCTTTTCCCTCCTTTCTTCTCTACTTTGTAATCTACACTACCTCAAGCATTTTCCTCCAATGATATTGTTCCCCAACTACTCCTGATAACTGTGAGTGAGGTTTGGGGGGATTTGAGCTACTATGCACAATTTCAAGTGGAACCCTAGCTCTCAACTGGTACGATCTCTATTTTTCTCTCTGCCCTGTATTTGATTTAGTTAAAAAAAAGAAAGGAAGGAGCGAATTTGATGCTTTTGTGCTTACTATGAGTGAGTGGTATTTTCTCATAGTTGTAAACCCAAATTTTGATAATCTAAGCACCTATGGCCACGGGTTCAAAATTTGTAGATACCCTCGCCACGATGCTGAACCCATCCGTCAGTGGCAGTCCTGTGGCCACTAGAAAATCGGCTAGGATTGCAGAGGCCTCCACATTGGAGACCTCTGAGGCTCCCTCACCTGTCGTTGAGCCCTCCATTCCAAAAGAAAAGAAGAAATTTACTCCAAAGAAGAGGACCAGAGAGCACCCACTTGTTAAGAGCCCAGAAATTTTGAAGAAGAAATAGAAAAAGGGCAAAGCTGTGGCCCCTGAGGTCCCTAAGGTTGAAGAGGAAGAGACTACTGAATACCTCAGGGTCTCCTCTAACTTTGTGCAAGCAATCAAGTTGGAGGCTGAAATAATTTTTTACAAAGCCTATTTTGAGGAGCTACCAGAGACTTTTGCCTCCATTGAATATCTAACCAAGGCATCTCTGCTGCCCCTATTGAGGCCCCCAATGCAGCTGGTTTTCCCAAGGATAGTGAGATTATTCTATCAGAATATGAAGTTAAACATAGGTGATGATGGGAACCCAGCACTGCTGGTCTTAATTGATGACTTTGAGATGTTGTTCAACTAGGCAGACATTGCAACAATACTAGGGATACCAGCTGGGTATAACCCTGAGTAGAGCTTGAGTCCTCCATTGGCTACCACCATTAGTGAGATAGCCAAGGAGTTAACTAGAGGGATCACTGCCTCAAGTGACTTAATTAGAAAGAGAGATCTGCACCCTAACCTCAGGCTCATGGATGTTGTGTTGCGCAAAAATATATATTCCTCTGGGCATGAGCAGGAGAGGAGGTACCCTATAGCTGATGCCCTCTTTTCTTTTTACAGAAACCACTACTTGGATGCAGCCAAGTTAGTCTTTGAGGGAATTAAGGATTTGTGCAAGAAGGTGAAGATATTGAAGAAACCTCATGCCCTTCCCTACTGCAGATTGATTGCTGCATTGCTGAAGTTGGGGAAATACCCTTTCAAAAGGGAGGAGGAGACTGTGGCACTACACCCCAAACAGAGTGGAAAGAAGTAATGGGGAATCAGTGACACCATGGTGGCAAGAAAGAAGAAGAGGGAGGAGTTACTGAGAGATACAACCCCAACCATTCAAGAAGTAGCAGCAGCTGCTGCTGCTGCAACCTCTCCCTCACTTGTGCCATCCAGCACCACACTCACCACTTCATCCATTACCCCTACCTCCATATCTGCTACACCTTTTACCCAGACATCACAGCCCATCACAAGCCCACTACCCTTACATGACCCTACATCACTAACCACCATAGCCACAGCTATCCTACCTATTCCTGCACCCTTACCTATTCTTCCAGCCCACCCTAGTCCACCTGTCAAGACCCCATACCAGAAGAAAAGGAAAACTTTCAAAACCCCTTCTACACCCCAACCCACCTATATAACCCAACCAATTTCAATCCCTGATACCCCAACCATTCCAGACCCCATACCCACACCCTATGAACCTAAAGCCCAGACCTTTTAAGCCCCCCAGTATTCCATTTAGACTTCACCACCTTTTGTACCTATCCCTAGTGAGCCTGTAGATTAATCCATTCCCTTATCCCATGATAGTGAGCCATTTTCAGGAGAGGAATTTTTCACTGTGATGTCTACTATCCTAGGAGACATCAACCTTGAGTATACACCTCTCCCGGACTCACCTCACCCTCCACACTTTACCCCTCCACATCAGACACCACCAAAGGCCACTACCTTCTCTCATAGACCCACATCTCCCTTCCAACCAGTTTCACCTATCCAACACACACCCAATACCATACCAAACCTCTTACTCCAAATCCTACACCTCTTACTTTCCCTACACTCCCAAATGTTGGCCAATACCCTAAGCCACAATTGAGGCCAATCTTCATTCACTCCACTCCACCTTACCAAACCCTACCTCCATCCCAAACATTTTATAATCCATCCAGGCAACTTTAACCACTCTCACCCAACAGCCCCAACACTCAACTGTCCCTACATCAATCCCTAACCCCCAACCAGCTCTTACTCCCATTGAACCTATCCCTGAAACTTCCCTCAGCACGTTTAGAGATACCTCCACTCAAATTGAACATGACCTCCATCGGAGCCTACCATCCATGTCCCTCACCCTCTGCCCTCCACCCCACTTCTATCCTCATCTAGTCCACTTCCATTCCAGGCTGGCCCTTCTTCCAGTGTTGATATGCCCATCTATCCTATCTTTGCTACCCCTATGCCCCCTTACTCCACCCTCATCAGAGCCATGAAAGCCAATGCCTACATAAAAAGAGATGTAGTTCAAGGCATGGCTGACTTGAAAGCTACAGTATGGCAGCCCCTCCTTGATCAAATTAAACTCCTGAAGCTTGCTCATAAGGTTGAGAAAAAGGAAATCAAGCAAGGATGAATGGAGATTATGGTCCAATACAATGAAGCAAAGAACAGAGTAGAGAGTCAGGAAGATGTCATCAAGGAACTAAAAGAGAAACTGCGATTGACTGAGGAGCAAGCTTATGATTATGGAGTGACTATTGCAGCCTTAGAGAAAAGGGCAAATGCACAAACCGATCGAGAGATGGCAGAGGCTCTTTTTAAAGAACTCAACCCTGATGTACCCCTCCAACAATTAGCTTCGGATATCACGAGTCCTAGCCCCGTCAAACCTGGACTCAAAATCAAGGAACCTACACAAAAACCTTCCCCCACTCCAACAAGAAAAAGCTCAGCCAAGCCTAAGAAAACTACTTTCAAAAGACCACTGTCTAAGGCTGCCACTTTGAAGCAAGCAAAGGGAAAGGGAATCCAGGAACCATCGGCTGAGGCCAAGGACTCTAATGATTAACTTGTGCACTTGTATTTAGTTAGGAAATAGTGTGTCATTGTTTTGGTAGTTTACTTCCACATATTTTGTACATACTTTAGCTTTTATAATAGCATTGCTCTTTGTTTTGTTTTGTTTTGTTTCCAATCTGTGTGTTTGTTTTTATATTACTTTTTTTATGTGTTTTTCCATCTCAATGTTTCTGTTCTATTAATCTAGGTCTTGACCCTGCTGCACATCCACCTTTAAATCAGTGAGGACACTGCTCCTCATAGGTTTGGGGGTGTGGCAGGGTAGGTCTGCCAATAGAACATTTAACCTTAGTGCAGTAGTTTGGTTTCATTGGAATGAATAAAATCAATTCCCACCTAACTTGTTAGAATGAGAATTTATGAAAAATTTAAAAAAAATTGCAGACATTTTGAAACTAAAATTTTAAAATCTGTGCTAACATCAGAAAATTTTTCAGTTGGTACTTAGTGAACCTAAGAGGAGAGAAAAAGGTGAAAATGCACCCCATGGGTTAATTTGAGGACCATACCTAGTGAGATTTGGGCCCATCATTTTCTTTTAAGGAGTGTTTTTGGCATTATTTCTGCTCTAAGGACTGATTGAGTCAAGACCTTTTCACTAGAAGATAGGCACCTCCAAATCAAAACTAAGTGACAATACTCATGGCATTAAGGAAATGATCCAAGGCTTTCATTTGGATAGTTTGAGCCCAAAAATCCAATCTTTGAAAACTGCCCGTTTGCATACACTCGTTGAGCCTTAAAAATCCTACTTTTCTTTGACAAACACTAGAGTACTTGCACCTTAACCTCTTGACCTGATTCACCTGTACCCTCACTCTGAGAATTCAGAAAGTAAAGGATAAGGAGTTGAAGTTAGTGAGAGTGGTCCAACATTTGGTGGAATGAGAAGAACAACAACATATGAGCAGCAGTGTATCAGTGGTCTTTTGTGTGGCAGTTCATCATAAAAATATTAAATAAAAATAAAAAGGGAAAAAGAAAGAGAAGTCAAGAGAAGAACATCATCTGAAAAGTACCACTTTTCACCCCTTAACTTAGCCTCTGTTAGACCCTTAGCCATCTAATAAATGTGTGTTAAGTCATTTCTGGTAATAAACAGCAGCTGCAATAAGGCCTGAACCCTGTTAAGGAGCCCACTTTTGCCCCAGAAGTTTCTCAGAAGGATGAAAGCTGAACCCAGACAAGAATTAAACCTCGCGCAGCTTTCACAAGCTTTAAAGAATTCAGAAATTAAGCCTCGTGCAGTCCTCACGAGTCTCCCAAAACTTCATTTTCAATTGCCCGCACTGTTCTCGCGCAGTTGAGTGACAAAGGGGCTTCAAAATCATACTTCGCATAGCTCTCATGAAGCTCAAATATAAATGCTCGTGCAGTCTCGCGTAGCTCAAGAATGCAGCTCTCAAACCTCGCGCAGTTCACTCAGATCAATTGAGGAGAGAGAGCTCCAGGTATTTTGGCGCGTAGTGGCCGCTGGATGCAAAACTTCATAAAAACCTCTCACGTAATTCAGAGACCAATGCACATCACGTCCTCATGAGGATCCTCGTGAAGATCCATTCAGAAACAAATTGCTCGCACGATTCCCGCACCATTCAGAAGGAAAGTGCAATCCCGCGAAGATCAGAGCAATTCAGCGAGGATTCAATGCTCTATCGCGCGACTGCTTCAGTCGCAACTAAGACAACCCCGCGATAGCTAGAATTTCAAGCTAAT
Organism: Chloranthus sessilifolius; assembly: GCA_021018995.1. Lineage (NCBI taxonomy): Eukaryota > Viridiplantae > Streptophyta > Magnoliopsida > Chloranthales > Chloranthaceae > Chloranthus > Chloranthus sessilifolius. Next base: position 46,949,498 of record CM037596.1, read on the forward strand.
CCAACCTCGCGAAGACCGTGCTACCACACGACAGTCTTGGAAACCAGTACTACCTGGCGAGGCTCTGAACTCTAACTCTCCCTCACCTCTGCAGAGGACATTCTGGGAACTTCCAGTAATTAGGGCATGCATTCCAACGCTCCAAGTTCCATACACGTACTCTGAGGCATCCAAGGGACAATATTAGGCCATGTGGCATTATTAAAATTAGGGTTTACTAACCCTAATGTGCTGCCAAACTAATTGCTATATAAACCTAAGCCTGGTTTAGGTTTAAAGGATGCTCTGCTTAGAAGAGAATTTAGTCTATCTTCTTCTTGCAGTAGCTGCATATTTCTAGTAAGTTTTAGGTAGTTTTTTTTTACTTTTTCGTCTCTCCATAGTCCAGCATTTGCTGGCTATGCCTTTATATGACTAAGTGGAATAGATTAATGGAGTTTCATGATAGGGTGTTTTACTTTTATGGGATTTTTGTGAGTTGTTCTGTACAAGGCTGTTATCTTGAGATCCTCCATTGCTAGGACATATTGCAAGCAATGGAGGACTGATTTTATTGTTTATTCATATCCAAGTGGCCTGTGTGTCTGGGCTAACATGCTCCATATAGGCCTAGCCCCACCACAGGACCCACTACATCTGAAGTCCCCATGGGAGCAATGAGCTTATGTAGCCTTGTGAACATGGTGGTGGAAGCAATGTTTCTTGTTCTATCTTGAGCTTTGTGAGGAGGATAGCCTCTGGGATAGTCTGTGACCATTTAAGTGGACAGGTTATAGCCTTAGGGTGAAGCCAACCCATAGACTCAAGACGGATTACTCTTCTCTACACTTGTGCTTGTAGCCCTGTGAGAGATTGTGTTGAGACAAACTCTCCTGTATGTGTATAGATCCGCCATCAGATGGCAGATCTGGTTTGGTTATAGAGATTGTAGACTTGCGACTGGATCACTGCAGTCTCTCTAAAGTAGTGGACAGCTGGATCTAAGGCTGCACTCAAACTCTTGTTGGTTCTATGTGTCTGGGCTAACATGCTCCCATACAGGCCTAGCCCCACACATAGCACTTTAGAGGTTGAGGTTCCCTATGGATTCTTGTGCTTGTAGCCTGGATGAAATAGTGCTTACAATGATAAACTTGTTCTGACCCATCTCTGGACTGTGGTTCCCTAATTGGATAATCTGTGACCATTTAAGTAGACAGGTTATAGCCATAAAGGGATTGGATCATGGCACAGAGATGAGTTGGATTCTTTCTCCTCAGTGGTGATAATGTAGCCACTGGACAGGACTTCTATAATAGCAGATCTGAATTTGAGTCATAAAGCCCATCAGATCAAAACCTAATAGCATACTTCTCACCCTTTTATACTTATTTTCTCACTCCATCTTCGTTCTTAAACCTTTCTATAGTTTAGACATTAGGATACCTTAGAATTTAGATTTTAGTGACCCTAAATCCCCTTCTATTTAGATTGCCAGATCTGTAGTCAGATCTAGAGGGCCTACTAAAGATGGCTCCCTTGGAGCTTAAGATCAATTTCCCTGTGGGGCAGACTCTTAATTATCAAAACTTGCTACAGCAGGCCCTGTATCTTGCAGGATTGTGCATATTTTAGGCTTGCTGCTCTGTCATTTTCAATCCACCTCTCATTCATTTTCATTCACCCCATTCTTATCACTGTCTTCAACAAAGTCAGTAGCAAGCACTCTAAAGTAGCCTAACAAGTTTTTGACGCCGTTGCCGGGGAAATTGATCTTTTAGTAGACTCTAGATTTTTGATTCTTTATTCTTTGGTAGCTGTACTTGGGAATAATTGATACTGCTGATTTACATTTGAAATTTTTCTTGCAGATTTGGACCGTAGCAGAGAAGGAGAGTAGAATTGCACTGGGAGTCTAGCTACCTCTATTTGCACTTCTCTAACCCTCAAAACTCAGTCTATTTCTCATTTGAAGATTCCATAGCATAGTGGAGATTGTAGGCTTGTGACTGGACCATTGTAGTCCCACTCAAGTAATGGAAAGCTAGATCTAAGGTTGTACTCAATCTCTTACTGGTTCTATGTGTCTGGGCTAACATGGTCCTATACAGCCCTAGCCCCACACATAGAGCTTTAGAGGTTGAGGTTCCCTATGAATTCTTGAGCTTGTAGCCTGGATGAAGTAGTGCCTACAATGATTAACTTGTTTTGACCCATCTCTGGACTGTGGTTCCCCTATGAGATAGTCTGTGACCATTTGAGTGGACAGGTTATAGCCTTAAGGGATTGGATCATGGCACAGAGATGGGTTGGATTCTTTCTCCTCAGTGGTGATAATGTAGCCATTGGACATGATTTCTATAGCATCAGATCTGAATCTGAGTTACAAAACTCCTCTGATCTAGACCCAATAGCATACTTCTCACCCTTTTATATTTATTTTCCCACACTCCATCCATCTTCTCAACCCTTTCTGTAGTTAATTCATTAGGCTACCTCAGGATACTTAGAATATGTGACCCTAAACTCCCTTCCTTTTAGGACTGCCAGATCTGTAGTCAGATCTGGAGGGACTACTAGAGATGGCTCCCTTGGAGCCGTAGATCACCTTTTCCCTGTGGGACAAACTCTTACTTATCAAAACTTGCTACAAATAGACCCTGTATCTTACAGGTCTAGGATTTCTCAGTTGTGCTAATTCCATCCCCTGTTTTGCTTTGATTTTAAATTGCTTTTACCACCAACAAATAAAATCAGCACATTGTGGTCGCAACAAGTTTTTGGCGCCGTTGCCGGGGAAAAGATGATCTATTATAGACCCTTAGTTTTTGTATTTTTAGTATTCTTTGTAGCTGTGAATAATTGATACTGTTGATGTAATTTTGAATCTTTCTTGCAGATCTAGACAGCAGCAGAGAAGGACAGTGGACTTCATTTGGAGATTATCTACCTCTATTTGCAATTCTCTAACCTTTAAAACTCAGTCTAGTTTCTTTGAAAATTCCATAGCAGTTATTTAGTATAGTTGTAAATTTATGTTTTCTTAAAATAGCTGTAAATTTGTTAGAAAATTCTTTGAGTCAAGTACAATATGCCTGCAAGGAGTTGTCCCTGCTGGTGGTGTGTTTGTATGCTAGGTAGGAGATCTCTTAGTCCTACTTTAGAGCCTTTCAACCCTGAGCTAGAAAGGGGTAGAAGACTTAGAAGGAACAGGCACACCACAGTAGAGCCCCCAATTGAATCTGAGACAGTTGCCATGGGTGAAGAACAACCCAGAACTCTCAGGGAGTCGAATGCTCCGGATGACTATAACTCTCCATTTAGCATTCAATTCCCTGATGTTCAAGGGAATTAATCATCCAGATGCTGCCCTCTTTCAATGGGCTTAGCAAGGAAGACCCTTACAAGCACATTGACCAATTCTTGGTCTTGTGCACCACATTCAATATCGCTGGTTTGGGACCTGAGGCCACTAGACTCAGGCTCTTTCCCTTCTCTCTGAAGGATAGGGCTAGTACCTAGTTGGATACTCTTCCCAACAATGGCATCACTTCGTGGAAAGACCTACGGACCAAGTTCCTGACAAAGTTCTTCCCTGAGACCAAAACTAGCCAGTTGAGGAAGAAAATTCTTGCTTTTGCCCAATCCCCAACTAAGGATTTTAATCAAGCCTGGGATAGGGTTAAGGAAATGCTCAAACAATGCCCCCACCACAAGATCCCAGACTGGCAGCTTGTACAAAGCTTCTACAATGGGATTGATGAGAAAAATAGAGACATGGTTGATGCCTCTTGTGGTGGAACCTACATGCACAAGACTGCTGATGAGGCATGGGAATTGTTTGAAGTAATCAGTGAAAATGTTTTTCAAAAGCTATCCCTGGCAAGAACTGGTCAGGAGTCTGTGTCAAAAGTGGGGCCTGCTGCATTGTCAAGAGGAAAAGTTTATGAGGTGTCTGGGAATAATGACCTGCAGCTGCAGATGGCAAACCTCTCGGAGAAATTTGACAAATTATTGACTATGATGCAACCCAGAAGGGCTGCTCAAGTAGTGAGGCATGTCTGATATGCCAGTCCCCACAACACACAGTAGAGGAATGTCCATCTGCAGGGCAATATCCTGAATTAGTATTGGAACATGCTGCTGCTGCGCAATCTTTTGGCCAACAATAACTGCTACAATGCAACCATTTGGATACCAACACCAAAATACTGGTTACCAATGGAGAGACCACCCAAATCTGAGGTGGAGGCAAGACAATTATATGCAGCCCCAGCAAATGTTGGCCTTACCCCAAAGGCCACAGCAGCAGTTCAATCAGGGATATGCCCCTAGGTCTAATTTCCAACACCAACAGCAGCCCCATCAACAACAAAATCAATTGGTCTTACCCCCATGTCAACCCAGAAATACTTCTTTCGAGGACCAGGTCTTGACCTCACTGAAAAACCTGGGGTCCGTGGCTCAGACCGTGAATTCTCATAGTCAGAGCATAAAGAAGATGGAAGAGCAGATTGGCCAACTAGCGAATTCCTTAGCTAAAAGAGAGGAGGGGAGGTTGCCCAGTCAGCCAGTGGTTAATCCCAAGGGCCAATTTTTGATTGGTGAAGGATCCTCAAACCTTGAGGGGCAGGGGGAACTTTGCATTGTGTATGTTATGTATTTTAGTATGGTTTGTTTTTTTTTCCTGTTTATAGGAATTTCTAGTGATCTTGTCGGAGTCTGAGTGTATATGACCTAAAAATTCTTCTGCCTGCTTTGCTTCTTGTCCCCTTTGAATTGATGATTTTGAGTGAATGAATGATGATTATACTGTTTTGATAATGAGAATGCTTTTTTTTTTTAGATATGAGGTTTTGATTAAATTCTTTTTGAGTAATTGCATGATTAATTGTTGGGAAAGCATGGAGAGTCCTGTTTAGAATGACTAAGGGTGTCCCTGGACGAGAGCATATGAGAGAATCCACCCACAAAACAAAGGTCAAAGGTTGACTAGTGGGTGTGTGATTTTTTGACTCTGTTTAAGCCGTCACGAGGTTCTGAAGATTTGGCTTGGCTTCCTCTCGCCCAGGTCATAAGGAACTACTCTGCTTAATTGCCGCGAGTTTCAAACGTAGTTGTGTGGGCTTCCTCGCGTAGTTTAGATGAACATCCAATCTCGTGACCCACTCATTTCTATCCAGCGAGCAGATAATTTTAAAGCACGCCAAGCCTCGCGATATATATAATCCAACCTCAAGGCCGCTTTTTTCTTTCTGTTTTCTCTTTCTTCTCCAGCCAGCGAAACCCGAGCTCTGACTCCCATTAATCTCTCTCCTCCAACATCCTTTCTACAGTCCTCCATTCACCTTTAAATTCTGGGGATTTGCTCCTACAGCCTCCATCACTAGTTGCCCTCTGATAGGAGCTCTCGCGGCCTTTTGTGCATCAGATTGAATAGAACCCTAAGTTTTAGGGTAAGACTCAGCTCTCAACCTTTTCTTTTCATTTTTCAAACTACACATTCACAGAGGAGAAGTTCAATGGCCCCTAAGGGATAAGGCTCCCGTGGAGCCCACTCCCAAGAAGGCCAAGTCCTCAAAGGCGCCGCAAAAAGGGAAAGAAATGGCTCAGGAAGTGGCTGAGCTAACACCTGATTACTCTACACCCTCTGAGCTCCTGACTCCCATTCCCTTAGAACCTGAAGTTGTTTTTGACCTATCTTTCTTTGAAACGGAACCTCTGTCAGCCCCTGCCATTGAGTTCATGCGCAAGGCTGGTTTGACCCCCCTGCTGCAAGCTATCCCTGCACTAGCCTACCCTAGACTAGTGCAACTCTTTTACCAGCACATTAGGGCTAGACCAGACCAACGTGGGCAGCCAGGCCTCCTTGTGTTAGTTGACAATTTTGAAATGTTACTCAGCCCTGAGTTGATTGCTGAAGTAATGGGCATCACTGCTATCTTTGACCCCAATAGTGGATATGGCCCCCCTGTGAATGCCCCCATTGATACCATTGCACAGGCCCTTAACAGAGGATTGAAGGCCACAGGAGATTCCATCCGGAGAAGAGACCTGGACCCTAAACTTCTATTCATTGATCAAGTTCTGCGAAAGAACATTTATTGTGTCGGCCATCAGCCGGAGAGGAGGATCCCAATTGCTGATGCTGTCTATTCCTTCTCTCTGGGCCATGGATTCCATGCTGCCTGGTTGATTTTTGAGGCCATGAAGGATATAATGATGAAGCTAGGGCTGAAAAAGAAGCTCCACACTCTCCCCTATGCAAGGCTCATCACCAGACTACTCTTGAGGGGAGGGTACAAGATACCAGTGGGGGAGTTAACTATTGACCTCACCCCTACAACTTTTGCAAAGAGACAATGGGGGATTAGTAGGAGTCTAATGGATCCCCAAAAGAAGAAGAAGAAGAAGGCTGAGGCTCAGGTTGCTACAGAGCAAGGAGTAGGAGCTGCTGTTGCAAAGGCCACTCCTGCTCCCAAAAACATGGTTAGAGCACCTACTCTGAAGAAGGTGGTGGAAGCTCATGTCATCTCTACTACTGCAGCAATCCCTCCATCCACCACACCTCCTACTCCTGCCCTCCCTATCCCTCCATCAGTTCCTTTGCTTATTCCATCTTTTCCTTTTCCTCTTTTGTCTCCCTTATCCATACCCTCACGTTTCCCTGTGATTAGTACTGTTGAGGACATTGACCCCCATGAGAACCCTTTACCTTCACCTACCTTACCTCAATACCCAGCCCCAATTCCTCCATCACCCCAGACGTAACCCCGACACCTCCCTAATATCCTACCTAAAAAGGAAGACCACAACCTCTACCATTCCCTCACAGACACACCCTACTCTTTGTATAACCATTGCAACCATACACATTGACCCAGCCACCATCCCAGCCATCCCTAATTCACCTCCACTCACAGACCTTGACTTTAACCTCGCCACTACTTCCGGATATTAGGCCTTCATGACTACACTGCTTGACACCATGCCAACCCATGATATCCCTCTCCCAGATTCCCCACTTCCTTCCCCACATCACTCACCAGACCCTCCATCTCCTCCTCCTACAACCTTCCATCATGCCCCTACTTCCCCTTCCCAACCTATTCCCTCTTCTTCTCATACTCCACCCCAACCAAACTCAGACACACTTACCCATATCCTTTCCCTAATACATGACATTCAGACCCAACTATCAACCACAACACATACCCAAGACCAAATGTAGACTGACATCACCAACATCAAATCCACCCTTCAAACATTGATAAAACCACCCATCTCTGCACAAACACCTCCTACCCCACAAATCCAGTCCCCTTCCACCTCTGACTCCACAGTGCAACCAGATCTTTCCCCCATTGACTTATCTACAATCCTCACCCTCCAAGACACCATACCCCACCACTCCTTCCCCACTCTACCTATCCTTCCCCCACTCATATTACCTTCACCACAATTTACCAACACTTCCACCCAAACAGACCCCATTCCTTTCCCATCCACATTTTCCATCCACCCACACACACTTTTGGCCCCACCAGTTCCTTTCATCCCATTCATTATCCCCTATTACCCTTCCTTAGCTCCACCCACTTCCACTGCATCCACTTCATTTTCTTTTCCACCCATGCCCTCTATTCCACCTCTCATATTACCTCCTCCTAGATTCTCTGACAACTCGACTCAAACAGACCCAGAACTTTTTGCCCAGCCCCCACATGTGAATGTCCTCCCTACCACCATTACTCCACCCCTCCAAGACCCATCACCTTCTATTTCTTCCACTCCCTTTCTACCTATCCTACCAAGACATTCCTATTACACCCCTCCTTACTTCCCCCTCCTCCATGCCATGAGGGACAATGCCTACATCAAGACGGATGTTCTCAGGAGAATGGCCCAACTTCGACAATCCATTGAATCTCCTTTGCTACAAAAATTGAGTGACTTGAAGCTTGCTCATAGACAGCAGCTGAGAGATATTTCAAAGGGGTGGGAGAAAATTTTGGAGACCCTCAATGAGAAAAAGTCTGCGGCAACTTACTACAAACTGAATGTGGAGATGGAGAAAGCCAATGCCGAACTGGAGCAAAAGAGAGTCCAGATGTATGAAAAGAAACTGCACAATGCTAAGGAGACCCACAGGCTCACTAAGGGGCTTTCTGATGCCAAACTCCTCTATGTTGAAAAGCAGATTGAAATTTTACAAAAAAAGGATTGCATCTCTGTTAGGCCAACCAATTCAGGCCACCCCTCTCGCTACAGCACCCCCTGAGGCCCCACCTTCCACACACCTTGGACCATCTTCTTCCATTCCCCCTGCTCCTACATCTACATCTCCTCCTCCTACACCTCCTACTCAAGTACCTCCACCACCTCCTGCTCCAGTGCCTCCCCCTGCTAAATCTCCTGCACCCAAGAGAAAAAGGGTTGCTTCCACGAAACCTTCTCCCTCCAAAAGAGCCACTGCTACCCAAAAAGGGAAAAAGCCTGCACCTCCATCCCCACCCCCAAAGGCCACCAGAGCTTCTGCTCAGGATGACCCCCATGGTTGGTTACTTTCCAAGGATGAACGCAGACAGGCTGCTGCAGCCCTTGGACTTGATCCCACTGCTCTTTTTCCCTCTAATTTAGAGTCTGACTCTACACCACCTGTGGATCCAAGTGCTAAAATTCCTGTTGCTCTTCCTTCATCAGACCCGACTGAGCAAACTTATCCTCAGAGAAGGAAAGTTACAGCTAAGAGGACTACTCACACAGCTGCCTCTATAAAAATTAGAAAAGAACAATCTGCCCAGTCTGAGGAGGCACCACCACTGAACCAGCAAGATAAAGGCAAGAGCCCGATTGTCCCTCCTGAGCCAGAAAAAGCAAAATCTCCTCTTATTCTCCCTCAGACTCAGCAAGGGCAAGGCCCAAAAGGGAAGGACCCAAAAGGGAAGAGTCCCAAAGGAAAAAGTCCTATCAAATCACCTGAGCAAATCACAGACAAATCCCCAGTGATCCCTCCTGCACCAAAGGCCCCTAAAATGAGGGTGAGGGCACCAAAAGCTCTAACCATGCCCAAAACTGCAGCCCAAAGAAAGGAAGAGAGGGAACGAAAGAAAAAAGAGGAAGAGGCTCTCCTTCGAGAGCATGCCAAGAAGATGGGTTGGGACTGGGTTTAATTCCGGCTCTGATTAGCTTGTACCTAGGATTTTTCTGTTTTTGCATTTTCTTTTTCTCCTGTTGTTTTTCATTTTGTACATTTCTCTCTTATAATAGATCTTCTTCATTTGTCATTGCAATTTTTCTTTGTCTTGGGTCTGTTTTGCTCCATATTATTTCTTTTTATTTTGCCATTAATAAATCTGCTGCACACCCACCTTTGAATCAGTGGGGACACTGCTCCTCATAGGTTTGGGGGTGTGGCAGGCAGATCCTGCCAATGGAATAGTTAACCTAAGTGCAGCAGAATCATGTGAGTAAGATGGAAATGGGTCATGTTCACTGGAGAATCAGAAAAATAATGAAATTTAAACTTTTGCCAGAACTTTAGACAATATAAACTTTTAAAATTTCACATTTCTATGATGAGATCACCAAGGAAACTCACTTGTATCAGCACTTAGTGAATCATTAGAGAGAGAAAAAGGTAAGGACATACTTAAGAATTCAAAGGAAGACCATAACCAGTGAGATTTGGGCCTATACAAAAAAAATTTCTTTGAGGAGTGACTAAGGCAATTTCTTCTAGCTCTAAGGACTGGTTGAGTCACTGTGCTCACTAGAAGTTAGGTAACTCCAAGTTGAAACAACTGACAGCACTCATGAGACTTAGGAAAGGATCAAGGCCTTCTCTTGGACAGTTTGAGCCTAAATAGACCAACCTTAAGCAGCTGCCCTTGTCCATACCCCCTTTGAGCTTTAAATCCAAAATTTCTTCAAAATGCACCTGAGTACTTATACCTAAACCTATGAACCTGATTCAGCCTACCCTCACTCTGAGAATTCAGAAGGTAAAGGAGAAAGAGTTGAAGATGGACTAGCTATGGTCAACATTAGGGGAATAAAGAAGAAGTACCTCAAATTCTGGCAGTATGGCAACTGAGAAAATAGTGGCATTTCAGAAAAGCAAAAACAAAATAAAAAGAAAAAAAATGCATCAAAAAGAAACAAAACCAATAATGAAGAGGAGTAAGAGAGTCAAGAGGGAACTTTCATTGGGAAAATTTAAATCAAGAAGAGAAACTGATCACTTCAAATCTGAAAACCTCAAAGAAGATTAAAGGAGCTGAATTAAAGAAGGTGAAGTCATGAATCACCTCCTTCACCTACTGATTTCTCAATTTTGCACCCCTTTTCAACCTTCCATTCTATTTATAACCCATACCATAAGCCACATTACAACCTAGTTAAAAGCCCTTGAGATCCAGAGTTGAATGAGCTATCATGTGGAGACAGAGAGTTGTTCAATCTATGGTGAGGATCTGTCAATGATGCCAGAACTTTAGAGCTATGCCTATGCTCATGCTTACAAACCCATTTGGGGGATGTAACTGCTCTTGAGCTTGAGAGAAAATGAAACCCTCAACAGTTCTTTATGAGAGTATGCCCTGGAGAGTTTTGGGTTTGATCTTGAATGCATTAGGTGTGACCTATAACCTAATTTTTGATCCAGTGATGAGCTCAATGTTGACACACCTGTGTAGTGTCTCTGGTGTAAACTGATTGAAAATGCTGTGCTTTCATGAGAAGCTTATACTGTTTAAATTTCTGTGCAGCCAAGGTGTTTGAATTTCTTATATTCTTACTGATTCAAGGGTGAACTAACTCTGTTTCTTGACTGCTCACTTGATAATAATGCACTTTTGTTAACTCTCATTGGGAAGTATGTGGGTGTCTTCACTGAAAACCCTCAGGAGACTTCACTCCTCCACTAGGGATCACCTAGTGGTTTAAAAGGCTTTGTATGCTAAATGTATCCGTTCTCCCTACGAAAGTGGCATTTATTTTCTGTAGTTATTTTAGTGCCAAAAACTTGTGCGACCACAGTGTGCTGATTTTATTTGTTGGTGGTAAAAGCAATTTAAAATCAAAGTAAAACAGGGGATGAAATCAGCACAACTGAGAAATCCTAGACTTGCAAGATACAGGGACTATTTGTAGCAATTTTTGATAAGTAAGAGTTTGTCCCACAGGGAAAAGGTGATCTACGGCTCCAAGGGAGCCATCTCTAGTAGTCCCTCCAGATCTAACTATAGATCTGGCAGTCCTAAAAGGAAGGGAGTTTAGGATCACTTATTCTAAGTATCCTAAGGTAGCCTAATGAATTAACTACAGAAAGGGTTGAGAAGATGGATGGAGTGTGGGAAAATAAATATAAAAGGGTGAAAAGTATGCTATTGGGTCTAGATCAGAGGAGTTTTGTAACTCAGATTCAGATCTGATGTTATAGAAATCCTGTCCAATAGCTACATTATCACCACTGAGGAGAAAGAATCCAACCCATCTCTGTGCCATGATCCAATCACTTAAGGCTATAACCTGTCCACTCAAATGGTCACAGACTATCCCATAGGGGAACCACAGTCCAGAGATGGGTCAAAACAAGTTAATCATTGTAGGCACTACTTCATCCTTGCTACAAGCTCAAGAATCCATAGGGAACCTCAACCTCTAAAGCTCTATGTGTGGGGTTAGGGCTGTATAGGACCATGTTAGCCCAGACACATAAAACCAGCAAGGGATTGAGTACAACCTTTGATCTAGCTGTCCATTGCTTGAGTGGGACTATAATGGTCCAGTCACAAGCCTACAATCTCCATAACCAGATCAGATCTAACATCTGATGGCGGGTCTATACAAATATAGGGGAGTCTGCCTTTATACAATCTCCCACAAGGCTACAAGCACATGTGCCGAGAAGAAGAATCCATCTTGGATCCTACGAATTGGCTTCACCCTAAGGCTATAGCATGTCTACTTGAATGGTCACAGACTATCCCAGAGGCTATCCTCCTCATAGAGTCCAAAACAGAATAGTAATATTGCTGCCACCACCATGGTCACAAGGCTACCAGCTCAGGCTCCCATGGGGATTTCAGATCTAGTGGGTCCTATGGTGGGGCTAAGGCTGTATCGGACCGTAATAGCCCAGACACACAGGTCACTTGGACCTAAATGGATCCTTTGAATTAGTCCTCCATTACTTTGAATCCCAGCCAAAGCAATGGCGGATCACAAGGGAGCAACCTTGCACAGAGCAACTCTCATTCGCACACATCCCATAAAGCTACATATCCTATTACAAAACATCCATTAAACTAATTCAAAAATACATACAAAGGTATAGCCAGCAAGTGCTGGACTATGGAGAGAAAGAAAAAGAAAAAGGAAAACTACTTACAACTATAGAAGAACAGAAAAGAAAAAGGTCTCACATCCCGTATTAGTGATAAAGTCTGGACTCCTAAACCTAAACCAAGTTTGGGTTTATATAGCAGTGGTGTGGCGGCGCATTAGGGTTAGGAAACCCTAATTTTAGCGATGCCACGTGGCCTATTAATGATCCTTGGATGCCTCGGGGCGCATGCACAGAGATTCGAGCGTGGGAGTGCGTGCCCTAATCCTTGGAAATTCCCAGAAAGTCCTCTACTGAAGCGATGGAAGGTTCAAGTTCAGAGCTTCATTAGGTAGCCATCGTTTCTCAGACTCGTCGCGTGGTAGCTCTGTTCTTCGCGTGGTTGAGTTTAACTCTAAAGCTTTAGCTGTTGCGAGGTTGGTGCGCTCTCGCTGGATTGAGCTTCGCGCAGTTGGATTGCTACTTGTGAATAGCGTGGGAACTGAGCGAGCATTCCATTTCACAATAGATCTTTGCGAGGCTAACTCTGGCTTCGCGAGGCTGCTTTCTTCCTGAACTGCGTGAGAAGTTCACTTCTTAATGGAACTTCGCGAGGATCCTCGCGATAGCTTTGAGGCTTTTCTGAACTGCGTGACAAGTTCTCTTAACATTTGCATCTCACGGCTACTGCGTGATGTAGGATTCTGAAGCTAGTCTGTCACTCAACTACGCGAGAAGTTGTTGTGAAGCCTTGGGAATTCGCGAGGACTGCGCGAAGCATATTTTTTTGAATCCTCTGAAGCGTTGGGAAGCTGCGCGAGGCTCTTCTTAGGTCTGGATTCAGTTCTCATTCTTCTGAGAGACTTCTGGGATCAAAACAGGCTCCTTAATAGGATTTATGGCCTTATTGCACTGCTGTTTATTACCTATAAAAATAGCTTAACAAACATTTATTAAAGGGCTAAGGGTCTAATCACAAGTTAAGTTAAGGGGTGAAAAGTGGTACTTTTTAGGTCTTAACACATAGCAGTTGATTAGGATAGTTGCATTTGTTTTTAAGTGCAATGTGCCTGCAAATAGTCTTCCCTGTTGTTGGTGTGTGTGCATGTTAGGAAGGAGATCCCTCAGTCCTACATTGAAGCCTGCTAACCCTGAGATAGAAAGGGGTAGAAGACCGAGAAGGCATAGACACACCACTGTTGAGCCCCCTATTGAAATTGAGATAGCAGTTATGGGTGAAGAACAACCTAGAACATTGAAGGAATTGAATGCCCCGCATTATTACAATTCCCCATTCAGCATCCAATTCCTTGATGTTCAAGGAAACTACAAAATTAAAACTTCCATCATCCAAATGCTTCCCTCTTTCCATGGGCTTAGCAAGGAAGACCCTTACAAGCACATTAACCAGTTCTTGGCCCTGTGCACGACATTCTCCATTACTGGTTTGGGACCATAAGCCACTAGGTTAAGGCTCTTTCCTTTCTCCCTAAAGGACAGGGCCATGACCTGGTTATCTACTCTCCCAAACAACAACATCACCTCCTAGAAAGACCTCCAGACAAGATTTCTGTCTAAATTTTTCCCAGAGACTAAGACCAGCCAGTTGAGAAAAGGCATACTTTCTTTTGCCCAATCTCCAACTGAAGATTTTAACCAGTGCTGGGATAGATTTAAAGAGATGCTCAAACAATGTCCCCACCACAAGATCCCTGACTGGCGCTTGTCCAGAGCTTCTACAATGGGATTGATGAGAAGAGCAAAGACATGGTAGATGCCTCTTGTGGTGGAACGTACATACATAAAATAGCTGCTGAGGCATGGGACTTGTTCGAGGCCATAAGTGAAAATGCTTTCCAGAAGATGTCCTCTTCTAGAACTGTTCAAGAACCATCTCCTAAGCTGGGGGTGGCTGAGACTTCTAAAGGAAAAATGTATGAAGTTAGGGGATATGATGTTCTAAGAATGCAGATGGCCAATCTTACTGAAAGATTTGATAAACTTTTGACTGTGGTGCAGCCCAGAATGGCTGCACAAGTGATGGAGGCAAGTCTGATATGCCAATCTCCACAGCACACAGTAGAAGAATGTCTATCTGCGGGGCAATACCCTGAGTTTGTAATGGAACAGGCTGCTCCTACCCAATCTTTTGGACAGCAACAATCTGGTGGCTACAATAAATAATCATATGGATACCAGCACCAAAATGCCGGTTACCAATGGAGAGACCACCCAAATTTGAGGTAGAGGCAAGACAATTATATGCAACCACAGCAGATGTTGGCCTTACCTCAAAGGCCACAGTAGCAGTTTAAATAGGGTTATGCTCAAAGGTCGAATTTTCAACAACAGCAGCCCCAACAACAAAATCAATTGATAGTTCCCCCACCTCAGCCCCGAAGTGCTTCTTTTGAGGATCAGGTTTTGGCTCAATTGCAAAGTCTTGAACCCTTAAATTAGACTGTGACTTCTCACGGTCAATGCATTAAGAAAATAGAAGAGCAGCTTGGCTAAATAGCCAATACTCTGGCTAAAAGAGAGGAGGGCAGGTTGCCAAGCCAACCAATTGCCAACCCTAAGGGCCAGTATTCCATCGGAGAAGGCTCCTCCAATTTTGAGGGGGCCAATGCCATTAATGCCCTAAGGTCTGGTAGGATGGTAGACAACCAGGTGGGAAAGGAAAAGGGAGAGGTTTATCCTAAGGAAATGTCATGTGAAAGTGATAAGGATTTTGTTAAGGCACAGAGTCAAGAACTGCCTGCTGCCCTTCAACAAGGAAAAAATAAAGAGGTTGTAGTTGAGCCTCAGTAGGAGATAAAAATAGAAAAAAGAAAAAAATAAAAGTTCAGCCATGGGCTTGTAGCTGAGGAACCAGCAGTACCTCAGCTGCCATTTCCTCAAGCTTTGGGTGGCCCTGCCCCCTTTTCATAAGGGTCAAGCACAGATCGAGGAAATGATGGAGACCTTTAAGCAGGTCAAGATAAATTTACCCCTGCTTGATGCAATCCGACAGGTCCCGGCCTATGCAAAGTTTCTGAAAAACCTCTGTACTCAAAAAAGGAAAGCCAGAGGCCATTTATCCAAGAAGGTCTTTGCGACTAATACAGTGAATTCTGTATTAACCATGACAATACCTGAGAAGTTGCAAGACCCAGGGATACCCACTATTCCCTGTATTATTGGTGACCACACGATTGGTAGGGCCCTTTTGGACCTTGGAGCCAGTGTTAACCTGCTGCCATACAGTGTATATCAGCAGTTAGGTTTGGGGGAGCTGAAGCCCACCCCCATTGTTCTATTGATGGCTGATAGGTCCGAGAGGAAACCCATGGGAGTGGTAGTGGATGTCCTAGTGGGGGTAGATAAGTTCTTCTATCCTGCAAACTTCCTTGTCTTGGACATGGGCTGCAACAAGAGTACATCTCCGATACTTGTTATTCTAGGCAGACCATTCTTGGTCACTGCCAATGCATGCATTCAATGCAGGTCTGGAATCATGGAGGTCACTTTCGGACATATGAAAGTTGAGCTTAATGTGTACAACAGTGCAAAGCACCCTCAGCTGGACAATGAGGAATGCTTTGCAATGGATGCACTAGAAGAAATTGTTGAAAAATAACTGCACACTCTGCTGGAGTGAAGCAACATTGCCATTGATTTAACTAAAGTTTGAAACTTGGTGGAGGAAGGAAGCCTAGCTTTAATGCTAGGAGACACACCCCTAGTGAAGTCTTCTGTGGGCTTAGTACAGCATTCCAATTGGAAACCTACATTGCTGCCCCTTCCTCCATCCAATAATACACCAATCCTGCCATCCATACAACAAGCCCCTGATCTGGAGCTCAAGAAGCTGCCAGAGACATTAAAATATGCTTTCCTCGAGAAAGAAGAGAAACTTCCTGTGATTATCTCCTCTTCTCTTACCAGTGAGCAAGAGGAGGAGTTGCTAACTGTTTTAAGGAAGCACAAGAAAGCAATAGGCTGGACCATTGCTAATCTAGGAGGAATTGATGCATCAATCTGTATGCATAGGATTCATCTAGAGGAGGGCTCAACACCCTCCAGGGAAATACAGAGGAAACTTAATCCTCACATGCAAGAGGTGGTTCTGAAAAAAATCATTAAGTTACTGGATGCACCCCATCTCTGATTCTGAATGGGTGGCACCAATCCAGGTGGTACCCAAGAAATCTGGCATAACAGTGATCAAAACCGACTCTGGAGAGTTGAGACCAGCCAGGGAGATCACTGGCTAGAGAGTTTGCATCGATTATCAAAAACTCAACTCC
This sequence comes from Chloranthus sessilifolius, assembly GCA_021018995.1. Taxonomy (NCBI): domain Eukaryota; kingdom Viridiplantae; phylum Streptophyta; class Magnoliopsida; order Chloranthales; family Chloranthaceae; genus Chloranthus; species Chloranthus sessilifolius. The sequence goes on from CM037596.1 coordinate 46,966,094, forward strand.
AAGACTAGAAAGGACCACTTCCCTCTCCCTTTTATTGATCAAATTTTGGACAAGTTGGCTGGGAAGGCTTTTTACTATTTTCTTGATGGGTACTTAGGGTACAATCAGATCCCTATGCACCCCCTTGATCAAGAGAAAACTACATTTACTTGTCCGTTTGGCACCTTTGCTTACAGAAGGATGCCTTTTGGACTGTGTAATGCCCCAGCCACCTTTCAGAGGTGTATGTATGCCATTTTTTCTGATATGATTGATAAATTCTTGGAAATTTTCATGGATGACTTTTCGGTCTATGGGGATAGCTTTGACCAATGTCTACAATGCCTCCATCAAGTCCTACAAAGATGTGAAGAGATCAATTTGCTCTTAAGTTGGGAGAAGAGCCACTTCATGGTAACACAAGGAATTGTGTTGGGCCATGTAGTCTCTAAAGATGGAATTGAGGTAGACAAGGCCAAAGTTGACCTCATTAAAAATCTGTCCCCTCCAAGAACAATCAAGCAAATCAGACCTTCCTTGGCCATGCTGGATTCTATAGGAGGTTTATCAAAGATTTCAGCAAAATTGCTAAGCCATTGTGCCACCTGCTCTGCCAGGATGTGCCCTTTGACTTCTCTGCTAAATGTCTGAAGGCTTTTGAAACTTTGAAATTTTGCCTCACCTCTGCCCCTGTACTCCAAACACCTGACCATACCCTGCCCTTTGAGTTGATGTGTGATGCATCTGACTTGGCAATAGGTACTGTCTTGGGCCAGAGAAAGGATAAGTTGCCTGTGGTCATTGCATATCTCAGCAAATCACTTGCTGAAGCTCAACTGAACTACACAACCACTGAGAAAGAGCTTCTGGCAGTGGTTTTTTCTATGGACAAATTTAGACCTTACCTACTTGGGTCTAAAACTGTCATCTTCACTGACCACTCAGCATTAAAGTACCTACTGTCCAAGAAGGATGCAAAGCCCAGATTGATTAGATGGATACTCATGTTGTAGGAGTTTGACATCAAAATCAAAGACAAGAAAGGTGTAGAAAATATGGTGGCTGACCACTTGTCCAGAATTATGTTGGAGAAAGGTGTTGATGACCTCACTACAAATGATGTATTCCCGGATGAGCAATTGTCTGCCATCCAATCTTTAGCTCCTTGGTATGCACATATTGTCAATTATCTAGTTATCGGTAAGATCCCTTCCCATTGGATAAAAATGGATAAAGACTTATTTTTCTCACAGGTCAAATTCTTTTTCTGGGAGGAACCTTGCTTGTACAAGTATTGTGCAGACCAAATTATTCATAAATGTGTTCCCGAAAGTGATACCCCCAGTCTTCTGGTCATGTTCCATGAAAATGCCAATGGGGGTCACTTTAGTGGGAGAAAAACTGCTGACAAAGTGTTACAGTGTGGTTTCTATTGGCCTTCTCTTTTTAGAGATGCCCATACACACTGTAAGGCCTATGAAAGATGTCAGAAACTAGGGGGGCTATCTAAACGAAATTTGATGCCTTTACAGCCCATCCTTGTTGTAGAACTGTTTGATGTGTGGGGTATTGATTTTATGGGCCCCTTTCCTCCTTCAAATGATTTTCATTTTATCTCAGTGGCAGTGGACTATGTTTCCAAATGGGTAGAAGCCATTGCCACAAGAACTAATGATAATTAGGTGGTCCTCAAGTTCATAAAGCAAAATATCTTCTCCAGATTTGGTACCCCTAGAGCCATTATCAGTGATGGGGGGAGCCATTTCTGCAACAGAAATTTCGAGAGCCTACTCAAGAAATATTCTGCCACCCATAGGATTGCTACTCCCTACCACCCACATACCAGTGGACAAGTTAAAATTTCAAATAGGGAGATCAAGAATATCCTTGAGAAGACTGTGAGGACTGATAGGAAGGATTGGGCTGACAAGCTTAATGACACACTGTGGGATTAAAGGACTGCCTATAAGACCCCCATCAGTATGTTGCTTTTCAGACTGATCTCTGGCAAGGCCTGTCATCTCCCAGTGGAGTTAGAACACAAGGCCTATTGGGCCATCAAACATTTAAACCTAGATCTAACTTCTGCTGGTCATCACAGGTTGCTGCAGCTGTCGAAATTGGAAGAACTAAGGATGGATGCTTATGCCAATGCCAGGATCTACATGGAAAGGTCCAAAGCTTTCTTTGACAAAGGGCTATTGAGAATGAGTTTCAATGTTGGTGATAAGGTTTGGTTGTTTAACTCCAAACTTAAACTTTTTCCAGGCAAATTGAAATCCAGATGGGAAGGTCCTTATATTGTCATGCAAGTTTCCCCATCTGGTGCTGTGGAAATCAAGGACCCTAAGTCTGGGAGACTCTTGAAGGTGAATGGTCAGAGGCTTAAGCCTTGTTTTGAAAAACCTACTGACCTTTTCGACACCATTCACTGTCAAGGGGATCCTTCTTCAAGCTGATTCCACAGGTGTGTCATTACTGTAACATATGTACTTAGTTTTTGGTTGATTTATCTTGCTTTCTTTAGTTTCTCTTTTCTAGGATTTGCTAGTGGCCTTATCTGAATTTTGCCCTATCTGTGGTGAACTTTTGATGCTTGGCTTGATTATTACTGCTTATGAATTGATAGCTTCTGTTGAATGCCTAATGAGGGAGGTCATTTTTGTTGTCCTTCAGTGTATGATTGAGTTTACATGTGTCTAAATACAGTCATAGGAGAGAGTCAAGCCCAGATTCAAACACAGCAAAAAAATGCAAAAGGGCAGAACAGAGAGCACATGCTCTCTGTTTTATACCTTACTGTCGTTGGGTCCAAAATGGAAGCCTGGGAGACTATCGCGAGATTCAAAAAGCTCTCGCGAGGTTAGAGAAGGAGCCTGGAAACCTATCGTGAGGTTCAAAAGGAAGCCTAGATGGATGTCGCACAGTTCAGCTGGTCACATTCTATTCGCTGTCGCGAGATTCATGTGTCGCTGAGAGCCTCCCGCGTAATTCATATAGGGCCATACATTAACTGTCGCAAGATTATCAGGCTGTCGCGAGGTTCACAAGATAAACTGGGAGAATCTCGCGTAATTCAACAAAAACATTCTATTCGCTATCGCGAGATTCTAAGTCTGTCGCGAGATTCAAGATGAACCTCAGAGCTCTCACGCAATCCAAATAGAGCCTTAGGAACCGCTCACTCAATTCACATGAATTGATCTCACTCTGTTGCATGCTCCAAGGTCGACTTTAGAGATTGTCGCGCAATCCAGATGTAATCAACACCCTCGCTAGGTTTATTTCCAACCCCGCGACCAGATGTCCAAAGCGCGCCAAGCTTCGCGATAAGTATTTCAACCCCGCACTTTGTCCCTTTTTCATTATCTGCTTCCTTCTTCGCTCTATGAAACCCTAGCTTTTTTCGCTCTCCCCTCTCCCGTCCAGCATCACTCCTATAGCTCATCATTCACTTCACAACTCTACAGAGTTGTTCCTATCATCATCCTCATCCATTACCCTCTGCTCTAAGATCTTGAGGTGCCCTGTGCGTCAAATCAAACCAAACCCTAGATCTCAGTCTCAGATAGAGTTAGATATGGCCCCAAAATCTGCACAGAAGAGAAAAGGGAAGGACAAGGACCCTACAGAGACCACCCCTAAAAAGGCCAAAACTTCAAAGTCCCCCCAAAAAGGAAAGGAAGCGGTTGAGGAGGTGGCGGTACCAACCACAAAGTTCTCTACTCCTTCTGAGCTCATGGAGTCAATTCCATTGGAGCCTGAAACAGCATTTGATGTCCCATTCTTTGAAAAAGAACCTCTCTCTGCCCCTGCAATCAATTTCTAAGCAAAGTGGGCCTGATGCCATTGATGAGAGAAATTCCAACACTAACCTACCCAAGGCTAGTGCAGCTATTTTACCAGCATATCAAGGTCAAGAAGGGCAACGATGGCCAAAAGTGCTTGCTGGTGATGATTGACGATTTTGATTTGTTAGTAAGCCCTAAGATGATTGCTGAAGTATTGGGCATCCCAGCAGCATTCAATCCTAGCTGTGGATATGGCCCCCCTCTGCATGCATCAATTGACACAATTGCAAGGGCCCTAACAAGAGGATTAAAAGCCACCGGGGACTCAATCTGAAGGAGGGAACTTGAGCCTGAGCTGCTGTTCATTGACCAAGTCCTACGGAAGAACATCTATTGCTCAGGACATCAGCAAGAGAGAAGAACTCCCATTGCGGATGTTGTCTACTCCTACCACATGGGCCATGGCTTCCATGCAGCCTGGCTGATTTTTGAAGCTATGAAAGATACAGTGGCAAAATTAGGGTCAAACAAGAAGCCTCACACCCTACCCTATGCCAGAATCATCACCTTATTGCTGAACAAGGGGGGGTACAAGATAGGAAGAATCGAGCAAACCACCACCCTTACCCCCACTACCTTTGCCAAGAGGCAATGGAGAATCAGCAAAAGCTTGATGGGGGGTCGGAAAAAGAAGATAGCTGAAGCTCAGGCCCTGCCCAAGCAAGCAGAAGCAGCTAAATCAGAGTCTACCCCTGCTACAACAGCAGTGCCTCCAGAGCTCATCCCTTCCATCATTGCAGTAGCACCCACACCCCCCCACCTCTTCTTCCTGCATCCTCTACTCCTCTTACATCCATCTCTTCTCCCCCTCTGATTCCATTCTCCATTCCCACTCCCCCTTCACCTATGCTTGGTCCATGGGAGGACTCCCCTTCCCCTACCTTACCACAGTACATTGCCACAATTCCCCCCTCCATTCCACCTTCCATTCCACCCCCCACTCATCTCCTACAAGAAACGAAAACCTACCGAGACCATTCCAACCATCTCCACGACCCCACCCTCAATACCTTCCATCCACATTGACCCACCCCACCTTGAAGAAACTACCACCCCAGCCATATCTACTATATCTCCTCTCCCCGACATTGACCTAACCCTAAACACATCCATAGGCTTCCAAGCCTTCATCTCTACATTCCTTGACACCATGCCTAGCTATTACACCCCTCTACTAGACTCCCCAACTACCTCACAGCACCTTTCCCCATAACCACACTCTTCCCCTCCCTCCACTTTCCATCATGCTCCTTCCTCCCCCTTCCAAGACCTCTTCTTCCCAAACCCCACCTCCTAACTTTGACACACTAACCCTCATCCTACCCCTGATCCAAGACATCCAAGCCCAGTTATCCACCAATAACCACAAACAGGACCAGATGCAGGCTGAACTCACCTCCATCCAATCCACCCTCCACACCTTAACCACTCCACCCATCCCTACCCCATCCACTTCAACCCCCCTGGTCCTGTTAACTGACAATACCACCCAAACAGACTTCCCTCCTGAATCATTACCCCTCCCACCATCACCATCACCTCTTCCCCACCCTTTTCCTTTACCCCTTTTCACCATTCCAATTTTCCATCCCCCATCACCCCCAACTCAGGTTGAGCCTACACCCTTCACTTTTCCCCCTCTACCCTCCATTCCCCCTCTTATCCTACCCCCTCCCACCTTCTCTGCCAAATCTACCCAAACATACCCAAAACCTGACCCCATTCCCCCACCACTTGACTTCCCTACTCTCATTCCCCATTCCCCCTCCCAGGACCAAGCACACTTCGCTCCTTCCACCTCCTATCTGCCAATTGCACCCAAACATCATTTCTACAGCCGTCCTTACCTCACCATCCTACATCACATGCGGGATAATGCTTACCTGAGGAAGGATGTCCTGAGGGGTATGGCCAAGCTACGCCAATCAATTGAGACCCCCCTGCTGGAGAAGATTGATGAGATGACGGAGGCCCACAATGAGCAACTACTGGGAATCTCCTTAGGGTGGAAAAATATGGTGAAGGAATATTGAAAGACGAAAGCTTTAACTACTTATTATCAGATTAATTGGGAGTATGAGAAATCTAATGCTGCTGCAGTAACTGCCAAGGCAAGAATGCTTGAAAAATGACTTCACAATGTCCAAGAAATACAAAAAATTTAAAAGGAGATCCATGAGACTGACGCCCTAAAATTTAAAGTCCAGATAGCCGCATTGGAAAAGGCATTGGCCGCTGTCAGAAATGAACCTTACCATCCAACCCCACTCTCTGTTCAAGTGCCTCAGCCTGCGCCAACTACCACTCCAGCTCCACCTGCCCAGTCTGAGGAGGCACCACCTAAGCCCCAAAAAGATAAAGGAAAAGCTCCTGCTTCACCTCCAACGGCGCAGCCAACAACTACTGAGCAGCCTCCACCTCCCAAGGCCTCTGCTGCACCTCCCCAAGAACAAACTTATCTGCAGTGGAGGAAAGTCACAGCCAAGAGGTCTGCTCCCAAAGATGTCCCCTTAAAAATTGGCAAAGAGCCTGCTGCCCAGTCTGAAGAGGCACAGTCCCCTGCCAAACCTGAGTCCACTGGAAAAGGAAAAGAACCAGTGATCCCCACTGAGGAACCCAAAGCTAAAGGAAAAGAGAAAGCCTCAGTGGTCTCCCCTACAGAAGTTGAAGCTAAAGGCAAAGGCAAAGGAAAATCCCCTGCCACCCCCCCTGCTAAGCGTAAAGGCAAAGCCCCTCAAGAACCCAAGGAACCAAAGGCTCCCAAAGCACCAAAAATGAGAGTGAGGGCTCCTAAATCTCCATCTGCAGCAAAAACACGAGCGAAAAAAAAAAAGGAGAGGGAGGAAAAGAAGAAACAAGACAGAGCAGCCCTTAAGGCACAGGCTAAAAAGATGGGCTGGGATTTCCTTACCGATTCTGATTCAAATTAGATCCTAGCTTCTAGATTGTATCTTAAGTTTTTCTTTTTGAAATGCCACTTGTAACAATTTTTCTTCCACTTTAATAGAATTTCTAATTTTGTCTATTGCTCTGTTCTGTCTATTTATTTTTTACTGTTTGGTATTTTTGCTTTTATTCTTTTTGCCATTCTTGGGAGACCAGTTTTTAGGAGGATCTTTTTCTTTGAAAAAGTACTCCATGTAGCGGATAGATGTCGTTGGTGGCTGAATCTAATTCCTGCAATACCTGCATCAGGAAATTCAATGCCTTCCTCTTCACATTGATGTGCCATTTTAAGTGTACCTCGCTAAGATCCCCAACTCAGCTGCGCGAGAAATGTCCTTTCCTCACCACTTATTGCTCCTCGCGAGGATCCCCGCGCGCTACACTTCCCTCTTTAAATACCATGCCTCTCTTTGGATATGCATTTAATGCTACTTCTCTTTTCCAAAGAGTTCGTTGTGTATTTTCTTCTTTCCCCACACAACCCTCATTTATTTCCAAGTGTGAAAACGGGCACAATTTCAATTATGCCGATTCATGTTCCCTCATCCTTCTCTTTTAAAACCAGCCCTCAGTCCCTTTTCATCTCATCCCTCCTCTTCTAACCCTAGAAGTCCACACCTCCTCACACAAGTGGCAAATGAAAGCCCCTTTGGCTTCCCAATCAAATTTTACCCCGTCTGGGATGATCCCCCACCGCCTAAGGAGCCGAACCCCCTACAATTTCTCTAGGATGAGTATGACTAGGTCATGCGGATCCTGGCCAAGGAGGAAAAGAAAAAGAAAAAAAAAGAGAAGTTAGAGGAGAAGAAATAGAAAAAAAGGGAGAAGGGTGTTAAGAAGAAAAGAAACAATATGGCTCCAACTTAGCCTCGATTGATCCTCCCTCCATCTTCCTCAAGCAACCTCCCCTCAGCTTAAGGAGCCTCCGTAAGACCTCGAGCAGTACCAATTTTCACCCCTCGCAACTTAGCCTTTTCAGGATTAGACCTTAGTCATCTAATAAAAGGCTATTGTTATGTTTCTTCTCAGATAATAAAACAACAAAGGCAATAAGGCCATAAATCATGTTAAGAGAGCTTGAGCCCGTATATCAAAGCACCAAGGATCCTCAAAGAAGAATTAAGAATGAACTCCAGCTAGCCACGCCTGCTCAGACGGGCACCGACAAGAGTTAGCCCAGACTCATTGTAAAAATATGCTTCACGCAAGTCCTCGGCCAAGTCTCATGTAACTTAGCAACCAACTTCTCTCGCAAAGGAGTGACAAGAGCTTTAGAAGCCTTGAGTCGCGCAGCATCAAGAAGTCGCAAGTTAAAGCAAATATCCCAGAGTTTTAATGCAAACTCATCCTCAAAAAGTCAGTGCTACCACGTGACAAGTCTGGGAATCAACTGCAACCTGGCGAAGCTCTGAACTCCAACTTCCATCATTCTGTAAAGGACATTCTGGGGATTTCCAGCGATTAGGGCATGCACTTCCACACTCAAATATCCGTGCATGCGCCCCGAGTCATCCAAGGATCATTAATAGGCCATGTGGCATCGCTAAAATTAGGGTTTCCTAACCCTAATGCGCCGCCACACCCACTGCTATATAAACTTAAGCCTGGTTTAGGTTTAGGGGACCTTTCTTTTACATCTTCTTTTTTTAGACTTAGACGGCTGGAAGAGCTCAGACCTTATCACTGATACGTGATCTAAGATCTTCTTTTTCTGTTCTTCTATAGTTATAAGTAGTTTTCCTTTTACTTTTTCTTCTCTCCATGGCCCAGCACTTGCTGGCCATGCCTATGTATATTTATTGAGATTAGATTAATGGAATTTATGATTGGGTGTTGTACTTTTATGGGATTCGTGTGTTTATGAGTTGCACTGTGCAAGGCTGCTACCTTGTGATTCTCCATTGCTTTGGCTGTGATTCAAAGCAATGGAGGACTGATTCTAAGGACCCATTCAGATCCAAGTGGCCTGTGTGTCTGGGCTATCATGGTTCGATACAGCCTTAGCCCCACCACAGGATCCACTAGATATGAAATCCCCATGGAAGCCTGAGCTGGTAGCCTTGTGACCATGGTGGTGGCAGCAATATTCTTGTTTTGTTTTGGGCTCCGTGAGGAGGATAGCCTCTGGGATAGTCTGTGACCATTCAAGTGGACAGGTTATAGCCTTAGGGTGAATCCAATCCGTCGATCCAAAATGGATCCTTCTTCTCCGAGCCTGAGCTTGTAGCCTAGTAGGAGATTGCACAAAGGCAGATTCCCCTATAGTAGTATAGACCTGCCATCAGATGGCAGATCTGATCTGGGTATGGAGATTGTAGGCTTGTGACTGGACCATTGTAGTCCCACTCAAGCAATGGACAGCTAGATCTAAGGTGGTACTCAATCTCTTGCTGGTTCTATGTGTCTGGGCTATCATGGTCCTATACAGCCTTAGCCCCACACATAGAGCTTTAGAGGTCAAGGTTCCCTACAGATTCTTGAGCTTGTAGCCTAAATGAAGTAGTGCCTACAATGATTAACTTGTTTGACCCATCTCTGGATTGTGGTTCCCCTATGGGATAGTCTGTGACCATTCAAGTGAACAGGTTATATCCTTAAGGGATTGGATCATGGCACAGGGATGAGTTGGATTCTTTCTCCTCTTTGGTGATAATGTAGCCATTGGACAGGATTTCTATAGCAGCAGACCTGGATCTGAGTCATAAATTCCAGCAGATCTGAACCCAATAGCATACTTCTCACCCTTTTATATTTATTTTCCCACACTCCATCCATCTTCTCAACCCTTTCTGTAGTTAATTTATTAGGCTACCTTAGGATACTTAGAATAAGTGACCCTAAACTCCCCTCCTTTTAGGACTGCCAGATCTGTAGTCAGATCTGGAGGGACTACTAGAGGTGGCTCCCTTGGAGCCGTAGATCACATTTCCCTATGGGACAAACTCTTACTTATCAAAACTTGCTACAAATGGACCCTGTATCTTGCAGGTCTAGGATTTCTCAGTTGTGCTGATTCCATCCCCTATTTTACTTTGATTTTAAATTGCTTTTACCACCAACAAATAAAGTAAGCACATCTGGAAATGCAACATCTACCTTCCTTGTAATTGCCTACTTTAGAGCAACAAGTTTTTGGCGTCGTTGCTGGGGATAAGATGATCTATTAGTAGACCCTTAGTTTTTGTATTTTTAGTATTCTTTGTAGCTTTGAATAATTGATACTGCTGATGTATATGTGATTTTTCTTGCAGATCTAGACAGCAGCAAAGAAGGACAGTGGACCGCATTTGGAGAGTAGCTACATCTGTTTGCAATTCTCTAACTTTAAAACTCAGTCTAGTTTCTTTGAAAATTCCATAGCAGTTATTTAGTATAGTTGCAAATTTATGTTTTCTTAAATAGCTGTAAATTTGTTAGATAAATTCTTTGAGTCAAGTGCAATGTGCCTGCAAGGAGTTGTCCCTGCTGGTGGTGTGTTTGTATGCTAGGTAGGAGATCTCTTAGTCCTACTTTAGAGCCTTTCAACCCTGAGCTAGAAAGGGGTAGAAGACTTAAAAGGAATAGGCACACCACAGTTGAGCCCCCAATTGAATCTGAGACAGTAGCAATGGGTGAAGAATAACCCAAAACTCTCAAGGAGTTGAATGCTCCGGATGACTATAACTCTCCCTTTAGCATTCAATTCTCTGATTTTCAAGGGAATTATGAAATTAAAACTTCCATCATCCAGATGCTGCCCTCTTTCCATGGGCTTAGCAAGGAGGACCCCATATTGACCAATTTTTGGCCTTGTGCACCACATTCAATATCGCTGGTTTCGGACCTGAGGCCACTAGACTCAGGCTCTTTCCCTTTTCTCTGAAGGATATGGCTAGTATCTGGCTGGCCACTCTTCCCAACAATGGCATCACATCTTGGAAAGACCTATAGACCAAGTTCCTGACAAAGTTCTTCCCTGAGACCAAAACTAGCCAATTGAGGAAGGAAATTCTTACTTTTGCCCAATCTCCAACTGAGGATTTTAACCAAGCCTGGGATAGGTTTAAGGAAATGCTCAAACAATGCCCCCACCACAAGATCCCAGACTGAAAGCTTGTACAAAGCTTCTACAATGGGATTGATGAGAAAAATAGAGATATGGTTGATGCCTCTTGTGGTGGAACCTACATGCACAAGACTGCTGATGAGGCATGGGAATTGTTTAAAGTAATCAGTGAAAATACTTTTCAAAAGCTATCCCTGGCAAGAACTAGTCAGGAGTCTGAGTCAAAAGTGGAGCCTGCTGCTTTGACAAGAGGAAAAGTTTATGAGGTGTCTGGGAACAATGATCTGCAGCTGCAGATGGCAAACCTCTCTTTGAGGTTGCTAAAGCTCCTGCTGTTGCGGTTTCTCTCAGTTGCTGTGCTTTATTGGTTGGTGGTAAAAGTCATTTAAAAATCAAAGAAAGAGTAAAATAGGGGATGGAATCAGCACAACTAAGAAATCCTAGACCTGCAAGATACAGGGTCCATTGTAGCAAGTTTTGATAAGTAAGAGTTTGTCCCACAGGGAAAGGTGATCTACAGCTCCAAAGGAGCCATCTCTAGTAGTCCCTCCAGATCTGACTACATATTGGGCAGTCCTAAGAGGAGGGGAGTTTAAGGTCACTTATTCTAAGTATTCTAAGGTACTCTAATGTCTAAACTACAGAAGGGGTTGAGAGGATGGATGGAGTGTGGAAAATAAATATAAAAGGGTGAGAAGTATGTTATTGAGCCCAGATCATAGGAGTTTTGTAACTCAGATTTAGATCTGATGTTATAGAAATCTTGTCCAATGGCTACATTATCACCACTGAGGAGAAAGGATTCAACCCATCACTCTGCCATGACTCAACCCTTAAGGTTATAACCTGTCCACTCAAATGGTCACAGACTATCCCATAGGGGAACCACAATCCAGGGATGGGTCAAAACATAACAAGTAAATCATTGCAGGCACTATTTCATCCAGGCTACCAGCTCAAGAATCCATAGGGAACCTCAACCTCTAAAGCTCTATGTGTGGGGCTAAGGCTGTATAGGACCATGATAGCCCAGACACATAGAACCAGCAAGCGATTGAGTACAACCTTCGATCTAGCTGTCCATTGCTTGAGTGAGGCTACAATGGTCCAGTCACAAGCCTACAATCTCTATAACCAGATCAGATCCAACATCTGATGGCGGATCTATATCAGTACAGGGGAGTCTGCCTCTGTACAATCTCCCACCAGGCTTCTACAAGCTCAGGTGTAAAGAAGAAGGATCCATCTTGGATCGGTGGATTAGAATCACCCTAAGGCTATAACCTGTCCACTTGAATGGTCACAGACTATCCCAGAGGCTATCCTCCTCACGGAGTCCAAGATAAAACAAGAATATTACTGCCACCACCATGGTTACCAGGCTACCAGCTCAAGCTCCCATGGGGATTTCAGATCTAGTGGGTCCTGTGGTGGGGCTAAGGCTGTATAAGACCATGATAGCCCAGACACACAGGTCACTTGGATCTGAATGGACCTTAGAATCAGTCCTCCATTACTTTGAAACACAGCCAAAGCAATGACAGATCACAAGGTAGCAGCCTTGCACAGAGCATCTCACATTCAAACACAAATCCCACAAAGTACAGATCCTATTACAGAACTTCCATTAATCTAGTTCAAAATACATACAAAGACATAGCCAGCAAGTGCTGGACTATGGAGGGAAGGAAAAAGAAAAGGAAAACTACTTACAACTATAAAAAGAAAAATAAAACGATCTCAGATCAAGTCTCTAAGAAAATGAGACGTGTTCCCAGCTATTCCAGGATGTAGAAAGAAAAGAAAGTCTAAGCTCAGGAGACGTGCTGGACTGTGGCGGCGCATTAGGGTTAGGAAACCCTAATTTTAACGATGCCATATGGCCAAATAGTGATCCTTCGATGCCTTTGGGCGTGTGCACAAAGATTTGAGAGTGGGAGTGCATGCCCAAATCGCTAGAAATTCCCAGAAAGTCCTCTACTGAAGAGATGGAAGTTTGAGGTTCAGAGCTTCGCTAGGTAGCCATTGTTTCCCAGACTTGTCGCATGGTAGCTCTTGCTCTTCGTGAGGATGGTTTAACATTGAAGCTTCAGCCATCACGAGGTTGGCTTGGTTTGCTCTTCAGGCAGTCGCGAGGTTGAGTAGACATCAGAGCCTCAGATGTCGCGGGGTTGGAGCTCGAGCAGTCGCGAGGTAGCTGCACGATCGCTAGGTTGATCTTTGCGAGGATAGATTTGAATAGCGTGAGAACTTCTCTTTACTAGCCTTCGCGAGGTACCTCGCGAGGCTATAATGGGTTCTGAACTGTGCGAGGTTCCAGGTCTTAACTGATCTTCGTGAGGATGGCATTGCCTTCACAAGGATGCTTTCTTCTTGAATGGCGCGAGAACTGCGCGAGGAGTTCTCTTCTGATAATTGCATCCTGCGGCCACTGCACGACAGCTGCGCGAGGAGTCTCCTGAAGCACTCTCTTCTCAGCCATTGTGAGCGAACTGCACGAGGTTGAGAGAGGTCTGCTTTGAACTACGCGAGACTGCGCGATGTGTTCTACTCTTGAGCTTCGCGAGAGCTGCGCGAGTTTATGTTTCTGAAGCTCTTTAGTCAATCAACTGCGCGAGAAGTTGTTGTAAAGTCTTGGGAAGCTCAGCTGGACTGCGCGAGGCTCATTTCAGGTCTGGATTCAGAGTCCATCCTTCTGAGGGACTTCTGGTGCCAAAACAGGCTCTTTAGCAGGATTCTTGGTCTTATTTCATTACTGGTTATTACCTACATAAAACACTTAACAAGGACTTATTAGGTAGCTATGGGTCTAATCAAAGGTTAAGGGGTGAAAAGTGATACTTTTCAAGTCTTAATACGGCCCCAAACCTAATCTTTGCTAGTCCCTTAGCAAAGCTACATTAAACCTACCATAAAAATTAAATGCCACTTTCGTAGGGAGCATGGATACATTTAGCATATGTACCAAGCCTTTTAAACCCCTAGGTGATCCCTAGTGGAGGAGTGAAGTCTCCTGAGGGTTTTCAGTGAAGACACCCACAAACTTCTTCAATGAAACAGTTAATAAAAGTGCAATATCATCCAGTGGGCAGTCAAGGGGCAGACTTAGTTTACTCTTGAATCATTTATCATACAAGAAATTTAATTCATTGGTTGCACAGTAATTTAAACAGCATAAACTTCTCATGAATGCTCAGCATTTCCAATCAGTTTACAATCACAGAAAACTGCACAAGTGTGTGCCAGCACTGAGCCCATCCTCAGATCAAAAATTAGGTTAAGGTCATACATAGTGCATTCAAGTTCAGACCTAAAAATTTTGCAGGGCATACTCTCATGAGGGTTTTGTTGAGGGGTTCATTTTCTCATAGGCTCAAGAGCAGTTACATCCCCCAAATGGTTCTGTAAGCATGAGCATAAGCAGAGTTCTTAAGTGCTAACATCATTGGCAGTTCCTCACCATAGATTGGATAACTCTTTATCTTCACATGATAGCTCACTCAACTTTGGATCACAAGGGCTTTAACTGGGCTGTAATGTGGCTTATGGAGTGGTGTTGAAAGAATGGAGGGTTGAGAAGGGGTTCAAAATTTAGAAATCAGTAGGTGGCAGAGGTGATTCATGACTTCACCTTCTTGAATTCAGCTCCCTTCATCTTCTTTGAGATTTTCAGATTTGAAGTGATCAGTTTCTCCTCTTGATTCTGATTCTCCAGTGAAAATTCCTCTTGACTCCTCCCTTACTCCTCTTCATTATTATTTTTGTTTCTTTTTGATGGAATTTTCTTCTTTTTATTTTTGTTTTTGCTTTTCAGAAATGCCACTATGTTCTCAGTTGCCATACTGTCGGATTTGAGGTATTTCTTCCCATTCACTTAATGTTGACCATAGCTAGTCCATTTCCAACCTTTTCTCCTTTACCTTCTGAATTCTTAGAGTGAGGGTAGGCTGAAGCAGGTTCGTAGGTTCAGGTTCAAGTACTCAGGTGTATTTTGAAGAAATTTAGGATTTGAAGCTCAAAGGGAGTATGGACAAGGGCAGTTGCTTAAGGGTTGGTCTTGTTAGACTCAAACAGTCCAAGAGAAGGCCTTGATCCTTTCCTAAGTCTCATGAGTACTGTCAGTTGTTTCAACTTGGAGTTACCTAACTTCTAGTGACCACAGTGACTCAGTCAGTCCTTAGAACTAGAAAGGTTGCCTTGGTTACTCCTCAAAAGATGGAAAAAATTTTATATAGGCCCAATTCTCACTGGTTATGGTCTTCCTTTGAACTTTTAAGTATGTCCTCACCTTTTTCTCTCTCTACTGATTCACTAAGTGCTGATACAAGTAAGTTTACTTGGTGATATTAACATGGAAATGTGGAATATTAAAAGTTTATAATGTCAAAAGTTTGCAGAAATTTTAAATTTCTTATTTTCATGATTCTTTAAGTGAACAGAGGTCCATTTCCATATTACTCAGATGAGTCTGCTGCACTTAGGTTAACTATTCCATTGGCAGGGTCTGCCTGCCACACCCCCAAACCTATGAGGAGCAGTGTCCTCACTGGTGCAAAGGTGTCTGTGCAGCAGATTTATTAAAGCATAAAAGACCAGAACAAGAAACAAAACACACAACAGACAAAGCAAGATAGTAATGACAGGGGAATAAAGTCTATTAGAAATGAGAAGTGTACAAACTACAAGAAAACAGAAGCAAAAGAGTGCACAACAGATAAAATCCTAGGTACAATCTAGTCAGAATCTGGCTCAAAACTTGTCCCAACCCATCTTCTTGGCATGTTCTTGAAGGTAAGCCTCCTCCTCTTTCTTTCTTCGTTCTCTCTCTGCCTTTCTTTGGTCGGCAGTTTTGGGTATAGATGGTGCCTTGACCCTCATTTTTCTCCTCTTTGGTTCAGGAGGGATCTCGGAAGATTTATCAGTGGTTGGCTCTGGGGGTTTGGTGGGAGATTTTCCTTTGGGGCCCTTACCTTTGGAGCTCGTCCCTTTGGAGGTTTGCCCTTGCCGAGTCGGAGGGGAAATAAGAGGGGATTGGGCTTGTGCTGGGTCAGGAGGGACAACAGGGGATTTAGCTTTTGCTTTCACCTGAGGCACTATTGTTGTTCTAAGTGTGCATGATTTATTTGTGTTTTGAAAATAGACTTACAAATGATGAATTGTACTGAATTTGTAAAAATAAAAAGAATAAGAAAATATCAGCACAGAGAGAACATAATTAGCCTGCAAGATCAGGGCCAATTATAGCAAGTTTTAAATGTAAGTGAGTAAAAGATCGTCCACAGGGAATTGATTTAAAATGTAAGATAAACCTTCAAATCTGAGCTACCAAATCTGACCTCTGATCCTATCTACAAAGCACATAAGATGGGAGGTTGAATTTGTCACATTAACTAAATGATAAAAGTAAAATTAAAACTAAGTGATCCAGATCTGAGTTGGGGAGATTTTGATGTAAAGTAATAATAATGGAGAAATAATATCTAACTTTGATTTGGTCATTGATGCAAAATGAGAATAAATGTAGATCAAATGAGATGTGATCCAATCTTCATCTGGCTACAAGCACAGATGCAAGAGAAAGTAATCTAACTCAAGGGTTAGAGTTAAACTTATGGTTATGGTCTGTCCACTTCAATGGCCACAGACCATCCAATAGTCTTTAATCTGAACCCTTAATTCAGAACGAGAAACACCACTACAAATGTTGTGAGAGATTAGGTTACAAACACAAATTCTCACAAGGATAATGAATTAAGGGAAATTTCTTAAAAAATAGTAAATCTAAAGGAGTCTAGTGCAATAAGGAGATCACAGGGAACCCTCAACACGAATCCAATTGAGAACGTACGGTTCACAGCAACCTTTTCAAATTCACCATTACAATTACAGAGCACAACTTAAACAGCTCTCGGATTTGTAGTCTTGAATACAATTCTCTTTTGAATTACAGAAGTATCTCACAGCTCTCAATTACAAATAAAAGCTAGGCTATTGCAAGAGTTTCAGACAAGCTATCTGAATTGGAAATGAGGCAATAGAAATGAAACTCAAAATCTGGATACCCAAATTGGGCAAATAGTTCATCTATTTATAGTTTTCCCCAAGTCCATCTCAGATGTGCATCAACCAATCAGAATTGGTTAAATCCATATCAGCCACTAGGAGTCGAGCACCAGGATCCAGATTTGTTCTAGCCAATCAGAACTACTTGATCTGGTTCAGCCAATCAGGAAATAGAGGCATCAATTCTGTTAGGAAATTCAAAAATCTATTGGAACTTTAGAAGTTCTCGCCAAGTAATTTCATCTTTGGGTGTTCACATGGGGTGGAATATGCCTCTGGTTCATGCTTCAAATCTTTTAGAATGCCCTTGGGTTTTTAAATGCATTGGGGCGTGTGCAGAGATTACCAAATTGCCCTTGCAGATGCTAGGAATCTTCAGGATACCATTTCGCAAAGTTTGGAGACCTTTTCGAAAGGTATTGTAACTTTTGAAACTCTATTCGCACAGATTGGAGACCTTTTCAAAAAGAACTGTAACTTCTAGACATCTATTCGCAAAGATTGGGGACCTTTTCGAAAAGAACTGTAACTTCTGGAGATCTATTCATAAAGATTGAGGACCTTTTCGCAAAGATTGGGAACCTTTTCGCAAAGATTTGGGACCTTTTCGAATAGCATTCTGTAGTGCATTCTTCTTTTCGAATAGCTCCAAACCTCTTTCCAGGTTGAAACCAAGCCTTTGTCCTCTTTATTTTAGGCATTTTGACAGCCAGTGAGGTTGTCCTTTCTCCTTCTTCCTCCAGATCAAGATGGGTCATCATCTTTTTGACACTTTTAAGCTACTTTCAAGGTTAAGCCTGCCTTTATTGTTAGCTGTAAAATAAACACTTAAAACACTTATTTAGTTCTCTCAAGGGTCTATCAAGGCCCAGATTAAGGGGTGGAAAATGGTATTTTCCAGTTCTCAATAGGCAGGGGAGGACTTTTCCCTTTTGCAAGCTTAGGGGGAGCCACAGAAGATTTGTCTTGTTCTTTTATAGCAGGAATAGCAAGGCTCTTCCCTTTCACTGGTTGGCTTATTGGTGGTGCCTCCTCAGACTGGGCAGATTTGTCTTTTCTGATTTTCAAAGAGCCACTTAGGGGAGTAGTCCTCTTGGCAGCAACCTTCCTTCGCTGAGGGTAAGATTGTTCAGCAGGGCCGGATGAAGGAGCAGCAGTAGTAGGATGGGCACTGGGATCCCTAGGTGGTGCAGAATCAGAGTCTGAGTCAAAAGGAAAAAGCTCAGTGGGATCCAATCCAAGGGCAGCAGCAACCTGTCGGCGTTCCTCTTTGGAAAGAAGGCGACCATGGGGATCATCCTGAGCAGAAGCTCTGGTGACCTTTGGAGGTGGGGATGGAGGGGCTGGCCTTTTTCCTTTTTGGCTGCAGTGGCTCTTTTGGAAGTGGGAGTTTTCTTGGAAGGAGTGCGTTTTCTTTTGGGAGCAGGAGGGGGAACAGGGGGGGCACTGAGACAGGAGCAGGAGCTGCAGTAGGGACTTTAGCAAGAGCAACAGGTTGTGTAGGTACTGCAATAGAAACTACAGTAGGCATTTGAGGAGGAACAGGAGGAGGTACCTGAGTTGGGGCTGTAGGAGGTGGGGGAACAGGTTGTGTAGGTGTAGGGGCAGGGGGAGTGGAAGAAGATGGGCCAGGTTGTGTGGAAGAGGATGGGGCCTCAGGGGGTGTTGTGGCGAGAGGGGTGGCCTGTATTGGTTGGGATAGTAGGAAGGCAACCCTCTGTTCCAAAATCTCAATTTTCTTGTTAGCCCACAGGAGATTGGTATCCGCAAGCTCCTTACTGAGTCGATTGATCTCTTGAGCATTGTTCAGTTTCCTTTCTAATAACCTATTGTGCTTTTTCGCCCTTTCTGCATTGGCTTTTTCAATCTCAGTAGTCATTCTGTAATAAATTGCAGCAACCTTGTTCGCATTAAGTGTCTCCAAAATTGCCTCCCACCCCTTGGAAATATCTCTTAGCTGCTCGCTGTGAGCAAGCTTCAAATCACTCATTTTCTGCAGCAATGGGTATTCGATGGCTTGTCGGAGTTGGGCCATGCCATTGAGTATATCCCTCTTGATATAGGCATTGTCCATCATGACATGGAGGAGGGTGAAATAGGGAGGAGTGTAATAGGAGTGTCTGGGTAAGATGGGTAGAACTGGAGTGGAAGAAGTAGAAGGTGAGTGATCCTAGAGGGCAAGAGTGGGTGTTGGAGGGATGAAGTCAAGAGGAGGGGAGGAAGTGGCTGGGGTAGTCTGTGTTGAATGGTCAGTGAATTGAGGAGGGGGTGGGAGAAGAGGTGGAATGGAAGGTATGGGTGGAAAGTGGAATGAAGGAAGGTCAGTGGATGTGGATGGTTCTGGGTAAGGGAAGAAAGGAATGGTGAAGGGTCGAAATGGAAGTCGTGGGGTTGCAAATAGGTGGAGTTGAATGGGAAAGGTGGATGGGAAGGGAATGGGGTCTGTTTGGGTAGCAGTGTTGATAAATTGTGGGGGAGGTAATATTAGTGGGGGAAGGATAGGTAGAGTGGGGAAGGAGTGGTGGGGTATGGTGTCATGGAGTGTGAAGGGTGTAGATAGGTCTAATTGGGTGAGGGCTGGTGTAACTGTGGAGTCAGAGGTGGAAGGGGGTTGGATCAATTGGGTGGTAGGAGGTTGTGTAGGGATTGGTGGGTTTGTCAATGTTTGAAGGGTGGATTGGATGTTGGCTATGTCAGTCTGCATTTAGACTTGTGTCTGGTGGATAGCTAGGTCTAGAGGTCATGTATGAGGGAAAGAATATGGGTAAGGGTATCTGAGGTTGGTTGGGGGGGAGTATGAGGATAGGAGGGAACAGGTTGGAACCGGGAAGTGGGGGCATGATGGAAAGTTGTAGGGGGAGAAGATGAAAGGTCTGGGGAGTGATGTGGGGAAGGGAGTGGGAAATCTGGGAGAGGGGTGTCATGGGTGGGCAAGGTATCAAGCAAGGTAGTCATGAAGGCTTGATACCCGGAAGTGGTGGCTAGGTTAAAGTCAAGATCGTGGAGTGAAGATGTAGTTGGGAGGGGTTGGACTAAGGGTTAGTCGATATGGGGTGTGTCTGTTGAAATGACAGGGGAGGTGGGAGTAGGTAAAGATAAGGCAGGGGTTGTGTGAGAGGTTTTCTTTTTAAGGTATGTTATCAAGGGAGGACTGTCAGGGTTGAGGTCAAATGATGTTGGAGATACTGGGGCTGTGTATTGAGGTAAGGTGGGTGAAGGGGGAGTGTTGTCATGGGGTTCAACACTTTCCACCCAGGAACGAATCACAGTGGGAGGTGGAATGGAAAAGGGAGATAAGAGAGGGAAAGGGAGAGATGGAATAGGTGAAGAAACTAATGGAGAGGCAAGTATGGTGGAAGGAGGTAATGCTGCAAAAGCAGAGGCAACAGAAGCTCACACCACCTTCTTTGGAGCAGGGGCTTTAGCCTTCTTTTTGGGGGCAGGGGTGGCCTTTGCCACAGCAGCTCCCTCTCCTTGCTCAGAAACAACTTGAGCTTCAGCCTTCTTCTTCTTCTGGGGATCCATTAGACTTTTGCTAATCCCTCATTGTCTTTTGGCAAAAGTGGTGGGAGTGAGGTGTTAAGACCTAAAAAGTATCACTTTTCACCCCTTAACTTAACCTTTGATTAGACCCTTAGCCTCCTAATAAGTTTTTGTTAAGTGTTTTGTGTAGGTAATAATCAGCAGTGAAATAAGGCCAAGAATCCTGTTAAGGAGCCTGCTTTGGTACCAGAAATCCCTCAGAAGAATGAACTCTAAATCCAGACCCGAAATGAGCCTCGCACAGCTGACCCAAGCTTTAGAGGATTCAGGAGAAATATGCCTTGCACAGTTCAACTGAGCTTCCCAAGACTTTATAGCAACCTCTCGCGCAGATGAGTGACTGAAGAGATTCAGAAACTCAAACTCGCGCAGCTCTCGCGAAGCTCAAGAGTAGAACACATCGTGCAGTGTCGTGCAATTCAAAGCAGACCTCTCTCAATCTCACGTAGTTCGCTCAGAATGGCTGAGGAGAGAGAGCTTCAGAAGATTCCTCGCGCAGCTGTCGCGCAGTCGCCACGGGATGCAATTATCAGAAGAAGAACTCCTCGCACAGTTCTCGTGCCATTCAAGAAGAAAACATCCTTGCGAAGGTAAAGCCATCCTCACGAAGATCAGCCCAGCGAAGACCGAGCAACCTCGCGACTACTTGAACTTCAACCCCGCGACATCTAAGACCGTGTTTTCTACTCAACCTCGCGAAGCCCAATCTAGCGAGAGCGCAATTCTCTATCGCGCGACTGCTTGAAGAGCAAACCAAGGCAACCTTGCGATGGCTGAAGCTTCAATGTCAAATCATCCTAGCGAAGAGCAAAGAGCTACCATGCGACAAGTCTGGGAAACTACAGCTACCTAGCAAAGCTCTGAACCTAAACTTCCATCTCTTCAGCAGAGGACCTTCTGGAAATTTTCGGCGATTAGGGCACGCACTCCTACACTCAAATCTCCATGCACGTGCCTCGAGGCTTCTAAGGATCACTGTTAGGCCACGTGGCATCGTTAAAATTAGGGTTTCCTAACCCTAATGCGCCGCCACCCCACTGCTATATAAACCCATACCTAGCTTAAGTTTAGGTATCTGGGGAACACATCTCAGATCATTTTTCTTTTCTCTTTCTTTTTAGCAGTAAGTAGTTTTCTTTTTCTCTTTCCTTCTCTCCATAGTCCAGCACTTGTTGGCTATGCCTTTGTATGTGTTTTTAAACTAGATTAATGGAAGTTCTATAATAGGATCTGTACTTTGTGGGATTGGTGTTTATGTGTGAGATGCTGTTGGGAGACTTGCAGTGTGCTTACATTATTGGTTGGTGGGAAAAGTTATTTGAAATCAAAGAAAGAGTAAAACAGGGGATGAATTCAGCACAACTCAGAAGTCCTAGACCTGTAAGATACAGGGTCCTTTGTAGCAAGTTTTGATAAGTAAGAGTTTGTCCCACAGGGAAAGGTGATCTACAGCTCCAAAGGAGCCATCTCTAGTAGTCCCTCCAGATCTGACTACAGATCTGGCAGTCCTAAAAGGAGGGGAGTTTAAGGTCACTTATTCTAAGTATTCTAATGTCTAAACTACAGAAAGGGTTGAGAGTATGGATGGAGTGTGGAAAATAAACATAAAAGGGTGTGAGGTATGTTATTGAGCCAAGATCAGAGGAGTTTTGTAACTCAGATTTAGATCTGATGCTATAGAAGTCCTGTCCAGTGGCTACATTATCACCACTGAGGAGAAAGGATCCAACCCATCACTCTGCCATGATTCCACCATTAAGGCTATAACCTGTCCACTCAAATGGTCACAGATTATCCCATAGGGGAGTCACTATCTAGGGATGGGTCAAAACACAACAAGTAAATCATTGCAGGCACTATTTCATCCAGGCTACCAGCTCAAGAATCCATAGGGAACCTCAATCTCTAAAGCTTTATATGTGGGGCTAAGGCTGTATAGGACCATGATAGCCCAGACACATATAACCAGTAAGAGATTGAGTACAACCTTCGATCTAGCTGTCCATTGCTTGAGTGAGGCTACAATGGTCCAGTCACCAGCCTACAATCTCTATAACCAGATCAGATCCAACATCTGATGGCGGATCTATATAAATATAGGGGAGTCTGCCTCTGTACAATCTCTCACCAGGCTTCTACAAGCTCAGGTGTAAAGAAGAAGGATCCATCTTGGATCGGTGGATTAGAATCACCCTAAGGCTATAATCTGTCCACTTAAATGGTCACAGACTATCCCAGAGGTTATCCTCCTCACGGAGCCCAAAACAAAACAAGAATATCACTGCTACCACCATGGTCACAAGGCTACCAGCATAAGCTCCCATGGGGATTTTAGATTTAGTGGGTCCTGTGGTGGGGCTAAGGCTGTAGGACCATAATATCTCAGACACACAGGTCACTTGGATCTGAGTGGCCCTTAGAATCAGTCCTCCATTGCTTTGAAACACAGCCAAAGCAATGGCGGATCACAAGGCAGCAGCCTTGCATAGAGCATCTCACATTCAAACACAAATCCCACAAAATACAAATCCTATTACAGAACTTCCATTAATCTAGTTCAAAAATACATACAAAGGCATAGCCAGCAAGAGCTGGACTATGGAGAGAAGGAAAGAGAAAAAGAAAACTGCTTACTGCTAAAAAGAAAGAGAAGAAAAATGATCTGAGATGTGTTCCTAGATACCTAAACCTAAGCTAGGTATGGGTTTATATAGCAGTGGGGTGGCGACTCATTAGGGTTAGAAAACCCTAATTTTAACGATGCCACGTGGCCTAACAGTGATCCTTGGATGCCTCAGGGCATGTGCACAGAGATTTCAGCATGAGAGTGCCTGCCCTAATCACTGGAAATTCCCAGAAGGTCCTCTGCTGAAGAGATGGAAGTTTAAGTTTAGAGCTTCGCTAGATAGCTGTAGTTTCCCAGAGTTGTCACGTGGTAGCTCTTTGCTCTTCGCTAGGATGATTTGATATTGAAGCTTCAACCGTCACGAGGTTGCCTTGGTTTGATCTTCAGGCAGTTGCGCGGTAGAGAATTACGCTCTCGCTAGATTGGGCTTCGCGAGGTTGAATAGAAAACACAGTCTTAGATGTCGTAGGGTTGAAGTTCAAGCAGTCGCGAGGTTGCTCGGTCTTCGCTGGGCTGATCTTTGCGAGGATGTTTTCTTCTTGAATGGCGCAAGAACTGCACGAGGAGTTTTGCTTCTGATAATTGCATCCCGCGGTGACTGCGCGACAGCTGCACGAGGAATCTTCTGAAGCTCTCTCTCCTCAGTCATTCTGAGCGAACTGCGTGAGATTGAGAGAGGTCTGCTTTGAGCTACGCGACACTGCATGATGTGTTCTACTCTTGAGCTTCGCGAGAGTTGTGCGAGTTTGAGTTTTTGAAGCTCTTCAGTCACTCATCTGCGCGAGAGGTTGCTGTAAAGTCTTGGGAAGCTCAGTTGAACTGCGCGAGGCATATTTCTCCTGAATCCTCTAAAGCTTGGGTCTGTTGTGTGAGGTTCATTTCTGGTCTGGATTCAGAGTTCATTCTTCTGAGGGATTTCTGGTGCCAAAGCAGGCTACTTAACAGGATTCTTGGCCTTATTTTAGTGCTGATTATTATCTACACAAAACACTTAACAAGAACTTATTAGGAGGCTAAGGGTCTAATCAAAGGTTAAGTTAAGGGGTGAAAAGTGATACTTTTCAAGTCTTAACACACCCCCAAACCTAATCTTTGCTAGTCCCTTAGCAAAGCTACATTAAATCTACTCTAAAAATTAAGTGCCACTTTCGTAGGGAGCACGGATACATTTAGCATATGTACCAAGCCTTTTAAACCCCTAGGTGATCCCTAGTGGAGGAGTGAAATCTCCTGAGAGTTTTCAGTGAAGACACCCACAAACTTCTTCAATGAAACAGTTAACACAAGTGCAATATCATTAAATGAGCAGTCAAGGAATCATATTTAGTTTACTCTTGAATCAGTACACATAAAAGAAATTTAATTCATTGGTTGTACAGTAACTTAAACAGCATAAACTCTTCCTGATTGCACAGCATTTCCAAATAGTTTACAATCACAAAAAACTGCTCTAGTGTGTGCCAGCACTGAGCTTATCATTAGGTCAAAATTTGGGTTAAGGTCATACATAATGCATTCAAGTTCAGACCCAAAAACTTTGCAGGGCATACTCTCATAAGAGTTTTGTTCAGGGGTTCATTTTCTCACAGGCTCAAGAGCAGTTACATCCCCCAAATGGATTTGTAAGCATGAGCATAGGCAAAGTTCTTAAGTGCTAACATCATTGGCAGTTCCTCACCATAGATTGGATAACTCTTTATCTTCGCATGACAGCTCACTCAACTTTGGATCACAAGGGCTTTTAACTAGGCTGTAATGTGGATTATGGAGTAGGGTTAAAAAGAATGGAAGGTTGAAAAGGGGTTTCAATTTGAGAAATCAGTAGGTCACAGAGGTGGTTCATGACCTCACCTTCCATAATTCAGCTCCCTTCATCTTCTTTGAGATTTTTCGATTTGAAGTAATCAGTTTCTCTTCTTGATTTTGATTTTTCAATGAAAGTTCCTCTTGACTTCTCTCTTATTCCTCTTCATTATTATTTTTGTTTCTTTTTATTGGAGTTTCCTTCTTTTTATTTTATTTTTGCTTTTAAGAAATGCCACCATGTTCTCAGTTACCATATTGCCAGATTTTTGAGATCCTTCTTCTCCATTCACCTAATGTTGACCATAGCTAGTCCATCTTCAACTCTATCTCCTTTACCTTCTAAATTCTCAAAGTGAGGGTAGGTTGAATCAGGTTCATAGGTTCAGGTTCAAGTACTCAGGTGTATTTTGAAGAAATTTAGGATTTAAAGCTCAAAGGGGGGTATGGATAAGGGCAGTTGCTTTAGGATTGGTCTTTTTAGGCTCAAACTGTCCAAGAGAAGGCCTTGATCCTTTCCTAGGTCTCATGAGTACTGTCAGTTGTTTCAACTTGGAGTTACCTAACTTCTAGTGAGCACAGTGACTCAATCAGTCTTTAGAACTAGAAGGGATCGCCTTGGTTACTTCTCAAAAGCTGGAAAAAATTTATAGGCCCAATTCTCACTGGATATGGTCTTCCTTTGAACTTTTAAGTATGTCCTCACCTTTTTCTCTCTCTACTGATTCACTGAGTGCTGATATAAGTGGGTTTCCTTGGTGATATTATCATGGAAATGTGGAATATTAGAAGTTTATACTGTCTAAAGTTTGCAGAAATGTTAACTCTCTTATTTGCATGATTCTTAAGTGAACATAGATCCATTTCCATATTACTCAGATGAGTCTGCTGCACTTATGTTAACTATTACATTGGCAGGGTCTGCCTGCCATACCCCCAAACCTATGAGGAGCAGTGTCCTCACTGGTTCAAAGGTGTCTGTGCAGCAGAGCTAATGAGGCTAAAAGAAAAGGAAAGAATAGGGAACAAAACACCCAACAGGCAAAGCAAGATTGAAAAGACAGGGGAAAAGTCTATGAAAAATTAGAAGTGTACAAAATACAAGAAAACAGAAGTAAAAGAAACAGAGAAAATCCTAGGTACAATCTAGTTAGAATCTGTCTCAAAACTTGTCCCATCCCATCTTCTTTGCATGCTCTTACAGGAGAGCCTCTTCTTCTTTCTTCTTTCGTTCCCTCTCTGCCTTTCTTTGCTCGGGAGTTTTGGGTATGGTTGGAGCCCTGACCCTCATTTTTCTCTTCTTTGGTTTAGGAGGGATCTCTGAAGATTTATCAATGGTTGGCTCAGGGGGTTTGGTAGGAGATTTTCCTTTGGGGCCCTTACCTTTGGAGGCTTGCCCATGCTAAGGCAGAGGGGGAATAAGAGGTGGGGAGGGGGGCAACAGATTTAGCTTTGCTTTACACAGGTGAGAGGACTTTTCCCTTTTTCTGGTTTAGGGGGAGCCACGGAAGATGGTTCTTGTACTTTGGCCGCAAGGATGGCAGGGCTTTTCCCTTTCACGCGCTGGCTTAGTGGTGGTGCCTCCTCAAACTGGGCAGATTTGTCTTTTTCAATTTTCAAAGATCCACTTGGGGGGGTAGTCCTCTTGGCAACAACCTTCCTTCGCTGAGGATAGGATTGTTCGGTTGGATGAAGGAGCCATGAGTGGGGGCACTGGGATCCTTGGGTGGTCCAGAAGCAGAGTCGGAGTCAGAAGGAAAAAGCTCAGTGGGATCCAATCCAAGGGCAGTAGCAGCCTGTCTGCGTTCCTCTTTGGAAAGTAGGCGACCATGGGGATCATCCTGAGCAGAAGCTCTGGTGACCTTTGGAGGTGGGGATGGAGGGGCTGGCCTTTTACCTTTTTGGGCTGCAGTGGCTCTTTTAGAAGTGGGCTTTTTCTTGGAAGGAGTACGTTTTCTTTTGGGAGCAGGAGAGGGAATAGGGGGGGCACTGAGAGAGGAGCAGGAGCTGCAGTAGGGATTAGAGCAGGAGCAACAGGAAGTGGGGGCATGATGGAAAGTGGTAGGGGGAGAAGGTGAAAGGGATGGGGAGTGATGTGGTGAAGGGAGTGGTGAATCTGGGAGAAGGATGTCATGGGTGGGCAAGGTATCACGCAGGGTAATCATGAAGGCCTGATACCCTGAAGTGGTGGCTAAGTTAAAGTCCAGATCATGGAGGGGTTGGACTAAGGGTTGGGCAATATGGTGTGTGTCTGTGGGAATGACTAGGGAGGTGGAAGTGGGTAGAGATGAGGCAGGGGTTGTGTGAGGGGTTTTCTTTTTAAGGTATGTTATCAAGGGAGGGCTATCAGGGTTGAGGTCAGAGGATGTTGGAGGTACTAGGGCTGTGTATTGAGGTAAGGTGGGTGAAGGGGGAGTGTTGTCATGGAGTTTAACACTTTCCACCCAGGAACGAATCACAGTGGGGGGTAGAATGGAAAAGGGAGATAAGAGAGGAAAAGAGAGAGATGGAATAGGTGAAGAAGTTAGTGGAGAGGCAAGTGTGGTGGATGGAGGGATTGCTGCAGAAGCAGAGGTGACAGAAGCTCGCGCCACCTTCCTTGGGGTAGGGGTTTTAGTCTTCTTTGGGGCAGGGGTGGCCTTTGCCACAGCAGCTCCCTCTCCCTGCTCGGAAATATTCTGAGCTTCAGCCTTCTTCTTCTTCTGGGGACCCATTAGACTTCTGCTGATCCCCCATTATCTTTTGGCAAAAGTGGTGGGAGTGAGGTCAGCAGATAACTCCCCCACTGGTATCTTGTATCCTACCTTCAGAAGCAATTTGGTGATGAGTCTTCCGTAGGGGAGAGTGTGGACCTTCTTTTGCAGCCCAAGCTTCACCATCATATCTTTCATGGCCTCAAATATCAACCATGCAGCATTAAATGGTGGGCCCGGAGGGAAGGAGAGAGCATCGAATTGGTGTCCTCCTTTCTTGCGATGGCGAAGATGAGATATTCTTCCTCAGCACTTGATCGATGAACAGCAGTTTGGGCTCCAAATCTCTTCTTCTGATGGAGTCCCCTGTGGCTTTCAAGCCTCTGGTAATGGCCTGGGCAATTGTATCGAGAGAGGCACTCACAGGGGCACCATATCCGCAGTTGGGATCAAAAATGGCAAGGATGCCCAAGACTTCAGCAATCAACACTGGGTTTAGCAGCATCTCAAAATTATTAACTAACACAAGGAGGCCAGGTTGCCCCTATGTGTCTAGTCTGACCCTAAGGTGCTGGTAAAAGAGTTGCACTAACCTAGGGTAGGCTAGTGCAGGAATCATTTGCATCAATGGGAATAATCCAGCCTTGCGCAAGTACTCAATGGCAGATGCTGACAACGGCTCTGATTCAAAGAAAGAGATATCGAAAATTGCTTCAGGCTCTAAGGGAATGGAAATGAGGAGCTTAGAGGGTGTAGAATAATCAGGTGTTTGTGCAGCCACCTCGGGAACCACCTCTTTCCCTTTTTGTTGTGTCGTAGAGGACTTGGCTTTCTTAGGGGCAGGCTCCACAGTGGCCTTGTCCCTGGCTCTCTTCACAGGTGCACTTTTAGGAGACATCACGACTCTCCTTGGTGAGTGTGCAGTTGAAATTTTGAAAAGAAAGATCAAGAGCTGAGTCTAACCCTAAAAGTTAGGGTTATATTCAATTGGACACACAGTGGATCTCAAGAGCTCTTAGCAGGGGGTAACTGTTGATGGAAGCTTTAAGAATAAAAATCCAGAATTTCAGAGTAAGCAATGAACTGTAGACAGGAAGCTGGAGGAGAGAGATTGAGAGGAATGGGAGCTAGGGTTTCGCTGGAAGGAGAGGAAAGAGAAAGCAGTAAAGAAAAGCAGCGCGGGGTGGGATTTAAATATTGCGAGGCTCGGCACGCTTTGAAAATATCCGCTCGCTGGCTGGGAATGAATGGGTCGCGAGATTAGATGTTCCTTTAAACTGCGTGAGACAGCCCACTCAGTTATATCTGAAACTCGTGACAGCAAAACAAAGTAGTTCTTTATGAACTGCGCGAGATGGGACCAAACCCATTATTCAGAACCCCGCGATGGCTTAACCGAGGTAGGATTCACTCACCCACTAGTCAGCTTTTTGACCATGACTTTATGGGTGGATTCTCTCACAGACTCTCTTCCAAGGACACCCATAAGCATTATAAAGCATTCACAAATTCCCATACTCTCAAGGAGGTTGAATTTGTCACATTAACTAAATGATAAAAGTAATAGTTAAACTAAATGATCCAGATCTTAGTTGGGGGAATTTTGATGTAAACTTATAAAAAATGGAGAAATAATATCTAACTTTGATTTGGTCCTTGAAACAAAATGAGAATGCCTGCAGATCAAATGAGAGATGATCCAATCTTCATCTGGCCACAAGCACAGATGTAAGAGAAATAAATCTAACTCAAGGGGTAGATTTAGGCTTATGGCTATGGTCTGTCCACTTCAATGGCCACAGACCATCCAATAGTCTTTAATCTAAACGCTCAGTTTAGAACAAGAAATATCACTACAAATGCTGTGAGAGATTAGGTTACAAACACTAATTCCCACAGGGTTAATGAATCAAGGGAAATTGCATGAAAAACAGTAAATCTAAAGGAGTCTAGTGCAATAAGGAGATCAGAGGGAACCCTTAACACGAATCCAATTGAGAATGTACGGTTTACAGCAACCTTTTCAAATTCACCATTACAATTACAGAGCACAGCTTAAACAGCTCTCAGATTTATAGTCTTGAATATAATTCTCTTTTGAATTACAGAGGTAACTCACGGCTATCAATTGCAAGTAAAAGTTAGGCTATTACAGGGGTTTCAGACAAACTAGCTGATTTGGAAATGGGGGAATAGGAATGAAACTCAAAATCTGGATACCCAAATTGGGCAAATGGTTCATCTATTTATAGTTTTCCCCAGGTCTAGCTCAGATGCGTATCGACCAATCAGAAGTGCTCAGATCTGTATCAACCAATGGTAATCGAGCACAAGGATCCAGATCTGTTCTGGCCAATCAGAATTGCTCGATCTAGTTCAGCCAATCAGGCGACATAAGCATCAATTCTGTTATGCAATTTGAAAATCTGTTAGAGCTTCTAGAAGTTCCCGCCAAGTGATTTCATCTTCGGGGGCTCACATGGGGTGGAATATGCCTTCACTTCATGCTTAGAATCTTCTGGAATGTCCCTAGGTTTTTAAATGCATTGGGACACGTGAAAAAGATTACTGAATTACCCTTGTAAAAGCTAGGAATCTCCAGAATATCACTTCGCATAGTTTAGGGGACTTTTCATGAATGTGACTCTGAAGCTCTTTTCAAAGTTCGTTACGTTCAAGGAGTTCTCTTCTTTTCGAATAGGTCACTCATCCTTTCGAAGAGTTCAGGTGCTCTTCGAAAACTAAGCCTAGAGCTTTTAGTTCTTTTCGCAGAGTTCAGGTTCTTTTCGAAATGTTCAGATTCTTTTCGAAAAGCACTCTGTAGTGCATTTTTCTGTTTGAATTGCTCCACATTTCTTTTCTGGGTTGAGACCAGGTCTTTGCCTCTTCAGTTCAGGCATTTTGACAACTAGTGAGGTTGTCCCTTCTCTTTCTTCCTTTGGATCGACATGGATTATCATCTTTTTGGCACTTTAAAGTTGCTTTCATGGTTAAGCCTGTCTTTATTGTTAGCTGTAACACAAGCACTTAAAACACTTATTTAGTTCTCTCAAGGGTCTATCAAGGCCTAGGTTAAAGGGTAGAAGATGGTACTTTTTAGTTCTCAACACACCCCCAAACCTAAGCTTTGCTAGTCTCTTAGCAAAGTCAAAATTAAAAACATGGTAAAAAGCCACTTTTGTAGGGAGCACAGTTGCATTTAGCATATGCAACAAGCCTTTTAAACCCCTAGGTGATCCCTAGTGGAGGAGTGAAGTCTCCTGAGGGTTTTCAGTGAAGGTACCCACAAACTTCTCCAATAAATCAGTTAAGATCAATGTAGTTCTGATAAAACAGACTTTCATCCAATCAGATTATTCACACCTGCATCAGTCGGGTTGTGAGAGGAATATCACGAAAATATCAGTTTAAAACTAAAATTCTGCTGTAATTCCTTTCACCATTCACTCAGTTTGTGTCAAAAAGTTTTTACAAGACAAATTAATGAAAAGCTTGCCTTCTATTTGAAAATTCAGTTTTGATGTTATCCCAATAAGTTGATTTCAAACCCAACTCTCTCCAGGATTTTCACTCACCATGTAAGTAAGAAGGTTGTACTATTTCACACAGCTCAAGAGCAGTTACAGCCCTCAAATAGGACTATAAGCAGGAGCATAGGCATTGCTTTTCAGTTATGAATTCACTGCTCTTTTCACCATAGATTATACAAATCCTTATCTCCATGTGACAGCTCAATCCATCTTTGATCAGTAAGGACTTTAACTTGGGTTGTAATGTGGCTTATGGGTGAAATTTATCAAGAATAAAGGGGTGGAATGGAGTTTAAAATTGGGAAGTCAATCAAGGTAAGGAGGTGGTATGGACACCTTCTTTATTTCAGCACAATTTCATCTTCTTCTTTGAATTTTTGGAGCCAAAGTGGCCATCTTTTTCTCTTTCTTTTTCAAACTTCCAATGAAATGACTTCTCTTTTTTTTTTTTTTTTCTAAAGCAACATTGACTGGAATGCCACATTTCTTCTGCTGATACATCATTGCCTTCAATTATCTTTCTTTTTACCAAACTGATACCCAACTCTCCTTTCTTCAGCTTCCTTTCCTTTACAACCTGAATTCTCAAAGTGAGGGTTAGGCTAAATGAGGTTGATGGGGTTTCAAAGAAATCTTGGATGTATAAAACTCAAAATGGTGTGTATCAAAGGCAGTTTTAAAAGGTGGGGATTTTTGAAGTTCAAACTGTTCCAAAAGGAGGCCTTACATCATGTCTTTAATATCATGATTGCTGTCAAATTATTTCAATTTGGATATGTGTAACTTCTAATGAAAGTAAGCAGGTTCAATCAGTCCCTAGAGCAAAAAAAATTGCCAATTCATACCTCCAAAGAATACATTTCAGGCCCAAATCTCACTGGGTGTGGTTTTCTATCAAATTCCTAAGGTATATCATCACTGTTTTCTCTCTTTTTAGGTTTACTAAAACATCAATTTTCTTTTGAAAATTTTCTGACATTCACTTCATGAAAGTATTAGAATTACACTAGAAATTAATTTCAAAAAGTTTTTAATTTCCTCATTTTTCAAAACAACAGGTGTGAAATTACTTCATTTTTAAAAATTCTACTGATCATAAGCTGCATTGATGTTAACTCAATTATTGACATTTCTACCCCACCCCCAAACCTAAGGTGAGCAGGGTCCGCACTAGTCCAAAGCAAAGAAAAGAAACAATCAAGCAGAAATCATAATGACAAGAAGAAAGAACAGAAATGCACAGTAATTACACAAGAAAAACCAGAATTTTATATTACAAACTCATAACACAGATAAGTACAATGTGATCTAATAACTGGGGTCAAAATCTGTATCATAAGTTGGTTCAATGGGATCAGAACTGGAGTCATTGTCAGAGTCAGAACTAGAATCAGTATTAGAGTCTGAACTCGATTTAGCCTTCTCCTGGATTGTGTTTTGCAGCTCAGTGTATTCCTCTGATTTGATCTTTTTGGTGAGGCCAATGTACTTTCCAAGTCTAGTAGTCCTCAGTTTTTCCTGGTCAAGTTGTGCTTGCAACATGGTCACCTTGTGCTGCTCACTCCTAACCATCTGAAAAGTTTGACCCAGCAGGTCCTTCATTTTCTCTCTCTCAAATTTCATGAATAACTCCAATTTCCGAATCTGGTTTTCATAAGGGGTTCTAATGTAAGCTTGCAAATCAGCTAACCCCTTGAGGACATCTCTATAGATATATGGATTTTCTTCCATGGCCCTTTTGAGAGCGGCAAATCTGGGAATGGGAATGGAATGGTAGGGGACCAAAGGTATCCCAGCTGTGGGAGTGAGAGAAGAGGGGTCCAGAAGGATGACTTCAGGGTCAGTCTGATTGGCTTGATCAAAGAAAGTGAGGAGGTGAAGGAGCTACTTGAGTTGGTTTGGGTAGCATGGGCGAGTGAGTGGTGAGGGTGGGTCAATGAATACTACCTCGAGGTTTGGGTAGGGTAGCATGGTCATCAACAGTTGGTACAGTGGTTATGGTTGTTGTGTGGGATGTGGAGGCTAAGGTTTGGAGAAGGTCATTAGTCACAGACTGATTATCTGTGTTGATCTGTAGTTGGGCTTGGATGGATCGGAGAAAGGTAAGTATTTGGCTAATAGATTCAGGTGTGGGGGAGGTATGCATAGCAGGGGCTGGTAAAACGGAAGTGGATGGTGGAGGTGCAATGGGTGAAATGGCTGTAAAGGGAGAAGTAGCCAAGTGAGTGAAATGAGGAGGGTCAGGTATAGGGACAGGTTCAAGCCCAACGTTTTCAAAAATAGACCCCATCAATGATGAATAAGCCTCTATAGTGAAAGGCTCAGGTTCAGGGGTATGGGAGACTTCAGGTGTGTGGGCTGAAGGAGCAGGTGAACTTGAGAGGCTTTGGAGAAGAGGACTGCAAGGAGATTGCTCAATAAAATCTATGGCCAAGTCTTGGGCATTGGTGGGAGAAATTGGTGGTGTGAGTATGGTTGGAGTGGTTGGTGTAGAGGGGGAATCTGCAATTGGGATAATGGTGGGTATGGGAGATGGGACTGCTTGAATAGGTGAAGTGGCAGGAGCTGGACTAGGTGAGGAGGGTAAAATGCCAACTTCTTCAAGAATGGGTGCAGCTGAAGAGTTGGTCACCACAGGAAGGACAGCTTCTTCAAGAATGGGTGCAGCTAAAGAGCTGGTCACCTCAGGGTCTGACAAAGTAGGTTCTAAGGGAGCTGCAGGGGCAGGTTCATGTATGGCAGGTCCACTAACAGCTGCGGATGCAGGCTCAGTAGCAATTGCAGGTGCAGGTTCACCTTCCTCTCTCAGTCTTTTCAGCATTGCTTGGCTTGTAGTCCAAGCCTTTTTCCCAAAAGTATGAGGAGCTATGACTTCAAATGGCTCCTGGTCATCAATGTCAAACTTAGCTCTTAGTAGGGCTGTGATCAGTCTACCAAATGGGATTCCAGCTAATTTCTGCTCCTTTTTCAACTTGGCACTAATATCAGCCGTGGCTTCAAAAATTAACATAGGGGCATTGAAAAATTGCCCCTTAGAAAAATGAAAGAGAGCCTCTAAAATTGGTGTCCTCCTTTCTTGGCTGTGCCCGGTGACATAAAAACTTCCCCTCAAAATTGAATCCATCAATAAAAATTGAGGTGCTAGGTCTCTCCTCATTATGGACTGTCCAGTTCCAACGATCCCTTGGGTTAAATGTGCAGCCATTTCTCTAAAGGAGGTATACAGTGCATACCAATGGACCAGAAGGATCATATTGAAAAGGTATCCCCAAAGCATTTCCAATGTCTTCATATGTGACAGTTAGATCACAATCATCAATAAAGATAACAAGAGTAGGGACATCAGCATCTTTTTCTGTTACTTTTACCAGGTTTTGGTACCATAATTTCACCATTCGCGGATATATTTTCTCTGGCATAGGGGTAAGGATATTGCTTAGTGAGGCATCCCTCATGTATCTTAAAGATAGCTGACAGTCCGGTTTGTTGACGAAAAAAGTTTCGTCCACAATAAGCTCAGGAATCAGCTTCTGAGCTTCAATGAATGGATTTGGCAGTACCAAATGCATAGGCAGAGGAGGAAGCTCAGGCTCAGGACTAGCAGCTGCAGGGATGGGTTCCTCATGTCTAACTTTCTTCCCTTTCTCAATCCTATCAGCTCTATCCATTGATAGTTTTCTTTTGGCTGAAGTTTTGGTTTTTCCTTTTGGGGTTGGTTTGCTAATTTTCTTAGCAGAAGATTTTGGGAACATGGCAGCCAGTGATTTTTCAGCTTTCCCCATTCTAAAGTTGTGTATAAAAACGCCCACAACATATGCTGACACAAAATCAAACTTTGCAAATGATAAACAGAGGAAATGCACAGAAAAATACCGAAATCTAGGGTTTTGGTTGAACATGTTGCTTGCTTGCTGAAATCCACCAGACCAGAAGCTAAAATCCCTCTCTTAAAGCTCAAATGATCGAACAAATGTGAAGAAAAGTGTGGCTGAATTCTAAAATCACGCAAGGAAAGCAAGAAATGGGGTTTACGTGGGAGCAGACGTTCTCAGAAAGCTTTCGAATATGAAACCCTTACTTCGAAAGGGTTTAAATATGCTCAAAGTTAATTTCGCAAAGTCATTTTTAAGTTTTTGAAAAGTTCCAAAACAGTCCTTTTTACAACAAAGAATGGCATCAGTACCATTCGAAAAGCTAATAGCTTCAGAAACAACTTTTCGAAAAGCAAATGGCTTCAGAAGCAACAATTCGAAAAGCAAATGGCTTCAGAAACATCTATTCGAAAAGAAAATCATTGCTTTCGAGCAGTTCGTTACAAATCCAGATTCTTTTCGAAAAGTAAATTTAACTTTGCGAAAAGACAATTTTTACTTTGCGAATCAATTTTTCATATATTTAAACTTCTCAAAAAGAGAACAAACATGAATAAAAACAGAGAAAAAGAAAACTAAGCTAAAACTATGGAACAAAAACATATTGTACAGTTGCATACCATCAGATTTGGGGAGGTTCTTGATGATAGATGGGCAGCACAGGCTCCTGGGTATTTTCAATGCATGGTTTGAGCCTCTGACCATTTACTTTCAAGATTCTTCCATTACTTGAGTCTAAAATGTCAACAGCCCCAGAAGGAGCTGCATGAATGACAGTATATGGCCCTTCCCATCTAGATCTCAGCTTCCCAGGAAAAAACTTAAGTTTTGAGTTAAATAACCATACCTTAGAGCCAGCTGTGAACTCTTTTCTCAACAAATTTTTATCATGGAAGGCTTTGACTTTCTCTTTGTAAGATCTTGAATTGGGGTATGCATCCATTCTCAGCTCCTCCATTTCGAAGTTGCGCCTCGTGATTACCGGTAGTCAGATCCATGTTCAATATTTTAATAGCCCAAAAGGCTTTATATTCTAATTCCACTGGTAAATGGCATGCTTTGCCATAGACCAACTTGAATGGGGACATGCCAATTGGGGTTTTATAGGCTGTCCTATATGCCCACAATGCATCATTCAGCTTAAAGGACCAATCCTTTCTGTCCTTCTTCACAGTCTTTTCCAGTATATGTTTGATTTCTCTATTGGAAATCTCCACTTGTCCACTGGTTTGTGGATGATATGGAGTAGCTACTTTATGAGTCACAGAGTATTTTTTCAATAAAGCTTCAAAATGTTTATTACAAAAATGGCTTCCCCCATCACTGATAATAGCTCTGGGAAAACCAAACTCGGAAAAATGTGATCCTTTAAAAATTTGAACCACTCTATGATCATTGGTTTTAGTGGTCGTGGCTTCAACCCATTTGGATACATAATCCATGACTACTAAAATGAAATTACACCATTAGAAGGAGGAAAGGGACCCATGAAATCTATCCCCAAATATCAAACAATTCAACTACCAAAATGGGTTGTAAAGGCATTGAGTTTCTCTTGAAATGTCTTGCCTAATTTCGCGCTTCAGCAAGACTTACTCTCAGAGCATCTTTGAAAAGTGTAGGCCAATAAAATCCACACTGCAAAACCTTTGCAGCAGTTTTATTTCCACTAAAATGACCTCCACAGGCCTGTTCATGACACATAGAAAGTATGCTATGAAATTTTTCTTCAGGGACACATCTTCTTATTATTTGGTCTGCACAACTCTTAAACAGATAAGGATCTTCCCAAATGAAATGTTTAACCTTTGAGAAGAAAAGATCTTTATCCATTTTATTCCAATGTTGAGGAATTCTTCCAGTAGCCAAAAAGTTGACTATGTTTGCAAACCAAGGGGTGTGTATACTAATAGCAAAAAGTTGCTCATCAAGGAAAGATTCATTGATAGGCAGCCTATCAATCTCAGCAGTTAAAATTCTAGACAGGTGATCAGCCACCACATTCTCCACACCCTTTTTATCTTTGATCTGTAAATCAAATTCCTGTAATAGGAGGATCCACCTAATTAATCTTGGTTTGGTGTCTTTCTTAGACAAAAGGTATTTCAAGGCAGAGTGGTCAGTGAACACCACTATTTGTGAACCCAAGATATATGACCTGAATTTCTCTAAAGCAAAAACAATTGCCAGCACCTCTTTCTCAATTGTTGTGTAATTGAGTTGTGCATCAATCATTGATCTACTGGCATAAGCTATGACATGAGGCAGCTTATCCTTTCTCTGTCCAAGGACAACTCCCAAAGCATAATCTGAAGCATCACACATCAGTTCAAAAGGCAGTGAATAATCTGGAGACTGTAATATTAGAGCTGAAATCAAACAGTTTTTTAAGAATTCAAATGCCTTCATGCATTCATTGTTGAAAACAAAAGGGACATCTTGGCACAATAAATGACAAAGAGGCTTGGTTATTTTACTGAAGTCCTTAATGAACCTTCTCAGAAATCCAAAGATGTCCTGTAAAACTTCGATCTGCTTAATTTTGGGAGGTGGTAAATGCGCGATTAAATCAATTTTTGCTCTGTCCACCTTAATGCCCTTGTGGGAGACAACATGGCCCAGGACAATGCCTTGGGTGACCATGAAATGGCTCTTCTCCCAGCTCAAAACTAGATTGGTTTCTTCACATCTCTGTAACACCAATTTGAGATGATGTAAACACTGGGCAAAACTGTCTCCATGGATTGAAAAATTATCCATAAAAATCTCCATAAATTGGTCAATCATATCAGAGAAAATAGAGTACATGCATCTTTGAAAGGTAGCAGGAGCATTACAAAGACCAAAAGGCATTCTCCTATAGGCAAGTGAATGTGGTCTTTTCCTGATCTTGTGGGTACACAGGAATCTAGTTGTAACCAGAGTAACCATCAAGAAAACAGTAATAAGCTTTTCCTGCTAGCTTATCTAAAATCTGATCAATGAATGGGAGAGGGAAATGGTCTTTTCTGGTCATTGAATTTAATTTTCTGTAATCAATACAGACCCTCCACCCAGTTGTTTGTCTGGTTGACATAAGCTCACCAGAATCTGAGGTTACAACAGTGATCCCAGATTTCTTAGGTACTACCTGTGTAGGTGCCACCCAAGCTGAATCTGAAATGGGGTAAATGACCCCTGCATCCAACAACTTAACAACCTCTTTCATGACCACTTCTTGCATATGAGGGTTCAGCCTCCTTTGCATTTCCCTAGAAGGCTTTGCATCTTCTTCCAAATGGATTTTATGCATGCAAACAGCTGGACTAATTCCTCCCAAATCAGCAATAGTCCAGCCAATTGCCCTTCTATGTTGTTTCAAAACAATCAACAGCTCTTCCTCCTGCTCCTTTGTGAGGGAGGAAGAAATAATCGCAGGCAATGATTTATGGTTTCCTAAAAACACATATTTCAAGTTTTCTGGCAACTGCTTCAGTTCTAAATCAGGTGGGCTTAGAAAAGAAGGTAGCAAAGGTACCTTAGCTGTTTGTGGAAGGGGAAGAATAGCAGGTTTCCAAGAAGAGAAACTTGCTGATTGATTATGAGTTCCTTGCACAGCATTTACTTCCTCAGACATTGAGGTACAAAATGTTTCTTCCTCGGAATTTCCCCAAGCATCTTTAGAATCTGTGGTTAAATCTTCACACTGTAAAAACTGTTGTAAAGTCCCTTCCACCAGTTCATCCAATAGATCAACATGAAAACATTCCTCGAGTAATTGAATTGAGGTCGTGGACGCATTATAAACATTTAATTTCACCTTCATATTTCCAAAAGAGACTTCCATAATACACTGCATTGAATGCAAGCATTTGTCAGAGCTGTGAATGGTCTTCCCAAAATGACAGGGATGGAAGTTTTGCTTTTTGTAGGTTCCATGTCCAAAACTAGAAAATCAGCAGGATAGAAAAATTTATCTACTCCCACCAATACATCTTCAATCATCCCAACTGGCTTTCTTTCAGATCTATCTGCTAGTTGTAACACCACATGAGTGGGTTTTAATTCTCCCAAACCTAGTTTCTCATATACAGAATATGGAAGTAGATTGACACTGGCACCCAAATCTAATAAAGCCTTTTCAATGGTATGTTCCCCAATAATGCAAGGGATTGTGGGGATTCCAGGATCTTGAAGTTTAGGAGGTGTGGTAATAGACAACACCTGATTAACTCTTTCCACAGCAAAGACCTTCTTGGATAACTGTATCCTAGACTGTCTTTTGTGAGTGCAAATATCTTTTAAAAATTTTGCATATGCTAGAATTTGTTTGATTGCCTCAAGCAAAGGTAGATTTATCTTGACTTGCTTGAAAGTCTCCATCATTTCATCTATTTTTGTGTTCCCTTTATCAAAAGGGGATACAGATTTCATGGCATGAGGAAATGGTAAATGAGGAACTAGTCCTTCAATTACATCTTTAGAAGCATTATCAGAATCTTTTTGATTTTTTGTTTTTTCATATTTTTTATTTTTCTGAGGTACATCAGCACCCCTACTGCTAACATTATGCTGCTCCTACTGCATATCTTTATCATTTTGCTCACTTTTTTCTTCTTCAGTACCCACTTTGTTATTTATAATTCTTCCACTTCTCAAAGTTGTCACAGTTTTTACTTCTTCATGTGAAATAGAAGCCTCTCCAACCATGAACTGTCCTTTGGGATTGTTCAAAGGTTGGCTGGGTAACTTTCCTTCCTCTCTTTTGGCCAAAGTATTTGAAAGCTGACCCAATGTTTCTTCAATCTTCTTTATGCTTTGACTGTGAAAGTTCACAATCTGAGTTAAAGATCCTAAATTCTGGAGTGAATTTAGGACTTGATCTTCAAAAGAAGGGGACCTAGAAGGGATTTGAACTGGAGCAGATTGTTGTACAGGTTGTTGTAGAATGGGCTGCTGAAAATTTTACTTGGCATAAAAATTATGCTGATAAGGCTGAGCAGTTTTGAAAGGCATTTGGTTCTTTGGTTGCTGCTGCTGTTGTGATTGATAATTCCCCTGGCTCCACCTCAAATTGGGGTGCCCTCTCCATGGATATTCATTTGACTGCATCTGTCCAAATGATTGGGCAGCATGAGCTTGTTCCACCAATAGATCTGGGAACTGTGGTGCAGCAGGACATTGGTCAAGTGAATGAGTAGGGGACTGGCATATCAGACATGCCTCCTCTACTCTTGCAACCATTGGATTTTTAAGTGAGTCCATCAATCTATCAAACTTTGTGGTTAAATTATCCATCTTTCTTTCCAACTCATTCACCTCATAAATCTTTCCTTTGGTGGTTTGCTGATTGTTCAACCTAACAAGATTTTCAATATCTCTTGACAAAGCTTCCTGTTGAGTTGAGTTTTCACCAATTACTTCAAATAAGTCTCAAACCTCCTCAACTATTTTTTGCAAGTAAGTACCTCCACAGGAAGCATCTACCATATTCTTGCCTTTTTTATCAATTCCTTGATAGAAGCTTTGAACAAGCTGCCATCGGGGAATTTGATGATGAGGACACTGCCTTAAAAGTTCCTTAAATCTTTCCCATGCTTCATGAAAAGTTTCAGTTGAGTTCTGTGAGAAGGAAATAATACTTTGTCTCAATTGGTTTGTTTTAGACATTGGGAAGTATTTGGCTAAAAATTGACATTGCAAATCATTCCAAGAAGTGATATTATTTGGTGCTAACATAGACAACCATGCTCTAGCTTTGTCCTTTAATGAAAAAGGAAAGAGCCTAAGCTTGGTTGTCTCTGGACCAAGTCCAGCTATGTTGAATGTGGTGCAAAGAGACAAGAATTCATCCACATGTTTGTATGGATCTTCCTTACTCAACCCATGGAAGGAAGGAAGCATTTGGATAGTCGATGATTTAATCTCATAATTTCCTTCACCAATAGGAAATTGAATGCAAAAGGGAGAATTATAAGCACTAGGTGCAAAGTAATCCCTCAAAAGTCGAGGTTCTTCACCCATAGTAACTGTTTCAGCAGAATTCTGTTTTGTTTGTCTGGTTCATAATATAGCCTTTCAACTTCTAAATTAAGAGGGACAATCTCAGGGCTGAGAGTCCTCCTACCAAACATACAACACAGAACAGAGAATCAGATTATGCACAGCAAACCTTCAGAATTCCTTTTGAAGTAGATTCCCTTCTTCAAAATGGATGTGAATAACTGCACAGATATAAACAATAGAATAGTTTAGCACTGATGTAAAAATAAAAATGAAAACTTAGGTCTACCTATTTTAAAACAAATTCCCCGGCAACGGCGCCAAAAACTTGTTGTTGTTCTAAGTGTGCATGATTTATTTGTGTTTTGAAAATAGATTTGCAACTGCTAAGTTATACTGAATCTGGAACATTAAAAGGAGTAAAGAAATATCAGCACAGAGAGAAGTGAATTAGCCTGCAAGATCAGGGCCAATTGTAGCAAGTTTTAAATGTAAATGAGTAAAAGATCGTCCACAGAGAATTTGTTTAAAATGCAAGATAAACCTCCAGATCTGAGCTACCAGATCTGGCCTCTTATCCTATCTACAAAGCACATAAGATAGGAGGTTGAATTTGTCACATTAACTAAATGATAAAAGTAATAGTTAAACTAAATGATCCAGATCTGAGTTGAGGGAATTTTGATGTAAACTTATAAAAAATGGAGAAATAATATCTAACTTTGATTTGGTCCTTGAAAAAAAATGAGAATGCCTGCAAATCAAATGAGAGATGATCCAATCTTCATCTGGCCACAAGCACAGATGTAAGAGAAATAAATCTAACTCAAGGGGTAGATTTAGGCTTATGGCTATGGTCTGTCCACTTTAATGGCCACAGACCATCCAATAGTCTTTAATCTAAACGCTCAATTTAGAACAAGAAATATCACTACAAATGCTGTGAGAGATTAGGTTACAAACACTAATTCCCATAGGGTTAATGAATCAAGGAAAATTACATGAAAAACAGTAAATCTAAAGGAGTCTAGTACAATAAGGAGATCAGAGGGAACCCTTAACACGAATCCAATTGAGAATGTACGGTTTACAGCAACCTTTTCAAATTCACCATTACAGAGCATGCCTTAAACAAATTTCAAATTTGTAGTCTTGAATATAATTTCTCTTTGAATTACAGAGGTATCTCAGCCTCAATTGCAAGTAAAAGTTAGGCTATTACAGGGGTTTCTGCATAAACTAGCCGATTTGGAAATGGGGAATAGGAATGAAACTCAAACTGGATACCCAAATTGGGTAAATGGTTCATCTATTTATAGTTTTCCTGTGTCTAGCTCGATGCATATCGACCAATCAAGTGCTCAGATCTCAGATCAACCAATGGTAATCGAGCACAAGGATCCAGAATCGTTTCGCCAATCAATTGCTCGATCCGTTCACCAATCAAAGCACATAAGCATTAATTCTGTTATGCAATTTGAAAATCTGTTAGAGATTCTAGAAGTTCCCGCCAAGTGATTTCATCTTCGGGTGCGCACATGGGGTGGAATATGCCTTCGCTTCATGCTTAGAATCTTCTGGAATGTCCCTAGGTTTTTAAATGCATTGGGACACGTGAAAAAGATTACTGAATTACCCTTGCAAAAGCTAGGAATCTCCAGAATACCATTTCACATAGTTTAGGGGACTTTTCGCAAGGTACTGTGACTCCTGAAGCTCTTTTCGCAAAGTTCTGGTTCTGTTCGCAAGGAGTTCTCTTCTTTTCGAATAGGTCACTCATCCTTTCGAAGAGTTCAGGTGCTCTTCGAAAACTAAGCCTGGAGCTTTTAGTTATTTTTGCAGAGTTCAGGTTCTTTTCAAAATGTTCAGATTCTTTTCGAAAAGCACTCTGTAGTGCATTTTTCTGTTCGAATTGCTCCACATTTCTTTTATGGGTTGAGACCAGGTCTTTGCCTCTTCAGTTCAGGCATTTTGATAGCTAGTGAGGTTGTCCCTTCTCTTTCTTCCTTTGGATCGACATGGATTATCATCTTTTTGGCACTTTTAGGCTGCTTTCATGGTTAAGCCTGTCTTTATTGTTAGCTGTAACACAAGCACTTAAAACACTTATTTAGTTCTCTCAAGGGTCTATCAAGGCCTAGGTTAAAGGGTAGAAGATGGTATTGTTTAGTTCTCAACAAGCAGCATGTTCCAAAATCAATTCAGGAAATTACCCTGCAGATGGACATTCTTCCACTGTGTGTTGTGGGGATTGGCATATTAGACATGCCTCCGCCACATGAGCAGCCCTTTTAGGTTGCATCACAGTCAATAATTTGTCAAACTTCATAGAGAGGTTTGCCATCTGTAGCTACAGGTCATTGTTCCCAGACACCTCATAAACGTTTCCTCTTGATCCAGCAGCAGGCCCCACCTTTGACTCAGATTCCTGACTAGTTCTTGCCAGGGATGGCTTTTGAAAAGCATTCTCACTAATCACCTCAAACAATTCCCATGCCTCCTCAGCAGTCTTGTGCATGTAGGATCCACCACAAGAGGCATCGACCATATATCTATTTTTCTCATCAATCCCATTGTAGAAGCTTTGTACAAGCTGCCACTCAGGGATCTTGTGGTGGGGGCATTGTTTGAGCATCTCTTTAAACCTATCCCTGGACTGGTTAAAATCCTCAGTTGGGGATTGAGCAAACGCAAGAATCTCTTTCCTCAACTGGCTAGTTTTGGTCTTAGGGAAGAACTTGGTTAGGAATTTGGTCTGTAGGTCTTTCCATGAAGCAATGCTATTGTTGGGAAGAGTGGTCAGCCAGGTATTGGCCCTATCCTTCAGAGAGAAGGGAAAGAGTCTGAGCCTAGTAGCCTCAGGTCCCAAACCAGTGATATTAAAAGTGGTGCACAAGGCCAAGAACTGGTCAATATGCTTGTAAGGGTCCTGTTTCCTAAGCCCATGGAAAGCTAGCAGCATCTGGATGATTAAAGTTTTTATCTCATAGTTCCCCTGAACATCAGGGAATTGAATGCTAAAAGGGGAGTTATAGTCATCCGGAGCATTCAACTCCTTGAGGGTTCTGGGTTGTTCTTCACCCATAATAGCTGTCACAGATTCTCTTGGGGGCTCTCCTGTGGTGTGCCTGTCTCTTCTAAGTATCCTTCACCTTTCTAACTCAGGGTTAAGAGGCTCTAAAGCAGGGCTGAGGGATGTCCTCCCTAGCATACAAGCACACCAACAGCAAGGAAAGCTTCTTGCAAGCACATTGCAAAAGAATAATTGTACACTAACAAATTTATCTAACTAGTTTATAGCTATTCAAAGAATACATTTAAACTATCCTAGATACTGCTAGAAAAAATTTTTAAGAAAGATAGACAGAGCTTTAAAAGTCAGAGAGTTTGCAAACAGAGGTAGCTAAGCTCCAACTGCAGTCCAACTATCCTTCACTGCTGCTGTCTAGATCTGCAAGAAAGGTTCAAAATTATGTCAGCAGTATCAATTATTCACTTGTGCAAAGAATACTAAGAATACAAAAATTAAGGATCTACTAATAGATCATCTTTCCTCGGCAACTGCGCCAAAAACTTGTTGGGAGACTTGCAGTGTGCTTACATTATTGGTTGGTGGTAAAAGTCATTTGAAATCAAAGAAAGAGTAAAACAGGGGGTGAATTCAATACAACTCAAAAGTCCTAGACCTGCAAGATACAGGGTCCTTTGTAGCAAGTTTTGATAAGTAAGAATTTGTCCCACAGGGAAAGGTGATCTACAGCTCCAAAGGAGCCATCTCTAGTAGTCCCTCCAGATCTGACTACAGATCTGGCAGTTCTAAAAGGAGGGGAGTTTAAGGTCACTTATTCTAAGTATTCTAATGTCTAAACTATAGAAAGGGTTGAGAGTATGGATGGAGTGTGGAAAATAAACATAAAAGGGTGCGAAGTATGTTATTGAGCCAAGATGAGAGGAGTTTTATAACTCATATTCAGATCTGATGTTATAGAAGTCCTGTCCAGGGGCTA
The DNA here is from genome assembly GCA_021018995.1 of Chloranthus sessilifolius. Classification (NCBI taxonomy): domain Eukaryota; kingdom Viridiplantae; phylum Streptophyta; class Magnoliopsida; order Chloranthales; family Chloranthaceae; genus Chloranthus; species Chloranthus sessilifolius. The sequence goes on from CM037596.1 coordinate 47,011,034, forward strand.
CATTATCACCACTGAGGAGAAAGGATCCAACCCATCACTCTGCCATGATTCAACCCTCAAGGCTATAACCTGTCCACTCAAATGGTCACAGATTATCCCATAGGGGAGACACTATCCAGGGATGGGTCAAAACACAACAAGTAAATCATTGCAGGCACTATTTCATCCAGGCTACCAGCTCAAGAATCTATAGGGAACCTCAATCTCTAAAGCTCTATATGTAGGGCTAAGGCTGTATAGGACCATGATAGCCCAGACACATAGAACCAGTAAGAGATTGAGTACAACCTTCGATCTAGCTGTCCATTGCTTGAGTGAGGCTACAATGGTCCAGTCACCAGCCTATAATCTCTATGACCAGATCAGATCCAACATCTGATGGCGGATCTATACAAATATAAGGGAGTCTGCCTTTGTACAATCTCTCACCAGGCTTCTACAAGCTCAGGTGTAAAGAAGAAGGATCCATCTTGGATCGGTGGATTAGAATCACCCTAAGGCTATAATCTGTCCACTTAAATGGTCACAGACTATCCCAGAGGTTATCCTCCTCACGGAGCCCAAAATAAAATAAGAATATCGCTGCTACCACCATGGTCACAAGGCTACCATCTCATGGGGATTTCAGATTTAGTGGATCTTGTGGTGGGGCTAAGGCTGTAGGACCATGATAGCCCAGACACACAGGTCACTTGGATCTGAGCGGCCCTTAGAATCAGTCTTTCATTACTTTGAAACACAGCCAAAGCAATGGCAGATCACAAGGTAGCAGCCTTGCACAGAGCATCTCACATTCAAACACAAATCCCATAAAATACAGATCCTATTACAGAACTTCCATTAATCTAGTTCAAAAATACATACAAAGGCATAGCCAGCAAGTGCTAGACTATGGAGAGAAGGAAAGAGAAAAAGAAAACTACTTACTGCTAAAAAGAAAAAGAAAAAAAAAATGATCTGAGATGTGTTCCCAGATACCTAAACCTAAACTAGGTATGGGTTTATATAGCAGTGGGGTGGCGGTGCATTAGGGTTAGGAAACCCTAATTTTAACGATGCCACGTGGCCTAACAGTGATCCTTGGATGCCTCGGGGTGCGTGCACAGAGATTTGATCATGGGAGTGCGTGCCCTAATCGCTGAAAATACCCAGAAGGTCCTCTACTAAAGAGATGGAAGTTTAGATTCAAAGCTTTGCTAGGTAGCTGTAGTTTCCTAGACTTATTGCGTGGTAGCTCTTTGCTCTTCGCTAGGATGATTTGAGATTAAAGCTTCGGCCGTCGCAAGGTTGACATGATTTGCTCTTCAGGCAGTCGCGCGGTAGAGAATTACGCTCTCGCTAGATTGGGCTTCGTGAGGTTGAGTAGAAAACACAGTCTTAGATGTCGCGGGGTTGAAGTTCAAGCAGTCGTGAGGTTGCTCGGTCTTCACTGTGTTGATCTTCGCGAGGATGTTTTCTTCTTGAATGACGCTAGAACTGCGCGAGGAGTTCTACTTCTGATAATTGCATCCCACGGCGACTGCGCGATAACTGCGCGAGGAATCTTCTAAAGCTCTCTCTCCTCAGCCGTTCTGAGTGAACTGCGTGAGATTGAGAGAGGTCTGCTTTGAACTGCGCAACACTACGCGATGTGTTCTACTCTTGAGCTTCGTGAGAGCTGCATGAGTTTGAGTTTTTGAAGCTCTTCAGTCACTCATCTGCGCGAGAGGTTGCTATAAGTCTTGGGAAGCTCAATTGAACTGCGCGAGGCATATTTCTCTTGAATCCTATAAAGCTTGGGTCAGCTGTGCGAGGTTCATTTCAGGTCTGGATTCAGAGTTCATTCTTCTGAGGGATTTCTGGTGCCAAAGCAGGCTCCTTAACAGGATTCTTGGCCTTATTTCACTACTGATTATTATTTACACAAAATACTTAATAAGAACTTATTAGGAGGCTAAGGGTCTAATCAAAGGTTAAGTTAAGGGGTGAAAAGTGGTACTTTTTAGGTCTTAACAGATGCTCTGTGCAAGGCTGCTGCCTTGTGATCCGCCATTGCTTTGGCTGTGTTTCAAAGCAATGGAGGACTAATTCTGAGGGCCATTCAGATCCAAGTGACCTGTGTGTCTGGGCTATCATGGTCCTATAGCCTTAGCCCCACCACAGGACCCACTAGATCTGAAATCCCCATGGGAGCTTGAGCTGGTAGCCTTGTGACCATGGTGGTAGCAGCGATATTCTTATTTTGTTTTGGGCTCCGTGAGGAGGATAACCTCTGGGATAGTATGTGACCATTTAAGTGGACAGATTATAGCCTTAGGGTGATTCTAATCCACCGATCCAAGATGGATCCTTCTTCTTTACACCTGAGCTTGTAGAAGCCTGATGAGAGATTATACAGAGGCAGACTCCCCTATATTTGTATAGATCCGCCATCAGATGTTGGATCTGATATGGTTATAGAGATTGTAGGCTGGTGACTGGACCATTATAGCCTCACTCAAGCAATGGATAGCTAGATCGAAGGTTGTACTCAATCTCTTGCTGGTTCTATGTGTCTGGGATATCATGGTCCTATACAGCCTTAGCCTCACATATAGTGCTTTAGAGATTGAGGTTCCCTATGGATTCTTGAGCTGGTAGCTTGGATGAAATAGTGCCTGCAATGATTTACTTGTTGTGTTTTGACCCATCCCTGGATAGTGGCTCCCCTATGGGATAATCTGTGACCATTTGGGTGGACAGGTTATAGCCTTAAGGGTGGAATCATGGCAGAGTGATGGGTTGGATCCTTTCTCCTCAGTGGTGATAATGTAGCCCCTGGACAGGATTTCTATAGCATCAGATCTGGATCTGAGTTATAAAACTTCTCTGATCTTGGCTCAATAACATACTTCTCACCCTTTTATATTTATTTTCCACACTTCATCCATCCTCTCAACCCTTTATGTAGTTTAGACATTAGAATACTTAGAATAAGTGACCTTAAACTCCCCTCCTTTTAGGACTACCAGATCTATAGTCAGATCTGGAGGGACTACTAGAGATGGCTCCTTTAGAGCTGTAGATCACCTTTCCCTGTAGGACAAACTCTTACTTATCAAAACTTGCTATAAAGGACCCTGTATCTTGCAGGTCTAGGACTTCTGAGTTGTGCTGAATTCACCCCTTGTTTTACTCTTTCTTTGATTTTTAATGACTTTCACCACCAACCAATAATGTAAGCACACCAGAATCAGCCAACAAGTTTTTGGCACCGTTGCCGGGGATGGATGATCTATTAGTAGACCCTTAGTTTTTGTATTCTTAGTATTCTTTGCACATGTGAATAATTGATACTGCTGACATAATTTTGAACCTTTCTTGCAGATCTAGACAGCAGCAGTGAAGGATAGTTGGACTGCAGTTGGAGCTTAGCTACCTCTGTTTGCAAACTCTCTGACTTTTAAAGCTCTGTCTATCTTTCTTAAAAAAAAATTCTAGCAATATCTAGGATAGTTTAAATGTATTCTTTGAATAGCTGTAAACTAGTTAGATAAATTTGTTAGTGTACAATTATTCTTTTACAATGTGGTTGCAAGAAGCTTTCCTTACTGTTGGTGTGCTTGTATGCTAGGGAGGAGATCCCTCAGCCCTGCTTTAGAGCCTCTTAACCCTGAGTTAGAAAGGGAAAGGAGACTTAGGAGAGACAGGCACACCACAGGAGAGCCCCCAAGTGAATCTGTGACAACAATTATGGGTGAAGAACAACTCAGAACCCTCAAGGAGTTGAATGCTCCGGATGACTATAACTCCCCTTTTAGCATTCAATTCGATGTTCGTGGGAACTATGAGATAAAAACTTCAATCATCCAGATGCTGCCAGCTTTCCATGGGCTTAGCAAAGAGGACCCTTACAAGCATATTGACCAGTTCTTGGCCTTGTGCACCACTTTTAATATCACTGGTTTGGGACCTGAGGCTACTAGGCTCAGACTCTTTCCCTTCTCTCTGAATGATAGGGCCAGTACCTCGCTGACCACTCTTCCCAACAATAGCATTGATTCATGGAAAGACCTGCAGACCAAGTTCCTAACCAAGTTCTTCCCTAAGACCAAAACTAGCCAGTTGAGGAAAGAGATTCTTGAGTTTGCTCAATCCCCAACTGAGGATTTTAACGAGTCCTGGATAGGTTTAAAGAGATGCTCAAACAATGCCCCCACCACAAGATCCCATACTGGCAGCTTGTACAAAGCTTCTACAATGGGATTGATGAGAAAAATAGAGATATGGTCGATGCCTCTTGTGGTGGATCCTACATGCACAAGACTGCTGAGGAGGCATGGGAATTGTTTGAGGTGATTAGTGAGAATGTTTTTCAAAAGCCATCCCTGGCAAGAACTAGTCAGGAATCTGAGTCAAAGGTGGGGCCTGCTGTTGGATCAAGAGGAAAAGTTTATGAGGTGTCTGGGAACAATGACCTGTAGCTACAGATGGCAAACCTCTCTATGAAGTTTGACAAATTATTGGCTGTGATGCAACCCAGAAGGGCTGCTCATGTGGCGGAGGCATGTCTGATATGCCAGTCCCCACAACACACAGTGGAGGAATGTCCATCTACAGGGAAATTTCCTGAATTGATTTTGGAACATGCTGTAGCTGCTCAATCTTATGGCCAGCAACAATCTGGGGGCTATAATAGGCAGCCATATGGATACCAGCACCAAAATACTGGTTACCAATGGAGAGACCACCCAAATTTGAGGTAGAAGCAAGAAAACTATATGCAGCCCCAGCAGATGTTGGCCTTACCATAAAGGCCACAACAGCAGTTCAATCAAGGGAATGCCCCTAGGTCTACCTTCCAGCACCATTAGCAGCCCCATCAGCATCAAAATTAGTTGGTCTTACCCCCTTCTCAACCTAGAAATACTTCTTTCGAGGACCAGGTCTTTACCTCACTGCAAAACCTGGGTTCCTTGGCTCAGATTGTGAACTCTCATGGTCAGAGCATCAAGAAGATGGAAGAACAGATTTGACAACTAGCAAACACCTTAGCCAAAAGAGAAGAGGGAAGGTTGCCCAGTCAACCAGTGGTTAATCCCAAGGGCCAATTTTTGATTGGTGAAGGATCCTCAGACCCTGAAGGGGATCTTTCATTAAATTGATGATAAGCACTGTGCATCTTTGTATAATATGTACTTTACAGTTTATAGGAATGTGTAGCAATCTTGTTGGAATCTAAGTTTAGTGCTTTATGCCTACTTTTATTCCTATTCCCCTAGTTTGCTAATTTCAAGCGATTGAATGACAATATAGTATTTGAATGCTTTTCATGATGTGTGAATTTAATGCCTTGAGAGTATGGGAATTTGTGAATGCTTTATAATGCTTATGGGTGTCCCTGGAAGAGAGTCTGTGAGAGAATCCACCCATAAAGTCAGGGTCAAAAAGCTGACTAGTGGGTGAGTGAATTCTACTCTGTTTAAGCCATCGAGGTTCCGAATAATGGGTTTGGTCCTCTCACGCATTCATAAAGAACTACTTTATTTTGTCAGTCATGAGTTTTATATAATCGGGTGGGCTGCATCACAGCTTTAAAGGAACATCTAATCTCGCGACCCATTCATTCCCAGCCAGCGAGCGGATATTTTCAAAGCGCGCCGAGCCTCGCAATATTTAAATCCCACCCCGCGCTGCTTTTCCTTACTACTTTCTCTTTCCTCTCCTGCCAGCGAAACCCTCGCTCCCATTCCTCTCAATCTCTCTCCTCCAGCTTCCTGTCTACAGTTCATTGCTTACTTTAAAATTCTAGATTTTTGTTCTTAAAGCTTCCATCAACAGTTGCCCCCTGCTAAGAGCTCTTGAGATCCACCGTGTGTCCAATTGAATAGAACCCTAACTTTTAGGGTTAGACTCAGCTCTTGATCTTTCCTTTCAAAATTTCAACTGCACACTCACCAAGGAGAGTCGTGATGGCTCCTAAAAGTGTACCTGTGAAGAGAGCCAGGGACAAGGCCACTGTGGAGCCTACCCCTAAGAAAGCCAAGTCCTCTACGGCACAACAAAAAGGGAAGGAGGTGGTTCCTTAGGTGGCTGCACAAACACCTGATTATTCTACACCCTCTGAGCTCCTCATTTCCATTCCCTTAGAGCCTGAAGCCATTTTCGATATCTCTTTCTTTGAATCAGAGCCGTTGTCAGCACCTGCCATTGAGTTCTTGCGCAAGGCTGGATTGTTCCCCTTGATGCAAATGATTCCTGCACTAGCCTACCCTAGGTTAGTGCAACTCTTTTACCAGCACCTTAGGGTCAGACCAGACACATAGGGGCAGCCAGGCCTCCTTGCATTAGTTGACAATTTTGAGATGCTGCTTAGCCCAGAGTTAATTGCTGAAGTCATGGGCATCCCTACCAGTTTTGATCCCAACTGCGGTTATGGTGCCCCTGTGAGTGCCTCTCTCGATACCATTGCCCAGGCCATTACCAGAGGCTTGAAAGCCACAGGGGACTCCATCAGAAGAAGAGATTTTGAGCCCAAACTGCTATTCATCGATCAAGTACTGAGGAAGAATATCTATTGCTCCGGCCATCAGCAAGAAAGGAGGACACCAATTGTTTATGCTCTCTATTCCTTCTCTCTGGGCCATGGATTTAATGCTGCATGATTGATCTTCGAGGCTATGAAGGATACAATGGTGAAGCTGGGGCTGCAAAAGAAAATCCACACCCTCCCCTACGGAAGACTCATCACCAGACTACTTCTGCGGGGAGGGTACAAGATACCAGTGGGGGAATTATCTGCGGACCTCACTCCCACCACTTTTGCCAAAAGACAATGTGGGATCAGTAGAAGTCTAATGGATCCCCAGAAAAAGAAGAAGAAGGCTGAAGCTCAGAGTGTTTTCGAGCAGGGAGAGGGAGCTGTTGTGGCAAAGGCCACCCCTGCCCCCAAAAAGAAGGCTAAAACCTCTGCCCCAAAGAAGGTGGCGCAAGCTTCTGTCACCTCTGCTTTAGCAGCAATCCCTCCATCCACCACACTTGCCTCTCCACTAACTTCTTCACCTATTCCATCTCTCCCTTTCCCTCTTTTATCTCCCTTTTCCATTTCACCCCCCACTGTGATTCATTCCTGGGTGGAAAGTGTTGAACCCCAGGACAACACTCCACCTTCACCCACCATACCTTAATACACTGCCCCAGTCTCTCCCATATCATCTGATCCACACCCTGACAGCCCTCCCCTAATAACCTACCTCAAAAAGAAGCCCTCTCACACAACAGCTACCATATCTTTACCCACTTCCACCTCCCCTGTCATTCCCAGACACACCCCATATTCACCAACCCTTAGTCCAACCTCTCCATGATCTGGACTTTAACTTAGCCACCACTTCAGGGTATCAGGCCTTCATGACTACCCTGCTTGATTCCTTGCCCACCCATGACATCCCTCTCCCAGATTCACCACTCCTTCACCACATCACTCCCCAAATTTCTTTCACCTTCTCCCCTACCACTTTCCATCATGCCCCACTTCCCCTTTCCAACATGTTCCTTCCTATCCTCATACTCCACCTCAACCAACCTCAGATACCCGTACCCATATCCTTTCCCTCATACATGACATCCAAACCCAACTCTCCACCACCACACAGACCCAAGCCCAAATGTAAATGGACATCACCAACATACAATCCACCCTTCAAACATTGACAACTCCAATCATTCCTACCCAACCTCCTACCACCCCATTGACCCAACCCCCTTCCACCTCTGACTCCACAGTTCAAACAGACCTCACCCACATTGATTTACCTACACCCTTCTCCCTCCATGACACCATACCCTACCACTCATTCCCCTCTCTATCTACCCTACCCCCTCTAATACTACCTCCACCTCAATTTACCCACACTTTTACCCAAACTGACCCCATTCCATTCCCATCCACCTTTCCCATTCAACCCCACTTCTTTTCAACCCCATCCCTGCCATTTCGACCCTTCACCATTCCATTCTTCCCTTACCCAGACCCATCCACATCCATTGCCCCTCCTTCATTTCACTTTCCACCCATACCTTCCATTCCACCTCTTCTCCCACCCCCTCCTCAATTCACTGACCATTCAACACAGACTACCCCAGCTACTTCCAACTCCTCTCTTGACTTCATCCTTACAGCACCCACTCTTCCCCCCAGGATCAATCCCCTTCTACTTCTTCCACTCCATTTCTACCCATCTTACCCAGACACTCCTATTACACCCCCCCTACTTCACCCTCCTCCATGCCATGAGGGACAATCCCTATATCAAGAGGGATGTTCTCAAGGCATGGCCCAACTCCGCCAAGCCATCGAATACCCCTTGCTGCAGAAACTTAGTGACGTAAAGCTTGCTCATCGTGAGCAGCTAAGAGATATTTCTAAAGGGTGGGAGGCAATTTTGGAGACCCTAAATGTGAACAAGGCTGCAGCAACATATTACAGAATGACTACTGAGATTGAAAAGGCCAATGCAGAGAGGGCGAAAAAGCACAATAGGCTATTAGAGAAAAAATTAAACAATGCTCAGGAGATCAACCGACTCAGTAAGGAGCTTGCAGATACCAATCTCCTGTGCGCTAATAAGAAAATTGAAATCTTGGAACAGAGAGTTGCCTTCCTACTTTCCCAACCCATACAGGCCACCCCTCTCGCCACAGCTCCCCCTGAGGCCCCATCTTCTTCGACACAACCAAGCCCATCTTCTTCCACTGCCCCTACCCCAACCCCTACACAATCTGTTCCCCCACCTCCCACAGCCCCAACTCTGGTAGCTCCTCCTGTTCCTCCTCAAATGCCTCAGTAGCCTTCTACAAGATCTACACAACTGTTGCTCCGCCAAATCCCTACCTACAGCCTCCGCCTCTCTCTCCCCCCCTATTCCCTCTCCTGCTCCCAAAAGAAAATGCACTCCTTCCAAGAAAAAGCCCACTTCTAAAAGAGCCACTGCAGCCCAAAAAGGCAAAAGGCCGGCCCCTTCATCCCCACCTCCAAAGGTCACCAGAGCTTCTGTTCAGGATGATCCCCATGGTCGCCTACTTTCCAAAGAAGAACGCAGACAGGCTGCTGCTGCCCTTGGATTGGATCCCACTGAGCTTTTTCCTTCTGACTCGCTCGAACCACCAAAGGATCCCAGGTTCTCCCCACTACTATCTTGCTCCTTCATCCCGCTTCTTGAACAATCCTATCCTCAGCGAAGGAAGGTTGCTGCCAAGAGGACTACGCCCCCAAGTCGCTCTTTGAAAATTAGAAAAGAAAAATCTGCCCAGTCTGAGGCACCACCACTAAGCCAGCCCATGAAAGGGAAGACCTCTGCCATTCCTATAGCCAAAGTACCAGATCCATCTTCTGTGGCTCCCCCTAAACCAGAAAAAGGGAAAAGTCCTCTCCTACCTCAAGTGCAAGCAAAAGCTAAATCCCCTGTTGCCCCTCCTGACCCAACACCAGCCCAACCACCTCTTATTCCCCCTCTGTCTCAGCAAGGGAAAGCCTCCAAAGGTAAGGGCCCCAAAGGAAAATCTCCCACCAAACCCCATGAGCTAACCACTGATAAATCTTCAGAGATCCCTCCTGAACCAAAGAAGAGAAAAATGAGGGTCAGGACTCAAACCATACCCAAAACTCCCAAGCAAAGAAAGGCATAGAGGGAACGAAAGAAGAAAGAAGAAGAGGCTCTCCTGCAAGAGCATGCAAAGAAGATGGGATGGGACAAGTTTTGAGACAGATTCTAACTAGCTTGTACCTAGGATTTTCTCTGTTTCTTTTACTTCTGTTTTCTTGTATTTTGTACATTTCTAATTTTTCATAGACTTTTCCCCTGTCTTTACTAACTTGCTTTGCCTGTTGTGTGTTTTGTTCCCTGTTCTTTTCTTTTCTTTTAGCCTCATTAGTTCTGCTGCACATTCACTTTGAACCAGTGAGGACACTGCTCCTCATAGGTTTGGGGGTATGGCAGGCAGACCCTGCCAATGGAATAGTTAACATAAGTGCAGCAGACTCATCTGAGTAATATGGAAATGGATCTATGTTCACTTAAGAATCATGCAAATAAGAAAGTTAACATTTCTGCAAACTTTAGACAGTATAAACTTCTAATATTCCACATTTCCATGATAATATCACCAAGGAAACCCACTTGTATTAGCACTCAGTGAATCAGTAGAGAGAGAAAAAGGTGAGGACATACTTAAAAGTTCAAAGGAAGACCATATCTAGTGAGAATTGGGCCTATAAAAAATTTTCCATCTTTTGAGGAGTAACCAAGGCAATCCCTTCTAGTTCTAAAGACTGACTGAATCACTGTGCTCACTAAAAGTTAGGTAACTCCAAGTTGAAACAACTGACAGTACTCATGAGACCTAGGAAAGGATCAAGGCCTTCTCTTGGACAGTTTGAGCCTAAAAAGACCAATCCTAAAGCAACTGCCCTTCTCCATACCCCCCTTTGAGCTTTAAATCCTAAATTTCTTCAAAATACACCTGATTACTTGAACCTGAACCTATGAACCTGATTCAACCTACCCTCACTCTGAGAATTCAGAAGGTAAAGGAGAAAGAGTTGAAGATGGACTAGCTATGGTCAAGATTAGGTGAATGGAGAAGAAGGTTCTCAAAAATCTGGCAATATGGTAACTGAGAACATGGTGGCATTTCTGAAAAGCAAAAACAAAATAAAAAGAAGGAAACTCCAGTAAAAAGAAACAAAAATAATAATGAAGAGGAATAAGAGAGAAGTCAAGAGGAACTTTCATTGAAAAATCAAAATCAAGAAGAGAAACCGATCACTTCAAATCAGAAAATCTCAAAGAAGATGAAGAGAGCTGAATTATGGAAGGTGAAGTCATGAACCACCTCTGTGACCTACTGATTTCTCAAATTGGAACCCCTTTTCAACCTTCCATTCTTTTTAACCCTACTCCATAAGCCACATTACAGCCCAGTTAAAAGCCCTTGTGATCTAAAGTTGAGTGAGTTGTCATGTGAAGATAAGGAATTATCCAATCTATGGTGAGGAACTGCCAATGATGTCAGCACTTAAGAACTCTGCCTATGCTCATGCTTACAAACCCATTTGGGGGATGTAGCTGCTCTTGAGCCTGTGAGAAAATGAACCCCTCAATAAAACCCTGATGAGAGTATGCCCTGCAAAGTTTTTGGGTCTGAACTTGAATGCATTATGTATGACCTTAACCTAATTTTTGACCTAATGATAAGCTCAGTGCTGGCACACACTAGTGCAGTTTTTTGTGGTTGTAAACTATTTGGAAATGTTGTGCAATCATGAAGAGTTTATGCTGTTTAAGTTACTGTGCAACCAATGAATTAAATTTCTTTTATGTGTACTTATTCAAGAGTAAACTAAATCTGATTCCTTGACTGCTCATTTAATGATACTGCACTCTTGTTAGCTGTTTCACTGAGAAGTTTGTGGGTGTCTTCACTGAAAACTCTCAGGAGACTTCACTCCTCCACTAGGGATCACCTTGGGGTTTAAAAGGCTTGGTACATATGCTAAATGTATCCGTGCTCCCTACGAAAGTGGCATTTAATTTTAGAGTAGATTTAATATAGCTTTGCTAAGGGACTAGCAAAGATTAGGTTTGGGGGTGTGTTAAGACCTGAAAAGTACCACTTTTCACCCCTTAACTTAACCTTTGATTAGACCCTTAGCCTCCTAATCAAAGGTCAGAAATCCTGTTAAGGAGCCTGCTTTGGCACCAAAAATCCCTCAGAAGAATGAACTCTGAATCTAGACCCGAAATGAGCCTCGCGCAGCTGACCCAAGCTTTAGAGGATTCAAGAGAAATATGCCTCGCACAGTTCAACTGAGCTTCCCAAGACTTCAGAACCTCTCAGATGAGTGAGTGATCAAGAGCTTGAAACTCAAACTCGCGCTGCTCTCGCGAAGCTCAAGAGTAGAACACATTGCGCAGTGTCACCCAGTTCAAAGCAGACCTCTCTCAATCTCGCATACCGCTTTCAGTAACGATCGAGGAGAGAGAGCTCAAAGATCTCTCATGCGCCAAGTCAAATACAAGGGATGCAATTATCAAGAAGAACTCCTCGCATGCTTCGCGCCATTCAAGAAGAAAACATCCTCATGAAGGCAAAGCCATCCTCAAGATCAGCCCAAACAAGACCGAGCAACTCATGATCGCTGAACTTCAACCCCGCGACATCTAAGACCTGTTTTCTACTCAACCATGAAGCCCAATCTCGCGAGAGCGAATTTTCACTACATCGCTCAAGAGAAAACCAAGGCAACCTCGTGACGGCTGAAGCTTCAATGTCAAATCATCCTAGCAAAGAGCAAAGAGCTACCACGCGACAAGTCTGGGAAACTACAGCTACCTAGCGAAGCTCTGAACCTAAACTTCCATCTCTTCAGCAGAGAACCTTCTAGGAATTTCCAGCGATTAGGACACGCACTCCCACGCTCAAATCTCTGTGCACGCATCTCAAGGCATCCAAGGATCACTGTTAGGCCACGTGGCATCATTAAAATTAGGGTTTCCTAACCCTAATGCGCTGCCACCCCACTGCTATATAAACCCATACCTAGCTTAGGTTTAGGTATCTGGGGAACATATCTCAGATCATTTTTCTTCTTTTTTTTTTTAGCTGTAAGTAGTTTTCTTTTTCTCTTTCCTTCTCTCCATAGTCCAGCACTTGCTGGCTATGCCTTTGTATGTGTTTTTGAACTAGATTAATGGAAGTTCTGTAATAGGATCTGTACTTTGTGGGATTGGTGTTTATGTGTGAGATGCTCTGTGCAAGGCTGCTGCCTTGTGATCTACCATTGCTTTGGCTATGTTTCAAAGTAATGGAGGACTGATTCTAAGGGCCATTCAGATCCAAGTGACCTGTGCGTCTGGGCTATCATGGTCCTACAGCCTTAGCCCCACCACAGGACCCACTAGATCTGAAATCCCCATGGGAGCTTGAGCTGGTAGCCTTGTGACCATGGTGGTAGCAGCGATATTCTTGTTTTGTTTTGGGCTCCGTGAGGAGGATAACCTCTGGGATAGTCTGTGACCATTTAAGTGGACAGATTATAGCCTTAGGGTGATTCTAATCAACCGATCCAAGATGGATCCTTCTTCTTTACACCTGAGCTTGTAGAAGCCTGGTGAGAGATTGTACAGAGGCAGACTCCCCTATATTTGTATAGATCCGCCATCAGATGTTGGATCTGATCTGGTCATAGAGATTATAGGTCGGATCGGACCATTGTAGCCTCACTCAAGCAATGGACAGCTAGATCGAAGGTTGTACTCAATCTCTTACTGGTTCTATGTGTCTGGGCTATCATGGTCCTATACAGCCTTAGCCCTACATATAGAGCTTTAGAGATTGAGGTTCCCTATAGATTCTTGAGCTGGTAGCCTGGATGAAATAGTGCCTGCAATGATTTACTTGTTGTGTTTTGACCCATCCCTGGATAGTGTCTCCCCTATGGGATAATCTGTGACCATTTGAGTGGACAGGTTATAGCCTTGAGGGTGGAATCATGGCAGAGTGATGGGTTGGATCCTTTCTCCTCAGTGGTGATAATGTAGCCCCTGGACAGGATTTCTATAACATCATATCTGAATCTGAGTTACAAAACTTCTCTGATCTTGGCTCAATAACATACTTCTCACCCTTTTATATTTATTTTCCACACTCCATCCATCCTCTCAACCCTTTCTGTAGTTTAGACATTAGAATACTTAGAATAAGTGACCTTAAACTCCCCTCCTTTTAGGAATGCCAGATCTGTAGTCAGATCTGGAGGAACTACTAGAGATGGCTCCTTTGGAGCTGTAGATCACCTTTCCCTGTGAGACAAACTCTTACTTATCAAAACTTGCTACAAAGGACCCTGTATCTTGCAGGTCTAGGACTTCTGAGTTGTGCTGAATTCATCCCCTGTTTTACTCTTTCTTTGATTTTTAATGACTTTCACCACCAACCAATAATGTAAGCACACCAGAATCAGCCAACATGAGGTCAGCAGATAACTCTCCCACTGGTATCTTGTACCCTCCCTTCAAAAGTAAGTTGGTGATAAGTCTTCTATAGGGGAGAGTGTGGATGTTCTTTTGCAGCCCAAGCTTCACCATCATATCTTTCATGGCCTCAAAAATCAGCCATGCAGCATTAAATCTGTGGCCCAGAGAGAAGGAATAGAGAGCATCAGCAATTGGTGTCCCCCTCTCTTGCTGATGGTCGGAGCAGTAGATATTCTTCCTTAGCACTTGATCGATGAACTGCAGCTTGAGATCCAAATCTCTTCTTCTGATGGAGTCCCCTGTGGCCTTCAAGCCTCTGGTAATGGCCTGGGCAATGGTATCAAGGGGGGCACTCACAGGGGCACCATAACCGCAGTTGGGATCAAAAATGGCAGGGATGCCCATGACTTCAGCAATCAACGCTGGGTTAAGCAGCATCTCAAAATTGTCAACTAACATAAGGAGGCCTGGCTGCCCATGTGTGTCTGGTCTGACCCTAAGGTGCTGGTAAAAGAGTTGCACTAACCTAGGATAGACTAGTGCAGGAATCATTTGCATCAAGGGGAACAAACCAGCCTTGCGTAAGAACTCAATGGCAGGTGTTGACAATGGCTCAGATTCAAAGAAAGATATATCAAAAATGGCATCAGGCTCTAAGGAAATGGAAATGAGGAGCTCAGAGGGAGTAGAGTAATCAGGTGTTTTTATAGCCACCTCAGGAACCACCTCCTTCCCTTTTTGTTGTGTCATAGAGGACTTGGCTTTCTTAGGGGCAGGCGCCACGGTGGCTTGGTCCCTGGCTCTCTTCACAGGTGCACTTTTAGGAGCCATCAAGATTCTCCTTGGTGAGTGTGCAGTTGAAATTTTGAAAGGAAAGATTAAGAGCTGAGTCTTACCCTAAATGTTAGGGTTCTGTTCAATTTGATGCGCGGTAGATCGCAAGAGCTCCTAGCAGGGGGCAACTGTTGATGGAAGCTTTAAGAACAAAAATCCAGAATTTCAAAGTTAGCAATGAACTATAGATAGGATGCTGGAGGAGAGAGATTGAGAGGAGTGGGAGCTAGGGTTTCGCTGGGAGGAGAGGAAAGAGAAAGCAGTAAAGAAAAGCAGCGCGGGGTGGGATTTAAATATCGCGAGGCTCGGCGTGCTTTGAAAATATCCGCTCGCTGGATAGGCATGAATGGGTCGCGAGATTAGATATCCATTTAAACTGCGCGAGGCAGCCCACCCAGCTATATCTGAAACTCGCGACAGGAAAGCAAAGTAATTATTTATGAACTGCGCGAGAGGAGACCGAACCAAATATTCAGAACCCCGCGATGGTTTAACAGAGTTAGCATTCACTCACCCACTAGTCAGCCTCTTGACCTTTATTTTGTGGGTTGATTCTCTCACAGGCTCACTTCCAGGGACACCCATAAGCATTATAAAACATTCAACAAAATTTCCATACTCTCAAAGCATTAAATTCACACATCATGAAAAGCATTCAAATAATACTATCATCATTCAATCACTTGAAATTAGCAAACAAGGGGAACAGGAATAAAAGTAGGCATAAAGCACTAGACTCAGATTCCAACAAGATCACAACAATTTCCTCTAAACTGTAAAGTACATATCATACAAAGGTGCACAGTTGGCCAATCTGCTCTTTTGGCTAAGGTATTCGCTAGTTGGCCAATCTGCTCTTCCATCTTCTTGATGCTCTGACCATGAGAATTCACAGTCTGAGCCAAGGAACCCAGGTTTTGCAGTGAGGTCAAGACCTGGTCCTCGAAAGAAGTATTTCTAGGTTGAGAAGGGGGTAAGACTAATTGATTTTATTGATGATGGGGCTACTGATGGTGCTGGAAGTTAGACCTAGGGGCATTCCCTTGAGTGAACTGCTCCTGTGGCCTTTGTGGTAGGGCCAACATCTGCTGGGGCTGCATGTAGTTGTCTTGCCTCCACCTCAGATTTGGGTGGTCTCTCCATTGGTAACCAACATTTTGGTGCTGGTATCCATATGGTTGTCTATTACAGCCCCCAGATTGTTGCTGGCCATAAGATTGAGCAGCAGCAGCATGTTCCAAAACTAATTCAGGAAATTTCCCTGCAAATGGACATTCCTCCACTGTGTGCTGTGGGGACTGACATATCAGACATGCCTCCACCACATGAGCAGCCCTTCTGGGTTGCATCACAGTCAGTAATTTGTCAAACTTCATAGAGAGGTTTGCCATCTGCAGCTACAGGTCATTGTTCCCAGACACCTCATAAACTTTTCCTCCCCACCTTGACCAGCTGGGCCCCACCTTCGACTCAATTCTTACTGAGGATGGCTTTGAAAAGCATTCTCACTAATCACCTCAAACAATTCCCATGCCTCCTCAGCAGTCTTGTGCATGTAGGATCCACCACAAGAGGCATCGACCATATCTCTATTTTTCTCATCAATCCCATTGTAGAAGCTTTGTACAAGCTGCCACTCTGGGATCTTGTGGTGGGGGCATTGTTTGAGCATTTTTTTAAACCTATCCCAGGACTGGTTAAAATCCTCAGTTGGGGATTGAGCAAAAGCAAGAATCTCTTTCCTCAACTGGCTAGTTTTGGTCTCAAGGAAGAACTTGGTCAGGAACTTGGTCTGCAGGTCTTTCCATGAAGCAATGCTATTGTTGGGAAGAGTGGTCAACTGTGCATCGCCCTATCCTTCAGAGAGAAGGGAAAGAGTCTGAGCTTAGTAGCCTCAGGTCCCAAACCAGTGATATTAAAAGTGGTGCACAAGGCCAAGAACTGGTCAATATGCTTGTAAGGATCCTCCTTGCTAAGCCCATGGAAAGAGGGCAGCATCTGGATGATTGAAGTTTTGATTTTATAGTTCCCCTGAACATCAAAGAATTGAATGCTAAAAGGTGAGTTATAGTCATCCGGAGCATTCAACTCCTTGAGGGTTCTGGGTTGTTCCTCACCCATAATTGTTGACACAGATTCACTTGGGGGATCTCCTGTGGTGTCTGTCTCTTCTAAGTCTCCTTCCCCTTTCTAACTCAGGGTTAAGAGGCTCTAAAGTAGGGCTGAGAGATCTCCTCCCTAGCATACAAGCACACCAGCAGCAAGGAAAATTTCTTGCAGGCACATTGCAAAAGAATATCTATACAATTAACACATTTATCTAACTAACTTATAGCTATTCAAATAATACATTCAAAACTATCCTAGATATTGCTAGGAAAAATTTTTAAGAAAGATAGACAGAGTTTTAAAAGTCAGAGAGTTTGCAAACAAAGGTAGCTAAGCTCTAATTGCAGTCCAACTGTCCTTCACTGCTGCTGTCTAGATCTGCAAGAAAGGTTCAAAATTATGTCAGCAGTATCAATTATTCACATTTGCAATGAATACTAGGAATACAAAAACTAAGGGTCTACTAATAGATCATCTATCCCCGGCAACGGCGCCAAAAACTTGTTGCGGTTTCTCTCAGTTGCTGTGCTTTATTGGTTGGTGGTAAAAGTCATTTAAAAATAAAAGAAAGAGTAAAATAGGGGATGGAATCAGCACAACTAAGATATCCTAGACCTGCAAGATACAGGGTCCATTGTAGCAAGTTTTGATAAGTAAGAGTTTATCCCACAGGGAAAGGTGATCTACAGCTCCAAAAGAGCCATCTCTAGTAGTCCCTCCAGATCTGACTACAGATCTGGCAGTCCTAAGGGGAGGGGAGTTTAAGATCACTTATTCTACGTATTCTAAGGTACTCTAATGTCTAAACTACAGAAGGGGTTGAGAGGATGGATGGAGTGTGGAAAATAAATATAAAAGGGTGAAAAGTATGTTATTGAGCCCAGATCAGAGGAGTTTTATAACTCAGATTCAGATCTGATGTTATAAAAATCCTGTCCAATGGCTACATTATCACCATTGAGGAGAAAGGATTCAACCCATCACTCTGCCATGACTCAACCCTTAAGGTTATAACATGTCCACTCAAATGGTCACAGACTATCCCATAGGGGAACCACAATCCAGGGATGGGTCAAAACATAACAAGTAAATCATTGCAGGCACTATTTCATCCAGGCTACCAGCTCAAGAATCCATAGGGAACCTCAATCTCTAAAGCTTTATATGTAGGGCTAAGGCTGTATAGGACCATGATAGCCCAGACACATATAACCAGTAAGAGATTGAGTACAACCTTCGATCTAGCTGTCCATTGCTTGAGTGAGGCTACAATGGTCCAGTCACCAGCCTATAATCTCTATAACCAGATCAGATCCAACATCTGATGGCGGATCTATATAAATATAGGGGAGTCTGCCTCTGTACAATCTCTCACCAGGCTTCTACAAGCTCAGGTGTAAAGAAGAAGGATCCATCTTGGATCGGTGGATTAGAATCACCCTAAGGCTATAATCTGTCCACTTAAATGGTCACAGACTATCCCAGAGGTTATCCTCCTCACGGAGCCCAAAACAAAACAAGAATATCACTGCTACCACCATGGTCACAAGGCTACCAGCACAAGCTCCCATGGGGATTTCAGATCTAGTGGATCCTGTGGTGGGGCTAAGGCTGTATAGGACCATGATAGCCCAGACACACAGGTCACTTGGATCTGAATGGCCCTTAGAATTAGTCCTCCATTGCTTTAAAAAATAGCCAAAGCAATGGCGGATCACAAGGCAGCAGCCTTGCACAGAGCATCTCACATTCAAACACAAATCCCACAAAGTGCAGATCCTATTACAGAACTTCCATTAATCTAGTTCAAAATGCATACAAAGACATAGCCAGCAAGTGCTGGACTATGGAGGGAAGGAAAAAGAAAAGGAAAACTACTTACAACTATAAAAAGAAAAACAAAACGATCTCAGATCAAGTCTCCAAGAAAATGAGACGTGTTCCCAGCTATTCCAGGATGTCAAAAGAAAAGAAAGTCTAAGCTCCCTAAACCTAAGCTAAATGTGGATATTTATAGCAGTGGTGTGGCGACGCATTAGGGTTAGGAAACCCTAATTTTAACAATGCCACGTGGCCGAATAGTGATCCTTTAATGCCTTGGGGCACGTGCACAGAGATTTAAGCGTGGGAGTGCGTGTCCTAATCGCTGGTAATTCTCAGAAAGTCCTTTGCTAAAGAGATGGAAGTTTGAGGTTCAGAGCTTCGCTAGGTAGCCATTGTTTCCCAGACTTGTCGCATGGTAGCTCTTGCTCTTCGCGAGGATGGTTTGACTTTGAAGCTTCAGCCGTTGCGAGGTTGGCTTGGTTTGCTCTTCAGGCAGTCGCGAGGTTGAGTAGACATCAGAGCCTCAGATGTCGCGAGGTTGGAGCTCGAGCAGTCGCGAGGTAGCTGCGCGATCACTGGGTTGATCTTCGCGAGGATAGATTTGAATAGCGCGATAACTTCTCTTTACTGCCCTTCGCGAGGTACCTCGTGAGGCTATAATGGGTTCTGAACTACGTGAGGTTCCAGGTCTTAACTGATCTTCGCGAGGATGGCATTGCCTTTACAAGGATGCTTTCTTCTTGAATGGCGCAAGAACTGTGCGAGGAGTTCTCTTCTGATAATTACATCTCGCGGCCACTACGCGACAGCTACACGAGGAGTCTCCTGAAGCTCTCTCTTCTTAGCCGTTGTGAGCGAACTGCGCAAGGTTGAGAGAGGTCTACTTTGAACTGCACGAGACTGCGTGATGTGTTCTACTCTTGAGCTTCGTGAGAGCTGTGCGAGTTTATGTTTCTGAAGCTCTTTAGTTAATCAACTGCGTGAGAAGTTGTTGTAAAGTCTTGGAAAGCTCAGCTAGACTGCGCGAGGCTCATTTCAGGTCTGGATTCAGAGTCCATCCTTCTGAGAGACTTCTGGTGCCAAAATAGGCTCTTTAGCAGGATTCTTGGCCTTATTTCACTGCTGGTTATTAACTACATAAAGCACTTAACAAGGACTTATTAGGTGGCTATGGGTCTAATCAAAGGTTAAGTTAAGGGGTAAAAAGTAGTACTTTTCAGGTCTTAACACCTTATCCCAAGAAGGTGGTACAAGCTCCTGTCACTACTGATTCTGCAGCAGTACCTCCATCCACCACACCTACCCCTCCATCAGTTTCTTTGCATATTCCATCTCTCCCTTTTCCTTTTTTGTCTCCCTTATCCGTACCCACTCTAGATTTCCCTGTGATTGGTTCCTGGGAGGAAAACATTGACCCCCATGACAGCCCTTTACCTTCACCTACATCACCTCAGTACACACCCCCAATTCCCCCATCATCTTAACTGAACCCTGACTGCCCTCCCCTGATATCCTACATTAAAAAGAAAACCTCTCACACAACCCCTGCCATATCCGTACCTAAACCAACCACCCCTATCATTCCCACAAAAACCCCACATATTGACCAAGACACAGTCCAGACCATCCCTACTTCACCTCCACTCACAAACCTTGACTTTAACCTCGCCACTACTTCCGGATTTCATGACTACATTGCTTGACACCGTGTCAACCCATGATATCCCTCTCCCAGATTTCCCACTTCCTTCCCCACATCACTCACCAGACCCTCAATCTCCCCCTCCTACAACCTTCCATCATGCCCCTACTTCCCCTTTCCAACCTATTCCCTCTTCTTCTCATACTCCACCCCAACCAAACTCCGACACACTTACCCATATCCTTTCCCTAATACATGACATTCAGACCCAACTATCAACCACAACACATACCCAAGACCAAATGCAGACTGACATCACCAACATCAAATCCACCCTTCAAACATTGACAAAACCACCCATCTCTGTACAAACACCTCCTACCCCACAAATCCAGTCCCCTTCCACCTCTGACTCCACAGTGCAACCAGATCTTTCCCCGATTGACTTAACTACAACCCTCACCTTCCAAGACACCATACCCCACCACTCCTTCCCCACTCTGCCTATCCTTCCCCCACTCATTTTACCCCCACCTCAATTTACCAGCCAATCAACCCAAATCAACCCCATTCCTTTCCCATCCACATTTTTCCTCCACCCACACACACTTTTGGCCCCACCATTACCATTCAGACCCTTCCCCATTCCATTTTACACTTACCCAGAACCACCTACCTTATGTGACCCCACTTCATTTGCTTTTCCACCCATGCCCTCCATTCCACCTCTCATGTTACCTCCTCCTACATTCTCTGACATCTCGACTCAAACAGACCCAGAACTTTTTGCCCAGCCCCCACATGTGAATGTCCTCCCTGCCACTTTATCCCCACAGGACCAATCACCTTCTACTTCTTCCACTCCCTTTCTACCTATCCTACCAAGACATTCCTATTACACCCCTCCTGACTTCACCCTCCTCCATGCCATGAGGGACAATGCCTACATCAAGAGGGATGTTCTCAGGGGAATGGCCCAACTCAGACAATCCATTGAGTACCCTTTGCTGCAGAAGTTGAGTGACCTGAAGCTTGCTCACAGGCAGAAGCTGAGAGATATTTCAAAGGGGTGGGAGACACTATTGGAGACCCTCAATGACACAAAGGCTGACATAACTTACTATAAACTGAATGCGGAGATGGAGAAAGCCAATGCCCAGCGGGAGCAAACAAGAGCCCGGATGTATGAAAAGAAACTTAACAATGCTCAGGAGATCCACAGGCTCACTAAGGGGCTTTCTGATGCCAAACTCCTTTATGCTGAGAAGCAGATCAAAATTTTACAAAAACGGATTGCATCGCTGTTAAGCCAACCAATTCAGGCCACCCCTCTTGCTACCGAATCCCCTAAGGCCCCATCTTCCACACACCCCAGGCCATCTTCTTCCATCCTCCCTGCTCCTACATCTACATCTCCACCTCCTCCACCTCCTACTCAAGCACCTCCTCCACCTCCTGCTTCAGTGCCTCCCCCTGCTAAATCTCCTACACCCAAGAGAAAAAGGGATGCTCCTAAGAAACCTTCTCCCTCCAAAAAAGCCACTGCTGCCCAAAAAGGAAAAAGCCTGCACCGCCATCCCCACCCCCAAAGGCCACCAGAGCTTCTGCTCAGGATGACCCCCATGGTCGGTTACTTTCCAAGGATGAACGCAGACAGGCTGCTGCAGCCCTTGGACTGGATCCCACTGCTCTTTTTCCCTCTGATTTAGAGTCTGACTCTACACCACCTGTGGATCCAAGTGCTAAAAGTCTTGTTGCTCTTCCTTCATCAGACCCGATTGAGCAAACTTATCCTCAGAGAAGGAAAGTTACAGCTAAGAGGACTACTCACACAGCTGCCTCTATAAAAATTGGAAAAGAACAATCTGCCCAGTCTGAGGAGGCACCACCACTGAACCAGCAAGATAAAGGCAAGAGCCCGATTGTCCCTCCTGAGCTAGAAAAAGCAAAATCTCCTCTTATTCCCCCTCAGACTCAGCAAGGGCAAGGCTCAAAAGGGAAGGGCCCCAAAGGGAAGAGTCCCAAAGAAAAAAGTCCTATCAAATCACCTAAGCAAACCAAAGACAAATCCCCAATGATCCCCCCTGCACCAAAGTCCCAAAATGAGGGTGAGGGCACCAAAAGCTCCGATTAGCTTGTACCTAGGATTTTCCTGTTTCTGCATTTTCTTTTTCTCCTGTTGTTTCTCATTTTGTACATTTCTCTCTTATAATAGATTTTCTTCTTTTGTCATTGCTATTTGTCTTTGTATTGTGTATGTTTTGTTCCATGTTATTTCCTTTTATTTTTCCATAAATAAATTTGCTGCACACCCACCTTTGAACTAGTGGGGACACTGCTCCTCATAGGTTTGGGGGTGTGGCAGGCAGATCCTACCAATGGAATAGTTAACCTAAGTGTAGCAGAATCTTGTGAGTAATATGGAAATGGAACCATGTTCATCTAAGAATCATGAAAAATAAGGAATTTAAAATTTTTCCCAGACTTTAAACAGTATAAACTTTTAAAATTTCACATTTCCATGATGAGATCACCAAGGAAACTCACTTGTATCAGCACTTAGTGAATCATTAGAGAGAGCTAAAGGTAAGGACATACTTAAGAATTCAAAGGAAGACCATAACCAGTGAGATTTGGGCCTATACAAAAAAAAATTTCTTTGAGGAGTGACTAAGGCAATTTCTTCTAGCTCTAAGGACTGGCTGAGTCACTGTGCTCACTAGAAGTTAGGCAACTCTAAATTGAAACAACTGACAGCACTCATGAGACTTTGGAAAGGATCAAGGCCTTCTTTTGGACAGTTTGAGCCTAAACAGACAAACCTTAAGCAACTGCCCTTGTCCATACCCCCTTTGAGCCTTAAATCCTAAATTTCTTCAAAATACACCTGAGTACTTGCACCTGAACCTATGTATCTGATTTAACCTTACCCTCACTCTGAGAATTTAGAAGGTAAAGGAACAAGAGTTGATGATGGACTAGCTATGGTCAACATTAGGTGAATAAAGAAGTACCTTAAATTCTGGCAGTATGGTAACTGAGAAAATGGTGGCATTTTAGAAAAGCAAAAACAAAATAAAAAGAAGAAAAATGCATAAAAAAGAAATAAAAACAATAATGAAGAGGAGTAAGAGAGGAGTCAAGAGGGAACTTTCATTGGGAAAATCAAAAATCAAGAAGAGAAACTGATCACTTCAAATCTGAAAACCTCAAAGAAGATGAAAGGAGCTGAATTAAAGAAGGTGAAGTCATGAATCACCTCCTTCACCTACTGATTTCTCAATTTTGCACCCCTTTTCAATCTTCCATTCTATTTTAAACCCCACTCCATAAGCCACATTATAGCCCAGTTAAAGCCCTTGTGATCCAAAGTTGAGTGAGCTATCATGTGGAGATAAACAGTTATCCAATCTATGGTGAGGATCTGTCAATGATGCCAGAACTTCAGAGCTATGCCTATGCTCATGCTTACAGACCCATTTGGGGGATGTAATTGCTCTTGAGCTTGAGAGAAAATGAAACCCTCAACAGTTCTTTATGAGAGTATGCCCTGGAGAGTTTTGGGTCTGATCTTGAATGCATTAGGTGTGACCTACAACCTAATTTTTGATCCAGTGATGAGCTTAGTGTTGACACACATGTGAATTATTCTTTGGTGTAAACTGATTGGAAATGATGTGCTTTCATGAGAAGCTTATACTGTTTAAATTTCTGTGCAGCCAATGTGTTTGAATTTCTTATATTCTTACTGATTCAAGGGTGAACTAACTCTGTTTCTTGACTGCTCACTTGATAATAATGCACTTTTGTTAACTATCTCATTGAGAAGTTTGTGGGTGTCTTCACTGAAAGCCCTCAGGAGACTTCACTCCTCCACTAGGGATCACCTAGGGGTTTAAAAGGTTTGGTACATATGCTAAATGTATCCGTGCTCCCTACGAAAGTGGCATTTAATTTCTGTAGTTATTTTAGTGTAGCTTTGCTAAGGGACTAGCAAAGATTAGGTTTGGGGGTGTGTTAGGACCTAAAAAGTACCATTTTTCACCCCTTAACTTAGCCTTTGATTAAACCCTTAGCCATCTAATAAAGGTTTGTTAAGTGTTTTCTGTAGATAATAAACAGCAGTGCAATAAGGCCATAAATCATGTTAAGGAGCTCAGAGCACCGAAGTCCTCGAAGAATGAGCCATGAATCCAGACCTGAGCCAAGCCTCGCGCAGCTGACAAAGCTCCAGGGGATCCAAAAAAATATACTTTGCACAGTCCTCACGAAGTCCCAAGACTTCACAATAACTTCTCGCGCAGTGGAGTGATAGAAGAGCTTCAGAAGCCTTGATGAGTCGACAGCCTCATGGGTTCAAAGTTAAAGGTCATAGCCTCGGGCAGCTTTAAGAGAACCTCGCGCAAGAGTCATGGGATGCAAATGTCAAGAGAACCTGTCGAGCAGTTCAGAAAAGCCTCAAAGCTATCGCAAGGAGCCTCGTGAAGTTCCATTAAGAAGTGAACTTCTCGCGTAGTTCTCGCGCTGTTTAGGAAGAAAGCAGCCTCGCAAAGCCAGAGTTAGCCTCGCGAAGATTTATTATGAAATGGAATGCTCGCGCAGTTCTCACGCTATTCACAAGTAGCAATCCAACTGCGTGAAGCCCAATCCAGCGAGAGCTTAACTATCTACCTCGTGACAAGTCTGGGAATCGACTGTAACTTGGTGAAGCTCTGAACTCCAACTTCCATCATTCTATAGAGGACATTTTGGGGATTTCCAGCGATTAGGGCACGCACTTCCACACTCAAATCTTCATGCACGCGCCCCGAGGCATCCAAGGATCATTAATAGGCCACGTGGCATCGCTAAAATTAGGGTTTCCTAACCCTAATGCGCCGCCACACACACTGCTATATAATCCTAAGCCTGGTTTAGGTTTAGGGGACCTTTCTTTTACATCTTTTTTTTAGACTTAGACGCCCAGAAGAGCTCAGACCTTATCACTAATACGTGATCTGAGATCTTCTTCTTTTTCTGTTCTTCTGTAGTTGTAAGTAGTTTTCCTTTTTCTTTTTCTTCTCTCCATGGCCCAGCACTTGCTGGCCATGTCTATGTATGATTATTGAGATTAGATTAATGGAATTTGTGATTGGGTGTTATGCTTTTATGGGATTCGTGTGTTCGTGAGTTGTTCTGTGCAAGGCTGCTGCCTTGTGATCCGCCATTGCTTTGGCTGTGATTTAAAGCAATGGAGGACTGATTCGAAGGACCCATTTAGATCCAAGTGACCTGTGTGTCTAGGCTATCATGGTCCAATACAGCCTTAGCCCCACAATAGGACCCACTAGATCTTAAATCCCCATGGAAGCCTGAGCTGGTAGCCTTGTGACCATGGTGGTGGCAGTAATATTCTTATTTTGTTTTAGGCTTCGTGAGGAGGATAGCCTCTGGGATAGTCTGTGACCATTCAAGTGGACAGGTTATAGCCTTAGGGTGAATCCAATCCGTCGATCCAAAATGGATCCTTCTTCTCCGAGCCTGAGCTTGTAGCCTGGTAGGAGATTGTACAAAGGCAGACTCCCCTATATTAGCATAGACCCGCCATCAGATGGCAGATCTGATCTGGGTATGGAGATTGTAGGCTTATGACTGGACCATTGTAATCCCACTCAAGTAATGGACAGCTAGATCTAAGGTGGTACTCAATCTCTTGCTGGTTCTATGTGTCTGGGCTATCATGGTCCTATACAGCCTTAGCCCCACACATAGAGCTTTAGAGGTTGAGGTTCCCTATGGATTCTTGAGCTTGTAGCCTGGATGAAGTAGTGCCTACAATGATAAACTTGTTTTGGCCCATCTCTGGATTGTGGTTCCCCTATGGGATAGTCTGTGACCATTTAAGTGGACAGGTTATAACCTTAAGGGATTAGATCATGGCACAGGGATGAGTTGGATTCTTTCTCCTCTTTGGTGATAATGTAGCCATTGGACAGGATTTCTATACTAGCAGATCTGGATCTAAGTCATAAATTCCAGCGGATCTGAACCCAATAGCATACTTCTCACCCTTTTATATTTATTTTCCCACACTCCATCCATCTTCTCAACCCTTTCTGTAGTTAATTCATTAAGCTACCTTAGGATACTTAGAATAAGTGACCCTAAACTCCCTTCCTTTTAGGAATGCCAGATCTGTAGTCAGATCTGAAGGGACTACTAGAGATGGCTCCCTTGGAGCCGTAGGTCACTTTTCCCTGTGGGACAAACTCTTACTTATCAAAACTTGCTACAAATGGACCCTGTATCTTGCAGGTCTAGGATTTCTCAGTTGTGCTGATTCCATCCCCTATTTTTACTTTGATTTTAATTTGCTTTTACCACCAACAAATAAAGTAAGCACATCTGGAAATGCAACATCTACCTTCCTTGAAACAATACCAGCCTACTATACCCCTCTCCCAGACTCCCCAACTACCTCCCAACATCACTCCCCAGAACCCCCCTCTTCCCCTCCCTCCACTTTTCATCATGCACCTTCCTCACCTTTCCAACTAGTACCTTCCTCTTCCCAAACCCAACCCTCTTTCCCTGACACACTACCCCTTATCCTTTCCATTATCCAAGATATTCAAGCCCAGCTATCCACCAATACCCAAAAACAGGATAAGATGCAAACTGAACTCACCTCCATCCAATCCACCCTACACACCTTAACCAACCCACCCATCCCTCCACCACCCACTTCACCCCCCTGGTCCTGTTTACTGACAAAGACACCCAAACTGATTTCCCTCCTAACTCACACCCCCCCCACCATCCACATTCCCTTTTACACCCCCATTTCCTTTTATTCTTTTCACCATTCCCATTTTTCCCCCCCACCACCCCCTACACCTACTGAGCCTACCCCATTCTCATTTCCCCCTATACCCTTCATTCCACCTCTTATCCTACCACCTCCAACGTTCACTGATAAAAAGACATAGACTGACCCAGAACTTATCCCCCTGCCCCCTCAAATAGACCTATCCACTGTTACCCTACCTCCTCCCCCCAGGACCAAGCACACTTTGCTCCTTCCACCTCCTATCTTCCCATCGCCCCAAAACATCATTTTTATAGCCCTCCCTACCTCCCCATCCTTCATCATATGAGAGACAATGCTTACCTTAGGAAGGATGTCCTGAGGGGCTTGGCCAAGCTTCGCCAATCCATTGAGACCCCCTTATTGGAGCAGATTGATAAAATGACGGAGGAACACCGACAACAACTTCTGGGCATCTCATTGGGGTGAACAAACATTTTGGACGCCTACCAAAAGGCGAAGGCTACAGCTACTTATCATCAGATAAATTGGGAGTATGAGAAATCCAATGCTGTTGTAGCGAATGCTCTAGCAAGAATGCTTGAAAAACGGCTTAACAATGCACAGGAAATCTAAAAAATCCAAAAGGAGATCCATGAGACTGACATCCTCAAACATCAAATCCAGATAGCCTCATTGGAATCCGCATTAGCTACTGCCAGAAATGTCCCTCTGCAGCCGACCCCCATCTCTATACACATGCCTGAGCCTGAGCCAACTACTACTCCAGCTCCACCTGCCCAGTCTGCAGAGGCACAACCTAAGCCCCAGCAAGTCAAAGGAAAAGCTCCTGCTTCACCTCCTATGGAGCAGCCTCCAACTACAGAGCAACCTACCCCTACCACGGCCTCTGCTAAACCACCACAGAAGCAAACTTATCCTCAGTAGAGGAAAGTCACTGCTAAGAGGTCTGCTCCCAAAGCTGTCCCTTTAAAAATTGGCAAAGAGCCTGCTGCCCAGTTTGAAGAGACACAGTCCCCTGCCTAAACTGAGTCCACTGGCAAAGGGAAATCCCCAGTGGTCCCCACTGCAGAAGCAGAAGCCAAAGGCAAAGGCAAAGGCAAAGGAAACTCCCCTGCCACCCCCCTTGCTAAGCGCAAAGAAAAAGCCCCTCAATAACCCAAGGAACCAAAAGCTCCCAAGCCACCAAAAGTAAGGGTGAGGGCTCCTAAAGCTCCAACTGCAAAGAAAACACCAGCCAAAAAGAAAAAGGAGAGGGAGGAAAAGAAGAAATAGGACAGAGCTGCCCTTAAGGCACAGGCTCAAAGGATGGGCTGGGATTTCCTTACAGATTCGAAATCAAATTAGATCCCAATTTTTAGATTGTAGATTAGGTTTTTCTTCTTGTAACTACATTTGTAAATATTTTCTTCCACTTTAATAGAATTTCTAGTTTTTGTCTATTGCTCTGTTCTATGTGTTTCTTTCTGTTTGTTTGCTAGTTTTCATTTTGTTCTTTTTTGCCATTCATGGGAGAGGAGTTTAGGGCGGCTATGCTTCTTTGCAATAGTAATCCGTATGGAGGACAGATGTAGATGGTGGCTATATAAATCTGTGCAAATACCTACTTCAAGAATTTCAATGGCTACTTCTTCAAATTGATGAGCCATGTTAGGCTACCTCGCGGAGATCCCCAGCTCAGCTGCGCGAGAAATGTACTTTACTCATCACTGATTGTTCTTCGCGAGGATCCCCGCGCGATACATTGACCCCTTTAAATACCATGTCTATCTTTGGACAATCAGTTAATGGTCATTCTCGTTTCCAAAGAGCCAGTTGTGTGTTTCTTCTTTCCCCGCACAATGCTCATTTATTGCCAAGTTTGAAAAGGGGCACAATTTCAATTCCGCCGATTCATGTTCCCTCGTCCCTCTCTTTTAAACCGGCCATCAATTCCTTTCATCTCATCCCTCCTATTCTAACCCTAGAAGTCCATACCTCCTCACACAAATGGCGGATGACAACCCCTTCGGGTTCTCAATCAAATTCTACCCTATCTGGGAAGATCCCCCACCGCCAAAGGAGCAGGACCCCTTACAATTTCTCTGGGATGAATTTGACGAGGTCCAATGGATCCTCGCCAAGGAGGAAAAGAAAAAGAGAAAAAGAGAGAAGAGAGAAAAGAAGAAGAAAAAAATGGCACTACTTGCATCTCCCCCTCCATCTTCCTCAAACCCTCCCCCAGCTACACATTGATCCCCCCCCCCATTTTGTCTTTTCCTTTTCAATCTTTTTGTCATATTTTCTTTTTATTTTAATGCAAGTTTCTTTTAGTTTCATATTGTTTCGTTTATATTTTTTGTTTCTCTCTCTTCTTCTGTGTTTATTTCTGTCTGTCTGCTTGGATTCTACTACTTTTTTTTATCACCTCTGAACCAGTGAGGACACTGCTCCGAATGGTTTGGAGGTGTGGCAGTCTCCCAATAGACCAGTTAATCTTAGTGCAGTAATGGTAGTAAAAATGGGATGAATAAAGTCAATTTCCACTTAACTTGATACAATGAGGAAACATGTAAAGATTTAAATATTTTTGCAGACTTTTGGAAACAGATAAAAGTGATCTTGACACCACCATATAGCCAATATTAGAAATTTCTTGAACTAAGTACTCAGTGAGCCTAAAAGGAGAGAAACAGACAAAAATACACCCCATGAGTTAAATTTGAAGACCACACCTAGTGAGATTTGGGCTCAGCATTTTCATTTGAAGAGTGTTTGTGGCATTATTTCTGCTTTAAGGACTAATTGAATCAAGACTTTTTCACTAGAAGTTGTGCAACTCCTAATCAAAACTAATTGACAGCACTCATGAGACTAAGGAAATGATTCAAGGCCCTCATTTGGACAGTTTGAGCCTAAAAATCTAACCTTTTAAAATCTGTCCTTTTGCATACACTAGTTGAGCCTTAAAATCATATTTTTTCTTTCACAAACACCAGAAAACTTGCACCTTAACCTCATTACCAGAGTCAACCTTACCCTCACTCTGAGAATTCAGAAGGTAAAGGAGAAGGAGGTAAAGATGCTGAGAATGGTCCAATATTCTGTGGAAGGTGAAGAAAAGCAACTTGTATCAATGATGCGGTTGCCAGTGGCATTTCATCCAAAGAATGAATAAAGAAAATAAAAAGAGAAAAAGAAAGAGAAGTCTAGAGAATATCATCATCTGAAAATTGAAAAGAAGAGGAGAAGCTGGCCACCTTGTCTCTGAAATATAAGAGGAAGATGAAGTTTTTACTGAAATGAAGGTTGTGAAGTCATGAACCACTCCTTACCTTGCTGATTTCTTAATTTGGACTCCCTTTTTACCCCTTTATTCTATACACCCCTCAGCCATAAGCCACATTATAACCCATTCTAAAAGACCTTGTGGATCCAAAGTCAAATGAGTTGTCATGTGGAGATGAAGAGTTGCCCAATCTATGGTAAAAATCCTTGAAGATGTCAGAAATTAGAAGCTTGGCCTATGCTCATGCTTGCAAGCCCATTTGGGGTCTGCAACTGCTCTTGAGCTGTTGAGAATGAGAACACCCTCAGGTTATTAATGTTGAGAGATAGCCCAAGTGAGAATTGGGTCTGAATTTTAACCCCATTAGGGAAGTATCCAACCTGGATTTTGAATTAAAGGCAAGAAGAGTACTGATTTTTATACATTGAAATTCTAATGTTAAATGAATGGTGGTCAGGCAAACACATGTTAACTTTTAAGTTCTAAATGGCCTGCAAACATTGCTACAGTTTCCTCTAAGTGTTAAATGGGTGTGGAATGAAACTTTAAACATTTGAATCTGTGTTGTCATTATCTGCACTATACTTAACTGATTTTAATGGTGAAGTTTGTGAGTGTCTTCACTGAAAACCCTCAGGAGACTTCACTCCTCCACTAGGGATCACCTAAGGATTTAAAAGGCTTGGAACATATGCTAAATGTATCCGTGATCCCTACGAAAGTGGCATTTAATTACAGCTTTGCTAAGGGACTAGCAAAGATTAGGTTTGGGGGTGTGTTAAGACCTGAAAAGCACCACTTTCCACCCCTTAATTTAATCTCTATTAGACCCTTAATCATTTAATAAAAGTGTTTTAAACATGTTCTGTAGGTAATAAGCACTAGCTGTCAATAAACTCCTAACCATGCCAAGAAGCTCATTGTTGCCCCAGAACTACCTCAGTAGAATGAAGGATGAACCTAGACAGAGAGTTGGTTGAAGCATAGGCACATCCAAGCATAAATAAATCAAGAATAATGCCTCGCACAAATGTGGCAGGGTTCAATTGAGCCAGAGATAATGCCTTCACGCAGTTGTCGCGGTCTTCTGGAGGAAGCATAACAACTGGTTGCGTAGTTTGCGCATCGTTCTCGCACAGTTTGGTGCCAGAAAGAATTGAAAAGCAGGCTTCACGAGGCTCAATCTAAAGCATTCGCGCAGTCTCGCGCAGCTCAAAAGAAGAACCGTTAAGCTTCGCGCGACTCACTCAGAAGAGAGAGCTTCAGGTATTCCTGCGCGCAGCTGTCGCGCAGTGGCCGCGAGATACAGACCTTCAGAGAAATGCTCGCGCGACCCAGAAACTCATGAACATTGCTTCTTCACGAGGATCTCTCGCGAGATTCACCAAGGGACGAGCCGCATGAGCAATCCCCACGCCATTCAAAACTGAAAGAGCAATCTCGCGATAGCCATTTGTATTTCGCGATGACTAAAATGCCAATCCCGCGATTGCATGAATTTCAAGTCAATTCAACCCCGCGACGCCAATTCTACCATGCAAAAAGATCTGAAATTGTTTCTACCCAGCGAGGATCGAATTCTAAACTTCTCCCCACTTCTGCAAAGCCAATCCGGGAATCTTCAGCAATTAGGGCACGCACTCCAATGCTTTAATCTCTGTGCACACGCCCCAAGGCATCCAAGGGATAAGAATGGGCCGCAATTACATTGAGAAATTAGGGTTTTCCTAACCCTAATTAGAGGGGAAGCCGACTGCTATATAACCCTAAGCCTAGCTTAGGTTTGAGGGTCGATCCTTTTTGGGACTTAACTTCTGTGCTTCTTCTCCAAAAAACCAACTGTAGAATTACAGTAGGCTAAGGTTAGGGTTTAGGAGTTTTCTTTTTCCTTTTTCTTTCTCTCCATAGTCCAGCACTTGCTGGCTATGCCTTTTGTATGATTATCTGGTATAGATTTTAATGGAGTTTTTATAATAGGATCTGTTGCATGTATGGGATGTTGTTTTTGTTGTGAGTTGTGCTGTATAAGGCTGTTGCTTTGAGATCCTCTATTGCTAAGTTGTTTTGTAAGCAATGGAGGATTGCTTCTAAGGTACTATTTAGATCTAAGTGACCTGTGTGTCCAGGTTAGGCACTTTGCAGGCCTTCTCCCACCACAGGACCCACTAAATCTGAATCCCCATGGGAACTTGTGCTTGTAGCCTTGTGAACATGGTCGCGGCAAAAATGTTCTTATTCTGTCTTAGCCATTTGTGACAAGGATAACCTCTGTGGATAGTCTGTGACCATTCAAGTGGACAGATTATAGCCCTAGGGTGAGGCCAAGTCATGGAACTAAGACAGATTCTTCTTCTCTGCACTTATGCTTGTAGCCTTGTGAGAGATTGTTCAGTGACAGACTCCCCTATAGTAAATAGATCCACTATCAGATTGTAGATCTGAGTTGGCCGTAGAGATTGTAGGCTTGTGACTGGATCACTGCAGTCTTTCTAAAACAGTGATCAAACACAGAACTTTAGAGGATGAGGTTCCTATGGATTCTTGAGCTTGTAGCCTGGATGAAGTAGTGCCTACAATGGTAAACTTATTCTAACTCATCTCTGGATTGTAGTTCCCCTATTGGATAGTCTGTGACCATTTGAGTGGACAGGTTATAGCCTTAAGTGATTGGATCATGGCACAGGAGTGAGTTTGATTCTTTCTCCTCTGTGGTGATAATGTAGCCATTGGACAGGATTTCTATAGCAACAGATCTGAGTCTGAGTTACAAGACCCCATCAGATCTGTACCTAATAACATACTTCTCACCCTTTGATATTTATTTTCTCACACTCCATCCATTTTCTCAACCCTTCCTATAGTTTAGACATTAGGATACCTTAGAATTTAGATTATAGTGACCCTAAATCCCCTTCCATTTAGGATTGTCAGATCTGTAGTCAGATCTGGAGAGCCTACTAAGGATAGCTCCCTTGGAGCTTTAGATCAACTTCCCTGTGAGACAAACTCTTATTTATCAAAACTTGCTACAACAGGCCCTGTATCTTGCACGACTGAGCATATTTAAGGCTTGCTGCTCTGTAATCATCACTCTACCTTTCACTCATTTTTCATTTACCCCATTCTTATCATTATCTTCAATAAAGTCAGTAGCAAGCACTTAAAATAAACCAACAGATAGGGCTACATTTCATTTCTTTGTTGTTAGGATTAATGTAGTGTAGTTGTGACACCCAACTCCCTTTCTTTAGGATTGTCAGATCCGTAGCCAGATCTGGAGGCCTACAATTATAGCCCATTTTGGGTTCTAGATTAATTTCTCTGTGGGGCAAACTCTTACTTATCAAAACTTGCTACAATAGGCCCTGTATCTTGCAGGTCTAGGACTACTTTAGTTGTGCTGAATCCATTCTTTTATTTTACTTTATTTTTTAATTGGTTTCCACCACACAATAACACAAAATACACATTGGGTGGCCGCAACAACACGTTTGTATGCTTTGTGTTATTGTATGGTAGAAACCAATTAAAAAATAAAGTAAAATAAAAGAATGGATTCAGCACAACTAAAGTAGTCCTAGACCTGTAAGATACAGGGCCTATTGTAGCAAGTTTTGATGAGTAAGAGTTTGTCCCACAAAGAAATTGATCTAAAATCCAAAATGGGCTATAATAGTAGGCCTCCAAATTTAGCTACAAATCTGGCAATCCTAAAGAAACGGAGTTGGGTGTCATGACTACACTACATTAATCCTAACAACAGAGAAATGAAATGTAGCCCTATCCTAAAGAAAGGGTCAAAAAGAAGGTGGTGATGGTGTGTACCAAAATAAAATATATAAAATGGTGAGAAGTAAGCAGGTTAAGTTCAAATTTAGAATAGTAATGTAACTCAGATTTACTCTGTCTCTGCAGTGCTCCTTGCTGAGACGCTATAAAAAGCCTCAACAAGGTAGAAATATCTAGTTTAACTCATGTCATTTGGGGTGCTCTTAAGGCTATAGGTTGTCCACTCAAATGGCCAGAGCCTATCCTATAGAGTCTGTCAAATCCCATTAGTTAAATCAGAAATTACCAAACTAATCCAAAGGACTGGATTGATCATTTCCCCAGCCACTGGACTAGATCAAGCCATGAATACTATTGCAGTACTATATAATGCCAGTGCTACAAGCTCCCCAGATCTGCGCACAAATCTAGCTGATATCCATAGGTATTTCAACCCATAAGATCCTAAGTGCTTTGCTAAGGCCAACGGCTCACTAGTGCTCACAAAAAGGACCATGCAACAGGTTGAATAGGGCTTTAGATTCAGCTGGTCATTGCTACAAACGGCCTACAATAAATCAGCCTCAAGTTGTAATTACTATAAAGAGATCAGATCTAACATCTGATGTCAGCTAAGTAAAATAGAGGGGAGCCAGTTCCTGTACAAACCTCCTCATAAGGCTCTAGAAGCTCATGTGCAGGGGAGAAGAATCCTTCTCAAACATGTGAATGGTCATAACCTTAGGGCTATACTCTGTCCACTCAGATGGTCATAGGGTATCCCATTAGTCTGTCCATACCACAGAGGCCTAAGAAAGAACATGAAAACTGCTACAACCACCATGGTCCACAGGCCTCTGAGCTTTCTGGATCTCACTACAGATCCAGCATTGCTTTCCATGGGGCTATCAAACCAAGGGAAATCAGATGGTAAATAATAGATCTACTAGAAACTGAATGGGCTAGTCCCAAATACATGGATCCTATAAACATCTAAAGAAACCATAAGATCTTTAGATTCAATTAGGCATTTAAACGGCAATCCATTGATGAACACAAAACTTATAATGAACTGTCTCCAGGCTACAGCCTGTACACAACTGCTCATCTATAATCTCAATGTATATAAAAACCTATTATAAACTGAAATAAAACTAAACCTAGCTACTTACATGGGGATTAGCCAGCAAGTGTCGAGCTAAGAGAGAAGAAAAAGGGAAAAAAGAGGTGATCAAACCCTAACACTAGCCTACTAGAGCTCGCAGTCGACAGAGGATGAAAAGAAGGGTTGATCATAAAACTAAACTCTAAGTGTAGCTTATATACCCTATCCATACTACCTTGGCTCTGAAGGGATAAACCCTAATTTCTCTAGCAAATGTGGCACTGTTACATCCCTTGAATGCCTTGAGATGTGCACCTTGAAATTTGTGCCTCGGGCTAAGAAGAGTATTTTTGGCATTATTTCTGCTCTGAGGACTGAAATTTGTGAGATTTTGGCCCATCATTTTCTTTTGAAGAGTGTTTTTGGCATTATTTCTGCTCTGAAGACTGATTGAGTCAAGACCTTTTCACTAGAAGTCAAGCACCTCCAAATCAAAACTAATTGACAACATTCATGGCATTAAGGAAATGAACCAAGGGCTTCATTTGGACAGTTTGAGCCCGAAAATCTAACCTTTTAAAACTGCCCTTTTGCATACACTCGTTGAGCCTTAAAAATTCTACTTTTCTTTAACAAACACTAGAGACTTGCACCTTAACCTCTTGACCTGATTCAACTGTACCCTCACTCTGAGAATTCAGAAGGTAAAGGAGAAGGAGTTGAAGATAGTGAGAGTGGTCCAACATTTGGTGAAAGGAGAAGAAGAGCAACATATGAGCAGCAGTGTATCAGTGGCCTATTGTGTGACAGTTCATCATAAAAATATTAAATAAAAATAAAAAGGGAAAAAGAAAGAGAAGTCAAGAGAAGAACATCATCTAGAAAATTGAAAAGAAGAGAAGAAACTGGCCACTTTGACTCTGAAAAATATTAAGGAAGATGAAGTTGTGCTTTAATGAAAGATGTGAAGTCATGAATCACTCCTTACCTTACTGATTTCTCAAAAGACTCTTCAAAAGAAAATGATGGGCCCAAATTTGTGAGATTTGAGCCCAAAAGAAAATGAAATTTGTGCCTCGGGCTAAGAAGAGGAACTACCCTTGTATTTAAAATGCTTGGACGGTGGAATATGAATCGGCGAATTAATCATCGCCTCCTTCCAAGGTCAATTACCGAAAAGAAATTAAGGAAGGGTAGTTGGCAATGAATTGTGATTGTTATGGGAAATGGTAAATTGCACAATTTATTATGGGGAATGGGAATACACAATGAACGTTGGTCTATTTTTAGACCTGAGAGTTAAGGCGAAGAGATAGGAAATCAAAGAAATTTCTCATGATAAAAAGGGCTAATCCCGCTATTCGCGCAGTTATCCACTGGTATTCGCGGCGTAGAAATCTCGCGGAGAACAAATGTATCTTCGTGAGAAGGAAAATCACACAGAAGAACTTAGCTCCGCGAGCACAGATTAAGTAGTTGTGTGTGCCTCGCGAAGTTACTTTGCGGAGTAGACGTTGGGACGGAGTGCGCGAAGTAGTTTCTTATTCCTCGTGCGACTTAACTGGTGATCTCGCGCAATAGAATGCTTTGAATTTTACTTTTCGCACCCTTTTTAACTCAGTGAGAAAGCTTTGAAATGGCTCGCGATTGTGAAAATTAGGCCATAGAACTCCGCGAGAGACCAACACTCTACCTTTTTCACAAATTGTGCCCTGGCCTACCCTTATACAATGTCAGCATCCATCTCTGTATATGTATCCCCTTTCTAAATGATCATAGCCTCCCCGATACCAGCACATGCATATAAAAAAATCAAAATGATAAAATTCCTTCATGTAAACAAATTCTATACAGTTACAGTGCTAGTACCTCAATCACCCAGCAGCAACAAGCATTCATCTCCCATGTTAGAGGCAGCAATGAACAAGTACTCAAAACAGAGTAAACAAAGCAGATGAAAAGAAACAAATCTCCAAAAAAAAAGTAAATGATAGGTTCCTAATCAAATAAAAACATACAGCAATTTGAAACAGATATGGCACACATAATACAAAGTTGTGGATCACTGAGCAGTGGGAGGTTCATGTAGGTGAATGGTCTGAGGAAGCTCCACTGGTTGTTCTATACAAATCTTAAGCCTCTGACCATTTACTTTCATGATCTGCCCTGATACTGGATCAAGGATCTCCACAGCACCAGATGGGGAAGCTTTGATGACAGTTTAAGGTCCATCCCATCTAGATTTCAACTTCCCTGGAAAAAATTTAAGTCTGGAGTTGAAAAGCTAAACCTTAGTGCCAGCATTGAATTCCTTTCTTAATAACTTCTTGTCAAAAAATGCCTTTGATTTCTCCTTGTACATTTTGGCATTTACATAGGCTTCTAGCCTCATTTCATCAAGTTCTATCATTTGCAACTTCCTGTGAGAACCAGCAGAAGTTAGATTTAAATTCATTGCTTTGATAGCCCAATAGGCTGATGCTCTAACTCTACAGGTAGGTGGCAGGCCTTGCCATACACCAGCCTAAATGGGGACATGCCAATAGGGGTCTTGTAGGCAGTCCTATAAGCGCATAAAGCATCACTCAGTTTTTGTGCCCAATCCTTCCTATCAGTCCTCACAGTCTTCTCCAGAATATGCTTAATCTCCCTATTAGAAATTTCAACTTGCCCACTGGCCTATGGGTGGTAGGGAGTTGCAATTTTGTGTGTAACAGAATACTTCTTGAGTAGGTTTACAAAAGGTTTATTGCAGAAGTGGCTCCCCCCATCACTCATGATAGCTCTGGGGATATCAAATCGTGAGAAGATATTATCCTTTAAGAAGTTAAGGACAACTGTGTGGTCATTGGTCCTTGTGGCAATGGCTTCCACCTATTTGGGCACATAGTCCACTGCCACAAGTATGAAGTTATATCTCATAGATGAAAGAAATTGGCCCATAAAATCAATGCCCCAAATGTCAAAAAGTTCAACAACTAGGATGGGCTGCAATGCAATGGAGTCTTTCTTGGAAATGCCTCCCATCCTTTAACATCTCTCACAGGCCTTGTGATGTAAGTTTGCATCTCTAAACAAAGAAGGCCAAAATAAACCACATTGGAGCACTTTTGCTGCATTTTTTTTACCACTGAAATGACCTCCACATGCCTGCTCATGGCATATTAAAAGAATATTGTGGAAGTCACATTCAGGCACACATCTCCTAATGACCTAATCTGCACGATGCTTGTAAAGGTATGGATCCTCTCACAGGAAATGTCTAACTTGGGAGAAGAATGGGTCTTTGTCCATCTTAGAACAGTGTGGAGGGATCCTACCAGAAGTAAGAAAATTGATAATGTGTGCAAACCAGGGCACACTAGATTGCAAAGAAAAAAGATGCTCATAAGGGAACAGCTCATTAACAGGTGTTGCTGCACATTTATCAAGAATAATCCTAGGGAGGTGGTCAGCCACCACATTCTCAACTCCATTCTTATCTTTTATTTTCAAATTAAACTCCTGCAAGAGGAGTATCCATCTAATCAATCTAGGCTTTGCATCCTTCTTAGCCAGTAGGTATTTCAGAGTTGAGTGATCTGTAAAAACAATAATCTTAGACCCTAACAAGTAGGGTCAAAACTTGTTCACAACAAGCACTACTACAAGTAGCTCCTTCTCTGTTGTGGTATAGTTCAACTGAGCATCATCTAGTGTTTTGCTGGCATGATATATCACTGCAGGTAGCTTATCTCTCCTCTGTCCTAAGACAGCACCTATGGCCAAGTCGAATGCATCACACATCAGCTCAAAGGGGAGTGAGTAATCTGGGGCCTGGATTATAAGGGCAATAGTAAGGCACTTCTTCAAAGCCTCAAAGGCCTCAAGACATTCAGCAGTAAATACAAATGGCACATCCTAGCAAAGCAGGTGACACAATGGTTTGGCAATCTTGCTGAAGTCCTTGATGAACCTCCTATAAAATTCAGCATGTCCAAGAAATGATCTGATTTGCTTGACAGTCCTGGGTGGGGGCAGATATGAGATCAAGTCTACTTTAGCCTTGTCAACCTCGATTCCTTTGTGAGAGATCGCATGGCCTAGTATAATACCTTATGTCACCATAAAGTGACTCTTTTCCCAACTTAGGACCAAGTTGGTCTCCTCACATCTTTGTAAAACTCTTTTGAGGTGACTCAGACACTGGTTAAAGTTGTTCCCATACACTGAGAAATCATCCATGAAGATTTTCATAAATTTATCAATCATATCATAAAAAATTACATACATGTACCTCTGAAAAGTGGCTGGGGCATTGCACAGTCCAAAAGGCACCCTTCTATAAGCATTGGTGGCAAAGGGACATGTGAAAGTAGTTTTCTCCTGATCTTGAGGATCTACAGGGATTTGATTATACCCTGCATATCTATCAAGAAATTAGTAATACGCCTTCCCAGCCAGCTTGTCTAGAAGTTGGTCAAGAAAAGGGAGAGGGAAATGGTCCTTTCTGGTCCTGGAGTTGAGCTTCCTATAATCAATGCACACTCTCCAGCCAGTGGTCTCTCTGACTGGCATCAACTCCCCAGAATCAGAAGCAACAACTGTGATGCCTGACTTTTTTAAGTACTTCCTGGATAGGTGACACCTATTTGGAATCCGAAATGGGGTAAATCACCCCTGCATCCAATAGTTTCACTATTTCTTTGGGGACCACCTCCTGCATGTGGGGATTTAATTTCTTCTTATTTCCCTTGAGGGTTTTGCACCCTCATCCAGGTGAATCCTGTGTACGCAAACTGAGGCATCAATGCCTCCAAGGTCAGCTATTGTCCACCCAATTGCTTTCTTGTGCTTCTTAAGAACATTCAGTAGTTCTTCCTCCAGCTCACTAGTGAGAGAAGAGATAATCACGAGAAGCTTGTTGTTCTACCCCAAGAAGGCATATTTCAATGTGGTTGGGAGCTGTTTCAGCTCTAGCTCAGGGGGACTTTCAGTTGAGGGTAGCGAAGGTGCCTTAGTGGTTTGAGGAAGGGGCAGCAATGTGTGCTGCACTAGGCCCACAGAAGACTCAGAATTTGTGTTGTCTTCTGTCATAGAAATTTGGGCCCCTTTCACAACCAGACTCTAAATACTTTCTAAGTTTTCAGTCAGATTATCCCAATCCTGCATATTGGATAATTCTCCTTCTATCAGGTCATCTAATATATCTACTGTACAGCAGTCCTTAATGTCCATATGCGGTAATGTAGCAGCATGGTACACATTTAAATGGGCCTTCATGTTCCCAAAGGTGACCTCCATTACCCCTGACCTATATTGAATGCAAGCATTTGCAGTAGCCAAGAATGGTCTGCCAAGGATAACAAGAATTGGGGTTTTGCTTTTGCAAGGGTCCATGTCCAACATAAGAAAATCAGGTGAATAATAGAATTTATCCATTCCCACCAAGACATCCTCTACCATACCCACAGGCCTCCTCTCAGACCTGTCAGCCAGTTGGAGCACAACTGAGGTAGGATTAAGCTCTCCCAAACCTAGCTCCTCAGACACTGAAAAGGGGAGTAGGTTCACACTGGCCCCCAAGTCCAAAAGGGCTTTACCAATGGTGTGGTTTCCAATTATGCAGGGGATAGTAGGTACCCCTGAGTCTTATAATTTTTTTGGTATGGCAACGGACAAGACTGATTCAACATGCTCAACAGCAAAAACTCTTTTAGATAACTACACCCTTGCTTTCCTCTTTTAGGTGCAGAAGTCCTTTAAAAACTTAGCATAGGCAGGGACTTGTTTTATGGCATCAAGCAAAGATAAATTAATTCTAACCTGCTTGAAAGTCTCCAACATTTCCTCCATTTGAGCATTCCCTTTATCAGGAGGGGATGGGCCAGCTAGAGCTTGAGGAAATGGCAGCTGTGGCACTGTTGGTGCCACTGCTATATGCCCATTGACCTCGTGATCAAATTTTTGTCTTTCTCTTTTATCTTTATTTATTTAGTTATGTTGGGGCTTAGCATCAACCCCCTTATTCTGCCCTTGTTGATCCACAGCAAGGGATACAATCCATGGCTCTTTAACACTAACACTTCTTTCCTTTTCATCTTTATTTTCCGCGACCTCTTCTGTTACCTTGCCCACTAGATTATCAACCACTCTCCCACTCTTAAGGGTAGTAATAACATTGGCATCCTTCTTGGTAGAGGGTACTTCTTCAATCATATACTGCCCTTTCAAATTTTCCTGGGGCTGACCAAGCAATTTACCTTCATCCTTCTAATCTAGAGCATTACAAATTTAGCCTAGCTGGTCCTTAATCCTCTTGATGCTCTGTCCATGAGAATTTATAGTTTACACCAAGCTCCCCAAATTCTACATTGAAGCCAGCATCTGCTCTTCAAATAAAGAGGATCTGGGCTGTTGTGGGGGCAGGGCCAACTGGTTAGACTGCAGAGCAGGTAACATAAAATTTTACCTTGGTGGGTAACCTTGATTAGACTGGTGTTGGGGTCTGTAAGGAGCTACCATCTTCTGCTGCTGAGGTTGAGGATAAGAATCTTGACTCCACCTCATATTTGGGTGGTTCCTCCAAGAATATCTAGTAGGCTGTTTGTCACGGGGTAACTTTTTTTACGCCCGTGCGGCGCCTCACTGCCGCGCATAGCGAGGCCATCCTGACTCAGATACCGATTTCCCACGAAGCATAACCTAACATTGGTTATCACGCTCGTGTAACATCTCACTGCCACGCACAGCGAGACCAACCATCACTCTGATACCACCCGCCTAGAGGACGGGAACTCCCACGTCAAGATTGCCTTCACTCGAGGCTAGCCACTCAATGCATCGTGTCTAATCACGACACGCATGCCAGCACCTCAGTGCTACTTGACCTACCTAGCTTCACCCTGTCCAAAGCACTAGTCCCTCGCTTCGGATAGTGGCATGCATCTCTTCATGCCAACCAAGCCAACCAACGTGTGTGGTCCACGCGACCAGCACACTTGGAGTAACATGCAGCTCTTCATGCTCTCCAAACCAAGCACACTTCCGCTCGGGCCCTCGGCTAGTGTGTGTGCTGCGTCCCACATAGCCCTTGAGTGCCCACGTGAGGTCACCGACCCATGTGCACCGCGACGCCGGCACGGGGGCACATGGTAACCTCACCCCAGGTAACACATGGCATCGTCGCAGTGTCGCATTATTGCAGTAATGTTCTAGGCCCACCCGTAACCTAGAAAGCTCTTGCGCTCGTCCCGCAACGCAAGGCCCCATGTGTGGGAGAATAGCTCCATAGCTCCCTTCCCCCTATATATGGTCCAAAGACCAACTTAGGCAAAGTAGCAGAAAACCCTCAAACCCATTGGTTTGACATACCACCATGGCACACGGCCTCCTGCCCGTGGCACACACCTGCAAAGGTGGTGTCTTGCCATTTATCATGGCACACGATCCTCTAACCGTGGCACCCAGTGCCATCCTCCAAGCCCACATGGCTTGCGAGGTCACGTATCAGCATCCCTTGCGACCGTGTCGCGTTCGCATCGCGACCACATCACGAGGCCCTCATGGCCTCATGTCCAACATAGCACTGTGTCGCAACCATGTCGCGTCCGTGTCGCGACCATATCTCAAGGCCCTCATGGCCTCATGTCACGTGCCCTCATGGCACCACATGGCGTACCCTCATCGCACCGCATCACGTCTAAATCATGACTGTGTCTCTGTCTATCATTGCACCCGGATGCCGTGTGCCCTTAGCACCATATCACGTGCCCTCTTAGCACCATATCACCTGCCATACAAGCTAGATGTCATGTGTCCTCTTGACACCACATCGCATGCCAACATGGCACCGCCTCACGTGCTCCCTAGCACCTAGACGTCGCGTGCCCTCTTGGCACCCCGTCACGTGCCCCAACACAGAGCACCGCACTACGTGCCTTATGGCACCAAGACGTCGCATGCCCTCTTGACACCACATCGCGTGCTCCACCGTGGAGCACTGCATTCCAAGCCCTTCACGCGTCTAGCCACCATACTAGATCGCAGCTTAGTTTGGGTCACCATCCCATCATGCATCAGGGACTCATGCACACATCGCAAGGCCACGTGCCTCTGCGCCCACGTGTGCTACACGGCTAGCTTACAAGGTCTGCTTGCCTTCTTGCTAGCTATGTGCCCAGTTCCAAGGTCGTCATGCCTTCATGCTGGCACACAGATTAATGAGGCCGTCACATCCTCCCTGACTTAATAAGGTCAATGTCCTCATTGACATAATATCTCAAGGAAATGAACCATGCCACATCCACCAATCTGGTTGTGTCAACGTCTTTATTGACA
The DNA here is from genome assembly GCA_021018995.1 of Chloranthus sessilifolius. NCBI lineage: Eukaryota > Viridiplantae > Streptophyta > Magnoliopsida > Chloranthales > Chloranthaceae > Chloranthus > Chloranthus sessilifolius. The sequence goes on from CM037596.1 coordinate 47,054,705, forward strand.
GTAAGACTCGCATCAGTTCCTCGACTTATGTCTTCACCCCATGCAAAGTCTATCCCGAGTCACTTTTCTCATAGTGCACTCGCGTGCTGCACTTAGCGTCCCATGCTAAATTAGCTTATCTTCCGCTCGTGTGTGGCCCCCATCACCAACACAAGTAGTATTTGGACCCTCTGGCCCATGTACTCTACCGAGTCTCACATCGCATCCTCATGCAGACGTGTTCCACAAATATCTAGCCCCAAGGTTTCTCACCTCCTCACTGGATCAATTTGGTCATATTCACGCGGTTCCACACCACGCTATCTCTCACTACGTCATGTACTGAGCATTAGTGATTACAGCTCACTCTAGTACCTCGACACTACGTGTCTTCACCCAAGAGTTCGCTTAGAAAATTTTTGAATTTGAAGCATTTTAGTGCTTCAATCTATGCAATAGGGGTGTGATTTTTGGTCACATTCTCCTCCCCCATTCGATGTGTTGACGCCCTCGTCAGCGTCTGAACTCCTACGTCAGTTCCTCAACACACAATCTGGTCTTCACCAAAGCACACTCGGATCTGAATCGCAGTTAGTGCACTTCACTGCATTAATTCACAATTATGTGCTAATACTTCAACCATTTTCGGTGTCTTCACCCCACGCAGTGTTCTTAATAACTTGGTCCGGTCAGTATTTCACCCAGGTATCTTTATATACCAGTTCCTCATACAACCGAAAGCAAGACAATCGTTAGCAACCAAGCTTCCGCAACTCATTGCTCCTCACAGCTCTCTAGGTTTTTAACAGTCCATCTTCACCCAGGAATCTACCTTTCATCCGCACTGCCGTCTAGCACCTCAACACCTCTGTGTCTTCGCCCAAGAGTTTGACCTGTGTCTGATTTGTAGAACTCCAGTACCTCGATGTATGTTTCCAACCACGAGACTACCACCCAAGCAAATTCTGCAGCTCTAGTGCCTCGATGTATGCTTAACAATGCTGAAATCTGCAACATTGCTTATATCTTTTGATCGTAGCAACCGATGGAACCCAGCTTTGTCGGACCTTTAGACTTGATCACCACACAAGCCCTCAACGATCCTGCAGCGCTCTAGTACCTCAACACCTCTGTGTTTTCACCCAATAGCCTGCTAGGAGCACCTTGCTCCATCAATGAAGCTCACTGCTTCTCACACTATAGTACCGCGACACTTCGGTCTTCACCCAATAGTGTGACTCAAGTCACCTCCTACAACCCGACTTATGGTCCTTCGTGTAGACCAAAGATGTCAACGATCGCCTGGGACTCACTTTCTTTGAAGCTACCCATCTGGCTCTTGTATTCGCTTCCTCTGAAGCTATACTAGATCACCTGGGACTCACTTCCTCTAAAGGTACCCATCTGGTTCATCCTTTGGCTTCCTCTAAAGCCATGCTAGATCTTCGTCCAGCCATCCGTCACTCACGAACATTGTGCCTTATCGTCACACAATAAAGCAACGAGCTTCTGACCCCTACTCTAGTTCAGCCTAGCTCAAATCAGTTCTCGTGATGCCTCGCTTAACTGTCTCATCGATCCTGGGCCATCGCAGCATATTGATCCTTACATTGCCGCATACCAGCGGTCCAGACCCTCATGTCATATACCAGCGACCGATCCCAAAATCTCAGCTTCCTTGAGTGAGAATGGAGCATCCTACCTACTCCTTGCCATCCATGGAAATAGTGCTCTCAGCACCAACGTGATCCAATGTCTCAGGTTGGAATCACTAGCGTTCATCCACCTCGGACCGACCTGCTACTTCAACATGTGGTACTCACAGCCAACAAGTTGATAAATATGAATGGAGCATCCTTCTTGCTCCTTGTCATTTATAACAAAGGTGCTCTCAGCACCAACGTGACCCAACATCTAATGTTGGAGGTCACTAGCGTTCATCCATCTTGGACCGACCCACTACCACAACGTATAGCCCTCATAGGCAACAACCATCGCGAAGGGAGAACGGAGCATCCCCTGTGCTCCATGCCGACATGGCAACGGTGCTCTTAGCACCTGTGTGACTCAACGATTCATGTTGAAAGTCACCAGCGTCCATCCACCTTGGACCAGCCTGCTAAGTCAACGTGTGGCTCACATGGCCAACTAGCGTCGAGTACCTTTCTCACGACATAAAACCCAGCAGTACCGTCCCTCTGCGAGTGACTCAATCGCGTCTCAATCACAGATGTGCAACTCTACTACACCCAAGTAACTCTGGTTGTCACAAAATTAGAGCGCACCTCATCGCTCTAGCTTGCCAAAGTAGTCCCAATCGAAACGATCTGGCTTTGATACCAAATCTCACGGGGTAACTTTTTCAACGCCCGTGCGGCGCCTCACTGCCGCGCACGGCGAGGCCATCCTGACTCAGATACCAATTTCCCATGAAGCATAACCTAACATTGGTTATCACGCTCGTGTAACATCTCGCTGCCACGCACAGCGAGACCTCATATCGAACCATCACTCTGATACCACCCGCCTAGAGGACAGGAACTCCCGCGTCAAGGTTGCCTTCACTCGAGGTGAACCCACTCAATGCATCGTGTCTAATCACGACACGCATGCCAGCACCTCAGTGCTACTTGGCCTACCTAGCTTCACCCTGTGCAAAGCACTAGTCCCTCGCTTCGGATAGTGGCATGCATCTCTTCAAGCCGACCAAGCTAACCAACGTGTGTGGTCCACGCGACCAGCACACTTGGAGTAACATGCAGCTCTTCATGCTCTCCAAACCAAGCATCGTGTGTCACCTACACGACCAGCACACTTCCGCTCCAGGCCCTCAGCTAGTGTGCGCCACTGCGTCCCACATAGCCCTTGAGTTCCCATGTGAGGTCACCGACCCATGTGCACCGCGACGTCGGCACGGGGCCACATGATAACCTCACCCCAGGTGACACATGGCATCGCCGCAGCACCACATTGCTGCAGCGATGTTCTAGGCCCACCCCTAACCTAGAAAGCTCTTGCACTCGTCCCGTAATGCAAGGCCCCATGTGTGGGAGAATAGCTCCACAGATCCCTTCCCCCTATATATGGTCCAAAGACCAACTTAGTCAAAGTAGCAGAAAACCCTCAAACCCATTGGTTTGGCATACCACCATGGCACATGGCCTCCTACCCGTGGCACACACCTGTAAAGGTGGTGTCTTGCCATTTATCATGGCACATGATCCTCTGACTGTGGCACCCAGTGCCATCCTCCAAGCCCACATGGCTTGCGAGGTCATGCATCAGCATCCCTTACGACCGTGTCACGTCTGTGTCACATCCGCATCGCGACCACGTCACGAGGCCCTCATGGCCTCATGTCCAACATAGCACTATGTCGTGACCATGTCGCGTCCGTGTCGCGACCATGTCGCAAGGCCCTCATGGCCTCATGTCGCGTGCCCTCATGGCACCACATGGCATACCCTCATGGCACCGCATCACGTCTAAGTCGTGACTGTGTCTCGTGCCTACTCGACACCATATCGGGTCCATCATTGCACCTGGATGCCGCGTGCCCTTGGCACCGCATCACGTGCCCTCTTAGCACCGTATCGCCTGCCATACAAGCTAGATGTCACGTGTCCTCTTGACACCACATTACGTGCCAACATGACACCGCCTCGCGTGCTTCCTAGCACCTAGACATCGTGTGCCCTCTTGGCACCACGTCACGTGCCCCAACGTGGAGCACTGCACTACGTGCCTTATGGCACCAAGATGTCACGTGCCCTCTTGACACCACGTCACGTGCTCCACCGCGGAGCATCGCATTCCAAGCCCTTCACGCGTCTAGCCACCATACTAGATCGCAGTTTAGTTTGGGTCACCGTCGCATCATGCATCAGGGACTCATGCACGCATCGCAGGGCCACGTGCCTCTGCGCCCACGCATGCTACACGGCTAGCTACAAGGTCCGCTTGCCTTCTTGCTAGCTATGTGCCCAGTTCCAAGGTCGTCATTCTTTCATGCTAGCGCACAGATTAATGAGGCCGTCACATGTTGCCCAAAAATTTGAGCAGCATTGGCTTGCTCGATAACAAAATTTGAAAATTGGGTGGCAGATGGACAATCATAAATAGAATGTGTGGGAGACTGGCATATCAGACATGTTTCCTCCACCTGTGCAATCACCTGGGGCTGCATAACATTCATCAATTTATCAAACTTCAAGCTCAGGTTGTCCACGTTCCTCTCTAGATCACCTTGCACCTTTACTTCATATATTCTACCTCTAGGGGTGGCCTCTTTTACCATCTTAGCTGGAGTCTGACTACCATTGCGTGATAGAGACTCTTACTGCATAGAATTTTTCCCTATTATGTCAAATAGCTCCCATGCTTTCTCAGCTGTCTTGTGGAGGTAGCTACCACCAAAGGAAACATCCACCATATCCTTGCTCTTGGCATTAATTCTTTGATAAAACACTTGGACAAGCTGCCACATTGGGATTTGGTGGTGGGGGCATTGTTTGAACATCTCCTGCAATCTTTCTCAAGCATCATAAAGATCCTCAGTTTATGACTGAGTGAATGACAAAATATTTGTCCTCATCTAGCTGGTTTTGTTCATAGGAAAGAATTTGGCCAGAAACGGGGAGCCCGTGCTTTATGGGGCTGGCATATGCATTTACTTATTCGCGCAGTTCCTGGGCCTTCACAGAATAGCTTTTGGTTGGTGGGAAGTGCTCAATCGCACAGTTACTCTTCAGTTAATCGCATAGTTGCTTTGTGCCACAGTGCTATCGCGAAGATGATCTGGAGTGCCTGGACTTCTCGCGCAATAGAGCTTCAAAAGCTCTCTCTCTCTCTCGCTAGGTACTCGCACAGTTATACTTTTGCACTCGTGTAGTAATTGGTAAGGCTTTAGAGTGCGCGAGATCTACCCGAGGAGAATTCTAGGCGTCTCTCTTCCAGGGCCACGTACGAACTCTGCGAGGTGAATTTTAGTTCAGTACACACTTGGTCTCGCTATGTTCGTCGCGCGGCTGCTTTAAGGCTTTATCTCTGCGAGAGCTTTGCAGCCACAAATTATGAGGGCTTTAGTCTGCAAGATCTTCACGATGTATTTATAGCTCTTCTCTTAACTACGCGTCCTATCTGCGTGAGGGCATCTTCCACTACATCTTTAGCTTCGTGAAGGAGCTTCTCAACTCTGCGAGATCTGTCTTTCTATGCTCTGATGCATTGCACTTACTGCTTTTACAGTTTCTCCACTCTCGACCAACTTCATTCATCTGCTAGGCATTTGGTCCATGATGATCAGCACCTGGTCACCAGTGTGAGCACTACCAGGGTGTTCCATTAAGCTTTGGTTCAGCTGTCATCTTTGCATGTCTTCTTCTTCTTCTTTGGGCCAATAAGGATGGATTTTGTGTTAAGCTGCACAGATTATTGCTAACTACAAAACACACTTAACAGATGATTATTAGTATGTTTCAAGGTCTATCAAATGCATGGTTAAGAGGTGAAAAGTTATACTTTTTAGTGAATAACACACTCTGAGAATTCAGAAGGTAAAGGAGAAGGAGTTGAAGATGGACAAGCTAGGGTCAACATTTGGTGAATGGAGAAGAAACACAAAAGAATGATCATAGTGTAGCAGCTGGGAAGAGGGTAGCATTTCAGAAAAATAAAAACAAAAAAAGAAAAGAAAAATATATTCAAAAAGAAAAAAAATATAGAAAAACAAATTGATGAAAAGGAATAGAGAGGAGTCAAGAGGAAATTTCATTGAAAAATGTAAAAATAAGAGGAGAAAATGGCCACTTCAAGTCTGAAAAATATCAAGAAGATGAAATATGTTGAAATTAAAAGAAGGTGAAGTTATGAATCACCTCCTTCACCTGCTGATTTCTCAATTTTGCATCCTTTTCACCCTTCCATTCTTTGTAACCTACACCCATATGCCACATTACAACCCAGTCATAAGACCTTGTGATCCTAATTGGAGTGAGCTGTTATGTGGAGATGAGGAGCTGCCCAATCTATGGTGAGGAATAGCCAATGATGCCAGAATTTAGGAGCCTTGTCTATGCTCATGCTTGCAGACCCATTTGGGATATTTAACTGCTTTTGAGCTTGTGTAAAAATGTAAACCCTCAAAATTCTTCGTGAGAGACTGCCCTGGAAAGCATTGGGTCTGACATTGAATGTATTGGGCATTGCCTAAACCTAATTTTTGAATTGATGGAGAGATCAAAACTGACATATATACTTGTTATTTTTCTTGTCGCAAGCTGATTGAAAATGATGAGCATACATGTAATTATTTGTGATGATTAAATGTTTATGCATATCAGTTGTTTAAATTCCTCATAATTTGAATCAAAGGTAGACTGATGCTCTATGTATTGACAGCTGACTTGATAATGTTGCACTTTTGTTAACTTTTTCATTGAGAAGTTTATGGGTATCTCCACTGAAAACCCTCAAAAGACTTCACTCCTCCACTAGGGATCACCTAGGGTTTTAAAAGACTTGATGCATAAGCTAAATGCATCCGTGCTCCCTACAAAAGTAGCACTTACATTCTTAGAGTAGTTGTTTAAATTTTGCTTTGCTCGAGGCTAGCAAAGATTATATTTGGGGGTGTATTATTCATTGAAAAGTACCACTTTTCACCTCTTAACCTAGCCTTTGCTAGACCTTGAAGCTGACTGTTGTTTGACTTCTAGTGTGCTGATTTATTGTGAAATGATAGAGGAGCAAAAAAATAAAAAAAATCAAAGAGAAATAGAGGGTGGATTCAGCACAACTAAAATAGCCTAGACCTGCAAGATACAGGGTCCTTTGTAGCAAGTTTTGATAAGTAAGAGTTTGTCCCACAGGGAAAATGGTCTAAAGCTCCAAGGGAGCCATCTTTAGTAGGCCCTCCAGATCTGACTACAGATCTGGCAATCCTAAATGGAAGGAGATTTAAGATCACTATTATTTAAATCCTATGGTAACCTAATGCCTAAACTACAGAAATGGTTGAGAAGAATGATGGAGTATGAGAAAATAAATATAAAAAGGGTGAGAAGTAGCTATTAGGTACAGATCCGATGGGTTTTATAACTCAAACTCAGATCTGCTGCTATAGAGGTCATGTCCAATGGCTACATTATCACTAAAGAGGAGAAAGGATCCAACTCACCCCTATGCCATGATCCAATCCCTTATGGCTATACATGTCCACTCAAATGGTCACAGACTATCCAATAGGGGAACCACAGTCCATAGATGGGTCAAAACATGTTTATCATTGTATGCACTACTTCATCCAGGCTACCAGCTCAAGAATCCATAGGAACCTCAATTTCTAAAGTTCTGTGTGTGGGGCATAGGCCTACAATGTGCACTAGCCTGGACACATAGGACCAGCAAGAGTTTGAGTATTAGCTTTAGGTCTAGCTGTTCACTGCTTTAGAAAGACAACAGTGATCACAAGCTTACAATCTCTACGGCCAAATCAGATCGGCCATCTGATGATGGATCTATACAAATATAGGGGAGTCTGTCTCTGCACAATCTCTCACAGGGCTACAAGCACAAGTACAGAGAAGAAGAATCTGTCTTAGATCTGTGGATTTGCCTCACCCTAGGGTTATAACCTGTCCACTTAAATGGCCACAGACTATCCTCAGAGGCTATCCTCCTCACAGAGGACTGAGACAGAACAAATAGATTACTGCCACCACCATGTTCACAAGGCTACCAGCTCAAGCTCCCATGGGGATTTAGATTTAGTGGATCCTGTAGTGGGGCATAAACCTACATATGTGCCTAGCCTGGACACACAGGTCACTTGGATCTAAATAAATCCTTAAAAATAATCTTCCATTGCTTACAATACAACTTAGTAATGGAGGATCTCCAGGCAGCAGCCTTGTACAAAACAACCCTCAAACATCAATTCCATACATGTATAACATCCTATTATAAACCTTCATTAAGACTGTTCCAAATAAACAAACAAAGGCATAGCCAGCAAGTGCTGGGCTATGGAGAGAAGAAAAAGGAAAAAGAAGCTGCCTAAACCCTAACCTTAGCCTAACGAAACTCTACAGCTGATTCAAAGAAGATTAGCCCCCCCCCCCTTTTCTTCCTTCCTTAACCTAAACTAGGCTTAGGCTTAGGATTATATAGCAGTCGGCTGTGGGAGCATTAGGGTTAGGAAAACCCTAATTTTAATGATGTAAACATGGCCCATTTCTATTTTTTGAATGCCTCGAGATACGTGTACAAGGATTGAAGCATTAGAGTGCGTGCCCTAGTTGCTGGAAGTTCCCAAACTGCCCCTGCAGAAGTGGGGGGGAAAGTTAAGATCTCGAGCCTCTCTAGGTAGCAAGGGTTTCCAGGTCTTGTCGCATGATAGAGTTGTCGTTGCGGGATTGAATTAACTTGAAGATCTTACAGTTGCGAGATAGATAGTTTGGTCATCGCGTGAATGCTCTGGTCGTCGTGGGATTGTGCTTCCCATTTAAGTGGCGCAGGAATCACGCGCGCAGTTCATTCCTTGGTGAATCTCGCAGGGATCCTCGCGAAGAAGCAATTGCATCATCCTCTAGATTGCGCGAGCAGTTCCCTGGAGATCTGCATCCCGCGGCCACTGTGCGACAGTTGCGCGCGGAAGTGCCTGGAGCTCTCTCTCCTCAGTGGATCGCGTGAGGATTAAATGCTCCTCTCTTGACCTATGCGAGACTGCACGAGTGCTTTCAACTAAGCCTCACGAGAACTGCGCAAAGTCTGCTTCTTGAACCCTTCTGTCATTAATCTGCACGAGAACAGCACGAGTAGTTGGTGTGCTGCCTTGAGAAACCTGCGACAACTGTGCGAAGCATTTTTCTCTGAATCAATTGAACCCTACGACATTTGCGCGAGGCTCACTTCTTGACTTGCTGCTGTGCTTTGCCTATGTTGCAGTCAAGTTCTCTGTCTGGGTCCATCTTTCTTTCTTCTGAGGAACTTCTGGGGCCCACTTGGGCATTCCATGTGTACATTCAGGTGTGTTCTACCTTGGTATTTCTTTCCTCTGTGAATGGGCTACTAGTTGCTTCGAGTTCTGGTGCAAAAGTAGGCTTCTTAGCAGGGTTAGGGCCTTATCTGCAGCTGCTGCTTATTACCTACAAAATGGGCTTAATATACATTTATTAAATGACTAAGGGTCTAACAGAGATTAAGTTAAAGGGTGAAAAGTGGTACTTTTCGGGTCTTAACACACCCCCAAACCTAATCTTTGCTTGTCCCTTAGCAAAGCTTTAACTAAATATCTACACCTTAATTAAATGCCACTTTCATAGGGATCACATGTACATTTAGCATATGTACCAAGCCTTTTAAACCCATAGGTGATCCCTAGTGGAGGAGTGAAGTCTCCTAAGGGTTTTCAGTGAAGATACCCACAAACTTTACTATTAAAATAGTTAACAGTGGTGTAGTCAATGACAAAACAAATTTCAATGAATAAAGCATCAATCCACTTCTCTTTAGAATTCAAAGAAAATTGCAGCAGTAATGCAGGTCATTTAAAACTCAAAAAAATTTAGCATGTGTTTGCATTTCCACTAATCATCTTACATTAGAAATTCAATGTGCACATATCAGTACCAAGCTTGCCTTAAATTTGAAAATCAGGTTGGATACAACCCCAATGAAGTTACAAGTCAAACCCAATTCTCATCAGGGCTATCTCTCAACAACGAATATCTAGGGGTGTTCACATTTAAAGCAGCTCAAGAGCAGTTACAGACCCCAAATAGGTCTGCAAGCATGAGCATAGGTAAAGCTTCTAATTTCTGGCATCCTCATGACATTTCACCATAAATTAGGCACTCCCTCATCTTCACCTGGCAGCTCATTTCACTTTGTATCTTCAAGGTCTTTTGAATGGGTTGTAATGTGGCTTATGGGTGAGGGACATACAAAATGAAGGGGTAAAAAGGAAATCAAAATTGAGAAATCAGCAAGGTAAGGAGTGACTCATGACTTCACTACCTTCATTTCATTCAGCATACTTCATCTTCCTTGATATTTTTCATATTCAAAGTGGCCAGCTTCTCTTCTTTTGCCCAATTTTTAGATGAAGGTATTCTCTTGACTTCTCTTTTCTCTTTTTTTTTTTTATTTTATTTTATTTATTTTTTTAATGAAATGCCACAACTGAACCACTGCTAGACTTATGTTCATATATTACTTCTCTTTTCCATTCACCACATGTTGCACTTAGCTCGCCCACTTTCATCTCCTTCTCCTTTACCTTCTGAATTCTCAGAGTGAGGCTAAGGTTGAATTAGGTCTACAGGTTGAGGTGCAGGTACTCTGGTGTATCTTGAAGAAAAATTGATTTAAAGGCTCAATATGTTTAAGCAAAAGGGCAGTTTCAATGGCTTGGTACTTTTAAGCTCAAACTGTCCAAATGAAGGCCTTGAATCATTTCCTTAGTGTCATGTGTTGTTGTCAACTAGCTTTGATTTGGAGGTGCCTAACTTCTAGTAAAAAGTGTTGAGTCAATCAAACCTTAGAGCAGAAAAAATATCAAAAACACTCCTCAACAGAATTGATGGGTCCAAATATCACTAGATATGGTCTTCTTTTTAACTCATGGAGTGTATTTTCACCTTTTTCTCTCCTCTTAGGTTTACTAGGTACTAATTTAAAATTTCTGATGTTAGCTTCATGATGGTGCCAAGATTTTAAAATTTTTAGTTTCGAAATATCTACAAAAACATTTTAATTTTTCACAAATTTTCTCATTGCAGCAAGTTAGGAGGAAATTAACTTTATTCATCCCAATTACACCACCACTACTGCACTAAAGTTAACTATTCTATTGACAGACCTACCCTTCCACACCTCCAAACCATTAGGAGCAGTGTACTCACTGGTTCAAAGGTCAGAAAGTGCAGGGTAATAGTCATGAAAAAGCATTAAACATAGACAAACAAAGCAATATCAAAAATAAGATTCTATTATCTTATAAAAAAATGTACAATTGTTATTACAATGACAAGAAAAGAAGTGGAAAGGAAGGAAAAGCCTAACTAGAATCTAGTTTAAGAGGAGGAGTTGGAATCTGAGTCTGTGAACCAGTCCCAGCCCATCTGTTGTGCATGTTTCCTAAGCTCAGCTTTGTTCTCAGAACTGAGCTTGGACTTGGTTCTGTCTGTGGGAGCTTTGGTCTTTTTCTTCTTTACTTTGCTCTCAGTTGGACTCTTTTTCTTTGGCTACCATGGTTTCTTTAGTTGGGCTGTTGGTTTCTTCATGGTTGGAGCTTTTGGAACCCTCACCCTCATTTTTCTGATCTTGGGTTCATGAGGGATCATAGGGGATTTTCCTTTATCTTGCACAGGGGGGGCTACAAGAGACTTCCCTTTTTCTGGCTGGCCATGTGGTTGTTCCTCCTTAGACTGGGAAGCTGGTTCTTTGCTAATTTTGATAGAGGCTGCTGTGAAAGCAGTCCTCTTAGCAGTGACTTTCCTCTGTTTAGGATAAGTTTGCTCAATAGGAGGTGATGAAAGAGGGGCAGCAGGGGTTTGGGTAGCTTGAGGCTCAGGTTCTAGCATGAGACAGAGAGTGGGGTGGGCTGCTGAGCTGCACTTCTGGCAATAGCCAATGCAACTTCCAAAGAGGCTATCTTGATTTGGGCTTGCTAAAGTTCATTTTGGTGGATTTCTTTGTGGATTTGGAGGATTTCCTGGGCATTGTTGAGTCTCTTTTCGAACATTCTGACTTTCATCCTCTCCACATTAGTATTTGCCTTTTCCAACTCCAATTCATTTGGTGATAAGCTGCCTTCTTTTTCTCCTTCTCATAGGCCTCCAAAATGTTAGCCCACCCAAGGGAAATACCCAGTAATTATTTTCTGTGGGCATCCTGTAATTCAGTAAGCTGCTGCAGCAGAGGGATCTCTATGGATTGCCTCAGTTGGGCCATGCCCCTCAAGACATCCCTCCTAAGGTAGGGATTGTCTCTCATGGCATGGAGGATGGTGAGGTACGAAGGGATGTAAAAGGAGTGTTTGGGTGCAATAGGAAGAGAAGAAGTTGAAGGAACAAAATGTGATTGGTCCTGGGTGGGTGAAGTGGTGTTTTCATTGGGTAAGTCTAGTTGTTGGGGGAGGGTAAAAGGTTTTGGGTTTGTTTGGACGGATTTGTCAGCGAATGTTGGAGTGGGAAGTATAAGAGGTGGGATTGAAGGCATGGGGGGAAAAGAAAATAAGGTAGGCTCAGTAGGAGTAGGTGGTGCTGGGGAAGGGAAAAAGGGAATGGTGAAAGGTATGAAAGAGAATGGTTGGGTTGTGGGGTCAGGGCTGGAAGAGGAAATGATCACTGGGGTTTGATTGGATTGTTGAGGGATGGGTTGATTTGTCAATGTCTGAAGTGTGGATTTGATTGATGTGATTTTTGTTTGCATCTGGTCCTCTGTGTGTGTTGTTGTGGATAGTTGTGATTGGATGAGGGAGAGGATAAGTGTTAGTGTGTTTGGGTTGGGAGGTTGAGATTGTATAGAAGATGGAACAGGTTGAAAAGGGGAGGAAGGGGCATGATGGAAAGTGGAAGGCGGAGGAGATTGGGGTTCTGGTGAGTGATGTGGTGATGTATTTGGGGAATCCAGGAAGGGGGTGTAGTGGGTGGGCATGGTATCAAGAAAACTAGTCATAAAGGCTTGGAATCCGGTGGTTATGTTAAGGTTGAGGTCTATGTCTGTGAGAGGGGATGTAGTAGGCATGGCTAGAGTGGTGTCTTGGTCAATGTGAGGTGTGTCAGTGGGGATAAAAGGGATTGTGGGTGGGGGTAGGGACATGGTGGGGGTTGTGTGAGTGGCTTTCTTTTTCTTGTATGAGATCAGTGGAGGGATGTCAGGATTTTGTGAAGATGATGGGGGTATTGGGGTTGTCTATTGAGGTATTGTAGGGGAAGGTGTGGGGCTGACATGGGGGGTGGTGTCTTCCCAGGTACCAATCACTGAGAAAAGGGGTGTTGACATGGACAATGAAGACAGAGGAGGGTGAGAGAGAAATGGGGTAGGAGAAGGGAAATGGGATGTAGTAAGGATAGGGGATCCTACAGTGAAAGGTGGGGTGGATGGGGGAGCTGCTGCAGCAGTGGTAGTGACAGGATCTTGAACCACCTCTTTGGTAGCTGGGGTGGGCCTTGTAACACCTACCTCATCTGTTTGCTTGGGAGGGGCCTGAGCCTCAGCTTTCTTCTTCTTCTGGGTTTCCATCAGGCTCCTGCTGATTCCCCATTGCCTCTTGGTAGTCTCCTCTCCTTTTAGTATCTTGTACCCTCCCCTCAAAAGCAGTTTGGTGATGACTCTAGCATAGGGGAGTGTATGTGGCTTCTTTTTCTGCCCTAGCTTCTCCACCAAGTCCTTCATTGCTTCAAAAATTAACCAGACTGTATGGAAGTCATGGCCGAGAGAGAAAGAGTAAACAACATCAGCAATAGGAGCCCTCCTCTCCTGCTAATGACCTGAGCAGTAGATATTCTTTCTCAAGACCTGGTCAATGTAAAGGAGGTTTGGCTCCAACTCTCTTCTTCTTATGGAATCCCCTGAGGCCTTTAATCCTCTAGTAAGAGCCCTTGCGATGGTATCAATTGAGGCACTCAGGGGAGGGCCATATCCACAGCTAGTGTCAAATACAGCTGGGATGCCCAATACTTCTGCAATCAGTTTGGGGTTAATTAACATCTCAAAATCATCAATCAGCACGAGGAAGCCTGATTGTCCATCTTTATCCTTGGTGACCCTGATGTGCTGATAAAAAAGTTGCACTAGCCTAGGGTAGGCTAGTGCTGGAATTTCTTTCATCAAGGGTGTCAGACCAGCCTTGCTCATAAACTCAATGGCAGGGGCAGAGAGAGGCTCTGTCTCTAAGAAGGGCATGTCGAAAGATGTTTCAGGCTCTAAGGGGATTTAAGCCATGAGCACAGAGGGCGTAGAAAACTCAAGGGTTGGCTCCTCCACCTCCTCAACCACATCCTTCCCCCTTTTCAGTGCCTTAGAAGTCTTGACCTTCTTAGGAGCGGGCTCAACAGGGGCATTATCCCTGGCCCTTTTCTTTGGTGCACTCTTAGGGGCCATGAAAAAAAATCTCCTTTCTGAGATAGTACTTTTGAAAATGAAAAAGGGAGACTAAGATCTGATTGCTTACCCTAAAATCATAGGATTTCGTTTGCTCTGACGCACAGTGAACCACGAGATCTCTGAGCAGAGGGCAACTGATGGGGATGACGTTAGGAATAAATCTCTAGGATCCTAGTGTGAATAATGGATTGTAGAATGGACGCTGGAGGAGAGAGGTAGAAGAGCACCGAAAGCTAGGGTTTCGCTAGATAGAGAAGAGAGAGAGAACTGGAAAAGGAGACAATCGCGGGTTTAGAATACTTATCGCTAGGATTGGCGCGCTTTGGAACATATCCTGTCGCGGGATGGGAAATGAAACTGACGATGGTGTAAATGCAACTTGAATTACACGAGAGGCTCTCAGGGTTTATGTTGGAGCTCGCGATAGCTAGTGAAGAATTCCATTTGGATTGCGCGATAGTCTCCCAGGCCTCATTTTAGACCCCGCGACAGCAAAGCATTAAACAGAGAGCACGCGCTCTTCATTCTGCCATTTCCATTTGTGATGTGGCTGGATCCTAGGTATAACTCACCACCAGGAGCACCCCCAGACACTTTAAAATCAAGCATTCAAGCATATGCAGCAAAAATCATTATCCAAACATCGTGCATTCAATCAAAAACCACCAATTCAAGATAAGTAATCATTCAACCCAAGCATAAAAAAAAATCAGACCAGACAGATTCAAACTCAAGTGAGGCCACTAAAATTTCCTAAAAAAATTTGAACATAAGAAGACAATATAAACCTAACAAAATAAAAGTACATATAATACATCATTGGCACATCTATGGATCAGTTCAATGAAGGGTCCCTTTGAAAGTGAATGGTGTCCATTGGTTCAACAGGTTTTTCTAAACAAGGCTTAAGCCTCTGACCATTCACCTTTAAGGTTTTTCCAGACTTGGGATCCTTGATTTCCACAGCACCAGATGGGGAAACATTCATGACAATATAGGGGCCTTCCCATCTAGATTTCAGTTTGCCAGGAAAAAATTTCAGTTTGGAGTTAAACAACCAAACTTTATCACCAGCCATGAAGCTCTTTCTCAACAAACCCTTGTCAAAGAAAGCCTTGGACCTTTCCTTGTATATCTAGGCATTGGCATATGCATCCATCCTCAGCTCATCCAGTTCTGACAGCTGCAGCGACCTGTGATGACCAGCAGAAGTTATGTCTAGATTTAAATTTTTTATGGCCCAATAGGCCCTGTGTTCTAACGATACTGGGAGATGACAGGCCTTGCCATAGACCAGTCTGAATGGGGACATACCAATGGGAATCTTATAGGTAGTCCTATAAGCCCACAGTGCATCATTAAGCTTGTCAGCCCAATCCTTCCTATCAATCGTCACAGTCTTCTCAAGGATATGCTTGATCTCCCTATTTGAAATTTCAACTTGCCCACTGGTTTGTGGATGGTAGGGAGTAGCAATCCTATGGGTGACAGAATATATCTTGAGCAAGCTCTCGAAAATTCTATTACAGAAATGGCTCCCCCCATCACTGATAATGGCTCTAGGGGTACCAATTCTGGAGAAGATATTCTGCTTTATGAACTTGAGGACAACCTGATTATCATTAGTTCTTATGGTAATGGCTTCTACCCATTTGGAAATATAGTCCACTGCCACTAAGATGAAATGAAAACCATTTGAAGGAGGAAAGGGGCCCATAAAGTCAATACCCCAGACATCAAACAATTCCACAACAAGGATGGGCTGCAAAAGCATTGAGTTTCTTTTGGACAACCCTCCTAATTTCTGACATCTCTCACATGTCCTGCAATGTGTATGGCATCTCTGAATAAAGAAGGCCAATAAAACCCACACTGCAAGATCTTATCAACTGTTTTTCTTCCACTAAAGTGGCCCCCATAGGCATTTTCATGGCACATGGCCAGAATACTAGGGACGGCACTTTCTGGAACACATTTTCTGATGATTTGATCTGCACAGTATTTGTATAAGCAAGGTTCCTCCTAGAAAAAGAATTTGACCTGTGAGAAGAACAGGTCTTTGTCTATTTTGGTCCAATGGGTAGGAATCTTACCTATAACTAAATAATTCACAATGTGTGCATACCAAGGAAGCAAGGATTGGATGGCAAACAATTGCTCATCCAAGAAAACATCATTTGCAGGGTCATCAACACATTTTTCCAACACAATTCTAGACAAGTGGTCAGCCACCACATTTTCTACACCCTTTTTGTCCTTGATTTCAATGTCAAACTCCTGCAACAGGAGTATCCATCTAATCAGCCTGGGCTTAGCATCTTTCTTGGACAATAGGTATTTCAATGCTGAGTGGTCTGTGAAGATTACAGTTTTAGACCCAAGTAGGTAAGGTCTAAATTTGTCAACAGTAAAAACCACTGCCAGAAGCTCTTTCTCAGTTGTGGTGTAATTCAGCTGAGCTTCAGCAAGTGATTTGCTGACATAGGCAATGACCACTAGTAGCTTATCTTTCCTTTGACCCAAAACAGTACCTATTGCCAAGTCGGATGCATCACACATCAGCTCAAAGGGTAGTGTATAGTCAGGCGTTTGGAGTATAGGGGCAGAGGTGAGGCATATCTTCAAAGTTTCAAAAGCCTCAAGACAATTAGCAGAAAAATCAAAGGGCACATCCTGGCAGAGCAGGTGGCACAATGGTTTAGCAATTGTGCTGAAGTCTTTAATAAACCTCCGGTAGAATCCTACATGTCCAAGGAAAGATCTGATTTGTTTGACTGTTCTTGGAGGGGGCAAATTTGTAATGAGGTCAACTTTGGCCTTATCTACCTCAATCCCTTCTCTAGAGACTACATGGGCCAACACAATACCTTGTGTTACCATGAAGTGGCTCTTTTCCCAACTTAAGACCAGATTGGTCTCCTCACATCTTTGTAAAACCAGGTGGAGGTGTTGCAGACATTGGCCAAAACTGTCCCCATATATAGAGAAGTCGTCTATAAAGATTTCCAAGTACTTGTCAATCATATCAGAGAAGATGGCATATATACACCTCTGAAAGGTGGCTGGTGCATTACACAGCCCAAAAGGAATCCTTCGGTAAGTAAAGGTGCCAAAAGGGCAAGTAAATATAGTTTTCTCTTGGTCGTGAGGGTGCACAAGGATCTGGTTGTACCCTGAGTGCCCATTAAGAAAGCAATAAAAAGCTTTTCCAGCCAACTTATCCAGAATTTGATCTATGAAGGGGAGAGGGAAGTGATCTTTTCTGGTTTTAGAGTTGAGCCTCCGATAATCTATGCAAACCCTCCAACCAGTAGTCTCCCTGGCTGGTCTCAGCTCTCCAGACTCAGTTGTAATAACTGTTATGCCAGATTTCTTGGGCAACACTTGGATAGGTGCCACCCATTCAGAATCAGAAATGGGGTAAATTACCCCAGCATCAAGCAATTTAATAATCTCTTTGAGGACCACTTCCTGTATGTGAGGATTCAATTTCCTCTGCATTTCCCTGGAGGGTATTGAGCCCTCTTCTAAATGGATCATGTGCATACATAATGATGCATCTATCCCTCCGAGATCTGCAATGGTCCAGTCAATTGCCTTTTTGTGCTTCCTCAAGACTATTAGTAATTCTTCCTTTTGCTCATTGGTAAGAGAGGAGGAGATAATTACAGGAAGTTTTTCACCTTTCTCAAGGAAGGCATATTTCAATATTTCTGGAAGCTTCTTGAGATCCAGATCAGGGACCTGTTGGGTGGATGGCAAGATTGGTGCTTTGTTGGTTTGAAGAAGAGACAGCATTGTAGGTTTCCAAATGGAATGCTGCACTAAGCCCACAAAAGACTTCAATGTGGTCATGTCTTTTGTCCTAACAGCTGGGCTGTCTTCCTCTACCATGTCCCAAACTTCAACTAAACTTTTGACAATGTTGCCCCAATCCAGCAGAGTGGGCAATTCTTCTTCAACAACTTCCTCTAGTACATCCACTGCAAAGCTTTTCTCATTGTCCAGCTGAGGGTACTTTACACTGTTATACACATTCAGTTCAACCTTCATGTGTCTGAAAGTTACCTCCATAATCCCTGACCTGCATTAAATGCAAGCATTGGCAGTGGCCAAGAATGGCCTGCCCAAAATAATAGATATAAGGGTTATACTCTTGTTGCAGCCCATGTCCAAAATAAGGAAGTCTGCAGGGTAAAAGAACTTGTCCACCCCTACTAAGACATCCTCAACCACTCCCATAGATCTCCTTTCAAACCTATCAGCCATTAGCAGCACAATGGGGGTAGGTTTTAGCTCTCCCGAACCTAGCTGCTGATACACACTGTATGGCAGCAGGTTTACACTGGCTCCAAGGTCTAGAAGGGCCCTTCCAATTGTGTGGTCTCCAATTATGCAGGGAATAGTGGGTATCCCTGGGTCTTGCAACTTCTCTGGTATTGTTATGTTTAATACAGAATTAACTGTATCAGTTGCAAAGACCTTCCTGGAAAAATGGCCTCTAGCTTTTCTTTTCTGGGTACAAAGGTCTTTCAGAAATTTGGCATAGGCTGGGACCTGTCTAATTACATCAAGCAGGGGAAAATTGATTTTTACCTGCTTAAAGGTCTCCATCATTTCTTCTATCTGTGCATTCCCCTTATCAAAAGGGGCAGGGCCACTCAAAGCTTAAGGAAATGGTAACTGAGGTACTGCTGGTTCCACAGCTGCTAGCCTATGATTAAACTTTTATTTTTTTCTTGTTTCATCTTTCATTTCCTGCTGAGGCTCAACTACAGCCTCTTTATTTTTCTCTTGTTGCAGGGTAGCAGGCAACTCTTGGCTCTATGCTCTAACAAATTCTTTTTCACTGTTATTCAAAAATTCTTTAGAAATGACCTCGCCTTGTTCCTTTCTAACCTGGTTGTCCACCAGCCTGCCAAACCTTAGGGTTGTGATGGCATTAGCTCCCTCAAAACTTGAGGAACCTTCTCCAATCAAATATTGGCCCTTAGGGTTGGCCACTAGCTGGCTTGGCAACCTACCCTCCTCTCTTTTGGCTAAGGCATTGGATATTTGGCCTAGCTGCTCTTCCATTTTCTTTGTGCTTTGACTGTGAGAGTTCACAGTCTGAGTCAAGGTTCCAAGGTTTTGCAATGAGGTCAAAACCTGATCCTCGAAAGAAGCGTTTCAGGGCTGAGGTGAGAGAACTACCAACTGATTTTGCTGCTGGGGCAGCTGCTGATGCTGGAAATTTAACCTTGGGGCATATCCCTGGTTAAATTGCTACTGTGGCCTTTGAGGTAAGGCCAACATCTGTTATGGCTGCATATAATTATCTTGTCTCCACCTCAAATTTGGGTGATCCCTCCACTAGTAACCAGCATTTTGGTGCTGGTATCCAAATGGCTGCTTGTTGTAGCAGTTATTGTTGTCGCAAATGATTGGGCAGCAGCAGCTTATTCCATCACATACTCAGGATATTGCCCTGCAGATGGGCACTCTTCCACTGTGTGTTGTGGAGATTGACAGATCAGACATGCCTCCATCACCTGTGCAGCCCATCTGGGTTGCACCACAGTTAATAGTTTATTAAACCTATCAGAAAGATTTGTCATTTGCATTTGCAGGTCGTTATTCCAAGTTACTTCATACATCTTTCCTTTGGAAATTACAGCTGGTTCCATTTTAAAAGAAAGCTCTTGAACAGTTCTTGACAAGGATATCTTTTGGAAAGCATTTTCACTGATGACCTCGAATAATTCCCATGCCTCATCAGCTGTTCTTTGCGTGTAAGTTCCACCATAAGAGGCATCTACCATGTCTCTGCTTTTCTCATCAATCCCATTATAGAAGCTCTGGACTAGCTGCCAGTCAGGGATCTTATGGTGGGGACATTGTTTGAGCATCTCCTTGAATCTGTCTCATGCTTGATTAAAATCCTCAGTTGGGGATTGGGCAAAAGCAAGTATTGCTTTCCTAAACTAGTTGGTTTTTATCTCTGGGAAGAATTTTGTCACAAATTTGGTTTGGAGGTCTTTCCAAGAACTAATACTGTTGTTTAGGAGAGTAGCTAACCAGGTGCTAGCCCTGTCTTTTAGGGAGAAAGGAAAGAGCCTTAACTAGTGGCTTCTGGATCCAAACCAGTAATGGAAAATATTATGCACAGGGCTAAGAATTGGTCAATGTGCTTGTAGGGGTCTTCCTTGCTGAGCCCATGGAAAGAGGGAAGCATTTGGATGATTGAGGTTTTAATCTCATAATTTCTCTGAACATCTGAGAATTGAATGCTGAATGGGGAATTATAATCATCAGGAGCATTCAACTCCTTCAATATTCTAGGTTGCTCTTCACCCATGACTGCTATCTCGGTTTCAGTAAGGGGCTCAACTGTGGTGTGTCTGGGCCTTCTTGGTCTTCTGGCCTTTTCTATCTCAGGGTTAGGAGGCTCTAATGTGGGACTGAGGGATCTCCTTCCTAACATGCACGCACACCAACAGCAGGGAAGACTACTTGTAGACACATTGCAATTAACTCAAAGAATTATCTAAACAAAATTACAACTATCCTAATCAACTGCTATAGAATTTGTAAAGGAAAAATAGACTTAGTTTTGAGGGTTAGAGAAATGCAAACAGAGGTAGCTAGACTCCTAGTGCAGTTCAACTTTCCTTCTTTGCTATTGTCCAGATCTACAAAGAAAAATTCTAAGTGTAAATCAGCAGTATCAGTTATTCACAAGCACAGCTACCAAAGAATAATAAAAAAAATACAAAAATTTAGGGTCTACTAATAGATCAAAAATCCCCGACAGCGGCGCCAATAACTTGTTGTTTAACATCTAGTGTGCTGATTTATTGTGAAATGATAGGAGCAAAAAAATAAAAAAAAATTAAAGAGAAATAGAGGGTGGATTCAGCACAACTAAAATAGCCTAGACCTGTAAGATACAGGGTCCTTTGTAGCAAGTTTTGATAAGTAAGAGTTTGTCCCACAGGGAAAATGGTCTAAATCTCCAAGGGAGCTATCTTTAGTAGGCCTCCAGATCTGACTACAGATCTGGCAATCCTAAATGGAAGGGGATTTAAGGCCACTATTGTTTAAATCCTATGGTAACCTAATGCCTAAACTACAGAAATGGTTGAAAAGAATAATGGAGTGTGAGAAAATAAATATAAAAAGGGTGAGAAGTAAGCTATTAGGTACAAATCTGATGGGTTTTATAACTCAGACTCAGATCTGCTGCTATAGAGGTCCTGTCCAATGGCTACATTATCACCAAAGAGGAGAAAGGATCCAACTCACCCCTGTGCCATGATCCAATCCCTTATGGCTATAACCTGTCCACTCAAATGGTCACAGACTATCCAATAGGGGAACCACAGTCTATAGATGAGTCAGAACATGTTTATCATTGTATGCACTACTTCATCCAGGCTACCAGCTCAAGAATCCATAGGAACCTCAACCTCTAAAGTTCTGTGTGTGGGGCATAGGCCTGCAATGTGCACTAGCCTGGACACACAGGACCAGCAAGAGTTTAAGTATTAGCTTTAGGTCTAGTTGTTCACTGCTTTAGAAAGACAGCAGTGAACCAGTCACAAGCCTACAATCTCTACAGCCAGATCAGATCTGCCATCTGATGATGGATCTATACAAATACAGGGGAGTCTGTCTCTACACAATCTCTCACAGGGCTACAAGCACAAGTGCAGAGAAGAAGAATTTGTCTTAGATCTGTGGATTGGCCTCACCCTAGGGCTATAACCTGTCCACTTAAATGGCCACAGACTATCCTCAAAGGCTATCCTCCTCACAGAGGTCTGAGACAGAATAAGTAGATTACTGCCACCACCATGTTCACAAGGCTACCAGCTCAAGCTCCCATGGGGATTCAGATTTAATGGATCCTGTGGTAGGGCATAGGCCTGCATATGTGCCTAGCCTGGACACACAGGTCACTTGGACCTAATTAAATCCTTAAAAACAATCCTCCATTGCTTATAATACAACTTAGCAATGGAGGATCTCCAGGCAACAGCCTTGTACAGAACAACCCTCAAACATCAATCCCATACATGTATAACATCCTATTATAAAACTTTATTAAAACTGTTCCAAATAAATATACAAAGGCATAGCCAGCAAGTGCTGGGCTATGGAGAGAAGAAAAAGGAAAAAAAAGTTGCCTAAACCCTAACTTAGCCTAACGAAACTCTACAGCTGATTCAAAAAAGATCAGCCCCCCCCCTTTTCTACCTTCCTTAACCTAAACTAGGCTTAGGCTTATATAACAGTCGGTTGTGGGAGCATTAGGGTTAGGAAAACCCTAATTCTAATGATGCAAATGTGGCCCATTTCTGTTCCTTGGATGCCTCGGGGCACGTGCACAGAGATTGGAGCATTGGAGTGCGTGCCTTAGTTGCTGGAAGTTTCCAGACTGCCCCTACAGAAGTGGGGGGGGAAGTTAATATCTCGAGCCTCCCTAGGTAGAAAGGGTTTCCAGGTCTTGTTGCGTGATAGAGTTGTCATTGCGGGATTGAATTGACTTAAAGCTCTTGCAGTCGCGGGATAGATAGTTTGGTCATCGCGAAAATGCTCTAGTCGTCGCGAGATTGCGCTTTTCATTTGAGTGGCACAGGAATCGCGCACGCAGTTCATTCCTTGGTGAATCTTGCGGGGATCCTCGTGAAGAAGCAATTGCATCATCCTCTGGATTGCATGAGCAGTTCCCTGGAGATTTGCATCCCACAGCCACTGCGCGACAGCTGCGCACGAAAGTGCCTGGAGCTCTCTCTCCTCAACAGATTGTGCGAGGATTAAATGCTCCTCTCTTGAGCTGTGCGAGACTGCGCAAGTTCTTTCAACTAAGTCACGAGAACTACGCGAAGTCTGCTTCTTGAGCCCTTTCATCATTAATCTGCGCGAGAACAACGCGAGTAGTTGGTGTGTTGCCTTAAGAAACCTGCGACAACTATGTGAAGCATTTTTCTCTGAATCAATTGAACCCTCTGACATCTACGTGAGGCTCACTTTTTGACTTGCTGCTGTGCTTTGCCTATGATGCAGTCAAGTTCACTGTCTGGGTCTAACTTCCTTTCTTCTGAGGAACTTCTGGGGCCCACTTGGGCATTCAATGTGTACATCCAGGTGTGTTCTACCTTGGTGTTTCTTTCCTCTGTGAATGGGCTACCAGTTGCTTGGAGTTCTGGTGCAAAAGTAGGCTTCTTAGCAGGGTTAGGGCCTTATCTGTAGCTGCTGCTTATTACCTACAAAATGGGCTTAACACACATTTATTAAATGACTAAGGGTCTAACAGAGATTAAGTTAAGGGATGAAAAGTGGTACTTTTCAAGTCTTAACACTAACTAATAACTTTTTGTTTAGCTTGTTTTGTAGTTAGTAATAATTTATACAGCTTACCATAAAGTTCATGCCATTGGTGCTAAGAAGAGAAAGAATTCAAGCCAAGGATGATAACTAAACCAAAGATTGATGGAACACCGTAGTGGTATACACTATGGTGACTATGTTGCCTGTCATGATGGACCAAGAAAGTCTAGCAGATGAAAGAAGTGTGGATGTGAGTGGACAAATGTGCAACAGCAATAGCTACATAGCAGAGAAGCAAAAAAGATGTAATCTCACACAATAGAAATGCTGCCTCACGTTGTTCAAACTACAGCAGAGCTTCCTCACACAGATGTTACATGCAGCACAAGGGAACTCACGAAGAATTCATGCAGCTTAGTGACGGGATTGCCCCAGAGCAAGCTCTCATGCAACAGTCGTTCACTTCAACTGCAACCGACACTCAAGGACCTTGCGAAGCTCTCGCGCACTAAGCCTTCAGAAATCCAACTCACGAAGCTCTCACGAAGAACAAGTCTTATATCAGCCGAGCGCACTATCTCGCGAATCTAATTTGCATGAAGAGCACAAACAAACTCGCAAAGTTCTCACGTAGCTCTAGAAGAGAGTGACGCCCAGAAAGTATCTGGCGTAGCTCTCATGCGCTTAAAAGTTATACCCTTTACCTAGCGAGCTGAGTTAATCATTTGACAAGAAGCCGAGCGAGATTTAAAGCCATCTACGTGACTCCCTCGCGAGAGAAAATTTTGAATCTCTGCCATGCGAGCAAAGCCAAGCACTGTAAATTCTTCTGCGCGAGTGCATTTAAAGCCAAAATAGCTGCGCGATAATGTAAATTCTACTGCGCGAACCAAGAGTCTTCTAGGCCAAATGCTACCCCATGAGTACTCTGCAAACCGAGCGAATGAACTAAAAGAACAAACCAGCCCCGTGAAGCTCAGGCTCTGCACTTCTCATCCTTTATCTAGGGACCTTTTGGGGATTTTTCAAGGTCCAGGACACACATCCTAAGGCATCCAAGGGTTGTAACAGTGCCACATCTGCCCTAAAAAGTAGGGTTTAACATTCTCTTAGCTAAGGCATTTGAACTGAGTATTTAAGCTGTAATTGTAACTTAGAATTATCATCACTCCTTCAACCTCTATCTGTGGTGTGCCCGAGCAGATTAGGGTTAGAGTTTGATCATCTCTTTTTCATTTTTTTCTTCTTCCATAGCCCAGCACTTGCTGGCTATGATCTGTGTAAGCCATTAGGCATAGTTATTTTAAGTTTTGTAATGGGTGTCGTATGAACATTGGATTATTAAAGGGTTGTTCTGCACAAGGTTGTTGCCTTGAGAACATTTGCATTGTAAGTACTCTGTTTAATCAATGGAATGTTGTTTTTAGTGTCTAATTCAATCTTATGTGACCTCTGTTTCCACGCATTGTGTTGATGACCTTTGCCCCACACTTAGGATCCACTGATTTTGAAACCCCATGGAAGCATGTCAGGTCTGTATCAGATATGGGGAGCTTGTAGCCCTGTATTTCATGGTGATAATAGCAGTATTCCTATTCTATCTTAGGCCTCTATGAGAAAGATAGCCTCTGTGAATAGTCTGTGACCATTTAAGCAGGCAGGCTATAGCCCTAGGGTGATTCCAAGCCACAGGTCTGAAATGGATCGTTATTCTCTGCACATGAGCTTGTAACCTTGTGAGAGACTGTGGCAGAGGTAAGCTCCCCTCTATTTGTACATCACCATCATCAAATGGTAGATCTGATCTTGCTGTAGAGATTGCAGGCGTGAGGGCTGAGTCATTGCAGGCTTTTTGTAGCAATGACCAGCTGCATTTAAGTCCCTATTTAACCTGTTGCTTTTCCTATGTGTCCAGGCATTGTG
Organism: Chloranthus sessilifolius; assembly: GCA_021018995.1. Classification (NCBI taxonomy): domain Eukaryota; kingdom Viridiplantae; phylum Streptophyta; class Magnoliopsida; order Chloranthales; family Chloranthaceae; genus Chloranthus; species Chloranthus sessilifolius. The sequence goes on from CM037596.1 coordinate 47,080,031, forward strand.
CTGATGGCCTTTACCCCATACATAGGATTTTATGGGTTGGAATTCCTATGAATGTCTGCCTGATCTATAACAAATCTGGGGAGCTTGTAGACTGGCAAACATAGCGTATGCAATAGTTTTAATGTTCTGATTTGATTAGTTGGGTGGAGGACATCTATTGGATAATCTGTGACCATTTAAGTGGACAGGTTATAGCCTTAAGATTAGTTTACTCTATTTGATCAGATTGGTTTTCTAATTTTCTTCATGTGTTTTGATCCTCCCTATTGGATTGCCTGTGACCATTAAAGTGGATAGGTTATAGCCTTAAGGGACTAGGTTGAATCACAAGAGTGAGTTGGATTCTTCTTCCTTGCTAAGGTTTTTGATAGCACATCAACAAGGATTCTTGCAGAAGCAGATTTAGATCTGAGTTACAAAACTGATATGACCTTAGCCTAGTAGTTTACTTCCCACTATTTTATCTTTATTTTAACATACCATCACCACCTTCTTCATAACCCTTTCTTTAGGATAGGACTTCAGCTTATTTCTCTTCTTTTAGTGATAATTTAGTGTAGTTGTGACACCCAACCCCCTTTCTTTAGGATAGTCAGATTTATAACCAAATCTAGTAGCCTACTATTACAACCCATTCTGAGTTCTAGATCAATTTCTCTGTGGGACAAACTCTTACTTATCAAAACCTACTACAACAACCATGTATCTTGCAGGATGTGTGTATCTTAAGTTGTTGTTTTCATAACCATCTTCTTTATCTCACTCCTTTTGTTTGATTTTATTTCTACACACATAACAATAATCAGCACCCGGAGTACGAACCAACATAAATCCCACACTCTTGACAGCCAAAACGCCCTTGCCAGTCAAGAGAGGTCGCCCTCTTATTGACTCTTCCGAGGGATCAGATTGTCGCATGGATTTTCATGCCTTTACATAGATCAAAGGATTTCCTTTAACTCTTCAAAAACGCATCGGGATCCCGCCGTGGGAGGCATTAGGGGTGTGAACGCCACCCCCGAAGAGCATAGTAAGAATTAAAAAGAAAGATATAAAAAAAAAAATTCATTTTCAAAAAGTTCAAAAAATCAAAAAATTATCATATACAAAATATCCAGAAAGAGAACTAAAGAACTTGTGGTGTCGTAGCCACGACATCGCCTCATCCGCCTTCATCCCTTAAGGGAAGGAGAAAGAAAGTGTTTGGGCCCTACCCAAAGAACCCATACCCCACTTGCCAACAAACCATGTCTTGGGTGATCGATCTAACCATCTTTGATCTGGATCCATCCCCACCACATTCCCCATCCCATTCCCACATGGAGAAGATACTCATCTCTGATCCCTCCACCCAATTCAATGTCACCAGGCCATTCGTTGCACCCATTTTTCCATCCACCTCCACTCAAAATTTACCCACTTTTTCATCCACATTCACCCAAAGTTTACCCACTTCTCCATCCCCATCTGCTCAAAACACATCCAATTTTCCCCTCACATCTACCCAAGTCATGCCAAATTTTCCCCACACATTCCACATACATTCCATTTTCCCTCCACAACCAATCCAAATACACCACATTTTCCCCCATCCATTCAAGTCATGCCCAATTTTTTCGCTTTCACTCCAAATGCACCCCATTTTTCCTCTATATCCGAACCAAATACATCACATTTTTCCACATCTACCCAAGTCATGCCTAATTTTCCCACATCTACCCAAACCATGCCCAATTTTCCCCCATCCACACAAGTCATGCCCAATTTTTCCCATACACCTCCCTCATCGGAAGGGCCATCTACACCCACCCCCATGACCAATCCCATGGTCATGATGGATAACATGGTGAGAGCATACATAGCTTGGAAGACTTCCCAAAGCCTACCTCATTCACCCCAAATACCAATAAATCCCCAACAAATGTTTCAAAGCCTTCACACGCCATTCACCCAAAATACCAATCAACCACCCATAATCCATACCACCCAACATCAATCATGGGGCCATCCGAGTGGGTCCCAAAGGCCCAATACCCAAGCCCAAATCCATGTATGCCCAAACCCAAGGGTCACATTTTTCAACCCTCTACAAATTCTCCAATTTCTCACTTACATTCACACCCGACAAGCCCCCATTCCCCCTCAAATGGCAAACCCATCTCATCCAATCCCCCAATCCGGCATGAGCCCCATTCATCTACATTCCACACACCCAACCTAATATGTTTATCCATCCCATACCATAAACCATCCCCAATTCACCCATCCTCAATTCACCCCCCAACCCAATCAGCAAAATTCCCATCAAGCCCAGTGGTCCCACCAAGCACCTACGCAATCAGTCCAAAATCCACAGTTCACCCATCCCCTCACCCCACAAGTCACCCATCAAAGCTTTCCCCACATATAATGGCCTCATCAGACACCTACCCAATCCCTCCAAAATCTAATCAACCTCACCCCTCCTCACAACTCTTTGATGCGGGTCATCAATATGAGGAGGACGAGGCCCGAAATAGTGAAGCATGTTAGGAGAGTTCACCAGTTCCAATCCCCCATCACCCACACTCACTAACCAACAGGTCGTCCAAAATGAATGAAGGCAGCCTAGTGGGGGACCAGCCCCAAATTTGCCATCAAGAGAGTCAGAGCTGCTAAGAGAACAAATGGATAAAATCTAGAAGTAGTTAATGAAGCTGGGTGAAGCCGAAATCCATGTTATAGAATTTTCTTACCTATGCCTATTTTTTGAGGTGTCATTATCCCACAAATTTAAAGTACCCACCTTTGACAAATACAATGGCACAGGCAACCCGATCACCCACGTCAAGTCATATTGTGGGGACATGTACCAGTACAGCGGAGATGAACGACTCCTCATCAAAGTGTTCCAAAAGAGTCTCACGGGACTCGCACTAAGATGGTTCACTTCTCTTGAGCCATCTATGATAAAAACTTGGAAAAACCTCACCCACCTATTCCAAGAGCAATATGTCTACAACGTAGACATCGAGTTACGCAAATCTGATTTGGCTCGATTAAAATAAAAGCCCGACGAGATGTTTAATGAATACCTTGAAAGGTGGAGGGCCCTGACAGCTCAAGTGAGGAACCGTATCCTGGACGAAGAGAAAATCTAGATGATCTCAAAAACTGCCCTACCTATTATCTCTGATTTCTTGGTGTACCAGCAGTAAGCCAGCTTTGTTGATTTGGTAAGAAACGTCAACCACTGTGAAGACGCGATAAGCGAGGGCGGTTAAACAAAATACAACCAGTGGGGTGTTAGGACTTGATTTGTATTTATTTTATTTAGTCTTAACCTATTACAAGTGCACAATGGAAATCATAGCTTTAGCGATAGGATTGTTCCCATAGAGATTTGGCATCAAAGAGTCAGGCGCATTAATGGCTAACCTCACTATTCGACCTAAAATTTTTTATAAAATTCAAGAACTTCAGATGAAAGATGATGACCTTATCGCCATTAGACAAGGAATGATCAGCGATAATCAAACAAACTTCTCCATCAGAGAAGATGGTTCTCTACTCTTCAGAGGACAACTATGTAGGCCAAACGACACCCCGCTCCGACACCTGTTCCTAGAGGAAGCTCATAAGTTGAAATATGCTATCCATCCAAGAGGCACAAAAATGTATCAAGATCTTAAGAAGAGTTTCTGGTGGAAGGGATTGAAGAAAGAGGTAACATAATAGGTGTCGAAATGTTTGGTGTGCCAACAAGTGAAGATCGACTGTAGAAATCCCTCTGATTTATTGCAATCCCTGCCTATATCGGAATTGAAATGGGAGATTATTTCTATAGATTTTATCCTCGAACTACCGCGAACAATAAAAGGGTATGATGCAATATGGGTAGTGGTTGATATATTACTGACTTTTGCCCATTTTCTGTCGTATGCTACAAAGTACATAACTAGTCAGCTTGCCAAACTATATGTAGCGGCCCGAGATCTCACAACCTCCTAATTATAAGATCTTAGACCGTACCTTCGTATCGTGAATCATAGAAATATAATAAGGCGATACAAGCATCTTAAACAGTGAAAGATAAAATTTCTTTAAAATATTAATTAATCAAAATAAAACCCATGATAATATTCTTATTCCAATAACAAGTCCAACATGATTAAAGCTTAAACAGTTTTGATAAAATACTAATTGATCAATATCTCATTTATTTAAAATCACTAATAATAACTAGAAAGGAAAATAGTTCATTAGGCCACGAAGCCATTATCGCCATTCGGTCCAGTTTCCTGAGCACCACATGCCATCTCATTGCCATAGACCCATACATTGTCATCGGTGATACCTGTGTCATATGGTCACCCACATCAACAAGGGGTGTAAGTTTACACTTGTATGGACCAGACATGCAATCCACTGAAGCATAATATATCAGTTATAGTCATATAAATATTTCGATATATGTCGTATGTGTGTGCATGTGGCATGTATAATCTCAATAAGCCGAAATGTACTGAACATAAATATATATATCAATATTATATGAATGCATCATTTCTTTTGATTTCATCTTTCTTGTCATTTAATGCACGTTAGACTCCGTCCCGCTCAAGACGTTGGGTCATAATCACGCTTATCACTTGTTTAGTTAGACTATGTCATGCTCAAGACGTTGGGTCTAATGAATCATATCATTTATTACATGTTAAACTCCGTCCCGCTCAAGACGTTAGGCTTAATCATGCTCATCATACTTTTGTTCAGTTAGACTCCATCATACATAAGATATTGGGTCTAATATATTCTTAGACTCCATCATGTTAAGATGTTGGGTCTAATGCTCCTTAATCGTGTTTAGTTAGACTCCATCAAGTATAAGATATTGGGTCTAATACCTTCTTAGACTCCATCATGTACAAGATATTGGGTCTAATGCTCGTTAGTCATGGCTTGATATTTTACGTATTCTAATTATGCATTGTATAGATCATCATGAAATATGTAAAGTGCATAAGAATATGTTCATAATACATGGGCATTTAAGTGTATTTAATCCTGATACATAAACATAGAAGTGTACACAATCATGGTGCATAAATATTGAAGTACGTGCAATATAATCATGACATGTAGCATTGACGAGCATATGAGTATAAATATGGCATATAAACATTAACATTTAACCACACCTTTTTGTGAAACTAACTGAATGTAAAATCTGATCGTTCAGAATCGATCGATTGAATTCCCATAATCATTCGATTGATTTCGCTCGGTGAGTTTTTTTTTTTTTTAAACATTTATCTGCTTAAATTCAATCCGTCAATTTTTCCAGAATCAATCTATTGATTCTCCTGAATCAATCTATTGATTTTCCCCAAAATCAATCTATTGATTTCTAACTCAATCTATTGATTTTCCTAAATCAATCGATTGACATAAATAATCAATCTATTATTTTCCCAAGATCAATCTATTGATTTCTAATTCAATCTATTGATTTATGTCAGGGGGTAATTAATGCATTCCAACTCAAACTCAATCTATTGATTTTCCCCGAAGTCAATCTATTGATTTCTAACTCAATCTATTGATTTTCCAAAAGGGAAATTTACCTGACAGGCCCTGTCAGATGCGCCTTTTACGTCAGAAGCCCTGTAGTTTTACTTTTACCCAAGCAAACCCGCTGCGCGCCGAGCTTACGCACGCCTGTAGGAAATGCCCAAACTACCCCCAATGTAATAAATAGCCGTCCTCTTTTCAAATCATTTACTGTTTACTTTTTACTTTTTCGTTCGAAGTCGGTGGAGAGTCGTTGTCGCTTCGTGGACGCTTGCGTTCAAATCTACAACCTTCAAGCTACCAAATCTTAAAGTTAGAATTAAAATTACCTTCCATCGCTATAGATTTTTTTTTCTCCTCTCTTTGGTGCACATTTTGACATAATTTTTTTAGGTTTTCCCATATGTAATCGATATCGATCTTATATGTAATCGATATCGATCTTATATGCAATCATTAACGATTACATATTGAGTCACTATCGATTATATGTAGAGTCGCTATCGATTACATTGAGAGTCGATAACGATTATATATATAGTCGTAATCGACTATATAAATAGTCGATAACGACTCTATAACAAATCGATATCGACTCTCTATGAATATAATTAATACCCATCATATGAATTAATTTCCCTATAGTTATTACCCTCGATGCCATAACAAATCATACGAGGTTTTATATTTATCTCAGTCGACGTTCAATTTATTGCCAACTACCCTTTTGTAAAACCATTATGGCAAGTTAGGTTGGAAAAATGAGAAATTTAATACAACGATTCGTATTCCACCATCTAGGAGTTTTAAATACAAATATAGTTCGTCCTTAGCAAACCTATCATCCCTACCAGCCCATATTTTTCCCAACGTCAGACGACGAAGAAAAAACCTTCTATAACCCAATCAAGTTCGAGCCTGTATGGGAGGACCCACCACCACCACCAGAACCAGATCCTCTACAGTTCCTGTGGGACGAGTACGATGAAGTGATGGAGATTTTGGTGAAGGAAGAAAGGAAGAAGAAGAAGGAAGAAAAGAAAAAGAAACTTAAGACGAAACCACCCGCCTCTCCACCCCATCCACCACCTGCTCTTCATCCATCTTCCTAAATTTTCTTTTCATTTTTAATTATAATTGAAAATTTTTGAATGTAATTGAAAAATTTTACAAGTAAACGAAACATTTTGGTTCAATGGCGACTTCATGAAATCTTTTAAGTCAGTAAATTAAATATTTTCTATATAAATAAATATTTTGAGATCATTGCGACTTTATATTAAGTCGATGGTGATTTCATATGTAATCGATATCAATTACATCTAGACTCGATATCGATTACATATAGAATCGGTATCGATTATATATAGACTCGATATCGATTACATCTAGAGTCGGTATCGATTACATATAGGGTCGATATCGATTATATATGTAATCGATATAGATAAAGAAGAAGGAAGAAAAGAAAAAGAACAAAAGAAAGAAAAAGAAACTTAAGACGGAACCACCCGCCTCTCCACCCCACCCACCACCTGCTCTTCATCCATCTTCCTAAATTTTGGTTAGAAGCAGAGGACCGCTTTTATCAAAGAATCTTCCTTAGGACGTCGCTGCAAGATTTTCTTTTCATTTTTAATTGTAATTGAAATATAATGAATGTAATTGAAAATTTTGCAAGTAAATGAAACATTTTGATTCAATGGTGACTTCATGAAATCTTTTGAGTCAGTAAATTAAATATTTTCTATATAAAAAAACATTTTGAGGTCATTGTGACTTTATATTGAGTCGATGGCGATTTCATATGTAATCGATATCGATTACATCTAGACTCGATATCGATTACATATAGAATCGATATCGATTATATATAGACTCGATATCGATTACATCTAGAGTCGGAATCGATTACATATGTAATCGATAACGACTCTATATGTAATCGATATAGGTTTTATATATACATTTCATCAACATTTAAACTATCCTTGTTAGTATGGGGCTCAGTCCTTTCTTTTTTATTACAGTTCATTTCACAAGGCTGTCAAGATGGTTGTACACCGAGCTGTTGCCAAGTGTTCGCCTAGTGCCATTTTGAATCTCTACAAAAATGCTACCCCAGCTCGGAAGAAGTTGCTGAAAGATTCCATTTTTGGTGGAATATTTCAAATGCCTAAGGGTGTGGGATTTCTTTCCGATGTGGTGGATGCGATGTTGACATTTTGGGTTGAAAATAACCACTTCCAAATTGGAAAGACTGATGTCTATCTTCAAAAGATAGACATTGCATTGATACTGGGCCTTGCCGTAGTTGGCCCAGAAAAGTATACCCCATCCGTTAAACCATCGAAAGAACAAACCATTCGATACAAATACTTTCGTGGAATGCCTCCTGGAAAAATTCTCCGGTCTCATATAGATGCTATAATTTGTAGAGCGGAAAGTGATGAGGACTTCGTAAAGTTGTCCCTTCTATTTGTGCTGTGCATATTTCTCTTCCCCAGGTCCCACCATCAACTTTCGGAAGACCACATCGACCTCATCGATGATGTGGAGAACTTTAACACCAAATTCTGTGGGGTTTGCACGTCTACCAAGACTTGATCGAGTATATAATGAAGGGCGCGGCGAATAGAAAAACTGCCGAGATGGATAAAGCCTTGAAGACGTACAACACATATGGATACATATGTGTACTTCAATGGTGGGCTTATGAGATCCTGCCTGATATATCGCCATCCCAGCTAGGCCTCAAGGACCCTTTCCCACGGCTGCTGAAATGGTCGGACAGGGCGCAGTCAAGGATGAAAGGTTACACTCGCGAATAGATGTTAGACAGCAAGGTATGAGGTCTATTGCTAATTCAAAAAGCAACTTACCGATTCATTCTAGAATCGATAACGACTTGTTAAGAAGTCGATAGCAACTCAGTACAAAATCGTTATCGACTACTTAGGATGTCGATAGCGATTCATTTAGGAATCGATAACGACTTACTAAGTAGTCGATAACGATTCATTAAATAATCGATAGCGATTCAATAACGAATCGATATCGATTTTTTAAATAGTCGGTACCGATTATTTACATAATCGAGAATGATTTATTATATATACGATCATTTTATTCGGTTATTCACCATGTTTCCTTTTCATTCAAAAGGTTCGCGCTCCTCTCGTGCCTCAGGGCTTTGAATTAGAGATATCCGTGTTAAGAGAATATCTACGGGTTCAAAAGGAGGTTGGGGGGAAGAGGAAAGAACCGGTCAAGAAAGCTGTGGAAGAGATGCGGCCGAAGAAGAAATGAAATTACATTCCGGTTGAGAATATTGATGAGGAAGAATGGGATGACGCATCGACGTCAGAAGAAGAACCCCCATCGAAAAAGGGCCCCGTCCATGTCGGAGAGGGTCGGCCAAGAACTAGGGGAGCCACCAAGGAGAGTCTGGCAGTGAAAGATAGCCCAGCTGAACCGTCCACCTCCAATGATCTTTTGATGAGGAGGGTCGATCATTTGACGTTGGAGAACTTGAAGCTCACCAAAAGAGTGAGCGATTTGGAGGGAGAGAATAAGGTCCTGGCTAAACGTTGCGCTTCTGTAGAGAAACTATGCAACTCCTTTAATGAGAGGCTGAATTCAAGAGATGCGGAGTGGCAGAAGTTAAATCACTACAACTATTTGGTCAGAAAGGGCCAGTCGAATATAAAAGAACTCCTTGAAAATTTATTGGAGGCGAGACCTAAGGTATGTGTCGACTGTATATAGAGTCGATAACAATTATATACACAATCGTTATCGACTTTATATAGAGTCGATACCGATAATATATGCAATCGTTATCGACTCTATATACAGTCGATATCAATTATATTTACATCGATAGCGACTATATATATAATCGATAACGATCATATATAAAATCGATAGCGACTATAAGTACAGTCGATAACGATTATATTTAAAATCGATTTGGACTTTTTAAAATGTGGACCAAAAATTAATTCTTATTTTACACCATTATTTCGATGTACAGGATGTGGCTATGGAGGAGCTGATATCGAAGGTGTGCGACACAGCCTTCGATAAGGAATCATCAGCTCCTGTGCATCAGGTTCCTCCTCCTCCTCCCATTGATGAGGTGAAGGCAGCTACTGACGAGCAGCCTGAGACTCAAATTGATAAGGGTCCTGCTGGTGAAGAGGAAACCTCTTCCCAATTGCCTCACCAACAAGCTGAGCCTCGCTTGAGACCTAGGCAAGCAAAACTCAGCAAAGTTATTGCCGTCAAACCTAAGGCACAGTGAAGGGTAGCAGTTGAAAAGAAGCCTACCGAGAAGGCCAGTGAAGGACCAACTGCTGAGCCTGGACCAGTGGCAGTCATTACCGCTAGTTTTGGGTCTACGACTGAAGATGCTCCTGCTGAGCTTCTACCTGAGCTGACAGCGGAGCAAAAATATATGCTAGACATATGGAACAAGCCTCTAAAGGAGGACGAGTAAGTTATTCTTCCCTGAATACTTAACTTTATTATTATATATTTATCATGAAGATTAGTTAAGTTGACCATTTTTTATACAGAGAATATGTTAACACTGTCGGCAAGTATAAGCTGGTAGTGCAATCCTTCAGATGTCTGGCGGCCACGCAGTACCTGGATAACTTTGTAAGTTTAACATACTGTAAGCAAAATCAAGAATGGTTAAAGCTGTCGACGACTCGAAAAAGAGTCGATATCGATTCATTATAAAGTCGATAACGATGACTTACATAATCGTTATCGACTCTCAAATTAATCGATATCGATGGCTTTTAGAGTCGATAACGATGGCTTATGTAATTGTTATCGACTCTTTAAATAATCGATATCGATTGATTTGAGAGTCGATAACGATGACTTAAGATATCGTCATCGATGACTTATAGAGTCGATAACGATTATATATTTCACTCTAACTGCATATTTAAATCTAACTGCATTGGTTTCAGGTTATGGGCGCCTACCTGAGACATTTGAAAGTAATTGATGATAAAATTTATCCTGATAAAAATCTCAAAAACTTCCTTATGGACCCTGCCACGCTGAAGTACATGGGCTATGAACTGAGAGATTTCAATAAGTTCCTGCTTGCTAAAAAATTATACGACCAATCGATCGATGTTCAAGTTCAACGGTGGGCTGTCTATAGACAAAAAGAGACCAGAGGGAAGAAGCTGATGGAAACTTTCTTCTTCAATGAGCTTCAGAATCTGTGGGCTCACGAATGCAGCATAGTATGCTTTTATCCTCTTTATAATTATTCTTTTTAATTTTTCTATCATAGCCTTTGAGATTATATTGCTTTTTTGTAGATATTTATGCCAATACATTCAGAACTACCACTACACTGGGCCCTTGCGATTGTAAAGGTAGTTGAATGATCGATAATGATCGTCGACCCTATATTTAATAGGCCCTCTAAGGAAAGATATGTGTCCCAATTGCTGACGCTGGTAAGATATTTTGCTTAGCATATCTTTTATCATTGTTAGCTTAGCATATCTGACACTCCTCTCTATTATTTCGAAATAGACCCAATACCTTCTCGTGATTTTATATTCGTACGGTGACTCCACTGCACTGATCAAGAAGAACTATCCTTGGTCATCTAGTGACTGCCAGATCAAAGCCCTCCCCCGACAGACCAACTCGTATGATTGTGGAGTGTTTGTTGTGAAGTATGTCGAGTACTTCATGATGGGGAAGAAATTTGACTTCGCACAATCAGATATAGATAGGATCAGGGCAGAAATTGGCCATATACTGGCTACATACACAGGCGATGGCAGAGTACTGGCGAAGGACGACAAAAAGGAGGGGGAGCAGCAATAGTGTGGCTGTATTTTAATATTTTTGCAAATGTAAATGAAATATTTTTTCTTAATGAATTATTTTGAATATAATTGCACTATTTTTATGTAGCTATGGTTAAAAAGTAGAAATAGCAGCCGTTATCGATTATATATATAGTCGTCATCAACTATATAACTAATCGGTAACGACTCTGTATGTAATCGCTATCGACTATATATAGAGTTGTCATAGACTATAAAACTAATCGGTAATAACTCTTTATGTAATCGCTATCGACTATATAGAGTCGTCATCGATCATTTATCAATGAATCGATATCGACTTTATAAATAGTCGATGGCGACTCTATATAGAGTCGATATCGATTATGGACACAGTCGATGACGACTCTATGATTCATCGGTAAAGACAATATTACAGTAAAAAAATATGGATTCTGAATTTCTCGTTTACATTCAATCTATCATTATTAAAAATATACACTGTCAACCCATCGGCCCCACTGCCGTGCAGCTCCTGCGGTTGTGACCATATTCACTGCACCTGCTACACTATAGTGCCCTAACCTCACCCTTAGACCTTATCCTTCTCTTCCTCGGACGGCCGACTTGCTTTCGGCAATAATAGGGTGGTCTCACTTTCATATTTTCAGGGAGTTGCTCTGCTTGGAACTCCCATTGACTTTTATCGAGGGTGGGAACCCATTGCTCGTCGTATGTTTGTCTAAAGCAAGCGATGAAAAACCATTTCTCACAAAAGTTATGGTAGTCGTAACTTCTTCGATTGATGGCCGCCACGGCATGGGAGCAAGGCAAGCCATGAATGTGCCAACGGCGGCAACTACAGGTCCTGTGTTTCAAGTCGACGTGATGAATGAAATTTCCGGAATTGACTTAGAATTGATCACGCCCGTATGATTGAGCTCTCTTTCTACCGGCCCATTACAACACCTTCTTCATGTGCGCGTCTGCTTTCGGGCAGAGAAGGGTGGTTCATTTCTCAGATATCTCTCTGCGTTTTTGAAAATGATCAAAGACTTTCTCTCTAGTAGTTCTGATTAAGTCGATAATTGGTCTCTCTCGAGCTATCTTTAGCACGCTGTTTAAACTTTCGGCAATATTCGTAGTCAGGGAATCGTACTGCCTTCCTTTCATATGTGTGCGTGCCCAATGCTTCGGATCTATTTTTAATATATATTCTACGGCCTGAGAATCAGCAGGATCTTTCTTTATTTCGTTAATAAAATAATCAAATTTCTCTTTCGAATATACACGCGCGGCGCACCACCATAGACCCTTCACATTGTTCCTGGGATACTTGTGCTGCAAATTTTATGTCATATGCCGCATGCAGTAGTTGTGATATGTGTTAGGGAAGATACGTTTCACCACATTTATTAAACCCTTCGACCTGTCCGTGATAAATACGAAATCTTCGTTAAACCCACCAATCACGAACGCACCTACCCGTTCAAGAAACCACATCCACGTATCCTCTTCTTCTAACTCGACCACGGCAAATGCTAACGGTAATATATGACCATTATCGTCTTGCGCAGAGGCGATAAGTAGGATCCCTTCGAAATATCCTCGTAGGTGTGTGTCGTCTATAAGCAATATACAACGAAGTGTATTGCGGTAGCTTCCAATGCATGGGCCAAAACTCCAAAAAAATCTTTGAAACTTACCGTCAAGAGTAAGTTGAAAGGATGTTTGTACATTAGGATCTACCATCTTCATCTCCTTCAAGTAGGTCGGTAGATCAACAAATTGTCCTTCCCAACTGCCTCTAATATCATTAAGGGTAAGTTCTTTTCCTCTTCAAGCCTTTGCATATGAGATTTGCACATTATAAGCTTTTGCAATATCAAGCATTATCGATGGCGGTGTGTAGTCGAATCCTTCCATAAGTTTATCCCGTACATAGTTTGCTACGAAGGAGATTGTTGCATTACGGTGACCGTGCGGTCCGATCTTAGCGGCTCCGCATGTGTGAGTACTATTGAATGTCTTGATTTGAAAAGAATCAAGCCCAGTCAATTTAGAAGCATGTATTCGCCACGAAAAATCAGGTTCGTAGCATCCGGCTGTCACTCGATAACTAGCGGTCCTCAAAGGCCGAATTTGAAAGTTTTTCTCCACCGCGTGCTCTTTCATTGCTCTTTGAAATGTTTGTTTGTCTCGGAAGATCTCTCCAATTTTAAACGTCCAATTCCGATATTCAGTTTCCACCTCTTCATCGGAGGAGTCGCCCGATGTCTCTGATATTTCGTAATCTCCGTCTACTAGGGGATTGTCAATGTCTCTCACAAAATTTTTCGGATCCTCTTTGATAAACCCATCCGGTTCGCCTTCATATTCTTCTTCTAAGGTATCTTCATTCATGGCTTGAGGATGACTACGCCATTCACTAGCGGTGTTCTCGGGTGGTTGACTAGATCTTTCACCGAAGGGGTTCTGATGTGATTGACCGGATCCTTCACCGAATGGATAATGGCGTGGTTGGCTAGGCCCTTCACCAAAGGGGTGCTGATGTGTATGGACATGGGATTGAGTTACTCCGGTAATTCCCATCGATGGCATGATAGAACATAAGTCTTGAGTAAACCAAGTTGTCCATCCACCGGGGAAGATATGACTGAAATCGTCGGTATCCACCACCCTTTCTGAAGTATTGTCTAACCATTGACTACATTGTTGTGACCCATGCATGTATTTTATTGGGTCATCATACGATTCAATCGGAGCATCATTTAAATCAAATGTTGCTTTCCCTCTGCCATCGTTCGTCGCAATATAACCGTCATCGCCTAACGGGACGGTATCGTATACAGTTTCATCCTCAAACTTACATGGCTGAAATGAATGAGTCACAAAATCAGTCCCGCCGAGATTTACTTGTTCAGCTTCAACTGGGAAAGATATGGTTCCTTAATGATGAATACTTTTATAACGTCCACCGCGGATTTATAAAACGTAAATAATGTAGCCAAATCATCAGAGTCCAAAATGTCAGAAACCACAGGCGTGTTCACTATCTTCATATGAAACTTTGTGGAAACTGTTTCATCCGCCTTCACAAAACTGACAGCAGACATTCACCTTATGAATTGTTCATAAGAAATTTCAGTTGAAATGTTAATAAGCCTCCGCCGGCCACCTTGATACAAGCCATCATCATTTACAAGAAGGCCATCATAGTGACAAAGAAGAGGAATCCTCACATCTGTCATCGTCTGTTTAAGAATGAGAAGGAAGGGGTCATAAGACTGATGAAACAAAAGAGAAAAGACGACTATAAATCTTAGTTGATTGTGTATACAATCGATATCGACTCTATATAGAGTCAATATCGATTGTATATACAATCGATATCGACTCCATATAGAGTCAATATCGATTGCAAATACAATCGTCATTGACTCTATATAGAGTCAATATCGATTGTATATACAATCGATATCGATTGCAAATACAATCGTCATCGACTCCATATAGAGTCGATATCGATTGTGTATACAATCGATATCGACTCTATATGGAGTCGATGACGATTGTATTTGCAATCAATATATATTTTTAAAAAAACGGATCGAAGGATACAAAGACCTTTCTTATACTACACGAATAGGAGATACTGTATCACTAAGAGACACTAATAAACTGAAAATGGGGTTTAAGTAGGATACCTCACGTCGCAAGGACAAACTTCAGGGTCTTTTTACCACAATGAAGAAATGCAGGGGCTGCTTCTCCCAAGCCTCTATTTTCTTCTTCGAAATAGCAGATCGAAGAAATAGCAGATCGGAGCAGATCAGACTAAGTAAGGAGACGTCATCTAGGGTTTTGCACCTCTAACTTTTTTACAGGATAAAATGAGGAAGAAGTGGATGCTTTGTTGGTTAAAGAAGGTCATAGAAGGGGATAATTTGGACCTTTTACTCTCCTTAGGGTCGGCTAGGCTTGGAGCTGGTTTGTTTGGGTAAAAGTGAAACTAAAGGGCTTCTGACGTAAAAGGCGCATCTGACAGGGCCTGTCAGGTAAATTTCCCTTTCCTAAATCAATCGATTGATTTCACATATTCAATCTATTAGTTTCTCAAAATCAATCTATCAATTTCTAAATCAATCTATTGATTTTCCTATCCAAAGTCAATCTATTGATTTCTATCAGTGAGTAACTAAAGTATTCTTCTACAAACTCAATCGATTGATTTTACATAATCAATCGATTGACTTCAATCCGTGCATTCTCAAACCATTTTATTTATCTTAGACTCAATCGATTGATTTCCTAGAATCAATCGATTGATTTCAATCCGTGAGCACGCCTCAAGATACATCAAATCACATGGTGAAATTTAATCTGACTTCTTTTTAACCCAATATCATTAACATTAAAAATTATTAATCATAGCATGTATTTATTTAATCATTCCATCATTATCTATGAAATAAAATCACTAATTTACATAAAAATTTATTTAAAAATTAATATTTTAAGTTCAATGGAAACTATAATTTCTCCATACCTAGATCGATCGTATTACCACGATTAGATTAAGATCCCCACAATGATGATGATTCTAGAAGGTGGTGAAGGCCGCTTGAGAATATACGTCAACGTCTCGCGGCTCTTCCAAAAGAAGGATTCTAGGAAGATAGATCTAGAATTTCTCCTCTAAGGTCTCTAGGGGCTCTATTCTTAAGAAGAACTCTTAATGAGATTATAATTTAGGGGTCTCCATAAGACACTTATTTATAACATTTTGGGGATTATCCGGTGTTAAGCTAACACACCAAGGAAGAGTGTATAAGCTTTTATCTCAAAGTCTAAAATAGAGGTTTAGAACATACATAATAAGGTTTGATCCCTAGACCTCTTATCTAGAACTTAAAGCCTTTAGCCAATAGGCTACCACATAACTTATGTCCATTAATGACGGAATTAAATATATGAGCTTGAAAAACCATAACATGTCTTTTTAGATAAAACATTTTAAAAAGTCTAAGCATGCGGCGAATACTATATTAAGCACATACACATATTTTAGGTATATCAGAGCCATAAAATTCAGATCATAACATTCTTCCCTACTTGAAAAAAATTTTCCTCGAAATTGAGTCATACCTCACTAGAAGAGATGGGGGTAGTCCCTCCTGATAGCATCCTCGCGCTCCCAAGTGGCTTCCTCGCGAGAGTGGTGCTACCAAATCACAAGGACCAGTGGTATAACTTTATTCCTCAAGGTTTGCTCTTTCCGATCAGTAATCTGAATAGGCACCTCCACAATGGATATATCCTTATAAAACTCCAAGGGTTCCCAGTCGATAACGTGAGTAGGGTCTGTCACGTATTTCTTTAACATGGATATGTGAAAAACGTTGTGCACATCAGTAAACTTTGGTGGTAACTTCACTCGATATGCCTTTTCTCCGACTCTCTTCAAAACTTTAAACGATCCCACGAATCTCGGACTAAGTTTTCCTTTTAGTCTGAATCTCATCACTCCTTTCATAGGAGAGATTTTCACAAAGACTTTATCCCCTTCAATCATATCCCAATTCCTGCGCTTCAAATCAGCGTAACTCTTCTATCTGCTCTGCCCGATTTGCATTCGTTCTCGGATCAACTGAACTTGTTTGGACGTGTCTTGAACAATTTGAGGTCCCAGTAAACTTCTTACGCCGACCTCATCCCAACACAGAGGAGTTCTGCAACTTCTCCCATATAAGGCTTCATACGGTGCCATCTGTATAGTGGACTGGTAACTATTATTATACACGAACTGCGCAAGAGATAGTTGCTCATCCCAATTGCCTCCAAAGTCCAGTACACAACTACGAAGCATGTCCTCTAATACTTATTTCAGTCTTTCAGTCTGTCCATCCGTCTGAGGATGAAAAGTGGAGCTAAATTTCAACTTAAACCCCATCCCATCTTGAAATTTCTGCCAAAATCTTGACGTGAAATGAGGGTCTCTATTAGATACAATATCAGCAGGTACACCATGCATATGACAATCTCGTGAATATAAATATCCGCCAACTGGGAAGCTGAATAGGTCATGCGATATGGAATAAAATGAGCTGATTTAGCCAATCTATCGACCACAACCCAAATAGCATCATTCCTCTTCAGGGTTCTCGACAACCCGGTGATGAAATCTATACCAATACTCTCCCATTTTCAACCCAGAATTGGTAGTGGCTAAAGTAACCTAGGTGGTTTCTGATGTTCAGCTTTAACTTGCTGGCATATGAGAGACCTTGCCACATAGCCAGCGATCTCTCTCTTCATATCATTCCACCAATAATTTTTCTTCAATCCCTTATACATCTTACTGTTCCCAAGGTGAATAGATAATTTAGACTTATGAACTTCGTCTAAGATCTCCCGTTTCAATTCTATATTATTAGGTACATAGTAGCATCCCTGGAACAACATCATCCCATCATCTCTGACAGTAATCTCAGACTTCCCACTGTCCTTTAATTTCAAAAGGGTAGGATCTTCAAGCTGTAGTCTCCAGATTCGATTAAGTAATGAAGAGGTGATTACAATGTACGAAAGTAATGCTCTTGGTCGAATCACCCGTTCTGGAACAAATCTGCTGAGGGCATCAGCAACAACATTAGCCTTCCCCGGATGATACTTAATCTCGCAATCATAATCGATCAGGAATTCCAATCATCTTCTCTGCCTCATATTCAAGTCTTTCTGCGTAAAAAGGAATTTAAGACTTTGATGATCCGTGGAGATGATGAATTTCTCTCCATACAGATAGTGTCTCCAGATCTTCAGCGCGAATATGATAGCGGCCAGTTCTAGATCATGTGTAGGATAACTCTTTTCATGTTCCTTTAGCTGCCTGGATCCGTAAGTTATAACTCTCTCATTCTACATCAGGACACCACCTAGTCCTTTATACGATGCATCGATATTAACGGTAAAGCCATCACTGCCAAAAGGTATAACTAGAATGGGAGCAGTAGTCAACCTTTTCTTCAACTCAAGAAAGCTCTTCTCGCACTCATCGGTCCAAATGAATTTCATATTCTTCTTGGTCAGCTCAGTAAGAGGTCCTGAGATCTTTGAGAAACCTTCCATGAGCCTTCTATAGTAACCTGCTAAGCCAAGGAAACTTCATACTTCAGTAACACTTTTGGGACTCGCCCAATTCACAATGGCTTCAATTTTTTGCAGGATCAACAGTAATCCCTACCTCAGAAATTCTGTGACCCAAAAATGTCACCTCACGCATCCAGAATTCGTATTTACTCGTCTTAGCATATAACTGGTGGTCCAATAGGGTTTGTAAGACGATCTTTAAGTGTTCGGCGTGCTCTTCTTCGAACTTGGAGTAGAGCAGGATGTCATCAACGAAAACCACCACAAACTGATCCAAGTAGGGCTTGAAAATATGGTTCATCAAGTCCATAAAGATTACAGGGGCATTAGTCAATATGAAAGGCATTACTAAAAATTCAAATTGCCCATTCCTTATATTGAATGCCGTTTTAGCTACATCAGACTCTCTCACCCGCAACTGGTGATATCCAGATCTCAGATCAACCTTAGAGAAATATCGTGTGCCTTGCAATTGATCAAATAGAACATCGATCTGTGGCAATGGATACTTATTCTTAATCGTCACCTGGTTCAACTGTCGGTAATTAATGCACAAACTCTGAGAACCATCCTTCTTCTTTACAAATAAAACAGGAGCACCCCATGGTGACTGGCTCCTTCTAATAAAGCCCTTATCTTTAAGTTTCTATAACTGTTTCTTCAACTCTGATAGTTCTGCAGGAGCCATCTTGTAAGAAGTCTTGGCTATCGGTGCAGTGCCAGGTACGAGCTCAATCTGAAATTTGACTTCCCTACTCGACGGAAAACCCGTCACCTCATCAGGAAAAACTCTAGCAAATTTATTTACAACAGTAATAGATGATATATCTCCCCTCTTTTCCTCGGCTTCTAATAAAGCAAAGGGTTTTGGAATGGCACCCTTTCGTGCGCCCTTAAATTTCAAGGTCGGTCCATCCAAGGGGGTAAAAATCACGGTCTTGGCAAAACAATCAAGGGTCATATGAGATTTAGCTAGCCAATTCATCCCTAGGATAACATCGAAATCTTCGAAGTCTAATTCAAGTAGATCGACAACCAATGCCTGGGTTCCAATCTAGACAGAACATTGAGGATAGACTCTGTCAGCAAGCACCCTCTTTCCCAGAGGAGTTGCTACGGCCAAAGGAATGCTCATAGGAGATGAATCCTCATCAAGACGCTTAGCGAAGTTCAAGGAGACAAATGAATGGGAAGCACCTAAATCCAAAAGCACATGAGCAAAAAGACCATCGATCAACATCGAACCTGGGCACCCAAGGCATGCCACGACTTAAATTATTCAATCATAAGGGTATTATTCAATTTAAAAGTTTAATGTCCACCAGATAATCATTAGTTCTTAATAAATTCATTTCATTTATTTTTGAAAATATTTTCGAAAAGTTGTTCATTTTATATAAATTAATATTTATGACATTACTACGTAAACAGGTATGAAAGAATTTAATCATGAATTTTAAATAAACACACATACCCTAGATGACATCGTCTGAAGCTCTAGCATCAGCATCAGATAGGGTAAACACGCGGCCATTAGCCTTAATCATCGCAGGAGGCATAACCCTCGATCCAGATGACTTCTTAAGCATCTTGCACTCAGCTGCTCTATGCCCAAGCTGTCCACAGTTGAAACAAGCACCTGTTCCTCTAAGGCAGGTGCCGTAATAATTCTTGCTACAAGTGGTACAGGTCGGAGTAGTCTTTGCAGTCGACGCCACTGTAGAATTAGTCTTGCTCTGCTGCGAGAAGGCTGGTCTTGAGTAAGGAGTGCCCCTACTCTCCGATCTCATGTTGGACTTAGAAAACACACGATCTCGGTGGCCATATTAAAAGTTTCTAGCCGAGCTCTGACCCACATTACCAGTCGACAAAGGCGCCTTCAATTCTCTCTCGATGGTGTAGCACCTATCAATCATGTCCTTGTATGAGTCACATCGGTGTCCAACCACCAAGGTCCTGATCTGGGGCCTCTCAAACCTCCTAAGTCAAAAGTTCTCGTCAGAAACATGGGTTGGTGCAAACTAGCTCAGTTCCGTCAAAAGCATAGCATAAGTGTCAACAGTCATCTCTCCCTGTTGGAGGTTCAGGAGTTCCTCAATCTTCGTTTCTTGGACACTCTGGGGGTAGTACTTATCATAAAACACTTTTACGAATTCGTCCCAGTCCCATACATAACCAGGCTCTTCGACACGAGTCGCTTCTTTCAATTGTCTCCACCAGTTATCAGCATCCCCCTTCAGTTTGTAGGTTACCAATCTCACTTTAGTTGTTTCATTACACTCCATCAGATTGAAGATATTTTCCATCTGTTGCACCCATTTAATAGCCTTCGTGCTATCTCCCGTCTCATTGAAGTATTGTGGTCGGTTCTTCCTGAATTCGTTCAATTCTGACCAAGGAGTAGGTTAGGTATTTGGAGTTCTTGTTGCATTGATGGCATTCACAATTGCCTCCGTCAACGCATCAATATGTTTGTTCGTCATCTGCAACCGATCAATCTCACGTTAAACTCCAGTTACACATATTCCCGACGTAAGAATCAACCTTAGGCTCTGATACCAACTATAGCAGCCCAAGATCTCACAATCTCTTTATTGTAAGATCTTAGACCGTACCTTCGTATCGTGAACCATAGAAATATAATAAGGCGATACAAGCATCTTAAATAGCGGAAGATAAATTTTCTTTAAAATATTAATTAATCAAAATAAAACTCATGATAATATTTTTATTCCAATAACAAGTCCAGCATGATTAAAGCTTAAACAGTTTTGCTAAAATATTAACTGATAAATATCTCATTTATTTAAAACCACTAATAATAACTAGAAAGGAAAATAGCTAATTAGGCCACAAAGCCATCATCGTCATTCAGTCCATTTTCCTGAGCACCACGTGCCATCTCATCGCCATAGACCCATACATTGTCATCGGCGATACCTGTCTCATCTGGTCACCCACATCAACAAGGGGTGTAAGTTTACACTTGTATGGACCAGACATGCAATCCATTGAAGCATAATATATCAGTCATAGCCATAGAAACATTTTGATATATGTCGTGTGTGTGTGTGCATGTGGCATGTATAATCTCAATAAGCTGAAATGTACTGAGCATAAACATTTATATCAATATTATATAAATGCATCATTCCTTTTAATTTTATCTTTCTTGTCATTTAATGTACGTTAGACTCCGTCCCGCTCAAGACGTTGGGTCTTAATCATGCTTATCACTTGTTTAGTTAGACTCCGTCATGCTCTAGATGTTGGGTCTAATAAATCATATCATTTATTACATGTCAAACTTCGTCCCGCTCAAGACGTTGGGCTTAATCATGCTCATCATACTCTTGTTCAGTTAGACTTCATCTTATATAAGATGTTGGGTCTAATACCTTCTTAGACTCCATCATATATAAGATGTTGGGTCTAATGCTCCTTAATCGTGTTTACCTAGACTCCATCAAGTATAAAATGTTGGGTCTAATACCTTCTTAGACTCCATCATGTACAAGATGTTGGGTCTAATGCTCGTTGGTCATGGCTTGACATTTTACGTGTTTTGATTATGCATTGTATAGATCATCATGAAATATGTAAAGTGCATAAGAATATGTTCATAATACATAGGCATTCAAGTACATTTAATCCTACTACATAAACATAGAAGTGTACACAATCATGGTGCATAAACATTAAAGTGCATGCAATATAATCATGACATGTAGCATTAACGAGCATATGAGTATAAATATGGCATATAAACATTAACATTTAACCACACCTTTTTGTGAAACTAACTGAATATAAAATCTGACCTTTTAGAATCGATCGATTGAATTCCCATAATCATTCGATTGATTTCGCTCGGTGAGTTTTTTTGTTTTTTTTTTTAAACATTTATCTGCTTAAATTCAATCGGTCAATTTTTCCAGAATCAATCTATTGATTCTCCTAAATCAATCTATTGATTTTCCCCAAAATCAATCTATTGATTTCTAACTCAATCTATTGATTTTCCTAAATCAATCAATTGACATAAATAATTAATCTATTATTTTCCCAATATCAATCTATTGATTTCTAATTCAATCTATTGGTTTCTGTCAGGGGGTAATTAATACATTCCACCTCAAACTCAATCTATTGATTTTCCTATCCAAAGTCAATTTATTGATTTCTATCAGTGAGTAACTAAAGCATTCTTGTGCAAACTCAATCGATTGATTTTACATAATCAATCGATTGACTTCAATCCGTGCATTCTCAAACCATTTTATTTATCTCAGACTCAATGGATTGATTTCCTAGAATCAATCGATTGATTTCAATCCGTGATCACGCCTCAAGATACATCAAATCACATGGTGAAATTTAATCTTACTTCTTTTTAACCCAATATCATTAATATTAAAAATCATTAATCATAGCATGCATTCATTTAATCATTCCATCATTATCTATGAAATAAAATCACTAATTTATATAAAAATTTATTTAAAAATTAATATTTTAAGTTCAATGAAAAGTATGATTTCTCCATACCTAGATCGATCGTATCACCACGACTAGATTAAGATCTCCACAATGATGATGATTCTAGAAGAAGGCGAAGGCCACTTGAGAATATACGTCAACGTCTCACCGCTCTTCTAAAAGAAGGGATTCTAAGTAGATAGATCTAGAATTTCTCCTCTAAGGTCTCTAGGGTTTCTAACGGCTCTATTCTTAAGAAGAACTCTGAATGAGATTATAATTTAGGGTTCTCCGTAAGACACTTATTTATAACATTTTAGGGATTATCCAGTGTTAAGCTAACACACCAAGGAAGAGTATATAAGCTTTTATCTCAAAGTCCAAAATAGAGGTTTAGAACACACATAATAAGGTTTGATCCCTAGACCTCTTATCTAGAACTTAAAGCCTTTAACCAGTAGGCTGCTACATAACTTGTGTCCATTAATGACAGAATTAAATATAAGAGCTTGAAAAACTATAACATATATTTTTAGATAAAACATTTTGAAAAGTTAAGGTGTGCGGCGAATACGATATTAAGCACATATACATATGTTAGGTGTATCAGAGTCATAAAATTCATATCATAACACTATATGTCAAGGAAATCGTCAGACTTCATGGCATTCTGACTAGTATCATGTCTGATAGGGGTCTATTGTATACATTCAGGTTTTGGAGACAGTTCCAAGAGGGAATGGGTTCAAGACTAGAATTCAGCTCGACATTCCACCCTCAGACAGACGGCCAGACAGAGAGGGTAAACCAAGTTATTGAGGATATGCTCAGAGCATTCATGCTAGACTTTCAAGGATAGTGGGATAAACAATTGCCCTTGATCGAATTTTCCTACAATAACAGTTACCAAGCAAACATTGGAATGGCTCCTTTTGAGGCACTTTATGATCGCCGATGTAAATCCCCACTTAACTGGGAAGAGGTTAGAGAAAGAATCCTGTTAGGCCCAGAGCTTATCGAAAGCACGAATGGCGCAATCAGAATCATTTGCAAAAGATTGAAAGTCGTTCAAAACTGACAAAAGAGCTATGCCGACCAAAAGATGACAAATGTAGAGTTTCAGGTAAACTCTATTGAAATTAATTTCACTAAATTTCCCATTCTCTATCTGTAAATATTGATTTTTTATGTTCTTTTCAAAATGGAGAGCACGTGTTCATCAAAATCTCATCTACTAAAGGCGTGATGCATTTTGGAAGGCGTGGAAAGCTTAGTCCACGCTACGTCGGACCTTTTGAGGTATTGGACCGGGTCGGTGAAGTAGCGTATTGAATTGCTTTGCCACCGCAACTATCAAGCATGCACAACGTCTTCCATGTGTCAATGTTGCAAAAATACGTGAAGGACCCGACTCATGTCTTGGATTTCCAACCCATTGAGCTCCAAGAAGATCTTACTGTAGCAAAGGAACCAATAGAAATCTTGGATCTCAAGGAGCAGATCTTACGAACCAGGCATATTCCACTTGTGCTAGTACGATGGCGAAACCACCCAACGGCCGAAGCTACGTGAGAGAGCGAAGCCGGACTCCGCAATCAGTAACCGTACCTTTTTGAGTGAGGTCCGTTGAATTAAGGGTACTGGTATAAGCAGGCCAACAAGTTGTAATGTAATGGCTAGTCTTGTAAAATTTTGTTCTAATGATTTTAAGGAAACCAAACTCTATGAATACGTTAAGATAGTGCAAGGTGTGTCATGCCGATTTGAAATTAATGAGAAATTATGCTTAATTTTTAGCTCGATTGTGTGACGTTAATTAACAATCACAAGTTAAACTTTAGCCCTGTGTGGGGGGATAGAATTTTATGGAGGATTAAAGGTCCTGATGAAGGGAGGAATTGGTTTCAAACCACGAAACAGAAACAGTCAGGAGACTGTTGCAAAAATAAGAACTGAGAAATTCGCTCGCGCTAATTTAGAAAATCGCGCGTGCGATTTCTTCAGGTCGATTCTTAGAGGAATTTCAACGATATTCACTCGCGCAATTTTTGCAGTATATGAGCACTGCTTGTTTCCTTTTCTTTATTCGCACGACTATCCAAGAAAAAAAAGGGGGGAAGAGCTTTCAAACTCCCTTTCCTTCCCGCGTGAGAAACCCAATAGTCCCTTCTCGAGAGCACAAGAATTTCGTCAACCGCAAAGACTTATCTACTTTCCTTGTGCACCCTCTTCACGTTCCTTGTTCTCACACCACAAAGGTACCCTAATCATTCCCCATTAAGATTTTGGAGGTTCTATGGCACCCAAGAAGGTCGGTACCTCAAAGGCCTCAACCTCGAAATGACACCAAATCAGTTCCTCAACACCACCATCAGGTCAACCTGCTTCGTGGTGAGATGCAAAGGTATTCGAACCAGAATGGTCCTTCTACCAAGAATACTTTGGTAAAAAGGAAACACTCCAGTGGTCGATCAATTACTTGGAGAGAGCCAACTTGATGAACCTACTCAAGCCATTCCATGACCATTATTACCCAAGGATCGTCAAACTCTTCTATCAAAATCTGAAACTCGAAGCGGACGGAAGACTCTACCCGATTATCGATGGTCGGGCATTTCGATTTGATCACGACTGCGTAGCCACAGCCATCGGCACCCCAATGATTTATAAGGAAAACTGAATATTACTACCACCAAACCTCGAGCTAATACCATTTAACCAAATCGTCGCGCAAATGACCCATGGAGAGAATGGGCCCAGTCGATCAGTGAAGAGATCGCAGTTGCCGTCTGATATGTGGTGGCTCGACATCATCTTCAGAAGTGACCTCTACCCTATGAGACATAAAGGAGAAAGGGTTGGAGTGTTGCAACAAGCCTTATTTTCAGTTTTTGAGGAATGATTGTTTGATGCTTCAGAGGTCATTTTGGAAGGGTTGATCCATGCCCACAAACGGATGCTAGAAACGAGGAAGAAACCCCTCGAACACCATGCCATATTCCCGCCTCATCTCACGACTCATTGAGGAATACCAAGACGAAGTGGGTGGCTATGTAATATTGCTCGATGAAGTACGGCGGACCAACAACCTCAGATATTTTGGAGCCGAAGAATGGAGATTGAGCCAGCAGAAGTTAAATAAGAATATACGCGATCAACCGCACCGACCGAACCCACCGCAACTGCCAACCGCCTCTTCCAACAACACGGTCTCATAGGCAGAGATCATTAGACGAATGGATTTCCATGAAGCAATGCTCTTGGTGACCATGCATCATTGTTTCCCGACCACCACCTTATAGCGAATCGCGAAAGCACACATGGACCAAAATATTGTCTGATACCGATACATATTGGACGATACATATCGGTATCGGACATGAACGATATGGTACATTAAATGTACCGTATCGTTAAAATATATGGTATGTATTGAACGATACATTCAATGTATCATTCGATACAGACCGATACCGATACATACCGGTTTTTTGACCGGACGATACGTACCGATTTTCTGGCATTTTGATCCATGAAAGCACAAACTTATACGGTGGTGCATCTACATCAAGGGCCTGAGGCAGCAAGAGCCGGGCAGTTGAACAACCAGGTGAGCAATCGGATCAATGATGATCCGAAATCAGTAAACAATTTAAGTTTTTGTTATGACACTGAGATGTTTTTAATTTGTGGATAAACTGTATATATGAATTGCTAGTTTTTGGATGATAAATGCTGGTAAATCGTTTGATTATGGACAATTGTGTAGTGAATGATCGAAGTTGATTGTGGAAATAGCATATGTAAATGAATGGGTTAAACTTTTGATGATAACTATAGATGCTTATCGATACTTTTGGGTTATGCTTTGGTAACAAGTAGAAATTTAAATGTGGACAACTTTGACTAATTAGTGGTGAAACTCCTTTCAAAATTTCTTTGATGTCATTTTGCTTGGATGAGTAGTAGTTAATTATGGGTATGGATTCAAACTTTATTAACCAGCAATTTAAGTCTGATTGTGGTGACATTTCAATAGATATTTTATTTTGCTAAATGGTTAAATTTTAGTTGAGGGTGGATGTTAGATGAATGGGGTAAAACTTTAACAGTAACTATATGCATCAGTGATCAATTGAAAGAGTGAAAATTTTGATTGTAAGCTCCCTAAATCTTGAATTTTAATTTCTTACATGCATAGTAGTTGAGAAGTACAATTTACTTCATTGTGGCAACATATTTTCAATACTGATAAATTAGTTAATGGTTCAAAACATGAATTACGGTAATGGTTACTTTGATAGGAAGTTAACTTTTGCAAGTACTGACCTAAAGTTGTTGTGGCAAGGTTATACGGAATGATTGTTAAGAATGTCCTTTAGTCATGGATATGTTCTTTTGTGAAGTCATTGATTAGATAATTACCGGAATCCCTGAGTTATCAACCTGTAATTGGTAATTTATAGCTAGAAGTTCCTGACAGAGCCCCTATCTCGAATGACAGCCAAGACAACTAACCAATGGGTTGAATCTTTGTTGGTGGGCATGTTCCA
The DNA here is from genome assembly GCA_021018995.1 of Chloranthus sessilifolius. Lineage (NCBI taxonomy): Eukaryota > Viridiplantae > Streptophyta > Magnoliopsida > Chloranthales > Chloranthaceae > Chloranthus > Chloranthus sessilifolius. Next base: position 47,107,599 of record CM037596.1, read on the forward strand.
TGAATTTACCCTTGCAAGTGTGTTACTAATCAGTGAACTAGTCAGTGAACACCTTAGTATAGGTTTTAACGGCATGATGTAGATCATAAGTAAAAGATATGTCATCCAACCCCAATGTCGCGTAGACAATTTTCGAGGACGAAAATTCGTTGAAGGGGAGGAGGATGTAGCATCCCAAATTTTTCTGAACCCCAATAACCTTGATCCATTGATTAGATGCTTATCAGGCAAGTCGTGCGCCACACGCCAAGAATTTTTTACCAATTAAATCCCAGAGAGTACGTGTATTTAACTGAATGGTGTTGTACAAACTCCGTAAGAGCATCACCGAGTAAAGAGCTTCCCTTGTAAGTCAAAGGTCCGAGTGTTATAACTCGTTAAGTGATTTAAACTACTGTTCTAGTAGCCCATACACCGCTTAAGATGTGTCGCTTTACACCGGACCATTTCCATATGCTATATAACCCAAACACCTCACATAATTAAAATTCTGCTTGAATTTTGTTGAGAGAAAGAAACAAGAGAAAGCTTCCATCGCTTCATCTCTTTGCTCCATTTCTAAAGGAGTTCAACCATTATTCATCAATTCCTTCTTCTTCTTTGATACGATCAAGATACGATCTCTGTTGTTTTGACCATTGCGACACCATTGCGATCAGAAATCAAAGCATTGAATGGATAAGAAGTGTTCGCGCCAATTCTTCCGACATCAACGATCGTGACCCCGCATGCATGATTTAAAGACGCATGTGTTGTAACGCGATTGTATGAACTTCAAATTCTAGGAATTAGATCTAGACTGATGGATATTTGGATCGCATGCAAAGACTTCGTTGATCGGACGTGTAAAAAGCGTGAATGCTGATCCTTTCGAAAAATCGATCGTAGAAATCATTGCATGCGTAAGATTAGGAGTTAGGATTATCACTTTAACGACGTGGAATAGATATAGATTAGAATTTGTGTGACCTGAGACCTTATACAACAAATTTTAGAAAATTTTCAAATTTAAATGAATTTTGAAAAAAATTAGAAACTGTCAAAATCACTCGCGCGAATTCAGATTCGCTTGCGCGATTTTGCTTCAAAATGCACTAAAAATGTGCATGAGAAAATCGCTCACACGATTTTGCCTGATTTTTTAGGCAAAATCTTTCGGGTCAAATTCGCTCGCGCGAATTTTGAAGTGCCACAGGAAACCTGACCAAATTGCTCATGCGACTTTGAAAATCGCTCACGCGACTTTGAAAATTGCTCACGCGATTTTGTTTGTTGTTGTCTGCCTTAGCTTCTTGGAAAAAGACTTGAAAGGACCTTGAAAACAATTAAGGCCAAGGTCATTGACACCTAGCTATGTGTCTATTGTGTTATAGGGTAAGGATTGGGCGGTCATTGTTAGAGATCTTCACCTCATTATGTTTTCGTTCCGCCGAATGGTTCGACATTAAGATAGGGAAATTCAATACTCATTTATATTTTATTGAACTCTACATAGAACTTTGACCGAACTGCTTTGACATAATTGAATGAATGCTTTGAAATTTTGTTTTGAATATGAATTCTCTGAAACATTGAATCTCTAAAACACTAAAATCAAATATGCATTTGACCTATGAATTATAAATCCAAATTCTGACATCTGAACTCTGGAATTTTGGAAATTTAACGTCGAAGTCATCAGATCCCAATACTTGAAATGGGATAAAACTTAGCTATAAATTATTGACAGTTTAGTATGAAATAGAACTGCATGTTGATTTAAGGTTTCATTAATTGAATCCTCTAAACATCGATCGGTACAATAGGATATCCGTACACATCCACTGGTACGGCGGGATATCTGTATACATCAAAATTGTTCATTGAATGACGGTGGTTATGGGGATTCCCATCGGTAACTCTTCGGCTCCCGATGCTATATTTGCTCGGGAGAATAGTTAAGTTATGTCTTAAGTCATGCATTGAATTATAAAACTGCATTAAATTTTTCATTGTAATGAAAATGCTTTGAAATCCTGTTTGATATTGAAAATTTTTGGATTTTGTTGGATATGAAATACCTTTGGAATTCTGTTTTGAATATGAAATCTGCATTGAATCTTCATCATTGAATCTTTGTCATTGAATCTATGCACTAGTTCGATTGAAATGTACATTGGAATTGATTTTTCTACTGGGCTTAGACTGTTAGCTCACCCTGACTATACGTCACAGGTGTAGCAACAGGTCAGGACCCGGAGCAGGAGGATGACCCAGCCTACGCACTGGAAGACGAAGATCTTCTACCTGAGGAATTCTATCCTTAGATTGGGTCATATTTTGGGTATAGTTTGACTTTGGATTTTAGATTGGTACAATCTTTTTGTACACAGATGGTATTACCATTGTTTAGGTGACGATCGGCCGTCCCCGGTGGTTTATTTTGGATTTTTTGTTCTATCCATAGAATGTACAGAATCTGTAAATGTCATGTAATAGATGTCTAGCTTTTTGCATATACGTACTCTGATTTCTTTTATCAATTGGATGTACCAAGTGCCTGAATGATACGGTCTTCCTACTAGTATCAAGAAGTATGCATAGGATGATCTGGCTTTCCTAGAATTCCGCTCTGAAAAGTCGGGCTGTCATAGTTGGTATCAGAGAGCCCAATCGTGACATGGTGAACCAGGAGGCGGCGGTCGTGGTGGAAAATCTTAAAATTTTATGGAATAATATTTTATTAGAACATTTGGATGTCATGCATGTGATCATAATGATCATGCAAGGCTATCCAATGGTCTAGATTGGTCAACTAGACCAAGACTACTATAGTGTATGATTTCCTTGAATATTTGTTAAAGAAAATTCATTTTTGTTTGAAGCTTTTATAGTTTTCTAGAATTATATTTTGACCAGAACATTTGGATGCCATTCATGTGATCTTGATGATCATGCAAGGTCATCCAATGGTCTAGATTAGTCAAAGATGAACTATGTTCATCATTGTGTAGAAACCTTCAATTTTTGGCTTTGAATCTTGGGTTTTTATTCAAATATTTAGAAGATTTTTGAAGCAAAGTTAGACCAGAGCCATAAGAGGCCATGCATGTTAATTTTGTGATTATGTAAGGCCATCCAATGGTCCAAATCGGTCAAACTTGGACTATGTCCATCAATTGCCTAAAAATAGTGTAAAAATGTTTTGAAATTTTAATTTTTACAAGGTTTTTCTTTGAAATTTAGTTCTGATTTTTGAACACTAAATGTGTGACCTAAGATGTGGAGTAATGTGTGTGATATAGATGATCACACATTGCTCTTTGATTGATCGGATGGCTTATGATTTCTTTTGGAGCAATCTTGGTAGAAATTAGAGTTTTGAGTAGAGATCATGTGCCATTGAGGCTTAGCATGAGTCCTCCTCCATATGATGCCACCATTAGGACCATGTGATCTCAAAAATTCTGAGTTGAGACCAGATTTTTTGGATAAATGAATGGTCTTGATCAAATCGAATCCCATAACATTGTTGTTTTCAATTTTTAGCTTTATACTTCCATTCTATTCTGCATAGATTAAATGGACCTTATGGATGATAGCTATTTGTTATGTTGATGATATTAGATGGTTTTGATCTCAAGAATTTAAAATTTTGATCACTGATTTTAAGATTAAATGAATGATTGTAGATGCATGATGATAATTAGGACTAGTGTAGCTTTGATGAATGATATTTATTTTCTATAGTATAAAAATGAAATTTGTGACCTGATATTAGTTCAATTTTAGGTGAAATATTTATTTGGAATCTCAGAAAATTTTCTGTAACTTTCTGGTTTTGATCATGATAGAATTGAATGGTCATAGATTGCATGATGATAGTTAGACTACATGTAGTGTAGTATTGAGACTTGCATATTTTCCATGAGAATAGACTTAAAATTCTGAGCATGTTAGTGGTTGAAGTTCACTGAGTTTTATGGGATTTCATCTCAGAAAAGTTTAATAGATTTACTGATTTTAATGCTAGTGCGATCAGATGGACATGATTGATTAAATTAGAATTGATTGAATTGCTTGTTATGTGTAGTATAGATGCATAGAACTTATTTGATCATTTGATTTTGATCATTAGATTTTGACTCACTGATGAGTTTGAATATATTAGTAAATCCTAGATTATGTGTGTTTGAATCATGATATTTGATCATGGAAATTTGATTGGTAATAGATGCTTGTGTAGGAAAATTTCGATGTATGGTTTCTATGTAGTTAATATTGATCGGAACCATTAAATGGTCTATTGAATGAAGTTTGACCATTTTGATTGACCTATGTCCTGATGAGTTTTAAAACCTTGGAAGCTTATGACCAATGTTGATCATGAATGATCAACGGTAATCGATTGTTTATCGATGAAATCCGAAAATTAAGACAATTAGGCCATAGTACACGTAGCGGATAAATTTTCAAAATTTGATCGAAAATGGATTTGAAAAGCCTGATTTTTGTAAAACTGATTTTCGAAAAGAAAATGATTTGAAAAATAAGATCGTACCCGAAAAAACTGATTTGATCGAATGACTCTCAATGCTAATCCAAAATTGCTAGATATAGACTAAGAATGATATCCTACAATAGGGTAGTATTGGCAAACGATTCGTGTCGATTAAACCGATAGGACGGAAATGATACCTCGATCAATCTAGGATCAATCCGGACCGAAACCCGAAATTTTGTGGTATGAGATGGACCACTAGATGGACCCCATCGATGGCTCAAGTCAGTAGGCCTTGCAGCCCACAACAGTTTACTCTCAGACCCGAGAGCAAAATAAACTAAAATAAATTCCAAAACTTTTCTGAAAAATTAAGTTAAATAAATTAACGAGTTCCTGATGCCCATTTAAAATTTTAGACTCTTACTCTCCGTAGTTTGAATTTTACGAAAATCGAAACACAAGGCAGTGAATCTCCTCTGTTGTACCAGAAATCTGAGCCCTCGAAGAGCTATAATTTCCGTGCCCAAGACTCCTTCAGAAAAATCTGAGAGAAATCAAGGTCAAACATTGGCCTGTCCCTAAGACTTGGGTGAGATTTCAGGTGATAATTTAACAAGAATTACCGGCTGAAATTTTTGAATAATTGTGACGTAAAACTGTGTCGCATGGCACCCAGCAAGTAACCAGACCTTACCTCTAATCGGATGTACCTAATTCCATCATGATCCTTTGACTTTTGACTCTTAAAATATAAAAATAATTTATAAAAAGCTCCCTGAGCTTTCTAGAAAGCCGTTGAGTGCGCGATTTCGATATCGGCACCAAGAATTACAGGCCTGACTCTAAGGACCAATAAATTTGGCCCGATAACCTAATAAAGGAGGACATATCTCAGTTATCTATCGACCATGATCAAGTCTGATCATATTTTTGAGTGTCACCACCTGGAAGAGATGCGACTATCGACACTCTTTCACCTAGTTTTTGTAAGACTCGAAAATTAGATCGGAGTTGAAAATGGAGAGCAATTTACCACAAAGTGTTTGGTACACTTACGAAAAAAATATGCAATTTAAAAGAATATGGTCAAAACCTTGACTTTACCTCGATACCCGTGACCATCTATGTAGTACCAGATCACAACAGTTACTGTAAGGATAATATGTAATGGGGTTTGCGTTGACTTGGTCAATCAAGTATTGGGCTAAACCTTTAGATAGCCTAAAAGCCCAACTACTAAGAATGTGTAAAATTTTATAAGGACCCGACTACTCGGCCCATGGCCTAGTAAGCCTTAGATGAATTTCTAAGCTATGAACTACCCCTAAATTTTTTGAAAAGAAATTATTAAAGGTACCCCCTTGAGTAATGAATGCACCCGTTTATGGGCTCGGACCTTGAAAAGGCTCGTATATCGAGAATATCCAAACCACATAGGGAATGACCCATGGACCTTGAACCCATAGTTTCAATTTATCTAAGTCCAAATACCCGACCGAAAGACCTGACATGGACCAGTGTTTGGCCCCTGAATCTCAATCACTATAATAAATTGAATAAGACTATAACCCATTGGACCCCAAGGCTCATATCCGAAAAAAAAAAAAAAAAAGAGTGAATACCCTCGTGACCCTCTGATGAGCCTTACGATGCTCAAATGAGAAAGTTGACCGAAGCCATAAGATATTCACCTAAAATACTCTTAGGCCATACATAGGATACTCCTAGGATAATTACACAAGAGGCATTCAACTCGGCTCAAAATGCCTTCAACCCCTAAATTTTTTTAATATATTCTTCAAAAATGTGGTCAAATATTGGTTTCCACCATAGATACTTGGTGCATTGATTTTTTGCCAACTTTGGCCACTTTTTGGACGGTGAATAAGATGTTTTTTCAATTTTTTTTTTGAAATGGATGTGACCAATCTTGTGCATATTGCTTTGGTACCGAATCTTCGAATTAAGTGCCACTTGGCATTCAAACGGCTTCAACGCCATGTGGCTAACCTAGTATTACCGCTTCATATATATATATATATATATATATATATATATATATATATGTTGAGTTAGATCGGGCCAAAATGTGTCCAACCCGACCAACCCTTTTATTATAACTAAGCCTATGGGTCAAGTTCATGTATCCAACCGGATTCATTGATTTTACACTTAAAAGTATGGGATTTTATAAGATGCCTTACCAAAGTTTCGAAATTGGCAAGATCTCTTACCTAGTTTGAAAATTGGTGAGATCCCTTAACTAACCAGTTAAACTTCTAATATTTTAATTAAATGACCCTAATACCTTTACTAGACATCACATCTTGTCGGCGCACTTTAATTCGAGAGTACATGACATTTACCCTTTGCACCTATTTAAATAAAAAAAAAAATTTACTCACAATACCATTTGGCGATTCCAGGGAGCTCGAATTAAGGTAATTTCATACCTTTTATAAAAGTGTTTCAACTCTAAAAAATAATCGCACGATACAATCGCAGGTGATCGGTAACTCTTTGGTTACCAATCGGATGACGATCAGTTATAAGCCAGATACCGATTGGTTACCAATCGAATAATTATCGGCTATCGATCAAGTACTGTCAAGTTCACAACTGGTTATTATCTCTCATTTTTCTTTGTCTTCGTAATTTTATATTTTAATTGTGGCATGTTGCTCCATTTTTAGGTCATGTACGTTATTTTTTTGCTGCTTGTGATGCAAAATGGCCACATATTGTAGTTCTTAGGTGATAGACATTTGCACCATAGCTTGAATGGATTTCTTGTTGACAAAAATAGCCAGAGAGTTCATTCGAGCCATAGTCAAATGTACACCACTTCGGGACAACATGGAGGCATGTTGATCAAGTCTACAAATGGATACATCAACGCCTATAGTATTATAGTAAGTAAATTTGGCTTAGGCATCTTAAAAAATGTGTTTTGGTCCTAAAAAATTCGTTCAACTACTTTCAATTACCGCGCGAGAGCCGGCCAATAGCTGGAAAGGAACCACATCGTTACCGGCCATTTACCAATCGGCTACCGTTCGATTACCAACCGGTAACCGTCCGATTAAAGATTAATCGCGCGATAACCAAATGGTTAGAATTCAGTTATTATTTTATTTTATAAATTATTTTTAACAATATAAAAAAATTAAATTTATCTTAGTTAATTCAAATCTTCAAAATCGAGCGATTTACAGATCTACGAGATTAAAATAAATAAAATATATTTTGGGTTTTTTGCAAATACCCCCCTATGTTATGTTGCAATTGCATAAAACCCCCTAAGTTATGCCTATTTACACTGCACCCCTTACTTTTATATTTCCTTTACAAATACTCCCCTGCCGCTAAATGATAGTTAACTAGGCATCATTTCTTCAATTACATGACGCATTTGCCTTTACTTAATGTTAAATACAAATTGGCCATTATATTTTTCCTAACTTTGACCACATTTTAAACGGTGGATAAGCATTGGATCCTGCCCAAAAATTTTTAGTGGAACATGATTGATCTCCTCTAAGTTGTCGTGTTACCCGATTTTCGATTTGGGTGTCCATTATGCGCAATTGATTCGTAACGATGGTAGGGTCAGGATGGTACCAACGGGGATAACATTTTAGCGCTACCCACAAGTAAAGTGAGCGTCATGGACACCTAAATCAAAAATTGGGTAACACGGCAACTTATACGAGATCAATCATGTTCCACTCAAAAACATTGGGCAGGATCCGATGCTTATCCAATGCGATCAAAGTTGGGAAAAATATAATGACCAATTTGTATATAATATTAAGAGCAAATGCGTCATGTAATTGAATAAATGACGCCTAGTTAACTATCATTTAACGGCAGGGAGGTATTTGTAAAGGAAACATAAAAGTAGGGGGTGCAGTGTAAATAGGCATAACTTACGGAGTTTTATGCAATTTCAGCATAATATAGGGGGGTATTTGCAAAAAACCTAATTATTTTTTAGGTTTAAGAAAAAGGGGTATCTTCGTCATTTGCATGCGATAGAATTACAACGGTTTTCGATTGTCTTTGTCACATCATCCTCATAAAGGTGAAGGTAAAATGATCTTTTGAAGACGATTAGGATGGTTAAAAAGGTTAAGTAAAGGATTTCACCAATTCTCAAACTTGGTAAGGGATCTTGCCAATTCTGATACTGTGGTAAGGCATCTTACAAAAATTCCTCAAAGTACCCCTCCCACGAATCGTATGGCTTTCTACAATGCACTAGTCTCTCCTCTGACAATTCTCCATGCTTCAGGCTGCTTACTAGTTTTAATTAATGTCTGCTATGCGCACACCTATTTTTTCTTCACACACACCACTTAAAATAAAAAAGACTTTGCATTTTGGGGATTTGTTATGCGAAAACACCATATTAATCGTCTGATTTAAAGGTCATGATCTAAGAATCTTTTATGCAAAAGATCGGTATGAAACACAATCTTCATCATTTGCTTCTATGTAGTCAATTGTTGAATCGAACGATGGCCCGTGATTGCATTAAATCATACGATAGAGATCATACTCCATACAAATTTTGTAAAGACCCAAAAATTTGGACCTTTGAATGGTATGCCTCGATGTGCGTGATGATTGGTCACACATCAGATGAGATAAAATATCAATATATTAGTATGAGTTAGGTCGACTTAGCTTGTTAATGATAAAGAAAGGATTAATGTGGGTATGAATCATTTATGAGGTAGCATATACCGAAGTACGATGTATGTGCTTATCAATTGAGTTAGAGCTTTGAGGTATAAAAGACAAATGTTAGGAGAATTTAATTCTCTTGCCCTTGGTTGTTGAGAGAGTGAGTAAATGAGAAGAGAGAGAAGGAAGTGTACCTTGAATGCGTGAGTGTGCGTGCAAGATCGGGGTCCTAGGTGAAAACAAAGGATGTGAATCGACGAGAAATCCGAGTTCCAATCGGTGAAACCTTGTTATGAGTTGTGCAAGGGAATCGAGGAAATCGATCAACTAAGAGGTAAGGATTGTGGTTTTGTTGTGTTTTGCATATATGTTAGAATCTAGTTAGTATACATGTGAAAATTTGAAGAAAAGAAGTTAAGTTTTTAAGAAAAGTGAGTTCTAGAAGTTAGAACGCGAGTGTGTACAGAAACTGGCAAAATCGATCGAACAAAATAAGTAAACGTTCAATCGATTTTGTCAAGGGAGGGAAAAAAAGGGTGAAAGTTTATGAGAAAATCGATCGAATGAAATTAATTTCGTTCGATTGATTTGGGGAAAATGTTCGATCGATTTGGAATCGACCGATTGGAACTTGGCACCTGGACGGGTCTGTGTTTTCTGTAAACCGTCGATCGATCGGTTTAAGTAGATTAAAGATTTTGTTTCGATTTGTTTTGTGGATTTTTGGGAGACTTCGTATCTTTCGATTTTTTACGTCATTTTTGACATTTTGTTATGACTTCGTGTGTGTTAGGTATGAGCTTGAGCTATGGATTAGAAGGGCAAGTTTGAGCTAAAGGATTGTATGCGACTTTATGTGACGTAGAGAAAATTCCTTAGCATGTGTATTTAATTTCAACAGACATGTACGTAGTGATATGATGTGAATGAGTGTTTTATGATATGCTTTTACCATAGCATGGAATTATCATACTTTTGAATGTGTAAGGTTGGTGTGTGTGATCACTAAGAGAAAATATGTGTGTGTGTGTGCTTTCGACAAGAAATCAGAACTCAGATATATGTGTGGATGTGACATCAGAAGGATGTAAATATATGTGTGAACTTTGAAGTCAAAACCTATGATAAATATCACAAACTCACGGTGAATAACTATATGTAATTTTAGCACTTTGATTTAAGGCTTATGTGAATACCCAACCAACACGGCCGGATATCTGTGACCGGTATGGCGGGATATCCGTCCAACTTGTCCTCCTGTACGACGGGATACCTGTTCTTTGATTATCATTCTGCGGTAATATTTTATTCGACAAGTCACCTTTATCGAGGGGGCTTGTGTAATTATGCAAATGGTTCATATGAACGACGATGGTGGGTATTCCATCGGGGGCTTAATGCTATATCTGCTCAGGGGAACTATTTAAGTGATTGATTTAAGTATTATGAAGTAAGAAAAAGACTTTTGAGTTATGATAAGGGTGACTTTTGAATTATGCATCAGTTATCTGTTTCAGTCAATTTAAATGCTTTTAAATTATGTTTTCCATTCAAGAAAATTATTATTTGTGTTGTATCATGAAAGATATGTGTGATGTTAAAAATATACATGCTATATCAGTTTTTCCCTATTGAGCTATGATGTAGCTCACCTTCGACTATACGTCACAGGTACAGGTGAGGACTTTGATACTGAGGATCAAGATAGGGTGGATTCTAATCTCATGCCTTTAGAGGAGAACGAGTCTCCTCTGAAGGATTTCTTCTAGTGGGCTTGCTACGTTATTTTGAGATTTGTTTTGTAAGGTTTGGTACGTCCTACCATTTTGTCTTAGAAATGATATAATTATGAGATACTGTATTTTTTTTGGCGAACCATCATAGAGTGACTTTTGATAGTCACTGATGGTTCGGTTCGATTCTTTTGCTCATGCGATTGGCATGAGATTAGAACCATCTTTTTGGGTTATTTTGTTAGTTTAGTTATTATGTAGAAAGTGGAGATTTCTTTCTTATGACATCTCTATTTGTTTTACTAATTTTATGCTTTATTACGCTTTGTGTGTGGATGTATCAAGTGTTCCATTTGTATAAGGGGGTTCGGCCTTGAGGGCCGGACCGACGGTGCGAGTTTCGGGGTACCGAAATCCGAGTTGTCACAAATTTTTTGTGTTAAAGATCGTTAACACATGACCTTCAAATCATGCAGCCCCAAAATCCAAAGTCTCTCTATTTGTAGTGTGCATGAAGAAAAAATTGGTGTGTGTAGCAATGCCCTTAATTAAATAAGAGGCCCGAGACTATGCGCCCGGGTTAGAGAAATATCTATATCCACTATCAGTTGGCTATCAAGTGACATCCATCACGAGGATCAGGTGCTACGATAACTTAGACAAGATCAATTAGATCCCATTCAAAATAAAATAAAATTAATTTTTATAACTTTTTCACCATTAAAAATGTGATCAAAGTTGGGAAAAATCGGAAAAATCAATGCATGAATATGATTAGCATTGACACAACGATGCCCTATCTTTAATCGGCATGGTTATTGATTTTGAAACAATTAAGGATGAAGTAACTATTAAGTGAATAATGCACATGTAGACGCTAATAGTTAGAAATAAAGTTAAAAGTGATCTTGCCGCATATGTTAAGATAAATTGAAGAAATTTTTGGTTCACAAAATTTAAGGACTCTAGAATATGTTGTCATAATTAAGATTCGTGCCTAAAATAAGTTAAATTATCTAACATGGATTAGGGTTAGGGTTAGGGTTAGGTTAGAGAGAGGAGAGAGGAGAGAGGTGGAGGAAATTAGAGTTATGAGTTGAGTGCAAAATCCCTCTTCATCATTCCTATTTATAGGAAATTTACAAGCCGATATATGCACCCATATTCACCTACACATGCCCAACATACCTATTTAAGTGCATAATACTAATAACACACCAACACTCCCCATTAAGTTAGTGTGCAGCTGTTTATCATGCCCAACTTAGAACTGATGTCATATAACCCTTTTCCCCAACAACCTTTGTCAATATGTCTGTTTGATCATCAAACGTTTACTTGAGGAATGCAAAATTCTTGTGATTCAGCTTTTTAATAGATGAAATGACAATCAAACGTTTACTTGAGGATTGCAAAATTCTTGTGATTCAGCTTTTTAATAGATGAAATGACAATCAACTTTGATGTGTTATCCTTTCATGGTACACTGGTTTTCTATTATTTAAAAAATGTGACGTTACCTTATTATCTCTTATGTGGCGTCACTTTTGGTTCCATGTCTTCTACAAATTGGATGTTGAGATCGTGGGTCTACATGACTTTGTCACATCCAAAATAAGTGAACATAATAATTTTTAAATGGTATTCATCCACTTTTGATATGTGAGACATGTAGAAAATACGTGTGCCCGTCTCATGGCAGGCCTGTGTTTTCAAGATCTATTTTGTGCACGATTCAGAGCAAATAGAATCGATTCCCAGCTAGTAGAGTGGTAATAAAAAAATTGGGTGTGCCAGTAATATTACCTTCGACTAAACACGCCCACACTTTTACTGAAGTACCAACATCTTAAAATCCTTCAAAATCGTTGATTACTTCAGATCAAATGATGAAGGACGTTTTTCACCCAAATATTTCACAGAATGGATCTTGAGATTATGGTGCACAAATCAGACGACCAGTTTGTGATCTCATGTGTCACGTATCCCAAAAAATGGCCCTTGAATCACATGGCACACAAAACATTCAAATGTGATTTAAGGGGCATTTTTTGGGATTTGTGAGATGTGGAATCACAAACTGGCCGTCTGATAGGTATTTCATGATCTCAAGATCTATTATGTTGACGATCAGGGTGAAAAACGATCTCGATCATCTGATATGAAGCAATCAATGAGTTGCACATGTGGGTGCTTTTAGTAAAGTGTGGGTGCCAATAGAGGTACCCATATAAATAATAGTAAATATTTTTCAAATACATTTTGCCGACCAGTTAACGGCGAAAGCGTCACGCCTGACACATCTCGGATTCGGGGATCTCAAAATTCGAGAAACTGAGAGATGTAGTACTGGAGCGAGTTGGTACCTAGTACCACCATATCAAAAGCCCTAACAGATATGCTATAAAACATCTCTTTCGTTCCGTTTTGGTGTCTCTCGCATAGGCATAGGGGTTTGGGGGCCGAGGGTGGGCTGCAGCGATGGCCCCCTCCAATGAGCTCTGCTGGTTTTCGATAGGTATCTTCTTATCCTTTAATCTATTGCTTATCTTAATCCTCATCAACATGGCTTGGCTTCTGAGGTTTTCTCTCGTTTTTATTTTATCAAGTTGATTGTGTTTAGGTGGAATGAGGGTATATAATTTTGTTTGTAAAAAATATGGTTGGTGATTTTTATACATTGTTATATTTGTATGTTATTTGACTTACTATGGTAATTGAGTGAAGTGGGTTTGTGATGTTCTGATGTTATCTCTGGATTATACGTGCTTTATTTGGGGTTTATGGTTTGTTTTTTACTCTATCTGTGTGCTCATTCGTGCGTGTGTTACGAGTTACAGCTCCGAACCAATGCTACCTGATTTGCTGTTTCACTCTGTTCGAATTCGGTTTCATAATTTGCAATTCTCTAATTCCAAGCGAACCCGGTTTGCTAGGGATAGGATGAGTTTTCAATATAAAATACAAAATAGTTTAATAAATTTTAAATTTAAGTATTATTAATGTATGAATTTTGGATGTACAGGATATAATAAATTTTATATGAATAAGGCAATAGCTGCATAGATAGAGCACTGGTAGAGCATCTGACGCTCTGGTTGATTGGCCCTACTTCGAATCCTCTGGCCAGCGTTTTTGCAACTTTTGTATTTTATAAATATTATTGGAGGCCAATTCGCCCAGCTTATCCAAATCGGACCGAACTGAACCGCGAACCAGTTCAGTCGAACCGGTTCAGAATTCGCAGGGCTAGTGAGCGAATTAGGGATCCCTGCTCCAAACTAATAAGGGTCTAACTTTCCACTCCTTTAATTTCTAAGCATTTTCGGTGTTCGGTCCTTAACAAATGGTATCAAAGCCAACATCACGTCTAAAGTTCAGAGTCACTGATGGGGTGACCTGAGATATGGCTACCTAGGGACCCAAAGGGGGTAGAAAAGTAGGGGCTTAGCCATAAGGGGAGAGACGTAGAGTTTGGGTGGGGGTGGCAGTAGGCCCTGCTTTTTTAATTTTATCGTTTGGTTTAAACTTGCCTATCACGATCAGTTGTCCCCTTTTAATGAATTAGTATTAGGTACCAAACATGCACACTGACACTCTTAGTACTCGGGTCACTTTTTGGGATGTGTCATGTAGAATCATCATGTCTTCCGTGTGATTTGACTCCCATGATCTCAAGATCCATGGAGTAAAGGATTGGAATTAAAAACGATCTTCATTGTCTGATTCAATATGGTCGAACACCATCTAATATTAACGGGTAGCCATTAATTTTAGATGACATTTGACTACTTTGAATGAAATGATGGAGATTTTTTTTGTTCGAATCTTTTACATCAAAGAGCTTTAGATCATGGAACATCTATCAAATGGTATACATATTGATTCCACATAGCGTACATCCCAAAGAGTGACCTAAGTACCATGTCACCCGGTGCTTGTACCACTTCCCTAAGACTAACTCATTTTCTCCATCGACTAGCGTTTGTCTCCTATGGAAACCAAAGTGATAGCCACCACAAAGTGGGACGTTGAATACGTGGGATGTGGAGCGTGGTGGTGTTTTTTTACGACCCCACAGTAATAAGGGTTTAACTTTCTACTCTACTTAAGGCTAGGCATTCTTTGAAGTTATATATATATATATATATATATATATATATATATATATATATATATATATATATATATATATATATATATATATGTATATGGATGAGTTGGGGTTGTGAATTTTTATGTCATCACACTTGAGTCAGATGGGTTTGCTATCCTATTACACGTTTATTAGATGGTCTTTCAAGTGTTTGTTATTAAAATGCAAAATTGTGTGTAGCTAGTGGTGAAAAAGATATTAGCTAAGAATTACATGTTTGTTATTAAAACGCAAAATTCTTGAAATGCTAAATCGCAAATTGCATATTCTTTTGTGGATGTTCACTAAATTGGCTTAGACTTAGTTTCGGTTTACTTTGAAATGCTGAATAGTTTTTTCCACAAAAAATCTTATAATTAAATACAACAATAGTTGTACCAATTAATGATTCTTATTCATTTTTCGCTCGATTTTTTCCATTTGCAATATTGTCAATGGTTCTATTTTCTTGAAACACTAATGTGCGGTTTTTGAGAAATAATTTGCACACCATGGGAAACGTCCCTTCATTTACGTACTTTTAAGGTTGTCCTTCCATGAGAGGCAAACTGATGATAGGATTTCTATCTATAGATACAAAAGTTCATTAAGAAATTACTTCTTTTTGATTTTTACCTTTTTTTCTCTCAATAGATTATTTTATTTTATTTATTTTTAAATCTTTAAGCAAATCCTTGTGTTAAAATGAAGCCTCATCTCCAACGGTGTTGATGAAGGTGGTTAGACATATGACTTGGTGGGTTGTAGTATCCTGTAGAAGTGCCTAGTGCGTATAGGTAATCCTGCTACACCAGTTCATAACCAAGGCGGTGCAAATTGTTATTAAACTAGCAACCTGGTCTGCACCTCAACTCTGTAGATAGTTATTCATGTTTGATAGACAACAATCAACTAGGCATCTTACATTTGCTATCAAAGTCTAGTTTGAAGAATTTTATAAATAGATTTTCATTTTTGCTATTTATTACTAGCATGATATATGTATTCATCACCATAATATGCCTTGCGGTGTGCAATGGGGATCCTAGTTCTAATACTATGTTGCAAAATGGGATATATTCTACTTATTAGGTAAATAATTTATGGCATTACTCCAAAGAACGTGGAACTTACTATAGTACCCAAATTTTCAAGCTGTCTTCTAATTGTTTTACTTTAATGGGAGATGTACTAAAAATAGATTGGGTGACATGTGGCTGATGTGAGCTACTAGTCTCAAAGGGTTGGGATAGGCCCATTATGTGTTTCATTGGGTTGACAGAGGTTGGATGTTCCACACTTGCCCACCCTTTTCTAACTACTGAAAATGAAATACCTATTTTTAAGGTAAGGTAAAAAATGGTTTAGTTAGGTGTTCTTTTGTTTTGGTTGACTTGTTGACCTGTTGTTTAGTTTAATATATTTAGTAGAGTTATTTAAGTTAGGAAATTTCTTTAACATATAGAGTTGTAGTAAGTTAGGTTTCTTTATGTAGTTATTGTCAAGGCTATTTGAACACCCCTTATCAATGCGAAAGTTATAGTTTTGAGGAATAGAATTATTTGGGGAGTTTTAGTGCTTCGGGGCCTTGAAGGTCTGCTTCATAATCTGAGTAAGGATTGCTCATACCCTTGTGAAGGGTCACAATTCAAGATTTTGGTGGGTTGTCTTTCTTTCAAGTACCCAAGGGGGTTAAATCTTAAACTTCTGACAATTTTGTTGATTCGAAGATAAAAATCAACTCGTCCCTGGTGTTATATACTTCCGATTGTGCCATAAACCCAACTTTTGACAACATAATTGCAATGAAAATCAAAGATGGCAAAATTTTGTTATGCTAATATCATAATACGCAAGCATAATAAGCAAAAATTAAGATATTTCCATATAGTAAAAATCAATAAAGATCAATTACTACATCCTGAAGCCAATATTTAGTAAGAAAAAAAATATATTTGTAAGAGGGCTTTGATCAATTCTTCATGTTGTAGAGCTCATTCAACGCTTGGTTGGATTCTTCCTCCTCTGTCTAAAGGCTAAGACATTCCCTAAATCTCTCTAATGTCTATGATGACTTTGAACTCCATAGCTTCTGCAAAGGGTCTTTTGCAACGATCCACATAAAATCTCTAGTTTGAAAGAACTAGTCTCGAGGTGCTTCCCTTTGACCTATATGCTAACAATTTTCTCAGGGTCTTGTGTTTTATATCAGCATACTTACCCAGCTTCCGACAGGAAAAACTCAATTGTGGCATTGGAAACGTTGCAAGAACAGTGAATGATAATGCTCTTCATTCTTTGCCAAATGCAAGGCTAGCAAGTTGACATAACATTATAAGAAGGGTCCAAGTAAATTGTTAGTGTGTTTGTCAACACAAAAACACCTTGAGACTGGTTCTTTGAACTGAAGGAGAATGCAAATTATTGTTGCAAAGAAATCTTTGTAGAAGTCGTGGAGTTGGAGTTGTGACTGTTGTATGATAGAGATGGATTTAGGTAGGGTCACAGTCTATAGACTAAAGGAGGACGAAGAATCCAAACAGGTGTTGAATGAGCTCTATAACAAGAACCATTGGTCGAAGTCCTCTTATGGTATAATCTTTTTCATCATTAAGTTTTTTTATTTAGGGTTGTATTTTTATCGTGTGGAAATATTGATGTTTTGCTCACTAATATTTATTATATATCATGGTAGCATTTTTGTAATTTGTTATTTTTGCCCTTCCTTTAGATTTATATTTCCAAAGGTTAGACTTTGTAGTTATGGGTTGAAATCTTAGCTCATCTCCTTACCTCATTAGAAACTTGATCCATGCTAGTCCCAGGCTAGAATTCTTACTAAATCCATATGAGGAGTCTTCTTTCGTGGCGCAATTGGAAGTACATACCACTAGGGACGTACTAATTTTTATCGTGGAAATCAGCAAAAACTGCTAAAGATTAAGATCCAACCTTCTAGGGTGTGATTGGAAGAAAGATAGCTCACAAAAATCTTTAATCGTGACCCTTCGCATGCACGTGGATAATCAATGCTTCATAGATTATGAGGCAGCCTTTCATGGATCTCGAGCCACTAAAAGCACTCAAATTAATCTTTATCAATCCACACTATTTACTTTTATATTGATATGAGGCTATTAAATAGTCTTGACAATAATTAAATAAAGAAACATAACCTTTTATAACTTCCTAATTTAAATAAACCGAATTAAACAATAGGCCAAGAAGTCAATAAAAGAAAGCCCAACTAAACGTATTTTTGACTTCGCCTAACAGGGATTTTATTTTCACCAGAAATGGGGTGGGCGAGAATAAATCCCTTTCCCACTCATAAAATTCATCAATCTTGGGGGCGCGTTGTCACGGGGTCGCACTTCCGCAACCTCAATCCCGTGCGACACCTAACGCACGCTTCGCTAGGTCACTTAATCTCGATACTAATCAATAAGGCGCCCTTCGACGCCTTTTAACCCACATGGTGCTTCGCTACAAGGCAACGGCCAACCCATCTACACATCAGCTATGATACCACCCGCCTAGAGGACGGGAACTCCCCCAACATGGTTACCTCTATTTCACGGCCTACCGTTCAGCTTATCGTGCCCCTTACGACACGCCACTTGCACCGCTGTGCTAACTTGGCCTGCTCAAGCTTCACCCTGTGCACTGCACTAGTACCTCGCTCGCAACAGTCTTAGCATGCAGCTTCCCATGCGACCCTGTCTCGCTCACATACCGAACCAAGCCCACAGCCTTGTACCTCGCGCTCGCGTGCCCAACTGAGTCCCACGCAGCTGGCCTTCATGTGCGTTCCGAATTACTAGCACCGTTCGTCCTTAGCCCACATGCTGTCGTGCTCAACTGAGTCTCACGCAACGCCCTGGTGTTCTCCTCGCGAGGTTGCCCAGTCGTATGCACTGCGACGCGTAGTCCGGAGCCATACTTTAACCTCCCTTGGGTGCCACACGGCATCGCTGCGTCGACGTCCTAGGCCCACCCTTTCAGGCCTATGAGACACTTGCGCCCCCTCTGGCAACGCAAGGCCCCATGTGCGGGGGAATAACTCTCAAGCTCCCTTCCCCTATATAAGGGTAAAACAGTCATTCAGCCAGAATGGCAAGAGAACCTCAAACCCCTTGGTTTGACATACCGCAACGCCTCTTGCATTGCTAGCCCACCTTGGCTATGTCGCGACCGTGACGTCCCCGCGTCCTACCCCCATGCGACCGTGTCGCGTCCTCGCAGCGCGACCACGTCGCCAGGCTCACTTGGCCCCATGTCGCGTGCCCTCCTGGCACCACATGTCGTGCTACACGCACCATGCTGCAAGCTCGAGTATTGGCCCCGTCACATCCTCCACCACTCTATAAATGTCAACGTCCTCGTTGACGTATGATCATAGTGAACTGACCCCGCCAACTCCTCCCAGCTTGTTCGCATCTCATTTCTAGTTCTTAGGTCCGCACCTTCCCACTAGCTCCCCACTGTCACTCCGGTCGGGTCGACTTGGTTCTGTTATCACAAGGCCCTCACCCATGGGTTAAAATATCGGATTACCGATACGTATCGTCCGAGCTCCAAAACGATACGTATCGGACGATACGTATCGGTACCGGTATGTATCGGACGATACATTGAATGTATCGTTCGATACATTCAATACATTGAATGTATCGGACGATACATTCAATGTATCGTCCGAGTCCGATACCGATACGTATCGTCCGATACGTATCGGTATCGGACGATATTTTGATCCATGCCCTCACCTGTTAACTAGCTCAGGGATGTCGCGTGCCCTCTTGACACCGCATCGCGTGCCTCCGCACCAGTTGTTCAAGGATGTCGCGTGCCCTCTTGACACCACATCGCGTGCCTCCGCACCAAGTTGCTCATGGATGTCGCGTGCCCTCTTGACACCACATCGCGTGCCTCCGCACCAATTTGCTCAATAGCATCATCGCTTATGGATCGGACTTGGCTCTGATACCAAAATGTCACGGGGTCACACTTCCGCAACCTCAGTCCCGTGCGGCACCTAACGCACGCTTCACTAGGTCAGCCTACTCCTGATACCAACAGTCGCGGGGCATCCTTCGACGCGCTTTTAACCCGCGCGGTGCTTCGCTACCGCGTGCAACGAAGCCAACCCATCTATACATCAGCTCTGATACCGCCCGCCTAGAGGACGGGAACTCCCCCAACATGGTTACCTCTATTTCATGGCCTACCATCCGGCTTATCGTGCCCCTTACGACACGCCACTTGCACCGCTGTGCTAACTTGGCCTGCTCAAGCTTCACCCTGTGCACTGCACTAGTACCTCGCTCGCAACAGTCTTAGCATGCAGCTTCCCATACCACC
Source organism: Chloranthus sessilifolius (assembly GCA_021018995.1). Taxonomy (NCBI): domain Eukaryota; kingdom Viridiplantae; phylum Streptophyta; class Magnoliopsida; order Chloranthales; family Chloranthaceae; genus Chloranthus; species Chloranthus sessilifolius. The sequence continues at coordinate 47,128,003 of CM037596.1, forward strand.
CTGTCTCGCTCACATACCGAACCAAGCCCACAGCCTTGTGCCTCGCGCTCGCGTGCCCAACTGAGTCCCACGCAGTTGGCCTTCATGTGCGTTCCGAATTACTAGCACCGTTCATCCTTAGCCCACATCTTTGTCGTCTTTGGCCCAGAGTCCCACAGTATACAGTGTTCTCATGAGGTTGCCCAGCCGTATGCACCGCGACGTGTAGTCCGGAGCCATACTTCAACCTCCCTTGGGTGCCACACGGCATCGCTGCGTCGATGTCCTAGGCCCACCCTTTCAGGCCTAGGAGATACTTGCGCCCCCTCTGGCAACGCAAGGCCCCGTGTGCGGGGGAATAGCTCTCAAGCTCCTTTCCCCTATATAAGGGTAAAACAGTCATTCAGCCAGAATGGCAGGAGAACCTCAAACCCCTTGGTTTGACATACCGCAACGCCTCTTGCATTGCTAGCCCACCTTGGCTATGTCGCAACCGTGACGTTCCCGCGTCCTACCCCCATGCGACCGTGTCGCGTCCTCGCAGTGCGACCACGTCGCCAGGCCCACTTGGCCCCATGTCGCGTGTCCTCGTGGCACCACATGTCGTGCCACACGCACCATGCTGCAAGCTCGAGTATTGGCCCCGTCATAGCGTGATCACTATTTAGCGATCATGTGCCATCTCGTAACATGTATGGAGCCCACCACTGTGACCTTCCTCCTCTCTCTTTCCTCCTTCGTCTATTCTTTCTTCTCCCTATATTTATTCTTCTCAATTTTCTTCTTCTTAATTTTCTTCTTGTATTCTCACCCTGCTACCTCCCCACTTCTTCAATTTCTTCCAAGAATAGGGCATTATGGTTCTTGGTAGGGCCCTTGTTTAGATTCCGTCCCCTTTGAAAAATTCGATCACGGATTTCCATGATAGTTCGAGCCCATACTCTCCAAGGGGTACTCTTCCTTGGTCAACTTTTCTTCTCCTCATGGTTGATTTGTAAGGATGATGCCTTGAGTGATTCTCGTGTCATTGCAATTGTTGCAAGAAGGGAAGATCATCGTATACATTGTATATGGAATCTCCATAAATCATACCTTGAGTGATTCGTGTGTTGCTGCAGATGTTGCAAAAAGAGACGATCTCGTATTCATTGTATATGGGATCTCCAAAACTCATTCTTCATGCATGTTGCTCCATTTTTTGTCATAGTTACGTATTGATCTTTTAGGGTTGGAATTTGTTGATCAATTAGAGTTTGCTAAGATGGAACTTTCTCTAATACCAAATGGTGCAATCAGAAGTAGATAGCACCAGGGACATGTTTCTTACTGCAAAAAGTAACAAAAACTGCTAAAACTAGAAGATTAAGATCTAACTTTCTCGGGTAATTAGGACACAAAAATCTTCAATCGTGGGCCTTCACAAGCACAAAAGCAATTCTTTACATATTATGAGGCTGTCCTTCACGGATTTCAAGAGACAAATCATTCGAATTAATTCTATTAATCAATGTTCTAATTTTATGTTGATGAGGTTTTTTAAATAGCCTTGACAGAAATTATATAAAGAAACTCAATCTATTATAACTTCCTATTTTTAAGAAATTTTTTTCATTAATTGTAGTTAAAAACTAAAAAACAAGTTGAGCCAAAATAATAGATAATGTAATTAAATTATTTTTCACGTTCCCTTAAAAATAGGGATTTTATTTTCACCAGAAATAGGGTCGGCGAGAAGGGACTCCTCGCCCCTCTTAAAAATACGGATTATTGGGGTACATGATCGCTCATCTATTGACACATGTGGGGCCCGCCCTGCCGTGATCTCTTTCTTCTCTCCTCCATTTGCCGCTTCCTTTTTTATTGAGTGGTACCTTCGTCTCTTCTTTCTTCTTCTTGATTTTTTGTACTTCTCCTTGATCCGCCTCTTGTTGTTGTTGTATTCTCATCCTACTCCCCCCACACGTCTTCAATTTCTTCCGTCTTCCTCCTCTTTTTTATGGAAATTCATCAAGAATATCAGATTAGGGTTCTTGGTAGGGTCTCAAAATCTTATATAATCACACCATTTCATAATCAATAGTAATGAGTTAGCGATAGTAAATTATTACAATATTTTATTGTTTTTGTTGATAATATTCACTTATTATTGCAAATCCAAATCTTTTCTCTAGCCACATTTGTAAGTGACATTATCATGGTGCATAAGAGGGAGCTACGTTTAAAAAAATAGTTGGAACATTTAACCAATATTTAATTGACCATACTGTATTGTTCCCTATGTGATTTTCTTACGGTATAATATAAATTTGTTACAATCACTGTACCCACTTTTCATCATATTCTGCAGCTCGAATATCCTTATAGGAGAATCAAGTTTGATGAACCTGAAATGTATTCCTTTATGCAACAAAAGTAGATGAGGCTGTATATACATGCTGCATGATGGCCTATATGCCCTTATGAGAGAAGGGTCATGCTATACCGTAGGTTTTACTCCTCTTCGGTGCCACTTTTTTCATATTTTAAAATAAGTAAAGATGAACATTTTCATTCCAAGAGATGGGTACATCTGGATCAAACCCAAGAGAGATGCTTAGGAGGTTCCTAAGAACACAGCAAAAGGAAAATACAAATATGAAAATGCTCACCAAAGGTCAGCAACAAAACAACTAAAAGACAAACTACATAGTAAGAGCTGAGGGCCTTTACTCTTCAATCCTTGGATACCTTTTTATGCCATTTATGCAATATGTTTTGCGATGTACCCCAACTATCACAGCATGAATGAATTAAACAGTAGGCCCTAGTTATGAGGAATAAAGATTATGCATTGATATTTAATCATCTACTGTAGACATGGCAACTGGCCAATAGTAGGAATCTCTTGTAAATGGCCGGGCTCATGGTCAGGCCGAGTCTAATCCCCCCCCCCCCCCCCCCCCCCCCCCATAATGTTTACACAATTAGGCTAGTCAACTTGGTTTTGTTGGTACTTGACTACAAAGGGTACCTTTATTTGCACCCGTTGAAACTGTAGAGCATCCAACTTGTATATGTACCGTTAAGTTGTGCAACAGATTGTAGTAGCACCCAATATTTGGTACTCACTTATACAGTGGGCCCGCTTATTGCTTCGTTCGGCTTATGTGAGTCCGGATTTCAAGCTTTGCAGTTGATACCTACGGTTCGTACGCTCCGTATCCTCCGCTATTGGAACGACTATGTAGGAGCTCTTTGTTGTCAATAGAGGAACCGGTTTCCCCCTGGATTTTGAGTACAAACATACATATAGCTCCTGTGCTTGATAGGGACTCTCTTCAACCAGAGTTTGAAAGCATAGTTGTTCTACCCAGTTTCAAGATAGGGGGAAGAGAAGGCTTGTTATGTATACTCCACTCCCAGGTTTCGGCTACCACCTGTCTTAGCTTTCCTATTAGCTTAGTTATAGATAGGTCAATAGGTTCCAATGGGTGCTTCAATCGTAGGTCCATTTATTTACTGGTTATGGATTTGCGTCTGCATATGTCATTGGTGGTTATTGATCTTAGTCTCTAGTTCGGTTCTACTTACAAGTTTTGAGATCCTAATGTGGAAAAGGCTCTCTAACTATGTTGGCTACAATCTAGCTTTCTTTTCCAAATTTTAAGACCTGATTGACAGCAGTCTCACTGAAGAAACAAATGGATTTTTATTTTCTCACAAGACCTTTGAAGCCTTAATGCTTCCTTTACTTCCATTTTTCTTAACTTAGGAATGTAGAGGACAATGATGAATTTAGGCCAATAGCTTAGTCTTAGCTTGCAGCCTGAACAGCCTTAAACCCCATCTGTCCTTTTGACTCACAGACCAACATTAGTGATAATTTAAAGACAATTTTTCTCTTTGGAAAGCAATCAGTTATCCCATGTTCCTAGTTTGGGAACACATAAGGTTGAGAAGCTGGCTAATGATAGATTGCTTATGTGACATTTATGGGAGTTATCATAAGATACCTTCTCTTACTGTAATTTGGAAGCAACAATGCACTGTTCGGCTTTTTTCATGCAACATCAACATGGTCAACATATCGTCAATGTGCAGTCTTTGTTATGAGCAAGGAGATGATGAAAACAATAATTATTGATAATTTGAGATGTATAATTGCATCATTTTGGATTTTGGTTGTGCACAAAATTCAAGGCATATACCATGTAAGTGATAGGTCTTTTTTTTATGAATTCAGTGATAAGGTTGTATTGTGCATCATGGGAAGGAAGTGAGTTATGCACGGTTATCAAAAGTTGATGCAATCAAATCTTGTTTTACATGATCTTGACCTTTTTTCAATCGAGAGCGATTTCAAACACAATGAAAATTTTCTGCTGGGAGGCTTATCTAGTTGTCTACTTAACGAACCCAAGATCATGTAATTCTAATTTGCATTATGGCCTAAATATGGACATGTTGCAAGGATGTAATGAATTGTAAGAATTTTAGGAAGTCTTTCTATTTTGAGTTGTTTTTATTAATAAAAATTGTAGTTTATCTTCTCTTTGAGTACCGAAATGGGATTTTGATTTATTTGTCCTTGGTTCGTAGTTCGTACATTCTTTACCATATTTATTTTTGGGACCTTATCTACAAACATTGCATCATCTTTGTCATATGTACTAGTAATTTTTTTTGCCATATATTGTTTCTATTGTACTTTCATTTAGTTGTTAGTAAAATTTTATGTACTCGAAAATAAAACAAAATCGGCATATGCAATTATCTCCAGTCACACATAATGAATGCTTAAATGGGTGACTATGAGATTTCAAAGGTGCTCTAGAGTGTCACCTTTAGTTTACTTTTATTGATATTTGACATTCACCCCCATTAATGTGTCTATGCCCTAGGTATCGTAAGGACTTTGTGACTTCAAGTATTTCATGACTTCTGTTAACATTTTTTTTCCAAGTTGAAACAAAAACTGTAAAAAATGTACATGGACTAAGATTTTGATCTAAGATGTATATCAAAGACACCTTCACATTCAAGGATGCATACATATCACTTCTCATGAACATAACGTCATCAATTTAAACTAATAAAACAACTATCTTGCTATTGCAATGACATATGAGCTATTAGGGGTCATGAGAATGCTGAGGTAGATCAGCTTGAACATTTACATAATGGAATGGATATGTCCTAAGGATCGATAAAAAAAAGTGATGATATCAACCCAAAGAGCTCGCTTGAGAACACGGTTGCCTAGTTAAAGTAAATATATCCTAGAAGCTAGACATGTAAACTTTCATTTATTATCTTGATAGAAGGGTTTCTTATGGCTCGTTTGGATCTCTGAGTTAAAAAATATGACTTTTGTTTTTAAAAAATGTTTCAATGCCATGTTTGAGAAATTCATAGGGGGACAAATTTCCATGGACCAAGAAGTCTATTTAATCCCAAAATAGAGGGACATTTTAATTCCACCAAAACAGGATGGAATTAGACAGTCGTTAAAATTAGACATGACGATCACCACCACCTCCACCACGACCATGATCACCACCCCTCCATCACGATCACGACAACCACTTCCACTGCAACCTCCACCACGACCACAACCACCACACCACCATGATCACCACCTTCTCCACCATGTTGTCCATGACTACCACGACCACTTCCTCCATCTCCAGCCCCCCCCACCCCCCGCCACGACAGTTATCACCACCACCTCTACCACGATCACCACCACCACCTTTTCTACCACGATCATGACCACTACAACAACCACGAGTCCACCACGATCACTACCTCCCCCGCCACGACCACGGCTATCTCTTTCACAACCACACATCACCATCACGCCCACCTTCTCCACCACTACTACCATCGCTACACCATAAACCACCACCACCTCCACCATGATCACAACCACCAAACAGTTGACAGAGCCATCACTATAGAGTTCCATATGTTACCCAAACAACTAACATATTAGGCCTTGGGAAGTCCTCTATGTCACCCAAATAGCATAAAGACTAGTTCATGGATATATTATTCTCCAAACAAATTTGTCTCAATTAAAAGCCACTGGATCTAAATGGTCCCTTATGGTCTATTTGGAGATCCCACATTTAAGAAAGAATTGCCCATCAATGTGCAAACTGTAAGAATTTTAGCGAAAGAAACAACAATCTTGTCATAAGCTATACTATATTCATTCTTTTAGCATTCATTATGTAATCGAGTTTTTATACTTCTGTATTTACCATCCTAGAGCAGATATACCTTTTTTTTAATGGAGTACACCCTTTAAAACTCAACGGGATAATTCCTTCAAGTCAAAGAACTATATTCCAAGCATCATTGGCTTCAAGAGTTAACAATTCCTCTTACTTACCATGATACAACAGATATACCTTCTTGATGGAGTACATCCTTTAAAGCTCGACGGGATAGTTCCTTCAAGTCAAGAGATTAGATTCCAACCATCATCGGCATCAAGATAACGATTCTTCTTGCTTAAGATCTCCTTTAACGTTAATATTGGCCTACTTATAACTGAAGGCAACCACATTATTATAGAAGTAAAGGTAGAGTAATGTGAATATTTGATGTAGGCCAATGACATATATTGCATAAGTGCATTCTTTAAAAAAAATGTTTGATTAGTGCATTTGATTTTGTGGGTTGAGATTCATGTTGGATACATTCTCATGATGATGCAGCTGTTATTCACCACATAAGAAGACAAGTGGGGAAAAGGTCATGTTGACCTTAGAAGGATTACATCATTTATTATATTAGTTCACATGTGGGAATTAAGAAGAGATGCCATTAAGGAGTGTTTGAAAAGATTGTTATTTCTAATACTTTGGTTAGCATAAATTTTGGATGCGATAGGACAAAATCTGCAAAAAGAAGAGCTATAATTAATAATTAAAATAGAGTAGGAGTAGTTTACTTATTTCAAAAGGAACTTGCATTACAATTTAACTTCTCTTTGTGAACAATTATTTCTCCTTTTCACCTATACAATTTCACATGGGATAGATGCTCTCTGTTTTTATGTGAGCTTAGTCAAAGACTAGGTTATCTGATACATGTGGGGACGACAACTAATGTAGAACGGCGAAGGCATAATAGGGGGAGCTGAGGGGTGATACAATGATAAGCCCATTTACCGATGGAACCTCTAGAGAAATCCTTCAGAGATGATTTGTGAGCTGCAGGAAGAGCATAGTGACAAATCTCGCTGAAATTCAGCGAAATTCGCCGAAAAGGGGATCTAACGAAAATTTCTGTAATTTCCGGTAATTTCAGTAATTTTCTTTCTTATATTTATTTATTTATTTTTTAAATATGTTAGTAATTTAGTATATATTTTAGTATTTTTTAAATTAATATTAATATATTTTCTATATATTTTTATCCCCAAAATTTTCCCAGAAGTATCGAAATTAATCCGAAATTTACCGAAAGGGACCCCCCACCGAAAAATTACCGAAAACAAAATTTGTCACTATGAGGAAGAGCATTTGACGAACTTTTGTATGCCTTTTGACTCTCTTTTGCAGCTCCTAATTTCAGAGAATAATTCAGTTGAATCCTATTCTTCACATAGTTTATGCCAAATCTGTTTGGGATGATAAATCACTTAGAAGGGCCATGGAATTGAAGTGCACATCATTTGTGGAGCACAAAGACTTCTTTGACTTGATTTATTTTTTGGAATCTTATTCAATGCTCATGATGAGTCTTAGGTGATTGTATGCGAGTTCCAATGCCAAGATTTCAAACATTGGCTAATAGTTATTGGCGGTTTGTTGGTTTTGATACTCTTTCTAAAGCTTGGAGCAGTAGCGTTGAACACCCTTGATCGTATTGAAGTCTTAGTACGATGTTGGATAAGAGCTGACAGTGATTGGTGCTTGCCCCAGTTTTTGGTAAGGCACATTGTATAGATTCTTGTGATAGAGATGAAGTAATTAGAGGTGAAATAAGGCTATCAGATTAGGTTAACTCGTTAAGGTTAGGAGAGATGAAGGTGAAGGAGGAAGAGGAAGAAATGGAAGTAGAAGAAAGAGTAAAGAGGGTATTGAGGAAGTCTCAACCCCCTTTACCATTAGATATATACTACATATATATACATATATATAGTATATTGTATATGCAACAGTACTAGACACACCTAGACACACACCAACTAATTACATAATGCACACCAACACACCCCCTGAAGTTGAAGCATAGATATTAATCATGCCTAACTTGGATACATGCTCACAAAATCTAGACTCCCCAAGCTCTTTGGTTAGAGCATCTGCAATGTGTTCCTTGGTGTTAACCTGAGGAACACAAAAGTTCACTTGATTTTCGATTATGTGTTTGGTTGCTTCATTATCTCCAAAACAGTTCATGGGGAGCTTCAGATGGTTTTCTAAATTAGCAAGGATAAACCTGATTCACATTCCTAAAAAAGATCCCCTTGAAACATGGCTCTATATTCAGTTCTATATGGTATTTTCTTACTTGGTGTCACAAAATTGCCTCCAACGAAGGTACAATATCTAGTGGTGGATCTCCCATTGCTTAGGGTTCCAACCCTATTAGCATCTATATATATTTTCAAGTCAAAGTGGCCATGGACACCATATAACAATCCTGTTCTAGGATTAGACTTCAAGACTTATGGCAAAAGCAATGTCTGGCTATGTAACATTAAGGTACATGAGTGTTCCATCAAGTCCCTCATACATCTGAATATCTTGGAAAGGTTCATCATCTTTATCAGTAATCCTATGATTGTGCTCCATAGGAGTATTCGAAGGTCTATATCCCAACATGCCTGCTTGCTTAAGTAAATCAAGAGTGTAGTTTCTTTGGGAGAAAAGGATATCCCTTTTGATCTGGCTACTTCAACCCCAATAAAGTGTATGAGAGGACCCAAAAATTTTATATCGAATATCTGACTTCAGTACTATTTAAGTCTTCAAATCTCTTCCTCATCATCATCATTGTAACAATAATATTATCCACATTAATAATTAGTACAGGAAGCCGAACACCTCTCTTCACAAACAAATTATGGCTATAGTGACTTTTCTTATATCCAAATTTCAGAAGCACTAAACTTCTTTAACTAGCCTCTTGGTCACTGCTTCAACCCATATATAGCCTTGTTGAGACAACACACTTGTGCCCTCTCTCCCTCATGTGAAAATTCTGGGGGAAAAGATAAACTTCTTCCTGAAGATCTTTGTGAAGAAACACATTCTTAAGCTCTAATTGATGAAGAGTCCATTTCTTAAGAGCTGCGAGAGATAAGAAGAAACAAATAGTCCATTTTCACAGCCCGAGTAAAAATCTTATAATCAATACTATATGTTTATGTGAATTCCTTAGCCACCAATCGGGCCTTATACCTCTCAACAGTACCATTTGACCTATAGTTCCCATGAGGGGATTTTGATCGATTGAAACAAGTCATATGAGATTAATTGAAGGCTAGGTTAATTAATACATGTGACATGTAAACTAATGCAGAAGAACGAAGATGTAGATAGGGAGAGTCAAGGGACAATCCAACGGAGCCCATTCACCCCATGGAGACTCTAGAGAAACTCCGTTTTAAAGATGTTTTGTGAGCTGCAGGAAGAGAGCTTGCCAAAGTTTGTATGTTTTTTTACTCTCTTGCAGTTCCTAATTTCAGAGAGAGATTTAGTTAAATCCTATTCTTCACTCAATTTATGAAAAATTCGTTTGTGATGATAAATCACTAAGAAGGCTTTGGAATTGAAGTGCACATCATTCGTCGAGCACAAAGACTTCTTAGCCTTGAAGTCTTTTTATGAGAACTTATCCAATGCACATGATGATTAGGTGATTGTATGCGTGCTATACATGGCCATGATTTTTAAACATTGGCTGGTAGTCATTGGCAGCTCGTTGGTTTTGATACTATGACTTAAACTTAAAGAAGTAGTATTAAGCATGGTTAAAAATTCTGTCGGAATTTTGAAATTTTCGGTTGGAATGTTCTAGTTCCGGCATGGACCGGAACGGAAGTAAGGTAATTCCGGTCACCCCCTAATTTTCATTTAAATTTTGTTGGAATTTATTTCCGATGGAAAAGGTGCCAACTTAAACTGAAACCATATAAAAATTCGAAAATGCCACTTGAGAACCAATTTTTTCACTATGTATTGACCCATATCTATCATATTTATTTTACATAACTGAAAAAGAAAAGAAAAGAAAGGTAGAAATTTATCTTATAATGATTTCCCTTGGATTTACGTTGATTATCTGCCAATATTTCGTTGAATGAGGCTAGATTTAAGGAGATAGGGTCTCAAGTTGAGACTCTCAACTAGCAAAGAGGTAGAGAGGAGAGAGGAAGGATAGAGAATAGAGAAAAAATTGGGACTCAAGTGGCATTTTCGAATTTTTATATGGTTCCACTTTAAGTGGTACCTTTTCCATCAAAAAGATAAAATTCTAGTGGAATATAGGTGAAAATTAGGGAGTGCTCGGAATTACCCTTACTTCTATTCCAGCACGTTGGAACCGAAACATTTCGGTTGGAACGGCGGAATATTGAACCATGCCGGTAATTACACTCCTACAATATGCGGATGATACAATGATTTTTTGCAGGGGTGTGAGACAAGGTAAGAGCTAGTAGGGTGGTTCTTACAGTATATGAGGCGGTCTTGGGTTAGAAAGTCAACTTGCATAAATAAAAATTAACAGCGGTTTGGGTGGATGAACATATCATAAACAGTTTGGCGAAGAAGTGCGCTGCATGGTTAAAGCTTTACCAATTTCTTATTTGGGGTTGCCTTTGTGCCAGCAAAACGAGGGCTACCCTTTGAGAACCAGTGATTCAAAGGTATGAGAGGAGGCTGACGGTCTGGAAGGAAGGGTAAACTATTTAGAAATTTATCTTATAATGATTTCCCATGGAATCACGTTGATTATCTACCAATATCTCGTTGAATGAAGCTAGATTTAAGGAGATAGGGTCTCAAGTTGAGACTCTCAGCTAGCAACGACGTAGAGAGGAGAGAGGAAGGAGAGAGAATAGAGAAAAAATTGGGACTCAAGTGGCATTTTCGAATTTTTACATGGTTCCACTTTAAGTGGTACCTTTTCCATCGAAAATACAAAATTCTAGTGGAATATAGGTGAACATTAGGGAGTGCTTGGAATTACCCTTACTTCTGTTCTGGCACATTGGAACCGGAACATTTCGGTTGGAACAACAGAATATTGAACCATGCCGGTAATTGCACTCCTACAATATGCGGATGATATTATGATTTTTTGCAGGGGTGTGAGACAAAAGGTAAGAGCCAGTAGGGTGGTTCTTACAATATATGAGGCGGTCTTGGGACAGAATGTCAACTTGCATAAATCAAAATTAACAGTGGTTCGGGTGAATGAACATATATCATAAACAGTTTGGCGAAGAAGTGCGCTGCATGGTTAAAGCTTTACCAATTTCTTATTTGGGGTTGCCTCTGTGTCAGCAAAACGAGGGCTACCCTAAGGGAACCAGTGATTAAAAGGTATGAGAGGAGGCTGACGGTCTGGAAGGAAGGGTAAACTATTTAGAAATTTATCTTATAATGATTTCCCATGGATTTACGTTGATTATCTGCCAATATCTCGTTGAATGAGGCTAGATTTAAGGAGATAGGGTCTCAAGTTGAGACTCTCAACTAGCAAAGAGGTAGAGAGGAGAGAGGAAGGAGAGAGAACAGAGAAAAAATTAGGGCTCAAATGGCATTTTCAAATTTTTATTTGGTTCCACTTTAAGTGGTACCTTTTCCATCGAAATACAAAATTCTAGTGGAATATAGGTGAAAATTAGGGAGTGCTCGGAAATACCCTTACTTTTGTTTCGGCACGTTGGAACCGGAACATTTCAGCTGGAACGGCGGAATATTGAACCATGCCGGTAATTGCACTCCTACAATATGCGGATGATACGATAATTTTTTGCAGGGGCGTGAGAGAAAAGGTAAGAGCTAGTAGGGTGGTACTTACAATATATGAGGCTGTCTTGGGACAGAAAGTCAACTTGCATAAATCAAAATTAATAGCGGTTCGGGTGGATGAACATATCATAAACAGTTTGGCGAAGAAGTGCGCTGCATGGTTAAAGCTTTACCAATTTCTTATTTGGGGTTGCCTCTGTGCCAGCAAAACAAGGGCTACCCTATGGGAACCAGTGATTCAACGGTATGAGAGGAGGCTGACGGTTTAGAAGGAAGGGTAAACTATTTAGTGGGGGAAGGCTTTTACTTATCAAAGTAACTCTATCCAGCTTGTCGGTGTTTTATATGTCCTTATTCTGATGTCCGAGGGCGGTGATTGATCATCTTGAACAAATTGAAAGAACCTTCCTTTGGGAATGGACAAATTGTAAGAACCTTCCTTTGGGAAGGAGGGGCAAGATAAAAATATCATCTAATAATTGGCAAGTTTTCCACTTTTCTAGAGAGGGGAAGGGGTTGAGAATACGAAGATTAGAAGAGGTGAATAAAGCATTCTTTGGAATGTGGTTGTCGAGCCTGGGAGTTGAAAGAGAAAAGGCAAACCTATGGCTCCAAGTGCTAGGTAATAAATATGGTTGGATCGAAAATGATTGGGGATCGAGATAGTGGTGGGAGAGGGTCGGCTTGGTGGAAAGGGGTGTGCTCGGTGCTTCCGGCTTTCATGAAATGTATTACATATAGATGGTGGGGGGGGGGGGGCGCAGGAGATAGAGTCCTGTTATGGCATGATGTCTGGATTGATGAGCATACATATAGAGTAGCTGATTCTTTGGCAAGGAAAGCCAGCTCCACTCAGGCTGATTCTTATTGTGATAGATTGGCCTGTAAAGACCCAATTCGATATCAAGTCCAATAGTAATTTTAGTATTACTACATTTATAATTTGTGTATATTGGGGTTTTAGTTAAATTACTAATTAGATAGGTTAATTTGGTATTGAGACAATTGTTAGGGACACATGAGTAATTCAATAAATAAGGGGGCAGTTGGGCATTGGTGAGATTATAAAGGGTATATTAAGAATCTAATAATTAGAGGGGCATATATGACCTTTGGTTCACAAGAGATTGAGAAGAGGTTAAGAGGATCTAGAAGGGGCGAGTGAGTGTGAGTCTCGTGTGGGCTTGTAAAAGCAAATAATAAATAAATAAATACCATAGAGAGATTGAGAGAGAAATTGTGAGAGGGAGAGACCTTGAGAGAGAGAGAGAGAGAGAGAGAGAGTTGGTGAAGAAACTAAAGGAAGAAGACTAGGGAAGAAGAACCATTCTAAATCTTTTTTTTTTTATCAGTAAAGAAAAGTTATATTGATAAACAGCAAGGCGCTGAGTAATACAATACAAGGAAAAGATCAAAAAATCGAGAAAAAAGAAATACAAAAAACAAAAGCCCAGCCACGACTATTGCCAAGGCGCGAGCAGCCCATGAGCCCAGACCCCGGCTTAGCCCGGGTCCCAAATTAAATGCTCGCCATCCTGCATAAACCCCCCTCTGGCCACCCAGAGCCACAACAAGTCCTTGATGGGCTTCATAATCATCCCCACTGGGCGGCTTTTCTCCTCAAAGATCTGCGTGTTCCTTTCTTGCCATATTCTCTAGAATACGACGAAAGGGGCAGTCCTCCGATAGTCCCCTATCTGACTCTCGAAGTTCACATTCGACCATGTCAAGAATTGAAGGTACGACGATTTCGGCATAACCCTGCTCATGTTAACGAACTTTAACACAATGCTCCAGATCTCCTGCGCCACCACACAATGGAGCAGCAAATGCGAGGCAGATTCCTCCCCTATGTTGCACATAACACAATGGTTTGGGACATCCTTCCCCCTACGGATTAGCTGGTCCAACGTAAGAATTTTCCCCTTGAAGAGGGTCCAAGCGAAAAACTTGATTTTGGGAGGGATGGGCGCCTTCCACAGCTTAGCGCGCGGTCGTCTTGATATCATCCTATAATAGGATTTCACGCTGAAGATACCATCCCTGCTGGGGACCCACGTAATCAGGTCTTGTCCCTGTGGGTGTCGTTGCGTCTCATAAAGCTTGAGGATGAGAGTTGAGAACGAACCAACCTCTTCGTCTCTTAGTAGCCTCCTCGTAGTCACATCCCACCATCGACCCCCTGGTTCTCCTCAACAAATTCCTCGACCATCCCAAGCTGATTCGTAGATAAAGCGTAGATGTCGGGGAAGGAATCTTTGAGGGGCCTACTATCCGCCCACACATCTTCCCAGAATCGGATGCGAGTGCCGCAGCCCCATCTGAAATTCAACCCTCTAGTAAACACTGACCAAGTGCTGCAAATATTTCTCCACCATGCTGACGTCCCCCTATGTGTCGCTATGCAGATACCCTAATTGCCTATGGATTGTCCATACTCGCTAGAGACTACCCCTCTCTTCCATCCTTCCCGCTCACCAAAACCATTTCCCTAAAAGCGCAATGTTGGTACTCCTCAAATTGCGAATGCCCAGCTCACCGCAGCCGACGGGTAGTTGACAAGCATCCCAATTTACAAGGTGATGTCTTTTGTCTGATCCCGAGCCCTCCCATAGGAAACTTCGTTGAATCTGCTCCAACCTGTTGATGACCCCCAACAGGCACTTAAACATCGACATATAGAATATTGGCAGGGAAGATAAGATTGATTTAACTAGGACGAGACGCCCCCTGCTACTAAGCAACTTCCCTTTCCATGAGGACAACCTCTTTTCGAACCTTTGAACAACCGGATCCCAATCCCTTGCAGTAGGTAGTCTAATCTCGAGCGACAGGCCCAAGTACGTAATCGACAAGTTTTCTATTGGGCAGTCCACAATTTGAGCAAGTGCAGTCGTCAAGGGTCCTCGCTGCCAATACCAATACCTGTTATAGAAGATTTGGATAAATTTGTGCGCTGCCCGAACACCGCCTCATAGACTGTCAGAACATCTCACATCGTTCTACATTCCCCAACCTCAGCCACCCCGAAAAAAACTGTCTTTCGCATATTGCAGATGCGAAATGTATTTGTCATGACTTCCCACTTGAATTCCAGTTATTCGGGATAGTTGTCTCTCCCGTGCAATCAGCCCCGACATCGCTTTGGCGATGATATTAAAGGAAAAGGGGGATAAGGGGTCTCCCTGCCGGATCCCTCTGAAGCTCTTAAAATAGCCCGCTGGTGTGCCGTTGATTAGTATCGAAAACTAAGCTGAGGAGACGCAGCCCCGCACCCAACTCCTCCATTTAGCACCAAAACCCATCCTCCCAAGCATGTAGTCAAGGAAGACCCAACTTTCCCGATCATATGCTTTCTCCATGTCCACCTTCCATAGAAATGCGGGTTTACGATCAATGTGCGCTGAATGGATCGTCTCCCGGGCCACAGCAACTAGATCCACTAATTGCCTGCCCCGTATGAAGTCTCCCTGATTATCTGATATTATATTGGTCATAACCGGCTTGAGGTGATTGGCAAGCACTGTGGCTATAATCTTGTATAGGCAAGTGATGAGGCATATCGGACGGAAGTCAGAAATATCCTCAGCCCCATCTTTCTTGGGTATGAGGGTGATGAACGTGGGATTAAGACTCCGACCAATGAAACCAGTAGCAAAGAACTCGTGCAGAATCTCCATCAGATCAGCCTTGATGTTCACCCAGAAAAATTGGAAAAATTCCATGGTGAAACCGTTGAGACCCGGCGCCTTATTTTTGGCCCCAAGTCTGATCACCTGCCAGACCTCTTCACTAAACTGTTGTTCCATCCCCGTGCGATCCTCAGCGGAGATAGACTTGAATGACAACCCGTCCAGCTGAGGCCGCCGCAGCCCCTCGTCGGTGTATACATGTTCATAGTACGCAACGATGTTCTCCCGGATCAGCTCCTCCTCCGAATAGGGTGACCCATCCACTACAATGCTTCCAAAATAATTTGATTTGTTACGCGCGTTGGCCACAACATGGAAATATTTGGTGTTGGCGTCGCCCTCCTTGAGCCATCTGACCTTTGCCTTTTGTTTTCGGCTTACCTCTTTGGCAAAGCACACATTATTGAACTCTAATTTTGTAAGGAATCTCTCTTCTCGTTCGACCGTCGTAAGTGCTCTAGCCTCCTCCATGTTGTCCAACTCTTGCAGCCGACTTAGCAGAGCCTCCTTTTTTATCTGAACCAAACCATATACGTCCCTGTTCCACACCTTAATTCTGTCCTTAACCCTACCCAGTTTGGAAATGAATTTGTAGGCCGCCGTTCCATGAGAAGTCGGTTCATCTCACGAAGACTGGACCAGTTCCTGAAATCTCTCATCCAGAAGCCACATGTTCTCGAATCGGAAGGGGGATGGCCCTTTCGTGCGTGTCACAGGTAAGGACCACCGGACGGTGATCGGATGTAGGCCGCGCTAGGCATTCCATCCTTACGGCTGGGAACAGTTCTAACCATTCCAGGTTGTATAAAAACCTGTCCAGCCTACTCAAGGAGGGGATTGCTTGCAGATTTGACCATGTGAATCGCGCACCCGTAAGTGGAACATCCATTAGCGCTAAGTCATTAATGAACAAGTTGAAATCCCACATCACGGTAGCATCCAGCAGTCCACCCAGCTTCTCGTGACCCCATCTAATGGCGTTGAAATCCCCCTAGACAAAAAGGAAGGTCTCATCTGTCCGCGAGTGCTGCCAATTCAAACCAGAAATCTTCCTGATCTCTCTCGCAAGACGGGCCATAAATTCTCACAAACATCCACATTTTCCCGGAGTCCTTATTCCTTAGCACCACAGCTGCCGAAAACAGACCCACCTGCTCCCCCATTTTATCAAACATCCTCGCATTCCATGCAACATGAATGCCACCAGAAGCGCCAACGAAATCCACACCAAGCCATTTCCATTGGTTTCCTTTGAGCACCAGCCCAACTGTCCTCGTGTCACAGCTGCCCCATTTGGTTTCTTGTAGCGTAATGACGGTTGGATTTAGCATGGCAATTACCTGCTTCACCCCGACGCATTTGCTCCCATCACAGATACCCCTCACATTCCAAGATAGTATCTTCATGACCACTCCTCGTGTCACCCGCCCACTACAAAGAGGCGAGAGCCTAGGCCCCACCGACCCCCTCCCATCTGTCATCCCCCACTGTAGCCGCGCAAGTTCTCGAGACCCGCCCGACGCTTCTTCTTGGTAACATGGCGTTTATCGAGGATGGTTTGGAAAACCTCGCGGAGGTCCGCATCCGGCCCCTTAAACGATAGCTCGAGTTTACGCCCAACGTAGGTGAGGCGGTCAATCTCAGTCGCATCAATGTCTTCCAATCTCATCAGCAAATTTTCTTCACTGAGATGATTAAGCGACCAATCTTGACTATGGGATCCGACATCCCTCCCCGAGAAGTTGTTCGAAGCTCTCGGATCATGCTCCGGCACCGGCAGATGGGTAACGGGATCAGGGTAGGAGATCACATCATCGCTACAGACCGTCTGATCAAGTCTCCGAGATGGCACATCGACTAGGCAGAGCTCTTGCTCATTTGCCGTCGGAGATGGAAAAGAACCATTATGACAGAGCATGCTGGGCCAATCCCCTTACAAAGGTGGTCCATAGCAATCTCCCCGCGACACCAACGGGCCCTTGTCCCAGGCCTATCAGTGGCAGGCCAACCGAGACCCGAAGAGACCTAGTCGTGGGCCCCCAACCCAAAAAGAAAATTGAACCTACACGGGTCCAGGTGGTGAACGACCCACATAGTCCCCCGCTCCAACATACCATCCCTTGGAATACACAAAGCATCAGGCTGCCACGTGTTAAGCTGTCGAGCATCCACGTCAACTCCCATCAGCCAGTCACTCGCCACACAATCCTAAGTGACTCCCAGCTCACCCGACCAGCTCTGCTCGAGGTCAGATCTACACTGAGATGCCAAAAATCCAGACCGTTCTTGGAGCCCACGTGTCAACCATCCATGAAGCTTCGAACCCCGAAATCCCTTATGAACCTTTCCTATTTGACGATATACCTTAAAACCCTTCTTGGTTGCAAGGTGTCTCTTCCAGAAGTGGAAACCTAAAGCTTCTGTCTCCATCGGGTCCCAGGTATGGCACCAGTCGTCGTCCAATCTCACCGGCAGCCACGTCGCTTCACCAACCACCCCCGGTTGCAGTTGTACGGTGTCAGAATTATAGTACGAAAGGGTAGCCCTAGCACAGCTCGCCGTAGCAGGCTCCAACTTGTCGGAAGCCGAAGATTTTTGGTTCGACGTTGACATTACGAGAAGGTGTTGGTTTTCTGACGAGCCAATCCGCAAAGGAGCCTCCTCGTCGGTCTGTTGAAGCTGATCATCTGCGATCTCCCCCTCTTCCACCTCCAGCCTAGCGCAATGAGCACCCCTTTCCATAATGGAGTGTGAGCCCCACCCGGCGCCGAGGACATCCCCCAGTGTACGCCTGGCCCCGGCAGATTCGAGGTCGTGCTCCTCGTCGAGCAGCCCGCTATTGGCCAAGCGGTCCTATCTACCCCATCCCTTCCTAATTCGATCTCTGCCGCAGCTTCTTCTGCGACACAATCGAGTTTGTATACCTTGGTGTTCTGGGAACTCGCGGTTTCCTTGTCTGGCGCTTGCGGGACGAGGACTTGCTCCATGAGCGCCACTTCTATGAAGACCCGCAGTTTTTGGCTGCCAAGGCTGATATCGCACGTTCTGGGGATATGCTCCCAAGAGTCCACGACGATCAGGATTCGGGCATCACTAGTGTCCTAGAGGTTGGCGGAGCTGCTATCGGTGAGAATGTATCTACCACAGAGATCCCCGATCCCTTTAAGGACTTCGGGGGTCCAAGCATGAATCGGGAGACCGCGCACGCGGATCCAGATCCCTCCATCCCACCGCTATAGCTGAAGGTCTCCAGCTTTTTTATCCCAAGCCCCACACACCACCGGTGCCCCGTCGATCCGGAAAGCCTTTAGTTGCCGAAGAGTTGTGGCACTCGCCGTCGAAGGGAATTTCAGGAGAAATTTTGTATTAGTGATAGTAGATACCGTAGGTCTGTTTGTGTGGTCCCAGTAGCTCATAATCCATCTATGTGGTTGATATAAGGATAATGTATCTTTGATTGTGTATAAAAGTACCTAGTACAACTTTAATTTTTTTGTCATCGATTCGAACTCGGAAGAGCTAAAATCCAGTTGCGTTTTCCCACCTCCGGTGTAGGTAGAAAAAGGCCGAGGAGGACCGACGGGGGTAGCCGGGGCATCCACCCGTTCCCCCACTCGATTCAAACAACCTACTTTCACCGCCTCGGCGAAAGAGGTTTTGCTGCTCCTCAGGTTAGCGATTCCTGTATTAATGAACTTCGACCGGGAGTCCTTAATACCCACGATGGACCACCCATCGTTGAGGTCGCGTAACTGACTCCCCTTGAGGATCACTTGATGGTTGATGCTCCTGCTGTTACTAGGATTATCATTTGACTTGACCACCTTGCCATCCCCTCGGATGGAATTGCACCCAAACCGGTGGCAAACTAGCCTTCACCGGAAATTCAGGTTGTGGTATCTAGAGCAGAACCAGTCCCCTGCCCTTAATACCAGCAGTTGACTTTCTTTGGCGTGCATCTTCTCATAGCAGCCAAACTAACTTTTTTCTATGGTGCACACTCCTACAACAAATTATTCACTTATAACCATTCTAAATTTAAAGACAAAGGCAAGTACCCTATTCGAGAATTTCCTGACTAAACCTTAATCTGAAATCAGTATAGTGTGGGCTTGTAAAAGCAAATAATAATAAATAAATAAATAACCATAGAGAGAGATTGAGAAAGAAACCGTGAGGGAGAGGGAGGGAGGGAGAGAGTTGGTGAAGAACCTAAAGGAAGAGAAGACTTGAGGAAGAAGAACTCTAAATCTAAAGTCAAGGCTGGTGTACCCTATTCTAGAATTTCTTGACTAAACCTCAGTTTGAAATCAGTATATATGTATATACTTTATGTCTGTTCCCTTGAAGTTTGGGCTATATAAATCTGAGTTCTTTTTGGTAAAACCCGTACACCTAGGGAATGAATTTGGGAATTTCTCGGAATTTGAAATATACTGAAATTTGAATCGGTTTGGGAATTTTCCATGAAGCTAGTATATGCTGAAATCATGATACCTGTGAAAGTTTTTCTAAAATCTGAAATTCTAGAAGTCAAGTGATGTATTTTGCATGTATACTTTCAGGTGTAAATTAGTATTCTTATTCTACAAGCCCGATATTTGATTTTTTTCTAAATTGCATCCAATGAAAACCTAGATGGTTATATATTCAAGTTATGCACAATTTTCCTTGGGTCGGTAAATATTTTGTAATATTCAGTTTTTATTCCAGTAACAGGCTGCCTGTGAATTTCTGAATTTCCGTCTGAATTTTCAGTTATTAAAGGGGGTTAAAATTTCAGACCTTGTTGACATCTTTGAAATTTGAAGTATTAATAGATCTGATTTTTTAAATACATTTTCTTATATGAATTGATTATATATATATATATATATATATATATATATATATATATATATATATATATATATATATATATATATATATATATATGCGTGTGTGTGTGAGGCATGTGGAACAATGCCAAAATTTTTGTTATCTGTTTATCTGACACCTTGACCAGGTGGTGCACCTATAATCTGACTAGTGAGTGATATGTTATTTACCCTGCAACTAATAGACTAGTTGGGGCATAAGCACTTGGTATTCGTGCCGTTAGCTATAAATTAACCTCAACACTCTCAGGCTTGTTAAGGTACTTTAAGTAGTAGTTATTTTATTAATTTGTCTATATGTTTGTGTATCTGTTTCAGTGAGGGGTTTTTTTTTTTTTCTATAGGACTTATATAATAAATAAAAAAATTGAAACGAGATTGGCTCATGTCAGCAAATTAATAAAATAACCAAATAATATAGATTTTAGCTTAAATGTTAGTGGTTTAGCCTTTAATTTTAGAATTTGTTACTTGCGGAACGTGTGGATTAGCTCTTACGGTGATTTAACCACCTTGCAGATGAGGTCAAAGGAAGAGCTGTCGACGGAGTTTTCGGTTAGTGTCAACTAGTGAAGACTTATGCGTCTTAGTAAGGTTATCTGTTGTATAAAGTTTGTTATCAGTGCGTGACTGGTTGTAGTAGTGTCAAAATAATTTTGTAAATGTAGTCATCCTAGTCCCGATGTACTGAGGAGCTGTGTAATTAAATGTCGTCGGTTAAACTGACCAGTTATATGTAATGAAAGGAAAAGTTTCTTATGTTTGTCTGAAATGTGGTTCTTTTAATATGTGTATCATGTCCATTGTTTGTATAAATTTTAAGTATGCAGGTTTCTTCTGATCCGACTGGGTCGCGGCTCAAGATCTAGGTGCGTGAATTTTGGGTCGTGACATGGCCGATTTTAAGTGGCGTGAATTTTCATAGCTATAACATGGGTGACATCCTATCCATTCCTTGCCTTCTCCAGTATTAGTTCATTCAAAGCTAAAGGTTTTGTCACTGTTTCAATTTCTTTGCAATTGATTGCACGCCTATAAAAAATATATAATAATAAGGGAGTCATTACTTGCACACGCTTTTTAAGTGATTGCACCGAGGTTAAAGAAAGACACCCTATTTTAGGGACATGTGTAAGCGCAATCTAGGCCGTCTGATTTTGAGTTCATGATCTACAGTTTCTTAGCAGATAAGATTGGAGCAAAACATGATATTTATCATATGATCTATTATTGTCAATCGGTTAATCAAATAATAACCTTTGACTATATTTAATCACATGATGAAGCTTATATTTCGTGCTAATCTTATCCACTGGGGATCTATAGATCATGAACTTTAAATCAGATGGCCCAGATTGCGTTTTCACATGTTACAAGTCCCTAAAATACAGTCTTTTTTTCACTTTGGTGCAATCACTTAAAAAGCGAGTGCAAGTAACAGTAATAATGATATTGGTTGAGTGATAGCTCAACTAGTATCCTCTTCCCTTGTGGAAGCAACAGGTCATGGGTTCCAATCCTCACGGTTGCTCTTATCCTTTATGTG
The DNA here is from genome assembly GCA_021018995.1 of Chloranthus sessilifolius. Classification (NCBI taxonomy): domain Eukaryota; kingdom Viridiplantae; phylum Streptophyta; class Magnoliopsida; order Chloranthales; family Chloranthaceae; genus Chloranthus; species Chloranthus sessilifolius. The sequence goes on from CM037596.1 coordinate 47,150,078, forward strand.
GGTCTCCTCCTAGTGTGTTGCGCCAAAATGGATCCTCTCTGCGTGCAAGTTTACATGGGCATTATATCTAGGCTGTCTATGCTCTATGGCATCCAAAAATAAAAAGAAGTAATAATGTTATTGATGATAGTAATAGTAATTATAACCTATGAGAAAAGAATAGTGATTGTGAATTTAAGGTTGTTGATTTAAAACCTTGTAAAAGTTGAAAGTTTCAGTAATGGCACAAGTGTTTCAAGTGAATCATTCTATGAGCAATGACATTGAGAAGGGCTGTTGAGATTCTAATTATGAATTTCATTCTAGGTTGGGATCTCATTCAAATTCTGGTATGGAGAGCAATTCTAGATTTATTTCAGATGAATTTGCACCATGGAGTAGTACCATGATGCAGTCCGAACCATTGTTTTAGACATTGTCCGAGAGAAAACATCTCGAAGTTGGGAGAGTTCATGCTAAGAGATCCTTTTACCTTATTCAGTGGTATGCTAGTACATAGTATGTAGTACATGGTTGAAACTGAACGAATCATCACTTTTATACGTAGGCACATTTGGCACCATGCTAATTTATGTAGTGATCATTTGGTGTTTATTTTTGGGTGCATTCAAATACTGTCATTATTCTATTAAGAGCTTACGAGTGCTACTAAAACGAATGGTTAGCATGTCTTGTGATGACCTCCTGAGTCATGTGATACCATCTGAGGCAAACAGTTGCCACACTTCGCAAGTCATTTGAGATAACGATAATAAAATACATACAACGTCTGAGAAGAGTAGGGCATATTTTTTAAGAGTTTTAAGGCTATGTTTGGCATTGCTCTTTGGAAGAGTAGAAATGAGCAGCTTGTCACAAATCGCGCTTAATATTAGATCTTTCCCACCATATTTGGATAGTAGTGTATATATATATATATATATATATATATATATATATATATATATATATATATAGGATTATGCACATATCAAGAAGAGGCTAGAAGAAGGAAGAATTTAGAATCCTAGACTAGTGTAGAAACTTAGGGAAGGAACCTAAAAAGAGTGTAGAATAAGGAAGTATGGAGAAGTTTCTAGAGAAGACTCTAAAGCATTCCCAACTGTTGGATGAACGACACATTGATCGATCTTACACTATCTATTGTACCCCATGTAGCCTATAAATATGATGGAGGGACTCATTTGCTTGTAAAGCATTCTTAAGTTCAATACAAAGTTATTTTTTGCATTCCCTCTCTTGAGTTCTCTTTTACTCTCTCTTAGTCTCTTTACTGGTTTTCGAAAGCTAGGTTGATCTTGTGACGTTAGGGAGCGGCTATGTGCAAGAGCTGTACGAATAGTCAAGGGACGATATTAGGCTCGTAACAGTTGGTATCAGAGACAAGTTGGTTCTAAGGAAGGCCAAATCCGAGTAGGAGATCATCATATCATCAGAATTTATGCATGATAGAGGACGCGATAACGAGGACAGCAAGCCAAGGAGAGAGAAGTCTCTTGGTTTGGTTGCTAGCTTTGATCTTTGACGCACGGCTCGCTAGGGTGGAGCTAGCCATTACCGATGGGAACGATTGGTTTGACGAAGTAGGCTAAAACATCTCGGCTCTAGAGGTGGGACTCAACGAGCTGCGTGGAGAGGTGCAAGGTCAAGTCAACGTCATCGCACACGAGCGATGCAAGGAAAGTGATGCACGCGAGACTTTAGAGGCTAAGTTGTCGGAGGCACGTTGAGACCTTCGAGACTAAGGTATGTGATGCCCTTGAGCCATTTACGTACAACTGGAAGAAATTAGAGGTAATTGGGCCTTATGCAAAAAGGTCGTGGGCAATGGTGCGGTCATGACTCGGGACGCCCCAAGGTGAAGGCACCCAAGTCCAAAGCTTTTAGTGGGACCAGAAATGCTAGGGAGATAGACAATTTCACGCTTAGAACAATATTATAAGGCAATCTCCCTAGAAGATGAGAGCCAAAAGGTGCAAACCGCCACTCTCTACCTCAACGACACAACCATATTGTGGTGGAGGCGGCGGGAGGCGGATATGGAATAAGGCACTTGCACCATCGACTCTTGGGAAGATTTTAAGAAAGAATTGAATAAGCAATTTTATCTCAAGAACGTTGAGTATTTGACCCGAAAGAGTTTAAAACGATTGAGGTACACGAGATCGATCTGGGACTATGTCAAAGGGGTTAGGCAAGTTGGCCAAGTACTTTCTTCCAAAAGCAGGAGACCTGAGTTCGAATCCCCTACCCTCTTGAGGCCACCCTAGGGATTTATATCTTGTGCTGGCCGAACATGTGCTGAATTTGGGGTGTACATGTGCCCTTGGGATTAGGCGGGTGCTCTAAGAGGTCCGGATACCCAGGTTATCGAAAAAAGAAAAAAGACTGCCAAAGAATTCTCTACATTGATGTTGGAAATCTCGGATATGCCCGAGAAGGATGTCTTCTTTAATTTCATGGACGGATTGCAAGCATAGGCAAAGCAAGAGCTACGACGCTGCGAAGTTCAAGACCTTGCTTCGGCGATGGCCGTCACGGAGTCCCTCATAGAATTCAAGAGGTCAGAGACATTCAAAAAATCGGCTCCTAATGACAACCATAGAAAAGGTGGGGGAGACAAGCGCTCACATCCGAAAGAGGATGTCGGAAGTCAGTGCGTAGAAAACCTTGAAGGAACGACAAGCCAAAGCACGACAACGCCAAGACTCGCGAGTGGAAGTGTTTCCTATGCAATGGACTGCACATGGCAAGGGAGTGCCCAAAGAGAAAAATTCACAATCCTTGCCTCCCAGTTGGACAAGAAGTGCGACGCAGGAGACACGACAATGGGGTCTTTACGACTCTTGAACGCGGTTAAGAAGCAATATGAGGCCCAAAACAATCTGAGACCGCAACCCTTATAAACAAAGGACTCATGTACGTGGATGTGCTCATTAACGGAAAGGCCACTCGTGTTATGGTGGACACATGCGCCACACAACGTTGTTTCGGTGGAAGAGGCAAAGCAGTTGGGTATCAAGGCAGCAAAAGAACAAGGGTGACTTAAGGTTGTCAACTCAAAGGCAAAGCCAATCCATGACACAAGTGGTAACACTAACCGTGGGTGGTGGAGAGGGATCGTAGATTTGTTGGTGGTCTTGATGGACGATTTCCAAGGAATGTTGGGGATAGAGTTCCTTAACAAAGTAGAGGCAGTGTCTATGTCATTCATGAACACCGTATGCATCATGGAGGAGAGCGCTCCATGCATGGTTCCCGCGGTAAGAGGAACGAAGGCATCCACGAAAACTCTATCGGCCCTACAGTTAGTAAATGACGTAACATTTCTTGCGGCGCTCTTGTAGAAGGAGGATGACACCATGGTCCAAGTGCCCAAGGAGATCGAAAAGGTGTTAAGCCAATTTCAAGACGTAATGCCTCCGAAGCTGCCCAAGAGGCTACCACCTAGGAGAGAGTTAGACCAGAAATCGAGTTGGAACTCGGGGCCAAGGCACCTTATTGTATAGCACTACCAGAGTTAGAGGAGTTGAGGAAGCGACTCAAGAACTTGTTGGATGCAAGCCATATCCAACCGTCTAAGGCCTATGGAGCATCGATGTTGTTCCAGAAGAAGCATGATGGCTCTTTACGATTATGCATCGACTATAGGGCGCTCAATAAGGTTACTATCAAGAACAAGTATCCCATACCACTCATAGTTGATCTCTCTTCAATCAATTGGGAGGAGTTCGTTGCTTCTCAAAGCTTGACTTGAGATCGGGATACTGTCAGGTCCGCATCGTGGTGGGGGATGAATCGAAGACTACATACATGACCAGGCATGGATCGTATGAGTTCTTTGTGATGCCTTTCGGTCTCACCAAAGCATCGACAACATTCTGCACTCTCATGAATAAGATATTTCATCCTTATCTCAATCGGTTCGTCATGGTCTATCTTGATGGCATAGTCATCTATAGCAACACGTTGGAGGAACATGTAGAACACGTAAAGAAGATATTCCAACTTCTCAAGGAAAATGAACTATATGTAGAGAAAGAGAAGTGCTATTTCACGCAATCCGAAGTTATATTTTTGAGACACGAGATGGGAAACTGAGTATGGATAGCAGCAAGGTACAAGCTATCCAAGAGTGGGAGCCACGAACCAAAGTGACCGAGCTTAGGTTATTCGTTGGCTTGGTGAACTATTACCAAAGGTTCATACAAGGCTACTCAAGGAAGGCATCACCCATCACTGAACTACTAAAGAAGAATACTCCATGGGCGTGGACGAAAAAATGTCAACGTGCCTTCGAGCGTTTGAAGAAGGCAATCATAGAGGAGCCAATCATAAACTTATCGGACCTTGGTAAGCCTTATGAAGTCCAAACGGATGCATTGGACTTCGCTATAGGGGGTGTCTTAGTACAAGAGGGGCACTCAATAGCCTATGAAAGTGAGAAACTCAATGACACGGAAAAAAACCACACCACCTAAGAAAAAGAGATGGCCGCGGTGGTGCATTGCTTAAGGACTTGGAGACACTATGTACTAGGATCCAATTTCGTGGTAAAACCAATGACATTGCCACTGGCTACTTTCAGTCTTAGAAGAAGCTAAGTCCCAAGCAAGCTAGATGGCAAGATTTCTTAGCGGAATTCGACCTGGTATTTGAATACAAGCCGGGAAGGACTAATATGGTGACCGACGCGAGTTGGCAACATTAAAGTAAGAGGAGTTGGCTACAATCACTCAACTCCAAGGAACGCTCCCGTCGCATCAAGGAAGGGCTAAAAGAAGATCCTCTAGTAAAGGGCTTGCTAGAGACAACAGGTATGGGTAACACCAAGCGATTTTGGAAGGACGATGGGTTACTCTACGCCAAAGGAGGAAGACTGTACGTGCCTAAGTGAGGTAACTTAAGGAAAGAACTCATCAAAGAGTGTCATGATACTCAGTGGGTTGGCCACTCAGGCCAACGTCGCACAGTGGCACTCCTCGAGTTGGCTTACTATTGGCCTCAGATGAAAAACGATGTCGACGTCTACGTAAGGACTTGTCTTGTGTGCCAACAAGACAGAACAACAACGATCAGGGGGATTACTAGAGCCCCTATCCATCCCGACAAGACCATAGGAGAGTGTGCCCATGGACTTCATCAATGGCCTACCCAAATCGGAAGGATGCGGGTCATGGTGGTGGTGGATAGATTCTCTAAGTACAATACCTTTATCATAGCCCCAACAGATTGCACCGCCGAAGAAGCATCACAATTGTTCCCTAGGAACATGGTGAAATATTGGGGAGTTCCACTCACCATCATCAGTGATTGAATCCTCGCTTCATCGGAAGATTTTGGATCGAGCAATTCAAGTTATTGGGGTCGGACTTGCACTTCTCAACAAGCTTCCACCCCCAATCCGATGGACAAATGGAGCGCGCCAACGCTCTTGTTGAGTTATATGTAAGACACTTTATGAGTGCCAACTAGAGAAATTGGGTGAAGCTATTAGATGTTTCTCAATTCTCTTATAATCTCTTATAACCTACAAAGGAGTGAGTCCACACAACACAACTCATTTGAGCTAGTAACGGGTCAACAACCACTCACCCTCACACTGTTACGATGGGATACAAGGGGAAGAGCCCAGCCGCCTATCAATTTGCCAAAGGATGGCAAGTAAAAGGAGACATGGCCAGGGCACCTCTTGAAAAGGTCACCAAGAGGATGAAGAAGTGGGCAAATGTGAAGAGGCGGCCAATTGAGTACCAAGTAGGTGACTTGGTAATAATCAAGCTCATACCCCAACAATTCAAGATCTCTCAGAAGGTACATAAGGGGTTGGTACGAAAATATGAAGGCCCCTTCCCAATCACTTGTACTTCCCGAAAGATCTTGAATTGTTGGGGTATGAGCTTGATTATTACCAAGTCACTATGAAGGCCCCTTCCCAATCACTAAAAAGGTAGGGAAGCTGTCCTATCAAGTCCAATCATGGATCAAAATATCGTCCGATACCGATACGTATCGGACGATACGTATCGGTATCGGAGGTGGACGATACGGTACATTAAAAGTACTGTATCGCCCTTTTATATGTGTAATACCGGACGATACATTCAATGTATTGTCCGATTTTTTACTGTTCCGGTACGTATCGTCCGGTACGTTCCGATTTTTTGACCGGACGACACGTACCGATTTTCCGGCATTTTAACCCATGAGTCCAATTACCCGAGATATTGAAGAACCATCCAGTCTTCCATGCTAGCAACTTGAAACCATACCATCAAGACGCAGAGGATCCAAGCTGGGTCATCTCAAAACGAGCCAAAACCGTCGTAACGACTTCGTTTGAAAAGGAAGTCGAAAGCATCCTCGCCGATTGAACAATTCGACATCAAGGCGTTTGTTCCTACAAGGAGTACCTAGTAAAATGGAAAGAGCTACCAGACAGCGAGCCTAGTTGGGAGCATGTTGACCCCCTATGGCAATTCGAAGAGCAAATACATCACTTTGAAGAATGAGACGCTATGAGGACGTCGCCGGCATAGGTGGGGGAGAGTGTCATGAATCACGCTTAACATGAGATCTTTCCCACCATATTTGTACATTAGTGTATATATGTATATCTAGAATTATGTGCATATCAAGAAGTGACTAGAAGGAAAAATTTAGAATCCTAGACTAGTGTAGACACTTAGGGAAGGAACCTAAGAAGAGTGGAACAAAGGAAGTATGGAGAAGTTTCTAGAAAAAACACTAGAGCATTCCCAATCATTGAATGCACGACGCATGGATCGATCTTATACCGTCCATTGTACCCCATGCAACTTATAAATAGGGTGGAAGGGGGCTCATTTGCAAGCACCTCAGAACTTGTAAAACACTCTTGAGTTTAATATAAAGTTGTTCTCTGCATTCCCTCCCTTGACTTCTCTTCTACTCTCTAGGGCACGTTCATTTCGCAGTAATATGTGAAGCTTACATGCAATCACCCCATTTTACCGCAAAAAGTACAATCTTGTGTGTTTTTTTCTATGTAATTTCTTTTATTTTGTGCTCAAAATAGTAACTGCAATATTTTTTACTTATGAGGCTATTGCTCGTAATATTCACTTATTTCAGGTAAAATTTGCAACGGTCACCTATATTGGGACTTAAAGGGTACCAACTAAAATTAGATGGGTACCTTTGTTTACAACCAATGAAATTGTAATCTCAACTCATCTCTTTTAGTTGTCATCCATTGATCGCCTTATAATCAAACGATGGAGATTATTTCTCTAACCAATCTTCCACACAATGAATCTTTAGATCATGGGTGTACCATCAAATGATCACTTTTTTATTCCACGTGGCACACACTCCAAAAGTGACCCTAAAATCATGTTTGAGCGTGATATTGTCACATGATTTTAGGATCACTTCTTGGGATGTGTGCCATATGGAATAAAAGAAGTGATCATCTGATGGTCCGTCCATGGTCTAAAGATTTATTGTGCGAAAGATTGAGGCAAAAAATGATCTCCATCATCTAATTCAGAGGTGGTCAATGTATGTCGGCTAAAGGACTTGGGGTAAAGTCAGTTTTATAGTGTAATATTACACAAGCTTTCACTTCAGTGTAAAATGAGTAGTAGTCCATAAAGTTGATTTTACACCTTCTTTTTAAGATGAAGTGAACAACTGTGACAACCCGATTTTCTCGGCATATATATATATATATATATATATATATATATATATATATATATATATATTATTATTTTTTTTAATGCGAAATTTTGAAAAAATCGTGCTGTCGGGTCGCACTTCACGATCTGAATACAGAAATTTCTTGGTACACCTACAAAATATAGAGTCAAAGCAAGGATACATGGCAAAATAAAGGTTTCCACTTATACAGAACAACAACAACCATTTTACTCCATGTATTGTCCAAGTAAAAAGCGTGCCCATTGTCTCTTTGCTAGTTTGCGAAAGCCAGACTGATCTTGTGACACTAGGGAGCGACTAAGCACAAGATCTGCACGGATAGTCAAGGAACGACATTAGGTCTAAGACAAGCTGATGGTCTTTGTTGTTGCAAAATATATGGGGGAGCGTGCAATATGGGAGGAAAAAAAAAAGGGAGGCTAATTCTTTTAAAGAGGGCTCTTTTAAAGGTATGCTTTTTCTATTTCAAAGAGCAGCCTCCCTTAGATATGCTTCCAATCTTTCTCTTGTCCCAAATTTCTTTGCAATATAACAAAGAACAGCAACCACTCTTTTCTACTCTCTCAAAGAATAATGCCAAACACAGCTTTAAATACGTACATGGCTTGAGCACCATTGGCGGTGCAAAGTCAGTCTCCCTCACTTGACCTTTCAGGTTGAACCAACCCATCTGCACTCTATTGGCAATGGGAACAAGTAGAAGCTGGGCATGCCAAAATAGCATCATCTAGCCTCCTATCATGACTAGGGCCTCCAAACAAATCAGGGCCACTGATCACAATCATGCAATCGTGTCTATTTGATCCGGAATGATTAATCAAAGCCACTTGGTCATGGTTATTCAAACATGATCCGTATTAATAACTGTTTGATAATCATATTAGGATACCTTTATTTGCACCAATTGAATCTGTAAGCGCACTCACTTATTATCTGAGAGATTATAATTGCAACCACTTATTATTTAAGAGGTTATTGTCGCAACTCTTGCAACTCTTCTCACTAGCTGAGTCACAAGGACGAAGACTATAATGACATCAATTCATTTAAAGATAGGCTATAATGAATCTAGCGGATATAGGGGTGACGGGCATTTTGAATCCATAGTTTACCACTTCTCTTTTGCTGGCATTAGGTATCCGTTAACATGCCAGCGATTACCAAGTGGGCTATTCGAAAGGGGTCCATTATCTATCTACCTTGTTATCCTAGGAGATGTTGCTTTCGATTGGGCCATCTCAATTTGGATTTGTAGCAGTGGAGGTCATTGCTTTCTATAATCTTTTAATACAAACCATTCGTTTTATAACTGTGGCACCACAACTTGGAGGGTTAGTTCAGTTGGTCTGGCTTCGAGTTTGCTCCCTAATGATTACCGATTTGAGTCCTCTCAGGATCATTAAAAGTTTATCTGGCCGATAACTTCAGGGCCCCATGGGATTAATCGAGGTGTGCACAAGCTGGCCCGGGCACTCATGGATATCAAAAAATAAAAATAAAAGATAATTGTGGCACCACCACTTTAACTTGAAACCTCAAGGGGTTAGGTGAACTGGCCAGGTACCTGTTCCCAAAAGTAGGAGACCTGAGTTCGAATTTCCTCCCCCTTAAGGCCACCATAGGGATTTATATCCTGTGCTGATCCGGCATGTGCTGAATTTGAGATGCGCATGTGCTCCTGAGATTAGGCGGGTGCTCTAAGAGGCCCGGATACCCAGATTATAAAAAAAAAATAAAAAATTTTGAAATTGTGCCAGAGAAGCCTTTTCAAAAAACCCAACTCATAACACTCTCCTTGCACTCTCGAACGAACAAAATGTGTTATATTTATTATTAATATAATAAATATTTTAATAATTTAAAGAAAATAAAACTTTATTTTGATTTCTTAGTTTTGGATTGGGTTTTAGGCAATAGATATTTCCAAGTTTTATATGTAAATTAATAGTCCCACATTGGTAAAAAAATAAAAAGTGCCTAGGCTATATATAGAACCTTTCACCTTCTATTATTGTTTGACAATAAAAGCTGATCGCGACATGCTAGGCACATTGGCGCTTTAGGCACATACTTTGTACTTCGCACGTGCGCATCGTCGAGAGGTTTGATTTTTTTATTAGGCAGATCTAACGGTCAGATTATTCATGGGTTGAGTCGGGCCTAATGGGCCATTAATCAGTGGGTTAATTCAGTTCTATTAGGCCAAACGGATTGGTCAAATGTTGATCGTTGGACTCAACCGTTTCATAACTGCTTATAAAGGTTTGTAACCATTCGAATTTGAATTCGAAAAGTTGCAACCTTTCATACAACCGTTGAATGAAGCGGTTGATATCTTTGAAAGATCTGAGCCATCCAAAATACTACTGTTGGTCCAACAGTCATATTGAAACTTGTATATAAGGAGGCCTTAGGACACAGATTTGCATACTCTGAAATCCATCGGATTCCTTGCATATAACTTGAGAATTCCTCTTGCTTTCTTCTCTTGGTTGTACTCTATCGGATTGAATTTTCTGGGACGATCTTCTACTGTTGCAAAGTAACGGATCGCATCTAAGAGATTGGGCTCGTTGTATCCTGGAAACGTCTCGCTGAATCTCTTTTGCAAACTCAAAGATTTACTTGAGTAAGGAGCGAATTGCGTTTTAAAGACAACGATTACGTGTCTCAAGTCCAATTCTCTTGCCCATTTCATCATTTTCGAATTTTTGTTCCTAATTTTTCTAACAAAATGAGCATGTGTTGGAGGATTGTTCGGAAAATATGCATCCAAAACAACTCTGAAATTATACTAAAGGTTAGCGGGAGTAGTAAGAGGAGAGAAAGCAATTGTGGGTGTGGTGGGTGCACTTGAAAAATTATTGGGGTGTCATTTTTTCACCCACATTAAAAAAAATAAAAATAAAAAAAATAAAAAAAATGGGTACTTTTTTTAAATGGGGAAAATGGCTCCTGACAGACATTTAAACACGATTAAAATTAGAACCTTTTTTATCCCTCACCACTAAAGTGTGATTTATCATTATGCCATGTGGCACTCATCTTTGATCAATCTAAATTGCACAATTGGCAATCTATCACTGGAATATATATGAGCCCAATAAAACATGCCGATAAGTGGATGTGAATCATCCGAATGATGAACTTTAATATTAACCATTAAAAATAAAAATAACGGTCGATATTATAGTCGATAGATCGAATGGTTTAAATCTTTCTAAAATCCTATTTTTGAGTTTGTTGCACTTTAATCTATGATCTATCACTTTGACGGTTTAGATCACTCACATCTTAAACCATTGATGGTGTAAAATTATTTAAACAATATTTTGATGTTTAAATGCCGGTCCGGAAGGTCCGGCCCTTTTTAATAACGAGTGCCCGTCCCTTTTTAATAACGAGTGCCAAAGTGGTGCTTTTAGAGATTCGGTTATTGCAAATAGTTTTGCCCTCATATTTGTTTGATTATAATTGTTCATTTATAACTACTCAATTCCAAAAATTCAATCATGCCTATTGAATTGCATGTTTTTATAATAGATAATAGACATGTGATTGGTGCTCTATAATATGACCATGTGGTCATATTCATTGGTGAGTAATCGATCATGGGCAATTAATTGCAGGTGGTCAATCTAACCATCAAATCATGATCATTTTGGTTATGCTCTTCAATCATAACCATTCATATGGTGGGTATTTGATCATAGCCAATTAAGTGTGATCATTGGATCTTAGTAAATCAATCACCATCGCAAGATTGTGTCTAGTGGAATAAGGAATTAAGTTTGTGTTTGATCAATCTTGGTCACATGCGGTTGTTCAGTCATTCTTTTTTGGGTGTGTACCACATCAAATAAAAACAGACTGTCTGATGGTACACCCATGATCTTAAGATCCATCGTTTGAAAGATTGGGACAATAAATAACGCCCATTGCTTGATTCAATGCAGTCAATGTGCTTCAACCTGGGTGAACTTAAAATTTTGGTTGGTGGATTTAAAGGTACTCATACATTATTTGGCAAGTCATTAATAGGGAAAGGCACTTTTTCTTTAAATTCGATTTATTTCAAAGGGTATGACTATTCTCATCCATTTAATAGTATCATATAAATTTTTTAGGGATGAAAATCATAGACTGATTTGAATCAGATGATGGAGATTGGTTTTAGCTCCAATTTTTCTCACAATAGATCTTAATTTTCATGACACGCCTATCAGGACGGTCAGATGTTGATTCCACATGACACACATCTCTAAAAGTAAGGTCAACTCCTTTGCCTCAGATTTTATTGGGTCAGACAAATCTGATATTTGTGTTGGGCCGGCTGGATTCAAAAGGTTGGGTTAGAATACTTAATTTTCAATGGACCCTTTACCTGCAGGGCAACCAAAAAATTTGCCTAAGCTGGCCTACTGACAGTGCTGCATGCATACAAGGCAATCCACCTCAAAACTGAAAATTGATCATTCAAAAAGGCCTTTTACACTAAACCAACCGCTGAACTGTGAAAACGCCATTAACGATTAATTAATTGCTAATAATGATTAACATGCGAGTACCCTCCCACCCAGTGTGCTGTGCTAAAAATGGATGCTCTATGCATACAAGTTTTTACATCGGAGCTGTCTAAGCGACATATGACATCAGGCACTACATCATCTGAGCTGTCTAAGCGACATATGGCATCAGGCACTACATCATCTGAGCTGTCTAAGCGACATATGGCATCAGGCACTACATCATCTGAGCTGTCTAAGCGACATATGGCATCAGGCACTACATCATCTGAGCTGTCTAAGCCACATATGGCATCGTAAAAAAATAATAATGTTTGGCATAAGGTTCTTACTTCTAACTCCAAACAGTTGAAGCCAGTTCCTTGGTTCATCTGAGCTAATTGGGACGGAAATTCTATCATGGTTTCTAAAGCAGTGCATGCCCTAAAATTCAAAATGACGAGCTACTATGGAAATCTCAAAATATTGTTTTGGCTCTTCACATTAGAGCTATATATATATATATATATATATATATATATATATAGCTCATGGTCTTCAATGACATGGCTATGCTTGATGAAGCCAGCTGTTGCAAAATGACCTGGCTATGCCCTGAGGAAAATGGTCTTCAATGGTCTTCAACATGGGTTAAAATTTCGCTCTACCGATACGTATTGGAAATTCAATGTACCAGACGATACATTGAATGTATCGTCCGGAGCTTCCCATACAAACAGGACAATACAATACATTGAATGTATCATATAGTCCTAGTCCAATACCGATACGTACCGTCCGATACATATCTGTATTGGACGATATTTTGACCCATGGCCTTCAATTGACATGGCTATGCCCCTGAGAAAAATGTCTAAGATGTTCTTATTGAAATGCTCAAATGCGGTAGCGCCTACACTTCTAGACAGCTAACAAGTTCAATTTTATGATAACATTCACGATGATTGGCAACAAATTGTAGAACCCGTAAAAGCCTTATCCTTTGTTCTTTTCTTTTGATTGATGTGTGTAAGCAGCTGGGGTTAAATGCTCAACCTCAAGCAACTCCTATCTCTTGCATGAACCATTCAAAGTAATGCAACACTGAAAAGATAATATATATATATATATATATATATATATATATATATATATTATTTGATGCTCGCCTTTGAACCCGATTATATTATTTGATGATAATAGTTACATTTATGATATTGCTTGCCCTTTTTACAATAGATAGGTAGGGTAGCATTAAGCCATGCTTGAGAAGCTCCTCATCATCAAGCAACCATGCCAACTCTCTTTAACTCCTTCCACAAATCATTAGGGTCACAAGGCATTGCATTTCCGTTTACCAATCAATCGGTGTCCTTCAGAGATATCGTCGTTCCTGCATGAGTATTTGCTGGGGTTCCATGAAAAGTAACTATCCATCTCTCTAGTACATCCTCGACATGCCATAGTGAACTGTGCCCACCTTCCTATGGGCGGCACCGATTCCACCAAACGATGATTTTGCCTGCATGGGATCTGCCTTGGAAACTTGTGAAAGGTAAAATGGCGAGGCATTGATGTCGATAGCTACGTCCGGAGCCAATTTGGCAGTGGTTGTGCATGGGGTTTGTGATGGGCCTCTCCCTCCCAACTCGGCTGTGTCCCTTTCGGGTCTCTCTGGTTTTGCTGAGCTCCTAGGGAAACAGTAGGCAGGCATCGGAATGGAAGGCTGTGTTGTGTTACTCGGGAGAACATTGTTGTTCCTAATCAACCTTCTTGGATCATAGGCATCTTTGACGCTTCCAGTGTCGTAAGGGAAAACTGGACCGACAACTTTTCCAGGTCTAGCTGAAACAACAAAGGGTCTAGAATTTGAATTATTACTATTATGGGAAAAGACTACTTATGTAGCCTAAGCAATGAAGTATCAAGATAATTATAAACAGATTTGTGTTTTATATATGAAGTGGATACTGCATCTAAACACAGTTGAATATCGCATTATATTTAAAAAATAATATTAAACTGCAGTATTTCTAGCAGAAATTATGCAGAGGTTTAGCAGTTTAGCTTCCACAGGAAAAACCAGGAACAGAATAACTCTCGACTTACACTTTACCTACGGAAAAATAGCTTCTACAATTTTGACAGCAAAGCAATTAATTCTCTATATTTAATTGTTAATCATAGATATCCTTTGCCTAGATTTAAATCCTATTTATAAGAATATTCTTTCTTATAATCAAGTTCAGTTGACACCTATCTCAAAAAGAGTAAAAATTCTTTTTATTAGATAAAGACTTTCTAAACTTATTTGTAACTTTTATATATTATACCATTGTAGTGTTAACATACAGAAAGATGAGTATAAATAATATATTTTATATAATTAATATGTCTTTAGCTTTAAGCTAATAAGTAATTACTATAGTTTGATTTGTATATATTATAGTTTGCCTGCTCTTTATAAACTTCACAATTTTTTTCTTTATTTTTTTCTGGAACTTGAAACTTTTATAGATTATATAGGTTGTAAAGAACGGTTAGCATGTATGTTATTAAAATATTTTCCATTTCAATATAGTACATAGAATTTTATGTTTATAGTTAATAGACTTTTTTATTTATTTTCTGTTTTTTTGCAAAGACTTTCTGTTCTCTTTTTATATATTCCACATTTACTTTAAAGATGTAGCGAGAAATTGAGCCAATCGTAAAGTTTGTGAGAGCATAATTTGTTGCCATGGTGTCCTCTACCCGTTTTTATATACCAGTACCAGACCTCATACTGGCCATGGCCAGCACTAATATATCTGTACTAATAACACTCGGAAGACCGGTATTGATACCTACCAGCAAGTAGCTATCAGTACTGCCTGGATTTTGAACTGTGAAAAAGAAAAGATTATATATATACAACAGCGAATTGTCACGGGGTCGCACTTCCGCAACCTCAGTCCCGTGCGGCACCTAACGCACGCTTCGCTAGGTCAGCCTACTTCTGATAACAATCGTCGCGAGGGCGTCCTTCGACGCGCTTTCTACCCGCGCGGTGCTTCGCTACCGCGTGCAACGAAGCCAACCCTTCTGCACATCAGCTCTGATACCACCCGCCTAGAGGACGGGAACTCCTCCCAACATGGTTGCCTCTGTTTCACGGCCTACCACTCGGCTCATCGTGTCCCTTACGACACGCCAATCTGCACCGCTGCGCTAACTTGGCCTGCTCAAGCTTCACCCTGTGCACTGCACTACTACCTCGCCCGCCTGCCGAACCAAGCCCACAGCCTTGTGCCTCGCGCTCGCATGCCCAACTGAGTCCCACGCAGCTTGCCTTCGTGTGCGTTCTGAATTACTAGCACACGTACGTCCTTTGCCCACATGCTGTCGTGCTCAACTGAGTCCCACGCAGCGCCTTGGTGTTGTCTCGTGAGGTTGCCCAGCCGTATGCACCGCGACGCGTAGTCCGGGGCCATACATCAACCTCCCTCGGGTTCCACACGGCATCGCTGCGTCGACGTCCTAGGCCCACCCTTTCAGGCCTAGGAGACACTTGCGCCCCCTCTGGCAACGCAAGGCCTCGTGTGCGGGGGAATAGCTCTCAAGCTCCCTTCCCTATAAAGGGTAAGCAGGTCATTCGGCGGAATGGCGAGGATAACCTCAAACCTATTGGTTTGACATACCGCAACGCCTCATGCATCGCTAGCCCACCTGACCGTGACGCTCGCGTCGACCTCATGCGACCGTGTCGGCGTCTCGCAGTCAGCGACCACGCCGCAAGGCCAACATGGCCCCATGTCGCCCTCCACGGCACCACATGCCGTGCCACACGCACCACGCCGCAAGCTCGAGTATTGGCCCCGTCACATCCTCCACCACTCCATAAAATGTCAACGTCCTCGTTGACGCATGAACATAGTGAACTGACCCCGCCAACTCCTCCCAGCTTGTTAGCAACACAATTCTAGTTCTTAGGCCCGCACCTTCCCACAAGCTCCCCACTGTCACCCCGGTCGGGTCAACTTGGTTCTGCTGTCACAAGGCCCTCACCTGTTAACTAGCTCAGGGATGTCGCCTGTCAACTTGACACCACATCGCGTGCCTCCGCACCAATTGTTCGAGGATGTCGTGTGCCTCTTGACACCACATCGCGTGCCTCCGCACCAGTTTGTTCATAGCATCATCGCTTATGGATCGAACTTGGCTCTGATACCAAAATGTCAACCTCAATCCCTAACACACGCCGCTAGGTCACCTACTGATAACAATAATCGTCGCGAGGCGTCCTTCGACGCTTAACCAGCAGCTGCGCGGCAACGCAAGCTTAACCCTTACGCACATCGCCGATACCACCCGCCTAGAGGACGGGAACTCCTCCCAACATGGTTGCCTCTGTTTCACGGCCTACCACTCGGCTCATCGTGTCCCTTACGACACGCCAATCTGCACCGCTGCGCTAACTTGGCACCGCTTGCTTCACCGCACCTTTGCACTAGTACCTCGTACCGCCAGACCAAGCCTGACCTTGTGCCTCGCGCTCGCGGCCAATCGAGTCCCACGCACTTGCCTTCGTGTGCGTTAATTACTAGCACACGACGCCCTTTGCCCACATGTCATGCTCAATCGAGTCCCACGCAGCTTGGTGTTGTCTCGTGAGGTTGCCCACCGTATGATGCATGCACGCTGAGTCCGGGGGCCATACATCAACCTCCTCGGGTTCTACGGCAGCATCGCCGCTGCGACGCGTCCTAGGCCCACCCTTTAGGCCTAGGAGACACTTGCGCCCCCTCTGGCAACGCAAGGCCTCGTGTGCGGGGGAATAGCTCTCAAGCTCCCTTCCCCTATATAAGGGTAAAACAGTCATTCAGCCAGAATGGCAGGAGAACCTCAAACCTATTGGTTTGAATACCGCAACGCCTCATGCTCGCGTCGTACCCTCATGCGATCGCAGTCGGCGTCACCATAGCGACCACGTCGCAAGGCCAACATGGCCCCATGTCGCGTGCCCTCCTGGCACCACATGCCGTGCCACACGCACCACGCCGCGAGCTCGAGTATTGGCCCCGTCACAGAATGCTGCATTAGTGATGTAGCGTTCAACGCTGCCCTAGTGCCATTTGGGTGCCAAGTGATACCTAATCCAAAGATCAAGTGCCAAGGCAACATGCACAAAGTCGATCAGGTCCATCCAAAAAAGTATATAATAAAAAAAACATCTTGTCAACCATCCAAAACTGATCAAAGTTGGAAAAAATTCAATGCACAGGTGGGGTGTTAAAATTCCACCATGTTTATGAAGGGGAAAAAAGTCATAAAAATGACCTTTTTAGATCATGTGCCACATGGCTAATGATCCCAAAACGGGTGTTTATTTTGAGATCACGTGCCACATGGCATGTGATCTCAACACTAGCAGCCACCATATAACTAATTAATTAATTATATATGGGTAATGATCACCTGACACGAGTCACACCGTGACTCGAGCCAGGAGACTATTTACATGCGACTCGAGTCATATGATCACTGCCCTATATATATATATATATATATATATATATATATATATAGACGGATTTTTCATTTCCATGGAAAAAGACTTCTCTTTTATCAAAAAAACTCATAATTCTCCCTTTAGGGCTTCTACTCACACGTAAAGTTCTACTTTCGACAATTCAAAAGTAGAAGGCTTTTTACTAGTGAATCGATATTGAACATATTCATTCGGAATCCCTTGCTCTATCAAAGCAATGGACTTTTAAATTTCTTAGCCCCAATCGAATTCGTCGCAACAGTTATAATGATCAACTTTACGAAGAATCATATATATATATATATATATATATATATCAGAGGGGATACCCGGACACAGCCCAAAAAGTTGCATCCAGGTGCCAGATCACGTGTCATGTGGCACATGACATGTGACACCTAAAACAATACCTGTTTTGGGCTGTCCAGCCATGTGGCACGTGGTTGAAAAAAACAAATTTTTTACCACTTTGGCATTCATTTCAAGGGTCAAAGATAAGGTAACACTCAAACAACCTGTTGCATTGAATTTGGACGCCTTCGACCACACTTCCAATGGTGGATATGCATCAGATGATTCAGATCATGCCCAAATTTTTTGCATGATGCATGATCAATCTTGTCCAACTTTCTGTGCTGGAACAAGTGGAGCGCGACCACACTTCCAATGGAGGATATGCATCAGATGATTCAGATCATGCCCAAATTTTTTGCATGATGCATGATCAATCTTGTCCAAGTTTCTGTGCTGGACCAAGTGGAGTGCGCGCGCGTGTGTGTGACGTGTGTGTGTGCGCGTGCGTGCGTGCTTAAGCAGAAATGATTATTATTCTATTGATCAATAATGCAATAACAAAAACTATATTTTTGAGCTTTGCAGTTCATGTTGTGATGAGTCCAAGGAGCATGAGTCGAACAAAACAAATAAAATAAACACGAACAGTTCAATGAACCACCCAAAAGATAGAAATTTATAAACTCAAATGGGAGTTTCAATTCAGGATCAATTATAAAAGTAACAAGAATGATAACAGTGCAGTGGTCAGTGAACATGCGTACCCAGTGGTAACCTCTGAGACATCGGCAAAGTCCTCAATATATTTCCAGACATCACATCTGTATCTCTTGAGTTTTTACATAAACTGTCTGTGGTGCTATGATCATTGAGTGGCGCTAATGTTGGTTGTTCCCTTGGGGGGATGGTATTTGAATGTACAACTGTCGATCTGCAAATAAAACATTGATTTAGAGGATAATAAAAAAGATCATGGAAACAAACACAAAAGCTACTTCCAACCACCATAACCTGCTCTTGCAGTGCGGTACGCACTGAACCATACGCCACAACTTAAGAATGGCGTGGAACAGTATAAATCAGCAAAGAACAGCTCAGGAACATGGAAATATGGACATCCACCGGTGGCCCAAATGTCAGGGAAGGACTAAAAAAGTATCCATCCACATGAGATTTAATGTGTGAATGACTGAATGTAGGTTCATACATGTACACACACTTTGAATCCACGTGAAATTATAATGTGTATGTGAGAATGCATGTCCGCAGTCAAATATTATGATATGGTCCTCATGAGAAAGTTTATTATTTATATGCCCATATATGCAAGTATAAACTATGAAACATATGAAAGATGCAGCACTATGTTGTATGCTGCATGAACCTACATAAATGTGCATGTAGGACTAAATGATTCATCTCAATCATAATTTCTAAAAAATAAAAAAAAGAGTTATAAGTCTGCAACTAAAAAATAAAATGAAAAAAAATTGAAAATATACATTGCTCGAAAGTACTACCTCGGGAGGGAGGCATGCTTCCTCTCCAATGGAATAACTGGCCCACTTCTACCACCATTATCCTCAAGATGAGCAAACTGCTTCCTAAATTGATCTATGGCACTGCATAAAAAGACAATAAGAAGCCATTGCTAACTATCAGAAGAAATATATCACCCTACAATTTGAGTCACATCTGAAAACTACATGTAGACAGTAATTAAAGCCTCAAGGTCGCAGGTTTAAGCCAATAAAAAATAAATTTTTTTTTTAATGTAAACAGTAAATAAAACCTGGGATAGAGGAAATTAGTCCCTTCAGTTCCATTGATGTAATCTTTGCGCAGTTGAGGATGATATTCCAGGATCTCCCGGAAAATAAGTTCCCGGATGTCCTCTTTCGTCACCTTCCGCCTCTCAAACTCAAACTCCAGCTTTGTAATAGGCTGACAAGACGGCTCTCTCTCCACTTTGGCCAGGCCTTTAAAATAAGGATCACCCAATGCCTGGTAATCCAAATACAAATATGCCCATATTATTAAAAGAAACTATTGAAGAGTAAGTTTCCATTGATTACGATACACCATATAAAATCCAGCTTTGATACTATCTGAAAAAATAAGATAAAATAATTATACAGCAAGAATTGGAAAAAGTCATAAAACTTTTAAAAACAGGATCACTTCAATTTGTTTCAAAGGGAAGAAAAAAGATGGAATCTTTATCCCTAAATAACGAATCAGAATATCCATGGATTTCGATGACCATGAATTGGCAACTGACGCAAGAAGACACTATACAGGGTCAGGAATCTCACAGAACTAATATCCATTTTTTAAGAACGCATTAAACAAACTCCTCAAAGCATTTCTTGTCCAAAATACTATGCCATTGCCAACAAAAAATATAATAGTTCAGAATCTTCAGGTTAACAATAGAATATTAAATTGTAATGGGCATAATGGCTCAAAATGACTATTTCCAGTTAACTGTTACCATAATACATACCTCCTCAGCAGTAGGTCGATCCTTTGGGTCAAAAGCCAACAGCCTTTGCAGCAGTCCAAGTGCTAAAGGATCTGCATTTGGAAACTTCTGTGCAAAAGATACAGGCTGCTTCTTCCTCATGCTGTTTAAGTATTTCCTAGCTTTTTCATTCCGAACCTGAATACAAGAAAATAAAGGAAGATGGGAGAAATTGAGATCATTCTTACAAATAGTTAAATTTATAACATGAAAAATATCCAATATATCATTATACCCTACCCGAGAAATGGTGTCTAACGAAGGCGTGCCAAGCAGATCAGTCATTAAATCCAACTGGTGAACTACATTTTTACCAGGAAATAGTGGCTTTCCAGTTAATGCCTCGGCAAAGATGCAACCTATGCTCCAAATATCAATTGCAGGTGTGTACTGCAAATCCAAGAACAACCACTAGTTTATAACATTTTCTGATTAATGAAACCTGATTGTGCAGTACAAATATTCTAGAGAATCTCAAAACCACCTCAATACAATTACCTGAATGGTAAGATAATTTCAGCTTGCAGGACGGTTCAAATTTCCTTCCTGAACAAGCATTTCTTTTTTATTACTAGGGATTGATAACTTGATAGCACACATAAAATATTCCTCCAAAACAAGAGTAATTTGCAACATCTAAGAATGAATGCCACCACCCGCAATGACCATGACAGCACTATGCCAACTCATCCAAGAATGTGTTGAGGGTATTATCAACATCATTTACAGTGAAGAGGAAGATTACAGTGGCCCACTGTTAGTGCCAAAGTTATAAAACTCAGCAAATCAAAGAGTAACTCAGCTGAGTTACTCAACTCACAGAGTCGAGTTGAGATTTCACTAGGTGATGCAGCTACGGCTTGTAACCTATTCTTATATATAATATATTTTAGTGGCATAAGGTTTTAGAAATTTCAAAAGGATTAATTATCCCATGTTACCAACCTATCTTTCCCTCTTTTTTCTTGTATGTATGTTTTTCTTAATTTTTTCTTTTAAAATACATATTTTCAAATATTTACTAAATTAGAGAGCAAGGCAGAGTTGAATTTATTCGAATCTTTGAACTTGACTCATTTAACTTTCGAGTTGAGTCAAGGTTTCGAACCATGGTTAGTGGGACCCATGAACCTATGGGACACAAGGGCCTTAAACATAAGTAAACTAGATGGCCAGTTTCCCAAGATTACTAGATTTCTATTTCATAAATCCCACCTAATTTCTCCCTAAAGATGAGAAGTTAAGGAAATGTCCAAAGATCGTTTGTAATATATATCTATATATATATATATATATATATATATATATATATATATATATATATATATATATATTAAGGTAATGTATAACAGTTTTAACCATGAATTGGATAGATCAATAAAACATGGACAAATTCTTTTTTTATTTGGACGAAAAGCATTATATAGTGACCTGCCAGAATTTGTGGCCATAACTATAACATGATAGTTTTAAAGTATATGTGGTTTTACAAGGAAGACTCACTTCTGAAAACCCTTTTAACAACTGAAAATATCCCTCTATCACCCCAAGCTGGATAAAAAAAAGTTCCCCAGCTAACCAATCTCAAAAGGAGAAATTAGTATTAAGGTGATAGGGAGTAGAGACCAGTCCCAATGGTGATGCTTGAACCATCAATATCGTACAAATGACACACATGCTTATAGATCTATGTCCATGAAGCAAAAATCCATGGAGATGGGTATTTGTCTAATGATCCTGACTGTCCAATCAAGAGCTTGTAAGAGATTGCAAATGGATGGTTAAAGAGTGCAAGGAAATCAGCCACATTTAATGCAAAAAAAGTAGTATGAACTTATGTCAGGCCATTGGAGTTCCCCTATCAGCATAATCTATTGGCAACGCCATCTATGAGTATAAATTTCTTAACACGTGGACATCTTGTATTATATAAGAACACCATCATCAAGTGTACAGCATCGGTTACCCTCTTCTTGAATTCTTCTCTCATCCTTGTTGGTTTATAGGGCCCTAAAATTTCATTTTTGGTTTATAAGGTCCTAAAATTTCATTTCTAATGAAAGAGGTTTTAGAAGAAATTTTAGGAAATCAAATGACTGCAGTCATCCAATTTCCCTTATTTTATACACATGTGGGTCCTACATTGATTTGGCCAATAAAGACCCATCTATGTCCATGAAGCAAAAATCCATGGAGATGGGTATTTGTCAAATGATCCTGACTGTCCAATCAAGAGCTTGTAAGAGATTACAAATGGATGATTAAAGCGTGCAAGGAAATCAGCCACATTTAATGCAAAAAAAGTAGTATGATTTTATGTTTAGACCATTGGAGTTTCCCCTATCAGCATAATCTATTGGCAATGCCATCTATGAGAACAAATATCTCAACACTTGGACATCTTGTATTATATAAGAACACCATCATCAAGTGTACAGTATAGGTTACCCTCTTCTTGAATTCTTCTCTCATCCTTGTTGGTTTATAGGGTCCTAAAATTTCAGTTTTGGTTTATAAGGCCCTAAAATTTCATTTCTAATAAAAGAGGTTTTAGAAGAAATTTTAGGAAATCAAATGACTTCAGTCATCCAGTTTCCCTTATTTTATACACATGTGGGTCCTACATTGATTTGGCCAATAAAGTCCCATCTTATAGAAATCTCCTCTACAACGGATCTTAGAGAGAGACGGAGAGCCTAGAGATGCAAAACAATATAAATTATAGTTATACACAGAAACACGTATTATATTTTAAGATCTAAAACTAGAAGAAAAAATGCTGTGATTAATTTACACATTTTATTCGTAATAAAAACAATTCTCTGTACACAAGATGAAAATACTGACTCAGTTCTCAAACTAGACAAATCATAGACCGCGTAAATATATTCACATTTATAGTGCTTCCAGGTATGTATGTGAAGAATAATGTACATCAAAATTTAAAAGGAGGAGGGTGAAGCATACTCTAGAAAAAAATGATCCGCATAACTCTGGAGCTCTATACCATCTCGTTGCAACATAGTCCTGCGAAATTGTTAGGGCTTCAATATGAGTGAAAAATGGGAATATCATTTTTCTGACTGAGTTAGGAAGAAGAGGCAGAGGAGCATTATCCCACATGGTAAAAGGAAGATTTCACACATGAAAAGGAATCAAACAAAATTTTAGAAATTTGAGCATAAAAAAGAAATAATAGGTCCAAGATTGTTTTCACATACCGTCCAAAATACTGTTGTAGGGGTGTCACTGAAAGCAACTCTTGCTAACCCAAAGTCACAAATTTTGAGTTTGCAATTTGCATTTGCTAGTATATTCTTTGGCTTTAAATCTCGATGATACACATTTGCTGCAGCCAAATAGCTCTGGTATCAGAAAAAAAAAGCCTATGCAAATACTGTGATTGAAAACTTTTATGCATGTCTTACAAATGGATCCATAATACACATGATATGGTTTCCTACCATAATACATCTCTCATGAACCTCCGTACATGTCCTTCTAACAACAAAAAGCAACTCACGACGGATATTGAGCAATGGTAGAAGTAGTACAGGGCATAAAAGGAGAATGCAAAAGGATTCAGTCATTAAACATGTTTACAAATCGTAAAATCTTTATTTTCCTACGAGAAAATATGGTTAGCATATGAATGGGCATGTGGTGTACAAACTTTCAATCTGACCTTAATTAATGACCGTAAGCTTCCATGATGTGTAATAAATTTAATTAATACTTGTTGTATTAATTAATTTAATTAATACTTGTGTAATTAAGCCATACCATGATATGGTTTCCTACCATAATACATCTCTCATGAACCTCAGTACATGTCCTCCTTCTAAAAGTAGAACGTTGAAATTCAGTACACGGCATACAAGGAGAATGCAAAAGGATTCGGTCATTAAACATGTTTACAAATCGTAAAATCCATATTTTCCTACCAGACAATATGGTTAGCATATGAACGGGTATGGTGTACAAACTTTCAATCTGACCATAATTAATGACCTTAAGCTTCTATGATGTGAAATAAATTTAATTAATACTTGTTGTGCAATCCAACATTTCCACTTCAATTACCGATAAAAAGAAACATTTCCACTTCAAATGAAGGGACAATTTTATAAGACAACAATAAAGTAGCGCATAGGGCTTGAGATGCATATGCTAAGATAAATATGAGTGGAGTAACAAAAAAATGATAATATTAAGGAGTAAATAAAAGGAAATTTGAAAGTGACACCTATAAGGAGAAAAATTAAGAAATGTCATTTCAGTGCTGAACAAAAACAAGTGGAGAAATAAGACTCGCAAAAGCCAATCCCAAATAGAAGAGATGGGCTATGATGATGATGACTTAGTTGAGCATAACCTGAACTAGAAAATGAATCAAATAAATTGCTAACAGATTTTTATCACAAACCTAGATGAAAAATTACCATATTGAAGATTATGCTTATCCACAAAAAACAGTACTGCTACAATTAAATATTTGAAGTCCCAGAAAAATTTCACTAAAATTGCATGGGAGAAATTAGAAACATGCTGTGAGGAGCTAGAACATTCATAATATCAAAGTGTTTCTAAGTTCTATAAATATTTTTTGCAGTAAGGGATGGGCTTTTCAGAGAATGAATAGAAAGGAAAAAGAAGAGGCATCATTTCTTCAAGTACTTTTGAGGTCATCGATCTCCTCAAGAATGTTTTTACCAATTATCTATAACCCAAAAATTTAATGTAAACGTAAAAAAGAAAATCAACCATACCCGTATGCATATACTTCAATGCACGGAGCAACTGATATAGGAAAAACTGATAGTGTTCTCTGGTCAAATCATCATTAGCTTTGATGACTTGGTGAAGATCTGACTCCATAAGCTCAAAAACAACATAAATATCTTTGAAGTCCCTACTTGAGGGAGGCAACATGATGTGCTTGATTTCAACAATGTCAGGGTGACGTAGAAGCCTGAGCAGCTTAATTTCACGGAGGATCCGAGCAGCGTCAGAGATATGCTCAAAGATGTCATGAATTTTTTTTATTGCCACTTTTTCACCAGTATGTGTGTCAATGGCCGAGCACACAAGTCCATAGCTTCCTTTTCCAACAACCTCCTGAATTTTGTACCTACTGGCATCACCGTACTCAGTGAAGAAATCCATCTCAGCAGTACTCTGCACTCACAGTAAAAGTTATTCAGTATTTCTTGATTACATTGTCAAGTGATCATGCCCATCGATCGATCCAATAAAAGTAGCTCAGAGCAGAAGTTGCAGTCACAATTGAACCTAAGAGCAAAACCGCTCATGTGATCAGCTAAGCAAAAAAGGGGAAGCAAGTCATGAGAAAAGTAGAGACTACTAGGAATAAACACAAAATATAGAGATGATCATAATAAAGATAAAAAATAAATATTGGCTTTTGTTTCAGCAGCAAGAACAACAGGAATAATTTTTATAGTCAATTTTATCCAAAAAACCATTTCAATCTAATGAGGCTTCTTTTTCTTCAATGTAAAACTGAAAAGTAATAAATATGTAAATAATATAAATGATCACATTGATGATGATGAAAATAACAATAATATTAATAAATAAAAAGATACATGCTTATTTTTAATAAGTTACAATAAAAACCATAGGCTAATTTATACAGGTAATTTTATCCTAAATGATAGCAACAAGTCGGATGAATAGAAGAAACACAATATCAAAGTCAATAAGTGCCTGCAGAAAAAATTTTAAAAAAAAAGGATCTGTTGCATTGAGTAAAGACATACGACTTATTCTCAGAGGTTTCTGTAAAAGAAAACTACCAAATTTTGTGTTGAATACGAGGACATTTCCAAAACTGCTTCTCTATGGAAAAACCCTAGCCCAAACTGTAAGAACGGATAATGGGGGAAATGCATAAAGAGTATTCTCGATACACTATACAATAAAAAGCAAAGATAATGATCAACAGCATTTATAACAAAGTAGATTATCAAGCAATAAAGTCACCACCTTTGAGGAATCAGGTTCTACAGAACCACTAATTAAATAGAACATTATTGTAAAGCCAAGAACATGGAATATTAGATGTTGGGGAAGTTGTATAAGCATTTATCTCATTAAAAAATAAAAATAAAAATCATAAAAAAGAATAAAACAAAGGAACGAGTATAAAGAATATCCAATATTACAATAAACTAAAGAGAAAAAGAAAAGCAATGATAATGATGGGCTATGGACGTGGCGGATTGGTATGATAATGACGGGCTATGGACTGGGATGCTAGCTGCCAAGATAGAGTTTCCAGAAACGGATGGGATATCAGAAGTAAAGCGCAGCAGATGGCTTCTACTTGGTGGCAGGGTATTTGTGCCACTATCCCATCTTTCCAAGAGTGCATTGCATTCATTACAAGGTTGGTAAAGGGGATATCAGTTATGGAGGGATGTATGGTTGGGAGAAAGCTTTCAGGCACGGGTTTGGCAAGATCTACGTGGTAGCCTCTCAGAGAATTATCACAGTTAACCAGGCTGTGGAGACTTTTACGAGAGTCAATGTCTGGACTCTGGACATCAGCTTTTCGGCATAATCTCAAGGGTGACGAAGTCCATGACTTCGTTGAAACAAAAGGATGAACCGAAATTCGGGTGCTGATGACCACAGCATCTGTTCCCTTAATGTTAAGGCGGTGTTCACCATAAGATCCTACTACAATCATTGATGTCAAAGGCCCCTTCTACGGCAGGATTGGGTGAGCATGTGGAAGGTGAATGTCCCGGTGAGAGTGCTCTTATTACTTGGTGCGTGGTGTGGGGTAAAATTAAAACTGCCAATACTCTTGTGAAGGGTGGTATGGAATTGTGGATATCCCAAACATGTGTCCTATGTGCAACAGTATAATCATGTACTCCTCCACTGCCCTATCGCTGGAATGGTCTTGAATCATTCCTATTCGATGATCAGCTGTTCTTCATGCCTCCTGAAGTGTCCTTTACCTCAAAGGCCAACAAGAGGAGGATTTTTAAGATGGTCACGGTGATTGCCAATTTTTGAAGTCTCTGGACAGACAGGAATGCTAGAAGTTTCTATTTATCGGTTTATGTGTCTTTGGCTCCCCTGCAGAAGTGCTCCGAGGTGTTCTGTCGATTTTCCAGAGGTGACTTGTCGTCTTTGTTTTTTTTTTTCTTGTTTCCTGTTCCTTTTTGCGTAAGCTTGTTACTTAATCCCGTAGTTTCCTTTCGATTGCAATGAAATTAAATCTTTTTGCCAATCAAAACAAGAAAAGAAAAAGATATCAGATCATCCACGAACAATTCCATTTCATAAGTATCGTTCACAGAGCCCCAAATAGATGGGATAAGACTATGATGATGATGAAATATCGTTCAGAGAGACATCACATTACACCCATAAAGCATTGAAAGAATATATATATATATTATCGCATGAATTTTGACCAGCGAACCAGGAAATATAATTTGATCCTACTACTCAGATAGTCTTAAGATCCAAAAACTCAAAACAAGTTGAAACCTAATCCTAGAACAAATCTCATCTTCTAAAAGATTAAAACACCAGAGAGAGAGAGAGAGAGAGAGGAAAATCAAGAAAGCCTAACCTTCTTTTGCATGATCCTCCAATTAAAAACCTCAAACTCCACAAAAAAATGCCTATTCTAGAACTCAAAGCAAACGGCTAACCAAACAAAAACTTCACCGAATTCTGACGCAAATTAGCCACATTTGCCCCATCTACCCCTGCTTCGGATCACAAAACCACAATCTCTCTTTATTCTCTTCGAATTCTCCACGAAACATAGAAATCGAACCAGATCCCTCATTCACTCCTCCTCCAAACCCTTATTCCAAGAACCATAGGGTGGAACAGGGTCCCTACGTCCGATCTGTATTCAATTACGTCAAATTCTCGATAGAGATCAAGATCTGATGTGAAGAACCCTAGGTTTCAGAGGAATTTTTTAGAGAGAGAGAGAGAGAGAGAGAGAGCTCTGAGCATAAATCTAGGGCAGAGTTGTATTCACATGCTATACGGGGATCTATGTACGGCAGTGGCGTATTCTGTAATTATTTCTAAAGTTTGAGCCCCGTTTAATATGTAGTGTTTCGATGCCTGGTCTTATTCGAGAGCTGCTACGAGCACGCCACTTCTTGCCCCACACCAAGTCATCAAATTTCCTGCCACACACTCACTGCACTCCTTCAACATGAGAGGAGAGAAGAAGGGATAGATACAATGTTTTCAAGAATGTCAGCCCATTTTCAAATTGAGTCCTAATCTGGCTGCTAAGCCATCTTTAACACTTATGTGTATTGTCGTTTAACATGTTGACAAGTGAATGAGATGATGTTTTTTTGACTCTTTATCAACTAGGTGAACCAACCCTCTTAGTAGGGAGTCATTCTCATTCGCATCAGTAATAGCCGTGATAACAGAGCTCGCGTCGCCTTCAACGATGATATTTTCAAACTAATGGGATACATCATTGGAGATGCTCGTATATCTCCATACAAATTAATAAAAAATTTAATTTTACTTTATTGTGACTAATAAAGATTTTAATAAAAGTATGTTTCTCATAGGTGGTGCAATTTACAACCAAAACCTGAGCCTACCAAAAAGCCGGCCAAATTGAACTGGACCGACACCTACTCCGAATTGATTTTATGTGGCAGATATCATAAATTCGTCTAGGTAGGATTAGAATCGAAAAAACAATCAGTAAAAATAGAAAATGCTGAAAAACTGAAAAATATCTAAAAATAAATATTAAAAACCTTAAAACGGTACCCATATTTGGTAACCAAATCGATTCTATCAGTTCAATTACGTTTCAAGTTTGAACCAAATCAAAAACCGAATTTTCAATTTCGGTTGGTTCGATCAGCCCTTAGTTTCGTGGCAGCTTTTGAGGGTCACCAACTTTTCCAGATTTTGTTTATTTCTGGTTAAATAAAGTATGTTTGTTCTAAGTGCACACCAACTTTATAAATTAGTATTGTTTTATTTCCTTTGTGATGAGTTGAAAGTAAAAATGGTGTGCTCGTAACAACTCCTTTCTACCTTTGCGTGCATGAGATAGTTTAGCCGTTGGGTTGGCAGGTCGTCTCGAATTACGGAAACTACCCTTATGGTTTATTAGATTTACCAAAAAGGGCCGTTTGGTGTCAGCTGTCGGTTGGGCAAGTTCACGAATCTGTGGACACGTCACCTATTTGACGCGTCACCGACACCGTTGATTATAAGCTTATGAGCAGATATTATCCATTGAAGCCCATGAAAAGTTTGCTTTTACAATCATCTAACGGGCCAGACATCTTTTGATTGGTTTGATTAAAACATAGCAACTCGGGTTCAGGTATAAATCGGCTTGGGAAAAATCACGAAATCCGGCAAAAATAAAAAATTAAAAACATAAGGTAAAATGACCGGAATAGGAATATAAATATAAATAAATAAATAAATTTTTATAAATTTTTTTGGTTCTAATTTTCCCCACCATAAATCTTAAGATCATGGCGGTGAGCCTATCAAACGGTCAGAAGTTGATTCTAATGGCACACGTCCCTAAAAGTAAAGGTCAATTCCTTTGCCCATGATCTAGGTCACTTTTGGAGATGCGTGTCATGTGGATTCAACATCTGACCATCCAATAAGCGCACAATGATCTTAAGATCTATCGTGAAAAAGATTGGAACAAAATACAATCTCCATCATTTGATTCAAATCAATCAAAGATTTCCGTCAGTGAAAAATTGTGTGATACTTACTATAAACCGGGTGAGAATAGCCTACCCCATAGAGAATTTCGTTTGATTTAATTTTACTAAATTTACCAATACTCACAAACTCCCTATAACAGGAGAACAATATTTTGGGTACAAGTGTACAACGTGAAGCTTTATGACGAAGAGTACCTTTATTTTCACCCACAAATTCTTTCTATCCACCCACGCTCCCACGTGCAAGTGAAAAAAATAAAAAAATCTCCATGAAATTCATGAGTCAAATACATCCACCCTTTCCTTTATTTCCACCCACCTATTTATGCATGCAAGCCCCAGGCTCTCGAGCTCTTCTTCTTCCTATTCCTCTCGTTCCTGCACTACGACCTGTTTGAACACCGAGCATTTCTCACGCTCTCACGTTCGTTCTTTTTCGCTTAGTTCGACACCTACAACTGTCTTCTTCCTTTCAATACATCCACATACTTCCTTGTTCCTCTCATTTTTGTTTCAATATGGGTTCGAAAGACGCGGATGATAGCTCTGAAGAGCTGCTATCATATGATGATGATTTGGAGTTCATCCAACTCCTTTCGACAGAATCACAATCTCTCGTATAGGTAAATGAGTTTTTTTTTATTCTATTTGTATTCATTTTTCATTAGATATTATTTTTCATTCAATTTGTATTCATTTTTATTCTATTATTATTCATTTTATAATAATATAATTTTCATTATATTATTTTTCATTCGAAGTAAACTTAGGGTTTTGAAGTGGTAGTAAACTTATTTTAAATTTTATTTGCATTATTTTTTTATTATATTATTTTTTATTTTATTTGTATTCATTCTAATTTCATTATTTTTCGTTCTATTAGTATTAGTTTTCATTATATAATTTTTCATTCTAAGTAAATTTAGGGTTTTGTACAAGGGTTATTTTTCAATCTATTTTCATTATTTTTCATTATATTATATTTTATTCTATTTGTTTTAGTTTTCATTATATAATTTTTAAATCTAAGTAAATTTAGAGTTTCTATGCATTAATTAAAAATTATTTGAAAGGTTCCATTCCATTTCTATATCGAATTTATTTATGAAAGAGTAATATACATTTTTTATTTTTAATGCATTGACTTTGGTTCATAATGGATTGGCTTTGATTAAAAAATAATTGTCAAAAAGTCTTTGAGCATTTCGAAGTAAGTTACGAGAGGGTAAATATGTTTTTAAAATAGCATTGTCTCTAAGTTTTGATTATGTGCATAGGTTTGTTCATTTTAATAGTAATTATGTTTTGATTTGAATGTTATGTTATTATGTTCATGTGGATGATACATAAGCACAAAATACGGACCTTACTCCTTATGATCACAAATCAGCTATTTAGCACCCGCGAGAAAGTGATAGCGTGAGCTCGCGATGTCGCAAATAAAGCGGGAATTGTACTAACTATACAGAAGTTCGATAAGGGATTTCAAGGCCGCAATGCTAGGGTAAAGTTGGCTTGCAAGAGAGCAGATAACTTTCGTAATCGTAAGAAGGGACAATCGAAGACCTTAGCAACGAGAAAAATTTTTACGAAAAAATCAGGTTGGCCGTTCTCATTACGAGGAACGGATATTAAACAAGAAGGTGACTTTGTATGAAAGTTGGACGTAGTTTGCGGGGTATACAACTACCCCCCGGAGAAATTTGGGGCAGGTCATTCGTATGCGGGACGGTTGAAAAAAATGAGAGAGATTTTAAAAGAGATGTCCGATGTTGGGGTGAAGCCTAGTCACGTATTGCATAGCATTCGAAAGAAGAATCCAAAAAATTATTTGACCATTCAAACCATCTACAATGCGAGGCATGCGATGTGGTTAACTGAGAGAGAGGGGAGGACCCACTTCCAATAGTTGATGTTCATGTTTCAAAAAACTAAATACGTCTGTTTTCATTGTAAAGATCCTAAAACAGATGAATTGACCGACATCTTCTTCGCTCATTCGGATTTGATAGAGCTAGCGAACATCTTCCCTTAGGTACTTTTTTTGGACTGCGCATACAAGATGAACAAATACGAACTTTCGGTATTGAGCATCATTGGAGTCACCTCCACACAGAAAAGCTTTTACGTTAGCTTTGCGTTCATATCATCCGAGAAAGAGAATGCTTATGTGTGGGAAATGCGATCATTCAAATCACTTTTTAAGGGAAGCGATCTTCCGTCTCCATTCGTTACTAATCGGGAGCAAGCACTCATAAATGCGATAAAAGTGGTTTTTTCAGAAGCCAAACACATTTTGTGTATGACACATAAACATAAGTGTGCTAAAGAATTATCGAAAAATGTTTAATACTATAGAAGAATGGGATGCCGTTACCAGACATAGAATCGTGTGATATACAGTTCATCGTCAGAAGAATACGAAGCCGCGATAGGTACCTTTGTCCATAGGTATGTGGATCATCAAAGTATCCTCCACTATTTGCATGTCACTTGGATAGAACCGCACACGAAAAGATTTGTGTCAACATGGACATATGAATATATGCATTTCGGTAATACAATGTCTAACCAAGCGGAGAGTGCGGATGCTCAGATCAAGCACTAGTTGAGATCTTCTATCGTTGACCTTCTGCAAATGTGGGAGAAGATTGATGGCATTGATGAGCTGCAACATATACACATATGAGCGTCATTTGAGAAAAGTAAACTGAAGAGGGGGCATCATTATTCTTCCCATTTCTACGAGCTAGTAGTGGGTCACGTGTCTAGAGTGACATTGGAAATTATTAAAGCAAACAGAGTTGCAGTTGAGACGAAATCTGTTATTGAATCTCAGTGCACGCATGTATTGTGCAAGACACATGGCCTTCCATGCTTACATGAACTCTCTTCATGGCTTTTGGCCGGTGTTAGAATTCTCCTTGAATCCATTCATCCTCAGTAGAAGAAACTCTATCACTTTAAAGTTGGTGCATTATCAAGAGGTGTTGAACTGCTAGAATGCTTTCATCGCATATTCGAAAGATATGAGAGGTCCGACCCTACTGTCCAGGACCAAATTTATAGACAGTTGCATGAGATGGCAAATCCCACTACGACTTATATGGTCGAGTTGAAGTTATTACAGAGTAAACGCAGCAGGCCTAAGGGAAAGGGGAACAAAAGAAATCGTAATGCGTCCTTAAGAAGAGAGAAATCCGAATTTGAGCACGTAATAAAAGAAATTAATATGAAGGAGAAGGCAATGTTCTGATACTTCAAGAAAGCCTTGGAATGAAATTATATTTGAAGTCACTCCCTGAGTTTGTGCGTCTTATCGTAGCTGATATCAAGAAAGTCAGATGGGAACTGCAGGTTGGCACTACAAGTTTAGAGCTGTTGCACACTAATTAGGGATGAGCTACGATGAATGGAAGGTAGTGCAAGTAGATTTGTTGGTTGAGTTGACTGCCCGCGCGAAGAAGTATTTATCGATTTTCGGCAGCGAAGTACGTATGATTCAGATACATACGATCCTCAATTGCTTCATTGACAATGCTCGAAGTGCCTATTGGATGATTGTGCCGGACATGAGATACCTAATAGCGTCATGCTATCGTACCCCTTTAGTCCTTAACACTCGGCTTTATATGACATTCTTTTCATTGTGGACAGCAGCAGACACAACGAATAAGGTGATTTACATCACTCATGTGAACAACTATCACTTCATGCCAGTGACCTTGATTAAAGATAGTCTCATTTCATCATCGGCGACTGTATAGAGGCGATACCGAGATGATTGTGCACCAGGATGAGCGTCTTAGTTCACGGAGCGATCGAAAAATTTCAACTCTGGTAATGATGGTGAAAAAGTTGTGACCGAAGATTATTCGGTGGTTAACCTCGATTGATAGTTTTTTATTTTGGGGGTGATGTATATTCATGTAAATGGTGAAAATATTATGATTATGCTAGCATCTTTTTTTGTAACTGGTATAAATATAGATACTATGAAATGATACAAAAATGAATAGAATTTTTTTTTATAAAGTATTTATTTTTTAAGATTCTTTATCCACCAATTTCTATGACCATTACTTGTACATGAGAAGTTGGCCTTAGAACATAGTTTAAAAGAAAGACTTGGCAATAAGATAATGGCCTTTGACTCCATTTTATCTACCTTCTTTGATTTTAAGTCGATGATTTTAAGATTTGTTCGAAAAATAATTTCTATCATATGATTCGAAGCAGCCAATGATTCTCATAGGTACCCTGAGTTTGTGGGACCCTTTTTATTTCACATAACAATAATATAGACATGATAATACTATTTAGTGATTGCATTGTAAATAAATTAATAAAATAATCATTACTTACAGATGAGAAGTTGGCCTTAGAACATTTGGGTTAAAAGAAAAGTTATTATCTAATTCGACAATTGAGTGTGCTAAACCATATGAAAGAGATAGTGCTTTGTTACAAACCTTTCTGTCAAGAGTTGTAGACTATGCCTCAATGAGCCATTTTTTTTTTAATGAAGTCACTCTAATCACGTGGAGTGAAAGACTATTATCTGATTCGACTATTTCATGATTCACTAATAGCATAAAACCCATAAAAGTGTGGTTGGATTATCAAAATAAAAAATAAAAAAATGTTAGTGATGATTAAAAAAAAGTTATGTGGGTCTGACGGTGGGCACCAACTGTAAATGTTTTATATCTGACAGTGGATTCCCACTGTCAGATCCAAATAGTTGACGGCAGGAACCCATCGTTAGGGCATCAGAGTTTCATTTCCTATGAGGCTCCTCACAGGAATTCCAACTTTAATGGCCTAATGGTGGGTACCCACTATCAGCATATAGGATCTGACAGTGGGAACCCACTGTCACAATTTTTTTAAAACAAAATTGGCCTCTAACGGTGGGTTCCCACTGTCAGACCCAAATAGATGACAATAGGTGCCCACCGTCAAGGCATCAGAGGTTGAACTCCAATGACTGGAGTTCAACCTATGATGGCGTCACGGTGGGAGCCTGCTGTCACTTATTCACACCTGACTGTTCAACCTCTGATGGCCTGACGGTGGGTGACTGCTGTCTCTAAAAAGAATTTAGCTCAGACGGTGGGATCCCACTTTCAGAGTTGCACAAGTGACAGCAGGCACCCACCGCTAGATGCAATTTTTTTTCCTGACGGTGGGCGCCTACTGTCAGGTGTGAATAAGTGACAACAGGTTCCCACTGTGACGCCATCAGAGGTTGAACTCAGTCACTGGATTTCAACCTCTAATGCCCTGACGATGGGTGCCTGCTGTCACTAATTTACAACTAACAATGGGTGCCCACCGTCAGGGAAAAAATTGATTCTGACGGTGGGTGCTTGCTATCAGTTGTGCTTCTCTGACAGTGGGTGCCCACCGTCAGGTTTGATACTATGACAATGGGTGCCCACTGTCAGGGAAATAACATAGTTTTTATATATATTTTTTTAAATTGATACTTTTTTTAAAAAAAAAAATTTTGTTCCTCACACCACTAACACTTTCCTTCTGTCAAATTCAATCACACACATACTTGATTAATTTGGAGCATGCTTGATTATCTGATTTGAGGGTTCAAATAGGAAGCTGAAAATGTCTAGTTTATAAAGCTGAAAATATCCAGTTTATAAAGGAAGCATATGAAGCTTATAATCCAACCATAATTTTATGGCCTTTTTAGATGTGCATTATGTTAGAGTGTGTATCGCAAGATCTCCTGTTTTCTTCTTTTCCCATTATATTTGTAATGTGTGGTTAATAGGCTTTTCAAAGATTCATTTGGGTATGGTAGGATTGGGAAAATGCTCAAACAAAGATGTTCCAATTCTATGATTACAAAGTAACTTTAAAAGTGTTCAGACATTTGCAAGCCGTACTAATAAGTCAACTTGATAACAATGTCTTTATTTACACAAAAAAATTGATATCTTCAAGCAATAAATACATAAGAAATTGAGAAAGATAAGGAAACCCATCCAATTTTAAGCCTTACTAATAAATCAATTGACAACAATGTCTGTATTTACAACAAAAAGTGATATATTCAAGCAATACACAACTCTCTCTTCAAGAAATACACAAAAATTGATTTCTTCAAAAAACTCTACATGCTATATCACTCTAACTTTTCCTTCACTAATATTTTTACCTTTTCCGAGGAGGATATCGGCGTGGTGTTGAAGTGGTTTCAACTACAGGGGATGCATTACTTGAGGTAGGAACCTGTGAGCAGGGCAAGTCGAATCGGAGCTCATCGCGTACCCTCTTCATGACCTCAATCAGGTACTCAATGTCATGATTTGCACCGACAACTATCGAATCCTCTAATAGCATCAACGCCCTATCTCTGTGATGCCGCTGTATTGAAAATAAGTATTCGACATTATATAATTTTTTCTAAATGATAGCAATTTTAAATTAGAGACATCATAATAATACAAATACGTACCCATCCCTCCGAGACAATGTCAACATCGTCTCTATTTTAGACAATATCTCTACTTTGGGATGGCCTCAAACTCCTGCGTTGATTGAGGTCCATGAGGTACAAATGTGAGGACTTCTTGTACCACTCTATATAACCCTCCACAATGGCCCCACTAAGTGTTAGAACACCACGATCCTCAATGGATAATTGGTGACTACGATGACGCTCAAAGTTTTTCGGAGGAGCTCGATAATATACTGTGTATGTCTTCACAATTCTCCCTCTAATGCTTCCTTCTGTAGGTGCTATTAGTGTCAGAGGGATTGATTGTACGTGCCCCAACTGTCTCAACACCCGCTCTGGGTAGTAGGGCTCGACAATGTTGAAACAAAACAGACATCCGGTATAAAATGCCGTAGGAGTAAACAGATACTTCGATTTAATCTTACAATATAGATCTCAAATAACTTGTACGAGAGAGAGAGTTATTATAATTATATAAGTTCACGTAAAATAACTAATTATGATAATACCTGATTTATTTGTATGTCATCCAATGTTTCATGTAAAAGAATCAACTTTGATTCGGGATGTGCGGGTTGACTGGAAGGTTGCTGTCATCTAAAGGCCAAAGGCAGTTTATCAAATGACTTTGGGGTAAGCGTTGGACGCTCAAGAGCTAGGTGCTTGTAGCTCCACGCCTGAAAATACAAAACATATAGTTTAACAGCAATACACATAATCTATTTATTATATATTAGAAATGTAATTTAGTAAGACATTGCTATGCGAATATAATGTAGTATATCTCAACCAACGTAAGCAGCCCATAAATTTGCGCAACCTTCTTTTCTGATGCAATGTCGAGCTGCATATAAAGATAAGCGAGTGCAGCTGCTCCCCACGCATAGTCCCCAATGGTTTTCAGATCGACCAACACTTTTACATACCGAACCGATACCATACTGCTTGATTTATCGATAAGGATTGTATAATCCGATAGATAAAGAATGTATCCCCTTGCAGTACAATTAATCTAACAATCAGTTGCATCATCAGGCATCTGACTCAAACAAACACGCAACCATTTCAAGTGAAAAGCTTGCCCCTTACATCCTTTGTGACTTAATTCTTCAATCACATCGTCGACACTAATATCAAATGCTTGAACACACATTGCCACTAATTCAACTGTACTGCAAGGGTTGACAACAACCACCTTGTTGACTATAAATAAGCCGATGGGATGCTTCACGTCATCGAGAGTGATAGTTATCTCACCAGTAACGAAGTGAAATGTATTTGTCTCAGGGTGCCATCTCTTAACCAAGGCAGATACTAAGACACGGTTGATGGTCATGAATGCAACTCTAGCCAGCAACCAAAACCCTGCCATCTTGATCCTACTTTTAAATTTGCGGAACATTTGAACGATGAATCCTGCAACGAGTTTGACTAAATATTAGATGCAATGAAGTGTTCCTCGATCCTACATCAACCAACAACAAAATTAGTAAGAAATTTGTAATTATGTACACATATTTTAAATGAAAATAATAAATGTATTACATGAATTGAATGTTGTTGCTTACTTATTTTGTTAATCCATAGATCATGGGCAACATGGTTTCTATACCATCTTAGAAATGAAGTGTTCGTAGGGCCTCCGAAAAATGGTGCCACAATATACTCAACCTTAATTTTGGCTGGCTTAACATCGTCCTCTTTCATTTTTCTCTTCTTTTTCGAAACTCCAACTGCTTCTTCTTCACCTTCCACTCTCTTCCACTCTCTGAGCTCCTTCACCTTCAACCACTCTCTCCTCCACCCTCTGAGCTCCCTCACCTTCACCCACTTCCACATCATCCACTCTCCCTTCTCCTTCCACATCATCCACACTACCCTCTCCAATAACCTCTTCCACCCTCCCTTCTACCACACTCCCCTCCACTCTCTCTTCTTCCACTCTCTTCTTCAGATATCATTGTCGGTGTAGATGCAGCTTCAACAACAATTGTTAAAATCTTTGAATTATCAATATCAATTTCAGAAGATATCTCTTCGGATGCTCCTTCGATTCAGGCTTTTGTATGCCTTCTTCTATAGAAAGTCGTAGTCCGTTTATGGAAATCATCCATTTCACACACCCCTATCAATCCATTCACATCATCAAAGATTGGTTTAGAACCACAATAAAAACTGAGTACATTCAAATCCACCCACCACCAAATCTTTGAGTTCAACCAAATCATTGTGTTTTACTGTGGGTGAACTCAAAGATTTGTTTGATGGATTTAAAGGTACTCAAAATATAAAAACAATTAAATATGTTGAACAATCAGTGACCTATATGGGTGTACAGTATAATCAATTAAATATATTAAACAATTAATTAAAAAATTGAAAATACCTCGAATAGTTGACTGTCGTTGCCCCACAAACCCTAACAAAAACTCAGAGGGTTTGTTCGTAAGTGTGGGTGTACAGAGTTCGCCTATTCCTTACGTTCTTACAGCGTGAGATGAAGCTTGGGGACGACGATGTCGGTGTACAACCATGAGTTCAAACATTGCACGGCGCAAAGAGACGATTGCAAAAGACAATGTAAGGAAGCGGGAAGAGGAAGAGGGAAGAAGACGATGTGGGTGAATGCAAAACATTCCGGTGGGTGAATTCAAACGTTAGAAAATGGAGGTAAATATGTGGGTGGAAGGAAAGATTTGGTTTCCCTCAGTAGTGCACCCACTTATGTGGGTGGATGGAAAGAATCTGTGGGTGGAAATAAAGGTACTCTATGAAGAACTCAGTGTACCAAAAAGCGTAGTCACCAAGTAGGGGTTCGTGTGTAAGGTTAAAATTGGAAAAAATTCGGCAAAATTCAGCAAGTTGGGGAGAGAAATCGGAGAGAAGGTAAAACAAATAAGACTAAAAATTATAAAAAGAATTTAAGAAGCATTAAAAATCATGATTTATTAAAAAAATCTTGAATTATTTGTGAATTATTCGTGAAATTCGCAAAGTTTTTGAACACAAATTTTTTTCATAATTTTTTAAATATTTTGTGATTAATTCATAAAATCTTAAATTCATAAATCATTCATAATATTTTCAAATATTTAGAGAATTTGGTGATTATGCCTAAAAGCAATGCTGAGAATTTGGTGATTATGCCTAAAAGCAATGCTGTTTGAGAGCTCCCATTATCGTAGTAATTTGATTCCTTAACTTACACAAAGTCCCTTAAGTGGGCTGCATTTAAAAGTTTACCTGCCTACTCACCAACTCGGTTACTCAAGTTTGCTGAGCATTTTCTATCCCAACTCTCATTTGAGGTGATTTTACATGAAGAGTTGATATTAGGCATTTACAAAGTTCAAATTGGGCAATCATTTGGTGAAGGATTGGTTCTTTTAAATTCAAAAAAGATTCAAGAAAAAATTCGGAGATTATTAATAATAATAATAAATTACTAAAATATATAAAAATATATCTTTTACTTATTTAAAGTCAAAAGTCAAAATGATGTATAATCCACATGCACTAACAATTCATGTAACAACCTTGATTTTGCTAACGTTGAATCATTGACCTTCAACGATGAGACGACTGCCTTGACCGGTTTGACTTTGTGTTATTCACTGAAAAGTATCATTTTTTATCTCTTAACCTGGCCTTTGCTATACCTTAAAGCTGACTAATAACTTTTGTTTAAGTGTGTTTTATAGTTAGTAATAAATTATGCAGCTTAACACAAAGTCCATGCTTTTGTTGCCAAGAAGAGAGAGAATTCAAACCAAGGATGACAGCTGAACCAAAGACTGATGGAACACCATGATGGTACACACCATGGTGACTACTTTGCATGTCATGATAGACCCTTATCTCACACGGTTGATGTAATTGCCTTATGACTATTCAAATTCACATAGCAAAGTCTTCTCATGGATGTTATTACATGCGCAACAATAAAGCTCATGAATACGAATTTAGCAGCAACTCAAGTGAAGGGATTATCACAAAGCAGCCTCTCAAAGCGGATGCTCTTGCTGGGCGTGATCGTGCACATAAACGCTTCAACACTTGTTTGCAATCAACACGCTCACAAAGTTTTTGCGAGGATCAAAGCTTATATCAACTGCGCACACTATCTCGCAAGGCCAGTCTACACAAAGAACAACAGCTAACTCGCTAGGTTCTCGAGTGGCTATGGAGGAGAGAGCTCTAGAAGTTCTCTCATGCAGCTCTCGCACGCCTAGAAGATTAACCCTTTACCGAGCGAGATGTGCTATCCACTTGACAAGAAATCGAGTGAGATGTAAAGGCATCTGTGCAAGTAGCTCGCGACAGGAAATTTTGAAGCCCTACTGCGCAAGTGCATTCAAAGCCAGAGCAGCTGTGCAATAATGCAAAGTCCACCTGCATGAGTGAACAAACCTTCCAAGCTAATTCTTATCTCGCGAGGACTCTGCAAGCTGCGCAAAGGAACTAAAGAGCAAAAAGCAATTGCGCAACAAGCTTAAATCCTTTTGCGCGAGAAAGCAACATTTAAAGCCAAATTTTATCTCGCGAGTACTCTGCAAGCCATGCGAGAGAATTAATGTGCAGAAGCCAGTCTCGCGAAGCTTGAGCTCTCCACTTCTCAGTCTTAACTCAAGGACCTTTTAGGGATTTTCCCAGGTCTAGGGCACACATCCTAAGGCCCTGATCTCGAGGCACACATCCCAAGGCATCTAAAGGTAGTAATAGTGCTACATCTATTAGGAAATTAGGGTTAATCTTCTTTGAGCTAAGGCATTAGGGGCTGAGTATTTAAGCTGTACTTGTAACTTAGAATTATATCTTTCCTTCAACCTCTGTTGGCTGAGAGCTCGAGCAGACTAGGGTTAGGGTTTGATCACCTCTTTTTCTCATTTTTCTTCTCTCTTAGCCCAATACTTGCTGGCTAAATTCCTTGTAAGCAGTTAGGTATAGGTTTATTTAGTTTTGTAATGGGTCTTGTAACCTTTGGGATTTTGTGAAGAGCAGTTGTGCACAAGACTATAGCTTGAGAAGTCTCATTATAAGTACTATGTTGATTACTGAAATTTGTATTTTAATTATATACTCAATCTGTTATTTTTCTATTTGCCCGTAGTTTGTTCATTCTATGCATGCAATTAGGATTTGAGCTGATTGAAAGGCCCATGGAAGCTTGAGCTTATAACCCTAGGATCATGGTGGCAGCAACAGTTTACATGTTCTTTCTCAGACCCCTGTGGTGTAGATAACCTCTGTGGATAGCCTGTGACCATTTAAGAGGACAAACTATAGCCCTAGGGTGAGTCCAAGCCATAGATCTGAGAAGGATTCTTCTCCTCTGCACATGAGCTTGTAGCCTTGTGAGAGGTTATTGCAGGACCTGGCTCCCCTCTATTTTACTTGACCAATATCAGATGTTAGATCCGATTTCTCTATAGTGATTACAGACTTGTGAGCTGAATCATTACAAGCCTTTTGTAGCAATAATCAACTGCTTTTAAGTCCCCAAATAGCTCTTGAACAACTATGGTTCCCACTAGTCTTTCAAGATCTATTTGCTCCCATTGATGCTTGAGCTTGTAGCCTGAAAAACATGGTGTCTGTAATGGTTTTCACAATCTGATTTGAGCCATTGGGTGGAGGACATCTATTGGATAATCTATGACCATTTAAGTGGACAATTTATAGCCTTAAGATCAGTCTACTCCTTTGGATCAGATTGATTTTCTGATTTGATTCATGTGGTTTGATCCTTTCTATTGGATAGTCTGTGACCATTTAAATGGACAGGTTATAACCTTAAGAGACCAGGTCAAATCATAGGAATTGAGTTAGATACCTCCTCTTTGTAGATGTGCTTGTAGCCATCTAAAGGACTTCTACAGAGACAACCCTAAGTCTGAGTTACTTAATTGAATCAACCCTAGCTTAATTGCCTACTTCCCATCATTTTATCCTTCTTTTTAACCCTTTCTCTAGGATAGGACTGCACTTTATTTCTCTTCTCTTAGTGGTAATTTAGTGTAGTTGTGATACCCAACTCCCTTCATTTAAGATTGTCAGATTTGTAGCCAGATTTGAAGGCCTACTATTGTAGCCCAATTTGGGTTCTAGATCAAAATCTTTGTGGGACAAACTCTTACTTTAAACTTGCTACAATAGACCTGTATCTTGCAGGCTGTGTGTATCTTAGGTTACTGTTTCATAGCCATTTCACTCCACCTTTGTATTCTGATTTTTACTACCACATCACCACTTTAAATAATAGCAAGCATACCTAGAATGACAACAAGTTTTTGGCGCTGTTACTGGGGATCTTGATCTTTTAATAGACTTGAGTTGTATTGTAATTTAGTCTAACAAATTCTTTGTAGTTGTGCCTTAACTAGAATAAAAAATACTACTGATTTTTTATGAAATTCTTGCATAATTGGACAACTGTAGCAAGGAAAAGCTAGAGCTGCAGCTGGATTATAGCTAGCTCTGTTTATACTTCTTTTGCCCTAAAATTTAGTCCCTTTATGTTGAATTCCCTGTCATTAGTTTAGTTATAAATCTGTTTAGTTGTAATTTTTGTTTGAAAATTTTTGTGTGCTGTGAGCATCTTCTTTACCTACTGATTTGTGTGTGTGTATGCTTGGAAGAAGGTCCCTTAACCCTGAGTTGAAACCTCCAAATCCTAAGGTTGAAAGGGTCCTTAGACCAAGAAACACCACACAAGACCCCACTGTTGAAACTGCTGTCTTGGCTGAGATGCAAAGAACTCTTAAGGAGTACAATGCACTTGGGGATTACACATCTCCCTTTTGCATTTAATTTCCTTCTATTGAGGGGAATTATGAAATCAAGTCCTCCACCATTAACATGCTACCATCTTTTCATGTGCTCAGTAACAAAGATCCTTACAAGCACATTGACCAATTTTTAGCACTTTGCACCACTTTCAATATTGCTGGCCTGAGACCTGAAGCCACCAAACTGAGGCTTTTTCCTTTTTCTCTACAGGACAAAGCCAACACGTGGCTCTCTAAGCTCCCAGCCAATAGCATCCAGACATGGAGTGACCTCCAAAGCCAGTTTCTGGCTAAATTTTTCCCATGAACAAAACCAGCTAGATGAGGACAAACATATTATCATTCACTCAGTCCTCAACTGAAGATTTTTATGAGGCATGGGAGAGATTTCAGGAGATGTTAAAACAATGCCCCCACCATCAAATTCCACAGTGTCAACTGGTGCAAGTCTTTTACCAATGAATTAATCCCAAAAGTAGGAATATGGTGGATGCCTCATGTGGTGGTAGTTACCTCCACAAGACAACTGGTGAGGCTTGGGAGTTGTTTGACATCATAGGGGAAAATTCATGCAGCAGGAGTCACTGCCTCGTAATGACAGCCAAACCTCAGCTAAGTTGGTGAAAGAGTCCACCCCTAGAGGTGGAATATATGAAGTTAAGGTGCAAAGTGATTTGAAAAGGAAGGTGGACAATTTGAGTTTAAAGTTTGACAAATTAATGAATGTGATGCAGTCTAGGATGGTTGCACAAGTGGAAGAGGCATGTCTGATATGCCAATCTCCCACACATTCACTTCAAGATTGTCCATCATCCAACCAATTCCCTGAGTTAGTGTTGGAACATGTCAA
Source organism: Chloranthus sessilifolius (assembly GCA_021018995.1). Taxonomy (NCBI): domain Eukaryota; kingdom Viridiplantae; phylum Streptophyta; class Magnoliopsida; order Chloranthales; family Chloranthaceae; genus Chloranthus; species Chloranthus sessilifolius. Next base: position 47,194,494 of record CM037596.1, read on the forward strand.
TGCTGCCCAAGCATATGGGCAGTAACCTACTAGGTACACATAAAGAAACCACCCAAATTTGAGGTGGAGATAAGATACATACCCTCAGCCCCAGTAGCAGTAGTTGGCAGCTCCATACAGACCCCGACACCAGTTTAACCAAGGTTATCCACCAAGGTAAAATCTTCAGTTGTTAACCCCACAGTACAATCAGTTGGTCCTACCTCCATAACAACTCAGATCCTTTTCATTTGAAGAGCAAATGTTGGCATCTATGCATAATTTTGAGAACTTGGTTCGAACTGTCAACTCTCATGGGCAAAGCATTAAAAAGATAGAGGACTAGCTGGGTCAAATTTATAATACTTTGAACAGGAGAGAGGAGGAAAAATTGTCTAATCAACCCTTAGCCAATCCAAAAGGGCAATACATGATTGGAGAAGCATCCTCTGCCCATGAGGAAGCTAATGCGATCACTAACCTAAGGAGTGGCAGGGTGGTTGATAATTTAGTGGGCAAAGCAACTGAGGAGGTCATGGAGAGTGAAAATAAAAAAAATATGATTGTTGAAGAACTAAGAAAGTCATTCCCTATTGTGGATCAGCAAAGGCAAAATAAAGGGGCTGCTGTTTGTTGGTGCGCACTTTTTCTGGGTTCCTCTCGGTCCCAGGAATAAGTGGCCCAATTCTGTCCTAAGCAGACTCTGACAATGGCGATGATGGAGTAATAAATTAGGAAATATTAAATACTAAAATTAAAGAGGCAAATTCTAAATGAAGAATACCTAAGAAGATGCGATCGTCAGCTGCAGATATTTATCGACGCTGCAACACATCACTGATCACGCTTTAAAGGGAAGCAGGGGCTTACAGGTTAAACTCCTTTACTGAATCGTCCACTGACAAACGTCAACAGCTGTGGATTGCCTTTAGTCTAATTGGTTTGGTTTTCCTATTTCTGCTGGGATTTTATTTAGCTTGGTCTCCTAATCCTACTGGGAGTCTGATTAAGAAAGGGTCTCCTAATTCTACTAGGAGTCTAATTTAAAAAAGGTCTTCCAATTCTACTAGGAGTCTAATTAATTTAAATATCTTAATCCTATTAGAAATCTAATTAATTAAGTCCCTTAATCTTATTAAAAGTCTAATTAATTTAAATGTCTTAATCCTATTAGAAATCTAATTAATTAAGTCTCCTAATCTTACTAGGAGTCTAATTAATTTAAATATCCTAATTTTAATTAGAAATTGAATTAATTAGAAAAAAGGGGTTTGGGCCCGCTATGTTAAGGAGGATCGGCTCCATTCTTGGGAATCCTCCATAAACTCCCTTCGGCAAATAGGGTGGCTAAAATTGAGAGAGACTGAATTTGAATTATAAAGTAGTATTTTTTGTGAAAGATTAATGATTAGTATTTAAGGGTTAAAATTTTAGGAAAAAAAAGAATTTAAAACTGAAACTATAAAAAAAATTTTAGGATTTCGAATTATGAGGAATTAAGACTAAAGCTAAAATCTAAGGACCAAAATCGAGATCGAAATTAGGAAAATTTGGATAGTGAGATTAAGAATTAATTCTAAAACCTGGGAACTAGGACCTAAAATTAAAAAAAAATACTAGTTCTAGAACCTAAGGACTAGAATCAGAAAATTAGAAATTTAGATTAAAACCTAAGATCTAGAATTTAAGAACTAGAGGTCTAGAACCTAAATCTAGAACTAGAATATAAAAAAAAAGGGAAACTGATTCTAGAACCTAAGAACTAGAACCAGAAAATTAAGGACAAAGGAATTACCTGAAGAATCATCTAAATCGTGCAGAGGAAAATTGTATAGGGGAAAATTATATAGAGGAAAATTGTGTAGAGGAAAATTGTATAAAGGAGAATTGTATAGAGGGGGTAAAGGTCTTACTTATAGGCTCTTTACTATAAATCCTATTTTCTAATATAATAAATATACTAATCCTAATTCAACTAGGAGTTTTGAAAAACATCACTTTTTGTGCAGCGGCTGAAAACTGACTATAACTTCTTTGATACTTGTCAGAATTGTACGTTTTTTAACTCGTTGGAAAGCTACTTTGATAAGCTTTCCAACGTGACTTATTTTGCCTCAATCCGACTTTATTTGATACCTCAAAATAAGCCAAACATAAAAGTAATGGGATTGACAATTGAGAAAAGGTTGGGGAGACCTAGTTGGCTCTAGACTAAGGATTTGGACAGAGATTTCCTAAGGGCTGAATTCTAAAACTTAAGAATTAAGAATTAGAATTTAAAGATTAGAACTATAAGAAATTAGAAATTAAAACTAAAAGCTAAAAAAAATCTAAGGACTGAAATCGGAGTCGAAATTGGAAAAAATCAGACCATACGATTAAGGACTGGTCCTAGAAAACTGAAAACTAGAACCAGAGATTAATATTATGACTAAAAATTAAGGTATAGGGATAAAAAATAAGATTTAAGACTGAAAATTAGATAATAGAATTAAAGACTGATTCTAGAAACTAAGAACTAGAATCAGGGATTAAAGTACGGATTAACAAGGAAGTATTACAGTCTAAGACTGAAGATTAAAACTAATAAAATTCCTAAATCTAAAAGCTAGAAACTACGGTCAAAAACTAAATCTCATATTCTTACCTATGGTCGAGGTTGCGGAGAGAAATCTTGAAGATTCGAAGTTTCAATCTCGAAATCATGCCTAGGTTACTCTATGGGTTTGTCCTCGAAGTTCTTTGGTTTTGAAATCCCAAAAAAGATCCGTTCTCTCTCAAAATTGCCAGCCTCTCCTCGGGCAATTAAGGAAAAAATCTTTTATAGGTTTTTCTCTAATTAAACGCCCTGTTTCAGGCTTTTAACTAGATTACGTGCTGGTCTCTCGGTGCTTAATCACTTTGAGTCGATCACCGACTCAGTGAGCGATCGGCTGACTTGATCAGCGAGTTTCCTAATTCTAACAATGTTAGGAATAATTGCACACCTGTTGAGGTGTGCATAATCCGATTAAGCATTTCTTTTGAAGCACTCGATCGAGGAAACTTAAGGGTCAAGGCTAGTAAGACTAGGTTGGGTGTAGGCTAATTGCGCGCCAGTGGTGGGGCGCTCAATCCGATTGTGCGTTTGGTTTCAGGAGTGTGATCGAGTCTCGAGATGGTCGTGGAAAGGGAGTTTGGTCTAAAAGGGGGACTGATTGCACGTTTGTGGTTTTATGTGCAATCGAATTATGGGTGGGGTTTTAGGCACGAAATTTGGGGTTGTCCAGGTCCGGGTCAGGTCTGAAATGTTAGACTATTGTTTCAATTTGCATTTTGACTATATACTATTATTTTAGTATATAGTCTTCCTACATTGGAATACGAGCCACAGAGCTATTGTTTCAGCTTGTGTTTAGTCATGCACTATTATTTCAGTGCATGGTCCCACATTAGGGTTTTGAGGTCAAAGATTGACCAAATGAATTCATATACTCTGAGAGGGCAAAATGGGGGTGTCTATAATATTGAGCCCCAACATCAAACAATAAGTGAAGAAAAAAGGAAAAAACACAAATTTGACTATGATGTTGATAGGTATGCAGCAGTGGCACCATCAGTCCCACAACTGTCATTTCCTCATGCATTAGTTAGCCCATCTCCTTTTGATAAGGGGAATGCACAGATGGAGGAAATGATGGAGATCTTCAAGTAGGTCAAGATCAATTTACCCTTGCTTGATGCTATAAAATAGGTCCCTGCCTATGTTAAATTCTTGAAGGACCTCTACACATAAAAGAGAAAAGCAAGGGTGCAGTTGTCCAAAAAGGTTTTTGCTGTTGAGCATGTTGAGTTAGTTCCATCCATTGCCACACTTGAGAAATTATAAGATCCAGGGGTACCTACTATCTCTTGCATAATTAGAAACTACACCATTGGAAGAGCCCTTTTGGACTTAGGGGCCAGTGTGAACCTACTCCCATATTCAGTGTATGAGGTGCTAGGTTTAGGGGAGCTAAAAGCCACATCAGTTGTGCTCCAACTGGCTAATAGGTCTGAGAGGAGACCTGTGGGTGTGGTAGAGGATGTTTTGGTGGGGGTGGACAAGTTCAACTATCCTACTGATTTCCTTGTTTTGAGCATGGACACTTGCAAAAGTAAAACCCCAATTCCTGTCATCCTTGGCAGGCCATTCTTGGCCACTACAAATGCTTGTATATAATACAGGTTAGGGGTGATAGAGGTGACCTTTGGAAACATGAAGGCTCGATTAAATGTGTATAATACTACAAGGCAGCCTCAGATGGACATTGAGGACTGCTATGCTATAGATGTACTAGATGGCCTTGTGGAAGAAGAATTATCCAATCTGCTGGAATGGGATAATGTGATTGAGAACCTAAAAAATATTTGGAGTATGATTGAGAAGGAGGCCTAAGCTCTCATGATAGACGACAACTCCAAAATAGAGTCTTCTATGGGCCTAGTGTAGCATTCCAACTGAAAACCTATATTGTTGTCCCTTCCTCAAACCACTAAAGCACCTTTGTTGCCTTTCATTGAAAGTCCCCCTGAGCTGGAGCTGAAACAGCTCACAGACATATTAAAATATACCTTCTTGGCGAAAAATAACAAGCTTCCAGTGATTATCTCCTCCTCTCTCACTAGTGAGCAGGAGGTGGAATTATTGACTGCTCTCAAGAAGCATAAAAAGGCAATGGGGAGGATAATAGCTGATCTTAGAGGCATTGATGTCTCAGTTTGCATGCACAGAATTCACTTAGAAGAGGGTGCAAAACCCTCTTGGGAGATGCAGAGGAAGCTTAATCCTCACATGCAAGAGGTGGTATTGAAAGAGATAGTAAAACTATTGGATGCAGGGGTGATTTACCCTATTTCAGATTCAGAATGGGTGTCACCTATCCAGGTGGTACCTAAAAAATTAGGCATAACAATTGTTACTTCTGATTCTGGGGAGTTGATGCCAGCCAGAGAGACCACAGGCTAGAGAGTTTGCATTGATTACAGAAAACTCAACTCCAAAATCAGGAAAGACCACTTCCCTCTCCCCTTCATTGACCAAATTCTAGACAAGTTGGCTGGGAAAGCTTTTTATTGCGTTTTGGATGGATACTCAGGGTGTAACCAAATCCCTGTGTATCCTCATGATCAAGACAAAACTACTTTCACATGTCCCTTTGGTACCTTTACTTACAGAAAGATGCCTTTTAGACTGTGCAATGCCCCAACCACATTTCAGAGGTGCATGTATGCTATTTTTTCAGATATGATTGACAAATTCCTGAAAATCTTTATGGATGATTTCTCAATTTATGGAGACAACTTTAGCCAGTGCTTGAGTCACCTTGACCTGGTTTTACAAAGATGTCGGGAGACCAATTTGGTCCTGAGCTGGGAAAAGAGCCACTTTATGATGACACAAGGAATTGTGTTAGGCCATGTGGTCTCTCACAGAGGAATAAAGGTTGACAAGGCTAAAGTAGACCTTATTTCACACCTGCCCCCACCCAGAACTGCCAAGTAAATCAGATCTTTCTTAGGATATGCTGGTTTTTACAGGAGGTTCATTAAGGAATTCAACAAAATTGCTAAGCCATTGTGCCACCTACTGTGCCAGGATGTGCCATTTGAATTTTCTGTTGAGTGCCTTAAGGCCTTTGAGGTCTTAAAGAATTATCTTACCACTGCTCCTATAATCTAGGCTCCAGATTACTTACACCCCTTTGAACTGATGTATGATGCATCAGATTTGGCCATAGGTGCTATCTTAGAACAGAGAAAAAATGAGTTGCTTGCAGTGATTTATTATGCCAGCAAAACACTAGCTGAAGCCCAGCTCAATTACACCACCACTGAGAAGGAGCTGCTTGCTATAGTATTTGTTGTGGATAAGTTTAGACCCTACTTGCTTGGGTCTAAAATTATTATTTTTACTGATCACTCAGCCCTGAAATACCTATTGGCTAAGAAGAATGTCAAACCAAGGTTGATAAGATGAATCCTCCTCTTGCAGGAGTTTGATCTTGAGATTAAAGATAAGAAGGGAGTTGAGAATGTAGTGGCTGACCACCTCTCTAGAATTATTTTGAAAGAATGTGCAGTAGCACCCGTTAATGAATTGTTCCCTGATGAGCAGCTATTTGCTATGCAGTCTAGTGTGCCCTGGTTTGCACACATAGTCAATTTTCTTACTACTGGCAGGACCCCTCCTCGGTGGTCCAAGATGGACAAAGACCTATTTTTCTCTCAAGTCAAATATTTTTTATGGGAGGATCCATACCTTTACAAGCATTATGCAGATCAGGTGATTAGGAGATGTGTATTTGAAAGTGACCACAACATTCTTTCTATGTGCCATGAGTAAGCTTATGGAGGTTACTTTAGTAGCAAAAAGACTGCAAAAAAAGTGTTGCAATGTGGTTTTTATTGGCCTTCTTTATTCAGAGATGCATATACATTGCAAAGCCTGTGAGAGATGTCAAAGGTTGAGAGACATTTCCAAGAAAGATTCAATGCCATTGCAGCCCATCCTTGTGATAGAACTTTTTGATATCTGGGGCATTGATTTTATGGGTCTCTTTCCTCCATCTATGGGTTTCAATGTCATACTTGCGGTAGTGGACTATGTGCCCAAATGGGTGGAAGCCATTGCCACATGGACCAATGACCACACAGTTGTCCTCAAAATTTTGAAGGATATTATCTTCTCAAGATATGGCACCCCTAGAGTTATCATTAGTGATGGGGAGAGTCATTTCTGTAACAGACCTTTTGAGAACATGCTCAAAAGGCATTCTGTTACCCACAGAATTGCAACTCCCTACCACCCACAAACCTGTGGGCAAGTTGAAATTTCTAATAGGGAGAATAAGCATATCTTTGATAAGACTGTGAGGACAGATAGAAAGGATTGGGCATAAAAGCTTAATGATGCTTTGTGGGCTTAAAGGATTGCCTATAAGACCCCTATTAGAATGTCCTTATTCAGGCTGGTTTATGGCAAGACCTGCCAGCTATTAGTAGAGTTAGAGCACAGAGCCTATTGGGCTATCAAAATACTTAATTTTGATCTAACTACTGCTGGTTATCACAGAAAATTATAAATGGCAGAACTTGATGAATTGAGAATGGAGGCCTATACCACTGTCAGAACTTATAAGGAGAGATCAAAAGCATTCTTTGATAAGAAATTAATGAGGAAGGATTTCAAGGCTGGTAATAAGGTTTGACTTTTCAACTCTAAATTAAAGTTCTTTCTAGGGAAGTTAAATTCCAGATGGGATGGACCTTACACTGTCATCCATGCTTCCCCATCTGGTGCTGTGGAGATCTTGGATCCTATGTCTGAGAAGATCATGAAAGTGAATGGTCAAAGGCTAAAAATTTGTGTAGAAGATTCTGTGGAGCCCCCTCAGACCATTCACCTACATGAACCTCCCACTGCTTAGTGATCCACAACTTTGTAAAATGTGTAACATATGTGTTAAAAATTTTGTCTTATTTTGTGTTGCTTAGAAATGTGTCAATTACTGCTATTAGTGTGATGATGATTTGCTTGTTTGTTTTATTCTATTTTAATTTGTTTTGTTATGAGTACATGTGCATATGTGTCATTTGAATTTAATGTACATGTCTCTTGCTGCTATGGTTGAGGTGCTCTCATAATAAATGCCATGAATTTAATCTGAAAGACTATCATTAGAATTCTGCATTTTTTATGTACAAATGTTGATAATGGGCATATAATTATAATGATAAAATGGAGTACATGTGAAGGGGTTGGTGCTAACGCATAATGGATAGGTGCATAACAATATGAATGCACTGGCCAATGTGCAGCACTGAGACAAAGGTTAAAAGTTGTTTTATCGCTAGGCTAAAAGGCCTAAATTACACTCGCGAGTTAATTCTTGGCTTTCTTGCGAGGCTCTGAAATGGCCTGTGTTGCTTCGCGAGAGCCTCGCAAGCTAAACATTTGAAGAATAACTGCATAGGAGCCTCGCGAGGCTATCTCTTCTCTGCGACATCAAGCTGCGTAAAAATTATAAGTTATGTGTTTTCTCATGAGGTAAAATTCTGAAGCTTACACTTCTACCGACCTCGCGAGGCACTTGATGCTCTACATGTATGAGTCTCGCGAAGTTAGACAGCGCGACTGCTCGAAAGATGAAAGAGGCATTCGCGCACCTTGGCTTCTAATCAGCCTCGCGAATACCTCGCGAGGCTCTATTCTTCCTCGCGACAACACTTCTCACGAGATTGAATTCATAAGTGCGCGAGAAATCTACTTCACGAGAACCTGGCAACAGCCGCGCGAGGCACAGGTTCAGCCTTATAAACCTAGCGATTTTCTTCATTTTCTTCATTTCATACCTCTTTGCCCTAGCTTCCACTGAGCAAGACCGAGCTTCTCTCTCCCTTCTTTCTTCTCTACAGCCTAATCTACTCCACCTCAACAATTTCCTCCTACCATTTTACTCCCCATCACCTTTTGATCACTTTGAGCTAGGTTTGGGGGGATTTGAACCTTTGTTCAACATTCGAAGTGGAACCCTAGCTTCAAGTTGGTAAGATCTCTCACTCTCTCTCTCTGTTGCTTTGATTGAATAGTAATTTAGAGTCAAGAAGGGAAGAATTTGGGTGCTACTATAGTTATTAAGAAGGGAAGAATTTGGGTGCTCACTCCCCATCACCTTCTGATCACTTTGAGCTAGGTTTGGGGGGATTTGAACCTTTGTTCAACATTTGAAGTGGAACCCTAGCTTCAAGTTGGTAAGATCTCTCTCTCACTCTCTCTCTGTTGCTTTGATTGAATAGTAATTTAGAGTTAAGAAGGGAAGAATTTGGGTGCTACTATAGTTATCAAGTGTGCATTGCATAATCTGAGAGTTGCAAGCCCTAATTTAGACAAATTGAAAAGCTATGGCCATGGGTTCAAAATTCTCAGACACCTTGGCTGCTTTGGTGAGCTCTATAGCCAGTGGCAGCCCCGTGGCCACTCGAGAATCTATAAGGATTGTAGAGTTTTCCATTGTGGAGACCTCTGAGGCACCTATACCCACTGTGGAGCCCCAAGTAAAGCAACCAACTGAGAAGAGGGCTGCCCCAGTGAAGATGGGCAAGGCTGTAGCCTCTGATACCCAAGCCAAAAAGAAATTTGCCCCAAAGAGGAGGGCAAGAGAGCACCAACCCACCAAAATCCCTGAGAAATCTAAAAAGAAATAGAAAAAGGGCAAGGCCGTGGCCCAGGAGGTCCCTGAGGTGGACACTAATGAGGAAGAAGATAATGAGTACCTCAGGGTCCCATCTGAATTTGTAACTGTAATTAAATTGGAGGCAGAAATAATTTTTGACAAAGTTTATTTTGAGGAGCTACTAGAGGCATTAGCCTCCATTGAGTACTTGACCAAGGCAACTCTACTACACTTGTTGAGGCCCCCACTGCAACTAGTCTTCTATAGACTAGTGTAGCTATTTTATCAGAATATCATAATAAAGACTGGGGATGATGGGAACGCAACATTGTTGGTGTTGATTGACAAATTTGAAATGCTCTTCAATCAAGCTACAATAGCAAAAATACTTGGGATACTAGCCAAGTATAGCCCTGAGTGTGGCTTGGGTCCCCTTTTAACAGCCACCATCTCAGAGATAGCCAAAGAGCTGACTGGAGAGGTCACAACCTCAGGAGTCTCAATCAGGAAGATGAATTTGCACACAAACCTCAGATTTATGGATGGGGTGTTGAGGAAGAATGTGTATTACTCTGGCCATGAGTAAGAGAGGAGGTCTCCCATTGCGGATGCACTCTACTCATTTCACATGAATTACTACTTGGATGCTGCCAAGTTAATTTTTAAGGAGATGAAAGATATTCACGAGAAGGTGAAGACAAAGAAGAAACCCTATTCCCTTCCCTACTGTTGGCTTATCACAGCCTTACTGCAGCTTGATGGATACCCCTTTCAAAGGGAGGAGGAGACTGTTACCCTGGCCCCGAAAAAATGTGAAAAGAAATAATGAGGGATCAGTGGTACTCTAATTGAGAAGAAGAAGAAGAAGAAGATAGATCTGTTAGCTCTAGCAGCCCCTACAATTCAAGAAGCAACAGCTGCTGCTGCTGCTATTGCTGCCTCTGTGGCTGCAAGCCCTACTGCCCTCTCTTAGGCAGCCCATTCAGGTGTGCTAGCTAGCACCACCTCCACATTTGAAGCCATTACCTCACCAGCCACCCCTTCAACTTTCATGCCTGCCACCACTACCTCAACCCAAGCCTCACAACCTCCCATAGTCTCATTACCCTTACCCTAGCCAATTCTACTAACTACCACAACCACCATACCTACTGAAACCTTAACTGTACCCCCACCCATCACATCAGCCACACCAAGTCCATCCATCCTTACCACATTTGATGAGACCATACCAGTACCTCCAACTAGCCCACCTGTGATAACCACCTATAAAAAGAAAAGAAAATTAATCAAAGCCCACAAATAACTCCAACCCACCTACATATCCCAAACTATTCCAATTCTAAAAACCTCAGTCATACTAAACCCATCCATTGGAATCCAACCTCCCTCACCAACCCAAACCTCCTCAGCCCAAGCCCCTGAACTTGAAGCCTCCTCTCAGCCCATTAAAATCTCCACACCTTTTGAAGCTGATACCTTTGAGCTTTTAGGCCAATCCATTCCATTTTCCCCTTCCCATGGCCATGACCCATTTTCAGGAGAGAGGTACTCAGCTATGATGTCTTTTATCATAGGGGACATCAACTATGAGTACACCCCTCTCCTAGACTCACCTCACGCTCCTCCATGCCATGAAAACTAGCCCTTACCTTAAAAAGGATGTCATTAGAGGCATGGCTGACATCATAATAGCAATCAGGGTACCCTATGATGTGAAGATATATAAATTGGAGCTAACCCATAGAGTTGAGCTACTGCAAATTTCAAAGGGCTGGAAAAGGATGTTGGTTCTATATGAAGCTCAAGAGCGTACTGCAGCAACAGAGAAACAGAGAGCAGATGCACTGGAGCAAAGGTTGGCTGCATCCAAAGAGGTCACCTAGGCCACCAGGAAACTATATGAAAGTAGAGTTCTGCTTGCTGAAAAGAAGGCAAAAATTCTTGAAAGAAGAGTGGCTGAAATGGCTGTCAGAGAGCCAGCAAAAGCTGTTGAGCCTATACAAGAAGCTGCTGTTGCTGCTGTGAAGCAAGAGAAGAGAAAAGGAGTCAAAATCAAGGATGAGGCTGCACAGATTTCTGATGATTAGACTTATACATGTCATTAGTTAGGATTATTTTGTTGAATGTTTTGTAGTTAATTTCATGCACATTGTACATATTACTGTTTATAAATGAAAGTTCTTCTTATTATCTGTTGTGTGAACTTTGTTTGATTTCCTTTGCTTCTCATGATTTCTCATTTTATTTTATTTGTTTATATGAGTCTGGTTTGACATTGTTCCATACTTTGTTTAATGTCTGATTTTACCCTACTGCACATGCCCTTTTATCTTTGAATCAGTGGGGACACTGCTCCTCATAGGTTTGGGGGTGTGGCAAGGTTTGCCAATGATGTAGTTAACTCAAGTGTAGCAGAAGCAAGTAAGTGAGATAGATATAGAGCTATATTCACCTAATAAACATAAAAAGTGAAAAAATTTAAAAATTTTGCAGACCTTTAGACATTAAAATTTTTTAAGTTTTAGCATTTTCATGAGGTGAATACCAAGAAAACTCACTTATATAATTACTTAGTGAACCATTAAAGAGAGAAAAAGGTAAGGACATGCCTAAGAGTTTAATGGAAGACCCTACCTAGTGAGATTTGGGCCTACAAAATTTTTTTTTTCTCTGAGGAGTGGCTGAGGCAATTCTTTTTGCTCTAAGGACTGGCTGAGTCAATGTCCTCACTAGAAGTTAGGCATCTCCAAGTTGAAACAACTGACATCACTCATGACATTTAGGAAAGGATCAAGGCCTTCTCTTGGACAGTTTGAGCTTAAACATACCAAACCTAGTATACTGCCCTTGTGTATACACCTTTTGAGCCTTAATTTTTAGTTTTCTTTAAAATGCACCTGAGTATTTGTACCTGAACCTATGGACCTAATTCAAACCTGCCCCCACTTTGAGAATTCAGAAGGTAAAGGAGGAGTTGAAGATGGATAAGCTAGGGTCAACATTGGGTGAATGAGGAGACACACCTAAAGGACAGCAGTGTAGCAGCTGAGGAGAGGGTAGCATTTCAGAAAAATAAAAACAAAAACAAAAAGAAAAATGTATAAAAAGGAAAGAAAAATAATAATGAAAAGGAGTAGAGAGGAGTCAAGAGGAAAATGTCATTGGAAAAATTAAAAATAAGAGGAGAAGCTGGCCACTTCAAGTTTAAAAAATGTTAAAGAATATGAAAGGTGCTGAACTAAAGAATTTGGTGAAGTCATGAATCACCTCCCACACCTACTGATTTCTCAATTTTGTATCCCTTTTCACCCTTCCATTCTTTATAACCTACACCCATAAGCCACATTACAATCCAGTCATAAGACCTTGTGATCCTAAGTTGAATGAGCTGTTATGTGGAGATGAGGAGTTATCCAATCTATGGTGAGGAATAGCCAATGATGCCAGAATTTAGGAGCTTTGCCTATGCTCATGCTTATAGGCTCATTTGGGGGCTGTAACTCTTCTTGAGCTTGTGTGAAATGAAAGCCCTCAAAGTTCTTTGTGAGAGACTGCCGTGGTAAGCATTGGGTTTGATATTGAAGGTATTGGGCATTGCCTAAACCTAATTGTTGAATTAATGGTGAGCTCAGTACTAACATACACTTGTTGTTTCTCTTATTATAAGCTAATTGGAAATGATGTGCATGCATGCAAAAGTTTAATGATTAAATGTATGTGCATATCATGTGTTTAAATTCCTCACATATTGAGTCAAAGGTGAATTGATGCTCTGTGTATAGACAACTTACTTGACAATTTTACACTTTTGTTAACTATTTCATTGAAAAGTTTGCGGGTACCTTCATTGAAAACCCTCAGGAGACTTCACTCCTCCACTAGGGATCACCTAGGGGTTTAAAAGGCTTGAGGCATAAGCTAAATGCCTCTGTGTTCCCTACAAAAGTGGCATTTACATTCATAGAATAGTTGTTTAAATTTTGCTTTGCTCAGAGACTAGCAAAGATTAGGTTTGGGGGTGTGTTATTCATTGAAAGTACCATTTTTTACCTCTTAACCTGACCTTTGCTATACCTTGAAGCTGACTAATAACTTTTGTTTAAGTGTGTTTTGTAGTTAGTAATAAATTATGCAACTTAACATAAAGTCTATGCTTTTGGTTTCAAGAACAGAGAAAATTCAAGCCAAGTATAATAGCTAAACCAAAGACTGATGGAACACCATGATGGTACACACCATGGTGACTACTTTGCATGTCATGATGGACCAAGGAAGTCTAGCAGATGAAAGAAGTATTGATGAAAGTGGAGGAAGCTGCAATAGAAGCATATGCCTTGTAGCAGAGGAATAAATGACTTATCTCACACAGTTGAGTTGCTGCCTCGCATAGCTAAGGCTGCAGCAAAACTTCCTCGCACAGTAATCGGGCACTTCGGCTATAAGCACCACTTAAAGTACTCGCGAGGCTCTCACGCACTAAGCTTTCAGAAATCTAGCTTGCGAAGTTCTCACGAGGATTAAGGCTTATATCAACCGTGCGCACTATCTCACGAGGCCAATCTGTAGAAAGAACAACAACTAACTCGCTAGGTTCTTGTGTGGCTATGGAGGAGAGAGAGCTCCAGAAGTTCTCTCACGCAGCTCTCGCGTGCCTAGAAGCTTAACCCTGTACCGAGCGAGATGTGCTATCCACTTGACAAGAAAACGAGCGAGATGTAAAGGCATCTGCGCGAGTACCTCACGATAGGAAATTCTGAAGCCCTACTACGCGAGTGCATTCAAAGCTAGAGCAGCTGTGCAATAATGCAAAGTCCACCTGCGCTACTGAACAAACATTCCAAACTAATTCTTACCTTGTGAGGACTCTACAACCTGCGCGAAGGAACTAAAGATCAAAAAGCAACTCCATGACAAGCTTAAATCCTTCTGCGCGAGAAAGTAGCAGTTAAAGCCAAATTTTACCTCGCGAGTACTTTGCAAGCCACGTGAGAGATTAATGTGCAGAAGCCAGCCGCGAAGCTCTAGCTCTCCACTTCTCAGTCTTAACTAAAGGACCTTTTAGAGATTTCCCCAGGTCTAGGGCACACATCCCGAGGCCTTGATCTCGAGACACACATCCCAAAGCATCCAAGGGTTGTAACAGTGCCACATCTGCTAGGAAATTAGGGTTAAATGTCTTTGAGCCAAGGCATTAGGGACTAAGTATTTAAGCTGTACTTGTAACTTAGAATTGCATCTTTCCTTCAACCTCTGTCGGTTGAGAGCTCGAGCAGACTAGGGTTAGGGTTTGATCACCTCTTTTTCTCATTTTTCTTCTCTCTTAGCCCAGCACTTGCTGGCTAAATCTCTTGTAAGCAGTTAGGTATAGGTTTATTTAGTTTTGTAATGGGTCTTGTAACCTTTGGGATTTTGTGAAGAGCAGTTGTGCATAAGGTTGCTGCCTTGAAAAATCTCATTATAAGTACTGTGTTGATCAATGAAATTTATATTTTAATTGTATACTCAATCTGTTATTTTTCTATTTGCCCATAGTTTTGTTCATTCTATGCATGCAATTAGGATTTGAGCTGATTGAAAGGCCAATGGAAGTTTGAGATTGTAGCCCTGGGACCATGGTGGCAGCAACAGTTTACATGTTCTTTCTCAGACCCCTGTGGTGTGGATAACCTTTATGGATAGCCTGTGACCATTTAAGTGATTAAACTATAGCCTTAGGGTGAGTCCAAGCCACAGATCTGAGAAGGATTCTTCTCCTCTACACATGAGCTTGTAGCCTTGTGAGAGGTTGTTGTAGGAACTGGCTCCCCTCTATTTTACTTGACCAACTTCAGATGTTAGATCTGATTTCTCTATAGTGATTGCAGGCTTATGAGCTAAGTCATTACAAGCCTTTTGTAGCAATAATCAGCTGCTTTTAAGTCCCCAAATAGCCCTTGAACAACTGTGGTTCCCACTAGTCTTTCAAGATCTATTTGCTCCCATTGATGCCTGAGCTTGTAGCCTGACAAACATGGTGTCTGCAATAGTTTTCATGATCTGATTTGAGCCATTGGGTGGAGGACATCTATTGGATTAAGTGGATAGGTTATAGCCTTAAGATCAGTCTACTCCTTTGGATCAGATTGGTTTTCTGATTTGATTTATGTGGTTTGATCCTCTCTATTGGATAGTCTGTGACCATTTAAGTGAACAGGTTATAGCCTTAAGAGACCAGGTCAAACCATAGGAATTGAGTTAGATACCTCCTCCTTGTAGATGTGCTTGTAGCCATCTAAAGGACTGCTACAGAGACAACCCTAAGTCTGAGTTACTTAACTGAATCAACCTTAGCTTAATTGCCTACTTCCCATCATTTTATCCTTCTTTTTGGTACACACCATCACCACCTTCTTTATAACCCTTTCTCTAAGATAGGACTGCACTTTATTTCTCTTCTCTTATTGGTAATTTAGTATAGCTGTGACACCCAACTCTCTTCATTTAGGATTGTTAGATCTGTAGCTAGATCTGGAGGCCTACTATTATAGCCCAATTTGGATTCTAAATCAAAATCTCTGTGAAACAAACTCTTACTTAAAACTTGCTACAATAGCCTTGTATCTTGTAGGTTGTGTGTATCTTAGGTTGCTATTTTTATAGCCATTTCACTCCACATTTGTATTCTGATTTTTACCACCACATCACCACTTTAAATAACATCAAGCATACCTAGAACGACAACACTTTGGTCAAAGCTTTTGATGACTGCGACGCGGTCTCTGACCCACTTGTTGGGAAGGTGCACCAAACTCAAATATGAAAACCAATTCTTAAATTCAACATCAATTTGAAACTTGAACCCATGTGTGAGGTGTGTGTTGCACTCGACTCGAAGCCCGGGATCGAACCAAGTTCGATCCCACTTTTTTGGGTACTATAATTAGAACATGTGAGCTTATTTAGTTAGGATTAATGAATAATTTAAAACAAGAAGGATGGTGTACGTGTTATCAAGGGCGATCATGTGCATCCTAGGCATGAACCTAACCCAAGCCAATAACCTAAACTAATATATGTCTATGTGTATAGATGTACACTACACCTATTGATGCGGTGTCCAACACACTGATCAAACCCCACCCTACACACCCAATTTTGTGTTTGTGCCCGGTGAGGTGTACGACGCACTTCTTGACATTTTAGGATATCTATTTTTAAGTGTTCATATAAATAGTGGTGTAAGTGAGTACGCAAGCCATGTGATGGCGCAACGGTTAGGGACTCAGTTAGTAAATAAAAAGGTCTAGGGGCCAAAACGGGTTAAGTGAACCTTTAGAGTTCATTTTTGGACTATTAGATAAGATCCCATACAACGATTATGGTATACCAACTCCACACCGAATCAACTACATTTAATATAAAAGCAAAATCCCCTTAGCCTTATCCTCATTTTAAAATTCATTTGAGAGAGGAGAGAAGCCGAGAGGAAGAGAACCTAAATCTCCATCCTCTTCTTACTTCTTCCTTGAAACCCAACCATTAATCTCCTCCCAAAACCCCTCCCTTCACACAAAGAAAACTTTTGCCTTGTTTTATATCACGAGAACCCTCTTGATTTCAACACCATTGAGCTCGAAGAGAGGAGAGATCGATCATCCGACGAACGACAAGCCTTGGTGTCGATTCTTTAGATTTCAACGATTGTAAACTTCACATGCGCGATCTACAAAGGTAAATGCCGTAGATTGACTTATAGGGTTTCTTGATTTATGAAATTTGGGGATTTTGTAAGGATTTTGATTTCTAAAATTAGGGATTTTGATTCTTAGATTGTAGATAAATGTCATAGATAGAAGGTAAGATTTGATTTAATAACGTAGGATTAATTCAGAACTTGATTATGGGTGATTGAGAGTGCATGGAATGATTTTTGGGTGTTTTGGATTGAAGAAGAAGCCCAACTCCACGCTGAATTGCGCAAAATCGCTCGCACGAATTGGAATTCGCGCAAGCGAAATTCCCTATGAAAATAGGTCAAAATTACACTGGAAAAACTCGCTCGCGTGAGTTCCAAATTTGCTCGCACGATTTTGGAAATCGTAGCAAGAATTGGAGCAGGGTCTTGACACTGCCTCTGTATTTTAGCCATAACGTTTTACTTTGAACTCGCGTGATTTCATTGTGTGAAATAGAAATTTCATGAATTAAATGTTTTAAAGGTCAAAATTGAATGGGAAGTTAGGACAAGTTCTACCTGATCCAAGGTTAGCACGAACTTCTCCATTCCACCTCAGTTTGAGAAAATACTTAAATACGTCGAAGCTATTAGTAGCGTCAAAGTTATTAGTGATTAGAAATCCTTAATGCATCATTGTATATGTGTGATACAGGGGAAGGAATTAGTAGTCGTAGATAAGGGTCATCTCACACCTTCTTGCGACATTAGGAATCAAGGTAGGGAAACTTCAATACACATTTGCATTTGACTTTGGTTCATAGATTATGATTAGAATTTGTATGGTAATTCCTTGCACGTTGAATCTGAATTTTGAGTTTGAAATTGAATTAGACTCGTAGAACTTGAATTTTGAACTAGACCTTTGAGATTTTGATGTGTCGAATTTTGGAAATAAGTGTAGGAAAAACTCAATGCGCAATCCCATTTTGATTTTTGATTCATAGACTCTATGATGCAATTGAATGTGAACTCATGATTTGAACTTCGAACCTTGAATGTGTAATCCGACTTTAAACTTGAACTCGAATTTTAGATTTTTCGAAAGTGAATATGAATTTTGAATGTGAGTTGAAATATGAAGCATTTGAACTTGATTTCCGAACTTAGTATATGAATTAGTTGAATTTTAAATATGAAGCATTTGAACATCTTTTTCAAAAATTTTGCATGTGAATTAATTGAACTCCGAACATGAATTGTTTGAACCATGATTTCAAAATTTGAATGTGAAACTTCTGAATTCTCCAAATTCTGAATCCGAATTTAGAATATGAATTATGTGAACTTCAATCTTTGAATTGGAATATGAATCTGAACATGAACTTCGTATATGAACTCTAAATCAGGATGAGAATCTGTATATGAAAATTGTTATAAACTCTGAATTCGAATATGAACTCTGTATGTGGACTCTGAACTCCATATATGAATCAAAAATATGAAAGTGAACTCTAGACTCTAAATAAGACTTTGAATTTGAAAAAGAACTCTGAAAGAATTATGTATGTGAACTCCGAAATGAGAACTATGAACTTTGAAAGTGAACTCTAAAAAGAGAACTTTGAACTCTGTATGTGAATCTGAATTCCGTAAGTGAACCGCGAATATGAACTTCGTATGTGAACTTGGTATGCGAATGTGGACTCCGAATGTGAACTCTGAATTGTGAATGTTCTAGCTATTAATTATGAACATTGTCACTTACTAAACATTAGAATCTGCATTTTGATTTAAGGTTCATCTAAACGAATGCCCTAAATTCCGTTTGGTTGTATATCGTGTTGGCACGGCTTAGTCTGCGCTGTAGACCGGCATAGTCACGCATTTTCGCTCTGAAAATTGTTCATTGAATGACGATGGTTAGAGGGGATTCCCATCGGTATCAACTCCTGCTCTAATGCTATATTCATATTAGAGATTATTTAAGTTATGTTTTAAGTCATGCATTAAGTATGAGGCTGCATGTAAATGGGAAAATGAGAATGAATTTGAAATTCGAAAACTCTGAATCTAATAATTGAACTTTGAATCCGAATTTATATTCGAACTTGAAACTAGAACTCTGATTTTGAAATTAAGATCTCACAAATTAAGAGCACACATACCTTTGAAGATTTAGTTTCTATTTCGACACGAACATGTTTTTCGTTTTGGTTTGAAATATGTCTCCAAAACTTAGCTCTGTTTTTTTACACAAATATGAAAATTAGACTCTGTCTCGATATGAAAATGTCTTTGAAATCGGACTTTGTTTTCGATATGAAATTTTCTTTCGAATTTTGTTCTATTTTTCGATATGAAAAGTGATGGGAATCTTCATCATTGAAATTGCCCTTGAAAGTTCGCCCCTATGTTGATATGAATAAAAAAAAAATACTTCTGCAAATTAGTCTCAGCCTTATTATCTGAAAATGTTTTTAAAATTTTGCCCCTATTTCTGCTATGAGAATGCTTGCTTTAGTCTCCTGTTGACATGAAAATACCTTTGGGACTTGATTTTCTATTTTGGTTTTGAAAATGCTTGTTTAATGATAATCATTAGATCTATGCATTTATTGATAAGATGAAAATGGTATTAATCTTTTCTCTATGGAGCTTAGACTATTAGCTCACCCCGACTATAAGTCACAGGTGCAAGTATTAGTCTGGTACTTAAGCTTGAGGTCGGTCTTGCTCATGTTCCGGAAATAGTAGAAGACCTTCCACCTGCAGACTCCTATCATTACATAGGTATAGCTGAATTTTGTATATTTAGAATTAGCACACTTTAGATAGTTGTAAATTGAACTACTATTTAGGTGATGGTTGGCCGTCACCGGTGGTATGCTTTTGTTTTAGTTTCTGCTCTGACATATTGGAATCTATCTTTGTTTAATGCTATATGATATCTGTTTGTTCATATTCAGCTGTGCACATGATATTTGATCTTTGATTCCTGCCCATCTGTATAAGAAGGAAAGAAAAATTTTATTTTGAATTTCGAACACTGAACGGTTCGATCTTCCCTGAAATTCGTGTTTTCGTATAAAGGGAAAATCGGGCTATAACAATTCAACATCATAAAAAAAAAGGAATGAAATATGAAGAAAGCATGTATCACAATAATTAGAAATCCAAAATATTTGAGAAAGATTCAAAGGATTAACGGATAGGCAAAAATTTCAGCAATGCATCTATGTGGAGAATTTTGGCCACAACTTTTATTAATTTCGAGAATTTTGTGACAGAGCTCCAAATAATCAAAGGAAATGCATGATATTTTGGAGCCCAAAATAGTTAAAAGTTCAAAAATATACTTTCACTTATTTACGTGCTCATATATAACTGTGCACTTCCTAGGGCTTCGCTATTTATTGAGCACTGAAATATATCACTTTTTACCTCTTAACCTGACCTTTAATAGACCTTTGAGCTGATTAATAATGATTTTTTAAGTGTGTTTTTGTAGCTGATCAGAAGTTATAGCTTAGTGCTGCAATCCATCATTTTCAAGCCAAGAAGAAAGAATCTTGAGCTAAGTTGTGGAGCTGATTGAATACACTATGGTGGTTCACACCATTGGGACAATTTAACATGCTTCGGGGCCTTTGAAGTCCTACTGAGAGAGAGAAATGGAGGTCAGAGTTAATGAAGTGCTGCTGCAGTGGATTAAAGAGAACAACTAGTAAACACATTGCTGCTGTAGCAAACTATACAAGCTGCACACTCAACTACATGTCAAGCTGCATTCTATAGTTGCTACACTGCACCAACTAAACCACCACCAGCTACTGCAGTTGAGCACATGTGAATTACAGCAACAGCCTCTCAAGCACATAAAGACTTGAGGCCAGCAAGCTACAAGAGTTGTTGCTGTAACCTTCATGACCTGCTGAAGCAACTACTCAAGCACAACCTTGCTGCAATCCACTTTTCTTCAACAGTATGTAAGCCTCTCAAGCTGCTATTCAAAGCTCTAAATCCCTCCAACCTCAAGCAGCTGCTGTTGCTACTACCTTAATGCATTTAAGCAGCTAGAAACCTGAGGATTTGAAGTAGGAGTTGCAGCACGGAAGCCAGCCATTACAGCTGTCGAGCAGCTGCAAAGTAGCTAGTGATCCAATCGAGCACATTAGCAGTTGCAACATCAAGCCACTCGAGCAGCTGCAGTGTGAAGATTAATGCCCTCGAGTAGTTGAAGCCTAAGAATGAACCACTTAAGCAGTTCATAAGCTGCAGTGCAACTATTTCATCCTCTCAAGCTGAAGTGTTGAGGCTCAGATGAAACTTGAGCAGTTTCATGCTGTGCGTTAAAGTACTCGAGCAGTTCAAAGGGGAGCTTCCAACTTGTCGAGCAGCTCAAGGAGTTGCACAGTTAATCCACTCGAGTGGTTCCTTGCTATTTTAATCTTGTCGAGTTACATTTCAGCTTGTCGAGAAGCTTAATTAGCCTGTATTTCATCCTGTCGAGAACTACTCGAGATTAAATACCTGAAGCTGCTAGCCTCTCAAATCTGCTCGAGATGAAAAATCTGAAGCTGCAGCCACTTAAGGCACGGGTTCCAGCAGCTGTCTTCAACATTCAAGGGTATTTTTGGGATTCCGCAGCTTCTAGGGCACACATCCTAATGTGCTTAGCTGTCCCACACATCCCAAAGCATCACTTGGCCACAAATGGGCCACTACACCATCTCCAAAAGTGCCTTATTTCTGATTGGCCAAAGCATAAAATGCTGTTATGGATTGTTTATAAATAGCTAAAATCTGTTTTGTAAAAGTATCCAGATTAGCTGGATCGGAGCCAGGATTAGCCTGAGCTCATTTATTTTTCTAGGGTTTATAGTTTATAGTTTTATTTTTATTTTCTGCTTTCTTCCTCCTTAGCTTAGCAGCCATGTTGGGTTAAAGCTTAGTGTAGCAACTCAATTTATTTCAGTTTTTGTAATCGGTTTTGTAAGAGCAGTGAGAGCAGTTTTGGGGTTTTTGCAAGGACTGCTACCTTGAGGGCAATCATTGTAAGTCCTGTTTAATCAATGAAATGTCATGTTTAAAGCTTCGTTTAATCTATATTTTTTATAACGTCTCAAAAATTTTAGACTTGAATAGTGTATCTCGAGATGCGTGCCCGACTGGTCACTTGGTTGACTAAGTATAAAGGTTGACTTGATAGCTTAGGTTAAATGAGATATATGAGCAAGGTAGAATGTGTAGGTTATAAGAGTTAGTTTGAGTGGGTCATATACACATATCTAGGTGTGTGTGCTTTACGCCCAAGGCATGAGTGGGTTATAATAATTTGGGAGACTTAAATTCTCATTTTTACATTTGTGTTGGTTGTTGAGAAACTTATGAAGAAGTAAATGAGAGGAGTATGATTATGCTTGTTTATTAAATGTGTGTGATTAAGGGTGGATTGGAAAGATTTGCGAATTGAAGACCTTAAATCGACAAGAGATCGAAGATTTGGAGTTGTGAAGCCCTTGTGGTGAATGAGAGCTAGGGATCAAGAGATCTGATCAGCTAGAAAGGTAAGCTAAATTATTTTAGTGAAATGCTAGCTATTATGCCATGAATTTGACTTGCTATGTATGAAAAAAATGAGTAAACAATGGGTATAGATGTTGAAGAATGAGTTCTAGAAGTTGGAACTCGATCCTGTTCTGAAATTGGCAAAACTGATCGATCGAAATTAGTGATCGTTCGATCGATTTTGCTAGGGTGGAAAGGTTTATAGTGCTTTCAAGGGAAATCGATCGAATGGAATTAGTGATCGTTCGATCGATTTTGCTAAAGGAGTGACAGGAGGTAATGATGAATATCTGAGGAAACCGATCGAATGAAATGGTTTTGTTCGATCGATTTTGGGAAATCGTTTGAATGATTTAGAGTTGTTCGATCGATTTTGGCAAATCGTTCGATCGGTTTGAGCTGATTCAGGTTTTTGTTAGGTTTTACTTTATGTATTGCGATTAGGCTTTCGAACTCCTTGTTTTACATCCTTTATGATACGTTGAATGTGCTTTGGCCATACCTAGGTTTGAGCCGAACCTTCGGTGGTTAAGGCTAGCTCAGGTTGAGGAATTCTTGGAGTAATTTCTTGTGAGGTATGGAATACTTTGAACATGTACACTTGATTACGAAAGCATGTATGTAGTAATGTAATATGTATGTGAGTGTGTTGAGAGCATAATTATGTGCTTGTATTTCGAAATTGAGTTAAGCATGTGAATCTAAGATGTGTGTGTGTGTGTGTGTGTGTGTGTGTGTAACTAAGTGAGAAACCAGTAAGAATATGAGATGTGACATCCCCAGGATGTATATGTGATGTGAGCATCTAGGTGATGCATATAAGTATGTGACATCCCAAAGATGTATAGTTAATGTGAACATCCAGGTGATGTGAAACTATGTGAATGAGACTTGAACAAACTTTGAATATTATATTTAGCACGACTTTACGGTGAATAACTATATGTATTTTTCATAATTGATTTAAGGTTCATAGAATACCCTACCGACATGACGGGATACTCGTGACTGACTCAGGAGGATATCTGTGACCGGTACGGTGAGATATCTGTACAAACAAGTGATGAAATTATCAAGAGGGTAATGAGTATGCCAAGTTGCCTCAGTGAATGGGACTTGTGCTTGTATTTAATTGAAACATAGTTCAATTGAACGACGATGGAGGGTATTTCATTGAGGCTCGATTCTATATTGCTCGGGGATTATTTAAGTTATTTGATTTAAGTTGTGACACAAGTCTTTATGAGGGATGAGAACAAGTTAAGCAAAATGTAAGATGTGCAGTGTAAAAAGATAAGATGTGACATATGCATTCAGTTCATGCTTTTAGTAATTTAACAGTTTTCAGCCTATGAAATTATGCTTTGCTTATATCATGAAATATGTGTGAGTAAGATAGCCTTACATGTTTAGATATTTTACCTATTGAGCTATGATGTAGCTCACCCTTTTTTACTATACGTCACAGGTTCTGAGATAGCAGCTGCTTCTAGAGAGGTTGATCTAGAGGACTCAGAGTACATTCCCTAGGAGGAGTCGGAGCCCCCTCTTGAGGAGGTCTTTTAGAAGACCCTCTGCGTCACTTTGATTATTTTGAGAGAGAGTGATTGTACGACTTGGTATGTGCAGCCTTATTTTTGAGATAATATAATTATTGTGAGATATTCTTTTGGTGAACCATCGGGGGTAACCTTTGTTTTGTTACCAATGGTTTAGGTTGGTTCTTTTGATCATGTAGTGGCATGGGATTATAACTATATTTTGGGCCTGATGTTTTGACATACTTTTTAGTTTAGTCGTTAGCTTTCTTTTGTTCATACTTTGCTTCCTCCTATTGTGTGGATATACCAAGTGTTCCATGCATATTTATGAGGCACGACCTCGAGGGTCGTGCCAATGGCACGGGTTTTGGGGTGTCAAAATCTGGACTGTCACATTTTTTTAATATATTTTTCACATAAATCAATATGGGTTTTATGCACCTATGGTTGCTTGAGCTTGTAGCCTTGCAACCATAGTGGTAGCAGTAGTATTCATGTTCTATCTCTAACCTTTGTGATTAGGATAACCTCTGGGATACTCTATGACCATTTTAGTGGGCAGAGTATAGCCTTAAGATTGGTCTAGACCACATGGTTGAGTTGGATTCTTTTTCTTTGCACTTGAGCTTGTAGCCAAGTGAGAGACAACTGCAACCCCAACTTCTCCTCTGTTTTGCAACACCACTTTCAGTGAATAGATCTGAGGTTTTTGCATAGATTACAGACTTGAGAGTTAGGTCATTGTAGGACTCTTTGTAGCAATGACCAAATGATTTTGAGGCCCCATTCAATTTGTGATTTCTTGTGATTCTCACTCGATTTTCATAGGCTGCTTGTTCCTATGGATGCATGAGCTTGTAGCCTTGCAAACATAGTGTCTGCAATGATTTTTCTGTTTTAGCTTTAATCCATTAATTAGATGAAATCCCTGGGATATGTTGTGACCATTTAAGTGGACAGAATATAACCCTAAGATCAGTCCATACGTCTAGGTTAGGCTAAATTCTTCTATCTTACAGATGTGCTTGTAGCCATCTGAAGGACTGCTGCAGATTCCAGCATCTTGATCTGAGTTGTAGTGTTGAATAGCCTATAGTTGTCTACTTCTCCCCATTTTTTCTTTATTTTACCATACTATCATCATCCTTCTTTCCCCCTTTCTTTAGCTGTAGTTTATTTCTATTTTTTTTTATTTTAGTTTAGCTTTGTGACACTTAAACACCCTCTCTTTACCTTGCTTTCTAGTGTAGGTTTAGAGTTGTCAGATCTGTAGCTAGATATGGAGATTTACTATACAACCCTTGTGGTTTAGATCATCCTGTGGGATAAACTCTTATTTATCAAAACTTGCTACAATAGGCCCTAGATCTTGCAGGACTATGAGTTTAGATTATTATTATGTGCAGTTTTACTCTATTTCACTCCCCTTCTCTAAGTTGTTTTACTGCCATAATTTTAATTCTTTTAATAATAAAAATAAACAGCAACAATAATTTAATCAACAAGTTTTTGGCATCGCTGTCGGGGAGTTTTGATCTAGATAGTAACTCTGAGTTTTTGTTAACTTCATTTATTGTAGATATAGTGTCTGAATAAATTACAGTTGTAGTTTTTGAGTGATTTTCTTTACATTTTTTCTTTATTTTCTGTTTAAGATCTTTTTGTGTCTAGGAATTGTTTGTATAAATTACAGCTATAATCTTTTCTTTGTTTTGCTGTTTTTCTTTATTTTCTGTTTTAAATTTGTTGCCCGTTTTGTGTTTGAATAAATTCTAATTTAGTGGACTGAGTTCCTATTTTAGGTAGCAGGTGCTGAATAATGGGGCTGCTGTTGAGCCCCAATAAAAAAATAAATATAAAAATAAAAATAAAAGAAAAAATACAAAAACAATTTTTCTTTTTTACCAAGTTGAGCCCCATTTCCACATGCTTTTAAAAGAGCCTTTTCCTTCTTACAAGGAGAAGACTTTGATGGAGAAAATGAGTACTGTTTAAACAGTTGTTGTCCCTGATGAGATGGTGGTGACACCATTCCTAATTTGCTGGACCTGGGCTAAGGTGTGTGAAATTTTTGAAGTTTGGACTGATGGAGGCACCCACCCATGTGCTCCCTCAATCCCCTATTGAACGCCCGCCTAATGTAGAGCTGGAGTTGCTCTCTGCATCTAGCATGCAACTGCAAACTGCGGAGTTGGAGGATTTTAGGTTTTATGCAAATGCAAAGGTATGGCCTTTCATTTTTTATATTGCAGTTCTTTCCAATTCAGCTGAGATCTAGATGGGATGCTAAATTTACTGTCATTCATGAACCCCTCATCCGGACTGTTGAGATCATGAACCTTACTTTTGAGAAGAGCCATGAAGGTGGATGATCAGAGGCTAAAAATCTGTGTAGGCCTCTGAAATCATTCACTATCAAGTACTTTCACTCATAGCTTATCTCAACCTGTGTATCATATGTAACATAGTTGTTTTTAGTGTTTAAATGTTTGTATGTACTGTGTTTATGTGGTCTGCTTGATGAATCTTACTTAAAATGTGTGCTATGACTGCTGATGTACTATTTTGTGTGGATGCAGTTAGCGGCTTATATGTGTCTCTAATTATGTCTTAACCTATTGCAAGCGTACAATGGAAATTGTAAAGCTAGTACAGGATCATTCCCACGAAGATAGATATATTACTATTAATCTAATTTTTGAAAACTTATATTTTTTTTTAAGATTCTTAAACTACTTGAGAAATATGAATAAAGAATTTTCTAAATCTAAATTGCATAAAAATAAATTCTAATCCTCCAACTTCAGATTATGGTCGTCAATCACAATTCTCTGCTATTGGATATTTATAAAATTAAATAGTACCGTTACACCATATATCAATTCTTCTAGCATTGGGTGTCAATCAACACTAAAGTCCTATTAATACAGATTTAATCCAATCGATAATCAACCAGAAATTTGGGCGTCAATCAAACTCTAGAAAATTAAAGATGAAAAATAAAAACCGTTACACTAATCTGTAAATTTTAACCTGAGTCGTCAATTCAAATCAAAACTTAAAGATGTTTAGAAAACAATAAATAAAATAAAAGAAAATCTAAACTAAAAAGTAAAGTAAAATATATCCTTCACCCCTCAGCTGCAGTCGTCAATTGCTTCTGAGAAACTACAAATATCTATACTAATCTTCAACACCCAATAGCAGTCGTCAATTGTTCTTCAGAAACTTCGGATATCTAAACTACAAAGTCATAAAATTCTACTCTAATGATTGAAAGAAAACCGAACATCAGTCGTCAATTGATGTTGAGAATTTCTTCGATACCTATTCCTATACCAAGCCCTCTTATTTATAAATCATAAGGGGTCGGTTTAGAAAACATCTAATTCTAATAAAAGAAATAAAACTATCCAATATAACTCTACTTCTAATTTTATAATTCCTCGCTTTGAATGGTCGATGCACTTCTAGAGTGTTTTTTAATATTCAGTAACAGAGTTCTTCTAAGAGTGTTTTTTAATCTTCATCAATCTTCTCAGATCCATGACCAGCCAAACTTTTAATTCAAAAGTTCTTCTATTTCTATTCATGGAGGTGCTATTCTTCTCACGTGATCAACAACAACAACAGTAGAAAGCTTCCATTCGTAGATAACAATTTCTTTTATTATATGTTCTTTGAAAAATCGTAGATCATGATTTCCTATTTTCTCATACTGTTCATTATCAAGACGATTCTTTAGTACGATTCTTTGCTTCCTTTATATCACTTTAGCTCTTGAACATGTATTCCTTTGGAGAATCATTCATTACGATTTTTCATTTTGTCTTTTACTATCGCGCTCAATCGTCTTTTTATTGCTTTAAGAGTTCATTTTGATGAATATTAATACTTTGGCTCTATTTTACTAATTATCTTTAATATCTGCGCATCAATAACTTATTAGTAGCAAACTAAAGACTAGCATCATTAAGTTAAGAGTGATAAAATGGTAAATTTTGTGATTGATCATACCCCCAAACTTACATTTTGCTAGTCCCTAACAAAATAGAAAATGTAACTATCTTATTCTAAAAATGAAATTGTCACTTTCGTAGGAAGCACGATTGTATTTAGATGATGCAACAAGCCTTTAAACCCCTCGTGAAAGAGTTGTAGTCTCTTGAAGGTTTTCAGAAAAATGTACCTACAATCGTTAAATATTTTTAGATTTTTTTTTCTTTTAAAAAAATAAATAATAATAATAATAAACAAAAGTTAAAAATCTGAACAAAAATAACTAAATTAATCAGTATATAATTTGTTAGGATTTTCTAAAATTACCAATCCTTTATCTTTGATTAGAACTCCAACAATTTCAATTCATAGTGAGCACAAAGTATATATGCATTAGTGAACCATTTATTCTTTATAAATTTTTCTAAATTGTAGATTTGAAAAATATTTTTATTCAAAAACTCACTATTGGCATACTCTTAGAAAGATATCAAAATTTTTGGGTTCTCTCAGTATATTTTTCAAAAAAATTCAGTCAAAGATAATAAATGAATCTCATAGAAAAGGATAATCTTATTTTATTCTTATGATTTGCTGTACAATCCATAGTATCTATTATTCATATCTCTACTAAGCTTATACTGTTGCAAATCATAAATCAAAGAGGTCTTTCTTCAGCTTATAATGGGGTTTTGGATTTCAGAAGGTATCAAGAAAAGGAAGAAAATGATTCAAAGTTTTCTGAGAATTTAGCTCTTCCTTTTCCTATTTTCTTCTTCTTATTTCTACTTCAGTAAGCATCCAATCTGATAACTTCTTCCCATATTTTCTTCTTTTTTTTTTTTTTTATAAATCCCATTTTTTTTTCAGAATTGTATTTCACGAATTTTCAGCCTTTCCCATATTCTTTTCTTTTTTTTTCTTCAATTGTACCCTTTTTCTGCATATCCCTTTATTTCTTTTCAACTCACACTCCTTTCACTCCCTCTTTTACCCTTTTCTTGCATTCTAAGCTCTCAGAAAATTGTAAAGGCTAAAGGTTGAAAGCTTTAGGTAGTGCATATGGTTTAAGGGTTTATAAAATCATGGTACAAAGAAATTTGGTTTAAGCTTCTAATATGGGTTCAAAAGATAAAACTTTTATGAGATTTTGGCTTTTTTGGCTCTTTTCTGACTTATACAAAATATGGCCATTCATCATTTTAACGATTTACTAGCATAAATGCCTTATTGCTTTGATATTTCTAACAAATAGTTCTTGACAAAAAATTAGTTCAACATGTTCATAGAATAATTCGATTCTAAATTCAACAATATGAGAGTTCATATCAATGTAGAAGTTCAAAGAAAAATATTGATCTGATAAGATAGAGCAGTCTATCTAAAATAAAACAGGAAATATAGCTTCAAATCTCACTGTTTTATTACTTTGAAACTATAGTCTAAATTTTTCATTTTAGATTAATCTATTGTTTCAAACATCCATTCTAATACAATGTTCTATGAGCTAAGCATGAATTATAATTGCTCTAATTGTTAGATTTCTATTGTAATAAATTGTAAGGTTTCAGGATTTATAATTTCTTTTATCGTAATTCCTATGTACTGAATTTTTTTTTATTATAAAAGATTAAAATTGAATGAAAAAAAATTACTAAATAAACAAAAAAAACTACTACTATACACAGTACTTGTGTATCCCTCCTAAACTTAATGCAGACAATGCCCTCATTGGCACAAAATAGGGGATACGGAGAACTTTACCTAAAAATTATTGTTATCTCTGTTTTCTTACCGGTTGTAAAAAAAAATTCTATAAGGAATATTTTCCCCAAACTTGAGAGGAAAAATATAATGGTTTCACTTTTCAGAGACCAAAAATAACAAAAATGTTAGTGGTTAGTAACACAAATAAAAGTTAGTAATGTTAGTTAAAAGAAAATTGCATATATTACTGAATATTATTTACCAGAAAAGTAAAAGTAATCCTAAATCTAACTGTTTCATACATGTGAGGTTTTTATGTTTTTCTATGATATTTATTCACTGAATGATGTATAATAGGGTATAAGGACAGGACTGGTATGGTCCTCCTCCGTATCTAACAATACCTCTGTTGAATAACTTTCTTTATCTTTTGATGAACTCCCATGTGCTGCTAGATCAGCCTTCTCTTTATTTCCTTGTTCCACCTTTGTTGGGCAAGAAGTTCCTTCCTGGCATTATTTCTCGTGGTCATCTTTTTCTTTAGCTTGGTGGTCCACAGTCAGCTTCTTAATTATGACAACTTTTAGTTGGATCTCTATTTTCATCTTTTCTGCCTTAGCTTGTTCTTTTGCTAATATGGCGTAGTACTTCTGAGTTTGTGACTCCATTATTCTCACCTGCTTATCATTTACTAAGCATAAGGAATCTTTATCTTCTTGCAGTTGTCAAATCTTCCCTTCAGCTACAGTCAGCAAGTGATCCATTTTTATATGCTGTTGATGGAGTGTTTTCTAGTAGACCTTAAGAGTTTTTTCTCGGACAATTTCTTCTTCCTCAGGGACTTCTAACAATCCTCCAAACTGTTCAAGGATGTAGGAAATTTCCACTTCATATACCTTCCTCTCTTCTTCCCAAGTCTGCTGTTTATCATTCAGTATGATGTTCTGTTGAATCAATTGGGCTTGAAGGCTTGAAGTGGCATCTTGTACTCACTTTTCTATCTCAGCTGTCCATCTCGCACCTTGCTCTTTTACAGTTTTTCTTTGTAAGCTTTCTAATATTTCGGTTCTCTCTTGGGTTGTCAAGGTGGTATCATAGACTCTTTGTTTTAAACTTTGAAAGTCCCCCATCCACTTTTTTACTATACCTGGCAATTGCATCACTGGTGAGGCGTTGGTAAAGATCCATTATTCCAATTTTCTCACCCTTCTAAGTACTTCTGGCATTGGTAGTAAATTTGGTTCATGTTTGTTCTGCCATTGCTCTATTGCCCTTAATCTCCTTTCTATTTTGTGGATTGAGGTGGTGATTAGAGGATCCTCAAGAGGTACATCCTCTTCATTTAATAATTCCGTAAAACTTCTTCTTGGTATCTCGGAGTCTTGGACATCTACAGCTGCTTGAATTCTGAGTGTTTGCTCTTTGATGGATTCTGGTGTGGGCTGGGCAACAGGTTTTGCTGATACAGGGGCAGGACTAGAAGTAGTCACTTCCACTTCTTGTTGATTATTCATGGAAGGAAATTCCGCTGATCTTTCAAGAATTGGGCTCACAGGCTCTACTTCTGTTGAATGGGGCATAGCAGGCCCAACTGGTGAGTCCAAAGCAACGTCGTACAGACTCGCTTGGTATGCAACTGGGACTCTTAACTTGGTTATTCTCTCTAGAATTGGAGAGCTAATCTCTGTTCTCTCCTGAGGGGGAGTAGAAGTACTCAAACCTTCTTCTATCATCACTTCTTCTGGTGCGACGATTTCTGCTGTCTTTTCTATGACAATCTTTTCTCCTTCTTCTGGAATTTGTGAGACTTGTGGGGTAGAGGGGATACTTTTGGTGTGAGAAGGAAGTGATATTTTCTTTTTATTACAGGCACCTAAAGTTCTCTTATAGGTTGGAACGGTTAAGCCTTCCTCTGGCCTTGGTAAAACTCTTTCCTTGGAGTCTATATTATACCCCACATTCATTAGTAGATTTGTGATGAGACCTCCAAATGGCAGGGTCAACTTCTTCATCCAGTATTTTTCTTGACTCAATTTCTCCCTTACGGTCAGGATTACTTCAAAAAGATAGGAGGGCACACTAAACCAATAGCGGTTTGCCATTAGGTATAATGCTCTGGAAAAAAGTGTCCTTCTCTAGGATCCATGTCCCGTTGGGTGAATAGTCATATGTATCAGCACATCAAAGAAGTGAAGTGATAAACTCCTCGCTTCCAGATCCTTTCGAAGGAAAAAGGGTCTATCTCGTGGAAGTTTTCCTAGTAATTATGTTGCCATTTCAATGAAGCTAGGGAGGGTCTCAAATGGCATCCTCAAAAGGTTGGCCCCTGGGCTATCATGTGACGAGGATGGTATCTCTAAAGGTACATGCATCACCAGGGCAATCATTTCCTTTGTAATTTCAATCGAGAGTCCATCAACACTGGTGGAGAGGGACCCTGGGCTTCTTTTGGTCATATTTTTATAAAATAATCTCACCAATCTAGGGTAGACTGGTGTGACTCCTGGCTCTAAGAAATAATTCAGCCTGACATCTTTAAAATATTTTATAGCTTCTCCACCATTTCCAATTTTTTTAAAGCCTCAGCATCCAATGTAATCTTGGCTCCCAATATGATATTTTATTGAAGTAAGGAGTTTATCCGTCGGTGTATCAGGGAACGCTGGCTTTTTACCTATATCTAATTTAGACCCCATTTTAGGGACATACACAGGTTCCTTCTCAGTTGCGTTTGTGGGGCCTTCTTTGATAACAACCCCTAAAGATTTGATTTTCTTCTTAGGAGGGTCTATTGCTTTTAATTTAGCTTTAATAGCAATAGATCGTGCCATACGGTGAATGATTGGGGTGTTATCAGAATTGTTACCTTCTTCTTCTCCCTCATCTTTCCTTTGTCACTTGCCCTATTCGTTTGTCATTCTCTTGCTCTTTTCTGCAAAAATTAATCAACACCATTAAGTAAACTTTAAATACCATGTATTGAAGAAATATTCCATGCAGATACCCTTACATTTTAAAAAATCATTTCCCTACCTTGCTTGATGATTGAAACCCTAATTTGAAATTATGCAATAAAATGCTAGTAAGGTTCTCTCAGAATGAAACGGAAGAAGGAAGGGGGTTTTCAGGAAGATACATGGTTGTATTGGGTAGCAGAACGGTTAAGATTTCAGGCAATTTGAAAAGAGAGGGAAGTTAGGAGAGGAAAAACTGAAGGGTTTTGAAAATGGGACGGACATACCCTTTTTGATTAATATATAGGCCCTATTTTATGTGAGGGCTTGCTTAACCGGTCATCACATAAGATTCACCTAGAATCGTAGGTTGGTTCTAGCCTTCAGTGAATAAGAATCGCAATCGCTGCGCTTCTGTGTAGACAACTCACGATCAATCGTAAATCCATACAATTGTTCGTTATAATAAACAATAAGTCTAAACTATGATTTATCAATTTTCAATGATTTAGATCATAGTATGTTACTTAAAGAAAAATGAAAGAAATAGTTTACATATTTTTCAATTGGTGCTACCGGTGAGTCGGTAGCTCGACGATTCCTTGAGGATTTCAATTCGGAGTGTGGGGGACATATGTCTCCCCTAAAAAGTACTTGTCCTCTTGGATTATTAAGCGGCTGCATTGGCAACTGTCCACTCTCTCTCCTCGCCACTGGCGAAGCTAGCTGGCCAATCTGGCTCTCCAGCTTTTTAATGGACTGGGTATATGAATGTAGTGTCTGAGGGAATTAGGCAAGTTGATGCATTTCCTTGGAATGCTGATGTGATTATTGTTGTAGATCTCAGAGGATGAGAACAACTATAGCATCAGACGTATTGTTCTGTGGAACAAATTATTGATGTGCAGTCGGCATAGGAGGTCTTTGATGGAAAACTTGAGTCTGAGGAAATCATGGTTGCATAACTTGCGGTGCTAGTTGTGCTCCCACTGTGGAACCATAATTAAATCCAAGATGGTTTCTCTAAGATCGATTATATGTATTTCCATAATCTCCTCTCTGGAAGGCCATTACTTGTTTAGTCTCCATCACCTCTTGGTGTGATGGCACAACAGGGTTCTCGGTGATAGTTTGGCAATTTGAACAATTTGTCATGGATCTCTCCACAGTGCATGATTTGGCAGACGTTAAAGTCGTGATTTGTTGCTCAAGAGTTGCACTCTTTGCACTCATGTCATCCTTCTTCTTTTCTTTATCCTTACTAATATCGTAAATACCACCCCTCGCGAGTAGGGTGCAGCGAGTGACATCTAGGTCAGATCTAAGAAAAGCATGTTTCTGCTTTGAGTTATCGGCCAACTTTTCAAATAAATTTCAAGATTGTTGGCCGTTTTAAGCCATAAAGGCTTCTCCACTAACAACATCAACTGTAGATTGGTTGGTCTTAGTTAATCCCTGATAGAAACTTTATGCAATGGACCAGTTTAGTAAATCATGATGTGGGCACTCTCGCAATAAATCCTTCATCCTGGCCCAACTCTCCTGGAATAATTCTCTAGGTAATTGTTGGAAGTCTTGAATGGCTTGGCGAATTTTATTAGTTGTACCAATTGAGTACTCGATCAAAAACTCGGATTGAAGTGCTTCTCAGGTAGTAATACTTTAGGCGGGTAGCGAAATTAGCCACGCCTTCGCCCTATCTTTGAGAGAGAGGGGAAACCGTTGTAATTTAAAGGCGTCACCGTTGGTGTTCGGAGCTTGGAACATGGTGCAAAGTTCTATAAAGTCGGCAACAATTGAAGTACGTGAGACTTGATTTCAGAATTTTGACCTACTACTACCTCTGGTATTACCATACAAGAGGGCTCGGCCAAGGCAACCGGGCTGAAGTGCGATTGGATTGAAAGTTTGTCAGCCATGGTTTGAGAATCTCTTGCAGAGGATTGTTTTGATGCGAGCCTGCGCCGGAGAGTCCGCTCAACTTTTGGATCGTATTCAAAAGAGTCTAGAATTCTAGACCGAGTATGATGCACATACCAGAAGAATAATCTTGTTTTAATTTTTTTATATATACTTTTTTATTTTAGAGGAAAGCAGGGAGAGAAACAAATCTAAGCTTCTAAATTTCGTGATCAGGGAAAGTTGAAACTTTGATTTGCTTGTTTCGAATAAACCTGCAAAAAGAATTAAGAAGTGATCAAGAAAAATAAAAATATAAAGAAATATAAAAAGAGAAAGATAAATACTTATTTTCCTAGATTAATAAATAATATATAAATATCCCCGGCAACGGCGCCAAAAACTTGTTAGCGGCTTATATGTGTCTCTAATTAAGTCTTAACCTATTGCAAGCACACAATAGAAATTGTAGAGCTAGTATAAGATCGTTCCCACGAAGATAGATATATTACGATTAATCTAATTTTTGAAAACTTATATTTTTCTTTAAGATTCCTAAACTACTTGAGAAATTTGAATAAAGAATTTTCTAAATCTAAATTGCATAAAAATAAATCCTAATCCTCCAACTTCAGATTATGGTCGTCAATCATAATCCTCTGCTATTGGATATTTATAAAATTAAACAATACCGTTACACCATATATCAATTCTTCTAGCATTGGGCGTCAATCAACATTAAAGTCCTATCTATATAGATTTAATCAAATTAACAATCAACCAGAAATTTAGGCATCAATCAAACTCTAGAAAATTGAAGATGGAAAATAAAAACTATTACACTAATCTGCAAATTCTAACCTGAGTCGTCAATTCAAATCAAAACTTGAAGATGTTTAGAAAGCAATAAATAAAAGAAAATAAAATCTAAACTAGAATACAAAGTAAAATATATCCTTCACCCCTCAGCCGCAGTCGTCAATTTCTTCTAAGAAACTACAGATATTTACACTAATCTTCAACACCCAATAGCAGTTGTGAATTGCTCTTGAGAAACCTCGGATATCTAAACTACAAAGCAATAAAATTCTACTCTAATGATCGAAAGAAAATCCAACCTCAGTCGTCAATTAATGCTGAGAATTTCTTCGATACCTATTCCTATACCAAGCCCTCTTATTTATAAATCATAAGGGGTCAGTTTACAAAACTTTTAATTCTAATAAAAGAAATAAAACTATGCTAATATAACCCTACTTCTAATTTTATAATTCTTTGCTTTGAATGGTCGATGCACTTCTAAAATGTTCTTTAATCTTCAGTAACAGAGTCCTTCTAAGAGTTTATCTTCATCAATCTTCTTAGATCCGTGACCAGCCAAACTTCTAATTCAAGAGTTCTTCTATTTCTATTCATGGCGGTGATATTCTTCTCGTGTGATCAACAGAAACAGTAGTAGAAAGCTTTCATTCTTAGATAACGATTTCTTCTTATAGCTTCTTTGGAAAATCGTAGATCACGATTTTCTATTTTCTCATACTGTTCATTTTCAAGACGATTCTTTAGTATGATTCTTCGCTTCCTTTGTATCGCTTCAGCTTTTGAACATGTATTCCTCTGGAGAATCGTTCATTACGATTTTCCATTTTGTCTTTTTCTATCGCGCTCAATCATCTTTTTACTGTTTTAAGAGTTCATTTTGATGAATATTATTACTTTGACTTTATTTTACTTATTATCTTTAATATCTGTACATTAACAACTTATTAGTAGCAAACTAAAGCCTAGTATCACTAAGTTAAGGGTGATAAATGGTAAATTTTGTGACTGATCACACCCCCAAACTTATGTTTTGCTAGTCCCTAGCAAACAAGGAAATATAACTATCTTATTCTAAAAATTAAATTGCCACTTTCGTAAGGAGCATGGTTACATTTATATGATGCAACAAGCCTTTAAACCCCTAGTGGAGGAATTGCAGTCTCTTGAAGGTTTTCAAAAAAAGTTACCTACAAACTTTAAATATTTTTAGATTTTTTTTTTCTTTAAAAAAATATAATTATTATAACAATAAACAAAAGTTAAAAATCTAAACTAAATTAACTAAATTAATCAGTATAAAATTTGTTACGATTTTCTAAAATTACCAATCTTTTACCTTTCTTTTCCTTACGACAATCATGTTTGATTAGAACTCCAACAATTTCAATTCATAGTAAGCACAAAGTATGTATGCATTAGTGAACCATTTATTCTTCATAAATTTTTCTAAACTGCAGATTTAGAAAATATTTTCATTCAAAAATTCACTATTGACATACTCTAAAAAAGATATCAAAATTTTTGGGTTCTCTCAGTATATTTCTTAGAAAAATTTAGTCAAAGATAATAAATGAATCTCATAGAAAAGGATAATCTTATTCTATTCTTATGATTTCCTGTATAATACATAGTATCTATTATTCATATCTCTACTAAGCTTATGTTGTTGTAAATCATAAATCAGAAAGGTCTTTCTTCAGCTTATAATGAGGCTTTGGGTTTCAGAAGGTATCAAGGGAAGGTAAAAAAGGAATCAAAGTTTTATGAGAATATAGCTCTTCTTTTTCCTATTTTCTTCTTCTTATTTTTACTTCAGTAAGCATCCAATCTGATAACTTCTTTTCCCATATTTTCTTCTTTTTTTTTTTTTTTTTTTATAAATCTCATTTTTTTTTCAGAATTGTATTTCACGATTTTTCAGCCTTTTTCCCATATTCTTTTCCTTTTTTTTTCTTCAGTTGTACCCATTTTCTACATATCCCTTTATTTCTTTTCAATTCATACTCCTTTCACTCCCTTTTTACCCTTTTCTTGCATTCTAAACTCTCAGAAAATTGTAAAGGCTAAAGGTTGAAAGCTTTGGGTAGTATATATGGTTTAAGGGTTTATAAAATCATATTACAAAGAAATTTGGTTTAAGCTTCTAATATGGGTTCAAAAGGTAAAACTTTAATGAGATTTTAGCTTTTTTGGCTCTTTTTTTACTTATACAAAATATGGCCTTTCATTATTTTCACGATTTACTAGCATAAATGCCTTATTGCTTTGATATTTCTAACAAATAGTTTTAGACAAAAAATCTGTTTATCATATTCATAGAATAATTCGATTCTAAATTCAACAATATGAGAGTTCATATCAATGCAGAAGTTCAAAGAAAATTTTTGATATGATAAGATAGAACAGTTTCTCTCTAAAATAAAAGAGGAAATATAGCTTCAAATCTCACTGGTTTATCACCTTGAAACTATAGTCTAAATTTTACAATTTAGATTAATCTATTATTTCAAACATCCATTCTAATACAATGTTCTATGAGCTAAGCATGAATTATAACAGTTCTAAATTCTAATTGTTAGACTTCTATTGTAATAAATTGTAAGGTTTCAAGATTTATAATTTCTTTTATCGTAATTCCTATGTACTGAAATTTTTTTTTTATATAAAAGATTAAAATTGAGTGAAAAAAACTATTAAATAAATAAAAAAAACTACTACTATACACAATAATTGTGTATCCCCCCTAAACTTAATCTAGACAATGCCCTCATTGTATAATAGTTACCAGATTTTTACACTACTTGGGATAGATACGGGTCATGTCAGGCATGTGCCTACCATGGGACATAAACGATCTCTGTAGTTGTGTGTATAATCTATCTAGACAAATTACCTTATATTTCAATTTAATCTAGCTAAAATAGATGGCTACTACGCTAGGTCACTCCAATAGTTTGTGGAGTACTACACGCGGCAAAGCCAGCCCATACACTGAAGTACCCCATGTAACCCATATAATATATATTGCACCAAGGGTATGTGCTTTGTATGCAGATGAAACCTATATGTTTGGCTTATCTGCCTATACAAGTAAAAGCCTATATGAGCCTTGCATGAAAATTTAACCCAAGGGGGCTGATACACTGAAATAATGTTTAAGGCTTATAGGCAAGGGGGGATACCTGATTTGTATTATATGGGTATACACTTGCAAATTATACACGCAAGTGTTGCCTTCATGGTCGTTTAGGGAGATACACTTAAAAAGGCAAGTGCTGGCTTGGTATCAAAGCACAGCCTTAAGGTGCTTATAAGTTGTTGGCGTCTTTACCTCACTACACGACCAAGGTGAGTCATCGAACGAAAGCATGCACGCAAAGTGCAGCAATCGCTATAAACTCCAGTAAAATTTTCTCCATCTTCTTCAGCTAACTCTCTGGTTGAATTCTTCAAAGCCAATTTTGTAGAGAAAGCCAATTTGTTTGCGACCTCTGTTAAGTATAAAACAATCTTTGTAGTTCGCTGGCTCGGCAAGCGTAGCGTCACTAGATGATCGGCACCGCACCAATGCGACCGTAATAACACCAAAAAGGTTAGTGATTTATTTGTTCTTATACAGAAGATTTGATCCTAAGAACTTGCAGCTTAGAAATTAGCCTGAGTATGCATTTGAGTGCAGACTGCTGCACTCTGAATCTTCATTGACAATCTTTAAATGGAAATATATATATATATATATATATATATAGATATATATATAAAGATATATATATAAAGTATAGTTAAACAAGCAAAAAGGGTACAACACCAAGGTGTACAAAGGCACTGCACGACACAGACCACCATAGAAAGGCCAAGAAGACAAACTCGGCAAGCAAAAACTACACAGGCTTGCCGCGGCAACAAAGCCAGTTGAAAGGCTTGCCGCGGCAACACTTATAGAGTTGCCGTGGCAACAAGGCCAGCTGAAGGGCTTATCGCGGCAACAGTGTGCTAAGACCTTTGGTCAGTATTTTAATCATAACTCTTGATCTCGAACTTGAATTGGCATGATTCATAATGCGTTGGAAAGGTAACAACGAGCCCTACAACTTTTATGAAGAAATAAAGTTCTAAATCTGAAGTTTAAAGGGTCACATATTAGTGACAATATTCGGTAAGGTACTCAAGCTTGTCGCGGCAACAGTGTGCTCAGACCTTTGGTCAATATTTTGGTCACAACGCTTGACCTAGAACTTCAAATGATACGATTCTTGATGCGTTGGAAAGGGGACAACGATCCCTACAATTTGCATATTTTAATAAATTCCTGAATCCGACGTGTAAGGGGTCAAAAATGGGTCACAAGTTGCGGCAACATGCTCAACTGCAAAGCTTGTCGTGGCAACCTATGTTGCTTACCACGGCAACCCTGTATTTGACACGCTTAGTGACACCTCTGTCCGGGATTTATGCTGGGTTGACTTGTTGAGTTTGACCATGAGACTTGGGACCATAAATGGTCCATAATTGGGGTCTATGTTGACCCAATAAATCATTAAAAATACTAAACCTATGAACAACATTCCTAGGTGCCACTTGGTGCACATGCCGCATTTGCTTGAAGACGAGCATGCACGGGAAACTAATTACACGTAAACTTGGTGTAAGGTAGGGAATGTACTTTGCTAACTTGTGTTTTAATTGCTCATTCACATTTAGATAGCATATAGAATTATTTTGTTCAATAAAGCTATAAGTATAAAATAGTTGCTCATAATGAGATAGATTCGATGTATGCTGTTGTAGGGACTTTCCTGAACTAAATGATGGTGTCACAACCTCAGATTTTTTTAGATGAGTGCACGGCTTGCATTACACATAGGTATATGTGTTTCACAAGGAGACCAAAACGAACCAAAGACACTAAGTGTGTACGTGGGAAACACACTAGTATATCCCTAACTTATAGATATAAAAGTGAGAGAGAGAGAGAGGAACCTTTACGTAACTCTATTCTAACCTAAATAGAGAGAAGGAGAATATAGAGAGAAAGAAGAGAAGAGCCTAGTAGAGAACTAGGGTTTGTTGGGACTTAAGTCGGCAAAGGAGATTAGAGGAAAAGACTGGAGGAAGAACCAGGGAGGCCAGTTAGCCTAGTAGAATTTCGAATCATAAATCGAATCTGTGCGTGACTCATCGTCAGAGGTACGTTAAAGACATGATAGATGCCTAGAAATGTTTTAAATAGTAGGAAGGATGTTGGCTAAATGTTTCTTTGTATGAGATTAAGGTTAAATGATGGGAGGATGCATGTTCTCGATCTGATCGAGGAGCAAAATCATCGTTCCTCGCTCGAGCGGTCTAAAAGGCTCGCTCGAGCGAGGATGAACAGAGAAAAGTATAAATCTGGGCTCGCTCGAGCGGTCCCCAAAACTAAAGGGAAGCTCGCTCGAGCGACGGTCCACAGTAATACTTCGATGGCTCGATTTAACCGCTCGAGCGACCTCGATTTAACCGCTCGAGCGAGGTCAAGAGACCGCTCGAGCGAGGCCAAGTGACCGCGCGAGCGAGGTCAAGTGACCGCTCGAGCGAGGTCTGGTGCCCACTCAGAACTTGTTTTTTTGAATACAAGAAACTTGGGGGTCATACACCCCAATGACGCTAGTGATTGTTCTAAACCTATTTTTGAAATGTAGGTTTGATGCATTATAACCCTCTACGAGCAGGCGTGCCTTGAGATTCGTTGAGGTAGGGAATATTCTTGAAACATGTGCATTATTCCGTGAACTCATATGCGTAGTATAACCTATTTAAATAATCACATATTGCATGAAACCTCATGATACGGGTGTGTGAGTGTGTTACAACGTGAAAGTCTTGAGGTCCCCAGGGGACGAAAAATCATATAGTTCAAACAAAGAAGGGTGCGACAGAAATATATGGGGCATCCCAGGGATGCAGATGAAAACTAACAGAGAAACGGAAGTGATATGATAAGGCCTGATGTAATATAATTAACACAATCACGGTGAATAACTATATGTAAAGCACATTGATATTTTTATTATTTAAGGTTGAATAGAATACCCCACCGACGTGGCGGGATACCCACGACTGACTCGGCAGAATATCCGTGACCAGTACGGCGGCCAATCCGTACATTCATAGCACATCCCAGGGATGTAGATCTAAAAATAGACCCGCCACCTATGAGAAAGGGGCTTGGGCAGTATCCCCAGGGGATACGTATAATAACTGTCTAGTTAGACGACGATGGTGGGTATTCCATCGGGGCTCGATGCTATATTGCTCGGGGACTACTTAAGTTAAGATTTAAGTGATTAGGCCAAATTCACAACCAAACTAATAAGGAGATTAAACAAAACTATGCTAAGAAATGGTCAAAATCATTGGGTTATTTCCTGTTACTCAAATTATTGTCCATAAGTGATTCTTGATAATTCTATGCCTGTTGAATTGCTGACATATGTGTGAAGGATGATCTATATGTTCTTTTGCTTTCCCTACGGAGCTAGGATGTAGCTCACCCCCCTTAGACTATACGTCGCAGGTTCAGGACTAGCGGCAGCAAAGACTTCTGGAGAAGCTGATCCAAGGGTTTCGGTTTTCGTGCCCATAGAAGAGTCAGAACCTCCTCCTGAGGAATCCTTCTAGGAAACCCGTTGCATACTTTGAGAGTGAGTTGAGAGTATTATGTATGGCTTGGTATATCAAGCCTCCTTATTTCGAATGTTTTAAATACCGTTTCTTGACAAAACGTCTAGGATGAACTGTTATCATTAAACATTTGGGTAAGTTCTTATGTCCATGAATTGGCATGGGACAAGGACTGCCTTGCGATATCTTGATTATTTTTGAGATTTTATTTAGAGTAGCTACGTATGCCTCAATTAAAGTTTTGGATTGTGTATATACATCAATGTTTTGTAAGGAAACTCGAGGCACGACCTCGAAGGCCGTGCTGATGGCACGGATTTCGGGGTTACGAAAATTCGGGCTGTCATAGTTGGTATCAAAGCTTTTTCTTTCCGGGTTCTGACTATCATATCGTCAGAATATAGGGACTTCTGCTAACAAGATTATGGATTCTCATGCAGACCGTTATGTTTCCTAGAGGGAGAGGCCGACCCAGGGGTGGTCATGATAGGAACTTGTGCAGTAGAGATGGGTTCGTCTCACCTACAAACAGAGTGCCATTGGGAAGCAGGGAGATTCCCGAGAGCAGTGGTCAGGGAGGAAACCAAAATCAAGCAGAGGAGCAAGATCTAGATAGACAGGATCGAAATCAGAGGGAACAAGATAGGGTGAGAGAGAGAAATGAAGAAAGAGAAGAGCGTCAGAGAATGATGCACACAATGGAGACCATGGCAACTGCCATGGCACAGCAAGCAGCGTCCTTGGCAGCGCATACAGTACCAGAACCACAACGAACACCTACCCCTCCAGTAGGACTTACACCCTCAGTGGCTTCAGCATTCACCGAGTTCAGAAGAATGAGACCTCCAAACTTTTCAGGACAGGCAGACACAATGGCCGCCGAAAACTGGTTGGGGGAAATGGAGAAGGTGTTTAGCGTACTGACATGCACGGAGGATGAGAGCGTCCGTTGGGCGGCATATATGTTAGATGGAGAAGCTGGACCTTGGTGGAAATCCGTTTCGCGAACAAGAGCACAAGAAACTCCAGATATGCCGTGGACTTGGGACGAATTCGTAGAAGAATTCAATAAACAATATTTTCCTGAAGTTGTGAGGAATCAGATGGAGACCCAATTTTTACAACTAGCGCAGGGAAGGATGACCGTGAGAGAGTATGGAGTGGAATTCATGAGACTGGCTCGCTTCGCCCCAGACTACGTAATTTCAGACGTGATGAAAGCGAAGAGGTTCCAACAGGGCTTAAGGTCGGACATCCGAGGAGGGGTTGCGCCCTTCCAGCTGAAAACCTATGGAGAAGTAATGAGTAAGGCATTGGTAGTCGAAGAAGAAAACAATAACCGATACCGTCAAAGGGAACCACAAGGTAGAGAAAGCATTGATCCAAGCAGGACGGGGAGTTATGAATCGGTATATAAGAAACCGAGGTTTGTAGCACCGAATCAGAGACAATCGTTCCAGACAGGGTATGGGAGAGCTGCACAACAAGCTACTCATCAAAGTTATCCGTTGCTGGCACCAGGGAGATCGATGAGGTATCAGGGTCCTTCTTTTCCCAGCAGGACTACAACTACACAAGGCTTTTCGAGAGCCGCTACTTCATCACCAAGGGAAACTTATGCTAAGTGTGGCAAGTCCCACAAAACAACGGATTGTAGGCAGGGAATGCGAGGCTATTTCAAGTGTGGCAGGATAGGCCACATGATTAGAGATTGCCCTGAGACAGTTAAAGAAAAGACGGCCCCAACTTCCATGCCACAACCTATTCAATCTCGAAAGCCTGTTATTCGAGGGAGAGCCTATGCAGTTACCGCCCAGGAAGTAGGGAGTGTACACGACATTATCCAAGGTGAGATCTCCTTTAAAATAGAGAATTTCGGTTGCAATACAACTTTAGATAAAGAATGGGCTTCCATTAGGATAAATATATATATACCCGTTATTAAACTTAAGAGAAATTTTTTTTTTTTTTTTTGTATATGTTATGTGCGTATATGTATGCATTATAGGTACGTTACAGATCTATGAGAAAGGGTGCTACGTAGCACATGACGGACGAGTGCTGATAGACCCAGGGTCTACCCACTCCTTCATCACCCCTAGATTTGCAAAGAAGATGAAGATTGTTCCGGAGGCACTGGACTTTGTGTTATCAGTGTCCATCCCAACCGGAGAATTAGTGGACACGGAGTTAGTCTGCAAATCGGTAGTAGTAAGCATTCGGGATCACGTTGTCCACAAATTAGACGCAAATTTAATATGGTTGGACATGCAAGGATTCGATGTAATCCTTGGCATGGATTGGCTGTCCCATCACTGCGCAACAGTGGATTGCAAGGATAAAGTTGTTGTTTTCCGTCCTAACACGAGGAGATCGTTTCGATTTCAAG
Source organism: Chloranthus sessilifolius (assembly GCA_021018995.1). Classification (NCBI taxonomy): domain Eukaryota; kingdom Viridiplantae; phylum Streptophyta; class Magnoliopsida; order Chloranthales; family Chloranthaceae; genus Chloranthus; species Chloranthus sessilifolius. The sequence continues at coordinate 47,238,866 of CM037596.1, forward strand.
GGGAGAGATCGACTCAGGTACCACTCATATCTGCGCAATGAGCGACGCGTTTAATCAGAAAGGGGTGTAGCGGTTATTTGGCATTTTTGAAAGGAGATAAAGAAGAAAAGAATATTATCTCCGAGATAGCAGTGGTGTGAGAATTCCCAGATGTATTCCCAAAAGAATTGCCAGGATTACCTCCAGAAAGAGAAGTAGAATTTGCGATCGACTTAGCACCAGGAACGGAACCTGTTTCAAAGGCACCTTATAGGATGGCCCCTGCAGAGTTGAAAGAGTTGAAAGAACAATTGCAAGAGCTCATGGACAAAGGATTCATACGACCAAGCGTGTCTCCATGGGGAGCACCAGTGTTGTTCGTGAAAAAGAAGGATGGGTCGATGCGGTTGTGCATCGACTACCGCCAATTGAACAAAGTCACGGTGAAGAATCGATATCCGTTGCCAAGAATAGATGACTTATTCGACCAGTTGCAGGGAGCAAAACATTTTTCCAAGATCGACCTAAGATCTGGTTACCATCAGTTAAGAGTCAGGGCCGAGGACATTCAGAAAACGGCTTTTAGAACACGGTATGGACACTATGAATTTTAAGTGATGCCATTCGGACTGACGAATGCACCGGCATCGTTTATGGACTTGATGAATCGAGTGTTTAAACCACACCTAGACTCCTGCGTTGTAGTGTTTGTTGATGACATCCTAATCTACTCAAAATCAAAAACGGAGCATGAAGAACACTTACGTGTCACTCTACGAACCTTGCGTGAACACCAACTGTACGCCAAGCTCAGCAAATGTGAGTTTTGGCTAGAAGAGGTTAGCTTTTTGGGACATGTCGTCTCCAAGCATGGTGTCACTGTAGATCCCGCTAAGATCGAGGCAGTAGTGAACTGGGAACAACCAAAAACCGTGACAGACATCCGAAGTTTCCTCGGACTGGCAGGTTATTATCGACGTTTCGTAGAGGGGTTTTCAAAAATATCAGGACCTCTTACGAGACTTACAAGAAAGGACTCAAGATTTGAGTGGAGTGAGGCGTGTGAGAAAAGTTTTCAAGAACTAAAGAAGAGACTCACCTCAGCTCCAGTGTTAGCCATTCCATCAGGCAGTGGAGGATTCGCAGTTTATAGTGATGCTTCGTATAACGGGTTGGGTTGTGTACTAAATCAATATAAAAAGGTAATAGCTTACGGCTCCAGACAGTTGAAAGAGCACGAAAAGAACTACCCAACACACGATCTGGAACTAGCAGCAGTCATATTCGCATTAAAGATATGGCGACATTATTTATACGGAGAAACATTTGAAATTTTCACTGACCATAAGAGCCTCAGATACCTGTTTACACAGAAGGAACTGAATATGAGGCAGCGTAGGTGGATGGAATTCCTCAAAGATTACGACTGTTCCATACAGTACCATCCAGGCAAAGCTAACGTAGTGGCCGACGCCTTGAGTCGGAAAAGTTCGGCCCAGTTGGCTAGTCTAATTTCGGGTATACATCGATGGAAGTTGTTGGAGGATCTAGCGTTATGTGGCGCAGACATACAACCACAAGCCACAGGAGCCTTCTTAGCCAACATATCAGTGAAACCAGTGATATTCGAACACATACGAGAACTACAGATGAAAGACCCAATTCTAACAAAGATGCATCAAAATGTAACTGAAGGTATTACATCTGAGTTTTCAATCAAGGAAGACGGTTCCTTAATATTCAAGGGACGACTTTGCATTCCGGATAATGCCAAATTACGGCGAACGATTCTTGATGAATCTCACAGGTCAAGCTATGCTATCCACCCGGAAAGCACGAAGATGTATCAGGATCTGAAAAAGAATTACTGGTGGAGAGGTTTGAAACAAGATGTGGCAGAGTACGTGTCACGATGTTTGACGTGCCAACAAGTGAAAATCGATCATAGACACCTCGCAGGCCTATTACAGCCTTTACCCATACCGGAATGGAAGTGGGAATCTATCTCAATGGATTTCATAGTCGGTCTACCGCGAACTGCAAGGAGGCATAACGCCATTTGGGTAGTAGTCGATCGATTGATTAAGTCGGCACACTTCTTGCCGTACAATACGATGTACACGGCGGGAAGATTAGCAGAACTCTATATGAAAGAAATCGTCCGTTTACATGGGATTCCAAGTAGCATTGTTTCAGACCGGGACCCATTATATACATCAAAGTTTTGGAGGAAATTCCAAGAAGGAATGGGAACTAGGTTAGATTTTAGTACGGTGTTTCACCCACAAACAGACAGACGAGAGGGGTCAACTGTCATTGAAGACATGCTAAGGGCATGTATGTTAGAATTGCAAGGATCATGGGATCAACATCTACCATTGATTGAGTTCGCTTATAATAATAGTTTTCAGACGAGCATCGGAATGGCACCGTATGAAGCCTTGTACGGAAGATGATGTAAGTCGCCAATCAATTGGGAGGAAATTGGCGAGAAATTTGTTTTGGGACCCGAGCTACTTGAAGATAATGCGGCTATTGTTCGCATGATCAGGGAAAGACTAAAGGCGGCTCAAAGCAGACAGAAAAGCTATGCTGACATCAAGCGGACTAGTGTAGACTTTAAAGTGGGTGAACATGTGTTCGTGAAAGTATCACCGATGAAGGGAGTGATGAGATTTGGGAAGAGAGGGAAACTAAGTCCCCGCTACCTTGGACCGTTTGAAGTTTTGGGTCGAGTGGGAGAAGTAGCCTACCGCATTGGTTTGCCACCATTGTTTGATCAGGTACACAATGTATTCCACGTGTCGATGCTCAGGAAATATCTCAATGACCCTGATCACGTGCTGAGCGGCCAATCATTCAAAATGCATGAAGATATGACCATGATCGAAGAACCGGTAGAAATTTTAGATCGAAAGGAGCAGGTGTTGCGAACAAAAGTTATTCCCTTAGTGCTTGTCCGATGGAAGAACCATCCGGCCGAAGAGGCAACTTGGGAACGTGAGGTAGATGTTAGAGAACAATATCCCAAATTGTTCGAAATTGCCAACTGAATGGTTTTATTCTTTTGAGAATATGTGATTGCGGGTATTATGAAGGCTATATATATATATATATTTATTTTAAAGATATATTGACTCCAAACAATGATTGAACCACTTTTCGTTGAACTCTTATTTAATGAAACTACGATGAGAATTGAAACCAAAAAACGAGCAAAATGGTACCAGAGAAATGTTTCTGGTCTCGCTCGAGCGACCACTTATGTTCGCTCGAGCGAACTACATAAAATCACACTTCCTCTCGCTCGAGCGATAATTATATACTAAAACTATTTCTGTTCTCGCTCGAGCGAGAACTAATGACCGCTCGAGCGAGGCGGAACTATATATATATGGCGGAGGGCAAGACGCCTGTTCATCTTCAAGCGAAAGGGAGAAGAGACGAGCGAGGGGTTAGGGCAAGCGATTTCCAATATTTTCCGTCCGATTCCATTCAATCCGATCCGTTAAGACTACTCTCCTAGGTAAAATCTACCTATCTGTGAAATCTTTCTTTCCTTCTAAACCTTTTATATACTAAATGGCTTCGAGCCCAAACCCCCAACCTAAGAAAGCGGATGATGGCGGCAATCGCCACCGCCACAAACCTCACGACCATCATCAAACCCGCCTCCACTCCAATCACACCGGATGATTGGTGGGGAGCAAAGACTTTGAAGCCGAATGGGATATACATCCCTCATGTTTGAGATCCACGTCCACCAGTGGACTCCGGACTTTCTCTCCAACAACCTACCCAAGTCACTACTTACGCCCTTCGGGGTACGGTATTACCCGAGGCTAGTGAAATTGTTTTACCAAACTCTAAACATGAACGTCGATGAGGACGCCATACTCGTTACCATCGATGGTAATGAGCTAATCTTCAGATGTGCCGACATTTCCTCAATCATGAAATGTCCCCACATCTACACCCCTAGCCCCCTCATCCTACCACCTTTTTCGGGGAACGTAGATTTCCCAACGATCATCTCCGACATCACTGGCGGCATGTCCGCCTCGGGACAATCTATTACCCGATCACAACTACCGCCGTGTATGTGGCTTTTAGATATTATCTTTAAAAAGAATCTACACCCAACCGGCCATGATCAAGAACGCAGAGATGCGTTTCAGACCCTACACCGCATTTCATAATAGGTGGATCAACGCATCTATGGTCATCATAAAAGGCATGGCGCATGCCTACAAAAGAAATGTAAGGGGTGTTGTCCCTCCACCCATCAACCGATTACCGTATGCTCGGTTGATTTCCCGACTCTTAGACTCACGGAATGGGAAGGGAGGATTTAAGATCCGGGAGGACGAGTTGTTCCTCACTGATAATGTCGTCCCCTACCTCGCCCAAGGACCGGGCCAAACCTTAAGAGCCTGCAAACCAGCGTCAACAAGAAGAGAGACCGACGGGTCTCCCAATCAACCACCCATCAAGCACCCGTAGGACCGACCACTCCCTCTACCTCAGTTCTGCAGCCCATACCCACTACTGACACGGGCATGATGCGGGAGATCCTTCAGCAAGGGCGGGAGATCAGGTTGCATCAGAGGTTCCAGGAGGCGCTACTTATCGACCTCATGGGCCAGGCATACCCGCAATCTTATATGCAGCGCGTCGGTGCCATGAGGGATGCTATTTTTGGAGCGTCAAGCTCCGGCCCGGCTACGAGGAGTGCCATAGCGGGTACCACAGCCGTCACGGTGGACGATGAGGATGGGGATGGCGAGGACTACGACGACGACGACTATGAAGAGGATGAAGACTAGATAGTAACGTAAATTTTGAACACATTACATGTAATATTTTGAGACATTTTGTAAGGAGGTGGGTTCTTGGTCAAAAATTTTCTTCAAACTATCGTGACATGAATGTCACAAAGTTTTTCTTTGTGAATGATAAATATGTATGGAATGAGATAGCGATAATGATCCCTTTCATTTATGTGAAAATTTGTTGGCATGGCCAGCGCTTGTTGCTGCGAAATGCGGCAAACTGTTTAAATTATTGTTTTGGGATATGCGAGTCGGATAACCGAAGTGGTACCTATTTAAGAGAATAACATCGATTTTCGAGGACGAAAATCTTATAAGTTGGGGTGATTATCACAACCTCAGATTTTTTGAGATGAGTGCACGACTTGCATTACACATAGGTATATGTGTTTCACAAGGAGACCAAAACGAACCAAAGACACTAAGTGTGTACGTGGGAAACACACTAGTATATCCCTAACTTATAGATATAAAAGTGAGAGAGAGAGAGAGGAACCTTTACGTAACTCTATTCTAACCTAAATAGAGAGAAGGAGAATATAGAGAGAAAGAAGAGAAGAGCCTAGTAGAGAACTAGGGTTTGTTGGGACTTAAGTCGGCAAAGGAGATTAGAGGAAAAGACTGGAGGAAGAACCAGGAAGGCCAGTTAGCCTAGTAGAATTTCGAATCATAAATCGAATCTGTGCGTGACTCATCGTCAGAGGTACGTTAAAGACATGATAGATGCCTAGGAATGTTTTAAATAGTAGGAAGGATGTTGGCTAAATGTTTCTTTGTATGAGATTAAGGTTAAATGATGGGAGGATGCATGTTCTCGATCTGATCGAGGAGCAAAATCATCGTTCCTCGCTCGAGCGGTCTAAAAGGCTCGCTCGAGCGAGGATGAACAGAGAAAAGTATAAATCTGGGCTCGCTCGAGCGGTCCCCAAAACTAAAGGGAAGCTCGCTCGAGCGAGGGTCCACAGTAATACTTCGATGGCTCGATTTAACCGCTCGAGCGATCTCGATTTAACCGCTCGAGCGAGGTCAAGAGACCGCTCGAGCGAGGCCAAGTGACCGCGCGAGCGAGGTCAAGTGACCGCTAGAGCGAGGTCTGGTGACCACTCAGAACTTGTTTTTTCGAATACAAGAAACTTGGGGGTCATACACCCCAATGACGCTAGTGATTGTTCTAAACCTATTTTTGAAATGTAGGTTTAATGCATTATAACCCTCTACGAGCAGGCGTGCCTTGAGATTCGTCGAGGTAGGGAATATTCTTGAAACATGTGCATTATTCCGTGAACTCATATGCGTAGTATAACCTATTTAAATAATCACATATTGCATGAAACCTCATGATACGGGTGTGTGAGTGTGTTACAACGTGAAAGTCTTGAGGTCCCCAGGGGATGAAAAATCATATAGTTCAAACAAAGAAGGGTGCACGAATATATGGGGCATCCTGTGATGGATGCAGATGAAAACTAACAGAGAAACGGAAGTGATATGATAAGGCCTGATGTAATATAATTAACACAATCACAGTGAATAACTATATGTAAAGCACATTGATATTTTTATTATTTAAGGTTGAATAGAATACCCCACCGACGTGGCGGGATACCCACGACTGACTCGGCAGAATATCCGTGACCGGTACGGTGGCCAATCCGTACATTCATAGCACATCCCAGGGATGTAGATCTAAAAATAGACCCGCCACCTATGAGAAAGGGGCTTGGGCAGTATCCCCAGGGGATACGTATAATAACTGTCTAGTTAGACGACGATGGTGGGTATTCCATCGGGGCTCGATGCTATATTGCTCGGGGACTACTTAAGTTAAGATTTAAGTGATTAGGCCAAATTTACAACCAAACTAATAAGGAGATTAAACAAAACTATGCTAAGAAATGGTCAAAATCATTGGGTTATTTCCTGTTACTCAAATTATTGTCCATAAGTGATTCTTGATAATTCTATGCCTGTTGAATTGCTGACATATGTGTGAAGGATGATCTATATGTTCTTTTGCTTTCCCTACGGAGCTAGGATGTAGCTCACCCCCCTTAGACTATACGTCGCAGGTTCAGGACTAGCGGCAGCAAAGACTTCTGGAGAAGCTAATCCAAGGGTTTCGGTTTTCGTGCCCACAGAAGAGTCAGAACCTCCTCCTAAGGAATCCTTCTAGGAAACCCGTTGCATACTTTGAGAGTGAGTTGAGAGTATTATGTATGGCTTGGTATATCAAGCCTCCTTATTTCGAATGTTTTAAATACCGTTTCTTGACAAAACGTCTAGGATGAACTGTTATCATTAAACATTTGGGTAAGTTCTTATGTCCATGAATTGGCATGGGACAAGGACTGCCTTGCGATATCTTGATTATTTTTGAGATTTTATTTAGAGTAGCTACGTATGCCTCAATTAAAGTTTTGGATTGTGTATATACATCAATGTTTTGTAAGGAAACCCGGGGCACGGCCTCGAAGGCCGTGCTGATGGCACGGATTTTGGGGTTACAAAAATTCGGGCTGTCACAGATAGTGAGTTTTATTTTCTCATCTAGTTAAGTAAACTCTTAGTAGAATCATGTGTATAGGAAATATGATATCTGATTAAATTTTATTTTCTGAGGATGATAGATATTAGTAAAGGAAGGAATGTTTTGCATGATGGGTATCAGTAACCTATGAATAGTTACCAGCTGCAATGTAATATTTAATTTGGAATGGATAAGATATGCTCGAATTAAGGTTAAGAAGTAAGGATGAAAAGCGTGATATATAAAGATGATTAGTAGTACCATGCCAATGTTGTTTTGATGAATTCAGCCTTATAGTATTCAACTTTGTTAAATTCAGTTTGGATAAACTATTAGTTAAGAATAAGAAGCTCAGTTTTGAATTAGTATGAACATGATAGTGTAGCTTTGATACGTTCAGCTTGGATAAGTTCAACGTTAATCAATAGTTAACTCAGTCAGTTATGTATGCTAGTTTCATGATATATAAACATACAAGATCAGTAATGCTAATTCAGTGAGATGGAAAAGAGGATACGATCAGTTTCAATGCATGAATATGAATAGTTATGCTAGGTTAGTATGCTAGTTTAGTATTATGCAAGTTTCAGATTATACTAATAAAAGTTTCGATAAATGATTATGAGCATATCAGTTCGATAAGATCAGCTTGACACATGTTATTATATTAGAACTATTGTCAAACCAATTTAGATGACTTGATATCGATCAGTAGATGAATTTGTATGTATAATGATACTTGATGAGTTTAGAGGAAGTATAATGTATACACATGCTAGTTTTCAATGTATTACTATGACTGCTGGTGTTAGATCAGCTTAGGAATCTACAGACTTGACGTATGCTTTACATGATTATGATGATAGTTTCGCTTAGATATATGAATATCAATGATTATGATAATTACAGTTTTATATGATCATGTGGGTTCAATTATTCAAATCAGTTTTGCTACATGATATCTGTTCACGATGTGTTCGCATATATACCATGTATTGTTCATGTTCTGTTATCCTTGATCTCATGTACACGTCTTTAATTCATCTTGAAATAAGTGATCCCGCTAACTCGAGAGCTTGATATCCCGTCCAAGTGATCTTGCTAACTCGGGAGCTTGATATCTCGTCCAAGTGATCCCGTTAACTCGGGAGCTTGATTTTCTCGGTCCAAGTGATCCCGCTAACTCGGGAGCTTGACAAGTGATCCCACTAACTCTGGAGCTTGATTTTCTTATTTCTTGTTCTTGTACATGTCTTGTTTCAGCATGATTCATTGATCTCGCCTGATTCCTTGTCAGCATTGTCAGCATGATACATTAATTGCATGATTTAGTCCTTGTTCTATTATATACTGCTAGGATATATGGATGCTAGAATAGACCTAATATAAGATGACATGTGTTTTGTTTTATTTTGCATCTAGACATGAATGGATAATCTAACATATAAATTAGCATTTTAATTTTTTCTGCTGAGCTTTGATGATAGCTCATCCTACGACTTTATGTCTTAGCTGCAGATAGTGCTCAACACCCTGAGCACGAAGCTGATCCTACCTACCAGTTTGAGGAGGAGGACGAGGAGGAAGGTTCTACTGAGGACTTCTTTTCTTGAGAGGTTTGGGAGAGAGAGAGAGAGAGGTTAATTTTTAAACATTAAATATGTATAAACAGCAGTGTGATTTGAGATAGTTTACTACTTCATGTATAGGTTTTTGTTTATATTCCTATTCAATTTGCTGCTTTAGATAAATGAATAAATATCAGTTGTTGCCATATTTCTATGTATCAAAATTAATTCAATTCGCTTCCACATATGTAACACTTTGTACACGATGCCCTTGTATGACAGGATCATGTTAGGTGATCCGACGGCGCGACCTTTCCCATTTGTGAGAAGGGAAAAAGTCGGGCTGTCACACATTGGCACAAAAATAGGGGATAGGAAGAACTTTACCTAAAAATTATTCTTATCTCTGTTTTCTTACCGGTTGTAAAAAAAATTTTATAAGGAATATTTCCGCCAAACTTGAGAGGAAAAACACAATGGTTTTACTTTTCAGAGACCAAAAATAACAAAAATGTTAGTAGTTAGTAACACAAATAAAAGTTAGTAATGTTAGTTAAAAGAAAATTAGTAAAAAGAAAATTGCATATATTACTAAATATTATTTACAAGAAAAGTAAAAGTAATCCTAAATCTAACTGTTTCATACCTGTGAGGGTTTTATATTTCTCTATGATATTTATTCATTGGACGATGTATAATAAGGTAAAAGGACAGGACTGGTAGGGTCCTCCTCCCGATCTGACAATTCCTCTGTCGAATAACCTTCTTTATCATTTGATGAACTCCCATGTGCTGCTAGATCAGCCTTCTCTTTATTTCCTTGTTCCACCTTTGTTGGGCAAGAAGTTCCTTCTTGGCATTGTTTCTCGTGGTCATCTTTTTCTTTAGCTTGAAGGTCCGCAGTCAGATTATTAATTATGGCAGCTTTTAGTTGGATCTCTGTTTGCATCTTTTTTGCCTTAGGTTGTTCTTTTGCTAATGCGACGTACTACTTCTGAGTTTGTGACTCCATTATTCTTACCTGCTTATCATTTACTGGGCATTAGGAAGCTCTATCTTCTTGCAATTGTCGAATCTTCCCTTCAGCTACAGTCAGCAAGTGATCCTTTTCTATAAGCTGTTGATGGAGTGTTTTCTGGTAGTCCTTAAGGGTTTTTTCTCAGGCAACTTCTTCCTCAGGGACTTTCATCAATCCTCCAAATTGTTCAAGGATGTTGGAAATTTTCTCTTCATATACCTTCTTCTATTCTTACCAAGCCTGCTTTTATCATTCAGTATGCTAGTTTGTTGAATCAATTGGGCTTGAAGGCTTGAAGTGGCATCTTGCACTCTCTTTTTTGTCTTAGCCGTCCATCTCGCACCTTACTCTTGTATAATTTTTCTTTGTAAGCTTTCCAATATTTCGGTTCTCTCTTTGGTTGGAAAGATGGTATCATAGACTCTTTATTTTAAACTTTGAAAGTCCCCATCCACTTTTTTACTATACCTAGCAGTTGCATCACTGGTGAGGCATTGGTAGAGATCCATTGTTCCAATTTTCTCACCCTTCTAAGTACTTTTGGCAGTGGCAGTAAATTTGGTTCATGTTTGTTCTGCCATTGCTCTACTGTCCTTAATCTCCTTCTATTTTGTGGATCAAGGTGGTGATTGGAGGATCCTTGGGGGGTACATCCTCTTCATTCAATAATTCCGTAAAACTTCTTCTTGGTATCTTGGAGTCTTGGACATCTGCAGTTGCTTAAATTCTGAGTGTTTGCTCTCTAATGGATGCTGGTGTGGGTTGGGCACAGGTTCTGCTGGTACAGGGGCAGGACTTGAAGTAGTCACTTCCACTTCCTGTTGATTATTCGTGGAAGGAAATTCTGTTGATCTTTCAAGAATTGGGCTCACAGGCTCTGCTTCTGTTGAATGGGGCATAGCAGGCCCACACCTTCTATCGTACAGAATGGCTTGGTCTGTAACTGGGACTCTTAACTTGGTTATTATCTCTATAATTGCGGAGCTAATCTCTATTCTCTCCTGGGGTGGAGTAGAAGTACTCACACCTTCTATCGTCACTTTTTCTGGTATGATGATTTCTGCTGTCTTTTCTATGACAATCTTTTCTCTTTCTTCTGGAATTTGTGGGACTTGTGGGGTAGAGGGGATACTTTTGGTGCAAGAAGGAAGTGATATTTTCTTTTTATTACAGGCGCCTAAAGTTCTCCTATAGGCTGGAACAGTTAAGCCTTCCTCTGGCCTTGGTAAAGCTTTTTCCTTGGGGTCTATATTACACCCCACATTCATTAGTAGATTTGTGATGAGACCTCCAAATGGTAGGGTGTCAACTTCTTCGTCCGGTATTTTTCTTGACTCAGCTTCTCTCTTACGGTCAGGATTACTTCAAAAAGATAAGAGGGCACACTGAACCAATAGCGGTTTGCCATTAGGTATAATGCTTTGGCAAAAAGGGTCCTTCTCTGGGTTCCATGTCCCGTTGGGTGAATAGTCTTATGTATCAGCACATCAAAGAAGTGAAGTGATAAACTCCTCGCTTTCAGATCCTTTCGGAGGAAAAAGGATCTATCTCGTTGAGGTTTTCCTAGTAATTCTTTTGCCATTTCAATGAAGCTAGGGAGAGTCTCAGATGGCATCCTCAAAAGGTTGGCCCCTGGGTTATCATGTGACAAGGATGGTTGGCCCCTGGGTTATCATGTGACAAGGATGGTATCTCTAAAGGTACTTGCATCACCAGGGCAATCATTTCCTTTGTAATTTCAATCGGGAGTCCATCAACACTGGTGGAGAGGGTTAAGGATGACCCTAGGCTTCTTTTGGTCATCTTTTTATAAAATAATCTCACCAATCTAGGGTAGACTAGTGTGACTCCTGGCTCTAAGAAATAATTCAGCCCGACATCTTTAAAATATTTTATAGCTTCTCCACCCATTTCCAATTTTTCTAAAGCCTCAACATCCATTGTAATCTCAACTCCCACAAGAGGATGCTTTATTGAAGTAGAGCATTTATTCGTCGGTGTATCAGGGGAAGCTGACATTTTACCTTTATCTAATTTAGACCTTTTTAAGGACAGACACAGGTTCCTTCTTAGTTGTGTCTGTGGAGCCTTCTCTGATAACTACCCCTAAAGATTTGATTTTCTTCTTGGGAAGGTCTATTACTTTTAATTTAGCTTTAATGGCAATAGACCGTGCTATACGGTGAATGATTGGAGTGTTATCAGAATTGTTACCTTCTTCTTCTCCCTCGTCTTACCTTTGTCGCTTGCCCTATTCGTTCATCATTCTCTTGGTCTTTTCTGCAAAAATTAATCAACCCCATTAAGTAAACTTTAAATACCATGTATTGAAGAAATATTCCATGCAGATACCCTTACATTTTAAAAAATCGTTGCCTTACCTTGCTTGATGATTGAAACCCTAATTTGAAATTATGCAATAAAATGCTAGTGAAGTTCTCTCAACATGAAATGGAAGAAGGAAGGGGGTTTTTAGGAAGATACATGATTGTATTGGGTAGCAGAACAGTTAAGATTTCGGGCGATTTGAAAAAAGAGGGAAGTTAGGAGAGGAAAAATTGAATGGTTTTGAAAATGGGACCTACAGACCCTTTTTTATGAATATATAGGCCCTATTTTCAGTGATGACCTGCTTAACCGGTCTCCTCTCTGGAAGGCCATTACTTGTTTAGTCTCCATCACCTCTTGGTGTGATGGCACAACAGGGTTCTCGATGATAGTTTTGCAATTTGAACAATTTGTCATGGATCTCTCCACAGTGCATGATTTGGCAGACGTTAAAGTCGCGATTTGTTGCTCAAGAGTTGCACTCTTTGCACTCATGTCATCCTTCTTCTTTACTTTATCCTTACTAATATCGTAAATATCACCCCTCACGAATGAGGTGCAGCGAGTGAAATCTAGGTCAGATCTAAGAAAAGCCTATTTCTGCTTTGAGTTATCGGCCAATTTTTCAAATAAATTCCAAGATTGTTGGTCGTTTTGAGCCATAAAGGCTCCTCCACTAACGACATCAACTGTAGATTGGTTGGTCTCAGTTAATCCCTGATTGAAACTTTATGTAATGGACCAGTTCAGTAAATCATGATGTGGGCACTTTCGTAATAAATCCTTCATCCTGGCCCAACTCTCATGGAATTCTCCAGGCAATTGCTGGAAATCTTGAATGGCTTGGCGAATTTGATTAGTTCTACCAATTGAAAAGTACTTGCCCAAAAACTCGGATTGAAGGGCTTCCCAGGTGCTAATACTTCTGGCAGGTAGCGAAATTAACCACGCCTTCACCCTATCTTTGAGAGAGAGGGGAAACAGTCATAATTTAAAGGCTTCACCGTTGGTGTTCGGAGCTTGGAACATGGTGCAAAGTTCTATAAAGTCCCTAAGGTGTTGATAAGGGTCTTCTCGGTCAAGTCCATGAAAAGTCGGCAACAATTGAAGTGCGTGGGACTTGATTTCAGAATTTTGACCTACTACTACCTCTGGTATTACTATACAAGAGGGCTCGGTCAAGGCAACCGGGATGAAGTGCGATTAGATTAAAAGTTTGTCAGCCATGGTTTGAGAATCTCTTGCAGAGGATCTGTAGGATGCGAGCCTGTGTCGGAGAGTCTGGTCAACTTCTAGGTCGTATTCAAAAGAGTATAGACTTCTAGACCGGGTATGATGCATACACTAGAAAAACAATCTTTGTTTAATTTTTTTGTATATATATATTTTTTATTTTAGAGGAAAGCAGGGAGAGAAATAAATCTGGGCTTCTAAATTCTGTGATCAGGGGAAGTTGAAACTTTGATTTGCTTGTTCCGAATAAACCTACAAAAAGAATTAAGTAGTGATAAAGAAAAATAAAAATATAAAGAAATATAAAAAGAGAAAGATAAATACTTATTTTTTTAAATTAATAAATAATATATAACTATCCTCAGCAATGGCGCCAAAAATTTGTTAGCAGCTTATATGTGTCTCTAATTAAGTCTTAACCTATTGCAAGCACACAATAGAAATTGTAGGGCTAGTATAGGATCGTTCCCATATAGATAGATACATTACTATTAATCTAATTTCTGAAAACTTATATTTTTCTTTAAGATTCCTAAACTACTTGAGAAATATGAATAAAGAATTTTCTAAATCTAAATTGCATAAAAATAAATCCTAATCCTCCAACTTCAGATTATGGTCGTCAATCACAATCCTCTGCTATTGGATATTTATAAAATTAAATAGTACCATTACACCATATATCAATTCTTATAGCATTGAGCGTCAATCAACACTAAAGTCCTATCTATACAGATTTAACCTAATCAACAATCAACCAGAAATTTGGGTGTCAATCAAACTCTAGAAAATTGAAGATAGAAAATAAAAATCGTTACACTAATCTGTAAATTCCAACCTGAGTCGTCAATTCAAATCAAAACATGAAGATGTTTAGAAAGTAATAAATAAAAGAAAATAAAATCTAAACTAGAAAGTAAAGTAAAATATATCCTTCACCCCTCAGCCGCAGTTGTCAATTGCTTCTGAGAAATTATAGATATCTACACTAATCTTCAACACCCAATAGCAGTCGTCAATTGATCTTGAGAAGCCTTGAATATCTAAACTACAAAGCAATAAAATTCTACTTTAATGATCAAAAGAAAACCCAACCTTAGTCGTCAATTGATGCTGAGAATTTCTTCGATACCTATTCCTATACCAAGCCCTCTTATTTATAAATCATAAGGGGTTAGTTTATAAAACTTCTAATTCTAATAAAAGAAATAAAACTATCCTAATATAACTCTACTTCAAATTTTATAATTCCTTGCTTTGAATGGTCGATGCACTTCTAGAGTGTTCTTTAATCTTCAGCAACAGAGTCCTTATAGGAGTTTATCTTCATCAATCTTTTCAGATCTGTGACCAGCCAAACTTCTAATTCAAGAGTTCTTCTATTTCTATTTATGGTGGTGATATTCTTCTCACGTGATCAACAGCAGCAGCAGTAGAAAACTTTCATTCTTAGATAATGATTTCTTCTATTATAGCTTCTTTAGAAAATCGTAGATCACGATTTTCTATCTTCTCATATTGTTCATTCTCAAGATGATTCTTTAGTACGATTCTTCACTTCCTTTGTATTGCTTCAGCTCTTGAACATGTATTCCTCTGGAGAATCGTTCATTACGATTTTCCATTTTGTCTTTTACTATCGCGCTCAATCGTCTTCTTACTGTTTTAAGAATTTATTTTGATGTATATTAATACTTTGGCTCTATTTTAATGATAAACTTTAATATCCGCACATCAACAACTTATTAGTAGCAAACTAAAGCCTAGCATCACTAAGTTAAGGGTGATAAAATGGTAAATTCTGTAACTGATCAATAGTCTTCCTATATTTTTGCTTGATTCATACTCAAGCCATTTTAGGAAGTTGTGTTTAGGATTTTACTGCTTTAGGTGTTTAGTATAGTTACTGTTTTATATATACCTGCTATTTTTAGTTCAACTGCTGTTTGCTTTAGTATAAATTCTGTGTTATATAGTTGTTGTCTTAGGAGTATGTGTAATAATTTTGTTTTCTTAGTTGTCCTTTTGTATAAATGCTCTTTTTCTCTTTCCTAGTATAATTTTCTGCAATTTTTCCGCTTAGTTTTTTGTTGTACTTTACTTGTTTTTCTTTTACAAACCCTGCTGCCTTTAATGAGACTACTGTTGAAACACTGAGGACACTATTTATCTTAGGTTTGAGGGTATGGCTGGGTAGGCCAGCCAGTAGAATAGTTAATTTTAGTGTTGCAGTGTGGGTTAAATTGAGATGAATAATGTCAATTTCCACCTAACCATGTTAGAAAGAGGAAATTTAAAATTTTGCAGACATGTTAAAACTGAATTTTTTTAAAAATTTAGCACCTCCATGAAGCTAACATAAAGAATTTTTTTTTTAATTAGTACATAGTGAACCAGAGAGAAGAGAAAAAGGTGAAAATACACCCCATGGGTTAAATTGAAGACCATATCCAGTGAGATTTGGGCCTATTAATTTTCTTTTGAAGAGTGTTGTGGAAATTTTTCTGCTCTAAGGACAAACTGATTTAATATCCTTTTCAATAGAAGTTAGGCACCCCCAAATTAAAACTGATTGGCAGCACTCAAGACACTAAGGAGATGATTTAAGGCCTTTATTTGGACAATTTGAGCCTAAAAATTCCGACCCATTAAACTGCCCATTTTCATACACTCTCTGAGCCTTAAAATCCAAATTTTCTTCAATAGACACCAAAGTACTTGCACCTAAACCTCATCGACCTGATTCAACCTTACCCTCACTCTGAGATTTCAAGAGATAAAGGAATAGAAGTTGAAGATAGGTAGGCTGGGTTCAACATCTGGTGGAAGGAGAAGAGAAACAATCTATAAACAGCAGTGTAGCAGTGGTATATGTGTGGCATTTTAAATAAAATAAATAAATAAATAAAAGAAAAAAAAAAAGAGAAGTCAAAGGAAGTACTTCATCTGAAAAAGTAAAGCGAAGAGACGAAGCTGGCCACTTTGAATCTAAAAAAATATCAAAGAAGATGAAGTTGTGCTTTGATGTAGGTTATGAAGTCATGAATCACCTCCTCCTCTTACTAATTTCTCAATTTTGAATTCTCTCTACCCCTCTTATTCATTTTAAATCTAAACCATAAGCTACATTACAACTCATCTAAAAGACCTTGTTGATCCAAAGTGAAGTGAGCTGTCATGTGCAGACAAGGGAATGTCTAATCTATGGGGAAGAGTATATGAGGATGTCAGAAATTAGAAGCAATGCCTATGCTCATGCTTGCAGGCCTATTTGAGGTCTGTGACTGATCTTGAGCTAATGAGAATGTGAACACCTTGAATTTTCATTGATTGAGAGATAGCCCTGGTAAGGATTGGGTCTGAAATTTAACTTTATTGGGGTGGTTCCTAAACCTAATTTTTGAATTGAAGGCAAGCTTAATATTAATTTTTATACATTATATTCCTGATGTAAACTGATTGGTGGTGATGCAAAAACATCTTGATTTAGGTTTTAAATTGCTTGCATTACTGCTGTAATCTCCTCTGATTTTTAAAGAAAAGGTTTTAAAGCATAACTGATTGTGAATTGATGTTTTATTTATTAAAAATTGTTTTGTCATTGGCTGTACTATACTTAACTATTTTAATGTGAAAGTTTGTGGGTATCTTTGCTGAAAACCGTCAAGAGACTTTACTCCTCCACTAGGGATCACCTAAGGATTTAAAAGGCTTGATGCATAAGCTAAATGCATCCGTGCTTCCTACGAAAGTGGCATTTACTATTTTGAATGATTGTTTTAATTTTTCTTTTGCTCAAGGCCTAGCAAAGATTAGGTTTGGGGTGTGTTGAGCACTGAAATATACCACTTTTCACCTCTTAACCTGACCTTTAATAGACCTTTGAGCTGATTAATAATGATTTTTTAAGTGTATTTTTGTAGATGACCAGAAGTTATAGCTTAGTGCTGCAATCCATCATTTTCAAGCCAAGAAGAAAGAATTTTGAGCTAAGTTGTGGAGTTGATGGATTCACAGTTAATACACTATGGTGGTTCACACCATTGGGGCAATTTATCATGCTTCGAGGCCTTTGAAGTCCTACTGAGAGAGAGAGAGATGGAGCTCAGAGTTAATGAAGTGGTGCTGCAGTGGATTAAAGAGAACAGATGGTGAACACATTGCTGCTGTAGCAAACTATACAAGCTGCACACTCAACTACATGTCAAGCTGCATTCTATAGTTGCTACACTGCACCAACTGAACCACCAGCAGCTACTGTAGTTGAGCACATGTGAATTACAACAAGAGCCTCTCAGGCACATAAAGACTTGAGGCCAACAAGCTACAAGAGATGTTGCTGCAACCTTCATGACCTGCTGAAGCAACTACTCAAGCACACCATTGCTGCAATCCACTTGTCTTCAACAGTATGTAAGCCTCTCAAGCTGCTATTCAAAGCTCTAAATCCCTCCAACCTTGAGCAGCTGTTGTTGCTGCTGCCTTAATGCATTTAAGCGGCAGGAAACCTAAAGATTTGAAGCAGGAGTTGTAGCACGGAAGCCAACCATTAAAGCTGTCGAGCAGCTGCAGTGCAGTCAGTGATCCAATCGAGCACTTCAGTAGCTGCAACATCAAGACACTCGAGCAACTGCAGTGTGAAGATTAATTACCTCAAGCAATTAAAGCCTAAGAATGAACCATTCGATCAGTTCCTAAGCTGCAGTGTAGCTATTTCATCCTCTCGTGTTGAAGTGTTGAGGCTCAGATGAAACTCGAGCAGCTCAGTGTTATGCATTGAAGGACTCGAGCAGTTCAAAGGGGAGCTTCCAACCTGTCGGGCAGCTCAAGGAGCTGCACAATTAATCCACTCGAGTGGTTCTCTGCTGTTTTAATCCTATCGAGTTACATTTCAGCCTGTCGAACAACTTAAATAGCCTGTATTTTATCTTGTTGAGAACTACACTAGATTAAATACCTGAAGCTGCCAGCCTCTCGAGATTTGCTCGAGATGAAAAATATGAAGCTGCAGCCACTCAAGGCACAGGTTCCAACAGCTGTCTTCAACATTCAAGGGTATTTTTAGGATTCCACGGCTTTTAGGGCAGACATCCCAATGTGCTTAGCTGTCCCACACATCCCAAAGCATCACTTGGCCACAAATGAGCCACGACACCAGCTCCAAAAGTGCTTTATTTCTGATTGGCTAAAGCATAAAATATTGTTATGGATTGTTTATAAATAGCTGAAATTTGTTTTGTGAAAGTGTCCAGATTAGCTGGATCGGAGCTAGGATTAGCCTGAGCTTATTTATTTTTCTAGGGTTTATAGTTTAGAGTTTAATTTTTATTTTCTCCTTTCTTCCTCCTTAGCTCAGCAGCTATGTTGGATTAAAGCTTAGTGTAGCAGCTGAATTTATTTCAATTTTTGTAATCGGTTTTGTAAGAGCAGTGAGAGCAATTTTGGGGTTTTTGCAAGGACTGCTGCCTTGAGGGCAATCATTGTAACTCCTGTTTAATCAATGAAATGTTATATTTAAAGCTCCATTTAATCTATATTTTTTCTGTGTTTTTTACATAAATCAGTATGGGTTTTATGCACCTATGGTTGCTTGAGTTTGTAGCCTTGCAACCATAGTGACAACAATAGTATTCATATTCTATCTCTAACCTCTATGCTTAGGATAACCTCTGGGATACTCTGTGACTATTTTAGCGGGCAGAGTATAGCCCTAAGATTGGTCTAGACCGTAGGGTTGAGTTGGATTCTTTTTCTCTACACTTGAGCTTGTAGCCAAGTGAGAGACAACTGCAAACCCAACTTCTCCTCTGTTTTACAACACCATTTTCAGTGAATAGATCTGAGGTTTTTGCACAGATTGCAGACTTGAGAGCTAGGTCAGTGCAGTCCTCTTTGTAGCAATGACCAGCTGATTTCAAGGCCCCATTCAATCTATGATTTCTTGTGATTCTCACTCGATTTTCATAGAATGTTTGCTCCTATTGATGCATGAGCTTGTAGCCTTGCAAACATAGTGTCTGCAATGATTTTTCTGTTTCAGCTTTAATCCATTGATTGGATGAAATCACTGGGATATGCTATGACCATTTAAGTGGACAGAATATAACCCTAAGATCAGTCCATACCTCTGGGTTAGGCTGAATTCTTCTACCTTGCAGATGTGCTTGTAGCCATCTGAAGGACTGCTGCAGATCCAACATCTTGATCTGAGTTGCAGTGCTGAATAGCCTATAGTTGTCTACTTCTCCCCATTTTTTCTTTATTTTATCACACCGTCATCATCCTTCTTTACCCCGTTTCTTTAGCTGTAGTTTATTTATGTTTTTTATTTATTTTAGTTTAGCTTTGTGATACTTAAATACCCTCTCTTTACCTTGCTTTCTAGTGTAGGTTTAGAGTTGTCAGGTTTAGAGTTGCCAGATCTATAGCTAGATCTGGAGATTTACTATACAACCCTTGTGGTTTAGATCATCACTCCATGTGGAACAAACTTTTACTTATCAAAACTTGCTACAACAGGCCCTGGATCTTGTAAGACTGTGAGTTTAGATTGTTGTTTTGTGCTATTTTACTCTATTTCACTCTTCTCTAAGTTGTTTTACTGCCATATTTTTACCATTCTTTTAATAATAAAAATAAACAGCAACAGTAATTTAATCAACACTATTTTGACAAAAAGAGATTGACGTGGTGAATTGGCGTCCATAAATGACAGTATCATGCTCTATAATCACCCCTATATATGGGAAACATCAGGTTGTGATCGCGTTTTTATAAATCTAGTTTTTCCAACCTATTGGAAGAGGATATAGCCTACCGAAATTCAATTACATCACCTTTCACGGATTTTAATGGCATCAAATGAGGAGTGAAGTTATCGTCACACCATTTCTTATTCATTGACCAAATTCAACAAAATTATTAATAATTTTATGTAGTTTGGTGTAGCAATAGAAGAACTCTAAATGAATCATCTTCAATCCACAAGTGACCAGTTCCATTAAAAAGAGCACCAGTGCTAGTGGATGACACTTATGCGTGGTGGGGGTGAGGGCATCCGTTAGGGATTAGTCCAAGCGTAAGCTTGAGATTACCCTAAATAATAAAAAGCAAAAAGGTTAAGAGAGAAGAGAGAAGAGAGAAAGAAAGGATTCCTCTCATAATGTGTAAATTAAATTCTTTAAGGTTTTAGTCTTATTGAAAAAGCATATCTTTACTATATAATACGAGAAGGCAGAGTTGGAAAGCATGCATGGGATGGAAAAAAATATTTTTTTCCATCCCATGCATGCTTTCCAACTCTGCCTTCTCGTATTATATAGTAAAGATATGCTTTAGTAATTATTTTCCCCAAATTGATTGGTCGATGATAGAGCAATAATTGCTTTTGACTGTTTGATGATAGAATAGTAATTTCCTTGGAAAGAATTTGTATCGTACTTACGATAGCCAATGAGTTGGGTTGGCTTACCCGATTTTTTAACTGTTTTGGACATACAAACTTGACCTATGGGGTCGGGTCAGGTGTGACGAATATGACAACTCAAAGTTTAGGTTGGGTCAGGGAACAATTGGGTCGACTCCAATGATATCTTATCTTATGTATAATATAAAAGGATTAGGGGGGTGTTTAAGGGATTTTGAATTTGGTCAGGTCGAGCCAGGTAATTACCTTGATCCATCATATCAGGTTGGTTCTATCAGTCATATATCCTTGACCTACCAGGTAGTAAAATTTTGACCCGACTCAACATACCGACAGCCTGACAATTTAATGCAACAAAAAAATCACTTTGTTGTTATTATTTTGGGAAATTTCCCAAATCGACCCTCTCAGATTCACCTTTTCTGTCAAAGACCCTATAGTTAAAAAAAAAAGACTGTCTAGAACAATCGTCATCTACTGTTTGGGACAGTCATTTTCGATTGTCTAGACAATCTTTTTTTTTTTAAGTAAAAGATCCGATATCGCCTTTTTTCGTGCCAATCTTTCGCACTATCGATCTTTTATATTGTGGCCTTCAAACCAGACGGCATAGATGTTGCTTCATATCGCGTAAATATAAAAAAGTGTAATTTTAAAATTTTTAAATTATATAGGACGATAAAAAGTGTAAAAAGGAGTATTTGAGACTTTTTGTGTTAGTTGGAATTGGCTCGGCTTAAAGTTGGTCGGTTTGGTGAAAGGCGAAATTATAGGCTCTCTAACGGAAAAGGTGTATCTGATAGGGTCAATTTGGGAAATTTCCCTATTATTTTTCATCTAGTTGGCTTGTCCACATGCGAAAAAGACACTCCTTAATTAATCTGAGAGTGATTAATGAGAGTGGATTAGACTAAATATTTTTTGATGTGATATGAAAATGACTCCTTCTCTTTCTCATTATTATTAATGTAATGTAATTGATTTTATTAATATTAATCTTTGTTTATAAGAGAGGGACTCATGATCTACCCTTCTTTAATTCTCTAATTTGACCCTTTTGACCAGCCTTATAAAAAGTATTAAGCGTATGAGTAGGGATTAAATCTTCTCAAAAGTTGATTACACATTTATTTTCTTATTTATTTATATTTTCATGTATTTATTGAATTGTTATTATTATTTTGGGAGGGAATGCGGGGGACTTTGTAATTTCTTGAAACAGACGTGCTAAACTCGCTTTTGGCATATTTCCATAGTCACCATATTTTTGAAAATATTTATGAATTTAAGGTTCAACGGATTAATAACAAATTATTCACGAATTTTAGAAAAATTCATGTATTTTTTTTAAATTCACAAACTTCGAGACTAATTCACAGTTTTTTCTATACATGGTAACTTTTTACAGTCTTTAAAATTTATACTTTTTAATCTTTTTCATTTTTCTGATTTTTTCATGAACCTGTCGAACTTTGCTAATTTTTTCCGAATTTTAATCTTGCTCAATTATTTCTGAACCTCGACTTGGTGACTACGCATGTATGGTTTTCGCCGGGATTGACAATATAAACGACTTTTCTTAAGGATGGTGATCCTACACTTGATGTAAAAAATGTTTAAACATAACGGAGCTGCCTAAAATAGGATTTCATGGATCTAAAAGTTTGTGGGTATCTTCGCTGAAAACCCTCAAGAGACTTCATTCCTCTACTAGGGATCACCTAGGGGTTTAAAAGGCTTGATGCATAAGCTAAATGCATCCGTGTTTCCTACGAAAGTGGCATTTACTGTTTTGAATTACTGTTTTAATTTTTTCTTTGCTCGAGGACTAGCAAAGATTAGGTTTTGGGTGTGTTGAGCACTGAAATATACCACTTTTCACCTCTTAACCTGACCTTTAATAGACCTTTGAGCTGATAAATAATAATTTTTTAAGTATATTATAAAAAAATATATAAACAATATTTATTTGCGACTTTTTCAAAAATCGTGAATTTTAAGATATATTTGCGAGTTTTATGAATTATTCGAGGATTTTATGAAATTTTCCATAATTCTGCCATAATATTTTGTTTTTCAATTTTATTTTTATGTATGTTTTATAATTTTTCTTTGAGTTTTAACCTTGTTTCCGAATTTGATGAATTTTGTCAAATTTTTCAAATTAATTCCTATCCGATATATTCTTGAGAACCCCGACTTGATCACCGTCATTGGGCAAGGATGAACCTATGAAAACAGGCTCTAACAGTTGATATATTTAGGTGAAATGAACATTCTTAACACAATAAGCATGATGTTTAATCACCTTTAAAATAGTTGACCAGCCACGAAACATCTAAATCTTATGCCATCAATCACCCTTTGAAATAGCTGGCTAATTGTACACATAAATTATTGGTCACGAGACTCACGACCATAAGTACCACAATCAGAGACTTTTTGAACAAAAAATGTTGCCAATAAAATATGACTTATGAATAAATCATGTTTTAATTGTGACTTTAAAAAAAATTTAATTTTTTGAAAAGATCACAAATTAGACAATTAATTGTCTGTCTTTTTCAATAAATTGTTATTTTTAATATATTTTTGTAGTGACCTTTGTTTACAATCCAGGATTCTTCCTTCTCAACTCATGGTTTCCACACTTAAACAATTGACTGATTTGAAATAGACGATGGAGATCATTTTTGTAATATCCCGAAAAAATTGACCATTTAACTTTGACCTCGGGATCCGTACCCAATTGATCGTAGGTTGACCAAGTGATGGTCAAACTTTGAATTCATGAAAAGATGAATTGATGTGATGCAAATGTGACTTAAGAGTAGTGAATGTTGTTGGTTTAGGGCTACGTACACTTATCTCTGGTGTATGCGCTTAACACCAAAGCCAAGAGAGGATATAAGGGTTCTAATAACCCTAGTTTTCTTTAGCTTTGGTTGTTGAAGAGAGAGTTAAGAGGAGAGAGAGAGGAGTAAAGAGGAGTTATTGAAGAAGTGAATGCAAATTAAAGGATTAATTAGAGCATTCATTGACGGATTCAAAGCGATTGGG
Organism: Chloranthus sessilifolius; assembly: GCA_021018995.1. Taxonomy (NCBI): domain Eukaryota; kingdom Viridiplantae; phylum Streptophyta; class Magnoliopsida; order Chloranthales; family Chloranthaceae; genus Chloranthus; species Chloranthus sessilifolius. The sequence continues at coordinate 47,262,837 of CM037596.1, forward strand.
ATTTGTGAAGCAAATGATGGAACCCTAGTCATCAAACCCAACAAATAAATCCCTTTAATCGAAATTGGAGTTCGATTAATCGATTTTGGCCTGGAAGTTGAAACGTCATGAAAGCCCGATTTCGATTAATCGAATTGTATTTCGATTAATCAATTTGGATTTCGATTAGTCGATTTGGAAATCGACTAATCGATAGGTACCTCCAGTGGCTGGAGAAAGGAGACCTGGGAAAATCGACTAATCGAGTTGGGAAATCGATTAATCGATTTTGGATTTCGATTAATCGATTTTGGATTTCGATTAATCGATTTGGGATCGACTAATCGATTTCAGACTTTCGACCACTCGATTTGAGAATCGACATTATTATATTAGAGACTTCGATTAATCGATTTGAAATCGATTAATCAAATTTGAATCTCGATTAATCAATTTTGATAATCGATTAATCGATTTGGGTTTCGATTAATCGATTAATCGAATTGTGTTTCGATTAATCGATTTTGGGAATCGATTAATCGACTTTGATAATTTTACCTAACTTTATAATTTTTCTTTGAGATTTATGGAGGGTCTAGGACTTTTTCATTATATCTTTAGTGATGTATTGCATGTATTATGATGTACCATAGGTGGTACGTGTGAAAGCGAGCACAAGGATCCGTGTGGGACCTTGATGCTTGGATATCAGAAACTTGAGGTAAGGAACACCTTGAACATGTACTTTAATTTCAAGAGCATGTATGTAGTGATATAATTATCAAATTTGAAGTTGTTTTAACTTACGAAAAGCTTTGTGAAAATGAGTGTGTGTGTAACACCAAGAATGTGAAAAAGGCATCGGTATGATGCAAGTAATTAAGATCAAGCAATCTAATGATAATGAGACATCCCCAGGGGATGAGAAAGTAATAAAGGCATCAGGTGTAATGCGGGTATGTATACATCCCAGGGATGTATACATATTATTGAATAATTACTGTTGAAGCCTAACTGATATAAGATAACACACTTAGACGGTGAACAACTATATATAAAGCACATGTTATTTTTATTATTTAAAGTTTGATAGGATACCCCACCGATGTGGCGGGATACCCACAACTGACGCGGCAGGATATCCGTGACCGGTACGGCGGCCAATCCGTATACCAGTGCGGAGGTTTATCCGTAACAGTAAACACATCCCAGGAATGTTGAGTGATATTTAACCCCGCCGCCTAGTGAGAAAGAGGCTTGGGTAGTATTCCCAGGGAATACATTATTTACAACTGTCTATTTAGATGACGATGAAAGGTATCTCATTGGGGCTCAATGCTATATTACTCGGAGATTACTTAAGTTGAATATTTAAGTTTTATTTTAGGCCTGTTCAGTGTCATTCATAATAAATCAACAGTAAAGTAAGACATGCTAATTATCAGTAAACTTGAATGCAATTCATCAGCTTTTAAACTGTTTTCTAGCAATGCATAGACACATCATGCTTAGAATATCATGGAATATATGTGAGTCTTAATTTATATGTTCATTGTATTTTTTCCCTATTGAGCTAGGATATAGCTCACCCTTTAGACTATACGTCGCAGGTCCATTGATAGCAGCTGTTGAGGCTTCGGGAGACGTAGATCCGAGTGATTCGGATTACGTGCCTGGAGACGAGTTGGAGCCTCCACCCGAGGACTTCTTCTAGGAGACTCTGCTGTGTACTTTGACAAAGAGTAGTTTAAGAGTAGATTTGTACGGCTTGGTATGTCAAGCCTTTATTTTTGTCAAACAATGTAATTAAATTGGATTATTCTTTTGACGAACCATCTGGGGTGATCTGTTTATTACCGATGGTTCGGGTAGGTTCTCTGTTCATGCATTGGCATGAAAGTAGAACTGTCTTTTGCGTATGCCAGTTGGGCATATTAACCGTTTCCGCTTTATGAGATTGATTATTTTAATTATTTAATTGGGCTTATTATACCAATGTTTCGTGCATAATTTTGGGGCGCGATCTGGAAGACCGTGCTGATGGCACGGGTTTCGGGGTATCGAAATTTGGGCTGTCACAATTTTTCATCCCAATCATTGACACAATAGATCTTGAGAACATTAGCCTACCATCTAGTTTTGATTCTACAACGCAATCAATGGTTTAAGCGTGTGAAATTCGGATTATGTTATGATTGGCCTAGACAGTCTCGAGAATAGAGGAACAAACAAGCATATACATATGACAATTGCGGAACAGTGTGAGGGAACACCAATTGAACCTACGACCTATTACCTCACATTGGAGGGAGTGTACCAAATGGGCTAATGCCTCTATGGTGATTATAATCACAACTATATCATAACATATTCTTAAAATGAATGCTTCTAACACATGAACTTTTAGCTCATGCCCAAACCATTTATCAAAAGAATAAATGGCACATGCCCAACGCGAAAAACACGTGATTCAACACGTGGGTTTGCAGAGCTGTTTTGCTCTTTACTCTTTATTCCTTATGGAGTCCAACATTACATGACAATATCTCCTTATATTAGATCCCAACCGTGGGGCTCTTAATTTCATCTCTAGAAGATGACCAGAGCTTTAACTATTTAGACTAGTGTTCTAGGATGCACGTGGAAATTCGATGATCGTTAATTGGCAAAACTTTTTGAGAGATATATTTGATGTAACTTTCCAGACCCCCCACGGGTCACTAGAGTATTAGGCGGTCGTTAGTTCTAGGGCCCCATAAGATTAGTTGAGATGCACACAAGCTGTCTCGAACACTCAAGAGTATAATATATATATATATTTAACATAACTCTCTATCAGGGCCGAATATACTTGCTTTAGTAAGTCCCTTTTTATTCGTTAATACCCTATAAAACAAGATTTATCTGCTTTATATATAACCCATGACCTCGAAACTTATATGCAATGTGCGACTATTCTAACACGTAGGACTGTCAATGGGTCGGATTAGAGCCAAGCTGGAGTTCAATTCGGCCCTAATCTACCCGGGTCGGGTTTCCAATTTTTTCAATTTAACCCTAACTCAGGCTACGATGTACTCAGCCAAAACCCAACCCCTACCGGTCCGGGCCAAACATTGGTGGTTATAACGGACAATGGTTGCTTGAAAATCAACAAGCCATCTAAATTGTATAGCTAAAAAGCTATGCAACGGTTGCTTGAAAATGAATTAAGTCATCCAATCTGTCCAACCAAAAAATATATGCGCAAACATTCATCATCATTGCCTCAAATCAGTAAAGCAAAAAATAATAAGTGGAGAGAAAATATATTTTTAAAAATATAAAAATATTTAACTAAATCATATTTAACTATATAAAAAAAATTACAACTTTATATATATATATATATATATATATATATATATATATATATATATATATATATATATATATATATATATATATATATATATAATATCCGGGCCTGGTGCGGGGCGAATGTTGCAACACTCAACCCAAGCTCGGTCCAGATTGATCCGGGTTGCAACATGCTTAGCTCAGTCTAAATACCAGGCCGGGTTTACTTGATAGAAAATATCATTTTTTCTGGGTCAGGTGCAGGCCAAAATCCGGGCTAGTTCGGCCCATTGAGAGCCCTGCTAACACGCCTTCGCACGTGTTAGTGGGATTGAGCCAAACCAAATCACTTGAACAATTAAATTGGGTAACGTAGAGTGGAGGAAATACATGTTTTGATACCATGTAGAATTCTATGGGCCTATCTCAACCTCACAAAATCGGCTTGTAAGATGAGGTTTGCCCAAGATATAAAGAGCCCAAGAAGGGTCAACCCACAACCAATGTGGGTCTATTTCAACCTCACAAAATCGGCTTGTAAGGTGAGATTTGCTTAAGATATAAAGAGTCCAAGAAGGGTCAACTCACAACCAATGTGGGACAAATCCAACACGCCCCAACATATGTTGACAAAATTAAGTCAAATTACGTGGAAAAGAAATAAGTGACATGGGGAGAAAAAATAATTTTGATACCATGATAGAATTCTACGGGCCTAACTCAACCTCACAAAAGCGGCTTGCAAGGTGAGGAGTGCCCAAATGATATATAGCCAAGACCTCCAAGCCCACTGGCAATATAGGACTATTCTAACACCTGCTCTCTGCTCACTTATTGCTAGAGCAAATTTTTAAGGAGAGCTAGAGAGAAATGTTGGATTTAACAAAAAGCAAAAGAACCTGCAAAAGCATATAAACCCTGCTTTGGCTGGTTTTGGAAATTGGGAGAGATTTATGACAGTGATAATAATTATGTATTTTGAGAAATAATTTTGTTAATATAAAAAGCTCGGCAAGTTCCCCGGACAGACCAAGTACTACACATGCAAGCACCACAAGTATCAGTATTTGGAAAATCGGATTTTTCGTAGAAATCAAAATATGTACTTGGGTATGTAGGAAACCCTAGGGAAAATGAAAAAAGCCTATTTCAAGAGGACACTGAAATACTCGAAAAAAAACCTCCAAAAGGAAAAAGAAATCCCCCATTACCGAGACGAATCCTATTAAAATAGGAAAGCCACTTTACAAAGTATTGATAATTCATTATAAGGGCACTCCTGTTATTTTCAAAAAAATTAAATTTTCTTTTTACTCTATGCTGCTCTTCTTTGTCCCATTATAAGGTTTTGTTTGACAAAACTCATGGAAATGATTTTTTTTTTGTATTTTACATGGGCTTGCAAATAAAATAATTCATGAGATTTATTTTTAAAATTTTACAATGGTACGATTTTATTTTTTTCAGCTATTTGGCTACATTGTGCAAAATTATTTTTCTAAGGCATCATTCTTCACACCATGTGAGCCTATATCCTCACCCCACCTCATCGGGCCAAAATGCATTAATTGCTTTGAATTAATTTTTTTTTTTGTCCCACCTTTTTACAAGATGGGTCTTGAGCATAGTGACAAATTTCGTTTTCGGTAATTTTTCGTTGGGGGGTCCTTTCGGTACATTTCAAATTAATTTCGATACCTTTCGAAAAAATTTCGGGAAAGTTTCGGGAATTAAAAATATATAAAAAATATATTTAATATTTTAAAAAAATAATTAGCAATTGATCCAAGTGGCCAAGCACTAACACGGAGCTCAAACATAGAACTATAGAAGACAAATTGACAAAGGGTACAGTTATACTCACCCAAAGGCTGCTTTTTCACCCCACCTCCTCGACTAGGTATGCATTGACCGCCTTTGATTAGATGGTGGAGGTCATTTTTCGTCTCCATATTTTGTACAGTGGATATATGGATCGTGAGCGTATTATCAGACTGTTACTTTTTTATTACACGTGGTACACATCTCAAAAAGTGATGCTAAAATCATGCTTGAGTGTGATGGAGGTCATATGATTTTATGGTCACTTTTGAGGTGTGTGTCGTGTATAATAAAAACTCAACTGTCTGATGGTATCCCCACAATCCATAGATCTATTGTGAAGAAGATGGGGACGAAAAACAACCTCCACCATCAGATTCAAGGCAGTCAATGATTACTAGCTGAAGAAGTTAGAATGAGTAAGCAACTAAGGAGAAGGGGCTAGGAGTTGTTATTTTTTACAAAGCTTTTTTAGTCCCACATCGCCTGGGAGTAAAACCCTCCACACTCTACCCCTTTATATAAGAGGTTTCATTCCCAATTGAACGTCACATTCAGTTGTATGCTGGCTCACCGATTAAATTATTAATTTATTCGGAATAAAAAAAAAAAAAAAAAGTTGAAAAAAATGGCCGAAATTTACAGAAATTTCGTAGAAAAATGTCGAAATTGCCGAAATATTGAAAACTGTCGAAATTTCGTTGAACCCCCATTTTGGCGAATTTCACGAAATTTCGCCGAATTTCGACGAAATTTGTCACTATGGTCTTGAGATCATGGGCATACACTTAAATAGTTAGTTTTTTATTCTCCGTGGTATACATCCCAAAGAGTAATTCTAAACTCGTGAGACATACACCAAGCTCAAATACAAATCACGGCATTTTTTGGAATGGGTGCCACATGAAATAAAAAAAAGGTCTAATGATATACCCATGATCTCAAGATGCATCATATAGAAGATTGGGATAAAAAACAATCTCCTTTGTCATATTCAAACCAGTCAATGCATGCTTAGATGGTTGGGTTACATTTATTAGCGTTGCTATTTATGGGTACCTCTGTTCGCGTCCATGCGTTCTCTAAAAGCGCTCACGTCCTAGACTCATAGAGGTACCTATCCTATTCTTGAAGGGGTGTGGTTTCAAATGTAGATGCTTTCTCTAAACCCATAGAGGTACCTACCCTATTCTTTAACGCCATGAAAACAGGCCAACATAAATCTTACCGTTAAAGCTATTAATAGCCTTAAATAAGATGATAAAGATCGTTTTGTGTTCTCATCGTATAGCATAATCAGTCATTTTTGGGATGTGTGTTATGTGGAATCACACTTGACCGTCTCATAGGTGGCCATGATTTCAAGCTCTATTGTCAGGAAGATTGGGATAAAAAATGATCTCCATCATTTGATTCAATGCAGTCAATGCCTTTAAGGGTGTAAACTTATTCAGTTGGTGTAGTATGTGCAACCGTTGGATCTAACCACCGAAAGATGTACGCTTGTGCAACCGTCAGATCTAACTATCGAAAGATGTAGGTTTGTTTTTAGGTACCTCTGTTTACGCCCACGCATTCTCTGAAAGTGCCCCTGTCCCAAACCCCTTGAAAATCATTGATTTCTATTAATTAGATGATAGAGATTGTGTTTCACCCCTGATCTTTCACACAATAGATCTTGAGATCATGGTGCACTGATATGACGGCTAATTTTTTATTCCAAGTGCCACAGATCCCCCCAAAATGGCCCTAAAATCACATTTGGGTGTGATTTGTGCTATATGATTCAAGGGCCATATTTTGGAGAAATGTGACACATAGAATAAAAAATCAATCGTCTGATAGGTTCATCATGATCTTAAGATCTATTATGTTGAAGTTCATGGTGAAATACGACCTCCATCATCTGATTAGAAGGAATCAATGGTTTACAAGGGGTATGGGACGTGGGAGCAAATGGAGGTAGCCTTCGTTTTTTCCCGCAACGTGGGCTACAAATAATTTAAGTAGATTTTTAGGTGAAAATATTTTATGAGTTATTTTATCCTATTTCCATATAAGTGGGACTCAATGAGTTCTCCAAACAAATGGAAATTCACTTTACATAAAAAAAAAATTCAAATTTCTATAGGTTTTTTTAAGAAATTGGGTTGCGAAACAAGACCTAATTATAGTGATAATGAGATAAGGGAAAGAATCGAGAGAAAAAACGTTTTTAGTTAAATCATAAACGTATGGTCAGCTCAGCGACATAAATGCCAAGTGACTTGGCATTGGCGCCACTTTTTTTTTTTTTGAAAATTATTTATTTTATTGATATAATAACTTGGCAAGCGTCTTGGAAAGCCCTAACAATAAAACACTTTTAAGTACCTCAAGCATTGCTACAAGGTATTTAGAAAAGAGAGTAGGCTTCGAATATGCAAATGTTTAGTAACAACGGGTCTTCAATCGTGACAATAACTCCCCATTTGCAAACCAATGAGGTTATTAAGGTGAAGGGTTTTACCATTGCATCTAATATTATTTTTAATTAGTCAAATATTTTATAGAAACGAGGTGAGACCAAAAGCAATTTTTTAGCATTTTTTTTTTTTTTTTTTAACATGTGTTGCATGTCACTCTCACTCTGACTCTTAATCTTACTCTCAATCTCACTCTCCCTCTCCTGTACTATAGATCCATAAATCTCCCTTTCTCAGTCTTTCTCTCATGCCCAATTCTAATTTTGCCCTCAAAGTCTCATCGATTTTAAGATGGACCTTCAAGGAAGCCATAATTTTCTAATTAAATCGACAAACGTGTGAAATTTCTAAATGCAAACCTTAATTACATAATTCTACAAAGAGTACCTTTAATTTCATCCACCAAATCTTTGAGTTCACCTACTTGAAACACATCGATTTTATTAAATCAGAATTTGAAGATTATTTATTATCTCAATATTTCACACGATGGATCTTGAGAACATAATTATACCATCAGACGGTCGATTTTTTATTTCATGTTATACACATCTAAAAAATTAACCTTAAAATCAATTTTTAATGTGTATATGATGTTAAGGTCATTTTTTTGAGATGTGTACCATGTGAAATAAGAAAATGACCGTCTGATGGTATTCTCATATTTTGAAGATCCATTGTGTGAAAGATTGGAATGATAAATAATTTCTATCTTTTAATTCTACTAAGTCAATGTCTTTCCGTGTGAGTGATCTCAAAGATTTAGTGGGTAAATTTAAAGGAATTTTTTTTTTTTTTTTGCATACTCTTGTACTGATTACCAGACAAAAAAAATTATATAATTATATAAAGACACGCATCGTAAAACTTTTAATATTATGAACATTAAAAATTATGATACTCAGTGACGTCATCCCAACTTTATTCGGATTTCAATGCTAGCTCATTAAGATCTATAAACTAATGATTGAAAGAGAATTATTGGAGGGCACTTTTGATCATAAAGATTTAAAATATTTGAATTTTGGGCACGGCTATTCTCACCCGATTATTATTACGTATCACACCTGTTTTTTTTTTACCGACTAAAATCATTGACTGATTTAAAATTGATGATACAGATTTTTTTTGTTTTGCTCCATTCTTCTTAACGGTATATCTAAGATCATGGTGTGATTATTAGACAATTAGATGTTGATTCCACATGACATGCATCACCAAAAGTAATTTAAATGATGAGAAAAAGAGTTGATCTTCACTTTTAGTGACTTGTGCCACTTGGAATCAAAGTCTGGCCGACTGATAAGCACACCATGATTTTAAGACCTATAATGAAGAAGATTGGAGATTGGAGTAAAATTTTTTTTTACCATTTAATTCAAATTAGTCAATGATTTTATTTTATAAAAAATTGTGATACTCAACAATAAACGATACCGGTACCCTTTTCTACAATTTCCTAACTAAGCTTACATGAAACCCACAATTACCACCTCAACTCCTGAAAATATTCATAGGGATGTTACAACTTCCATCCCACCAAATAAAAAATAAGAAAAGATAACTGCTAAATGAGTTGTACCACAAATGGCATAAACTATATATAAAATATATAGATGGCAAACGTGTAAGATCTATTAATGGAGAATCTGTCACGATCCGAAATTCTATTCCATTTCGAATACTTAGAATTTCGAGTTATGACCCGCATATATCTCAGATATGCTAAGTAGATATACACCTAATAAGAGTTATCGCACAAATAAGGTTCCACGAAATCCGTAAGAGCCAACATATAATAGTGGAATATAAAACAATCATAAATACTGAATAAATTTGATAAAATACGATAGAATATAATAAATCCACAAATAACATGTAAGTCCAGTCAGAGACAAATCCGATAAAATAAACTATAAAATCCGTAATATTAATATTAATAAAACTCAATACCAAGTCCACAATGATCAGAAATTGACACTCGGATTAAGATTAATATCGTAGTCCTCCTGATAACCGATAGCGTCGCCTTCCAAAGGCTCCTGGTACTCAACGCTCGCGAGATCAATGAAATAAGCGTCAGCGGGATCTAGATGGCCGGTGTCTACTCCACCAGCGTAATCACTTGCAACTGTTAAATTATTGTGGGATGAGTTTACTCAGTCACGTAAACTCAGTGAATATACCACCAATCCACCCCATACTACTCGGATACATTGTGGGTGTATCTTGTGAGTGATAAACATAATATCTGAAACAAATAGCAAGAGAAAGACAAAATCATTTACATATCGTATAACTCATATCATATCATAAATGCAAGACCATAATCTAGACAATCATAACTTAGCGTACCTCATCATATCTCGTAACATATCATGTCTTATCATTATTCTCGCACATACGTTTGTACATTGCATGAGCGTAACTAATATACTCGTAAAATCTTAAATGACCTGTGCCAGAGTCGGTGTTCGAGCTACCATGGGAGGGTCAACATAGTATCATACCACCATATCATAACGCTCTCGTGTCATACTCATACTCCACCATTCAGCCAATGGGGAGACATAAAGGCTAAAGTCACTCATAACATACTCATACTCATAATCTCTCTTAGAGATCCGTTTTTGCTGAAAGACGTTGTTTCCCTTACGGTGCCTACGCAAGGAATGACACGTACAACGACTTATATTCTTAATCTTTTGCTGGCCTACACAGCAGTATCTTATTATCGTACTCGTATCATAACTTATTTTATCTCATACTCATATCTTATCATACTCTTATACTTAATCCTAAGACAAACTATAGTGATGTAATTTTCCTAGATCACGCTTCTCAAGGAAGAAGTTTCTTAGTAACCTGGATGTACTTCGTGTGGCAGCCCACACTATCATAAAGGAATTGCATCCGTACATAGACGCCAATATCACGAGTTTCACGTGACCGTAAAAGAGATCTTACCATAGCTAAAGCTTATGGTCGAACCTCATAACTTATACTATCATATTTAAACTCGGGGTGATCGGGTCACCGTATATGCTACCGTATACGAGGTTACACTGAATTTACACTCACCCGACTCGTCATGGGTCCCATTCCACTATGAGTTGTAAGGCATGCGAATACATTATATTTCTCGCTTCGATACTATCTCAGTGAGTCACCACGCCCAAGCGTAGGCATGATCTCATACACTCTCGTACCCATGATCTAATATATCCTTAACTCGTATAACTTGACTAGGATGCAAGCACAAAAGTATCACATGTACAGAATGATTTACATTTAAATTTTGATTATGTTAATAATTATATTTATTTACATAACACATCAATATAATTATAGAATATGGTTATAAGTGTGATTTCGATAGTTTGAAGGTCAGAGTTCGATTCTCACGAGATATCGAATTTCTAACACTTCGTGTTATCGAAGTGGTCGCGTTGAAGCGATAGAATGATACAAATATAATGTATTATAATTTAATGCTCAAATAGAAAGGGGCAGTCCAATTTAAAGTGGAGTGTATTACGACCATCGATCGAAACCATCGAATGATTTAGAGTGCATTGAGTTTTGGTCGTGTAATGTGAATTATAAAATAATAAGTGGTGTCTGTTCCGGCCAACATCGATCAATCGACAGTGAGGGTCGATTGATCGAGACTATGCTTAAATTTAATGTTCAATTCGAGCCAGAGTTAGTCGATCGGAAAGTGCAACCAATCAAACGCCATTAAAAGAACTATATTTAGTTAGTTTTTTCTGAACTCGATGGATCGGTCATTATGATGGATCGGATAAAAAGTTAATGAACCCAAAACGTGGCCAACCTTTATATGAGGATTTCTTTTTATATTATAATTTACGAATTCAGATGGCTTAGAATGCCCAACTATTAAAACAATTATATTGTATTGTTTTAAAATACCAAGGCACTTGAGTGTCTTGTTTTATATGTACTTAAAACATAACCTAGGGATGTAATATAGTATTATTATATAATATAATATATTATATATGATTATAATACAATATAAGTTCATATATGTGTAATACAAGCCCAGACACCTATTACTTTATATGTATTATAAATAATTTATTAGTTACTTCTAAATCTAAATTTATATGGTGTAATCATTACACCTATAATCAAATTGCAGAGATCATTGGTTTTAGTAGAGGGTCGATGGATCGAGAATAAGGGTCGATCCATCGACAGTAAGGTGTCAGTATAAATGAAGTAACGCAGTTTTTGATTATTTAATTAATTTAGTCCCGTATCAATCGATCGAGCATAAAAGTCGATTGATCGACATTATAATACAACAAGGTTTTATAAAATTTAACGGTTTCGAATTAATCGATCGATCGATAGTGTTTGTCGATCGATCGACCGTCGATATTTCAGAACGAAGTACGGTTCCGAGATAAGCCGTAATACTTTCGAAATTCAATAAAATGAACATTAAAATTAAGAACAATCATATTTTCAATCCTAGAATAATATTATATAAAAATAAATCTAGGCTCGTTTTATTAGCCCGTCGACACGCGATCGAATCGTATCTTACGCACGGGATCTGAGAAGGACGAGATGGATGAATGAGTACCCACCTCTTGAACCATGATCAGCAAATCGACGATGATTAGGGTGATAGAGATCGACGTCTACACAATGGTCCATCCACGATTTTGCCTTTTTCTTTCTCCTCGATTTTGGTGGCAAAAAAATAAACTACGATAGTTCTTGTGGAAGAACATACAATAATTTTAGGAAAAAAGATTGAGATGTTTAGAGAGGAGATGAGTGGAGAAGATATGTGGTGACGGTTAGGGTTCTCTGAAGAAGAAGAGAAAAAGAGGCGAGGGTTTTCAAGAAGATTAGAATGAGAAGAGTTGTGCGTACCTTATTCTTAAATAAGGTTTTCTCAAATGGGGTAGGTTCCAGTGTGGAGTGCTACCACCAAGTTTAGTGAAACCATACATCTAACACCTTTAAAATAAAATAAGAAGATCTGGTGTGAAGTACTAACACTGTGCGTGATGCAAAACACATCTAACACCACAAGATTAAGTGCATTTAAAAATTGGGTCGTTATATTCTCCCCCCTTATAATATTTTCGTCCTAAAAAATTTCTTACCTGTAGTGATGAGCTCCGGGTACTTCTCCAAAGTCTTGGCTTCTCATTCCCAAGTGGCATCTTTCGGTGGGTGGTGCTGCCATTGTACTTTGACGAAGCGAACAGATTTACCCTTGATAAGCTGCTTCTTCCGATCTACGATACGAATCGGTTTCTCTATGATGGTCAGATCATCTCTGACTTCAGTCGGCTCAATATCAAGGACATGAGATGGATCGGGTAGGTATTTACGCAACATAGACACATGGAACACATTGTGTATACCGGCGAAGTATTTTGGAAGTGAAATTCGGTATGCTACCTCGTCGATACGATTTGTGATAACGAAAGGTTCCACGTATCTCGGACTTAGTTTTCCTCAATTTCAAAACACATGATTCCCTTGGTCGGTGACACACGGATGAAAACCAAATCACCAACTTCAAATTCTATCAAGCGTCTTCTACTATCGGCATAAGCTTTCTGATGGTTCTGAGCTTTTTTCAATCTCTGACGGATAACTCTAACCTTCTTGGTCATGATTTCTACGAGTTCTGGCCCAAGCATTTTTCGTTCACCGACCTTGTCCCAACAAAGAGGCGTCCTACAACTTTGGCCATATAGAGCTTCGAAAGGCGACATCCCAATGCTTACTTGAAAGCTTTTATTATAGAAAAATTCAATCAAAGGAATGTGGTCATCCCAATTTCATCGAAAATCTAACATGCATGCTCGAAGCATGTCTTCTATGATCTAATTAACTCTTTCAGTTTGACCGTCGGTCTCTAGATGGAAGGCAATACTAAAATTGAGTCTTGTACCCATAGCTTCCTAAAATTTCTTCCAATGATCAGAAGTGAACTTCGTGTCTCTGTTCGACACAATGCTCACAGGAACCTCGTGAAACTTGACTATTTCCTTCAGATACGTCTCAACCATCTTATCTCCGCTATCAGTATTTTTGAAAGGTAGGAAGTGCGCGGACTTAGTAGTCAATCGGTCCACAAAAAATCAGATGGCGTTGTGCTTCCTTGAAGTTCTCGGGAGTCCAATTATGAAATCCATAGGGATATTCTCCCACTTCCACTTGGGAATCGGTAAGGGCTGTAAAAGACCGGCTTGCTTATGATGCTCAACTTTTACCTGCTATCATACCACACACCTGGAGACGTATTCGGCAATCTCTCTGTTCATATTCGACCACCAATAATAGTTTCAAATATTTCGATACATTTTCGTGCTTCCTGGGTGCACCAAATATCCAGATTTGTGTGCCTCTTTGAGAATCTCATTTCGCAAGGTAGCAACATCGGGAACATACAATCTATTTGGAAAAAGGAGCGTCCCATCAAAGCGTATAGAAAAGTCTAGTTTCGGGCCTTCGACTAACTGTCCCTTAATCATTGAAACTTCACAATTTAAGGGCTGCTCATTTCTGATACGACCAACAAAGGAAGGCTTGACCATCATACTGGCTAGGTATACTTCTTCACCAATTTTGTCAAGTCGCACATCCCAATAAGCAATCTCATCGAGCGGCTTCCAAGCTTTTAATCGTGCTAGCAGTCCTGAAGATTTCTGACTTAGAGCATCAACAACCATATTTGCTTTACTCGGATGATAATTAATAGAACAATCATAGTCCTTCATGTATTCCATCTAACGCCTCTGTCTCAAGTTCAAATCTTTATGAGAAAATAGATATTTGAGACTCTTGTGATTGGTACAGATCTTGAAAGTCTCGCCATATAGATAATGCCGCCAAATCTTAAGTGCAAAGATGACTGCGGCTAACTCAAGATCATGAACCAGATAATTCTTCTCACACGGCTTCAACTGTCTCGAGCCGTAGGCAATGGCTCTCTTACGCTGCTCCAATAGACATCCAAGTCCCTGGCGTGAAGCATCTATGTAGACTTCATAATCACCAGGTCCAGAAGGTAATGTGAGAATGAGAGCTGTCATAAGCTTCTGCTTAATAAGTTAAAGTTCTACTCACACTAATCGGTCCACACAAATTTACTGTTCTTGCGGGTTAGCATAGTAAGCAGGAGTGCCAAACAAGAGAATCCTTTCACAAATTTACGATAATATCCGGCTAAGTCGAGAAAACTTCTTACTTCGGTGATATTCTTTGGTGTTTGCCAATTTGCAACAGCTTCAACTTTTGATGGATCCACAGAAATCCCTGCGGCGGAAATCACGTGACCCAAGAAAGATACCTTCTCAAGCCAAAACTCACACTTGCTCAATTTCGCGTACAATCTGTGCTCACGGAGTGTCTGTAGCACAATACGAAGGTGGCCCTGGTGAGCTTCTTTCGTGCGAGAATAAATGAGAACATCATCGATAAAAATCATGACGAACTTGTCAAGAAACTCGCTGAATATGTGGTTCATCAGGTCCATAAACACAACAGGCGCATTTGTGAGTCCAAACGGCATAACAAGAAACTCGTAGTATCTATGTCTTGTCCCAAAGCAGTCTTCGAAATATCTTTTACTCTAACTTTCAACTTATGGTACCTAGATCTAAGATCTATCTTTGAAAGGTATGTAGCGCCTTGTAGCTGATCAAATAGGTCATCGATACGAGGAAGAGGGTATCGATTCTTCACGGTAATATTATTCAGCTGTCGGTAGTCGATACAAAGTCTCATCGAACCATCTTTCTTCTTTATAAATAAGACCAGTGCTCTCCACGTAGACTCACTACTGCGGATAAAATATTTATCAGATAGCTCACACAACTGAATCTCTAACTCCTTCAGTTCTGGTGGTGCCATTCGGTACGGGACTTTCGCAATCGGTAAGGTACCGAGCGTGAGATCAATCTTGAACTCTACTTCTCGGTTAGGTGGGATGTCCAGGTAAATCTTTCAAAAAATTATCGACGAACTCCCTAACGATAGGAATAACTGAGGGGTCCACTTTTTCATCGCGTTCATCATCGAGAGTAGCAAGTAGGGCTGCTCCTCCCTTTTTAATACCATGAAATTTGAATGAATGGCTCCCAATCGATCGGAAGGTGACTACTTTAGAAAAGCAATCAACTGAGGCATGATCCGCTAACCAATCCATGTCGAGGACTATATCAAAGTCTTGGAATCCGAGTACCACAAGATTTGCGGGTAACTCATGTGTTCTAACTACTAGGACTGTAGCTTTACAAACTTTAGATGCCATCATCACTTCTCTTGACGGTGTAGAAATCGCAAGCGTACAATTCAGTGGTACGGGCTTAGCTTCGATTTCACAAACAAAATTCGATGTAATCAAAGAGTAGGTTGATCCAGAGTCGATCAAAACCCAAGAATGACAATTGGACGAATCGATAGGTCTAGAAACTTTCATAGTTCCTGAATTGCACAAGGGTTCATATGTGGTCTAAGTTATACATGACATAAAATTCTCAAGAAGATAATAAATTAAACTTATACACAAAACAAGTAATAAAAGTAATCATAAGGAAGTACAGCTAAAGAAAAATTACATAAGGTAAAATTCATAACCTGAACGACCTCATCAGTAGCCAAAGCGTCCTATTGAGACATGGTAAAAACTCGGCCCTGCACTCGAGGTAGTTGCGACTGCAGCTGCTGGCCTCTGAAATAAATATCTGCGGCTGAGTCCCACTCTGGGCAGTCACGAATGAAGTGTCCCGACTTTTTACATTGGAAACACATACTTGAGTACAACAAACACTCACCCAATTTATGCTTTTTACCGCACTTGGTGAAAAGTTCGTATGGAATAAAGTAAGGTTTCTGTTGAGTGTTAGTTGGGGCATTCCTGGGGTATGTTATAGATACAACACCTCTTTGACCAGATGGGGCAGTAGTTGTCCCCGGATGAGTATATCCTGATGATGGTGCAAATCTTTGATAACTGGAGGTGGGAGCGGCTCTCTGAACTAGGCGAGTCTGAGGGTACGACGCGAAACGTTGCTGTCTCTATATTGATGCAAATCTAGAGGGAGGTCCTCTCGGAGTAAGGGATGAAGAGCCTTCTTGATTCGGTTTACCCCTCTGAATTGTTTGACGGGCTACATGCTGAGCGCGCAGTTCTTCATTTTCCTGCTCTTGAACATGAGCCCGTTCTACAAGCTCTCCATAGGTCAAAATTTTTATCGCATCAATCTTGCTCCTGATAGGGTTGAGCCCCTTTTGAAAATGGTAACACTCCTCAACTTCATCTGCTACTAACATGGAGGCGAATCGGGAGAGTCGATCGAACTTCACCTCGTATTCGGTCACGGACAGGTTTCCTTGCTGTAGTGTCAGGAATTCACTCTTTTTCTGAGTCTTCGTGGCATCGGTGAAGTACTTATTATAAAATACTTCTCGAAACTGCTGCCAAGTCTAGTGTTCTTCTTCTTGCCTATCTGCTAACCTTTTTGCTGACATCCACCAATTCTGTGCATCGCCTTACAGGCACATCATGGCCCAAGGTACTCTGTCATTTTCTGCTAGAGTAGAGACTTTGAAATTTTTTTCTATTTGTGTAATCCATTCGTCAGCGGTATCAGGATCTAACTGTCCATGGAAGTGCGGAGGTCGGGCCTAGGAGAAATTCACATATCCGTTATAATAGTTATCAAATCGAGGCGTTGGTAGAGGTATATCGGGCCTCGGTTGGCAGGGTTGTTCAGTTGCTGGGCAATCAGGTCCTTGTAAATTTTGGCCTACTGTTCCAACTGTTGATTGAACCCTTGGATTAGTCTGGCCATCTCTTGTTGATGGGCCTCATTCAATTGGGCCACATGCTGCTGTTGGGCTGTCGTCAACTTGCGTATTATACGCGTTATTTCACTTTCATCTCTCTGAGATGAAGATCCCTCACCATTCCTTCACGGTGCCATGGTAGTCCTGTTTCAAAATTTTAAGGACTTAGAGCTCATAACAACTTAATCCCCAAAGTCCACAGAAAGTAAAGCCTGATGCTCTGACACCACTTTGCCACGACCCGAAATTCTATCCCATCTTAAAGGCCTAGAATTCTGAGTTATGACCCGCACATATCCCGAATATGCTAAGCGGAGATACACCTAACCAGAGTTATCGCGCAAGTATGGTTCCACGAAATCCCTAAAAGGTAATATATAATAGTAGAATGTAAAGCAATCATAAATGCTAAATAAATCTGATAAAATGCTATAGAATACTATAAATCCACAAATAACATGTAAGTCCAGTCGAAGACAAATTCGATAAAATAAACTATAAAATTAGTAATATTAGTATCAATAAAACTCAATACCAAGTCCACAATGATCAGCAACCGACACTCGGATCAAGATCAGTACCGTAGTCCTCCTGATAACTGGCAACGTCGCCCTCCAAAGGCTCATGGTACTCAACGCCCGTGGGATCAATGAAATCAACATCGACGGGATCTAGATAGCCGACGTCTACTCCACCAGCGTAATCACCTGTAACTATTAAATTATCGTGGGATGAGTTTACTCAGTCACGTAAACTCAATGGATACACCACCAATTCACCCCATACTACTCAGGTGCATTGTGGGTGCATCTTGTGAGTGATAAACATAATATCTCAAACAGATAGCAAGAGAAAGACAAAACTATTTGCATATCGTATAACTTATATCACATCATAAATGCAAGGCCATGATCTAGACACTTATATCTTAGCGTACCTCACTATATCTAGTAACATATCATGTCTTATCATTATTCTCGCACATACGTTTGTACATCGTATGGGCGAACTAATATACATGTAAAATCTTAAATGACCTGTGCCAGAGTCGGTGTTCGACCTACCATAGGAGGGTCAACATAGTATCATACCACCATATTATAACGCCCCCGTGTCATACTCATACTCCACCATCCAGCCAATGGGGAGACATAATGGTCAAAGTTACTCATAACATACTCATAATCTCTCTCAGAGATCCGTCTTGGCTGAAAGACGTTGTTGCCCTTACGATGGCTATGCAAAGAACGGCACGTACAGAGACTTATATTCTTAATCTTTTGCTGGCTTATACAGCTGTGTCTTATTATCATACTCGTATCATAACTTATTTTATCTCTTACTCATATTTTATCATACTCTTATACTTAATCTTAGGACAAACTATAGTGAGGTAACTTTCATAAATCACGCTTTCTAAGGAAGAAGTTTCGTAATAACCTGGATGTACTTCGTGTAGCAGCCCATACTACCATAGAGGGGTTGCATCCGTACATAGAGGTCAATATCCCGAATTTTACGTGACCGAAAAAGAGACCTCACCACAGCTAAAGCCTATGATCGAATCTCATAACTTAACTCATAACTTATACTATCATATTTAAACTCGGGGTGATCGGGTCACCGTATAGGCCACCGTATAAGCCACCGTATAGGCCATCATGAGCTGTAAGGCATGCGAATACAGTGTATTTCTCGCTTCGATACCATCTCAGTGAGTCACCACGCCCAAGCGTAGGCATGATTTCATTCACTCTCGTACCCATGATCTAACATATCCTTAACTTATATAACTTGACCAGGATGCAAGCACAAAAGTATCACATGTATAGAATGATTTACACTTAGATTTTGATTATGTTTATAATTATATTTATTTACATAACACATCAATATAATTATAGAATATGGTTATAAGTGTGATTTTGATAATTTGAAGGTTAGAGTTCGATTCTCACGAGACATCAAATTTCTAACACTTCGTGTTATCGAAGTGCTTGCATTGAAGCGATAGAATGATACATATATAGTGTACTATAATTAAATGCTCAAATAGAAGGGGACAGTCAAATTTAAATTAGAGTGCATTACGACCATCGATCGAAACCATCGAGTGATTTAGGGTCCATTGAGTTTTGGTCGTGTAATGTGAATTATAAAATAATAAGTGGTGTCTATTCCGGCCAGCATCGATCAATCGATAGTAAGGGTCGATTGATTGGGACTATGCTTAAATTTAATATTCAATTCGAGCCAGAGTTAGTCGATCGGGAAGTGTAACCAATCAAATGCCATTAAAAGAACTATATTTAGTCAGTTATGTCTGGACTTGATCGATTGGTCATCATGATCGATTGATCGGATTAAAAGTTAACGAACCCAAAACGTGGCCAACCTTTATATGGGGATTTCTTTTTATATTATAATTTACGAATTCGGAAGACTTAGAATACCTAACTATTAAAACAAATATATTGTATTGTTTTACAATACCAAGGCACTTGAGTGTCTTGTTTTATATATACTTAAAATATAACCTAGGGATGCAATATAGTATTATTATATAATATAATATATAATATATGATTATAATACAATATAAGTTCATATATGTGTAATACAAGACCAAACACCTATTACTTTATATGTATTATAAATAATTTATTAGTTACTTTTAAATCTAAATTTATATGGTGTAATCATTACACCTGCAATCAAATTGCAGAGATCATTGGCTTTAGTAGAGGGTCGATGGATCGAGAATAAGGGTCGATCCATCGACATTAAGGTGTCAGTATAAATGAAGTAATACAATTTGTGATTATTTTATTAATTTAGTCCCGTATTGATTGATTGAGCATAAAAATCGATTGATCGACATTATAATACAGCAAGGCTTTATAGAATTTAACGATTTTGAATTAATCGATCGATCGATAGTGTTTGTCGATCAATCCACCGTCGATATTTTAGAATGAAATAGGGTTCCGAGATAACCCGTAATACTTTCGAAATTCCATAAAATGAATATTAAAATTAAGAATAATCATATTTTCAATCCTAGAATAATATTATATAAAAATAAATCTAGGTTCGTCTTTTTAGCCCGTCGATACGCGATCGAATCGTATCCTACATGACGGGATCTGAGAAGGATGAGATGGATTGATGGGTACCTACCTCTTGAAGAGTGATCGGCAGATCAACGATGATTAGGGCGATATTGATTGGTGTCTGCGCAATGGTCCATCCACGATTTCGCCTTCTTCTTTCTCCTCGATCTTGGTGGCAAAAAAATAAACCATAGTGGTTCTTGTGGAAGAATACACAATAGTTTTAGGGAAAAAGGTTGAGATGTTTAGAGAGGAGATGGGTGAAGAAGATATGTGGTGACAGCTAGGGTTCTCTGAAGAAGAAGAAGAGAAAAAGAGGCTAAGGTTTTTAAGAAGATTAGAATGAGAAGAGTTGTGCGTACCTTATTCTTAAATAAGGTTTTCTCCACTGGGGTAGGTTCCAGTGTGGAGTGCTACCCCCAAGTTTAGTGAAACCATACATCTAACACCTTTAAAATAAAACAAAAAGATCTGGTGTGAGGTGCTAACACCGTGCGTGTTGCAAAACACATCTAACACCACAAGATTAAGTGCATTTAAAAATCGGGTCGTTACAGAATCCATCAAAGATGAGCTTATAATATTTTACCTACTCAAATATTTTTAAGTTATTGGGGATGCCATTTGCTTCACAAGTTCATAAGCGTTTAAAGAGCCTTTTTTGCCATCAATCTTGTTAGAAGTTGACTTTCATGTGTTGGCATAGTCACAAAAGTTCATTCTTCTGACCGAAAAAGTATTCAAATATTTGAAAATGTTGAAGTTTAGTCTCACATCGGGTAAATCATTATAGCCTTGTCTCTCTCCTTATAATATCATGTGCCACTCCATTCATAGTCGTATAAGAACTTATAAAACACATCCTCTTGAAAAAAAAAAACAAAGACACAAACATATATATATATATATATATATATATATATATATATATAAGATCAGGGATATGCATCCGGGCGTAGAGATATCTCTATGCATATTGATAGGAACTTGACATGTAGCGCCTTTGTTGCTGCTGCGACAGTCCCTCTTTTTCCTAATTTCACCGTACTTTAATCATGATTACCACTGACACTAATAGAATAAAAAAGGAAAATAATGGAGAGGCGACATCATGATTTTGTCATGATTATATTCGAAAAGACATACGAGAAGACCACCTGATTCGAAGTGCTTACGCTTCTATCAAGGAGGCAATTGCACTTTCTATACGGCGTGTTATCACGACGTTTGACGTAATATCTATTATTAAGGTTGTCAGAACATTAAATGAGCATTGGTGCATGATATAACCTTTTTTAATGGTTATCAATAATTTTGAACATTACTATTTACAACGCCTTGGTACGAAGCGCTTGCGCTTTGTACAAGATGAACAAACGCTTTCTTACTGGGCGCTAGACCCACTATGACGAAGCGTTTGCGCTCCATTTGTGAAATGGAACTATGGAAGATTCCTTTATTATGACACGTAGCGCGTCTGACCTTCTTTTATTTATTACTATCGTCAGAATATTAAATGAGAAGCAGGGCATGACTTTGTGATACTCAATGGTAATCATTACCATTTGAGTTGACTGTTTGTGATATCCCTTCGGGGAGAACATTTATTAGCTGAATATTTATCATTATTGCTAGAATGTTGAGAATTAATGGTGCTTCTATCAAAAGAAGCTTGACTCCGACTGAGAAGCGCTAGTGCTCAGGTAAGATGTGCTGACGCTTTCTTTTGTTTGTGTTTGTGTTTGTGGGACAAGAAGGAAGTGTTAGCGCTCCGTAGATGATACGAAGCGCCCCAAAATTTGACACATAACACCATTTTATGCGAAGCAACACTCGAACGTATTTTATTTATTACCATTGTCAGAACATTAAATGAGGAGCGGGGCGAGACGGATGGGATTATGACTCGTGACATCATGTTGTGTAATAACCGTCATTCCCATTCGAGAAAAATATTTAAGGCGAGAATTTAGTGAATTACAAATTCACAAATAACCTTTCACCTTTGCGCCCCCCCCCCCCCCCCCCCCCCAATTTTCATCCTCCTAGAGGGCAGTAAGAAACATCGAAGCTGCGAAACTATTTCTGCATCTAGTAACAAGGTGAGTGTAATTTTATTTTCGTCCCGTTTTTAAAATACCAATTATAAGCGCCATTCCTTCCACAGATGAAGCGTTTGTGCCTCATATATGGGCAGGGGGCGCCTCACAGCTCTAGCTTTTGGAGCGTCAGCGCTCCAACATTTGAGGCACTTGCGCCTGTACATGAACGTGACGCCGCTCTTATTATTAGTATCTTCTCTAAACTTCTCATTTTTTTGTTTCACGTATTTTGAAAATGATTCTGAAGACTCCAATGGCTAAATGTACCATCCGAAAGTGTCGGATCATTTATGATAAGGCATCTGAGCATAGAAAAAATTTGCTTAGGGATTCGGTCTTCGGTGTATTCTTTGCGGGTCCAACGGGCGTGATAAGCATCAACAACCTCTTGAACGCAATCATAAAGTTCTAGGACCATGGAAGTGTTTAGAATTTTGGGATTGACAAGTCTGACATTATCACGTTTGAAGCCCTTGATTTTGCCTTAATAACTGGTCTTCGAATGACTGATCCCCCTCGTTACCCTACAAAGGTGGAGATTCCTAAAGAATAGACCATTAGATATAGGTTTTTCAGGGGCCTCAAATATGTAAATAGGAGACACATTGAAGATGCCATTACGAGTCTCGACCAGGATGCTGATTGGGAGTTTCTGAAACTCTATCTGTTGTTCATCCTCGTGACCATCCTCTTTTCAAACACAAAATATACCCTCGAGAACCCCTACCTCGTTGATGATCTCCCAAATTTTAACGAATATTTGTTGCTGTTCTGAGTGTGCATGATTTATTTGTATTTTGAAAACCGATTTGCAAATGATGAATTATACTGAATTTGGAAAACTAAAAAGAATAAAGAAATATCAGCACAGAGAGAAGTAAATTAGCCTGCAAGATCAGGGCCAATTGTAGCAAGTTTTAAATGTAAGTGAGTAAAAGATCGTCCATAGAGAATTTATTTAAAATGTAAGATCCTCCAGATCTGAGCTACCAGATCTGGCCTCTGATCCTATCTACAAAGCACATAAGATGGGAGGTTGAATTTGTCACTTTAACTAAATGATAAAAGTAAAGATTACACTAAGTGATCCAGATCTGAGTTGGGGAGATTTTGATGTAAATTAATAAGAATGGAGAAATAATATCTAACTTTGATTTGGTTCTTAAAACACAATGAGAATAAATGTAGATCAAATGAGAGATGATCCAATCTTCATCTGGCTACAAGCACAGATGCAAGAGGAAATAATCTAACTCAAGGATTAGAGTTAAACTTATGACTATGGTATGTTCACTTCAATGGTCACAGACCATCCAATAGTCTTTAATCTAAACCCTCAATTTAGAACAAGAAATACCACTACAAATGCTGTGAAAGATTAGGTTACAAACACTAATTCCCACAGGGATAATGAATCAAGGGAAATTGCTTGAAAAACAGTAAATCTAAAGGAGTCTAGTGCATTAAGGAGATCACAGGGAACCCTCAACACGAATCCAATTGAGAACGTACGGTTCACAGCAACCTTTTCAAATTCACCATTACAATTACAGAGCACAACTTAAACAACTCTCGGATTTGTAGTCTTGAATACAATTCTCACGTGAAGTACAGAGACGTCTCACAGCTCTCAGTTACAAATAAAAGCTAGGCTATTACAGAAATTTTAGACAAGCTATCTGAAATGGAAATGAGGTAATAGAAATGAAACTCAAAATCTGGATACCCAAATTGGGCAAATGGTTCATCTATTTATAGTTTCCCCTAGGTCTAGCTCAGATGTGTATCGACCAATTAGAAGTGCTTAGATCTGTATCAACCAATGGTAGTCGAGCACGAGGATCCAGATCTGTTTTGGCCAATCAGAATTGCTTCTTTTGTTTCAGCCAATCAGATGACAGAGGCATAAATTCTGTTATGTAATTCGAAAATCTGTTAGAACTTCTAGAAGTTCTCGCTAATTGATTTCATCTTCGGTCGCTCACATGGGGTGGAAATGCCTTTGCTTCGTGCTCAGAATCTTTTGGAATGTCCCTGGGTTTTTAAATGCATTGGGGCGCGTACAAAAGATTACTGAATTACCCTTACAGATGCTAGGAATCTCCAGAATACCATTTCGCATAGTTTAGGGAACTTTTCATGAGTCGTGACTTGAAGCTCTTTTCGCAAAGTTCAGATTTTGTTTGCAAGGAGTTCTCTTCTTTTCGAATAGGTCAAACATCCTTTCGAAGAGTTCAGGTACTCCTCGAAAACTATGCCTGGAGCTTTTAGTTCTTTTCGCAAAGTTCAGGTTCTTTTCGAAATGTTCAGATTCTTTTCGAAAAGCACTCTGTAGTGCATTCTTCTGTTCGAATTGCTCCACATTTCTTTTCTGGGTTGAGACCAGGTCTTTGCCTCTTCAGTTCAGGCATTTTGACAGCTAGTGAGGTTGTCCCTTCTCTTTCTTCCTTTGGATCAACATGGATTATCATCTTTTTGGCACTTTTAAGGTCAGCTTTCATGGTTAAGCCTGTCTTTATTGTTAGCTGTAACACAAGCACTTAAAACACTTATTTAGTTCTCTCAAGGGTCTATCAAGGCCCAGGTTAAAGGGTGGAAAATGGTATTTTCTAGTTCTCAACACACCCCCAAACCTAAGCTTTGCTAGTCCCTGAGCAAAGACAAAATTAAAAACAGAATAAAAAGCCACTTTTGTAGGGAACACAGTTGCATTTAGCATATGCAACAAGCCTTTTAAACCCCTAGGTGATCCCTAGTGGAGGAGTGAAGTCTCTTGAGGGTTTTCAGTGAAGGTACCCACAAACTTCTCCAATAAATCAGTTAATATCAATGTAGTTCTGTTAAAGCAGACTTTTATCCAGTCAGGTTATTCACACTTGCATCAGTCAAGCTGTAAAAAGATCTTCAAGAAAACATTAGTTTAAAACTAAAGTTCAGCTGTAATTCCCTTTACCATTCACTCAGTTGGTGTTAAAAATTTTTTATAAGAAAAATTAATGAAAAGCTTGCCTTCTATTTGAAAATTCAGTTTATGATGTTACCTCAAATAATTTGATTTCAAACTCAGCTCTCACCAGGGTTTTCACTCACCATGCAAGTATGTGGGTTGCACTAATTCACACAGCTCAAGAGCAATTACAGTCCTCAAATAGGATTGTAAGCAGGAGCATAGGCTTTGCTTTTTAGTTCTGAATTCACTGCTCTTTTCACCATAGATTACACAAATCCTTATCTCCATGTGATAACTCATTCCATCATTGATCAGTAAGGACTTTAACTTGGGTTGTAATGTGGCTTATGGGTGAAATTTATCAAGAATAAAGAGGTGGAATGGAATTCAGAATTGAGAAGTCAGTCAAGGTAAGGAAGTGGTAGACACATCTTCTTTATTTCAGCACAATTTCATCTTCTTCTTTGAATTTTCAGAGCCAAAGTGGCCATCTTTTTCTCTTTCTTTTTCAAAATCCCAATGAAATGACTTTTTCTGACTTTTTTTTTTTTTTTTCGAAGCAACATTGACTGGAGTGCAACATTTCTTTTGTTGATACATCATTGCCTTCAATTATTTTTCTTCTTCTTTTACCAATCTGTTACCCAACTCTCCTTTCTTCAGCTTCTTTTCCTTTACCTTCTGAATTTTTAGAGTGAGGGTTAGGCTCAATGAGGTTGATTAGGTTGGTTGATGAGGTTACAAAGAAATCTTGGGTTTATAAGGCTCAACTGGTGTGTATCAAAGGCAGTTTCAATAGGTGGGGCTTTTTGAAGTTCAAACTGTCCAAAAGGAGGCTTTACATCATGTCTTTAATATCATGATTGTTGTCAAGTTATTTCAATTTGAATATGTGTAACTTCTAGTGAAACTAAGGTGTTCAAACAAATTCCTAGAGCAGAAAAAATTGCCAATTCATATCTCCAAAGAACACATTTCAGGCCCAAGTCTCACTAGGTGCAGTTTTCTATCAAATTCCTGAGGTATATCATCACTGTTTTCTCTCCTTTTAGGTTTACTAAAACATCAATTTTTATTTTAAAAATTTTCTGACATTCCCTTCATGAAGGTATTGGAATTACACTAAAAATCAGTTTTAAAAGTTTTAACTTCCTCATTTTTCAGGTGTGAAATCACTTTATTTTCAAAAATTCTACTGATGATCAGCTGCATTAATGTTAACTCAATTATTGGCATTTCTGCCACACCCCCAAACCTATGGTGGCGAGTGGTCCGACCGGTCCGAAGTGTATTACCAAAGAAAAGAAACAAGCAATCAGAAATCATAATGACAAGAAGAAAGAAAAGAAATGCACAATGTATGTACAATGCATTAACACAAAACCAAAATTTTATATTATAGACTCATAAAACAGATATGTACAATGGATTCTAATAACTGGGGTCAAAGTCTGTATCATAAGTTGGTTCAATGGGATCAGAACTGGAGTCACTGTCAGAGTCAGAATTAGAATCAGTATTGGAGTCTGAACTTGATTTGGCCTTCTCCTGGATTGTGGCTTACAACTCGGTGTATTCCTCAGCTTTGATCTTTTTGGTGAGGCCAATATACTTTTCAAGTCTAGTAGTCCTCAATTTTTCCTGTTCAAGCTGTGCTTGGAACATGGTAACCTTGTGCTGCTCACTCATAACCATCTGAAAAGTTTGGCCCAGCAGGTCCTGCATCTTCTCTCTCTCAAATTTCATGAACAACTCCCATTTTCGAATCTGGTCTTCATAAGGGGTTCTAATGTAAGCTTGCAGATCAGCTAACCCCTTGAGAACATCACGACAGATATAAGGGTTCTCTTCCATGGCCCTTTTGAGAGTGGAAAATCTGGGAATGGGAATGGAATGGTAGGGGACCAAAGGTATCCCAGCTGTGGGAGTGGGAGAAGAGGGGTCCAGAAGAATGACCTCAGGGTCGGTCTGAGTGGCTTGATCAGAAAAAATGAGGAGAGGTGAAGGGTACTCAATAAGAACTACCTCAGGTTCTGTTTGGGTAGCATGGGCAGTAATGGTGGGGATGAGTGGATTTACAAAGACTACCTCAGGATCTGTTTGGGTAGCATGGTTATCAACAACAGGTACAGTGGCTAAGGTAGTTGTGTGGGATGTGGAGGCTAAGGTTTGGAGAAGGGCATTGGTCACAGACTGATTGTCTGTGTTGATCTGTAGTTGGGCTTGGATGGATTGGAGAAAGGTAAATATTTGGCTAATTGATTCAGGTGTGGGTGTGGTATGCATAGTAGGGGCTGGTAAAACTGAAGTGGATGGTTGAGGTGCAATGGGTGAAATGGTTGTAAAGGAAATGAGTGAAATGAGGAGGGTCAGGTATAGGGACAGATTCAAGCCCAATATTCTCTAAAATAGATCCCATCTGTGATGAATAAGCCTCTGTAGTGAATATCTCAGGTTTAGTTTGGGTATGGGTTACTTCAGGTGTATTAGTTGAATTAGCAGGTGAACCTGAGAAGCTTTGGAGTAGAGGAGTACTAGGAGCTTGTTCAACAAAGTCAGGGGCTAAATCTTGGATATTGTTGAGAGAGATTGGTGGTGTGAGTATGGTTGGAGTGGTTGGTATAGAGGAAGAGTTTGCAACTGGGATTATGTTGGTTATGGGAGATGGGATAGCTTGAAAGGGTGCAAGAATAGGAGTTGGGCTAGGTGAGGTAGGTAAGATGACAATTTCTTCAAGAAGGGGTGCAGCTGAAGAGCTGGTCACCACAGGAAGGACAGCTTGCTCAATGTTGGCTGTAGGGAAAATAGGTGCAACTAAAGAGCTGGTCACCTTGGTCCGCAAAGCGAGGTTCTAAGGTAGGCTGCAGGCGAGTTCGGTATGGCAGGTTCACTAGCAGCTGCAGGGGCAGGTTCCACTTCCTCCCTCATTCTTTTCAACATTGCTTGACTTGTAGTCCAAGCCTTTTTCCCAAACGCATGAGGAGATATAACTTCAAATAACTCTTGCTCATCAATATCAAACTTGGCTCTTAGTAGGGCTGTGATCAGCCTATCAAATGGTATTCCAGCTAATTTCTGCTCCTTTTTCAGCTTGGTACTAATATCAGTCATGGCTTCAAAAATCAACATAGGGGCATTGAAAAATTGTCCCTTAGAAAAATAGAAGAGAGCCTCTAAAATTGGTGTCCTTCTTTCTTGGCTGTGCCCAGTGACATAAAAACATCCCCTCAAAATAGAATCCATCAGTAAAAATTGAGGTGCTAGGTCTCTCCTCATTATGGATTGTCCAGTTCCAACGATGCCTTGCGTTAAATGTGCAGCCATTTCTCTGAAAGAGGCAGTTTCTGGTGCGGCCAATGGACCAGCAGGATCATATTGAAAAGGTATCCCCAAAGCATTCCCAATGTCTTCATAAGTGACAGTTAAATCGTAATCATCAATGAAAATAACAAGAGTAGGGACATCAGCATCCTTCTCTGTCACTTTTACCAAGTTTTGGTATCATAATTTCACCATTCGTGGATAAATTTTCTCTGGAAGAGGGGTTAGGATATTGCTCAGTGAGGCATCCCTAATGTATTTCAAAGATAACTAACATTCAGGTTTATTGTAGAAAAAAGTTTCATCCACGATAAGCTCTGGAATCAGCTTCCGAGCTTCAATGAATGGGTTTGGCAGTACCAAATGCATAGGGAGAGGAGGGAGCTCCGGCTGAGGACTAGGGTCAGCTGCCGGGATGGGTTCCTCATGTCTAACCTTCTTCCCCTTCTCAATTCTATCTACTTTATCCATCGAAAGTTTTCTCTTGGCTGAAGCTTTGGTTTTTCCCTTTTTGGACGGTTTGCTAATTTTCTTAGCAGAAGATTTTTGGAACATTTCAGCCAATGATTTTTCAGCTTTCCCCATTCTAAAGCTTTGTATAAAAACTCCCACAATAAATGCTGATACCAAATCAAATTTTACAAATGATAAACAGAGGAAATGCACAGAAAAATACCGAAATCTAGGGTTTTGGTTGAACATGTTGCTTGCTCGCTGAAATCCATCAGAACCAGAAGCTAAAATCCCTCTCTTCAAGCTTAAATGATCGAACAAATGTGAAGAAAAGTGTGGCTGAATTCTAAAATCATGCAAGGAAAGAAAGAAATAGGGTTTCTGTGAAACAGGACGTTCTCAGAAAGCTTTCGAATATGAAACCCTTAATTCGAAAGGGTTTAAATATGCTCAAAATGATTTTCGCAAATATCTTTGAAGTTTTCAAAAAGTTCAAAATAGTCCTTTTTTTACAAGTGAGAATGGCATCAGTACCATTCGAAAAGCATATGGCTTCAGAAACAACGTTTCGAACAGCGAATAGCTTCAGAACTAACTATTCGAAAAGCAAATAGCTTCAGAACTAACTATTCGAAAAGCAAATAGCTCTTTTCGATCGATTGAATTCTGAGGCGAGATCCTTTTCGAACAGAAAATTGAACTTTTCGAAATGAATTTTTTTTC
Organism: Chloranthus sessilifolius; assembly: GCA_021018995.1. Classification (NCBI taxonomy): domain Eukaryota; kingdom Viridiplantae; phylum Streptophyta; class Magnoliopsida; order Chloranthales; family Chloranthaceae; genus Chloranthus; species Chloranthus sessilifolius. The sequence continues at coordinate 47,292,955 of CM037596.1, forward strand.
TTTGCGAACTCATTTTTCACATATTATAAACTTCTCGAATTGAATGTACACAAGATTAAAAACAGAGAGCAAACAACTATGCAAAAATTATAAAACAAGAACTGGTAAAATACATATGATACAGTTGTTTATCATCAGATATGTGGAGGTTCTTGGTGATAGATGGTCAGCACAGGCTCCAGAGTATTTTCAATGCATGGTTTGAGCCTCTGACCATTTACTTTCAAGATTCTCCCATCACTTGGGTCTAAAATTTCAACAACCCCAGAAGGTGATGCATGAATGACAGTATATGGCCCTTCCCATCTGGATCTCAGCTTTCCAGGAAAAAACTTAAGTTTTGAGTTAAATAGCCATACCTTAGAGCCAGCTATGAACTCTTTTCTCAACAAATTTTTATCATGGAAGGCCTTGACTTTCTCTTTGTAAGATCTTGCAGTGGTGTATGCATCCATCCTCAGCTCTTCTAACTCCTCAAGCTGCAATTTCCTGTGATTACCAGCAGTAGTAAGATCCATGTTCAAGGTTTTAATAGCCCAAAAGGCCTTATATTCTAACTCCACTGGTAAATGGCATGCTTTGCCAAAGACCAATCTGAATGGGGACATGCCAATTAGGGTTTTATAGGCTGTCCTATATGCCCATAATGCATCATTCAGCTTAAAGGACCAATCCTTTCTGTCCTTCTTCACAGTCTTTTCCAGTATATGTTTGATTTCTCTATTGGAAATCTCCACTTATCCACTGGTTTGTGGATGATATGGAGTAGCTACTCTATGAGTCACAGAGTATTTTTTCAATAAAGCTTCAAAATGTTTATTACAAAAATGGCTTCCCCCATCACTGATAATAGCTCTGGGAAAACCAAACCTGGAAAAAATGTTATCCTTTAAAAATTTCAGAACCACTCTGTGATCATTGGTTTTAGTGGCTGTGGCTTCAACCCATTTGGATACATAATCCACAGCTACTAAGATGAAATTACACCCATTGGAAGGAGGAAAGGGACCCATGAAGTTTATCCCCCAAATATCAAACAATTCAACTACCAAAATGGGCTGTAAAGGCATTGAGTTTCTCTTGGAAATGCTGCCCAATCTCTGGCAGTTCTGACAAGACTTACAGTGCTGCAGTGCATCTTTGAAAAGTGTAGGCCAATAAAATCCACACTGTAAAACCTTTGCAGCAGTTTTGTTTCCACTAAAATGACCTCCACAGGCCTGTTCATGACACATAGAAAGTATGCTATGAAAGTCTTCTTCAGGGACACATCTTCTTATTATTTGTGCTGCACAAATCTTGAGCAGAGATATGGATCCTCCTAGATAAAATGTTTAACCTTTGAGAAGAAAAGATCTTTATCCATTTTATTCCAATGTTGAGGAGTTCTTCCAGTAGCCAAAAAGTTGACTAAGTTTGCAAACCAAGGGGTGTGTATACTGATAGCAAAAAGTTGCTCATCAGGGAAAGATTCATTGATAGGCAGGCTATCAATCTCGTGATTAAAATTCTAGGCGGTGATCATACCACATTTTCCACACCCTTTTATCTTTGATCCAGAATCAAACTCCTGTAATAGGAGGATCCACCTGATTAATCTTGGTTTGGTGTCCTTCTTAGACAGAAGGTATTTCAGGGCTGAGTGGTCAGTGAACACCACTATTTGTGAACCCAAAACATATGACCTGAATTTCTCTAAAGTAAAAACAATTGCCACCAGCACCTTCTCAGTTGTTGTGTAATTGAGCTGTGCATCAATCATTGATCTACTGGCATAAGCTATGACATGAGGCAGCTTATCCTTTCTCTGCCCAAGAACAGCTCCCAAAGCATAATCTGATGCATCACATCGATTCAAAAGCGATGAATAATCTAGAGACTATAATATTGGAGCTGAAATCAAACAGTTTTTTAAGAATTTAAATGCCTTCAAGCATTCATTGTTGAAAACAAAAGGAACATCTTGGCACAATAAATGACAAAGAGGCTTGGTTATTTTACTGAAGTCCTTAATGATCCTTCTGTAGAATCCAGCATGTCCTAGAAAACTTCTGATCTGTTTAACAGTTTTGGGAGGTGGCAAATGTGCAATTAAATCAATTTTTGCTCTGTCCACCTCAATGCCCTTGTGGGAGACAACATGGCCAAGGACAATGCCTTGGGTGACCATGAAATGGCTCTTCTCCCAGCTCAAAACTAGATTGGTTTCTTCACATCTCTGTAACACCAATTTGAGATGATGTAAACATTGGGCAAAACTGTCTCCATAGATTGAAAAATCATCCATAAAAATCTCCATAAATTGGTCAATCATATCAGAGAAAATGGAGTACATGCATCTTTGAAAGGTAGCAAGAGCATTACAAAGACCAAAAGGCATTCTCCTATAGGCAAAAGTGCCAAAAGGGCAAGTGAATGTGGTCTTTTCCTGATCTTGTGGATACACAGGAATTTGGTTGTAACCAGAGTAACCATCAAGAAAACAATAATAAGCTTTTCCTGCTAGCTTATCTAAAATTTGATCAATGAAGGGAAGAGGGAAATGGTCTTTTCTAGTCATTGTGTTTAGTTTTCTATGATCAATACAGACCCTCAAACCAGTTGTTTGTCTGGTTGACATAAGCTCCCCAGAATCTGAGGTTACAACAGTGATCCCAGATTTCTTAGGTACCACCTGTGTAGGTGCCACCCAAGCTGAATCTGAAATGGGGTAAATGACCCCTGCATCCAACAGTTTAACAACCTCTTTCATGACCACTTCTTGCATATGAGGATTCAGCCTCCTTTGCATTTCCCTAGAAGGCTTTACATCTTCTTCCAAATGAATTTTATGCATGCAAACAGCTGGACTGATTCCTCCCAAATCAGCAATAGTCCAGCCAATTGCTTTCTTATGCTGTTTTAATACATTCAACAGCTCTTCCTCCTGCTCCTCAATGAGGGGGAAGAAATAATCGCAGGCAATGTTTTATGGTCTCCTAAAAACACATATTTCAAATTTTACGCTTTAGCTCTCTACATCGAAATTTGAGAAAAGAAGGTAACAAAAGGTACCTTGGCTGTTTGTGGAAGGGGAAGAATAGCAGGTTTCCATGAAGAGAACCTTACTGATTGATCATGAGTTCCTTGCACAACATTTACTTCCTTAGATTTTCCCCAAGCATCTTTAAAATCTGTGGTTAAATCTTCACACTGCAAAAACTGTGGTAAAGTCTCTTCCACCAGTTCATCCAATAGATCAACAAGAAAACATTCCTCAGAATTGAATTGAGGCTGTGTGACTGCATTATAAACATTTAATTTCATCTTCATATTTCCAAAAGAGACTTCCATAATACCAGACCTGCATTGAATGCAAGCATTTGCTGTAGTCAGGAATGGTCTCCCCAAAATGACAGGGATGGAAGTTTTGCTTTTTGTAGGTTCCATGTCCAATACCAGAAAATCAGCAGGGTAGAAAAACTTATCTACTCCTACCAATACGTCCTCAATCATCCCAACTGGCTTTCTTTCAGATCTGTCTGCTAGTTGTAACACCACATGAGTGGGTTTTAATTCTCCCAAACCTAGTTTCTCATATACAGAATATGGAAGCAGGTTGACACTAGCACCCAAATCTAATAAAGCCTTTTCAATGGTATGTTCCCTAATAATGCAAGGGATTGTGGGGATTCCAGGATCTTGAAGTTTAGAAGGTGTGGTAATGGACAACACCTGATTAACTCTTTCCACAACAAAGACCTTCTTAGATAACTGTATCCTAGATTGTCTTTTGTGAGTGGAAATATCTTTCAGAAATTTTGCATATACTGGAATTTGTTTGATTGCATCAAGCAAAGGTAGATTTATCTTGACTTGTTTGAAAGTCTCCATCATTTCATCTATTTTTGTGTTCCCTTTATCAAAAGGGGATACAAATTTCATGGCATGAGGAAATGGTAAATGAGGAACTAATCCTTCATCTACAGCTTTAGAAGTATTATCAGAATCTTTTTGATTTTTTTGTTTTTTATTTTTTTAATTTTTCTGAGGTACATCAGCACCCCCAATGCTAACATCATGCTGTTCCTGCTGCATATCTTTATCATTTTCCCCAATTTTTTCTTCTTCCTTGTCAGTACCTACTTTGTTATTTACAATTCTTCCACTTCTCAAAGTAGTGACAGTTTTTACTTCTTCATGTGAAACAGAAGCCTCTCCAACCATGAACTGTCCTTTGGGATTGTTCAAAGGTTGGCTGGGTAACCTTCCTTCCTCTCTTTTGGCCAAAGTATTTGAAAGTTGACCCAATTTTTCTTCAATCTTCTTTATGCTCTGACTCTGAAAGTTCACAGTTTGAGTTAAAGACCCTAAATTCTGGAGTGAATTTAGAACTTGATCTTCAAAAGAAGGGGATCTGGAAGGGGCTTGAACTGGAGCAAATTGCTGTACAGGTTGTTGTGGAATGGGCTGCTGAAAAGTTGGCTTGGTATAAAAATTTTGCTGATAAGGCTGAGCAATTTTGAAAGGTACTTGGTTCTTTGATTGCTGCTGCTGTTGCGATTGATAATTGCCCTAGCTCCACCTTAAATTGGGGTGCCCTCTCCATGCATATTCATTTGACTTCATTTGTCCAAATGATTGGGCAGCAGGAGCTTGTTCCACTACTAGATCTGGGAACTGTGGTGCAGCAGGACATTGATCATATGAATGAGTAGGGGACTGGCATATCAGACATGCCTCCTCTACTCTTGCAACCATTGGATTTTTAAGTGAGTCCATCAATCTATCAAACTTTGTGGTTAAATTATCCATCTTCCTTTCTAACTCAATCACCTCATAAATCTTTCCTTTGGTGGTTTGCTGAGTGTTCAACCTAGCAGGATTCTCAATATCTCTTGACAAAGATTCCTGTTGAGTTGAATTTTCACCAATTACTTCAAATAAATCCCAGACGTCCTCAACTGTTTTTTGCAAGTAAGTGCCTCCATAGGAAGCATCTACCATATTCTTGCCCTTTTGATCAATTCCTTGATAGAAACTTTGAACAAGCTGCCATCGGGGGATTTGATGATGAGGACATTGCCTTAAAAGTTCTTTAACTCTTTCCCATGCTTCATGGAAAGTTTCGATTGAATGTTGTGAGAAGGAAATAATACTTTGTCTCAATTGGCTTGTTTTAGATATAGGAAAATATTTGGCTAAAAATTGACACTGCAAATCATTCCAAGAAGTGATACTATTTGGTGCTAACATAGACAACCATGCTCTAGCTTTGTCCTTTAATGAAAAAGGAAAGAGCCTAAGCTTGGTTGCTTCTGGACCAAGTCCAGCTATGTTGAATGTGGTGCAAAGAGACAAGAATTCATCCACATGTTTGTATGGATCTTTCTTACTCAACCCATGGAAGGAAGGAAGCATTTAGATAGTTGATGATTTGATCTCATAATTTCCTTCAACAGTAGGAAATTGAATGCAAAATGGAGAATTATAGGCACCAGGTGCAAAGTAATCCCTCAAAAGTCGAGGTTCTTCACCCATAGTAGCTGTTTCAGCAGAATTCTGTGATGATTGTCTGGTTCGTAGTAGACTTTCAACTTCTAAATTTAGAGGGACAATCTCAGGGCTGAAAGTCCTCCTACCAAACATACAATACAGAATAGAGAATCAGATTATGCACAGCAAACCTTCAGAATTCCTTTTAAAGTAGATTCCACGCTTCAAAATGTATATGAATACTGCACAGATATAAACAATAGAATAGTTTAGCACTGATGTAAAGATAAAAACAAAATGAAAACTTAGGTCTACCTATTTTAAACAAATTCTCCGACAACGGCGCCAAAAACTTGTTGCTGTTCTGAGTGTGCATGATTTATTTGTATTTTGAAAACCGATTTGCAAATGATGAATTATATTGAATTTGGAAAACTAAAAAGAATAAAGAAATATCAGCACAGAGAGAAGTAAATTAGCCTGTAAGATCAGGGCCAATTGTAGCAAGTTTTAAATGTAAGTGAGTAAAAGATCGTCCACAGAGAATTTATTTAAAATGTAAGATAAACCTCCAGATCTGAGCTACCAGATCTGGCCTCTGATCCTATCTATAAAGCACATAAGATGGGAGGTTGAATTTGTCACTTTAACTAAATGATAAAAGTAAAGATTACACTAAGTGATCCAGATCTGAGTTGGGGAGATTTTGATGTAAATTAATAAGAATGGAGAAATAATATCTAACTTTGATTTGGTTCTTGAAACACAATGAGAATAAATGTAGATCAAATGAAAGATGATCCAATCTTCATCTGTCTACAAGCACAGATGCAAGAGGAAATAATCTAACTCAAGGATTAGAGTTAAACTTATGGCTATGGTATGTCCACTTCAATGGCCACAGACCATCCAATAGTCTTTAATCTAAACCCTCAATTCAAAACAAGAAATACCACTACAAATGCTGTGAAAGATTAGGTTACAAACACTAATTCCCACAGGGATAACGAATCAAGGGAAATTGCTTGAAAAATAGTAAATCTAAAGGAGTCTAGTGCAATAAGGAGATCACAGGGAACCCTCAACACGAATCCAATTGAGAACGTACGGTTCACAGCAACCTTTTCAAATTCACCATTACAATTGTAGAGCACAACTTAAACAGCTCTCGAATTTGTAGTCTTGAATACAATTCTCACGTGAAGTATAGAGACATCTCACAGCTCTCAGTTACAAATAAAAGCTAGGCTATTACAGAAATTTCAGACAAGCTATCTCAAATGGAATTGAGGCAATAGAAATGAAACTCAAAATCTGGATTCCCAAATTGGGCAAATGGTTCATCTATTTATAGTTTCCCCCAGGTCTAGCTCAGATGTGTATCGACCAATCAGAAGTGCTTAGATCTGTATCAACCAATGGTAGTCGAGCACGAGGATCCAGATCTGTTTTGGCCAATCAGAATTGCTTCTTTTATTTCAGCCAATCAGATGACAGAGGCATCAATTCTGTTATATAATTCAAAAATCTGTTAGAACTTCTAGAAGTTCCCGCCAATTGATTTCATCTTCAGGCGCTCACATGGGGTGGAATATGCCTTTGCTTCATGCTCAGAATCTTTTGGAATGTCCCTGGGTTTTTAAATGCATTGGGGCGCATACAAAAGATTACTGAATTACCCTTACAGATGCTAGGAATCTCCAGAATACCATTTCGCATAGTTTAGGGAACTTTTCGCAAGGTACTGTGACTTCTGAAGCTCTTTTCGTAAAGTTCAGGTTATGTTCGCAAGGAGTTCTCTTCTTTTCGAATAGGTCAAACATCCTTTCGAAGAGTTCAGGTACTCCTCGAAAACTAAGCCTGGAGCTTTTAGTTCTTTTCGCAAAGTTCAGGTTCTTTTCGAAATGTTCAGATTCTTTTCGAAAAGCACTATGTAGTGCATTCTTCTGTTCGAATTGCTCCACATTTCTTTTCTGGGTTGAGATCAGGTCTTTGCCTCTTCAATTCAGGCATTTTGACAGCTAGTGAGGTTGTCCCTTCTCTTTCTTCCTTTGGATCAACATGGATTATCATATTTTTGGCACTTTTAGGCTGCTTGCATGGTTAAGCCTGTCTTTATTGTTAGCTGTAACACAAGCACTTAAAACACTTATTTAGTTCTCAAGGGTCTATCAAGGCCCAGGTTAAAGGGTGGAAAATGGTATTTTCTAGTTCTCAACAATATCCATAGAAGTATTTCGCATACCATCAACTTCTAATATGGGCAGACAAAGCGAAGAGGATGAGGGGTATAATTGAGAAAGCAAATGCTTCGCAAGATTATAATATTTATGGCTGCACTATTGCCCTGTAGGTAATGTTGTTTCTCAGAATGTCCTATTTTATTTCCTACAAAGCGCTAATGATTATGAAAGCCATCAAATATTTATTTTATTTTTGTCAGATATGGGTGTACGAGATTAACGACAGGTGCACCCCACCCAAGGTTATTGGCGACGCCTGCTTCCCAAGGTTGCTAGCAAATGGTAAAACAAGGAAATCGTACATTGCAAACTTCGAGCATTAGATAAATTCGATATGAGGTGATATTGCATTCAAGTTTAGGCGTTATCGCTATAATATAGAAGCGTAACCACTTCCAAATGAAGTGATGACGCCTCTAACAAGAGTGCAATCGCTTCCAAATAAAGAGATAACGCCTCTAACACGAGCGCAATCGCTTCAAAATAAAGCGATGACACCTCTAACAAGAGCACAATCGCTTCTTAAGGAAGCGGTCACCTTTTCTGAAATTTTTTATCAGTGAAAATAATGTATAATATCTATCATCTTGTAGGCCATCCAGGTTTGGGAACTGGAGGCCACACCCTATGAAAGGACGACCCTACCTGCGATAGAAGTCGTATTAGGAACATGGCAGAGACCTGCGAAAGCGAGTGAAGGACAATCGGTCCCTCCCATTACTGTACAGAGGAAGAAAATGGACATTAATGTTATTAGTGTGTCAGACAAGGAAGAGGCAGAGGAGGAAGAAGAAGAAGAAGAAGAATAGGAAGAAGAAGCAGAAGAACCCAATTCCTGTAACTCTGTGAGACAGTTGATTGATAAAAAATGAAAGCAATCTGTCGATTCAAGAATTACAGACTATGACAGGTCAACTAGAGAGTGGAGCAAAGGCTTTAAGGACCAACAACTAAAGGGTCAGATCTCTATGATCTTGAAGAAACATGGTTATATTAAGAATCAGTTTACCCTTTTTTGGAATGAATAGGTGTCTCAGAAGGAGATTTTGAGTAAATTATCTGAGGTATGCTTTTAAACTATGGAGGTGAAATGCTGAATTGAGGAAATCCAAAGACGAAGCGTCGATGCTTCGGATGTGAAGCATCAATGTCGTCACATGATGCATTGCACTTCGGATGGCCGTCGTTGCTTCCATACAAGGCTTTGACGCTTTTACATGAGGCGTTGACGCTTCTACATGCATGAAGCGATGATGCTTTGACTATGATATGCCTATGCTTCAGATATGAAGCGCGAATGATTCTATATGTTAATTATTGATTAAATATTAACTGATATTCTTATTATATTGCAGGCCTGCAGTGTGACGAGAGCCTATCCCCTACACCAAAGGTCTACCTCGGCCCGAACCTGGGGCGATTTGAATCGCTTTCTTGAAGGGAAGCGACTGCCCCAAGGATCAACATTTCAGGTTTCATTTCAATTTTGGAGGGGATCGAAACCAAAATTTTAGCCGAAAATTTCAACCTCATACAAAAATGATCGAAATTTCGGTTCTATATTATCGTTTCCGTAGGGACCGAAACTGATAATTTTGATCCATGCCAGGCCCAACCACAACCACAAACCAAACCCTAGGCCCAACCAGAACCCTAGGCCCAACCACAATCTCAGGTCTAATCGCAACCATAGACAAAGCCCAAGCCCCAGCCACAGCCTCAACCACAACCCCAAGCCTAACCACAACCACAGACCAAGCCTTAGCCCCAACCACAGCCACAGACCAAGCCCCTACCCCAACCATAATCCCAGGCTCACAACCATAGCCAAAACCACAGCCACAATCAGACTCCTAACCCAACCCAAACCCCATCCTCCTACTCCCTCCAAACCCGAAGCCCTTACCCAATTGAAAGTCTTGCCTCCACCATAGTCCAAAACCCAACCTCCTACAAAGAAGAAACCCCATCCCCAACCACTACCTACACCACCGCCATTGCCTACTGCGTCTCATGACGAAGGTCCTGAGATGCCCCATACGCAACCATGCACTGAGGGGAGGTCTTCGGTGTGAGAAGAAGAAGAGGAGGACGAAGTCCCAATCATCTTAAGGAGAAGTGAGAGGAATTAATCTAAAGGCCTCACAATTTCTCCCTCACAAACTCACTCTAAAGGAAAGGGAGAGTTGGTCTCCCAAACCCACAAAACAAGGCCAAAGCGGTGAGGTCCCCGACCGGTGATGCCACCCCAGGCCTATATGAATGTTATTTTAGAGCGTCAACGCTTTATATACTAAGTGCTAGCACGTCGACTTAGAAGCACTAGCGCGTCTACTTTGAAGTGCTAGAGACTGATCCACTTGTCTTAATTTAAACATAGGACTGCCATCTCAACCGTTGGGTCTCGGCGTATTATCGTCGAGTTGATGCGCTGCTTGCAATCCAAACAGAAAATAGAAGATCCAGTAAGTATTAATCCCTATTCAACCCTATCACTTCTCTGATTCTATATTAATATTTACACTTTCGTATAAAGATAATGGCCGTATACTTTTAGGGTCATGGACAAGTGGGTGGACATTGAGAAGAAGAGGAAGACTTTTCGGATGGCCGCCGTTGGACTCAATTGCATGAACTCTGATTTTAGAGATTTTGAGAGTTACATTGAACATAGTGGAAAATACGCACCCCTCGACATTGTGGGACAGAGCAGATACTACCTCGACCATTTTTTCGTGCATCATGGCACCCCGCCGTTGGAGCGTTTCATCATAAATAAAAATCGCGCCTTGACTGCGATGGAGTGTGAATTTTTTGTTATTCTGATTCACATCGACAATCCATGACATTGGGCGCTTGCTGTAGTGACCCCCTCAACTCATAAAATCATTTTCCTTGACCCCCTCCCAAATCATCTGTTGATAACCAAATTTGGCAAGGCGATACAGATACTGGTAAGCTAAGCTCGAATAGAGTCAAAAGTAATGTTGGAATAGCTTTGGGCTCTTAGCGGAAGCATTGCTGTGTTTAATATGGGGGGTCAGGGCATTGACATTGAGGTCAACACTTTGAAAATGGGGCGTCAATGCTTTGACATTGAGGCGTCAACGCTTTGAAAATGGGGGGTCGGCCCTTTGACATTGGAGCGTAAGCGCTTTGACATTTGCAAATCAATGCTTTGACGATGGGGCTCAACGCTTTGACAATGGGGTATCAGTGCTCCCTTTTATTTGAATTAGACACATGTGTAACTTATATTTTACTTTTTTTAAGTCGTGGCTTCCATTTTTGATAGATGGCCATAGGGCAGTGAGGGTGTCGTTGAGCCGCGCTAAACAAGCGATTATGACTGCAGGGTTTTCGTGATAAAATATGTAGATTATTTAAGCATGGAACTCCAAGTAGATTTCAAGCAGGAAGACATCGAAACTTATAGGGCCGAGGTTGGGCATGCCATCGGCACGCACCAAGAAGAGAATTGGGATGCCAGTGACGATGTGGAATCACTTATTACATAGGATAGATAAACAATATACAATGATCATATTACATGAGAATATTTTAATACATTATTCACAGGATATTTTGTTAATCTGCCTTCTCGAAGCGTTGATGCTTTTTGTAGACGCGTTGGGGTCTCCACGAAGAGAAAAGTAGAGATTGTATTCATATAACTGAGAAAATGTGTGCTATGTTCTCTCTCTTGATGAAATTAAATGTTCTATGTTTGTATTCATATAAACTGAGACTTAATACAAAAATACATTGTACAAGAAGGAAAAGAAAATATAGGATAAAACTAGATATACAAATGAGAAGCGTTGTGCATCATCTTCAAAATTTATCTCACCAAAAAAAGCACCTCATCCTGACTTTGGGATGTCATCAACTTGCTGTCTTCGTAGAGGAAGTGGAGATCCAGAGGGTAAGGGTATGAAGATGTGGAAGAGGGTGGAGAGTTAGGATGGGATGTAGGGCAAGGGGGGGCCGTGGTAGAAGATTCAACTTCGTCCAGAATGCGTCGTTATTGGAGCAACTGCCTCTCCTTCTTGGTCTAAAGTACTTGAAGCTCGACCTTTTGCCTTTGAATCAACCTCTCATTCTTGGCCATAAGAACAAAAAACTTGTACTTCTGTCTTTCGATAAGATGATCAAGGGTTTTACTTATCTCCAACCAGTTGGGTTGTTCCGCCATGGTTTAGGGTTTACGATTAAGAATTTTTAGAGACGACTGACATAGAAAGGATATTGAGTGATGATTAAATGGATGGAAGGCAAAACCACTTTTTTCTTTGAAATACGAAAAGCCGCTACTTCCGTAATGTTAGAAAAGACTGCTTGAAATGACAACAAAGTCAATATTTCAAACATCTCAAACTTCATAATGAATGACAACGCTTCAAACTAGAAGCGATGATGCATTTTATTGATGCGCACTGAATATTAGGGTTAGCACATGGATAGTTTAGGCGATGTCGCTTCAAACAATAAGAGACATGCGATGCATCATGAAGCGACAATGCCTTCAACTTGTGCAACCGTGAGATTTTTTATGATCTCGTCGCGACGATGCGCTCACTTATGAAATATTTAGAGTCACCACCCGGAGCTTTCGGTGTCTCGAGAATAGATCAATTTTATAAGCACCAAAGTGCTACAAATATGACTCTGAATTCGATCCACACCAAAGGTTCTTGGGTAGGGGCTTCGGTTATTGATTGGAAAAGTTTTAGGCACCCAATCAACCTGCTAAATGCGGTATCTACTTATGGCTAAAACAAGAATAATGAAAAAGAAAAGAAAAAGGCTTCCTCATTGCCCAAAGGATCTTAAAATCCTATTTGTGCCCCTCCGTTCTTATAAAAAATTCGGCGGCATAACGGCACAAATGAGAGGATAGAGGAATAACCGAAAAGGTAGAGGAATAGAGGGGAGAATCGGAGCTCTCGGGCCCTTGTTGCACCACTGTGGAGACTTGCATTGGCTTGCTTCGGTGAGTTTTTGAAGGCTTGTATGATGAGAAATGGGGTTCTAACTCGTAAGGCTTGATAGATAAGAGGTAGAGGGGGAAGGCTAGGGGTAACACGCACCTAACGTAAGGCTTTTTGGTGAAATGCTAAGGTCTAAAGGGGTTTTTGAAGTTCTGGAATTTATGTGGGAATTGTGCACTAGAGGAGAGAGAGAAGGGATTCCTTAATCTCTTAATTACAAATTTTTTCAAGCCATTTGCAAGGGGAGGTGCCTCTCTATTTAAAGGAAAAAGAGGGGTTATGAGGGTGCATAGAGGCTAATTGGGATTAACAATTAGGTAATGGGCCATCTAAGGTTCCCTAGGGTTTTGGAGCCTTGAGAAAGGTGAGAAGGTGCTTCAATGGTGGATGATAGGGTCGGGCTTTAAACCACTTAAAGAGTTGCACATAGGTAGTAAATGGGTGCAACAAAACTAGTAAAACACACTCCAAAGGTCAAGGTGGTCAATAAGTCAAACCCTAATCATGAAATTCGAGATAAAAACCCAAGTTCACTGTTCATATGCTTGGTGCAACTATTAGTTGCACTGAGCATATGCACAGTAGAATAGTAGTGCACAATGGCTTTGGGAAGTCGATTGCCCGCGGGAGACCCACCTTAACGCTGGCGCAACTAATAGTTGCGCCAAATCCCTAAGGGGGTTCATTTGAATTTACCATTTTGCCCTTCAATTTCGGAATGCAATATCTTCTTATGTACAACTCTGATTGGGGTGATTCTTAGCCCGGTAGAAAGCTGAGGACTTCTACTTCTTAATGGTATGAGATTCGATTATAGTAGAAGGTCACAGAAAGTCCCATTGCACCACTCTTCATCTATTGCTAAGGAAAGCTAGGTTTAGGTCCGGAATGGGTTCTAAGGGTCAGGATGGGTTTCTAAGAGTTCGGGAAGGTTCATAAGGGATCTAGGGTGATTCCTAGGGGTTTGGGATGACTCTTAAGGCTTTGAAAATGTTTCAAAGGGTTCCATACATGCCATGAAAAGCTTAGAGATGCGTCTCTCTCAAAATGTGTCTCGATAGGGCCTTGAGCCAAATTTAGGTGTCTACAGATGACCCTCTTTGGTATTTGATCACTAATAATCGAATGTCAAAGAAAAGAGACATCCGAAGAGGCCCAAGGCATTACTAAGGGGTCCGCTGCATTTAGAATGAACTTCAAACATCATACGGGTAAAATAGTGAGAAAATGAAAGCCTTGTATGTCGGGAAATATGATCATTTCTCAAGGTAATCAGTTTCCAAGTGCTTAGCGACATTACTGGGCATAACCGAGGTGAAAAATGAGTTACAAAAGCCCAATAGCTGAGAAAAATTGTTGCTTCTCGAGATGATTTGAAGGAGTTTGATGTTCAAAATTAATTCTGAATGTAACAGCTTTGTAAGTAAGGAGGGTGATCGACCGACATTCAAAGATAGGTACAATGCAAGTACGTAAGGTTCCACAGTTTGTGTCCAACTATATGAGGCATTGACCGCCTCATCTGACTGGTCATGAGTGCCCCTGCTTGAAGCAGGGTTCGAAGTCTATGGGCGAACCCATTGGTCCCGTAGTTTTTTTAGCACGACCACCCGAGCGGAGTGAATAGATATCGCAATGCTTTTTGGGGAGTACGTGTCATTTTTCAATGTGCCTGGATCATCATGACTTAGAGCATCTAACCTCAAATAAAATTGAACAGATCCAGCTAAAATCTAGTATTTGCCGAAGGGGACACCTAATCCTGGTCTCTGCTGACAATGATTTTATAAATAATTTAACTATGCATAAACATACACCCATTAGTGCCGATAAACAATAAAGGCGATGGAAGTCTCAACCCAGATCTGATCCAGGTATAATTTACGAGAATAAACGACTATCCTACAGATACTCAGACGCAAGGCGTATACTTTACAGGGATATTGTGCTAATATAATTTTTAAACCTGCGAAAATGAGGGAAATGAACCTACGGATACTTAGACACAAGGCATATACTTTACAGGGATACTGTGCTAATACAATTTTTAAACCTGCTACATGCATGTTTACACATAGTTTGATTGATGTGTAGTTTCATTTTCAACAGGTTGGTCTCAACCAACGATTGATCTTTTTTATAACGAAGTTACCCGGACCTCAAACCCCGTAGGGTGCACGCCCAGGATGCGCAGACTAAGAGTCCGAACCTCCAAAATAACTTGTGATGAATCTCAAGATAGACACTCATGTTCCTATGAATCCAAAAGATAGAGTGTTTATCTCGAAGATTTAGCAGTGGCATTAACCTGATCGGAACATTGACCGTTTAATCAGGATTGACGCCGTTGCTCCTACTTTGAAGTAGGATCCGAAAATCTAAGGCGAGCCTTAGGCTTAGAACATTGATATAGCACAGTTGCACTGCCGATAAAATATTGACATTTCACCGCCTTGGAATATGCATGTGTGTACTGTGCGTCCAATCATATGAGGCATAGACCGCCTTTTTAAACTGGTCACGGGTGTCCCTACTTGAAGCAGGGCTCAAGGTCTTTGGGCGAACCCATTGATCTTGATGTTTATATAGCATGACTACCCGAGCGAAGAGAATAGATATCGCAACGCTTTTTGGGAGTACGTGCTATTTTTCAAAATGCACACACATTGTTTTTGTTATTTTATGTGAGAATTTGTTGACTTTTTATGTTTATCTTTTTATGTGATTTCTTGATTTTGGATTATTATTTTATGTGATTTTTTTTAGATTTTAAGTTATCATTTCATGTGATTTTATCACTTTATTACTTTTATTATTTTATGAGAATTATTTTTTGGATTTTCTTTACCTTTTTTAAGTTATCATTTTATGTGATTTTTTTTTGGTTTTTTATAGCTATCATTTTATGAGATTTTTCTGCTCTTTTGGAGCTATCATTTTATGCGAATTATTCTATTATTTTATGTGAATTATTCTATCATTTTATGTGAATTATTTTTGGCTTTTTATGTGGGATTTTTTAATCATTTTTTGGTCTTTTTCATATTTTTCTATGTAGGATAGGGATGCCTACTGATCTCGACCCACTTTATTCTAGCACGACTTCCTGGAAAAGCCGAATGAGGATCAACATGCCTTTTGGGAGCATGTGCATCTGCCGGGAGTAATCAAACGACGAGAGGGGGGACCGGGCCATGTAAGTAACCCGTAACAGGTCCAAAGACCCGCTCACAAGTGGCTGGCACAACTGTTAGTTGTGCCAAGACAAAAGAAGGCTTAAAGTAGCCTGGCGCAACTATTAGTTGTGCCAAGCATGGCTGGGGAACAGATTTAAACAGCCCGAGTTCAGGCATCCATGGCACATTTTCAAAATTTTTTTTCTCCCCCTCTTAAACTGAAAACCGGCCTCTCCTAGGGTTCCTTTACATCGCCTCTATGTCAAGCAGTGAATATTTTTTTTCACCTCCTAACCTAACCTTTGTTAGACCCTTGAGATGACTAATAATGTGCTTTGAGTATATTTTGTACTTAAGCAATAAATTATAAGCTTAATACAGACTTCCACTTAAAAGAGCCCAAGAAGCACTGTGCTACCCAACTGGAAAGGGTTGAGACCAAGTCTAGCTACAAGGAATAAAGGTTGAATATGCTAAGAGGTTGAATATGCTAAGAGGTTGAATATGCTAAGAGGTTGCTACCCAAGAAGTGTGCCAGCTGTGAAAGCACAAGGTAGAATCTATCGAGAGGTTAAATCTAGCTGTCGAGAGGTTTGGATGCTTGAAAGCCAAGCGTCGAGAGGTGCAAATAAGCTGTCGAGAGGTGCCATGAAGTTGTCGAGAGCTCCCCAGCACTTGTCGAGAGGATTTAAAGAGAAACTATAAAGTTGTCGAGAGGATACCTGGAGATGCAGGGGAAGTCAAGAGGTTCCAAGATACGTATCGCGAGGTTCAACTAAACCCGTCGAGCAGTGCAAGATAACTTGTCGATAACTTATCTGAAGCAACGTTCCTTCTCACGAGGATAAAGCCAACCTGTCGAGCACTTCACTGAAGATTATATAACTCGTCGACAAGATTGTCTATAACTTGTTGAGAGGATGAGTGTGGAACTGGGCAGAATGAAGAAATGAGCCTTCAATCCTATCGATAAGTTCAAATCAATCTCTCGAGATGTTCTCCCAACCTGTCGACAGGATCTTCATTAACCTCTCGAGATATCTCCAATCCTATCGAGAGCTACTCTCAGCCCTGTCGAGATGCTGCCAAACCTGTCGACTGACTACTTCAATCTTGTTGAAAAGTCTGTGAAGTTGTCGAAAGCCAATGCAATCTGTCGACGTGAACATAAAGCAGATTCTGAACTTGTTGAGAGGATCTATGAACCTCGCGACACTCAATTTAGCAACTTCTCAGCATCTTTCTTCAGCAGCTGCCAACTTTAGAGTTCTGTGCATGAGTTCCAAAGCACTTCAGCGACCCCTGGGGGTATTTTTCATACTAAACTACGCACGATTGGAAACCCTAACCGCATCACCTATTCCCGCCAGTTGAGAACCAATGAGAGAAGAGATTCTAGAAGAGAAATCGACCACATCAGCAGCCTAGCAGAATATAATTATTCCCTTACGCTCTGATTGGCTGAAACGGATCTGAGGACAGAGGAGAGTATAAAAGCTTGAAGAAAATATAAAACAACCATCCAAAAATTGAGAGAACCAGAGCTTAGTGCGAGATCCATTATTCCCTCTAAATTCTCCCTTCTTCTTCCTTCTTATCCCATCTCTCTTTAGCTAATCATGAGTGGCTAAACTCTTTTCAGTAGTTAAGGTGAGGTCTTGAGCTGTAAATTGAGAGATTTAGAGGCTTGTAAGAGACTGTATATTGCACAGATTACAGATCTGGGCACAATAGTATTGTAAGGTTACAATATAATTATAGTTTTTAAAGATGATTCTAATCTATATTTCACTTTTTTGTATTTGATTTCCCTGGATTGGATACTCTTGCAGATGCTAGCAAGAAATGGGAAGCTGGTAGCCAGGCATCTACAACATCTGTAATGGTTTACTTGTTTAAATAAAGATCAATAGATTGGAATAATCTCGGCGATGAACTGTATCCAGTAGAAGGGCAGATCATAAATTTAAGACTGTATCCAGTAGAAGGGCAGAGCCTAACCTCAGGATTGCTTTGATCCATTAATGGAGATTGGATTTTTATACCTCACCTCTGTTGGGAGAACTTGGGTAGATCAATAGGGTGGAGTAATCTCGGGGATGAACTATTTTCAGCAGAGCGACAGATCATAAACTTAGGACTGTATCTAGCAGAAGGGCAGATCCTTACCCCAGGATTGCTTTGATCCATTGGTGGATTCAGGGGAACCTGAGAAGCTTGGAGCCAGAAAAGAGGATTGTTGCAAATCTGTTCTATGCATTGCCTTTGATTCCTTTGATTTTCAGTGAGAGACCAATACCCCTAGCTGCTATTCTCTACCTTTTGATTTTTCATCTCTTCTATATCTCCTCTTATCTTTGTGTTTGATTAGATCTGGATCACTTGCATTTAATTTTTGTAGTTTGTAGTAAACGTGACAAAAAACCCAAAAACCTCTCCTCTTTTCTGCTTTAGTTTAGTTTAAATTAGGATAGAGTGCCAGATCTACTCTAGATTTGGAGATTACCATAATTAAATCACATTTCCCTATGGACATACCCTTACTTACCTTTTAAAACTTGCTACAACAGCTCTGATTCTTGCAGGACTGGCTGCTTGCCTTTATTCAATATTACTATAATTTGTGTAGTTAATCTGCTATTTTAGTCATTTAATAATTTCTAAGGTAGTAGCACAACAAGTTTTTGGCGCTGCTGTCGGGGATCTGTGTTTTTAAAAGTGGCAGATCTAAGTTTTCTCATTTTTAGATTTAGATTTTTCATTGACTGTTAAGTGTTTGAGTAATTTCTACTTTAGTCTTTGTGTAGTTTTACTCTGTTTCAGATCTGGATCTGTATAGCTAAGAGGAGCTCTGTATCACTTGGAAGAACAAGCATTGCTTAAGTTTGCATCTCTTAACTTTATTTATATTCTTAGATCTATAGTTGAGTGGATCTGCAGTTTTATAATTGGCTGTCTTGTGATTGTTTTATTGATCTTTCTGCTGTGACTATTTGAGTTTTATTTGGTTGTTGTTATGTGTATGCTTGGGAGGAGATCTCTTAAGCCTGAGAGTGCACCTTTGAACCTTGAGGTTGAAAGTTTTCTTAGACCCAAGCACCCCTTACACATAACTGTGATTTCTAGTAATAGTTCTGAAATGGGTGAGCAACCTAGGACTTTTGAAAGAATTCAATGTACCAAGGGTTTACCATTCTCCCTTCTGCATTCAATTCCATGCTGTTCAAGGGAACTATGAGATCAAGTCTTCTATCATACAGATGTTACCCTCATACCATGGCCTTAGCAAAGAAGACCCATATAAGCATATTGATAAATTTTTGGGACTGTGCACTACATTCAATATTGTAGGTTTGGGGGAGGAAGCAACTAGGTTGAGACTAAAAGATAGAGCCAAGACTTGGTTGTTAATACTTCCACCCAACAATATTCAGTCCTGGAATGATCTTCAATGTCAGTTTTTGGCCAAGTTTTTTCCCATGTCCAAAACAAGTCAGTTGAGGAAGAGCATTATCTCATTTGCTCAAGCCCCAACTGAAGATTTTCACCAAGCTTGGGAGAGATTTAAAGAACACTTGAAGCAATGTCCCCATCACCAAATTCCTGAATGGCAATTTGTCCAAAGTTTTTATCAAGGAATTGATCCTAAAAGCAGGGATATGGTTGATACTTCTTGTGGTGGTACATACCTTTACAAGACTGTAGATGAGGCTTGGGACTTATTTGATATTATTAGTGAAAACTCCATGCAAAGGAAGACCTGGGCAAGAGATGTTGAGACCTCTAAATTGGTGAGAGAAAATACTACCAGAGGAAAAATGTATGAGGTGTGTCATATGCCAGTCTCCCACTCACTCCCTTGAGGAATGTCCCTCAGCTGTCTAATTTTCAGATTTTATAATAGAACATGTGAATGGTGCTCAATCTTATGCATAATAGCCTACTGCTGGTTATCATTGGAGAAACCACCCCAACTTGAGGTGGAGACAAGATAACTTTCAAAACCAGCAGCAGCCACTACAGTCCATGCCCTATAGGAATACCCAATCATACTAGTAGAATTATTTTCCAAGGCCCCAATACCAATAACCTATAGCTCAGCTAATGGTTCAGCCTATGGCTCAGCCTGTACATCAAAGTGCACCAGCCCCAGCACCCTCTAGGACCCTTACATTTGAAGAGTAAGTTCTGGCTTCACTGTAGAATTTAAGCCCTTTATCTCAAACTGTTAACTCCCATAGTCAAAGCATCAAGAAGATAGAGGACCATCTTGGTTAGCTATGCAATTCTTTGGCTAGGAGAGAAGAGGGGAGATTGCCCAGTCAGCCTATGAACAATCTAAAGGATCGAAGACGAACGCCCAAACCTAGAAAAGCTAGAGTCCTATCTCTAGGCTCGATCCCACCTCAAATCTAACGAGAGTTGCGCATCGGATTGGACACCCTATTCCAATCTCACATGGTTTACCTACTGGTATTCTACGAACCCGAAGGTATTATGATAGTTTTGAGATTAATCTTAAATTAATTTTATCTAATTTTGGCAAATCGCATCAAAATCATATTCACGCATTTTAGGGTTTCTGTCCCGCGTCACATATCAACGATAACAGATCTTCAAGTGACAAGCTCAATCACTTGTTCTCCCTTGTTCTCAGCCGCTGCTTCCGTAATGTTAGAAAAGACTGCTTGAAATGACAACAAAGTCAATATTTCAAACATCTCGAACTTTGTAATGAATGACAACGCTTCAAACTAGAAGCGATGATACATCTTATTGATGCACGTTGAATATTCGGGTTAGCACATGGATAGTTCATGGGCTGACTGGGAAATCTCCTCTCTTCTCTCCTAGCCAAAGAATTAGATAGCTGACCAAGGTGGTCCTCTATCTTCATGATGTTTTGACTGTGGGAGTTAACAGTTTGAGATGAAGGGCTTAAATTCTGCAGTGAAGCCAGAACTTGCTCTTCATCCTAGAGGGTGCTGGGGCTGGTGCACTTTGATGCACAAACTGAGCCATAGGCTAAACCATTGGCTGAGCCATATGCTGAGCCATAGGCTGTTGGTATTGGGGCCTTTGAAAATAATTCTGCTGGTATGGCTGGGCATTCCTATAGGGCATAGACTGTAGTGGCTGCTGTTGCTATTGGTTTTAAAAGTTATCTTATCTCCACCTCAAGTTGGGATGGTTTCTCTAATGATAACCAACAGTAGACTGTTGTCCATAGGGCTGAGCAACATTCACATGTTCCATTATAAAATCTGGAAATTAGACAGCTGAGGGACATTCCTCAAGGGAGTGAGTGGGAGACTAACATATGACACATGTCTCCTCCACTTTAGCAACCATTGGAGACTGCATTGCTCCCATAAGCTTATCAAACTTTTGGGTCAGGCTGTCCACTTTCCTCTCCAAATCATTATGTCCACTCACCTCATATATTTGTCCTCTGGTGGTATTTTCTCTCACCAATTTAGGGGTCTCAACATCTCTTGCCCATGTCTCCTTAACATGGAGTTTTCACTGATGATATCAAATAACTCCCACGCCTCATCTACAGTCTTGTGGAGGTATGTACCACCACAAGAAGCATCAATCATATCCCTGCTTTTAGGATCAATTCCTTGATAGAAACTTTGGAGAAGTTGTCATTCAGAAATTTGGTGATGGGGACATTGCTTCAAGTGTTCTTTAAATCTCTCTCAGGCTTGGTAAAAATCTTCAGTTGAGGCTTGAGTAAAGGAGATAATGCTCTTCCTCAATTGACTTGTTTTGGACATGGGAAAAAACTTGGCTAAAAACTGACATTGAAGATCATTCCAGGACTGAATACTGTTGGGTGGGAGTATTGACAACCAAGTCTTGGCTCTATCCTTTAGTCTCAACCTGGTTACTTCCTCCCCCAAACCTACAATATTGAATGTAGTGCACAGTCTTAAAAATTTATCAATATGCTTATATGGGTCTTCTTTTCTCAGGCCATGGTATGAGGGTAACATCTGGATGATAGAAGACTTGATCTCATAGTTCCCTTGAATAACAGGGAATTGAATGCAGAAAGGGGAATTGTAAACCCTTGGTGCATTGAATCCTTTAAAGTCCTAGGTTGCTCACCCATTTCAGAACTATTACTAGAAATCACAGTTGTGTGTAAGGGGTGCTTGGGTTTAAGAAGTCTTTCAACCTCAAGGTTCAAAGGTGCATTCTCAGGCTTAAGAGATCTCCTCCCAAGCATACACATAACAACAACCAAACACAACTCAAATAGTCACAGCAGAAAGATCAATAAAACAATCACAAGAAAGATAATTATAAAACTGCAGATCTACTCAACTACAGATCTAAGAATGTAAACAGAGTTAAGAGATGCAAACTTAAGCAATGCTTGTTCTTTTGAGTGATACAGAGCTCCTCTTATCTCTACAGATCTAGATCTGGAATAGAGTAAAATTACACAAAGGCTAAAGCAGCAATTAGTCAAACACTTAACAGTCAATGAAAAATCTTAATCTAAAAATGAGAAAACTTAGATCTACCACTTTCAAAAATACAGATCCCCGATAGCGACGCCAAAAACTTATTATTGTGCAAGTACCTTAGCAATTATTATATGATTAAAACAATAGATTAACTGTACAAATTATAGCATAATTGAATCAAGGCAAGCAGCCAGTCCTGCAAGAATCAGAGCTGTTGTAGCAAGTTTTAAAGGTAAGTAAGGGTATATCCATAGGGAAATGTGATTTAATTATGGAAAATCTTCAGATCTAGAGTAGATCTGGCACTCTATCCTAATTTAAACTAAACTAAAGCAGGAAAGAGGAGAGGTTTTTGAGTTTTTTGTCATGTTTACTAAAAACTACAAAAATTAAATGCAAGTGATCAAGATTTAATCAAATATAGAGGTAAGAGGAGATATAGAAGAGATGAAAAATCAAAAGGTGGAGAACAACAACTAGGGGTATTGGTCTCTCACTAAAAATCAAAGGAATCAAAGGTAATGCAGAGAACTGATTTGCAACAATCCTCTTTTCTGGCTCCAAGCTTCCCAGGTTCCTCCAAATCCACCAATGGATCAAAGCAATCCTGAGGTTACGATCTGCCTTTCTGCTGGATATAGTCCTATGTTTATGATCTGCCCTTCTACTAGAAATAGTTCATCCCCATGATTACTCCAACCTATTGATCTACCCAGGTTCTCCCGACAGAGGTGAGGTATAAGAATCCAATCTCCATCAATGAATCAAAGAAATCCTGAGGTTAGGCTCTACCCTTCTGCGTGATACAGTCTTAAGTTTATGATCTGCCCTTCTATTAGATACAGTTCATCCCCGAGAGTACCCTAATCTATTGATCTTGATTTGAACAGATAAACTATTGCAGGTGCTACAGATGCGAGGATAACAGCTCCTCATTTTTGGCTGACATCCATAGGAGTATCCAATCCAGGGAAATTAAATAAGAAAAAGTGAAATATAGATTAGAATCATCTTTAAAAACTATAATTATATTGTAACCTTACAATACTATTGTGCCCAGATCTGTAATCTGTGCAATATACAGTCTCTTACAAGCCTCTAAATCTCTCAATTTACAGCTCAAGACCTCACCTTAACTACTGAAAAGAGTTTAGCCACTCATGATTAGCTAAAGAGAGATGGGATAAGAAGGAAGAAGAAGGGAGAATTTAGAGGGAATAATGGATCTCGCACTAAGCTCTGGTTCTCTCAATTTTTGGATGGTTGTTTTATATTTTCTTCAAGCTTTTATACTCTCCTCTGTCCTCAGATCCGTTTCAGCCATTCAGAGCGTAAGGGAATAATTATATTCTGCTAGGCTGCTGATGTGGTCGATTTCTCTTCTAGAATCTCTTCTCTCATTGGTTCTCAACTGGCGGGAATAGGTGATGCGGTTAGGGTTTCCAATCGTGCGTAGTTTAGTATGAAAAATACCCTCGGGGTCGCTGAAGTGCTTTGGAACTCATGCACAGAACTCTAAAGTTGGCAGCTGCTGAAGAAAGATGCTGAGAAGTTGCTAAATCGAGTGTCAAGAGGTTCATAGATCCTCTCGACAGGTTCTAAATTTTCTTTATGTTCACGTCGACAGGTTACATTGGCTTTCGACAGCTTTGCAGACTTTTCGATAGGATTGAAGTAGCCAGTTGACAGGTTTGGAAACATCTCGACAGGACTGAGAGTAGCTCTCGATAGGATTGGAGATGAAGATCCTATCGACAGGTTGGGAGAACATCTCGAGAGATTGATTTAAACCTGTCGACAGGATTGAAGGCTCATTTCTTCATTCTGCGTAGTTCCACACTCATCCTCTCGACAAGTTATAGACAATCCTGTCGACAAGTTATATAATCTTCAGTGAAGTGCTCGACAGGTTGGCTTTATCCCCGTGAGAAGGAACGCTGCTTCAGGTAAATTATCGACAGGTTATCTTGCATTGCTCAATAGGTTTAGTTGAACCTCACGATAAGTATCTTGAAACCTCTTGCCTTCCCTTGCATCTCCAGGTATCCGCTCGACAGCTTGGTAGTTTCTCTTTAGATCCTCTCGACAGGTGTTGGGGAGCTCTCGACAGCTTCATGGCACCTCTCGAAAGCTTATTTGCACCTCTCGACGCTTGACTTTCGAGCATCAGAACCTCTCGACAGCTAGATTTAACCTCTCGATAGGTTCTGCCTTGTGCTTCCACAGCTGGCACACTTCTTGGGTGTGTTAATCTTCATTTATTCCACACTCAGCAACCTCTTGGCAGGTTCAACCTTTATTCCTTGTAGCTAGACTTGGTCTCAAGCCTTTCCAATTGGGTAGCACAATGCTTCTTGGTTGCTTTTAAGTGGAAGTCTGTATTAAGCTTGCAATTTATTGCTTAAGTATAAAATATACTCAAAACACATTATTAGTCATCTCAAGGGTCCAACAAAGGTTAGGTTAGGAGGTGAATATTTTTTTTCACTGTTTAACATAGAGCGCGATGTAAAGGAACCCTAGGAGAGGCCGGTTTTTGGTTTAAGAGAGGGGGAGAAATTTTTTTTCGAAATTGTGCCATGGATGTTTGAACTCGGGCTATTTAAATCTGTTCCTCAGCCATGCTTGGTGTAACTAATAGTTGTGCCAGGCTACTTTAAGCCTTCTTTTGGCTTGGTTCAACTAACAGTTGCGCAAGCGACTTGTGAGCGGGTCTTTGGGCCTGTTCGGGTCACTTTGATGGCTCGGTCCCTCCCTCTCGTCGTTTGATTACTCCCAACAGATGCACACGCTCCCAAAAGGCATGCTGATCTTCATTCGGCTTGCCTGAGAAGCCGTGCTAGAATAAAGTGGGTCAAGATCAGTTGGTATCCCTATCCTACACAGAAAAACATGAAAAAGACCAAAAAATGATTAAAAAATCCCACATAAAAAGTCAAAAATAATTCACATAGAATGATAGAATAATTCACATAAAATACTAGAATAATTTGCATAGAATGATAGCTCTGAAAGAACAAAAAAATCTCATAAAATGATAACTATAACAAAAAAAAAAAAAAAATCACATAAAATGATAACTTAAAAAGGTAAAGAAAATCCCAAAAATAATTCTCATAAAATAATAAATGTAAAAAAGTGACAAAATCACATGAAATGATAACTTAAAATCTAAAAAAAGTCACATAAAATAATAATCCAAAATAAAAAAATCACATAAAAAGATAAACATAAAAAGTCAACAAATTCTCACATAAAATAACAAAAATAATGTGTGTGCGTTTTGAAAAATAGCGCGTACTCCCACAAAGCGTTGCGATATCTATTTGCTCCGCTCGAGTAGTCGTGGTACATAAACATCAAGATCAATGGGTTCGCCCAAAGACCTTGAGCCCTGTTTCAAGCGGGGACACTCGTGACCAGTTAAAAAAGGCGGCCTATGCCTCATATGATTGGACGCACAGTACGCACATGCATATTCCAAGGCGGTGAAATGCCAATATTTTATCGACAGTGCAGCTGTGTTATATCAATGTTCTAAGCCTAAGGCTCGCCTTAGATTTTGGATCCTACTTCAAAGTAGGGGAAACGGTGTCAATCTGGATCAAACGGTCAATGTTTCGATCAGGTTAATGCCACTGCTAAATCTTCGAGATAAACACTTTGTCTTTTGGATTCATAGGAACATGAGTGTCTAACTTAAGATTCATCACGAGCTATTTCGGAGGTGTGGACTCTTGGTCTGCGCTGCCTGGGCATGCGCCCTACGGGGTTTGAGGTCCGATTAACTTCGTTATAAAAAAGATCAATCGTTGGTTGAGACCAACCTGTTGAAAATGAAACTACACATCAATCAAACTATGTGTAAACATGCATACAGAAGGATTCATTTCCCTCATTTTCGTAGGTTTAAAACTTGTATTGACACGGTATCCCTGTAAAGTATACGCCTTACGTCTGAGTATCTGTAGGATGGTCGTTTATTTTCGTAAATTAAACCCGAGCTGGATCTGGGTCTAGACTTCCATCACCTTTGTTGCTTATTACCCCTAACGGGTGCATGTTTATGCATAGTTAAATGATTTATAAAATTATTATCAACAGTGACCAGGATTAGGTGTCCCCTTCGGTAGACACCAGATTTTAGCCGGATCTGTTCGATTTTATTTGAGGTTAGATGCTCTAGGTCATGATGATCCGTGGCACGTTGAAAAATGACATGTACTCCCCAAAAAGCATTGCGATATCTATTCGCTCTGCTTGGGTGGTCGTGCTAAAAAAACTACGGGATCAATGGGTTCGCCCAAAGACTTTGAACCCTACTTCTAGCAGGGGCACCCGTGACCAGTTAGATGAGGCAGTCAATGCCTCATATGGTTGGACACAAACTGTGGAACCTTACGTACTTGCGTTGCACCTATCTTTGAATATGGGTCGATCACCCTCCTTACTTACGAAGCTGTTGCATTCAGAATTAATCTTGAACATCAAACTCCTTCAAATCATCTCGAGAAGCGACAGTTTTTCTTAGCTATTGTGCTTTTGCAACTTATTTTTTACCTCGGTTATGCCTAGTAATGTCGCTAAGCGCTTGAAAACCGATTATCTTGAGAAACGACCACTTTTCTCGACATACAGGGCTTCCGTTTTCTCACTATTTTACCCGTCTGATGTTTGAAGCTCATTCTGAATATAGCGGACCCGTTAGTAATACCTTGGGCCTCTTTGGATGTCCCTTTTCTTTGGCATTCGATCATTAGTGATCGAATACCAAAGAGGGGCATTTGTAGACACCCAAAATTGGCCCAAGGCCTGATCGAGACACATTTTGAGAGAGACGCACCTCCAAGCTTTTGATGGAACCCTTAGAAATCTTTTTGAAGCCTTAGGAGTCATCCCAAACCCTTAAGAATCACCCTAGATCCCTTATGAACCTTCTCGAACCCTTAGTAACCAATCCCGACCCTTAAAACCCATTCCAGACCTAAACCTAGCTTTCCTGAGCAATGGATGAAGAGTGGTGCAACATGGCTATTTGTGACCTTTTACTGTGATCAAATCTCATACCATTAAGAAGTAGAAGTCTTCAGCTTTCCAACGGGCCAAGAATCACCCCAATCGGAGCTGTACATAAGAAGATATTGCATTCTAAAACTGAAGGGCAAAATGATAAATTGAAATGAACCCCCTTAGGGATTTAGCGCAACTAATAGTTGCGTCAATCAATTTCTCCTCAGAAATGGCTTGGTACAACAATTAGTTGCGCCAGCATTAAGGTGGGTCCCTCGCGGGCAGTTGACTTCCCAAAGCCATTGTGCACTACTATTCTACTGTACATATGCTTGGCGCAACTAATAGTTGCGCCAGACATATGAACAGTGATTGGGGTTTGACTTGTTGACCACCTTGACCTTTGAAGTATATTTTGCTAGTTCTGTTGCACCCATTTACTACCTATATGCAACTCCTTAAGTGGTTTAAAGTCTCACTCTATCATCCACCATTGAAGCACCTTCTCACATTTTTCAAGGCTCTAAAAACCCTAGGAAACCTTAGATGGCCCATTACCTAATTGTTAATCCTAATTAGCCTCAAAGCACCCTCCTAATCTCTCTTTTTCCTATAAATAGAGAGGCACCCCCCCTTACAAATGGCTTGAAAAAATTTGCAATTAAGAGATTAAGGAATCCCTTCTCTCTCTCCTCTAGTGCACAATTCTCATATAAATTCTAGGTGTGTGTTACCCCTAGCCTTCCCCCTCTACCTCTTAGCTATCAAGCCTTAGGAGTTAGAATCCCATTTCTTATCATACAAGCCTTAGGAGTTACAATCTCATTTCTTATCATACAAGCCTTCAAAAACTCATCGAAGCAAGCCAACACAAGGCTCCACAGTGGTGTAACAAGGGCCCGAGAGCTCTGACTCTCCCCTCTCTTTCTCTATCTTCTCCGTTATTCCTCTATCCTCCCATTTGTACCGTTACACCGCTGAATTTTTGGTAGGAACGGAAGGGCACAAATAGGATTTTAAGATCCTTTGGGCAAGAGGAAACTTTTTTCTTTTCTTTTTCATCATTCTTATTTTAGCCATAAGTAGAGATCGCATTTAGCAGGTTGATTGGGTGCCTAACACCTTCCCAATCAATAACCTAAGCCCCTACCCAAGAACCTTTAGTGTGGACTAGATTCAGAGTCATATTTGTGGCACTTTGGTGCTTATAAAATTGATCTATTCTCGAGACACCAAAAGCTCTGGGTGGCGACTCTAAATATTTCATAAGTGAGCGCATCATCGCGACGGGAACGTAAAAAATCTCATGATTGCATAGGTTGAAGGCGTTGTCGCTTCATGATGCATCACATGTCTCTTATTGTTTGAAGCGGCAACGCCTTAAGTATCCATGTGCTAACCCTAATATTCAGCATGCATCAAGAAGATGCATATCATCGCTTCTAGTTTGAAGTGTTGTCATTCATTATGAAGTTTGAGATGTTTGAAATATTGACTTTGTTGTCATTTCAAGCAGTCTTTTCTAACATTACGGAAGCAACGGCTTTTTGTATTTCAAAGAAAAAAGTGGTTTTGCCTTCCGCCGATTTAATCATCACTCCATATCCTTTCTTTTATCAGCCGTCTCTAAAAATCCTTAATCTTAAACTCTAAACCATGGTGGAACAGCCCAACTGGTCGGAGATAAGTAAAACCTTGATCATCTTATCGAAAGGGAGAAGTACACGTTTTTTGTTCTTATGGCCAAGAATGAGAGGTTGATTCAAAGGCAAAAGGTCGAGCTCCAAGCGCTTTGGACTGAGAAGGAGAGGCAGTTGCTCCAATAACGACGCATTCTGGACGAAGTTGAATCGTCTACCATGGCCCCCCCTTACCCTACATCCCATCCTAACTCTCCACCCTCTTCCCCATCTTCATACCCCTACCCTCTCGATCTCCACTTCCTCTACGAAGAGAGCAAGTTGATGACATCCCAGAGTCGGGATGAGGCACTTTTTTTGGCGGGATAAATTTTGAAGATGATGCACAACGCTTCTCATTTGTATGTCTAGTTTTGTCCTATATTTTCTTTTCCTTCTTATACAATGTATTTTTATAATTAGTCTCAGATTATATGAATACAAACATAGAATGTTTAATTTCATCAAGAGAGAGAACATAGCACACATTTTCTCGATTATATGAATACAATCTCTGCTTTTCTCTTCGTGGAGGCTCCAACGCGTCTACAAAAAACGTCAACGCTTCGAGAAGGCAGATTAACAATATATCTTGTGAATAATGTATTAAAAAATTCTCGTGTACTATGATCATTTTATATTGTTTATCTATCCTATGTAATAAGTGATTCTACATCGTCACTGGCATCCCAATTCTCTTCCTGGTGCATGCTGATGGCATGTCCAACCTCGGCCCTGAAAGTTTCGATGTCTTCCTGCTTGAAATCTAATTGGAGTTCCATGCTTAAATAATCTACATATTTTATCGCGAAAACCCTGCAGTCATAATCGCTTGTTTAGCTTGGCGCAACGACATCCTCACTGCCCTACAACCATCTGTCAAAAATGGAATCCACGACTTAAAAAAAGTAAAATATAAGTTACACATGCATCTAATTCAAATAGAAGGGAGCGCTGATACCCCATTGTCAAAGTGTTGACGCCCCATTGTCAAAGCACTGACTCGCAAATGTCAAAGCACTTACGCTCCAATGTCAAAGCGCTGATCCCCCAATTTCAAAGCGTTGATGCCTCAATGTCAAAGCGTTGACACCCCATTTTCACAGTGTTGACCTCGATGTCAAAGCCTTGACCCCCCATATTAAACACGGCAATGCTTTCGCTAAGAGCTAAAAGCTATTCCGACGTTACTTTTGACAGTATTTGAGCTTAGCTTACTGTTGGGCTATTTTAAGTGCTTGCTACTGACTTTAATGGAGACAGTGATAAGAATGGGGTGAATGAAAATGAATGAAAGGTGAATTGAAAATGACAGAGCAACAAGCCTAAAATATGCACAGTCCTGTAAGATACAGGGCCTGTTGTAGCAAGTTTTGATAAGTAAGAGTTTGTCCCACAGGGAAGTTGATCTAAAGCTCCAAGGGAGCTATCCTTAGTAGGCCCTCCAGATCTGACTACAGATCTGGTAATCCTAAATGGAAGGGGATTTAGGGTCACTATAATCTAAATTCTAAGGTATCCTAATGGCTAGATTACAGAAAGGGTTAAGAAGGATGGTGGAGTGAGAAAATAAATATAAAAGGGTGAGAAGTATGTTATTAGGTACAGATCTGAGGGTCTTGTAACTCAGGCTCAGATTTGTTGCTATAGAAATCCTGTCCAATAGTTACATTATCACCAAAGAGGAGAAAGAATCCAACTCACCCATGTGCCATGATCCAATCCCTTAAGGCTATAACCTGTCCACTTAAATGGTCACAGACTATCCAATAGGGGAACCACAATCCAGAGATGGGTCAGAACAAGTTTATCATTGTAGGCACTACTTCATCCAGGCTACAAGCTCAAGAATTCATAGGAACCTAATCCTCTAAAGTTCTGTGTGTGGGGCTAGGCCTACAAAGTGCACAAGCCTGGACACACAGGACCAGCAAGAGTTTGAGTACTAGCTTTTAAGCATGGCTGTTCACTGCTTTAGAAAGACTCCAGTGATCCAGTCACAAGCCTACAATCTCTACGGCCAATTCAGATCTGCAATTTGATGGTGGATCTATTCACTATAGGGGAGTCTGTCACTGCACAATCTCTCACAAGGCTACAAGCACAAGTGCAGAGAAGAAGAATCTGTCTTAGTTCCATGACTTGGCCTCACCCTAGGGCTATAATCTGTCCACTTGAATGGTCACAGACTATCCACAGAGGTTATCCTCCTCACAAATGCCTAAGAAAGAACAAGAACATTGCTGCCGGCACCATGTTCACAAGGCTACAAGCACAAGTTCCCATGGGAATTCAGATTTAGTGGGTCCTGTGGTGGGGGAAGGCCTGCAAAGTGCCTAACCTGGACACATAGGTCACTTAGATCTAAATAGTACCTTAGAAGCAATCCTTTATTGCTTACAAAACAACTTAGCAATAGAGGATCTCAAGGCAGCAGCCTTGTACAACACAACTCACAACAAAAATAACATCACATATATACAACAGATCCTATTGCAAAATAACATCACATATATATAACATATCCTATTACAAAAACTCCATTAAAATCTATACCAGATAATCATACAAAAGGCATAGCCAGCAAGTGCTAGACTATGGAGAGAAAGAAAGAGGTAAAATAGGAAAACTCCTAAACCCTAACCTTAACCTACTGTAATTCTACAGTTGGTTGTTGGAGAAGAAGCACAGAAGTTAAGTCCCAAAGAAGAGTCGATCCTCAAACCTAAGCTAGGCTTAGGCTTATATAGCAGTCAGCTTCCCCTCCAATTAGGGTTAGGAAAATCCTAATTTCTCCATGTAATTGTGTGGCGGCCCGAGATCTCACAACCTATTAATTGTAAGATCTTAGACCGTACCTTCGTATCGAGAACCATAGAAACATACTAAGGCGATAAAAGCACCTTAAATAACGGAAGATAAAATTTCTTTAAAACATTAATTAATCTAAATAAAACCCATGATAATGTTCTTATTCCAATAACAAGTCCAACATAATTAAAGCTTAAACAGTTTAGATACAATACTAACTGATCAATGTCCCATTTATTTAAAATTACTAATAACTAGAAAGGCAAATAGCTAATTAGGCCACGAAGCCATCATCGCCATTCAGTCCAGTTTCTTGAGCACCATGTGTCGTCTCATCGCCATAGACCCATACATTGTCATTGGCAACACCTGTCTCATCTGGTTACCCACATAAACAAGGGGTGTAAGTTTACACTTGTATGGACCAGACATGCAATCCATTGAAGCATAAAATATCAATCCTAGCCATATAACATTTCGATATCTCATGTATGTGTGCATGTGGCATATATAATCTCACTAAGTTGAAATGAACTGAACGTAAACATATATATTAATATTACATGAATGCATCATATCTTTTAATTTCATCTTTCTTGTCATTTAATGCACGTTAGACTCCGTCCCGCTCAAGACGTTGGGTCTTAATCATGCTTATCACTTGTTAGTTAGACTCCGTCATGCTCAAGATGTTGGGTCTAATGAATCATGTTATTTATTGCATGTCAAACTTCGTCCCGCTCAAGACGTTGGGCTGAATCATGCTCATCATACTCTTATTCAGTTAGACTCCATCTTACACAAGATGTTGGGTCTAATACCTTCTTAGACTCCATCGAGTACAAGATGTTGGGTCTAATGCTCATTAATCATGGCTTGACATTTCATCGTATTTTACGTATCTTGATTGTGAATTATATAGATCATCATGGGACATATAAAGTGCATGAGAGTGATATCATACTACATATGCATTTAAGTGCATTTAATCATAGTACGTAAATATCAAAGTGTACACAATCATGATACATAAATATTACAATACATATCATACGATCATGGTGCGTAAAACAGCCCAAGAATTCTGAAAATAGTATCAAAATACAACTTTGGGTCATCGGGAACTTAGTGCTACTTACAGCTCAATTTGGACCTTTAAGACGTCAGATTAAGAAACTGTCTAAAACACAAAAGTTGTAGAGCTCGTCGTCAGCTTTCCAACGCCATACGAATCGCATCAATCCGAATTCGAGACAGAAAGTTATAGCCAAAATACCGAGGTAATATCTGATGCAAAGTTTGGCGGGAGTTCACGAAAATTGCTTTTAGGTGTCAATCGATTGATTTCAATCCGTGAGCACGCCTCAAAATACATCAAATCACATGGTAGAATTTAATCGAACTTCTTTTTAATCCAACATTATTAACATTAAAAATCTATTAATCATAGCATGCATTCATTTAATCATTCCATCATTATCTATGAAATAAAATCACTAATTTATATAAAAATTTATTAATAAAAAATAATATTTTAAGATCAATGGAAAGCATGATTTCTCCATACCTAGATCGATCGTACCACCACGATTAGATTCAGATCCCAACAATGAAGATGATTTTAGAAGAAGGTGAAGGCCGCTTGAGAATATACACTAATGTCTCACCGCAACTTCCAAAAGAAGGGTTCTAGGAAGATAGATCTAGAATTTCTTCTCTAGGGTCTCTGACGGCTCTATTCTTAAGAAGAATTCTAAATGAGCTTATAATTTAGGGTTCTCCGTAAGACACTTATTTATCACACTTTGGAGATTATCCGGTGTTAAGCCAACACAATAAGGAAGAGTGTATAGGCTTTTATCTCAATGTCTAAAATAGAGGTTTAAAGCACACATAATAAGGTTTGATCCCTAGACCTCTTATATAGAACTTAAAGTCTTTAACCAGTAGGCTACCACATAACATGTGTTTATTAATGACGAAAATAAATATAAAAGCTTGAAAAACTAAAACATGCATTTTTAGATAAAACGTTTTGAAAACTCAAGGTATGCGGGGAATACGGAATTAAACACATACACATATTTTAGGTGTATCAAAGGTATAAAATTCAGATCATGACATTCTTCCCTACTTATAAAAATTTCATCCTCGAAATTGAGTCATACCTTACTAGAAGAGATGGGGGTAGTCCCTCCTGATAACATCCTCGCGCTCCCAAGTGGCTTCCTCGCGAGAGTGGTGCTGCCAAATCACAAGGACCAGCGGTATAACTTTATTCCTCAGGGTCTGTTATTTTCGATCAACAATCTGAACAGGCACCTCTACCACGGATCAATTGAACTTGTTTGGACGTGTCTTCAACAATTTGAGGTCCCAACAAACTTCTCACGCCGACCTCATCCCAACACAGAGGAGTTCTGCAACTTCTCCCATATAAGGCTTCATACGGGGCCATCTGTATAGTGGACTGGTAACTATTATTATACGTGAACTCCGCAAGAGGTAGATGCTCGTCCCAATTACCTCCAAAGTCCAATACACAAGCACGAAGCATGTCTTCTAACACTTGATTCAATCTTTCGGTCTGCCCATCCGTTTGAGGATGAAAAGCGGAGCTAAATTTCAACTTAGACCCCATCCCATCTTGAAATTTCTACCAAAATCTTGACGTGAAATGAGGGTCTCTATCAGATACGATATCAACAGGCACACCATGCAATCTGACAATCTCACGAATATAAATATCTGCCAACTGGGAGGCTGAATAGGTCATGCGGTACAGAACAAAATGAGCCAATTTAGTCAGTCTATCGACCACAACCCAAATAGCGTCGTTCCTCTTCAGGGTTCTCGGCAAATCGGTGATGAAATCCATGCCAATACTCTCCAATTTCCATCTCGGAATCGGTAGTGGCTGAAGTAACCCGGGTGGTTTCTGATGTTCAACTTTAACTTGCTGGCATGTGAGACACCTTGCCACGTAGTCAGCGATCTCTCTCTTCATATCATTCCACCAATAATTTTTCTTCAATCCCTTGTACATCTTATTGTTCCCGGGGTGAATAGAGAACTTAGACTTATGGGCTTCGTCTAAGATATCCCGTTTCAATTCTATTTTATCAGGTACACAGTAGCGTCCCTAGAACAGCATCATCCCATCATCCCTGACAGTAATCTCAGACTTCCCACCGTCCTTCAATTTCAAGAGGATAGGATCTTCAAGCTGTAATTCCCTGATTCGATCAAGTAATGAAGAGGTGATAACAATGTGTGAAAGCAATGCTCTTGGTCGAATAACCTGTTCTGAAACAAATCTGCTGAGGGCATCGGCAACAACATTAGCCTTTCCCGGATGATACTTGATCTCACAATCATAATCGACCAGGAATTCCAACCATCTTCTCTGCCTCATATTCAAGTCTTTCTTCGTAAAAAGGTATTTAAGACTTTGATGATCCGTGGAGATGATGAATTTCTCTCCATATAGGTAGTGTCTCCAGATCTTCAGCGTGAATATGATAGCGGCCAGTTCTAGATCGTGCGTAGGGTAATTCTTTTCATGCTCCTTTAGCTGCTTGGATCCGTAAGCTACAACTCTCTCATTCTGCATCAGGACACCACCTAGTCCTTTATACGACGCATTGATATTAATGGTAAAGCCACCACTGCTAGAAGGTATCACTAGAATGGGAGCAGTAGTCAATCTTTTCTTCAGCTCGAGAAAGCTCTTCTCGCACTCATCGGTCCAAATGAATTTCACATTTTTCTTGGTCAGCCCGGTAAGAGGTCCTGAGATCTTTGAGAAACCTTCCACGAACCTTCTATAGTAACCAGCTAAGCCAAGGAAACTTCATACTTCAGTAACACTTTTGGGACTCGCCCAATTTACAATGGCTTCAATTTTTGTAGGATAAACAGTAATCCCTGCCTCAGAAATCCTGTGGCCCAGAAATGTCACTTCACGCATCCAGAATTCGCATTTACTCATCTTAGCATACAACTGGTGGTCCAATAGGGTTTGCAAGACGATCCTTAAGTATTTGACATGCTCTTCTTCGGACTTGGAGTAGATCAGGATGTCATCAACGAAAACCACCACAAACTGATCCAAGTAGATCTTGAAAATACGGTTCATCAAGTCCATAAAGATTGCAGGTGCATTAGTCAATCCGAAAGGCATTACCAAAAATTCAAACTGCCCATACCTCGTATTGAATGTCGTCTTAGCTATATCGGACTCTTTCACTCTCAACTGGTGATATCCAGATCTCAGATCGACCTTAGAGAAATATCGTGCGCCTTGCAGTTGATCAAATAGAACATCGATCCGTGGCAATGGATACTTGTTCTTAATCGTCCCTTGGTTCAACTGTCGGTAATCAATGCATAGCCTCTGAGAACCGTCCTTCTTCTTAACAAATAAAACAGGAGCATCCCAGGGTGACTGACTTCTTCTAATGAAGCTCTTATCTTGTAGTTCTTGTAACTATTTCTTCAATTCTGATAGTTCTGCAGGTGCCATCTTGTAAGGAGTCTTGGCTTTCGGTGCAGTGCCAGGTACAAGCTCAATCTGAAATTCGACTTCCCTACTCGGCGGCAAACCCATCACCTCATCAGGAAAAACTCCAGCAAATTCATTTACAACAGGAATTGATGATATATCTCCCCGCTTTTCCTCAACTTCTAATAAAGCAAAGAGTTTCGGAATGGCACCCTTCCGTGCGCCCTTGAATTTAAAAGTCGGTCCATCCAAAGGGGTAAAAATCATGGTCTTGGCGAAACAATCAAGGGTCGCATGAGATTCAGCGAGCCAATCCATCCCTAGGATCACATCGAAATCTTCAAAGTCTATTTCAATTAGATCGACAACCCAATGCATGGGTTTCAATCTGGACAGAACATCGAGGATAGACTCTGTCAGCAAGCACTCTTTTTCCTAAAGGAGTTGCTACGGTCAAAGGAATGCTCATAGGAGATGAATCCTTATCAAGACGCTTAGCGAAGTTTAAGGAGACGAATGAATGGGAAGCACCCGAATCCAAAAGCACATGAGCAAAAAGGCCATCGATCAACATCGAACCTGGGCACCCAAGGCATGCTACGACTTAAATTATTCAATGTAAGGGTATCATTCAATTTAAAAGCTTAATGTCTACTAGATCTTCGTTAGTTCTTAACAAATTCATTTAATTCATTTTTGAAGATATTTTCGAAAAGTAGTCATTCTACGCAAATTAATATTTATGACATTACTACGTAAACATGTATGAAAGAACTTAATCATGAATTTTAAATAAATAAACATACCCTGGATGACATCGTCTGAAGCTCTAGCGTCAGCATCAGATAGGGTATACACGCGGCCATTAGCCGTAATCGTCGCAGGAGGCATAGCCCTCGATCCAGATGACTTCTTAGGCATCTTGCACTCAGCTGCTTTATGCCCAAGCTGTCCACAGTTGAAACAAGCACCCGTTCCCCTAAGGCAGGTGCCGTAATGATTCTTGCCGCAAGTGGTACAGGTCGGAGTAGTCTTTGCAGTCGACGCCACTGTAGAATTAGTCTTGCTCTGCTGCGAGAAGGCTGGTCTTGAGTAAGGAGTGCCCCTACTCTCTGATCTCATGTTGGATTTAAAAAACACACGATCTCGACGACCATATTGAAAGTTTCTAGCCGATCTCTGACCCACATTACTAGTCGGCGAAGGCACCTTTAATTCTCTCTCGATGGTGTAACATCTATCAATCAGGTCCTTGTAAGAGTCTCATCGGTGTCCAACCACCAAGGTCCTAATCTGGGGCCTCAAACCCTTCTCAAATCTCCTGAGTCAAAAGTTCTCGTCAGAAACTAGGGTCGGTGCAAACTAGCTCAGTTCTGTAAAAAGCTTAGCATAAGCGTCAACAGTCATCTCTCCCTGTTAGAGGTTCAGGAGTTCCTCAATCTTTGCTTCTTGGACGCTCTGGGGGTAGTACTTATCATAAAACCCTTTTACGAATTCATCCCAGTCCCATACATAACCAGGCTCTTCGACACGAGTTGCTTCTTTCAATTGGCTCCACCAGTTCTCGACATCCCCCTCTAGTTTGTAGGTTACCAATCTCACTTTAGTTGTTTCATTACACTCCATCAGATCGAAGATCTTTTCCATCTGTTGCACCCATTTCATAGCCTCCGTGCTATCTCCCGTCCCATTGAAGTATCGTGGTCGGTTCTTCCTGAATTCGTCCAATTCTGACCTAGGAGCAGGAGTAGGTTGGGTATTTGGAGTTCTGGTTGCATTGATGGCACTCACAATTGCCTCGGTCAACGCATCAATATGCTTGTTCGTCATCTGCAACCGATCAATCTCACGTTAAACTCCAATTACACATATTCCCGACGTAAGAATCAACCTTAGGCTTTGATACCAACTGTGGCGACCCGAGATCTCACAACCTCTTAACTGTATGATCTTAGACCGTACCTTCGTATCGAGAACCATAGAAACATAATAAGGCGATAAAAGCACCTTAAACAACAAAAGATAAATTTTTTTTAAAACATTAATTAATCTAAATAAAACCCATGATAATGTTCTTATTCCAATAACAAGTCCAATATAATTAAAGCTTAAACAGTTTAGATAAAATACTAACTGATCAATGTCCCATTTATTTAAAATTACTAATAACTAGAAAGGAAAATAGCTAATTAGGCCACGAAGCCATCATCGCCATTCAGTCCAGTTTCTTGAGCACCACGTGTCGTCTCATCGCCATAGACCCATACATTGTCATTGGCAACACCTGTCTCATCTGGTTACCCACATAAACAAGGGGTGTAAGTTTACACTTGTATGGACTAGACATGTAATCCATTGAAGCATAAAATATCAATCCTAGCCATATAACATTTCGATATCTCATGTATGTGTGCATGTGGCATGTATAATCTCACTAAGCTGAAATGAACTGAACGTAAACATATATATTAATATTACATGAATGCATCATATCTTTTAATTTCATCTTTCTTGTCATTTAATGCACGTTAGACTCCGTCCCGCTCAAGACGTTGGGTCTTAATCATGCTTATCACTTGTTAGTTAGACTCCGTCATGCTCAAGACGTTGGGTCTAATGAATCATGTTATTTATTGCATGTCAAACTCCGTCCCGCTCAAGACGTTGGGCTGAATCATGCTCATCATACACTTGTTTAGTTAGACTCCATCTTACACAAGATGTTGGGTCTAATACCTTCTTAGACTCTATCGGGTACAAGATGTTGGGTCTAATGCTCATTAATCATGGCTTGACATTTCATCGTATTTTACGTATCTTGATTGTGAATTATATAGATCATCATGGGACATATAAAGTACATGAGAGTGATATCATACTACATATGCATTTAATCATGGTACGTAAATATCAAAGTGTACACAATCATGGTGCATAAATATTACAGTGCATATCATACGATCATGGTACATAAAACAGCCCAAGAATTCTGAAAATAATATCAAAATACTGTAACTTTGGGTCATCGGGAACTTAGTGCTACTTGCAGCTCAATTTGGACCTTCAAGACGTCAGATTTAGAAACTGGCTAAAACACAAAAGTTGTAGAGCTCGTCGTCAGCTTTCCAATGCCGTACGAATCGCCTCAATCTGAGTTTGGGACAGAAAGTTATAGCCAACATACCGAGGCCGTATCTGATGCAAAGTTTGGCGGGAGTTCACGGAAATTGCTTTTAGGTGTCAATCGATTGATTTCAATCCGTGAGCACGCCTTAAAATACATCAAATCACATGGTGGAATTTAATCGGACTTCTTTTTAACCCAACATCATTAACATTAAAAATCTATTAATCAAAGCATGCATTCATTTAATCATTCCATCATTATCTATGAAATAAAATCACTAATTTATATAAAAATCTATTAATAAAAAATAATATTTTAAGATCAATAGAAAGCATGATTTCTCCATACCTAGATCGATCGTACCACCACGATTAGATTCAGATCCCAACAATGATGATAATTTTAAAATAAGGTGAAGGCCGCTTGAGAAAATACGCCAACGTCTCACCGTACTTCCAAAAGAAGGGCCGCTTGAGAAAATACGCCAACGTCTCACCGCACTTCCAAAAGAAGGGTTCGAGGAAGATAGATCTAGAATTTCTTCTCTAAGGTCTCTAGGGTCTCTGACGGCTCTATTCTTTAGAAGAACTCTAAATGAGCTTATAATTTAGGGTTCTCCGTAAGACACTTATTTATCATACTTTGGAGATTATCCGGTGTTAAGCCAACACAATAAGGAAGAGTGTATAGGCTTTTATCTCAAAGTCTAAAATAGAGGTTTAAAGCACACATAACAAGGTTTGATCCCTAGACCTCTTATATAGAACTTAAAGTCTTTAACCAGTAGGCTACCACATAACTTGTGTTCATTAATGACAAAAATAAATATAAAAGCTTGAAAAACTAAAACATGCATTTTTAGATAAAACATTTTGAAAACTTAAGGTATGCGGGGAATACGGTATTAAATATATACACATATTTTAGGTGTATCAAAGGTATAAAATTCAGATCATGACAAATTGTGGCTTATTCTTATCCCTTGGATGCCTCGTGGCGTGTGCACGGAGATTGAAGCATTAGAGTGTGTGTCCTAATTGCTAGAGATTCTCAGATTGCCCTTGCAGAAGTGGGGAGAAGTTTAGAATTCGATCCTCGCTGGTTAGAAACGATTTCAGATCTTTTCGCGTGGTAGAATTGGCGTCGCGGGGTTGAATTGACTTGAAATTCATGCAGTCGCAGGATTGGCATTTTAGTCATCGCGAAATACAAATGGCTATCGCGAGATTGCTCTTTCAGCTTTGAATGGCGTGGGGATTGCTCGTGCGGTTCGTCCCTTGGTGAATCTCGCGATAGATCTTCGTGAAGAAGTAGTGTTCATGAGTTTCTGGGTCGCGCGAGCACTTCTCAGAAGGTCTGTATCTCGCGGCCACTACGCGCAGGAATACTTGAAGCTCTCTCTCCTGAGTGAGTCACGCGAAGCTTAACGGTTCTTCTTTTGAGCTACGCAAGACTGCGCGAATGCTTTAGACTGACTCTCGTGAGGATCTCGCGAGGCTTGCTTTTCAATTCTTTTTGGCACCAAACAGCGCGAGAACGGCGCGCAAACTGTGCGACCAGTTGTTGTGCTTACTTTAGGGGCTCGCGACAACAGCGCGAAGGCATTATCCCTAGTTCAATTGAACCCTGCAACATTTGCGTGAGGCATTCTTCTTGATATATTTCTGCTTGGATGTGCCTATGCTTTAGCCAACTCTCTGTCTGGGTTCATCCTTCGTTCTGCTGAGGTAGTTCTGAGAAAACAGTGAGCTTCTTGGCATGGTTAGGGGTTTATTAGCAGCTACTGCTTATTACCTACAGAACATGCTTAAAGCACTTTTATTAA
Source organism: Chloranthus sessilifolius (assembly GCA_021018995.1). Taxonomy (NCBI): domain Eukaryota; kingdom Viridiplantae; phylum Streptophyta; class Magnoliopsida; order Chloranthales; family Chloranthaceae; genus Chloranthus; species Chloranthus sessilifolius. The sequence continues at coordinate 47,334,278 of CM037596.1, forward strand.
ATGATTAAGGGTTTAACAGAGATTAAGTTAAGGGGTGAAAAGTGGTACTTTTCCGGTCTTAACACTTACCCGTGTCCGTATCGCCTCGCCAAATTTGGTTTTCAGCAGATGATCTGGTAGGGGTTCAAGGACAATGATTTTATGAGTTGAAGGGGTCACTACAGCAAGTGCCTAGTGTCATGGATTTTCGATGTGAATCAGAATAAAAAAAAATTCACACTCCATCGCAGTCAAGGCGCGATTTTTATTTATGATGAAATGCTCCAACGGCGGGTGCCATGATGCACGAAAAAATGGTCGAGGTAGTATCTGCTCTGTCTCGCAATTTCAAGGGGTGTGTATTTTCCACTATGTTCAATGTAACTCTCAAAATCTCTAAAATCAGTGTTCATACAATTGAGTCAAACGACAGCCATCCAAAAAGTCTTCCTCTTCTTCTCAATGTCCTCCCGCTTGTCTATGACCCTAAAAGTACACGGCCATTATCTGTATACAAAGTGTAAATATCAATATAGAATCAGAGAAGTGACAGGGTTGAATAGGGATTAATACTTACTGAATCTTTTATTTCCTATTTGGATTGCAAGTAGCGCATCAACTCGACGGTAATACGTCGGGACCCAATGGTCGAGATGACAGTCCTATGTTTAAATTAAAACAAGTGGATCAGTATCTAACACTTCGAAGTAGAGGCGCTAGCGCTTCTAAGTCGACGTGTTAGCACTTAGTATATAAAACATTGACACTCTAACTCAAAGGCAGCAACGCTTAGACAACGACGCGTTGACGCTTCGAAAGGCATGTTAAAAGTTGTATGTAGGGAATATACTTACTCATTTTTTCTGTTGGGCTTTTCCTAAATAACATTCATATAGGCCTGAGGTGGCATCACCGGTTGGGGCCCTCATCGCTTTGGCCTTTTTTTGTGGGTTTGGGAGACTAACTCTCCCTTTCCTTTAGAGTGAGTTTGTGAGGGAGAACTCGTGAGGCCTTTAGACTAATTCCTCTCACTTCTCCTGAAGATGAATGGGACTTCGCCCTCCTCTTCTTCTTCTCGCACCGAAAACCTCCCCTTCGTGTATGGTTGCGTAAGGGGCATCTCAGGACCTTCGTCATTAGACGCAGTAGGCGATGGCGGTGGTGGTGGAGGTAGTGGTTGGGGATGGGGTTTATTCTTTGTAGGAGGTTGGGTTTTAGACTGTGGTGGAGGCAGGACTTTCGATTGGGTAAGGGCTTCGGGTTTGGAGGGAGTAGGAGGATGGGGTTTGGGTTGGGCTCGGAGTCTGATTGTGGATGTGGTTGCGGCTATGGTTGTGGGCCTGGGATTATGGTTGGGGTAGGGGCTTGGTCTGTGGTAGTAGTTGGGGCTAGGGCTTGGTCTGTGGTTGTGGTTGGGCCTGGGGTTGTGGCTGTGGCTGGGGCTTGGTTTGTGGTTGCGGTTAGGCCTGGGATTGTGGTTGGGCCTGTGGTTGTGGTTGGGCCTAGGGTTTGGTCTGTGGTTGTGGTTGGGCCTAGCATGGATCAAAATTTCGATCGAAATGACCAAAATTTCAACCAAAATTATCGATTTCGGTCCCTACCGAAATGATATTATAGAACCAAAATTTTGGTCATTTTTATATGAGGTTGAAATTTTTGACTAAAATTTTAGTTTCGGTCCCTCCGAAATCGAAATGAAACCTGAAATGTTGATCCTTGGGGCAGTCGCTTCCCTTTGAGCAAGCGATTCAAGTCACCCCAGGTTCGGGCTGAGGTAGACCTTTGGTGTAGGGGGACAGATTTCTGCCACACTACTGGCCTGCAATATGATAACAATATCAGTTAATATTTAATCAATAATTAACATGTAGAATCGTTCGAACTTCATATCCGAAGCATAGGCGTATCATAATCAAAGCGTCATCGCTTCATGCATGTAGAAGCGTCAACGCCTCATGTAAAAGTGTCAAAGCCTTATATGGAAGCAACGACGGCCATCCGAAGCGCAACGCATCATGTGACGGCATTGATGCTTCACATTCGAAGCATCGATGCTTCGTCTTTGGATTTCCTCAATTCAGCATTTTACCACCATAGTTTAGGGGCATACCTTCGATAATTTACTCAAAATCTCCTTCTGAGACGCCTATTTATTTCGGAAAATGGCAAACTGATTCTTAATATAAGGGCTTTCGATTGGGTAAGGGCTTCGAGTTTGGAGGGAGTAGGAGGATGGGGTTTGGGTTGCGTTCGGAGTCTGATTGTGGATGTTGTTGCGGCTTTGGTTGTGGGCCTGGGATTATGGTTGGGGTAGGGGCTTGGTCTGTGGTAGTGGTTGGGGCTAGGGCTTGATGTCATGGTTGTGTGGTACGTGGTGGGCTTGATGCGTGGTTGCTGGGCCTAGGGTTTGGTTTGTGGTGTGGTTGTGGTTGGGCCTGGCATGGATCAAAATGTCGATCGAAATGATCGAAATTTCAACCAAAATTATCGATTTCGGTCCCTACCGAAATGATAATATAGAACCGAAATTTTGGTCATTTTTATATGAGGTTGAAATTTTTGGCTAAAATTTTAGTTTCGGTCCCCTCCGAAACCGAAATGAAACTTGAAATGTTGATCCTTGGGGTAGTCGCTTCCCTTCGAGCAAGCGATTCAAGTCACCCCAGGTTCGGGCTGAGGCAGACCTTTGGTGTAGGGGGACAGATTTCCGCCACACTGCGGGCCTGCAATATGATAAGAATATCAGTTAATATTTAATCAATAATTAACATGTAGAATCGTTCGAACTTCATATCCGAAGCATAGGCGTATCATAATCAAAGCGTCATCGCTTCATGCATGTAGAAGCGTCAACGCCTCATGTAAAAGTGTCAAAGCCTTATATGGAAGCAACGACGGCCATCCGAAGCGCAACGCATCATGTGACGGCATTGATGCTTCACATTCGAAGCATCGATGCTTCGTCTTTGGATTTCCTCAATTCAGCATTTTACCACCATAGTTTAGGGGCATACCTTCGATAATTTACTCAAAATCTCCTTCTGAGACGCCTATTTATTTCGGAAAATGGCAAACTGATTCTTAATATAAGGGCTTTCGATTGGGTAAGGGCTTCGAGTTTGGAGGGAGTAGGAGGATGGGGTTTGGGTTGCGTTCGGAGTCTGATTGTGGATGTTGTTGCGGCTTTGGTTGTGGGCCTGGGATTATGGTTGGGGTAGGGGCTTGGTCTGTGGTAGTGGTTGGGGCTAGGGCTTGGTCTGTGGTTGTGGTTGGGCCTGGGGTTGTGGCTGTGGCTGGGGCTTGGTCTGTGGTTGCAGTTAGGCCTGAGATTGTGGTTGGGCCTAGGGTTTGGTTTGTGGTGTGGTTGTGGTTGGGCCTGGCATGGATCAAAATGTCGATCGAAATGATCGAAATTTCAACCAAAATTATCGATTTCGGTCCCTACCGAAATGATAATATAGAACCGAAATTTTGGTCATTTTTATATGAGGTTGAAATTTTTGGCTAAAATTTTAGTTTCGGTCCCCTCCGAAACCGAAATGAAACTTGAAATGTTGATCCTTGGGGTAGTCGCTTCCCTTCGAGCAAGCGATTCAAGTCACCCCAGGTTCGGGCTGAGGCAGACCTTTGGTGTAGGGGGACAGATTTCCGCCACACTGCGGGCCTGCAATATGATAAGAATATCAGTTAATATTTAATCAATAATTAACATGTAGAATCGTTCGAACTTCATATCCGAAGCATAGGCGTATCATAGTCAAAGCGTCATCGCTTCATGCATGTAGAAGCGTCAACGCCTCATGTAAAAGTGTCAAAGCCTTATATGGAAGCAACGACGGCCATCCGAAGCGTAGCGCATCATGTGACGGCATTGATGCTTCACATCCGAAGCATCGACGCTTCGTCTTTGGATTTCCTCAATTCAGCATTTCACCACCATAGTTTAGGGGCATACCTCAAATAATTTACTCAAAATCTCTTTCTGAGATGCCTATTTATTTCAGAAAATGGCAAACTGATTCTTAATATAACCATGTTCCTTCAAGATCATAGAGATCTGACCCTTTAGTTGTTGGTTCTCTTGTTCCTGTTGGAGAACCTTTACACTGAGCTCCTCAAAGCCTTTACTCCACTCTCTAGTTGACCTGTCACAGTCTGTAATTCTTGAATTGGCAGACTGCTTCCATTTTTTATCAATCAGTTATTTCGCAAACTTACGAGATTTGGGTTCTTCTGCTTCTTCTTCCTCTTCTTCTTCTTCTTCTTCTTCCTCCTCTGCCTCTTCCTTGTCCGACACACTAATAACGTCAATGCCCATTTTCTTCCTCCGCACAGTAATGGGAGGGGCCGGTTGTCTTTCACCCGCTTTCGCAGGTCTCTGCCCTGTTACCAATGCGACTTCTATCATAGGCAGAGTCATCCTTTCATAGGGTGTGGCCTCCAGTTCCCAAACCTAGACGGCCTATAAGATGATAGATATTCAACATTATTTTCACTGATAAAGAATTTTAGAAAAAGTGACTGCTTCCTTAAGAAGCGATTGTGCTCTTGTTAGAGGTGTCATCGCTTCATTTCGAAGCGATTGCGCTCGTGTTAGAGGCATTATCTCTTTATTTGGAAGCGATTGCGCTCGTGTTAGAGGCGTCATCGCTTCATTTAGAAGCGGTTGCGCTTCTATATTGTAGCGATAATGCCTAAACTTGAATGCGATATCGCCTCGTATCGAATTTATCTAATGCTCGAAGTCTGCAATGTATGATTTCCTCGTTTTATCGTTTGCTTCCCATTTTAGCAACCTTGGGAAGCGGACGTCGCTAGCAACTTTGGGTGGGGCGCACCTGCCATTAATCTCGTACGCCCAGATCTGAGAAAAATAAAATAAATATTTAATGACTTTCATAATCGTTTGCGCTTTGTAGGAAATAAAATAAGACATTCTGGGAAACGACATTACTTATAGGGCAATATTGCAGCCATAAATATTATAATCCTGTGAAGCATTTGCTTTCTCAGTTATACCCCTCATCCTCTTCGCTTTGTCCATCCACATTAGAAGCTAATGGTATGCAAAATACTCCTATGGATATTCGTTGAAATTTGGGAGATCATCAACGAGGTGGGAGTTCTCGAGGGTATATTTTGTGTTTGGAAAGAGGACGGTGGCGAGGATGAACAATAGATAGAGTTTCAGAAACTCCCAGTCAGCATCCTGGTCGAGACTCGTAATGGCATTTTCGATGTGTCTCCTATTTACATCTTTGAGGCCCCTGAAAAACCTATATCTAATGGTCTATTCTTTAGGAATCTCCACCTTCGGAGGGTAACGAGAGGGATCGATCATTCGAAGACATTATCAAGGCAAAATCAAGGGCTTGAAATATGATAATGTCAGACTTGTCAATCCTAAAATTCCAAACACTTCTATGGTCCTAAAACTTTATGGTTGCATTCAGGAGGTTGTTGATTCTTATCACGCCCGTTGGACCCACAAAAAATACACCGAAGACCGAATCCCTAAACAAATTTATCCTCCGCTCAAATGCCTTGTCATAAATGATCCGGCACTTTCGGATGGTACACTTAGCCGTTGGAGTCTTCAGAACCATCTTCAAAATACGTGAAACAAAAAAAATGAAAAGTTTAGAGAAGAAGATACTAATAATAAAAGTGGCGTCGCTTTCATGTAGAGGCGCAAGCGCCTCAAATGTTGGAGCGGTGACACTCCAAAAGCTAGAGCTGTGAGGCGCCCCCTTCCCATATATGAGGCGTAAACGCTTCATCTATGGAAGGAATGACGCTTATAATTGGTATTTTAAAAATGGGACGGAAATAAAATTACAGTCACCTTGTTACTAGATGCAGAAATAGTTTTGCTACTTTGATGTTTCTTACTGCGCTCTAGGAGGATGAAAATTGGGGGGGCAAAGATGAAAAGTGATTTGTGAATTTGTAATTCACTAAATTCTCTCCTTAAATATTTTTCTCGAATGGGAATGATGGACATTGCACAACACGATGTCACAAGTCATAATCCCATTCGCCTCACCCCGCTCCTCATTTAATGTTCTAACAATGATAATAAATAAAATACGTTCGGGTGTTGCTTCGCACAAAATTGTGCTACGTGTCAAATTTTGGGGCGCTTCGTATCATCTACGGAGCGCTAACGCTTCCTTCTTGTCCCACAAACGCAAACAAAAGAAAGCATCAACGCATCTTACCTGAGCACTAGCGCTTCTCAGTGGGAGTCAAGCTTCATCTGATGAAACACCATTAATGCTCAACATTCGAGCGATAATGATAAACATTCGGCTAATAAATGTTCTCCCCGAAGGGATATCACAAACAATCAATTCAAATGGTAATGATTACTATTGAGAATCACGAAGTCATGCCCCGCTTCTCATTTAATATTATGACGATAGTAATAAATGAAAGAAGGTTAGACGCACTACGTGTCATAAGAAAGACATCTTCCATAGTTCCATTTCACAAATGAAGAGCAAACGCTTCGTCATAGTGGGTCTAGCGCCCAGTAAGAAAGCGTTTGTTCGTCTTGTACAAAGCGCAAGCGCTTCGTACCGAGGTGCCGTAAATAGTAATTTTCAAAATTATTGATAACCATTAAAGAAGGTGATATCATGCACCGATGCTCATTTAATGTTCTGACAACCTTAATAAATGATATTATATCAGACATCGCGATAACACGCCGTATAGGAAGCGCAATCGCCTCCTTGATAGAAGCGTAAGCACTTCGAATTGGGTAGTTTTCTCGTATGTCTTTTCGAATATAATCATGACAAAATCACGATGTCAGACACGTACCCCCAGCGCCTCTCTACGCTTTGCCTTTTTTATTCTATTAGTATCAGTGGTAATCATGATTAAAGTACGGTGAAATTTGGAAAAAGAGGGACTGTCGCAGCAGCGACAAAGGCGCTACGTATCGAGTTCCTATCAATATGCACAGAGATATCTCTACGCCCGTGCGCATATCCCCGATCTTATATATATATATATATATATATTTGTGTCTTTATTTTTTTTTTCAAGAGGATGTGTTCTATAAGTTTTTATACCACTATGAATGGAGTGGCACATGATATTTCAAGGAGAGAGACAAGGCTATGATGATGTACCAGATGTGAGATTAAACTTCAACATTTTCAAATATTTGAATACTTTTTTAGGTTAGAAGAATGAACTTTTGTGACTATGCCAACACATGAAAGTCAACTTCTAACAAGATTGATGGCAGAAAAGGCTCTTTAAACGCTTATGAACTTGTGAAGCAAATGGCATCCCCAATAATTTAAAAATATTTGAGTAGGTAAAATATTATAAGCTCATCTTTGATGGATTCTCCACTAGTGGATCTTACACATTTGCCATCTATATATTTTATATATATTTTATGCCATTTGTGGTATGACTCATTGAGCAGTCACGTTTTCTTATTTTTTGTTTGGTGGGATGGAAGTTGTAGCATCCCTATGAATATTTTCAATAGGTGAGGTGGTAATTGTGGGTTCCATGTAAGCTTAGTTAGGAAGTTGTAGAAAAGGGTACCGGTACCGTTTATTGTTGAGTTTCACAATTTTTTACAAACTAAAATCATTGACTAATTTGAATCAAATAGTGGAGATTTTTTTTGCTCCAATCTTCCTCACTATAGGTCTTAAGATTATGGTGCGCTTATCAGTCAGCCAGATTTTGATTCCAAGTGACACAAGTCACTAAAAGTGAAGACCAACCCCTTTTCTTATCATTTAAGTTACTTTTGGGGATGTGTGTCATGTGGAATCAACATATGACTATCTAATAATCACGCCATGATCTTAGATCTACCGGTAAGAAGTTTGGAGCAAAAAAAAAAAAATCTGGATCATCAAATTCAAATCAGTCAATAATTTTAGTCAATAATAAAAAAAAAAAAGGTGTGGTACGTAATAATAAACGGGTGTGAATAGCCGTACCCAAAATTCACATATTTTAAATATTTATGATCAAAAGTGCCCTCCAATAGTGTCACTTTCAATCATTAATTTATAGATTTTAATGAGCTAGCATCGAATTCCAAATAAAGTTGGGATGACGCCACTGAGTATCATAATTTTTAATGTTCATAATATTGAAAGTTTTATGAAGCGTGTCTTTATAAAATTATAATTTTTTTTTTTGTTTGGTAATTAGTACAAGAGTATGCAAAAAAAAAAAAAAAAAAAAAAAAGTTCCTTTAAATCCACCCACCAAATCATTGAGGTCACCCACGCTGAAAGATATTGACTTGGTAAAATTAGAAGATGAAAATTGTTTATCGTTCCAATCTTTCATACGATGGATCTTGAGAACATGGGAATACCATCAGACCATCATTTTCTTATTTCACGTGGTACACATCTCAAAAAAATGACCTTAACATCATGTGCACATTAAAAATTAATTTTAAGGTTGCCTTTTCGGGTGCGTACAACATGAAATAAAAAATCAACCGTCAGATGGTACGATGATGTTCTCAAGATCTATCGTGTGACATATTGGGATAATAAATAATCTTCAATTTCTGAAAATAAAATCAACGTGTTTCAAGTAGGTGAACTCAAAGATTTGGTTGGTGAAATTAAAAGTACTCTTAGGTTGCCTTTGGGAACCTGGATTTGGATTTGAGAATTTGGATTTGGAACTCTTAAATCCAAATCCACCGTTTGGTTCCCCATTTTTGTGTTGGAATTGGGATTTGGTAAATCCAATGGAATTTAGAAATCTATGGCTATATTGTAAAAACGTAGATTTATAAATGACACCTCCCAAGGGTTATTTGAAAATCCAAATCTTACACTAACATATAATTGGCTATGTTTAGTGAATAAAAAGTTATTACCCAGTGTTATCATAGGTACGGTTCGACCTGATACCGAAATCAATCCGAACCGATGGTTCCCAACCCGAATTAAACCGAATCGAATCGGGCTGAACCGGTGGTAAATGCACCGGATTGAATAGGTACTAGACCCAACCCGACCCAACCGGAACTGACCCAACCTAAACTTAATTAGTTACTACAACTGTTAGAAAACTAGCCATTGGGTTGCAACAACTAGTTTATGGCCGTTGCAGCCCACCTTTGTACAGTGCACCTTGGGTGCATCCAAGAAATTGCTAGTTGCACCCATTTAAAAAAATAATTTTTTTTTGCTTTTTTTTTTGTTTTGTCTTTGTAGCCCACCTTTTGTAAGTACATTTGGGGTGAAACTAGAAAATTATTGGTTGCACCAATTTTGGGTTTTTTTTAATTTTTTTTATTATATTTTTGCAGCTTACCTTTGTACATTGTACCTTAGGTGCAACTAGAAAATTGTTGGTTGCACCCGTTTCCTCTATTTTTTTGTCTTTATTTTTATAGTCCACCTTTGTACATTGTACCTTAGGTACAACCAACACATTATTGGCTGCGGCCATTTTTAATTTTAGTTTTTATGTTTTTGTTTTTGCAGCCCATTTTTGTACAATATATCTTGAGTGCAATTAGAAAATTACTGGTTAGGCCCATTGACTTTTTTTTTTTTTTTAAATTTTTAATTTTTTTTGCAGCCCACCTTTGTATATCACATCTTGAGTGTATTCAGTAAATTATTGGTTGCATCCATTTTAATTTTTTGATTTTGATTTTTTAATTTTTTTGGTTCCTATTTTTGTAACCCACCTTTGTACAGTACACTTTGGGTGCAATAAAGAAATTGTTGGTTGCACCAATTTTTATTTTTTTCTCCTGAATCCAAACCTGAAGCAAACCAAACTAAGCACCGAAAAATTCGGTTTCAATTTGGGAACGATTTATGCGTTGGAGGAATTTGGTGTACTGAAATTGATATCGATATATTTCAGTTCGGTTTCGGTTTGTGGTGTATTGAACCGAAAATCGAAAAAATCGGATTCGGTTCGGTATATCGAACTTGCATCCCTACCTACATAGAATGAAGGAAACTAATGAAATATAATTTCTTTTATAAAAAAAAAATAGTCAAATGAAGTATCTATAAATCCTTGGGCCAAATTTTAAGGCAATGCTTAAACATCCAAACAAGAAATTTGTAAATTCAAATATTTCAAATTCCGAATTTGAAATACTTGAATTTGAAATCCTCAAATCCAAATCCACGTTCCCAAATGCAGCTTTAGTAAAATTATGGAATTAAGATTTGCATTTCCAAATTTCACACGCTTATCGATTTAATTAGAAATTTATGGCTTCCTTGAAGGTCCATCTTAAAATCAATGAGACTTTGAGGGCAAAACTAGAATTGGGCATGAGAGAAAGAGTGAGAAAGGGATATTTATGGATCTATAGTAAAGGAGAGTGAGAGTGAAAGTGACATGCAACACATCTTAAAAAAAAATGGCTGAAAAAATTGTTTTTATCTCATATCCACATCTCGTTTTTATAAAATATTTGGCTAATTATAAACAATATTAGATGCAACGGTGACACCCTTCACGCTAATAAAGTCATCATGGGCTTCCTTCTATTAGTTTGCAAATGAGGAATTGTTATCACGATTGAAGACCCCTTGTTCTTAACATTTGCAGATTCGAAGCCTACTCTCTTTTCTAAATACCTTGTAGCAATGCTTGAGGTACTTGATAGTGTTTTTTTGTTAGGGCTTTCCAAGACACTTGCCAAGTTATTATTTTATATGGCACCCATTCCAAAAAATGACCCGTGATTTGTATTTGAGATTAATGTATATCTCACGAGTTTAGAATTACTCTTTGGGATGTGTACCACAGGAATAAAAAATTAACTAAGTGTATGCCCATGATCTCAAGACCCATCTTGTAAAAAGTTGGGACAAAAAGAAAATGTTCTAATTCAAAACAATTAATGCATTTTGGTCCGATGAGATGGGGGGAGGTTATAGGTTCACATGGTGTAAAGAATGGTGCCTTAGGAAAATAATTTTGCACAATGTAGCCAAACAATTGAAAAAAATAAAATCAGACCATTGTAAAATTTTAAAAATAAAACTTCCTATGAATTATTTTATTTACAAGCCCATGTAAAGTAAAGAAAAAAAACCATTTCCATGAGTTTTGTCAAACAAAGCCTTATAATGGGACAAACAAGAGGTGCATAGAGTAAAAAGAAAATTTAATTTTTTTTGAAAATAAAAAGAGTGCCCTTATAATGAATTATCAACACTTCGTAAAGTGGCTTTGGATTTGTCTTATTAATTGGGGATTTCTTTTTTCCTTTTGGAGATTTTTTTTCGAGTATTTCAGTGTCCTCTTGAAACAGGTTTTTCTCATTTTCCCTAGGGTTTCCTACATACCCAAGTACATATTTTGATTTTCTACAAAAAATCCGATTTTCCAAATAATAATACTTGTGGTGCTTGCATGTGTAGTACTTGGTCTATTTGGGGAACTTGCCAAGCTTTTTATATTAACAAAATTATTTCTCAAAAAACATAATTATTATCACTGTCATAAATCTCTCCCAAATTCCAAAACCAGCCAAAGCAGGGTTTACCTGCTTTTGCAAGTTCTTTTACTTTTTGCTAAATCCCGCTAATTGCTTTATCAAGTTCCCTTTCTCCTTGCTAAAGCGTTGCACAACAAGATTTATCTGCTCCAACATTTCTCCCCCGCTCTCCTTGAAAATTTGCTCTGCCAATGAGTGAGCAGAGAGCAGGTGTTAGAATAGTCCCACATGGCCACTGGGCTTGGAGGTCTGGTTATATATCATTGGGGAACTCCTCACCTTGCAAGCCGCTTTTGTGAGGTTGAGTTAGACCCGTGGAATTCTATCATGGCATCAGAATCGTTCTTTCTCCCCACGTCACTCATTTCTTTTTCACATAATTTGGCTCAATCTCGCCAACACACACTACAAAAAATGTGTTTATTGGAGATGGCTTTTGGCCGTCTCCAAAAGTGTCTAAGCCGTCTCCAATAGTATTGGAGACGGCTTCCATGTAATCTTAAATAATTCCATCTCCATTGTCTTCGGAGACCAAATATGGGCCATCTCTAATAGTCAAGGTTATTGGAGACGTCCATAAGCCGTCTCCAAAGATATGTTGGAGACACCTTAAAGCCATCTCTAATAAGTCATCTCTTGTTATTGGAGACGACTTTTGGCCATCTCCAATAAGTGATCTGATGTTATTGGAGATGGCTTAAAGCCGTCTCCAATAAGTGATCTCCTATTGAATAATTTTTTTACTCCAAGAACCATATTGCCTAGCAGTACAATTTATAACTTGGATTTTTTTTTTAATGAAAATCCGTAACCTGCATTTACATACTCACATTTTAATTTACATTAGTATAAACACATTAACATGCTCAAAACTCATTTAGAAAAGTAAATTTTAATTTACAACACCGCAATTTCATTCACAATAAAGAAGAAAACCCACATATCAAAATAAATAATTCAGTCCAACTAATCTAGATCCAACATCATTTAAGGTTGCTAGATAGCACAATCAGATGAAACATAGCAGAAAAAACGAAATAGGTGGATACCAAAGTTACAATTATTGCGTGCTTTCTTCGAGGGTCGTGACCTACTATTAGGTTCCCCACCTCTCCTGCCACGTTTTCCATTATTAAAAGGTTGTCCCTTTTTCTGATGAAACTCCGTTCTTTGTGGTCTGGATGGACCACTGCCTTGACCTTCTTAGCACTTTTCGACTTGGAGTTGACCTTCACCTTCCCCTTCCCCTCAGCCGCTTTAGCACGACCTTTCATCTTAGATACTCTAACTTCTTCTGCAACTCCATCTTTATTAAGTTTAAATCCACCTCGAGCAGCCTGCTTTGCTAAGTGACCCTTATTCTGAGGCTTCGCAAGGTTAGCTTTCACCTGATATAGTAAATAACACTAAGTTACATGAACACTGATTTGAAGCTAAAATTAAGATCTCTTGAGATAAAATCACCTTGATCCCCGCATCCCCAAGCTAGGCAGTGTTGATTCCTTTCACACAAGCTCTCTCACGAGAAGTAAATGCAACAAATCCAAAATCTTTCCACTTTGTACTAGTGAAATTTTGAGATAGTTGAACTTTCTTGATTTCGCCATACTGCTTGCATTTCTCCTTTAGCTGCTCTTCATCCCAAGAATCAGGCAGACCCTCAACATATGTGCTGATAATATCACATTACAATCTTGATATCGGTAACTATTACTACCACTACGCATTTTTTATCAAACTCTACTATGTTGCAATGTAAGTTTATATTAGCCTACGTCACATTTTAGCTTAGCAAATAGAGAATGAGGTATGCTACTAAGTATGTAATTTCAAAAGCATACCACTTGGATTTCCAGTCTACTTTTTTGACTTTTGAAATTATTTACTTTCATTGACAAGAATCTTTGTTGATCCGCTATGCCAGGAGTGCTTACTTGGGCTTTTAGGTAAATGAGAGATGGAAGGGTAACATAAGCTGGCTAGTACAATGACATTCTTAGTTCAGGAGCAGACTTCATGGAACTGGTTGGTGCACATAAGAAAGCTTTGTCAGCACTCGATTCTGTTGGAACGGTTGTTGATGCCAAAACACTCTGTATCTTCCAAGCAGTGATGACACTGCTCCTCATAGGTTTGGGGGTGTGGCAGTTTGCCAATGGTTAGTTAATGGTAGTGCAGCAAGGTTAAAACAAAAATTGAGGAAATAAAATAATTTCACACCTGAGATTTTACATATAGACGAAATTAAAAACTTTTTAAAACTGAAACATGCTATAGTTCTAACACATTCATGAAGCAAATATCAGAACTTTTTTATAAAATGAGTGCTTAGTAAACTTGAGAAGAGAGAAAATTGTGAGGTTATACCCTAGAAATCTAATGAAAGATCATACCCAGTGAGACTTGGGCCTAAATTTTTTTTTCTTTTGAAGAGTGTCTGGGCAATTTTTTTTGCTCTAAGGACTGATTGAAACTACCTCTGCTCACTAGAAGTTAGACAAATCCAAGTTGAAACAGTTTGACAGCACTCATGACATGGAGGATATGAAGTAAGGCCATTCCTTGGACAGTTTGAGCCTAAATTTCCCTATCCTTTGAACTGCCCTTGATATACACCATTTGAGCCTTAAAAATCTAAGCTTTCTTTGATAAAAATTAGAGTATTTGAACCCAAACCTCAGTGACCTAATCCAGCCTGACCCTCACTCTGAGATTTTAGAAGGTAAAGGAGAAGTTGAAGAAGGTGGAGTTGGTTCAACATTTGACGAAAGAAGAATTAGCACAATGGTGGCATTCCAGCCTATAAAAAAAAAAAAAGTACAAAAAACATACAAAAAGAAAAGAAAAATAAAAAAGTAGAACGAAAAGAAGAGAGAAGTCATTTCATTGAAAAATTGGAAAAGAAGATTAGGAACTGATCACTTCAAATCTGAAAATTCAAGGAGTAGATGGATCTATGCTGAGATGAAGAAGGTGAAGTCATGAATCACCTCCTTCCTTTACCAATTTCTCAATTTTGAATCCTATTCCACCCTTTTATTCTTTGAGAACTTCACCCATAAGCCACATTACAGCCCAATAAAAAGTCCTTACTGATCTAAAATTGATTGAGCTGTCATGTGGAGATGAGAATCTGTTTAATCTATGATGAAAAGAGTTAGAAAACATCAGGAATTGGAGCAATGCCTATGCTCATGCTTGCAGTCCTATTTGAGGGCTGTAACTGTACTTGAGTTGTGAGAATTGATACACCCTTCTATTTCTATTAAGAGAGACAGCCCTGGTGAGTTTTGGGTCTGAAATTAAGATTGATAGGGGTACTATACAAAACATGATTCTCAATTTGAGGGTAAGCTGTGCATTAATTTTCATACAAAATACCTTGACATGAGCTGATTGATTGTGAAGGAATTACAACAGAATTTTAATTTTAAATTATCTTGTTTTTGCTGAGAATCCTTTAAAAAACTGAATGGACAAGGTGTGGAATGAATTTTATATTACTCAACTTTTGTTTCAACATGCTGCACTGGTATTAACTGACTTTATTGGAGAATTTTGTGGGTAACTTCACTGTAAACCCTCAGGAGACTTCACTCCTCCACTAAGGATCACCTAGGGGTTTAAAAGGCTTAATGCATATGCTCAATGCATATGCTCAATGCATCTGTGTTCCCTACAAAAGTGGCATTTTCATTTTCAATAATTGTTTTTTACTTTCTCCTTTGCTCAGGGACTAGCAAAGCTTAGGTTTGGAGGTGTGTTAAGCAGTGAAAAATATCATTTTTCACCTCCTAACCTGACCTTTATTGGACCCTTGAGATGACTAATAATGTGTTTTGAGTATATTTTATAGTTAAGCAATAAATTGCAAGTTTAATATATACTTCCACTTAAAAGAGCCTAAGAAGCATTGTGCTACCCAATTGAAAAGGCCTGAGACCAAGTTCAGCTATAAGGAATAAAGGTTGAACCTGCTAAGAAGTTGCTGAGTGTGGAACAAATGAAGAACAACACACCCAAGATGTGTGCTAGCTGTGGAAGTACAAGGTAGAACCTATCGAGAGGTTAAATCTAGCTATCGAGAGGTTCTGATGCTCGAACGCCAAGCATCGAGAGGTGCAAATAAGCTGTCAAGAGGTGCCATGAAGCTGTCGAGAGCTCCCCAGCACCTGTCGAGAGGATCTAAAGAGAAACTGAAAAGCTGTCGAGAGGATACCTGGAGATGCAGGGGAAGTCGAGAGGTTCCAAGATACTTATCACGAGGTTCAACTGAACCTGTCGAGCAGTGCAAGATAACCTGTCGATAACTTACTTGAAGCAACGTTCCTTCTCGCGAGGATAAAGCCAACCTGTCGAGCACTTCACTGAAGATTATATAACTCGTCGACAGGATTGTCTATAACCTGTCGAGAGGATGAGTGTGGAACTGGGCAGAACGAAGAAATGAGCCTTCAATCCTGTTGACAGGTTCAAATCAATCTCTCGAGATGTTCTCCCAACCTGTCAACAGGATCTTCATTAACCTGTCGAGATATCTCCAATCCTATCGAGAGCTACTCATCTGCTCGAGATGTCGCCAAACTGACGATCGGCTACTTTAATCTCCGAAAAAGTCGAAGTCACCGAAATCCAATGCAACATGTCGATGTGAACATAAAGCATATTCAGAACCTGTCGAGAGGATCTCTGAACCTCTCGACACTCGATTTAACAACTTCTCAACATCTTTCTTAAGCAGCTGCCAACTCCAGAGTTTTGTGCACGAGTTCCAAAGAACATCAGTAACTCCTAGTAGTATTTTTGGTACTCAACTGTGCATGATTGGAAATCCTAACCGCATCACCTATTCCTGCCAGTTGAGAACCAATGAGAGAAGATCTTCTAAAAGAGAAATCGGCCATATTAGTAGCCTAGCATAACATAATTATTCACTTGTGCTATGATTGGCTGAAATGGATATGAGGACCGATGACGAGAGTATAACACCTTGAAGAAAATACAGAACAACCATCCAGAAATTTAGAGAACCAAAGCTTAGCGCGAGATTCATTTTTCCCTCCAAATTCTCCCTTCTTTTTCCTTCTAATCCCATTCTCTCTTTAGCCAATCATGAGTGGCTAAACTCTTTTCAGTAGTTAGGGTGAGGTCTTGAGCTATAAATTGAGAGATTTAAAGGCTTGTAAGAGACTGTATATTACACAGATTGCAGATCTGGACATAATAGTATTGTAAGCTTGTAATATAATTATAGTTTTTAAAGATGATTCTAATCTATATTTCACTTTTTCGTATTTGATTTCCCTGGATTGGATACTCTTGTAGATGTCAGCCAGAAATGGGGTGCTGGTAGCCTGACATCTGTGCATCTACAATGGTTTACCTGTTCCAATCAAGATCAATAGATTGGGGTAATCTCGAGAATGAACTGTATCCAGTAGAAGGGTAGATCGTAAACTTAAGACTGTATCCAGCAGAAGGGCAAAGCCTAACCTCAGGATTGCTTTGATCCATTGGTAGAGATTGGATTCCTATACCTCACCTCTGCGGGGAGAACCTAGGTAGATCAATAGGTTGAAGTAATCTCGGGGATGAACTGTTTTTAGCAGAAGGGCAGATCATAAACTTAGGACTGTATCCAACATAAGGGCAGATCCTAACCTAAGGATTCATTTGATCCATTGGTGGATTCTGGGGAACCTGGGAAGCTTGGAGCCAGAAAAGAGGATTATTGCAAATCAGTTCTCTACATTGCCTTTGATTCCTTTGATTTTCAGTGAGAGACCAATACCCCTAGCTACTGTTCTCCACCTTTTGATTTTCAATCTGTTCTATATCTCCTCTTATCTCTGCATTTGATTAGATCTGGATCACTTGCATTAAATTTTTGTAGTTGGTAGTAAATGTGACAAAAAACATAAAAACCTCTCATCTTTCCTGCTTTAGTTTAGTTTAAATTAGGATAGAGTGTCAAATCTACTATAGATCTAGAGATTTACCATAATTAAATTACATTTCCCTGTGGACATACCCTTACTTACCTTTTAAAACTTGCTACGACAGCCCTGATTCTTGCAGGACTGGCTGCTTGCCTTGATTCAACATTGCTATAATTTGTGCAGTTAATTTACTGTTTTAATCATATAATAATTGCTAAGGTAGTAGCACAACAACACACTACGCGTGCCTCAAGGCATTCACTTGCATCGATTGATCGCCGCCTTGCGCTAGATTAAAGACCCTATTTCCTTCAAAGATAACCATTTAAAACCTATTTTCTTTGATTTTTCTTGCTTTTTCTTGCAAATATGATCATGATCTTGCATTTTAGATGATGAATGGTTTATTTCATTATAAGCATGTTCATTGATGATGAAACCCCCTCTATGTGACTTGATCTTTTCTAAGGGGTCCTCTGGGGACGTGGATCGAATTGCTGCTCTTTGGGAGACGCGTCAGTCGACGCTGATGTGCGATATAGAGCAGGGAGATTCAGTTTAGTCTTCCCCTGGGTACGAGGCTTGGCTATTGGCAGAGCAACTTGCTACTGATCATCTAGATCAGACAGAGAGTATTGATATGGGAGGCCCCTGGTCAAAGGAGACGGCGCTTTGAGCTCGCATTGAGCTATTGGTTGATGAGAAGAGGGTCCTATAAGAGCTTTTCATACAAGCGAAAGTTAGAGCAGAAGTAGCAGAGACTAGAGCTAGCGTAGTTGAGAGCGAGGTCCTTCGTCTGAAAGGATCCTTGAATGTTGCTCATGGGGCTACTGATGCTTCTCAGAAGAGGTACAAGAGCTTGCATGGTCGTTGGTTGACCAAGCGAAATGTCTGGGAGGATTGTTTTCACGTCGAGATTAGTGCCTTGAAGCGTGAACTGGGTTGTTGATTCTTTCTTGCACATACATCTTTTTGCACATATCAGATACATAGAAAAAGGGCGTAAGAAACCCCTTTATAGATATACATTTTTTGGTATACACATTTTCTTGATGTTTTTATATTTTTTTTTTGTTTTTGTAAAGAAAGAAAGAAAGAAAGCTAGACATCACACTGTTGGGATCCTGCCTTGTGTCTAAAAAGAGGTTTAAAATCAACCAGTAGAAGGGTCTATGGTTAGCACACAACCAAGGCAGGCTCGCACACAGTCCTGCAAGTATTCAGGGCCTATTGTAGCAAGTTTTAAAAGAAAGTAAGGGTATGTCCACAGGAAAATGTGGCTGAAAATTAGGTAAATCTCTAGATCTAAAGCAGATCTGGCACCCTTCCTAATGCTAAAACAGCAACAGGAAGAGGAGAGGTCTAAGGGTTTGTCACTTTTAAACTAAACTACAAAAACAATTAAAATTGTAGAAATGGATCCAGAGTACAAATCTTACAGTGAGGGAAATTTAAGACATAAAATGGGAAGAAGCAACTTGGAGTTTGGTCTTACTGCAATTGGGTTGAGCTGACAGGATTACAGAGAGTTTAGAGTGAATTAATCCCTCATCTGGCCATAGGCACAGCTGCAGGATGGAAGAATCTGATCTAGGCTAGAGATTTGGCTTGATCTTAAGGCTATGATCTGTCCACTTCAATGATCACAGATCATCCAATAGATTCACTCAATTCTCATGCTTCCATCAGAAAATTATAACTACTACAAATGCTGTAATCGCCAGGCGACAGACACAGGCAATTACAGGAATATCAGATCTAGAGAGATCAAATGGCATCCAAGAGGTCTACCAGTTAAGTGGGTGAGCTATTCCCAACTACGCAAAGCCGATCAAGCACCAAATGAAACCAGAGGAACTATAGATCTAATTACAGTAATTAAACCAATATTACATTGAATTAAACTAACCATACAATGAAATGCCCTCAGATTTGTAGTCTATGCAACATCCAACCCTCAATAACACTCTCAGTTTTCCCCAATTACAGACTAAACCTCTCTCTTTGCTGCTCCAAAGAAATTAGCCAACTATGGTTGGGCTAAAAGGAAGAATAGAGAATTTGGTTGCAAGCTCTGATCTCCAGAATTGATCCCCCCTTTTTCTGGAGGCTTCCCTTCCTTTTATAGCTTACCTCCTCTACCTCAGATCTATTTTTCCCGCCAATTACAGCTTCCAGGATAATCCTCTTATTCCCTCCTTTATTCCCTTTCTAGAAGGCTCTTTAGTTCGTTAGAGTTGGGGGAGAGCACATGGGTCGGTTAGGGTTTCCCAGGACACTTCTAGAGACTTCTTATTGGTCATCAGAGTGCCTCGGATTGCGTGCAAAAGGTCACTAACTTGAAGCGTGTGCACAACAGTTTTCTGAGAAGTCCTCCAGTCGATTTTGATAGGTTCTTGAGGCTTTCGACAGGTTTTAAACAGGCCTTATGTTCCTTTCTCTATGATTCAGGATCCTTTCGATAGGTTCCGATAGGTTGGGGGCTCCTTTCGATAGGTTTGGCTTCTGCTCACTTCATTTCGACAGGTTGAACTATGCGCAATGAGTTTTGATAGGTTAGCTTTTAGTTCCTGTCGACAGGTTCCATCATCTTTCGATAGGTGCACCAACTGAGCTGCAACAACCGTTCGATAACTGGCAATTGCGTGATAGGTTCCAGGATCCTTTCGACAGGATCTTTTTACGCTCTAGGGGACCTTTAGATAGGATTCTTCCTGCTTGCTTTCAACTGCCTGATAGGTTCCAGATCCTATCGAATACTCTGATCTCTACGACTTCTTCCTTCTTCAGCCTTCAGATCCTATCAATAGGTTACAATAACCTATCGACAGGTTGTTTTCAGCCTATTTTTCCTTCTTCAGCGCTGCTTTGCTATTGCTACATGTCCCAAGTGGGCATTCGTGTGGAGCCCTTTTTACGTGCCATAGTTGGGTTAGAGCTGTAGTGAGAGATGGGCCTTCTTGTGGGGCACTTTTGGGAGGATTTCAACACTATGACTGCTTTTCATTGCTATCTACAAAATATGCTCAACATGCACTTATTAGTCTATTCACAGGTCTATCAAAGGTCAGGTTAAAGGGTAAAAAATGACATTTTTCACTGATTAACACACCCCCAAACCTAAGCTTTACTAGTCCTTGAGCAAAGGAAAGATAAAGAAAACTAAAATACCACTTTTTTAGGGAGCACAAATACATTGAGCATATGCATCAAGCCTTTTAAATCCCTAGGTGATCCCTAGTAGAGGAGTGAAGTCTCCTGAGGGTTTTCAGTGAAGGTACCCACAAACTTCTCTAATAAAATCAGTTAGTACTAGTGCAACAAGCTAAAACAGAGTTTAAGTGAGATAAAATAAATTCCACACCAAGTGCTTTCAATTCTAGAAGATTTTCAGTAGAAAAATCATCAGTTTAAAACCTGAAATTCTGCTGTAATTCCTTCATCTTCAACCAGTTCATGTCAAGGCATTGTGCCTAAAAATTGATGCAGAGTTTACCTTTAATTTAAGAATTTTGTTTTTGATAATGCCCTAAACAACCAGATTTCAGACCCAAGTCTTACTAGGGCTGTTCTCTCACAATAAAATAGAAGGGTGCATCATTTCACACAGCTCAAGAGCAGTTACAGCCCTAAAATAGGACTGCAAGCATGAGCATAGGCAGTGCTCTAATTTATGAAAATTTCTAATTTTCTTCACCATAGATCAAACAAATCCTTGTCTCCACATGACAGCTCAATATATTTCAAATCAGTAAGGTCTTTTTATTGGGTTGTAATATGGCTTATGGGTGAATTTCTTCAAAGAATAAAAGGGTAAAAAGGTTTCAAATTGAGAAATCAGTAAAAGAAAGGAGGTGATTTGCAACTCAATCTTCTTCATTTCAGCACATCTTCATTTTCTTTTTGAATTTGCAGACTTGAAGTGATCAGCTTCATCAGCTTCGTATCTTCTTATAGATTTTCAAATGAAGTGACTTCTATTTATTTTATTTTATTTATTTATTTTTTTTCTTTTTTATTTTTACGGGCTGAAATGGCACAACACCACCAAATGTGCTTTCCTCTTACTCAACCAAATTTTAAACCTTGCTCCTCTAACCTCACTTCTCCTTCTATTTCCTGGTTTCTCAGATTGAGGGTGAACTGAAATAGGTCAAAAGGTTTTGGGGTTTCCATTCTTCTGGTTTTCTATCAAAGAAAAGCTGGGATTTTAAAGGCTCAAATGGTGTGTATCAAGGGCAGTTCAAAGGTGGGAATATTTTAGGCTCAAACTGTCCAAGGGATGGCCTTACTTCATGTCCTCAATGTCGTGAATACTGTCAAGTTGTTTCAACTTGGATTTGCCTAACTTCTAGTGAGAAAAATTAGATCCAATCAATCCATAGAACAGAAAAAATTGCCAAGACACTCTTCAAAGAATTTTTTTTTTTTTCAGGCCCAAATCTCATTGGGTATGGCCTTCCATCAAATTTTCTAGGGTGTATCCTTACAATTTTCACTCATTTCAGCTTCACTAAACATCAAATTTTTGTTTTGAAAATTCTTGACATTTGCTTCATGAAAAATGTTAAAACTACAGCTCATTTCAGTTTTAAAAAGTTTTTAATTTCCTCTTTTTCCCAAAAATCAGGTGAGAAATCACTTTATTTTCAAAAAAAATTTCAACATAGCTGCACTAGCATTAACTCATTTTATTGGTATACCTGCCATACCCCCAAACCTAAATTAAATAGTGTCCTCACTATTGAGAGAGCATGGTAGCAATGAACAAGGTATATGAAGAACGGATAGAAGAATAAGCATAAAGAAAGACATAACACAGAAAAGAAATTATTATTAACATCTAAAATATGTACATGATCCAAAGTAGGAAGAGAAAACAAGCAATCCTAAACTATATTTATGTACAAGCATCATCAGGCCAATCATACAAATCTGCCAAAAATTTCAAATCATCCTTGGGTGGGGAACTCTTAGTGGACAGCTTGGGGGCCTCCTCAGAATGGGCAATGGAGCTCTTAGCTTTCTTGGCAGAAGCAGCAAGAGAATCAAAATCAAAATCAAAGGGGAAAAGGACAGTAGGATCGAGGCCAAGGGCAGCAGCAGCTTTCCTTCTTTCCTCCTTTGTGAGTAAGGAGGAGGAGGTGTCATCTGGGGGTGGGGGCTTGGTGGTTGCTACCTCTTCAGACTGGGTAGCAGGTTCCTTTCCTTTACTGCGAGCAGAAGCAGAGGAAACAGATCTCTTGGCCATAACTTTTCACTTTATATAAGACCTCATAGGGTGTGGGGGAAGGTTTAGGCTGAGGAAAATCTTGGGCTAGAGGGGGGGAACATCTACAGGTGGGGTAGGAGTAGGTTGTGTGGCAGGAGGGTTGGGGGGAGGAGCTATGGGTGAAGATGGAGGGGATATAAGGATAGGGGAAAGAGGGGAAGTGTGAGGGGGTTGAGGAACTGAAGAGGATGGAGTAAGGGTGGATTGAAGGTAGGAGCTCATGATGGCTTGGTTATTGGTGTTGGTGGTCAACTGGGATTGAATGGACTATAGTAGAGAGAGAATTTGCGTGAGGGAATCAGACATGATGGGTTGGAGGGGACAGGTGTTGGAATGGGCTGGAAAGGGGAGGAGGGTGGAGGGTGCATGGTTAAATTGAGATGGAGTAGGATGGGGGGAGTCTGGAAGTGGAGAGTACTCATGGGCAACATCTTCTACAATGGATGTCATGATGGCAGTGAACCCAACAGCGGTGAATTGGTCTAATCCTTGGGTAGGCAGAGGGGGGATGTCAGAAATGGGTTGGTCAAAGGGAGGAGAGGAAAGGGTAGGGGTAAACTCTGGTAAGGTTGGAGGTTCAAGGACTTCAGGTTGGAGGTCTTGAGTGGTGGGTGTAGGGATAACTGGTCCAGAGGTTGGAGGAGAGGGGTCTGTTGGAAGAGGGACTGATACAAAGGGGGAAAGCAAAGTGGGTGGAGGTGTGGGTGATGGTATAGGTAGGGTAGGTGAAGGGGTGGATTGAGGGTATCTCAGCAGGAAGGCCTGCTGCCATGGTAGTGGGCACCTCCACAGTCTCCTCCATCTCAGCTGGCTTTCTCTTCTTAATCAAGGTTAGGTGTGGACCATTCCCTTTTTCCATACACTTTTGTAGTTAACTTCTCCATTGGCTCATTACTCTTGACCATATGTTTCCCAGCCTTGAGCAAGCATGTAATGAGCCTGCTAAAAGGCAGCCCACCTCCTTTAGCAAATGCTTGTCTTTTCAGCACTTTGTCATTGATGTCCACCATTGTCTCAAAAATCAACTGAGGTGCACTCAAAAATTTCCCTTTGGAACAGTAGTACAAGGCATCTACAACTGGGGGGCTTCTCTCCGACAGGTGTCTAGTGACATAGACATTTTTCCTCAAAATAGCATCAATGAATCTGAGACTGGGTTGGAGGTCTCTTCTCATCAAGGATTCACCAGATCCCACAATTCCATTAGTGAGCTGTTTAGCCATTTCTTTAAATGTAACCCATTTGGGTGCTCCCTCAGATCTAGTGGAGTTAAATTGATGTGGAACTCCCAAAGCTATCCCAATATCCTTGTTGTCCACTGTGATTTGCCAATCATCAATCAAAATTTCCAGCACAGCCTCTTGCCCAGGCACCACCTTCTTTTTCCAATTCTTGTATCACAGTTTAACCTGCCAGGGGTACACATTCTCCTTCAAGGGTGTAAGTAAGGGTAACAATCCTTCCTTCTTCAGATACAATAGTGTTCCCTGGCACTCCTCAATGTTGGCAAAGTATGCCAGATCAAAATCTGTCTCAGGAACCAGACTCAAACCATCCACAAACTTGTTAGGAGTGATTAATGCAGCAGGAAGCTCCACCACAGGCTGTATGTCAGGGGTGGGCAAAGGTGCTTCCCCAGTTTGAGCAGATCTCTCCATGGGTATTTTTGTAGCAGGTTCCTGAATTACTACAGACTTGGCTTTTTTAGCTTTAGGAGCCTTGTTGGGCTTCCCCTCAAGGAGCTTCCTCTTGGTAGGTGGTTTGGTGGTAGGCTTTGACTTCGTGGAGGGTTTGGGGGTGGAAGCAGCTGGTTGCCGGAACAGGTCAGCTAGGGTTTCTTCTGAATCATCCATGTTGCTCTCAGAAATTGTTCTCTTCAAGTTCACTCACCAATTTGAATTGAAATGTTGAGGTATAAAACTAGGAAAACAATAAAAGGGAGGCAGAGAGACAACTAACCCAGAACTCCTAAGGTTTGGCAGAAACCGTGATGCACTCTTCCAATTTCACAAAAATTAGGTGCAAAATGCTCCTTAGTGCGGGTTGAATGATCTTGAAGAATGACAAACCTAATGGTAAATAGTCCTGAGAGTATTTGGCAGAAAGAGAGCAGCAACAAATGAGGAAGAGAGAGCTAGGGTTTTACAGAAAGAGTTTGTCCCACAGGGAAAGTTGATCTAAAGCTCCAAGGGATCCATTAGTAGTAGGCTCTCCAGATCTGACTACAGATCTGGAAATCCTCAATGGAAGGTGATTTAAGGTCACTTATTCCTACTTTCTCTGGTAATCTAATGATTTAACTACGGAAAGGGTTGAAAAGAAGTGGGAAAGAGAGCAACAACAAATGGGCAAAAGTGACCTACCGATAGGTATATAAAGAGGAAAAAATGATTTCGTTAGGATGAATTGAATGCATTCGATAGGTCAAAGCGTCCTGTCGAATGTTATAAAAAATACAGCGCGCAGATGAAATGCTTTGATAGGTCAAACTCTTCCTATCGATAGGTTCATGTAGCGCATTATTTATCCTTTCGATAGGTTCCCGATAAGCATCCAGAACCTATCAAAAATTTCTTTTCAACCTTTTGAATCTATCGAAAAGCTATTTTCACCTATCGACAAGTCTCAGCGCCTATCGAAATCATCTAATGACCTATCGAAATCGTCGAATGTCAAATGACCTATCAAAAGGTCTCATATGCCCATAGAAACAACATTTTTGTGTTGTCATCAGCCTCAGCACCTAGCAAACTCTTTTGTTGTGCTTCCATTCAACCTGTTCTCATTATGTACACACTCCCATGGTCCCTGGATTGCTGGCACGATTGACATAATGAATAAAATAGAACAAAATAGAAAAAAACAGAACAGAACAAGATCAAACTATAGTACATATGATACACATTGAAATCATGTATACTTTGGAGGGTTCTGAAGATCAATGGTCTCCTCAGGTTCACAGATTTTTTCAACACAAATTTTTAACCTTTGTCCATTGACTTTCATAACCCTACCATCCTTAGGGTCCCTGATTTCTACAGCTCCAGATGGGAAAACATGTAAAACTGTGTAAGGTCCATCCCATTTGGACTATAATTTGCCTGGAAAGAGTTTCAATCTTGAATTGAATAACCATACCTTAGCACCTATTTTAAATTCTTTCCGCAGCAGGTGCTTGTCATGAAAGGCATTAGTTTTTTCTTTGTAAATCCTGGCATTTGAATATGCTTCCATCGTCATCTCATCAAGCTCAGATATTTGCAATTTTCTGTTCACACCAGCAGAGGTTAAGTCATAATTTAATGCTTTAATGACCCAATATGCTCTATGTTCCAACTCAACAGGCAAATGACATGCCTTGCCATATACTAACCTGAATGGGGACATCCCTATGGGGGTCTTATAGGCAGTCCTATACACCCATAAGGTATCTGGCAGTTTGTGATTCGCTCATAAAAAGGCATATTTTAAAGATTTTGGGAGTTGCCTTAACTCCACATCTGGGGGATTGATGAATGAAGGCAATAGAGGTGCCTTAGAAGGTGGTGGAAGAGGTAGTAAAGCAAGAGTCCATGGGTGATGCTTTGCTGGCCTTGCTTCAGAATTTAGATTTGCAATAAGTCAAAGCTTTTGTTGACCTCCCTTGCCTTAACCATCCTTTTAGTAGTTGGTACAGGGGGAGACAACTCTTAGTTAAAATTAACTTTACTAACCCAAGAATTCCGATTAGAAAACTATTCATCATCCAAACTTATTAACAAGCGGCTCATTATTCAGCCAAAGATCTTTTGAAAGCAACATGAACTGCCCATCTCTAAAAACAAACCTGATATTTTTATTTTTCCAATTCTGATTGCAAAGAATATCCTTCCACGGCTAAGATAGGTAAGCTCGTATTCCATATGTTTCCGTCTTTGATATATCACACTCTAACCCATTTAAACCATGGAAATCTATCTTGGAGACCACAATCCAGAACAATTTAGTAAGCCCAGCACCTTAGGCCTAGCCCCCCTTCATCGGCAGGTCTACACACTTTTTACAGCTTAAAAGCGTCCACGTGCCTACCAAACGATGGCCCCTTCTAAAGTAAAAAAGTGTCCATAGGCCTACACACTTGTTACAACCAAACTCAAATACACTAAGAGCTCCAAGAAACAAAC
Organism: Chloranthus sessilifolius; assembly: GCA_021018995.1. Taxonomy (NCBI): domain Eukaryota; kingdom Viridiplantae; phylum Streptophyta; class Magnoliopsida; order Chloranthales; family Chloranthaceae; genus Chloranthus; species Chloranthus sessilifolius. Next base: position 47,361,116 of record CM037596.1, read on the forward strand.
AACATAATTAAAAACTTCCAAGAGAAACGGGTATCTAATGAAGACAAAGATGATGGATGCCTTTATCTATAGGGGATGATAATCTGTCTTTACCTTGTCATCTATCATCCCCTACTTCTCTCGATGACAAACATGAGAGAAGTAGGGCCACACCGTGCTAACAAGATCAATGGAGAAATAAGATTCAACATGCAAAGGTGACATCAAATAGATGCGATAAGGCTTTAATGATCACTATGGTACAATAAAAGTTCATCCATGTCCATATGTGTATATATATATATATATATATATATATATGTATATATATATATATATGAGGTGGTTACGTGCAATCCAAGAGGTGGCTAATTGATCGGGATGCTAGGAAAGATGAGCACATGCACAAAGGGTTGTGGGCATAAATTAGATTCATGGTATGTTGGATTTCTGTGTTCAACAACTAATCTTTGGGTATAAACCTAATTTTGACTAAGTTGACTGCACGTATTTTGAAAGATATATGAAATAGCAAGTTGCATTTTAATTTCTACAGTGATACGTCTCCTCACCTTTTGGAAAGCGAGAAGTTATAAATAGGGAGACCATGGTCCCATCTCTATCCCAATGTCCCCATCAAAGGCCTTGGTGAGGTAATGTGGGCTCAAGGGTTTCCAACCGGCGTGGATGGAGCAAAAAGGAGAAGAAGATCTAAAAGATAAAGCTTTAAACATGTATATATTTTTTTAATCATGATTATTGGGCATAGATCCCTTGAAACACAAACATGGTACCCTTTGGAGATGCTAGCAATTCATTATCATCTCCTATAGGTAAAAGCATCTATCATTATGTTGTTAGCACTCTTAAATTAACAAACAACACAATACATTATATTAGTTTTCCAGGAAAAATAGAGGTTGAAATGTAAAAGAAGCCATCTAATCGATATATAAATTCCTCCAAAAGCCATATTAAATTAGCTTTCATTTGATTAGAATAGCTAAAAATCGACATCATTCTCATCACAGTGTCTAGAATTCCAATTAAAAGACAAGCTGCAACTATAAATAGATGACTAATTAATTAACATTAAAATTAAATTTTAATCATGTGTCTCCTCTTCAGTAAAAACAAAATTCATCGAGGAATCACTATCAAACTTTCTGATCAAACCAAGCAATCAACTCTCTGACACAAATTAATTCTGAAAATAGAAAACCTAAACATAACAGCATGTCCACAGAAACGAAATGTCAAAGGATCAGAAAATCAAGTAAACAAATACGAAATGATAAAAAACAAGTGTAAAATTGGAGATCTTCAACCAATTCGAGCTCAGAAGAACAGATTCAGCATGTGATTACAGAATCAGATAGAATTCATAATAGATCACAGACTCGAATCTAAATCAAAAATAGGAAACACTGAATCTCATCTAGATCGTCACAGGTATTTAGAGAATAGAATCAGGATATGATAAAATCTTTTTCTGGCAATGTTTCTGAGATTTGATTGGGAGGAAAAAATAATATGCACCTGAGATTTGATTGCAAAATGGAAATGAAGCTATCAAGTTCCAAACCGCATGCAACAGATTTGATTGCAAAAATAATACGCACTTGAGATTTGATTGAAAAATGAAAATGAAGCTATCAAGTTCCAAATCGCATGCAAATAATTCTAGGTCTAGAGATTTCAGCTCGAAAATCAGAGAGGTACCTCAACGGTGTTCCGAGATCTAAGAACAGTGTTCCAAGATCTATGCACGGTGTTCCGAGATCGAAAATCTACCTTTGATGTTCTGATTCTCAGATCCAAATGATGTTCAGAAAATGAAAAACCTAGAGATCGATGAAATCCATTTTGGAACAACGACAATGGATAGATGGAGTCGGATTTGAAATAGCGACAATTGATAGATGGAATTCAATTTCAAACAGCGGCAGTGGAACCATGGAATTTGATCTCGAATAACGCCAATGGATCAATGGAGAGAGGAGTTTGGGTGGGAAATAGGGTTTCGGTGGAGAGAGAGTGGTTTTGGAGAGAGAAGATCCTACGTCTGTGGCTGGATTGAGGGGTTTGGCTGGGAAGAGAAAGAGTTGGGTTCTGTGGCAATTTATATGGGGCGGATAAAAAATTACTAATATAAAAACTTAAAATAAGTAGCCACCACTAAAACCCAAATTTTTTGTAGTGAGGGGACAAAAACTGTCATAATTGAGATTCCAGTTGCGTGCAAGTTCGAGGATGTTTTTCCAGATGAGTTGCCAGGTTTACCATCGAAACGAGAAGTGGAGTTTGCCATTGACTGAGCACCGGGTATAGAGCCTGTGTCGAAAGCACCATACCGAATAGCTCCTACTAAGTTGAAGAAATTGAAAGTGAAATTACAGGAACTCCTAGATAAAGGGTTTGTAAGACCTAGTGTGTCTCCTTAGGGAGCACCGGTCTTGTTTGTGAAGAAGGATGGGTCGATGAGATTGTGTATCGACTATCGTCAGCTGAACAAGGTGACTATTAAGAATCGATACCCTTTGCTGAGGATTAGTGATCTATTTGATTAGCTGCAAGGCGTAAGATTCTTCTCCAAGATCGATCTGCGATCTAGATATCATTAGTTGAGAGTTAAGGCGGAGGATATATCAAAGACGGCATTCAAAACAAGGTATGGACACTATTAGTTTTTGGTGATGCCGTTCGGATTGACAAATGCACTGGCGTCATTTATGGACTTAATGAATCAGATGTTTAAATGACACCACGATACGTGTATAGTAGTGTTTGTAGATGACATCCTCATCTACTCTAAGACTAAGAAAGAGCATGAAGAATATTTGAGGATTGCTCTATAGATCTTGCGTGGCCACCACTGTATGCAAAGCTCAGTAAGTATGAGTTTTGGCTTAAGAAGATCAGTTTCTTAGGACATGTGGTCTCAAAGGATGGAGTTACTGTGGATCCAGCTAAGATCAAAGCCGTAGTGGAATGGGAGCAGCCGAAAATAGTAACAGAGATTCATAGCTTCCTCGGTCTGGCTGGGTATTTCAAGCAGTTTGTAGAGGGATTTTCAAAGCTCTCTGGACCACTTACGAGGCTTACCAAGAAGGATGTGAAGTTTGAATGGACTGAAGAATGCGAGAAGAGTTTTCAAGAACTCAAGAAGTGACTGATTTCAGCTCCAGTATTAGCTATTCCTTCAGGCAGTAGAGGATATGTTCTTTACAGTGATGCTTCACACAGTGGGTTAAGTTGTGTGCTCAACCAGAATAAGAAGGTGATTGCTTATGGGTCGAGACAGCTAGAAGATCTTGAGAAGAATTATCCAACCCATGATTTGGAGCTAGCAGCAGTTATATTTGCGCTCAAATATGGAGGCACTACTTATACGGCGAGACCATTGAGATATTCACAGATCATAAAAGCCTCAGATATTTATTTACACAGAAAGAACTGAACATGAGGCAACATAGATGGATGGAATTTCTCAAGAACTATGACTGCTCCATTCAGTATCACCCTGGCAAGGCCATTGTTATAGCAGATGCCTTGAGTCGAAAGAGTTCGGCTTTGTTGTCTAGCCTTGTTGCGAGAATTCATAGATGGAAGTTACTGAAGGATCTTTCTTTGTATGATGCAAAGATCGAGATGCATGCTTTAGGGGCCTTGTTGGCCAACATTTCAGTTAGACCAACGATCTTTGAACATGTTCAAGAATTACAGATGAAAGACCCAGAGTTAGTGAAGACCTGACAGGGTGTGATTGAGGGCAGTAGACCCGATTTCTTAGTTAAGGATGATGGTTCTTTATTTTTCAGAGGACGTCTATATATATCAATTGATGCCGATCTGCGGTGGACCATTTTAGACGAAGCTCATAAGTTGAAGTATGCTATCCACCCTGGTAGCACTAAGATGTATCAGGATATGAGAAAGACCTATTGGTGGAGAGGTTTGAACAAGATGTTGCGGAGTATGTTTCTAAGTGTTTAGTGTGTCAGCAGGTGAAAGTAGATCATAGACATTCTGCAGGGTTATTGCAACCTCTGCCCATACTAGAATGGAAGTGGGAGTTGATTTCAATGGATTTCATTATGGGATTACCACGGACAGCGAAGTGACACACTGCCATTTGGGTAGTCGTTGACCGATTAACCAAGTCGGCCCACTTTTTGCCATACAACACTACCTACACGGCAGGGAGACTTGTGAAGTTGTACATGAAGAAGATCGTCCGACTGCACGACATTCCAGTTAGTATCATTTTAGATCGCGACCCTTTATATACTTCATAATTTTGGTAAAAGTTTCAAGAGGGTATGGGAACACGATTGGATTTCAGTTCGACATTCCATCCGTAGACAGATGGACAAACAGAATGGGTGAATCAGATAATAGAGGATATGCTAAGAGTGTGTATGCTTGATTTTCAAGGATCATGGGATCAACATCTACTATTGATCGAGTTTGCATAAAACAATAGTTTTCAAACAAGCATCGGTATGACACCTTACGAAGCACTCTATCGAAGGCGGTGTAGATCGCCTATCAATTGGGAAGAGACCGCAAAAAGTTCATATTGGGTCCGTAAGTACTTGAAGATAATGCCACTATCGTTCATGTGATTCGAGAAAGAATTAAGTCTGCTCAGAGCAGGCAGAAGAGTTATGCCGATATCAAGAGAACGAGTGTAGATTTTGAGGTTAGCGATCACGTATTCGTTAAGATATCATCCATGAAAGGTGTCATAAGATTTGGGAAGAGGAGAAAGCTAAGCCCTCATTGCTTTGGACCCTTTGAGGTTTTGGGTCGAGTTGGTGAGGTTGCCTACAGAATTGGATTACTCCCTTTGTTTGACCGGGTACATAATGTGTTTCATGTATCCATGATCCGAAAAAAAGTCAAAGATCCTACACATGTCTTGGACGATCAACCGATCGAGATGTATGAAGACATGCCCATGATCGAAGAACTAGTCCAAATTTTGGATAGAAAAGAGTAAATTTTACGTACTAAGATTATCCCTTTAGTAATTGTCAAATGGGGAAATCATCCAGCTGAAGAGGCTACCTGGGAACATGAGGCAGAAGTGAAAGAACAATACCCCCAGTTATTTGCAAAGAGTTGACCAGAAGTTGTACTTATGTATATCAAGTTTTGCTTGTAAAAGTTCATTTATGAACTAGCGTATGAATTATGAATGTAACAGGTTCATTTAGGAAAGTGTACGAATTATATGAACTAGGTTTTGAAGCGTAAAGAATGTAAATGATTCAGTGCCTAGGTGTAGCTTGACAGCAAGTGTAAGGAGTCAAATTCATCAAAAGGTGAAGGCTTCAAAGAAATTGAAGAGGAGAACAAGAACTAAGACTTTCTGTCCAAACCGATCGGTCGAAAGTCAAAATCGACCGATCGATTTTCAAACCGACCGGTTGGAATTAGCATTGACCAGTCGAAATTGAGAAAACAGAGAGGGATTTTTGTACTGGGCCAAAGCAAGTTAAAATCAATCGGTCGAACCCAAACCGACTGATCGATTTTGCAAACTGACCGGTCGAAATTATTTCGACCAGTCAAAATAGAACGACTGGGGTTTTAAGTGAAAAATCGACCGGTCGATTTTTGACAGAACCCTATAAGTTGAATTTTTTTTTTCTTTTGGTTTGAAATTTTGTTGGCTTATAGTTTTGGGGTTTTCTTTGGGTGTTCTAGAGAGAAGAAGAAGAGGGTTTCTTTTTTGAAACGGATTGAGCATGGATTTCCTTGAAATCAAATCGGAATTTCATCTTTGAGGTAAACCCTAGTTCATCTTTTTTGTTTATTGCATTGAAATTTTGTTAAGAGCCCTAGTTTCTATTTTGCTTCAAGAAACCTAGGAATGCTGCCTAGAACTCGTCAGGCTATGAAGGCTTCGGCTTCGAAGCTTTCTTTTCAACGCCCTAGTACGTCTAGACCACCACCACCTCCATCACCTCCGCAATCACCATCGCCACCCTCAGCACCACAACCTTCATCTTCATCTTCTTCGTCATCGGAGTCGTCCTCGCGACACTCTTCACCACCGCCACCACAATTCGAAAGGCCCAATGAGTGGTGGGCAAGTAAAGTAATTGCATGTGTATTTAGTCAATGAGGCCCTATTTACTAGCCCAGATGTTCAAGGAAATACGGTTTGGGCTCGGGAGTATATCACCAAAGTTGGTTTAGAAAACATTTTAAAGCCAGTGCATGAGTAATATTATCTGCATTTAGTTCGTTTGTTTTATCAACACATGAAGTTGACTGGTTCCGATGGCATTATTGTGACCAAAGTGGATGGTCGCGATTATCGGTTCACTTATGAGCATGCAGCATGTGCCCTAGAATGCTATCAAAAGTATGGGAGTAATCTACCGTTGTTACCCCCATTTTTGACACCCGTTGATTATTTGGAAGCTAGACGGGAGATGACCCAGGGACGAGGTTAATGGAAGGGGAAGTGAAACCCAAATATAAGCTTTCGTATGCTCTGCTGATCTCAGCCATGTTTGATGAATATTCTGAGGTGCCTGAATATCAAATTTCTGATGATGAACCGAAAATGACTGATCGCGTTCTACTCTATACCTTTGCAAATTGGAACCGGACTTATAATCAGTTGAAGAAAGTTTTACCTCCTTATGGTGGACTAGTTCCTCCTCTAGTATCCCCGGTCCAACAAGAACAACAAGTCCAGCCACAAGAACAACAAGAACAACAAGTCTAGCCACAAGAACAACAAGAACAGCAAGAGCAAGGCCAAGAACAAGCTCAACTTGTTCCACCAGTGCAGCCCCTAGTACCTGATCCATTAGCTCAGCAATAGGCTCAAGACACTATGCCTCCACCACAGCAGCAGGACACCCATGTCCTCTATGATATTCTCGCTCGTATGACTCAACTCAAGGAGGGTAATTGCTTATTACATCATTGGCTGGATTGTTATGAGTATGTTCAAAACCGGTGGCTACAACAGACCTATCCTCAAGACTATATGACTCGCCTTGCAGATGCTCGTGCGTATGTACCTAACCCAGGGTACTAACCCATTGGAGCATCTTCGTCGGCGGTGTACGAGATGATGATGTTGCAGCCGAGGAGGATGCTGGATCTGCTGATGTACCGCCAGGTGATGGAGCTGTTTAAGTGAGCCGTGAGCTGTTGGAGTCTTTGGGGGGTTACCTTTTTGGAAAATATTTTTGTGTTGAATTCTGATTTTACTTATGTATGTTGAAACTTTTGTGGCATAGATGCCACTTTTTGGTTATGTTTATTATTTTATTAGTTGTTACATGTAAGTAACTTTTTGAATGCGAATAGAATATGTTTTCTTGTATTGTGCGATAGTTGATTGTGATGTATTGGTCCTAGCCTTACTAGGAATTTTTAAATAAGTTCTAACTCATGGAGTCCTCTTTAACAGATTGGATTCTCTTTAATGGGGAAAACCTTTCCGATGTTTGATATGTGTGCTTGACGCTGTGGGTGTGGGGATACCCTACAAAGCCACACTCCTTTTGTCAATTTTTGTGGACGAAAATTCCTAAGGAGGGGTGAATGTAACGTCCTGAATTTTTTTGACTTTGAATAGTGTACCTCGATATATGTGCCTTCAGATCACATGCCAAATCTTTTGAGTGCAAGGTATAGGTCATGTGTGGATAAGAGTTAAGTGGGCTAGAGGATGAATACTTATTACATGTGGAACTTTAAAAGGGTTATTATATAACTAGTATTGGTGTATATGCTTAACACCTAAGTCTAGGTTATATAAATAAGTTTTAGACTTAAAGAGGCTTTATTTCTCATATGAGTTAGGTTGAGGAGAGTAACTGAGAAGAGAGAGTGAACTTGCATTTGATGCGTGAGTGTGTGTGACGAGTCGGATGGTGTGGTTAATTTAAGAACTTTGATTAGTGTGCAAATTTGGAGCTCAAGCTACGAAACCACTTTATAAAGCTCAGGTCAAGGAATTGATCGATTTTAGAAGGTAAGATTTATGTGAACTTTGTATCGATTAAGTTGATAGTTAATTATGATTATTGGTGAGCAATTGGAAGGAGAACGGGAAAATTTTGAAGAGAAATGGAGCTAAGAGGTGTAAATCTGAAATGGGTGAAATCTGTGCAAAACCGACCGGTCGAACCTAAAACCGACTAGTTGATTTTTGTCAAGATAAGGCCTTACGCGATTCCGACCGGTCGAGTGAAAATCAATTGGTCAATTTGGAAAATCGACAGGCCGAAAGTAGCATCGACCGGTCGATTTGGAAAAATAGTCTGTGTGTAAAATCGATTTTTGAGAAACCGACCGGTCGAACTAAAATCGATCGGTCGATTTTGGAAAACTGATCGGTCGAAATGAGATCGACTGATCGGTTTAGGGTCTGGATGATGTGTTTAAAGGTGGATTTTCTGAAGGAAAATTGACCGGTTGAACTCGAATCGACCGGTTGATTTTGAGAATCGACTGGTTGATTTAGAGAGTTTTGGAGTTTTATTTTGTTTTATTTGTGGACTTTGAGAGACTTCATATTTCTCTATTTTTCGTCAATTGTAATATACAATTATGTGTTTGTATATAATAGGTGTGAGTTTGGACGCTAGAATGAGAAAGATAAAGTTAAGCTAAGAGAGATTGTGTATGGCTTCGTGTGAGGTAGGGAAAACTTTCTAGCATGTATATTTGGTTTCATCAAGCATGTACGTAATGATGTGAGCTGAATGTGTGCTTTATGATGTGTTTTTGCATGGATTCCTAACCCTTTAACTATGAAAGTTATGCGTGATCACTAATAGAAACTTGTGTGTGTATGTGTGTGATATGATGTGATACGATGTGTATTCGTGTGTTTCGATAAGAAATTAGAGATTCATATGTGACATCAAATTGGTGTGAATGTGTGTGACATCCAAGGAGGTGAATAAGTATATGTATTTTTAGCACTTTGATTTGAGGTGGATGTGAATAAGTATATGTATTTTTGAAGCCTTTAACACTATTATAATTACCACAAATTCGCGGTGAATAAGTATATGTATTTTTAGCACTTTGATTTGTGGTTTATGTCCGAATACCCAACCGACACGGCAGGATACTCATGACCGACATGGCGGGATATCCGTGACCAATATAGCGGGATATCTATATAAACTTGTGCTCCGGTACAGCAGGATATCCGTTCTTTGATTACCATTCTGTGGTAATATTTAATTCGACAAGTCACCACCATTGAGGGGGCTTGTGTAAATTGTGCTAATGGTTCATATGAACCACGATGGTGGGTATTCCATCTGGGGCTCAATGCTTGTTGATTAATTTCCCTTAGTTGTGCTTTGGTTGTTGTATGGTGGAAACCAATTAAAAACAAAGTAAAATAAAAGAATGGATTCAGCACAACTAAAGTAATCCTAGACCTGTAAGATACAAGGCCTATTATAGTAAGTTTTGATAAGTAAGAGTTTGTCCCACAAAGAAATTGATCTAGAACCTAAAATGGGCTATAATAGTAGGCCTCCAGATCTGGCTACAGATCTTACAATCCTAAAGAATGGGAGTTGGGTGTCACACTACACTAAATTAATCCTAACAACAGAGAAATAAAATATAGCCCTATCCTAAAGATAGGGGTCAAGAAGAAGGTGGTGATGGTGTGTATCAAAATAAAATATACAAATTGGTGAGAAATAAGCAAGTTAAGTTAAGAATTAGAGCAGCAATGTAACTCGGATTTAGTCTATCTCTGCAGTGCTCCTTGCTGAGACGCTATCAAAATCCTCAACAAGGTAGAAATATCTAGTTTAACCCATGCCACTTGGGGTGCTCTTAAAGCTATAGGCTATCCACTCAAATGGTCACAACCTATCTTATAGAGTCTGTAAAATCCCATTAGTTAAACCAGAAATTGCCAAACTAGTCCAGAGGAGTGGACTGATTATTTCCCCAGCCACTGGACCAGATCAAGCCATGAATACTATTACAGTACTATGTAATGCCAGTGCTACAAGCTCCCTAGATCAGTGCACAGATCTGGCTGACATCTATAGGTATTCTAACCCATAAGATGCTAAGTGCTTTGCTAAGGCCAACGACTCACTAGTGCCCACAAAAAGGATCATCCGATAGGTTGAATAGGGCTTTAGATTCAGCTGATCATTACTACAAATGGCCTGTAATGACTCATCCTCAAGCTGCAATTACTAGAAAGAGATCAGATCTAATATCTAATGTCGACTAGGTAAAACGAAGGGGAGCCAATTCCTGTACAAATCTCCTCACAAGGTCCTGAAGCTAATGTGCAGGGGAGAAGAATCCTTCTCAAACATGTGAATGGACACAACCTTAGAGCTATACTCTGTCCACTCAAATGGTCACAGGGTATCCCATTGGTCTGCCCATACCACAGAGGGCTGATAAAGAATATGAAAACTGCTACAACCACCATGGTCCGCAGGCCTCCGAGCTCCCCAGATCTCACTACAGATCCAACATTGCTTTCCATGGGGCTATCAAACCAAGGGAAATCAAATGGTAAATAATAGATCTACTAGAAACTAAATGGGCTAGTCCTAAATACATGGCTCCTATAGACATCTAAAGAAACCATAAGATCTTTAGATTCAATTAGGCATGAAAATAGTAATCCATTGATAAACACAAAACTTACAATGAACTGTCTCCAGGCTACAGCCTGTACACAACTGCTCATTCACAATCCCAATGTATATAGAACCTATTACAAACTGAAATAAAACTAAACCTAACTACTTACAGGGGGATTAGCGAGTAAGTACTGGGCTAAAAGAGAAGAAAAAGGAAAAAAAGAGGTGATCAAACCCTAACCCTAGCCTGCTGGAGCTCGCAGCCGACAGAGGATGAAAAGAAGGGTTACAGATAAAACTAAACTCTAAGTGTAGCTTATATACTTTGTCCATACGACCTTGGCTTTGAAGGGATTAACCCTAATTTTTTCAACAAACGTGGCACTATTACATCCCTTGAATGCCTTGAGATGTGCGCCTCGAAATCCATACCTCAAGATGTGTGCCCTTGCCTTGGGAAATTCCTAAAAGGTCCTTGAGTTAAAACTGAGAAGTGGGGAACTCGCAGTTCACGGGGCTGGCATATGCATTCACTTATTCGCATAGTTGCAGGACCTTCGTGGAGTAGCTTTTGGTTGGTGGGAAGTGCTCACTTGCACAGTTAATCTTCAGTTAATCGTGCAGTTCCTTTGCGCTGTAATGCTATCGCGGAGATGATCTGGAGTGCCTAGACTTCTCACGCAGTAGAGCTTCAAAAGCTCTCTTTCTCGCTAGGTACTCGTGCAGTTATGCTCCTGCGCTCGCGTAGTAATTGGTAAGGTTTCAGAGTGCGTGAGATCTACACGAGGAGAGTTTTGAGCGTCTCTCTCTCTCTCTTCCACGGCCACGCATGAACTCCACGAGGTGAATTTTAGTTCAGTACACACATGGACTCGCTATGTTCTTCGTGCGGCTGCTTTAAAGCTTGATCTCCGCGAGAGCTTCACGACCACATATTCTGAGGATTTTAGTCCGCGAGATCTTTGCGATGTCTTTACAGCTCTCCTCTTAACTGCACGTCCTATCTATGCGAGAGAATCTTCCACTGCATCCTTATATTCGCAAGGGAGCTTCTCAACTTTGCGAGATCTGTCTTTCTATGCTCCGATGCATTGCACTTGTTGCTTTTGCTGTTTCTCCATTCTCAGCCAACTTCATTCATCTGCTAGGCTTTTGGTCAATGATGATCAGCACCTAGTCACCATGGTGAGCATTACCTGGGTGTTCCATTAGGCTTTGGTTTAACTGTCATCTTTGCATGTCTTCTTCCTCTTCTTTGGGCCAATAAGGATGGATTTTGTGTTAAGCTGCACAGATTATTGCTAACTATAAAACACACTTAACAAATAATTATTAATCTGCTTCAAGGCCTATCAAAGGCTAGGTTAAGAGGTAAAAAGTGGTACTTTTCTGTAAATAACACACTCCCAAACCTAATCTTTGCTAGTCCCTGAGCAAAGGAAAATTTAAAACAACTATTCTAAGAATTTAAATGCGACTTTTGTAGGGAGCACGGATACATTTAGCATATGTACCAAGCCTTTTAAACCCCTAGGTGATCCCTAGTAGAGGATTGAAGTCTCCTGAGGGTTTTCAGTGAAGGTACCCACAAACTTCACCATTAAAATAGTTAAAAATAGTGCAGTCAATGAATAAAGCCTCAGTCCACACCTATCCTTTTAAAATAAGAGAAAATTATAATAGTAATACAACCATTTAAAACTCAAAATCAGCATGCATGTGCATCACCACCAATTAATTCACAACAGGGATACGATGTGTATATAATCAGTACAAAGCTTGCCTTAAATTCAAAAATCAGGTTGGATACAACTCCAAAGAAGTCAAAATTTAGACCCAAATCTCAATAGGGCTATCTCTCAATAATGAAAATCAAAAGGGTGTTTACATTCTCATCAGCTCAAGAGCAGTTATAGACCCCAAATAAACTTGCAAGCATGAGCATAGGCAAAGCTTCTGATTTCTGACATCCTCATGACTTTTCACCATAGATTAGACAACTCCTCATCTCCACATGACAACTCATTTCACTTTGGATCTACAAGGTCTTTTTTGAATGGGTTGTAATGCGACTTATGGGTGAGGGATATATAAAATGAAGGGGTAAAAAGGGATTCAAAACTAAAAAATCAGCAAGGTAAGGAGTGATTGATGACTTCACTACCTTCATTTCAGCACAACTTCATCTTACTTGATATATTTCAGAATCAAAGTGGCCAGCTTCTCCTCTTCTTTTCAATTTTCAGATGATGTTCTTCTCTATAATTCTCTTTCTTTTTATTTTTTATTTTTTTATATATTTATTTTTTATGATGAATTGCCACATAAAAACCACTGATACACTGCTGCTCATATATTGCTTTTCTTCTCCTTCCACCAAATGTTGGACCACTCTCACTATCTTCAACTCCTTTACCTTCTGAATTCTCAGAGTGAGGGTACAGTTGAATCAGGTCAAGAGGTTAAGGTGCAAGTACTCTGGTGTTTGTCAAAGAAAAGTAGGATTTTTAAGGCTTAACAAGTGTATGCAAAAGGGGAGTTTTAAAAGGTTGGATTTTCAGGTTCAAACTGTCCAAATGAAGGCCTTGGATCATTTCCTTAATGTCATGAGTGCTGTCAATTAGTTTTGATTTGGAGGTGGCTAACTTTTAGTGAAAAGGTCTTGACTCAATCAGTCCTCAGAGCAGAAATAATGCCAAAAACACTCTTCAAAAGAAAATGATGGGCCCAAGTCTCACTAGGTATGGTCCTCAAATTAACCCATGGGGTATATTTTCACCTTTTTCTCTCCTCTTAGGTTCACTAAGTACTAACTGAAAAAAATTTCTGATGTTAGCTTCATGGTGGTGCAAAGATTTTAAAATATTTAGTTTTAAAATGTCTGCAAAATTTTTTAATTTTCCACAAATTTTCTCATTCTAGCAAGTTAGGTGGGAATTGATTTTATTCATCCCAATTAAACCAACACTGTTATACTAAAGTTAACTATTCTATTGGCAAATCTAGCTTGCCACACCCCCAAACCTATGAGGAGCAGTGCCCTCATTGATTCAAAGGTGGATGTGAATGTGCAGCAGGGTCAAGACCTAGAGATTAACAGAACAGAAACTTCAAGAAGGAAAAATACATAACAAATAATATAAAAACAAACACACAGATATAAAAAAAGACAAATTGGAAATTAAACAAAATAAGAAACAGAGCAATGTTATTAGAACAGCTAAAGTATGTACAAAGTAGGTAGAAGTAAACTATACAAAAAATGACACACTACTTCCTAACTAAATATATGTGCACAATTTAATCATCAGAGTCCTTGGCCTCAACAGGTGGTTCCTGGATTCCCTTCCCCTTTGCTTACGTCAAAGTGGCAACCTTAGACAGTGGTCTTTTGGAAGTAGATTTCCTAGGCTTGGCTGAGCTTTTTCTTGTTGGAGTGGGGGAAGGTTTTTGTGTAGGTTCCATGGTTTTGAGTTCAGGTTTGACTGGGCTGGGACCCATTGCATCTGGAGCTGTTTGTTGGAGAGGTACATTAGGATTTAGTTCTTTAAAAAGTGCCTCTGCCAACTCTCGGTCAGTTTGTGCATTTGCCCTTTTCTCTAAAGCTGCAACAGTCACTCCATAATCATAAGCTCGCTCCTCAGTCAATCGTAGTTTCTCTTTTAGTTCCTTGATGACATCTTCCTGACTCTCTACTTTGTTCTTGGCTTCGTTGTATTGTACCATAATCTCCCTCCATCCTTGCTTGATTTCCTTTTTCTCAACCTTATGAGCAAGAATTAGGAGTTTAATTTGATCAAGGAGGGGCTGCAGTACTGTAGCTTTCAAGTCAGCCATGCCCTGAACTACATCTCTTATTATGTAAGCATTGGCTTTCATGGCTCTTATGAGGGTGAAGTAAGGGGGCATGGGGGTAGCAAAGATAGGATAGATGGACATATTAGCACTGGAAGAAGGGCCAGCCTGGAATGGAAGGGGACTGGATGAGGACAGAAGTGGGGTGGAGGGCAGAGGGTGAGGGACATGGAGGGTAGGCTCCGGTGTAGGTAGTTGAGGGTCAAGTTCAGTTTGAGTGGATGAATCTTTAAAGGTGGTGAGAGAAGTTTCTGGGATAGGTTCAATGGGTGTAAGAGCTAGTGGGGGGCTATAGATTGATGTAGGGAGATTTGACTATTGGGGCTGTTGGGTGAGAGTGGTTAAAGTTGCTTGGATGGATTGTAAAATGTTTGGGATGGAGGTAGGGTTTGGTAAGGTGGAGTGAAGTGAATGAAGATTGGCCTCAATTGTAGATTGGGTTTGGGTATTGGCCAGAGTGTAGGGAAAGTAAGAGGTGTAGGATTTGGAGTAAGAGATCTGGTATGGTATTGGGTGTGGGTTGAATAGGTGAAACTGGTTGGAAGGGAGATGTGGGTCTATGAGTGAAGGTAGTGGCCTGTGGTGGTGTATGATGTGGAGGGATAAAGTGTGGAGGGTGAGGTGAGTCTGGGAGAGGTGTATACTCAAGGTTGATGTCTCCTCGGATAGTAGACATCATAGTGAAAAATTCCTCTCCTGAAAATGGCTCACGATTATGGGAGAAGGGAATGGACTGGTCTACAGGCTCACTAGTGATAGGTATAAAAGGTGGGGAAGTCTCAATGGAAGAATGTGGGACTTCAAAGGTATGGGCTTCAGGTTCATAAGGTGTGGGTGTGGGGTCAAGAATGGTCGTGGTTTCAGGGATTGGAATTGTTTGGGTTATATAGGTGGGTTGGGGTGTAGAAGGGGTTTTGAAAGTATTCCTTTTCTTCTGATATGGGGTCTTGACAGGTGGGCTAGGGTGGGCTGGAAAAATAGGTAAGGGTGCAGGAATAGGTAAGGTGGCTGTGGCTATGGTGGTTAGTGATGTACGGTCAGGTAAGGGTAGTGGGCTTGTGATGGGCTGTGATGTCTGGGTGGAAGGTGTAGCAGGCATGGATGTAGGGGTAATGGAAGAGGTGGTGAGTGTGGTGCTGGCTGGCACAAGTGAGGGAGAGGTTGCAGGAATAGCAGCAGCTGCTTCTTGAATGGTGGGGGCTGCATCTCTCAGTAACTCCTCCCTCTTCTTCTTCCTTTCCATCATGGTACCACTGATTCCCCATTGCTTCTTCCCACTCTGTTTGGGGGTTCAGTGCCACAGTCTTCTCCTCCCTTTGAAATGGGTACTTTCCCTACTTCAACAATGCAGTAATCAATCTGCAGTAGGGATGGGCATGAGGTTTATTCATTATCTTCACCTTCTCGCATAAATCTATAATCCCCTCAAAAACTAACTTGGCTGCATCCAAGTAGTGGTTTCTATGAAAAGATAAGAGGGCATCAGTTATAGGGTACCTCCTCTCCTGCTCATGCCTAGAGCAATATACATTTTTTCGTAACACAACATCCATTAGCCTGAGGTTGGGGTGCAGATCCCTCTTTCTAATTGAGTCACCTGAGGCAGTGATCCCTCCAGTTAACTCCCTGGCTATCTCAGTAATGGTGGCAGTCAAAGGAGGACCTAAGCCTCACTCAGGGTTATACCTGGCTGGTATCCCTAGTATCCTTGCAATGTCTGTCTGGCTGAATAACATCTCAAAATCATCAATTAAAGTTAGCAGTGCTGGGTTCCCATCATCACCAATTTTTAACTTCATATTATGATAGAATAATCTTACCAATCGTGGGAAAACTAGCTGCATTGAGGGTCGCAATAGGGGCAACAAAGATGCCTTTGCCAGATATTCAATGGAGGCAGCAGTCTCAGGTAGCTCCTCAAAAAAGGCTTTATCAAAAATGGTTTCAGCCTTCAGCTGGATTGATTGTACAAAGTCAGAAGGGACCTTGAGACAATTAGTAGTTGCTTCCTCCTCAACTTCAGGGACCGCAGGGTCCACAACTTTGCCCTTTTTCTACTTCTTCTTTGATTTTTTAGGGTTTGTAGTAGGTGGGTGCACCCTGGCCCTCTTCTTTGGAGCAGATTTCTTCTTCTCTTTTGGAATGGAGGGCTCAACAACATGTGAGGGTGCCTCAGAGGTCTCCAATGTGGAGGCCTCTGCAATCCTTGTCGATTGCCTAGTGGCCATAAGGTTGCCACTGACGGACGGGTTCAGCATCGCGGTGAGGGTATCTATAAATTTTGAACCCCTGGCCATAGGTGCTCAGATTATCAAATTTTGGGTTCACAACTTTGAGAAAATGCCACTCACTCTGAGTAAGCACAAAAGCTTCAAAATCTCCCCTTCTTTTCTTCTTTTAACTAAATCAAACACATGGCAGAGAGAGAAATGGAGATCGTACCAGTTGAGAGCTAGCATTCCACTTGAAATTATGCACAGTAGCTCAAATCCCCCCAAACCTTGCTCGAAGTTATCAGGAGCTGGGGAACAATATGATGAGAGGGAAAATGCCTTACGTGTTGTGGATTACAAAGTATAGAAGAAAGGAGGGAAAAGAGACGTCGGTTCTTGTGATGGGAAACTAGGGCAGACAGAGGAAATGAGGAAAATGAGGGGCTTCACTGAGTTTATAGAGCAAATCTTGCGGTTCACAGAGTTGGCAAGAGGAGCTCGCGAAGAAAAATTCTTGCGTAGTTGGCATTTAAGACCGCGAGACGTTCTGTCACTCAGAAGAACAAACTACCTCACATTGAAAACTCGCGGAGCTGAATCTTTTACCTTAGTGCGCGAGGCATTGTGTTGCCTCAAAAATTTATCTCGCGTGGTGCTCGTGCAGAACAACACTGAGGCCATGCTTCTCTTACAGCTTGAGCTCGCGGAGCAAAAAGGCAGATCCGTGAGGCTTTTTTATAGCTATTGCTCAGGCTTTTAGTGCGCAAGGAAGCCAAGTGATGGCTTGTGTAGCAAATTTAAGCCTTCTAGCTCTGCGGGATAGCATATCTTCTCAAACTTTACTTAGTTAGCAGTTAGCTCAGTGCAACACAGTGGTTAGTGCATTCATGCTATTGTGCATCCAATCACTGTGCATGAGCATCAACCCTCAGACAGGTAATTCATTTCAATCATGAAACACATATGCCTATTTAAATCAACAATTCATCAACATTGTAGGATTCTAAAAATAGTTTTTCAGCTCAACTTCATGCACATTATGATAAGGGCACCTCAATCATTCATCAACAACTACACACAGCAAGTTCAACGGATAAATATGCACATGTATTCAATAACGAAATGCAAACACAGACAAAGCAACACAATCAATTCAACATCACACTTAAAACTTAACTGACAGAAGTCTAAAGAACACAAATTAACACAAAAATTTCATACATATGATACACTTATTACTAATGTTCGGATCACTGAGCACTAGCTTCTTCCGGTGTAGAGGATGCATCACCAATCATATACTGACCTTTCGGATTTGTCAGGGGCTGACTAGGCAATTTTCCTTCTTCCCTCCTATTCAGAGCATTACAAATCTGGCCCAGCTGGTCCTCAATTTTCTTGATGCTCTGTCCTTGAGAATTGACAATTTGCACCAAGCTCCCCAAATTTTGCATTGAAGCCAGCATCTGCTCTTCAAATGAAGAGGATCTGGATTGTTGTGGGGGTAGGGCCAACTGGTTAGACTGTGGGGCAGGTAATAGAAAATTTTACCTTGGTGGGTAACCTTGATTAAACTAGTGCTGGGGTCTGTAAGGCGCTACCATTTGTTGCTGCTGGGGTTGAGGATAAGAATCTTGTCTCCACCTCAGATTTGTGTGGTTCCCCCAAGAATACCCAACAGGCTGTTACCCAAACGTTTGAGTAGCATTGGCTTGCTCTATAACAAAGTCTGGAAACTGGGTGGCAGATGGACAATCATGAATAGAATGTGTGGGAGATTGGCATATCAGACATGCTTCCTCCACCTGTGCAGCCACCTGGGGCTGCATCACATTCATGAGTTTGTCAAATTTTAAGCTCAGGTTGTCCACCTTCCTCTCCAGATCACCTTGCGCCTTTACTTCAAATATTCCACCTCTAGGGGTGGCCTCTTTTACCATCTTAGCTGGAGTCTGGTTATCATTGTGTGACAGAGACTCCTGCTGTATGGAATTTTCCCCTATTATGTCAAACAGCTCCCAAACTTCCTCAGCTGTCTTGTAAAGGTAACTACCAGCACAGGAAGCATCCACCATATCCCTGCTCTTGGAATTAATTCTTTGATAAAATACTTTGACAAGCTGCCACATTGGGATTTGGTGGTGGGAGCATTGCTTTAACATCTCCTGAAATCTTTCACAAGCTTCATAAAAATCCTCAGTTGAGGACTGAGTGAATGACAAAATATTTGCCCTCATCTAGCTAGTTTTGTTCATAAGAGAGATTTTGGCTAAGAATTTGGTTTGAAGGTCACTCCATGACTGTATGTTGTTGGCTGGGAGTTTTGATAGCCATGTGCTGGCTTTGTCCTTTAATGAGAAAGGAAAAAACCTCAGTTTGGTGGCCTCATGTCCCAAGCCAACAATATTAAAGGTAGTGCAAAGTGCTAAAAATTGGTCTATATGCTTGTAAGGATCTTCTTTATTAAGCCCATGAAACGAAGGCAGCATGTTGATGGTTGAGGATTTAATCTCATAATTCCCTTCAATAGAGGGGAATTGAATGTAGAAGGGAGAGGTGTATTCCCCAGGTGCATTGTACTCCTTTAATGTTCTCTGTCTCTCAGCCATGATAGCTGGTTCGATTTCAACAGCAGGGCTTTGTGTGGTGTGTCTAGGTCTAAGGATCCTTTCCACCTCTGGATTTAGGGGTTCTAAGTCAGGATTTAAGGACCTTCTACCGAGCATACACTCACCAACAGTAATGAAAATGTTGACAAGCACATAGAAAGAATTTCAAATAAAAAGTAATAACTACACAAATTTACACTAAATAAAATAGCAGGAGATTCAACATAAATGGAGTGAGATTGAGGGGAAAGAAAGTGTATGTGTGACCGTGGATCCTCTCGAACCCGTCGCGGTGATGCGCTCGCCTTCGATAAAAATGTAGAGTCGCCACCCGGAGCTTTTGGTGACCCAGGAAACCTTCAAATCGATATTTTGAGCACCGAAGTGCTAAATATGACTCTGATTTACCAGTCTTTGCCAAAGGCTCTAGGGTAGGGGCTTCGATTATCGATCAGGAAGGGTTTAGGCACCCGATCAACCCGCACGTAGCGGTCTCTATCTATGGCCAAAATAAAAATAAAAAGGGCGGAGTTTCCCCTTGCCCGAAGGCAATACGGTCCTATCAAGCTTTGAGCCAAACCGAAATTTCGGCGGCGTAACGGCTTGAATCCTTGGATGGAGGAGACACCAAGAAGGTAGAGGAAGAGAGGGGTGAGCCGGAGCTCACGGGCCCTTGTTGCACCGTGGAAGATCTTCGCTTTGGCGTGCTTCCGATGGCTTAAATGGTGTGAAAATCGGTTCTAATGCTAGGATTCAATAAAGTAGGGGGTGTAGAGTGAAGCTAGAGGCTAGGTTTTAGCTAAAAGGAGTGATCTAATGGTGGAAATGGACTGAAATAGGTGAGGTATGCATGCTGGAATTTTGAGAAAATATTGGCATTTTCTCTCACTAGGGTTCTCTCTTAAGTACTCTCTAATCCTTCAACAAAACTTCAACCCTTTGGGAAGAGGGGGGCATCTCTATTTATAGAGAAGGGATGGGTTAGGGGCTTACTTAAGAGCTAATTGGTTTAGCAATTAGGTAATCTCCTATCTAAGGTTTTTTGGGTTTTCAAGGTCCTAGGGTTTTGGAAAACTGGTTTCAATGGTGGATGATGGGGTGAGACCATGGTGACTTAAGGGTTGCCAATAAGCTCAAAGGGGGTGCAACCAATCTCAAGACACCCACCTCAACTAAGGGGCAGGGGAGCCTTGAGAAGATGAAGCCCGTGCCCGGTCCCACCTATGCTGGGCGTATATATTATATACGCCCGGCCAAATTTCCCCCAAAAAAGGCAGGCGTATATACTATATACACCTGACCAATCTGGGGCCAAATTGGCTGGGCGTATATAATATATACGCCTGCCTAAAATCCATGATTTTATGTGAAGCGTAAAACGGCCATAACTTTTGAACCGTAACTCCAAATTGGGTGATCTTTGGCTTGTTGGAAAGCTGGAGACGTCCTCTTTCCAATGGTATATAACTCATCCATGGTAATAGTCTGTGTGAAATTTTGTGGCTCTCATCCCATCAACTGCTCAGAAGGGTTCAAGTTAGGTCTGGGAAGGGATTCTAGGGTTTAGAGGTGATCTCTAAGGGTTGGGGAATGGTTCTAACAGGTTTAGGGTGATTCCTAAAGGTTTGGGTAGATCCCTAAGGGTTCAGGGTGATTCCTAAGGGTTCTGGGGTGCCATCGGAAGGACAGGGGTACATCTCTCCCGAAGTACAGACTGATCGGGCCTTGGGCCGAATTTGGGTGTCTACAGATGCCCCTCTTTGGTATTCGATCACTAATGATCGGATGCCAAAGACAAGAGACATCCGAAGAGGTCCAAGGCGCGTTTGATGGGTCCGCCTTAGTTCAACTCAATTCTCAAACATCCATGGTGATGGTGAGTGTACGTAAGCCCTCTCATTTCGGGATATCGTCCGTACCTCAGAGCTAATAGTCCCCAAGCGCATTGCGACATTACTGGGCTTGCTAGCCGGGATATCGTCCACTTCCTAAGGAAAATTATAGATTTGTAATGTTGAGTATTAACCTGAACCAGACAGCTCCATGAAACGGGATGATCGATCTATGCTTCGGAATTGATGCGAAGCACACAAAGCGAAGGCCTTCAAACTTGTGCCCAGTCCTGTGGGATATTGACAGCTCCACTGGATTGGCCACGGGTGCCCTTACCTAGTTAAGGCTCGGAGTCTTTGGGCGAACCCATCAACCTCGAGGTTGCTTTAGCATGATTTACCCGAGTGGAGCGAATGTTGATGTCGCAACACCTCTTGGGAATGCATGCCCATTTTCTGAATAATTTTTTTTTGTGTCATTTTCTGAATTTTCTTTTGCTTCGTGGCTTCTGAGCAAAGCTCAAGGACCTCTGGCAATTTTATTCTCGCACAACTCTTTAAGTGGATCAAATGCCAGTTGATACGCCTTTAAGAGTGCGTGCGCCATGCTGGGGATAGGTATACCTTGGGGGATGTGCGCGTTCCAGTGGTGAGGAGCTCCTGATTCATATGAATCAGAGTGCCTTAACTCGAGACAAAGCTAGAGATCGGGCTAGAACCAAACATCCCTCGAAAGAGATGGCAAATTCTAGCCTCCGTCCCTAATGAAATCACATCTTACTAACTATGCACAAACAGACACCCATCAGGGGCGATAAGCAGCAAATAGGCGCGAACAGAAGCCTCGACCCTAAGGTATAATTTACGAGGACAACGACCATCCTGCGGATACCCAGACGCAAGTGCGTACATTCAACAGGGACACTGTGCCTATACAGGTTTTAAGCCTGTGTAAAAGGAAATAGAAGGGAAAAGAGCCCTTCGGTCTGTATGTTTGCACATAGTTTGGTTGGTTGTAATTTCATTTTTGACGGGTCAGTTTCAACTGACAATAGACTTTTCGAATGGTCTGAAGTCGGGGGCACTCTTGGTCAACATAGATCCAGAGTGAATGTTGGAAGGTGGGGTCAACCCACTCAGGATTTTTACTAAGCAGCAACAGGTTGTTATTTCTTCTCCCCTTCATTTTTTTTTTTTTTTTTTGTTTTGATTGAGACTTCGGGCATGCTCAAGCTGCATTTATTTCTGCACGTATCCTTAGGCGAATCAACTTGCCATGTTGATATACCTTAGGGACGTATGCATTCCGGTGATGGGTTCTTGGTTTGCTTGCCGGATCAGGCCTTGACTCTTGCTGGGGGACTCTGTAGGGAAGAGTGACCAGAGATGGGTAAAATTACCTACCTGCCGGATTAGGTACAAAATGTCCCTACTTGAAACGGGGTTCGAGAGCTTTCGAGTGAACCCGATCATTCTGAATTATTTTAACACGACTCTCGGAGTGGGGTAAACAAGCGTTGCGACACTCTTTTGAGAACCAACGTTGTATTTTTTTTTATTGTTTTTTTTCTTTCATTATTTTTTCTCCTTTTTCTTTTGATTTTGTGGGTGCATTAGGTGGGCGCCTACGGATCTAGATCCGTTTATTGTAGCACGGTCCCTTTGGGCCAATCAAAGGAAACTCGAAGGGTCATTTGGGGATGCGTACCCCTTTGCCTGCTAATACGTGGGCTTAACCGATGGTCTGAGCCTTGATATGGGGCATACACAGGGCCAGAGCCGAGATTGCGAAGGTGAGAGCTGCTACGGCTGAGAGTGAGGTTCTTCGATTGACTGGGCTTTTGACTGAATCTCATGATGACGCTTCACGGCATGTAAGAGTCTTCATGGTAGGTGATTGTCTGATAGAAATGCCTGTGAGGACTCTCTCCTTATAGAGATCAGTTCTTTGAAGCGTGCTCCTTGCCCTTGACCTGTTCCTGCACATATCATAGATCATATACACGGGGGGAAAGCCCCCTAACAGAGATCGCTTTTTGGGTTATCTTTTTCTCTTCTTTTTTTCATATACACACAGCTATATACATTTTGGGTTTTGTTTTTTTTTTTGTGAAGGAAGCAGCAAAATAGAAAGTGTGTCATGTCGTTATCTTTTTGGGACGTGACACTCTGCAGGCAACACTTGTAAAGAAATGGAATGAAATCTATACATGCGCTCTTGTTTTTCTTTTTGTAATTCTGCAGTGTAAGACTTTTTATGGGGATTTTCTCTTTCACCTAGTGGAATTTTTTTTTTTTTTTTTTAATGGAAAAGGGAGATCTATTTTCTTCTTTTTTTTTGTTTTTAGAATTTTCTCCTCCACAGTGTGAGGCTTTTTATGGGAAAGGTAAATCTATTATCTTTTTTGGAATTTTCTCCTCCACAGTATGAGACTTTTTATGGAAAAGGGAAATCTATTTTCTTTTTTGGAATTTTCTTCCTCACAGGATGAAGTTTTTTATGGAAAAGGAAAATCTATTATCTTTTTTGAAATTTTCTCCTCCACAGTGTGAGGCTTTTTATAGGAAAGGGAAATCTATTTTCTTTTTTGGAATTTTCTCCTCCACAGTATGAGGCTTTTTATGGGAAAGGGAAATCTATTATCTTTTTGGAATTTTCTCCTCCACTTCTCTTTGTGATGTCGGCAGTTACTGAAGCCAAACCAGTGGGTCCAATTTTGAGCATGGTCGAACCCTGTTGGTGAGGCACAGGTTTTTTCCTTTAAACATGGGAAGGTCAACTGCCCTGGGATTGGTTCAGTCCTCTGTCTTTCCCTTTGGTCATGCGTCAGACGCTGCGGTAGAGACGACATACTTGATTGGGATCCGATCCAATTTCCAACATGAGTGGCCCATCAAAGGGGAGAAGAGGCTTAAGGGATCCAAACTGAAATAGGTGGGCTAGGACAAATCTTCTCCTAATCTCTCTTTTCTTGACATTTTTTGCTCATAGCGCTCAAGACGGGTTTTCGCCATGCCTGTCATCCCTATTTTTACCCGTAGCGCCCTTTCGGGTTTTCACCACGTCCATGGGTTCGCTCTCTACCTGGTGCCCTTCAGTTTTCACGGTCGCGTGAGTTCATTTTTTACCATGGCGCCCTTTCGGGTTTTCACCACGTCCGTCTTGCTTTGAACTCAAATTAATTTTTTTTTTTTCTCTTTTTTTTTTTTTTTTTTCAAGAACCAGAAAGCCATGACATGGGGGTCGATTCCGTCATAGCCGGCTGAATGAAGTTCTATGTGGTTTGTTAACTCAGCTTGTTCTGATGCAGTAGATGTTATAACCGCTTGTGGACCTTAAAGAGGGCTTTCTTCCAGGTTGTAATGTGGTTGGAGTTCAAACAAGTTGGGTTTTTATGGGGATTTGGATCTAAGTTTGGAGTGATTTCTAGATTCGGGGACTCATTTTCCTTTCCAAAGGCTTTTTATGCCCCAGTCATCATTCATTTTTTTTTTTTGTTGTTGTTTTTTTTTTGGGTACCCCTCCTTTTCTTTGTTGTTTGGATTTTTCCTCCCTCCCTTCTTTTTTTTGGAATTTTGGGTGGGGTATATGAAAGAAATGGTTGTTGGCCAGAGGTGTGTAGCAAAAAGGGATGAAGGTTTTTAGGGAATATTCTTTTGGGCCACTTGACTTTGAAATGATGGCCTCTTTTATGGAGCCCTTAAGCGGTCACACATCTACTTTTATCAAAACTTACCTTGTCCCAAGACCTATGAGTAGAACTTACGGAGGTATCCAGCGTTGATGGGCTCAGGAAAGTGGTCTCCGTCTATGGTGGCGAGGCGAACGATGTATCCCGGCAGAACCTCTTGGACGACGTAGGGTCCTTCCCAATTTGGCCTAAACTTCCCTCTCGGATCGGCGTGGAGAGACGGAATTTTTTTTTTCAAGATCTGATGTCTCCTACCTTGAGATCTCGGCATGACGTTGGCGCTTATTGTAAGCACGTGCAATTCTCCTCTGATAGACCTGAGTGTGGCATAAAGCTAGGAGTCTTTTCTCGTCAATCAAGTCTAGCTGTTCAAAATGGACTCTTTCCCTCCGGAAGATGGGATTCTAAAGGATCTGGTGTATACCTCGACCTCAATGGGTAGCACGGCCTCGGTCCCATACACAAGGGAGAATGGTGTTGCCCCTGTTGCGGTGCGGATAGACGTTCTATAGGCCCAAAGTGCGAAGGGTAACTACTCACTCCAATCTCTATAAGTAACTACCATCTTCTCCAGGATGCGGATCAGAATTTTGTTGGCTGCCTCCACAGCTCCATTCGTTTGTGGCCTGTACGGGGATGAACGATGATGCTTGATCTTGAACCGTTCACACAAGGCCCGGATGTGCCTATTAGCGAAATTAGTGCCATTATCAGTGATGATATCTTTGGGTACGCCGAATCTGCAAATGATGTTGTTCTTGATGAACTTCTCAACATGGTTAGCCTTAATGCTCGTATAGGAGGCCGCCTCTACCCATTTTGTAAAATATTCCATAGCGACGAGGATGAATTGATGTCCATTGGAAGCCTTAGGATTGTTCTTGTCGATGACGTCGAGACCCCAGGTGGCGAATGGCCAAGGGGTGGCCATGCTGTGTAAGTCAATGGCCGGAGCGTGTATCAGGCTGGAGTGCTCTTGGCATTTGTAGCATACATGACGTGCTTGAATCGTCTCCAAAGTGGTCCAAAAGTATCCTTGCCTTAGAATTTTCTTATCAAGCATGTGACCGCTGATGTGGGCTCCGCAGACCCCCTCATGAATCTCCTTCATGATCTCAACCGCTTCTTTCTGGGTTAGGCATCGGAGCAGAATATTATCGTGAGACCGTCTATACAGGAGATCGCCGCAGATGACATAGTTTGTTGCCAATCGCTGGATGGTGCGTTTGTCTACCTTTGATGTTCCTTCCGGGATAGTTCGGGTCTCAAGGAAATTCTTGATGTCTGAGAACCAGGGTGGTTCATCTTCTATCTCCATAGGTCCTTCGATCAGGTGACAGAAAGCCGGTTCGCTCCTCTGCTCTATCATGATCGGCTTCATCACCACTTCATATGGAATCTCAACCATAGAGGCCAGGGTAGCCAGGGCGTCAGCAAACCGATTTCTTGCTCGTGGCACATAAGAGAAGGTGACTTCCTCAAAGCAAGTTATCAGATCCTCCAGATGTTCATGGTATGGGATCAATTTCTCATCCTTGGTCTTCCAATCCCCGTTGGTTTGGCATATAATTAATTGTGAATCTCCAAAGACCTTAAGGTGAGTTATATTTAGATCAAGAGCCGCCTGTAAACCAGCTGTACAGGTCTCATACTCGGCCATATTGTTAGTGCATGGGAAGTTCAATTTGATTGAGATGGGTATATGGGATCCTTTCGACGAGATAAGAATGGCGCCAACTCCTTGGCCCTCAACATGCGATGCCCCATCGAAGTGCATTACCCAGGGCTCCTCCGTTTCCTTTGTATCTTCGTCGATCATGAACAAAATGTCTTCATCGGGGAATTCGGTCCTTAAAGGCTCATAGTTCGACAGAGGGTTCTCAGCAAGATGATCGGCGAGTGCTTGCCCCTTAATCGACTTCTGGGTGACATAAGTAATGTCAAACTTGGATAGGAGTAGTTGCCATCGTGCGGTTCGGCCAGTGAGAGCAGGTTTCTCGAATAGGTACTTCAACGGATCCATCCGTGCTAGAAGTAGAACGGCTTGGGATAACAGGTAGTGTCGAAGTCTCTGAGTAGCCCAAATGAGCGTCAGGCATGCTTTCTCCAGATGAGAATAGCGCGTCTCGTAATCAGTAAATTTCTTGCTTAGGTAATAAATGGCCTGCTCTCTTCTTCCTGTCTCATCATGCTGTCCTAACACACAGCCCATGGAAAACTCAGTCGTGGACAAGTACATTATCAGGGGTTTATCAGGTACGGGCGGTACCAATACCGAAGGTTTCAGGAGATAACCTTTAATCTTGTGGAATGCAGCCTGGCAGTCGTCATTCCATTCAACCGGTGAGTCCTTTCTCAGCAGCTTGAAGATTGGTGTGCATATCAGAGTTAACTATGCGATGAATCGGCTGATGTACTGGATCCTGCCTAAAAAGCCTCTGACTTCCTTCTCTGTAGATGGTGGTGGCATTTCAGTGATAGCCTTGATCTTGGTCGGATCGACCTCGATCCCTCTCCTACTGACAATAAAGCCCAATAGCTTTCCGGACATAGCGCCAAACGCACATTTCTGGGGATTCAACCGCAATCTGTATTTTCTCAACCTCTCGAATAGCTTCTGAAGGTTTAGCAAGTGGTCCTCCCTTTCTGGTGATTTGGCAATCATGTCGTCGACGTATACTTCGATCTCTCGGTGCATCATGTCATGGAACAGGGCCGTCATTGCTCTTTGATAGGTTGCCCAGCATTCTTCAGCCCGAATGGCATCACTTTGTAGCAGAAGGTAATGAACGTTGTCTTCTCATGATTAACCTCTGCCATCGTTATCTGATTGTATCCTGAGAATCCATCCATAAATGAGAGCATTCCATGCTTTGCGGTGTTATCGACCAAGATATGGATGTGTGGTAGTGGGAAATCGTCCTTAGGGCTCGCCTTGTTGAGATTTCGGAAGTTGATACACATTCAAACCTTTCCATCCTTCTTTAGTACGGGGACGATATTGGCCAGCCACTGTGGGTACTTGAATACCATGAGGAAACCTGCGCCATACTGTTTAATGACCTCATCCTTCACCTTTAACATCCATTCGAGTCAGAGTTGCCTCAGCTTCTATTTCACCGGCTTAACATCGGGGTAGAGTGGCAACTCATGCTCAACCAGATCGATATCCAAACCAGGCATGTCCTCATACGACCATGCGAAGACGTCTTGGTATGACCGAAGGAAGTCTATCATACCTTCCCTCTCTGCAGGGGATAGCGACGTTCTGATTTTGTGTATTCTGGGGGCCTCTGTGGTGCCCAAATTGACGTCCTCTATCTCTTCGACGATCGGGGTAAGGCCATGCTCAAAATCGGCAAATTGTTTGAGGAGCTCATTGGGGAGCTCGTCGGTTTGGCCTTCCTCGTCCAGACTCGTGACTCCTACCTCTTCTTGTATTTCTACAGGGAAGGGGTTGGCTTCACATGGGACGGGTATCACGACATTGATTTTAATTTTATTGGGAATTTTAAAGGACAATATTTTTGGAATTGGTATTTTTTCTATTTTTATGAACTTTTGTATTTTTTCGGAGGTCAGCCCCTGGCGAGGTGGATCTCTATATATACAAGGTAGAGTGGTCCAGAGGCTAACCTCACTTTTTACAGGTTGTTTTTTTTTGGAGAGTCGGTGCCGTTTTCACGGCATTCGGCAGCTCTCAAGAGTTGGGGCAAGGATGCCCAGTTACTCACCTGCGAGGCTTGGCCTTTACCTCTCTGATCGGGAGCGACATCGGTAGGCTCTTGTATTTCTTCCCTCAACATATTTACAGAGGGATCCTCCGGGACCTTGTCCTCTACGGTTAGGAGGGGCCCAGAGTGGTTGGTGCTGGAGTGAGGGGTGGATCGGGGAACTTCTTCCTCAAACAAGGAAAGGGCGGCTAAGTCCATTTCGAAATCTAGGGGGATGATGTAGGGATTGGTGGGGTGGATTGAAGAAGGCTTATGTGGGGTTACCCTCGTCTCCCCATTCAGATCAATTTTTACTACCCCGGCGCTCACAAAGGTTTCACGGATGTGGGGGCGAGCGTGAGGTTCCTCTTCTAAGATGATTCCTCTGGCCTTGGCGGCTGCTGCGGCTCTCATCTTTTCCTTGACTTCTCTGACTTCCTCTTCTCTTGGCCTTGACGGGGTTTCTTCTTCCTTGAAGGCGTGGGCCCAGTCCTTTCCCTTTTTGATGGCCCCATCTGTGGAGCATGAACACAGCTGCGTCCATTCCTCCTCCAATTTTATCTGAGGTCTTTTCAGTTGGTTCGAGGGTAACACTTGAGAAGTCATACTCAAATCGGTGGAGATCGGCGTCCTCGGCTGTGTGTGGTATGTTTAGTACTTTCGAATTCTCAATGTGCAGAGTGCTCTTCCCCATGTCCTCTCTGCTCTCACCTATGATGGTGACAATTTTTCCTTCTGAGATGAATCAGAGCTTTTGGTGTAGGGTAGATGGTATTGCTCCGAGCTTATGTATCCATGGCCGGCCCAACAGCAGATTGAAGGGAGACTTGATGTCCATTACTTGGAAGGGGGTGGTGAAGGTTTGCGGTCCGAGGATCAGGTCAAGGTCTACTTCTCCTATGATTTCCCTTCTAGTGTTGTCGAATCCCCGTGCGCTTGATATGGATGGCCGGAAGGTGTCAGGGTTCGCCCCAATTTTGATTGTCGTCCTTAGAGGGCATACGTTCGGTAATGACTGTTGCGATTAGGATAGCGGTACCACCAAGTTCCCTACTTCCACTGTTATATTCGGGGGTTTAGAATGGTCATTCCCCTCAATCGGTAGGTCTGCATCGGTGAAAGAGATGGCGTTTGGGGCCAACACTTGCCCTATTATTTCCCCTACTTCATCCGGAGTTACATGGGTGGAGACATGCGTGTCCTTGAGCGCTCCCATTAGGGCTTGAAAGTGGAGTGGAGACGTGATTAACAAATCCCACACAGTAATATGCGCGGGTGTTCTCTTGAGCTGTGTCTCCAGTATATGCTCCCTGGCCATTTTTTCAAAGGGATTTCCTGTGGCCTGTTCTTTCTTCTTTTCCTCTCCTCTGACTGCCCCTGATGCTTCTGGTTGGGCAGAAATCTGGCCCGATCGGGTAACGAATTCAACAGCCTCTTCTTGGTTGCACCTGGCATTCATGTCCGTCTGTTCATAGCTCAATGGTACCTGATGCGGGTCATAAGCAAGTTTTGGGATGAGAAATGGAGTACGTGGGGATTCCCGGGAGGATTGGGCCGGATATACTGGTTTCTCGGGTTCGACCAGGTTAACTCCAATGGGGGGTGGAATGGTAGTGGGGGGACTTGACAGAATTGGAGTTATGGGCATGGAGGGGGCTTGTACTGGTGTTACCTGGGCATGGTAGGACCAGATGTGATTGGGTGATGAGGGGATTGGGTGAGGGGTTGCTTGTTCGGGTGGCTGTGGAGTTGGGTTAGGGCCAAAATAGCGAAGGATGGCGGGAGTGTGACTGGGCTGGAGGGATGGGGAGACATTTGAGGTGTGGTGGGCGCGGGGTGATAGGGATATGAAGGGTTTGTATATGGGGAGGTCTGATGGGATGGTGATGGGTTTGTGGATGAAGTGGGGTAAATTGAGGACGATGGAGTTGTGCATCGAGCGGGATGGTTTGGATATGGCGGGGTAGTGGGTGGAATGGGGGGGTATAAAGGGTTTATGGCACGGTGGGATGATGAGGGGTTAGTAGATGAAATGGGATAGATTGGGGATGATGGAGTTGTGCATGGAGTGGGGTAATTCGGGGGCGACGGAGGGGTGTATGGGGTAAATTGGGTGGTGGGATTTGAAGGTGCGTATGGAATGGGGTAACTTGGGGATGGCGGAGTAATGTATTGGGTGGAGGGACTTGAGGGTGTGTACGGGGTAGGATAATATGGGGATGGCGGAATTGCGTAAGGAACAGGATGATTTATGTGTGACGGAGGGGTGTATGGGGTAAATTGGGCGTGGGGTGGATGTGCGTATGATTGCGGCGGGGCTGTGCCCATTTGGATTTGATAGGCGGGAGCGGGGGTGGAAAAATACTGCCTTAAATCTAAGGGCTCCTCTTGGCAAGCTGGTGTGAGAAAATAATCGGCAAGATACAGTGGCTCGATCACCCCAACAAATAGTTCATCTTCCTTCAGCCTGGGGAGTGAAAATTCCTCCTGATTGCTAATATAATCTGAAGGGTCAAACTCTTCTTCTTCTTCCTCTATCCAATGTATGTTTGGCCTGGGGCCTCCTGGGTGCGGTGGTAGAGGGGCTTGATGGATATTCTGGTTCTGCCCTTAGGGAAGTGGCGGGGGTATGATCTTTCCCGCCTCTATCAGATCTTGGACCGCGTGCTTTAACGAGAAGCACCGGTCTGTAGGGTGATCCGATACCTGGTGGAAATTTCAATGCAGATTCGGATCATAATTCCTTGGTATTGGGTGGGGTGGCGGGCGAGGTTGGAGTAAATTGACCAGGCCTTTCTGTAGTAACACCGGCAGTAAGACACTCAAGGATTGCCCCAACAGGGTGAATACTCGTTCAAAACGTGCTTTCATCTGTTTCGAGGTAAACGGGGCTCTTGGTCCGTTGCTTGGCCTTGGTACTGGTTCAAAATGGGTCGGGGGTGGTTGTGTAAACTGGAGTTGTATCGGGGGGGCGTTGGTATTGGCCTGGGGGTAAACAATGTTTTGTACCTCTGTCCCTGGTCTTCTTTCAATTCTTGGTTGCAGCTGAACCGTGGCCCCATTCATTATTCCTTCCTAATCTGCCCTCTCTAATGGCGTCTTCACAACCATTGGCATTTCGGACTAGATCAGCAAAACTTGATTGCTACTGATGTACTAAAAAATCTGCGATGACTGGGAGGGCTCCCTTGGTTATCAATTCAATCTGCTCATCATCGGGAATCCGATGAGTTACCTGAGCGGCTAAGGCCCTCCACCTCCCTAAGTAAGCACTGAATGTTTCATCATGTCTTTGCTTTAATCGGGCCAAGTCTGACTTCCTTGGTTCTATGTCCATGTTATAGACATATTGTTCTTGAAATAAGCGTGTCAGATCTTTCCAATTTTTTATCATGGATGGTTCCAGGGATGTGAACCATCTCAGTGCTGGGCCAGTCAAACTCTTCTGAAACACTTTGATGAGGAGTCGTTCATCTCCGCCATACTGGCACATATCCCCACAGTAAGATTTCAAGTGGGCGATGGGATTGCCAGTGCCATTATACTTATCAAATGATGACATCTTGAGTTTCTGTGGCAGGGGGACGTCAGAGAACAGACATAAGTCTGAAAAGTCCGTCGAGTGTAGTTCCATTCGTCCCATCTTCATCAGCTGCTTCTGTATTCTGTCTATCTATTCTTTCAGCTGCTTTGGTTCCTTTGAGACTATGGCGGGGACCGCTTCCCCCTGATTTGGTTCGACCCTAGGTGTGATGATGGTGGGCCTGGGAGGGTTAAAACTGGCAGTTCCTCCACTGTTGCAAATCTCATCCTCCTCGTACTGTTGGTCGTGGTATTGGTGAGGGGCGAGCTCTGCTATTTGGAATTGGGGGGTGATGGGTTGGATGACTTGGTGGGGCCATATGGTTTGTAGGGGATGAGAAGGGATAAATGGGTGAGCGTTTTATGGGTAAGTGATATGCTGAGTTGGGTGCACGTTCTGGGGGTGATGGGGGTGTGATTGAGATGGTGGGATGTTGTGGTTTTGAGGAATGGGATGGATTGGATTTCCCGTTGGAGGTGGGATGGGGGCATAAGGGGTATAGGTGAATGAAGGGTATTGGTGGGGGGGTATGGGGTTAGTGAATGGGCCTTGATGAGCGTGGGCGGATGGGCCTTGGGTTTGAGGAATTTGGGTTTGATGGTTTTGGAAGGCTCGAGTCGACGGGCCCTGGGCCTGGGTGTGGGGATTAATATGACTTTGGGCCAATGGGCCTTGTTGAGTTTGGGCTACTGGGCCATGAGGGGGCTGGGTTTGGGTCCATGGGCCCTGGGTTTGAGTTTGGTAGGTTTGGGTCCATGGGCCCTGGGGGGCTTGGACTTGGGCCCATGGGTTTTGAGGGTCTTGGGTCTGGGCCTGGGTTTGGTGGGTTTGGTCTTGAGCCCATGGGTTTGGAGGTGTTTGGGCTGGGGCCTGGGCCTGATGGGCTTGAGCTTGGGCCCATGGGTTTTGAGGGTTTTGGGCCTGGGCCCATGGCTCTAGAGGTGTTTGGGCGGGGGCCCATGGATTTGTGTGGGTTTGGGTCTAGAATTGAGGTGGGGGATTTTGGGAGGTACGGACGATGGGTAGTTGGGCATGGTTAGGAGGGAATGGGGTATGGAGGTTTTGGAAATTTGGATGCGGGGTTTGAGAGGTAGGGTTGCGAGAAGCAGCCCACAGGGCATACATCGTTCTCATGTCCTCCATCGAGGGCATGGATTCAGGTGTGAGATTGGGGGGTGATGGATCACTTAAGGATGGAGGTGGTTGGGAGAAATTAGGCATGACCCGGGTAAATGGGGGGGTATGTTGGGATGTGGATGGGCCATGTGGTGGGAATGGTATGTGAGATGGGGTGGATGGGATGTAGGATGTTGGGGGCATGGGTGATGAGAGGGATGGAATGTGGGAAGTAGGCGGGGGATGGGACTCCCTGGGGGGTCTTTGGAAGTATGGGGATGCGGTAATGGAGTTTGGATGGGAGATGGGGATGTAAGGATCGGTTGGGAAATGAGGGGTTTCAGTAGGGGATGAAAAAGGGGTATGTTGGGGGAATGTAAGGGAAGGGGATGAGGTGGAGGTGAACACGGGCGCCCCTAATGGGCCCGTGATATCGAACCTGGCTTGGGTGAAGGTGTCGGAGACCGGGTCTTCTCCTATACGGGAATGGGAAGGGGATGACGGTGGGGATGTATCGGCTCTTGACATGATCCGCTGACGAGTGTTATATTGATGTCGCGGATAAGGGCCAAATACCTTCCTGGTTCTTCTCCTACGGGCCGGGTTTGAGGTCGCCGTAGTGCCAGTCACACCAAGGTATATTTTTGATTGTTTTTCTTTGTGTGTTTTTTTTCTGAATTTTGGAAAATGATGATGATTTTATTTTTTTGTTTTTGAAAAGTGAATTTTGTGATTTTTGATTTTTGATTTTGATTGATTTTTCCTTTTTTTTTTAAGGTGGATTTTTTTGAAGATGAGGATTTTCTTTCTCTTTTTTTTTTCAAATTGCAATTAACTCCCCTCTACTTAGATGAATGATGACCTGGTGCCCAGGGTCAACTCCCGTTTCAGGCGATATATGTACCTTTAGTAGGTCCCACGATGGGATCCGACACACTTCGGAAGAAGCGAAAGGGAACCCTTTCGTTCTATTGAAGGCGAGGGAATCCACACAAATGACCCGATCCCCCGAAGCAAATCAATAAGAAGTTGCCTTCTTTTGATTGGGCGGGGGCATATTGGGTGTTAGAGAATGTGGGAGGCTACCGCGGACACTAATACCGCTAATCGGGGAATTGGGGTGGTGGATTGGGCCTCAGGTCGGGTTGCTGCAGCCCAGTATATACTGGGCGTATATATTATGCACGCCCGACCAAAAAAGTATAGATTTGGGCGATATATTATATACCGCTTAAATCGATTTTGGCGTATATATTATATACGCCTGTGTAAATCTGGGGCTTTTTTGCTGGGCGTATATATTATATACGTCGGGCAAAAGGTTTTGTTTAACAGTGGACAGCAAGCCCGAATGTGGGTCTTTGAACTGGTTTCTTGGGAGAAATGCTCCCGGGGACTGCTGTGTTTGTTATCGGGTCCCTCCTTTCCGTTTCCTAGGGATACACGACTGAATTCTGGGTTTTCCACCCTCTCACCAATGCGGGTTTTACTGGCTTGATCGTAATTGGCAACCAACCGATATACCTCGGCAAGTGCTTTCTCGTGTAATCGGAAGGGTGCTTCTTTCGGGATCATCACCACTAGGGTCGCAACCTTATCGAACCGGTAAATTGTATCTGTGCCTAAACCCCCCGAAAACTACCCAAAAATACAAAAATAAATTCAATTATGTCCCCATACTGTTGGTTCACTTTTAATTACAAATTTTTATAGGGGAGTGAAATTAAGTCCAAAATCAAGTCGGGGATGACAAACCCGTGCCGCCTCAACGGGCCGGCGTTCAAAAGTGAAATATGATGACCGAAATAAAGTGCGCAAGTAGGCCCGCCAAACGGCTAAGGCTTGTAAATGACCGAAATTTAAATGACGTGAAAATAAATGCGAGCGGGCCCGCCAAACGGCTAAGGCGGCTTAAATGACTAGAATCGTAAAAGCTGAAATTTAAGGCGTAAGTAGGCCCGCCAAACGGCTAAGGCACTTAAAGGACTGAATTGTAGGGGTGAGTACGTTAGTAAAAATAAAAAAAAATAACGAAAAATAGCAACAAATTAGAACAAAAAAAACAGCCATGGTTAGTAAAATAACAAAATAAAAGGAAAGGCCAACAAGAGGGGAAGCGCTAGGGTGAAATCCCCAGCAGAGTCGCCATCTGTGCGACCGTGGATCCTCTCGAACCCATCGCGGTGATGCGCTCGCCTTCGATGAAAATGTAGAGTCGCCACCCGGAGCTTTTGGTGACCCAGGAAACCTTCAAATCGATATTTTGAGAACCGAAGTGCTAAATATGACTCTGATTTACCGGTCTTTGCCAAAGGCTCTAGGGTAGGGGCTTCGGTTATCGATCGGGAAGGGTTTAGGCACCCGATCAACCCGCACGTAGCGGTCTGTGACAGCCCGGATTTCGGCACCCCGAAACCCGTGCCATCAGCACGATCATCTTGACCGTGCCCCTCAGCTATGCACGGAACACTGGTATATCAAGCATAAAATAAATAAGAACAACTTGCAGAATGTAAATCTACATAGAAATACTTCTCAAAAGACAGTTCTACCCTCATGCCTCTGCATGAAGGGAGAGCCGATCCGAACCATCGATGATAACCATCATCATGGATGGTTCGCCCAAAAGAATACTCTGATATCCATATACACAAGGTTTAATCAAAAATCAGGCTTGACATACCAAGCCGCATAATTCCAATCTAAACTAAAACTCCTCAAAGTCGCCAGAGTCCTCTAGAAGAAGTCCTCCGAGGTGGCTCTAACTCCTCGCCGACCGCAAGGTCCGACGCACGGATCGCTCTCCGAAGCCGGCGCAGCTAGTAGTGGACTGCGACGATATAGTCTATAGGGTGAGCTACATCCTAGCTCAATAGGGAACAAACACGTTGAACATATAAATTATAACTCACATATATTCTATGATATGCCATGCATGATGTATCCATGCAATTGTTAATGAAACAATTTAAAAGCATTTCGTTTCGTTGATTACTTATGTTTTCATTTACTCATGAATAATCGAAAAGGCCTAAAGCAAAACTTAAACTTTCAACTTAAGTAATCCCGAGCAATATAGCATCGAGCCCGATGAGATACCCTTCATCGTCATCTATATAGACAGTTTTAATGTATTCCACAGAATACCATATAGTACCCAAGCCCCTTTCCCACGGGATTGGTGGCGGTTTCACTTGTCTCAATCAACACCCA
Source organism: Chloranthus sessilifolius (assembly GCA_021018995.1). NCBI lineage: Eukaryota > Viridiplantae > Streptophyta > Magnoliopsida > Chloranthales > Chloranthaceae > Chloranthus > Chloranthus sessilifolius. Next base: position 47,397,543 of record CM037596.1, read on the forward strand.
CGGGTGTGCTTTATGTACGGATAAGCCTCGTGACCGGCCTACGGTTTCGCCAACAGACGGTCACGGATATCCTGCCGTGTCAGTCGTGGATATCCCGCCACGTCGGTGGGGTAACCTATCAAACCTCAAATAACAAAAATATCGGTGCCTTACATATAGTTATTCACCGTGTAAGTGTGCTATCTTATATCAGTTAGGCTCTATCAAGCATGATTCACTCCTTGGATACATCCCTGGGATGTATCCATTTACTTGCATCACACCTGATGCTCTTTTCTCTTTACCTCTTCATCCCCTGGGGATGGCTCATTAGTTTACTCTTATGAATATCACACACACACACTTTTCACAATTCTTTAAGCAGTAAAAATATTTGAATGGAAATTTATATCACTACATACATGCTCTTGTAAAATAAGGTACATGTTCAAGGTGTTCCCTACCTCAAGTCTTCACTTGATCAATGCATCAAGGTCCCACGTGACTCCTTGTGCACCAGTCCACACGTACCACCTATGGTACCACATAACAGGTAAAACACATCACAAAGGATGCAATAAGGAAGGCATAAGATCCCCCAAGAATCTTAAAGTCAAACCAAAAGTCAACATAGTTTGCTACAGTCGATTAATCGAATTCCAAAATCGATTAATCGAATCTGATTCGATTAATCGATTTCCAAAATCGATTAATCGAAAGTCAATATCGATTAATCGAAGCAATCTCGATTAATCGAATTTCTCCTTTTCGCAAAGTCCATTCTCGGTCAATGAATGAGTTTTCATTCGACATCAATCCAATTTCGATTAATCGAAATTCTTCTTCAAGCAAATTCAAATTCCTCAATAAATGAAGTTTTCATTCGATTAATCGAATCCAATTTCGATTAATCGAAATCCTTCTTTTCGCAAAGTAGACCCTCAGTTCGAACAGTTGAGTTTCACAAGTTGATTAATCGATTCCAAATCGATTAATCGAAATCCCATTTCGATTAGTCGATTTTTCCTTAAGTTATTTCCTCCAACCCCTGGGGTCCACTGGAGGTTCTCAGTCGATTAATCGATTCCCAAATCGATTAATCGAAATCCAAAGTCGATTAATCGAAATCCAATTCGATTAATCGAAATTGGGGTTCTCTGACTCTTCAACTTCCTGGCCAATTTCGATTAATCGAAACCCAATTTCGATTAATCGAAATTGTCGATTCAAATTTCTTCGAATGTTTCTTCCCAATCTTTTCCATACTTTTCTTCTATTTTTCTAAGCCATTATCCTATGATTTAACCCACATTTTACGCAACTTAACCCCTATAATCTATGCATCTTATTTACAAAAATTTTACCTTGAATAGATCTCAAGTTGATTTCAAATCTAGGGTTGGAAGGCTAGGGTTCCAGCTTTGGTTTCTAACGGATTCCTTGCGTCAAATCCGGCCTCTTTAATGCTTGAATTCTTCTTCCAATCACCCACAATAACTCCTCTCTTACTCCTCTCTCTTTCTCTCTCTTCTTTACTCCTCTCAACCACCAAAACATGAAAGTTAGGGTTTTCAACCCTTTTTATCTTATCTCTTTTCTCGGTGTGGAGCACATACACAACCATCAGTGTATGCCACTCTACACACTCCTCTATCTCTCCACTCTTCTACACTGGTTCACACATCACATTCGCTCATCTCACCATAAGTTTATCAATGAACTATCTCATGGTCAAACCTAAGACCAATCGGGCACGGATCTCGAGGTCCTCGTTTGACGTGCTTTTTTGGGTTATTACATGGTCTCTATCTATGGCCAAAATAAAAATAAAAAGGGCGGAGTTTCCCCTTGCCCGAAGGCAATACGGTCCTATCAAGCTTTGAGCCAAACCAAAATTTCGGCGGCGTAACAGCTTGAATCCTTGGACGGAGGAGACACCAAGAAGGTAGAGGAAGAGAGGGGTGAGCCGGAGCTCACGGGCCCTTGTTGCACCGTGGAAGATCTTCGCTTTGGCGTGCTCCCGATGGCTTAAATGGTGTGAAAATAGGTTATAATGCTAGGATTCAATAAAGTAGGGGGTGTAGAGTGAAGGTAGAGGCTAGGTTTTAGCTAAAAGGAGTGATCTAATGGTGGAAATGGATTGAAATAGGTGAGGTATGCATGCTGGAATTTTGAGAAAATATTGGCATTTTCTCTCACTAGGGTTCTCTCTTAAGCACTCTCTAATCCTTCAACAAAACTTCAACCCTTTGGGAAGAGGGGGGCATCTCTATTTATAGAGAAGGGATGGGTTAGGGGCTTACTTAAGAGCTAATTGGTTTAGCAATTAGGTAATCCCCCATCTAAGGTTTTTTGGGTTTTCAAGGTCCTAGGGTTTTGGGAAACTAGTTTCAATGGCGGATGATGGGGTGAGACCATGGGTGACTTAAGGGTTGCCAATAAGCTCAAAGGGGGTGCAACCAATCTCAAGACACCCACCTCCACCAAGGGGATGGTCAAAGGGTCAAAACTAGATGGAAGAAATTCGAGCTACTGATGACAGTTACTGTAGCTAAGCTGGGCGTATATATTATATACGCCCAATTTAGGAACAGTAAATTTCACCAAAATCAAGGGAGCCTTGATAAGATGAAGCCCGTGTCGGGTCCCACCTATGCTGGGCGTATATATTATATACGCCCGGCCAAATTTCCTCCAAAAAAGCCAGGCGTATATACTATATACGCCTGACCAATCTGGGGCCAAATTGGCTGGGCGTATGTAATGTATACGCCTGCGTAAAATCCATGATTTTAGGTGAAACTTAAAACGGCCATAACGTTTGAACCGTAGCTCCAAATTGGGTGATCTTTGGCTTGTTGGAAAGCTGGAGAAGTCCTCTTTCCAATGGTATATAACGCATTTATGGTAATGGTCTGTGTGAAATTGTGTGGCTCTCATCCCATCAACTTCTCAAAAAGGTTCAAGTTGGGTCTGGGAAGGGATTCTAGGATTTAGAGGTGATCTCTAAAGGTTAGGGAATGGTTCTAACAGGTTTAGGGTGATTCCTAAAGGTTTAGGTAGATCCCTAAGGGTTCAGGGTGATTCCTAAGGGTTCTGGGGTGCCATCGGAAGCACAGGGGTACATCTCTCCCGAAGTACAGACTGATCGGGCCTTGGGCCGAATTTGGGTGTTTACAGTGTAAACAGAGCTAGCTACACTCCAACTACAGCTCAAGCTTTTCCCTTCTTCTGCTGTCCATTTATGTAAAATTTTACAAAGAATCAGTAGTAATTTTATTCTAGTTTAGGTACAGCTACAATGAATTTGGACATCTACATTATAGTATAACTCATGTCTACTAAAAAGATCAATATATCGGGCAGTGGCACCAAAAACTTATTGTTTAATTCCCCTTAGTTGAGCTTTGGTTATTGTGTAGTGAAAACCAATTAAAAACAAAGTAAAATAAAAGAATGGATTCAGCACAACCAAAATAATCCTATACCTGCAAGATACAAGGCCTATTGTAGTATGTTTTGATAAGTAAGAGTTTGTCCCATAGAGATATTGATCTAGAATCCAAAATGGGCTATAATACTAGGCCTTTAGATCTGACAATCCTAAAGAAAGGGAGTTGGGTGTCACGACTGCACTAAATTAATCCTAACAACAGAGAAATAAAATGTAGCCCTATCCTAAAGAAAGGGGCCAAGAAGAAGGTGGTGATGGTGTATACCAAAATAAAATATACAAATTGGTGAGAAGTAAGCAGGTTAAGTTCAGAGTTAGAGCAGTAATGTAACTCGAATTTAGTCTGTCTCTACAGTGCTCCATACTGAGATACTATCAAAAGCCTCAATAAGGTAGAAATATCTAGTTTAACCCATGCCATTTGGGGTGCTCTTAAGGCTATAGGCTATCCACTCAAATGGTCACAACCTATCCTATAGAGTCTGTCAAATTCCATTAGTTAAACCAAAAATTGGCAAACTAGTCTAGAGGAGTGGACTGATCATTTCCCCAGCCATAAATACTATTGCAGCACCTGAAGTCCTTGAGTTAAAACTGAGAAGTGGGGAGCCCGCGCTTCGCGGGGCTGCCATATGCATTCACCTATTCGCGCAGTTGCAGGGCCTTCGCGGAGTAGCTTTTGGATAGAGGGAAGTGCTCACTTGCGCAGTTAATCTTCAGTTAATCATGCAGTTCCTTTATACTGCAATGCTATTGCGAAGATGATCTGGAGTGCTTAGACTTCTCGCACAGTAGATCTTCATAAGCTCTCTCTCTTGTTAGGTACTCGCGCAGTTATGCTCATGTGTTCACTTAGTAATTGGTAAGGCTTCAGAGTGCAAGAGATCTGTGCGAGGAGAGTTCTGGGCATCTCTCTCTCTTTCAGGGCCACGCATGAACTCCGCGAGGTGAATTTTAGTTATCTTTGCATGTCTTCTTCCTCTTCTTTGAGCCAATAAGGATGAATTTTGTGTTAAGCTGCACAGATTATTGCTAACTACAAAACACACTTAACAAATGATTATTAGTCTACTTCAAGGTCTATCAAAGGCTAGGTTAGGAGGTGAAAAGTGGTACTTTTCAGTGAATAACAATGTTATATTTTCTTGGTAAATTATTTAAGTGATTGATTTAAGTTTTGTAAAGTAAGAAAAGGCTTTTTGGTTTATAATAAGTGTGATTTTGAATTGTGCATCAGTCATTAGTTTCATTCAATTTAAATGCTTCTAAATTGTGTTTATCATTCAAGAACTACGTGAATTGTGTTATGTCATGAAAGATATGTGTGATGTTGAAAATATATGCATGCTATCACTGTTTTTCCCTATTGAGCTATGATGTAGCTCACCCTTCGACTATACGTCTCAGGTGCAGGTGAGGACGTTGGTGCCGAGGATCAGGACCGCAAGGATTCTGATTTTATGCCTTTGGAAGAGAACGAGCCTCCTCCGGAGGAGTTCTTCTAGTGGACTTAGCTATGCTATTTTGAGATTTACTTTGTAAGGCTTGGTACTTCTAGCCATGTAAATTCAGAGATAATGTAATTGTTAGATACAATACTTATTTTTGGTGAACCATCAAGGGCGACTTTGGTTGTCACTGATGGTTCGGTTCAGTTCTTTTTCCTATGCGTTTGGCAGGGGATTAGAACCATCTTTTATTTTATTTTGAAGTGGAGATTTCTTTATTAAGGCATCTCTATTTTTCTTTATTATCATATGCTTTGTTTTGCTTTGCGTGTGGATGTACCAAGTGTTTTGCAAGATATAAGGGGTTGGGCCTTAAGGGCCGCACCGATGGCATGAGTTTCGGGGTCTCAAAATTTGGGCCGTCACAATAAATATTTTGAGAGTTTAATTACCCTCTCGCCCCACTATGCCCAAAGATGATAAACTGGGAATGGGCATATGCATTCTAGTGAATTGACTCCGGTAACACGTATAACCCACAGTGGGAAAGTCATTCTCGTTTTAATTATGGTGCCACCAGTGGCCAACAACAAAGACCATCTATTGTTCATCCAAGATATCCCTCGGACCAAAACTTCCAACAGACCTACCTGCCACCCATGAGGCCATATCAGCCATATGAACAACAACAATTCTGTGACAGCTCAGATTTTGATATCCCGAAACCTATGCCATCAGCACGGCCCTCAAGGCTGTGCCCCTGAAGTCCGTATGAAACATTTGTATGACAAGCAACAATCAACCAAGTAAGAACATAACTGAATCGAACATACATTTAATGATATATTATTCTATAATAAAAGTTCAAAAGGCAGTTCTCATTCCATGCCAACGCATGGACAAAAGAACTGGCCCGAACCATCGGTGATAAAACCAGGTCACCCCAGATGGTTCGCCAAAAGAAAATATCAGAGTATAGTTATGTTTCTCTCAAAAAGGGCTTGACATACCAAGCTATACAGTATACTCTCAAAATCCCTCTCAAAGTATGCAAGGAGTCCTCTAGAAGAAGTCCTCAGGAGGAGGATCCAACTCTTCCCCGGGAATGTAATCCGAATCCCTCGGATCTATGTCTCCCGAAGCCTCAACAGCCGCAAGCACTGAACCTGCGACATATAGTCTAAAGGGTGAGCTACATTCTAGATCAATAGGGAAACAACAAATGAACATATAAGCCAAACTCTCACATATATTCTATGACAATTAAAAGCATGATTTATCAAATGGAATAACTGAGAAAACAATTTAAATAACTGAAAAGATGTACTGAATGCAACTGTTACTTTATACATGTGTGTTTATTCTCAACTTGCTGGTATTAGACAATGATTCGGCCTAATCACTTAAATCGTAACTTAAATATTCCCTAATTTACTATAAAATTGAGCGCCCGATGGAATACCCTCCATCATCATCTAATCAGACAGTTTTTCATATCTTGTTTCATTCTTGAATACTACCTAGGTCCCTTTCTCATAGGTGATAGGGTTTCGAGTCTCATACATACATCCCTGAGATGTCCAATTAGTGTACAAATTGGCCACCGTACCGGTCACGGATATCCTGCCAAGTCAGTCATGGGTATCCCGCCACGTCGGTAGGGTATTCTGTTCAAACCTTAAATATCAAAGTGCACTACATATAGTTATTCACCGTGTGACTGTGCTAATTTTAGTATATTAGGCCTTATCACTTTTCTTTCACTTTCCTGACAAGTGTCACATACATCCCTAGGATTCCACTAGCTTAACGCATCACGTAGATGCTCATTATCACATTCACGTCCCCTAGGGACATTACATACTCATTTAGTATTCACACACACACACACACTCTTAAAAATCACATTTTGATACATAAGTATTCATTTCTATCTCCCTACATACATGCTTTTGAAATTTAAATTACATGTTCAAGGTGTTCCCTACATCACATGTTCGAATTACCAAGCATCAAGGTCTACATGACTCCCCATGCTTGCATTTGCTCACACCTATGGTATACCATAGCACAAACAAAACATCAATAAAGATGCATTAAATAAGGTACAAGACCTTCCTAGAACCTCAAAGTCTAATTCAAAAGTCCATAGAAGCTGTCCAAATCGATTGATCGATTCCCAAAATTGATCAATCGAAATCCCAAAATCGATTAATCAAAGTTCTAAACTCGATTGATCGATTTTAAAATCGATCAATGAATTTTCCTAGCTCTTTATTTTCCAGTCACTAGAAGTGCCCAGACGATTAATCAATTTCAAATCGATCAATCAAATTCTACAAATCGATTGATCTATTTAAAATCGATCAATTGATTTTGGGCAACTTTGCCCAGAAATCCTCCAGGCCAAAATCGATCGATCGATTTTAGAAATCGATCAATCGGTTTGGTCAAAATTTCAGCCCTTTGTGGGCATTTCTTCTAGCCTTCATTCCTTTCCATTTTCCTTCATTTCTATTCTTTATTTCATCATTTAAACCTCAATTAATTACACAACAACTTGTTTATAGCAATCTATGTAGAACTCACCTTAAATCAATCTCTTGACTGATTGAATGGTTGGGTTAATGACTAGGGCTCCAACCTCGGCTTCCACGAATTCTACGCGTCGAATCCGGCATTCATTACTCAAGCCCGTCCTTCAAGTCAAATCCACATTAATTTTCTTGCATTTACTCCTCTTTACTCTCTCTCTCTCTCTTCTTAACTCTTCTCACCAACCAAACAAAGAAAAATGAATTCTCTTTGTTATTAAACCCCTCTTATCTCTCCTTCAGCTTTGGTGTAAAGCACATACACCAGAGATAGATATACATGACCCTTAAACTAACATCTAACTCCATACTTACGACACATTCACATCACACTTAATAAATCATTTTTTAAGTCCTCTATTTGACTTTCACTTGGTCAAACTTATGACTAGTTGGGCACACATCCCGAGGACATTGTTCATTATTCAAATTTTGGGGATGTTACATTCTCCCCACCTTGGGAATTTTCATCCTCAAAAATGCACCCAAAGGTCTCCTAAGAAACACCCACACACATAGACAGGTGTCGTTTCTTTTGCTAACAAGGATCACATAGGTTGCATGAAAAAAAAAAAGCCAATTACATTGAATAATATTTGGTGCATAGACTGGATGAAAAGTAAATACATTTTCAAGTATTTCACAAAAATAATGGTATTCATGCCAATTAGTTTCTTACATAGCCTGTCAAATAGTTACAATTCCCTAAAATTTATAATCCTCCAAAAATAATTACAATTCAAAAGTTAATTACACAAAACTCCAAAAAGTTATCATAATAAAAAGAAATGTCATAATCTCAAGCTCCCACGATCCCCTCTCCTAGCTGGTTTGCCTCGCCTGGCTGCTGTGGCCTCGAGCTCGACGTGCCCGCACCAGAAGTACCCTCAGCAGGAGCGTCAGGCATCCAAGTCCACTCCTCCGCGAGACACTGCTGGAAATCTGTGGGATAGATGTACTGCATAGTATGGTACATCATGAAATCCAAGCGGCGGTTCATCTGCTGGTTGTTGGCCTCCATCCAGGCCAACATGTCATCGATAGTAGGGGCGGGGCGAGCCGCTCGTCGCCGGTGGGGTGGTGTAGAAGTAGCATGTGACTTTGTGGGAGCAGTAGGTGGCACAATGGGCTGCCTCTCAGGCTATGCGGGGTCATGAAATGGTGCTCCCTCAGCTGCTAGTATAATAGGTGGCTCCCCCCCTGCTGGAGGATCCTGAGGTGGTGGTGGTACAGGGCCGGCCAGAGCAGGTGCTGTCTCCTTAGCTGGTAAGGTCTTCTTCAGCATACGGTAACTGCGACCCCACAAAGCGATAGAGTAATGCTTCATGTGGTCGGTGGCCTTTGGCTCGCTCGGTGAGATGGCATATTCGGGGGCGCTAGAGTAGCACTCCAACATACTAGAGATAAGTCGGGCATAGGGCATGCGCTCCTTTGGTTTCAAAGGCCCTTTCATCATCTTCCCCTTAATGTAGATCATACCCTCAAAGATGATCTTCGTATCATCGAACCAACAGCCACGATAAGCCGCTTATAGGGCCTGTCTGACCAACTCTAGCCGCTTAGTATCGTGGCGCATAGGATAAAGATTACACTTGATTATTGAATCAAGCATCCACATGTAATGGGGTAAGTCTACCCTCCTTATCGACGTTTCGGATCCTGTTGTTGCTTCTTAGTGTGCTTGATTTATGTGAGTTTTGAAAACAGATTTATAGCTGCTAAATTACAGTGGTTTTAGACTATATAAACAAATAAAGAAATATCAGCACAGTTAGAAGAAAATTAGCCTGCAAGATCAGGGCCAATTGTAGCAAGTTTTAAAAGTAAGTGAGTGAAAGATCGTCCACAGAGAATTTGTCTAAAATGTAAGACAAACCTCCAGATCTGAGCTACCAGATCTGGCTTCTTATCCTATCTAGAAAACTGATAAGATGAGAGGTTTGAATTTGTCACGTTTAACTAACTAAAAACAAAGAAAAATATAAACTAAATGATCCAGATCCGAGTTGGGGGAGTGATTGAAATAAAGATGGAGAAGTAATATCTAAATCTGATTTGGTCTTTGAAATCTAATGAGAATAATTGCAGTTCAGCAGAGGTGATCCAATCTTCATCTGGCTACAAGCACAGATGTAAGAGAGATAAATCTAATTCAAGGATTAGGCTTACACTTATGGCTATGGTCTGTCCACTTTAATGGCCACAAACCATCCAATAGTCTTTAATCCAAATCCTCAATTCAGAACAGGAAACATCACTACAAATGCTGTAAGAGACTAGGTTACCAACACTAATTCACAGATTAATGAATCAAGGAAATTGCATGCAAAACAATGAATCTAAAGGAGTCTAATGTCTTGAGGAGATCAGAGGAACCCTTGACATGAGTCCAATGGAGAATGCATAGTTTACAAAGAACCTTTTAAAATTCATCCTTACAATTCTGAGCACGACTTAGACTCTCGGATTTGCGGTCTTGGATGCAAACTCTCCTTTGAATTACAACAAGATCTCATGACTCTCAAATGCAAGTACAAAGTAGGCTATTACAAGGATTCTGAGACAAGTCGTCTGGGAAATGGGGATTAGAAATGAAACTCAAATCTGGATGCCCCAATTGGGCAAATGCTTCGCCTATGTATAGCTTTCCCGAGTCTGCCAGATGTGTATCAACCAATCAGAGGTTCTCAGATCTGTATTGACCAATGGTAGTTGAGCACGGGGATCCAGATCTGTTCTGGCCAATCAAAATTCCTCGATCTGTTTGACCAATCGGTGAAAAGGCATCAATTTCATTATGCATTTTGAAAGTTTGTTAGAGTTTCTAGAAGTTCCTCCAAGTTATTCCCTCTAGGTGCTCACGTGGGGTGGAATATTCCATTGCTTTATGCTTAGAACCCTCTGGAATGTCCCTAGGTTTTAAAATGCATCAGCAGACATCGAATTGCCCTTGTTTAAGCTGCGAATCTCCAGAATACCTTTTCACAGAGCTTAGTGGCCTTTTCGCAAAGTGCTGTGACTTCTGGAGCTCTTTTCGCAATGTTCAATCTCTTTACGAATTGTGTTTTCTCCTTTTCGCCAAGTTCAATCTTCTCTTCGAATTGTGTTTCTCCTTTTCCCAAAGTTCAATCTTCTCTTGTCAAGAATTCGGATGCTCTTCGAAACTAAGCCCGAGTTTTAGTCCTTTTCAGAGAGTTCCGTGTTCTTCTTAAAAGTGTGTTCTTTGCGAAAAGAACTCTCTAGTGCATTCCTCTGTTCGAATTGTTCCCTGCTTCTCTTATAGGTCTTTGCCTCTTCCATTTAGACCTTTCAACAACTAATGAGGTTGTTTCTTCACTTCCTTCCTTTGGATTGACATGGATTGTCATCTTGTTGGCACTTTTAAGCTGCTTTTATGGTTAAGCTTGTCTCTATTGTTAGCTGCAACATAGGCACTTAAAACACTTATTTAGTTCTCTCAAAGGTCTATCAAGACTTAAGTTTAGGGGTGAAAAATGGTATTTTTCACTTGTCAACACACCCCCAAACCTAAGCTTTGCTAGTCCCTGAGCAAAGAAAATAAAAAAATAAAAAAAAAAAACAAAGTAAAGAGCCACTTTTTTAGGGAGCACAGTTGCATTTAGCCTATGCAACAAGCCTTTTAAACCCCTAGGTGATCCCTAGTGGAGGAGTGAAGTCTCCTGAGGGTTTTCAGTGAAGGTACCCACAAACTACTTCAATAAGTTAGTTAAGATCACTGCGATTACATGTCTGACCACTTCCCTCAATTGATTATTCACACTGCATCGTTATTTTGTAAGAAGGTTTTTAGAAAACTATCGCTTTAAAACTAAAATTCTGCGAATTCTTGTTACTACTCGATGATTTATGTCAGGGGCCATTTACAGGGAAAAATTTATGAACAGTTAACCTTTGATTTAGGAATCCAGCTTCGATGTTGCCCTAATCAGTTGATTTCAAACCCAATTCTCACCAGGATTTTCACTCAAAAAACAAATGAGAAGGTTATACTATTTCACACAGCTCAAGAGCAATTACAGTCCTCAAATAGGGTATGGCGAAACATAGGCATTGCTTTTAGTTAAAAATTCACCGCTCCTTTCACCATAGACTACACAAATTCTTATCTCCATGTGATAGCTCAATCCATCAATGATCAATAAGGACTTTTACTTGGGTTTGATTTATGATGGTGAAATCTCTAAAAGGGTTGGAAAGGTGTTCGTATTTGAGAAGTCACCAAGGTCAGGAGGTTATATGCAAACCCACTTTTCTTCAGCATAGTTTCATCTTCTTCTTTTGAATTTCCAGAGCCAAAGTGGCCATCTTTTTCTCTTTCTTTTTCAAACTTCCAATGAAAATGCCTTCTTTCTTTTGTTTTGCTCAAATATTTTCTTTTCTTTTTAATTTGCATGCCATATTCCTCTCATTTGTTTCATCATTGCCTTCAACTTTTACCCTTCTTTTGCTATTAAATTGTTACTCAATTCTCCTTCCCTCTTTCTTCCCTTTGTCTTGACTTCTCGAGGTAGGTTAGGCTAAATGGCGATGAGGTTTATTGGGTGAGATTTCAAAGGATTCATCGATTTATACAAATTTCAACTCGTGTGTATCAAGGGTAGTTTTTAAAAGGTGGGGCTTTGTAAGGTTCAAACTGCTTCAAAAGGAGGCCTTACATCATGTCTTTAATATCATGAGTGCTATCAAAATATTTCAATTTGGATATGTGTAACTTCTAGTGCCGACGCAGTGATTCACACGGTCTTAAAAGCGTAAAAGATTGCCAACATACCTCCAAAGAATATATTTCAGGCCCAAACCTCACTTTGGGTGTGGTTTTTATCAACTTCTTGAGGTATATATTCCTTTGCTTTTCCTTCATTTTAGGTTTACTCAAACATCAATTTTCTTTTGGAAATTTCGACATTTACTTCATGAATGTTTTTAGAATTACATAAGAAAGTAATTTTAAAGAGTTTTTTATAACTTCTAATATATTTCAAAACAACAGTGTGAAAAAAAATATAAAATTCTTGATCCAAAACTGCATCTTGATGTTAACTCCTTAATTGATTATTACTATTTACATCACACCCCAAACCAAAGGGAAGCTGGTCCACATGGTCCAAAACAGGAGGAAAATATATGCAAGAAAGAAAACAACAAAAGTAATGATGGCAAGAAGATGATGTAAATGCAGTAGACACAAAATGTAATTTTCTATTACAATGTATAACAAAAAAGTACAATGAGAGCTAATAAGCGGGGTCAAAATCAGATCATAGGTTGGTTCAAGTGGCTCGAGGAGTCCTTTGTCGAATCGAGCTAGAGTCGTGTTGGAGTCGAACTTGATTGAGCTTTCTAAATAGTGTTTTTCATTTCGATACTCCTCGATTTGATCTTTTGGTGAGGCCAAGGTGTTTCTTTGAGGCTAGTGGTCTTCAATTTTATTTGATCCAGTTGGGCTTGCAACATGGACACTTTGTGTTGCTCAGTCCTCACCAGCTGAAATGTTTGACCCAGCAGGTCCCTCATTTTATCTCTTTCAAATTTCATAAAGATCTCTAACTTCCGAATCTGGTTTTCATAAGGGGTACGGATGTAAGCTTGCAAATCAGCTAGCCCCTTTTGAACATCTCTGCGGATATAAGGGTTGGTTTCCATGGCTTTGATGAGGGTGGCATATCGGGGGAGGGGAATGGAATGGTAGGGGACTAATGTGGGAGGGTGGAAGAAGTGGCTAGAAGGGGACAGTAGGTGCATGCAGGTGGCTTGCTCAGAGAAAATGGGGAGTGGTGGAGGGGATGGAAGATCAACCAATATTACCTCTGGATCCGTTTGGGTGGCCTGGGAAGAAAAAATAGGTCCAGGGGTAATGGTGGTTGTTTGGGTTGTGGAAGCTAAGGTATGGAGCAGTTCCATGGTTACAGACTGATTGTCTGTGTTGATTTGAAGTTGGATGGATTGGAGGTAGGTAAGGATTTGGGTAATGGATGCAGGTGTGGGAGAGGTGGGCATAGTAGAGACTGGGACAACTGAGGTGGAGGGAGGAGGTGCAATGGCTGTAAAGGGAGAGGTTGGAAAGTGGGTGAAGGGAGGAGGAGCAGGTATAGGGGTGGGGTCTAGTTCCATGGTTTCAAAAATAGAACCCATTAAAGAAGAGTAGGCCTCTGTAGTGAAGGCCTGTGTCTGTGTAGGGAGGTCTCTGTGTGGGTGATGGAGCAGGGAATTTGAGGGCTTTGGAGCAAAGGAGTGGGGATGTCTGCCTAACTCCTCTAAAGCCTGGGCATTGGAGGGTGAAATTTGTGGTGTGAGAATGGTTGGAGTGGTTGGTGTAGAGGGGGAGTCCACAATTGGAATGATGGAAGGTGTGGGAGAGGGGACAGCTGGGATAGGTGAAAGTGCAGGGGATTGAGTAGGGGAAAAGGGTGCAAGGTCAACTTCCTCCAGAGTATGTGCAGTTGAAGAGCTGGTCACCAAAGGGAGGGAGGTTTTATCTATAATGGGTGCAGCTAAAGAGCTGGTCACCTCAGGAACTGGCAGAGTTGGTTCAAGAAGTGGTGTAGCTAAAGAGCTGGTCACCACAGGAGTTGGTAAAACTGGATCTGGCACAGTTGATTCAGACAAATTTGGATCTGGCAACATGGCAGGGGCAGGCTCAGTTGTAGGCTCAAATTCAGCTGCAGGGGTGGGTTCTGGCTCACTCACATACAGGGCTGGTTCGATTCAGAGTGCTCAGTCAGGGTGGGTTCAGCTCACTCACTGCAGTTCAGTGCAGCAGGGGCATGTGCAGGTTCACCTGCCTCTCTCATCCTTCTCAGCATAGCCTGGCTTGTAGTCCAAGCCTTTTTCCCAAAATTGTGAGGGGTAATGACTTCAAATGGCTCCTCACTATCAATGTCAAATTTGGCTCTGAGGAGAGCTGTGATCAATCTGCCAAATGGTAGGCCAGCTATCTTCTGCTCTTTCTTGACTTATCGACATCACCATGGCTTCAAAAATTTAACATAGGGGCATTGAAAAACTGCCCCTTGGAGAAATGAAAGAGGGCCTCTAAAATTGGTGATCTCCTCTCTTGGCTGTGCCCAGTGACATAAAAGCTGCCCCTTAAAATGGAATCCATCAATAGAAATTGGGGGGCAAGGTCTCTTCTCATGATGGACTGCCCAGTGCCCACAATACCTTGGGTTAAATGGGCAGCCATCTCTCTAAAAGAGGCTGGAGCTGACCAAAGGACCAGAGGGATCAAATTGGAATGGTATCCCTAAAGCGTTCCCTATGTCTTCAAATGTCACAGTAAGATCGCAATCATCAATGAAAATGACAAGGGTAGGGACAGCAGCAACTTTTTCAGTGACGTTGACTAGGTTTTGATACGGTAACTTTAGCATTCTTGGGTAAATTGTTGGTGGCAAGGGGGTAAGGATATTGCTTAGTGAAGCCTCTCTAAGGTATCTCAAGGATGGCAAGCACTCGGTTTGGTGACGAAAAAGTTTCGTACCATCACTTCGGGTATTAGCTTCGAGCTTCAATGAAGGGATTTGGTAGGACCAAATGAATGGGCGAGAGAGTAAGCTGTGCTCGGGGCTAGCAGTAGGGTGGGTTCCTCATGTCTAATTTTCTTTCCTTTCTCCACCCTGTCTGCCTTCTCCATTGAAAGTTTCCATTTAGCTGAAGTTTTGGCTTTTCCTTTAGCTTTTGGGGTCGGTTTGCTCACTTTCTTAGCAGAGGATTTGGAGAACATTGCGGCCAATGATTTCTCTGCTTTTCCCATTCTAGATTGATGTAAAAAAATGCCCAAAATAGATGCTGACACATAATCAAATTACTAAATGATAACCAGAGAGAATGGGTAGAGAAATACCGAGATCTAGGGTTTATGTTTGAACGAGTTTGTTTGTTTTTGAAATCCCAGATTATCAAATTTGAAATCCTTCTCAAAAATGCAAATGATCTACACAATCGCCACAAAAGGGTAGTAAACTTGTTAACTCGTGCAAGGAGAGAGCGAAGTAGGGTAGCAGTTGAAGAGTCGCTCTGCAGAAAGAGTTTGAAATGAAACCCCACCGTCGAAAGGGTTTAAATATATTCAAAGTTAATATCGCAAAGGGCCTTTAACGTTTCGAAAAGTTCCAAAAGAGACCTTTTTACAATTGTGAATGGCATCAGTACCATTCGACAAGTTAACAGCTTCAGAAACATCATTTCGCAAAGGAATTAGCTTCAGAACTATCTTTTCGAAAAGAAAATGGCTTCAGCACCAACTATTCGAAAAGCACATCTTTGCTTTCGAGCAGTTCATTACAGCTCCAGAGTCTATTCGAAAAGAAATTTGGACTTTGCGAAAAGCGAATTATGACTTTGCGACTGAACTTTAAGCATGTTTAAACTATGCGAAAAGAGATAAAAGCAAAAACAGAGAAAATAAGCAAAAACTATGATATACAAACATAATGTACAGTTTTCTACCATCAAATTTTTGGAGATTCGTGATGATATATGGGCAGCACAGGCTCCTGGGTATTTTCAATGCATGGTTTGAGCCTCTGACCATTGACCGTTATGATTCTTCCATTACTTGGATCAAGGATGTCAACAGCTCCCGAAGGGGCTGCTTGAATGACAGTGTATGGCCCTTCCCATCTGGATCTCAGTTTTCCTGGGAAAAACTTGAGTTTTGAGTTAAATAACCATACCTTAGAACCAGCTGTGAACTCTTTTCTCAATAAATTTTTATCATGAAAAGTTTTGACTTTCTCTTTATACAATCTTGAATTTGTGTATGCATCCATTCGCAGCTCTTCTAACTCAGCAAGTTGATATTTCCTGTGATTACCAGCAGTAGTTAGATCCATGTTCAATGTTTTAATGGCCCAAAAAGCTTTATATTCTAACTCTACTGGTAAATGGCATGCTTTGCCATAGACCAACCTAAATGGGGACATACCAATTGGGGTTTTATAGGCTGTCCTATATGCCCACAATGCATCATTCAGCTTAAAGGACCAATCCATTCTGTCCCTCTTCACAGTCTTTTCCAAAATATGTTTGATTTCTCTATTGGAAATCTCCACTTGTCCATTGGTTTGTGGATGATATGGAGTGGCTACTCTATGAGTCACAGAGTATTTCTTCAACAATGTTTCAAAATGTCTATTACAACAATGGCTTCCCCCATCACTGATAATGGCTCTGGGAAAACCAAACCTGGAAAAAATGTGATCCTTAAGAAATTTCAAAACCACTTTGTGATCATTTTTTTTAGTAGTTGTGGCTTCAATCCATTTGGATACATAATCCACAGCTACTAAAATGAAGTTATTCCCATTGGAAGGAGGAAAGGGACCCATGAAGTCTATCCCCCAAACATCAAACAACTCAACTACTAAAATAGGTTGTAAAGGCATTGAGTTTCTCTTGGAAACGCTGCCTAATTTCTGACAGTTCTGGCAGGACTTACAATGCTGCAGGGTATCCTTGAAAAGTGTAGGCCAATAAAATCCACACTGCAAAACTTTTACATCAGTTTTGTTCCCACTAAAATGACCTCCACAGGCCTGTTCATGACACATAGAAAGTATTCTATGAAATTCTTGGTCAGGGACACATTTCCTTATTATTTGATCGGCACAACTCTTAAACAAATAAGGATCCTCCCAGATGAAGTGTTTAACCTTTGAGAACAAAAGATCTTTATCCATTCTATTCCAATGGTGAGGAATTCTTCCAGTAGCCAAAAAGTTGACTATGTTGGCAAACCAAGGAGTGTGTACACTAATGGCAAAAAGTTGCTCATCAGGGAAAGATTCATTGATAGGCAACTTATCAATCTCAGCAGTTAAAATTTTGGAGAGGTGATCAGCCACCACATTCTCCACCCCTTTTTTATCTTTAATCTGTAGATCAAATTCCTGTAATAGGAGAATCCACCTGATTAATCTTGGTTTGGTGTCCTTCTTAGACAGAAGGTATTTCAAGGCAGAGTGGTCAGTGAACACTACTATTTGTGAACCCAAGACATATGACCTGAATTTTTCTAAAGCAAAAACAATTGCTGCGGCTCCTTCTCGGTTGTTGTGTAATTGAGCATGCATCAATCATTGATCTCTTGGCATAAGCTATGACATGAGGCTGACTTATCTTTTCTCTGTCCAAGGACAGACTCCCAAAAGCATGTCGATGCATCACACATCGTTCAAAAGGTAATGAATAATCTGAGATCGCAATATTGGAGTAAATCGACAGTTTTTAGGAATTCAAAAGCCTTCATGCATTCATTATTGAAAACAAAAGGGATATCTTGGCACAGCAAATGACAAAGAGGTTTAGTTATTTTACTGAAGTCCTTGATGAACCTTCTATAAAATCCAGCATGTCCTAAAAAACTTCTGATTTGTTTAACAGTTTTGGGAGGTGGTAAATGTGCAATTAACTCAATTTTTGCTTTGTCCACCTCAATGCCCTTGTGGAAAACAACATGGCCAAGGACAATGCCCTGGGTGACCATGAAATGGCTCTTTCGACTCAAAACCAGATTGGTTTCTTCGCATCTTTGTAGTACCAATTTGAGATGGTGTAAACACTAGGAAAAACTGTTGCCATAGATTGAGAAATCATCCATAAAAATTTCCATAAATTGGTCAATCATATCAGAAAAAATTGCATACATGCATCTTTGAAAGGTAGCAGGAGCATTACAAAGACCAAAAGGCATTCTCCTATAGGCAAAAGTGCCAAAAGGGCACGTGAATGTGGTCTTTTCCTGATCTTGTGGGTACACAGGAATCTGGTTGTAACCAGAGTAACCATCAAGAAAATAGTAATAAGTTTTTCCTGCTAGCTTATCTAAGATCTGATCAATGAATGGGAGGGGGAAATGGTCTTTTCTGGTCATTGCATTTAATTTTCTGTAATCAATACAGACTCTCCATCCATTGTTTGTCCTTGACATAAGCTCACGAATCGAGGTTACACAGTGATTCCAGATTTCTTAGGTACGACCTGTGTAGGTGCTACCCAAGCTGAATCTGAAATGGGGTAAATGACCCCTGCATCCAACAACTTAACAACCTCTTTCATGACCACTTCTTGCATATGAGGGTTGAACCTCCTTTGCATTTCTCTAGAAGGCTTTGCATCTTCTTCCAAGTGGATTTTGTGCATGCAAACAGCTGGATTGATTCCTCCTAAATCAGTAATAGTCCAGATTAATTGCCCTTTATGTTCTTTCAAGACTATCATGACTCTTCCTCTTGCTCCTTTGTGAGAGAGGAAGAAATAATGGCAATGATTTATGATTACCTAAGAACACATACTTCAAATTTTCCGCATTTGTTTTAGTTCTAAATCATTTGAGAAAAGAAGGTAACAAAGGTACCTTAGATGTTTGTGGAAGGGGAGAGTAGCAGTTTCCAAGAAGAGAAACTTGCTGATTGATTAAGAGTTCCTTGCACAACATTTATTTCCTCGAATTTGAGATACAACTTGCTTCTTTTCAGATATCCCAAGCATCTTTAACATCCGTGGTGAAGTCTTCACCTGCAGAAATTGTTGTAAAGTCCTTCCACAAGTTCATCCAATAGATCAACATGAAAACATTCTTGAGCTGAATTGAGGTATGTGACATTATAAACATTTAATTTTACCTTCATGTTTCCAAATGAGACTTCCATAATACACTGCGCATTGAATGCAAGCATTTCTTTGTTGCTGTGAATGGTCTTCCCAAAATGACAGGATGGAAGTTTTGCTTTTGGTTGGTTCCATATCCAAAACTAGAAAATCAATGAGGATAGAAGAATTTATCTACTCCCACCAATACATCTTCAATCATCCCTCGGCTTTCTTTTGAGATCTATCGCTAGTTGTAACACCACATGAGTGGGTTTTAATTCTCCCAAACCTAGTTTCTCATATACGAATATGGAAGTAGGTTGACACTAGCACCAGATCTAATAAAGCCTTTTCAATGGTGTGTTCCCTAATAATGCAAGGGATTGTGGGGATTCCAGGGATCTTGAAGTTTAGGAGGTGTAGCAATGGATAACACCGTTAATTCCTTCCATAGCAAAGACCTTTTGGACAACTGTATCCTAGATGTCTTTTGTGAGTGCAAACATCTTTCAAAAATTTTGCATATCTTTGGAATTTGTTTGATTGCCTCAAGCAAAGGTAAATTTCTCTTGACTTGCTTGAAAGTCTCCATTATGTCATCTATTTTGTGTTCCTTTATCAAAAGGGATCTGATTTCATTGCATGAGGAAATGGTAAATGAGGAACTAATCTTTCATCTCTGACTTTAGAAGTGTTTTCGAAAATTTTTTAATTTTCTTTTTTCATTTTTTGGTTTTTTGAGGTACATCAACCTTCTTCGCTATCACTATGCTCTTCTTTGCATATCTTTATCCTCTTCCTCATCTCTTTCTTCTTGACCACTTTGTTATCTATCATTTTCCACTTCTCAAAGTGGTGAGCTTTTACTTCTTCATATGAATTAGAAGCTTCTCCAACCATGAGCCCTTTGGGATTGTTCAAAGGTTGGTCCGGGTAACTTTCCTTCCTCTCTTTGCCAAGGTATTTGAAAGTCGTCCCAATGTTTCTTCAATCTTCTTTATGCTCGCCGTGAAAGTTCACGCCTGAGTTAAAGATCTAAATTCAAGTGAATTTAGGACTTGATCTTCAAAAGAAAGGGACCGGAAGGGTTTTGAATGGGGCAAAGCTTGCAGTTGTTGTGGAATGGGCCGAAAGTTTGGTTTGACATAAAATTCTACACGTGGTGTTTTGAAAGGCATTTGATTCTTTGGTTGTTGCTTTGTTGTTGGGATTGGTAATTCCTTGGTTCCACCTCAAATTGGGGTGTGCCTCCATGGATATTCATTTGTGCATCTGTCCAAATGATTGAGCAAAGATGAGCTTGTTCCACCATTAAACTGGGAACCGTGATGCAAAGAGACATTGGTCAATTGAATGAGTAGGGGACTGGCATATCAGACATGCCTCCTCTACTCTTGAAATATTTGGAGTTTTAAGTGAGTCCATCAATCTATCAAACTTTGTGGTTAGATTGTTCATCTTTCTTTCCAACTCATTCACCTCATAGATCTTCCCTTTGGTGGGTTGGTGATTGTTCAACCTAGCAGGATTTTCAATTTCCCTTGACAGAGATTCCTACTGAGTTGAGTTTTCACCAATCACTACAAATAAGTCCCAAACCTCTTCAACTATTTTTTGCAAGTAAGTGCCTCCACAGGAGGCATCCACCATATTTTTGCCTTTTTGATCAATTCCTTGATAGAAGCTTTGAACCAGCTGCCACCTAGGAATTTGATGATGAGGACATTGCCTTAACAGTTCCTTAAATCTTTCCCATGCTTCATAGAAAGTTTCAGTTGAGTTTTGGGAGAATGAAATGATACTTTGTCTCAATTGGCTTGTTTTAGACATTGAGAAATATTTGGCTAAGAATTGACACTGCAAATCATTCCAAGAAGTGAATCTTGTTTGGTGCTAACATAGATAACCATGCTCTAGCTTTATCCTTTAATGAAAAAGGAAAGAGCCTAAGCTTGGTTATCGACCCAGTCTAGCTATGTTGAATGGTGCAAAGAGCCAAGAATTCATCCACATGTTTGTATGGATCTTCCTTACTCAACCCATGGAAGGAAGGAAGCATTTGGATAGTTGATGACTTGATCTCATTATTTCCTTCAACAGTAGGAAATTGAATGCAAAAGGGAGAATTATAAGCACCAGCTACATAGTAATCCCTCAAAGGTCGAGGTTCTTCACCCATTGTAGCAGAGTCCTGTGTTGTTTGTTTGGTTCAGTAGTAGCCTTTCAACTTCTAAATTCAATGGGAGAATCTTAGGGCTGAGAGTCCTCCTTCCAAACATACAACTCGTAACAAAACAATCGATTATTCACAAAGAACCTTCGTAATTTCTTTTAAGTAGTTTCCTTCTTGAAAAATTGGATATGAATAACGCACGGTATAAACAATAGAATAGTTTAGTAATGATAAACAAAATTAAAAGTGAAAACTAAGGTCTATCTATTTTAGAACAAATTCCCCGGCAACGGCGCCAAAAACTTGTTGTTGCTTCTTAGTGTGCTTGATTTATGTGAGTTTTGAAAGCAGTTTATAGTCGCTAAATTACAAAGGTGGTTCTAGACTATATAAAAAAATAAAGAAATATCAAAGACAGTTAGAAGAGAATTAGCCTGCAAGATCAGGCCAATTGTAGCAAGTTTTAAAAGTAAGTGAGTGAAAGATCGTCACGAGAATTTGTCTAAAATGTAAGACAAACCTCTAGATCCGAGCTACCAGATCCGGCTTCTTATCCTATCTAGAAAAGCCGATAAGATGAGAGGTTTGAATTTGTCGTTTAACTAACTAAAAACAAAGAAAAATTTAAACTAAATGATCGATCCGAGTTGGGGAGTGATTGAAATAAAGATGGAGAAGTAATATCTAAATCTGATTTGGTCTTTGAAATCTAATGAGAATAAGCAGCTCGGAGGTGATCAATCTTCATCGGCTACAAGCACGGATGTAAGAGAGATAAATCTAATTCAAGGATTACGCTTACACTTATGGCTATGGTGCATCACTTTAATGGCCACAAACCATCCAATAGTCTTTGATCCAAATGCTCAATTCAGAATAGGAAACATCACTACAAATACTGTAAGAGACTAGGTTACCAACCCTAATTCTTACAGGATCAATGAATCAAGGGAAATTGCATGCAACACAACGAATCTAAAGGAGTCTAATGTCTGAGGAGATCAGAGGAACCCTTGACATGAGTCCAATGGAGAATGCATAGTTTACAGGAACCTTTTAAAATTCATCCTTACAATTTACAGAGCACGGCTTAACAGCTCTCGGATTTGCAGTCTTGGATGCAAACTCTCCTTTGAATTACAGCAGTATCTCACAGCTCTCAAATGCAAGTACAAAGTAGGCTATTACAAGGATTACAGACAAGCTGTCTGGCTGGGAAATGGGGGATTAGAAATGAAACTCAAAATCTGGATGCCCCAATTGGGCAAATGCTTCGTCTATTTATAGCTTTCCCCAGGTCCTGCTCAGATGTGTATCAACCAATCAGAGGTTCTCAGATCTGTATTGACCAATGGTAGTTGAGCACGGGGATCGAGATCTTACGCCAATCCGAATTCCTCGATCTGTTTCAGCCAATCAGGTGAAAAAGGCATCAATTCTGTTATGCATTTTGAAAGTTTGTTAGAGTTTCTAGAAGTTCCCGCCAAGTTATTCCCTCTCTAGGTGCTCACGTGGGGTGGAATATTCCATTGCTTTATGCTTAGAACCCTCTGGAATGTCCCTAGGTTTTAAAATGCATTGGGACGCGTGCAACAGATTACTGAATTGCCCTTGTTAAAACTGCGAATCTCCAGAATACCTTTTCGCAGAGCTTAGGGGCCTTTTCGCAAAGTGCTGTGACTTCTGAAGCTCTTTTCGCAATGTTCAATCTCTCTTCGAATTGTGTTTTCTCCTTTTCGCAAAGTTCAATCTTCTCTTCGAATTGTGTTTTCTCCTTTTCCCAAAGTTCAATCTTCTCTTCGAAGAATTCAGATGCTCTTCGAAAACTAAGCCTGGAGTTTTAGTCCTTTTCGCAGAGTTCCAGGTTCTTTACGAAAAGTGCAGGTTCTTTGCGAAAAGAACTCTGTAGTGCATTCCTCTGTTCGAATTGTTCCCTGCTTCTCTTACAGGTCTTTGCCTCTTCCATTTAGACCTTTCAACAGCTGATGAGGTTGTTTCTTCACTTCCTTCCTTTGGATTGACATGGATTGTCATCTTGTTGGCACTTTTAAGCTGCTTTTATGGTTAAGCCTGTCTTTATTGTTAGCTGCAACATAGGCACTTAAAACACTTATTTAGTTCTCTCAAAGGTCTATCAAGACTTAAGTTTAGGGGTGAAAAATGGTATTTTTCACTTGTCAACAGATCCCCCGATCCCTTTGGTCATCTCGGTCCTAATTTCCTCAACTGGAATTTCTTGATCGAATGGGGGTAAAAAGTTAGTCTCTGGTACATGAGTGAGGTAGCACTCCAAATATTCGTGGACATGGCATAGGGTGAAAAGGTACTGGTGACCGTCAATTTCGGTCTTTACGGTGTCATCGACGTGGCCCTGTTTCAGGTTCTGGTAAAACAACCTAACAAGTCTAGGATAGTAATACTCATGTAACGGCTTCAAAAGGTTACTGAGGCCCGCACTCACGAGGTAGTTCCGAGCCCATTTGGTCTCACCCTCGATATCGGGATCGGTAAACAAGACCTCGCTGATAATATGTTCATCCTCAAAATTCTTTGCCGCCCACCACTCATTTGGTTGGGGCAAGTTTTCGGGTGGTGGTGGCAGTGTTGGTGACAACTCGCGTGATGACGCGCCCGTTAAATCAGACGCTAAATCTGATGAAGATGGTGATGATGGAGGCGATGGTGATGGTGGTGGTGGTGCAGCGTTCTTACGCCGTACCGGAAGCTTGGACGTCGATTGCTTTGTAGCCAATCAAGTTCTAGGCGGCATTTTGGTCAAAAAATAAGAAAATTTTGAAACCTAGGGCTGTGATGGTCCAAATTGAAAAGGAATTCGAATCTAGGGTTTACCTGAGGCGCTCGATTCGAATGGCTTAGGATTTTGATCCGAAAAACTCTAAACCCTAGCTGTTATCGCTGGTAAAGGAAGGAGAAAAACTTACACCCAAACAAAAAGAAACAAACTGAATTTCGAATGGGGGAGAAAAATCCCCAAAACTGGCTTATATAGGCAAAAATCGATTGATCAATTTTAAAATTTGATTGATCGATTTTTGTAACTTAACCTGAGTTGTGCGAAATCGATTGATCAATTTAAAAAATTGATTGATCAATTTCCAAAATTGATTAATCGAATTCCACTCGATTAATCAAAATTTAATGCATATAAATTTTCAAGTTTTTCACCTCACTGGCGCGTGCCAGTCGTTCAATATCGACTGATCGATTTCCAAAATCGATTGATCGATTAATCGGTTTTGACAGATTTTTCAAAAAAATTCTGCGTTATTTTTCCTTTATTTTCTTGGTAGTTCTTAACCAGTTGGTCATTGGCTTTATGGAGTATATCTTCATTAGCCATTTCTTGACGTAATGAACATTATGGCATGCATTTTTCATCGCATCAAGGCATGTTTACAATTCACACTCTTTCCATTGAATAATTTGGCCAAAATGCTCAACGTATGATTACATAAAAAGTTTAGATTTACGAGCATACATACAATGATACAATTAACTCTCAACTCGCCGCAACCAAGTCCAGAAGCTGCTCTCTCACGTCGACCTCTCTTTCCCATGTGGCTTCTTCGGTCGGATGATTCTTCCATTGAACAAGCACTAAAGGAATCACTTTGGTGCGCAGTACTTGCTCTTTTTTATCCAATATTTTCGTCGGTTCCTCTATCATGCTCATGTCTTCGTGCATCTCCAATGGTTGACCGCCCAAAACATGAGTAGGGCCATTAATATATTTCCTGAGCACAGATACGTGGAAGACGTTATGCACTCGATCAAACAACGGGGGCAAACCAATGCGATAAGCGACTTCCCCTACTCGACCTAAAACCTCAAAGGGTCCAAGATAGCGGGGACTTAGCTTGCCTCTCTTTCCAAATCTCATGACGCCCTCCATAGGAGACACCTTCACAAACACATTCTCACCCACTTTGTAGTCCACACTTGTCCTCTCGATAATGGCATAGCTTTTCTGTCTGCTCTGAGCTGCTTTGAGTTGCTCTTATCATACGAACATAAGTGGCATTATCTTCAAGTAACACTGGCCCTAAAATAAATTTCTCGCCTGTCTCTTCCCAGTTGATAGGTGATCTACACCGTCGTCCATAGAGAGCTTCATAAGGTGTCATGCCAATGCTCGTCTGATAGCTATTATTGTATGCAAACTTGATCAACGGTAGATGTGGATCCCATGACCCTTACAATTCAAGCATACACGCTCTGACCATGTCCTCTATGACTTGATTCACCCGCTCTGTTTGCCCATCGGTTTGCGGATCGAAAGCTGAACTAAAGTCCAATTGCGTTCTCATTCCTTCATAAAATTTCTTCCAAAACTTTGACGTGTATAACGGGTCATGATCAGAAATAATACTGCTTGGAATCCTGTGTAAGCACATGATCACTTTCATATATAACTCTGCAAGTCTTCCTGCCATGTACATCGTGTTGTAAGGCAAGAAGTGTGCTGACTTGGTCAATCGGTCTACGACTACCCAAATGGCATTATATCTCTTTGCTGTACGCGGTAGTCCAACGATGAAGTTCATAGAGATTGACTCCCATTTCCACTCTGGTATAGGTAGAGGCTATAATAATCCAGCAGGATGTCTATGATTGACCTTCACCAGCTGATACGTTAAACACTGTGACACGTACTTAGCCACATCTTTCTTCAAACCTCTCCACCAGTAATTCTTTTTTAAATCTTGATACAGTTTTGTGCTACCAGGGTGGATCACATAATTTGACTTGTGAGCCTCTTCAAGGATGGTTTGCCGCAGATTGGCATCAACTGAAATGCAAAGACGGCCCTTGAACAATAAGGAACCATCTTCCTTCACTGAGAACTCAGGTTTTATGCCTTCAATCACGTCTTGACGGATCTTGGTCAATTCTGGGTCTTTCATCTGTAGCTCATGGATATGCTCAAAGATCATCGGTCTCACTGATATGTTAGCCAAGAAGGCTCCTGTAGCTTGCACCTCGATATTTGCATCATACAGTTAAAGATCTTCAAACAATTTCCATCTATGCATCCCCATAATCAAACTTGCCAGCTGCACCCTTCCGACTCAAGGTGTCGGCTACTACATTAGCCTTGCGAGGATGATACTGTATGGAGCAATCATAGTCTTTAAGAAACTCCATCCATCTGCGCTGCCTCATATTTAGCTCTATCTATATAAACAAGTATATGAGACTCTTATGGTCGGTGAAGATCTCAAAGGTCTCACTGTACAAATAGTGTCTCTAAATCTTCAGTGCAAATATAACCGCTGCTAATTCCAAGTTATGTGTCGGATAGTTCTTCTCATATTCTTTCAGCTGTCTCGACCCGTAAGCTATCACCTTTTTATGCTGGTTGAGCACACAGCCCAAACCATTATACGAAGCATCACTATATACTGCGAACCCTCCACTGCCTCAAGGAATCGCTAATACTGGAGCTGAAGTGAGTCTCTTCTTGAGTTCTTGAAAACTCTTTTCGCACTCTTTACTCCACTCAAATCTCACGTCCTTCCGCGTAAGTCTTGTAAGAGGTCCTGATATTTTCAAAAATCCCTCTACAAAATGTCTATAGTAGCCAGCTAGACCAAGGAAACTGCAGACATCTGTTACCGTCTTTGGTTGTTCCCAATTCATCACTGCTTCGATCTTAGCCGGATCTACTGTGACACCCTCCTTTGAGACTACATGTCCCAAAAAGCTAACCTCTTCCAACCAAAACTCGCACTTACTGAGGTTGGCATATAACTGGTGTTCACGTAAAGGTTTGTAGAGCAACTCTCAAGTGTTCTTCATGCTCCTCTTTTGACTTGGAGTATATCACGATATCGTCAACGAATACCACGACGCAGGAGTCCAGGTGTGGTTTAAACACCCAATTCATCAAATCCATAAACGACGTGAGTGCGCTTGTTAACCCAAACGACATCACTAAGAACTTGTAGTGTCTCTACCGTGTCCTGAATGCAGTCTTCTGAATTTCCTCTGTCTTGACTCTCAGCTGATGGTATTCAAACCTCAGATTGATCTTAGAAAAATACCTCGCTCATTACAGCTGATCAAATAAGTCGTCTATCTTAGGCAAAGGATACCGATTCTTTATGGTGAGTTTGTTTAACTAGCGATAATCAATGCACAGTCGCATTGACCCATCCTTCTTCTTTACAAATGAGACCGGTGCTCCCCATGGAGACACACTAGGTCTTACAAACCCCTTGTCCATGAGCTCTTATAACTGCTCTTTCAACTCCTTCAACTCAGTAAGAGCCATCCTATATGGTGCTTTCGAAATAGGCTCCGTTCCCGATGCTAAGTTGATGGCGAACTACACTTCTCTATCTGGAGGTAATCCTAGTAATTCCTCTGAAAATACATCTTCAAATTTACACGCGATCACGATCTTTGAGATGTCATTCTTCCCTTTATCGTCTTTCAAGAATGCCAAATAACCACTGTAACCTTTTCTGATTAAGCGCTCTACCCTGATTGCAGAGATAAGTGGCATATGCTTCGATCTGTCTCCTCGAAATCGAAGCGATCTCCTTGTGTTAGGTCTGAGGATGACGACCTTGTTCTTACAATCTACAGTTGCACAGTATTGTGACAACCAGTTCATGCCAAGGATCACATCGAATCCTTGCATGTCTAATAATATTAATTTTGCTACCAATTCATGCACTTTTCTATCATCGATGCCAACTATTACTGACTTACAAACCAATTCTGTATCAACTAATTCTCCAGTCGGAATAGACACTGATAGAACAAAGTCTAATGTCTTTGGAACAATCTTCATTCTTTTTACAAACTTCGGGGTAACAAAGGAGTGGGTAGAGCCTCGGTCTATCAACACTCGTGCTTCACATGCTACATAGCATCCTTTCTCGTACACTCATAGCATACCTATAGCATACATATATACAGATATAGTGCATATTTACTTATCAAAATTTAATGCATAAGAACAAGTCTACACTATTGCCAAATGAATGCACTTCTCTATCTAAAATTTTAAGAAATTGAAATTCTTTATTTAAAAGGAATCTCACCCTGGATAACATTGTGTACATTCCCTGCTTCTTGGGCAGTGACTGCGTAGGATCTCCCTTGTACGACCGGCTTCCTCGCTTGTATCGGTTGTGGCATTGAAGCAAAAGTCGTCTTCTCTTTGTTCACCTCAGGGCAATCTCGAATTACCTGGCCCACCTTTCCACATTTATAGCAACCATGAGTTCTCTACCTGCAATCTACCGTCTTGTGAGACTTGCCACACTTGGCACAAGTCTCCCTAGGTGTGGAAGAAGCAGCTCATGAGAAACCCTATGTAACTGTTGTTCCAGTGGTGGTAGCAGGGCTTTCATATCTTATCAACCTCCCCTACACAAGCATTGATAATTTCTGATAGTTTGTCTGCTACGCTGGTCTCACATACCCTGCTTGGAATGGTTACCTCTGAATAGGCGCTACGAATCTCAGCTTTTT
Source organism: Chloranthus sessilifolius (assembly GCA_021018995.1). NCBI lineage: Eukaryota > Viridiplantae > Streptophyta > Magnoliopsida > Chloranthales > Chloranthaceae > Chloranthus > Chloranthus sessilifolius. The sequence goes on from CM037596.1 coordinate 47,426,310, forward strand.
GTTCACCGGCTTGTAGTTCTCAGGCCTACTCTGATCTACGTTTACTCTCCCATGGTGTTCCCTTCGGCGGTATCAATCATTATTTTCTTCCTCAATGACCAGAGCTTTACTCATGACCTCTCCATAGGTCTTCAACTGAAAAGGTGCCACTGCCCCTCTAATATCTGGCCTTAAGCCGTGTTGAAACCTCTTTGCTCTCATCACCTCTATAATCACATAATCGGGAGCGAAGGCCTCATGAACTCAACTCCATACTCCCTTACCGTCATTCTTCCTTGCAAGAGTTGTAAAAACTATATCTCCATCTGATTTCTCATGACTTCGGGGAAATATTATTTGTTGAACTCTTCTACAAACTCATCCCACATCCAGGACAATCCTAGTGTCTCTAGAGCCCTAGTCCTAGAAACGGACTTCCACCAAGGCCTTGCCTCCCCATCTAGCATGTAAGCTGCCCAACAGACGCTTTCATCTTTCATGCACGTAAGCACGCTGAAAACCTTTTCCATCTCACTCAGCCAATTCTTAATAGCCATCGGCCCCATTTTCCCTGAAAAGCTAGGAGGTCGCATCCTCCTAAACTTAGTAAATGTAGAGGGCACTGGCTGTGTCGGACCTACGGGAGGTGTAGGTGGCTGTTGCTGATCAGGGGCATTATGAGCTGTCAGAGATGTTGCTTGCTGAGCCATGGCTGTCACCATGGTTTCCATGGTGTGCATCATCCTCTAACACTCTTCTCTCTCATTTCTTTCTCTGATTCTTTTTTGTTTCCTCTGATCTCGATCCTGACAATCTCGATCCTGATTTTCTGCCTGGCTGCTACCTTCCGGTGCCCCTCTATCTCCCATGGGCACTCTATTCATAGGCGAGATGAAGCCATCTCTACTACATAAATTCCTATCATGGCCGCTCCTGGGTCGGCCTCTTCCCCTAGAAGACATAACGGTCTTCACGTGACACTAAAGTTTTGTTAGCATAAGACCCTATGCTCTGACAAAAATAAGGATTGTAAGAATTTTTAAAAGAAATGGCTCTGATACCAACTATGATAGCTCAGATTTCGACACCCCGAAACCCGTACCATCAGTACGGCCCTCTAGGTCGTGCCCCTGAAGTCTGTACGAAACATTGGTATGACAAGCAGCAATCAACTAAGTAAGCACATAACTAAATCGAGCATGCATTTAATGATATATTATTCTATAATAAAAGTTCAAAAGGCAGTTCTCATTCCATGCCAACACATGGACAAAAGAACCGGCACGATCCATCGGTGATAAAACTAGGTCACCCCAGATGGTTTGGCAAAAGAAAATATTAGAGTATAGTTACGTTTCTCTCAAAAAGGGCTTGACATACCAAGCCGTATAGTATACTCTCAAAATCTCTTTCAAAGTACACAAGGGGTCCTCTAGATGACGTCCTCAGGAGGAGGCTCCAACTCTTCCTCGGGCACGTAATCTGAATCTCCCTGATCTACGTCTCTCGAAGCCTCAACAGCTGCAAGCACGAGACCTGCGACATATAGTCTAAAGGGTAAGATACATCCTAGCTCAATAGGGAAACAACAAATGTACATATAAGTCAAGCTCTCACATATATTCTATGACAATTAAAAGCATGATTTATCAAATGGAATAACTGAGAAAATAATTTAAATAACTGAAAAGAGGTACTGAATGTAATTGTTACTTTGCACATGTGTGTTTATTCTCAACTTACTGGTATTAGACAATGATTCGGCCTAATCACTTAAATCGTAACTTAAATATTCCCCGATTTACTATAGAATCGGGCGCCCGATGGAATACCCTCCATCGTCGTCTAATAAGACAATTTTTCATATCTTGTTTCATTCTTGAATACTACCCAGGTCCCTTCCTCAAAGGTGACGGGGTTTCGAGTCTCATACATACATCCCTGGAATGTCCAACTGGTGTACATATTGGCCACCATACCGATCACGGATATCTTGTCGAGTCAGTCGTGGGTATCCCACCACGTCGGTGGGTATTTTGTTCAAACCTTAAATATCAAAGTGCACTACATATAGTTATTCACCATGTAACTGTGCTAATTTTAGTATATTAGGCCTTATCACTTTTCTTTCACTTTGCTGACAGGTTTAACATACATCCCTGGGATGCCACTAGCTCAACGCATCACGTAGATGCTCATTATCACATTCACGTCCCCTGGGGACATTACATATTAATTTAGTATCCACACACACACACACTCTTAAAAATCATATTTTGAAGTATAAGTATTCATTTCTATCTCCCTACATATATGCTTTTGAAATTTAAATTACATGTTTAAGGTGTTCCCTACCTCACGTGTTCGAATCACCAAGCATCAAGGTCTACGCGACTCCCCATACTTGCATTTTCTCGTACCACCTATGGTACACCATAGTACAAGCAAAGCATCAATAAAGATGCATTAAAGAAGGTACAAGACCTTCCTAGAGCCTCAATGTCCAATTCAAAAGTCCACAGAAGTTGTCCAAATCGATTGATCGATTCTCAAAATCGATCAATCGAAATCCCAAAATCGATTAATCGATCCCAAATCGATTAATCAAAATTCCAAACTCGATTGATCGATTTTAAAATCGATCAATCGATTTTTCCAGCTCTCTATTTTCCAATCACTGAAAGTGCCCAGACGATTAATCGATTTGAAATCGATCAATCGAATTCCACAAATCGATTGATCGATTTCAAATCGATCAATCGATTTCGAGCAACTTTGCCCAGAAATCCTCCAAGCCAGAATCGATTGATCGATTTTAGAAATCAATCGATCGAGTTGGTCAGAATTTCAGCCCTTTGCAGGCATTTCTTCCAGCCTTCATTCCTTTCCATTTTCCTTCATTTCTATTCTTTATTTTATCATTTAAACCTCAATTAATTATACAACTTGTTTATATCAATCTAAATAGAACTCACCTTAAATCAATCTCTTGACTGATTGAATGGTTGGGTTAATGACTAAGTCTCCAACTTCAGCTTCCACGAATTCTACGCGTCGAATCCGGCATTCATTGCTCAAGCATGTCCTTCAATTTAAATCCACATTAATTTTCTCGCACTTACTCCTCTTTACTCTCTCTCTCTCTTCTTAACTCTTCTCACCAACCAAACAAAGAGAAATGAATTCTCTTTGTTATTAAACCCCTCTTATCTCTCCTTCAGCTTTGGTGTAAAGCACATACACCAGAGACAGATGTATGTGACCCTTAAACTAACATCTAACTCCATACTTATGACACATTCACATCACACTTAATAAATCATTTTTTATGTCCTCTGTTTGACTTTCACATGGTCAAACCTATGACCAGTCTGGCACACATCCCGAGGACATTGTTCATTGCCCAAATTTTGCGGATGTTACAAATTTAGTCCTCAGAGCAAGGGATTTGATGATATAATTGTTGAAATTCTTAGGGATTTACAGCAACAGTGACATCAGCGTTCTAAGGATTTATCTCAGCTCGCTTAGATTTCTCAAGTTTTACATTTGCACACACAATCCATTATGAAGATGGAAACCCAAGTTGGTCATCTAGCTACGCAATTGGTGGAACGAGAGAGCATGTAATATCTCAAAAAATTGAGCATTAAATAGTGACCTCAGGATTCGTGCCCGACTGGTCGTAGGTTTGACCAATTGATGGTCAAATAGTGGACTCATGAAGTTATGTGCTAGTGTGGGATTAATGTAACCTAAGCATAGTGTATGGTGTTAAATTTGAGTCACATACGCCTATCTCTGGTGTATGCGCTTAACACCGAAACTAGAGAGAAGGATATAATGGTTTAATAGCCCTAGGATCCTTTTGTTTTGGTTGGTGAAGGAATTAAGAAGAGAGAGAGAGGGAGAAAACAAGAGGAGTTATTGAGGTAGGAGTGAATGCAAATCAAAGGAGTGATTAGAGCATTTAATGCCGGATTTCAACGCATGAGGAGCCATTGAAGTAAAAGCAGGAGCCCTAGCCTTTCCAGCCTAGATATTGATCAATTTGAGATATATTGAAGGTGAGTTTCTAATTGAAGTAAATGCATAGATTGTAGGCGATTAAAATCAGTCAAATGTAGCTAAAGGATAGATTAAAGACTTAGAAAAGGAGGGAAAAAGAAAAGGAATGGGTTTTTGAAGAACAGACCGAAAGGGGGCTGAATCTAGCCAAATTGATTAATCAAAATTGAGATTCGATTAATCGATTTTAGTCTAGAAGTTGAAAAGTCAGGGATGCCCGATTTCGATTAATCGATTTGGAAATCGATTAATCGATGTTGAAGGTTGACTAATCGATTTAGAAATCGACTAATCAACTGGGTTCCTCCAGTGGCTGGAGAAATAAGACCTAGGGAAATCGACTAATTGAGTTGGGAAATCGATTAATCGATTTTGGATTTCGATTAATCGATTTGGGATCGACTAGTCGATTTCAGATTTTCGACTGCTCGATTTGAGAATCGATTTAACCATTCAGGGGAAATCGATTAATAGATTTTGGATTTCGATTAATCAATTTTGGAAATCGATTAAATGATTTCGGGTTCGATTAATCGATTTTGGGAATCGATTAATCGATTTTAGCAGTTTCACTTGACTTTGTAATTTGACCTTGTGGTTCATGGAGGGTCTAGGACCTTCTCTATTGCATCTTTAGTGATGTATTGCATGTGTTATGATGTACCATAGGTGGCACGTGTGAAAGCAAGAACAAGGAGCCGCGTGGGACCTTGAGGCTTGGACCTTCAGAGACCTGAGGTAGGGAACATCTTGAACATGTACTTTAATTGCAAGAGCATGTATGTAGTGATGTAGAACTCAAACTGAAAATGTTTTAACTATGTAAATCTTTGTGAAAAGGGTGCGTGTGTGACACCAAGAAAGTGATAAAGGCATTTGTGTGATGCGAGTAACTGAGACCAAGCAATCAAATGAGAATGAGACATCCCCAGGGGATGAGAAAGTGATAAAGGCATCAGTGTGATGCGAGTAAATTAGACATCCCAGGGATATAAATAAGATTGAATAACTACTATTAAGGCTTAACTGATATAAGACAGCACATTTATACGGTGAATAACTATATGTAAAGTACATGTTATTTTTGTTATTTGAGGTTTGATTAGGATACCCCACCGACGTGGCAGGATATCCATGACTGGTTCGGCAGGATATCCGTGACCGATACGGCAGCCAATCCGTATATCAGTGTGGAGGTCTGTCCGTACACAGTAAGCACATCTCAGGGATGTTGAGATGAGATTTAACCCCGCCGCCTATTGAGAAAGGGGCTTGGGTTGTATTCCCAGGGAATACTTTATAACAACTGTCTATTTAGATGACGATGGAGGGTATCCCATCGGGGCTTGATGCTATATTGCTCAGGGATTACTTAAGTTGAAGATTTAAGTTTTGCTTTAGGCCTGTTCAGTGTCATTCATGATAAATCAACAGTAAAGTAAAACATACAAACTACCAGTAAACTTGAATGCATATTGCCATCTTTTAAAATTGTTTTCTAGAAAATGCATAGACATATCATGCTTTGAATATCATGGAATATATGTGAGATTTTGACTTATATGTTCATTGTGTTGTTCCCTATTGAGCTGGGATATAGCTCACCCTTTAGACTATACGTCATAGGTCCATTATTAGCAGCGACTGAGGCTTCAGGAGACGTAGATCCGGGTGATTCAGATTACGTGCCTGGGGACGAGTTGGAGCCTCCTCCCGAGGACTTCTTCTAGGAGACTCTGCTGTGTACTTTGATAGAGAGTCAGTTTTGAGAGCATATTGGTACGGCTTGGTATGTCAAGCCTTTATTTTGGATAAAGAATGTAATTATACTTCGATATTCTTTTTGACGAACCATCTGGGGTGACCTAGTTTTATCATCGATGGTTCGGGCCTGTTCTTGTGTCCATGCATTGGCATGGGATGAGAACTGCTTTTGAGCTCTTTCATTTAGAGAATAATATATTATTAATGCATTTTCTTTTAGCTTATATACCTTACTTGTTTGGTTTTGGCTTGTTATACTGATATTCCGTATATAGTTTTGGGGCACGGTCTGGAGGATCGTGCTGATGGCACGGGTTTCGGGGTGCCAAAATTCGAGTTGTCATAGTTGGTATCATAGCCTTTTCTTTTAGAAATTTTGACAATCATTTTTTTATCAGAGCATAGGGACTTCTGCTAATGAAAACTTTGTTTTCACGTGCAGACCGTTATGTTTCTTAGAGGGAGAGGCCAACCCAGGGGCGGTTATCATAGAAATTTTCGTAGTCAAGATGATCTCATCTCCGATACCAATAGAGTACCTTTGGGACATGGAGGTGCTTCAGGTAGTGGCAGTCAAGAGGGCCACAGACAGGGAGAGCACCAAGATCGAAATCGTCAGGATCAAGATCAAAGAGAACAGGAGAGAGTCAGAGAAAGAAACGAGGATAGAGAGGAGCATCAGAGGATGATGCACACCATGGAGACCATGGCTGCTATATTCAACAGGACTCATCACGCCTGGCGACATCGACCACCGACACCTCCAGTGGCTCCGACACCGCCAATGTCTTCTGCTTTTATTGAGTTTAGGAGGATGAGACCTCCTAGCTTTTCGGGGCAGGCAGAGCCCATGGTAGCTGAGACCTGACTATGTGAAATGTAGAAGGTGTTTAGTGTTCTCATGTGTAAGGAGGACGAGAGCATCCGTTGGGCAGCCTATATGCTGGATGGAGAGGTTGGGCCTTGGTGGAAGTTCGTTTCACGGACTAGGGCTCAGGAGACTCTAGATTTGCCCTGGACTTGGGATGAGTTCGTGGAAGAATTCAATAAATAGTACTTCCCAGAATTGGTGAGGAACCAAATGGAGATTCAATGTCTACAGCTTATTCAAGGGAAGATGGCTGTTAGAGAGTATGGAGTGGAGTTCATGCGACTTGCTCGCTTCGCACCTGACTACGTCATCACGGAGATGATGAAAGCGAATAGGTTTAAGCAAGGATTGAGACCGGATGTAAGGGGAGGAGTAGCACCATTCCAGTTGAGGACTTATGGAGAGGTCATGAAAAAGGCCTTGGTGGTAGAGGAAGAAAATAATAACAAGTACCGCCAGAGGGAGCAGCATGGAAGGTGGAATATGGACCAAACTAGAACGGGGAACTACGAGCCGGTGAACAAAAAGCTGAGATTCGTAGCAGGCAATTAAAAACAAATGTTCCAGGGAGTTTATGGGAGACCGGCGCAGCAATCAGTCAGCAAAAATTTCCATTGCTCGCGTCGGGGAGACCGATACGCTACGAGAGCCCTGCTATCACTACCGGAGCTACAGTCACACAGGGTGTTTCTCGAGCAGCTTCTTCCACACCATGGGAGACTTGTGCTAAGTGTGGCAAGTCTCATAGAACGGCCGACTGTAGGAAGGGAACTCGGGGTTGTTTTCAATGTGGCAAGGTGGGCCACCTGATCAAAGATTGCCCCGCGGTGAACAAAGGGAAGATGGCTTCAGCTCCTATTCCACGACCGATACAAGCAAGGAAGCCGATCGTCCAAGGGAGAGCCTACACAGTCATAACTCAAGAGGCTCAGGATATAAATAATGTGATCCAAGGTGAGATTTTCTTTAAATAAAGAATTTCAATTCTTAAAAATTTTAGATAGAGAAGGTACATTCATATAGAAAATATGAGAGAACAAAGGGAAGATGGCTTCAGCTCCTATTCCACGACCGATACAAGCAAGGAAGCCGATCGTCCAAGGGAGAGCCTACACAGTCATAACTCAAGAGGCTCAGGATATAAATGATGTGATCCAAGGTGAGATTTCTTTTAAATAAAGAATTTCAATTCTTAAAAATTTTAGATAGAGAAGGTACATCCATATAGAAAATATGAGAGAACTTGCATGTAATAAATTCTAGTATGATGATAGACATTATATATATGTGTATGTATGATTAGGTACATTATAAATTTATAAGAAGGGAAGTGACGTGACATACGAAGCTCGAGTGTTGATAGACCCGGGGTCTACCCACTCATTTGTTACCCCTCGCTTCACAAAGAGAATGAAAGTTAACCCAGAAGAGTTAGACTTTGTGTTAACCATGACCATTCCTACTGGGAAATCGGTTGATACCGAAAAGGGTTGCAACTCCGTGATTGTGAGAGTCATGGATGGAGACGTCTTTGAACTATCGACGAACCTAATTCTGTTAGATATGCAAGGATTCGACGTGATCCTTGGCATGGATTGGCTGTCGACTCATTATGCAACAGTAGATTGCAAGAACAAGGTCGTCATCTTCAGACCCAATACGAGGAGATCATTTAGATTTCAAGGAGAGAGGTTGACACATATGCCACTTATCTCGGCAGTCAGGGCTGAGCGCTTAATCAAAAAAGGGTGCAGTGGATTCTTAGCATTCTTGAAGGAGGATAAAGAAGGGAAGAATGTTATCTCCGAAATAGCCGTGGTGCGAGAATTTGAAGATGTATTTTTGAAAGAATTACCGGGATTGCCTCCAGAAAGGGAAGTGGAATTTGCCATCAACTTAGCACCAGGAACGGAGCCTGTTTCTAAAGCACCATACAGAATGGCTCCGACTGAGTTGAAGGAATTGAAGTAGCAGTTACAAGAGCTAATGGACAAGGGGTTTGTTAGACCGAGCGTGTCTCCATGGGGAGCACCGGTCTTATTTGTAAAGAAGAAGGATGGGTCAATGCGGCTATGCATTGACTATCGACAATTGAACAAGCTCACTATTAAGAATCGATACCCTTTGCCTAGGATAGATGACTTATTCGATCAACTGCAAGGAGCGAAGTACTTTTCTAAGATCGATCTGAGATCTGGATACCATCAGTTGAGAGTCAAGGCAGAGGATATTCAAAAGACTGCATTCAGGACTCGATATGGACACTATGAATTCCTAGTGATGTCGTTTGGGTTGACAAATGCCCCAACGTCATTCATGGATCTGATGAATAGGGTGTTTAAACCGCACCTAGACTCTTGTGTTGTTGTGTTTGTCGACGACATCCTGATCTATTCAAAATCAGAGGAAGAGCATGAGAAGCATTTGAGAATAGCCTTACAGACTCTACGTGAACACCAGTTATATGCCAAGCTCAGCAAGTGCGAGTTTTGATTAGAAGAAGTTAGCTTTTTGAGACATGTCATCTCAAAAGAGGGTGTCACTGTAGATCCCGCAAAGATAGAAGCAGTGGTCAATTGGGAGCAACCAAAGATAGTGATCGACATCCGTAGTTTCCTTAGATTAGCGAGTTACTATCGATGTTTTGTTGAGGGGTTTTCAAAGATATCAGGACCACTACAAGACTCACAAGGAAAGACGCAAGGTTCGAATGGAGTGAGGCATGCTAGAAGAGTTTTCAAGAACTCAAGAAGAGACTCACTTCAGCTTCAATATTAGCGATTCCTTCAAGCAGTGGAGGGTTCACAGTATACAGCAATGCTTCGTATAGTGGGTTGGGCTGTGTGCTTAATCAACACAGAAAGGTGATAGCGTATGGATCAAGATAGTTGAAAGAGCATGAGAAGAATTATCCGACACATGACCTAGAATTAGCAGTGATCATTTTTACGCTGAAGATTTGGCGACATTACTTGTACGGTGAGACTTTTGAGATTTTCACCGATCATAAAAGCCTCAGATATTTGTTTACACAGAAAGAACTAAATATGAGGCAGTGCAGATGGATGGAGTTCCTCAAAGACTATGACTGTTCCATACAGTATCATCCAGGCAAAGCTAATGTAGTGGCTGATGCCTTGAGTCGGAAGGGTTCAGCTCAGTTGGCTAATTTGATTTTGGGTATGCATCGATGGAAGTTATTTGAAGATTTACACTGTATGATGCGAATATTGACTCGCAAGCTACAAGAGCCTTCTTGGCTAATATATCAGTGAGACCGATGATATTTGAGCATATCCACGAGCTACAGATGAAAGACTCGATGCTAACAAAGATTCATCAAGATGTAACTGAAGGCATTGGATCTGAGTTCTCGGTCAAGGAGGATGGTTCCTTATTGTTCAAGGGCTGTCTCTGCATTCCGGACAATGCTAACTTACGGTGACTAATTCTTGATGAATCTCACAAGTCAAACTATGTGATCCACCCGGGTAGCACAAAGATGTACCAAGACTTGAAAAAGAATTACTGGTGGAGAGGTTTGAAGCAAGATGTGGCAGAGTACGTGTCACGGTGTTTGACGTGCCAACAAGTGAAGATCGATCATAGATACCCCGCAGGATTATTGCAGCCTCTACTTATACCGGAATGGAAGTGGGAATCGATCTCTATGGACTTCATTGTTGGGCTACCGCATACTGCAAAGAAGTACAATGCCATTTGGGTAGTGGTCGATCGATTGACCAAGTCAGCACACTTCTTGCCTTACAACACGGTGTATATGGCGAGAAGACTCGCGGAACTGTATATACAAGAGATTGTCCGTTTGCATGGGATTCCAAGTAGCATTGTTTCAGACCGTGACCCATTATATACATCAAAGTTTTAGAAGAAATTTCAAGAAGGAATGAGAACGCGACTATACTTCAGTATGGCATTCCATCCACAAACCGACGGGCAGACGGAGAGGGTCAATCATATCATTGAGGACATGCTTAGGGCGTGTATGTTAGAATTGCAAGGATTGTGGGATCAGCACCTACCGTTGATTGAGTTTGCATACAATAACAGTTTTCAGACAAGCATTGGGATGGCACCATATGAAGCCCTTTATGGACGGCGATGTAGATCACCCATCAATTGGAAAGAAATCGGGGAAAATTTTTATTTGGGACTCGAAATACTTGAAGATAATGCCACCTATGTTTGTATGATAAGAGCAAAATTCAAAGCGGCTCAGAGCAGACAGAAAAGCTACGCTGATATCAAGCGGACGAGTGTAGACTTTAAGGTGGGTGAACATGTGTTCGTGAAAGTGTCACCTATGAAAGGGGTGATGAGATTTGGAAAAAGAGGGAAGTTAAGTCCCCGCTATCTTGGACCATTTGAGGTTCTGGGTCGAGTAGGGAAAGTTGCTTACTGCATTGGATTGCCACCGTTATTTGATCAGGTACACAATGTTTCCATGTATCTATGCTCAGGAGGTATTTTAATGACCCGGATCACATGTTGAGTGGCAAATCCTTTGAGATGCATGAGGATATGAGCATGATCGAAGAGCCGGCGGAGATTTTGGATCGAAAGGAACAAGTGTTGCGGACAAAAGTGATTCCATTAGTACTTGTTCGATGGAAGTATCATTCGGCCGAGGAAGCTACATGGGAACGAGAGGCCGACGTGAAAGAACAGTATCCGGACTTGTTTGCGACAGCTTGAGAGTCAAAAATTGTATCACCGCAAGCATGTTTGTGGATTTAAACCATCTGTTGTAATCCAATGTCGATCGTTTGATCATTTTATTCAAGAGAAACAGTTTCAATCCGCATAGGTTTCCAAATACGATGTTGAGTGCGTGGTTAGAATTCTTCATAGCCACAAAATGGCTGTGAGAACATGTTTCACAAGACTAATGACAAACTGGCCTTGTGTTAAAAAGAAAAACCAAAAGAGACATAAAGATAAGAAAATTCTGAAAAATCTGAACAAGACTGATTAATCGATTAATCGATTTGGGAATTTGATTAATCGATTTTGGTCGATTAGTCGACTGGCATACGCCAGTGAGTAGAGATTGAAAGGGGATTCAGAAAAATTAACAAAGTGAAATTTCGATTAATTGATTTGGGTTTCGATTAATCGATTTTAGATTTCGATTAATCGATCTGGAAATTCGATTAATCGAGTGACTTGAAAATTTTAGAAACATTTAAAGGGCGTTACGATTTCGATTAATCGAAGTGAAATTCGATTAATCAATTTTAGAAATTTGATTAATCGATTTGGTAAATCGATTAATCGACTGGCACACGCCAGTGAGCTCGAAAAGTTGAAATTTTAAATGATCACGATTTCGATTAATCGAAATGGATTTGATTAATCGATTTTGAGTTTCGATTAATCGATTTTGGAAATCGATTAATCAATTTCGGAAATCGATTAATCGATTTCGCGCGGCTGAACTTAGTTTTTGAAACTCGATTAATCGATTTTAGAAATCGATTAATCGAATCGAGCCTATATATATAAATCGAGGGGGATTTCTCCCCATTTGAAAAATTTTGGAGTTTTTATTTCTGCGCCCCATTTCATCTTCCTCTTCGAACGACTGTGCACATTAGGGTTTTGGGAGTTTCGCGTCGATTTTGGATTGCAATCGCTTGACATTGGATCGAAACCTAAGGTAAAAACCCTAGATTTCACGTTTCTTTTTGTTTCAAGCCATTAAACCCTAGTTTTGTTATATTTTCACCAAAATGCCGCCTAGAACCCGGTTGTCTTCGAAGAAGGTGGCATCCAAGCTTCCGGTCCGGCGTAAGAATGCCGCACCGCCACCACCAACACCATCACCTGTTAGAACCCCATCCCCGTCGTCATCGGATACCACATCCGGTTCGACGAGCGCGTCGTCGCGCGAGTCTACGCCGACCATACCACCACCACCACCCGCCGACATGTCCCAACCAATTGAGTGGTGGGCGGCGAAGAAGTTCGAAGATGAATATATCTTCGATATGGAATTATTTACCAACCCTGACGTTGTGGGTGAGACCTAATGGGCTCGGAATTACTTGGTGAAGGCGGGCCTCGGCAATCTCTTAAAGCCACTCCACGGGTCTTACTACCCTAGATTGGTCTACTTATTTTACCAAGGCTTGGCGGAGGATCCCATCAACGACATTATTACGACCAAGATTGATGGTCGTGACTACACTTTCACTCATTGCCACATTTACAAAGCCCTGGAATGTTATTTGGACTTTGTGCCCGAGACCACCCTCTTCCCACCATTTGAGGAGGAGGTGAGATTTGAAGAGATTATGACTCGGATGACCAATGGGAAGAAGGGGTCCGGATCGTCCATTCGGAGGGTCGATCTACCCCATTATATGTGGATGCTTGATTCTATCATCAAGTGCAATCTCTACCCAATGCGTCACGATACTGAGCGGGTGGAGTTAGTCCAACAGGCCTTGTACGCGGCCTTCTGTAGCCGTTGGTTTGACGCTACCAAGATCATCCTAGAGGAGATGGTCTATATAAAGGGGAAATTGATGAATGGCAATTTGAGGCCCAAGGAGAAGATGTTGTATGCTCGACTCATTTTGAGCATGCTGGAGTGCTACTTAGATGCTCCATGATACGCCGTCTCACCCCATGAGGAGCGAGCTGCAAACCACCTGAAGCACTACTCCATCGCGTCATGGGGTCGTAGTTATAGGTTGTTAAAGCGGACCCTACTAGCTCAGGGCCCAGCAGCAGCAGCACCACCACCCCCCCCACCACATCAGGACCCACCTGTGTGGGGAGCACACCCCATTGATCCACCAGCTGAGGGCGCACCCTCCCATGCCACCGCATCGCCTACGCCGCCGTTGCAGTCAGTGGCTACCACACCTACTTCTTCATACCGCTGGCGCGCAACTCGCTCGGCGCCTACTATAGAGGATGTGTTGGCTCGGATGGAGGCCAACAACCAGCGGATGAATCGGCGAATGGACTTCTTGATGTACCACACCCTGCGGTACATCTATCTGTTGGACTTTTAGCAGTATCTCGCGCAGGAGGAGGCATGGTTTGCGGGCAGGACCGCTTTTCACCCGAGTACCTCTGCTGCTGATGCATTTAGCTTAGCGCCCCAGCAGCCAGAGCAGCCTGCTAAGACGAGTTAGCCACCGCCTGCTGAAACAAGCCAGCCACCACCAGAGCCACCAGCCCAGACAAAGTAGCCCACTCCAGCATCAGATTAGCCAGGAGAGGGGGCAGCGTGAGCTTGAGCAGAGGATATTTCTTTTTAATTGTAACAAAAACAATGTACATGCTCAACTCTATAAATTTTGGAAATTGATAATGAAATCTAAATAATTTTTTTTTAGAATTTTATGGCATTCCTTTCTCTTTCTTGCACTGTGTGATGTGTACATTATCTTTTGTGTGTGGGTACGTGCCACCGCAGTGTGTGGGGTACCACACTGACGCACCTTTGGGTTATTTTAGAGGATGAAAATTTCCAAGGCGGAGAGAATGTAATATCTCGAAAAATTGAGCGTTAAATAGTGACCCCGGGATCCATGCCCGATTGGTCGTAGGTTTGACCAAGTGATGGTCAAACAGTGGACTCATGAAGTTATGTGCTAGTGTGAGTTTAATGTAACCTAAGTGTAGTGTATGGTGTTAAATTTGAGTTATATACACCTATCTCTGGTGTATGCGCTTAATACCGAAACAGGAGAGAAGGATATAAGGGTTTAATAACCCTAGGATCCTTTTATTTTGGTTGGTGAAGGAATTAAGAAGAGAGAGAGAGAGAGAGAGAGAGAGAGAGAAAACAAGAGGATTTATTGACGTAGGAGTGAATGCAAATCAAAGGGGTGATTAGAGTATTTAATGTTGGATTTCAACGCATGAGGAGCCGTTGAAGCAAAAGCTGGAGCCCTTGCCTTTCAAACCTAGATATTGATCAATTTGAGATATATTGACGGTGAGTTTCTAATTGAAGTAAATGCATAGATTGTAGATGATTAAAATCAGTCAAATATAGCTAAAGGATAGATTAAAGACTTAGAAAAAGAGGGAAAAAGAAAAGGAATGGGTTTTGGAAGAACAGCCCGAAAGAGGGCTGAATTGGCCAAATTGATTAATCGAAATCAAGATTCGATTAATCGATTTTGGTCTAGAAGTTGAAAAGTCAGGGATGCCCGATTTCGATTAATCGATTTGGAAATCGATTAATCGATGTTGAAGGTCGACTAATCGATTTAGAAATCGACTAATCAACTGGGTACCTCCAGTAGTTGGAGAAACAAGACCTGGGGAAATCGACTAATCGAGTTGGGAAATCGATTAATCGATTTTGGATTTCAATTAATCGATTTGGGATCGACTAGTCGATTTCAGATTTTCAACTGCTCGATTTGAGAATCGAATTAACCATTCAGGGGAAATCGATTAATCGATTAATCAATTTTGGATTTCGATTAATCGATTTTGGGAATCGATTAATCGATTTCGGGTTCGATTAATCGATTTTGGGAATCGATTAATCGATTTTAGCAGTTTCACTTGACTTTGTAATTTGACCTTGAGGTTCATGGAGGGTCTAGGACCTTCTCTATTGCATCTTTAGTGATGTATTGCATGTGTTATGATGTACCATAGGTGGTACATGTGAAAGCAAGCACAAGGAGCCACGTGGGACCTTGAGGCTTGGACTTTCAGAGACCTGAGGTAGGAAACACCTTGAACATGTACTTTAATTGCAAGAGCATGTATGTAGTGATGTAGAACTCAAACTGAAAATGTTTTAACTATATAAATCTTTGTGAAAAGAGTGCGTGTGTGACACCAAGAAAGTGATAAAGGCATCTGTGTGATGCGAGTAATTGAGACCAAGCAATCAAATGAGAATGAGACATCCCTAGGGGATGAGAAAGTGATAAAGGCATCAGTGTGATGCAAGTAAATTAGACATCCCAGGGATATAAATAGGATTGAATAACTACTGTTAAGGCCTAACTGATATAAGATAGCACATTTACACGGTGAACAACTATATGTAAAGCACATGTTATTTTTGTTATTTGAGGTTTGATTAGGATACACCACCGACGTGATGGGATACCCATGACTGACTCGACAGGATATCCGTGACCGGTACGGAGGCTAATCCGTATTCCAGTGCAGAGGTTTGTCTGTATACAGTAAGCACATTCCAGGGATGTTGAGATGAGATTTAACCCCGCCGCCTATTGAGAAAGGGGCTTGTGTCGTATTCCCAGGGAATACTTTATAACAACTGTCTATTTAGACGACGATGGAGGGTATCCCATCGGGGCTCGATGCTATATTGCTCGGGGATTACTTAAGTTGAAGATTTAAGTTTTGCTTTAGGCCTGTTCAGTGTCATTCATGATAAATCAACAGTAAAGTAAAACATGCAAACTACCAGTAAACTTGAATGCATATTGCCATCTTTTAAAATTGTTTTCTATCAAATGCTTAGACATATCATGCTTTGAATATCATGGAATATATGTGAGATTTTGACTTATATGTTCATTGTGTTGTTCCCTTTTGAGCTAGGATGTAGCTAACCCTTTAGACTATAAGCTCACCCTTTAGACTATACATCGCAGGTCCATTATTAGCAGCGGTCAAGGCTTCGAGAGACGTAGATCCGGGTGATTCGGATTATGTGCCTGGGGACGAGTTGGAGCCTCCTCCCGAGGACTTCTTCTAGGAGACTCTACTATGTACTTTGATAGAGAATCAGTTTTGAGAGCATATTTGTACGGCTTGGTATGTCAAGCCTTTATTTTGAATAAAGAATGTAATTATACTTCGATATTCTTTTTGAAGAACCATCTGGGGTGACCTAGTTTTATCACCGATGGTTCAGGCCTATTCTTGTGTTCATGCATTGGCATGGGATGAGAACTGCTTTTGAGCTCTTTCATTTAGAGAATAATATATTATTAATGCATGTTCTTTCATCTTATATACCTTACTTGTTTGGTTTTTGCTTGTTATACCGATGTTCTGTACATAGTTTTGGGCACGGTCTTGAGGATCGTGCTGATGGCATGGGTTTCGGGGTGCCGAAATTCGGGCTGTCACAGAGCAACTAGTTACAGCCACAACCAGTGAGTAGCCCTGGAGTACATGTTTTTGTGGGAGATACATTCATTCCCGCAAAATAGCTTCAAGTAGTTCACCCTTTAAGTAATGGTAAGATTGTTGACAATAAGATTAAGATGCCTACATTAATAGTCGTCCCCAAGACCAAAGATAGTGAGCCTGAAATTAAAGAGGATATTTTCCCACCAGAAAAACTAAAAATAATAAAAATTATAAATAGACCCCAAAAAGATAATAAAGATAGTGTGGCTAATATTATGATCGAAGTACCATATATACCAAGGTTACCCTTTTCTAATGCTCCCGCACACTGTCTTCGTTTTATAAAAACTCAAAAAAATTAGAGGAGAGCACATATTTTGTTTATATCTCCCCTCTTAATTCTCAAACAAGGACATGGAAACTTGAAATTTTTGTTCTAGACAAAATAGGGCCAGTGATCATTATATCACTGGAAGACCCTGAGTATGTTTCATATACTCATGGGCACCGTCGAGCTACCGACTCATCCGTAGCAAAATCCTATAAAATTTATAAACTAATTTTTTTATTTTGCTTTAATTAGAAAATTTCTTCCTAGCAAGTATGTTACGAATTAAATCGTTGTAAAACACGATCGATCGTCAGATTCTTCCTGTTGTACAATATTATATTCTCGAACAAACGTATGGATTTACAGATGTTGCTGTTAGTGTTTAGGGTGTGTTTAGATTTTTCCTAAGTTTCTTTTATGTAATTAGTTTTTCTTTTGCACATCACTGTAAATATTCTGATATATAGAATTTTTCTTTTTGACTAACTAATAGTGTTACTAACTTTGCTTTTTCCTAACTTTTCTTTTTAATTTTTGTTGCATACAATCTGTGATTAAACCGAATGGTTTTTCCTCTCAAGTTTGGGGGGATATTCGTGAGAATTTATTTTCCAATCGGTGCCATATCAACAAGTGTAAGTAATTATAACTGACTAACTTTTTTTTTTTTTGGTTACTAGCCACTAACATTTTTTTTTATTTGTCTCTGAGATATAAAATCATTGTATTTTCCTCAAGTTTGGGGGAAATATTCCTTACAGAATTTTTTTCACAACCGGTAAGAAATCAGTGATAATAATAATTTTTAGGTACATTTTTTCGTATCCCCTATTTTTGTGCCAATGAAGGCATTGTCTGATTTAAGTTTGGGGGAATATACACTTATTTATATTAGTTTAGTTTATTTTTGTAGTGAAATTTTTTTCTATTTCTATTTTCAGTAGTAATATAAATTTATTTTTCTTTTGATTTAACCATCACATGTGAATATTATGATAGAAAATTTTAAATCTAAATTTTTTATGATCCATCATAGTCAAAGTTCAGCAATCATAACGATAGAACAACACAATTCATGTTTAGTCTCTTTTGAATATTTTATCAAAGATTGAATGTTTGAAACTATAAATTAATTTAAACTACAATATTTAGAAAGTAGTTTAAAAAATTATATACCTAGTGAGCTTTAGAGCTATATATACATCTTTTATTCTAGGAGAGAGACTGTTTCTATCTGTACTTTTATTTTCTTTGAACTTTTTCTTTACTGATAAATCTCATATTGTTGAAATTAGAATCAAAATACTTTATGATTATAATAATCTATTTTTTTTCTAGAACTATCTATCAAACATATCAAAGAAATAAGACATCCATTCTAGTAGATTGTAAAAATGATCAAAGGCCATCTTTTGATAATCAGAGCCAAAAAGAGCCAAAATTTCAGAAAATTTTATTCCTTTGAACCCATATTAGAAGCCTAAATCGTAAATTTTTTTGTACCAGAATTTTATAAACATTAATCATATGTACTACCCAAAGCTTTTTACCTTTGACCCTTACAATTTCTGAGAGTTTAAAATGCTAAAGAAGGGAAGAAGAGGGAGTGAAAGGAGTATGAGTTAACAGAAAAGGGAGATGCTACAAAGAAGGGTACAGAAAAATATATAGGAAAGGAAAGGAAAGAAAAGAAAAAAAAAAAAAAAAAGATTGTGAAAAAAAAAAGAACGATTATAAGAAAAAGAGAAGAAAAAAGGCTTCCAAACTGAAAAAGAATTGGGATTTACAATAGAAAATAAATGGGAAGAAGTTATCCAACTTTTTGGATAATTACTGAAGTAAGAAATGAAGAAGATAGAGAAGGAAGAGCTAAATTCTTATAAAAGAAATCTTTTGAATCCTATCTACCTTTCTTTTGAAACCTTAAACCAAAGCCCCATTACAAGCCGAAAGAAAGACCTTTGTGATTTATAATTTACAAAAGTTTGAGTCTAGTAGAGATATGAATAATAGATACTATGAATTGCACAGGGATAATATGAATAGAGTTGATTATCTTTCCATGAGATTCATATTTTTCAGTCAATTATCTTTTGAATTTATCATATATCTATACTGTGAAAAAATTTTGATATTTTTTTGAGAGTATGCCAATAGTGAAAGTTTAGATGAAAATATTTTCTAAATCTACAGTTTAGAAAAAATTATGAAGAATAAACTATTCAATGATACAGACACACTTCACGCTATACAAAATTGAAATTTTGGAGTTCTGATCAAGGATAATTGTTGGATGGAAAGTAAATATAAAGGATTTATAAATTTTGTAAAATATAATAATTATGTGGTGATTTTTATTAACTTAGTTTTAGTTTTTAAAATTTTATTATTTTAAAAAGGTTTTGAAAAATATAAAAATATTTTAAGTTTGTAAGTAACTTTTTCTGAAAACCTTCAAGAGACTACAACTCCTCCACTAGGAATCACCTAAGAGTTTAAAGGCTTGTTGTATATGCTAAATGCAATTGTACTCCTTACGAAAGTGGCATTTAAATTTTAGTTTTAGATATTTTACATTTCCTTGTTTGCTAGGGACTAGCAAACCTTAAGTTTGGGGGGTGTAATCAGTCATATAATTTATCATTTTATCACCCTTAACTTAGTGATGCTAGGCCATAGTTTGCTACTAATAAGTTGTTGATATGTAGATATTAAGGAAAAATAGTAAAATAGAGTCAAAGTATTAATATTCGTTAAAAATAACTCAAAAAGTAGTAAGAATGACAATAGATAGAGAGATAATTGAGCATTAAAGACAATTTGCCGCCTACTGAAAGACAGAAAATCGTACAAAAATAATTTTGCTCAATACTGAAGAATTATGAGAAATCGTAATTTACGATTCTCCAGAGAATAAACGATTGAAAGGAAGCAATATGATGAAATAAAGAATCATCTTAAGAGTGAACTGTATGAGAAGATAGAAAATCATGATTTACGATTTTTCAGAGAAAGCTACATATAAAGAAGAACAATTGTGATTTGCGATTCTCTACATTTAGAAACTTCTCAAAACTGTTGTTGCTGCTAATTACGTGAGAACCATCACCGCCATATCTAGAATTAGAAGAATTCTATAATTAGAAGTTCTACTGATCACGAATCTGGGAGATTGATAAAGAAGAATATTAGGACTCTATTGCTGCTAATTGAAGAATAATCTAGAAGCGCATCAAACTAAAGGAAGAAGGAAAGAATAAAATTAGGAATTAGAGTTATATTAGGACAATTTTTATTTCTTTTATTAGAATTAGAACTTTGTAAATTGACTCCTTATGATCTATAAATAAGAGAGCCCGATGTAGGAATAAATCATAGAAGAAATTCAGCATCAATTGACGCCTGAGGTTGGGTTTTCTTCCGATCAGTAGTGTAAAATAGTTACAGTAGATTAGATATCAGAGGTCTCTCAAGAGCAATTGACGACTGCTATTGGGTGCTGAAAATTAGTGTAGATATCCGTAGTTTCTTAAAAGGAATTGACGACTCCGACTGAGGGGTGAAGGATATATTTTAGTTTTAGATTTTTATTTTCTTTTATTTACTACTTTGTAAACATCTCCAAGTTTTGATTTGAATTGACAACTCAGGTTAGAATTTGCAGATTAGTGTAACAGTTTTTATTTTAATTCTTCAATTTTTTAGAGTTTGATTGACACCCAAATTTTTGGTTGATTATTTATTAGATTAAATCTATATTGATAGGACTTTAGTGTTGATTGACGCCCAATACTAGAAGAATTGATATATGGTGTAACGGTACTGTTTAATTTCATAAATATCCAATAGCAGAGGATTATGATTGACGACCATAATCTGAAGTTGGAGGATTAGGATTTATTTTTATGCATTTTATTTTATAGAAAATTCTTTATTCATATTTCTCCAGTAGTTTAAGAAATCTTAAAGACAAATATAAGTTTTCTGAAAAATAGATTAATATAAGTAATAACTATCTTCGTGGGAACGATCTTATACTAGCTCTACAATTTATATTGTGCACTTGTAATGTTAAGACTTAATTAGATACACACATAAGTAAGCCAATCAAGTATGCTAATAAGTGAGAGTTTGGATCAAAATATTTTCTAAAAACTGTAGTTTGGAAAAATCTATGATGAATAAACTTTTCACTGATATGCACACATTCCACGCTATACCGGATTGAAATTGTTGAGTTCTGATAAAGGATAATTGCAATGATGGAAAGCTAAGGATAAAGGATTTGAATTCTTTTGAAAATAATGAATATATAATAACCGATTGAATAATTTAGTATATGCTTTAAAATTTTCTTTTTAGTTTTGAAATTTTTTGAAAAAAATATATCCAAAAATATTTTGAAAGTTTGTAGGTAACTTTTTCTAAAAGCTTTCAGGTGACTACAACTCCTCAACTAGGGATCACCTAGGGGTTTAAAGGCTTGTTGTATCTGCTAAATACAATAGTGCTCCCTATGAAAGTGGCAATTTAATTTTATTTTAGTATAGTTTATTTTTCCTTGTTTGCTAGGGACTAGCAAAACTTAAGTTTGAGGGTGTGATCAGTCACGTAATTTACCATTTTCTCACCCTTAACTTAGTGATGCTAGGCTTTAGTGTAACAGTTGACTAAATTGTACTTCACTTGATAAGTCACACTATCTATGTCACCCAATAATGAGAATTTATTTTATTTTTTTTAAAATGAAAAAAATAGCTCATCACAGATTGTCGAAATAATGCATCGACATGTGTGACACATAATGTTCTTACCCATTTAACCAAAACCAGACAAACAAAGCATTGCCTCGGCATTTGAGGTAAGCCCAGTGGTTGCCTCAGCTCCTAAGGCAAGTAATGTATGTTGCCTTAGCACTTGAGGCAACCATATACACAAAATAAATAAAGGTCCAAAAGTACTAATACACTTAAGGAGTGTATAGGATTTATATGCCAGCTTCTATTATTCTCTTTTGGCTTATATGCATATAAGTTATATGCCTATACAAATTCAAACCAAAAGCTGGCTTTACACAAAGCCCCAGCCATTAACAGTGTATAAGCTGTTTTAAGTTCACCATTTGACTCCACGTAGCTATGAGTCACCCTCTAATCCCATGCACGCCAAGTGTAAACGAGATGAAACCCCCACAACCATTCTTCTTCCTCCTTCAAACCTTGCTGCAAATGCTGTAAAACCATAGCCAAGAAACATCGGTGCTCAACTTCAAATCCCATAAATTCAATGAAGGTGACCTGTGATTCAATCACAAGACTTGTAAAGGAAATCGCTGGTCTCGGGAGGATTCTTGCTGCCAGCCAAGTGCTCACACACGAGCTCGGCGAAGTTGACACCGACAAACGTTCGGCGTCATCGGAACGATAAATTTACCAAAAGGTATGCTGTAATCAAATCACAGACTAGTCTAGGTTCATTCCATTCATTATGTATGATTGAATCCCAATCTGTGGTGTCGATTCCATAAGATTGATGTATCGGCGGCACAAAGAAATACAATTTTTGTACACAATATAGATGAAAGATATAAGCTTTATATATATATCAAAGACCCAATAAATTGCTTGAGTAAAAGAAGCCAAAGTGGAGCAGAAAATATCCTGGCAAGCCAAGCCTAACAGGCTTGCTGCGGCAACCTTACATGGTTTTTTGCGGCAAGGTGCTCAGGCTTGCCGTGGCAACCTTATGCTCAGACCACTGTTCGGTATTTTGGTCATAACTTTTGACCTCGAATTTTGATTGACACGATTCGTAATGAGTTGGAAAGGGGACAACGAGCCCTACAACGTTAATGAAGTAATAAAAATTCCTAAATCTAATGTTTACAAGGTCAAAAATTAGTGATAAGTTGCGGCAAGATCCTCAGCTGAGCTGCTTGCTGCTGCAACCATAATGGCTTGCCGAGGCAAGCTTCTATCTGGGGTATGTGTGTAAGTATTTATGATCATATGACTAGGCACTGCATTTTGGTTATGCACTATGTGTCTAGTGCTCCCTTATCTAGTCTAAGTAGCCAAGTACATGACTAAAACCATTAAACTCATCCTAGGTGCCACTTGGTGCACTTCGGAGTTTCCATGCCAAACCGCATAGGATAATCCATGCCAAATTTACTGGTGAAATAAATAGATAAAGGAGATAGCGATAGATAATAATATATATATATACTAGAAATAATCAGCAAGGTCACCAAAGTAAAGGCACCAAAGAAGAACACCATGGCAAGCTGACATCAAACTTGCCGCGACAAGCTTGTGAGCTTGCCGCAGCAAGGTGTTCAGCAAGGCTGCTTGCCGCGGCAACCCTGTGTCTGAGGTAGTTTGAAGCCATATCTGTCATGGGTTTGTAGTGACCCATAAACACATAAAACCATAGATTATATACTAATACGGTACACATAAATGTTAGGTATTGGTGCACATGATGAGCTCGTACCGTGGAATCTATTTGGAGTGCGTGCATGCATATGTACCAAGTAGCGTGTGAGCTAAGGTAGGAAATTTTACCTTGCTATGTTATAATTAGTTTTTTCTTCACATCTTAGATCGTACGTGATTATATATAATTATTTTCGCTCAAGACCATACTAGATTTAACATATGGATTATATATATATATATATATATATATATATGAGGCTATACATCTACTGTCATGATGATTTGTCAGTTTACTCTATACGTCTACTACGATAATATTAAATCAGTTGAAATGAATGCATGCTTATGATTAGATCAGCTTGATATCGATGTATGAGCATATGCTAATTCAGTTTTACATTGATACATGATTAGGAGCATATCAGTTCGATAAGATCTATTCGATATATGTTATTATGTTAGGCATATTGTCAGACCGAGTTAGATGACATGATATAGACTAGCAGATGAATGTGTATGCATGATGATACTAGATGAGTTTATGAATCACGATGAAAGTATAGGTCAGATTTAACATGTGATTAATGAATTAATATGCTAGACCAGTTTGATAGATAAATATTAATGATTATGCTAATTTTAGTTTAAATGAATACCTTTGCATGACTATGCTCTTGTCAAGTGTGATGAATAGATATGCATGATAAGGATCGAAGCAGTTGTGCTGTAGGACTATTATGCTAATTCAGTTAGATGTGTGATTATAAATGATGATAAGATCAGTTTCGACGCATGAATATGAATAGTTATGCAAACTCAGTTATACTAGTTCAGTTTTGCTATATCATATCTGTTTATGATGTTCTTGCATACATGTTAGCATGCATTGTCCATGTACTATTATCCTTGGTGTCATATACACGTCTTTATTCTCGTCATGAAACAAGTGATCCCGCTAACTTGGGAGCTTGATATCTCATCCAAGTATTCCTGCTAACTCGGGAGCTTGATATCTCGTCTAAGTGATCCCGCTAACTCGGGAGCTTGATTTTCTCGGTCCAAGTGATCCCGCTAACTCGGGAGCTTGACAAGTGATCCTGCTAACTCGGGAGCTTGATTTTGTTATTTCTTGTACATGTCTTGTTTTAGTATGATTTCTGTAATTGTCTAGCATGATTCCTTGTTAGTATGATTCCTCGTATTTGTGCAGTATGAATCTGTCAGCATGATACAATATTTGCATGATTTATTGCTTGTTATACTATATGTTGCTAGAATAGATACGATGCTAGAATAGAGATAGGAGAATATATAATGTGCTTCATTTTATTATACATCTAGAAGTGAATTTGATAATCTAACATATAACTTAGCACTTTAATATTCCGGTTGAGCTTTGATGATAGCTCATCCTACGACTTCATGTCTTAGCTGCAGATATTGCTCGTGACCTTGAGCACGAAGCTGATCCTACCTACCAGTCTGAGGAGGAGGACGAGGAGGAGGTTCTGCTGAAGACTTCTTTCCTTGAGAGGTTTGAGAGAGAGATATTTGTTTATAAAACACTAGACTTGTATAAACAGTAGTGTGGCTTGAGATAGTTTACTCCTTCATGTATAGGTTTTCTGTTTATATTTTCTGTTCAGTTTACTGCTTTAGATAAAAGAATGGATATCAGTTGTGTCATATTTCTTTGTATCAGAGTTATTTTAATTATCTTTCATAATTATAAAACTTTGTATATGATGCACTTGTCAGAAAGGATCATGTTAGGTGATCTAACGGCGTGACTTTTTTCATTTATGAGAAGGGGAAAAGTCGGGCTGTCACATTTACTTTGCTACTAATAAGTTACTGATGTGCATATATTAAAGATAAATAATAAAAGAGAGCCTAAGTGTTAATAATCATCAAAATAAACTCAAAAGGTAGTAAAATGACAATTTAGCTTTAAAGACAATTCACTGCCTACTAAAGAATGGAAAATCGTGTTCTACAATTCTGTAGACAAGTGAGTGTTACTAATAGAGAAAATAAGAAATCATGATTTACGATTCTTTAAAAAGACGATTCTTCAGAAGAGACAAAAGAGTAAAGACGGTATATAAGAAAAAGCAATCGTTTGAATAGAAAATCGTCCAAGTTTTGAGTATGAAAGCCAATGAAAGAAGAGAAAATCGTGATTTATGATTTTCCAAATAGAGAAGAAATTGCTATCTACGATTTCTAAAAACGGAAGCTTTCTACAATTACTGCTGATCACGTGAGAGCTATCACCGCCATGAATAGAATTAGAAGATCTATGAAATTAGAAGTTTGGTAAATTACGAATCTGAGAAGATTGATGAAGATCTCTAGAAGGACTCTACTAGAACCTTCCAGAAGCGCATCAACTAAAGAAACCAAGGAAAAGATAAAATTAGAAGTGTAGTTGTATTAAGATAGTTTTTGTTTCTTTTATTAGATTTAGAACTTTATAAATCGACTCCTTATGATCTATAAATAAGAGAACCCGGTGTAGGAATAAACTATCGAAGAAATTCAGCACCAATTGACAACTGAGGTTTGATTTCTTTTGATCATTAGAGTAGAATTTTATTTGCTTTGTAGTTTAGATATCCAAGGTTCCTTGATCATAACTGACGACTGAGATTGAGAGCTGAAGATTAGAGTAGATATCTGTAGTTTCTCAGAAGCAATTAACGACTGCGGCTGAGGGGTGAAAGATATAATTTTTATTACTTTCTAGTATAGAATTTATATGCTTTGTAAACATCTTCAAGTTTTAATTTGAATTGACGACTTAGGTTGGAATTTGTAGATTAGTGTAATGTTTTTATTTTTCCATCTTCAATTTTTTAGAGTTTGATTGACGCTCAAATTTTTGGTTGATTGTTGATAAGATTAAATCTATATTGATAGAATTTTAGTATTTATTGATGACCAATGCTAGAAAACTAGAGATATAGTGTAATGGTATTGTTTAATTTTAAAAATATCCGATAGCAGAAGATTGGGATTGAAGACCTCGATCTGAAGGAGGATTAAGATTTATTTTTATGCAATTTAGATTAAAGAAACCATTCTTTTATTCTCCAGTAGTTTCGATCTTAAGGATAAAAAGAAGTTTTTAAAAATAAGAATTTGAATGTAAAGATATAGATGAGAGATAAAAGATAAACAAACTTCCTCATGGGAACAATCCTATGCTAGTACTATAATTTCCGTTGTGCACTTGCAATAGGTTAAGACTTTAATTAATTAATTATACACATTTAAAATATAAGTCACCCTTCCTATTTCAAACTCATTGTCTTTCTCTGTCTCCTAGTCCTAACCCCATGGCAGAAGAACCAGACCATGACGAGCTAAGTAGAAGACTTGATCGAATCCTTGAAAAGCAACGGGTCAAACTTCTGATTGTAATAAATAGATTAGAAAAGTTGAAGTACCAATGACCCATTCCAGACGCTGAATCTTCTACCGAGGACCCCCATTGCCATAAACCTCGTCCCAAACCGACCCTAAACATTAACTGCTCACCTTCTCTCACCTCTTAACAGTCTCGCCAATCTCACCATCAAATGTTGTATCCTCAATGCGAGTTCCGCTACGAGGATGGTGGGCTAGAAATTTACAGCAAGAAGGAGCCATTTCTTTTGACGGTGCTAAAAATTTTGAGACCCCGAGATCGATCTCCATTGTAAACTTTATCTTGTCAGTCCTTATCTAGATTTTTCTTAGGTTTATCTTTTCTATAATCAACTTATTGGTTAATCTCTGTAAATATTTCTTTCTGTATTAATAGAAATTTTCTTTTTATATATATTATCCTAAAAATTATAGATTTGAAATAGTCGCTGTAACAAATACGGGTTGTAAATAGATTGGACCCATTATCCAAAAAGTTATAAAAAAGTGATGACGCTTTGAGTTAGAATCGACGATGCATCGAGTTTGAATCAGCGACGCAATAATTTTGAAGTGTTGATGCTTCAAGTTTGAAGTGATGGTGCTTCAATAGATGCGATGGCGTGCCTAATTGAAGTGAGCTGAATATTAAGGCTAGCTGAGGCACTGTCGCTTCAAACAATAAGAAAACATGTGCCCATAATGAAGTGAGAACATCCTGAATATTAGTCATTGGATTTGTTAGGTTGACAAGGCATCACTTTTAATTAGAAAAAACTTATTGTTACTATAAAGCCATGATTATTTGATGTCAAAATATTAGTCATGGAATACAAACATCGCAGCCCTTAATCGAAGCACTGCCCCTTCTACTCAAAATTCGTAATAAACAAAACCCCGTTACGACATTGCCCCCACAAAGCGACAATGCCCACAAAATTAGGGCTAGCGCTTCGACCTAGCAGCTTATTAATCGGGCTAGCTGAGGCGCTGTCACTTCTAACAATAAGTGATATGCATCTCTGACCATAACGAGAAAAGCAGAGATTTTATTAATATAAACGAGAAAAGTTATGACAGCCTGGGTTTTCCTTACCACAAAACCCACGTCGTCGGATCGTATACAAGAATCCGAGTACAGTGACACTATGGTACCGATGCTCAGTGCCACCTACTGACGACTCGATCTTTCCCATCATGAACAGTAGAAAGAACCGAGCCATCGCATAATGGTAAGCTTTCCTGTGAGATTGAAGTAAACATAACAAAAGTGGATGCAGAGCTATAGCAGAAACCTAAGGGCAGTCTAACCATTCATCTAACTACTCCTGCACAAAATCTCATCCTATTCATGGTCCACCGATGGAGGCCGACCTCCATCTAAACAGTGGACCCCAAAAACATATATCATCTAATTACATCATCTGTTTCATTTACCTCTCTCTCTCTTTGCAAAATTTCAAAAAAAAGTTTCAAAACAAAAGTTCCCCCAACACTAGGGGAAATGGTGCTCTGGCAGGTCCTCCGCCTCCTGTTGAGATGGACTATAATCTGAATCAGCCTCCTGCTTCGAGTCCCTAGGTTCTTCTACTCTTGTAGCTGTGACGTATAGTCGGGAGTGAGCTTCATCCAAGCTCACTAGGGAAAATACGATGCTAAGCAATCTTTACACAATCAAATTCATGTTTCTTGATGCATAAATAAAACGACTAGATTGCATATGTAAAGTAAAACAACATAATTCATACTTGCATGTTGTATCTTCAAATGCGGCTTCAAACAAAACAATATCATGAGCTTAGATGAGACAAATCATGCCAAATACATAATTCATGGTAACACTACGCAAATGGGGGATATTTCAGATGAATGTGCGAGTTGAACGAGTAGCGAGATACGAGTCATAATCAAATACATCAGGAAGACATTTGACTCCACACGAATCACGTATCATGAAACGAAACACATCATATCACATAGTACTAGAGCAAGTATCCCGTATTAGGAATTGACCAGTCCGCATTAGGAACACAGGGTTGTTGCCTCGAGGACTCCACCCCTCTCATGAAGACTCCACTCCCCTTACATTTAGCACCCTAGAATCACATCTCATGGCAATCCATCTCGTATTAGAGAACTGAGTAGTTCGTATTAGGAACATAGGGCTGTTGCCCCGAGGTCAACCCCTCTCATGGAGACTCCACTCCTCATTGCACATGATCACACGAGGCACAGACATATATCATTACATGTAGACCAAGAAAGTTCTCAAGGATGGACACATAGTTGAATCAGACGATGTAAATTCGAGATGCCAGGAATCATGAATCATGAAGTGCATGTAGGCATAAATCAAATTTTAATATGCGAAAGTTCTAAATACATGTGCACGAATATAAGTATAGACAAAATCATTTATTGTAAAAACAAAATTACTAATTTATTTGATGTCTGTAGCATAACCACGAATTTGATATAAACAAATGGGTGACAAGGTAATTTCCCTACCTCAAGTCATGTCACACGCTTGTCTGTCCTATACGCTCTTTTCAAGATGAGTTTCCCGTGTTTCCTCACCTAATTCACGAGGTCAGGTGTATTTCTTAGTCACAATTACTCACTACATAACCCCACGTATAACACTAGGTGTATGCATCACGACCCGAACATAGTAACTTATAAAATCAAAAGCAAGCCCTCATGCTAGAGCGTGAATTTATTACGCTCGAGCGGTTCCTAGTGGCACATTGCATGTACGCTCGAGTGTAATTGACCCAAATGGTTTTAGCCTGAAAATCACGCTCGAGCGTAGGCTTCTGGTGGTTTTACACTTGGGCGATTTACTATACGCTCGAGCGTAATCTCAGCATAACTTCTCATTTTATGCTCGAGCGGTCTGGACTCGAAAGTTTTGGTCTGTAAGTTACGCTCAAGCATAGGCTTCAGATGGCTTCACGCTTGAGCATTATCCCAGTTCAATTCCCCAATACACGCTAGAGTGTATTTGACCCGAGCCAAATTGGCTTGTAAATTATACTTGAGCGTAAACTTCAGGTCATCTTACGCTCGAGCAGCCTTATATCACGCTCGAGCGTACACTAGTAAAATTGTCATCTTTAATCCTTTGGTGTCTTTGCTCGAGATAGCCTCTATGGCTTCTCAAGTGGTTCTAACAACACACTAGTCATGACCTACTTTAGACATCCCGCATTTGTGGAATTTCTTTCCTAATATACCCTTTTAACGCTTCAATCTACTTATTACATGCACACAATTTACTAGATTTAATACTTATATCCCTTTTTCCCCAATTTCAATAACATGCAGAGGTTTCATCCATCGAACCCCAGAAATTCTATGGCTTTTGCGATTCTCATGTGTTCGATCAATGCAACCCGTGCATGCCGCCTCGATGATCATCCATTTGTACTAAATAATTATCTAAAACTTAATGCATGTGCAGTGTGGGTTACCTTTCACTAGTTCTCTCGCTTGCGATTACAAACGCAAAGCCGACGTCGAACTTACTCCGTCGCGGTGCTGATCTGACGATCCGATCGATGCTCTCATCTTGATTGAACAGCCGTGAGGCGTATGGTTCCCCAAGAAGAAAGAGAGCTTTCTCTTTGAGGTAGGGAGGACACAATACAGTCTAGGGGACTGGGTTCTCTCAAGAAAACTCAAAGGACACCCCAAGCAAGGAGCAGCTGGTGGTTTCTCTTCTTCCTCCCTCGGTTTCTCCTTCAGATAGCCGACTTCACATCAATGCAATGACTTTGCATGCTTACATGAAGAGGGGTATGTATAAGGAGTTGAGATTCAGTGTATAGATCTAATACCCTACTAAAAGCATATAAGCCATCCTTTGGCTTAAAACGAAGGGGCCTAGGTACCTGATTCTAAGTGGGTTTTGATCCTTCTAGTTCCTCATGGGTTTTAGATGCCCACAGGTTTCAGATGTGTTAAGAGTGGCCTGGTCCACTAGCAATATTGCCATCAAGTGGCCCAAGAGATTTTAGACTCCTATTAGACCCGAAATGGGTCATGGTTCTAATGGTTCATGGGCTTGGGCTCACTTAGACCATGGCACACATGTGCGCTTGAGTTAAATTGGATTTATATGGCCTTATCTACAAGTAGATTCATTGTTCGGGTCTAGGTGGCACATGGCCAGGGTCCATATGGGACTTAACTCTTAACCCCCTACCGGTCCTGTAATAGCTCTAATCTTCGTGTACCGTGTAGATCACGTATGGCATGAACGGTGCTAGTGTGTTGTTTGTGGTTCACAAGGAACCACACTTACTATATACACTCTTAAGTGTATGTGTTGTACATAAGAGTTGGACAAAAAATAAAACACCTTATACAAGTGTGTGTGTGTTTAACACACACTAGTTGTCAAGTTAGAGAAAGGGGGAGAAGTCTCCCATACATTTATCCCTTTTGCTTGAGTTTAGAGAGAGAGTGAAATAGAGAGAAAGAGGAAAAAGGGTTTGGCTTGTAAAGAGAGTGAGAGATAGAGATTTTCTTTTGACCCAAAGGTAAGATCTACCTTATGGATGTTAAGTTTATGAGATAAGGAAAGTGTGGTAAAAAATCTAGAAGAATGTCTAGTGGGTAGAAGCTTGTGGTTGATCTAGAAAAGGTTTGGAGTGAAGGGTTTTGAAACCCTCTTTCATTGTGATGATCATGGATCAAATCAAGAGGAGATCTATTGTTTAAGGTATGTATCTAGCTATTTATAAATATTAAATGAAGTATTTATGATGGGTTTAGTTGTGTATTAAATGTGGTTTTCAATAGGGTAAGATGTTCTCGAGAAACTCGAGCTATTGATGTAGCTGTTCCTCACACGAGCGGTTATAATCACTCGCACGTGCGAGGGGGAGACAATTATAGTGAGAAAATGAGTCCTGTGCTCGCTCACGCAAGGCCCCTTTGTAAAGGGAAGCTCGCTCGCGTGAGTGCTCGCATGAGCTTCAGGTGACCTCGATTATAATCGCACGAGCGAGGTTGAGTGCTCTCTCGAGCGAGGACTAGTGGTCGCTCATGCGAGGTTTAGCATAGATGTTTATTTTATTTTTATTAGCTCTTTGGAGTTATGAGTTCCTTAGGTCTTTGTGAACTCTTCTAGGAGTATTTTGATTAATGTAATGTAGGTTTGGCGTATGGCTGTTACGCCCAATCCCTTGTGTGATGTTAATGTGATTGGATGATGGCTTTGTTTTGAGGTAGGGAATATTTCTAAACTTGTACACTTGATTACGAGAGCATGTATGTAGTGATATTCTATGTATGCATGTTCGTTTAAAACATAGATAAGTGTCTGGGTTTAAATGCTAAGAAAAGTGCGTGAAACTTAAAGTGTGTGTGCGTACACTGAAATGAGAAAGTAATTAGTATAAGAAAAGAGACATCCTAGGGACTTGCTGCTATTATATATGTTAAGATTCTTGCAACATTATGTGCTGGATTTGATGAAATTTTTTTTGTGGTGTTTCCACTATGAGGCTGCTATTATATATGTTAAGATCATGGACTTGCTAAACTCTGCCAGTTAGTTCATCTTTCGCCTTTGTATGTGCGCATGTGTGTCAAACTTATTCCATTGCTTCACATGGAAAAGGTAAAAGATAGTACTTTAATTTGAATAACTTAATGCTTTTGCTTTCTTCCAATGCTCCCTCCTTGCCTTTTCTCAATGTCTGGACAAACTCTATTTACAATTGAGTTTCTACATGCTGACTGGAATTTGAATATCTTGAAGATGAGCTTCTGTTTAACAGATGAAGTATTTTCTTTTTCAATGGAAAGTTGGATCCAGAATTTAATTCATCTCTTTTTTGGGGGCATTTATATATCTTAACTTGTGTTTGACCTTATGGTCAATGCCCATATGAAGCTTGACTTACTCCTGCTTCTTTTTTAAAGGTTCAAAAAGTCGAGTTTCGGAAGAAAGAAAGGAGATATTTTGTCCATTACCTTGTAAGTATAACTGATTTAAGTGTTTGTTTAGTATCTCATAAACATATTCAGTTTGACTGTGCTCTCTAGTAATTGTTTTCTCTTTGTAACATTTACCCAGTTTTAGTAACTCTTGTCTTTTGTTTGTAGGGTTGGAACAAAAAGTGAGTACACTTCGACAGCTAATGCTTGGAGTAGAATCCATGCCACACTCTTTGAATCTTGGCTGTATGGAGTAGGCATTTGAATGCATTGATATGAAGGCCTTTTTTTGCTATTATGTGATAAATAGTTTTCCGAATATTTTGCATAGTTCAATACTGAATTTGCATCTTGTGATATCTACGGTCACTATGGACGATTTGCCATTAGTTATTCAGAGATCAAGGCACTGTTCCCGAGCCACAATTCAGAGATCAAGTCATCACCTTCTCCAAACCACACCAGCATCTTCTCCCACCTCACCTATTTCTTCCCCCAAATCATCGTTTGTCGTTGTTGTCATCATCGCCATCAATTTCTTCTTCCTTGGCTCCATCATTAGATGTGGTTGCTACCATCTAAAACCCATTTGAAAAAATAAATAGATCTGAAAGAACTGATAATGAAACAAAGAAACAAACCCTACTCTAACTAGCTGTTCTAACTTCTCTACCTTGAATGAATGAAAACCAGATATATGCTCTCATTGCTCCATCTTTGAGCATAAGAATTCCCTAGTAGTGTGGAACTGATTCGGGGTTTGAATAAACTGCACCAGAAATGAGTTTATATCATTCAATATAATTGTTTATTCAATATTACAAAAGAATAATTGTAATTTTTCTGAAATATTTATTGTGAAGACAATAAATGTACGTGTTTTGTTTGCGACTATGAAGTAAGCAACCAATGAACAGATCTTTTTATTTTATTTTTAGCAAAGAATCGATGACACAATCTGAATCTGAAACAAGTGGGTTTGAGTCTCAACCAAATGGGTCTGAAAAAAATGACACTTAATAAAATCGGTCTGAACAAAGCGATATTCAAGGGACTGGTTAGTTTGCTTCTTCTTTTTTATATAATAATTGTTATGAATAGAATACTAATAATATATTATTCATTTAGGTGAGCCTAAAAAATTACTGTATTTCAATGAATATGGGCAACCTGTTGGAGAAGGTTCAGTAGAATTCTCTACGTTTGTAGGCCGAATGGCGAGGGCACATTGTCCACCTACATACAGTACTTGGCGTGACGTACCAATTGTCGTGAAAGAGCAAATATGGAGTAAAGTCTTTGTAAGTGGAAGTAAATCATTTAAAATATAATTTAATTATTCTACTAATAATTTTTTTAACCTTTTTTTTTATTATCACAGGCTAAATATGATATTTCAACAAGTCACAAAAGCATGGTCCTATCGAAAGCTAATACTTCTTGGAAACAGTGGAAACATGGCTTGCGCATACACTACGATAAACATCATACAAATGTGGAACGGAAAAACGATATGCCAAATCGTGTGAAGAAAGAAGACTGGGAAAATTTTGTTGATATGTGTTCAACGGAACAAGAGCAATCACGCCGAGAAAAATGAAAGGTTTCCAAGAAAAAGATGAAAAATCCACACACCACTGGTAGACGAGGAGCAGCTAACATGGCAGAGGAATTGGTAACATATATCCAATATTCTATTTGTATATAATTATTTGAAATAATAATATTTGCATGAAATTTTTATTGTACAGAAAAAGTAGAGTTTTGATGGTAGAGTCACTAGGACACAAATAATTCATTAGACCCAACGTCTTGAGCATGACGGAGTCTAACTAAACAAGTGATAAGCATGATTATGACCCAACGTCTTGAGCGGGACGGAGTCTAACGTGCATTAAATGACAAGAAAGATGAAATTAAAAGAAATAATGCATTCATATAACATTGATATATATTTATGTTTAGTTCATTAGAGTTTATTGAGATTATACATACCACATGCACACCCATGAAATATACCAAAATATTTATATGGCCATGATTGATATTTTATACTTCGATGGATTGCATGTCTGGTCCATACAAGTATAAACTTACACCCTTTGTTGATGTGGGTGACCAGATGAGACAGGTGTCGCCGATGACAACGTATGAGTCTATGGTGATGAGATGACATGTGGTGCTCAGGAAATTGGACTGAATGACGATGATGGCTTCGTGGCCTAATTATCTATTTTCCTTTCTAGTTATTATTAGTGGTTTTAAATAAATGAGACATTGATCAGTTAGTATTTTATCAAAACTGTTTAAGCTTTAATCATGTTGGACTTATTATTGGAATAAGAACATTATCATAGGTTTTATTTTGATTAATTAATATTTTATAGAAATTTTATCTTCTGCTATTTAAAGTGGTTTTATTGCCTTAATATGTTTCTATGATTCACGATACGAAGGTACGACCTAAGATCTTACAATCAAGAGGTTGTGAGATCTCGGGTCGCTACAACTTACACAACAAAATAGTCTGTGGAAAAAAGAAGAGAAAACCTAGGAAAAATCTACAAACAGACATCATCACAATCCACTGAGACATCATCAAGGGGGTGTGGAACCATCATTTTGGGGTAGACGATTGCCCCTTCGGATGACATCGTAGTTCGCGCAACTGCCCCTCAAAACTTGGCTGAAACATCTTCAATCATGACCACATCAGCTTATATGTCGTCCTTCACCCTTTGAAACAGCACCTTCGTTTGTGCCAGAAGCTCGAGCTATTGCTCTAGAACCTGTGCCATCTCAATTTCAATGGTATGATCAAGGAATCTGAAAGCTTGGCTAATCTCATTGTTGAGTTATTTTGCCATGGTGAAGACGGCTTAGTTTGGGGATAGAAGGCAAAAGAAAGGATATAGAGTGAAGATTAAACTGGCGATATGCTAAAAGGTATTTTTATTGGGATACAAATAACCGCTATAATAAATAATATTTATCCTGAGGATGTCCACGTGCAATATTCTTTCTGTCACATATTAATTGAAGCGTTGACACTTCAATTAATGACCAACGACAAGCAGCGTTGACGCTTCTAACAATAGGCGCCATGAGGAAGATCAAACAGCGGCGTGCTTCAACACATGAAAGAATACCATAGTCAATGTGCAGAAAGTGTGGGAGACCAAGTGCTTTAGACTTGATAAATAGGTATGAGTAAAAAAATGAAGATCCATGAGTATTTGATAGAACGAATCCATAGGAATGCATTCACGAAAATTAACATTGTTAATGGTGCCATATTGAATTGCACGGGCTTCATACACGTAGTGGCTTCACTTCCTAAGTGATGTATTAGCGCGTATCATATGGGTCGTCGTCACTATGAAGCGCGTAGTGTACGGGTCACCAAAAATGATGCGCCCACACGTCAAAAATGAATCGACAACGCTTCATTTTTCTAGCATCGTCGCTTCCTCTCGAAGCGCCGTCGCTTCTCGTATGAGGCGTCGTCACTTCTGAAACGTTAAAAAAATTTTAAAAATAAATTCAAAAAATGAAACGATTACCTTCAAAAAAGAAGCACCAATGCGATGCACCCATAATTTTAAAATGAAGTGATTGCGCTATTCATAAAATTGATTCATTGTCAATCTATGATATCGCACTTTCCATTGTCCCTTATTCTGTTTGAGTTTGTCCAACGATAGCAGCCATCATCCTAACCCTTTTTAGCAAGCAAGTTGTAATTTTATGACCCATCTCACCACAACCCTTACAATGGCGTCTCTTCTTGTTTGATTGTTTAAAGCCAACCTCAATTTCAGACTTCATTCTATCATTGTTGCTTGGGCTACCTTTCGTGGTACATCGTATTGGATCACTGTTATACTTTCAGATGTGCTAATTTATTATGTGGTGTTGAAGAGAATTAAAATCAAAGTGAAGCAGAGGATAAAGATATGGTGAAAACAGCAATCGTAAAATATCCTAGACCTGCAAGCTACAAGGCCTATTATAGCAAGTTTTGATAAGAGTTTGTCTCACAAAGAAATTGATCTAGAACCCAAGATGGGTTGTAATAGTAGGCCTCCAGATCTAGCTACAGATCTGACAATCCTAAAGAAAGGGAGTTGGGTGTCACGACTATACTAAATTAAACCTAACAACAGAGAAATAAAGTGCAGCCCTATCCTAAAGAAAGGGTTAAGAAGATGATGATGGTGTGTGAGAAAATAAAATATAAAAAAGATGGAAAGTAAGCAGGTTAAGCTAGAGTTAATACAATAATGTAACTTAGACTTAGACTGTCTCTGCAGTGGTCCTTGCTGAGATGTTATTAATAACCTCAACAAGGTAGAAGAATCCAATTTAACCCATACCATTTGGGGTGCTCTTAGGGCTATACTCTGTCCACTCAAATGGTCACAGAGTATTCGATAGAGCCTGTCAAATCCCATTGATTAAACCAGAAATGCTAACCTAATCCAAAGGAGTGGACTGATCATTTTCCCAACCAATGGACCAGATCAGGCCATGAATATTATTGCAGACACTATGTAACGGCAGTGTTACAAGCTCCCCAGATCTGTACACAGATTTGGCTGACATCCATAGGTATTCCAACCTATAAAGTCCTAAGTGCTTTGCCAAGGCCAATGGCTCACTATGCCCACACAAAGGACCAACAACAGGTTGAATAAGAATTTAGATTCAGCTGGCCATTATTACAAAAGGCCTGCAATGACTCAGCCTCAAGCTATATTTACTACAGAGAAATCAGATCTAACATCTGATATCGGTCAAGTAAAACAAAGGGGAGCCAGTTCTTGCACAAACCTCCTCACAAGGCTCTAGAAGCTCATGTGTAGAGGAGAAGAATCCTTCTCGGACATGTGGCTGGACACCACCTTAGGGTTATATTCTGTCTACTCAAATGGTCACAGGATATCCAATAGGTCTGTCCATACCACAAAGATCTGAGAAAGAACATGTAAATTATTGCTGCCATCATGTAGTCCCAGGGCTATGAGCTCTCCAGATCTGGCTATAGATCCGGCTTGCTATCCATGGGTCTATTAAACCAAGGGAAATCAGATGGTAAATAATAAATCTACTAAAAACTGAATGGGCTAGTCCCAAAGCATGGATCTTATAGACATCTAAGGAAACTACAAGATCTATAGATTCAATTAGTCATTAAAACAACAATCCATTGATGAAAGCAAAACTTACAATGGACTGTCTCAAGGCTGGAGCCTGTACACAACTGCTCATCCAAAAGATCCCAATATATACAAGGCCTATTACAAAACTGAAATAAAACTAAACCTAGCAGCTTACAAAAGGATTAGCCAGTCAATGTTGGGCTAAGAGAGAAGAAAAATAAGAAAAAGAGATGATCAAACCCTAACCCTAGCCTGCTGAAACTCTCAGCCGACAGAGGACGAAGGAAAGATGAAAATACTAAACTCTAACTATAACTTATATACTCTGTCCATAAGGCCTTAGCTCAAAAGAGATTAACCCTAATTTTTTCTAAGAGACATGGCACTGTTACAACTCTTGAATGCCTTGAGATGTGCACCTCAAAATCTATGCCTCGAGAAGTGTGCCCTAGCCTTGAAAAATTCCTAAAAGGTCCTTGAGTTAGGGTTAAGAAGTAGAGAGCCCGAGCTTCGCAGGGCTAGCATATGCATTAATTCACTTGCGCAGTGACAGAGCCTTCGTGGAGAAGCATTTGACTTAGGAGGATTGTTCACTTGCGCGATAGATTCTCAGTTGATCGTGCAGGTACTTTGCGCTGTAATGCTGTCACGGAGGAGATTTGGGAACGCCTGGATTTCTCGCGCAGTAGAGCTTCAGAAGTTCTCTCTCACTGAATACTAGTGCAGTTAAGCTCCTACGCTTGCATAGTAATTGGTTAGGCTTCAAAGTGTGCAAGATTTACGTGAGGAAAATTTTGGGTGTCTCTCTCTTCCAGGGCTTCACGAGAACTCCGCGAGGTGACAAATTGTTCTTAATGCATATGGACTCACTATGTTCTCGGCGCGACTACTTTAAGGGTCGATCTCCGCGAGAGTTTTGCGAGCACAAATTATGAGGGTTTTAAGACACCAGATCTTCGCGATGTCTTGACTGCTCTCCTCTTGATTCCACACCTAT
The DNA here is from genome assembly GCA_021018995.1 of Chloranthus sessilifolius. Lineage (NCBI taxonomy): Eukaryota > Viridiplantae > Streptophyta > Magnoliopsida > Chloranthales > Chloranthaceae > Chloranthus > Chloranthus sessilifolius. The sequence goes on from CM037596.1 coordinate 47,465,398, forward strand.
TTGTGCGAGGGCAGCTTTCACTGCATCCTTAGCTTCGTGAGGGAGCTCCTCAACTCTGCAAGGTGAGTCTTTTGATTCTCTAATGCATTACACTTGCTGCTGTTGTAGCTTCCTCCATTCTCAACTAATTTCTTCATCTGTTAGACTTTTGGTCAATGATGACTAGAAAATTAGTCATCATGGTCAGCACTACCAGGGTGTTCCATTAGGCATTGGCTCAGCTGTCATCTTTGCATATTTTCTTTCTCTTCTTTGGACAAATAAGCAGGGATTTTATATTTATGCATAGTTTATTACTACCTATAAAACACACTTAACAAATGATTATTAATGAGCTTTAAGGTCTAGCAAAGGCTAGTTTAAGAGGTGAAAAGTGATACTTTTCGGTGAATAACAATCACACACTGTAATATTGACATTCTCTTACAATGAGATTCTATCGCTAGCTTGGGAGGAGCCGCCCAGAGAGGCCCGATGCTAGTGCGTCTTTTATTGTCCTCTTTCGTTCTAATGGCCTCTATGCTTTCTAATAGTTTCTTCCTGCCTTCCAACGTGTAATCCATCAAGCGATTCGATTCTATTCCCAACAGAATTAACATCAGTCCAGCTTCTCTCACCTTTCATATTTTCATCGTAGATACAAAATTTGAATCCTCTTTCTCAATGACCCCTAAAATATAGTATTGTATCTAGCATCGTTCATCCATCGAGGTAGAATGTACTTAGAAGGAATTTGGTCTACTTCTTCCTTGAAGTAAATATGGAAGATGTGAGAACACAACAAACCCTCTGTCTCGAAGTGCTTACAATCACAAGTGGTCGTAACATCTCTACATTCGAAATAAACTTTGAATGTTCGACCGCTATCCTCGGTTCCATCCCCACCACTTCTACGCACTTGGTATATAATAACCGCCCTGACTTTCTCTTCGACCACCTTTTGGGACTTAAAAGAGACAAACTTTTGAAACTCATAGTAGAATCTGTCGAACATGGTTCTCGTATACATAGCAGTGGCATGCCTCTCAATTAAATTTTTGAAGAAGAGCTCCGGTGTCTTAGACATTGATATGAGATCCTCCCTATTTTCTTTCTCGCGACGAGATTGGATGACAAAATCGTATTGCTTGATAAATTTTGTCAAACTCGTCTGGGCATTGACATAAGTATCGAAGAAAGAACTTATACTTTCTCCGCGTTGTGTAGTGGTCATGTTGGCCCAAAAGCTATTGCTCAAGTAGCATAGAGTCCATTTCCTTCTAAGACCGTACATTTGTTTGAACCAAGCATTGTCTTGCAATTGAAACTCCTCGATAAGTTTTGCCAATCACCCTTCGAAATCATCAACTATTTGACTGAACTTGTACTGATTGTACTTTCTCCCGAAATTCTCAAGCTTCACCTTTAACTGAGAGAGATGGTTCAGTTCATTCCTCCCTATGTGTCATATACACAGACGATGCGCGGCTCTCGAAAGAACTTCGAAGATGGCTTTACTCATCTCATTACATTAATCAGTAATGATTACAGTAGGTTTCTTATGACCCATGCACTTCAGTCATGTCTTAAACAACCAAATGAATGTCTCATCCGTCTCATCCACGAGCAACGCACATTCAAAAAATGTAGTCTGCCAATGATGGTTGACCCCCGTAAATGGGACGAAAGATAGTAATAATTTATTTATTTTATAAGTGGTGTTGAATACCACCACATCACTAAATTGTTGATACGCCATCCGTGACCTGTGATTAGTCTAAAATATACTATGCATACGATATTCTTCATCTAGTTCGACATCAAAGAAGAAATCATCTCTTTTATTCTGCCTATCAATAAAGAATTTGATCATGTTTATGCACATCGAATGTATGTTACTCTCTTTTCTCACCTTCTTTAGGTAATCTCTAGTTTGTTGAGGGCTTACCGTCACTCCTGCCTCTCCATCCAAACTCGACAAAATAGTAGAAATCTTGAAAAGAGAAATTATGCCATCAAATGCTCCTATCAAAGATTTACTTGCCCCGATCATCTTATTATGTGATCGTAGTTCCTTCACCTTCTTAGGTGTATAAAACTAATGATTAGGATGTTGTTTAAATTTCATTACCTCTCACAACTTTTGGTCGTCGATCCCAATCTTCAGCCTTGTCTCAAATCCGTATCTGTTATCTCTTGAACACTTTATATCAGCGTGTATTTTATGCTCGTTAGGCTACTTGAACCCTTCAAACAAATATACATATTTTCTCTTTATAATCTTCCCCTTTACAGATTTGTAAGTATTATTTTTCTTAACACTGAAACCAAATTTATCGGTGTATAAATTATAGAAGTTATATGTCTCATCTACAGATTTGAATTTCAAGTCGATACGTGGCTTCCATTCCTCACTGATATTCTCGGATCCTGCACGACTATCCAACACTTTTATGTCACTATTATAACCAAGTAAAACTCCTTCTAAAGAAATCGTCTCAGGGGTGACATTTAAATAAACACCACCTACATTGAATCCTCCAATGGAGTCTATTATAGGCAGGCCATGCATTAGACGGAAAAAAAATCAACTATGGGCTAATATGGAAACTGATTCACAAGGAAGCGATGATGTGGCCATACAAAGCGCCAACGCTCAATATGGAGGCGATGACGCTTTTCAATAGTAGCGTTGTCGCTTCTATGTCGAAGCGTCGTCGCTTCCTATCCCTCACATAAGAAATGTGTGTTTCTATGTCGATTATAAGTTATATATTTTCGAATGCTTATAATTTTATGATCTCCACCTTGTAAATAACTGAAGAGATCCATCACCTACGAGCAGATGATGAAACCGCTTCACATATGAAGCGATGCTGCAGACTATGTCGAAGTGTTGCCGCGTGGGCGCATCTATAATGTTTATAATTTTTATGTGTTGTGTGATTTGAATGTTTATAATTTTATAATTTGTAAGGTGAAAATAATACATAGAAACGTTCAAATTTACCTCAAATGACACTCTTCTGCACTTCTATCAAGTACGAGTTTCAGATAAAAGAGAAATTTATCTCTTCTGCGCTTTTATCCGGTACGAGCTCCAGAAAAAAGATAAAGTTGTCTCTTATGTGCTTCTATCCAGTACGAGCTCCAAAAAAAAGATAAAGTTGTCTCTTTTGTGCTTCTAACCAGTACAAGCTTCAATAAAAAAGAGAAATTTGCCTCTTCTACACTTCTTTCTAGTACGAGTTAGAGCTCAAGTGAGAGAGAGAGAGAGAGAAAGTTGTGCGCTTCTGCGCTACTATCCAGATCGTAATCCAGTGAGAGAGACTGTGCAGAGAAGCGCAAACGAGAGAGAAAATAAAATGAGGGAGAGAAAGAACCTGAAAAAAAGAGGGAAAGAGAGGAACCTATACCATTTTTGAATTATTTTATCACTATATCATGACAAGACCTTCCCCTTGGGGACAATGCTTCCTTCCTCTGACAGGTATGACCTTTAGTACGTACCCTACTGCCTAATTTACCTACCACTGACACTAGGAAAATCACGCTGTGGCTAATCCAGGTAATACAAAAGCACTTTTCACGTGTCCGCTCCCCATTGGGGGAGCGTAGAAAAATCTCTACGCCCGAGCGCATTTTCCCATATATATATATATATATATATATATATATATAATTAATTTAAAATGCAAAAAATCATTTAAAATAGAAAAATGTATGAATTTTTTAAATAATTTTAATATATATATATATATAATTTTAATAAATTTTCTTGTACTTTTTGCTTTTTGCCCTTTTTACCAAACTTTTGCCTTGTCATATGTACTCCATACTTTGAAATTTTCCTTTTCTTTTACCCTCTTACTTTCCATTTTTTTTCTCTACTTTTTACTATTTTTTTCCCCTTTCTTATTCTGCGTACTCTATGGTGGCGATTATGTGTGTCGGGGCCTTTACAAATTGGAAAAGCCAAGTATCTAACAGATTTTGGGGACTTAAAAGTAGGCCAGTCATAAGCTGCCTGACTTGACCCGATCCGGCATCCGGCCTGACTCGATATTTTATTATAATATTACAGGAGTAAAACATTTTTAATCAAGTCGACTTTTCAGGTCGCGTTATGCCCTTAACCCATCATGTTGGGGTGCACACCGGATCGAGTCGGTAATATACCCAACCCGCAGCTAAACCCATTGATAGTCCATCATCACCAGTACTGTCAACCCGCTCTCAAAAAAAAAAAAATTCATTACAAGTGTCAACCATTATGGTTGTAGTTCAAATTTTATTAAGTCCTCATTCTCTCATTATGACTCTTGATTATATGTAATGATTAGTTCTATCATAAGCTTCTTATTTTAAGCCCTTATAGCCTGATATTAAGGACTAAGTTACTTACCTGGTCCTACATTAGTTTGCTATCATGTGATACCTAATTACATGATTGAATATCACAGAAAGGAGAGGCTCGATGATCATAATTATTATAAACAAAAAAATAATAATAAAATAGATAGAACTGTACCATTAATAGTGTTATACGTGTGAAAAATGAATGATTAAACCAAATTTAGTTTTACCATTCATTTTGCTTACAATTGACTCTAATTTTATATGGCTTATTATTATTTTTTACAAGATTTATGATCATGGAAGTGCCTCTTTATGTGACACCTGATCATGTGATTTAATGTTATGTATAGCAAACTAATGTGAAGCCAGGTAAGTTACTTGGTCCTTGATACTAGATTACCTTTACCTCTGTTATATATATATATATATATATATATATATATATATATAGTAACCTAATCAGTGCTGCCTTATGCTGCTTCCCAAAAAAAACCCCATTTTAAATAATGTAAAAGACCTTTTTGAGAAGCATAATTTGAGTAGCAGCTCTTTATAGCACTTACAAATACTTGTTGGAAAGGATAGCCAAAGAAAGCCTATTTATTCGCAAATGCGTGAAGGGAAGAAGGATGGTGCCAGGTGTTTCACTAAATGCTATTGTCCGGACTCCAAACGCCAATATTTTATAAGGTTATCCCCATTTGCACCCAACGAATCTCTAAGGCCACCACAAATGAAAAATTATTAACTTCTTCGAATTTGATGATAAATTTTTTTTTCATTTCAATCTTTCAGATAATAGAAATTGACATAACGGGCGTCTATTAGACGTTTAACTTTTCTTTCACGTGACACACATCCCCAAAGGTGACTCAAAACCCACAGGCATACATCATGCTCAAACATGATTTTCAAAGCACTTTTTGGAATGTGTGTCACGTGGAATGAAAAATTGATCATTTTATGGTACCCCAAGATCTCAACATCTATTGTGTGAAAGATTGAGATGAAAATAATCTCCATTGTCTAATTTAAAGCAATCAATGTTTCTCAGCGTAGGTGCCTTACTGACTCAATAGGTGTAGTAGAGCTACCCTTTTCGAAAATATGAGTGGTCCGCCAGACCCATTCAAACAAACTGATCTAGTTTTGGGTGTCGTCTGAACTGCCCCTGTAGGCTCCATGGGGTCAAAGTACAATTCATTTTGACATACCTGAAAGGGATTGTTGTGGCGGTCTGATTTGGTTCAGGTCTAGTTGGAGGTCTCACACTGTCCTGACCTAACGGGTCAAGTTTATATACCCGACATGGTAAAATATTGGTCGGATATCGGGTCGACCCGACCTATTGATAGCCCTATCCTCATGGTTTCATTTGAGTCATTTCCTCTTAAATAGGCAGCTAATCTTTTACTCTTCGGTCTTCTGTCCCATCTGCATTTGCCAATTGGACCATACATCACCATGGCAACTATCCGAGAACCCTACATAGGGTCGGGACCCGACCCATTCCATTTATCGTAACCCTCAACCCGACTCATTTATTGAAACCCTCAACATTAATTCAACCCAACCCGTTCAATAAAAAATTCGGTTAAGTTGGGCAAACTAGGTTAAAATATAAGGGAGGCACAGCCGGGTTAAGTCGGGTCGAATTTCTAAAGAAACCTCAACTGAATCCAACCCATTTAATAAACAGGTCAAAATTTGTAACCTGATACCCGATCCATTGTGGGTCGGGTTGACCTGACCGGTCAAATTTCACGGTACCTCTTATAACTCAACTAGAAGGTGCACTGTGCCACAATTTCAAAGGTTAAACATATCCCACCCATAAGGAGGGAGACTAGACACTCGCTTAGTCCCTTAAATCATACATTTTCCATACCAACCTTTTTCGATCATCTAAGTCACAATCAAACTGAACCGACTTTGTGTCGGTGGGTGCACGCCGACCATGAAACCATTTCTAATTAAATTACTAACTTCATTTAGTTAATAAAATAGTATTATTGCTAAAAGAAATCCATCAATTCAAGATCTTAATCAATTAACTAAGGGCTCTAGTGGGAGTGTTGGACAACCACTAAGGGCACAAGTGGGCACAACAGACTCTTCAACCCTATCCATGTAGTATGGGCTCTTTTGAGGGCCATCCCTTCTTTAACCTCAAACCACATTTTTTTTTTGTAAAATTGATTTGATGTTCAAGCTTCCATGATTAATTTACAATAGGCAATATATAGTCTCCAACTCTCCTTTAATTTATAAAAACGTACACCTTTATGTGGGATCTGTTTTTTCATGGGACCTGCAAGGAGAACCATCCAAATGACTGAATGAGTGATTTGTCCATTCCAATAAGAGGGGAACATGTTGGCCATGCAAAGAAGTGAACCATTACATAGAAATCCAAAGTTGGCTCAAGTCCACAAGTTAAAACAAAGGTTTGATATTTTGGGAACCTGTGTCATGTGAAAACACTGGCTAAGCCATCTGATTTGTAGATGATCATAATCGGAGGACTTTTGCCCAAAAGATTGGCAAATACAAAAAACAATCATATCGCTAATGAATGAATCATATGCTGCCTGATAATTGCATTGAATCATAAGATGAAATCGTATTAAGCGTCAATCTTATGACTTTCAAGTCAGTTGATTTCACATGGCACAGGTCCCTAAACACTCATGCTTGGGTGGCTTAACTAATTCTAACTCTATAATCTATATGGCATATTTAATCTGGGAATTCTAACTCTATTCCTTATATACAATATTTGGGAATAAATGCAAGTCGCTGGCTGAGTATATTCCTTTTGGATCATAAATAAATTATTTGAATGAAGATGACGTATGTTTGACTTCAGTTTTTTTTTTTAAGAGGGCAGCTATTCACACACCACTTTTTCTTCCTTAATAACCTGAAGAAAAATAAAATATTAAGCAAATAGCAAAATTTAGTGTGCACTTAGAAAAAATTATTTTATTTTACACCAATAAAGAAAAATTTATCATTATATTTCACAATTAGTTTGTGGGTAGAAAAATTTGGTGTGGAATTAAAAATGGTGGATAGGAAAAAAAGTATTGTGCAAGTGGCAATAGTCAAATGCCCTTTTCCGCAATATTTCTATAGGGGTCATTTTGGATAAATTTTGGGAAATTTTTGAAAAAATTTCGGGGAGTACACAAATCATTTATGTATAAACTATATTTAGTATTTATAAAAAATATATCTATTATTTTTAAAATGACTAAAATTAAAAATAAAATTTAATTTTGGTGAAATTAATGAAATTTCGGAGAAATTATTGAAATTTCAGCGAAAGTTTCGTCCAACACCTATTTCGTAAATTTAAGAGAAATTTGGAAGAATTTCAAAGAAATTTGTCACTATGCACTAGCAGCATTCTTCTTAATTTGAATGAAACAAGTGGCACATTATTTCATTAGTCTTGTATAAGTGGCATGTAGCCATGATTTAGATTGGATTCTGAAAAGTTTCACATTTCTTCATTATTAGATTAAAAAATAATCGGGTCGACCAAAAAACCCGACCCGACCAGATTATAAGAAGGGAAAAGATTGGGTTGGCTTGAATCTTTATATATATATACATATACACACGAGGGATTTGTTATAGGGTGACGGGCTCGTTCACTTGCGTGTACAGATGTCAAGGGGTCGGGTCGACCTGATACCCGATCCGACCTCACCTGATATTTTACCGGATCGGGTACATAAAGTTGACTTCTTGGGTTGGGTCGGGCATGAGACATCCGACCTGACTCGATAGTTTATACCTAAATATAAAATAGGAGTTTTTATCAGGTCGGTCGGATTTTTGGGGCTGCTGTCGGGTCAGTTCAAGTTTTCGTGGCGGGAGATGGCAGATTGAGTGCATCATCGGGTTGTGCGTGCTATCAGGTTGGGCATTTGTAGATTTTTTATCGGGCAGCCAAAATTTTGACCCAAGGTTTGGCCATTATTGGAATAAAAAGATGAGTGGCAGGGTTGTGTACTTAAGTACCGTATAAGACAATTTGTCCAATACAATATCCAATCTCCATTAATTGTTGATTCAAGATTTAAAGAATTTTTAGATCTAGTGTGAAGCTGTAAAATTGTATCAAACCTCATTTAAAATTATGAAATGATAAAAGTGCTAATGCTTCAAATTAAAAAATAGAAGAAAAGTAATAAATAGTAAAACTATTCCCTAATTTGTTTTAGATTCACTATAAAAAATAAGACTATTAGCGGTAGCTTTTAGTGGCCAAAAACTGCGCAATTAACAAAAAAACTTGTTATTTCAATAACAATAGGACTAGTTTTATTAATAGCAGCAGTTTTTTTGTTAATAGCGGCAATTTTTTTACTGCTGCTGAAACACTTTATTTTTGTAGTGACTTCAAAGCGGTCTCCAGTGCAACGTAAAGTGATTAAAATTCAATCTACAATGATCTCAGTGGTCTATAATAGACTGCTATAGTACATAATAGACTGATACAATCGTTTCAATCTATCATGGATTGTTTCGTTCAATATTTGATCGTTTGTGAAAGATTCTATCTAGGGCCGGCCCTGAACCAAGGCGAGCCAAGCGGCTGCCTTGGGCCCCCGATTTTCAGGAGCCCCCAAATCCATTTTTTCTTTAAAAAGTTGGTTGTTATAAAAATAAAACAGAAATTTATAAAGGGCCCCATCTGATCTCCAGCACCTCTGTCTCTCTAGGTCTCTCAAAAGTCAAAACCCTCTCCCCTCTCCACAAGCCCTTCTCTCGCTCCAAACCCAAACCCTCTCTCTCTCTCTCTCCAAACCCTCTCCTCTCTATCTCCAAACCCTCTCCAGTCGAGTGCCTCTCTCTCTCTCCACAATCCATTCTCCAGCGCTAGTTGCGCCACTCTAGATCGCCCTATTTTCTCTCTCTCTAAACCTCACAGGACCAAACACCGACCGGCCAATTACCATCAAGAGATCCAACTCCTAGTTTTGTTGCTTGATTTCAATAAATGATTTATTATCATTGAGGTTTCATTGATTTATTGACATTGGCATAATAGTGATATTCTTTAATGGTATAAGATCAAACACCCATTTTAATTGTGTAAGATTATTTCAAAGGTTATTTTAGTTTCACACCATATTGCCGAGACCCGAGACGTCTTCGTCCCCGGGGCTGTCTGAGAGAACTTGAAAATCCGAGATTTCGAACCATGGCTGAATCCTTTATTGGGTTAAACCATGATGTGACAAATTTCTCCAAATTTCTACCCAATATCTCCATTGAAACTGATGACTGTGAATGAAAAATTAGCTTCATATATTGGAGAGTTTAAAGAATGAACTTATATAAAGGCGCGCATCTATTGTGGGGCTTGGCACAACTAGTTCCTCTATTGAAATGTTGGATAAATACGTAGTAAGCACCTTTCTTTTACCTCAATTCGATCTGAACCATTGCTCATATGTTGTTTAGCTACCATCTGATGGCTCTTTATATAAAATCACTCATCGTCCACCTAATGCCTAAGATAATTGGCATAAATTCTACTAACAGAGCCATCTCTATTTTAGTTAAGTTGATACTGGGTGCACTACTCTCTAAGGCCTTGTTCATGTGTTTCCTGATTTTTCCTAGAAAAGCTCAGATTCTTGGACACTCAGAATCCTGACAGATTCCTAGCAGACTCAGATTCTTGATTTTTTTCATACGCATTCTTAAGTTACTCAAATTCCTGACAGATTCTTATAAAACTCATAATCCTTTGTTTTAAAGTTTCTCTCAGAAATTCTTCCAAATAGATTCAATCAGTGGCTATGCTATGACAGTAGAAACGTGATTTAATCATCAGTTTATGTGCCGAACTCGGATTTGTCTCAAAATTTACGGGCAATCAATCGAGATGGGGCTGAACATATTTGACGGAGTCTTTTTTCGAATCTGATTTAATAACCATTACTTTTAATGATTGTCATTAATACTCATTTACAGGGTTAAACTGATGATTGTGCTACGACCATATAAATGTTATTCAATCATCGGGTTATGTGTCGTAATCAGATTTGATTGAAATTTTACGGGCTGCTAATCCATATGATGAAAAACATAATTGACGGATTATTTCTTCAAATAAGATTTCATGAAAGGTAATTATCAAATCATCACATACACATAGCAAATTTAATACAAAATTGATGAATATAATAATTTTAATCATTTCTCGGTCCACCAATCTCGACCCGTCAAATTAAATTGTACGTACACGAATGGTGATGAACGTATTTGACGGAGTATTTTTCCGAATCTAATGTAGTGGCCATTACTTTTAAATTGGGCCGACTAATACCCAATTGAAAAGTTATTCAATTCATCATCCTACGAAGAACATCAACATAACATATCAAATAAGACACTTTTTATATATATAAAGGAAAATATACAAATTGCCAAACGATGTAGCCAGTAAAATAAAATTGGGTTAATTTAAAATACTATAAACAAAATATAACCATATACATATCGATTAGGCCCTTAAAAACATAATTGGCCTAATTCAAAGGCACTTCTACCAATCAGTAATTGGCAGCATCATCATCATCGTCGTCCTCCTCTGAAGAGTAGGACGATGTTAAAGTAAATCTTGGGGAGCTCGACCCTGCTTCCAAGTTGTCGAACATATCACGATGATGAGGAGAAAGTTGATAAACAGAGTCTGAGTTGCCAGAGTTGGAGGAAGACGAGTCGGATCTGACATAGACGGGACGATAGTGGTCAGCCTGCGGTGGCCGTGCGGGTGGTCGAAGGACATCTATACGATCCCGTTCTTGTCCGGTGCGACTCCAAAGTGGAGGGGGTCCAACACCACGAACTTGGGGGGGGGGGGGGGATGGCAATTCAGACGAGTGGTGGTGCCGGAGCGCGGACTAGTGGTGAGGTCGGGGCTCGAACTAGTGGGGGTGGTTGGGGCCGAACGGTTGGTGGGGCCACTGGTCGAGGGCCGAATCCGGAGGGAACCATGGGTCGCATCTAGTGGTAGGCTTGCGGCGGATCTAGGTCGATGACCTCAATCCGCTGCAGAGCAATTGGGCCCGATCGGGACCCTCTTGGATGGTTGGAGGATGATGATGACCCTGGTGATCCTGCCATTTCTGTACATTTGATACACACATCTAAAACGTCAAAACATAATGTAAGAGAAATAATAAAATCTTCGATAAGTGAGAAACATAATATTGAGAAGTATGAAGAAATCACAGTGACTGCCATACATAAATAACTAAAGTGAATAGGAGGATGATAATAATTGTGCGTGCAAACATTCCACACATGAAATCTACATGCACACAAACATCTGGGACCCTATCAACCACTCTATCCATTAGTTGTCCTTGTTGGGTTATCGAAGGTATATGGCGATCTAGTTTGGGTGACGTCGTAACACATTCAGTGCTTCGTTGTACGAATGGAAGGAGCGATGACGAACCCTAGAAAATTTGATTACTTCCCTTGAGCATTCCTCACAGGTTCGATATATACCTGGTCTCCTACCAACAAACATGTTGTAATATTTACCCATATCTATAAAATACGTCAATTAGTTAGTGAGTGGAAGAGTGAGAAGTTGCTCATTTAATGGTTTTAAGTTAAGAGTTTATAAAAAAATTATATAATCAACTGTATATTTAATATGTCAATCGTGATTGTGCGTCCCACATAGTATTAGCTATGTTATCACGGAATGCGTTCATCCATTCACGATTTGCAGGGGTTTGAGTGCAATGGATGTCAGGGTCTATCTCATGAACCAAGTTGTCAGATGGCTCTACTATACGGTCCTTTGGCCATTCATCAAAGAATGGATCTTCTGGATCATATAATTTTATAAAATTGTGTAAAATACAACATGCAGTGACTATTCTCACTTGTGATTGGATTGGGAACCTCGTGGCTGTTTTCACTATTGGAAACCGTTGTTTCAGTACCCCAAATATTCTCTCAACCACATTACGTAAGGACGTATGTCGCTTGTTGAGAAGTTTTTGTGGAGTCAATGGAGGATTCGAAGTATTGAATTCTTTAATATGGTAGCGAACCCCCCGATAGGGAGCTAGAAAGCCTTGCATGTCGGAATAACCCCCATCCACAAGGTAATACTTGTTTAGTGGCACTTGAAGTCGATTTTGTGGTCTAGAGAGAGCACTTGCTAGAACTTTCGAGTCTGTGGAAGATCTCTCCCATCCAGGGAGTGCGTATTAGAATAGCATGTCAAACGATACGACACAAAGAACATATTATGATGTTGCGTTGTGACGGGTTTGAAAACGTTGTGAGTCCCGTCTGGGAACGGAAATGTCAGCATGTGTACCGTCAATAGCTCCTATAGCACCCTTGAACCATGGGTAAAACCTTCCATCACTACTAATCTCCGAGGGAGTTCTAGTAGTGGCCTGTTTCAAAAAATCTCCATGCAACTGTAAGATATTGTCAAGTACGCTATTAAAATATAGGCTAATGGTTGAGCCCAAACGTTGGAATCTATCTTGGACGGTTCTATTCTTTTGAGTTCATTTACAATATATGGATGCCTGCGAAGGATTTTCTGAATGTATAACGGACCAGTGAGAATCGATGTGTGACGTCGTCGCCTTTCTGGTCGAAGTGTTAAGATGATGGCAATGGTGGTAATGACGAAGCCCGCTATACACATCGCAATCAAATCGTCAACGGATACGAGGGGGGGTTCCATTATACCTAACTGACAAAACCCATTTAGTTTAATTACAATAAATTTTTTACATTAACTCACAAATTTATAAAATCATTACAATTTTTTAACATAAACATCAATAGGCCTATGGAGGTGGCCATGGCCTTCCACATAAGGCGAAGAGGTAGGATTGACGATGCTCTGGGCACAACCCCATCACTATCTCAACCATTCGGCCAGACTGCTCAAATCTAATTAGGAGCTTCATAAATATAGAATGGTCAATAAAGTTGTTTGCTCTCATTTCTTATAAAAATTTTAAAAACTGTTCATGATTGGTTTGAGGTGGTTCAGAGACGGCCCGATTAGCGATGTTATCAAGAGTTGTTCGAAATCCCGCCAGCTGCTCAATAAGACCATTAGGGAGGTCTACACTCTTCCGTTTCCTTCCAGACCCACTTGAACTGGAGTTTTGAGTAGGGCGGGTTCGGGTTATCGGGATTGGACCACTCTCCGCAGTTAACGGAGACTCTGCATTGGTAGGTCCGTCTTGTGAGGGGCACTCCTCATTTTCAAATACAGGGTGGTAAGAGTCCCCACTACCCACATTTCCTAGAGGAATAGCACGTTCTTCGACAGGGGATCGACGATCTCCAGGGTGGAACTCCTCAGCCCCGGTGTATGTACTGTTTCCAAATAGAAGGCAAAGTAGTGCATAGTCTTGCACCTTCCTACCCCGATAAATAGCGGCCCAGCTATAACCCTGAAATCATGTATGCTAGGTTAAGTGACATGTTCATTATATGTAAGATTATTTAACTATTGTTACGAAGTTCGCGGTTGCTAACTGGTCGATTGGTAAAATTGTCCTATATATCAGGCTCCGCAATGACCATTTTATCGGATTCGTCCCGACCAAAACTACTAGTTTCAATGATTTTCTTCATTATAAGGTAATTATTCCTCACTATTTTTAAATGATTGTAGCATTTATCTCTAGTGAGTTCTTCAAGTTTGCCTTCGAAGCACTCCTTGGACTTAAGTTTTTCGGCCATTTCAGGCCACACATTTTTTTGCCAAGAACCGTTAGCTAGTTTTCGACGTAGATGGTATTGGTCGACAAGCTCTTCGATATAGGCCTTGTCTTATTCCTCAGTCCATGTGAAATTTCTTGAGGGACCATCCTAATAGCGAGCAACACCTTTACCCTTATGGCTAGTCATTGGTGAAATTGTCCTAAAAAAGGATATATTTTTATAGCAGATCAATAAAGTCTGTTTTCCCTGTCTTATAATAGCAATGTCTGATGAAAGCATGGACTGATGTTGTATAAAACAACATACACCAAACACATAAATCTATCTGCTTCAGTATTAGAAATTGGTCCATGCTTTCAATAGCATGTTCGAATTCAGCAGCACTATGCTAACTGCAGTGTTCAGATTAGTTATATGACAGTTTTAAGGAACCTCAAGATCTCTGTTTTCAAAAACTGCCATATAAGAGTGTATGCTTCGAAAATTCATATTACGTTCAACTACATTTGTAGACTATATGTCTACTACTCCAACACAGTTCGCCCATACCGTCATACATGAAATATACAATGCAACCTGTTTTAAAGCATTACAATTATTATATCACCAATATTTCGTCCATCAACGACAACAACACACCTGCGACAGTTGGGGGTCGGAGCTCTAGGATTTGAACCGTTGTCTGCTTAGCTGTCAAAGAAAGAAAAGAGTTTATAATAAGAACTACAATATGCAGGATCAATCATTGATAATTAAAGAAATTATTTAAGTAGATATTAAATAAAAGTAAATAACATCAATGGTAGACTATAGCTAATTATGAAAATCTAATTTTTTTGCCAAAAGTAGATCATAAGCAAAACTCGCTACTTAATCGGACAGAACACAGACCATAAACAAAACTACAGAACATTAATATTTGGCTATAACTGATACATCATTATCACATTTTCTTATCCCAAATATAACATCGGGAGGAGAGCAAATCTAGTGGATAACAGTTCAGCGAAAAAATTATAGAGGTGGAGGAGCCTCTATTTGCTGGGTGGGTGCTTACTTAGAGACCATAAACAAAAGGGAAAAGACCATTAAGAAAGAAGATAAAATAAAAGAGAAAAAGAATACCCATGGTCTAGATAACAGTCATCAACATCTATTTCTGATGGTATAAAAGGCGTTAATTAAGGACGTGAAGAAGTGAATGGTATTCCGTATTAGAAATATAGCAGGTATTGTGGCTGTTGGAGTTTCAAAAAACCATATTCAATTCGTTCATATTTTCTCAATTTTCAGGTGAAGTCCAAAACACCACCAAATTATAACGATCTCATGATTCAAACAAGTGGATTAGATGATGTGTAACTGCATAGGGGTAGGTGTTGTTTAAATGCAGATGGTATAAAAAGTGTTTAAGTAGGGATGCGAAGAAGTGAATGGTATTAGAAATATAGCAGGTATAGTGGCTGTTGGAGTTTCAAAAAACCACATTCAATTCATTCATATTTTCTCAGTTTTCAGGCGAATTCTAAATCACCACCAAATTTTGATTACAGTATCCAACTAAAGGGAATTGAGAGAGAGAGACCCCCTATTCTTAGAATGTGTGTCATGTGGAATCAACATCTATTTCTGATGGTAGGTGTTGAGAACTGGAAAATACCATTTTTCACCCCTTAATCTGGGCCTTGATAGACCCTTGAGAGAACTAAATAAGTATTTTAAGTGCCTATGTTGCAGCTAACAGTAAAGACATGCTTAACCATAAAAGCAGCTCAAAAGTGCCAAAAAGATGACAATCCATGTCAGTCCAAAGGAAGGAAGTGAAGAAACAACCTCATCAGCTGTGGAAAGGTCTAAATAGAAGAGGCAAAGACCTGTAAGAGAAGCAGGGAACATTTCGAACAGAGAAATGCACTACAGAGTTCTTTTCGCAAAGAACTTGCACTTTTCGTAAAGAACCTTGAACTTTGCGAAAAGAAGAAAACACTCCTCGAAAAGAAGATTAAACTTTGCGAACAGAGCTTCAGAAGTCATTGAACTTTGCGAAAAGGCCCCTAAACTCTGCGAAAAGGACTAAAACTCCAGGTGTAGCTTTCGAAGAGCATCTGAACTCCTCGAAAAGAAGATTGAACTTTACGAACAGAGCTTCAGAAGTCATTGAACTTTGCGAAAAGGCCCTTGAACTCTGCGAAAAGGTATTCTGGAGATTCGCAGCTTTAACAAGGGCAATTCGATGAATACGCTACGCGCCCCAATGCATTGAAAAGCCCAGAGACATTCCGAAAGATTCTGAGCACGAACCAAAGGCATATTCCACCCCATGTGAACACCCAAAGATGAAATTACTTGGCGGGAACTTCTAGAAACTCTAACAAACTTTCAAAATGCATAACAGAATTGATGCCTCTGTTTCCTGATTGGCTGAACCAGATCAAGCAGTTCTGATTGGCCAGAACAGATCTGGATCCTAGTGCTCGACTCCTATTGGTTGATACAGATCTATCCAATTCTGATTGGTTGATACACATTTGAGCTGGCTTAGGGAAAACTATAAATAGACGAACCATTTGCCCAATTTGGGTATCCAGATTTTAGAGTTTTCATCTCTGTTTCCCTCATTCCGGTCCGATAGCTTATCCGAACCCCGTAATCCCTTCTGTAGTTTACCTTTGAGAGCAATTGTGAGTGATTTGTACTTCCAAGTTCGGATTCAAGACCGTAAGTCCGAGGGCTCTCTAAGAAGCCGTGCTCAGAATTGTAATTTTGGATTTTAAAAGGTTCTTGTAATTTGTGTCTTCTCCATTGGAGTCATGTCGAGGGTTCCGAATGTTCACCTTAGTGCATTAGACTTCTTTAGATTCACTCATCCGCATGCAACTTCCCTTAATTCATCACCCAATGCGAATTAGCGTTGGTAACCTAATTCTAGCAAGATTTACAATGATGTTCATGTTCGAACTAAAGAATAGGCCACAACTATTGGATGATCTGACCATTTAAGTGGACAGATCATAGCCATAAGTCTAAACCTATTCCTTAATTCGGATTTATTTCTCTTACATCTGTCTTTGGTAGCCGATGAAGATTGAATCTGCTCTGTTGAACTACAGATTCTCCATTAAAATTCAGAGGCTAAAGTACATGAAGCTATTATTTATGCATTTGTCTTATTTTAAACATCTCCCCAACTCGGATCTGGATCATGTAGTTAGTTCTTTTCTTTATTTGCTTATAGTTAAATGTGAC
Source organism: Chloranthus sessilifolius (assembly GCA_021018995.1). NCBI lineage: Eukaryota > Viridiplantae > Streptophyta > Magnoliopsida > Chloranthales > Chloranthaceae > Chloranthus > Chloranthus sessilifolius. Next base: position 47,482,732 of record CM037596.1, read on the forward strand.
ACAATCCAACACTCTCTTTTATCTATTCTTTTTTTTAGATAATTATAGAGCCAGATCTGGTAGCACAGATCTGGAGGTGTAGCTCTCACTTTAGACAAAATTCTCTGTGGACGATCTTGAAATACTTACTTTTAAAACTTGCTACAATTGGCCCTGATCTTGCAGGCCAGTGTTAGCCCCAATGTGCTGATATCTTCATAAGTTAACATCCATATAACCTAGCATTCTTTAATTCTTTAATTTTTGATTCATAATGCACACAATTATGGCACACTTGGAGCGACAACAAGTTTTTGGCGCCGCTGCCGGGGAAGTTTGTTCTAAAATAGATAGACCTATGTTTATTTTCATTTATTTATCAGTCATTTATTAATTTTGTTGTTATTTTTATGCGTGTCTGGTATGTAAAAGGAAAGGAAAGTTCTTAAATAGACAGGTTTTTGTACAAACTCTCTCTGAAGTTGTATGTTTGGCGGAGAACCCTCAATCTGAGATTCTCCCGTTAAATTCGAGTTGAAAGACTCTAAGAAACCGGCATACATCACGGACATCTGCTTTGAAATGGGTGAAGAAACGAGATTGTTAAGAGACTACTTTGCCCGGTGCTTATAATTCCCCATTTTGCATTCAATTTCCCACGGTGGAGGAAATTATGAAATTAAGTCCTCCACCATCCAAATGTTGCCTTCATTCCATGGATTGAGTAAGGAAGACCCTTACAAACACATTGATGAATTTTCGGCTTTATGCACAACATTTAACATAGTGACTGGTCCAGAGGCAACCAAGCTTAGGCTCTTTCCTTTTCATTAAAGGACAAAGCTAGAGCATGGTTATCTATGTTAGCACCAAACAAAGATCACATCATGGAATGATTTGCAATGTCAATTTTGTCAAAATATTTCCCAATGACTAAAACCACCAACCGAGACAAAGCATCATCTCTTTCTCCCAAAACTCAATGAAACTTTCCATGAAGCATGGGAAAGGTTTAAAGAATCATAAGGCAATGCCCTTACCATCAAATTCTAAATGGCACCTGGTTCAAAGCTTCTATCAAGGAACCCGATCGGAAGGGCAAGAACATGGTGGATGCCTCTTGTGGAGGTACCTACTTGCGAAAAGCAGTTGAAGAGGTTTGGGACCTCTTTGAGGTGATTGGAGAAAATTCAACCCAGGAATCTCCGCCAAGGGACACCGAGAATCCAGCTAGGATGAATAATCCCCAATTCACAAGAGGGAAAGTTTATGAAGTCAATGAGTGGAAAGGAAAGTGGATAATTTGACCACAAAATTTGATAGTGATGGACTCATTTAAAGCTCCAAATGGGTCAAGAGTAGAGGAGGCATGTCGATATGCTAGTCCCCACTCATTCCATTGATCAATGTCCTTCACGCATCACAATTTCCAACTCATGATGGAACAAGCTCATGAGTCTTATGGATGATGCAATCGAATGACTACCCATGGAGATCTCATCCTAATCTCGGTGGAATCGGAAATTACCATCCCCAACAAAATGACCCCAAAAATCAATTACCTTTCAAACACCTTTCAGCCATATCGGAAATTTTTATAATAAATCAAATTTTCAGCCTAACCAACAACAAGCCATGCGTGATGCACCAGCCCCCTCCTAGATCCCGACCTTTGAAGAGCGGGTCTTGAGTTCACTTCAAAATCTTGGAACTACATCTGCATCGTGAACCTTCACAACGAGCATTAAAAAATTGAAGAAACTCTGGGCCAACTCTCAAATTCATTGGCTAAGAGAGAAGAGGGTAAACTACCACCAACCTGTGAACAATCCTAAGGGATGGTTCATGGTTGGAGAATCCTCAAATGGCCATGAGGAAATCAAAGTGACTACTTTGAGAAGTGGAAGAATAATAAACAACACATTAGGTAGTGAAGAGGAAAAAGATGAAGAACAAGTGCGAGAACAACAATTTGGATAGCAATATGGTCATTGATTTACATCGAAAATTCAAAAATGAAAAAATGAAAAAAAATTGTTGAAAAGATGAGGAGGAGAAATTTGTTCCTCACCTCCCATTTCCCCATGCAATGAAGTTTCTCCTTTTGACAAAGGAAACACAAAATTGAGGAAATGATGGAGACATTCAAGCAAGTTAAAATTAATCTACCTCGCTTGATGCAATCAACAGTCCTCGCTATGCAAAATTTCTCAAAGAGGTGTGCACCCACAAAAGGCAATCTAGGATACATTTATCCAAGAAGGCCTTTCTTTGTGAGAAAATCAACCAAGTGCTATCAATTGCAACACCACCTAAGATGCAAGACCACAGAATCCCCACAATCCCTGCATCATTAGGGAGCACACCATTGAGAAAGCCTTGCTAGATCTGGTGCTAGTGTCAACTGCTTCCCTATTCTATCTATGAGAAGCTAGGTTTGGGAGAATTGAAACCCACTCAAGTGGTGTTACATAGTGACAGATCTAAAAGGAAACCTATGGGGTTGATTGAAGATGTTTTGGTAGGAGTAGACAAGTTTTTCTACCTGTGACTTTTTGGTGTTGGACATGGAACCAACCAAAAGTACCACTTGCCATCCTGTCATTACAGGAAGACCATTCACAGCTCTGACTAATGCATGCATTCAATGCAGTGTCCGGCATCATGGAGGTGTCTTTTGGAAATATGAAAGTTAAATTGAATGTGTATAATCGTCATACTCAACCTCAATTCTCTCGAGGAATGTTTCCATGTTGACATCATTGATGAAATTTGGTGGAGGAGTCTTTACAAACATTTACGCAAGGTAAAGACTCCACCACGTAATTTAAAAATGATTGGGGATCCACCGAGAAAGAAGGAAAAGGAGATCAAATTCAGAGTCTGCTTTGTGCAAGGCACTCACCAACAATCATCAAGTTCTCTCTCTTGGAGACTGCTCCTCTCCCTCTTCCACAAGTTACCAAGGTACCTTTCTTTGCCCTCTTTTCTCACCCACGAATTGGAACTCAAACGGCTCCCCAAAAATCTGAAATATGTGTTTTGGGAGATCATCAAACACTACTGTGATTATTTCTTCCTCCCTTACAAAGGAGCAAGAAGAGGGAGTAGGTAGTTCTAAACAAGACAAGAAAGCAATTTGGACCATTGTCGATTTAGGAGGAATAAACCCAAATGCATGCATAAGATCCACTGAAGAGGATGCCAAGCCTTCTAGAGAAATGCAAGAAGGTTGAATCCTCACATGCAAGAAGTGGTAATGAAGGAAGTTGTCAAGGCTAGATCTTTGGGTCATTTACCCCATTTGATTCTCGCTTGGTAGCACCCACAGTGTGGTGCCTAAGAAATCTGGCATCATCAGTAGCAAATTGAATCTGGTAAACTTATGTCCACCGACAAACAACTGGATGGAGGGTCCATAGACTACGTAAAATTAAATACCATGACAAGGAAAGACCATTTCCCCTCCCTTCATTGACCAAATCCTTGATAAGCTTGCGAGCAAAGCTTACTCACGCTTCCTTGATGGGTACTCGTTACAACCAGATCCTCTGTACCCAGGACCAAGAAAGACCACCTTCACCCGCCTTTGGCACTTTTGCCTATAGGAGGATGCCCTTTGGTCTTTGCAATGCCCTGCTACTTTTCAAAGATGCATGTATGCCATCTTTTACGACATGATTGATCAATTCATGGAGATCTTCATGGATGACTTTTCAATTTATGGAGCGACTTTTCCCAATGCTTACACCACCTCAAGTTGGTGTTGCAAAGATGTGAAGAAACCAATTTGGTTCTAAGTCGAAAGAGTCATTTTATGGTCACCCAAGGCATTGTCCTAGGACATGTGGTCTCCCATAAAGGCATAGAGGTGGACCAAGAAAAATTGATCTAATTGCACATTTGCCTCCTCCCGTAAGCAAATCAAGTAGTTTCTTAGGGCATGCAAGATTTTATAGGAGGTTCATCAAAGATTTGATAAAATTTCCAAGCCACTCTGTCATTTTGTGTCAAGATGTTCCTTTTGTGTTTACTAATGAATGCATGAGCCTTTGAGGTCCTTAAGAAATGTCTCGATTTCAGACTCCCATCTTGCAGCCCCCGACTATTCAGTTCCCTTTGAGTCGATGTGTGATGCATCGGACTATGCCCTAGGAGCCGTCCTAGGCGTAGAAAGGATAAGCTTCCCCATGTCATAGCTTATGCGGCCAGATCCATGATAGATGCCCAGCTCAACTACACAACAACTGAAAGAGCTGGCCATTGTGTTTGCATTGGAAAAATTCGTGCCTTATGTTTTAGGTTCACAAATTGTGGTGTTCGACCACTCGCCTAAAGTACCTTCTCTAAGAAGGATACCAAGCCCAGACAATCGTGGATCCTCCTATTACAGAGTTTGATCTACTGATTAAGGATAAGAAAGGAGTGGAGAATGTGGTGGTCGATCACTTATCCGAATTCTCAATACCGAGGATGATAGCTTACCCATTAATGAATCATTTCGATGAGCAACTTTTTGCCATCAATACCCACATCCTTGGTTTGCAAACATAGTCAACTTCTTGGCTATTGGATGATTCCTCAACATTCGAATAGACTGGATAGAGATCTTTTCTTCTCACAAGTAAAACATTTCATTTGGGAAGTTCCTTATCTATTGAAGAATTGTGCACTAAGTGATCGTAAAGTGTGTCCCTGACCATGAATTCCCCGCATATTGTCAATGTGTCATGAATAGTTGGAGGCCATTTCATCACAATAAACAAATGTAGAAAAATTTCAGGTGGTTTCTATTGGCCCACAATCTTTAAAGATGCCTTACAAAGATCAGAATCTTGCCGAATCGCCAAAATCAAGATTTCCAAAAGAAACTCAATGCCCTCGCAACAACTCGTAGTTGAGTTGTTTGATGTTTGGGGCATAGATTTTATGGGCCCTTTCCCTTCTAATGGAAACAATTTCATCTTGGTAGTGGATTATGTCTCCAAATGGATTGAGGCCATAGCTACCAAATCCAATGATCACAAAGTGGTTTTAAGATTCCTCAAAGACCACATTTTTCCCGATTTGGATTCCCAGAGCCATCATTAGTGATGGGGAAGCCACTTTTTGACAATGCTTGACTCTCTATTAAAAAGTACTCTGTCACTCCTGAGTAGCCACTCCCTATCATCCACAAACCAAAGGGATGTGGAGATTTCAAATAGAGATCAAACACATTTTGGAAAAAAGCTGGAAGAAGGATGAAAGGACCGGTCCTTTAAGCTTAATGATGCTTTGTGGGCATCTGAGGCGCCTACAAGACTCCTATAGGGATGTCCCCTTTCGAGGGTTTATGGCAAGGCATGCCATCTACCAAGAGAATTAGAATATAAGGCCTTGTGGGCAATCAAAACTTTTAATATGGATCTAGCTGCTGGTAACCACAAGCTTCAACTCAAGGAAGAACGAGGATGGATGCCTACACTAGCTCCAGTTGTACAAAGACAAGGTTAAATCATTCCATGATAGGAGCCTCATGAGAAAAGAGTTCATACCGGGTCCAAGGTATGGTTATTCAACTCTAAACTTAAATTCTTTCGGCAAATTGAGATCCGGATGGGAAGGGCCATACATTCATCAAGGCCTCCCCTCGAGGGCGTGGATATTTCAGATCCCAAGGATGGAAGAATACTCAAGGTAAATGGTCGAGGCTCAAACCATGCATTGAAAACACCCGGAGCCCTTGTTTGCCCACCTTTCATCATGAATCTCCAAAATCGATGGTAGAAAAGTGTATAATATGTTTGTACAACATTGTTTTCCGATTTTTGCGGTTCGTCTTATTTTCTTATGCATAGTGTAAATACACTTCAAAGTTCAAATCGCAAAGTAAAAAGTACTTTTCGAAAGTTCAAAGTTCTATTCAATTGATTACGGAGTCAGATGAACTACTCGAAAAGAACCATGTTCTGCTCGAATAGTTAAAATTTCCTTTTCGAATAGAAAATGGGAGAAGTCCTGAAAAGATCTTTGAGCCAAATCCATTTCAAATAGACATCTTGAAGCTTCGGTTCTTTCAACTACACTTTCTCGATTTTTTGCCTTGTTTCAATTTTTCCAGATAATGTGACCATGCCACCTTTGACCCAGCGAGGTCACTGTGCCCCATAGGTTTGGGGGTATGGCAAACTGGTCCTTCCCATGGGATAATTAGCCTAAGGGCATGACAATCACCAAAGTAATCAGGAAATGAAACAATTTACTTAAGAATCATGACAATGTGGAAATTTTAAAATTTTCTTTGCAAGAATTTAGACATTCTAAACCCTACAATATTCCACATTTCCATGATGTTAACACCTGGAAAATACACTTGTATTAGCACATAGCAAGTCCACGGAAGAGAAAAAGGTAAAGATATACTTAAAAGCTCAAGGAAAAACCATAACCGGTGAAATTGAGCCTATATGTTTTACATCTCTGTTGAAGAGTGACCGAGGCAACCCTTTTCTCGATTCAAAGGAATGGGAGGCATTAGATCCACTAGAAATTAGGAAACTCCAAATCAAAAAACAAACAAGACATTCATGAAATCGAGGAAAAGATCAAGGCCTTCTTTGACGACTTGAGCTTAATAGAACCAACCAAGAAAGATCTGCCCTTGTTTGTACCCCAATTGAGCTATAAATCCTACAATGCTTCATCAAAACAACCATTTTCTTGCACACAACCAATGGAACCAATTCACCTTCCTCACCTTGAGAATTGAGTTAAAGGAGAAAGAAGTAAAGATGGAACATTTACGGGCAAATATCAAAATAAATGAAGAAGAAATACCTCAAAATGGGCGTATGGTGGTGAGAAAGTAAAAGAAAAACAATGTGAAAAAGAAGCAAGCAAAAAAAGGCAAAAAGGGGAACTTTATGTTGAAAATTCAAGATCAAAGGAAGAAGAACTGAGTACTTTGAACACGAGAATCTCAAAAGAAGCTAAACTCAAGAAGGTGGAGTCATGAACCACCTCCTTCAATTCCTGACTTCTCAAAAATTCAAACACCTGTTCAACCTTCCTATCCCTGAAACCTCACTCCACGAGCCATACAACAAACCCAGCCTAAAAGTCCTTGTGATCCAAAGTTGAGTGAACTGTCATGTGGAGATAAGCAGTTTCCCAATCTATGGTGAGGAGATGTCAAGGATGCCAGCACCTGAGAATCATGCCTATGCTCCTGCTTACAATCCTATTTGAGGACTGTAATTGCTCTTGAGCTGTGTGAAATAGTGCAACCCTCATATTTACATGGTGAGTGAAAACCCTGGTGAGAGTTGAGTTTGAAATCAAATTATTTGGGGTAACATCAAAACTGAATTCTCAAATAGAAGGCAAGCTTTTCATTAATTTTTCTTGTAAAAACTTTTTGACACCAACTGAGTGAATGGTAAAGGAATTACAGCAGAATTTTAGTTTTGAACTGATGTTTTCTTAAAAATCTTCTTACAACCTGACTGATGCAGATGTGAATAATCTGATTCGATAAAAGTTTGCTTTAATGTAATCGCATTGATCTTAACTGATTTATTGGAGAAGTTTGTGGGTACCTTCACTGAAAACCCTCAGGAGACTTCACTCCTCCACTAGGGATCACCTAGGGGTTTAAAAGGCTTGTTGCATATGCTAAATGCAATTGTGCTCCCTACAAAAATGGCTTTTCATTCTATTTTTAAATTTTGTCTTTGCTCAGGGACTAGCAAAGCTTAGGTTTGGGGGTGTGTTGAGAACTGGAAAATACCATTTTTCACCCCTTAATCTGGGCCTTGATAGACCCTTGAGAGAACTAAATAAGTATTTTAAGTGCCTATGTTGCGGTAACAATAAAGACATGCTTAACCATAAAAGCGCTCAAAGTGCCAAAAGATGACAATCCATGTCACCAAAGGAAGGAAGTGAAGAAACAACCTCATCACCGTGGAAAGGTCTAAATAGAAGAGGCAAAGACCAGAAGAGAAGCAGGAACATTTCGAGCAGAAATGCACTCTGAGTTCTTTTCGCAAAAGAACTTGCACTTTTCAGAAGAACCTTGAACTTTGCGAAAGAAGAAAACACTCCTCGAAAAGAAGATTAAACTTTGCGAGCGAGCTTGAAGTCATTGAACTTTGCGAAAGGCCCTAAACTCTGCGAAAGGACTAAAACTCCAGTGTAGCAAGAGCATCGAACTCCTCGAAAGAAGATTGAACTTTGAATCGAGCTTGAAGTCATTGAACTTATGCGAAAAGGCCCGTGAACTCTGCGAAAAGGTATTCTGGAGATTCGCAGCTTTAACAAGGGCAATTCAGTAATCTGCTACACGCGCCCCAATGCATTGAAAAGCCCAGAGACATTCCGGAAGATTCTGAGCACGAACCAAAGGCATATTCCACCCCATGTGAACACCCAAAGATGAAATTACTTGGCGGGAACTTCTAGAAACTCTAACAAACTTTCAAAATGCATAACAGAATTGATGCCTCTGTTTCCTGATTGGCTGAACCAGATCAAGCAGTTCTGATTGGCCAGAACAGATCTGGATCCTAGTGCTCGACTCCTATTGGTTGATACAGATCTATCCAATTCCGATTGGTTGATACACATTTGAGCTGGCCTAGGGAAAACTATAAATCGAACCATTTGCCCAATTTGGGCATCCAGTTTTAGAGTTTTCATCTCTGTTTCCCTCATTCCGGTCGGATAGCTTATCCGAACCCACGTAATCCTTCTTGTAGTTTACCTTTGAGAGCCATTGTGAGTGATTTGTACTTCCAAGTTCGGATTCAAGACTGTAAGTCCGAGGGCTCTCTAAGAAGCTCGATCTAAGTCCGAGGGCTCTCTAAGCCGTGCTCTGTAATTGTAATTTTGGATTTTAAAAGGTTCTGTAATTTGTGTCTTCTCCATTGGAGTCATGTAGGGTTCGAATGTTCACCTTAGTGCATTAGACTTCTTTAGATTCACTCATCCGCATGCAACTTCCTTAATTCATCACCCCACAATGAATTGTAACCTAATTCTAGCGGCATTTACGATGATGTTCATGTTACGAACTAAAGAATAGGCCACAACTATTGGATGATCTGTGACCATTTAAGTGGATGGATCATAGCCATAAGTCTAAACCTATTCCTTAATTCGGATTTATTTCTCTTACATCTCTTTGGTAGCCAGGATGAAGATTGAATCTCTGAACTCTGATTCTCCATTAAAATTCAGAGGCTAAAGTACATGAAGCTATTATTTCTGCATTTGTCTTATTTTAAACATCTCCCCAACTCGGATCTGGATCATGTAGTTAGTTCTTTTCTTTATTTGCTTATAGTTAAATGTGACACAATCCAACACTCTCTTTTATCTATTCTTTTTTTTAGATAATTATAGAGCCAGATCTGGTAGCACAGATCTGGAGGTTTATCTCTCAGTTTAGACAAAATTCTCTGTGGACGATCTTGAAATACTTACTTTTAAAACTTGCTACAATTGGCCCTGATCTTGCAGGCCAGTGTTAGCCCCAATGTGCTGATATCTTCATAAGTTAACATCCATATAACCTAGCATTCTTTAATTCTTTAATTTTTGATTCATAATGCACACAATTATGGCACACTTGGAGCGACAACAGTAGGCCCATAATCTCAAGCTTTATTGTATATGGAAGATTGGAACAAAAAAGATCTCCATCAACTGATTAAAAGCAGTCAATAGTCTCGCACATGCAAACGGCAAACCCATAGTTGGTAAGAAAGAATTTATGGTTGCAGATAATGATATCGATGGGAAAAAAATTTATTCAAAACCAGTAACTTGGTGACTATGCTCTGAACTCTTAGCTCAATTGAAATACTATGGTTGAAACTATGAAAGATTTGAAATTATTGTTGTTTCATATAATTAAAGTGAGTATATTTTGAATAGTAATATTATAAATAATTTGATCCGAAAAGCATTGTCACGTAAGAAGAACTTATAAAAAACATATAATTATAAGAAGACCGCCAAACAGTCACATATTGCAATATGATAAAAATATTAAAATGTGCACAAAGACAATCAAACATACTTACATTGCAATAAAAATGCAATGACAATAAGCAAGATTTCAGTTGGTGGTGTATTGCAAAGAAAACGCATTACAAAATGATATCATTGAACTGTCCAAACAGACCCTCAACAATTTTGGAGGCACCATACATTGAAATCATCTTCAACTATTTCTCCATACCTTCGTAAATTATCCAATTTCTCAACAATCCAATTTCTATATATAGTCCATTGAATGATCATAAATATAATCTATTTTCAGTTAATCAAGTCTTCAATTAAATTTCTTATCATTGCAGGAATTGTTGTTATCTTGTTCCATCCATATGCTCCACCCAACAACTAAAGATAAGTCCCCCAAAGAATATAACCTCTCGAGACAAAGGACCATTAGCCAATAAGGCTTGCATACTTATTTGGACTCACCCCCTTAATCTCTTTTTTTTATTGAATAAGGAAAGTAGAAAGTAAGCAACACTAGCTTAATCGCACACCAAGAAACTAGAAAGTAAGCAAAAATAGGTCATCCCTTGTATTATGCAGAAGGGGTGAGATTAAGGGGGTGAGTCCAAATAAGTATGCAAGCCTTATTTTTGCATAATACAAGGGATGACCTATTTTTGCTTACTTTCTAGTTTCTTGGTGTGTGATTAAGCTAGTGTTGCTACGGAAAAACAAGGGGGGGAAATAACAAGTGAAACAAAGTAGCAAGCTGCTACGGAAAAACAGCCAAACAAGGCCAAACAAAAAAAGAAAAATCACTGCACCAAAATAGAAAAATGTCTTCCCTGATAAGCATACCAACTTTCACAGGGAAATCTGCAAATTGGTTTTGACTCCCACCGAATGACTGCTCTGAACATGCATTCAGCTAACAGGTCCAATTCTCTAATCAAATTTCCAAAAAACTGCCATGGAGCACCCTGACCCCCCCTCTCAGCCATTCAATACAGTCCCCCAAAACCACAATTCTTTGCCAACCTCTTTCAACACTGCTGAAGCCTCCCTCAACCTCTCTCGACTCCTTCTCGACCTCTCTCTCTCTCAACTCCTCTACCTGTCAAAAATTTGTTGACCATCACGCGCCCCCATGGGAAGAAAATCCTGGCTATGCCACTACACACTCACCACAGGCGAAGAAATAGGCCTCGTCAATGATCGCCTGCTCATCTCTAATCACTCCACCTCCACTTGCATACCATGGGTTTTCAAAGTAGCACCCATCTAAATTGAGTTTAACATAATCCAATGGAGGAGACATCCACTTACTACATTTAGGCACTTCCCACCAATTTCTGATAATTTCTTCCTTATCAATACCTATAAAACAGTTTTGAATTGATACCCAAGAGGCTATTCGATTTTTAATCATGTTCACGATAGAATAAATGGGCAAAAATTTACTTTCAAAGATCCTGGCATTCCTTTCTTCCCATACTACCCAAATGATTGCCATGATCCTAGACTTCTTAGCCCAAATAATTGCAATGATTCTAGACTTCCATATGAGCCTATCCCACAACCTTTTGGGGCAATATAAAGAGGCAGAGATACCCCCACCAACACTTTCAGGAAATACAGGTTGGAACTTAAAAGCAGACAACACTAAGCCCATATTTTGCCAGTGAGTAAACTGGTGACTTGCATCCTTTTCATTGCAGTAACAAAGAACACGCCTTGAAGGAGAAATTACCTGGGGAAACCAACCTAGTTATCTTGATTCTAATTGAAACCTGATATTACACATCAAGGGAGAAGTAAAAATGTAAATAGTAGATGCTGAATTGTCACTGATCAATGATCACTTTGTCCTAATGATATAATAGATGTAATCTAATACCCTAAAAGAGAAAAACTTTTTATTACTGTTTAGATATAATAGATATAATCTAAAACCATATGAAAATGGGTTTAATCTATGTATAAAGTTATGTAAACCAAGCAGAGAAAATGAGAAAGACCTTATTTAGTTATGCTAAGGCCAAAACCAATCTACCTTGAAGCTATCCTCGTCGTCTCGCTTGAAGATAATGGATTAAAAATGCAACATCTTTTGCAATTATTTTCAAAATTTCAGCACTACATTTGAATGAACTCTATAAAATCTATAAGCACAACTTTCTCTCCCATCTAAATTTCTGTTGTTGCCCATCTAGCCCTCTTCTTTCATTTCAGCCCTATCTCATCTTCTTTTACATGATCAGTTCTTACCAACATGGTCTGTTGGTAAGAACCTAATTATTATGGTAGTCCTCACTACTATATTTTGGAAAACAGAGTCAATTCTTGAACTTCACATGTTGAGGCTAGATCTCAAACTTTTTAATTTGACCTCACACATTATGGAATACAAATTTTTATTTGAACTACAAAATAGCATGAGGTAGCATCATACCTGAGAGTTTGGGCTGTCAAGCTCTCTAAGGTGTAGGTTGTTTTTTAGACCAAAGCAAACACCAAAGAAAATAGGGAAAAAAGAACACATTAGTTCAACCATGACAATGCGGACAGAAACACTGCCTTCCTAAACAACTTAATCAGCATAACAGCAGAAACAAGCCTAAATTGGTCACCAGTTGAGTAGATCTTCATCAATTCTTACATCAAAGTCAAATACTGTGGCTATCCGAAGGTGGTGTTACTTTAGTAAAAATATAATTTCTACATAAAATTTAAACAAAAAAAAAATAGAGGAAGAGGAAGCTCTCTTACTTGGGGCCGGAAATATGCTTTGTGGTGAAGAACTCTGTTATTTGCCTTCACATTTATAGAGGTGGAAAGTCCCAAAAGAAAGTTCAAATTGAGCCCCTCATAATTTGCATTCACTGTAGCTTTCATGGCTACAAGCTCTATCTGCAGGCCTAATTTTTGTTCTCATCTACTGGTTTGAAGTAGGTACACTTCATTGCCGACCTGATAAAGCTGTGTTAGTTGCTGTATCCCATGTGAGTGCAATGAACTTAGAAAATAGAGTTATAGCTACAAAAGCATACCGTTTTCAATATTGAAAGAAGCAATGTGTAGTCTCTTCAACATGTGAATGTACTTTCTCTGATCTTTTCCATCAACACAGGTCTAGGCCTACAATACCCACCTTCTACCTATCATCTCTTCTTCAACTTACATCATTAACAACTGATAAATGAAACATCTTTTCATTTATCTGTTAAAAGATATAAAATTGCAATTTTTAGATACTTATAGGCTGCACATCTTCTTCAACCTACATCATATCTTCTTCAACCTACATCATTTATGAATTAAAAGCTCCTCCATAAAAAAATAAAATAAAAACAAATATGGAACAAATATGGTTGTGTTCTTGTTCCTCAGTTTTTCCTTCAAATTGACCAAAATCTATGAAAAAAAATTATAATGATAGGTAAAATTTATCTAGGGTTTTAACCCATCTGTAAAAATTTTCTACTCAGATCTTTAATCCACACAAAAACTATACATGAAAAAAATTATAATCACAGGTAAAATTTTATAGCTATTTTTCCTTCAATATTTGTGAATTAATCCCCAATCCATGAAAAAAATCATAATCACAGGTAAAATTTTATAGTTGTTTTCCCTTCAATATTTGTGAATTAATCCTCAATCCATGAAAAAAATAATAATCACAAGTAAAATTTATCTATGGTTTTAACCCAGCTGTAAAAATCATCTCCTCAGATCTTTCAATCCCCACAAAAACTAGCAGATACAAGGATTCTAACCTGAATAGAGTCGTTGGAAAATAGCTGTTGGCTGGATTTATCCACCTTTCTTTCAACGGCAAAGTATACTGGCGAGAGGAAATCTGAGCTCAAATTCTGAGCCTTTCCGGCCCAAAAACTCCGACGAGCAGATGTCGCTATCTCTCAGATTCATGCAGAAAGCGCCAAAATCGATGTGAACTCCCGAACAGCTGATTCACGTAGAAAACCCCATAATCGGGCTAAAATCTGAGTTAAAACTCAGATTCTGAGGGAGTTTGAACTCTCGAATGAGGCCTAAGGGTCTCATGGGCTAAGATAGGTAGGCCCAATAGAGAAATGGATTGGCCCAACACATTTTGATTAGTAAGGAGTGTTAGGTATGGGCTAGTTTCAAGAGGTCAATTAAAAAGGACCTGTTTAAGCTTGGCCCGAACTTGGCCCAAATTGATCAAATAAGTTCTTTTATATAGGAATTTTTGGGCCGGCCAATGGCCTGGCCCAACCTATCCTTCCATGGGCTGGGAATGGGCTAAGATAAGTTAGTTCGATTCATAAATGGGCTGAACCAGCCCATCCTGATTATGGGTATTAGCTACCTTCAATAGGCTAACTAAAATCTGTTCATTTAAGGCTCAAGCGAACCAGGAGCAGCTCATTTAAGCCTCAGGACCGGCCCATCTCTCTCTTTCTCTCTCTCTCTCTCTCTATCTCTCTCTCTCTCTCTCTCTCTCTCTCTATATATATATATATATATATATATATATATATAGGGGAATGGTCAGGTCCTACCAAGCAGAACGTGATTTGGAGTCCTACCTTAAGCGTAGTTCGCAAACCTTAAGCGTAGTTGGGAATGCTACCTAGCGAATTGGGTAACCCTAGTTCAAACACACAAAGAGTAGTTCATCTCAAAAGATACTCAGAAAAAAAACATTTAAATGAATTTTTTTAGTATTGCATTTATGAGTATTGTATTTTCTTTTTGTATTGCATTTTTACAAAATATTTACTTGTATTAAATTCTTAGTTACATTTTTAAATTATATATGGTAAAATAGAGTATGAGTATTATTTTATTTGTCAAAAAAAGTTTGTGGCAATTTTTTTTTATATTATAAAATACTATGAAACGGGGGCCCCATTTTAGGAACTTGCCTTGGACCCCCAAAATGTCTGGACCGGCCCTAATTCTATCGCACCCTATAATTTTTGAATTTATGAATGCGCTAATAAATTTTTTATATGAAAAATCTTCATTCATAGTTCAATAAACTTGTGTTAGTTCAAAAAACTTGTGTTTCTATTTGTTCACATATCAATGCTGAGCAGCTTGACTTTTCAACATCTGGAGGGATAGTTCTTTAATTTAAAATATACATGAATTCTTTTTTGTCGAGAAAAAATCATATATCCAAAAATCGTATATTAATAAATGAATCATCTACAAATAACCATTAGTTCATCAAAATAGTCATTAATGGACCAATGCGACCTACTCCAGACCGAAGTAGGCTATGATATATTACAACAGCATATTAGATAACGCTCAACCCATAGTAGACTCAATCAGTTAGCCGGGAACTGCTTTACACTACATCATAGACTGCTTTGAAATCCAAAACACTTCTGTTATTTGATATGGACGCATTGGCCCAACAGAGTCTACTATGGACGCGTTGGAGTTGACTTGATATTCACTACGTGAAAAAGCCCAAAAAACCACTGCCTTAAACAATAGTTTTTTCAAAAAACTACTCATCTTTGTGATGGTTTTTTCAAACTCTTGCCTAAACAATTGTAAAAAGGAGTGGTTTTTTACCACTATACAAGGCAGTGGTTTATGAGTTCATAAACCATCGTCTTGTATATGGTAAAATAAACTCCTCCTTTTACAATTTAGAAGCGATGTTTTATACAAAATTTTTTAAAAAAAAAAAATTACGTCGACAATTTTTTATACAAATTTTTTTAAAAATAATATTTTTTTTATGCTTTTTTTTAATGCAATATTTTTTATGCTTTTTGTAATACTTTTTTTTAATATAATTTTTAATGCTTTTTTTTTTTTAATACTTTAAAAAAAATTATATAAAGAAAAAAAACTATTAGTCTCATATTTAAACACATCCATTCAACTCAAATGCAAATCATTCAATGCCATCAATAAATAAAATAGATGCCCAAATTTTTTATTCAAGCAAAAGATTGCATCTCAACTTATGACCCAACCTTTCAAATCAACCAAATATTTTAAACTTTACATACTAAATCCTTTTATTCAAACAGAAAAAAAGAAGAAAAGAAAGAGAGTTAACAATCTAAGGACTCCATGACCTATTTTCATAATTAAAAAAAAAAAAAAATGTGCTTCGCCTCTCTCCAAAGTATCCCGTCCCTAGTGATCCGTTTGAGGTGAGCTTCAAATCGAAAAGCTTTGCCTGAAATCAAAAGGAGAACGTAATTAAATATTTATAATATTAAGCAATTAAATTAAGATATTTATGATATTAAGGAATTAAACAAATAATACTCTAAGCACATAACAAATTTCAAACACATACTTCACATAAGGATAGAAGAGCCATAGAATCAGTCTTACTTTTGCGATACAATTGAAATCCCCACAAACAATAACAGGAGCATCATTCCAATCCAAATTTCTTCTCCACTTACCAAATTTCTGTCTTTTCTCCTGCCAAATATGTACTGATAATTGTAGTGGGCATTGCAAAAAAATTGAAGTGAAGGGTACCCTTGGCAGGCATGAACCCTGTTTTTAGAATTTGGTCAGGCATGAACCAAATTTCAGCTCTTCCCACAGGAATCAGTAAGCTATTTTTCTTTTGCAAAAGATACTGTTGTGAGTTGTGACCTACTTTGCATTCCTACCCAAGCATAGTAAGCAGCAAAGAAAATCTCTCATGTTTGCCAAATAATTAGCGAGGTCTCCTGAAAAAACATTGCCACAGTGTTTCCACTCTAGATTTCTTTCACTATTCTATAGTGGAAAGCAAAATATACCTCTACTCTAGATAACACGTAGAGATTATTCTTGGAAGCAGCAACAATTTTCCATATAAATGAAACTAAGGAACCAAAAAGAAAACACACATATCTTGCCTGTTTTTGAAACTGCTGTTGCTTAGCTCGTTTCTCTAGCATGGTTTTTTGGCGGCCCTCGTAAAACCCAAAATCATCCAATATGCAAGTCTTACTGGTATAATCCTTAAATATTTTCAGAAAACGACGGACCACGATCAAATTTCACACCACAACCAAATGGTGCAATTATTATCACATAAACTGAAAGTAAGGCGGGAAGCCAGAAAGGGACTAAATTTTTTTAAGTCTAGCACGAGGGCTACCTTAACCCAGAGTTGACAGTATGAGGACCAGTCTACAAAAGATTTATCTTCACTTATTTCAAATTTATTAACTAGGCCTTCCATTTTAAATCTCAATAAAAATGGGAATTTGATTAGCGGGTAACTAATTTGCTAAAGAAATTGTATTCAAAAGTAACTAAGATTTTTTCCAAGGCATTCCACTAAATGTAGAAAATTAGGGCATTGTTTTCCTGCCATTTTCACTGAGTAGACTCTTAGTTGAGTGAATATGGTGCGGGCATGCCATGTCTGGTTCCATCAATCAAATCGATTGCACAAGATGTATGGCACGATGCTAAGCTAATCTTGCATAACTTTAATTGGCATGCAAGATTATGGGAGAAATTGGTTATATAAAATGGAGTTCCCCGATTGGGACAGGAAGATAAAATGAGGCGAGAAACTTCTCATATTACAACATTTATTATACTCCTAGAAGAGTGACTCAAGCAGAAAATGAGAATTGTAGCTATTTGTTTATCAAAACTGGTTTCTGGTAAAAATCGATTATCATTAACTGCTTCAAAATAGCTGTACCTTTCCAAGTTGATCAAATCCATCCAGCTGATTAAGCAGTTCCATTAGCGTCCTCTGGATCTCACGATCTGCGCTTGTCCCCTCAACAAAAGCACGGCATCCCCAATGGCATCAATTTCATTCATGAAAATGATGCAGGCTTGACAGTGGAACCGTAAAATTAGAACTGAAGAACCAATTTAACTTTGAATTTATCATACATAAAGACATGGCAAGTATCAGAAGAGACTCAGTCAACTAAGGAAGTGGAGAATATGCAACGCTTCAACCAAACATACAAAATCAGAAGGTGAAAAAACCACAAAAAAACATAAATACAAATTCTCAAAAACTTTGATGAGTGAGACGATAACATGGTATTCAAAACAAAAGGTACTGCCATGTTGTGGGATGGAAATTATCAGAGACTGAAAAGTATTTCCAGGAATTTGATTTCTTACTTGGTGATCGCGTGCATATCCAAACATTTCTCGGATCAATCGTGCACTTTCACCTATGTATTTATCAATTATAGCACTAGAGACCACCTGCACACAGATCAATTGATTCACAACATTCAATTTATGACCTAAATGTGTAGAACAGACTAATTAAACTTTTTCTAAAACAAGCTAAGATTACCTTGAGAAAATTGGCATCTATATTGCTGGCAATGGCTCTGGCTAATAGTGTTTTGCACATGCTCCGGAGGACCGTAGAGAAGGACACCACTGAAATAATTATAATCGATATCTTTTGAAAATGCTTTGCAGTGCGCATAAGCATATGATTTTATCTAAATTTTACTTGCTCGGGAGATTGATTAAATAGGAAGTGCCACTCAGAATACTGCTAAATCAAATATATGAAAACAATTTGACCAGTGATTAGAGTCGAGGCTTCTTTAGACATCAAAATTTGACAATGTACTGCTAATTACCTTAGGAGGTTTAATCCCTACTCTGATGAAGAGTTCAAGGTTCATGAGAGGCAGCTCGGCCAATACTCATACTATAGGTATTGTCGAGAACTGATCGATATCGGCTGATCCTGATTGACACATATTTTTCATTATAAAAAAAACACTAATTCACTATATCTTGGACCGATACCCGATACTGATAGCTTTGGTCCTGGCTTATAGATGGGCTCGACTCGTCAACAGCCCTGGAGCTATGATTTATTATTAGGAATGGAGTGGGTATTAAAGTGCTAGTGGCATTGGCTGTGCAGTCCTGTGTTAATTGTGAACCACTAAACAAGCCAAAGGCTTACTTCGTAGGTCCATATGCCCCATCTATGTGAACCTCTTCTAAGGATAGACCTGTTCTACGCAGGACGATTGCCCAGAGAAAAAAAGGATCAAGAAAAATTCCAGTGAAAGGGAACATTATTAATTGCTTAATTCTTAGTTGATAGCGTACTGAATTATACAAATTATATTGCTTAACTAATTATACAAATTATATAAACCAGTTAAGAGTTTACCTCGAGGAAATCTATAAGAGCTGGATCCAACTGTTTATCTTGAGAAATATCAGAAGTTTGCAGCTATAAATGGAAAAATCATCTTATTAATATGCGGGAACCTAAACAAATAGTAAGAAAAAACTACAATATAGAACATATATTCTCCACTCAGCTAAGAATCTGCAATATTGGCTCATAACAGAAAAGCTTCTTGCGGATTCTATTGGGTAATTTCATTAGGAATTGAGCAGTTTCACATTGCTATGGCCAAGGTGCATAGGTGAGAAATACAATCATTTTTTTTGCCCCGCACCTGTCCCGAGGCACAAGAATGTAACTCTAGAATGAATAGACCCATCAAAAGAGATGTTGGTTTCCATAAAATTTTATCAAAGCAGCTCAGCAGAGAGGTCCAACTTGCTCTGACAGCTCATAGGATTCTCAGAACTCACACGAGGTCGAGCAATGAGGAATCAGAACGTGGCTCGTGGAAAGGACCATGAAATACAAAAATAATAAAAGCTGTTGAATCTATTACACTTTCCAAAGCTTACCTCTTTACCAACAAATATGAGTGCAATATCAACAGACTGCTGATGGTTTTCCCTAAATGAGTGCAATGCTTGAGGCAGGGCCTTAAAACATAAACTTTTTCCTCTAGAACCCTATGGTACCCTAAAGCAGCATGAGCTAAGCCATGTAGATGTGTACCTGTTAAAAAGAAAATAATCTTAGGAGGTGAGAATGACAATGGCTGATTCGATCGAAACAACCAAAAATTTTTACCATATAGCTTACCAAGATTGCAGGAAACCTTAGAGCACTTCATTTGCATATATTGCATACCCGCTTTAGTAGTGCAGAGAGTATGACTCAATTCCTACAAAAATTTCGAGTTATTGGAATAAATTAACTCACCTAGTTACTAAATAACTGTTTATAGTAACTTCTTACTTAATAAATGACAAAAGTTACTATATACAACAAATTTTCAATGTAATAACATAACATCCCAATTAAATACTTGAATATCTTTTTGTTGTTGGCCAAAGAGCACCCCTTGCTTCAGAAGTTGGTGTTTTGATTCCTCTTCATTGATTGAATTTACCCGGAAGTGTTCCTCCTTGACTCAAAGGGCATTAACATTTTCCCTCTCCGTTTATACACAAAAGTAAGTAATTCAGCTCAACAGTCAAAGATTTTTTCCAGATTCATCTTTAGTGCCACTATAATATCGATTATTGCACTAAGCATTGACCAAGGATACAAGTATACAACCATGGAAAAATCCACATTGCAATTCTATCTTAAAAATGCTTCTACGCGATCTATTTATAGTATTTAGTACTAAAGATAATTATCCAAAACTTAAGATCCACCTACCAAAATCTTAGCTTTTGGAAGGGATTTTTTGCCATCAGATACAACCAGATCTTTTATTGCTCTGTTGATTATGAAAAAAACTAAAATTAATAACGTTAATGAAGAATTCAAAAAAATATGCCCATCTAAGATTATTTCAGTCTGGATTACAAGGAGAAGGACATCACCATGGATTAAACAAAGGGTAGCTCTATTAGCCCACCACCCACCTGCCCCCAAAACTCATCTACAGGTGGGTTAGGTGGGTGCTTTAAGAGTTTTGATGGGTGCTAATAGAGGTACCTAAAATAAATGATCAAGATAATCCTACGGACAATTAGAGTATTACAGGTTAAAGAAATTAAGATTGAAACACTGAAAGATGATCGAAATTAAGAACTTATCATAGGCACATGTCTCAATTAGAATTTTCAACGGGCTGGGTCAGTCCATTTATGGATCTACACGATCCGATTTTACACGAGCAAAAGAATTTGATGCGTCAAGTTGGGTCAGGCAATGCAGATTGGATGATCTTACTACCCCACATGATATTTTATATATAATAAATAAGGGTTTTGGATTTGATATTTTATATATAACTTGGGACTGGGTCGGCTTGACCCATGTCGGTTTTTCAGGTCGGGTCAAGCTTATACTTGGACACATTGGGTTAAGTTGGGTCAGGTCGGGTCGAGTGTCTACAAAGTTGAGAAAATGTAATTTGTTTTAATCTCATGATTGGAAGCCTCAACCAAAGAATCACTCTTATAAACGGTTCAAACCTCCATGCATACCTTCTCTAGGGCGTGAATGACAGATATCTAGATCAGAGATTCCACATGGCACACATCGATTTAGATCAGAGATTCCACATGGCACACTCAACCAAGATAATGAGTAACATATGCTCAAGGATAATGATGGATGACTTTCGGTCTCAATTGACCTCGCCCTACTATGGGGGGCTCACAAACCGCCAAAAAGAAAGCGGGTAACAAAAAGTGTGCTATCTGTCTTAGTGTCTTTAGACCAAATTAAAATTCCATGTTATGGTTAAACACAACTATGCCTTGAGGAAAATATGAATAAAGGCAAGGAGGCCTCAAAGAAACTAGTGGAATAAGCAGCAAGCAGACATTCCTATTACAACTAGATCTGAGGTGAATTCATAGCCTCCATACGAACTGTATGACCGATCCCAAATTCTCCAATTATCAATAGTGGTCCATCTACAACTCAAATGCATCCCCCCAACCCCCGGCTAAATAAATAAATAAAATTTTTCTAGGGGGGCACCATTGAACAGACTTGACTAGCTTTGGTTGGTAGCTTCAGTATCATGATTTGCATATTGGGTCCAAGATCATAGCCTTAGCTCATGGCACAGCTCATACCCAGCCCATATGCACCCTTTCTCCAACAAATGGACCTCCCAAAGGCAGAATTTGTGCAAATTTTTCAGTTTAGGCACAGTCCCTATCATTTGCCTTAGAGCCAAGAGCTCCATAGTCCATAATTTTTGAATAATTTATATCCTCAAACCCTTTCTATCAAAACATGATTTTTACCCGACAACAGAAATCGATGTGACGGTATCCTTTTCCTCTGTCAAACAGTTATTCCCTAGCTCCTAGGCAAGGAGGCCTCGAACACACAAAGAAACCATCAATACATGATAGATCCAATCTCACTACCCATAAAATAGCTCCATTTATACTCCATTTAATCAGTTATCTCACCCAAGTTCTCCATCCCCTCACATATACAAGTATGCAACCAACCACAAAGTACAAACACAACACCTTATTTTTAGTCATTTTAGTCAGAGCTGACTACAGTTTTCTTCACCACCTCTAGGTTGTCATCCAAAATTTCAGTATGTTGTCCCACTGCTATAAATTTATACTTGTTCTTATCATTCCACCTGGCGACTTCTAATCTTATGATCCACGAATTGTAACTATAGATTGTATCACAATAATAAAAGTCACTGAATTCAATAAAGACTACAGCCTACGAAATTGAAATGGCATCATAATTCTCATCCAATTCATAAATGAACAAAAGAATTAATCATTCCTACTTCCTACCATTCTACCTGTAATTTGTTTACTTCTAATCTTAGGATCCAAGAAACATAAAATACATATGGTATTATGAATACAGAAATGACTCAACAAGATAACAGCTAACAACATCTGCATGAAAATCAAATCAGAATGGTGAATCTCATCCAATCTATCAATGAACCAAGGAAATAGACTTTGTTAATTTTTCTATAAAACCATCTTTCTATCTTTATTTTGTGTGTACCTACTACCTACTGCTTCTACAAGACTGGACTTTTATTGGCACCACAAGGATGGCACATGGAGAAAACCTTCAGATTGACTATTAAGTTCAACTCATGGGCTTAGCGATTTAAAGTGCTTTCATGTTGTTTCCATCACAGAAACTTAAAATATATATAGTGTGTGCAAAAACGTGATCTATCACGATACATATTTCTAGGTTCTAAGCAAAACAAAACCTTCCTACAAATAACCGCGGGAATCCATATATCATTTACGTAACAAACAGAACAAAAGAACAGATTGACCTTATTCAAAAAAATACTACACTATTATAGAGGAAAGAATAAAACCAATGCAGGCAAATCAGCAATCAGCATTGTGGAGTCAATAACAACATTAAGTTCTTCATATCCAGCACAAATTAATAAAATAGGTCAAAATAGTAACGATTACAAGGAATCTCGCCGCCGTCTCCAATATCGATTAATCATCGTTCTTAAAATAAATGAAGCCAAGAGACGAACATCCCCTCGAGAAGCTAAGTCCTTCGTGGCACTGATTTCTGCATTTTACCATTCAAAATTAAATCAGTCCCCTTACACAAACAACAAATAAGCAATTGAAATTCCAAATCTCCACCGCAAAAAATCAAAATAAATAGACAAAAATAATCATCGAATACTAATTAGACCTAATTACGAACGAAAATCAAAAGGAAAATAACAGCAGATCAATTGATGCTTACAAAAATACAAAAAAAAAAAAAAACAATCAAAACTCCGATCTGCTAAAAGAGCATCAATAAAATAGACGAGTTCGATCAAAACCGATCAGATAAGAGATTAACAGAAAATCAGCCCATAAAGTGATAAAACCTCATCAGATGTATAAACCGAAACAGAAATCATAAAAAATTCAATGAAAAAAGGCGGATTAGCATTTTCAAAATCCCTAGCTGATTGCTTCGAAAACTGCTATGATCATCCGATTATTGTCAAATTCTGTGAAATCAAGCATGAGAAACACGAATTCTGTTGAATCAGATGCAAAATCTATAAATAAATAAAAAAGGAAAAAAAAATCAGATAAAAACATATCGCCAAGGAAAACTGACCTTATGGTGGAAAAATTAAGGCCACCGATTCACTTTGATTGAAGATCCGAATACAGACGGTCGGATTTCGAGGCCAAAATCGAATCGAAGAATGGGTGTTCGATTCACATCGGGTTCAATGTCCTCATCCGATCATCTAATTTTTGAGGAAAAAATTGGTTGATTCTGCATTTGCATGTGAATCGATCATAAGAAAAATTGGATCATCAAAAAACCCCTAATCAATTAGGCAAAGAGAGAGAGAGAGAGAGAGAGAGAGATTTTGTAAGAAGAGAGCTGCTTACTAGGGATTTGGCACCAAAAAAATGAGGAATCGAACCTCCCAAATCTCGATTTCCAGCCAAAACTAGGGTTTGTCGAGAGAGGATGACGAGAGAGAGGCAAGGGTTTCGGAGAGAACGAAGAAAGGGTTGAGAGAGAGGAGAGGCGTTTTGGTTTTGGGTTACTGATAAAGAGAGAAAAGGGATGCTTTGGGGTTCAGCCCGATGGATTGCACGTGATGAAATCACGTGATGAAGAAGATTATTTCTTAAACCACTGTTTTAGCTTAAAAACTACTGTTTTAGGGAGTGAAATATCACACTACTATCTTAAGCAGTAGTTTATTTTAAACTGCTACAGTAGTTTTTCTCCTATTTTGACGTAGTGATTTGATATGACAAATTTTCCTACCATATACCTACTCATGTAGGTTGTATATGTGACCCAAAAACTAGCACTCGGTGCAGAGTGAAATGGCTGATGCTAAGACACCATTCTAGATTTATGAGGTTTTTTTTTCTTATATTATCATTTTTTAAACTTTATCCCTTTTATTAAAAAACCTTTTGCCTATCTAAATGTGCTTCATGACTTGGAAAAGTAGGATGGGGATTAGTGATTAAAGCTATGAGGAATATTCAAATCCTTGTACACGATGGGAAGAACATGGGTTGACGGGGGACTCTTTTAAAACAATGCAGTAGAAGACTCATGATACAACACAAAAGTTACAAATTTAATTATTAAAGGAAGATAGAATTTGTTGGATATTTAACAAAATAAATATTTGTTATTAATTTAATAATATTTATTTATTAGTTTTGTTTATCTTTAAATGGTTTCTTAAATTTTTGTTTTCATATGGAAAAAATATTTTTTGCCAATACTTGAACCTTTAACCTTCAAGTCAAAGTGATTTAAATTTTGAATTATATTAGAAGGAAACTATTCCCACCACAAGTTAAAATTATTGTGAAATTTTTATCTCACCTCACTATTTTACAAGAAAGTTCACTACCATATATATAAAAACTTACCTTCTATATTGTTTGGCTTGAAAATAGAATATTACTTATAGCGGCGATTTGCCACCGTGCTCGCGTACGAGCGTGTGCATGTGCGAATGGCGCAATTATGGCAACTGTGCATCGTCACGAGGAGTCTTTCCTATTTGATCTGAGATATTTTGAGCAATTGACTTATTGACTGGACACGAATTGCCTTCATACATGTGCACCACATGTGAGCACTAGGCAGTTTCTGATCATTCATGAAAATGGTCGGCTCGGACATGTGCACCACATGTGTGCACTAGGTAGTTTTCGACCATTCATGGAAACGGTCTGTTCGGACAAGTCAGTTAATGACTGTTGAGCACCAAGAGATGTAATCATTTGTGTGTGAATCATTGGGTTCTTACAACCGTTAATCGGATCGATCAGGGCCCTCGATTCAAATGAACCAATAGACACAATCTCCTATGAAGTTATAAATAGAGGCTAGAGGAGGGATTCTATTCACTTGTAAAATCTCGAATCCTATATCCGTGTCCTTGAAATTCGTTTGCATATGAGAGCAACTCTGTGTCTTCGTTTCGTTGGGTCGTACGCTATAGTGCAACGTAGTGTGTGACAGATCAGTACTTCACCGAGCCTTCATTGTATTCTGAAGGCGAATTTGCTATTATCCCGTTGCATATAGGGGCAAATATTGTCTTAAAGACAATGATCTAATTGTGCTTTAAAGCTATTTTTGGGACTATTTTTATCAGTTTTATATAACCTATTCTAACAATTTTAAGAGAATATTTTCATGGCACAAAAGTTGATGGATCTCTCCAACATGAAGATCATGAAACTCGAATGTTTAATGACATAAATTTCAAACGATGACAATCAAAAGTACAAATTTCAAACGATGATAATTAAAAGTATACTTCCTACTTACAAACTTGAAAGCCATCTGCATGGCGCACAAAGTCGCCTAATTATCATCGCGCAAGCATCGACAAGCATATTAATTTTTCTGTTTTCAAGCCAAACAATATAGAAGGTAAGTTTTCATATATATAACAAGAAACTTTCTTGTAAAATAGTGAGGTGAGACAAAACTTTTAACTTCTGAAAATAGTTTCCCTCCAATATAATTCAAAATTCAAATCTCATTGACTTGAAGGTTGAAGTTCAAGTATTGGCAAAAATATCTTTTCTACATGAAACCAAAAATTTAAGGAAACATTTAAAGATAAACAAAACTAATAAATAAATATTATTAAATTAACAATATGTATTTATTTTATTAAATATCTAACATTCCTCCCCTATTTATAAAATAAATATAAATAGAATTTGCTTACCCACTAATACGAGTAAACTATATATTATTTAACACGAAATTAGGAATTATCATATTCCTAGCACCCCGTTTGATGATAAGGTTGTAGGGATCCTGAATTTGAGAAAGAAATAGGAATTATCAGGTATCTAGCTAGCACCCCCTTTGATGATAAGGTTGATAAGGTTCTAGGGATCCCTAGCATTAATGGTAACTTAGCTTGGCTATCGGTGAGGCATCAAAGTGAAGGAGTTGGGTGGTCAAACTTTATTTGGCACATGATAGATAAATTCTGTGACATATATAGATCCATTTTGGATGAATATCCAAGAGGAGATTTGTAACGACCCGAGTTTTTCTAAACCTTGCTACGCACAACTAAGTGTACGCGTCTAACCAGGTATACGTTACATGCCTTAGACTTTTCAAAATATTTTGTGGGTTATAGAAGTACTTTGGACATTTTAGAAAGCACTGGCACACCGACGTGGGTGTGTGTGCTTCACAAAAAAAAAAAAACAAATAGCCCCATGGGTTTAAGTAGAAGGCAAGAGGAGAGTACTTCATTTCTCTCTCTCTCTTTCATTTTTCAAGAGCTCTAGCTCTCATCTCTCTCTCTCTCTCTCTTTGATTTCTTCTTCTCCAAGGAGATTTTGGTTCGTTCCGATCGTAAAGGGGTTTCAAACCTTGGCGCCGTTGCGATTGAAGAGAAGAAAGAACCGGGAAAGGAGAGAGGAAACCCTCTTCTTGATTTCTTTTGAGAAACCCAACCATTAGATCTCCCCGCAGTTTCCTTTTTCCTCAAAGCAAGAGATCTTACGATCATGTTGTTGTACCTCACGAGGATTGATTTCGACTCTATTGCGATTGAAGAGAGGGTTTGATTGGATCGTTGGAGGAAAAGAGGGTTTCTAAGTGTGGATATGATCATCGCAAATGTTACGTGCCCAATTTAGAGAGGTAAATATCAAAGTTCATTCATGTATGGACCTTAAATTAGTTTATTTAGATTGTGTGCAAGAGGTTTGGGTTTACGATTTGAGAAAATGGGTTTTGAAAAGGGAAAAATGTGTTGAATTGCACAAATTCGCGTGTGTGAGTTGAAATTCACCCGGGAGAATTTTCTTCAGAAAGTAGGCTAAAAAGTCTTGAAAAAACTTGCTTGCGCGACGGTGACTGAAGTGTCGACAGAGCCTTGGTATTTTGGCTGTAACTTTCTGCTTTGAACTCGGATTAATACAATTCCCGTGGCATTGGAAAGAGGACAATGAGCTCTATAATGTTTGTGAATTAGTAATTTCATGAATCAAATGTTTTAAAGGTCCAAATGGAGCAAGAATTTAGGACAAGTTCTGCATGATCTAATGCTAGCACGATGTTGTCCGTTCTGTCTCAGCTTTGAGAAAACGCTCAAGTACATCAAAATAATTAGTAATTAAGATCAATCCTTAGTACATCATCATATATGTGATGCAGATTGAGAATCGGAGGCCATATATAGAGAGACCTTTGCATTACTCTCTTTCGTGCGTCTTCGAAACTAAGGTAGGGGAAATTCACTACCCAATTGCATTAATTCACTAGTCAATAGCATTTTTGACTTTGATCCATAGATCTTTGATATATTCGAATTGAAGTTGGTTTAGAATTTGTTTGCTTTAGAATCTTTTGAAATATTATGATCTTAGAATTTTGAACGCAAATGTGAACTCTGGAAAGTTGAACTTTGAAATTAATGTGAATATGAGATAGGAACTTGAATATTAATCCTAAATATGAAATTTGGAATCTGAATCTTTGAGCCTTGAATATTGAATCCATTGAACATTGAATCTGATTTGATAGAAATTTGCATCTAAATCATTTGAACCCTTGAATCCTCGAGATTTGGACCCAACATTGAATCTTCGAATTTTGATTAGTGAATCTTTGAATAATGAGTTATTGGGCTCTGAATTTAAAATGAAATGGAATTTAGCTATGAATTTGAGATGAATTAGAACTTACTGAATATGAACTTTGGGTATCGAATTCTCTGAATCCCAAATTTGAAAATAGAATAGAATTGGACATTAAACATCATTGAACTGTGAGCATTGAAGTCTTTGAATTATTAGTTGCATCTAGGACCTTGAATATGAATAATTGCACCCTGAAATCCGGAATAAGATGGACTTAGCTGGAAATTCTTACCTTGTGTATGAACTTTGAACTCTGTATCCGAAAGTGTATATGAACCTAGAAAATGGGCTCAAAATATGAAATTGCATCTGATAGGAATATGAATCCGCAATCGGATATGAAACTATAAGCATTGAATATGAACTCTGAAATTGAAATTAAACTGTAAACTTTGAATCCGTATACACTTACTGTGTGACTTCCTATACTGACTGGATCGGTACGACGGATTATCCGTACACATTGTACACTACATACTGCATACACTAACTGTACTGGTACGGTGGGTTATTCGTACACACTACATACATGTTGTTGTCTTTCTGATGTGCTGATTTATTATGTGGTGTTGGAAGAAAATTAACATCAAAGTGAAACAGAGGATAAAGATATGGTGAAAATAGCAATCTTAAAATATCCTATACCTGCAAGATATAGGGCCCATTATAGTAAGTAAGAGTTTGTCCCACAGAGAAATTGATCTAGAATCTAAAATGGGCTACAATAGTAGGCCTCAAGATCTGACTACAGATCTGGGGTTGGGTGTTACGACTATACTAAATTAATCCTAACAAAAGAGAAATAAAGTACAGCCCTAGCCTAAAGAAAGGGTTAAGAAGAAGATGGTGATGGTGTGTTCTAAAATAAAATATACAGATGATGGGAAGTAAGCAGGTTAAACTAGGGTTAATGCAGTAATGTAACTCAGATTTAGACTGTCTCTGCAGTGATCCTTGCTGAGATGCTATTACTAACCTCAATAAGGTAGAAATATCAAACTTAACCCATACCATTTGGGGTGCTCTTAAGGCTATAGGCTGTCCACTCAAATGGCCATAGCCTATCCTATAGAGTCTATCAAATCTCATTGATCAAGCCAAAAGTTGCTAATCTAATCTAGAGGAGTGGACTGATCATTTCCCCAACCACTGGACCAGATCAAGCCATGAACATTATTGCAGATACTATGTAATGCCAGTGCTACAGGCTCCCCAGATCTGCACACAGATCTGGCTGACATCTATAGGTATTCCAACCCATAAAGCCCTAAGTGCTTTGCGAAGGCCAACGGCTCACTGTGCCCACAAAAAGGACCATCAACAGGTTGAATAAAGATGTAGATTCAGCTGGTCATTGCAACAAAAGGCCTGCAATGCCTCACCCTCAAGCTGCAATTACTACAGAGAAATCAGATTTAACATATGATATCGGTTAAGTAAAACAGAGGGGAGCCAGTTACAGTACAAACCTCCTCACAAGGCTCTAGAAGCTAATGTGCAAAGGAGAAGAATCCTTCTCAGACATGTGGCTGGACACCACCTTAGGATTATACTCTGTCCACTCAAATGGTCATAGGGTATCCGATAGGTCTATCTACACCGGCGAGATCTGAGAAAGAACATGTAAACTGCTGCTGCCACTATGGAGTTCCAAGGCTTCGAGCTCTCCAGATCTTTCTATAGATCTGGCTTGCTATCCATGGGGCTATTGAACCAAGAGAAATCAGATGGTAAACAATAGATCTACTAGAAATTGAATGGGCTAGTCCCAAAGCATGGATCCTATAGACATCTAAGGAAACCACAAGATCTATAGATTCAATTAGTCATTAAAACAATAATCCATTGATAAAAGTAAAACTTATAATGAACTGTCTTAAGGCTGCAGCCTGTACACAACTGCTCATCCAAAATATCCCAATGTATACAAAGCCTATTACAAAACTGAAATAAAACTAAACCTAGTTGCTTACAGAAGGATTAGCTAGCTAATGTTGGGCTAAGGGAGAAAAAAAATAAGAAAAATTGATGATTAAATCCTAACCCTAGCCTGCTAGAACTCTTAGCCCACAAAGGATGAAGGAAAGATAAATGTACTAAGCTCTAAGTACAACTTATTGTTGGGGGATTTCAGTGTGTTGATTATTGTGTAATGATAAAAGCAAAAATACAAATAAAGTAAAACAGAGGATGGATTCAACACATTTAAAATATCCTAGACCTGCAAGATACAGGGTCCTTTGTAGTAAGTTTTAATAAGTAAGAGTTTGTCCCTCAAGGAGTAGTGATCTAAACCTAGAAGGTGTATAGCTGACCTCCAGATATGGTTACAGATCTAGCAATTCTAAGAAGAAAGAGAGCTTTTCGGGTGTCACTAGATCTAATTTATAAGACTAAAATATAAAACTAAATCTAAAAGATTGAGGAAGATGGATGGTAAAATAGAGATCAAATGGTGAGAAATAGGAAGCTAAGGCCTGATTTTCTTTTGCAAAACAGATCAAGGTATGTGAATCTGCAGCTGTCCTTCACTTGGCTACAAGCTCAAGTGCAAGGTAAAAGAATCCACTCTGAACCAAACACTTGAATTGATCTTAAGGGTATGATCTGTCCACTTGAATGGTCACACATCATCCTATAGACTTCATCCAATCCAAAGGATTAAGGTAGAAGAATCAAATTTATACCAGAGGTTTGAATTGATCTTAAGGCTATGATCTGTCCTCTTTAATGGTCACAGATCATCCAAGGGATTTCATCCAAATCAAAGGTTTCAATTAGAGCATTAAAATTACTACAGATGCTGTGGATGCAAGGCTACAAGCTCAGGCATCCACATGGATTTTAAATCAAGGGAGATCAAATGGTATTCAAGAGATCTACCAGTTAAGTGGGTGGACTAGTCCCATATACACAAATCTGATCGAGAATCAAGTGAACCTAGATGACCTATAGATTTAATTAGACATTAAAATAAAAAATTTATTGAATCAAACTACTTATAATAACCTTGTTCTCAGATCTGTAGTCTGTGCATCAATTCGCAAGACCTTCATACCAAATTACAATAAAAAACCAGATTTGAAATACTATCTAGATCTAATCCAACAAGCTGGATTAGAGAGAGAAGAGGGAAGAAAAAAAGGGAAAAATAAAACCTAAAACCAAACCTAAATGAGCTAAGGAGAACTCAGGCTATTCCTTTGTTCTTACTTTCCTTGCTGAAGAAAAATAGCAAAATAGATGAGTATTTATAGGTATGCAGTGATCCATGCGCTTTGAGTTGCAGCTAATTAGAAGAGAGGATTTCAGTTTAAGCTTAATCTCTGTTTAAGAGTTTCAACCAATCAGAGAAGAGAGAGGGATCTGGTTTTGTTTGTGCCTAGCTGAAGCTAATTTGCATTCCCGCTAAAAATTAGTTCACACCCATGTGCAGAGTTTCCTGTGCATTAGAGTTCCAAATCTGCCCTTGCCAACCACAAAATACCTGCTACTCATCTTTAAACTTGCTGTCCGCAAAATGGACCCAAGCTGCCCCTGCTGTCGATTACTCTTTCCAGTTGCACACCTCAAGTGATTGCCCATAAAATAATTACTCTGGCTGCCCCAAAATGCCCCTACCATCCAACAATATTTTTCCTGAAAATACACTCCAGCAGCAACCTTTACCAAAATACCCTTCATGCTTTAGATTTGATGGAGCCCAGCTGGATCAACTTTAGAAGATCATCTACTATAGTATCAATTCTGCAGGTTCAAATATCAGCAGCTACGGGTAAGTGATGCGAGCTTCGAGAGGTTTGACGGGTACAACTCGAGAGGATCCATGGTAGGTTGGGTGTGCAACAAGTAAAGCAGGTATATATATATATATATATATATATTTCTGTAACTGCAAATGGTTGCTAGGAGGATGGGTTTGATGGTCGAGAGGTTCAAAGGGAGGTCTTGAAGGTGTGGCTGAAGATCTGCTCGACAAGTTTTAGGAGTTTGCTGAAGTGCTCGAGAGGTGTGCTATAGGTGCAGTCGACAGGTTGGTGGTTTGGTGCAAGGAGGCTATCGAGAGGATGAGAGGATACTACAGGTTTGAGGGTCTCGATAGGATTGGTGGGAGGTTTGAGTAGGTGCAATCGACAAGATCTATGGGTGGCAGTTGCTTTAGAGGTTGGTGCATGCAAGGGACTCCCCGACAGGTTTAAGGGAGTTTTCAAGCTGCTTCAGCTGAAGCCGCGGGTTGGATGGGATCTTGAATGCACGTCGACAGGTTAGAAGAAGGCTGAAGGTTGGGCATCTCGACAGGTTCGGATATTTAAGTGGTCAACAGGTGCTATGGACTGGCTTGCGGTTGGAGCTTTGCATGCAAGTTGTTGACAGGTTGGATTTCCAGCTGCATGAACCATTCGACAGGTTGTTTTCAGCATTTCGATAGGATGATTGCTTCATTGTTGATCTTGTCGCCAGGTTGGAGAACCAGGCTCCTTCCATTCGATAGTTTCTGAGGCTGCAATGGCTTCTGTTCGATAGGTTATGGGAGGTAGGCTGGAACTCAATAGGTTGAAGGGCTGGGGAGCTTGAATGTCGACAGGTTGCTGCTGAGGCCTTGAAGATCCATTAGAGAGGTTGAACTGCAGGGCTTGCTGAAGATGTTGACAGGTTGGAAGTAGTTCCTCCAATGGTCGACAGGATCTACATGTGATGGAGCTGCACCATTCGATAGGTTCAATGCATTGTGCTGTTTCGATAGGTTTTTGGTCTGCTGCATTTTGCAAGGCTTGGACTGTCGATCTCTTCTGCTGCTAGCTAGAGTGTGCACCTGATTCTGCATATATATATATATATATATATGTATATATCAACTATCTTGGTAGTTTCAAGTGAGCACATCTTGATGGCTGCAGGTCCATAAATGGTTTTGAGAGGTAAGTGAGATGTGCAGAACAGGTGCAGATCTACTCAGAAGCTCGAGTTTCAAGTTGGGGACTTATCTAGCTTCAGTAGCAGCACCCTTTTATAGGTTGGTTCAACACCTATGTAGATGTATGTACTCCCAAAGGCTACTCATTGATGTTTGCTGGAGCTTGAGCTGTTGCAACCAGGTTTTACTGCTTAAGTGTAATGCTATTGTAGTTACAGATGTTGAAGCCTTCATTTGGGCACAAAGTTGAAGGTGTAGCTGCTTTCCAAGGGTGTTCATCTGGCTGCATTAATGTATGCAGAGTTGAGGCTTGGGCTGCTTTGCTTACACCTGCTACATCTGAGTGCTTTGAGTTTAAAGTGCCTTGAGTTTAAAGTGCCTTTCATCTTTTGTTGAGCTGCTCAAGTCCTCCTTGTTAAAACTGTGAATGTGTAGCTCTCCATAGCATGCACACAACTGGAATATGCTGAGCTGCCCATGTTTGCACATAGCTGCAGTTTCTCTTTATCTCAGACACACAATTAGCTGTTGTTTTGCTCCAATCATCAACTATCTTTACCAACCATGGGCTTCACCTGTTTCAGTTCCAATGAATGGCTCTAGTTCTGTTCTTTGTGGCACTTCTTAACTAAATTTTTGCACTATGCTGTATTTTATTCCTAAACTATAAAACAAGCTAAAAGTAATTATAAATAGCTCTAAAGCTTAGCAAAAGCTAGGTTTAAAGGTATAGAAAGTGATAAAAATCAGTGCTTAACATACCCCCAAACCTAATCTTTGCTAGTCCTCGAACAAAGTGAAATTTAAAACAACTAACCTATGAAATTAAACGCCACTTTCGTAGGGAACACGGGTGCATTTAGTGCATGCACCAAGCCTTTTAAACCCCTATGTGATCCCTAGTGGAGGAGTGGAGTCTCCTGAGAGTTTTCAGTGAAGGTACACCCAAACTTCTCCAATAAAATCAGTTAGTATTAATGCAACATGCTAAAACAGAGTTTAAGTAAATAAAATAAATTCCACACCATGTCCATTTAGTTTTTAGAGGATTTTTTAGCAGAAAAATCATCAGTTTAAAACCTGAAATTCTGTTGTAATTCCTTCATCATCAATCAGCTCATGTCAAGGCATTGTGCCTAAAAATTAATGCAGAGTTTACCTTCAATTTAAGAATTCTATTTTGATAATGCCCCAACCAAATTTGATTTCAGACTCAAATCTTACCGAGGCTGTCACTCACAATAAAACTAGAAGGGTGCATCATTTCTCATAGCTCAAGAGCAGTTACAACCCTCAAATAGGACTACAAGCATGAGCCTAGGCATTGCTCTAATTTCTAAAACTTTCTAATTCTTTTCACCATAGATCAATCAAATCCTTATCTCCACATGACAGCTCAATTAATTTCAGATCAGTAAGGACTTTTTATTGGTTTGTAATGTGGCTTATGGGTGAGGTTTATAAAGAATAAAAGGGTATAAAAAGGATTCAAATTGAGAAATCAATAAGGTAAGGAGATGATTCATGACTTCACCTTCTTCATTTCAGCACAATTCCATCTACTTCTTGAATTTTCAGATTTGAAGTGACCAGTTTCTAATCCTCTTTTCAATGTTTTCAATGAAATGACTTCTCTTTCTCATTCTTTTTGTTTTGCTTTTCTATTTTTCTTTTTATGGATTGGGATGCCACAACTATACATCATACTAGCCTTCAAATATAATTTCTTCTTCTTTTAACTAAACATCGAACCTTACACCTCTAACCTCACTTCTCCTCTTATTTCCCGATTTCTCAGATTGAGGGTGAGCTGAAACAGGTTAAAAGGTTTTGGGTTTATATTCTCTGGTTTTCATCAAAGAAAAATTGGGATTTTTAGGGCTCAAAAGGTGTGTATCAAGGGCAGTTCAATGGTAGGGAATTTTAGGCTCAAACTGTCCAAGGGATGGCCTTACTTCATGTCTTCAATGTCATGAATGCTGTCAAGTTGTTTCAACTTGGATCTGCCTAACTTCTAGTGAGCAAAACTAGATCCAATCAGTCCATAGAGCCGAAAAAATTGCCCAGACACTCTTCAAAGAAAATTTTTTCAGGCCCAAATCTCACTGGGTATGGCCTTCCATCAAATTTTTTGGGGTGTGTCCTTACAGTTTTCTCTCATTTCAAGTTCACTAAACATCAATTTTTGAAAATTCTTGACATTTGCTTCATGAAAAATGTTAAAGCTATAGCTCATTTCAGTTTAAAAAAGTTTGTCATTTCCTCTTTTTTTAAAAATCAGGTGGGAAATTACTTTATTTTCAAAAACTATTTCAACATAGCTGTACTAGCATTAACTCATTTCATTGGCACACCTGCCATACCCCCAAACCTAAGATGAACATTGTCCTCAATGTTCTACACAATGAGAAACAAGGGGCAACAAGGTAAAAGAAAAAAGAAAGACTAAGTAGAAAAATTACAGCTATGTGTACCAGAAAAATAAAAAAATAAAATTGAACATATGAGCAGGAAAATGGGAAAAAAAATGCTATATAAATGCAGGAAATTACTGCTAAAACTGCTATGAAAATGAAAGGGAACTAAAGCTAATAACAGAAAAACAGTAAAAACAAAGTAAGGAACTGAATACAAAGCTACAAAGACCGAAAAAATATTGATACAAAAACAGAGTTGTAGATAAAAAAAAAAAAAGGAAAACAAAGTTAGAAATTAACTATAATCATAGAAAAATACAAAAAATCAGTAAAATTAGGACACATTAACCTAAGAAAGAAAAATCAGCAATCTAAAAACAGAATTTTAAACTAAAATTCCTAAAATAGAAAATCCTAATACCAAATCATAAATCCCCTAAGCCCAAAGAAAACCCCAAAAGCCTGAGCCAGTCAGATACTTATGAATCTAAGTGATTATAAAAATGATCAGCAGGAGTAACATACAGTGAAAAACAAGATTCATAAGACGAACCCCTATGTTGATGAAGTTTATGAATCAAAAAGAATTTCTAAATAATGAAGCATGGGAGCACACATTAAAAGCAGGATTCATACAGCTAAGATCCATTTAATAGTGAAGAAATCTCAAAGGAAAATAAAATCAGTGGCTCCATTGAATATTTGAAACAACATATGATCCACTGCTCAGCTCATTATCCTACATGATTCCTCAATGAAAAACCATAATCTCAATAGGTCCAGATGGGAAAAATGAGTAAAAATAAAGAAAAATAGCCCATCTGAAGATATTTTTATGTTTTTATAATTTTCTATTTTTTATTTGTTTTGGATCAGCCGGGGCTCAACAAGAGCCCTTATTTACTATTGCTGAAAAATAATAAGAAATTTTAATTTGTATTTTCATTTTCTTCTATTTTTTATTTGGTTTTGTTGAGTTATTCAAAAATTAGAATGATAGCAAACACAGCAAAACTGTTGGTCAAAAAAATTTAAAAATAGAAAATGAATGCAAAGGAGAAGGGGATGTAAACTCAAGCAGATCTGCTCCTGCTGTAATCTATTTGCTCCTTGTTTGGCAGCTGCTCTAGATCTTTAAAAATTTAACAACTGCAGCAGTACCTTATTTAAGCATATTAACAAAAACACAAAGAAAAACTCAAACTGCAGCCTCATTTCTGTAAAAATGCAAAAGACTACAGCAACATTTATTCAAACATCTAGAAGGCATAAAATAAAAACTCAAAAAAATCAGAAATTCTGCTGCAGTAAAATAAGTTTTCTTTACAAAAACTACAACAGACATTTAATCAAATAGGTGGAATGCACTCTAAAATTTAAAAAAACTAACCAGCAATAAAAGCAAAAAAAAATCAGATCTACAAAAAATGAAAAACTCATATCTACTATCTAGATCAAAACTCCCTGGCAACGGCGCCAAAAACTTGTTGGGGAATTTCATTGTGTTGATTATTGTGTAATGATAAAAGAAAAAATACAAATAAAGTAAAACAGAGGATGGATTCAGCACATCTAAAATATCCTAGCCCTGCAAGATACAGGGTCCTTTGTAGCAAGTTTTAATAA
This sequence comes from Chloranthus sessilifolius, assembly GCA_021018995.1. Taxonomy (NCBI): domain Eukaryota; kingdom Viridiplantae; phylum Streptophyta; class Magnoliopsida; order Chloranthales; family Chloranthaceae; genus Chloranthus; species Chloranthus sessilifolius. Next base: position 47,520,121 of record CM037596.1, read on the forward strand.
GTAAGAGTTTCTCCCATAAGGAGTAGTGATCTAAACCTAGAAGGTGTATAGTAGACCTCTAGATTTGGCTAGAGATCTGGCAATTCTAAGAAGAAAGAGAGCTTTTCGGGTGTCACTAGATCTAATTTATAAGACTGAAATATAAAACTAAATCTAAAAGATTGAGGAAGATGGATGGTAAAATAAAGATCAAATGGTGAGAAATAGGAAGCTAGGGCCTGGTTTTCTTTTGCAAAGTAGATCAAGGTATGTGAATTTGCAGCTGTCCTTCACTTGGCTACAAGCTCAAGTGCAAGGTAAAAGAATCCACTCTAAACTAAAGGCTTGAACTGACCTTAAGGGTATGATCTGTCCACTTGAATGGTCACAGATCATCCTATAGTCTTCATCCAATCCAAAGGATTAAGATAGAAGAATCAAATTTAGATTAGAGGTTTGAATTGATCTTAAGGCTATGATCTGTCCACTTTAATGGTCACAGATCATCCAAGGGATTTAATCCAAATCAAAGGTTTCAATTAGAGCATTAAAATCACTACAGATGCTGTGGATGCAAGGCTACAAGCTCAGGCATCCACAGGGATATGAAATCAAGGGAGATCAAATGGTATTCAAGAGATCTACCAGTTAAGTGGGTTGGCTAGTCCCATCTACACAAATTCAATCGAGAACCAAGTGAAACTAGATGATCTATAGATATAATAAGACATTAAAATCAATAATTTATTGAATCAAACAACTTACAATAACCTTGTTCTTAGATCTGTAGTCTGTGCATCAATTCGCAAGACCTTCATGCCAAATTACAATAAAAAACCATATCTGAACTACTATCTAGATCTAATCCAACAGGCTGGATTATAGAGAGAAGGGGGAAGAGAAAAGGGAAAAATAAAACCTAAAAGTAAACCTAAATGAGCTAAGGAGAACTCAGGCTATTCCTTTGTTCCTACTTTCCTTGTTGAAGAAAAACAACAAAATAGATGGGTATTTATAGGTATACAGTGATCTATGTGCGTTGAGTTGCAGCCAATCAGAAGAGATGGTTTCAGTTTATGCTTAATCCCTGTTTAAGAGTTTCAACCAATCAGAAAAGAGATAGGGATCTGGTTTTGTTTGTGCCAAGCTGAAGCTAATTTGCATTCCCGCCAAAAAATTAGTTCACACCCATGTGCAGAGTTTCCTGTGCATTGGAGTTCCAAATCTGCCCTTGCCAACCACAAAATACCTGCTACTCATCTTTATACTTGCTGTTCGCAAAATGGACCCAAGCTGCCCCTGCTGTCCATTACTCTTTCCAGTTGCACACCTCAAGTGATTGCCCACAAAATAATTACTCTGGCTGCCCCAAAATGCCCCTGTTGTCCAATAATATTTTTCCTGAAAATACACTCCAGCTGTAACCTTTACCAAAATACCCCTCATGCTTTAAATTTGATGGAGCCCAGCTGGATCAGCTTTAGAAGATCATCTACTACAGTATCAATTCTGCAGGTTCAAATATCAGCAGCTGCGGGTAAGTGATGCGAGCTTCGAGAGATTTAGAAGGTGGGGCTGCTATGGTCGGGAGGTTTGACGGGTACAACTCGAGAAATGCATGGGAGGTTGGGTGTGCAACAGGTAAAGCATGTATATATATATATATATATATATATATATATATATATATATATATATATATATATATTTGTGCAGCTGCAAATGGTTGCTGGGAGGATGGGTTTGATGGTCGAGAGGTTTAAAGGGAGGTCTTGAAGGTGTGGCTGAAGATCTACTCAACAAGTTTTAGGAGTTTGCTGAAGTGCTCGAGAGGTGTACTATAGGTGCAGTCGACAGGTTGGTGGTTTGGTGCAAGGAGGCTGTCGAGAGGATGAGAGGATACTACAAGTTTGAGGGTCTCGATAGGATTGGTGGGAGGTTGGAGTTGGTGCAATCGACAAGATCTATGGGTGGCAGCTGCTTTAGAGGTTGGTGCATGCAAGGGACTCCCCGACAGGTTCAAGGGAGTTTTCAAGCTGCTTCAGCTGAAGCCGCGGGTTGGATGGGATCTTGAATGCATGTCGATAGGTTAGAAGAAGGCTGGAGGTTAGGCATCTCGATAGGTACGAATATTTAAGTGGTCAACAGGTGCTATGGACTGGCTTGCAGCTGGAGCTTTGCATGCAAGTTGTCGGCAGGTTGGATTTCCAGCTACATGAACCATTCTACAGGTTGTTTTCAGCATTTCAATAGGATGATTGCTTCATTACTGATCTTGTTGACAGGTTGGAGAACCAGGCTCCTTCCATTCGATAGGTTCTGAGGCTGCAATGGCTTATGTTCGATAGGTTATGGGAGGTAGGCCGGAACTCGATAGGTTGAAGGGTTGGGGAGCTTGAATGTCAACAGGTTGCTGAAGTTTAAGGCTATGGAATTTGATAGGTTGTTGCTGAGGCCTTGAACATCCATTCGAGAGGTTGAACTGTAGGGCTGGCTGAAGATGTCGACAGGTTGGAAGTAGTTCCTCCAATGGCCGACAGGATCTACATGTGAGGGAGCTGCACCATTTGATAGGTTCAATGCATTGTGCTGTTTCGATAGGTTGCTGGTCTGTTGCATTTTGCAAGGCTTGGACTGCAGATCTCTTCTGCTGCTAGCTAGAGTGTGCACCTGATTCTGCATATATATATATATATATATATATATATATATATATATATATATATGGATATATCTGCAACTGTCTTGGTAGTTTCAAGTGAGCACATCTTGATGGTTGCAGGTCCATCAATGGTTTTGAGAGGTAAGTGAGGTGTGCTAGGCTCCATTCGATGTGTTGCATAAACTATGGTTTGCACTGCTTGACAAGTGGGCTGAACAAGTACAGATCTACTCAATAGCTCGAGTTTCCAGTTGGGGACCTCTCTAGCTTCAGCAGCAGCACCCTTTTATAGGTTGGTTCAGCACCTATGTAGATGTATGCACTCCCAAAGGCTGCTCATTTTATGTTTGATGGAGGTTGAGCTGCTGCAACCAGGTTTTACTGCTTAACAGTAATGCTACTGCAGCTACAGATGTTGAAGCCTTCATTTGTGCACAAAGTTGAAGGTGTAGCTGCTTTCCAAGGGTGTTCATCTGTCTACATTAATGTATGCAGAGTTGAGGCTTGGGCTGCTTTGCTTTCACCTGCTGCATCTGAGTGCTTCGAGTTTAAAGTGTCTTTCATCTTTTGCTGAGCTGCTCAAGTCCTCCTTGTTAAAATTGTGAATGTGCAGCTCTCCATAGCATGCACACAACTGGAATATGCTGAGCTGCCCATGTTTACATATAGCTGCAGTTTCTCTTTATCTCAGACACACAATAAGCTGTTGTTTTACTCCAATCATCAGCTATCTTTTCCAACCATGGGCTTCACCTATTTCAGTTCCAATGAATGGCTCTAGTTTTGTTCTTTGTGGCACTTCTTAACTAGATTTCTGCACTATGCTGTATTTTATTCCTAAACTGCAAAAAAAGCTAAAAGTAATTATAAACAACTCTAAGGCTTATCAAAAGCCAGGTTTAAAGGTGTAGAAAGTGGCAAAAATCAGTGCTTAACACTTATATGCTCTGTCCATTATGCCTTGGCTCAAAAGAGATTAACCCTAAATTTTTTAGCAGACGTGGCACTGTTACAACCCTTGATTGCTTTGAGATGTGGCCTGAAAATTTTGTGCCTCGGGAAGTGTGCCCTAGCCTTGAAAAATTCCCAAAAGGTCCTTGAGTTAGGATTAAGAAGTGGAGAACCCGAGCTTCGCGGGGCTGGCATCTGCATTAATTCACTCGTACAGTTGCTTTGCCTTCGCGGAGGAGCATTTGGCTTAGGTGGTTTGTTCACTCGCGCAGAAGATCCTCTGTTGATCGTGCAGTTGCTTTGCACTACCGTACTATCACAAAGGTGGTTTGGAAACGCTTGGATTTTTCATGCAGTAGAGCTTCAGAAGTTCTCTCTCACTGGTACTCGCGCAGGTAGGCTCCTACGCTCGCGTAGTAACTGGTTAGGCTCCAGAGTGCGCGAGAGCTGTGAGAGGAAAATTATGAACGTCTCTCTCTTCCAGGGCTTCGTGAGAACTCCACGAGGTGACAAATTGTTTTTTATGCATAGGGACTCGCTATGTTCTATGTGCAGCTGCTTTAAGGCTGGATCTCTGCGAGCACAAATTTTGAGGGTTTTAAGATGTGAGATCTTCACGATGTCTTTACTGCTCTCCTCTTTATTGCGTGCCCCATCTGTGCGAGGGCCGCTTCCACTGCATCCTTAGCTCTACGAGGGAGCTCCTCAACTATGTGAGATGATTCTTTTGATCCTCTGATGCCTTACACTTGCTGTTGTTACAACTTCCTCCATTCTCAGCTAACTTCTTTCATCTGCTAGACTTTTGGTCAATGATGAACAATAAATGAGTCACCATGGTGAGCACTACCAAGGGGTTCCATTAGGCTTTGGCTCAGCTGTCATCTTTGTATGTCTTCTTTCTCTTCTTTGGATCAAAAAGCAGGGATTTTGTATTAAGTTGCACAGTTTATTGCTAACTATAAAACACACTTAACAAATGATTATTAGTGAGCTTTAAGGTCCGGCAAAGGCTAGGTTAAAGGTGAAAAGTGGTACTTTTCAGTGAATAACACACCCCCAAACCTAATCTTTGTTAATCCTTGAGCAAAGGAGAAATTAAAATAACTTATTCTAAGAATTAAATGCCACCTTTGTAGGGAACACATATGCATTTAGCTTATGCATCAAGCCTTTTAAACCCCTAGGTGATCCCTAGTGGAGGAGTGAAGTCTCATGAGGGTTTTCAGTGCAGATACCCACAAACTTCTCAATAAAACAGTTAGTAAAAGTGCAAAATTATCAAGTCAGTTGTCAAGAAACAGAGTATCAGGTTACCTTTGATTCAAAAAAAATATGAGGAATTTGAACATATGATATACACAGACATTTAATCATTACAACCTTTACATTGATGCACATCATTTCCAATTAGCTCACAACAATGGAAAACATCACATGTAGGCCAGTACTGAGCTCATCATTAATTAAAAAATTAGGTTATAGGCCATGCCTAATACATTCAGCATCAAACCCAATGCTCACTAGGGTAGACTCTCACAAGGAACTTTGAGGGTTTTCATTTTCTCTCAAGCTCAAGAACAGTTACAGGCCTCAAATGGGCCTGTATGCATGAGCATAGGCAAAGCATCTAAGTTCTGGCATCATTGGCTAATCCTCACCATAGATTGGACACCTCTTTGTCTCTGCATGACAGCTCATTCAACTTTGGATCTTAGGGTCTTTTGACTGGGTTGTAATGTCACTTATGGGATAGGTTGTAAAGAATGGAAGGTTGAAAAAGGGATTCAAAATTGAGAAATCAGTAGGTGAAGGAGGTGATTCATGACTTCACCTTTATAGTTCATCAGCTTTCATTTTCTTTAAAATTCTTTAGACTTGAAGTGGCCAGCATCTCCTCTTATTTTCAATTTTTCCAATGAACTTTTCCTCTTGACTCCTCTCTTATTCCTCTTCATTATTATTTTTCTTTCTTTTGGATGCATTTTTTTATTATTTTTATTTTTATTTTTTTGACTTGCCACCTCTTTGCTTGGCTACACTATTAAGCTTTTGGTATCTCTTCTCTATTCACCCAATGTTGACCCTGTCTTGTCCATCTTCAGTTCCTCCTCCTTTACCTTTTGAATTCACAGAGTGAGGGTAGGTTTGAAGCAAGTCCATAGGTCCAGGTACATGTATTCAGGTATAGTTTGAAGAAAATTGGAAATTAAGGCTCAAAAGGTATGTGCACAAGGGCAGTTGATTAGGGTGTGGTCTGTTTAAGCTCAAAATGTCCAAGAGAAGGCCTTGATCCTTTCCTAGGTGTCATGAGTGCTGTTAGTTGTTTCAACTTGGAGGTGCCTAACTTTTAGTGAGGGCATTGACTCAGGCAGTCGTTAGGGCTGAAAGAATTGCTTCAGTCACTCCTCAAAGGAAGAATTTTTTTTTTGTAGGCCCAAATCTCACTAGTTATCATCTGTCATTGAACTCTTAGGCATGTCCTTACCTTTTTCTCTCTTTAATGATTCACTAAGTATTGATACAAGTGAGTTTTCTTGGTATTCATATCATGAAAATGCTAAAATTTAAAACCTTGTAATGCTTAAAGGTCTGCAAAATTTTTAAATTTCTCATTTTTTTTATGATTCTTAAGTGAACATTGCTCCATTTCTATCTTACTCACTTGATTTCTGCTGTACTTAGGTTAAATATTTCATTGGCAGGTCCTTCCACACCCCAAAACCTATGAGGAGCAATGTCCTCATTGATTCAAAGGTAGATGTGGATGTGTAGCAGGCTTAAGACAGAGATATTACAAGAAAAGAAACAGTAAGAAAGAGAAACACACAACACAAAACAAACAACACAAATAAATAAAAATAAAGAAGGACAGTGGACTAATCAATAGAGAGCAAAAAGAAATTCTATTATAACAGCAAAAATATGTACAAAGTAAGGGAAAGAAAATATAAAATGATACACTACTTCCTAACTAAATACATGTGCAAAAATTAATCATTTGAGTCTTTAACTTTAGTAGGTGGTTCTTGGATTCCTTTTCCCTTTGCTTGTTTTAAAGTGGCAGCCTTAGACAGTGGTCTTTTTGAAGTAGATTTCGTAGGCTTGGTTGTGCTTTTTCTTGCTGGAGTGGGTGAAGGTTTTGGGGTAGGTTCCTTGATTTTGAGTCCAGGTTTGACTTGGCTAGGTCCTTTGCATTTGGAGCTGTTTGCTGGAGTGGTATATCTGGGTTTAATTCTTTAAAAAGAGCTTTAGCCAACTCTCTGTCAGTTTGTGCATTGACGGACTTCTCCAAAGCTACAAACCCCCATAATCATAAGCCCTCTCCTCAGTCAGTCTCAATCTCTCTTTTAGTTTCTTGATCACATCTTCCTGACTCTTAACTCTTTTTTTTTCCTGGTTGTATTGGACCATAATCTCTCTCCATCCTTGCTTGATTTATTTTTTCTCAACCTTATGAGCAAGCATCAGGAGTTTAATTTTATCAATGAGGGGCTGCCACACTATAGCTCTCAGGTCAGCCATACCTTTAACTACATCCCTTTTTAAGTAAACATTGGCTTGCATGAGGATTACAAGAGGTGTAGTAAGGAGGCTGGGGATTACAAGAGGCAGAAAGTATGGCCTGAGCAGCGATGGAAGAAGTGCTAGCCAGCAATGGAAAGGGACAAGATGAAGACAGAGGTGGGGTGGAGGGTAGAGGGTGAGGGGCATTAAGGGAAGATACATGAATGGTTTGTAGTTGAGGTTCAGGGTCTGTTTGGGTGGAAGCATCTTTGGAGGTGATGAGAGAAGCTTTTGGGAGAGGTACAATGGGTGTAGGAGCAAGTGGGGGATTATGGATTGATGTAGGGTGGGGTGACTGTTGGGAAGGTTGGGTTAGATTATTTAGAGTTGTTTGTATGGAATGTAAAATGGTTGGGATGGATGTAGGGTTTGGTAGGGTGGAGTGAATTTAATGAAGATTGGCCTCAATTGTAGCTTGGGTTTGGGTATTGGTTAATATTTGGGAATGAAGGGAGAGTAGGAGGTGCAAGATTTGGGGTAATAGGTCAGGTATGATAGTGGTTGTGGGTTGGATAGGGGAAACTGGTTGAAAGGGAGAAGTGGGTCTATGAGTGAAGGTGTGGCCTGTGGTGGTGTCTGATGTGGAGGGGTGTAGTATGGAGGGTGAGGTGAGTCTAAGAGAGGGGTATACTAAAGGTTGGTTTCTCTTAGGGTAGTGGACATCATAGTAGAATATTCCTCTCTTGTAAATGGGGCATGGCCATGGGATAATGGAATGGATTGGTCTAGGGGTTCACATGTGATAGGTACAAAGGGTGGGGTTTCAAAGTTATGGGTTTCAGGTTGGTAGGGTGTTGGTATGGGGTCTGGAATGGTGGTGGTTTCAGGGATTAGAATTGTTTGGGAGATATAGGTGGGATGGGGTCCAGTGGGGGTTTTGGCAACTTTTCTTCTCTTCTGGTATGGGGTCTTGACAAGTGTGCTAGTGTGGGCTGAAAACATAGTTATGGGTGTAGAAATGGGTAGGGTGTCAGTGGCTATGGTGGTTGGTGGTGAGATTGAGGTGGCTATGGCTGTGGTGATTGGCAATATAGGCTCAGGTAAGGGTATTGAACCTATGTGGGGCTGTGAGGTCTGGGTTGAGGGTGGAGGTGGTGATAAAAGAATTGGGGCTGGCATGGAGGTAGAGGGAATGGCTGGGGAGGCGATGGTTGTGCTAGCTGGCACACATGAGGTGGAGGATGTAGCAACATTAGCGGGAGCAGCAACAATAGCAACATCAGCTGGAGCAGTAGCAGCAGCTTCATGAATGGTGGGGGCTGCCTCTCTCAGTAACTCCTCCCTCTGTTTTTTCTTCTTCTCCAACATTGTGCCACTGATTTCCCACTATTTCTTTCTACTCTTTTTGAGGTTCAAGGTCACTGTCTCCTCCTCCCTTTGAAAGGGGTATTTTCCAAACTTCAGCAATGCAATAATAAACTTGCAGTAGGGAAGGGCATGAGGTCTTTTCTTTAATTTCACCTTCTCACATAGGTCCTTAATCCCCTTAAAAATCAACTTAGCAGCATCCAAGTAATGATTCCTGTGAAATGAGAAGAGGGCATCCGCTATGGGGTACCTCCTCTGTTGCTCATGCCCAGAGTAATAAACATTCTTTCTCAACACTGCATCCATGAGCCTGAGGTTGGGGTGCAGGTCCCTCTTCCTAATTGAGTCACCTGAGGCAGTGACTCCTCTAGTTAACTCCCTTGCTATCTCAGTGATGATGGCAGACAAGGGAGGACCCAAGCCACACTTAGGGCTATACCTGGCTGGTATCCCTAATATTTTTATAATGTCTGCCTGGTTGAACAACATCTCAAATTCGTCAATTAATACTAGCAGTGTTGGGTTCCCATCATCACTAGTTTTTAACCTCATATTATGATAAAATAGTCTCATTAGTCTTGGGAACACCAGCTGCATCGGAGGCCTCAACAAGGACAACAGAGATGCCTTGGTTAGATATTCAATGGAGGCAGAGGTCTCTAGTAGCTCCTCTAAATAGACCTTATCAAAACCGTTTCAGCCTCCGCTGGATTGCTTGCACAAATTTAGAAGGGACCCTGAGGTATATAGTAGTCTCTTCCTCCTAAGCCTTAGGGACCACAACTTTGCCCTTTTTCTGTTTCTTCTTTGATTTTTCACGGCTCTTAACAGGTGGGTGTTCTCTGACCCTCTTCTTTGGGACTGATTTCTTCTTGGCTTGTGGAACTTGGGGCTCAACAACAGGTGGGGACACCTCAAAGGTCTCAAATGTGGAGGCCTTTGCAATCTTTGCAAATTTTCTAGTGGCCACAGGGCTGTCACTGGCAGGCAGGTTCAACATTGCAACTAATGCATCTAAAAATTTTAAACTCGTGGCCATGGGTGTTCACTTATCAAAATTAGGGCTCAACACTCTTAGAAAATGCAAAACACACATAGTAAGCACAGAAGCACCAAATTTTTGCCCTTCTTCTTTCTAATTAATAAATCAATCATAGCACAGAGAGAGAAATGGAGATCTTACCAGTTGAGAGCTAGGGTTCCACCTAAAAGCGTGCACAACGGTTCAAATCCCCCCAAACCTTGTTCAAAGTGACCAGGAGTAGCTGGGGAACAAACTGGTGGGAGGAAAATACCTGAGGTGGAGTGGCTTAAAAAGTAGGGAAGAAAGAAGAGAAAGGGGCTTTCAATTTTGGTGCAGAGAAGCTAGGGCAGAAAGGTGAAATGAAGAAAATCAGGGGTTTCGCAAAGTATATAGAGCTAATTCGGCGGTTCGCGCACTTGGAAATAGGTGTTCGCGGGGTAGATTTCTCGCGCAGTTGGCTTGTAATCCAGCGAGAAGGTCTGTCACGTAGAAAAACAAACTGCCTCACAAGTTATTTCGTGGAGCTGAGACTTTGGCTTTGGTGCATGAGACCTAGTGCTGCTTCAGAAATTTACCTCGTCAAGCACTCACGCAGAACAACACAAAAGTCACTTCACGCGTAGATTGGGCTCGCGGAGCAGAAAGGTAACTTCGCAAGGCATTTTTACAGCCATTGCTCAAGCATTTTAGCGCGCGAGAAAGCCACAAGATGGTTCGCACAACAGATCTAAGCCTTTTAGCTCAGCGAGATAACATTTCTTCTCGACCTTTACTCTGTTAGTTCAGTGCAGCACATTGGTTAGTGCATCCATGTTGTTGCGCACCTAACCACTGTGCATGAGCACCAACCCTCAGACAGGTACTACATTTCAATCATTAGAAATGTATGCCCATTTTCAACATCAGTTCATTAATATTGACGAATCCTAAAAATAGTTTTTCAGCTTGACTGCATGTAAGTTATGATAAGGGCACCTCAACCACTCATCAACAAACACACACAGTAAATTCAGATGACAAATATGTACATATTTTCAATCACAAAAATTAAACATAAACAAAGCAACATAAGCAATTCAACATCACACTAAAAACACAACTGATAGATTTCTAAAGAACACAAATCAAAATAGAATTTTCATACATATGGTACACTTATTACCAATTTTTGGATCACTGAGCACTGGCTTCCTCCTGAGTAGAGAATGCATAACCAATCATATAATGACCTTTTAGATTTGTCAGGGGCTGACTAGGCAATTTTCCTTCCTCCCTTCTGTTCAAAGCATTGCAAATTTAACCTAACTGGTCCTCAACCTTCTTAATGCTTTGTTTGTGAGAATTAATAGTCTGTACCAGGCTCCCCAAATTTTGTATTGAAGGCAACATCTGCTTTTCAAATGAAGAGGATCTGGACTGCTGTGGGGGTAGGACCAACTGGTTAGACTGTGGGGCTGATAACAAAAATTTTTGCCTAGGTGGGTAACCTTGATTAAATTGGTGTTGGAGTCTATAAGGAGCTACCGCTTGCTGCTGCTGGGGTTGAGGATATGAATCTTGTCTCCACCTCAGGTTTGGATGATTCTTCCAAGAATACCCAGCAGGCTGTTGCCTAAAAGTTTGAGCAGTATTGGCATGCTCCATAACAATATTAGGAAATTTGTTGGCAGATGGACAATCATAAATAGAATGTATGGGAGATTGGCATATCAGACATGCTTCCTTCACCTGTGCAACCATCTGGGGCTACATCACATTCATTAATTTGTCAAATTTTAAGGACAAATTATCCACCTTCCTCTCCAAATCACCTTGCACCTTGACTTCATATATTCCACCTCTAGGGGTAATCTCTTTCACTATCTTAGCTAGGGTCTGGCCATCATTGCATGACAGGGACTCCTGCTGCATGGAATTTTCCCCTATTATGTTAAACAGTTGTGTTGTGAAGGTAGCTACCACCACAGGAAGCATCCACCATATCTCTGCTCTTGAAATTAATTCCTTGGTAGAATACTTGCACTAGTTGCCACATTAGAATTTGGTGGTGGGGGAATTATTTTAACATCTCCTTGAATCTTTCCGAAGCTTCATAAAAATCTTCAATTGAGGACTGAGTAAATGACAGAATACTGGTCCTCATGTGGCTGGGTTTGTTTATGGGAAAGAATTTGGCTAGGAATTTAGTTTGAAGGTCACTCCATGACTGTATTCTGTTGGCTGAGAGCTTTGATAGCCATGTGCTGGCTTTGTCCTTTAGTGAGAAAGAAAAAAGCTTCAGTTTAGTGGCCTTAGGTCCCAAGCCAGCAATATTGAAAGTAGTGCAAAGTGCCAAATATTGGTTTATATGCTTGTAGGAATCTTCTTTACTAAGTTCATGAAATGAAGGCAAAATATTAATGGTGGAGGATTTAATTTCATAATTCCTCTCAACAGAGGGAAATTGAATGCAGAAGGGAGAGGTGTACTCCCCAGGTTTATTGTACTCCTTTAATGTTCTCTGCCTCTCAGCCATGATAACTGGTTCAGTTTTAATAGTAGGGCCCTATGTGGTGTGTCTAGGTCTAAGGATCCTTTCAACCTCTAGATTCGGAGGTTCTAACTCAGGGTTTAAGGACCTTCTACCATGCATATACTCACACCCACAGTAAGTACAAATAATGCTCACAAGCACAAAAAAAAAAATTTAAACAAAAATTAACAACTACATAGATTTACACTAAACAAATAATAGGGAATTAAATATAAATGGACTGAGATTTAGGAGAAAGAAAGTTCAAATAGAGCTAGCTACACTCCAGCTGCAACTCTAGCTTTTCCCTTCTTCTGCTGTCCATTTATGCAAAATTTCAAAAAATATCAGTAGTACTTTATTCTAGATTAGGCACAGCTATAAAGAATTTGGAAGTCTAAATTATAGTATAACTCAGGTCTACTAAAAAGATCAATATCCTCGACAGCGGCGCCAAAAACTTGTTGTTGTCTTTCGGATGTGCTGATTTATTATGTGGTATTGGAAGAAAATTAACATCAAAGTGAAACAGAGGATAAAGATATGGTGAAAACAGCAATCCTAAAACATCCTAGACCTGTAAGATACATGGCCTATTGTAGCAAGTTTTGATAAGTAAGAGTTAGTCCCACAAAGAAATTGATCTAAAACCCAAAATGGGCTATAATAGTAGGCCTCCAGATTTGGCTACAGATCTGACAGTCCTAAAGAAAGAGAGTTGGGTGTCACGACTACGCTAAATTAACCCTAACAAAAGAGAAATAAAGTGCAGCCCTATCCTAAAGAAAGGGTTAAGAAGAAGATGGTGATGGTGTGTGCTAAAATAAAATATACAAATAATGGGAAGTAAGCAAGTTAAGCTAGAGTTAATGCAATAATGTAACTCAGATTTAGACTGTCTCTGCAGTGATCCTTACTGAGATGCTATTACTAACCTCAACAAGGTAGAAATATCCAACTTAACCCATGCCATTTAGGGTGCTCTTAAGGCTAGAGGTTGTCCACTCAAATGGCCACAGCCTATCCTATAGAGTTTGTCAAATCCCATTGATCAAGCTAGAAGTTGCTAATCTAATCCAGAGGAGTGGACTGATCATTTCCCAAACCACTGGACTAGATCCGGCCATGAACATTATTGTAGACACTATGTAATGCCATTGCTACAAGCTCCCTAGATTTGTGCATAGATCTGGTAGACATCCATAGGTATCCAACCCATAATGCCCTAAGTTCTTTGTCAAGGCCAACGGCTCACTGTGCCCAAAAAATAGACTAACAATAGGTTGAATAAAGATTTAGATTTAGCTGGTCATTACTATAAAAGGCCGACAATGACTCAGCCTCAAGCTGTAATTACTATAGAGAAATCAAATCTAACATTTGATATCAGTTAAGTAAAATAGAGGACAGCCAGTTCCTGAACAAACCTCCTCACAAGGCTCTAGAAGCTCATGTGCAAAGGAGAAGAATCCTTCTCAGACATGTGGCTGGACACCACCTTAGGGTTATACTCTATCCACTCAAATGGTCACAAGGTATTCGATAGGTCTACCCATACCACAGAGATCTGAGAAAGAACATGTAAACTGCTGCTACCACCATGGAGTCCCAGGGCTACGAGCTCTCTAGATCTAGCACAGATCAGTCTTGCTATCCATGAGGCTATTGAACCAAGGGAAATAAGATGGTAAATAATAGATCTACTAGAAACTGAATGGGCTAGTTCCAAAGTATGGATCCTATAGACATCTAAGGAAACCATAAGATCTATAGATTCAATTAGTCATTAAAACAACAATCTATTGAAAAAAGCAAAACTTCCAATGAACTGTCTCAAGGCTGCAGCCTGTACACAACTGCTCATCTAAAAGATCCCAATGTATACAAAGCCTATTACAAAACAGAAATAAAACTAAACCTAGCTACTTACAGAAGGATTAGCCAGCCAATGCTGGGCTAAGAGAGAAGAAAAATAAGAAAGAGAGATGATCAAACCCTAACCCTAGCCTGCTGGAACTCTCAACCGACAAAGGATGAAGGAAAGATAAAAATACTAAGCTCTAAGTACAGCTTATATACTCTGTCCATAAGGCCTTAGCTCAAAAGAGATTAACCCTAATTTTTTTAGCAGATGTGGTACTGTTACAACCCTTGAATGCTTTGAGTTGTGCCCCTTAAAATTTATGCCTCGAGAAGTGTGCCCTAGCCTTGGGAAATTCTCAATAGGTCCTTGAGTTAGGGTTGAGAAGTAGAGAACCCGAGCTTCGCGGGGCTGGCATCTGCATTAATTCACTCGCATAGTTGCTTTGCCTTCACAGAGGAGCGTTTGGCTTAGGAGGTTTGTTCACTCACGCAAAAGATCTTCAGTTGATCGCGTAGCAGCTTTGTACTGCAGTGCTGTCATAGAGGTGGTTTGGAAATGCCTAGATTTCTCGTGCAGTAGAGCTTTAGAAGTTCTCTCGCTGGATACTCGTGTAGCTAGGCTCCTACGCTCGCGTAGTTACTGGTTAGGCTCCAGAGTGCGCGAGAGCCGTGTGAGAAAAATTCTTGGTGTCTCTCTCTTCCAGGGCTTTACAAGAACTCCGAGAGGTAACAGATTGTTTTTTATGCATATGGATTCGTTATGTTCTATGCGCAACTGCTTTAAGGCTCAATCTCTGTGAGAGCTTCGCGAGCACAAATTTTGAGGATTTTAAGATGCGAGATCTTCATAATGTCTTTAGTGATCTCCTCTTGACTGCGCGTCCCATCTGTGCGAGGGCCGCTTCCACTACATCCTTAACTTCGCGAGGGAGCTCCTCAACTATGCGAGATGATTCTTTTGATCCTCTGATGCCTTGCACTTGCTGCTGTTGCAGCTTTCTCCATTCTCAGCTAACTTCTTTCATCTGCTAGACTTTTGGTCAATGATGAACAACAAATGAGTGATAAGTAGTGAAAAATACCATTTTTCACCCCTAAACATGAGCCTTGAAAGACCCTTGAGAGGACTAAATAAGTGCTTTAGTGTTCATATTGCAGCTAACCAAAAAGACAGGTCCAAATCCGAAAACCATCCTAAAATGATCAAAAAGCTGACAACGCATGTCAAGCTCAAAGAGGGAGTGAAGAAATAGCCTCAGCAATGGCTAAAAAGGTCCTAAAAGAGCAAGAAAAGACCTGAAGAAGAAGAATGGGAGCCTAGAGTTCAATTCGCAAAGAACTTCTACTATTCGCAAAGAACCTTGACCTTTGCGAAAAGAAGAAAACACTCTGCGAAAAGAAGAGAAGTCCTTTGCGAAAAGATCTCCTGAAGCCAAAATGCTTTGCGAAAAGATCTCCTGAAGCCAAAATGCTTTGCGAAAAGATCTCCTGAAGCCAAAATGCTTTGCGAAAAGATCTCCTGAAGCCAAAATGCTTTGCGAAAAGATCTCCTGAAGCCAAATTACTTTGCGAAAAGACCCTTAAACTCTGCGAAATGGCATACTGGGGATTTACAGCCACTTTGAAGGGCATTTCAGTAAACTCTGCACGCGCCCCAATGTAATTAAAAGCCCAGAGACATTCCGGAAGATTCCAAGCACAAACCAAAGGCATATTCCGCCCCACGTGAAAACCCAAAGATGAAATCACTTGGCGGGAACTTCTAGAAGCTCAAACAGACTTTTGAATTCCCATAACAGAATTGATGCTTCTAACGCTTTGATTCAACGGATCGAGCATTTTCATTGGCGACGGATCCGATCCCGTGCTCAATGACCATTGGGCAATCCAGATCTGAAACTTCCGATTGGTCAACTCGACCTTTATGCGGGATAGAGGAAAGCTATAAATTAAGAAGACATTTGCCCAATTGGGGCATCCAGTTTTAGAGTTTTCATCTCTGTTTCCCTCATTCCGGTCGGATAAGCTTATCCGAACCCCCGTAATCCCTTCTTGTAGTTTACCTTTGAGAGCCATTGTGAGTGATTTGTACTTCCAAGTTCGGATTCAAGATCAGAATCAGGGCTCTGAGAAGCTCAGATGAAGTCCGAGGGCTCTCTAAGAAGCCGTGCTCGTAATTGTAACGTCGGATTTTAAAAGGTTGTTGTAATTTGTGTCTTCTCCATTGGAGTCATGTCGAGGGTTCTGAATGATCACCTTAGTGCATTAGACTTCTTTAGATTCACTTATCCGCATCCAACTTCCCTTACTTCATCTTCCTAGAACCAATTAGCGTTGGTAACCTAATTCAAGCAGCATTTACAGTGATGTTCATGTTCTGAACTAAAGAATAGGCCACAGCTAGCTGACAGATCTGTGACCATTTAAGTGGACAGATCACAGCCATAAGTCTAAACCTATTCCTTAATTCGGATTTATTTCTCTTACATCTGTGCTGGTAGCCAGATGAAGATTGAATCTGCTCTGTTGAACTACAGACTCTCCATTAAAATTCAGAGGCTAAAGTACATGAAGCTATTATTTCTGCATTTGTCTTATTTTAAACATCTCCCCAACTCGGATCTGGATCATGTAATTAGTTCTTTTCTTTATTTGCTTATAGTTAAATGTGACACAATCCAACACTCTCTTTTATCTATTCTTTATTTTAGATAATTATAGAGCCAGATCTGGTAGCACAGATCTGGAGGTTTATCTCTCAGTTTAGACAAACTTCTCTGTGGACGATCTTGAAATACTTACTTTTAAAACTTGCTACAATTGGCCCTGATCTTGCAGGCCAGTGTTAGCCCCAATGTGCTGATATCCCTTTCATAAGTTAACATCCATATAACTTAGCATTCTTTAATTCTTTAATTTTTGATTCGTAATGCACACATTTATGGCACACTTGGAGCGACAACAAGTTTTTGGCGCCGTTGCCGGGGAAGTTTGTTCTAAAATAGATAAACCTATGTTTATTTTCATTTATTTTAATTTTTGCTTTAAAGCTGCACTTTGCATTCCAAGTGCTTGATTAAATGTCTCTGACGATTTTGTATAGAAAACCTATTTTCTTTAGCAGAATTTTTTTTTTATTTTTACGAGTTTTTATTCTTTGCCTTCTAGTTATTTGAATAAATGCCTGCGCCACTCTTTTGTCTTTTGTCAAATTTGGGCGTCTGAGTTTTTCTTTTTAGTTTTGTCAATACTTGAATAAGGTAATCGCTACGCTTTTGGATGTTTGCAGATCTGGAGCAACCATTCAACAAGGAGCATCTGGACCAAAGTCGAGCAGATCCGCTTGAGTTTGCATCCTTCTCCTTTGCATTCATTTTCTATTTTAAATTCTTGAGAACCAGCATTCTGCTTGTGTTTAATGTTTGTTTTGATTATAATTTCATTGTCTTTTAGGCATCTTGATTTTTTTTTTTTTTTTTTTACAAAACCAAATACAAAATAAAAGAAGTCGAAAACACAAATAGAAAATCTCAGTTGTTTCTCATTATTTTCAGTAGTAAATAAGGGCTCTTGTTGAGCCGGCCGATCCAAAACAAGTTAAAAAAAAAAAAAAAACTAATAGAAACAAAGAAAATATAGACATATAGAGAGATGTTCCGGCAGGGCTGTGTTTCTCCATTTGCATCCACTGTTCCCATCTGGACTCACGAGATCATTTTTCTTTTTAGGAATCATGTAGGATAATGAGTAGTGGATCATAGAAGTTTTGAATATTCAATGGACCCAGATTTTATTTTCCTTGAGATTTCTTCATCATAAATGGGTCTCAGCTGTGTGTGAACCCTGTTTTTAATATGTGCTCCCATGCTTCATTATTTTTTTTTTTCATACACATCATCAACAAAGGGGTCAATCTTATGAATCTTGCTTTTCACTGTATTCCTGCTAATCATTTTTATAATCACTTAGATTCATAAGTATCTCAGGCTTTTGGGTTTGTTTCTTTGGGCTTAGGATACATCATTTGGCTTTAGATTTTCTGTTTTAGGAATTTTAGTTTCAAATTCTGTTTTTAGATCGCTGATTTTTTTTCTTTCTTAGGTTAATGTGTCCTCGTTTTACTGATTTTCGTCCTTTTTTATAGTTAGTTTATAACTTTGTTTTCCTATTTTGCATTCACAAATTCAGTTTTTGTATCAACACTTTTCTTTTTCTTTTTTAACTTTGTATTCAGTCCCTTACCTTGGTTTTACTGTTTCTCAGTTATTAGCATTAGTTTCCTTTCATTTGCATAGTAATCCTTTTATTTGTTAGATTTTATTTAGCAGTTCTAGCATTGTTTTGTTGATTTTTCTTGCATTTGTATAGCATGTTTTCCATTTCCTTGCTCATATCTTCAGTTTTATATTTTTATTTTCTGCTGCATATAGTTTAGATTTTTTCTGTTCTTAGTTTTTCTTTCTTTTACCCCGCTGCCCTAGTCTCTCATTGCTCAGAAATATTGAGGACAATGTTCATCTTAGGTTTGGGGTGGCATAAGTCCCGCTTAGGAATAGTTAACATAAGGGCGTAATCACCTAAGTAATTAGGAAATGTATTAATTTACTTAAGAATCATGACAACTAGAAAATTTAAAATTCCTTTGCCAAATTTAGACATTCTAAACCTTGCGATATTCTACATTTCCATGATGATTACACCATAAAAACATACCGGTATCGACGTAGTAAGTCAAAAGGAAGAGAAAAGGTAAAGATATACTTAAAAGCTCAAGGAAAAACCATAACCAAGTGAGAATTGAGCCCATATATTTTCCATCTCTGAAGAGTGATCGAGGCAATTTTTTCTCGATTCAAAGGATTGGTCGAGGCATTAGATCCACTAGAAGTTAGGAAACTCCAAATTAAAACAAGTAACAAAGACTCATGAAACCGAGGAAAAGATCAAGGCCTTCTTTGGATGACTTGAACCTAACAGAACCAACCAAGAAAAATCGTGTTTGTACCCCATTTGAGTAAATCCTACAATTCTTCATCAAAATACTCAAAAGTACTTGCACTGAACCTATGGAACTAATTCAGCCTTCCCTCACTCGAGAATTGGAGGTAAAGGAGAAAGAATCAAGATGGACCATTTCGGGCAACATCAAGAAAATGAAGAGAAAATACCTCAAAAAGCAGGCAATATGGTGACCGAGAAAAGAAGAGACAAACAATGTAAAAAGTTGCAAGCAAAAAGGCAAAAAAGGGACCTTATGTTGAAAATGCAAGATCAAAGAAAGAACTGATCACCGTGAATGTGAGAATCTCAAAAGAAGAAGAAAGAAGCTAAACTCAAAAGGTGGAGTCATGAACCATCTCCGCACTTCCGAGTTCTCAAATTCAAACCTCTGCTCAAACCGCCTTTCCTTGAAACTTCACCCATAAGCCATACAAACAAACCTAGATTAAAAGCCCTTGTGATCCAAAGTTGAGTGAGTCGTCATGTGGAGATAAGAAGTGACCTAATCTATGGTGAGGAGATGTCAATGATGCCATTGCCTAAGAATCATGCCTATGCTCATGCCAGCATCCATTTGGGAGATGTAACCGCTCTTGAGCTTGAGTGAAAATGAACCCCTCAACAAAAACACGATGAGAGTATACCCGGTGAGTGTTTGGGTTGGAACTTGAGCACCTTAAGTATGACTTATAACCTAATTTTTATCCATAGGATGAGCTTATCGCACATTTGTATGATTTTCTATGATTTGTTTCACAGATTGGAAATATTGAAACATTCATGAGGTTTATAAATGTTTAAATTCTGCAAACAATAATCAAATTTTTGTTTCATCATTGATTCAAGAGTAACTAACCCCGCTCCTTGATTGCTCATTTGATAATATTGCGATGATTAAGCTTTCATGGAGAAGTTTGTGGGTACCTTCACTGAAAACCCTCGAGACTTCACTCCTCTAGGGATCACCTAGGGGTTGAAAAGGCTTGTTGCATATGCTAAATGCACCTGTGCTTCCTACAAAAGTGGCTCTTTACTTTGTTTTTTATGTTTCTTTGCTCAGGGACTAGCAAAGCTTAGGTTTGGGGGTGTGTTAAGTAGTGAAAAATACCATTTTTCACCCCTAAACATGAGCCTTGAAAGACCCTTGAGAGGACTAAATAAGTGCTTTAGTGTTCATATTACTAACCAAAAGACAGTCCAAATCCGAAAACCATCCTAAAATGATCAAAAGTACAACGCATGTCAAGCTCAAAGAGGGAGTGAAGAAATAGCCTCAGCAATGGCTAAAAAGGTCCTAAAAGAGCAAGAAAAGACCTGAAGAAGAAGAATGGGAGCCTAGAGTTCAATTCGCAAAGAACTTCTACTATTCGCAAAGAACCTTGACCTTTGCGAAAAGAAGAAAACACTCTGCGAAAAGAAGAGAAGTCCTTTGCGAAAAGATCTCCTGAAGCCAAAATGCTTTGCGAAAAGATCTCCTGAAGCCAAAATGCTTTGCGAAAAGATCTCCTGAAGCCAAAATGCTTTGCGAAAAGATCTCCTGAAGCCAAAATGCTTTGCGAAGAGAGCTTCTGGAGCCAAATTACTTTGAAAAGACCCTTAAACTCTGGAAATGGCATAAGATTACAGCCACTTTGAAGGACATTTCAGTAAACTCTACACGCGCCCCAATGTAATTAAAAGCCCAGAGACATTCCGGAAGATTCCAAGCACAAACCAAAGGCATATTCCGCCCCACGTGAAAACCCAAAGATGAAATCACTTGGCGGGAACTTCTAGAAGCTCAAACAGACTTTTGAATTCCCATAACAGAATTGATGCTTCTAACGCCTGATTGGCTGAACCAGATCAGAGCATTTTCATTGGCCAGAACAGATCTGGATCCCCGTGCTCAACAGCCATTGGGCAATCCAGATCTGAGCACTTCTGATTGGTCAACTCAGCCTTGTGCAGGATAGAGGGAAAGCTATAAATTAAGAAGACATTTGCCCAATTGGGGCATCCAGATTTTAGAGTTTTCATCTCTGCTTCTCATTCCGGCCGATAGCTTATCCGAACCCCTCAGAATCCCTTCTTGTAGTTTACCTTTGAGAGCCATTGTGAGTGATTTGTACTTCCAAGTTCGGATTCAAGATCAGAATCTGAGGGCTCTTCGAGAAGCTCTGATCGTAAGTCCGAGGGCTCTCTAAGCCGTGCTCAGTAATTGTAACGTTGGATTTTAAAGGTTGTTTGTAATTTGTGTCTTCTCCATTGGAGTCATGTCGAGGGTTAATGATCACCTTAGTGCATTAGACTTCTTTAGATTCACTTATCCGCATCCAACTTCCCTTAATTCATCATCCCATGCGAATTAGCGTTGGTAACCTAATTCAAGCAAGATTCTGATGATGTTCATGTTTACGAACTAAAGAATAGGCCACGCATTGACGATGATCTGTGACCATTTAAGTGGATGATCACGACCATAAGTCTAAACCTATTCCTTAATTCGGATTTATTTCTCTTACATCATCTTTGGTGCAGCCAGATGAAGATTGAATCTGCTCTGTTGAACTACAGACTCTCCATTAAAATTCAGAGGCTAAAGTACATGAAGCTATTATTTCTGCATTTGTCTTATTTTAAACATCTCCCCAACTCGGATCTGGATCATGTAATTAGTTCTTTTCTTTATTTGCTTATAGTTAAATGTGACACAATCCAACACTCTCTGTTATCTATTCTTTATTTTAGATAATTATAGAGCCAGATCTGGTAGCACAGATCTGGAGGTTTATCTCTCAGTTTAGACAAACTTCTCTGTGGACGATCTTGAAATACTTACTTTTAAAACTTGCTACAATTGGCCCTAATCTTGCAGGCCAGTGTTAGCCCCAATGTGCTGATATCCCTTTCATAAGTTAACATCCATATAACTTAGCATTCTTTAATTCTTTAATTTTTGATTCGTAATGCACACATTTATGGCACACTTGGAGCGAAAACAATGAGTCACCATGGTGAGCACTACCAAGGTGTTCCATTAGGCTTTGGCTCAGCTGTCATCTTTGCATGTCTTCTCTCTCTTCTTTAGAGCAAAAAGTAGAGATTTTGTATTAATCTGCACAGTTTATTGCTATCTACAAAACACACTTAATAAATGATTATTAGTGAGCTTCAAGGTCCAGCAAAGGCTAGGTTAAAAGGTGAAAAGTGGTACTTTTCTGTGAATAACAATACACTGACAGGACCAGTTTGATGGGTTATCCGTACACACTGCATACACTGACTGGACCGGTATGGTGGGTTATCCATATACATTGTACACTGAATAAATTGACTGGATCACTTCATACATTGACTGCACCAGTATGGCAGGTTATCTGTACACACTGTAAGATGTGAACTAGAAATCTGAATAATATAAGAAGTGAACTGAAAATCTGAACACTGCAAAATGTGAACTGGAAATCTGAATAATGTAGGATATGACTGGAAATTTGAGCACTATAAGATGTGAATCTAAATTCAAATGTGAACTTGAGAACTGAGAATGAATCATTGAAATTTTTGGAAAACTTCGAATTATTAATTTTTATTTCGATTTAAGGACATATGCAAATTCTGTTTTGATGGTAAATTATCTTTTAGAACTCTGTAATGAATATCTGCATTGATATGATGAGATGTTAAATTATTATTGATATTTTTTCTATTGAGCTTAGACTGTTAGCTCACCCCGACTATACGTCACAGGTGTAGCTCTTGATCAGGACCCTAAATGTAAGGAGATCCAAAATTTTCATATGAGATAGAGAAGCACAATAGTGCTACTAATTCAGATTTGGTATCGTGACTTTTGGGTTTAGAACTTGGTATGTTCAGAATGTTTTAGGTACAATGGTAGAATTAGTTTTATATATACATTTTATGTACCACTATTTAGGTGATGGTAGAATTAGTTTTGTATATTACTTGTTCTATATAGAAATGAAAATTTTTAGTTCTATCATATGTATCTTTGCTTTGATTTCTGCATGTGTGAGTGGATGTACCAAGTATTCTTCATTCAGATCGTGGTCTGCGACCCAGCGGTCCGAGTTTCCCAGAGATCTGTGTAAGGGAAAATTCAGGCTATTACAGTGTGTAATAGAGCTATGGCATTAGATTTTGTTGGAACATAGGAGAATCAGTCTATGTTAAGTTATGACTATATGTCATCATGATCATTTTTGAGTGAAAACTGTGTTTGATCATGATAGAGTTATGGCTTTGGGTTCAGAGATATGGCTTTAAATTTTGTCATAACATAGGGGCCATGATGGTCATGATCACTATTAATTGAAATCTTTGTTTCATTGTAATAGATTGATATGGCCCCACACGGAAGGCCAAGTGGTGAGGGAACATCTAGTCGTAAGAGAGCCGCCACGGGTGTGAATGCTCCGTTGGGAGGAAAGAGAGAAGGTGGATGAGTCGCCCAAGTGTTGGAGACCATGGCCAACACGATGGCACAACAGGTGGAATCAATGGCACAACAGACAGACAAAAATACTCGTAGCTAGACAACAACCTTCCGAATTCCTAGAATTCAGGAAGATGCATTCCCCGAGCATTTTCAGGCCAACCTGACCCACTTGAGGCCCGAAACTAGTTAAACAAGATGGAAAAGATCTTTAGTGTGCTTCCTTGCACTGAGGGCAAGAAAGTGAGGTGGGCAACCTTCAATCTTGATGGAGAGGCTGATCCTTGGTGGAAGTCTATGTCACGAACAAGGGAACAAGAGGCGCCTAATACTTTGTGGACTTGGACTAAATTTGTTGAGAAGTTTAATGAGGAATACTTCCCAGACGCAGTAAGAGATCAGTGAGAAGTCTAATTTATAAAATTAGAGCAAGGCCAAAGGTCTGTACGCAAGTATGGAATCGAGTTCACTAGGCTTTCGAGGTTTACACCTCAACATGTGGCCACTGAGTTGATGAAAGCTAAGAAGTTTCAACGTGGCCTAAAGCCTGACATCCGAGATAGAATCTCCATTAGCAAACCAAGGACCTATGCTGAGGTCATAGATCTTGCCCTCATCACTGAGCAAGATGTTGAAAATATGTATAGGAGAAGAGAGCACCAAGATTAGAATAGGACAAGTCAAACGCAATCTTGTGCTTTTGAGCAGACAGGCACGGAACCAAGACTACTGATGCCAGCACATATCCAGCCTGCTTAGAGTGTGCAGATTATAAGTGTGCTATGGAACACTACGGCTGGATTATATGACATCATGAACCGCTATGGGCGGATTATATGTGCATGTGTGGACTGCTATGGGTAGATTATATGATACCTTGTGGGCTGCTAGGACGAAATTAAATGAGCATGGCGGCTAACTGTGAATCGAACCTGCATGGCGGTTAAACCCCATGAATCGAACCAGTACGATAGCTAACTGTGAATTTAATCGGCATGGTGGTTAAACCCATGAATCGAACCGGCACAGTGGGATATCCGTGAATCGAACCGACACGGTGGCTAATCGTGAATCGAACTGGTACGACAGTCTCCATGAATCAAACTGGCATGATAGTCTCTGTGAATTGAACCGACACAGCGGGATATCCGTGAATCGAACTATGTAAACTATGTGATAATGTGTAAGCTATGCAAGTGAGTGTGAATCAAATTGGCACGACGGTCTCCGTGAATCGAATTCGCACGACGAGATATCCGTGAATCTAATTGTGTAAGCTAAGTAAGAAAGTGTGAAACACATAAGTAGGCTAAGTAAGAATTTGTAAGACTTGTAAGTAAGCTAAGTAAGGATTGTGTAAGACATGTAAGTAAGGAAAATAAGAATGTGTAAGACATGTATGTAAAAAAAGTAAGAATGTGTAAGATATGTAAGTAAGCCAAGTAAGAGTGTGTAAGACATGTCAGTAAGCCACATAAGAATATGTAAGACATGTAAGTGAATGTGTAAATGCGTAAGCTACGTAAGCAATATATGAGGTGTGTGAGAAATCGAAGATAAGAAATATGCTTTTGATAAGAGATTAGTTTCGGTTTTTATAAGAAAATATCTTTGAAATCAGTTTTGATGTTTAGAAGGAAATGCCCTTAAATCAGTTGGCTTTTGAAATTAGTTTTGAATTTCGATAAGAAAATGTCTTTGAACTCAATTTCAGTTTTGATAAGAAAATGCCTTTGAACTCACTTTCAGTTTTGATAAGAGAATGCCTTTGAACTCGGTTTCAGTTTTGATAAGAAAATGTATTTGAGCTTAGTTTCAGTTTTGATAAGAAAATGCCTTTGAGCTCAGTTTCAGTTTTGATAAGAGAATGCCTTTAAACTCAGTTTCAGTTTTGATAAGAAAATGCCTTTGAAATCGGTTTAAATTTTGATAAGAAAATGCCATTAAACTCAGTTTTAGTTTTGATAAGAAATACCTTTGAAATCAATTTTAGTTTTGATAAGAAAATATTTTGATCTTGTCTTTGAATCTATGCATGTGATGAGATGTATATTAGTATTAGTTTTCTCCACTGAGCTTAGACGTTAGCTCACCCCGACTATACGTCATAGGTGTAGGTTTGAGGAAGGCCCAAACTATATACTTGAAGAAAAGGAGCTTCCGAATAAGGATTTATACTCTATTCCAGGATCGTAGATTTAGTGCATTGTGGACTTTGGTAAGTTTGGGCTTGGTACGTTCGTGCTATTATACATGCATGGTACACTACTGTTGGTGATGGTTGGTCATCACTGACATTTATTTTATTCTGTACATATTAGGCATTAGAACTGAAGATTTTATTCATGACATATATAGCTTTGCTTTGATTTCCTTATGCATATGGATGTGCCAAGTATTTTGTATTAGATTATGATCTATGATCTAGTGGTCCGAGATTTCCCATTTGGTAAAAGTTGAAAAAAATATATATATGTCTCAGGATTTTTAGGTTGGAAAATCCGGGCCATCACAATAACCACCCATTTTTAAACTTTAAGAAAACTTCCTTAAAATTGAACCAAGAGGGGGACTTAATTGAATCTTTTAAGGGGGCAGATTTTCATGGGTTGGGAATTCTAGGCAAAGATATAAAAGTCCTAGTTCTCGGTACGGTGGCAGCCTCTAGTGGTGATGATCCGGAAAAGGACCACCCCACCTAGTATTTGAGAAGGCTCTTGCGCCGGTGGTATATTGGGTGGGCAACCTATCCAATTACGAAGCCTAAAACCCTTGGGGGAGAGCGTTAGTAGTCCCGAATCGACCTTGTATCCCCAGGTTCCGTGAGGAGAGACTCGTTTCAACAAAGAAGTCAGTCCCTGGAAGCATCGCCATCGCTTCTAGAAAACCAAAAAAATAGACTGAATTCGGGTAATGGAAGTTGATGCTAACCCTTGGGGGAGAGCGTTAGTAGTCCCGAATCGACCTTGTATCCCCAGGTTCCGTGAGGAGAGACTCGTTTCAACAAAGAAGTCAGTCCCTGGAAGCATCGCCATCGCTTCTAGAAAACCAAAAAAATAGACTGAATTCGGGTAATGGAAGTTGATGCTAACCCCATTTTCCGTAAACAAAAAAATTGCAGGGACACCACATAGTACAAGATATTTTTTATATTGCATCTTATATTACTTTTTTAGTTATTTTATTTTCTTCAAAGTTTGGACTATTGCTATGAATGCAGGTTGTTGGGAATCGGTAAGCCCCCATCATTGTTTGTGTTAGGGAATGGTGTTTGACTTAGAGAAAGAAGCGACTCTACAACATTGATCTTGTAAAGTCCAATTCAAGGTCTAAACACCCACGAATAGGTCTGCAGAAGCTACACTTGATTTTTTCTTTTCTGTCCAATGTTGGCTTATCTTCTCTTTTATTGAATATTTTTCCGTTATTTTCATGAGGGCTGAAGCATTCCTATTTGTGTAATAAAAAAATCTTAAATTTGTTAATATTGTGAACTGAGTTTGTTACTTTTGTAAAACAGAGGATGGAATGCCTAATTCAAACAAGGAAGAGATGGGTACGCGAGGATCAGGCCGTATTACACATGGCAGATTTGTTTGTGATTGACAGTCCACATTTTACTTGATTTTCCTTTTTTTTAAACTTTTCCCGATGCTATAGACCAGTTGAACATCAACACCGATGACAATATTAATATTTTGGCCATAGATAAGTCAAAATGGCATGATGGGTGGGTCATATGTGTTGAGCTTTATTTATTTATTTTTTCTTATTTGCATTTCCCTTGTTAAAGTGGTGAAAGTATTCAAAATATTATTAAGTCTTTATATCATGTGGCAGTTTTAGCTAAAAAAAAATGGTTTAGGTGTAAAGAATAATAGAAAGTTCGGCAATAGAGTGGGAGGGTGAAAAGAAAATATATATTTGGGTTTGAGTGATGCTTAGGATTTCTAAAATATATATATTTTGGTTTCTTAAATTAATTTATTATTATTTTTTAAATATATATATATATATATATATATAAATGACTGCCTAAAGCTATCGTTTTTCTTCTCATCTATGACCATCGTTGTATGAGAGAAAAATGACTGACATAATGGGTCATAAAAAAATGGTGTGAGTGTTTTTTTTTTTTTAAATTACATATAAAAATGACAGCTCAAAACCGTTGTTTATGGTCGACAGCCGAAGACAGTCATTATTTTTTATGAAATAAATGACGGTCTATAACTGTCGTTGAAAAATACTACTGCCTTTTCTAGGACAACTCACTCGACGGTCTAAAACTGTCATTTTTTGGGAAAATGACAGTCATGGGCTTTTTTTTTTTTTTTTCACGTAGTGAACTCCCTCTTCTTCTCCTCGTCACCACTTCGAGAAACCTCCAAGCCGTTTAATCTCAACAACTTCGGCTAATCAAACCAACCGTAGAGACGGAAGGATTATTCCGCAACAACTAACCCTCGATTCAGGAACTCTTTCAGGCGGGGATTGGAGTGATCAAACGCATTCTCTCGGGAGAAATTGTACATGAAACTCGGAAGCCTTGCATGCAAGAGTTTCATTTCGGTAAACTCACACTTCCCTACTTGTAAATTCTATTTTCGATTAAGGAAATTGAATTCATGCATGAAGTTGGTGAGAATCTGACATGATAGTTGCTAAATAGCCAAAATCATGGCACCCGATGCCTTGAACTGCGTGCATGCATAACCGTGCTAGTGTCCGAGGGCTCAATCCACCTTAGGCTGACTCGACTGGTTCCCATTCTAGCAATACATGCCTCAAAACCCCACAAAATCGAATTCATGACTAACTAGGTAGTCAAATCCTTCGATTTTCGAGGGTTTCGGATCGTGTGTCATGCGAATTTAATGGGATAGAAGGCTAGTGTTAGTGAGACATCACGACAGGTGATAGGTTATGTTCTTCGGTGAGGACAGTGCATGGAATTTAGAAATACGAGACTCAGAGGACAGTAGCATAGAGCTGGCAAGTTTGTCAGGCTCGCCGCAGAGAGAAATCACTTGAAGCCCTCGCCGCTGTGAGAATTCAAGGCTATTTTGGTCTCTGAAAAAACTCGCGGCAGTGAGATCCTTGCATAATGTGGCACCTGATCAACTCCCCGCGACGACCCTGTATCTCGCCACTGCGAGATGCTCTGTTTTGATGAGTTTTGGGGTTTTGTGATTTGTTGTGCCTTACGAGGCTGTGACTTATGACTAGCATAGTTAATTAATACATAGAGACATGTATATGTGTATTCAAGACTATATATGAGGGACATTTTGAGAAGAGTTTAGCCTCGATTCATGCGTGTTGGCTTACAAGATCTGACACTTAAGGTAGGGAAAATACCTTGCCCGATTTTATGTTTCTCAAAATCATGTTTATGAAGTAATTATCACACATTATGTTTCCTAGATTTTGCATATATGTATTCTAAAACTCTTGAATGGGAACATATGATTTTCTCTTTACGCATACTATGACAACCTGACATTTCCCTTTAGCGTATATAGGAAAGGTCCCGTCATCGGATCACCTAACATGATCCTATCATATACAGGTGTCTTAAATTGTACAAAGTATGACAATTGCGAAAGCTATGTAATTACTCTGACATGCATTTATATGACAAAGCAAACTGATATTTATGCATTTAAGGAGAAAACTATCAAACTCTATATACAAAACTAATAGGTACGATGTATAGCTTTCCACCGATGACTGCCATCGATCATTTAAACAATTGAAAGAAAACCTATACATGTTAGAACAAAATATCATACGTGGTTTATACAAGTTTATCAAAGAAAATCTCTTTCTCTCTCTTTTTCTCAAACCTATTTAGGAAAGAATTCTTCAACAAATTCTTCCTCTTCGTCTTCTTCGTCGTCCTCTTCTTCCTCCTCGTCTGGCATGTAAGTAGGGTCAGCTACGTGCTCCAGGTCTAAATCTACAACTAAGACATTTAAGTCGTAGAATGAGCTAACATCAAAGCTCAGCAGGGATATTTATATTGCTAATTCATATATTAAATTATCACATTCACATTTTGGTGCATATACTATAAGAAAACTTATTTTAGCAACATAAACACGTCATTATCATGTGACTAAATGATCATAATGACATGCTGAATAAGAACCAAAATTTACGGTGCAATAGATACTAGAAATCATGTGAAACAAGGAATCTTGCTGAAATAAAACAAGGTTATCAAATGTATAAAAACACGTGTAGGAACAAAAGCATCAAACTCCCGAGTTAGCAGGATCACTTGTCAAGCTCCCGAGTTAGCGAGATCACTTGGACTGAGATCAAGCTCCCGAGTTAGCGGGATCACTTGTCAAGCTCCCGAGTTAGCGGGATCACTTGGACCAAGAAAATCAAGCTCCCGAGTTAGCGGGATCACTTGTCAAGTACACAATCAAGCTCCCGAGAAAGCGGGATCACTAGACTCAAAACGAAGCAACAACGTATAGAGGATATAAAAAATAACAGGATATGAATAATGCAATATGATGCAATTTAATTAAAGAATTGAACTTGCATGCTCAACCCGTTCATAGCGAATTCAACTAGCATATACATGATAAAACATTGCATGGTCTGACATGATTGAAATGTAACATGATTATACATGCTTCTTATGTGAAATCCAATACATAATCCAATACATAATCCTCAAAGAATCTAGCATACACCAAATACTTTTAAACTACTCATCAGTACCTTCACTATATGTTCAGCTACTCATCGTAGCATTATGCGAAAAGCATGCGTTTCCCATCATAGCTTCTGTTATTTGTACACGTATGCATTTTATATACATAATAGGGTACAAATATGAAAATCAATACATAAAGTAGGAAGATAAATTCCCTACCTACACACACCCTTACGTGACTTTGCTTGGATGTGCACTCATGCAACCAAGAATAGCTTCACTATGATGAATGTGTCATGTGCACCAAGTGGCCCCTAGGAGGTACATTCACTCATGAGTTTAATGGTTGCAGTGGTGTACTGGGCTAGTTAGACTAGATATGGAGCACCAGACACACAGTCATACCCAATGATGCAGTGCCTACATATACTGTCATACCATATACACACATATCCCTGGCATAAGCTTGCCTCGGCAAGCCACAAGGGTTGTCGCGGCAAGCAGCCCAGCTGAGTACCTTGCCGCGACAACCCTATAAGGTTGCTGCGGCAAGCCTAAGGCACAAGCCTACCGGGGTGCCATCTATTTCTCTTCTTGCTTCCTAAGTTTTCTGGTCTATTGGCCCATCTAGATATAGTATCTTATATTTTTATATTTATGCTGTAACACAGAGGGTCCTTTTAATGTATATATTTGGTTTGAAATATTTCGGAGTGCAGTTGTCACAACGTTTGACTCCAAGATTTTTCATACAGATTATGTTTGTTTAGTTGTTAAGTCGATCTCATGGGATCGACAATAACGACATAGCTTCTAGTGTTTCTTTGTGACACACACTACAAAATGGAATTTAGTTTAGTCGTTTATAGCATACCTTTTTAGTGCACCTGTGGGTATAATGATGCCGAACGTGGGTCGGTGTCGGGTTTGCTGAATTCATGACCTGTATGTCGAAGCTAACGCATCGATCAAAATTCTCACGACCGACTCAAATGATCGAGTTGCGATTCACGGTTTCGAATTGAATTGAAGGTGTGAAGAAAATGCATGGAGTCATGGGTTTAAATACTAGAGAATTACGTATTGGCTGCAGTTCAATGAGGTACATATATATATATATATATATATATATATATATATATATATATATATATATATATAGGATTTTTGGTTTCTATGTGGATAGCATATATGTGCTATGCGGATTTCTTTGAAGATGGGAGCATGAAGATCAAAGGAGCAGCTTCGTTGAGTTTTATAGCATATGAGCTGCACTTTGCGTGCATGAGAGTCAAGGATGACTCATGCAGCTGTGTAACTCAAAGGTGTTGCAAGTAGCTTATAAGCTACAAAGGGTTACCATCCCCTATATAGCAACCACATGCTACTTAAGATATTAGCAGATGAGCCAAAATAGGCTATATTTGAATCCAAGTCTAGTATACGGTTAGTAAGTGTAAGCTCTTGGCTATGTTGCTATACAAAGCTTGCATTTGCTATTGGGTGTATACCCAGATAAGCCAAAACAGGATATGCCTTATAATTTGGTTACAATAGATGCAGGTATATATAATTGGGGTTATTGTGTGTGGCTGGCTTTTCTTCAAGTGTAAGTCCTTAACACTTTAGGACGTGTATTAGTGGCTTTTCGTCTTTAGTGTCAAACATGTACACATACACATATCTCTATGCTAGCTGCTTTAAGTATCTAAGCTAGGCGAGGCAAGACTCCCATGCAGTGCACACGAACACTAATTCTTAATGTGTTAGCTTATACCACAATAGATATGGACTATATATAAGTTGGCACTTTTACTCAGTGTATTTGCTATGACACATATATGGTACACCAAGGACTTTAAGTGTGCAATGGACCAGGGTTTTAGGCACATGCCTGATCGGACTTGTGCTCATACGAACTATTTTAGGTTGTAAAAAAAATTGGTAGCTGTTACACATACACCTTGCATGATTTATTTGTACGCGTATCGTGAATTTGCATTGTACTCGACCTGTTGTGCTCTCGTCCTTGAATTTACTTGAGATATGTGTATTTGATCCATGCTATGTGATGTAATTCATGTGAACATGTGCAATGTGGAGTGGAGCCTCCATGAGAGGGGTGGAGTCCCCAAGGTTATAGCCCTGTGTCCTAATACAGACTACTCAATTCTCTAATACAGGATGCCTTGCCATGTGACTTGTTCTGAGTGCCTTAGGGGAGTCTCCAATAGAGGGGTAGAGTCCTCGGGATTACGACCTTGTGTCCTAATACGAACTGCTCTGTTCCCTACTACGGGATACTTACTCTAATGTCATATGATATGACCTGTCCTATTTATAATTCCGTCCTTGCTACATGTGTTCATGACTTACTCCATTTACGTGTTTCGATTTGTGCTCGATTTCGGTCTCGCTATGCATTGTGTTAGCATGTTTACCCATGATCAAGATTTGACTCATTTGAGGCTTTATATACATGTTTTGGCTTTGCACTCGATATATTTTGATACAATTTAAATCTCAATTGCTTTTATTTATACATCAAGAACATGAATTAGAATGATAAGGTGTGATTTAGCATTGTATTTTATCTATTGAGCTTGGATGAAAGCTCACCCCTCGACTATACATCACAACTGCAGGAGTTGAGTTGGAGTGTGATCTGGAGCAAGAAGAGGATCCATACTACAATCCTACAGAGAAGTAGGACTTGCTTGAGGAGCACTTGCCTTAGTGTTGGGGTGCATTTTAGATATTTTTGGGGGTTTTGGGCAAACGGTATATAAACAAGTTTTGTAATTAAATACCAAGTATATTTGATCCACTGTTTAGATGGAGGTCGGCCTTCATCAGTGGATGTTTACATTTGTGCTTATGATAGTTAGCTTTGTGGTTTATGTTACCATTCTGTTATCGATGTATGCTCTGTATTTATTTATTTCCCTCTTGTGCACTTTATTTTCGCTTTTGTAAGCTTACCATTTGGGAGATAGCCTGATCCTTCCTATAGTTTAAATGAGAGGAAAGATCAAGCTGTCTGGTTGTGATGTTTATGTTTGATATCATAACATCACTGTATTTTGGATCTTCTGCTTGATCCGACAGTGCGGATTTTGGGGTAAGGAAACTCGGGCTATCACAGACAATGCCCTCATTGGCACAAAAATAGGGGACACTTAAAATTATTTACCTAAACATTATTGATATGACTGATTATTTATCGGATGTGAAAATTTTTTTGTAAAGAATGTTCCCCCAAATTTGAAGAAAACACATATGTTTTTTTCTCAAAGATATCAATAAAAAAAAATTAAAGAAAAGTTTGTAGCAATTTGTGCAACTGTGGATTCTTATCAAACCCATCGCGATGATGCGCACTCATAAAATATTTAGAGTCACCACCCAGAGCTTTAGGTGTCCCGAGAAACCCAAATCAATTTTATAAGCATCGAAGTGCCACAAATTGGACTCTAATTCACCGGTGTGCGCCAAAGGCTCTTGGGTAGGGGCTTCGGTTATCGATCGAGAAGGTGTTAAGCACCTGATCAACTCGCTTAATATGGTCTCCACTTTTGGCCAAAGACAAATTAAGAGAAAAAAAGGGAAGAGTACTCCCCTTTGCCCTAAGGCACTAATGATCCTCTTTGTACCCCTCCGCTCTTGTCGAAATTTCGACGGCGTAACATGTTAAGTGGTGAAAAATGCCACTTTTCACCCTTTAACCCGACCTTTGATAAACCTGTGAGCACACTAATAAACTCTGTTGAGTCTATTTTGTAGATAGCAATAAAAGATTAAAACAATATAGAAAACCACTTACAAAGCAAGACAGACAGACTTCTCAAAGAATAATGACGCTTAGAGGCGCACACCATTGGACCCTTGGAGCACGTGGCCACAGCAGAACATGGCATAGGAAATGAAAATAGCCCGAAAACATCCTATCGAGAGGTCATCCGAAGACTTCGATAGGAGCTGAGAGTTAAAATGGAGGAATTCGTGCAGTTAGTGAGGCTTCGATAGGATCTGAAGGCAGAGAAGAGAAGGATTCGTCAGGATTGTGAAATTCGATAGGATCCAAGCACCTATCGAATAGCTGAAAGAAAGATATAGTTCATCCTGTCGAAAGCTGCCTGAGGAGAAAAGGGAACCTATTGGAAGGTTTCCTGAACCTATCGGAGGACCATCTGAACTTATCGAAATGGTCATCCAACCTATCGAAATGCTCTTCCATCCTATCGAATGCTCCAGATAAAGCGCAGTGCATGCTGAAGCCTCAAGGCTCATCCTATCGGAACCTATCGAAGAGATTGGAGAACCTAGAGAAAGGACTAAAAAGCTTTACTTGAACCTATCGGAAGCTACCCCAACCTATCAAAATCGTGTGCAGAACTTTCAGAAAATCAGCTATGCACACGCTATGACTTGGTTACCTGTTGCACGTAACTCGAGGCACTTGGTGACCGGCATGACGATTCTAAAAGATGCCCTATGAAACCCTAACTGACCCACGTGCTCTAACAGAACCCTAACAAACTCTAAGGACCTTCGAGAAGGGAGTTTTGGCGGGAAAAATAAGAGAGAAAGCTATATATAGGGATTCCCCAATTGAAGCGAAGGGAGATCGAGATCTGAACGAAATTATGGAGACTGGAGCTTGCAGAGAAATTCTATTTTCCCTCTTTTAGCCCAACAATGGTTGGATAATTCCCTTGGAGTAGCGAGGAGAGAGGTTAGATCTATAATTGGGTAAGGTTGAGAGTGCTATTATGGGTTCAATGCTGCACAGACTACAAATCTGAGAGCATTTTCATTGTAGAGTGATTTTGATTGCAATGTAAATGTTGTTTTTAATGTTGTAATTAGATCTAAAGTTCCTTTGGTTTCATTTGGTGCTCGATCGGATTTGTGTGGAGGAGTCTGTAGATCAGCTCACCCACTTAACTGGTAGACCTCTGGGATACCATCCAATCTCCCTGGATCTGATATCCCTGTGATTCCCAGAGTCTGTGACCTGGAAATTATAGCATCTGTAGTGGTTTTATTACTCTGATCGATGCCTTTGCTTTGGAGGAAATCCCTAGGATGATCTGTGACCATTAAAGTGGACATATCATAGCCTTAAGACTAGTCCTCTCTCAAGTGTCAATTGGATTCTTCTACTGTAAATCTTTAGATCAGATAAAGTCTATAGGATGGTCTGTGACCATTATAGTGGACAGATCATAACCTTAAGACCGGTTAGATCCTTTGATTTGGAGTGGAGTCTTCTACCCTGCGGCTGTGCTTATAGCCAGTTAAGGGATTTGTGTGCTCTGAATCCCTGTGGCATGATTAACCTAGCCTGATTTCAGTGAGACCAATTTCTGAGCTACTCTTCTCCATTTTCGATTTTTAATTCCTTTCCCCTGCAAGATCTGGAATTCTAAACTTGATCCTAGCTAGTTTTCATTTTATTTTATCATAGCTTAAGTGAAAACCCTTTGTAAACCTCTCCCCTATCTTTTAGCTAATTTAGCATTAGTTAGGGTGTCAGATCTCTTACAGATATGGAGATCTATCACATTTCAAAACATCCTCTCTATGGACATTCCCCTACTCATCATCTTTTAAAAACTTGCTACAACAGGCCCTGATTACTTGCAGGTCTGTGTAAGTGTGATCTGCCTAGATTTATGAGTGAATTTTAGACCCTTTTTGAAGGTAGGGCAGATACTCCAACAAATTTTTGGCGCCGCTACCAGGGAGGTTTGTTTTTGAAATAGGAAGATCTAAGTTTTGATCTAGTTTAGACCATAGATCTGTAGTGATTTATTTGATTTTACAAACTATGTTTGCAAGTTTTGTTGTTTTTTCAGTCTTTTGTGTGCATTTCATCAGATCTGAAGTTGCTGTGTGAGAGGAGCATTGTGCTGGAGGCTGCTCTGTAGTTTGCATCTCTCTACTCCCCTGTTATTTTTCAGATTTATTGATTTTTTGTAATAGTTAGTCATTTGTATCGCTTCTACTTGTTGTGTTGAGGTTTTGCGTTGCATTTAGACTTTGAGTGTTGTATGTTTGGTAAGAGAACTCTCCAACCTCAGATTATTCCACTAAACCCAGAGGTTGAAAGACTTCTCAGATCCAGACAAACTCCAATCACATTTGTTGCAATTAACTCTGTAGAAATGGGAGAGCAACAACAGCCAAGAACCCTCAAAGAATTTAATGCACCAGGGGTTTACAATTCCCCCTTCTGCATTCAATTCTCAGTTGCTCAAGGAAACTATGAAATCAAATCTTCCATAATCCAGATGCTACCCTCATTTCATGGCTTGACTAAGGAGGATCCCTACAAGCACATTGATGAGTTCCTGGGACTATGCACTACATTCAACATCACAGGTTTGGAGGAGGAGGCCACCAGGATGAAACTATTTCCTTTTTCATCAAAGGACAGAGCCATGACCTAGTTGTCAATGCTTCCACCCAATAGCATTCAGTCCTGGAGTGACCTCCAATGTCAATTCTTGGCCAAGTTCTTCCCTATGTCAAAAACCAGCCAGTTGAGAAAGGGTATCATCTCATTTGCCCAAGATCCAACTGAGAGTTTTCACCAAGCTTGGGAGAGATTCAAGGAACTCCTAAAGAAATGCCCCCACCATCAAATCCCTTAATGACAACTTGTCTAAAGTTTTTATCAAGGGATTGCTTCCAAAAGCAGAGACATGGTAGATGCTTCTTGTGGTGGCACCTACCTCCATAAAACTGTTGAGGAGGCCTGAGAGTTGTTTGATATCATTAGTGAGAACTCTATGCAAAAGGAAACCTTGGCTAGGGATCTAGAGCCTCCTAGGTTAGTGAAGGAAAATACTTTAAGAGGGAAGTTGTATGAAGTGAATATGAAAAGTGATTTGGAAAGGAAAGTGGACAGCCTGATATTAAAATTTGATAGACTTGTGGGAACAATGCAGTCACCTATGACTGCTAAAGTGGAGGAGGCATGTGTTATATGCTAGTCCCCTGCTCATTCCTTAGAAGAATGCCCATCTGCCGCTTCCTAATTTAAATATGAGCATGTGGTCAGTAACTTTCAGTCTTATGGGCGTGACACCTCGGGTATCAATGGAGGAACCACCCTAATCTGAGGAGACAAGATCCATACCCAAGCCAGCAGCAGCAGCCCCAGCACCCCATGCCCTACAGAAATGCTCAACCCTATCACCAAGGTTATGTCCCAAGGCCCCAGTAGTTACAGCCCATGACCCAACCTGTGGCTCCACCTGTACAGCAACCTGCACCCTCTCCAGCTGAGAGAACATCTTCCTTTGAGGAACAAGTTCTGGCTTCACTACAGAATTTGAATTCCTTACCTCAAACTGTGCACTCTCACAGCCAGAGCATAAAAAAGATAGAGGACCAACTTGGTCAGCTGTTTGATGCCTTGACTAGGAGAGAGGGAGGACGGCTGCCCAGGCAACCACAGGATAACCCATGAAGATAGTTTGTAGTGGGTGAAGTTTCCTCCACCTTTGAGGAAGCCAAATCTATTACAACATTGAGAATTGGTAGGCTAGTGGACAACCAAGTGGGCTGTGAGTCTGTGAGGAGCTTGGAGGAAGTAAAAGAAGTGATTTCTGTAAGAACAAAACAAGGGCCACCAGTGGTGGACCTGAAGGAGCAGCCAACTGAGAATAAAGAGGATAAAGAGGATCCTCAAGAAAAGAAAAAAATCAAAAAGAATGATGCCCCATTGGCTAAGGTTGCAAATGAGGGAGCAATCCCACATTTGCCATTTCCTAAGGCACTGCAAGCACCTTTCCCTTTCGATAAGTGGCAAGGTAAAATCGAGGAAATGATGGAGACTTTCAAGCAAGTAAAGATCAATTTGCCTTTACTTGATGCAATTAAACAAGTCCCAGCCTATGCCAAGTTTTTGAAAGACCTGTGCACCCATAAAAGACAATCTAGGATACACTTATCCAAGGTCTTCGCAGCAGAAAAAGTAAAGCAAGTCCTTTCTATTGCAACTCCCCCCCAAACTCCAAGACCCTAAACTCCCCACTATCCCCTGCATTATTGGGGATCACACCATTGACAAAGCCTTATTAGATCTGGGAGCCAGTGTAAATTTGCTCCCATATTCACTATATGAGAAGCTGGGCTTAGGAGAATTGAAGCCCACACATGTGGTCTTACATCTGGTTGACAGATCTGAAAGGAAGCCTGTGGGGATAATCGAAGATGTTTTGGTGGGAGTTGACAAGTTTTTTTACCCTGCTGACTTTTTGGCCACAGCTAATGCTTGTATTCAATGCAGGTCCGGAGTCATGGAAGTATCCTTCGGTAATATGAAGGTCAAATTGAATGTGTACAATGCAGCCAATCAACCTCATCTTGATGAGGACTATTTTTTCCTTGATGTGATAGATGAGGTTGTGCAAGAAAATTTGAATATGCTGCTGCATGGTAAGGAATGGTTTAATGATTTTACTGAAGAATGGAAGGAAGCAGAGGTAGAAAAGGCTCCCACCTCTGAGATTGAGCATGTGAAACTGGTATCTTCTTAAGCAGAACTATTAAAGCACCATCCATGGAGGCCTGCTTTGTTACCTCTCCCACCCCCCTCTAAGACACCCCTATTGCCCTCCCTCATCACTCCCCTAGATGTGGAGTTAAAGCAGCTCCCAAAGTCTTTGAAATATGCCTTTTTAGGAGACAACAACAAACTGTCTGTAATAATCTCTTCTTCCCTCACCCTTGAGCAGGAAAAAGAACTACTAGGTGTACTAAAAAGGCATAAGAGGGCAATAGGATGAACCATTGCAGACCTAGGAGGAATTAACCCTGCTGTGTGCATCCATAAAATTCATCTTGAGGAAGGCTCCAAACCTTCCAGAGAGATGCAGAGAAAACTCAACCCACATATGCAGGAAGTTGTGATGAAGGAGGTAGTCAAACTCCTCGATGTTGGGATAATTTACCCTATCTCGGATTTGCAATGGGTGGCACCTACCCAAGTAGTACCCAAGAAATCCGGCATCACAGTTGTTGAAGCAGATTCAGGTGAGCTGATTCCAACCCGACAGACCACTGCTTGGAGGGTATGCATAGATTTTTGAAAGCTCAATGAAAGAACCAGCAAGGATCACTTCCCATTGCCCTTCATAGATCAGATCTTGGACAAGTTGGCAGGAAAGGCCTATTACTATTTTCTTGATGGATATTCAGGGTACAATCAGATCCCTGTCTACCCCCAGGACCAAGAAAAAACCACATTCATGTGCCCATTTGGAACCTTTGCATACAGAAGGATGCCATTTGGGTTGTGTAATGCACCTGCCACTTTCCAAAGATGCATGTATGCTATCTTCTCTGACATGATTGACAAGTTTTTAGAGATCTTTATGGATGATTTCTCCATTTATGGGGATGATTTTAGCCAATGCCTGCACCATCTCAGCTCTGTGCTGCAAAGGTGTGAGGAGACCAACCTTGTCCTGAGTTGGGAAAGGAGTCACTTCATGGTGACTCAAGGCACTGTCCTAGGACATGTTGTCTCCCACAGAGGAATAGAGGTTGATCAGGCTAAGATCGACTTAATTGTTCATTTGCCCCCTCCCAAAACTGTCAAACAAGTCAGGTCATTCTTGGGCCATGCTGGGTTTTATAGGCGGTTCATCAAGGACTTCAACAAAATTTCCAGACCCCTTTGTCACCTTTTGTGCCAGGATGTCCCTTTTGAGTTCAATGATGAATGTTGAGTTGCTTTTGAACTGTTAAAGACTTGTTTGACTACATCTCCTATCTTGCAAGCCCCTGATTTCTCCTTGCCATTTGAGCTGATGTGTGATGCATTAGATTTTGCCATTGGGGCAGTTTTTGGTCAAAGAAGAGACAAGGCACCTTCTGTGATAGCATATGCTAGTAAATCAATGGTTAATGCTCAATTGAATTATACTACGACTGAGAAAGAGCTATTAGCCATTGTATTTGCTTTAGAAAAATTCAGGTCTTATGTACTGGGATAAAAAATCATTGTGTTCATTGACCACTCAGATTTGAAATACCTCTTGTCCAAAAAGGAAGCCAAAGCAAGACTAATCAGATGGATTCTTCTCTTATAGGAATTCAATTTGGATATTAAAGGCAAGAAAGGAGTTGAGAACGTGGTTGCTGACCATCTGTCAAGGATCCCAATGGTTGAAACAGAGAGCCTGCCCATCAATGACTCTTTCCCAGATGAGCAGCTTTTTACTGTACTGATAAGTATGCCATAGTTTGCCAATATTGTGAATTACCTTGCTGTGGGCAGGATCCCTCCACATTGGAACAAGGATGATAAAAATCTATTCTTCTCACAGATTCGATATTACATGTGGGAGGATCCTTACCTCTTTAAGCATTGCGCAGATTAGGTGATCAGACGTTGTGTACCTGAAACTGAGTTTAAAAATATCCTAACCATGTGCCATGAACAGGCTTGTGGGGGACACTTCAGTGGTAACAAGACTGCGGTGAAGGTGCTTCAAAGTGGTTTCTATTGGCCTACTCTATTCAAAGATGCCCGGCAGCACTGTAAAGCTTGTCCTGGATGCCAGCAAATGGTCAACATTACAAAGAGAAACTCTATGCCCTTACAACCTATGCTTGTTATCGAACTATTTGATATTTGGGAAATCGACTTTATGGGACCTTTTTCCCTTTCTTATGGATACAATTTCATCCTTGTAGCTGTGGACTGTGTCCAAATGGGTAGAGGCCATAGCTACGAGGACAAATGACCACAAGGTTGTCATCCAATTCCTGAAAGACAACATCTTCTCAAGATTTGGCATCTCTAAAGCTATTATTAGTGATGGGGGAAGCTACTTCTGTAATAAACCCTTTGATAAACTGATGGAAAGATACTCTGTGACCCACAGAGTAGCCACCCCCTACCACCCACAAACCAGTGGGCAAGTAGAGATTTCCAACAGGGAAATCAAACATATTCTCGAGAAGACTGTAAGAACCGACAGGAGGGATTGGTCCACAAAATTAATGGATGCCTTATGGGCTTATAGGACAGCCTATAAAACCCCCATAGGCATGTCCCCATTCAGACTAGTTTATGGCAAGACATGTCACTTGCCTGTTGAATTGCAACACAAAGCTTACTGGGCCATTAGAGCAATCAATTTTTACTTAAACTCCGCTGGTATACACAAGAAACTCCAGTTATCCGAGCTGGATGAATTGCGACTAGAAGCCTATGCAAATTCCTGAATTTACAAGGAGAAGGCCAAAGCCTTCCATGACAGACACTTGCTACGAAAAGAATTCAAGCCAAATGACAAGGTATGGATGTTCAATCCCAGAATGAAGTTCTTTCCAGGAAAGTTACAGTCCAGATGGGATGGGCCTTTCACAGTAGTACATGTTTCTCCATTTGGAGCTGTAGAAGTCATGGACCCTACAGATGACAGAGTCATGAAGGTCAATGGTCAGAGGCTAAAACTTTATGTCAACAACATTTGTGAGCCTGAGGAGATCATTGATCTTTAGGATCCTCCAGGTTAATACCTGTCTTCGATTTGTATCATATGTACTATATTTGGTTTCTATTTTGATTCTTTCCAATTATTTTTTTGTAATAAAATGGCCATTTGAGGATCAGGCTTCCCTTCAATATCGCCTGCCATCTAGGGACCATCGGAACAGGGTCAGACGAAAAATGAATTGAATGGTAGCACAGCAAAAGAGTTGCTGGGTGCTAAGGCTAAAGCATCGCACACACAGGCTATGTTCTTGCACTTATAGGACCTCTCGATTGGTCATTTGGACCTTTCGCTAGATCAGTTGCTGACGTCGATAGGATGGGTGAGGATTTCGAGAGGTGCAAAGAGTTATCAATAGGTGAGACCAACTTTGTGATAGGTTCCGGACTCCTATCTGGAACCTATTGACAGGATGACGAATGTACTCTCTAACCTATCAAAAGACTGTTTTCACCCATCGACATCCTAGCGAATTGAATGCTTTATCTGTCATGCTTTCGATAGGACACTGACCTATAGAAAGCATTCATCCCAGCTTATCAAAATCAATA
Organism: Chloranthus sessilifolius; assembly: GCA_021018995.1. NCBI lineage: Eukaryota > Viridiplantae > Streptophyta > Magnoliopsida > Chloranthales > Chloranthaceae > Chloranthus > Chloranthus sessilifolius. Next base: position 47,562,178 of record CM037596.1, read on the forward strand.
TTCATTCATTTCGATAGGAAGAGTTGAACCTATCAGACCATTCCACTGCCAGCTACATACTTGTTGTGCACCTGTGCTGCATAGGAATTTTACCCCACGTGTACCATATGCCCAATTGCGCGAAGCACGGGATTTACACTTTTAACCCTCCTGGGTTTCTGCATTACGCCGTAACTCTCAGTGCTAAATATAGGCTGCCAGTTAATGCACGACTTCGTTCTCCATAATGAATGGTGGAATTACCCATTCATTCCTTATCTTGGAAGGCGGTGATATTGAATATGCCGCTTCAGATTCTAGCATGCACCCACCATAAATAGATGCAGATGGCTCGAATTCTTCCCATTCACCTCCTTCTACCCTCTGCACTCCTCCTCATAGCTATGGCGGATGACAAGCCCACCTTGACTCCAGCCCAACTCTCCCTCTTGTGGCTGGAGCCGCCACAGCCCAAGGAACTAGATCCACTGCAATTCCTCTGGGATGAATACGAGAAGGTGCAACGGATCTTCGCCAAGGAGGAAAAGAAAATAGAAAAGAGGGAGAAGAAGAGGCAGAAGATCGACCCACCGGCTTCTCCATCCCCATCCTCTGCCACCACCTCGCCCCCTACCCCCTGATCCGGCTCTTTTTCCTTTTCTTCCTCCACTCCTGGCTTGCAGTTCCTCTTCCACCTGAAGCAGGTTGAGGATATCTCTGAGCTAGGGGAAAGGACATTTTTACTTTGCTTAGGATATTTTGTCCAGATGTATATCTTAACTTTAAAATCCTTGTGCTAGACCATTGTAATGCCTGTCTTTTAGTTTCTTTTCAATGAAATGCTTTGTTTTGTTGTACTTGTATATTTTCTTTTCTTTTTTTTTTTGTTTTATTTTTCCGAATGTCTTCCCCATTACTCACATGCTATAAACAGTGAGGTCACTGTTTAGTTTAGGTTTGGGGGTGTGGCATGTATGCCAATAAATTAGTTAATTTCAGTACAACCAAGCTTAAAAAGGAGCCGGTGGAAACAAAGTGAATTCTCACCCAATTTGAAAAAAAAAAAAACCATTTGGAACTGAAATAAACTGCAATTTTAACATTGATCATGAAGTAAATGTCAAAAACTTTTGAAAAATCTTTGATGTAAAGTAAACCTGAAATGAGAGAAAGTTGTGAGGATACCCCCCCAGAATTTTGGATGGAAGGCCATACCCAATGAGATTTGGGCTTGAAAAAAAAATAAAAAAAAATAAAAATTCTTTGAAGAGTGTCTTGGCAATTTTTTTGCTCTGAGGACAGGTTGGACCTAATTTTACTCACTAGAAGTTAGGAAAATCTGAATTGCAACAACTTGGCAGCATTCATGATATTGAGGACATGAAGTAACACCATCCCTTGGACAGTTTGAGCTTAAAGATCCTACCCTTCTAACTGCCCTTGATACACCCACTTTGAGCCTTAAAGATCCCAGTTTCTTTGATGGAAAGCAGATAATTCAAACCCAAAAATCCCTTTGACCTAATGTAGCTTGACCCTCACCCTAAGTATTCAGAAGGTAAAGGTGAAGAAATGGAAGAAGGAAGAGTTGGTGTGATTTTTGGCTCAGGAAGAGAGAGACTCATTCGGTGGTATTGTGGCATTCCAACCCATAAAAAAAATAATAAAAAAAAATGGACAAAAGGTTGAGAAAGAGAAGACATTTCATTGAAAGATTGAAACGAGGATTGATCACTTCAAATCTGGAAAGTCAAGAAGTAGATGAAAGTGTGTTGAAATGAAGAAGGTGTTGTCTAGACACTTTCTTACCTTTACTGATTTCTCAATTTGACCCCTGTTATCCCTTTCACAAACCTCATCCCTAAGCCGCATTACAACCTAATAAAAAGACCTTATTGATCTAAAATAGATTGAGCTGTCATGTGGAGATAAAGATCTGTTTAATCTATGGTGTAAGGAGCTGGAGAAGTCAGAAATCAGAGCAATGCCTATAATCATGCTTGCAGTCCTATTTGAGGGCTGCAACTATTCTTGAGCTGAGTGATATGATACACCCTCTTCCTTGTATTGATGAGTGAACAACCCTAGTGAGACTTGGGCCTGCAATCCAATCTGACAAGGGTAGTATCAGAACAAAAATCTTAAATGAATGGTGAGCTCTGCATCAAATTTTGGAGAGAAATGCCTTGACATGAACTGAGTAATGATGAAGAAATTGCAGCAGACTTTCATGTTCCAAAGGGTTGTCTTTCTTTGTTGAACTTCCTCTAATAAATATGCAGGGTGTGAACCTATTTTATCTACTTAAACTCTGCTTTAACAGGTTGCATTATGATTAACTAAATTCCATTGGCGAAGTTTGTGGGTACCTTCACTGAAAACCCTCAGGAGACTACACTCCTCCACTAGGGATCACCTAGGGGTTTAAACGGCTTGGTGCATATGCTAAATGCATCCGTGATCCCTATGAAAGTGGCATTTTTTTTTCAGGCCCAAATCTCACTGGGTATGGCCTTCCATCCAAAATTCTGGGGGGGGGGGGGGGTATCCTCACAACTTTCTCTCATTTCAGGTTTACTTTACATCAAAGATTTTTCAAAACTTGTTGACATTTACTTCATGATCAATGTTAAAATTGCAGTTTATTTCAGTTCCAAATGGTTTTATTTATTTATTTTATTTTATTTTTATTTTTAAAATTGGGTGAGAATTCACTTTATTTCCACCGGCTCCTTTTTAAGCTTGGCTGCACTGAAATTAACTAATTTATTGGCATACATGCCACACCCCCAAACCTAATCTAAACAGTGACCTCACTGTTTATAGCATGGGAGTAATGGAAGAAGGCAAACCTTATGAAGTACAGAAAAGAAAAGAATGAAAGAGAAAGTACATTACCAAGAAGAAATTTATATTGAAGCAGCAAAAATATGTACAAAGGGCATAAAAAAAAACTAAACTACAGTTATTTATATGCATCATCAGGCCAATCATATAAATCTTGCAGATTCTTCAATTTGGCCTTTGATAAAAGAGTTTTGGGTTTTGGTTGAGACATTCTGGTGGACTGCTGGAGTGCCTCCTCAGACTGGGCAGTGAATTTCTTTTTCTTCTTAGTAGAAGCAGCAAGAGGAGTGGACCAATCATCTGAATCGGAATCAGATGGGAAGAGGGCAGAGGCATCAAGTCCAAGGGCTACAGCAGCTTGTCTTCTCTCATCCTTGGAGAGCAAAGTGGAGGGGGGGACAGGAGAGGGTGGGGGCTACTTCTTCAGATTGGGTAGCAGGCTACTTTCCCGTTTTGCGAGCAGAAGCAGGGGAAGGTTTGGTTGTGGTGACCTTTCGCTTTGTGTAAGTCCTCTTGGGTTTAGGAGGGGAAAGTTGGACATGAGGAGGAATGTTGGATGGAGGAGGGGGAACAGATACAGGTGGGGAAGGAATAGGTGGAGTGGGGACATCCGCAGGTGGTGGAGCAGTAGGCTGAGTGGAAGAAGAAGATGGAGGAGGTTGGGTGGAGGGAGGATTGTCCAGAGGAACCGAAGCCAGAGGAGCTGGTTGATAAGTCTGGGAAAGCATCACAGCAATCCTTCTCTCCAGTATTTCAATTTTCATTTTATCATAGAGTTTGTTTGATTCAGCGAGTTCCTGAGTGGCCTTAATGACTTCCTTGGCACTGGCTAATTGTTGCTTGATGTTGTCAACATTCTTCTTTTCAAACTCGGCAATACGAGTCTAAGCCTTAGCAAGAAGTTTGGCTGTGCGATAACGAGTGAGAATTTCCTTCCATCCTTCCGATATATCACGCAGTTGGATTCTCTGCTCCAATTCCAGTAGGGCAATCCTTTCCTCATATGAAACTTCCAGGTGAGCACGGAGGGCTGCCATACCATGCAGGACATCGCTTTAAATGAAGGGGTTGTCTCTCATGGCATACAGTAGGGTGAGGTAGGGGGGAATGTAGATGTTGGATCTGGGGATGATGTGCAAGGACGGGGGTGGGGTAGAAGAAGAGGAAGGGGTGGAAGAGTCCAGAACCTCACATGGATAGATTTGGGTGGCGACATCTTGGAAAGCAGGTGGAGGGGTGGTATCTTCGGATGAAAGTAGAGTAGCTGGTGGTGAGGAAGGTATGGGGAGAGATGGTGCTACTACCTCCTCAGATTGGGTAGTGGCAAGGGGTGGTGTAGGTATGGGTGAAGGAGGGGATAAGTGGATGGGTAGGTGGATAGGAGAAGGAGGGGAAGTGTGAGAGGGTTGAGGGGTGGAGAGGAAGGGATAAGGGTGGATTGAATTGATTGGAGGCAGGAGCTCATGAGGGCTTGGTTGTCGGTGTTTATGGTTAATTGGGATTGTATGGACTGGAGGAGTGATAGAATTTGGGTGAAAGTGTCGGGCATGGTGGGGGTAGAGGGAACTGGTGTTTGAATGGGGTGGAAGGGAGAAGAGGGCTCATGGTTAAATTAGGGGGGAATAGGGTGTGGGGAGTCATGGAGTGGGGTGTATTCATGAGCCACATCCTCTACAATGGAAGTCATGAGGGCAGTGAATCCAGTAGTGGTGAACTGGTCCACACCCTGTGTATGCAAAAGGGGTTGGGCAGTGGGTGGAGATTTCATGGTAGGGGTAGGCGCTGAGAATGGGGGAAGGTCAAGGATTTCAGGTGGAGAGACCTGAGTGGTGGGTGAAGGTAAAACTGGTTCAGAGGTGGGTGGAAAGGGGTCTGTTGAAAGAGGAACTGATACAAAGGGAAAGAGCAATGGGGGTGGAGGGGTGGGTAATGGGACAGGTATGGTAGGCGAAAGGGTGGATGAGGATATTTTGGTAGGGAGATCTGCTGCCGTGGTAGTGGGTATGTTTTCAACCTCCTCCACTCCGGTTGGCTTATTTTTCTGAATTAGGGTGAGGCTTGTGGACCATGCCCTCTTTCCAAATACCTTAGGGGTCACCTTCTCCACTGGCCCATTTTTCTTGATCGCATATTTTCCAGCCTTGAGCAGGCATGTGATGAGTCTACTGAAGGGCAGACCACCTTCCTTTGCAAAAGCTTGCCTTTTCAGCACCTTGCCATTGATGTCCACCATTGCTTCAAAAATCAACTTAGGTGCATTCACAAATTGCCCCTTTGAACAATAGTATAGAGCATCCACTAATGGGGCCCTTCGCTCTTGCAAATGCCCAATGACATAGAAATTTTTCCTCAAAATGGTGTCCATGAGTCTTAAGGTAGGAGGGAGGTCTCTTCTCATCAGAGATTCACCAGAGCCCACAATGCCATTGGTGAGCTGCTTCACCATTTCCCTAAAGGTAGCCCAAATAGGTGCTCCTTCAGCTCTAGTGGAATCAAATTGATATGGGACTCCCAATGCCATCCCAATGTCTTTGCAGTCTACAATCAGCTGGCAATCAATGATCAAAATCTCAAGTACATCCTCAGTCCCAGGCACCACCTTCTTGGTCAGGTTCTGATACCATAATTTCACCAGCCTGGGATAAACCGTTTCCTTCAAAGGTGAAAGCAGGGGTAATAAACCTTCTTTCTTCAAATAGTTCAATGTCCCCTGCCACTCCCCAATGTTGGCAAAGTATGCCAGGTCAAAGTGTGTCTCAGGGACAAGACTCAAAGTGTCCACAAATTCATTGGGCGTAGTTAACCCAGCTGGAAGGGTGAGCATAGGTATTTCCGCAGTGGGAGCAGCTCTCTCTAAGGGGGTTTCTACCATAGGCTCCTGAATTTCAACGACTTTGGCTTTCTTGGCTTTATGGGCCTTCTTGGGTGTTTCTTTAGAGAGCTTCCTCTTTGTAGGTGGTTTGGTGAGAGGCTTTGCTTTCTTGGCGGATTTAGGGGTGGAAGCAGGTGGTTGCTGAAACAAGTCAGCTAGGGTTTCTTCAAAACCAACCATTATTGCTTTCGAAAATGAAACAGTATGTAGGGAAACGCTAAATTAACTGCTAGGAAAGTGTCAGAGGGAAAGCAAGAAGACAGCTTACCCGAGAATCCTAGGGTTTTTTCCGATCTCGCAATTTACAGCTCCAATTTCTCTGAAATCCGAGGTAAAATGCTCCTCTGCATAGACTAAATGCACTCACAAAATGGCAGACTGACCAGCTGAAGGTTTATGTGGGATTTAGCAGAGAGAAAGGAGAGGCAAAAAATGAGGAAGAGAGCTAGGGTTTGCAGACGGTACCAAATGGGGCGGAAATGACCTATCGACAGGTATTTAAAGGATGAAATATGATTTCGATAGGATGCATGGGTTGGTTTCGATAGGTTGATGTGTCCTATCGAAAGCTTAATAGTCAAGGCTTTCAGAGTGGGTGATTCGATAGGTTCACGATAGGTGGAATCATCTTTTCGATAGGTTTAAGTGGGACCTTACTCATCTTTTTGATAAGTTCCCGATAGGTATCAGAACTTATCGAAATCATTATTTTGCCCCTGTTGACCTATCGAGAAGTTGGTTTCACCTGTTGATCAGCTCAGAGCCTATTGAAACCCTCAATTATCCTGTCAAAACCGTATAACGACCGAACGAAAAGTTCAATTGACCTATCGAAAGCTCCCAAAAATCTCATAAACTGCATTTCCAGGCACTCTCAGCTGCAGCACTCAGCAGGCTTTCCTGCTGTGCTGCTCTACAGTTTGTTTCCCTGGAGGACAACTCCCATTATCTCAGGCCAGATTGAAAATGATCTATGATGGCATGTTTATTGCAAAAATAACTTCAATTGGAACATTAAGTAAACACCTAGAACAATAGCAAAATGTAGTACATATGGTACATATTGGACTTCAGGGGCTAATCCGGAGGATCTGGAAGGTTCACGGTCTCTTCATGGTCATCAATTTTGATACCTTTCGTGGATCCTTTCCTCAGCATGTGTCCCTCCCCTGGGTGTAGTTTTCCACCTGTGAACCAAGCATTGTCCTACAACAGCCGATGTATATTTTCATGCATCACCTTTTCTTGTGCATTAATGGAAAAACAAGTCTCTTCAAGAGGGGGTTGATGGCCGGTGTTGTACACATTCAACTTAACCTTCATGTTTCCAAATGACACTTCCATGATTCCAGACCTACATTGCATGCAAGCATTAGCAATGGCCAAAAAGGGTCTACCTAGAATCACAGGTATGGAAGTGGCATACTTGGTTTCATATCTAGTACCAAAAAGTTAGCAAGGTAGAATAATTTGTCAACTCCAACCAAAACATCTTCAATTATCCCCACAAGCTTCCTTTCAGATCTGTCAGCCAGCTGTAGGACCACATGTGTGGGCTTCAATTCTCCTAAGCCTAGCTTCTCATATAGTGAATATGGAAGCAAATTTACATTGGCTCCCAAATCTAATAAGGCTTTATCAATGGTGTGATCCCCAATGATGCAGGGGAGAGTGGGGGTTCCAGGGTCTTGCAGTTTGGTTGGGGTTGCAATAGACAAAATTTTTTTCACTTTCTCTGCTCAAAAGATCTTCTTGGATAGGTGTATCCTAGACTGTCTTTTATGGGTGCATATGTCCTTCAAAAACCTGGCGTAGGCTGGGACTTATTTAATTGCATCAAGTAAAGGCAAATTAATCTTTACTTGCTTGAAAGTTTCCATCATTTCCTCGATTTTATCTTGCACCTTATCGAAAGGGGAAGGTGCTTGCAATGCCTTAGGAAATGGAAAATGTGGGATTGCTCCCTCATCTATCACATCAAGAAAAAAATAGTCCTCATCAAGATGAGGTTGATTGGCTGTGTTGTACACATTCATTTTGACCTTCATATTACCGAAGGATACTTTCATGACTTCGAACCTGCATTGAATACAAGCATTAGCTGTGGCCAAAAAGGGCCTTCCTAATATTACAAGTATGGAAGTGACACTCCTACCTGGCTCCATATCCAGCATCAAAAAGTCAGCAGGGTAAAAAACTTGTCAACCCCCACCAAAACATCTTCGATTATCCCCACAGGCTTCCTTTCAGATCTGTCAGCCAGCTATAAGACTACATGTGTGGACTTCAATTCACCTAAGCCCGGCTTCTCATATAGTGAATATGGGAGCAAATTTACAGTGGCTCCTAGATCTAATAAGGCTTTGTCAATGGTGTGTTCCCCAATGATGCAGGGGATAGTGGGGAGTCTAGGGTCTTGGAGTTTGGGGAGAGTTGCCATAGACAAGACTTGCTTTACTTTTTCTGCTGCGAAGACCTTCTTGGATAAGTGTATCCTAGATTGTCTTTTATGGGTGCACAGGTCTTTTAAAAACTTGGAATAGGCTGGGACTTGTTTAATTGCATCAAGTAAAGGCAAATTAATCTTTACTTGCTTGAAAGTTTCCATCATTTCCTTGATATTACCTTGCCCTTTATCGAAAGGGGAAGGTGCTTGCAGTGCCTTAGGAAATGGCAAATGTGGGATTGCTCCCTCATTTGCAGCCTTAGCCAATGGGGCATCTTTCTTTTTGATTTTTTCCTTTTCTTGAGGATCCTCTTTATCCTCTTTATTCTTAGTTGGTTGCTCCTTCAGGTCCACCACTGGTGGCCCTAGTTGTGTTCTTGCAGAAATCACTTCTTTTTCTTCCTCCAAGCTCCTCACAGGCTCACAGCCCACTTGGTTGTCTGCTAACCTACCACTTCTCAATGATGTAATAGATTTGGCTTCCTTAAAGGTGGAGGAAACTTTACCCACTACAAACTGTCTTCGTGGGTTATCCTGTGGTTGGCTGGGCAGCCGTCCTCCCTCTCTCCTAGTCAAGGCATCAGATAGCTGACCATATTGGTCCTCTATCTTTTTTATGCTCTGACTGTGAGAGTGCACAATTTGAGGTAAGGAATTCAAATTATGTAGTGAAGCCAGAACTTGTTCCTCCAAGGAAGATGTTCTCGCAGCTGGAGGGGGTGCAGGTTGCTGCACAGGTGGAGCCACAGGTTAGGTCATGGGCTGCTGGTACTGGGGCCTTGGGACATAACCTTGGTGATAGGGCTGAGCATTTCTGTAAGGCATGGGTTGCTAGGGCTGCTACTGGCTTGGGTATGCATCTTGTCTCCACCTCAGATTAGAGTGGTTCCTCCATTGATACCCAGCAGCAGGCTGCTGCCCATAAGACTGAGTTGCAACCACATGCTCTATTACAAAATCAGGAAACTGGTCAACATATGGGCATTCTTTTAGGGAATGAGCAGGGGACTGACATATAACACATGCCTCCTCCACTCTAGCAGCCATAGGTGACTGTATTGTTCCCACAAGTCTATCAAATTTCAATGCCAGGCTGTCCACTTTCCTTTCCAAATCACTTTTCATATTCACTTCATACAACATCCCCCTTGAAGTATTTTCCTTAACCAACCTAGGAGGCTCTAGATCCCTAGCCAAGGTTTCCCTTTGCATAGAGTTCTCACTAATGAAATCAAACAACTCCCAGGCCTCCTCAGCAGTTTTATGGAGGTAGGTGCCACCATAAGAAGCATCTACCATGTCTCTGCTTTTGTAATCAATCCCTTGATAAAAACTTCGGACAAGTTTCCATTCAGGGATTTGATGGTGGGGGCACTTCTTTAGGAGCTCCTTGAATCTCTCCCAAGCTTGGTGAAAATCCTCAGTTGGATCTTGGGCAAATGAGATGATACCCTTTCTCAACTGGCTGGTTTTGGACATAGGGAAGAACTTGGCTAAGAATTGACATTGGAGGTCACTCCAGGACTAAATGCTGTTGGGTGGAAGCATTGACAGCCAGGTCCTGGCTCTGTCCTTTAATGAAAAAGGAAAGAGTCTCATCCTGGTGGCCCCCTCCCCCAAACCTATGATGTTGAATGTAGTGCATAGTCCCAAGAACTCAATAATGTGCTTGTAGGGATCCTCCTTAGTCAGGCCATGAAATGAGGGTAGCATCTGGATTATGGAAGATTTGATTTCATAGTTTCCTTGAGCAGCTGGGAATTGAATGCAGAAGGGGAAATTGTAAACCCCTGGTGCATTAAATTCTTTGAGGGTTATTGGCTGCTATTGCTCTCCCATTTCTACAGAGTCACTTGCAACAAATGTGGGTGGAGTTTGCCTGGTTCTGAGAAGTCTTTCAACCTCTGGGTTTAGTGGAACAATTTGAGGTTGGAGAGTTCTCCTACCAAACATAAAACACTCAAAGTCTAAATGCAGCGCAAAACCTCAACACAACAAGTAGAAACAATACAAATGACTAACTATTATAAAAAATCAACAGATCTGAAAAATAACAGTAGAGTAGAGAGATGCAAACTACAGAGTAGCCTCCAACACAATGCTCCTCTCATACAACAACTTCATATTTGATGAAATGCACACAAAAGACTGAAAAAACAACAAAACTTGCAAGCATAGTTAGTAAAATCAAACAAACCACTACAGATCTATGGTCTAAACTAGATCAAAACTTAGATCTTTCTATTTCAAAAACAAAGCTCCCCGGCAGCGGCGACAAAAACTTGTTGGAGTGTCTGCCCTACCTTCAAAAAGGGTCTAAAATTCACTCATAAATCTAAGAAGATCACACTTACTCAGACCTGCAAGTAATTGGGCCCTGTTGTAGCATGTTTTAAAAAGATGGTGAGTAGGGGAATGTCCACAGAGAGGCTATATTGAAATGTGGTAGATCTCTAGATCTGTAAGAGATCTGGCACCTAACTAATGCTAAATTAGCTAAAAGACAGGGGAGATGTTTACAAAGGGTTGTCACTTAAGCTATGATAAAATAAAATGAAAACTAGCTAGGATCGAGTTTAGAATTCTAGAACTTGCAGGGGAAAGGAATTTAAAATAGAAAATGGAGAAGAGTAGCTCAAAAATTGGTCTCACTGAAATCAGGCTAGGTTAATCATGCCACAGGGGTTTAGAGCACACAAATCCCTTAACTGGCTACAAGCACAGCTACAGGGTAGAAGACTCCACTCCAAATCAAAGGATCTAACCGGTCTTAAGGTTATGATCTGTCCACTTTAATGGTCATAGACCATCCCATAAACTTTATCCAATCTAAAGATTTACAGCAGAAGAATCCAATTGACACCTGAGAGTGGACTAGTCTTAAGGCTATGCTCTGTCCACTTTAATGGTCACTGATCATCCTAGGGATTTCCTCCAAAGCAAAGGCATCGATCAGAGCAATAAAACCACTACAAATGCTATAATTTCTAGGTCACAGACTCTGAGAATCACAGGGATATCAGATCCAGGGAGATCGGATGGTATCCAAGAGGTCTACCAGTTATGTGGGTGAACTAATCTACAGACTCCTCTACACAAATTCGATTGAGCACCAAATGAAACCAAAGAAAATTTAGATCTAATTACAACATTAAAAAAAAAATTTACATTGCACTCAAAATCACTCTACAATGAAAATGCTCTCAGATCTGTAGTCTGTGCAACATTGAACCCACAATAGCACTCTCAACCTTACCCAAGTACAGATCTAACCTCTCTCCTCACTACTCCAAGGGAATTAGCCACCCATTGTTGGGCTAAAAGAGGGAAAATAGAATTTCTCTGCAAGCTTTAGTCTCCAGAACTTCATTCAGATTACGATCTCCCCCCTGGTTTCAATTGGGGATTCCTTATATATAGCTTTCTCTCTTATTTTTCCCACCAAAACTCCCTTCTCGAAGGTCCTCAGAGTTTGTTAGGGTTCTATTAGATCACGTGGGTCAGTTAGGGTTTTATAGGGCATCTTCTATAATCGTCGTGCTGGTCACCAAGTGAGTCGAGTTGCGTGTAGCAGGTCACCAAGTCACAGCGTGTGCATAGTTGATTTTCTGAGAAGTTCTGCATACGATTTTGACAGGTTAGGGAAGCTTCCGATAGGTTCAAGTAGAGCTTTTTAGTCCTTTTTCTAGGTTCTCCAATCTCTTCGATAGGTTTCGATAGGATGAGCCTTGAGGCTTCAGCATGCACTGCGCTTTATCTGGAGCATTCGACAGGATGGAGCATTTTGATAGGTTGGATGACCATTTCGATAGGTCCAGATGGTCCTCCGATAGGTTCAGGAAACCTTCCGATAGGTTCCCTTTTCTCCTTAGGCAGCTTTCAATAGGATGAACTCTATCTTTCTTTCAGCTGTTCGATAGGTCCTTGGATCCTATCGAATTTCACAATCCTCACAAATCCTTCTCTTCTCTGCCTTCAGATCCTATCGAAGCCTCACTAACTGCATGAATTCCTCTAGTTTAACTCTCAGCTCCTATCAAAGTCTTCAGATGACCTCTCGATAGGATGTTTTCGGCCTATTTTCACTTCCTGTGCCTTGTTCTGCTATGGCCACGCGCTCCAAGGGTCCAATGGTGTGTAGCCCTCTAGCATGCTATTGCTGGGTCTGTACTGTGTTGAGAGATGGCTTCTTTGTGGGCATTCTTGAGTGATTTTTTGCATTATTTTTATCTTTTATTGCTATCTACAAAATAAACTCAACAGAGGTTTATTAGTGTGTTTACAGGTTTATCAAAGGTCATGTTAAAGGGTGAAAAGTGGCATTTTTCACCACTAACATAATAACACAAATGAGTGGATAAAGGGAAAACTAAGAAGGTAGAGGAATAGAGGAGAGAGCCAAAGCTCTCAGGACCTTTTTGTACCATCGTGGATCCTTGCATAGGTATGCTTCAGTGAGCTTCCAATAGCTTGAATGATGGAATGAAGGGTTCTAACTCCTAAGGCTTGATAGCTAAGGGGTAGAGGAAGAAGGTTAGAGGATAGATCTCACCTAACCTATGAGATTTTTGATTGAAGAGAGGGTATAAAGGAAACTTTTAAGTTCTAGAATTTGTATGGAGAATGGTGCACCAAAGGGAAGAATAGCTCTCTTTTAATCTTTTCTCTCTTAGGAGAATTTTCAAGCTTTTTCAAAGGGAGGGGTGCCTCTCTATTTATAGGAAAAGGAGAGGTTAGGAGGGCGCTTGGAGGGTTAAGTTGGATTAATAATTAGGTAATCAAGCATTTAAGGTTTCCTAGGATTTTTGGAGCTTAGAAAAGTGTTAAGGAAGCTTGAATGGTGGATGATAGGGTAGTGTTTCAAATCACTTGAGGGTTGTGAATGGGATAAGTAAGGGTGCAACAGAACAAGTGAAACACACCCAGGGCATCAAGATGGTCAACAAGTCAAACCCTAAAGATGAAATCCGAACAAAAAACCCACAATTACTATAGCTAAGCCTAGCACAACTAATACTTGCGCCAAGCTTAGGTATAATAAAATAGTGTCAAACAGTGCTTGGGAAGTTCCTTGCTTGCGGGGGGGGGGGGGGGGGCATATGGCTGGCACAACTAATACTCCATTTCTTCTCAGAAATGGCTTGGCGCATATATTACCTATGCCAAATCCCATATGGATCCCCACCCAAAACCCTAATTTGTTGGAAACTTTAGAATACCATATCTTTAGATAAACAGTTCCGATTGAGGTGATTCTTGGCTTGTTGGAAAGTTGGAGACTTCTACTTTTTAATGGTATATAGTTTGATCATAGTAGAAGATCTCAGCTAGTCCCAATGCACCACTCTTTGATCATTGCTCAGGAAATTCTAGGTATGGGGTTCGAAAGGGATTCTAAAGGTTCGAGGAGGTTTCTAAGGGTTTGAGATGACTCCTAAAGTTTTGGAAAGGTTCCTAAGGTTATGATACTTTCTATCAGAAGCTCGGAAGTGTGCCTCTCTTAAAGCATGTTTCGATCAGGCCTTGGGCCAAATTTGAGTGTCTACAGATGCCCCTCTTTGGTATCCGATCACTAATGATTAAATGCCAAAGACAAGAGACATCCGAAGAGGCCCAAGGCATTACTGACGGGTCTACTGTATTCAAAATGAACCTCAAACATCAGGTGAGTAACATGATGAGTAAATGAAAGCCCTGTATGTCGGGAAAAATATCTGTTTCTCAAGGTTATCGGTCCCCAAGTGCTTAGCGACATTACTGAGCATAATCGAGATGGAGCGAGTTGCGAAAGCCCAATATGTTGGAGAAAATATTCGCTTCTCGAGATGATTGAAGATGCTTGATATTTAAGTTTCATTCTGAGTCCAAAAGCTCCATGAGTAAGAGGGTGATCGACCCATACTTAAAGATAGGCGTGAAGCAAATACGCAAAGGTCCACAGTTTGCATCCAATCCCATGAGGCATTGACTGCCCTATTTGACTGGTCACGGATGCCCCTGTAGGAAGCAGAGTTCGAGGTCTTTGAGTGAACCCAACGATCTCAAAGCTAATTTAGCACGACTTCCTGAGCGGAGCGGATAGATGTCGCAATGCTTTTTAGGAGTGTGTGACGTTTTTCATTTCTATAGAATTTTTATTTCATGCAAAATTTTATGTGAATTGTTTTTGGTATTTTATGTGTATTTTATGTGGATTTTATGTGAATTTGTTTGCTATGATTTTATGTGAATTTTCTTGACTTTTTGGTGTGATTTTATGTGAATTTTTTTGAACCTTTTGCTATGATTTTATGTGAATTTTTGAAGATTTTTTGGTATGATTTTATGTGATTTTTTTTGGAATTTTTGCTATGATTTTATGTGATTTATTTTTGGTTTTTTTGGTATGATTTTATGTGATTTTTTTTGGTTTTTATGCTATGATTTTATGTTGAATTGTTTGTGGTTTTTTTTTTGGTATGATTTTATGTTAATTTTTTTGGTTTTTATGTTATTTTATGTATGATCGGGATTCTTTGAGTATGCTCATTGATCTCGATCCATTTATTCTAGCACAGCTTCCTGGGCAAGTCAAATGAGAGTTGATATGCCATTTGGGGGTGTGTGCACCTACATAACAACAAAATAAAATGAAAGGAGTCAGGCCAGGTGTGTATAAACCACACCTAACCAGCAACCAGCCCAAAAGTTGTCTGGCGCATGTATTACTTGGGCCAGGCCAAATGAGGGCCAAAATACACTTGGCGCATGTAATACATGAGCCATGCAAAACCTGGGGATGATTTTAAGCCCCTTGAGCCCGAGCGAAAAGAGGGTTATTTTCAAAAACCTCTTCTTCCCTCTCTCTAAAAAAAATGAAACCTCCTCCTAGGGTTCCCTCGCATTGATCCCTAATGGGTTTCATTGCCGGTGCTTGCTCGTGTCGATTAAACACCTGCTCTATGCCGGATCAAGGACCCCATTTTTTCTTTAAAGGTAACCACTTTAACCCAGTTTTACTTGATTTTTCTTGAATTGTTTTTGCATTGTAATCATGATCTTTGCATTTCTATATGATATATGGGTTATTTCTCTTGTAAGCATGCTTATTAATGATGAGTTTGATGTTATTCCATGAATGATGCCCTAATTTTTCCTCCTCTCTTTTTTTTTATGGGTTTAATTAGGACATATGCTCATTTTAGGATTTTATTTTTGCACATAAAGAAAGGATTTTTTTTGTATATATTTTTTATTTACTTCGTACATAAAGGAAGGATATATTTTTTTTGTATATTTTTTTGTTTTTATTTATTTTGCACATAAAGAAAGGATTTTTTTTTTTTTGTATATATTTTTTATTTACTTTGCACATAAAGAAAGGATATTTTTTTTGTATATATATATATATATTTATTTATTTATTTTGCGCATAAAGAAAGGATTTTTCTTCTTTCTTTTTTTGTTTTTAATTTTGTAGAAAAGGAAGGATTTTGTTATTTTTTTATTATTTTAATTTGTAAAAAGGAAAGGAAATTTTTTATTTTTGTAAAAAAGAAGGGAAAAGATATTGTTCATTTTTGTTTTATTTTTGTGTTGGTTTTATTTATTATTATTATATATTTTTTTTCAAAAAAGAGAGGGGATTAGCATACTTACCTTCCCTTGACCTGTAGCACAATCATTTCTTATCATTTATCAAGACTGACATGATTGCATGTATTTGCCCCAAAATGTCGAGCGAAGAGGAATACACGCAGGAGGAAGAACAAGAAGAGGGCCGGAAATGGTCTATGGTCCCCAAGGAGAACAATTATTTTTGGTGGAGCGCCCTATCGGCTCAAGGTACGAAATGCAGGGTGAGGCCGCCCATGCTGGTCTCCTCCATCAGTAGCATATTCATATCTCCAATTTCGGCATCCCTGACAAGGTAAAGGGATATGTTCAGTTTTTTCCTTGTGCGATCTTGCTATGTTTCCATGATCTGATGCTTCTTTTATCTTGGTGTAGGACTTGCCCCAGATTGTGTTTCGAGGATGTTGGTTGGACTTTCAGTAGTTTTATCGCTACATCCCACCGATCATGAAGTTCCTGCTTGAACATGCCGACTTTGGAGAGTTCCTTTCATGCCCCGCCATGCAAGCTGACTCGGCCTATCTGAGGGCCTCGATTGAGTGTTTCTGTCCGGAGACCATGACCTTTCACATGGCCATGGCCGAGATGACGTTGACTCCCATGGATTGGACCATGATTACGGGGATACAGATAGGGGGTGTTTTGGTGGCCAACCTTGCAGTGCCTGATTGGGATGAGATCATTCGATTGATAGGGGCATATCCCCTTCCACAAGTCTACATGGTGCTGAGGTCAAAATGTCCTGGTTGTCTGATCTTTTTGAGCTGAATGAGTTGTTAGATCTGGGGTGACCAGAAATGGACGTTTTCATTGAGCTCGAGGGTGCGATTCGCCCGCATCTCGCTTCTCTTGCTATTGGGCAAGACCCTCTTCACAAATGCCAGCAGCGGACGGGTCTCCCTGGCCTTGCTCAGCCTCATGGACAATTGGAATGTCGTGCATAGATATGACTGGGGCGGGGCCAGCTATGCCGTATTGATGTCCAGCCTAGTCCAAGTCTCTATTGGAAATGCAAAGTTCGTCGTCAGCTTTTGGCCTGCTTTAGAGGTAACTTCTGACTCTTTTTCTTTTCTAAGTTTAATTGGATAATTATTTTCTGCTTCTGACCCGTCTCTTATGCATTGCTCTTGTCAGGCATGGGGGTATTTTCACTTTTAGCCTGGTCCCCCCCTTCTTCAAATTTATATATACACTTATCCGCTTCTGAGTAATTGGAATAAGCACTGCCGCATGGATGTTGGCATGAAACACTTGGAGATGGGCCTGAGGTCCCAATTCGACCTACCGATCCCATAGCAGGTAAGGTTATTTTTCCTCTTTTGCATTTAAAGTTTCTCCTTGATATTGTATTACATGTTTGACTGATTGGACATTCCTTGATTTGGGCAGGTCGTATACAACCCCTATATTGGTTCTCCTTATTTGGATCAAGCCGCGGTCCAGCTCGCCTCTTAATCGACCGCCGCGTCATCTTCTTCTATGGGGCCTGTTGAGCACTGATTTTTACCATTTTATACCCCTTTAAACCTGGCTTTTATAAGTACTTAGAGTACTTAATAATTGCTTTTAATATTGTTTTACAGTTTAGGAATAAAAATGCAGCCATTCATGAATACGTGCTAAGAGGAGATTAGAGCAACCAAGTGCTTCAATCTACATCAATAGTGCCAAGAATATTCAAAGGGTTGCAAAGATATACACTTTGGGCTAAGGAGCAGACCCAGAGCATTAGCTGCACATTTATGTAAGTGAACACCCAAGCAAAAAACAACAGTGTATAAAAACAATTACACATTAGATGACTGATGCAGCACTGAGGAGAAGGAAGGATAGAGCTGCTGTCAAAGTCTTTTAGCTGGCACCTAAATAGTTGCATCACTAGTACATTTCAATGAGCAAAGTTGTTGCACATCTGTGACAGTCGGGTTTCAATACCCCGAATCCCGCGCCGTCAGTGGGCTGGCGCTAAGGCCGAGCCCCCGAACGAAGCATGTAACGTATAGTTTCATAGCGGAAAACAAAGCAGAACCATGTCCAATGAATCATCATAGCAAAAAAAGAGAACTAGTACTATTCTTCAAAAGCTCAAAATGACGGTTCTAATTCAATATGATTCCTTATGGAAAAAGAACCGACAAGAACCACCGGTAACGGCCGTACCTTACTGAAACATGGTTCACCAAAAGAAATACAATCATTTGAAAAATTTACATCCTTTACAACCAAAGTTAAACCAACACATCCTGAATCCTGGTATCAATGTCTTCACTTGAAACTGTGACGTATAGTCGAGGAATGATCTTCATCGAAGCTCAGTAAGGAAAAACTCGTAGCATTCTTATTGTAACGGCAAACATAGATCTTATGACATAATGAAATAGAATAATCGGGACGTATGCACACTGTATGATCATGGCATGAAATATAGGTACAAAGCTTGTTCGAAATTCAAAAGTGACAGGTCCACATCTTCTTCCAGCACAAGAAAAGAAAAACTTAAAGTGTTATGCTTAAAGTAATAGAATGGGGAGCTATAGCCTCAAGCCCTCGATGGAATACCCACCATCGTCGCTCATATGAACCATTTTTATATATATCCAAGATCCCACAAAGTTGGACACTTGGCCGAACATATTTACTGTCATGCGATAGGAGTCACAAAACACATAACACAAAGGTGTACGGATTAGCCGCCGTACCAGTCGGATATTCACATAAAACATTAAATCGAAGTGCATACATATAGCTCATCACCGTGTAAAGTGATAATTATAACTTAGATCATAGGTCGGAAAGAAGTGTGAAGATACTTGCACAACACATTAGATTGAATCTTGAAAGATTCCACAACTCATACATGAATCGAAAACGTACGGATGCACATATCCTTCTAAATTGAATTCGTAACCACACATATAATCAAATCAAAGAAAACATCATGTCATAACACACACATATTAATGTAACAATGCACATGGTGTCAAGTTTTCCTTACCCTTGAGATCTTAACCCGCACTAGCTAACACCGCCGTTTGGGTTAGCCCCTTCATTGTACAATACTAAGTCACCTAAGATATAAAATCCAATGTTCACTCATTAGAACAATGCTAAACATGTTAGGATAACTCCCTTGAAAATCTTACAGTCAAAACTTACCAAAATTTTGAATCTGGGAATTTTGATCGATCGAATCTTAATTTCGATCGATCAAAATCATGTTTTGATCGATCGGTCGAGCTCTCACAGAAGCCAAAAATCAAACATGGTCGGAGGACCTAGGCTCCCTGGAGGAGATCTTGTTCACGAAGGTCGCGGCGTACTCATCAAACATAGCCAAGACTAAACTGGCATACAGTAAATACTCCTCGAGCTATTCCGCCCCTGCCAATAGCTTCTTCCTCCCATGCTTGATTCCCTCAAAAACCACTGCGGCGACATCAAACCATTTACCCTGAAAAGCCACGAATAGGGCTTCCATCAACATCCCTAATCTCTCATTCTTGTGGCGGATCGGGTAGAGATTACACTTGAAGATTGTGTCGAGCATCCACATATAGCTCGGCAAATGGGCTCGCCTAATGGCTCGACCCGATGCAACTCGTCCTCTAGTCATCCGCTCGGCCACATAGGTATGGGTCAAATTTGGAGGATTTGGGGGTAACAAGTTAATCCCCTTGCCATATCCGTCAAAACATTCCAACACTCTACAAGCCATTGCATGGGTAAAAACATACATCTTCCCATCGATTTTGGTGTAAATAGTATTAGGGTTAAGTCCATCAAACATATTTTGGTAAAACAAGTGCACGAGGCACGAGTAATAGTACTGATGAATGGGTTTTAGTAGATTATCCAATCCCGCCTTGCTTAAATAGTCAAGTGCCCAAGCGTCAATGCCGGTCACATTGTACGTTTTGAATAAGGCTGGATCGATGGTGTACTCATAGGAAAACCCTTGTTGGCCCACCATTCGTTTGGTTGGTAGCGCTGGGGAGGTTGCGGAGCAACGGGTTGCTCAGCAGGTGGTTGTGGTGGTGGAATAGGTGGCTGCGGCGAAGGTTTTGGTGGTTGTGAAGGACCCGGAGTGATCTTGGGTCACTTCGATGTAGGGGTTTTAGACGTGGCAGTCTTCTTCTTAGGTGCCATAGTCCAAAGAACCAAACTAGGGTTCTAAAAAAATTAAAAATTTAACTCAAATCAGAGAAAGAAGAATCTAAAATTAAAATTTACCGGTTTGAGGAGGTTTGGATTCGATTTCTTGGAGGATATAGCACAATAGGTCGTTCATTTGATCCCCCCAAATGTAGAAACCTTCAAAACCCTAACGGGAGCCCTAAAATTTTCAAAAAATTTGAACATAAGGACGCAGTTCACACATATAAAGGCGATATTCAATTGATCGAATTCATTTCGATCGATCAAAATCTGGCTTAAACTGAAATCGTTTTGATTTCGATCGATCCACACCCATTTCAATCGGTCGAAATTCACTTTATGGAGAATGGGCCCCACACTTCGATTGAACGAATTTTAATTCGATCGGTCAAAACACCAAAATTCGATCGAACGAATATTTTTCGATCGGTCGAGCTTGTCAGGCCTACAGAAATTTATGATCGAACGAAATTTTTTTCGTCCGGTCGAAATGAAATTCGATCAAATTTAAATTCAATCGAACGAATTTAATAAGCTTTAAATACAGAAAAATTGACTTTCTGCCAAGGTATTTTGATTGGTCGATTTACACCTCGATCGATTGAAATCATATTCGATCAAACGAAAATGAATTTCGATCGATCGAATTTGTAGAACAACAAATTTTTTTATGTGTTTTTGAATTTTCTTTCTCATTTTCATGCTTCAACATCCAATTCATCCCTGTCATTGATCATTCAAAGTATTTACATATAATTTGATCACAAAGGACCATTACAAAATTTTTCTCCTTCTCATGATTACTCAAACAATGAAGGATGTTGGGTGCGAATCTCAGCTTTGCGTTCCCACGTTGCTTCCTCTCTAGAGTTATTTTTCCATTGGACTAACACCAAAGGAATCCGTTTTGTGCGCAACACTTGCTTGGTTCGGTCTAAAATTTGCATTGGTTCTTCAATGACCGTCAGATCCCTACAGACTTTCACAGGTGGTGCATCGAGGATATGAGTTGGGTCTCGCACGTATTTTCGCAACATTGAAACGTGAAATATGTCGTGCACTCTATCAAGTTATGGGGGTAATGCGACCCTATATCCAACTTCACCCACTCTCCCCAATACCTTGAATGGTCCAATAAAGAGGACTCAACTTTTCACACTTTTCAAAGTGCATCACACCCTTCATTGGGGATATCTTTACAAACACGTGATCTCCCACTTGAAAGTTCATGCTTGAACGCTTCATATCCGGGTAGCTTTTCTAGCGACTCTGCGTCGTCCTGATTCTTTCTCATATAATACGGACGGTCTCAGCATTTTTCCTGATGACTTTCGGTCCCAACACAATTCTGTCACCCGTTTCCTCCCAATTTATCGGAGACCTGCATCTCCGTTCATATAGAGCCTCATATGGAGCCATCCCAATGCTCTCATGATCCCAGAAAATCAATCATGCATGCTCGCAATATATCTTCATTAATTTGATTGACTCTCTCTGTCTGACCATTAGTCTGTGGGTGAAATGTGGAACTAAAGTCCAATCTCATGCCCATACTTTCTTGGAATCTGTGCCAGAATATTGATGTGTATAATGGATCACGATCGGACACAATGCTCATAGGAATACCGTGGAGTCGCACAATTTCTTTCATATATAAATCCGCCAACTTGCTTGCAGTGTATGTCGTACTGTAGGGTAGGAAGTGAGCCGACTTCGTCAATCGAGCCACTACCACCGATATTGCATTGTGGCGTCTCATCATCCTTGGTAATCCCAGAATGAAGTCCATAGAAATGGACTCCCAATTCCACTTCGGTATTGGTAGAGGTTGTAATAGACCTGCTGGGTGTCTATGATCCACCTTTACTTGTTGACACACCAGACACTTTGACACATATTTCGCGATATCTTTCTTCAATCCTCTCCACCAATAACACTTCCGCAAATCCTGGTACATCTTAGTCCCGCCTGGATGAATGGCATACTTGGACTTATGAGCTTTGTCTAATATGGTCTGCCTCAGCTCGGCATTCACAGGTATGCATAAGCGGCAACGAAATAGTAATGATCCATCTTATTTGATAGAAAAATCCCCCCTTTCATATGTAGTCACCTTTTGACGTATCCTCACCAGCTCTGGGTCTTTCATTTGAAGTTCATAAATGCGATAAAAAATAGTTGGTCTGATCGTGAGATTTGCCAACAGTACCCCGGTATCCTTGACTTCAATGTTCTTATCATACAACGAAATGTCCTTCCAATAGTTTCCATCGTCGAAGTCCGCTATGAGACTAGCTAACTGAGCAGCATTCTTTCTACTCAATGCATCAGCCACGACGTTAGCTTTACCTGGGTGATATTGTATAGTGTAGTCGTAGTCCTTGAGAAACTCAATCCATCGCCGTTGCCTCATATTCAATTCTTTCTGCGTAAATAAATACTTGAGGCTTTTATGGTCCGTGAAGATCTCAAAGGTCTCACCATATAGGTAATGCCTCCAAATCATCAGTGCAAGGATCACTGCGGCTAACTCTAGATGGTGTGTCGGGTAGTTCTTCTCGTGCTCTTTCAATTGTCTTGACCCATAGGCTATGACCTTACTATTTTGATTCAGTACACAGCCCAAACCACCATATGACGCATCACTGTAAACAACAAATCCCCCCTTTGTGGAATAGCGATCTTGGAAGCGGTAAGGCTTGAGTTCTTAGAAGCTCTATTCACATTCCTTGGTCCACTCAAATTTTGTGTTCTTCCTTGTAAGTCGGGTGAGTGCTCCTGAAATCTTGGAGAAACCTTCCACAAAGCGTCGATAATATCCAGCTAGACCGAGGAAACTACGAATCTTCGTCATGGTCTTGGGTTGTTCCCAATCTAACACTGCCTCAATCTTTTTCGGATCAACAGTCACGCCTACTTCTGATACTATGTGACTAATAAAACTCACTTGTTCAAGCAAGAATTCACACTTGCTGAGTTTGGCATATAGCTGGTGTTCACGTAGGGTCTGTAAGGCAATGCACAAATGTTGTTCTTCTCTAGTCTTTGAACAAATAAGAATGTCGTCCACAAACACCACTACGCATGTATCAAGGTGTTGTTTAAAGACCCGATTCATGAGGTCCATAAATGAGGCTGGTGCATTCGTCAAGCCGAAAGGCATCACTAAGAATTCGTAATGCCCATATCTAGTCCTGAATGCTATCTTCTGCACATCTTCGACCTTCACCTTTAGTTGATGATACCCGAATCTCAAGTTGATCTTTGTAAAGAACTTTGTCCCTTGCAATTGGTCGAATAGACCGTCAATCCTGAGTAAAGGGTACTTGTTCTTGATCGTGAGCTTGTTCAATTGACGATAGTCAATGGAAAGTCTCATCGACCCATCATTCTTCTTAACGAACAAGACCGGTGCTCCCTGTTAAGTGGTGAAAAATGCCACTTTGCACCCTTTAACCTAACCTTTCATGGACCTGCAAGCACACTAATAAGCCTCTGTTGAGTGCATTTCGTAGATAGTAAGAAAATCTTGTAATAATGAAGAAAAGCACTCAAGAATGCCCAACAAGGAGCCATCTCTCAGCACAGGACGAACTCAGCAATGGCACACCAAAGGGGTAGCAAATCATTGAACCCTTAGAGCGCGTGGCTGCAGCAGAGCAAGGTGAAGGAAGTTAGAATATGTTGAAAACGTCATATCGATTGGTCACCTGAAGAGTTCGATAGTGGCTGAAAGCATTGAACGGAAGGAATTCGTGCAGCTGAGAAGGGTTCGACATAATCAGAAAGCAGAAAAAGGAAGAATTCGTGCAGAAGTGAAGAATTCGATAGGATCCAAGAACCTATCTAGCAGTTGAGAGAGAAAGAGAATTCAACCTATCGAAAGCTAGCTTGAGGGAAAGAGGAGACCTATCGGAAGGTTCCTTGAACCCATCGAATGGGCCATTGAACCTATCGAATGGTCCACTAAACCTATCGAAATAGAAGTGTTGAAATAGCCCCTATCGCTGAATGATTTGAACCTTTCGATAGGAACACAGGTCATCCGATCGAAGCAATAGAATGTGAAACCTCAACCTATCGAATCACTCTTCCAACCTGTCGAAAGCCCCATATCAAGTGCAGGGAAGCTGAAGCATCTAAGCCCAACCTATCGGAACCTATCGAAGAGATCAGGGAACCTATCGAAAGAGGCTACAAGCTTACTTTCAACCTGTCAAAAGCTTCTCCAACCTGTCGAAATCATGTGCTGAACTTCTCAGAAACTATGTCATGCACACGCTGTGACTGGGTGACCTGCTACACGTAAACCGAGGCACTTTGGTGACCGGCGCGACGTTTTAGAAGATGCCTTAGGATACCTTAACCGACCCACATGCTCTAACAGAACTCTAACAAACTCTGGCAACCTCTAGAAGGGATTTTTGGCAGGAAAAATAGGGGAGAAGCTATATATTGAGATCCCCAATTACCATTGGGGAGGATCAAAATTTTGAGTAATTTTTTCAGAGATCAGAGCTTGCAGCGAGATTCCATTTTCCCTCCTTTCGCCCAACCATGGTTGGCTAAATCCCTAGGAGTAGCGAGGGGTGACTTAGATCTATAATTGGGTAAGGTTAAGAGTGATTGCTGGGGTTAATTGTTGCATAGACTACAGATCTGAGAGCATTCTATTGTAAGAGTGACCTTGTTTGCAATGTAAATGTTGTTTTCAATATTTTAATTAGATCTAAAGCTCTTTTGATTCCTCTTGGTGCGCGATCGAATTTGTGTAGAGGTGTTGCTTGATCAGCTCACCCACTTAACTAGTAGACCTCTTGGATATCATCTGAATTCCCTGGATCTGATATCCCTGTAATTTCCTGTGTCTGTGACCTGGAAATTGCAGCATCTGTAGTGGTTTTAATTGTGCTAATTGAGGCCCTGGCTTTGTAGGAGATCTCTAGGATGGTCTGTGACCATTAAAGTGGATAGATCATAACCTTAAGGTAAATCTGAGCTCAGGCCTCAATTGGATTTATCCGCTGCAATCCATGGATTCGATAAAGCCTCTAGGATGGTCTGTGACCATTAAAGTGGACAGATCATAGCGTTAAGGCTAGGTGGATCCTATGATTTGAAGTGGAAGTTTTACCCTGCAGCTGTGCTAATGGACAGTGCCTGTGGCCAGCTGAGGGACTTATGTGCTTTTGAACCCCTGTAATATGCATAGCTCTACCTGATTGTAGTGAAGACAATCTCCAAGCTGTTCTTCTCCATTTTCTGAGTCTTTAAAGCTTCCATGTGCAAGATCTGAGGCTCCAGATTCGATCCAAAACAATCTGCATTTTATTTGTAGTTTAGTTTTAAGTGACCACTCATTTCAAAACTCTCCCCTGTCTTTTAACTAAGGTAGAGATAGCTAGGGTGTTAGATCTCTCACAGATCTGGAGATCTATCCTATTTCCAACCAGCCTCCCTGTGGACATTCCCTTACTCACCATTCTTTTAAAGCTTGCTACAAAGGACCCTGTATCTTGTAGGCCTAGGATCTTTTAGATGTGCTGAATCCACCTTTGTTTTCTCTTGATTTTTACACCATAAATTAGCACACTAGAAATCCACAATAAGTTTTTGGTGCCGCTGCCGGGGAGGCAGATTAGAAATTGATAGATCTAAGTTTTGATCATAGATTAGTAGTTTTTGCTTGATTTTACTAACTACATTTGTGAGTTTTGCTATTTTTTAGTATTTTTTGTGTCTATTCCACCAGATCTGAGTACAGAGTGAGAGGAGAGCTGTGCTGAAGGTTGCTCTATAGTTTGCATCCCTTCTCCCCTGTTTATTTTTAGATCTGTTGATTTTTAGATTAATTAATCAATTGTGTGTTCCTATTTGTTGTGTGAGGATTTGCTCTGCTTTCAGTTGTGGGAGTTGTATGTTTCGTAGGAGAACTCTTCAACCTGAGATTATTCCACTAAATCCAGAGGTTGAAAGACTTCTCAGAACCAGACCAACTACATCCACAACTGTTGAATTTGAATCTGTTGAAATGGGTGAGCAGCAGCAGCCTCAAACTCTCAAGGAATTCAATGCACTAGGGGTCTACAATTCCCCCTTCTGCATTCAGTTCCCTGCTGCTTAAGGAAATTATGAGATTAAATCATCCATCATTCAAATGTTGCCCTCATTTCATGGCCTGACCAAGGAGGATCCCTATAAGCATATAGATGAATTCTTAGGACTGTGCACCACCTTCAACATCACAGGTTTGGGGAGGAGGCCACCGGGATGAGACTCTTTCCTTTTTCATTAAAGGACAGAGCCAGGACCTGGCTATCTCTGCTTCCACCTAACAGTATACAGTCCTGGAGTGATCTCCAATGTTAGTTTTTGGCCAAATTCTTTCCTATGTCAAAGACCAGTTAGTTGAGGAAGGGTATCATCTCTTTTACTCAAGATCCAACTGAAGACTTTCATCAGTCCTGAGAGAGATTTAAAGAACTCCTCAAGAAATGCCCCCATCATCGAATCCCTGAATGGCAACTAGTTCAAAGCTTTTACCAGGTAATTGATTCAAAGTGCAGGGACATGATAGATGCCTCTTGTGGAGGCACTTATCTTCATAAAACTGCTGAGGAGGCATGGGAGCTCTTTGACATCATCAGTGAGAACTCTATGCAAAGGGAAACCTTGGCAAGAGATCTAGAGCCTCCTAAATTGGTGAAAGAGAACACCTCAAGAGAAAAGATATATGAAGTGAGTGTGCCAAGTGTGTTGGAAAGGAAAGTGGATAGCTTAACTCTGAAGTTTTATAGGCTGTCCCCTGCTCACTCCTTAGATGAATGTGCCATATGCCAGTCCCCTGCTCACTCCTTAGATGAATGCCCATCAACTGCCCAATTTCCTGAGTTCATAACAGAGCATGTGGCTGCAACTCAAGGCTATGGGCATCAGCCTGTTGCTAAGTATCAATGGAGAAACCACCCCAATTTGAGGTAGAGACAAGATGGATACTCCAATCAACAGCAGCAGCAGCCCCAGCAGCCCATGCCCTATAGAAATGATCAGCCCTATCGAGATGGTTATGCCCCAAGACCACAATATCAGCAAACCATGGCTCTCACCTGGCTCCTCACATGCGAAGGCACCTACTCCACCATCTTTTGAGGAACAAGTTCTATCTTCATTACAGAACTTGAACACCATGACTCAAACTGTGCATTCACACAACCAAAGCATCAAAAAGATAGAGGACTAGCTTGGTCAGTTGTCTGATGCTCTGACTAGGAGAGAGGGAGAAAAGTTATCTATCCAACCACAGGATAACCCACAAAGATAGTTTGTAGTGGGACAAGTTTCCTCCACATATGAGGAAGCCAAATCTATTACAACTTTGAGAAGTGGTAGGCTAGTGGACAATCAAGTGGGCTGTGAGCTTGTGAGAAGTTTGAAGGAAGATAATGGAAGGAGTTTTCTAAGAACACAATAGAGGTCACCAGTGGTGGACCTGTAGGAACAACCCAGTGTCAATAAAGAGGATGATATGGATCCTCAAGGAAAAGAGAAAATAAAAAAGAAAGAAGCCCCATTGGCTAAGGCTGCAAATGAGGGAGCAATCCCTCAGTTGCCATTTCCCAAAGCATTGCAAGGACCCTCCCCTTTTGACAAAGGGCAGGGCAAAATTAAGGAAATGATGGAGACTTTAAAGCAAGTAAAGATTAATCTACCTTTACTGGATGCCATTAAACAAGTCCCAGCCTACGCTAAATTTCTTAAGGAGTTATGCACCCATAAAAGACAGTCTAGGACATACTTGTTCAAGAAAGTCTTTTCAGCAGAGAAGGTAAAATACATTCTGTCCATTGCAACCCCCACCAAACTTCAAGACCCTGGAGTGCCCACTATCCCCTGCATCATTGGGGATCATAAAATTGAGAAGGCCCTATTGGACTTAGGAGCCAGTGTGAACTTGCTACCCTATGCAGTCTACGAAAAATTGGGCCTGAGAGACTTGAAGCCCAGACCTGTGGTCTTGCAACTGGCTGATAGGTCTGAAAGGAAGCCTGTGGGAGTAATTGAAGATGTCCTGGTGGGAGTTGAAAATTTGTTTTTATCCTGCTGACTTTGTGGTGTTAGATATGGAGCCAAGTAAAGGTAATTCCTCCATCCCTGTGATTCTGGGCAGACCCTTCTTGGCTACTGCAAATGCCTGCATTCAATGCTGATCTGGAATCATGGAGGTCTCCTTTGGTAACATGAAAGTAAAACTGCATGTGTACAACACCAGCTCTCAACCCCCTTTTGACGAAACCTATTTTTCCATTACAGGGGTAGAGGAGGCTCTGCATGATAATCCTTAACAGCTGCTGCAAAACAATGATTGGCCTATAGAGACAAAATGGCAATCAGGGGTTGAACAATTGCTGAAGAATGGATCCAAGAAGGATGAAAAGTTCAAGGAACATGGGGAGGCTGTTAACCTTCCAGATCCTCCAGATTAGCACTTGCAGTTGAGTATGTATCATATGTACCATATTTTGCTTTTGTTTCAGATTTGTTTTTAATTTGCATCTCTAGTAGAATTCTTTTGAAATAAATATGCTATGTTCTCTAGTGAATCATCTTTTCAAATTTTCTAGCTGCCCTAAGATAAGGGGAGCTCATCCACATAAGAATCCAATCATAGGGCCGCACAGCAACAGAGCCTGATAAGTGCTGAAGCTAAGGGTGCCCAGAAAGGCAGCTTTATTTGGGTTTTGAAACCTTCGATAGGCCTAACCTACATTTCATTAGGTTTCATGGTGATTTCGACAGGATATCTAATGGTTTCGATAGGAACTGGATGTTTCGACAGGTAAAACCAACTGCTCAATAGGTTAAAATAAGGGCGAACAAAGATTTCGATAGGTACTGAGTACATATCAAACACCTATCGAAATGATGTTGTCTTTGCCGTTTAAACCTATCGATAGGATGGTCTCACCTATCAAAATCCTTAAAAATCACCCCTTTTGAAAGCTTGAATGTCTAAGCTTTCGATAGGACGCTTTAACCTATCAAAACCATTCCAGTTATCCTATCGAAATCGCATTTTCACCTATATGTACCTGTCGATAGGTCATTTGTGCTTCACTCTTTCCCGCTAAAAAAAACCCTAGCTTCCTTCCTCATTTGTCGCCTCCCTCTTTCTCTACTAAATCCCCATGAAAGCTTCTACTATTTAGTGTGCCATCTTGTCAATACATTCAGCCTAGATAAAGGAGCACTTTTCCCCTGATTTTAGAGAAATTGGTGCGGTGCATCGCTAGCTTTGTGAAACCCTAGGTACCTGGAGGTGAGTTACCTTCCTACAATCACTCTGTTGTCTTGCTAAGTTTTCCCATTCCTAGCTGGTGAGGAATTACTCCCTGAGATTATAAGGGATGAGCCTGAGGAAACACTAGCCAGCATACACCGAAAAACATCTGCATCCACCCCTATATCCTCTAAGAAAGCGCTACCTGCTACCAAACCACCTATACAGAGGAAGCTCACTGAGGGGACACCCAAAAAGAATCCTAAAGTTAAGAAAGCCAAAGCTGTTGAAATCCAAGAATCTGCGGTAGAAACACCCCTACAGAGAGCTACCCCTGACAGGCCCATTGCTGTAGAGCTTTCGGCTATACTAACCACCCCAATGAATTTGTTGACAAGTTAAACCTTGTCCCTGAGACCGAATTTGATCTGGCATATTTTGCCAACATTAGAGAGTGCCAGGAAACACTGAGCTATTTGAAGAAAGAAGGCTTGTTGCCCCTACTGTCGCTATTGAAGGAATCAGTGTATCGCAGGCTGGTGAAGTTATGGTACCAAAATCTGAAGAAGGTGGCACAGGGGACGGACGATGTATTAGAAATTTTAATTGATGATTGACAGCTGCTTATCGATCACAGAGACATAGGAATGGCTTTGGGGGTCTCATACCAATTTGACTCCAACCGCGCAGAGGGAGCACCTGTTGGAGCTACATTTAAGGACATGGCCAAGCAGCTAACCAATGGGATTGTGGGTTCTCGAGAATCCCTGATGAGGAGAGACCTCCACCCTAGCCTCAGGTTCATGGATACCATCTTAATGAAAAATGTCTATGTTATAGGACATTTGCAGGAGAGAAGGTCCCCATTAGTGGATGCCTTATTTTATTGTTCCAAAGGGCAGTTCGTGAATGCACCTAAGTTGATCTTTGAAACTATAGTGGACATAAATGACAAGGTGCTAAAAAGACTGGCTTTTGCTAAGGGAGGAGGCCTACCCTTCAGCAGACTCATCACCTGTATGCTCAAAGCTAGAAAGTATAAGGTCAAGGATGCCGAGCCAGTGGAGAAAATGGCTCACAAGGTTTTTGGAAAGAGAGAATGGTCTACAAGTTTAACCCTGATTCAAAAGACCAAACCGGTTGCAGCAGAGAAGGAGGTCCCCACTACCTCAGTAGCAGATCTCGCTGCTGACTTTCCCCCACCCATCATTCCTCCTACATCACCCACCTTTTCAGCCACCTTACCTACACCATCACCTACACCTGGGATCCTGGACCTCCCCACTTTCTCCGAGCCTATCCCCACCATGCCTTCCCCACCGTCCCTCCAACCCCTTCCTGATTTCCCCCCTCCACCACTCCCTACACATACACAGGGTTTGGACCAGTTCACTTCTACTGGTTTCTCTGCCCTCATTTCTTCAATTGTGGAGGATGTTGCTCATGAGTACACCCCACTTCCTGACTCTCCCCACACCACTCCTCCTCACTTTACCCATGCCCCTTCCTCTCCTTTCCATCCCATTCATTCACCCATCCCCTCTACCTCCACCCTGCCTGATACTTTCACCCAGATCCTCTCCCTCCTTCAATCCATTGAGGCCCAAGTGGCCACTAACACTGACCACCAGGCCCTCATGAGCTCATGTCTCCAATCAATTCAATCTACCCTCACTCCCCCCACTTCAGTCTCCCATCCTTTTCCCCCTTCTCCTCCCTCCCCTGATCCCTCCCTTTTAAATTTCTCTCCTCCCTTTTCACCTATGCCTTCCCCCATCCCAACTAATATTCTTTTTGTGGAGTTAGCCACTCCATCTTTACCCCCAGCACCTGTTATGCCTTCATCCTCACCTGTCCCTGTTTCGGCAGTTGCTGAGATACCCACCACCTATTTCCCTTTTTCTTCCCCCCCTGTTTTCCAGGATGCCTCCACCCAAACTGATCCACGGGAGGATCTGGTTCTTTCCACCCCCTCCTCTTGATCCCCTCCACCCTTATCTTTGCCCCTTGTCCTTCGCCAATCCATGTACATTCCTCCCTACCTCACCCTCCTGTATGCAATGAGGGACAACCCTTGCATCCACAGAGATGTCTTGAGAGGCATGGCTGCACTCCGGGCTTCCCGTGAGGCTTCTTATGAGGAGAGGATTGCCAACATCGAATTAGAACACCGAATCCAGCTCCGCGATATCTCTCAAGGATGGTCTGAGATCCTGGTTCAATATGAGTCGACGAAACAACTGGCAGCGGCTGAGAGTCTCATTGCCAAATATGAGAAGAAGAATGCTTAGCTCCTCAAGAAAATGTTAGCCAATGCTCAGGAGGTCATCAAGGCCACCAAGGAGCTCTCAGATGCTAACCTCCTCTATGCTGCCAAGAAAATTGATATTTTGGAGAAAAAGGTTACTTCCTTGTTGTCTAAACCCTTTGAGCCTACCCCTCTGGCTATAGCACCTCCTGCTGCACCTCCCCCCTCCCCCATGCTCCCCTCCTACAACTATTCCTTTCATGACCCCACCTGTGGATGTTGCCCCTACTGCCACTGCCCCTCCCCCCTCACCTCTTACTTCGCAACCCCCTCCCACCCCACCTGTAGAGGTTTCCCATCCCCCTCTTGCCGAAGTGCCTCCACTTGATAAACCTACCCCTCCCAAACGGAAGAGGACTTACTCCAAACAAACCACCACCGCCAACAGATCTGCTACTTCTGCTGCCGTTATTAAAAAAGGGAAACAACCTGCTGCCCCATCTGAGGAAGCTGCTCCCCCCAGGTCGTCCCCTCAGTCTGACCCCCATGGCACCCTACTCACTAGGGATGAACAATGAAAGGCTGCTGCGGCTCTAGGACTGAACCCCATGGCTCTTTTCCCTTTTGATTCGGATTCTAATCCTGCACCTGCGATTGATCCTACAGGCAAACAGCCTGCTGCCCAGTCTGAGGAGGCATGCGCTAAACACCCTAAGCAATCCAAATACAAGGGCAAAGCCCCTGCATCTAGGCGGTAGCTGGCGCCAAGCTGTATAAGAATGTGGCCATGTGTTGTTTCAGTTTTTCTGTTTCATTTATCTCTTGTATATATTAGAGTTTTTGTTGTGATATTCTATAGATATCTTCTTCCCTGTCTCCCTCTTGATTGCTTTGTCCTAAAATAGTGAGGACACTGCTTAGTTTAGGTTTGGGGGTGTGGCATGTATGCCAATAAACTAGTTAATTTTAGTGCAGCCAAGTTAAAAAGGAAATATCGGAAAGAGAATGAATTCACCTCATATTTGTTGTTAAGGAAACCTTCAAAACCATTTGCAACTGAAACAAGCTGAAGTTTTAACATTCTTCATGAAGAAAATGTCAAGAATTTTTGCAGGAAGTCTTTAATGCGTGATAAACCAGCAATGAGAAGAGACAGTGAAGATACTCTCTAGAAATTGATGGAAGGCCATACCCAGTGAGAATTGGGTCTGAAAAATTTTCTTTGAAGTGTGTCTTGGCAATTTTTTCTGCTCTAAGGACTGATGGGATCTAATTTTAATCACTAGAAGTTAGGCAAATCCAAATTGAAACAAGCTCGACAGCATTCATGACATTGAGGATATGAAGTAAGGCCATCCCTTGGAAAATTTGAGCCTAAAATGTCCCACCTTTGAACTGCCATTGATGCACACCACTTGAGCCTTAAAAGTCCCTATTTTCTTTGATGAAAACCAGAAATTTTAAACCCAAAACCTTTTAACCTATTTCAGTTCACCCCCAATCTGAGAAATCAGGAAGAGGAAGGAGAAGCAAGGTTAGAGGAGCAAGGTGTTAAATCTGGTTGAAAGAAAGAAAAACACATTTGGTGGTATCTACGGTATTCCGATTTAGAAGAAAATAAAAAATAAAAAATAATAATAATAATATGATCAAGAGATGTCATTTCATTGAAATATTGAAATGAGGATTAGAAACTGGCAACTTCAAATATGAAAGTTCAACAAGTATATGGAATTGTGCTGACATGAAGAAGGTTGAGTTGCAAATCACCTCTTTACTTTTACTGATTTTTCAATTTTGAATCCCATTCCACCCTTTCATTCTTTATAAACCTCACCCATAAGCCACATTACAACCCAATAAAAAATCCTTACTGATCTGAAATGGATTGAACCGTCATGTGGAGATGAGAATTTGTTTGATCTATGGTGTAAAGAATTAGAAAATATCATAAAGTAGAGCAATGCCTATGCTCTTGCTTGCAGTCCTATTTGAGGCTGTAATTGCTCTTGAGCTGAGTGATATGATTTACCCCTCTTCTCTGTACTAATGAGTGAACAGCCCTGGTGAGACTTGGGTCTGAAATCCAGTTGATGGGGGAAGTATCTAAGCAGGATCCTCAAATTAATGGTGAGTTATGCATAAAATTTCAGAAGAAATGCCTGGACACAAACTGAGTGATGATGGAGAGATTTCAGCAAACTTTCATATTTCCAAATGGATGTCTTTCTGTTGAATTTCCTTTAATGAATGGGCAAGATGTGAATTTATTTGAATTGTTTAAATTCTGCTTTAACAAGTTGCACTACTATCAACTAAGTTGTATTGGAGAAGTTTGTGGGTACCTTCATTGAAAACCCTCAGGAGACTTCACTCCTCCGCTAGGGATCACCTAGGGGTTTAAAAGGCTTGGTGCATGTGCTAAATGCATCCGTGCTCCCTACGAAAGTGGCATTTTATTTTTCTTTTGAATTCTCCTTTGCTCAGGAACTAGCAAAGCTTAGGTTTGGGGGTGTGTTAAGTGGTGAAAAATGCCACTTTGCACCCTTTAACCTTACCTTTCATGGACCTGCAAGAACACTAATAAGCCACTGTTGAGTGCATTTCATAGATAGCAAGGAAATCTGGTAATAATGAAGAAAAGCACTCAAGAATGCCCATCAAGGAGCTATCTCTCAGCACAGGATGAACTCAGTAATAGCACACCAAAGGGGTAGCACATCATTAAACCCTTGGAGCGCGTGGCTGTAGCAGAGCAAGGTGAAGGAAGTTAGAATATGTTGAAAACGTCATATCGATTGGTCACCTGAAGAGTTCGATAGGAGCTGAAAGCATTGAAAGGAAGGAATTCGTGTAGTTGAGAAGGTTTCGACAGGATCAGAAAGTAGAAAAAGAAAGAATTCGTGCAGAAGTGAAGAATTCGATAGGATCCAAGAACCTATCGAGCAGTTGAGAGAGAAAGAGAATTCAACCTATCGAAAGCTAGCTTGAGGGAAAGAGGAGACCGATCAGAAGGTTCCTTGAACCCATCAAATGGGCCATTGAACTTATTGAATGGTCCACTGAACCTATCGAAATAGAAGTGTTGAAACAACACCTATCGCAGAATGATTTGAACCTTTCGATAGGAACAAACGACATCCGATCGAAGCAATTGAATGTGAAACCTCAACCTATCGAATCACTCTTCCAACCTATCGAAAGCCCCAGATCAAGTGCAGGGAAGCTGAAGCATCTAAGCCCAACCTATCGAAACCTATCAAAGAGATTAGGGAGCCTATTGAAAGAGGCTAGAAGCTTACTTTCAACCTGACAAAAGCTTCTCCAACCTATCAAAATCGTGTGATGAACTTCTCAGAAACTATGTCATGCACACGCTGTGACTGGGTGACCTATTGCACACAAACCGAGGCACTTTGGTGATCGGTGCGACACTCTAGAAGATGCCCTAGGAAACCCTAACTGACCCACGTGCTCTAACAGAACTCTGACAAACTCTGGCAACCTTCTAGAAGAGATTTTTGGTGAGAAAAATAGGGGTGAAAGCTATATATTGAGATCCCCAATTACCATTGGGGAGGATCAAAATTCTGAGCAATTTTTCTAGAGATCAGAACTTGCAGCGAGATTCCAGTTTTCCTCCTTTAGCCCAACCATGGTTGGCTAAATCCCTAGGAGCAGCGAGGGGTGAGTTAGATCTGTAATTGGGCAAGGTTAAGAGTGATTGCTGGGGTTAATTGTTATATAGACTACATATTTGAGAGCATTCCATTATAAGAGTGACCTTATTTGCAATGTAAATGTTGTTTTCAATGTTTTAATTAGATCTAAAGCTCTTTTGATTTCTCTTGGTGCTCGATCGGATTTGTGTAGAGGAGTTGCTTGATCAGCTCACCCACTTAACTGGTAGACCTCTTGGATATCATCCAATTCCTCGGATCTCGATATCCCCTGTAATTTCCTCGTCTCAGGACTGAAATTACAACATTTGTAGTGGTTTTAATTGTTCTAATTGAGGCCCTGGCTTTACAGGAGATCTTTAGGATGGTCTGTGACCATTAAAGTGGACAGATCATAACCTTAAGGTAAATCTGAGCTCAGGCTTCAATTGGATTTATCCGCTGCAATCCATGGATTCGATAAAGCCTCTAAGATGGTCTGTGACCATTAAAGCGGACAGATCATAGCCTTAAGGCCAGGTGGATCCTATGATTTGAAGTGGAAGTTTTACCCTACAGCTGTGCTAATGGACAGTGCCTGTGGCCAGCTAAGGGACTTATGTGCTTTTGAACCCCTGTAATATGCTTAGCTCGACCTGATTGCAGTGAAGACAATCTCCAAGCTGTTCTTCTCCATTTTTTAAGTCTTTAAACCTTCCATCTGCAAGATCTGAGGCTCCAGATTCGATCCAAAACAATCTGCATTTTATTTATAGTTTAGTTTATGTGCCCACTCATTTCAAACTCTCCCCTGTCTTTTAACTAAGGTAGAGATAGCTAGGGTGTCAGATCTCTCACAGATCTGGAGATCTATCCTATTTCCAACCAGCCTCCCTATGGACATTCCCTTACTCACCATTCTTTTAAAACTTACTACAAAGGACCTATATCTTGTAGGACTAGGATCTTTTAGATGTGCTGAATCCACCTCTGTTTTCTCTTGATTTTTACACCATAAATCAACACAGTAGAAATCCACTACACTCCCCAAGGGGATACACTTGGCCTTATGAAGCCCTTATCTAACAGTTCCTGTAATTGCTCCTTCAACTCCTTCAGTTCAGCTGGAGCTATTCGGTATTGAGCTTTGGAAACTGTTTTTGTGCCTGAAGCTAAGTTAATAGCAAATTCAATCTCCCGATCAGGTGGCCAACCTGGTAACTCATCGGGAAATACATCCTCAAACTCACAAGCAATTGGGATATCAAAAATAATGTTCTTTGCTTCCTTTTACTCTTACAGGAATGCTAGATATCCGTCGCATCCATTCTTCATCATCCGCTCAACTCGTACTGCAGAGATGATCGGCGCTACCTTCCCTTTCCCGCCAATGAACCGGAAAGATTTTTGTCTGGGTGGATGGAAAGTGACTACTTTCTGCAGACAATCTACACTTTCATGATATGCACATAGCCAATTCATGCCAAGTAGTACATCAAGTCCTTGCATGTTCAACAAGATAAGATCTGTGATAGTCTCTTGATCCTCCACTTGCACGATGACTGATCGACAACACGTGTTTGCAGTCACTACACTTCCCGTAGAAATGGAAACATCCAAAATAAAATCCAACTCCTCGGGAACAATCTTTAATTTCCCTATGAATTCTGGGGTTATATATGAGTGGGTAGACCCTGGGTCTATCAGAACTCGTGCAACACAATGATCACCGTCGTTTTCTCGATAAAGTTGTAGCGTACCTATATGTCATTTAACATATTCACTACATTCAGAAATGCATGTCATGATCACACAAAGTGAGTCTAGAAGTTTTTCTATCAATGCACTTTCTTCATCTTAAAGACAAATAAATGAGTTCAAACATAACAAGAAGGTTATACCTTGGATTACATCGTTGCTTGTTTGGGCGTCCTCTGTTGTCACGGTAAAGGTACGACGTTGAACAACAAGTCTCGTGGATTGTGTAGGTGCCGATGCGGTAGTAGTTGAGACGGTGCCCTCCTTTCTCATCTCAGGGCAGTCTCGTATCATATGGCCTACTTTCCCACATTTAAAACATCCGCCCGTGTCTCGTCTATAGTTCGATGTTTTATGCGGTTTGTCGCAACGGGCACATTTTAGTTGTGCATTTGTAGATGTCGCTCTAGAAGGTCCTTGTGTGACAGATGCCCCAAACATCTGAGATTGAGTAGGGCCCTCTCTACGGAACGGTCTCGTAGAAGTGAATGTATTTGACCTTGGATAATTTGCATAGGCTGGTCTTGAAACTGGAGCAGGTGCTGACAACCTCGGCTTTTTATTCCCCGAGTCGTAGTCACTCACCCCCCCGGACCTGGCTTGTTCTTCCACTAACGTCTTTTATTGATGTCCCTTTATGCAACGATGGCCTTCCCCATCACATCGGCATATGCTTCTAATTCAAATATGGACACCCTCTCTTGGATTTTCGGTCTCAGGCCTTCTTGGAATCTGCTGGCCTTCATTTCTTCAGTAGCTACCAATTCTGGTGCAAATCTTGATAACCTCACAAAATCATTGCCGTACTCCCGAACGGTCATGCTCCCCTGTACAAGATTCGTAAAGTCCTTCTTCAATTAATTCCGGACTTGCTTAGGAAAGTACTCCTTGTTAAATTCCATTACAAAGTCTGCCCACGTCCATTGGTTGTACAGACCCTCAACTTCCCTTTTCCTTAACATCGACTTCCACCAAGCGTCAGCGTCGCCTTCTAGTTGGCAAGAAGCCCACCCAACTTTCTCATGCGGAGGGCTCTGCAGTCTCTCTAACAATTTCTCCATCTGTTTTAACCACTTCTCTGCTTCAAGCGGATCAGTTTGCCTGTGGAACACAGGAGGTCTCAATCTCCTAAAATCCATAAATGAGGATGGCAACAAAGTAGGAGGTGGTGGTGGTGGCGGTTACTGCTGATGGTTGACGTTGTTTGCTGCTAACAACGCCGTCTACTCAATCAGAAGAGCAGTCTACTAGGTCTACTGAGCCATAGTAGTGGTTATAGCCTCCATAGCCCTAGCCATCCTATCAGAAGACTCATCTCTATGACCTCTCTCCGCCTCAGGAGGTGGTCACTGCTCTCCTTCGGAACCCAATGGAATATCCTCCATACGCCTTTCACCTCTTTGGCAACTTCCTCTAGGTCTACCTCTTCCTCGCTGATCCATTGGAATCTGTTACAATGAAACAAGAGTCTCATTAACACACAGTCCCTAGTATCCAACAAAATCTCAATCTCGAAACAGTTTAAGACTTGTTAGACGTCTCTAAAGCCATGCTCTGATACCAACTGTGATAGCTCGGGTTTCAGCACCCTGAAGCCCGCGCTGTCAGTGGGTTGGCGCTAAGGCTGAGCCCCCGAACGAAGCACGTAACGTATAGTTGCACAATGGAAAACAAAGCAGAACCATGTCCAATGAATCATCATAGTATAAAAAGAGAATGAGTACTATTCTTCAAAAGCTCAAAATGATGGTTCTAATTCCATATGATTCTTTATGAAAAAAGAACCGACAAGAACCACCGGTAAGGGTTGTACCTTACTGAAACATGGTTCACCAAAAGAAATACAATCATTTGCAAAATTTACATCCTTTACAACTAAAGTTAAGCCAACACATCTTGAATCCTAGGGCCGAGCCTACTCTGGTCTAGTACAAAGAAAGTAGCTCTCAGGGTGAATCTCCTCCAAATCCTCCCCCGAAGCTAGCTCAAAATCCTCCCTCTCAGAAAACCTGGTATCAGCGTCTTCACCTGAACCTGTGACATATAGTCGAGGAATGAGCTTCATCCAAGCTCAGTAAGGAAAAACTCATAGCATGCTTATTGTAACGGCAAACATAGATCTTATGGCATAATGAAATAGAATAATCGGGATGTATGCACAGTGTATGGTCATGGCATGAAACATAGGTACAAAGCTTGTTCGAAATTCAAAAGAGATAGGTCCACATCATCTTCCAACACAAGAAGAGAAAAACTTAAAGTGTTATGCTTAAAGTAATAGAATGAGGAGCTATAGCCTCAAGCCCTCGATGGAATACCCACCATCGTCGCTCATATGAACCATTTTCACATGTATCCAGGTCCCAAAAAGTTGAATGCTTGGCCGAACATATTTATCGTCATGCGGTAGGAGTCACAGAACACATAGCACAAAGGTGTACGGATTAGCCGTCGTACCGGTCGGGTATTCACATAAAACCTTAAATCAAAGTGCGTACATATAGCAACTGATGCACCTGCACTTCAACTTCCAAAAGGGGTTCAGCTGCTGCATTTCAAAACCTGTCGAGCTCTTTAATGGTGCAGGAACAAAACCTAATGCAGCAGCATCCTATCGAAATGGAATGGCAACCCAACCTGACAAGAGCTAAAGCAAGACATGGACTTCTGGAATACATATTGGATCTCTCGAGGTGTGCGCACAACTGGTAAGCAAACTTGTCGAGTGCAGCTTTAGAACCTGTCAACTTGGGAAGTGAATAGCTGCACCTATCGAGCTTCAGTAGCTCCTCATGCAAGCCTTGCATCCTTTCAAAATGTAGCAGACCAGCAACATCTCGACATCATCTTTGCAGCTCCATGTGGGTCAACCTATCGAATAGATTAGAGTATCCTTCAGCCACCCTGTCGAAGGGAAGGTGCTAAGCTTCAGTACATGTCGACCAGCACCCATAAACCTCTTGAGGTTTTGCTGTCCACTCCTAAACCTGTCGACAACCAAACTGCAGAAGCCCCCTTGAACCTCACGAAAGGTCAGTGAAGTTTCCAAGCTTTCAACCTATCGGCTTGTGCATTCTGACCAGTAGCCATCCTATCGACCATTTGAGGCATGCACCTGTCGACATCTTCAAGCTACACCTTCATTCTCCAACCCGTCGAGATCTGAATTTAAAGCTTTAGCAAACCTAACGAATGGTTTAGCTCCCATATTCATCCTCTCAATTTCCTCAGCCTTCCACTTAGCGAAGCTCTCAAGAATACCCTCCAACATATCTATCAGCAAGCCAAATATCTTCAGAACCTCTCAAAATAGTAGCTTGCACACTCAGTACCTCTCGAAGAAGTGCAGCTTCCAACCACCCATCCTCTCAAATCCTACATTAGAATCCCTAGGAACCCAGCCACCATCCTCACGAGAATACACCTGGAGCTACCATCTTTTGAGCCTCCAACCTCCAACTTGTCGAGAAGGTGCTCTAAAGTTCATCTTCTCCACTATTGAAGCTGCTGATTTTAATGTCCATTAAATGCTTCAAACCATCTCAATCCATCAAGTCTAAAAGTATGAGGGCTATTTTGGTAACAGCTGCAGCTAGAATATTTTAGGATTTCAGCAGTAAAATATTTTTGGTTGGCAAGGGCATTGTTGGGAACTCTAAAACAGGGATAGCTGCACATGGACCAAACTGTTTTTCAAATTAAGTGAGGGAATTTTTAGCGGGAAGCTTCAGCTGAGTACAGCAGAACCAATTCTATTTCTTTTCTCTGATTAGTTGAAATGCTAAAATAGGGATTAGCATGAACTAAAATGAAAAATCTCTCCTCTAATTGGCTACAATCCAAAGCACATGGATCACTGCATTTGTATAAATAAGGCTCCTTACTGCTGTAATTTCTCAGCAAGGAAATCATAGAATAGCTTGAGTTCTCCTTGACTCATTTATGTTTAGTTTTAGTTTTATTTTTCCTTTTTCTCTTCCCCCTGCTCTCCCTAATCCAGCTTGTTGGATTAGATCTAGAAAGCAGTTCAGATCTAGCTTTTAATTGTAATCTTAGCATGAAGATATGTGGATTGATGTACAGACTACAGATCTGAGAACCAGGTCATTGTAAGTAATTTTGATTCAATGAATTATTGATTTTAGTGTCCTATTAAATCTAAAGATCTTGTGGTTTTATTAGAGGTCTATAGGATCCATGTATTTGGGAATAGCCCATTCAGTTTCTAGTAGATCTAATGCTTACCATCTTATTTGCCTTGATTTAATATCCTTGTGGATGCCTGAGCTTGTAACCTTACATCAACAACATTTGTAGTGATTTAAATGTTTCAATTTGAACCATTGGATTGGATGAAGTCTATAGGATGATCTATGACCATTCAAGTGGACAACACATACCCTTAAGATCAGTCTAAACCTTTGGTTTGGCTTGAAGTCTTTTACCTTGTACTTGATCTTGTAGCCAAGTGAAGGAAAGATGCAAATTCATATGCCTTGCTATGTTTTACAATGAGAACCAGACCCTAAGCTGTCTATTTCTCCCCATTTTACAGTTTTATTTTACCATCTATCTTCCTCAATCTTTTAGTTTTGTTTTATATTTCAGTTTTGTAAATTAGATCTTGTGGCTCTCGAAAAACACTCTTTCTTCTCAGTTTAGGCTAGAATTGTCAGATCTGTAGCTGATATGGAAGTCTACTGTACACCTCTTAGGTTTTAGATCACTACTCCCTGTGGGACAAACTCTTATTTATTAAAACTTGCTACAAATGGATCCTGTATCTTGTAGGTCTTTAGATAATTTTAGTTGTTGATTTCATCCCCTATTTTACTTTGATTTTAATTTGCGTTCACCACCAATAAATAATCAACTCCTAAAATTTCTATAAGAAGTTTTTGTGCCGTTGCCGGGGAGTTTTGATCTAGTTAGTAGATGTGAGTTTTTCATTTAGTAGATCTAATTTTTTTAGTTTTTAATGCTATTTTTATATTGCATTCAAAGTGTTTGAATAAATGCCTACTGCAATTTTTATATAGAAAACCTCTTTTAATACTGCAGTATGTCTGATTTTTCTGAATTTTTTCATTGCCTTATAGCTATTTGAATAAAAGACTGTTATATTTTTTGAATTTTTTGCAGATATGGAGCAGTAACCACAAGAGGAGCTTATGGATTACAGCTGGAGCAGTTTTGCCTGAGTTTGCATCCCCTTCTCCCTTGTTCGCATTTTAAATTTTTCATTCTTTAATACCAGCAGTTTTGCTGTGATTTCTATTTGTTTTTGTTTTCTGTTGTATTTTTACTTTTGTTTGGTGTTTGCTGAAATTTGTTTTACTGTGTATATAATTGATAACCATTTGTAAAGGGTGAACAACTGAAGACCTTGATACACATCTCCCTTTTGCATTCAATTCCCTGTTGTTAAAAGGAATTATGAGATCAAATCATCCATTATACAAATGCTGCCCTCAAATCATAGACTGAGTAAAGAGGACCCCTACAAGCACATTGATGAATTTTTAGGACTACGCACCACTTTCAACATTTCAGGTTTGGGGTAGGAAGCCACCAGGCTGAGACTCTTTTCTTTTTCACTAAACGATAGAGCTCGAACTTCGCTTTCTATGCGCCCAACCAATAGTATACAGTTCTGGAAAGATCTTCATTGTCAATTTTTGGCCAAAATTTTCCCCATGTCCAAAACAAGCCAGCTGAGGAAGAGCATAATCTCCTTTCCTCAATCCCCAACTGAGGATTTTCATCAAGCTTGAGAAAGATTTAAGGAGATTTTAAAGCAATGTCCCCATCACCAAATTCCTGAATGACAGCTTGTTCAAAGTTTTTATCAAGGTATTGATCCCAAGAGCAGGGATATGGTTGACGCCTCATGTGGTGGTACATACCTCCACAAGACAGTTGGTGAGGCTTGGGAACTCTTTGAGGTCATAAATGAGAATTTAATGCAGTAGGAGACTTTGTCTTGAGACATTGAGAACCCTGCTAAATCAGTAAAAGAGAACACTCCTAGGGGTAGGTTGTATGAAGTTAATGTGTGTACTGATCTGGAAAGAAAGGTAGACAGTTTAGCATTTCAATTTGATAAATTGATGAGTGTATTGCAGCCCCAAATGGTTGCAAAAGTGCAAGAGGCATGTCTGATATGCCAATCCCCCACACACTCTCTTCATGATTGTCCATCTGCTGGTCTTTATCCTGCTTTGGTCATTGAGAATGCCAATGCAGCCCAAACTTATGGACAACAACAACAGTAATCTGCTGGGTATCCATGGAGGAACCACCCCAATCTAAGGTGGAATCAAGAGAATCCCTAACAGTAGGATTTACCCCATAAATTATAGCAGTACACACAATTTTCCTTCAAATCATCAGTCCCAACAGCCAGCACCCCATTCTAAAACACCCTCCTTTGAGGAGCAGGTTTTGTCCTCATTACAGAACCTCAGCTCCTTAGCACAAATTGTGCAGTCCCACAGCCAAATCATAAAAAAGATTGAAGACCAGCTTGGTCATCTCTCCAATGCTCTGACTAAAAGGGAAGAGGGTAAACTCCCCAACCAACCAATTAATAATCCTAGGGAATTACACATGATGGGTGAATCTTCTCCCACAGAAGATGGCAGATCACAAGGCTGTTTTTGAACCAAAATGAGGAGCAGAAGGACAAGGCAACAAGGTCCTTACTGCAGTTTTCAGATTTAAGCATGCTGATTTTTTTTGTAAAATAACAAAAATAAATAAAAAATAAAAGAAAATGTAAACACAAATAAAAAATATCTGATTTGTTTCTCATTACTGTTTGTCATTTTCAACAGTAGTAAATGGGCTATTGTTGAGCCCCAGCTGATCCAAAATAAATGAAAAAATAGAAAATTATAAAAATATAAATTTTTTTTTTAGATGGGCTATTTTCCTTTGCTTTCATTCATCAACCCCCATCTAGAACTGTTGAGATCAGGTTTTTAAATTTTGAGGATTCATGAAGGTTAATAAATAGTGGATCATATTTTTGCTCTGTAAATTCTGTGGAGCCTCTGATTTTATTTACTTTTAAGACCTTTCACCATTAAAGGGTCTTAGCTATGTATGTATCCTCTTTTTACTGTGTGTCTCCATGCTTCATCAATTTGAAATTCATATTGATTCATATACATCCACAACACACATAGAGGAACTTACGACAAACAGGGGAACTTACCACACACAAAGGGCCTTACCTTATCATGATGACTAAGGATTTTGTCTTAGAATTTTTTGTTTTAGGATTGTTTAGTTTAAATATTGCTTTTAGATTGCTGATTTTTCTTTCTTAGGATAATGTGTATACTATTTTGACTGATTTTTTTTATTTTTGTATGTTTGTATTTAGTTCTTTACTTTTGTTTTGCTCCTTTTCTGTTGTTAGCAATAGTTTCCTTTCATTTGTATAGCAGTTCTTTTATTTTTCTATCTAAATATTCAATTTTTAGCTTTTATTTTCTACTGCATATAGTTTTTTTTCTTGCTTATTTTCTTTCTCATTTTTACCCTACTGCCCCTGGTTACCCACTGTGTAAACATTGAGGACAATGTTCATCT
Source organism: Chloranthus sessilifolius (assembly GCA_021018995.1). Classification (NCBI taxonomy): domain Eukaryota; kingdom Viridiplantae; phylum Streptophyta; class Magnoliopsida; order Chloranthales; family Chloranthaceae; genus Chloranthus; species Chloranthus sessilifolius. The sequence continues at coordinate 47,606,632 of CM037596.1, forward strand.
TAGGTTTGGGGGTATGGCAAGGTGTGCCAATGGAATAGTTAATCTTAGTGCAGTAGTGTTGGAATTTTTTTTTTGAAAATAAAGTGATTCCCCACCTTTTTTTGAAAAAGAGGAAATTAAAAACTTTTAAAAACTGAAATGCGTTGTAGTTCTAATGCTTTCATGAAGCAAATGTCAAGAATTTTCAAAAATTGATGCTTAGGGGACTTGAAAAGAGAGAAAACTGTGAGAATATACCCCAAGAATTTGATGGAAGACCATACCCAGTGAGAATTGGGCCTGAAAAATTTTCTTTGAAGAGTGTTTTGGCAATTTTTCTACTTGAAGGGCTGATTGAGTCTATTTTTGCTCACTAGAAGTTAGGCAAATCCAATTTGAAATAACTTGACAACACTCATGACATTGAGGATACGAAGTAAGGCCATCCCTTGGGTAGTTTGAGCTTAAAATTTTCCACCTTTGAACTGCCCTTGATACACACCATTTGAGCCTTAAAAATCCCAATTTTTCTTTGATAAAAATTAGAAAATTTGAACGCAAAACCCCTTGACCTGTTTCAGTTCACCATCAATCTGAGAATTCAGGAAATGGAAGGAGAAGTGAGGTTAGAGGAGCAAGGTTTGATATTTAGTTGAAAGAGAAGAAAGCACATTTGGTATAATTGTGGCATTCCGGCTCATAAAAAGAAAAAAAAAATGAAGAAAAACACAAAGTATACAAAAAAGAAAAATAGAAAAGCAAAACAAAAGAATGAGAAAGAGAAGTCATTTCATTGAAAGAATGAAAACAGGATTAGAAACTGGTCACTTCAAATATGAAAATTCAAGAAGTAGATGAAATTGTGCTGAAATGAAGAAGGTGAAGTCATGAATCATCTTCTTACCTTACTAATTTCTCAATTTTGGATCCCATTCTAACCTTTTTATTCTTTATAAACCTCACCCATAAGCCACATTACAACCCAATAAAGAGACCCTACTGATTTGGAATTAATTGGGCTATCATGTGGAGATGAGAGTTTGTGTAATCTATGGTGAAAGGAGTTAGAAAATTTTAGGAATTAGAGCAATGGCTATGCTCATGCTTGCAGTCCTATTTGAGGGTTGTAACTGCTCTTGAGCTGTGTGAAATGATGCACCCTTCTATTTTTATTGTGAGTGATAATCCTGGTGAGACTTGGGTCTGAAATTGAATTTGTTGGGGGCATTATCATAATAGAATTCTCAAAAATTGAGCTTTGCATTAATTTTCACACCCAATGCCTTCACATAAGTTGATTGATAGTGAAGGAATTATAGCAGAATTTTAGATTTAAATTACTATTTTACTGCTGAGAATCCTTTAGAAATTAAATAAGGTGTGGTATGAATTTTATTTTACTTGAACTCTGTTTTGCATGTTGCACTAGTATTAACTGATTTTATTGGAGAAGTTTGGGGGTACCTTCACTGAAAACCCTCAGGAGACTCTACTCCTCCACTAGGGATCACCTTGGGGTTTAAAGGCTTGGTGCATATGCTAAATGCACCCGTGTTCCCTATGAAAGTGACATTTAGTTTTGTAGGTTAGTTATTTCAAATTTCACTTTGCTCGAGGACTAGCATAGGTTAGTTTTGGGGGTGTATTGAGCACTGATTTTTACCATTTTATACCCCTTTAAACCTGGCTTTTATTAGTACTTAGAGTACTTAATAATGGCTTTTAAAATTATTTTGTAGTTTAGGAATAAAAATGCAGCCTATCAAGAATACGTGCTAAGAAGAGGAGATTAGAGCAACCAAGTGCTTCAATCTACATCAGCAGCCGTCAAGAAGATTCAAAGGGTTGCAAAGCTATACACTTTGGGCTAAGGAGCAGAGCCAAAGCATTAACTACACATTTCAGCAATTAAACACCGAAGCAAATAGCAGCAATGTATAAAAGTAGCTACACATTAGATGACTGCTGGAGCACTGAGGAGAAGGAAGGATAGAGTTGCTGTCAAAGTCTTTTAGATGGCACGTAAACAGTTGAAACACTAGTACATTTCAATGAGCAAAGTTGTTACAAAAGCAGTGCTGCACATCAGTCACTTGGGTGCACAAAATGGCAAGCTACACCTTCAAGAGCAGACTAGAATCAGCAAGGTTTGCATCTACTTGAGCATGCCTTTAATATTCAAACAATTTCAGCAACTATGTGGATCCCTAGTGGATCAGATCTTCATTGGAAAAAGCTCAAGCTTCAACAGATGCAAAGCCATGTGGTTCAGCCCAACAAACAGCAGCAAGCATTTCAGCAACTGATGCACCTGCACTTCAACTTCCAAAAGGGGTTCACCTGCTGCATTTCAGAACCCGTCGAGCTCTTTAATGGTGCAGGAACATAACCTAATGCAGTAGCATCCTATCGAAATGGAATGGCAACCCAACCTGACAAGAGCTGAAGCAAGACATGGACTGCTGGAATGCAGATTGGATCTGTCAAGGTGTGCACATAGCTGGTAAGCAAACTTGTTGAGTGCAGCTTTAGAACCTATCAACTTGGAAAGTGAATAGTTGCACCTATCGAGCTTCAGCAGCCCCTCATCCAAGCCTTGCAACCTTTCAAAATGCAGCAGACCAACAACATGTCGACATCATCTTTGCAGCTCCATGCAGGTCAACCTATCTAATAGATTAGAGTATCCTTCAGCCAGCTTATCGAAGGGATGGTGCTGAGCTTCATTACATGTCGACCAACACCCATCAACCTCTCAAGGTCTTGCTGTCTACACCTAAACCTGTCGACAACCAAACTTCAAAAGCCCCCTTGAACCTCACCAAAGGTCACTGAAGTTTCCAAGCTTTGAACCTGTGGGCTTGTGCATTTAGACCAATAGCCATCCTGTTGACCATTTGAGGCTTGCACCTGTCGACATCTTCAAGCTACATCTTCATTCTCCAACCCGTCGAGATCTGAATTTAAAGCTTCAGCAAACCTAACGACTGGTTTAGCTCCCATATTCATCCTCTCGAGTTCCTCAACCTTCCACTTAGCAAACCTCTCGAGAATACCCTCCAACCTGTCTATCAGCAAGCCAAATACCTTCAGAACCTCTCAAAATAGTAGCTTGCACACTCAGTACCTCTCGAAGAAGTGCAGCTTCCAACCACCCATCCTCTCGAATCCTACATTAGAACCTCTCGAAACCCAGCCACCATCCTCACGAGAATACACCTGGAGCTGCCATCTTTTGAGCCTCCAACCTCCAACCTGTCGGGAAGGTGCTCTCAAGTTCATCTTCTCCACTATTGAAGCTGCAGATTTTAATGTCCATTAAATGCTTCAAGCCATCTCAATTCATCAAGTCTAAAAGTATGAGGGCTGTTTTGGTAATAGTTGAAGCTAGAATATTTTGGGATGTCAGCAGTAAAATATTTTTGGTTGCCAAGGGCATTGTTGGGAACTCCAAAACAGCCATAGTTGCACATGGACCAAACTGTTTTTCAAATTAAGTGAGGGAATTTTTAGTGGGAAGCTTTAGCTGAGCACAACAGAACCAGTTCTATTTCTTTTCTCTGATTGGTTGAAATGCTAAAAGAAGGATTAGCATGAAATGAAATAGAAAATATCTCCTCTGATTGGCTACAATCCAAAGCACATGGATCACTGCATTTGTATAAATAAGATTCCTTCCTGCTGTAATTTTTCAGCAAGGAAACCATAGAATAGCTTCAGTTCTTCTTCACTCATTTAGGTTTAGTTTTAGCTTTATTTTTCCTTTTCTCTTCCCCCTTCTCTCCCTAATCCAGTCTGTTGGATTAGATCTAGATAGCAGTTTAGATCTAGCTTTTAATAGTAATCTCAGCATGAAGATGTGCGGATTGATGCGCAGACTACAGTTCTGAGACTAAGGTTATTGTAAGTAATTTTGATTCAATGAATTGTTGATTTTAGTGTCCAATTAAATCTAAAGATCTTGTGGTTTCATTAGATGCCTATAGGAATCATGTAGTTGGGAATAGCCTATTCAATTTCTAGTAGATCTAGTGCTTACCATTTGATTTCCATTGATTTAATATCCCTGTGGATACTTGAGCTTGTAACCTTGCATCCACAACATTTGTAGTGATTTAAATGTTTCAATTTGAACAATTGGATTAGATGAAGTCTATAGGGTGATTAGTGACCATTCAAGTGGACAATACATACTGTTAAGATCAGCCTAAACCTTTGGTTTGGCTTGAATTCTTCTACCTTGCACTTGAGCTTGTAGCCAAGTGAAGGAAAGCTGCAAATTCACATGCCTCGATCTGTTTTACAATGAGAACCAAGTCCTAAGCTATTTATTTCCCCCAATTTTATAGTTTTATTTTTCCATTCATCTTCCTCAATCTTTTAGTTTAGTTTTATATTTCAGTTTTGTGAATTAGATCTAGTGACACTCGAAAAACTCTCTTATCTTCTTAGTTTATGCTAGAATTGCCAGATCTGTAGCAGATTTGGAGGTCTACTATACAATTCTTAGGTTTTAGATCACTACTCCCTGTAGGACAAACTCTTACTTATTAAAAATTGTTATAAATGGACCTTGTATCTTGCAGGTTTTAGATAATTTTTGTTGTTGATTTCATCCCCTATTTTACTTTGATTTTAATTTGCTTTCACCACCAATAACTAATCAGCACCTGTAGGTGAGTATTCCTGCCTGTCACGTGGGTGACCCTGGTTTGATCCCCAACAACGACGCCAAAAATTAAGCCACTTGCCACACCCCAGGCAAAGCTATACACACCCGTATAACATAAAAGCCTGGGCCAGGGCTTATTACCTGGGGAAGTGGGTAGTTCATCAGTATCAGGACTATCCTGTCGCGCCCTCGTCTCCTACTACAGATGTTATGGCCCCCGTTGGTAGTATAGAGGAGCTCACATCCGGATTCGTTCAAAACAGGGTCCCTATCGATGCCTTCTTGATGCTCGGAGAATAACGGATGGAGTATGATTCTTTGCCTTATCGGTCTCTTCTCCCATGCTTCGTTCCTGGTAGAAACTTCTTAGCTTTTGGCGGCCCATGTTCTCAGGTAGTTCTTCCTCCTCTTTCAGATCGGCTCCCTGTAGCTTTGATCGACTTGTTATCTCTACTAATGGAAACCCTATTTTTTTTCATAGTTTGAGCAGGAAGGTTATTCTGACGATGATGATGGGGCGGCAACGGGTACTGCTACGGCCTCAGGAGCTGGTCCTTCAGGTCCATTCGGTATGGGTGCTTCGAGCAGCTCGGCTGCTAAGTCCCGGGGGGGTTCAGATGCCTTGATGATGCATTGCTTACGGGTTTATGTGCCGATGTAGAGGAGTGGGCTCGTTTATCTGCAGAGGCAATTAGGGTTCCTCCTCCTGAGTTAGTTCCTAGGGTAAGGTTTTCCATTTTTGCATGTTTTTGCCCCTTTCAGAGTTATGCCTGTATTTGTGCTTGTAGCCCTTGTAGCTGATATCTTTCCTTTTACAAATGCAGGACTATGAATCGGCCATTCATCAGGCCGAATATTACAGCAACATTATCGGTCTCAGGGATGTGGAAGTGGTGAGTATCATTCTGACCGTTCGTTGATTATTGCCTTGCTATTTATCTTTCTACTGATCTGATTGGTTGCTGACTGGTAGCGTGCTCATGAAAAGGAGTCGCGCTCCCTACTCAGCCGACTTTCTCAGGCATGGACCCGGGTAGGAGACATTTGGACCTATCAAAGTTCTTCACGTCTGCGAAAGAAATCGAAGGGTGCCAACAAGGATTAGGCTTAGCTTTTGGTTTTGAATTTTAGACATTCTGGGACACATTCTTTTTGGGATTAGATCAATTTGTAATGGATAATGTGGTACTTTGTTCATTTTCTTTTGGATGGTTTTTCAGCTTCTTTGGAATGTTAGTGCTTTTTTTCTTTTAATCGCATGCTCTGTTGCCCTTGTATTGCATCTGATTGATTGCATGATGGGTATTATGATTGCTTGTTTTTCAAACAGACTGGCCCCTGGGGCATCATACTTTGTGTGTAATTTTCCTGCACAGAATTATCTATAAGTTCAGTGTATTTCAAATTTTTATGTCTCTTGAATGTGGTTATGACATGAAATATAGGAAAGCAAGTTAAGGAGCCCATAAGAGACAGAAAATTCCCCCTTAAAAAAAAAACATTTTTTTTATCGAAAAGGGGTATATTGGTCTAGCGCATGTACTACATGCGCCAGGCCAATTCCTAGAAAAAAAGTACTGGCGCATGTATTACATGCGCCAAGTGTGTCCTGGGAGCAGTGAGCCCTTTTAAGCCCGAGAATGGCACTTTTTCCTACTCTTTTCATTTTGGCTTGACATTTTTTGCTGCCTTTCTCTCCTTGCTTTCCCAAGGGTGGGTCCATCGTCCTACATCAAATTTTTACATCTATGAAAAATCCTTGTATGTCAATAGACCCACTTTCCAACCCTCCCTTACACGGAGGGTTTGAAACAAATTTACTCCCTTCTTTGGGCCTAGGGCCCAGTTTTCTCAAAAGTTGGGTTGGGAGTTTGAATGAGAGTGAGCTCATTGATTTAGATTGGCTCGAATTGTCACGCCTCTTGTCCTTCCTTGAGGTTCCTCCACGGTGGGATGTACTTCATACGGTGACCTCCTTTTGGGATGTAAATATCCATGTGTTTTGTTTTGTGAAGCGGGAACTATCTCCCACAGTTGAAGAGCTCTCCAATCTGTTAGGCTTGAAGCTCCCCAGAGGCCTTGAAAGAGTCATGTCAAAGCCGGGCTACGCTAAAGCCGTCCACCTCACTTTGGGCATGAAGAAATCCGAATATGAGAAAAGTCTCATTAGAGGGCCCAATTGGTGTTTGATAAAATTCCCAAGAGAATTTTTTGGTGATAAAAGCCTTTGAAAATTACCGATTCGGAATGTTTTCAACGTGAAGGCCTTTGTTTTCACTGTCATCTTTGAAGTCCTTTTCTTTACTGGGGGAGAGAGATTTTCTCTTGCTCTCTGTGACATTTTGACAGAGTTAGAGGGGGGCCGGTCAGTGATGCATTTGGTCTTGGTCAAACTTTACCGTTGCCTTGATGCTTTTGCTCTGGGTAAGGTGGGTATTAAGTGGTGAAAAATGCCACTTTTCACCCAATAACCTAACCATTGATAGACCTGTGAGCACACTAATAACCTCCTGTCAAGTGCATTTTGTAGACAACAATAAAAGAAGGTACTAATGCAGAAAACCACTCAAGAATGCCCAAAAAAAGGAGCCATCTCTTAGCACAGGACAAGCCTAGCAACAACACACCAGAGGATAGCACATCACTGGACCTTTAGAGCGCACAGCTACAGCAGGGCAAGGTGAAGGAAGTGAAAACAAGCTAAGAACGTCCTATCGATTGGTCACCTGAAGACGTCGATAGGAGCTGAAAGCAAAGAAAGGAGGAATTCATGCAGTTGAAGAGGTCTTCGATAGGATCTGAAGGCAAAAGAAGGATGAATTCGTGTGGATTAAGGAGTTCGATAGGATCTCAGAACCTATCGAGCAGCTGAAAGGAAAGAAGAAACCATCCTATCGAAAACTTGCCTGAAGAGTCAAAGGAACCTATCGAATGGTTTCTTGAACCTATCGAGATGAGAATGCTAGACCAGAACCTATCGAAGGGTGATTGAGCCTTTCGATAAGACTGAAAGCAAACCTATCAAAATGGCAGAATGAAGAGCAGAACCTGTCAAAATTGTTTTCCAACCTGTCGAAGAGCTTTTCCAACCTGTCGAATACTCCAAACCAAGGACTGAGAGGGCTGAAACTCCAAGCGAAGAATCATCCTATCGAAACTTATCGAGCTGATCTGAGAACCTAGCGAAAGGACCAAAATGCTTGATTCCAACCTATCGAAAGCTTCCCGAACCTATCAAAATCATGTGCAGAGCTTCTCAAAAATTCAGCTGAGCACACGTTGTACTTTAGTGACCCGTTACCACAATCCGAGGCACTTGGTGACTGACACGACGGTTCCAGAAGATGCCCTAGAAAGCCCTAACCGACCCACGTGCTTTAACAGAACTCTAACAAACTCTGACAACCTTCTAGAAGGGATTTTTGGCGGGAAAAATAGAGGAGAAAGCTATATATAGAGATCCCCAATTTCCATTGGGAGGGATCGAGATCTGAGCCAAAATTCCAGAGATTAGCGCTTGCAGAGCAATTCCATTTCCCTCCTTTAGCCAAACAATGGTTGGCTAAGTCCCTTAGAGTAGAGAGGAGCGAAGTTAGATCTATACTTGGGTGAGGTTAAGAGTGCTATTGTAGGTTCCTAGCTGCACAAACTACAGATCTAAGAGTATTTCCATTGTAAAGTGACCTTGTTTGCAATGATAATATTGTTTTTAATGCTTTAATTAGATTTAAATTTCCTTTGGTTCCATTTGGTGATCGATCGAATTTGTGTAGAGGAGTTGTAGATCATCTCACCCACTTAACTGGTAGACCTCTTGGATACCATCTGATGCTCCTGTGATTCCTTGAGTCTGTGACCTGGGAATTGCAGCATCTGTAGTGGTTTTAATTATTCTAATTGAGACTCTGGCTTTGTAGGAGATCCCTAGGATGGTCTGTGACCATTAAAGTGGACATATCATAACCTTAAGATAAATCTAAGCTCAGGCCTCAATTGGATTCATCTGCTGCAATCCATGGATTCGATAAAGTCTATAGGATGGTCTGTGACCATTAAAGTGGACAAATCATAGCCTTAAGACCAGGTGGATCCTATAATTTGGAGTGGAATTTATACCCTGTAGCTGTGCTTATAGCCAGCAAGGGAATTGTGTGATCTGAACCTATGTAGCATGATTAATTGAATCAAATTTCAGTGAAAACCAACCTCCAAGCTACTCTTCTCCATTTTCTGCATTTTTACTCTTTTCTGCTGCAAGATCTAAGCTCCTAAACTCAATCCAAGATAGCTTATGTTTAAATTGTAGCGTAGTTTAAGTGACAGCCCATTCCAAACCTCTCCCCTGTCATTTAACTAAATTAGTAATAGCTAAGGTGTCAGATCTGACACAGATTTGGAGATTTATCATATTTCTAAACAGCCTCCCTGTGGAAATTCCCTTACTCACCATTCTTTTAAAGCATGCTACAACAGATCCTGAATACTTGCAGGTCTGTATGAGTGTGTCTGCCTAGTTTTATTGATGATTTTAGACCCTCATTTGAGGGAAGGCAAACACATCAACAGTTGGGAGCCTCAAGGGATGTCCGCCTCTGCTCGAGGTCTTGGTAGGAGAGCATCTTCCCATTTTGAGACCCATGCCTTGCTTCTATATCATTCATGGGGAGGTGGTCCGATGCTTTTTGGGCAGGTACCGCCTGCTTCCACAGGGACATATGTCAGAGTTAAAGCTTTGGTTGACCGATGTAGAGCTGGTATGGAGACTTCCTTTGCTAGATTGAACCTTCCTAGTGGTTTTCTCTAGAGACCATGAGGGCATCAGCCTCCTTGGATTGACTAGCAGTACCTTCTACTTCCCATTTCAGGTGCTGCGTCAGTTTGGCTGCTCTTAACAGGTGCCTTGCGGGATGAAACCCCTTTTATGTGATTTGATATTTTCTCGGGGGTCTTCTAGAGACATGGATCAGATTGCTGCTCTTTGGGAGACATGTTAGTCGACGCTTATGTGCGATTTGGAGCAAGGAGGTTTGGTTCTGTCCTACCAAGAGTATGAGGCCTGGCTATTGTTCGAGCAACCTACTGCTGATCATCTGGATCAGGCAGAGAGTGACGATGTGGGAGGGCCCTGGTCGGGAAAGAAGTCGATGCTTCGAGCCCGTATTGAGCTGCTGACAGACGAGAAAAGGATCCTGTAAGAGCTCTTGACAAAACAGAAGGTTAGAGCAGAGGTGTTAGAGGCCATGTAGACACCCAAAATTGGCCCAAGGCCCGATCGAAACACCTTTCGAGAGAGGTGCAATTCTGAGCTTTTGATGGCATATATGGAACCCTTATGAATCACCCTAAACCCTTAGGAGTCACCCTAGATCCTTTAGGAACCTACCTCGAACCTTTAGAAACCAATCCCGACCCTTAAAACCCTTTCCAAACCCTAAACCTAACCTTCCCAGGCAATGGGGAGGAGGGGTACACCGGAATTGGCTACAGCCCTCTACGGTGACTAACTAACTCCTATACCATCAAGGAGTAAAGGTTGCCAGCTTTCCAACGGTCCAATGATCACCCCAATCGGAGGTATATATCAAAAGTTATGGCAAACCAAACCCCAGGGGCAAAGAAGTAAAAATGGGTGGGCCCCCTAGGGATTTGGCGCAACTAATAGTTGCGCCAGGCATAATTTTGCCTGGCGTAACTATTAGTTGTGCGAGGCCAATTTCCCTGGATTTTAGCCTAGCGCAACTATTAGTTGCGCCAGGTTCAACAGTGGGCCCCACCATCGCGAGCTCACTTCCAGGCACTGTTTTACTATACATTTGCCTGGCGCAACTATTAGTTGCGCCAGACATATGAACAGTGACTATTGGGTTTTACCTCAAAATTTGAGATTGGGGTTTGACTTGTTGACCATCTTGATCTTTGGGGTGCATTTTGCTAGTTCTGTTGCACCCTTTTAATGCCTATTTGCAACCCTTAACTGGTTTGAAACACCAACCAATCATCCACCATTAAAACCACCTTCACACCTTTCCAAACCCTTAAAATCATAGAAAACCTTAGATGGCTGATTACCTAATTTTTAAACTTGTTTAGCCTCTAAGTAGCCTCCTAACCTACCCTTTTCTTATAAATAGAGCCCCCCTCCCCTTGGTTCAAGGGTTGAGAAATTTGCTTAAGAGAGAAAGAGCTCAAAGTGAGAAGTTCTTCCTCCCTTTTGTGCACTATTTTCATCCAAATTCTAGAATTCCAAAACCTCTTCCCAAGCTTGTCCTTACATCCAAAACCCATAGCCTAGGTGTGTGTGATCCCCTAGCCTCCCTTCCCTACCTCTTAGCTTTAAGTCTTAGGAGTTAGAACCCCATTTTCCACCATACAAGGCCTGCAAGAGCTCATCAAAGCAAGCCACGCAAGGCTCCTCTACGGTGCTACAAGGGCCTGAGGGCTCCGGCTCTCCCCTTTCTTCTCCTATCTCTTTCTAGCTCCCTCCATCCTCTTATTTGTGCCGTTATGCCGCCGATTTTTCGGTAGGAACGGAGGGGCACAAATAGGATTCTAAGCCCTTTGGGGTAAAAGGAAGCTATTTTCCTTGCTTCTACTTCATTTTATTATTGGCCATTAGTAGAGACCGCATGAAGCGGGTTGATCGGGTGCCTAATACCTTCCCGATCGATAACCGAAGCCCCTACCCAAGAGCCTTTGGTGTGGACCGGATTCAAAGTCATATTTTTAGCACTTAGGTGCTCATAAAAATGAACTAGGTATCCCGGGACATTGAAAGCTTTGGGTGGCGACTCTATATTTTTTATCGTTAAAGAGCGGTCCGTCGCGACGGGGGATCGCATCGATTCCCACGATTGCATAGGCCAGAGCTGGTACAGCTGAGTGTGAGGTCCTTCATTTGGAAGGAGCCTTGAATGGTGCTCTCGGGGCTGCCGATGCATCTCGGAAATGGTATAGGAGTCTTCATGGCCGCTGGATGACTGAGCGAAATGTCCGGGAGGATGGTTTTCATGTAGAGATGCGTGCCTTGAAGCGCGAGCTGGGCGGTTGATTCCCTCCTGCACAGATCTTTTTACACGGATCAGACTTAGAGAAAAGGACCATAAGCACATTTTTTAGCATACATATTTTCTTTATGTTTTTGTTATTTTTCTGTATTTGTAAAAGGAAAAGGAAGAAAAAAAAGCCAGACATCACACAGATTATTTTTTGAGATGTTGTGTAAGCGAGATATGAGTTTGTGGAAAAGGAAAATCTATGAACTTATAAAAAAAACATTATTTCTCCTTTATTTAATTGATGGTTTTTTTTTAGATGCGTAGTGTGGGCATAATAGAAGGGAAACCTACTATCTTTTTCCAATGTGGCCTTTCCGGTCATCAATTCAATCATCCAGGAGTGGGGCGTGCACAGTGCTAGCCTAAATATAGGAAAGGGAAAATTGTTATTTTTGGGTTTTTTTTTTTTGTTTTTTTGTTTGTTTTCTTCTTCTCTTTTTTTTTGTGCCTTAAACATAAAACGGGTCCCAATTTGAGCATAGTCGAGCCCCTTCAGAAGGTTGGATCTAGATAAGGCTCAACAATTTCGCCTGGCCGGAACACCTATCCCTTCAGATTTAATCAACCTTTCTCCATTCCCTGGATCATATGTTTGATGATGCAATCTAGAAGACATACTTGGTTGGGACCTAATTGGAGCTAACATGAGCGGCCTGGTCGAGAGATAGGATGGCATGGGTAGGTGACTGAAGGATTTCTTCTTTTTCTCCTTCATTTTTTTTTAAAACTTTCTTACCCACAACTCCCAAGGTGGGTCCATCATGCCCGTTGTTACCCTCTTTTTACCCGTAGCGCTCTCTGGGGTTTTCACTACATCCATGGGTTTGCATTTTTACCCCCAGCGCCCTTTTGGGTTTTCACCTAGTCCGCACAAACTCGCTCTTTTTACCTGTAACGCCCTTTTGTGTTTTCACTACATCCATCTTGTTTTGAGCTTGTTTACTTTTATTTATTATTTTGTTTCTTTTTATTTTTCAAAAGCCACGCCATGGACGGTGATTCCGTCATAGCTGGCAGACTGGGGTTCTTGTTGTTTCCAACTTAGCTTGAACTGACTTGGCGGATATTTTAGCTGCTCACAGACCTTAAAGAGGGCTTTTCTTTGAGATGTATTGTGGCCATGGGTAAGGTTAGGATTTTGAAGGTAATCTGGGTTAAAAGGATTTCCTTGACTGGGTTCCAGTTGCCATAATATGCTTCTTCCTCGGGGGACCATGACTGTACATGCCCCACCTATTCTCTCTATATATATTTTTTGGTCTTTGGATAATATCTTTTTGAGATTTTGCTTTTTCGATTTTTGTTTTGTTTTTAATGATAACTCTTTTTCTTCCTTTCTTGTTGGTGTATGTTGTTGTGCTGCCAGCTTGTAATTATTATATGATTAAAACAGTCAATTAAAAGGCACAAATTATAAATATATGGAGTCAAGGTGAGCAACCAGTCTTGCAAGAACCAGGGCTGTTGTAGCAAGTTTTTAAAGGTAAGTAAGGGTATGTCCATAGGGAAATGTGGTTCAACTATAGTAAATCTCCAGATCTATGGTAGATCTGGTACTCTATTCTAATTTAAGCTAAACTAAAACAGGAAAGAGGAGAGGTTCTAGGTTTTTGTCACTTTTACTACAAACTACAAAAGTTAAATGCAATTGATCAAGATCTGATCAAACACAGAGATGAGGGGAGATATAGAAAAGATGAAAATTTAAAGGGTGGAGAACACTAGCTAGGGGTCTTGGTCTCTTACTGAAAATCAAAGGATTTAAAGGAAGTATAGAGGATAGATTTGCAACAATCCTCTATCTGGCTCCAAGCTACTCGGGTTCCCCCGGCAGATGTAAGGTATAAGAATCCAATCTCCACCAATGGATCAAAGCAATCCTGAGGTTAGGATCTGCCCTTCTGTTGGATACAGTTGATCCCAAAGATTTCTCCAATCTATTGATCTTGATTGGAACAGGTAAACTATTGCAGATGCTACGGGTGCCAGGCTACTAGCTCCCCATTTCAGGCTGGCATCCACAGGAGTATCCAATTCATGGAAATAAAAGATGAAGAACTGAAATGTATATTAGAATCACCTTTAAAAACCATAATTATATTACAAACTTACAATACTATAGTGGCCAGATATGCAATCTGTGCAATATATAATCTCTTAAAAGCCTCTAAAACTCTCGATCTACAGCTCAAGACCTCACCCTAACTACTAAAAAAAGTTTAGTCACTCATGATTGGCTAAAGAGAGAATGGGAGAAGAAGGAAGAAAGCGGGAGAATTTTGGAGGGAAAAATGGATCTTGAACTAAGCTCTAGTTCTCTCAAATTCTGGATGGTTCTTCTGTAAAAGTCCTTCTATTTATACCTTCTCCCTTTATCTAAGATCCGTTTCAGCCAATCAGAGCTCATGAGAATAATTTTGTTATTTCGGGCTGCTGATGTGGCTGATTTCTCTTCTAGAAACTCTTCTCTCATTGGTTCACAACCAGTAAATACAAGTGAGGCCATTAGAGTTTCTAATCATGCACAGTTGAATGCCAAAAATACCCCCAGGGGTCGCTGACGTGCTTTGAGATGTATGCACAGACTTTTAAAATTGACAGCTGCTAAAGAACGATGCTGAGAAGTTCCTTATACGAGTGTCGAGAGGTTCAGGGAACCTCTCGATAGGTTTTGAGTCTCCTTGCTCTTCATTTCAATAGGTTTGGGAACCTCTCGATGAGTTGAATTGCACTAGTCGATAGGATTTGATGACTCTTTGACAGGATCTATGGGGCTTTCGCCTGTTTCACTATTCTGTCCATTTCTCCATTCAACCTCTCGACAGGTTATAATTATCCTGTCGACTTGTTATAAAAACTACCATAGAGCTCTCGACAGGTTATATCTATCCTCGTGAGAATGCGCCTGGCTTCAGGTGAGTTGTCGACAGGTTGTCTTGGACTGCTCGACAGGTTTTGCTGAACCTCTCGAGATGTACTTGGAACCTCTTGACTTTTTTTATACCTCCAGGTATGATGTCGATAGGATCTTTTTGCTGCACTTCCAACCTCTCGACATCTTAGCTGCTGTGTATCACAACCTCTCGACAGCTATGGAACCTCTCGATCTCTTTGTAGTTTCTCCTCAAAACCTCTCGACATGTTATAATTAGCCTTCAAAACTTCTCGACAGGTGCTGGGGAGCTCTCAATAGCTTCATGGAACCTCTTGATAGCTTCTTTTCAGCGCTTCCATAGCTGGCACACCTCTCAAGTGGGCTGGTCTTCATTTGTTCAGCACTCTGCAACCTCTTGGTGGATTCAATCTTCATTTTTTGCAACTATACTTGGCCTCAAGCATCCCCAATTGGGTTCAAGACATTCTCATGAATCTCTAAAGGAACTACTTGATTGGTAGGCCTTTGGGCTGTAAGGTCACATGTTGAGCAGCAAATTGCTTCTTTGGCTCTTTTAAATGAATATCTGCACTAAGCTTGCAATTCATTGCTTATCTACAAAATATACTTAAAACACATTATTGGTCATCTCAAGGGTCCACCAAAGGTCAGGTTAGGAGGTGAAAAATGATATTTTTCACTGCTTAACACACCCCAAAACCGAAGCTTTACTAGTCCCTGAGCAAAGGAGAAAATAAAAACAATTATTAAAAATAAAACATGCCACTTTTGTAGGAAACACAGATGCATTTAGCATATGCATCAAGCTTTTTAAAATCCTAGGTGATCCCTAGTGGAGGAGTGCAATCTCCTGAGGGTTTACAGTGAAGTTACCCACAAAGTTCTCCAATAAAATTAGTTAATATCAGTGCAACATGTTAAAATAAAATTCAAGCAATATAAAATTCCCACACCTTGTCCATTCAGTTTTAGAGGATTCTCAACAAAAACATGACAATTTAAAACTAAAATTCTGCTATAACTCCTTCACAATCAATCAGCTCATGTCAAGGTATTTTGTATGAAAATTAATGTAAAGTTTATCCTCAAATTGAGAATCATGTTTTGATAATACCCCCATCAATCCTAATTTTAGACCCAAAGCTTACCAGGGCTGTCACTCTCAATAAAAATAGAAGGGTGTATCAATTCACACAGCTCAAGGGCAGTTACAGCCCTCAAATAGGACTGCAAGCATAACCATAAGCATTGCTCTACTTTCTAAAATTTTCTAACTTTTTTCACCATAGATCAAACAAATCCTTATCTCCCCATGACAGCTCAATTAATTATAAATCAGTAAGGACTTTTTATTGGGTTGTAATGTGGCTTATGGGTGAAGTTTATAAAGAATAAAAGGATGGAATAGGATTCAAATTTGAGAATTCAGTAAGGTAAGGAGGAGACATGTACACCTTCTTCATTTCAGCATAAATCCATCCACTTCTTGAATTTTCAGATTTGAAGTGATCAATTTCTAATCCTCATTTTCATCTTTCAATGAATTGACTTCTCTTCCTCACTCTTTTATTTTGCTTTTCTATTTTTCTTTTCTTTTTGTATGCTTTTTCTCTTTTTATTTTTCTCTATTTTTCTTTTCATGGGTTGGAATGCCACAACTATACATAACACTTGCCTTCAAATGTATTTTCTTTATTTTTCAACCAAATATCAAACCAACTCCTTTAGTCTCACTTCTCCTCCTATTTCCTGATTTCTCAGATTGAAGGTGAACTGAAACAGGTCAAGAGGTTTTGGATTCAAATTTTTTGGTTTTCATCAAAGAAAATTGGGATTTTTAAGGCTCAAAAGGTCTGTATCAAGGACAGTTCAAAGGTGGGAAATTTTTAGCTCAAACTGTCCAAGGGATTGTCTTACTTCATGTCCTTCATGTCATGAGTGTTGTCAAGCTGTTTCAACTTGGATTTGCCTAACTTCTAGTGAGCAAAGGTAGATCCAATCAGTCCTTAGAGTAGAAGAAATTACCAAACACTCTTAAAAAAACAAATTTCAGGCCCAAATCTCACTGGATATGGTCTTTCATCAGCTTTCTGGAGTTATCCTCACAATTTTTTTTCTTTTCAAGTTCACTAAGTACTAATTTTTTTAAATTCTTGGCATTTGCTTTATGAAAATGTTAGAACTATAACATGTTTCAGTTTTAAAAAGTTTTTAATTTCCTCTATTTCAAACAAAAAATCAGGTGGGAAATTATTTTATTTTTCTCTCAATTTCTATTAAAACCTTGCTGCACTACCATTAACTATCCATTGGCAAACCTTGCCACACCTCCAAACCTATGAGAAGTAGTGTCCTCACTGATTTAAAGATAAAGAAATATGCAGCATGAGAAAAACATATACAGAGAAGCAAAGAAAGAGAAATAAATAATTAAATTACAACTAAACAAAGAACATCAATACACAAACAAAATAAGAATAAGTAGTAAACAAAACACACAATTAATGACAAGAAAGTAGGCAATAAAATAGAAAGAAAGCAAGAAAATCATAGTAAATAGACTAAAGAGAAATTCCATTGATAACACAAAAATATGCACAATGTAAAGGAAAGTGTTTTACAAAGAGATTATGCAAAAACATTCTAACTGTACAACTCTAATCATCTGACTCCTCTGCAGCCTCAGGTGGATCTTCGAGTTCTTTACCCTTTTCTTTCTTTCGAGCAGCAGTAGTGGACTGGGACCTTGTGGAGGTGGGTTTTCTAGTCATGGGGGTGGTTTTCTTTGTAGGGGGTGGCTTTGGGGTTGGCTCTGGCTTAGAAGGGGGCACCTTGAATTTAAAGTCAGGCTTGGCTTTGTTAGGCTCCTTTGGTTGAGGAGCTGTTTCCATGAGAGGTTCATCAGAGTTTAATTCTCTGGAAACAGCCTTAGCTAACTCCTTGTCAGTCTTTTCAATTAAGTTCTTCTGCAAGGGTGTAATAGTCATCCCATAATCAGGAGCTTTGTCCTCTGCTACTCTCAGCTGTGCCTGTAGGGCCTTTATCACATCCTCCTAGCTGCAGAGGCTACCTCATAGTGGTTCTCAGGTCAGCCATGCCTCTAAGTACATCTCTCTTAATATAGGCATTGGCTTGTATGGCCCTGAGGAGAGTAAGGTATGGAGGTGTGGGATTAGGGGAAGCAGGTAGGATGGACTGATCAACAGGGGAAGTAGGGCCATCCAGCTCTGGAGGGGGATTGGTGATGGCATGGGTGGGGTAGAAGTGGAGGCAGTGGTAAAGGTATGGAGAGGAACTTCAGAGATAGGTTCGACCAATTTTAAGGGTTGTGGAGAAGTGGGGGGAGTGGTGAAATGGATGGGTAAAGGGATATTAGGCTGTTGGGATGGTTGGGTTAAAATTTGTAAAGTGGAATTGATGGCGAGCACAATGGAAGGAATGGAGGCTTGGTGTCGGAGTGTGGAGTTCATGGCATGGAGTGTGGCTTTAATTGACGATTGGGTTTGGTTGTTGGCCATCACTTGGGATTGAAGGGAAAGTAAAAGGTTGAGGATATGGGGTAAAGGGTCAGGTGTGACAGGGGATGTGGGTTAGATTGGTGGAATTGGTTGGAAAGGGGGAGTGTGGGTATGGTCAAAAGGTGGGGTGGGTGAGGTGTGTAAATGGGTTGGCTGTGGAGAGTCAGGTATATTCATACCCAATGTCCGCCACAATGGAATCAATTAGGGATGAATATCCCTCAGTGGTTATCTGGGTATGTGGGGGTGATATGGAGAAGGTAGGGTCAATGGCAAAGGACATGGAAGGTGGGGAAGTGATGGCTGGTTTAGCTAAATGGGAAAGATGGGGGCTTGAGGCTTCAATAGCTGAGATGGATGGGCTGGGTAATGAAATTGAGGTAAGGATGGGGCTGTAGTAAGAATGGGTAAGGTAGGGCTGGGATCTATGGTAAGAGGAGCAGATAAAGGTGTGGAAGTGGTGATGATGGAAAGGGAGGTTGAAGTGCTGGGAGGTATAAAAACTGGAATGGAGAGCAAAGGAAATGAGATAGATGGTAGAGCAGCTGATTGGATGGAAAAACTAGGGATGTCAAGGCTGACACTGGGCAAGAGCATAGAAGTGGGAGGAATGGAAGGGATGACTGTAGGTGCTGAGGGAATCAAAGGGGTAGCTGCAGAGCTGGCCAATGGAGGTGCCTCCCTTTCAGGACTCTCAGTAGATTTACTCTTGCTTTTTCCAATCAAAGTCCTATTGGCTAACTAAGCCCTCTTTCTAAACATTTTGGGCTTCACAATTTCCTCTTCCTCATCCCCTTTAAAAACAAATAGGCCTCTCTTAAGTAAGGCAGTGATGAGCTTGCTGTAGGGGAGCCCTGGTAGGGCTTGGGTCTTCCTGCATTTATCATTTACATCCACCATGGCTTCAAACACCAGCCAAGCAACATTTAAAAATTGCCCCTTAGAGAACAAGTATACGGCATCCACTATTAGTGTTCTCCTCTCTTGTTGATGGCCACTCACATAAATGTTCTTCCTCAAAATGGAATCAAAGAATAGCATGATGGGGTGTAAATCTCTCCTCATTATTGATTCCTAGGACCCCACAATGTCTTGAGTGAGGTGCCTGGCCATTGCTTTGAAGGGCATATTTTCAGGTTCCCCTAACCCATAACTTGGGTCATAAACTGAGGGGACCCCCAATGTCAATCCAATGCCATTGTAATCCATCATAATTTCCACATTATCAATCAAAGTCACAAGACAAGGCTCAGATGAACCTGGCTTGGTCTTCTTCCTCAAGTTATGATACCATAACTTGACCAGTCTAGGGTATGATTTTTCTTGCAATGGGGTCAGTTATGGGGTCAGACCTGTCTTCACCAAATAGGCCATTGTGGCCTTGCAATTCATTTCCATAGAAAAGTAAGGGGTGTCAAAAATTGTCTCTAGGATCAGGCCTAAGGCATCCACAAATTCATTGGAAATGGATCTATTCTCAGGGACCTCAGGCTTAGCCACAGGGCTATTCTCAGACACAATGGTAGGCTCAGGCACAGGGATTTCTACCTCAGGGGCCTCCTCAACAAATTCTTCACTGGTTTGGGCCCTCTTTGATTTCTTGGCTTTCTTAGACTTCACAGTTTTCTCAGCTTGGTCCATGACCAGCTTTCTTTTGGCAGATGGGGATTCTGTGAGTTATGTGGTGAGCCTACTGCACTTCCTAGTGGCTTTGGTGGTGGATTTAGAAGGTACTTTGAAAAGATTAGCCAAGGTATCCTCTTGACCAGCCATTACTTAATCAATTTCTCACAATCAAATGCAATAACCACACAGACCTTTGTTATTAATCAAATTAACCACACCAATTTCTAAATGCAATGCCAAAAGTATAAAGTGGAGTAGAAGAGAGGCTTACCAGCAAAAACCTAGGGTTTCATAGAACATAAAATGCACAACACCAAACCAGCTCAAACTAGGTGCAATGAGTAGCTTTTGATGAATTGAAGCAATGGGGAAAATGGTCAGGGGATTGGAGTAACAACCAATGAGATATAGAGAGAAAAATAAAAGTGAAAATCACCAGAGAAAACTTAAAGTGTAAAGAGAAGTTGTCGAATGGCAAAAATGGAGTTGTCGTTAGGTTTAAAGCAGTAGGAAACAACTTTTAATAGGATTGGGGCAAAGATGTCGACAGGTTGATGTAACCTGTGAAAGAGTAGAAAGTCACTAATCCTTGTGAAAAGTTCATGCAATCCTATTTATGGGTTCAAGTAGACAGAAACAATCATTTCGAGAGGTTCACAGAACCTCTCGACTGGTTCTCTTGAATTCAATATGCAATCCTCTCGACAGGTTCTAGGCTCTAGAAAAGTTACTTCAAGAGGTTCATAGAGCCTCTCCATAGGTACCCTAAATTCAATATGCAATCCTATCGATAGGTTCTAGGCTCTAGAAAAGTTACTTCGAGAGGTTCACAGAACCTCTTGATAGGTACCCTGAACCTGTCGAGAATTCAACCAAAAATCTCCAGAACCTGGCGAAATGTTCCTGGATCTTATCGACAACCATTTTTTCATCTTCAGAACCTATTGAGAATTAATTCAAATCTCTCGATAGCTTCTAGATCATGTCAAAAAGCAAACTGGGAACTCTCAGAACCTGTCGAGATGTTCATAGAACCTATTGACAGGTTATACTTTAGTTTAAACAGGCTTGTAATCAATTCCTAATTCATTTCCCAATAGATTTGACACTCCAACTCAGGTCACTTCACCAATTTGACTCATTATCCTACCTGACATACAGACATACATGGCAAAAAATCATGTACAATGACAAATAGAAATGAAACAAAAGAAGTAGAAATAACCAAACACATGAGTTATTATACATAGTATACATTGTTGAAACTCAGACATGTTATGGAGGTTCATGACAATGAATGGTTAGTATAGGCTTCACCACATTTTGAATAACAAGCTTGAGCCTTTGCCCATTCACTTTCGTGGTCCTGCCATCTTTTGGATCCTTGATTTCCACAGCTCCAGATGGGGATACATGCTCAATTATGTAAGGTTCCTCCCATCTAGATCTCAACTTACCTGGAAAAAATCTCAATCTAGAGTTGAAAAACCATACCTTATTTCCTGCTGTAAACTCTTTCCTTAGCAGATGCTTGTCATAAAAAGCCTTGGTTTTCTCCTTTTAGATCCTAGCATTTGAATATGCCTCCAACCTCAGCTCTTCCAGCTCTGATAGCTGGAGTTTCCTGTGCATGCCAGCAGATTTTAAGTCAATATTCAATGCAGCCCAATAGGCCTTGTGCTCAAGCTCTACTTGTAAATGGCATGCCTTGCCATATACCGTCCTGAAAGGAGACATGCCTATTGGGGTCTTATAGGTAGTCCTATAAGCCCACAGAGCATCAGGTAACTTTAAGAACCAGTCCTTCCTGTCGACTCTCACTGTTGTCTCCAAAATGTGTTTGATTTCTCTATTAGAAATTTCCACCTACCCACTAGTTTGTGGGTGGTATGGGGTGGCAACTCTATATGTCACAAAGTTCTTTTTAAGTAGGTTCTCAAACTATTTATTACAAAAGTGGCTCCCCCCATCACTAATGATAGCTCTGGGGGTGCCAAACCTGGAGAAAATATTGTCCTTCAAAAAGTTTAGAACAACCTTGTGATCATTTGTTCTTATAGCTATGGCCTTAACCCATTTGGACACATAGTCCACAGCTACAAGAATATAGTTATATCCAAAGGAAGGAGGGAAGGGACCCATGAAGTCTATCCCCAAATATAAAAAAGTTCAATCACAAGTATTGGCTGTAAAGGCGTAGAGTTTCTTTGGGAGATACTTCCCATCTTTTGGAATCTTTCACAAGTTTTACAACGAAGCCATGCATCCTTGAAGAGAGTGGGCCAATAAAATCCACTTTGGAGCACCTTGGCAGCACTTTTGTTACCACTGAAGTGGCCTCCACAAGCCCGTTCATGACACATAGCACATTGTGGAATTCCTCATCAGGGACACATCTCCTCACCACTTGGTCTGCACAATGCTTGAATAGGTATAGATCCTCCCACATATAATGTCTGATCTGTGAAAAGAATAGATCCTTGTCCATTTTGTTCCAATGTGGGGGGATCTTCCCTACTGCTAAGTAATTCACAATATTTGCAAACCAAGGTGTAGAGGTGCTGATAACAAACAGTTGTTCATCCAAAAAGGAGTCATTAACAGGTAGCCCATCAAATTCCTCTACTAGGTTCCTAGATAAGTGGTCTGCAACCACATTTTCAATCCCTTTTTTGTCTTTGATCTCAAGATCAAACTCCTATAATAGGAGGATCCATATGATCAATCTAGGCTTTGCATCCTTTTTTGACAAAAGGTATTTTAAGGCTGAGTGGTCTGTGAAAACCACTATCTTGGATCCTAGCACATAAGACCTGAACTTATCTAAAGCAAAAACAATTACCAACAGTTCCTTCTCAGTTGTGGTGTAATATTACTGAGCATCAATCATGATTTTACTGGCATATGCAATCACACAAGGGGCCTTATCCTTCCTTTGTCCCAAGACAGCACTAATTACAACATATGATGCATCACACATCAGCTCAAAAGGTATTAAAAAATCAGGTGCTTGAAGGATAGGTGCAGAGGTTAGGAAACTTCTCAATAGCTCAAAGGCCTTAAGACATTCATCATTGAAATCAAAGGGAGCCTCTTGGCACAACAGGTGGCAAAGAGGTTTTGAGATTTTGCTGAAATTTTTGATAAATCGCCTATAGAAGCCAGCATGCCTCAAGAATGATTTGACTTGTTTCACAGTTTTTGGTGTGGATAAATGCGCAATTAGATCTATTTTAGCCCTGTCTTTCTCAATGCCTCTGTGAGAAACCACATGGCCATGGACAATGCCTTGAGTGACCATAAAATGGCTCTTTTCCCAACTTAAAACCAAGTTGGTTTCCTCACCTCTCTGTAGCACATGGTTGAGATGGTGTAGACATTAGCTAAAACTATCCCTAAAAATAGAGAAATCATCCATGAAAATCTCTAGAAACTGCTCAATCATTCAGAAAATATAGCATACATGCACCTTTGAAAAGTTGCAGGTGCATTACACAATCCAAATAGCATCCTTCGATAGGCAAAGGTGCCAAATGGGCATGTGAAAGTTATCTTTTCTTGGTCTTGTGGATAAACAGGGATTTGGTTATACCCCGAATATCCATCAAGAAAATAATAGAAAGACTTTCCTGCTAACTTATCTAAGATTTGGTTAATGAAGGGCAAAGGGAAATGGTCTTTTCTGGTTTTCAGATTGAGCTTTCGATAGTCTATACACACCCTCCAACTTGTGGTTTTCCTAGTTAGAACAAGCTTACCAGCATTAATTTTAATCACAGTAATTCCAGATTTCTTAGGTACCACCTGAGTAGGTACCACCCATTCAAAATCTGAAATTGGGTAGATGACTCCAGCATCTAGCAATTTGACTACTTCTTTCATCACCACTTCTTGCATGTGGGGATTCAATTTTCTCTGTATTTCTCTAGAGGGTTTGGAACCCTCTTTCAGGTGAATTTTATGCATACACACAGCAGTGCTGATGTCCCCAAGGTCAGCAATGGTCCAGCCAATTTCTCTCTTATGTTTCTTTAACACACAATAATTTTTCCTCTTGCTCATCAGTGAAAGAGGAAAAAATAATCACTGGTAATTTCTGATTTGCCCCCAAAAAGCATACTTCAAGGTCTTAGGCAGCTGTTTCTACTCTACCTCTGGCGGACATACAAGTGAGGGCAATAAAGGTGCCTTTGATGGTGGTGGAAGAGGCATCACAGTAGGTTTCCAAGGAGGATACCTTATTGTTGGCCTCACATCAGAAATTAAGGCTTTCACCTCTTGAACCATGGGTGTGGGGCACTTCTCTTCCACAATCTCACTCCACACATTCTCAAAAACATGACCAAAATCATCACAAAAATCATTACAATGCAACAACATGGGAAAAGTCTCTTCCACAAGCTCATCCAATACATCAATTGAAAAACAATCCTCACCATTTGAGTGAGGCTGATTTGTTGTATTGTAAATATTTAATTTAACCATTATGTTTCCAAAAGATACCTCCATTACTCCTAATCTACACTGAATA
Organism: Chloranthus sessilifolius; assembly: GCA_021018995.1. Classification (NCBI taxonomy): domain Eukaryota; kingdom Viridiplantae; phylum Streptophyta; class Magnoliopsida; order Chloranthales; family Chloranthaceae; genus Chloranthus; species Chloranthus sessilifolius. The sequence goes on from CM037596.1 coordinate 47,630,909, forward strand.
CAAGTATTGGCAGTAGCCAAGAAAGGTCTACCCAAAATTACAGGAATAGAGGTGGTGCACTTGCTTTGCTCCATGTCAAGAACCAGAAAATCTGCCGGATAGAAAATTTTATCAACTCCAACTAAAACATCCACTATCATTTCCACTGGACTCCTTTTAGATCCGTCTGCTAATTGTAGCACCACATGTGTGGGCTTCAATTCTCTCAAGCCTAAGGTCTCTTAAACAGAATATGATAGTAGGTTTACACTAGCTCCCAGATCTAATAAGGCCTTCTCAATAGTATGATCCCCAATGATGCTGGGGATTGTGGGAACTCTAGGGTCTTGAAGGTTGGTTGGAGTTGCAATAGATAGCACTTGGTTCACTTTCTCAACACAAAATACCTTTTTGGATAAGTGTATCCTAGAGTATCTTTTGTGGGTGCATAATTCTTTCAAAAATTTTGCATAGGTTGGAACTTACTTGATGACATCAATTAAATGTAAGTTGATTTTTACTTATTTGAAAGTTTCCATCATCTCCTCAACCTTAGCATTCCCCTTGTCAAAAGGAGAAGCTGCTTTCAATGCATTAGGAAATGGCAAATGGGAACTGTCCTCCCATTTACAGCCTTAGCAAGTTCGTCAGATTTTTCTTTATTTTTTTTTTGAATTTTTTGTTAGGGCACATCACCCCCCTTATTTTTTATATGCTACTCCTACAGCATATTTTAATGGGTTGTTTCTTCATTTTTTACACTTGACTCATCAGGCTCATTACCAACTTGGTTATCCACCAGCCTCCCATCCCTCAAAGTGGTGACAGATTTTACTTCTTCATGGGAAGGAGTCTCACCTACCATGTATTGCCCCTTCGGATTATTCATAGGCTGACTAGACAGTCTCCCCTCCTCTCTCCTAGTCAAAGAATTAGATAGCTGACCAAGGTGGTCCTCTATCTTCTTGATGCATTGACTGTGGGAGTTAACAGTTTGAGATAAAGGGCCCAAATTCTGTAGTGAAGTCAGAACTTGCTCTTCAAATGTGAGGGACCTAGAGGGTGCTGGGGCTGGTGCACTTTGATGCACAGGTTGAACCATTGGCTAGGCCATAGGCTGTTTGTATTGGGGCCTTAGAAAATAATTCTACTGGTATGGCTGAGCATTCCTATAAGGCATGGATTATTGTGGCTACTGCTACTGCTAGTTTTAAAAGTTGTCTTGTCACCACCTCATGTTGGGGTGGTTTTTCCAATGATAGCCAGCAGTAGGCTGTTGTCCATAGGATTGAGTAGCATTCATATGTTCCATCACAAAGTCTAGAAATTGGGCAGCTAAGAGACATTGCTCAAGGGAGTGAGTGGGGGACTGTCATATGACACATGCCTCTTCCACTTTGGCAGCCATTGGAGACTCCATTGCTCCCATGAGCTGATCAAACTTTTGGGTCAAGCTGTTCACTTTCCTCTCCAAATCATTATGTCCACTCACCTTATACATTTTCCCTCTAGTAGTATTTTCTCTCACCACTCTAGGGGTCTCAAAATCTCTTGCCCAGGTCTCCCTTTTGCATGGAGTTTTAACAGATGTGATCAAACAACTCCCAAGGCTCATCAGCTGTGTTGTGGAGGTATGTACCACCACAAGAGGCAACAACCATATCGCTGCTTTTGGGATCCATCCCTTGATAGAAACTTTGGATAAGTTGCCATTAAGGAATTTGGTGATGGGGACATTGCTTCAAGAGTTCTTTAAATCTCTCTCAAGGTTGGTGAAAATCTTCAGTTGAGACTTGAGCAAATGAAATAATACTCTTCCACAGCTGAATTGTTTTGGATATGAGGAAAAACTTGGCCGAAAATTGACATTGAAGGTCATTTTAAGACTGAATACTGTTGTTTGGGAGCATTGAAAACCAAGTTCTGACTCTATCCTTTAGTGAAAAAGGAAAGAGTCTCAACCTAATTGCTTCCTCCCCAAAACCTACAATATTGAAGGTAGTGCACAGTCCTAAAAATTTATCAATATGCTTGTATGAGTCTTCTTTGCTCAGGCCATGTTATGAGGGTAACATCTATGTGATAGAAGACTTGATCTCATAGTTCCCTTAGACCGCAGGGAATTGAATGTAGAAGGGAGAATTACAAACCGCTGGTGAATTGAATTCCTTTAAAATCCTAGGTTGCTCACCCATTACAGCAATTTCAGAATCCACTAAAGGTGTGTGAATGGTTTGCTTAGGTCTAAGACGTCTTTCAACTTCAAGATCTAAGGGAGTAATCTCAGGATCAAGATATCTCCTCCCAAGCATACACACAGCAGAAGCCAAATTCAATGTAAAAAATTACAGCACAACATTCAATCAAAATAATCACAAAATACACAACTAATACTGCAGATCTACAAAGCTATAGATCTAGAAATGTAAATAGAGTTAGGGAAAGAAAACTTAAGCAAAGCTTGCTCCTCCAATTGGTACAATGCTCTTTTCAACACCACAGATCTAGATATGAAAAAAGCAATTTGAACTACAAAAAACTACAGCAGCAATTAGTCAAACACTAAACAGACAATTAAAAATCTAATTTTAAAAATGAGAAAAACTTAGATCTACCAAGTTAAAAGCACAGCTCTCCGATAGCGGTGCAAAAAACTTGTTGTGCTGCCACCTTGCAATTATTATATGATTAAAACAGCCAATTAAAAGGCATAAATTACAAATCTATGGAGTCAAGGTGAGCAACCAGTCCTGCAAGAACTAGGGCCGTTGTAGCAAGTTTTAAAAGGTAAGGGTATGTCCACAGGGAAATGTGGTTCAACTATAGTAAATCTTCAGATCTATGGTAGATCTGGCACTCTATCCTAATTTAAGCTAAACTAAAATAGGAAAGAGGAGAGGTTCTAGGGTTTTGTCGCTTTTACTATAAACTACAAAAGTTAAATGTAATTAATCTAGATCTGATCAAATAGAGAGATGAGGGGAGATATAGAGAAGATGAAAATTCAAAGGGTAGAGAACAACAGCTAGGGGTCTTGGTCTCTTACTGAAAATCAAGGAATCAAAGGCAGTGTAGAGGACAGATTTGCAACAATCCTCTATCTAGCTCCAAGCTACTTGAGTTCCCCCGGCAGATGTAAGGAATAAGAATCCAATCTCCACCAATGGATCAGAGTAATCCTGAGGTTAGGATCTACCCTTCTACTGGATACAGTTCATCCCAGAGATTGCTCTAATATATTGGTCTTAATTGGAACAGGTAAACTATTGTAGATGTTGCAGGTGTCAGGGTACTAGCTCCCCATTTTTGGCTGGCATCCATAGGAGTATCCAATTCAGGGAAATCAAATATGAAGAAGTAAAATTTAGATTAGAATCATCTTTAAAAACTATAATTATATTACAAACTTGCAATACTATTATGCCCAGGTCTGTAATCTATATAATATATAATCTCTTACAAGCCTTTGAAACTCTCGATCTATAGCTCAAGACCTCACCCTAACTATTGAAAAGAGTTTAGCCACTCATGATTGGCTAAAGAGAGAATGGGAGAAGAAGGAAGTAAGAGGGAGAATTTTGGAGGAAAAAATGGATCTCGAACTAAGCTCTGGTTCTCTCAAATTCTGGATGGTTCTTCTGTAAAAGTCCTCTTCTATTTATACCTTCTCCCTCAGTCTCATATCCGTTTCAGGCAATCAGAGCTCAAGAGAATAATTCTATTATTCTGGGCTGCTGATGTGGCTGATTTCTCTTCTAGAAACTCTCTCCCATTGGTTCATAATCGGTAAATACACGTGAGGCAGTTACGGTTTCCAATGATGCATAGTTGAATGCCAAAAATACTCCTAAGGGGTTGATGTGCTTTGGGATGTGTGCATAAACTTCTGAAATTGGCAGCTGTCGAAGAAACATGCTGAGAAGTTCCTTATACGAGTGTCGAGAGGTTTAGGGAACCTCTCGACAGGTTTTGAGTCTCCTTGCTCTTCATTTTGATAGGTTTGGGAACCTCTCGATGAGTTGAATTGCACTAGTCAATAGGATTTGATGACTCGTTGACAGGATCTATTTGGCTTTCGACAGGATTGGAAGCTTGTTTCACCGTTCTGTCTATTTCTCCATTCAACCTCTCAACAAGTTATAATCATCCTGTCGACTTGTCATAAAAACTACCATAAAACTCTCAACAGGTTCTATCTATCCTCGCGAGAATGCGCCTGGCTTCAGGTGAGTTGTCGACAGGTTGTCATGGACTTGGAACCTCTCAACTTCTCGAGATGTACTTGGAACCTCTCAACTTCTTCTATACCTCCAGGTATGATGTCGATAGGATCTTTTTGCTGCACTTCCAACCTCTCGACAACTTAGCTCCTGTGTATCACAACCTCTCGACAGCTATGAAACTTCTCGATCTCTTCATAGTTTCTCCTCAGAACCTTTCGACATGTTATAATTACCCTTCAGAACTTCTCAACAGGTGCTGGTGAGCTCTCGATAGCTTCATGGAACCTCTCGATAGCTTATTTTCAGTGCTTCCATAGCTGGCACACCTTTCAAGTGGGCTGGTCTTCATTTGCTCAACACACTGCAACCTCTTGGTGGATTCAATCTTTATTCTTTGCAACTGCACATGGACTCAAGCATCCCCAGTTGGGTTCAAGACATTTTCATGAATCTCTAAGGCTCTTATGAACTGCTTGATTAGCTGGCCTTTGGGTTGTAAGGTCACATGTTGAGCAACAAATTGCTTCTTTGGCTCTTTTAAGTGAATATCTGTGCTAAGCTTGCAATTCATTGCTTATCTACAAAATATACTTAAAGAACATTATTAGTTAGTTCAAGGGTCAACCAAAGGTCAGGTGAGGAGGTAAAAAATGATATTTTTCATTGCTTAACATATGTACACACATTTTCTTTTACTGGGAGGGGTTTATTGAAAGAAAGGCCAATGGCTCAACCGGTGTAGCAAAGGGTATGAGCATTTAGGGGCAGTTTTTGGCTATTAGGATTTAAAATGATGGCCTCTTTTGTGGGGTCCATGAGTAGTCACCTATGTTCAGATCTTGACCGCGAACACGTTTATTATAAGTGCGTGCGATTTGCCTTTGATTGACTTGGGTATGACACGGTAGGTTCACCTTTGTTGTAAGTAGCAGGTTCAGCTGCTCAAAGCGAGATCTTTCTCTCTCAGCCTCAGATAGGCCTGATTCCATGAGGATACGGAGTGAAGGCACTTCAACCTTAATCAGTAGCACGACCTCAGTTCTATACACAAGGGAGAATGATGTTGCCCCTGTAGCGGTATGGATCAATGTTCTATAGGCCCATAATGTAAATGACAACATCTCACTCCAATCTCGATAGGTGATGACCATTTTATCTAGGATGCGGATGACAGTTTTGTTAGCAGCTTCTACGGCTCCATTGGTTTACGGTCGATAAGGGGCTGAGCGATGGTGTTTGATTTTATATTACTTGCAGAAGGTCTTGATGTGCTTATTCATGAAGTTTGTGTCATTATCGGTGATGATGTCCTTGGGTACGCCAAATCGGCAAATGATGTTATTTTTGATGAACTTCTCAACATGGGTGGCCATGATGTTGGCGTAGGACGCTGCCTCTACCCATTTGGTGAAATATTCGATGGCGACGAGGATGAACCGATGTTCATTTGAGGCCTTAACATTAATCATTCTGATGACGTTGAGACCTCGGGTGGAAAAGGGCCATGGAGTGGCCATGCTGTGTAGATCTATAGCCGAAGCATGTATCAGAGTAGAGTGTTCTTAGCATTTGTAGCACCTCTGAACGTGCTTACAGTAGTTGATTTCCATAGTGGTCCAATAGTATCCTTGTCGTAGGATCTTCCTAGCGAGCATGTCCCTGCTGATGTGGGCCCTGCATATTCCTTCGTGGATCTCCTTTATAATGTTAGCTGCCTCACTCTCGGTAAGGCATCTGAGCAAGATGTCGTTATAGGATCGCTTGTAAAGGCACTCACCATAGACGACGTAGTTCGCTGCCAAACACTGGATGGTCCGCATATTCGTCTTGGATGTATCTTCAGGGAAAGTTTACATCTTAAGGAAGTTCTTGATATTTGAGAACCATGGTGGCTCATCATCTAACTTTATAGGTTCCTTAATTTGAAGGCAGAAGGTCGGTTCGTTCCTCTGTCTATTATGATTGGCTTCATCTTGACACCATAGGGGATCTCTATCATTGATGCCAAAGTTGCTAACGCGTCAGCAAAGCGATTCCTTACTCGCGGGACATATGAGAATGTGACGTCCTCGAAGCAAGCTATTAGGTCCTCAAGGTGCTCATGGTAGGGGATCAGTTTCTCATCCTTTGCCTTCCAATCACCGTTCGACTGACAAATGATCAGCCTTGAGTCACCAAACACTCGAAGGTGAGTTACATTCAAGTCCAAAGCTGGCTACAGTCCTGTTGCATAGGCTTCATATCCAGCCATGTTATTTGTGTATAGGAAGTTGAGCTTGATGGAGACTGGTACGTGTGAACCTTTCGACAAAATCAAAATAGCGCCGACTCCCTGGCCCTCGGCATTTTCTGCCCCATCAAAGTGTATTACCCAATATTCCTCCGCTTCTTCTGTGTCATCCTCTGTTAGGAACAAAATGTCTTCATCCAAGAATTCGGTCCTTAAAGGCTCAAAATCAAGTAAAGGGTTCTTGACAAGATGATTAGCGAGTGCTTGCCCTTTGATTAACTTCTGAGTGACATAGGTGATGTCGAACTCGGATAACAAGAGCTGCCAGCGTGCAGTCCGTCCAGTAAGAGCTGGCTTTTCAAACAGGTACTTCAATGGATCTATGCGGGCTAAAAGTAGAACGACCTATGATAACAAGTAATGATGGAGCCTCTGTGTAGCCCAAGCGAAAGCCAGGCATGACTTCTCTAGATGAGAATAGCGCGTCTCGTAGTTAGTGAACTTCTTGCTGAGATAATAGATTGCCTGCTCTCTTCTTCCTATTTCATCATGCTGCCCTAGGACACATCCCATCGAAACTTCCATCATAGAAAGGTACATCAAGAGCGGCCTCCCTGGCTTGGGTGGTACTAAAACTGGAGGGTTGAGAAGATACCCTTTGGTCTTATCGAATGCTGCCTGGCAGTTGTCATTCTATTCAATGGGTGAGTATTTTCTCAGTAGCTTGAAGGTCAGTGTGCAGATAGGAGTGAGTTGTGTGATGAATCGACTGATATACTGTATCTTGCCCAACAACCCTCTAACTTCTTTCTTAGTAGATGGTGGTGACATTTCTATGATGGCCTTTACCTTGATCAGGTCAACCTTGATACCTCTCCTGCTGACGATGAAGCCCAATAGTTTCTCGGACATGGCGCCAAATGTGCATTTATGAAGATTTAGACGTAACCTAAATTTTCTCAGCCTCTCAAATAGGTTTTAGAGGTATATCAGATGGTCACTTCGCTCTGGTGACTTGGCGATCATGTCATTGACATATACCTCGATCTCTCGGTGCATCATGTCATGAAACAGTGCAGTCATGGCTCTCTGGAACGTCGTGTCGACGTTCTTCAATCGGAATGGCATGACATGGTAGCAGAAAGTTCCTCAGGGAGTGATTAATGCTGTCTTCTCACGATGTGCCTTTGCCATTTTGATCTGATTATATCCGGAGAATCCGTCCATGAATGAAAGCATCTGGTGCTTAGCAGTGTTATCGACCAAGATGTCGATATGCGGTAATGGGAAATCATCTTTTGGGCTTGCTCTATTCAAGTTTCTGAAATCAATGCACATACGGGCCTTTCCATGCTTCTTTGGTACTAGAATGATATTGACCAACCACTGAGGGTACTTGCAGACCATGAAAAATCCCACATTGTACTGCTTGATGACCTCATCTTTTACTTTCAACATCCACTCGGGTCGGAGTCGTCTCAACTTTTGATTGACGAGCTTGATATCAGGGTAGAGAGGCAACTCATGCTCCACCAAATCAGTGTCCAAACCAGGCATGTCTTCGTATGACCATGCGAAGACGTCTTGATATGACCGAAGGAAATCGATCATGCTTTTTCTTTCTTCAGGCGACAGCGATATTCAGATCTTGGTTATCCTTGGAACCTCCTCGGTCCCTAAATTAATGTCTTCAATTTCTTGAACAATAGGGGTAGGACCGTGCTCAAAATCGACAAACCATTCTAGGAGTTCATTGGGAAGCTCCTCAGTAATGATTTCCTCATCCAGACTCGTGACTCCTACCTCTTCTTGTATTTCTATAGGGAAGGGGTCGATTTCGTGTGGGATGGGCACTTCAATTTAGGTGTCTTTTTCTTTGGTTTTATTCAGAATTTTGAAAGACAATATTTTTGGTTTTGTATTTTTTATATATTTTTGAGATTTTTGTTTTCTTCGGAAATGGGCCCTTGGCAAAGCGAGTCCCTATATATACATGGTATTGCCTGCCAAGGACTTATTAAACTTTTTACAGGTTTTTTTTTATGGAAATGGGTGCGTGGTTCAAGCCACTCATCGCTTTCAGAGTTTGGGGCATAGAAGCCCAATTGTGTATCTGAGAGGTTGCACCTTTACCTGTTTAGATTTGGATGGAGGGTGCTGACTGATATGGCTCTTTGGAGTCAGCCTCCATCATGTTGATGATTGATTCATCTGAGACCCTATCCTCAAATGTCAGCATAGTCCTATGATGGTTCACTACAGGGGGAGATTGTGCAGGTATGGAACGTTGTTCCTCAAAGAGAGACAGTGCAGCCAGGTCAATTTCCAGGCTAGGAGGGATAATATGATGATTAGTCGAGTGAACAGGTGTCACAGGTTTACATGGGGCAAATTGGGTTACCCCATTCCGATCGACTTTCACAACCCCAACGCTTACAAATGAATTTTTGATGTGAGGCCTAGGATAGGGCTTCTCCTCTAGGTTTATCCTCTTGGCTCTTGTAGCTGCCGTGGCTCGAGCTCTTTCCTTAGCCTCTCGGACTTCTTCTGTGGGCTTGTAACCTAGCCCAAATTTGACCTACTGGCCTCCCTTGGACTTGACCGGTTCTCTCCTACCTTGCAGTCAGGGCCCTAGTCCTTTACCCTTTTGATAGCCCCATTTTTGAAGCATGGCCACTGCCGCTACCTTTCCAACTCTAGTTCTTGAAGTGATGCTTTCTGAGGGATCTAGGACTATAGCCGATACCTCGTATTTGAAACTATGGAGGTCGGTATCTTTAGCCGTGTGTGGCACATCCAACACTTTTGGGTTCTCAATGTTGTGGGTGGCCTTTTCTTTCTCATCGTGTCCTGCACCTATGATGGTGATAATTTTCTGCCCAGACATAAACTTAAGCTTCTGATGCAGCGTTGATGGTATTGCCCCAACTTCGTGTAACCATGGCCCTAATAATAAATTGAATGAGGACTTGATGTCCATTACCTGGGAAAGTATGGAGAAGGTCTTTGGCCCAATCACGAGCTCAAGGTCAACTTCTCCCATTATCTCCCTTCTCACATTATCAAAACATCAGGCACTAGTTCTCGTGGGTCTCAACATGCAAGGATCTACTCCAATCTTCATAGCTGTTCTCAGGGGGCATATATTCAGAGCAGACCCATTATCAATTAACACCAAGGGGATTATCATATTTCCAGATTCCACAGTGATATTGAGGGATTTTGAGTGACTATTTCCCTCTTTCGATAAATCAGCGTCTGAAAATGAAATGGCATTGGGAGTCATCACCTGTCTAATTATCTGCCCGACTTCTTCTGGGCTCACCTGAAGAGATACATGTACATTCTTTAACGCCTCCATTAAGGTTTTAAAATGATGTGGGGACGTCATCAATAAGTCACAGACCATGATATGAGCTGGCATTCTTCTCAGCTGAGTCTCCAGTATGTGCTCTTTGCTCATTTTCTCGAATGGGTTCATTGCACTATCCTTCTTTCCCTCTGGCTGGGCTGGTGTTATTACTGGTGCTTCTGGTTGCTTGGAGATTTTCCCAAATCTGGTGACAAAGTCAACTGCCCGTTCCTTACTATTTTCAACATTGATGTCTGTCTGCTCATAACTGAGTGGGACCTGATGAGGATTGTAAGTTGGTCCCGAGATTTGAAATGGAGTGGCTGTCGATATCTGATGCGCTTGTACTGATGGCTCAGGAAGGGCAGGTGATACTTGGCTAATCTCCGACAGGGATGGGCGAGTGGAAAAAATGGGCCAACTGGGGGTGGCGATGGATGGTTGCACTAGGAGTAATGGGGTAGGGGCGGACCATTGATAATTCATGGGTGGTGGTGGGATATGGGGCCATGATGGGCTATTGGGTAATTAATGGGGGTGGCAGTGTACAGTTGATAGGCATTAATTTGTATATAATTGACAGGAGTGGGTAATGGGAAATAAGCCCTAAGATCTAAGGGTTCAATTTGGGGTGCATGGTTGGGAAAATAATCTGACAAATTCAAGGGTTCAATTACCCCAATACCTCTTTCTTCTTGATCTCTTTGCCTTGGTCCTATAAAAATTTCTCAATCACTGATGTAATCTAACGGGTCAAATTCAAACTTGTTTTCACCCTCTTCTATCATCCCAATAGTGGGTCTTGGACCTGCTCCTCTGATAGGGTGTGGGGGCTTGATGAATGTTCGTGTGCTGGTTCATTGGGGAAGGTGCCGGTGGAATGATTTTTTTAGCCTCAATTAAATCTTGTATCGCGTGCTTTAATGGGAAGAAGTGATCGGTTGGGTGACCCAAACCATGGTGAAAGTTGCAATGAGTGTTGGGGTCATAGTTCCTCGTGATGGGATTTGGAGAAGGTCATGGTTGGAGGGCTGTGACTAATCCCCTTTCTATTAATAAAGGCAAAAGTACATTTAGTGATTGCCCCAAGGGTGTAAAAGCTCGGTCATAGCGGGCCCTTCTCTGCTCTGGAGTCATCTCTTCTCCCTACCCATTCTCGATTCTTTGCACTGGCTCAGTTCTAACTGGAGCTAGTTGGGCGGCTTTGAATTAGAACAGGATTATATTAGTGTTGGGTCGGGTGTTGGCAATATTTTGAACATCGACTCCTACTTTTTTCTCATTTCTCTACTCAGAAAATCTTCTGACCCCGCTGGCTCCAGCATGCACATTCTTGCTTAGACAACCTTCCTTGATAGCATCCTCGCAACGATTGGCATTTCTCACCAAGTCAGCAAAGCTGGACTGCTATTAGTAAAAAAGGAAGTCTGAGATTACTGGTAAAGTATTCTTTGAAATTATCTCAATTTGTTCGTCATTAGGTATTCTATTTCTCACCTAAGCTGTTAATGCTCTCCAATGTGCTAAGTAATTGCTAAAGGTTTCATTAGGGTTCTGCTTCAATCGGGCCAGTTTGACTTGTGAGGTTCAATGCCTATATTATAGACATACTGGTCTTGAAATAAGTGAGTAAGATCTTTCCATGTCTTTATCATAGATGGTTCTAAGGACGTGAACCACCTCAAGGCCGAATTGGTTAAACTTTTCTGAAAGACCTTTATCAGTAGTATTTCATCTCCCCCATACTAGCACATGTCCCCATAATAAGACTTGAGGTGTGTAATAGGATTGCCAATGTCGTTGTATTTATCAAAAACCAGTATTTTAAATTTTGGGGGTAGGGAGACTTAAGCAAATAAACACAAGTCTGAGAAGTTTGTGGCATGAATTTTGGCTCCTCCCATCTTCAACAGCTGTTTCTAGATTTTGTCTAGCTGCTATTTCAACTGCTCTGACTCCTTAGGCAGGGGGGTTATCCTTTTAGCAATCGGTCGGGATTCACTCTGTGCTACCAAGGGGTCGATTATTACGATAGGAGGATTAAGGTTGGCCAATGCCCCGACACAAGCCCCACTATTCTTGATATCGTCCTCTTCATACTATTGGTCTGCATAGGGTATAGAGAGGGTGTGATTCTCCTGTTTTTGTTGCATGGACTGAATGGGGGTCGGGTGAGACCATTGAATGTGAGGGAAATTTTGTGGATTGATGGGATGAGTGGAAGTTAGATTTTGGGGTGGGGCCTAATGGGGCCATTAGGTATGGGGAAAAGCTTGAAGGCGGCTTTGGAGAGTAGGGGCATGGGTAAATTGGGGTTGATGCAAGGCATGCATTTGAACCGGGTATGAGGGTTATGGGTGAGTGAAATTTTAGAGGAATTGTGAAGAGTATAGGTGCGAGGCTCCAAGGTTTGGGCCTTGCTGGGCTTGGGTGTAGGGTAAAGAGCTTTGATGGGTTTGGGCCATAAAGCCTTGGGACGGTTGAGCCATAAAGCCTTGGGAGGTTTGGGCAATAAGGCTTTGGGCATGTTGGGCCATGAGGCTTTGGAAATGTTGGGTCTGGCCCGTTGGGCCCTAGTGGGTCTGGCCCGTTGGGCCTTGGTGGGTCTAGCCAATTAGACCTTGGTGGGTCTGCCCATTGAGCCTTGGTGGGTCTGGCTCGTTGGGCCCTGGTGGGTCTGGCTCATTGGGTCTTGGGGTATATGGGTCATAGGTCCCTGATGGGTCTCGGTGATGGGAGTTTGGGCCATTAGGCCTTGGAGGATTTGGGTAATGGGGGTTTGGATGGTATGGATGATGAGGGGTTGATGGGGATCATGGGGGAATGAGGCATGGAGGTTTGATAGTGTATGGGAGGGATTCATAGAAGTGGGGTGTGGATGAGAGGGGTTGTTTTGGGAGGCCTTAAACTGGTGTAGGCCTGAACCATTTCCTCCATCATTGCTATTAGAGAGGGAACGGATGGAGATGGTGCATCTATGGGATGGAGGGGTATGGATGGGGTGGATGTGGCAGGGAAATTGGGCATGGCCTAGATAAAATTGGGCATGACCCGGGTATGTAGTGGAATATGGGGTGGGGTAGAGAAACTAGTTGTTGCATTGGTGAATGTGGATGCGTCAGGTCTATATTGGGATGAAGAATGGGGCATGGATGTGGGGGATGCGAGAGAAAAGCTAGTCATGGCCTCGATAAAAATGGGCATGACCTGGGTAGATGGAGGGATGTATGGGGGATTGGAAAAATCGAATGTGACATGAGTAGATGCTTGTGGATCGGGTATGTGTTGGGAAAATGGGAAATGGGGCATGGTAGTGAAGGCGGGAAATTGGGTCAGGTTTTGAATGGTGTGGATGGAATATGGGATGGGTAGGAATGGCCATGGATGGGGAAATGGGCATGGCTTCGGAAAATGATAGGGAATGGGGGGTTGGGTTTTGTATATTTTGAGAGGTGGCGGAGGGGAAGATAGGGACACCGAATGGGCCGGTGACGGTAGAAGAAGATTAGGTGAGGGGAATGGACGTGAACATCTCCTCCACATGGGAGTGAGTTGGGGAATGTGGCGGGGATGAGTCGGGATCGGTGTATGCCGAATCCATAGCCCATGACATGGCTCGGTATCGAGTAGGGCATGGGTGCCTCGAGTGGGGCCCGTAATGTTTTCTCCTCCTCCCTTTGTGCGATGACAAACGGTAAGATGATGCTGTTGTGCCGGCAACACAAATCTCTATTTTGGTTTTTTGATTATTTAATTTTTAGGATTTTTTTTGTAAATGAAATGATTAAGGATTTTGGGGCCTTTGAATTCTTGTCTTGGGTGGCTTTCGTACCCTAAATAAGTCCCGTGGCAAGACCCTGATGCGCTTTGGAAGAATCAAAGGGAAACCCTTTGATCTATTGAAGGCACAGAAATCTATGCAAACAACCCGATCTCCCGAAGCGGGTCAAAAAGAAGTCACCCTCCTTTGATCAACGGGGGCGTATTTGATGTCGAATATTGCAAGGCCTAAATAGAAGTGCTAAAACCACTAATCGGGGAATCCGGGAGGGTGAGATAGGCCACAGATTCGGGCTACACTGTACAAACTAGGCTAGGTTCGAGTATTAGATGCGGCAGGCAAAAACGCTCAGTTTTTATGCTTGACGCATGTATTAGTTACGCCTGAGCAAAACTATGTGTTTTTTGCTTGGCGCATGTATTAGTTGTGCCAAGCAAACAGAGAGGTTTAAACAAGTTTGACAGTAAAAACAACAACCCAAAATGAGTATTTTTTTTTTTGTTTTTCTAGAAGCTATGCTTTCAGGGACAGACAGCTTAATTGTATCGGGTCTCTCCTCACCAAACTTAAGGGATACAAGGCCAGTACGGGTCTACTAATGTTTTCTCCCCACGGGTTTTATACTTCGCAACGAGATAGGTTACCCACCTGATATACCTCCAGTGTAAGCGCTTTCTCAGAAATTAGGTGGGCTGGTACTTTTCCGGATCATTACCACTAGGGGCTGCCATTGTACTAAGAACCGGGAATTTGTTTGTTTGCCTAGAAAAACCCAACCCTTGAAAATCTAACCCCGAAAAATTAAATTAAGTCCCCTTTGTTGGTTCAATTTAAATTTTCAATTTTAGAGGAGTTTTCTTTTAAGTCCAAAAATAGGGGTGATGGTCCCGTGCCGCCTCTATGGGCCAGAATCCACTGATAGTATATGATAGCGAGAAAGTAAATGTGCACGTAGCCCAGCCAAATGGCTAAGGCCTGTAAATGACGAAAAAATTAAAGAAACGTAAAGTCGAAGTTCAAGTAGGCCTGCCAATCGGCTAAGGCACGTAAATGATGGGAAAAGTAAGAAATTTTAAAGACAATGCGCAAGTAGGCTCGCCAATCGGCTAAGGCAAGTAAATGACGTAAAAGTAGGGGTGAGAAAATTGATGGAATCATAGGGGTGAGTAAAAAAAACAATAAAAAATAGTAATAAGGTTAGTGAAATGAAATAAAAAAGGCCAAAATTCAAGGGGAAGCTCTACTAGTTAATCCCCAGCAGAGTCGCCATCAGTGCAACCATAGATTCTTATCAAACTCGTCGCGATGATGCGCACTCATGAAATATTTAGAGTCACCACCCGGAGCTTTTGGTTTCCCGAGAAACCCAAATCAATTTTATAAGCACCGAAGTGCCACAAATATGACTCTGATTCACCAGTCTACGCCCAAAGGCTCTTGGGTAGGGGCTTCAGTTATCGATCCGGAAGGTGTTAGGCAATCGATCAACCTGCTTAATGCGGTCTCTATTTATGGCCAAAGACAAAATAAGAGAAAAAATGGAAAAAGTACTTCCCTTTTCCCTAAGGCACTAATGATCCTCTTAGTGCCCCTCCGCTCTTGTCGAAATTTCGATGGCGTAACGACACAAATGAGTGGATAAAGGAAAACTAAGAAGGTAGAGGAATAGAGGGGAGAGCCAAAGCTCTCGGGCCCTTGCTGCACTATTGTGGATCCATGCGTAGGAGTGCTTCAGTGAGCTTCCGATAGCTTGGACGATGGAATGAAGGGTTCTAACTCCTAAGGCTTGATGGCTAAGGGGTAGAGGAAGAAGGGCTGGAGGATAGCTCTCACCTAACCTATGGGATTTTTGATGGGAGAGGGGGTCTAAAAGAAACTTTTAAGTTCTGGAATTTGTATGGAGAATGGTGCACCAAAGGGGAGAATAGCTCTCTTTTAAACTTTTCTCTCTTAGGAAATCAAGCCTTCTAAAAGGGAGGGGTGCCTCTCTATTTATAGGAAAAGGAGAGGTTAGGAGGGTGCTTAGAGGCTTAAGTTGGATTAACAATTAGGTAATCAAGCATCTAAGGTTTCCTGAGATTTTTGAAGCTTAGAAAAGTGTGAAAGTAGCTTTAATGGTGGATGATAGGGTAGTGTTTCAAATCACTTGAGTGCTCAAATTAGATAAGGAAGGGTGCAACAGAATAAGTGAAACACGCCCAAGGCATCAAGATGGTTGACAAGTCAAACCCCAAAGATGAAATTCGAGCAAAAAACCCATAGTTATTGTAGCTAAGCCTGGTATAACTAATACTTGCGCCAAGTTTAGGTATAGTAAAACAATGTCAAACAGTGCTTGCGAAGTTCCTGTTAATCTCTGAAAAGCACCACTTTTCATCGCTTAACCTAGCCTTTGATGGACCTTTGAGTATGTAAATAATGTGTTTTTGTTATCTTTTATAGAAAACAGGAAAATAAGAGCTTAATGTACAATCCATGCTTTTTCAAGCCAAGAACAGTGAATTTGATGCCAATCTGTGGAGTTGAGGCAAAACCAGAGAATGCACCATGGTGGCACACACCATGGTGACCATATTGCATGCCAAGGTTGGTCTTAGAAGTCTAATGGATGAGAGGAAGGTGGACCCAAGTGAAGGAGGCTGTTGCAGCGGGCTAAGCACAACAGCAGTGTAACAGAGATAAGCCCTCACGAGGTTCACTTGAACCTGTCGCGAGGTTCACTTTATTCAGAAGAGTGCCTCGTGCAGTTGGCGTGAGGCTCATAGACCTACAACATATGCAAGCTCGCGCAGTCCATGGCAGAACTCGCACAGCTCAGTGAAGAAATGGCCTCAGGAAGTACCTCGCGCAGCTGTCGCAAGGTTCACAAGCCTGCAGCACCAAAGCACACAACAGATCTCGCACAGACAAAGCTTCAAGAAGGCACATCGCGCAGCTCCCTTGTGCTTCACTCATCTTCGCAAGCACACTAAAGCTACACACTATGAACCTCGCAAAGCTCAGAGCTTAACCTCGTGAGCTACTACCACCCGTCGCCTAGGTCTCACGCGAATCTCGCATGCCGCAATTCAACCTCGTGAGCACTTATCAGCCTAGCGAGAAGCATTAAGCTACTGTATTTTCAACCTCGCGAGCTCCTAGATGATCTAAGTAAGCAACACTTCAGCCCAGTGATAGCCTAGCGAGTGAGCACCTGAAGCAACTCCAGCTGCATGAAGCTCGGGCCCCCAACTTCTCAGCCACCTGTTTTAATGTTCAGGGATGTTTTGGGTATTTCCCACTTCTAGTGCACACACCCCGAGGTTCCAATCTATGCCACACACTTCGAAGCATCAAAGGGCCACAGATGGGCCACATAACCAACCCTAAATCTCTTGTTTTTGATTGGCTGTGCACATTAGGGCAGTAGGGATTGCCTATAAATATCCTGTTTTCTATTTTGTAAAGTAGCCAGGAATAGCCTGAGATCAGTTTTAGGTTTTTAACATTTAGAGTTAGGGTTTAGTCCCCTTTTATTTACCAACAAGTTTTTGGCACCGCTGCCGGGGAGTTTTGATCTAGTATAGTAACTAGGTTGAGTTTTCTTTATGCTTTGTAGTTGTAGGGTTTGAATAAATATAGCTGTACTTTGTATTTTGTGTCTGATTTTGACTCTTTTTCTTTATTTTCTGTTTTAGGATTCTTGTGTCTTAGTTGTGTCTTAGCTGTTTTTAGTTTTATTCATAGTAGATTCAGTGTTTGAATCAATGCCAGCTGTATTTTTCTGTGATTTTTTGTAGTTTCTCTTTATTTTCTGTTTTTAGGACTTTTTATTGTCTTAGGTGTGTGTGAATAACATACAGCTGACATCATGTTACCTTGCATTTATTTTCTGTTTTTACTTGTTTAGAGTTTCAATAAATTCCTGCTAATATTGTAGATTTTTACAGGATTGGAGTAGCAACAAATCTAGGGCATTCCGGCATCAGTTTACATCTCTATCTCACCTTTTTTATTTCAGTTCTATTGTCTAAGAATTTCTGCAGTCTTTATATTTCAGCAGTTGTGTAGTTAGTAGTTTTATTTTTTGTGTGCTTTAAGCTACCCTTGTCCAACTGAGTGTGTGTTGTAAACAAGGAAGGAGGTCTCTCAATCTCGAACTTGCACCGTTAAATCTTGAGATTGATAGTCCTAAGTCCTGGTTCACTAACAAACATCCCCACTGAAAATCTGGTAGAAATTGAGATGGGAGAGCGGCCTAAAACACTTAAGGAGTACAATGCACCGGGGGCATATGCATTCTCCTCCTACATTCAGCTCCCTGATGCTGTTGGTTGTTACGAGATTAAAGCCTCAACCATCCAAATGCTACCAAGTTTTCATGGGTTGAGCAAGGAAGACCCCCACCAGCACATAGACCGATTTCTATCGTTGTGCACTACTTTTAATATTGCTGGGTTGGGAGAGGAAGCCACCAAACATAGACATTTTCCTTTTTCACTAAAGGATAAGGCCCAAACATGTCTCTCCTTGCTCCCACCAAATAGCATACAGTCATGGAACAATCTTCAATGTCAATTTCTGGCCAAAATTTTTCCAATCGGTAAAATGAGCTAGTTGAGGAAGAGCATCATCTCTTTTGCTCATTCTCCAACTGAGAAAATGCATGAGGCATGGGATAGATTTAGGGAGTTGTTGAGGTAGTGATTGCACCACCAGATCCCTATGTGGCAACTTGTACAAAGCTTCTACCAAGGACTTGATGCCAGTAGTAGAGCGTTGATTGATGCATCGAGTGGTGGTGCATACCTTTCCAAAACTGCTGAGGAAGCATGGGATTTATTTGAGCTGATTAGTGAAAATTCTCTACAGCAGGAGGCTCTGCCCAGTTATGGCATTGAGCCACCTGCTAGAGGTGCAAGAGAACCCACGCCTTCCGAGAAGTTGTATGAAGTTAATGTTTATAGTGACCTGGAAAGGAAAGTGGACTCATTATCGAAAAAGTTTGATAAAGTTTTGAGTGTGTTGCAGCTCCATGTGGTAGCACAGGTTAGAGAGGTGTGCACCATATGCCACTCACCTTTACACTCCCATTTGCAATGTCCCTCTACTGGTATGTCCCCTGAATTTTTTAATGAGCTAGCCAATGCTGTCTAGTCATATAGACAACAACCTGCTGGGTACACTTGGAGGAACCACCCAAATCTGAGGTGGAGACAAGCTGATTCACCTTATACCCAGTAGCAGCAGGCTTTGCCCTACAATACTAAGTAGCAGTCTTACCAAGGTCATGCACAAGGACAACAATTTTCTCATCAGCCCTCCCAGCCAGGACCGTTAGTTGTAGCAGCTCAGTACCTTTGAGGAGCAGAATTTGTCTTCCTTGCAAAACCTGAACTCCATGACATAAATTATGGATTCCCACACACAGAGCATCAGGAGAATTGAGGACCAGCTTGGTCATATCTCAAATGCTCTAATACGACGGGAAGAGGGTCGGCTCCCCAGCCAAACAGTGAACATTCCACGAGGAGTACATTTGATTGATGGAGCTTCTTCAAGTCATGAAGAAACTAGGACAATCAATTCCTCGAGGACTTGAAAGGAGGTGGCTACCCAAGACTATAGTGATGCCAAGCGAGTGTACATAAGGAAAGAAGCTAAATAAAATGGGGTTGTTGAGCCCCGACTGAAAAATAAAAATAAATAAATAAACATAAAACTATAAAAAAAATTTAAAATGAAAAAATAAATTTTTTTTTACCATTTTCAGTTGCTGTGTTGATGAGATGGTGGAAATTCCTCACCCAAATTACCACACTTGGGGTGAGGAATTTGATGAATTTAATGAAGAATAAACTGAGGAGTCCCCCCTATGCGCTTAAAATATAACACCTTGGGCTTCTCAGCAGGGCTAGTACACAAATCCATTTGGACACCTGCCCTACTGACCCTTGTTGGGTTACTGCCTTGCATTCAAAAAGGAGTTTAAATTCACCCAATTCAGGGCAGATCACACACACAGACCTGCAAGTATTCAGGGCCTGGTATAGCAAGTTTTAAAAGGGTAAGTAAGGGAATGCCCACAGGGAGGTGAGTTCAAAATATGGTTAATCTCCAGATTTGAAAAGAGATCTGGCACCCTACCTAGTAAAAGAAAGGGGAGAGGTTTTAAAGGGTTGTCACTTAAGCTAAAATACAAATAAAATGCAGAATTAATTAGGATCGAATCAAGAGTTCAAATTTCACAATTGGAAGGAATAAAAAAATAGAAAATGGAGAAGAACAGCTTGGAGTTTGGACTTATTGCAATTAGGTTGAGCTGATCGTGTTACAGGGGATTCAAAGCACACCAATCCCTCCGCTGGCTATAAGCACAGCTACGAAGTAGAAGAATCTACTTTACACCAAGGGATTTGACTGGTCTTAAGGCTATGATCTGTCCACTTCAACGGTCACAGACCATTCTATAGACTTCATCCGACCCAAAGGTTTAAGGTAGAAGAATCCAAGTAAAACCAGAGATTGAGCTGATCTTAAGGCTATGGTCTGTCCACTTCAATGGTCACGGACCATCCTATAGACTTCCTCTAGCTCAAAGGTTTCAATTAGAGCATTAAAACCACTACAGATGCTGCAATTACTAGGTCACAGACGCAGGCAATTACAGGGATATCAGATATAGGGAGATCAAATGGTATCCTAGAGGTCTATCAGTTAAGTGGGTGAGCTGATCAGCCAATTCCTCTACACAAATCCGATTGAGCACCAAATGAAACCAAGGGAACTATAGATCTAATTAAAACAATAAAATCTACATTTATATTGTATAGAATTCACTCTATAATTAAATGCTCTCAAATCTGTAGTCTGTGCAGCAATTGACCCATAAATAACACTCTCAACCTTACCCAATTACAGATCAGACCTCACCCCTTGCTGCTCCGAGGAAGTTAGCCAACCATCGTTGAGCTAAAGGAGGGAAAAGAGAATTTGGTTGCCAGCCCTAATCTCCAGATTTCGATCCCCCCCAATTACAATTGGGGATCTCATTATATAGCTTTTCCCTCTCATTTCTCTCGCCAATATTCCCTTCTAGAAGGTCCTTAGAGTTCGTTAGAGTTCTGTTGGAGCACGTGGGGTTGCTTAGTGTTTCCTAGGGCATCTTCAGGATCGTCGTGCCGGTCACCAAATTGCCTCGGGTTGCATGCAACAGGTCACTAAGTTGTAGCGTGTGAATAGCTACTTTTTGAGAAGTTCTTCACATGATTTTGACAAGTTGAGGAAGCTTCCGACAGGTTCAAATGGAGCTTTTTGGTCCTTTCGTTAGGTTCTCAAATCTCATCAATAGGTTCTGATAGGATGAGCCTTCTCTTACACTTCAGCGTTCTCTGCCCCTTTGTCTGGAGCATTTGACAGGTTGGGAAGCTTTTCGACAGGATCAGCTCTACATGGCAGCATTTCGATAGGATTGCTCTCACTCCTGTCGAAATGTTCAAGTATATTCCGATAGGTCTGAGCTCCAGCTTCTCCATCTCGATGGTTCAGTCAACCATCCGATAGGTTCCCTTTACACCTCAGGCAGGCTTTCGACAGGATGATTTCTTTCTTTCTCTCAGCTGCTCGATAGGTTCTTGGATCCTATCGAACTTCTCAATCCTCACGAATTCTTTCTTTCTCTGTCTTCAGATCCTATCGAAACCCTTCAATCTGCACGAATTCCTCCATTTTTAGCCCTCAGCTCCTATCGAAGCCTTCAAATAACCTCTCGATAGGATGTTTTCTCCCTGCTTTCACTTCCTTAACTCTTCCCTGCTATTGGCACACGCCCCAAGTGGCCAATGGTGTGCAACCCTCTTATGCGCGATTGTTGGGTCTGCTATGTCCTGAGAGATGGACTTCTTTGTGCAACATTTTTGAGTGATTTTCTGCACTATTCCCGTCTTTTATTGCTATCTACAAATAGACTCAACAGGTGTTTATTAGTGTGGTCACAGGTCCCTAAAAGGTCAGGTTAAGGGGTGAAAACTGGTATTTTTCACTACTTAACACACCCCCAAACCTAAGCTTTGCTAGTCCCTAAGCAAAGAAAAAACAAAGAAAATTAAAATGTCACTCTCGTAGGGATCACGGATACATTTAGCATATGCATCAAGCCTTTTAAACCCCTTGGTGATCCCTAGTAGAGGAGTGAAGTCTCTTGAGGGTTTTATGTGACGGTACCCACAAACTTCTCCCATAAAATCAGTTAATACTTATGCGGCATGCTAACATAGAGTTTAAGTAAATAAAATAAGTTCCACACCATGTACCTTCAATTTTAAAAGAATTTTAGCATAAAAATCACCAGTTCAAAACATGAAATTCTGCTATAATTCCTTCATCATCAATCAGTTCATGTCAAGGCCTTTCTTTTAAAAATTTATGCAGAGCTCACCATTCACTTAAGAATTCTGTTTTGATACTACCCCCATCAAATTGGATTTTAGACTCAAGTCTCACCAGGGCTGTTCACTCATAATAAAAATAGAAGGGTGCATAATTTCACACAGCTCAAGAGCAATTACAGCCCTCAAATAGGACTGCAAGCATGAACATAGGCATTGCTTTAATTTTTGAAATTTCCTAATTCTTTGCACCATAGATCAAACAATTCTTCATCTCCACATGACAGCTCAATCCATTTCAGATCAGTAAGGTCTTTTGATTAGATTGTAATGAGGCTTATGAGGCTTATGGGTGTAATTTACAAAAGCATAAAGGGGTCAAAAGGATTCAAATTGAGAAATTAGTAAAGGTAAGGAGGTGATTTGCAACTCAGCCTTCTTCATCTCAGCACAATTTCATCTGCTTTCGGATTTGCAGTGATCAGTTTCTAATCTTCTTTTTCAAAATATCAAATGAAATGACTTCTCTTCCTCATTATTTTTATTTATTTATTTATTTTTATTTTTAATGAGTTGGAATGCCACAATACCACCAAATGTGCTTCCTTCTTTTTCGATCAAGCATCGAACCTTGCTCCTCTAACCTCATTTCTCAGATTGAGGGTGAATTGAAACAGGTCAAAAGGTTTTGGTTTCAAATTTTTTGGTTTTCATAAAAAAAAATTGGGATTTTTATGGCTCAAATGGTGTGTATCAAGGGCAGTTCAAAGGTGGGACATTTTAAGCTCAAACTATCCAAGGGATGGCCTTACTTCATGTCCTCACTGTCATGAATGTTGTCAAGTTATTTCAACTTGGATTTACCTAACTTCTAGTGATCAAAACTAGATCCAATCAGTCCTTAGAGCACAAAAATTGCTAAGACACTCTTCAAAAAAAAAATTTCAGGCCCAAATCTCATTGTGTATGGCCTTCCATCAAATTTTCTCGGGTGTATCCTTACAATTTTCTCTTATTTCAGGTTCACTACACATCAAAAATTTTTTGAAAATTGTTGACATTTGCTTCATTAAGACTATTAGACTACAACTTATTTTAGTTTTAAAAAGTTTTTTAATTTCCTCTTTTTCCAAAAAAAACAGGTGGGAAATCACTTTATTTTCAAAAACTTTTTCAACATAGCTGCACTAGCATTAACTCGTTTCATTGGTTGGCACACCTGCCACACCCCCAAACCTAAACTAAACAGTGTCCTCCTTTGTTGGGAACCTGAAATACGAGAAGGAAGCATAAAAAGAAATGACTATTTAATTAGTAAAAATATGGACAAAGGGCAAAACAGAAAAACTACAATATATTTATTTACATGCATCATCAGGCCAATCATATAAATCTTGCAAAATTTTCAAATTGTCCTTTGATAAAGGAGTTTTGCTTTGTGGTTGGGACTTCTTGGTGAACTGCTTGGGGGCCTCCACAGACTGGGCAGCAGATTTCGTACTTTTCTTAGCAGAGGCAGCAAGAGGAATGGACCAATCATCTGAATCAAAATCAGATGGGAAGAGGGCAGTAGGATTGACTCCAAGGGCTGCAGCAACCTATCTTCTTTCTTCGTTGGAGAGTAGAGTTTAGGAGGTGTCATGTGGGGACTTGGTGGGGGCTACCTCCTCAGACTGGGTAGCAGGCTGCTTCCCTTTTTTGCGAGCAGAAGCAGGGGACGCATTTTTTGTTGCAGTGACCTTCCTCTTTGTAGAAGTCCTCTTCAGTTTTAAAGGGGTAGGTTGTACAGGAGGAGGAACTTAGGAAGGAGGGGGAACATCGACAGGTTGTGGAGGAGTAGGCTGAGTGGAAGAAGGAGAACAAGGTTGGGTGGAGGTAGGATTGTCCGGAGGGGCTGACACAAGAGGAGCTGGTTGATAAGGTTGAGAAGTTATCAAGGCAATCCTTCTCTCCAGCATTTTAATTTTTTTCGCAGCATGGAGTTGAGTGGCCTTAATGACATCCCTGACATTGGCTAATTGTTTATGAAGTTTGTTAGCATCCTTCTTTTGAAACTCGGCAATACGAGTCTGAACCTCAGCAATGAGTTTGGACGATTGATAATGAGTGAGGATTTCCTTCCATCCTTCAGAAATATCACGCGGCTGGATCCTCTGCTCCAATTCCAGGAGAGCAATCCTTTCCTCATAAGAGACCTCCAGGGAAGCACGGAGGGATGCCATACCACTCAGGACATCTCTACGGATGAAGGGGTTGTCCCTCATTGCATACAGTAGGGTGAGGTAAGGGGGAATGTAGATGTGGGACCTGGGGATAATGGGCAAGGAAGGGGGTGGAGTGGAAGAAGAGGAGGGGGTGGAGGAAACCAAATCCTGACAAAGCTCTGTTTGGGTGGAGGTCTCTTTGAATACAGGAGGGACAAGAGTGGGTGCATGGGTGATGGGTGACGCAGCAGCTGTAGTAACTACTAGTGCTGGGAAGGAAGGAGTAAATGATGGTGAGGAAGGATGTATGGGAAAAGGTGGAACTTCTACCTCCACAGACTGGGTGGCTGCTGTGGAAGGTGAAGCAATGGGGGACGACGGAGGAGATAAATGGAGAGGTGAAGGAATCAGAGAGAGTGGAGAAGTGTGAGAGGGTTAGGGAGATGGAGAGGGTGGACTGAGTGTGGACTGAATGGATTGAAGGCAGGAGCTCATGAGGGCTTGGTTTTCGGTATTGATTGTTAATTGAGTTTGAATGGACTGTAAGAGGGAGAGAATTTGGGTGAAAGTGTCAGGTATGGTGGGGGTGGAGAGGACAGGTGTTTGGATGGGATGGAATAAAGAAGACGGTGCATGGTTAAAAGGAGGGGGAGTGGGGTGTGGGGAGTCAGGAAGTGGGGTGTACTCATGAGCAACATCCTCCACAATTGATGTCATGAGGGAAGTGAACCCAGTGGTGGTGAACTGGTCCACACTCTGTGTATGCAGAAGGGGTTGAGGAGGGAAGCAATCAGAAATGGGTTGGTTAATGGGTGGAGAAGACATGATAGGGGTGGGCTCTGAGAATGTAGGAGGTGCAAGGACTTCAGGTTGGAAGACCTGAGTGGTGGGTGAAAGTAAAATAGGTCCAGAGGTGGGTGGAGAGAGATCTGTTGGAAGAGGGACAAATACAAAGGGATAAAGCAACGTGGGTGGAGGTGTGGGTAAGGGGACAGGTAGGGTAGGTGAAGGGATGGATGGTGGTATCACAGCAGGAAGATTTGCTACCATGGTAGGGGCCACCTCCTCAGCCTCCTCCATTCCAGCTGACTTACTCTTCTTAATTAAGGTGAGGCTGGTGGACCATTCCCGTTTCCCATACACTTTTGTGGTCAGCTTCTCCATTGGCTCATTCCTCTTGACCACATACTTCCCAGCCTTAAGCAAGCACGTAATGAGCCTGCTAAAAGGTAGTCCACCTCCTTTAGCAAATGCCTGTGTTTTTAGCACTTTGTTACTGATGTCCACCATTGTCTCAAAAATCAACTGAGGTGCACTCAAAAATTGCCCTTGTGAACAGTAGTACAAGGCATCTACAATTGGGGGCCTTTTCTCCTGCAGGTGCCCAGTGACAAGCATTTTTCCTCAAAATGGTATCAATGAATCTGAGACTGGGTTGAAGGTCTCTTCTCATCAAGGATTCACTAGATCCCACAATTCCATTAGTGAGCTCCTTAGCAATTTCTTTGAATGCAAACCATTTGGGTGCTCCCTCAGATCTATTGGAGTCAAATTTGTGTGGAATGCCCAAAGCCATCCCAATATCCTCATTATTCATTGTGATTTGCTAATCATCAATCAAAATCTCTAGCACAGCCTCTTTCCCAGACACTACCTTCTTTTTCAAATTCTGGTACCACAATTTAGCCAGCGTAGGGTACACATTCTCCTTCAAGGGCATAAGTAGGGGTAGCAAACCTTCCTTCTTCAAATATTCCAGTGTCCCCTGGCACACCCCAATGTTGGCAAAGTACGCCAGATCAAAGTTTGTCTCAGGGACAAGACTCAAATTATCGACAAAGTCATTGGGGGTGGATAACACAGCTGGAAGCTCTATTGTAGGTGGTCTGTCAAGGGTGGGCAAAGGGGCCTCTGCAGCTCGAGCAGCTCTCTGTAAGGGTGTTTCTATCTCATGCTCCTTAATTTTGACAGCTTTTGCTTTCTTGGCCTTAGGAGCCTTCTTAGGCGTCTCGTCAGAGAGCTTCCTCTTCACAGGTGGTTTGGTAGCTGGCTTCGATTTCTTGGAGGATTTGGGGGTAGAAGCGGCTGGTCTCCGGAGTAGTTTTGCTAGGGTTTCCTCCGGCTCAGCCATTTTATTCTCAGGGCTTGCTCACTCACCGACTTGTAATGAAATTCAGAGGTTAATAATTGGAACAACAACAGATTGGCAGTGGGAAGGCAACTTTCCCCGAAACTCCTAGGGTTTTATAGATATCGCAATGCACAGCTCCAATTTCTCTAAAATCAGGTGTAAAATGCTCCTCTACGCAAGCTCAATGTATTTACGAAATGGAAGACTGACTAAAAAATGTTTATGTGAGGATTTAGTGAAGAAGGAGGGAGGCGAAAAATGAGGAAGAGATCTAGGGTTTTGCGAAAGGTATCGAATGGGGAGAAAATGACCTATCATCAGGTATATAAAGGGTGAAATTCGATTTCGATAGGATGGAATGAACGGATTCAATAGGCTAATGTGTCCTATCGAAAACTTAGCAGACAAAGCTTTCAAAAGGGATGATTGTTGACTACTTCTAGTGTGCTTTGATTATTGGTTGGTGGTGAAAGTTATTTAAAAATCAAAGACAGAGTAAAACAGGGGGTGAATCCAGCACAACTCAGAAGTCCTAGACCTGCAAGATACAGGGTCCTTTGTAGCAAGTTTTGATAAGTAATAGTTTTTCCCACAGGGAAAGGTGATCTAAAGCTCCAAGGGAGCCATCTCTAATAGTCCCTCCAGATCTGTCTACAGATCTGGCAGTCCTAGAAGGAGGGGAGTTTAAGGTCACTTATTCTAAGTATTCTAATAACTAAACTACAGAAAGTGTTGAGAGAATGGATGTAGTGTGGAAAATGAGTATAAAAAGGGTGAGAAGTATGTTATTGAGCCAAGGTCAGAGAAGTTTTGTAACTCAGATTTAGATCTGATGTTATAGAAATCCTGTCCAGAGGCTACATTATCACCTTTGAGGAGAAAGGATCCAACCCATCACTCTGCCATGATTCCACCCTTAAGGCTATAACCTGTCCACTTGAATGGTCACAAATTATCCCATAGGGGAGCCACTATCCAGGGATGGGTCAAAACATAACAAGTAAATCATTGCAGGCACTATTTCATCCAGGCTACCAGCTCAAGAATCCATATAGAACCTCAACCTCTAAAGTTCTATATGTATGGCTAAGGCTGTAGGACCATGATAGCCCAGACACATAGAACCAGCAAGAGATTGAGTACAGCCTTCGATCTAGCTGTCCATTGCTTGAGCGAGGCAACAATGGTCAAGTCACCAGCCTACAATCTCTATAACTAGATCGGATCCAACATCTGATGGCGGATCTATACAACTATGGGGGAGTTTGCCTCTGCACAATCTCTCACCAGGCTTCTACAAGCTCAGGTGTAAAGAAGAAGGATCCATCTTGGATCGGTGGATCAGAATCACCATAAGGCTATAATCTGTCCACTTAAATGGTCACAGACTATCCCAGAGGTTATCCTCCTCACGGAGTCCAAAACAAAACAAGATTATCACTGCTACCACCATGCTCACAAGGCTACCAGCTCAAGCTCCCATGGGGATTTCAGATCTAGTGGGTCCTGTGGTGGGGCTAAGGTTGTAGGGCCATGATAGCCCAGACACACAGGTCACCTGGATTTGAGTGGCCCTTAGAATCAGTCCTCCATTGCTTTGAAACACAGCCAAAGCAATGGCGGATCACAAGGCAGCAGCCTTGCACAGAGCATCTCACACACAAACAACAATCCCATAAAGTACAGATCCTATTGCAAGACTTCCATTGATCTAATTCAAAAACACATACAAAGGCATAGCCAGCAAGTGCTGGACTATGGAGAGAAGGAAAGAAAAAGAAAACTACTTACTGCTGTTGTTGTTCTGAGTGTGCATGATTTATTTGTGTTTTGAAAACATACTTGCAAATGATGCATTGTACTGAATATTAAAAAGAATAAGAAAATATCAGCACAGAAAGAACATAATTAGCCTGCAAGATCAGGGCCAATTGTAGCAAGTTTTAAATGTAAGTGAGTAAAAGATCGTCCACAGGGAATTGATTTAAAATTTAAGATAAACCTCCAGATCTGAGCTACCAAATCTGACCTCTGATCCTATCTACAAAGCACATAAGATGGGAGGTTGAATTTGTCACATTACCTAAATGATAAAAGTAAAGATTAAACTAAGTGATCCAGATCCGAGTTGGGGAAACGTTTGAGGTAAACTTATACAAAAAATGGAGAAGTAATATCTAACTTTGATTTGGTCCTTGAAAACTAATGAGAATGACTGCAGCTCAACTGAGAGATGATCCAATCTTCATCTGGCTACAAGCGCAGATGTAAGAGAAATAAATCTAATTTAAGGATTAGGTTTAAGCTTATGGCTATGGTCTGTCCACTTTAATGGCCACAAACCATCCAATAGTCTTTAATCCAAAGCCTTAGTTTAGAACAAGAAGCATCACTACAAATGCCGTGAGAGATTAGGTTACCAACACTAATTCTCATAGGATTAATGAATCAAGGGAAATTGCATGAAAAACAGTAAATCTAAAGGAGTCTAATGCAATAAGGAGATCAGAGGGAACCCTTAACATGAGTCCAATTGAGAATATACGGTTTACAGCAACCTTTTCAAATCCACCGTTACAATTACAGAGCACAGCTTAAACAGCTCTCAGATTTGTAGTCTTGAATACAACTCTCTTTTGAATTACAGAAATATCTCACAGCTCTCAATTGCAAGTCAAAGTGAAGCTATTACAGGGATTTCAGACAAACTATCTGGTTTGGAAATGGGGGAATAGGAATGAAACTCAAAATCTGGATACCCAAATTGGGCAAATGGTTCGTCTATTTATAGTTTTCCCTAAGCCAGCTCAGATGTGTATCAACCAATCAGAATTGGATAGATCTGTATCAACCAATAGGAGTCGAGCACAAGGATCCAGATCTATTTTGGCCAATCAGAACTGCTTGATCTGGTTCAGCCAATCAGGTGATAGAAGCATCAATTCTGTTATGTAATTCAAAAATCTGTTTGAGCTTCTAGAAGTTCCCGCCAAGTAATTTCATCTTTGGGTGTTCACATGGGGTGGAATATGCCTTTGGTTCGTGCTCAGAATCTTCCGGAATGTCCCTGGGCTTTTAAATGCATTGGGGCACGTGCAGAGATTACTGAATTGCCCTTGCAGATGCTGAGAATCTTCAGGATATCATTTCGCACAGTTTAGAGAACTTTTCGTAAGGTACTGTGACTTCTGAAGCTCTTTTCGCACAGATTGGAGACCTTTTCGAAAAGAACTGTAACTTCTGGAGATCTATTCGCAAAGATTGGAGACCTTTTCGCAGAGCTTGGGGACCTTTTCGCAAAGATTGGGGACCTTTACGAATAGCATTCTGTAGTGCATTCTTCTTTTCGAATAGCTCTAAACCTCTTTCCAGGTTGAAACCAGGCCTTTGTCCTCTTTATTTTAGGCATTTTGACAGCCTGTGAGGTTTTCCTTTCTCCTTCTTCCTCCAGATCAAGATGGGTCATCATCTTTTTGGCACTTTTAAGCTACTTTCAAGGTTAAGCCTGCCTTTATTGTTAGCTGTAAAACAAACACTTAAAACACTTATTTAGTTCTCTCAAGGGTCTGTCAAGGCCCAGATTAAGGGGTGGAAAATGGTATTTTCCAGTTCTCAACACACCCCCAAACCTAAGCTTTGCTAGTCCCTGAGCAAAGACAAAATTTAAAAATAGAATGAAAAGCCATTTTTGTAGGGAGCATAGTTGCATTTAGCATATGCAACAAGCCTTTTAAACCCGTAGGTGATCCCTAGGGGAGGAGTGAAGTCTCCTGAGGGTTTTCAGTGAAGGTACCCACAAACTTCTCCAATAAATCAATTAAGATCAATGCGATTACATTAAAAGCAAACTTTCATCCAATCAGATTATTCACACACATCGATCGAGGTTGTAAGAAGATTTTCAAGAAAACATCAGTTCAAAACTAAAATTCTGTAATTCCTTTACCATTCACTCGATTGGTATCAAAAGTTTTACAAGAAAAATTAATGAAAAGCTTGCCTTCTATTTGAGAATTCAGTTTTGATGTTACCCCAAATAATTTGATTTCAAACTCAACTCTCACCAGGGTTTTCACTCACCATGCAAATATGAGGGTTGCACTATTTCACACAGCTCAAGAGCAATTACAGTCCTCAAATAGGATTGTAGCCCGGAGAATAGGCATTTCTTTTCAGTTATGAATTTACTGCTTTTTTCACCATAGATTACACAAATCCTTATCTCCATGTGACAGCTCAATCCATCATTGATCAGTAAGGACTTTAACTTGGGTTGTAATGTGGCTTATGGGTGAAATTTATCAAGAATAAAGGGGTGGAATGGAGTTCAAAATTGAGAAGTCAGTCAAGGTAAGGAGGTGATGGACACACCTTCTTCAATTCAGCACAATTTCATCTTCTTCTTTGAATTTTCAGAGCCAAAGTGGCCATCTTTTTCTCTTTCTTTTTCAAACTTCCAATGAAATGCCTTCTCCTTTTCTTTTTTTTTTTTTTTTTTTTTTTTTTTTTTCAAAGCAACATTGACTGGAATGCCACATTTCTTCTGCTGATACAGTATTTCCCTCACATATTTTTTTTTATCAAACTGTTACCCAACTCACCTTTTTTTAGCTTTCTTTCCTTTACCTTCTGAATTCTCAGAGTGAGGGTTAGGCTAAATGAGGTTGATGAGGTTTCAAAGAAATCTTGGATTTATAAAGCTCAATTGGTGTGTATCAAGGGCAGTTTCAAAAGGTTGGGCTTTTTGAAGTTCAAACTGTCCAAAAGGAGGCCTTACATCATGTCTTTAATATCATGATTGCTGTCAAGATATTTTAACTTGGATATGTGTAACTTCTAGTGATAACAAGCAGGTTCAAACAGTTCCTAGAGCAGAAAAAATTTCCAATTTATACCTCCAAAGAATACATTTCAGGTCCAAATCTCACTGGGTGTGGTTTTCTATCAAATTCCTGAGGTATATCATCACTGGTTTCTCTCTTTTTAGGTTTACTAAAACATCAATTTTCTTTTGGAAATTTTCTGACATTCACTTCATGAAAGTATTAGAATTACACTAGAAATTAATTTTAAAAAGTTTTAACTTCCTCATTTTTCAAAAAAAACAGGTGTGAGATTACTTCATTTTCAAAAATTCTGCTGATCATAAGCTGCACCAAGCATTAACTTATTTTATTGTCATACCTGCCATACCCCCAAACCTAAGATGAACATTATCCTCAATGTTCTAGACACCTCGAAACGAGGCGCAGGATAAAAGAAGAAAGGAAAACTAAGCGGAAAAAATTTGCATTATGCAAAAGAAAATAAAGAAAATAACACTGAATATATGAGCAGGAAAAGGGAAAAAAAATGTTATATAAATATAGGAAATTACTGATAAAACAGAAAAATAACAAAACTAAGCTAGAACTGCTATAAAATAAAATCTAAAAACTGAATATATGATCAGAAAAATAAAAAAACTGTAAAGCAAATGGAAGGAAACTAATGCTAATAACAGAGAAACAGTAAAAGCAAGGTAAGGGATTTTGAATACAAAGTTAAAAAGAAAAGAAAAGTGTTGATACAAAACAGAATTTGTGAATGCAAAATAGAAACAAAGTTAGAAACTAAGCTGTACTCACGAGAAAAATGCGAAAATCAAGAAACGAGGACACATTAACCTAAGAAAGAAAAAAAATCAGCGATCTAAAATCAGAATTTGAAACTAAAATTCCTAAAACAGAAAATCTAATGCCAAATGATACATCCTAAGCCCAAAGAAAAAAAAAACCCAAAAGCCTGAGATACTTATGAATCTAAGTGATTATAAAAATGATTAAGCGAGAATACGGTGAAAAGCAAGATTCATAAAGACCCCGTTGTTGTTGATGATGTGTATGAATAAAAAAGAATAATGAAGCATGGGAGTACATATTAAAAACAGGGTTCACACACAGCTGAGACCCATTTATGATGAAGAAATCTCGAAGGAAAATAAAATCAGTGGGTCCATTGAATATTCAAAACAGCCTATGATTCACTACTCATTATCCTACATGATTCCTAAAAAAAAAAAATGATCTCAAAGAGTCCGGATGGGAAAAGTGGAAGCAAATGGAGAAAAACATTACATCCTAAGATATCTATATATATATATATTTTTTTGTTTTTATAATTTTCTTTTGTTTTTTTACTTGTTTTGGATCAGCCCGGGCTCAACAAGAGCCCTTATTTACTACTGCTGAAAATAATGAGAAACAACTCAGAGATTTTCTATTTGTGTTTTCATTTTCTTTTATTTTGTATTTGGTTTTGTAAAAAGAAAAAAAAAAAATCAGCATGCCTAAAAAGGCAAGTAAATTATAATCAAAACAAACATTAAACAATGAGCTATTTGGTTCTCAAGAATTTAAAAATAGAAAATGAATGCAAAGGAGAAGGGATGCAAACTCAAGCGGATTTGATCCAGCTTTAGTCCAGGTGCTCCTTGTTGAATGGTGCAGATTGCAAAAATCCAAAAATTGCGTAGTATCTTATTCAAGTATATTGACAAAATAAAAGAAAAACTCGACTCGCCCAAATTTGACAAAAGACAAAAGAGTGGCGCAGATTTATTCAAATAACTAGAAGGCAAAGAAAAAACTGGAAAAATAAAAAAATTTCTGCGATAAGAAAGGTTTTCTATATAAAACTGCAGTAGACATTTAATCAAGCACTTGGAATGCAAAGTGCAGTTTTAAAGTAAAAATTAAAATGAAAATCAAATCTACAAACTTGAAAAACTTAGGTCTACCAATTTTAAAATCTATTCCCCGGCAACGGCGCCAAAAACTTATTGTTGTTCTGAGTGTGCATGATTTATTTGTGTTTTGAAAACATACTTACAAATGATGCATTGTACTGAATATTAAAAAGAATAAGAAAATATCAGCACAGAAAGAACATAACTAGCCTACAAGATCAGGGCCAATTGTAGCAAGTTTTAAATGTAAGTGAGTAAAAGATCGTCCACAGGGAATTGATTTAAAATTTAAGATAAACCTCCAGATCTGAGCTACCAAATCTGACCTCTGATCCTATCTACAAAGCACATAAGATGGGAGGTTGAATTTGTCACATTACCTAAATGATAAAAGTAAAGATTAAACTAAGTGATCCAGATCTGAGTTGGGGAAACGTTTGAAGTAAACTTATAAAAAATGGAGAAGTAATATCTAACTCTGATTTGGTCTTTGAAATCTAATGAGAATAACTGCAGCTCAATAGAGGTGATCCAATCTTCATCTGGCTACAAGCACAGATGTAAGAGAGATATATCTAATTCAAGGATTAGGCTTACACTTATGGCTATGGTCTGTCCACTTTAATGGCCACAAACCATCCAATAGTCTTTATTCCAAATCCTCAATTCAGAACAAGAAACATCACTACAAATGCTATGCTGTAAGAGACTAGGTTACCAACACTAATTCTCACAGGATTAATGAATCAAGGGAAATTGCATGCAAAATAATGAATCTAAAGGAGTCTAATGTACTGAGGAGATCAGAGGGAACCCTTGGCATGAGTCTAATGGAGAATGCATAGTTTACAGCAACCTTTTAAAATTCATCCTTACAATTTACAGAGCACGGCTTAATAGCTCTCGGATTTGCAGTCTTGGATGCAAACTCTCCTTTGAGTTACAGCAGTATCTCACAGCTCTCAAATGCAAGTACAAAGTAGGCTATTACAAGGATTGCAGACAAGCTGTCTGGCTGGGAAATGGGGGATTAGAAATGAAACTCAAAATCTGGATGCCCAAATTGGGCAAATGGTTCGTCTATTTATAGTTTTCCCCAAGTCCAGCTCAGATGTGTATCAACCAATCAGAGGTGCTCAGATCTGTATTGACCAATGGTGGTCGAGCACGAGGATCCAGATCTGTTCTGGCCAATCAGAATTCCTCGATCTGGTTCAGCCAATCAGGTGATAGAAGCATCAATTCTGTTATGTAATTCAAAAATCTGTTTGAGCTTCTAGAAGTTCCCGCCAAGTAATTTCATCTTTGGGTGTTCACATGGGGTGGAATATGCCTTTGGTTCGTGCTCAGAATCTTTCGGAATGTCCCTGGGCTTTTAAATGCATTGGGGCGCGTGCAGAGATTACTGAATTGCCCTTGTAGATGCTGAGAATCTTCAGGATATCATTTCGCATAGTTTAGAGAACTTTTCGCAAGGTACTGTGACTTCTGAAGCTCTTTTCGCACAGATTGGAGACCTTTTCGAAAAGAACTGTAACTTCTGGAGATCTATTCGCAAAGATTGGAGACCTTTTCGAAAAGAACTGTAACTTCTGGAGATCTATTCGCAAAGATTGGAGACCTTTTCGCAGAGCTTGGGGACCTTTTCGCAAAGATTGGGGACCTTTACGAATAGCATTCTGTAGTGCATTCTTCTTTTCGAATAGCTCTAAACCTCTTTCCAGGTTGAAACCAGGCCTTTGTCCTCTTTATTTTAGGCATTTTGACAGCCCGTGAGGTTTTCCTTTCTCCTTCTTCCTCCAGATCAAGATGGGTCATCATCTTTTTGGCACTTTTAAGCTACTTTCAAGGTTAAGCCTGCCTTTATTGTTAGCTATAAAACAAACACTTAAAACACTTATTTAGTTCTCTCAAGGGTCTATCAAGGCCCAGATTAAGGGGTGAAAAATGGTATTTTCCAGTTCTCAACAACTGCTAAAAAGAAAGAGAAAAGAAAAATGATCTGAGATGGGTTCCTAGATGCCTAAACCTAAGCTCAGGTATGGGTTTATATAGCAGTGGGGTGGTGGCGCATTAGGGTTAGGAAACCCTAATTTTAATGATGCCATGTGGCCTAATAATGATCCTTGGATGCCTCGGGGTGCGTGCACAGAGATTTGAGCATGGGAGTGCATGCCCTAATCGCTGGAAATACCCAGAAGGCCCTCTGCTGAAGAGATGGAATTTAGGGTCAGAGCTTCGCTAGGTAGCTGTAGTTTCCCAAACTTGTCGTGCGGTAGCTCTTTGCTCTTCGCTAGGATGATTTGACACTGAAGCTTCAGCCGTCGCATGGTTGTCTTGAATTGCTCTTCAGGCAGTCGCATGGTAGAGAGTTGAGCTCTTGCTAGGTTGGGTTTCGCGAGGTTGAATAGAAAACACAGTCTCAAGTGTCGCGGGGTTGAAATTCAAGCAGTCGCGCAGCTGATCGGTCTTCGCTGGGCAGTAGCGCGAGAACTTCACAAGCACTTCTCTTTACTTAGACTTTGCGAGTTACCTCGCGAGGCTCTTTTAAGTTCTGAACTGCGTGAGGTTCTATGTCTCACTTGATCTTCGCAAGATTGGCTTTGCCTTAGCCAAGATGTATTCTCTCTTGAATGGCGCGAGAACTGCGCGAGGGGTTTTTCTTTTGATAATTACATCGCTTGGCAATTGAGAATCTTGAAGCTCTCTCTCGGCCGTTAGGTGAAGCATGAGATTGAGAGAGGTCTGCTTTGATCTGCGCAACACTGTGTGATGTGTTCTACTCTTGAGCTTCTGGAGAGCTGTGCGAGTTTGAGTTTCTGAAGCTCTTCAGTCATTCATCTGCGCGAGAGGTTACTGTAAAGCCCTGGGAAGCTCAGTTGAACTGTGCGAGGCATATTTCTCCTGAATCCTCTAAAGCTTGGGTCAGCTGCACGAGGCTCATTTCAGGTTTGGATTCAGAGTTCATTCTTCTGAGGGATATCTGGTGCCAAAGCAGGCTCCTTAACAGGATTCTTAGCCTTATTTCACTGTTGATTATTACCTGCACAAAACACTTAACAAGAACTTATTAGGTGGCTAAGGGTCTAGTCAAAGGTTAAGTTAAGGGGTGAAAGTGGTACTTTTCAGGTCTTAACAATGATTTGATAGGATCCCGATAGGTGGTACCATCCTTCTGATAGGTTTAAATGGTACACAATTCATCTTTTCCATAGGTTCCCGATAGGTATCCAGAACCTATCGAAATCTTCGTTTTACCCCTTTTAACCTATCGAGAAGTTGGTTTCACCTGCCAGAAGTCTTAGTGCCTATCGAACCCATCAAACATCCTGTGAAAATCACCATGTGCCCTAACGAAGAGTGAACTCTCAGTCTCAGTACTCAACAGGCTTGGTTGCTATGCTGCCCAATGATTTGTTTCTCATGTGGAAAATCTCCCATTATCTCAAGACAACTAGCAATATTGAAATGATGGCCTAGAATTTATCATGGAAATTTTTTTATTGCAAAAGAACATTAATCAAAACACAAAGTAAACACCTAAAACAAAAGAAAAATATTGTACAGATGATACATACTGAACTCAGGGGCTAGCTTGGAGGATCTGGAAGGTCAACGGTCTCCTCCGGCTCATCAAACTTGTCACCTTTTGTGGATCTTTTCTGTAGCAGATGTCCATCCCCTGAGTGCTACTTTGCCTTTGTAGACCAACCATTGAGTTGCAGCAGCTGATGTGAGTTTTCAGGCACAACCTCTTCTATATATCAACGGAAAAGCAGCCTCATCTAGAGGGGCTTGATGGGTTGTGTTGAACACATTCAACTTTACTTTCATGTTGCCAAAGGAGACTTCCATGACTCCTGGCCTGCATTGAATGCAGGCATTAGCCGTGGCCAAAAAGGGACTGCCTAGAATCACTAGTATGGAAGAAACACATCTGGTTGGCTCCATGTCTAGCAAAAAAAAGTTAGCAGGGTAAAAGAAATTGTCAACTCCCACCAGGACATCGTCAATGACCCCCACAGGCTTCCTTTCAAATCTGTCAGCTAGTTGCAAGACCACATGTGTGGGCTTCAACTCTCTTAAGCCCAACTTCTTATATACTGTATATGGCAGTAAATTCTCACTGGCTCCCAGATCCAATAAGGCTTTCTTAATTTTATGATCCCTAATGATGCAGGGGATAGTCGGGACTTCAGGGTCTTGAAGTTTTATGGGGGTTGCAGTAGAAAGAATTTCCTTTACCTTTTCTGCTGAAAAGACCTTCTTGGATAAATGTATCCTAGACTCTCTTTTATGGGTGCATAGCTCCTTTAGAAATTTTGCATAGGCTGAAATTTGCTTGATTGCATCAAGTAAAGGCAAGTTGATCTTAAGTTGCTTAAAAGTTTCCATCATTTCCTCTATTTTACCTTGCCATTTGACGAAAGGGGAAGGTGCTTGCAATGCCTTGGGAAATGGCAAATGTGGAACTACTCCCTCATCTGCAGCCTTAGCCAACTGGTCATCTTTCTTTTTAAATTTTTTATTTTCTTGAGAATCCTCATTCTCTTTCTTATTCACATTGGGTTGTTCCTGGTTGTCCACCATTGGTGGCTCTTGTTGTGTCCTTTCGAAAACCACTTCTTTTTCTTTTTCCAAATTTCTCACAGGCTCACAACCCACTTGATTATCCACCAGCCTTCCACTCCTCAATGTCGTAACAAATTTAGCTTCCTCATGGGTGGATGAAACTTCACCCACTATAAATTGTCTCATTGGGTTCTCCAATGGTTGGCTAGGCAGCCTCCCTTCCTCTCTCTTAGTCAAAGCATTAGATAGCTGACCAAGATGGTTTTCTATCTTTTTAATGCTTTGGTTGTGAGAGTGCACAGTTTGAGATAAGGGACCCAAATTCTATAATGAGGCCAGAACTTATTCCTCGAAAGAGAGTGATCTCACAGCTGGAGGGGGTGCAGGTTGCTGCACAGGCTAGCCCACAGGCTGGGTCATGGGCTGCTGGTAATGAGGCTTGGGAACATAAATTTGGTGATAGGGTTGAGCATTTTTGTAGGGCGTGGGTTGTTGTGGCTGCTGCCGCTGGTTTGGGTAGGCATCTTATCTCCACCTCAAGTTAGGGTGGTTTCTTCATTGGTACCCAGCAGCAGGCTGTTTCCCATAGGACTGGGTGGCAGTCACATGCTCTAGAACAAAATCAGGAAATTGGACAGCTGAGGGGCATTCCTCAAGGGAGTGAGTGGGGGCCTGACATATAACACATGCCTCCTCCACTCTAGCAGCCATGGGTGTCTGCATTGTTCCCACGAGCTTATCAAATCTCAATGCCAAACTGTCCACTTTTCTCTCCAAATCACTATACACATTTACGTCATATATCTTCCCTCTGATAGTATTCTCCTTCACCATTCTAGGAGAATCTAAATCCCTAGACAAAGTCTGCCTTTGTATGGAGTTCTCACTAATGATATCAAACAACTCCCAAGCCTCCTCAGCAGTTTTGTGGAGGTAAGTACAACCACAAGAGGCATCAATCATATCCTTGCTTTTGGAGTCAATCCCTTGATATAAACTTTGGACAAGTTGCCATTCAGAGATTTGATGATGGGGACATTTCTTCAGGAGTTCTTTGAATCTCTCCCAAGATTGGTGAAAATCCTCTGTTGAATCTTGAGCAAATGTGATAATTCCCTTCCTCAAGTGTCTTGTTTTGGACATGGGGAAAAATTTGGCCAAAAATTGACATTGAAGATCACTCCAGAACTAAATACTGTTGGGGAGAAGTATGGATAACCAGGTCCTGGCTCTATCCTTCAATGAAAAAGGAAAGAGTCTCATCCTGGTTGCTTCCTCCCCCAAACCTGTGATATTGAAAGTGGTGCACAGTCCTAAGAATTCATCAATGTGCTTGTATGGATCCTCTTTGGTCAGGCCATGGAATGAAAGTAGCATCTGGATTATGGAAGAATTAATCTCATAATTTCCTTGAGCAGCAGGGAATTGAATGCAGAAGGGGGAATTGTAAACCCCTAGTGTATTAAATTCCTTTAGAGTTCTAGGCTGCTGTTGCTCACCCATTTTGACAGATTCAACTGCAATAGATGTGGGTGAAATTTGTCTAGATATGAGAATTCTTTCAACCTCTGAATTTAATGGACAAATATGAGGGTTCAGAGTTCTCCTTCCAAACATACACCACTCACAATCTTACTGCAGCACAAATCTTCAAACACAATAATCCGGAACAAAAACTAAACAAAATCAACAGATCAGACAAATTAACAGGGGTAGAGAGAAGCAAACTCAAGAGCAGCCTTTAACACAATGTTCTTCCTTAGCAGTAGCTCCATATCTGATGAAATGACAAAAAGAACTAGAAAATAACAAGACTTACAAACACAGCTAATGAAAAATGAAACAAACTATCACAGATCTATGATCTAAACTAAAACAAACTTAGATCTACCAATTTAAAAGCACACTTCCCTGGCAGCGGTGCCAATAACTTGTTGGGTTACTGCCTTGCATTCAAAAAGGGGTTTAAATTCACCCAATTCAAGGCAGATCACACACACAAGCCTGCAAGTATTCAGGGCCTGTTATAGCAAGTTTTAAAAGAGTAAGGGAATGTCCACAGGGAGGTGAGTTCAAAATATGGTAAATCTCCAGATCTGAAAAGAGATCTGGCACCCTACCTAGTAAAAGAAAGGGGAGAGGTTTTAAAGGGTTGTCACTTAAGCTAAACTACAAATAAAATGCAGAATTAACTGGGATCGAATCCAGAGTTCAGAACTCACAATTGGAAGGGATAAATAAATAGAAAATGGAGCAGAACAGCTTGGAGTTTGGACTTACTGCAATTGGCTTGAGCTAATCGTGTTACAGGGGATTCAAAGCACACCAATCCCTTAGCTGGCTATAAGCACAGCTTCAGAGTAGAAGAATCTACTTTAAACCAAGGGATTTGACTGGTCTTAAGGCTATGATCTGTCCACTTCAATGGTCACAAACCATCCTATAGACTTCATCCGACCCAAAGGTTTAGGGTAGAAGAATCCAAGTGAAACCAGAGATTGAACTGATCTTAAGGCTATGGTCTGTCCACTTCAATGGTCACAGACCATCCTATAGACTTTCTCAAGATCAAAGGTTTCAATCAGAGCATTAAAACTACTACAGATGCTGCAATTATCAAGTCACAAACGCAGACAATTACAGGGATATCAGATCTAGGGAGATCAAATGGTATCCGAGAGGTCTACCAGTTAAGTGGGTGAGCTGATCAGCCAACTCCTCTACACAAATCCGATTGAGCACCAAATGAAACCAAGGGAACTATAGATCTAATTAAACAATAAAATCAACATTTACATTGCATAAAACTCACTCTACAATGAAATGCTCTAAGATCTATAGTCTGTGCAGCAATTGACCCACAAATAACACTCTCAACCTTAACCAATTACAGATTAGACCTCACCCCTTGCTACTCCGAGGAAGTTAGCCAACCATCGTTGAGCTAAAAGAGGGAAAACAAAATTTGGTTGCCAACCCTAATCTCCAGATTTCGATCCCCCCAATTACAATTGGGGATCTCATTATATAGCTTTTCCCTCTCGTTTCTCCCGCCAATATTCCCTTCTAAAAGGTCCTCAAAGTTCGTTAGAGTTCTGTCGGAGCACGTGGTGTTGGTTAAGGTTTCCTAGGGCATCTTCAGGATCATCGTGTCGGTCACCAAAGTGCCTCAGGTTGCATGTAGCAGGTCACTAAGTTGCAGCGTGCGAACAACCTACTTTCTGAGAAGTTCTTCACACAATTTCGACAGGTTGAGGAAGCTTTCGACAGGTTCAAATGGACCTTTTTGGTCCTTTCGCTAGGTTCTCAGATCTCTTCGATAGGTTTTGATAGGATGAGCCTTCTCTTACGCTTCAGCGTTCTCTACCCCTTTGTCTGGAGCATTCGACAGGTTGAGAAAGCTTTTCGATAGGTTCAGCTCTGCATGCCAGCATTTCTATAGGATTGCTCTCACTCCTGTCGAAGTGTTCAAGTACCTTCTGATAGGTCTGAGGTCCAGCTTCTCCATCTCGATAGATTCAGGCAACCATTCGATAGGTTCAGCTCTGCATGCCAGCATTTCTATAGGATTGCTCTCACTCCTGTCGAAGTGTTCAAGTACCTTCTGATAGGTCTGAGGTCCAGCTTCTCCATCTCGACAGATTCAGGCAACCATTCGATAGGTTCCCTTTACACCTCAGGCAGGCTTTCGACAGGATGATTTCTTTCTTTCTCTCAGCTGCTCGATAGGTTCTTGGCTCCTATCAAACTTCTCAATCCTCACGAATCCTTGCTTTCTCTGTCTTCAAATCCTATCGAAACCCTTCCATCTGCACGAATTTCTCCATTTTTAGCCCTCGGCTCCTATCGAAGCCTTCAGATAACCTCTCGATAGGATGTTTTCTGCCTGCTTTCACTTCCTTAACTCTGCCCTGTTGTTGCCACACGCCCCAAGTGGCCAATGGTGTGCAGCCCTCTTATGTGCCATTGTTGGGTCTGCTCTGTGCTGAGAGATGGACTTCTTTGTGCAACACTTTTGAGTGATTTTCTGTACTATTCCTTTCTTTTATTGCTATCTACAAACATACTCAACAGGTGTTTATTAGTGTGCTCACAGGTCCATCAAAGGTCAGGTTAAGGGGTGAAAATTGGCATTTTTCACTACTTAACAACCCTCCCTCAGTCATCTAAGGCACCTTTGCTGCCTTTTTATTGCATATCTATCTATTGTGAGCTGGAGCTACTCCCTGCACCTCTCATGCAACTGAATATTAGCTGAATGGAAGAATTAAGGTTTTTTGCAAATCCAAAGGTATTGCCTTTCATTTTTTATTTCATAGTTCTTTCCAATTCAGCTTAGTTCAGATGGGGAAATTAAAATTTTTGTTATTCATGTACCCCACTATCCAGACTATTTGTATATATTGTGTGGTTTGATATAATTTTTTGTATGAATCCTGCTTTCCAATGTATATTTTCAATGCTGAAATTTTTTGCCTTCATTTTGATTCATACCCAGATCATGTTAGGTAGTTAGGTTTAGGATTTCTCTATGTTTATGTGTTTAGTTCATTTTTATTTTATCTATATCTGCTATTTTAAATTTCTTTTATGCTGTTTTTACTTTCTATTTTTAGTAATTTGTGTTGTAGTGTTGTTCTCGTAGTGTCACGCTTGTATATACCATCTATTTTTCTCTTTCTAGTTTAATTTGCTAAATTTTTGTTTAGCATTTTTTTTAATTTTCTGCTGTAATTTAGGGTGTCTGTCTATTGTTTACCCTCCTTCCCCTATACACATGTTGCATGAAATAGTGAGGACACTATTTAACTTAGGTTTGGGGGTGTGGCAGAGTAGACCTACCAATGGAATAGTTAACTCTAATGCAGCAGTGTGTGGATGAATTGGAATGAATAAAGTCAATTCACACCTAACCCGAAAATGAGGAAATTTGTAAAAATTTAAAAATTTTGTAGTCTTTCAAAACTGAAAATCTTTGAAAATTTTAGCACCATCATGAAACTAATATTAGAAAAAAAATTTAGTTAGCACTTAGTGAACCAGAGAGGAAAGAAAAAGGTAGAAATATACCCCATGAGTTAATATGGGGACCATGCACAGTAAGATTTGGGCCTATCTAATTCCTTTTGAAGAGTGTTTTGGCATTTTTTGTGCTCTAAGAACTGATTTATTCAATAATTTTTCACTAGAAGTTAGGTACCTCCAAATCAAAATAGATTGATAGCACTCAGGACACTAAGGAAATGATTTAAGGCCTGCATTTGGACGGTTTGAGCTTGAATTTTCTACCCTTTGAAACAGCCCTTTGCTTACACTCTTTGAGCCTTAAATCCTATTTTTCTTTGATAAACACTGGAGTACTTGCACCTAAACCCGTTTGACCTGATTCAACCTTACCCTCACTCTGAGAATTCAAGAGGTAGAGTAAAAGTTGAAGATAGGTAGGCTGGGTTCAATATTTGGTGGAAGGAAAAGATAAAGCAACTGAAAAACAGCAGTATAGCAGTGGTTA
Organism: Chloranthus sessilifolius; assembly: GCA_021018995.1. Lineage (NCBI taxonomy): Eukaryota > Viridiplantae > Streptophyta > Magnoliopsida > Chloranthales > Chloranthaceae > Chloranthus > Chloranthus sessilifolius. The sequence continues at coordinate 47,673,986 of CM037596.1, forward strand.
TCTGTGGTAAACCAACACCAGAATGTAAAAAAGTATATAAAAGAAAAGAAAAAAAATAGAAGAGAAGTCAAGTGAACTATTTCATCTAGAAATTAGAAGGAGAAGAAGCTGGCCACTTTAACTGTGGAAAATATAAAGGAAGATGGAGTTGTGCTGAAATGAAGGTTGTGAAGTCATGAATCACTCCTTACCTTGTTGACTTCTCAATTTTGATCCATTGTACACCCTTCATTCTTTATAAACCTCACCCATAAGCCACATTACAACCCACTAAAAACCTTGATGATCCTAAGTGAAATGAGCTGTCATGTAGAGATGCAAAGTTGTCTAATCTATGGTGAAAATATTTGAGGATGTTAGAACTTAGATGCAATGCCCATGCTAATGCTAGCAGTTCCATTTCGGGGCTTGTTGTAGATATTTTAGGTGTTGATTATTGTGTGTAGAGTAAAATCAAAATAAAAGGGTGAGATGAAAGAGATGAAATCAGCACGTCTAAAATATCTAGACCTATAAGATGTAGGGCCCTTTTGTAAAAAGTTTTAAAAGTAAGAGTTAGTCCCACAGGGAGTAGTGATCTAAAACCTAATAGGCTGTATAGTAGACCTTAAGATCTGCTATAGATCTGGCAATTCTAGCCTATTCAAAGAAGAAAGAGTTTTTCGAGTGTCACTAGATCTAATTTATAAAACAGAAATATAAAACTAAATCTAAAAGATTGAGGAAGATGAATGGTAAAATAAAATATAAAATGGTGAGAAATAGATAGCTAGGGGCTGGTTCTTGTTGCAAAACAATTCAAGGCATGTGAATTTGCAGCTATCCTTCACTTGGCTAAAAGCACAAGTGCAAGGTAGAAGAATTCAAATTAAACCAAAAGCTTGAACTGATCTTAAGGGTATGATCTATCCACTTGAATGGTCACAGATCATCCTATAGACTTCATCCAATTCAAATGTTCAAATTGAAACATTAAAATCACTACAAATGTTGTGGATGCAAGGCTACAAGCTCAGGCATTCACAGGGATATTAAACCCAGAAAAATCAGATGGCAATCAATAGATCTACGAGTAAATTGAATTAGCTATTCCCAAATACATGAATCCTATAGACTTCTAATGGAACCACAAGATCTTCAGATTTAATCGGACTTTAAAATCAAGAATTTATTGAATCAAAATTACTTACAATAACCTTGTTCTCAGATCTGTAGTCTATGCATCAATCCACACATCTTCATGCTGAAATTATAATTACAAAACATATCTAAGTTGCTATCTAGATCTAATCCAACAGGCTGGATTAGGGAGAGAAGGGGGAAGAGAAAAAGGAAAAATAAAAGCTAAACCTAAATGAGTGAAGGAGAACTAAAGCTATTCCTTGGTTTCCTTGCTGAAGAATTACAGCAGCAAGGATGCTTATTTATACAAATGCAGTGATCCATGTGCTTTGAATTGCAGCCAATCAGAGGAGAGAATTTCCATTTCAGTTCATGCTAATCCATGTACTTAGCATTCCACCCAATCAGAGAGAAGAGAGAGATCCAGTTCTGTTATGCAGCTGAAGTAGTTTGCTTCCCACCAAGAATTCCCTCATTTGATTTGAAAAACAATTTGTACATGGGCATAATTCTTTTGTACTTTGGAGTTCTCATATTTGCCCCTGTTGTCCATTGGTATTTGCTAATGGAACCTTAAGATAGCTCTAGCTGCTAATTTTTACCAAAACAGCCCCTTTACATAAGAAATAATTTAGACTTGATGGGGGCCTGAGCTGCTGCAAATTGGAATGATTCTTTCAAGCATCTTTGGAGGGCTGTGGTTTAACAGATCTTGAGAGGTTTTGATTGCACTGCAACCAAGGATGGTTGAGTGGTGCTGCAAGTTGTGAGGATGTGAAGCTGCTCTTGCTCCATTCGATAGGTACTGAAGCCACACTCGACAGGATCTGCTCGAGAGGATAACAGTTGCTGAAGAGAAGATCTTGACAGGTTAGCTGGAGCTCTAAAGGATATATTCGAGAGGTTAGTGAACTGCTTCAAGTCAACAAGTTGCTGCTGAATCCATTGAGCATCCACTCGAGAGGATGAGTAGGGAGTCCAAACCTCTCGAGAGGATGAAGAGCTGCTAGAATTGGGAGGAACCTTGAGCTTAAACTGCTCGATTACATTACTTCATCAATGGAATTTATATTCAGCAGCTTGAATTTCTCTATTGTGCACCTAGCTGTTTAGTTTGCAACTATTCTGTCTTGAGTTGCTTTTTGTAGTGTGAAACTAATGTGCACACAAATTTATATGTCGCAGCTCAAATCCTCAATGTGCTAGCTACTATAGCTCATCAGGTTCAAGAACATGCTGCTGCTATTGGGTTGAACCACATGGCTATACTAATGTGTAAAGCAGAAGCTTATACTAAGCTTCCCAACTGTGCACATAGCTGCCATTTTAAGATCATGATGTTTTCAAAGCTTCACACAGCTAAGATACTTGAGCTCATCTCAAATGTTAGCTGCTGCACTATTCTGCCCAAGTTTGCCCACAGTAGAAGCCCTTAACCTGTCTAGATCTGCTCCATAGCCTAACATACACAGCATTGAGGCTCTTTGATTCCTTTTGACAATTGATAGCTCGAATGTGTATCTTGCGTACTCTTTCAGCAGCTATCGTAGCTTTAACTCCTCTTGGCACCTTTTACATGGATAGCTACATATTGCTGCCTATCTACAAAACAATATTAAAAAGCAATTATTACTCACTCTAAGCCTTAGCAAAAGCCAAGTTTAAGGGGTATAAAATGGTATAAATCAGTGATTAACACACCCCCAAACTGAATCTTTGCTAGTCGTCGAGCAAAGTGAATTTTAAAACACTTAACCTACAAAACTAAATGCCACTTTCGTAGAGAGCACGGATGCATTTAGCATATGCACCACGCCTTTTAAACCCCTAGGTGATCTCTAGTGGAGGAGTGGAGTCTCCTGAGGGTTTTCAGTGAAGGTACCCACAAACTTCTCCAATAAAATCAGTTAATATCAGTGCAGCATGTTAAAACAGAGTTCACACACCTTACTCATTCAACTTTTTAAAGGATTCTCAGTAGTAAATCAGCAGTTTAATACTGAAATTCTGCTGTAATTCCTTCACCATCAATCAGCTCATGTCAAGGCATAGTGTATGAAAATTAATGCAAAGCTCACCATTAATTTGAGAATTCTATTTTGATAATGCCCCCAACAAATTCAATTTCAGCCCCAAGTCTTACCAGAGCTGTCACTATTGGGGATTTCTAGTGTGCTGATTTATTGTGTAATGAAAAGAAAGGAAATAAAATCAAAGTAAAATAGAGGGTAGATTCAGCACAACTAAAATATCCTAGACCTATAAGATACAGGGTCCCTTTGTAGCAAGTTTTAATAAGAGTTTGTCCCACAGGGAGTAGTGATCTAAACCTAAGAGGTGTATAGTAGACCTCCATATCTGGCTACAGATCTAGCAATTCTAAGAAGAAAGAGAGCTTTTCGGGTGTCATTAGATCTAATTCTACAAAATTAAAATAAAACTAAACTAAAAGGTGGAGGAAAATGGATGGAAAAATAAAGATCAAATGGTGAGAAATAGGCAGTCAGGACCTGGTTCTTATTGCAAAACAGATCAAGATCTGAGGATATGCAACCATCCTTCATTTGGCTACAAGCACAAATGTAAGGTAGAAGAGTCCACTCTACACCAAAGGCTTGAACTGATCTTAAGTATATGATCTGTCTACTTGAATGGTCACAGATCATCTTATAGACTTCATCCAATCCAAAGGATTAAGGTAGAAGAATCCGATCTAGATCGGTGGTTTGGATTCACCTTATGGCTATGATCAGTCAACTTAAATGGTCACAGATCATCTAATAGATTTCCTCCATTCCAATGGCTTCGATCAGAGCATTAAAACTACTACAGATGTTGTTGATGCAAGGCCATAGGCTACCCACAGGCATATCAAACCCAGGGAAATCAGATGGTCATCAAGAGATCTACCAGTTAAGCGGGTGGGCCTTGGCCCCTCTACACAAATCCGATCGAGAATCTAATGGGATCACAAGATCTTTAGATTTAACTAAGCTTTAAAACCAATAATTTATCGCTTCAAACAAAATAACTTACAATAAACTTGTTCCCAGATCTGTACTCTGTGCATCAATCCACATTTCTTCATGCCAAAATTACAATTACAAACCAGATTTGAGCTACTATCTAGATCTAATCGAACATGTTGGATTAGAGAGAGAAGGGGGAAGAGAAAAAGAAAATAAAAACCGAAACTAAACCTAACTGAGCTAAGGAGAACTCAAGCTATTCCTTTGTTCATACTTTCCTTGCGGAAGATAAACAACAAAATATATGGGTATTTATACATATGCGTCAATCCATGTGCCTTGAGTTGCAACCAATTAGAGAGCAGAGGACTCAATTCTGTTATGCACAGCTAAGGTGTTTTCATTTCAGCCAAGGAAAATTGCCTGTGGATTGTTGTCCCATGTGCAGAGTTTTGTGCCCAGCTGATGTGTCTTTCCAGCTCTCAAAAATGCCCCTGCCGGCCACTGATATTTGCTAATGGAACCCGAGATAAATCCCTGAGATGTGTGGGACAATGGGATGTGTGCCCTAGAAGCATTGGAATCCCTAAAATGTCCCTCAAGTGTGAAATAGATGGTTGGAACCCATGCCTCGATAGGTTGGAGCTTCAGAACTTCAATCTCGACAGGTTCAGGCAACTGTTCGATAGGTTGGAGCTTCAGAACTTCAATCTTGACAGGTTCAAGCAACTGTTCGATAGATGGAATGGGCTTCAGGTGTGCATTCGACAGGATCTCGATAGGTTCATTCAACCATTCGACAGGATGCTCGATAGGTTCATTTCAGCATCAGAACCTCTCGACAAGTTCTCTATAGGTTTAAACAACCATTCGATAGGTTGCGACAAGTTCAAACAACCATTTGACAGGTTGTGACAGGTTCAAACATCCATTCGATAGGTTGCGATTGTTCAAATTTAGCCTTTTTTTTAGGGTTTAGGGTTTAGCATTGTAGCTTTATTTCAGCACATACCAGCTCGTGGGGTTCAACCGATCACTCGAGAGGTTGGATCTTATCATTTTAAACCACTTGAAGGGTTGATTTTCAATATGAACCACTCGTGGGGTTCACTAAATCATTCATTTAAACCATTCGAGTGGTTGCACCAGCCCTCTAAACTGCTCAAATTCCTCAAGTTTGCGGTTGTGCTGCTCATGGGCTTCCATCATCAGCTGGAGTAGATGACTTCAACAGTTAAAGTACTCAACTGCATTAATGTTGTAGTTGTATTATGCCACTTGAATTGCTTTGCAGTTGTTTGCATAAAATGCCTTGAGGTGTTGATTTGCTGCTATCTTCCATCCAAGGTGTTGCCTTGCTACAAACACAGAATGTTGCATTACTGTATAGTACCTCATTAACTTTTGGGCTTCACCACTCTCTTCTCAACAGGTCTTCAAGGCCCCCAAAGCATTCTAAAAAGCCCCAATGGTGTGAACCACCATGGTGCGTTTTCAATAAATCCATTAGCTCCACTGCTAAACACAAAATTTCTTCTTCTTGGCTTCAAAAGCATGGATTGCAGCATTAAGTTCTTATTTTGCTGTTATCTATAAAAACACACTTAAAAGACATTATTAACATGCTCAAAGGTCTATCATAGGTCAGGTTAAGGGGTAGAAAGTGGTATATTTCAGTGCTCAACACCCCCAAACCTAACCTTTGCTAGTCCTCGAGCAAAGTAAAATTTAAAACAACTAACCTATGAAATTAAATTCCACTTTCGTAGGGAACACGGGTGCATTTGGCACATGCACCAAGCCTTTTAAACCCCTAGGTGATCCCTAGTGGAGGAGTGGAGTCTCCTGAGGGTTTTCAGTGAAGGTATCCTCAAACTTCTCTAATAAAATTAGTTAGTACTAATGCAACATGCTAAAACAGAGTTTAAGTAAACAAAATAAATTCCACACCATGTCCATTCAGTTTTAGAGGATTTTCAGCAAAAAAATCATCAGTTTAAAACTAGAATGTTATGCTATAATTCTTTCATCATCAATCAGTTCATGTCAAGGCATTGTGCCTGAAAATTGATGCAGAGCTCACCTTTAATTTAAGAATTCTGGTTTGATAATGCCCCAAACACATTTGAATTTTAGACCCAAGTCTTACCAGGGCTGTTCACTCACAATAAAAATAGAAGGGTGCATCATTTCAGACAGCTCAAGAGCAGTTACATCCCTCAAATGGGACTGCAAGTATAAGCATAGGCATTGCTCTAACTTTTGAAAATTTCTAACTCTTTTCACCATAGATCAAATAAATCTTCATCTCCACATGACAACTCAATCCATTTCAGATCAGTAAGGACTTTTTATTGGGTTTTAATGCAGCTTATGGGTGAGGTTTATAAAGAATAAAAGGGTATAAAAAGGATTCAAATTGAGAAATCAATAAGGTAAGGAGATGATTCATGACTTCACCTTCTTCATTTCAGCATAATTCCATCTACTTCTTGAATTTTCAGATTTGAAGTGACCAGTTTCTAATCCTCTTTCTAGTTTTTCAATGAAATGACTTCCCTTTCTCATTCTTTTTTTTTTGCTTTTCTATTTTTTCTTTTTATGGATTGGGATGCCACAACTATACATCACACTAGCCTTCAAATATACTTTCTTCTTTTTTTAACCAAACATCGAACCTTACACCTCTAACCTCAGTTGTCCTCTTATTTCCTGATTTCTCAGATTGAGGGTGAACTGAAACAGGTCAAGAGGTTTTGGGTTTACATTTTTTGGTTTTAATCAAAGAAAAATTGGGATTTTTAGGGCTCAAAAGGTGTGTATCAAGGGCAGTTCAATTGTGGGGAATTTTAGGCTCAAACTGTCCCAGGGATGGCCTTACTTCATGTCTTCAATGTCATGAATGTTGTCAAGCCATTTCAACTTGGATTTGCCTAACTTCTAGTGATCAAAACTAGATCCATTCAGTCATTAGAGTAGAAGAATTTTCCAAGACACTCTTCAAAGAAAATTTTTTTAGGCCCAAATCTCATTGGGTATGGTCTTCCATCATATTTTCTGGGGTGTATCCTACAGTTTTCTCTCATTTCAGGTTTACTAAACATCAATTTTTTGAAAATTTTTAACATTTGCTTCATAAAAAATATTAAAACTACAGCTCATTTTTGTTTTAAAAAGTTTTTTTTTTTAATTTCCTCTTTTCCAAAAATTAGGTGGGAAATCACTTTCGTTTCAAAAACTTTTTCAACATGGCTGCACTAGCATTAACTCAATATGCTTGAATAAGGTACTGATGTAGTTGTTGAACTTTTACAAATCTGGAATTGTTGTGAAACGAGGAGAAAATGCATTGCAGCAGGAGCAGATCTGATTGAGTTTGCATCCCCTTCTCCTTTGCATTCATTTTCTATTTTTACATTCTTTTGACCAGCAGTTTTGCTGTGTTTGTTGTCATTCTAATTTTTTTTTATAACTCAACAAAACCAAATAAAATCATAAAGGCACATACACCCACAGGCATATCAAACCCAAGGAAATCAGATGGTCATCAAGAGATCTACCAGTTAAGTGGGTGGGCCTTGGCCCCTCTACACAAATCCGATCGAGAATCTAATGGGACCACAAGATCTTTAGATTTAACTAAGCTTTAAAACCAATAATCTATTGCTTCAAACAAAACAACTTACAATAAACATGTCCCCAGATCTGTAGTCTGTGCATCGATCCACATTTCTTCATGTCGAAATTATAATTACAAACCAGATCTGAGTTACTATCTAGCTCTAATCCAACATGGTGGATTAGAGAGAGAAGAGGGAAGAGAAAAAGAAAATAAAAACCTAAACTAAACCTATATGAGCTAAGGAGAACTCAGACTATTCCTTTGTTCATACTTTCCTTGCTGAAGAAAAATAACAGAATAGATGGGTATTTATACATATGCATCGATCCATGTGCCTTGAGTTGCAGCCAATCAGAGAGCAGAGGACTCAATTCTGCTATGCATAGCTGAGGTGTCTTCATTTCGACCAAGTAAAATTACATGTGGATTGTTGTCCCATGTGCAGAGTTTTATACCCAGCTGATGTGTCTTTGTAGCTCTCAAAAATGCTCTTGCCGGCCATTGATATTTGCTAATGGAACTCGAGATAAATCCCTGAGATGTGTGGGACATTGGGATGTGTGCCCTAGAAGCATTGGAATCCCCATAATGTCCCTAAAGTGTGAAATAGATGGCTGGAACCCGTGCCTCGATAGGTTGGAGCTTCAGAACTTCAATCTCGACAGGTTCAGGCAATTGTTCGATAGGTTGGAGCTTCAGAACTTCAATCTCGACAGGTTCAGGCAACTGTTCAATAGGTTGAATGGGCTTCAGGTGTGCATTCTACAGGATCTCGACAGGTTCATTCAACCATTCGACAGGATGCTCGATAGGTTCATTTCCAACTTCAGAACCTCTCGACAAGTTATCTATAGGTTCAAACAGCCGTTCGATAGGTTACGACAGGTTCAAAAATTCATTCGATAGGTTGCGACAGGTTCAAACATTCATTCGATAGGTTGCGACAGGTTCAATTTTAGCCTTTTTTTCAGCATTGTAGCTTGATTTCAGCATATACCAGCTCGCGGGGTTCAACCTATCACTCGAGGGTTGGATCTTATCATTTTAAACCACTCGTGGGGTTCACTAAATCATTCATTTAAACCATTCGAGTGGTTGCACCAGCTCTCTAAACAGCTCGAATTCTTCAAGTTTACAGCTGTGCTGCTCATGGGCTTCCATCATCAGCTCGAGTTGATGACTTCAACACTTAAAGTACTCGAGTGCATTAATGTTGTAGTTGTAATATGCCACTTGAATTGCTCTGCAGTTGTTCACATAAATGCCTTGAGGTGCTGATTTGTTGCTGTCTTCCATCCAAGGTGCTGCCTTGCTACAAACACATGATGCTGTATTACTGGATAGCACCTCATTAACTTTTGGGTTTCAACACTCTCATCTCAGCAGGTCTTCAAGGTCCCCAAAGTATGCTAAAAAGCCCCAATGGTGTGAACCTCCATGGTGCCTTTTCAATAAATCCATCAGCTCCACTGCTAAACACAAAATTCCTTCTTCTTGACTTCAAAAGCATGGATTGCAGCATTAAGCTCTTATTTTGCTATTATTTGTAAAAACACACTTAAAAGACATTATTAACATGCTCAAAGGTCCATCATAGGTCAGGTTAAGTGGTAGAAAGTGGTATATTTCAGTGCTCAACAGTCACTCAGAATAAACATGAAGGGTGCATCATTTCACATACCTCAAGAGCAGTTACAGCCCTCAAATAGGGCTGTAAGCATGAGCATAGGCATTGCTCTAAATCTTGAAATTTTCTAACTCTTTTCACGAGAGATTATGGAGATCCTCATCTCCACTTGACAGCTTAATCTATTTAAGATAAGTAGGATCCTTTTATTGGGTTGTAATGTGGCTTATGGGTGAGGTTTATAAAGAATAAAAGGGTAGAATGGATTCAAAATTTGAGAAATCATTAAAGTAAGGAGGTGGTCGTGACAACACCTTCTTCAGCTCAATCTTCATCTTCTTTGATATTTTCATATTTGAAGTGAGCAGTTTCTAATCTTCTTTTCAATTTTCCAATGAAATGACTTCTCTTTCTCATTTTTATTTTTCTTTTCTATTTTTCTCTTTCTTTTGTATTTTCCTCAAAAAAAAAAAAAAAATTTATGGGTTGGAATGCCGCAACTCCACAACTGAACACTGTTTTTCTTATATTTTCTCTCTTTTCCTTCCACCAAATATGAAATCTTGCTCCGCTAACCTCACTTCTCCCTCCACTTCCTAAATTCTCAGATTGAGGGTGAACTGAAACAGGTCACAAGAGGTTGAGGGAAAAAATTATTTTGGTTTTTGTCACAGAAGAATAGAATTTTCATGCTCAAATGATGTATACGAAGGCAGTTCAAAGGGTAGGGATTTTTAGGCTCAAACTGTCCAAAGGATGGCCTTACTTCATTTCTTCAATGTCATGAATGTTGTCATGCTGTTTCAACTTGGATTTGCATAACTTCTAGTGAGCAAGAATAGATTCAAGCAGTCCGTAGAGTAGAAAAATTACCAAAACACTCTTCAAAGAAAAAAAAATTGCAGGCCCAAATCTCACTGGGTATGGGCTTCTATCAAATTCTTGGGGTATATCCTCACAATTTTCTCTCTTTTTAGGTTCACCAAGCACCAATTATTGAAAATTTTTGACATTTGCTTTATGAAAGTGTTAGTTTCAACAAATTTCAGTTTTAAAAAGTTTTTAATTTCCTTTTTTTTCAAAAAATCAAGTGGAAAATCACTTTATTTCCAAAAAACTTTTATCCAACACTGCTGCACTAGTATTAACTATTCCATTAGCACACCTTGCCATACCCTCAAACCTACGATGAACTTTGCCTGCAATGTTTACACAGTGAGTAATTAGGGGCAGCAAGGTTAAAACAAGAAAGAAAAATGAACAGAAAAATAAAAGCTATATGCAACAAAGAAAAATAAAAGCTCAATATATGGATAGAAAAATAGAAAAAATGATATACAAATGAAAGAAAATTACTGCCAAAATAGAAATTCAGATACAAAAATAGTAAAACAAAATAAAAAATAGTTAATACAAACATCCAAAAATGAAGAAAATAAGTAAAAATAGTATACACATTTTCCTACAAAAAAAATCAACAAACTAAAAATAGCATTTAAACTAAAATTCCTAAAATAGAAAATCCTAAGACAATATCCTACAGTCAACTATGATAAGGTAAGGTCTGTGTCATGATGTGTTCTGTGCTGTGGATGTGTATGAATCAATATGAATTTCAAAGTAATGAAGCATGGAGGCCCACATTTAAAAACAGGATTCATACAAAGCTGAGACATATTAATAGTGAAAAGATCTTGAAAGTGAAAGAATTCAGAGGCTCCATTGAATTCTCAAAACAAAAATGTGATCCTCTGCTCATTAACTTTCATGATTCTTCCAAAATTTAAGAATCATAATCTCAGCAAAAGCAGTTCTAGATGGGGGTATATAAATGACATCAAAGAAAACAGCCCATCGGGTTCTGAATTTTTTTTTATGTTTTTATATTTTTATATTTTTAATTTTTTTTTTTATCAGACCAGGTTCAACACTTGCCCTTATTTACTACTACTGAAGAATACAAACAATATTCTTGAAAAAGAAATCTGAAATTTTTTGTTTGTGTTTATCATTTCTTTTAAATTTTTATTTGGTTTTCAAAAAATAACAGTAAATCGTAGAAAACAAACAAAAATATAGCAGTTTGCTGGTTTTAAAGAATTAAGAATTGAAAATGAAAAATAAGGAGAAGGGAATGCAAAATCAGGCAGAACTGCTCCAGCTGCAATCTATAAGATCCTCTTGTGGCTCCTGCTCCAGATCTGTAAAAATTCAAAAATTGCAGCAGTATTTTATTCCAATAGCTAGAAGGCAATGGAGAAAATTTTAGAAAAAGAAGAAAATTGTAGTAGTAAAACTGATTTTCTATACATGTACTGTAGCAGACATTTATTCAAACAGTTTGAATGCAATATACAAACCAGTAATAACACTAAAGAAAAATTAGATCTATAAAAATGAAAAACTCAGATCTACTAACTAGATCAAAACTCCTCGGCAGCAGCGCCAAAAACTTGTAGATATTTCAGGTGTTAATTATCTTGTGTGTGGAATAAAATCAAAATAAAAGGGTGAGATGAAAGAGATGAAATCAGTACATCAAAAATATCTAGACCTACAAGATACAGGGTCTTTTTTTAGCAAGTTTTAAAAGTAAGAGTTTGTCCCATAGGGAGTAGTGATCTAAAACCTAATAGGTTGTATAGTAGACCTCCAGATCTGCTACAGATCTGACAATTCTAGCCTATTCTAAGAAGAAAGAGTTTTACGGGTATCACTAGATCTAATTTACAAACAAAAATATAAAATTAAATCTAAAAGATTGAGAAAGATGAATGGTAAATTAAAATATAAAATGGTGAGAAATAGACATCTAGGGACTGGTTCTTATTGTAAAACAGATCAAGGCATGTGAATTTGTAGCTATCCTTCACTTGGATATAAGCACAAGTGCAAGGTAGAAGAATTCAAATTAAACCAAAAGCTTGAACTGATCTTAAGGGTACGATTTGTCCACTTAAATGGTCACAGATCATCCTATAGACTTCATCCAATCCAAAGGTTTAAATTGAAACATTAAAATCACTACAAATGTTGTGGATGCAAGGCTACAAGCTCAGGCATTCACAGGGATATTAAACCCAAGGAAATCAGATGGCAATCAATAGATTTACTGGTAAATTGAATGGGCTATTCCCAAATACATGAATCCTATAGATATCTAATGAAACCATAAGATCTTTAAATTTAATTGGACTTTAAAATAAACAATTTATTGAATCAAAATTACTTATAATAACCTTATTCTCAGATCTATAGTCTGTGCATCAATCCACATATCTTCATGCTGAAATTACAATTACAAAACAAATCTGAGCTGAATCTAGATCTAATCCAACAGGCTGGATTAGGGAGAGAAGGGGAAAGAGAAAAAGGAAAAATAAAAGCTAAACCTAAATGAGTCAAGGAGAACTAAAGCTATTCCTTGGTTTCCTTGCTGAAGAATTACAGTAACAAGGATGCTTATTTATACAAATGCAGTGATCCATGTGCTTTGAATTGCAGCCAATCAAAGGAGAGAATTTCCATTTCAGTTCATGCGAATCCATGTGCTTAGCATTCCAACCAATCAGAGAGAAAAGAGAGATCCAATTATGTTATGCAGCTGAAGTAGTTTGCTTCCCACCAAGAATTCCCTCTTTTGGTTTGAAAAATAGTTTGCACATGGGCATAATTCTTTTGTGCTTTGGAGTTCTCATATTTGCCCCTGTTGTCCATTGGTATTTGCTGATGGAACCTTAAGATAGCTCTAGCTGCTAATTTTTACCAAAACAACCCCTTTACATAAGAAACAATTTAGACTTGATGGGGCCGGAGCTGCTACAAATTGGAATGATTCTTTCGAGCACCTTTGGAGGGCTGTGGGTTAACATATCTTGAGAGGTTTTGATTGCAGTGCAGCCAAGGATGGCTGAGTTGAGCTTCAAGTCATGAGGATGTGAAGCTGCTCTTGCTCCATTCGATAGGTACTGAAGCCACACTCGATAGGATGTGGGAGGATTGCTTTTAGTTACCTGATCTGCTCAAGAGGATAACAACTACAGAAGAGAAGATCTCGACAGGTTGGCTGGAGCTCTAAAGGATCTATTCGAGAGGTTAGTGAACTGCTTCAAGTCGACAGGTTGCTGTTGAAGCCATTGAGCATCCACTCGAGAGGATGACTGGTGAGTCCAAACCTCTCAAGAGGATGAAGAGCTGCTCGAATTGGGAGGAACCTAGAGCTTGAACTGCTTGAATACATTGCTTTATCAGTGGAATTTATATTCAGCAGCCTTCATTGCTCTATTGTGCACCTAGCTGTTTAGTGTGTAGCTGCTCTGTCTTGAGTTGCTTTTTGTAGTGTGCAACAAATGTGCACATAACTTTATATGTTGCTGAGCTTCCTAGCTACTCAAATCCTCAATGTGTTGGCTGCTATAGCTCATCAGGTCCAAGAACATGCTGCTGCTGTTGGGTTGAACCACATTGCTACACTAATGTGTAATATTGAAGCTTATACTAAGCTGCCCAACTGTGCACATAGCTGTCATTTTAAGAGCTTGATGTTTTCAAAGTTTTGCACAGCTGAGATACTTGAGCTCATCTCAAATGTAAGCTACTGCACTATTTTTCCCAAGTTTTCCCACAGTAGAAACCCTTGACCTATCTAGATCTGCTCCATAGCCTAACATATACAGCATTGAGGCCCTTTGATTCCTCTTGACAGTTGATTGCTTGAATGTGTATCTTGCATATTCTTTCAGCAACTATCTTAGCTTTAACTCCTCCTCTTGGCACCTTTTACATGGATAACTGCATATTGTTGCTTATCTACAAAACAATATTAAAAAGCAATTATTACTCACTCTAAGCCTTAGCAAAAGCCAAGTTTAAGGGATATCAAAATGGTATAAATCAATGATTAATAGGGTTGTGACTGATCTTGAGTTGTTGAGAATGTGAACACCCTTATGTTTTCATTGTGAGAGATAGCCCTGGTAAGGATTGGGTTTGAATTTTAATCTCATTGGGGTTGTATACATACCTAATTTTTGAATCACTAGTGAGCTTTGTGCTGATTTGTGCACAATGTAATTCTAATGTGAATTGAATGGTGGTGATGCATTACATGCTGATATTTAGTTTTAATAGCATGCATTACTGCTGTACATTCCTCTAGTTTTTAAAGAATTGGTGTGGAATGAAGCTTAATTCATTAAATTATGTTCTGTCATTGATGCACTATTGTTAACTATTTTATTGGTGAAGTTTGTGGGTATCTTCACTGGAAGCCCTCAGCAGACTTCACTCCTCTACTAGGGACCACCTAGGGGTTTAAGAGGCTTGGTTCATATGCTAAATGCATCCATGCTCCCTACGAAAGTGACATTTTCTATTTTGAATAAGTATTTTTAATTTTATCTTTGCTCGAGGACTAGCAAAGATTAGGTTTACGGGTGTGTTAATCTCTGAAAAGTATCAATTTTTATCCCTTAACCTAGCCTTTGAGCATGTGAATAATGTGTTTTTGTTATGTTTTGTAGAAAATAGGAAAATAAGAGCTTAATGTACAATCCATGCTTTTTCAAGCCAAGAAGAGTGAATTTGATGCCAATCTGTGGAGCTGAGGCAAAATAAGAGAATGCACCATTGTGGCACACACGATGGTGACCATATTGCATGCCAAGGTGGGTCCTAAAAGTCCAATGGATGAGAGGAAGGTGGACCCAAATGAAGGAGGCTGCTGCAGCAGGCTAAGCACAACAGCAGTGTAACAGAGATAAGCCCTCACGAAGTTCACTTGAACACGTCGTGAGGTTCACTTGAACCTGTCGCGATGTTCACTTTATTCAAAAGAGTGCCTCGTGTAGTTGGCATGAGGCTCATAGGCCTACAACATATGCAAGCTCACGTAGTCCATGGCAGAACTCACGCAGCTCAGTGAAGAAATGGCCTCAGGAAGTACCTCATGCAGCTGTCGCGAGGTTCACAAGCCTACAACACCAAAGCACACAACAGATCTCGCGTAGACAGAGCTTCGAGAAGGCACGACATGCAACTCCTGCACGCTTCACTCATCTTTGCAAGAACACTAAAGCTACACACTATGAACCTTGCGAAGCTCAGAGCTTAACCTCGTGAGCTGCTACCACTCGTCGCCTAGCTCTCGTGCAAATCTCGCACTCTGTAATTCAACCTTGCAAGCTACTTATCAGCCTAGCGAGCAGCATTAAGCTGCTGCATTTTCAACCTCACGAGCTCCTAGATGATCTCAGTGAGCAGCACTTCAGCCCAGCGATAGCCTAGCGAGTGAGCACTTGAAGCAACTCCAGCTACGCGAAGCTCGGACCCCCAACTTCTCAACCACCTATTTCAATGTTCAGGGATGTTTTGGGTATTTCCCACTTCTAGGGCACACACCCCGAGGTTCCAATCTGTGCCACACACTTTGAAGCATCCATGGGCCACAGATGGGACACGGAATCAGCCTTAAATCTCTTGTTTTTGATTGGTTGTGTGCATTAGGGCAGCAGGGATTGCCTATAAATATCCTATTTTCTATTTTGTAAAGTAGCCAGGAATAGCCTGGTTCACTTAGGGTTTTACAGCCAGGTTAGCTTGCTAACTTTTAGGGTTTCAAATTAGGTTTTCTATTTTCGAGTTAGGGTTTTAGTTTTTTTTCTTATCCCCCTTTCTTCTTGCCCTAGCACAACAGTAATGCTAGGCTGGATCTTTATAACAGTTACGTTTATTCATAGTTTTACAATGGGTTTTGTATAAGCATTGTGAGCAGTTTTGGGGTTTGCACAGGCTGCTGCCTTGATGGCAAGCATTGTAAGTTTCTTTTATTCAATGCATTGCTGATTTTATTGCTCCATTAAATTTGTATTTTACCTATGTTTTTCACATAGATCTTTATAGGTTCGATGCTTCCATGGTTGCCTGAGCTTGTAGCCTTGCAACAATGGTGGCAGTAGCAGTTTTACTGTTCTGTCTTAGCATTGAATGGGGAAGGTAGCCTCTAGGATAGTCTGTGACTATTTGAGTGGACAGACTATAACCTTAACGAAGGTCTTCCTTGCAGATCTGAGATGGATTCTTCTTCTTTGCACTTGAGCTTGTAGCCTTATGGGAGATTGTGCAGAGCCTGACCTCCTCTATTTTGCATCACCATTATAAGAGTTTAGGTCTAAGTTTTATAGTGATTTGCAGACTTGTTGGCTGGGTCATTGCAGACCTTTTGTAGTAATGACCAGCTGAACTTAAGTCCTCTTTTAGCCTGGGATTTCAAGTAGTTTCCACTTGATTTCCCAGATCTGTTTGGTCCTATGAGCTTGTAGCCGTGCAAACATAGTGTCTGCAATGGTTTTCATGTGTTAACATGATTCATTGATTAGAGGAAATCTATTGGATAGTCTGGGACCATTTAAGTGAATAGATTATAGCCATAATAGCCTTAAGATCAATCCATTCTCTTGGGTTAGGTTAGATTTCTGATTTAATCAATGGGATTTGACCATCTCCCTTGGATAGTATGTGACCATTTAAGTGGACAGATTATAGCCTTAAGAGCAGTCTAAATGGCATGGGTTGAATTGGATTCATTTACCTTGCACTTGTGCTTATAGCCAAGTGAAGGACTGCTACATTTTCATTTCTAAATCTAAGTTGCAAAACTGATTTAACCTTCGTTGTCTACTTCTTCATCATTTTACTTTATTTTCTCACACTGCATCCAGCTTCTTTTCCCCTTCCTTTTAGCTATAATTTTTACTTCTATTTTTCTTTGTTTTAGGTTAGTTTTTGTGACACCTAAACTTCCTCTCTTTACCTTTAGGTTTAGAGTTGCCAGATCTGTAGCTAGATCTAGAGATTACTATACGACTTTTGTGGTTTCAGATCAATACTCTCCATGGGACAAACTCTTACTTCGTAAAACTTGCTACAACAGACCTTGTATTTCTGTAGGTCGGTGGGTTTTGGTTTTGTGCTTTTGTGTGTTCATTCCATCTTTTGATTTTATTTTATTTTATTTTTTTATGTGTGATTCTTTCCACATCTATTTTCAAACTAATAAAAAAAAGGACACTACTAAGGCTAACGCAACTAATACTTGCGCCAAGCCATTTCTTCCCAGAAATGGCTTGGTGCATGTATTACATGCGCCAAATCCCATATGAATTGTTAGGGTATTTTTAGTGCTTGCTACTGACTTTATTGGAGACAGTGATAAGAATGGGGTTAGTGAAAATCTAAGGTGGATTGAAGAGCAGCAAGCCTAAAAATGCACAGTCTTGCGAGATACAGGGCCTGCTATAGCAAGTTTTAATAAGTAAGAGTTTGTCCCACATGAAAAGTTGATCTAAAGCTCCAAGGGAGCTATCTTTAGTAGGCCTTCCAGATCTGGCAATCCTAAATGGAAGGGGATTGAAGGTCACTATTATCTAAATCCTAAGGTAACCTAATGCCTAAACTACAGAAAGGGTTGAGAAGAATGATGGAGTATGAGAAAATAAATATAAAAGGGTGAGAAGTAAGCTATTAGGTATAGATCTGATGGGTCTTATAACTCAGACTCAGATCTGCTGCTACAGAAATCCTGTCCATTGGCTACATTATCACCAAAGAGGAGAAAGCATCCAACTCACCCCCGTGCCATGATCCAATCCCTTATCGCTATAACCTATCCACTTAAATGGTCACAGATTATCCAATAGGAGAACCACAATCCAGAGATGGGTCAGAACAAGTTTATCATTGTAAGCTCTACTTCATCCAGGCTACCAGCTTAAGAATCTATAGGAACCTCAACCTCTAAAGTTCTATGTGTGGGGTTAGGCCTGCAATGTGCACTAGCCTGGACACACAGAACCAACAAGAGTTTGAGTACTAGCTTTTAAGCTTAGCTGTTCACTGCTTTAGAAAGACAGCAGTGATCCAGTCACAAGCCTACAATCTCTACAACCAGATCAAATCTGCCATCTGATGGTGGGTCTATACAAATACAGGGGAGTCTGTCTCTGCACAATCTCTCACAAGGCGACAAGCACAAGTGCAGAGAAGAAGGATCTGTCTTAGATCTGTGGATTGGCCTCACCCTAGGGCTATAATCTATCTACTTAAATGGCCACAGACTATCCACAGAGGCTATCCTCTTCACAAAAGTCTAAGACAGAACAAGAACATTGCTGCTGCCACCATGTTCACAAGGCTACCAGCTCAAGCTCCAATGGGGATTCAGATTTAGTGGATCCTGTGGTGGGGCTAGGCCTGCAATATGCCTAACCTGGACACACAGGTCACTTGGATCTAAATAAAACCTTAAAAACAATCCTCCATTGCTTACAGTACAACTTAGCAATAGAGGATCTCAAGGCAGCACCCTTGTACAGAACAACTCACAAAACACCAATCCCATACATGCATAAAATCCTATTATAAAACTCAATTAATTCTATTCCAAATAGACATACAAAGACATAGCCAACAAGTGTTGGACTATGGAGAGAAGGAAAAAGGAAAAAGAAACTGCTTAAACCCTAACCTTAGCCTACCGCAATTCTACAGTTGGTTTCAAGAAGGAGTACAGAAGACAAGTCTTTTAAACCCAAACTAGGCTTAGGCTTATATAGCAGTCCGCTCTCTGTGAATTAGGATTAGGAAAACCCTAATTTATCAATACTATTATGGCCCATTTCTATTTCTTGGATGCCTCGGGGCGTGTGCAAGGAGATTAGAGAATTGGAGTGCGTGCCCTAGTTGTTGAAAATTTCCAGATTACCCCTGCAGAAGTGGGGAGAAGTTAAGAACCTGAGCCTCGCTAGGTAGAAAGGCTTTTCAGGTCTTATCGCATGATAGAATTGGCCTCGCGGAGTTGATTTGACTTGAGGCTCCTAAAGTCGCAGGATTGGTACTTTGGTCATCGCGGGGATGCTTTGGTCATCGTGGGATTGCTCTTTCCATTTGAATGGTGTGGGGATTTTGCGCGTGGCTCGTTCCTTGATGAA
This sequence comes from Chloranthus sessilifolius, assembly GCA_021018995.1. Taxonomy (NCBI): domain Eukaryota; kingdom Viridiplantae; phylum Streptophyta; class Magnoliopsida; order Chloranthales; family Chloranthaceae; genus Chloranthus; species Chloranthus sessilifolius. The sequence goes on from CM037596.1 coordinate 47,693,312, forward strand.
TCCCGCAGAGATCCTCGCGAAGAAACAATGTGCATGGGCTTCTGGATTGCGCAAGCAGTTCCTTGAAAGTTTGTATCCCGCGGCCACTGTGCGACAATCGCGCACAGGAATGCCTAGAGCTCTCTCTCCTCAGTGAAATGCGTGAAGATTAAGGGCTCCTCTTTTGAGCTGCGCGAGTGCTTCGCGAGCGCTTATGACTAAGCCTCACGAGAACCGTGCGAAGTCTGCTTTTCAATCCCTTCTATCATTAAACCGCGTGAGAACGACACGAGCAGTTAGAGTGCTGCCTTCAAAAGCCCACGACAACTGCGCGAAGCATTCTCTCTGGTTCAATTGAACCCTGTGACATCTGTGCAAGGCATTCTTCTTGACTTGTTTCTGCTTTGCTGTGCCTATGCTGCAGCCAATTCTCTATCTGGGTTCAACGCCCTTTCTTCTGAGGAACTTTTGGGGCAACAGTGGGCTTCTTGGCATGGTTAGGGCCTTATTTGCAGCTGCTTCTTATTACCTACAGGATAGACTTAAAACACATTTATTAAATGATTAAGGGTCTAGCAGAGATTAAGTTAAGGGGTGAAAAGTGATACTTTTCAGGTCTTAACACACCCCCAAACCTAATCTTTGCTAGTCCCTTAGCAAAGCTATAACTAATTAAATGCCGCTTTCGTAGGGATCACAGGTACATTTAGCATATGTACCAAGCCTTTTAAACCCCTAGGTGATCCCTAGTGGAGGAGTGAAGTCCCCTGAGGGTTTTTAGTGAAGACACCCACAAACTTCACTATTAGAATAGTTAAGTATAGTGCAGTTAATGATAACACAAATTTCAATGTACAAAGGTTCATTCCACACCCATTCTTTAACACTTAGAGGAAACTGCAGCAGTGATGCAGGCCATTTAAAACTCAAAAGTTAGCATGTGTTTGCATCACCACCATTCATTTATCATTAGAAATTCAATGTGTAAAAATCAGTACCCAGCTTGCCTTTAATTCAAAATTCAGGTTGGATACAACCCCAATGAAGTCAAAATTTAGACCCAATTCTCACCAGGGCTATCTCTCAACATTGACAATCTGAGGGTGTTCACATTCAAAACAGCTCAAGAGCAGTTATAGACCCCAAATGGGCCTGCAAGCATGAGCATAGGCACAACTTTTAATTTCTGACATCCTCATGACTTTTCACCATAGATTGGACAACTCCTCATCTCCACATGACAGCTCATTTCACTTTGGATCTACAAGGTCTTTTTAAATGGGTTGTAATGTGGCTTATGGGTGAGGGGTAAAAAGAATCAAGGGGAAAAATGGGAATCAAAATTAAGAACTCAGCAAGGCAGGGAGTGATTCATGACTTCACAACCATCATTTCAGCAAAACTTCATCTTACTTGATATATTCCAGAATCAAAGTGGCCAGCTTCTCCTCTTCTTTTCAATTTTTAGATGATGTTCCTCTCTAGACTTCTCTTTCTCTTTTTTTTTTTTTATTCGATATTTTTATGATTTTTGTGATGAACTGCCACACAAATACCATTGATACACTGCTGTTCATAAGTTACTTTTCTTCACCTTCCACAGAATGTTGGACCATTCTCACTATCTTTAACTCCTCCTTTACCTTCTGAATTCTCAGAGTGAGGGTGAGGTTGAATCAGGTCATGAGGTTAAGGTGCAAGTATTCTGGTGTTTATCAAAGAAAAGTAGAATTTTTAAGGCTCAACTAGTGTATGCAAAAGGGCAGCTTTTAAAAGGTTGGATTTTTAGGCTCAAACTGTCCAATGAGGGCCTTGGATCATTTCCTTACTATCATGAGTGTTGTCAATTAGTTTTAATTTGGAGGTGCCTAACTTCTAGTGAAAAGGTCTTGATTCAATCAGTCCTCAGAGCAGAAATAATGCCAAAAATACTCTTCAAAAGAAAATGATGGGCCCAAATCTCACTAAATATGGTCCTCAAATTAACCCATGGGGTGTATTTTCACCTATTTCTCTCCTCTTAGGTTTACTATGTTCTAACTGAAAATTTTTCTGATGTTAACTTCATGGTGGTGTCAAGATTTTAACATTTTCAGTTTCGAAAAGTCTGTAAAAAATATTTTAATATTTTTACAAGTTTCCTCTTTGCAGCAAGTTAGGTGGAAATTGACTTTATTCATCCTAGTTATACCACTATTATTGCACTAAAATTAACTATTCTATTGGCAGACCTACCCTGCCACACCCCCAAACCATAAGGTGTAGTGTCCTCACTGGTTCAAATTTGTGAAAGTGCAGGAGATTCCATACAGAACAAATAAACACACAAGAAGACAAACAAAAATACATAAGGGCAGTGAAAGAGAACTAAGCAAAGAAGGGAAACTGAACATCATAGAACAAAAAGAAAAATTCATTAGAATTAAAAAAGATTACAAAAAGATTTACAATAAGAGAAAAAATAAAATCCTAAGAACAGACAAAATAGGGGGGGGGGAGAACAGGATCAAGTGGGAGTCGGTGGTGGAGGGTTTGAGGAAGATGGTGGGGGAGATGCAGGCGGTTCGATTTTTTTCTTCTTCTTCTCTCTCTTCTCCTTTTTCTTCTCCTCCTTGGCCAGGATCCTCTGGACCTCTTCATACTCATCCCACAGAAATTGTAATGGGTCCGGCTCCATAGGCGGTGGGGGGTCCAACCACATAGGATAGAATTTGTTTGGGAACTCGTTGGGTTTGTCATTCGCCATGGTTATGAGGAGGGCCGAACTGCAAGGGTTAGAAGAGAAAGGATGAGATGAAGACGAACTAACTTCGTATTTAAAATACTTGGACGGTAGAAAATGAATCGGCATATTAAAGTTTTATCCCTTTCCAAGCTTGGCAATAAATTGTGGGTGTTCGGAGAATGAGGAATCACACAACTAATTATGGGAAAAGAAAGCACACACAAAATGATGGTCTAAATTTAGCCTTGGTATTTAAGGTGATCTCGTGTATCGCGCAGCTGCACACTGGAAGATGTGGAATTTTGCTTTGCGCGCGCTCAGGACGCCACGAGCAAGCTCTGACATGGCCCACGATTATGAAAATGAGGCCATTTTAATCTCTTGATCGAGATCAACACTCGACCTCTGTGCACCATTTGTGCTGAGGTCTGTACTTGCACAATGTCATGCATCCACTCAGTTGCCATCTACATCTACCCTTCACATGGATTCCTATTGCAATTGAAAATAGCCTCCCTAAATTCATCTCTCATGTTATTGACAAAAGTGAACAATATGAAGACTAAATTAAAAAAAAGAAAAATTAAACAAGCACACAGAACAGATATGGCACATAAATCAATATATAAAAAAAGAAAAATTCTATTAACTTGGAAAAACATGTACAATTGTAATTATAATATCTAGAAAAGAAGTGCAAAGGCACAAAAAGCCTAATCTACAATCTAGGTTCTAAGAGGAGGAGGAATCTGAATCTGAATCTATGAACCAGTCCCAACCCATCTTTTGAGCATGTTTCCTAAGGGCAGCTTTGTCCTCTTTCTTGCGGGCTTGCTTCTCAGTTGGACTTGTTTTCTTCCTAGCTTTGCCCGCAGCTGGAGTCTTTTTCCTAGGCTGCCTTGGTTTCTTTGGTTGGGCTGGTGGTTTCTTGGCGGTAGGAGCTTTTGGTGCCCTCACCCTCATCTTTCTGGTTTTGGGTTCAAGAGGGACCATAGGAGATTTTCCTTTATCTTCCTAAGTGGGGGCCACTGGGGACTTCCCTTTTGCTTTGGGCTCAGGCTGGCCAGGGGGTTTTGCCTCCTCAAACTGGGCAGCTGGCTCTTTGCCAATTTTAATAGAGACTGCTGTGTAAGCAGTCCGCTTAGCAGTGACTTTCCTCTGTTTAAGATAAGTTTGCTCTGTAGTAGGTGCAACAGGGGTCTTGGTAGGTGGATGCTACTCTGTAGGAGGTGATGAAGGAGGGGCAGCAGGGGCCTTCCCTTTCTCTGGCTGGGAAATTGGTTATGCCTCCTCAGACTGGGCAGCAGGTGTTGGGGTAGCTTTAGGCTCAGCTTTTAGCATGCAGATAGAGAGTGGGGTGGGCTGCTGAGCTGCCTTTTTGGCAGCAGCCAATGCAGCTTCCAATGAGGCTATCTGGATTTTGGCTTTGAGGAGGTCTGTTTCATGAATTTCCTTTTGGAGTCTGAAGATCTCCTAGGCATTGTTGAGCCTCTTTTCAAAAAGTCTTGCTTTCATCTTCTATACTGTAGTGTTGGCTTTCTCCAGCTCCACATTCAGCTGACGATAAGCAGTCATAGATTTGGCCTTCTGATAGGCCTCCAAGATATATGTCCACCCCAGGGAGATACCTAGTAGTTGCTTTCTGTGGGCTTCCTTCATTTCATCAATCTGCTGCAGTAGGGGGGCCTCAATGGACTGTCTAAGTTGGGCCATGCCCCTCAGGACATCCCTCCTAAGGTAGGGATTGTCCCTCATGGCATGGAGGATGGTGAGGTAGGGAGGGATGTAAAAAGAGTATTTGGGGGCGATGGAAAGAGAGGAAGTGGAAGGAGCAAACTGTGATTGGTCCGGGGTGGGGGAAGTGGGGTGAACGGTAAGTCTAGTTGTTGGGGAAGGGTAACAGGTTCTGGGTCTGTTTGGGTCTGCTTGTCAATGAATGTTGGAGGGGGAAGGATAAGAGATGGGAACAAAGGCATGGGGGGAAAAGAAAATGGGGTAGACTCACTTGGAGTAGGGGGTGAGGGTGGAGAAAAAATGGGAATGGTGAAAGGTATGAAAGAGAATGGTGGGGTTGGTGGGATAAAAGGGAATGTGGGTGGTGAATGGGGTTGAGAGTCAGGGTTGGAGTCTTGGATGTGAGAGTCAGGGGAAAGGACCAGGGGGGTTGGAGTGGATTGTGGAGGGATGGGTGGGTTGGTTAATGTCTGTAGGGTGGATTTGATGGATGTGAGTTCAGTCTGCATCTGGTCCTGGGTGTATGTAGTGGTGGATAGTTTGGATTGGATGCCTTGGATGAGGGAGAGGATGAGTGTCAGTGTGTCTGGGCTGGGAGGTTGAGTTTGTGTAGAAGAGGGCACAGGTTGAAAAGGTGAGGAAGGTGCATGTTGGAAAGTGGAAGGAGGGGGAGATTGGGGTTCTGGTGAGTAATGTTGTGATGTAATTGGGGAGTCCGGGAGGGGGGTGTAGTGGTTGGGCATTGTGTCAAGGAAACTAGCCATAAAGGCTTGGAATCCTGTGGTTGTATTAAGGTTTAAGTCTATGTCTGGGAATGGGGATGTGGTAGGCATGGGAGGGGTGGTGTCTTCGTCAATGTGAGGTGTGTCAGTAGGGATAAAAGGGATTGTGGGTGGTGTCTAGGAGATGGTAGGGGTTGTCTCAGTGGTTTTCCTTTTTTTGTAGGAAATGAGTGGAGGGCTGTCAGGTTTATGTGAAGAGGATGGGCGTATTGGGGCTGTGTATTGTGGTAGGGTAGGGGATGGTGAGGGGCTGACATGGGAGGTGGTATCCTCCCAAGTACCAATCACAGGAGAAGGGGGTGTGGGGATGGAAAATGAAGAGAGAGGAGGGTGAGAGATAGATGGAATAGGGGTAGTGGATGCTGGAGTAAACGGTTGGGGGGCTGAGGTGGCTGCTGCAGCAGTGGTGGTAACAGGCTCTGGAAGCACCTCTTTGGTAGCAGGGGTAGACCTTGGGACAGCTTCCTCAGCAGCTTGCTTGGTAGGGGCCTGAGCCTCAACTTTCTTCTTCTTCTGGGCCTCCATCAGGCTCCTATTGATTCCCCATTGCCTCTTGGCAAAAGTAGTAGGGGCAAGGGTGGTAGTCTCCTCAATTTTTGCTATCTTGTACCCCCCCTTTATTAGCAGCTTGGTGATGACTCTGGCATAGGGGAGTGTGTGTGGATTCTTGTTCAGCCCTAACTTCTCCACCAGATCTTTCATAGCTTCAAACATTAACTGGAAGCCATGGCCCAGAGAGAAGGAATAGATAGCATCTAGAATGGGCGCTCTCCTCTCCTGCTGATGTCCTGAGTAGTAACTGTTCTTTCTTAGGACTTGGTCGATGAATAGGAGTTCAGACTCCAATTCACTTCTTCTGATTGAATCCCCTGAGGCCTTTAATCCTCTAGTCAAAGCCCTTGCAATTGTATCAATTGAGGCACTCTGGGGAGGGCCATATCCACAGCTAGGGTCGAATGCGGCTGGGATGCCCAATACTTCTGCAATCACTTTGGAGCCAACTAACATTTCAAAGTTATCAGTCAACACCAGCAAGCCTACTTGTCCATCCTTGTCTTTTTTGACCCTGATGTGCTGGTAAAAGAGTTGGACTAGCCTACGGTAGGCTAGTGTTGGAATTCCTCTCATCAAGGGTGTCAGACCCGCCTTGCTCATAAATTGAACTATAGGGGCAGAGAAAGGCTCCTTCTCAAAGAATGGCAGGTCAAAAGTAGTTTCAGGCTCCAAGGGGATTGAAGCCATGAGCTCTGAAGGAGTAGAAAACTCAGGGGTTGGCTCCTCCACCTCCTCAACCACTTCCTTCCCTTTTTCAGGTGCCTTTGAAGTCTTGGCCTTCTTAGGAGTGGTCTCAACAGGGGCCTTATCCTTGCCCCTTTTCTTTGGTGCGCACTTAGGGGCCATTACAAATTCTATCCTGAAAGATGGGAAAGGGAGATTGAGATCTGAGTGCCTACCCAAAAATCCTAGGGTTTGGTTCGATCTGTCACACAGGGCACCACGAGATCTCTGAGCAGAGGGCAATAGATGGGGATGATGCTAGGAACTAATCTGTAGATTCTTGGTGTGAATGATGGGCTGTAGGATCGACGCTAGAGGAGAGAGGAAAAGGAGCGCCGACAGTTAGGGTTTCGCTAGATGAAGAAGGAAGAGAGAGTACTAGGAAGGGAGATAAGTGCGGGGTTAAAATACTTGTCGCTTAGCTTGGCGCGCTATGGAATATCTGGTTGCGGGATTGGGAATGAAACCTAGCGAAGGTGCTTATTTAACATGGATTGCGCGACAATCTCCCAGGTTGACCTTGGAGCGAGCGACAGTATGTGAAGAATTCATGTGAATTGTGCGAGAGGCTCCTAGGCCTCCTTTTGGATTGCGCGAACGGCTCTGAGGTTCACTCTGAATCTCGCGACAACCTTTGAATCTCCCGACAGCTAATGAAGTATTCCTTTTGAATTGTGCGAGTCTCGCAGGCTTCCTGCTGAACCTCGCGACAGCTAGTGAAATGCTCTATTTGGATCACGCGAGAGGTTCCCAGGTTTACATGAATCTTGCGACAGCTATTGAAATGCTCTATTTGGATCGCGCGAGAGGTTCCCAGGTTTACTTGAATCTTGCGGCATCTATTGAAATGCTCTATTGGGATCGCGCGAAAGGTTCTCAGACCTCCTTTCAAACTCAGCGACAGAAAAGTAGTAAACGTAGAGCATGTGCTCTCAGTTCTATCATTTCCATTTGTGCTGTGGCAGGATCCTAGGCATGACTCTCATCATCAAGGGTACCCCCAGACACATTGAAATCAACCATTCAAGTAAGGACAACAAAAATAACCTCCCACATTATGCATTCAAGCAAAAACAATCAATTCAAGAGCAGTAATAATCAAACCAAGCATAAAAATTTAAACCAGACATGTCCAGATTCAAGTGGGGCCACTAAAATTTCATAGAGAATTTGAGCAAAGAAAGCAAGATAAATTTAACAAAACCAAAGTACATATGATACAATATTGACACACCCATGGATCAGTTTAATGAAGGATCCCCTTGAAAGTGAATGGTGTCCATGGGTTCAGCAGGTTTTTCAAAACAAGGCTTAATCCTCTAGCCATTCACCTTGAAGGTTTTCCCAGACTTGGGATCCTTTATTTCCACAGCACCAGATGGAAAAACACTCATGACAATGTAGGGACCTTCACATCTGGATTTCAATTTGCCAGGAAAAAATTTAAATTTGGAGTTAAATAACCAAACCTTGTCACCAACTATGAAGCTCTTTCTCAACAGCCCCTTGTCAAAGAAAGCTTTGGACCTTTCCTTGTAAAGCCGGGCATTGGCATATGCATCCATCCTCAGCTCATCCAATTCTGACAGCTGCAATAGCCTGTGATGACCAGCAGAAGTTAGGTCTAGATTTAAATATTTGATGGCCCAATAGGCCCTATGTTCTAACTCTACTGGGAGATGACAAGCTTTGCCATAAACCAGTCTGAAAGTGGACATCCTAATGGGAGTCTTATAGGCAGTCCTATAAGCCCACAGTGCATCATAAGCTTTTCAGGCCAGTCCTTCCTGTCAATCCTCATAGTCTTCTCAAGGATATGATTGATCTCTCTATTAGAAATTTTAACTTGCCCACTGGTTTGTGGGTGGTAGGGAGTAGCAATCCTATGGGTGATAGAATATTTCTTGAGCAAGCTCTCGAAATTTCTTATGTAGAAATGGCTACCCCCATCACTGATAATGGCTCTAGGGGTGCCAAATCTTGAGAAGATATTTTGCTTTATAAACTTGAGGACAACCTGATTATCATTAGTTCTTATGGCAATGACTTTTAGCCATTTTGAAACATAATCCACTGCCACTAAGATGAAATGATAATCATTTGAAGGAGGAAAGGGGCCCATGAAGTCAATACCCCAGACATTAAACAGTTCCACAACAAGGAAGGGTTGCAAAGGCATTGAGTTTTTTTTAGACAGCCCTCCTAATTTTTGACATCTTTCACAGGTCTTGCAGTGTGTATTGGCATCTCTGAATAAAGAAGGCCAATAGAACCCACACTGAAATATTTTGTCAGCTATTTTTCTTCCACTAAAGTGGTCTCCACAGGCATTTTCATGGCACATGGCTAGAATACTCGGGACATCACTTTCTAGAACACATTTTCGGATGATTTAGTCTGCACAATACTTGTATAAGCAAGGTTCCTCCCAGAAAAAGAATTTGACCTGTCAGAAAAATAGGTCTTTGTCCATTTTGGTCCAATGGGCAAGAATCTTGCCTATAACTAGATAATTGACTATGTGTGCATACCAAGGAACTAAGGATTGGATGGCAAACAATTGCTCATCTGGGAAGACATCATTTGTAGCAAGGTCATCAACACCTTTTTCCAACACAATTCTGGACAAGTGGTCAGCCACCACATTTTCTACACCCTTTTTGTCCTTGATTTCAATGTAAAACTCTTGCAACAGGAGTATCAATCTAATCAGCCTAGGCTTAGCATCCTTCTTGGACAGTAGGTACTTTAATGCTGAGTGGTCTGTGAAAATTATAGTTTTAGGCCCAAGTAGGTAAGGTCTAAATTTGTCCACAGCAAAAACCACTTCCAGAAGCTCTTTCTCAGTTTTGGTGTAATTCAGCTGAGCTTCAGCAGGTGATTTGCTGAGATAGGCAATGACCACAGGCAGCTTATCTTTTCTCTGACCCAAAACAGCACCTATTGCCAAGTCGGATGCATCCCACATCAACTCAAAGGGCAGTGTATAGTCAGGTGTTTGGAGTACAGGGGCAGAGGTGAGGCAAATCTTCAAAGTTTCAAAAGCCTCAAGATATTCAGCAGAAAAGTCAAAGGGCACATCCTGGCAGAGCAGGTGGCACAATGGTTTAGCAATTTTGCTGAAGTCTTTGATGAACCTCCTGTAGAATCCAACATGTCCAAGGAAAGATTTGATTTGTTTGACTGTTCTTGGAGGGGGCAAATTTGTAATGAGGTCAACTTTGGCCTTATCTACCTGAATCCCATCTTCAGACACTACATGGCCCAACACAATACCTTGTGTTACCATGAAGTGGCTCTTTTCCCAACTTAAGAGCAAATTGGTCTCCTCACATCTTTGCAAGACCAGGTGGAGGTGTTGCAGACATTGGCCAAAATTGTCCCCATAGACAGAGAAATCATTCATAAAAATTTTCAAGAATTTGTCAATCATATCAGAGAATATGGCATACATACACCTCTGAAAGGTGGTTGGGGCATTACACAGCCCAAAAGGTATCCTTCTGTAAGCAAAGGTGCCGAAAGGAAAAGTAAATGTAGTTTTCTCTTGATCAAGAGGGTGCACAGGGATCTAGTTGTACCCTGAGTACCCATCAAAAAAATAGTAAAAAGCTTTCCCAGCCAACTTATCCAAAATTTGATCAATAAACGGGAGAGGAAAGTGGTCTTTTCTGGTCTTGGAGTTGAGCTTCCGATAGTCTATGCAAACCCTCCAACTAGTGGTCTCCCTGGCTGGTCTCAGCTCTCCAGATTCAGTTGTGATAACTGTTATGCCAGATTTCTTGGGCACCACTTGGATAGGTGCCACCCATTCATAATCAAAAATGGGGTAAATTACCCTAGCATCTAGCAATTTAATGATTTCTTTAAGGAACACTTCCTGCATGTGAGGATTCAATTTCCTTTGTATTTCCTTGGAGGGTGTTGAGCCCACCTCTAGATAGATCCTGTGCATACAGATTGATGCATCAATCCCTCCTAGATCATCAATGGGCCAGCCAATTGCCTTCTTGTGCTTCCTCAAAACTATTAGTAATTCTTCCTCTTGCTCATTGGTAAGAGAAGAGGAGATAATTACAGGAAGTTTTTCATCTTTCTTAAGGAAAGCATATTTCAATGTTTTTGGAAGCTTCTTGAGTTCCAGAACAGGGGCTTGCTGGATGGATGGTAGGATTGGTGGTTTGTTGGTTTGAGGAAGGGGCAAAAATGTAGGTTTCCAAATGGAATGCTGCACTAAGCCCACAGAAGACTTCAATGTGGACATATCTTCTGGCATTATAGCTGGGCTTCCTTCCTCTACCATATCCCAAACTTCAGTTAAACTTGTGACAATGTTGCCCCACTCTAGCAGAGTGGGCAGTTCTTCTTCAACAACTTCTTCTAGTATATCCACTTCAAAGCATTCCTCATTGTCCAGCTGAGGGTACTTTGCACTGTTGTACACATTAAGTTCAACCTTCATATGACCAAAAGTTACCTCCATGATCCCAGACCTTCATTGAATGCATGCATTGGCAGTGGCTAAGAATGGTCTGCCCAAAATAACAGGTATCGGGGATGTACTCTTGTTGCAGCCCATGTCCAAAACAAGGAAGTCTGCAGGGTAAAAGAACTTGTCCACCCCCACTAAGACATCCTCTATCACTCCCATGGTTCTCCTTTCAGACCTGTCAGCCATTAACAGCACAATGGGGGTAGGTTTTAGCTCCCCCAAACCTAGCTGTAGATACACACTGTATGGCAGGAGGTTAACATTGGCTCCAAGTTCTAGAAGGGCTCTTCCAATTGTGTGGTCTCCAATTATGCAGGGAATAGTGGGTATCCCTGTGTCTTGCAACTTCTCAAGCATTGTCATGCTGAATACAAAATTAACTGTATCAGTTGATAAGACCTTTTTGGACAAATGGCCTCTAGCTTTCCTTTTATGAGTACAAAGGTCTTTCAGAAATTTTGCATAGGCTGGGACCTGTCGAATTGCATCAAGCAGGGGCAAATTGATTTTTACCTACTTAAAGGTCTCCATCATTTCCTCTATCTATGCATTCTCCTTATCAAAAGGGGCAGGGCCACTCAAGGCCTGAGGAAATGGCAATTGAGGTATTGCTGGTTCCTCAGCTGCAAGCCTATCACTGTACTTTTGTTTTTTTCTTTTTTCATATTTTATTTCTTGCTGAGGCTCAACTACAGCCTCTTTATTTTTCCCTTGTTGCAGGGTAGCAGGCAACTCTTGACTCTGTGCTCTAACAAAGTCCTTTCCACTTTCACTCGACAGTTCTTTGGGAATGACCTCTCCTTGTTCCTTTCCCACCTAGTTGTCTACCAGCCTGCCAGACCTTAGGGTTGTGATGGCATTAGCCCCCTCAAAACTTGAGGAGCCTTCTCCAATCGAATTTGGCCCTTAGGGTTGGCCACTGGCTGGCTTGGCAACCTGCCCTCTTCTCTTTGGCCAAGGCATTGGATATTTGGCCAAGCTATCCTTCTATTTTCTTTATGCTTTGGCTGTGAGAAGTCAAAATCTGAGTCAAGACTCCAAGGCATTGCAATGAGGTCAAAACTTGGTCCTCGAAAGAAGCATTTCGAGGCTGAGGTGGGGGAACTACCAATTATTTTTGCTGCTGGGGCTGCTGCTGATGCTGAAAATTTGACCTTGGGGCATATTCTTGGTTAAATTGCTGTTGTGGCCTTTGAGGTAAGGCCAACATCTGTTGTGGCTGTATATAATTGTCTTGCCTCCACGTCAAATTTGGGTGGTCTCTCCATTGGTAACCAGCATTTTAGTGCTAGTATCCAAATGGCTGTTTATTGTAGCCACTAGATTATTGTTGTCCAAATGATTGGGCAGTAGCAGCCTGTTCCATCACATACTTAGGGTATTGCCCTACAGATGGGCACTCTTCCACTATGTTGTGGAGATTAGAATATCAGACATGCCTCCATCACTTGTGCTGCCAATCTGGGCTGCACCACAGTTAATAGTTTATCAAACTTATCAGAAAGATTGGCCATCTGCATTCTCAGGTCATTGTTTCCAATAACTTCATACATCTTTCCTTTGGAAGTTTTAGCAAACCCCAACTTAGGAGAAGGCTCTTGAACAGTCCTTGACGAGGACACCTTTTGGAAAGCATTTTCACTGATAACCTCGAACAAGTCCCATGCCTCATCAGCTGTTTTATGCATGTAAGTTCCACCACAAGAGGCATCTACCATGTCTCTATTTTTCTCATCAATCCCATTATAGAAGCTCTAGACAAGCTGCCAGTCAGGGATCTTGTGGTGGGGACATTGTTTGAGCATCTCCTTAAATCTGTCCCATGATTGATTAAAATCCTCAGTTGGGGATTGGGCAAAAGCAAGTATTACTTTCCTCAACTGGCTACTTTTGGTCTTTGGGAAGAATTTGGTCAGAAATCTTGTCTGGAGGTCTTTCCAAGTAGCTATGCTGTTGTTTGGGAGAGTAGCTAACCAGGTGCTGGCCCTGTCCTTTAGGGAGAAAGGAAAGAGCCTTAACCTAGTGGCTTCTGGTCCCAAACCAGCAATAGAGAATGTGGTGCATAGGGCCAAGAATTGGTCACTGTGCTTGTAAGGGTCTTCCTTGATAAGCCCATGGAAAGAGGGAAGCATTTGGATGATGGAGGCTTTAAAATCATAGTTTCCCTGAACATCTGGGAATTGAATGCTGAATAGAGAATTATAATCATCAGGAACATTCAATTCCTTCAATGTTCTGGGTTGCTCTTCACCCATGACTGCTATCTCCGTTTTAGTAGGGGGCTTAACTGTGGTATATCTGGGCCTGCTTGTTCTTCTACCCCTTTCTATCTCAGGGTTAGGAGGCTCTAATATAGGATTGAGAGATCTCCTTCCTAACATGCACACACACCAACAACAGGGAAGACTACTTGCAGACACATTGCACTTAACAAAATTACAACTATTCTAATCAACTGTTATGGAATTTTCAAAGGAGAAATAGACTGAGTTTTTGAGGGTTAGAGAAGTGCAAACAGAGGTAGCTAGACTCTCAGTGCAGTTCTACTTTCCTTCTCTGCTGCTGTCCAGATCTGCAAGAAAAATTCCAAATGTAAATCAGCAGTATCAATTATTCACAAGCACAGCTTCCAAAGAAAAAAGAATACAAAAATCTAGGGTCTACTAATAGATCAAGATTCCCCGGCAGCGGCGCCAAAAACTTATTAGCGTATTTTTAAGTGCTTGCTACTGACTTTATTGGAGACAGTGATAAGAATGGGGTTAGCGAAAATCAAAGGTGGATTGAAGAGCAGCAAGCCTAAAAATACACAGTCTTGCAAGATACAGGGCCTGTTGTAGCAAGTTTTAATAAGTAAGAGTTTGTCCCACATGGAAAGTTGATCTAAAGCTCCAAGGGAGCTATCTTTAGTAGGCCCTCCAGATCTTGCTACAGATCTGGTAATCTTAAATGGAAGGGGATTTAAGGTCACTATTATCTAAATCCTAAGGTAACCTAATGCCTAAACTACAGAAAGGGTTGAGAAGAATGATAGAGTGTGAGAAAATAAATATAAAAGGGTGAGAAGTAAGCTATTAGGTATGGATCTGATGGGTCTTATAACTCAGACTCAGATCTGCTGCTATAGAAATCATGTCCAATGGCTACATTATCACCAAAGAGGAGAAAGGATCCAACTCACCCCCGTGCCATGATCCAATCCCTTATGGCTATAAGTTGTCCACTTAAATGGTCACAGACTATCCAATAGGGGAACCACAATTCAGAGATGGGTCAGAACAAGTTTATCATTGTAGGCACTACTTCATCCAAGCTACCAGCTCAAGAATCCATAGGAACCTCAACCTCTAAAGTTCTGTCTGTGGGGCTAGGCCTGCAATGTGCACTAACCTGGACACATAGAACCAGCAAGAGTTTGAGTACTAGCTTTTAAGCTTAGCTATTCACTGCTTTAGAAAGACAGCAGTGATCCAGTCACAAGCCTACAATCTCTACAGCCCGATCATATATGCCATCTGATGGTGGGTCTATACAAATACAGGGGAGTCTGTCTCTGCACAATCTCTCACAAGGCGACAAGCACAAGTATAGAGAAGAAGGATCTGTCTTAGATCTACGTATTGGCCTCACTCTAGGGCTATAATCTGTCCACTTAAATGGTCACAGACTATCCACAGAGGCTATCCTCTTCATAGAAGTCTAAGACAGAACAAGAACATTGCTGCCGCCACCATGTTCACAAGGCTACCAGCTCAAGCTCCCATGGGGATTCAAACTTTATCATAACCCCAGATATTTGGAAACCGTGCACATCATGCACCATACACATGTACGTGTTATTCACAAGGGAACCAAAACTAACATGTATACACTATGTGTGTATGTGGGAAACACACTAGTGTTCCCTAATGTATATCTACATAAGTGAAAGAGAGAGGAGAGAAGAGCCCCATACGTAACCTAATTCTAGCCTAAATAGAGGGAAGGAAAAATAGAGAGAAAGAAAAGAAGAGCCTAGTAAAGGGGGGCTAGGGTTTTGTTGGGACTTAAATCGGTGGAAGAAATGGAGAAAAGGTTGGATGAGGAACCTCGAAGATCTCTTCGTCTAGTAGAGTTTTGAATCGTGGATCGAACTTGTGCGAGACCTATCGTTTGAGGTATGTCAAATGCATGATAAATGCTTAGGCGTGTTTTAAATAGTGTATAGGATGTTGGTTGAATAACTTTTAATGATAATAAGGTCCGAAGGGAGGAAGAAATAGTTTCTCAAACAGATCGAGGAGTTAAAATTATTGCTCCTCGCTCGAGCGGTCTAAATGGCTTGCTCGAGCGAGGACAGTTTATAAAAATTTAGTTCTGGGCTCACTCGAGCGAGGCTTCCTGTAGAGCTTAAGATGGCTCATTTTGAACCGCTCAAGCAATCTCATTTTAACAGCTCGCGCAATGTCTTGTGCTCGCTCGAGCGAGGTCAAGTGACCGCTCGAGCGAGGAACTTGCTCGCTCGCGCGAGGCACCACACAGATTTTGATAGTTTTGTATAAATCCATGGAGGCTATGTACTCCAATGATTCTAGTGACCTCTCTAAACATATTATAAACACATGAAATGTAGGTTTGACGTGAGATCGTGACGTGTAAACCTCTACGAGAAAAGGGTGCATCGAATTTGCGTTAAGGTAGGGAATATCATTGAAACATGTACATTATTTCGTTAACTCATATATGTAGTTCATTTCGATTAAAAAGTCGAGTATTGCATGATCATTCAGGAAAAGGGTGTGTAAGTTTCAAAAGTGTTAATCATGAGGTCCCCAGGGGATGTAAACTTGTAAAGTGGACATCTAGATGATGTATTAAATCAGTGGCATCCCAGGGACGCAGGTGAAAACTAATAGTGAAACTGAAGTAAAGTGATAAGGCCTAATGTAATAAAATTAGCACAATCACGGTGAATAACTATATGTAGAGCACACTTGATATTTTTGTTATTTAAGGTTTGATTAGAATATCCCACTGACTTGGCGGGATACCCACGATTGACTCGGCAGGATATCCGTGACCGGTACGGCGGCCAATCCGTACACTCGTAGCACATCCAGGGATGTAGATTTGAGAATGGACCCCGCCACCTATGAGAAAAGGGGCTTGGGCAGTATTCCCAGGGAATACACATAACAACTGTCTAGTTAGACGACGATGGTGGGTATTCCATCGGGGTTCGATGCTATATTGCTCGGGGACTACTTAAGTTAAGATTTAAGTGATTAGGCCAAATTCACAACTAAACCAGCAAGGAGATTAAACAAAACCATGCAAAGTAATAGTCGAAATCATTATTTATTTCCAGTTATTTCAATTGTTTTCCACAAGTGTTGCACAATAATTTATGTTTTCTTTAAAAATAATCTATATGTTCTTTTTGTTTTCCAACGGAGCTAGGATGTAGCTCACCCCTCTTAGACTATACATCGCAGGACCAGGACTAGCGGCAGCGAAGACTTCTGGAGACTTTGATCCAGGGGATTCAGACTACGTGCCCACTGAGGAATCAGAGCCTCCTCCTGAGGAATTCTTCTAGGAAACCCATTGCGTACTTTGAGAGTGAGTTGAGAGTATTAGGTGCGGCATGGTATGTCAAGTCATATTTTTTGTTATGTAATTAAATGTCTTTATTCTTTTGGCGGGGCAAATGCACTGGGACAGCTTATCACTCCATGAATTGGCATGGGACAAGAACTGTCCTTAGAGACTTTTTTACCTTGAATGCATGAGTACTTATTTAGAATAGATGCATCTTTATTGTAGTCTTGTGCTTGTATATACCAATGCTTCGTAAAGAATCACAGGGCACGACCTTGAAAGTCGTGTTGATGGCATGGGTTTTAGGGTGCCGAAATTTGGGCTGTCACAGTTGGTATCAAAGCACCTTTCTTTTTAGTTTATGGCAATCATCTCGTCAGAACATAGGGACTTCTGCTAAAGAAACTGTGGTTTCTCATGCAGACCGTTATGTTTCCTAGAGGAAGAGGCCGACCCAGGGGTGGTCATGATAGGAATTTACGTAGTAGAGATGGTTTCGTCTCGCCTACCAACAGGGTACCATTAGGAAATAGGGAGATTGCCGAGGGCAGTGGCCAAGGAGAAAATCAAAATCAAGTAGAAGATCAGGATCGAGATCAGAGAGAACAAGATAGAGTGAGGGAGGGAAATGAAGAAAGAGAGGAGCGTCAGAGGATGATGCACACAATGGAAACCATGGCAACTGCCATGGCACAACAAGCAGCATCCTTGGCAGCACATGCAGCCCCAGAACCACACGGACACCCACACCTCCAGTAGGACCTACACCACCAGTGGCATCAGCATTTATCGAATTCAGGAGGATGAGACCTCCTAACTTTTCAGGACAGGCAGACACAATGGCAGCCAAAAATTGGCTGGGTAAAATGGAGAAGGTGTTTAGCGTACTTACATGCATTAAGGACGAGAGTGTCCGTTGGGCAGCATATATGTTAGATGGAGAAGCTGGACCTTGGTGGAAATCCGTATCATGAACTAGAGCATAAGAAACTCCAGATATGCCCTAGACTTGGGATGAATTCATGGAAGAGTTCAATAAGCAATATTTTCCGAAAGTTGTGAGAAATTAGATGGAGACCCAATTTTTACAACTGATGTAAGGAAGGATGACCGTGACAAAGTATGAAGTAGAATTTATGAGACTGACTCGCTTCACTCCAGACTATGTAATTTCAGATGTGATGAAAGCGAAGAGGTTCCAACAGAGTTTAAGGTCGGACATCCGAGGAGGGGTTGCACCATTTCAGCTAAGGACCTACGGAGAGGTCATGAGTAAGGCATTAGTGGTTGAAGAAGAAAACAATAACCGATACCGTTAGAGGGAACAGCAGGGAAGAGGATGCATAGATCCAAGTAGGACGGGGAGTTATGAATCTAGTAATTAAGAAGCCGAGGTTTGTAGCACCGAATCAGAGGCAACCGTTCCAGACAGGGTATGGGAGAGCCGCACAACAAACCACTCATAAAAGTTTCCCATTACTGGCATCAGGGAGACCAATGAGGTATGAGGCTCCTGCTATTTCCAATGGAGCTACAGCTACACAAGGTTTTTCGAGAGTTGCTTCTTCAACACCAAGGGAGACTTGTGCCAAGTGCGGCAAGTCCCACAAAACGACGGATTGTAGGCAAGGAATGCGAGGCTATTTTAAATGTGGCAAGATAGGCCACGTGATTAGAGATTGCCCTGAGGCAATTAAAGAAAAGACGACCTCAGCTTCCATGCCACGACCTATTCAATCACGGAAGCCAGTTGTTCAAGGGAGAGCCTACGCAGTTACCGCCCAAGAAGCAGAGAGTGTACACGACGTCATTCAAGGTGAGATTTCTTTTAAATAAAGAATTTCAGTTTAATACCATTTTAGAGAGAGACTGTTCATTCATTAGGACAGTGTATAGAACCGTGTTTATGCGTTAGAAATTTTTAAATAAAGTATATGCTATGTACGTATATGTATGTGTTATAGGTACGTTACAAGTCTATGAAAAAGGATGCTATGTAGCACATGACGCACGAGTGCTGATAGACCTAGGGTCTACCCACTCCTTCATCACCCCTAGATTTGCAAAGAAGATGAAGATTGTTCCGGAGACACTGGATTTTGTGTTATCAGTGTCTATCCCAACGGGAGAATTTGTGGACACAGAGTTAGTCTGCAAATCGGTAGTAGTAAGCGTTCGGGATCACGTTGTCTACGAACTAGACGCACAATTAATATTGTTGGACATGCAAGGATTCGACGTGATCCTTGGCATGGATCGGCTGTCCCATCATTGCACAACAATGGATTGCAAGAACAAGGTCATTATTTTTCGACCTAACACGAGGAGATCGTTTCGAATTCGAAGAGAGAGATAGACACAGGTGCCACTCATCTCTGCAGTCAGAGCAGAACGTTTAATCAGAAAGGGGTGTAGCGGTTATTTGGCATTTCTGAAGGAAGATAAAGAAGAAAAGAATGTTATCTCTGAGATAGCAGTGGTGCGAGAATTCGCAGACATATTTCCAGAAGAATTGTCAGGATTACCCCCAGAGAGAGAAGTGGAATTCGCTATCAACTTAGCACCAGGAACGAAGCCTATTTCAAAGGCACCTTACAGGATGGCCCCTACAGATTTGAAAGAATTGAAAAAATAGTTGAAAGAGCTCATGGATAAAGGGTTTATACGACCAAGCGTGTCTCCATGGAGAGCACCAGCTTTGTTTGTGAAAAAGAAAGATGGGTCGATGCGGTTGTACATTGACTATCGACAATTGAACAAACTTACTGTGAAGAATCGATACCCATTGCCAAGAATAGATGACTTGTTCGATCAGTTGCAAGGAGCGAAATGTTTTTCCAAGATCGATCTGAGATCTGGATACCATCAGTTAAGAGTCAAGGCTGAGGACATTCAGAAAATGGCATTTAGAACACGGTATGGACACTATGAGTTTTTGGTGATGCCATTCGGATTGACGAACGCACCAGCGTCGTTTATGGACTTAATGAATCGAGTGTTTAAACCACACCTAGACTCCTGCGTTGTTGTGTTTGTTGACGACATCCTGATTTATTCAAAATCAGAAACGGAGCATGAAGAACACTTATGAGTCGCTCTACAAACCTTGCGTGAACACTAATTATACGCCAAGCTCAGTAAATGTGAGTTATGGCTAGAAGAGGATAGCTTTTTGGGACATGTCGTCTCAAAGCATGGTGTCACAGTAGATCCCGCTAAGATCGAGGTAGTAGTGAACTGGGAGCAACCAAAGACCGTGACAGACATTCGAAGTTTCCTTGGACTGGTAGGTTATTATCGACATTTCGTTGAGGGGTTTTCAAAGATATCAGGACCTCTTACAATGCTTACAAGAAAGGATTCAATATTTGAGTGGAGTGAGGCGTGCGAGAAGAGTTTTCAAGAACTCAAGAAGAGACTCACCTCAGCCCCAATGTTAGCCATTCCATCAGGCAGTGGAGGATTCGCGGTCTACAGTGATGCTTCGTATAACGGTTTGGGTTGTGTACTAAACCAACATAAAAAGGTAATAGCTTACGGGTCAAGATAGTTGAAAGAGCACGAGAATAACTATCCGACACATGATCTGGAACTAGCAGCGGTCATATTCGCATTGAAGATATGGTGACATTATTTATATGAAGAAACATTTGAAATCTTCACTGACCATAAGAGCCTCAGATATCTGTTTACACAGAAGGAACTAAATATGAGGCAGTGCAGATGGATGGAGTTCCTCAAGGACTACAACTGTTCCATACAGTACCATCCAGGCAAAGCTAACGTAGTGGCTGATGCCTTGAGTCGGAAGAGTTCAGCTCAGTTGGCTAGTCTAATTTTGGGTATACATCGATGGAAGCTGTTGGAGGATCTAGCACTATGTGGTGCAGACATACAACCACAAGCCATAGGAGCCTTCTTAGCCAACATATCAGTGAAATCGGTGATATTCGAATACGTACGAGAACTACAGATGAAAGACCCAATTCTAACTAAGATACGTCAAGATGTAACTGAAGGTATTACATCTGAGTTTTCGATCAAGGAGGATGGTTCCTTAGTGTTCAAGGGCGGTCTTTGCATTCCGGATAATGTCGGTTTGCGACGAACAATTCTTGATGAATCTCACAAGTCAAGCTATGCTATCCACCCGGGAAGCACAAAGATGTATCAAGATTTGAAAAAGAATTTTTGGTGGAGAGGCTTGAAACAAGATGTGGTAGAGTACGTGTCGCGGTGTTTGACGTGCCAACAAGTGAAGATCGATCATAGACACCCCGCAGGCCTATTACAACCCCTGCCTATACCGGAATGGAAGTGGGAATCGATCTCCATGGACTTCATAGTCGGTCTACCTCGAACTGCAAAGAAGTATAATGCCATTTGGGTAGTGGTCGATCGATTGACTAAGTCAGCGCACTTCTTGCCTTACAACACGATGTACCCGACGGGAAGACTGGCAGAACTGTACATGAAGGAGATTGTCCGTTTGCATGGGATTTCGAGTAGCATTGTGTCAGACTGTGACCCATTATATACATCAAAGTTTTGGAAGAAATTTCAAGAAGGAATGGAAACGAGACTAGATTTCAGTACGGCGTTCCATCCACAAACCGACGGACAGACTGAGAGGGTCAATCAAATCATTGAAGACATGCTTAGGGCATGTATGTTGGAATTACAGGGATCGTCGGATCAACATCTACCATTTATTGAGTTTGCATATAACAATAGTTTTTAGACGAGCATTGGGATGGCACCGTATGAAGCCTTATACGAAAGACGATGCAAATCGCCAATCAATTGGGAGGAAACTGGCTAGAAATTTGTTTTGGGACCCGAGTTACTTGAGGATAGCGTGGCTATTGTCCGGATGATCAGAGAAAGACTAAAGGCGGCTCAAAGCAGACAGAAAAGCTACACTGATATCAAGCGGACGAGCTTGGACTTTAAGGTGGGAAAACATATTTTCGTGAAAGTATCGCCTATG
Source organism: Chloranthus sessilifolius (assembly GCA_021018995.1). Classification (NCBI taxonomy): domain Eukaryota; kingdom Viridiplantae; phylum Streptophyta; class Magnoliopsida; order Chloranthales; family Chloranthaceae; genus Chloranthus; species Chloranthus sessilifolius. The sequence goes on from CM037596.1 coordinate 47,714,872, forward strand.
AAGGGCGTGATGAGGTTCGGAAAGAGAGGGAAGCTAAGTCCCCGCTACCTTGGACCATTCGACGTTTTGGGTCGAGTAGGGGAGGTAGCTTACCGTGTTGGACTGCCACCATTATTTGATCAGGTACACAATGTATTCCATGTATCTATACTCAGGAAGTATCTTAATGACCCTAATCATGTGTTGAGCGGCAAATCTTTCGAGATGCATGAAGATATGAGCATGATCGAAGAGCCAATAGAAATTTTGAATTGAAAGGAACAAGTGCTACGCACCAAAGTCATTCCTTTAGTTCTTGTACGCTGGAAGAACCATCCGGTCGAAGAAGCAACATGGGAGCGAGAGGCGGATGTCAAAGAACAATACGCCAATTTGTTTGAGAACGCTAGCTAGTTGTTCTTGATAATATGTAATATTTTGACAATATATCGATTTGTATTTTGAAACAAGTAAACGAAGGAGATTAAAATCCAAACATTTGGCTTAAACTTTAGTTAGAAAGACCGGTTCGTGTGAATAAAATCTCAATTTCCTAACATAGGAAATCATGTGTGAAGGATGTCCTGATAATAGAAAGGACTAGAGGAAATACGAGCTTAGAGGAACCAGAAAGATATTTCTGGGCTCACTCGAGCGAACACTTATGCTCGCTCTCGCGAGGCTACATAAAATAATACTTTCAAGCCGTCTAGACCGCTCGAGCGAGGTATAGTGACCGCTCGAGCGAGGTCTAGTAACCGCTCGAGCGAGGTATTTTAACCGCTCGAGCGAGGTCTTAATCGGCCGGTCTTGAAAGAAGATCAAACGCCCATTTCATCTTCAAGCGAGAGTCCGAGCGAGAAAAAGGGGGTTTAGGGTTTTCGACTTCCAAGAGTTTTCCATTTGATTCGAACAAGATTCGAACGATCCGATCCGTACAAAATGATTCAAAAGGTAAAATCTACCCAATTTCTATCCTTTTTCACTTCTTTTTGTTCTAAACAAGCATTATGGCCTCTTCAAGCCCAAATCCCCAACCCAAGAAACGGATGGCGATTCGATCGCCGTTGGCATGCAATAAAGCGCCGCAAGCTTCACAACCACCACCAACCCCACCTCCTACCCCAATCGCACTAGACGATTGGTGGGGGGCCAAAATACTTGAAATCGAATGGGATATACATCCCTCTTGTTTTGGGGATCCGACGTCCACCCAATGGACATCGGATTTCCTCACCAACAATAACCTTAGATCATTACTTACCCTGTTCGGAGATCGGTATTATCCGAGACTCGTGAAGCTATTTTACCAAACCCTTAACATGCATGTGAATGAGGACGCCATCCTCGTCACGATCGATGGAAAATAATTAATTTTTAACTGTGCTGAAATTTCATCGGTTATGAAATGTCCCCACACCTATGCCCCTAGCTCACTCATCCTACCACCTTTTTATGGGAACGTAGAATTCCCAACGATTATTTTTGACATCACTGGCGGCACGTTCGCTTCGGGTCAATCTATCACCCGATCGCAGCTACCGCCACGTATGTGGCTTTTGGATATTGTTTTTAAAAAGAACCTACACCCGACCAGCCATGACCAAGAACGCCGTGACGCATTCCTACAAGCTTTACACACTGCATTCCATAATAGGTTCATTAACGCACCTATGATTACCTTATGCACTAGCGAGGCCCAAAATAAAGGGGAAGCTCGCTCGAGCGAGGCTTCCTGTAGAGCTTCAGATGGCTCGTTTTTAACCGCTCAAGCGATCTCATTTGAACCACTCGTGCGATGTCTTGTGCTCGCTCGAGCGAGGTCAAGTGACCGCTCGAGCGAGGAACTTGCTCGCTCGCGCGAGGCACCACATAGATTTTGATAGTTTAGTATAAATCCATGGAGGCTATGTACTCCAATGATTCTAGTGACCTCTCTAAACATATTCTAAATACATGAAATATAGGTTTGACGTGAGATCGTGATGTGTAAACCTCTACGAGAAAAGGGTGCATCGGATTTGCGTTAAGGTAGGGAATATCATTGAACCATGTACATTATTTTGTTAACTCATATATGTAGTGCATTTCAATTAAAAAGTCGAGTATTGCATGATCATTCAGGAAAAGGGTGTGTGTGTAAGTTTCAAAAGTGTTAATCATGAGGTCCCAGGGGATGTAAACTTGTAAAGTGGACATCTAGATGACGTATTGAATCAGTGGCATCCCAGGGACGCAGGTGAAAACTAATAGTGAAACTGAAGTAAAGTGATCAGGCCTAATATAATAAAATTAGCACAATCACGGTGAATAACTATATGTAGAGCACACTTGATATTTTTATTATTTAAGGTTTGATTAGAATACCCCACCGATGTGGCAGGATACCCACGATTGACTCGGCAGAATATCCGTGACCGGTACGGCGGCCAATCCATACACTCGTAGCTCATCCCAGGGATGTAAATTTGAGAATGGACCCCGCCACCTATGAGAAAAGGGGCTTGGGCAATATTCCCAGGGAATACACATAATAACTATTTAGTTAGACAACGATGGTGGGTATTCCATCGAGGTTCGATGCTATATTGCTCGGGGACTACTTAAGTTAAGATTTAAGTGATTAGGCCAAATTCACAACTAAACCAGCAAGGAGATTAAATAAAACCATGCAAAGTAATAGTCAAAATCATTATTTATTTCCAGTTATTTCAATTGTTTTCCACAAGTGTTGTACAATAATTTATGTTTTCTTTAGAAACTGCTGACATATATGTGAAGGTAAATCTATATGTTCTTTTTGTTTCCCTACGGAGCTAAGATGTAGCTCACCCCTCTTAGACTATACGTCGCAGGACTAGGACTAGCGGCAGCGAAGACTTCTGGAGACTTTGATCCAGGGGATTCAGACTGCGTGCCCACTGAGGAGTCAGAGCCTCCTCCTGAGGAATTCTTCTAGGAAACCCATTGCGTACTTTGAGAGTGAGTTGAGAGTATTAGGTGTGGCTTGGTATGTTATGTCATATTTTTTATTATGTAATTAAATATCTTTATTCTTTTGGCAGACCGTCTGGGACGGACAGTTATCACCAACGGTTTGGGTCAGTTCTTATGCCCATGAATTGGCATGGGACAAGAACTGTCCTTAGAGACTCTTTTGCCTTGAATGCATGAGTACTTATTTAGAATAGATGCATCTTTATTGTAGTCTTGTGCTTGTACATACCAATGCTTCGTAAAGAATCACAGGGCACGACCTTGAAAGTCATGCTGATGGCACGGGTTTCGGGGTGTCAAAATTTGGGCTGTCACAAATTTAGTGGATCCGGTGGTGGGGCTAGGCCTGCAATGTGCCTAACCTCGACACACAGGTCACTTGGATCTAAATAAAGCCTTAAAAACAATCCTCCATTGCTTACAATACAACTTAGCAATGGAGGATATCAAGGCAGCAGCCTTGTATAGTAAAACTCACAAAACACCAATCCCATACATGCATAAAATCCTATTATAAAACTCCATTTATTCTATTCCAAATAGACATACAAAGACATAGCCAGCAACTGTTGGACTATAGAGAGAAGAAAAAAGGAAAAAGAAACTGCCTAAACCCTAACCTTAGCCTACTACAATTCTATAGTTGATTTCAAGGAGTACATAAGACAAGTCTTTTAAACCTAAACTAGGCTTAGGCTTATATAGCAGTCTGCTCTCTGTGAATTAGGGTTAGGAAAACCCTAATTTATCAATGCTATCGTGGCTCATTTTTGTTCCTTGGATGCCTCGGGGCATGTGCACGGAGATTAAAGCATTGGAGTGCGTGCCCTAGTTAATGGAAATTCCCAAATTGCCCCTGTAGAAGTGGAGAGAAGTTAAGAACCCAAGCCTCGCTAGGTAGAAAGGCTTTCCAGGTCTTATCGCGTGATAGAATTGGCGTCGCGGGATTGATTTGACTTGAGGCTCCTGCAGTCGCGGATTGGTACTTTGGTCATCACAGGGATGCTCTGGTCGTCACGGGATTGCTCTTTCCATTTGAATGGCGCGGGGATTGTGCGCACGACTCGTTCCTTGATGAATCCTGTGGAAATCCTCGCAAAGAAATAATGTGCATGGGCTTCTAGATCACGCGAGCTGTTCCTTGAAAGTTTGTATCCCGCGGCCACTGCGCGACAGTCACGCGCAGCAATGCCTGGAGCTCTCTCTTCTCACTGAATTGTGCAAAGATTAAGGGCTCTTCTTTTGAGCTACACGAGACTATACGAGTGCTTATGACTGAGCCTCACGAGAACTGCGTGAAGCCTGCTTTTCAATCCCTTCTGTCATCAAACCATGCGAGAATGGCGCGAGCAGTTGGTGTGCTGCCTTCAGAAGCCTGCGGTAACTACGCGAAGCATTCTCTCTGGTTCAATTGAACCCTGCGACATCTGCGCGAGGCATTCTTCTTGACTTGTTTTTGCTTTGTTGTGCCTATGCTACAACCAATTCTCTGTCTGGGTTCAACCTCCTTTCTTTTGAGGAACTTCTGGGGCAACAGTAGGCTTCTTGGCATGGTTAGGGCCTTATTTGTAGCTGCTTCTTATTACCTACAGGATAGACTTAAAACACATTTATTAAATGATTAAGGGTCTAACAGAGATTAAGTTAAGGGGTGAAAAGTGGTACTTTTCAGGTCTTAACATGGATCCCCACCCAAAACCCTAATTTGTTGGAAACTTTGGAATGCCATATCATTCGATATACAGTTTCGATTGAGGTGATTCTTAGCTTGTTGGAAAGATGGAAACTTCTACTTTTCAATGGTATATGATTCGATCATAGTAAAAGATCTCAGCTAGTCTCGGTGCACTACTCTTTGATCATTGCCTGGGAAGTGTAGGTATGGGCTAAGAAGGGATTCTAAAGGTTGGAATTAGTTTCTAAAGGCTAGGGAAGGTTTCTAAGGGTTTGGGATGACTCCTAAGATTTTGGGAAGGTTCCTAAGGTTACAATACTTGTCATCGGAAGTTCAAAAGTGCGCCTCTCTTGAAGTGTGTTTCGATCGGGCCTTGGGCCAAATTTGGGTGTCTACACAATTACAAAGTTAGTAGAAAAATGAAGGTTAGTCAAAAGAAATTATTATATATTAACTCAATATTTATAATGAATAGGAAAAAGAAAAATAAAAACTAATTACATAAAGTATAAACCTAGGAAAAATCTAGAGAGATCATACCTGTGAGGTTTGTACTGTTCTGTATTATTTTTACTCACTTGGTGATGTAAGATATGGTACAAGGATAGAAGTAGTGGGGTCATCTTCTCAGTCTGACACCTCAGTAGTAGAATAACCATCTTATTCTTTTTCTACTGTTAAATCCCCATGTGTTGCCGATTCAGCCTCATATGTGTTTTCCTTTTCATCAATCATTCGGTAAGAGGTTCCCTCCAGACACTGGTGCTACTTATCAGCTTTCTCTTTGTCTTTGAGATCTGCAATCAACTTCTTAATCATAATAGCTTTTAGTTGAATTTATGTTCTCAGCTTTTCTGCTTTAGCTTATTTTGTTGCTACTGCGATCAAGCTCTTCTTTATTATGGAATCAATGATTTGCTTTTGCTCAACAATGATTGAACTTAGGGATTTTTTTTCTTCTTGTAGTTGCATTATTTTCCCTTCAGTACAGTCAATAGGTGATCCTTCTCACTCAACTATTGATGGAGCTTTTGCTGGTAGTCTTTAAGAACTTTTTCCTTTATAGTATCTGCATCATCTGGGACTACCATCAAACTTCCAAACTGTTCAAGCATGCTTGCAATTTTTTCTTCATTCACCTTCTTTTCTTCTTTCCACCCTTGTTGATTTTCACTCATGATTCTATTCTCTTCTCGCAGCTGGGTGATTTGTGCTTGAAGGGCTGAAGTGGCATCCTGAACTCTCTTCTCTATTTCTACCGCCCATTTCACATGGTGATCTTCTATAGCATTCCGTCGCAAGCCTTCCATTATCCCTGTGCACTCTTGAGTCGTTAGTGTATTATCAAAGACTCTCTTCTTCAGTCTTTGATACTCCTCCATCCATTTCTTTACCATATTTGGTAGTGGTGCCAAATTTGGGGTAAATATAAGTAGCCATTGCTCTACTTTCCTCAATTTGCTTACTACATCTTGAAATGGCATTAGATTTGGTTCATGGGTAAGTTACCATTTTTTCACTGCCTTCAATCTCTTTTCTAATTTGGGGATTGATGAAGTGGCAACTGGAGGATCAACGGGGATTATTTCTTCTCTATTTAATAATTCTGTGAATGATGAGAATTTTCTCTACTGCTTGAACGATGAGAATTTGCTCTATAGTGGCTGAAATTGTAGGTGGAGCAATAGGCTCTATTACTGCAGGGGAATGGCTAGAAGTAGCCATTCCAATAATCTGTTGGTCCATTGGTGAAGGAATTTCTTCTGTTATTTCATTATTTGGGCTCTCAGGGTCTACTAAAATATTAGTTGGTAGTGTGGCTGCCTTAGTTGAAGGGGGCATTACAGGCCCTACTGGTGAGTTCAAAGCAGGGTCATACAAACTAACTTGGTCAACAACAGGGACTCTTGACTTGATTATTCTCTCTGGTAATGGAGAGCTAATTTCTGCTCTCTCATGAGGTGGAGTAGAAGTACTCACTCCCTCTTCCATTATACTTCTTCTGCTGCTGTACTTTCTGTTGGCTGCACCCTAATAGCCTCTTCTCGGCCCTCAGTCTGGAGGGGACACTCTCTATGCGTGCTAAAATTGGTATTTTCTATTTCTTTGTGGCACTTAGAGTTCTCCTATAGGTCTTGGCAATAAGGCTCTCCTCTGTTCTAGGCAAGGCCCTTTCTTTGGGATCTATGTTATATCCCACATTCATCAACAGATTTGTTCTAAGACTAACAAAGGGCATTGCCAACTTCTTCGTCCGATATTTTTTTTGACCCAATTCTCCCTCACGGTGGTGATTACTTTAAAAAGGTATGAGGGCACATTGAACCAATAGCAATTTGCCATTAATTAGGACATCAAAAAAGTAAAGTGATAAACTCCTTACCTCTAGATCTTTTTGAAGGGAAAAGGACTTGTCTCGTGAAGGTTTTCCTAGTAGTTCTGTTTCCATTTGGATAAAGTCAGGGAGGGTATTTGAAGGCATCCTTAAAATATTGGCCTCTGGGCTATCTTGGGATACTTATGGTATTTCCAATGGTACATGCATCACCTTGGCGGCCATTTCCTTTATAATTTGGACAGGTAATCTATCGATACTAGTGGAGAGGATTGAGGATGGTTCTTGGCTGCTTGTAGTCATATTTTTGTAAAATTGTCTCAACAATCTGGGGTAGACTGGTGTTTCTCCTGAGTCTAAGAAATAATGTAGCCCAACATCCTTAAAATATTTAATGGCTTCTCTACTACTCTCTAATTTTTCCAAAAACTCAACATCTACTGTGATTTCTGCTCCCACAAAATGATGTTTCATTAAACTAGGGAGCCGAACTGCTGTCGTAATAGAAGATGCTGCCTTTTTGCCCCTTATCTAATTTTATACCCTTTTTTGGGGTAGACATAGATTCAGTCTCACGCGTGTCTTTGGAAATTTCTCTAATAACCACCCCGAAAGATTTGGACTTCTTCTTAGGTGGGTATGTTGCTTTTAATTTAGCCTTAAGGGTGGTAGACCATGCGATGCAGTTAATAATTGAGGACTTATCGAAACTATTACCTCCCTCTTCTTCTTCATCTTCCCTTTGTTATTTTCCCGTCTCGTTTCTATAAAAGTTAATAACAATGCCATTAATTAACCATGAATTCCATGTATTGAATAAAAATTTCTTACATAAACCCTTCCCTTCGATCGTTAAAATTGTCACCTTACCTCTTGACAATTGAAACCCTAATTTGTCGATGTGAAATGGAATGCACATAGGGTTCCCAAAATAGAATAGTGGAAGTAAGGGATTTATAGGAAAGTAAACGGTTGGGCTGAGTAGAAGAACGGTTAAGATTAAGGACTTTTTAAAAAGAGAGGGAAGGTAGAAGGGGAAAACTAGAGAGTTTGAAAATGGGGCTGATGTATCCTTTTTACGAATATGTAGGCCCTATTTTTAGTGACAACTTGTTGAACAAGAATCGTCGGTTGAACCCACCAAGAGGTTGCTGAGTGCTAAAGGATGGAAGATAGCACACCAAAGATAGGTGCTAGCTGATGAAACTCAAGGCAGAAGCTGTCAAGAAGTTCTAAAGCTCAAATGCCAATCTGTCGAGAGGATCCATGAAGCTATTGCTAAGTTCCAGTTGCTGTCGATAAGTTGTGCTTGTAGTAAAAGAATCATGTCAACACCTTACCTAAAGGTGTAGGGGAAGTCGCAAGGTTCAGCTAAACCTATTGAGGAGATTGAGAGAAGCTTTTGACAGGACCTTCCAGAACCCTCGATATGATCCCCAACCTGTCAAACACTTCACCAAGTCGACAGGTTGATTATAACATGTCGATAGGATGAACGAAGAACTGAACAGAAGGTATCGAGAGCCATTTCAATCCTATCGAGATATACCAATCCTATCGAGATATTTCTCCAAACCTGTCGAAATATAGAGCAAGCAGACTAGGAAGCCGCCGAGTAGTTCCCTAAACCTCTCGACATTTGTTTTGGGAACTTCTCATGGCCCTTCTTTAGCAGCTATAACTTTTAGATTTTACGCACACGAACCAAGGCAAGACAGCGACTCCTGGGGGGTATTTTTGGTATTCAACTGAGCACGAGCGGGAACTCTAACTACCTGACATTTACTTATCAGTTGTGAACCAATAAGAGAAAAGCTTCTTGAAGAGGGATCAGTGTTAAGTGGTGAAAAATGCCACTATTCACCCTATAACCTAACCATTGATAGACCTGTGAGCACATTAATAAGTCCTTGTCAAGTGTATTTTGTAGACAACAATAAAAGAAGATACTAAGGAAGAAAAGCACTCAAGAATGCCCAATAAGGAGTCATCTCTCAGCACAAGATGAACTCAGCAATAGCACACCAAAGGGTAGCACATCATTGAACCCTTGGAGCGTGTGGCTGCAGCAGGGCAAGGTGAAGAAAGTGAGAATAAGTTGAAAACGTCCTATCGATTGGTCACCTGAAGAGTTCGATAGGAACTGAGGGTTGAAAGGAAGGAATTCGTGCAGTTGAGAACGGTTCGACAGGATCATAAGGCAGAAAAAGGAGGAATTCGTGCAGAAGTGAAGAATTCGATAGGATCCAAGAACCTATCAAGCAGTTGAAAGAGAAAGAGAATTCAACCTATCGAAAGCTAGCTCGAGGGAAAAAGGAGACCTATCGGAAGGTTCCCTGAACCTATCGAATGGTCCACTGAACCTATCAAAATAGAAGTGCTGAGACAGTACCTATCGCAGAATGATCTGAACCTTTCGATAGGAACAAAGGTCATCGCATCGAAGCAATAGAATGTGAATCCTCAACCTATTGAATTACTCTTCCAACCTATCGAAAGCCCCAGATCAAGTGGAGTGAAGCTGAAGCATCTAAGCCCAACCTATCGAAACCTATCGAAGATACTAGGGAACCTATCGAAAGAGGCTATAAGATTACTTTTAACCTATCAGAAGCTTCTCCAACCTATCGAAATTGTGTGCTGAACTTCTCAGAAACTATGTTACGCAGACGTTGTGACTTGGTGACCTGCTTCATGCAAACCGAGGCACTTTGGTGACCGACGCGACATTCTAGAAGATGCCCTAGGAAGCTCTAACCAACCCACGTGCTTTTACAGAACTCTAACAAACTTTGACAACCTTCTAGAAGAGATTTTTGGCGGGAAAAACAAAGGGGAAAGCTATATATTGAGATCCCCAATTGCCATTGAAAAAGGATCGAATTTCTGGACAATTTCCTGGAGATCAGTGCTTACAAAGAGATTCTATTTTCCTTCCTTTAGCCCAACCATGGTTGGCTAATTCCCTAGGAGCAGCAAGGGGTGAGTTAGATCTATAATTGGGTAAGGTTAAGAGTGTTGCTGGGGTTAATTGCTGCACAGACTACAGATCTGGGAGCATTCCATTGTAAGAGTGACCTTGTTAGCAATGTAAGTATTTTTTTCAATGTTTTAATTAGACCTAAAGCTCTTTTTATTCCTTTTGGTGCTTAATCAGATTTGTGTAGAGGAGTTGCTTGATCAATTCACCCACTTAACTGGTAGACCTATTGGATATCATCTGAATTCCCTGGATCTGATATCCCTGTAATTTCTTGCGTCTGTGACCTGGGAATTGCAGCATCTGTAGTGGTTTTAATTGTTCTAATTGAGGCTCTGGCCTTGTAGGAGATCTCTAGGATGGTCTGTGACCATTAAAGTGGATAGATCATAACCTTAAGGTAAATCTGAGCTCAGGCCTCAATTGGATTCATCTGCTACAATCCATGGATTCGATAAAGCCTATAAGATGGCCTGTGACCATTAAAGTGGACAGATCATAGCCTTAAGGCCAGGTGGATCCTGTGATTTGGAGTGGAATTTATACCCTGCAGCTGTGCCTGTGACTAGTGCCTGTGGCTAGCCGAGGGACTTGTGTGAATTTGAACCCCTGTAATATGCTTAACTCAACCTGATTGCAGTGAAAACAACCTCCAAGCTTTTCTTCTCAATCTTTTGAGTTTTTAAACCTTCCACCTGCAAGATCTGAGGCTCCAGATTTGATCTAAGAAAATCTGCATTTTAATTGTAGTTAGTTTAAGTGACAACCCGATCTAAACTTCTCCCCTATCTTTTAGCTAAATTAGTAATAGCTAGGGTGCCAGATCTCTTACAGATCTGGAGATTTACTCAATTCCAAACCACCTCTCTATGGACTTTCCCTTACTTACTTTAAAAACTTACTACAAAGATTGTGTATGTTGCAGGCCCAGGATATTTTCGATGTGCTGAATCTCTCTTGATTTTTACACCATAAATCAGCACACTGGAAACCCCCAACAAGTTTTTGGCGCCACTGCCGGGGAGGTGTTTGTGAATTTGATAGATCTAGTTTTGTTTTATAAATCTGTAACTGTGTGTTTGATTTTACTAACTGCATTTGTAGGTTTTGCTATTTTTTCAGTAATTTTTATGTCCATTCCACCAGATCTTAGTACAGAGTGAGAGGAGGGCTGTGCTGAAGGCTGCTCTATAGTTTGCATCCCTTCTCCCCTGTTTATTTTCAAATCTGCTGATTTTTAGATTAGTCAATCAATTATGTTGTGCTATCTATTGTGTTAAGAATTTACTCTGCATTCAGTTGTGAGTGTTCTATGTTTGGTAGGAGAACTCTGCAACCTCAGATTATTCCACTAAATCCAGAGGTTGAAAGACATCTCAAATCCAGACCAACTACATCCACAGCTATTGAATTTGAATCTGTTGAAATGGGTGAGCAGCAGCAGCCTCGAACTCTCAAGGTATTCAATGCACCAGGGGTCTACAATTCCCCCTTCTACATTTAGTTCCCTGCTGCTCAAGGAAACTATGGGATCAAATCGTCCATCATTCAGATGTTGCCCTCATTTCATGGCCTTACAAGGACCCTTATAGGCATATATATGAATTCTTAGGACTGTGCACTACCTTTAACATCACAGGTTTGGGGGAGGAGGCAACTAGGATGAGGCTCTTTCCTTTTTCATTAAAGGACAGAGCCAGGACTTGGTTGTCCCTGCTTCCACCTAACAGTATACAGTCCTGGAGTGATCTCCAATGTCAGTTTTTGGCCAAATTCTTTCCTATGTAAAAGACCAGTTAGTTGAGGAAGGGTATCATCCCTTTTACCCAAGATCCAACTGAAGACTTTCATCAATCCTGAGAGAGATTTAAAGAACTCCTCAAGAAATGCCCCCACCATCAAATCCCTGAATGGAAATTGGTTCAAAGCTTTTACCAGGGAATTGATGCTAAAAGCAGAGATATGATAGATGCCTCTTGTGGTGGCACCTACCTCCATAAAACTGTTGAGGAGGCATGGGTGCTCTTTGACATCATCAGTGAAAACTCTATGCAAAGGGAAACCTTAGCAAGAGATCTAGACCCTTCTGAATTGATGAAAGAGAACACCTCAAGAGGAAAGATATATGAAGTGAGTGTGCCAAGTGAGTTGGAAAAGAAAGTGGACAGCTTAACTCTAAAATTTGATAGGTTGATGGGAGGAATGTAGTCACTTGTGGCTGCTAGAGTGGAGGAGGCATGTGTTATATGGCAGTCCCTTGCTCACTCCCTAAATGAATGCCCATCAGCTGCCCAATTTTCTGATTTTGTAACAGAGCATGTGGCTACAACTCCAGTCTATGGGCATCAGCCTGCTACTGGGTATCAATGGAGAAACCACTCTAATATGAGGTGGAGACAAGATGGATACCCTAGCTAGCAGCAGGAGCAACCCCAGCAGCCCATGCCCTACAGAAATGCTCAGCCCTATTGAGAAGGTTATGGCCCAAGACCTCAATATCAGCAAACCATGACCCAACCTATAGCTACTCCTGCGCAGCAAGCTGCACCAACTCAAGAATTTGAACACCTTAACCCAAACTGTGCACTCTCACAATCAGAGCATAAAAAAGATAGAGGACCAACTTGGTCAGCTGTCTGATGCTCTGACTAGGAGAGAGGGTGGAAGGTTACCTAGCCACCCACAGGATAATCCACGAAGACAGTTTGTAGTGGGTGAAGTTTCCTCTACATATGAGGAAGCCAAATCTGTTACAACTTTGAGAAGTGGTAGGTTAGTGGACAATCAAGTGAGCTGTGAGCTTGTGAGAAGTTTGAAGGAAGAAAATGGAATGAGTTTTCCAAGAACACAATAAAGGCCACCAGTGGTGGACCCACAGGAACAATCCACTGTCAATAAAGAGGATGATATGGATCCTAAAGAAAAAGATAAAATCAAAAAGAAAGAAGCCCCATTGGCTAAGGCTACAAGTAAGGGAGCACCCCCACACTTGTCATTTCCCAAGGCATTGCAAGGACCCTCCCCTTTTAACAAAGGGTAGGGCAAAATTGAGGAAATGATGGAGACTTTCAAACAAGTAAAGATTAATTTGCCTTTACTGGATGCCATCAAACAAGTCCCAGCCTACGCCAAATTTCTGAAGGAATTATGCACCCATAAAAGACAGTCTAGGACATACTTTTCCAAGAAAGTCTTTTCAGCAGAGAAGGTAAAACACATTCTATCCATTACAACTCCCACTAAACTTCAAGACCCTGGAGTGCCCACCATCCCCTGCATCATTAGGGATCATAAAATTGAGAAGGCCCTATTAGACCTAGGAGCCAGTGTGAACTTGCTGCCCTATGAAGTTTATGAAAAATTGGGCCTGGGAGACTTGAAGCCCACACTTGTGGTGCTACAACTGGTTGACAGGTCTGAAAGGAAGCCTGTGGGAGTCATTGAAGATGTCCTGGTGGGAGTTGACAAGTTTTTTTACCCTGCTGACTTTGTGGTGTTAGATATGGAGAAAAGTAAAGATATTTCCTCCATCCATCTGATTCTGGGCAAACCCGTCTTGGCCACTGCCAATGCCTGCATTCAATGCAGATTTGGAATCATGGAGGTCTCCTTTAGCAACATGAAAGTAAAGCTACACGTGTACAGCATCAGCTCTCAACCCCCTTTTGATGAAACCTGTTTTTCCATTACAGGGCTGGAGGAGGCTCTGCATGATAATCCTCAACAGCTGTTGCAGAGCAATGATTGGCCTATAGAGACAAAATTGCAACCAGGGGTTGAACAATTGCTGAGGAATGGATCCAAGAAGGATGAAAAGTTCAAGCAACATGGGGAGGCCGTTAACCTTCCAGATCCTCCAGATTAACACCTGCAGTTGAGTATGTATCATATGTACCATATTTTGCTTTTGTTTTAATTTTTTTTTTACTTTGCATCTCTAGTAGAATCCTTTTGCAATAAATATGCCATGTTCTCTAGTGGGCCGCCTTTTCAAATTTGCTAGCTGCTCTAAGATAATGGGAGCTCATCCACATAAGAATCCAATCATAGGGCCGCACAACAACAGAGCCTGATAAGTGTTGAAGCTAAGGGTGCCAAGAAAGACAATTTCATCTGGGTTTTGGAGCCTTCGATAGGCCAAATCTACCTTTCATTAGGTTTCTTGGTGATTTCGACAGGATATCTAATGGTTTTAATAGGTATTGGATGTTTCGACAGGTAAAACCAACCTCTCGACATGTTAAATAAGGGCAAACAAAGATTCGATAGGTGTTGGGTACATATCGGGCACCTATCGAAAAGATGTTGTCTTTGCCATTTATACCTATCGATAGGATGGTCGCACCTATCAAATTCCTTAAAAATCATCCCTTTTGAAAGCTTTGATGTTCAAGCTTTCGATAGGACATATCAACCTATCGAAACCATTCCATTCATCCTATCGAAATCGCATTTTCACCTTTATATACCTGTCGATAGGTCATTTGTCCTTCATTCCTCACTCTCTTGAGAAACCCTAGCTCTCTTCCTCATTTTTTGCCTCCCTCTTTCTCTATTAAATCCTCATGGAATCTTCTACTATTTAGTGTGCTATCTTGTCAATACATTTAGCTTGCGTAGAGGAGCATTTTGCCCCTGAGTTTGGAGAAATTGGAGCGGTGCATCGCTAGCTTTGTGAAACCCTAGGTACCTGGAGGTGAGTTGCCTTCCTACCATCACTCTGTTGTCTTTCTAAGTTTTCCCATTCCAAGTTGGTGAGAAATTACTCCTTGAGATTACAATGGATGAGCCTGAGGAAACGCTAGCCAGCATACGTCGTAAATCAACTGCATCCACCCCTAAATTACTCCAAGAGATCTGCTACTGCTGCTGCCTCTATCAAAAAAGGAAAATGACCTGCTGCCTCATCCAAAGCCGCTAAGCACACTAGGTCATTCGGTCAATCTGACCCCCATGGCACCCAACTCTCTAGGGATGAAAGAAGGAAGGCTGCTGCGGCTCTAGGATTGAACCCCTTGGAACTTTTCCCTTCTAATTTGGATTCGGATTCTACGCCTGTTGTTGATCCTAAAGGTAAAAAGCCTGCTGCCCAGTCTGAGGAGGCACCCACAAAACAACCGTAGAAATCGAAATCCAAGGGCAAGGCCCCTGTATCTAAGGGGTAGCTGGCACCACGTTGTATCTGAATGTGACCATTTGTTCCTTCAGTTTTCTTTTTCATTTGTTTCTTATATATATTTGATGTTTTTATTGTATTATTCTATAGCTATCTTCTTACACTGTCTCTCCCTTGATTGCATTTTCTCGAAATAGTGAGGACACTGTTTAGTTTAGGTTTGGGTGTGTGGCATGTATGCCAATAAACTAGTTAATTTTAGTGCATCCAAGTTAAAAAGGAATAATCGAAAAGAGAATGAATTCATCTCATAATTGTTGATTAAGAAAATTTAAAAAAAAAACCATTTGCAAGAAGTAAGCTAAAGTTTTAACATTTTTCATAAAGAAAATGTCAAGAATTTTTATAGGAAGTTTTTGATGTGTGATAAACCAGCAACGGGATGAGACTGTGAAGATACCCCCAGAAAAATTGGATGGAAGACCATACCCAGTGAGAATTGGGCCTGAAAACTTCTTTGAAGAGTCTCTTGGCAATTCATTCTGCTTTGAGGATTGACTGGACCTAATCTAGAACACTAGAAGTTAGGCAAATCCAAGTTGAAACAACTTGATAGCACTCAGAACATGGAAAACATGAAGTAAGGCCATCTCTTGGACAGTTTGGGCCTAAAATTCCCCACCATTGAACTGCCCTTGATGCACACCACTTGAGCCTTAAAAGCCCCAATTTTCTTTGATGAAAACCAGAAATTCTAAATGCAAAAACCTCTTGACCTATTTCATTTCACCCTCAATCTGAGAAATCAGGATGAGGAAGGAGGAGAAAGGTTAGAGGAGCAAGGTCCTAAATCAGGTTGAAAGAAAGAAAAACGCAGTTGGTGGTATTTGTGGTATTGCATTGAAAAAAAAAAAAGAGAAGCAGAAGAATGAGAAAGAGAAGTCATTTCATTGAAAAAAAACTGAAAGGAAGAGAAGAAGCTGGCCACTTTGGCTCTGAAAATTCAAAAAGTAGATGGAATTGTGCTGAATTAAAGGTGAAGTCATGAATCACCTCCTGGCCTTTACTGATTTCTCAATTTCGAACTCTGTTATCCCTTTTTGTTCCTCCACAAACCTCATCCGTAAGCCAGATTACAACCCAATAAAAAGACCTTACTGATCTGAAAGTGGATTGAGCTGTCATGTGGAGATGAGAATTTGCTTAACCTATGGTGTAATGAGCTGGAAAAGTCAGAAATTCAAGCAATGCCTATGCTCCTGCTTGCAGTCCTATTTGAGGGCTGTAACTACTCTTAAGCTGAGTGATATGATTTACCCCCTCTTCTCTGTACTGATGAGTGGACAGCCCTGATGAGACTTGAGTCTAAAATCCAGATTGAAGGGGGAAGTATCTAAGCAGGATCCTCAAATTGATGGTGAGTTTTGCATAAAATTTCGAAAGCAATGCCTGGACATAAACTGAGTGATGATGAAGAAATTTCAGCAAACTTTCATATTTCCAAATGGATTTTTATTTTTTTTTGTTGAAATTCCCTTAATGAATGGGCATGATTTGAATTTATTTGATTTGCTTAAATTATGCTTTAACAGGTTACACTATCATTAACTAAGCTGCATTGGAGAAGTTTGTGGGTACCTTCACTGAAAACCCTCAGGAGACTTCACTCCTCCACTAGGGATCACCTAGGGGTTTAAAAGGCTTGATGCATATGCTAAATGCATTTGTGCTCCCTACGAAAGTGACATTTTTATTTCCTTTTAATTCTCCTTTGCTCAGGGACTAGCAAAGCTTAGGTTTGGGGGTGTGTTAAGTGGTTAAAAATGCCACTTTTCACTCTATAACCTAACCATTGTTAGACCTGTGAGCACACTAATAAGTCCTTGTCAAGTGTATTTTGTAGACAACAATAAAAGAAGATACTAAGGAAGAAAAGCACTCAAGAATGCCCAACAAAGAGCCATCTCTCAGCACAAGACGAACTCAGCAATAGCACACCAAAGGGTAGCACATCATTGAACCCTTGAAGCGCGTGGCTGCAGTAGGGAAAGATGAAGAAAGTGAGAATAGGTTGAAAACGTCCTATCGATTAGTCACCTGAAGAGTTCAATAGGAATTGAGGGTTGAAGGGAAGGAATTCATGCAGTTGAGAAGGGTTCGACAGGATCAGAAGGCAGAAAAAGGAGGAATTCGTGCAGAAGTGAAGAATTCGATAGGATCCAAGAACCTATCGAGCAGTCGAAAGAGAAAGAGAATTCAACCTATCGAAAGCTAGCTCGAGGGAAAAAGGAGACCTATCGGAAGGTTCCCTGAACCTATCGAATGGTCCACTGAACCTATCGAAATAGAAGTGCTGAGACAGTAGCTATTACAGAATGATTTGAACTTTCGATAGGAACAAAGGTCATCCGATCGAAGCAATAGAATGTGAATCCTCAACCTATCGAATTACTCTTCCAACCTATCGAAAGCCCCAGATCAAGTGCAGTGAAGCTGAACCATCTAAGCCCAACCTATCGAAACCTATCGAAGAGACCAGGGAACCTATCGAAAGAGGCTACAAGATTACTTTTAACCTATCGGAAGCTTCTCCAACCTATCAAAATCGTGTGCTGAACTTCTCAGAAACTATGTTATGCACACACTCTGACTTGGTGACTTGCTACACGCAAACTGAGGCATTTTGGTGACCGGCACGACATTCTAGAAGATGCCCTAGGAAGCCCTAACCGACCCACGTGCTTTAATAAAACTTAACAAACTCTGACAACTTTCTAGAATGGATTTTTGGTGGGAAAAATAGAGGGGAAAGCTATATATTGAGATCCCCAATTACCATTGAAAAAGGATCAAAGTTCTGGACAATTTCCTGGAGATCAGAGCTTGCAGCGAGATTCTATTTCCCTTCCTTTAGCCCAACCATGGTTGGCTAATTCCCTTGGAGCAGCAAGGGGTGAGTTAGATCTATAATTGGGTAAGGTTAAGAGTGTTGCTGGGGTTAATTGCTGCACAGACTACAGATCTGAGAGCATTCCATTGTAGGAGTGACCTTGTTTGCAATATAAATGTTGTTTTCAATGTTTTAATTACATCTAAAGCTCTTTTGATTCCTTTTAGTGCTCAATCAGATTTGTGTAGAGGAGTTGCTTGATCAGCTCACCCACTTAACCGGTAGACCTCTTGGATATCATCTGAATTCCCTGGATCTGATATCCCTGTAATTTCCTACATCTATGACCTAGGAATTGCAGCATCTATAGTGGTTTTAATTGTTCTAATTGAGGCTCTGGCTTTGTAGAAGATCTCTAGGATGGTCTGTGACCATTAAAGTGGACAGATCATAACCTTAAGGTAAATCTGAGCTCAGGCCTCAATTGGATTCATCTGCTACAATCCATGGATTCGATAAAGCCTATAGGATGGTCTGTGACCATTATAGTGGACAGATCATAGCCTTAAGGCCAGATAGATCCTGTGATTTGGAGTGGAATTTATACCCTGCAGCTGTGCTTGTGGCTAGTGCCTGTGGCCAGCCAAGGGACTTGTGTGCTTTTGAACCACTGTAATATGCTTAGCTCAACCTGATTGCAGTGAAATCAACCTCCAAGCTATTCGTCTCCTTCTTTTGAGTTTTTAAACCTTCCACCTGCAAGATCTGAGGCTCCAGATTCGATCTAAGACAATCTGCATTTTAATTTTAGTTAGTTTAAGTGACAACCTGATCCAAACTTCTCCCCGATCTTTTAGCTAAATTAGTAATAGCTAGGGTGCCAGATCTCTTACAGATCTGGAGATTTACTCAATTACAAACCACCTCTCTCTGGACTTTCCCTTACTTTTAAAACTTACTACAAAGATCCTGTATCTTGCAGGCCCAGGATATTTTAGATGTGCTGAATCTCTCTTGATTTTTACACCGTAAATCAACACACTGGAATTCCCCAACAATCAGCCACATCAGGATAACTGCATTATTCCTTTGAATTTTGATTGGCTGAAACAGATATGAGAAAAAGGTATAAATAGAGGAGCAATCACTTTGAAAATTATCCAGAAATTGAGAGAGCAAGAGCCAAATCTGAATTCATTTTCCCTCTAATTTTTTCCTCTCTTTCCCCTCTTCATCTTCCTCACCTTTAGCCAATTATGGTTGGGTAAAACTTCTCCAGTATCTAGGGTGAGGTCATGAGCTGTAATTAAGAGTTTCAGAAGCTTTGTAAGGGATTCGATGCTGCATAGATTGTAGATCTGAGCACAACATTATAAGTTGTGACATTGCAATAGAATTATTGAATTTAAAGTTAATTTTGAACTATATTTCACTTCTTCGTATTTGATTTTCCTAGTTTGGATACTCCAGTGGGCCAGCCAGAAATGGAGAGTTTGTAGCCTAGCATTCACAACATCTACAATGGTTAACCGGTTCTAATCAAGACCATTGGCTAAAGACAATCTCTACGATGATCTGTGACCATTCAAGTGGACAGGTCATAGCCTTAGGATTGCTCTGATTCTTTGGTTGAGATCAGATCTTTATACCATGCATCTGTCGAGGTCAAACCTGGGGAGCTTGTAGCCAGATGAAGGATTGTTACAGATCTGATCTAAGCATTGCCTTTGATTCATTTAATTCTCAGTGAAAGACCAAATCCCTAGCTGCTGCTCTCCATCCTTTGATCTTTAATCCATTTTCCTTCACTGCTGTGCTTTCTTAAAATCTGGATCAACTGCATTTAATTTCTGTAGTTCATAGTGACAAAATCCCAAAACCTCTCCTCTTTCCTGTTTTAGTATAGCTTAATTCCAGATAGAGTGCTAGATCTATTGCAGATCTAGAGATTTATCATAGTTTATGCACATTTCCCTATAGACATACCCTTACCTATCAAAACATGCTATAATAGCCCTGTATCTTGCAAGTTTAGGAGATTGCAGTTGTGCTTAATTCACCTTTTATTTTAATTTGATTTTATTTTGCCTTTACCATTACACACTAAATTAGCACACTCCATTTCTACAACAAGTTTTTGGCGCCGCTATCGGGGATCTGTGATCTAAACTTGGTGGATCTAAGTTTCCTCTAATTTTTAGATTTATAATTTTGATTGCATGCTAAGTGCTTGACTAATTGCGCCTGTAGTATTTTGTAGTGTAATTTTCTTTTCAGATCTAGATCTGTGGTGCTCCGAGGAGCATTGTGCTAGAGGTTGTGTTAAAGTCTGTATCCCTCTACTCCTTTTTTTTTCCTTATCTGAGATTTATAGTTTTAATTAGCTATTTGTGCTTGTTCATGTTTGCTGTATTAAACTTGAGCTGTGATTTGTATAAGTGTGCATTGAGATTGTGAGTGGTGTATAGTTGGAAGAAGAACTCTCAACCCCTAGATTGTACCATTTAATCAAGAGGTTGAAAGGATTCTTAGACCCAGACAAACCCCACCTACATCTACTGCAACCGAATCTGTTGAAATGTGTAAGCAACCAAGGTTGTTGTTAAAGGATTACTATGCACCTAGTGCATATAATTCTCCTTTTTACATATAGTTTCCTACTGTGAAAACTAATTATGAAATCAAGTCTTTAACCATTCAGATGTTGCCTTCTTTCCATGGTTTGAGAAAAGAGGGCCCATACAAGCATGTTGATGAATTCCTTGCTTGTGTACTACCTTTAACATTACAGGTCTAGGGCCAGAAGCCACCAAGCTTAGGCTATTTCCTTTTTCATTAAAGGATAAAGCCAGGGCTTGGTTATCCTTACTTTCCCCTAATAGTATAAACTCTTAGGATGACATGCAAAGCCAATTCCTTGCTAAATTCTTCCCCATGTCTAGAACCAGTCAGTTGAGGAAGAGTATCTTCTCATTTTCTCAACTCTCAACTGAAGGGTTCCATGAGGCATGGGAGAGATTCAAGGAGCTGTTGAGGTAGTGCCCCCACAATAAAATTCTTGAATGGTAACTTATCCAAAGTTTCTATGAAGGAATTGACTCCAAGAGTAGAAATATGGTGGATGCTTTTTGTGGAGGCACACACCTTCATAAAATAGCTGAGGAAGCATGAGAATTGTTTGATGTCATTAGTGAAAACTCATTATAGCAAGAGTCTCTTGCTAGGGATGTAGACACCCCAGGAAGAATGTTGAAGGAGAATACAATAAGAGGTAAAATGTATGAGATGGGTGAGTATAATGATTTGAAAAGAAAGGTAGCCAGCTTAACTCAAAGGTTGGAGAAAATGGTGAAAGAAAAGTAGTCTCCAATGGTTGCTAATGTGGGAGAGGCATGTCCCATCTATCAATCTCCCACTCACCCCATTCAGGATTGCCCCTTGCTGAGCAATTTCTAGAACTGGTGATGGAACATGTGAATGCTACCCAGTCTTTTGGTCAGCCGTCAACTGCTAGTTATTCTTGGAGAAACTATCCTAACCTGAGGTGGAAGTAAGACAATGGTAAAAACCAAAACCTACAGTTGCAGTTCCAACATAAGTTCTATCAGCAACCACATCAAATGCCTTTTAAACCTGCTTCCTAGACTTATCAATATAATTTTGTTCCAAGGACCCAATACCAGCAACCTATGGCTCAGCCTATGGTTCAGCCTCTGCAACAAAATGCCCTAACTCCAGCTTCTAGAACACCCTCTTTTGAAGAACAAGCTCTGTCTTCATTGCAGAATTTGGGCTCGTTATCCCAAACAGTCCACTCTCATAGTCAAAGCATCAAAAAAATAGAAGACCATCTTAGTCAACTATCTAATGCATTGACAAAGAGGGAGGAAGGTAGGCTGCCTAGTCAGCCCATGGACAATCTAAAGAGACAATATGTGATAGGTGAAGTCTCTTCTTCCCATTAGGAAGCAAAATCTTTCACCATATTAAGAAGTGGAAGGTTGGTGGACAATCAAGTAGGCTGTGGGCCTTTGAAAAATTCAGAGAAAGAAAATGAAGCAGTTCCAAAGAATGTACAGTAGGAGCAGCCCAGTTTGAATAAAGGGGATGTTAATGCTCCCCAACAGAAAATTGAAAAAAATGAAAAAATGGAAAATAAAAATAAAGAAAAAATTGATGAGTTGGCTAAGGCTGCAAATGGGAGGCCAGCTCCCCATTTGCCATTTCCCAATGCTTTGAAGGTAGCTTCTCCTTTTGATAAAGGGAATGCCAATGTAGAGGAAATGATAGAAACCTTTAAGCAAGTAAAGATTAACCTGCCTTTACTTGATGCAATCAAGTAAGTGCCGGCCTATGCCAAGTTTTTAAAAAACCTTTGCACCCACAAAAGACAATTGAGGATACACCTATCCAAGAAAGTCTTTTCAGAAAAAAAAGTGAACCAAGTCTTGACTATAGCAATTCCAACAAAGCTCCAAGACCCTGGTGTCCCCACTATCCCCTGCATCATTGGGGATCATACCATTGAAAAATCCTTATTAGACCTGGGTTTGCTTCCATACTTTGTTTATGAGAAGCTGGGCTTAAGTGAGTTGAAACCCCACACATGTGGTCTTATAACTAGCTGATAGATCTGAGATGAAGCCTGTGGAAACCATAGAAGATGTCTTGGTTGGAGTCGATAAATTCTTTTATCCTGCTATTTTATGGTGCTGAATATGGAGCCAAGCAAGTGTGTTACTTCCATCCCTGTGATTTTGGGCAGGCCATTTTTGTCCACTGCTGATGCATGCATATAATGTAGATCAAGGGTCATGGAAGTAACTTTTGGGAATATAAAGGTCAAATTGAATGTGTACAATATAGCTCATCAACCCCATTTAGATAATGAGGATTGTTTTTTCATTGAGCTGCTGGATGAGTTGGTGGAAGAAACTCTGGCCCAGCTACTGCATAGTAATGATTTTTTTATATTTTTGATGAAGTTTGGAATGAAACAGTGGAAGAGAAAGCCTCCATATCTGAGCTTGAGCAAGTGTAAACTATAAATTCTGAATGGGGCCAGCAAAGCATCACTCAGGGAAACTAGCTTTGTTATCTCTTCCACCACCTTCTAAGGCACCCCTATTGCCTTCACTCATCAGTCTCCCAGATGTGGAGCTATAGCAGCTCCCAAAATCTTTAAAGTATGCTTTCTTAGTAGCTAATAAGAAATTGTCAGTCATAATTTCTTCTTCCCTAACTCTTGAGCAAGAGGAAGAGCTGCTTTGTGTGCTAAGAAAGTATAAGAGAGCAATAGGGTGGACTATTGCAGATCTTAGAGGTATAAATCCTACTGTGTGCATGCACAAGATTCATCTTGAGGAGGACTCCAAACTATCTAGAGAGATGCAAAGGAAATTGAACCCACACATGCAGGAGGTTGTCATAAAAGAAGTTGTCAAACTGTTAAATGTTAGGGTCATTTACCCCATCTCGGATTCTCAATGGGTGGCACCTACCCAAGTGGTGCCTAAGAAATCCGGGATCACTATAGTTCAAGCAGACTCAGGAGAGCTGATCCCAACTGCATGCACCACCGGGTTGGAGGGGTGTGTATAGATTACAGGAAACTCAATGAGAAGACCAACAAAGACCATTTCCCATTGCCCTTCATTGATTAAATTTTAGATAAGAAGGCAGGCAAGGAATTTTACTATTTTCTTGATGGTTATTCAGGGTACAATCAGATCCCTGTATACCCCCAAGATCAAGAGAAAACTACCTTTACATGCCCCTTTGGAACCTTTGCATACAGAAGGATGACATTTAAATTATGTAATGCACCTGCCACCTTTCAAAGATGTATGTGTGCTATTTTCTCTGACTTGATTGATCAGTTCCTAGAGATTTTAATGGATGATTTTTCCATTTATGGGGATGATTTTAACCAATGCTTGCATCACCTTAGCTTGGTATTGCAAAGATGTGAGGAAACCAACTTAGTCTTGAGTTGGGAG
This sequence comes from Chloranthus sessilifolius, assembly GCA_021018995.1. Lineage (NCBI taxonomy): Eukaryota > Viridiplantae > Streptophyta > Magnoliopsida > Chloranthales > Chloranthaceae > Chloranthus > Chloranthus sessilifolius. Next base: position 47,738,843 of record CM037596.1, read on the forward strand.
AAGAGGCACTTCATGGTGACTAAAGGCATTGTCTTAGGACATGTTGTCTACCACAAAAGGGTAGAGGTTGATCAAGCTAAAATTGATTTAAGCATATCTACCCCCACCCAAAACTGTCAAGCAAGTCAGGTCATTCTTGGGACATGCAGGTTTCTATCAAAGGTTCATCAAAGATTTCAGCAAAATCTCCAAACCTCTTTATCACTTGTTGTTCCAAGAGGTTCCATTTGAATTCAATAATGAATACTTGGCTGCCTTTGAATTGCTGAAGACATGTTTAACCATTGCTCCCATTTTACAGGCTCCTGATTTCTCCTTGCCATTCGAACTGATGTGTGATGCATCAGACTTTGCTATTGGTGCAGTCTTGGGACACAGAAAAGATAAAACACCAAGTGTAGTGGCTTATGCAAGCAAATCCATGGCTGATGCCCAGCTGAATTACATAATAACTGAAAATGAACTGTTGGCCATTGTATTTGCTTTGGAGAAATTCAAATCATATGTGCTGGGATCTAAGATCATTGTGTTTACTGACCACTCGGCCTTAAAATATCTCTTGTCCAAAAAGGATGCTAAAGCTAGACTGATAAGATGGGTTTTGCTTTTGCAGGAGTTTGATTTAGTGATCAAGGATAAGAAGGGGGTTGAAAATGTGGTAGTAGAACACCTATCTAGAATCCCAACTGCTGAACATGAGAGCTTGCCCATCAATGATTCCTTCCCAGATGAGCAACTTTTTATTGTAGAGATGAGTGTGCCCTGGTTTGCCAACATAGTAAATTATCTAGCTATAGGTACAATCCCCCCACATTGGAATAAGGATGATAGGAATCTATTTTTTTCACAGATTCAATATTACATGTGAGAGGACCCTTCCCTTTTTAAGTATTGTGCAAACCAGGTGGTAAGAAGATGTGTGCCTAAAACTGAATTTAAAAATATTCTAACCATGTGCCATGAACAGGCTTGCGGAGCCCATTTTAGTGGCAACAAAACTGCTACAAAAGTGCTTCAAAGTGGATTCTATTGGCCCACACTTTTCAAGAATGCCTTTCAGCATTGGAAAGCCTATTCTAGATGCCAACAAATGGGGAGTATTTCCACACGAAACTCCATGCCTCAGCAGCCCATTCTTGTGGTTGAGCTTTTTGATATTTGGCAGATAGACTTTATGGGCCCTTTCTCTCCTTCCCATGGCTATAATTATATTCTTGTGGCAGCAGATTATGTTCAAATGGGTTGAGGCTATAGCCACAAGAACTAATGATCACAAGGTTTTCCTCAACTTTTTGAAGGATAACATTTTCTCCAAGTTTGGCACCCATAGAGCCATCATTAGTGATGGGGGGAGCCATTTCTGCAACAAACAATTTGAGAACCTCCCTAGAAAGAACTCTGTGACACACAGAGTTGCCACCCCATACCACCCACAAACTAGTGGGCAAGTGGAGATTTCTAACAGAGAGATCAAACATATTTTGGAGAAAACAGTGAGAGTGGATCGGAAGGATTGGTTTCTAAAGCTATCTGATGCCTATAAGACTCCCATTGGGATGTCTCCTTTTAGGCTGGTATATGGCAAGGCATGCCATTTACCAGTGGAGCTTTAGCACAGGGCATATTGGGCTATCAAAGCATTAAATACTGACTTAACTTCTACTGGCATTCAGAGAAACCTCCAGCTGTCTGAGCTGGAAGAGCTGAGGTTGGATGCTAATTCCAATGCGAGAATCTACAAGGAGAAAACCAAGGCCTTCTTTGACAAGCAGTTGTTAAGAAAAGAGTTCATTGTTGGCAACAAGGTATGGCTTTTCAACTCTAAGCTTAAATTTTTCTCAGGAAAATTGAGATCCAAATGGGAGGGACCCTACATAGTTGAGCATGTATCCCCATCGAGAGCAGTTTAAATTAAGGATCCTAACGATGGCAGGATTATGAAAGTAAATGGTCAAAGGCTCAAAACTGTTATTGAAACTATGGAGCCCATGATGACCACTTCCCTTCTAGAAGCTCCATTACTTGACTGATTCTCAACAATGTATAGTATGTACCATAGTTGCTATTTTGGTGTTTTAATTACTGTTTAGCAGAGTCATTAGGATTCTACTAGTGTATAATTGTCTGTCGATAGGATCGCTGAACTTGTCGATGGCTTCTAAGGGTTTTTGGTTGTAATTCTCGCTAGGTCCATAGAACCTGTCAAGGGGATGAATGGTGAATTCAAGGAACCTAGCAAAGTATGGGTGAACTTCTCAAAATAACGCAGTTGGCAACCTAGACCCATCGACAGGATTGTGTGAACCGCTCGAGAGGTTCACTAGTATTTCACTCATCGACAGGTTGTACCAACCTGTCGACGCACTACCCCCCCAATCCTGTCGAAGCTCTTTTTCCTCCGTGTCTGAACATTAATTCCTCTTGTCTCCCTGCATTAACTCCCATTGCTATAAATAAACCACCATGCACTCCGTGGTATTAGTCCCCATATTATCGCACAACGTTCCACACTTCCTGTAACCGACTTGCACCCACCACCAATACCATTTTAGTAATTATGACTTGGGAAGATGAGAAAATTTAATATGATGATACGCATCCCACCTCCTACGTTTTAAATACTAGCCTGGTTCACCTCCTTCGTAGTTGTTCACATTTAACCTCCTCAATTCATCCCTATCCACAACCATGGCGGGTGACAAGCCCATTGAGCTTCTAATAAATTTTGAACTAATTTGGGGGACTCCACCACCACCTCCAGAACCCGACCTCTTACAGTTCTTGTGGGACGAGCATGAGGAAGTCCAAAGGATTTTGGCCAAGGAGGAGAAGAAAAAGAATAAAAGAAAGAAAAAGAAAAGAAAGATGGAACCATCTGCACCTTCCTCCCCGTCCTCCTCCCTGCCACCACCACCTGCCCCGCCTCTGTCCCCCTAAGCCCTCGCATCCCCACTCCTGGCTTGCAGTTCCTCTTCCAGCAATAGCAGGTTGAGGATATCCCTGAGCCACGGGCACATTTCTTTTTGGAATGGATGTTTTGTTCGAGGCCATGGAGGTTGCTGCCATAGTCATGTCTAAGTTCAAATGTGTCTAGGTTTTCTTATATATATGTCTAGGTTTTCTCCATTGTACATATTCTATGGGTTTCAATGCAATTTCTTTTTATTCTGATTTGTTTCTTTGATATGAATGTACAATGTTTGTTTTATTTCTTTTGTTCATCTATGTTTTTACCCTGCTGTACACCCACATTTATCTTTGACACAGTGAGGACATTGCTCCTCATAGGTTTGGGGGTGTGGCAAGGTATGCCAATAGATATTTAATAGTAGTGCAGCAAGGTTCAATAGTCATTGAGAAAATAAATTAAATTCCCTCCTGAATTTTTAAGGAAATTAAAAACCTTTTTATATTGGAATATGTTGTAGTTCTAACACTTTAATGAAGCAAATGTCAGGAATCGTTTTTCAAAAATTAGCACTTAGTGAACTTGAAAGGAGAGAAGATCTATGAGGATACTCCCCAGAAAACTTGATGGAAGACCATAACCAGTGAGATTTAGGCATGAGAAATTTTTTTCTTGAAGAGTGTCTTGGCAATTTTTTTCTGCTCTAAGGACTGATTGGATATAGCTTTGATCACTAGAAGTTAAGCAAATCCAAGTTGAAATAGCTTGACAGCATTCTTGATATTGAGGACATGAAGTAAGGCCATTCCTTGGACAGTTTGAGATTAAAACACCCATACCCTTTGAACTGCCCTTGGTACACACCATTCGAGCCTTAAAATCCAAACTTTCTTTGATAAAAAACAAAAAATTTAAACTAAAAACTTCAATGACCTGATGCAGCCTGACCCCCACTCTGAGATTTTAGAAGCTAAAGGAGAAGGAATTGAAGAGGTTAGAGGAGCAAGGTTTGACAATTTGGTAAAAGAAGAAAATACAAGTGAAGGCAAGAGTGATGTATAATTGTGGCATGCCAGCCCATGAATATATATATATATATATATATATATATACATTAATAGAAAATCAAAACAAAAAGGGAAGTCACTTCCTTGAAAAATTGAAATGAGGAGTAGAAACTGATCACTTCAAATCTGAAAATTCAAGAAGTAGATGGAAGATGCACTAAAATGAAGAAGGTGTTGTCTAGACCACCTCCTTATCTTACTGATTTTTCAATTTGAATCATTTTTACCCTTTTATTCTATATAACTTCACCCTTAAGCCACATTACAACCCAATAAAAAGGCCTTACTGATCAGAAATGGATTGAGTTGTCATGTAGAGACAAGGACTTGTTTGATCTATGGTGAAAAGAGTTAGAAAATTTCAGAAATTAGAGCAATGCCTATGCTCATGCTTGCAGTCCTATTTGAGGACTATAACTGCTCTTGAGCTGTGTGAACTGATGCACCCTTCTAATTTCATTCTGAGTGACAACCCTAGTGAGCTTTGGGTCTGAAATTATGTTTGTTGGGGGTTGTATCATAACAAAAATTCTCAATTTAATAGTTAGCTATGTATTAAATTTTGGATAAAATGCCTTGACATGAGCGGATTGATTGTGAAGGAGTTGCAGCAGAATTTCAGTTTAAAAATGCTATGTTTTTTATAAGAACCTTTTGAATTTAAAGGAACAAGGTGTGGAATGAATTTTATTTTGGCTTGAGTTTTGTTCTCAACATGCTACATTAACATTAACTGAACCATTGGGGAAGTTTGTGGGTAACTTCACTGAAAACCCTCAGAAGACTTCACTCCTCCACTAGGGATCACCTAGGGATTTAAAAGGCTTGATGCATATGTTGAATGCACCCGTGTTCCCTACAAAAGTTGCATCTAATTTTGTAAGTTAATTATTTTTACTTTCACCTTTGCTAAGGGACTAGCAAAGCTTAGGTTTGGGGGTGTGTTAAGTAATGAAAAATACCATTTTTCACCTCTTAACCTAACCTTCGTTGGACCCTTGAGCTAACTAATACTGTGTTTTAAGTATGTTTTGTAGATAAGCAATAAAATCAGCCTTAGTATAGATATCCACCTAAAAAGGCCAAAGAAGCAATCTGCTCCTCATCATGTGTTCACAACAACCCAAAGGCCTGTCAGTCATGCAAACAAAGCTTTATAAATTCATGAGAAGGTCATGGAATCAACAAGGCATTCTTAAGACCAAGCACAGTTGCAAAGAAGACAGATTGAACCACCAAGAGGTTACTGAGTGCTAACGGATGGAAGACAACACACCAAAGATAGGTGCCAGCTAAAGAAACTCAAGGCAAAAGCTATCGAGAAGTTCTGAAGCTCAAATGCTGATCTGCCAAGAGGATCCATGAAGATATCGCTAGGTTCCAGTTGCTGTCGATAGGTTGTGCTTGCAGTAAAAGAATCCTGTTGCCACCTTACCTAAAGGTGCAGGGGAAGTCATGAGGTTCAGCTGAACCTATCGAGTAGATCCAGAGAAGCTTTCGACAGGACCTTCAAGAACCTGCCAAGATGATCCCCAACCTGTCAAACATTTCACCAAGTTGACAGGTTGATTGTAACCTATCAACAGGATGAACGAAGAATTGAACAGAAGGTATCGAGAGCCATTTCAATCCTATCGAAATATGCCAATCCTATCGACTTGTGCACTTCAACTCAGCAAGAGGTTTTCCAAATCTGTCAAAATATAGAGCAAGCAGACTAGGAAGCTCTCGAGAAGTACCCTGAACCTCTCAACATTCATTTTGGGAACTTCTCATGGCCCTTCTTCAGTAGCTACAACTTTCAAATTTTGAGCACACGATCCAAGGTGTGATAGCGACCCTTGGGCGGTATTTTTAGTATTCAACTGAGCACGAGCGGGAACTCTAACTACCTCACATGTACTTTTCAGTTGTGAATCAATAGGAGAAAAGCTTCTAGAAGAGGGATCAACCACATCAATATAATTCCTTTGAGTTCTGATTGGCTGAGACATATATGAGAAAAAGGGATAAATAGAGGAGCAATCACATTGAAAATTATCGAGAAATTAAGAGATCAAGAGCCAAGTTTGAATTCATTATCCCACCAATTTTTCCCTCTCTTTCCCCTCTTCAGCTTCCTCACTTTTAGCCAATTATGATTGGCTAAAACTTCTCCAGTAGCTAGGGTGAGGTCATGAGCTGTAATTATAAATAGAGGAGCAATCACATTGAAAATTATCGAGAAATTAAGAGATCAAGAGCCAAGTCCGAATTCATTATCCCTCCAATTTTTCCCTCTCTTTCCCCTCTTTAGCATCCTCACTTTTAGCCAATTATGATTGGCTAAAACTTCTCCAGTAGCTAGGGTGAGGTCATGAGCTGTAATTAAGAGTTTTAAAGGCATTGTAAGAGATTATATGCAGAACAGATTGTAGATCTGAGCACAACATTATAAGTAGAGACATTGCAATAGAATTATGGAATTTAAAGTTAATTCTGAGCTATATTTCACTTCTTCATCTTAGATTTCCTTAGTTTGGATACTCCTGTGGGCCAACCAGAAATGGGGAGCTTGTAGCCTGGCATTCACAACATCTGCAATGGTTAACCTGTTCTAATCAAGACCATTGGCTAAAGACAATCTCTAGGATGATCTGTGACCATTCAAGTGGGCAGGTCATAGCCTTAGGATTGCTTTGATTCTCTGTTTAAGATCAGATCCTTATACCATGCATCTGTTGGGGTCAAACCTGGGGAGCTTGTAGCCAGATGAAGGATTATTGCATATCTGATCTAAGCATTGCTATTGATTCATTTAATTCTCAGTGAAAGACCAAATCCCTAGCTGCTGCTCTCCATCCTTTGTTCTTTAATCCATTTTCCTTCACTGTTGTGTTTTCTTAAAGCCTGGATCAACTGCATTTAATTTTTATAGTTCGTAGTGACAAAAACCCAAAACCTCTCCTCTTTCCTATTTTAGTATAGCTTAATTTCGGATAAAGTGCCAGATCTATTACAGATCTGGAGATTTACCATAGTTTATGCACATTTTTCTGTGGACATACCCTTACTTACCTATCAAAACTTACTATAACAACCCTGCATCTCGCAGGTCTAGCAGATTGTAGTTGTGCTTAATCCACCCTTTGTTTTAATTTTATTTTATTTTGCCTTTGCCATTACACACTAAATCAACACACTCCATTTTCACAATAGGAAGGTGTTAAGCACTCGACCAACCCGCTCATAAGCGGTCTCTACTATGGCTATTTGGATGTGTATATAATATATATATATATATATATATATATATAATTATATTTATATATATATATATATAAAGAAAAGAAAATGAGTGGCACTTCCCCTTGCTTGAAGGCACACCGATCCTATTGAGCCCTTCCCTCTTGCCGAAATTTGGGCAGCGTAACGGCTCAATTCTAGGATAGAGGAAAAGTAAAGAAGGTAGTGGAATAGAGGGGAGAGCCAGAGCTCTCGAGCCCTTGTAGCACTGCTGTGGACCTTCGTGTGGCTGCATTTGATGAGCTTCATATAGGTTTGATGGTCACAGGAAGGGTTTTAATCTCTAAGGCTTGGTAGCTAAGAGGTAGGAGAAGAAGGCTAGGGGGTAGTCCTAGTTAAATCTCAAGGATTTATGATGAAAAATGGTTGGTAAGGGATGAATATCAGTTCTGGAATTTTGTGGGTGAAATGCTAAAAGGGAGGGGCACTCTAATTTTTTCTCTCCTTTAGAATTTTTTCAAGCCTTTTTTAAGAGGGGAGGGGGGGGGTGCCTCTCTATTTATAGGAAAAGGAGGGTATTTTAGAGGCTAAGTAGGTTTAGGAATTAGGTAATCTATCCATCTAAAGGTTTCTAGGGTTTTTGGAGCTTAAAAAAGTGTGAACGTTAGCTCCTATAGTTGGTGATAGGTTTAGAGTTTTAAACCACTAAGGGTTGCAAATAGGATAGGGAAGGGTGCAACAGAACAAGCAAAACACTCCCAGTGGATCAAGATGGTCAAAAAGTCAAACCCTAGTCATGAAATAAGAGCAGAAACCCAAGGTTACTATAGCTAAGCCTGGCACAACTAATACTTGCGCCAAGCTTAGATACAGTAAAATAGTGCCACACAGTGCTTTGGGAAGTTGCAAGCCCGCGAGGGGCCCCACATGTAGTTGGCTCATGTAATACATGTGCCAGACCATTTTCTGAGGGGAAATGGCTTGGCACAATATTACTTGCACCACATACACCTATCCTCTCACGAAGCTCTCGCGAGGCTCAGTGCATGTCTTACGAGGCTCAAAAATAGCATGTTTTTGTGACCAATCTTTGCATCACTATAACTTTTGTTGTACTACTCAGATTAGGGCGATTCTTAACTCATTGGAAAGCTAAAGACTTCTACTTTTCAATGGCATAAGATTTTATTGTAGTAGATGATCTCAGCTAGTCCTGGTGCACCACTCTTGATCATTGCCCGGGAGAGTTTTGGTATGGGTTCGGAAGGGTCAAAGGGTTGAGATTGGTTCCTGAAGGTTCGGGGTCGGTTCTAAGGGATCTGGGGTGATTTCTAAGGGTTTGGAATGATTCCTAAGGTTTTGGGAAGGTTCATAAGGATTTGATACATGCCATCGAAAGCTCGGAAGTGCACCTCTCTTGAAATGTGTTTTGAACGGGCCTTGGGCCAAATTTTGGTGTCTACAGAGGCCCCTCTCTAGTATCTGATGACTAATGATTGAATGCCAAAGACAATAGACATCCGAAGAGGCCCAAGGCATTACTAACGAGTCTTCTATATTCAAAACGAACCTAAAAAATCAGGCAAGTAACATGGTGAGAAAACAAAAGCCCTGTATGTCGAGAAAAATATTTGTTTCTCAAGATTATCGGTCCCCAAGTTCTTAACAACATTACTAGGCATAACCATGATAGAGCGAGTTACAAAAGCCCAATAGTTGGAAAAAAATTTTGCTTCTCAAGATGATTTGAAGGTGCTTGCTATTCAAGATTCGTTATGAATATAATAGCTTCGTAAGTAAGAGGGTGATTGACCCATACTTAAAGATAGGCGCAAGACAAATATGTGAAGATCCACAGGTTGCTTCCAATTACATGAGGTAATGATTGCCTCATTAAACCAGTCACGGGTGCCCCTGCGTGAAGCAAGGTTCGAGGTCTTTGGGCGAACCCATCGATCCCGAAGTTAATTTAGCACGGTTACTCAAGCAGAATGAATAGATGTCGCAAGGCTTTTTGGGAGTACATGCCGCTTTTTGTTGAATTTTTATTATTTTATGTGGAATTTTCTTTGTGATTTTTTTGTGTGAATTTTTTGGGCTTTTTGCTATGATTTTATGTGATTTTTTTTTTACATTTTGCTATGATTTTATGTGAATTTTTTTAGACTTTTTGCTATGATTTTATATGATTTTTTTTTAACTTTTGCTATAATTTTATGTGAATTTTTTTGACTTTTTGCTATGATTTTATGTGATTTCTTTTGGACTTTTTGCTTTTCTTAGTTTAATTGGATAATCATTTCCAACTTCTAACCCGTCTCTTATGCACTGCTCTCGTCAGACTTGGGTATTGGTGCGCGTATTTTCTGGGTTCCTCTCGATCCTCGTTGAAATAGTGGCCCAATTCTGTCTAAGTGGGCTCTGGCAATGCGGTGTTTAGAATGGTGAAAATAAGTAAAAGGGGGATTTCTAGGAAGATTCATAGTTAGTTGCGATCGCCAGCTGCAAATATTTAACGATGCTACAACACGTCAATGATTACGCTTTAGAGCGAGTGTGAGTTACTTCTTTATTGAATCGTCCGCCCGCAAACGTCAGCAGCTATGGCTCTTCCTTATACTTTAGAAAGTTTAGTGTTTCTTTTCTCTCCTTATGGCAGTTGCAATTCCAATTGGTGTAAATTTCCTAATTCTACTATGAGTCTAATCAATTTAATATATTCAATCCTATTGAAAGTCTAATTAATTATGTCTCCTAATCTTACTAGAAGTCTAATTAATTTTAGGTGTTGAGGTCCTATTAGAAGTCTAATTGATTTAATTTCCTAATCTTACTAGAAGTCTAATTAATATTAGTCTCCTGATTATACTAGGAATGCAAATTTATTAATTCTAATGGAACTCTAATTAAGTCTAGCATACTGATTATACTAGAATTCTAATTAAAGCAAGTATACTAGTTCTACTGCAATTCTAATTAAAGCGAGTAACTAATATTACTAATATTTCAATTAGAGCAATGAATTAATTATACTAAAATATAATTAAAATAAATAAACTTATTTTACTAGAGTTACAATCATAGCAATAAATTAATTCTACTAAAATTCTAGCCAAAGCAATGAATTATCTGTCCTAAAATCTAATTAAAGTAAAGGAACTAATTTTACTAGAATTCTGATCAAAGCAATAAATTAATTATACTAAAATTCTGAAAAAAAGTGGTTTTGGGCCCGCAATGCTAAGGAGGACTGGCCTCATTCCCGAGTACCCTCCGTAAGCTCCCTTGGGCAAATTGGGTGGCTGAGATTAAAGTAAATTAGATTTTGGACTAGAAGATGGTATGTTTGGATTTTTAGAGTTGTTTTTGGAATTATAATTATGGATTAGATTATGATACCAGAATTTTAGAAGACTAAATTAAGAATTGGGATTTTAAAAATATTAAATTAAAGAATTAAAAACTAGAATTTAAAATTTAAGGACTGAATTTGGGTCCGAAATTAGAAAATCAGACCGTATGATTAAGGACTGGTTCTAGAAACTAAGAACTTGAACCAGAGATTAATGATAGGACTGGAGATTAGGATTTTAGAGCAGAATTAAAGTCTAGGATCGGTGAATTAGGCCGTCAGATTAAGGGCTGGTTCAAGATTCGAAGAACTAGAACAATGGATTAAAATTACGGTCTAAAAAGCAGCTACGGTCTAAGACTAAAACTTTAGTATTAATAATTAAAACTAAGAAAAATCCTAAATCTAAAGACTAGAATTAAAACTAGGGTCGGGAACTAAAAATTAGAGTTTTTACCTAAGGTTGGGGCTGCGGAGAGAACTCTCAAAAATTTGAAGCTTGAATCTCGAAATCATGGCTCAATTTCTCTCTATGTTCGTTCTCGGAATTCTCCAGTTTTGAAAATCCCAAAACTTCTCTCTCCAAATTTCAGTTCCCCCTTGGGGGAAATTAGGAAAAAATCTTTTATAGGTTTTTCTCCAATTAAACGTCCTGTTTTAGGCGCTTAACCGAATTACACACCGGTTTCCCGGTACTTAATCGCTTTGAGTTGGTCACTGACTCAGTGAGCGACCGATTGACTTGCTCAGCGAGTTTCCTAGTTCCAACAAAGTTAGGACTAATTGCGTGCCTAGCATGGAATGCGCAATCCGATTAAGCATCTCATTTGAAGCGTTTAATCGAGGAAGCTTAGTGGTCAAGGACTGTGAGACTAGGTCGGTCGTAGGCCAATTACGCGCTGGTGGTGGGGCGCTCAATCCAATAGTGCATGCCATGCTGGGATCGTGATCGAGTCTCGAGATGGCCTGGGAAAGGAAGTATGGTCTAACAGGGGGACTGATTGCATGTGTGTGGTTTAGCGTGTGATCGAATTGCGCATGTGGTTTTAGGCACGTAATTCAAGGCTATCTAGTTTTGGGTTGGCCTGAAATGCCAGACTATTGTTTTCACCTACATTTTGACTATATACTATTGTTTTAGTATATAGTCTCCCTACATCGGGATCTGAGTCACAGAGCTATTGTTTCAGCCTATGTTCTGCCATGTATTATTGTTTCAGTGCATGGTCCCACGTTAGGGTTAAAGGGGTCTGAAATGTCAGACTATTGTTTCAGTCTGCATTTCGTCTATATACTATTGCTTCAATATATAATCTCCCTACGTCGGGATCTAAGCCACAGAGCTATTGTTTCAGCCTGTGTCTAGCCATGTACTATTGTTTCATTGCATGGTCCCTACATTAGGGTTATGGGGTCTGAGCCACCGATCTATTGTTTCAGCCTGTGTTCAGCCATATACTATTATTTTAGCATAGAGTCCCAATTAGGGTTATGAGGTTAAAGGTTGACCGAACAAATTTGTATATTTTGAGATGGCAAAATGGGGGTGTCTACAGATGCCCCTCTTCGGCGCACTCTTGTGAAGTAAGAACACGTCAAAGAAGTAGACACTCTGAATCCGAGGTGCCATCTTATTTCTCTTAGGAAATCACAAATGTGAATTGGGGATGCTGATATGACATACTTTGGTTTCTTATCTATCAATGCAAGCTAAAATGGAGCATTCGAGGGCCCAATGGTAGCTGTCGAGAGGCGTGTTTCAGGTCATGGATGCCCAAGAGTGATCCCGTCCCATATCGCGACTGTTGTCATAGACAGTCGACGAGGGAAATCAGCGTATCCTATTCCGCAGGTGCAATGGGCATCCCGTCGCATGGCGCGACCTGCTGCGAGTGACAGTCAAACAAAAAGGAGAATCACCATATCCTAATTTGTGGGTGCAAGGGGTATCCCGCCACATGTCGCGACCTGTAAGGTGCAATCAAACAGAGGGATAAGACGTAGTCGAGGTACTGGGGGGTATCATACAAATGTTCATAAATAAGGTCCAGGGACCGATAATAAAATGCAATATAATGTCGAAGGCTTTTGCAAGTCATGTCAGACCGGGAGCATCATTGCTCACACCAATGCGTGTCAGGCATTTGTAGGTTTTTAGATTAAATATATTCATTGTTCGGTTTCCCAAGGGAATGGCAGGTTTGGGCTGGTAATTGAAGTGAAGTTTTGGTAGGTAAAGTCTATTTATTTTTTTTGGTTTCTTCTCTTGGTAGTTTGATTGTTTTCTTTTTCTGTGTATTTTTTTTTAAAAGTAAGAGGTTTTTTTTTTTGGTTTTAGAAGTAAGAAGTAAGAGATTTTGTGGAAGCAAGTAGGGGGTTTTGAAAATTTGAGAGTTTAACGTAAGATCGATTCGATGGTAAAAAGGCAGAAAACGTGGCTTCGAAGATGTCGCTGAGTAGATCCACCGGTACAGGATTTGTGGACCCGACCGCTTGTGTGGTTGTCAAGACGACACTTGGCATATCGGATACTCCGTCTAACCTTCTCAACGAATACTAATGATTGCCTCTTATGGGAGGACTACAATGATTCGTGAGTCAAGAGAGAGGGGTTTTCAAAACATTTTTACTTAATCATAGCTAACTATTTTTTTAGAAGAAATATCAATTAAAGAGAAGGGTGATACTTACGATGGGACTTTGAAGATTTCTTCTCTTTTCTTCATGTCTGCTGTGGTGGAGCCTAACGATTGCCAATGTGATGTAGTGTCTTGGGAAGGTGATGTCGTGATGGGACATGGGCGACTTTTTTGGTGACTGTAAGTGTCATGAGGTGCGAGAGAGACTTTTCTCTTTCTTCCTGTCATAGTGAATTATAGATGTGATGGGACATTGAGGGTCTGCGCTAAGATTTGGGGGATTACTAGTTGTAGGCTTGATGGGGGCTTTTCAATCGTGGTGGATTTTTTTTGTGTTTGAGATGTGATAAGACGTGGGAGGAGTCCCTCTACTTCTATGATGGGATACTAGTTGAGCATTGTTAGCGATGGGACTTTTAGCAGGTTTAACTCTGTGCCAGGTTTCATGATGAGGGTTTCGGGGAGGCTAGAAGATAAGATGAGGTTGTTGTGTCGTGATGGGGCATGTTCGTGATGAGATGGAGTCGTAGTCCTCTTGCGAGGGGACATGTTAATGAATGTGTAGTGGGGCTGTGTCTGGAAGTTTTGAGTGGTGATGCTTGCGATGGAATGCTGATGGGGTATTTGGGCGATAGGCATGTCATGTTTCTTTCTTTGGCAGATCTTGGGTTATGTGAGATCACGTTGTGGTTGCGTCGTGATTGGCTTTGTTTTTGGCTTCTTACGAGAGGATATGTGGTGGCATGATTGATTTATCATGATGGGACGTGCATGACGGGGTTACGCGATGGGGCTCTCCCTATCCGGTGGGATCGTGATGGTATGAGAGAAAGTGACGGTGCCACAATAAGGGAGGTATGTCTTATCAAAGTGGGGCTAAGGGCACGGTCAATATTTCCTGTAGGGCTACGTGATGGGAGAAGGGTGAGTGGCTCTCCCTCTTTCTCTATGAACAGCCTGTGAGGCTATGCGATGGGACATGAGGATTTTAACCGAGATGGGGTAAAAAGGTGTGAGGGTGTAGATTTTATGTAAAGTACGGAATCGCACACTTATTTTTGGTCACTCAATATAATTGCATGCCTATTTTTGGGTGTGCGATTGAAGGTTTGAAGGGATTGTTTACGTGTGTGGACATGTGTGTGTGATTGGTTTATGCGCTCTAACCATAGTGATTGATTGAGGCGTCACCAGGTTACTATCAGGGTGACCTTTTGTATTGTGCGGCGTGAGTGGGTCATTTGATAGGGTCACGTGGTCTATATTACACACGTGATGGGAACATCGTGCCGTCTATGCGGGCGATGGTTTAGTTGCGCATTCTAGTCAGGGCGCGTGTTTTGGATTGAGTGTGGTATGCTCGGTGCGTGATTGAGTTAAGTGCACATGTCCTGGTGCGTGATTGAGTTTGTACTCTATATAAGCAGCAGAGTCTTCATTCCTTTCAAATCTCTTAGTTTAGTCTCGAGTTATACCTTTCTCTGAATCCTTTATACTTGGAAATCCATGTATTTGTGATATCGGGTGATATAATTGTCTGATTGCGATGTCATTTCTTTCGATACTTGTGATTTCGCGTGATGTTCGTCCTGAGGTGATGTTCGAGAATGGTATGATTCTGAGAATGGCCAGTATTGGGAATGAGGAGGCTAGCCTTCACGTAGGTCCCTATTAGGGAGCAGTGAAGGAAGCGTTGAGGAGGCAGCGGCAGAGGAGGTGAAGGTGGGGGAAGAGTAAGGGTTACAAGTGGAGGGATGTGTTTCCCAACCAATCCTTCCTAAAGCCTCCGATTGGACACTCCAAATCGAGCGTTGCTCCTCGCTTGGTCTCCGTTTTAGGTTTAGTCTTCATTTTGGGTTGTAGATTAAGTGTTTTGGTTTTCGTTTTGGGTTATAATCCAGGAGATATGCCTCTGGTGATATTGTGTAAAATTTTATTAAATTAATAAAAGGTGTTTAAGGTATTTGTTTTGGAATATGGTTTAACTGGGTATTTATTTAAGTTTTGATATGTAACTTTGCGAAATTTTGATTTTTTCATGGTAAGAACATGAGTTCCAAGTTTATGATTTTAAGGTTTGTTTGTTTTAGTCTAATGTTTGATGACATCTCATTAGGAATGTGTGAGTTTGAGTTTAATTTGTGAACATTCTTGATGGGTTTAGGTGTTTTAATCCTATTAGTTCATCTATTTTGGGGAGGATTTATGTTTTCGAGGGCTAAGTGTTGTGCTTTGGTTGGGTGATCTAGGCTTAATGTGGATTATGGTTCTTTTCTAGGGGGGTATGTGTTTGGTTTAGATTTGAAAGGGTTATGTTGGAGGGGCAATGGGTAGTATTAGAGTATGATATTTATTTTTCGAGGGTATCTCCGTTGTTCTGTTTCAGGTGTTCGTTTTGGGGGTCCCATGACGGAAAAGTAAGAACTAAACTAAAAATTAAAAAAAATGAAATGCCCCAGTTTGGGGTATTCAAGGTGGAAAAGAAAAAAACTAAATTGAAAATTAGAAAAATGCCCCAGTTTGGGGTATCGGTCTTGTGACCTGAGTATCGCTATCAAGGTGTTAGCGCTCTTAAAAAACAAAAATGCCCCAGTGTGAAGTGATGGTGGGACTTTTATTGGCCTCACAGATGTCCGGGAGTGTATTAGTAACTATTCCATGTTGGAAAGTAGTTAGATTATTTCGTTGTAGGTAAGGTTTACGTTCCCGCGGATGCATGTGTGAAGGACAGCACTGCGGGGTCACCATTGGTCTTCGGAACTTCAGACTTCGTGCGGTCTTTTCGAGGATATGGATGAGGGGCAGGTATATATCATCGTATTCACATTTTGTTTCATTTTATTTTGGGCTTTTAGGATCTAAGGCTTCATTGATGGGTTGGTTTGCTTATTTGGGGTCGTAGGTGATTTGGAGGCTGTACGCGGCTGAGGAGGATGCTGGCGTGCTAGTGATTCAGTCTGGCCAGCCCTTCTTTGACATGGATATATGGGTCCATTATTTTGAGAAGGTGGAGAGGATCCACCTATCTCGGGCGATGAGGCAACTGGGGCTCTCTCAGGGAGTCCCTCCAGAGATTCGTCACAGACTGGTGAAGAGGATGACCGACCCCCTAGCCGAAACTTTGCGGAGCAGATGGCGCTTCAGATGGCTGACATTAGAGTTGGGGGGACCAGGGTCACAGGGGCGCATGACGAGGCAGAGGTGCTAGAGTTTGCGAGGTGGTTTAGTGCATTGGGTGGTGGGCTTCTCTCCTCATGTCCCTTCCATGAGAGTGGTTCTTTTGCGATCGTCGGGTCAGAGTTGGCATTGGCATTGAGGGAGAGACTGACTGCATTGCAGTAGGGCATTCTCACGGCGAGTGTGCGGGGGGCATTAGATACCCTTCATCTGGCGATGGAGTAGATGGGGTGTGCTCCTCATCTTGATGAGGATATGCTGCGCTCCCTAGCCTCCTCGATTGCTCATGCTAGGGGGGCGGAGGATGAGATGAGGGCTCAGCTAGCAGAGATGCAACAGCTCCTACTGAGTTAGTTTATTGGTTTAATTGTTTATGTATTACACTGACTTAGTCTTCCAGTCGTTCTGATATAGTTGTTATGTCTCATTTTGTTTTGGTCAGTCTGAGAGGGTGGGCGAGGTCCCCAGTCATGCGGCGATGATCGAGTTGTTACGTGGTCAGCAGCAGCCCAGCCCAGCGGTGGAGGCTAGTCTAAGATCTGAGATTGATCGATTGGTAAGTGTCATCCTAGGTTTTGTTAATTGTTAGCATTGTGAGCTTGCCAACTAATGTGTTTATTGTTAATCGTAGAGAGCCGAGCTCGTTGCTAGAGGTCCCGCTCTGACATTTGATCCATCTTTAGTTGCTTCCTCTAGTTGGGAGGATCCAGTGATGGCTTAGCTTCGGGCCGAGCCGGAGCATTGGGTAAGTTTCCTCAATCTTTTGACTCATTTGTATAATTGTATTACTTCGTTGGGTGTTATTGTTTTGTTTTCCTAGTTTATTAATATCATGTGGTAGCATCAGGTTACCGAGGACCTTATGACGAGGGAGGTGACTGCTGCCTCTCTATGCCCATAGAGTCAGGTATAATTTCTAGTTCGGTGTAATTCAATTTAGGTTATTTCATTTTCTTTGTTCTAATATATTTTGTGTTGGTTTGTTTGGTTCTTTGTGAAGGCCTTTCCGGACTCCCGAGGCTCTCCCTCAAGGGTCTGCTCCTATCCCTACTCAGGTATGTTTTAGTTGTTATGTTAATAGTTTATTTATCATTGTAGCATTATCTAATGTATTTATTAGTATTCATTGCTAGCTGCTTGCATTTGCTGCTCCTTCCGTGCCACCTACTGATCCAGTGACCGCCGCGATGATTGAGCGACTTCTGGGGGAGAGGGCAAATTTGGTTTGATTCTTTCCTTTTCAAAGTTTCTACGTTCATATATATATATATATATGTATTGGCTTTCTTTGACTTGGTGTGGTAACGTAGGTGCGTGAGCTTGAGGAGGCGCGTCTAGAGGCGGCGTAAGCAAGCGCCACTCCTTAGGCGAGACGGATCCTTGGAGACACTTCGAGTCACGATGACCTATTCGTTGAGATGATGATCGCATAGAAGACTCAGAGCATTGGAGGTGGCACATCGGACGACACAGGCAGAGATGCAGGCATCCCTAGATGGGCTACAGTATCGCCTGATGAGGAGTGAACAGGGAGTGCGCAGGCTGGTTGGTCAGCTTGATGGATCAGAGTCGAGGGCTACGGGTTCCTCGACCGGGCAGTCTCGTCGCACGTCATGTGATCGTGTCAGGGGTGATGCTCATGAGGATTCTGCCATTCATGAGATTCTTGCTGGGTATCCTCCTCGTTCTCGATCGAGGCGGTCTAGTCGAGCAGTGAGGGGACTCGATCGAGGCGGTCGACGAGTGAGGGGGATCTCAGCCTCATTGCTTAGAGGTTCCACTCTAGGTGCTGGATTGTATTTTCAGAGGACTACTATACCTCCGAAATATGATACTGGGACAAAGGATTGACCATCCCCAAAGATAGGGAGTAGGTGTGTGTGTGTATTTTTGTATCATTGTGTGTGGTTGTATATACAAGGGGGTATGCCTGACAAGTGTAAAAAAATGAAAAGATTTGATGCATATATATATGGAGATTTTTAGTTTAGATGTACCTGATCGAATCCTTTTCTTTTAGTTACCTCTTTGCATCTACCTTTTACTTATAGCGCTGTCAGTCATCATCGGGACTTGGATGCTTCCCGAGCTGGCCCGGTGATGGTTGAAGGTTGCTTTGTACCTGTACATGTAAAGGTAATGCTATCAATAATTTTTGTTCTCCCCCTTGCTAGTTGTGAAGGGGGTGGGTGTCTCAGACTGAGGACTGATAGTGAAAGACGAATATATGTTCTCTTTTTTCTATTTGTCTTTTTTTATTTTTTATTGTTTCCTTTTTTTTTGAAAATAAAAATAATGCAATAGGGAAAGAAAATAACTAAGATATAAATAAAAATAAAAAATAAAAATTACCCAGTGTAGGAGCGTGGTAGGATTGACAGTATAGTATCTTCAGTATCATTCTTCGGATGGTGACTTCATTATTCCTCATCTTCTTTGTGGATGAGCCAGCAGTTCTAAGGTGATTCTCCTTCTGCTAAAAAAAATGCCCCAGCGTCTAGACGTAATGGAGTTTTTTTAGGTTTTAGATGAGCACTTTGGGTCTATAAGAAGTCATGGGTATTTGGGGAGTTAGTTTTAACGAAAAGTTCTTCAGTACTGTCATCAAACTAGGGGAGGTCATTTTGATTATGTCAGTTGTATACCGGGGTTTATCTTTGGGGTGGTGGTCATCCTATCCTATGGTTATCAGGGAGAAGTATGGTAGGTATAGTAGGTGTTTGCATCAGCCATCATTCATCGATTTTCGATTTCATTACTGGGAGTATCCTATCAGGCTTCTGATTCATTGTCCGAATAAATAGAAAATGGTAGAAGAGAGGTAAGGCTTAATGATGTAGGGAATAATTTGTATCTAACACTTCGCAAAAGGGATGAGTAATAATCCTCTTCTCAGAGGGATACGAGATGTCATGATTAAGTTCTTTGTCATGTTTTAGTACCATCAAAATCTCACATTCTATGGTTAGTAGGAGTTTGTCCTCCTCCTGCCACCTTACGATGATATCTAGTAGTATGGGGACATCAAGGATGCCCTCATAGCTTGCTTATACATTTCTAGTAAAGTTACCAGAGATGTCCTCACAGCCTACTTATGCTTCCCTGAGCTCATTGACTTGTTCATTCGTCATAATGCTCTCACTCGATTTTTTTGATATATGTATTTTTGAAAGCATCCTGCTAGTGCAAGAATAATGAGTTTTGATTTAACCTAGCATCTTCATTTTTTTTGTACTCTAACGTCTCCTCCAATGGCGGGGGAAGGAAAATGAGGATCGGGTGTTACTCATACTTTTGAAAGAGGTTAAATAAGTCACTAGTCTTTTGATCAATTCGCCTGAATGAGAAAGTGGGCGATAAATTGGAGGTCTTATGGATTTTGAGGATTGATGATGTACGACCAATGAATGGGACATGACGACTACAAGAGTGATAAGTATAAGTATCTAACCACGGGATGTGATGATCATAGGGCTAAGGATAGCATTTTCTAAGGTACATGGTGTTCCAAGGGCTAGAGAGTTCTTCCCCGTCTTGGTCCACCAGTTTGCATGCATTCCCAGGTATGCGGCTATTATAACGTAAGGGTCTTCCATGTTTGGTTTCAGTTTTTCTTTCGAATGGGCCTGCTTGGAAGGCATGATTATCTTCAAGACTAATTCTCCAATATTAAAGGTTTCTTTGAGAACTTGCTTACCGTAAGTCCTGGTCACTCTCTTTTGATATAATTGAGTGTGATCTGCAGCCCTTAGACGTGTCTCATCAAGCTGCTCTAACTGCGCGAGTAGGGCAATTCTCCTCTCGTCTAAGGATAGCTCATCGTCGAGTTGAACCCGTAAAGATGGTACTTGTATCTCATATGGTAGGATGACCTCCATCCCATAGGTAAGGAGGTAGGGAGTTTGGGCAGTGCCAGTACGAATAGAGGTCCTATAGGCCCAGAGTGCTTCTGGTAGTCGTTCAGGGCAATCAGCTCCATTGCTTATTTCTACTGTGTGTTTTAGAATTTGAATGAGCATTTTGTTTGTAGCTTCTGCTTGCCCATTTTCTTGAGGGAAGAATGGTGATGAGTGGCATAGATCGGTGTCGAACATATTGCATAACTTCTTTATCTTCTCTGTGATGAACTGTGGTTCGTTGTCGGTAATAAACATCCTAGGTACTCCAAACCTGGTGATGATATTTCGAATGATTAACCTTACGAGTGTCGAATCGGTGATTCTGACATAGGATTTAGCTTCTGCCCATTTGGTGTAGTATTCGATTGCCATAAGTATGAATGCGTGCTTATGAGTGTTTTCAACTGTGTCTGCGAAAGGTCTGATGACATCGAAGGCCCACACAGAAAATGGCCATGGCGAGGTCATAGTGTTCAATACAACTAATGGATCTTTGATGAGTGTGGCGTGTTCTTGGCATTATTTACAGAGTAAGACATAGAGGTGGCAATCTCTTATCAATGTCAGCCAGAAGTAGCCTTGTCGTATGATTTGATTAGCGAGTCTCTGTCTACCTGCGTGGGCGCTGCAGGCACTAGTGTGTGCTTCTCGGATGATGTATTGTCCTTCGGCGGTTGTGACGCATCGTAGCAGTACTCCTTTGGTGAAGGCTTCTTTGTATAGTATTTCGCCGAGTATGCAGAATTGAGCACATTGGTTTCTTATAGTCTTTTGTTCAACCTTCGTGGCATATGGAGGGACGTGTTGATGGTTTAGGAAGTTCTAAATGTCGAAATACCATGGATGCCCATCGTCGATTAGCGATTTTTCAAATCAGAACATAGCAACTTCAGTTTCTGACTTGACGTGCTTTTCCGGAGTGATTGCTTCTTTTGGTCCTGTACTGGTGGGGAGGATTGATAAATCTCTCTTAACGGTCCATGCCACCTCGTGGGTGGGTACTGTCAACTTTTCGACTTAGAAGGTCTTGGTACTTTGTCCAATGAGTATTTGAATGATCGAGGCGAGCGTGGTAAGGGAATCTACGAGCTTGTTTTCTAATCTAAGGATGTGCGTGAAAGAGATTCTTTCAAATTTCTTTACCAAATATTGGGTGGTTTCTAGATATGCCATTAGTGTCCTTTCCTTGTTTTCTATTCTCCTACAACTTGTGAGATTATTAGCTTTGAATCACCGATAGTTTTCAACTGTTTAACGCCTAATTGTAGTGCTGCCCGCAGTCCAGCTATAAAAGCTTCGTATTTTGTGACATTATTAGTGACAGAAAAATCTAGTTGAAAGGCCTTAGGTATGACTACTCCTTTCGGGCTTAGGAGGACTATCCCGATGCTTTTTTCTTTCTGATTTAGAGTACCGTCGAAGTAAAGGGTCCATGACATTTTATCGGCCTCTTTATTATGAATTGTGAGTAGGTCTTCATCAGGGAAATCCATGTCTATGGGCTCATTGCTCGGGAAGGGGAGATCAGCGAGGTAATTGGCGATTGCTTGTCCTTTGATCGACTTCTGCGTGATGTTAGTGATATCGAATTCTTGCAAGAGCATATGCCAACGAGCGATCTTTTTTTATATTGTCGGCTTTTTGAATACGTACTTTAGAGGGTCCATTCGAGCTAGTACTAGTATCTTATGTGCTCCGAAGTAGTGACATAATTTGGTTGAGGCCCACACCAGTGTGAGGCAGGTCTTCTCCATCGAAGTGTATTTTCATTCGTATTCTACCATCGTCCTGCTAAGGTAGTAGATAGCCTTCTTGCCGTCTTCTTCATATTGTCCCAGAATTACTCCCATTGCTTTGTCATTCGCTCAGAGGTATAGGATTAGGGGCTTCCAGGAATTGATGGCGATAGTATTGGCAGGTTAAGGAGGTATTTTTTCATATTGTCGAAGGCTTGCTGACACTTGTCATCCCATTTGTACTTAGTTCCTCCTTTAAGTAGTCTATAGAAAGGATCGCATCTATCTGAATGTTGGGAGATTAGCCTCCTAATGAATTACAATCTTCCTATCAGGCCTCATAATTCTTTGATATTACTGAGAGGTTGCATCTCAAGGATGGCTCTGACTTTTGCAGGGTCGACTTCTATCCCTCGCTTGCTGATTATAAAACCAAGCAATTTTCTGGAGGTGACTCCAAAGACGCATTTCTTTGGGTTCATTTTTAGCTGATACTTCTTAGGTCTTTGCAACACCAATCAAAGTACCTCTACATATCCTACCCGCATTTGAGACTTCACCAATATGCCATCGACGTGGACTTTTACACATTTATGCATCATGTCATGAAAAATAGCCATCATGGCACACTGATACGTGGCTCCTACGTTCTTGAGACCAAAAGGCATGACGACATAGCAGTAAGTTTCCCATGGTATGGTGAAAGAAGTCTTCTCTTGGTCAAGCTTCACTAATTTGATCTGATTATGCCCAGGGAAACCATCCATAAAGGATAGTGTCTCAAGTCCAAAGGTACTGTCGACTAGAATGCCAATGTGCAGAAGTGGAAAGTCATCTTTTGGGCATGCTTGGTTGAGGTTTCAGAAGTCCATGAAGACCCGTACTCTGTCATCTTTCTTGGCGACAGGTACTATGTTGGCGACCCATTTGAGGTAGAGGACGACTCAGATGAATTTGGCTGTGTAATTTGTCAACTTCCTCTTTAACTTGAAGGGATGTTTGTGGGTGCATCCTACGGAGTTTCTGCTTAACAGGCTTTGCGTTGGGTTCCAAGACAAGGCGATGTTCTACTAAACTTGGGTGTAAACCAGGCATATCTTCATAGGACCATGCAAAGGAGTCAAGGTATTCTTACAGGACTTGTACAATTTATTGATGTTCCTTGGAATTGAGCATTGTGCTAATTAGTAGCTTCTTGGGTTTCTCTTCAGTGCCAAAGTTAATTTCTTCTATAGGTTTCGCAATAGCTTGGGTTTACTTATTGAAATTCTTAATGACCCGTTGGAAGTCCTGTGCCTCCTCGACGACTGGTGTTCCTTCGACATCCTCGGTAAGCTCATCTACTTTGAAATTACTACACTGGAGATTTGATTTTGTGAAAGGTAGCCCTTCATCAGTACAATTTATGATTGAGAGATCTTTGGCAAGTTGAAGGTCGAGGCTATTGATTCTTTTCTCAAAATCGTGAAGTATTTTCATCTAGTATGATCACTGGCTTGTTGTTTAGCCTGGATGCCTTACGTCCTCGTGTGGGAGAGGGGATAGTAGTATTAGGAGAAAAGTCTCCTTGTTGGTTGCAAAATTGATTTGGGATGAATGATTCCCTTTCTTTTATGGGGTTTTCTGATTTTTTTAGATTTTATATTTAGGAATCTTTAGGATTTTCTGCTTTTTCTATTTTTTTTTATATTTTTGATAGTAGATATGGTACGATGTCGGTCGCCTCAAGATGCGTCGAGAGAGTTACTTTCTCTAATTGAGGGAGCGAGACAGCTGCTGGAGCCGTTTGGGTGATTCTTCGAGAAACATGGACTTGTTCTGAATTTAGGAATTTTTTTTTTGAGTCCTCATCTAATAAGATCTTTTGAATAAGCGATGTCGGCGATAATGGCACTAACGTTTGGATTTCCCCTATCACATTGACTGCCTCTTCTTTGAAGAAGCTCTGGAGATCGTAATCGGTCGAACTTTCATCCTCTGAGTTATAATATCGTTGCTCTTCCTGTCGAGAATGACCTTCTAAGGGATCCCCAGTGGGATGAGTTTTTTCTCTTGAACTTCATAGTATGTTAGGATGAGCACGCATGCTCGGCAACGAGGTTGATAATGGTGAGAAATGTAGGGAGATCCCCAAGGACATTCTCATCCTTCTGAGTTAGTCAAGGCTAGCATCAAACTCATCTTCTCAATCTGATAGTGCTTGAAGTCCTAGGTAAGCCAGTTCTGGTAGCTCAAGTGCAGGGAGGTCTGTCCAGTAGTCCTTCGTCATCACTCGGGGGAGGTTGCCACTCTTTCTCGAGAGATTTCTAAAATATTTGGAGTTGTCGCACGTCTGGGGATGGAGGAGTGTCCAATTCAAGTTACTCTTCAAACTCAATAAGGGCGATGTGGGTGTTTCCTCCTGGGTCAACCAAATGACTATTGGGATTTTCCTCTTCTTGTGTCGGTAACCGAGCTGGTAGGTCATTACTTGCCTTTATTATTACGAGGTCAGAATCGTTCGATCTTGCTATTGTAGAATGTCGGATTCAGCTAGCGAAGCATTGTAATATGCTAGTGCATGCCCTACAGCAGGGTTGGTATGGGTGAGCAATACAAGGGGATTCCCACGGGCATTCCCATCCCCCAAGGTTAAGGCTGAGGTGGACGTTATACAAGGGGATTTTCCTCTTCTCATGTTGAGTGTAAGTGCTCTTCACTATCTTGCAAGGTGGCTATGTGAAAATCCTCGTCGTCAGTGGATTTCTAATCTTCTACTCGTGGCTCTTGTTCTTGAGGTTCTTCCTTTCTCTCTTCTATAAGCTCCTTAGCGTCAAACAATGGTTTGACTCCCTCGAGTGGTATATCAATATCATCGTTCATGTTCATTAAATCGTTGAATGCCTTAGCCATTTGTTTGATTTCCAGTTCTTGGGATTTGGTGGACACTTCCTTCTGCCTTGGTACATCTGCTTTCTCAGTGATCCCATAGACGAAGTGGTCATATAAAGACCATTTTGGTGAGGTAGGGAACAAATCGGCTTGTGGGCCGTTCGATTGGTAAACTAACCATACGATTTTGCATATCTTCTTTGGGACAACAGGTCCTACACGACCTTGCTTATTTATACCAAGTCCGGTGTGAGGGATGTACCCAAGTTGATACATAAGGCCCCAACCTTTTGTCACGGTTGGGTTGTCAAGGTTGGATTGATGTTGTAGAGTTAGGCAAGATCTGGGCCAACCTCTCTCCTCATTTATTTTTGTTGACGCGCTGGGGGAGAACTAGGAGGGGTAGGGGGATGAACTTCCACAATGGTTGCCTCCCCAAGGATTCAGGTCTTCTGAATATGGCCTGCGTTCAATATAGAATCATGCATTGTCGGAATACTTTTCGCGTAATTAGTGTCCATCTCTTGGATTGGTGCATCAGCATATATGCGGACAATAGAGTCTTCGTATGAGAATTTGACGCATTGGTAGTATGTGGATGGGACAGCCTTCATTGACTCTAACTATTTTCTTCCTAAGATTAGATTGTACGTACTAGAGGAATCTGAAATATGGAAAGTGACATCTTTCATTACAGGTCCAAGCCAAACTTGGAGTTTGATAGTTCCTTTGATAAAATGACGCGAGCCGTCATAAGCTATGAGTGACAGGGATGAGGGTGTGACATCTTGCTCCATATATTCGAGTGTCTTTAACGTGGTGATAGGGCAGATGTTGAGTCCTGCTCCTGTATTGACCAATGCGTGGGGTACGAAGAATCCTCTAATTATGATTGTAAGATATGTGAGAGCTGCGCTCCTGCGGAGTGACTTCTTAGGCATGTCTACATCTGTGAAAGTGACTGCTGGGGGTTGCGCCATGACCGAGGCGATTTGATGTTGCTCATCTAATGTCGTGTCCTCGTCCACTTGTGAGTCCTCAAGTGTCCTTATCAATAATCGGTGATGGTCAGGCAATTTTTTGATGAATTCTAGTATGGATATCTTGGCCTAGATCTTTTAGAGATGCCGCAGAGGGTCATAATCTTGCCTTGGCTCAAGTGCAATTTCTTTGCCTGGCCGATGAGCCTTAGGTGTAGGCGGTTGGAGTGGTTGAGGTGCAAGGATTGGTGGAGGAAGAATGTGAGGTGGGGTGGGCAAGTTAACTTCTCTCTGTCTCATGTTCCCCTCTGGTGGATGTGCATTCGTGAAGTCCTTATTTTGAAGGAAAGGTGGAGGTGGATAATTAGTTCCTGATTTAAGAATTGAGAAAGTTAGTTGTTGATCGAACCCAGTGTTACTCAACATTGATGTGTTTGTGAAGTGAGTGAAATTCGAGGATGGGGCCATATTTGCACGGTTCGCTCCAAGGTGGGAGGTACTGTGTGTAATCCTCTTCTTCTAGGAAAGCAGAGACCAGAGTCTCACATGGGTCAAGATATTATTTTTGCTCACTTTCTTCTATATTCAGTGAACACTCAGTCTTTGGTTTGTTTTCTTGGCTTGGAGTCTTTCAGGTGACAGTTTATACCCACGCGCTAATTTGGGCTGCAGTTTGAAGAACATGATCTCCATACTCAGGCTCAGAATCAGACGAGGGGAGTGGTAATGGCATTGGTTTAGGATTTGGAGGGGTTGAAGGTTCTGGTGGGTAACTATGGAGGAATAGTCTCCTAGTGTTAAGTGGTGAAAAATGCCACTTTGCACCCTTTAACCTGACCTCTCATGGAGCTGCAAGCACACTAATAAGCCTCTGTTAAGTGCATTTCGTAGATAGCAAGGAAATATGGTAATAATGAAGAAAAGAACTCAAGAATGCCCAATAAAGAGCCATCTCTCAGCACAGGACGAACTCAGCAATAGCACACCAAAGGGGTAGCACATCATTGAACCCTTGGAGCACGTGGCTGCAGCAGTGCAAGGTGAAGGAAGTTAGAATATATTGAAAACGTCATATCGATTGGTCACCTGAAGAGTTCGATAGGAGCTGAAAGCATTGAAAGGAAGGAATTCGTGCAATTGAGAAGGGTTCGACAGGATCAGAAAGCAGAAAATGAAAGAATTTGTGCAGAAGTGAAGAATTTGATAGGATCCAAGAACCTATCAAGCAGTTGAGAGAGAAAGACAATTCAACCTATCGAAAGCTAGCTTGAGGGGAAGAGGAGACCTATCGGAAGGTTCCTTGAACCCATCAAATGGGCCATCGAACCTATCGAATGGTCCACTGAACCTATCGAAATATAAGTGCTGAAACAACACCTATCGCAAAATGATTTGAACCTTTCGATAGGAACAAAGGACATCCGATCGAAGCAATAGAATGTGAAACCTCAACCTATCGAATCACTCTTCCAACCTGTCGAAAGCCCCAGATCAAGTGCAGGGAAGCTGAAGCATCTAAGCCCAACCTATCGGAACCTATCGAAGAGATCAGAGAACCTATCGAAAGAGGCTACAAGCTTACTTTCAACCTGTTGGAAGCTTCTCCAACCTATCAAAATCATGTGTTGAACCTCTCTGAAACTATGTCATGAACACGCTGTGACTTGGTGACCTGCTGCATGTAAATCGAGACACTTTGGTGACTGGCGTGACGTTCTAGAAGATGCCCTAGGAAACCCTAACCGACCCAGTGCTCTAATAGAACTCTAACAAACTCTGGCAACCTTCTAGAAGGGATTTTTGGCAGGAAAAATAGGGGAGAAAGCTATATATTGAGATCCCCAATTACCTTTGGAGAGGATCAAAATTCTGAGTAATTTTTCCAGAGATCAGAGCTTGCAGCGAGATTCCATTTTCCCTCCTTTAGCCCAACCATGGTTGGCTAAATCCCTAGGAGCAGTGAGGGGTGAGTTAGATCTGTAATTGGGTAAGGTTAAGAGTGATTGCTAGGGTTAATTGTTGCATAGACTACAGATCTGAGATCATTCCATTGTAAGAGTAACCTTGTTTGCAATGTAAATGTTGTTTTCAATATTTTAATTAGATCTAAAGCTCTTTTATTCCTCTTGGTGCTCGATCGGATTTGTGTAGAGGAGTTGCTTGATCAGCTCACCCACTTAACTGGTAGACCTCTTGGATATCATCTGAATTCCCTGGATCTAATATCCCATTAATTTCCTGCATCTGTGACCTAGAAATTGCAGCATCTATAGTAGTTTTAATTATTTTAATTGAGGCCCTGGCTTTACAGGAGATCTCTAGGATGGTCAGTGACCATTAAAGTGGACAGATCATAACCTTAAGGTAAATCTGAGCTCAGGCCTTAATTGGATTTATCCACTGCAATCTATGGATTCGATAAAGCCTCTAGGATGGTCTGTGACCATTAAAGTCGACAGATCATAGCCTTAAGGCTAGGTGGATCCTATGATTTGAAGTGAAAGTTTTACCCTGCTGTTGTGCTAACAGATAGTGCCTGTGGCCAGCTGAGGGACTTATGTGCTTTTGAACCCCTGTAATATGCTTAGCTCAACCTGATTGCAGTGAAGACAATCTCCAAGCTGTTCTTCTCCATTTTATGAGTTTAAACCTTCCATCTGCAAGATCTGAGGCTCCAGATTCGATCCAAAACAATCTGCATTTTATTTGTAGTTTAGTTTAAGTGACCACTCATTTCAAAACTCTCCCCTGTCTTTTAACTAAGGTAGAGATAGCTAGGGTGTCAGATCTCTCACAGATTCAGAGTTCTATCCTATTTCCAACCAGCCTCCCTGTGGACATTCCCTTACTCACCATTCTTTTAAAGCTGGCTACAAAGGACCCTGTATCTTGCAGGCCTAGGATCTTTTAGATGTGTTGAATCCACCTCTGTTTTCTCTTGATTTTTACACCATAAATCAGCACACTAGAAATCCACAAGTTTTTGGCGCCGCTGCTAGGGAGGCAGATTAGAAATTGATAGATCTAAGTTTTGATCATAGATTTGTAGTTTTTGCTTGATTTTACTAACTACATTTGTGAGTTTTGCTATTTTTCAGTATTTTTTGTGTCTATTCCACCATATCTGAGTACAGAGTGAGAGGAGAGCTGTGCTGATGGCTGCTCTATAGTTTGCATCCCTTCTCCCTTGTTTATTTTCAGATCTGTTGATTTTTAGATTAGTTAATCAATTGTGTTCCTATTTGTTGTGTGAGGATTTGCTCTGCTTTCAGTTGTGGGAGTTGTATGTTTGGTAGGAGAACTCTTCAACCTGAGATTATTCCACTAAATCTAGAGGTTGAAAGACTTCTTAGAACCAGACCAACTATAGCCACAGCTGTTGAATTTGAATATGTTGAAATGGGTGAGCAACAGTAGCCTCGAACTCTCAAGGAATTCAATGCACCAGGGGTCTACAATTCCCCCTTTTGCATTTAGTTCCCTGCTGCTCAAGAAAATTATGAGATTAAATCATCCATCATTCAAATGTTGCCCTCATTTAATGGCCTAACCAAGGAGGTTCCCTATAAGCATATAGCTGAATTCTTAGGACTGTGCACCACCTTCAATATCACAGGTTTGGGGGAGGAGGACACCAGGATGAGACTCTTTCCTTTTTCATTAAAGGACAGAGCCAGGACCTGGCTATCTTTGCTTCCACCTAACAGTATACAGTCCTGGAGTGATCTCCAATGTCAGTTTTTAGCCAAATTCTTTCCTATGTCAAAGACCAGTCAGTTGAGGAAGGGTATCATCTCTTTTACTCAAGATCCAACTGAAGACTTTCATCAGTCCTGGGAGAGATTTAAAGAACTCCTCAAGAAATGCCCCCATCATCAAATCCCAACATGGCAACTGGTTCAAAGCTTTTACCAGAGAATTGATTCAAAGAGCAGGGACATGATAGATGCCTCTTGTGGAGGCACTTATCTTCATAAAACTGCTGACGAGGCATGGGAGCTCTTTGACATCATCAGTGAGAACTCTATGCAAAGGGAAACCTTGGCAAGAGATCTAGAGCCTCCTAAATTGGTGAAAGAGAACACCTCAAGTGGAAAGATATATGAAGTGAGTGTGCCAAGTGAGTTGGAAAGGAAAGTGGACCGCTTAACTCTGAAGTTTGATAGGTTGATGGGAGCAATGCAGTCACCTGTGGCTGCTAGAATAGAGGAGGCATGTGCCATATGCCTGTCCTCTGCTCACTCCTTAGATGAATGCCCATCAGCTGCCCAATTTCCTGAGTTCATAACATAGCATGTGGCTGCAATCAAGCTTATGGGTAGCAGTCTGCTGCTGTGTATCAATGGAGAAATCACCCCAATTTGAGGTGAAGACAAGATGGATACTCCAGTTCACAAGCCTACAATCTCTACAGCCAGATCAGATCTGCCATTTGATGGTGGGTCTATACAAATACAGGGGAGTCTATCTCTGTACAATCTCTCACAAGGCAACAAGCACAAGTGCAGAGAAGAAGGATCTATCTTAGATCTGTGGATTGGCCTCACCCTAGGGCTATAATCTGTCCACTTAAATGGTCAGAAGCTATCCACAAAGGCTATCCTCTTCACAGAAGTCTAAGACAGAACAAGAACATTGCTGCCGCCACCATGTTCACAAGGCTACCAGCTCAAGCTCCCATGGGGATTCAGATTTAGTAGATCCGGTGGTGGGCTAGGCCTGCAATGTGCCTAACCTGGACACACAGGTCACTTGGATCTAAATAAAACCTTAAAAACAATCCTCCATTGCTTACAATACAACTTCCAATGGAGGATATCAAGGCAGCAGCCTTGTACAGAACAACTCACAAAACACCAATCCCATACATGCATAAAATCCTATTATAAAACTCCATTAATTCTATTCCAAATAGACATACAAAGACATAGCCAGCAAGTGCTGGACTATAGAGAGAAGAAAAAAGGAAAAAGAAACTACCTAAACCCTAACCTTAGCCTATTGTAATTCTACAGTTGGTTTCACGGAGTATAGAAGACAAGTCTTTTAAACCTAAACTAGGCTTAGGCTTATATAGTAGTCAGCTCTCTGTGAATTAGGGTTAGGAAAACCCTAATTTATCAATGCTATGGTGGCCCATTTCTATTCCTTGGATGCCTTGGGGCATCTGTACGGAGATTAGAGCATTGGACTGTGTGCCCTAGTTGCTAGAAATTCTTAGATTGCCCCTGTAGAAGTGGAGAGAAGTTAAGAACCCGAGCCTCGTTAGGTAGAAAGGCTTTCCATGTCTTATCGCGTGATAGAATTGGCATCACAGGGTTGATTTGACTTGAGGCTCCTGCAGTCACGAGATTGGTACTTTGGTCATCGAGGGGATGCTCTGGTCGTCGTGAGATTGCTCTTTCCATTTGAATGGTGTGGAGATTGCATGCGTGGCTCGTTCCTTAATGAATCCTGCGGAAATCCTCGCGCAAAAATAATGTGCATGGGCTTCTAGATCACGCGAGCAGTTCCTTAAAAGTTTGTATCCCGCGGCCACTACAGGATAGCCGCACGCAGGAATGCCTAGAGCTCTCTCTTCTCAGTGAATTGTGTGAAGATTAAGGGCTCCTCTTTTGAGCTGCGCGAGACTGCGTGAGTGCTTATGACTGAGCCTCACGAGAATCGTGTGAAGTTTGCTTTTCAATCCCTTCTGTCATCAAACCGCGCGAGAATGGCGCGAGCAGTTGGTGTGTATTATTGTTCTAAGTGTGCATGATTTATTTGTGTTTTGAAAACAAATTTGCAATTGCTAAGTTATACTGAATCTGGAATATAAAAAGGGTAAAGAAATATCAGCACAGAGAGAACTGAATTAGCCAGCAAGATCAGGGCCAATTGTAGCAAGTTTTAAATGTAAATGAGTAAAAGATCGTCCACAGAGAATTTGTTTAGAATGTAAGATAAACCTCCAGATCTGAGCTACCAGATCTGGCCTCTTATCCTATCTACAAAGCACATAAGATGGGAGGTTAAATTTGTCACATTAACTAAATGATAAAAGTAAAAGTTTAAACTAAATGATCCAGATCTGAGTTGGGGGAATTTGATATAAACTTATAAAAATGGAGAAATAATATCTAACTTTGATTTGGTCCTTGAAACACAATGAGAATGACTGCAGATCAAATGAGAAATGATCCAATCTTCATCTGGCTACAAGCACAGATGTAAGAGAAATAAATCTAACTCAAGGATTAGATTTAGGCTTATGGCTATGGTCTGTCCACTTCAATGGCCACAAACCATCCAATAGTCTTTAATCTAAACCCTTAATTTAGAACAAGAAATACCACTACAAATGCTGTGAGAGATTAGGTTACAAACACTAATTCCCACAGGGTTAATGAATCAAGGGAAATTGCATGAAAAATAGTAAATCTAAAGGACTCTAATACAATAAGGAGATCAGAGGGAACCCTTAACACAAATCCAATTGAGAATGTACTGTTTACAGTAACCTTTTCAAATTCACCATTACAATTACAGAGCATAGCTTAAACAACTCTCAGATTTGTAGTCTTGAATACAACTCTCTTTTGAATTACAGAGGTATCTCACAGCTCTCAATTGCAAGTAAAAGTTAGTCTATTACAGGGATTGCAGACAAACTAGCTGATTTGGAAGTGGGGGAATAGGAATGAAACTCAAAATCTGGATGCCCAAATTGGGCAAATGGTTCATATATTTATAGTTTGCCCCAGGTCTAGCTCAGATGCGTATCGACCAATCAGAAGTGCTCAGATCTGTATCAACCAATGGTAGTCGAGCACAAGGATCCAGATCTGTTCTGGCCAAACAGAATTGCTCGATCTGGTTCAGCCAATCAGGCGACATAAGCATCAATTCTATTATGCAATTTAAAAATCTGTTAGAACTTCTAGAAGTTCCCGCCAAGTTATTTCATCTCTGGGTGCTCACATGGGGTGGAATATGCCTTCGCTTCGTGCTTAGAATCTTATGGAATGTCCCTAGGTTTTTAAATGCATTGGGACACGTGAAAAAGATTACTGAATTACCTTTACAAAAGCTGGGAATCTCCAGAATACCATTTCGCATAGTTTAGGGGACTTTTCGCAAGGTACTGTGACTCCTTAAGCTCTTTTCGCAACGTTCAGGTTCTGTTCGAAAGGAGTTCTCTTCTTTTCGAATAGGCCAATCATCCTTTCGAAGAGTTCAGGTGCTCTTCGAAAACTAAGCCTGGAGCTTTTCGTTCTTTTCGCAAAGTTCAAGTTCTTTTCGAAATGTTCAGATTCTTTTCGAAAAGCACTCTGTAGTGCATTTTTTTGTTCGAATTGCTCCACATTTCTTTCCTGGGTTGAGACCAAGTCTTTGCCTCTTCAGTTCAGGCATTTTAACAGCTAGTGAGGTTGTCCCTTCTCTTTCTTCCTTTGGGTCGACATGGATTATCATCTTTTTAGCACTTTTAGGCTGCTTTCATGGTTAAGCCTGTCTTTATTGGTAGCTGTAACACAAGCACTTAAAACACTTATTTAGTTCTCTCAAGGGTCTATCAAGGCCTAGGTTAAAGGGTGGAGAATGGTATTTTCTGGTTCTCAACATACCCCCAAACCTAAGCTTTGCTAGTCCCTTAGCAAAGTCAAAATTAAACACAGAATAAAAACCCACTTTTGTAGGGAACACAGTTACATTTAGCATATACAACAAGCCTTTTAAACACCTAGGTGATCCCTAGTGGAGGAGTGAAGTCTCCTGAGGGTTTTCAGTGAAGGTACCCACAAACTTCTCCAATAAATCAGTTAAGATCAATGCAGTTCTGTTAAAGCAAACTTTCATCCAATCTGATTATTCACACCTGCATCAGTCAGGCTCTAAGAAGATTTTCAAGAAAACATCAGTTCAAAACTAAAATTCTGCTGTAATTCCTTTTACCATTCAGTCAATTTGTGTCAAAAAGTTATTTACAAGAGAAATTAATGAACAACTTGCCTTCTATTTGAGAATCCAGCTTTGATGTTACCCCAAATAAGTCGATTTCAAACCCAACTCTCACCAGGTTTTCACTCAGTGTGTAAGTAAGAGGGTTGTACTATTTCACACGGCTCAAGAGAAGTTACAGCCCACAAATAGGACTGTAAGCATGAGCATAGGCATTGCTTTTTAGTTTCTGAATTCACTGCTCTTTTCACCATAGATTACACAAATCCTTATCTCCATGTGATAGCTCAATCCATCATTGATCAGTAAGGACTTTAACTTGGGTTGTAATGTGGCTTATGGGTGAAATTTATCAAGAATAAATGGGTGGAATGGAGTTCAAAATTGAGAAGTCAGTCAAGGTAAGGAGGTGATAAACACACCTTCTTTAATTCGGCATAATTTCATCTTCTTCTTTGAATTTCTAGAGCCAAAGTGGCCATCTTTTTCTCTTTCTTTTTCAAACATCCAATGAAATGCCTTCATGCTTTTTTTCCTTTTTTTTTTTTTTTCAAATAATTTTTTTTTTTTTTTTTCAAAGCAACATTGACTGGAATGCCACATTTCTTCTGCTGCTTACATCATCAATTTCTTTTTACCAAACTAATACCCAACTCTCATTTCTTCAGCTTCCTTTCTTTTACCTTCTGAATTCTCAAAGTGAGGGTTAGGCTAAATGAGGTTGATGAGGTTTCAAAGAAATCTTGGATGTATAAAGCTCAAAATGGTGTGTATCAAAGGCAGTTTTAAAAGGTGGGGATTTTTGAAGTTCAAACTGTTCCAAAATGAGGCCTTACATCATGTCTTTAATATCATGATTGCTGTCAAATTATTTCAATTTGGATATGTGTAACTTCTAATGAAAGTAAGCAGGTTCATTCAGTCCCTAGAGCAGAAAAAATTGCCAATTCATACCTCCAAAGAATACATTTCAGGCCCAAATCTCACTGGGTCTGGTTTTCTATCAAATTTCTGAGGTATATCATCACTGTTTTCTCTCTTTTTAGGTTTACTAAAACATCAATTTTCTTTTGGAAATTTTCTGACATTCACTTCATGAAAGTATTAGAATTACACTAGAAATTAATTTCAAAAAGTTTTTAACTTCCTCATTTTTCAAAACAACAGGTGTGAAATTACTTCATTTTCAAAAATTTCACTGATCATAAGCTGCATTGATGTTAACTCAATTATTGACATTTCTGCCCACACCCCCAAACCTAAGGGGAGCAGGGTCCACACTGGTCCAAAGCAAAGAAAAGAAACAATCACGCAGAAATCATAATGACAAAAAGAAAGAACAGAAATGCACAGTAATTACACAAGAAAAACCAGAATTTTATATTACAAACTCATAACACAGATGAGTACAATGTGATATAATAACTGGGATCAAAATCTGTATCATAAGTTGGTTCAATGGGATCAGAACTGGAGTCACTATCAGAGTCAGAACTAGAATCAGTATTGGAGTCTGAACTCGATTTAGCCTTCTCCTGGATTGTGTTTTGCAGCTCAGTGTATTCCTCTGATTTGATCTTTTTGGTGAGGCCAATGTACTTGCCAAGTCTAGTAGTCCTCAGTTTTTCCTGGTCAAGCTGTGCTTGCAACATGGTCACCTTGTGCTGCTCCCTCCTAACCCTCTGAAAAGCTTGACCCAGCAGGTCCTTCATTTTCTCTCTCTCAAATTTCATGAATAACTCCAATTTCCGAATCTGGTTTTCATAAGGGGTTCTAATGTAAGCTTGCAAATCAGCTAACCCCTTGAGGACATCTCTACAGATATATGGATTTTCTTCCATGGCCTTTTTGAGAGTGGCAAATCAGGGAATGGGAATGGAATGGTAGGGGACCAAAGGTATCCCAGCTGTGGGAGTGGGAGTAGAAGGGTCCAGAAGGATGACTTTGAATTGATGCGATTGGCTTGATTGCAGAAAGTGAGGAGAGGTGAAGGGACTCAAGTTAAACCAGGTAGCATGGGTGATGAGTGGTGAGGGTGGGCAGATCAACCAATACTACCTCAGGTTCAGTTTGGGTAGCATGGTCATCAACAGCAGGTACAGTGGTTATGGTAGTTGTGTGGGATGTGGAGGCCAAGGTTTGGAGAAGGTCATTGGTCACAGACTGATTATCTGTGTTGATCTGTAGTTGGCCTTGGATGGATTGGAGAAAGGTAAGTATTTGGCTAATAGATTCAGGTGTGGGGGAGGTATGCATAGCAGGGGCTGGTAAAACTGAAGTGGATGGTGGAGGTGCAATGGGTGAAATGACTGTAACGGGAGAAGTAGCCAAGTGAGTGAAATGAGGAGGGTCAGGTATAGGGACAGGTTCAAGCCCAACGTTTTCAAAAATAGACCCCATCAATGCGGAATAAGCCTCTGTAGTGAAAGGCTCAGGTTCAGGGGTATGGGATACTTCAAGTGTGTGGGCTGAAGGAGCAGCTGAACTTGAGAGGCTTTGGAGAAGTGGAGTGCAAGGAGATGGTTCAATAAAATCTGTGGCCAAGTCTTGGGCATTGATGGGAGAAATTGGTGGTGTGAGTATGGTTGGAGTGGTTGGTGTAGAGGGGGAATCTGCAATTGGGATAATGGTGGGTATGGGAGATGGGACTGCTGGAATAGGTGAAGTGGCAGGAGTTGGACTAGGTGAGGAGGGTAAAATGCCAACTTCTTCAAGAATGGGTGCAGCTGAAGAGCTGGTCACCACAGGAAGGACAACTTCTTCAAGAATGGGTGCAGCTAAAGAGTTGGTCACCTCAGGGGTCTGGCAAAGCCGGTTCTAAGGGAGCTGCAGGGGCAGGTTCATGTATGGCAGGTCCACTAACAGCTACAGATGCAGGCTCAGTAGCAATTGCAGGTGCAGGCTCACCTTCCTCTCTTAGTCTTTTCAGCATTGCTTGGCTTGTAGTCCAAGCCTTTTTCCCAAAAGTATGAGGAGCTATGACTTCAAATGGCTCCTGGTCATCAATGTCAAACTTAGCTCTTAGTGATGGAGTCTACCAAATGGGATTCCAGCTAATTTCTGCTCCTTTTTCAACTTGGCACTAATATCAGCCATGGCTTCAAAAATTAACATAGGGACATTGAAAAATTGCCCCTTAGAAAAATGAAAGAGAGCCTCTAAAATTGGTGTCCTCCTTTCTTGGCTGTGCCCAGTGACATAAAAACTTCCCCTCAAAATTGAATCCATCAATAAAAATTGAGGTTCTAGGTCTCTCCTCATTATGGATTGTCTAGTTCCAACCATCCCTTGGGTTAAATGTGCAGCCATTTCTCTGAAGGAGGCTGCTTCTGGTGCAGCCAATGGACCAGAAAGATCATATTGAAAAGGTATCCCCAAAGCATTCCCAATGTCTTCATATGTGACAGTTAGATCACAATCATCAATAAAGATAACAAGAGTAGGGACATCAACATCTTTTTCTGTTACTTTTACCAGGTTTTGGTACCATAATTTCACCATTCGCGGATAAATTTTCTCTGGCAGAGGGGTAAGGATATTGCTTAGTGGGGCATCCCTCATGTATCTTAAAGATAGATGACAGTCCGGTTTGTTGACGAAAAAAGTTTCATCCACAATAAGCTCAGGAATCAGCTTCTGAGCTTCAATGAATGGATTTGGCAGTACCAAATGCATAGGCAGAGGAGGAAGCTCAGGCTCAGGACTAGCTTCAGAGGCAAACATGTGGATGAATTCTTGGCTCTTTGCACCACATTCAACATAGCTGGACTTGGTCCAGAGGCAACCAAGCTTAGGCTCTTTCCTTTTTCATTAAAAGACAAAGCTAGAGCATGGTTGTCTATGTTAGCACCAAATAGTATCACTTCTTGGAATGATTTGCAGTGTCAATTTTTTGCCAAATACTTCCCAATGTCTAAAACAAGCCAATTGAGACAAAGTATCATTTCCTTTTCACAAAACTCAACTGAAACTTTCCATGAAGCATGGGAAAGATTTAAGGAACTTTTAAGGCAATGTCCTCATCATCAAATTCCCAGATGGCAGCTGGTTCAAAGCTTCTATCAAGGAATTGATCAAAAAGGCAAGAATATGGTAGATGCTTCCTGTGGAGGCACTTACTTGCAAAAAACAATTGAGGAGGTTTGGGACTTATTTGAAGTAATTGGTGAAAACTCAACTCAACAGGAATCTCTGTCAAGAGATATTGAAAATCCTGCTAGGTTGAACAATCAGCAAAGCACCAAAGGAAAGATTTATGAGGTGAATGAGTTGGAAAGAAAGATGGATAATTTTACCACAAAGTTTGATAGATTGATGAACTCACTTAAAAATCCAATGGTTGCAAGAGTAGAGGAGGCATGTCTGATATGCCAATCCCCTACTCATTCAATTGACCAATGTCCTGCTGCACCACAGTTCCCAGATCTAGTGGTGGAACAAGCTCATGCTGCCCAACCATTTGGACAGATGCAGTCAAATGAATATCCATGGAGAGGGCACCCCAATTTGAGGTGGAGCCAGGGGAATTATCAATCACAACTGTAGCAGCAACTAAAGAACCAAATGCCTTTCAAAACTGCTCAGCCTTATCAGCAAAATTTTATGCCAAGCAAAATTTTCAGCAGCCCATTCAACAACAACCTGTGCAGCAATCTGCTCCAGTTCAAATCCCTTCCAGGTCCCGTTCTTTTGAAGATCAAGTCCTAAATTCACTCCAGAATTTAGGATCTTTAACTCAGACTGTGAACTTTCACAGTCAGAGCATAAAGAAGATTGAAGAAACATTGGGTCAGCTTTCAAATACTTTGGCCAAAAGAGAGGAAGGAAAGTTACCCAGCCAACCTTTGAACAATCTCGAAGGACAGTTCATGGTTGGAGAAGCTTCTATTTCACATCAAGAAGTAAAACTGTCACAACTTTGAGAAGTGGAAGAATTATAAATAACAAAGTGGGTATTGAAGAAGAAAAAAGTGAGGAAAATGATAAAGATATGCAGCAAGAGCAGCATAATGTTAGCAGTAGGGGTACTGATGTACCTCAGAAAAATCAAAAAAATGAAAAAACAAAAAATCAAAAAGATTCTGATAATGCTTCTAAGGCTGTAGATGAAGGACTAGTTCCTCATTTACCATTTCCTCATGCAATGAAATCTGTATCCCCTTTTAATAAAGGGAACACAAAAATAGATGAAATGATGGAGACTTTCAAGCAAGTCAAGATAAATCTACCTTTGCTTGAGGCAATCAAACAAATTTCTGCATATGCAAAAATTTTGAAAGATGTTTGCACTCACAAAAGATAGTCTAGGATACAGTTATCCAAGAAGGTCTTTGCTGTGGAAAGAGTTAATCAGGTGTTGTCTATTGCCACACCTCCTAAACTTCAAGATCCTGGAATCCCCACAATCCCTTGCATTATTGGGGAACATACCATTGAAAAGGCTTTATTAGATTTGGGTGCTACTGTCAACCTACTTCCATATTCTGTATATGAGAAACTAGGTTTGGGAAAATTAAAACCCACTCATGTGGTGTTACAACTGTGCAGATCCGAAAGAAAGCCATTGGGATGATTGAAGATGTATTGGTGGGAGTAGATAAATTTTTCTATCCCTGATTTTCTAGTTTTGGACATGGAACCTACCAAAACAAAACTTCCATCCTGTCATTTTGGGAAGACCATTCACAGCTACACAAGAAATGCTTGCATTCAATGCAGGTTTGGTATTATGGAAGTCTCTTTTGGAAATATGAAGGTGAAATTAAATGTTTATAATGCAGTCACACAGCCTCAATTCAGCTCTTAGGAATGTTTTCATGTTGATCTATTGGATGAACTAGTAGAAGGGACTTTACAACAGTTTCTGCAGTGTGAAGATTTAACCACAGATTCTAAAGATGCTTGGGGAAATTTTGAGGAAGAAACATTTTGTACCTCAAAGTCTGAGGAAGTAAATGTTATGCAAGGAACTCATAATCAATCAGCAAGCTTCTCTTCTTGGAGACCTACTACTCTTCCCCTTCCACAAACAGCTAAGGTACCTTTGTTACCTTCTTTTCTCAACCCACCTGATTTAGAACTGAAGCAGTTGCCAGAAAATTTGAAATATGTATTTTTAGGAGACCATAAATCATTGCCTGTGATTATTTCTTCCTCCCTCACAAAGGAGCAGGAGGAAGAGCTGTTGATTGTGTTGAAACAACATAGAAGGGCAATTTATGGACTATTCGATTTGGGAGGAATCACCAAATTGCTTGCATGCATAAAATCTATTTGGAAGAAGATGCAAAGCCTTCTAGGGAAATGCAAAGGAGGCTGAACCCTCATATGCAAGAAGTGGTCATGAAAGAGGTTGTTAAGTTGTTGGATGCAGGGGTTATTTACCCCATTTCAGATTCAGCTTGGGTGGCACCTACACAGGTGGTACCTAAGATTCTGGTGTAACCTCAGATTCTGGTGAGCTTATGTCAACCAGACAAACAACTGGGTGGAGGGTCTGTATTGATTACAGAAAATTAAATTCAATGATTAGAAAAGACCATTTCCCTCTCCCATTCATTGATCAGATTTTGGATAAGCTAGCAGGAAAAGCTTATTACTGTTTTCTTGATGGTTACTCTGGTTACAACCAGATTCCTGTGTACCCACAAGATCAGGAAAAGACCACATTCACTTGCCCTTTTGGCACTTTTCCCTATAGGAGAATGCCTTTTGGTCTTTGTAATGCT
The DNA here is from genome assembly GCA_021018995.1 of Chloranthus sessilifolius. Taxonomy (NCBI): domain Eukaryota; kingdom Viridiplantae; phylum Streptophyta; class Magnoliopsida; order Chloranthales; family Chloranthaceae; genus Chloranthus; species Chloranthus sessilifolius. Next base: position 47,779,363 of record CM037596.1, read on the forward strand.
CCTGCTACCTTTCAAAGATGCATGTACTCCATTTTCTCTGATATGATTGACCAATTTATGAAGATTTTTATGGATGATTTTTCAATCTATGGAGACAGTTTTTCCCAGTGTTTACATCATCTCAAATTGGTGTTACAGAGATGTGAAGAAACCAATCTAGTTTTGAGCTGGGAGAAGAGCCATTTCATGGTCACCCAAGGCATTGTCCTTGGCCATGTTGTCTCCCACAAGGGCATTGAGGTGAACAGAGCAAAAATTGATTTAATTGCGCATTTACCACCTCCCAAAACTGTTAAACAGATTAGAAGTTTTCTGGGACATCGGATTTTGAAGGTTCATTAAGGACTTCAGTAAAATAACCAAGCCTCTTTGTCATTTATTGTGCCAAGATGTCCCTTTTGTTTTCAATAATGAATGCATGAAGGCATTTGAATTCTTAAAAAACTGTTTGATTTCAGCTCCAATATTGCAGTCTCCAGATTATTCACTACCTTTTGAACTGATGTGTGATGCATCAGATTATGCTTTTGGAGCTGTCCTTGGACAGAGAAAGGATAAGCTGCCTCATGTCATAGCTTATGCCAGTAGATCAATGATTGATGCACAGCTCAATTACACAACAACTGAGAAGGAGCTACTGGCAATTATTTTTGCTTTAGAGAAATTCAGGTCATATGTCTTGGGGTCACAAATAGTGGTGTTCACTGATCACTCTGCCTTGAAATACCTTCTGTCTAAGAAGGACACCAAACCAAGATTAATCAGGTGGATCCTCCTATTACAGGAATTTGATTTACAGATCAAAGATAAAAAGGGTGTAGAGAATGTGGTGGCAGATCACCTGTCTAGAATTTTAACTGCTGAGATTGATAGGTTGCCTATCAATGAATCTTTCCCTGATGAGCAACTTTTTGCTATTAGTATACACACCCCTTGGTTTGCAAACATAGTCAACTTTTTGGCTACTGGAAGAATTCCTCAACATTGGAATAAAATGGATAAAGATCTTTTCTTCTCAAAGGTTAAACATTTCATTTGGGAAGATCCTTATCTGTTTAAGAGTTGTGCAGACCAAATAATTAGAAGATGTGTCCCTGAACAAGAATTTCATAAAATACTTTCTATGTGTCATGAACAGGCCTGTGGAGGTCATTTTAGTGGAAACAAAACTGCTGCAAAGGTTTTGCAGTGTGGATTTTATTGGCCTACACTTTTCAAAGATGCTCTGCAGCACTGTAAGTCTTGCCAGAACTGCCAGAAATTGGGCAGCATTTCCAAGAGAAACTCAATGCATTTACAACCTATTTTGGTAGTTGAATTGTTTGATATTTGGGGGATAGACTTCATGGGTCCCTTTCCTCCTTCCAATGGGTGTAATTTCATTTTAGTAGTTGTGGATTATGTATCCAAATGGGTTGAAGTCACAACCACTAAAACCAATGATCACAGAGTGGTTCTGAAATTTTTTAAGGATCACATTTTTTTCAGGTTTGGTTTTCCCAGAGCTATTATCAATGATGGGGGAAGCCATTTTTGTAGTAAACATTTTGAAACTTTATTGAAAAAATACTCTGTGACTCATAGAGTAGCTACTCCACATCATCCACAAACCAGTGGACAAGTGGAGATTTCCAATAGAGAAATCAAACATATACTGGAAAAAACTATGAAGAAGGATAGAAAGGATTAGTCCTTTAAGCTGAATGATGCATTATGGGCATATAGGACAGCCTATAAAACCCCAATTGGCATGTCCCCATTCAGGTTGGTCTATGGCAAAGCATGCCATTTACCAGTGGAGTTAGAATATAAAGCCTTTTAGGCTATTAAAACATTGAACATGGATCTGACTACTGCTGGTAATCACAGGAAACTGCAACTTGCTGAGTTGGAGGAGCTGAGAATGGATGCATACACCAATTCAAGATCTTACAAAGAGAAAGTCAAAGCCTTCCATGATAAAAATTTGTTGAGAAAAGAGTTCACAGCTGGCTCTAAGGTATGGTTATTTAACTCAAAACTTAAGTTTTTTCCTGGAAAGCTGAGATCCAGATGGGAAGGGCCATATACTGTCATTCATGCAGCTCCTTCTGGAGCTGTTGACATTTTAGATCCAAGTAATGGAAGAATCTTGAAAGTAAATGGTCAGAGGCTCAAACCATGCATTGAAAATACCCAGGAGCCTGTGCTGCCCATCTATCATCAAGAGCCTCCCCAAATCTAATGGTATACAACTGCACAATATGTTTTTGTTCCATAGTTTTTGCTTAGTTTTCTTTTTCTCTATTTTTATTCATGTTTGTTCTCTTTTCGCAATGTTTAAATATGTGAAAAGTTAAGTCGCAAAGTAAAAATTGTCTTTTCGCAAAGTTCAATTTACTTTTCGAAAAGAATCTGGATTTGTAACGAACTGCTCGAAAGCAATGATTTGCTTTTCGAATAGTTGTTTCTGAAGCCATTTGCTTTTTGAATTATTGTTTCTGAAGCCATTTGCTTTTCGAATTGTTGTTTCTGAAGCCATTTGCTTTTCGAAAAGTTATTTCTGAAGCTATTAGCTTTTCGAATGGTACTGATGCCATTCTCTGTTGTAAAAAGGTCTGGTTTGGAACTTTTTGAAAACTTAAAATTGACTTTGCGAAATTAACTTTGAGCATATTTAAACCCTTTCGAAGTAAGGGTTTCTACATTCCTGAAACCCCATTTCTTTCTTTCCTTGCGTGATTTTAGAATTCAGCCACACTTTTCTTCACATTTGTTTGATCATTTGAGCTTTAAGAGAGGGATTTTAGCTTTTGGTCTGGTGGATTTCAGCAAGCAAGCAGCACGTTCAACCAAAACCATAGATTTCGGTATTTTTCTGCGCATTTCCTCTGTTTATCATTTGCAAAGTTTGATTTTGTGTCAGCATTTGTTGTGGGCATTTTTATACACAACTTTAGAATGGGGAAAGCTGAAAAATCACTGGCTGCCATGTTCCTAAAATCTTCTGCTAAGAAAATTAGCAAACCAACCGCAAAAGGAAAAACCAAAAGTTCAGCCAAAAGAAAACTATCAATGGATAGAGCTGATAGGATTGAGAAAGGGAAGAAAGTTAGACATGAGGAACCCATCCAGATCTTTTTGAAGGAAAAAGGACTTGTCTCGTGGAGGTTTTCCTAGTAGTTCTGTTTCCATTTGGATAAATCAGGGAGGGTATTTGATGGCATCCTTAAAATATTGGCCTCTGGGCTATCTTGGGATACTTATGGTATTTCCAATGATACATGCATCACCCTGGCGGCCATTTCCATTATAATTTGGATAGGTAATCCATCGATACTAGTGGAGAGGATTGAGGATGGTTCTTGGCTGCTTGTAGTCATATTTTTGTAAAATTGTTTCACCAATCTGGGGTAGACTGGTGTTTCTCCTGATTCTAAGAAATAATGCAGCCCAACATCCTTAAAATATTTAATGGCTTCTCTACTACTCTCTAATTTTTCCAAAAACTCAACATCTATTGTGATTTATGCTCCCACAATATGATGTTTCATTAAACTAGGGAGCCAAACTACTGTCGTAACAGAAGACGCTGCCTTTTTGCCCTTATCTAATTTTATACCCTTTTTGGGGGCAGACATAGATTCAGTCTCACGCGTGTCTTTGGAAACTTCTCTAATAACCACCCCGAAAGTTTTGGACTTCTTCTTAGGTGGGTATGTTGCTTTTAATTTAGCCTTGAGGGTGGCAGACCATGCGATACAGTTAATAATTGGGGACTTATCGGAACTATTACCTCCCTCTTCTTCTTCATCTTCCCTTTGTTGTTTTCCCGTCTCGTTTCTGTAAAAGTTAATAACAATGCCATTAATTAACCATGAATTCCATGTATTGAATAAAAATTTCTTACATAAACCCTTCCCTTCGATCATTAAAATTGTCACCTTATCTCTTCACAATTGAAACCCTAATTTGTCGATGTGAAATGGAATGCACGTACAAAATAGAATAGTGGAAGTAAGGGATTTATAGGAAAGTAAACGGTTGGGCTGAGTAGAAGAACGGTTAAGATTAAGGACTTTTTAAAAAGAGTGGGAAGGTAGGAGGGGAAAACTAGAGAGTTTGAAAATGGGGCTGATGTATCCTTTTTACGAATATGTAGGCCCTATTTTTAGTGACGACTTGTTGAATAAGAATCGTCGGTTGAACCCACTAAGAGGTTGCTGAGTGCTAACAGATGGAAGATAGCACACCAAAGATAGGTGCTAGCTGAAGAAACTCTAGGCAGAAGCTGTCGAGAAGTTCTGAAGCTCAAATGTCAATCTGCCGAGAGGATCCATGAAGCTATCGCTAGGTTCCAGTTGCTGTCGATAGGTTGTGCTTGTAGTAAAAGAATCCTGTCAACACCTTACCTAAAGGTGCAGGGGAAGTCGCAAGGTTTAGCTAAACCTATTGAGTAGATCGAGAGAAGCTTTCGACAAGACCTTCTAGAACCTGTCGAGATGATCCCCAACCTGTCAAACACTTCACCAAGTCAACAGGTTGATTGTAACATGTCGATAGGATGAACGAAGAACTGAACTGAAGGTATCGAGAGCCATTTCAATCCTATCGAGATATACCAATCCTATCGCCTCGTGCACTTCAACTCAGCGAGAGGTTCTCCAAACCTATCGAAATATAGAGCAAGCAGACTAGGAAGTTGTCGAGAAGTTCCCGGAACCTCTCAACATTTGTTTTGGGAACTTCTCATGGCCCTTCTTTAGCAGCTATAACTTCCAAATTTTACACACACGATCCAAGGCACGACAGCGACTCCTGAGGAGTATTTTTGGTATTCAACTGAGCACGAGCGGGAAATCTAACTACCTGACATTTACTTATCAGTTGTGAACCAATAGGAGAAAAGCTTCTTGAAGAGGGATCAGTGTTAAGTGGTGAAAAATGCCACTTTTCACCCTATAACCTAACCATTGATAGACCTGTGAGCACACTAATAAGTCCTTGTCAAGTGTATTTTATAGACAACAATAAAAGAAGATACTAAGGAAGAAAAGTATTCAAGAATGCCTAACAAGGAGCCATCTCTCAGCACAAGACGAACTCAGCAATAGCACACCAAAGGGTAGCACATCATTGAACCCTTGGAGCGTGTGGCTACAGCAGGGCAAGGTGAAGAAAGTGAGAATAGGTTGAAAACATCCTATCGATTGGTCACCTAAAGAGTTCGATAGGAACTGAGGGTTGAAAGGAAGGAATTCATGCAGTTGAGAAGGGTTCGACAGGATCAGAAGGCAGAGAAAGGAGAAATTTGTACAGAAGTGAAGAATTCGATAGGATCCAAGAACCTATCGAGCAGTTGAAAGAGAAAGAGAATTCAACCTATCGAAAGCTAGCTTGAGGGAAAAAGGAGACCTATCGGAAGGTTCCCTGAACCTATCGAATGTTCCACTGAACCTATCGAAATAGAAGTGCTGAGACAGTACCTATCGCAGAATGATCTAAACCTTTCGATAGGAACAAAGGTCATCCAATCGAAGCGATAGAATGTGAATCCTCAACCTATCGAATTACTCTTCCAACCTGTCGAAAGCCCCAGATCAAGTGGAGCGAAGCAAAAGCATCTAAGCCCAACCTATCGGAACCTATCGAAGAGACCAGGGAACCTATCAAAAGAGGCTACAAGATTACTTTTAACTTGTCGGAAGCATCTCCAACCTCTCGAAATCATGTGCTGAACTTCTCAGAAACTATGTTATGCAGACGCTGTGACTTGGTGACCTGCTTCACGCAAACTGAGGCACTTTGGTGACCGATGCGACATTCTAGAAGATGCCCTAGGAAGCTCTAACCGACCCACGTGCTTTTACAGAACTCTAACAAACACTGACAACCTTCTAGAAGGGATTTTTGGCGGGAAAAACAGAGGGGAAAGCTATATATTGAGATCCCCAATTGCCATTGAAAAAGGATTGAATTTCTGGACAATTTCCTGGAGATCAGTGCTTACAACGAGATTCTATTTTCCTTCCTTTAGCCCAACCATGGTTGGCTAATTCCCTAGGAGCAGCAAGGGGTGAGTTAGATCTATAATTGCGTAAGGTTAAGAGTGTTGCTGGGGTTAATTGCTGCATAGACTACAGATCTGAGAGCATTCCATTGTAAGAGTGACCTTGTTTACAATGTAAATGTTTGTTTCAATGTTTTAATTAGATAAAAAACTCTTCTGATTCCTTTTGGTGCTCAATCAGATTTGTGTAGAGGAGTTGCTTGATCAGCTCACCCACTTAACTGGTAGACCTCTTGGATATCATCTGAATTCCCTGGATCTGATATCCCTGTAATTTCCTGCGTCTGTGACCTGGGAATTATAGCATCTATAGTGGTTTTAATTGTTCTAATTGAGGCTCTGGCTTTATAGGAGATCTCTAGGATGGTTTGTGACCATCAAAGTGGATAGATCATAACCTTAAGGTGAATCTGAGCTCAGGCCTCAATTGGATTCATCTGCTATAATCCATGGATTCGATAAAGCCTATAGGATGGTCTGTGACCATTAAAGTGGACAGATCATAGCCTTAAGGCCAGGTGGATCCTGTGATTTGGAGTAGAATTTATACCCTACAGCTGTGCTTGTGGCTAGTGCCTGTGGCCAGCCGAGGCACTTGTGTGCTTTTGAACCCCTGTAATATGCTTAGCTCAACCTGATTGCAATGAAAACAACCTCCAAGCTGTTCTTCACCATCCTTGAGTTTTTAAACCTTGCACCTATAAGATTTGAGGCTCCAGATTCGATCTAAGACAATCTGCATTTTAATTGTAGTTAGTTTAAGTGACAACCCGATCTAAACTTCTCCCCTATCTTTTAGCTAAATTAGTAATAGCTAGGGTGCCAGATCTCTACAGATCTGGAGATTTACTCAATTCCAAACCACCTCTCTATGGACTTTCCCTTACTTACTTTTGAAACTTGCTACAAAGATCCTGTATCTTGCAGGCCCAGGATATTTTGGATGTGCTGAATCTCTCTTGATTTTTACACCATAAATCAGCATATAGGAATCCCCCAACAAGTTTTTGGAACTGCTGCCGGGGAGGTGTTTGTGAATTTGATAGATCTAGTTTTGTTTTATAAATCTGCAATTGTGTGTTTGATTTTATTAACTGCATTTATAGGTTTTGCTATTTTTTCAGTATTTTTTGTGTCCATTCCATCAGATCTGAGTACTGAGTGAGAGGAGGGCTATGCTAAAGGCTGCTCTATAGTTTGCATCCCTCTCCCCTGTTTATTTTCAGATCTGCTGATTTTTAGATTAGTCAATCAATTGTGTTGTGCTATCTGTTGTGTTAAGAATTTACTCTGCATTCAGTTGTGAGTGTTGTATGTTTGGTAGGAGAACTCTGCAACCTCAGATTATTCCACTAAATTCAGAGGTTGAAAGACATCTCAGATCCAGACCAACTACATCCACAACTGTTGAATTTGAATATGTTGAAATGGGTGAGCAGCAGCAGCCTCGAACTCTCAAGGAATTCAATGCACCAGGGGTCTACAATTCCCCCTTCTGCATTAAGTTCCCTGCTGCTGAAGGAAACTATGAGATCAAATCGTCCATCATTCAGATGTTGCCCTCATTTCATGGCCTCACCAAGGAGAACCCTTATAAGCATATAGATGAATTCTTAGGACTGTGCACTACCTTTAACATCACTGGTTTGGGGGAAGAGGCAACTAGCATGAGGCTCTTTCCTTTTTCATTAAAGGACAGAGCCAGGACCTGGTTGTCCCTTCTTTCACCTAACAGTATACAGTCCTGGAGTGATCTCCAATGTCAGTTTTTGGCCAAATTCTTTCCTATGTCAAAGACCACTAAGTTGAGGCAGGGTATCATCTCTTTTACCTAAGATCCAACTGAAGACTTTCATCAATCCTGGGAGAGATTTAAAGAACTCCTCAAGAAATGCCCCAACCATCAAATCCCTGAATGGCAATTGGTTCAAAGCTTTTACCAGGGAATTGATGCTAAAAGCAGAGATATGATAGACGCCTCTTGCGGTGGCACCTACCTCCATAAAACTGTAGAGGAGGCATGGTTGCTCTTTGACATCATCAGTAAAAACTCTATGCAAAGGGAAACCATAGCAAAGGGATCTAGACCCTTCTAAATTGATGAAAGAGAACACTTCAAGAGGAAAGATATATGAAGTGAGTGTGCCAAGTGAATTGGAAAAGAAAGTGGACAGCTTAACTCTGAAATTTGATAGGCTGATGGGAGCAATGTAGTCACCTGTGGCTACTAGAGTGGAGGCATGTGTTATATGCCAGTCCCCTGCTCACTCCCTAGATGAATGCCCATCAGCTGCCCAACTTCCTGATTTTGTAACAGAGCATGTGGCTACAACTCAAGCCTATGGGCAGTAGCCTGCTACTGGGTATCAATGGAGAAACCACCCCAATTTGAGGTGAAGACAAGATGGATACCCTAGCCAGCAGCAGCAGTAACTCTAGCAGCCCATACCCTACAGAAATGCTCAGCCCTATCGAGAAGGTTATGCCCCAAGACCTCAATATCAGCAAACCATGACCCAACCTGTAGCTACTCCTGTGCAGCAAGCTGCACCTACTCCAGCTGTGAGAACACCATCTTTTGAGGAACAAGTTCTATCTTCACTACAGAACTTGAACACCTTAACCCAAACTGTGCACTCTCACAACCAGAGCATCAAAAAGATAGAGGACCAACTTGGTTAGATGTCTGATGCTCTGACTAGGAGAGAGGGAGGAAGGTTACCTAGCCAACCACAGGATAATCTATGAAGATAGTTTGTAGTGGGTGAAGTTTCCTCCACATATGAGGAAGCTAAATCTGTTACAACTTTGAGAAGTGGTAGGTTAGTGGACAATCAAGTGGGCTGTGAGCCTGTGAGAAGTTTGAAGGAAGAAAATGGAATGAGTTTTCTAAGAACACAATAGAGGCCACCAGTGGTGGACTTGCAGGAACAACCCACTGTCAATAAAGAGGATGATATGGATCCTAAAGAAAAAGAAAAAATCAAAAAGAAAGAAGCCCCATTGGCTAAGGGTGCAAGTGAGGGAGCACCCCCACACTTGCCATTTCCCAAGGCATTGCAAGGACCCTCCCCTTTTGACAAAGGGCAGGGCAAAATTGAGGAAATGATGGAGACTTTCAAATAAGTAAAGATTAATCTGCCTTTACTGGATGCCATCAAACAAGTCCCAGCCTACGCCAAATTTCTGAAGGAATTATGCACCCACAAAAGACAGTCTAGGACATACTTTTCCAAGAAAGTATTTTCAGCAGAGAAGGTAAAACACATTCTGTCCATTGCAACTCCCACCAAACTTTAAGACCCTAGAGTGCCCACCATCCCCTACATCATTGGGGATCATAAAATTGAGAAGGCCCTATTGAACCTAGGAGCTAGTGTGAACTTGCTGCCCTATGAAGTTTATGAAAAATTAGGCCTGGGAGACTTGAAGCCCACACCTGTGGTGCTACAACTGGCTGACAGGTTGAAAAGGAAGCCTGTGGGAGTCATTGAGGATGTCCTGGTGGGAGTTGACAAGTTTTATTACCCTGCTGACTTTGTGGTGATAGATATGGAGCCAAGTAAAGGTATTTCCTCCATCCCTGTGATTCTGGGCAGGCCCTTCTTGGCCACTGCCAATGCCTGCATTCAATGCAGATTTGGAATCATGGAGGTCTCCTTTAGCAACATGAAAGTAAAGCTACATGTGTACTGCATCAGCTCGCAACCCCCTTTTGATGAAACCTGTCTTTCCATTGCAGGGCTAGAGGAGGCTCTGCATGATAATCCTCAACAGCTGCTTCAGAGCAATGATTGGCTTATAGAGACAAAATTGCAACCAGGGGTTGAACAATTGCTGAGGAATGGATCCAAGAAGGATGAAAAGTTCAAGGAACATGGGGAGGCTATTAACCTTCCAAATCCTTCAGATTAGCACCTAAAATTGAGTATGTATCATATGTACCATATTTTGCTTCTGTTTTAGTTTTTTTTTTACTTTGCATCTCTAGTAGAATTCTTTTGCAATAAATATGCCATGTTCTCTAGTAGGTCGCCTTTTCAAATTTGCTAGCTGCTCTAAGATAATGGGAGCTCATCCACATAAGAATCCAATCATAGGGCCACACAGCAACAGAGCCTGATAAGTGTTGAAGCTAAGGGTGCCAAGAAAGACAGTTTCATCTGGGTTTTAGAGCCTTCGATAGGCCAAATCTACCTTTCGTTAGGTTTCTTGGTGATTCGACAGGATATCTAATGGTTTCGATAGGTATTAGATGTTTTGATAGGTAAAACAAACCTCTTGACAGGTTAAATAAGGGTAAACAAAGAGTCGATAGGTGCTAGGTACATATTGGGCACCTATCGAAAAGATGCTGTCTCAGCCATTTAAACCTATCGATAGGATTGTCGCACCTATCGAAATCCTTAAAAATCATCCCTTTTGAAAGCTTTGATGTTAGAGTTTTCTGTTTAGACCTGAAAAGTACCACTTTTCACCCCTTAACTTAACCTTTGATTAGACCCTTAGCCACCTAATAAGTTCTTGTTAAGTGTTTTGTGTAGGAAATAATCAGCAGTGAAATAAGGCCAGGAATCCTGTTAAGGAGCCTGCTTTAGCACTAGATATCCCTCAGAAGAATGAACTCTGAATCCAGACCAGAAATGAGCTTCGCGCAGCAGACCCAAGCTTTAGAGGATTCAGGAGAAATATGCCTCGCGCAGTTCGACTGAGCTTCCCAAGACTTTACAACAACCTCTCGCGCAGATGAGTGACTGAAGAGCTTCAGAAACTTAAACTCGCGTAGCTCTCGCAAAGCTCAAGAGTAGAATACATCGCACAGTGTCACACAGTTCAAAGCAGACCTCTCTCAATCTCACGTAGTTCGCTCAGAATGGCTGATGAGAGAGAGCTTGAGAAGATTCCTCGTGCAGTCACCGCGGGATGCAATTATCAGAAGAAGAACGCCTCCCGCAGTTCTCACGCCATTCAAGAAAGAAAACATTCTGGCGAAGGCAAAGACAATCTTGCGAAGATCAAGTGAGAAATAAAACCTCGCGCAGTTCAGAACTCAGTAGAGCCTCGCGAGGTAACACGCGAAGTCCAATAAAGAGAAGTGCTCGCGATGTTCTCACGCTGCTGAAATTCACTCTCGCGAAGATCAGCCCAGTGAAGACCGATCGACCTCGCGACTGCTTGAATTTCAACCCCGCGACACTTGAGACTGTATTTTCTGTTCAACCTTGTGAAGCCCAATCCAGCGAGAGCGCAACTCTCTACTGCGCGACTGCCTGAAACGCACACCAAGGTAACCTCGCGACGGCTGAAGCTTCAGTGTCAAATCATCCTAGTGAAGAGTAAAGAGCTACCACGTGACAAGTCTGGGAAACTACAGCTACCTAGCGAAGCTCTGACCCTAAACTTCCATCTCTTTAGCAGAGGACCTTCTAGGTATTTCCAGCGATTAGGGCACGCACTCCCATGCTCAAATCTCTGTGCATGCACCCCGAGGTATCCAAGGATCATTATCAGGCCACGTGGCATCGTTAAAATTAGGGTTTCCTAACCCTAATGCGCTGCCACCCCACTGCTATATAAACCCATACCTGAGCTTAGGTTTAGGCATCTGGGAACCCATCTCAGATCATTTTTTCTTTTCTCTTTCTTTTTAGCAGTAAGTAATTTTCTTTTTCTTTCCTTCTCTCCATAGTCCAGCACTTGCTGGCTATGCCTTTGTATGTGTTTTTGAAAATAGATTAATGGAAGTTCTGTAATAGGATCTGTACTTTGTGGGATTGGTATTTATGTGTGAGATGCTCTGTACAAGGTTGCTGCCTTGTGATCCGCCATCGCTTTGGCTGTGTTTCAAAGCAATGGAGGACTAATTCTAAGGGCCATTCAGATCCAAGTGACCTGTGTGTCTGGGCTATCATAGTCCTACAACCTTAGCCCCACCATAGGACCCACTAGATCTGAAATCCCCATGGGAGCTTGAGCTGGTAGCCTTGTGAGCATGGTGGTAGCAACGATAATCTTGTTTTGTTTTGGGCTCCGTGAGGAGGATAACCTCTGGGATAGTCTTTGACCATTTAAGTGGACAGATAATAGCCTTAGGGTGATTCTGATCCACCGATCCAGGATGGATCCTTCTTCTTTACACCTGAGCTTGTAGAAGCCTGGTGAGAGATTGTACAGAGGCAGACTCCCCCATATTTGTATAGATCCGCCATCAGATGTTGGATCTGATCTGGTTATAGAGATTATAGGATGGTGACTGGACCATTGTAGCCTCACTCAAGCAATGGACAGCTAGATCGAAGGTTGTACTCACTCTCTTGCTGGTTCTATTTGTCTGGGCTATCATGGTCCTACAGTCTTAGCCCCACATATAGAACTTTAGAGGTTGAGGTTCCCTATGGATTCTTGAGCTGGTAGCCTGGATGAAATAGTGTCTGCAATGATTTACTTGTTATGTTTTGACCCATCCCTGGATAGTGGCTCCCCTATGGGATAATCTGTGACCATTCAAGTGGACAGGTTATAGCCTTAAGGGTGGAATCATGGCAGAGTGATGGGTTGGATCCTTTCTCCTCAGAGGTGATAATGTAGCCTCTGGACAGGATTTCTATAACATCATATCTAAATCTGAGTTACAAAACTTCTCTGACCTTGGCTTAATAACGTACTTCTCACCCTTTTTATACTCATTTTCCACACTCCATCCATCCTCTCAACACTTTCTGTAGTCTAGATATTAAAATACTTAGAATAAGTGACCTTAAACTCCCCTCCTTCTAGGACTACCAGATCTGTAGACAGATCTGGAGGGACTACTAGAGATGGCTCCCTTGGAGCTCTAGATCACCTTTCCCTGTGGGACAAACTCTTACTTATCAAAACTTGCTACAAAGGACTCTGTATCATGCAGGTCTAGGATTTCTGAGTTGTGCTGGATTCACCCCCTGTTTTACTTTGGCTTTGATTTTTAAATAACTTTCACCACCAACCAATAATGAAAGCACACCAGAAGTAACCAACAAGTTTTTAGCGTCGTTGCCAGGGAAAGATGATCTATTAGTAGACCCTTAGTTTTTGTATTCTTAGTATTCTTTGCACATGTGAATAATTGATACTGCTGACATAATTTTGAACCTTTCTTGCAGATCTAGACAGCAGCAGTGAAGGATAGTTGGACTGCAATTGGAGCTTAGCTACCTCTTTTTGCAAACTCTCTGACTTTTAAAGCTCTATCTATCTTTCTTAAAATTTTTTTGTTTTTCCTAGCTATCTCTAGGATAGTTTAAAGGTAGTCTTTGAATAGCTGTAAACTAGATAGAAAAATTTGTTAGTGTATAATTATTCTTTTGCAATGTGCCTGCAAGAAGCTTTCCTTGCTGTTGGTGTGCTTGTATGCTAGGGAGGACATCCCTCAGCCCTGCTTTAGAGCCTCTTAACCCTGAGTTAGAAAGGGGAAGGAGGCTTAGAAGAGACAGGCACACCACAGGAGAGCCCCCAAGTGAATCTGTGACAGCAATTATGGGTGAAGAACAACCCAGAACCCTCAAGGAGTTGAATGCTTCGGATGACTATAACTCCCCTTTTAGCATTCAATTCCCTGATGTTCAGGGGAACTATGAGATAAAAACTTCAATCATCCAGATGCTGCCAGCTTTCCATAGGCTTAGCAAGGACGACCCTTACAACCATATTGACCAGTTCTTGGCCTTGTGCACCACTTTTAATATCACTGGTTTGGGACCTGAGGCTACTAGGCTCAGACTCTTTCCCTTCTCTCTAAAGGATAGGGCCAGTACCTGGCTGACCGCTCTTCCCAACAATAGCATTGCTTCATGGAAAGACCTGCAGACCAGATTCCTAACCAAGTTCTTCCCTGAGACCAAAACTAGCCAGTTGAGGAAAGAGATTCTTGCATTTGCTCAATCCCCAACTGAGGATTTTAACCAGTCCTGGGATAGGTTTAAAGAGATGCTCAAACAATGCCCCCACCACAAGATCCCTGAGTGGCAGCTTGTACAAAGCTTCTACAATGGGATTGATGAGAAAAATAGAGATATGGTCGATGCCTCTTGTGGTGGATCCTACATGCACAAGACTGCTGAGGAGGCATGGGAATTGTTTGAGGTGATTAGTGAGAATGCTTTTCAAAAGCCATCCCTGGCAAGAACTAGTCAGGAATCTGAGTCAAAGGTGGGGCCTGTTGCTGGATCAAAAGGAAAAATTTATGAGGTGTCTGAGAACAATGACCTGCAGCTGCAGATGGCAAATCTCTCTATGAAGTTTGATAAATTATTGACTGTGATGCAACCCAGAAGGGCTGCTCATGTTGCAGAGGCATGTCTGATATGCCAGTCCCCACAGCACACAGTGGAGGAATGTCCATCTGTAGGAAAATTTCCTGAATTGATGTTGGAACATGCTGCTGCTGCTCAATCTTATGGTCAGCAACAATCTGGGGGCTACAATAGGCAGCCATATGGATACCAGCACCAAAATGCTGGTTACCAATGGAGAGACCACCCAAATCTGAGGTGGAAGTAAGACAACTACATGCAGCCCCAGCAGATGTTTGCCTTACCACAAAGGCCACAACAACAGTTCAATCAAGGGAATGCCCCTAGGTCCACCTTCCAACACCATCAGCAGCCCCATCAGCAGCAAAATCAATTGGTCTTGACATCGCTGCAAAACCTGGGTTCCTTGACTCAGACTGTGAACTCTCATGGTCAGAGCATCAAGAAGATGGAAGAACAAATTGGACAACTAGCGAACACCTTAGCCAAAAGAGAAGAGGGAAGGTTGCCCAGTCAACCAGTGGTCAATCCCAAGGGCCAATTTTTGATTGGTGAAGGATCCTCCAACCCTGAGGGGGATCTTTCATTAAATTAATGATTAAGAACTGTGCATCGTTGTATGATATGTATTCTACAGTTGATAGGAATCGTTAGCAATCTTGTTGGAATCTGAGTTTAGTGTTTTAATGTCTACTTTTATACTAGCTCCCTTTGTTTGATAATTTCAAGTGATTGAATGATAATGTAGTATTTGAATGCTTTTCATGATGTATGAATTTAATTCCTGGAAAATATGGGACTTTGTAAATGCTTTATAGTGCTTGGGGGTGTCCCTGGAAGAGAGTTTGTGAGAGAATCCACCCATAAAGTCAGGGTCAAACAGCTGACTCATGGGTGAGTGAATTCTAACTCGGTTAAGCCGTCGCGGGGTTCTGAATAATGGGTTTGGTCCCCTCTCGTGCAGTTCATAAAGAACTACTCTGTTTTGCTGTCGCGAGTTTCAAATATAACTGGGTGGACTGCCTCGCGTAGTTTAAAGGAACATCTAATCTCGCGACCCATTCATTCCCAGCCTGCGAGCGTACATTTTCAAAGCGCGCCGAGCCTGGCGATATTTAAATCCCACCCCGCGCTGCTTTTCCTTACTGCTTTCTCTTTCCTCTCCTACCAGTGAAACCCTAGCTCCCACTCCTCTCAACCTCTCTCCTCCAGCATCCTGTCTACAGTTCATTGTTCACTTTGAAATTCTGGATTTTTGTTCTTAAAGCTTCCATCAATAGTTGCCCCCTGCTAAGAGCTCTTGAGATCCACCGTGCGCCCAATTGAATAGAACCCTAACCTTTAGGGTTAGACTCAGCTCCTGGTTTTTCCTTTCAAAATTTCAACTGCACACTCACCAAGGAGAGTTGTGATGGCTCCTAAAAGCGCACCTGTGAAGAGAGCCAGGGACAAGGCCACTGTGGAGCCTACCCCTAAGAAAGCCAAGCCCTCTACGGCTCAGCACAAAGGGAAGGAGGTGGTTCATGAGGTGGCTGCACCAATACCTGATTATTCTACACCCTCTGAGCTCCTCATTTCCATTCCCTTAGAGCCTGAAGCCATTTTCGATATCTCTTTCTTTGAATCAGAGCCGTTGTCAGTACCTGCCATCGAGTTCTTGCGCAAGGTTGGTTTGTTCCCCTTGATGCAAATGATTCCTGCACTAGCCTATCCTAGATTAGTGCAACTCTTTTACCAACACCTTAGGGTCAGACCAGACACACAGGGGCAGCCAGGCCTCCTCATGTTAGTTGATAATTTTGAGATGTTGCTTAGCCCAGATTTAATTGCTGAAG
This sequence comes from Chloranthus sessilifolius, assembly GCA_021018995.1. Taxonomy (NCBI): domain Eukaryota; kingdom Viridiplantae; phylum Streptophyta; class Magnoliopsida; order Chloranthales; family Chloranthaceae; genus Chloranthus; species Chloranthus sessilifolius. The sequence goes on from CM037596.1 coordinate 47,795,538, forward strand.
TCTGGGCATCCCGGCCATTTTTGATCCCAACTGTGGATATGGTGCCCCTGTGATTGCCTCTCTCAATACCATTGCCCAAGCCATTACCAGAGGCTTGAAGGCCACAGGGGACTCCATCAGAAGAAGGGATTTGGATCCCAAGCTGTTGTTCATCGATCAAGTACTAAGGAAGAATATCTACTGCTCCGGCCATCAGCAAGAAAGGAGGACACCAATTGCTGATGCTCTCTACTCTTTCTCTCTAAGCCACGGATTTAATGCTGCATGGTTGATTTTTGAAGCCAGGAAAGACATGATGGTGAAGCTTGGGCTGTAAAAGAAGGTCCACACTCTCCCCTATGGATGACTCATCACCAGATTACTTCTGAGGGGAGGGTACGAGATACCAGTGGGGGAGTTATCTGCTGACCTCACTCCCACCACTTTTGCCAAAAGACAATGAGGGATCAGCAGAAGTCTAATGGATCCCCAGAAGAAGAAGAAGAATGTTGAAGCTCAGAATGTCTCCGAGCAGGGAGAGGGAGCTGCTGTGGCAAAGGCCACCCCTGCCCCTAAAAAGAAGGCTAAAACCCCTGCCCCAAAGAAGGTGGCGCGAGCTTCTATCATCTCTGCTTCTGCAGTAATCCCTCCATCCAACACACTTGCCTCTCCACTACCTTCTTCACCCATTCCATCTCTCCCTTTCCCTCTTTTATCTCCTTTTTCCATTCCACCTCCCACTATTATCCGTACCTGGGAAGAAAGTGTTGAACCCCAGGACAACACTCCACCTTCACCCACCATACCACCATACACAGCCCCAGTCTCTCCCATATCATCTGATCCACACCCTGACAGCCCTCCCTTGATAACCTACCTTAAAAAGAAAACCTCTCACACTACCCCTGCCTCATCTTTACCCACTTCCACCTCCCCTATCCTTCCCACAGACACACCCCTTATTGACCAACCCTTAGTCCCACCTCTCCATGACCTGGACTTTAACCTAGCCACCACTTCAGGGTATCAAGCCTTCATGACCACCTTGCTCGATACCTTGCCCACCCAAGACATCCCTCTCCTTGAGTCTCCTCTCCCTTCACCGCATCATTCGCCAGACCCTTCACCCTCCCCCCATACCACTTTCCATCATGCCCCCGCTTCCCCTTTCCAACCTGTTCCTTCTTATCCTCATACTCCACCTCAACCAACCTCAGATACCTTTACTCATATCCTTTCCCTCATACATGACCTCCAAACCCAACTATCCAACACCACACAGACCCAAGCCCAAATGCAAACTGACATAACCACCATACAATCCACCCTTCACACATTAACAAACCCACCAATCCCAACACAACCTCCTACCACCCCATTGACCCAACCCCCTTCCACCTCTGACTCCCCAGTTCCAACAGACCCCACCCACATTGACTTACCTCCATCCTTCCTCCTCCATGATACCATACCCGACCACTCCTTTCCCTCTCTACCTATCCTTCCCCCTCAATTTACCAACACTTCTACCCAAACTGACCCCATTCCATTCCCATCCACCTTTCCCATTCCACCCCCCTTATTTGCCCCCCCACCCCTTCCATTTCAACCCTTCACCATCTCCTCCTTCCACTCCATTTCTACCAATCTTGCCCAGACACTCCTACTACACTCCCCCCTACTTCACCCTCCTCCATGCCATGAGGGACAATCCCTATATCAAGAGGGATGTTCTCAATGGCATGGCCCAACTCCGCCAAGCCATCGGATACCCCTTGCTGCAGAAACTTAGTGACTTGAAGCTTGCTCACCACGAGCAGCTGAGAGATATTTCCAAAGGGTGGGAGGTAATTTTGGAGACATCAAATGCGAACAAGGCTGCAGCAACGTATTACAGAATGACTACTGAGATTGAAAAGGCCAATGCAGAGAGGGTGAAAAAGCACAACAGGCTATTAGAGAAAAAATTGAAAAATACTCAGGAGATCACCCGACTCAGTAAGGAGCTTGCAGATACCAATCTCCTATGGGCTAACAAGAAAATTGAAATCTTGGAACAGAGAGTTGCTTTTCTACTATCCCAACCTATACAGGCCACCCCCATCGCCACCGCTCCCCCTGAAGCCCCATCTTCTTCCACACAACCAGGCCCATCTTCTTCCACTGCCCCTACCCCAACCCATACACAATCTGTTCCCCCAACTCCCACAGCCCCCACTCCGGTAGCTCCTCCTGTTCCTCCTCAAATGCCTACTGCATTCCTTCTGTAATACCTACACAGCTTGTTGCTCCTGCTGCAATCCCTACTGCAGTTCCTGCTCCTCCCTCAGTGCCCCCCCCTATTCCCTCTCTTGCTCTCAAAATAAAATGCACCCCTTCCAAGAAAAAGCTCACTTCTAAAAGAGCCACTGCAGCCCAAAAAGGTAAAAGGCCGGCCCCTCCATCCCCACCTCCAAAGGTCACCAGAGCTTTTGCTCAGGATGATCCCCATGGGCGCCTACTTTCCAAAGAAGAACGCAGACAGGCTGCTGTTGCCCTTGGATTGGACCCTACTGAGCTCTTTCCTTCTGACTCCGACTCTGATGCTGCACCACCTACGGATCCCAATGCCCAACCTACTGTTGCTGCTCCTTCATCTGGCCCTACTGCATAATCCTATCCTCAGCGAAGGAAAGTTGCTGCAAAGAGGACTACTCCCCCAAGTCGCTCTTTGAAAATTGGAAAAGAAACATCTGCCCAGTCTGAGGAGGCACCACCACTAAGCCAGCCTGTGAAAGGGAAGAGCCCTGCCATTCCTACAGTCAAATTACCAGATCCATCTCTTGTGGATCCCCCTAAACCAGAAAAAGGGAAAAGTCCTCTCCTGTCTCAAGTGCAAGCCCAAGCTAAATCCCCCGTTGCCCCTCCTGAGCCAGCACAAGCCCAATCATCTCTTATTCCCCCTCTGCCTCAGCAAGGGCAGGCCTCCAAATGTAAGGGCCCCAAAGTAAAATTTCCCACCAAACCCCCTAAGCTAACCACTGCTAAATCTTCAGAGATCCCTCCTGAACCCAAGAAGAGAAAAATGAGGGTCCAGGCTCCAACCATACCCAAAACTCTCGAGTAAAGAATGGCAGAGAGGGAACGAAAGAAGAAAGAAGAAGAGGCTCTCCTGCAAGAGCATGCAAGGAAGATGGGATGGGATAAGTTTTAAGACAGATTCTAACTAGATTGTACCTAGGAATTTCTCTGTTTCTTTTATAACTGTTCTCTTGTATTTTGTACATTTCTAAATTTTCATAGACTTTTCCCCTGTCTTTACTATCTTGCTTTGCCTGTGTGTGTTTTATTCCCTGTTCTTTCCTTTTTTTTTAGCCTCATTAGTTCTGCTGCCCATTCACTTTGAACCAGTGAGGACACTGCTCCTCATAGGTTTGGGGGCGTGCCAGGCAGACCCTTCCAATGGAATAGCTAACGTAAGTGCAGGAGACTCATCTGAGCAATATGGAAATGGACCTCTGTTCACTTAAGAATCATGAAATTAAGAAGTTTAAAATTTATGCAAACCTTGGACATTATAAACTTATAATATTCCACATTTTCATGATAATATGACCAAGGAAACCTACTTGTATCAGCACTTAGTGAATCATTAGAGAGAGAAAAGGTGAGGACATACTTGAAAGTTCAAAGGATGACCATAACCAGTGAGAATTGGGCCTACAAAATTTTTCTATTCTTTGAGGAGTAACTAAGGCATTTCTTTTAGTTCTAAGGATTGGCTGAGTCACTGTGCTCACTAGAAGTTAGGTAACTCCAAGTTGAAAAACTGACAATACTCATGAGACCTAGGAAAGGATCAAGGCCTTCTCTTGGATAGTTTGAGCCTAAAAAGACCAATCCTAAAGCAACTGCCCTTGTTCATACCCCCTTTGAGCTTTAAATCCTAAATTTCTTCAAAATACACCTGAGTACTTGAACCTGAACTTATGAACCTGATTCAACCTACCCTCACTTTGAGAATTCAGAAGGTAAAGGAGAAAGAGTTGAAGATGGACTAGCTATGGTCAACATTAGGTGAATAGAGAAAAAGGATCTCAAAAATCTGGCAGTATGGTAACTGAGAACATGGTGGCATTTATGAAAAGCAAAAATAAAATGAAAAGAAGAAAACTCCAGTAAAAAGAAACAAAAATAATAATGAAGAGGAATAAGGGAGAAGTCAAGAGGAACTTTCATTGGAAAATCAAAATCAAGAAGAAAAAATTAATCACTTTAAATCGAAAAATCTCAAAGAAGATGAAGGGAGCTGAATTATGGAAGGCGAAGTCATGAACCACCTCTGTGACCTACTAATTTCTCAAATTGGAACCCCTTTTCAACCTTCCATTCTTTTTAACCCTATCTCATAAGCCACATTACAGCCCAGTTAAAAGCCCTTGTGATCCAAAGTTGAGTGAGCTGTCATGTGAAGATAAGGAATTATCCAATCTATGGTGAGGAACTGCCAATGATGTCAGCACTTAAGAACTCTGCCTATGCTCATGCTTACAAACCCAGTTGGGGGATGTAACTGCTCCTGAGCCTGTGAGAAACTGAACCCCTCAACAAACCTTTATGAGAGTATACCCTGGAAAGTTTTCTTTTGGGTCTGAACTTGAATGCATTATGTATGACCTTACCCTAATTTTTTTGACATAAGGATAAGCTCAGTGCTGACACACACTTGTGCAGTTTTCTGTGATTGCAAACTATTTGGAAATGCTGTGCAATCATGCGAGTTTATGTTGTTTAAGTTACTGTGCAACCAATGAATTAAATTTCTTTTATGTGTACTGATTCAAGAGACTAAATCTGATTCCTTAACTGCTCATTGGATGACATTGCACTTTTGTTAACTATTTCATTTGAGAAGTTTGTGGGTGTCTTCACTGAAAACCCTCAGGAGACTTCACTCCTCCACTAGGGATCACCTAGGGGTTTAAAAGGCTAGGTACATATGCTAAATGTATCTGTGCTCCTTATGAAAGTGGCATTTAATTTTTAGAGTAGATTTAATGTAGCTTTGCTAAGGGACTAGCAAAGATTAGGTTTGGGGGTGTGTTAAGACCTGAAAAGTACCACTTTTCACCCCTTAACTTAACCTTTGATTAGACCCTTAGCCACCTAATAAGTTCTTGTTAAGTGTTTTGTGTAGGTAATAATCAGCAGTAAAATAAGGTCAGAAATCCTGTTAAGGAGCCTGCTTTGGCACCAGATATCCCTCAGAAGAATGAACTCCAAATCTAGACCTAAAATGAGCCTCGCGCAGCTGACCCAAGCTTTAGAGGATTCAGGAGAAATATGCCTCGCGCAGTTCAATTGAGCTTCCCAAGACTTTATAGCAACCTCTCGCACAGATGAGTGACTGAAGAGCTTCAGAAACTCAAACTCGCGCAGCTCTCGCGAAGCTCAAGAGTAGAAAACATCGCACAGTGTCACGCAATTCAAAGCATACCTCTCTTTAACGGCCGAGGAGAAAGAGCTTTAGAATATTCCTCACGGTATGGCTAGCGATCCATGAGATGAAATTATCAGAAGAAGAACGCCTCGCGCAGTTCTCGTGCCATTCAAGAAAGAAAACATCCTGGTGAAGGCAAAGCCAATCTCGCGAAGACCAAGTGAGACATAGAACCTCGTGCAGTTTAGAACTTAGTAGAGCCTCGCGAGGTAACTCGCGAAGTCCAGTAAAGATAAGTGCTCCCGCTATTGAAATTCACTCTCGCGAAGATCAGCCCAGCGAAGACTGATCGACCTCGCGACTACTTGAATTTCAACCCCGCGACACTTGAGACTGTATTTTCTATTCAACCTCGCGAAGCCTAATCCAGCGAGAGCACAACTCTCTACCGTGCGACTGCCTGAAGCTCAAACCAAGGCAACCTCGCGATGGCTGAAGCTTCAGTGTCAAATCATCCTAGCGAAGAGCAAAGAGCTACCACGCGACAAGTCTGGGAAACTACAGCTACCAAGTGAAGCTTTGACCCTAAACTTCCATCTCTTTAGCAGAGGACCTTCTGGGTATTTCCAGCAATTAGGGCACGTACTCCCACACTCAAATCTCCATGCACGTGCCTTGAGGCATCCAAGGATCATTATTAGGCCACGTGGCATCGTTAAAATTAGGGTTTCCTAACCCTAATGCGCTGCCACCCCACTACTATATAAACCCATAACTGAGCTTAGGTTTAGGCATCTGGGAACCCATCTCAGATCATTTTTTCTTTTCTCTTTCTTTTTAGAAGTAAGTAATTTTCTTTTTCTTTCCTTCTCTCCATAGTCCAGCACTTGTTGGCTATGCCTTTGTATGTGTTTTTGAATTAGATCAATGGAAGTTCTATAATAGGATCTGTACTTTGTGGGATTGGTGTTTATGTGTGAGATGCTCTGTGCAAGGCTGCTGCCTTGTGATCCGCCATCGCTTTAGCTGTATTTTAAAGCAATGGAGGACTGATTCTAAGGGCCATTCAGATCCATGTGACATGTGTGTCTGGGCTATGATGGTCCTACAGCCTTAGCCCCACCACAGGACCCCCTAGATCTGAAATCCCCATGGGAGCTTGAGCTGGTAGCCTTGTGAGCATGGTGGTAGCAGCGATAATCTTGTTTTGTTTTGGGCTCTGTGAGGAGGATAACCTCTGGGATAGTCTGTGACCATTTAAGTGGATAGATTATAGCCTTAGGGTGATTCTGATCCACCGATCCAAGAAGGATCCTTCTTCTTTATACCTGAGCTTGTAGAAGCCTGGTGAGATTTTGTACAGAGGCAGAGTCTCCCATATTTGTATAGATCCGCCATCAGATGTTGGATCTGATCTGGTTATAGAGATTGTAGGCTGGTGACTGGACCATTGTAGCCTCACTCAAGCAATGGACAGCTAGATCGAAGGTTGTCCTCAATCTCTTGCTGGTTCTATGTGTCTAGGCTATCATGGTCCTACAGCCTTAGCCCCACATATAGAACTTTAGAGGTTAAGGTTTCCTATGGATTCTTGAGCTGGTAGCCTGGATGAAATAGTGCTTGCAATGATTTACTTGTTATGTTTTGACCCATCCCTGGATAGTGGCACCCCTATGGGATAATCTGTGACCATTCAAGTGGACAGGTTATAGCCTTAAGGGTGGAATCATGGCAGAGTGATGGGTTGGATCCTTTCTCCTCAGAGGTGATAATGTAGCCTCTGGACAGGATTTCTATAACATCAGATCTAAATCTGAGTTACAAAACTTCTCTGACCTTGGCTCAATAATGTACTTCTCACCCTTTTTATACTCATTTTCCACACTCCATCCATCCTCTCAACACTTTCTGTAGTCTAGATATTAAAATACTTAGAATAAGTGACCGTAAACTCCCCTCCTTCTAGGACTGCCAGATCTGTAGACAGATCTGGAGGGACTACTAGAGATGGCTCCCTTGGAGCTCTAGATCACCTTTCCCTGTGGGACAAACTCTTACTTATCAAAACTTGCTACAAAGGACCCTGTATCTTGCAGGTCTAGGACTTCTGAGTTGTGCTGGATTCACCCCCTGTTTTACTCCGTCTTTGATTTTTAAATAATGTCCACCACCAACCAATAATGAAAGCACACCAGAAGTAACCAACACTTTCGATAGGACATATCAACCTATCGAAACCATTCCATTCATCCTATCGAAATTGCATTTTCACCTTTATATACCTGTCGATAGGTCATTTGTGCTTCATTCCTCACTCTCTTGAGAAACCCTAGCTCTCTTCCTCATTTTTTGCCTCCCTCTTTCTCTACTAAATCCTCACAGAATCTTCTACTATTTAGTGTGCCATCTTGTCAATACATTTAGCTTGCGTAGAGGAGCATTTTGCCCCTGAGTTTGGAGAAATTGGAGCAGTACATCGCTAGCTTTGTGAAACCCTAGGTACCTGGAGGTGAGTTGCCTTCCTACCATCACTCTGTTGTCTTTCTAAGTTTTCCCATTCCAAGTTGGTGAGAAATTACTCCTTGAGATTACAATGGATGAGCCTGAGGAAACGCTAGCTAGCATACGCCGGAAATCATTTGCATCCACCCCTAAATTACTCTAAGAGATCTGCTATTGCTGCTGCCTCTATCCAAAAAGGAAAATGACCTGCTGCCTCATCCAAAGCTGCTAAGCACACCAAGTCATCAGCTCAATCTGACCCCCATGGCACCCTACTCTCTAGGGATGAAAGAAGGAAGGCTACTGCGGCTCTAGGATTGGACCCCTTGGAGACTTTTCCCTTCTGATTCGGATTCGGATTCTACGCCTGTTGTTGATCCTAAAGGTAAACAGCCTGCTGCCCAGTCTGAGGAGGCACCCGTAAAACAACTGCAGAAATCCAAATCCAAGGGCAAGGCCCCTGTATCTAAGGGGTAGCTGGCACCACTTTGTATCTAAATGTGACCATTTGTTCCTTTAATTTTCTTTTTCATTTGTCTCTTGTATATATTTGACGTTTTTGTTGTGTTATTCTATAGCTATCTTCTTACACTATCTCTCCCTTGATTGCATTTTCTCGAAACAGTGAGGACACTGTTTAGTTTAGGTTTGGGGGTGTGGCATGTATGCCAATAAACTAATTAATTTTAGTGCAGGCAAGTTAAAAAGGAATAATCGAAAAGAGAATGATTTCATCTCATAATTGTTGATTAAGAAAATTTAAAAAAAAAAACATTTGCAACTGAAGTAAGCTGAAGTTTTAACATTTTCCATAAAGAAAATGTCAAGAATTTTTGCAAGAAGTTTTTTATGTGTGATAAACCAGCAACGAGATGAGACTGTGAAGATAGCCCCAGAAAAATTGGATGGAAGACCATACCCAGTGAGAATTGGGCCTGAAAACTTCTTTGAAGAGTCTCTTGGCAATTCATTCTGCTTTGCGGATTGACTGGACCTAATCTGGATCACTAGAAGTCAGGCAAATCCAAGTTGAAACAGCTTGACAACACTCAGAACATGGAAGACATGAAGTAAGGCCATCTCTTGGATAGTTTGGGCCTAAAATTCTCCACCATTGAACTGCCCTTGATGCACACCACTTGAGCCTTAAAAGCCCCAATTTTCTTTGATGAAAACCAGAAATTCTAAACTCAAAAACCTCTTGACCTATTTCATTTCACCCTCAATCTGAGAAATCAGAATGAGGAAGGAGGAGAAAGGTTAGAGGAGCAAGGTCCTAAATCAGGTTGAAAGAAAGAAAAACGTAGTTGGTGGTATTTGTGGTATTGCATTAAAAAAAAAAAAAAAAGAGAAGCAAAAGAATGAGAAAGAGAAGTCATTTCATTGAAAAAAAACTGAAAGGAAGAGAAGAAGCTGGCCACTTTGGCTCTAAAAATTCAAAAAGTAGATGGAATTATGCTGAATTAAAGGTGAAGTCATGAATCACCTCCTAGCCTTTACTGATTTCTCAATTTCGAACTCTGTTATCCCTTTTTGTTCCTCCCCAAACCTCATCCCTAAGTCACATTACAACCCAATAAAAAGACCTTACTGATCTAAAAGTGAATTGAGCTGTCATGTGGAGATGAGAATTTGCTTAACCTATGGTGTAACGAGCTGAAAAAGTCAGAAATTCAAGCAATGCCTATGCTCCTGCTTGCAGTCCTATTTGAGGGCTGTAACTACTCTTGAGCTGAGTGATATGATTTACCCCCTCTTCTCTATACTGATGAATGGACAGCCCTGATGAGACTTGAGTCTGAAATCCAGATTGAAGGGGGAAGTATCTCAGCAGGATCCTCAAATTGATGGTGAGTAATGCATAAAATTTCAGAAGCAATGCCTGGACATAAACTGAGTGATGATGAAGAAATTTCAGCAAACTTTCATATTTCCAAATGGATATTTATTTTTTTTTGTTGAATTTCCCTTAATGAATGGGCATGATTTGAATTTATTTGATTTGCTTAAATTCTGCTTTAACAGGTTGCACTATCATTAACTAAGATGCATTGGAGAAGTTTGTGGGTACCTTCACTGAAAACCCTCAGGAGACTTCACTCCTCCACTAGGGATCACCTAGGGGTTTAAAAGGCTTGATACTTATGCTAAATGCATCCGTGCTCCATATGAAAGGGGCATTTTTATTTTCTTTTAATTCTCCTTTGCTCAGGGACTAGCAAAGCTTAGGTTTGGGGGTATGTTAAGTGGTGAAAAATGCCACTTTTCACCCTATAACCTAACCATTGATAGACCTGTGAGCACAATAATAAGTCCTTGTCAAATGTATTTTGTAGACAACAATAAAAGAAGATACTAAGGAAGAAAAGCACTCAAGAATGCCCAACAAGGAGCCATCTCTCAGCACAAGATGAACTCAACAGTAGCACACCAAAGGGTAGCACATCATTAAACCCTTGGAGCGCGTGGCTGCAGTAGAGCAAGGTGAAGAAAGTGAGAATAGGTTGAAAACGTCCTATCGATTGGTCACCTGAAGAGTTCGATAGGAACTGAGGGTTGAAAGGAAGGAATTCATGCAGTTGAGAAGGGTTCGACAGGATCAGAAGGCAGAAAAAGGAAGAATTCGTGCAGAAGTGAAGAATTCGATAGGATCCAAGAACCTATCGAGCAGTTGAAAGAGAAAGAGAATTCAACCTATCGAAAGCTAGCTCGAGGGAAAAAGGAGACCTATCGGAAGGTTCCCTGAACCTATCGAATGGTCCACTGAACCTATCGAAATAGAAGTGCTGAGACAATAGCTATCGCAGAATGATTTGAACCTTTCGATAGGAACAAAGGTCATCCGATGGAAGCAATAGAATGTGAATCCTCAACCTATCGAGTTACTCTTCCAACCTGTCGAAAGCCCCAGATCAAGTGCAGTGAAGCTGAAGCATCTACGCCCAACCTATCGAAACCTATCGAAGAGACCAGGGAACCTATCGAAAGAGGCTACAAGATTACTTTTAACCTGTCGGAAGCTTCTCTAACCTATCAAAATCGTGTGCTGAACTTCTCAGAAACTATGTTATGCACACGCTCTGACTTGGTGACCTGCTACACACAAACCGAGGCATTTTGGTGACCGACACGACCTTTTAGAAGATGCCTTAGGAAGCCCTAACCGACCCACGTGCTTTAACAGAACTCTAACAAACACTGACAACCTTCTAGAAGGGATTTTTGGCAGGAAAAACAGAGGGGAAAGCTATATATTGAGATCCCCAATTGCCATTGAAAAAGGATCGAAGTTCTGGACAATTTCCTGGAGATCAGAGCATGCAGCGAGATTCTATTTTCCTTCCTTTAGCCCAACCATGGTTGGCTAATTCCCTAAGAGCTGCAAGGGGTGAGTTAGATCTGTAATTGGGTAAGGTTAAGAGTGTTGCTGGGGTTAATTACTGCACATACTACAGATCTGAGAGCATTCCATTGTAAGAGTGACCTTGTTTGCAATGTAAATGTTGTTTTCAATGTTTTAATTAGATCTAAAGCTCTTTTGATTACTTTTGGTACTCGATCGGATTTGTGTAGAGGAGTTGCTTGATCAGCTCACCCACTTAACTGGTAGACCTCTTGGATATCATCTGAATTCCCTGGATCTGATATCCCTATAATTTCTTGCATCTGTGACCTGGGAATTGCAGCATCTGTAGTGATTTTAATTATTCTAATTGAGGCTTTGGCTTTGTAGGAGATCTCTAGGATGGTCTGTGACCATTAAAGTGGACAGATCATAACCTTAAGGTAAATCTGAGCTCAGGCCTCAATTAGATTCATCTGCTACAATCCATGGATTCGATAAAGCCTATAGGATGGTCTGGGACCATTATAGTGGGCAGATCATATACTTAAGGCCAGGTAGATCCTATGATTTGGAGTGGAATTTATACCCTCCAACTGTTCTTGTGGCTAGTGCCTGTGGCTAGCCGAGGGACTTGTGTGCTTTTGAACCCCTGTAATATGCTTAGCTCAACCTGATTGTAGTGAAAACAACCTCCAAGCTGTTCTTCTCCATCTTTTGAGTTTTTAAACCTTCCACCTGCAAGATCTGAGGCTCTAGATTCGATCTAAGACAATATGCATTTTAATTGTAGTTAGTTTAAGTGACAACCCGATCCAAATTTCTCCCCTATCTTTTAGCTAAATTAGTAATAGCTAGGGTGCCAGATCTCTTATAGATCTAGAGATTTACTCAATTCCAAACCACCTCTCTGTGGACTTTCCCTTACTTACTTTTAAAACTTGCTACAAAGATCCCGTATCTTGCAGGCCCAGGATATTTTAGATGTGCTGAATCTCTCTTGATTTTTACACCATAAATCAGCACACTGGAATTCCCCAATAATCAGCCACATCAGCATTACTGCATTATTCCTTTGAATTCTGATTGGCTGAAATATATATGAGAAAAAGGTATAAATAAAGGAGCAATCACATTGAAAATTATCCAGAAATTGAGAGAGCAAGAGCCAAATCTGAATTCATTTTCCCTCTAATTTTTTCCTCTCTTTCCCCTCTTCATCTTCCTCACCTTTAGCCAATTATGGTTGGATAAAACTTCTCCAGTAGCTAGGGTGAGTTCATGAGTTGTAATTAAGAGTTTCAGAAGCTTTGTAAGGGATTGGATGCTGCATAGATTGTAGATCTGAGCACAACATTATAAGTAGTGACATTGCAATAGAATTATGGAATTTAAAGTTAATTCTGAACTATATTTCACTTCTTCGTATTTGATTTTCCTAGTTTGGATACTCCTGTGGGCCAGCCAGAAATGGAGAGTTTGTAGCCTAGCGTTCACAACATCTACAATACTTAACCGGTTCTAATCAAGACCATTGGCTAAAGACAATCTCTACGATGATCTGTGACCATTCAAGTGGACAGGTCATAGCCTTAGGATTGCTCTGATTCTTTGGTTGAGATCAGATCTTTATACCATGCATCTGTCGAGGTCAAACCTGGGGAGCTTGTAGCCAGATGAAGGATTGTTACAGATCTGATCTAAGCATTGCCTTTGATTCATTTAATTCTCAGTGAAAGACCAAATCCCTAGCTGCTGCTCTCCATCCTTTGATCTTTAATCCATTTTCCTTCACTGCTGTGCTTTCTTAAAATCTGGATCAACTGCATTTAATTTCTGTAGTTCATAGTGACAAAATCCCAAAACCTCTCCTCTTTCCTGTTTTAGTATAGCTTAATTCCAGATAGAGTGCTAGATCTATTGCAGATCTAGAGATTTATCATAGTTTATGCACATTTCCCTATAGACATACCCTTACCTATCAAAACATGCTATAATAGCCCTCAGATTCTTGTGTCTAGGAGATTGTAGTTGTCAATTCACCTTTTATTTTAATTTGATTTTATTTTGCCTTTACCATTACACACTAAATTAGCACACTCCATTTCTACAACAAGTTTTTGGCGCCGCTATCGGGGATCTATGATCTAAACTTGGTGGATCTAAGTTTCCTCTAATTTTTAGATTTATAATTTTGATTGCATGCTAAGTGCTTGACTAATTGCGCCTGTAGTATTTTGTAGTGTAATTTTCTTTTCAGATCTAGATCTGTGGTGCTCCGAGGAGCATTGTGCTAGAGGTTGTGTTAAAGTCTGTATCCCTCTACTCCTTTTTTTTTCCTTATCTGAGATTTATAGTTTTAATTAGCTATTTGTGCTTGTTCATGTTTGCTGTATTAAACTTGAGCTGTGATTTGTATAAGTGTGCATTGAGATTGAGAGTGGTGTATGTTTAGAAGAAGAACTCTCAACCCCTAGATTGTACCATTTAATCCAGAGGTTGAAAGGATTCTTAAACCCAGACAAACCCCAGCTACTTCAGCTGCAACCGAATCTGTTGAAATGGGTGAGCAACCAAGGTTGTTGTTAAAGGATTACTATGCACCTGGTGCATATAATTCTCCTTTTTACATATAGTTTCCTACTGTGGAAACTAATTATGAAATCAAGTCTTTAACCATTTAGATGTTGCCTTCTTTCCATGGTTTGAGAAAAGAGGGCCCATACAACCATGTTGATGAATTCTTTGCCTTGTGTACTACCTTTAACATTACAGGTCTAGGGCCAGAAGCCACCAAGCTTAGGCTATTTCCTTTTTCATTAAAGGATAAAGCCAGGGCTTGGTTATCCTTACTTTCCCCTAATAGTGTCAACTCTTAGGATGACATGCAAAGCCAATTCCTAGCTAAATTCTTCCCCATGTCTAGAACCAGTCAGTTAAGGAAGAGTATCTTCTCATTTTCTCAACTCTCAACTGAAGGGTTCCATGAGGCATGTGAGAGATTCAACGAGCTATTGAGGTAGTGCCCCCACAATAAAATTCTTGAATGGTAACTTATCCAAAGTTTCTATCAAGGAATTGACTCCAAGAGTAGAAATATGGTGGATGCTTTTTGTGGAGGCACATACCTTCATAAAATAGTTGAGGAAGCATGGGAATTGTTTGATGTCATTAGTGAAAACTCATTACAGCAAGAGTCTCTTGCTAGGGATGTAGACACCCCAGGAAGAATGTTGAAGGAGAATAAAATAAGAGGTAAAATGTATGAGATGGGTGCGTATAATAATTTGAAAAGAGAGAGGTAGCCAGCTTAACTCAAAGGTTGGAGAAAATGATGGAAGAAAAGCAGTCTCCAATGGTTGCTAATGTGGGAGAGGCATGTCCCATCTATCAATCTCCCACTCATCCCATTCAGGATTGCCCCTTGCTGAGCAATTTCTAGAACTGGTGATGGAACATGTGAATGCTACCCAGTCTTTTGGTCAGTCGTCAACTGCTAGTTATTCTTGGAGAAACTATCCTAACCTGAGGTGGAAGCAAGACAATGGTAAAAATCAAAACCTGTAGCTGCAGTTCCAACATAAGTTCTATCAGCAACCACATCAAATGCCTTTTAAACCTGCTTCCTAGACTTATCAATATAATTTCGTTCCAAGGACCCAATACCAGCAACCTATGGCTCAGCCTATGGTTCAACCTGTGCAACAAAATGCCCTAACTCCAGCTTCTAGAACACCCTCTTTTGAAGAACAAGCTTTGTCTTCATTGCAGAATTTGGGCTCGTTATCCCAAACAGTCCACTCTCATAGTCAAAGCATCAAAAAAATAGAAGACCATCTTGGTCAACTATCTAATGCATTGACAAAGAGGGAGGAAAGTAGGCTGCCTAGTCAGCCCATGGACAATCCAAAGAGACAATATGTGATAGGTGAAGTCTCTTCTTCCCATGAGGAAGCAAAATCTGTCACCATATTAAGAAGTGGAAGGTTGGTGGACAATCAAGTAGGCTGTGGGCCTTTAAAAAATTCAGAGAAAGAAAATGAAGCAGTTCCAAAGAATGTACAGTAGGAGCAGCCCAGTTTGAATAAAGGGGATGTTAATGCTCCCCAACAGAAAATTGAAAAAAATGAAAAAATTTAAAGTAAAAATAAAGAAAAAATTGATGAGTTGGCTAATGCTGCAAATGGGAGGCTAGCTCCCCATTTTCCATTTCCCAATGCTTTGAAGGCAACTTCTACTTTTGATAAAGGGAATGCCAAAGTAGAGGAAATGATAGAAACCTTTAAGCAAGTAAAGATCAACCTGCCTTTACTTGATGCAATCAAGTAAGTGTCGGCCTATGCCTAGTTTTTAAAAGACCTTTGCACCCACAAAAGACAATCGAGGATACACCTATCCAAGAAAGACTTTTAAGAAAAAAAAGTGAACCAAGTCTTGACTATAGCATCTCCAACAAAGCTCCAAGACCCTGGTGTCCCCACTATCCCCTGCATCATTGGGGATCATACAATTGAAAAACCCTTATTAGACCTGGGAGCTAGTGTGAATTTGCTTCCATACTTTGTTTATGAGAAGCTGGGCTTAGGTGAGTTGAAACCCCACACATGTGGTCTTATAACTAGCTGATAGATCTGAGATGAAGCCTGTGGGAATCATAGAAGATGTCTTGGTTGGAGTCGACAAATTCTTTTATCCTGCTATTTTATGGTGCTGAATATGGAACCAAGCAAGTGTTACTTCCATCCCAATGATTTTGGGGAGGCCATTTTTAGCCACTGTTGATGCATGCATACAATGTAGATCAGGGGTCATGGAAGTAAGTTTTGGAAATATGAAGGTCAAATTGAATGTGTACAATACAACTCATCAACCCGATTTAGATAATGAGGATTGTTTTTTCATTGAGCTGTTGGATGAGTTGGTGGAAGAAACTTTGGCCCAGCTACTGCATAGTAATGATTTTTTTTATATTTTTGATGAAGTTTGGAAAGTGGAAGAGAAAGCCTCCATATCTGAGCTTGGGCGCGTGTAAACTATAAATTTTGAATGGGACCAGCAAAGCATCACTCAGGGAAACCAGCTTTGTTATCTCTTCCACCACCTTCTAAGGCACCCCTATTGCCTTCACTCATCAGTCTCCCAGATGTGGAGCTATAGTAGCTCCCAAAATCTTTAAAGTATGCTTTCTTAGTAGCTAATAAGAAATTTTCAGTCATAATTTCTTCTTTCCTAACTCTTGAGCGAGAGGAAGAGCTGCTTTGTGTTCTAAGAAAGTATAAGAGAGCAATAGGGTGGACTATTGCAGATCTTGGTGGTATAAATCCTGCTGTGTGCATGCAAAAGATTCATCTTGAGGAAGACTCCAAACCCTCTAGAGAGATGCAAAGGAAATTGAACCCACACATGCAGGAGGTTGTCATAAAAGAAGTTGTCAAACTGCTAGATGTTGGGGTCATCTTGGATTCTCAATGGGTGGCACCTACCCAAGTGGTGCCTAAGAAATCCGGGATCACTATAGTTCAAGCAGACTCAGGAGAGCTGATCCCAACCAGACAGACCACTGGTTGGAGAGGTGTGTATAGATTACAGGAAACTCAATGAGAAGACCAACAAAGACCATTTCCCATTGCCCTTCATTGATTAAATCTTAGATAAGCTGGCAGGCAAGGAATTTTACTATTTTCTTGATGGTTATTCAGGGTACAATCAGATCCCTGTATACCCCCAAGATCAAGAGAAAACTACCTTTACATTCCCCTTTGGAACCTTTGCATACAGAAGGATGACATTTAAATTATGTAATGCACCTGCCACCTTTCAAAGATGTATGCGTGTTGTTTTCTCTGGCATGATTGATCAGTTCCTAGAGATTTTAATGGATGCTTTTTCCATTTATGGGGATGATTTTAGCCAATGCTTGCATCACCTTAGCTTGGTGTTGCAAAGATGTGAAGAAACCAACTTAGTCTTGAGTTGGGAGAAGAGGCACTTCATGGGGACTAAAGGCACTATCTTAGGACATGTTGTCTACCACAAAGGGATAGAGGTTGATCAAGCTAAAATCAATTTAAGCATATCTACCCCTACCCAAAACTGTCAAGCAAGTCAGGTCATTCTTGGGACATGCTAGTTTCTATCAAATGTTCATCAAAGATTTCAGCAAAATCTCCAAACCTCTTTATCACTTGTTGTGCCAAGAGGTTCCATTTGAATTCAATAATGAATACTTGGCTGCCTTTGAATTACTGAAGACATGTTTGACCATTGCTCCCATTTTACAGGCTCTTGATTTCTCCTTGCCATTCAAACTGATGTGTGATGCATCAGACTTTGCTATTGGTGCAGTCTTGGGACAAAGAAAAGATAAAACACCAAGTGTAGTGGCTTATGCAAGCAAATCCATGGCTGATGCCTAGCTAAATTACATAATAACTGAAAATGAACTGTTGGCCATTGTATTTACTTTGGAGAAATTCAAATCATATGTGCTGGGATCTAAGATCATTGTGTTTACTGACCACTCGGCCTTAAAATATCTCTTGTCCAAAAAGGATGCTAAAGCTAGACTGATAAAATGGGTTTTGCTTTTGCAGGAGTTTGATTTAGAGATCAAGGATAAGAAGGGGGTTGAAAATGTGGTAGTAGACCACCTATCTAGAATCCCAACTGCTGAACATGAGAGCTTGCCCATCAATGATTCCTTCCCAGATGAGCAACTTTTTATTGTAGAGATGAGTGTGCCTTGGTTTGCCAACATAGTAAATTATCTAGCTGCAGGTACAATCCCCCCACATTGGAATAAGGATGATAGGAATCTATTTTTTTCACAGATTCAATATTACATGTGAGAGGACCCTTCCCTTTTTAAGTATTGTGTAGACCAAGTGGTAAGAAGATGTGTGCCTAAAACTAAATTTAAAAATATTCTAACCATGTGCCATGAACAGGATTGCAGAGGCCATTTCAGTGGCAACAAAACTGCTACAAAAGTGCTTCAAAGTGGCTTTTATTGCCCCACGCTTTTCAAGAATGCCTTTCAGCATTGGAAAGCCTATTCTAGATGCCAACAAATTGGGAGTATTTCCACACGAAACTCCATGCCTCTGCAGCCCATTCTTGTGGTTGAACTTTTTGATATTTGGCGGATAGACTTTATGGGCCCTTTCCCTCCTTCCCATGGCTATAATTATATCCTTGTGGCAGTGGATTGTGTTCAAATGGGTTGAGGCTATAACCACAAGAACTAATGATCACAAGGTTTTCCTCAACTTTTTGAAGGATAACATTTTTTCCAAGTTTGGCACCCACAGAGCCATCATTAGTGATGGGGAGAGCCATTTCTGCAACAAACAATTTGAGAACCTCCTTAGAAAGAACTCTGTGACACACAGAGTTGCCACCCCATACCACCCACAAACCAGTGGGCAAGTGGAGATTTCTAACAGAGAGATCAAACATATTTTGGAGAAAACAGTGAGAGTGGATCGGAAGGATTGGTTTCTGAAGCTATCTGATGCCCTGTGGGCTTATAGGACTACCTATAAGACTCCCATTGGGATGTCTCCTTTTAGGTTGGTATATTGCAAGGCATGCCATTTACCAGTGGAGCTTTAGCACAGAGCATATTGGGCTATCAAAGAATTAAATACTGACTTAACTTCTACTGGCATTCAGAGAAAACTCCAGCTGTCTGAGCTGGAAGAGCTGAGGTTGGATGCTTATTCCAATGCGAGAATCTATAAGGAGGAAACCAAGGCCTTCTTTGACAAGCAGTTGTTAAGAAAAGAGTTCATTGTTGGCAACAAGGTATGGCTTTTCAACTCTAAGCTTAAATTTTTCTCAGGAAAATTGAGATCCAGATGGGAGGGACCCTACATAGTTGAGCATGTATCCCCATCGGGAGCAGTTTAAATTAAGGATCCTAACGATGGCAGGATTATGAAAGTAAATGGTCAAAGGCTCAAAACTGTTATTGAAACTATGGAGCCCATGATGACCACTTCCCTTCCAGAACCTCCATTACTTGACCGATTCTCAACAATGTATAGTATGTACCATAGTTGCTATTTTGGTGTTTTTATTACTGTTTACCAGAGTCATTAGGATTCTACTAGTGTATAATTGTCTGTCAATAGGATCGCTGAACTTGTCGATGGCTTCTAAGGGTTTTTGGTTGTAATTCTCGCTAGGTCCATAGAACCTGTCAAGGGGATGAATGGTGAATTCAAGGAACCTGGCGAAGGATGGGTGAACTTCTCGAAATAACGCAGTTGGCAACCTAGACCCATCGACAGGATTGTGTGAACCGCTCGAGAGGTTCACTAGTATTTCACTCGTCGACAGGTTGTACCAACCTATCGACGCACTGCCCCCCCAATCCTATCGAAGCTCTTTTTCCTCCGTGTCTGAACATTAATTCCTCTTGTCTCCCTACATTAACACCCATTGCTATAAATAAACCACCATGCACTCTGCGGTATCAGTCCCCATATTATCGCACAACGTTCCACACTTCTTGTAACCGACTTGCCACCCACCACCAATACCATTTTAGTAATTAGGACTTGGGAAGATGAGAAAATTTAATATGATGATACGCATCCCATCTCCTACGTTTTAAATACCAGCCTGGTTCACCTCCTTGGTAGTTCTTCGCGTTTAACCTCCTCAATTCATCCCTATCCACAACCATTGCGGGTGAGAAACCCATTGCGCTTCCAATAAAATTTGAACCAATTTGGGGGGCTCCACTGCCACCTCCAGAACCCGACCCCTTACAGTTCTTGTGGGACGAGCATGAGGAAGTCCAAAGGATTTTGGCCAAGGAGGAGAAGAAAAAGACTAAAAAGAAAGAAAAAGAAAAGAAAGATGGAACCATCTGCACCTTCCTCCCCATCCTCCTCCTTGCCACCACCACCTGCCCTGCCTCCGTCCCCCTAAGCCCTCGCATCCCCACTCCTGGCTTGCAGTTCCTCTTCCAGCGGTAGCAGGTTGAGGATATCCTTGAGCCAGGGGCACATTTCTTTTTGGAATGGATGTTTTGTTCGAGGCCGTGGAGGTTGCTGCCATAGTCATGTCTAAGTTAAAATGTGTCTAGGTTTTCTTATATATATGTCTAGGTTTTCTCCATCGTACATATTCTTTGGGTTTCAATGCAATTTCTTTTTGTTCTGATTTGTTTCTTTGATATGAATGTACAATGTTTGTTTTATTTCTTTTGTGCATCTCTGTTTTTACCCTGCTGCACACCCACATTTATCTTTGACACAGTGAGGACACTGCTCCTCATAGGTTTGGGGGTGTGGCAAGGTATGCCAATGGATAGTTAATAGTAGTGCAGCAAGTTTCAATGGTCATTGAGAAAATAAAGTAAATTCCCACCTGAATTTTTAAGGAAATTAAAAACCTTTTAATATTGGATTACTTCCCACCTGAATTTTTAAGGAAATTAAAAACCTTTTAATATTGGAATATGTTGTAGTTCTAACGCTTTAATGAAGCAAATGTCAGGAATCTTTTCTCAAAAATTAGCACTTAGTGAACTTGAAAGGGGAGAAGATCTGTGAGGATACTCCCCAGAAAACTTGATGGAAGACTACCAGTGAGATTTAGGCATGAGAAATTTTTTTCTTGAAGAGTGTCTTGGCAATTTTTTTCTGCTCTAAGGACTGATTGGATATAGCTTTGATCACTAGAAGTTAAGCAAATCCAAGTTGAAATAGCTTGACAACATTCTTGATATTGAGGACATGAAGTAAGGCCATTCCTTGGACAGTTTGAGATTAAAACACCCATACCCTTTGAACTGCCCTTGGTACACACCATTCGAGCCTTGAAATCCAAACTTTCTTTGATTAAAAACAAAAAAATTTAATCCTAAACCTCAATGACCTGATGCAGCCTGACCCCCACTCTGAGATTTTAGAAGCTAAAGGAGAAGGAATTGAAGAGGTTAGAGGAGCAAGGTTTGACAATTTGGTAAAAGAAGAAAATACAAGTGAAGGCAAGAGTGATGTATAATTGTGGCATCCCAGCCCATGAATATATATATATATATAGAAAATCAAAACAAAAAGGGAAGTCACTTCCTTGAAAAATTGAAATGAGGAGTAGAAACTGATCACTTCAAATATGAAAATTCAAGAAGTAGATGGAAGATGCACTAAAATGAAGAAGGTGTTGTCTAGACCACCTCCTTATCTTACTGATTTCTCAATTTGAATCATTTTTACCCTTTTATTCTATATAACTTCACCCTTAAGCCACATTACAACCCAATAAAAAGGCCTTACTAATCTGAAATGGATTGAGTTGTCATGTGGAGACAAAGACTTGTTTGATCTATGGTGAAAAGACTTAGAAAATTTCATAAATTAGAGCAATGCCTATGCTCATGCTTGTATTCCTATTTGAGGACTATAACTGCTCTTGAGCTGTGTGAACTGATGCAGCCTTCTAATTGCATTCTGAGTGACAACCCTAGTGAGCTTTGGGTCTGAAATTAAGTTTGTTGGGGGTTGTATCATAACAAAAATTCTTAATTGAATAGTTAGCTATGTATTAAATTTTTGATAAAATGCCTTGACATGAGCTGATTGATTATGAAGGAGTTGTAGCAGAATTTCAGTTTTAAAAATGCTATGTTTTTTATAAGAACCTTCTGAATTTAAAGGAACAAGGTGTGGAATGAATTTTATTTTGGCTTGAGTTTTGTTCTCAACATGCTGCATTAACATTAACTTAACCATTGGGGAAGTTTGTGGGTAACTTCACTGAAAACCCTCAGAAGACTTCACTCCTCCACTAGGGATCACCTAGGGGTTTAAAAGGCTTGATGCATATGCTGACTGCACCCGTGTTCCGTACAAAAGTGGCATCTAATTTTGTAGGTTAATTGTTTTTACTTTCACCTTTGCTAAGGGAGTAACAAAGCTTAGGTTTGAGGGTGTGTTAAGTAGTGAAAAATACCATTTTTCACCTCTTAACCTAACCTTCGTTGGACCCTTGAGCTAACTAATACTGTGTTTTAAGTATGTTTTGTAGATAAGCAATAAAATCAGCCTTAGTGTAGATATCCACCTAAAAAGGCCAAAGAAGCAATCTGCTCCTCATCATGTGTTCACAACAGCCCAAAGGCCTGTCAGTCACGCAAACAAAGCTTTATAAATTCATGAGAAGGTCATGGAATCAACAAGGTATTCTTGAGACCAAGCACAGTTGCAAAGAAGACAGATTGAACCCACCAAGAGGTTACTGAGTGCTAACGGATGGAAAACAACACACCAAAGATAGGTGCCAGCTAAAGAAATTTAAGGCAGAAGCTATCGAGAAGTTCTGAAGCTCAAATGCTGATCTGCTAAGAGGATCCATGAAGCTATCGCTAGGTTCCAGTTGCTGTCGATAGGTTGGGCTTGTAGTACAAGAATCCTGTTGCCACCTTACCTGAAGGTGCAGCGGAAGTCATGAGGTTTCGACAGGACCTTCAAGAACCTGTCGAGATGATCCCCAACCTGTCAAACACTTCACCAAGTCGATAGGTTGATTGTAACCTATCAACAGGATGAACGAAGAATTGAACAGAAGGTATCGAGAGCCATTTCAATCTTGTCGAAATATGCCAATCCTATCGACTTGTGCACTTCAACTCAGCAAGAGGTTTTCCAAATCTATCGAAATATAGAGCAAGCAGACTAGGAAGCTGTCGAGAAGTACCCAGAACCTCTCAACATTCATTTTGGGAACTTCTCATGGCCCTTCTTCAGCAGCTATAACTTTTGAATTTCGCGCACACGATCCAAGGTGTGACAGCAACCCTTGGGGGGTATTTTTAGTATTCAACTGAGCACGAGCGGGAACTCTAACTACCTCACATGTACTTGTCAGTTGTGAATCAATAGGAGAAAAGCTTCTAGAAGAGGGATCAACCACATCAACATAATTCCTTTGATTTCTGATTGGCTGAGACATATATGAGAAAAAGGTATAAATAGAGGAGCAATCACATTGAAAATTATCTAGAAATTAAGAGATCAAGAGCCAAGTCCGAATTCATTATCCCTCCAATTTTTCCCTCTCTTTCTCCTCTTCAACTTCCTCACTTTTAGCCAATTATGATTGGCTAAAACTACTCCAGTAGCTAGGGTGTGGTCATGAGCTGTAATTAAGAGTTTCAGAGGCTTTATAAGGGATTAGATGCAAAATAGATTGTAGATCTAAGCACAACATTATAAGTAGTGACATTGTAATGGAATTGTGGAATTTAAAGTTAATTCTAAGCTATATTTCACTTATTCATATTAGATTTCCTTAGTTTGGATACTCCTGTGGGCCAACCAGAAATGGGGAGCTTGTAGCCTGACATTCACAGCATTTACAATGGTTAACCTGTTCTAATCAAGACCATTGGCTAAAGACAATCTCTAGGATGATCTATGACCATTCAAGTGGACAGGTCATAGCCTTAGGATTGCTTTGATTCTCTGTTTAATATCAGATCCTTATACCATGCATCTGTTGGGGTCAAACCTGGGGAGCTTGTAGCCAGATGAAGGATTATTGCATATCTGATCTAAGCATTGCCATTGATTCATTTAATTCTCAGTGAAAGACCAAATCCCTAGCTGCTGCTTTCCATCCTTTGTTCTTTAGTCCATTTTCCTTCACTGTTGTGTTTTCTTAAAGTCTGGATCAACTGCATTTAATTTTTGTAGTTCGTAGTGACAAAAATCCAAAACCTCTCCTCTTTCCTATTTTAGTATAGCTTAATTTTGGATAAAGTGCCAGATCTATTACAGATCTGGAGATTTACCATAGTTTATGCACATTTTTCTATGGACATACCCTTACTTA
This sequence comes from Chloranthus sessilifolius, assembly GCA_021018995.1. NCBI lineage: Eukaryota > Viridiplantae > Streptophyta > Magnoliopsida > Chloranthales > Chloranthaceae > Chloranthus > Chloranthus sessilifolius. The sequence goes on from CM037596.1 coordinate 47,819,630, forward strand.
CCTATCAAAACTTGCTATAACAACCCTGTATCTCGCAGGTCTAGCAGATTGTAGTTGTGCTTAATCCACCCTTTGTTTTAATTTTATTTTATTTTGCCTTCACCATTACACACTAAATCAACACACTCCATTTCCATAATAGGAAGGTGTTAGGCACCCGACCAACCCGCTCATAAGTGGTCTCTACTATGGCTATTTGGATGTGTATATAATATATATATAATATATATATATATATATAAAGAAAAGAAAATGGGTGGCACTTCCCCTTGCCCGAAGGCACACCGATCATATTCAGCCCTTCCCTCTTGCTGAAATTTGGGCAGCGTAACGGCTCAATTCTAGGATAGAGGAAAAGCAAAGAAGGTAGTGGAATAGAGGGGAGAGCCAGAGATCTCAAGCCCTTGTAGCACTGCTTTGGACCTTATTTGATGAGCTTCAGATAGGTTTGATGGTCACAGGAAGGGTTCTAATCTCTAAGGCTTGGTAGCTAAGAGGTAGCAGAAGAAGGCTAGGGGGTAGTCCTAGTTAAATCTCAAGGATTTATGATGAAAAATGGATAGTAAGAGATGAATATCAGTTCTGGAATTTTGTGGGTGAAATGCTAAAAGGGAGGGGCACTCTAATTTTTTCTCTCCTTTAGAATTTTTTCAAGCCTTTTCTAAGAGGGGGGGGGGGGTGCCTCTCTATTTATAGGAAAAGGAGAGGTTTGGAGGGTATTTTAGAGGCTAAGTAGGTTTAGGAATTAGGTAATCTATCCATCTAAAGGTTTCTAGGGTTTTTGGAGCTTAAAAAACTGTGAATGTTAGCTCCAATAGTTGGTGATAGGGTTTGAGTTTTAAACCACTCAAGGGTTGCAAATAGGATAGAGAAGGGTGCAACAGAACAAGCAAAACACTCCCAGTGGATCAAGATGGTCAACAAGTCAAACCTTAATCTTGAAATAAGAGCAGAAACCCAAGGTTACTATAGCTAAGCCTGGCACAACTAATACTTGCGCCAAGCTTAGATACAGTAAAATAGTGCCACACAGTGCTTTGGGAAGTTGCAAGCCCGCGAGGGGCCCCACATGTAGTTGGCTCAAGTAATACATGTGCCAGACCATTTTCAGGGGGAAAATGCCTTGGCACAATATTACTTACGCCACATACACCTATCCTCTCACGAAGCTCTCGCGAGGCTCAGTGCATGTCTTGCGAGGCTAAAAAATAGCATGTTTTTGTGACCAATCATCGCATCGCTGTAACTTTTGTTGTACTACTGAAATTAGGGCAATTCTTAGCTCATTGGAAAGCTAAAGACTTCTACTTTTCAATGGCATAAGATTTTATTATAGTAGATGATCTCAGCTAGTCCTGGTGCACCACTCTTGATCATTGCCCGGGAAAGTATTGGTATGGGTTCGGAAGGGTCAAAGGGTTGAGATTGGTTCCTAAAGTTTTGGGGTAGGTTCTAAGAGATCTGGGGTGATTCCTAAGGGTTTGGAATGATTCCTAAGGGTTTGGAATGATTCCTAAGGTTTTTGGAAGGTTCCTAAGGATTTGATGCATGCCATCGAAAGCTCGGAAGTGCACATCTCTTGATATGTGTTTTGAATGGGCCTTGGGCCAAATTTTGGTGTCTACAGAGGCCCCTCTCTAGTATCTGATGACTAATGATTGAAAGCCAAAGACAAGAGACATCGAAAGAGGCCCAAGGCATTACTGACTAGTCTGCTATATTCAAAACGAACCTCAAAAATCAAGCAAGTAACATGGTGAGAAAACGAAAGCCCTGTATGTCGAGAAAAATATTCGTTTCTCAAGATTATCGGTCCCCAACTGCTTAGCAACATTACTGGGCATAACCAAGATAGAGCGAGTTATAAAGGCCCAATAGCTGGAAAAAATGTTCGCTTCTCGAGATGATTTGAAGGTGCTTGCTATTCAAGATTCATTATGAATATAATAGCTTCGTAAGTAAGAGGGCGATTGACCCATACTTAAAGATAGGCTCAAGACAAATATGCGAAGATCCACAGGTTGCTTCCAATCACATGAGGCAATGATTGCCCCATTTGACCAATCACGGGTGCCCCTGCGTGAAGCAAGGTTTGAGGACTTTGGGCGAACCCATCGATCCCGAAGTTAATTTAGCACGGTTACCCAAGCAGAATGAATAGATGTCATAAGGCTTTTTGGGAGTACATGCCGCTTTTTGTTGAATTTTTGTTATTTTATGTGAGATTTTATGTGGAATTTTCTTTGTGATTTTTTTGTGTGAATTTTATGTGAAATTTTTGGGCTTTTTGCTATGATTTTATGTGATTTTTTTTTACATTTTGCTATGATTTTATGTGAATTTTTTTAGACTTTTTGCTATGATTTTATATGATTTTTTTTTTAACTTTTGCTATAATTTTATGTGAATTTTTTGGACTTTTTGCTATGATTTTATGTGATTTTTTTTGGACTTTTTGCTTTTCTTAGTTTAATTGGATAATCATTTTCAACTTCTAACCAGTCTCTTATGCACAGCTCTCGTCAGGCTTGGGTGTTGGTGTGCATTTTTTCTGGGTTCCTCTCGATCCCCGTTAAAACAGTGGCCCAATTCCGTCTAAGTGGACTTTGGCAATGCGGTGTTTAGAATGGTGAAAATAAGTAAGAGGGGGATTTCTAGGAAGATTCATAGTTAGTTGCGATCGCCAGCTGCAAATATTTAACGACGCTGCAGCACGTCAATGATCACGCTTTAGAGCGAGTGTGGGTTACTTCTTTACTGAATGGTCCTCCTGCAAACGTAAGCAGCTATGGCTCTTCCTTATGCTTTAGAAAGTTTAGTGTTTATTTTCTCTCCTTATGGCAATTGCAATTCCAATTGGTTTAAATTTCCTAATTCTACTATGAGTCTAATCAATTTAATATATTCAATCCTATTGAAAGTCTAATTAATTATGTCTCCTAATCTTACTAGAAGTCTAATTAATTTTAGGTGTTGAGGTCCTATTAGAAGTCTAATTGATTTAATTTCCTAATCTTACTAGAAGTCTAATTAATATTAGTCTCCTGATTATACTAGGAATGCAAATTTATTAATTCTCATGGAACTCTAATTAAGTCTAGCATACTGATTATACTAGAATTCTAATTAAAGCAAGTATACTAGTTCTACTGCAATTCTAATTAAAGCGAGTAACTAATATTACTAATATTTCAATTAGAGCAATTAATTAATTATACTAAAATATAATTAAAATAAATAAACTTATTTTACTAGAATTACGATCATAACAATAAATTAATTCTACTAAAATTCTAGCCACAACAATGAATTATCTGTACTAAAATCTAATTAAAGTAAAGGAACTAATTTTACTAGAATTCTGATCAAAGCAATAAATTAATTATACTAAAATTCTGAAAAAAGTGGTTTTGAGCCCGCTATGCTAAGGAGGTTTGGCCTCATTCCCGGGTACCCTCCGTAAGCTCCCTTGGGTAAATTGGGTGGCTGAGATTAAAGTAAACTAGATTTTGGACTAGAAGATGGTATGTTTGGATTTTTAGAGTTGTTTTTGGAATTATAATTATGGATTAGATTATGAAACTAGAATTTTAGAAGACTAAATTAAGAATTGGGATTTTAAAAATATTAAATTAAAGAATTTAAAACTAGAATTTAAAATTTAAAGACTGAATTCGGGTCCGAAATTAGAAAATCAGATCGTATGATTAAGGACTGGTTCTAGAAACTAAGAACTTGAACCAGAGATTAATGATAGGACTGGAGATTAAGATTTTATAATAGAATTAAAGTCTAGGGTCGGTGAATTAGGCCGTCAGATTAAGGACTGGTTCTAGATTCGAAGAACTAGAAGCAAGGATTAAAATTACGGTCTGAAAAGGGGCTACGGTCTAAGACTAAAAATTTAGTATTAATAATTAAAACTAAGAAAAATCCTAAATCTAAAGACTAGAATTAAAACTAAGGTCGGGAACTAAAAATTAGAGTTTTTACCTAAGGTCGGGGCTGCGGAGAGAACTCTCAAAAATTCGAAGCTTGAATCTCGAAATCATGGCACAATTTCTCTCTATGTTCGTTCTCGGAATTCTCCAGTTTTGAAAATCCCAAAACTTCACTCTCCAAATTTCAGTTCCCCCTTGGGGCAAATTAGGAAAAAATCTTTTATCGGTTTTTCTCGAATTAAACGTCTGCTTTCAGCGCTTAATCAATTACGCACTCAGCTTTAATCGCTGAGTTGGTCAACAATTGACTCCAACAAAGTTAGGACTAATTGCGTGCCTAGCATGGAATGCGCAATTCGATTAAGCGTCTCATTTGAAGCGTTTAATCGAGGAAGCTTAGTGGTCAAGGACTGTGAGACAAGGTCGGGCGTAGGCCAATTACGCGCCGATGGTGGGGTGCTCAATTCGATAGCACATGCCATGCTGGGAGCGTGATCGAGTCTCGAGATGGCCTGGGAAAGGAAGTCTGGTCTAACAGGGGGACTGCTTGCATGTGTGTGGTTTAGCGTGTGATCGAATTGCACACATGGTTTTAGGCACGTAATTCGAGGCTATCTAGTTTTGGGTCGTTCTGAAATGCCAGACTATTATTTTCACCTACATTTTGACTATATACTATTGTTTCAGTATATAGTCTCCCTACATCGGGATCTGAGTCACAGAGCTATTGTTTTAGCCTATGTTCTGCCATGTATTATTGTTTCACTGCATGGTCCCACGTTAGGGTTAAAGGGGTCTGAAATGTCAGACTATTGTTTCAGTCTGCATTTCGTCTATATACTATTACTTCAATATATAATCTCCCTATGTCGGGAACTAAGCCATAGAGCTATTGTTTTAGCCTGTGTCCAGCCATGTACTATTGTTTAAGTGCATGGTCCCTACATTAGGGTTATGGGGTATGAGCCACTGAGCTATTGTTTCAGCCTGTGTTTAGCCATATACTATTATTTCAGCATATGGTCCCAATTAGGGTTATGAGGTTAAAGGTTGACCGAACAGATTTGTATATTTTGAGATGGCAAAATGGGGGTGTCTACAGATGCCCCTCTTCGGCGCACTCTTGTGAAGTAAGAACGCGTCAAAGAAGTAGACACTCCTGATCCAAGGTGTCATCTTATTTCTCTTAGGAAATCACAAATGTGAATTGGGGATGCTGATATGACATACTTGGGTTTCTTATCTATCAACGCAAGCTAAAATGGAGCATTCGGGGGCCCAGTGGTAGTTGTCGAAAGGCGTGTTTCAGGTCATGGATGCCCACGAGTGATCTCGTCCCATATTGCGACCCGCTGTCATAGACAGTCGACGAGGGAAGTCAGTGTATCCTATTCCGCAAGTGCAATGGGCATCCCGTCGCATGGCACGACCTGCTGTGAGTGATAGTCAAATGAAAAGGAGAATCACCATATCCTAATTTGTGGGTGAAAGGGGTATCCCGCCGCATGTCTCGACCTGTATGGTGCAGTCAAACAAAGGGATAAGACGCAGTCGAGGTACCGGGGGGTATCATACAAATGTTCATAAATAAGGTCTAGGGACCGATAATAAAATGCAATATAATGTCGAAGGCTTTTGCAAGTCATGTCAGACCGGGCGCATCATTGCTCACACCAATGCATGTCAGGCATTTGTAAGTTTTTAGATTAAATATATTCATTGTTCGGTTTCCCAAGGGAATGGCTGGTTTGGGCTGGTAATGGAAGTGAATTTTTAGTAGGTAAAGTCTCTTTATTTATTTTTTTTGGTTTCTTCTCTTGGTAGTTTGATTGTTTTCTTTTTCTGTGTATTTTTTTTTTAGAAGTAAGAGGTTTTTTTTTTTGGTTTTGGAAGTAAGAAGTAAGAGATTTTTTGGAAGCAAGTAGGGGGTTTTAAAATTTTGAGAGTTTAACTGAAGATCAATTCGGTGGTAAAAGGGCAGAAAACGTGGCTTCCAAGACGTCGCTGAGTAGATCCACCGGTGCAGGATTTGTGGACCCGACCGCTTGTGTGGTTATCAAGACGACACTTGGCATATCGGATACTTCGTCTAACCTTCTCGACGAATACTGATGATTGCCTCTTATGGGAGGACTACAGTGATTCGTGAGTCGAGAGAGGGGTTTTGAAAATATTTTGACTTATTCATAACTAATTATTTTTTTAGAAGAAATATCGATTAAAGAGAAGGGTGATACATACATTTGTAGCCGACGATGGGACTTTGAAGATCTCTTCTCTTTTTTTCATGTCTGTTGTGGCGGAGCCTAACAATTGCTAATGTGATGTAGTGTCTTGGGGAGGTGATGTCGCGATGGGACATGGGCGACTTTTTTAATCTTCAGTTGCATGCTAGATGAGTCTTGGTGACTGCAAGTGCGATGAGGTGCGAGAGAGACTTTTCTCTTTCTTCCTGTCATAGTGAATCATAGATGTGATGGGACATTGAGGGTCTGTGCTAAGATTTGGGGGATTACTGGTTGTAGGCTTGATGGGGGCCTTTGGATCGTGGTGGATTTTTTTTGTGTTTGAGATGTGATAGGACATGGGTGGAGTCCCTCTACTTCTATGATGGGATACTTGTTGAGCATAGTTAGCGATGAGTCTTTTAACAGGTTTAACTCTGTGCTAGGTTTCATGATGAGGGTTTCCGGGAGGCTAGAAGATAAGATGAGGTTGTTGTGTCGTGATGGGGCATGTTCATGATGAGATGGAGTCGTAGTCCTCTTGCGAGGGGACATGTTAATGAATGTGTGGTGGGGCTGTGTCTGGATGTTTCGAGTGGTGATGCTTGCGATAGAATGTTGATGGGGTATTTGCGCGATAGGCACGTCATGTTTCTTTCTTTGGCAGATCTTGGGTTATATGAGATCACGTTGTGGTTGCGTCATGATTGGCTTTATTTTTGGCTTCTTACGAGAGGATATGTGGTGGCATGATTGATTTATCGTGATGGGACGTGCGTGATGGGGTTATGCGATGGGGCTTTCCCTATCCGGTGGGATCGTGATGGGATGAGAGAAAGTGACGGTGCCACAATAAGGGAGGTATGTCTTGTCAAAGTGGGGCTAAGGGCACAGTCAATATTTCCTGTAGGGCTACGTGATGGGAGAAGGGAGAGTGGTTCTCCCTCTTTCTCTATGAATAGCCTATGAGGCTATGCGACGGGACATGAGGATTTTAACAGAGATGGGGTAAAAAGGAGTGAGGGTGTAGATTTTATCTAAAGTCAGGTATCGCACGCTTATTTTTGGTCACTCAATATAATTGCACACCTATTTTTGGGCGTGCAATTAATGGTTTGAAGGGATTGGTTACGTGTGTGGACGTGTGCGTGTGATTGGTATGCGCTCTAACCATAGTGATTGATTGAGGCGTCACCAGGTTACTGTGAGGGTGACCTTTTATATTGTGCAGCGTGAGTGGGTCATTTGATAGGGTCACGCGGTCTATATTACACACGTGATTGGAGCATCGCGTCGTCTGTGCAGGCAATGGGTTAGTTGCACATTCTAGTCAGGGCGCGTGTTTTGGATTGAGCCTGGTATGCTCGACGCGTGACTGAGTTAAGTGCACATGTCCTGGTGCGTGATTGAATCTATACTCTATATAAGCAGCAGAGTCTTTATTCCTTTCGAATCTCTCGGTTTAGTCTCGAGTTTTACCTTTCTCTGAATCCTTTATGCTTGGAAATCTATGTTTCTGTGATATCGGGTGATATAATTGTCTGATTGCAATGTCATTTCTTCCGATACTTGTGATTTCGTGTGATGTTTGTCCTGAGGTGATGCTCGAGAATGGTATGATTCTGAGAATGGCCTGTAATGGGAATGAGGAGGCTAGCCTTCATGTAGGTCCCTATTAGGGAGCAGTGAAAGAAGCGTTGAGGAGGCAGTGGAAGAGGAGGTGAAGATAGGGGAAGAGTCAGGGTTACAAGTGGAGGGATGTGTTTCCCAACCAATCCCTCCTGAAGCCTCCGATTGGACACTCCAAATCGGGCATTTCTCCTCGCTTGGTCTCCGTTTTAGGTTTAGTCTTCATTTTGGGTTGTAGATTAAGTGTTTTGGTTTTCGTTTTGGGTTGTAATCCAGGAGGTATGCCTCTGGTGATATTGTGTAAAATTTTATTAAATGAATAAAAGGTGTTTAAGGTATTTGTTTTGGAATTTGGTTTAACTAGGTATTTATTTAAGTTTTGATATGTAACTTTGCGGAATTTTGATTTTGTCATGGTAAGAACATGAGTTCCAAGTTTATGATTTTAAGGTTTGTTTGTTTTAGTCTAATGTTTGATGACATCTTGTTAGGAATGTGTGAGTTTCAGTTTAATTTGTGAACATTCTAGATGGGGTTAGGTGTTTCAATCCTATTGATTCATCTATTTTGGGGAGGATTTATGTTTTCGAGGGGTAAGTGTTGTGCTTTGGTTGGTTGGTTGATCTAGGCTTAATGTGGATTATGGTTCTTTTCTAGGGGGGTATGTGTTTGGTTTATATTTGAAAGGGTTATGTTGGAGGGGCAATGGGTAGTATTAGAGTATGATATTTATTTTTTGATGGTATCTCCGTTGTTCTGTTTCAGTTGTTTGTTTTGGGGGTCCCATGACGGAAAAGTAAGAACTAAACTAAAAATTAAAAAAAATGAAATGCCCCAGTTTGGGGTATTTCAGGTGGAAAAGAAAAAAACTAAATTGAAAATTTAAAAAATGCCCCAGTTTGGAGTATCGGTCTTGTGACCTGAGTATCGCTATCAATGTGTTAGCGCTCTTAAAAAACAGAAATGCCCAGTGTGAAGTGATGTTGGGACTTTTATTGGCCTCACAGATGTCCTGGAGTGTATTAGTAACGATCCCATGTTAGAAAGTAGTTAGATAATTTCAGCTACATGTCGGGCTTGATTGTGTAAGTGCTAAACTATCATCATGTATCGTAGTTTTCAACAAGGATTGAGGGGAATGGTAGATAAAAAGTGATTGCATCACTTATCATTCGAGAGTTTTTGGTTTTATTCTCGAGGAGATTTTGAAAATCATTTGACTCATTGTCCGAAAAGAAAATAAAGGGTGAAGGAGAGGTAAGGTTTATTGATCTGAGCATAGCTTCTTATTCAACCAAATTTTAAAATAGTAGTCAACTACTTTCTCAGGTGGGGTACTCTTTTCTTCTTCGATTTGGGGATGCATCACCGGGTTGTTTTTACTGATTCTCAAGGACTTGGATCGGGTCCCTACCTATGTTTGGGGTGCGGATGCATTGGCTCATCTCTATGAGTAGCTTTATCATTGGGGACAAGGTGTCCCGACGATCAAAGGTTTCCTTCCCTTCCACCAGGTGAGTTTTAGCTAATCAGCGTCATAATGTCTTTGTTTTCTTAGTCTTTTGATGGTAACAACTATTTAGCATTTCTTTTGTTTTATTTACTTTTTCTAGTTTTGGGCGTATTATCATTTTGCTTTTCTTCGTCCGAGGGTTCCGTTGGAGGTAAGGTTTACATTCCCGCAGATTCATGTGTGAAGGACAGCACTGCGGGGTCACCGTTGGTCTTCGAAACTTCAGACCTCGTGCGGTCTTTTCGAGGATATGCATGAGGGGCAGGTATATATCATAATGTTCACATTTTGTTTCATTTTATTTTGGGCTTTTAGGATCTAAGGCTTCATTGATGGGTTGGTTTGCTTATTTGGGGTCGTAGGTGATTTGGAGGCTATACGCGGCCGAGGAGGATGCCGGCGTGCTAGTGATTTAGTCTGGCCAGCCCTTCTTTGACATAGATATATGGGTCCATTGTTTTGCGAAGGTGGAGAGGATCCACCTATTTCGGGCGGTGAGGCAACTGGGGCTCTCTCAGGGAGTCCCTCCAGAGATTCGTCATAGGCTGGTGAAGAGGATGACCGGCCCCCCTAGCCGAAACTTTGCGGAGGGGATGGCGCTTCGGATGGCTGATTTTAGAGTTGGGGGGACTAGGGTCACAGGGGCGCGTGACGAGGTAGAGGTGCTAGAGTTTGCGAGGTGGTTTAGTGCATTGGGTGGTGGGCTTCTCTCCTCATGTCCCTTCCATGAGAGTGGCTCTTTTGCGATCGTCGGGTTGGAGTTGGCGTTGGCATTGAGGGAGAGATTGACTGCATTGCAGTAGGGCCATCTCACGGTGAGTGTGCTAGGGGCATTAGATGCCCTTCATCCGACGATGGAGTAGATGGGGTGTGCTCCTCATCTTAATGAGGAGATGCTGCGCTCCCTAGCCTCCTCGATTGCTCATGCTAGGGGGGGCGGAGGATGAGATGAGGGCTCAGCTAGCAGAGACGCAACAGCTCCTACTGAGTTAGTTTATTGGTTTAATTGTTTATATATTACACTGACTTAGTCTTCCAGTCGTTCTGATATAGTTGTTATGTTTCATTTTGTTTTGGTCAGTCTGCCGAGGTCTCCAGCCATGCGGCGATGATCGAGTTGTTACGCGGTCAACAGCAGCCCAACCCAGCGGTGGAGGCTAGTCTACGATCTGAGATTGATCGATTGGTAAGTGTCATCCTAGGTTTTGTTAATTGTTAGCATTGTGAGCTTGCCAACTAATGTGTTTATTGTTATTCGTAGAGAGCCAAGCTCATTGCTGGAGGTCCCGCTCTGACATTTGATCCATCTTTAGTTGCTTCCTCTAGTTGGGAGGATCCACATGATGCTTAGCTTTAGCCGATCTTTTGACTCATTTGTATAATTGTAGTACTTCGTTGGGTGTTATTGTTTTGTTTTCCTAAATAGATTATTAATATCATGTGGTAGCATCACGTTACCGAGGACCTTCAGACGAGGGAGGTGACTGCTGCCTCTCTACGCCCACAGAGTCAGGTATAATTTCTAGTTCGGTGTAATTCAGTTTAGGTTATTTCATTTTCTTTGTTCTAACATATTTTGTGTTGGTTTGTTTGGTTCTCTGTGAAGGCCGTTCCGGACTCCCGAGGCTCTCCCTCAAGGGTCTGCTCCTATCCCTACTCAGGTATGTTTTAGTTGTTATGTTAATAGTTTATTTATCATTGTAACATTATCTAATGTATTTATTGGTATTCATTGCCAGCCGCCTGCATTTGCCGCTCCTTCCATGCCACCTACTAATCCAGTGACCGCCGCAATGGTTGAGCGACTTCTGGGGGAGAGGGCAGATTTGGTATGATTCTTTCCTTTTCAAAGTTTCTACGTTCATATATATATATATATATATATATATATATATATATATATATATATATATATATGTATGTATTGGCTTTCTTTGACTTGGTGTGGTGACGTAGGTGCGTGAGCTTCAGGAGGCGCGTCTAGAGGCGGCGCAAGCAAGCGCCACTCCTGAGGCGAGACGGATCCTTGGAGACGCTCCGAGTCACGATGACCTGTTTGTTGAGATGATGATCGCATAAAAGACTCAGATTGAGGCATTGGAGGCGGCACATCGGACGACACAGGCAGAGATGCAGGCGTCCCTAGATGGGCTACAGTATCGCTTGATGAGGAGTGAGCAGGGAGTGCGCAGGCTGGCTGGTCAGCTTGATGGATCAGAGTCGAGGGCTACAGGCTCCTCGACCGAGCAGTCTCGTCGCACGTCACGTGTTCGTGTCAGGGGTGATGCTCGTGAGGATTCTGCCATTAATGAGATTCTTGCTGGGTATCCTCCTGGTTCTCAATCGAAGCGGTCTGTTACTCAGACGAGTGAGGGGGATTCAGTAGCAGGGCCGCATCGTATAGAAGTTCCATGGACTCCGAGTTCTGGGATTGTATTTTCAGAGGACCAGTCTATAGACTTCTGAGCTGATGATACTAGGAACAGCGATGATCGACCATCCCAGCGGCAGCGTAGGGAGTAGGAGTGTGTATGTATTCTTTTCTGTCCATTGTGTGTGTATGTTCTGTATACAAGGGGTATGCCCCCGGTGACAGGTGTATAAAAAAAGAAATTTTTGATGCATATATATGGAGATTTTTAGTTTAGATGTACCTGATTGACTCCTTTTCTTTTAGTTACCTCTTTGCATCTACCTTTTACTTATAGCGCCGTCAGTCATCATCGAGACTTGGATGCTTCCCGAGCTGGCCCGGTGATGGTTGAAGGTTGCTTTGTACCTATACATGTAAAGGTAATGCTATCAATAATTTTTGTTCTCCCCCTTGCTAGTTGTGAAAGGGGTGGGTGTCTCAAACCGAGGACTGATAGTGAAAGACGAATATATGTTCTCTTTTTTCTTTCTGTCTTTTTTTATTTTTTATTTTTTCCTTTTTTTTGAAAATAAAAATAATGTAATAGGGAAAGCAAATAACTAAGATAGAAATAAAAATTACCCAGTGTAGGAGCATGGTAAGATTGACAGTATAGTATCTTCAATATCATTCTCCGGATGGTGACTTCATTATTCCTCATCTTCTTTGTGGATGAGCCAGCAGTTCTAAGGTGATTCTCCTTCTGCTAAAAAAAATGCCCCAGTGTCTAGACGCAATGGAGTTTTTTTAGGTTTTAGATGAGCACTTTGGGTCTATAAGAAGTCATGGGTATTTGGGGAGTTAGTTTTAACGAAAAGTTCATCAGTACTGTCATCAAACTAGGGGAGGTCATTTTGATTATGTCAGTTGTATACCGGGGTTTATCTTTGGGGTGGTGGTCATCCTATCCTATGGTTATCAGGGAGAAGTATGGTAGGTATAGTAGGTGTTTGCATTAGCCATCATTCATCAATTTTCGATTTCATTACTAGGAGTATCCTATAAGGCTTCTGATTCTTCGTCAGAATAAATAGAAAAAGGTAGAAGAGAGGTAAGGCTTAATGACATAGGGAATAGTTTGTATCTAACGCTTCGCAAAAGGGATGAGTAATAATCTTCTTCTCAGAGGGATAAGAGATGCCATGATTAAGCTCTTTGTCATGTTTCGGTACCATCAAAATCTCACATTCTATGGCTAGTAGGAGTTTGTCCTCCTCCCACCACCTTACGATGATATCTAGTAGTATGGGGACATCAGGGATGCCCTCATAGCTTGCTTATACATTTCTAGTAAAGTTACCAGAGATGTCCTCACAGCCTACTTATGCTTCCATGAGCTCATTGACTTGTTCATTCATCGTAATGCTCTCACTCAATTTTTTTGATATATGTATTTTTGAAAGCATTCTGCTAGTGAAAGATTAATGAGTTTTGATTGAACCTAGCATCTTCATTTTTTTTATTCTTTAACGTCTCCTCCAATGGCGGGGGAAGGAAAATGAGGATCGGGTGTTACTCATGCTTTTGAAAGAGGTTAGATAAGTCACTAGTCTTTTGATCAATTCGCCTGAATGAGAAAGTGGGCGATAAATTGGAGGTCTTATGGATATTCTGAGAATTGATGATGTACGACCAATGAATTGGACGTGACGACTACAAGAGTCATAAGTATAAGTATCTAACCACGGGATGTGATGATCATAGGGCTAAGGATAAAATTTTCTAAGGTACATGGCGTTCCAAAGGCTAGAGAGTTATTCCTCATCTTGGACCACCAGATTGTATGCATTCCCAGGGTATGCGGCTGTTATAACGTAAGGGTCTTCCAAGTTTGGTTTCAATTTTCCTTTCGAATGGGCATGCTTGAGCGTGATCTGCAGCCCTTAGATGTGTCTCATCAAACTGCTGTAACTGCGCGAGTAGGGCAATTCTCCTCTCATCTAAGGATAGCTCATCGTCGAGTTGAACTCGTAAAGATGGTACTTGTATCTCATATGGTAGGATGGCCTCCATCTCATAGGTATGGAGGTAGGGAGTTTGGCCGGTGGCCGTACGAATAGAGGTCCTATTGGCCCAGAGTGCTTCTGGTAGTCGTTCAGGCCAATCAGCTCCATTGCTTATTTCTACTGTGTATTTTAGAATTTGACTGAGCGTTTTGTTTGTAGCTTCTGCTTGCCCATTTTCTTGAGGGAAGAATGGTGATGAGTGGCATAGATCGGTGTCGAACATCTTGCATAACTTCTTTATCTTTTCTGTGATGAACTATGATTCGTTGTCGGTAATAAACATCCTAGGTACTCCAAACCTAGTGATGATATTTCGAATGATTAACCTTACGAGTGTCGAAGCGGTGATTCTGACATAGGATTTAGCTTCTGCCCATTTGGTGTAGTATTCGATTGCCATAAGTATGAATGCGTGCTTATGAGTGTTTCCAACTGTGTCTGTGAAAGATCTGATAACATCGAAGGCCCACACAGAAAATGGCCATGGCGAGGTCATAGTGTTCAATACAACTAATGGAGCTTTGATGAGCGTGGCGTGTTCTTGGCATTATTTACAGAATTAGACATAGAGGTGGCAATCTGTTATCATTGTCAGCCAGAAGTAGCCTTGTCGTATGATTTGATTGGCGAGTCTCTGTCTACCTGCGTGGGCGCCGCAGGCACTAGTGTGTGCTTCTCGGATAATGTATTGTCCTTCGGCGGTTGTGACGCATCGTAGCAATAGTCCTTTGGTGAAGGCTTCTTTGTATAGTATTTCATCGAGTATGCAGAATTGGGCGCATTGGTTTCTTATAGTCTTTCGTTCGATCTTCGTGGCATATGGAGGGACGTGTTGATGGTTTAGGAAGTTCCAAATGTCGAAATACCATGGTTTCCCATCTTTGATTGGCGATTTTTCAAATCTTAACATAGCAACTTCAGTTTCTGACTTGACGAGATTTTCCAGAGTGATTGCTTCTTTTGGTCCTGTACTGGTGGGGAGGATCGATAAATCTCTCTTAACGGTCCATGCCACCTCATGGGTGGGTACTGTCAACTTTTCGACGAAGAAGGTCTTAGTACTTTGTCCGATGGGTATTTGGATGATCGAGGCGAGCGTGGTAAGGGAGTCTACGAGCTTCTTTTCTAATCTGAGGATGTGCGTGAAAGAGATTCTTTTAAATTTCTTTACCAAATATTGGGCGGTTTCTTGATATGCCATTAGTCTCCTTTCCTTGTTTTCTATTCTCCTAAAACTTGTGAGATTACTAGCTTTGAATCACCGATGGTTTTCAACTGTTTAACGCTGAATATTCTGTGACGTTATTAGTGACAGAAAAATCTAGTTGAAAGACCTTAGGTATGACTACTCCTTCCGGGCTTAGGAGAACTATCCCGATGCTTTTTCCTTTTTGATTTAGAGTACCATTGAAGTAAAGGGTCCATGACATTTTATCGGGCTCTTCATTATGAATTGTGAGTAGGTCTTCATCAGGGAGATCCGCGTGTATGGACTCATTGCTCGGGAGGGGGAGATCTGCGAGGTAATTGGCGATTGCTTGTCCTTTGATCGACTTCTGCATGATGTTAGTGATATCGAATTCTTACAAGAGCATTTGCCAACGAGCGATCTTTTCTGATATTGCCGGCTTTTTGAATACGTACTTTAGAGGGTCCATTCGAGCTAGTACTAGTATCTTATGTGCTCCGAAGTAGTGGCATAATTTGGTTGAGGCCCACACCAATGTGAGGCAGGTCTTCTCCATTGAAGTGTATTTTCATTCATATTCTACCATCGTCCTGCTAAGGTAGTAGATAGCCTTCTCTCTCTTACCGTCTTCTTCATATTGTCCCAGAATTACTCCCATTGCTTTGTCGTTCGCTCAGAGGTATAGGATTAGGGGCTTCCGAGAATTGATGGCGATAGTATTGGCAGGTTAAGGAGGTATTTTTTTCATATTGTCGAAGGCTTGCTAACACTTGTCATCCCATTTGTACTTAGTTCCTCCTTTAAGTAGTCTATAGAAAGGATCGCATCAATCTGAATGTTGAGAGATTAACCTCCTAATGAATTGCAATCTTCCTATCAGGCCTCGTAATTCTTTAATATTACTGAGAGGTGGCATCCCAAGGATGGCTCTGACTTTTGTAGGGTTGACTTCGATCCCTCGCTTGCTGATTATAAAACCGAGCAATTTTCTGGAGGTGACTCCAAAGACACATTTCTTTGGGTTCATTTTTAGCTGATACTTCTTAGCTCTTTGCAACACCAATCAGAGTGCCTCTACATGTCCTACCCGCATTTCAGACTTCACTAATATGCCATCGACGTAGACTTTTACACATTTATGCATCATGTTATGAAAAATATCCATCATGGCACACTGATACGTGGCTCTACGTTCTTGAGCCCAAAAGGCATGACGACATAGCAGTAACTTTCTCATGGTGTGGTGAAAGAAGTCTTATGTTGGTCAGACTCCACTAATTTGATCTGATTATGCCCAGAGAAACCGTCCATAAAGAATAGTGTCTCAAGTCCAAAGGTATTGTCGACTAGAGTGTCAATGTGTAGAAGTAAGAAGTCATCTTTTGGGCATGCCTGGTTGAGGTTTTAGAAGTCAACGCAGACCCGTACTCTGTCATCTTTCTTGGCAACAGGTACTATGTTGGCGACCCATTTGGGGTAGAGGACGACTCAGATGAATTTTGCTTTGTGTAATTTGTCAACTTCCTCTTTAACTTGAAGGGCTGTTTGTGGGTGCATCCTACAGAGTTTCTGCTTAACAGGCTTTGCATTGGGTTCCAAGACAAGGCAATGTTCTACTAAACTTGGGTGTAAACATGGCATATCTTCATAGGACCATGCAAAGGAGTCGAGGTATTCTTACAGGACTTGTACAATTTATTGATGTTCCTTGGAATTGAGCATTGTGCTAATTAGTAGCTTCTTGGGTTTCTCTTCAGTGTCAAAGTTAATTTCTTCTGTAGGTTTCGCGGCAGCTTGGGTTTACTTATCGAAATGCTTACTGACCGGTTGGAAGTCTTGTGCCTCCTCGGCGACTGGTGTTCCTTCGTCATCCTCGGTAAGCTCATCTACTTTGAAATTGCTACACTGGAGATTTGATTTTGTGAAGGGAGGTCTGTCCAGTAGTCCTTCGTCGTCACTCAGGGGAGGTTGCCACTCTTTCTCGAGAGATTTCTAGAATATTTGGAGTTGTCGCACGTCTGGGGATGGAGTGTCTAATTCAAGTTACTCTTCAAACTCAATAAGGGCGATGTGGGTGTTTCCTCCTGGGTCAACCAAATGACTATTGGGATTTTCCTCTTCTTGTGTCGGTAACCGAGCTGGTAGGTCATTACTTGCCTCTATTATTACGAGGTCAGAATCGTTCGATCTTGCTATTGCGGAATGTCAGATTCAACTAGCGAAGCATTGTAATATGCTGGTGAGCGATACAAGGGGAATCCCACGGGCATTCCCATCCCTCAAGGCTAAGGCTGAGGTGGACGTTATGCGAGTTAAAATCCTCTTGCGTGATGTAATTTTCTTCTCATGTTGAGTCTAAGTGCTCTTCACTATCTTGCAAGGTGGCTATGTGAAAATCCTCGTCGTCAGTGGATTTCCAATCTTCTACTCGTGGCTCATGTTCTTGAGGTTCTTCCTTTCTCTCTTCTATAAGCTCCTTAGCGTCAAACAATGGTTTGACTCCCTCGAGTGGTATATCAATATCATCGTTCAGGTTCATTAAATAGTTGAATGCCTTAGCCATTTGTTTGATTTCCAGTTCTTGGGATTTGGTGGACACTTTCTTCTGCCTTGGTACATCTGCTTTCGCAGTGATCCCATAGACGAAGTGGTCATATAAAGACCATTTTGGTGAGGTAGGGAACAAATCGACTTGTGGGCATTTCGATTGGTAAACTAACCCTATGTTTTTGCATATCTTCTTTGGGACAACAGGTCCTACACGACCTTGCTTATTTATACCAAGTCCGGTGTGAGGGATGTACCCAAGTTGATACATAAGGCCCCAACCTTTTGTCGCGGTTGGGTTGATGTTATAGAGTTAGGCAAGATCTGGGCCAACCTCTCTCCTCATTTATTTTTGTTGACGCGCCGAGGGAGAACTAGGAGGGGTAGGGGGATGAACTTCCACAATGGTTGCCTCTCCAAGGATTCAAGTCTTTTGAATATGGCCTGTGTTCAATATAGAATCATGGGCTGTCGAAATACTTTCCGCGTAATTAGTGTCCATCTCTTGGATGGGTGTATCAGCATATATGCGGACAATAGAGCCCTCATATGAGAATTTGACGCATTGGTGGTATGTGGATGTGACGGCCTTCATTGACTCTAACTATTTTCTTCCTAAGATAAGATTGTACGTACTAGAGGAATCTGAAATATGGAAAGTGACATCTTTTATTACAGGTCCAAGGCAAACTTAGAGTTTGATAGTTCCTTTGATAAAATGACGCGAGCCGTCATAAGCTATGAGTGATAGTGCCGAGGGTGTTACATCCTGCTCCATATATTCGAGTGTCTTTAACGTGGTGATAGGGCAGATGTTGAGTCCTGCTCCTGTATCGACCAATGCGTGGGGTACGGAGAATCCTCTAATTATGACTGTAAGATATATGAGAGCTGCGCTCCTGCGGAGTGACTCCTTAGGTATGCCTACATCTGTGAAAGTGAGTGCTGGGGGTTGCACCATGAGCGAGGCGATTTGATGTTGCTCATATAATGTTGTGTCCTCATCCACTTGTCAGTCCTCAAGTGTCCTTATCAATAATCGGTGATGGTCAGGCAATTTTTTGATGAATTCTAGTATGGATATCTCGGCCTAGATCTTTTGGAGATGCCGCAGAGGGTCATAATCTTGCCAAGCTCAAGTGCGATTTCTTTGTCTGGCTGATGAGCCTTAGGTGTCGGTTGTTCGAGTGGTTGAGGTGCAAGGATTGGTTGAGGAAGAATGTGAGGTGGGGTTGGCAAGTTAACTTCTCTCTGTCTCATGTTCCCTTCTGGTGGATGTGCATTCGTGAAGTCCTTATTTTGAAGGAAAGGTGGAGGTGGATAATTAGTTCCCGATTTAAGAATTGAGAAAGTCGGTTGTTGATCAAACCCAGTGTTACTCAACATTGATGTGTTTGTGAAGAGAGTGAAATTCGAGGATGAAGCGCATATTTGCACGGTGCTGCTCTAAGGTGGGAGGTACTGTTAAGACCTGAAAAGTATCATTTTTCACCCCTTAGCCATCTAATAAATTTGTGTTAAGTCATTTCTGTAGGTAATAAATAGCAGCTACAATAAAGCCTGAACCTTGTTAAGGGGCCCACTTTTCCCCCAGAACCCCCTCAGAAGGGTCAAAGCTGAATCCAGACAAAGATTTGAACCTCGCGCAGTTTTCTTAGGCTTCAGAAGATTCAAAAGTTAAGCCTCGTGCAGTCCTCGCGAGCTTCCCAAGCCTTCATTTCTAAGTATCCGTGTTGTTCTCGCGAAGTTGGGGTTCAGAATTATACTTCGCCCAGCTCTCGCGAAGCTCAAACATAAATGCTTGTGCAATCTCGCGCAGCTCAAGAAAAGTAGCTCTCATACCTCGCGTGGTTCACTCAGATTAGCTGAGGAGAGAGAGCTCCAGGTGTCTCTGCGAGAAGCTATCGCGCAATAGCCGCAAGATACAAAACTTCAGAAAAACCTCTCGCGCAGTTCAGAAACTAATGCACATCACCGCCTCATGAGGATCCTCGTGAAGATCCACCGGGAAATTAAATGCTCGCACAGTTCTCGCACCATTCATAAGGAAAATGCAACCTCACGAAAACCAGAGCAATCCAGCGAGAATTCAATGCTCTATCACGTGACTGTTTCAACTGCAATTAAGACAATCTCGCGACGGCTAGAATTTCAAGCTGATCCAATCTCGCGAGACCATTCTACCATGCGACAATCTTGGAAGCCAATGCTACCTGGCGAGGCTCTGAACTCTAACTCTCCCTCACTTCTGCAGAGGACATTCTGGGAACTTTCATCAATTAGGGCACGCATTCCAATGCTCCAATTCCCGTGCATGCGCCTCGAGGCATCCAAGGAACAGTATCAGGCCATGTGGCATTGTTAAAATTAGGGTTTCCTAACCCTGATACACCGCCAAGCTGACTGCTATATAAACCTAAGCCCGATTTAGGTTTAGGGGGCTTGGGTTTTCTCTTCTTAGATAGAATTTAGTTTTCTTCTTCTGGGATCGGTTGTAGATTACCAGTAAGTGTAGATTAGGTTTAGGTAGTTTCTTTTTATCTTTTTCTTCTCTCTATAGTCCAGCAGTTGCTGGCTATGCCTATGTATGGTTATTTGGGATAGATTAATGGAATTTTACAATAGGGTGTTTTACATTTATGGGATTTCGGTTTGTGAGTTGTTCTGTGCAAGGCTGCTACCTTGAGATCCTCCACTGCTAGGATGTATTGTAAGCAACGGAGGACTGAGACTGTGGTTCACTCATATCTAAGTGACCTATGTGTCTGGGCTAACATGCTCCCATACAAGCCTAGCCCCACCACAGGACCCACTAGATCTGAAATCCCCATGGGAACAATAAGCTTTTGTAGCCTTGTGAACATGGTGGTGGCAGCATTGTTTCTTGTTCTATCTTGAGCCGTTGAGGAGGATAGCCTCTGGGATAGTCTGTGACCGTTTAAGTTGACAGGCTATAGCCTTAGGGTGAAACCAATCCACAGACTCAAGACGGATTGTCTTTCTCTGCACTTGTGCTTGTAGACCTGTGAGGGATTGTGCGGAGGTAGACTCCCCTGTATCTGTGAAAACCCGCCATCAGATTGCAGATCTGGTTTGGTTATAGAGATTGTAGGCTTGCGACTGGATCACTGCAGTCTCTCTAGTAGTGGACAGCTGGATCTAAGGCCCTACTCAAACTCTTGCTGGTTCTATGTGTCTGGGCTAGCTTGCTCCCATACAAGCATAGCCCCACACATAGCACATTAGAGGTTGAGGTTCCCTACGGACTCTTGAGCTTGTAGCCTGGATGAAGTAGTGCCTACAATGATAAACTTGTTCTAACCCATCTCTGGACTGTGGTTCCCCAATTGGATAGTCTGTGACCATTAAAGTGGACAGGTTATAGCCATAAAGGGATTAGATCATAGCACAAAGATGAGTCGGATTCTTTCTCCTCAGTGGTGAAAACGTAGCCATTGGACAAGACTTCTATAGCAGCAGATCTGAATTTGAGTTATGAAATCCACCAGATCTGAACCGCATAACATACTTCTCACCTTTTTTTATTTTATTTTCTCACTCCACCCTCTCTCTTAACCCTTTCTATAGTTTAGACATTAGGATACCTTAGAATTTAGATTCTAGTGACACTAAATCCCCTTCCGTTTAGGATTGCCAGACCTGTAGCCAGATTTGGGGGGCCTACTAAAGATGGCTCCCTTGGAGCTTAAGATCAACTTCCCTGTGGGACAAACTCTTACTTATTAAAACTTGCTACAAAAGACCCTGTATCTTGCAGGATTGTGTATGTTGGCTTGCTGCTCCATGACTCTCACTCTTTCACTCATCTCTTTTATTCTTCCCATTCTTATAACTGTCTTTAATAAAGTCAGTAGCAAGCACTTGAAAATACTCCAACATGTTTTTGGCGCCGTTGTCGGGGACATTGATCTTTTAGTAGACCCTAGATTTTTTTTTATTCTTTATTCTTTGGTAGCTGTACTTGTCAATAATTGATACTGCTGATTTACATGTGGAATTCTTTTTACAGATCTGGACCGTAGCAGAGAAGGAGAGTAGAATTGCACTGGGAGTCTAGCTACCTCTGTTTACACTTCTTTAACCCTTAAAACTCGGTCTATTTCTCAATTAAAGAGTCCATAGCAGTTGATTAGGATAGTTGCAATTTTTATTAAGTGCAATGTGCTGCAAATAGTCTCCCCTGCTGTTGGTGTGCGTGCATGTTAGGAAGGAGATCCCTCAGTCCTACATAGAGCCTCCTAACCCTGAGATAGAAAGGGGTAGAAGACCGAGAAGGCATCGACACACCATAGTCGAGCCCCCTATTGAAATTGAGATAGCAGTTATGGGTGAAGAACAACCTAGAACATTGAAGGAATTGAATGCTCCGGATGATTACAACTCTCCATTCAGCATCCAATTCCCTGATGTTCAAGGAAATTATGAAATAAAAACTTCCATCATCCAAATTCTTCCCTCTTTCCATGGGCTTAGCAAGGAAGACCCTTACAAGCACATTGACCAGTTCTTGGCCCTGTGCATGACATTCTCCATTGCTGGTTTGGGACCAGAAGCCACTAGGTTAAGGCTCTTTCCTTTTTCCCTAAAGGACAGGGCTTTGACCTGGCTATCTACTCTCTCAAACAACAGCATCACCTCCTGGAAAGACCTCCAGGCAAGATTTCAGTCTAAATTTTTCCCAGAGACCAAGACCAGCCACTTGAGGAAGGGCATACTTTCTTTTGCCCAGTCCCGAACTGAAGATTTTAACCAATGCTGGGATAGATTTAAGGAGATGCTCAAACAATGTCCCCACCACAAGATCCCTAACTGGCAGCTTGTCTAGAGTTTCTACAATGGGATTGATGAGAAGAGCAGAGACATGGTAGATGCCTCTTGTGGTGGAACGTACATGAATAAAATAGCTGATGAGGCATGGGACTTATTCGAGGTCATAAGTGAAAATACTTTCCAGAAGAGGTCCTCATCTATAACTGTTGCTGACCCTTCTCCTAAGCTGGGGAGTGCTGAGGCTTCTAAAGGAAGAATGTATGAAGTTAGGGGAAATGTTGATCTGAGGGTGCAGATGGCCAATCTTACTGAAAGATTTGATAAACTTTTGACTGTGGTGCAGCCCAAAATGGCTGCACAAGTGATGGAGGCATATCTGATATGCCAATCCCCACAGCACACAGTTGAAGAGTGTCCATCTGCGGGGCAATACCCTGAGTTTGTAATGGAACAGGCTGCTGGTGCCCAATCTTTTGGGCAGCAACAATCTGGTGGCTAAAATAAGTAACCATATGGATACCAGCACCAAAATGCTGGTTACCAATGGAGAGACCACCCAAATTTGAGGTGGAGGCAAGACAATTATATGTAGCCACAACAGATGTTGGCCTTACCTCAAAGGCCACAGCAGCAATTTAACCAGGGTTATGCCCCAAGGTCAAATTTTCAGCAACAACAACAACCCCAGCAACAGAATCAATTGGTAGTCCCACCATCTCAGCCCCGAAGTGCTTCTTCTGAGGACCAGGTTTTAGCCCAATTGCAAAGCCTTGGACCTTTGACTCAGACTGTGACCTCTCACAGTCAAAGCATTAAGAAAATAGAAGAGCAACTTTGCCAGATAGCCAATGCTCTGGCTAAAAGAGAGGAGGGCAGGTTGCCTAGCCAACCAATTGCCAACCCTAAGGGCCAATATTCCATTGGAGAAAGCTCCTCAAATTTTGAGGGGGCCAATGCCATCACAGCCTTAAGGTCTGGTAAGCTGGTAGACAACCAGGTGGGATATGAACAAGGAGAGGTCTACCCTAAGGATATTTCAAATGAAAGTGATAAGGATTTTGTCATGGCACATAGTAAGGAATTGCCTGCTACCCTTCCACAAGGGAAAAATAAGGAGGTTGTAGTTGAACCTCAGTAGGAGATAAAAATAGAAAAAAGGAAAAAACAAAAGTTTAGCCATAGGCTGGCAGTTGAGGAACCAAGAATATTTCACCGCCATTTCCTCAAGTTGAGTGGCCCCGCCTTCCGATAAGGGTCGTGCATGACGAGGAAATGATGGAGACCTTTAAGGTGTCCGTATAGATTTACTCGCTAATCCAATGCATGTGTCCTAGCCTATGCAAAGTTTCTGAAGGACCTTTATACTCAGAAAAGGAAGGCCAGAGGCCATTTGTCCAAGAAGGTCTTTGCAACTTATACAGTTAACTCTTTATTAACCATGACAATGCCTGAGAAGTTGCAAGCCCTAGGGATACCCACTATTCCCTGTATCATTGGAGACCACACGATTGGGAGGGCACTTTTGGACCTTGGAGCCAGTGTTAACCTGCTGCCATACAGTGTGTATCAGCAGCTAGGTTTGGGAGAGTTCAAGCCCACCCCTATTGTTCTATTGATGGCTGATAGGTCCGAGAGGAAACCCATGGGAGTGGTTGAGGATGTCCTAGTGGGGGTACACAACTTCTTCTACCCTGTAGACCTCCTTGTCTTGGAGATGGGCTGCAACAAAAGTACATCTCCAATACCTGTTATTCTGGGCAGACCATTTTTGGCCACTGCCAATGCATGCATTCAGTGCAGGTCTGGAATCATGGAGGTCACTTTCGGACATATGAAAGTTGAGCTTAATGTGTACAGCAGTGTAAAGTACCCTCAGCTGGACAATGAGTAATGCTTTGTAGTGGAAGTACTAGAAGAAATTGTTGAAGAAGAACTGCCCACTTTGTTGGGGGGGAGCAATATTGCCACTAATTTAACTGAAGTTTGGAACTTGGTGGATGATGGAAGCCTTGCTTTAATGCCAGAAGACCAACCTTTAGTGAGATCTTCTGTAGGCCTAGTGCAGCACTCCAATTGGAAACCTAAATTGCTGCCCCTTCCTCCAACCAGCAATACACCAATCCTGCCATCCATACAGCAAGCCCCTGATCTAGAGCTCAAGAAGCTACCAGAGACATTAAAGTATGCTTTCCTCGTGAAAGAAGAGAAACTTCCTGTAATTACCTCCTCTTCTCTAACCAGTGAACAAGAGGAGGAATTCCTAACAGTTCTGAGGAAGCACAAGAAAGCAATTGGCTGGACCATTGCTGATCTGGGAGGGATTGATGCATCAATCTATATGCATAGGATTCACCTAGAGGAAGGCTCAGCACCCTCCAGGGAAATGCAGAGGAAACTTAATCCTCACATGCAGGAGGTGGTTCTGAAAGAAATCATTAAATTGCTGGATGCTGGGGTAATTTACCCCATCTCTGATTTTGAATGGGTGGCACCAATCCAGGTGGTACCCAGGAAATCTGGCATAACAATAATCACAAGTGAATCTGGAGAGTTGAGACCAGCCAGGGAAACCACTGGCGGCTGGAGAGTTTGCATCAATTATAGAAAACTCAACTCCAAAACCAGAAAAGACCACTTTCCTCTCCCTTTTATTGATCAAATCTTGGACAAGTTGGCTGGGAAGGCTTTTTACTATTATCTTGATGGGTACTCAGGGTACAATTAGATCCCTGTGCACCCCCTTGATCAAGAGAAAACTACATTTACTTGTCCTTTTGGCACCTTTGCTTACAGAAGGATGCCTTTTGGATTGTGTAATGCCCCAGCCACCTTTAAGAGGTTTATGTATGCCATTTTTTCTGACATGATTGATAAATTCTTGGAAATTTTCATGGATGACTTTTCAGTCTATGGGGATAGCTTTGACCAATGTCTACAACACCTCCATCAAGTGCTACAAAGATGTGAAGAGACCAATTTGGTCTTAAGTTGGGAAAAGAGCCACTTTATGGTAACACAGGGAATTGTGTTGGGCCATGTAGTCTCTAAAGATGGAATTGTGGTAGACAAGGCCAAAGTTGACCTCATTAAAAATTGCCCCCCTCCAAGAACAGTCAAGCAAATCAGATCCTTCCTTGGCCATGCTGGATTTTACAGGAAGTTTATCAAGGACTTCAGCAAAATTGCTAAGCCATTGTGTCACATGCTCTATCAGGATGTGCCCTTTGACTTCTCTGTTGAATGTCTGGAGGCTATTGAAACTTTAAAAATTTGCCTCACCTCTGCCCCTGTACTCCAAACACCTGACTATACCCTGCCCTTTGAATTGATGTGTGATGCATCTGACTTGGCAATAGGTGCGGTCTTGGGCCAGAGAAAGGATAAGCTGCTTGTGCTCATTGCATATCTCAGTAAATCACTTGCTGAAGCTCAACTGAACTACACAACCACTAAGAAAGAGCTTCTGGCAGTGGTTTTTACTGTGGACAAGTTTAGACCTTACCTACTTGGGTCTAAAACTGTCATCTTCACTGACCACTCAGCACTAAAGTACCTATTGTCCAAGAAGGATGCACAGCCCAGATTGATTAGATAGATACTCCTGTTGCAGGAGTTTGACATCAAAGTCAAGGACAAGAAGGGTGTAGAAAATGTGGTGGCTGACCACTTATCCAGAATTATGTTGGAGAAAAGTGTTGATGACCTTGCTACAAATGATGTCTTTCCGGATGAGCAACTATTTGCCATCCAGTCTTTAGTTCCCTGGTATGCACATATTGTCAATTATCTAGTTATAGGTAAGATCCCTTCCCATTGGACAAAAATGGATAAAGACCTATTTTTCTCACAGGTTAAATTCTTTTTCTGGGAAGAACCTTGCTTGTACAAGTATTGTACAGACCAAATCATTCGAAAATGTGTCCCTGAAAGTGATTTCCCTAGTATTCTGGCCATGTGCCATGAAATGCCTGTGGGGGTCACTTTAGTGAGAGAAAAATAGCTGACAAAGTGTTGCAGTGTGGGTTCTATTGGCCTTCTCTTTTTAGAGATGCCAATACACACTGCAAGGCCCGTGCAAGATGTTAGAAACTAGGAGGGCTGTTTAAATGAAATTCAATGCCTTTACAACCCATCCTTGTTGTAGAATTATTTGATGTGTGGGGTATTGACTTTATGGGCCCCTTTCCCCCTTCAAATGGTTTTCATTTCATCTTAGTGGCAGTCGACTATGTTTCCAAATGGGTAGAAGCCATTGCCACAAGAACTAATGATAATCAGATTGTCCTCAAGTTTATAAAGTAGAATATCTTCTCCAGATTTGGTACCTCTAGAGCCATTATTAGTGATGGGGGGAGCCATTTCTGTAACAAAAATTTTGAGAGCTTGCTCAAGAAATATTCTGTCACCCATAGGATTGCTACTCCCTACCACCCACAAACCAGTGGGCAAGTTGAGATTTCAAATAGGGAGATCAAGCATATCCTGGAGAAGACTGTGAGGACTGATAGGAAGGATTGGGCTGACAAGCTTAATGATGCACTGTGGGCTTATAGGACTGCCTATAAGACTCCCATTGGTATGTCCCCATTCAAAATGGTTTATGGCAAGGCCTGTCATCTCCTAGTAGAGTTAGAACACAGGGCCTATTGGGCCATCAAACATTTAAACTTAGATCTAACTTCTATCGGTCATCACAGGTTGCTGCAGCTGTCAGAATTGGAAGAACTACGGATGGATGCTTATGCCAATGCCAGGATCTACAAGGAAAGGTTCAAAGCTTTCTTTGATAAAGGGCTGTTGAGAAAGAGTTTCAATGCTGGTGATAAGGTTTGGTTGTTTAACTCCAAACTTAAATTTTTTCCAGGCAAATTGAAATCCAGATGGTAAGGTCCTTACATCGCCATGCATGTTTCCCCATCTGGTGCTGTGGAAATCAAGGATCCTAAGTTTGAGAGACTCTTGAAGGTGAATGGTCAGAGGCTTAAGCCTTGTTTTGAAAAACCTGCCGACCTTTTGGACACCATTCACTATCAAGGGGATCCTTCTTCAAACTGATTCCACAACTGTGTCCTTACTGTAACATATGTACTTAGTTTTTGGTTAATTTATCTTGCTTTCTTTAAGTTTCTATTCTCTAGGATTTGCTAGTGGCCTCATCTGAATCTTGGCCTTTCTTTTTTGAATTTTTGATGCTTCGCTTGCTCCTTATTGCTTTTTAAATGATAGCTTCTGTTGAATGC
Source organism: Chloranthus sessilifolius (assembly GCA_021018995.1). Taxonomy (NCBI): domain Eukaryota; kingdom Viridiplantae; phylum Streptophyta; class Magnoliopsida; order Chloranthales; family Chloranthaceae; genus Chloranthus; species Chloranthus sessilifolius. Next base: position 47,847,124 of record CM037596.1, read on the forward strand.
TTAATGTGGACGGTCATTTTCTTTTTTTGTTGTCCTTGAGTGTGTGATTGAGCTTACATGTCTAAAGACAATCATAGCAGAGGGTCTTGCCAGGATTCAACCTCAGCAAATTATGCAAAAAGGCAGAACACAGAGCACATGCTCTTTGTTTTATACTTAACTGTCGCTGGGTTCAAAATGGATGCCTGGGAGACTATCGCGAGATTCAGAAGTTCATATATTTGCTGTCGTGAAGTTCAAGTTCATCTGAGAGCATGTCGCGCAGTTCCCATAGAGCCATCAATGCCTGTCGCAAGATACATGTGTGCCTAGCAACCGCTCGCACGGTCCACATCGAGATACTCATTTGTTGTCACGAGGTTATCGGTCTGTCACGAGGTTCACAAGATAAACTGGGAGACTCTCACGCAATCCAACAAAAATACTCCATTTGCTGTCACGAGATCCTAACTCTGTGGCACGATTCACACTGAACCTCAGAGCTTGTCGCGCAATCCAATTAGAGCCTTAGGACCGCTCGCGCAATTCACATGAATTATTCTCACTCTGTCGCGCGCTCCAAAGACACCGTTTGAGATTGTCGCGCAATCCAACTGTAATTAACATTCTCGCTAGGTTTATTTTCAACCCCGCGACCAGCTGTTCCAAAGCGTGCTGAGCTTCGCGTTAAGTATTTCTACCCCGCGCTTCGTCCCTTTCTCATTATCTGCTTCCTTCTTCCCTCTGCGAAACCCTAGCTTCTCCCGCTCCCCCTTCTCTCCTCTAGCATCACTCCTATAGCTCATTATCCACTCCACAAATATATACAAGTGTTCCTAGCATCACCCTCAACCATTTCCCCCCCCCCCCTCCGAGGTCGTGAGGTGCCTTGTGCGTCAGATCAAACCAAACCCTAGATCTCAGTCTCCATTTGCTTACACCAAAAGAAAGAGATAGCTATGTCTCCAACACCTGTGGTCCCCACTGCGGCACCCACAGCTAAAGAAAAAGAGAAATCCCCAGTGGTCACCCCTATAGAAACTGAAGCCCCAAGTAAAAGAAAAGGCAAATCCCCTGCCACCCCCCCTGCTTAGCGTAAGGGCAAAGCCCCTCAAGCACCCAAGGCACCAAAGGCTCCCAAGCAACCAAAAATAAGGGTGCAAATGCCAAAAGCTCCCCAAACTGTGGCCGAAAGGAAACATGAGAGGGAGGAAAAGAAGAAACCAGACAAGGCGGCCCTTAAGGCACATGGTAAAAAGATGGGCTGGAATTTTCCTACCGATTCTGAGTCCGATTAGATCCTAGATTCTAGATTATTTCTTAGGTTTTTCTTTTTGTCTGTACAATTGTAACAATTTTTATTACACTTTAACAGAAATTCTAGTTAAGTTTCTTGCTCTGTTCTGTACTTCTTTCTGATTATGGGTTATTTTTATTGTTCTTCCTTTTTGCCTTTCATGGAGAAGAGTTTTTGGGGTATATATTTTTGTTTGAACCAATACTCCACGTCGCGGAGATGGTGTTCATATCATTTTGTGCAAATCCCTGCCTCAGGGATTGCAATGATTTCTTCTTCAATTTGCTGCGCCATGTACAGAGTACCTCGCGAAGATTCCAAGCTCAGCTGCGCGAGCGATGCCCTTTCCTCTTCACTTATCGCTCCTCGCGAGTTTCCCCCCGCGTTCCACCTACCTCTTTAATTTCCATGCCAATCTTTTGACATTCAATTAATGCTACTTCTCTTTTCCAAAGAGTCATTTTTGTCTTTTCTTCTTTCCCCACACAGGACCCATTTATTGCCAACTATAAAAAGGGGCGCAATTTCAAATCCGTCGTTTCATATTCCCTCATCCATCTCTTTTAAAGCGGCCTTTCATCCCCTTTCATCTCATCCATCCTGTTCTAACTCTAGAAATCCACCCATACTTCCACTAATGGTGAATGACGGTCCCTTCGGTTTCCCCATCAAATTTTTCCCCGTTTGGGACAATCCCCCTCCACCAAAGGAACCAGACCCATTGCAATTCCTCTGGGATGAGTATGAAGAGGTTCAACGCATCATCGCCAAGGAAGAAAAGAAAAAGAAGAAGAAAGAGAAGAGAGAGAAGAAGAAAAGAAAAATGGCGCCACCTAAATCTCCCCCTCCATCTTCCTCAAACCCTCCCCCGGCTACAACTTGAACCCCCCATTTTCTCTCTTCTTTTTCCATCTTTTTGTCATATTTTCTCTTTTCTTTCAATGTAAGTTTCTTTTACTTTTATACTGTGCCGTTTGCATTTTCTATGTATCTATTCTCTTTTGTAAATATTTTTGTCTAACTTCGAGGATTCTACTGCTTTTATCACCTCCGCACCAGTGAGGACACTGCTCCTCATAGGTTTGGGGGTGCGGCAGGTAGGCCTGCCAATAACATAGTTAACTTAATGTGCAGCAGAATCATGTGAGTAACATAGAAATGGATTTGTGATCACCCAAGAATTATGAAAATTAAGGAATTTACAACTTTTTGCAGATCTTTAGACATTATAAATTTCTAAAATTTCACATTTCCATGATGAGAACACCAAGATAACTCACTGGTATCAGCACTTAGTGAGTCATTGAAGAGAGAGAAAGGTAAGGACATACTTTAAAGATCAAAGGAAGACCATAACCAGCGAAAATTTGGCCTACAAATATGTTTTTATTTGGAGGAGTGATTAAGGCAAATTTCTTCTAGCTTTGAGGACTGGCTGAGTCATTTTGTTCACTAGAAGTTAGGTAACTCCAAGTTGAAACAACTGACAGTACTCATGACACTTAGGAAAGATCAAGGCCTTCTCTTGGACAGTTTGAGCCCAAACAGACCAAACCCTAAAACAACTGCCCTTGTTTATACACTCTTTGAGTTTCAAAGTCCAAATTTCTTTAAAATACACTTGAGTATTTGCACCTAAACCTATAGATCTGATTTAACCTTACCCTCACTCTGAGAATTCAGAAGGTAAAGGAAAAAGAGTTAAAGATGGGCCAACTAGGGTCAACATTGGATGAGTGGAGAAGAATTATCTGAAGTTCTAGCAGTGTAAGTGGCAATTCATCAAAAAAAAAAAAAAATCAATAATGAAGAGGAGTAAGAGAGGAATCAAGAGGAAACATTCATTCGAAACAAGTCAAACAAGAGGAGAAACTAATCACATCAAATCTGAAGTTTCAAAGAAGATGAAAAGAGCTGAATTAAAGAAGGTGAAGTCATGAACCACCTCCTTCACCTACTGATTTCTCAATTTCGAACCCCTTTTTCAACCTTCCAATTCTTTTATAACCCAATACCATAAGCCACATTACAACCCAGTTTAAGCCCTTGTGATCCAAAGTTGAATGAGCTGTCATGTGGAGATAATGAGTTGTCCAATCTATGGTGAAGATCTGCGAAAGATACCAGAACTTGAATGCTATGCCTATGCTCATGCTTACAGACCCATTTGGGGGATGTAACTGCTCTTGAGCTTGAGAGACAATGAAACCCTCAAAAGTTCTTTGTGAGAGTATGCCCTGGAGAGTTTTGGGTCTGATATTGAATGTGTTGGGCATGACCTACAACCTAATTTTTAATTTAATAATGAGCTCAGTGCTAAAAAGCATGTGTAGTTTCCCCTGTTGTTAACTGATTAGAAATGTTGTGCTATCATGAGAAGTTTATGTTGCTTAAACATCTGTGCAGACAATGTATTTTAAATTTCCTATATTTTTATTGATTCAAGAGTGAACTGATACTCTGTTTCTTGACTACTAACTTGACAATCTTGCACTACTATTAACTGTGTTATTGAGAAGTTTGTGGGTATCTTCACTGAAAACCCTCAGGAGACTTCAGTCCTCCACTAGGGATCACCTAGGGGTTTAAAAGGCTTGGTACATATGCTAAATGTATTCGTGCTCCCTACGAAAGTGCCAGTTAATTTCTATAGATTTTTAGTGTTGCTTTGCTAAGGGACTAGCAAAGATTTGGTTTGGGGGTGTGTTAAGACCTGAAAAGTACCACTTTTTACCCCTTAAATTAGCCGCTGTTAGACCCTTAGCCATCTAATAAATTTGTGTTAAGTCATTTTTGTTGGTAATAAACAACAGCTATAATAAAGCCTGAACCCTGTTAAGGGGCCCACTTTTCCCCCAGAACCCCCTCAGAAGGGTGAAAGCTGAATCCAGACAAAGATTTGAACCTCGCGTAGTTTTCTTAGGCTTCAGAAGATTCAGAAGTTAAGCCTCGCGCAGTCCTCGCGAGCTTCCCAAGCTTTCATTTCCAAGTATCCACGCTGTTCTCGCGAAGTTGGGGTTCAGAATTATACTTCGCACAGCTCTCACGAAGCTCAAACATAAATGCTCGCACAGTCTCGCACAGCTCAAGAAAAGCAGCTCTCATACCTCTCACGGTTCACTCAGATCAGCTAAGGAGAGAGAGCTCCAGGTATCTCTGTGAGAAGCTGTCATGCAATAGCCGCAGGATATAAAACTTCAGAAAAACCTCTCGCGCAGTTGAGAAACTAATGCACATCACCGCCTCGCGAGGATCCTCGTGAAGATCGACTGGGAAATGAAATGCTCACGCAGTTCCCGCGCCATTCATAAGAAAAATGCAACCTCACGAAGACCAGAGCAATCCAGCAAGAATTCAATGCTCTATCACGCGACTATTTCAACTGTAATTAAGACAATCCCGTGACGGCTAGAATTTCAAGCTGATCCAATCTCGCGAAGACCATTCTACCACGTGACAATCTTGGAAGCCAATGCTACCTGGCGAGGCTCTGAACTCTAACTCTCCCTCACTTCTGCAGAGGACATTCTGGGAACTTCCATCAATTAGGACACGCATTCTAACGCTCTAATTCTTGTGCATGCACCCCGAGGCATCAAAGGAACATTATCAAGCCATGTGGAATCGTTAAAATTAGGGTTTCCTAACCCTGATACACCGCCAAGCTGACTGCTATATAAACCTAAGCCTGGTTGAGGTTTAGGGGGCTTGGGTTTTCTCATCTTAGATAGAATTTAGTTTTCTTCTTCTGGGATCGGCTGTAGATTACCAGTAAGTGTAGATTAGGTTTAGGTAGTTTCTTTTTATCTTTTTCTTCTCTCCATAGTCCAGCATTTGCTGGCTATGCCTATGTATGGTTATTTGGGATAGATTATTGGAATTTTACAATAGGGTGTTTTACATTTATGGGATTTTGGTTTGTGAGTTGTTCTGTGCAAGGCTGCTACCTTGAGATCCTCCACTGCTAGGATGTATTGTAAGCAATGGAGGACTGAGACTGTGGTTCACTCATAACTAAGTGACCTATGTGTCTGGGCTAACATGCTCCCATACAAGCCTAGCCCCACCACAGGACCCACTAGATCTGAAATCCCCATGGGAACAATGAGCTTTTGTAGCCTTGTGAACATGGTGGTGGCAACAATGTTTCTTATTCTATCTTGAGCCTGTGAGGAGGATAGCCTCTGGGATAGTCTGTGACCATTTAAGTTGACAGGCTATAGCCTTAGGGTGAAACCAATCCATAGACTCAAGACGGATTGTCTTTCTCTGCACTTGTGCTTGTAGCCCTGTGAGGGATTGTGCAGAGGCAGACTCCCCTCGTGATTCTGCTTGCAGTTTGGTTATAGAGATTGTAGGCTTGCGACTGGATCACTGTAGTCTCTCTAGCAGTGGGCAGCTGGATCTAAGGCCGTACTCAAACTCTTGCTAGTTCTATGTGTCTGGGCTAACATGCTCCCATACAAGCATAACCCCACACATAGCACTTTAGAGGTTGAGGTTCCCTATGGACTCTTAAGCTTGTAGCCTGGATGAAGTAGTGCCTACAATGATAAACTTGTTCTAACCCATCTCTGAACTGTGGTTCTCCAATTGGATAGTCTGTGACCATTAAAGTGGATTGGTTATAGCCATAAAGGGATTGGATCATATCACAGAGATGAGTCGGATTCTTTCTCCTCAGTGGTGACAACGTAGCCAGTAGACAGGACTTCTGTAGCAGCAGATCTGAATCTGAGTTATGAAATCCACCAGATCTGAACCGCATAACATACTTTTCACCTTTTTTTTATTTTATTTTCTCACTCCACCCTCTCTCTTAACCCTTTCTATAGTTTAGACATTAAGATACTTTGAAATTTAAATTCTAGTGACACTAAATCCCCTTCCATTTGGGATTGCCAGACCTGTAGCCAGATCTGGAGGGCCTACAAAAGATGGTTCCCTTGGAGCTTAAGATCAACTTCCCTGTGGGACAAACTCTTACTTATTAAAACTTGATACAAAAGACCCTGTATCTTGCAGGATTGTGTATGTTTAGGCTTGCTTCTCCATGACTCTCACTCTTTCACTCATCTCTTTTATTCTTCCCATTCTTATAACTGTCTTTAATAAAGTCAGTAGCATGCACTTGAAAATACTCCAACAGGTACTGTGTGTAATCCTCTTCTTCTAGGAAAGCAGAGACCAGAGTCTCGCATGGGTCAAGATATTCTTTTCGCTCACTTTCTTCTATATTTAGTGAACACTTAGTCTTTGATTTGTTTTCTTGGCTTAGAGTCTTTCGGGTGATAGTTTATACCCACGTGATAATTTGGGCTGCAGTTTGAAGAACATGATCTCCATACTCAGGCTCAGAATCAGACGAGGGGAGTGGTAATGGCATTGGTTTAGGATTTGGAGGGGCTGAAGGTTCTGGTGGGTAACTATGGAGGAATGGTCTCTTGGTGTTAAGTGGTGAAAAATGCCACTTTGCACCCTTTAACCTGACCTCTCATGGACCTGCAAGCACACTAATAAGCCTCTGTTGAGTGCATTTCGTAGATAGTAAGGAAATATGATAATAATGAAGAAAAGCACTCAAGAATGCCCAACAAGGAGCCATCTCTCAGCACAGGACGAACTCAGCAATAGCACACCAAAGGGGTAGCACATCATTGAACCCTTGGAGCGCGTGGCTACAGCAGAGCAAGGTGAAGGAAGTTAGAATATGTTGAAAACGTCATATCGATTGGTCACCTGAAGAGTTCGATAGGAGATGAAAGCATCGAAAGGAAGGAATTCGTGCAGTTGAGAAGGGTTCGACAGGATCAGAGAGCAGAAAAAGGAAGAATTCATGCAGAAGTAAAGAATTTGATAGGATCCAAGAACCTATCGAGCAGTTGAGAGAGAAAGAGAATTCAACCTATCAAAAGCTAGCTTGACGGAAAGAGGAGACCTATCGAAAGGTTCCTTGAACCCATCGAATGGGCCATCGAACCTACCGAACGGTCCACTGAACCTATCGAAATAGAAGTGCTGAAACAGCACCTATCGCAGAATGATTTGAACCTTTCGATAGGAACAAAGGTCATCCGATCGAAGCAATAGAATGTGAAACCTCAACCTATCGAATCACTCTTCCAACCTGTCAAAAGCCCCAGATCAAGTGCAGGGAAGCTAAAGCATCTAAGCCCAACCTATCGAAACCTATCGAAGAGATCAGGGAACCTATCGAAAGAGGCTACAAGCTTACTTTCAACTTGTCGAAAGCTTCTCCAACCTATCGAAATAGTGTGCTGAACTTCTCAAAAACTATGCCATGCACACGCTGTGACTTGGTGACCTACTGCATGCAAACTGAGACACTTTGGTGACTAGCGCGACGTTCTAGAAGATGCCCAAGGAAACCCTAATCGATCCAGTGCTTTAACAGAACTCTAACAAACTCTGGCAACCTTCTAGAAGGGATTTTTGGCGAGAAAAATAGGGGAGAAAGCTATATATTGAGATGCCCAATTACCATTGGAGAGGATCGAAATTCTGAGAAATTTTTCCAGAGATCAGAGGTTGCGGCGAGATTCCATTTTCCCTCCTTTAGCCAAACCATGGTTGGCTAAATCCCTAGGAGCAGCGAGGGGTGAGTTAGATCTGTAATTGGGTAAGGTTAAGAGTGATTGATGGGGTTAATTGTTGCATAGACTACAGATCTGAGAGCATTCCATTGTAAGCGTGACCTTATTTGCAATGTAAATGTTGTTTTCAATGTTTTAATTAGATCTAAAGCTCTTTTGATTGCTCTTGGTGCTCGATCGGATTTGTGTAGAGGAGTTGCTTGATCAGCTCACCCGGTTAACTGGTAGACCTCTTGGATATCATCTGAATTCCCTGGATCTGATATCCCTATAATTTCCTGCATCTGTGACCTGAAAATTGCAGCATTTGTAGTAGTTTTAATTATTTTAATTGAGGCCCTGGCTTTACAGGAGATCTTTAGGATGGTCTATGACCATTAAAGTGGATAGAATATAACCTTAAGGTAAATCTTAGCTCAGGCCTCAATTGGATTTATCCGCTGGAATCCATGGATTTGATAAAGCCTCTAGGATGGTCTGTGACCATTAAAGTGGACAGATCATAGCCTTAAGGCCAGGTGGATCCTGTGATTTGATGTGGAAGTTTTACCCTGCTGCTGTGCTAACATACAGTGCCTGTGGCCAGCTGAGGGACTTATGTGCTTTTGAATCCCTGTAATATGCTTAGCTCAACCTGATTGCAGTGAAGACAATCTCCAACTTGTTCTTCTCCATTTTATGAGTCTTTAAACCTTCCATCTGCAAGATCTGAGGCTCCAGATTTGATCCAAAACAATCTGCATTTTATTTGTAGTTTAGTTTAAGTGATCACTCATTTCAAAACTCTCCCCTGTCTTTTAACTAAGGTAGAGATAGCTAGGGTGTCAAATCTCTCACAGATCTGGAGATCTATCCTATTTCCAACCAGCCTCCCTGTGGACATTCCCTTACTCACCATTCTTTTAAAGCTTGCTACAAAGGACCCTGTATCTTGCAGGCCTAGGATCTTTTAGATGTGCTGAATCCACCTCTGTTTTCTCTTGGTTTTTACACCATAAATCAGCACACTAGAAATCCACAACAAGTTTTCGGCGCCGCTATCGGAGAGGCAGATTAGAAATATATAGATCTAAGTTTTTATCATAGATTTGTAGTTTTTGCTTGATTTTACTAACTACATTTGTGAGTTTTGCTATTTTTCAGTATTTTTTGTGTCTATTCCACCATATCTAAGTACAGAGTGAGAGGAGAGCTGTGCTGAAGGCTGCTCTATAGTTTGCATCCCTTCTCCCCTGTTTATTTTCAGATCTTTTGATTTTTAAATTAGTTAATCAATTTTGTGTTCCTATTTGTTGCTCGAGGATTTGCTCTACTTTCAGTTGTGGGAGTTGTATGTTTGGTAGGAGAACTCTTCGACCTGAGATTATTCCACTAAATCCAGAGGTTGAAAGACTTCTTAGAACCAGACCAACTACATCCACAGCTGTTGAATTTAGATATGTTGAAATGGGTGAGCAGCAGCAGCCTTGAACTCTCAAGGAATTCAATGCACCAGGGGTCTACAATTCCCCCTTCTGCATTCAGTTCCCTGCTGCTTAAGAAAATTATGAGATTAAATCGTCCATCATTCAATTGTTGCCCTCATTTCATGGCCTGACCAAGGAGGATCCCTATAAGATATAGATGAATTCTTAGGACTGTGCACCACCTTCAACATCACAGGTTTGGGGGAGGAGGCCACCAGGATGAGACTCTTTCCTTTTTCATTAAAGGACAGAGCCAGGACCTAGCTATCTTTTCTTCCACCTAACAGTATATAGTCTTGGAGTGATCTCCAATGTCAGTTTTTGGCCAAATTCTTTCCTATGTCAAAGACTAGTCAGTTGAGGAAGGGTATCATCTCTTTTACTCAAGATCCAACTGAAGACTTTCATCAATCCTGGGAGAGATTTAAAGAACTCCTCAAGAAATGCCCCCATCATCAAATCCCTGAATGGCAACTGCTTCAAAGCTTTTACCAGAGAATTGATTCAAAGAGCAGGGACATGATAGATGCCTCTTATGGAGGCACTTATTTTCATAAAACTACTGAGGAGGCATGGGAGCTCTTTGACATCATCAGTGAGAACTTTATGCAAAGGGAAACCTTGGCAAGAGATCTAGAGCCTCCTAAATTGGTGAAAGAGAACACGTCAAGAGGAAAGATATATGAAGTGAGTGTGCCAAGTGAATTGGAAAGGAAAGTGGATAACTTAACTCTGAAGTTTGATAGGCTAATGGGAGAAATGCAGTCACCAGTGGCTGCTAGAATAGAGGAGGCATGTGCCATATGCCAGTCCTCTGTTCACTCCTTAGATGAATGCCCATCAGCTGCCCAATTTCCTAAGTTCATAACATAGCATGTGGCTGCAACTCAAGCCTATGGGCAGCAGCCTGCTACTGGGTATCAATGGAGAAACCCCCCCAATTTGAGGTGAAGACAAGATGGATACTCCAGTCAACAGCAGCAGCAGCCCTAGCAGCCCATGCCCTACAGAAATGCTCAGCCCTATCGAGATGGTTATGCCCCAAGACCTCAATATCGGCAAACCATGGCTCAACCTGTAGCTCCTCCTGTGCAGCAAGCTGCACCTACTCCAGCTGTGAGAACACCATCTTTTGAGGAACAAGTTCTATCTTCATTACAGAACTTGAACACCTAGACCCAAACTATGCATTCTCACAACCAAAGCATCAAAAAGATAGAGGACCAGCTTGGTCAACTGTCTGATGCTCTGACTAGGAGAGAGGTAGGAAAGTTTCCTAGCCAACCATAGGATAACCCACGAAGACAGTTTGTAGTGGGTGAAGTTTCCTCCACATATGAGGAAGCCAAATCTATTACAACTTTGAGAAGTGGTAGGCTAGTGGACAATCAAGTGGGCTGTGAGCCTGTGAGAAGTCTAAAGGAAGATAATGGAAGGAGTTTTCTAAGAACACAATAGAGGTCACCAATGGTGGACCTGCAGGAACAACCCAGTGTCAATAAAGAGGTTGATATGGATCCTCAAGGAAAAGAAAAAATCAAAAAGAAAGAAGCCCCATTGGCTAAGGCTGCAAATGAGGGAGCAATCCCTCAGTTGCCATTGCCCAAAGCATTGCAAGGACCCTCCCCTTTTGATAATGGGCAGGGCAAAATTGAAGAAATGATGGAGACTTTCAAGCAAGTAAAGATTAATCTGCCTTTACTGGATGCCATTAAACAAGTCCCAGCCTACGCCAAATTTCTAAAGGAGTTATGCACCCATAAAAGACATTCTAGGACATACTGTCCAAGAAAGTCTTTTCAGCAGAGAAGGTAAAACACATTCTGTCAATTACAACCCCCACCAAACTTCAAGACCCTGGAGTGCCCACTATCCCCTGCATCATTGGGGATCATAAAATTGAGAAGGCCCTATTGGACTTAGGAGCCAGTGCGAACTTGCTACCCTATGCAGTCTACGAAAAATTAGGCCTGGGAGACTTGAAGCCCACACCTGTGGTCTTACAACTGGCTAACAGGTTCGAAAGGAAGCCTCTGGGAGTCACTAAAGATGTCTTGGTGGGAGTTGACAATTTTTTTTATCCTGCTGACTTTGTGGTGTTAGATATGGAGCCAAGTAAAGGTAATTCCTCCATCCCTGTGATTCTGGGCAGGCCCTTCTTGGCCACTGCAAATACCTGCATTCAATGCCGATCTGGAATCATGGAGGTCTCCTTTGGCAACATGAAAGTAAAACTGCATGTGTACAACACTAGCTCTCAACCCCCTTCTGACGAAACCTGTTTTTCCATTGCAGGGCTGGAGGAGGCTCTGCATGATAATCCTCAATAGCTGCTGCAAAACAATGATTGGCCTATAGAGACAAAATGGCAATCAGGGATTGAACAATTGCTGAGGAATGGATCCAAGAAGGATGAAAAATTCAAGGAACATGGGGAGGCCATTAACCTTCCAGATCCTCCAGATTAGCACCTGCAGTTGAGTATGTATCATATGTACCATATTTTGCTTCTGTTTTAGATTTGTTTTTAATTTGCATCTCTAGTAGAATTCTTTTGAAATAAATATGCCATGTTCTCTAGTGAATCATCATTTCAAATTTGCCAGCTGCCTCAAGATAAGGGGAGCTCATCCACATAAGAATCCAATCGTAGGGCACACAACAATAGAGCCTGATAAGTGCTGAAGCTAAGGGTGCCCAGAAAGGCAGCTTTATTTAGGTTTTGAAACCTTCGATAGGCCTAATCTACATTTTGTTAGGTTTCATGGTGATTTCGACAGGATATCTAATGGTTTCGATAGGAACTGGATGTTTCGACAGGTAAAACCAACTGTTCGATAGGTTAAAAGAAGGGCAAACAAAGATTTCAATAGGTACTGAGTACATATCGGACATCTATCGAAAAGATGTTGTCTCTGCCGTTTAAACCTATCGATAGGATGGTCTCACCTATCGAAATTCTTAAAAATTATCCCTTTTGAAAGCTTGGATGTCTAAGCTTTCGATAGGACGCTTCAACCTATCAAAACCATTCCAGTTATCCTATCGAAATCGCATTTTCACCTATATATACCTGTCGATAGGTCATTTGTGCTTCACTCTTTCCCGCTGAAAAAACACTAGGTTCCTTCCTCATTTGTCGCCTCCCTCTTTCTCTACTAAATCCCCATGGAATCTTCTGCTATTTAGTGTGCCATCTTGTCAATACATTCAGCCTGTGTAAAGGAGCATTTTGCCTTGATTTTAGAGAAATTAGAGCAGTACATCCCTTGCTTTGTGAAACCCTAGGTACCTGGAGGTGAGTTACCTTCCTACCATCACTCTGTTATCTTGCTAAGTTTTCCCATTCCTAGCTGGAGAGGAATTACTCCCTGAGATTATAATGGATGAGCCTGAGAAAATGCTAGCTAGCATACGCCGAAAATCATCTGCATCCACCCCTAAATCCTCCAAGAAAGCGCTACCTGCTACCAAACCACCTGTAAAGAGAAAGCTCGCTAAGGGGACACCTAAAAAGAGTCCTAAAGCTAAGAAAGCCAAAGCTGTTGAAATCCAAGAACCTGTGGTAGAAACACCCCTAGAGAGAGTTACCCCTGACAGGCCCATTGCTATAGAGCTTCTGGCTATACTAACCACCCCCAATGAATTTGTTGACAAGTTAAACCTTGTCCCTGAGACCGGATTTGATCTGGCATATTTTGCCAACATTAGAGAGTGCCAGGAAACATTGAGCTATTTGAAGAAAGAAGGCTTGTTGCCCCTACTGTCGCCATAGAAGGAATCGGTGTATCCCAGGCTGGTGAAGTTATGGTACCAAAATCTGAAGAAGAAGGTGGCACAGGGGACGGAAGATGTATTAGAAAGTTCAATTGATGATTGGCAACTGATTATCGATCACAGAGACATAGGAATGACTTTGGGGGTCCCATACCAATTTGACTCCAATCGCGCTGAGGGAGCACCGGTTGGAGCTACATTTAAGGACATAGCCAAGCAGCTAACCAATGGGATTGTGGGTTCAGGAGAACCCTGATGAGGAGAGACCTCCACCCTAGCTACAGATTCATGGATACCATCTTAAGGAAAAATGTCTATGTTATAGGACATTTGCAGGAGAGAAGGTTCCCATTAGTGGATGCCTTATTTTATTGTTCCAAAGGGCAGTTCGTGAATGCACCTAAGCTGATCTTTGAAACTATGGTGGACATAAATGACAAGGTGTTAAAAAGACAGGCTTTTGCTAGGGAGGAGGCCTACCCTTCAACAGACTCATCACCTGTCTGCTCAAAGCTGGAAAGTATAAGGTCAAGGATGCTGAGCCAGTGGAGAAAATGGCTCACAAGGTTTTTGGAAAGAGAGAATGGTCTACAAGTTTAACCCTGATTTGAAAGACCAAACCGGTTTCAACAGAGAAGGAGGTGCCCACTACCTCAGCAGAAGATCTCGTTGCGGACATTTCCCCACCCATCATTCCTCCTACATCACCCACCTTTTCATCCACCTTACCTACACCATCACCTACACCTAGGATCCTGGACCTCCCCACCTTCTCCGAGCCTATCCCCACCATGCCTTCCCCACCCTCCCTTTAACCCCTTCTTAATTTTCCCCCTCCTCCACTTTCTACACATACACAGGGTTTGGACCAGTTCACTTCTACTGGTTTCTCTGTCCTCATTTCTTCAATAGTGGAGGATGTTGCTCATGAATACACCCCACTTCCTGACTCTCCCCACACCACTCCTCCTCACTTTACTTATGCCCCTTCCTCTCCTTTCCATCCCATTCATTCAGGCCCAAGTGGCCATTAACACTGACCACCAAGCCTTCATGAGCTCATGTCTCCAATCAATTCAATCCACCCTCACTCCCCCCACTTCAGTCTCCCATCCTTTTCCCCCTTCTCCTCCCTCCCTTGATCCCTCCCTTTTAAATTTCTCTCCTCCCTTTTCACCTATGCCTTCTCCCATCCCTACTGATATTCTTTTTGTGGAGTTAGCCACTCCATCTTTACCCCCAGCACCTGTTATGCCTTCATCCTCACCTGCCCCTGTTTCGATAGTTGCTGAGATACCCACCACCCATTTGTCTTTCTCTTCCCCCCCTATTTTCCAGGATGCCTCCACCCAAACTGATCCACTGGAGGATCTGGTTCTTTCCACCCCCTCCTCTTCATCCCCTCTACCCTTATCTTTGCCCCTTGTCCTTCACCAATCCATGTACATTCCTCCCTACCTCACCCTCCTGTATGCAATGAGGGACAACCCTTACATCCACAGAGATGTCTTAAGAGGTATGGCTGCACTCCGAGCTTCCCTTGAGGCTCCTTATGAGGAGAGGATTGCCAACATCGAATTAGAACACCGAATCCAACTTCACGATATCTCTCAGGGATGGTCTGAGATCCTGGTTCGATATGAGTCAGCAAAACAACTGGCAGCGGCTGATATTCTCATTGCTAAATATGAGAAGAAGAATGCTGAGCTCCTCAAGAAAAAGTTAGCCAATGCTCAGGAGATCATCAAGGCCACCAAGGAGCTCTCAGATGCTAACCTCCTCTATGCTGCCAAGAAGATTGATATTTTAGAGAAAAAGGTTGCTTCCTTATTGTCTAAACCCTTTGAGCCTACCCCTCTGGCTACAACACCTCCTGCTGCACCTCCCCCCCTCCCCCATGCCCCACTCCTACAACTATTCCTTTCGCGACCCCACACTGGATGTTGCCCTCATCGTGGATCGCCCTCCCCTCACCTCCCCCGCCTGTAACCCTCCCACCCCACCTGTAGAGGTTTCCCATCCCCCTCTTGCCAAAGTACCTCCACCTGACAAACCTACCCCTCCCAAACGGAAGAGGACTTACTCCAAACGAACCACCACCGCCAAGAGATCTACTACTTCTGCTGTCGCTATCAAAAAAGGGAAATAACCTGCAGCCCCATCCGAGGAAGTTGCTCCCCCTAGGTCTTCCCCTCAGTCTAACCCCCATGGCACCCTACTCACTAGGGATGAACGACGAAAGGCTACTACAGCTCTAGGACTAGACCCCATGCCTCTTTTCCCTTCCGATTCAGATTACGATCTCACTGCAGTTGATCCCTGACAAACAACCTCTTGATCACCGAGGAGGCACGCGCTAAACACCAAGGGTAAAGCCCCAAGCATCTAGGAAGAGTGACACCAGAGTTTATAAGAATGTGGCCATGTGTTGTTTCAGTTTTTCTCTTTCATTTGTCTCTTGTATATATTAGACATTTTTGTTGTGATATTCTATAGATATCTTCTTCCCTGTCTCCCTCTTTATTGCTTTGTCCTAAAACAGTGAGGACACTATTTAGTTTAGGTTTGGGGGTGTGGCATGTATGCCAATAAACCAGTTAATTTTAGTGCAGCCAAGTTAAAAAGGAATAATCGGAAAGAGAATGAATTCACCTCATATTTGTTGTTAAGGAAACCTTCAAAACCATTTACAACTGAAACAAGCTGAAGTTTTAACATTCTTCATGAAGAAAATGTCAAGAATTTTTGCAGGAAGTCTTTAATGTGTGATAAACCAGCAACGAGAAGAGACTGTGAAGATACTCTCCAGAAATTGGATGGAAGGCCATACCCAGTGAGAATTGGGCCTGAAAAATTTTCTTTAAAGAGTGTCTTGGCAATTTTTTCTGCTCTAAGGACTGATGGGATCTAATTTTAATCACTAGAATTTAGGCAAATCCCAATTGAAACAAGCTCAATAGCATTCATGACATTGAGGACATGAAGTAAGGGCATCCCTTGGACAGTTTGAGCCTAAAATGTCCCACCTTTGAACTGCCATTGATGCACACCACTTGAGCCTTAAAAGTCCATATTTTCTTTGATGAAAACCAGAAATTTTAAACCCAAAACCTTTTAACCTATTTTAGTTCACCCCCAATCTGAGAAATCAGGAAGAGGAAGGAGAAGCAAGGTTAGAGGAGCAAGGTGTTAAATCTGGTTGAAAGAAAGAAAAACACATTTGGTAGTATCTGTGGTATTCTGATTTAAAAAATAAAATAAAATAAAATATAAAAAAAAAATAATAATAATATGAGCAAGAGAAGTCATTTCATTGAAAGATTGAAATGACGATTAGAAATTGGCCACTTCAAATCTGAAAGTTCAACAAGTAAATGGAATTGTGCTGACATGAGGAAGGTTGAGTTGCAAATCACCTCTTTACTTTTACAGATTTCTCAATTTTGAATCCCATTCCACCATTTCATTCTTTATAAACCTCACCCATAAGACACATTACAACCCAATAAAATGTCCTTACTGATCTGAAATGGATTGAACCATCATGTGGAGATGAGGATTTGTTTGATCTATGGTGCAAAGAATAGAAAATATCATAAATTAGAGCAATGCCTATTGTAGACACCCAAATTCAGCCCAAGGCCCGATCAATCTGTACTTCGGGAGAGATGTACCCCTGTGCTTCCGATGGCATCCCTGAAGCCATAGGAATCTACCCAGACCCTTAGGAATCACCCTGAACCCTTTCGAACCGTCCCCCAACCCTTAGAGATCACCCCTAAAACCTAGATTCCCTTCCCATACATAACTTGAACCCTTCTGAGCGGTTGAGGGGATGAGAGCTACAGAATTTCACACAGACCATTACCGAGGATGATCCATATACCATTGGAAAGAGGACTTCTCTAGCTTTCCAACAAGCCAAAAATCACCCAATTTGGAGCTATGGTTCAAAGGTTATGGCTGTTCAAAGTTTCACATAAAATCATAGGACTTTTACTCAGGCGTGGATATTACATACGCCTAGCCATTTTTGCCCCATATTAGTCAGGCGTATATATTATATACGCCTGCCTATTTTTGGGGCAATTTTGCTAGGCGTATATAATATATACGCCCAGTATGCATGGGACCCACCACGGGCTTCATCTTCCCAAAGCTCCCCTGTTTTTGGTGAAATTATCTTTAAATCGGGCGATATAATATATACGCCATGACTTAGCTCAAGAATCGCCCCTCGAGCTCGAATTTCCTTCATCTGGTTTGACCTGTTGACCATCCCCTTAGTTGGGGTGGGTGTCTTGAGCTTGGTTGCACCTCCTTTGAGCTTATTTGCAACCCTTAAGTCACCTTTGGCATCACCCCATCATCTACCATTAAAACCAATTTCCCAAAACCCTAGGACCTTGAAAACCTTGAAAACCTTAGATGGAGGATTACCTAATTGCTAAACCACTTAGCTCTTAAGTAAGCCCCTAACCCTCCCCTTCTCTATAAATAGAGAGGCCCCCCTCTTCCTTAAGGGTTGAAAAAATTGGAGGTTAAGGATTTTGAGCTTAAGAGAGAACCCTAGTGAGAGAAAATGCACACATTTTTCCAGAATTCTAGCATGCTTAGTTCATCCATTTCAACCCATTTCCCCCCATTAGATCATTCCCTTTAGCTAAAGTCTAGCCTTGAGTCTTACCCTACGCTCCCTATTTTATCGAATCCTAGCATTAGAATCCATTCTCATACCATTTAAACCATCGAAAGTACGCCAAAGTGAAGGACTTCCACGGTGCAACAAGGGCCCGTGAGCTCTGGCTCACCCCTCTCTTCCTCTACCTTCTTGGTGCTTCCTCCGTCTAAGGATTCAAGCCGTTACGCCGCCAAAATTTCGGTTTGGCTCAAAGCTTGATAGGACTGTATTGCCTTCGAGCAAGGGGAAACTTTGCCCTTTTATTTTTCTTTTTGGCCATAGATAGAGACCGTTACATGCGGGTTGATCGGGTGCCCAAACCCTTCCCGATCGATAACCGAAGCCCCGACCCTAGAGCCTTTGGCGAAGACCGATAAATCAGAGTCATATTTAGCACTTCAGTGCTCAAAATATCGATTTGAAGGTTTCCTGAGTCACCAAAAGCTCCGGGTGGCGACTCTACATTTTCATCTATAGCGAGCACATCGCCGCGACGGGTTCGAGAGGATCCATGGTCGCACACCTATGCTCCTACTTGCAGTCCTATTTGAGGGTTGTAACTGCTCTTGAGCTGAGTGATATGATTTACCCCTCTTCTCTGTACTAATGAGTGAACAGCCCTGGTGAGACTTGGGTCTGAAATCCAATTGATGGGGGAAGTATCTAAGCAGGATCCTCAAATTAATCGTGAGTTATGCATAAAATTTCAGATGAAATGCCGGGATACAAACTGAGTGATGATGGAGAGATTTAAGGAAACTTTCATATTTCCAAATGGATGTCTTTCTGTTGAATTTCCTTTAATTAATTGGCATGACGTGAATTTATTTGATTTGCTTAAATTCAGCTTTAACAGGTTGCACTACTATCAACTAAGTCGTATTGGAGAAGTTTGTGGGTATCTTCACTGAAAACCCTTAGGAGACTTCACTCCTCCACTAGGGATCACCTAGGGGTTTAAAAGGCTTGGTACATGTGCTAAATGCATCAGTGCTCTCTACGAAAGCGACATTTTATTTTTCTTTAGAATTCTCCTTTGCTCAGGGACTAGCTAAGCTTAGGTTTGGGGGTGTGTTAAGCGGTGAAAAATGCCACTTTACACCCTTTAACCTGACCTTTCATGGACCTGCAAGCACACTAATAAGCCTCTGTTGAGTGCATTTCGTAGATAGCAAGGAAATCTAGTAATAATGAAGAAAAGCACTGAAGAATGCCCAATAAGGAGCCATCTCTCAGCACAAGACGGACTCAGCAATAACACACCAAAGGGGTAGCACATCATTGAACCCTTGGAGCGCGTGGCTACAGCAGAGCAAGGTGAAGGAAGTTAAAATATGTTGAAAACGTCATATCGATTGGTCACCTGAAGAGTTCGATAGGAGATGAAAGCATTGAAAGGAAGGAATTTGTACAGTTGAGAAGGGTTTGACAGGATCAGAAAGCAGAAAAAGGAAGAATTCGTGCAGAAGTAAAGAATTCGATAGGATCCAAGAACCTATCGAGCAGTTGAGAGAGAAAGAGAATTCAACCTATCGAAAGCTAGCTTGAGGGAAAGAGGAGACCTATCGGAAGGTTCCTTGAACCCATCGACTGGGCCGTTGAACCTATCGAATGGTCCACTGAACCTATCGAAATAGAAGTGCTGAAACAACACCTATCACACAATTATTTGAACCTTTCGATAGGAACAAAGGTCATCCGATCGAAGCAATAGAATGTGAAACCTTAACTTATCGAATCACTCTTCTAACCTGTTGAAAGCCCCATATCAGGTGCAGGGAAGCTGAAGCATTTAGGCCCAACCTATCGGAACCTATCAAAGAGATCAGGAACCTATCGAAAGAGGCTACAAGCTTACTTTCAACCTGTCGAAAGCTTCTCCAACTTGTTGAAATCGTGTGCTGAACTTCTCAGAAACTAAGTCATGCACACGCTGTGACTTGGTGACCTGCTACACGTAAATCGAGGCACTTTGGTGATCGACACAACGTTCTAAAAGATGCCCTAGGAAACCCTAATCGACCCACATGCTCTAACAGAACTCTAAGAAACTTTGGCAACCTTCTAGAAGGGATTTTTAGCAGGAAAAATAGGGGAGAAAGCTATATATTGAGAACCCCAATTACCATTGGGGAGGATCGAAATTCTGAGCAATTATTCTAGAGATCTGAGCTTGCAGCGAGATTTCATTTTCCCTCCTTTAGCCCAACCATGGTTGGCTAAATCCCTAGGAGCAGCGAGGGGTGAGTTAGATCTGTAATTAGGTAAGGTTAAGAGTGATTGCTGGGGTTAATTGTTGCATACACTACAGATCTGAGAGCATTCCATTATAAGAGTGACCTTGTTTGCAATGTAAATGTTGTTTTCAATGTTTTAATTAGATCTAAAGCTCTTTTGATTCCTCTTGATGCTCAATCGGATTTGTGTAGAGGAGTTGCTTGATCAGCTCACCCACTTAACTGGTAGACCTCTTGGATATCATCTGAATTCCCTTGATCTGATATCTCTATAATTTCCTGCGTCTATGACCTGGAAATTATACCATCTGTAGTGATTTTAATTGTTCTAATTGAGGCTCTGGCTTTGTAGGAGATCTCTAGGATGGTCTGTGATCATTAAAGTGGACAGATGATAACCTTAAGGTAAATCTGAGCTCAGGGCTCAATCGGATTTATCCGCTGCAATCCATGGATTCGATAAAGCCTCTAGGATGATCTATGACCATTAAAGTGGACAAATCATAGCCTTAAGGCCAGGTGGATCCTCTGATTTGAAGTGGAAGTTTTACCCTACAGTTGTGCTAACGGACAGTGCCTGTGGCCAGCTGAGGGACTTATGTGCTTTTGAACCCCTGTAATATGCTTAGCTCGACCTGATTGTAGTGAAGACAATCTCCAAGTTGTTCTTCTCTATTTTCTGAGTCTTTAAACCTTCCATCTGCAAGATCTGAGGCTCCAGATTCGATCCAAAACAATCTGCATTTTATTTGTAGTTTAGTTTAAGTGACCACTAATTTCAAAACTCTCCCCTGCCTTTTAACTAAGGTAGAGATAGCTAGGGTGTCAGATCTCTCACAGATCTGGAGATCTATCCTATTTCCAACTAGCCTCCCTGTGGACATTCCCTTACTCACCACTCTTTTAAAGCTTGCTACAAAGGACCCTTTATCTTGCAGGCCTAGGATCTTTTAGATGTGCTAAATCCACCTCTATTTTCTCTTGATTTTTACACCATAAATCAACACACTAGAAATCCACAACACCTGGCCCTAAAGGAATGGACTCGTATCTAAATGAATTTTGGGTAAGGAGGTGGGCTCGGCGGGGCGATGCGACTGATCAAGGCCGAGGGGTGCGGGGGTGAAGGAACTCTCGTAGGTGTGGCAAAAGTATCGGAGGGTTGGATGCGAGTGATTAAGGTGGAGGGCTGGAAGGAGGATTGACCAGAGAGATCTATGGTGGTGACCTGAGCCGGTGTTGCATGGTTGTGGTTAGGCATGGGGTTATTAATGATTCCTAAGTTCTGTTGGGGTTGGTTATTGTTAGAGTTAGGATTCCTAAGCGCCTCCCAGTCAATTTGATTCCGATCATTCATGTAATAAAACACATCCCGGAGGACCCAGCAGTCTTCTAGGTTGTGTCCCGCGTACCGATGAAATGCGCAATATTTGCTATAGTCTAGATTTGTCGGCCATGGCCGGGGTCTTTCCTGTAGGAATTGGAGGAGATTCTGAGTGTTAAGGAGATGGAAGATATTGGGGATCGTATCAGGTAAAGGGGGATAGTGTTCCTACCTTAGCTGGTAAGGGCCTCTAGCTGGGATGAAGTTTTGTAGTGGGGGTATGTGATTGCAGTTCTACGCATGGGCTGGTCGGTTTTGTGTTATATTCTGATTCTGGTAAGCATTGGGATATTGATTTCTGTTCTGGTATTGGCCCTGATTCTGGTTCTAGCCTTGGTTTTGATTTGCATATCTTTGTTGATTAGTGTCTTGGTTTTGGTTTGTGTACCATTATTGATTTTGGTTTTGCCAGAAATTTCGTGATTGAAAATTTCCGTTCCTAAAGTTTTATCCTTGGTTGACAATGGTGTTAACCTATTCGGTTCATGAGGCTTTATTATTATTTTTTGACTTTGATTCATTAGAAGAGCCTATTTTCGACGTAACTATGGATAGGGCGAGGTATCCGCCTTTGATGTGTCGTGCTAGTTGGGATGCCTGGGAGTGAAGTGCAATGAAGTCGGGGCAATCACTTATGACAAGCGCGCTCTTTAGCGGTTCTCTAGTGTTGTTGACGATAATGTCAACCGAGTCTTTCTCTTTCATTAAAGTGTCGGTCATGGCAGCAAGTTTCCTCCATCGGGCAACGAAGTCAGTCAATTCATCGGGTCCTTGCTTTGCCGCCATCAGATCACTGAGACTAACCATCTCTTAGATCAAGTGTTTATACTGATCCAGGAATTGACTGACTAAATCGTCAAATGTTTCTATCTCATAAAGCGGGAGTCCTGCAAACCAATCTAGAGCTTCTCCTTCTAGTGAGCGTTGGAAATAGTGAATGAGAAGTCCTTGATTATCGCATATGGTACAAAAGAGGGCCAGGTGATGGTTTGGGTTTCCCGTGCTGTTGTAGTTGGTAAATTTTGACGGTTTCAATCCTATTGGTAAGTTAAATTCAATGTCCCGACAAAATTTGTCGAAACCGAATGAGTGATCAGGGCACTCTCTTGGCCATGTATTCATTAAGCATCTTAGGGAGATCTTCAATTTTGATAGTGCTATCTTTTGGAGCAGCCCGCGGGCTAACCTTGTCTAGAGAGTCATCGTTGAAGAATGTGTGAGCAGGCTGTCTCAATGGTGAGGCGCGAGCTGACACCGTGCTTGGGGTAGGCGGTGGCCTTTCCTGTCATTCTTGTTCTTCTGAATATTGTCGTGACCTAATGGTCTCGTAGGCGGCAGGCAGTCCTCAAAGCAATTCCTCAGAGTCATCATCCCCTATTTGTATCCGCTGAATATTGAGCTCTACAATTTGTCGAGTAGTAAGGTTTTGTCAAGTGTTATCATCTCTCCTGTTATGATTATTACCGGCGTGTGGGGTAGAGAAGGAATTTTCTTGATCGCCAGCCATGTTAATCTCAGGTTACTGTTAGCTGGAATCATAAGGTGATTCTTCTTCGTAGACAGAGTTATCGTGATATCCCCACAATGGTGGGTCTCCTAAACTCATTCTTCGCATGTCAGACATCTTGAGTCTTTGATGAAGACTCATATGTTTAAAGGGATTAGAAATGACATGACGAGAAGAAAGAAAAAAGGTAGGAAAATAAAATAAAAAACTAACTATCTAAGAAAGAAAGAGCTCAACAAAAAAGTTCCCATCGCGATCGCCAGTCTGTTGGTGCGCACTTTTTCTGGGTTCCTCTTGGTCCCCATTGAATCAGTGGCCCAATTCTGTCCAAGTGGACTCTGGTAATGCGGTGTTTGGAATGGTAAAAATAATTAAAAGGGGGATTTGTAGGAAGTTTCCTAGTTAGTTGTGATCGCTAGCTGCTGAAATTTAACGATGTTGCAACACGTCAATGATCACACTTTAGAGCGGGTGTGGGTTACTTCTTTACTGAATCGTCTGCCTGCGAACGCCAGCAGCTATCTCTTCCTTATAATTTAGATAGTTTAGTTTTCCTTTTCTCTCCTTATAGTAGCTGTAATTCTAATTGGTTTAAATTTCCTAATTCTACTATGAGTCTAATCAATTTAATATTTTCAATCCTATTGAAAGTCTAATTAATTATGTCTCCTAATTTTACTAGAAGTATAATTAATTTTAGGTGTTGTGGTCCTATTAGAAGTCTAATTGATTTAATTTCCTAATCTTACTAGAAGTCTATTTAATATTAGTCTCCTTATTATACTAGGAATGCAAATTTATTAATTCTAATGAAACTCTCATTAAGTCTAGCATACTGATTATACTAGAATTCTAATTAAAGCAATTATACTAGTTCTACTGTAATTCTAATTAAAGCGAGTAACTAATACTACTAATATTTCAATTAGAGCAATGAATTAATTGTACTAAAATATAATTAAAATAAATAAATTGATTTTACTAGAATTACGATCAGAGCAATAAATAAATTCTACTAAAATTCTAGTCAAAGCAATGAATTATCTGTACTAAAATCTAATTAAAGTAAAGGAACTAATTTTACTAGAATTCTGATCAAAGCAATAAATTAATTATACTAAAATTCTGAGAAAAGGGGTTTTGGGCCCGCTATGCTAAGGAAGATTGGCCTCATTACCGAGTACCCTCCGTAAGCTCCCTTGGGCAAATCGGGTGGCTGAGATTAAAGTAAATTAGATTTTGGACTAGAAGATGGTATTTTTAGATTTTTAGAGTCGTCATTGGAATTATAATTATGGATTAGATTATGAAACTAGAATTTTAGAAGACTAAATTAAGAATTGGGATTTTAAAAATATTAAATTAAGAAATTAAAAACTAGAATTTAAAAATGAAGGACTGAATTCGGGTCCGAAATCAGAAAAGCAGACCGTATGATTAAGGATTGGTTCTAGAAACGAAGAACTTGAACCAGAGATTAATGATAGGACTAAAGATTAAGATTTTAGAACATAATTAAAGTCTAGGGGCGGTGAATTAGGCTATCAGATTAAGGACTGGTTCTAGATTTGGAGAACTAGAACCAAGGATTAAAATTATGGTATGAAAAGGGGCTACGGTGTAAGATTGAAAATTTAGTATTAATAATTAAAACTAAGAAAAATCTTAAATCTAAAGGCTAGAATTAAAACTAAGGTTGGGAACTAAAAATTAGAGTTTTTACCTAAGGTCGGGGTTGCGGAGAGAAATCTCAAAAATTTGAAGCTTGAATCTTGAAATCATGGCTCAATTTCTCACTGTGTTCGTTCTCGGAATTCTCCAGTTTCGAAAATCCCAAAACTTCTCTCTCCAAATTTTAGTCCCCCCTTGGGGCGAATTAGAAAAAAATCTTTTATATGTTTTTCTCTAATTAAATGCCCTATTTCAGGCGCTTAACCAAATTGCACGCCGGTTTTTCGGTGCTTAATCGCTTTGAGTCGATCACCGACTCAGTGAGTGACCGGCTGACTTGCTCAGCGAGTTCCCTAGTTCCAACAATGTTAGGACTAATTGCGCGCCTGGCGTGGAATGCGCAATCTAATTAAGTATCTCATTTGAAGCATTTAATCATGGAAGCTTGGGGGTCAAGGACTGTGACACTAGGTCAGGCATAGGCCAATTGCGCGCTGGTGGTGGGTACTCAATCCGATAGCGAATGCCATGGTGGGTGCGTGATCAAATCTCGAGGTGGTCTGGAAAAGGAAGTCTGGTCTGACAGGGGGATTGATTGCACATGTGTGGTTTAGTGTGCGATCAAATTGCACACGGGGTTTTAGGCAAGTAATTTGGGGCTATCCGAGTTCGGGCCGGGTCTAAAATGCCAAAATATTGTTTCAGCCTATATTTCGACTATATACTATTATTTCAGTATATAGTCTCGCTACGTCGGAATCTGAGTCACAGAGCTATTGTTTCAGTGCATGGTCCCACATTAGGGTTAAAGGAGTCTAAAATGTCAGACTATTGTTTCAATCTGTATTTTGACTATATACTATTGTTTCGGTATATAGTCTCCTTACGTTGGGATCTTAGCCACAGAGCTATTGTTTCAGCCTGTGTCTAGCCATGTACTATTGTTTCAATACATGGCCCCTACGTTAAGGTTATGGGGCCTGAGCCCCAGAGCTATTGTTTCAGCTTGTGTTCAACCATATACTATTGTTTCAATATATGGTCCCAATTAGGGTTATAAGGTCAAAGGTTGATCGAACAGATTTGTAAATTTTGAGAGGGCAAAATGGGGGTGTCTACAGTGGGGGTATTTACACTTTCAGCCTATTCGCCTCCTTCTTTACTCTGAAATATACACTTATCCGCTTCTGAGCAATTGGAGTAAGCATCGCCGTAAGGATGTTGGAATGAAACACCTGGAGATGGGCCTGACATCCCAATTCGACCTGCTGATCCCAGAGCAGGTAAGGCTATTTTTACTCTTTGTCAATTCAGAGTTTCTCCTTGATATTGTGATGTATGTTTGACTGATTGGACACTCCTTGATTTGGACAGGTTGTATACAACCCCTATATTGGTTCTCCTTATTGGGATTGAGCCGTTGTAGGTCCATCTCGCTTCTTCATCGATCGCCGCATCATCTTTTTCTTTGGGGCTTGGGCCAGGGTTTACTACCTGGGGGAGCAGGTAGTTAATCAGTATCGGTACTATTCTGCCATACCCTCGGCTCCTCCAACAAATGTCATGGCGCCCATTGGTAGTATAGAGGAGCTCACTACCGGATTCCTTCAAAACGGGGTCCCCATCGATGCCTTCTTGATGCCTGAAGACTATTGGATGTGGTATTTGTATTTGCCTTATCGGTCTCTTCTCCCACGCTTCGTTCCTGGCACAAACTTCTTGGCTTTTGGCAGCCCACGTTCTTAGGTACTTCCTCTTTCTCTTTCAGATCGGTTCCCTGTAGCTTTGACTGACTTGTGATCTTTACTAATAGGAACCCTATTTCTTTTCATAGTTTGAGCAGGGAGGTGATTCTTACAATGATGATGGGGCGACTGTGGGTACTACTGCGGTCTCAGGAGCTGGACCTTCATCTGGGGCTGGTCCTTCAAGCCCCTCTAGTACTGGTGCTTCGAGTAGCTCGACTGCTGAGGTCCAGGGGACCTTTAGGTGCCTTGATGATGCTTTTCTGACGGGCTTATGCACGGCTATAGAGGAGCAAGCTCGTATCTCTGCTGAAGTGATCCGGGCTCCCCCTCCCATGTTAGTTCTTAGGGTAAGTCTTATCTATCTACTCCTTTTAGAGAAATGCTAATGTTTGTGCCTTATCGCTGATATCTTTCTCTCTAAATGCAGGACTATGAGTCGGCCGTGAATTAGGCTGAATATTACCGCAACATTGTCGGTCTCAGGGATGTGGAAGTGTTGAGTATCATTCTGACCACTCTTTGATTATTGCCTTGCTATTTATCTTTCAACTGGTCTGATTGGTTGTTGGCTTATAGACTGCTCGTGAAAAGGAGTCGCGCTACTTACTCAGCCAGCTTTCTCAGGCATGGACCAGGGTAGGAGACATTCGAACCTATCAAAGCTCCTCACGTCAGCGAAAGAAATCGAAGGGCGCCAACAAGGATTAGGCTTAGCTTCTGCCTTTATGAAATTTTTAAATACTTTGGGACAATATTTTGGGATTTTAATCAAATTGTAACAAATATTATGGCACTTGTTCATTTGATTTAGATGATTTTCAGTGTTGAATGTTAATGCTTTTTCCTTTATTGCATGCTCTATTTCACTAGTATTATATCAGATTGTCTGTAGGATGAATTGATGATTGCTTGCAAATGGCCCTTGAGGGTGCATACCTTGGTGGGGATTGTTCCTGCACAAATAAATGATTTAAAGTTAGGTGTATTTCAAAACCCTTTTTTATGTCTATGAATGTAGTCGAGGTACGCAATCAATGCAAGCTGGCTAGGGGGTCCAGCAAAGACAAAACCTCCCCTCAAAACCCTCTATATTTACTGTAAAAGGGTCAAAGTGGTCTGGCGCGTGTATTACATGTGCCATGCCAATCCTGGGAGAAAATACACTGGTGCATGTAATACATGTGCCAAGAGCTTCCTGGGGGGCAGTGGACCCTTTTAAGCCCAAGAAAGCCCATTTTCTATCTCTTTTCACTTTGGTTTGGAATTTTCTGCTGCCTTTTTCTCTCCTTGCTTTCCCAAGGGTGGGTCCATCGTCCTACATCAAATTTTTACTCTTTTGAAAAATCCTTGTATGTCAATGGACCCACTTCCCAACCCTCCCTTACCAGTAGGGTCCAAAATCAATTTACTCCCCTCTTTGGGCTTGGGGCCCAGTTTTCTCAAAAGTTGGCTTGGGAGTTTGTATGAGAGTGAGCTCACTGATCTAGAGTGGCTTCGATTGTCTTGCCTCTCATCCTTCCTTGAGGTTCCTCCACGATGGGACCTACTTCATGCAGCGACCTCCTTATGGGATGTAAATGTCCATGTATTCCATTTTGGGAAGAGGGAACTATCTCCCTCACTTGAAGAGCTCTCCAATCTGTTAGGCTTGAAACTACATAGAGGCCTTGCAAGAGTCATGCCGAAGCCGGGCTGCGTTAAAGCCGTCCACCTCACTATGGGCTTGAAGAAATCTAAATATGAGAAAAGTCACATGGGAGGGCCCACCAGGTGCTCAATAAAATTCCTAAGAGAACTTTTCAGTGATGAAAGACTTCAAAAATTGCCAGTTAGGAACGCTTTCAATGTGAAGACCTCTGCTCTCGGTCTCATTTCTGAAATCCTTTTCTTCACTGGGGGAGAGAGCTTTTCTCTTGCTCTTTATGACATTTTGACAGAGTTAGAGGGGGGGCGGTCAGTGATGCATTGGGTCTTAGCCGAGCCCTATCGTTGTCTTGATGCTTTCGCTCTGGGCAAGGTGGGGTGCCTCAGGGGATGTCCGCTTCTGCTCCAGGTATGGCTAGGAGAGCATCTTGCCATTTTGGGACCAGTGCCTCGCTTCTATATCGTTTGTGGTAAGGTGGTCAGATGATTTTTGGGCAAGTGCCACATGCTTCCATAGGGAGATATGTTAGAGTTGAAGCTTTAGCTGACCGATGAAAAGCTGGTATGGAGACTTCCTTGGTTGGATCGAACCTTCCCAGTGGTTTGCTCTAGAGATCATGAGGGCATTACCCTCATTGGATTGACTGGCAGTACCTTCTACTTCTCATTTCGGGTGCTGCGTCAGTTTGGCTGCTCTCAGCAGGTGCTTTGTGGGATGTAACCCCCATTATGTGATTTGATATTTTATTGAGGATCCTCTGGGGAAATGGATTAGATTGCTGCTCTTTGGGAGATGTGTCAGTCGATGCTCATGTGTGATTTGGAGCAGGGAGATTCAGTTCCGTCCTCCCGAGAGTATGAGGCCTGGCTATTGTCTGAGCAGCCTTCTGTTGATCATCTGGATCAGGTAGAGTGACAACGTGGGAGGTCCTTGGCCGAAGGAGTCGGTGCTTCGAGCCCATATTGAGCTACTGACGGATGAGAAGAGGATCCTGCAAGAGCTCGAAAGTGATACAGGAGTCTTCATGGTCGTTGGATGACTGAGCAGAATGCCCGGGAGGATGGTTTTTGTGTGGAGATTCGTGCCTTGAAGCATGAGTTGGGTCGTTGATTCCCTCCTACACATATCTTTTTACACAAATCAGACTTAGAAAAAGGGGCGTAAGAAACCCCTATTCAGATACACACATTTTTTTGGTATAGAGATTTTATTTATGTTTTTGTTATTTTTCTATCTTTATATAAAGGAAAGAAAAAGAAAGCCAGACATCACACCAATTATTTTTTGGGATGTGGTGTATGGGAGATATGGGGTTGTGAATGAAAAAGGAAAATCTATTATCTTACAAACAACGTGCTATTTCTTCTATCTTTTGACTTGATGGAATTCTTTTTAAGCATGTTTTTGGTTTGACGCCTTAATTATGGGGTAGGATGATGGGTCCTCCCTTGAGCATGATCGAACCCCCTTCACATGGTTGGATTTGGATAAGGCTCAGCAATTTTTCCTGACTAGAACACCTATCCATTCGGATTGAATCAACTCTTTTCCTCAAGTCGTACATTTGATGATGCAATCTTGAAGACACACTTGGTCAGGACCTGATTGGAGCTAACATGAGCGACCCAGTTGAAAATTGGGTATCGTAGGAGAGTGGTCGAGGGATTCATCCTCATTTTTCAACATCATTCCTTTTCAAACCTTTCTTTTTTCATATATTTTTTTTAATCCTTTTTACTCATAACGCCCGATGTGGGTTTTCGTCATGCCCGTTACTTCCCTCTTTTTACCCGTGGCGCCCTCTCGGGTTTTCACCACGACCATGGTTTCTACTTTCTTACCTCAAGTGCCCTTTCAGGTTTTCACCTGGTCTGCACAAACTCGCTCTTTTTACCCGTAACACCCTTTCAAATTTTCACTACGTCCATCTTGCTTTGAGCTTGTATTTATTTATTTATTTTCTTCTTCTTTTAATTTTTCTAAAGCCATGACATGGACGTCGATTTTGTCATAGCCGGCGGGATGGGGTTCTCATTGTCTCCTATTAATCAGTGAAAAATACTATTTTTCACCTCCTAACCTGACGTTTGATCGACTTTTGAGTTGAATAATAATGTCTCTTGAGTATGTTTTGAAGTTAGCAATAAATTGCAGTCATAGTGCAAACATCCATCTAAAAATGACAAGAAGAGACCTGCTGGAGAGTTGCATCAATACAGAATAGATTCAACAGTTGCTCAAATAGCCCAAGCCATCAGCCATCAAGCAGATTCATAGAAACTCAAAATTCTATGGCAATGGCTTGCGTCCAACTGTGTATACATGGGAGCAAACTAGCAGCTGCATTTGATGAAGAATGAACCCCTCAAAGGCTACTGAGTGCTGGACATATGAAAGCCAGCACCCCCAAGCAATGTACAAGCTGTGGAAGCAAAAAAAAGAACCTATCGAGAGGTTATTTCAACCTATCGAGAGGTTCTAATAAAGAGAAATGACGCTGTCAAGAGGTTTACAGAACCAGTCGAGTGGTTTCAACTGAGAAAAAGAACCTGCCGAATAGTGCAGAAGATCTTGTCGAGAGGTCACTTGAAGCAGCCATCCTCTCGAAGTACATAATGCTAAAATCAAACCTATCGACAGGTTCCCTGAACCTATTGAACAGTCAGTGTCATCCTAGTGAGAGGATACTTGAAGCTACATTGAATCTCGTGAGGTTGCCATCAACCTTTCGAGAGGATGGCTAAAGCTAGCGCAAGAGTTGATCATTGAATTCATCCTGTCGAGCATTTCAAATGAACTTGTCGAAGGCTAACATGAACCTGTCGAAGGCTAACATCAACCTATCGAATGGAGCATAAAACATACTCAAAACCTGTCGAGAGGTTCTCTGAACCTCTTGAAGCACGATTTTGGAACTTCTCAGTTGTAGTTGAGAAGGCACATCACTTCAGTGCTCTGTTGCACATGTCCCGAGGCATGCTAACAACCTTTAAGGTAATTTTTGGAAGTCCAGGGACACGAATGAGAAACTCTCTACTCCCCCGCATGTACTTATCCAATTCCAACCAATTTGTGGGAGTTTCTAGAAGAGAAATCAGCCACATCAGCAACCCAAAATAACATAATTATTCTCTTTAGTGCTGATTGGCTGAAATAGATCTGAGATAGCGGGGGAGAGTATAAATAGAGGAGAAGCCTAACAAAAAGGGAATCTAGAAATTTAGAGAGCTTAGAGATCAAATTCAAACTCCTTTTCCCTCCAAAATTCCATCCTTCTTCCCCCTTTCCCATTCTCTCTTTAGCCCAACCATGGTTGGCTAAATACTTGTAGCAACTAGAGTGAGGTAGATCTATAAAAATTGAGAGGTTTGAGAGCTTTGTATGAGGATTGGATGATGCACAGACAGCAGATCTGAGAACAATATATTTAAGTTGTATTGAATCAATAAATTATTGGTTGTAAAGTTCATTTGAATCTATAGATCTTCTGGTTCCATTAGATTCTCAATCGGATTTATGTATTTGGGAATGCCCATTCATTTAAATCTCTTGATTGCTATCTAATTTCCCTAGATTTAATATTCATGTGGATGCCTGAGGTTGTGGCCTTGCATCCACAACACCTACAGTGATTCTATTGTTCTAATTAAAGCCTTTGTATTGGAGGAAATCCCTAGGATGATCTGTGACCATTGAAGTGGATAGATCATAATCTTAAGATCAATTCAATCTTCTGGTTTAGCTTAGATTTTTCCACCTTGCATTTGTGCTTGTAGCAGATGAAGGATAGCTGCAAATCAATCCCCTGTATTACTGATTAACCAATCAATTTTTAGTGAAGACCAAATCCCAAGCTGCTATTCTCCACATTTGCTATTAATTCCCCAAAACCTTTTCTCTATTTCTTCAAATCTATTTTCTACTCGTCACCGGATCATTAGCATTTAGATTTAATATTCTGTAGTTTAGTATAGTGACAACCCCTAAAAACCTCTCCTCTTTCCTTTCTTGTTTTGCCTTAAATTAGGATAGGTTAGAGTGGCAAATCTGTTCTAGATCTAGATATTTACTACATTATTCAGCACATTTTCCTGTGGACATACCCCTACTTACCTTTCAAAACTTGTTACAACAGCCCTGAATTCTTATAGGCCTGTGCCTTACCTTGGTGTCTTTTGTTGTGAGTTTTCTTTTAGTTTAATGTTTTTAACATCTTAATAATAGGAAGATAGGCAATACAACAAGTTTTTGGCACCGTTGCTGGGGATCAGTGTTTTTAGAAGTGGTGGATCTAAGTTTTTCTTATTTTAGATTGTAGATTTGTAATTGTCGGTTTAGTGTTTGACTAATTGCCTCTTTAGTTTTTTGTAGTTTTCTGAATTTTTGCAGATTTTGAGCTGTGGCTGAGAGGAGAAATTTTGCTAAAAGGAGGTGCAAGCTGTGTATGAGTTTGCATTTCCTTACTCTTTTATATTTCTAGATATGTGAATATTTGAATCTGCAGAAATAGTTTTTGTGTGTTCGTGTTTGTTTGTTAAAATTTGTGTTGCAATTTTATATGTTATACATTGTGTTTGTGTGTGGTGTATGTTTGGAAGGAGAACTCATCCCTGAAATTTTACCATTAAATCTTGAAGTTAGGAGGATTCTTATGTCTAGAAAAGCTACACATACACCTTCTGAATCTGAGATTGTTGAGAGAATATTTTACACCTGGTGCATATAATTCTCTTATTTGTATACAATTTCCTATTGTTAAAGGAAATTATGAGATCAAGTCTTCAACAATTCAGATGTTACCTTCTTTCTATGGGTTGAGTAAAGAGGACCCATACAAACATGTTGATGAATTTCTTACTTTGTGTACTACTTTTAATGTTGCTGGTTTGGGGCCAGAATTCATCAAGCCTAGGCTCTTTCCTTTTTCATTAAAGGATAAAGCCAAGGCCTGGTTGTCTAGGCTCCCAACCAATAGTATAAACTCTTAGAATGACCTGCAATGTCAATTCCTAGCTAAATTCTTTCCCATGTCTAAAACAAGTTGAGAAAAAACATCATATCATTTTCTTAATTCTCAACTGAAAGCTTCCATGAGGCTTGAGAAAGATTCAAAGTTGTTAAGGCAATGTCCCCATCATCAAATTCCTCAATGGAAACTTGTAGAAAGTTTCTATCAAGGAATTGATTCAAAAGGCAGAAAAATGGTAGATGTCTCTTGTGGAGGTACATACCTTTGTAAAATAGTTGATGAATCTTGAGAATTATTTGAAGTTATTGGAGAGAATTCAATATAGCAGGAAACCATGCCTAGGGACAATGAGTCTCCAGCTAAATTGATGAAAGAGAACACAACAAGAGGAAAAATGTATGAGGTCAGTGGTTACAATGATTTGGGAGAAAGGTAGATAGCTTGACTCAGAAGTTTGATAAACTAATGGGAGCAATGTAGTCTCCAATGGCTGCTAAAGTGGAAGAGGTTGTCTGATATGCCAGTTCCCCACTCACTCCCTTGAAGAATGTCCCTCTGCTACACAATTTCCAAATTTGGTTATGGAGCATGTTAATGTTGTTCGATCCTTTGGACAGCAACCAGCTGCTAGTTATCCTTAGAGAAACCACCCCAAGTTGAGGTGAAGGCAAGATAATTTCCAAAACCAGTAGCAACAACAACAGCCAATACCCTATAGAAATGCTCAGCGTTATTAGCAGAATTTATATTCAAGGTTCCAATACCAACAGCCTATAGACCAGCCAATGGCACAACTTGTGCATCAAAATGCACCAGTCCCATCACCCTCTAGGACACTCTCATTTGAAGAGCAGGCTCTCGCTTCATTGCAGAACTTGGGCTCTTTGTCTTAAACAGTTAATTCTCATAACTAAAGTATTAAGAAGATAGAGGACCACCTTGGTCAGCTATCTAATACTTTGACTAGGAGAGAAGAGGGAATATTGCCTAGTCAGCCTATCAATAATCTAAAAGGTCAGTATATGTGGGTGAGTCTTCTTCATCACATGAAGAAGCTAAATCTGTCACCACTTTGAGAAGTGGGAGGCTGGTTGACAACAAAGTTGGTTTTGAGTCTGAGAAGAGTACAGAAAAAGAAAGAACAGTCCATCATGATATGTAGCAGGAGCAGCATGTGAGAAATAAGGGGGGTATTGATGAACCCCAGCAAAAAAATAAAACAGAAATAAGAAAAAAATTGATGAGATTGCTAAGGCAATAAATGAGAGATCAGTCCCTCATTTACCATTTCCCAATGCACTTCAAGCACCTTCTCCTTTTGATAAGAGGAATGCTAAAGTTGAGAAAATGATGGAAATATTTAAACAAGTAAAGATCAATTTACCTTTACTTGATGCAATCAAGCAAGTGCCAGTCTATACAAAGTTTTTGAAAGATTTGTGCACACACAAAAGACAATCTAGGATATACCTATCCAAGAAGGTCTTTTCTGTTGAGAAAGTGAACCAAATGTTGTCTACTGCAACCCTAACAAAACTCCAAGACCATGGAGTTCCTACTATCTCTTACATCATTGGGGATCACACCATTGAAAAAGCCTTGTTAGATTTGGGGGTCAGTGTGAATCTACTTCCATATTTAGTATATGAGAAGTTAGGTTTGAGAGAATTGAAGTCCACCCATGTGGTATTACAGCTGACTGATAGATTTTAAAGGAGGTCAGTGGGAATAATAGAAGATGTGTTAGTTGGGGTTGACAAGTTTTTTTATCCAACAGATTTTTCTGGTTCTTGGCATGGAACCAAGTAAGTGCACTACCTCCATTCCTGTAATTTTGGACATGCCTTTCTTGGCCACTATCAATGCCAATGTTTATATACAATGTAGATCAGGTGCAATGAAGGTATCCTTTGACAATATATAAGTAAAATTGAATGTCTACAATGCAGCAAGTCAGCCTCAGTTGGATAGTGAGGACTGCTTTATGATTGATGTGCTGGATAAGCTTCTGAAAGAAACTTTACCCATGCTGCTACATTGTGATGACATGTTTGATGTTTTTGAAAATATTTGTAATGAAATTATGAAAGAAAAGGCCCGCACACCTATGATTTAAGAGGTGAAAACCTTAAATTCTGAAGTGGGGCTAGCAGCAAAGTATCCTCCTTGGAAACCAGTTGTGTTGCCTCTTGCACCACTTTCTAAGGCACCTTTGTTGCCTTCACTCATAAGTCCACCTGATGTGGAAATAAAATAGCTTACCAAGTCTTTGAAATATATATTTTGGGAACAAATCAGAAGTTGCTTGTGATAATTTCTTCATTCCTCATCGAGGAGCAGGAAGAAGAGTTGTTGTGTGTGTTGAAAAAGCATAAGAGAGCAATAGGGTGGACTTTTGTTGATCTTGGAGGAATCAATCTTGTTGTTTATATACATAAGATTTACCTGGAAGAGGGTTCCAAATCCTCTAGATAGATATAGAGAAAGTTAAACCCCCACATGTAAGAAGTAGTGATGAAGGAGGTGGTTAAATTGTTAGATACAGGAGTCATCTATTCCATTTCAAATTTTGAATGGGTGGCACCTACTCAGGTGGTACCTAAGAAATCTAAAATCACTGTGGTTAAATCAAATTCTGGTGAGCTAACTCTAACAAGGGAGACCACTGGTTGGAGGGTGTGCATTGATTATAGAAAGCTTATTTCAAAAATCAGAAAAGAAAATTTTCCTTTGCTCTTCATAGACCAGATTTTGGACAAGTTAGCAGGCAAAGCTTTTTATTGCTTTCTTGATGGATTCTCTGGGTATAACTAGATTCCTGTGTATCCACAAGACCAGGAGAAAATAACTTTCACATATCCATTTGGCACCTTTGCTTATAGAAGGATGCCATTTGGATTGTGCAATGCCCCTGTAACTTTCTAAAGGTGTATGTATGCCATCTTTTCGGATATGATTGATCAATTTTTAGATATATTCATGGATGATTTTTCTGTCTTTGGGGACAATTTTAGCTAGTGCCTACATTTTCTCAGCCTAGTGTTGTAGAGATGTGAAGAGACAAACTTGGTCTTAAGTTAGGAAAAGAGTCATTTTATGGTCAACCAAGGCATTGTCCTTGATCATGTTATTTTCCACAGAGGGATAGAGGTAGACCAGGCTAAAATTGATTTGATTGCACATATGCCCCCACCTAAAACTATCAAATAGGTCAGATCCTTTTTGGGGCATGCTGGTTTTTACAGAAGATTCATCAAAGATTTCAGTAAAATTTAAAAACCCCTTTGTCACCTGCAGTGTCAAGAGGCTCCTTTCGTATTCAACGATGAATGTCTCACTGCTTTTGAGTTTTTCAAAGGATGTTTGACCTCTGCACCTGTCCTACAAGCCCCTGATTATTCTTTACCATTTGAGCTGATGAGTGATGCATCAAATTTTGTAATTGGTGTAATTTTGGGGCAAAGAAAGGACAAGTTACCTTGTGTGATTGCTTATGTAAGCAAGACAATGATTGATACTCAGTTAAACTACACCACAACTGAGAAGGAGCTATTAGCCATTGTCTATGCTTCGAAAAAATTCAGGTCTTATGTGTTAGGATCTAGGATTGTGGGGTTCCCAGACCATTCAGCCATAACATACCTTTTGTCTGAAAAGGAAGCCAAGCCAAAATTAAACAGATGGATCCTCCTATTACAGGAGTTCGAACTTGAGATTAAAGACAAAAGAGGGGTTGAAAATATGGTTGCAGACCACTTGTCCAGGATCCTAGCTACTGAGTTTGATGGACTGCCAGTCAATGATTCATTTCCAGATGAGCAGCTTTTTGCTGTCAACATGAGTGCACCTCGGTTTGCAAACATAGTTAATTATCTAGCAGTGGGTAGGATTCCCCCACATTAGAATAAAATGGATAAGGATCTATTTTTCTCTCAGATCAGATACTATATGTGGGAGGATCCATACCTTTTCAAGAACTGTGCAGACCAAGTTGTGAGAAGGTGTGTACCTGAGATTGAATTCCATAGCATACTAACAATGTGAGATGAACAGGCTTGTGGAGGCCATTTCAGTGGAAACAAGACTGCTGCAAAAGTACTTCAAAGTGGATTCTATTGGCCTACCATATTCAAAGATGTAGTGCAGTATTGCAGATCCTGCGAAAGATGTCAAAAAATGGGAAGTATTTTTAAAAGAAATTCCATTCCTTTACAGCCCATTCTTGTAGTTGAATTGTTTGACATTTGGGGTATTGACTTCATGGGTCCCTTCCCTCCTTCTTATGGGTATAATTTTATTCTTGTAGCTATGGACTAAGTGTTCAAGTGGGTTGAATTCATAGCCATAAGAACCAATGATCACAGAGTTGTCATCAATTTCTTGAAAGATAATATTTTCTCTAGGTTTGGTACCCCCAGAGCTATCATTAGTGATGGGGGAATCCATTTCTGCAATAGGCATTTTGAAAATTTGCTTAGAAAGTACTCTGTGACACACAGAGTTGCCACCCCATCCCACCCACAGACCAGTGGGCAAGTGAAAATTTATAATAGAGAGATCAAATACATTCTAGAGAAAACGGTGAGTGGAGATAGGAAGGATTGGTCCCTAAAGTTGACTGATGCTCTTTGGGCTTATAGAACGCCTATAAGACCCCAATAGGGATGTCTCCCTTTAGGTTGGTGTATGGCAAGGCATGCCATTTACCAGTAGAATTAGAACATAAAGCTTATTGGGCTATTAAGACATTAAATTTTGATCTAACTATTGTTGGTAT
The DNA here is from genome assembly GCA_021018995.1 of Chloranthus sessilifolius. NCBI lineage: Eukaryota > Viridiplantae > Streptophyta > Magnoliopsida > Chloranthales > Chloranthaceae > Chloranthus > Chloranthus sessilifolius. The sequence goes on from CM037596.1 coordinate 47,884,876, forward strand.
GCACAGGAGGTTGCAGCTATCAAAACTTGAAGAGCTGAGATTGGATGTCCACTCTAATGTAAGGATTTATGAAGAAAAGGCCAAAGCTTTTTATGATAAGTATTTGGTGAGAAAGGAGTTTGCTGCAGGCAATAAGGTATGGTTGTTTAAGTCAAGATTAAAATTTTTCTCAGGCAAATTAAAATCTAGATGGGATGGACCTTATATTGTAATGCATGTATCCCCATCTAGCGTTGTTAAAATCATGGATCCCAAGGATGTTAGGATCATGAAAGTCAATGGTCAAAGGCTCAAAATCTGTGTTGAAAATGTGGTAGAGTCTGTGGTGACCATTCACCTTCAAGAAACTCCAAAGTGTGAATGATTGTCAACATTGTATATTATGTACCATAGCTGTCATGATGTTGCTATTTTTATTTTTTGTCCGTTAGATCTATAATTTTTACTTAGTTTTTTCATTTACAATAATAATTCAGTTGTGTTGAGGTCAGGAAGGTCTCTAATGCATGAGAAATAAATGGAAACAAAGGTGGATTGATGAGTTGGTGTGAATGTAGACAAGTGTACTGATGTGAAGTGAGTTTGGATAAAACAGAAGCTGTCGAGGGGTGGGAGGAGTAATTTGAAAGGTTCTGAAAGTGATTGAGGTGATTTCGACAGGTACTGAGACCTGCCAATGGGATGAACCTAGTTTTCAAGAGGTACTGAAGGTATTTACTGCAATTTCGACAAGTTCTGTGTACCTGTCGAGAGGTTGAGAAACCTCTCGGAACCCTAAATGTTAAAAACTTGAAACCTGTCGAGAGGTTGGATGAACCTCTATTATAAATTTTTGAAGCCTATATACTTGTCAAGAGGTTTGATGAACCTCTTAAAACCTTCAGCCTAAGAGTCAAGTGATTTTAATTGTTCGATAGGTTATTTCATCCTGTCGAAATCTTCTTCCCATCCTGTCAAAATTGTATTTTACTTGTTTAAAACCTATTGATAGGTTCAGTCCATCAATTCGACACCTTGAGCTGAAATCCCTATTCCTCCTCTGCACGAGTTTCCAGCCTCTTGTTTCTTCTCCATCTTCCTGGCTCTAGTTCCAACCACCTTGCCATTGCTCCAATTGCATCAGTTTTGCAAGGCCGATATTTTGCACCTGGTTTGTGCTGATTTGGTTTTGTGTGCTGCTAGTTCCGAGAAGCCCTAGTTTGTTTTTGAATAAGTTCTTCTTCACCTTCATCCTTGTGATTTCTCAGAATTATAGTTCTATATTTTTGGAGGATTTACAGTGTGTGTGATTAATTAATTGAGGAAGGAAGATTGTTGTATTTGTTGAGAAGCATTGTTTGGATTTTGAGTCCCAATGGCTGAGTTTGATGAATCTCTAACCTATTTGCTCCAATCCCCTTCCCAATCCACCCCGAAATCCACCAGGAAGCCCAGTAGGTTAGCCACACAGCCCTAGACCGACCCACATGCGAAGAGGAAACTAGTTGTGGTTAAACCTAAGAAGGCACATAAATTCAAGAAAGCAAAAATTATTGAGGAGGTTACTGAGGAAATGCCTAGACCTAACCCTGAGCCAGAGACTCAATTACCTGTGACCTTGACAACTCCTAATGAGTTTGTGGTCTACCTTATTTTACTAAGGTAGAGGAGTGCAAGGAGACCTTGGCCTACTTGGAGAAGGCATCCTTGACACCTCTTTTGACTCCATTACAAGAGAAGGTATACCCAAGATTGGTCAAATTATGGTATCAGAACATCAAGTAAAAGAAGATGTCAGGGGTGACTGATCCTACCCCTGTGGTGTTCGTTGATGACTGGGAGCTAGTAGTGGATTACCAGGCCATTGGGTTGGCAATGGGAGTCCCATTTTTATATGATCCAACCAGCAGTTTGGGAGTCCCTGACAGTGTGTCCTTTAGGAACATGGCTAGACACTTGACTCAGGGAATTGTTGGATCTAGTGAGTCATTGATGAGGAGAGAGCTAGACCCCAGCTTGTTTTTAATTGATACCAATTGAGAAAGAATGTCTATGTCAGTGGGCATCATCAGGAGAGAAGAACCCCTATAGTGGATGCTCTTTATTTCTTCTCCAAGGGCCAATTCTTTATTGCCCCTTAGCTGGTATTTGAGGCCATGGTGGATGTACATGACAAAATAAAAAAGGGACAGGTGTTGCCAGGATTGCCTTACAACCGACTCATTACTGCTCTGCTAAGGCAAGGGAAGTATGTAGTGAAGAAAGATGAACCTACTGAGGGTTTGAATCAAAAAGAGGTTGGGAGGAGAGCTTGGTCCACTAGTATGAATCTGATTGGGAAAGGCAAGAAGAAGCCAGTTGAGAGTTTTGAAAAGGAAGCACCTCAGGTGACCAGCTCAGCAGCTACAACTATGATCTCTACAGCTCTAGCAACTAGCTCGGTTCCTTTACCTATGACCTCTACTGTTACCTCTGTTGTTGTCACTCCTACTCTTGTGACAGTTGTTGTTGTCAGTTCTGCCAGTATCCTCCCATCCACCACCATACCTTCCATTTCTGTCCCAATCCCTTCCAGCAGCACATCCATTCCCTCTACCATCACAACATTTACCCTTGTATCAGCTCCTCCTACTATCAAGCCAATATTAACCTTGCCTTCACCACCCATCAAAACCACCTACCAGACAAAAACCAAGCAAGCCACATCCCCAACCTTAGAACCTTTAAGCCCTGAACCAGCAACACCACTTCCATTTGACCAACTCACTTCCATCTCACCCACTCCATCATCCCTACCTTTTGCTACTGACCCTGCTACTTCTTGTTCTCCTATCCATACTCAAGAGCTTGAACACTTCACCACTGAGGGGTATTCATCCCAAATAGATTCCATTGTGAAAGATATTGGGCATGAGTACTCTCCTTTACTTGACTCTACACAACCTATACCTTTCCATCATGCTTCCACATCTCCTTTCTAGCCTATTATATCCATTCCACCTGTTATCCAAGCTCAAATTCTTCCAGATGCCTCTGCTCAGATCCTTTCCCTTCCCACATCCATCCTAGCCCAGCTTCAGACTAACACAAAAAACCAAACTCTCATAACCACCGGTCTGCATACCATTCAATCAACCTTAATTCCATCTACCTCAGCCACTCTACCTCTTACTACTCCTACCCTTATACCCAATCCATCACCACCACATCTTTCTCCTCCATCTTCCCCTGTGGTGGTCACTTCCATAATTGCTACCATACCTTCATCTCCTCAGCTAACTCCTGTAGTAGCTACTTGCAATGCTGCTACTCAAACTGATTTTGATGAGGAAGATTCACCCCTTCATGTTACCTAGATTGACCTAACAAAACCAGACCTCCCATTTTTACCCTTCACCTACCCTTCCACCCCACTTGAGTCAATTGTTGAGGAGGAGTTGCCACTTTCCTTCATCTTACCACCACTTCCACAACTTGAACTGCCCATCACCCCTTCCTCCATGGACGACCCTCACCATTGGGCCATTGTCCCATAGGGATCTAACACCATTTCACCTTTGCCATCCCTCACCAAAGCCATAGAAGCGAACCCCTACGTTGGGGAGGATGTCAGATTTTTAGTGGATATTGTCCTGGCCTTGACACAACAGGCTTATGAAGTAGAAATTGAACCTGTTTTAGAGGCCCATAGGAAAGAGGAGTGGAGGCTATGGCAGATGGTCCTCAACTCTCTCAACTTGTACAAGGTCTACAAAGACAAATCCATCATGCTTTCCAAACTTGTAAAGACCATATCCCTCTATCCAGCTCTGAAATCTGCTGAGTCAACTAGTATTTCCATCAAGGAGCCTGGCATAAAGCCAAAGAAGAAGAAGAAGCGAGCTGCAATCAAATCCACACAGGATGCGTCCAGTGCAGAGCAGTGAAGAAGGACAAGAACCCTTATGAAGAAAAATATGCTTGCACCCCTCCTTTGGTTTTAAGTTCAAATGCTGAGTCTGATTAGGTGTAGAATAGTTGGTGTGTTAAGATTCTGTATTACTATTGTTCTAGGTAGTTTGGTTGTATATAGTTTTCTGTTTGCATTTTTTCCTCTCTATAACTGATGTGTGATGCCTCTTTTGTATACAGGTCATTGTAATGAAATATTCCTTTTATCTGCAAATTGTATATATCTTTGTTGTTCATTTTTATCGTACTTTGTGTAGTTTTATTTTGCCTTTACCCTGTTGTTTCTAGTTGTTATATGTCTGAAACAGTGAAGACACTATTCATCATAGGTTTGGGGGTATAGCAGGATAATTTTGAAAAAAATAAAATAAAATTATGAGATAGTTAAGCTAAGTGCAATGGTGTGAATGAGACCAAAATAAAATTAGCAAAATTCCAACTGTGTGATTTTGAAAAGGAAGATTTAAAATGTAGGATAGACTGTTTAATGTTTGGATCCTTTAAATCCATCACTTCCATGTAGGAGATCGTTGTCATAATCAGTATATAGTGAACCATTAAGGAGAGAAAAAGTAAGAACATGCCTTGTGAATCCAAAGGAAGACCATACCCAGTGAGACTTGGGCTAGAAAACTCTATTTGAAGAGTATTTGGCATTTTTATTCTGCTCTAAGAACTGTTTGAATTTAGTTCTTCTGGCTAGAAGTTAGGCACTCCAAATTAAAGAAAAGTGACAGTACGCATGACATTGAAGATATGATGTAAGGCCATCCCTTAGACAGTTTGAGCTAAAAATCCCTACCCTTTGAACTGCCTTTGTATACACCATTTAAGCCTGAAAATTCCATTCTTCTTTGATAAAAACCAAAACATTTTTTTGAACCTGAACCTCTTGACCTTTTTCAATTCCCTCAATCTAAGAATTCAGGAAGTTGAGGAAGAAGTGAGGTTAGAGGTGCGAGTTTTAACATTTGGTTGGAGAAGAAGAAAGGACATTGTGACAGTTGTGTGTTAAGTTGTGGAGTTGTGGCATTGTAACACATATATATTAAAAATAAATAAATGAGAAAAATACAAAGGAAAGCATACAAAAAGAAGAAAAACAGAAAAAAAAACAATACAAAAAGAGAAAGAGAAGTCACTTCATCGGAAATTTTGAAAAAGAAGATGAGAAGATGGCCACTAAAAATTTGAAAAATATCAAGAAAAATGAAGATGTGCTGAAATGAAGGTTGTGAGGTAGCAAATTACCTCCTTACCATACTAATTTTTCAATCTTGAATCCCTCTTTACCCTTTTTATTCTTTATAAAACTTCACCCATAAGTCACATTACAACCAATAAAAAGACCTTATTGATCTGAAGTTGATTGAGCTGTCATGTGGAGATGAGGAACTGTGTGATCTATGGTGAAAAGAGTTAGAAGATTTCAGGAATTAGAGCAACTGCCTATGCTCATGCTTGCAATCCTATTTGAGGGTTGTAACTGCTCTTAAGCTTGAATGAAATTGAACACCTTTGAAATCAATTGTGAGAGTATGCCTGTGAGAACATTGGGCCTAAAATTGGATTTACTTAGGCAATGCTTAAAACTGCTTCTCCAATTAATGGTAAATTATATATTGTTTGTGCACATATCATTCTCTTCATGATTTCAGATTGGTTGTGATATGTTAGAAAAATGATTTAAGTATTAAATTGTTTATATTTACTACTTTGAAACTTCAAAATTTGAATGAAAAAGGTATGGACTGAAGCTGAAGTTGTTGGAATCTAACTTGTAACTAGTTGCACCTGATTTAATTATGTTCATATTGAAGTTTGTGGGTAACTTCACTGGAAACCCTCAGGAGACTTCGCTCCTCCACTAGGGATCACCTAGGGGTTTAAAAGGCTTGATACATGTGCTAAATGCATCTGTGCTCCCTACAAAAGTGGCATTTTTTGCTTTCAATATTTGTTTTTAATTTCTCCTTTGCTCAGAGACTAGAAAAGCTTAGGTTTAGGGGTGTGTTAATCAATGAAAAATACCATTTTTCTCTTCCTAACCTGACCATTGATAGACTTTTGAATTGACTAATAATGTGCCTTGAGTATGTTTTGTAGTTAGCAATAAATTGCAATCATAGTGCAGACATCCATCTAAAAATGCCAAGAAGAGATCTGCTGGAGAGTTGCATCAATTCAAAACAGATTCAATAGTTGCACATACAACTCAAGCAATCAGCCATCAAGCATATTCATAGAACCTCAGAATTCTATGGCATTGGCATGTGTCCAACTATGTACACATGGGAGCAAACTGGTGCCTGCATTTGATGAAGACTGAACCCCTCAAAGGCTATTGAGTGATGGACAGATAAAAGCAAACACCCCCAACCTGTGTACAAGCTGTGGAAGCAAAGAAAAGAACCTGTCGAGAGGTTATTTCAACCTATGGAGAGGTTCTGATAAGAAGAAATGAAGCTGTCGAGAAGTTTACAAAACCTGTCGAGTGGTTTAAACTAAGAAAGAAGAACCTGCCGAATAGTGCAGAAGATCCTGTCGAGAGGTCACCTGAAGCAACCATCCTTTCAAAGTGTAGAATGCTGAAATAAAACCTATCGAGAGGTTCCTTGAACCTATCGAACAGCCAGTGCCATCCTAGCAAGAGGATACCTGAAGCTGCATTAAATCTCGCAAGGTTACCATCAACCTGTCGAGTGGATGGCTGAAGCTAATGCAATAGTTGAGCATTGAATTCATCCTGTCGAGCAGTTCAAATGAACCTGTCAAAGGCTAGCATCAACCTGTCGAATGGAGCATAAAACATACTTAGAACCTGTCGAGAGGTTCTCTGAACCTCTCGAAGCATGATTTTGGAACTTCTCAGTTGTAGTTGAGAATGCAGATCACTTCAGTGCTCTGTTGCACATGTCCCATGGCATGCTAACAACCTTTGAGGGTATTTTTGGAAGTCCAGGGACACGAATGAGAAACTCTCTACACCCCAACATGTACTTGTCCAATTTTAATCAATTTATGGGTGTTTCTAGAAGAGAAATCAGCCATATCAACAGCCTAAAATAACATAATTATTATCTTTAGTTCTGATTGGCTGAAACAGATCTGAGACAGATTGGGAAAGTACAAATAGAGGAGAAGTCTAGTAGAAAGGGAATCCAGAAATTGAGAGAGTTCAGACATCAAATCTGAACTCCTTTTCCCTCCAAAATTCCATCCTTCTTCCCCCTTTCCCATTCTCTCTTTAGCCCAACCATGGTTGTTTAAATACTTGTAGCAGCTAGGGTGAGGTAGATCTGTAAAAATTGAGAGGTTTGAGAGCTTTGTATGAGGATTGGATGATGCACAGACTGTAGATCTGAGAATAATATATTGTAAGTTGTATTGAATCAATAAATTATTGGTTGTAAAGTTTATTTGAATCTATAGATCTTTTGGTTCCATTAGATTCTCAATCAAATTTATGTATTTGGGAATGCCCATTCATTTAAATCTCTTGATTGCCATCTGATTTCCCTAGATTTAACATTCCTGTAGATGCTTGAGCTTGTGGCCTTGCATCCACAGCATCTGCAGTGATTCTATTGTTCTAATTAAAGGCTTTGGATTGGAGGAAATCCCAAGGATGACCTATGGCCATTGAAGTGGACAGATCATAGCCTTAATATCAATTCAATCCTCTAGTTTAGAGTGGATTTTTCTACCTGGCATCTGTGCTTATAGCCAGATGAAGGATAACTACAAATCAATCCCCTGCATTGCTGATTAACCAATCAATTTTCAGTGAAGATCAAATCCCAAGCTGCTATTCTCACATTTGGTTTTAATTCCCCAAAACCTTTTCTCTATTTCTTCAAATCTGTTTTCTACTCATCTCTGGATCATTAGCATTTAGATTTAATTTTCTGTAGTTTAGTAAAGTGACAACCCCAAAAAACCTCTCCTCTTTCCTTTCTTGTTTCGTCTTAAATTAGGATAGGTTAGAGTGCTAGATCTCTTCTAGATCTGGAGATTTACTATATTCTTCAACACATTTCCCTATGGACATACCCCTACTTACCTTTTAAAACTTGCTGCAACAGCCTTAAATTCTTGCAGGCCTGTGCCTTACCTTGGTGTATTTTGCTATGATTTTTCTTTTAGTTTAATGCTTTTTACATCTTAATAATAATAAGGTAGGCAATACAACATCTCCCAGCTTGGCTTGCACTGACTTGACGAATATTTTTACTACTTGTAGACCTTAAAGAGGGCTTTTCGTCGGGATGTACTGTGGCCATGGGTAAGGTTAGGATTTTGAAGGTATTCTAGCTTAAAAGGGTCTCCTTGACTAGGTTTCAGTTGCCCTAATACGCTTCTTCCCTTAGGGACCATGGATGTACATGCCCCACCTTTTTCTCTATATATATATATATATATATTTTTTTTTTCTTTTTTGGATAATTTTTTAGATTTTACTTTTCCGATTTTGTTGGTGTATGTACATATATTCTCTTTTCCTAGGAGGGATTTATTGAAGGAATGACCAACGGCTGAACGGGTGTAGCAAAGGGTATGAGCATTTACGGGTAGTTTTTTGGCTAGTAGGTTCTAAACTGATGGCCTCTTTGTGGGGTCCTTGAGTAGTCACATATCCGTTTTATCAATACTTGTCTTGCCTGGGGGCACTAAGAGTAGAACCGTCGAACATACCCAGCGTTGATGGGTTCAGGAAAGTGATTTTCGTCTATGGTTGTGAGGCGGATGGCGTATCCCGGGAGCACTTCTTTGTTGACACAAGGTCCCTCCCAATTGGGCTTGAATTTCTCTCTCGGATTGGTGTGGAGGGATGGGAAAATCTTCTTGAGTACAGTGTCTCCCACCTTCAGATCTCGACCGTGAACATGTTTATTGTAAGCGCGTGCGATTCGCCTTTGGTAGATTTGGGTATGACACAAGGCCAGGAGCCTTTTCTCATCTAACAGGGTTAATTGCTCAAAGAGGGATCTCTCTCTTTCTGCCTCAGATAGGCCTGTTTCCATGAGGATACAGAGTGAAGCCACTTCAACCTCAACCGGTGGCATGGCCTCAATTCCATACGTAAGGGAGAATGGTGTTGCCCCGATAGTGGTACAGATCGACGTTCTGTAGGTCCATAAAGTAAATGGTAACATCTCACTCCAGTCTCGATAAGTGGCGACCATTTTCTCTAAGATGCAGACGACAGTTTTGTTAGCAACTTCTACGGCTCCATTGGTTTGTGGTCGATAAGGTGATGAGCGGTGGTGCTTGATCTTGTACTACTCGTAGACGGCCTTGATGAGCTTGTTCACAAAGTTTGTGCCATTATCGGTGATGATGTCCTTAGGTATGCCAAATCAGCAAATGATGTTATTCTTGATGAACTTTTTGACGTGCTGGGTCGTGATGTTGGCATAGGATGCTACCTCTGCCCATTTAGTGACGTATTTGATGGCGACGAGGATGAACCGATGTCCATTTGAGGCCTTCAGATTAATTATTCCAATGACGTCGAGGCCCTAGGTGGTGAAGGGCCAGGGAGTGGCCATGCTGTGTAGATCTATAGTTGGAGCATGTATCAAACTAGAGTATTCATGGCATTTGTAGCACTTCTGAACATCCTTGCAATAGTCAGTTTCCATAGTGGTCTTATAGTATCCTTGCAATAGGATTTTCTTAGCAAGCATGTGCCCACTGACGTGAGCACCGCATACTCCCTCGTGGATCTCCTTCATGATGTTGGCTCCCTCGCTTTCAGTCAAGTATCTGAGCAGGATATTGTTATATGAACGCTTGAAGAGGCATTCGCCACAGATGACATAGTTTGCTGCTAGATGCTGGATGGTCCGCCTATCCATTTTGGACGTATCTTCAGGAAAAGTTTGCATTTCAAGGAAGTTCTTGATATCTCAGAACCATGGTGGCTCATTATCTAACTTTGTAAGTTCATCAATTTGGAGACAGAAGGCCGGCTCATTCCTCTATTCGATGATGATTTGCTTCATCTCGACACCATAGGGGATCTCTATCATTGATGCCAAAGTTACTAACACATTGGCGAAGCGATTCCTTATCTGCGGGACATAGGAGAACGTGACATCCTCGAAGCAAGCTATCAGGTCCACGAGGTGCTCATGGTAGGGGATCAATTTCTCATCCTTCATCTTCTAGTCACCGTTCGTCTGGCAAATGATCAACTGTGAATCACCAAATACTCGGAGGTAAGTTATATTAAAGTCCAAAGTTGCCTGTAGTCCTACTGTACAGGCTTTATATTCAGCCATGCTATTTGTGCATGGGAAGTTGAGCTTAATGGAGACTGGTATGTGTGATCCTTTCGACGAAATCTGAATAGCGCCGACTCCATGACCCTCGGCGTTTGCTACCCTATCAAAGTGCAATACCTAGTATTCCTCTGTCTCTTCTGTGTCCTCCTCTATTAGGAAAAAACTGTCATCATCCGAGAATTCGGTTCTTAAGGGCTTGTAATCAGGCAATGGATTGTCAGCAAGATGATTGGTGAGTGCCTGTCCCTTGATTGACTTTCAAGTGACGTATGTGAAGTCATACTCAGACAATAAAAGTTTCCAACCTGTAGTCCACCTAGTGAGAGCCGACTTTTCGAATAGGTAATTCAATAGATCCATGTGTGCTAAAAGTAGAATGGCCTGTGATAACAAGTAATGACGGAGCGTCTGTGTAGCCAAAATGAGAGCCAGGCATGCCTTCTCCAAATGAGAATAGCGCGTCTCGTAGTCGATGAACATCTTGCTAAGATGGTAGATGGCCTGCTCTCTTCTTCTTATTTCATCGTGCTGCCCTAAGACACATCCCATCGAGACTTCTGTCGTAGAAAGGTACATCAAGAGTGACCTCCCTGTCGTAGAAAGGTACATCAAGAGTGACCTCCCTGAACTTGAAGATCGGCGTGCAGATAGGTGTGAGTTGTGCAATGAACCGACTGATATACTGTATCCTACTCAAGAACCCTCTAACTTCCTTCTCAGTAGATGGTGGCGGCATTTCTGTGATGGCCTTTACCTTGGTTGGATCAACTTTTATACCTCTCCTGCTGACGATGAATCTTAACAATTTTTTGAACATGGCGCCAAGTGCACACTTCTGAGGATTCAGACGTAACATATATTCTCTCAACCTCTCAAATAGCTTTTGGAGGTTTATCAGATGGCCACTTCACTCTGGTGACTTGGCAATCATGTTGTTGACATATACTGTGATCTCTTGGTGCATCATGTCGTGGAATAGCATCTTCATGCCTCTCTGGTATGTTACGCCAGCATTCTTCAACTCGAATGGCATGACACGGTAGCAGAAAGTTTCCCATGGAGTGATGAATGCTGTTTTTTCTCGGTTGGCCTCTGCCATCTTTATTTGATTGTATCATGAGAATCCATCCATGAATGAAAGCATCTCGTGGTTAGCAGTGTTATCGACCAAGATGTCGATGTGCGATAACTGGAAATCATCATTCGAGCTCGCTCTGTTCAAGTTTCAAAAATCAATGAACATGTGGACCTTTCCATCCTTCTTCGATACCGAGACGATATTGGCTAGCCATTACGGGTATTTAGATACCATGAGAAACCCCGCATCATCTGCTTGATGACCTTGTCCTTAACTTTCAGCATCACTCGGGTCAAAGTTGTCTCAACTTCTGCTTGATCAACTTGATATCAAGGTAGAGAGGCAACTCATACTCGACCAAATCAGTGTCCAAACCAGGCATATCCTCCTATGACTATGCGAAGACGTCTTGATATTATAGAAGGAAATCGACCATGCCTTTTCTTTCCTTAGGAGATAGTGATGTTCCGATCTTGGTAATTCGAGGAACCTCCTCAGTCCCTAAATCAACGTCCTCAGTTTCCTTAACAATAGGTGTAGGGCCATGCTTAAACTCTACAAATTGTTCAAGGAGTTCATTGGGTAACTCCTTAGCGGGGATCTCCTCGTCCAGACTCGTGACTCCTACCTCTTCTTGTATTTCTACAGGAAAGGGGTCGACTTCATGTGGGATAGGATTTTCGATTAAGGCATCTTTTTCTTTGATTTTATTTAGAATTTTAAAAGACAATATTTTTGGGTTTTATATTTTTTCTATGTTTTTGGGATTTTTATTTTTTTAATAAAAGGGCCCTTGGCAAAGTGAGTCCCTATATATACATGATATTGCCTGCCAAGGACTTGTCTCACTTTTTATAGGTTATTTTGTTTTTGGAAACAAGTGTCAAAATTTAGGCCATTCATTGCTTCAAGAGTTTGGGGCGTAGACGCCCAATTGCGTACCTGAGATGCCGCTCCTTTACTTGTTTGGATTTGGATGGAGGGTGCTAACTGATATGGCTCTTTGGAGTCAGCCTCCATCATATCGATCCTGGGTTTGTCTGAGATTCTATCCTCAAATGTCATCATAGTCCTGTGATGGTTTACCACGGGGGGAGATTGTGTAGGTATGGAACATCATTCCTCAAAGAGAGACAATGCGGCCAGGTCTATTTCCAGGCTGGGGGATGATTTGAGGATTGGTGGGATGGATAGGAACTGCTGGTTTGTGTGGGGTTAATTGGGTTACCCCATTCCGATCGATTTTCACAACCCCGACGCTTACAAATGAATCTCTTATGTGAGGTCTAGGATGGGATTCTTCTTCTAAATGGATTCCCCAGGCTCTTGCTACAGAGACAGCTCGGGCTCTCTCCTTAACCTCTCGGACTTCTTCTTCTGTGAGCTTATAACCTAGCCCAAATCTAATCTGCTATCGACCCTTATCCTTGACTGGCTCTCTTCTACCTTGCAGTTTGGGCCCTAGTCTTTTTCCTTTTTGATAACCCCATTTCTGAAGCATGGCCAACACTGCTATCATTCTGCCTCCGATTTTTGGTGTGATGCTTTCCGGGGCTCGAGAATGACCGTTGACACCTCATATTCAGAGTTGTGAAGGTCGGTGTCTTCATCTGTATGTAGCACATCCAGTAAGTTAGGGTTTTCAATGCTGTGGGTGGCCTTTTCTTTCTCATCGTGCCCCTCTCCTATTATGGTGATAACCTTCTGTTCGGACACGAACTTGAGCTTCTGATGCAGCGTCGATGGTATCGCTCCAACTTCGTGTAACCATGGGCGCCCAAATAATAAATAGAATGAGGACTTGATGTCCATTACCTGGATGAGTATGGAGAAGGTCTTTGGCCCAATGATGAGATCAAAGTCAACTTCTCCTATTATCTCCCTTCTCGTAGTATTAAAACCTCGGGCACAAGTTCTTGTTGGTCTCAACATACACGGATCTACTCCAATCTCTATGGCGGTTCTGAAAGGGCATACATTCAGCACAGACCCACTATCAATTAAGACTAAGGGGATTATCATGTTTTCGGATTCCACAGTGATATTGAGGGATTTTGAGTGACTATTTCCCTCCTCCGGTAAATTGGCGTCCCAAAATGAAATGGCATTGGGAGCCATTACCTGTCCAATTATCTACCCGACTTTATCTAGGCTCACTTGGAGAGACACGTGCACATTCTTTAATGCCCCCATTAAGGCATGAAAATGAAGTGGGGGCGTCATCAATAAGTCTCTGACTGTGATATGATCTGACATTATTCTTAGTTGAATCTCCAGTATGTGTTCTCTACTCATTTTGTCGAAAGGGTTCACTGCACTATCTTTCTTTCCCAATGGTTGGGCTTGTGCTGCTGTTGGTGCCTTTGGCTACTTAGAGATTTTCTCGGATTTGGTAATAAAGTCAACTGTCCCTTCCCTGCTGCTTCCTGCATTAACGTTTATTTAAACATAGTTCACGGGATCTGGCACTGGGAAGTATGCCCTGAGATCGAAGGTTTCTACTTGAGGTATAGGGTTGGGGAAGTAATCGGCCAAATTTAGGGGTTTAATCACCCCAATACTTTTTTCTTCTTGATCTCTCAGCCTTGGTGCTATAAAACTTTCTCGGTCGCTAATGCAATCCGATGGGTCAAATTCAAATTCTTCAAAACCTTCCTCTGTCATCCCAATAGTGGGTCTCTGACCTGCTCCTCCCGTAGGGTGTGGCAGCAACGGTGCTTGATGTATATTTGTGCTTTGGTTCACTTGGGAAGGTGCATGGGTGATAATTTTTCTAGCACCGATTAAATCTCGTATAGCATGCTTTAATGGGATGCAACGATCAGTTTGGTTACCCAGGCCCTGGTGAAAGTTACAATGAGTGTTGGGGTCATAGTTCCTCGAGATGGGATTCGGAGGAGGCCGTGGTTGTAGGGCTGTGACTAATCCCTTTTCTATCAATAAAGGTAAAAGTACATTTAGAGATTGCCCTAAGGGTGTAAACACTCGGTCATAACAGGCCCTTCTCTGCTTTGGGATCATGTGTGACCCTTGCCCATTCCCGATTCTCTCTACCGACTCGTTTCTAACTGGCAGTGGTTGTATGGTTTTAAACTGAAAGGAGGTGATACTAGTGTTGGGCCTTACGTTGGTGGCATTTTGTACCTTTGCCCTTGCTCTTTTCTCATTTCTCTGCTCAGAAAACCTTATGACCCCACTAGCTCCACTTGGTACGTTCTTACTTAACCGATCCTCGCAACGATTAGTGTTTCCATTCAAATAATCAAAGCTAGACTGTTGTTGGTACACTAAGAAGTCTGAGATCACTAGCAAAGTATTCTTTGAAATCATCTCAATTTGCTCATCATTAGGTATCCTATTCCTCCCATGAGCTGTTAGTGCTCTCCAACGCCCTAAGTAATCATTGAAGGTTTCATTGGGGTTTCGCTTCAATCGGGCCAAGTCTGACTTGCAAGGTTCAATTTCTATATTATAGACATACTGCTCTTGGAATAAATGAGTTAGATCTTTCTACGTCTTTATCGTAGACAGTTTTAAGGACGTGAACCACCTCAAGGCAGGACCAGTTAAACTTTTCTAAAAGACCTTTATCAATAGTCTTTCATCCCCTCCATACTGGCACATGTACCAATAATAAGACTTGAGGTGTGCGATGGGATTGTCAGTGCCGTTGTATTTATCAAAAGCTGGCATTTTAGATTTTAGGGGTAGGGGGACCTCAGCAAATAAACATAATTCCAAAAAATCAGTGGCATGGATTTCAGCTCCACCCATCTTCAATTACTGCTTCTGAATTTTGTCTAGCTACTCTTTCAACTGCTATGATTTCTTAGACATGGGAGCTGTCTTCTCAGCAGTAGGCCTTGCTTCACTCTGTGCTACTAGGGGATTGGTGATCACGGGTGGAGGATTAATGTTTGCCAATGCCCAGGCATAAGCCCCACTATTCTTGATCTCGTCCTCTTCATACTATTGGTATGCATAGGGTGTAGTGAGGGTGAGATTCTCCTGTTATTGTTGCATGGATTGAATGGGGGTCGGGGGAGACGATTGGATATGAGGGAAATTTTGCAGAGTGATGGGATGAGTGGAAGTTAGATTTTGAGGTGTGGCCTGTTGGGGCCATTGTTTATGGGGAAAGCTTGAAGATGGCTTTGGGGTGTAGGGGTATGTGTAAATTGGGGTTGATGCACGACATGGGTTTGAATTGGGAATGAGGGTTATGGGTGAGTGAAATTTCGGAGGAATTGCCAAGGGTATGGGTGCCAGGCTCCAAGGTTTGGGCCTTGCTGGGCTTAGCTGTAGGGTAAAGAGCTCTGATAGGTTTGGGCCATAAAGCCTTGGGAAGGTTGGGTTTGGCACATTGGGCCTTGCTGGGTCTAGCCCAATTAGCCTTGATGGGTCTGGCCCATTATGCCTTGGTGGGTTTGGGCCATGGGCCCCTGGATGGTATGGATGATGGGGGGTTGATTGAGGTCATGGGGGAATGAGGGCATGGAGGCTTGATAAGGTATGGGATGGATCCATGGATGTGTGGTGTGGATGAGAGGGGTTGTTTTGGAAGGTGGATGGGTGGTGTGGTTGAGAGGGGTTGTTTTAGGAGGCCTTCCAATTGGTGTAGGCCCAGACCATCTCCTCCGTTATGGCCATTGGAGAAGGATCGGATGGAGATGGTGTATCAAAAGGACGATGGGGTATGGATGGGATGGATAGGGTAGGGTGTCGGAAATCTGCATTGCGTTCAAAAAGGGGATTAAAATCGTACAATTAAAGGGTCTATGGATAGCACACACCAAGGCGAGCTCACAAACGGTCCTGCAAGTATTCAGGGCCTGTTGTAGCAAGGTTTGAAAAAGGTAAGTGAGGGAATGGCCACAGGGAAATGTGAGTCAAAATTAAGCAAATCTCCAGATCTGTGGTAGATTTGGCACCCGTCCTAATGCTAAAACAGTAAAAGAAAGAGGAGAGGTTTAAGGAGTTGTGTTGCGTGATCTCTCAGTTGCTGTGCTTTATTGGTTGGTGGTAAAAGTCATTTAAAAATCAAAGAAAGAGTAAAACAGGGGATGGAATCAGCACAACTAAGAAATCCTAGACCTGCAAGATACAAGGTCCATTGTAGCAAGTTTTGATAAGAGTTTGTCCCACAGGGAAAGGTGATCTACAGCTCCAAAGGAGCCATCTCTAGTAGTCCCTCCAGATCTGACTACAGATTTGACAGTCCTAAGAGGAGGGGAGTTTAAGTTCACTTATTCTAAGTATTCTAAGGTACTCTAATGTCTAAACTACAGAAGGGGTTGAGAGGATGGATGGAGTGTGGAAAATAAATATAAATGGGTGAGAAGTATGTTATTGAGCCCAGATCAAAGGAGTTTTGTAACTCAGATTCAGATCTGATGTTATAGAAATCCCGTCCAATGGCTACATTATCACCACTGAGGAGAAAGGATTCAACCCATCACTCTACCATGACTCAACCCTTAAGTTTATAACCTGTCCACTCAAATGGTCACAGACTATCCCATAGGGGAACCACAATCCAGGGATGGGTCAAAACATAACAAGTAAATCATTGCAGGCACTATTTCCTCCAGGCTACCAGCTTAAGAATCCATAGGGAACCTCAACCTCTAAAGCTCTATGTGTGGGGCTAAGGCTGTATAAGACCATGATAGCCCAGACACATAGAACCAGCAAGCGATTGAGTACAACCTTCGATCTAGCTGTCCATTGCTTGAGTGAGGCTACAATGGTCCAGTCACAAGCCTACAATCTCTATAACCAGATCATATCCAACATCTGATGGCAGATCTATATCAGTACAGGGGAGTCTGCCTCTGTACAATCTCCCACCAGGCTTCTACAAGCTCAGGTGTAAAGAAGAAGAATCCATCTTGGATCGGTGGATTAGAATCACCCTAAGGCTATAACCTGTCCACTTGAATGGTCAGAGACTATCCCAGATGCTATCCTCCTCACAGAGCCCAAGACAAAACAAGAATATTGCTGCCACCACCATGGTTACCAGGCTACCAGCTCAAGCTCCCATGAGGATTTCAGATCTAGTGGGTCCTGTGGTGGGGCTAAGGATGTATAGGACCATGATAGCCCAGACACACAGGTCACTTGGATCTGAATGGCCCTTAGAATCAGTCCTCCATTGCTTTGAAACACAGCAAAGCATTGGCGGATCACAAGGCAATAGCCTTGCACAGAGCATCTCACATTCAAACACAAATCCCACAAAGTACAGATCCTATTACAGAACTTCCATTAATCTAGTTCAAAATGCATACAAAGACATAGCCAGCAAGTGCTGGACTATGGAGGGAAGGAAAAAGAAAAGGAAAACTACTTACAACTATAAAAACAAAAACAAAATGATCTCAGATCAAGTCTCCAAGAAATGAGACGTGTTCCCAGCTATTCCAGGATGTAGAAAGAAAAGAAAGTCTAAGCTCCTTTAAACCTAAGTAAGTGTGGGTATTTATAGAAGTGGTGTGGCGGCGCATTAGGGTTAGGAAACCCTAATTTTAATGATGCCACATGGCCGAATAGTGATCCTTTAATGCCTTGGGGCACGTGCACAGAGATTTAAACGTGGGAGTGCGTGCCCTAATCGCTAGAAATTTCCAAAAAGTCCTCTGCTGAAGAGATGGAAGTTTGAGGTTCAGAGCTTCACTAGGTAGCCATTATTTCCCAGACTTGTCACATGGTAGCTCTTGCTCTTCGCGAGGATGGTTTGACATTGAAGCTTCAGTCGTCACGAGGTTGGCTTGGTTTGCTCTTCAGGCAGTCGCGAGGCTGAGTAGACATCAGAGCCTCAGATGTCGCGGGGTTGGAGCTCGAGCAGTCGCGAGGTACCTGCGCGATTGCTGGGTTGATCTTCGCGAGGATAGATTTGAATAGCGCTAGACCTTCTCTTTACTGGCCTTCACGAGGTACCTCGCGAGGCTATAATGGGTTCTAAACTGTGTGAGGTTCCAGGTCTTAACTGATCTTCGAGAGGATGGCATTGCCTTCGCAAGGATGCTTTCTTCTTGAATGGCGTGAGAACTGCACGAGGAGTTCTCTTCTAATAATTGCATCCCGCGGCCACTACACGACAGTTGCATGAGGAGTCTCCTAAAGCTCTCTCTTCTCAGCCGTTGTGAGCGAATTGCGCGAGGTTGAGAGAGGTCTGCTTTGAACTGCATGAGACTGGGCGATGTGTTCTACCCTTGAGCTTCGCGAGAGCTGCGCGAGTTTATGTTTCTGAAGCTCTTTAGTCAATCAACTGCGCGAGAAGTTGTTGTAAAGTCTTGGGAAGCTCAGCTGGACTGCGCAAGGCTCATTTCAGGTCTGGATTCAGAGTCCATTGTTCTGAGGGACTTCTGGTACCAAAACAAGCTCTTTAGCAGGATTCTTGGCCTTATTTCACTGTTGGTTATTACCAACATAAAACACTTAACAAGGACTTATTAGGTGGCTATGGGTCTAATCAAAGGTTAAGTTAAGGGGTGAAAAGTGGTACTTTTCAGTTCTTAACACACCCCCAAACCTAATCTTTGCTAGTCCCTTAGCAAAGCTACATTAAACCTACCATAAAAATTAAATGCCACTTTCATAGGGAGCACGGATACATTTAGCATATGTACCAAGCCTTTTAAACCCCTAGGTGATCCCTAGTGGAGGAGTGAAGTCTCCTGAGAGTTTTCAGTGAAGACACCCATAAAATTCTTCAATGAAACAGTTAACAAAAGTGCAATATCATTCAGTGGGCAGTCAAGGGGCTGACTTAGTTTACTCTTGAATCGTTAATCATACAAGAAATTTAATTCATTGGTTGCACAGTAATTTAAATAGCATAAACTTCTCATGAATGCTCAGCATTTCCAATCAGTTTACAATCACAAAAAGCTGCACAAGTGTGTGCTAGCACTGAGCCCATCCTTAGATCAAAAATTAGGTTAAGGTCATACATAGTGCATTCAAGTTCAGACCCAAAAACTTTGCAGGGCATACTCTCATGAGGGTTTTATTGAGGGGTTCATTTTCTCACAGGCTCAAGAGCAGTTACATCCCCCAAATGGGTCTGTAAGCATGAGCATAGGCAGAGTTCTTGAGTGCTGACATCATTGGCCGTTCCTCACCATAGATTGGATAACTCTTTATCTTCACATGACAGCTCACTCAACTTTGGATCACAAGGGCTTTTAACTGGGCTGTAATGTGGCTTATGGAGTGGTGTTGACAGAATGGAGGGTTGAGAAGGGGTTCAAAATTGAGAAATCAGTAGGTGATGGAGGTGATTCATGACTTCACCTTCTTGAATTCAGCTCCCTTCATCTTCTTTGAGAATTTCAGATTTGAAGTGATCAGTTTCTCCTCTTGATTTTGATTCTCCAGTGAAAATTCCTCTTGACTCCTCCCTTACTCCTCTTCATTATTATTTTTGTTTCTTTTTTATGGAAGTTTCTTCTTTTTATTTTTGTTTCTGCTTTTCAGAAATGCCACTATGTTCTCAGTTGCCATACTGTCGGATTTGAGATATTTCTTCCCATTCACTTAATGTTGACCATAGCTAGTCCATTTCTAACATTTTCTCCTTTACCTTCTAAATTCTCAGAGTGAGGGTAGGCCGAAGTAGGTTCGTAGGTTCAGGTTCAAGTACTCAGGTGTATTTTGAAGAAATTTAGGATTTGAAGCTCAAAGGGGGTATGGACAAGGGCAGTTGCTTACGGGTTGGTCTTGTTAGGCTCAAACTGTCCAAGAGAAGGCCTTGATCCTTTCCTAAGTCTCATGAGTACTGTCAGTTGTTTCAACTTAGAGTTACCTAACTTCTAGTGAGCACAGTGACTCAGTCAGTCTTTAGAATTAGAAAGGTTGCCTTGGTTACTCCTCAAAACATGGAAAATTTTTTTATATAGGCCCAATTCTCACTGGTTATGGTCTTCCTTTGAAGTTTTAAGTATGTCCTCACCTTTTTCTCTCTCTACTGATTCACTAAGTGCTGATACAAGTAAGTTTACTTGGTGATATTAACAAGGAAATGTGAAATATTAAAAGTTTATAATGTCAAAAGTTTGCAGAAATTTTAAATTTCTTATTTTCATGATTCTTTAAGTGAACAGAGGTCCATTTCCATATTACTCAGATGAGTCTTCTGCACTTAGGTTAACTATTCCATTGGCAGGGTCTGCCTGCCACACCCCCAAACCTATGAGGAGCAGTGTCCTCACTGGTGCAAAGGTGTTTGTGCAGTAGATTTATTAAAGCATAAAAGACCAGAACAAGAAACAAAACACACAACAGACAAAGCAAGATAGTAATGACAGGGGAATAAAGTCTATTAGAAATGAGAAGTGTACAAACTACAAGAAAATAGAAATAAAAGAGTGCGTAACAGATAAAATCCTAGGTACAATTTAGTCAGAATCTGGCTCAAAACTTGTCCCAACCCATCTTCGTGGCATGTTCTTGAAGGTAAGCCTCCTCCTCTTTCTTTCTTCGTTCTCTCTCTGCCTTTCTTTGGTCGGAAATTTTGGGTATAGATGGTGCCTTGACCCTCATTTTTGTCCTCTTTGGTTCAGGAGGGATCTCGGAAGATTTATCAGTGGTTGGCTCCGGGGGTTTGGTGGGAGATTTTCCTTTGGGGCCCTTACCTTTGGAGGTTTGCCCTTGCTGGGCCGGAGGGGGAATAAGAGGGGATTGAGCTGGTGCTGGCTCAGGAGGGACAACAGGGGATTTAGATTTTGCTTTCACCGGAGGCAGGGGAGCACTTTTCCTTTTAGGAAGCTTAGGGGGAGCCACAGAAGATTGTTCTTGTTCTTGGGCTGCAGGAATGGCAGGGCTCTTCCCTTTCACTGGCTGGCTTATTGGTGGTGCCTCCTCAGACTGGGCAGATTTGTCTTTTTCGATTTTCAAAGAGCCACTTGGGGGAGTAGTCCTCTTGGCAGCAACCTTCCTTCGTTGAGGGAAAGATTGTTCAGCAGGGCTAGATGAAGGAGTAGCAGTAGTAGGATGGGCACTGGGATCCCTAGATGGTGCGGAATCATATTCTGAGTCAGAAGGAAAAAGCTCAGTGGGATCCAATCCAAGGGCGTGACACTGCTGCCTTCTTTTGGAAAGTAGGCAACCATGGGGATCATCCTGAGTAGAAGCCCTGGTGACCTTTGGAGGTGGGGATGGAGGGGCTGGCCGTTTTCCTTTTTGGGCTGCAGTGTCTCTTTTGGAAGTGGGAGTTTTCTTGGAAGGAGTGTGTTTTCTTTTGGGAGCAGGAGAGGGAATAGGGGGGGGCACTGAGACAGGAGCAGGAGCTGCAGTAGGGACTTTAGCAGGAGCAACAGGTTGTGTAGGTACTGCAGTAGGCATTTGAGGAGGAACAGGAGGAGGTACCTGAGTTGGGGCTGTAGGAGGTGGGGGAACAGGTTGTGTAGGTGTAGGGGTAGGGGGAGTGGAAGAAGATGGGCCAGGTTGTGTGGAAGAAAATGGGGCCTCAGGGGGTGCTGTGGCGAGAGGGGTGGCCTGTATTGTTTGGGATAGTAGGAAGGCAACCCTCTGTTCCAAAATTTCAATTTTCTTGTTAGCCCATAGGAGATTGGTATCCGCAAGCTCCTTACTGAGTCGGTTGATCTCTTAAGCATTGTTTAGTTTCCTTTCTAATAACCTGCTGTGCTTTTTCGCCCTTTCTGCATTGGCTTTTTCAATCTGGTAGTCATTCATAATAAGTTGTGACCTTGTTCGCATTGAGTGTCTCCAAAATTGCCTCCCTCCCCTTGGAAATATCTCTTAGCTACTCGCTGTGAGCAAGCTTCAAATCACTCATTTTCTGCAGCAATGGGTATTTGATGGCTTGTCGGAGTTGAGCTATGCCATTGAGAACATCCCTCTTGATATAGGCATTGTCCCTCATGGCATGAAGGAGGGTGAAGTAGGGAGGGGTGTAATAGGAGTGTCTGGGTAAGATGGGTAGAAATGGAGTGGAAGAAGTAGAAGGCGAGTGATCCTGGGGGGGAAGAGTGGGTGTTGGAGGGATGAAGTCAAGAGGAGGGGAGGAAGTGGCTGGGGTAGTCTGTGTTGAATGGTCAGTGAATTGAGGAGGGGGTGGGAGAAGAGGTGGAATGGAAGGTATGGGTGGAAAGTGGAATGAAGGAAGGTCAGTGGATGTGGATGGTTCTGGGTAAGGAAAGAAAGGAATGGTGAAGGGTCAAAATGGAAGTGGTGGGTTTGCAAATGGGTGGGGTTGAATGGGAAAGGTGGATGGGAAGGGAATGGGGTCTGTTTGGGTAGCAGTGTTGGTAAATTGTGGGGGAGGTAATATTAGTGGGGGAAGGATAGGTAGAGTGGGGAAGGAGTGGTGGGGTATGGTGTCATGGAGTGTGAAGGGTGCAGATAGGTCTAATTGGGTGAGGGCTGGTGTAACTGTGGAGTCAGAGGTGGAAGGGGTTGGATCAATGGGGTGGTAGGAGGTTGTGTAGGGATTGGTGGGTTTGTAAATATTTGAAGGGTGGATTGGATGTTGGTTATGTCAGTCTGCATTTGGACTTGTGTCTGTGTTGTGGTGGATAGCTGGGTCTGGAGGTCATGTATGAGGGAAAGAATATGGGTAAGGGTATCTGAGGTTGGTTGGGGGGGAGTATGAGGATAGGAGGGAACATGATGGAACGGGGAAGTGGGGGCATGATGGAAAGTTATAGGGGAGAAGATGAAAGGTCCGTGGAGTGATGTGGGGAGGGGAGTGGGGAATCTGGGAGAGGGGTGTCATGGGTGGGCAAGGTATCAAGCAAGGTAGTCATGAAGGCTTGATACCCGAAAGAGGTGGCTAGGTTAAAGTCAAGATCGTGGAGTGAAGATGTAGTTAGGAGGGGTTGGACTAAGGGTTGGTCGATATGGGGTGTGTCTGTTGGAATGGCAGGGGTTGTGTGAGAGGTTTTCTTTTTAAGGTATGTTATCAAGGGAGGACTGTCAGGGTTGAGGTCAAATGATGTTGGAGATACTGGGGCTGTGCATTGAGGTAAGGTGGGTGAAGGGGGAGTGTTGTCAAGGGGTTCAACACTTTCCACCCAGGAACGAATCATAGTGGGAGGTGGAATGGAAAAGGGAGATAAGAGAGGGAAAGGGAGAGATGGAATAGGTGAAGAAACTAATGGAGAGGCAAGTGTGGTGGAAGGAGGTGACGTAAGTTCACACCACCTTCTTTGGAGCAGGGGCTTTAGCCTTCTTTTTGGGGGCAGGGGTGGCCTTTGCCACAGCAGCTCCCTCTCCTTGCTCATAAACAACCTGAGCTTCAGCCTTCTTCTTCTTCTTCTGGGGATCCATTAGACTTCTGCTGATCCCCCATTGTCTTTTGGCAAAAGTGGTGGGAGTGAGGTCAACAGATAATTCCTCCACTGATATCTTGTACCCTCCCTTCAGAAGTAATTTGGTGATAAGTCTTCCATAGGGGAGAGTGTGGATCTTCTTTTGCAGCCCAAGCTTTACCATCATATCTTTCATGGCCTCAAAAATCAGCCATGCAGCATTAAATCCGTGGCCTAGAGAGAAGGAATAGAGAGCATCAACAATTGGTGTCCTCCTCTCTTGCTGATGGCCAGAGCAGTAGATATTCTTCCTTAGCACTTGATCGATGAACAGCAGCTTGGGATCCAAATCTCTTCTTCTGATGGAGTCCCCTGTGGCCTTCAAGCCTCTGGTAATGGCCTGGGCAATGGTATCAAGGGGGGCATTCACAGGGGCACCATAACCGCAGTTGGGATCAAAAATGGCAGGGATGCCCATGACTTCAGCAATCAACGTTGGGTTAAGCAACATCTCAAAATTGTCAACTAACACAAGGAGGCCTGGCTGCCCATGTGTGTCTGGTCTGACCCTAAGGTGCTGGTAAAAGAGTTGCACTAACCTAGGGTAGGCTAGTGCAGGAATCATTTGCATCAAGGAGAACAAACCAGCCTTGCGCAAGAACTCAATGGCAAGTGCTGACAATGGCTTAGATTCAAAGAAAGATATATCAAAAATGGCTTCAGGCTCTAAGGGAATGGAAATGAGGAGCTCAGAGGGAGTAGAGTAATCAGGTGTTTTTACAGCCACCTCAGGAACCACCTCCTTCCCTTTTTGTTGTTAGTCAGAGGACTTGGCCTTCTTAGGGCAGCTCCGTGGCTCGGGTCCTGGCTCTCTTCACAGGTGCACTTTTAGGAGCCATCAAGATTCTCCTTGGTGAGTGTGCAGTTGAAATTTTGAAAGGAAAGATTAAGAGCTGAGTCTTACCCTAAAAGTTAGGGTTCTGTTCAATTTGATGCACAGTAGATCGCAAGAGCTCCTCGCAGGGGGCAACTGTTGATGGAAGCTTTAAGAACAAAAATCGAAAATTTCAAAGTGAGCAATGAACTGTAGAAAGGATGCTGGAGGAGAGAGATTGAGAGGAGTGGGAGCCAGGGTTTCGCTGGGAGGAGAGGAAAGAGAAAGCAGTAAAGAAAAGCAGTGCGGGGTGGGATTTAAATATCGCGAGGCTCAGCGCGCTTTGAAAATATCCGCTCGCTGGATAGGCATGAATGGGTCACGAGATTAGATGCCCATTTAAACTACGCGAGGCAGCCCACCCAGCTATATCTGAAACTTGCGACAGCAAAGCAAAGTAATTCTTTATGAATTGCGCGAGAGGAGACCAAACCAAATATTCAAAACCCCGCGATGGCGTAACAGAGTTAGCATTCACTCACCCACTAGTCAGCCTCTTGACCTTTATTTTGTGGGTGGATTCTCTCACAAGCTCACTTCCAGGGACACCCATAAGCATTATAAAATATTCAAAAAAAATTTCCATACTCTCAAAGCATTAAATTCACACATCATGAAAAGCATTCAAATAATACTATCATCATTCAATCACTTGAAATTAGCAAACAAGGGGAACAGGAATAAAAGTAGGCATAAAGCACTAGACTCAGATTCCAACAAGATCACTACAACTTCCTCTAAACTGTAAAGTACATATCATACAAAGGCGTATAGTTCTTATCATCAATTCAATGAAAGATCCCCTTCAGGGTTTGAGGATCCTTCACCAATCAAAAATTGGCCCTTGGGATTCACCACTGGTTGACTGGGCAACCTTCCCTCTTCTCTTTTGGCTAAGGTATTCGCTAGTTGGCCAATCTGCTCTTCCATCTTCTTGATGCTCTGACCATGAGAATTCACAGTCTGAGCCAAGGAACCCAGGTTTTGCAGTGAGGTCAAGACCTGGTCCTCAAAAGAAGTATTTCTAGGTTGAGAAGGGGGTAAGACCAATTGATTTTGTTGATGATGGGGCCGCTGATGGTGCTGGAAGTTAGACCTAGGGGCATTCCCTTGATTGAACTGCTGCTGTGGCCTTTGTGGTAGGGCCAACATCTGCTGGGGCTGCATGTAGTTGTCTTGCCTCCACCTCAGATTTGGGTGGTCTCTCCATTGGTAATCAGCATTTTGGTGCTGGTATCCATATGGTTGTCTATTATAGCCCCCTGATTATTGCTGGCCATAAGATTGAGCAGCAGCAGCATGTTCCAAAACCAATTCAGGAAATTACCCTGCAGATGGACATTCCTCCACTGTGTGTTGTGGGGACTGGCATATCAGACATGCCTCCGCCACATGAGCAGCCCTTCTGGGTTGCATCATAGTTAGTAATTTGTTAAACTTCATCGAGAGGTTTGCCATCTGCAGTTGCAGGTCATTGTTCCCAGACACCTCATAAACGTTTCCTCTTGATCCAGCAGCAGGCCCCACCTTTGACTCAGTTTCCTGACCAGTTCTTGCCAGGGATGGCTTTTGAAAAGCATTCTCACTAATCACCTCAAACAATTCCCATGTCACCTCAGCAGTCTTGTGCATGTAGGATCCACCACAAGAGGCATCGACCATATCTCTATTTTTCTCATCAATCCCATTGTAGAAGCTTTGTACAAGCTGCCACATTGGGATCTTGTGGTTGGGGCATTGTTTGAGCATTTCTTTAAACCTATCCCAGGATTGGTTAAAATCCTCAGTTGGGGATTGAGCAAAAGCAAGAATCTCTTTCCTCAACTAGCTAGTTTTGGTCTCAGGGAAGAACTTGGTCAGGAACTTGGTCTGCAGGTCTTTCCATGAAGCAATGCTATTGTTGGGAAGAGTGGTCAACTAGGTACTGGCCCTATCCTTCAGAGAGAAGGGAAAGAGTCTGAGCCTAGTAGCCTCAGGTCCTAAACTAGTGATATTAAAAGTTGTGCACAAGGCCAAGAACTGGTCAATATGCTTGTAAGGGTCCTCCTTGCTAAGCCCATGGAAAGAGGGCAGCATCTGGATGATTGAAGTTTTGATTTCATAGTTCCCCTGAACATCAGGGAATTGAATGCTAAAAGGTGAGTTATAGTCATTCGGAGCATTCAACTCCTTAAGGGTTTTGGGTTGTTCCTCACCCATAATTGCTGTCACAGATTCACTTGGGGGCTCTCTTGTGGTGTGCCTGTCTCTTCTAAGTCTCCTTCCCCTTTCTAACTCAGGGTTAAGAGGCTCTAAAGTAGGGCTGGGAGATCTCCTCCCTAGCATACAAGCACACCAGCAGTAAGGAAAACTTCTTGCAGGCACATTGCAAAAGAATATCTGTACAATTAACACATTTATCTAACTAATTTACAACTATTCAAATAATACATTCAAAACTATCCTAGATACTGCTAGGAAAATTTTTTAAGAAAGATAGACAGAGTTTTAAAAGTCAGAGAGTTCGCAAACAGAGGTAGCTAAACTCTAATTGTAGTTCAACTGTACTTCATTGCTGCGGTCTAGATCTGCAAGAAAGGTTCAAAATTATGTCAGCAGTATCAATTATTCACATTTGCAAAGAATACTACGAATACAAAAACTAAGGGTCTACTAATAGATCATCTATCCCTGGCAACGGCGCCAAAAACATGTTGCGTGATCTCTCAGTTGCTGTGCTTTATTGGTTGGTGGTAAAAGTCATTTAAAAATCAAAGAAAGAGTAAAACAGGGGATGGAATCAACACAACTAAGAAATCCTAGACCTGCAAGATACAGGGTCCATTGTAGCAAGTTTTGATAAGTAAGGGTTTGTCCCACAGGGAAAGGTGATCTACAGCTCCAAAGGAGCCATCTCTAGTAGTCCCTCCAGATCTGACTACAGATCTGACAGTCCTAAGAGGAGGGGAGTTTAAGGTCACTTATTCTAAGTATTCTAAGGTACCCTAATGTCTAAACTATAGAAGGGGTTGAGAGGATGGATGGAGTGTAGAAAATAAATATAAAAGGATGAGAAGTATGTTATTGAGCCCAGATCAGAGGAGTTTTGTAACTCAGATTCAGATATGATGTTATAGAAATCCTGTCCAATGGCTACATTATCACCACTAAGGAGAAAGGATTCAACCCATCACTCTACCATGACTCAACCCTTAAGTTTATAACCTGTCCACTCAAATGGTCACAGACTATCCCATAGGGGAACCACAATCCAGTGATGGGTCAAAACATAACAAGTAAATCATTGCAGGCACTATTTCCTCCAGGCTACCAGCTCAAGAATCCATAGGGAACCTCAACCTCTAAAGCTCTATGTGTGGGGCTAAGGCTGTATAAGACCATGATAGCCCAGACACATAGAACCAGTAAGCGATTGAGTACAACCTTCGATCTAGTTGTCCATTGCTTGAGTGAGGATACAATGGTCCAGTCACAAGCCTATAATCTCTATAACCAAATCAGATCCAACATCTGATGGCAGATCTATATCAGTACAGGGGAGTATGCCTCTGTACAATATCCCACCAGGCTTCTACAAGCTCATCTCCCACCAGGCTTCTACAAGCTTAGGTGTAAAGAAGAAGGATCCATCTTGGATCGATGGATTAGAATCACCCTAAGGCTATAACCTATCCACTTGAATGGTCATAGACTATCCCAAAGGCTATCCTCCTCACGGAGCCCAAGACAAAACAAGAATATTGATGCCACCACCATGGTTACCAAGCTACCAGCTCAAGCTCGCATGGGGATTTCAGATCTAGTGGGTCCTGTGGTGGGGCTAAGGCTGTATAGGACCATGATAGCCCAGACACACAGGTCACTTAGATCTGAATGGCCCTTAGAATCAATCCTCCATTGCTTTGAAACACAGCCAAAGCATTGGCGGATCACAAGGCAGCAGCCTTGCACAGAGCATCTCACATTCAAACACAAATCCCACAAAGTACAGATCCTATTACAGAACTTCCATTAATCTAGTTCAAAATGCATACAAAGACATAGCCAGTAAGTGCTGGACTATGGAGGGAAGGAAAAAGAAAAGGAAAACTACTTACAACTACAAAAAGGAAAATAAAACGATCTCAGATCAAGTCTCCAAGAAATGAGACGTGTTCCCAGCTATTCCAGGATGTAGAAAGAAAAGAAAGTCTAAGCTCCTCTAAACCTAAGCTAAGTGGGGGTATTTATAGCAGTGGTGTGGTGACGCATTAGGGTTAGGAAACCCTAATTTTAACAATGCTACGTGGTCGAATAGTGATCCTTCGATGCCTTGGAGCGAGTGCACGGAGATTTAAGCGTGGGAGTGCGTGCCCTAATTGGTGGAAATTCCCAAAAAGTCCTTTGCTGAAGAGATGGAAGTTTGAGGTTCAGAGCTTCTCTAGGTAGCCATTGTTTCCCAGACTTGTCGTGTGGTAGCTCTTGCTCTTCGCGAGAATGGTTTGACATTGAAGCTTCAGCCCATCGCGTGGTTGGCTTGGTTTGCTCTTCAGGCAGTCGCGAGGTTGAGTAGACATCAGAGCCTCAGATGTTGCGGGGTTGGAGCTCGAGCAGTCTCGAGGTAGCTGCGCGATCGTTGGGTTGATCTTCGCGAGGATAGATTTGAATAGCGGGAGAACTTCTCTTTACTGGCCTTTGCAAGGTACCTCGCGAGGCTATAATGGGTTCTGAACTATGCGAGGTTCCAGGTCTTAACTGATCTTCGCGAGGATGGAATTGCCTTCACAAGGATGGTTTCTTCTTGAATGGCACGAGAACTTCGCGAGGAGTTCTCTTCTGATAATTGCATCTCGCAGCCACTACGCGACAGCTGCGCAAGGAGTTCTCTTCTGATAATTGCATCCCGCAGCCACTGCGCGATAGCTGCGCGAGGAGTCTCCTGAAGCTCTCTCTTCTCAGGCGTTGTGAGCAAACTGTGCGAGGTTAAGAGAGGTCTGCTTTGAACTGCACGAGACTGTGCGATGTGTTCTACTCTTGAGCTTCGCGAGAGCTGTGCGAGTTTATATTTTTGAAGCTCTTTAGTCAATCAACTGTGCGAGAAGTTGTTGTAAAGTCTTGGGAAGCTCAACTGGACTGCGCGAGGCTCATTTTAGGTCTAGATTCAGAGTCCATCCTTCTGAGGGACTTCTGGTGCCAAAACAGGCTCTTTAGCAGGATTCTTGGCCTTATTTCACTACTGGTTATTATCTACATAAAACACTTAACAAGGACTTATTAGGTGGCTATGGGTCTAATGAAAGGTTAAGTTAAGGGGTGAAAAGTGGTACTTTTCAGGTCTTAACAAGTTGTCACTTCCAAAATAAACTAAAAATAAGTAAGATTGCAGAGATGGATGGTAGGATCAGATCCAGAGTACAGATCTTACAGAGAGGGGGAATTAAAAACAGAAAATGGGGAGAAGCAGCTTGGAGTTTTGTCTTGCTGCAATTAGGCTGAGCTGCTAGGGTTACAGAGAGTTTAGAGTACACCCATCCCTCATCTGGCCATAGGCACAGCTGCAGGGTAGAAGCATCTACTCTATACCAAAGGAATGAACTGATCTTAAGGGTATGATCTGTTCATTTTAATGGTCACAATCATCCTATAGACTTCCTCCAAATCAAAGGATTAAGGTAGAAGAAACCAATTTAGACTAGAGGTTTGAATTGATCTTAAGGGTATGATCTGTTCATTTTAATGGTCACAATCATCCTATAGACTTCCTCCAAATCAAAGGATTAAGGTAGAAGAAACCAATTTAGACTAGAGGTTTGAATTGATCTTAAGGCTATGATCTATCCACTTTAATGGTCACAGATCATCCTAGGGATTTCCTCCAAACCCAGGGGTTCAATTAGAGCGTTAAAATCACAACAAATGTTCTAATTACCAGGTCACAGACACTGGCAATTGCAGGAGCATCAGATCCAGGGAGATCAAATGGCATCCAAGAGGTCTACCAGTTAAGTGGGTGAGCTATTCTCATCTACACATAGCTGATCGAGCACCAAATGAAACCAAAGGAACTATATATCTAATTACAACAATTAAACTAGCATTACATTGAATTAAACTGACCATACAATGAAATGTCCACAATTTGCAGTCTGTGCATTATCTAACCCTCAACAACACTCTCAACTCTCCCTAATTACAGATTCGACCTCTCTCTTTGCTGCTTTCAAGAAATTAGCCAACCATAGTTGGACTAAAGGAAAGAATTAGAGAATTTCGCTGCAAGCTCTGGTTTTCAGAATTGATCCCCCCCTTCTTTCTGACAGCTTCCTTCTTATAGCTTTCTCCTTCAGCCTCAGATATATTTTTCCCGCCAATTGTAGCTTCTAGAATGATTCTGTTATTCCCTCTTCTATTCCCTTTCTTGAAAGCTCTTTCAGTTCGTTAGAGCTGGGGGAGAGCACGTGGGTCGGTTAGGGTTTCCCAAGGCACTTCTAGAGTCCTTGCGTCAATCACCATGGTGTCTCGGTTTGCATGCAGTAGGTCACCAACTCGCGGCGTGTGCACAACAACTTTTTTGGAAAGTATTTAGATCGATTTCGATAGGTTGAAATCTAGTACTTTAGTCCTTTCGCTAGGATTCAGGATCCTATCGAAAGGTTCCGATAGGTTGAATCCTGCGATTAAAGCTTCAACATCTGTAGCCTTCATTTGATGTTTTTGATAGGTCGAGCGATCCTCTTGACAGGTTGAGCTCTTGCATAATTCCTTTCGATAGGTTCTCCCACTTATCTGTAGCAACCATTCGATAGGTGGCATTTTAACAATAGGTTCCAGGATCCTGTCGATAGGATCACTTTAAGTTCTAGGGGACTTTTTGATAGGATGCTTCCTGCTTGCTTTCAACTGCCCGATAGGTTCCATATCCTATCAAAATACTCTGATCTCCATGACTTCTTTCTTTTCAGCCTTAAGATCCTATCGATAGGTTGAAGTAACCTATCAACAGGTTGTTCTCAGCCTGTTTTTCCTTTTTCACCACTGCTTTGCTGTTGCTGCATGGCCCAAGTGGTCATTGGTGTAGGGCCCTTTTGTGTGCCATGGCTGGTTCAGAGCTGTGGTGAGAGATGGACCTTCTTGTAGAGCACTTTAGGATGGATTTCTACACTATGACTGCTTATTACTGCTATCTACAAAACATGTTCAACAAGCACTTATTAGTCAACTCATAGGTCTATCAAAGATCATGTTAAGGGGTGAAAAGTGGTACTTTTCAGTGATTAACACACCCCCAAACCTAAGCTTTGCTAGTCCCTGAGCAAAGGAAAGATAAAGAAAACTAAAATTCCACTTTTATAGGGAGCATAGATGCATTTAGCATATGCATCAAGCCTTTTAAACCCCTAGGTGATCCCTAGTGGAGGAGTGAAGTCTCCTGAGGGTTTTTAGTCAAGGTACCCACAAACTTCTCCAATAAAATAATTTAATACTCATGCAGCATGCTAACACATAGTTTAAGTAAATAAAATGAATTCCACACCATTTCCATTCAATTTTAGAGGATTTTCAACATAAAAATTACCAGTTCAAAACATGAAATTCTTCTGTAATACTTTCATCATTGTGTCTGAAAATTAATGCATAGCTCACCTTTAATTTAAGAATTTTGCTCTGATAATACCCCAAATCTTTTATTTCAGACCCAAATCTTACCAGGGCAATTTACTCATAACAAAAATAGATGGGTGCATCATCTCACACAGCTCAAGAGCAGTTACAGCCCTCGAATAGGACTGCAAGCATGAGCATAGGCATTGCTCTAATTTCTGAAATTTTCTAACTCTTTTCACCATAGATCAGACAAATTCTCATCTCCACATGACAGCTCAATCTATTTCAAATCAGTAAGGTCTTTTTATTGGGTTGTAATGTGGCTTATGGGTGAGGTTTGTAACGAATGAAAGGGTGGAATATGATTCAACATTGAGAAATCAGTAAAGGTAAGGAGGTGATTTTCAACTCAACCTTCTTCATTGCAGCACAATTTCATCTACTTCTCGAATTTCCAGATTTGAAATGGCCAGTTTCTAATCCTTTTTTCAGTTTTTCAATGAAATGACTTCTCTTTCACATTCTTTTTTTTATTTTTTTTATTTTTTTATTTTTATTTTTTTATGGGCTGGAATGTCACAATACCACCAAATGTGCTTTCCTTTCTTTTAAACCAAAAATCTTTGAACCATTCTAATCCTCTCAGATTGAGGGTAAGCTGAAATAGGTCGAAAGGTTTTGGGGTTTCCATTCTTCTGGTTTTCATGAAGGACAACTGAGATTTTTAAGCTCAAAAGGTGTGTATCAAGGGCAATTCAAAGGTGGGACATTTTAAGCTCAAACTGTCCAAAGGATGGCCTTCATGTCCTCAATATCATGAATGCTATCAAGCTGTTTCAACTCGGATTTACCTAACTTCTAGTGATCAAAAGTAGATCCAATCAGTCATAAGAATAGAAAAATTGCCAAGACACTCTTCAAAGAAAATTTTTCAGGCCCAAATCTCACTGGGTCAGGCCTTCCATCAAATTTTCTGGGGTGTATCCTTACAGTTTTCTCTCATTTCAGGTTCACTAAACATCCATTTTCTGAAAATTCTTAACATTTGCTTCATGAGGAATGTTAGACTATAGCTCATTTCAGTTTTAAAAAGTTTTTAATTTCCTCTTTTTCCGAAAATCAGGTGGGAAATTACTTTATTTTCAAAAAAAAAAAAATTCCAACATAGCATAGTTGCACTAGTATTAACTCATTTCATTCATTGGCACACCTGCCATACCCCCAAACCTAAGATGATCATTGTCCTCAATGTTCTACACAATGAGAAACTAGGGGCAGCAGAGCAAAAGAAGAAATAAAAACTAAGTAGAAAAATTACAGCTATGTGCAGCAGAAAATAAAAAAAAGCAAAACTGAATATATGAGCAGGAAAATGGAAACTAAATGGTATACAAATGCAGGAAATTACTGATAAAATAGAAAAAATAGTAAAATAAAGCTAGAACTGCTATGCAAATGAAAGGGAACAAATGCTAATAACAGAAAACAATGAAAATAAAGGAACTGAATACAAAGCTATAAAAACCGAAAAAATATTGATACAAAAACAGAGTTGTAGATGAAAAATAGGAAAACAAAGTTAGAAACTAACTATGATCACAGAAAAATGCAAAAAATCAGTAAAACTAGGACACATTAACCTATGAGAGAAAAATCAGCGATCTAAAAACATAATTTTAAACTAAAATTCCTAAAACAGAAAATCCTAATACCAAATCATAAATCCCCTAAGCCCAAAGAAAACCCCAAAAGCCTGAGCCAATTAGATACTTATGAATTTAAGTGATTATAAAAATGATCTGCAAGAATAACATACAGTGAAAAGCAAGATTCATAAGACTGACCCCTATGTTGATGATGTGTATGAATAAAAAAGAATTCCTAAATAATGAAGCATGGGAGCACACATTAAAAACAGGATTCATACAACTGAGATCCATTTAATGGTGAAGAAATCTTGAAGGAAAATAAAATCAGTGGCTCCATTGAATATTTGAAACAGCATATGATCCACTGCTCATTATCCTACATGATTCCTCAAAATGAAAAACCATGATCTCAGCAGGTCCAGATGGGAAAAATGAATAAAAGCAAAGGAAAACAGCCCATCTAGAGAATTTTTTTTTTGTTTAATGATTTTATGATTTTCTATTGTTTATGTGTTTTGGATCAGCCCGGGCTCAACAAGAGCCCTTATTTACTACTACTGAAAAATAATAAGAAACAAAAAATTTCTATTTGTGTTTATATTTTCTTTTTTTTTCTTTTTTTTGGTTTTGTAAAATCAGCATGCCAAAAAGACAGCAGAAATTATAATCAAAACAAATATCAAACACAGCAGAACTGCTGGTTCTAGAGAGTTTAAAAATTGACAATATATGCAAAGGAGAAGTGGATGCAAACTCAAGCGGATCTACTCCTGCTGCAATCCATTTGCTCCTCATTTGGCAGCTGCTTCAGATCTGTAAAAATTCAACAACTGTAGCAGTACCTTATTCAAGCATATTGACAAAAACACAAAGAAAATCTCAAACTACAGCCTCATTTCTATAAAAATGCAAAAGGCTACAGCAGCATTACTGAGTTTAGCATACAACTGATGGTCCCTGAGTGTTTGAAGAGCCACTCGTAGATGCTGCATATGCTCATCTCTGGTTTTCGAATAGATGAGGATGTCATCTACGAAAACTATCACAGACTTGTCTAGATGTGGCTTGCACATGTGGTTCATCAGGTCCATACAAGATGTAGGCACATTTGTCAACCGAAATGGCCTCACTAAGAATTCATAGTGGCCATATCGCATACGAAATGCAGTCTTGGATATATCTTCCACCTTGATCTTGAGCTAGTGATAGTCTGACCTCTGATCAATCTTCGAGAAGAACTTTGCACCTTGCAATTGATCAAACAAGTCATCTATCCAAGGAAGAGGATAATGATTCTTAATCGTCATCTAGTTGAGCTGACGATAATCGATGCATAGATGCATCGATCCATCTTCTTTTTCACAAAGAGTACCGGTGCGCCCCAAGGAGAAACACTTGGTCGTATGAAGCCTTTATCTAACAGCTCCTGTAGATGTTCCTTGAGTTCTTTCAATTCTGCAAGCACCATCTGATATGGAGCTTTAGACAACGGTTCTGTACCCGGCGCTAGCTCGATCGCGAACTCAATCTCTCAATCAGGTGGTAATCTAGGTAAGTCTTTTGGAAAGTGTTAAGACCTGAAAAGTACCACTTTTCACCCCATAACTTAGCCTTTGATTAGACCCTTAGCCATCTAATAAATGATTGTTAAGTGTTTTCTGTAGGTAATAAAATAGTAGGGCAATAAGGCCATGAATCCTGCTAAGGAGCCTGTTTTGGCACCAGAAGTCCCTCAGAAGAATGAACCATGAATCCAGACCATAGAAGAGCCTCGCACAGCTGACAAAGTTCAAGAGGATTCAGAATAATCCACTTCGCGCAGTCCTCGCGAAGTCCCAAGACTTCACAAACATGTTCTCACGCAGTAGAGTGACAGAAGAGCTTCAGAAGCCTTGAGTCGCGCAACTCTCGCGATGTTTAGAAGTTAAAGGTCACGCAGCTCCCGTGCAGTTCAAGAAGACCCCTCTCACCCATGCGCAGTTCACTCAGAACAGCTGAGGAGAGAGCGCTTCAGAATCCTCACTCGTGCAGTTGTCGCACAGTAGTCGCGGGATGCAAACATCAAGAGAACCCGTCGCGCAGTTTAGAAAAGCTTCAACGCCTCGCGAGGATCCTCGCAAAGTTCCATTAAGAAGTGAACTTCTCGTGCAGTTCTCGTGCTGTTCAGAAAGAAAGCAGTGTCCCGAAAGCCTGAATTAGCCTCGCGAAGTAAAATGGAATGCTCGCGCAGTTCTCGCGCTATTTCACAAGTATCAATCCAATTGCGCGAAGCCCAATCCAGCGAGAGCTTAACTGTCTACCTCGCGACTGCTCAAAGCATCAAGAAGCTAAAACTACGCGACGTCTGAAGCTTTAATGTTAAACTCAACCACGCGAAGACTAGAGCTACCACGCGACAAGTCTGGGAATCGACTGCAACCTAGTGAAGTTCTGAACTCCAACTTTCATCATTTTGCAGAGGACTTTCTGGGGATTTCCACGGATTAGGGCATGCACTCCCACACTCAAATCTCCATACACGCGCCCCGAGGCATCCAAGGATCATTATTCGACCACGTGGCATCGTTAAAATTAGGATTTTCTAACCCTAATGCCCCACCACACCACTGTTATATAAACCTAAGCCTGGTTTAGGTTTAGGGGATCGGGAGGGAGACTTGGAGTTAGAATTTAGAAGAGGAACTCCTATCTCAGATTTTGTAATTTTTCTTTTTTTCGTTCTTCTTCTTCCTGTAACTGTAAGTAGTTTTCTTTTTCTTCTTTTTCTTCTCTCCACGGCTCAGCACTTGTTGGTCATGCCTTTGTATGTCTATTGAGGTTAGATTAATGGAGTTTTTATAATAGAATTTGTACTCTTATGGGATTTGTGTATTTGTGAGCTGTTCTGTGCAAGGCTGCTGCCTTGTGATCCGCCATTGTTTTGGCTGTGTTTCAAAGCAATGGAGGACTGATTCTAAGGATCCACTCAGATCCAAGTGACCTGTGTGTCTGGGCTATCACAGTCCTATACAGCCTTAGCCCCACCACAGGACCCACTAGATCTGAAATCCCCATGGGAGCTTGAGTTGGTAGCCTTGTGAGCATGGTGGTAGCAGCGATAATCTTGTTTTGTCTTGGGCTCCGTGAGGAGGATAGCCTCTGGGATAGTCTGTGACCATTTAAGTGGACAGGCTATAGCCTTAGGGTGAATCCAATCCGCCGATCTAAGATGGATCATGCTTCCCCGAGCCTGAGCTGTTAATCCTGGTAGGAGATTGTGCAGAGGCAGACTCCCCATATATTTGTATAGACCCACCATCAGATGTTAAATCTGATCTAGTTATGGAGATTGTAGGCTTGTGACTGGACCATTTGTAGACACCCAAATTCGGCCCAAGGCCCGATCAATCTGTACTTCGGGAGAGATGTACCCCTGTGCTTCCGATGGCACCCCCTGAACCCTTAGGAACTTACCTAGACTAGTAGGAATCACCCTAAAACCTTTAGAGCCATTCCCCCAATCCTTAGAAGTCACCCCTACACCCTAGAATCCCTTCCCAGACCTAACTTAAACCCTTCTGGCGGTTGATGGGAGGAGAGCTACAGAATTTCACACAAACCATTACCAAGGATGAGCCATATAGCTTTCCAACAAGCCAAAGATCACCCAATTTGGAGCTACGGTTCAAAAGTTATGGTCGATTGAAGTTTCACATAAAATCATAAAAATTTTACTCAGGCGTGGATATTACATACGCCCAGCCATTTTTGCTCCCAGGTTAGTCAGGCGTATATATTATATATGCCTGCCTATTTTGGGGAAAATTTGGCCAGGCGTATATAATATATACGCCCAGTATAGGTGGGACCCACCACGGGTTTCATCTTCTCAAAACTCCCCTGATTTTGGTGAAAATTATCGTTTTAAATCGGGCGATATAATATATACGCCTAGCTTAGATATAGTAATGCCATCGAGGCTCAATTTCCTCCATCTAGTTTGACCCTTTGACCATCCCCTTGGTTGAGGTGGGTGTCTTGAGATTGGTTGCACCCCCTTTGAGCTTAGTGGCAACCCTTAAGTCACCCATGGTCTCACCCCATCATCCGCCATTGAAACCAGTTTCCCAAAACCCTAGGACCTTGAAAACCCAAAAAAACCTTAGATGGGGGATTACCTAATTGCTAAACCAATTAGCTCTTAAGTAAGCCCCTAACCCATCCCTTCTCTATAAATAGAGAGGCCTCCCTCTTCCTTAAGGGTTGGAAAAAATTGAAGGTTAAGGATTTGGAGCTTAAGAGAGAACCCTAGTGAGAGAAAATGCACACATTTTTCCAGAATTTCAACATGCTTAGTTCATCCCTTTCAACCCATTTCCACCATTAGATCACTCCCTTTTGCTAAAGTCTAGCCTCTAGCTTCACTCTACACCCCCTACTTTATTGAATCCTAGCATTAGAACCCATTTTCACACCATTTAAGCCATCGGAAGCACACCAAAGCGAAGATCTTCCACGGTGCAACAAGGGCCCATGAGCTCCGGCTCACCCCTCTCTTCCTCTACCTTCTTGGTGTCTCCTCCGTCCAAGAATTCAACCCGTTACGCCTCCGAAATTTTGGTTTGGCTCAAAGCTTGATAGGACCGTATTGCCTTCGGGCAAGGGGAAACTCCGCCCTTTTTATTTTTATTTTGGCCATAGATATAGACCGCTACGTGCGGGTTGATCGGGTGCCTAAACCCTTCCCGATCGATAACCGAAGCCCCTACCCTAGAGCCTTTGGCAAAGACTGGTATATCAGAGTCATATTTAGCACTTCGGCGCTCAAAATATTGATTTGAAGGTTTCCCGGGTCACCAAAAGCTCTGGGTGGCGACTCCACAATTTTCATTTTTAAGGCGAGCGCATTGCCACGACGGGTTCGAGAGGATCCACGGTCGCACAAATGGCGACTCCGCTGGGGATATCACCCTAGCGCTTCCCCTCTTGTTGGCCTTTCCGTTTGTTTTGTTATTTTACTAACCATGGCTGTTTTTTGTTCTAATTTGCTGCTGTTTTTCGCTATTTTTTGTTGTTTTACTAATGTACTCACCCCTACGATTCAGTCCTTTAAGTGCCTTAGCCGTTTGGCGGGCCTACTTACGCCTTAAATTTCAGCTTTTACGATTCTAGTCATTTAAGCCGCCTTAGCCGTTTGGTGGGCCCGCTCGCATTTATTTTCACGTCATTTAAATTTCTGTCATTTACAAGCCTTAGCCGTTTAGCGGGCCTACTTGCGCACTTTATTTCGGTCATCATATTTCACCTTTGAACGCCGGCCCGTTGAGGCGGCACGGGTTTCTCATCCCCGACCCGATTTTGGACTTAATTTCACTCCCCTATAAAAATTTGTAATTAAAAGTGAACCAACAGTATGGGGACATAATTGAATTTATTTTTGCGTTTTTGGGTAGTTTTCGGGGGGTTTAGGCACAGATATAATTTACCCGGTTCCCAGTAAGGCGGCAGCCCTAGTGGTGATGATCCTGAAAAGAACCACCCCTTCCAGTACCTGAGAAGGCACTTGCGCCGGAGGTATATCGGTTGGGTTGCCAATTCCGATCAAGTTGTAAAACCCGCATTGG
This sequence comes from Chloranthus sessilifolius, assembly GCA_021018995.1. NCBI lineage: Eukaryota > Viridiplantae > Streptophyta > Magnoliopsida > Chloranthales > Chloranthaceae > Chloranthus > Chloranthus sessilifolius. The sequence goes on from CM037596.1 coordinate 47,924,222, forward strand.
TGAGAGCGTAGAAAACCCAAAATTCAGCCGTGTATCCCTAGGAAACGGAAAGGAAGGACCCGATAACATACAGGCTCCGGAGCATTTCTCCCAAGAAACCAGTTCAAAGACCCACATTCGGCTAAGCTTGCCCATCAAAATATAATTGATGAGCCTTTTGACTGATATATATATATACTCTGAAAGAAAAAGCCCCAGATTTACACAGGCGTATATAATATATGCACCCAGCCAAAATCCCCAGATTTAAGCTAGGCGTATATAATATATACGCCCAGCCAAATCTGTACAATTTTTTTGGCGTGCAGTAATATATATGCCCAAAGATATATCTGCAAAGAATCTCGATACCCAATCCACCACCTCAATTCCCCGATTAGCGGTATTAGTGTCTGCGGTAGCCTCCCATATTCTCTAACACCCAATATGCCCCCGCCCAGTCAAAAGAAGGCGACTTCTTATTGATTTGCTCCGAGGGATCGGGTCATTTGCGTGGATTCCCTCGCCTTCAATAGAACGAAAGGGTTCCCTTTCGCCTCTTCCGAAGTGTGTCGGATCCCGCCGTGGGACCTACCAAAGGTACATATATCGCCCGAAATGGGAGTTGACCCTGGGCACCAGGTCATCATTCATCTAAGTAGAGGGGAGTTAATTGCAATTAGAAAAAAAAAGAGAAAGAAAATCCTCATCTTCAAAAAAAAAAATCCACCTTAAAAAAAAAAAAAAAAAAAAAAGGGAAAAATCAATCAAAATCAAAAATCAAAAATCACAAAATTCACTTTTCAAAACCAAAAAAATAAAGTCATCATCATTTTCCAAAAACCCAAAAAAAAAAAAACACACAAAGAAAAACAATCAAAAATATACCTTGGTGTGACCGGCACTACGGCGACCTTAAACCCGGCCCGTAGGAGAAGAACCAGGAAGGTATTCGGCCCTTATCCGCGACATCAATACAACACTCGTCAGCGGATCATGTCAAGAGCCGATACATCCCCACCGTCATCCCCTTCCCATTCCCGTATAGGAGAAGACCCAATCTCCGACACCTTCACCCAAGCCAAGTTCGATATCACGGGCCCATTTGGAGCGCCCGTGTTCACCTCCACCTCTTCCCCTTCCCTCACATTCCCCCAACATACCCCTTTTTCATCCCCTCATCAAAACCCGTCATTTCCCATCCGATCCATACATCCCCATCTCCCATCCAAACACCATTACCGCATCCCCATACTACCAAAGACCCCCCAGGGAGTCCCATCCCCCGCCTACTTCCCACATTCCATCCCTCTCATCACCCATGCCCCCAACATCCTACATCCCATCCACCCCATCTCACATACCATTCCCACCACATGGCTCATCCACATCCCAACATACCCCCCCATTTACCTAGGTCATGCCCAATTTCTCCCAACCACCTCCATCCTTAAGTGATCCATCACCCCCCAATCTCACACCTGAGTCCGTGCCCTCGATGGAGGACATGAGGACGATGTATGCCCTATGGGCTGCTTCTCGCAACCCTACCCCTCAAACCCCGCATCCAAATTTCCAAAACCTCCATACCCCATTTCCTCCTAACCATGCCCAACCACCCATTTTCCATACCTCCCAAAATCCCCCACCTCAATTCCAGACCCAAACCCACACAAATCCATGGGCCCCAGCCCAAACACCTCTAGAGACATGGGCCCAGACCCAAAACCCTCAAAACCCATGGGCCCAAGCCCAAGCTTATCAAGCCCAGACCCCAGCCCAAACACCTCCAAACCCATGGGCTCAAGCCCAAACCCACCAAGCCCAGGCCCCAGCCCAAACACCTCCAAACCCAAGCCCACCAAACCCAGGCCCAAACCCAAGACCCTCAAAACCCATGGGCCCAAGCCCAAGCCCATCAGGTCCAGGTGCAAGCCCCCCAAGGCCTTTGGACCCAAACCTATAAAACCCAAGCCCATGGCCCATGGACACAAACTCAACCCCCTCATGGCCCAGTAACCCAAACTCAACAAGGCCCATTGGCCCAAAGTCATATTAAGCCCCACACCTGTGCCCAAGGCCGTCACCCAAGCCTTCCAAAACCATCAAACCCAAATCCTCAAACCCAAGGCCCATCCGCCCATCAAAGCCCATTCACTAACCCCATACCCCCTCACCAATACCCTTCATTCACCTATACCCCTTACGCCCCCATCCCACCTCCAACGGGAAATCCAATCCATCCCATTCCTCAAAACCACAACATCCCACCATCTCAATCACACCCCCATCACCCCCAGAACATGCACCCAACTATGCACATCACTTACCCACAAAATGCTCACCCATTTATCCCTTCTCATCCCCTACAAACCATGTGGCCCCACCAAGTCATCCAACCCATCACCCCCCAAGTCCAAATAGCAGAGCTCGCCCCTCACCAATACCACGACCAACAGTACGAGGAGGATGAGATTTGCAACAGTGGAGGAACTGCTAGTTTTAACCCTCCCGGGCCCACCATCATCACACCTAGGGTTGAACCAAATTAGGGGGAAGTGGTCCCTGCCGCAGCCTCGAAGGAACCAGAGCAGCTGAAAGAACAGATAGACAGAATACAGAAGCAGCTGATGAAGATGGGAGGAATGGAGCTACACTCGACGGACTTTTCAGACTTATGTCTGTTCTCTGACGTCCCTCTACCACAGAAATTCAAGATGCCATCATTTGATAAGTATAATGGCACTGACAACCCCATCGCCCACTTGAAATCTTACTGCGAGGATATGTGCCAGTATGGCAGAGATGAACGACTCCTCATCAAAGTGTTCCAGAAGAGTTTCACGGGCCCAGCACTGAGATGGTTCACATCCCTGGAACCATCCATGATAAAAAATTGGAAAGATCTGACACGCTTATTTTAAGAACAATATGTCTATAACATGGACATAGAACCAAGGAAGCCAGACTTGGCTCGATTAAAGCAAAAACATGATGAAACATTCAGTGCTTACTTAGGGAGGTGGAGGGCCTTAGCCGCTCAGGTAACTCATCAGATTCCCGATGATGAGCAGATCGAATTGATAACCAAGGGAGCCCTCCCAGTCATCGTGGATTTTTTAGTATATCAACAGCAGTCAAGTTTTGCTGATCTAGTCCGAAATGCCAATCGTTGCGAAGACGCCATTAGAGAGGGCAGGTTAGGAAGGAATGTGGCCAATGGGGCCACCAGGGTTCAAAAAGTCGCCGAACCAAGAATTGAAAGAAGAGCAGGGACAGAGGTACAAAACATTGTTTACCCCCAGGCTAATACCAACGCCCCCCCGATACAACTCCAGGTTACACAACCACCCCCGACCCGTTTTGAGCCAATACCAAGGCCAAGCAACGGACCAAGAGCCCCGTTTACCCCGGAACAGATGAAAGCACGTTTCGAACGAGTATTCACGCCGTTGGGGCAATCCTTGAGTGTCTTACTGCCAGTGTTACTACAGAAAGGCCTGGTCAATTTACTCCAACCTCGCCCACCACCCCACCCAATATCAAGGAATTACGATCCGAATCTGTATTGCAATTTCCACCAGGGACAGGGTCATCCTACGGACCGGTGCTTCCCATTAAAGCACGCAGTCTAAGATCTGATAGAGGCGGGAAAGATCATACCCCTGCCACTTCCCCAAGGGCAGAACCAGAATATCCATCAAGCCCCTCTACCACCGCACCCAGGATGCCCCAGGCCTAACATACATTGGATAGAGGAAGAAGAAGAAGAGTTTGACCCTTCAGATTATATTAGCAATCAGGAGGAATTTTCACTCCCTAGGCCGAACGAAGATGAACTATTTGTTGGGGTGATCGAGCCACTGTATCTTGCCGATTATTTTCCCACACCGGCTTACCAAGAGGAGCCCTTAGATTTAGGGTTGTATATTTCTACCCCCGCTCCCGCCGGCCAAATCCAAACGGGCACAGCCCCGCCGCAATCATACGCATACCCTCCCCACGCCCAATTTACCCCATACACCCCACCATCACACCCAAATCATCATGTTCCTTACGCAATTTTGCCATCCCCATATTATCCTACCCCATACACACCCTCAAGTCCCTCCACCCAATACATTACTGCGCCATCCCCAAGTTACCCCATTCCATATGCACCTTCAAATCCCACCACCCAATTTACCCCATACACCCCTCCATCACCCCCGAATTACCCCGCTCCATGCACAACTCCATCATCCTCAATCTATCCCATTTCATCTACCAACCCATCATCATCCACCCTTTATATCCCCCCATTCCACCCACTACCCCGCCATGTCCCAGTCATCCCGCTCCATGCACGACTCCATCGCCCCCAATTTACCCCACTTCATCCACAAACCCGTCACCATCCCATCATACCTCCCCATATACAAATCCTTCATATCCCTATCATCCCGCGCCCACCACACCTCAAACGTCTCCCCATCCCTCCAGCCCAATCACACTCCCGCCATCCCTTCGCTATTTTGGCCCTAACCCAACTCCACCACCACCCGGGCAGGCAACCCCTCACCCAATCCCCTCATCACCCAATCACCACTGGTTCTACCATGCCCAGGTAACACCAGTACAAGCTCCCTCAGTGCCCATAACTCCAATTCTGTCAAGTCCCCCCACTACCATTCCACCCCCCATTGGAGTTAACCTGGTCGGACCCGAGAAACCAGTATATCGAGCCCAATCCTCCCTGGAATCCTCACGCACTCCATTTCTCATCCCAAAACCTGCTTATGACCCGCATCAGGTACCATTGAGCTATGAACAGACGGACATGAATGTTGGGTGCAACCAAGAAGAGGCTGTTGAATTTGTTACCCGATCGGGGTGGATTTCTGCCCAACCAGAAGCATCAGGGGCAGTCAGAGGAGAGGAAAAGAAGAAAGAACAGGCCACAGGAAATCCCTTTGAAAAAATGGCCAGGGAGCATATACTGGAGACACAGCTCAAGAGAACACCCGCACATATTACTGTAAGGGATTTGTTAATCACGTCTCCACTCCACTTTCAAGCCCTAATGGGAGCACTCAAGGACACGCATGTCTCCACCCATGTAACTCCGGATGAAGTAGGGGAAATAATAGGGCAAGTGTTGGCCCCAAACGCCATCTCTTTCACCGATGCAGACCTACCGATCGAGGGGAATGACCATTCTAAACCCCTGAATATAACAGTGGAAGTAGGGAACTTGGTGGTATCGTTGGTCTTGATCGACAACGGGTCGGCGCTGAATGTATGCCCTCTAAGGACGACAATCAAAATTGGGGCGAACCCCGACACCTTCTGACCATCCATATCAAGCGCAAGGGGATTCGACAACAATAGGAGGGAAATCATAGGAGAAGGAGACCTTGATCTGATCCTCGGACCGCAAACCTTCACCAACCCCTTCCAAGTAATGGACATCAAGTTTACCTTCAATCTGCTGTTGGGCCGGCCATGGATACATAAGCTCGGAGCAATACCATCTACCCTGCACCAAAATCTCCGATTCATCTCAGAAGGAAAAATTGTCACCATCATAGGTGAAAGCAGAGAGGACATGGGGAAGTGCGCTGTGCACATTGAGAATCCGAAAGTGCTGAACATATCGCACACAGCTGAGGACGCCGATCTCCATCGGTTTGAGTATGACTTCTCAAATATTACCCTCGAACCAACTGAAAAAGACCCCGGATAAAGCTGGAGGAGGAATGGACGCAGCTGTGTTCATGCTCCACAGATGGGGCCATCAAAAAGGGAAAGGACTGGGCCCACGCCTTCAAGGAAGAAGAGACCCCGTCAAGGCCAAGGGGCAACAAACTAAATTCGGCTTAAGCTACAGGCCCAGAGAAGAGGAAGTCAGAGAAGCCAAGGAAAATATGAGAGCCACAGCAGCCGCCAAGGCCAGAGGAGTCATCTTGGAAGAGGAACCTCACGCTCGCCCCCACATCCGCGAAACCTTTGTGAGCGCCGGGGTAGTAAAAATTGATCTGAATGGGGAGACGAGGGTAACCCCACATAAGCCTACTTCAATCCACCCCACCAATCCCTACATCATCCCCCCAGACTTCGAAATGGACTTAGCCGCCCTTTCCTTGTTTGAGGAAGAAGTTCCCTGATCCACCCCTCACTCCAGCACCAACCACTCTGGGCCCCTCCTAACCGTAGAGGACCAGGTCCCGGAGGATCCCTCTATAAATATGTTGAGGGAAGAAATACAAGAGCCTACCGATGCCACTCCCGATCAGAGAGGTAAAGGCCAAGCCTCGCAGGTGAGTAACTGGGCATCCTTGCCCCAACTCTTGAGAGCAGCCAAATGCCATGAAAACAGCACCGACTCTCCAAAAAAAAAACAACCTGTAAAAAGTGAGGTTAGTCTCTGGACCACTCTACCTTGTATATATAGAGATCCACCTCGCCAGGGGCTGACCTACGAAAAAACACAAAAGATCATAAAAATAGAAAAAATACCAATTCCAAAAATATTGTCCTTTAAAATTCCCAATAAAATTAAAATCAATGTCGTGATACCCGTCCCATGTGAAGCCAACCCCTTCCCTATAGAAATTCAAGAAGAGGTAGGAGTCACGAGTCTGGACGAGGAAGGCCAAACCGACGAGCTCCCCAATGAGCTCCTCAAACAATTTGCCGATTTTGAGCATGGCCCTACCCCGATCGTCGAAGAGACAAAGGACGTTAATTTGGGCACCACAGAGGCCCCCAGAATCACCAAAATCGGAACATCGTTGTCCCCTGCGGAGAGGGAAGGTATGATAGACTTCCTTCGGTCATACCAAGACGTCTTCGCATGGTCGTATGAGGACATGCCTGGTTTAGATACCGATCTGGTTGAGCATGAGTTGCCACTCTACCCCGATGTTAAGCCGGTGAAATAGAAGCTGAGACGACTCCGACCCGAATGGATGTTAAAGGTGAAGGATGAGGTCATTAAACAGTATGACGTAGGTTTCCTCATGGTATCCAAGTACCCACAGTGGCTGGCCAATATCGTCCCCGTACCAAAGAAGGATGGAAAGGTTCGAATGTGTATCGACTTCCAAAATCTCAACAAGGCGAGCCCTAAGGACGATTTTGCATTACCCCACTTCGACATCTTGGTCGATAACACCGCAAAGAACAGGATGCTCTTGTTTATGGATGGATTCTCAGGATACAATCAGATAAAGATGGCAGAGGTTGATCGTGAGAAGACAGCGTTCATTACCCCCTGAGGAACCTTCTGCTACAAAGTAATGCCATTCGGGCTAAAGAATGCTGGGGCAACCTATCAAAGAGCAATGACGGCCCTGTTCCACGACGTGATGCACCGAGAGATCGAAGTATACGTCAACGACATGATTGCCAAATCGCCAGAAAGGGAAGACCACTTGGTAAACCTTCAGAAGCTATTCGAGAGGTTGAGAAAATATAGATTGCGGTTGAATCCCCAGAAATGCGCGTTTGGCGCTATGTCCGGAAAGCTATTGGGCTTTATTGTCAGTAGGAGAGGGATCGAGGTCGATCCGACCAAGATCAAGGCTATCATTGAGATGCCGCCACCATCTACAGAGAAGGAAGTCAGAGGCTTTTTAGGCAGGATCCAGTACATCAGCCAATTCATTACACAGTTAACTCCGATATGAGTACCAATCTTCAAGCTGCTAAAAAAGGACTCACCGGTTGAATGGAATGATGACTGCCAGGCTGCATTCGACAAGATTAAAGGTTATCTCCTGAAACCTCTGGTATTGGTACCGTCCGTACCTGATAGACCCCTGATAATGTACTTATCCATGACTGAGTTTTCCATGTGCTGTGTGTTAGGACAACATGATGAGACGGGAAGAAGAGAGCAGGCCATCTATTACCTAAGCAAGAAATTCACTGATTACGAGACGCGCTATTCTCATCTAGAGAAAGCATGCCTGGCGCTCGTTTGGGCTACTCAGAGACTTCGACACTAGCTGTTATCCCAGGCCATTCTACTTTTAGCACGGATGGATCCGTTGAAGTACCTATTCGAAACACGCTCTCGGCGAACACCGCACGATGGCAACTACTCCTATCCGAGTTTGACATTACTTATGTCACCCAGAAGTCGATTAAGGGGCAAGCACTCACCGATCATCTTGCTGAGAACCATCTGCCGAACTATGAGCCTTTAAGGACCGAATTCCCCGATGAAGACATTTTGTTCATGACCGACGAAGATACAGAGGAAACGGAGGAGCCCTGGGTAATGCACTTCGATGGGGCATCGCATGTTGAGGGCCAAGGAGTTGGCGCCATTCTTATCTCGCCGAAAGGATCCCATATACCCATCTCAATCAAATTAAACTTCCCATGCACCAACAATATGGCCGAGTATGAAGCCTGTACAGCTGGTTTACAGGTGGCTCTTGATCTAAATATAACTCACCTTAGGGTCTTTAGAGATTCTCAGTTAATTATATGCCAAACCAACAGGGATTGGAAGACCAAGGATGAGAAACTGATCCCATACCATGAACATCTGGAGGATCTGATAACCTTCTTTGAGGAGGTCACCTTCTCCTATGTGCCGTGAGCAAGAAATCGGTTTGCTGACGCCCTGGCTACCCTGGCCTCTATGGTTGAGATTCCATATGGAGTGGTGATGAGGCCGATCATGATAGAGCAGAGGAGCGAACCGGCTTTCTGTCACCTTATCGAAGGACCTACGGAGATAGAGGATGAACCACCTTGGTTCTCAGACATCAAGAACTTCCTCGAGACCTGAACTGTCCCGGAAGGAACATCAAAGGTAGACAAACGCACCATCCAGCAATTGGCAACAAACTATGTCATCTGCGGCGATCTCCTGTATAGACGGTCTCATGACAATATTCTGCTCAGATGCCTAACCCAGAAAGAAGCGGTTGAGATCATGAAGGAGATTCATGAAGGGGTCTGCAGAGCCCACGTCAGCGGTCACATGCTTTCTAAGAAAATTCTAAGGCAAGGATATTTTTGGACCACTTTGGAGACTGATTGCTGCAAGCACGTACAGAAGTGCTACAAATGCCAAGAGCACTCCAGCCTAATACATGCTCCAGCCATTGACTTACACAGCATGGCCACCCCTTGGCCGTTCGCCACCTGGGGCCTCGACGTCATCGGCAAGATCAATCCTAAGGCTTCCAATGGACATCAATTCATCCTCGTCGCTGTGGAATACTTTACAAAATGGGTAGAGGCAGCCTCCTATACGAGCATTAAGGCTAGCCATGTTGAGAAGTTCATCAAGAACAACATCATTTGCAGATTCGGCGTACCCAAAGATATCATCACTAATAATGGCACTAATTTCGCTAATAGGCGCATCCGAGCCTTGTGTGAGCAGTTCAGGATCAAGCATCATTGTTCATCCCCGTACAGGCCTCAGATGAATGGAGCTATGGAGGCAGCCAACAAAACTCTGATCCGCATCCTGGAGAAGATGGTAGTTACTTACAGAGATTGGAGTGAGCAGTTACCCTTCGCACTTTGGGCCTATAGAACGTCTATCCGCACCGCAACAGGGGCAACACCATTCTCCCTTGTGTATGGGACCGAGGCCGTGCTACCCTTTGAGGTCGAGGTACCGTCACTCCGTATCCTTTTAGAATCCCATCTACCTGAAGCTAAGAGGGAAAAAGCCCGTTTTGAACAGCTAGACTTGATTAACGAGAAAAGACTCCTAGCCTTATGCCACACTCAGGTCTATCAGAGGAGAATTGCACGTGCTTACAATAAGCGCGTCCGCGGCCGAGATCTAAAGGTAGGAGACACTGTACTAAAGAAAATTTTTCCGTCTCTCCACGCCGATCCAAGAGGGAAGTTTAGGCCAAATTGGGAAGGACCCTATGTCGTCCGAGAGGTTCTGCTAGGATACGTCGTTCGCCTCGCCACCATGGAAGGAGACCACTTTCCTGAGCCCATCAACGTTGGATACCTCCGTAAGTTCTACTCATAGGTCTTGGGACAAGGTAAGTTTTGATAAAAGTAGATGTGTGACCGCTTAAGGGCTCCATAAAAGAGGCCATCATTTCAAAGTCAAGTGGCCCAAAAAAATATTCCCTAAAAACCTTCACCCCTTTTTTGCTACACACCTCGGGCCAACAACCATTTCTTTCATATACCCCACCCAAAATTCCAAAAAAAAAAGAGAAGAAAGGAGGGAGGGAAAATCCAAGCAACAAAGAAAAAGAGGGGTACCCAAAAAAAAATACAAAAAAAAAAATGATGAACGACGACTGGGGCATAAAAGGCCTTTGGGAAGAAAAAGGAGTCCCGAATCTAGAAATCACTCCAAACTTAGATCCATATCCCCAGAAAAACCCAACCTGTTTGAACCCCAACCACATTACAACCCGGGAGAAAGCCCTCTTTAAGGTCCACAAGCGGTTATAACATCTACTGCATCAGAACAAGCCGAGTTAACAAGCCACACAGAACTTCATTCAGCCGGCTATGACGGAATCGACGCCCATGTCGTGGCTTTTTGGTTCTTGAAAAAAAAGAAGAAAAAAAAGAGAGAAAAAAAAAAAGAAAAAAGAGAAGAAAATTAATTTGAGTTCAAAGCAAGATGGACGTGGTGAAAACCCGAAAGGGCGCCACGGGTAAAAACAGCGAACTCACGCGGACCAGGTGAAAACCTGAAAGGGCACCTGGGGTAAGAGAGCGAACCCATGGACGTGGTGAAAACCCGAAAGGGCGCTACGGGTAAAAACAAGGATGACAGGCATGGCGAAAACCCGTCTTGGGCACTATGACCAAAAATGTCAAGAAAAGAGAGATTAGGAGAAGATCTGTCCTAGCCTACCTACTTTTGTTTGGAACCCTTGAGCCTCTTCTCCCCTTCGATGGGCCACTCATGTTGGAAATTGGATCGGATCCCAATCAAGTATGTCGTCTCTACCGCAGCGTCGGACGCATGACCAAAGGGAAAGACAGAGGACTGAACCAATCCCAGGGTAGCTGACCTTTCCCATGTTTAAAGGAAAAAACCTGTGCCTCACCAATAGGGTTCGACCATGCTCAAAATAGGACCCGCTGGTTTGGCCTTGTGGTCACCGGTAACACAAAAGAAAAGAAAATTCCAAAAAAGATAATAGATTTCCCTTTCCCATAAAAAGCCTCACACTGTGGAAAAGAAAATTTCAAAAAAGATAATAAATTTCCCATAAAAAGCCTCACACTGTGGAGGAGAAAATTCTAAAAACCAAAAAAAAAGAAGAAAATAGATTCCCCTTGTCCATAAAAAAAAAAAAAAACCCCACTTGATGAAAGAGAAAGTCCCCATAAAAAGTCTTACATCGCAGAATTACAAAAAGAAAAATAAGAGCGCATGTATAGATTTCATTCCATTTCTTTACAAGTGTTGCCTGCTGAGTGTCACGTCCCAAAAAGATAACGGCATGACACACTTTCTATTTTTGCAGCTTCCTTTACAACAAAAAAACAAAACCCAAAATGTGTATAGCTGTGTATATATGGAAAGAAGAACAAAAAAAGATAACCCAAAAAGAGATCTCTGTTAGGGGGCATTCCTCCCCCCATGTATATGATCTATGATGTGTGCAGGAACAGGTCAAGGGCAAGGAGCACGCTTCAAAGCGCTAATCTCTGCAAGCAGGGAGTCCTCGCGGGCATTCCGATCAGACATCCACCTACCATGAAGACTCTTCTGCCGTCTCCGGGAAGCTTCAGCTGCGCTGCGAGACTCAGTCAAAAGACCAGTCAACCGAAGAACCTCGCTCTCGGCTGTAGCAGCTCTCACCTCCGCAATATCAGCTCTGACCCTTTCTTTCTCCAAAGCCTCGATCAAAGCCAGCCTCTCTACGGAAAGGGATTCGATCCGGGTCCGAAGCATCGCTTCCTTACATGGCCAGGGCCCTGTCTCTACCACATCTACCGAAGCTGGGCTAGGAGTAGGTAATCCCTCAGATACCAGCCAACCCTCGTAACCCGGAGAGACGGCGCCCCCCTGGACCAAGCTACACATGCGCCGATTGGCGGGTTTCACAGAGGGCCGCTATGCGATCAAGATCACTAAGAGAACCTCAAGAGAATATCAGAGAGCACAAGGGTGTCCTCGTGGCACACGGCACTTGCTGAGTATACCCGAACTGACGGAGCACCCGAGATGGAAAGTAGTATGTGCTGCCAGTCAACCCCAAATGTGTGATGCCCTCACAATCCTGAGAGCGGACAATCAGAAAGGTGTCGTCCATCCAGGGAAGTTGCCAGGTCAGCTCTGCATCAGATAGCCACAGGCTCAGTTCCTTGATGCTCCCACCAGGCAATCTCGAACTCCGGATCAGAAAACCCCGAGCCACATCCCCTCTAATCAAGCAGAATCTCGGCACAGGCCCCATGATAACCAAATGCTCTCCTAACCAAATCTGAACAAGAAGCGGGCTCCCGCTGAGAATCCCAACCCGGCCCGAGGCCGCAGCATCCAAGCCTCGATACATCTCCGCCAAGACCAGGTGTACCAATGAGCGACCTCCCTCCAATTCGGTCAAAACATCACATAGCCCGAGGGAAAAGCTCTCACCTCCAGTGAAGAAGAGAACTTCCGAAAGCAAAGGCCTTCACATTGAAGGGATCTCGAATAGGCAACTTTCGAAGAGCTTCTTAATGACGGTTGGAAGGGACCGTGCGATTGGTCTATACTCTATACTATTATTCCATGTGGTCAGCCTCCAATGCTTATATTTGGGAGTTACATAAGCCACATTCTCGGAGTTTATATAATGGGCCTCTGACCACCCTGGCGTCCAACAGGTGCATTGTGTAATTATTACTTTCTACAATTCTTCTGTATGCCAATGCACACCGACTGCGACATTTTTACTTTCTCTCTCTCTCTCTCTCTCATTTTTCTTTAAGACTTTTTTTTTCTTCACAAATGCTAATCTTGGCCAGCATTCCATCTAATTCATCATAATCATTGCCTTGTCCTTTGGACTTAGAGTCGACAGCGTTCCATCTAATTCTATTAGTTAAGTTGGCTAATCTGGTAATCAATTTGATTGATGTGACAGACTACTTGTGTGTGGCCTTGACCTATTTATTTCTGCAGATGTTTGATTGATGTGAAAGAATGTAACAGTGTATTTTTGTGTTCATTTATACATTCGGTGTTGAAGCACTGTGCTTAAGAAGAAGACGGGCCTTGAGGAGGTCCTCCTTGTTGCGAAACTGATCGCCGAAGCATATTCAACTATCGACAAGGCCGTTAAAGTCGAGATGCTGCATGCAGAACAACGGCGTACCTTTGGAAGTCTCGACGCGGTGAAAAAGGCCCATGGCTGGTATACACTCCTTCTGTAACTACTTAAAATTTAGGTGGGTATTACAGGAAAAGATGAAAAACACAACAATTTCTGTATCTCTTTTAATTTACATGGATTCAATTGTTTTTTATTCTTCTTTGAATTTTATATCAGTGACTCAAAGATTTCCCTTACATTCTGAGCCATTAGAGAAACCAGGAAAAAATATGCTATTGTTGTGGATGGCATGGTTTTAAATTCTGGCTTGGGGGCTTGTCTTGGCGATAGTGGTGGCAATGGGTCGGGCAAGGGTGGGTAACCAGAAAATTTGAACTTGGCCCAAGCCTGGCTGGAGACCATGGTGGGTTTATGATCCCAAACCTAAGCCCGGCCCAGCCCTTTCATTCATAAATTACTTAGTGATTTACATAAATCTGCTGTATATTCCTAAAAATAGAACTGATATATATATATATATATATATATATATATATATATATATATATATACTACCTAATAAGAAGTTACGATATATTTCCAAAAAACTTCTAGAGTTACTAAATAGAAAATCAGTTTCTGTAATGGGCTTTATGGATAAATAGGCAAGTTGGGAGTTTTGTGGCTGATAAGGATGGCAATTGAATGCTGAAATATGCTTTTGAGATTCTTTTGTAACCAGGTGATGGTCTATTGAAACCTCATAAAAATTTCCCAAAGTTTTTTACTAGGTCTCCTATAGTGGAAGGAGCTCTTTCAAATGGTATTAGATCCACTTTTTTGTGGGGAATTAGCCCTGCAGAGATTTGTGGACATCTTGGAAGAAATCCATGACCTATGCTTTCGCCTTGAGGCACCATATTCATCGAGAGGCTATGAGAGCACTGATTCCTAGGATGAGGATGCCATCATTTGATTGTCTCCAACGATTCAGGATTCTCTTCCTCGTAATTTACTTTTCTGCTATATATATCTCTGTATCTTTTAAATTTTCCGAAAAAAATAAATATTACCCACACATTTTTATGAAGTTTTTTGTTGACATAGGTTGATGACTTGATCATCTTTCCTTCAGGTGGTAACATGCTTGCCCATTCTTTATATTGTTTATTGTCTTCTGTGGTTGACCTTTTTCTTTTAGCATAGGATAAGTTAACAACCTTATCTTTGGTCATACATGGGTTGATTCACCAGGGGATATGATCATGAGAAACCTGACTACGGGGGACAAAGTCGTGTTATACTTCCAACCATGTGGCTGGTTTGGGTATGGCTATATACGTCTTCCTTTAATTTTTCTAGCAATGTACATATTTAAAGGTTTTTTAAAGTCTTATAACTGGTGCAAGTTTGATAGCACTCTAGCGTTTGAATAAGAGAACCATTTCAAATTTCAACTAACAAATCATTGCATTATGTTTTTTGATAATGATCATTGCATTTTGTTTAAAGTGGCAGAATATATGGTAGACCATCTATTCTTGGATTGCACGACGAGCGGATCACTTCAACCACGTTGGGAAATTGTTAAGACCCACAAGCAGGCCCCATACCTCAACCTTGTATAGTTGCACTTTAAAGTGCATAGGTTGAGATAAATGTTGAGGTTTTTACATGTGACCAAAATTTGGTCCCAACCACACGTTCTTGGTCAAGTGAAAATTTTACAGCCTATCCCAACTCATTGACAGGCCTAGTAAGAAGTAACAACAGATATAGTAAGGGGAGTTGGTTTAGTTTAATTTCGATAAATTTAGTGTTAGAAAGACTTGTAAATGCTGAGAGCTGGTGACTGGTTTAAATCTCCCTAATACCCCATTTTTGAACCTGTTGTAGTGCACATCAATCTATGATCTTATCATTTTGATTGTAAGGATCACCCACATCCTATACCATGGATGGTTTAAGATAATATAAATACTGGTGTTTAAGATCATTTAAACACTATGTTAGGTGATTAATTAGCAGTCATAGTAGTCAGGAGAGTCGGCCCCTTAAAATTTATATGATTACACTATGAACCAAATGGTCCCAATGCTTACTGATCATTAAGCTCGAGATGAGGTAGGTCTACAATAAAAGTGAAGAGTTAGATAATAAGTAAGCAGCTCGAGCATCAGGTGGCATACCCTTGTGTTGATATGGCTGGATTTCAGATAGTTGATATGGCTGGTGAATGCTTTTCTTTTGTTTATAATCTTTTATAGATATATACTTAATTTATATATCTTAGGAACTTGGTTAGACCATCACATTTTTTTAGACTCTATCAGACCGCCGATTTGTTATATTGATAAACCTAATTGTGTGCAGGGAAGTTGTGGGTGAATTAAAGGCTGTTGGTGCTTCATGGATCCAGTTTGACGAGCCCACCCGTTGGATCATGAGTCTCACCAATTGAAAGCATTTACTCATGCCTACTCTGAGCTAGAAGCAGCGTTATCAAGCTTAAATGTTCTCATTGACTTACTTTACTGACATTCCTGCTGAGGCATACAAGTAAGTCTGGTCTCTGTCGTTTTGAAGGCTAAGCATGTTTGCTGCGCTTAATTATTTGTTCAGCTACTTTTTGTTGCAATCAACCCTTTCTTGCTTTTTAGTACTTTTGTAGGAAAATTATCCCATCACTCCACACAAGGTTGGGGGTGGAATTTATACCATACCTATAGAAAATTTTACTAGTACTGAAAGGGTCCTAATTGGTAGAAGCATAAAAAATATCGAATTAATGTGACTGAGTTTACTTTTATGGCAGGAAAACTCCTGGTATGGGAGCTGGGCGCAAGCTGAAAATACACAAGAAGTGGGCGGACAAATCATAAAAGAAAAGCCATCACGATAATGAGTTGAAATGTGCTCAATCAAAGGTGTCAAGCAATGAGACATTAAAATTCTATATCATTGGGCTTATTAGCAATTCGAGTCATGCTCGAATAAGGCGCTATTGAATGTATTTATAGGATATTGTTGAATATATTAATATAATATCTTTGAATATTTTAATGAGATAGTGTTGAATGTATTAATACGATGTTGATTTTATTTTTGACTTATTATTTTTTCATTTAGTTGAATGGATTATGAATTTTGTCCCTTGTAGATTGATATGTGATTGATACAATATTTGTAACAGGTAAAATAGCTCTCATTACAGTAAAAAAAATAGAAGTTTTTCAATTTAAAAAAAAAAAAAAAAAAAAAACAAAACAACGATCCATACCAGTTGTTTTCATATACCACTGTTTTAGGCCGTGATTTCAGAATAAAAAAAAACAACCCTTTCCCCATTAGGAACAACGGCTTAACATTGTTGTTATTTTACAACAGACACAAATAACGGCCCATAACCGTTATTTCTTAGAGGAAATTAACAACAGTTTGTCACCGTTGTTTACATATACCACTGATTTAGACCGTGGTTTCGGAAAAAAAATAACAACCCTTTTATCCGTTAAAACAACGGCTTCAAACCGTTGTTCTTTTGCAACGGACATGGACCGTGGTTTATCTGGTACATAACCAACGGTTTCGGGCCGTTGTCTATAAAAACCGCTGCTCTATAAACAATGGCCCTTGCAACGGCTCAAAACCGTTGTTTATGACATTTACAATGGTTTTGGGCCGTTGTTTTTTATCGATTTTCACATAGTGTTTCCTCCTCCACCTCTACTAGTTCCCAACGGATTAGCATTAGGACCAGTAGCCACTCTATCTCTCCCTCTCGAGGTACCTACGCCCTCATCAATCTCCTCGATGTGAGCCATTCTAGGCCCCTCTCTACCTCTGCCCCTGCTCTGAATCGTGGAGCCATGCTGATCTGTCATTGTTGAAAAATAATAACAATGGATCAGAATTGATTGTAAAGACAATCATGCCCTTAGTCCTAAGACTCTGAACCTAAAGCCTTGCTCTGATACCAACTGTGACGACCCGACTTTTCCAATCCTTAAAGGTATAGGAAAGGTCGGTTCATCAACTTATTGATTTCTCAATAAGCCGTAACAAACAGAAGCCGGCAACATAAGCATAAGATAAGACAGAAGCATAGCGAAAAATAAGCAAGAACAAAAGCTCATTCAAAATAATATATCACCATAAGGAACCAGGAAGAACCACCGGTGATGGCCAATCCAACACCTAAAATAGTGGTTCCTAATGATGGTTCCTCAAGTGATATCCAAAAGACAAAACAATGGCCTAGGGCCCACTATTCAAAAAAATTCAGAAACAAAAGTACCAAAAGTTTAAATCTAGATCAAGGAAAGAGTTCCTCTGCTGGGGTCTCCAATTCCTCCTCAAGAATATAGTCGGAGTCCTCCAAATCCAGATCTTCAGATCCCAAGTCAATCTCAGCACCTGTGACGTATAGTCGAGGTGAGCTAACATCGAAGCTTAATAAATGAAACTTAGCCATTTATATTTTATCATAAGTAAAGGTTTTTCAAAGATGAAAATCGGATCAGATGTCATTTTTAAAAGATGTCTAAATTCCATTTCTAATATAGTAAGCTAAAAGATGATTCAATGGTTCAGATGTTCCAAATTTCAAAATTAAGCATGCTTCTTATCTTAAAATTATAACTTAAAGATATTATCTCAAATTACATACTAGCATGAGAGCGGGAATATCACCGATGGGAAACCCTACTGACCATCGTCGTTCATGAATCCTTTTTCGGAAGTGCAACAAGCCCCTACGTATTGAGGGAAACTTGCGCCAAATAGAATTACCATCAACACGGTTGGTAGGGTCTAGGGTTTTGTTCGTATGTGCCTCAAATCAAATGCAATGCTAAACATATCGTATGTTATGTAATTAATACATTTTATGAATTTTCGGAGTTCTGATTGAAAGTTCACATTCGCAAATAAAGCTCGAAAGTTCAAATTTCTGAGTTCTTATATCAAAGTTTCGGAGTTCTTAATCATGCCAGGTTTATCAAAATTCAGATTTCAATGCTTGCAACAAATAACTAAAACTTATAATTTAATGCAAATTAGGTTTAGGTTTCCCCTACCTCGACTCAAAGCGATCCCAAAATACACAAAGAAGTGCTCACAATGGACTCTCTACCATCAACCCTACAAGGATTAACACTACAAGTGTTAATAGAGGTCTAAAAGTCAAACCCGAAAACTATCCAACAAAATTCTGACAAAAATTCAAATTTGAAATTCGATGGTTGAATTAAAATTCAACCCTCAAGTTTCCAAAAATGCATCAGGCTGTAAAAGCCCAAATTTGACCCTCGACTTTCAATTCAATGGTCGAATTCCAAATTCGACCCTCGAATTGAAATTCGACCCTTGAATTTCTCCAGGTCTATGTTTGTTCAAAATTGATTCCTCTGACATGTTTGCTCATTCAACCACAGTTTGCTTAGCTTTACAACATTCACCATAATTATACTCTAAGTAAGGATCAAATTATTTAACTCAAAGGGGTTTAAAAGCCTACCTCTTGAAGTTAGTCCTTCGGGTCCCGTTGCACAAATTTCAAGCACCGTAACGAAACCTTGAGGTCTAGTAGGCTCGGACTTCTAAGTCAGTCCAACACCATCTTTCTTCAAGAGCAATAGACCCAACCCATCCTCAGAATTATCCTTCTCTCTTAATAGCTCAAACCGATCCGAAATTAAATACAAGGTTTATTAATGGTTGGGATGGCGAGAGGAACTCCAAATCACAAATGATCTAAGATCAAAGAGATGAGGCAAGGGTTGCAAATTTCAGATCAAACGAGAGAGAGAATTGAAGCTTCTTCTCAAAGCCTCTCTCTTTATAATACAATTTTTACTTCCAAAAATATCATGATATTTCACATAATATCAAGATATTTAGCTAAACATTCTATCCACTTAACTTACACTTGTTTCCGGTGTTAAGCGCATACAAATTCCATAAACTATAAACTACGGCTTAGTTTCTTTCAACAAGTCCAAGAACAATATCCTTTGGTCACTATTCTCATCATACACTAAGCTATCCAAAAACTCAGAAATATCCGATAACTTTTTTGGGCACGCTTATCGAGGTAA
Organism: Chloranthus sessilifolius; assembly: GCA_021018995.1. NCBI lineage: Eukaryota > Viridiplantae > Streptophyta > Magnoliopsida > Chloranthales > Chloranthaceae > Chloranthus > Chloranthus sessilifolius. The sequence goes on from CM037596.1 coordinate 47,943,543, forward strand.
ATGAAAAACAGGTCCAAAAATATCTAGGATATTACAATATATTTCGATCGATCGATTTCTTATGTCCGATAGATTGAATTTTGACATAACCGAATTACATGTTTACTTTAATTTCGATCGAACAATTTACAAATCTGAATCGATCGATTCCAAAACCGATCGATCGATTTGCGTCCAAACATACCTAATAATTTCACTCTAATTTCGATCAATCAGTTCTAAAACCGATCGATCAATTTTTGTCCGAATAGACTGCACTTTACCTTATAATTTCACTTATCCATGACAAGAACCTCAATGCATGTTAATCACTAGAACGTTTGAATCGATGGTCGGGATTTATCTCACTTTAAATTATAATGTCTTTCAATTTGAGCATTTAATTATAGTAATCTATATATATCCATTTTAGCGCTTTAACGCGACCTCTTCGATAACACAAAGAGTTAGAAATTCGATGCCCTCTAAAAATAAAATTCTAACCTTCACATTCTCAAAATCACACTAATAACTTCTCTATTCTACATTTATATTGGTGCGATATGTAAATATATATATGTATACACTCAATACCATACATTCACAAACTACCAAGCAGACCAATTTCTTTTTCTTATTGCACAACTACCATAAAGCAGCCCACAGATCGGCCATGTTCTTTTTCTCGCCGATCTCCACCCCGAAATAATGGTAACAGGGGAGTTCGCCAACATCGGATCGCCATCACCACTCCATCACTACCCTTTCCACAATTCGAATAAGACATTATTTAGGATCACTTCCTTCTTGCGACGTTAAGACCCTAGATAGGGAGAATTTAATTATTCATTTTTTACTTTGAATCATATGATTAATTGGTATATTCGAACAATAAATTGTTCCGTAAATTCATCAATCTTTGGCTTCGGCTCATTTATTTAATTAAACATATTTGAATGTGTAACGTCATTGATTGCTAATCTCCACTTTATAATTTGTTTAAATAATTAATTTCATGTATACTAGGACATGTATGTTAGTTCCTATTTATGTAATGACTATACTCGTGAAAAAAATTGATCTGAGATGAAAATTGGAGGTAGATGCTGAAAATTTCATTTCAGACCTGTTTGGGTTTTTCCCTGACTTAACATAACCATAGAACTTTTTAGACTTCAAATGGCTGTGCCATCAAATGGGTGATGTAAAGGGCACTGCCCTCTACCAAATGTATTCCAATACCTGACAGTAAATCAGTCTCGAGTCACCTAAAAAATTGATCCCAAGATGCCTACTTTAAAATCTGCAGAGTAAATTCCTACATCAAAATTATGTCTAAGTGTTCTGTGAACGCACATTTGACCTTTGATCAAACACCTGTACGAGTGGAATCTCAAAAATTTCTGTATGATCACCCCACCCAACTTTTTATGATCTTCACATATGACCGTTCGAATTCTCTGGTTTTAACATAAATCGTGCAAGTTAATTTTTGACTAATTAGGCCATACTTTGATCAGATTGCATCATAACTATAAAATTATTTTGTACATGGGTAGTGCGCATTTGGTGGTTACAAATGATCATACATGTTAGAAAGATTTAGTTTATTCTTATTGTATTATATTTATCCACATGATTATCAAATATAAAGTGCGCGTCATGAAATAAGAAAAAGACACGACACAAATTCACGGCATGGATATAAATAAACACGGATTTAAAAGTCATTTAAGATATGGATAATAATAGAGACGACACGAATTTATAATAAGGTAAGTAAAGGATTATAAGTATATGTACGCTAGAAAAGACAAGCAATATTTTTGCATGTATGATTTTCGATTTTAATTGGATCCCATTATGTCATGTCTACTCACGGATCAAACATGAGCCATCTCGATGAGTAGGGGCCACGGCTAATCATGAATATTATCCATGGGTGATGATGAACGGGATCTCTATCGGTATAAATAATATTTTAGTTTTGGCACCTAATATATGAAAAAATTACTTTAAGTTAGTATTTAAGTAATGCTTGAACTGCAAGACGTGTTATTGGGACTAGTATGCTCCTCACGGTTATATCTCACGAAGTATGAAAGGACCCAAATTTTGCAATAAATAAATTATATATAGACTTTTAGATATAAAGTCTTTAAAATCTCTATCTCATAGTCATAAATTTGCTAGCTTTATTGTGTCTTATGATAACCCTATCTCTAAATTATCATAATATTAATTCGATATATTTTGTGCAAGCTGGTTAATTAAATGTTTCAAGTCAAGGAGGGTAATTGACTCCTTCCTACTAAGTACCATGGAAATTTTTGTTTTCCCCGACATTGTGTCGCAGGTACTGTCATTGACAAGGATCTTGAGTTGGAAGAGGATTCTGATTTCGTGCCTGAAAACGAGGAAGGCTTCCCACCTAAATAATTTTATCCTTAGTAAGAATTTTTTTATTAAGACTTGATATGACATAATAAATTTCTTTATAATATTTATTTATTACTTTTTGCGTATATTTATGCAAGTACCACTGTTTGTGGGACGTACGGCCATCACCAATGGTATTTTTCGATTACTATTTTCATTGATATATGTTAAAATTGTTTGCTTCAACTTAGTACGTAATTCGATTAATATTTTTATAATATTATTTTTTTAAAATGGCTTGTATTTTCTAAATTAAATTATCATTATATTAGGATTAAATCATCGCATGCCTATGATACGAATGTTAATGGCACAGATTTTCGTGTAAAAAATTTGAATCATTACATGGAGGGTTAAAACTATTTGATCTAGGAAGTTTAATATGGACCATTGCTCATATCTAAACATATATAGATCTTCGTATTGAATTACTTGGGTTGATCTTAATTATAGGTCCCACAGTAAGCATAGTTTTTGTTCTCCATGAAGATCATAATATGTTCTTCTTGAACAACTTGGATTGATCTGTATCACCCAACTTTAAGGATTCCTCTGTATCACCCAACTTTAAATACCCGTCCATCAATGTATTCCAATTTTAAGGATTCCTCATCAATTTTTAAGCAATTTGCATTTCTGTAAGAATGCTTCAAATTATGAAATTTAATACAATATCCATCTTCTTTCAAGCTCTAGGGATTCTTTTTTTCTTTTTTGTGATCGGCCCATGGATTCTTAATTAGTTGTTTGAATTGTTTATGAAGTTCTATATATATATATATATATATATATATATATATATATATATATATATATATATCCATGGGTTAAAATAATATAATGTTTAAAATGGATCTGATCTGACCCGGTTTGACCGAACAGGTCCTCCCACCAGTTTTGTGACTGGTCCGCCGTTTTGAAAATATTGGCACAAACAAGTCAATAACTCTAATTTATGGATAACAAAGTTTACGGGGATTAAAATTAGTGGGTGAAGGCGTACATGGTCATGGAGATGTAAACAACTAGTGCTGTAGAAAACAAACTTACGTGTGTCACTACGCAAAGCATTGCCAAGTGACTTGATCCGCATGACAGCAACCCCAGTCGAATCTCTATCACAGTCACCATCAACAACATCAAAAATATACATCCCAGTACTGACCCCATCGCCGATGCTAGCATGCCGCACCTCAACATCTTTAGATTTATGTGGACTCGAAAAGCTTCACTATTAAAGAGGCTTATGGCCAACTTAAGCCCTTGTGCCACCAAGCTGGAGAAGATGAAGAAGCCAAAAGAAACAACCTCAAAGACAAAGAGCTTCTTCCCTTCGTTTGGACCTGCATCGCATGGGCCACTACTCTCGAGGATGGCTTGCCCTAGCGACAACGACAGTCCCATGAACACAGCTACTGTGAACATCGAATTCACAAGAATCAGACCTTCCAACGCTATCATATGTGCGATCATCATCGAAATCGTTTTCACCCTCGTTATTGCACTGCTGTATTCTTTTGGAAATGCTTCAAATCTCTACAGGGAGAATAAGGCCAATTTGATAAGACTTCAGAGTGAGAGAGAGAGAGAGAGAGAGAGAGAGAGAGAGAGAGAGAGAGAGACAACAATACTGAAGTTTTACCTTTTAATTCTTAGCTGGTAACGTCATCTAATTAATTTGTAGAGGATGGATTGGAAAGACAATGGAAAAATGCAAAAAGAAGAGGAGAAAGGAAACTTGAGTGCAAAAAAGTAGACAAGGTAAAAAAGCTAAGAGGAGAAGTTCGGGACTAAGATAATTATATATATTCTGCTATAAGCCAATCAAACTCGTTAGCTATTCTCATAAACTATCTAGTTTTAAATTCATCTCAATGAAAATTTATTTAAGGGTACCGTTACTCACACCCGACGAGAGTGCTTTCTCACCCCAGCACACCCCACAAGATTGCTTTCTCACCCCAGCGTTGCAAAACCCGACTAAAAACAAACTATTTTAAAACTCACACCCCCACTTTGTTTTTGCTTTATATTCTTCACTCAGGTGAGAAAGCAGTCTTGGGGAGTGTGAATAACGGTACCCTTTATTATTTAATTAAAAATTCAAATGAATTGTATCATAGGCTGTTTGGTGGTTCAACATAAACACGTAGTGGTTTTGCTTTCAATATAAATGAACTATTCTAAAGCTCAAAATGAATTGAAATCACTAAAAAAAAAAAAAACTATTAGTGGCAGCCAAAAACTGATGCTATTAACAAAAAATTGCCACTAAATGTCTGAATAATAGCGGGAGTTTTTTGCTCCAAAAAATTGTCACTAATAGTCATATTTTTTTGTTGTGAATTCTTGTTTCAATCACGAGGTACACATCCTTCGACCAATCCACTTCATCCAAGTAGTTAAAAATCATTTGAAATTCTGTTGGATGACAAAATACACCCTTCAGTGTATCAATAACATTGAATCCAAGCAGTCAATATATTCCTTATCTAAGAAATGAACAACAGTCTTATAACAAAGAGCCCAGATCAAATGGTTCAGAGTTTTTATGGGAACCAATTTTGAGCTAACATCATCTCACATAATTATCTGCATCATCTCACACATCATATCATGGCCAACATAATTGAAATTTAAAAAATTCTATTTAAGACCCGGTTCTACAAAAATAGCAGCTGAATCTCAAGAGTCCTGCTGCCATACAACAACAACTAACGTAAGTATTTTTAATTCCATTAATTGTGGGATTTGATTTAGAAATCAAATTGAATCAAAAAATGGCTCTTGCTAACTTATGCTAGTCAAACTTTCCTAGTTAGACTCCTCTAATTTCCCTTCCATTATAAATAAAGAGCATAGAAAAATTTAGAAATATATCACTCTTCTCTCAACTGTCTTTCTCTCTCTCTTCTCTCTTCTCTGCAAGCAGCCTCCTTGGACCACCCTCTCATCCTTCGTCAAGATTTCTCGATTGAGCATTGTCACGTGTTTGAATCACTAGCTTAACGACAGTCGAATCTTCACTCATGGAGACTAATCTTCTTCCATGAAAGTTCCTCATTGTTGGCAGATCCGTTGTAAGAAAGGATTTCTTGTGGAATAACTCAGGCACTCCTCAACCCAAATCACAGCGGAAATCGATTCACGCTTCAACAGGTCGGTGCCTCTAAATTCATCTTAAATTATTCTGTTATTTTCTAATATAAAAACCCTAATTTATATCCTAAAGAAATCGGGAAGAAAAAGGATCTAAACCGGCTTACAAAATTAGATCTGCGCATGAAATTGCAAGCTTCACTGGTCAAAATTCAAACTCGACTGGTCGAGATTACAAATTATATAGAGGACTTTATCCTCTGGTTAATCTCGACCGGTCACAACCAAATTTCGACCTGTCGAGATTACTCTCTCTCTCTCTGTGTTTCTTTTAGTTAAGTTGGCCAATTGAAATCCCATTTTCGTCCCGTTGAGTTTTGTTCTTCATTACCTTCTTTCCAAAAATCTCAACCAATTGAAAATTCATTTTCGACGAGTCGAGACCTTTTAGTCATTCCAGTAAACTCGACCAGTCGAAAATGAATTTTCGACCAATCAAGACTGAACCCTTTTAGTCATTCCAGTAAATTTGACCGGTTGAAAAACAATTCGACTAGTCAAAATTATATTCTATAAATGAGCTTTGTACTCGGTTTCATCTGAACCGGTCGAAACCATAACTCGACCGGTCGATTTTATTGTAAATCCAACAATTCTTATTCTCGACCGGTCGAAACCCAATTTTGACGAGTCGAGATGGACAGTTCAGAACTGTTTTCATTTTTATTGAACTTTTCGAGTTTCTTTTCGCTAGGACATCCGATTTAAGCAAATCAAGACTCAATATTATATTTTTTGGATCTTTCGAACACAATGGAAATGTTCGTTGCCTCTTTGAAGGCTCCTACAACCCTTGAATGGACTCGTGTGTCACTTTAGGATTTGAAACATATCCAATCATTTTAGCGATCAAATCATCAAGTTTCATAGACACAACTAAACCCAATAATGAGTAGATAAATTCAATCATAGAATAAACATGGTTAAATATTTCTTAATCTCTGTTATTATACAATGCTTCATGTCTTATGCCCATATCAATTTTTTTTATATATGCTAATGCTTAGGGTGCATGCTTAGTTTCTTTCCAATATATGTTTCACTATTATCATATGGCATGCATCATGTATAAAACTACGTTAGGGCATGAGCATGATAAGTTAAGAATTATGACATGATACATGATATAAGCCTTCACCGCCGTGGAGTTTCTTTCACAGTCACGTGAAACTTGGAATGTAAGCTTTCATGTACCCATGAAACTCCTCTAAGATAGTATGAGATGTCACACGAAGTACATCTATTCTACTACAGAACTCGTCCTTGGAAAGCATGGTTTGGTGAACCCTTTCACACCGTGACCCATTCAAAATAAGAAATGAACATGTTAAGATACGATATGCTAAGAGAGTGGGGACATAAGCCCATGCAAATATGAAATTTGGATGAAGACGGCGAACGTAATGCCTATGCCAGTAATGAAATTAGGGCGGGGCCTTTATTTCTATGTCGGCAACCTTATGTGGGGACAATATGTTAGCTTTGTCCCGAACTAAGGGGACATTATTATTTCTGTGCCGACAACCTTATCTGACTGGATGGTGGTTTATGTAATAATATAGAGATTAGGTGATTATCTACTCATGGATCTCGTATGGTAGGCTCGAGCAGCGATCCTGACGTAGGTCTTTTAAGTAAGATACGTAAGATATAAAATACGTTGTATAGGCGTATGGAGTAATAATAAGATATACGATATGCCATGTATGATAAGTTGATGAGACAGATAGAAAAATAAATAATAAATAGAAGCATCATGCACGTTTCATTCTACATTATGCTTTTCAGTTTTGTTATGACATGTTAGGAGAATCATGATTATTTTTGTAATGTTAGAAGCTGTTTGGTTTATTCAAAATGTACCGCTACTCAAGCGATTGCACACACGATCACCTAGGTAAGTTATGGTGGATCGATTGTGCAACCTACTGAGTTTACACGACTAAGTAAACTCACCCCCCTCCAAAATCTAATAGTTTCAGGTGAAGAATCTGATCATCCTGCTTATGATGACGTGGATACAATTGTACCGAGGTGGCTTATGTAGACAAGAACGTTTTCTACCACCTGAATGAGAGCGTAGATCCGACAGATTTCTACGAGCCCTGAGAGCCTTTTGCTCCGGCTTTCTTTATTTCTTTTGAGAGACATATATTTTAGTCTTTTGCTACTTCTTGTGAGTTTACATTTGGGACCATTTTACCCTATGTGAAATTTGGTTTAATTCTTATCTTAGATGTATTGTTAGAATTTACTTTTTTATGAGTCATTTATCATTAAACACCTCGATCCATATGCTAAGTTATTTTATGAATGATGTGTATGTCTGCTTATCGTCTTAACAAGCTTGCGGTATTATAACAAAAAATTCTAGGCCCTTGAGATTGGGTAAGAATTCTGGGTCGTGCCATTCCCAACATAAAATGCTAGTAAACTGATTGTGGCCTTCCATATAAAGAACATGATATTTTGTTTGTGTTGTGTGGTGTATAAATTCAAATAGGCATATAAAATATTTTCGGGTAACTTCCTCAAATGAGTTCAAGAAGAGTTGAACCAAAGTACAAAGATCTTTTATTCCCAACTTAATATAAAAGAATGCTTAATTATAAATCAAAGCCTCAAACATATGATAAAAATACCAATATTCGAACACTACTCTAACAAAGGAGTCAAAAAGGGGTTTCGGTATTGGGTATCGGTCCAAAGGCACTACTCTAACAAAGGAGTCAAAAAGGGGTTTTGGTATTGGGTATCGGTCCAAGGATGACCGATACGAATCGGCCGATACTTATTGGCCTATATCGATACGGAGCAGCCCTTTTTTTTATAAAAAAATACATGTATCGCAGCTCAAACTGAAATGTATAGGTACATGTATCGCGGCTCAAACTGAAATGTATAGGCCGTTACTCGATACGGGCCCGTATCGGCCGATACCGATATCGAATTGGAGGACCGATATGTATCGGTGCCAATACGTATCGGTTTGCTGAAAAACTGATACGTATCGGTATCGGCCGATTTTTGATACCTTGATTCTAATTTTCACAAAGCATCATGCTTAGTATCATAAAACATCGTCGTTTAGGCGTGCCAGGTATCCTCGTTGGCTATGCACAATCATCTCTATGAACCTATTGAAAATTAAGAGAAAATATCCAATAAATTAAAGATAAATAAGGCTGGCTTCCCACTTATGAATTCTATCGAGCATCTTATGGGTATTGGCGATCAGATTGATAAACATGTCTGATGAAGAGACTGTAAAATGCTTTGTTATTTGAAAAACAGGCGCTATGGTACTGAAATGAATCGAAAGTCTTATGCATCTGTAGCGACCAACTTGATAGCCGAATTTATCATATATACCTTAAGTTCAACCATAAGATAAGCTTATTTACTCTTCACGATAATTAAAATAAATTTCTTGATATATATATATATATATATATGATTTTGATTTAGTAAACTTTATATTTCTCTTTTTTGTGTAACGTCAAACTTGTGTATTGGATCCTGAGATTGAGGGCCCCTTATCGTCTCAATAGTGTTGAAACTGGTGTTGGTAAATGGATTTATAGAAAGTAGTGAAGTGTGGATTTAAAAACGCCCTAAGTTCGTGTTTAAGTTATTTCTAGCTAGGTAATTGATTAGATGGTTGTTCGTTTACATTAGTTGGATTTCTGTGTTTCTTTGCCAGCGGACCCTATTTCATAGCTCGATGCTCCGATGATTTAGTACTATAGATCAATTAATTAACTATCGAAATTAATTTACGTTGCCTCATTTTACTGTCGGATTTTCAAAGGTATAAGATCGATGAAAATCGGTTACAATTGTTAAAGTTTAGGATTGAAACGGCATATATTTTTACTCTGGCATGGGATGGAAATAAGATTGATAGTGAGGAGTAATTGTCTAGTGAAAATTTGAAATAAATTCTGTAACAATCATGATTAGCGTTGAATTGTTGATCTTCGATGATGATATGACTGTCTTGACCGATTTGACTTCAGTCAAGATGTTGAGTGGAACTGTGAGGAGGCCTCTGGCCCTTCCACCTTGATTGGGTAAACGCACCCAATATCCAAAATTTAAGAACCAATTTCTAACTCGAGCACTGAATCGAAACCCAACCCTACTGGGAAGTGAGTGCTGCACATGACTCAAACCCGGGATCGAACCAAGTCCGAGCCCACGTTTTCAAGCACTATAATTATCGCACATGGGCTTAGTTAGTTATTATTATTAATAAATTAATTAAAATGAGAAGGATGGCATGTGCGTGATCAAGGGCGACCATGTGCACCCTAAGCACAAACCTAACCCAAGCCCAACTACCCAAACTAGTATATGTTTGTCTATATATATGTACACTGCACCTACTTGATGTGGTGCCCAAAACACTGACCGAGCCCCTATCTACATGCCCAACTTCGTATGTGTGCCCGGTGTGGTTTGCGATCACCGTTTTGACATTTCTAAGTGCTCATAGAAATAGCAGTGGGAACAACTTCGCAGGCCACATGATGGCACAATGGTTAGGGACGACTGGGTTAGCAAATAAGAGGTCTAGGGATCAAAACACGTTAATTGAATTTTTAGAACTCCTTTTGGAGCGTTAAATAAGAACTCATACACCGATCATCAGTGTACTAGCTTAATACATTAACAACCCCCATCAAGCTTAAATGGGCCAAAACCCAAGCCAGGTAAACTAAAATCTGGTTTGCATTTGAGAGAGAGGAGAGGAGCCAAGAGGAGAGGAAACGAGAGCTCCATTCCTTCTCTTCGTCTTTCTTGTGGAGAAATCTCAACCATTCGACATCCTCCGATTTCTCCGTATACTTCTAAATATTCTCTGTTCACCCCGACCAAAGCTCTATTCAATCTCGACACCGTTAAAATAAAAATGACGGAAGATCGAACCATCGGACAATAGAAGTTCGAACGCCGATACTTCCCGACACCGAAGGCCATAGGCCGCGCATGCGCGAAATCTCTGAGGTAAATGTCCTTTCATTATCGTGCACTCTCATTTCGGGATTTTAGTCCTAGGATATCGTGTAATCGACCTGAATGCAAGGTCTAGAAGATCGGGAGCGTTGAAAGCGTGAATGTCAATATTTTCAGTTCCCGATACTCAAAATCCTTCAATGGAAAGAGTTGCATGCAAAAATCGTGAAAATAAGATCACTATTAGAGGAAGTTAGAATAACTTAGTGAAATTGCCCATGAATTGTGGCCAGGGAAAAGAATTTTTGAGATTTTCGACTCGAAAAGGAAAGATAATCGAGTTCTTAATATATCAGACTCGCCCGAGCTACCTTGAACTCACTGGGGTGAGTTACCTTCAGAACGGGAAGAGTTAGGTGTTTGGAGAACTCTCCAAGGCGAGTTTTCCAGGCTTAAATTTTATGGCAAATGTCGCTCGGGCGAATTATAGGTGTTGATGAACTCGTCCAAGTGAATTTTTAACTCGCCGGGGCAACTTTGTGTGCCAAGTGAAATCTTAAGGACTAGCCGAGTTACGACACAAGCCCGATTTTTCTACCGTGACTTTCTGCTCCGAGCTCGAATCGATGCGATTCTCATGGCGTTGGAAAGAGGACAACGAGCTCTATAACTCGGTTGGATTAAAAACTTTACAAATATAATGTTTTAAATGTCAAAATTAAGTGGCAATTAGGGACAAGTTTTACATTATCCAAAGCTAACGTGAACTTGTCCTTTTCGCCCTAGTTTTTAGAAAACTATAAGAACTTCGACATGTGTGATATTTAGTCACTAACATGCAAGTATACGAATGCTTTGTAATATAGGTTAAAGTTTGGGAACATCCGTGAGAATTTTTGTATCGTTTTGCATGACTTTGCATTATTTCACAACCGAGGTAGGGGAACTTCATTAACCAATGGCATTTCTGATTTGAATTCATAGACTTGTATGATGAGTGTTTGATAAGCTATGATTTCTTTTGAAAATGGACTTTGAATCTTGAAATTTGGAATTTGAAAATGGACTTTGAATTCCTGTACTTATGAGATCTATTCACATAAAAATTGTGATTTTTGGAAATGAATCTAGAACTCCGAATCCTAAGTTGAATGTTAGATCTAAATCTGCTTATGACATGATCTTATCAGATAAAATGTCATGACTATGATTTGAATTTGACCTTTCGAACTTTGAGTTTTGAGTATAATTAAGAATTTGTATTCGAACCTCGAAAATGAACTCAGAATAGGCACTTGAGTATGAATTGCCGACTATGAATCTCATATGAATATGAATCTGCATCTTTGAACTTTGAATATGACCTTGAAAATGAATCATAGATCTGAACTTTGCCTCTGAATTTTGTTCCAATTGGAATCTAGATTTTAAATTTGATATACCTAGACTTCGGACAAGACTTCGGAACTAAGAATCTAAATTAGAACTGTGAAATCTGAAGTTCTCACCTTGTATCCGAAAGTAGAAATTTAACTTCGAATTTGACATGGAAACAGGATTCATATATGAATATGAGTTGGAATATTGTTAAGACCTGAAAAGTACCACTTTTCACCCCTTAACTTAACCTGTGATTAGACCCTTAGCCCTTTAATAAATGTTTGTTAAGCTATTTTTGTAGGTAATAAACAGCAGTGCAATGAGGCCATAAATCCTGCTAAGGAGCCTGTTTTGACCCCAGAAGTCCCTCAGAAGAATGAGAACTGAATCCAGACCTGAGAAGAGCCTCGCGCAGCTTCCCAAAGCTTCAGAGGATTCAGAAAAATATGCTTCGCGCAGTCCTCGCGAATTCCCAAGACATCACAACAACTTCTCGCGCAGTTGAGTGATAGAAGAGCTTCAAAATCCTGCCTCGTGTGATAGCCGCGGGATGCAAATGTCAGGAGAACCTCTCGTGCAGTCCAGAAACTATCAAAGCTTCACGAAGTTCCATTAAGAAGTGAACTTCTCGTGCAGTTCTCGCGCTATTCAGGAAGAAAGCAGCCTCGTGAAGCCAGAGTTGGCCTCGCGAAGATCTATTGTAAAATGGAATGCTCGCACAGTTCCCGCGCTATTCACAAGTAGCAATCCAACTGCGCGAAGCCCAATCCAGCGAGAGCTTAACTATCTACCTCGCGACTGCTCAAAGCATCAAGAAGCTGCAATTCCGCGACGTCTGAAGTTTTAATGCTAACTCATCCTTGCGAAGGCAGTGCTGCCACGTGACAAGTATTGGAATCGACTACAACCTGGCGAAGCTCTAAACTCCAACTTCCATCATTGTGTAGAGGACATTTTGAGGATTTCCAGTGATTAAGGCAAGCACTCCCACGCTCAAATCTTTGTGAACGCACCCCAAGGCATCCAAAGATCATTAATAGGCCACGTGGCATCACTAAAATTAGGGTTTCCTAACCCTAATGTGCCGCCACACCGACTGCTATATAAACCTAAGCCTGGTTTAGGTTTAGGGGCGGAAGAGCTCAGACTTTAACACTGATACGAGATCTGAGATCATTTTCTTTTCTGTTCTTCTGTAGTTGTAAGTAGTTTTCCTTTTTCTTTTTCTTCTCTCCATGGCCCAGCACTTGCTGGCCATGCCTATGTATGTTTATTGAGATTAGATTAATGGAATTTGTGATTGGGTGTTGTACTTTTATGGGATTCGTGTGTTTATGAGTTGCTCTGTGCAAGGCTGCTGCCTTGTGATCCACCATTGCTTTGGCTGTGATTCAAAGCAATGGAGGACTGATTCTAAGGATCCATTCAGATCCAAGTGACCTGTGTGTCTAGGCTATCATGGTCCGATATAGCCTTAGCCCCACCACAGGACCCACTAGATCTGAAATCCCCATGAGAGCCTGAGCTGGTAGCCTTGTGACCATGGTGGTGGCAGCAATTTTACTGTTCTATTTTGGGCTCTATGAGGAGGATAGCCTCTGGGATAGTCTGTGACCATTCAAGTGAGCAGGCTATAGCCTTAGGGTGAAGCCAATCCGTAGGATCCAAGATGGATTCTTCTTCTCTGCACATGTGCTTGTAGCCTTGTGAGAGATTGTACAGAGGCAGACTCCCCTATATTTGTATAGACCCGCCATCAGACGTTAGATCTGATATAGTTATGGAGATTGTAGGCTTGTGACTGGACCATTGTAGTTCCTCTAAAGCAATGGACAGCTAGATCTAAGGTGGTACTCAATCTCTTACTGGTTTTATGTGCCTGGGCTAACATAGCCCTATTCAGCCCTAGCCCCACACATAGAACTTTAGAGGTTGAGGTTCCCTATGGATTCTTGAGCTTGTAGCCTGGATGAAGTAGTGCCTACAATGATAAACTTGTTTTGACCCATCTCTGGATTGTGGTTCCCCTATGGGATAGTCTGTGACCATTTAAGTGGACAGGTTATAACCTTAAGGGATTGGATCATGGCACAGGGATGAGTTGGATTCTTTCTCCTCTTTGGTGATAATGTAGCCATTGGACAGGATTTCTATAACAACAGACCTGGATCTGAGTCATAAATTCCTACAGATCTGAACCCAATAACATACTTCTCACCCTTTTATATTTATTTTCCCACACTCCATCCATCTTCTCAACCCTTTATGTAGTTAATTCATTAGGCTACCTTAGGATATTTAGAATAAGTGACCCTAAACTCCCTTCCTTTTAGGACTGCCAAATCTGTAGTCAGATCTGGAGGGACTACTAGAGATGCCTCCCTTGGAGTCGTAGATCACTTTTCCTTGTGGGACAAACTCTTACTTATCAAAACTTGCTACAATGGACCCTGTATCTTGCAGGTCTAGGATTTCTCAGTTGTGCAGATTTCATCCCCTATTTTACTTTGATTTTAAATTGCTTTTACCACCAACAAATAAAGTAAGCACACTGGGAATCAGAACAAATATGAACTACGAATCCACATTTTTTATATGAAAATTTAAGCTTGGAACGTGAATCGAATCGGCATGGCACGATATCAGTGAATCGAAATGGTACGTCAGTTAATCTATGAATTGAACCAGCAGGACGGGATATCTGTTAATTGAACCAGCACGATGGGATATCAGTGAATCGAACCGGCATGGCGGGATATCCATGAATCAAATATGCAAACTTTGTAAGTGAACCCAATAATAAGTCAGATAAATTGAAGTAGAACATTAGGGCGGATTACATGTACACACTGAGGACCGCTAGGGCGGATTATACGTTCATTTGTGGACCGCTATGGGCGGAATATTCATACAATTGTGGACTGTTGTGGGCCAAATATTCATACAATTGTGGGCAGCTATGATCGGATAATTTGCACAACTGTGGACCGCTAGGCCAGATTGTTTGTACAATTGAATCTGAATCACACTTGATTTTTAAACCTTTGTGAAACTCTACCTAAGACGCGTGATTTTCAAATTTGTTTTGATATAAGAAAAAGTCTTTGTATATTTCGTTTGATATGAAAATGACATGACCGTTCTGAGATGAAAATGGCTTTGAAGTATATCCCCGTTTTAAAATGAAATGCTTTCAAAAACTTGTATTTAAATCTGTGTTTTGATAAGAAACTGCTTTGAAATCTTATCATTGAATCTATGCAAAATCTGATAAAATGTAATTGTTCTTGAGTTCCTATACTGAGCTTGGACTATAGCTCACCCCTCGACTATACGTCACAGGTGCAAATCTTAAGTAGGACCCTGAGTTTTAGACGGATCCTACTTTGCCGGAGAAGCAGACATTCCAGTCGAGATGTTCTACCCAAAAACCGTGGTGTGAGACTTGGTATAGTTTTGAACCTTAGATTCTAGATTCTGTATATGTAGAAAATTTTGTGGAAGCAATTTTTGAATTCAAATTTTGTATACCACTGTTTCGGTGATGGTTCGCCGTCACCGGTGGTTATTTCATTTCCTTTGTTTTCATGTTTTGTAAAAATTAAATCTTTTATTTTACGATTTAATAGAACTGCTTTGATTTTCACATTTGTACGCATGTGCCAAGTAATTTCTGAATTCGGATCGTGATCTGCAACCTGACGGTCCGGGTTTCCTAGAAAAAAATAAATAATAGAGTTGGAAAAATTTGAGTTGTCATAGTTCGTATCAGAGATATGGCAGTAGATTCTATCAAGACATAAGAGACTCAATTATGACTCTATCACAGTTAGAATCAGAGCCATGCCAGTAGATTCTATCAGGACATAGGAGACCCAACTGTGACTTTGTCACAGTTGGTATTAGAGCTATGGTGTTAGGTCCATGTGACATCATAAGAGCAGATCAACTGTGCCACCAAGTGTCACAGTTGGTATCAGAGATTCAGCTTTAGGTCTTTTGGGAGACTTGGAGCCATAGCATGAAGTTCAAATATATGGCATTTGATCCCATCAGAAAATAGGAGGGATCCACGATCCCTATTCCATAAGTTTTTCGAGGACTCGAAGCCATACCTTAGAATGGCTTTCGATTCGGTCGAAATGTAGGAAACTCTAACTCATGTTCGAGTGAGATTCTAGTTTCATGATCACTTCTGACTACAACGTTTGTTTGATCGTGATAGGTCACTATGGCCACTCGAGGTAGGTCAATGAGAGTTTCCCCTAGGGACACGTCAGGTAGTGAAGATATCACCACGGGTACAAACAACACTCCTTCGTGAGGGGTAAACAATGACTGTTGCTTCGAGCAGCTGGTAGAAACCCTGGTCAACCAGCAGGCCACATTTTTAGCAGAGAGACGCCAACCCTCAAGATTCCAGGAGTTCAGGAGGATGAGACCTCCTAGCTTCTATGGTCAAACCGATCCACTTAAAGCGGAGAAGTGGTTAAACCAGATGGAGAAGGTTCTTCAGAGAATTTGATGCACCGAAGATGAGAAAGTGAGTTGGGCCACCTTCCAACTCGAAGGAGAGGCGAATATGTGGTGGAAATCCGTCAAAAGGACCTGACTACCAGGGACACCATGGACATGGACAGAATTTACCGAGGTGTTCAATGAGAAGTACTTCCCCGTTCCAGAGCGATATCAAATGGAAGTCATGTTCTCTACTCTGGATCAAGGATAGATGACAGTACGCAAATATGAGGCCGAGTTTACTAGGCTCTCTAGGTTCGCCCCATTGCTAGTAGCCACAGAACTAATGAAGACCAAAAAATTTGAACGCGGCCTGAAGCTCGTTATCAAGAAAAGGATTTTTCCGTTTGAGCCAACGACATATGCACAAGTTATAAGATTAGCCCTCATTACTGAAAGGGATATTGACAGTATGTATAAGAGAAGGGAAGAACAAAACGCGAATAGGATAAGCCATATGCAGCCATACGTCGATCAGCCTGCGAGGCAGAGACCAAGGCTATTATTGCCCGCATCCTGTCAACCTACCCAAATTGTGCCTACTCCAACTATGCCCTTCCAACCTTTAAACCCACAATAGTTGAAACATCGAACGAGTAGCAGACTTCACACATTGTGCCATCCACATCGGTTGAACCATGATCCCGATGTGGAGGGCCACATAAAAAGGAGGAGTGTTGGTGGGTCACAGGAGCGTACTTCAAGTGTGGCTGGAAAGGACATTGGATAATGGACCGTCCTAAAGCGACGAAGAACAAAAAGATGGATATGGTTGTGGGTCAATTTTAATGCATGAAATTGTAAATGGTTCAGACTTCGTTTGTTCTAAGTGATGGATATGGTTGTTAATCAACAGTTCGTATCAGTAGTTCATACTCGAAACATATGTTTCTAATGTATTTTGATGGATAATTTTCGTGCATTTTGATACTTAGTGTCACGATAGTGGTCAACATGTCTTATGGTTACCTTGTTTATTGATGGCTTCAATTCGATTTATACTCATGGGATCTCCTCATTTTATTTTATTTTCATTCATGTTCATGTTGGGAATTTTTAAGGATGAAAATTCCATTAAGGAGGGGCGAATGTAATGACCCCGAATTTTCGAGGATGTTAAATCTGGCGGAGAATATGCTTACCAGTATTCAGGCTATCAAGTCTCCGTACTCCTCTAAATATGCCACACCAATTTTCAAGGATGAAATATTGTAATATGGGAAGGATGTAACAACCATGATTTTTCTAGCGTTGAGTCGTTCACCTTCGATGATGATAGGACTACCTTGACCGATTTGTCTTTGGTCAAGATGTTGAGTGGAATTGTGACGAGGCCTCTGGCCCATCCACCTTAATTGGGTAAATGCACCCAATATCCAAATTTTGAGGACCAATTCCAAACTCGAGGACTGAATCAAAACCCGAACCCTAGTGAGAAGTGCGTGTTTGCACACGACTCGAACCCGGGATCAGATCAAGTTTGAGCCCACCTTTTCAAGCGCTATATTTATAGCACATGGGCTTAGTTAGTTATTATTATTAATAAATTAATTAAAATGGGAAGGATGGCGTGTGCGTGATCAAGGGCGATCATGTGCACCCTAAGCATGAACCTAACCCGAGCCAAACGACCTAAACTAGTATAAGTTTGTTTATATAGATGAACACTGCACGTACTTGATGTGGTGCCCAAAACATTGACCGGGCCCCTCTCTACATGCCCGACTTCGTATGTGTGCCTGGTGTGGTACGCGATCACCGTTTTGACATTTCTAAGTGTTCATACAAATAACAGTGGGGACAACTTCGCAAGCCACATGATGGCACAACGGTTAGGGACGACTGGGTTAGCAAATAAGAGGTCTAGGGATCAAAACACAGTAATTGAATTTTTAGAACTCCTTTTGGAGCGTTAAATAAGAACTCATACACCGATCATCAGTGTACTAGCTTAATACATTAACAACCCCCATCAAGCTTAAATGGGCCAAAACCCAAGCCGGGTAAACTAAAATCTGTTTTGCATTTGAGAGAGAGGAGAGGAGCCGAGAGGAGAGGAAACGAGAGCTCCATTCCTTCTCTTCGTCTTTCTTGTGGAGAAATCTCAACCATTCGACATCCTCCAATTTCTCTGTCTACTTCTAAATACTCTATGTTCATTCCGACCAAAGCTCTATTCGATCTCAACACCGTTATAGTAAAAGCGACGGAAGATCAAACCATCGGACAATAGAAAGTTCGAACGCCGATACTTCCCGACACCGAAGTCCGTAGGCCGCGTATGCGCGAAATCTCTGAGGTAAATGTCCTTTCATTATCGTGCACTCTCATTTCGGGATTTTAGTTCTAGGATATCGTATAATCAACCTGCATGCAAGGTCTCGAAGATCAGGAGCGTTGAAAGTGGGAATGTCGATATTTTCGGTTTCCGATACATGAAATCCTTGAATGGAAATAGTTGCATGCAAAAATCATGAAAATAAGATCATAATTAGTGGAAGTTAGAATAACTTATTGAAATTGCCCATGAACTGTGGCCAGTGAAAAGATTTTTTGAGATTTTTGACTCGAAAAGGAAAGAGAATCGAGTTCTTAATATATCAGACTCGCCTGTGCTACCTTGAACTCACCGGGGTGAGTTACCTTTAGAACGGGAAGAGTTAGGTGTTTGGAGAACTTGCCCAGGCGAGTTTTCCAGGCTTAAATTATATGGCCAATGTCGCTCGGGTGACCTATAGGTGTTGATGAACTCGCCCAGGTGAATTTTTAACTCTCCAGGGCGACTTTGTGTGCCAAGTGAAATCTTAAGGACTAGCCGAGAGACTTCTGAACCCGTCGGGGAGAGTTTCCGACACAAGCTCGATATTTCTACCGAAACTTTTTGCTCTGAGCTCGAATCGATGCGATTCTCATTGCGTTGGAAAGAGGACAATGAGCTCTGGTTGGATTAAAAACTTTATAAATATAATGTTTTAAATGTCAAAATTAAGTGGCAATTAGGGACAAGTTCTACATTATCCAAAGCTAACGTGAACTTGCCCTTTTCGCCCTCGTTTTTTGAAAACTGTAGGAACTTCGACATGTGTGATATTTAGTCACTAACATATAAGTATACGAATACTTTGTAATATAGGTTAAAGTTTGGGAACATCCGTGAGAATTTTTATATCGTTTTGCGTGACTTTGCATGATTTCACAACCGAGGTAGGGGAACTTCATTAACCAATGGCATTTCTGATTTGAATTCATAGACTTGTATGATGAGTGTTTGATAAGCTATGATTTCATTTAAAAATTAACTTTGAATCTTGAAATTTGGAATTTGAAAATGGACTTTGAATTCTTGTACGTATGAGATCTATTCGCATAAAAATTATGATTTTTGGAAATGAATCTAGAACTCCGAATCTTAAGTTGAATGTCAGATCTAAATCCGCTTATGACATAATCTTATCAGATAAAATGTCATGACTATGATTTGAATTTGACTTTTGAACTTTGAGTTTTGAGTATAATTAAGAATTTGTATTCGATCCTCGAAAATGAACTCCGAATAGGCACTTGAGTATGAATTGCCGACTATGAATCTCATATGAATATGAGTCTGCATCTCTGAACTTCGAATATGACCTTGAAAATGAATCATAGATCTGAACTTTGCCTCTGAATTTTTTTCCGATTTGAATCTAAATTTTAAATTTGATATACCTAGACTTCGTACATGACTTTCGAGCTAAGAATCTGAATTAGAACTGTGAAATCTTACCTTGTATCCAAAAGTAGAAATTTAACTTTGAATTTGACATGAAAACGGGATTCATATATGAATATGAGTTGGAATATGAACTACGAATCGACATTTTTTATATGAAAATTTAAGCTTGAAACGTGAATCGAATCGGCACGACGGGATATTCTTGAATCGAACTAGTTCGTTAGTTAATCTGTGAATCGAATCGGTAGGACGGGATATTTGTGATTTTAATCGACACGACGGGATATCCGTGAATCGAAACGGCATGGCGGGATATCCATGAATCAAATATGCAAACTTTGTAAGTGAACCCAATAATAAGTCAGATAAATTGAAGTGGACCATTAGGGCTGATTACATGTACACATTGAGGACCGCTAGGGCGGATTATACGTGTATTTGTGGACCGCTATAGGCAGAATATTCATACAATTGTGGGCCGCTATGGGCGGAATATTCATACAATTGTGGACCGCTATGGTCGAATTATTTGCACAATTGTGGACCGCTACGGCAGATTATTTGCACAATCGAATCCGAATCACACTTGATTTTTGAACCTTTGTGAAACTCTACGTAAGAGACATGATTTTCAAATTTGTTTTGATATGAGAAAAAGTCTTTGTATATTTTGTTTGATATGAAAATGACATGACCATTCTGAGATGAAAATGGCTTTGAAGCATATCCCCGTTTTAAAATGAAATGCTTTTGAAAACTTGTATTTAAATCTGTGTTTTGATAAGAAACTGCTTTGAAATCTTATCATTGAGTCTATGCAAAATCTGATAAAATGTAATTGCTCTTGAGTTTCTCTACTGAGCTTCGACTGTAGCTCACCCCTCGACTATACGTCACAGGTGCAAATCTTGAGTAGGACCCTGAGTTTTAAACGGATCCTAATTTGCCCCAGGGTGAGAAGCAGACATTCCAGCCGAGATGTTCTACCCAAAAACCGTGGTGTGAGACTTGGTATAGTTTTGAACCTTAGATTCTAGATTCTGTATATGTAGAAAATTTTGTGGAAGCAGTTTTTGGATTCAAATTTTGTATACCACTGTTTCGGTGATGGTTCGCCGTCATCACTGGTTATTTCATTTCCTTTGTTTTCATGTTCGGTAAAAATGGAATCTTTTATTATGTGATATAATATAACTGCTTTAATTTTCAAATTTGTACGGGTGTGCCAAGTAATTTCTGAATTTAGATCGTGATTTGCAACCCGACGGTCTGGGTTTCCTAGAAAAAAATAAATAATAGAGTTGGAAAAATTTGAGCTGTCATAGTTCGTATCAGAGATATGGCAGTAGATTCTATCAAGACATAAGAGACTCAACTGTGAGTCTGTCATAGTTAGTATCAGAGCCATGCCCGTAGATTATATCAGGACATAGGAGACCCAATTGTGACATTGTCACAGTTGGTATTAGAGCTATGGTGTTAGGTCTGTGTGACACCATAAGAGAAGATCAACTGTGCCACCAAGTGTCACAGTTGGTATCAAAGATTCAGCTTTAGGTCTTTTGAGAGACTCGGAGCCATAGCATGAAGTTCAAATATATGGCATTAGATCCCATCAAAACATAGGAGGGATCCACGATCCCTATTCCATAAGTTTTCCGAGGACTCAAAGCCATACCTCAGAATGGCTTTCGATGTAGGAAACTCTAACTCATGTTAGAGTGAGATTCTAGTTTCATGATCACTTCTGACTACAACATTTGTTTGATCGTGATAGTTCACTATGGCCAATCGAGGTAGGTCAATGAGAGTTTACCCTAGGGACACATCAGGTAGTGAACATATCATCATGGGTACAAACAACACTTCTTCGTGAGGGGTAAACAATGACAGTCGCTTCGACCAGCTGGTAGAAACCCAGGTCAACCCGCAAGTCACATTTCTAGCAGAGAGACGCCAACCCTCAGGATTCCAGGAGTTCAGGAGGATGAGACCTCCTAGCTTCTATTGTCAAACTGATCCGCTTAAAGTGGAGAAGTGGTTAAACCAGATGGAGAAAGTTCTTCAGAGAATTCGATGCACCGGAGGTGAGAAAGTGAGTTGGGCCACCTTCCAACTCGAAGGAGAGGCGAATAGGCGGTGGAAATTCGTCAAAAGGACCTGAGTACCAGGGACACCATGGACATGGACAGAATTTATCGAGGTGTTCAATGAGAAGTACTTCCCCGTGCTAGAGCGATATCAAATGGAAGTCTAGTTCGCTACTCTGGATCAAGGATAGATGACGGTAAGCAAATATGAGGCCGAGTTTACTAGGCTCTCAAGGTTCGCACCATTGCTAGTGGCCAAAGAACTAATGAAGACCCAAAAATTTGAATGCGGCCTAAAGCTCGTTATCAAGAAAAGGATTTTTCTGTTTGAGCCAATGACATATGCACAAGTTATAAGATTAGCCCTCATCACTGAAAGGGATATTGATAGTATGTATAAGAGAAGGGAAGAACAAAACGTGAATAGGATGAGTCATATGCAGCCATACGTCGATTAGCCGGCGAGCCAAAGACCAAGGCTATTATTGCCTGCACTATGTCAACCTACCCAAATTGTGCGTACCCCAACTGTGTCCTTCCAACCTTTAAACCCACAATACTTGAAACATCGAATGAGCAGCAGACTTCGCACATTGTGTCATCAACAACGGTTGAACCATGCTCCCGATGTGGAGGGCCACATAAAAAGGAGGAGTGTTGGTGGGTCACAGGAGCGTAATTCAAGTGTGTATCCAGAAATGACACTGAGACTGTCCTTAAGCGACGAAGAACAAAAAGATGATTTAATGCATGAAATTGTAAATGGTTCAGACTTCGTTTGTTCTAAGTGATGGATATGGTTGTGGGTCAACAGTTCATATCAGTAGATCATACTCTGAACTTATATTTCTAATGTATGTTGATGGATAATTTTCGTGCATTTTGATAGCTAGTGTCACGATAGTAGTCTACATGGCTTATGGTTACCTTGTTTATTGATGGCTTCAATTCGATTTATACTCATGGGATCTCCTCATTCTATTTTATTTTCATTCATGTTCAGATTGCGAATTTTCAAGGAAGAAAATTCCATTAAGGAGGTGAGAATGTAATGACCCCGAATTTTCGAGGATGTTAAATCTGGCGGAGAATATGCTTACCAGTATTCGGGCTATCAAGTCTCCGAACCCCTTCGAATATGGCATACCAATTTTCGAGGACAAAATATTGTAATATGGGAAGGATGTAACAACCATGAATTTTCTAGCGTTGAGTCATTCACCTTCGATGATGATAGGACTGCCTTGACCGATTTGACTTTGGTCAAGATGTTGAGTGGAATTGTTACAAGGCCTCTCGCCCATCCACCTTGATTGGGTAAATGCACCCAATATCCAAATTTTGAGGACTAATTCCTAACTCGAACACTAAATCGAAACCCGAACCCTAGTGAGAAGTGCGTGTTGCACACGACTCGAACCCGGGATCGGATCAAGTCTGAGCCCACCTTTTCAAGCACTACATTTATAGCACATGGGCTTAGTTAGTTATTATTATTAATAAATAAATAAAAATGGGAAGGATGGCATGTAAGTGATCAAGGGAAATCATGTGCACCCTAAGCATGAACCTAACCCGAGCCCAACGACCTAAACTAGTATAAGTTTGTTTATATAGATGTACACTGCACGTACTTGATGTGGTGCCCAAAACACTGACCGAGCCCCTATCTCCATGCCCGACTTCATATGTGTGCCTGGTGTGGTACGCGATCACTGTTTTAACATTTCTAAGTGTTCATACAAATAACAGTGGGGACAATTTCGCAGGCCACATGATGGCACAACGGTTAGGGACGACTGGGTTAGCAAATAAGAGGTGTAGGGATCAAAACACGTTAATTGAATTTTTAGAACTCCTTTCGGAGCATTAAATAAGAACTCATACACCGATCATTAGTGTACTAGCTTAATACACTAACAACCCCCATCAAGCTTAAATGGGCCAAAACCCAAGCCGGGTAAACTAAAATCTGTTTTGCATTTGGGAGAGAGGAGAGGAAATGATAGCTCCATTCCTTCTCCTCGTCTTTCTTGTGGAGAAATCTCAACCATTCGACATCCTCTGATTTCTCCGTCTACTTCCAAATATTCTCTATTCTCCCCGACCAAAGCTCTATTCGATCTCGACACCGTTATAATAAAAGCGACGGAAGATCGGACCATCAGACAATAGAAAGTTTGAATGCCGATACTTCCCGACACCGAAGGCCGTAGGCCGCGCATGCGCGAAATCTCTGAGGTAAATGTCCTTTCATTATCGTGCACTCTCATTTCAGGATTTTGGTCCTAGGATATCTTGTAATCGACTTGCTTGCAAGGTCTCGAAGATCGGGAGCGTTGAAAGCGTGAATGTTAATATTTTCGGTTCCCGATACTCGAAATCCTTGAATGGAAATAGTTGCATGCAAAGATTGTGAAAATAAGATCACTATTAGAGGAAGTTAGAATAACTTAGTGAAATTGCCCATGAATTGTGGCCAATGAAAAGATTTTTTGAGATTTTCGACTCGAAAAGGAAAGAGAATCGAATTCTAAATATATAGGACTTGCTCGTGCTACCTTGAACTCCCCGGGGTGAGTTACCTTTAGAACGGGAAGAGTTAGGTGTTTGGAGAACTCGCCCTGGCGAGTTTTCCAGGCTTAAATTTTATGGCCAATGTCGCTCGCGCGACCTATAGGTGTTCATGAACTCGCCTAGGTGAATTTTTAACTCGCCGGGGCGACTTTGTGTGCCAAGTGAAATCTTAAGGACTAGCCGAGCGACTTCTGAACCCGTCGGGGAGAGTTTCTGACACAAGCTCGATATTTCTACCATAACTTTCTGCTCCGAGCTCGAATCGATGCGATTCTCATTGCGTTGGAAAGAGGACAACGAGCTCTATAACTCGGTTGGATTAAAAAATTTACAAATATAATATTTTTAATGTCAAAATTAAGTGGCAATTAGGGACAAGTTTTACATTATCCAAAGCTAACGTGAACTTGCCCTTTTCGCCCTAGTTTTTAGAAAATTATAGGAACTTCAACATGTGTGATATTTAGTCACTAACATGTAAGTATACGAATGCTTTATAATATAAGTTAAATTTTGGGAACATCCGTGAGAATTTTTATATCCTTTTGCGTGACTTTGCGTGATTTCACAACCGAGGTAGGGGAACTTCATTAACCAATGACATTTTTTATTTGAATTTATAGACTTGTATGATGAGTGTTTGATAAGCTATGATTTCATTTGAAAATAGACTTTGAATCTTGAAATTTTGAAATTGAAAATGAACTTTGAATTCCTGTACTTATGAAATCTGTTCGCATAAAAATTGTGATTTTTTGAAATGAATCTAGAACTCTGAATCCTAAGTTGAATGTCAGATCTAAATCCGCTTATGGCATGATCTTATTAGATAAAATGTCATGACTATGATTTGAATTTGACCTTTCAAACTTTGAGTTTTAAGTATAATTAAGAATTTGTATTCGGACCTTGAAAATGAACTCCGAATAGGCACTTGAGTATGAATTGCGGACTATGAATCTCATATGAATATGAATCTGCATCTCTGAACTTCGAATATGACCTTGAAAATCAATCATAGATCTGAATTTTGCCTCTGAATTTTTTTCCAATTTGAATCTAAATTTTAAATTTGATATACCTAGACTTCGGACAAGACTTTCGAACTAAGAATCTGAATTAGAACTGTGAAATCTGAAGTTCTCACCTTGTATCCGAAAGTGGAAATTTAACTTTGAATTTGACATGGAAACGGGATCCGTATATGAATGAGTTGGAATATGAACTACGAATCCACATTTTTTATATGAAAATTTAAGCTTGGAACGTGAATCGAATCGGCACGGCGGGATATCCGTGAATCGAACTGGTACGACAGATAATCTGTGAATGAAACCGGCATATCCATGACTCGAACCAGCATGACGGGATATCCATGAATCGAATATGCAAACTTTGTAAGTGAACCCAATAATAAGTCTGATAAATTGAAGTGGACCATTAGGGCGGATTACATGTACACACTGAGGACCGCTAAGGCGGATTATACGTGCATTTGTGGACCGCTATGGGCAGAATATTCATACAATTGTGGACTGCTATGGGCGGAATATTCATACAATTGTGGACCGCTATGGTCGGATTATTTGCACAATTGTGGACCGCTAGGGCGGATTATTTGCACAATTGAATCCGAATCAGAATTGATTTTTGAACCTTTGTGAAACTCTACCTAAGACACGTGATTTTCAATTTTGTTTTGATATGAGAAAAAGTCTTTGTGTATTTTGTTTGATATGAAAATGGCATGACCGTTCTGAGATGAAAATGGCTTTTGTAATATCCCTGATATTTTTGGCCTATTTTTCATTTACCTCGGTAAGCGTGTCCGAAACTTATTGAGGGATTTTTCTGAATTTTTGGTTAGCTATGTGTTTGATAAGAATAATGGCCAAAGGATTTTGTCTCGAGATGTGTGCAAGTCATGTAATTGGTGACTTATGCAATAAGGTTGGTGTTTGTGTTTAGCACCGAAATTTTTGCAAGTTAAATGGATAAGTGGTAAATAGAAAAATCTAGATTTTACTGGTTGTTAACTAATATTATATAGAGAGGGACTTGCAAGAGAAGTTACACTTCTCTCTCTCTCGTTTGAATCAGAGTTTGCAACCCTTGGTTTTGCCTTTGATCTTAGATGTTGTGAGCTTGAGAATTACTCTCCCCATCTCAACCATTGAATAGACTCATACTAAAATTCGGATTGATTTGAGCTATTGGAAGAGAAGGATAGGGGAGAGGGTGTTCTCTGTGGATCTGACTTTTACTCTAGGAGCAAGACTAGAATGAATTGATTGGAAGCTCCAGATCTATTAAACATTCATGTTTGGTTCCGGTGCTTAAATTCGGTGCAACAGAAACAACGGATTAAACAAGAGGTAGGCTTTTAAACCTCCTTATGCTATTTAAATTTATGTTTTGTTTAGAGTAGAATATGTTGTTTTTATTGTTGATAAGAAGGCTATAGTTGAATGATGATAAAAAGGGTCCAAGGATCCAAAAATTTAACAAACACAGACTTGAAGGAATTCGAGGGTCGAATTTGGAATTCAACCATCGAATTGAAAATCGAGGGTCGATTTTCTGATTTTTAAAGCCTGATACAGTTTTTGAAATTCGAGGGTCGAATTTGAAATCGACCATCGAATTTCAAATTCGACCCACGAATTTGAATTCGAGGGTCGAATTTTGCCCTGTTTCAGGCCTTTGAATATTTTTGTGGATTTTTTCTTGGCAAGCTTTAGGGTTTGATTTTTGGTCCTATATTAACACTGAGAGTGTTAATATTTGTAGGTTTTGAATATTGGGAGTCCTTTGTGAGGACTGCTTATGCTTGTTTTTGAACCGTCTTTGTTGAGGTAGGAGAACCCTACACATTATTTGCATTCTATTATAAGTAGGGACTGTTTTGAATATTTTGATAAGGAACATAAATTTTGGAAATATTAGTTTGAACATAGCATGAATAAGAATTTGGAATTAAGATACAAATAAGAAATTTGAGAACTTTGTTATGATTAAGAACTGTGAACTTTGAACCTCAAAACCTCTGTTATTTTTTAATGTGAATATCGAATCAGAACTCCGAAAAATCAATAATATGTTATGAATAATAAGCTTTGATATAAGTTAGCATTTGCATTCGATTTGAGGTACATACGAACGATGCCCTAGATTCTACCAACCGTGTGGACGGCGTTTGTTTTAGAGCAAGTTTCCCTCATAGCATAGGGGCTTGTTGCTATTTAGAAAATTAGTTCATGAACGACGATGGTCAGTAAGGTTTCCCATCGGTCACGTAGTCCGCTCTCATGCTATAGAAAATTTAGGAGATAAAATTAAGTTTTAATTTTAAGACAAGAAGCATGCTAATTCAGAAGTTTTTGAACACATCAGATTTATGTATTTAGTTTTGACTCATGATTAGAACTGGAGATTTAGTTTGCGAAGCATTATTTGAAAACCATATTTGATCTGATTTCTGTCTTTTGAAAACCTTTACTTATAATGAAATGCAAATAGACATGTTTCCTCTATTGGGTTTTGTTGTTAGCTCACCCTCGACTATACGTCACAGGTGCTGAGACTGACCTAGGGTCAGAGGATCTGGAGGACTCCGATTACATTCCTGAGGAGGAATTGGATACACCTGCTAAAGAGTTTTTCCCTTGATTCTAGATTTTTTTTTTTGGTACTTTTGTTAGAATATTCTTTGAATATTGGGCCTTAGGCCTTTGATTTGTCCTTTTGATATCACACGAGGAACCATTATTGTGAACCACTATTTTAGGTGTTGGTTGGCCATCACCAGTGGTTCTTCCTGGTTCCTCAGAGTGATATATTTTTTGTTGTTAAAAGCTTTTGTCTTTACTTATTCTATGCTTTGCCTCTGTCTTTAGATCATTGTTTGCTGCCGGCTTCTGTTTGTTACGGCTTATTGAGAAATCAATAAGTTGATGAACCGACCTTTCCTATACCTTAGGGATTGGAAAAGTCGGGTCGTCAAAGTTGGTATCAGAGCGAGGCTCTAGGTTCAGAGTCTTAGGACTAAGGGTTGGATTGTCTTAACAATCAATACTTATCAATTGTTATTGTTTTTCAACAATGACAGATCAGCATGCCTCCGCTGATTCGTGAGGCGTGAAGGACCTCGAGGTAGAGAAGGACCATTGATGAGGGCGTAGGAACCTCACATGGCAGAGAGAGATTCGTATCTGGCCCTAATGCAGATTCTTTGGGAGCTGCTAGGCCTGAAGGGGGAAATGTTGACCAGGTGTTGGCAGCCTTGGCCAACAACATGACTCAACAGACTGTAGCCATAGACCGACAGACTGAGATGCTGGCAGCCAGTCATCAGCCAGGAGGATTCGCCGAGTTCAGGAGGATGAGACCTCCTACATTCTCAGGGCAAATGGAACCGATGGAAGCCGAGGCATGGCTTGATGAGATGGAAAAGATTTTTGAGGTGTTATAGTGTACAGACGTTGAGAAGGTACACTGGGCATCCTTCAAACTTTTAGGCGAGGCCAGTCCTTGGAGGAAGTCTGTCACCAGGATGCGAGAGCAAGGCTACCCCAATACACCATGAACTTGGGCAGAGTTAGTGGAGACGTTCAACGATCAGTATTTTCCAAAGATCGTGCGTAACCAGTGGGAAGTCCAGTTTATTGAGTTAAAACAGAACGAGATGTCGGTGCGTGAGTATGGCAAAGATTTTGATAGACTTTCCCAATTTGCACGCTTACACGTGGCCACTGAGCTGATGAGGGCTCAGAAATTTCAGAGAGGTTTGAGGCCGAATATTCAGGAGAGGGTGTCAATGTGGGAGATGGAGACGTATGCGGGCATCATGGCAAAGGCTCTCATTGGAGAGGAAGACATTCAAAAATAGTATTTGAGGCGAGAGCAGGGAAATAAAAAATCGATTTGGCTAGGGACAGTTGAGTGCTTCAGAGCAGGTGAACAAAAAGTCGAGGTTCTCTAAACCTCCTCCCTATCCTAGTCAGCCATCGTATTCTAGACCTGCTATTGCTTTAGGACCAGTATCGTCTTCCTATCAGAGACCGCAGAGTTCTTCACCAGGGCGACCTTTCAGAGCCGGGAGCACTAC
Source organism: Chloranthus sessilifolius (assembly GCA_021018995.1). Taxonomy (NCBI): domain Eukaryota; kingdom Viridiplantae; phylum Streptophyta; class Magnoliopsida; order Chloranthales; family Chloranthaceae; genus Chloranthus; species Chloranthus sessilifolius. The sequence continues at coordinate 47,973,466 of CM037596.1, forward strand.
TGTGAGTGGAGCTTCTGTGGCTCAGGGTTCAGTGCGGGGATCAACTGTTACTCCTATTTCTACTCCAGCTTGTGCAAGATGTGGGAAACCACATAAGACGGAGGATTGCTGACGGAACACTGGAGGATGCTTCAGGTGTGGACAGATTGGTCACATGATCAAGGATTGTCCTACAGCTGAAAAGATGGAATACGTCAGTCTCTACGTAGAAATCGACGCGACCTACAATTCAAGGTCGGGCTTATGCGGTGACTGCACAAGATACCCAAATGTCGAATGACGTAATCCAAGGTATCATTAAAGTTGAGATGTTAATTTTGCATTGATTCTATTATTTAATGTTTAAATTCATTTAAGTAAATTTTAAACAACATAGGAATCTTTGCATATAATTAACAGACTTTTTAATAAAGGTACCCTTATGATGAGTCGTAGAGGCGACTCGGGTAAAATTGAAGTACGAGTACTGATAGACCCCGGGTCTACACACTCATTTATTACTCCTCTTTTCTCAGAGAAGTTGGGTATCACTCCCGAACCCCTTGCCTTCATTTTGGATGTAAAGATCCCTACAGGAAGTTCGGGGAGCACGAATACAGCATGTCAGTCAGTCATCGTGATGATTGATGAGCACGAGACAGTGACCGACATGATTACGTTGAGCATGAAAGGGTTCGACGTTATTCTCAGGATGGATTGGTTGGCAGCTTATCACATGAGCGTGGACTGTCTACGGAAGATTGTGACCTTCCGACCGCCAAAGCAAAAATTCTTCCAATTCTGTGGAGTCAAATCAAAGGTTGCGCCGTTGGTTTAAGCTATTAAGGCCGAGCGCATGATGAGGAATGGTTGCAGCAGGTATCTGGCCTACTTACAAGATTCTACAGAAAAGAAGAATGACTTGGCGCTTATCATGGTGGTCTGCGAGTATCCTGATGTCTTTCCAGAGGACTTACCTAGATTACCACCTGATAGAGAGATTAAGTTCGCGATCGAGCTAGCGCCGGGTACAGAACTGTTATTGAAAGCTCCATATCAGATGGCGCCTGCTGAGTTGAAAGAGCTCAAGGAACAGCTTCAGGAGCTGTTAGACAAAGGCTTCACTCGATCGAGTGTTTCTCCTTGGGGTGCATCGGTTCTTTTTGTGAAAAAGAAGGATGGATCGATGCGTCTGTGTATCGATTATCGGCAGCTCAACAACATGACGATTAAGAATCGTTATCCTCTTCCACAGATAGATGACTTGTTTGATCAATTGCAGGGTGAAAGGTTCTTCTCGATGATTGATCTGAGGTCAGGCTATCACCAGCTCAAGATCAAGGCAAAAGATATATCCAAAACTGCATTTCATACGCGTTATGGCCACTATGAGTTTTTAGTGATGACGTTTGGATTGATGAATGCGCCTGCATCTTTCATGGACCTGATGAACCGAGTGTTCAAACCACATCTTGATAAATCTATGATAGTTTTCGTAGATGACATCCTCATATATTCAAAAACTCGAGAGGAGCATGTGCAGCATCTGAAAATGGCTCTTCAAACACTCCGAGATCATCAGTTGTATGCCAAACTCAGTAAGTGTGAGTTTTGGCTTGAGAAGGTCAATTTCTTGGGCCACGTAGTCTCTGAAGTGGGTATTTCAGTGGATCCTACAATGATCGATTCGATGGTGAACTGGGAACAGCCTACGATAGTTACAGAGGTCCGAAGTTTCCTTGGTTTGACAGGGTACTATCGGAGATTTGTCGAGGGTTTCTCGAAGATATCAGGTCCCCTTATGCAGCTCACGAGAAAGAATGTGAAGTTTGATTGGACAGAGTAGTGCGAGCAGAGCTTTCAGGAGTTGAAGCGTCGATTGATTACGGCACCAGTACTTGCTATACCTTCTGGTAGTGGAGGCTTCGCAGTGTACAGTGATACTTCTTATGGTGGATTAGGCTGTGTGCTTAATCAACACGAGCGGGTCATTGCATATGGTTCTAGGCAGCTAAAGGACTATGAAAGAAACTATCCGATGCATGATCTCGAGTTAGCAGCAGTTATATTTGCCTTGAAGATCTGGAGACATTACCTCTACGATGAGATATTCGACATATTCACCGATCACAAGAGTCTCAAGTACCTATTCACTCAAAAGGACTTGAATATGAGGCAGCGACGATGGATGGAGTTCTTGAAGGACTACGATTGCTCGATTCAGTACCATCTGGGAAAGGCGAACGTCGTTGTTGATGCTCTTAGTAGAAGGTCTTCAGTGCAGTTGTCACATCTTGTTAGTCGAATTCAGAGATGGAAGCTTTTGAAAGATATGGCTTTGGGCAGCTCACGGTTCGATGTAAAAGGCTCGGGAGCATTGATGGCTACACTTGTATTGTGCCCTACGCTCTTCGAGAATATCAGGAAGCTTCAGATGACCGATGATGAGCTGATGGCGATCAGATGAGATGTGGAGAGTGGCAGCAAGAAGGATTTCTCCATTCGAGCAGATGAGGCCTTGTTGTTTCACGACCATGTATGTGTACCTTCGAGTACTGAGCTTCGGGACACCATTCTGGAAGAGGCTCACAAATCCATGTATGCCATACATCCTGGTAGCACCAAGATGTATCAGGACTTGATGAAGAGTTTCTGGTGGTGAGGTTTAAAATGCGACGTCGTTGAGTACGTATCGCGGTGCTTGGTTTGTCAACAGGTTAAGGTTGATCATCAGAATCCTGTAGGCCTACTGCAACCTTTACCTGTGCCTGAGTGGAAATGGGAAGCTATTTCAAATGACTTCATTCTCGGGTTACCAAAAATACTGAGAAAGAACAATGCCATTTGGGTCATTGTCGATCTGCTAACCAAGTATGCTCATTTCCTGCCATACAATACTACGTATATAGCCAGTAGACTTGTAGAGTTATACCTCAAGGAGATTGTTAGACTGCATGGGATACCGGCTAGTATTGTGTCAGACAGAGACTCATTGTTTACTTCACACTTTTGGCAGTGGTTTTAGGAAGGAATGGGTTCTCATCTTGACTTTAGTTCAGCGTTTCACCCACAGACGGACGGCCAGACTGAGTGAGTGAATCAGATCATCGAGGACATGCTGAGAGCTTGCATGTCAGATTTTCACGGGTCATGGGACCAACACTTACCTCTAATCGAGTTCGCTAACAACAATAGCTTTCAAGCTAGCATCGGTATGGCTCCGTTCGAGGCTTTATATGGACGACGGTGCAGATCGCCGTTGAACTGGGAGGAAGTGGCTGAGAAGCTCATTATTGGCCCTGAGATAGTCGAGCGCATGACCGAGACAGTTCGGTTGATTCACGAGCGACTACGAGTAGCTCAGAGTTGTCAGAAGAGCTACGCCGATCTCAAATGGAGACACGTGGATTTTAAGGTAGCTTTCACTATATTAATGTGTATTTCATCACTTGATACTTGTTCCACGTGAAAATTGGCGCTAATGCTTGATTTTTCTGGTCGGCGAGAATGTTTTCGTTCGGATTTCACCTACGAAGGGCGTTATGAGATTCGAGAAACTGGGTCCTTGGTACGTTGGGCCTTTTGAGATATTAAGCCGAGTCGGAGAGGTTGCATACCGCGTGGCGCTACCGCCGCAATTGTCCAGCATGCACAGCGTCTTCCATGTGTCGATGCTGCGTCGATACATATGTGACCCGAATCACGTACTTGATTACCAACCCATCGAGCTTCAGGATGGTTTGACGGTGATTAAGGAACCGGTTCAGATCTTGGACCGCAAGGAGCAGATCCTACGCACTAAGCGGATTCCTTTCGTTCTCGTCCGATGGCGGAATCATACACAAGAGGAAGCCACCTGGGAGCGAGAAGCTGAGCTCTGCGAGCAATTTTTGTGCCTTTTTGATTGATTTTATTTCAACAATGTATAAGGGATGCCTTGTGTTTAAACTTTGTGATGTACTTACTTGTGTTAATTATATATAAAAAGAAATTTTGGCGAGTATTTTTGGCGGTTCAATGTATGTTAAACTTGTGCCAGTTTAAACGTACCTATTTTATGGAAAATCGGATAATTTTGTGACTTCGACCGAACCCGGACTTGTTACTTCCTAATGGCTATGTGAAATAATTCGGGCACTTTTAGGCTTTTTCTTTAAAAATTTATATGCAAAATTTGGCTGTGATACTGCTGTCACAGTCAGATACGGTGATCGGAGTGAAATGGACTCAATGGCAGTCCATTTGGACCCAAAGAATGCTTTAAAATATAAAAAATTTGGACATTTTTTAAGGCCACAGGTATATTAAAATTCGAGGGTCGAAAATCCAAAACGAGGGTCGATTTTGGATGAATAGTGCTTAGGCAGTTTAGGCCAAAATATGGCCTGAGAAGTTTCTGGTGAAATCGAGGGTCGATTTGAAATTCGACCCACGAATTTGAAATCGAGGGTCGATTTTGTCGGTTTAAGTGGGGGGTTTGTTTTGGGTTTGCCATTTCGTGCTTTGAAAACAGAGGTTGGGGCTTAGGGTTTTCGAGGGTTTTGGGAATTTTGATGCTTTTCTTGCTATTTTTGGCCGAATTCAGAGGGGGAAATCGATTGCAAAGTGCAAGGGCCTTGGAGTGCACACTTGGAAATTGGATTTGGGGCTTTCTCAAGGTAAACCCCACTAATTTTTAACTGTGGAGCTTTATCTTCCTGCAATCCGTTAGGGTTTTATTTTTGTTTTGAATGGGACCTAAAAAGCAAGCCCCTATACGAAAACCTACATCTAAGAAGCCAGCTTCAAAGGCAGCTTCTTCAAGCCAACAGGCTCAGCCACCTTCACAGGCAGCTCCACCACCCCCACAGCCAATTCCACCACCTGTGTTCCCTCCAATCCAAGAACAACCGAATGAATTTTGGAGCATAAAGGGCTTCACCATTGAGTATGTATTTCACCCTGAGTTCTTTGATCAACAAACAACCACTCAGTCGGGGGCGAAATATTTAGAAAAAGCCCACTTAACTTCACTTTGTACAACCTTTAGTGACCATTTTTACCCTCATTTGGTGCACTTATTTTATCAACATATGCAGCGCGAGGACGGTAAGAAAATTTATACTTCAATTGATGGAAAGGATTATACTTTTGACCTTGAGGACATTGCCGTGGCAATGCGTTGCCCTATGGCACATTCTAAGACTATGGGATTGGGTCCTCCTTTCCCTAAACCTGTCCTTTTTCAAGAGGTTATTACCCAAATGACCCAGGGTCGTCATGGGTCGGGTAAATCTATTGTTCGTTCACACATGCCCGACTCCATGTGGCTTTTGGACAAAATATTCAAGGCAACCCTCTACTCGTTTGGTCACAAATCTGAGCGCATAGGTCCCCTCCAGCAGATTCTCTTTGTCGCTTACAAGGATCGTTGGTTTAGTGCTCCTGAAATTATTTTGAAGGGAATTATTAAAGCCCGGAAGAAAATGGGGAAGCAAGTGAAGAAACCGAAAAAGGGCATTCCCTATGCTCGTTTGATATCGGTCATGATTGAGATTTATCGAGCGGGCCCCGCGAATGAGATTCCCCCTACTGAGCTGAAATCTACTGACGGTTTTAAATTGTATAAACTCGTTAATTGGGGTCAGACCTACAGTAGACTTGCTAAGACTCCCAAGGACGCGGTAATTCCCGATGAGGACGAGGATCCGACGCATGTTGCCCCAGAGACTACTGCTCCTGCACCCGCTCAGCCCCCATAGAGTGACATACTCACGCTCTCGGAGTTCACACGTCAGATGACTGCTGTGAGCCAGCAGATCCAGGAGCTCGCACAACATACCAGCTCTATGAGCCGCGAGTTGCAGATACATGGCGGGGCTCTGACGTACCTCATGCAGCACGCCTTCCCCACCGATTATGCTACTTATATGGCCAACATCCGAGCGTCCGTTCACCACCCTTCGACATTCGAAGCAGGTCCCAGCATGCCTACCGATGAGGGTGTTGTTGATGCGGATGATGGTACTGATGATGATGGGGATGGTGACCAGGATCAGGTTGGTCCATCTGCAGCGGGGGAGTTTTAGTGTTGCACTGCAGGATGTGTTCTTATATTTTGGGGCATGTATTTATATTTCATGCATAGATTATCTTAGAACCTGGTGGTCCTACTTTTGTGATCTCTTTCATATTTCTTGTTTTGGGATTCTAATCTGATAGTTAGTTTTCCTTCGTCTTGTATATATTTGCTATAGACTTTGTTATGTGGGTTTTTACATTTAGTTCAAAATTCTCTTTGGCTTTGTTTTTGCATTTTGAATTTTGTTATGTGGACATGTCCTCTCATGAGTACATGAGATCTTGTTTTTGCTATCGATATGTGGGTTTTGTCTTTAAATTTCTGTTTCTATTTTGCTATGGTGCGATCGTGTTGTCTTGGTTGTTTTCATGAGTCACTGTGTGACAGTCTCCTAGCACGTGACACTTGGGGTGTAGGCATCCATGTACGGATGCAATCTACTATGGCCCTTCGAGTGCCACATGCAGTACATCCAGGTTACTACTGATCCCATCCCTTGACTTGCGTGCCCTGCGAGTCTAGTGCACGATGACTCATGTTTTCCTTTTCATTTCGTTTTATGATGTGAGTTGCATTACATTTTCGAGGACGAAAATTCCTAAGGAGGGGAGAATGTAATATCCCTGATATTTTTAGCCTATTTTTCGTTTACCTTGATAAGCGTGTCTGAAAATTATTGAGGGATTTTTTTAGATTTTTGTTAGGTATGTGTTTGATGAGAATAGTGGCCAAAGGATTTTGTCTCGAGATGTGTGCAAGTCATGTAATCGATGACTTACGCAATAAGGTTGGTGTTTGTGTTTAGCACCGAAATTTTTGCAAGTTAAATGGATAAGTGGTAAATAGAAAAATCTAGATTTTATTGGTTGTTAACTAATATTATAAAGAGAGGGACTTGCAAGAGAAGTTACACTTCTCTCTCTCTCGTTTGAATCAGAGTTTGCAACCCCTGGCTTTTCCTTTGATCTTAGATCTTGTGAGCTGGAGAATTACTCTCCCCATCTCAACCATTGATTAGACTTGTACTAAAATTCGGATTGGTTTGAGCTATTGGAAGATAAGGATAGGGGAGAGGATGTTCTATGCGGATCTAACTTTTACTCTAGGAGCAAGATTAGAATGAGTTGATTGGAAGCTCCAGATCTATTAAACATTCATGTTTGGCTCCGGTGCTTAAATTCGGTGCAACGGAAACAACAGATTAAATGATAAGAGGTAGGCTTTTAAACCTCCTTATGTTATTTAAATTTATATTTTGTTTAGAGTAGAATATGCTGTTTTTATTGTTGATAAGAAGGTTGTGGTTGAATGATGATAAAAAAGGATCCAAAGATCCAAAAATTTAACAAGCACAGACCTGAAGGAATTCAAGGGTCGAATTTGGAATTCGACCATCGAATTGAAAATCGAGGGTCGATTTTCTGATTTTTAAAGCCTAATACAGTTTTTGAAAATCGAGGGTTGAATTTGAAATCGGCCATCGAATTTCAAATTCGACCCACAAATTTGAATTCGAGGGTCGAATTTTGCCCTGTTTCAGGCCTTTGAATTTTTTTGTCGATTTTTTCTTGGCAAGCTTTAGGGTTTGATTTTTGGTCCTATATTAACACTGAGAGTGTTAATCTTTATAGGTTTTGAATATTGGGAGTCCTTTGTGAGGACTGCTTATGCTTATTTTTGAACCGTCTTTGTTGAGGTAGGAGAACCCTACACATTATTTGCATTCTATTATAAGTAGGGATTGTTTTCAATATTTTGATAAGGAACATAAATTTTGGAAATATTAGTTTGAACACAGCATGAATAAGAATTTGGAATTAAGATACAAATCAGAATTTTGACAACTTTGTTATGATTAAGAACTGTGAACTTTGAACCTCAGAACCTCTGTTATTTTTTAATGTGAACATCGAATCAGAACTCCGAAAAATCAGTAATATATTATAAATAATAAGCTTTGATATAAGTTAGCATTTGCATTCGATTTGAGGTACATACGAACGATGCCCTAGATTCTACCAACCGTGTGGACGGTGTTTGTTTTGGCGCAAGTTTCCCTCATAGCGTAGGGGCTTGTTGCTATTTAGAAAATGGGTTCATGAACGACGATGGTCAGTAGGGTTTCCCATCGATCACGTAGTCCGCTCTCAGGCTATAGGAAATTTGGGAGATAAAATTAAGTTATAATTTTAAGATAAGAAGCATGCTAATTCAGAGGTTTTTGAACATATCAGATTTATGTATTTAGTTTTGACTCATGATTAGAACTGGTTTAGTTTACAAAGCATCATTTGAAAACCATATTTGATCCGATTTCTGTCTTTTGAAGACCTTTACTTATAATGAAATGAAAATAAACCTGTTTCCTCTATTGGGTTTTGTTGTTAGGTCACCCTCGACTATACGTCACAAGTGCTGAGACTGACCTAGGGTCAGAGGATCTAGAGGACTCTGATTACATTCCTGAGGAGGAATTGGATACACCTGCTGAGGAGTTTTTCCCTTGATTCTAGATTACTTCTTTTTGGTACTTTTGTTAGAATATTCTTTGAATATTGGGCCTTAGGCCTTTGTTTTGTCCTTTTGATATCACATGAGGAACCATTATTATGAACCACTATTTTAGGTGTTGGATTGGCCATCACCGGTGGTTCTTCCTGCTTCCTCAGAGTGATATATTTTTTGTTATTAAAAGCTTTTGTCTTTACTTATTCTATGCTTTGCCTCTGTCTTTAGATCGTAATTTTTTGTCGGCTTCTGTTTGTTACGGCTTATTGAGAAATCAATAAGTTGATGAATCGGCCTTTTCTATACCTTAGGGATTGGAAAAGTCAGGTCGTCACAGCTTTAAAGCATATCCCCGTATTAAAATGAAATGCTTTCAAAAACTTGTATTTAAATTTGTGTTTTGATAAGAAACTACTTTGAAATCTTATCATTGAATCTTTGCAAAATCTGATAAAATGTAATTATTCTTGAGTTCCTCTATTGAGTTTGGACTGTAGCTCACCCCTCGACTATACATCACAAGTGCAAATCCTGAGTAGGAACCTGAGTTTTGGATGGATCCTACTTTGCCCCAGGGTGAGAAGCAAGCATTCCAGCCGAGATGTTCTACCCAAAAACCATGGTGTGAGACTTGGTATAGTTTTGAACCTTAGATTCTAGATTCGGTATATGTAATAAATTTTCTGGAAGCTGTTTTTGAATTCAAATTTTGTATACCACTGTTTTGGTGATGGTTCGCTGTCACCGGTGGTTATTTCATTTCTTTTGTTTTCATGTTTTGTAAAAATGGAATCTTTTATTTTTCCATATAATATAACTACTTTGATTTTCACATTTGTACGGATGTGCCAAATAATATCTGAATTCAGATCGTGATCTGCAGCCCGACGGTCCGGGTTTCCCAGAAAAAAATAAATAATAGAGTTGGAAAAATTTGAGCTGTCATAGTTCGTATCAGAGATATGGCAGTAGATTCTATCAAGACATAAGAGACTCAACTGTGGCTCTGTCACAGTTAGTATCAGAGCCATGCCAGTAGATTCTATCAGGACATAGGAGACCCAACTGTGACATTGTCACAGTTGGTATTAGAGCTATGGTGTTAGGTCCGTGTGACACCATAAGAGCAGATCAACTGTGCCACCAAGTGTCGCAGTTGGTATTAGAGATTCACCTTTAGGTTTTTTGGGAGACTCAGAGCCATAGCATGATGTTAAAATATATGGCATTAGATCCCAACAGAACATATGAGGGATCCACGATCCCTTTTCCATAAGATTTTCGAGGACTCGAAGCCATACCTCTTAATGGCTTTCGATTCGGTCGAAATGTAGGAAACTTTAACTCATGTTCGAGTGAGATTCTAGTTTCATGATCACTTCTGACTATAATGTTGGTTTGATCGTGATAGGTCACTATGGCCACTCGAGGTAGGTCAATGAGAGTTTACCCTTGGGACACGTCAGGTAGTGAAGATATCACCATGGGTACAAATAGTACTCCTTCGTGAGGGGTAAACAATGACAGTCGCTTCGAGCAGCTGGTAGAAACCCTAGTCAACCAGCAAGCCACATTTCTAGTAGAGAGACGCCAACCCTCAGGATTCCAGGAGTTCAGGATGATGAGACCTCCTAACTTCTATTGTCAAACTGATCTGCTTAAAGCAGAGAAGTGGTTAAACTAGATGGAGAAGGTTCTTTAGAGAATTCGATGCACCGAAGATGAAAAAGTGAGTTGGGCCACCTTCCAACTAGAAGGAGAGGCGAATATGTGGTGGAAATCCCTCAAAAGGACCTGAGTACCAGGGACACCATGGACATGGACAGAATTTACCGAGGTGTTTAATGAGAAGTACTTCTCCGTTCCAGAGCGATATCAAATGGAAGTTTGCTACTCTGGATCAAGGATAGATGACGATACGCAAATATGAGGCCGAGTTTACTAGGCTCTCTAGGTTCGCACCATTGCTAGTGGCCACAGAACTAATGAAGACCCAGAAATTTGAACGCGGCCTGAAGCCCCTATTCAAGAAAAGGATTTTTCTGTTTGAGCCAATGACATATGCACAAGTTATAAGATTAGCCGTCATCACTGAAAGGGATATTGATAGTATGTAGAGAAGGGAAGAACAAAACGTGAATAGGATAAGTCATATGCAGCCATACGTCGATCAGTCGTCGAGCCAGAGACCAAGGCTATTATTGCTCGCCCCCTGTTAACCTACCCAAATTGTACCTACCCCAACTGTGCCCTTCCAACATTTAGACCCACAATAGTTGAAACATTGAACGAGTAGCAGACTTCGCACATTGCGCCATCCACACCGGTTGAACCATGTTCCCGATGTGGAGGGCAACAGAAAAAGGAGGAGTGTTTGTGGGTCACAGGAGCGCACTTCAATTGTGGCCGAAAAGGACACTCGATAATGGACTGTCCTAAATCGACAAAGAACAAAAAGATGATTTAATGCATAAAATTGTAAATGGTTCAGACTTCGTTTGTTCTAAGTGATGGATATGGTTGTGGGTCAACAGTTCATATTAGTAGTTCATACTCTGAACTTATGTTTCTAATATATTTTGATGGATAATTTTTATGCATTTTGATAGCTAGTGTCACGATAGTGGTCTACATGGCTTAAGGTTACCTTGTTTATTAATGGCTTCAATTCGATTTATACTCATGGGATCTCCTCATTCTATGTTATTTTCATTCATGTTCACGTTGCGAATTTTCAAGGATGAAAATTCCATTAAGGAGGGGAGAATGTAATGACCTCGAATTTTCGAGGATGTTAAATCTGGCAGAGAATATGCTTACCAGTATTCTGGCTTTCAAGTCTTTGTACCCCTCCGAATACGGCACACAAATTTTCAAGGACGAAATATTATAATATGGGAAGGATGTAACAATCATGATTTTTCTAGCATTGAATCATTGACCTTCGATGATGATAGGACTGCCTTGACCGATTTGACTTTGGTCAAGATGTTGAGTGGAACTGTGACGAGGGCTCTGGCCCATCCACCTTGATTGGGTAAATGCACCCAATATCCAAATTTTGAGGACCAATTCCTAACTCGAACACTCAATCAAAACCCGAACCCTAGTGGGAAGTGCTTGTTGCACACGACTCGAACTCGAGATCGGATCAAGTTTGAGCCCACCTTTTCAAGCACTATATTTATAGCACATGGGCTTAGTTAGTTATTATTATTAATAAATAAATTAAAATGAGAAGGATGGCGTGTGCGTGATCAAGGGCGATCATGTGCACCCTAAGCATGAACCTAACCCAAGCCCAACAACCTAAACTAGTATAAGTTTGTTTATATAGATGTACACTGCACGTACTTGATGTGGTGCCCAAAACACTGACCAAGCCCCTATCTGCATGCTCGACTTCGTATGTGTGCCTGGTGTGGCACGCGATCACCGTTTTGACTTTTCTAAGTTTTCATACAAATAACAGTGGGGACAACTTCCCAGGCCACATGAAATCACAACGGTTAGGGACGACTGGGTTAGCAAATAGGAGGTCTAGGGATCAAAACACGTTAATTGAATTTTTAGAACTCCTTTTGGAGCGTTAAATAAGAACCCATACACTGATCATCGGTGTACTAGCTTAACACTGAGAGAGAGGACAGGAGTCGGGAGGGGAGGAAATTTGAACTCCATTCCTTCTCTTCGTCTTTCTCATGGAGAAATTTGAACCATTCGACATCCTCCGATTTCTCCGTCTACTTCGTAATATTCTCTGTTCAATAAGAACACAACTATGTTTAATCTCGACACAGTTATAATCAAAGCAATGGAAGATCGAACCATTGGACGAAAGAAAATTCAAATGCCGATTTCCCGATACCGAAGGCCGTAGGCGGCGCATGCATGAAATCTTTGAGGTAAATGTCCTTACATTATTGGGCACTCTCATTTCAGGATTCTAGGCCTAGGATATCGTGTAATTGACCCGCATGCAAGGTCTTGGATATCAGGAGTGTTGAAAGCGTGAATGCCAAAAATTTTGGATCCCGACACTCGAAATCTAGGCATGACAATTGTTGCATGCGGAAATCGTGAAAATAAGATCACTATTAGAGGAAGTAAGAATAAATTAGTGAAATTGCCTATGAATTGAGGCCGGTGAAAAGAATTTTTTGAGATTTTTGACTTGAAAAGGGAAGAGAATAGAGTTCTAAATCTATCAAACTCGTCCAAGCTACCTTCAACTCGCCGGGGTGAGTTAGCTTCAGAACGTGAAGAGTTAGGAGTTTGGAGAACTCGCCCGAGGGAGTTTTCCTGGCTTAAATTTTCGGGCAAATGTCACCTGGGCTACTTATAGGTGCTGATGAACTTGCCCGGGTGAATTTTTAACTCGCCCGGGCGACTTTGTGTGCCAAGTGAAATCTGAAGGACCAGCAAGGCAACTTCTGATTTCGCCTAGGCGAGTTTCTAACACAGGCCCAATATTTCGACTGTAACTTTCCATTCCAAACTCTGATCAATGCAATTCTCTCGGCATTGGAAAGAGGACAACGAGCTCTATAACTCGTATTAATTAACAATTTTACAAATCTAAAGGCTTAAATGTCAAAATTTAGTGGAAAGTATGGACAAGTTTTACATGATCCAAAGTTAGCGCGAACTTATCCTTTTTGCCCTAGTTTTGAGAAAATTTTAGAAACTTCGACATGTGTGATATTGTAATGACTAGAAACAAAAATTCGAACCCGAACTCGATTGACCTCGTGTGGGTGACCGACACAAAAATTGATGTGGCTTTGAACCTTTAAATAAATAATTACATAAATTTGGGATAAACTGTGTGAAGAGAAACAAGGTTAAAATGTTGGTTTGAACCTTTAGTGGAAAAGTTGTCCACTGACTCGCGGTGTGCCACTTAACACCGAAACCAAACCCTAAATCAAATGGATAAGAACCAACACCCTTTTTAGGTGTATGCGTTTAATAGGGGAACCAAACCCTTTAACTAATAAGAGGCAAAGCTTCTCAAAGAAGCTTCACGGTTTGCAAACTTTGGAGGGTTGGGTTTCTAGAGAGAGAAAGAAGAGAGCTTCCACCCTCTTCCTTGGATTTAAATCGTGAGATCGTGATCGCCGCAAGCTCAGCACTCTTCGTAAAGCACTTGACGTTGATTCTTGTTTGATTTCCACCGTTGTGAATCCCTATCGTTTGAAACCCTTGGATCAAGAACGAGTGAGAGACAATCACCTTGGATGCATCTTTAGCACTTTGAATGTGTTAAGACCGAAGAGTGAGAGTAGATGACATCATCTTCAATTCCTTGTGGTCAATCTCTTTGGATTCATCGTAGAAATTCGAAAGTTTCGTTCTGAAACCCACTTCTGTAACATTCCTTAAAGTTGTGAAATCGATCAGCAAAAGGTTAGATTTTTTCAGTTTTTAATGGTCTAGATTAATAGATTAAATGTTAGGATTAATTACTTGAATTTTTTGTAGAAAGTTTGGGTGAAAACTGGCAACAAAGCATGATGAAAATGGGTTTTTAAATAACTCAGAAATCGCAGTCTCTGTAACTCACGTGCCCAAGCTTTAGAGCTCGCTCACCCGAGCTAGGTGTGCAACTGAAACTTGCTCGCGCGACCTTAGAGCTCGCTCGTGCGAGAAACAATACCTATCTCGGTATTTTGGTCGTAACTTCTGCTCCAAACTCCGATTGAAGCGATTCACATAACATTGGAAAGAGGACAACGGGTTCTACAACTTTTGTGAATTAACCAACTCATAAATCCAATGTTTTAAAGGTCAAAATTTTAGCAAGAAGTTAGGTCAAGTTTAAGTTAGCCATGAGCTCGCCCGAGCGAGCTATTTTTCGCTCACGCGAGAAGCCTTCAGTAAAGCATAAGTGTCTAAAGAGTACTGAGACTCGCTCACATGAGGTCTTAAGTGAGTAGGAGGCTCGCTCGCACGAGGCCTCTTGTGACTGGCTTCAGCATGCCAAAATCCAATTGGTTGCACGAAATTTGATGTGTCCATGAGCTCACGCGCCTGAACCTGAGAGCTCCCTCGTGCGAGAAATAGAGTTAGGCTTGTTTTGACTCTTTTTCTGTGAATTCTTAAGGAATGTGTATCTTTAGGCTTTCTTTAGTATTTTAAAGAGATCTTTGGATACTTTCAATGTAGGTTAAAGTATTAAGCAAATGCATAAGTCTGCAAGAGGTTTATATGTGAATTTTGCTGACTTGAGATAGGGGAAATTCAATAAAAATTATATTTTTATGAATTTGGTTCATAGTTTCTTTGATGTATGCTTGATCTACTGGTTTTGATTTAATGTTCGACCTGATGCTTTGTTTCTATTATAATATGTTTTATTTTCTTCCAGTTTTCGCATATGACTCGATTGTTCTGTTTTCACTTTTGAATTCAATTCATTCTGTTCAGTATGTTTTGATCTGCTTTGTTCTGTTAAATTTTATTCATTCTATTTTATTTATGATATGTCTTGTCTAACCTGTATACGAACTTTGAATTCGAATAAACAAAGAACCATGTATGATAAGAAAACATAATGCAATATGACACGACTTTTCAGCCTGAGTCATAGCGAGGTCTCTTTTCCAGGCATGTGAAACTTAGAATGTAGGCATTCATGTACGGATGCAACTCTTCTATGGTGTTATAGGATGCCACACAAAGTACATCCAGGTTATTACGGATCTCGTCCCTTGAAAAGCATGATTGGTGGAACCTATCGCACTATGACCCATTTTAGTTAAAACTAAGACAATAGGGAATATGAATATGTTAAGAACTTTTGTTTAAAATGAGGGATAATCGTAGACCTGATCTGTACTTGCTGAAAAGAAAGAGTAGATGATTAGACTCTGAGCCTAGAAATAAGATAGACTTAGTGTTGAGTAATTAAGTTTAGTATGAACCTTGAATCATGCATCTGTGAATGGACATTGACAAGTGGACCGATACGATGGTTATCCATACACAGTATACAGTGCATAGCGTACATAAGCGGGCCAGTACGGTGGCGGTCTATACGCATTGCATAGCATATATAGTGGGTCGGTATGGCGGCGGTCCGTACGTATTTCATAGCATACATAAGTGAACACAGTGAGCGAAGTGAACAAAGTGAGTGAAGTGAATACTGAGTGAGTGAAGTGAACATGAAAAATCTAGAAATTGAGTATAGTGAAGAAGAAAATACAAGCTTTTATTTATGTCATCGAATTTCTCCTCTGTTATAACTTTTGTTCTGCCATCAATTATTTGATCTATTAAATCTTTGAATTTCGTCTTGAATATCTGATCTACTTCTGCTTTAAACCCTGTCTTTAGTAAGATGTAACTGCTACTGATATTCTTCTACTGAGCCAAGATATTAGCTCACCCCTGACTATACGTCACAGGTATAGGTTTGAGGAAGGCCCAGACTACATACTAGAAGAAGAGGAGCTTCCGCCTAAGGATTTGTAGTCTATTCTGGGATCGTAGATTTAGTATATTGTGGATTTCGTAAGTTAAGGCTTGGTACTTTTGTACTATAGTACATTACTGTTAGGTGATGGTTGGCCATCACCGGTGTTTGTTTACTTCTGTTCAGGTTGAATATTAAAACTGGAGGTTTTAATGATACCTTTTGCTTGTACCAAATATTTTGTATCAGATTGTGATCTACAATCTGACGGTCCGGGTTTTCCCTTTTGGTTGTCACAATTAATGTCAAAGCTTAGGCCTTACGTCTCATGGGGATCCAAAGCCATAGCTTTAGGTTCATAGTTATGGCAGTAGGTTTGGTCAGAGCATAGAGTACATAGGAAGATCACTTCTGATTACAGCTTTGGATCTTCACGATCACTTCTGATTAAATCCTTGTTTGATTGTGGTAGGTCAGTATGGCTCCATGTGTCAGAGGAGGTAGAGGCTGACCGAGGACTATCCACATGACAGATGATCCTGAAGGTGAGGGCACTTCGTGTGGCATAGGAATAGTCACCGGTCCTCATACCATTCCGTTGGGAGGTAGTAAAGGTGGTCTGATAGACAGGTGTTGGAAGCCTTGGCTAGCAATATGGCTCAACCGACAGCTTCAATGGCTCAACAGATAGCCTCCATGGCCCAACAAGCAGAGTTACTTACAACCAGGAGCCAACCTTCAAGATTTGCGAAGTTTAGAAAGATGCATCCTCTAAGCTTTTCTGGTAAAGTCGATCCACTTGAGGCCGATTGAATGAAATGGAGAAAATATTCGAGGTGCTTCAATGCACCAAAATCGAGAAGGTCCGTTCGGCAACCTTCAAGTTGGACGGAGAAGCTGGCTCATGTTGGAAGTCAGTGTCCAGAATTAGAGTGCTAGTATTTTTCAATATGCTATGGACCTGGGCTGAATTCATATAGACATTTAATGATAAATACTTTTCCAGAAACATATGACATCAGTGGAAGGTACTAAAATTGGAGCGGAATTAGATGACTGTGATAGAGTACGGGGCTGAGTTTGATAGACTATCGAGATTTGCACCTCAACACGTGGCCACCAAATTGATGAGGGCCAAGAAATTTCAGCTTGGCTTATAGCCTGACATTCAAGAGAGAGTCTCAATCTTTGAGGTAGAAACATATGTGAGGGTTATATCCAAGGCCCTTATCGCCAAGGAAGACATTGAGAAGATGTATCAGTGGAGAGACCAACAGAATAGGAGCGCGACAAGTCGAGCTCAATCTTCTTCTTCCGCACAAACAGGCACGAAACTGCGACTACTGATGCCGACACCTATTTAGCCTACTCAGACTGCTTACTCAAGACCATCCATGAGTATCCAAGGTGCATCAGCCGTCACGCACCATTTCATCCGCATCGGTTGAATCATGTGCACGGTGTGGAAAAGGCCATAATTCAGATGACTATTGGTGGACTAAGGGAGCATGCCATAAATGTGGACAGGTTGGACATCAGATAAGAGATTGACCCCACATAAGGAATGAAACACTTTCATTGGTGAGTTGGTCACAAACTCAAGAGTGGGGTTTACACCTTGATGATACTCAGTGTATCCATTGTTTTTGGTATGAGCTTCATGAGGAAATGGGCATCTTTGGTATAACTTTTAAATGACTCGTAAACTTTTTAGTAGTCGTTATTCACCTTGTAAACGAATGGTTTACCTTCCTTGTGAATGAATGGCTTCGATTTTTTCATGATACTGCTTTAACTGTACAACTTAAGCAGGTGGTGCGTCACAACCAATTACTAAGATCTACACCCAAAGTAATCGGATATAATTTTTGAGGATGAAAACTCCTTTGAGGAGGGATGAATGTAATAACTTTGGTTATTTTTGTTAATGTTGAATCGTGCTTGTACCTTTTCAAATACGACACGTAAATTTTTGAGGATGAAAATTCTTTAAGGTGGGAAGAATTAAATGACCCGAAAAAAAAATCCGAACCCGAATTCGACTGACCTCATGTGCATGATCAGCATGGAAATCGTTGTCGCTTTAAACCTTTAAATAAATTATTACATAATTTTGATATAAATTGTGTGAAGAGAAATAAGGGTAAAATGTTGGTTTAAACCTTAAGTGGAAAAGTCGTGCACCGACTTACGGTGTGCCGCTTAACACCGAAATCGAACACTAAGTCATATGGATAAGAACTAACACCCTTTTTAGGTGTATGTGTTTAATAGGGAAACCAAACCCTTTAACTAATAAAAGGCAAAGCTTCTCAAAGAAGCTTCACATTTTGTAAACTTTGGAGGGATGATTTAAACTGCGAGATCGTGATCGCCGCAAGCTCGGCACTCTTCGCAAAGCACTTGACTTCGATTCTTGTTTGATTTCTGCTATTGTGAATCCCTACCGTTTGAAACCCTTAGATCTAGAACGAGTGAGAGCCAATCACCTTGGATGCGTCTTTAGCGCTTTGAATGTGTTAAGATTGAAGCGTGAGAGTAGACAACATCTTCGTCAAGTCATTGTGATCAATCTCTTTGGATTCGCCGTGGAAATTCAGAAGTTTCATTCCGAAACCCATTTCGGCAACATTCCTTAATGTTGCAAAATCGAAATGCAAAAGGTTAGATTTTTTTTTTGTTTTTAATGGTCTAGATTAATAGATTAAATGTTAGGATTAATTACTTGAATTGTTTGTAGAAAGTTTGGGTGAAAAATGCTGACAAATCGCGATGTTTTTAAATAACTCAGAAATTGCAATCTCTGTAACTCGCATGCCCGAGCTTTAGAGCTCGCTCGCCCGAGCTAGGCATTCCACTGAAACTCGCTCGCACGACCTTGGAGCTCGCTCGCGCGAGTATCATAACCTATCTTAGTATTTTGGGCATAACTTTCTGCTCTGAACTCCGATTGACACGATTCTCATTGTATTGGAAAGAGGACAACGAGATCTATAACTTTTGTGAAGTAACCAACTCATGAATTCAAAGGTTTTAAGGCCAAAATTTAGCATAAAGTTAGGTCAAGTTTAAGTTAGCCATGAGCTTACCCGAGCCAGCTATTTTTCGCTCACGCAAAAAGCCTTAAGTAAAGCATAAGTGTCTGAAGGGCACTGAGACTCGCTCGCATGAGGTCTTAAGTGAGTAGGATCCTTTCTAGCGCGAGGCCTCGTGTGACAGGCTTCAGCAAGCCAAAATCCAATCGATCAAACAAATTTTGATGTGTCTGTGAGTTCGCTTGCTCGAACTCCAAAGCTCGCTCATGCAAGAATTACAATCAGGCTTGTTTTGACTCTTTTTCTATGAATTCTTTTGGAATGTGTATCTTTAGGCTTTCTTTAGTATTTCTAAGAGGTCTTTGGATACTTTGAATGTAGGTTAAAGTATTAAGCATACGCGTAAGTGTTATTCACTCAAAAGTATCACTTTTCACCTCTTAAACTAGCTTTTGCTAAACCTTGAAGTCGATTAATAACTTTTGTTTAACTTATTTTATAGTTAGTAATAAATTATGCAACTTAACACAAAGTCCATACTTCTGGTGCCAAGAAGAGAGAAAATTCATGCCAAGAATGACAGCTGAGCCAGAGATTGATGGAACATCATGGTGGTACACACCAGGGTAACTTTTTGTATGTCATGATGAACCAAGAAAGTCTAGCAGATGAAAGAAGTATAGATGAGAGTGGAGGAAGCTGCAACAGAAGCATGTGCATAGCAGCAGAGGAATAAATTACTTATCTTTCACAATTGAGGTACTGCCTCGCGCTTTCCAATTCACTAGCAAAGTTTCCTCGCGTAGCTAAGACATGTAGCATACTGAGCTCGCAATGAAGTTGCGCAGCTCAATGAAGGGGTTATCATAAAGCAACTTCTCGTGCAGCAATCATGCACTTTAGCTTAAATCGACATGTAAAAAAACTCGCGAAGTTGTCACGCACTAAGCCTTCATAAATACAGCTCACGAAGTTCTCGCGAGAATCAAGCCTTAAAGTAGCCACGCGCACTACCTCGCGAGACCAATCTGTGCGAATAGCACTGACAACCTCGCGAAGCTCTCGCATGGCTCTAGAGGTGAGAGACGCCTAAAAGTTCTCTTATGCAGCTCTCGTGCGATTGGAAGCTCAACCCTTTTGTCGAGCGAGATGTAAAGTCCATCTGCGCGAGTACCTCGGTCGCATGAGGTCTTAAGTGAGTAGGAGCCTCGCTCGCGCGAGGCCTCGTGTGATAGGCTTCAGCAAGCCAAAATCCAATCGATCACGCAAATTTTGATGTGTTTGTGAGTTCACTTGCCCGAACTCCAGAGTTCGCTCGTGTGAGAATTACAGTCAAGCTTGTTTTGACTCTTTTTCTATGAATTCTTCAGGAATGTGTATCTTTAGTATTTGTAAGAGGTCTTTGGATACTTTGAATGTAGGTTAAAGTATTAAGCATACGCGTAAGTCTGCAAGAGGTTTATATGTGGATTTTGTTGGGCGTGACTTGAGATAGGGGATATTCAATGAAAATTATATTTTTATGAATTTGGTTTGTAGTTTCTTTGA
Source organism: Chloranthus sessilifolius (assembly GCA_021018995.1). Taxonomy (NCBI): domain Eukaryota; kingdom Viridiplantae; phylum Streptophyta; class Magnoliopsida; order Chloranthales; family Chloranthaceae; genus Chloranthus; species Chloranthus sessilifolius. The sequence continues at coordinate 47,994,017 of CM037596.1, forward strand.
TTTATGCTTGACATATTGGTTTCGATTTGACATTCGACCTGATGCTTTATTTCCATTCTGATATTTTTTATTTCCTTCCTGTTTTTGCATATGACTCGATTGTTCTATTTCCGCATATGATCTGATTATTCTATTTTCGCTTTTAAATCTAATTCATTCTGTTCAGTATGCTTTGATCTGATTTGTTCTGTTAAATCTGATTCATTATGTTTTTTTTATGATCCGTCTTGTCTAACCTATATAGGAACATTGAATTCAAATAAACAAAGAACCATGTATGATAAGAAAACGTAATGTAATAAGACACGACCTTTCAGCCAAAGTCATAGCAAGGTCTCTTTCCCAAGCACATGAAAATTGGAACATAGGCATCCATGTACAGATGCAACTCTTCTATGGTGTTATGAGATGCCATACGAAGTACATCCAAGTTACTACAAAACCTATCCTTTGAAAAGCGTGATTGGTGGAACCTATCGCACAGTGACCCATTCTAGTTAAAAGTAAGACAATAGGGAATATGAATATGTTAAGAGCAGTTGTTTAGAATGAGGGATAACCATTGACCTGATCCGTACTTGCTAAAAAGAAAGCATAGATGATTAGACTCTGAGCTTTAGAAATAAGATAGACTTAGTGTTGAGTAATTAAGTTAAGTATGAACCTTTAATCCTGTATCTGCGAATGAATGTGAATATTGAGAATATATCCGAACCTTGAATGTGAGTGGGCATTGACAAGTAGACCGGTACGACCATCTGTACACAGTGTATAGTGCATAGCATACATAAGTGGGCCGATGCGACAACGGTCCATACGAATTGGATAACATACATAGTGGGTGGTACAACGGTGATCTGTACGCATTGCATAGCATACATAAGTGAACACAGTGAGAGAAGTGACCACAGTGAGGGACGTGAATACTGAGTGAGTGAAGTGAACACTAAAAATCTGAGAATTGAGTATCGTGAATAAGAAAATACAAGCTTTTATTTCTGTCATCGAATTTCTGCTCTGCTGTTAATTTTGTTCTGCCATCAATTATCTGATTTGTTAAATCTTTGAATTATGTCTTGAATATTTGATCAGCTTTTGCTTTGAATCATGTCTTTAGTAAGATGTAACTGCTATTGATGTTCTTCTACTGACCTTAGATATTAGCTTACCCCGAACTATATATCATAGTTATAGGTTTGAGGAAGGCTCAGACTACATACTAGAAGAAGATGTGCTTCCACCTAAGGATTTGCACTTTGTTCTGGGATCATATATTTATATATTGTGGATTTGGTAAGTTAAGGCTTGGTACTTTTGTACTATAGTACATTACTGTTAGGTGATTGTTAGTCATCACCGGTGTTTGTTTACTTTTGTTCAGGTTGAATATTAGAAATAGAGGTTTAAATGATACCTTATATTTGTACCAAATATTTTGTATCAGATTATGATCTATGATCTGACGGTCCGAGTTTTCCCTTTTGCTTTAGTTTAATATATATATATATATATATCTCTGAAAATTAAGTTGGGAAAATTCGGGCTGTCATAGATATTTAGTCATTAACATGTAAGTATATGAATGCTTTTTAATATAGGTTAAGGTTTGGGGATGTCCGTGAGGATTGTTGTACCGTTTTGCGTGACTTTGCGTGATTTCGCAACCAAGGTAAGGAAATTTCATTAACCAATGGCATTTCTGATTTAAATTCATAGACTTGTATGATGAGTGTTTGATAAGCTATGATTTTTTTTTTAAATGGACTTTGAATCTTGAAATTTGGAATTTGAAAATAGACTTTGAATTCATGTGCTTATGAGATCTATTCGAACTAAAATTGTAATTTTTTGAAATGAATCTAGAACTTCGAATCCTAAGTTGAATGTGAGATCTAAATCTATTTATGACTTGATCTTACTAGATAAAATGTCATGATTATGATTTGAATTTGACCTTTTGAACTTTGAGTATTGAGTATAATTAAGAATCCATATTTGAACCTCGAAAATGAACTTCGAATAGGCACTTGAGTATGAATTGTGAACTATGAATCTGCATCTCTGAACTTCGAATATAACCTTGAAAATGAATCATAGATCTGAACTTTACCTCTGAATTTTATTCCGATATGAATCTAAATTTGAAATTTGATATACCTAGACTTCGGACATGACTTTTGAACTAAGAATCTGAATTAGAACTGTGAAATCTGAAGTTCACACCTTGTATCCGAACGCTGAAATTTAACATTGAATCTGACATGGAAGCGGGATCCGTATATAAGTATGAGTTGGAATATGAACTATGAATCTAAATTTTGAATATGAAAATTTGAGCTTGGAATGTGAATTAACCGGCACGACAAGATATCCGTGAATCAAACCGACACGACGGGATCTCCGTGAATCGAACTGCTACAACAGTTAATCCGTGAATCAAACCGGCTTGGCGGAATTTCCGTGAATCGAACTGGCATAGCGGAATATCCGTGAATTGAATATGTAAACTATATAAGTGAACCGAATAATAACTCAAATAAATTGAAGTGGACCGCTAAGATGGATTATATGTACACACTGAGGACCGCTATGGTGGATTATATGTACATTTGTGAACTGTTATGGGCAGAATATTTGTACAATTGTGAACCGTTATGGGTGGAATATTCGTACAATTGTGGACCACTATGAGCGGATTATTCATATAATTGTGGACTTCTAGGGTAGATTATATGTAAGAGAATCTAACATGATCTTTGAATCCGAATCGCACTTTATTTTTGAACCTTTGTGAATTTCTGCCTAAGACACGTGATTTTCAAATTTGTTTTCATATAAAAAAAAGTCTTTGTATATTTCATTTGATATGAAAATGATATGACCGTTCTGAGATGAAAATGACTCTGAAGCATATCCCTGTTTTAAAATGAAATGCTTTCGAAAACTTGAATTTAAATCTGCGTTTTAATGAGAAACTGCTTTAAAATCTTGTCATTAAATCTAAGCAAAATCTGATAAAATGTAATTGTTCTTGAGTTCCTCTACTGAGCTTGGACTGTAGCTCACCCCTCGATTATACGTCACAGGTGCAAATATGGAGCAGGACCCTGAGTTTGAGGTGGGTCTTACTTTGCCCTAGAGTGAGAAGCAAACTTTCCAGCCGAGAAGTTCTACCCAAAAATCGTGGTATTGGACTTGGGGTAGTGTTGAACCTTAGATTCTAGATTCGGAACATGTAGTAAATTTTGTGGAAGCAGTTTTTGAATACACATTTTGTATACCACTGTTTAGGTAGCGGTCGGCAGTCACCGGTGGTTATTTCATTTCTTTTGTTTTCATGTTCTGCAAAAATAAAATCTTTTATTCTGCCATATAATACAACTGTTTTGATATCCGCATTTGTACGGATGTGACAATTCCCAGAAAAAAAATAAAAAATAAAAATGAAAATAATAGTGTTAGAAAAATTAGGGCTGTCACAAATTCTTAGACAAGGGTAACCATATTTTAATATATTGAGGGCCCCTTATCGTCTTAATAGTGTTGAAACAGGTGTTGGTAAATGGATTTATAGAAAGTATTGAAGTGATGATTTAAAAACTCGTTAAGTTTGTTTTCAAGTGATTTCTAGCTGGGTAATTGATTAGATATTTGTTCGTTTACATTATTTCGATTTATGTGTTTCTTTGCCTACGAGCTCTATTTCATAGCTCGATACTCCAATGATTTAGTACTATCGATCAATTAATTAATTATTGAATTTAATTTAGGATGCTTCATTTTTCGTTCGGATTTTCAAGGGTATAAGATCGACGAACATCGGCTATAATTGTTAAAGCTTTGCATTGAAATGACATATATTTTTAATGTCGCATAGGATGTAAAAAGATTGCTGCTTGCTAAGGAGTAATTGTGTAGTGAGAATTTGGAATAAATTCTTAGATAAGGGTAACCATATTTTAATATATTTTGGTAAGAGCATGATATGTGTGAAAAGAATAATAGAGATTGACACATAAGACATGACTCACCCAAATCATTTTCTACCCTAAATTGGTTTGTTTCATAAGAATTTAATAGAAAGAGAGAGGGTTACAGAAACTTTCATGTAGGCACCCTAAATTCCTATCCCATAATCCTAATTTTTCACCTATTTCCTATACTATTCGACCAAAATTGTATAACCTCTGACATATATGAGTTGTGTCCACTGTAGTGGATGGTCTTTAAGTTTTTGACGCTTTGAGAAGGTGCTGATTGAGTTAGAGAAATATCAAACGATAAATCAGACCATTGGATGCTATTCAAATTCGATCTGGATAGGATTCCATAGACCGAATCATTTTCCAATCTCTAATCTTTTGTATGTGAATGCTTATAGTATTGATTTCATTAGAAAATCAGTCTCTTAGTGGCTGATACTTTATTTTAAATGAGGTTTCAGAAATTATAAACTCTAGCTTTGGTTATTGGTATATGAAAATATCAATTTCGATACATCAGCAAACAAGCTTTATGTCGGTTTTGACCCAAGTTTTGAAAATAAGGTGAAAAGTCTGATACAAAGGTGCTGATTTTTCAGTCATAGGATCTGCTATCATTAACTTTTCAAGTATCTTCATAACCTGACCTAAATTCAATGTCTAGCCAGCTACATGAATTTACTCGTATCTTTTGTTAGAATTATAAGCTAGACCGGCTCATCTGGCCCATTTTATCTTTTTGGGTCATTGGCACTATTACAATTATATTAGTCAATCTTGGAATTCTTTTTTGTCATAGGAAATTTGTGTAATTAATGTGGTGTCTTGAGAATATGGAATATACTTTGAGAATGTAATTTTTTATCTTTTTCTAGGCTAGGTTGTTGCTTTGGAAGTGTATGCTTATTTATTCCCGGATTTGTATTTTGGGCTATATTTATCACTCATGTATTTTCATTTTACAAGTCATATTAATGAAATTTGAAAGGTTCTTAGTAGTATATTACTTTAATCTTTATTTTTGATATTTTTTTACACAAGAGAACAACTTTCTTCTCTTTAGAGTGTCATCTTCTTCAAATCCTAGTTGGTGTAATCCAACAAAGTGGTATCAGAGCTTAAGATTCATGGCTTCCAATATATTGCAACCTCAATTTTCTCGTTCCACCGTTAAGAACTACAATCAATGGAGTATTCAAATGAAGGTTTTATATGGGTCTCAAGATTTGTGGGATATTATTGAGACCAGATATGTAGAACCGGATGATCAAGCGGCTCTCACACAAGCTCAACGCAATGAGTTAAAAGAAAATCGCAAGAAGAACAGCAAGGATTTGTTCTTCATCTATCAAGCCATGGATGAAGTAATTTTTAAAATAATTTCATCGGTGTCATCGGCAAAGCAAGCATGGGATACTCTCTATGCTTCATACAAAGGCGAAGATAAAGTCAAATTGGTGTGGCTCCAAACTTTTCGAAGTGAGTTTGATTCTATAAGAATGAAGGATCCGGAAGCAGTTGAAGATTTTTTCAATTGGGTAATTTCTCTTGTTAATCAATTAAGGATTAATGGTGAAAATCCTCAAGATCAAATAATTGTAGAAAAAATTCTTAGAAGCTTGACTCGTAAGTTTGAATATATTATTGTTGCAAATTGAATAATCTAAGGATTTATCTACTTTGTCTTTGAAAAGTTTGTTGGGATCTCTTCAATCCCATGAACTTCGCATGAAGCAATTTGATTTTTCTCCTCTAGAGCAAGCTTTTCAAACTCAAATTTCTTTTAAAGAAAGTTCTAGAGGTGGAACAGAAAGACATTCTAATCACGATCGAGAAAGGCATAATAGAGGAAGATATCAAGTAAAGGAAAGAGATGAAGATGAGTCATCTTTGTCATCAAGAGGAAGAGGAAGAGGAAGAGGTCAATCTTCTTTTTCTAATGTTCAATGTTATCATTGTCAAAAAATAGTCACACCATAAAATTTTGTAGAAAAAGATTGGCAAAAGAAGAAAAAAAAGAATCAAATTTTGTTCAAGAGAACAATCAAAGTAAGGACGATGATACTTCTTTCTTGCTTACAATGTTCAAAAAGTTGCATTCAATGAAGATTGGTATCTTGATAGTGGTTGCAGTAACCACATGACGGGAAATAAAAACGTATTTGTCACTTTGGATGAATCTATTCAAAGTGAAGTAAGGACCAACGATAATAAATGACTTTCCATAAAGGAAAGAGGTGATAATCTTCTTCAATAAAAAAAAGGCATCAAACGCATCTCAAATGTTTTCTATATACCCGGCCTCAAGCACAATCTTCTAAGTATTGGACAAGTCCTTTTGAAAGTATACAATATTTATTTCAAAGGATATGCGTGTGAAATCAAGGATATGAATAACGCTCTCATTGCTAAAGAAAAGATAACTCCAAACAAGATATTTTCGCTTAAGTTTCAAAATGAAGTTCTTCCTTGCTTCAATTCCATCATTCAAGAGAAATCATGGCAATGGCATCTTTGGTATGGTCACTTGAATTTTAGGTTTTTGACTCTCATGTACAAAAATCACATGGTGAGAGACATGACAAATATTGATCACAAAGACTAAGTTTATGAAGGATGTGCACTCGAAAAGCATCAAAGAAATTTTTTTTCAATTAAGAAAGCTTGGAGGGCATCAAACCCTCTTGAGCTTGTTCATTCGAACCTATGCAGGCCTATACACAACTTCTATTAACGATAATCGTTATTTCCTCACTTTTATTGACGACTATAGTCGTAAATCTTGAATTTATTTTTTCAAATAAAATTCGGAGGTAATCGGCTACTTCAAAACATTTATGGCCTTGGTTGAAAAGCAAAGTGATTTTATGTTGAGAGCTTTGCGTACTAATCAAGGTGGTGAATAGGTTTCTCATGATTTTGAGAATTTTTTAAAAGATAAAGGCATTAGCCATCAATTAATCACTCGGTACACACCTTAGTAAAATGGTGTTGCCGAAAGAAAAAATAGAACACTTATGAAATTGGCTAGATATTCGTTAAAAGTCAAAGGGATGCCAAATATATTTTCGGTCGAAGCCGTTGCATGTGCCAACTATCTTTTGAATCGTGCCTTATTCAAAAGTGTTAAAGGCATGACACCGTAAGAAGCATGGAATGAACACAAATCATGTGTTGTGCATTTGAGGATATTTGGTAGCATTGCATATTCTCATGTGTCGGATGAAGGAAGAAAAAAATTGGATGATAAATCCGAAAAATATATTCTTATTGGTTATAGTGAAACTTCAAAGGCATACAAATTGTTTAATCCCATCACCAAGAAAACTATCATAAGTAGAGATGTAAAATTTAATGAAGAAGAAGCCTGGGATTGAGATTTTCAAGAAAAGATACAAAAGTCTATTTGTGTTAATGAAGAAGAATTGAAAGGCATTCAAAATTGTGAGCATGAAGAGGATAGAACTTCCTCTCCATCTTCATCTTCACCATCTTCATCTTCATCATCACCATCATCATCATCATCAATGAGTTCTATTTCTCCTCCAAAGAAGACTAAAAGCATCAATGAAATTTATGAAGCATCAAGAAGACTTTTTTATAAAGATGAGATTAACTTTGCACTATATGTCGATGTCCATCAAATTTCTTTTGAAGAAGCATCTCAAGAAGAAAAGTGGAATCAAGCAATGAATTAAGAAATTGATTCCATCAAAAGAAATGAGACTTGAGAGTTAACAGAACTTTCAAATGGGCACAAATGGATGTCAAATCAGCATTCTTAATTGTATTCTTGAAGAAGAACTTTATGTTGATCAACCTCCTGAGTATGTGGAAAAGGGTAAAGAGCATAAAGTTTGTAGATTAAAAAAAGCACTTTACAGTTTAAAGCAAGCACCAAGGGCTTGCTATAGCCGTATTGATGGGTACTTCATGAAGAATAGATTTAAAAGGTGTCCTTTTGAATACTCTCTCTACATCAAAGAAAACACTCAAGGTAAGTTCTTAATTGTTTTTATATGTTGATGATTTAATCTTCACCGGCAATAGTTCAAGCATATGTGATGAATTTAAAAAATTCATGATGCTTGAATTTGAGATGACCGATATGGGTGTCCTACATTTCGTTCTTGGCATTGAAGTAAAGTAAAATGAAGATGTGATTTTTATATCTCAAAAGAAATATGCAAAAGATTTATTAAAAAAGTTTAGAATGAAATATGCAAATTTTATTTGCACTCAAATGAAGGTTAGTTTAAAACTTAGCAAAAATGATAATGAAAAAAGAGTTCATGAAACTCTTTATCGGAGTTTTGTTGGTAGCCTTATGTACTTGACCACCACAAGACTGAATATTATGTTTGCGATTAACATGATTAGCCGTTTCATGGAATCACTTAGAAGAAGTCATTGGAATGCCGAAAAGAGAATGTTGTGATATATGGTACCAGTAATTATGGAATATATTATAAAAGGGTTCAAATTTCATGTTTCATTGGATATTATGATAGTGATTGTGGTGGAAGTTAAGATGATGGCAAAAGTACTTCCAGTTACAATTTTAATATTAGTTCGGGTTTAATTTCATGGACTTCAAAGAAACAACAAGTTGTTGCTCTCTCTACAATTGAAGCGAAGTACATTTTATTAGCATTGGCCGGTTGTCAAGCACTTTGGTTAAGATGAGTCTTAGAAGAACTTAAGCATCAATCAATTGAAGCTACAAATTTATTTTGTGATAATCGTTCAACCATTATACTAACCAAGAATCCCGTTTTTCACTACAAAAGTAAGCACAATCGAATTAAGTATTATTTCATCTGTGACTTAATCAATGATGGTGAAACTGATGTGAAACCTTACAAATCACAAAATCAAATAACGAATATTTTTACAAAGGCATTGAAGAAAGAAACATTTATCAAGATAAAAAAAATCTCGACGTTCGATCGGTCTAGGTCAAGGGGGGCTGTTAGAATTATAAGCTAGACCGGCCCATCTGACCCATTTTGTCTTTTTGGGTCATTGGCACATTGCAATTATATTGGTCAATCTTGGAATTCTTTTTTGTCAGTGGAAATTGGTGCAATTCATGTGGTGTCTTGAGACTATGGAATATACTTTTGAAAATATAATTTTCTATCTTTTTCTAGGCTAGGTTGTTGCTTTGGAAGTGTATGCTTATTTATTCCCGGATTTGTATTTTGGGCTATATTTATCACTCATGTATTTTCATTTTACAAGTCATATAAATGAAATTTGAAAGGTTCTTAGTAGTATATTAATTTAATCTTTATTTTTGATATTTTTTTACACAAGAGAACAACTTTCTTCTCTTTAGAGTGTCATCTTCTTCCAATCCTAGTTGGTGTAATCCAACATCTTTAGCTATCAATTTCCTTGGACATACCTTATAAGACATGATTCATTTTAATATTTCATTAATTAATCCATTATGATCGAAGCTATATTGTCCACTGAAATAATTAAGTTTTAGCGAAAATACCAATAAATGATCAATTAACTCGTATTAGGAGTTTTTTGAAGCTTATATATATTTTTTTAGACATTTTGAAGTTTATTATATATATATATATATATATAAATGTTCTTTTGACATAATATATGAAAATTTAATATATTCCATATGAGTTAAGGTTATACTAGGATGCACCAGGATGCATCGAATTGCAGTGAACAACATGAATTTGATTTGATGATTCAATTTGAAAGCCATGTGGAAGCTTATGAAAATTTGTAAAAATTTTGTGCTTATGAATCAGAAAAGTCAGGATATTGGATGATTGTTTTGTAGGGTACTACTGCCCCTGGGTAAAGAACCAAAAAAACATAAATTAGTGAATCATGTGTCCCTTGGGTGAAAAACTAATGCTAAGTAGAGAATGTAAGGGAGTCCCTTAGGTGGCATGCAGACTCTGAACATTCTAAATGTAGCTAATGTAAAATATATTTTTTGCAGGACGTAGGGTGAGGGAGGGGTTGTAGATATTCAAAGTCCTACGTTATAAGAATGAATTCAGTTACAGTATAAACTTCAAAGATGGAAAACCCTTTATAAACTCTTAAACTTTTATCATAAGTTTTGTCATTATATGATTCTTAGCATCTTTACTATATTCTGAATGTATTTAAATTCAATTTTAGCATGCAATTTTTTATTTCGGAGCCAACAGTAGTGAATGGAAGTTACCACCGTACAATCTTTGTTTGATGTTTGTATTAGGTCAAATTTCGAGCAATCTCTAGAATCATAAATAGTCAGATGCATAATGACAAGATAACTTCACAAGAAATAGACAATTTGGACCAGCCACCGAATGAATCAATGCTCTATAAGAAAAGAGAAGTCCACTTACACCTGTCAAGAATCCATTACTGCGCCAAGCCTCAAGGGCCATCAGATGATTCGCAACATGTGAGTTTTGAGGCCCAAAATTTACACCCAGAAAGGGAAGAAGAACCCATTACTACGCCAAGCCTTCGAGGGCCATCAGATGATTCGCAACATAAGTGGTCGTTTAGCTTGAGATCCAAGAGGTCACTTAGTTTGGGCATCACATAGTTCGTGAACCAAGAGGTCATTCAGCTTTAGATCCAAGAGGACACTTAGTTCAAGCATTCGATAGTGTGAGACCCAAGAGGTCGTTCAACTTATAATCCAAAAAGTCACTCAGTTTGGATATCAAATACTTTGCGACCCAAAGATGTTATCCACTTTGTGACCCAAGAGATCGTTCGACTTGGATATTAATCAGCTTGTGATCCAAGAGGACGCTCAATTTGTACCCAAAGAGGTTACTGAGTTTGACACCAGTCTAAAACTAGTTCTGCTGGGTACCAGTCTGTGACCCCAAGAGGTTTTTAAATTGGAGACTCAAGGAGCCGCCTAACAATCACAATTTTATAGTTAATGGTGGTCGTTCAGCTTGCGACCTAAGAGATCATATAGATAAATATGAAGTTACGACTTGATAAGCCACCCAGAATGTTGATCCAAGAGGATACCAACCTACATATATAGCGGCTTGCGACTTAAAGAGTTTCCAATAGGTTAATCACATGTGAGTAGGTCAAGAACTTGTCATCAGTGTGAAGTATCCAAAATGCAGGAGGCATCGCCCCTGCGCGCGATAAGTGAAAGGAAGTGGTCAAGGAACCACTCCAATTACCTGCACCAGATACAATGGTCTATAACAACTCATTAATGGTTTATGCGGCTTGTGGATACTTAATGCCCATGATATCAAAAGATATATTTCCTAGAGACTTAATGTCCACTTAGATAGCTGAAGTGGAACACAACTGTCACCTGGAATCGGATAGCTGAGTTGGAATACAACTGTCACTTAGAGTCTGATAGCTACAGTGGAATACAACCGTCGGCTCACGAAGGATAGTCGCGGTATTCATTGGGACACTGCTCATTGGCTGGGAACCCTTAGAAATAAGCAGAGTTATCTAGCAAAGACACCCGACCAGTTCGAAGTAGTCCAGTCGTGACAACTCTGGTAGCAGTCAATGGGTTTCTGACCAATCGATGACTGATAGATGGATATGTATGTTGGTGGGGTTTACAGACGTCGATGTCCTCTCATTATCCCCTAAATACCCCTCCCCTGAGGGGCCAAAAAAAAGGAAAAACAAGCGGAAGAAAAATGAAGAAAAATAAGGGAAGACAAGAAGAAGAATAAGAACGGAAAGAGAGAGAAAGAGAGAGAGGGATGGAGGGAGGGATCTTTGGTGGATGAGCTCAAGTTTGAGGGATCAATCAGATTCCAAAACCGTTGCTCATTGAGCTTCATCATATTCAATTACCTCACCATTGACGAAGGTAATGGATCTAATGGAGCCTAGCCCAAAGTGTGGATAATCTATCACTCTCTTCTCTTCTCTTAGTGTAGCAAGTTTTGATTCTTATCTTTGCATTCTCCCCTTTCCCTTTTCATGAAATATAGGGATCTTCTTTCCAGAAATTTGTAATTATGGATATAAATGAAAAGCCAAAGGAGCTATTTACGAAAATTCACATTCCATAGTCCTCGTTACGAAGAGTAGTGATCATGTCTCATGGGATTTTTGTGACCAGAGCAACCGAGATTTAGAATATTGAGAACTTGGGTCAGAAGTTGGTGTCGCTGTGATAAATAGTGGTGACACACTTATTTCATCTAGAGGTCGCCTACCATTAGTGCCTTGTAGGGATGTGACTTGTTTGATCGGCTAGTGAGATCTATTCCCCACAGAACCATGCGAGTTCACAATTTGAATATGTGAGAGATCAAAATTAATAGCATGATGTGTGAAATTCTTTCTCTTGCAAATCATCAGTGATATCTCAAGTGACTTTGTCATCAGATGAGAGATCGGACCTGAACATATATTACTGCTCTATGAGAATGTTTGGGGGGTTGGAAGCCTACTCACCGGCTTTTCCACCATATATCTATCGGTTGCATCAATAACTCAAATATTTCGGCTACATCACTGACCACACCATTCTCACACACAATTTATCCTTTTCTCACAAACTCCTTTACAAAATCAATCTATGCCTAATAAAGAAAATTTCCTTCAAAACCAACAATTTTATCCCATTCTTACCTTTTTAAGCAGTCTGTTCAAAGATCTATTACCTTTTGTCATTTTTTATTACATTCTATTCTTTTATCTTAGCAATATGTTTCTATCGTTACCTTTTTTACACCTTTTGCTATTATCCCATATTTCATAGCATGATATCCTGTTCATGATCTTTCAGGTTTAGAAATTGTACTTCTTTATCGCAGTTTTTCAATTGTCTACCTATGCCATGCCCAATTATATTGTTACATATGAACTCTCTCTACAATATTTCATTATTTTGCGTATGATTCATTTAACAAAAAAAAAGAAGAAAAGGGAACATACCATCAATTCTCATCAACTAATGTTAACTCGAAACAGAATAATTCTTTTTTAGAACATCTCTTGGTTTCCGTTTCCTCGTAACCACATAAAAAATACCATATTATGATTTATTTACAGGCATTTCTTTTTTGTTTGTGGTGTTATTGGCCACCTTTTGTTATACTCTTTTCTCCCTTACAAATGAGTGTTGCGTCACTAGCTTCGATACCACATCTAATCCCAACCAAAATCGAAAACCACATTCATACCCAAACCTAATGAATCTTCATTACGGGATCTCCTTACAGCGTAGGAGCATGACGTTCGTAAAATACATCATCATGCAGAACTTCACCAAAAAGCCCATTATGAGCTTGAACAAATTTTAGATACTTCAAAATCCAAATCCCTGCACTCATGGTGAACATTCTCCATGCCCTTGATTCTGATCTTACTCCTTGACTCATCACCAATCTCCAACATCTCATAGACTGCAATCGAGAACTCCATCCTCGCACAAACATGAGGCTCACCCACCTTCCATGTCCCACATATAAGAAGAACTGTCTACCTTTCGCCCCAAGATGAATCAACTCCAATTGGAGAATGATTCCTTGAACGCTAGGATGAAAGACACGGTCGAAAGAGGACCCTTTAAGCCAATCTAGAATTCTCAATGTTTTCGAAAACCACTTGACCTCAATGGTCAGCAAGATCAACCCAAAGCAAGAGGAGCAACTCCCTACTGACTAGTATAAGTGTATAACTACGGGAGACCTTTCCATCCGTTAGTTGATCAAGAAAAATTTACTGCAGGCTACTCCATTCCAAACTTTCACTCTACAAGATGAAACAACAGATCCCAATCAACATTTAGCCCAATTCCAGGCATTTTGTGGGGCCACCCTCACCATCAAAATATCTTGATGCGACAGTTCCCTGTGACCTTGGAGAAAGTCCCTTTCCAATGTATTTTTAAACTTCTGCTTGTATCTATCTCATCCTAAGAGCAACTTTTCTCCCTATTCTGCAGGAAGTATAACATCACGTGCACCTCTATTATGATAAAAGACCTCAGACGCTGTAAACAGTAGAAAGGGAAATCTGTCGCGTTCCTTGATAGATGCAAGAATCTTTCAATGCAACCGGATGAGGCTCCTAGAATCTCGTCTCCTCACTCGTGCTAAAATGATTGTCACTGCTGAGGAGTCAAGATGTTCACACTATAAAAAACAAGCCTACTAGTGGCAGCGGCAGCCAAAAACTACCGCTATTAACAAAAAACTGCCACTACTAGTCTTAATAGTTTTTTTATTAACAGCGAAAAACTGCTGCTAATAGTCTTATTTTTTGTAGTGTCACTGAGTTGTCTACTCTCGTGAAAGCCATCGAGGAACCCATTGAAAACGAGAACCATGACATGAATTTTACCACAGTAGGATCCTCTCAGGGGACTCCATCTTGTTCAAACTGTCAAACACAGTTCCAGAAGACGGTTAAGACCAGTCTATAAGAAGTCCATAACTTTTGACATATTCAAGACAAGGGACTACTTCAAGGCTATGATGCAAAACAATCTCCTGGTCTTACTGCCTACCACTCATAACACCCAAATTGGAGAAGAGAACTATGATCGCTTCTGCAGATACTGTAGAATGCAAGGTCACACTACAAATTACTATGTTCTACTGCAAGATGATTGCCTAACAATCACCATTATTTCGATCAGTATAATATGTCGGATGAGAGAAAAGTACGGCTTGTCAAGATGAAACTCATGGGATAAGCCAAAATTTATTGGACAAGTGTGAAATGTTGTCCTCTCGAACACGAACCCATTGCCACATGGGCAAATATGAAAGAGAAACTTCATGATAAATGTGTTCCCCTTTCCTTCAAAAAACGAGTCATGGATCAATGGCATGGTTTAAAACAGTGAAACATGTATATGGATGATTATATCAACCAGTTGGAGTACTTATATCGAGCTAGAGCTTATCAGAGTCCACACATCACCTTATCTATGTTTCACAATGGTCTACATCTTGAGTTATGAAAAGAACTCATCCCTCATCTTGTTGAAGATTTAGAAGAGTATTATGCTAGAGTGCAAGAGTAGGAAAGGTATATCAATGCTCCAACTAGTGGGCGATCTAGTTCCTCTAATCCCAATTTTCGATCTCGTCCTTCTAAGAAGGTGAATAATATCTATAGTTTCTAAAGACCCGTGAATCTTCAGATTGACAAGGGTAAAGGAAATTGATCAAGATTTCTAAGTGTACACGACAACAATGTTATAAGTACCAAGGCTTTGGTCAGTTTGCATCTCAATGTCCCAGTAAATCCCAAACCTTGATTATTCAGGAGGATAATGAGAATAAGGACAATTAGTTAGGAGTAGAAGTTTATGAACCAACTGACATGTCAAGTGATTAGGAGAAGAAAATTCCTGTGAAACAGTAGGTTCTGTTTGAAAAGTTTCTATTCCAAAAGAAAGTGTTGGTAGAGTGTCTGTACCGCATCCGTCGTTAGAGTAGGTAGGAGCTTGCCATCATTCTAACTTGTATGGGATTAACGATCAGATTTTATTAAATAATGAAAATACACATAATTTACTAACATATTGAATTTGTTTAATGAGTTTGATAATGACAATTTTGTGTTGGTCCATGATAGTCCCGAGCATGTGGAACCTTTTCTGATTTTGGAAAGTGGTAACAATGGAAGTCTAGATTTTCCTCTAGATAAGAATAATATTCTGATAGTTGGGGTGGTGGATATTACACCTATTCTAGGTCCAACAACTATATATTTGACTCATTTCTAGTTTCCAAAATAATTGAACCGAACCCATTTGGCACATTCATAACTCATACCTTACCTATGCAATATGAGAAAAGGTAAAATGAGGAGGTTTTAGGGTCCAAACTCTACTAACAATGTAGGTAAGTATCATGAGTATCACCCAGTGTGAAAAGGCCAGCCAAGAGTTGAGAATCTGAAGGGTGCCATGAGTGGGTCTACAACTTATTGGAAAAGAGTTTTTCCCACCTAGGAAGAATTGATTGAGACCTCTCACGGTATAAGGCGGATGGAAAATGAAAGGAAGCAAAGTCCGTGGCCACATATGACGGACGTCCGTGACATTCAGACGGACATCCGTGACTTTTAGTCTTTCTATTTTATGCACGTCGTATATGACAGGCATCTGTGAATAGAGGACGGACTTCTATGAGTACAGGACGGACATCCCTGAGTCTCATCCACACACTACAAAAACTAAAACTGTTAGCGGCAGCCAAACACTGCCGTTATTAACAAAAAAACTATCGCTAATACCCTTGCCGCTAAGAGTCTTAATAGCCTTTAATAGTTTATTTATTTATAGCGACAATTTTTGACTCCCAAAAACTGTTGTTAATAGTCTTATTTTTTGTAATGGCAAGTTGACCGAATTTAGAGTTTTTGGGAAAAACTTACCGTTTTAGAGTTTTAGTTGCTTTAAGACTTTCTTATTTCAAATTTATATTTAGTAAGGAGTTTCTTAGCCTATATAAAGGCATGTTAAGACTTTATTTTAGTTAGTTGATGATTAATAAAATTGATAATTGCTTTGTGCAAACCTTACAGAACTTGTGCAAAGTTTTCACCCGAGAGAGCGAATCTTTCAAAACACGAGGAGTGAATCTTCGTTTATCATGTGTTTAGTGTGAAGCCAACATACATCCATAGTGTGTGTCTCAGAATCCGTGGTGTGAAATCTTGGAACCCTATCTTTCTATTTTCTTTTTTTTAATTATTGTCATGTAATTATTTTTCTATTTCCTTTGATAAAATAAAAAATCCAAAATCCCTAGTTAATTAGCTTTTGAAATTTATTTTCACACCTTATTAATTAATATAGTTTGATTTTCTCTTTTTATTGAATTAACCCATCGGGCCTTTAATTCTTCAAATCCTAGAAGTGTAAAGAGACGATACTGTAATTGTCGCTTGGTGCCCTAAACTAGAACCAAACTTGAGTTCCCTCATCGGAGCCGTTTTTCTAGATAGAAAAATTTCAATGAATGTAAGCGCTAAAATTGATTCAACGTATTTATTTTAAATATATGTATTAAACTATTTTAAGTGGTTAGGAAAGTTTTAAATCTTTTCGCTATTCAATTTAATAAGAAATTAATTCCATATTCGCATAATTAGGGTTTTAGCTTTTATCCTACATCAAATTGGTTTCATAGCACTTTTCTAGTTTAGGATTGTCAGTATCGACACTAAGTTTTAGGTTTCAATTTTCTATAGGTGTGTTAGTGTTTTCTTGTAGCTTGAGTGTCCCAATGAATCTAGAAAAATTAGAGGCTTTCATAGAGAGTTTTAACACCCAGATGGTTGTCATACAAGCCTAATTGTAAAACTAACAAGCTGAAAAGATTGATTTAGTAGCACAACTCCAAGAGTTTTCTAGATCGTCCCACGGTGAACATCATAGGACTAATTTCAATGAGAGGAGGGATCCTCCAAGGCGAGAAAATCGTCTTGACCCGGATGACAAAGTTACAAAATCGGTTAAGGTTGACAATCCTACTTTCAAAGGAAAGATGGACCCAAAAATCTTTATAGATTGACACTCCTACGACTTGAGCTATAAAAAGAACTCATCCCTCTTCTTGTTGATGATTTAGAAGATTGTTATGCTAGAGTATAAGAGTTGGAAAGGTATATCAATGATCCAACCAATGGGCGATCTTGTTCCTCCAATCCCAATTTTTGATCTACTCCAACCGGAAAGGTAAATAATACCTATAGTCAATCAACAAAACCTGTGAATCCTCATATTGACAAGGCTAAATGAATATTGATCGAGAATTCTAAGTGTGCACCACAATAATGTTATAAGTCTCAAGGCTTTGGTCACTTTGCATCTCAATGTCCCCGTAAATCCCAAACCTTGATTATTCAGGAGGATAACAAGAAAGAGAACAATTTAATAGTAGTAGAAGGTTTTGAACCTACTGAAATGCCAAGTGATGAAGAAGATGAAATTCCTGTGAAAATAGTAGCTTGTGCTAGGAATGTTTCTATTCCCGAAGAAAGTGTTCATAGTTTATTTGCACCGCTTGCATCGTTAGACTCAGTAGGAGCATGTCATCATTCTAACTTGCATGGGATTAACCATAAGGCTTTATTAAAAATGAAAATACACATAATTTTTCTAACACATTGAATTTGTTTAATTTATTTAATAATGCCAATTTTGTGTTGGTTCATGAGAGTCTCGAGCATGTGAAACCTTTCTGATCTTGAAAAGAGGTAATGATGGAGATGTAGATTCTCCTCTACATAAGGATAATCATTCGATAATTGCGGAGGATGATATTATACCTATTCTATGTCCAACAACTATGTACTTTAACCCATTCCTTGTTGCAAAAACAATTGAATGGAATCCATTTAACCAATTTGTAACCCATACCCTACTTATGCAATATGAGAGAAGGTTGAATGAGGAGGTTATAGATTTTTCAAACTTCACTAACAATATAGGCAAGCATCATGAGTATCACACAACATGGAAAGACAAGCCGAGAGTTAAGTGTGACATGAGTGGATTCTACAACTCATCAGAGATGAGTTTCTCCCACCCAGGAGAATTGATGGGGGCATCTCACGGTACAAGGCAGATGAAAAGTGCATGGAGAAAGAAACAAGAGAAAATAAGGGAGAAACAAGAAAAAGAAGCAAAGTCTGTGGCCACATATGACGAACATCCTTGATATTCGGGCGGACATTCATGATTTTAAACCTTTCTATTTTGTGCACGCCGTATACAACCAATGTCCATGAATAGAGGACGGACATTCGTTAGTCTTGTCCAGAAGTTGACGGAATTACGATTTTAGGAAAAAACTTATTGTTTTCGAGTTTTAGTTGCTTTAGGACATTCTTGTTTCAAATTTATGTTTAGTTATAGCTTTCTTAGCTTATATAAAGCAATGCAAAGACTTTATTTTAGTTAGTTGATGATTAATAACACGGAGAGTTGCTTTGTACAAACCTTAGAGAACTTGTGAAGAGTTTTCACGCAAAAAAGTTAATCTTCCCAAACTCGAAGAGTGAATCTTCATTTATCATGCGGTTGGTGCATAACCAACGTACATCATTGGTGTGCAGCCTCAAAATGCTTGGTGTTAAGCCTTGGAATCCTATTTTGTTTTTTTTGTCTTTTTTAATTATTGTCAGGTAATTATTTTCCTTATTTCCTTTGATAAAATCAAAAACTCAAAATCCCTAGTTAATTAGTTACTAAAATTTTCTTCACACCTTGTAAATTGATATAGTTTGATTTTCCCCTTTGTTTGAATTTACCCTTCAGGCCTTTAATTCTTCAAATTCTAGAGGAGTCAAGAGAAACTTGAGCGAAACTCGAGTTCCATCATCGGAGCCGTTTTCTAGATCAGGAAATTTCAATGCATGTGAGTGCTAGAATTGAATCATCCTAACTATTTTAATTAAATCTATTAAACTATTTTATGTGATTGAAAAGTTTCAAATATTTTCACTATTCAATTAAATCTGAAATTAATCCCAAATTTGCATAATTACGATTTTAGCGTTTATCCTACATCAAATTGGCACCAAAGTACAGTTATAGTTTAGTATTATCAATATCCATACTAAAATTTTGGTTTATTAATGTTTTCTTTTACCTTAAGTGTCACCATGGATCCAAAAAAGTTAAATGCCTTCATAAAGAGTTTTAACACCTAGATGGCTGCCTTACAAGTCCAATTGTAAAACCAACAAGCCCAACAGGTTGATTTAGCAGCACAACTCTAAGTGTTCTCTTGATCGACTCACAGTGAACATCATTGGGTTAATTTTGATGAGAAAATGAGGGATCCTCCTATGAGTAAAATTCATCCTGACTCAGATGACAAAGTTTCAATGTCAGTTAAGGATGATGGCCCTACTTTCGAAGGAAAGATGGACCCAAAAATCTTTATAGATTGGGCAGCCGCTATGAACCATTATTTTGATTGGTATAATATGTCGAATGAACGAAAAGTCGATTTGCCATGATAAAACTTGTGGGGCAAACCAAACTTTATTGGACAAGTATGAAATAACGTCAACGAGCTCTCGAACACGAATCGATCGCCACATGGGCAAACATGAAAGAGAAACTTTAAGATATTATGTTCCCCTTTCCTACAACTAATGACTCATGGATCAACCAATGACATGGTTTGAAATAAGGAAATATTCCTATTGATGATTATATCAACAAGTTTGAGGAGTACTTATCTCGAGCTAAAGCTTATGAGAGTCCACACGTCACCTTATCTATGTTTGGCACTAGTCAACATCCTGAGCTCTGAAAAGAACTCATCCCTAATCTCGTTGAAGATTTAGAAGAGTGTTATGATAGAGTATAAGGGCTGGAAAGGTTTATCGATGCTCTAAACAATGGGCGATCTAGTTCCTCCAATCCCGATTTTCGATCTAATCCTATTGAAAAAGTGAGTAATACCTATAGTCAATCCTTAAGACCCATGAATCATTGTCAAGGATATGGTCACTTTGCATCTCAATGTCACAGTAAAACCTAAACCTTGATTATTCTGAAGGATAACGAAAAGGATAACAAATAGTTAGAAGTAGAAGTTTATGAACCTACTAAAATGACAAGTGATGAGGAGGATGGAATTCTTGTGAAAGCAATAGGTTGTGTTAGGAAAGTTTCTATTCCCAAAGAAAGTGTTGGTAGTTTGTCCGCACCACATGCATCGTTGGAGTTGGTAGGAGCTTGTCATCATTCTAACTTGCATGTGATTAATGATCAAATTTTATTGAACAGTGAAAATACACATAATTTTACAAACACATTAAATTTATTTAATGAGTTTAATAATGATAATTTTGTTTTAGTTCATGATAGTTTCGAGCATGTGAAAAAATTTTCGATGTTGAAAAGTGGTAATGATGGAGCTCTTGAATTTCCTCTAGATAAGGATGATCATCCGATAGTTGTGGTGGCAGATATTACACCAATTCTAGGTCCAATAACTATGTACTTTGACTCATTCCTTATTTCCAAAACAATCGAACCTATCCCATTTGACCAATTCATTACGTGTACCCTACCTGTGCAATATGAGAAAATGTTGAATGAGGAGGTTATAGGGTTTCCAAATTCCACTAACAATGTGGGCAAGTATCATGAGTATCACACAACGTGGAAAGCCATGCCAAGAGTTGAGAATTCGAAGGGTGCCTTGAGTGGGCTCTACAACTTATTCGAAAAGAGTTTCTCCCACCCAGGGAGAATTGATTGGGTCATCTCATTGTATAAGGCAGATGGAAAATGAAAAGAGAAAGAAATAAGATAAAACATGAGAGAAAGAAGAAAGGATGCCATGTCCATGGCCACATATGACGGACACCTGTGACATTCGGAAGGACATCTGAGGGTTTGTCTTTCAATTTTATGCACGTCGTATTGTTATTCACTGAAAAGTACCACTTTTCACCTCTTATCCTAGCCTTTGGTGGACCTCGAAGCAGACTAATAATCCTTTGTTTAGTATGCTTTGTAGTTAGTAATAAATTATGCAGCTTAACACAAAGTTCATGCTTTTGGTGCTAATGAAGACGGAGAATTCAAGCCAAGGATGACAGCTGAGCCAGAGATTGATGGAACACCATGGTGGTACACACCATAGTGATTACTTTTGCTTGTCATAATAGACCAAGAAGTTCAACAGATGTGAGAAGTATAGATGAGAGTGGAGGATGTTGTAACAGCAGCATATGCATTGCAGCAAAGGAACAAATGACTTATCTCGCACAGTTAGAGGTGTTACCTCACGCTATTCAATTCATTAGCAAAGCTTTCTCGCACAGCTAAGATATGCAGCACAAGGGAACTCGCGCAGCAGTCGCGCACTTCAACTGCAATCACACTTAAAGAACTTGTGAGGCTCTCGCGTCCTAAGCCTTCAGAAATACTGCTTGTGAAGTTCTCGCGAGGACCAAGGCTTATATCAACAGCACTCACCATCTGGCGATGCCAATCTATATAAAGAACAATAGCTAACTCATGAGGTTCTCGCATGGCTATGGAGGAGAGAGAGCTCCAGAAGTTCTCCTACGCAACTCTCGCGCGCCTAGAAGCTTAACCCTATGCTGAGCGAAATGTAAAGGCATCTGCGCGAGTACCTCGCGACAGAAAATTCTAAAGCCCTACTGTGCGAGTGCATTCAAAGCCAGAGCAACTGCGTGATAATGCAAAGTCCCCCTATGGGAGTGAACAAACCTTCCAAGCTAATTCTTAACTTGCAAGGACTCTGCAAGCTGTGCGAAGGAACTAAAGAGCAAAAAGTAACTGCGCAACAAACTTAAATCCTTCTACATGAGAAAGCAACTTTTAAAGTCAAATTTTATCTTGCGAGTACTTTACAAGCCACGCAAGAGAGTTAATGTGCAGAAGCCAGCCTCATGAAGCTCAGGCTCTCCACTTCTCAGTCTTAACTCAAGGACCTTTTGGGGATTTCCTCAGGTCTAGGGCCTACATCCTGAGGCCCTGATCTCGAGGCACACATCCCAAGGCATCCAAGAGTTGTAATAGTGCCACATCTGCTAGGAAATTAGGGTTAATCTTCTTTGAGCCAAGGCATTAGGGACTGAGTATTTAAGCTGTACTTGAACATAGAATTGCATCTTTCCATCAACCTCTCTCGGCTGAGAGCTCAAGCAGACTAGGGTTAGGGTTTGATCACTTCTTTTTCTTATTTTTCTTCTCTCTTAGCCCAGCACTTGATGGTTAAATCTCTTGTAAGCAGTTAGGTATAGGTTCATTTAGTTTTGTAATGGGTCTTGTAACCTTTGGGAGTTTGTGAAGAGCAGTTGCGCACAAGGCTGCTGCCTTGAGAAATTTCATTGTAAGTACTATGTTGATCAATGAAATTTATATTTTAATTGTAGTCTCAATCTGTTATTTTTCTATTTGCCCGTAGTTTTATTCATTCTATGTATGCAACTAGGATTTGAGCTGATTGAAAGGCCCATGGAAGCTTGAGCTTGTAGCCTTGGGACCATAGTGGCAGCAGCAGTTTATATGTTCTTTCTCAGACCCCTTTGGTGTGGATAACCTCTGTGGATAGCCTATGACCATTTAAGTGGACAAACTATAGCCCTATGGTGAGTCCAAGCCATAGATCTGAGAAAGATTTTTCTCCTTTGCACATGAGCTTATAGCCTTGTGAGCGGTTGTTGGAAGAACTGGCTCCCCTCTCTTTTCTTTGACCAATATCAAGTGTTAGATCTAATTTCTCTATAGTGATTGTAGACTTGTGAGCTGAAGCATTGCAGTCCTTTGTAGTAATGACCAGCTGCATTTAAATCTCCAAATAGCCCTTGAACAATTGCGGTTTTCACTAATTTTTCAAGATCTATTTACTCCCATGGATGCTTGAGCTTGTAGCCTAGAAAACATGGTGTCTGCAATGGTTTTTATAATTTGATTTGAGTCATTGGGTGGAGGACATCTATTTGATAATCTGTGACCATTTAAGTGGATAGGTTATAGCCTTAAGATCAGTCTACTCTTTTGGATCAGATTGGTTTTCTGATTTAATTCTTATGGGTTTGATCCTCTCTATTGGATAGTCTGTGGCCATTTAAGTGGACAGGTTATAGCCTTAGGAGATCAAGTCAACCCATAGGAGTTGAGTTAGATTCCTCTTCCTTGAAGATGTGCTTGTAGCCATCTGAGGGACTGCTACAGAGACATCCCTAAGTCTGAGTTACTTAACCGAATCAACCTTAGCTTAATTGGCTAATTTCCATCATTTTATCTTTCTTTTTTGGCACACACCATCACCACCTTCTTCATAACCCTTTCTTTAGGATAGGACTGCACTTTATTTCTCTTCTTTTAGTATTAATTTAGTGTAGTTGTGATACCCAACTCCTTTCATTTATGATTGTCAGATCTATAGCCAGATTTGGAGGCCTACTATTATAGCCCATTTTTGATTTTAGATCAATGTTTCTGTGGGACAAACTCTTACTTACTTAAAACTTTCTACAATAGCCCTGTACCTTGCAGGGTGTGTGTATCTTAGGTTGCTATTTTCATAGTCATTTCACTCAATCTTTGTATTCTAATTTTTACCACCACATCATTACTTTAATAATAACATCAGCTCACTACCGACAACAACATGTTTTTGGCACCGCTCCTGGGGACATTGATCTTTTTAGTAGACCTGAGTTATTATAATTTATTCTAACAAACTCTTTGTAGTTGTGCCTTAAATAGAATAAAAAATACTATTAATTTTTTATAGAATTTTTGTAGAATTGGACAACAGCAGCAAGGAAAAGCTAAAGCTGAAACTAGAGTTTAGCTAGCTCTATTTTCACTTCTTTTACCTTAAAAACTCACTCCACTTGTGTTGAATTCCCTGTCATTAGTTTAGTTGTAAATCTATTTAGTTGTTAATTTTGTTTGAAATTTTTTTTTTTGTGATGTGAGCATTTTCTTTATCTGCTGAGTTTTGTGTGTGTATGCTTGGTAGAAGGTCCCTTAACCCTGACTTGGAACCTCCAAATCCTGAGGTTGAAAGGGTTCTTAGACTAAGAAACACTACACAAGGCCCTACTATTGAAACTGAACTAGCTATCATGGCTGAGAGGCAAAGAACACTGAAGGAGTACAATGCACCTACGGATTACACATCTCCCTTTTACATACAATTCCCTTCAGTTGAGGGAAACTATGAAATCAAGTCCTCCACCATTAACATGGTGCCATCTTTTCATGGGCTCAGTAAGAAAGATCCTTATAAGCACATTGACTAATTTTTTATACTTTACATTTTCCTTTTTCCCTAAAGGACAAATCCAGCACCTAGCTCTCTATTCTCCCAGCCAATAGCTTCCAGATATGGAGTGACTTCCAAAGCCAATTTTTGGCCAAATTCTTTCCCATGAATAAAACTAGTCAGATGAGGATAAACATATTGTCATTCACTCAATCCTCAACTGAAGATTTTTATGAAGCATGAGAGAGATTTCAAGAGATGTTAAAACAATACCCCCACCATCAATTTCCATAGTGGCAACTTGTCCAAGTCTTTTACCAAGGAATTAATCCCAAGAGTAGGGATATGGTGGATGCCTCATGTGGTGGTAGTTACCTCCACAAGACAGATGATGAGACTTGAGAGTTGTTTGACATCATAGGAGAAAATTCCATGTAGCATGAGTCACTGTCCCGCAATGACAGTCAGACCCCAGCTAAATTGGTGAAAGAGTCCACCCCTTGAGGTGGAATGTATGAAGTCAAGGTGCAAAGTGATTTGGAAAGGAAGGTGGATAATCTGAGTTTAAAGTTTGACAAATTGATGAATGTGATGCAGCCTAGGGTGGTTGCACAAGTGGAAAAAGCATGTCTGATATGCTAATCTCCCACACATTCACTTCAAGATTGTCCATCAGCCAACCAGTTCCCTGAGTTAGTATTGGAACATGCTAATGTTGCCCAAGCATATGGGCTGCAACCTGCTAGGTACACATGGAGAAACTATCCAAATTTGAGGTGGAGACAAGATACATACTATCAGCCCCAACAGCAGCAGTTGGCAGCTCCATACAGACCTCAACGCCAATTTTACTAAGGTTATCCACTAAGGCAGGATTTTCAGTTGCTTGCCCCACAGCCCAATCAGTTGGTCCTGCCCCCACAATAGCCCAGATCCTCTTCCTTTGAAGAGCAAATGCTAACATCTATGCAGAATTTGGGGAACTTGATTCAAACTGTGAACTCTCATGGGCAAAGCATTAAAAAAATAGATGACCAGTTGGGTCAAATCTGTAATGCTTTGAATAAAAGAGAGGAGGGCAGATTGCCTAGTCAGCCTTTGGCCAATCCTAAAGGGCAGTACATGATTGGAGAAGCATCCTCAGGAGTGGTAGGGAGATATATAATTTGGAGGTAGTACAACTGAAGAGGTCATGAAGAGTGAAAATGAAAGAAATGTGAGTGTTGAAGAACCAAGAAAGTCATTCCCTACTGTGAAACAACAAGGGAAAAATAAAGGGGCTGATGTTAAGCCCCAACAACAATCAATAAATGAAGAAAAGAGAAAAAAATAAAAATTTGACCATGATGTTGATAGGCATGCAGCAGTGGCACCAACAGTCCCACAGTTGCTATTTCCTCATGCACTAGCTGGTCCATCTCCTTTTGATAAGGGGAATGCTCGGATGAAGGAAATGATGAAGACTTTCAAATATTTCAAGATCAATTTGCCTTTGCTTGATGCCATAAAATAGGTCCCTGCCTATGCTAAATTCTTGAAGGACCTCTGCACACAAAAGAGAAAAGTGAGGGTGCAGTTGTTCAAAAAGGTTTTTATTGTTGAGCATATTGAGTCAGTTCTATCCATTACCACACCTGAGAAATTACAGGACCCAGGGGTACCTACTATCCCCTACATAATTGGAAACCATACCATTAGAAGAGCCCTTTTGGACTTAGGGGCCAGTGTGAACCTGCTCCCATATTCAGTGTATGAGGAGCTAGGTTTGGGGGAGCTAAAAGCAACATAGTTGTGCTCCAACTGGCTGATAAGTCTGAGAGGAGACCTGTGGGTGTGGTGGAGGATGTTTTGGTGGGGGTGGACAAGTTCTACTATTTTGCTGATTTCCTTATTTTGGACATGGACCCTTGCAAAAGTAAAACCTCAATTCCTGTCATCTTTGGCAGGCCATTCTTGGCCACTGCAAATGCTTGCATATAATATAGGTCAGCAGTGATGGAGGTGACCTTTGAGAACATGAAGGCCCAATTAAATGTGTACAATGTTGCAAGGTAGCCTTAGATGGACATTGAGGACTGCTATGCAATAGATGTACTAAATGGCCTTGTGGAAGAAGATTTATCCAATATGCTGAATTGGGATAATATAGCTGAAAACCTGGAAATTATTTGAAATATGGTTGAGAAGGAGGCCCAAGTGCTTATGACAGAAGATAACACGAAAATAGAGTCTTCTGTGGTCCTAGTGTAGCATTCCAGCTGAAAACCTATATTGCTGCCCCTTCCTCAAACCACCAAGGCACCTTTGTTGCCTTCCATTGAGAGTCCCCCTGAGCTAGAGCTGAAATAGCTCCCAGACACATTAAAATATGCCTTCTTGGGGCAAAATAATAAGCTTCCAGTGATTATCTCTTCCTCTCTCACTAGTGAGCCAGAGGAGGAATTATTGAGTGTTCTCAAGAAGCATAAAAAGGCAATGGGGTGGACAATAGATAATCTTCGAAGCATTGATGCATCAGTTTGCATGCACAGAATTCACTTGGAAGAGGGTGTAAAACACTCTTGGGAGGTGCAAAGGAAGCTTAATCCTCACATGCAAGAAGTGGTATTGAAAGAGATAGTAAAACTATTGAATGCAGGGGTGATTTACCCCATTTCAGATTCAGAATGGGTGTCACCTTTCTAGGTGGAACCTAAAAAATCAGGCATAACAGTTGTTACTTCTGATTCTGGAGAGTTGATGCTAGCTAGAGAGACCACTGGCTAGAGAGTTTGCATTAATTACAGAAAACTCAACTCCAAAACCAAGAAAGACTACTTTCCTCCCCCCTTCATTGACCAAATTCTAGATAAACTGGCTGGGAAAGCTTTTTATTATTTTCTTGATAGATATTCACGGTATAACCAAATCCCTGTGCCATGAGTAAGCATGTAGAGGTCATTTCAGTGGTAAAAAGATTGTAGCAAAAGTGCTGCAATGTGGTGTTTATTAGCCCTCTTTGTTCAAAGATGCATACATATATTGCAAAGCCTATGAGAGATGTCAAAGGTTGGGAGGCATTTTCAAGAAATATTCAATGTCATTGCAGTTCATCCTTGTGATAGAACTTTTTGACATCTGGGGCATTAATTTTATGGGGTCCCTTTCCTCCTTCTACGGGTTTCAATTTCATACTTGTGGCAATGGACTATGTGTCCAAATGGGTGGAAGTCATTGCCACAACGACCAATGACCACACAGTTGTCCTCAAAATTTTGAAAGATAATATATTCTCAAGATTTGGTACCCCCAGAGCTATCATTAGTGATGGAAGGAGTCATTTTTGTAACAGACCTTTTGAGAACCTTCTCAAAAAGTATTCTGTTACGCATAGAATTGCAACTCCCTACCACCCACAGACCAGTGGACAAGTTAAAATTTTCAATAGGGAGATCAAGCATATCTTGGAGAAGACTGTGAGGACAGATAGAAAGGATTGGGCATAAAAGCTAAATGATGCTTTGTGGCCTTATTGGACTGCCTATAAGACCCCTATTGGCATGTCCCCATTCAGGTTGGTTTATCCTGCCACCTATCAGTAGAGTTAGAGCACAGAGCCTATTGGGCTCTCAAAATACTTAGTTTTGATCTAACTACTGCTGCTTCTCATAAGAAATTGCAAATGGCAAAACTTGATGAATTGAGAATGGAGGCCTATACGAATGCCAAAATTTACAAGGAGAGATCAAAGGCATTCTTTGACAAGAAATTAATGAGGAAGGACTTCAAGGCTGGTACTAAGGTTTGGCTTTTCAACTCCAAATTAAAGTTCTTTCCAGGAAAGTAGAAATCCAAATGGGATAGACCTTACACTGTCATCAATGCTTCCCCATCTGGTGCTGTGGAGATCTTGGATCCTACGTCTGGGAAGATCATAAAAGTGAATGGTTAAAGGCTAAAAATTTGTGTAGAAAATTTTTTGGAGCCCCCTCAGACCATTCACCTACATGAAGTTCCCACTGCTTTGTAAAATGTGTACCATATGTGTTGAAAATTTTGTCTTATTTTGTATTACTTAGAAATCTGTCAATTACTGCTTTTAGTGTGATGATGATTTGCTTGTTTGTTTTATTCTATTTTGTTTTGTTCTGTTTTGAGTACTCGTACATATTTATCATCTGAATTTGATGTGCATCTCTATTGCTGCTATGGTTAAGGTGCTCTCATAATAAATGTCATGAATTTCATCTGAAAGACTATCTTTCAAATTATGCATTTTTGATGGACAAATGATGATAATGGGTATACAATTATGATGATGAAATAGAGTACATGTGAAGGAGTTGGTGTTGATGCACAATGGATTGGTGCATAACAGTATGGATGCACTGGCCAATGTGCAACACTGAGACAAAGGTTAAAAATTGCTTTTTTGCTAGGCTAAAAGGCCTAAATTACACACTCGCGAGTCCATTCTTGGCTTTCTTGTTGAGCTCTGAAATGGACAATGTTGCCTCATGAGATGAACATCTGAAGAATCACTGCATATGAGCCTCACGAGGCTACCTCTTCTCTGCGATATCAATTTTCACGCAAATTATAAGTCATGTGTTTTGTTCCTCGCGAGAACCTCACGAGATAAAATTCTGAAGCCTGCACTTCTACCAACCTCGTGAGGCACTTCATGCTCTACATGTATGAGTCTCACGAAGTTAGATAGCGCAACTATGCGAAAGATGAAAGAGGCATCTCGCGCACCTTGGCTTCAAATTAGCCCCGCGAATACCTCGCGAGGCTCTATTCTTCTTCGCTACAGAACTTCTCGCAGGATTAAATTTTTACTGCGCGAGAAATGTGCCCCGCGCGCACATGGCGACAGCTATGTGAGGCACGGGATCAACCTTATAAACTCTACAATTTTTTTCATTTTCTTCATTTCATATCTCTTTTCCCTAACCTACATTGAGTAAGACTGAGCTTCTCTCTCCCTTCTTTCTTCTCTATAGCCTAATCCACTCCACCTCAAACAATTTTCACCTACCATTTTATCCCCATCACCTCCTGGTCACTTTGAGCTAGGTTTGGGGGGATTTGAACCTTTGTGCAACATTTAAAGTGGAACCCTAGCTTCAAGTTGGTAAGATCTCTTACTTTGTCTCTGTTGCTTTAATTAAATAGTAATTTAGAGTTAAGAAGGATAGAATTTGGGCACTACTGTAGTTATCAAGTGTGTATTACATAATCTGAGAGTTGTAAGCCCTAATTTAGAGAAGTTGAGTAGCAATGGTCACAGATTCAAAATTCATACTCTTTGGCAGCCTCGGTGAACCCTACACTGATTGGCAGCCCCATGGCCACTCGAAAATCTATAAGAATTGCAGAGGCTTCTATTATGGAGACCTCTGAGGCACCTACACCCACTATGGAGCCCCAAGTAGAGCAACCAACTGTGAAGAGGGCAGCTCTAGTGAAGAAGGCCAAGGATGTGGCCTCTGATCACCAAGCCAAAAAGAAATTTGCTCCTAAAAAGAGGGCCAGAGAGCACCCACCTGCCAATAGCCCTGAGAAATCTAAAAAGAAATAGAAAAAGGGCAAGACTGTGGACCAGGAGGTCCTGGAGGTGGACACTGATGAGGAAGAAGATACTGAGTACCTCAGGGTCCCATCTGAATTTATAACTGCAATTAAATTGGAGGCAGAAACAAATTTTGACAAAGTTTATTTTGAGGAGCTACCAGAGACATCAGCTTCCATTGAGTAGCTGACCAAGGCAACTCTACTGCCCTTGTTGAGGCCCCCACTCTAACTAGTCTTTCCTAAACTAGTGCAGCTGTTTTATCAGAATATCATAGTAAAGACTAGGGATGATGAGAATCCAGCATTGCTGGTGTTGATTGAAAATTTTAAAATACTCTTTAATCAAGCTGCAATAGCAGAAATACTTGGGATACCAGCCAAGTATAGCCCTGAGTGTAGCTTGGGTCCCCCTTTAACAGCCACCATCCCAGAGATAGCCAAGGAGTTTACTGAAGGGGTCACAGCCTCAGGAGTCTCAATCAGAAAGAGGGATCTATACACAAACCTTATATTTATGGATGGGGTGTTGAGGAAGAATGTATATTGCTCTGGCCATGAGCAGGAGAGGAGGTCTCTTATTGCGGATGCACTGTACTCATTTCATATGAACCACTACTTGGATGCTGTCAAGTTGATTTTTGAGGGGTTGAAGGATATTCACGAGAAGGTGAAGACAAAGAAGAAACTCCATTCCCTTCCCTATTGCTGGCTTATCACAGCCTTGCTGCGGCTTGGTGGATACCCCTTTCAGAGGGAGGAGGAGCCTATTACCCTGGCCCCCAGAAATGTGACAAAAAGTAATAGGGGATCAGTGGTACTCTAATTGCAAAGAAGAAGAAGAAGCAGGCAGATCTGCTAGCTCCAGCAGCCCCTATAATTGAAGAAGCAGCATGTCACGGGGTAACTTTTTTCGACGCCCGTGCGGCGCCTCGCTGCCGCTACAGCGAGGCCAGCCTAACTCAGATACCAGTTTGTCACAAGGCATAACCTAACATTGGTTATCACGCCTGTGCCACATCTCGCTGCTGCGCACAACGAGACCTCATATCCAACCATCACTCTGATACCACCCGCCTAGAGGACGGGAACTCCCGCGTCGTGGTTGCCTTCACTCGAGGCAAACCCACTCTATGCATTGTGTCTACTCATGACACGCATGCCAGCACCTCAGTGCCCCTTGGCTTGTCCAGCTTCACCTTGTGCAGTGCACTAGTTCCTCGCTTAAGACAAAGGCATGCCCCTCTTCATGCCATTCAAGCCAAGCAACGTGTGCGGTCCACGCGACCAGCACCCTAGGAGTAGCATGCGGCTCTTCATGCTCTCCAAACCAAGTGTGCCACACGGCGCCCCACATAGCCCTTGAGAGCCCCAGTGAGGCCACCGACCCATGTGCACCGCGACGCAGGCACGGGGCCACATAGTAGCCTCACCCCAGGTGACACATGGCATGCTTGGGCCGCATTCTTTGCAGCCGATGTTCTAGGCCCACCCCTAACCTAGAAAGCACATGCGCTCCTCCCGCAACGCAAGGCCCCATGTGTGGGAGAATAGCTCCATAGCTCCCTTCCCCCTATATATGGTCTAAAGACCAACTTAGGCAAAATAGCAGAAATACCTCAAACCTATTGGTTTGTCATACCCCCGTGGCACACGATCTCCTGCCCGTGGCACACACCTGCAAAGGTGGTGTCTTGCCATTAAACATGGCACGATCCTCTAACAAGTGGCACCCGGTGCCATCCTCCAAGCCCACATGGCTTGCTAGATCACGCATCAGCGTGTCTTACGACCGTGTCGCGTCCGCATCGCGACTACGTCACGAGGCCCTCGTGGCCTTATGTCCAGCATAGCACTGCATCGCGACCATGTCGCGTCCGTGTCGCGACCATGTCGCAAGGCCCTCATGGCCTCATGTCGCGTGCCCTCATGGCACCACATGGCGTACCCTCATGGCACCGCATCACGTCTAAGTCGTGGCGTAGCGGCGTTAACTTGACACCATATCCGAATTACGTCATTGTACCCAGATGCCGCGTGCCCTCTTAGCACCGCATCGCGTGCACTCTTGGCACCGCATCGCTTGCCATACAAGCTAGATGTCGCGTGTCCTCTTGACACCACATCGCGTGCCACCATGGCACCGCCTCATGTGCTTTAGCACTTGGACGTCGCGTGCCCTCTTGGCACCACGTCGCGTGCCCCAACGCGAAGCACCGCACTACGTGCCTAATGGCACAAAGACGTCGCGTGCCCTCTTGACACCACGTCGCGTGCTCATTCGCGGAGCACCGCATTACGTGCCTTATGGCACCAAGACGTCGCGTGCCCTCTTGACACCACGTCGCGTGCTCCACCACGGAGCACCGCATTCTAAGCCCTTCACACGTCTAGCCACCATACTAGATCGCAGCTTAGTTCGGTCACCGTCGCATCATGCATCAGGGACTCATGCACACGTCGCAGGGCCACGTGCCTCTGCGCCCACGCGTGCTACACGGCTAGCTTACAAGGTTCGTTTGCCTTCTTGCTAGCTAAGTGCCCAGTTCCAAGGTCGTCATGCCTTCATCTTTGGCGCGCCGATTAATGAGGCCGTCCACATCCTCCCCGACTTCAATAAGGTCAACGCCCTTCGCTGACGCAAGATCTCAAGGAAATGGACCATGCCACATCCACCAACTGTTGTGTCAACGCTTATTGATCGTAGGACTCAGACGCTTCCTCGACCTATGTCTTCACCCCATGCGAAGCCTATCCAGAGTCACTTTTCTCGTAGTGTACTCGGTTACACTTAGCGCCCCACGCTAAATCGCCTATCTTAGCTCGTGTGGCCTCATCACCAACACACATAGTATTTGGACCCTCCGCCCATGTACTCATCGAGTCTCACATCGCATTCTCTTGCGCACGTGTGTTCCACCAATATCTAGCCCCGAGGTTTCACCTCCCGGATCAATTTGGTCATATCCATGTGGTTCCGCACCACGCCATCCGCTCACTATGCCATACATCGAGCATTAGGATTGATATACTCACTCTAGTACCTCGACACCACGTGTCTTCACCCAAGAGTTCGCTTAGAAAATTTTGAATTTGAAGCATTTTGCTTCGATCTATGCAAGAGGGGTGTGATTTTGGTCACATTTTCTCCCCACTCGCGTTGACGCCCTCACAAGATCCAACTCCTACATCGCTTCCTCAACACATAACTGTCTTCACCAAGCACACTTGATCTCAATCGCAGCTTAGTGCACTTCACCCATGGATTCACAATTTGCTAGTACTTCAACCATGTTCAGTGTCTTCACCCCACGTAGTGCTCTAGCCTACTTGGTCCGGTCAGTATTTCACCCAGGTATCTTTATATACCAGTTCCTCATACAACCGGAAGCAAGATAATCGTTAGCAACCAAGCTTCCGCAACTCATTGCCCCCCGTAGCTCTCTAGGTTTTCAACAGTCCATCTTCACCCAGGAGTCTACCTTTCATTCGCACTGCCGTCTAGCACCTCAACACATCTGTGTCTTCGCCCAAGAGTTCGACCTGCGTGTGATTCGTAGAACTCCAGTACCTCGATGTATGTTTCCAACCACG
The DNA here is from genome assembly GCA_021018995.1 of Chloranthus sessilifolius. Taxonomy (NCBI): domain Eukaryota; kingdom Viridiplantae; phylum Streptophyta; class Magnoliopsida; order Chloranthales; family Chloranthaceae; genus Chloranthus; species Chloranthus sessilifolius. Next base: position 48,027,879 of record CM037596.1, read on the forward strand.
AGATTGCCACCCAAGCAAATTTTGCAGCTCTAGTGCCTCGATATAGGCTTATCTCCTTCGATCATAGCAACCGATGGAACCCAAGTTTGTTGGACCTATAGACTTGATCACCACACAAGCCCTCAACGATCCTGTAGCGCTCTAGTACCTCAACACCTCCGTGTTTTCACCCAAGAGCCTGCCATGAGCGCCTTGCTCAATTAATGAAGCTCACTGCTTCTCACACTATAGTACCTCGACCTCTATCTTCACCCAATAGTGTGACTCGAGTCACCTCTAGCAACCCGGCTTACGGTCCTTCGCGTAGACCAAATATTTTAACGATCACCTGGGACTCACTTCCTCTGAAGATACCCATCTGGTTCTCGTATTACCTTCCTCCGAAGTTATATTGGATCACCTGGGACTCGCTTCCTCTGAAGATACCCATCTGGTTCATCCATTGGCTTTCCTCCGAAGCCACGCTAGATCTTAGTCCAGCCATCCGTCATTCGCGGACATTGTGCCTTACTGTCACACAAGGCAACGAGCTTCTGACCCCTACTCTGGTTCAGCCTAGCTCAAATCAGTTCTCGCGATAGCTCGCTTAACTGTATCATCGACCCTGGGCCCTCACAACATATTGGTCCTTACATTGCCGCAGACCAGCGGTCCAGACCCTCATGTCCTATGCCAGTGACCGATTTCAAAATCTCAGCTTCTCAAGTGAGACTGGAGCATCCAACCTGCTCCTTGCCATCCATGGCAATAGTGCTCTTAGCACCAACGTGATCCAACGTCTCATGTTGGAGATCACTAGCGTTCATCCGCCTCGGACCGACCCGCTACCGTAATGTATAGCCTTCATAGGCGACAACCATCACGAAATTAGAACGGAGCATCGCTCGTGCCCCATGCCTACATGGCAACGGTGCTCTCAGCACCTGTGTGACTCAACGTCTCATGTTGAAAGTCACCAGCGTCCATCCACCTCGGACCGGCCCGCTAACTCAACGCGTGGCTCACATGGCCAAACTAGCGTCGAGTTCCTTTTTCGCGACAAGTAACCCAGAAGACCCCCTCTCGCAAGATGCGACTCATTCGATCTCAATCGCAGATGTGCAACTCTATCGCACCCTAGTAACTCGGTTGTCACAAAATCGAGCGCACCTCATCGCTTCTAACTTGCAAAAGCAAATCCCAATCGAACGATCCGGCTTTGATACCAACTGCCACGGGTAACTTTTTTTCGACGCTGGCCGCCGCCACTGAGGCCAAATTTAACTCAGATACCAGTTTGTCACAAGGCATAACCTAACATTGGTTATCACGCTATACATCTCAGCCACAAGACAACGAGACCTCATATCCAACCATCACTCTGATACCACCCGCCTAGAGGACGGGAACTCCCGCGTCGTGGTTGCCTTCACTCGAGGCAAACCCACTCTATGCATTGTGTCTACTCGTGACACGCATGCCAGCACCTCAGTGCCCCTTGGCTTGTCCAGCTTCACCCTGTGCAGTGCACTAGTTCCTCGCTTAAGACAAAGGCATGCCCCTCTTCATGCCATTCAAGCCAAGCAACGTGTGCGGTCCACGCGACCAGCACCCTAGGAGTAGCATGCGGCTCTTCATGCTCTCCAAACCAAGCATCGTGTGAGGCCAGCACGACCAGCACACTTCTGCTCCAGGCCCTCAGCTAGTGTGCGCTACTGCGCCCCACATAGCCCTTGAGAGCCCCAGTGAGGCCACCGACCCATGTGCACCGCGACGCAGGCACGGGGCCACATAGTAGCCTCACCCCAGGTGACACATGGCATCGCCGCAGCGCCGCATTGCTGCAGCGATGTTCTAGGCCCACCCCTAACCTAGAAAGCACATGCGCTCCTCCCGCAACGCAAGGCCCCATGTGTGGGAGAATAGCTCCATAGCTCCCTTCCCCCTATATATGGTCTAAAGACCAACTTAGGCAAAATAGCAGAAATACCTCAAACCTATTGGTTTGTCATACCCCCATGGCACACGATCTCCTGCCCGTGGCACACACCTGCAAAGGTGGTGTCTTGCCATTAAACATGGCACACGATCCTCTGACCGTGGCACCCAGTGCCATCCTCCAAGCCCACGTGGCTTGCTAGGTCACGCATCAACGTCTCTTACGACCGTGTCGCGTCCGTGTCGCGTCCGCATCGCGACTACGTCACGAGGCCCTCGTGGCCTTATGTCCAGCATAGCACTGCATCGCGACCATGTCGCGTCCGTGTCGCGACCATGTCGCAAGGCCCTCATGGCCTCATGTCGCGTGCCCTCATGGCACCACATGGCGTACCCTCATGGCACCGCATCACGTCTAAGTCGTGACTGTGTCGCGCGATACCTAGACACCATATCGGGTCCGCCATTGTACCCAGATGCCGCGTGCCCTCATAGCACCGCATCGCTGCACTCTGGCACCGCATCGCTTTGCCATACAAGCTAGATGTCGCGTGTCCTCTTGACACCACATCGCGTGCCACCATGGCACCGCCATGTGCTTTAGCACTTGACGTCGCGCCCTCTGGCACCACGTCGCTGCGCCCCAACGCTGGCACCGTGACTACGTGCCTAATGGCACAAAGACGTCGCGTGCCCTCTCGACACCACGTCCGCGTGCTCATTCGCGAGCACCCGACATGCGTGCCTTATGGCACCAAGACGTCGCGTGCCCTCTTGACACCACGTCGCGTGCTCCACCACGGAGCACCGCATTCTAAGCCCTTCACACGTCTAGCCACCATACTAGATCGCAGCTTAGTTCGGTCACCGTCGCATCATGCATCAGGGACTCATGTACACGTCGCAGGGCCACGTGCCTCTGCGCCCACGCGTGCTACACGGCTAGCTTACAAGGTTCGTTTGCCTTCTTGCTAGCTAAGTGCCCAGTTCCAAGGTCGTCATGCCTTCATGCTGGCGCACAGATTAATGAGGCCGTCACAAGCAGCTGCTGCTTGTGTGGCTGTAAGCTCTATTGCCCTCTCTCGGGCAGCCCATTCAAGTGTGCCAGCTAGCACCACCTCTACATTTGAAGCCATTACCTCACCAGCCACCCCTTCAACTTCCATGCCAGCCACCACTATCTCAGCCCATGCCTCACAACCTCCCATAGTCCCATTACCCTTACCCCAACCGATTCTACCCACTACCATAGCCACCATACCTATACCTTTACCCATCACATCAGTCACAATTAGTCCAACCATCCCTACCATACCTTTAACTTTACCTCCACCTGTACCTATACCAATAACCCAGCCCAGCTTGCCTGTTAAAATGACATACAAAAAGAAAAGGAAGCAAACCGAAGCCCCCATTAAGCCTCAACCCTCCTATGTCTCCCAAACTATACCAATTCCTAAAACCACATCCATCCCAGACCCAACCATTTGCCTAACACCACCCTCACTAACACAAACCTCTCCAATCCCCCATGCTGAACCTGAGCCTCACCTCCCTAAAATCTCATACAGCTCCCTTGAGGCCTCATCTCAGCCCACTGAAACCTCCACACCCTTTGAATCTGATCCACTTGCACAATTGGACTAATCCATCCCATTTTCCCCCTCCCATGACCAAGACCCCTTTACATCTGAGGGATAGTCAGCCATGCTTTCTTCTATCATAAGGGACACTAAATATGAGTACACCCCTTTCCCAGACTCACTTCACCCTCCCCATCATTCACCACAGCCCCATCAATTAACAACTATACCTACTTCCCCACAGCCAACCAACTTTCACCATGCGCCCACTTTCCCATTTCAACCAATTCCAACCAGCCATCCCACACCTCCTGTTATCCCTGATCTACAACCCCAAATCCTCAACCTCCTCCTCTCACTTCAATCTCAAGTGTTAGCCAACACCCAAATCCAATCATCCATTGAGGCCAACCTTTAAGCCATGAACTCCTCCCTCCAAAACCAAGCCTCAATTCAAACTAGCCTACAAGCCATCCAATCTACATTGTCCCTTTTAACCCAACTATCACAACAACCAACTATCCCTACACCCACCCATTTACCTACTCCACCCCATTCTTCCCAACCCTTAACCCTAGTTGTAATCACACTTACACCCATTGAACATGTTTCCATTATCCCTCCTACTACATTTACCAATGCCTATTATTCCCTTACCTCTGCCAATCACCTACCCACTACCCTTATCTAATATCCCACCTGCTGTAGCTACCTCTGATGCTACCACAGATGTGGAGGACCTAATTCCCACCTCAATCCCAACCCAAACAGACCTTGACTCTGAAATTGAAGTCCCCCAGCCCACTCCCTTTACTGCCACCCCAATCAGGCCATCATCCATTCCCTCTCCACTGCTAGCTGGCCCTTCTTTCAGTGATGAGTAGCCCTTACTCCCTACCTCTTCTTTTGAGGCAGGGAGTCAATCCTACTACATGCCATTAAAACTAACCCTTACCTTAAAACGGATATCATTAGAGACATGACTGATATCAGAACATCAATCAGCGTGCCTATGAAAAGAAGATTCATTTAATGGTGCCGAATTCTAAAGTTCAAATGCTGAGAATAGAGAAGGGCTGGAAACGAATGTTGATTCTCTTTGAAGCTCAACAGCATGCTATAGAAATAGAAAAACACAGAGCAGATGCACTGGAGACAAGGTTAGCTGCCTCTAAAGAAGTAACAAGGGCCACCAGATAACTCTATGAAAGTAGAGTTCTGCTGGCTGAAAAGAAGGCTGAAATTTATGAAAGGAGAGTTGCTGAATTAAGTGGCCAAGGGCCTGCCCGAGCAGCTAAGATTGCCCCTCTAGCCAGTGCAACTATTGCTCCTTTGGAGAAAGAGAAAGACAAAGGAAAAGGAGTCAAAGTCAAGACTGAACCTATATAAAATTCTGATGATTAGATTTGTACATGTCATCAATTAGGAAGTAGTTGTTTAAATTTTGTGTAGTTCTTTTCCCTTACATTGTAGAATTTTTTGTGTTATCAATGAAATTTTTCTTTAGTTTATTTTCTGTGATTTACTTTATGTCTTTATGTTTGTTTATTTGTTTGTTTTAGTAGTTTGTATGTGCTTCATTTGTTACTATTTCTTGCTTTATTTTGTTTATGTATGTCTGATTTTACCTTGCTGCACATGTCCTTTTATCTTTGTTGGTTTGTGCAAACCTTAGAGAACATGCGAAGAGTTTTCACCTGAAAGAGCGAATCTTTTAAAACTCGAGGAGTGAATCTTCATTTATTGTGCACTTGGTAGGAAGTCGGCGGAAATCCACTGTTTGAAGCTACGAAATCCTTGGGGTGAAACCTTGGAACCCTATCTTTTGATTTTGTCTTATTTAACTATTATCAGGTAATTATTTTTCTTATTTCCTTTGTTGAAATCAAAAACCCAAAATCCCTAGTTAATTAGTTGTTGGAATTTTGTTTCTTATTTCAAATTTATGTTTTGCTAGGATTTTTTTAGCCTATGTAAAGGCATGTAAAGACATTATTTTAGTTAGCTGATGATTAATGAAATTGAGAGTTGGTTTGTGCAAACCTTAGAGAACATGCGAAGAGTTTTTACCTGAGAGAGAAAATCTTCATTTATCGTGCGCTTGGTACGAAGCCAACAAAAATCCACTGTTTGAAGCCACGAAATCCTTGGGGTGAAACCTTGGAACCCTATCTTTTGATTTTTTCTTATTTAACTATTATCAAGTAATTATTTTTCTTATTTCCTTTGTTGAAATCAAAAACCCAAAATCCCTAGTTAATTAGTTGTTGGAATTTTGTTCACACCTTATTAATTGATATAGTTTGATTTTCCCTTTTAATTAAAATAACCTTCGGGCCTTTAATTCTTCAAATCCTAGAGGAGTCAAGAGAAGATACCATAATTGTTGTTTGGTTCCCTAAACTAGAACAAATTTGAGTTCCCTCATCGGAGCCTTTTTCTAGATTCAAAAATTTCAATGCAGATGAGCGCTAGGATTGATTCAACATAATTTTTTTAATTAAATTTGTCACACCCTAGAATTTTGACCCTAGCAACAGCGCCATGTGTCTGCATGTGCCCGATGACGGAGGACAATTGACACTTTCATTATTGGATTTGGGTATGTCTAAATGGCTACGTAGGCAATGACACGTGATCCTTGGGAGCACACCTAGTACAGGTTTGAACCACTAGACACCGGAGCAGGGAATCAAAGCTAGTTAGGACCCTTTGATTTCAGTTTTAAGCTATTTTAGTAGCTGATGCACCGAGTGTAGTACATGAGCTCTGCACATAACCAAACCAGGTATAACACACAGGCTGGTGTATCAGTTGTACGCCAAATCCGACCCATATGTATATAGTCTAATTCACATGCATAAACCATGCAAACTGCGTGGGATTTCCTTGTGAGAAGGAAAGAGCCGAGAGAGCCCGCCTTTTCCTTAGACCTCTGCTCTCAAGTGATCACAGCCATCCACCTCTGTGAATCTTTCCTCTACGAGAACTCTGCGCATCCGAACTTCAACCTCTAATCCTTTCCAAGACAATCCAAGATCGATCAGTCGCGTGCCAAAGAAATCTTTTCACTTGCATGAGAGCACTTCGCATGCAAATACTTGCAATTTGATTAGAGAAGCTTTGCATGTAAATCTTTATGTTTGGTCAGAGAACATCGCACGCAAAGCTCTACAATTTGAATGGGAAACGTCGCATGCACGTCTCCACACATCGATCGGAGACTGTTACACACGTGTAGAATAAAGAGGTAATCCCCGAAACGCGACCACGTGAAATTTAAGATTCCAAATTGGAAGCCGATCACCAAAAATCTTAGCCTCATGAAGTATTTCTGAGGATCATGGCAGGAGCATCATAGAGGCCGATATACCTTGATGCGATCATCTGAACCATTGCATGTGTGTGAAAATGTGAGAATAATGATTGCCTCATGAATAAACCATGACATGAAACGAATGACGTATGAATCATATGATTGGAATTAAGGTTTTCATAATTCAAAAATAAGCAAGTCACTAGAAAATGGAGGGCTGAAGTGATCAGCTCGAGCAGCCTAGAAGCCAGCTCAAGCTGGAATATGCACAGGCTTAGAAAGCTAATTCAGTAAGGCCCGCTCGAGCGAGAAATCACCTAAAGCCTTCCACTCCAGCGGGAATTATAGGCAAATTCGGCTCGAGATAAGACCGCTCGAGCAGGTCTGTGAGTGCTACTGGAAACCGCTTGAGCGGTCCTAAATCCCGCTTTAGTTGCTTCCCAGTTTTTGGCATGCTTTGTCTCTTGGCCTTGAAGGATTGTACCAGCCTGAAATTATACCTTCCTAGCCATTCATGTTTTGTTTATGGACCATTATGATTAGGTAAAATATGGAAATCACTGAGAAAGCTCCGTTGATTGACACGATAATTCTGCACGACCTTAAATTAAGGTAGGGAAATCTCACTTCCGAAGTTATAAGTTTGACTTGAAGCATGGGTGATATGTAGATTTTGAATCGCATTTGAATGGAATTTTCAGCGACATTATATGTATGCGAAAACTTTTTGACTAATTGAGATATAACTTCGACATGTGATCATTTCAGATTAATTTTTGCATTTTGACCATGGCATTTTGTACCTTAGCATCTTGACTGCATTTGACTAGTTAAGTTCCATTCCTTATATTCCAAATTGATTATGTGATATGAATTCTCCCAAAATACTTGCTCGCTTATATGTGTTATGTTACTTGATCATGTGCAATGAGGAGTGGAACCTCCATGAGAGGGGTGGTGTCCCCGGGGTCATGACCCTGTGTCCGCTACGGGCTGCTTAGTTCCCGCTACGGAATGCCTTACCACTTGGCTTGTCATGTTTCCTCGATTAGTTGTAAGGGGAGTGGAATGCTCCAAGGGAGGGGTGGAGTCCCCGGGGCTGTGACCCTATGTCCGCTACGGACTGCTCTATTCCCGCTACGAGATACTTATACTAAAGATATGCGATTCATTTATAAATTGTGATGTGTTATGCTCCAATTCTATGCTCCACTTGTCTACCTTGGTTAGGCTTGTTTCCTTGATATGCTATGAAATTCAGTTCTATTTTCCTTTCTCCAATATGCATAGTTCGTATATGAGTTGGTTCACGATATGACATGTTTTGAGATTTCAATATAAAATCTTTGCTTTATGTCTTTGTTTCAATATTAAATTTATTATTATGCACCAATGCCCTGAAATAGACTGATAAAAATATGATTTTGCATTGCTTATTCCCTACTGAGCTTAGACTATAGCTCATTCCTCGACTAACGTCGCAGCTACATGAGGGGATCTAGAAAAGGATCTGGAACAAGAGGAAGAATCAGAGTATAACCCAGACGAGGAAGAGGAACTCCCAGAAGATTATTTCCCTGGTCGTGTCAATTGAGAACCAAAATATTTTGAGATTTTTGATAAATGGTATTGTAATTTGTTAAACTAAGATACACATGTGTGATCTGACGACACGGGTTTTGTGGTAAGGAAACTCGGGCACTCACAAAATCTGTTAAACTATTTTATGTGGTTGGAAAGTTTTGAATATTTTCGCTATTCTTAAATTTATCATAAATTTGCATCATGTTGGTTTTTGCGTTTATCCCACATTAGAATGCATAGACCAAAATAATATCAAATCTATTGAGGAAATTCCCCCTCCTAGGAATCTCATGCAGCTCATGAGCTTATTGGAAAATTTGAATTACATTAGACGATTCATTCCCAACCTGGCCCAAAAGGTTAAGCTGGTCAGAAGACTCTTGAAGAAAGATACACCTTTTTAATGGACATCTAATTAGGGAGAGGCATCCAAGCCAACACTCATGCACTCACCGAAGGGCGCCCTCTTCTCCTTTACTTGATATCCATTGATATGTTGATAGGAGTCATTTTAGCACGGAAGAATGAGCTAGTGATTAAACGTCCAAGCTATTATCTTAGCAGAGTCCTTAAGGGGACAGAGTCTCGGTATTCAAAAGTGGAAATATCTTGTTTGACTTTGGTGTTTCAAGCCCAAAAACTGAGGCATTACTTACTAACTCATAATACATGGGTGGGTCGCGAATCGAGTGGATCCTATTAAGCATAGACTATACAAACCAATGTTTTCTGAATTTGATATCGGATTTAAGCCTAGGAAGCATATCCGGAGTCAATCACTCCAAAGGATCTAGGCTGGTCTTGAAATAATCTTTCATTACCGAGAAGGAATATCAGTGCCAATAATTTGGCTAAATATGAGGCACTCATAATCGGGCTCGCACAGCCAATCTGGATCTCCCATATTAATGTCTATGTTTATAGAGTGTCAAATCAGTGGAGACTACCAAGTCCACGAGGAAAGGCTCTAGCCTTATCATCAGAAATAACTTCAACTCATGAAGCAATTTGAAGAGGTTACATCCACTCATGTATCTCATTCAAGGAACAAGTTCGAGAATCGTTTGGCAACTCTCGCATCGAAATTGGTCTTTCTAGATGATGGAGGGTGCAAGGTCATAACCGCCCGTCTTCCAACGTTACTATCCTATGCCTGATCCTGCTTCTTTGGAGAACTTGAGACACAAGTTAGAGTCCTCCGAGTAGTTGAACTCTACACTCATGGTGAAAGCCAAAATTCACGATCCATGGTGACCACTTGTTCAATCTTTATTGCCCTGAAGAGATAATACCTACCAATCAAGTCCCTCCTAGTTTTTACACCTTACTTTGTTACTACTGAGATGCTATGTGTAGATAGTTAGATTAATGACCAAATTAGAGTCGAAGTGTTAATCTTTCCCCAAATGAACTCAAAAAGCAGTAAGAATTACGATCGTGCAAAAAAACGATCCACTCGAACAAAAGACCAGTCGATAAGCTAAGTAAAAGAAATATCGAACGAACATAAATCTTGAATGAGTGAGAATGAAAAGAAGAAATAGAATTCGTGATTCACGAACGTACGAAAAAAGCTACGACTGGAAGATCCAAAGGTAAATCTTGAATGTTCAACAGAGCAGAAATCGTATAGAAAAAGAACAATCGTATCCATGATTGTACGAAATAAAGCTCATGCTGCTAATCACATGATATCTATACTGCCATGCATAGAATTATAAGATCTCTCAGATTAGAAGTCTAGCAACTTACAGATTACAAAAGATTGCCGAAGAACTCAGAAGATCTCTGCTACTAAAATCAAGGAGAAAAGTCCTGCACACATCTAGCATCCAAAGCAAAGAAGAACTAGGATTAGAAGTAGAGTTATATTAGGAATCTTTTATTTTGAAATTTTCTATTATTAGAATTAGAATAATGTTAACCAACCCCTTATGTTCTAGAAATAAGAAGGCTCGGCATAGGAATTCTATATCGAAGGAATTCTCAGCATCAATTGATGACTGAAGTTAAGTTTTCTTCCAATCAAAAGTAGAGTAGAGTAGTTTAGATATCCAAGGTTTTTCGAGAGAAATTGACTCCTGTGATCGAAAGCTGGAAGATTAGAGTAGAGTATCTATAGTTTCTCAGAAGCAATTGATGTCTGCAACTGAGGAATGAAAGATCTTTTTGTTAGATCCTGTTTGTCACATTCCACTCTAAAATTCGTATAGATTTCCTTTAGGATATGTGGATGCCAAGATGGATGGGGTCTACCTTGATTAATCAAGGTTATCAGTCACATTCTCATAGACCTGCATTTTGAATCCTTAAAAGTTCTCTTTTGAAATGATTTTCAATTAATCAGAAGTAGGGTTTTATCCACAGTGAGCTGTGTTGTGGGTTGTCTGAGTATTCACAGCACGCCGTGATAGTGATCACAGCGCGATGTTGGCACATCGCACTATCACATAAATCACAGCGCGATGTTGGCACATCGCACTATCACTTAAATCACAGCGCGTTGTTGTACCCCGAGATAGTAAATACGAACTTCTGGTTTCTTTTGTGAAAAGGTCTTTTTGGACTTTTCCATTTTTAGGGTTTTGGGCTTTTGACCAACGTGTTTTGAAAATAGGAGGGAAGATTAAGCAAGCTAAGAGTTCTTCTTCCTCCTTGTGAGAAAACCCTAAAACTCCATCTTCTTCAACCTTTGAAACTATTGTGATTTGTAAAAAGGATTTTGATTCAAAGGTTCCTTTTCTTCTTCATCAATATTTTATTCCTATTAGCTCAAGTGAGTTGAGTGTTTTGAGCCCTAGAGATTAGGGTGTGATTGATAACCTTGTGGATCTCAAGGTTGATCATTGTGCATTCATCAACGGTGGAGGAGTGCATTCAAATCGGAATGCTATGGAGGCGACCCACGACGAGAAGTTGGATTGCATGGGGGTTTGATAAGGCATGTGCATTTGTCAGTATGTCATTCAAAACTCCTTGTACTCATTAATTTCATTGTGGAGTTGGTGTGTGGACTTTGATCCCGTGGTTTTTCCCAGTGATTGGGTTTCCACATATATCTCGTGTGGTGGGTGATGGTTGGCGTTATTATAATCTTTAGATTAAATTAGAATTAATCGAATTCCCGATCCAATTCCGTAGATCAATGAAATTTCAATTGGTATCAGAGCTAGGTTCTCTCATTTTGATTTTTTTTTAATTGAGCATCTATGGCGTATTCGGAAAGTTCTGATTTACCAAGAGAGGGCATTTCCACAATATGACCATCGTTGTTTGATGGACATAATTATCCATATTGGAAGGCTAGGATGAGGGCCTTTCTCAGATTTATGGATATCATGGTTTGGTTTGCGGTTGAGACTGGTTGGTCTCCATCTCAAGAATGGCCCATTTAGATGGAATTGAGAAAATCACTATTAAACCCGCTAATCGTTACTGTAGTGAAGAAAAATAGGCTGCTAATGATAACTCTTGAGCATTGTACATCATTTTTGGAGCTGTAACAGCTTCTAAATTTAAGAGGATTTGTAATTGTGAGGTAGCTAGAGAAGTCTGGTTGATCTTAGAGACCACTTTTGCGAGGACTCCAAAAGTAAAGATTAAAAAATTACAAATGCTAACAACGCAATTTGAAAATCTTCGGATGGATGATGATGAGATGTTTATAGACTCCTATACTAAACTAAATGATATTGTCAATGGGTCTTTCTACCTTGGCGAGGAGATACCATCCTATAAAATTGTCAAGAAGGTTCTAAGATTCGTGCCTGAAAGGTTTACACCAAAGGTAACTGCTATCTCTGAAAGTAATCAACATAGATGAGCTTGTGGGATCTCCTCAAACTTATAAATCTGAGATTCAGGTCAACCAAAAGCAAAAAGGTATTGCTTTTCAACCCTCTAAGAAAAAGATTGAAGATAAGGATTGTGAAAGTGGCAGTGATGAGGACTTTGCCTTGTTTGCCAAAAAGTTTAAGAATTTTTTTTAAAATAAATAGAGTAGTAGCAAGTCCTACGAGAAACCAAACGTTCCCGTAAAAAATTCTCATAAAGAGTCATCTGAGGAAACACAATCCTTCAAATGCCAAGGCTATGGGCATTTTGCTTATGATTGTCCCAACAAAAAGAAAAATGTTGGGAAATCTAAAGCCATGGCTGTGACAAAGGAAGATGACATTAGTGATGGGAGTTCCTCTGATGAGTCGAATGTATCTCAACATGGGTTTCGGGATTTTGTAGTCTCCATTCATGAGGAGACACATGTTTTTCGTGTTACTAGTCCTATTGTTTCGGATGAAGAAGAGGATGATGTGGATAAATTTGAGGTCTATGATGAACTTTATCTTGCAAGTGTTAAATTGAACAAAGAAAAGATGAAGTTGATCAATGATATGTCCTCTCTTACATCCTCATGTGTTCTTAAAAATATTGAGTATAATTTGTTAGTTGAAAACGTTGAAAACGTGGAAAACTAGGCGACAATTTTAAGAGATAAAGTAAAATTTTTAGATTTTGAGGGAGCTGAGTATTATTTCAAGTACAACAATCTCTGCATTGAAAATAAAACACTCAAGAAGGAGCTTTCATATGAAAAGGTCACCCTAGAAATATTATAAAATGCTAGGGTTGACACTCAAAGATCTTGGGATATATGCAAAGGTTGGAACAATAAAACCGGTTTGGGTTTTAAGGAGGCTAATAACTGTCCCTCGGGACAATGGTCAAGGAAAATTGAAATATGTTCCCAAACTCTCAAGAAATAAAAAAATTGAATCTACATCCATCTCTCCTCCTCTTCCCCCCCCCCCCCCCCTCATGCTAAAATGGTTAGTTGCAAAAAGGATCTAATATGTTATTACTATGGAAGAAAAGGACACATAAATCTCTCATGTCCTGTTAGAAAAATGGATCTTTTTCACCAAAAGCATGACAAGATAGTTTTCTATCGATTGAGGGCCCTTAGAAATCTGATGGAATGGAAATGGGTGAAGAAATTTTTTGAAAATGTTCTGGTTGCACACACTGCACTACAAGCTTTTGAGCCATCTAAGTGGTTTCTTATAGTGGGTGCTCAAAACATGTGACTAGAAACTAGTCATATTTTTTATCTCTTGAAAAATGTGACTCTGGTTCTATCACCTTTAGAAATGGTGATAGTTCCAAAATTATTGGGAAAGAAGTGGTCGATTCTCTTGGATGTCCTAAGCTCTCAGAAGTTTTGTATGTTGATGGGTTAAATGCTAATCTGATTAGCATCAATCAACTGTGTAATGAAGGGATGAACATAACTTTTACTAACTCTGGGTGTTCTGTTGTTGATAAATCTGGAAATGGTTTCTAAGTGGAATCAGATCTTCTGATAATTGTTACACGTTTCATGTTCAATCTGATCCCACATGCTTGCTGACCTCTAGTGATGAGCTTGAATTGTGGCATCGTCTTCTCGGTCACATGAATACAAAGGACCTTGTGAAAATTGCTAATGAAGAAATTATCATGGGTCTACCCAAACTAAGAAAACTATTTGACTCGGTGTGTGGTGTCTGTTAGTTAGGCAAGCAATCTCGAGCAACTCATAAGAAACTCTCTAGTACTGCTACTTCTAGGGTTCTTGATCTTATTCATTTTGATCCTGTTCGACCAATGAAAGTTAGCAGTAATAGAGGAAAGAGATATATCTTAGCTATGGTGGATGATTTCTCTCGATATTCTTAGATATTTTTTTTAAGAGAGAAATCAAGTGCCTTTGATGAATTTATCATTATTGTTAAATGATGTCAGGTGAAGAAAGGCTTTAATGTCAAATGCATTCGGAGTGATAGAGGTGATGAGTTTTGTAATTCTGAGTTTGATGAGTTTTACAATTCTTTAGGAACTGTGCAAGAGTTCTCCTCACCTCACACTCCTTAGGAAAATGGAGTGGCTGAAAGGAAAAATCGTGTGCTCTAAGAGATGGCTCGTGCCATGCTAAATGTTAAAGATTTGGCCCAACATTTTTGGGTTGAAGCAGTTTCTACGGCTTGTCATATATCAAATAGAGTGTTTGTGCGTCCTAGTACTATCCAAACACTATGTGAGATTTGGAATGATAAAAAGCCAAAAGTGAGTCATTTTAGGACTTTTGGGAGTCAATGCTATATTTTGAATGATCAAGACAACTTGGAAAATTTTGATCCCAAGAGTGGCCTTGGAATTTTCCTTGGGTATGCTCAAAATAGTCGAGCATTTCGAGTTTTCAACTTGAGCACTCAGTCTATGATGGAGTCATACAGTGTGGTCATTGATGACCAAGCTAGCACTTCTCATATTGTTGATAATGGTGAGGATAGTCTAATTCCACATGGTGCTTCTGATGTTGGTACTCTCCTCTCTATTTCTATTGAAGAGAGTCAACCAACAAATGAGTAATGATTCCTCTGCTCCTGTTGTTGAGGAACCACCCAGTGTCAGAAAGAAGCATCCTTCATATGCTAGGGATATGAAAAGTCACTCTCAGAGTGACATCCTGGGTGATCCTAGTGTTGGTTTACAAACTCAACGTAGCTTGAAGCATGTTGCTAATGTCATCTGCAATGTGTGTTACACATCTTCATTTGAGCCAAAAATTGTGAAGAAAGCTCTTGTTGATGACAAGTGGATTCTTGCCATATAAGATGAGTTACTTCAATTTTCTAGGAATGATGTTTGGGATCTTGTTCCTCAACCATCTAGTATTCGTGTTATTTAAACTAAATGGATTTTTAAAAATAAGATGGATGAAAAAGGAAATGTCATTGAGAAAAAGGCATGGTTAGTTGCCTAAGGGTATACTCAAGTTGAGGGGATCGATTTCCATGAGCTTTTTTCCCCTGTTGCTAGATTGGAGTCCATTAGAATCATATTTTCTATTTCTTGTAACCTTAGTTTTAAATAGTTTCAAATGGATGTCAAAAGTGCATTCCTTAATGGTCTATTGCAAGAGAAAGTGTTTGTCAAGCAACCGAAAGGTTTCGAAGACCCTCACTACCCTCTTCATGTGTTTAAGTTCAAGAAGGCTCTTTATAGACTAAAGCAAACCCCTCGTGCTTGGTATGAACGTTTTAAAAAATCCCTTGTGTCAAATAGTTTTGATAGGGGGAGTCGATAAAACTCTTTTCATTTTGACGGAGGATGGTGCTTTAACTGTAGCACAAATTTATGTGGATGATATTATTTTTGGATCCACACATTCGCCCAAAACTGAATGGTTTTCTAATCTAATAAAATATGAATTCAAAATGAGTCTTCTTGGTGAGCTCACGTGCTTTCTTGGGTTGCAAATTAAGCAATGTACTTCTGGCATTTTCATCTCTCAATCCAAGTATGCACGTGAGCCTGTTAAGAAATTTGGGCTTGAGCACACTAAAGATACTCACACTCCCATGAGCACTACTTCTAAACTTTCAAAAGATGTCACAGGAATGAAGGTAAATAACACTCTTTATTTTAGTATGATAGGAAGTCTCCTCTATCTCACTGCTACTCATCCCAATATTGCTTTCTGCATTTGTTTGTGTGCGCGTTATCCGGCCTCCCCTCGTGAATCCCTTTTAAAATCTACTAAGCATGTCATCCGTTATGTGAACAGATCTTCTAAGTTGGGTCTTTGGTACCCATTTGATACCACATCCTCTATTGCTTGTTTTTTTTATGTCGATTGGGCTGGAAATGCTGATGATAGGAAAAGTACTAGTGGAGGTTATTTTTACATTGAAAATTTTCTAGTTTCTTAGTTCAGCAAGAAACAATCCTCCATCTCCCTATCCACTGCTGAGACCGAGTACAATGCAGTTGGGAGTTGTACTCAAGTTTTGTGGTTAAAACAAATGCTTCGGGATTATAGGATTGATCAAGATGTGATCACCCTTCCCTGTGATAATACCAGTGCGATTTGTATTTTTGAGAATCCTGTTCAACACTCTCGCACTAAGCACATCAATATTCATTTTCATTTCATCCGTGAGCTAGTTGAGGACAAAGTGATCACTTTAACTCATATTGACACTGAACTTCAACTAGCTAATATTCTTACAAAACCTTTAGACGTTGCCCGATTTGAATATCTTGCAAGTCTATTGGTATGCGCATCATTGAGTAGGGTCTTTGTATTTTTATTTTTTTTCTTTTGTAGATCCTTCTCTTATTTTTTATTTTTTTTGGTTCCTTGTGTTTACTTTTGCTCCTGCAAGATGCTCTTAATGTTTAAATTTTTTCTTGTGAGATTAGTATTTGATTTGATTCTTCTATTGAGTTATCTATCATGAACTGAGGTTGTTCTTTTTTTTGTTAGTCCTTGGCTACTGATGTGGTTGATTTACTTGTTCATGATTTTCAGCCTTATTCTAAATTTGTCACATGAAATTTCGATCTCTCATCTTCTAGTTTTGTTCAATTTATCTGTTGATATATACTAAGAGTGATTTTCAGACCCTAAGTATCTCATGTGGTTATGTGAAGCTCTCTTTACTATGGTAGTGGTCACAATACGCACCTATTAGTATAAGTTGGCATATCACTTGTAAGATGTGAGATAGCTTCCATTGTTTGGACGTGTGAAAATTTTTGCGAATTGTATCTGGTGAATCATCTATTTCGCCCCAGGCAAATGTCTTCCTTCTATGTTTAAAAAATCTGGGAAAAGGAAGTAAATTGGAAAAGACAAATAGGGGGTAAAATCATGAGTATTTTGTTCATTACATTGTAAGAGCTACCCACTGCAAGCTGCTTGGACGGCCTTGCCGAGCGTCTTACCGACGTATGCATTGTGCCCACAAGCGTGTTCAAATCGCAGGAGTGGTAATGGCAACATGTATGACAGGATTGATTTCGTTCTTAAACCATCTCTAAGCAATGCTCCGATTAGAGTTGTCACTTCTTAGTGTCTGTGTATATTATTGAACTTGAAATGTGAAGATGGGGTTCTTTTTTTTTCATGAGATATTCTTGTCTGTTACTAAAACCATAAATGGTTTTGTAAATCGATCGTTGAAATTGCTCTGCTCTGAACATTGTCTTAATGATCCTTGTTCATGATGGATGATTTGATTGGTCCGCATAAATCATCCTCTAATATCCTCATCGGTTTACGGATTATATGCATCTTGTGTTTTAAAAAAATATATATATATGTATGTGTGTGTGTGTATATATATATATATATATATTATTTTTTACACAGCACGTTGTTGGGTCCCAACAGCACGCTGTTGATGAGGAGGTTATTTTTTAAAAAGTGTCTAGCATTCCTCATTGTCTCCGTGGACAATGCACTGTAAATTCTCGACAGCACTTTGTTGGTTCTGACAGCGTGTCGTGGTTATTTCATAGCGCGCTGTGGCTGGAGTTCCCCGTTTTATATTTTTTTCTTTGTCCCTGGTTGTGAGGACAACAACGCGCTATTATGGGTGAACAACGCGCTATGAGTTTTATATCTTTTTTTGTGTGCCCCTGTTTGAGAGGGCAACAGCACGCTGTTGAAGTTCAACAGCACGTTGTGGGTTATATATATATTTTTTTTATGCCCCTATTTATGAGCGCAACAACACGCTGTTGAAGTCCAATAGTGCGTTGTGGGTGCTTTTGGTAACTACTCTTCAGTTACGTTCTCCAAGGCCGCATGCTGATGCCAGGAGGACAGCGCACTATTGGTTCCTTGACAGTGCGCTGTGAGGGTTGTTTCAGAATTCAAATTGCCTTTTGCAATGTCTTTTCAAGCGGGAGTGGTTGCCCCCATTAATTGCAGCACGTTGTTGGGTCATTCACAGCGCATTGTTACCCATGTTTTGATATATAAAAAATGGGGGGGGGCACATCTTTAGTGTTTTTTTTTTCCTCTTCTTTCTTTCATCCTTCCGTCTTCTTCCTCGACATTCTCCCTCTCCCTCTCCTCTCACCTCTCTTTGTTTCTCGTTGCTCCATGGCTCCATAGAAAAAGAAGGCCAAGACGGCCTCGGCTTTGGCCGCTCCTACTGCTCCACAAATGTTCATTTCAAAGGAGGCTGCGCAAAAGTTCTGTTTCCTTTAGTCTCGATCGCTTGCGATGGAGTGACATTTTAACCTTGAATGCCTGTCGGATTACTCCTTCTTCACTAAGATCTTCTCTCGCGGGTGGGTACCTCTACTTTCCTTGCGTGGTTCGGCCTTTCCGAATTTAGTTTATTTTTTCTACGCTAACTACGAGTCGTCATCGACTGTGTCTTCTCTTGAAGAGAAGAAGCTTGAGTTGTATGTCAATGACATACAAATCACTGTCACCCCTGCCATGATCTCTACGATCCTTCAGATTCCTCTTAATCCCGATGGGATTCTTTATCCCCATGACTCAAGTTTTCCCTCCGATGATTTGCCTGGTCTCTCATGGCAAACCGTCATAGATCATCGGTGTACGTCTTCTGGGTTGATCCCAAAGTTAGCCATTCCTTCTAAGTCTCTCAAACTTCATTTTTATGTCTTGCGTATTTTGATTTTTGGGACTCTTTATCCAATTGTTGGAAATCTTAATGAGGTTAGACTTCCCGAAATGTTCATTATGTGGCTGATCGACACTGTCGTCCCATGTGTGTTCACACCGCCATTTGGTGCATCATTCGTGCACAGTGTATTAAACCTAGGGACCATGCGTCTATTCCATTTCCCATTATTTTGTCAAAAATTATTGCTTCTTTCATTGATGTCCCTACCTATTCGGTCACCACGCCCCAAGGTACTGATTTTCTACCGTCTTATCTAACCACGATTGAAAACACTTGGAAAGGTCACCATGATCCTTCGCGTCCACCCTCGTCCACCTTGGGTGCATCCTCCTCCACCGCAGTTGCGGCCTCTTCCGCTCGGACTCGTGATCGGGCTCTATCTAATATTGAATTTCAGAATCTAGTGTTCATTTTGACTTCGTCGATAGTACCCTTCGTGATCTCCGGAATGACATGGCTATAGTGGAGACTTGTGTGGAACAATTGATTGAATCTTTTGATCAATGGAAGGCATCAGTAGAGTTGGAAGATGTCTATGATGATGAGCAAGGTGGTGATGGATTGGGTGCTGGTGGCCCTGCTTGGTCAGGGAAGTATTCCTTTTACTTTTCTCAGTTTGAACCTTTTTCTTATTGGAGTATTGGTTATATATGTTGGATTTGGATTTTATTGTGTGATATTGGCTATTTCTGTTGGCCCTGATTTATTTTAGATATGGTCAGTACTATTTTTCTTTGTGGACATGTTTCAAAAAGTGACGGTTAGTTTGTGGTTGTTCATGGAAAGTTATATGGTGATGGATATGGTGGTTTGTTGGTGTTGCCTCCCTTTGTCAATTCAGACAAAAAAGAAGGAGAAAGGTAAATGTGTTTAATCTTGATGGATGGTATGGGTATGTATTTTGATTATAAAATGATTATTGGAAGTAGTTTTTTTTACCGTGTTTGTTTTGCAGGAGGCTCATCTTGGCTTAGGATAGGCATAGATTTAAGGGGACATCATGTGTCCATGTATTTTTTTTGCATCTTCATATAGATCAATGTATAGGATTAGTGGGACAATTATGTTGTAATTTGTTGTGATCAGATGTAAACATGTTTTTGTCGTAGAATGTGACAAAGGGGGAGATTGTTAGATCCTGTTTGTCACGTTCTAGTCCAAAATCCATGTAAATCTCCCATAGGATATGTGTGTGCCAAGATGGATGGGGTCTACCTTGATTAATCAAGGTTATCAGTCACATTCTCATAGACCTGCATTTTTAATCCTTAAAGGTTCTCTTTTGAAATGATATTAAATTAATTAGATGTAAGGTTGTATCCACAATGAGCACCCACAAAGCTGTGATGGTGTCCATAGCGCGTTGTCACTTGAATCACAGCGCATTGTCATACCCTGAGACAGCAAATCCGTACTTCAGGTTTCTTTTGTGAAAAGGGATTTTTGGACTTTTCCATTTTTAGGTTTTTAGGGCTTTTGATAAAAGTATTTTGAAAATAAGAGGAAAGATTAAGCAAGCAAAGAGAGCTTCTTCCTACTTGTGAGAAAACCCTAAACCCCATCTTCTTCAACCTTTGAAACTATTGAGATTTGCAAAAAGATTTTGATTCGAAGGTTCCTTTCTTTCTTCATCAACATTTTATTCCTATTAGCTCAGGTGAGTTGAGTGTTTTTGCTCAAGTGAGTTTAGTGTTTTGAGCCTGAGCTGGTAGCCTTGTGAGCATGGTGGTAGCAGCGATAATCTTGTTTTGTTTTGGGCTCCGTGAGGAGGATAACCTCTGGGATAGTCTGTGACCATTTAAGTGGATAGATTATAGCCTTAGGGTGATTCTAATCCACCGATCCAAGATGGATCCTTCTTCTTTACACATAAGCTTGTAGAAGCCTGGTGAGAGATTGTACAGAGGCAGACTCCCCCACATTTGTATAGATCTGCCATCAGATGTTGGATCTGATCTGGTTATAGAGATTGTAGTCTGGTGACTGGACCATTGTAGCGTCACTCAAGCAATGGACAACTAGATCGAAGGTTGTACTCAATCTCTTGCTGGTTCTATGTGTCTGGTCTATCATGGTCCTACAGCCTTAGCCCCACATATAGAACTTTAGAGGTTGAGGTTCCCTATGGATTCTTGAGATGGTAGCCTGGATGAAATAGTGCCTGCAATGATTTACTTGTTATGTTTTGACCCATCCCTGGATAGTGGCTCCCCTATGGGATAATCTGTGACCATTCAAGTGGACAGGTTATAGCCTTAAGGGTGGAATCATGACAGAGTGATGGCTTCGATCCTTTCTCCTCAGAGGTGATAATGTAGCCTCTGGACAGGATTTCTATAACATCAGATCTAAATCTGAGTTATAAAACTTCTCTGACCTTGGCTCAATAACGTACTTCTCACCCTTTTTATACTCATTTTCCACACTCCATCCATCCTCTCAACACTTTCTGTAGTCTAGACATTAAAATACTTATAATAAGTGACCTTAAACTCCCCTCCTTCTAGGACTGCCAGATCTGTAGACAGATCTTGAGGGACTACTAGAGATAGCTCCCTTGGAGCTCTAGATCACCTTTCCCTGTGAGACAAACTCTTACTTATCAAAACTTGCTACAAAGGACCCTGTATCTTGCAGGTCTAGGACTTCTGAGTTGTGCTAGATTCACCCCCTGTTTTACTCTGTCTTTGATTTTTAAATAACTTTCACCACCAACCAATAATGAAAGCACACCAGAAGTCACCTACAAGTTTTTGGCGTCGTTGCCGGGGAGAGATGATCTATTAGTAGACCCTTAGTTTTTGTGTTCTTAGTATTCTTTGCACATGTGAATAATTGATACTGCTGACATAATTTTGAACCTTTCTTGCAGATCTAGATAGCAACAGTGAAGGATAGTTGGACTGCAATTGGAGCTTAGCTACCTCTGTTTGCAAACTCTCTGACTTTTAAAGCTCTGTCTATCTTTCTTAATTTTTTTATTTCTAGCAGTATCTAGGATAGTTTAAATGTATTTTTTGAATAGTTGTAAACTAGTTAGACAAATTTGTTAGTGTATAATTATTCTTTTGCAATGTGCCTGCAAGAAGCTTTCCTTGCTGTTAGTGTGCTTGTATGCTAGGGAGGAGATCCCTCAGCCCTGCTTTAGAGCCTCTTAACCCTGAGTTAGAAAGGGGAAGGAGACTTAGAAGAGACAGGCACACCACAGGAGAGCCCCCAAGTGAATCTGTGACAGCAATTATGGGTGAAGAACAACCCAGAACCCTCAAGGAGTTGAATGCTCCGGATGACTATAACTCCCCTTTTAGCATTCAATTCCCTGATGTTCAGGGGAACTATGAGATAAAAACTTCAATCATCCAGATGCTGCCAGCTTTCCATGGGCTTAACAAAGAGGACCCTTACAAGCATATTGACCAGTTCTTGGCCTTGTGCACCACTTTTAATATCACTGGTTTGGGACCTGAGGCTACTAGGCTCAGACTCTTTCCCTTCTCTCTGAAGGATAAGGCGATGACTGATCGACCACTCTTCCCAACAATAGCATTGCTTCATGGAAAGACCTCTGAGACGATTCCTAACCAAGTTCTTCCCCGAGACCAAAACTAGCAGTTGAGGAAAGAGATTCTGCTTTGCTCAATCCCCAACCCGAGGATTTTAACCGATCCTTGGGATAGGTTTAAAGAGATGCTCAAACAATGCCCCCACCACAAGATCCCTGAGTGGCAGCTTGTATAAAGCTTCTACAATGGGATTGATGAGAAAAATAGAGATATGGTCGATGCCTCTTGTGGTGGATCCTACATGCACAAGACTGCTGAGGAGGCATGGGAATTGTTTGAGGTGATTAGTGAGAATGCTTTTCAAAAGCCATCCCTGGCAAGAACTAGTCAGGAATCTGAGTCAAAGGTGGGGCCTGCTGCTGGATCAAAAGGAAAAATTTATGAGGTGTCTAGGAACAATGACCTGCAGCTGCAAATGGCAAACCTCTCTATGAAGTTTGATAAATTATTGACTGTGATGCAACCCAGAAGGGCTGCTCATGTGGCGGAGGCATGTCTGATATGCCATTCCCCACAGCACACAGTGGAGGAATGTCCATCTGCAGGATAATTTCCTGAATTGATGTTGGAACATGCTGCTGCTACTCAATCTTATGGCCAGCAACAATTTGGGGGCTACAATAGGCAGCCATATGGATACCAGCACCAAAATGCTGGTTACCAATGGAGAGACCACCCAAATCTGAGGTGGAAGCAAGACAACTACATGCAGCCCGAGCAGATGTTTGCCTTGCCACAAAGGCCATAGCTGCAGTTCAATCAAGGGAATGCCCCTAGGTCTACCTTCCAACACCATCAGCAGCCCCATCAGTAGCAAAATCAGTTGGTCTTACCCCCTTCTCAACCTAGAAATACTTCTTTCGAGGACCAGGTCTTGACATCACTGCAAAACCTGGGATCCTTGACTCAGACTGTGAACTCTCATGATCAGAGCATCAAGAAGATGGAAGAACAAATTGGACAACTAGCGAACACCTTAGCCAAAAGAGAAGAGGGAAGGTTGCCCAGTCAACCAGTGGTCAATCCCAAGTGCCAATTTTTGATTGGTGAAGGATCCTCCGACCCTGAGGGGGATCTTTCATTAAATTAATGATTAAGAACTGTGCACCGTTGTATGATATGTATTCTATAGTTGATAGGAATTGTTAGCAATCTTGTTGGAATCTGAGTTTAGTGCTTTAATGCCTACTTTTATACCAGCTCCCTTTGTTTGATAATTTCAAGTGATTGAATGATAATGTAGTATTTGAATGCTTTTCAAGATGTCTGAATTTAATGCCTGGAAAATGTGGGAATTTGTAAATGCTTTATAATGCTTGGGGGTGTCCCTGGAAGAGAGTTTGTGAGAGAATCCACCCATAAAGTCACGATAAAACAGCTGACTCATGGGTGAGTGAATTCTAACTCGGTTAAGCCATCGCGGGGTTCTAATAATGGGTTTGGTCCCCTCTCGTGCAGTTCATAAAGAACTACTCTGTTTTGCTGTCGCGAGTTTCAGATATAACTGGGTGGGCTACCTCACGCAGTTTAAAGGAACATCTAATCTCGCGACCCATTCATTCCCAGCCTGCGAGCGGACATTTTCAAAGCGCGCCGAGCCTTGCGATATTTAAATCCTACCCCGTGCTGATTTTCCTTACTGCTTTCTCTTTCCTCTCCTACCAGCGAAACCCTAGCTCCCACTCCTCTCAACCTCTCTCCTCCAGCATCCTGTCTACAGTTCATTGTTCACTTTGAAATTCTGGATTTTTGTTCTTAAAGCTTCCATCAATAGTTGCCCCCTGCTAAGAGCTCCTGAGATCCATCGTGCGTCCAATTGAATAGAACCCTAACTTTTAGGGTTAGACTCAGCTCTTGGTTTTTCCTTTCAAAATTTCAACTGCACACTCACCAAGGAGAGTTGTGATGGCTCCTAAAAGCGCACCTGTGAAGAGAGCTAGGGACAAGGCCACTGTGGAGCCTACCCCTAAGAAAGCCAAGCCCTCTACAGCTCAGCACAAAGGGAAGGGGTGGTTCCTGAGGTGGCTGCACCAACAAGTTTTTGGCGCCGTTGCCGAGGAAAGAACCCGGGTCACCCGCGTGACAGGAGGGAAAGTTATTTAAAAATCAAAGACAGAGTAAAATAGGGGGTGAATCCAGCACAACTCAGAAGTCCTAGACCTACAAGATACAGGGTCCTTTGTAGCAAGTTTTGATAAGTAAGAGTTTGTCCCACAGGGAAAGGTGATCTAGAGCTCCAAGGGAGCTATCTCTAGTAGTCCCTCCAGATCTGTCTACAGATCTGGCAGTCCTAGAAGGAGGGGAGTTTAAGGTCACTTATTCTAAGTATTTTTATATCTAGACTACAGAAAGTGTTGAGAGGATGGATGGAGTGTGGAAAATGAGTATAAAAAGGGTGAGAAGTACGTTATTGAGCCAAGGTCAAAGAAGTTTTGTAACTCAGATTTAGATCTGATGTTATAGAAATCCTGTCCAGAGGCTACATTATCACCTCTGAGGAGAAAGGATCGAACCCATCACTCTGCCATGATTCCACCCTTAAGGCTATAACCTGTCCACTTGAATGGTCACAGATTATCCCATAGGTGAGCCACTATCCAGGGATGGGTCAAAACATAACAAGTAAATCATTGCAGGCACTATTTCATCCAGGCTACCAGCTCAAGAATCCATAGGGAACCTCAACCTCTAAAGTTCTATATGTGGGGCTAAGGCTGTAGGACCATGATAGCCCAGACACATAGAACCAGTAAGAGATTGAGTACAACCTTTGATCTAGCTGTCCATTGCTTGAGTGAGGCTACAATGGTCCAGTCACCAGCCTACAATCTCTATAACCAGATCAGATCCAACATCTAATGGCAGATCTATACAAATATGGGGGAGTCTGCCTCTGTACAATCTCTCACCAGGCTTCTACAAACTCAGGTGTAAAGAAGAAGGATCCATCTTGGATCGGTAGATCAGAATCACCCTAAGGTTATAATCTGTCCACTTAAATGGTCACAGACTATCCCAGAGGTTATCCTCCTCACGGAGCCCAAAACAAAACAAGATTATCGCTGCTACCACCATGCTCACAAGGCTACCAGCTCAAACTCCCATGGGGATTTCAGATCTAGTAGGTCCTGTGGTGGGGCTAAGGCTGTAGGACCATGATAGCCCAGACACACAGGTCACTTGGATCTGAATGGCCCTTAGAATCAGTCCTCCATTGCTTTGAAACATAGCCAAAGCGATGGTGGATCACAAGGCACCAGCCTTACACAGAGCATCTCACACATAAACACCAATCCCACAAAGTACAGATCCTATTATAGAACTTCCATTGATCTAATTCAAAAATACATACAAAGGCATAGCCAGCAAGTGCTGGACTATGGAGAGAAGGAAAGAAAAAGAAAATTACTTACTGCTAAAAAGAAAGAGAAAAGAAAAAATGATCTGAGATGGGTTCCCAGATGCCTAAACCTAAGCTCAGGTATGGGTTTATATAGTAGTGGGGTGGCGGCACATTAGGGTTAGGAAACCCTAATTTTAACGATGCCACGTGGCCTGATAATGATCCTTGGATGCCTCGGGGCGCGTGCACAGAGATTTGAGCATGGGAGTGCGTGCCCTAATCGCTGGAAATACCCAGAAGTTCCTCTGTTGAAGAGATGGAAGTTTAGGGTCAAAGCTTCGCTAGGTAGCTGTAGTTTCCCAGACTTGTCGCGTGGTAGCTCTTTGCTCTTTGCTCTTTGCTAGGATGATTTTACACTGAAGCTTCAGCCGTTGCGAGGTTGCCTTGGTTTTCTCTTCAGGCAGTCGCACGATAGAGAGTTGCGCTCTCGCTGGATTGGGCTTCGCGAGGTTGAATAGAAAACACAGTCTCAAGTGTCGCGGGGTTGAAATTCAAGCAGTCGCGAGGTCGATCGGTCTTCGCTGGGCAGCAGCGCGAGAACCTCGTGAACACTTCTCTTTACTGGACTTCGCGAGTTACCTCGCGAGGCTCTACTGAGTTTTGAACTGCGCGAGGTTCTATGTCTCACTTGATCTTCGCGAGATTGGCTTTGCCTTCGCCAGGATGTTTTCTTTCTTGAATGGTGCGAGAACTGCGCGAGGCGTTCTTCTTCTGATAATTGCATCCTGCGGCGCGCTTGCACGCGAGAATCTTCAAGCTCTCTCTCTCGGCCGTTGCGGCGAGCTATGCGAGATTGAGAGAGTCTGCTTTGGCCTGCGACAACATGCGATGTGTTCTACTCTTGAGCTTAGCGGCTGTCGTAGTTTGAGTTTCAAGCTCTTGGTCATTGATCTGTGCGAGGTTCTTGTAAAGTCTTGGGAACCTCGGTTGAGCTTGAGGCATATTTCTCTGAATCCTCTAAAGCTTGGGTCATTGCGAGGCTCATTTTAGGTGCGGATTGAGTTCATTCTTCTGGGATATCTGGTGCCAAAGCGGGCTCCTGTGAGTTCTGGCCTTATTTCACTGCTGATTATTACCTACACAAAACACTTAACAAGAACTTATTAGGTGGCTAAGGGTCTAATCAAAGGTTAAGTTAAGGGGTGAAAAGTGGTACTTTTCAAGTCTTAACAAAGCCCTAGAGACTAGGGTGTGATTCATAGCCTTATGCATCTCAAGGCGAATCGTTGTGCGATCATCAACGGTGGAGGAGTGCATTCAAATCAGAAAGCTATGGAGGCGACCTACGACGGGAAGTTGGATTGCATGGGGGTTGGATAGGGCATGTGCATTTGTCGGTATGTCATTCGAAACTCCTCGTACTCATTTATTTCATAGTGGATTTGGTGAGTGAACTTTGGTCCCGTGGCTTTTACCAGTGATTGAGTTTCCACGTTTATCTTGTGTTGTGGGTGATTGTTGGCGTTATTATAATCTTTAGATTAAATTAGAATTAATCGAATACTCGATCAAATTTCGTAGATCGATGGAATTTCATATTTTATTGCTTTCTAGTTTAGATTTATTTTCATGCATTTTACTGCCTTGTAAACATCTAAAAGTTTTTTATTTGAATTAACGACTCAAATTGAGAATTTGCAAATTAGTGTAACGGTTTTACTCTTCCATCTTCAATTTTCTTGAGTTTCATTAACGCCCAAATTTTAGGAAGATTGTTAATTAGTTTAAATCGGTGTTAAGGAATTCTAGCTTTTGATTGATGCCCAAATTCTAGAGGATTGAGATATAGTGTAACGGCTCTTTATTTTGTAAACATCTAAGATATGTAGGATTGTGATTGACGACTATAATCTGGAAGGAGGAAGATTTAGATTTAATTTATTTAAATTAGTTTAGACAACCCATTCTTTTATTCATATTTCTCTAGTAGTTTAGGTTCTTAAAGGACAAATAAAAGTTTTCAAACAAACGCAAATATATCAGAATAATCACCTTCCTTGTGGGAACGTGTTAATCAGTGAAAAATATCATTTTTCACCTCCTAACCTAACCTTTGATGGACCTTTAAGCCAATTAATAATGTGTTTTGAGTGTTGTTTTATAGTAGTAATAAACTGCAGTCATAGTGCAGAAATCCATCTAAAAGTGCCAAGAAGAGAGGAATCTGTTGAAGAGTTGTAGCAAAAAAGAATCACAACAGATCATGCTTCCGCTATGTATACAGTGGAGCAAAACAACAGTAGCATTTTCAACTGTGTGCACTCAAGCATGCTAGTACGACAATTGTGCATCATTCATCTTCATCTACATTAGTACACCAGTGCAGTGTATGTAATCCTGTCGAGATGCATCTTGGACATTTCAAGCAGTTACTAAAGCTTATAACCCAGCTACTCGAGTGGTAGTGAACCTGCCCAATGCTCCATTGATGAAGAGAAGAGCTATTTGAGAGGTTGCCTAAAGCTGCACTGATGAATTCGAGCATATCAGTGAACCTGTCGAGAGGATCTATTACTGAAATAGAAGCTGTCGAGAGGTTCCTTGAACCTATCGAGCAGATGGAAAAGGGCGGCCAACCTATCGGGTTTACTTCATGATCCTGTCGAGAAATGCAGCCAACCTATTGAACACATACCTGGAGCTGTGGTGAATCTCAAGCAGATGATCCAACTTGTCGAGAGGATGGCTGAAGCAAGTAGAGATGTCGAGTAGTTCAACTGAACATCTCGAGATCAAGTACAAAACCTATCGAGAGCTACAACTAACCTACCGATTTGTTTAAAATTGAAGCAGAAACCTATCGAAGGGTTCTCTTAACCTATCGACATGCAAATGCTGAACTTCTCTCTTGTCAGCTGAAAGTGAAAATCATTTTGTGCTTTAGTGCACATATCAAGAGGCTGTTAAACTGATTTGAGGGTACTTTGGGAATGCAAATGGCGTAGAGAAGAACTCCCTAACAGCCTCACATGTACTCAACTAGTTCTAACAAGATCGTGGGAGATTCTTGGAGGGAATGCAGCCACTTCAACAAGCCTGATAATAGATTTAATTCCCTTTAGATTTGATTGGCTAAAACAAATCTGAGACAATTGGGAGAAGTGTATAAATGGGGGAGAAACACAACAAAGAAATCATCGAGAGTTTGAGCAAAAATTTGAATTAGTTTCCCTCCAAAATTCTAGTCTTCTTCTCTCCTTTCCATTCTCTCTTTAGCCCAACCATGGTTGGCTAAATTCATTTAACAACTAGGGTGAGGTCAGATCCATAAATTGAGTGGTGAGATAGCTTTGTGTGAGGATTGGATAATGCAAAGACTACAAATCCGAGAGTAATTTGTTGTAATCTATATTAAATCAATTAATTGTTAGTTTTAAAGTTCATTTAATCTGTAGATCTTTTGATTTCCATCAAATCTCCATAGATTGTATGCCCCTGTGGATGCCTGAGCTTGTAGCCTTGCATCCACAGCATCTGTAGTGATTTTCTTGTGTCAATTTGGGCCCTTGGATTGAATGGAATCCTTAGGATGATCTGTGACCATTGAAATGGATAGATCATAGAATTACGATCAATTCAAGCATTTGGTTTAAGTTGGATTATTCTACCATGCATTTGAACTTGTAGCCAAATAAAGGATGGCTGCAGATCCATCCTCTGCACTGCTGTTTAACCAATCAATTTATCAATGAGACTAATCCCAGGCTGTTAATTCTCTACATTTGATTTTATTTCACCAAAACCTTTACTCTCTGATTCAAATCTTTCTTCTGCTCATCTTTGGATCATCCTTTAAATTGTTCATAATTAGATTTAATTTTCTGTTATTTTTAGTTCAAAGTGACAACCATAAAACCCCTCCTTCTTTTTCTTGCTTTGTTTTAAGTTAGAATAGGTTAGAGTGCCAGATCTGTAGCAGATCTAGAAATTTGCTAATTCTTAAATACATTTCCCTGTGGACAACCCTTACTTACCTTTTTAAAACTTGCTTCAATAGCCCTGGATTCTTACAGGTCTGTGTTTTATCTTTGTGTGCAAATTCATTTTGCTGTAATTTTCCTTTTTGTTTATTGTTTCTAGCATCTTAACAAGTACAAGGTAATCCAACAACAAGTTTTTGGCACCGCTGCCAGGGATTTTGTAGAGCTAGAATTGGTAGATCTAAGTTTTTTTTCTGTTAGGTTTTAGATCTGTTAAGTGTCTATGTTATTTTTGATTAATTGCTATTGTAGTTTTTTTGTAGTCTTCTAATTTTTGCAGATGTGGAGTTGTAGTCTGAAGAGGAGCATTTTTCTTGTAGCTGGAGCAATCCTTGCTTGAGATTGCATTTCTTATTCATTTAATTACATTATCACTTCTGTTCATTTTATTTTTAAATCAACAGCAGTAGTTTGTCTACTGTAAATTGTTGTTGCTGTCTCTGTAGTGTGTGTGTTGTATGCTAGGTAGATGATCTCTCAACCCAGAGCTTGTCCCTTTAGACCTTGAAGTTGAAAGGCTTTTTAAAACTAAGCACCTCCCGCACACCTGTTGTTAATTGTGAACCATTTGTGATGGAGGAGTAGCAAAGGACCTTGAAGGAATTTAATGCACCAGGGGCATATACATTCCCTTTCTGCATTCAATTCCCTGCTGTTCAAGGGAATTATGAGATTAAATCATCCATCATCCAGATGCTACCCTAATTTCATGGACTGAGTAAAGAGGATCCCTATAAACATATTGATGAATTCCTTGCTCTTTGCACCATATTTAATATTGCTGGCTTGGGAGAAGAGGCCACCATATTGAGGCTCTTTCCTTTTTCACTAAAGGACAGAGCTAGAACTTGGCTCTTCATCCTCCCAGCCCATAGTATACAGTCTTGGAATGATCTCCAATGCCATTTTTTGGCTAAATTCTTTCCCATGTCTAAAATCAGTCATTTGAGGAAAAGCATAATTTCATTTGCACAATCCCCAATTGAGGATTTCCATCAGGCATGGGAGAGGTTTAAGGAACTGTTAAAACAATGTCCCCACCACCAAATTCCTGAGTGGCAGCTTGTCCAAACCTTCTACCAAGAAATTGATCCCAAGAGCAGGGATATGGTGGGTGCCTCATGTGGGGGTACTTATCTCCACAAGACTACTGATGAGGCATGGGAGCTTTTTAATGTAATCAGTGAGAATTCCATATAGCAAGAGTCTCTATCTCGCAATGATATTGAGACTCCAGCTAAAATGGTAAGGGAAGTCACCTCTAGAGGGAAAATGTATGAGGTCAAATTGTCAAATGACCTGGAAAGGAAGGTGGATAGTTTGTGCATGAAATTTGATAAGTTGATGAGTGTGATACAGCCTAAAATGGCTGCACAAGTGGAAGAGGCATGTCTGATATGTCAATCTCTCACACACTCACTTCTTGAATGTCCCTCAGGTAGTCAATATCCTTATTTGGTTATGGAACAAGCTAATGATGCTCAGTATTTTGGATAGCAGCAAGTTGTTGGGTATTCATGGAGAAACCACCCCAATCTGAGGTGCAGGCAAGACAGTTTTCAAACCCAACAACAGGCAATGCCTTATAGGCCTGCCCAACCATACCAGTAGAATTTTTTCCCAAGACCTCAGTGTCAACAGCCAATGGCACAGCCTAGTCATCAAAATTCACTAGCCCCACCACTTGCTTGAGTACCTTCATTTGAGAAGCAGGTTCTATCCTCATTACAGAACCCGAGTTCTTTGTCCCAAACTGTTAATTCTCATAGCCAAAGTATTAAAAAAATAGAGGACCATCTGGGCCAGCGATCCAATACTTTGACTAGGAGAGAAGAGGGCATACTGCCAAGTCATCCATTGAATAATCTAAAAGGTCAATATATGATGGGTGAATCCTCTTCAACTCATGAAAAAGTAAAGGATGTTACTACCTTGAGAAGTGGTAGGCTGGTGGATAACAAAGTTGATGTTGATACCACTAGGAGTGCAGGATAAGAGAAATCAGCACACGACAATATGCAGCAGGAGCAGCATGTCAAAAATAAAGGGGTTGCTGATGAGTCCCAATAGAAAACTGAAAATAAAAATAAAGAAAAAAATGATGAAAAGGCTAAGGCTGCAGATGAGAAACCAGTCCTCATTTTCCATTTCTGCATGCTCTTCAAGCACCTTCTCCTTTTGATAAGGGGAATGTTAAAGTGTAGGAAATGATAAAAACCTTTAAACAAGTAAAGATTAATTTACCTTTGCTTGATGCCATAAAGCAAGTTTCAGCCTATGCAAAAATATTTTAAGAGATTTGTGTACTCATAAAAGACAGTCTAAGATTCATCTATCCAAGAAAGTCTTTTCTGCTGAGAAAGTAAACCAGGTTTTATCCATTCCAACCCCAGCAAAACTCCAAGACCCTGGAGTTCCCATAATTCCTTGCATTATTGGGGATCATACCATTGAGAAAATACTATTAGATCTAGGAGTCAGTGTTAACCTACTTCCATATTCTGTATATGAGAAGTTAGGCTTAGGAGAATTAAAGCCCACACATGTTGTCTTACAACTAGCTAACATATCTGAAAGGAGGCCTGTGGGAATTATTGAAGATGTGCTGATTAGGGTTGACAAGTTTTTTTATCCAGCAGATTTCCTGATTTTAGACATGGAACCTAGCAAGTGCACTACCTCCATCCCTGTTATCTTGGGCAGGCCATTTTTAACCACTACTAATGCTTGCATTGAGTGCAGGTCAGGAGTAATAGAGATATCTTTTGAGAATATGAAAGTTAAGCTCAATATTTACAATGCAGCAAATCAACCTTACTTGGTGAGTGAGGACTGTTTCATGATTGATTTGCTTGATGAGCTTGTTGAGGAGACCATGCCCAAGTTGCTGAATGATGATGATATTTTTGATGTTTTTGTAGAAATTTGGAGTGAAACTGTTGAATGGGAGGCCCCGACACATGTGACTGAGGAGGTGAAAACCTTGAATTCTACAGTGGGATCAACAAAGCACTCCCATTGGAAACTTGTTGTGTTGCCTCTGCACTCACCTTCTAAGGCACCTTTGTTGCCTTCACTCATCAGCCCACTAGATTTGGAGTTAAAATAGCTCCCAAATCTCTCAAATATGCATTTTTGGGAGTAAATCATAAATTGCCTATGATCATTTCCTCTTCCCTCATTGAGGAGCATGAAGAAGAACTGTTGTGTGTGCTTAAAATGTATAGGAGGGCAATAGCATGAACTATTGCTGATCTAGGAGGAATCAGTCCAGCTATTTGTATACATAAGATTCACTTGGAAGAGGGTTTCAAACCCTCTAGGGAGATGCAGAGGAAGTTAAATCCTCACATGCAAGAAGTAGTGATGAAGGAGGTGGTCAAATTACTAGATGCTGAAGTCATTTATCCCATTTCAGATTCTGAATGGGTGGCACCTACTCAGGTGGTATCTAAAAAATTTGGAATAATTGTTGTTATAGTTGATTCTGGTGAGCTGATTCCAACCAGGGCGACCATTGGTTGGAGAGTTTGTATTGCATATAGAAAGCTCAATTCTAAAATCAGAAAAGACCGCTTTTCACTGCCCTTCATAGACCAGATTTTGGGTAAGTTGGCAGGATAGGCCTATTATTGCTTTCTTGATGGATACTCTGGTTATAACCAGATTTTTGTGTATCCACAAGACTAAGAGAAAATAACTTTTACATATCCATTTGGCACCTTTGCTTATAAGAGAATGTCATTTGGACTATGCAACGCTCCTGCAACTTTTCAAAGGTGTATGTATGCTATATTCTCGGATATGATTGACCAGTTCTTAGAGATATTCATGAATGGTTTCTCTACTTTGGGGACTGTTTTAGCCAATGCATCACCTCAACCTAGTGCTGCAGAGATGTGAAGAGACCAACTTGGTCTTAAGTTGGGAAAAGAGCCACTGTATGGTCAATCATGGCATTATACTTAGCCATGTTATTTTTCACAGAGGCATAGAGGTTGATCAGGCTAAAATTAATTTGATTGCACATCTGCCCCCACCTAAAATTGTTAAATAGGTCAGATCCTTCTTGGGGCATGCTAGTTTTTATAGGAGATTCATCAAGGATTTTAGTAAAATTTTCAAACCTCTTTGTCACTTGCTGTATAAAGAGGTATCATTTGTGTTCACTAATGAATGTCTCACTGCTTTTGAGGTGTTAAAGAAATATTTGACCTATGCACCAGTCATACAAGCTCCTGATTATTCTCGGTCATTTGAGTTGATGTGTGATGCATCAGATTTTACAATTAGAGCAGTTTTGGGTCAGAGAAAGGGCAAACTACCTTGTGTAGTTGCTTATGCAAGTAAGACACTGATTGATGCCCAGTTGAACTATACCACCACTGAGAAAGAGATGTTAGCAGTTGTTTTTGCTTTGGAGAAATTCAGATCTTATGTTCTAGGATCTAAAATTGTTGTGTTTACTAACCGTTCAGCCCTGAAATATCTTTCGTCCAAGAAAGAAGCCAAACCAAGATTAATCAAATGGATCCCCCTACTACAAGAGTTTGATCTTGAGATTAAAGATAAAAAAAGGTGTTGAAAGTGTGGTAGTAGACTACTTGTCTAGAATCTTGAGTGTTGATTTTAATGGACTGCCTGTCAATGATTCTTTTCCAGATGAGCAAATTTTTGCCATCACGGTGAGTATGCCCTGGTTTGCAAACATTGTGAACTATCTTGCAGCTAGACGATGTCCAAGGACCTATTTTTCTCTCCGGTCAAATTCTATCTGTGGGAGGATCCTTACCTTTACAAATATTATGCAGACCAAATTATGAGGAGATGTGTTGCAGAAAATGAATTCCATGGCATTCTTTCCATGTGCCATGAGCAGGCCTGTGGAGGTCATTTTAGTGATAAGAAAACTGCTGCCAAAGTGCTCCAAAGTGGATTCTATTGGCCATCCTTGTTCAAGGATGCATTGGAGCACTGCAAAGCCTGTGTAAAATGTCAGAAAATGGGGAGTATTTCCAAGAGAGATTCCATGCCTTTATAACCCATACTTATGGTGGAATTGTTTGATATTTGGGGAATAGACTTCAAGGGTCCATTTCCTCCTTCCTATGGGTTTAATTTCATTCTTGTAGCAGTGGATTATGTTTCCAAATGGCCTTGAAGCCATTACTAGAAGAACCAATGACCAAACAATTGTTCTCAAAATTTTGAAGGATAATATTTTCTTTAGATTTGGGACCCCCAGAGCTATCATCAGTGATGGGGGGAGTCATTTCTGCAATAAACACTTTGCAAGCTTGCTTAAAAAGTACTCTGTTACACATAAAAGAGCTACTCCATACCACCCACAGGCTAGTGGGCAAGTGGAGATTTCCAACAGAGAAATCAAGCATATTCTAGTGAAAATTGTGAGGACTGATAGGAAGGACTAGTCCCTGAAGTTGCAAGATGCTCTTTGGGCTTATAGGACTGCCTATAAGACCCCAATAGGGACGTCTCCTTTCAGATTGGTGTATGGCAAAGCATGTCATTTACCAGTGGAGTTAGAGTATAAGGCCTACTGGGCCATCAAAGCATTAAATTTTGATCTAACTACTATTGGTCTTCAAAGGAAATTACAGCTGTCAGAATTGGAAGAACTGAGATTGGAGGTTTATGCCAATGCAAAAATCTACAAGGAAAAGGCTAAGGCTTTCTATGATAAAAATCTTCTAAGGAAGGAGTTTGTTGAAGGCCATAAGGTGTGGCTTTTTAATTCAAAACTCAAGTTTTTCCTAGGTAAGTTGAAGTCCAGTTGGGATGGGCCTTACATAGTGCTGCATGGTTCCCCATCTAGAGCTGCTAAGATCATGGATCCCAAAGATGGAAGGATCATGAAAGTGAATGGTCAAAAGCTAAAAATTTGTGTTGAAAATATAGTGGAGCCTGCTAAGACCATTAACCTTTAAGAACCTCCAAAGTGTGAATGAGTTTTAACATTGTAAATTATGTAACATAGCTGTAATGATTTTGTTGTTTTATTTTCAATCTTTTACTTTGTATAAATTTGTAATTCTGTTTAGTTTGTCTTTATGTATGATATCTGAGCTGTGGTGAGACCTGTCATGCATATATGCCTAAGAAATGAGTGGGAGCTGAGGTGGATTGATGATTGTTGTTGAACTTGGACAATACACAGGTGTGGAATAAAAATTGTTGAAGAATTGAGACCTGTCGAGGGGTTAAGTATATACTTCGACAAATTCTTAAGGTATCTCATGTGATTTCGACAGGTACTGATAACCTGTCGATAGGTTGAAAAGTTTGTTCGATAGATCCTGAAGGTGTATTGTGTGGATTTGACAGGTTTTGAGCACCTGTCGAGAGGTAAAGGAACCTCTCGAATCCTATTTTTTTTTTAAATAGCACCTGTCGAGCGGTTTGATGTACCCCTCGAATCTGACTTTCTGAAGCATTCATACCTGTCAAGAGGTTTGAGGAACCTCTCGAAACCTTCATTCTGGGGTTTTTGTCTTGTCATGTGTTTCAATTTTTCAACAGGTTGAATCAACCTATCGAAATCATCTTTTCATCCTGTCGAAGTTGTGTTTTTGCCTTTTAAAACCCTTCGATAGTTTTAATTTGGGCATTTATTCCTTGAGCTAAAAATTCATCTGTTTGTCTGCATGAGTTCTCCCTTCCATCTTTCTTCTCCAACTCAGTGGTTCCATTTCTAATTGTTCTTATGTTTTACAAGTTGTGCAAGCAGTAAACAGTTCACATTTTGCATCTGGCCTCTGCTGGTTTGGTGTTTTATATGTCAATTGCTGAGAAACCCTAGGTTTAGGGTAAGTTCTTCAGAGTCCTTGTCTCTGTCTTGTGAATTCTTTCAAATCTTTGGTTTGCAGTAGCTATCCTACTGTATGTGTTGTGTGACGGGTGATTTATGTGAAGTGATATTGTGTGGGTTGGAAGATTTTGTGTATTTGTGGAGTATCTATATTTTTAATGGCCGATCCTGAGCAATTTGAGGGTACCTTGACCGATTTACTCCAATCCCCTCCAAAATCCACTAGAAAATCTAGTAGGATAGCTACTTCATAGTCCAAAGTCCATGCCCTAGGTTTGCAAAGCAAAATCGGAAGCACCATGTCGTGCTCCACCATCATATCATTTTGTCAAACACCAAAATGGTCTTACACCATTGATGGTTTAAGATGTCGTAATCTGATAAAATCATACATTGAGGGGCAGTTGGCTCCAAAATCACTTTTTTGGAGATTTGAACCATCCGATGTGGGCACTCTAATATCAATAGTTGCTCTTAGTTTTTAGGCTGGTACAAAGTTCACCAAGTGGATGATTCATATCCACTTATAAGTTAGATTTTAATTTTTAAAAGTGCATCAATAGGATAATTCACATCTACTTGTTGGTATGATTCTATGGCCGAGACATGTTGAAATGATGGATTGCTGACTTTGATAATTTAGATTGATACCATGCTTGATTAGTGTAAGATCTAAAGTCTAATTGTCAAATGTCATAATCTGACCGTCTGATAGTAGGCCCATGATCTTAAGATTTGTTGTGTCGAAGATTTAGCTAAAATCGAATCTCTACCATATGATTCAAAGAAGTGAATTGTTTAAGGATATAAAATTGGGATGAGAATGAAGAATGTTAGATTGTAAATATAGGGACCACATTTTCAAACCAATTCAAATCACACCATATCTCGCTGACATATACTTTATCTCGCCCATCTCAAACGAGATACCTACTGTATGTGTTGTGTGACGGGTGATTTATGTGAAGTGATATTGTGTGGGTTGGAAGATTTTGTGTATTTGTGGAGAATCTTTATTTTTAATGGCCGATCCTAAGCAATTTGAGGGTACCTTGACGAATTTACTCCAATCCCCTCCAAAATCCACTAGAAAATCTAGTAGGATAGTTACTTCACAGTCCAAAGTGGATCCACCTGCCAAAAGGAAGATAAGTATGGACAAATCTAAGATATCCCCGAAATCTAAAAAAGCCAAGACCATTGAGGACGTTACTGGGCTTGAACCTGCGCCTGAGCTTGAATTTGATTCACTCACTACTCCTAATGAATTTGTGGATACACTGAGTCTGATACCTGAGACACTTTTTGACCTACCCTATTTCACTAAGGTAGAGGAGTGTAGTAACACTTTAGCCTATTTGGATAAGGCTTCTCTGATACCTATTTTGACTCCTTTGAAAGAGACAATGTACCCAAGATTGGTTAAATTGTGGTATCAGAACATAAGGATAAAATAGATGCTAGGGGCAACTAACCCTGTGATTGTGGTTCTAATAGATGATTAGGAAACAGTAGTGGATGTTAGAGACATTGGCTTTGTGTTGGGGGTTCCATTTCTGTCTTA
Source organism: Chloranthus sessilifolius (assembly GCA_021018995.1). NCBI lineage: Eukaryota > Viridiplantae > Streptophyta > Magnoliopsida > Chloranthales > Chloranthaceae > Chloranthus > Chloranthus sessilifolius. Next base: position 48,066,108 of record CM037596.1, read on the forward strand.
TCTAGCCAGCAGTTTAGGAGTGCCTAATAGTGTGTCATTTCGGGACATGGCCAAACATTTAATTCAAGGAATTGTTGGATCTGGTGAGTCTTTGATGAGGAGAGATTTGATCCTAGTTTGTTATTCATTGATACCATTATGAGGAAAAGTGCCTTTGTAACTGGGCATGAACAGGAGAGAAGAACCCCCATAGTGGATGCCCTCTACTTTTTCTCCGCAGGCCCATTTGTCAATGTCGCTGAGCTGATATTTAAGGGAATGGTTGATATTCATGAGAAGAACAAGAAGAGACAACTAGTGAAAGGTTTACCATATAGTAGGATCATTACAGCTTTGTTGAAAAAAGGGAAGTATGTGTTTCCAGCAGGAGAACCAATTGAGAAATTGACTCCTAAGGAATTTGGGAAGAGAGCATGGTCAACCAGTATGACCTTGATTGTGAAGAGGAAGAAGCAAGTTGAGAGCCTTCTGCCAACAATCATAATGGTCACCACAGCAGTTATTGCTCCTTTGATCATTTCTGCATTTGTGCCTATGGCCACTGCAGTCAGTCTTGTCCCATCCAGTATCACTACATCTATTCCCATATCTTCCATGTCTGCACTTATGCCTTCCAGTTACACATCCATACCTTCTACCATCACCACAAATACCCTTGTGTCAGCTCCCCCTACCATTGACCCATTAACCTTGCCCACACTTACCATTACAACCACATACCAGAGGAAATTCTAATAACCTAAGCCAGCACCCACTACACCTAGCCATCCATTCCCAGTTTAGGAATTACAATCCCTATCCCATCTCCACCATCGACTGAAATACCATTTGAGACTAACCTTGTTACCTCCATTTCCCCTATCCATACCCAGGATGTAGGAGCATTTCACTTCTGAGGGGTATTCATCCCTGATTGACTCCATTTTGGTGGATATTGGGCATGACTACACCCCACTCCCAGACTCTCCACAACCTACCCCCTTCCAACATGTTTCCACATCACCTTTTCAACCTATTCCATCCATTCAACTTGTTACACAAATACAAACCTTTCCAGACTCAATTGTTCAAATCTTTTCCCTTCTCACATCCATCCAAGCTCAACTCCTTACTAACACTGAGAACAAATTTGTCATGCAAACTTGCCTCCATTCCATTCAATCCACCCTACTGCCATCTACCCCTATCTCCCAACCCCTAGTCCCTTCACTTGTTCCTGTATTTTCTCCACAACCTTTAAATTTTATAGCCACTGCCACTGCTACCACTCAGATAGACATTCATTATGAGGACCTGATCCCTATCCCCACTACCTATGCCTCTTCCTCCACCCAGACAGATTTTGTGGAGGAGGTATCCATTATTCCACCCACCCAGGCCTCTACCTCTACCCAGACTGACCCTTTCGAAGAGGAGCTGCCACCAATCCTTCAACACCCTTCAACTGTCCCAGCATCCTCAACCATGATCCTGGCATCATCAAACCCTGTGCCCCCTTTTGCCACCCTGAAATGTGCCATGATTGCCAACCCTTATCTCCACAGAGATGTCATCAAAGGGATGGCTGAGCTTTAAACTTGGGTGAAGCATCCATTGGTAGCTGAAATTGACCAGCTGAAGCTAGATCATAGAGTGGAGAAGCTGCAGTGAGAATAATTGTACAGTCATACCCTCAAATTATATGAAGAGGCGAAGCAAAAGGCTGAGATGTTGGCCAAACTGGCAGACACCCTGCAATCAACCATCTTAGGCCGGAAGACAACCTCATCAGTTGGGGTGTCCATCAATGAGCCCACCATGCTCCAAGGCAGCACCAAGCCTCAGAAGTCAGCTGCCAGAAGGACAAAAGCTAGTGCTGCCAAACTGAAAATCTGAAGAAGGAGAATTTGAAGAAGGATTATGCTAAACTAGCTGAAAAATATGGATGGGACCCAATGACTTTCTCCAGCTCATATTCAGATACAGATTAGCTCTAGGACTTCATTCAATCACTTTGTAATTAGATGTTCATTTTTAGGTATGTTTGTCATATAGTGTTTAATTGCAGTCTTTTGCATGTCTACTATATTGTCAATTTTTCTAGTTAATAAAATTTGTTGTTTTTTGTGCCTCTATAGATAGACTTTATTTCTTCTATTTTTTTTACTTGTTAGTAGCATTGTTTCTTGTTTTACTACCCTGCTGCCTCTCCACAGGTATCTTTTGAAATAGCAAGGACACTGTTCCTCATAGGTTTGGGGGTATGATAGGGTAAAGTTGTAAAATTATGAGATAGTTAAGACAAGTGCAGTGGTGTTAATAGGATTATAACAAATTTAGAAAATTTTGAAATTGAGCAATTTTGAAAAAGGAAGATTTAAAATGTATAGTGAACTGTTTAATGCTAGGATCTTTTAAAAATTTAGCACTTTCATGCAGGAGATCATCAAGAAATTTTTGTCACAATCAATATATAGTGAACCAGTAAGGTGAGAAAAAGGTAAGAACATGCCTTATGAGTAATGGAAGACTATACCCAGTGAGATTTGGGCATGGAAAACAATTCTTTGATGAGTATTTTGGCAATTTTTCGGCTCTAAGGACTGGTTGAACCTATTCTTTTTCACTAGAAGTTGTTCACTCCAAGTTAAAACAGTTTGACAATACTCATGACACTGAAGACAAGATGTAAGGTCATCCTTTAGATAGTTTGAGCTTAAAGTTTCCTACCTTTGAATTACCCTTGATACACACTATTTGAGCCTTAAAAATCCAAGTTTTCTTTGGCAAAGACCAGAGAATTTAAACCCAAACTTCAATAACTTGATTCAACCTGACCCTCAATCTAAGATTTCAGAAGGTACAGGAGAAGAAGCTAAAGAAGGTGAAGATGGTTTAACATTTGGTGGAAGAAAAAGAAAGGACATCTGATGGCAGCTGTGTGTCAATGGTGTAGCTGTGGCATTCCAGCTAATTAAAAAATAATAATAATAAATAATAGAAAAATAAAACAAAAAGGAAAAGAAAGAGAAGTCACTTCATTTGAAAATTTGAAAAGAAGATAAGAAGTTGATCACTTTGAATCTGAAAATATTAAAGAAGATGAAGTTGTGCTAAAATGAAGGTTGTGAAGTTATAAATCACCTCTTTACCTTACTGATTGCTCAACTTTTGAATCCCTTTATACCCTTTTATTCTTTATAATCTCATCCACAAGCCACATTACAAGCCCATAAAAAAGACCTTACTGGTCTGAAGTTGATTGAGCTGTCATGTGGAGATGAGGAGCTATTTAATCTATGATGGAATTAGTAGAGGATTTCAGAAATTAGAGCAACTGTCTATGCTCATGCTTGCAATTCTATTTGAGGGCTGTAACTGCTCTTCATATGGAGTGAAATTGAACCCCTTCAAATTCATTTGTGAGAGTAGGCCTTTGAGAGAATTGGGTCTGAAAATAGATTTATTGGGGCACTGTTTAAACCTGATTCTCAAATTAATGGTGAACTATATACTGGCTTACACATATTATTCTCTTGATGATTTCAGATTGGTTGTGATGGGTTGCATAAGAATTTAGGTATTAAATTGTTTTACAATTATAGTTTTAAAACTTCTGAATTTGAAAAAGCAAAGTATGGAATGAAGATGAGTTTGTTGAAATCTAACTTGTCACTGTTGCACTTAATTTAACTATGTTCATAAGGCAGTTTGTGGGTACCTTCACTGGAAACCCTCAAGAGACTTCACTCCTCCACTAGAGATCACCTAGGGGTTTAAAAGACTTGATGCATATGCTAAATGCATCTGTGCTCCCCATATAAGTGGCATTTCTTTCTTTTGATGATTTTTTTTAATTTCTCCTTTGCTTAGGGACTAGCAAAGCTTAGGTTTCGGGGTGTGTTAATTAGTGAAAAATACTATTTTTCACCTCCTAACCTTACCTTTGATGAACCTTCAAACTGATTAATAATATATTTTAAGTGTTATTTTGTAGTAGCATTAAATTGCAGTCATAGTGTAAAAATCCATCCAAAAGTGCCAAGAAGAGAGGTATCTGTTGAAGAGTTGCAGCAGAAAAGAATCACAACAGATCATGCTTCAGCTGTGTATACAGTGGAGCAAAACAACAGTAGCATTTTCAGCTGTGTGCACTCAAGCATGCTAGTATGACAGTTGTGCATCATTCAGCTTCATCTACATTAGTGCACACCAGAGCAATATATGTAATCCTGTCGATATGCATCTTGGACAATTCAAGCAGTTACTAAAGCTTATAACCCAACTACTCGAGTGGTAGTGAACCTATCGAATGCTCCATTGATGAAGAGAAGAGCTATTCGAGAGGTTGCCTGAAGCTACACTGATGAATTCGAGCAAATCAGAGGACCTGTCGAGAGGATCTGTTATTGAAATAGAAGCTGTCGAGAGGTTCCCTGAACCTATCGAGCAGATGGAAAAGGGCAGCCAACCTATCGAGTTTACTTCATGATCCTGTCGAGAAATGCAGCCAACCTGTCGGACACATACCTGGAGCTGTGATGAATCTCAAGCAGATGATCCAACCTGTCAAGAGAATGACTGAAACAAGTAGAGATATCGAGCAGTTCAACTGAACCTATCGAGATCAAGTGCAGAACCTGTCGAGAGCTACAACCAACCTATCGAATGGTTTGAAATTGAAGCTAGAACATATCGACACATGAATGCTGAACTTCTCTCTTGTCTGCTGAAAGTGAAAATCATTTTGTGATTTGATGCATGTGTCAAGAGGCTACTAAACTGCTTTAAGGGTACTTTTGGAATGCAAATGGCGCAGAGAAGAACTCCCTAACTACCACACATGTTCTCAACTAGTTCCAACAAGATCGTGAGAGATTCTTGGAGGGAATGCAGCCACTTCAGCAAGCCTGATAACAGATTTGATTCCCTTTTGATCTGATTGGCTAAAACATATCTAAGACATTTGGGGGAAGTGTATAAATAGGGGAGAAACACAGTAAAGAAATCATCGAGAGTTTGAGCAAAAATTCGAATTAGTTTTCCTCCAAAATTCTAGTCTTCTTCTCTCTTTTCCATTCTCTCTTTAGCCCAACCATGGTTGGCTAAATTCTTTTAACAACTAGGGTGAGGTCAGATCTGTAAATTGAGTGGTGAGATAGCTTTGTGTGAGGATTGGATAATGCAGGGACTACAGATCCGAGAGAAATTTTTTGTAAGCTATATTAAATCAATGAATTATTGGTTTTAAAATTCATTTAATCTGTAGATGTGTTGATTTCAATCAAATTTCCATAGATTGTATGACCCTGTGGATGCCTGAGCTTGTAGCCTTGCATCCACAGCATCTATAGTGGTTTTTTTGTTTCAATTTGGGCCCTTGGATTGAATGGAATCCTTAGGATGATTTGTGACCATTGAAGTGGACAGATCATAGACTTAAGATCAATTTAAGCCTTTGGTTTAAGTTGGATTATTCTACCTTTCATTTGAGCTTATAGCCAAATGAAGGATGGCTGCAGATCCATCCTCTGCACTGTTGTTTAACCAATCAATTTTTTAGTGAGACTAATCCCAGGCTGTTATTTCTCCACATTTGATTTTATTCCACCAAAACCTTTGCTCTCTGATTCAAATCTTTCTTCTGCTCACCTCTGGATCATCCTTTAAATTATTCATAATTTGATTTAATTTTCTGCTGTTTTTAGTTCGAAGTGACAACCATAAAACCCCTCCTCTTTCTTTTTCTTACTTTGTTTTAAGTTAGAATAGGTTAGAGTGCCAGATCTGTAGCAGATCTGGAGATTTGCTAATTCTTAAATACATTACCCTGTGGACAACCCTTACCTTTTTAAAACTTGCTGCAACAGCTCTGGATTCTTGCAGGACTGTATTTTATCTTTGTGTGCAAATTTCTTTTGCTGTAATTTTCCTTTTTGTTTATTGTCTCTAGCATCTTAACAAGCACATGCTAATCCAACAATAGAACGATCCTATACTAATGCTGTAATTTTTATTGTGCGCTTGCAATAAGTTAAGACTTGGTAAGATTAAAAGGCCGAACAAGGTTTTGACGCTATTGCCGGGGAAGCGGATTTTATTCTTGATTTTTTTTTTTTCCTGAAACCAATATTTGTCTTTCTATTTTTATTGTTCTTTATATTTTTTTCTTTCTTTCATCACTTCTTAATCTTTTGCAGGTTTATTCGGAGCAGCGAATCAAGGTTTCAACACTTCTTCTGACAAGAGAAGCTAGAGGCTCAAATTGGTTTTCTCTCCTTGCGTTCTAAAATAAAAATCAGATAAAACTAAAAACACAAAAATATTTACCTGTCTAGTGTATGCATTCCACTCGAACTCTAAGTTTAGATTTCTTCAAGTGTGACCTAGAAATTGAAAGGACTCACTTGCGGAACTTAGCATCAAACCAACCTTTTACAAGAGAATTTCAATCTATGGCTGACGATCGTTCCATTCAAGCACACTTCAGCCTAGTTACTCTGACTAACCCCTCTTGTATAGTTATACTAGAGGTTGCAGCCAGACAAAATTATGAAATCAAGCTCAATACACTACAAGCTGTACCCATCTTTCATGGGCTTGATCGAGAGGATCTCTACCAACATCTAAGAGACTTTATAGAGCTTTACACAATGTTACAATTGTTGGCGGCTAATGATGAGGCCGTTAAATTACCGTTGTTCCCCTTCTCTCTTAAAGACCGAGTGAAAGCGAGGCTAATTTCATTGCTTGCTAGAAGTATCACCACTTGGGAAGGACTGTAGTCCAAGTTTTTGAACAAGTACTTTCCGATTGGTAAAAGTAATCAGATTCGCTAGGTAATTCAAGACTTTAGGCAATTGCCTGGAGAATTATTCCACGAGAGTTGGGAATGCATGAAGGATCTACTGAGAAAGTGTCCTCATCATAATGTACCAAATTGGTCCATTGCTCAAAGTTTCTATCAAGGGTTAACTGAGACCAACCAGTCTACAGTTGATGCCACAAGTGGGGGAGCTTTCATGGCTTAAAATCGTCAACAATCTTAGAACTTATTTGAGAAACTGGTTGATAATTCAAAGCAGAAACAAGCTTTATTAAGATCTGATACAGATGTGATTCGCCACACCCCGCTTGCGAGGGGTGGTCTTTACGATATTAGGAAAGACAAAGTAAAGGAGGATGACATGAGTGCAAAGGTTATAGCTCTTGAGTAGCAAATAGCAACATTAATGAGTGTCAAACCAAGCACTCCAAAAAAATATTTAGCAGCTTGCTCGAATTGTCAGAACTCAACCTATGCCGAGAGCCCTACTGCGCCATCATATCAAGAGGTGGTGGAGAAGAAACAATTAATGACCTTTCAAAGGGGAGACTATGGGAACACATATAACCCATTGTGGAGGAACCACCTAGGATTTTATTATGGATCTGATGAGTAGTGAAATATAATGATATTTCACCCCTAAATACTTACATTTAGCTATCTGATGAAAATTACTAGATTTGAAGTGTTTCAGGTAAATAAAATGCAAGTGCATAAAACAGCCCAAGAATTCCGAAAATAATGTCAAAACACTGCAACCATGGGTCATCGAGAACTTGGTGCAAATTACAGCTCAATTTAGACCTTCAAAACGTCATATTTATGAACTTGCTAAAACACGAAAGTTGTAGAGCTTTCTATCATCTTTCGAATGCCATAGGAATCATGTCAATCCGAGTTCGGCGTAGAACGTTATGGCTAAAATAGTGAAGTAGTGTCTGATATAAAGTTGGGCCAGAGTTCACGGAAATCTGGGAAGGTCGATTAATCGACCTTACACTTGATTAATCGAGGAAAGTGACGAAGTCTGACACAAAAAGTACCTTTTTGGTTGAAAAATTATAGGAGGTTGATTAATCGATCTTACACTCGATTAATCGAGGTAAGCAAAGGAGTTTGAAACAGAAGTGACTCCGTAGTGCAAATTTTTAGGAGGGTCGATGCATCGACCCTATAAGGTCGATTAATCGACCTTGACTTTTTGAGCCAGGAAACTTGCGCGACTTGGAGAGTATTTAAAGCCAAACCAACAACTCGAGAAGGGAGATAGCTAGATGTAGAGATAGAGATTTTTTCCTTTTTATGAGAGCTTTGTTCCTTTAACCTTTTTAGCATTCTTTTCTTCAAGAATATTGTTTTTGTTCAATTGATTCCTAGTTTAAATTTAGAGATTAGTAGAGAGCATTGTTTTAACTTCGTTTCTAAAGATCATCGTACTTGTGAATCAAACTTGGATCAAAGAATTTCTATTGAAGGTTGAGGTATTTTTAATTAATTAGATTAATGTTATTTTTTCGTTATTATTTGTTTATGTCATTTCATTACAACATGTATGGCTAATTTCTTAGGGATGGGGATCTAATGATTCCCATCCGAGGGATGTAATTCTAATAATATAAATTTAAGATTAAAATATGAGATTTTATTTTATGGTTGTTATGTTATCACGAACGGATGAAATCCCCGCCACTAACTGGGATCGAGTGTGCCAAGTCATGCCCTGGATCTCATATCTGTGAAGGTACTTTTACCCCAATCATTGTTATATGGTCTTTTTGTTTTGATCATGTGGATCTACTTATGATTATGATCCGGGATCGAGTGTGCCGAGTCATGCCTTGGATCTTGGATCTGTAATGATTTTATCTTAATTACTCCCTAATCTGAAATCAAGTGTGCCGAGTCATGCCCTTGATCTCAGATCTATGGTGGTATTCTTGTTGGAGTTTTTACCCATTTTGGGAATGATTTCTATTTGTATCTGAGATCAAGTGTGCCGAGTCATGCCCTTGATCCCAGTTCTATATATGGAAATCAACTCTGAAATTAAGTTTCGATTGCAGGGATGCAATGTCGAAACTATCCGAGTTTTAACCATTAATCTTCCATAAAAAATATTTTTCAATGGTATATCTCATAGTTTAATCCTTAGATTTGTATTACGGGAAGAACAAACGAAAGATGGGAGGATTTAGCATCTTCATCTTTACTTTTATTCTTGAATTATCAAATAAACTTTATTTTGTAGTCAGTAATTATCATCTCACAAAACTGCCTAAATCATAATATTGGTAGGGTACTGTTAAATCTTGATAGATTTCTTGAATTACTGCTTCATCTTTTTAGATCTTCTAAAATAATTCTCGTGGGAATGATCTCGTACTCTGCACCCACTATCTACAATATGATTCGTGCGCTTGCGAGTAAAACATTACAATTGAAAATCACATCGAGTTTTTGGCACCGATGCTGGGGGCTAAATCAAGAAAATCTAAATTTTTTTAGGAAATAGATAGTTAATTTTAGGAATTTCCATGGATTAAAACAGTATATCTGCTAAAAAAATAAAAAATAAAAAAATTCCTCTGTCCTTTGTCGATTAATCGAGTCTACCACTCGATTAATCGACCTCTGTCTCGATTGATCGAGATTCTTACTCGATCAATCAAGATTCAAAAAAAAAAAAAAGGTTTTTTTCCCTTTTGAGGTTTTCCTTCTTGAAACCTCCACTCTGTGCGTCATTTGCATGCACACTAGGTCTTCTAAAGAAAGAACTTTAGAGCCTTTAAATTCTGAGATAGAACATGCTTGCCGGTCAAATCGTAAGGACGCTAGATCAAGACACAAAAATTTTCAAGTGAATCATCCACTGAAGTTAATATGACTGACAACATGAATGGCCAAATCGAACAAGGATAAGAGGAAGAACCAACATTGAGAGAACTGTTTTCTCCAATCACTATAAATACCCCATCATGCATTGTATACCCCGCCACACCTAGCGGCCGGTTTGAAATCTGTACAAATGTCATCCAAATCCTTCCAATCTTTCATGGCGTGGAGAGAGAAGATCCATACTAGCACGTTAAAGACTTCGTTGAAGTCTGCTCATCTGTATACCAAAACTTCAGCGAAGAATCTGTTAGGCTACGCTTGTTTCCTTTCTCTATAAAGGATAAAGCAAAAGCCTGATTAAATTCTCTATCGGGATCCATAACCACCTGGGATCAGATAGTCAAAAAGTTTCTGTCAAAGTTCTTCTCCATGACGAAGACGAATGTCCTTAGACGTGAAATCACGGATTTCACGCAAGAAGAAGATGAGATATTATATGAAGCTTGGGATAGATTCATGGATCTCCTACTAAAATGTCCACACCATGGATATTCAAAGTGGAGATTGGTCCAGTGTTTCTACAATGGACTAAGTCAACTCAACCAAATAGACATCTGGTAGAGTCAATGAATGGCGGAGGATACCTCAGCCTCAAAGAAACTGAATCCTATGCTTTCCTAGAAAAGCTGGCTGAGGATTCCCAGCATTGGGATGTCACAAAGACTCGAGAACAACCAGTCAAAGCTCGTGATCAAGCCGGAAGTTCAACCAAGAAGAGAGGACTATACGTAGTGAAGGATTCTCTGAATCTGATGGCTAAAATTGATTTCCTCACTCAACAAGTGGAGGAATTAAAATTAAAGAAGAATGTGCATATATAAATACACAACCCGAGCCATGTTCAGTCTGTGCAAGTCCAATGCATATAGCAGATGACTGTCCTTCAATGCAGAACTACCATGAAGACACATCTGAATAGCTAAATATTATGAATAACTATGGGCGGAATCAAGGAAATGTTTTCAATGAGAATAACCCAAATAGTTGGAGAAGCCACTCAAATTTCTCATGGAAACAAGATAATCAAAGAATACAGCCCAGAAAATAGGGGTGGAACCTCTATCCCTAACAAATTTCAACCAAGGATCGCAGTAAAACTATGGTCAAGGACAATTTCAACAGGAAGGGTTCAATAATCCAAATCAATTTCAATATAATCGAAATCAGGTTGGGCAACCACGACAATTGAACCAGAATTTTCAGTTTGCACAACCAATGGGAGGTTATCAAAACCAACCACAACAAAATTTTGTGCCAATATTTCCACCACCTGAATTTAACAATCCACTGGGTAATACTGCCCAACGTCCCCCTACACAAACTCCTTTTACTGAGGACCTGTTGAAACTTATCCATTCTCACACATCCTCAATCTCAAAAATAGAGACCCAAATTGGACAATTGGCAACTTTTCTCTGTGAAAGAGAAAAAGGATCGTTTCCTACCCAACCAGTCCCTAATCTAAGGGGTCAAATGGTTGTTGAACAAACACCAACTTCATCATAAGATGAAAATCAATAATAAATTTGGGCGATCACAACGTTGAGATCTGGAAAGCAAGTCGATAACAAAGTAGTGTTGCCAGAGGAGGAGAGAAAGTCTGATGGAGAGAAGAAACCTGAAGAGAAAGAAGAAATTGAGGAAAAAGTACAAGCAAAAAAAATAACAAAAGAAAAGAGTGAACAGAAGAAAAGTTTTGTTCTTAAAGCACCGTACCCGCAAAGATTGATGGCACCACGAAAAAATCGCGATGTGAAAAGAATAAATGAGATTTTTAAGCAATTAAAAATTAATATTCCCTTCCTGGATGCCATCTGACAAGTGTCTGCTTATGCAAAATTTTTGAAGGAATTGGTCACAATCAAAAGAAAAACAAATATCCCAAAAAAGGCTTTCTTAGTCGAGCAGGTTAGTTCAGTGTTGCAAGTAAAGCTCCCAATTAAATATAAGGACCCAGGTTGTCCTACAATCTCAATCGTCATTGGCGATAATCGTATTGATCGGGCCCTTTTGGATTTAGGAGCGAGTGTCAATTTGTTGCCTTACTCTATTTACAAGGAGCTCGAATTGGGAGAGCTTAAGACCACTGCGATGACCCTTCAGTTAGGTGATCGGTCAGTAAAGATCCCTCGAGGAATTGTGGAAGATGTCCTCATTAAGGTGGATTCTTTCTACTTTCCTGTAGATTTTATTATTTTAGACACTGAACCGGTACCAAATTTGAAGAATAGCATTCCAATGATTCTAGGAAAACCATTCCTAGCAACCTCTAACGTGCTAATCAATTGTCGAAACGAGATCATGAATCTATCATTCGAAAATATGGCAGTGGAACTCAACATATTTAATATTGCCAAGTAACCCATGGAGGATGATGAACATGCACAAGCCTGCATAATCGATGAAATCGTGGAAGAAATATTTCATGCATCAGAAATTGAAGATCCTTTAGCACCTTGTCTTACGCATTTTGGAGAAAATTTTGATGTGGATCAACTGATCCAAGAAGTGAATCACATGTTGGACTCCACACCGCTTCTGGGAGAAGAAAAGAAAATAGATTTTGGAGATCAAATTGAATTAATCAAGGAAAAGCCGAAGGAGGAGGAGAAAGTGTCCTTAGAACTTAAACCACTTCCGAAAAATCTTAAGTATGCCTACCTAGGGGAGAATAAAACTCAACCCGTCATAATCTGATCAAAATTGGATGCGAATCACGAAGACCAACTCATGAATGTGGTCAAAGATCACAAAAGTGTCATCGGGTGGTCGATAAAAGATATCAAAGGCATTAGTCCGACGGTGTGTATGCACCGGATCCATTTGGAAGACAATGCTAAGCCTTCTAGGGAACCACAGAGGAGATTGAACCCTATAATGCAAGACGTGGTTCGAAATGAGATAATAAAACTTTTAGATGTTGGAATCATATACCCCATCTCTGACAGTAAATAGGTTAGCCCCACACAAGTGGTCCCCAAGAAGTCGGGAGTCACAGTGGTGAAGAATGAGGACAACGAACTAATTCCTACAAAAATTTAAATAGGTTGGAGAGTGTGTATCGATTATCGGAAGTTAAATTTGATGATGAGGAAAGATCACTTCCCACTTCCGTTTATCGATCAGAAGTATTGCTTCCTCAAAGGCTATTCCGGTTATAACCAAATAGTCATTGCACCTGAGGATCAAGAGAAAATCATGTTCACATGCCCTTTTGGTACTTTCTCCTACCGACGAATGTCGTTTGGACTTTGTAATGCGCCAGCTACATTCCAAAGATGTATGCTGAGTATTTTTTCGGATATGGTTGAACGATTCCTCGAAGTTTTCATGGACGACTTCTCAATCCATGGAAACAGTTTCGCTGACTGCTTGAATCATTTGTTGCTAGTGCTTGCACGATGCCAGGAGAAGAACCTTGTTCTTAACTGGGAAAAATGTCACTTCATGGTTAAAGATGGCATTATTTTGGGACACATCATATCGTCCCAGGGTATTGAGGTTGATAGGGCTAAAGTTGATTTAATTGCCAATCTACCACCACCGAGGACAGTTAAGGAAATAAGATCTTTTCTAGGACACACCAATTTTTATCGGCATTTTATTAAAGATTTCAGCAAGATAGCGCGACCGCTATATAACTTGCTTTCCAAGGATGTCCCATTCCTCTTTGATAATAAATGTTTGTAAGCCTTTGAAACCATTAAAGCTGAATTGATAGAAGCCCCGATAATTCAATCTCTGAACTGGGACTTCCCGTTCGAAATCATGTGAGATGCCTCTGATTATGCAATTAGAGCTGTTCTGGAACAGCGAATAGAAAAATTATCGTATGTAATCTACTATGCGAGTCACACTCTCAACGATACCCAGTTGAACTACTCGACCACTGAAAAGGAACTTTTGGCAGTAGTTTTCGCGTTGGATAAATTTTGATCCTATTTATTAGGGTCTAAAGTTGTGGAATTTACAGATCACGCTGCTCTGCATTATCTATTCGCTAACAAAGATGCTAAAGCACGCTTAATCAGATGGATCTTGTTGTTGTAAGAGTTCGATTTAGAGATCAAAGACAAGAAAGGCTCAGAAAATGTGGTGGCAGATCACTTGTCAAAAATTATTATTGAGAAATCTGACGATCCTGTTCAGATCTTGGAGCACTTCCCGGATGAACAGTTGTTCGGGATTGACTACCCACCTTGGTATGCGGATCTTGTCAATTACCTAGTCATCGAGCAATTACCTCACCATTGGTCTAAGAATGAGAAATCCATTTTCTTAGCTCGGGTGAAACACTACTTTTTTGAAGATCCATATTTATTCAAATACTGTCCCGATCAAATCATACGACGGTGTATTCCTGAATCTGAGCAACCACGGATCATCTCGTTCTGTCATGAGTTAGCTTGTGGAGATCACTTTAGTTCCAAGAAGACTGCAACAAAGATCCTCCAAAGTGGTTTTTACTGGCCGATGATCTTTAAAGATTGTCATCAACATTGCAAATCTTGTCACAACTATCAAATGCTGGGCCGGATCTCAAAACGCAATATGATGCCACTCAATCCAATTTTAGAAGTTAAATTGTTTGATGTTTGGGGGATCGATTTTATGGGTCCTTTCCCGAATTCGTTTGAAAATACGTTCATCCTTGTCGGGGTTGATTATGTCACGAAATGGGTTGAAGCTCTAGCGTGTAAAACAAATGATCACAAATTAGTAATCAAATTTCTAAAGGATCAGGTATTTTCATGTTTTGGTATTCCAAAGGCGATAATTAGCAATAGTGGAAATCACTTTTGCAATAAAGTGTTCACCCAATTAATGAAGAAATATGGTATCACACACAAAGTTGCTACACCATACAATCCTCAGACAAGTGGCCAAGTTGAAGTCTCTAATCGGGAACTTAAGCGAATTTTAGAGAAGACAATCCATCCAAACTGTAAAGATTGGTCGCTAAAACTGAATGACGCTCTATGGGCGTATCGAACTGCGTTTAAAACTCCGATTGGCATGTCGCCTTATCGGTTGATCTTTGGTAAAGGTTGTCACCTCCCGGTTGAACTGGAACATCGAGCATTTTGGGCCATCAAGTTATTGAATTTTGATCTCCTGAAATCTGGTAACCAGAGGGGTTTGCAAGTAAATGAATTGGAAGAAATCCGTGCTGATGCATATGACTGTGTAAATCTTACAAGGACCATATGAAACAGGTTCATGATCAATCTATTCTACGTAAATCTTTCGTTGTTGGTCAACAAGTTCTACTATACAATTCCCGACTTCACCTATTTCCATAGAAACTAAAAACCCGTTGGAGTGGTCCATTGAAAATCTCTCGAATACTCCCCAATGGGGCAGTTGATGTCATCAATCCGAGACACGGGAATATTTTTCGAGTTAATGGTCAAAGATTAAAGCCATTCCTAGAGGATGCAATTACATTCTCTGACACTCTTTCTTTGAGTGATCCAATGGCTCACCCTGACTGAGCAATTCACATGGTCGAGCTATCGACATTAAACTAGCGCTCATTGAGAGGCAACCCAATTTTGTGTAATTTCTTTTTGATATTTCGTCTAAAAAAAAATAACAATATTACTTTTGTCGATTAATCGACCCTTGTCCTTGATTAATCGACCTCTTCAAGTCGATTGATCAACTGTACTAATAAATGACCCTTTTCCAAGGCAGTCTGCATTTATTGTTGGCTGACTTTTATGCAAGTCGATTAATCGACTCACAGAGTCGATGCATCGACTAATCAGCGTTGAAATTCGTGCTGCCTTTTCAGAATCTGTCAATTTGTTTTAATTGGAGTCGCTTAATCGACTCGCAGAGTCGATTAATCGACTTAAATACTGTGCATGCATTTTTTTGTCTTTTTCACTGCCTCAATTAAAGTCAATGCATCGATCTCACGTGTCGATTAATCGATTTTTCCACTTCCAGACGTTGCGTCTTTTTATTCAAAGTCGTTGCGTGTTTCCATGCAGTGCAGTTAAAGCCGCGCCTTTTCCCACTAAAGTCGATTAATCGACCCTATAAGGTTGATTAATCGACTATATGCGGTGTGACCGTCCCGAAAGGGCGCCTTTGCGCCTACTTAAGGGCAGCAGTCTTTCTTCCTTTTCATTCGATCTTTATCCTATTTTTTCCCTGACAGCCTCCCACATTCCGACAGTGCTTTCATGGCTTTGTCATTTGCCGCGTCGCAAAGGCTTTCCCAATGTCCTGTAGGTCAGTCACGTGGTCGCTTTGCGTTCCGAGATCATTGTTCTGAATATCTTTTCGATCTCGCAGCATTTCAGACCATGCCAGTCTGCGTCGTCTCCATTGCTTATGCAGTGGCTCTTAACGTTCATTTACTGCTCAAACCGCCTGTGTTCAAAGTGTCCGAACGGATCGTTCGATTATTCTATCAAAACATGGCATGGGTGGACGCTTCCGCTGAAAATCATGTCGACGCTCATTTTACTATTTCAATCGACGGGTGGCCATGCCGCGTTTATCCGCAAACCATTGCGAAGGTTTTTAACATTTCGTGCAAGTGCCCTCTCAATCACACTCTGGGTGAAGAGCTCGACAGTTCTCAGGAAGATATAATCAACGATATGTGCCGCAGTATATTTTCTTCGAGGATCGCCACTAGGCGATCGGCGTTACTGCGCCCGATTTTGTTCTGGGATAGTGTGGTCCGTAGTAACCTCTGCTCACGTGGCCACGTTTTTGAGCGCACCGGTGACCGGGTTCAGGCACTCTATGGTGCCTACCGAAATACATGGATCAACGTGCCCGGGATTCTTCATGATGGCATGTGGTAATGCCATGAAGATGTCGCCAACCTTGCGACTGGTGATGCCGCCATAATCTACTTTCCTCATTTGGTAATGAAACTGCTCAATTTTCTTCGTTTCCCGTTCTACCGAGATGACGATCTCGGGGACCTCGCATTCTATCACTATGGTGCGACCCAATGGAACCGCAGTATGCGTCTCCTGGGTAATGTCCCTGATGCCCCCGCTGATGCACCGGCCCAACATGCTCCACCATGCTAGCGCCGCCGCATACGCCAGGACGACCTGCCTGCGCCTGATCAGGGACCCGAGGAGGGTGTGTCTCTTGGTATGCTCCAAGCTCAAATTAATTCTTTACAAGAGGAGCAGCAGTGGCAGCATGGTGCGATTTTGCGCCGAAGCTACTATGATCGTTCCTTCCTCCATCAGATCGAGCAGTGTATGTGGCCGGATAGTTATGATGAGATGCGCGCCAGGGCCCGGCAAGCCGAAGAAGACGGGAATGATTAGTTTGTTTAGTTTAGGATTAGAATTAGGATTTTTCGTTTTGTTTTGATCTTCTTTCTTTAGTTTAGGTTGCTTATTTTGAGAATCAAATCAGTAGTGTCCTTGTAATCACCATGTTTATCAATGAAAAAGTGTGTTTCTAATATGTTTGAGACAGCCCATATTTTTGTAGATTTCATGTTGCATTTAGAAGAGTTGAAAAAAAAAAAAAAAAAAAAAAAAAAACACAACACGATGCAACTTTCACCTCTCTACCCACATATAGTCGATTAATCGAGGGTTATACTCGATTAATCGATCACCACCTTTTCGGAGAATACATAATTTGTGGGGTCGATGCATCGACCCCCCGGAGTCGATTAAGCGACCCCCACTTTTCTGACGTGACTCCTACTAGGACTCTATTGTCTTCCACTTTTCGTTCGTTTATGGATCCCTCAAGCGTACTGCACACACTTTTCCTTGTTTCTTTTTTGCGGGACACCTCTTTCCACTCCTACTTCAACTTTATCGATTTTCTCCTTATATCTCACCAGAGCACGGTTATCAAAGATGGAGGAGACTGCTAAAAAGCGAGAGCGCCGCACTAATATGACGGTCCCTTTTGAGTCTAGCACTATTGAAATCATCGACCTCGATCCGATGATCATCCCTTCCTGGGGAGAACCATCTAGAAAGAAGGTAAATAGTTCCAAATCTCCTACACCGTGCATCCCTACTGATATCGAGATAATTGATATGATTCTGTCTCCACCTCCCCCATCTCCATCTCCTACCGCCGCCTCCATGCCTCCATCCATATCATCGGCGGTGACTCATCAATTTCCACTTGAACTCTGGGAGAAATTGTTCCCTACGCCTAAGAACATCGATTTAAGTGAACCAAGGTGGATAGGCCCACCTAACGAAGATTAAAGGAGTTGGACTCAGGTTTAGTTTAGGATTTAGGATTTAGGATTTCTCTTTTCGTATGTTTAGTTCTAAAATATTAGTTTTTCTTTAGTTTAGGTTGTTTTTAATTTCCTAAATAGTTTAACCATATTACCTTCAATAAATTTTTGGTCATGTTCCAATTTGATGCACATATTCTCTACACCTGATATTTGTGTTGAGGTACTTTTCAACAGGTTTGGGGGTGCTATACTTATTTCAATCAATGAAGGCATTGTCATTTTTCGGTTTAGGGGTATGGTTATCTATCTTGCGTCACTTATTTTTTATATAAAAAAAAAAAAAAAAATTAACTTTTTCTCGATCAGTCGACAATGAAGGTCGATTAATCGACCACCCACTCTCGATCAATCGACTTCTTCGAGTCGATTAATCGACAATAGAAAAAATAAAAAATAATAAATAAATAAATAAAAATTTGAAGCCATCATACATGAATTATTTTGCGATTATTTTCAAACTTTAGTTGATGATGCATGTGAATTTAATTTTGAGAATATCGATGTCATATTTTGATCACTTGTATCCAGGATGATGAAGCTTAATGTGATATTTTATGGGTAATTTTGATATTCATACTTAGAATATTTGTACTTATACAAAGCTAAGACTTTGAAATCGATGAACTGTTTTGAACGTTGAATCTTAGGTTCTTAGTGGAGACCAAACCCGGTAAGCTTTAGAGCTAATTTCTCGTCATTGATGAGTAAATACATAAACTCGGAGTTTTCTTTGAATACGAATTATTTTGTATGATCTCATACACTTCACTTTGGCTTGTGACTTTACATGCAATCAAATTCATATTATTGTGTTAGAACGTACTGTATATCTGCTCAAAACAAATAGACAAGGTTACCATCTTTTAAGGACATGATTGAAGGTCATCTTTGGCTCGTTTGTGCTTAAAACGTCTCACCTCATATAAATTTGTCCTTCTAGTACCCCTTTAAGCCTATTGAAAAATTTACCCTTATGCATTCTTTGATAAGCCATGTTAACCTTTACCCCTTTACAATTTCTGAAAATTTAACTTTACCCTTCTTATTTATGAGAAGTTAGAAACGAGGGATGGGAATGAACAAAAAGTGAGTAAGTGGAGAGTTACCGAGTTGTGGTGTTTATTGAGAGTGTATGGCAAAAATAAAGAAAAAAAAAGGGAGGGGGGGAAAGAGAAAAAGAAAAAGAAAACTGTGAAAAATAATGAAAAATATAAGGTGATTCAAGAAAATGAAATTCAAAAGAAAAAAAAAGGAGTGAAAAAGGAAAAGAAAGTTAAGAAAAATAGAAAAATATTGAGAAAAGATAGCGAGAGATTAGAAAAGAAAAAGAGAAGAAATAAAAAAATCCAAAGTTAGTTTCTTTTCCGATTTCTCAGAAAATTTGAATCTCAACTTCCATCTCTTTCTTACCCTTACATGAGCCCCATTACAATCCTAAAAAGACTTTCATGATCTGATCTTGCATTGGTAACTGCCTTGTGGAGAGTAAAGATGTGATACTTATGACACTCAATATGACATGTAGAGGAAATACAAGTATCTTCTTATGAGATTTATTTTTGTTCATTGATTGCATCACGTTTCATTTATCATATGAGACCTTTTTATTTGCTTTGTATTGATCTCTCACATGTGTACGAAAACTTACCCATCATCAGAGTGATTTTATTTCAAGAGTATACCTAAAGTGAGGATTGAGTCGAAACAACAGACCCGATGGTTTCCCGTTTGGACTAGTTCTGAGATGGATGAATCTTGGTTAGGGTAGGCACACACTTCACATTTAGGCATGAATGAATGAGTTATCTAACGATTTGAGCATTAGACTAATTTGAATGAATACTAGTATGATTAGTGTAACATTGTTATTTAAAATTGAGAATTCACATGTTGAATTGATTAATGATTTTGAGTTTTAAAGTTAAAGATATTAAAAAAATCATGTTTTGAAAACTCAATTTTATCGATGGTTTCAAAAATGTGTGAAGTTTGAGGGTAACTCCACTGTAAACCCTCAAGAGACACAACTCCTCCACTAGGGATCACCTAGGGGTTTAAAGGCTTGTTGTACACGCTAAGTGCAATCGTGCTCCCTACGAAAGTGGCATTTATTTTTCTTTAGTTTGCTTTGCTCGAGGACTAGTAAAGTGTAGGTTTGGGGGTGTGATGAGTAGTGAAATATGATGATATTTCATCCCTAAATACTTACATTTAGCTATCCAATGAAGGCTATCTAATGAGAATTACTAGATTTGAAGTGTTCCAGGTAAATAAAATCCAGGTGCATAAAACAGCCCAAGAATTCCGAAAATAATGTCAAAACACTGTAATCTTGGGTCATCGAGAACTTAGTACAACTTGCAGCTCAATTTGGACCTTCAATACGTCAGCTTTATGAATTTTCTAAAACACAAACATTGTAGAGCTTTCTGTCATCTTTCCAATGCCATGAGAAGTATGTCCATCCGAGTTCGGAGTAGAACGTTATGGCCGAAATACCAAGACAGTGTCTGATACAAAGTTGGGCGGGAGTTCACGAAAATCTGGGATGGTCGATTAATCGACCTTACACTTGATTAATCGAGGAAAGTAGCGGAGTCTGGAATAAAAAGTACCTTTTTGGTTAAAAAATTATAGGAGATCGATTAATCGACCTTACACTCGATTAATCGAGGTAAGCAAAGGAGTTTGAAACAGAAGTGACTCCGTAGTGCAAATTTTTAGGAGGGCCGATGCATCGACCCTATAAGGTCGATTAATCGACTCTGACTTTTCGAGCCAGGAAACCTGCGAGACTTGGAGAGTATTTAAAGCCAAATCAACAACTCGAGAAGGGAGATGGCTAGACGTAGAGATAGAGATATTTTTCTTTTTTTGAGAGCTTTGTTCCTTTAACCTTTTTAGCATTCCTTTCTTCAAGAATATTATTTTTGTTCAATTGATTCCTAGTTTAAATTTAGAGATTAGTAGAGAGCATTGTTTTAACTTCATTTTTAAAGATCATCGTACTTGTGAATCAAGCTTGGATCAAAGAATTTCTATTGAAGGTTGAGGTATTTTTAATTAATTAGATTAATATTATTTTTTCGTTATTATTTGTTTATGTCATTTAATTACAACATGTGTGGCTAATTTCTTAGGGATGGGGATCTAATGATTCCCATCCGAGGGATGTAATTCTAATAATATGAATTTAGGATTAAAATATAAGATTTTATTTTATGGTTGTTATGTTATCACGAACGGATAAAATCTCCGCCACTAACTGAATCTCAGATCTGTGATGATAATTTTACCTCAATCATTGTTATATGGTCTTTTTGTTTTGTTCGTGTGGATCTACTTATGATTATGATCCGAGATCGAGTGTGCCGAGTCATGCCCTAGATCTTGGATCTGTAATGATAATTTTATCTTAATTACTCCTTAATCTGAAATCAAGTGTGTCGAGTCATACCCTTAATCTCAGATTTATGGTGGTATTCTTGTTGGAGTTTTTAGCCATTTTGGGGATGATTTTTATTTGTATCTGAGATCAAGTGTACCGAGTCATGCCCTTGATCCCAGATCTATATATGGAAATTATCTCTGAAATTAAGTTCCGATTGCAGGGGTGCAATGTGGAACCTATCCGGGTTTTGATCATTTATCTTTCATAAAAGATGTTTTTCAATAGTATATCTCATCGTTTAATCCTTAGATTTGTATTATGGGAAGAACAAACCAAAGATGGGAGGATTTAGCATCTTCATCTTTACTTTTATTCTTGAATTATCAAATAAACTTTATTTTATAGTCAGTAATTATCATCTCACAAAACTGCCTAAATCATAATATTTGTAGGGTACTATTAAATCTTAATAGATTTCTTGAGTTATTGTTTCATCTTTTTAGATCTTCTAAAATAATCCTCGTGGGAACGATCTCGCACTCTGCACCCACTATCTACAATCTGATTCATGCGCTTGCGAGTAAAACATCACAATTAAAAATCACATCAGGATCCACGAGTGGGGCACAACTAGCACTCGATGTTAATAATACGCGTGATGAAAAGTCTGCCTAAATCAACTCTAGCTTTTCATCATTAGAGTTTTATGAACAAGCGTATGGACTTACGTACGTACGTAACCCTAAGTAACACGACCTAATAGTAGTGATTATTATCGGATTCGTACAGGAGTTCGAGCTTTCAAATGATGAAAAGCTAGAGTTGACTGCCAACTCGATGTTAATAATACGCGTGATGACCGGTTCAACAGGTCATCACTGATATTAGGGCCTACATGTCCTTGGGAGGAGACGTTGGGCCCATTTTCAAATTCTTAAGCTAGCCTTCTTCTCTCCCTCCATTTTTTAAATTTTTTGAAGGCTAACCCAACCATTTCTTTCACATACCTTGATTTAGCCCTTTTCTTTTTTCCCTTCCTTCAAAATCCTTCCCATAGTAACGATCTGATTTTTAAAATAAGGGTTTCGATTGGTAAATGATTTTGATCCTTAATCAATTTTTCCTTTCTAAAAATCTCTTTGATTCGGCATAATAAAATTGATGATCATTGACGAAGGTTTATTTACCATTGCAGAACAACAAATCATTTCAATATCAAAGGACAAAAGACCAAGAGAAGAAGAAGATGAAGGTAATAGCTCTAATCATTCCCCAATTCGAAAGTATATTACACGGGCTGCTGCAAGAGTCCCGTCTAAAAAAAAATCAAAATCTTTTGGGGAAGTTATTAGAGAACTACCTGAAGAAAGAGTGGTGAATGAGACAGAATCTAGGATGGCCCTTGAACAAGGCGTACAATAAAATAGAGGCAAAAAGCTTACATCCAACAAAGGAATATTGGATCAGCCCCCTACATCAATGAAACATCATATTGTGAGGGCTGAGGTTGCAGTGGATGTCGCTTTTTTGAAAAGTGTCGATGTCAGCAAGGCTGCCATTAAATACTTTAAGGTTGTTGGGCTTAACTATTTCCTAAAGCCTAGAGCAACACCAGTCTACCCTAGGTTGGTGAAGCTAATTTACAGAAATATGACCAACAACAGCAAAGGTTAGACCCCAAGGCTCTCTACAACTGTAGATGAGATGACCATCCAACTGACTAAGGAATCGATTGTTGGGGTTATGCATGCACCCTGGAAAGACCAGAGTTGTCTGTTGATGATCCGATGGCCAATTTGCTAAGATTACCACCCTCTAATTTCCCAGATTTCAAAGATATGGCGATAGTACTATTGGGCAGCCCACCAAAGTTACGTCATTCTTCATGAGAAAAGACCTGGAGAATAGCAACTTTCCACTTCATTTCCTGGATGTGCTTCTCTATAAGACCATCCAGCCTACCTTTCATAAAATAAAGCGAAGGTTTCTCATTATTAAAGCCCTGTTTAGGGTACCAAACCGAGTGTGGTTTAATGTACCCTCTTACCTCTTGGAAGTAATGGATGTGGTAAGGGTGAAATTGAATCAGTCCAGGTACGAAAAATATAAGGTGGAGCTTTCTTTTGGGGGCCTAATTAGCAATATTCTAAAGAATTTTGGATATCAGTGGGCACCCAATGAGAAAGTCCTTACAGATCAAGAAGATCTTATTGTTGTAGCCTATGAAAGGACTTTAAATCTAGAAAATAGGAAGAAGATGGTGCCGATACTGTCCACAAGTAAATTACCCTCCTTACCTCCATCGATTGAGGAGGCAGAGCCTGAAGGAGAGGATACAACAAAAAATGAGAATGATGCTACGAATCCTACTGAACTAGAGATAATTGAAAGGGAGACCACTCCTAAATGTACAACAATTGTTGAACCAGAAATAGTAGAGGAGAGACTACCTGAACAAGAATAGGTTATTCTTTATGATTCAGCATTGGACTCCCCAATAGGACCTGTCAAGCCTTTTCTACCTGAGGAAGAAACAGTGCCAACTGTTGCTGAAGCAGAGCCTGAGAGCCAATTGATACCCCCAACAAAGGAAGTCCCTACACCTCTGGTTGAACAACGAATCCCTGAGATGGCTACTTCTAGCCACACTCCTGCACTAAATGAGTCTATACCTACGCCTAAGATTCTACCAACTATAGAGCAGACTCTCATTATTCAAGTCACAGAAGCAGGACCAAGTTTTGAAACTCCACGAGTGGGTTTCACTGAAATGTTAAATGAAGAAGCATCTCCTCCCGTTATTGACACAACAGTTCCTACATCATCAAGAACCCAGGCTGAATGGGAAAGGAGATTGGTAGAAGTAGAGAACTGGAAATTGACAAATGTACCATAGTTATTGTCAGTACCAGAGATGGTAAGAAAAATAATTGAAGAAATGAATAGGATGAAAAACAGAGTTTTCGAAGTCCTACCTACAACAAAGGAAGGGCGGATATTGTAGAAAACTTGAAGCAAAGGACAGTAAAGGATCATCAAGTGCATTGGAGGACTGAAACAATAAAGAAAGTATAAGAAGCTAGCTACTACTGCCTTCCAAGATCAAATTGCACAATTTCAATAGCAGAATAATATGATGAGAAATAACCAGCATGCATGGCAGGGTAAGAAAAAGGATTATGAGGACAAAATAGCTAGTTTGCTTGATCAGTTTGGAGAACTAATGGCAAATCCTGATGAGAGAGAAAGTGCACATAAAGAGTATAAACAAGCACTTCACAAGCAGCTGGATGAGAAAAACCATAAACTTGTAGTAGCAGGAGGAGAGATACTTAAGTTGAAAGAAGACAAATATTCCCTAGTCCAAATCTGTGATGAGCAGAAGAAGACCATTGAGTCCCTCACGAACAAAAGTTGGGTCACAATAGCAGGGTCACGAGATGAGTCTGAGAAACTAAGAGACAAGAATAAGGAAAAAATTATTGTAAGTTACAAATTGCAAGAGGACTTGAAAGAGAAAGAAAGAGTCGAAGAGGAGCTGAAAGCTTTGAAAGAAAAGTATGACAAGTTGATAGCTAAGAAAGAGTGTGCTGATACGCTCCACACGAAAGAAGTTGGACCTGAGGTGTATGAGGAACCTGCCCTTGAGGAAGAAAGAATTGAAACTAGTTGTATTGATGTTTTGTCCGACTCTGAGGAGGAACTGTCAAGCAGTCATTCTCCACTACTAGCCTTACCAACACCAGCGCCATTTGTATCAACTGTACCATATCCGTCATCACCTAGTGAATAAAGGCTACTCTCTCTATTTTGAAGCCTCACAGATAATAGTAGGTAAAATTTTGAGTATCTCTTATTTTTGGAAAATAATGACATTGTCATATTTAAGTTTGGGGGGATACACATTTCTGTGTATATTAGTTTTGCTTAGTTTTGTTTAGTTTATTAGTTTTTAGAGTTTTCCTCTAATTTTGCTTTTATAAAAAAAAAATAATTAAAAATAAAATAAAATAAAATACTTCCTTTCTTTTGTTTTATGTAGATTTTAATTTCTGAATAGCTAATCATTGTATGTGAGTTATGATAAAAAAAAAAATTATGATCCCACAAACTTTACAATTCATCGTAGTAAAAGTTCTACAATCAAACAATAGAGCAGTTACGATTCATGTCTAGCTCTCTTGCACACTGTATCATATTGATTGTTTGAAACTATACTTTAATTTAAACTGTAATATTTAGACTATAATTTTGAAATTATATAATCAGTGCACTTTTGAGCTATATTTCCTCTTTTATTCTGAGAGAGACTGCTTTCTATTCGAACTTAAATTTTCTTTAAACTTCTTGACTGCATTATAATGAAATTTCATATTGCTAAAAAATTGAATCAAATACTCTATGATTACTATAACTTGTCTTTCTAGAACTGTTTGTTAGATACATCAAAACAATATGACAGTCATGCCAGTGAATCATGAAAATGATACCAGGTCATTCTTTTTATTCATTAGAGTAAAAAAACTAAAATCCCAGATATTTATTAACCCCTTGAACACATATTAGAAGTCTCAATTGAATTTTTTTGTATCAAATTCTTATAAATCCTTAAACATATGTACTACCTGAAGGGGGAGTGAAAGGGGAGAAGGGGGAGTGAAAGGAGTAAAAGAATAACAGATAAGGGATATGCAACAAAAGAGTACGTCTGAGAAAGAAATAAAATGAAGTAAAATATGGGAAATCAATAGAATTCCTAAAATACAATTCTACAAAAGGAAAAGCAAAAAGCTCCCCAACCGAAGAAAAAATCAAGAGGATATCTGAAACTCAAGAAAATGGGATTTACCAAAAAAGAAATACAAGAAAGTGGGAAGAAGTTGCTCTACTTTTTGGATATTTATTGTAGCAGAAATAGAAGGAAGAGAAGAAGATAGAAGAAAGATGAATTGAATTCTCAAAATTTTCAAATCCTTTCTACCTTTCTTTGAAAACCTCTTAACACAAAGCCTCATTAGAAGCTGAAAAAAAAAACCTTCTTGATTCATGGTTTACAACAGCATGAGCCTAGTAGAGTTGTATATAATAAATACTATAGAGAAACAGGAAAGCATAAGAATAAAATTGATTGCCCATTCCATGAGATTTTCTTCTATGTTAATTGTCCTTTGAGCATTCATCATATATATCATATATAGAGAACCCAAAATTTTCAATATTCTTTGTGAGAGTATGCCAATAGTGAGAGTTTGGATGAAAATATTTTCTACATTAGCAGTTTAAAAAAATCAATGATGAATAAACTTTTCACTGATACGCACACACTCCACGCTTAATATGAATTAGAATTGTTGAGTTCTGATCAAGGATTACTGCTAGAATGGAAAGCAAAGGATGTTGGGATCATGCTTTTGAAACTGTGACAATCATATAATGCTCAACTATTACAGTTTAGTGTAAAAAATATAGTTTTGAAATTTTAAAATATTTTCTTTGATTTAAGAAATCCTTGAAAAATCTAAAAATATTTAAAGTTTGTAGGTAACTTCACTGAAAATTTTCAAGAGACTATAACTCCTCCACTAGGAATCACCTAGGGGTTTAAAGGCTTATTGAATTTGCTAAATGCAACCGTACTCCCTACGAAAGTAGCATTAAATTTTTATATTAGTTTTTCTTTCTTTGTTTGCTAAGGACTAGCAAAGCTTAAGTTAGGGGTGTGATCAGTCACAGAATATACCACTTTACCACCTTCAACTTAGTAATGTTAGACCTTAGTTTATTACTAATGATATGCTATATGCAAATATTTTGATTAATGAGC
This sequence comes from Chloranthus sessilifolius, assembly GCA_021018995.1. Classification (NCBI taxonomy): domain Eukaryota; kingdom Viridiplantae; phylum Streptophyta; class Magnoliopsida; order Chloranthales; family Chloranthaceae; genus Chloranthus; species Chloranthus sessilifolius. The sequence continues at coordinate 48,093,283 of CM037596.1, forward strand.
AGATTAGAGCCGAAGTGTTAATCTTTACCAAAATAAACTCAAAAAGCAGCAATAACTATGATCATACGAATAAACGATCCACTCGAATGAAACACCAGTCAATAAGCCAAGAAAAAGAAATATCGAACGAGCGTAAATCTCGAACGAGCGAAAAAGAAAAGAAGAAACAGAAATCGTGATTTACGAACGTACAAAAGAAACTACGACTAGAAGAACCAAAGGTAAATCTCGAACGTTCGACAGAGCAAAAATCGTATAAAAAGAAGAACAATCGTACACACGATTGTGCGAAATAAAGCTCATGCTACTAATCACGTGAAATCTATACGGTCATACACAAAATTAGATCTCTTGGATTAGAAGTCTGAAAAATTACGGATCAGAGAAGATTGGCGAAAGAACTCAGAAGATCTTATTTGCTAAAATCAAGGAGAAAAGTCTTGCACGCATCTACCATCCAGAGAAAGGAAGACTAGGATTAGAAGTAGAGTTATATTAGGAGTCTTTTATTTAAAAGTTTTCTTTTATTAGAATTAGAATAATATAAATCGAACCCTTATGATCTATAAATAAGAAGGCTCGACATAAGAATTCTTTATCGAAGGAATTCTCAACATCAATTAACGACTGAGGTTGAATTTTCTTCCGATAAAAAATAGAGTAGAGTAGTTTAGATATCCAACATTTTTCGAGAGCAATTGACACTTGTTATTGGGAGTTGGAAGATTAGAGTAGAGTATTTGTAATTTCTCAAAAGCAATTGACGTCTGCAACTGAGGGATGAAAGATCTTTTTATTGCATTCTAGTTTAGATTTATTTTCATGCATTTTACTGTTTTGTAAACCTTTAAAAGTTTTTTATTTGAATTGATAACTCAAATTGAGTATTTACAAATTAGTGTAACGATTTTACGTTTCCATCTTCAATTTTTTTTAGTTTGATTGACGCCCAAATTTTATAAAGATTGTTGATTAGTTTAAATCTGTGTTAAGGAATTCTAGCTTTTGATTGGCGCCCAAATTCTAGAGGTCTGAGATACGGTATAATTGTACTTTATTTTATAAACATCCAAGATCTTAAGAATTGTGATTGACAACCGTAATTTGGAAGGAGGAGGATTTAGATTTAATTTTTGCAAATTAGTTTAAACAACTCATTCTTTTATTCATATTTCTCCAGTAGTTTAGGATCTTAAAATATCAGAAGAAACACCTTCATTTTTTTAAACAAACATGAATATATCAAAATAATTACCTTCCTTGTGGGAACGATCCTATATTAGTGCTGCAATTTTCATTGTGCGCTTGCAATAAGTTAAGACTTAGTACGATTAGAAGCCCGAACAATTTGTCGAAGAAGTTTACATACAATATATGAGGCCTGTGGATATGCATTCGAACGCATGGATAAGCCATACTTTTGATATAGTTGGGGGCCACGTGTCATGCAACACAAGGATCAAGTGCCATGGGAACCTACCCAAGATTGATCTGGTATCATTTAATAAGGTGAAAAGTTTCAATGAACCATGTTCTAGTGGTGAACAATAAACTCATGATCTTTGATTTTGAGGGAAAAAAAGTCTCAATTTTTTTTAAAATAACTAGGAGATCAAGGAACTCTTAGATGTATGGTATAACTTATGATCATGCTCCACATGATATGTGATCTAGCATTCGAGTGCAAGACTCATGTAGTCCATTCAAATGCATCGGCCCATTTTCATGCACACACACACACACACACACACATATATATATATATATATATATATATATATATATATATATATGGAGAGAGAGAGAGAGAGAGGCCCGGGGGTATGGGTTGGAATGCATGGTTGATCCATGCATTACAATCAAGTGGGGTATCAAGGGGGTCGAGCAAGATGGAAACTTGTCCTTACAGGATCAGATATCACTAAAAGAGTTTGATTATGATCTGATGCATATCCACGGTATAAAATATGGTAGAAGGGGAAAATTTTAATGTACAAAATATGTGGGGCGGTATCCAAACTTTCACCACGATTTTTACCACTAAAAGCTTGTTAAAATTTATATTTTTTCTAGATCACATGTCGTATATGAAACAAGTATTGTTTTGGGATCACCTACCACCAGGCATGTGATCCGAGATTGAAATGCACACATCCAGGCATTCGAATATGCCCATTTCCAATATATATATATATATATATATATATATATATATATATATATATATAGTTAAGGGGTGACTGCCTTAGACGTTTGGATGCTACACTAGTGTTGAGATCAAGAGCCACATGGCACGTGATCTCAAAATAGAGACCTGTTTTGGGATCATTAGCAATGTGATATGTGATCTAAAAAAACTCTATTTTATGGCTTTTTCCCCTTAAGAAATATGGTCAAATTTTTACCTCGCACAATTAATCTAGCACGTTGAATTGTTTCAACTTCAACAAATTCTTTTATGGTGGATAACATGTATATTTTTTATCTTGGAGATGGACCTGATCAACCATATACATTTTGTCTTGACTCCTCGTATATAAATTAGGTGCCACTAGGCACCCAAAGACGCTAAGGCCACATTGAACACTACATCGCAACTTTAACATCCTGCTGTCATATATATATATATATATATATATATATATATATATATGAGAAATGATTATACACCACAAAAATAAGGTATTTTAGCGGCACTTTTGTTAAGACATTTTTTGGAAGCGACAGCACTAATAACGACAGTTTTTGGTAGCGATAGGACTAATAGCAGTAATTTTTTATTAATAGTGGCAGTTTTTGATTGCTGCTAATAGTTTTAATTTTTGTAGTGATATGACTCTGAGTCATGGGACATAAGCCCATGACTCAAGCTCCTATTAGCTGCAAGCCACATCAAGTGATCAGTTAAAAAATCAATCTGGTGTGACATGTAGGCAATGGATGTTTGAGTCATGAGATTATATTTCATGACGCAAGTGCGAGGATCATTACCTTCTATATATATATATATATATATATATATATATATATATATATAAAGAGAGAGAGAGTGAGAGAGAGAGAGAGAGAGAGAGAGAGAGAGAGAGAGGGAGACGCTAGTGCGTTGCCAGTTTTTCTTGTGGCTTACCAGCTATTGGTGAGATCCTTAAAGTGGATGAATTGGTTAACGGATATTATTCTGAGGAAGAAAGCCATACCCTTATCTTCATCCATTGCAAATACACAAAATGGATTTGGGATATGGTTTGGCAGCTCTTTGGCATCTTGTAACGACCCTGATTTTTACTAACTTTAAATCTTTGACTTTTAATGATAATGCGATTGTTTTGACCAATTTAACTTACCAATCCTTTGACTTTTATGACGTGGCCTCTGCCCCACCTATTGTAAAAGGGTAAATGCACCCAAACAAAACCTGAACCTCAATTCCAAACTCGAAACATTAATTTGAAACTTGAACCCGTATGTGAGGCATATGGGTTTCACACGACTCAGACTCAAGCCCGAGCCTGAATTCCAAGGCCCTATATAGGCCCTTTTTTAAATTAAATATACAAAGAAAAAAAAAACATGTTTATATGTGGTGTTAGAGATGGGTGCCATGATGGATTGATATTGACACCCATCTCAAACTTCAAAAACCCCAACGATCCGCTAGCTCAAAATAAGACTATATGGGATTGGCAAGAACCCAACCTCCCATTTTAGGTGGTTTGGTTGTCATGTGACGTACAACCGAATGAAGGCTAATTTGGATTGTTAGCAGGAAATCCCTCTCAACTTGGAAACTTTGAGAATCCCAGACCCTTGCGTTCCCTTTATTTAAGAATTGCTAATCCTTTCTCTCCTTTATACTTTTTATTTTTATTATTGCCATTGTAGCTTACCCCGTCCTTACCCCGTTTTCCCATAAATCTCTCAAAATCCAAGCCTTAATTGGATTGGCTTTTAGGCACCTTCCCACCTTAGTAAGTAACAGAGTACCAACGGTCTCTTGTCTATTTAATTTGCAAGACCTGCTCAAATTCGGCCAAGACCGAATTGAGCAAGTCCTCTTTATTACAACGAAGAGCAAGAGCGAGAGAAGAATCCTCTCTAGTCCTCCGGAGACACCCTTATCATCTCTTGCTCTTGTTGTTGCGGCCATCAAGACCAATACTCACCCTTTCCCATCTTCCAGGATGCTGCCACCAAACATCACTACTCCTCCTTCAACGAGATCGACATTGGGCCAGCACTACGGGTTGGCCCACCATCATAACAATAACTCCGAGCCTTTCTTTCTCTGGGTCTAAACACGCAACACTAAGATCCCATCGTTGTTACGGATTTAATCACAAGGAAAATTTTAATTTCGAGATGGCTCGAGCAAATCGACGCTCTGATCATCAATCTACACTAATCCAAACCGCCGCAAAACCAAGCGTTCACGCTTCAACATGTGGGTGCCCTCTTTTATTCTTCAATCTACAAACCCACCCCCCACCCTTCTCTCAATAAATATCTGATACGCCAAAACCATTATATATGTGCTTGTATAAACTATGCATACTTATATACATATTTTGTATCTAGATAATGAGCAATATTGAGTTATATAGACTTATACCCAATTTAGTCCACCAACCTAACAACGAAAAATGATCTTATATTAATATACTCGTTTGAGTTTGGGTGCCACACACCTAAATCCAACTCAATCTCTATATATACAATTTTGATATAATTTTATATTATTTATAATCTATATTTCGATTCACAGATTGCTATCATGCTATTCAAGTTTGTACTTCACAGCTGTCTGCTCACTTTAACCTGACTATGAGAATTTTTGCAATTATTAATACTTCAAAAATCTGTGAATATATTTATTTTACACAGAATATTTCCTGCACTTATTTTTATAAATCTGCATGCACACTAACTAAAGGGTGCAGTTTGACCCATTAAATTAAGCGAACCACAAACCTATGGGTGGAAGCTCGTAGATCGAAATAAAGATCATCTGACCATCTGTTAAATCAATGGTTAGATTTTGATTAAAATAGACACACCTCGGTCTTTGCACCACCTAAAGCGGTGCACGTAACCACAAAAATTTATGTACTTTCCTGTGACACCTTAGTCTAGGGTTTAGTTTGACTCTTTTAGATCTCAAGTTTTAGGCCGAGCTGAACTAGGGGACCTGAAGAGGACTCTCCCCCCTCCCCAGTAATTTTTGAATCTCTTCACATTTAACGGATAGTTTTATATGAATGTAAATCTAGTATGATTTAGTCGACTATACAAGTTTCTCAAAAATAATGAAGGGCTTTATACCCTTAAATAACCAATGTTAAGGGGCATGTTTGATCCCTTATTTGACCTCGAAAACAATCATACTAGTGAGGAGCTTGAATGGAAACCCGCTTTATTTTCTGTAACACAATATGGTTATCGTACCTAGTTTCACATAACACTACAAAAAATTAGACTATTAGTGGCAGCCAAAAACTGCCACTATTAACAAAAAACTACTGCTATTAGTCCTGTTGCAACCAAAAACTACCACTGTTAGTCCTGTCACTACCAAAAAATGCCCTAATAGCAAGTGTCTCTAAAACGCCTTATCTTTGTAGTGTAACGACGTATTTAAGCTCTTAAAGTGTGCCACAAATTTCGTATAAGCATTTATGGAATCTGAACCTTGGGACAGCCATTTCATGTAAAGTTTTTTAAATATGAAAATTTCTCAGTAGGTGAAAAAAGCTTCTTTCTCACTAATGTAGGTCCACCAAAAAATTTGAATTAAATTTTTTTACGAATTTTAATATTCGCAAAATACTAGATTCATGACCATAGGCTGCCATTAGTAAATTTTGAGTTAAAGACTTCTTTAATAAAATTGGGCAATAACCCATACACGTAAGGTATAGTCCGTCAACACATGGGTCATTCAAGACCCCCAGTTATCACAAGGGTTATGGGGCCTTGTGAACCTATCTAGTCTATGGACTCTTAATGGCCCCATATACCCTATGTAGCCAAACATGCATTTTTGAAACTAAGGCCCAAACCTCTATGGTAGGCCCAACTCATTTACTAATTTTAAGAGAACCTTCAGATAAGTCTTAAAATCATGACAAGATAGTGTGTCACTCGATGATTCTACAATGATATGATTTTGACCCAGAATCTTTGACCTTTTAGTTAATCCTCTCAATGGTCAAAACCTATAGTGGAAATCATGGGAGACCAAAACACCCATTACCTTGATGATATCGGTAGGATTAGATTATTTTAGAACTCGATCACATATATCTTAAAATGAGTGTACCAAAGATCTGACGATGTATAAGTGATTCAGTCATACCGGGACTAAATCTTATCGGAATCACACAAATGACTAGTCTATTTTTGACAAATCAAAAAGATCTATCTAATGAGAATAGTCTATTGTCATATTGTTATACACATCATGGAGTCACATATCGATTTACAGTAAGTAGAGTTTTCTAAGAAACTCTAAACTATGTTTTTGTGTGATTAAGAACTTTGGTTTCTATCTAGTGTCCTGAGTTAATGTTTGACTCAAGTTGTAACTTGTAACTAACCTGTGATCGGTGTACTAACTATTTTCTTCTTATTTTACTTGTTTCACTTTCATGCTACTTACATAGGATAAGTTCTTTTATGATTAGTCTTCAATTATCGGAATATGTTCTTGGGATTATTTAAGATATATTTTCTATTAAGTGTTTTTATTAGTACTACATTACATCCATCATCGTAGGATTATGATAAGACATATACATGGTAGGATAACGGAATAAAATACGATACTTGACCTTTTAAGTTTTTGTCATGGTGGGATTTCTTTAACGGACACGTGAAACTTGAAATATAGTCATCTATGTACGAATGCATCACCTCAATAGGAGTATGGGCTGCCACATGAAGTACTTCCAAGTTACTACGAAACTCATCCCTTTAAAAATATGATTTAGTAAAGCTTATCGCATCATGGATCACTCTAATTTAAGTGGTATATAAATGATAGAAAGTATAAGTGTGATAAGATAAGATACAGATACGATAAAGTAGGTTGTGAATTTACCAACCCCCATAAGGGTACAACATCTGCACCAAGATGGGTCTTAAGGAAATAAGATACAACAGTGTTTTGAATGTAAGGGGACGCTTATGCGCGCAACGTCACTACAAAAATAAGACTATTAGTGGCACCAAAAGTTGCCGCTATTAACCAAAAAACTTGTTGTTTCAATAGCGAAGGACACTAATGTGCTCAATGTGACTACAAAAATAAGACTATTAGTGGCCCCAAAAACTACCGCTATTAACAAGAATATTGCCGCTACTAGTCCTCCGCTATTGAAACAACAAGTTTTTTGGTTAATAGCGACAGCTTTTGGTGCCACTAATAGTCTTATTTTTTGTAATGCGTCATCGAGCTGGATAGTGGTTCTGGATACGATATGTTAAGAAGGTTAGTGATTATTTACACGTGGACCTCGCGTGGTAGGCCCAAGCAGCGCCCCTGACACAGGTTGTAATGACTCTGATTTTTCATTTTTCATTAATGGTAAATCATTGACTCTTGAAGAGGATATGCCTACTTTTGTTCAGGACTAATAAGTAACCACACATCTTCGACTGATGATATGTAAATATTCGAGGATTAAAATTTTTTAAGGTGGGAAGAATGTAATAACCCGAAATTTTCGAAAATGTCAAATCATTGACCTTTGACGAATTTGCGACCTTTTGACTGATTTGATCAGAGTCAAATATTTGACCTAGGTATTGGGGCTTCAAACTCCACTAGTTGTAATTAGGGTGTGCGCCAAGACATTAAATCCCAACTCGTACCCTATGTAGAGCATATGCGTGTTTGTGAATGTTGCACACGAATATGAGCCTAATGCTTGAACTTGGGCCTCAAATCGAATTTTTTCGAACCTAAATACGCATACTATATGTACGCGTTCAGCTAGGCATATAATACACGCATTTAATTTTGAAATATTTAATTGAAGAAATACACTTTTGTGCAAAAGATTCATATGTTAAACGGTGTTTTTGGACATTTTGCTAAGAGCCCGCACACCGGTCTAAGTATGTTGGCTTAACACTAAACCCAACCCATACGTCAAAAAGGGAAATAAGTACAAGAATCTCATTTGTTTTGCAAAACACGTTTGAGAGAGAAGGGAGAACTTCCTTCTCCTTTTACCTTTTCAAACCCAAATTTTTCCATTGGATCTCCTCTCTAATTTCTTCACCTTCAAGAAGTGTGTTTATTCCGACCGCTTGAGAGCGTCGATTTCGGCACCGTGAGAGCAAAGTGAGAAGAACTCCATTTCTTTTCTCATTTTCATGAAACCCTAACCTTTAGATCTCTCCTCACAAGTTCCTTTTGTTTCTCATTCAAGAAGAACCCTACCAGGTTCTTCACTCATAAAATGTCGATCTTCGACGCCGTTGCGATCGGAGAGAAGGGAATGAACTATAAGAGGAGCAAGAGGGTATGATTCGAATCATCGAAAGGAAAACAGGGTTTCGCACCAAATTCATCGATTTTTGTCATCGTAGAACTTGCCCGAACGAATTAAAAGGTAAGATTTATGTTTGGATAGTGTAGAATTAGATCAGGTTTGATTTATGGATGATTTGAGATGTGTGTGCATGATTTTTACAGATTTTTGTAGAAGAAAATAGGTTTAAGAAGGGGAAAAAAGCATAGAATCGCGTGCGTGAGTTGAAAACTCACACTGGTGAAGTGCGTTCAGAAAATAGGCAAAATAGTGCTGAAAACAGTCACTCGCGCTAGTTTGAAAAGTTGCTCGCGCGGCTTGGAAGTCACTCACGCGAGTCGGAAGTCGCTCATGCGACTGTGACAGAATGAGGACTGACACTTTCTCGATATTTTAGCCGTAACTTTCTAGTCTAAACTCGGATTGACGCGATTCTCACGGCATTGGAAAGAGAACAACGAGATCTATAACTTTTGTGATTTAGAAAATTAATGAATCAAAATATTTAAAGGTCGAAATTGGGCGGGAATTTTAGTCATATTCTATATTAGTATGAACTTACCAATTTCTGCCTCGATTTTGAGAAAACACTTAGATACGTCAGAGTTGTTAGTAATTAAGATCAATCCTTAATGCATCATCATATATGTGATGTAGATTGAGAGTTGAAAACTATTGATTGGACCTTTGTTTTGCTATTGTTCCTCGCACGACTTCAAAATTGAGGGAGGGGGACTTCACTACCTAATTGCATTTTTGATTTGATTCATAGAAGTCGTGATATAATCGAATGATAAATGCTTAAACCGTAATTAGAATTTGAACTTCGAATTTTGAGCTTTGAATTGTGAAATGCGAATCTGTATTTAAATTCTTTAAAAAGAAACAAATCCTTCAAATTTTGAATATGAACTTGAATCTGATATGAACTATGAATCTGATAGGAATATGCATCTGTGACTAAATCTGATATGGATATGAACTTTGAATTAGAATTTGAACTCTAAGTTTGATATGAATCTGAACTTTGAATTTGAACTCTGTTTATGAAATTGGAACCATGAATCTGAATTGAATCTTTCAATTTTGAATGTGAATATTTTGATCTTTGAAATTGAATCTGAATTTTGGAAATGAACTTTGGACTTGAACTATGACCTCTGAATTTGCACATGAATAGGAACTTGAACTCTGAACTCTGATATTAGAACTTTGAACTGAATTGTATAGTCCGAACTTTGAAACCATTGAACATTGAATATGATATGATATAAATGTTTATGTGAATCGAATCGGTCTGGCGACATATACTTGAATCGAACCCGCACGGTGGCATATCCGTGAATCAAGCTGGTACGGCAGTTAATCCGTGAATCAAACTGGTACAACAGTTAATCCGTGAATTGAACCGGCACAACGGCATATCCTTGAATCGATCCGGCATGGCGGCATATCCCTGAATCAAACTGGCACGGTGGCATGTCCTTGAATCGATCTGGCATGGCGGTATATCCGTGAATCAAATCGGCACGATGGCATATCCGTGAATCGAACCGGCACGGCAACATATCCATGAATCAAAAAATAAGTCAAGTAAATTGATGTGGACCGCTATGGCAGATTATATGTACACACCGTGGACTGCTAGGGGGGAGTATATGTGTATCTGTCGATCGCTAGGGCGGATTATATGTGTATTTGTGGACCGCTAGGGTGGATTATTCGTACAATTGTGGATTGCTAGGGCGGATTATATGTAAGTGAATCGAACTTGATCCGTGAATCCAATCGAACCTGATCTTTGAATCAGAATCGAACTTGATCTTTGAATCCGAATCGAACTTGATTTTTAAATTGAACTTGAACTTGAATCCTTGTGAAACTCGACCTAAGAGATGTGATTTTCATATTTTGTTTTGATATGAAAACGTCCTTGGAAATTTCGTTTGATATGAAAATGACTTAATCATTCTGAGATGAAAATGGCTTTGAAGCATATCCCTATTTTAAAATGAAATGCCTTTTGAAAACTTGTATTTGAATTTATGTTTTGATGAGAAACTACTTTGAAATTCTATTCTCATAACAAATACTTTTGGAAATTCGATTTTGAAATTTTGTCTTCGAAAATGTTTGAATTCTGTCGTCGAATTTATGTTTTGATATAAAACTGCCTCTGAACCTTGTCATCTAATCTATGCATTTATATGATAAAATGAAATTGTTCTTAAGTTTTCTCTACTAAGATTAGATGGTCAGCTCACCCCGACTATACGTCACAGGTGTGACACTTGATCAGGATACCAGACTTTAAGATAGTCGAATTTTACGTACCGGAAGAAGGAGATCTTACGCTTGAGAATTTTACTCATAGATTGGGGTTTATGAACATTGGTAAAATTTTAGGATTTGTAGATTTCTAAATAAGTGTATCGAGGTGGGTTGTATAACTATAGTATCAATCTTTGTATGTATAGAACGAATTCGAACCAATGCGTGTAATAAAATGATGACCGATCTCGCCTTAGACTTTTGAGTAAATAATTAAATAATATAGGAATAAATTGTGTGAAAAAGGAATAGGATCAAAACTAATTGGTGTAATTTGAACTCCATTTGAGCCATTTGGGCAAGTTGGTACACGAAGATTGGGTGTACTTGCTTCATGCCAAGTTTTAGTGCAATCGTGATCATGCAGCAAGCTCCGCAGCCTGTTGGAAACACTTGGTGTCGAACACTGCAAGAGCTCTACTCTCATGATTTCCAACCATTTCAAACTCTTGAAATTGGAACGAAGGTGAGCCGATCAACTTAGACTTGTCTTCCGAGCTTTGAGGAGGTCAAGGATCAATACGTGCTAGCGAGGGACTTCATCGTGAGCTTCACTTTGATCGATCATCATAGAAATCCGTGAGTTTAGTTTCAAAACCCTCTTTGGCAACACTTCTTAAAGTTGCGAAATTGATCGGCAAAAGGTTAGATTTCCTTTGATTTTAGTGGTCTAGATTAGTAGATTAAATGCTTGGATTAATTACTTGATATATGTGTGGGAAAATAGCATTTAATTTGTTAAGTTTTGGGGAAAAACGAACCGATAAAGAAGAAGAAAAATCTCGAGTTGTACTTGCTCGCCGTGGTGACCATGCATGGTCGTCGCGGCTAGGTGTGTGTCTAAGAGGCTCGCCGCAACGAGTGCCCCTTGGATTTTAGGCTAAAAACAGAGCTGAAGAAGCTCGCCGTGGCGAGTGTGTGTGTGCCATTTGACTTCTGGAGAGCTCACCGCGGTGACTCTGAATCTCGTCGCGACGAGATCCCCTGCTTTGTTTATTTTGGGATTTTGGGTGTTTGCTTCGATTGAAGCATGGTTTTGTGTGTCGTGATCATCACTAACACTTGTGTATGTGTGTGATATGTTTTACGATGATCATGGGGATCTGTGGTTGAGGATTTAGCTTTGATGTGCGCGTGTGTTCGCTCGAATCCGACATTTGGTAGGAGAATCTCAAAATTAGTTACATTCTATTTTTTTAATTCACATGAATATTTTGCATTAGATTTGAATACATAAAAATATCAGTTTTGCTTTTAAACATGATCTTCGAACTTTGCATATGAAATCTGAACCTTGCATCTGAAAATTTGAACCTGAATCCCGACACCTGAATCCTTAACTCAAAACTCTGAATTATGTGTTATAATCTACATCTAAATTATGTATTAGAATTTACATTTGATTTAAAGTTAAGGAGCCCCTCAATTCCTGAACAATATGAATTATCATGGCACAAGTTACTCTCATAACGCAGGGGCTTGTAGCACTTTCGAAAACTTCTCATTGAACGACGACGGTTAGGAAGGGGTTCTCATCGGTATATTCCTGCTCTCATGATATAGTAACTTGGGAGGAAATTTAAGTTGATATTTAAGTCATGAATTAGACAAGCTTTGCATACATAAACTAAGAAACAATAAGCATCTGAACAATTTGAAAGTACTTACTTGTTTTGAATCTGATTCAAGAATCCGCTTTGAAACTTCGAATATGAAACTGCATCTGATCATTATATTTGAAATTCATTCATCTAGTATGTTTTGAATATCTGCTTTGAAAATAATATGCTACGAATTATGTTTTGAAAACTATATTAATTAAGATATGATGTGATTGAGATGAGTTTCTTCTATTGATCTTAGACTGTTAGCTCACTCCAACTATACGTCACAGGCACAGGTACTGATTTTGATTTTGAAAATCCGAAGCTCGAGGACTCTGACTACATTCCGGAGGACGAGTCTTAGGTTCCTCCTGAAGAATTCTTTCCAGATTAGGATTTTGTCTTATTTTGGCGTGCTTTTTGTGAGATTAGATACTTGTACTTCCTACGTCCAGCCTATTTATTTTATGTTTTAGAATCATTTAATTATTATAGCTTATTTTATGAATGTTTCGGTGATGGTCGGCCATCACCGGTGGTTTGTTTCGAATCTTTTGTCCATGTGTTTTCACATGGAATTAGAACCGTTATTTTTATCTTATATTTTGTGTAGAAATGGAGCTTCCTTTTGTTACACTCTAATATTTGGTTGAGTTATGTCCGGCTAATCGATTTATTGATAGATTGGCGAGCCGGCCTTCCCGGTATTTCGAATATGGGAAAGTCGGGTTGTTACAGTTTAGTTGATGGTCTACCATCGCTGGTAGTTTAGTTTTTCCTTTTGAATTATGTGTTCTCTATATAGAAATGGAGATTTGATTTTAGTTCTGCCATATGTATATCTGCTTGATTTTCGCACTTATATATGGATGTACTAAATAAGATGTATTCAGATTGTGTTCTGCGATCTGATGGTCCGGGTTTTCCATGTTGGTAAAAAAATATTTATCCCAGAAATTCGTGTTGGGAAAATTCGGGCTATCACAGTTGGTATTACGGTGATGGCTTTAGGTTATGGGATATGGCTTTAGATTATGTCAGAATATAGGGAATCCGGTCTATGTTAGATTTAGGTTATAGTCTTCACGATCACTTCTAATTGAACCTTTTTGTTGAACGTGACAGGTCAATATGTCTCTAAGAGGTAGGCCAAGAACCGTTTGCGCCAGAGGTACATCTGATGGTGGGCGATTCGGCACAGGGGCAAATACGATTCCGTCAGGAGGAGAAACTGAAAGTGGAAGAGTCACTCAAGTGTTGGAAACTATGGCTAACACGATCGCACAACTGGGAGTAGTAGTGGCACATCAAACAGAGATACTAGCAACTAGGAATCAACCTTCCGGATTTGCAAGGTTTAGGAGGATGCGTCCTCCAAAATTTTTGGGTCAAGCTGAGCCACTTGAAGCTAAGAAGTGGTTGAACGAGATGGAGAAGATCTTTAGTGTACTTCCTTGCACTGAGAATGAGAAAGTAAGATGGGCAGCCTTCAAGTTAGATGGAGAGGTTGATCCTTGGTGGAAGGCAATATCAAGAGCAAGAGAGCGAGAGACTCCAAATGCTCCACGGATTTGGGCAGAGTTCATTGAGAAATTCAATGACGAGTACTTCCCCAATGTGGTGAGGAATCAGTGGGAAGTCCAATTTATAAAATTAAAGCAAGGCCAGATGTCCGTACGCGAATACGGAGTCGAGTTCACTAGATTATTGAGGTTTGCACCTCAACATGTGGGCACAAAATTGATGAAGGCCAGGAAGTGGCTTAAGGCTTGACATCCAGGAGAGGGTCTCACTCTTTGAGCTAGGAACGTATACCGAAGTAATGGCCAATGCCCTTATTGCAGAGCAAGATATCAAAAAGATGCACCGGAGGCGAGATCAGCAAAATAAGAGTAGGGCTAGTCGAGCACAATCTTATGCCTCCGAGCAGGCAAGCAAGAAGTGAGGTTCTTAACTCCAGAACCCTCTCAACCTACTCAGGCTACGTATTCAAGGCCGGTGACATCTACGCCTACGAGGTCGAGACTCCTAAGGCCGGCACCTCGTCAGCCCACTCAGTCGAACCTTCCTCTGACTAGAGCATCAATGGTGTAGCAAACATCGCACACTGCTTCAGCCACACCGGTTGAGCTATGCTCAAGATGTGGATGGTAACAAAGGTCGATGAAGTGTTGGTGGGTCACAGACGCATGCTTTAAGTGTGGCCAAACATGACATTAGATAAAGGATTGCCCCAAAGCAAATAAGGGGAACACAGTGTCGGCATCTACTCAAAGGTTATGATAGATAGCTTATGATTTAAACCTGGTAGTGGTGAAGTACCTTGGTCGATAAATTGCATCTTTTTGTAATTATGGCACACCTTGGCTATATTAAGTTGTTATATTATATTTGTGAATGGTTTGCGAGTAGCTATCGTGATTAAATATCATGGTGGGTAAATGATTCCAAGTATAGTTGTTAAACTAGTTGTGGATTTTTAATTGCAAGGATTATGGTATGTACAATGAATGCCTGGAAGTGGATGTGTTTTTATTGTGCATAATGGATGAAATCGATCCATTATTATCAAGGATGGATTGTTAGTTGTGGATAAATTGTACATAGTTTTGTGCAGGTACAAGTGTTATAATTAATCGTGGCTAATTACCTAAATAGTTGTAGATATGCTGGGTAATTGTTTCTGTGTTGCAGGATGAATGAATCTTGTGAATTATTGTGGTTAAAAAAAAAGAATGTGGATTTGACAATTGACCCTATGTCCTTAGACTCAGATGATACGTGATGAATTTTCGAGGACAAAAATTCTTTTAAGGAGGGGAGAGTGTAATGGCTCTGATTTTTTATTTTTCATTGATGTTCAATCATTGACTCTTTAAGAGGATATGCCTACTTTTGTTCAGGACTAATAAGTATCCACACCTCTTCGACTGAGGATACGTAAATTTTCGATGACGAAAATTCTGTAAGGTCGAAAGAATGTAATAAGTCAAAATTTTCGAAAATGCTGAATCATTGACCTATGACGAATTTGTGGAGTCAAATATTTGACCTAGGTATTATCGCCTTAAACCCCCTAGTTAAAATTAGGGTGTGCACCAAGCACATTAAATCCCAACTCGTACCCTATGTAGAGCGTATGCGTGGTTGTGCATGTTGCTCACGAATCCGAGCCAAATGCTTGAACTTGGGACTCAAACCGAATTTTTTCGAACCTAGAGATGTCGACTATGTGTACGCGTTCAGCTAGGCATAAAATACACGCATTTAATTTTGAAATATCTAATTGAAGAAATGCACTTTTGTGCAAAAGATTCATGTGTTAAATGGTGTTTTTGGACATTTTGCTCAGAGCCCGTACACCGATCTAAGTGTGCCGGCTTAACACTAAACCCAACCCATAAGTCAAAAAGAGAAATAAGCACAATAATCCCACTTGTTTTGTACAACATGTTTGAGAGAGAAGCAAGAACCTCCTTCTCCTTTTGCCTTTTGAAACAAAAATTTTTCCATTGGATCTCCTCTCTAACTTCTCCTCCAAGAAGTGTGTTTATTCCGACCGCTTGATAGTGTCAATTTCGGCACCGTGAAAATCGAGTGAGAAGAACTCCATTTCTTTTCTAATTTTCATGAAACCCTAACCTTTATATCTCTCCTCACAAGTTCCTTTTTTATTTCATTCAAAAAGATCTCTACCGGGTTCTTCACTCAAAGAACGTCGATCTTTGACGCCATTGCGATTAGAGAGAAGGGATTGAACTATAAGAGGAGCAAGAAAGTTTGATTCGAATCATCAAAAGGAAAAGAGGATTTCACACCAAATCCATCGATTTTGGTTATTGTAGAACTTGCTTGCATGAATTAGAAGATAAGATTTATGTTTTGATAGTGTAGAATTAGATTAAGTTTTATTTATGGATGATTTGAGATGTGTGTGCTTGATTTTTTGGGAAGAAAATTGGTTTAAGAAGGTCAAAAATGCGCAGAATCACGCACAATCGCGCGCACAAGTTGGAAACTTGCGCAGGTGAAGTGCCTTCAGAAAATAGGCAAAAAAGTGCTGAAAACAATTGCGCGCGCAAGTTTGAAAAGTCGCTCGCACGACTGTTGCAGAATGAGGATTGACACTGTCTCGGTATTTTTGTCGTAACATTCTCCTCCAAACTTGGATTGACGTGATTATTGTGGTGTTAGAAAGAGGAAAACGAGCTCTATAACTTTTGTGAATTAGCAAATTAATTAATTAAAATATTTGAAGGTCAAAATTGAGTAGGAAGTTGGATCAAATTTTAAGTCAACACGAACTTGCCCATTTTCGCCTCAATTTTGAGAAAACACTTAGATACGTCAGAGTTGTTAGTAATTATGATCAATCCTTAAGGCATTATCATGTATGTGATGTAGATTGAGAGTTGGAAACCATTGATTGGACCTTGGTTTTGCTTCTGTTCCCACACTTCAAAATTGAGGTAGGGGGAACTCAATACCTAATTGCATTTTTTATTTGATTAATAGATGTTGTGATATAATCGAATAATAAATGCCTAAACCATAATTAGAATTTGAACTTTGAATATTGAGCTTTAAATGGTGAACACTAAATCCGCACTTTGAAATATGAATCTGTATTTAAATTCTTTGCAAAGAAACGAATCCACCGACTTTTGAATCTGAACTTGAATCTGATATGAACTATGAATCTGATAGATATATGCATCTGTAACTAAATCTGATATGGATACGAACTTTGAATTAGAATCCGAATGCTAAATCGGATATGAATCTGAACTCAGAATTTGAACTCTATCTACAAAATTTGAACAATGAATTTGAATTGAATCTTTCGAATTTGAATGATGAATATTTTATATGAACTTTCAACTTGAACTATGACCTCTAAATTTGCACTTGAATAGGAACTTGAACTCTGAACTCTGAAATTAGAACTTTGAACTGAATTGTACACTCTGAACTTTGAAACCGTTGAACATCGAATCTGATTTGATTTAAATGTTTATGTGAATGGAACCGACACAGTGGCATATCTGTGAATCGAACCGGCACAGAGGCATATCCGTGAATCGAACTAGTACGACAGTTAGTCCGTGAATCAAATCTGCATGGCGGTATATCCTTTAATTGAACCGGTACGATGGCATATCCGTGAATCAAAAAATAAGTCAGGTAAATTAAAGTGGACCGCTATGGCGAATTATATGTACACACCGTGGACTGCTAGGGTGGAGTATAAGTGTATCTGTAGACCGTTAAGGTGGAATATATGTGTATCTATGGACCGCTAGGACCTATTATTTGTACAATTGTGGACCGCTAGGGCAGATTTTATGTAAGTGAATCGAATTTGATCCTTGAATCCGAATCAAACCTGATCTTTGAATCTGAATCAAACTTAATCTTTGAATTCGAGTCGAACTTGATTTTTGAATCGAACTTGAACTTGAATCCTTGCGAAACTCCACCTAAGACATGGGATTTTCAAATTTTGTTTTGAAATGAAAACATCCTTTGAAATTTCATTTTATTTGAAAATAACTTGACCGTTCTGAGATGAAAATGACTTTGAAGCGTATCCCTGTTTTAAAATAAAATGCCTTTTGAAAACTTGTAGTTGAATTTGCATTTCGATGAGAAACTGCTTTGAAATTCCGTTCTGATAATAAATACTTTTGGAAATTTAATTTTGAAATTTTGTCTTCGAAAATGCTTGAATTATGTCATAGAATTTATGTTTTGATATAAAACTACCTTTGAACCTTGCCATCTAATCTATGCGTTTATATGATAAAATATAATTGTTATTGAGTTTTCTATATTGAGCTTAGACTGTTAGCTCATCCCGACTATACGTCACTAGTGTGGCACTTGATCAGGACACCGGACTTGCAAAGAGTCTAATTTTACATACCGGAAAAAGGGGATCTTACATTTGAGAATTTTACTCATAGATTCGGGTTTGGGAACATTGGTAAGATTTGGGAATTGTAGATTTCTGACTAGGTGCATCGAGGTGGCTTGTATAACTATAATATCAGTCTTTGTACGCATATTTGTACACCACTGTTTAGGTGATGGTCTGCCATCACCAGTATTTTAGTTGTTTCTTTTAAATTACGTATTATCTTTATAGAAATAGAGATTTGATTTTAGTTTTGTCATATGTATATTTGTTTGATTTTCACGCGTATATGTGGATGTACCAAATAAGATGTTGTATTCAGATTGTGTTCGGCGATCTGACGGTCCTGGTTTCCCAGTTGGTCCAAAAAAAAATTTATCCCATAAATTCGTATTGGAAAAATTTGGGCTGTCACACAGGTTGTATACGTAAGGTATGTTTGATGTGACGTATGTTATGTAAGCGTATGGAGCTACGATTAGACTTAAGATATACCACATAAGTTAAGTTGACAAGACAAGTAAGAAAAGTGATAAACAATATAAGCATCAAATGCACTAAAAACTGTTACGTCATTTTAGTTTTGTAGTTACAAAATGTTTATGAGAACCTTTATTATGTTGTTTATATGTATAATTATGAAAATTTCAATGATTCACTTTCATTCATGAGATTGCACTCACGATCACCTAGGTAGATTGTGGTGGATCAGTTGTGCAATTCACTGAGCTTATGTGACTGAAAAAGCTCATCCCACAAAAAACTAACAACTATAGGTGATGATATGGACTATATTGTCCCTAAGAACTTGATGAACCAATAGTAAATACGACGTATAAGGGCGAGGACATCAGGAACCATCTGGATGAGAGCTTGGATCCTATTGATTAGTGTAAGCACTGAGAGCCCACTTGCTTAGTTTTCTATCTGTTACTTGGGAGAGTTACATTTCTAGTTGAGTTGGTTTTTCGTTCGTGTTATGAGTTATTCCTTTTTATTTTCTATCTCTTAGATGTATGGTTAGGATGCTACAGTTATTCTTAATTTTATTTCCCTGTTTATCTCATGCAGATGTTTATATACGTTAAAGGTGATTACGAATCTTAAGGATCCAACTTTAATGACGTTTTATAAGATAGTATATATATCCACTTATCACCTTCAAAAGCATGCAGGGTCATGACATGGGATTCTAGGCCTTCAAGATTTAGTTGAATTCTGGGTCGTGACACATCTCGTGGATCGTCCCTTATGATGTGAATGAGTTGCTTGCTGAGTGGAGAGGGCCTCCCATCAGAAAGGTGGGTAAAGCTCTTTGGAAGGTGACACCATTTGCGGTTTGTCGGTATATGTGGGGAAAGAAAGAAACAGAAGCTTCTTCGATGGGTTACAAAGATCACCAACTAGGGTATTTGATCACATTAAGCTCAGCATCTTGAACTGCGATGTGGGGGATCCTTCTCTAAACTATTTTTCCTATGGACCTAGTTAGAGCCAATTGGAGCTTAGCATGCATGATTGGTACAAACTGGAAAAAATTGTTTGCACGTGGTTACCCCCTTAGCATGCATGATTGAAACTAACGCTTGTTGGTTTCATTTCGAACGACAAGGGCGAAATCCTAAATTCCTTTTTGCATTTTCTTCGGAGATTGTACCAACAACTAGGCGGAGCTGAGGGCTATGGTGTTTAGTATTGGGCTGCTTGTTAACCATCAGGCGTGCCAATATGTTATCGAAGGGGACTCCTCATGTGTGCCGGCTTGGATTAGTCGTCAGTCACCTATTCTGTGGAAACTATTAAGGTTGGTCAACTCGACTTCCCTATGTTTGAAGGGATTGGTTGCGTTGTATTCTTGGTTCCCAAGTCTGCCAATGGTAGAGCTGATATGTTAGTGAAGGAGGGGGCTATTCTCGACCCTACTGGCATTGGATAAGGGGCGTGTTTGTTGGATTACACCAACTAGGATTGGAAGAAGATGGCACTCTAAAGAGAAGAAAATTGTTCTCATGTAGAAAAATATAGAAAAATATAAAAAATGAAGACTAAAGTGATATACTACTTAGAACCTTTCAAATTTCATTCATATGACTTGTAAAATGAAAATACATGAGTGATAAAAATAGCCCAAAATATAAAACTGAGAATGAATAAGCATATACTCCCAAAGCAATAACCTCGCCTAGAAAAAAGATAGAAAATTATATTCTAAAAGTATATTCCATATTCTCAAGACACCACATTAATTACACCAATTTCCTTTGACAAAAAATAATTCCAAGATTGACCAATATAACTCCAAATGGGCCAATGACCCAAAAGACAAAATGGGCCAAATGGGCCGGTCTAGCTTATAATTCTAACAGCCACCCTTGAGCTAGACCGATCGAACGCTGAGCTTTTCTTTGATATTGATAAACGTTTCTTTCTTCAATGCCTTTGTAAAAATATCCGCTATTTGATCTTGTGATTTGTAAAGTTTCACATCAATTTCACGATCATTGATCAAGTCACGGATGAAATGATACTTAATTCGAATATGTTTACTTTTGTAATGAAATACGGGATTCTTGGTTAGTGCAATGGCTGAACGATTATCACAAAATAAAGTTGTAGCTTCAATTGATGGATGCTTAAGTTCTTTTAAAATCCATCTTAACCAAAGTGCTTGACAACCGGTCAATGCTAATGAAATGTATTCTGCTTCGGTTGTAGAGAGAGCAACAACTTATTGTTTCTTTTAAGTCTATGAAATTGAACCCGAACCAATGTTAAAATTATAACTGGAAGTGCTTTTGCCATCATCTATACTTCCACCCCAATCACTATCACAATATCCAACCAAACATAAATTTTAAACCCTTTTGTAATGTATACCATCATTAATGGTACCACGTACATATCGCACAATTCTCTTTCCGGCATTCTAATTACTTCTTCTAGATGATTCCATGAAACAACTAATCATACTAATCGCAAACATAATATCCGATCTTGTGGCAGTCAAGCATATGAGGCTACTAACAAGACTCAGATAAAAAGTTTCATTAACTCTTTTTCCATTATAATTTTTGCTAAGTTTCAAACCAACCTCCATTGGAGTGCAAATAGGATTTACATCTTTCATTCTAAACTTTTTCAATAAATCTTTTACATACTTCTTTTGAGATATAAAAATCTTATCTTCATTTTGCTTTACTTCAATGTCAAAAAAGAAATGTAGGAGACACATATCGGTCATCTTAAATTCAAGCATCATGGATTTTTTAAATTCATCACATATGCTTGAACTATTATTGGTGAAGATTAAATTATCAACATATAAACAAACAATTAAGAACTCACCTTGAGTATTTTCTTTGATGTAGAGAAAGTGTTCAAAAGGATACCTTTTGAATCCATTCTTCATGAAGTACCCATCAATACGGTTATACCATGCCCTTGGTGCTTGCTTTAAACCATAAAGTGTTTTCTTCAATCTACAAATTTTGTGCTCTTTATCCTTTTCCACATACCCGAGAGGTTGATCAACATAAACTTTTTCTTCAAGAATGCTATTTAAGAATGCTGATTTGACATCCATTTGATAAACCTTTCAATTTCTTTGAGCCGCTAATGCTAAGACCAATCTAATCATCTCAAGCCGAGCAACGGGAGCAAAATAAAGTCTATGCCATGTCTTTGCTTGTAACCTTTCACCACTAACCTAGCTTTGTGCCTTTCAACTTCACCTTTTGCATTTAACTTGATTTTATATATCCATTTTACACCAATGGATTTGTGCCCATTTGGAAGTTTCGTTAACTCCCAAGTCTCATTTCTTTTGATGGAGTCAATTTCTTGATTCATTGCATGTTTTCACTTTTTTTCTTGAGATGCTTCTTCAAAAGAAATTGGATCGGCATCGGCATATAGTACAAAGTTAACCTCATCTTCATCAAAGTCTTCTTGATGCTTTATAAAGTTTATTAATGCTTTTGGTCTTCTTTGGAGGAGAATTAGAACTTGATGATAATGATGATGATGATGATGAAGATGGTGAAGATGAAGATGGAGAGGAAGTTCTATCCTCTTCATGCTTACAATTTTGAGCATCTTTCAATTCTTCTTCGTTGACACAAATAGACTTTTATTTCTTTTCTTGAAAATCCCAATCCCAATCTTCTTCTTCATTAAATTTTACATCTCTACTAATGATAGTTTTCTTGGTGATGAGATTAAATAATTTGTATGCTTTTGAAGTTTCACTATAACAAATAAGAATGCATTTTTCGAATTTATCATCTAATTTTTTTCTTCTTTCATCCGGCACATGAGAATATGTAATGTTACCAAATATTCTTAAATGTGCAACACATGGTTTGTGTCCATTTCATGCTTCTTGTGGTGTCATGCCTTCAACCCTTTTGGATAAGGCACGATTCAAAAGATAGTTGGCACATGAAACGGCTTCGGCCCAAAATATATTTAGCATCCCTTTGGCTTTTAACATACTCCTAGCCAATTTCATAAGTGTTCTATTTTTTCTTTTGGCAACATCATTTTGCTGAGGTGTGTACCGAGTGATTAATTGATGCCAAATGCCATTATCTTTTAAGAAATTCTTAAAATCATGAGAAACATATTCACCACCTTGATTGGTACGTAAAGTTTTCAACATAAAACCACTTTGCTTTTCAACCAATGCCTTAAATATTTTGAAGTGGCTGAATACCTCCGATTTTTCTTTGACAAAATAAATCCAAGATTTACGACTATAATCGCCAATAAAAGTAAGGAAATAACGATTACCGCCAATGAAAGTTGTGTGCATAGGCCCGAATGAGCAAGCCGAAGAGGATTTGATGCCCTCCAAGCTTTCCCAATCGGAAAAGAATTTCTTTAGTGCTTTCTGAGTGCGCATCCTTCACAAAATTAGTCTTTGCGATCAATATTTGTCATGCCTCTCATCATGTGAATTTTGCACATGAGAGTCAAAGAGCTAAAACTCAAGTGGCCATACCAAAGATGCCATAGCCATGATTTGTCTTGGATGATGGAATTGAAGAAAAGAACTTCATTTTGAAACTTAAGCAGAAACATCTTGTTTTGAGTCATCTTTACTTTGGCAATGAGAGCATTGTTTATATCCTTAATTTCATATGCATTTCTTTTAAAATAAATATTGTGTCTTTTCAAAAGAAGTTGTCCAACACTTAGAAGATTGTCTTTGAGGCCGGGTACATAGAAAATATTTGAGATGCGTTTGATGCCTTTCTTTGATTGAACAAGAATATCAACTCTTCCATTTACAGAAAGTCGTTTATCATCGTCGATCCTTACTTCACTTTGAATAGATTTATCCAGAGTGACAAATACGTCGTTGTTTCCCGTCATGTGGTTACTATAACTACTATCAAGATACCAATCTTCATTGAATGCAACTTCTTGAACATTGCAAGCAAGAAAGAGAGTGTTATCTTCCTTACTTTGATTGTTCTCTTGAACAAAATTTGATTCCTTTTTTTATTCTTTCGCCAATCTTTTTCTATAAAATTTTATGGTATGACCATATTTTTCACAATGATAACATCGAACATTAGAAAGAGAAGATCGGCCTCTTCCTCTTTCCCTTCCTCTTGATGATAAAGATGACTCATCTTCATATCTTTCTTTTGCTTGATATCTTCCTCTATTATATCTTTCTCGTCCGCGATTAGAATGCCTTCCTTTTCCACCTTTAGAATTTTTCTTAAAGAAAATTTGAGTTTGAAATACTTGCTCTAGAGGAGAAGAATCAAATTGCTTCATGCGAAGTTTATGGGATTGAAGCGAACCCAACAAACTTTCCAAAGACAAAGTAGATAAATCCTTAGATTCTTCAATTGCAACAACAATATATTCAAACTTACGAGTCAACCTTCTAAGAATTTTTTCTACAATTCTTTAATCTTGAAGATTTTCACTATTAATCCTTAATTGATTAATGAGAGAAATTATCGATTGAATCAAACTCACTTCGAAGAGTTTGGAGTCGCACCAATTTGACTTTATTTTCGCCTTTGTATGAAGTATTGAGAGTATCCCATGCTTGCTTTACCGATGACACCGATGAAATTCTTTTAAAAATAACTTCATCCCCAGCTTAATAGATGAAGAACAAAGTCTTTTTGTCTTTCTTGCAATTTTCTTTCAACTCATTGAGTTGAGCTTGTGTGAGAGTCGCTTGATCTTCTGGTTCTGCATATCCGGTCTCAACAATATCCTACAAATCTTGAGACCCATATAAAACCTTCATTTGAATACTCCATTGATTGTGATTCTTACCGATAAAACGAGGAAGTTGAGATTGCAATATATTGGAAGCCATGAATCTCAAGTTCTGATACCACTTTGTTCGATTACACCAACTAGGATTGGAAGAAAATGACACACTAAAAAGAAGAAAGTTGTTCTCTTGTGTAGAAAAGCACCAAAAATAAAGACTAAAGTGATATACTACTTAGAACCTTTCAAATTTCATTCATATGACTTGTAAAATGAAAATATATGAATGATAAAAATAGCTCAAAATACAAAATCGGGAATGAATAAGTATACACTTCCAAAGGAACAACCTAGCCTAGAAAAAAAATAGAAAATTACATTCTCAAAGTAAATTCGTTATTCTTAAGATACCACATTAATTATACCAATTTCTTATGACAACAAATAATTTCGAGATTGACCGATATAACTCCAAATGGACCAATGACCCAAAAGACAAAATGGGCCAAATAGACCGATCTAGCTTATAATTTTAACCGTGTTTGTATTCGGGGTCTCTTGAGGCGCTTGGTCAACTCCTCCATCTACCAAACCAGCATCGAGTGGCTACTAACTGACAAAGCTACAAAATATCATCATCCAAGGGCCATTAACCTCCCGTTTCGTCTTTTCCGGTCTACTATGATCCTCAAAAACCTTTAAACTTCCCTTTTACGGGCACGGCCGCCTATGGGTAACCCTTGGTGATTCATTAATGAATATTTTTAATCACTATCGGTGAGAGCCTACTAAGAGGTATTAAAACGTCTCTCGACAGCCATCATATTTTTTAAATCCATAAAAGAAAAGTAACAAGTTATCCACGTATGAAGAACGAATTTTTAGTTGCAAATAAAGGTACTAGAGAAAAATTATGAGATTCAATTGACCTGTAAGGCTGTAACAAACAAGTGTATATTAGAGATGCAGCTACGATCATAGATATATATACTATACAAGGTTTGCATCAAGCAGCCACTTCCAAAGAAATATTGTAAGCTTGATCATCAAATAGAACAAATTTTTAAAAAAGATAGAGGAAAAACAGATAATGAAATATCATAAAATGGATTAAGTCTGGTTTTCAAGGTTTCTAATGCCATGTTTTTGCTAGTGGGATTAGATCCGATTACAAAGAGACACCAACCCACTGAAGTATAGATTGATATATTTCAAAATAAAAAACAAAAAATCAAATCAAATAAAATGGGTATTCGTCCTAGAATAGAGGAGAGGTAAACAATAAAAGGAAGGCCGCACCTTAATTCACGGCAACAGCAGCTCAGAGCAAGAAATCCAAGAAAATGAAACTCTAACGCCTGTTTGGAGAAACTAGGAGTGTCGAAGAAGTGGAAGCAAAAATCCAAGAAAAAAGAGAAAAAACATGTTTTGGTGGATCTCAAATTTCCATATATAAAAATTACTGGGCTACCTCGTGATGCTAGTTTTATCAGAGAATCCTCTGCAGCGAGGATCGCAAGCTCAAAATCCCAAATATACAAATTAGGCGCTGAACTTGGCATAATATTTTAGAGGGCCTTCATGGGCACCCCTCTTTTTTACTCCCACAACTAGTTTATTATATTAAGTAGGGTCCAGATAGAAAAAGTTGGCTGGTGCTTTGAAGAAAATAATATTATGGGCATCTCTGGTCATGCGTGTTCTCTGGAAGTACCCCAAGTCCCAAATCCCTTAGAAAACCATTATTCATTCAAATCAGATGATACGGACCGTTTTTCACCCCCATTTTTCACACAAGAGAGCTTGAGATCATGGCACACCTATCTGGGGTCGGATTTTAATCCCATGTGTCATAAATCCTCAAAATATACCCTATAATCAAGTTTGGGCGTGATTTGCATCATTTGATTGAAGGGTCACTCTTTTGGGATTTGTAACATATGAAATTCAAAATTGATTGTCTGATAGGTGCATCAAAATCTCAAGATCTTTTGTGTGGAAGATCGGGATGAAAAATGGTCTCCATCATCTTGTTTGAAGGAATCAATGGATTTCAAGGGGTCCAAGACGTGGGAGCTTTAAGAGATCAGGTGGGCACATGTAGAGGGAGTGAGGGACCCTAATTTTATTTAATCAAACTGAAAAATAAAAGGGAGCTATAACTGGAAGAGATTTGTACCACATCGTCGAAAAAGAAAGGCTTGATTTTTTTGAGAGTTGTGCCATGTGGAACACCATTAAGCCCTTTGATTTGAAGGTCATGATGCAAAAATCTTTTTAGCCAAAGACCAACATGAAATGTGAAATTTATCCTCTGATTCAATACAGTCAAAGACCATCAACTGATTTAATGCTAATCTAGCAATGGAATGGACAAATCAATTTGTAGGGAGGATGTTTTTTTTCTTTTTTTGGGTTTTTTTTTATAACCTGAGTATCCGGGCCTCTTAGAGCACCCACCTAATGCCGGGAGCACATGCGCACCCCAAATTCAGGACATATTGGGTCAGCAAATAATATAAATCCTTAGGGTGGCCTCAAGGGGAGGGAGGGGATTCGAACTCAAGTCTCCTGCTTTTGGAAGCAGGCACCTAGCCAGCTCACCTAACCCCTTGAGGTTTGTAGGGAGAATGTTTCGTGCTAATCTTTTACAACAAAGATCTTTACATCATGGCCTTCAAATTAGAGGGCTTAGATGCGTTCCACTTGGCACAAATCTCAAAATATCAAGTCTTTTGTTTGGAGTAATGTGCTACGGTATAAATCTCTTGTGCAAGTTGTAGCTCCCGCAAGAAAACTATGAAAAGTTTATGTGCACCCAAAAGCTGGTTTTGCTAAGTAATGCATATTTTGGATCTCTAGTAGCCACAATAAAACAAAGGGAGCCATTACTTGCACACACTTCTTAAGTGATTACACTGAGGTTAAAGAAAGACTTTGCATTTTAGGGATATGTGACATGTCAAAATGCAATCTAGGCCGGATGATTTAAAGTTCATGATCTTTAGATCCTTAGTGGGTTACATTGGAGCAAAACACAATATTTATCATATGATCTATTGTTGTCAATTGTTGAATCAAATAATAGCCTTTTGACTATTTTTATTCACATGTCGAAGATTATATTCCGTGCCAATCTTATCCACTAAGCATCTATAAATCATGAACTTTAAATCAGACTGCCTAAATTGTGTTTTCACATGCCACACGTCCCTAAAATGTAAAGTCATTTTTTAACCTCAGTGCAATCACTTAAAAAGTGAGTGCAAGTAATGGCCAAAAATAAATTTTTTACTATTTGTAATTGGTTGACGAGTAGATTAAAAGTCACGCACCGAATCTGTTAGGGAACCCCACACTGAAAGCCCAATGAGTGCTTTGAAGTAGACCATGGAGACCATATTTCATTCCAATTAACCTTTAGCCATTCTTCTTTCGATCAAGGTCATTAACTGATTCGGGGTGAGTCGACCATCGTCCTCATCCTCGTATTCTCTGGGACGACTTGGCATGATCCTGGAAATTCTAGAGGGGCTGGTCAGAATTATTATCCTCTTCAAGTAACTTTAGAATACCAAACATTTTTGTGAAAAGAGTAAATCCATAAAACGGGCTTCACTAAAATACTTTTGAAAAAAAAAAGCAAAAGAAACCTAGGGCTATAAGGAGACCTTAATCTAACTTCGGGCTCCTAAAACTGGCGTTATGTGGCTCCCTGAAGCACAGTATTTGGGTACAACCTCTCCCAGATTATGTGTTACCAGGTGGTCTGAAAGGTAGGAAGTTCTCTGGATGCACTTCCGAGGATCGCACCAGCCAGTACCAATCAGAGGGGGTTGGAAATAGGTGCCTAAGAATGAATGCATAAAACTGATGACAGTGTGTGTGTGTGTGAGAGAGTGTGAGATGGTACAAGCGACCATCAATCTCTCGAATTCCAAATCTCAATAAAACAATCCTGGCATAAAATATTCCCACCATGATCGTTAGCCAGTCTGCCCCAAAAAAGAGGCCAAATGTTATCCGGATCCCTTTTTGGTTCGATTAGTCACTTGAGACTCGCTTATTCTAAGGATTAGAAAAGGAAGGAGTTGTGAATATTAATTTTGAGATCGCCACCACTACAAAAATAAGGTGTTTCAGCGGCACTTGCTGTTAAGGCAGTTTTTGGTAGTGGCAGGACTAATAGAGGCAGTTTTTGGTAGCAACGGGACTAATACCAGCAGTTTTTTGTTAAAAGAACTGCCGCTAATAGTCTTATTTTTTGTAGTGCACCTACGAATGTTAACATCGTAGACCTTTTTGATCGCTTACTCATTATACGGTTCTCCTTCAATCAGGTATCGGCTGGCTGATCCTAACGGCTGGATTGTTTGGGCTGAGTCTGGGTATTCTTATTCCTAAAAGGCTTACTACGCTACGGTTCACAATCCTGAATTAAAGGTGTTGGGCCCGTTATGATTTTGGTGAGCAAACCCGTTTCACCAAGTACCCCCGCCGATCTCCTTTGGGCAAATCTGTTTGAAGGCAATGCAATTTTTAAAATAATGTGGGTGGTTAGATTCTATGTAGCTCTAGGCTAATCGTGATCAGAAGGGTTCCTAAGGGTTGGGTCTAATCTAACCTAGAGTTTACGAGTCCTCAAAGGTCCTTGAGGGATCGGGCCATTTCCAATCCTGCAAACTAACTTCTATTTTTCTTGAGTTAGACTGAGGCCAGTTCTCAAAAACCTGTAACTCAAAGTCACTTTGAAGCTTTAGTGTATTTTGAAAGTGAGGTTGGGATATGCTTTTATAACTTTCGAGCAAAATTGAAAAGCACAGGGGCCATTGCGCAATTCATTGTGCGTGTAAGAAATCGCCCTGCAATGCTGCCTTATGAAGGCATCTATGAAAAATTGGAATTGCATGCACAGCGGTGTGTGCATAATTTCGAGAATCATCTGGAATGTTTCTTGGTCGAAAAGGGGTCAGGGAAATGCTTGCATGGCTTTGTGCACGTAATTCGAGGTCCCAAAACCCGTGTTTCGTAGCCCAAGATTGTGATGGGCCTTCATGGTCGAGGTTTTGGGTCCTCACGGGTCACGTGAGGCATAATGTGCATGCCTTCACACTTAACGCGAGAGGCATAATGGGCCTTCGCCAATTGCACGAGAGGCATTGCGGGCCTTTGCACATCACACAGGAAGTGTAGCGTGCCTTTCCTCACCGCACGAGAGGCATAACGGGCCTTCGCGTATCTACAAAGTGCTTCAAGTTAAGTAGGGATGACTTGATTAGTGTTTCCCAAGACGGAATAGAGTTCCGTAGGCCAAAAACAGTCTCATAATCATGAAAGGTTGAAAATATGGTGTCTACAATCTTCAGATATCGTGAAAAATTTAGCACAAATCACTTCTCACCCTTCGCTTTCGCCAGCTATACTTCAACTGCAATAAAATCCCCGTTTGGTTGCAATAGCACTCACGACAGCGAAAACCGCTCGATCGCTACAACCGGTCTAGGAACGTGTAGCACCAATCACCTTTACTTAAGAACATCACCATCCCATGCGCTTCATAATAAAGAAGCCAAAGGTCGGCATCAACACCTCAACAAAGAACATTTATAGCGTTATTATTGGAGTCGAAAGGTTGCCACTGCTAGATCCCTCTAGCAAGGACAAATAGTTGGGTGCCTACATTATTCGACATGTGTTTACTCCATAAACACAGGTCGAAGAGGAGCATACTGTAGACACCCATTTTCAACTTTTTTGTGACCATATATGACGTCCTAATTATTAAGTTTCAACACCCCAAGTCCTAATGATCGAAAGTCAAAGTCGAGCCAAAACCCTGACAATATGTTTCCCATTCGGAAGTTGAGATGTGAACTTTTTATACCGAACTATGGTATTTTTGCAATGCTTTGGTATAATATGATTTGTCGACTTTAATGTTTCGCAAAAAAAAGTTGGCCATTTAAAATTTGAAAATTTGACCAAATTATAAAAAATAGAATTTTTTTTCTTGAATTGACCTTTTATTATTTGAGAATTTCGATTCGGGACTATTTTTATTCGACTCAAATGAGGATATTTCATAATTTGTATATTAAATGGACTATTTTTATTCGATTCAAATGAGGGTATTTCATTATTTGTATATTAAATGATATTACATGTAAATATGTTTGCATGTTTGTCCCTGTTAGTAGCCTGCTTCATGTTATCTAAGGCTTAAGAGTTATACGCATTTCGTTATGCATATAATTGACTGCATCGTTCGGCTAGGACGCTTCCTGCTGCGCCAAGACTTAGCCGCTTTTCGAATTATATACATTGGTGTTTACATATAATTCAGATTATATACATTTGGGTTTGTGTATAATTCAAATTATACGCAAAACCTTCCTGCGTATAAATAGAGCTATACTGTTAATCACTGAATTATGCCACTTTCCACCTCCTAATCTAGGCTTTACTAGACCCTAGAGCTGTTTAATAATTGATTTTTAAGTGTAGTTTTATAGTTAGCAATAACCTACAGAGTGGTGCAGAAATTCATTTAACAAGTACCAAAAAGAGAAGAATTAGAGTCAAACACTAGAGCTGAGACCCCTTAAAGTCCTACCATGAGATAAAAGTGGGGCCCATGCCTAAAGGAGAGCTGTAGCAGTGAAGACATCCCAGTAGAGAGGCAAATTTTATCATCTCGAGCAATCTCGAGCAAATCAATCCTACAAGCAGTTCATCCTGTCGAGCAGTGTCAAGCAGCGTCAAGCAGTTTCATGCCTGCAGCACTCTATCCTCTCGAGCAGCCTCGAGTAGTCCAGAGCTGTAGCAGTTCATCTTCTTGAGCAGTCAAAAGCTATCAGAATCCATCCTCACGAGAAGCCTTCAGAAGCCAGCCTCTCGAGCAGTCGAGCAGTTCAAAGCCTGCAGATTCTAACCTGTCGATCAGTCTCAAGCAGACCAAGACTTCAACATCTCATCCCCTCGAGAAACCTTCAGAAGGCATTCCATCTTCTCGAGTTGAGCAATCAAAAGCTTTCAGGAGCATTTCATCCCCTCGAGGTTCAGGAGCTAAAAGATATCTGGGACATTAGCAGCATTTTTGAAACTTCTACAGCACATGAGACACATGTCCGAGTGTGTATTGCTTTTCTAACAAACTGGGGCAATACTTGGCGGAAATTGAGCCACGTCAACAGAGCCTAACTGTTTTGATTCTCCTTCCCTCATACTGGCCAGAGCATAAAGTTAATTTTTGGGTGTGTATATAGAGAAAGCAAAGCATGCTTGTAAAAAAAAGACTGTGACACACGAAAAAGAACAGGAGTGAGCTCATTTTTAGGGTTTAGGTCATATTCCCTTTTTGTTATTCTTCTCTCCTTAGCTTAGCATGGCTAGCTAAACCTTAGTAGCATTTAGGACTAATTTGAGTTGTAAATGGCTTTGTAATGGCATTGTAAAGAGACCTGAAATCTTGTAGAGAATGCAGACTAGAGAGCTATATCATTGTAAGCTTCTTTTTGGCAATGAATAGTTGGTCGTAATATTACATTTAATTTGTATTCTCTTGTGATTTTTATTAGATTTTTGTAGATTTTATGCACTTAGGAATGGATGTGCTTGTAGCCTTACATACATAGTGTCTGCAGTAGTTTTATTATTTCAGCTTTAACCCCCATGACTGGATTATATCCATGAGATATCCTGTGACCATTTGAGTGGATAGGATATATCTTTAGGACTAGTCCATATCCCATGGTTGACTTAGATTAGTCCTCCTTGCATTTGCGCTTGTAGCCAAATGAATTAAGGATTACTGCAGATCTAACTATTGCTCTGCTTTATAATGTTTTTTACAGTAAAAATTAGCCCCTAACTGCTTACTTCTCCATTTTCTTGTTTATCTTTACTAAATCACGTTCACTCTTCTTTAAACCCTTTTCTTTTATTTCTGATTTTGCATCTATTTCTGTTTTATTTAGTGACAAAACCCCAAAACACCTTCTCTTTACTCTGTTTTATTAGTTTAATATAGATTAGGTTTAGAATTGCCAGATCTGTAGCAGATCTGGAGATTTACTACCTTTAGATCCATAACTCTATGTGGGACAACCCTTATTTCATCTCAAACTTGCTACAACAACTTTGTATCTTGCAGGTTTTTGTGTTCTAATCATCTTTCTTCCTCTTTCTTTTATTTTTATCCTTCTTTATTTCCGTCATACTTTGATCACCTTTGTAATAAAGAAGACAAATAAATTAACCAACAAGTTTTTGGCGCCACTGCCGAAGAGTTTTTTATATAAGTAATAGATTTGAGTTTTTCTTTATGCTATGATTTAGATCTGTTTGTTGTCTTTATTTTGTTTGAATAAATTACTACTGTAGTTTTAAATTTTTGGTAGATTTGGAGCAGTAGCAAATACGGGAGAAAATTACTTGTAGTTGGAGTAGACTCCACCTTAGTTTGCATCTCTTTCTCCCTTCTTATAGTTTCATTTCTATAATCTTTAAATTCAACAGTAGTGCTTAGTTTTTTTTATCTGCTATAAGTTGTCTCTATTGTGTGTTGTATACTTGGAAGAATGTCTCTCAATCCTGAGATTGTACCATTGAATCTTAAAATTGAGAGGGTCCTTAGACCTAGGCCAGCATCACACACCCTTGCTGAGCATTTAGAGACATTTGAGATGGGTGAGCAGCCTAGACTCCTTAGGGATTATTATGCACCCGGGGCATATTCATCCCCTTTCTGCATTCAATTCCCTCCAGCGGAGGTGTAGACACCCAAATTTGGCCCAAGGCCCGATCGAAACACCTTTCGAGAGAGGTGCACTTCCGAGCTTTTGATGGCATGCATGGAACCTTTAGGAATCATCATAAAACCCCTAAGAACCTTTCCAAACCCTTAGGAATCACCCTAGATCCCTTAGGAACCCACCTTGAACCTTAAAAAATAAATCCTAACCCTTAGAACCCGTCCTGAACCTAAACCTAACCTTATCAAGCAATGGGTGAGGAGGGGCGCATTGGGACTAGCTATGGCCTTCTACTGTGATCTAATTTTACACTATTGAAAAGTAGAAGTCATCAGGTTTCCAACAGTCCAAGAATCGTCCCAATCAGAGGTATACATCAAAGGATATGACAAACTGAGCCCGAAGGGCAGAAATGTAAGTTCATGAGGGCCCCCCTAGGGATTTGGCACAACTAATAGTTGCGCCAGTTATAATTTTGCCTGGCGCAACTATTAGTTGCACCAGGCCAATTCTCCCAGATTTTAAGCCTGGCGCAACTAATAGTTGTGCTAAGGTTAAATGTGGGGTCCACCCTCGCGAACCAACTTCCAGACACTGTTTAAAACTGTTTTACTGTACATTTGCCTGGTGCAACTATTAGTTGCGCCAGGCATATGAATAGTAACCTCTGAATTTTACCCTGAAAATTATGATTAGGGTTTGACTTATTGACCACCTTGATCATTGGGTTATATTTTGCTAGTTCTGTTGCACCCATTCACTACCTATTTACAACCCTTTAAGTGGCTTAAGGCCTCACCCCATCATCCACCATTGGAGGACCTTCTCATACATCTCAAGGCTCCAAAAACCCTAGGAATCCTTAGATTTGAGATTACCTAATTGCTAACCCCAATTAACACTTAAGTGGTCTCCTAATCCACCCATTTCCTATAAATAGAAACTCCCACTCCTTGGTTTAGGGGTTGAGAAATTTACTTAAGAGAGAAAGAGCTCATAGTGAGAAGTTCTTCCTCACTTTTGTGCACCATTCTCACCCAAATTCTAGAATCTCCCAACCTCATTTCAAGCTTATTCTTGCATCTAAAACCCTTAGCCTAGGTGTGTGTGATCCCCTAGCCTCATTTCCCTACCTCTTAGCTTCAAGCCTTAGGAGTTAGAACCTCATTTTTCACCATACAAGAGCTTCAAAAGCTCATCAAAGCAAGCCACACAAGGCTCTCCTACGGTGCTACAAGGGCCCGAGGGCTCCGGCTCTCCCCTTTCTTCTCCTATCTCTTTCTAGCTCCCTCCATCCTCCCATTTGTATCATTACACCGCCAACTTTTCTGTAGGAACGGAGGGGCACAAATAAGATTCTAACCCCTTTTGGGCAAGAGGAAGCTATTTTCTTTTTTTTTGCTTCATTTTATTTTTGACTATAAGTAGAGACCGCGTTAAGCAGGTTGATCGGGTGCTTAACACATTCTCGATCGATAATCGAAGCCCCTACCCAAGAGCCTTTGGTGTAGACCAGATTCAGAGTCATATTTTTAGCACTTCGGTACTCATAAAAATGAACTAGGTTTCCCGGGACATCAAAAGCTCCTGGTGGCGACTATATTTTTTGTTAGCAAGCGCATCGCCGCGACAGGATAGTCACAAATTTCACGGTTGCACAGATGGCGACTCTACTGGGGATAGCTTGTAGAGCTTCTCCTTGAAATTTGGCCTTTTTATTTTTATTTTACTAACTATTTTGCTATCTTTTTTATTGTTTATTTTATTTTATTTTTATTTTACTCACCCCTACTTTTTCGTCATTTACATGTCTTAGCCGATCGGCGAGCTTACTTGCGCATAGTCTTTAAATTTCTTTACTTTTCTGTCATTTTTAGTGCCTTAGCCAATTGGTGGGCCTACTTGAGCATTGTCTTTTAATTTCTTTAATTTTTCATCATTTAAAGTGCCTTAGCTGATTGGCGTGCCTACTTGCGCACTCATATCCCAACAGTGGACGTCGGCCCGTAGTGGCGGCACGGGATCATCGCCCTCGATCTTTGAACTAAAGAAAACTTTCAAAAAAAAGAAGACAAGCTTTGAAAAAATTAAAATTGAACCAAGTTAGGGAGCCTAATTAATTTACTTTTAAAGGGGTTGGGATTAGGCAAACACACAGCCACCCGGGTCTTAGTATGGCCGCAGCCCCTAGTGGTGATGATCCAGAAAAGTCCTAGCCCACCTAGTATCTAAGAAGGTGCTCGCGTCGGAGGTATATCGGGTGGGTTCCCATTCCAAAGCTTAAAACCCTTGGGGAGCGTGCTAGCAAGTCATACCGGACTCAAACCCTTTAAGTGCGATGAGGAGAGAATCGATCACCAAAAAATAGCTCAGTCCTCGGAAGCCTAGCTTCTACAAAAACCAAAAAAAGAGACTCATCATGGGTGTTGGTGCCTGCTGTCATCAGATCTGGAGCACCATTTTTGCCTGGCGCAAGTATTAGTTGCGCCAATGCAAAAAATGGGAATTTATAACTAGCGCAACTATTAGTTGCGCCAGTTTTGAAATCCCTCATTTTACCGCCCCTGCAACCTGGGCGCGTGTATTAGTTGCGCCAAGTCTGTTTTGCAGAACACCAGCCCAAATCTGTGGCCTTTTTCACCTCTCGAGTCCCCCGATCAGTGTGCTTAGTGCCTTGTTTGGGCCCCGCCATCTCCGACACCAAATACGCCCCTGCCGATCAAAAGAAGGTAACTTCTTTTTGGGTCATTCCGGGGGATCGGATTGCTTGCCTCGATTTTCGTGCCTTCAATAGATCGAAGGTTCTCCTTCGATTCTTCCAAAGTGCGTCGGAATCGTAGCCGCGGGTCTTGAATTAGGGTACGAGAGCCACCCAAAAAGGGAATTCCAAGGCCTCAGAACCTTTGTCTTTTAAAAACTTTTTCCAAAAAATAAAAAAATAAAAAAATAAGCAAATCAAAACCCCAAAAAAAAACAAAAATTATATATAATAGTTTGTGGTGCCAGCACAACGGCATCACCTTGTCCTCCGCCATCACATAGGAGAAGGAGGAGGAATTTTCGGCCTTATCCAAGGCACCCTTACCCAACCCGTTCCCATAGAATGTCATGGGTAGTAGACCCGGCTTACGCCGATCCCGACTCATCCCCGCCACATTCTCCAACCCATTCCCATTCGGGAGAAGTTTTTTCCACCATCCCCCTCACCCAACCTCCTTTTTTCGTTACTGGCCCATTTGGCGCCCCCATTTTCTCAACCACCATTTCCCAAAATATCCAAAGCCCAACTCCCCATTCTCCATCTTTTGCCCAAACCATACCCATGCAAAATCCAACTCATTTCCCTTCCACACCCCTACAAAACCCAAACTCATTCCCCCAATCCACATCCATGCCTCATTTCCCATCTTCCTCTTATAGGCCGGATCCACCCACATTCATGTACACCACTTCCGCCCTATCCGATCCCCCACAAGTCCCCCCATCTACCCGGGTCATGCCCATTTTTATCGGGGCCACACCCGGTTTTTCCCAAACACCCACACTTTATCCTTCATCATCCCCCTTTGCCAATGCCCCACCCCATTCCTTCAATCCATCCCATATCCCATCACTTACTATGGCCATACCCCTTCCCTCCACCTCCATCCCATCCATACCCAATCATCAATTAAATCCGCCATCCACATCCAATCCTCCTTCCATAACCATGATGGAGGAGATGTTCCAAGCCTACTCCATGTGGAAGGCTTCTCAAAACACCCCCCCTCCTCCACACCCCATGTCCCTAAACCCATCTCACACCCTAGCCAATCTCCATGCCTCACTCCCCAATGACCCCCATCAACCCCCATAATCCACACCATCCAAACCCCCATTACCCACATGCCTCAAGGCCCCATAGCCCAACCTCCCACTACCCATACACCCCAAGGTCAAATGGCCTAATCTCCAACCTCCCACATACCCTAAGGCCCATTGGCCTAAACCCCCTTTTCCCACATATCCCAGGGCTCCATGGCCTAATACCCCACCACCCAAACCTACCCATGGCCCAGGCCCATCAAGGCCCATTATGCCAAACCCATAAAGGGCCCAAGACCCAAACCCACCAAGGGCCCATGGCCAAGACCCATCTATGGCCCATGGCCCAAACCTACCCAGGGCCCATAGCCCAGACCCACCAAGGGCCAATGGCCTAGATCCATCTAGGGCCCATGAACCAAACCTTCCTAGGGCCCATAGCCCAAACCCAAACCCATCAAGAGCCCATGGCCCAAACCTACCTAGGGCCCATGGCCCAAACCTACCAAGGGCCCATCGCCCAAACCCATCAGTGGCTCCTGGCCAAAAATGACCAAGGCTTCATGGCCCAAACCCAAACCCCACACTCATACCTTCCACAATACCTCCAACATTTCACCCAACCTTCACAGCCGAGTCAATCTCATGTCGTCCCCCAAACCCAATTTTCCCATGGCCCCACACCCTAAGGCCTTCTCCAAACCTCCCCCCATACCCAATGGCCCCATCAGGCCCCACCTCAAAACCAAATTCCCATCACCCAACAAACCTTCCGTCACCCCCAATGGGCTCACCCAACCCCCACTCACCATTCCCATCCAACCCGTATAACAACAACAAGAGAATCCCACTCTCACTGCACATTATGCCGACCAACAGTATGAGGAGGACGAGATTAAGAATAGCGGGCCTATGTTGAGGCATTGACCAGCCTTAACCCTCCTCCCATAATTGCCCACCCCCTGGTGGCCCAAAGTGAAGTCCAACTAACGGCCGAGAAAGTGGCCCCTGTATTGAAAGAATCGGAGTAGCTGAAAGAACAGTTGGACAAAATACAAAAGTAGCTGATGAAAATGGGTGGTGCTAAAATCTACGCTACGGACTTCACAGATTTATGTCTGTTCGCTGAGGTCCCCCTGCCCCCCAAATTTAAAATGTCGGCCTTCGACAAATATAATGGCACTGGCAATCCTATTACGCACTTGAAGTCCTACTGTGGGGACATGTGCCAATACAGAGGAGACGAAAGACTACTAATAAAAGTCTTTCAGAAGAGTCTGATTGGTCCGGCTTTGAGATGGTTCATATCTTTAAAACTATCCATGATAAAAATGTGGAGGGACTTGACACACCTCTTTCTAGAATAATATGTCTACAATATTGACATTGAGCCGCATAAGTCAGACTTGGCCCGTTTGAAACAGAACCAAGACAAGACCTTCAGCGACAACTTGGGGCGCTAGAGAGCACTGACAGTTCAGGTTAGAAATAGAATACCTGATGATGAGCAGATAGAGATGATCTCAAAGAATACTCTGTCAGTGATCTCGGACATCTTGGTATACCAACAACAGTCCAGCTTTACTGATCTGGTGAGAATGCTAACCGATGTGAGGATGCCATCAGGGAGGGCCGTATGAGTAAGAACATGCCAAGTGGACCCAGTTGAGTTAAAGGGTTTTCAGAGCAAAGAACCGGGGTCGATGTCCAAAACATTGCCAATACCAGGTCCAATAACAATACAACCCTATTTCAATTTCAGGCTGCCCCGCTAGCACTGCTAGGCCTGAGCAGATGCGGAGAATAGGGAATGGGCAAGGAATGCAAATGACTCTGGAGCAGAGGAGAGCCCGCTACGACCGAGTTTTCACACCCCTAGGGAAATCGTTGAGTGTACTTCTGCCTTTGTTAGTGGAAAAAGGATTAGTCATTATTCGTCAACCACAACCTCCTCCCCATCCAATCCCAAAGAACTATGACCCGAATACATATTGTAATTTTCATCAGGGTCCGGGTCACCCAACTAATCGCTGCTTCCCATTAAAGCACACGATCTAGGATTTGATCGATGTCGCAAAAATATTTCCCCTGCACCTTCTCAGTACGCAAATATTCACCAGGTGCCACTACCCCCACATCCTACCAGAGGAGCAGGTCCTAGACCCACCGTCGAAATGATAGAAAATGAAGAGGAGTATGAGTTTGATCTATCCGATTGCATCGGTGATCGGGAGAGTTATATAGCACCGTTGTCAAGAAACATTGAAGAGAGGAATATCAGGGTAATTGAACCCCTAAATTTGTCAGAATATTTCCACAACCTGACCCCGCAAATTGAACCCTTAGATCTCAGGGCATACTTTCCATCCACCACACTCGTCAATTATGTACATATCAATGCACACTAACCATACACCACCACCCCCATCAATTACCCAATAAGCCATCAGACCCCCAATCCTACACCCACACCCACCAGTTATCAATGGCCTGCGCCCACCCCATTTCCCCCTGTTCAACTACCGACAAACTCCACCGCCCCCATCAATTACCCAATAAACCATCGGGCCCCCAATTCCACACCCGCACCCGTCAATTATCAATGGCCTGTGCCCATCCCCTCACCCCAAGTTCAGCCACCAGTTGACTCCACCACCCTGATCAATTACCTAACAGCCCATCAACCCCCCCATCTCCCACCAGCACCTCCTGACTATCAATGGCCTACTTTTTCCTCCTTCCCCTCAATACCACCACCCTCAAGCTTCACCACCCCTATTTAGCCCAATTTTTCCACCCAACCCACTACCATCGAAATAAATCAGGTGTTTCCCACACCTCCTGAGCTCGCAATACAAGTGCCTCAAGTACCGACAGCCATACCTTTCCAGCTCTCGGGACCAACCTATGATCCTCATCAAGTCCCGCTAAGCTACGAGCAAATAGATGTCAATGCCGACAGCAACAGCAGAGAAGGGCAGTAGATTTTGTTACCAGGTAAGGGAGGATATCGAAATAGCCAGAAGCGCTGACAGCAGTACAAGCCCAACCAGAGGGGAAGAAAGACAGCGCTGTGAACCCCTTTGAAAAAATGAGTCAAGAACATATACTAGAGACTCAACTGAGAAGAATGTCTGCCCATATAACCATCTGGGATCTGTTGATGACGTCCCCACTCCATTTTCAAGCATTAATGGGGGCGTTAAAAAATGTGCATGTATCACTCCAAGTTAGCCAAGATGAAGTCGAGCAGATAATTGGGCAAGTGATGGCTCCAAATGCCATCTCGTTTTCTGATGTTGATCTACCCGAGGAAGGATGTAGCCACTCAAAGTCTTTGAACATAACCGTTGAGTCTGGAAATATGGTCATTCCCCTGGTTTTGATTGATAATGGGTTTGCATTGAACATATGCCCATTAAGAACCGGCACCAAGATCGGGGTCGATCCATGCATGTTAAGGCCCACCAGAACCAGCGCTAGAGGGTTTGACAATACCAGGAGAGAAATAATGAGAGAATTTGATCTTGAGTTGCTGATAGGGCCAATGACCTTTTCCATCTTGTTTCAAGTAATGGATATTAAATCCTCGTTCAATCTGTTGTTAGGGCGCCCATGGCTGCACGAGGTCGGAGCCATACCTTCCACTTGCACTAGAAACTCAATTTTGCATCGGGGCACAAGATCATCATGATCAGTGCCGCACACTGCTGAGGATGTTGACCTCCACAGTTTTAAATATGAGACATCGACAATACTCCTAGAGCCCATGGAGGGCATCATGCCTAAAATAGGAGGTGATATGGTAGCAACAGTGGCTATGCTCCAAAAGTGGGGCTATCAGAGAGGCAGAGGGCTTAGGCCTAGATTATAAGGCAGAAGAGAGCCAGTTATTGTCAAGGGACTGAAAGTAAGATTTGGGCTAGGTTATAAGGCCACAGAGGAAGAGGTCCGAGAGGCTAAAGAGAAAGTCAGGGTCGCTGCAGCTGCAAGAGCTCGAGGAATCAACATAGAAGAGAAACCTCGCCCTAGGCTGCACATTAGGGAATCCTTTGTCAGTGTTGGGGTCGTAAAGATCGATCAAAATGGGATAATCCATTTGATACCACACAACCCCAATACATACCACCAATCCCCAGATCTCCCTTCCCAGCCTGGAAATAGATTTAGCTGCATTATCCCTCTTCGAGGAACGACAGCCAGTACCTGAACAAACACCCCCTGTGGTAAATCACCACAAAATGGTATTGACGTTTGAGAACATCATCTCGGATGAATTGGGGATCAATATGATGGAGGCTGACTCCAATAAGCCATATCAGTCAGCACCCTCCATCCCAACAGGTAAAGGAGCAGCCCCTCAGGTATGCAACTGGGCATCTTTGCCCCAAACCCTGAAAGCAGGGAGTGGCCTAAAGTTTTACACCAGTTTCTTAAAAAAAATAACCTATAAAAAGTGAGATAGGCCCTTGACAGGCAATACCTTGTATATAGTAACCCGCCTTGCTAAGGGTCCGTCTCCGAAGAAAACAAAAATCTTAAAAACATGGAAAAAATACAAAATCCCAAAAACATTAAAAAAATCCAAAATCCAAAAATATTGTCTTTTAAAATTTCAGAAAAAGTCCCACGAAAGGATGCCTTAATCGACATACCCGTCCCACGTAAAATCGACCCTTTCCCTACAGAAATACAAGAAAAGGTAGGAGTTACAAGTCTGGACGAGGATATCACCTTGGAGGAGCTCCCCAATGAGCTCCTTGGCCGGTTTGCCAAATTTGAGCATGGCCCTACCCCGATCGTCGAAGAAACAGAAGATATCAATTTAGGGACTAGGGAGATTCCCAGAATGACCAAGATCGGAATGTCGCTGTCTCTTAAAGAAAGAAAAGGCATGATCGACTTCCTTCGGTCATACCAAGACATTTTTTCCTGGTCGTACGAGGACATGCCTGGTCTGAATATCGATTTGGTCGAGCATGAGTTGCCCCTCTACCTTGATATGAAGCCAGTCAAGCAGAAGCTGAGGTGCCTCCGACCCGAATGAATGCTGAAAGTAAAAGATGAGGTCGTTAAGCAATATGATGCGAGGTTTCTCATGGTATCTAAATACCTGCAGTGGCTAGCCAATATCATGCCTGTACCAAAGAAGGATGGAAAGGTTCGCATGTGCATCGATTTCCATAATTTGAATAGAGCGAGCCCAAAAGATGAATTCCCATTGCCACACATCGACATCTTGGTCGATAATACTGCTAAGCACGGGATGCTTTCTTTCATGGATGGATTTTTTAGGATATAATCAAATTAAGATGGACAAGGTTGATCGCGAGAAGACAGTGTTCATTACCCCTGGGGAGCCTTTTGCTATCGAGTCATGCCATTTGGGCTGAAGAATGCCGGTGCAACGTATCAGAGAGCTATGACTGCGCTATTTCACGACATGATTGTTGGAGTGTTTGCCTTCCCTCAAATGAGGGTCTAAAATCATCAATAAAACTAGGTAGAACACACTCACATAGACCTGCAAGTAATAAGGGTCTGTTGTAGCATGTTTTACAAAGATGGTGAGTAAGGGAATGTGCACAGGGAGGTTAGTTTTAAAATATGATAAATCTCCAAAT
This sequence comes from Chloranthus sessilifolius, assembly GCA_021018995.1. Taxonomy (NCBI): domain Eukaryota; kingdom Viridiplantae; phylum Streptophyta; class Magnoliopsida; order Chloranthales; family Chloranthaceae; genus Chloranthus; species Chloranthus sessilifolius. Next base: position 48,136,096 of record CM037596.1, read on the forward strand.
CTGTATTAGATCTGGAACCCTAACTAATGCTACGTTAGCTAATAAACAGGGGAGAGGTTTAAAATGACTTGTCACTTAAGCTAAGCTGAAATTAAACATAGACTAACTTGGATCGAGTTTAGGATCTTAGATCTTGCAGGGGAAAGAGGTAAAAAGTAAAAAATGGAGAAGAGTAACTTGGAGATTGGTTTTCACTGAAATCAGATTCAATTAATTATGCTACAGAGGTTCAGAACAAACAATTCCCTCAACTGGCTATAAGCACAGCTGCAGGGTATAAACTCCACTTCAAATCGCAGGATCAACCTGGTCTTAAGGCTATGATCTGTCCACTTTAATGGTCACAGACCATCCTATAGACTTTATCGAATCCATATATTTGCAGCAGATGAATCCAATTGGAGCTTGAGTTTAGACTAATCTTAAGGTTATGATCTGTCCACTATAATGGTCACAGACCATCCTAGGGATCTCCTCCAAAGCCAAAGCATCAATTAGAATAATTAAAACCACTACAGATGCTGCAATTCCCAGGTCACAGACTCAAGGAATCACAAGAGTATCAGATCCAGGGAGATCGGGTGGTATCCAAGAGGCCTACCAGTTAAGTGGGTGAGCTGATCTACAGACTCCTCTACACAAATTTTATCGATCACCAAATGGAACCAAAGGAACTTTAGATCTAATTAAAGCATTAAAAATTGCATTAACATTGCAATCAAAGTGACTCTACAATGGAAATACTCTCAGATCTGTAGTCTGTGCTGCTAGGAACCTACAATAACACTCTTAACCTTACCCAATTACAGATCTAACCTCTCTCCTCGTTACTCCAAGGGAATTAGCCAACCATGGTTGGGCTAAAGGAGGAAAATAGAATTTCTCTGCAAGCTCTAATCTCTAGAATTTGGCTCAGATCTCGATCTCCCCCAATTGCAATTAGGGGTCTCTATATATAGCTTTCTCCTTTATTTTTCCCACCAAAAATCCCTTATAGAAGGTCCTCAGAGTTTGTTAGAGTTCTGTTAGAGCACGTGGGTCGGTTAGGGTTTCCTAGGGCATCTTCTGAAATCATTGTGCCAGTCACCAAGTGCCTCGAATTACGTGCAACAGGTCACCAAATCACGTGTGCACAACTGAATTTCTAAGAAGTTCTGCACACGATTTCGATAGGTTTAGGAAGCTTTCGACAAGTTCAAATAGAGCATTTTGGTCATTTCGCTAGGTTCTCAGATCTCTTCAATAGGTTCCGATAGGATCAGCCTTCTCTTAGAGTTTCAGCATTCTTAGCCCTTGGCCTGGAGTATTCGATAGGTTGGAGGGGCTCTTCGACAGGTTGGAGAACCATTTCGACAGGCTCCACTCTGCATGCCACCATTTCGATAGGGTTCCTCTCACTTCTAGCGAAAGGCTCAAGTTCCTTTCGATAGGTTTTGTTCCAGCGCCTTCATCTCGATAGGTTTGAAGAAACTATTCGATAGGTTCCCTTGACGCCTCAGGCAGGTTTTCGATAGGATGATTTCTTCCTTCCTTTTAGCTGCTCGATAGGTTCTTGGATCCTATTGAACTCCTCAATCCACACGAATCCATCCTGCTTCTGCCTTTAGGTCCTATCGAAAACTTTTTCAACTACACGAATTCTTCCTTCCTTTGCTTTCAACTCCTATCGAAGTCTTCAGGTGACCAATAGATAGAATGTTTTCAACCTGTTTACACTTTCTTCGCCTTGCCCTGTTGTAGCCATGTGCTCCAAGGGTTCAATGATGTGCAACCCTCTGGTGTGCTGTTGTTGGGTTTGTCCTGTGCTGAGAGATAGCCCCTTTTTAGGCATTCTTGAGTGGTTTTCTGCATTAATATACTCTTTCATTATTGTCTATAAAATGCACTTGACAGAAGCTTATTAGTATGCTCACAGGTCTATCAATGGTCAGGTTAAAGGGTGAAAAGTGGCATTTTTCACCACTTAACACACCCCCAAACCTAAGCATTGCTAGTCCCTAAGCAAAGGAGAATAATAAAAAAATATAAATTAAAATGACACTTTTGTAGGGAGCACGGATGCATTTAGCATATGTACCAAGCCTTTTAAACCCCTAGGTGATCCCTAGTGGAGGAGTGAAGTCTTTTGAGGGTTTTCAGTGAAGGTACCGACAAACTTCTCTAATAAGGTTAGTTAATAGTAGTGCATCCTGCTAAACAAAGTTTCGGTGAACTAGAATAAATTCTCATCATATCTTTTCAGTTCTAGAGGGTTTTCAGAAGAAAAATCACCAACTTAAAACTTGAAGTTTTGCAGTAATTCCTTCATCATCAATCGGTTCATGTCAAGGCATTTTGTCTGAAGATTGATGCATGGCTCACCTTTCACTTGAGAATTCTATTTTGATACTGCCCCCATCAAATAGGATTTCAGGCCCAAGTCTCACCAGGGCTGTTAACTCACAACAAAAATGAAGGGTGTAGAATTTTACACAGCTCAAGAGCAGTTACAGTCCTCAAATAGGGCTATAACCATGAGCATAGGCATTGTTCTAATTTCTAAAATTTTCTAACTCTTTTCACCATAGATTACACAATTCTTTATCTCCACATGATAGCTCAATTCATTTCAGATCAGTAAGGTCTTTTTATTGGGTTGTAATGTGGCTTAGGGATGAGGTTTGTAAAAGAATGAAAGGGTAAAAGGGATTCAAATTGAGAAATCAGTAAAGGTAAGGAGATGATTCATGACTTAACCTTTTTCATTTCAGCACAATTCCATCTACTGCTTGAATTTTCAGAGCCAAAGTGGTCAGTTTCTTCTCTTCCTTTCAATCTTTCAATGAAATGACTTCTCTTTCTCATTCTTTTGCTCTGTTTCTTTTTCTTTTTTTCCTTTTTTTTTTTTTTAGGTCGGAATACCACAAATACCACCAACTATGTTTTTCTTCTCTTTCAACCATTTCTCAAACCAGCTCTACCTTCTTTCATTCCTTCACCTTTTCCTTCTGAAATCTCATAGTGAGGGTCAATCTATATCAGGTCACTAAGGTTTTGGGTTCAAATTTTCTAGTTTTCATCAAAGAAAATTGGAACTTTTAAGGCTCAAGTGGTGTGCATCAAGGGCAGTTCAAAGGTGGGACATTTTAAGCTTAAACTGACGAAGGGATGGCCTTACTTCATGTCCTCAATGTCATGAATGCTGTCAAGCTATTTCAATTTGGATTTGCCTAACTTCTACTGATTAGAATTAGATCCCATCAGTCCTTAGAGCTGAAAAATTGCCAAGGCACTCTTCAAAGAAACTTTTTCAGGCCCAAATTTCACTGGGTATGGTCTTCCATCAAAATTTTCAGGGGTGTATCTTCACCATTTCTTCTCATTTCAGGTTTACTACACATCAAAATTATTTTTCACAAATTGTTGACATTTGCCTCATGAAGTCTGTTGGACTACGGCTTATTTCAATTTTAAATAGTTTTTTTTTATTTTTTTTATTTCCTCTTTTTACAAAAATTCCAGTGAGAATTTACTCTAATTAATTCCAAACACTTCTTTTTAGTCTAGTTGTACTAAAATTAACTAATTTATTGGCATACTGTTAAGTAGTGAAAAATACCATTTTTCACCCCTAAACATGAGCTTTGAAAGACCCTTGAGAAGACTAAATAAGTGCTTTAGTGTGCATTTTACAGCTAACCAATTAGACAGGTCCAAGTCCGAAAAGCATCCTAAAATGATCAAAAAGCTGACAACTCATGTCAAGCTCAAAGAGGGAGTGAAGAAATAGCCTCAGCAATGGCTAAAAAGGTCCTAAAAGAGCAAGAAAAGACCTGAAGAAGAAGAAGGATCCATTCGCAAAGAAGAAATCAAGTTAAAAGTTCAAATCGCAAAGTAAAAAGTACTTTTTGAAAAGGTCAAAGTTCTGTTCGAATTGATTCTGGAGCTGTAATGAACTACTCGAAAAGAACCATGTTCTGTTCGAATAGTTGAAATTTCCTTTTCGAATAGAAGATCCGGGAGAAGTCCTTTGCGAAAAGACTTTCGAAGCCAAATTGCTTTGCGAAAAGAACTTCCGAGCCAAAACACTTTGCGAAAAGGCACTTAAACTCTACGAAAGGACATTCGGGAATTAACTTGTTTAAAGGGCATTTCAAGAATCTCGCGACGCCCCAATGCATTTAACAGCCTGTGGACATTTTAAGATTCCAATCAAGATCCAAAAGCATATTCCAACCCATGTGAGCGCTCAAAGATGAAATCACTTGGCGGGAACTTCTAGAAGCTCAAACAGATTTTTGAATTCCATAAGAATTGATGCTTCTAGCGCTGATTATTGAACTGATCGAGCATTTTCATTGGCGTAACAGATCTGGATCCCGTGCTCAATCGCCATTGGCCAATCCAGATCGGTACACTGCTGATTGGTCAATTCAGCCCTGTGCAGGACCAAGGGAAAGGGATAAATAGAGAAGACATTTGCCCAATTGTGGCACCCAGATTTTGAGTTTTCATTTCTATTTCCCTACCTTCCGGTCAGATAGCCTATCTGTACCTCCTGTAATAGCTTCTTTTGTTTTGCTTTTGAGAGTTGTTGAGAGTGATTTGTAACTCCAAGAAGATCGGATTCAAGACTGCAAGTCCGAGGGCTTTCTAAAGCCGTGCTTTGTAATTGTAATTTTGGATTTTAAAAGGTTCAGTAATTTGTGTCTTCTCCATTGGAGTCATGTCGAGGGTTCGAATGTTCACCTTAGTGCATTAGACTTTTTTAGATGCACTCACCCGCATCCAACTGCGCTTAATTCATTGTCTGTATAATTAGCGTTGGTAACCTAATTCTAGCAAAGACTTACGGATGATTCATGTTCGAACTAAAGAATAAAGGCCATTAACTATTGGATGATCTGTGACCATTGGATGATCATAGCCATAAGTCTAAACCTATTCCTTAATTCGGATTTATTTCTCTTACATCTGTGCTGGTAGCCAGATGAAGATTGAATCTGCTCTATTGGAATACAGATTCTCCATTAAAATTCAAAGGCTAAAATACATGAAGCTATTATTTCTGCATTTGATTTATTTTAAACACCTCCACAACTCGGATCTGGATCACGTAGTTAGTTCTTTTCTTTATTTGCTTTTAGTTAAACGTGACAAAACCCAACACTCTCTCTTTATCTGCTTTCTAGATAATTATAGAGCCGAGATCTGCAGCATGATCCGGAGGTTTATCTCTCATTTTAGACAAATTCTCGTGACGATCTTGAAATACTTACTTTTAAAACTTGCTACAATTGGCCCCGATCTTGCGAGGCTAATGTTAGCCCAGCAGTCGATATTCCTTTCATAAGTTAACATCCATATAACTTAGCATTCTTTAATTCTTTAATTCTTTATTCATAATGCACACAATTATGGCACACTTGGAGCGACAACAAGTTTTTGGCGCCGTTGCCGGGGAATTTGTTCTAAAATTGGTAGACCTAAGTTTTTTTTTTTATTTTATAGATTTGATTTTCATTTTAGTTTTTGCTTTAAACCTGCACTTTGTATTCCAAGTGCTTGATTAAATGTCTCTACCGCAGCTTTTGTATAGAAAACCTATTTTATAAAGTATTTTTTTTTTCTAAGTTTTCATTCTTTGCCTTCTAGTTGTTTGAATAAATGTCCGCCACTCTTTTGTCTTTTTGTCAAATTTGGGCGAGCTTTGAGTTTTTCTTTTATTTTGTCAATATCGGAATAAGGTATCTAGCTTTTTTGGATTGTTGCAGATCCGGAGCAGTAGTCAACAAGGAGCATCTGGACTAAAGTCGAGCAGATCTGCTTGAGTTTGCATCCTCTTCTCCTTTGCATTCATTTTCTATTTTAAATTCTTGAGAACCAGCGATTCTGTTGTGTTTATTGTTTGTTCCGATTATAATTTCTCTTTGTCTTTTAGGCATCCGATTTTTTACAAAACCAAATACAAATAAAAGAAAATGAAAACACAAATAGAAAATCTCTTAGTTGTTTCTCATTATTTTCAGCAAGAGTAAATAAGGGCTCTTGTTGAGCTGGGCTGATCCAAAACAAGTAAAAAATAAAAAATAGAAAATTATAAAATAAAAATATATATATATCTTTCAGATAATGTTTTTCTCCATTTGCATCCACTTTTCCCATCCGGACTCTTGAGATCATTTTTTTATTTTAGGAATCATGTAGGACAATGAGTAGTGAATCATAGTTTTGAATATTCAATGGACCCACTTATTTTATTTTCCTTCAAATTTCTTCATCATAAATGGGTCTCAAATTGTATGAACTGCTTTTAATATGTGCTCCCATGCTTCATTATTTTTATTCATACCCATCATCAACAAAGGGTCATCTTATGAATCTTGCTTTTCACCGTATTCCGCTAATCATTTTTTTCACTTAGATTCATAAGTATCTCGTGCTTTTGGCATTAGATTTTCTGTTTGGGCTTAGGATGTATCATTTTTTCTTTTGGGCTTAGGATGTATCCTTTGGCATTAAAAATTCTGTTTTTAGGATTGTTAGTTTCTTTTTCTGTTTTTAAGAATTTTAGTTTCTTATTCTGTTTTTAGATTTTCAATTTCTCTTTTTAGCTATTTTTGCATTCTGTTTTTAGATTTTCATATTCTGTTTTTAGGAATTTTAGTTTCAAATTCTGTTTTTAGGAATTTTAGTTTCAAATTCTGTTTTTAGGAATTTTAGTTTCAAATTCTGTTTTTAGGAACATTGTCCTAGTTTTACTAATTTTCGTCATTTTTCTGTGAGTATAGTTAGTTTCTAACTTTGTTTTCCTATTTTGCATTCACAAATTCTGTTTTTGTGTCAACACTTTTCTATTTTTTTTAAACTTTGTATGCAGTCCCTACATTTTTATTTTTCTGCTGCATATAGTTTAGATTTTTTCTATTCTTAGTTTTTCTTTCTTCTTTTATCCTGCTGCCCCTCGTTTCTCAGTTTTTTCCCACCCCCCCCCCCTCCCCCAGCTGGACCCCCTTTAGTCCCCTACCACTCCATCCCCCTCCCTAGATATGCCACCCTCTCCCAGGCCATGACAGACAATCCCTACATCCGTAGGGGATGTGATAATGGCTGATTTGGAGGCCTACATCCCAACCCCTTATGAGGCCAAAATAAAAATTAGAGCATTTCATGCAATTTGAGAGAGAAGATGAGGGATCCGTTGGACAAACATACCAATTGGTCGTATTTGAGCAACACAAGGTAGCTATGCTCCAAGCTCAACTAGTTCAAGAATGACCAAACTAGCTCAAGAACAATGAAAACACCACCGACCAAACATCCGGCCTCACCAAGAAGATCAAGTCCAAAGAGTACACCGAGCTCAAGAATTCCAAATTCCCGAGAAATCACCATCAAGTTCGATTCCAACTCGATTCAAGTTCAACCAAAGGACTCTAGCTCGAGACCCCAATGACCCAACTTATGGTAGCGACTTTGATCCAAGTTATTAATGTTTGCATGTACTTTGTTTCTAAATATAATATATAAATCATTTTTTTGTCCAATTCTGTGCACTTCTTTTTTTTTTTTTTCTTTTTTCGCTTTTGCTCATTGTTACTGTAATTATTTTTTCCAATCTTTTGTTAGATCCAGAGTAGAGCAAGCCTATTTTATTTTTCCTTACATCAAACCCGGTGAGGACACGGTTCCTCAGGTGTTTCGCCTCTCCTTAATCCCCCCCTCCGTCTTTAATTTTCTTTTCTTCTCTGTAATGTTTCTAGTCAATAAATTTTGCTTTCTCATGTTTTACTTTTCATTGCTTATGATTTCCTTCATGTTTTTCTGAATAATGGGACCATGCCACCTTTGAACCGTGAGGACATTGCTCCTCATAAGTTTGGGGTGTGGCGAGATCCCGCCTGGACAACAAAGATAAAGGCGTAAAAATCACCTAAGTAAGCAGGGAAGAATTTAATGTACTTAAGAATCAAGTTAACTAGGAAATTTTTAAATATTCTTTGCAAAAAATTTAGACATTCTAAACCTTGCGATAGTCTACATTTCCATGATGATTACACCATAAAAACATACTGGTATCAGCACGTAGTAAGTCAAAAGGAAGAGAAAAAGGTAAAGATATACTTAAAAGCTCAAGGAAAAACCATAACCAGTGAGAATTGAGCTCATATATTTTCCATCTCTGTTGAAGAGTGACTGAGGCAATTTTTTTTTCTGATTCAAAAGATTGGTGAGGCATTAGATCCACTAGAAGTTAGGAAACTCCAAATTAAAACAAGTAAGACTCATGAAACCGAGGAAAAGATCAAGGCCTTCTTTGGACTTTTGAACCTAATGTAACCAACCAAGAAAAATCTGCCTCTGTTGTACCCCATTTGAGTCAGAATCCTACAATTCTTCATCAAAATATCCAAAAGTACTTGCACTTGAACCTATGGAACCAATTCAGCCTTCCTCACTCGAGAATTCAGGAGGTAAAGGAGAAAGAATCAAGATGGACCATTTCAAGATCAAGAAAATGAAGAGAAAATACCTCAAAACAGCAATATGGTGACGAGAAAGGAAGAGACAAACAATGTGAAAAGTTGCAAGCAAAAAGGCAAAAAAGGGACCTTATGATGAAAAATGCAAGATCAAAGAAAGAACTGATCAGTGAATGTGAGAATCTCGAAAAGAAGAAGAAAGAAGCTAAACTCAAAAGGTGGAGTCATGAACCATCTCACTTCACGAGTTCTCAAATTCAAACCCTGTTCAAACCGCCTTTCCTTGAAACTTCACTCCATAAGCCATACAAACAAACCTAGATTAAAAGTCCTTGTGATCCAAAGTTGAGTGAGTCATGTAGAGATAAGAAGTTCCCCAATCTATGGTGAGGAGATGTCAATGATGCGATGCACGAAAGCAGGCCTATGCTCATGCTTACAGATCCATTTGGGAGATGTAACTGCTCTTGAGCTTGAGTGAAAACGAACCCCTCAACAAAAACAACGATGAGAGTATACCACGTGAGTGTTTGGGTTGGAACTTGAGCACATTAAGTATGACTTATAACCTAATTTTTATCCATAGGATGAGCTATCACGGCACATTTGTATGATTTTCTATGACTGCTCATGATTGGAAATATTGAAACATTCATGAGGTTTATAAATGTTGAAATCTCCTTGCAAACAATACAACTAAATTTCGTAAACATGGATTCAAGAGTAACTAATTTCGATCTTTGATTGCTCATGAGATAACAAGCACTAATGCCAATTGTCCCATGGAGAAGTTTGTGGGTACCTTTCACCGAAAACCCTCAGGAGACTTCACTCCTCCTCTAGGGATCACCTAGGGTTGAAAAGGCTTGTTGCATATGCTAAATGCACTGCTTCCTACAAAAGTGGCTCTTTACTTTGTTTTTATGTTTCTTTGCTCGGACTAGCAAAGCTTAGGTTTGGGGTGTTAAGTAGTGAAAATACCATTTTCACCCTAAACATGAGCTTTGAAAGACCCTTGAGAAGACTAAATAAGTGCTTTAGTGTGCATTTTACACCTAACCAATTAGACAGTCCAAGTCCAAAAAGCATCCTAAATGATCAAAAGTCGACAACTCATGTCAAGCTCAAAGAGGAGTGAAGAAATAGCCTCAAAGAATGGCTAAAAAGGTCCTAAAAGAGCAAGAAAAGAGAAGAAGAAGGATCCATTCGCAAAGAAGAAATCAAGTTAAAGTTCAAATCGCAAAGTAAAAAGTACTTTTCGAAAAGGTCAAAGTTACATTCGAATTGATTACGAGTCTGTAATGAACTACTCGAAAAGAACCATGTTCGCTTAATAGTTGAAATTTCCTTCGAATAGAAGATCCAGGGAGAAGTCCTGCGAAAAGACTTTACGAAGCCAAATTGCTGCGAAAAAGAACTGGAGCCAAAACACTTTGCGAAAAGGCACTTAAACTCACGAAAGGACATTCGGGGAATTACAACTTGTTTAAAGGGCATTTCAAGTAATCTCGACGCCCCAATGCATTTAATGACCGGAGGACATTTCGGAAGATTCCAATCAAGATCCAAAAGCATATTCCAACCCATGTGAGCGCTCAAAGATGAAATCACTTGGCGGAACTTCTAGAAGCTCAAACAGATTTTTGAATTCCATAATGTAATTGATGCTTCTAGCGCTGATTGGTCGAACGGATCGAGCATTTTCATTGGCGTAACAGATCCGGATCCCGTGCTCAATCGCCATTGGGCAATCCAGATCCAACACTTCGATTGGTCAATTCAGCCTCGCAGGATCAAGGAAAGCTATAAATAGAGAAGACATTTGCCCAATTGTGGCATCCAGATTTTGAGTTTTCATCTCTATTTCCTACCTTCCGAGATAGCCTATCTGTACTCCCGTAATAGCTTCTTTTGTTTTACTTTTGAGAGTTGTTGAGAGTGATTTGTAACTCCAAGGAGATCGGATTCAAGACGCAAGTCCGAGGGCTTTCTAAAGCCGTGCTTTGTAATTGTAATTTTGGATTTTAAAAGGTTGTAATTTGTGTCTTCTCCATTGGAGTCATGTCGAGGGTTCAATGTTCACCTTAGTGCATTAGACTTTTTAGATTCACTCACCCGCATCCAACTTCCCTTAATTCATTGTCCTGTGCGAATTAGCGTTGGTAACCTAATTCTAGCAAAGACTTACGATGATGTTCATGTTACGAACTAAAGAACAGGCCATTAACTATTGGATGATCTGTGACCATTGGATGAGATCATAGCCATAAGTCTAAACCTATTCCTTAATTCGATTTATTTCTCTTACATCTCTTTGGTAGCGATGAAGATTGAATCTGCTCTATTGAATCTGATTCTCCATTAAAATTCAAAGGCTAAAATACATGAAGCTATTATTTCTGCATTTGATTTATTTTAAACACCTCCACAACTCGGATCTGGATCACGTAGTTAGTTCTTTTCTTTATTTGCTTTTAGTTAAACGTGACAAAACCCAACACTCTCTCTTTATCTGCTTTCTAGATAATTATAGAGCCAGATCTGGTAGCACAGATCTGGAGGTTTATCTCTCATTTTAGACAAATTCTCTGTGGACGATCTTGAAATACTTACTTTTAAAACTTGCTACAATTGGCCCTGATCTTGCAGGCTAATGTTAGCCCCAGTGTGCTGCCGATATTCCTTTCATAAGTTAACATCCATATAACTTAGCATTCTTTAATTCTTTAATTCTTTATTCATAATGCACACAATTATGGCACACTTGGAGCGACAACACATACATGCCATACCCTCAAACCTAAACTAAACAGTGTCCTCACTGTTTACAGTATGAAATTAGGGGAGAGGCATGGGGGGAAAAGAGAGCTATAGAAAAAATACATGAAGATAAAATGTATTAAAATGCCAAATATATACATGAGACAAGTGAGGAAGAAACTAAAACAACAAGCTGCCATCGCTATTTACAGGCCTCATCTTGCCAATCATAGAGGTCAGCCAAGTCTTTTAGCGCATCATTAGATAAGGGAGCTTTTCCTTTAGATTTAGCCTTCGATTACGGCTTCTTTGCTGCCTCCACAGACTGGGTAGCGGGTTGTTTTCCTTTGGGATCAATAGCAGTAATGGAATCAGAATCTGAATCGGACGAAAAAAGGGCAGTGGGGTCCAATCCGAGAGCCGCAACAGCCTTCCTTCTTTCCTCCTTTGATAGTAGGTGAAAGAGGTATCAGGTTGGGTTGGGGGCTGGGTGGGAGGGGTGGCTTTAAACTGGGCAACAGGCCTCTTTCCTTTCTTGGCAGAGGTAGCAGAGGGAGCAGATCTTTTTACAGTAACTTTCTTCTTGGGGGGATCCCTTTTAGATTTCGGAGGGGCAGGTTGAGTAGGGGGAAGTTCCTGGGCTGGAGGAGGGTGCACATCCACAGGGGGGTGGGAGAGGGTTGAGTTGTAGAAGGGGGACAAGAGTGAGTGGAAGGAGGTGCAGGAGGAGGTGCGGTGGCGAGAGGGGTAGGTTGAAATGGCTGAGAGGTAAGGGAAGCAACCTTTTTCTCCAATATGTCAATTTATTTTGTGGCATAGAGTAGGTTGGCATCAGAGAGTTCCTTGGTGGCCTTGAGTATCTCCTGAGCATTGGCTAATTTTTTCTTGAGAATCTCAGAATTCTTCTTCTCATATTTAGCAATGAGACTCTCAGCAGCTGCCAATTGTTTTGCTGACTCATAAAGAGTCAGGATTTCAGACCACCCTTGAGAGATATCGTAGAGTTGAATTCGGTGTTCCAATTTGATGTTGGCAATCCTCTCCTCAAAAGGGGCCTCAATGGAAGCTCGGAGCGCAGCCATACCTCTCAGGACATCCCTGTGGAGGTAAGGGTTGTCCCTCATGGCATACAGCAGGGTGAGGTAAGGGGGTATGTACATGGTTTGTCTAAGGATAATGGGCAAGGACAGAGGTGCAATGGATGAAGAGGAGGGGGTGGAGAGAACCAGATCATCCCAGGGATCAGTTTGGGTGGAGGCATCCTGGAAAATAGGTGGGGGGGGGTGGTGAAGGGTAGAGGGGATTCAGCTACTGCGGAGGCCAGTAAATTTGGTGATGAGGGTAAAGTGGCCTGTGGTGAGGAAAGTATGGGGAGAGCTGGTGCGGCTACTTCCTCAGGCTGAGCAGCCGCATGGTGTGGGGTAAGTATAGGTGAAGCAGGAGGGGATATGTGAGGGGGTTGAGGAGCGGAAGAGGATGGGGTAAGGGTGGATTGAATTGATTGGAAACATGAGCTCATTAGGGTCTGGTTGTCGGTGTTGATGGTTAATTGAGATTGAATGGTTTGGAAGAGGAATAGAATTTGAGTGAGGGTGTCAGGCATGGTGGTTGTAGAAGGGGCAGTTGTTTGGACATGATGGAAGGGGGAAGAAGGTGCATGGTTAAAATGATGAGGAGTGGGGCGTGGGGAGTTAGGAAATGGAGTGTACTCATGAGCAACATCCTCCACAATTGAGGTCATGAGGGCCATGAACCCAGTAGTGGTGAATAGGTCCATGCCCTGTGGATGCAGAGGGGTTTGTGATGGGGGGAAATTAGAAATGGGTTGGGTAATGTGGGGAGAAGAAGTGGTAGGGGTAAGCTCGGAGAATGTGGGAGGTTCCAGTATGTCAGGTTGGAAAACCTGAGAGGTGGTTGAAGTGAAAATAGGGTCAGAGGTGGGTGGAGAGAGGTCTGTTGGAAGAGGGACTGATACAAATGGAAAAAGTAAAGTGGGTGGAGGTGTGGGTAATGGGACAGGTACGGTAGGTGGAGGGGTGGATAAGGGTATCTCTGTAGGAGTCTCTGCTACCACGGTAGTGGGTGCCTTCTCAGCCGCCTCCCTTCCAACTGGCTGACTCTTCTTAATCAAGGTGAGGCTGGTTGACCATTCTCGCTTTCCATACAATTTAATGGTCAGCTTCTCCATTGGTTCATTTCACTTGATCACATATTTTCCAGTCTTGAGCAGACATGTGATGAGTCTGCAAAAAGGCAGACCTCCTCCTTTAGCAAAAGCTTGCCTTTTCAACACCTTGTCATTGATGCCCACCATTGTTTCAAAAATTAGCTTAGGTGCATTCACAAATTACCCCTTTGAACAGAAGTATAGTGCATCCACTAATGGGGCCCTTCTCTCTTGCATATGGCCAGAGACAGACATTTTTCCTCAGAATGGTATCAATGAGTCTGAGGGTAGGATGGAGGTCTCTTCTCATCAAGGATTCACCAGAGCCCACTATTCCATTAGTAAGCTGTTTAGCCATTTCCTGAAATGTAGCCCCTGTAGGTGCTCCCTCAGTTCTGGTGGAGTCAAATTGATATGGAACTCCCAAAGCCATCCCAATATCTCTACAGTCGACAGTCGGCTGCCAGTTATCAATCAAGATTTCTAGTATATCCTCAGCCCCAGGTACCACTTTCTTTGTCAGGATTTGGTACCACAATTTGACCAACCTGGGGTAGACATTTTCCTTTAAGGGTGAAAGCAGGGGTAGTAGACCTTCTTTCTTCATATATTCCAACGTCCCCTGGCACTCACCAATGTTGGCAAAATATGTCAGATCAAAATCCGTCTCAGGAACAAGACTCAATTTTTCTACAAACTCATTGGGGGTAGTTAACCCCGCTGGCAGTTCTACTGGAGGAGTAGCTCTCGCTAAGGTTTCTTCCACTACAGGCTCCTGAATTGCAACAGCTTTGGCTTTCTTAGCTTTAGGAGCCTTTTTGGGTGGCATCTCTGTGAGCTTCCTTTTAACAGGTGGTTTGTCACCTAGCTTCAACCTCGCGGAAGATTTGGGGGTGGAAGCAGTTGCTCTCCGGTGTATGTTTGCTAGAGTTTCCTCTGGCTCATCCATTTTACTCTCGGAGACTAATCACTCACCAACTTGGAGTGGAGCTTGAAGGTTAAAAATTAGAGAAACGGCAGATTTATGGTGGAAGGCAACTGACCTCGAAATGCCTAGGGTTTAACAGAAATCGCAATACACAGCTTCAATTTTTCTAAAGTTAGGGGCAAAATGCTCCTCTGTGCAAGCTGCATGTACTGAAAAAATGGCAGATTGAATAGCTGAAGGTTCTGGGAGGATTTAGTGAAGAAAAAGGGAGGCGAAAAAGGGAGGAAAACAGCTAGGGTTTTACAGAAGGCATGGAATGAGGCACAAGTGACCTATCGACAGGTATATAAGGGGTGAAATATGATTCCGATAGGATGAACTGGATGATCTCGATAGGTTCATGCGTCCCGTCGAAAGCATAGTAGACAAAACCTTAAAAGGGGATGATTTGATAGGATCCCTATAGGTGGAACTATCCTTCCGATAAGTTTAAACGGCAGATGAGTCATTATTTTGTTAGGTTCCCGAGTGGTATCCAGAACCTATCGACATCTCCGTTTTGCCCTTTTTAACCTATCGAGAAGTTAATTTTGCCTGTCGAGAAGTTCAGTGCCTATTAAAACCATCGAACATCCTGCTGAAATCACCATGTGACCTATCGAAAGGTGAACTTGACCTGTCGAAGACTTCGAAAAACCAAATAAGGCTGCATTGTGGGCACTCGCAGTCTCAGTTCTCAGCAGGCTCTGTTGCTATAGTGCCTCATGATTTGATTCTCTTGTGGACAGCTCCCATTACCTCAAGACAACTGGTAATATTGAAATGACGACCTAGTATTAAGCATGGCAGTTTTGTTTCTCTTTTTTTTTTTTTTTCTTTTATTATTGCGGGAAAAAAAAAATCAACTAACAACTAAGTAAATACCTAAAAAAAAAAAGTATGGTACATATGATACATACTGACTTCAGGGGCTAATCTGGAGGGTCTAGAAGGTCCATAGTCTCCTCAGGCTCATCAAACTTGGCACCTTTCATAAATATTTTCCTCAGCCAGTGTCCATTCCCGGGGTGTAGTTTTCCATCTGTGAGCCAAGCATTGTCCTACACCAGCCAATGTGGATTATCATGCATCACTTTCTTTTGGGCATTAATGGAAAAGCAAGCCTCTTTGGGAGAGGGTTGATAGCCAGTGCTATACACATTCAGCTTAACCTTCATGCATCCAAAAGACACTTCCATGATTCCATACCTGCATTGTATGTGAGCATTGGCAGTGGCCAAAAAGGGCCTGCCTAAAATCACAGGTATGGAAGAAGCACATTTGCTTGGTTCCATGTTCAATACCAAAAAGTCAGCAGGATAGAAGAATTTGTCAACTCCAACCAAAACATCCTCAATTAACCCTACAGGTTTCCTTTCAGATCTGTCAGCCAGCTGTAAGACCACATGTGTGGGTTTTAATTCTCCCAAGCCCAGCTTCTCATATAGTGAATATGGAAGCAAATTTACACAGGCTCCCAGATCTAATAAAGCTTTGTCAATGATGTGATCCCCAATGATGCAGGGGATTGTGGGGGTTTTAGGGTCTTGGAATTTGGTTGGGGTTGCAATCGACAAAATTTGTTTCACTTTCTCTGCTGAAAAGACTTTCTTGGATAGGTGTATCCTCGATTGTCTTTTATGGGTGCATAGTTCTTTCAAAAACTTGGCATAGGCTGAGACTTGTTTAATGGCATCAAGTAAAGGCAAATCGATCTTTACTTGCTTGAAATTCTTTATCATTTCTTCAATTTTTTCTTACCCTTTATCAAAAGGGAAGGGTGCTTGTAGTGCCTTAGGAAATAGCAAATGTGAGATTGCTCCCTCACTTGCAGCCTTAGCCAATGGGCCCTCTTTCTTTTTTATTTTTTTCTTTTCTTGAGGATCCTCATTATCCTCTTTATTCATAGCTAATTGCTCCTTCAAGTTCACCAATGGTGGCCTTTGTTGTGTGCTGGTAGAAATCACTTCATTTTCTTCCTCCAAGTTCCTCACAGGCTCACAGCCCACTTGGTTGTCCACTAGCTTTCCACTTCTCAAAGTTATAATAGATTTGGCTTCCTCATAGGTGGAGGAAACTTCACCCACTACAAACTGCCTTCGTGGATTGTCCTGTGGTTGGCTAGGCAACCTTCCTCCCTCTCTCCTAGTTAGAGCATCAGACAGCTAACCAAGTTGGTCCTCTATCTTTTTTATGCTTTGGTTGTGAGAGTGCACAGTTTGGGATAAGGTGTTCAAGCTCTGCAATGAAGATAGAACTTGTTCCTCAAAGGATGGTGCTCTCACAGCTGAAGGGGGTGTAGATTGCTGCACAGGAGGAGCAACAAATTGGGCGATGGGTTGCTGATACTGAGGCCTTGGGGCATAACCTTCTTGATAGGGTTGAGCAATTTCTATAGGACATGGGCTGCTGCTGCTGGCTGGGGTATGCATCTTGTCGTCACCTCAGATTGGGGTGGCTCCTCCATTGATACCCAATAGCAGGCTGCTGCCCATAAGACTGAGCTACAGCCACATGCTCTGTTATAAAATCAAAAAGCTGGTCAGCAGATGGGCATTCTTCAAGGGGATGAGTAGGAGACTGGCATATGACACATGCCTCCTCCACCCTAGCAGCCACAGGTGACTACATTGCTCCCATCAGCCTATCAAATTTCAGGGCTAGGCTGTCCACTTTCCTTTCCAACTCACTTGGCACACTAACTTCATATATCTTCCCTCTTAAGGTATTCTACTTCACCACTTTAGGAAGCTCTAGATCTCTTGCTAAGATTTTCCTTTGCATAGAGTTCTCACTAATAATATCAAAGAGCTCCATGCCTCCTCTGTAGTTTTATGGAGATAGTGTAGACACCCAAATTCGGCCCAAGGCCCGATCAGTCTGTACTCCGGGAGATATGCACCCCTGTGCTTCTGATGGCACCCCTGAACCCTTGGAAATCTATCCAGACCTTTAGGAATCACCTAAAACCCATTAGAACCATTCCCCCAACCCTTAGAGATCACCCCTAAATCCTAGGATCCCTTCCCATACTCAATTTAAACCCTTCTGAGCATTTGATGGGAGGAGAGCTATATATTTTTATACAGATCGCTGCTATGGATGAGCCACATACCATTAGAAAGCAAACTTCTCTAGCTTTCCAACAAGCCAAAGATCACCCAATTTGGAGTTGTGGTTCAAAAGTTATGACCGTTTGACGTTTCACATAAAATAACAACTTTTGCTCAGGCGTATGTATTACATACGCCCAGCCAATTTGGCCCCAGATTGGTCAGGTGTATATATTATATATGCCTGGCATTTTTAGGCCAAATTTGATTGGGCATATATAATATATACGCCCAGCATAGATGTCCAACAGTGCGGGCACCCATCTTCTCAGTTTCCCCCTGGTTTTCTTGATTTTTACTGTGCATAAGCTGGGCGTATGTAATATATACGCCCAGCTTAGCTACAGTATCTGTCACTAAATGCTCGAATTTCCTCCATCTGGTTTGACCCTTTGACCATCCCCTTGGTTAAGGTGGGTGTCTTGAGGTTGGTTGAACCCCCTTTGAGCTTATTGGCAACCCTTAAGTCACCCATGGTCTCACCCCATCATCCGCCATTAAAACCAGTTTCCCAAAACCCTAGGACCTTGAAAACCTAGAAAACCGTAGATGGGGGATTACCTAATTACTAAACCAATTAGCTCTTAAGTAAGCCCCTAACCCTTCCCTTCTCTATAAATAGAGAGGCCCCCCCTCTTCCCAAAGGGTTGGTTGAAAAAAAAGGTTAAGAATTTTGAGCTTAAGAGAGAACCCTAATGAGAGAAAATGCACCCATTTTTCTAGAATTCCAGCATGCGGGTTCATCCATTTCAATCCATTTCCACCATTAGATCACTCTCTTTTAGTCAAAATCTATTCCCTAGCTTCACTCTACACTTCCTATTTATCGAATCCTAGCTTTAGAGCCCATTTCCATACTGTTTAAGCCATCGAAAGCGAAGCGAAGGTCTCCCACTGTGCAACAAGGGCCCGTGAGCTCCAGCTCACCCCTCTCTTCCTCTACCTTCTTGGTGTCTCCTCCGTCCAAGGATTCAAGCCGTTACGCCACCGAAATTTCGATTTGGCTCAAAGCTTTATAGGACTGTATTGCTTTCGGGCAAGGGGAAACTCTGTCCATTTATTTTTATTTTTGGCCATAGATAGACACCGCTATATGCGGGTTGATCGGGTGCCTAAACCCTTCCCGATCGATAACCGAAGCTCCTACCCTAGAGCCTTTGGCAAAAACTGGTAAATCAGAGTCATATTTAGCACTTCGGTGCTCAAAATATTGATTTAAAGGTTTCCCGGGTCACCAAAAGCTTCGGGTGGCGACTCTACATTTCATTCCATCGTGAGCGTATCGTCGCGACGGGTTCAAGAGGATCCATGCTCGCATAGATGGCGACTCTGCTGGGGATTTCATCCTAGCGCTTCCCCTCTTGTTGGCCTTTCCTTTTATTTTTATTTTTTTTACTAACCATGGCTGTTTTTTGTTCTAATTTGTTGCTGTTTTTCTTTATTTTTTGTTGTTTTTACTAACATACTCACCCCTACGATTCAGTCCTTTAAGTGCCTTAGCCGATTGGCTGGCCTACTTGCGCCTTTAAATTTTAGCTTTTACGATTCTTGTCATTTAAGCCGCCTTAGCCGTTGGCGGGCCCGCTCGCATTTACTTTTCACGTCATTTAAATTTCGGTCATTTACGAGCCTTAGCCGTTTGGCGGGCCTACGTGCGCTTTTCATTTCACTCATCATATCTCACCATTGAACGCCGGCCCGTTGAGGCGGCACGGGCTTGTCATTCTCCGACCCGATTTTGGACTTAACTTTACTCCCCTTTAAAAATCTGTAATTAAAAGTGAACCAACAGTATGGGGACATAATCAAATCTGTTTTTACGTATTTTGGGTAGTTTTTTAGAGGGTTTAGGCACAGATATAACTTACCCGGTTCCCAATAAGGTGGCAGCCCTAGTGGTGATGATCCTGAAAAGAACCACCCCTTCCAGTACCTGAGAAGGCGCTTGCGCCGGAGGTATATCGGTTGGGTTGCCAATTCCGATAAAGCCGTAAAACCCACATTGGTGAGAGCGTAGACAACCTCGAATTCAACTGTGTATCCCTAGGAAATGGAAAGGAGGGACCCGATAACATACACAGCAGTCCCCGGGAGCATTCCTCCCAGGAAACCAGTTCAAAGACCCATTTTCGGGCTTGTTGTTCGCTGTCAAAATTAACTGAGAAGTTTTGCCAGCGTATATAATATATCGCCCAATCGAAAATCCTCAGAATAGCGGTGTATATAATATATCGCTTAAAATCCTCAGATTTAAGCGGTATGATATATATGCCCGATTAAATCTGCCTTTTTGGCTCGGCATAACATATCGCCCGATAAATCTGGTCACACACAACTGATCGAGGCCCAATCCACCACCCCAATTCTCCGATTAGCGGTATTAGTGCCCATGATAGCCTCCGCATTCATAACACCCAATATGCCCCCGCCCAGTCAAAAGAAGGCAACTTCTCATTGATTTGCTCCAGGGGATCGGGTCGTTTGCGTGGATTCCCTCACCTTCAATAGAATGAAGGGGTTCCCTTTCGCTTCTTCCGAAGTGTGTCGGATCCCGCCGTGGGACCTGCTAAAGGTGCATATACCATCTAAGACGGGAATTGACCCTGGGCACCAGGTCATCTTTCATCTAGGTACAGGAGAGTTAATTTCCATCTGAAAAAAAATCAATCAAAACAAAAAAATCAATAAAAAAAAAATCATCTTCAAAAAAAAAAAAAAAAAACAAAACAAAACAACCAAAATCATCTTCAAAAACCAAAAAAAATCTTTTTCAAAAGCCAAAAAAAAAAAAAAAAACCCAGAAAAAAAAAACAAAAAGGAAAAATCAAAATATATTTTTTGTGACCGTCACCACGGCAACCTCAAACCTGACCCGTAGAAGGAGAACCAGGAAAGTATTCGGCACTTACCCGAGACATCGATACAACACTCGTCAACGGATCATGTCAAGCGCCGATACATCCCCGCCATCATCCCCATTCCATTCCTATATAGGAGAAGACCCGGTCCCCGACACCTTCACCCAAACCCGGTTCGATGTCACGAGTCCATTTGGGGCACCCGTGTTCGCATCCACCCCATCCCCCTTACATTTTCCCAACATGCCCCTACCTCATCCTCTACATAAACACCTCATTTCCCAACCAACTCATACACCCCCACTCCCCATCCGTACACCCTTGCCGCACCCCCTTATTCTTAAAGACCCCATCGGGAGCCCCATCCCCCGTCTACCTCCCACCTCATCATCCATGCCCCCTACATCTTATATCCCATCCACATTATCTCACATACCCCCCACATCACATGGCCCATCCACATCCCAACATACCTCCCTATTTACCCAGGTCATACCCCACTTTTCCCAGGGTGTGACCAGTAACCCGCCATCTTCCATAGCCATACATATACACCCTCCAAGCACAATCCCTCATGCCCCCCATACCCGGGTCATGCCCAATATCACCCAACCCCCTCCGTCCTCAAATGGGCCATCACCCTCCAATCTCACACCTGAATCCATGCCCCTAATGGAGGACATGCGAATGATGTATGCCCTATGGGCTACCTCTCGGAATCCTATGTTCCAAACCCCACATCTAGGTTTCCAAAACCTCCATACCCCATTCCCCCATGACCATGCCCAACCACCAATCATTCACACCATTCAAGATCCCCCATCTCAATTCTAGGCCCAAGCCCAACAGACCCAGGCCCAAAATCCTCAAGGTCCATGGGCCCAAGACCAAGCCCAACAGACCCAAGCCCAGGCCCGAAACCCTCAAGGTCCATGGGCCCAAGCCAAAACCCATCAGACTCAGGCCCAAGTCCGAAATCTCCAAAGCCCATGGGCCCAAACCCAAACCCATCAAAACCCTCAAGGTCCATGGCCCCAAACCCAACCGACTCAGGCCCGGCCCAAAATCCTCAAGGCCCATGGCCCTAAGCCCAAACCCATCAGACCCAGGCCCAAAATCCTTAAGGCCCATGACCCCAAACCCAACAGACTCAGGCCCCGACCCAAAATCTTCAAGGCCCATGGCCCCAGGCCCAAACCCCCCAGACACAAGCCCAGGCCTAAGCCCATCAGATCCAGGCCCAGTTCCAAACCCCCCAGGGCCCTTGGACCCAAACTTACCAAACCCAAGCCCAAGGCCCATCATCCCACACCTAATACCCACATGGCCCATTAGCCCAAACCTAGCAAGGCCCATTGGCCCAAAATCATACCAACCTCCACGCCCAGGCCCAAGGCCCATCAACCCAAGCTTTCCTAAACTATCAAGCCCAAACTCAAGGCCCATCCACCCACACTCACTAAGGCCCGTTCACAAACCCCATACCCCCTCACCAGTACCCTTCATTCACCTATACCCCTTATGCCCCCATCCCGCCTCCAACGGAAAATCTGATCCACCCCATTCCCCAGAACCACGCCTACAACATCCCGCCACATCATCCACACCCCCATCACCCCAATGCACCCATTTCGACATCACTCACCCACAAACCACTCATCCATTCACTCCCCCCCATCCCTTACAAGCCTTGTGGCCCCACCAGGTCATCCAACCCATTACCCCCCAGGTCCAAATAGCAAACCACGCCCCTCACCAGTACGAGGAGGACGAGATCCGCAATAGCGGAGGAGCCGCAAGTTTCGGCCCCCCCAGGCCCATCATCGTCACACCCGGGGCCGAACAAAATCAAGGGGAGGGAGTCCCAGCTACATCCTCAAAAGTATCAGAGCAGCTGAAAGAACAGATTGACAGAATACAAAAGCAGCTGACGAAGATGGGAGGAGTAGAACTACAGTCGACAGACTTCTCAGACTTATGTCTATTCTCGGATGTCCCCCTGCCACTAAAATTTAAGATGCCATCATTCGATAAATATAATGGCACTGGCAACCCCATCGCCCACTTAAAATTTTACTGTGGGGACATGTGCCAGTACGGCGGAGATGAACGACTCCTCATCAAAGTGTTCCAAAAGAGTCTAACGGGCCCAACACTGAGATGGTTTACATCCCTAGAACCATCCATGACCAAAACTTGGAAAGATCTGACACATTTATTCTAAGAACAATATGTCTATAACATGGACATAGAGCCAAGGAAGTCGGATCTGGCCCGTTTGAAGCAAAGGCATGACGAAACTTTCAGTGCCTACTTAGGGATGTGGAGGGCATTGGCCGCCCAGGTGACCCACCGAATTTTGGATGATGAGCAGATTGAATTAATAACCAAGGGAGCGCTCCCAGTCATCGCAGAATTCTTGGTATATCAACAGCAGTCCAGTTTTGCTGATCTGGTCCGAAATGCCAACCGTTGTGAAGACGCCGTCAGAGAGGGCAGATTGGGAAAGAGTATGGCCAACAAGGCCACTAGGGTTCGAAAAGCTGCCGAACCAAGGGTTGAAAGAAGGCCAGGGGCAGAAGTGCAGAACATCATTTATCTCTAGGCCAATACCACCCCGATACAGCTGCAGGCCACGCACCCACCCCGGGCTTGTTTCGAACAAGCGCCAAGGCCGAATAACGGACCGAGGGCCCCGTTCACCCAGGAACAGATGAAAGCACTATTCGAACGGGTCTTTACATCGTTAGGACAATCATTAAGTGTCTTATTGCCAGTGTTGCTACAGAAGGGTCTGGTCAATTTACTCCAGCCTCGCCCACCCCCCAATCCGATACCAAGGAACTACGACTCGAACCTACATTGTAACTTCCACCAAGGGCCAGGTCACCCTACGGACCGGTGCTTCCCACTAAAGCACGCAATCCAAGATTTAATAGAGGCAGGAAAAATTATTCCCCCGCGGCTTCCTCAAGGGCAAAACCAGAACATCCATCAAGCCCCTCTGCCACAGTATCCAGGAGGCCCCAGGCCTAACATCCACTGCGTAGAAGAGGAAGAGGAAGAGTTTGACCCCTCAGATTACATCAGTAATCAAGAAGAGTTTTCATTTACCGAGCTGAACGAGGATGAACCAATTGTAGGAGTAATCGAGCCGCTGTATTTAGCCGATTACTTCCCCACCCCGGCATACCAGGAAGAGCCCCTAAATTTAGGGCAGTATTTTTCCACTTCCACTCCCTCCTATCAAATCCAAACGGGCACAGCCCCACCACAATCATACGCATATCCGCCCCACTCCTAATTTATCCCACAGTACGCACAATCACCCCATCCCATACACTATCCCACCGTCAGCCACCCCACATACCTCTTCGTCACACCCAAATCACCCTACGCCATACATAAATCCACCACCATGCCACCCCGCCCCATACACACCCCCAAATCCCACCGCTCAACATACTCTCCCACCATCCCCAAATCACCTCGCCCAATACACAACTCCACCATCCCTAAATCACCCCGCCCCATGCATGACTCCATCATCCCCGATTTACCTTGTTTCATCCACAAACTCGTCATCGCCCCATCATGACACCCCATTTACAAACCCTTCATATCAGCACCCCCTTGCTCCATCTGCTACCCCGTCATACCCCTATCACCCCGCTCCACCTGCACCTCCAACATTTCCCAGTCACCCTATCCCCGTCACGCCCCCACCATCCCTGCGCTATTTCGCCCCCAATCCAACTCCACCCCCATCCGAACAAACAACCCCTCACCCACCCCCCTTGTCACCCGCTCCCAATCACCACTGGTCTTACCATACCTCGATAGCACCTACACAAACCCCATCCGCACCCTCAAAACCAACTTCGCCAATTCCCGCCAATACCATTACACCCCCTATCGGAGTCAACCTGGTTGGGCTCGAGAATTTGACATACCCAGCCCAATCCGCCCCAAATTCACCAAGCACTCCCTTCCTCATCTCGAAACCCGCCTATGACCCACATCAAGTGCCATTAAGTTACGAGCAGGCAGACATGAATGTTGGTCGCAACCAAGGAGAGGCAGTTGAGTTTATCACCCGGTCGGGCAGGATTTCTACACAGCCAGAAACATCAGGGGTCAGTAGAGGAGAAGAAAGGAAGAAAGAGCAGGCCACAGGGAACCCTTTCTAGAAAATGGCCAGAGAGCACATGTTGGAAACACAGCTCAAGAGAACACCCGCACATATTAATGTCTGGGATTTGTTAATCATGTCCTCGCTCCACTTTCAAGCCTTAATGGGAGCGCTCAAAGACGCTCATGTTTCCGCCCACGTGACCCCAGACGAGGTAGGAGAGATAATTGGGCAAGTATTGGCCCCAAATGCCATCTCATTCACTGATGCGGATCTGCCGCTCGAGGGGAACAACTATTCTAAGCCCTTGAATATAACAGTGGAAGTAGGGAACCTAGTGGTGCCATTGGTCTTGATAGACAACGGGTCGGCATTGAACGTCTGCCCTCTAAGAACGGCAATCAAAATCGGTGCGAACCCCAACACCTTTCGGCCATCAATAACATGCACTAGGGGATTCAACAACACCCGGAGAGAGATCATAGGAGAAGTAGACCTCGATCTAATCATCGGACTGCAAACCTTCACTGTCCCCTTCCAAGTGATGGACATCAAATCTACATTTAATCTATTATTGGGTCGACCGTGGCTGCATGAGATCGGGGCAATACCGTCAACTCTACACCAAAAACTCTGATTCATCTTAGGCGGAAAAATCGTCACCATCGTGGGTGAGAGCAGAGAAGACAAAGAGCGGAGCGCTCTACATATTGAGAACCTAAAAGTGCTTGACATGTCGCACACAGCAGAGGACACCGATTTCCATCAGTTTGAGTACGACTTTTCAGCCGTTACCCTTGAGTCGCCTGAGAAAACCCCTACCAAAGCTGGAGGAGGGACAGAGGCAGCAGTGTTCATGCTCCACAAATGGGGCCACCAAAAAGGGAAAGGGTTGGGCCCACGCCTTCAAGGAAGAAGAGACCCCGTCAGGGCTAAGGGGCAGCAAACCAGATTTGGCCTAGGCTACAAGCCCGATGAAGAAGAAGTGAGAGAGGCCAAAGAAAAGATGAAAGCCATAGAAGCCGCCAGGGCCAGGGGAATTGACTTGGAAGAAGAGCCTCCCGCTCGGCCCCACATCCGCCAAACCTTTATAAGCTCCGGGGTGGTAAAGATTGATCTAAATGGGGAGACGAGGATAACCCCACACAAACTTGTTTCCATCCACCCCACCAACCCTTACATCATCCCCCCAGACCTCGAGGTAGACTTGTCCGCCCTCTCCTTATTTGAGGAAGAAACCCCCGGGCCTGCCCACCACTCTAGCATCAGCCACTTTGGGCCCACCCTAACCTTCAAAGACAGGATTCCAGAGGATCCCTCCATAAACATGCTGAGGGAGAAACTGCAAGGGCCTACTGATGCCATTTCCAACAGAAAGGGTAAAGGCTAAGCCTCACAGGTAAGTAACTGGGCATCTTTGCCCCAACTCCTGGGAGCCGCCCAATGCCGTGAATATGGTGTCGGCTCCCTAAAAGAAACAACCTGTAAGAAGTGAGGTTAGCCTCTGGGACACTCTACCCTGTATATATAGAGATCCACCTCGCCAGGGGCTAACCTTCGAAAAATTGCGAAAAACCATAAAAAGAGAAAAAATACCAATTTCAAAAATATTGTCCTTTAAAATTCCTAATAAAATCAAAAATGATGCCGTGATACCCATCCCACGTGAAGCCGACCCCTTCCCTGTAGAAATATAAGAAGAGGTAGGAGTCACGAGTCTGGACGAGAAAGGTCAAGTCAATGAGCTCCTTAAACAATTTGTCGATTTTGAACATGGCCCTACCCTTATTGTCAAAGAGACAGAGGATGTTAATTTGGGTACCAAAGAGGCCCCTAGAATCACCAAAATCGGAACATCGTTGTCCCCTGCAGAGAGAAAGGGTATGATAGACTTCCTCCGATCATACCAAGACGTCTTCGCATGGTCCTATGAAGACATGCCTGGTTTGGATACCGATCTGGTTGAGCATGAATTGCCACTCTACCCTGATTACAAGTCGATTAAACAGAAGATGAGACATCTCTGACCTGAATGGATGTTGAAAGTCAAAGACGAGGTCATTAAGTAGTATGACGCGAGTTTCCTTATGGTATCCAAGTACCCACAGTGGCTAGCAAATATCGTCCCCATACCCAAGAAAGATGGAAGGTTCGAATGTGCATTGATTTCTGGAATCTCAACAAGGCGAGCCCTAAGGACGACTTTCCATTACCCCACATCGATATCTTGGTCGATAACACTGCTAAGCACGGGATGCTTTCTTTCATTGATGGGTTCTCGGGCTACAGTCATATTAAGATGGCAGAGGTTGACCGAGAAAAGACTGCGTTCATCACCCCCTGGGGTACCTTCTGTTACAAGGTAATGCCGTTCGGGCTCAAGAATGCTGGGGCAACCTACCAAAGAGCAATGACGGCCTTATTCCACGACATGATGCACCGAGAGATTAAAGTATATGTTGACGACATAATTTCCAAATCACCAGAAAGGGACGACCACTTGGTAAACCTTCAGAAGCTGTTCCAAAGGTTGAGAAAGTATAGGTTGCGGTTGAATCCCTAGAAGTGCGCATTCGACGCTATGTCAGGAAAGCTATTGGGTTTCATCGTCAGTAGGAGAGGCATCGAGGTCGACCCGACCAAGATCAAGGCCATCACTGAAATGCCACCACCGTCTACAGAGAAAGAGGTCAGAGGCTTCTTAGGCAGAATCCAAAGATTACATCGATCGATTCATTGCCGATTAACTTTCGATATCGCGCAATCTTCAAACTCGAGAAAGGACTCACCATTGAGTGGAATGATGACCTTAAGGCATTTGACAAGATCAAGGGTTACCTCCTAAATCCTCGATATTGGTACCACACATGCACTGGTAGACCCCTAATAATGTACATCACGACGAGTTTTCCCATGGGTGTCGTAGCACGATGAGACAGGAAGAAGAGAGCAGGCCATCTACTACCTGAGCAAGAAGTTCACTGATTAAGAGACGCGCTACTCTCATCTGGAGAAAGCATGCCTAGCGCTCGTGTGGGCTACTCAAAGACTTCGACACTACCTGTTATCCCAAGCCGTCCTACTTCTAGCGTGGATGGACCCCTTGAAGTACCTATTTCAGAAACCTGCTCTCACTGGCCAAACTGTGCGATGGCAACTTTTATTATCTGAATTTGACATCACGTACATCACTCAGAAGTCGATCAAGGGGCAGGCGCTTGCTGATCATCTTGCCGACAATCCGTTACCTGATTATGAGCCTCTAAGGACTGAATTCCTCGATTAAGGCATCCTATTCATGACGAAAGATGATACAGAGGAAGCAGAAGAATCATGGGTAATGCACTTTGACCGGGCATCGCATGTCGAAGGCCAAGGAGTTGGCGCCATCCTAATTTCGCCAAGAGGATGGCATGTACCCTTCTCTATCAAGCTCAACTTTCCCTGCACTAATAATATGGCTGAGTACGAAGCTTGCGCCGCTGGTCTGCAGGCAGCTCTCGATCTGAATGTAACCCACCTTTGAGTTTTTGGCGATTCATAGTTAATCATATGTCAAACGAATGGTGACTGGAAGACGAAAGACGAGAAATTGATCCCCTATCATGAACACCTCGAGGATCTGATAGCTTGCTTCTAAGATGTGGCGTTCTCATACGTCCCCCGAATAAGGAATCGCTTTGCCGATGCATTAGCAACTTTGGCCTCAATGATCGAAATCCTCTATGGTGTTGAGATGAAGCCGATCATGATTGAGCAAAGGAATGAGCCAGCCTTCTGCCTCCAGATTGAGGAACCTACAAAGCCTGATGATGAGCCTCCTTGGTTCTCAGATATCAAGAATTTCCTCGAGACCCTAACTTTCCTAGAGGGTACATCTAAGACAGACCGAAGAACCATTCAATGTTTAGCTGCAGGTTATGTCATTTGCGGGGAATGCCTCTACAAGCGATCATACAATAACATCTTACTCAGGTGCCTCACTAAAAGTGAAGCAGTCAATATTATGAAGGAAATCCATGAGGGAGTATGCGGAGCCCACGTCAGCGGTCACATGCTCGCTAAGAAAATCCTACGGCAGGGATACTTTTGGACTACCATGGAATCGGATTGTTGCAAACATGTTCAAAAATACTACAAGTGTCAAGAACACTCCAGTCTGATACACACTCCTGCCATTGATCTTCACTGCATGACCACACCTTGGCCATTTGCTACCTGGGGCCTCGACGTTGTCGGAATGATTAATCCGAAATCTTCGAATGGACATCGGTTTATCCTCGTCGCCATTGAATACTTCACCAAGTGGGTAGAAGCGGCGTCATATGTCAAAATCACAGCCAGTCACGTTGAGAAGTTTCTCAAGAATAATATTGTGTGTCGATTTGGAGTACCCAAAGATATCATCACGGACAATGGCACAAACTTTGCGAATAAGCGCATCCGAGACTTCTGCGAGCAATACAAGATCAAGCACCATTGTTCATCCCCTTATCAGCCTCAAACTAATGGAGCCGTGGAAGCCGTGAACAAGACAGTCATCCACATCCTTGAGAAAATGGTTGTCACTTATCGAGATTGGAGTGAAATGTTGCCATTTGCTCTGTGGGCCTACCGAACATCGATCTGTACCGCTACAGGGGCAACACCATTCTCCCTTATGTATGGAATCGAGGCCGTCCTCCCAGTAGAGGTTGAAGTACCCTCGCTCCGAATCCTCATAGAATCAGGCTTACCCGAAACAGAAAAAGAGAGATCACGCTTTGATCAGCTAAACTTATTGGACGAAAAGAGACTCCTAGCCTTGTGTCACACTCAAGTTTACTAGGGGAGAATCGCACGTGCTTTCAATAAACGTGTCCGCGGTCGAGATCTAAAGGTAGGAGACACTGTGCTGAAGAAGATCTTCTCATCCCTCCATGCCGATCCAAGAGGAAAGTTTAAACCGAACTGGGAAGGACCATACGACATTCGGGAGGTGCTGCCGGGATACGCCATCCGCCTCGCCACCATGGACGGAGATCATCTTCCTGAGCCCATCAACGCTGGATACGTCCGACGGTTCTACGCTTAGTCTATCGCAATAAGGTAGGTATTGATGAAACAAATACGTGACTGCTTAAGAACCACCCAAAAGAGGCCATCATTCCAAGCATAGTGGCCCAAAAACACCCCTAAAATGATGATACCCCTTGCTACCCCATTTGAGCCTGGGCTGTTCTTTCAATAAACTCATTTCCCCCAGAGAAAGTATACGTGCACATATGCAAAAAAAAAATAGAAGGATACATGTGCATAAAGGCAAAACCTCAAAAAGGAATTGCCCAAAATAGAGGAAGAAGAATAACAAAAAAAACAAAAAAAAATTTGTATAGAAGAATCACGGGGCGTATACAGTAAAAACCCCCAAGAGGAAAGTATGTTGAGAAAACTGGAGCCATACCAAGGAAACACTTTTTAGCTCAGCATACCTTCAAATCCTGACCTAACCCATGGCCAAGCTACACCCAGAAGGAAGCCCTCTTCATAGGTTCGCAAGCAGTCATAATATCTGTTAAGTCAACATGAGCTAAGTTGTGAGACAACACCAGAACCACATCCAGCCGGCTATGACGGAATCTCTGTCTATGACGTGGCTTTCTGGTTTAAAAAAAAAAAAAAAAAAAAGAGAAAAGAAAGAAAATTAATTTGAGTTCAAAGCAAGATGGACGTGGTGAAAACCCGCAAGGGCACCACGGGTAAAAACAGCGAACTCACGCGGATCAGGTGAAAACCTGAAAAGGCACTTGGGGTAAGAGAGCGAACCCATGGATGTGGTGAAAACCTGAAAGGGCGCTACGGGTAAAAACAGGGATGACAGGCATGGCGAAAACCCGTCTTGGGCGCTGTGAGCAAAAATGTCGAAAAAGGAGAGATTAGGAGAGGATCTGTTTCGACCCGCCTATTTTTAGTCTGGACCCCCTGGGCCCCTTCCCCCTCCTTTTAATCGGGCCACTCATGTTAAAATTAGATCGGATCCTAATCAAGTATGTCGTCTCTACCGCATCGTCTGACACATGATCTAAGGTAAGGCCAGAAGACCAATCAATCTTGGCCTTGAAAATACCGACATCACAAAAAGGAGAAAATTTCCAAAAAACAGATAATGAACTTCAAAAAAAAAGATAATAGATTTTCCTTTCCCATAAAAAAGCCTCACACTGTGAGGGAGAGAACTTCAAAAACAAAAGAGAAGAAAAGAAGGGGGATAATAGATTTTCCTTTCCCATAAAAAGCCTCACACTGTGAGCGAGAAGATTTTAAAAATAAAAAGACAATGGATTTCCCTTTCCCATAAAAAGCCTCACCCTGTGTGGGAGAAAAACCAAAAAAAAAAGAAAATAATAGATTTTCCTTTTCCCTAAGAAAAACCTTACGGTGCGAAACGTATGGAAGAAAATTTGAATACCAAAAAAAAAATGTATATATGTATATATAGCAGATTTCATTTCTTTTCTTACGAGCATCACGTATGAAGTGTCATGTCCCAAAAAGATAACAACATGACACACTTTCTACTATATAAGTATAAAACAACAAAAAAAGGAAAATAACCCAAAGAGAGATCTCTGTTATGGGGCATCAGCCCCCCTCCGTGTATATGATCTATGGTATGTGCAGGAACAGGTCAAGGGCAGGAACCATGCTTCGGAGCACTGATCTCTACAAGAAGAGAGTCCTCACGAGCATTTCGATCAGACATCCACCTACTATGAAGACTCTTCTGTCGTCTTCACGAAGCGTCGACTGTACTGCGAGATTCAGTCAAAAGCCCAGTCAACCGAAGAATCTCACTCTCGGCTGTCGCAGCTCTCGCCTCTGCAATCTCAGCTCTGACCCTTTCCTTCCCCAAAGCCTCAGTCAAAGCCAATTTCTCTACAGAAAGAGACTCAATCCTAGTCCGAAGCATCATTTCCTTACATGGCCAAGGCCCCGTCTCTATCACATCTGCAAAAACTGGGCTAGGGGCAGGTAATTCCTCAGATGCCAGCTAAACCTGGTAATCAGAAGAGACTACGTCCCCCTGAGTTAAGCTACACATGTGCGCCGATTGACGAGTCTCCTAGAGGACGGCTATGCGGTCTAGGTCACTAAGAGAACCCCGAGAGAATATCAGAGAGCACAAAGGTGGCCTCACAGAGCATGGCACATGTTGAGTATACCCGAATTAACAAAGCACCCGAGATGGGAAATAATATGTGCTACCAGTCAACCCTAAAAGTGTGATACCCTCACAATCCTGAGAGCAGACAATCGAAAAAGTACCGTCCAACCAGGGAAGCTGCCAGATCAGCTCCGCATTAGATAGCCAGAGGTTCAGTTCTTCGATGCTCCCATGGGGCAGCCTCGAGTAGCGTGTTAGAAAACCCCGGGCCACATTCCCTCTCACCAAGCAAAACCTCGGTACAGGCCGCATGATATCCAAATGCTCTCCTAGCCAAATCTGAATGAGGAGTGGACTCCCGCAAAGAATCCCAACCCAGCCCAAGGCCGAGGCATCCAGGCCCCGATACATCTCAGGCAAGACTAGGTGCACCAATGAGCGGCCTCCCTCCAATTCGGTCAAAACATCGCATAGCCCGAGAGAAAAGGTTTCGCCCCCAGTAAAGAAGAGAACTTCCGATAGCAAATAAAGGGCAAAGGCCTTCACATTGAAAGGATCTCGGATAGGCAACTGTCGGAGACTCAAGTCGCCAAAAATTTCTCTCAGGAATTTCACCGAGCACCTAGTGGGCCCGTCGGTGAAGCCCTTCTCATACCCACCCTTTTTCAAACCAAGAACCGCGTAGACCGCCTTTGCATATCCAGGTTTAGGAACCACTTTGGCGAGCCACCGGTGCATCCTCAAGCCGGTGATAGAGGCTAGCTCCTCCAAGGTTGGGGTGAGCTCCCTGGACCCGTATCTGAAAACATGAGCCCTATGGTCCCATGACGCTAAAGCCGCCTTCAGGAGGTTGGGCAACAAAGGAACAACAAGGAGAGACGAAAGGCGGGTTAACCCGAGGCGATCCAGAGCAGTGAGCTCGCCCTCAGCCAAGCTAGCGCACCACTGTTGCAAAAAATTGGGCCCCGAGTCCAAACAGGGAAGTACACTAACCCCATCCCCTGTATGAGAATTCAGGCAGGGAAGCGGGTCCATAGACGTACAAAGATGTCCTATAAAGCTCAGTCAATGTAGGGTGATGGACCCGCTTATCGAAGAGAAAGAAAGAAAAAAGGAGAGAAGGAAAAAGAGGAGCAAAAAAGGTAAAGCCCGAGTAAACAGCGAAGCAAAGAGGGCTGTGCGCGAGTTATAGGGAACCCGTCGGGCATCAGTCATAGGAGGCGTATATAATATATACGCCCAGCCAAAAATTCAAATTTTTAGCTAGGCATGTATATTATATACGCAAGGGTAATGTGGTAGTTATGTTTGCCTGGCGTATGTAATATATACGCCCAATTAAAAGCAAGGAAGCTATGGCTTCCCACACATTGGTCCATTCTTATCCCCAGAGGAGGAACGCATTTTGCTTAGGCCTACTTTTTCATCTCAGGCCAGCCCACAGGCATGCATGGGAAACCCCCGGATGACACACTATCTGTAGGTTATATACGAAGAATCACCTGCAAGATCAACTCCATCATTAGAGGGGTGTCAGCTCGTTCCAGGCCAAAGAAAAGGAAACCAGTAAAGCAAAGAGATAATCAAATGGAACATTCACATAAAACATGAAAATTATAAAACCATCCAAAAAAATGTGTGTTGTTTTAATAGTTTATTACATATCCCCCAAATAAACCAAAAGTCTAAATTGTTTCTTTGTGTCAAATTTTCAGAGAATGAGCTAATCCTGGGTAGCCCCCTTTGATTTCTTCCGATGTCAGGTTGCACTTTGAAAGGTACGGGTCTCTCCCACCCGAGTCCATGCCTGAGAAATGCGGCCAAGCAAAGAGCGCGACTCCTTTTCACGAGCACGCTGCATAAGCACACGAAGGGCCATCAGTTCGGGAAACAAGCAGAAAGTACATGTGAGTTAGGGAAACAAACAGAAGGTAAATATGAGGATGACCAGATACGATCAATATCCACTCACCACCTCAACCTCCCTAAGATCGGCAATGTTACGATAATATTTGGCTTGGTTTATGGCCGACTCATAATCCTGCAGCAAAAAGATAAAGAGAGAGGTATCAATCACACAGGCCATCAGATATAATCCGAGAAAACAGAAGCGCAAGGGAAGGATTACCCTAGGGATCAGTTTAGGAGGTGGAACCCGGATAGCATCAGCAGAAATGAGTGCCTTCTCAGCAACATCGGCACTCATACGCGATAGAAAGGCATCATCCAAGCGCCTAAAGGTCCCCTGGACCTCAGTTGATGAGCTGCCAGAAGCACCAGCACCAGAAGGGTCGGAAGGTCCCGCACTAGTAGCCTCACCAGGAACAGCTGCCTCAGCCCCCTCATCTAAATAATCATCCTGTCCAAACTATAGAGAGAAGTGGTCTTTGTTCAAAAGCAAGGCAATTGAGGCAACCATATGGAAGGCTGCTAATAGAAGGAGGAAACAGCATTACCTGGGATCGCGGACCACCAAAAGCCAAAAAGTTGACACCAGGCACGAATCAGGGCAGCAAGGAAAGATAAGGCAGAGACTCATACCACATCTGGTATCCCCCAAGAAAGAGGAGATCATCAATGGGGACCCCATGGTGGAGAAAGCGAGCAGTGAGCATCTCAATAGAACCCTCGGGAGCTAGTACATCGTCTGGAGGAGCCTGAGGCACGGAAAAAAGAGGTCGATACTGATGAGAACTGGAAAATACCATTTTTCACCCCTTAATCTGGGCCTTGATAGACCCTTGAGAGAACTAAATAAGTGTTTTAAGTGCCTATGTTGCAGCTAACAATAAAGACAGGCTTAACCATAAAAGCAGCTTAAAAGTGCCAAAAAGATGACAATCCATGTCAGTCCAAAGAAAGGAAGTGAAGAAACAACCTCATCAGCTGTTGAAAGGTCTAAAGTAAAGAGGCAAAGACCTGTAAGCGAAGCAGAGAACAATTCGAACAGAGAAATGCACTACAGAGTTCTTTTCGCAAAGAACCTGCACGTTTCGTAAAGAACCTTGAACTCTGCGAAAAGGACTAAAACTCCAGGCGTAGCTTTCGAAGAGCATCTGAACTCCTCGAAGAGAAGATTGAACTTTGCGAAAAGGAGAAAACACACTTCGAAGAGAAGATTGAACTTTGCGAAAAGGAGAAAACACACTTCGAAGAGAAGATTGAACTTTGCGAAAAGGAGAAAACACAATTCGAAGAGAAGATTGAACTTTGCAAATAGGAGAAAACACACTTCGAAGAGAAGATTGAACTTTGCGAAAAGGAGAAAACACAATTCGAAGAGAGATTGAACATTGCGAAAAGAGCTTCAGAAGTCACAGCACTTTGCGAAAAGGCCCCTAAGCTCTGCGAAAAGGTATTCTGGAGATTCGCAGCTTTAACAAGGGCAATTCAGTAATCTGTTGCACGCATCCCAATGCGTTTTAAAACCTAGGGACATTCCAGAGGGTTCTAAGCATAAAGCGAAGGAATATTCCACCCCACGTGAGCACCTAGAGAGGGAATAACTTGGCGGGAACTTCTAGAAACTCTAACAAACTTTCAAAATGCATAACAGAATTGATGCCTTTTTCACCTGATTGGCTGAAACAGATCGAGGAATTCTGATTGGCCAAAATAGATCTGGATCCTTGTGCTCGACTCCTATTGGTTGATACAGATCTATCCAATTCTGATTGGTTGATACACATCTGAGCTGGCTTAGGGAAAACTATAAATAGACGAACCATTTGCCCAATTTGGGTATCCAGATTTTGAGTTTCATTTCTAATCCCCCATTTCCCAGCCAGACAGTTTGTCTGAAATCCCTGTAATAGCTTCACTTTGACTTGCAATTGAGAGCTGTGAGATATTTCTGTAATTCAAAAGAGAGTTGTATTCAAGACTACAAATCTGAGAGTCATTTAAGTCGTGCTCAGAATTGTAATGGTGGATTTGAACAAAGTTGTCAGAAACCGAGTATTCTCAATTGGACTCATGTTAAGGGTTCCCTCTGATCTCCTTATTGCATTAGACTCCTTTAGATTTACTGTTCTTCATGCAATTTCCCTTGATTCATTAGTCCTGTGAGAATTAGTGTTGGTAACCTAATCTCTCACGGCATTTGTAGTGATGCTTCTTGTTCTAAACTAAGGCTTTGGATTAAAGACTATTGGATGGTTTGTGGCCATTAAAGTGGATAGACCATAGCCATAAGCTTAAACCTAATCCTTAAATTAGATTTATTTCTCTTACATCTGCGCTTGTAGCCAGATGAAGATTGGATCATCTCTCAGTTGAGCTGCAGTCATTCTCATTAGTTTTCAAGGACCAAATCAAAGTTAGATATTACTTCTCCATTTTTTGTATAAGTTTACCTCAAACGTTTCCCCAACTTAGATCTGGATCACTTAGTTTAA
Organism: Chloranthus sessilifolius; assembly: GCA_021018995.1. Classification (NCBI taxonomy): domain Eukaryota; kingdom Viridiplantae; phylum Streptophyta; class Magnoliopsida; order Chloranthales; family Chloranthaceae; genus Chloranthus; species Chloranthus sessilifolius. The sequence continues at coordinate 48,172,096 of CM037596.1, forward strand.
TTTTTACTTTTATCATTTAGTTAATGTGACAAATTCAACCTCCCATCTTATGTGCTTTGTAGATAGGATCAGAAGCCAGATCTGGTAGCTCAGATCTGGAGGTTTATCTTAAATTTTAAATCAATTCCCTGTGGACGATCTTTTACTCACTTACATTTAAAACTTGCTACAATTGGCCCTGATCTTGCAGGCTAATTATGTTCTCTCTGTGCTGATATATTCTTATTCTTTTTAATATTCAGTACAATGCATCATTTGCAAGTATGTTTTCAAAACACAAATAAATCATGCACACTTAGAAAAACAACAATGAACCACCCTCTCTCCTAAGTAATAGGCCCTAGCCCAGGACCCGTAGAAGAAAACAATGCGCCGATCTAACGAAAGGCGAGAGGGGCCCACTGCTGCCAGGTTCCAGAAAGGAGATCCGACATAGGGATCAAGTATGACCTGCTCGACCAAAAAGGAGGAAAAATTTATGCATTCAGTCAGAACCTGCTAGCATAAAAGAGCCATCAATTTTGCAAAGAGAGAAAGTGTTATACCTGCTCTGGGATCAGCAGATCGAACTGAGAGCGCAACCCTAACTCCAAGTGCTTCATACCTACATCCTGGCGGCAGTTCGCATGCCAATTGCTCATGAGGGGGAACGTGGGAACTTCTGAGAGAAGCAGAGGGCGACCAGGTAGGAAATGCAGATACCCCCATACCTGAGAGAGCTAGCAAATAAAACAAATATGCAAAAAAAGAAGGGGGAATGAACTGAGACCAAAGGATAAATTACCTCAAGAGCGGGCCAGAAGCCCACAACGAAACTGGAATCCCCAAGAATGGCTCGTACCAAGCTAAACATGACCACCGCGTAGCTAGCACCTCCCCAATGGAACTGATGCATGGTGTCCCAGTTCACCATAAGGCTGAGTAAGGACAACGAGGCCTGCCCTCCGCTGGTGTTTGAGAGGAGAGTCTTGCCCAAGAGGAACAGCAAAGAAATGCGAGCCAGCATCAGCGCACGCTCTGGCTCGAAGTAAATGGCCGCATCAGGCTGGCCCAGGTCCACTAACTCATGAGGCTCGAACAAACCAACCAGCCAAGATAGCTTGACTTCGGAGCCGTGAACATTCCCAGAGGTCGGGTAGGCCCCTATCAGCCGAATCACCTCCTCCCTATCAGGCGTACAGACAGGTATCACTGGCACCACTCCAACACGAACCCCAGTGATCATGGACCAGTCGGTGGGCGTGAGGGTCATCTCGGCCATAGCCATGTGAAAAGTCATGGTCTCCGGGCGGAAGTGCTCTATCAAGGCCTTCAGATAGGTCGTGTCAGCCCTCACAGCGGGGCACGAAATGAAGTCCCCAAAACTAGCTTGGGCGAGCAGGTCCTTCACCACCTGGGGGAGAAAAAGTACGAGGCGCTGAAGGTCAAACCAACCACCCCGGAACATAATGTGTGGAAGGGGCTGCAAACAAAAGGCATCAGTCAAATAAGGGCAAAGTGGTATATCGAAGGCATCAAAGGAAAACAAAAGAAAAAAGGGGCTTGTCTGTTACCCGACCAGCGATCCCAAAGTTGGACATGTGAGTATGCTGACAATGAAGGAGGCTGGTGCGGGCAGCTTCTCCTTGCATTTCGTACCAAGGTTGGGAGGAGCACTGTGAAACGATGAACTGTTCCCCATGAGGACCATAGGCCATCTCTGGCCCCCCCTGGGGATCCTGCTCTTCATGGTCAGACATCTGGAAATGAGGAACACATCAGTATAAGAAAAGGCTACTAAAAACAAGAAGAAAAAGGGGGAATAACAAAAAAAATGCACTAATTCGTCATCAGAAAAAGAAAGAGAAAAAGAGGAATGGAAAAAAATGAATAGGAGAAAAATGCACTACAAAAAAAAAAAAAGAAAGAACATCAAGTATCCCCAAAAAAATATATATACAATAATAACAAAAATAAAAAAAGAGAGAAATGCAAAAAAAAAAACAATAACACATATGCACTGATCCATCAAAAAAAAAACAACAAACAATAAAACCAAAAAGGAGGCATCACATACACAAAAATATACACAAAAAAAAAAAAGAAGAGGAAAGAGCATCACATGTACGTAAAAAAAAAAAAGAAGAAAAAAAAGGGGGCATCACACAATACAAAAACAAACAAAAAAATAACAAAATAAAAAAAAAACAAAATACAGAAAAGGAGGGCATCACATAAAAAAAAAAAAAAAGAAAAAAAAAACAAACAAAAGCGAAAAAAGAGGGCATCACATAAAAAAAAAAAAAAAAAAAAAAAAACAAACAAAAGCGAAAAAAGAGGGCATCACATATACAAAAAAACACAAAACAAAACATAAGCATCACCTAATAGAAAATAACACAAGAAAAAAAAAAGCAACAAAAAAAGGGGAAAGCATATATACCAAAAAAAAACAACAACAAACAACAAAATCGAAGAAGGAACCTCCATAAAAAAATATACATATGTATATATACAAAAAAAAACAAGCAACAACATCAAAAATTCCAAGGAAAGATCGATTACCTTCAACGGGAGAAGAAATAGATCCCATCGGCGGAGGATAAACGTCTCTTGATCCGCACACGCAACTCCCGTTAATAGAACTCAAGAAAAATCGAATGCCAAAACCCTAAGGGGCTGTCCCAGACTAGAGAAAGAAGGAGGGAAGAAGTTAGAGTTTGAAAGAGAGGGGTTCCCTTTTGTGCTCGGGCTCGGACAGTTTTAAAAACTGCCAATTCTAGTCAGGCGTATATAATATATACGCCCGGCCATTTTTCGTTGCATTTTGGTCAGGCGTATATATTATATACGCCCGACCAGAAACGGAAGCTTTTAAAACTGCCCGGCTATTTTTCTACTTTGAGGCCCGACGGCCCCCGTTGCATGCTATGGGCCACAGCCCGGTCTCCCTTAGAAGCCCACACACCATCAAGTGATGGTGCACGCATCCCCAAATGGCCCTTCGAGCTCTCTTCGACTAGCCCAAAGGAACCGTGCCACAATAAACAGATCTAGATCTGTAAGCACCCGCTAGGTGCTCCATAAAATCATAAGATCCAAAACAAAAAAGGAAAAAAAAAAAAGAAAAAAAAAAAAGAAGAAAGAGAATTGCTGAAAATGACACTAGTTCTCAAAAGAGCATCGCAATGACCATTTGTGCCACTCCGAGAACCATGTTTAATCAATTCGGAATGATCTGGTTCACCCGAAAGTTCTCAAACCCCATTTTATACAGGGACACCCAATACCTGATCCGGCAGGCAAATGAACTTCATCCATCACCGATCACTCCTGGGAGCATACACCTAGCCCAAGATCTTCCCCAACAGAAGTCGAGACCTGATCCGGCAAGCAAACCAAGGACCTATCACCGGAACGCACACGTCCTTAAGGTATATCAACATGTCAAGTTGACCTGCCTAAGGATACATGCAAAAATAAAAATAGTTTGAGCATGCTCAAAATCTCAAACTAACATGTGCAAAAAAAAGAGAAGAAAAAAAAAAGAGAAAAAGAAGGATAAGGTTTGGAATAACAACCTATTTGTTAAGTAGATAAAATCTTGAGTAGGTTGACCCCACCTTCCAAGCGTTAGCTCTGACCATCCACCTACGGATCTATGTTGACCAAGAGTGCCCCTGACTTCAGACCATTCGAAAAGTCTATTGTCAGTTGAAACTGACCCGTCAAAAATGAAATTACAACCAACCAAACTATATGCAAACATACAGACCTAAGGGCTCATTCCCTTTTATTTCCTTTTACAGAGGCTTAAAACCTGTATAGGCACGGTGTCCCTGTTGAATGTACGCACTTGCGTCTGGGTATCCGCAGGATGGTCGTTTGTCCTCGTAAATTATACCTTAGGGTCGAGGCTTTCGTTCGCGCCTATTTGCTGCTTATCGCCCTTTATGGGTGTCTGTCTGTGCATAATTAGTAAGATGTGATTTCATTAGGGACGGAGGCAAGAATTGACCATCTCTTTTGATGGATGTTTGGTTCTAGCCCAATCCTTTTTAGCTTTGTCTAGAGTTAAGGCACTCCAGTTCATGTGAATCAGGAGCACCTCGCCACCAGAACGAGCACATCCCCAAGGTGTACCCATCCCCAACAGCGCGCACGCATTCTTAAAGCGTATCAACTGACATTTCATCTGTTTAAAGAGTTGTGCAAGAATAAAATTGCCAGAGGTCCTTGAGCTTTGCTTAGAGGCCTCGAAACAAAAGAAAATTAAAAAAAATATACAAAAAATTACTCTGAAAATGGGCATGCATTCCCAAGAAGTGTTGCAACATCAATATTCGCTCCACTCGGGTAAATCATGCTAAAGCAACCTCGAGGTTGATGGGTTCGTCCATAAACTTTGAGCCTTACCTAGGTAAGGGCACCCATGGCCAATCCAGTGGAGCTGTCAATATCCCACAGGATTGGGCACAAGTTTGTAGGCCTTCACTTTGTGTGCTTCGCATCGATTTTGAAGCATAGATCGATCACCCCGTTTCATGGAGCTGTCTGGTGCAGATTAATACTCAACATCACAAATCTATAATTTCTCTCAGGAAGTGGACGATATCTCGGCTAGTGGGCTTACACTTTCTGTGATCATCGCAGTTATGCCCAGTAATGTCGCAATGCGCTTGGGGACTGTTAGCTTTGAGGTACGGACGATATCCCGAAATGAGAGGGCTTACGTACACTCACCATCATCACGAATGTTTGAGAATTGAGTTGAACTAGGCAGACCCATCAAGCGTGCCTTGGACCTCTTCGGATGTCTCTTGTCTTTGGCAACCGATCATTAGTGATCGAATAACAAAGAGGGGCATCTGTAGACACCCAAATTCGGCCCAAGGCCCGATCAGTCTGTACTCCGAGAGAAATGAATCCCTGTGCTTTCGATGGCACCCTTGAACCCTTGGAAATCTATCCAAACCTTTAGGAATCACTTAAAACCTATTAGAACCATTCCCCCAACCCTTAGAGATCACCCCTAAACCCTAGGATCCCTTCCCATACTCAATTTAAACCCTTCTGAGCATTTGATTGGAGGAGATCTATATATTTTTATACAAATAGCTACTAAGGATGACCCACATACCATTGGAAAGAAAACTTCTCCAGCTTTCCAACGAGCCAAAGATCACCCAATTTGGAGTTGTGGTTCAAAAGTTATGACCGTTTGAAGTTTCACATAAAATGGCAACTTTTGCTCAGGTGTATGTATTACATATGCCCCGCCAATTTGGCCCCAGATTGGTCAAGCGTATATATTATATACGCCTGGCATTTTTAGGCCAGATTGGTCAGTTTCTCCCTGGTTTTCTTAATTTTTACTGTGCATAAGCTGGGCGTATGTAATATATACGCCTAGCTTAGTTACAGTATCTGTCACTAAATGCTCAAATTTCCTCCATCTGGTTTGACCCTTTGACCATCCCCTTGGTTAAGGTGGGTGCCTTGAGGTTGGTTACACCCCCTTTGAGCTTATTGGCAACCCTTAAGTCACCCATGGTCTCACCCCATCATCCGCCATTAAAACCAGTTTCCCAAAACCCTAGGACCTTGAAAACCTAGAAAACCTTAGATGGGGGATTACCTAATTGCTAAACCAATTAGCTCTTAATTAAGACCCTAACCCTTCCCTTCTCTATAAATAGAGAGGTCCCCCCCTCTTCCCAAAGGGTTGGTTGAAAAAAAAAGGTTAAGAATTTTGAGCTTAAGAGAGAACCCTAGTGAGAGAAAATGCACCCATTTTTCCAGAATTCCAGCATGCCTAGTTCATCCATTTCAATCCATTTCCACCATTAGATCACTCTCTTTTAGCCAAAATCTATTCCCTAGCTTCACTCTACACTTCCTATTTACCGAATCCTAGCTTTAGAGCCGATTTCCATATTGTTTAAGCCATCAAAAGCATGCCGAAGCGAAAGTCTCCCACGGTGCAACAAGGGCCCGTGAGCTCCGGCTCACCCCTCTCTTCCTCTACCTTCTTGGTGTCTCCTTCGTCCAAGGATTCAAGCCGTTACGCCGTCGAAATTTCGGTTTGGCTCAAAGCTTGATAGGACCATATTGCCTTCGGGCAAGGGGAAACTCTTCCCATTTATTTTTATTTTTGGCCATAGATAGAGACCGCTATATGCGGGTTGATCGGGTGCCTAAACCCTTCCCGATCGATAACCGAAGCCCCTACCCTAGAGCCTTTGGCAAAAATCGGTAAATCAGAGTCATATTTAACACTTCGGTGCTCAAAATATTGATTTAAAGGTTTCCCGGGTCACCAAAAACTCCGGGTGGCGACTCTACATTTCATTCCATCGTGAGCGCATCGTCGCGACGGGTTCGAGAGGATCCATGCTCGCACAGATAGGTGCCACTACAGGAAGCATCTATCATATCTCTGCTTTTAGCATCAATTCCCTGATAAAAGCTTTGAACCAATTGCCATTCAGGGATTTAATGGTGGGGGCATTTCTTTAGGAGTTCCTTAAATATCTCCCAGGATTGATGAAAATCTTCAGTTGGATCTTGGGTAAAAGAGATGATACCCTTCCTCAACTGGCTGGTTTTTGACATAGGGAAGAACTTGGCCAGAAATTGACATTGGAGATCACTCCAGGACTGAATGATGTTGGGTGGAAGCAAGGACAACCAGGTCCTGGCTCTATCCTTTAATGAAAAAAGAAAGAATCTCATCCTGGTGGCCTCCTCCCCCAAACCTGTGATATTAAATGTAGTGCACAGTTCCAAGAACTCATCAATGTGCTTGTAGGGGTCTTCTTTGGTCAGGCCATGAAATGAGGGCAGCATTTGAATTATGGACGATTTTATCTCATAGTTTCCCTGAGCAGCTGGGAATTAAATGCAGAAGGGGGAATTATAGACCCCTGGTGCATTAAACTCCTTAAGGGTTCTCGGCTACTGTTGCTCACCCATTTCTACATAATCAAATGCAACAGATGTGGGTGTAGTTGGTCTAGATCTAAGAAGTCTTTCAACCTCTGAATTTAGTGGAATAATCTGAGGTTGGAGGGTTATCCTACCAAACATACAACACTCAAAATCTAAATGCAGAATAGATCCTCAACACAACAAGCAGAATCAACCAAATTTTCTAACTATTCTAACAAAAATTATCAACAGATCTGAAAAATAACAGGGGAGTAGAGGGATGCAAACTACAGAGCAGTCTCCAGCACGCTTCTCCTCTCACTGGTAGCCTTAGTTCTAATGAAATGCACACAAAATACTGAAAAACAACAAAACTTACAAATGCAGTTAGTAAAAATCAAACAAAAACTACATATCTATGATCAAAACTTAGATCTATCAATTTTTAAACACACCTCCCCGGCAACGACACCAAAAACTTGTTGGAGTGTTTGCCTTCCCTCAAATGAGGGTCTAAAATCATCAATAAAACTAGGCAGAACACACTCACACAGACCTGCAAGTAATCAGGGTCTGTTGTAGTAAGTTTAACAAAGATGGTGAGTAAGGGAATGTCCACAGGGAGGTTGGTTTAAAAATATGATATATCTCCAGATCTGTATTTGATCTGGCACCCTAACTAATGCTACGTTAGCTAAAAGACAGGGGAGAGGTTTAAAATGAATTGTCACTGAAGCTAAGCTGAAATTAAACATAGATTAACTTGGATCGAGTTTAGGATCTTAGATCTTACAGGGGAAAGAGGTAAAAAGCAAAAAATGGAGAAGAGTAGCTTAGACATTGGTTTTCACTGAAATCAGATTCAATTAATTATGCTACAGAGGTTCTGAGCACACAATTCCCTCAACTGACTATAAGCACAGCTGCAGGGTATAAACTCCACTTCAAATCGCAAGATCCACCTGGTCTTAAGGCTATGATCTATCCACTTTAATGGTCACAGACCATCCTATAGACTTTATCGAATCCATATATTTACAGCAGATGAATCCAATTGGAGCCTGAGTTTGGACTAATCTTAAGGTTATGATCTGTCAACTTTAATGGTCACAGACCATCCTAAGGATCTCCTCCAAAGCCAAAGCATCAATTAGAACAATTAAAACCACTACAGATGCTGTAATTCCTAGGTCACAGACTCAAGGAATCACAGGAGTATCAGATCCAGGGAGATATGGTGGTATCCAAGAGGCATACCAGTTAAGTGGGTGAGCTGATCTACAGACTCCTCTACATAAATCCGATCGATCACCAAATGGAACCAAAGGAACCTTAGATCTAATTAAAGCATTAAAAATAGCATTAACATTGCAATCAAAGTCACTCTACAATGGAAATACTCTCAGATCTGTAGTCTGTGCAGCTAGGAACCTACAATAGCACTCTTAACCTTACCCAATTATAGATTTAACCTCTCTCCTCGCTACTCCAAGGGAATTAGCCAACCATGGTTGGGCTAAAGGAGGAAAATAGAATTTCTCTGCAAGCTCTAATCTCTAGAATTTGGCTCAGATCTCGATCTCCCCCCAATTGCAATTGAGGGTCTCTATATATAGCTTTCTCCTCTGTTTTTCCTGCCAAAAATCCCTTCTAGAAGGTTCTCAGAGTTTGTTAGAGTTCGATTAGAGCACATGGGTCGGTTAGGGTATCCTAGGGCATCTTCTGAAACCGTCGTGTCGGTCACCAAGTGCCTCGAGTTGCATGCAGCAGGTCACCAAATCACAACGTGTGCACAGCTGAATTTCTGAGAAGTTTTGCACATGATTTTGATAGGTTTAGGAAGCTTTCGACAGGTTCAAATAGAGCATTTTAGTCCTTTCGCTATGTTCTCAAATCTCTTCGATAGGTTTCGATAGGATGAGCCTTCTCTTAGAGTTTCAGCTTTCTCAGCCCTTGGCCTGAAGTGTTCGACAGGTTGGAGGGGCTCTTCAACAGGTTAGAGAACCATTTCGACAGGCTCTGCTCTGCATGCCACCATTTCGATAGGGTTGCTCTCACTCCTATCGAATGGCTCAAGTTCCCTTCGATAGGTTCTGTTCCAGCACCTTCATCACGATAGGTTTGAAGAAACTATTTGATAGGTTCCCTTGACGCCTCAGGCAGGTTTTTGATTAGATGACTTCTTCCTTCCTTTAAGCTACTTGATAGGTTCTTTGATCCTATCGAACTCCTCAATCCACACAAATCCATCTTGCTTCTGCCTTCAGGTCTTATCGAAAACTTCTTCAAGTGCACGAATTCTTCCTTTCTTTGCTTTCAGCTCCTATCTAAGTCTTCAGGTGACCAATCGATAGGATGTTTTCAACCTATTTTCACTTCCTTCGCCTTGCCCTGCTGTAGCCACGCACTCCAAGAGTTCAGTGATGTGCTACCCTCTGGTGTCCTATTGCTGGGTTTGTCCTGTGCTGAGAGATAGCCCCTTTTTGGGCATTCTTGAGTAGTTTTCTGCATTAGTGTCCTCTTTCATTGCTGTCTACAAAATGCACTTGGCAGAAGCTTATTAGTGTGCTCATAGGTCTATCAATGGTCAGGTTAAAGGGTGAAAACTGGCATTTTTCACCACGTAATAATGATGCACCGAGAGATTGAAGTATGCGTCGATGACATGATAGCCAAGTCACTGGAGCGAGGAGATCACTTGGTAAACCTTCATAAGCTATTTGAGAGACTAAGAAAGTATAGGTTATGTATGAATACACAGAAGTGCGCTTTTAGTGCTATGTTCAAATATTGTTAGGATTCATCGTCAGCAGGAGAGGGATCGAGGTCGACCCAGTCAAAGTTAAAGTGATCACAGAAATACTGCCACCGTCTACTGAGAAGGAAGTTAGAGGGTTCTTAGGTAGAATACAATATATCAGTCGGTTCATTGCACAACTAACTCCAATCTACACGCCGATCTTCAAACTACTAAGGAGGAACTCACCCGTTGAATGGAACGACGACTGTCAGGTAGCGTTCGATAAAATTAAAGGCCACCTCCTTAACCCACCTGTGTTGGTGCCACCCGAGCCAGGGAGACCACTCTTGATGTATCTCTCCACGATAAAAATCTTAATGGGATGTGTCTTAGGGCAACATGACGAGATAGGAAGAAGGGAACAGGCCATTTACTTATAAGCAAGAAGTTTACTGATTATGAAATGCGTTATTCTCATCTGGAGAAAGCATGCCTAGCTCTTGTATGGGTTACTCAGAGGCTCCACCATTACTTGCTATCTCAGGCCATTTTACTCTTAGCCCGAATGGATCCATTGAAATACCTGTTCGAGAAGCCGGCCCTCACTCGACAGACCTCACGCTAGCAGCTTTTATTATCTGAGTTCGACATCAAGTACGTCACTCAGAAGTTGATTAAAGGGCAAGCACTCGTCGATAATCCTTTGCCAGATTATGAACCCTTAAGGACCGAGTTCCCAAATGAAGATATCTTATTCATGACAGAAGATGAGACTGAAGAGGCAGAAGAGTCATGGGTAATGCACTTTGACGGGGCAGCAAATGCCGAGGGCCAAGGAGTTGGCGCCATCCTGATTTCACCAAAAGGATATCAAGCTCAACTTCCCTTGTACTAACAACATGGCTGAATACGAAGATTATGCCGCTAGCCTGCAAGCAGCTCTCGATCTAAATATAACTCACCTTCGAGTGTTTGACGATTCACAGTGATCATATGCTAGAAAAATGGAGATTGGAAGACGAAGGATGAGAAACTGATCCCTCATCATGAACACCTCGAGGATCTGATAGCTTGCTTCCGAGACGTGACATTCTCATATGTCCCCCAGATAAGGAACCGTTTTGTCGATGCACTAGCAACTTTGGCATCAATGATAGAAATCTCATATGGTGCTGAGATGAAGCCGATCATGATTAAGAGAAGTGAGTCGGCCTTCTGCCTACAGATTGAGGAACCTACAAATCTGATGATGAGCCACCTTGGTTCTCAGATATTAAGAATTTCCTTGAGACACTAACTTTCCCTGAGGGTACGTCCAAGATAGACCGGCAAACCATTCAACATTTAGCGGCAGGCTATGTCATTTGCGGGGAATGCCTTTACAAGCGATCCTACAACAACATTCTACTCAGGTGCCTTACTGAAAGTGAAGCGACCAATATCATGAAGGAGATCCACGAAGGAGTATGCGAAGCCCACGTCAGCGGTCACATGCTTGCTAAGAAAATTATGCGGCAGGGATACTTTTGGACCACTATGGAATCGGATTGCTGCAAACATGTTCAGAAATGCTACAAGTGTCAGGAACAGTCCTGTCTGATACATGCTCCTGCCATCGATCTACATTGCATGACCACTCCCTGGCCATTTGCTACTTGGGGCCTTGACGTCGTTGGAATGATTAGCCCAAAAGCATCAAACGGGCATCGGTTCATCCTCGTTGCCGTTGAATACTTTACCAAGTGGGTAGAAGCAGCATCATACGCCAACATCACAGCCAGTCACGTCGAAAAGTTTCTCAAAAATAATATTGTGTGTCGATTTGGAGTACCCAAAGGTATTATCATGAACAATGGTACAAATTTTGCAAATAAGCTTATCCGAGCCTTCTGTGAGTAATACAAGATCAAACACCATCGCTCGTCACCTTATCGGCCTCAAACTAATGGAGCCGTGGAAGCTACGAACAAGACGGTCATCCGCATCCTCGAGAAAATGGTTATCACCTATCGAGATTGGAGCGAAATATTGCCATTTGTCTTATGGTCCTATAGAACTTCAATCCGTACCACTACAGGGCCAACACCATTCTCCCTTGTGTATGGAACTGAGGTCATCCTACCAGTTGAGGTTGAGGTACCCTCACTCTGAATCCTCATGGAATCTGGCTTTCCCGAAGCAGAGAGAGAGAGAGATCCTGCTTCAAATAATTGAATCTATTGGATGAGAAGAGACTCCTAGCCTTGTGTCACACTCAGGTGTACCAGGAGTGAATCGCACGCGCTTACAATAAACGTGTCCGCGGTCGAGATCTAAAGGTAGGAGACATTATACTAAAGAAGATCTTCCCATCCCTCCACGCCGATCTGAGAGGAAAGTTCAAGCCGAACTGGGAAGGACCTTACGTCATTCGAGAAGTACTGCCAGGATACGCCATCTGCCTCGCCACCATGGATGGAGATCATCTTCCTGAGCTCATCAATGCTGGATACGTCTGACGGTTCTACTCTTAGTCTATCGCGATAAGGTAAGTATTGGTGAAACAGATACGTGACTGCTTAAGGACCACCCAAAAGAGGCCATCATTCCAAACACAGTAGCCGAAAAGCATCCCTAAAAATGATGATATCCTTCGCTATCCCATTTGAGCATGGGCCTTTCTTTCAATAACCCCCTTTCCCCAAAAAAATATGTATATAGGTACATACACAAAAAAAGAGAGAGAAGTGAAATTACCATCAAAATCCAAAGAAGAAAAAAAAAATAAAAAGCAAAACATCAAAAAGAGATTGCCTGAAATAAAACGAAAAGAAAAAAATCATGGGGCATGTACAATCAGATCCCAAAGGTAGAAAGTATGTTGAGAAAATTGAAGCCATATTAGGGAAATCCTTTTAGCTTAGCATACCTTCAAATCCCAACCTAACCCATGGCCAAGCTATACCCTGAAGAAAGCCCTCTTTTAGGTTCATAAGTAGTCATAGTATCTGCTAAGCCAACACAAGCCAAGTTGTGAGGCAATACCAGAACCCCATTCAGCCGGCTATGATGGAATCGACGTCTATGTCATGGCTGTTGAAAAAAAATGATGAGAATAATAATAATAAAAAAAAAATTACAAGCTCAAAGCAAGATGAACGTGGTGAAACCCGAAAGAGTGCTATGGGTAAAAACAACGAGTTTGTGCGGACCACGTGAAAACCTGAAAGGGCGCTTGGGGTAAGAGAGCTAAAACCATGGACGTGGTGAAAACCTGAAAGGGCGCCACGGGTAAAAAAAGGAGATAAAACAAAAAAAAGTGAAAAGGAAAAGAAAAAGAAAAGAAAGGTTTGATTTAAATGATTAATGCTTGAGGAGCCCTCTGGGTTACTTTCCCTGATCCCTTTTTAGGACCGCTCATGATAGTTCAAGACGGGTCCCAACCAGAATTGTCTTTGTAAAAACTGCTTTGTCAAACGTATGACCCAAGGCAAGAAGAAAGGTTTGACTCAATCCAAAGGGATGGACGTTCCGGCCTTGGTAAGAGTGTTGAAACTCTTTCAGAACCAACTAGTGAAGGAGGGGTTCGACCATGCTCAAAAGAGGACCTAGGGTTTCACAAGGTGATTAAGGCATCGCACCAAAAAATATATATATATACACAAAACAAAACCAAAAAAAAAACCAAAAGATCTATATAGATATATATAATAAACTCCCTTTCATTTATAAAATGCACCGCTTACACCACATCCTAAAAAATGGCCGGTGTGATGACTAGCGTGCTTTTCCTTTTTATAAATAACAACAAAAACAATAAAAACATAAAGGAAATATGTATACCAAAAAAAATGTGTATATCTGTAAAGGGGTTTTATGCCCCTTTCCTGTGTATCTGATCTATGCAAAAAGTTACGTGTGCAGGAAGGAGTTAGCGGCCCAGCTCATGCTTCAATGCGCTAATCTTAGCATGAAGATCGTCTTCTCGGACGTTCCGCTCAGTCAGCTAGTGACCATGCAGGCTCTTATACCTCTTCCGAGCAGAGTTGGCGGCTCCAAAAGTGATGCTCATTAATCCCTTCAAACGGAGGACCTCGCTCTCTTCTGTTTCAGCTCTAACTTTTTCTTGTACCAAAAGTTCTTGCACGACCCTCTTCTCGCCCACAAGTAGCTCGATACGGGCTCGGAGTGCCGTCTCTTTCTTTGGCCAGGGGCCTTCAGTATCAATGATCTATGTCAAATCTGAACCATCAGCAACAGGCCGCTCTGTCAATAGCCAGGCCTCTTACTCAGAAGAAGTTTTAAGCGAATCTCCCAGCTCAATATCACACATCAGCGTCGACTGATGCGTCTCCCAAAGAGCAGCTGTTGGGCTATTTTTTAAGTGCTTGCTACTGACTTTATTGAAGACAGTGATAAGAATGGGGTGAATGAAAATGAATGAAAGGTGGATTGAAAATGACAGAGCAGCATGCCTAAAATATGCACAATCCTGCAAGATACAGGGCCTGTTGTAGTAAGTTTTGATAAGTAAGAGTTTGTCCCACAGGGAAGTTGATCTTAAGCTCCAAGGGAGCCATCTTTAGTAGGCCCTCCAGATTTGACTACAGATCTGGCAATCCTAAATGGAAGGGGATTTAGGGTCACTAAAATCTAAATTCTAAGGTATCCTCATGTCTAAACTATAGAAAGGGTTAAGAAAGAAGATGGAGTGAGAAAATAAATATAAAAGTGTGAGAAGTATGCTATTAGGTTCAGATCTGATGGGTTTCATGACTCAAATTCAGATCTGCTGCTATAGAAGTCCTGTCCAATGGCTACATTATCACCACTGAGGAGAAAGAATCCAACTCATCTCAGTGCCATGATCCAATCCCTTTATGGCTATAACCTATCCACTTAAATGGTCATAGACTATCCAATTGGGGAACCACAGTCCATAGATGGGTCAGAACAAGTTTATCACTTAAGGCACTACTTCATCCAGGCTACAAACACAAGAATCCATAGGGAACCTCAACCTCTAAAGTGCTATGTGTGGGGCTAGGCCTGTATGGGAGCATGTTAGTCCAGACATATAGAACCAGCAAGAGTTTGAGTGACCTTAGATCCACTGCCCCTTTGCTTTAGAGAGACTGCAGTGATCCAGTCGCAAGCCTACAATCTCTATAACCAAACCAGATCTGCCATCTGATGGCACATCTATACACATACAGGGGAGTTTGTCACAGCACAATCTCTCACAGGGCTACAAGCACAAGTGCAGAGTAGAACAATCTGTCTTGAGTCTGTGAGTTGGCTTCTCCCTAAGGCTATAACATGTCCACTTAAATGGTCACAGACTATCCCAGAGGCTATCCTCCTCACAAAGCTCAAGATAGAACAAGAAACATTGTTGCCACCACATGTTCACAAGGCTACAAAAGCTCATTGCTCCCATGGAGACTTCAGATCTAGTGGGTCCTGCGGTGGGGCTAGGCCTGTATGGGAGCATGTTAGCCCAGACACACAGGTCACTTGGATCTGAGTAAACCATAAAATCAGTCCTCCATTGCTTGCAATGCATCCTAGCAATGGAGGTTCTCAAGGTAGTAGCCTTGTACAGAATAACTCACAAACAGGAATCCCATAAATGTAAAACACCCTATCATAAAACTCCATTAATCTATTCCAAATAGTCATACAAAGGCATAGCCAGCAAATGCTGGACTATGGAGAGAAGAAAAAGTAAAAAGAAATCTACCTAACCCTTACTAGAGATCTACAGCTACTGTAAAAGAAGAAGATAGACAAAATTCTATTCTAAGAGAGCCCCCTAAACCTAAACCAGGCATAGGTTTATATAGCAGTTAGTTTGGCAGCACATTAGGGTTAGGAAACCCTAATTTTAGCGATGCCACATGGCCTAATACTGTTCCTTGGATGCCTCAGGGCACGTGCATGGAAATTGGAGCGTTGGAGTGCGTGCCCTAATTGTTGGAAGTTCCCACAATGTCCTCTGTAGAAATAAGGGAGAGTTAGAGTCCAGAGTCTCGACAGGTAGCACTAGCTTCCAAGATTGTCGCATGGTAGCACGGTCTTCGCGAGATTAGATTAGCTTGAAATTCTAGCCGTCGCGGGGTTGTCTTAGTTACAGCTGAAGCAGTCGCGCGATAGAGCATTGAATCCTCGCTGGATTGCTCTGGTCTTCGTGGGATTGCACTTTCCTTCTGAATGGCACGGGAATCGCGCGAGCAGTTTGTTTCTCAATGGATCTTTGCGAGGACGTGATGTGCATTAGTCTCTGAACTGCGTGAGAGGTTTTTCTGAAGTTTTGCATCTCGCGGCCACTGCACGAAAGCTGCGCGCAGAGATACCTGGAGCTCTCTCTCCTCAGCTAATCTGAGTGAACTGCGTGAGGTTTGAGAGCTACTTTCTTGAGCTGCGTGAGACAGCGCGATCATTTATATTTGAGCTTCGCGAGAGCTGCGCGAACTATGCTGCAGGAGCTCTTCTAGCACTAAACTGCGTGAGAATAGCGCGAACAATTGGTATGATGTCATGGGAAACTCGCGAGGATTGCGTGAGGCAGGCTTTCTGAGTCATGTGAACCTTGGCATACCGCCGAGGCTCATTTCTTTCTTTCTTTGTCGTTGTGCTCGCCTTCATGCAACAGTCTCTGTCTTCCATTCTCCTGGGAGACTTCTAGGGAAAAAGTGGGGTCCTTAGCAGGATTAAGGCCTTATTGCAGCTGCTATTTATTACCTGCAAAACAGGCTTAAAATACTTTTATTAAATGATTAAGGGTCCAATAAAGATTAAGTTAAGGGGTGAAAAGTGGTACTTTTCAGGTCTTAACACACCCCCAAACCTAATCTTTGCTAGTCCCTTAGCAAAGCTACACTAAAAATCTACAGAAATTAAATGCCACTTTCGTAGGGAACACAGATACATTTAGCATATGTACCAAGCCTTTTAAACCCCTAGGTCATCCCTAGTGGAGGAGTGAAGTCTCCTGAGGGTTTTCAATGAAGATACCCACAAACTTCTCAATAAAACATTAACAGTAATGCAAGATTGTCAAGTTAGCAGTCAAGAAACAGAGTATCAATTCACCCTTGAATCGGTAAAAATATAGGAAATTTAAATTATATTGTCTGCACAGATGTTTAAGCAACATAAACTTCACATGATAGCACAACATTTCCAATCAGTTCACAACTGGGAAACTACGCATGTGTGTTAGCACTGCGCTCACCATTAAATTAAAAATTAGGTTGTAGGTCATGCCCAATACATTCAATATCAGACCCAAAACTCTCCAGGGCGTACTCTCATAAAGAACTTTTGAGGGTTTCATTGTCTCTCAAGCTCAAGAGTAGTTGCACCCCCCAAATGAGTCTATAAGCATGAGCATAGGCATAGCATTCAAGTTCTAGCATCATTGGCAGATTTTTACCATAGATTGGACAACTCATTATCTCCACATGACAGCTCATTCAACTTTGGTTCACAAGGGCTTTAACTGGGCTGTAATGTGGCTTATGGTATCAGAAATCAGTAGGTGCAGGAGGTGATTCATGACTTCACCTTCTTTAATTCAGCTCCTTTATCTTCTTTGAAATCTTCAGATTTGAAGTGATCAGTTTCTCCTCTTGTTTGATTTTTTTTTTTTTTTTTTCAATGAATGTTTCCTCTTGATTCCTCTCTTACTCCTCTTGATTATTGTTTCCTTTTCTTTTTGGTGTAGTTTTCTTCTTTTTATTTTTTTGTTTTTGCTTTGATGAATTGCCACCTTTTTCCTCAGTTGTTACACTGCTAGAACTTCAGATAATTCTTCTCCACTCATCCAATGTTGACCCTAGCTAGTCCATCTTTAACTCTTTCCCCTTTACCTTCTGATTTCTCAGAGTGAGGGTAAGGTTAAATCAGATCCATAGGTTTAGGTACAAGTACTCAGGTGTGTTTTGAAGAAAATTGGACTTTGAAGCTCAAAGAGTGTATGAACAAGGGCAGTTGCTTTAGGGTTTGGTCTGTTTAGGCTCAAACTGTCCAAGAGAAGGCCTTGATCCTTTCCCAAGTGTCATGAGTGCTGTCAGTTGTTTCAACTTGGAGTTATCTAACTTTTAGTGAACACATTGACTCAGCCAGTCCTTAAAGCTAGAAGAAATTTGCCTCAATCACTCCTCAAAAAAATAAATTGTAGGCCCAATTCTCACTGGTGATGGTCTTCCTTTGAACTTTTAAGTCTGTCCTTACCTTTTTCTCTCTTCAATGATTCACTAAGTGCTGATACCAGTGAGTTTTCTTAGTGTTCTCATCATAGAAATGTGAAAATTTAGAAATTTATAATGTCTAAAGATCTGCAAAAAGTTTTAAATTCCTTAATTTTTATAATTCTTAAGTGAACACAGCTCCATTTCTATGTTACTCACATGATTCTGCTGCACTTTAAGTTAACTATGTTATTGGCATCTACTCACACACCCCCAAACCTAGGAGGAGCAGTGTCCTCACTGGTTCAGAGGTGAGAATAAACGGTAGAATCCAAGGAAATATATAGAAACAAACACAGAAGAAGAGAGAGAAATAAAAATGCAAAACTGAACAGTATGGAACTAAAAGAAAACTTTCATTAAAAGAAAAAGAAAATATGAAAAAAAAAGGGAAAAGGAAAAGACAAGATGGGGGGGAGTCAATGTGTAGCCGGGGGAGGGTTTGAGGAAGAGGGAGGGGGAGATGCAGGTGGCGCCCTTTTTCTCTTCTTCTTTTCTCTCTTCTCTTTCTTCTTCTTTTTCTTTTCTTCCTTGGCGAGGAGTCGCTGGACCTCTTCATACTCATCCCAGAGAAATTGCAAGGGGTCCGGCTCCTTAGGCGGTGGAGGATCTTCCCAGATGGGGTAAAATTTGATTGGGAAGCCAAAGGGGCTGTCATCCGCCATTTATGTGAGGAGGTATGGACTTGTATGGTTAGAAGAGGAGGGATGAGATGAAAAGGGACTGAGGGCCGGTTTAAAAGAGAGGGACGAGGGAACATGAGTCGGTGGAATTGAAATTGCGCCCCTTTTCACACTTCACAATAAATGAGTGTTGTGTGGGGAAAGAAGAAAATACACAACTGGCTCTTTGAAAAGAGAAGTAGCATTAAATGAATGTCCAAAGAGAGGCATGGTATTTAAAGAGGTAAGTGTATCGCGTGGGGATCCTCGCAAAGAGCAATCAGTGATGAGTGAAGGACATGTCTCAAGGCATGAAATGGGATTGAAGAGGAAGCCATTGAAAATCCTGAGGCAGGTATTGCACAAAACTTATTCGGCCACCAACGACATCTATCCGCTACATGGATTACTGGTTCCACGAAAAATATCCTCCCAAAAACTCTTCTCCCATGAATGGCAAAAAGAATAAAATCAAAAGTACCAAAGAATCAGAAAAAAAACACACAGAACAGAGCAATAGATAAAACTAGAATTTCTATTAAAGTGTAATAAAAATAGTTACAAGGGGAATTACAAGAAGAAAAACCTAAGATACAATCTAGAAGCTAGGATCTAATCTGAATCAGAATCTGTACAGAATTCCCAGCCCATCTGTTTAGCCTTTGCCTTAAGGGCAGCTCTGTCCTCTTTCTTCTTCTCCTCCCTTGCCTTTTTCTTCCCGGCTGGTGTTTTCGACGTAGTTGGAGCTTTAGGTGCCCTCACCCTCATTTTTGGTGCTTTGGGAGCTTTTGGTTCCTTGGGTTCTTGAGGGGCTTTGCCTTTACGCTTAGCAGGGGGAGTGGCAGGGGATTTTTCTTTTCCTTTAGCCTTGGGTTCCTCAGTGGGGACCACTGGTGACTTTCCTTTTCCAGTGGACTCAAGTTTGGCTTGGGACTGTGCCTCTTCAGACTGGGCAGTAGGCTCTTTGCCAATTTTTAAAGGGACAACTTTGGGAGCAGACCTCTTGGCTGTGACTTTCCTCTGCTGAGGATAAGTTTGTCCTTGTGGAGGTGCAGCAGAGGCCTTGGGAGGTGGAGGTTGCTCAGTAGTTGTTGGCGGCGTCGTTGGAGGTGAAGCAGGAGCTTTTCCTTTATCTTGTTGGGGCTTAGGTGGTGCCTCCTCAGACTGGGCAGGTGGAGCTGGACTAGTAGTTGGCTCAGGCTGAGGCACGTGAATAGAGAGTGGGGTTGGGTGGTAAGGTTCATTTCTGACAGCGGCCAATGCGGATTCCAATGAGGCTATCTTGATTTAAAAATTGAGGGCGTCAGTCTCATGGATCTCCTTTTGAATTTTTTGGATTTTCTGGGCATTGTTAAGGCATTTTTCAAGCATTCTTGCCCGAGCAGTCGCTGCAGCTGCCTTTGATTTTTTCATACTCCCAATTGATCTAATGGTAAGTAGCTGTAGCCTTAGTCTTCTAATATTCCTCCAGGATATTTTACCACCCCAAGGAGATGCCCAGTATTTGTTTTTTGTGGGCCTCCGTCAACTCATCAATCTTCTCCAGCAGGGGGGTCTCAATTGATTGGTGTAGCTTAGCCATGCTCCTGAGGACATCCTTCCTCAGGTAAATATTATCCCTCATGTGATGGAGGATGGTGAGGGAGGGAGGGCTGTAAAAATGATGTTTTGGGGCAATGGGAAGATAAGAGGTGGAAGGAGCGAAGTGTGCTTGGTCCTGGCGGGGAAGGGGGAATGATAGTAGGGAAGTCAAGTGGTGGGGGAATGGGGTCAGGTTCTAGGTCTGTTTGGGTAGATTTGGCAGAGAAGGTGGGAGGGGGTAGGATAAGAGGGGGGATGGAGGGTATAGGGGGAAGGTGAAGGGTGTAGGCTCAACCGGAGTTGGGGGTGATGGGGGATGGAAAATTGGAATGGTGAAAGGGGGTAAAGGAAATGGGTGGGGAAGAGGTAATGGTGATGGTGGGAGGGGTAATGATTCAGGAGGGAAGTCTGTTTGGGTGGTCTTGTTAGTGAACAGGACCAGGGGGGTTGAAGTGGATGGGGTAGGGATGGGTGGGGTGGATAAGGTGTGTAGGGTGGATTGGATGGAGGTGAGTTCAGCCTGCATCGGGTCCTGTTTTTGGGTATTGGTGGATAATTGGGCCTGTATCTCTTGGATAAGGGGTAGGATGAGGGTGAGTGTGTCAAAGTTAGGAGGTTGAATTTGGGAAGAAGAGGGTACTGGTTGGAAAGGGGAGGAGGGAGCATGATGGAAAGTGGAGGGAGGGGAAGAATGGGGTTCTGGGGAATGGTGTTGTGAGGAAGTTGGAGAGTCTGGCAGAGGGGTGTAGTAGGTAGGCATGGTTTCAAGGAAGGTGGAGATGAAGGCTTGGAAGCCTATGGATGTGTTGAGCGTTAAGTCAATGTCTGGGAGAGAAGATATAGTAGATATGGCTTGGGTGGTGGTTTCTTCAAGGTGGGGATGGAAGGTATTGAGGGTGGTGTCTGGGAGATGGTTGGGATGGTCTGAGTAGGTTTTCGTTTCTTATAGGAGATGAGTGGGGGGCTGGCAGGCTTAGTTGGAATTATGGCAGTGTACTGAGGTAAGGTAGGGGATGGGGAGTCCTCCCATGGACCAAGCACAGGTGAAGGGGGAGTGGGCATGGAGAATGGAATCAGAGGGGGGTGAGAGATGAATGCAAGAGGGGTAGAGGATGCAGGAATAAAAGGTGGCGGGGCTGTGGCTGCTGCTGCAGGGATGGAAGTGATAATCTCTAGAGGCACCTCCTTTGTAGCAGGGGTAGACTCTGATCCGACTGCCACTTCTATTTTCTTGGGCAGGACTTGAGCCTCAGCTGTCTTCTTTTTCTGGTCCCCCATCAAGCTCCTGCTGAGTCCCCATTGCCTCTTGGCAAAGGTAGTAGGGGTAAGGGTGGTGGTTTGCTCGGTCCTTCCTATCTTGTAGCCCCCTTGATCAGCAGCAAGGTGATGATTCGTGCATAGGGTAGGGTGTGAGGCTTCTTGTTTGACCCTAATTTTGCCATTGTGTCTTTCATAGCCTCAAAAATTAGCCAGGCTGCATGGAAGCCATGGCCCATGTGATAGGAGTAGACAGCATCCGCAATGGGGGTTCTCCTCTCCTGCTGATATCCTGAGCAATAGAAGTTCTTCCGCAGGACTTAGACAATGAATAGCAGTTCAGGTTCTAGTTCCCTCCTTCTGATTGAGTCCCCGGTGGCTTTTAATCCTCTTGTTAGGGTCCTTGCAATTGTGTCAATTGATGCACGCAGAGGTGGGTCATATCCACAGCTAGGATTGAATGCTATTGGGATGCCCAATACTTCAGCAATCATCTTAGGGTTCACTAACAAATCAAAATCATCAATCATCACCAGCAAGCACTCTTGTCTATCATTGTCCTTCTTGACCTTGATGTGTCAGAATACCTTGCACTAGCCTTGGGTAGGCTAGTGCTGGAATTTCTCTCATCAATGGCATCAGGCCCGCTTTGCCTATGAACTGTACTGCAGGGGCAGAGAGAGGTTCTTTCTCAAAAAAGGATACATCAAAGGTTGTTTCAGGCTCTAATGGGATTGACTCCATGAGCTCAAAAGGGGTAGAGAACTTAGTGGTTGGTACCGCCACCTCCTTAACCACTTCCTTTCCTTTTTTGGGGGACTTTGAAGTCTTGGCCTTTTTAGGGGTGGTCTCTGCAAGGTCCTTGTCCTTCCCCTTTCTCTTTTATGTAATTTTGGGAGCCATTTCTAAATCTGCCCTCTAGTATGAGCAATGGAGATTGAGATCTAGGGTTTGGTTTGATTTGACGCGCAGGGCACCTCAAGATCTCAGAGCAGAGGGCAATGGATGGGGGTGATGATAGGAACAACTCTGTAGATTTGTGAGGTGAATGATGAGCTATAGCAGTGATGCTGGACGGGAGAGGGGAGAGCGGCAGAAGCTAGGGTTTCGCAGAGGGAAGAAGGAAGCAAATAATGAAAAAGGGACAAAGCGCGGGGTTGAAATACTTATCGCAAAGCTTGACGCGCTTTAGAACATCTGGTCGCGGGGTTGGAAATAAACCAAGCGAGGGTGTTGATTACATCTGGATTGCGCGACAATCTCTAACGTTGTCCTTGGAGCACGCGACAGAGTGAGATTAATTTATGTGAATTGCGTGAGCAGTTCCTAAGGCTCTATTTGGATTGCGCGAAAAGCTCTGAGGTTCATTTTGAATCTCGCGACAAACTTAGAATCTCGCAACAGTAAATGGAATATTTCTGTTGAATTGCGCGAGCTTCTCCCAGACTTCCTCCTTTAACCTCGCGATAGGTTTCTAGGCTTCATCTTTTAACCTCGCGAGAGCATATGAATCTCGCGATAGTCTCCCAGGCTTCCATTTTGGACCCAGCGACAGTAAGGTATAAAACAGAGAGCATGTGCTCTCTGTTCTGCCCTTTTGCATGTTTGCTGTGGCTGAATCCTGGGCATGACCCTCTCCTATGACTATATTTAGTCATATGTAAACTCAATCATACACTCAAGGACAACGAAAATGACCTCCCACATTAGGCATTCAACAGAAGCTGTCAATTCAAAAACAGTAGGAAGCAAGTGAAGCATTAAAAGTTCAAAAATAGATAGGGCAAAAATTCAGATAAGGTCACTAGCAAATCCTAGAGAATATAAACTAAAGAGAGCAAGATAAATCAACCAAAAACTAAGTACATATGCTACAATAATGACACATCTATGGAATCAATTTGAAGAAGGATCCCCTTTACAGTTAATGGTGTCCAAAAGGTCAGCAGGTTTTTCAAAACAAGGCTTAAGCCTTTGACCATTCACCTTCAAGAGTCTCCCAGATTTAGGATCCTTGATTTTCATAGCACCAGATGGGGAAACATGCATGACAATGTAAGGACCTTCCCATCTGGATTTTAATTTGCCTAGAAAAAATTTAAGTTTGGAGTTAAACAACCAAACCTTATCACTAGCATTGAAACTCTTTCTCAACAGCCCTTTGTTAAAGAAAGCTTTGGACCTTTCCTTATAGATCCTTGCATTGGCATATGCATCCATCCTTAGTTCTTCCAATTTCGACAGCTGCAGCAACCTGTGATGACCGGCAGAAGTTAGATCTAAATTTAAATGTTTGATGACCCAATAGGCCTTGTGTTCTAACTCTACTGGGAGATGACAGGCCTTGCCATAAACCATTCTGAATGGGGACATACCAATGGGAGTCTTATAGGCAGTCCTGTAAGCCCACAGTGCGTCATTAAGCTTATCAGCCCAATCCTTCCTATCAGTCCTCATAGTCTTCCCAAGGATATGTTTGATCTCCCTATTTAAAATTTCAACTTGCCCACTGGTTTGTGGGTGGTAGGGAGTAGCAATCCTATGAGTGACAGAATATTTCTTAAGCAAGCTCTCAAAATTTATGTTACAGAAATGGCTTCCTCCATCACTGATAATGGCTCTAGGGGTACCAAATCTGAAGAAGATATTATGCTTTATGAACTTGAGGACAACCTGATT
Source organism: Chloranthus sessilifolius (assembly GCA_021018995.1). Taxonomy (NCBI): domain Eukaryota; kingdom Viridiplantae; phylum Streptophyta; class Magnoliopsida; order Chloranthales; family Chloranthaceae; genus Chloranthus; species Chloranthus sessilifolius. The sequence goes on from CM037596.1 coordinate 48,196,158, forward strand.
ATCATTAGTTCTTGCGGCAATGGCTTCTACCCATTTGGAAACATAGTCCACTGCCACTAAAATGAAATGAAGACCATTTGAAGGAGGAAAGGGGCCCATAAAATCAATACCCCACACATCAAACAGTTCTACAATAAGGATGGGCTGTAAAGGCATTAAATTTCGTTTAGACGGCCCTCCTAGTTTCTGACATCTTTCACAGGCCTTACAGTGTGTATGGGCATCTCTGAAAAGAGAAGGCCAATAGAAACCACACTGTAACACTTTGTCAGCTGTTTTTCTCCCACTAAAGTGACCCCCACAGGCATTTTCATGGCACATGGCCAGAATACTAGGGATATCACTTTCGGAAACACATTTTTGAATAATTTGGTCTGCACAATACTTGTACAAGCAAGGTTCCTCCCAGAAAAATAATTTGACCTGTGAGAAAAACAGGTCTTTATCCATTTTTGTCCAATGGGAAGGGATCTTGCCTATAACTAGATAATTGACAATATGTGCATACCAAGGAACTAAAGATTGGATGGCAAACAATTGCTCATCCAGGAATACATCATTTGTAGTGAGGTCATCAACACCTTTCTCCAACATAATTCTGGACAAGTGGTCAACCACCACATTTTCTACACCTTTCTTGTCTTTGATTTCGATGTCAAACTTCTGCAACAGGAGTATCCATCTAATCAACCTGGGCTTTGCATCCTTCTTGGACAGTAGGTACTTTAATGCTGAGTGGTCAGTGAAGATGACAGTTTTAGACCCAAGTAGGTAAGGTCTAAACTTGTCCATAGCAAAAACCACTGCTAGAAGCTTTTCTCAGTGGTTGTGTAGATCAGTTGAGCTTCAACAAGTGATTTACTGAGATATGCAATGACCACAGGCAGCTTATCCTTTCTCTGGCCCAAGACAACACCTATTGCCAAGTCAGATGCATCACACATTAACTCAAAGGGCAGGGCATAGTCAGGTGTTTGGAGTACAGGGGCAAAGGAGAGGCAAATTTTCAAAGTTTTAAAAGCCTTTAGATATTCAGCAGAGAAGTCAAAGGGCACATCCTGGCAAAGCAGGTGGCACAATGGTTTAGCAATTTTGCTGAAATCTTTGATAAACCTCCTGTAGAATCCAGCATGGCCAAGGAAGGATCTAATTTGCTTGACTGTTCTTGGAGGGGGCAAATTTTTAATGAGGTCAACTTTAGCCTTGTCTACCTCAATTCCATCTTTAGAGACTACATGGCCTAACACAATTCCTTGTGTTACCATGAAGTGGCTCTTCTCCCAACTTAAAACCAAATTGGTCTCTTCATATCTTTGTAGGACTTGATGGAGGTGTTATAGACATTGGTCAAACCTATCCCCATAGACCGAAAAGTCATCCATGAAATTTTCCAAGAATTTGTCAATCATATCAGAAAAAATGGCATACATACACCTGGAAGGTGGCAGGGGCATTACACAGTCCAAAAGGCATCCTTCTATATGCAAAGGTGCCAAAAGGACAAGTAAATGTAGTTTTCTCTTGATCAAGGGGGTACACAGGGATCTAATTGTACCCTGAGTACCCATCAAGGAAATAGTAAAAAGCCTTCCCAGCAAACTTGTCCAAAATTTGATCAATAAAAGAGAGAGGGAAGTGGTCTTTTCTGGTCTTGGAGTTGAGTTTTCGATAATCGATGCAAACTCTCCAGCCAGTGGTCTCCCTGGCTGGTCTCAACTCTCCAGAGTCGGTTGTGATCACTATTATGCCAGATTTCTTGGGTACCACCTGGATTGGTGCCACCCATTCAGAATCAGAGATGGGATAAATTACCCCAGCATCCAGCAACTTAATGATTTCTTTCAGAACCACCTCTTGCATGTGAGGATTAAGTTTCCTCTGCATTTCCCTGGAGGGTGATGAACCCTCCTCTAGATAAATCCTATGCATACAGATTGATGCATCAATTCCTCCTAGATCAGCAATGGTCCAGCCAATTGCTTTCTTGTACTTCCTCAAAACTGTTAGCAACTCCTCCTCTTGCTCACTGGTAAGAGAAGAGGAGATAATCACAGGAAGTTTCTCTTCTTTCTCGAGGAAAGCATATTTTATGTCTCTGGCAGCTTCTTGAGCTCCAAATCAGGGGCTTGTTGTATGGATGGCAGGATTGGTGTATTGTTGGTTGGAGGAAGGGGCAGCAATGTAGGTTTCCAATTGGAATGTTGCACTAAGCTCACAGAAGACTGCACTAGGGGTATGTCTTCTGGCATCAAAGCTAGGCCTCCTTCCTCCACCAAGTTCCAAACTTCAGTTAAATCAGTGACAATGTTGCTCCACTCCAACAGAGTGGGCAGTTCTTCTTCAACAATTTCTTCTAGTACATCCACTGCAAAGCATTCCTCATTGTCCAGCTGAGGGTACTTTGCACTGTTGTACACATTAAGCTCAACTTTCATATGCCCGAAAGTGACCTCCATGATTCCAGACCTGCATTGAATGCATGCATTGGCAGTGGCCAAGAATGGTCTGCCCAGAATAACAGGTATCAGAGATGTACTTTTGTTACAACCCATGTCCAAAACAAGGAAGTCTGTAGGGTAGAAGAACTTGTCTACCCCCACTAGGACTTCCTCAACCACTCCCATGGGTTTCCTCTCAGACCTATCAGCCATCAATAGAACAATGGGGGTGGGCTTTAGCTCCCCCAAACCTAGCTACTGATACACACTGTATGGCAGCAGGTTAACACCGGCTCCAAAGTCCAAAAGGGCCCTTCCAATCGTGTGGTCACCAACAATGGGGGTGGGCTTTATCTTGACCTGCTTAAACGTCTCCATCATTTCCTCGATCTGTGCCTGACCCTTATCAAAGGGGGCAGGGCCACTCAAAGCTTAAGGAAATGGCAGCTGAGGTACTGCTGGTTCCTCAGCTGCAAGCCCATGGCTGAACTTTTGCTTTTTTCTTTTTTCTATTTTTATCTCCTGCTGAGGCTCAACTACAACCTCTTTATTTTTCCCTTGTTGAAGGGCAGCAGGCAGTTCTTTACTCTGTGCCCTAACAAAATCCTTATCACTTTCACATGACATTTCCTTAGGATAAACCTCTCCTTGTTCCTTACCCACCTGGTTGTCTACACCATCCTACCAGACCTTAGGGCGGTTATAGAATTGGCCCCCTCAAAATTGGAGGAGCCTTCTCCGATGGAATACTGGCCCTTAGGGTTGGCAATTGGTTGGCTTAGCTACTTGCCCTCCTCTCTTTTAGCCAGAGCATTGGCTATTTGGCCAAGCTGCTCTTCTATTTTCTTAATGCTTTGACTGTGAGAAGTCACTGTCTGATTCAAGGGTCCAAGGCTTTGCAATATTGGGCTAACACCTGGTCCTCGAAGGAAGCACTCCGGGGCTGGGATGGTGGAACTACCAATTGATTTTGTTGTTGGGGCTGCTGTTGTTGGAAATTCGACCTTTGGGCATAACCCTGGTTAACCTGCTGCTATGGCCTTTGAGGTAAGGCCAACATCTCGTGTCTTGCCTCCACCTCAAATTTGGGTGGTCTCTCCATTGGTAACCAGCATTTTGGTGCTGGTATCCATATGATTGTTTATTGTAGCCACCAGATTGTTGTTGTCCAAAAGATTGGGCAGCAGCAGCATGTTCCATTACAAACTCATGGTATTGCCCCGCAGATGGACATTCTTCTACTGTGTGCTATGGAGATTGGCATATCAGACATGCCTCCATCACTTGTGCAGCCATTCTGGGCTGCACCACAGTCAAAAGTTTATCAAATCTTTCAGTAAGATTGGCCATTTGCATTCTCAGATCATCATTTCCCCTAACTTCATATATTTTTCCTTTAGAAGTCTCAGCAAGTCCCAGCTTAGGAGAAGGTTCTTGAACAATTCTAGAAGAGGACATCTTCTGGAAAGCATTTTTACTTATGACCTCGAACAAGTCCCATGCCTCATCAGCTGTTTTATGCATGTACGTTCCACCAAAAGAGGCATCTACCATGTCTCTGCTCTTCTCATTAATCCCATTGTAGAAGCTCTGGACAAGCTGCCAGTCAGGGATCTTGTGGTGGGGACATTGTTTGAGCATCTCTTTAAATCTATTCTAGCACTGGTTAAAATCTTCAGTTGGGGACTGGGCAAAGGAAAGTATGCCTTTTCTCAACTAGCTGGTCTTGGTCTCTGGGAAAAATTTAGACAGAAATCTTGTCTGGAGGTCTTTCTAGGAAATGATGCTGTTGTTTGGGAGAGTAGATAACCAGGTCATGGCCCTGTCTTTTAGGGAGAAAGGAAAGAGCCTTAACCTAGTGGCTTCTGGTCCCAAACCAGCAATGGAGAATGTCGTGCACAGGGCCAAGAACTGGTCAATGTGCTTGTAAGGGTCTTCCTTGCTAAGCCCATGGAAAGAGGGAAGCATTTGGATGATGAAAGTTTTGATTTCGTAGTTTCCTTGAACATCAGGGAATTGGATGTTGAATGGAGAATTGTAATCATCCGGAGCATTCAATTCCTTCAATGTTCTAGGTTGTTCTTCACCCATAACTGCTATCTCAATTTCAATAGGGGGCTCAACTGTGGTGTGTCTATGCCTTCTCGGTCTTCTACCCCTTTCTATCTCAGGGTTAGCAGGCTCTAATGTAGGACTGAGGGATCTCCTTCCTAACATGCACACACACCAACAGCAGGGAAGACTATTTGCAGGCACATTGCACTTAATAAAAATTGTAACTATCCTAATCAACTGCTATGGAATCTTCAAATGAGAAATAGACTGAGTTTTGAGGGTTAGAGAAGTGCAAACAGAGGTAGCTAGACTCCAAGTGTAATTCTACTCTCCTTCTCTGCTACGGTCCAAATCTGTAAGAAAATTTTCAAATGTAAATCAGCAGTATCAATTATTCACAAGTACAGCTACCAAAGAATAAAGAATAAAAAATCTAGAGTCTACTAAAAGATCAATATCCTCGGCAACGGTGCCAAAAACTTGTTGGGCTATTTTTTAAGTGCTTGCTACTGACTTTATTGAAGACAGTAATAAGAATGGGGTGAATGAAAATGAATGAAAGGTGGATTGAAAATGACAGAGCAGCAAGTCTAAAATATGCACAATCCTGCAAGATACAGGGCCTGTTGTAGCAAGTTTTGATAAGTAAGAGTTTGTCCCACAGGGAAGTTGATCTTAAGCTCCAAGAGAGCCATCTTTAGTAGGCCCTCCAGATCTGACTACAGATCTGGCAATCCTAAATGGAAGGGGATTTAGGGTCACTAAAATCTAAATTCTAAGGTATCCTAATGTCTAAACTATAGAAAGGGTTAAGAAAGAAGATGGAGTGAGAAAATAAATATAAAAGGGTGAGAAGTATGCTATTAGGTTCAGATGTGATGGGTTTCATGACTCAAATTCAGATCTGCTGCTATAGAAGTCCTGTCCAATGGCTACATTATCACCACTGAGGAGAAAGAATTCAACTCATCTCTGTGCCATGATCCAATCCCTTTATGGCTATAACCTGTCCACTTAAATCATCACAGACTATCAAATTGGGGAACCACAGTTCAGAGATGGGTCAGAACAAGTTTATCATTATAGGCACTACTTCATCCAGGCTACAAGCATAAGAATCCATAGGGAACCTCAACCTCTAAAGTGCTATGTGTGGGGCTAGGCCTATATGGGAGCATGTTAGCCTAGACACATTGAACCAGTAAGAGTTTGAGTGCAGCCTTAGATCCAGCTGTCCATTGCTTTAGAGAGACTGCAGTGATCCAGTCGCAAGCCTACAATCTCTATAACCAAACCAGATCTGCCATCTGATGGCGCGTCTATACACATACATGGGAGTTTATCTCAGCACAATCTCTCACAGGGCTACAAGCACAAGTGCAGAGAAGAACAATCCGTCTTGAGTCTGTGAGTTGGCTTCACCCTAAGGCTATAACTTGTCCACTTAAATGGTCACAGACTATCCCAGAGGCTATCCTCCTCACAAAGCTCAAGATAGAACAAGAAACATTGCTGCCATCACCATGTTCACAAGGCTACAAAAGCTCATTGCTCCCATGGGGACTTCAGATCTAGTGAGTCCTGTGGTGTGGCTAGGCCTGTATGGGAGCATGTTAGCCCAGACACATAGGTCACTTGGATCTGAGTAAACCATAAAATAAGTCCTCCATTGCTTGCAATTTATCCTAGCAATGGAGGATCTCAAGGTAGCAGCCTTGTACAGAACAACTCACAAACAGAAATCCCATAAATGTAAAACACCCTATCATAAAACTCCATTAATCTATTCCAAATAGTCATACAAAGGCATAGCCAGCAAATGTTGGACTATAGAGAGAAGAAAAAGTAAAAATAAATCTACCTAAACCTTACTAGAGATCTACAGCTATTGCAAGAAAAAGATAGACAAAATTCTATTCTAAGAGAGCCCCCTAAACCTAAACCAGGCTTAGGTTTATATAGCAGTTAGTTTGGCGGCGCATTAGGGTTAGGAAACCCTAATTTTAATGATGCCACATGGCCTAATATTGTTCCTTAGATGCCTCAGGGTGCGTGCACAAAAATTGGAGCATTGGAGTGCGTACCCTAATTGTTGGAAGTTCCTAGAATGTTCTCTGTAGAAATGAGGGAGAGTTAGAGTCCAGAGCCTCGCCAGGTAGCACTGGCTTCCAAGACTGTCGCGTGGTAGCACGGTCTTCGTGAGATTGGATTAGCTTGAAATTCTAGCCATCGTGGGGTTGTCTTAGTTGCAGCTAAAACCGTCGCGTGATAGAGCATTGAATCCTCACTGGATTGCTCTAGTCTTTGCGGGATTACACTTTCCTTCTGAATTGCATGGGAATCGCGCGAGCAATTTGTTTCTCAATGGATCTTCGCGAGGATCCTCGTGAGGATGTGATGTGCATTGGTCTCTGAACTGCGCGAGAGATTTTTCTGAAGTTTTGCATCCCACGGCCACTGCGCGCAAAGATACCTAGAGCTCTCACTCCTCAGCTGATCTGAGTGAACCGTGCGAGGTTTGAAAGCTGCTTTCTTTAACTGCGCAAGACTGCACGATCATTTATATTTGAGCTTCACGAGAGCTGCGCGAACTATGCTTCAGGAGCTCTTCTGTCACTAACCTGCGCGAGAACAGTGCGGACAATTGGTATGATGTCATGGGAAACTCGCAAGGATTGCGTGAGGCAAGCTTTCTGAGTCATGTGAACCTTGCGACAGCTACGCGAGGCTCATTTCTTTCTTTGCTGCTGTTGTGCTCTGCCTTCATGCAGTCAGGCTCTCTGTCTTCCATTCTCCTGGGAGACTTCTGGGGCAAAAGTGGGCTCCTTAGCAGGATTAAGGCCTTATTGCAGCTGATGTTTATTACCTACAGAACAGGCTTAAAATACTTTTATTAAATGATTAAGGGTCCAACAAAGATTAAGTTAAAGGGTGAAAAGTGATACTTTTCAGGTCTTAACAGCAGCAATCTGATCTATATCTCCAAAGGACCCCTTAGAAAAGATCAAATCACATAGAGGGGGTTTAGCCTCACAGGGCACCTGTTTAGGGCAGCGAAATTAACGCAGTACCTAGATTGGGAAGTAGAAGGTGCTGCCAGTCAATCCTAGGAGGGTAATGCCCTTATGGTCTCTACAGCAAACTACTGGGAAGGTCCGGTCCAACCAAGGAAGCCTCTATGTTAGTTCGACATCAGTCAACAAAAGTTTCAGAGCTGACACATCGCCCTGTGGAAGCAAGTGGCACCTACCCAGAAGGCACTAAGCCACCTCACCTCGGGCAATATAAAAGCGAGGCATAGGCCCCAACACAGCAACGTGCTCACTATTGGGGGATTTTTAGTGTGTTGATTATTGTGTAAAAGTAAAGGTAAAATAAAATCAAAGTAAAACAGAGGATGGATTAAGCACATCTAAAATATCCTAGACCTGCAAGATACAGGGTCTTTTGAAGCAAGTTTTAATAAGTAAGAGTTTGTCCCATAGGCAGTAGTGATCTAAACCTAGAAGGTGTATAGTAGACCTCCAAATCTGGCTACAGATCTTGTAATTCTAAGGAGAAAGAGAGTTTTTTGGGTGTCACTAGATCTAATTTACAAAACTTAAATATAAAACTACATCTAAAAGATTGAGAAAGATGGATGGTAAAATAAAGTATAAAATGAGGGGAAATAAACAGCTAGGGACTGGTTTTCATTGCAAAACAGATCAAGGCACGTGAATTTAGAGTTGTCCTACACTTGGCTATAGGCTCAAGTGCAAGGTAGAAGAATCCAATTTAGACCAAAGGTTTGAATTGATCTTAACGCTATGATCTGTCCACTTTAATGGTCACAGATCATCCTAGGGATTTTCTCCAAATCAAAGGCTTCAATTAGAACATCGAAAATCACCACAAATGTTGTGGATGCAAGGCTACAAGCTCAGGCATCCACAGGGGTATTAAATCAAAGGAAATCAGGTGGTAATCAATAGATCTACTAGAAACTGAATGGGCTATTCCCAAATACATGGATCCTATAGACATCTAATGGCACCACAAGATCTTTAGATTTAATTGGACATTAAAATCAATAATTTATTGAATCAAAATTACTTATAATATCCTTGTTCTCAGATCTCTAGTCTATGCATCAATCCACACATCTCCAAGTTGAGATTACAATTATAAACCAGATCTAGACTGCTTATCTAGTTCTAATCCAATAGGCTAGATTAGAGAGAGAAAGGGGAAGAGAAAAGGAAAAAATAAAACCTAAAGCTAAACCTAAATGAGCTAAGGAGAACTCAGGCTATTCCTTTGTTCCTACTTTTCTTGTTGAGAAATTATAGCAAAATAGATGGGTATTTATACATATGCATCGATCCATGTGCCTTGAGTTGCAGCCAATTAGAGAGTAGAGGTTGATCCACATGAACTGCATTTCAGCCAACCAGAGAGCAGAGAACTCAGTTCTGTTATGCGCAGCTCTAAACAATGCCCCTGCCGGCCACTGATATTTGCTAATGGAACCCGAGATAAATCCTTGAGATGTGTGAGACATTGGGATGTGTTCCCTAGAAGCATTGGAATCCCCAAAATGTCCCTAACGTGTGAAATAGATGGTTGAAACCCGTGCCTCGATAGGTTGGAGCTTCAGAACTTCAATCTTGACAGGTTCAAGAACCTGTTCGACAGGTTGAAGGGGCTTCAGGTATGCATTTGATAGGTTCTCGACAAGTTTATTCAACCATTCGACAGGATGCTCGATAGGTTCAAACATTCTGCTTGGGAATGATGAACTCGATAGGTTAAATAGCAAAACAACAGCTCCAAGTGACCTTTCGATAGGTTGAGCTACTAAATTTCTGAAGCATTCGATAGGTTGGGAGGCTTGTATTGATATGGCAGTTCCTTGGAGGATTCGATAGGTACAAAGTTGGCGAGAGGTGGACTGCTCGATAGGATCAGCCGGAAGCTTCATAGAAGAGTTCGATAGGTTCACCATTTTAACAATAAGGCATCTCGATAGGTTGAGGGTTTCTACTGTGTATCCTAGTCGACAGGTCCTCCAGCCAACTGCTCAATAGGATCCCTTCTTATTCCAGAACCTATCGCCAGGTTCTATTTCAGCCATAGTCTTCACCATTCGACAAGATAAAACTACTACTCGACTGAAGCCTCTTTTAAGCATTCGATAGGTTCCTAGCTGCTGAGGAGTTCCATTCGATAGGTGCAATAACTATAGCACTTCGATAGGTTGGCTTTCCATGTGTACTACTATTTTTTTTTGCTTCACAACTGAAATCCTTTCCTTTTTAATGGTTTGAATCTGACTTGCTCAACTCCTTAAAGCTACAATTTGCTAAAGATGCTGTCTTGAAGATTCTTTTAGCTTAATTCCTCTTTGTGGCGCATTTTACATGAATGGCTGCATATTGTTACCTAACTGCAAAACTTACTTAAAACAATTATTAAATACTCTAGGTCCTAGCAAAAGTCAGGTTTAAAGGTGTTGAAAGTGGCAAAAATCAGTGATCAATACACCCCCAAACCTAACCTTTGCTAGTCCTCGAGCAAAGTGAAATTTAAAACGACTAACCTAAGAAATAAAATGCCACTTTCATAGGGAACACGGGTGCATTTGGCACATGCATCAAGCCTTTTAAACCCCTAGGTGATCCCTAGTGGAGGAGTGGAGTCTCCTGAGGGTTTTCAGTGAAGGTACCCACAAATTTCTTCAATAAAATCAATTAACACTAATACAACATGCTAAAACATAGTTCAATAAAATAAATTCCACACCATGTCCATTCAATTTTTTGAGGATTTCAGCAAAAAAAATCATTAGTTTAAAACCTGAACTTCTGCTCTAATTCCTTCATCATCAATCAGTTCATGTCAAGGCATTGTGTCTGAAAATTAATGTAGAGTTCACCTTTAATTTAAGAATTCTGTTTTGATAATGCCCCAAACAAATCAGATTTCAGACCCAAGTCTTACCAGGGCTATCACTCACAACAAAAATAGAAGGGTGCATCATTTCACACAGCTCAAGAGCAGTTACAGCCCTCAAATAGGACTGCAAGCATGAGCATAGGCATTACTCTAATTTCTGAAATTTTCTAATTCTTTTCACCATAGATCAAACAAATCCTCATCTCCACATGATAGCTCAATCCATTTCAGATCAGTAAGGTCTTTTTATTGGGTTGTAATGTGGCTTATGAGTGAAGTTCTACAAAGAATAAAAGGGTCAAAAGGATTCAAATTGAGAAATTAGTAAAGGTAAGGAGGTGGTCTAGACAACACCTTCTTCATTTCAGCACAATTCCATCTACTTCTTGAATTTTCAGATTTGAAGTGATCAGTTTCTAATCCTCTTTTCAGTCTTTCAATGAAATGACTTTCCTTTCTCTTTTTTTTTTTTTTTTTTTTTTATGGGCTGGGAATGCCACAATACCACCAAATGTGGTGAACTGAAATAGGTCAAGGGTTTTGAGTTCAAAATTTCTGGTTTCTATCAAAGAAAAACTGTGATTTCAAGGCTCAAATGGTGTGTATCAAGGGCAGTTCAAAGGTGGAAAAATTTTAGGCTCAAACTGTCCAAGGGATGGCCTTACTTCATATCCTCTTTGTCATGAATGCTGTCAAGCTGTTTCAACTCGGATTTGCCTAACTTCTAGTGGGCAAAATTAGATCCAATCAGTCCATAGAGCAGAAAAATTGCCAAGACACTCTTCAAAGAAAATTTTTCAGGCCAAAATCTCACTGGGTATGGCTTCCATCAAATTTTATGGGGTGTATCCTTACAGTTTTCTCTCATTTCAGCTTCACTAAACATCAATTTTTGAAAATTCTTGACATTTAGTTCATGAAAAATGTTATAACTACAACATATTTCAGTTTCAAAAAGTTTATTAATTTCCTCTTTTTCCAAAAAGTAGGTGGGAAATCACTTTATTTTCAAAAACTTTTTCAACATAGCTGCACTAGCATTAACTCATTTCATTGGCACACCTGCCATACCCCCAAACCTAAGATGAACATTGTCCTCAATGTTCTACACAATGAGACTATGGGCAGCAAGGTAAAAGAAGAAAGAAAAACTAAGTAGAAAAAATTGCAGCTATATGCAGCAGAAAATAAAAAAAAACAAAACTGAATATATGAGCAGGAAAATGGAAAAGAAAAAAAATGCTATATAAATGCAGGAAATTACTGATAAAATAGAAAAAATAACAAAACCAAGCTAGAACTGCTACAAAGTAAAGTCTAAAAACTGCATATATGGATAGAACAATAAAAGGACTGCTCTGCAAATGAAAGGAAACTATTGCTAATAACAGAAAAACAGTAAAAACAATGTAAGGAACTGAATACAAAGCTACAAAAATCGAAAAATATTGATACAAAAACAGAGTTGTAGATGAAAAATAGGAAAACAAAGTTAGAAACTAACTATAATCACAGAAAAAATGCATAAAATCAGTAAAACTAGGACTCATTAACCTAAGAAAAAAAAATCAGCGATCTAAAAACATAATTTTAAACTAAAATTCCTAAAATAGGATATCCTAAGAGAAAATCATAAATCCCCTAAGCCCAAAGAAAACCCCAAAAGCTTGAGCCAATCAGATACCTATGAATCTAAGTGATTATAAAAATGATCAGCAGGAATAACATACAGTGAAAAGCAAGATTCATAAGACTGACCCCTATGTTGATGATGTGTATGAATCAAAAAGAATTTCTAAATAATAAAGCATAGGAGCACACATTAAAAACAAGATTCATACAGCTGAGATCCATTTAATGGTGAAGAAATCTCGAAGGAAAATAAAATCAGTGGCTCCAATGAATATTCCAAACAGCATATGATCCACTGCTCATTATCCTATATGATTCCTCAAAAAGAAAAACCATGATCTCAGCAGGTCCAGATGGGAAAAAGGAATAAAAACAAAGAAAAATAGCCCATCTAAAGATATTTTTATGTTTTTATAATTTTCTATTTTTTTATTTGTTTTGGATCAGCCCAGGCTCAACAAGAGCCCTTATTTACAATAGCTGAAAAATAATAAGAAACATAAATTTTTCTTTGTGTTTTTATTTTCTTCTATTTTTTTATTTGGTTTTGTTGAGTTATACAAAAATTAGAATGATAGCAAACACAGCAAAACTGCTGGTCAAAAGAATTTAAAAATAGAAAACGAATGCAAAGGAGAAGGGGATGCAAACTCAAGCATATCTGCTCTTGCTGCAATCCAGATGCTCCTTATGCAGCAGCTGCTCCAAATCTGCAGAAATTCAAAAACTGCAGCAGTACCTTATTCAAGTGTATTGATAAAAATAAAAATAAAAACTCAGGCCACTGCCTCATTTTGGCAAAAAGACAAAAGAGTGATAGCATCATTTATTCAAATAGCTAAAAGGCAAAGAATAAAAACTCAAAAAATTCAGAATTGCTACAGTTTTAAATTGGTTTTCTATACAAAAACTGCAGCAAACCTTAAATCAAATAGTTGGAATGCAATATAAAAATCTAAAACATGGCAGCAATAAAAACTAAAAAAAAAATTAGATCTACAAAAAATGAAAAACTCGGATCTACTATCTAGATCAAAACTCCCCGGCAACGGCGCCAAAAACTTGTTGGGGGATTTTCAATGTGCTGATTATTGTGAAATGGTAAAGGTAAAATAAAATCAAAGTAAAACAGAGGATGGATTTAGCACATCTAAATATCCTAGACCTGCAAGATACAGGGTCCTTTGTAGCAAGTTTTAATAAGTAAGAGTTTGTCCCACAAGGAGTAGTGATCTAAACTTAGAAGATGTATAGTAGACCTTCAGATCTGACTACAGATCTGGTAATTCTAAGGAGAAAGAGAGTTTTTCGGGTGTCACTAGATCTAATTTACAAAACTTAAATATAAAACTACATCTAAAAGATTGAGGAAGATGGATGGTAAAATAAAATATAAAATTGGGGGAAATAAACAGTTAGGGACTGGTTTTCATTGCACAATAGATCAAGGCACGTGAATTTGCAGCTGTCCTTCACTTGGCTACAGGCTCAAGTGCAAGGTAGAAGAATCCACTCTAAACCAAAGGCTTGAACTGATCTTAAGGGTATGATCTGTCCACTTGAATGGTCACAGTTCATCCTATAGACTTCATCCAATCCAAAGGATTAAGGTAGAAGAATCCAATTTAGACCAAAGGTTTGAATTGATCTTAAGGCTATGATCTGTCCACTTTAATGGTCACAGATCATCCTAGGAATTTTCTCCAAATCAAAGGCTTCAATTAGAACATTGAAAATCACCACAAATGTTGTGGATGCAAGGCTACAAGTTCAGGCATCCACAGGGGTATTAAATCAAGGAAAATCAGATGGTAATCAATAGATCTACTAGAAACTAAATGGGCTATTCCCAAATACATGGATCCTATAGACATCTAATGGCACCACAAGATCTTTAGATTTAATTGGACATTAAAATCAACAATTTATTGAATCAAAATTACTTACAATAACCTTATTCTCAGATCTCTGGTCTGTGCATCAATCCACACATCTCCAAGTTGAGATTACAATTATAAACCACATCTAGACTGCTAATCTAGATCTAATCCAACAGGCTGGATTAGAGAGATAAAGGGGAAGAGAAAAGGAAACAATAAAACCTAAAGCTAAACCTAAATGAGCTAAGGAGAACTCAAGCTATTCCTTTGTTTCTACTTTCCTTAATGAGAAATTACAGCAGAATAGATGAGTATTTATACATATGCATCGATCCATGTGCCTTGAGTTATAGCCAATCAGAAAGCAGAGCTTGATCCACGTGAACTGTATTTCAGCCAACCAAGAGCAGAGAACTCAGTTCTGTTATGCGCAGCTCTAAAAAATGCCCTTGCCGGCCACTGATATTTGCTAATGGAACCCGAGATAAATTCCTGAGATGTGTGGGACATTGGGATGTGTGCCCTAGAAGCATTGGAATCCCGAAAATGTCCCTAACGTGTGAAATAGATGGCTGGAACCCGTTCCTCGATAGGTTGGAGCTTCAGAACTTCAATCTCGACAAGTTCAAGCAATTGTTCGACAGGTTGAATGGGCTTCAGGTATGCATTCGACAGGTTCTCAACAGGTTTATTCAACCATTGACAAGATGCTCGATAGGTTCAAACATTCTGCTTGGGAATGATGAACTCGATAGGTTAAATAGCAAAACAACAACTCCAAGTGACCTTTCGATAGGTTGAGCTATTGAATTTTTGAAGCATTCGATAGGTTGGGAGGCTTGTATTCGATATGGAAGTTCCTTGGAGGATTCCATAGGTACAAAGCTGGCGGGAGGTGGACTGCTCGATAGGACCAGCTGGAAGCTTCATAGAAGAGTTCGATAGGTTCACCATTTTTGCAGCAAGGCATCTCAATAGGCTAAGGGTTTCTACTGTGTATCCTAGTCGATAGGTTCTCCAGCCACCTTCTCGATAGGATCCCTTCTTATTCCAGAACCTATCGCCAGTTTCTATTTCAGCCGTAGTCTTCACCATTTGACAGGATAAAACCACTGCTCGACTAAAGCCTCTTTTAAGCATTCGATAGGTTCCTAGCTGCTAAGGAGTTCCATTCGATAGGTGCACTAACTGCTACACTTCGATAGGTTGGCTTTCCATATGTACTGCTATTGTTTTTTACTTCACAGCTGAAATCCTTTCCTTTTTAATGGTTTGAATCTTACTTGCTCAACTCCTTAATGCTGCAATTTGCTAAAGATGTTGTCTTGAAGATTCTTTCTGCTTAATTCCTCTTTTTGGCACATTTTACATGAATGGCTGCATATTGTTACCTAACTGCAAAACATACTTAAAACAATTATTAAATACTCTAGGTCCTAGCAAAAGTCAGGTTTAAAGGTGTTGAAAGTGGTAAAAATCAGTGATCAACACTCACCCAACCAGACCTGAAGCAACAAGGGGCACCCCCGAAGGCCCTCCACCTTGCCCAAAGTAAATGAATCAAGGTATCAATACAGCTCGGCGAGCACCAAATGCATCATGGATCTGCCCGCCTCCAGCTCCATCAAAATGTCGTAAATTGCCAATGAGAAGCTCTCTCCCCCGATAAAAAAGAGGATTTTAGAGATGAGACAGAGTGCTAGAGCTTTCACATTGAAAATGTTCCTAACCGGCAATTTTTGGAGACTTTCATCACTGAAAAGTTCTTTGAGGAATTTTAGCGAACACCTTGTGGGCCCCCCAATGAGTCTTTTCTCATACTCAAGTTTCTTCAAACCGAGAGTAAGGTGGATGGATTTGGCGTACCCCGACCGAGGCGTGACTCTTACAAGACCCCTGTGAAACTTTAGGCCTGACAGTTTGGACAGCACCTCAAGGGTTGGGGTTAGCTCCCGCTTCCCAAAACAGAATACATGAAAATTCACATCTCAAAATGAAGCGGCAATGTAAAGGAGTTCCCACTATGAAGGAACCTCTAGAAAGGAAGGAAGGAGAGATAGCCCAAGGCACTCCAAGTCGGCGAGCTCACTCTCATTCAAGCTCCCAAACTAGGCTGTTAGAAATATGGGCCTCAAGCCCAAGGAAGGGGGTAAATTGGCTCCAGGCCCTCCATGTAAGGGAGGGTTTGAAAGCGGGTCCATAAACATACAAAGATTTTTTAAGAGGATAAAAATCGATGTATGGTGATGGACCCACCTTGGAAAAGCAAGAGCAAAAAAAAAGAATCGGTCAAAGAGGCCAAGTCAAATAAAAAAGAAGTGATTTTTGGACCCATTGCCCCCTAGGGTATATAAGGACCCACTGCCCCCTAGGTTAACTCGGGTATGTAAGGACCCACTGCCCCCTAGGTTAAACAGGGCGCAACTATTAGTTCGCCAATGTTTTTCTCCCCTAGGTTAAGCCTGGCACAACTAATAGTTGCGCCAGTTACTTTTTGCCCCCATTTTTGTCGGGCGCAACTACTAGTTGCGCCAGCATAGATTTCCTGAGACTTCAACCTGGCGCAACTAATAGTTGCACCACACTATAGGTCCCCCCTCTTCAACCATCTCGGGACCTAGCTGTGGGGACTTACACCCCTTTTGATTTTTTACACCTCCTTTCACTAACAGTTTGGCAATTACTTTGTTTATTCATGTACAGGACTGATCCTACATCAAAGAATGCAACCCAAAAAGTCACTTTCTGAGAGCATTTTGGCAAAACGCATCCTGCAGAGACAGATCTGATATAAAGAAATCATGGCATAAAATCAAAGCAGAAACACTAAGAATATTTTCCAAAAAAATAATGATCCAAGGTATCACATCAGCCATCCCCAAAATGTTTAAACAAATCCAAATCAAATCCCAAAGAGTACTGAGTTTTCAAAACAAAAACTAGAAGCCTATTCCTTGCTCGCGCCCTTTGATTTCTTGCGACGGCGAGAGGAGCTCTGAAAGTTCCGTATGTCCCCCACCCTACACCACGCCTGCGAGATCCTACTAAGCAAGGAGCACGACTCTTTGGCATAGGCACGCTATGAGGCACTGTCAAAATCAAGAGTCAGGATCAGTTGAGGGACAAATGATAATGAAATGAATAAGAGAAGTAGAACAGCAAGGCACTCACCGTCTCCACCTCCCCAAGCTCTGCAAGGTGACGATGATACTCCGCATATTCCATGGCCGAGTTGAAGTCCTACGTTCAGAACGATACAACACTAGTTATCAGGACAATCTCAAAGGCATGTGCAGAAGGAGGCTGAAATAGAGAGAGATTGAGCCATCAGAAAAATTACCCTTGCGACCACCTCAGGAGGAGGGAGACGGGCCGCCTCAGTAGAAAACCGCACTTGTTGATTCACGTCCTCGCAAAGGCCCGAAAGGAAGCTGTCATCTAGGCGTCGGAAGGTCCCATAGACCACGGGCAGATCTCCACCAGGGACACCAACATGATAGGTACCTGACGGACCAGCACCTGAAGAGCCCTCGCCCGACGGACCCACATCAAAAGGGCCAGCACTGGAGGGATCTACCCCTGACATATCAGTTGCACTCGTCCCGCCTACACCATTTGAATCATCCCCTGGAGCAAACTGTGAACAAAATAAAGATCCGCTTAGAAGGGACGAAGGCCAAATTAAAGAATAAAGGGAACTAATCCAAGCTAAGAAGAACTACTTGACCGAGTGGGCCACCGAACGTGAGAAAATTGGTGCTAGGTACAAAGCACGGTAAGATAAGCCGATATGGCAGGCACTTGTACCAAAGATGATAGTCCCCGGGCACATGGAGAGCATGGATGGGGAGCCCGTTATTGAAGAAGGCCGCCGTAAGCTCCTCGATACTGCCAACGGGATACCAAACATCCACCGGAGGGTCCACAGGTATGGCATAGTAACCCTGGAATTGGTACACCACTCGCTCTCCCAAATAATAAAACTTGGCCCATGCTCCATAGAAGAAAATGATGCGATGATTGTTAAAATGGCGAGAGGGGCCTACAGCTACTAGGTCCCAGAAGGGGGATGCAAGGTATGGGTCAGGGAGGATCTGTCCAAGCTTTAAAAAAAGGAGGGGGGCCAACCAGTTAGCACATCAATAAAAAGAGATTCTCGAGTTAGAACAAACAAAGTTGAAAAAGGTATTTACCTACTCAGGAACCATCAGGTCGAGTTGGGACCTCAGACCCATCTCCAAGTACTTTAAGCCTACGTCACGGCGCCGGGCCTGATTCCAGTTGCTGAGTAAAGGATAGGTGAGCTCCTCCGAGTGAAGAAGTGGGCGCCTAGGGTGAAAGTGGTGATATCCCCATACCTAAAAAGGGGCAGTACATAAGAGTAGGTCAATAGCATATAAAGTCATTTAAAGAAAATGGCAAAGGCAAAGGAACGAGGAATTACCTCCAGGGCAGCCCAAAAACCAACAGCAGACTTTGAATCCCCAGTTGCCCGAGCCAAGTTGTACATCAGCCATGCATACCCTGCCCCTCCCCAGTCATACCTGTGGACGTCACCCTAGTTGTCCATCACACTCAGCAGGGCTAGGCTGACTCGGCCGCCGCTCGCATTGGTGAAAAGGGTCTTACCAAGCAGGACCAAGAGAGTAATGCAGGCTAGGACGATCGCCCGCTCTGGCGTGATGTAGAGCACCCTGTCTGACTGACCCACATCCACTAACTCATCAAGTGTATAAAGTGAGGTCAACCAAGTCATCTTGACCTCGGTGCCATGTGTCTGCCCGCGAGGGGGATAGGCCCCGATCAATCGAATGGTGTCCTCTCGACTCGGCATCGTGAGATCGGATATCGGTATCCCCCCTATCCTGATGCTGGTAATCATGGCCCAATCAACAGGCATCGAAGTCATCTCTGCATACGGCATGTGAAAGGTCATCGTCTCGGGGCAAATCCGTTCAATCAGGGCCTTCAAATAGGTGGCATCAGCCCTCATGGCGGGGCAGGATAGAAACTCTCCAAAGCCCACCTATGCCAGCAAGACCTTCACTACAGGAGGGATATAGAGGTAGAAATCTTGGAAGTCGAGCCACCCACCGCAGAATACAATATTGGGCAGGTCCTGCACTCAAAATAAAAATGCGCATCAGATCATAGAGGCAAAGCAAAGCTGCATAATAGAAATAAATTGAACCTCTCTTTTACGTTGCCCGCTATCCCCAAATTTGAAATGTGGGTATGTTGTTGGTGAAGGAGGCCGACCCGGGCGGCCTCGCCCTGCATCTCGAGCCATGGGCCCGCTCTCCGATCTACCCAGATGAACTGCTCCCCCCGCGGGCCGTACACTATCTCAGGCCCCTCCTCGTGGCCCTCCTCAAGAATATGCTCATCCTCACCTGATATGCTGGGGCAACAAAAGGCACTCATATTAGAACAGATCAGTGGTAAAGAACGGTTTTTGTGCTACATACCAAGGGAAGGTAAGTATGCTCACCCTCTTTCTGTTCATTTTTAGGAAATAAAGATGCACACATACATAGGCAAGGAAAAAAAGAAGCAAAAAAAAAAATCCCCTCCTTTCTATCTTAAAATGTAAATAAAAAAATAAAATAAACCCCCTTTCTTTTATGTTTAACAATAAAAGCCATTTAAAAAAAAAAAAAAAAATTGTCATCAAAACCAAAGAGTCCTTCCTTTATGTCAAAAAAGGGGGGTTTTAGAAAAAAACAAACAAAAAAAAATCCTTTTCTTCATGGTTCATAAAATCAAAACAACAAAAAAAACAAACAAAAAGAACCTTCTTTCGAAAAATCCCTCCCCTTATGTCCATAAAATCGAAAAAATCCCTCTTTTACAAAAAAGAAACTAAAACAAAAAATATATATAAATCAATGCCTTAGTTTGCAAACAATAAATTTTTTTTTTAGAGGCAAAATCCTTTTCCTTAATTAATGATAAGAAAAAATCGAAAAAAAAGAAAACACATTCCCCTTGATTAGTTTTCAATATATATAGGAACCAAAAATTGTTTTTTAAGTAATTAACCTTTCAAAAAAAACAAAAAAATTTCCTTTTTCCTAACTAGTTTTCAAAATAGTATCCTTGCTTGGTATTCAAGATAAAAGCAAAAAATAAAAATAACACCCCTTTTCTAAGCACAAATAAAAATAAAAACAAAAACTATTATTGTTTACATATATATATTATACATTAATAAAACCCATAAAACCACAAAAATAATACATTATTCATAAAAAACCCTTCACACATCATCAATCAGCATGCTTACAATGGAAATAAACTATTTTTCATCTAGGAATGCAAGATCATGATCATATTTGCAAGAAAAAGCAAGAAAAATCAAAGAAAATAGGTGTTAAATGATTACCTCTTAGAAGAAAGGGGGTCTTTGATATAGTGTGAGCCGACAATCGATCCACACAAGCAAAGCAACGGCAATGGGGCATGCGTAGAGGCAATGTAAAGGAACCCTAGGAGGAGTCGGTTTTCGATTTCAAAGGGAAGAAGGGGGAAGAAAATTCAAAATAATGCCCCACCAGCCCGAACTCGGGCTATTTAAATCCCTCCCCAGCCAAGCCTGGCGCATCTAATAGTTGCGCCAGGCAAGATTTTGCCCTCCTTTTACTTGGCGCAACTAATAGTTGCGCCAGGCTATTTTGAGGCCCCTAGTGGCCAGGCACAATTATTAGTTGCACCAGGCACTTAGGCCGGGTCTTGGGCCTGGTACGGACTAAATAGGAAGGCCGGCTCCTCCACTCCTTTTTGTTTGTTTTGTCGCTCCCGACAGAAGCACGCGCTCCCAAGGCGGCATTTCGATCATCCTTCGACTTGCCAAGAAAGTTGTGCTAGAATAAAAGTAGCCCGAGAAGCCAGAAGTATTCACGAAAAATAATAGGAAAAATAACATAGAAGAATAATTTGAAAAATCCCATAAAATCACATAAAGTAATATCTTCAAAATTCCAAAAAAAAATCACATAAAATAGTTGAAAATTTCTAAAAAGTCACATAAAATAATAGCTTCAAAATTCAAAAAAAAATCACATAAAATAATAGCTTCAAAATTCCAAAAATAATCACATAAAATATAGCTTCAAAATTCCAAAAAAAATCACATAAAATAGTTGAAAATTCCCAAAAAAAAGTCACATAAAATAATAGCTTCAAAATTCTAAAAAAAATCACATAAAATAGTTAAATTTTCCAAAAAAATCACATAAAATGGTTGAAAATTTCCAAAAAATCACATAAAATAGTTGAAAATTCCCAAAAAAGTAACATAAAATAATAGCTTCAAAATTCCAAAAAAATCACATAAAATAACAGTTGAAAATTTCAAAAAAAAAATAATAATAAAATGATAGAAAAATCAAAAATAGATTTTTGCTTCCCCGTACAGACGCACAAGCATAAGGTGGTAAAATGTCAATATTTTATCAGCAATGCAGTTGTGCCATATTAAAGTCCTGAGTCGAAGGTTCGCCTCGGATCTTTGGATCCTGCTTTAAGGTAGCAGCAACGATGTCAGTCCCTGTCAAACAGTCAATGTTTCGATCGAGTCAACTCCACTGCTAAATTTTCGCAATGAGCGCCCTGTTTTTGATCCATATGAACTTAAGTATCTTAAGCTTCAGATTCTCCATTGGAAAAGATCAATCGTTGGTTGAGACAAACCTGTCGAGAATGAGATTACGTATCAATCAAGCTATGTGCAACCATGTATTCAGAAGGGTTCATTTCCCTCTTATTTTCTGCAGGCTTAAAACCTGTATGGGCAGCGGTATCCCTATAAAGTGTATGCCATGTGTCTGGGTATCCTTATGATAGTTGTTTGTCCTCATAAATTGTACCCGGGCGGGTCTGAGTCGGGGCTTCCATCACCTTTGTTGTTGCTTACTGCCCCTGATGGGTGTATGATTATGCATAGTTAATTGATGTTTATGATCATTGTTAGCAGAGATCATGATTGGATGTCCCTTTAGGGAGATGTCCCAATGTCTGGTTGGATCTGTTCAAAGGTAGTTGAAGCTGGATACTCTTAGTCATGTTGATCAAGGGCATGCTTTCAAAAATGACACGTCCTCCCCAAAAAGCGTTGTGGCAACTATTCACTTCTCTCGAGCAGTCATGCTAAATAATCTTTGGGATCGATAGGTTCGCCCAAAGACCTCGAACCCTGCTTTCAGCAGGGGCACCCGCGAACAGTCAGATGGGGCAATCAAATGCCTCGTAGGATTGGACACAAACTGTGGAGCCTTGCATATGTTTACTTGGTGCCTATCTTTGAATGTGGGTCGATCACCCCTCTTACTCACAAAGTTGTTGCTTTCAGAATGAATTTTAAACATCAAATACCTTCAAAATTATCCCGAGAAGCGAATGTCTTTCCCGACTATAGGGAGTTCACAACTCATTCCACCTCGGTTATGCCCAGTAATGTTGCTAAGCACTTGGGAATTGATTACCTCGAGAAACGAATGTTTAGCCTGGCATCCAGGGCTTTCATTTTCTCACCATGTTACTTGTTTGGTGTTTAAAGTTTGTCCTGAAAATAGTAGACCCGTCAGTAATACCTTGGGCCTCTTCGGATGTCTCTTTTCTTTGGCATTCGATCATTAGTGATTGGATACCAAAGAGGGGCATCTGTAGAAACCTAAATTTGGCCCAAGACCCGATCGAAACACCTTTCGAGAGAGGTGCACTTTCGAGCTTTTGATGGCATACATGGAACCTTTAGGAATCACCTTAGTGTTAAGACCTAAAAAGTACCACTTTTCACCCCTTAATTTAACCTTTGATTAGACCCTTAGCCATCTAATAAGTTCTTGTTAAGTGTTTTATGTAGGTAATAATTAGCAGTGAAATAAGGCCAGAAATCCTGCTAAGGAGCCTATTTTGGCACCAGAAGTCCCTCAGAAGGATGGACTCTGAATCCAGACCTGAAATGAACCTTGCGCAACTGACCCAAGCTTTAGAGGATTCAGGAGAAATATGCCTTGCGCAGTCCAACTGAACTTCCCAAGACTTTACAACAACTTCTCGCGCAGTTGAGTGACTAAAGAGCTTCAGAAGCACAAACTCGCACAGCTCTCGCGAAGCTCAAGAGTAGAACACATCATGCAGTCTCGCGTAGTTCAAAGCAGACCTCTCTCAACCTCGCGCAGTTCGCTCAGAATGGCTGAGGAGAGAAAGCTTCAGAAGACTCTTCGTGCAGCTATCGCACAGTAGCCGCGAGATGCAAATATCAGAAGAGAACTCCTCGCGCAGTTCTCGCTCTATTCAAGAAGAAAGCATCCTCGCGAAGATAGAGCCATCCTCGCGAAGATCAAATTAAGACATGGAACCTCACGTAGTTCAGAACTGATTAAAGCCTCGCGAGGAAACTCATGAAGTCCATTGAAGAGAAGTGCTCGCGTAGTTCTCGCGCTATTCAAATCCATCCTCGCGAAGATCAACCCAACGAATGCGCAGCTACCTAACGACTGCTTGAACTCCAACCCCGTGACATTTGAGGCTTTGATATCTACTCAACCTCGCAAAGCCCAATCCAGTGAGAGCGCAATTCTCTACCGCGCGACTGCCTGAAGAGCAAACCAAGGCAACCTCACGACGGTTGAAGCTTCAATGTCAAACCATCCTCGCGAAGAGCAAGAGATACCACGCGACAAGTCTGGGAAACAATAGCTACCTAGCGAAGCTCTGAACTTCAACTTCCATCACTTCAGCAGAGGACTTTTTGGGAATTTCTAGCGATTAGGGCACACACTCCCACACTTAAATCTCTGTGTACGCACCCCGAGGCATCCAAGGATCACTATTAGGCCACGTGGCATCATTAAAATTAGGGTTTCCTAACCCTAATGCGCTGCCACACCACTGCTATATAAACCCGTACTTAGCTTAGGTTTAGATATCTTGGAACACATCTCATCCCATGGAGACTTGATCTGAGATCGTTTTTCTTTTCTTTTGTAGCTGTAAGTAGTTTTCTTTTTCTTTCTCCTTCTCTCCATAGTCCAGCACTTGCTGGCTATGTCTTTATATGCATTTTGAACTAGCTTAATGGAAGTTTTATACTAGGATTTTTACATTATGGGATTTGTGTTTGAATGTGATCTGCTCTGTGCAAGGCTACTACCTTGTGATCCACCATTGCTTTGGTTGTGATTCAAAGCAATGGAGGACTGATTTTAAGGGCCACTCATATCCTAGTGACCTGTGTGTTTGGGCTATCATGGTCCTATACAGCCTTAGCCCCACCACAGGACCCACTAGATCTGAAATCCTCATGGGAGCTTGAGCTGGTAGCCTTGTGACCATGGTGGTGGCAGCGATATTCTTGTTTTGTCTTGGGCTCCGTGAGGAGGATAGCCTTTGGGATAGTCTGTGACCATTCAAGTGGACAGGTTATAGCCTTAGGGTGATTCTAATCCACCGATCCAAGATGGATCCTTCTTCTCTGCACCTGAGTTTGCATTAGCCTGGTGGGAGATTGTACAGAGGCAGACTCCCCTATATTTGTATAGATCCTCTATCAGATGTTAGATCTGATCTGGTTATAGAGATTGTAGGCTTGTGATTGGACCATTGTAGCCTCACTCAAGCAATGGATAGCTAGATCGAAGGTTGTACTCAATCTCCTGCTGGTTCTATGTGTCTGGGCTATCATGGTCCTATACAGCCTTAGCCCCACACATAGAGCTTTAGAGGTTGAGGTTCCCTATGGATTCTTGAGCTGGTAGCCTGGATGAAATAGTGCCTACAATGATTAACTTGTTTTGACCCATCTCTGGATTGTGGTTCCCCTATGGGATAGTCTGTGACCATTTGAGTGGACAGGTTATAACCTTAAGGGATTGAATCATGGCACAGAGATGGGTTGGATTCTTTCTCCTTAGTGGTGATAATGTAGCCATTGGACAGGATTTCTATAACATCATATCTGAATCTAAGTTACAAAACTCCTCTGATCTAGGATCAATAACATACTTCTCACCCTTTTATATTTATTTTCCACACTTCATCCATCCTCTCAACCCTTTCTGTAGTTTAGACATTAGGCTACCTTAGGATCTGTAAACTAAGTGACCTTAAACTCCCTTCCCTTAAGGACTGCCAAATCTGTAGTCAGATCTGGAGGGACTACTAGAGATGGCTCCCTTGGAGCTGTAGATCATCTTTTCCTGTGGGACAAACTCTTACTTATCAAAACTTGCCACACTGAGAGTTCGCAACAAGTTTTTGGCGCCACTGCTGGGGAAAGTTGATCTATTAGTAAGTTTTTGTAGTTTTATTATTCTTTGGTAGTTAAGAATAATTGATACTGCTGATGTATTTGTGAATTTTTTTACAGATCTAGACGGCAGCAGTGAAGGACAGTTGGACTGCAATTGGAGCTTAGCTACCTCTGTTTGCAAACTCTCTAACTTTTAAAACTCTGTCTATCTTTCTTAAAAATTCTCTAGCAGTATCTAGGATAGTTGTAAATGTATTATTTGAATAGCTGTAAATTAGTTAGATAAATTTGTTAATTGTAAAGTTATTCATTTGTAATGTGCCTGCAAGAAGCTCTCCTTGCTGTTGGTGTGCCTGTATGCTAGGGAGGAGATCTCTCAGCCCCACTTTAGAGCCTCTTAACCCTGAGTTAGAAAGGGGAAGGAGACTTATAAGAGACAGGCACACCACAGGAGAGCCCCCAAGTGAATCTGTGACAGCAAATATGGGTGAAGAACAATCCAGAACTCTCAAGGAGTTGAATGCTCTAGATGACTATAACTCCCCTTTTAGCATTCAATTCCCTGATGTTCAGGGGAATTATGAAATAAAGACTTCAATCATCCAGATGCTGCCCTCTTTCCATGGGCTTAGCAAGGAGGACCCTTACAAGCATATTGACCAGTTCTTGGCCTTGTGCACCACTTTTAATATCACTGGTTTGGGACCTGTGGCTACTAGGCTCAGACTCTTTTCCTTCTCTCTGAAGGATAAGGCTAGTGCCTGGTTGACCACTCTTCCCAACAATAGCATTGCTTCATGGAAAGACCTGCAGACCAAGTTCCTGACCAAGTTCTTCCCTAAGACCAAAACTAGCCAGTTGAGGAAGGCAATTCTTGCTTTTGCCCAAGCCCCAACTAAGGATTTTAATCAAGCCTGGGATAGGTTTAAGGATATGCTCAAACAATGCCCCCACTACAAGATCCCAGACTGGCAGCTTGTTCAAAGCTTCTACAATGGGATTGATGAAAAAAGTGGAGATATGGTTGATGCCTCTTGTGGTGGCACTTACATGCACAAAACTGCTGATGAGGCATGAGAATTGTTTGAGGTGATTAGTGAAAATACTTTTCAAAAGCTATCCTTGGAAAGAACTAGTCAGGAGTCTGTGTCAAAAGTGGGGCCTGTTGCATTATCACGAGGAAAAGTTTATGAGGTGTCTGGGAATAATGACCTGCAGCTGCAGTTGGCAAACCTCTCTGAGAAGTTTGAAAATTTTATGACTGTGATGCAACCCAGAGAGGCTGCTCATGTGGTGGAGGCATGTCTGATATGACCACCACAAAGACACGTGAGGAGTGCCCATCTCAAGGCAAGACTCAATTTATTTGGAACATGTCGTCGCTGCAATCTTTTGGCCAGCAACAAAGTGGAGGCTACAACAGACAACCATATGGTTACCATCACCAAAATGTTGGTTACCAATGGAGAGACCACCCAAATCTGAGGTGGAGGCAAGACAATTATATGCAGTCCCAACAGATGTTGGCTTTACCTCAAAGGCCACAGCAGCAGTTCAATCAAAGGTATGCCCCTAGGTCTAAC
The DNA here is from genome assembly GCA_021018995.1 of Chloranthus sessilifolius. Classification (NCBI taxonomy): domain Eukaryota; kingdom Viridiplantae; phylum Streptophyta; class Magnoliopsida; order Chloranthales; family Chloranthaceae; genus Chloranthus; species Chloranthus sessilifolius. The sequence goes on from CM037596.1 coordinate 48,222,937, forward strand.
TTCTAGCACCATCAGCAGCCCCATCAACAACAAAATAAATTGGTCTTACCCCATCTCAACCCAGAAATACTTCTTTCAAGGACCAGGTCTTGACCTCACTGCAAAACCTGGGTTCCTTGGCTCAGACTGTGAATTCTCATGGTCAGAGCATCAAGAAGATGGAAAAGCAGATTGGCCAACTAGCGAATACCTTAGCGAAAAGAGAAGAGGGAAGGTTGCCCAGTCAACCAGTGGTTAATCCCAAGGGCCAATTTTTGATTGGTGAAGGATCCTCAAACCTTGAAGGGGATCTTTCATTGAATTGATGCTAAGAACTGTGCACTTTGTATGTTATGTATTTTACTGTTTATAGGAATTTTTAGTGATCTTGTTAGAGTCTGAGTTTAGTGCTTTATGCCTACTTTTATTCTTGTTCCCTTTGTTTGATAATTTCAAGTGATTGAATGATGATGGTATTGTTTGAATGCTTTTCATGATGTGTGAATTTAATGTTTTGAGAGTATGGGAATTTTTGAATGTTTTATAATGCTTATGGGTGTCCTTGGAAGAGAGCCTGTGAGAGAATCCACCCACAAAACAAAGGTCAAAAGGCTGACTAGTGGGTGTGTAAATTCTGACTCTGTTTAAGCCGTCGCGAAGTTCTGAAAATTTGGTTTGGTTTCCTCTCGCGCAGTTCATAAAGAATTACTTTGCTTTGCTGTCGCGAGTTTCAGATATAGTCGTGTGGGCTTCCTCGCACAGTTTAAATAAACATCCAATCTCGCGACCCATTCATACCTATCCAGCGAGCAAATATTTTTAAAGCGCGCCAAGCCTCGCGATATTTAAAATCCAACCCCGCACTGCTTTTCTTTATTATTTTCTCTTTCCTCTCCTGCCAGCGAAACCCTAGCTCCCACTCCTCTCAATCTCTCTCCTCCAGCATCCTGTCTACAGTTCATCGTTCACTTTGAAATTCTAAATTTTTGTTCTTAAAGCTTCCATCAACAGTTGCCCCCTGCTAGGAGCTCCTGCGGTCTACCGTGCATCAAATTGAACAGAACCCTAACTTTTAGGGTAAGACTCAGCTCTTAATTTTTTCATTCAAAATTTCAACTACACACTCACCAAGGAGAATCTTAATGGCTCCTAAAAGTGCACCTGTGAAGAGAGCCCGGGATCAGCCTCCCATGGAGCCTGCCCCTAAGAAAGCCAAGTCCTCTACGGCACAACAAAAAGGGAAGGAGGTGGTTCCTGAGGTGGCTGAACAAACACCTGATTACTCTACACCCTCTGAGCTCCTCATTTCCATTCCCTTAGAGCCTGAAGCCATTTTGATATATCTTTCTTGTCGTCGCCATTGAGTTCTTACGCAAGACTGGTTTGATCCCCTTGATGAAAATGATTCCTGCACTAGCCTACCCTAGGTTAGTGCAACTCTTTTACCAGCACCTTAGGGTCAGACCAGACACACATGGGCAACCAGGCCTCCTTGTGTTAGTTGACAATTTTGAGATGCTACTCAGCCCAGAGTTGATTGCTGAAGTCATGGGCATCCCTGCCATTTTTTATCCCAACTGTGGTTATGGTTCCCCTGTGAGTGCCCCCATTGATACCATTGCACAGGCCCTTACCAGAGGTTTGAAGGCCACAGGGGACTCCATCAGAAGAAGAGATTTGGATCCCAAATTACTGTTCATTGATCAAGTACTGAGGAAGAATATTTATTGCTCTGGCCATCAGCAAGAGAGGAGGACACCAATTGCTAATGCTCTCTATTCCTTCTCTCTGGGTCATGGATTTAATGTTGCATGGTTGATTTTTGAGGCCATGAAGAATATAATGGTGAAGCTCGGGCTGAAAAAGAAGATCCACACTCTCCCCTATGGAAGACTCATCACTAAATTACTTCTGAGGGAAGGGTACAAGATACCAGTGGGGGAGTTATCTGCTGACCTCACTCCCACCACTTTTGCTAAAAGGCAATGGGGGATCAGCAGGAGTCTGATGGATCCCCAGAAGAAGAAGAAGAAGGTTTGAAGCTCAAAGTTGATTACGAGAAAGGAGAGGGAACTCATCGTGGCAAGGCCACCCCCCCCAAAAAGAGGCTAAAGCCCTGCTCCAAAGAAGGTGGTGCAAGCCATCACCTCGCTTGCAGCAATACCTCCATCCACCACACTTGCCCCTCCATCAGTTTCTTTGCCTATTCCATCTCTCCCTTTCCCTCTCTTATCTTCCTTTTTCATTCCACCTCCCCCTGTGATTAGTTCCTGGGTGGAAAGTGTTGAACCCATGACAGCACTCCCCCTTCACCCACCTTACCTCAATACACAGCCCCAGTATCTCCAACATCATCTGACCTAAACCCTGACAGCCCTCCCCTGATATCCTACATTAAAAAGAAGACCTCTCACACAACCCCAGCCAGATCCTTACCTAAACCAACCACCCTTATCATTCCCACAGAAATCCCACATATTGACCCAGACACCATACCAACCATCCCTACTTCACCTCCACTCCTAGACCTTGACTTTAATCTTGCCACCACTTCAGGGTATCAGGCCTTCATGACTACCTTGCTTGATACCATGCCAACCCATGACATCCCTCTCCCAGATTCCCCCCTCCCTTCACCACATCACTCACCAGACCTTTCCTCTTCTCCCCCTACAACTTTCCATCATGCCCCCACTTCCCTTTTCCAACCTGTTCCCTCCTCTTCTCATACTCCACCCCAACGAACCTCAGACACCCATACCCATATCCTTTCCTTAATACATGACATCCAGACCCAGCTATCCACCACAACACAAATCCAAGACCAAATGCAGACTAATATCACCAATATAAAATTCACCCTTCAAACATTGACAGACCCACCCATCTCTACACAACCTCCTACCACCCCACTAATCCAGCCCCCTTCCACCTCTGACTCCACAGTGCAACCAGACCTCACCCCAATTGACTTAACTACACCCTTCACCCTCCAAGACACCATACCCCACCACTCCTTCCCCACTCTACCTACCCTTCCCCCACTCATATTACCTCCACCACAATTTACCAACACTTCCAGCCAAACAAACCTCATTCCTTTCCCACCCACCTTTCCCACCCAACCCCACATATTTGTGACCCCACCACTTCCATTTTGACCCTTCACCATTCCATTTTTCCCTTACCCAGAATCATCCACCTCCACTGACCATCCTTCATTTAATTTTCCACCCATGCCTTCTATTTCACCTCTTATCCTACCCCTGACCACTCAACACGATTGCCCCACTTCTACCCCTCCTCTAGACTTCATCACTACAGCCCCCACTTTACCCCCCCAGGATCAATCACCTTCTACTTCTTTCACTCCATTTCTACCAATCTTACCCAGACACTCCTATTACACCCCTCCCTACTTCACCCTCCTCCATGCCATGAGGGACAATGCCTATATCAAGAGGGATGTCCTGAGGGGCATGGCACAACTTCGCCAATCCATTGAATCCCCTTGGCGGCAGAAGCTGAGTGACTTGAAGCTTGCTCACAGCGAGAAACTGAGATATTTCCAAAGGGTGGGAGGAAATTTTGGAGACACTCAATGCGAAGAAGGCTGAGGCAACCTACTATAGAATGACTACAGAGATGGAGAAGGCAAATGCCCAGCATGCGCAATCGAGAGACAGGTTATTAGAAAGGAAACTGAACAATGCTCAAGAGATCAACAAACTCAGTAAGGAGCTTTCAGATGCCAATCTCTTGTATGCTACTAAGAAAATTGAGATTTTGGAACAGAGGGTTGCCTGCCCAACCAATTCAGGCCACCCCTCTCGCCACAGCACCCCCTGAGGCCCCATCTTCTTCCACACAACCAGGGCCATCTTCTTCCACTCCCCCTACCCCTACACCTACACAACCTGTTCCCCCACCTCCTACAACCCCAACTCCGGTACCTCCTCCTGCTCCTACTCAAGCTCTTGCTCCTGTCTCAGTGCCTCCCCCTGTTCAATCTCCTGCCCCCAAAAGAAAAAGGACTCCTTCCAAGAAACCTTCCACCTCCAAAAGAGCCACTACAGCCCAAAAAGGAAAAAGGCCAGCCCCTCCATCCCCACCTCCAAAGGTCACCAGAGATTCTGCTCAGGATGATCCCCATGGTCGCCTACTTTCCAAAGCGGAACGCAGACAGGCTGCTGCTGCCCTTGGTTTGGATCCCACTGAGCTTTTTCCTTCTGACTTAGACTCTGATTCTGCACCACCTATGGATCCAAGTACCAAGACTCCTATTGCTACTCCTTCATCAAGCCCTACTGACCAAACCTATCCTCAAAGAAGGAAAGTTACAGCTAAAAGAACTTCTCACACTGCTGCCTCTCTAAAAATTGGAAAAGAAATATCTGCCCAGTCTGAGGAGGCACCACCAATGAGCCAACCAGAGAAGGGGAAGAGCCCTGCCATTCCTGCAGCAAGGGAACAAGAAAAGTCTTCTGTGGCTCCCCCTAAGCTTGACAAAGGGAAAAGTCCTCTCCTGCCTCAGGTGAAAGAAAAAGATAAATCTCCTGTTGTCCCTCCTGAGCCAGAACAAGCCCAATCCCCTCTCATTCCCCTCACCTCGGCAGGAAGGCCCAAAAGGGAAGAGTCCTAAAGAAAAAAGTCCTATCAAATCCCCTGAGCCAACCACAGATAAATCTTCAGTGATCCCTCCTCCACCAAAGACCAGAAAAATGAGGGTCAAGGCACCAACCATGCCCAAAACTGTGGCCCAAAGAAAGGAAGAGAGGGAACGAAAGAAAAAAGAGGAAGAGGCTTACCTTCAAGAGCATGCCAAGAAGATGGGTTCGGACAAGTTTTGATCCAGATTCTGATTAGATTGTACCTAGGATTTTTTCTGTTTCTGCACTCTTTTGCTTCTATTTTCTTTTAGTTTGTACATTTCTCATTTTTAATAGATTTTCTTCTTTTGTCATTACTATTTTGCTTTGTCTGTTGTGTGTTTTGCTCCATGTTATTTCCCTTTCTTTTTTCAAATAATGGATCTGCTACACATTCACTTTGAACCATTGAGGACACTGCTCCTCATAGGTTTGGGGGTGTGGCAGGCAGACCCTGCCAATGGAATAGTTAACCTAAGTGCAGCAGAGTCATGTGAGTAATATGGAAATGGATCTATGTTCACTTAAGAATCATGATAAATAAGAAATTTAAAATTTCTGCAAACTTTAGACATTATAAACTTTTAATATTTCACATTTCTATGACGAGATCACCAAGGAAACTCACTTGTATCAGCACTAAGTGAATCATTAGAGAGAGAAAAAGGTGAGGACATACTTAAAAGTTCAAAGGAAGACCATAACCAGTGAGAATTGGGCCTACAAAAAATGTTTCTATTCTTTGAGGAGTAACTAAGGCAATTTCTTCTAGTTCTAAGGACTGGCTGAGTCACTGTGCTCACTAGAAGTTAGGCAACTCCAAGTTGAAACAACTGACAGCCCTCATGAGACTTAGGAAAGGATCAAGGCCTTCTCTTGGATAGTTTGAGCCTAAAAAGACCAACCCTAAAGCAACTGCCCTTGTCCATACCCCCTTTGAGCTTTAAATCCTAAATTTCTTTAAAATACACCTGAGTACTAGTACCTGAACCTATGAACCTGATTCAGTCTACCCTCACTCTGAGAATTCAGAAGGTAAAGGAGAAAGAGTTGAAGATGGACTAGCTATGGTCAACATTAGGTGAATGGAGAAGAAGTATCTCAAAATTCTGGCAGTATGGTAACTGAGAACATGGTGGCATTTCAGAAAAGCAAAAACAAAAATAAAAAGAAGAAAATTCCATCAAAAAGAAACAAAAATAATAATGAAGAGGAGTAAGAGAGGAGTCAAGAGAGAACTTTCATTGGAAAATCGAAATCAAGAAGAGAAACTGATCACTTCAAATCTGAAAATCTCAAAGAAGAAGAAAGGAGCTAAAATCAAGAAGGTGAAGTCATGAATCACCTCTTCCACCTACTGATTTCTCAATTTTGAACCCCTTTTCAACTTTCCATTCTTTTTAACCCCACTCAATAAGCCACATTCCAGCCCAGTTAAAAGCCCTTGTGATCCAAAGTTGAGTGAGCTGTCATGTGGAGATAAAGAGTTATCAAATCTATGGTGAGGATCTGTCAATGATGTCAGCACTTAAGAACTCTGCCTATGCTCATGCTTACAAACCCATTTGGGGGATGTAACTGCTCTTGAGCCTGAGAGAAAATGAAACCCTCAACAGTTCTTTATAAGAGTATTCCCTGAAGAGTTTTGGGTCTGATCTTGAATGCATTAGGTATGACCTATAACCTAATTTTTGATCTAATGATGAGCTCAGTGCTGGCACACACTTGTGCAGTTTTCTGTGGCTGTAAACTGATTGGAAATGCTGTGCATTCATGAGAAGTTTATGCTGTTTAAATTTCTGTGCAACCAATGGGTTAAATTTCTTTTATTTTTACTGATTCAAGAGTAAACTAAGTCTGCTCCTTGACTGCTCACTTGATGATATTGCACTTTTGTTAACTGTTTCATTGAGAAGTTTGTGGGTGTCTTCACTGAAAACCCTCAGGAGACTTCACTTCTCCACTAGGAATCACCTAGGGGTTTAAAAGGCTTGGTACATATGCTAAATGTATCCGTGCTCCCTACGAAAGTGGCATTTAATTTTTGTAGTAGATTTAATGTAGCTTTCCTAAGGGACTAGCAAAGATTAGGTTTGGGGGTATGTTAAGACTTGAAAAGTACAACTTTTCACCCCTTAACCTTTGATTAGACCCTTAGCCATCTAATAAGTTCTTGTTAAGTGTTTTATGTAGGTAATAATCAGCAGTGAAATAAGGCCAGGAATCCTGCTAAGGAGCCTATTTTGGCACCAGAAGTCCCTCAGAAGGATGGACTCTGAATCCAGACCTGAAATGGGCCTCGCGCAGCTGACCCAAGCTTTAGAGGATTCAGGAGAAATATGCCCCGCGCAGTCAAACTGAGCTTCCCAAGACTTTACAATAACTTCTCGCGCAGTTGAGTGACTGAAGAGCTTCAGAAGTACAAACTCGCGCAGCTCTCGCAAAGCTCAAGAGTAGAACACATCACGCAGCCTCGCGCAGTTCGCTCAGAACGGCTGAGGAGAGAGAGCTTCAGAAGACTCTTCGCGTAGCTGTCGCACAATAGCCGCGGGATGCAAATATCAGAAGAGAACTCCTCAAACAGTTCTCGTGCTATTCAAGAAGAAAGCATCCTCGCGAAGACAGAGCCATCCTCGTGAAGATCAAATTAAGACATGGAACCTCGCGCAGTTCAAAACTCATTAAAGCCTCGCGAGGAAACTCGCGAAGTCCATTGAAGAGAAGTGCTTGCACAGTTCTTGCGCTATTCAAATCCATCCTCATGAAGATCAACCCAGCGAATGCGTAGCTACCTCATGACTGCTTGAACTCCAACCCCGTGACATCTGAGGCTTTGATGCCTGCTCAACTTCGCAAAGTCCAATCCAGCGAGAGCGCAATTCTCTACCGTGCGATTGCCTGAAGAGCAAACCAAGGCAACTTCGCGACGATTGAAGCTTCAATGCCAAACCATCCTCGTGAAGAGCAAGAGATACCACGCGATAAGTCTAGAAAATAATAGCTACCTAGCGAAGCTCTGAACTTCAACTTAGGTAGAGAACTTTCTAGGAATTTCTAGCGATTAGGGCACGCACTCCCACACTTAAATCTCTATGCACGTGCCTCGAGGCATCCAAGGATCACTATTAGGCCACGTGGCATCGTTAAAATTAGGGTTTCCTAACCCTAATGCACCGCCACACCACTGCTATATAAACCCATACTTAGCTTAGGTTTAGATATCTTGGAACACATCTCATCCCTTAGAGACTTGATCTGAGATCGTTTTTCTTTTCTTTTATAGCTGTAAGTAGTTTTCTTTTTCTTTCTCCTTCTCTCCATAGTCCAGCACTTGCTGGCTATGTCTTTATATGCATTTTGAACTAGCTTAATGGAAGTTTTGTAATAGGATTTTTATATTATGGGATTTGTGTTTGAATGTGACATGCTCTGTGCAAGGCTGCTGCCTTGTGATCCGCCATTGCTTTAGCTGTGATTCAAAGCAATGGAGGACTGATTCTAAGGGCCACTCAGATCCAAGTGACCTGTGTGTTTGGGCTATCATGGTCCTATACAGCCTTAGCCCCACCACAGGACCCACTAGATCTGAAATCCCCATGGGAGCTTGAGCTGGTAGCCTTGTGACCATGGTGGTGGCAGCGATATTCTTGTTTTGTCTTGGGCTCCGTGAGGAGGATAGCCTCTGGGATAGTCTGTGACCATTCAAGTGGACAGGTTATAGCCTTAGGGTGATTCTAATCCACCGATCCAAGATGGATCCTTCTTCTCTGCACCTGAGCTTGTATTAGCCTGGTGGGAGATTGTACAGAGGCAGACTCCCCTATATTTTTATAAATCCGCTATCAGATGTTAGATCTGATCTGGTTATAGAGATTGTAGGCTTGTGACTGGACCATTGTAGCCTCACTCAAGTAATGGACAGCTAGATCGAAGGTTGTACTCAATCTCTTGTTGGTTCTATGTGTCTGGGCTATCATGGTCCTATACAGCCTTAGCCCCACACATAGAGCTTTAGAGGTTGAGGTTCCCTATGGATTCTTGAGCTGGTAGCCTGGATGAAATAGTGCCTACAATGATTAACTTGTTTTGACCTATCTCAGGATTGTGGTTCCCCTATAGGATGTCTTTGATCATTTGAGTAGACAGGTTATAACCTTAAGGGATTGAATCATGGCACAGAGATGGGTTGAATTCTTTCTCCTCAGTGGTGATAACGTAGCCATTGGATAGGATTTCTATAACATCATATCTGAATCTAAGTGACAAAACTCCTCTGATCTAGGCTCAATAACATACTTCTCACCCTTTTATATTTATTTTCCACACTCCATCCATCCTCTCAACCACCCTTTCTATAGTTTAGACATTAGGCTACCTTAGGATCTGTAAACTAAGTGACCTTAAACTCCCTTCCCTTAAGGACTGCCAGATCTGTAGTCAGATCTGGAGGGACTACTAGAGATGGCTCCCTTGGAGCTATAAATCATCTTTTCCTGTGGGACAAACTCTTACTTATCAAAACATGCCACAATGGACCCTGTATCTTGCAGGTCTAGGACTTCTCAGTTGTGCTGATTTCATCCCCTGTTTTATTTTGATTTTAAATTTCTTTTACCACAAATAAATAAAGAAAGCACAGCTGGGGTAGCAACAGTTAGAACCCCTAAGAACCCTTCCAAACCCTTAGGAATCACCCTAGATTTCTTAGGAACCCACCCCGAACCTTTAGAAATCAATCCCAACCCTTAGAACTCGTCCTGAACCTAAACCTAACCTTATCAAGCAATGGATGAGGAGGGGCACATCAGGACTAGCTACAGCCTTCTACTATGATCGAATCTCATACCATTGAAAAGTAGAAGTTATCAACTTTTCAACAGTCCAAGAATCGCCCCAATCAGAGGTATACATCAAAGGATATGGCAAATCGAGCCCGGAGGGCTGAAATGTAAGTTCATGTGGGCCCCCCTAGGGATTTGGTGCAACTAATAGTTGCGCTAGTTATAATTTTGCCTAGCGTAACTATTAGTTGTGTCAGGCCAATTCTCCCATATTTTAAGCTTGGCGCAACTACTAGTTGCGCCAACGTTGAAGGTGGGGCCCACCTTTGCGAACCAACTTCCAGGCACTGTTTAAAATTGTTTTACTGTATATTTGCCTGGTGCAACTATTAGTTATGTCAGGCATATGAACAATAACCTCTGGATTTTTTGCTCAAAAATCGTGATTAGGGTTTGACTTGTTGACCACCTTGATCCTTGGGTTGTGTTTTGCTAGTTTTGTTGCACCCATTCACTACCCATTTACAATCCTTTAAGTGGTTGAAGGCCTCACCCCATCATCCACCATTGGAGGACCTTCTCACAGATCTCAAGGCTCTAAAAACCCTAGGAATCCTTAGATTTAAGATTACCTAATTGCTAACCCCAATTAGCACTTAAGTGGTCTCCCAATTCACCCATTTCCTATAAATAGAGACCCCCACCCCTTGGTTTAGGGGTTGAGAAATTTGCTTAAAAGAGAAAGAGCTCAAAGTGAGAAGTTCTTCCTCCCTTTTGTGTACCATTTTCACCCAAATTCCAGAATCTCCCAACCTCATTTCAAGCTTGTTCTTGCATCCAAACCCCTTAGCCTGGGTGTGTGTGATCCCCTAGCCTCCTTTACCTACCTCTTAGCTTCAAGCCTTAAGAGTTAGAACCCCATTTCCCATCCTACAAGGCCTTTAAAAGCTCATCAAAGCAAGCCACACAAGGCTCTCCTATTGTGCTTCAAGGGCCCGAGAGCTCCAGCTCTCCCCTTTCTTCTCCTATCTCTTTCTAGCTCCCTCCATCCTCCCATTTGTACCATTATGCCGTCGACTTTTCGGTAGGAACGGAGGGGCACAAATAGGATTCTACCCCTTTTGGGCAAGAGGAAGCTATTTTCCTTTCTTTTGCTTTATTTTATTTTTGGCCATAAGTAGAGACCGTGTTAAGCGGGTTGATCGGGTGCCTAACACCTTCCCGATCGATAACCTACCCAAGAGCCTTTGGTGTAGACCAAATTCAGTGTCATATTTTTAGTACTTCAGTGCTCATAAAAATGAACTAGGTTTTCCGGGACACCGAAAGCTCCGGGTGGCGACTTTATTTTTATTTTTTAGCAAGCGCATCGCCGCGACGGGATTGTCACAAATCCCATGGTTGCATAGGAGAGTAACTGTGAAATCAAACCTCAGACCATCCAGATGTTGCCACTTTTCATGGACTGAGTAAAGAAGCCCCTTATAAGCACATAGAAGAGTTTTTATCTTTATTCACAACTTTTAAGATTGTTTGATTGGGAGATGAGGCCACTAAGCTAAGATTATTTCCTTCTTCCCAATGTGCAAAACAAGCCAGTTGAGGAAAAGTATTATTTCCATTGCTCAGTTCCCAACTAAGGACTTTAATGAATCTTGGAAAAGATTTAAAGAACTACTGAGACAATGCCCACACCACCAAATACCCAAATGGCAGCTTGTGAAAAGCTTTTACCACGGGTCAGATTCTAAAAGTAGATATATGGTGGATGCATCTTGTTGTGGCACATATCTCAACAAAATTGATGAGGAAGCATGGTATTTATTTGATGTTATAAGTGAAAACTCCATGCAGCAGGAGAGTCTGACAAGAAATGACATTGAGCCAGCTGCTAGAGCTGCAAAAGCCACTTTAAAAGGAAAATTGTATGAACTTAATGTATACAATGGCCTAGAAAGGAAAGTGGACATTTTGTCACAAAAAGTTAGTATATTACTGAGTGTGGTGCAACCCCCAACAGCTGCACAGGTTGAGGAGGCATGTCTGATATGCCAATCCCCTACACACTCCCTTCTAAACTGTTCCTCTATTGGTCAATACCTACAGTTAGGAATGGAGTATGCCAATGCTGCCCAGTCTTATGGACAGTAACCTGCTGGGTTTGCTTGAACCACTCTAACTTGAGGTGGAGATAAGGCAATTTTCATCAACCCCAACAACAGCAGGCGTTTCCCTATAGACCTAACCAGCAGTACCATCAAGTGTATTTCCCAAGACATTGTTCCCATAGCCAGTGGCACAGCCAAGTCAACTGACTTTACCACCACCACAAACCATAGCCTCCCCCTTTAAGGAGCAGATTTTCTCTTCATTGTAAAACCTCAGCTCCCTATCACAAACATGAATTCTCACGGCCAGTGTATCAAGGAAATAGAGGACCAACTTGGTCAACTCTCAAATACTCTAATAAGAAGGGAAGAGGGCAGGTTCCCGAGTCAAACAATGACCAATCCCAAGGGGCAATTCATGATAGGTGAAGCTTCTTCAACTCATGATGAAGACAAGGCTATCACTACCATGAGGAGTGGTAGAGTGGTAGATAACCAAGTGGTCTTTGAGATAAAAGGAAGTGCAGAAGGAGAGGAACTAGTACCTGTCATGGAGCAACAACAGGATGTGAATAGAGGGGTTGTTGTTGAGCCCCAGCAGAAAAAAATAAATAAAAAGAACAAAAAAATTGATGAGAATGTTAGGGCAGCAGATGAGGTACCAGCAGTACCTCATCTGCCATTTCCTCAAGCTCTTAAAGGCCTTCTCCTTTTAACAAAGGGAATGCTAGGATGGAGGAAATGATGGAAACATTTAAGCAAATAAAAATTAATTTACCTTTGCTTGATGCTATAAAGTAAGTCCTGGCCTATGTAAAGTTCCTGAAGGACTTATGCGCACAGAAGAGAAAAGCTAGAATCCACCTCACTAAGAAAGTATTTGCTGCTAAAAAAGTGCAACGAATTTTGTCCATAGCAGTAGCCAAACTTCAAGACCCTGGGGTACCTATAATCCCCTGCATTATAGGTGATCATACCATAGATAGAGCTCTCTTTTATTTGGGAGTCAGTGTTAACCTACTTCCATACTATGTGGATGAGAAGCTAGGTTTGGGGAGTTAAAACCCACACCTGTGGTTCTCCAGTTGGCTGACAGATCTGAGAGGAGGCCTGTGTGTATTGTAGAGGATGTGCTTGTAGGGGTGGATAAGTTTTTCTACCCACCAGATTCTTAGTTTTAGACATGGAGCCTACAAAGTGCACCACCCCAATACCTGTAATATTTGGCAGGCCATTTCTGGCCACTACCAATGCTTACAATCAGTGCAAGTCGGGAGTGATGGTAGTCACTTTTGAGAATATAAAGGTTAGGCTCAATATTTATAATGCAACTGTTAAGCTCTAAAAAGTACCACTTTTCATCCCTTAACCTGGCCTGTGATGGACCTCTGAGCATGTTAATAATGGTTTTTAGTTGTATTTTTGTAGAAAATAGGAAATAAGAACTTAATGCTGCAATCCATCTTTTTAAGCCAAGAAGAATGAATTTCATGCTAAGTTGTGGAGCTGAGTGAAGATCAGACGATACACCATGGTGGATCACACCATGTGTGCCTCATTACATGCCTAAGTGGGCCTCAGAAGTTCCACAGAAGAGAGGAAGGTGGACTCAGATAGAGGAGATAGCTGCAATAGACACTGCACAGCAGCAGGAACACAAAGAGTAACCACATGAAGCTCTCGCGAGGTTCATTTGATTCATAAATGAGCCTCGCGAATATCTCGCATAGCTCAGGCGAGCAGCAGTCCATCACATCGCATAGTTCAGATCCAAGCATTAAAGACCTTGTGCAGTTCATATGAACCTCGCGAGCTGAAACCTGAAGCAGTAAGGAACTCGCGCAGTTCCAATCTATCCACGCGAGCCGCATAGCAGTTTCTAAAAAGGAACTCTCACAGATCTCGTGTGTTTTATTGAACCTAGCAAGCTGCTGCAACATGAGCTAAAAGTGAACTTGCTTAGTTCACTTAACCTCGTGAGCTACATTGCAGCTTCAGAAAATTGGTCGCACAACTGTCGCGCAAATCCCGCACGCTTCAAGGTCAGAGCCAGCCAAGCGACACATTTAATCATCCTGGCGGGCATCCTCGCGAGCAGCCTAAAGTTGTGCATTCCATCCACGCGAGCTATGTTGTCTCGGATGTGCTGATTTATTATGTGGTATTGGAAGAAAATTAACATCAAAGTGAAATAGAGGATAAAGATATGGTGAAAACAGCAATCCTAAAACATCCTAGACCTGTAAGATACAAGACTTATTGTAGCAAGTTTTGATAAGTAAAAGTTTGTCCAACATAGAAATTGATCTAGAATCCAAAATGGGCTATAATAGTAGGCCTCCAGATCTGGCTACAGATCTGACAGTCCTAAAGAAAGGGAGTTGGGTGTCATGACTATACTAAATTAATCCTAACAAAAGAGAAATGAAGTGCAGCCCTATCCTAAAGAAAGGGTAAAAAAGAAGATGGTGATGGTGTGTGCCAAAATAAAATACACAAATGATGGGAAGTAAGCAGGTTAAGCTAGAGTTAATGCAGTAATGTAACTCAAATTTAGACTTTCTCTACAATGGTCCTTGCTGAGATGCTATTACTAACCTCAGCAAGGTAGAAATATCCAACTTAACCCATGCCATTTGGGGTACTCTTAAGGCTATAGGCTCTCCACTCAAATGGCCATAACCTATCCTATATAGTCTGTCAAATCCCATTGATCAAGCAAGAAGTTGCTAAACTAATCCAGAGGAGTGGACTGATCATTTTCTCAACCACTGGACCAAATCGGGCCATGAATATTATTGCAGACACTATGTATGCCAGTGCTACAAGCTCCCCAGATCTGCGCACAGATCTGACTGACATCCATAGGCATTCCAACCCATAAAGTCCTAAGTGCTTTGCCAAGGCCAACGGCGCACTGTGCCCACAAAAAGGACTAGCAACAAGTTAAATAAAGATTTAAATTCAACAGGTCATTGCTATAAAAGGCATGCAATGACTCAGCCTCAAGCTAGAATTACTACAGAGATATCGGATCTAACATCTGATATCGATCAAGTAAAATAGAGGGGAGCCAATTCCTACACAAACATCCTCATAAGGCTCTAGAAGCTCATGTGCAGAGGAGAAGAATCCTTCTCAGACATGTGGCTTGACACCACCTTAGGGTTATACTCTATCCATTCAAATGGTCACAGGGTATCCGATAGGTCTGTCCATGCCACAGAAATCTGAGAAAGAACATGTAAAGTGCTGCTGCCACCATGGAATCCCAGGGCTACGAGCTCTCTAGATCTAGCTACAGATCCGGCTTGCTATCCATGGGGCTATTGAACCAAGAAAAATCAGATGGTAAACAAGAGATCTACTAGAAACTGAATGGGCTAGTCCCAAAGCATGGATCCTATAGACATCTAAGAAAACCACAAGATCTATAGATTCAACTAGTCATTAAAATAATAATCCATTGATAAAAGCAAAACTTACAATGAACTGTCTCAAGGCTCTAGCCTGTACACAACAGCTCATCCAAAATATCCCAATGTATACAAGGCCTATTACAAAATTGAAATAAGACTAAACCTAGCAACTTAAGAAAGGATTAGCCAGCCAATGTTGGGCTAAGAGAGAAGAAAAATATGAAAAAAAATGATCAAACCCTAATCTTAGCGTACTGGAATTCTCAGCCGACAGAGGATGATGGAAAGATGAAAATACTAAACTCCAAGTACAACTTATATACTTTGTCCATAAGGCCTTAGCTCAAAAGAGAGTAACCCTAATTTTTCCAACAGACGTGGCACTATTACAACTCTTGAATGCTTTGAGATATGCACCTCAAAATTCATGCCTCAAGAAGTGTGCCCTAGCCTTGGGAAATTCCTAAAAGGTCCGTGAGTTAAGGTTGAGAAGTGGAGAGCCCAAGCTTCGCGGGGCTGGCATCTGCATTAATTCACTCACACAGTTATTTTGCCTTCATGGAGGAGCGTTTGGCTTAGGAGGTTTATTCACTCGCATAGTAAGTTCTCAGTTGATCGCGTAGTTGCTTTGCACTGCAATGCTGTCATGGAGGTGATTTGGAAATGCCTGAATTTCTTGCATAGTAGAGCTTCAGAAGTTCTCTCTCGCTGGATACTTGCACAAGTAGGCTCCTGTGCTCTCGTAGTAACTAGCTAGGCTTCAAAGTGCGCGAGAGCTACACGAGGAAAATTTTGGGCGTCTCTCTCTTCCAGGGCTTTCCAAGAACTCTGCGAGGTGACAAATTGTTTGTAATGCATATGGACTCGCTATGTTCTACACGCGGCTGCTTTAAGGCTTGATCTCCACGAGAGTTTTTCGAGCACAAATTCTGAGGGTTTTAAGACGTGAGATCTTCACGATGTCTCTACTACTCTACTCTTGACTATGCGTCCTATCTGCATGAGGGCAGCTTCCACTACATCCTTAGCTCCACGAGGGAGCTCCTTAACTCTGCAAGATGATTCTTTTGATCGTCTAATGCCTTACACTTGCTGCTATTGCAGCTTCCTCCATTCTCAGCTAGCTTCTTTCATCTACTAGACTTTTGGTCAATGATAACCAGCAAACGAGTCATCATGGTGAGCACTATCAGGGTGTTCCATTAGGCTTTGGCTCAGCTGCCATCTTTGCATATTTTATTTCTCTTCTTTGGACCAATAAGCAGGGATTTTGTATTAAGTTGCATAGTTTATTGCTAACTACAAAATACACTTAACAAATGATTATTAGTACACTTCAAGGTTCAGCAAAAGCTAGGTTAAGAGGTGAAAAGTGATACTTTTCAGTGAATAACACACCCCCAAACCTAAACTTTGCTAGTCTTTGAGCAAAGGAGAAATTAAAACAACTACTCTAAGAATTTAAATGCCACTATTGTAGGGAACACAGATGCATTTAGCTTATGCATCAAGCCTTTTAAACCCCTACATGATTTAGCTTATGCATCAAGCCTTTTAAACCCCTACATGATCCCTATTGGAGGAGTGAAGTCTCTTGAGGGTTTTCAATGAAGATACCCACAAACTTCTTAGTAAAACAATTAGCAATAGTGTAAAATTATCAAGTCAGCTGGTAAGAAACAGAGCATCAGTTCACCTTTGATTTAACAAAAAAAATATGAGGAATTTGAACATATGATATGCACAGACATTTAATCACTATAACTTTTACATAGATGCACATCATTTCCAATTAGCTCACAACAAGGGAAAACATCACATGTAAGTCAGTACTGAGCTCATCATTAATTCAAAAATTAGGTTATAGGCCATGCTGTTGTTTTCCTAAGTGTGCATGATTTATTTGTATTTTGAAAACAGATTTTTCAAAGTATGGATTATACTGAAATTGGAAAACTAAAGAAAAAGGAAATATCAGCACAGAGAGAAATCAATTAACTTGCAAGGTCACGGCCAATTATAGAAAGTTTTAAATGTAAGTGATTAAAAGATCGTCCACAGAGAATTGATTTAAAATGTATGGTAAACCTCCAGATCTGGCCTCTAATCCTATCTACAAAGCAAGTAAGATGGAAGGTTGAATTTGTCACATTAACTAAATTATCTAAAAGTAAAATTTAAACTAAGTGATCCAGATCCGAGTTAGGGGAATTGGATGCAAAATTAATAAGAATGGAGAAATAACAGCTAACTTAAGCTTAGTAATTGATTGTAGAATGAGAAATAGTGTAACACAGTTGAGAAAGTATCAAATCTTCATCTGGCTATCAGCTCAGATGTAAGAGAAAATAATCCAATTCAAGGATTAGAATTGAGTTCTATTCATCCCTTGTCATGGACACAGATCATCCAATAGTTTTCTTCTTCAATCCAAAGTCTTAATTCAGAACATAAGCACCACTACAAATGTTGTAAGAACCAGGTTACAAACACAGATTCTCACAGGGATAGTGAATTAAGGGAAATTGCTTAAAAATAGCAAATCTAAAGGAATCTAATGAGTGAGGAGATCACAATGAACCCTCAACATGTATCCGATTGAGAATGTACTGATGAAAGCAACCTTTTCAAACCACCATTACAATTACTGAACACAGCTTACAATAGCTCTCGGATTTGTAGTCTTGAATTACACAAATATCTCACAGTTCTTAGTTACAGACAAAGGCTAGGCTATTATAGAGGTTTCAGACAAGCTATCTTGATCTGAATGGGATCATGGGGTAGCAGGAATGAAACTCAAATTCTGGATGCCCAAATTGGGCAAATAGTTCGTCTATTTATAGTTTTCCCCAAGTCCAGCTCAGATGTGCATCAACGAATCAGAATTGGTTAAATCCATATCAACTAATAGGAGTCGAGCACAAGGATCTAGATCTGTTCTAGCCAATCAAAACTGCTTGAACTGGTTCAGTCAATCAGGGGACAGAGGCATCAAATTCTGTTAGGTAATTCAAAAATCTGTTTGAGCTTCTAAAAGTTCCCGCCAAGTAATTTCATCTTTGGGTGTTCACATGGAGTGAAATATGCCTCTGGTTCGTGCTCAAAATTTTCCAAAATGCCCCTAGGTTTTTAAATGCATTGGGGCACGTGCAGAGATTATTAAAATGCCCTTACAGATGCTGGGAATCTTTAGAATATGATTTCGCACAGATTGGGGGCCTTTTCGAAAGGAACTGTAATTTTTGGAGCTCTATTCGCATAGATTGGGGGCCTTTTCGAAAGGAACTTTACCTTTCTGGAGCTCTATTCGCACAAAAATGGTGTTGTTCGTAAGGAGTTTTCTTCTTTTCAAAAGGATCATCAGCAAGTTTGTTCCTTTCGAATAGATTTCAGGTGCTCTTCGAAAACCAAGCCTGGAGCTTTAGTTCTTTTCACAGTGTTCAGGTTCTTTTCGAATAGATCAAGAATCCTTTCGAATAGCATTCTGTAGTGCATTCTTCCTTTCGAATAGCTCCAAACCTATTTTCAGGTTGAAACCAGGCCTTTGTCTTCTTTAGTTTAGGCATTTTGACAGCCAGTGAGGCTATCCCTTCTCCTTCTTCCTCCAGATCAAGATGGGTCCTCATCTTTTTGGCACTTTTAAGCTACTTTCAGGGTTAAGCCTGCCTTTATTGTTAGCTGTAAAACAAACACTTAAAGCACTTATTTGGTCTCTCAAAGGTCTATCAAGGCCCAGGTTAAGAGGTGGAAAATGGTATTTTCCAGTTCTCAACACATGCCCAATACATTCAACATCAGACTCAATGCTCACCAGGGTAGACTCTCACAAGGGACTTTAAAGGTTTTCATTTTCTCTCAAGCTCAAAAGCAGTTACAGGCCCCAAATGGGTCTGTAAGCATGAGCATAGGGAAAGCATTTAAGTTCTGGCATCATTGGCTAATCCTCACCATAGATTGGATAACTCTTTGTCTCTGCATGACAGCTCATTCAACTTTGGATTACAGGGTCTTTTCACTGGGTTGTAATGTGGCTTATCGGCTAGGTTATAAGGAATGGAAGGTTGAAAAGGGCTCCAAAATTGAGAAATCAGTACGTGAAGGAGGTGATTCATGACTTCACCTTCTTTAGCTCAGCACCTTTCATTTTCTTTAAAACTCTTCAGACTTGAAGTGGCCAACTTCTCCTCTTGTTTTCAATTTTTTCAATGAACTTTTTATTGTTTGTTATTTCTCCAGTGTGAAAAGAAACAATGATGGATTCAGCATATCTGAAAGAAATCAAGACCTGCAAGATATAGGGCCTGTTGTAGCAAGTTTTAATAAGTAAGAGTTTATCCCACAGGGAAAAATGGCCTAAAGCTCCAAGGGAGCCATCTTTAGTAGGTCCTCCAGATCTAACTACAGATCTAGCAATCCTAAATGGAAGGGGATTTAAGGTCACTATTGTTTAAATCCTATGGTAACCTAATGCCTAAACTACATAAATGGTTGAGAAGAATGGAGTGTGAGAAAATAAATATAAAAAGGGTGAGAAGTAAGCTATTAGGTACAGATCTTATGGGTTTTATAACTCAGACTTAGATATGCTGCTATAGAGGTCCTGTCCAATGGCTACATTATCACCACAGAGGAGAAAGGATCCAACTCACCCCTGTGCCATGATCCAATCCCTTATAGCTACAACCTGTCCACTCAAATGGTCACAGACTATCCAATAGGGGAACCACAGTCCATAGATGGGTCAGAACATGTTTATCATTGTAGGCACTACTTCATCCAGGCTACCAGCTCAAGAATCCATAGGAACCTCAACCTCTAAATTTCTGTGTGTGGGGCATAGGCCTGCATATGTGCACTAGCCTGGACACACAGGACCAGCAAGAGTTCGAGTACTAGCTTTAGATCTAGCTGTTCACTACTTTAGAGAGACAGCAGTGATCCAGTCACAAGCCTATAATCTCTACAGCCAGATCAGATCTGCCATCTGATCGTGGGTCTATACAAATACAGGGGAGTCTGTCTCTACACAATCTCTCATAGGGCTACAAGCACAAGTGCAGAGAAGAAGAATCTGTCTTAGATCTGTGGATTGGCCTCACCCTAGAGCTATAACCTGTCCACTTAAATTGCCACAGACTATCTACAGAGGCTATCCTCCTCACAGAGGTCTGAGACAGAACAAGTAGATTACTGCCACCACCATGTTCACAAGGCTACCAGCTCAAGCTCCCATAGGGATTCAGATTTAGTGGATCCTGTGGTGGGGCATAGGCCTGCATATGTGCACTAGCCTGGACACACAGGTCACTTGGATCTGAGTAAACCCTTAAAAATAATCCTCCATTGCTTACAATAAACTTAGCAATGGAGGATCTCATGGCAGCAGCCTTGTATAGAACAACCCTCAAACACCAATCCCGTACACGTATAACATCCTATTATAAAACTTCATTAAAACTATTCCAAATAGACATACAAAAGCATAGCCAGCAAGTGCTGAGCTATGGAGAGAAGAAAAACGGAAAAAGATACTGCCTAAACCATAACCTTAGCCTACAGGAACTCTACAGCCGATTCAAGAAGATAGGAGGAATTCAGCCCTCACCTCCCCTTGAAACCTAAACTAGGCTGAGGCTTATATAGCAGTCGGCTATGGGAGCATTAGGGTTAGGAAAACCCTAATTTTAATGATGCAAATGTGACCTATTTCTGTTCCTTGGATGCCTCAGGGCGTGTGCACAGAGATTGGAGCATTAGAGTGCGTGCCCTAGTTGCTGGAAGTTCCCAAACTGCCCCTGCAGAAGTGGGGGAAAGTTAAGATCCCAAGCCTCGCTAGGTAGCAACGGTTTCCAGGTCTTGTCGCGTGATAGAGTGGTCGTCGCGGGATTGAATTGACTTGAAGCTCCTGCAGTCGTGGGATAGATAGTTTGGTCATCGCGGGAATGCTCTGGTCGTCGCGGGATTGCGCTTTCCATTTGAGTGGCGCGAGAATCGTGTGCGCAATTCGTTCCTTAGTGAATCTCGCAGGGATCCCCGCTAAGAAGCAATTGCATCAACCTCTAGATTGCGCGAGCAGTCCCCTGAGGATCTGCATCCCGTGGCCACTGCGCGATAGCTGCGCACAGAAGTGCCTAGAGCTCTCTCTCCTTAGCTTGTCTGAGCGAATCACGCGAGGATTAAATGCTCCTCTCTTGAACTACGCGAGCGCTTACAACTGAGCCTCGCGAGAACTACACGAAGTCTACTTCTCAAGCCCTTCTGTCATTAATCTGCGCTAGAACAGCGCAAGCAATTGGTGTGCTACCTTGAGAAACTCGCGACAACTGTGCGAAGCATTTTTCTCTGAATCACTTGAACCTTGCAACATCTGTGCGAGGCTCATTTCTTGACTTGTTGCTGCTGTGCTTTGCCTATGCTGCAGCCAAGTTCTCTGTCTGGATCTAACTTCCTTTCTTCTGAGGAACTTCTGGGGCCCACTTGGGAATTCAATGTGTACATCCAGGTATGTTCTACCTTGGTGTTTCTTTAATTTGTGAATGGGTTACCAGTTGCTTGGAGTTCTGGTGTAAAAGTAGGCTTCTTAGCAGGGTTAGGGCCTTATCTGCAGCTGCTGCTTATTACCTACAAAATAGTCTTAACACACATTTATTAAATGACTAAGGGTCTAACAGAGGTTAAGGGGTGAAAAGTGGTACTTTTCAGGTCTTAACACACCCCCAAACCTAATCTTTGCTAGTCTATTAGCAAAGCTTTACCTAAACATCTACACCTTAATTAAATACCACTTTCATAGGGATCACGGGTACATTTAGCATATGTACCAAGCCTTTTAAACCCCTAGGTGATCTCTAGTGGAGGAGTGAAGTCTCCTGAGGGTTTTCAGTGAAGATACCCACAAACTTCACTATTAAAATAGTTAAAAGTGGTGCAGTCAATGACAAAACAAATTTCAATGAATAAAGCATCAATCCACATCTCTTTAGAATTCAGAGGAAATTGTAGCAGTAATTCAGGCCATTTAAAACTCAAAATTTTTAGCATGTGTTTGCATTTACACTAATCATTTTACATTAGAAATTCAATGTGCACATATTAGTACCAAACTTGCCTTAAATTTGAAAATCAGGTTGGATACAACCCCAATGAAGTTACAAGTCAAACCCAATTCTCACCAGGGCTATCTCTCAACAATGAATATCTAGGGGTGTTCACATTTAAAGAAGCTCAAGAGCAGTTACAGACCCCAAATGGGCTTGCAAGCATGAGCATAGGTAAAGCTACTGATTTCTGACATTCTCATGACTTTTCACCATATATTAGGCACTCCCTCATCTCCACCTGACACCTCATTTCTCTAAGGATCAACAAGGTCTTTTGATGGGCTGTAATGTGGCTTATGGGTGAGGTTTATAAAGAATAAAAGGATAGAATGGATCAAATTTGAGAAATCAACAGGATAGGAGGTGAGTCATGACTTCACAACCTTCATTTCAGCACTACTTCATCTTCCTTGACATTTTTCGGATTCAAAGTGGCCAACTTCTTTTCTTCTTTTCAATATTTTTTTTTTATTATTTTTTATTATAATGAACTACCACACAAATACCACCAACACACTGTTGTTCATAGGTTACTTTTCTTTTCCTTCCACCAAATGTTGGACCACTCTCACTACCTTCAACTCCTCCTTTACCTTCTGAATTATCAGAGTGAGGGTAAGGTTGAATCAGGTCATGAGGTTAAGGTGCAAGTACTCTAGTGTTTGTTAAAGAAAAATAGGACTTTTTGAGGCTCAAAGAGTGTATGCAAAAGGGCAGTTTTAAAAGGTTGGGTTTTCAGGCTCAAACTATCCAAATGAGGGCCTTGAATCATTTTCTTAGTGTCATGAGTGCTGTCAGCCAGTTTTAATTTGGAGGTGCCTAACTTCTAGTAAAAAGTGCTGAGTCAATCAAACCTTAGAGCAGAAAAAATACCAAAAACACTCTTCAACAGAAATTGATGGGCCCAAATCTCACTAGATATGGTCCTCTTTTTTTAACTCATGGAGTGTATTTTCACCTTTTTCTCTCCTCTTAGATTTACTAGGTACTAATTTAAAATTTCTGATGTTAGCTTCATGGTGGTGCTACGATTTTAAAATTTTCAGTTTTGAAATGTCTGTAAAAAATTTTTAATTTTCCACAAATTTCCTTATTGCAGCAAGTTAGGTGGAAATTGACTTTATTCATCCCAATTACACCACCACTACTACACTAAAGTTAACTATTCTATTGGCAGACCTACCCTGCCACACCCCCAAACCATGAGGAGCAGTGTCCACACTGGGTCAAAGGTTAGAAAGTACAGGGTAATAATCATGAACAAGGATTAAATATACACAAAGCAATATGAAAAAAAAAATTATTCTATTATTGTTGCTACCCCTGCTGTGCTTTCTTTATTTGTTTGTGGTAAAAGAAATTTAAAATCAAAATAAAATAGAAGATGAAATCAGCACAACTGAGAAGTCCTAGACCTGCAAGATACAGGGTCCATTGTGGCAAGTTTTGATAAGTAAGAGTTTGTCCCACAGGAAAAGATGATCTACAGCTCCAAGGGAGCCATCTCTAGTAGTCCCTCCAGATCTGACTACAGATCTGGCAGTCCTTAAGGGAAGGGAGTTTAAGGTCACTTAGTTTACAGATCCTAAGGTAGCTTAATGTCTAAACTACAGAAAGGGTTGAGAGGATGGATGGAGTGTGGAAAATAAATATAAAAGGATGAGAAGTATGTTATTGAGCCTAGATCAGAGGAGTTTTGTAACTTAGATTCAGATCTGATGTTATAGAAATCTTGTCCAATGGCTACGTTATCACCATTGAGGAGAAAGGATCCAACCCATCTCTCTGCTATGATTCAATCCCTTAAGGTTATAACCTGTCCACTCAAATGGTCACAGACTATCCGATAGGGGAACCACAATCCAGGGATGGGTCAAAACAAGTTAATCATTGTAGGCACTATTTCATCCAGACTACCAGCTCATGAATCCATAGGGAACCTCAACCTCTAAAGCTCTATGTGTGGGGCTAAGGCTGTATAGGACCATGATAGCCCAGACACAGAACCAGCAAGAGATTGAGTACAACCTTCGATCTAGCTGTCCATTGCTTGAGTGAGGCTACAATGGTCCAGTCACAAGCCTACAATCTCTATAACCAGATCAGATCTAATATCTGATAGCAGATCTGTACAAATATAGGGGAGTCTGCCTCTGTACAATCTCCCACCAGGCTAATACAAGCTCAGATGCAGAGAAGAAGGATCCATCTTGGATCGAAGGATTAGAATCACCCTAAGGCTATAACCTGTCCACTTGAATGGTCACAGACTATCCAAGAGGCTATCCTCCTCACGGAGCCCAAGACAAAACAAGAATATCGTTGCCACCACCATGGTCACAAGGCTACCAGCTTAAGCTCCCATGGGGATTTCAGATCTAGTGGGTCCTGTGGTGGGGCTAAGGCTGTATAGGACCATGATAGCCCAGACACACAGGTCACTTGGATCTGAGTGGCCGTGAGAATCAGTCCTCCATTGCTTCGAATCACAGCCAAAGCAATGGCGGATCACAAGGCAGCAGCCTTGCACAGAGCATCTCACAATCAAACACAAATCCCATAATGTAAAAATCCTATTACAAACTTCCATTAAACTAGTTCAAAATGCATACAAAGACATAGCCAGCAAGTGCTGGACTATGAAGAGAAGGAGAAAGAAAAAGAAAAACTACTTACAGCTACAAAAGAAAAGAAAAAATGATCTCAGATCAAATCTCTAAGAGATGAGATGTGTTCCCAGATCTGTTCCGAGATATTCCAAGATGTCTAAACCTAAGCTAAGTATGGGTTTATATAGCAGTGGTGTGGCGGCGCATTAGGGTTAGGAAACCCTAATTTTAATGATGCCACGTGGCCTAATAGTGATCCTTGGATGCCTCGGGGCACGTGCACAATGATTTAAGCATGGGAGTGTGTGCCCTAATCGCTAGAAATTCCCAGAAAGTCCTCTGCTGAAGCGATGGAAGTTGGAGTTTAGAGCTTCACTAGGTAGCTATTGTTTCCTAGACTTGTCGCGTGGTAGCTCTTGCTCTTCACGAGGATGGTTTAACATTGAAGCTTCAACCGTCGCGAGGTTGCCTTGGTTTGCTCTTTAGGCAATCGCGCGATAGAGAATTGCGCTCTCGCTGGATTGGGCTTCGCGAGGTTGAGTAGACATCAAAGCCTCAGATGTCATGGGGTTGGAGTGCAAGCAGTCGCGAGGTAGCTGTGCATTCACTGGGTTGATCTTTGCGAGGATGGATTTGAATAGCTCGAGAACTGTGCGATCACTTCTCTTCAATGGACTTCGCGAGTTACCTCACGAGGCTTTAATGAGTTCTGAACTGCGCGAGGTTCCATGTCTTAATTGATCTTTGCGAGGATGGCTCTGCCTTCGCGAGGATGCTTTCTTCTCGAATGGCGTGAGGAGTTCTCTTCTGATAATTACATCCCGCGGTGACTGCGCGACTACTGTGCAAGGAGTCTTCTGAAGCTCTCTCTCCTTAGCCGTTCTGAGCAAACTGTGCGAGGTTGAGAGAGGTCTACTTTGAACTGCGCGATGTGTTCTACTCTTGAGCTTCGCGAGAGCTGAAGTTTGTGCGAAGCTCTTGATTACTCAGCTGAGAAGTTATTGTAAAGTCTTGGGAAGCTCAGTTGGACTACGCGAGGCTCATTTCAGGTCTGGATTCAGGGTCCATCCTTCTGAGGGACTTCTGGTGCCAAAACAGGCTCTTTAGCAGGATTCCTGGCCTGATTTCACTACTGATTATTACCTACATAAAACACCTAACAAGAACTTATTAGATGGCTAAGGGTCTAATCAAAGGTTAAGTTAAGGGGTGAAAAGTGATACATTTCAGGTCTTAACACACCCCCAAACCTAATCTTTGCTAGTCCCTTAGCAAAGCTACATTAAATCTACTACAAAAATTAAATGCCACTTTCGTAGGGAGCACGGATACATTTAGCATATGTACCAAGCCTTTTAAACCCCTAGGTGATCCCTAGTGGAGGAGTGAAGTCTCCTGAGAGTTTTTAGTGAAGACACCCACAAACTTCTCAATGAAACAGTTAACAAAAGTGCAATATCATCAAGTGAGC
Source organism: Chloranthus sessilifolius (assembly GCA_021018995.1). Taxonomy (NCBI): domain Eukaryota; kingdom Viridiplantae; phylum Streptophyta; class Magnoliopsida; order Chloranthales; family Chloranthaceae; genus Chloranthus; species Chloranthus sessilifolius. Next base: position 48,249,056 of record CM037596.1, read on the forward strand.
AGTCAAGGAGCAGACTTAGTTTACTCTTGAATCAGTAATCATAAAAGAAATTTAATCCATTGGTTGCACAGTAATTTAAACAACATAAACTTCTCATGAATGCACAATATTTCCAGTCAGTTTACAATCACAGAAAACTGCACAAGTGTGAGCCAGCACTGAGCTCATCATCAGATCAAAAATTAGGTTATAGGTCATACATAATGCATTCAAGATCAGACCCAAAAACTTTCCAGGGCATACTCTCATAAGGGTCTTGTTGGGGGGTTCATTTTCTCTCAGGCTCAAGAGCAGTTACATCCCCTAAATGGGTCTGTAAGCATGAGCATAGGCAGAGTTCTAAAGTGTTGACATCATTGGCAGATCCTCATCATAGATTGGATAACTCTTTATCTCCACATGACAGCTCACTCAACTTTGGATCACAGGGGCTTTTAACTGGGCTGTAATGTGGCTTATGGAGTGGGGTTAAAAAGAATGGAAGGTTGAAAAGGGGTTCAAAATTGAGAAGTCAGTAAGTGGCAGAGGTGATTCATGACTTCACCTTCTTGAATTCAGCTCCCTTCATCTTCTTTGAGATTTTCAGATTTGAAGTGATCAGTTTCTCTTCTTGATTTTGATTCTCCAATGAAAGTTCCTCTTGACTCCTCCCTTACTCTTCTTCATTATTGTTTTTGTTTCTTTTTAATGGAATTTTCTTCTTTTTATTTTTGTTTTTGCTTTTCTGAAATGCCACCATGTTCTCAATTACCATACTGCCAGAATTTTGAGATACTTCTTCTCCATTCACCTAATGTTGACCATAGCTAGTCCATTTTCAACCCTTTCTCCTTTGCCTTCTGAATTCTCAGAGTGAGGGTAGACTAAATCAGGTTCATAGGTTCAGGTACAAGTACTCAGGTGTATTTTGAAGAAATTTAGGATTTAAAGCTCAAAGGGGTATGGACAAGGGCAGTTGCTTTAGGGTTGGTCTTTTTAGGCTCAAACTGTCCAAGAGAAGGCCTTGATACTTTCCTAAGTCTCATGAGTACTGTCAGTTGTTTCAACTTGGAGTTGCCTAACTTCTAGTGAGCGCAGTGACTCAGCCAATCCTTAGAACCAGAAGAAATTGCCTTAGTTATTCCTCAAAGAATAGAAAAAAAATTTTATAGGCCCAATTCTCACTGGTTATGGTCTTCCTTTGAACTTTTAAGTATGTCCTCACCTTTTTCTCTCTCTAATGATTCACTTAGTGCTGATACAAGTGAGTTTCCTTGGTGATCTCATCATGAAAATGTGAAAAATTAAAAGTTTATAATGCCTAAAGTTTACAAAAATTTTAAATTTTTTATTTTTCATGATTCTTAAGTGATCATAGATCCATTTTCATATTACTCACATGACTCTGCTGCACTTAGGTTAACTATTCCATTGGTAGGGTCTGCCTGCCACACCCCCAAACCTATGAGGAGCAGTGTCCTCACTGATTCAAAGGTGTCTGTGCAGCTAATTTATTGAAGGCATAATAAAAGGAAACAGCAAGAAAGAAAACAACCAAAAACCGAGAACTGGACGGAATAATCAGAACAAGAAAATTTCATTAAGCCTAAAAAGAAAATTACAAAAAGAAAGAAGGGAGGAGAGAGGGATCAAGGATGGGGGGGGTGAGAAGGTTGTGGAAGGGGTTGAGTGGAGGGGGTAGGGGATGGTTCTATTTTTTGCTTTTTCTTCTGTGGCTGGAGCTTTTCCTCCTCCTCCTTAGCCAGGATCTGCTGAACCTCCTCATATTCATCCCAGAGGGGTTGTAGGGGGTCCGGCTCTTTCGGTGGGGGCGGTTCCAACCACATCGGGTAAAACTTGTTAGGCTGCGCATTAGGCTTGTCATCTGCCATTGTTAGGACAAGGGAAGGACCGCTAGGGTGAGAGGAGAAAGGATGAGATGAATATGAAAGGGGCTCCCTGAGTATTTAAAGACAAGGATGGTGGAAGATGAAACGGTGGAATAACATCCAAGTCGCCGCAATTAATTGAGAGTGAGTTGGGAAACGACAAGTCCCAGCAATCAGCGTGAGAAATGACAAATGCATTTGACTCGCACAGCTGGGCAAGGGGATCACGAGATAACTGAATCTCGCGATGATGGATGTTGGAGCTTGAAGTGCGCGAGAGACTCTGCAGCATTTGTTGAAGCTCGCAACAGTAAAATAAATGTTCTATGTGAATTGCGCGAGAGCTTCCCAAATCTCAATTTGGAATGCGCGAGGGTTTAGTACCAAACAGGGCCAATACAGGTAGTGTAGCATACTCATCAAAAATATTCAAATACTATGCATTCAATTCAAAAATCAGCAATTCGCAGAAGAAGAAGAATAAATTATACCAATCCCACATAAACTCTATCAAGCTCAACATATTCAAACTCCCCATAAACACTACAATTTCCTAAAAATTATTGAAGAAACAAAAGTAGTATAGTACAACATGGACACAACTGTGGGTCAGGTAGATGTAGGGGTCCCATGAAAATGAATAGTGTTCAAAGGGTCAGCAGGTTTTTCGATACAAGGCTTAAGCCTCTGACCATTCACTTTGAAGGTCCTCCCAGATTTGGGATCCTTGACTTCCATAGCACCAGATGGGGAAACATTTAATACAACGTAGGGACCTTCCCATTGGGATTTTAATTTGCCAGGAAAGAATTTTAATTGGGAGTTGAACAACCAAACCTTACCACCAGATATGAGGCTTTTTCTCAGCAAGCCCTTGTCAAAGAAAGCTTTGAACCGTTCCTTGTAGATCCTGGCATTGGTGTACGCATCCATCCTCAGCTCATCCAATTCAGTCAGCTGTAATGACCTGTGATGACCAGCAGAAGTTAGGTTCATATTTAAATTCTTAATGGCCCAATATGCCTTGTGTTCTAACTCTACTGGGAGATGGCAAGCCTTGCCATAGACCAGTCTAAATGGGGACATTCCGATGGGGGTCTTATAGGCAGTCCTCTAAGCCCACAGTGCATCGTTCGATTTGCCCAATCTCTCTCTTCCTTCTTTTCTCAAGGATGTGCTTGATCTCCCTGTTGGAAATTTCAACTTGCCCACTTGTCTGTGGGTGGTAGGGAGTAGCAATCCTATGGGTCACAGAATATTTCTTGAGCAAGCTCTCAAAATTTTTGTTACAGAAATGGCTACCCCCATCACTGATGATAGCTCTAGGGGTTCCAAATCTGGAGAAAATGTGCTGCCTTACAAACTTGAGGACCACCTGATTGTCATTGGATCTTGTGGCAATGGCTTCTACCCATTTGGAAACATAATCCACTGCCACTAAGATGAACTGATAACCATTAGAAGGAGGAAAGGGGCCCATGAAGTCTATACCCCATACATCAAACAATTCTACAACAAGGATGGGCTGCAAAGGCATTGAATTTCTTTTGGACAGCCCTCCTAATTTTTGACATCTCTCACATGCCTTGCAGTGTGTATATGCATCTTTGAATAAAGAAGGCCAGTAAAACCCACACTGTAGGACCTTGTCAGCTGTTTTTCTCCCACTAAAGTGGCCTCCACAGGCATTTTCATGGCACATGGCCAGAATACTGGGGGCATCACTTTCGGGAACACATCTTCGGATGATTTGGTCTGCACAGTACTTGTATAGGCAAGGTTCCTCTCAGAAAAAATATTTGACCTTTGAGAAAAATAGGTCTTTGTCCATTTTGGTCCAGTGGGCAGGAATCTTTCCTATAACTAGATAATTGACAATGTGTTCAAACCAAGGGACCAAGAATTGGATGGAAAATAATTGCTCATCCGAGAAGGCATCATTTGTAGGACTATCGAGGCATTTCTCTAAGACAATTCTGGACAAGTGGTCAGCCACCACATTCTCCACACCCTTTTTGTCCTTGATTTTGATGTCAAACTCCTGCAGCAGGAGCATCCATCTAATCAGCCTAGGCTTAGCATCTTTCTTGGACAATAGGTACTTCAATGTTGAATGGTCAGTGAAGATTACAGTTTTAGATCCTAGTAGATAGGCTCTAAATTTGTCAACAACATAAACCACTGCCAGAAGCTCTTTCTCAGTTGTGGTATAGTTCAGTTAAGCTTCAGCAAGTGATTTGCTGACATAAGCAATGACCACAGACAGCTTATCCTTTCTTTGGCCCAAAACAGCACCTATTGCCAAGTCTAATGCATCACACATCAGCTCAAAAGGCAGGGTATAGTCTGGTGTTTGGAGTACAAGGGCAGAGGTGAGGCATATTTCAATGTTTCAAAAGCCTTAAGACATTCAGCAGAAAAGTCAAAGGGCACATCCTGGCAGAGCAGGTGGTACAATGGCTTAGCAATTTTACTGAAGTCCTTAATGAACCTCCTGTAAAATCCTGCATACCCAAGGAAAGATCTGATTTGTTTGACTGTTTTTGGAGGGGGCAAATTAGCAATGAGGTCAACTTTGGCCTTGTCTACCTCAAGCCCTTCTTTAGAGACTACATGGCCCAACACAATGCCTTGTGTTACCATGAAGTGGCTCTTTTCCTAGCTTAAGACCAGATTAGTCTCCTCACATCTTTGCAAAACTAGGCTGAGGTGTTGTAGACACTGGCCGAAACTGTCCCCATAGATAGAAAAATCATCCATAAAAATATCCAAAAACTTGTCAATCATATCAGAGAATATGGCATACATACACCTCTGAAAAGTGGTTGGTGCATTACAAAGCCCAAAAGGCATCCTTCTGTAAGCAAAGGTGCCAAAAGGACAGGTAAAGGTGGTTTTCTCTTGGTCTTGAGGATGTATCGGGATTTGGTTGTACCCTGAGTACCCATCAAGAAAACAGTAAAAAGATTTTCCAGCCAATTTGTCTAAAATTTGATCAATGAAGGGGAGAGGGAAATGGTCCTTTCTGGTCTTAGAGTTGAGCTTCCTATAATCAATGCACACTCTCCAGCCAGTGGTCTCCCTGGCTGGTCTCAACTCTCCAGTTTCAGTCTTAATCACTGTTATGCCAGATTTCTTGGGTACCACTTGGATAGGTGCCACCCAGTGAGAATCAGAGATGGGGTAAATCACCCTTGCATCTAGCAATTTAATGATCTCCTTGAGGACCACTTCCTGCATGTGACGATTTAACTTCCTCTACATTTCCCTAGGGGGTAGTGCTCCCTCCTCAAGATGAATCCTGTGCATGCAGATTGATGCATCTATTCCTCCCAGATCGGCAATGGACCACCCAGTAGCTGAGGTACTGCTGGTTCCTCAACTGCTAGCCCATGACTACACTTCTATTTTTTTCTTTTTTCATGTTTTTCCTCCTGCTGTGGCTCAACTACAGCCTCTTTATTTTTCTCCTGCTGCAGGGTGGCAGGCAATTCTTGGCTTTGTGTTCCAACAACATCTCTATCATGATCATGTGCATCATCTATGTGATGACCATTACCTACAGTTGTCTATCGACTGCCCGGACCTTAGGGTAATGTGACATTGGTTCCCTCAAAACTTGAGGAAGCTTCTTCGATTAAAAACTGACCCTTAGGGTTAGCAACTGGCTGGCAGGGCAACCTCCCTTCATCTCTCCTAGCCAAGGCATTTGAAATTTGGCTTATCTGTTCTTCCATTTTCTGGAGGCTCTGACCATGAGAGTCCACCGTCTGAACCAAGGATCCTAGGTTTTGCAATGAAGTCAATACCTGGTCCTCAAAGGAAGCATTTCTTAGCTGAGAGTGGGGTAAGACCAACTAGTTTTATTGCTGATGGGGCTGCTGATGGTGCTAGAAATTAGACCTAGGGGCATACCCTTGATTGGACTGCTGCTGTGGCCTTTGAGGTAAAGCCAACATCTGCTGGGGCTGCATATAATTGTCTTATCTCCACCTCAGATTTGCGGGGTCTCTCCATTGGTAACCAGCATTTTGGTGCTGGTAACCATATGGCTGTCTGTTGTAGCCACCAGATTGTTGCTAGCCAAAAGATTACGCAGCAGCAGCATGCTCCAATACCAATTCAGGATATTGCCCTGCAGATGGACATTCCTCCACTATGTGTTGTGGGGACTGGCATATTAGACATGCCTCTGCCACATAAGCAGCCCTTCTGGGTTGCATTACAGTCAGTAATCTGTCAAACTTCATAAAGAGGTTTGCCATCTGCAGCTACAGGTCATTGTTCCCAGACACCTCACAAACTTTTCCTCTTGTCAATGCAGCAAGCCCCACTTTTGACTCAGACTCCTGACTATTTCTTTCCAAGGATAGTTTTTGAAAAGCATTTTCACTAATCACCTCAAACAATTCCCATGCCTCATCAGCAGTTTTGTGCATGTAAGTGCCACCACAAGAGGCATCAACCATATCTCTACTTTTTTCATCAATCCCATTGTAGAAGCTTTGAACAAGCTGTCAGTCTAGGATCTTGTGGTGGGGGCATTGTTTGAGCATTTCCTTAAACTTATCCCAGGCTTGATTAAAATCCTCAGTTGGGGATTGGGCAAAAGCAAGAATTGCCTTCCTCAACTGACTAGTTTTGGTCTCAGGGAAGAACTTGGTCAGGAACTTGGTCTGTAGGTCTTTCCATGAAGCAATGCTATTGTTGGGAAGAGTGGTCAACCAGGTACTGGCCCTATCCTTCAGAGAGAAGGGAAAGAGTTTGAGCTTAGTAGCCTCAGGTCCCAAACCAATGATATTAAAAGTGGTGCACAGGGCCAAGAACTGGTCAATGCGCTTGTAAGGGTCCTCCTTGCTAAGCCCATGGAAAGAGGGCAGCATCTGGATGATTGAAGTCTTTATTTCATAATTCCCCTGAACATCAGGGAATTGAATGCTAAAAGGGGAGTTATAGTCATCCGGATCATTCAACTCCTTAAGAGTTCTGGGCTGTTCTTCACCCATATTTGTTGTCACAGATTCACTTGGGGGCTCTCCTGTGGTGTGCCTGTCTCTTCTAAGTCTCCTTCCCCTTTCTAACTCAGGGTTAAGAGGCTCTAAAGTAAGGCTGAGAGATCTCCTCCCTAGCATGCAAGCACACCAACAGCAAGGAGAGCTTCTTGCAGGCACATTGCAAATGAATAACTGTACAATTAACAAATTTGCCTAACTAATTTACAACTATTCAAAGAATACATTTACAACTATCCTAGATACTGCTAGAGTTTTCCAGAAAGATAGACAGAGTTTTAAAAGTTAGAGAATTTGCAAACAAAGGTAGCTAAGCTCCAATTGCAGTCCAACTATCCTTCACTGCTACTGTCTAGATCTGCAAAAAAAAAATATAAATATATAAGCAGGATCAATTATTCTTAACTACCAAAGAATAATAAAACTACAAAAACTTAGGGTCCACTAAAAGATCAACTATCCCCGACAGTGACGCCAAAAACTTGTTGCTACCCCTGCTGTGCTTTCTTTATTTGTTTGTGGTAAAAGAAATTTAAAATCAAAATAAAACAGGGGATGAAATCAGCACAACTGAGAAGTCCTAGACCTGCAAGATACAAGGTCCATTGTGGCAAGTTTTGATAATTAAGAGTTTATCCCACAGGGAAAGATGATCTACAGCTCCAAGGGAGCCATCTCTAGTAGTCCCTCCAGATCTGACTACAGATCTGGCAGTCCTTAAGGGAAGGGAGTATAAGGTCACTTAGTTTACAGATCCTAAGGTAGCCTAATGTCTAAACTATAGAAATGGTTGAGAGGATGGATGGAGTGTAGAAAATAAATATAAAAGGGTGAGAAGTATGTTATTGAGCCTAGATCAGAGGAGTTTTGTAACTCAGATTCAGATCTGATGTTATAGAAATCCTGTCCAATGGCTACGTTATCACCACTGAGGAGAAAGGATCCAACCCATCTCTCTACCATGATTCAATCCCTTAAGGTTATAACCTGTCCACTCAAATGGTCACAGACTATCTCATAGGGGAACCACAATCCAGGGATGGGTCAAAACAAGTTAATCATTGTAGGCACTATTTCATCCAGGATACCAGCTCAAGAATCCATAGGGAACCTCAACCTCTAAAGTTCTATGTGTGGGGCTAAGGCTGTATAGGACCATGATAGCCCAGACACATAGAACCAGCAAGAGATTGAGTACAACCTTCGATCTAGTTGTCCATTGCTTGAGTGAGGCTATAATGGTCCAGTCACAAGCCTACAATCTCTATAACCAGATCAGATCTAATATCTGATAGCAAATCTGTACAAATATAGGGGAGTCTGCCTCTGTAAAATCTCCCACCAGGCTAATACAAGCTCAGATGCAGAGAAGAAGGATCTATCTTGGATCGGTAGATTAGAATCACCCTATGGCTATAACCTGTCCACTTGAATGGTCACAGACTATCCCAGAGGCTATCCTCCTCACGAAGCCCAAGACAAAACAAGAATATCGCTGCCACCACCATGGCCACAAGGCTATCAGCTCAAGCTCGCATGGGGATTTCAAATCTAGTGGGTCCTGTGGTGGGGCTAAGGCTGTATAGGACCATGATAGCCCAGATGCATAGGTCACTTGGATTTGAGTGGCCCTTAGAATCAGTCCTCCATTGCTTCGAATCATAGCCAAAGCAATGGTGGATCATAAGGCAGCAGCCTTGCACAGAGCATCTCACAATCAAACACAAAATCCCATAATGTAAAAATCCTATTACAAACTTCCATTAAACTAGTTCAAAATGCATACAAAGACATATCCAGCAAGTGCTGGACTATGGAGAGAAGGAGAAAGAAAAAGAAAAACTACTTACAGCTACAAAAGAAAAGAAAAAATGATCTCAGATCAAATCTCCAAGAGATGAGATGTGTTCCCAGATCTGTTCCGAGATATTCCAAGATGTCTAAACCTAAGCTAAGTATGGGTTTATATAGCAGTGGTGTGGCGGCACATTAGGGTTAGGAAACCCTAATTTTAACGATGCCACGTGACCTAATAGTGATCCTTAGATGCCTCGGGGCGCATGCACGGAGATTTAAGCTTGGGAGTGCGTGCCCTAATTGCTAGAAATTCCCAGAAAGTCCTCTACTGAAGCGATGGAAGTTAGAGTTCAGAGCTTCGCTAGGTAGCTATTATTTCCCAGACTTGTCACGTGGTAGCTCTTGCTCTTCGCGAGGATGGTTTAACATTGAAGCTTCAACCGTCGCGAGGTTGCCTTGGTTTGCTCTTCAGGCAGTCGTGTGGTAGAGAACTGTGCTCTCGCTGGATTGGGCTTCGCGAGGTTGAGTAGACATCAAAGCCTCAGATGTCGCAGGGTTGGAGTGCAAGTAGTCGTGAGGTAGCTGTGCATTCGTTGGGTTGATCTTCACGAGGATGGATTTGAATAGCACGAGAACTGTGTGATCACTTCTCTTCAATGGACTTTGCGAGTTACCTCGCGAGGCTTTAATGAGTTCTAAACTGCGCGAGGTTCCATGTCTTAATTGACCTTCGCGAGGATGGCTCTGCCTTCTCGAGGATGCTTTCTTCTCGAATGGCGTGAGGAGTTCTCTTCTGATAATTACATCCTGCGGCGACTATGCGACAGCTGTGCGAGGAGTCTTCTGAAGCTCTCTCTCCTTAGCCGTTCTGAGTGAACTGTGCGAGGTTGAGAGAGGTTTGCTTTGAACTATGCGAGACTGCGCGATGTGTTCTACTCTTGAGATTTGTGAGAGCTGCGCGAGTTTGTGCTTCTGAAGCTCTTTAGTTACTCAACTGCGCGAGAAGTTGTTGTAAAGTCTTGGGAAGCTCAGTTGGACTGCGCAAGGCTCATTTCAGGTTTGGATTCAGGGTCCATCCTTCTGAGGGACTTCTGGTGCCAAAACAGGCTCTTTAGCAGGATTTCTGGCCTGATTTCACTGCTGATTATTACCTACATAAAATACCTAACAAGAACTTATTCGATGGCTAAGGGTCTAATCAAAGGTTAAGTTAAGGGGTGAAAAGTGGTACTTTTCAGGTCTTAACAATTATCTTAGAAATAAATATATAATTGGAATTACAAGTACAAGAAAAGAAGTGCAAAGGAAAGAAAAGCCTAACTACAATCTAGTTTAAGAGCAGGAGGAGTTGGAATCTGAATCTGTGAACTAGTCCCCGCCCATCTGTTGTGCATGTTTCCTAAGTTCAGCTTTGTTCTCATAACTGAGCTTGGACTTGGTTCTGTCTGTGGGAGCTTTGTTCTTTTTCTGCTTTGTTTGTTTCCCAGTTGGACCCTTTTTCTTTAGCTGCCTTGGTTTCTTTGGTTGGGCTAGTGGTTGCTTCATGGTTGGAGCTTTTGGTGCCCTCACCCTCATTTTTCTGGTCTTGGGTTCAGGAGGGATCATAGGGGATTTTCCTTTTTCTTGCTCAGGGGGGACTACAAGGCACTTCCCTTTTTCTGGCGGGCCATGTGGTTGTGCCTCCTCAGACTGGACAGCTGGCTCTTTGCCAATTTTGATAGAGGATGCTGTGGAAGCAGTCCTCCTAGCAATGACTTTCCTCTGTTTAGGATAAGTTTGCTCAGTAGGAGGTGATGAAGGAGGGGCAACAGGGGTATGGGTAAGTTCAGGCTCAGGTTTGGGAATGAGGGGAGAGAGTGGGGCGGGAGGCTGAGCTACACTTCTGGCAGCATCCAATTCAGCTTCCAAAGAGGCTATCTTGATTTTGGCTTGCTGGAGGTCATTTTGGTGGATTTTCTTGTGGATTTGGAGGATTTCCTGGGCATTGTGGAGTCTTTTTTCGAACATTCTGGCTTTCATCCTCTCCACATTTGTATTTGTCTTTTCCAGCTCCACATTCATTTGTTGCCAAGCTGCCTTCTTTTTCTCCTTCTCAAAGGCATCCAAAATGTTTGCCCACACAAGTAAAATACCCAGTAATTTAGCTCTGTGGGCAATCTCTAAGTCACTAATCTGTTGCAGCAGAGGGGTCTCTATGGAGTGCCTAAGTTGGGTCATGCCTCTCAGGACATCCCTCCTAAGGTAAGGATTGTCTCTCATTACATGGAGGAGGGTGAGGTAGGGAGGGATGTAATAGGAGTGGGTGGGTGCTATAGAAAAAGAAGAAGCTAAAGGAGTAAAATGTGATTGGTCCTGGGGGGTGAAGTGGTATTTTCATTGGTTAAGTCTAGTTGTTGGGGGAGGGCAAAAAGTTCTGGGTCTATTTGGGTTGATTTATCAGTGAATGTTGGAGGGGATAGTATAAGAGGTGGGATTGAAGGCAAGGGGGGGAAAGAAAATGAGGTAAGCTCAGTAGGAGTAGGTGGTGCTGGGGAAGGGATCAGTGGAGGGCTGTCAGGGTTTTGTGAAGATGATGGGGGTATTGGGGCTGTGTATTGACTTAGGGTAGGGTAGGTGTGGGGCTGACATGGGGGGTGATATCCTCACAGGTACCAATCACAGGAAAAGGGAGTGTGGGCATGGAAAATGAAGACAGAGGAGAGTGAGATGGAGTAGGGGAAGGGAAATGGGATGTAGTGGAGGAAGGGAGAGATATTGATGGTGTAATGGGATGGGATGTTGTTAGGATAGGGGATCCTATAGTAAAAGTTGGGGTGGATGTGGGGGCTGCTGTAGTAGTGGTAGTAACAGGATCTTGAACCACCTCTTTGGTAGCAGGGGTGGGCCTTGTAACAACTGCCTCGTCTGATTGCTTGGGAGCAGCCTGAGCCACTGCCTTCTTCTTCTTCTGGGTTTCCATCAGGCTCCTGCTGATTCCCCATTGCCTTTTAGCAAAAGTTATAGGGGTGAGGGTGGTAGTCTCCTCTCCTATTGGTATCTTGTACCCCCCCTCAAAAGCAATTTGGTGATGACTCTGGCATAGGGGAGTGTGTGTGGCTTCTTTTTCTGCCCTAGTTTCTCCACTAAGTCCTTTATTACTTCAAAAATCAATCAGGCTGCATGGAAGCCATGGCCTAGAGAGAAAGTGTAAACAGCATCAGCAATAGGAGTCCTCCTCTCCTGCTGATGGCCTGAGCAGTAGATGTTCTTTCTTAGGACCTAGTCAATGAAAAGTAGTCTAGGCTCCAACTCTCTTCTTCTTATGGAATCCCCTGAGGCCTTTAATCCTCTAGTAAGAGCCCTCGCAATGGTATCAATTGAGGCACTCAGGGGAGGGCCATATCCACAGCTAGTGTCAAATGCAGCTAGGATGCCCAATACTTCTGCAATCAGCTTGGGGTTAATTAACATATCGAAATCATTAATCAGTATAAGGAAGCCTGGTTGTCCATCTTAGTCCTTGGTGACCCTGATGTGCTGATAAAAGAGTTGCACTAGCCTAGGGTAGGCTAGTGCTGGAATTCCTTTCATCAAGGGTGTCAGACCAGCCTTGCTCATAAATTCAATGGCAGAAGCAGAGAGAGGCTCTGTCTCGAAGAAGGGCAGGTCAAAAGCTATTTCAGGCTCCAAGGGGATTGAAGCCATGAGCTCAGAGGGTGTAGAAAAAGCAGGGGTTGGCCCCTCAACCTCCTCAACCACTGTCTTCCCCTTCTTCGGTGCCTTAGAAGCCTTGACCTTCTTAGGAGTGGGCTCAACAGGGGCCTTATCCCTGGCCCTTTTCTTTGTTGCACTCTTGGGGGCCATTATAAAGTCTCCTTTCTAAGATAGTACTTTTGAAGATGAAAAAGGGAAACTGAGATCTGATTACTTACCCTAAAATTGTAGGGTTCTGTTCGATCTGACGCAAAGTGAACCGTCTGAGCAAAGGGCAACTGATGGGGATGACATTAGGAACAAATCCCTAAGATCCTTGTGTGAATAATGGGTTGTAGAATGGACGCTGGAGGAGAGAGGGAGAAGAGAGCCGGAGGCTAGGGTTTCGCTAGCTGGAGAAGAGAGAATACTGAAAAAGGAGACAATCGCGGGTTTGGAATGCTTATCTCTGGGCTTGGCGCGCTTTGGAGATATATGGTCACGGGATGGGAAATGGAATCTAGTGACGGTGTAAATTGCAACTTGGATTGCGCGAGAGGCTCTCAGGGTTTACCGTGGAGCTCACAACAGTTAGTGAAGTATTCCATTTGGATTGCGCGAGAGCCTCCCAAGCCTCATTTTGGATCCTGCGATAGCAAAGCATTAAACAGAGAGCACGCACTCTTCATTCTGCCATTTACATTTGTGCTATGGCTAGATCCTAGGTATAGCTCACCACTAGGGGCACCCCCAGACACTTTAAAATGGCCTCCCACTTATAGCATCAAACATTCAAGCATAGTCATCAAAAATCATTATCCAAAGAGCATGCATTCAATCAAAAACCACCAACTCAAGAGGAGTAATTATCAAATCAAGCATAAAAAAAAATTAGACCAGACAGATTCAGACGTAAGTGAGGCCACTAAAATTTCCTATAAAATTTGAACAAAAGAAGGCAGTACAAACCTAGAAAAACCAAAGTACAAATTATATAACATTGACACATTTGTGGATCAGTTTAATGAAGGGTCCCCTTGAAAGTGAATGGAGTCCATAGGTTCAGCAGGTTTTTCTAAATAAGGCTTAAGCCTCTGACCATTCACCTTTAAGGTTTTCCCAGATTTAGGATCCCTGATTTCCACAGCACCAGATGGGGAAACATTCATGACAATATAGGAGCCTTCCCATCTGGATTTCAGTTTGCCAAGAAAAAATTTAAGTTTGGAGTTAAACAACCAAACCTTACCACCAGCCATGAAGCTCTTTCTCAGCAAACCCTTGCCAAAGAAAGCCTTAGACCTATCCTTGTATATTCGGGCATTGGCATATGCATCCATCCTCAGCTCATCCAGTTCTGACAGCTGCAGCAACCTGTGATGACCAGCAAAAGTTAGGTTTAGATTTAATTTTTCTATGGCCCAATAGACCCTGTGTTCTAACTCTACTGGGAGATGGCAAGCCTTGCCATAAACCTGTCTGAATGGGGACATCCCAATGGGAGTTTTATAAGCAGTCCTATAAGCCCATAATGCATCATTTAGCTTATCAGCCCAGTCCTTTCTGTCAGTCCTCACTATCTTCTCAAGGATGTACTTAATCTCCCTATTAGAAATTTCAACTTGCCCACTGGTTTGCGGGTGGTAGGGAGTAGCAATCCTATGGGTGACAGAATATTTCTTGAGCAAGCTCTCGAAATTTTTGTTGCAGAAATGGCTACCCCCATCACTGATAATGGCTCTAGGGGTGCTAAATCTTGAGAAGATATTCTGCTTTACAAATTTTAGTATACTTGATGATCATTGGTTCTTGTGGCAATAGCTTCTACCCATTTTGAAACATAATCCACTGCCACTAAGATGAAATGATAACCATTTGAAGGAGGAAAGGGGCCCATAAAGTCAATACCCCAGACATCAAATAGTTTCACAATAAGGATGGGCTGCAAAGGCATTGAGTTTCTTTTGGACAGCCCTCCTAATTTCTGACATCTCTCACATGTCCTGCAGTGTGTATTGGTATCTCTGAATAAAGAAGGCCAATAGAACCCACACTGTAAGATCTTATCAGTTATTTTTCTTCCACTAAAGTGGCCCCCACAGGCATTTTCATGACACATGGCCAGAATACTGGGGACAACACTTTCTGGAACATATTTTTGGATGATTTGGTATGCACAGTATTTATATAAGCAAGGTTCCTCCCAAAAAAAGAATTTGACTTGTGAGAAGAACAGGACTTTGTCCATTTTGGTCCAATGGGCAGGAATCTTGCCTATAACTAAATAATTTACAATGTGTGCATACCAAGGAATCAAGGATTGGATGACAAACAATTGCTCATCCGGGAAAACATCATTTGCAGGGTCATCAACACATTTTTCCAATACAATTCTAGACAAGTGGTCAGCCACCACATTTTCCACACCCTTTTTGTCCTTGATTTTAATGTCAAACTCCTGCAACAGGAGTATCCATCGAATCAGCCTGGGCTTAGCATCTTTCTTGGACAATAGGTATTTCAATGTTAAGTGGTCTGTGAAGATTACAATTTTAGACCCAAGTAAGTAAGGTCAAAATTTATCAACAATAAAAACCACTGCCAGAAGCTCTTTCTCAGTTGTGGTGTAATTCAGCTAAGCTTCAGCAAGTGATTTGCTGACAGAGGCAATGACCACTGGCAGCTTATCTTTCCTTTGGCCCAAAACAGCACCTATTACCAAGTTGGATGCATCACACATTAGCTCAAAGGGTAGTGCATAGTCAGGTGTTTGGAGTACAGGGGCAAAGGTGAGGCATATCTTTAAAGTTTCAAAAGCCTCAAGACATTCAGCAGAAAAATCAAAGGGCACATCCTGGCAAAGCAGGTGGCACAATGGTTTAGCAATTTTGCTGAAGTCTTTAATGAACCTCCTATAGAATCCTGCATGTCCAAGGAAAGATCTGATTTGTTTAGCTGTTCTTTGACGGGGCAAATTTGTAATGAGGTCAACTTTAGCCTTATCTACCTCAATCCCTTCTCTAGAGACTACATGGCCCAACACAATACCTTATGTTACTATGAAGTGGCTCTTTTCCCAACTTATGACCAGATTAGTCTCCTCACATCTTTGCAAGACCAGGTGGAGGTGTTGCAGACATTGGCCAAAACTGTCCCCATATACAGAGAAATCATCCATAAAGATTTTCAAGAACTTGTCAATCATATCAGAAAATATGGCATACATACACCTCTGAAAGGTGGCTGGTGCATTACACAGCCCAATAGGCATCCTTCGATAAGCAAAGGTGCCAAAAGGGCAAGTAAATATAGTTTTCTCTTGGTCGTGAGGGTGCACTGGGATCTGGTTGTACCCTGAGTACCCATCAAGAAAGCAATAAAAAGCTTTTCCAGCCAACTTATCCAGAATTTGATCTATGAAGGGGAGAGGGAAGTGGTCTTTTCTGATTTTAGAGTTGAGCTTCCGATAATCTATGTAAACCCTCCAGCCAGTGGTCTCCCTGGCTGGTCTCAGCTCTCCGAACACAGTTGTAATGATTGTTATGCCAGATTTCTTGGGCACCACTTGGATAGGCGCCACCCATTCAGAGTCAGAAATGGGGTAAATTACCCCAGCTTCTAGTAATTTAATAATCTCTTTGAGGAGCACTTCCTGCATGTGAGGATTCAATTTCCTCTGCATTTCTCTGGAGGGTACTGAACCCTCCTCTAAATGGATCCTGTGCGTACATATTGATGAATCTATCCCTCCGAGATCCGCAATTGTCCAGCCAAATGCCTTTTTGTACTTCCTCAAGACTGTAAGTAATTCTTCCTCCTACTCATTGGTAAGAGAGGAGATAATTACTGAAAGTTTTTTACCTTTCTCAAGGAAGGCATATTTCAATGTTTCTGGTAGCTTCTTGAGATCCAGATCAGGGGCTTGTTGGGTGGATGGCAAGATTGGTTCTTTGTTGGTTTGAGGAACAAAAGAATGTAGGTTTCAAATGGAATCTTGCAGAAGCCCACAAAGACTTGGTGTGTGGTCATGTCTTGCTTTCCTCTACCATGTCCCAAACTTCAACTAAACTTTTGACAATGTTGTCCCAATCCAGCAGAGTTGGCAATTCTTCTTCAACAACTTCCTCTAGTACATCCACTGTAAAGCTTTCATCATTGTCCAGCTGAGGGTACTTTGCACTGTTGTACACATTCAGTTCAACCTTCATGTATTCAAAAGTTACCTCCATAATCCCTGACCTACATTGAATGCAGGCATTGGCAATGGCCAAGAATGGCCTGCCCAAAATAACAAGTATAGGGATTATACTCTTGTTGCAGCTCATGTCCACCCCTACTAAGACATCCTCAACCACTCCCACAGGTCTCCTTTAAGACCTATCAGCTATTAATAGCATAATGGGGGTGGGTTTTAGCTCCCCCAAACCTAGATGTTGATACACACTGTATGGCAGCAGGTTTACACTGGCTCCAAGGTCTAGAAGGGCCCTTCCAATTGTGTGGTCTCCAATTATGCAAGAAATAGTGGGTATCCCTGGGTCTTTCAACTTCTCTGGTATTGTTATATTTAATACAGAATTAACTGTATTAGTTGCAAAGATCTTTCTGGAAAAATGGCCTCTAGCTTTTCTTTTCTGGGTACAATGGTCTTTCAGAAATTTGGCATAGGCTGGGACCTGTCTTATTGCATCAAGCAGGGGCAAATTAATTTTTACCTGCTTAAAGGTCTCCATCATTTCCTCCATCTGTGTATTCCCCTTATCAAAAGGGGCAGGGCCACTCAAAGCTTGAGGAAATGGCAACTAAGGTATTGCTGGTTCCTCAGCTGCAAGCCTATGACTAAACTTTTCTTTTTTTCTTTTTTCATCTTTTATTTCCTGCTGAGGCTCAACTACAGCCTCATTATATTTCTCTTGTTGCAGGGTAGCAAGCAACTCTTAGCTCTGTGCTCTAACATATTTTTTTTCACATTCATTCAAAAATTCTTTGGAAATGACCTCTCCTTGTTCCTTTCCAACCTGATTGTCCACCAGCCTGCCAGACCTTAGGGTTGTGATGGCATTAGCTCCCTTAAAACTTGAGGAACATTCTTCAATCAAATATTGGCCCTTAGGGTTGGCCACTGGCTGGCTTGGCAACCTGCCCTCCTCTCTTTTAGCCAAGGCATTGGATATTTGGCCTAGCTGCTCTTCCATTTTCTTTATACTTTGACTGTGAGAATTCACTGTCTGAGTCAAGGTTCCAAGGTTTTCCAATGAGGTCAAAACCTGATCCTCAAAAGAAGTATTTCGGGGCTGAGGTGGGGGAACTACCAACTGATTTTCTTCTTTGGGAAATTCTTAGGGCATATCCCTAGTTAAATTGCTGCTGTGACCTTTGAGGTAAGGCCAACATCTGTTGTGGTTGCATGTAATTATCTTGTCTCCACCTCAAATTTGGGTGATCCCTCCACCGGTAACCAACATTTTGGTGTTGGTATCCAAATGACTGCTTGTTGTAGCCAACAGATTGTTGTTGGCCAAATGATTGGGCAGCAGCAGCTTGTTCCATCGCATACTCAGGATATTGCCCTGCAGATGGGCACTCTTCCACTATGTGTTGTGGAGATTGGCATATCAGACATGCCTCCATCACCTGTGCAGCCCATCTGGGGTGCACCACAGTCAATAGTTTATTAAACTTATCAGAAAGATTGGCCATTTGTATTTGCAAGTCATTATTCCCAGTTACTTCATACATCTTTCCTTTGGAAATTATAGCTAGTCCCATTTTAGAAGAAGGCTCATGAACAGTTCTTTACAAGGATATCTTTTGGAAAGCATTTTCACTGATGACCTCGAACAACTCCCATGCCTCATCAGCTATTTTATGCATGTAAGTTCCACCACAAGAGGCATCTACCATGTCTCTGCTTTTCTCATCAATCCCATTATAGAAGCTCTGGACAACCTGTCAGTCAGGGATCTTGTGGTGGGGACATTGTTTGAGCATCTCCTTGGATCTGTCCTATGCTTGATTAAAATCTTCAGTTGGGGATTGGGAAAAGGCAAGTATTGCTTTCCTCAACTGGCTGGTTTTTGTCTCTATGAAGAATTTTGTCAAAATTTTGGTTTGGAGGTCTTTCCAAGAACTGATGCTGTTATTTGGGAGAGTAGCTAACCAGGTGCTGGCCCTATCCTTTAGGGAGAAAGGAAAGAGCCATAATCTAGTGACTTCTGGTCCCAAACCAGTAATGAAAAATATTGTGCACAGGGCCAAGAATTGGTCAATGTGCTTGTAGGGGTCTTCCTTGCTAAGCCCATGGAAAGAGGGAAGCATTTGGATGATTGAGGTTTTAATCTCAGATTTTCCCTGAATATTTGGGAATTGAATGCTAAATGGGGAATTATAATCATCAGGAGCATTCAATTCCTTCAATGTTCTGGGTTGCTCTTCACCCATGAATGTTGTCTCGGTTTCAGTAAGGGGCTCAACTGTGGTGTGTCAGGGCCTTCTTGGTCTTCTGGCCTTTTCTATCTCAGGGTTAGGAGGCTCTAATGTGGGACTGAGGGATCTCCTTCCTAACATGCACACACACCAACAGCAGGGAAGACTACTTGCAGACACATTGCAATTAACTTAAAGAATTATCTAAACAAAATTACGAATATCCTAATCAACTGCTATAGAATTTACAAAGGAAAATAGACTGAGTTTTGAGGGTTAGAGAAATGCAAACAGAGGTAGCTAGACTCCTAGTGCAGTTCAACTTTCCTTCTCTACTACTGTCCAGATCTGTAAAAAAATCCAAATGTAAATCAGCAGTATCATTTATTCACAAGCACAGCAACCAAAGAATATAAAAAATATAAAAATCTAGGGTCTACTAATAAATCAAAAATTCCTGACAGCGGCGCCAAAAACTTGTTTGTTATTTCTCCAGTGTGAAAAGAAATAAAGATGGATTCAGCATATCTGAAAGAAATCAAGACCTGCAAGATACAGGGCCTGTTGTAGCAAGTTTTAATAAGTAAGAGTTTGTCTCACAAGGGAAAATGGTCTAAAGCTCCAAGGGAGCCATCTTTAGTAGGCCCTCTAGATCTGACTACAGATCTGGCAATTCTAAATGGAAGGGGATTTAAGGTCACTATTGTTTAAATCCTATGATAACCTAAAGCCTAAACTACATAAATGGTTGACAAGAATGGAGTGTGAGAAAATAAATATAAAAAGGGTGAGAAGTAAGCTATTAGGTACAGATTTGATGGGTTTTATAACTCAGACTCAGATCTGCTGCTATAGAGGTCCTGTCCAATGGCTACATTATCACCACAGAGGAGAAAGGATACAACTCACCTCTGTTCCATTATCCAATCCCTTATGGCTATAACCTGTCCACTCCAATAGTCACAGACTATCCAATAGGGGAACCACAGTCCATAGATGGGTCAGAACATATTTATCATTGTAGGCACTACTTCATCCAGGCTACCAGCTCAAGAATCCATAGGAACCTCAACCTCTAAAGTTCTGTGTGTGGGGCATTGGCCTGCATATGTACACTAGCCTGGACACACAGGACCAGCAAGAGTTCGAGAACTAGCTTTAGATCTAGGCATTCTCATCGCTAGAGAGACAAAGAAGTGATCCAATCCACAAGCCTATAATCTCTCTGATGATCAAATCTGCCATCTGATGTTGGGTCTATACAAATACAGGGGAGTCTGTCTCTGCACAATCTCTCACAGGGCTACAAGCACAAGTGCAGAGAAGAAGAATTTGTCTTAGATCTGTGGATTGGCCTCACCCTTGGGCTATAACCTATCGACTTAAATGGCCACAGACTATCCACAGAGGCTATCCTCCTCACAGAGGTCTGAGACAGAACAAGTAGATTATTGCCACCACCACGTTCACAAGGCTACCAGCTCAGGCTCCCATGGGAATTCAGATTTAGTGTATCCTGTGGTGGGGCATAGGCCTGCATATGTGAACTAGCCTGGACACACAGGTCACTTGGATCTGAGTAAACCCTTAAAAATAATCCTCCATTTCTTACAATACAACTTAGCAATGGAGGATCTCAAGGCAGCAGCCTTGTACAGAACAACCCTCAAATATCAATCTCGTACATGTATAACATCCTATTATAAAACTTCATTAAAACTATTCCAAATAGACATACAAAGGCATAGCCAGCAAGTGTTGGGCTATGGAGAGAAGAAAAAAGGAAAAAGATGCTGCCTAAACCCTAACCTTAGCCAACTGAACTCTACAGCCAATTCAAGAAGATAGGAGGAATTCAGCCCTCACCTCTCCTTTAAACCCAAACTAGGCTTAGGCTTATATAGCAGTCGACTGTGGGAGCATTAGAGTTAGGAAAACCCTAATTTTAACGATGCAAACGTGGCCCATTTTTGTTCCTTGGATGCCTCGGGGCGTGTGCATGGAGATTGGAGCATTGGAGTGCATGCCCTAGTTGGTGGAAGTTCCCAGACTGCCCCTGCAGAAGTGGGGGAAAGTTAAGATCCTAAGCCTCGCTAGGCAGCAACGGTTTCCAGGTCCTGTCACGTGATAGAGTGGTCATCACAAGATTGAATTGACTTGAAGCTCCTACAGTCGCGGGATAGATAGTTTGGTCATCGTGGGAATGCTCTAGTCGTCGCAGGATTGCGCTTTCCATTTTAGTGGCGCAGGAATCGCGCGCGTAGTTCGTTCCTTAGTGAATCTCGCGGGGATCCCCTCGAAGAAGCAATTGCATAGGCCTCTGGATTGCACGAGCAGTCCCCTGAAGATCTGCATCCTGCGGCCACTATGCGACAGCTGCGTGAGACTATGCGAGCGCTTACAATTGAGCCTCGCGAGAACTGTGCGAAGTCTGCTTCTCGAGCCCTTTTGTCATTAATCTATGCGAGAACAGTGCGAGCAATTGGTGTGCTGCCTTGAGAAACTACCGACAACTGTGCGAAGCATTTTTCTCTGAATCACTTGAACCTTGCGACATCTGCGCGAGGCTCATTTCTTGACTTGTTGCTGATGTGCTTTGCCTATGTTGCAGCCAAGTTCTCTGTCTGGGTCCAACTTCCTTTCTTCCAAGGAACTTCTAGGGCCCACTTGGGCATTCAATGTGTACATCCAGGTGTGTTCTACCTTGGTGTTTTTTTCCTCTGTGAATGGGTTACCAGTTGCTTTGAGTTCTGGTGCAAAAGTAGGCTTCTTAGCAGGGTTAGAGCTTTATCTGCAGCTACTGCTTATTACCTATAAAATGGTCTTAACACACATTTATTAAATGACTAAGGGTCTAGCAGAGGTTAAGTTAAGGGGTGAAAAGTGGTATTTTTCAGGTCTTAACACTTTTCCTCTTGATCCCTCTCTTGTTCCTCTTCATTATTATATTTCTTTCTTTTGTATGCATTTTTCTTTTTATTTTTCTTTTTATGTTTTTTTTTTTTTTGCTTTTCTGAATTGCCACCTCTCTCCTCAGCTGCTACATTGTTACGCTTTAGGTATCTCTTCTCCATTCACCCAATATTGGCCCTATCTTGTCCATCTTTAGCTCCTCCTTTACCTTCTGAATTCTCAGATTGAGGGTAGGTTTGAATTAGGTTCATATGTTCAAGTACAAGTACTCAGGTGTATTTTGAAGAAAATTGAAAGTTAAGGCTCAAAAGGTGTGTGCACAAAGGTTTAAGCTCAAACTGTCCAAGAGAAGGCTTTGATCATTTCTTAGGTGTCATGAGTGCTTTCAGTTGTTTCACCTTGGAGGTGCCTAACTTTTAGTTTGGGCATTAACTCAGCCAGTCCTTAGAGCTTAAAGAATTGCCTCAGTCACTCCTCAAAGGAAGGAAGAAATTTTATAGGCTCAAATCTCACTAGTTATGGTCTTCCATTGAACTCTTAGGCATGTCCTTACCTTTTTCTCTCTTTAATGATTCACTAAGTACTGATACAAGTGAGTTTTCTTGGTGTTCACATCATGGAAAAAGCTTGTAATGCCTTAAGGTCTGCAAAATTTTTAAATTTCCCATTTTTTGTGATTCTTAAGTGAACATGGCTCCATTTCTATCTTACTTAATTTCTGCTACACTTAGGTTAACTATTTTATTAACAGATCCTGCCACACCCTCAAACCTATAAGGAGCAGTGTCCTCACTGATTCAAAGGTAGATGCGGATGTGCGTAGGCTCAAGACAGAGATATTACAAGAAAAGAAATAGCAGGAATGATAAACACACAACACAAAACAAACAACACATAAAAAAAAAAAAAAAAAGAAAGACAATGAACTAAACAACACATAGAAAAAAGAAATTCTATTATAATAGCAAGAATATGTATAAAGTAAGGGAAAGTAAACTACAAAATTACACACTACTTCCTAACTAAATACATGTGCAAAAATTAATCATCTAATCATTTGCTGGTTCCTTCTTAATTTTTATCTCTTTTGATTTATCTTTTTCCACAGCAGTAGCTTCTTGAGCAGGTCCAGCGGTAGTGGTAGGTACTCTCCCAGTTAATTGAGCAAGTTGCCTTTCTAGGATTTCAGCCTTTTGTTCGGCCAATTCAGTTCTGGCTATAAAGAGCTCCCTGATCTCCTTTGATGTAGCCAACCTTTTCTCTAATCCATCAGCCCTCAGCTTTTCTATTACAGCAGCCATTTTCTCTTGTTCAGCATTCAGCTTTACTTGTGCAGTCATACGCTCTTAGGCTTCATATAGTCACAACATTCGTGTTCAGCCCTTAGCTATGTTCTTCAGCTGCATTTCTGTATCCAATTTCATGAGATGGATCCTTTCTTCATAGGGTATCCTGATTGATGTTATAATTACAGTCATCTCACGAATGACATCCTTTTTGAGGTAAGGATTAGATTTTATTATATGAAGGAGGGTGGAGTATGGGGGGATGGAAAAAGAAGAGGTATGAATCAAGGGTTGTTCCTCACTTGAAGAAGGGTCAGTCAAGGATGAAAAGGGTGTGGGCTGCGAAATTATGGATGGAGGCTCAGGTTGGGGCTCCAGTTCAGGTTATGTTTGGATCGACCTGAAAGAGGTGGGTATTAAGTTATCCACATCTGTCACAGCATCAGAGATAGCTACAACAGGTGGGAGTTCTAGGATAGATTCAGGATCAGTTTGTGTAAAGGCTTCAGTGAAGGTAGGGAGGAGTGTGGGTACAGTTGAAGTTAAGGATTGGGAAAAAGGGGAAGGAGTAGGTGAAGGTGTGGAGGTAGGGATAGTTGGTGAGTGTGATGGTTGGGGTAAAGTGGCCAAGATTGATTGGATGGCTTGCAAGCTAGGCTCAAGGTAGGCCTGGTTTTGTAGAGTGGCGGTTATAGATTGAATATAAGCCTGAATGAATGATTGGGTTTGGATATTGGCCAACATTTGAGAATGAAGGGAGAGTAGGAGGTGCAAGATTTTGGGTAATAGGTCAGGTATGGTAGTGGTTGTGGGTTGGATAGGGGAAACTGGTTGAAAGGGAGAAGTAGATCTATGAGTGAAGTAGTGGCCTGTGGTGATGTCTGATGTGGAGGGGTGAAGTGTGGAGGGTGAGGTGAGTCTGGGAGAGGGGTATACTCTAAGTTGATGTCTCCTAGGATAGTGGACATCATAGTAGAAAATTTCTCTCCTATAAATGGGGCATGGACATGAGATAATAGAATGCATTGGTCTAGGGGTTCACATGTGATAGGTACAAAGGATGGGGTTTCAAAGGTATGGGTTTCAGGTTCATAGGGTGTGGGTATGGGGTCTGGAATGGTTGTGGTTTCAGGGATTGGAATTGTTTGGGAGATATAGGTGGGATGGGGTCCAGTAGGAGTTTTGGCAACTTTTCTTCTCTTCTGGTATGGGGTCTTGATAGGTGGGCTACTATGGGCTGAAAAAATAGGTAAGGGTGCAAAAATGGGTAGGGTATCAGTGGCTATAGTGGTTGGTGGTAAGATTGAGGTGGCTATGGCTGTGGTGATTGATGATATAGGCTCAAGTAAGGGTATTGGACTTGTGTGGGGCTGTGATGTGTGAGTTGAGGGTGGAGGTGGTGGTAAAAGAGTTGGGACTGGTATGGAGATAGAGGGAATGGATGGGAAGGGGATGGTTGTACTGGCTGGCACATGTGAGGTGAAGGATACAGCAGCATCGACAGTAGCGGCAACAGCAATTGGTGGGGGCTGCTTCTCTCAGTAACTCCTCCCTCTGCTTTTTCTTCTTCTCCATTATTGTGCCACTGATTCCCCACTATTTCTTTCCACTTTTTTTGGGGTTCTGGGTCACTGTCTCCTCTTCCCTTTGAAAGGGATATTTCTCAAACTTCAGTAATGTAGTAATAAACCTGCAGTAGGAAAGGGCATGAGGTTTCCTCTTTATTTTCACCTTCTCACATAGGTCCTTAATCCCCTCAAAATTAACTTGGCTGCATCCAAGTAATGATTCCAGTGAAATGAGAAGAGGGCATCAGCTATGGGGTATCTCCTCTCCTGCTTATGCCCAGAGCAATAAACATTTTTTCTCAACACTGCATCCATGAGCCTGAGATTGGGGTGTAGATCCCTCTTCCTTATTGAGTCTCCTGAGGCTGTGATTCCTCTAATTAACTCCCTTACTATCTTAGTGATGGGGATAGTCAAAAGAAGACTCAAGCCACACTCAAGGTTATACCTGGCTAGTATTCCTAATATTTTTGCAATGTCTACCTAGTTGAATAGCATCTCGAAGTCATCAATCAATACCAGTAGTGATGGGTTCTCATCATGACCAATTTTCAATGGTTCTCATCTCGAAGTCATCAAAACCAGCTGCATCGGGGGCCACAACAGGGGCAACAGAGATGCCTTGGTCAGATATTCAATGGAGGCAGAGGTCTCTAGTAGTTACTCAAAGTAGGCTTTGTCAAAAATAGTTTCAGCCTCCACCTGGATTGCTTGCACAAATTCAGAAGGGACCCAGAGGTATCCAGTAGTCTCTTCCTCGTTAGCCTCAGGGACCACAGCTTTGCCCTTTTTCTATTTGTTCTTTGATTTTTTAGGTCTCTTAGAAAGTGGGTGCTCTCTGACCCTCTTCTTTGGGGCTGATTTCTTCTTAGCTTGTGAGACTTGGGGCTCAACAACAGGTGGAGACACCTCAGAGGTCTCCAATGTGGAGGCCTATGCAATCCTTACAGATTTTCTAGTGGCCACAGGGCTGCCACTGGCAGACGGTTCAGCATAGCTACTAAGGTATCTATGAATTTCGAATCCGTGGCCATGGGTGCTCAACTTATCAAAATTAGCGCTCACTACTCCTAAAAAAATACATAATACACTGAGTAAGCACAGAAGCACCAAATTTTTGCCCTTCTCTCTAATTAATAAATTAATCACAGCACAGAGAGAAAAATGGAGATCATACCAGTTGAGAGCTAGGGTTCCACCTAAAAATATGCACAGCGGTTCAAATCCCCCCAAACCATGTTCAAAATGACCAAGAGTAGCTAGGAAACAAAATGGTGGGAGGAAAATGCCTGAGGTGGAGTGGCTTGAAAAGTAGAGAAGAAAGAAGAGAAAGGGGATTTCAGTTTTGGTGTGGGGAAGCTAGGGCAGAGAGATGAAATGAAAAAAATAAGGGGTTTCATAGAGTTTAAGAGCTAATCCCGCGGTTTGCGCACTTAAAAATAGGTGCTCGCAGGGTAGATTTCTCGAGTAGTTGGCTTATAATCCAGCAAGAAGGTCTGTTGTGCAGAAGAACAAACTGCCTCACAATGTATTTCGCGGAGCTGAGACTTTAGCTATAGTACATGAGACCTTGTGCTGCTTTAGAAATTTACCTCGCGCGATACTCGTGCAGAATAACACAAAAGACACACTTCACGCGTAGATTGGGCTCGTGGAGCAAAAAGGTAACTCCGTGAGGCACTTTTACAGTCATTGCCTAGGTGTTTTAGCATTCGAGAAAGCCAAAAGATGGCTCGCGCAGTAGATCTAAGCCTTTTAGCTCTGCGAGACAACATTTCTTCTCAACCTTTACTCTGTTAGTTCAGTGAAGCACAGTGGTTAGTGCATCCATGTTGTTGTGCACCCAACTACTGTGAATGAGTACCTACCCTCAGACAGGTACTTCATTTCAATCATGAAAAATATATGCCCATTTTCAACATCAGTTCATCAATATTACAGAATCCAAAAAATAGTTTTTCAGCTCAACTGCATGCAAATTATGATAGGGGCACCTCAACCATTCATCAACAAACATACACAGCAAATTCAAATGACAAACATGCGCATGTATTCAATCACAAAATTTAAACACAGACAAAGTAACATAAGCAACTCAACATCACACTAAAAACACAACTGACAGATTTCTAAAGAACATAAATTAAAATAGAATTTTCATACATATGGTACACTTATTACCAATCTTTGGATCACTGAGAACTTGCTTCCTCATGAGTGGAGGATGCATCTCCAATCATATACTGCCCTTTTGGATTTGTCAAGGGTTAACTAGGTAATTTTTCTTCCTCCCTTCTGTTCAAAGCATTGCAAATTTGACCCAACTGGTCCTCAATCTTAATGCTCTATCCATGAGAATTGACAGTCTATACCAGGTTTCCAAAATTTTATATTGAAGCCAACATCTGCTCTTTAAATGAAGAGGATCTGAGCTGTTATGGGGGCAGGGCCAACTGGTTAGACTGGGGGGCAGGTAGCAAAAAATTTTGCCTTGGTGAGTACCCTTGGTTAAATTGGTGCTGGGGTTTGTAAGGAGCTACCGCTTGCTGCTGCTGGGGTTAAGGATATGAATCTTTTCTCTATCTCAGGTTTGGGTGGCTCCTCCAAGAATACCCAGTAGGCTGCTGCCTAAAAGTTTGAGCAGCATTGGCATGCTCCATAACAAAATCAAGAAACTGGTTGGCAGATAGACAATCATGAATGGAATGTGTGGGAGATTGGCATATCAGACATGCTTCCTCCACCTGTGCAGCCATCTGGGGCTGCATCACATTCATTCATTTATAAAAATTTAAGGACAAATTGTTCACTTTCCTCTCCAAATCACCTTGCACCTTAACTTCATAAATTCCACCTCTAGGGGTGGCCTCTTTCACCATCTTAGCTAGAGTCTGACTGTCATTACATGACAGAGACTCCTGCTGCATAGAATTTTTCTCTATTATGTCAAACAGCTCCCAAGCTTCCTCAGCTGTCTTGTGGAGGTAGCTACCACCACAGGAAGCATCTACCATATCCCTGCTCTTAGAATTAATTCTTTGGTAGCATACTTGCACTAGTTGCCACATTGAAATTTGGTGGTGGGGGCATTGTTTTATCATCTTCTGGAATCTTTCCCAAGCTTCATAAAAATCCTCAGTTGAGGACTGAGTAAATGACAGAATACTTGTCCTCATCTGACTAGTTTGGTTCATGAGAAAGAATTTGGCCATGAATTTGGTTTGCAGGTCACTCCATGACTGTATGTTGTTGGTTGGGAGTTTTGATAGCCATGTGTTGGCTTTGTCCTTTAGTGAAAAAGGAAAAAGCCTCAATTTAGTGACCTCAGATCCCAAGTCAGCAATATTGAAAGTAGTGCGAAGTGCCAGAAATTGGTTAATGTGCTTGTAGGGATTTTCTTTACTAAGCCCATGAAATGAAGGTAGCATATTAATGGTAGAGGATTTAATTTCATAATTCCCCTCAACAGAGGGGAATTGAATGCAGAAGGGAGAGGTGTAGTCCCTAGGTGCATTGTACTCCTTTAATGTTCTCTACCTCTCAGCCATGACAGTTGGTTCAGTTTCAATAGCAGGGCCTTGTATGGTGTGTCTATGTTTAAGGATCCTTTCAACCTCTAGATTTGGAGGTTCTAACTTAGGGCTTAAGGACCCTCTACCATGCATATACTCACACCCACAGTAAGTATAGAGAATGCTCACAAGCACACAAAAAAAAAAAAATTCAAATAAAACAAATAACAACTACATAGATTTACACTAAATAAATAATAGGAAATTAAACATAAATGGACTGAGATTTAAGGGAAAGGCAGTGCAAACAGAGCTAGCTACACTCCAACTGCAACTCTAGTTATTCCCTTCTTCTGCTATCCATTTATGCAAAATTCTAAAAAAATATCAGTAGTACTTTATTCTAGATTATGTACAGCTACAAAGAATTTGGAAGTCTAAATTATAGTACAACTCAGGTCCACTAAAAAGATCAATATTCCTCGGCAACGAGGCCAAAAACTTGTTGTCTCGGATGTGTTGATTTATTATGTGGTGTTGGAAGAAAATTAACATCAAAGTGAAACAGAGGATAAAGATATGGTGAAAATAGTAATCCTAAAACATCCTAGACCTACATGATACAAGGTCTATTATAGCAAATTTTGATAAGTAAGAGTTTGTCCCACAGAGAAATTGATCTAGAACCCAAAATGTGCTATATTAATAAGCCTCCAGATCTGGCTACAGATCTGACAATCCTAAAGAAAGGGAGTTGGGTGTTACGACGACACTAAATTAACCCTAACAAAAGAGAAATGAAGTGCAGCCCTATCCTAAAGAAATGGTTAAGAAGAAGATGGTGATGGTGTGTGTCAAAATAAAATACACAAATGATGGGAAGTAAGCAGGTTAAGCTAGATTTAATGTAGTAATGTAACTCAGATTTAGACTTTCTCTGCAATGGTCCTTGCTGAGATGCTATTACTAACCTCAACAAGGTAGAAATATCCAACTTAACCCATGCCATTTGGGGTGCTCTTAAGGCTATAGGCTCTCCACTCAAATGGCCATAGCCTATCCTATAGAGTCTGTCAAATCCCATTGATCAAGCCAGAAGTTGCTAAACTAATTCAGAGGAGTGGACTGATCATTTCCTCAACCACTGGACCAGATCGGGCCATGAATATTATTGCAAACGCTATGTAATGCCAGTGCTACAAGCTCCCCAGATCTGCGCACAGATCTAATTGACATCCATAGGCATTCCAACCCATAAAGTCCTTAATGCTTTGCCAAGGCCAACGGCTCACTATGCCCATAAAAAGGACCAGCAACAAGTTGAATAAAGATTTAGATTCAGTTGGTCATTGCTATAAAAGGCATGCAATGACTCAGCCTCAAGCTACAATTACTACAGAGATATCAGATCTAACATCTGATATCAGCAAAGTAAAACAGAGGGGAGCCAGTTCCTATACAAACCTCCTCATAAGGCTCTAGAAGCTCATGTGTAGAGGAGAAGAATCCTTCTCACACATGTTGCTGGACACCACCTTAGGGTTATACTCTATCTACTCAAATGGTCACAGGGTATTTGATAGGTCTGTCCATACCACAGAGATCTGAGAAAGAACATGTAAACTATTGCTACCACCATGGAGTCCCAGGGCTACGAGCTCTCCAGATCTGGCTACAGATTCGGCTTGCTATCCATGGGGCTATTGAACCAAGAGAAATTAGATGGTAAATAATAGATCTACTAAAAACTGAATGAGCTAGTCCCAAAACATGGATCCTATATACATCTAAGGAAACCATAAAATCTATAGATTCAACTAGTCATTCAAACAATAATCCATTGATAAAAGCAAAATTTACAATGAACTATCTCAAGGCTACAGCCTGTACACAACTGCTCATCTAAAAGATCCCAATGTATACAAGGCCTATTCCAAAACTGAAATAAGACTAAACCTAGCTGCTTACAAAAGGATTAGCCAGCCAATGTTGGGCTAAGAGAGAAGAAAAATAAGAAAAAAAATGATCAAGCCCCAACCCTGGCCTGCTGGAATTCTCAGCTGACAGAGGATAAAGGAAAGATAAAAATACTAAACTCTAAGTACAGCTTATATACTCTGTCCATAAGGCCTTAGCTCAAAAGAGAGTAACCCTAATTTTTCTAGCAGACGTGGCACTGTTACAACCCTTGAATGCTTTAAGATGAGTACCTTGAAATCTGTGCCTCAGGAATTGTGCCCTAGCCTTGGGAAATTCCCAAAAGGTCCTTGAGTTAGGGTTGAGAAGTGGAGAGCCCGAGTTTCACGGGGGCTGACATCTGTATTAATTCACTGGCGCAGTTGCTTTGCCTTCGCGGAGGAGCGTTTGGCTTAGGAGGTTTATTCACTCCGCAGTTGCTTCGCGCTGCAATGCTGTCACAGAGGTGATTTGGAAATGCCTAGATTTCTCATGCAATAGAGCTTCAGAAGTTCTATCTCGTTGGATACTCACGTAGGTAGGCTCCTGCGCTCGCCTAGTAACTAGTTAGGCTTTAGAGTGCACGAGGAAAATTCTGGGCGTCCCTCTCTTCCAGGGTTTCGCAAGAACTCTGCAAGGTGAAAAATTGTTCTTAATGCATATGGACTCGCTATGTTCTGCACGTGGTTACTTTAAGGCTCGATCTACGTTAGAGCTTCGCGATCACAAATTAAAAGGGTTTTAAGGCGTGAGATCTTCGCGATGTCTCTACTGCTCTCCTCTTGGCTGTGCATCTTATTTGTGCGAGGGCAGCTTCCACTGCATCCTTAGCTCCACGAGGGATCTCCTCAACTCTACGAGATGATTCTGTTGATCCTCTGATGCCTTACAGTTGCTGCTGTTGCAGCTTCCTCCATTCTCAGTTAACTTCTTTCATCTGCTAGACTTTTGGTCAATGATGACCAGCAAACGAGTCACCATGGTGAGCACTATGAGGGTGTTCCATTAGGCTTTGGCTCAACTGCCATCTTTGCATATTTTCTTTCTCTTCTTTGGACCAATAAGCAGAGATTTTATATTAAGCTGCACAGTTTATTGCTAACTATAAAACACACTTAACAAATGATTATTAGTGTGCTTCAAGGTCCAGCAAAGGCTAGGTTAAGAGGTGAAAAGTGGTACTTTTCAGTGAATAACAAGCTACACTTCAGCCCAGCGAGAGCCTTGTGAGCTCTCTTCACAGCAGCAATCCAGCTTCGTGAGTTGCCTTCAGAATTTATCCCAGACTCGCGAGCACGGGCTTAGCTTGCTGTTTTTAATGCTCAGGGATAGTTTGGACATTTCACACTTCTAAGGCACACCTCCTGAGGTGCCCATCTATTCCACACATCTGGAGGCAATCCAAGGGCCACAATGAAGCCACGAAATCAACTCCAAAGCATTCTCAAGTCTTATTGGCCATTGCACATTAGGGTTTTCAAGGATTGCTTATAAATAGAACATTATGTTGTTTTATAAACTATTCAGGATTAGCCTAAGATCCCCTCTTTTGGGTTTTAGTTTCCTTTTCTATTTTCTCCTTTCTTCTTTCTTAGCTCTGCGGCAATGCTAAGCTAAGTTCTTTGTAGCAGATAGTTTATTTTAGTTTTGCAATGGGTTTTGTATGAAAATAGAGTGAGCTGTTTTGGGGTTTGCTCAGGCTGCTCCTTGAGGGTCAACATTGTAAGTTCTATTTTATGCAATGAAATGTAATTTTTATAGCTTAATCAAATCTATATTTTTCTGTAATTTTCATATTTTTTTTATGGGTTTGATGCTCCCATGGTTGCCTGAGCCTGTATCCTTGTAACCATGGTGGCATAGCAGTTATCATGTTCTCTCTCATCATCTGTGAGGAAGGTAACCTCTGAGGATAGTCGTGACCATTTAAGTTGACAGATTATAGCCCTAAGGCTGGTCTAAATAATAGATCTAAGATAGATTCTTCTTCTCTACACTTGAGCTTGTAGCCTAGTCGGAGATTGTTGCAGGACCAAACTATATTCTGTTTTGCATCACCATCATCAGTGTTTAGATCTGGTTTACTGTAGAGATTATAGACTTGTGAGCTGGGTCATTACAGGCCTTTTATAGTAATGACCAGCTGAGTCTAAGTCCCCATTAAACCTCTGATTGTCTGTGATTTTCACTAGATTTTCAAGGGTTGTTTGCTCCTATGAATGCTTGAGCTTGTAGCCTTGCAAACATAGTGTCTGCAATGGTATTCATATTCTGATTTAATTCATTGGTTGGAGGAAATCCCTTGGATAGTCTGTGACCATTTAAGTGAATAAATTATAGCCTTAAGATCAATCCATTCCCTTGGATTGGGTTAGTTTTCTGAGTTTAATCCATGTGATTTGATCATCTCCTTAGGATAGTCTCTAACCATTTAAGTGGACAGATTATAGCCTTAAGAGAGCAGTCAATTCACAGGGGTTGATTTGGATTCCTCTACCTTGCACTTGTGTTTGTAGCCAAGTGAAGGATTGCTGCGAATCCTAATCTACCACTGAGCTGCAATATCGATTTATTCTTAGCTGCCTATTTCTCCATCATTTCATATTATTTTATCACACTACATCATCCTTCTTCTTCCCCTTTCTTTAGTTGTAGTTTTTATTTTCTATTTTTTTTTTTACTTTATTTTATTTTTGTGACACCTCAACTTCCTCTCTTTACCTTGCTTTCTAGGTTAGGTTTAGAGTTGATAGATCTGCAGTTAGATCTGGAGTTACTATACAACCCTTGAGGTTTCAGATCATCACTCCCTATGGGACAAACTCTTACTTACTTTTAAAACTTGCTACAATAGGCTTTGGATCTTGCAGGACTGTATGTTTGGTTTTGTGCTATTGTTCATCAATTTTTGGTTTCATTTTATTTTGTTTTTGTTATCATTTTATGTGATTCTTTACCATCAGTTTTGATATAATAAAAATAGCACAATCCGAAAACCAACAGCAGCCCACCAACCTCAATTTGAAAATGAGGGTTGTTTTGTGATTGATGTAATTGATGAGCTGGTAGAAGAAACCATGCCCAAGCTACTGGGCTGGGATGAGGTGTTTGATGAGTTTGAAGAGTTTTGGACTGAGGATGTTGAGAAGGAGGCCCCCACTTATTTTGCTGAAGAAGTAAACGCCTTGGACTCTTCAGTTGGGCCAGTGCAGCATTCCACTTGGAGACCTACTATGCTGGCCCTCCCTCAACCCTCTAAAGCACCTTCGCTGCCTTCTATTGATAGTCCAGCTGATTTGGAGTTGAAACAACTCTCAAAATCTCTCAAGTATACTTTCCTAAGGCAAAATGATAAACTGCCAGTAATTATATCCTCTTCTCTCATTATAGATCAAGAGGAGAAATTACTTTGTGTTCTCAGGAGGCATTAAAAAAGTAACAGGATGGTTAATTGCAGACTTAGAGAGAATTGATTCATCTGTTTGTATGCACAAAATTCACCTGGAAGAGTTCCAAACCCTCTTGAGAGATATAGAAGAATTTAATCCTCATATGCAAGATATGGTGATGAAAGAGATTGTATAACTATTTGATGCTGGAGTGATTTATCCAATTTCGGATTTTGAATGGGTATCACCTATCCAGGTGGTCCCTAAGAAATCTAGCATCACTGTAGTTCCAAATGAGCCTGAAGAATTGATGCCAACCAGGGATATCACTGGTTGGAGAGTTTGTATTGACTACAGAAAATTAAACTCCAAGACAAGGAAAGACCACTTCCCATTACCCTTTATTGACCAAATCTTGGATCAATTGGCAGGAAGAGCTTACTACTATTTCGTGATGAATATTCTGGTTATAACCAGATACCAGTGTATCCTTAAGATCGGGAAAAGACAACCTTCACCTGTCCATTTGGCACTTTTGCTTACAGAAGGATGCCATTTGGATTGTGCAATGCCCCTACCACTTTCCAAAGATGCATGTATTTGTTTTTAGGAGTTTTATATTTTATGAGTTTTTTGTATTTGTTTGGTTTCCATTCTTATCCAGTTATCAGTTTGTACAAACTCTTCTCTTTTGTATAATATTTTATTTTAAATTCTGTTTTTCTGTGAATACAATCATCTTGTTACTATAATTTCCTCTTTCTTTACTGCAGTATTTTTGTTTTCTTCCTTTCCTTACCCTATTGCCCCTAAATACACTCTCTGTTGAAACATTGAGGACAATGCTTATATTAGGTTTGGGGGTATGGTAGGGTGTTCCAATAAAATAGTTAATTTCAGTGCAGCATTGTTAGTAAAATTGAAAGAAATAAAGTAAATTCCCACCTAACCATTTTAAAAAGAGGAACTTAAAATTGTTTAGTAGACATTTTAAAACTGAAATCTTTTAAAGATCTATCACTTTCAAGAAGCAAACTTCAAGAAATCTTTTTCACAATTAGTGCTTAGTGAACCAAAAAGGAGAGAAAAATGTGAGGATATATCCCATGAGTTTACTTAACGACCATACCTAGCAAGTTTTGGGCCTATCAAACTTTCTTTTGAAGAGTGTCTTGGCAAATTTCTTAAGGAATGTTTGAATCAACATCTTTTCATCAGAAGTTATGCACCCAAAATTGAAATTCTTTGACAAAACACATGACACTAAGGATATGATTTAAGGCCCTCATTTGGATAGTTTGAGGTGGAAAATACCTACCCATTGAACTGCCCTTTTTATACACTGTTTGAGCCTTAAAATCTTTTTTTTTTTCCAAACACCACAGTAATTGAATCTAAACCTCATTGACCTGATTCAACCTTACCCTCACTCTGAGATTTCAAAAGGCAATGTAGAAGATGTTGAAGAAAGTTGAGTTGGGTTCAACATTTGGTGAAAGGAGAAGAGAAGAAATATATATATAAAAAAAAGCAATGTGTCAGTAGTATATTTGTGGCCTCCCATTAAAAATAAATAAATTAATAAAGGAGAGGGAAAAGTCAAAAGAAGTACTTTATCTAAAAAATTAAAAAGATGAGAAGAAGCTGGCCACTTTGGATCTGAAAAATATCAAAGAAGAGGAAACAGTGACGTAATGAAGAAGGTGAAGTCATGAATCACCTCCTACTTTTTGTTGAGTTATTAGTTTTGAAATCCTTTTACCCTTTTATTCTTTTTAAACCTCAACCCTAAGCCACATTACAACCCAACAAAAGGACCTTATTGATCTAAAGTTAACTAAGTTGTTATGTGGAGATAAGGGGATGTGTAATCTATGGTGGAAAGAACAAGAGAATTTTATGAATTAGCAGCAATGCCTATTCTCATACTTGCAGGCCTGTAATTGATCTTGAGCTGAAGTGAAAGTGATGCACCTTTGAATTTTATTTGTGAGTGAAAGCCCTAGTGAGAATTGGGTCTAAAAGAAAATTCATTGGGACAATATTTAAATTTGATTCTTGAATTAATGGTGAGCTTGGCACTAATTCCCATACACAATACACTTGATGTAAGTTGACTGGCAGTGATGGAAATTCATTATGATTTAACTGACTGCATTACTATTTTAATTTCTCTGCATTTGAGAGAGTAGGGTGTGGAATGAACCTATATTTGTTGAAATTTAATTGGACATATGTTGTACTAAGCCTAACTGTTCTATTGTGAAGTTTGTAGGAATCATCATTGAAACCGCTCAGGAGACTTCATTCCTCCCCTAGGGATTACCCAGGGGTTTAAAAGGCTTGATACATACATCATCAGTCACATAATTTATCATTTTATCACCCTTAACTTAGTGATGCTAGGCTTCAGTTTGCTACTAATGAGATACTGATGTCCAGATATTAAAGCTAGACAGTAAAAGAGAGCCTAAGTGTTAATTTTTGTCAAAATGAACTCAAAAAGTAGTAAAAAGATGATTGAGCATAAAAGTCAAATCTTTGCCTAAAAAAAATGAAGAATCGTGTTTTACAATTGTGCGGAATAATATACTGAGAAGAAAGAAATCGTAATTGATGATTCTCTAAAGAAAAGTTGTATTAAGTAAAGACGATACAAGAGAAAGCAAAGAATCGAAATGAAGAATCGTTAGCTGAAAGCCTACTGAAAATAGAAAATCGTGATTTACGATTTTCCAGAAGGAATACAAAGAAATTGTTATTTACAATTTCCTAAAAATAAAAGCTTTCCACTGCTGTGGAACGTGAGATCTATCACCACCATACATATTTTCAGAAGTCTTCTATAATTAGAAGACTGACCAACAACGGATCTTAGAAGATTAATGAAGATGAACTCCGAAGGACTCTGCTGCTACTAATTAAAGAGCACTCTAGAAGTGCATTAACTGAAAAAATAAAGGAAGAATAAAATTAGGAATTAGAGTTATATTAGGATACTTTTATCTTAATAGTTTCTTTATAAACCAACTCCTTATAATCTATAAAGAAGAGAGCTCGGTATAGGAATAATCATCGAAGAATTTTAGCATCAATTGACGACTGAGGTTGGATTTTTTTCGATCAAAGTAGCGTAAAATAGTTAGAATAGATTAGATATCAGAGGTTTCTCAAGAGCAATTGATGGCTGCGACTGGGTGCTGAAGATTAGTATAAATATCTATAGTTTCTCAGGAGCAATTGACGACTGCGGCTGAGGGGTGAAGGATATATTGTACTTTACTTTTTAGTTTAGATTTATTTTCTTTATAAACATCTCCAAGTTTTGATTTGAATTGACGCTTAGGTTAGAATTTGCATATTAGTTTAATGGTTTTACTTTTTCATCTTCAATTTTCTAAGGTTTGATTGATGCTCAGATTTTAGGAAGTTATTGATTAGATTAAACCTATATTGATAGGATCTTAGACTTGATTGACGACCAATGCTACGAGACTAGAAATATAGTATAACGGTACTATTTAAATTTATAAATATCTGAAAGTTGAAGATTAAGATTGACGACCTTAATCTAAAAATTGAGGATTAGGATTTATTTTATGCACTTTAGATTAAAAAATCATTCTTTTATTCATGTTTCTCCAGTAGATTAGATCTTAAAGGTAAATAGAAGTTTTTAAAGATAAGGATTTGAATAAAAGATAAAAATAAAGAAATAATTAGATAATAAACTTCCTCGTGGGAATGACCCTATGCTAGTACTATAATTTCCATTGTGCGCTTGTAATATGTTAAGACTTGAATTTAACATAAAATATATACATAATCAATAGCGATCAAGTTTTTGGCGCTGTTTTCAGGGAAGCGGAATATATCTTTATTTCAACTTTTTATCTAATATTTTTATCCTTTAGAAACCAACATTTATCTTTCTCTTTTTACATGTCTTTATATTTTTATTCTTTTTTATTACTTCTTACTCTTTTGCAAGTTTATTCGGAGTAATGGACCAGACTTTGAACACTTCTGTGGGCCCCAGAAATTAGAAACTCAGATTTATTTCTCTCCCTGTTTTCTAAAACAAAAATTATATAAATTCAAAACAAAACTAGGAGCATTCAGTTTTAGACAACATATGGCTAAAATGATGGGAGACTACTATGCACTTCCCCCATTCATACAATTAACCCCTATGACCGACAATGAGATTTTTAAAATTACGTCCAAAATATTTCAAGTACTTCTAATATTTCGTGGGCTAAGGGATGAAAATCTTTATTCACATTTAAGACAGTTCATAGAAGTGTGCAACCTTATCTGAATAAAAAATTTGCCAAACACATCTCTTCGTCTAAGGCTATTTTCATATTCTCGTAGAGATGAGGCAAAGCAGTGGATACATTCTTTGCCGTATAATTCGTTCGCCAATTGAGAGGACTTGGAACGAGGATTTCTCATGAAATACTTCCCAATACACAGAACGAATCAAATTAGGTATCTTATTCAAATTTTCAAACAATATCCGAATGAATCTCTTCAAGAGGGGTGGACGCGCCTCAACGAACTTTTATATGGGTGTCCTCATCATGACAATCTGATACAGAATACTTGATACATCCACACACATGCAAAAATCAAAGCAGAGAATACATAGCATAATTAAATCTCCAGTTCTAATATCCAACATGAACAAGAACTAAAACATACCACCAGTGATGGCAAAACATCACCCAATAGAGGTGTACAATCTGTATAGAATAGCATGAACGTATCGAGCCCGAACTTACCAAAGTCTATAATGTACTAAATCTACGATCCCGGAATCTCACGAATCCTCAAGTCCGATGTCCTAATAAACGTTATACCTGTGACGTATAGTCGAGGTGAGCTACCAGTCTAAGCTTAGTAGAGAAATATCAATATCAATTTCGCATCTCATCATATCAATGCATATATTCGATGACAGATTTCCAAAAATAATTTACTTATCAAACAGAATTTGTCTATATCCTTAAATCGAAATCAAAATCAGTAATTCAGAGTTTCACACAATTTTCAATGATTTATTCTCAGTTCCTAAGTTCACATTCAAATTCAGATTCATAATTTCTATTCGGATTCAAAGACTTACTGAGTTCTGATGTTCACAACTTATAGTGTTCTGATTTCCGGTTCACATCTTATGATGTTTATTTCCAGTTCATGTCTCACAGTGGTCTAAATTTTCAGTTGCAATGGTCCAATCAATGTTTCTTGATGTTATTCGGGATTATTGATCGAGTATGCGATGCGATTATTCTTGATTAACTCGCTATACCGGTCTAATCAGTGCATGCAGCATGTAGTGTGTACGGATTAACCCACTATACCGGTCTAGTCAGTGTATGTAGTATGCAATATGTACGGATTAACCCGTCGTAGTCGATCGATGTATGCATTATGCGGTTATGCGATCAAGGTCGATCGGTATTCTGATTCTAATTCACAGTTTATGAATTTTAAGTTCACATCATATTCAATATTCATATATTCCGATTCATAGTCCATATTCGGCGTCCCTATTCAGAATTCATATTCACACTTAGATGCGGAGTTCAAATTTCATGCTCAACTAACAACTCAAGATAATTCCATCTCATTCTATGACTCATAGTTCCATATTCCATATTCAAAACTTCAGATGCAACTAATAATTCAAAGACTTCAACACTCATAGTTCAATGATTTTCGATGTCCGATATTTATACCCCAAAGGGTTCTTTTAATTCAAAAGATCCAATTTCATCTCAAGATTTAAAACTTCACATGCTTCATATTCAAATTTCAGATTTAAAGACAAGACTCAGAGACATTCATATCTAATAGACTTCAGGTTCATAGTTAAATTTCCAATTTTATATTCAAAGCTCAAAACTCAATGATTTCAAAAATTAAGAATTCACACTCGATATTTCAAAGCTTCCAAGATTCAATCATTCGATATCAGTCAGAAATCAAATTCTAAATCAAATCAAGAATCCAAAGGCTTCAATATCCAAAATCAGTTAAGTCTAACTAGTTCTAATTCCATTTCTACCTAATCATACTCAAATAGATTATATCATAGAATTTCATGAATCAAAGACAATGTAAATGAGCATTGAGTTTTCCCTACAATTCAAAGTTCAAAGATCATGCACAAAATGCATTCGGATTTCAGATACAAGGAGTTCAAATGTAAATTCATATCTCAAATATTTCGAATGTTCAATATACTCAAATCAGAACAAGTTCTACGCCACCTTCCAACAATTCCAATGTCAATTAATCATGTCATATAGTACATGCAAATCAAGTTAAAATGGAAATGGTGTTGAGGTTCCCCTACCTCGAGTTTGGAGTCAGTCGTACACAAGCAACACAAGGTCCTTATTGACGGCCTCCCATTCTAAAACTAAATCACATATATGATGATGTATTAATGAATTATCTTAATTACCAATAATTTCGATGTATTTAAGTACTTTCTCAAAACTAAGGTGGAATTGGGCAAGTTCGTGCTAACCTAGAACTTGACTCAAATTCCAGCTCAATTGTAACCCCCAAAACATTTTATTCAAAAGTTGGTTAATTCACAAACATTGTATATCTTATTGTCCTCTTTTCAACGCCGTAAGAATCATTAATCGAAGTTCGGAGTAAAAAGTTATGGCTAAAATACCGAAGCTATATCAGGACTTCAGTCAAAACGTGCTAACTCGAAACTTGACCCAACTTCCTGATCAATTTTAACAATCAAAATATTTGATTCATAAGTTAGTTAATTTATAAAAGTTATAAAGCTCATTTTCCTCTTTCCAACGCCTTAAGAATCGTATGATTATGAGTTCCGGGTAGAAAGTTACAACTAAAATACCAAAGCGGTGTCGGCAAGCTCAGTCAAAATCGAGCGATTGAAATAAGTATCCGATCGATCGATTTTTCCAAAAAATTTTACTTTTCTATTCTATAAAATCCGATCGATCGATTTCTAAATCGATTGATCGGTTTTGACAGTCTCAAAAATCCGTCGGGCTTCTTCTTTTTCAATCCAAAATATCAAAAAACTCATTTTCAAGCATCCTAATCACCCATAAGTCATAATCAACTAATTCTACTCTATTAAAACATAAACTTTACCTTCTAAAACTCGTGAAATCGGAGCACACGATGGATGGCACCGATCATGCCAAAACCCACGCTTCTCTAAATTCACATGATTTCAAAACCCAATCTTCTCAAGATTGCAACGGGATGAAACCCAAGAAAAATCTCCATGGATCGTGCTCGATGAACTCAACAGGTCCTCGCGAGATGCGGATCATTCAAAAAAATGTTTCAAATCGGGGTTTCTAACCCAAATCAAAGAGGGTTTGGGAAAAATGGGTTCCCACACTCTTGAGTTGTCACTACATTGACGATCGACGTACCCTTGCGCCAATTGATCGAAGAAGAAGAAGAAGAAAACAAGAGGAGATCGACTGAAATCCAAGGGCTTGCTCCTTCATCTCACGGCTCCTTCCTATTTCAAGCTAAACTCAAAATGAGTTTTGCAAATGGGGCTTCCTATTTAACATATGGGTTGGGTTTGGTGCTAAGCCCGCACGCCGTGCGTCGGTGCACGGGCCTTCTATCAAAGACCAAAATGAGATCTAAGTTCACTTTTTACACCAAAATGCACACTTATAAACAAATTATTTAAAAATTCTAGGTAGGATTATGCGCCGTGCCGAATACGTATATGAAATCGGGTGCGTTCGAATTCGGATTTTTCGGGATGTTACAAAACCTGTCAATGATGAGGACTTTCTAACCTTAATCCTAATTGGGGTTGGACCTATCTACGAAGCCACTATCAAATGATACTTCCAATAACGCTCGACGATCTTATTGGTCCCCTGCTCATCGCTAAGATGCGGCATAAAGATTACCATGTGATTCATAATGATGCTCCTATTACTGCATTGTATGCACCTAAAACAAAGTAAAACTTTCGTGGGAAAAGTTCCTCCAAACCTCACCAAAATCGGGGAACTAACAAGATGTTCAATATGAACTCGACTTCATCGTCTTCTTCATCCGAATCCCTGAGCGCTCCAAAATCCAATCGCATTCAATGTAAGATTTGTGGTCGTTCAAGGCATTCTGCTATTAACTCCTACCATTGTATGAACCATGCATATGAAGGGCGAGTTCCTACAAAGAAGCTTGTTGTCATGGTTGTTGTCTATGATTCAGCCATGAAAGATCAAACTTAGTTCACCGATAACGGCGCTTCAACACATATTACCCTGATCTGGCAAACCTCTCCATCCACCATGAATACAATGGGTCGAATAAGGTGGCCATTGGCAATCATTCAAGTTTGGGAATCTCAAACGTTGGATCTACTTCCTTGCACCATGATTCATCTCTATTTCATTTACAAAATATTTTACATTATCCATCCGCCTCTGCAACTATCTGTCAATCAATTTTCGCATGATAACAATTGTTACTTTGTTTTTTCTTCCAATGACTTTCTTGTAGAGGATATCATGACGGGGAGGTCGCTTTTCCACGGGAAGAGTGAAAATGGGTTGTATCTGTTTCATCTGTCAAGCAAATCTTCGCATCCATATACTCGACCATTTACTTTCATTGGGTAGAGGATTTCATTCTTTGGATTAGCTAACACATTTGACACAAATCTCAGTTGTTCAATTCTTCGTGAACCAATCAATCCGAAATGGATTTTAAGAACCATGCTTAATAAACCTTCATTTCTAATCGGATGGGGAGTACCCATGCGAATTTTGGATTTGGAGA
Source organism: Chloranthus sessilifolius (assembly GCA_021018995.1). NCBI lineage: Eukaryota > Viridiplantae > Streptophyta > Magnoliopsida > Chloranthales > Chloranthaceae > Chloranthus > Chloranthus sessilifolius. The sequence continues at coordinate 48,291,281 of CM037596.1, forward strand.
GCATGCAATGAACCAAATCAATCAATTCCTAAGAGGGTATTGATCATATAATAATAAAACCTTTACAAGTGCACATGTTCGTGGAACTAAAGCAAGTACTTATGGTTGTCGAATCTCAGGGAAGATTAGTTAATTTAATTATAATGCATTTCCTGATAAAAGATTTTTTTGGTTTTAAAAATGAAAAACTACAATTAACTAAAAAGAGCAAATATGATTGCTAATTTAATTATGATGCATTTCCTGATAAAAGATTTTTTGGGTTTTGAAAATGAAAAACTACAATTAACTAAAAAGAGAATATATGATTGCTAATTTGATATCTTGACTTATTAGATTTATGGATTGTTTCACTACAAGTGGAAACTAATCACAAAAGAATCCTTAATCAGTAGATCAGTATGGATTATCTAAAAAATGTACAGATCATCAACCTTAAAGTAAGTATGAACTATCATTCCTTGGCATAACCCATATGTTCTATCAATATAGAATCAATAATACCATTGCATGAATCCTCAAATTTAGATCACAGATATTAGATCTAAGATAAAAGCCAGAAAAGTTACAGATCTATTCAGAGAACAAAACTGATGATTAAATCTAATGGCAATACAAATAAATAAACATTAAAGCTTTATATTTAAGTTCATACAAATCAAATCTTAATTAATCAAAATACAAACTAAACACTATAACATTCAACCAATCATCTTTAGCTTTCTCTTTTCCCTAAACAGGAGTCTTTAGCCTTGCATTTTCTGGTGATGTCTCTCCAATCTTTCAATTCTTTGAGCCATCGTCTTGAAGTTCTAATTTTCTCTGATTCTTCTTTTAAAATGTGCCATCAGTCTTCTCTAGGGTTTCAGATGTGATTTTTGGATCTCTAAAGAACCTTTTAATATCATTTCCCGAAGTTAGGGGTTTCTAATTCACTTGATATGGGCATTTTCGGATTTGTTTCACTATTTTCTGGGTCCAAACCTCGATCAATCAACCCTGAAATTTGATCGATCGAGTTTTGTAGTTTCCAAAATTTTCTTTTCTTTCTATTGAATTCCAGTTAGTTTTGAATTGCTATTAACATCCCTTTTTTGCTGTCAACACTTTAATTGCGAAATTACCTGCATTATTCACTAGAAAAAGGCTACATCACTTTAGGGTATAAAAGGTACACAATTATGCCATTCATCAAGTACCTCTAAATGCGCCCACATCTCAGACCTGACCCAACCCATTGATTCCTTCCAATCAAATGATGGAGATCGTTTTTAACCCATAGATCTTGAGTTCATGGCACACCTATCAGACGGTCCGTTTTTTATTCCATGTGTCACAGATCCCTAAAAAATGACCTTAAATCATATGGCGCGCATCACACCCAAACGTGATTTTAGAACATTTTTTGGGGATCTGTGAAACCTAGAATCACAAACTGACCACCTGATAGGTGCACCATGATCTCAAGATCTATTGTGTGGAAGATCGAGGTGAAAAATGATCTCCATCATCTGATTGGAAGGAGTCAATGATTTTCAAGGGGTTTAAGACATGAGCGCTTTCAGAGAACGCGCAGGCATGTGTTTAGAGGTACCCTTCCTAATAATGCGACACTCCTTCATTTCTCGTCATGTGTGTCTATATGTTTGTGAGTAGTGTGTGCTTATATATTTATTTCACAAATTATTGTAGGGATAAGGCTCATGACCGACATTTAAATACCAAATGGTAGTTAAATGATCTTACACCACTAAAATATTTCTTTTCATCTCAAACTATTGAAGTGTGATTTATTTTTGTGCCATGTACCATATATCTATCATCAATCTAAAAAGCCCAAGTACCAAGCAATATATCGTTGGAACATCTCCCGACCAAAGGGTGATTCTTGTAAGTGGATGTAAACATCCCACCAATGAACTTTAATATCAATAATCAAAATTAGGAACAAGAATTGGTACAATGCACAGATGAGATGGTCCAAATCTCTCAAAAAGTGATTTTTTAACCCATAGCTATTCTTCAAGTGATTGGTGTAGATTTCCAAGATCATAATCTAATACATGTTGTACGTTGGTTTAAACATCAAATACGGTTAAGAGAGTCGAGTCATTCCCATTTTTTAACTTGGTGGCTGCGTGGTCTCGATCAACGATATAACTGAGGCTAAAATTGTCAACTATTCATTTAGGGCTTATTTAGTTTCAAGGGAAAATGGGAGAATAAAGGGAAAATTGGTAAGCGGGAAATGAATTGCCGCATTTCCCGTTGTTTGGATGACATTGGAAAGGTCATTTAGTAATATCGCATAAATTTTTTACGAACGAAAACCATTGACTGATTTTAATAAGATGATGGAGATTGTTTTTTTGTTCAATCTTCCTCATGATAGATCTTAAGATCATGATGCCCCTATCAGACGGTCTGATGTTGATTCTATATGGCACACATCTCCAAATATTAGAGGCAGAACTACGTTATGATAATGGACCACCCAAATTTTCTAAAAATTTATTACTAAGTTTTAGGGGTCCTAATTTATATTAGTGGATTCTCATCCATCCAAAATTTTCTTAACTACTCAAAATTATCAAAAATCTTCAAACAATTTTTTTTATTGTATTTGTTTTCATAACAAATATTTCTTCTTTGATTTTATTTAACTAAATCCTACAATTTTTGGCCTATTTTTAAGCTCCCCTTCATCTATTTAGGTGTTTCAGGGATTTATTGGATTTTTTGCAAATACCCCCCTAAGTTATGTTGATATTACAAATAACCCCCCAATTATAGTTATTTGCTTTAAACCCCTGAGTTAGCATTTTGGTGTTTATAAAGCACCCTCTTTAATAGATGCTACTTTAAATGGTTAATCAGCAGTTAAAAAATAGCCTAAATACCATATTTATCATTTTTAAAATTAAATTACTAAATTGCTACCATCTACACGTGGTAAGAGTAATTTTAAATCCACCCCTCCACTTACAAAAAAGAATGGTTTTAAATCCACCCACCAAATATTTGAGTTCACCCACGCTAAAAAACATTGACTGCATTGAATCGGACGATGGAGATCGTTTATCGTCCCAACCTTTCACACGATGGATCTTGAGATCACGGTGGCACTATTAGACGGTTGACTGCATTGAATCGGACGATGGAGATCATTTATCGTCCCAACCTTTCACACGATGTATCTTGAGATCATGGTGGCACCATCAGACAGTTGGCTGCATTGAATTGGACGAAGGATGTCGTTTATCGTCCCAAACATTCACACGATGGATCTTGAGATCATGGTGGCACCATCAGACGGTTTATTGCACTAAATCGAACGATGGAGATTGTTTATCGTCCCAAGCTTTCACACGATAGATCTTGAGATCATGGTGGCACCATCAGATGGTTGATTTTTTATTTCATGTGGTACACACTCAAAAAAATGACCTTAAAATTAATTTTAACCGTATACATGATGTTAAGGTCACTTTTCTTAGATGTGTGCCACGAAATAAAACATTAATCGTCTAATGGTATGCCTAAACGATCTCCATCGTCTTATTCAATGCAATCAATGTGTTTTAGAGTGGGTGAACTCAAAGATTCGGTGGATGAAAGTAGACGCGGTTAGACAATCCAATTCCTAAAAATGGGTCTTGAATCATATAGGAAATTAGAGGGACGAGTATTTTGAGTGGAACATGTAGATTGAAGGTTTTCTTTTCAAGAATAATTGCATCGTTTGCCACAAATCCTCCATTGGTTGAATATTCGTCTAAACGTTGGCATGCTTTAATGGGGGAATCACCCATCTGATAAGTCTTGAATTTGATGGGTGAATGAATGGCCTTTTAGAAGAGTAGCTTTAAATCCACCCACTGAATCTTTAAGTTCGCCCACGCTGAAACACGTTGATTGAATTGAATCGAACGATGGAGATCATTTATCCTCCCAATCTTTCACATGATGGATCTTGAAATCATGATCGTACCATCAGACGATCAGTGTTTTATTTCACGTGGCACACATCTCAGAAAAAGTGACTTTAACATCACGTGCATGCTTAAAATTAATATTAAGGTCACTTTTAGGGGTGTGTACCACATGAAATAAAAAGTTGACCGTCTGATGGTACACCCATGATCTAAAGATCGATCTCATGAAAGATTGGGATGATAAAAAATCTCTATCGTTTGATTCATGCAGTCGATATGTTTTAGCATGGGTGAACTCAAAGATTTTGTGGGTGGATTTAAAGGTACTCCTTTTAGAATAGTGGTAAATTATAATGGCATGATTTGTAAATAAAGGTGAATGAAGGACCTTTTAGAATGATGATAAACTTTAATGGCATGACTTGTAAATATAGATGAATGAAGGGCCTTTTAGAATTGTGGTATTTTTAAAATATTGGTTTCATTAAGGGCAAAATAGGCTTTCCGTCCATAAACTCATGGCTAGTTAACGGCAGGGGGTTATATGAAACAGAAATACAAAAATAGGGGCTGAAGAATAAATACTGATAACTCAGGGGGTTTCTTATAATATTAACATAACATGGGGGATATATGCAAAAAAACCCGGATTTATTTTTGGAGAGATTTCTCTCACAAGGGGCTCTACTATGTTGTAGAGCTATATATTCACATATATGGTGTATATGCTCTAATATAATTAATTTAAAAAATTAAATACCATAATTTTAGCCTATTTTTAAGCTCTCCTCCATTTATTTAGGTGAGAGATTTTTCTCACAAGAGGCTCTACTATGTTGTAGAGCTATATACTCATATATATGGTGTATATGCTCTAATATAATTAATTAAAAATAATAATAATTCATTACATATAACAAAATTTGAACCTATAACCTAACCTTCACAAAGCATCAACTCTACCACTAGAGCAATTCACTAATTTATATAAAGAGAAAAAAAAATTTAATAGATATATAATATTTTTGTCATTTGGCTATTTTTTTTATTAAGATATATTATTTTCCTATAATTTCCTATAATTTTTCCGCAGAAAATAAAGGGAAACAAAGGAATACCATGATTTCCTACCCCTTAGGTATCTATGAAAAAATATATGAATATTATTTTATTTTTTCAGGTTTCTCATGTTTTTATCCAAATATGCCCTTGAGGGCATAAACCGTTTATTTGACCTAGTCAAATCATTGTCATGGTCCAGGCTCTCCACATTTAATTCAATACATTTTTTTCGTTTTTTCCTCAAAAGTGCACTTTGCGGCTTTTTGAAGCTAAAAACGCAAAGAAAATTGGTGTAAAGAGAGAGAAGGGGGGGAGGGCCGGATTGGCATCTCTCTCAACGGTCAACAAAACAATGCGTGAGACATTAAAAAGGAGCCAAAATTAAACCCAACCATACAGTATCATGAGAATTGGTATCATGAGCCAAAATTAAACCCAACCTACAGTATCATGAGAAATGGTATCAGTTTATTTTGAAACCAAAAATTCAGTCTCCACAATGGATGGGTGGCTCACAGCGTTGACTACTTTGACGATAGAAATCGTTCTTCTTCTCAATCTTTCATACAACATATGTTGAGATCAGACAGTGACACAACACACATCTCCAAAGAGACCGTGATCACGACGTACATGGTATATTATGATCACAAATGTATATCATGTGGAATCAATATCTAACCATCTGATGTGTGGGACATGATCGTCAGAACTAATGATTAAAAGATTGGGACGAAAAACGATCTTAATTGTCAAATTCAAGGCAATCAACAATGTTAATTATTAATGATAGAACCATTAGTTGCAGAGACTGAACCTTCAGGTGCAAAAATCTGTACTCTTACACAAAATTTAGAATATGCACTGCCATTTGGACAATTTGGAGCGCTAAAAATTATGTGCCAAATGGCACCATCTCTTGATAGTTAGAAAGTTTGCTTTAAGCGTCAGGCGAGGAGGATCTATCCCTACCCTAACCACATGCATTTCATGACGATACTCGGAGCAGAGCTCTTTTGGACATACGCCAGAGGAGAGAATATGCACACACGATCATTCATGAGGACCATGGTTTTTAGTATCGGCCAAATCCCATGCATATCAGCCTATATTTATGGCCCCTCCAATGTGATATACACAGGTCAAATATTGGGTCAAACATCAACCCATATTGGGTCATATCAGCTGATATGAATCAGGAAGAATATTAGAAATGCACTTTGGGTAAAAAATTTAATTTGTTTATATTTTTTAAAATTAACAAAAAAAAACACTTAAAATATTAGTTGGTTTCACTGATACGTATCTGACATATGTGACAAGTATTGGCTAGGGACGCAACCAATATGCCGATTTAAATCCCCGATCACGGCCATCGAAGCCCAAAACTTACACGTTTTCTCGGATCCAAGCATATTGCAGTTTAAACACTGTCAAACATTGACCATTTTTTTTCAACCATCAGATTGCAGCTTCTTGATAGGATTACCTGCCCACAATGCAGTTAGGGAAAATTTACCTGACTGACCCTGTCAGATGTACCTTTTACTGCAGAGACCCTATAGTTTCACCATTACCCAAATCGACCACTGGAAGCCTAGCCGACCATAAGAACAGCAAAAAGTCGAAATTACCCCCTTTCTTTAAGGCACAAAAACATCATCTTCTTCCTCATTTTAATCTGCTACAGTTTTTAAAAATCAGAGGTTTAAAATCAGAGGTGACGACGCCTTCTCCTCAATCCAATCTATTCCGATCTGTTATTTGGATCGACCCAGATACACCTTTATAAGGCGATATCGCCTCTTAAAAAAAAAAAAAAAAAAAAAAATTATTATTATTATTTTTATACAGTCGATGCCGACTGTATACACAGTCGCCATTGATTGTGGTGTATACAATCGCCATCGACTATATAAATTTTTTTTTTATATACAGTCGGCATCGATTTTATAAATTTTCTTTTTTTACAATCGACATCGACTGTCAGTCACCATCAATTGTGCAAATAGTCAATGTCAACTGTTAAAACAATCGGCACAGACTGTGTTAAGAGTCGCTATTGACTATTTTAAGAGTCTGCATCAATTGTGTTAAGAGTCGGTATCGACTGTTACAAATTTTTTTTTTTTTTTTTTTTTTTTATAAGTGGCGATATCGCCTTACAAAGGTATATCTGAGTCGATCCAAATAACAGATCGGAATAAATTGGATTAAGGAGAAGGCGGCGTCACCTTGGTCACCTCTGATTTTTAGAAACTGTAGCAGATTAAAATGAGGAAGAAGATGATGTTTTTGTCCGTTAAAGAAAAGGGGTAATTTGGACTTGTTGCTATTCTTAGGGTTGGCTAGGCTTCCAGCTGGTCGATTTGGGTAAAGGCGAAACTATAGGATTTCTGCAGTAAAAGGTACATCTGACAGGATCGATCAGGTAAATTTCCCATGCAGTTACCTGTGTTGGGACCAACAGTCCTGATCAATAATCGGATATTATTCATCTTTTCCTTTTTTCAGGAAACCCCGGTCTCTCATTTATAACCAAATCTCTCACCACTTTGCAGGACGACCTGACACAAATTATTCGACACACGAGCTGCATCATATCATTCTTCTCTCTCATCAGTGTATTCAGTGCACACTAGATCTCTCTCTCTCTCTCTCTCTCTCTCTCTCTCACATCCAGCAGTAGATCAAAGACCATTTATTCTGGTTTCATCATGAACTTGGTTGAACATAGCATATACAACTTTTTATTTTGGGAGTAAAACAATAAATCGCTCAATCGTGTGAGGAGGAGAGGCACATGAGGAAAGCCATTGGTTGTCAAGTACTGAATCCGTGACCCCAGAGTTCAATGCTATGACCTCTGTTCATGATCGAGTTGCGATGCACTGGCTTCCATTGATAACTCAGCGAATGCAAAACACACTTGATCATACCTCCTAATGTACGTGTAGTTCAAATAAATCTGATCGGGGTCTTGAAAACGAACAAAATTTAATTATACAGTGAAGCAGTAAAACTACAGAAGTATGAATGAAAGGTAAGAATAAATCAGAGCATAGGCATGGTCAGACCATCGGAATTTTTCGGGGCCAGCTTATTGATCCAATGGAGCAGACGCTTCTTCTGATCCTGGCAGGTTGAGTTCTGAACAAGATTCAATGTGCCATCGCGAGCAAGTGATGATTCGAACTGTTCTAAGATATTGACAATTTGCCAAAACTCGGGCCTCTTCTCAGGAAGCAATGCCCAGCATTGCTCAATCAAAGCATGCAATGCCACTGGACAGTTAGCCGGAATAACTGGCCTCAAATTCTGAAAATAAAACTTCTTATTATCAGCTTCCTCTGCCTACTTTTTTCTCAATAAAACAGCACATGAAGAAAATGAAATGGACAGAATGGAGGACAGTACATGGGCCATCTCTGACTGTACACACCGAATAAGGGAGCCAATAAAAAGGGCTACGTACTACGACGGTACAAAATTATGAAACCAGTACATATCGTCCGATCCATACCAGTTTCGGAGGTCACCAGTATGATACTTCGAATGTATCATACTGGTGTATTACATATAGGTTGGTAAAGTATCGGACGATACATACCAATGGATCGTCCAGAACCAGTACGTATTGGATGATACGTAGCAGCTTTGGAGCTGGACGATACGTACGGGAAAACCGATATTTTGAACCATGATTACTACCAAGTAGATGTTCTGCTGCTTATTCTAAGGTACACGGGATAAGCATGGCGGACAGTACATGGGCAATCTCTAACTGGATATATGCACGCGATCACCAAATTGATTGTATAATCGGGACCCATCAAATGGACATTGCAGCAGGGTAAATTTAGTGCACAAAAGTGCAGGATCATATTGCTGGTGTGATTTCTGGGATGCAGCTCCAAGCAGTCACAGATGGTCCGCATTGTCATGTGTCAGGTTAATTATGGCCAAGCATCACCATCCATACTCAGCTAAGGAAGATGCCACCCAAGCTCTTCGGCTAGCATCACGGGAAATTACAGATACCTAAACTGAGTCTCATCAGCAAACGCAACATTTGCGCTCATCAAGCATATTGTACACATCGTTTATTTTTGCTATCTACAACAAACATTTCTTTGCACTTGTTATATTTAAAATATGGGAGGGAGGGGTCATTCACATTGTTTTTCCTGTGAAGATCACACGCTCTTTGACACGAAAACACTGTTGACTGCCTTAACTCAGACGATGGAGACCGTTTTTCATCCCAATCTTCCACACAATAGATATTGAGATCATGGTGCACCTATCAGACGGTCGGATCTTGATTCCACGTGGCACACATCCCCAAAAGTGACTGATCATGGGCAGCATACCTATCAAACGATCACTTTTGAGGGTGTGCCACGTAGAATCAACATGTGACTGTCTGAGAGGTGTGCCATGATCTCAAGATCTATTGTGTGGAAGATTGGGACGAAAAAAGATCTCCATCGTCTGATTCAAGGCAGTCAACGGATTTTTATGGTGGGACACCGTGGGTTCTTCACAGGTGCAACGGGTGCAAATAACGCCACCCAATGTGGAATCGTGTATATGGATGCATCAGGGAGCGCAACAAGGTGTTTTGGGCTGCCGTAGAAATAAACAATCACAGATGTAGTCTTCTTCTAATTCGCAAGGAAATGGACGTATTAACTTGAAAGCAAATAAGTAGCAAAGGAACTAGTTCCTGAAGATTTGGGGTCATACCTTATTGACTACAGCGAAGGCCGCTTGAATGGGCGTCATCTCCTCATATGGTATAGTTCCTGTCACCATCTCCCACAAGACAAGCCCAAAGCTGTACACATCAACCTTGCGACCATACACCTTGTGTTTGATCATCTCAGGGGCCATCCATCGATAGGTTCCAGGGTCCTCCGCCAAACAATCACGATAAGCCTCCTCGCAGGCTATTCCGAAATCGGCAACTTTCAAACAGAAGTCCTCATCAAAGAGAATATTCTCGGGTTTAAGGTCGCGATGAATAACCCCTTGTGAGTGAACATATTCCATGCCCCGAGCAATATCGAGAGCAATGGCTATCAGTTTCTGCAGAGGAAGGGGTTTGCGCTCGAGTTTGTGTAAAAATGCCCTCAAGGAACCTCCCGAAAGATATTCCGTAATGATACAAAAAATTGGTGGTTTTCTACATGCTGCTACTAGCTGAAACAAATCAAAGATCATTGTAAGAGAGAACTGATTGGAGCAGAGATAAGGCACCACAGGCCATTTTAGTACACGATTTATTCCCCTGGAGGCAGTCAGTAGGATACTCATGAATATTCTTCAACTTTCATAGGCCTTCTACAAGCTCGAGCAGTAAAATGGGATTCATGAAAGTCGAATATATATGGGTAATCCTACAGTTGCCAAGGAATCAAATTGTTATATGATGCGACCTTAGGTATTGGAGCACAGGTCAAATTATGGGATTCATACATATGAAACTTGTAATTTTGGTTGGATATCGCACTGATTCAACTACAAAATGACAGCACAACAAAATTATCACCATGCAAATATGATTAACAAATTACATGTGGTTGGTTGGCTCCTCAAGAGCCTATGCATCCATTAAGAAGATGCACAAGTGTGCCATATACCAATTTTAAAAGAAACATAAAAGTACATTTGACAACAAAAATTGATGCATAAAATGAAACGAAAATCCAATATAGTAGTGCTCTTGCAAATACGGTAAGTGGTAAGGGAAGCTCAGAACATTTAAGTAGGAAAGGAGATGCACTTAGGATGGCAATCAAATAAAATATTATACAAATTATTTGAGAATCACCATAAAAGAAAAAATATGCATTTAATGCCATGCATATTGTGAAACAGAGCACGGAAACCAAGGCCATTTAAGCTCCAAAGAATAACTGGACAACGATTTGCGACAAACTGTTTCCTGTTGCAGTAGAGAGATTTGTTTGGAAACAATTGGATGGGCTGATGGGCATATCAAAGAAAAAAACTCTTACATAGCCCAACCTTCTTGAAAAAGTAAACACTATTACATAGCACAACCTTCTTGAGAAGTTATGAAAACAAGCATACCATATTAAAATGAATGCTTTATAGTATAAAATCCAAATACATATAATTTGATGATGGACAATAGAATAATAGGTAAAAGGTATGGCACAACCTTGTTGAGAAGTTAGGAAAAGAAATGGCTAAAAGCATACCATATTAAGATGAACACTTTATAGTACGAAATCAAAATACATATAATTTCATGGAGAGCCGAAAAATAGGATAAAGGCAATAAATTCACAAATAAGAACAATTGGAAGCCTTGACTGCGACTTATATGAGCAAAAAATGAAATCCAACAAGTCAAACATTACCTTTAACACATTTCGATGGTGGAGATGCGAGAGAAGAGTAACCTCTCTAGTGAATTGCTTCTCCAGCCGAGCAGCCATATCTCCGTTTTCGTCATCATCGGGTTGCCTGATCATCTTCACCGCAACAGGCTGATCCTTATAAATGCCATGGTAAAGCCTACTGTGAGCTCCACTCGCAAATTTAAGGCCAAGGAACAACTTTGAAAGGTCCACCATCCATTCCTCTGTGGTCTCAACGGCTGTGACCTTTCCTCCTCCATGGTCAAAGTATTTCGACCACGAGGACTCCTTTCGATTCTTCGATTTATCAGACACTTTCATTGAAGAGAGATGTCGGAGAGCACTGTCGTAGCTAGGGGACGATGCAGAATTAGCCACTTGATGATGATGGGCATCTCTAGAAAACAGTTTTCCAATAATTCCCTTATCAGGCTCTTTTCGCCTAGGCAATGGGGTGGAGAATCTTTGCCTAGCAATAGCAGACCTAGCTTCTTTGAATTCTTCTGACAGAATAGTTTCCGGAAGCGGGGACGTAGATCTTTGTTTGGTGAGAGGATTCCGATTATTCAAATTGCGATCGGTTTGAAATTTTCCAGAGTTTTCAGTGACCGATCCATATATCAAACTCTTCGCTCTCGATACGGAATCGCGATCAGAGGGTAGTGAATGCCTCTGCACCAATCTATATGAGTCTAACCTATGGCATACCGTGTGTGAGAATTTTGCCCTTCTTACCCAAGAGCAACTCTCTTCGTCCATGGCTCCTAATCTCTAATATACAAAGAATTTTCAGATTAGAAAACCCTAATTTCATCCAAACAAAAACCAAACATCTTCTTCCACCCCAAGATCTGAAACCCTAATTCCAACTCACTCAACCTAATCATAATTTTCACCACCTCAGGCAAGCCCTCAACAAATTCCACCCAAAAAACATCAGAAACCTTGATTTCCGTCCATCAAAAACCCTAATTCACCAACCAAAAACATCAGAAAACCTAATTCCGTTCCAGCAAAACCATCAGAAACCCTAATTTAACTCTACAAAAAACAATCAGAAACATTAATTTCACCCCAATCAAACCCTCCAAACGCTAATTTAGCCGCCACCCCTACCATCAAAGAGATCCAAAACCCCAAACCAACCTCTATTAAATTGTAATTCCACCTCCACCGAAAGATGAAACAAACACCAATCAGACCTCAATCAAACCCCAACTCGCCCACCACCACACACCTAAAAACCAAACCCAGCTCTGATCAAAACCTAGAAACCAATAATATCAAAAGACAACAAATGAATAAAAGAACAAGTCATATTCAATGAATCAGCGAAGAAAATTAGAAAGAGAACCCATTATCATTACCACCAAAATAAAATAAAAAAATAAATAAATTTGACTAAAATAAGTATATGATACCGAGAAAATACGTATAATTTCATCGTACTTATACCGTTTAAGCTTCATTTCTCTTCTCTTCTTTCTCTCTCTTCAAACCTCAGATTCTATCTGAGGAACTCTGTTACAGATCCATATCTCTAAATCATCGTATACGTATTTTGTACGGATCAAATACAACCGTAGATTCCGTGTGGGGTTTCTGTTAGTTTTGTTCGGTTTGCACGTGTGGGGCCCACCTCTATACCAAAGTCAAAAGAGAGAATGATAAAAGAATCGAACGGTCGCCATCAGATATTATTATGCACTGGTTCCCCGAATCATACGGTGGCTCGTACAGTCCGTACGTGGTGAAAAGACGACTCTGTATAATGGTAAGGCTGTCAATAGGGCCGGGCTGGCCCGTCAGCCCTCTAAAATATTAGTTCTTGGGCTCAACATCGGGTTAGAAGGTTGGGCTGTGACCTCAACGTACAAGCCCACTATGCTTCAGGCTAGATAAGGGTTTAACAAATTCAATGTATCGTCCGGTACATTACTATTCCGGTATGCATTGTTCAATACATACCGATTTTTTGACCGAACGATACGTACCGATTTTCCGGCATTTTAACCCATGATCTAGACCATATATCTTTTATTTATTTATATATATTAAATATAGGGATAATGACTGTGATCGGCATTTAAAATGTTACTTTTCATCTCACACCATTGAGGCATGATATATCATTGTATCATGTGGTACACATCTATGATTAATATAAATATCCTAAGTGACAATCCATTGTTGGAACCAAAGTATCAAATATCGGCCTATACTGATATGTATTGGTTATAAGTATTGGTTTTTCGGCAAATCGATACATATTGGGACCGATACGTATTGGTCCTCCAAGAGCTAATACTTGATACCGATACCGATTTTGTTACAATGGTTAGAACATGTCCTAGCCAAAAGTCATGCTCATAAATAGATGTATACCATCCGATTGGTGATCTTTAATATTAGCCATCAAAATTAAGAACAATCATTGATATGAGAGTACAGATCGGATGGTTGAAATCTCAAACAGTGTGATTTTTTACTCAGTCCTTCAATTGATGATAAATTACTTTGACGGTATAAATTTTTAAGATCATAAATCAATAAATGGTGTAAGATCATTTAAGCACCATTTGGTGCTTAAATGACGGTCACAAGAGTCGGACCCATATTAAATATGTGGAAGCCTGGTACATATATTATAATAATGATCATTTTATCAAAATAACGTTAAATATTTTTAGTTATATTCATCAAACATATAGTTGTAACTTGTAAGCATTCTCTGAGAAAAAAAAAAAAAAAAAAAAAAAAAAAAAAAAAAAAAAACCCTTGTAAGCATCTTTTAGGAATATTAGACGTATGGCATTACTCTTTGATAGCCCCTGTCATAGCAGAGCTCACCTGCCTTAGCAGGCTACCATCACTTTTATTAAATCTCGCTACGTGCTTTAACATGTTTTCCTTCTCTTTCATAACTCCTTATATAGCAAGATTTTATGTATGATTTACCTGTTTAACTGTTCTACCCTCTTCTCTACTCACTCTTTGTAAGAGCTGATTCTATTTGCTCTGATAAAGGAGCTAATAGAGAGCAAAGAGGTTGTTGCTACTGGAAGTAAATCATGTATAAAATCTTGCTATGCAAGGAGTTATCAAGGAGAAGGGGTACCTGCTAAAACAGGTAGCGAGATATTAATAAAGAGGATGGTAACCTACTAAAGCAGGTGAGTTTTGCTATGACAGGGGCTACCAAAGAACAATGTCATACGCAACTTAATATCTACAAAGAGATGCTTTTGTCAGGACATAGAATTCAATCCCATCTCAAGGGTTTGAGTTGTGTGGTGCACACCTATCTTTTTATTTTTTATTTTTTCTCTTTAACTTTAAATTTATAGTAATAATTATTATTCATACATAGATGAGTATATATATATTATAATTATATATAGGGAGCCACTACTTGCACATGCCTTTTTAAGTGATTGCATCGGATTGCACCTAATTTAAAAGAAAGACTTACAAGTTTAACGACATTTACCATGTGAAAAGATTAGAACAAAATATAATTTTCTTCATTTGATTAAATAGAGTCAAAACCTATTATATAATTCAACAGTTGACTTTAATAGATCATATGACAAGTATCGTGGTTTGCTCTAATTTTAAGTACTAGAGATTTATTGATCATGAACTTCAAATCAGACGGCCTATATTATAGTTTTACATATCATATCTCCCTAAAATATCAAGTCTTTCTTTAAATTCGGTGCGATTACTTGAAAAGTGTGTACAAGTAATGGCTCCCTTATATATAATGTTCAATGGCTCCCTTATATATATATATTGTTCGAATGCATAGAACAGTTTAAAATGGCGAGTTGAAGGGCACATCACTTGAGTTAAAGGTTTTACTAAGGTCAAATCAGTCAAATAATTACATTTTAAGAAAGCCCAATGTCATTACAATTGTAGAATTGATTTTCGCTCTTTTGTAATATCTCCCACTATCTTTAAGAATTTTTTTCATAGATGATCAAACTTCAAAAAATGACAATAATATTAAAAAAAAAGCTAGACGCCAGAGTTAGGCGCCGCCTAAATTAGACCTAGGGCTGGGCTTATTAAAGACCGCTTACATTAGAGCCGGGTTAGGGACTAGATTTTATGGGTCTGAATCAGAACCTAACGGGCCTTGGTGACAGCCCTAATGGTTTCCACTGCATCACATTGGGCATGGAGAGAAATGGCCCCACTTAAAGCAAAGAATATTCAAAACGTATTTTCGATAATGGCACGTGCACATATAGACGTAAGAGATTATCCTTATCCTTATTATCCTTACTACTCAATAAAAGTACGGACAACTCTTTATTTCTATCAATTTTCTCTTATTAAATATTCTTAATTTTCTCTTATTAAATCACAGCCCCTTTCTTTATGAATACGGCTCCCATGAATACGACTTCAGTGGGGTTGAGTAATCATAAATGCCCGACCTGATCGAACCCTGATGATGTCTCAAGCCAATCTGATCCAACGCTTGACCCAAAAAACATGATCCAACCCGATAAAATACTCTTTATTTTTATAGGTAACTTTAGTAACACCCACGAAATCTTGT
Source organism: Chloranthus sessilifolius (assembly GCA_021018995.1). Lineage (NCBI taxonomy): Eukaryota > Viridiplantae > Streptophyta > Magnoliopsida > Chloranthales > Chloranthaceae > Chloranthus > Chloranthus sessilifolius. Next base: position 48,307,243 of record CM037596.1, read on the forward strand.
GGGGCATCTATACCAAAAACCATTCACTGCTTTAAATGAGATGATGAAAGTTATTTTTCGCCCCACTCTTCGATACAAGGAATCTTGAGATCATGAACGTACTATCAAACAATTAGTTTTTTAATCCATGTGGCACAGATAAAAAAATGGCCCTAAAATCTCGGGTCGACTCAACCTAACTTAACCCAACCCGATAGTGGTGGGAATCTGATAGTCGATGCTTGAAAGTAGGGGTGTATTCGGTTCAGTTTGGTCAGTTTTGGACCAAAATCACAAACCAAACCGGTCCTAATCGGTTTCTAGATTTTCAAACCAAGCCAAACCAGTCCTAATCGGTTTCTAGATTTTCAAACCAAACCAAACCGTCCAACTCTTAAACCAAACCAACCCGATTCGATTCGATTAAGTTTGGTTCAGTCGGTTTCAGTTTTCCAATAAATTCTACTTGCACATCACAATTTTCTCAACTTCTCAACTACTTTTCCTATAAGTTCTACTTTACCGCTTTAGGATTTAGGAATAGGCTAAAAACAAAGGTAGGGTTTATATAAAACAAGCATTTTACTTAAATGCCCTTTAAAATTAATCAAAACTAGCGCATATATATATATATATATATATATATATATATATATATATATAATTACAACTTACATCCAGTTCGGTTCGGTTGGTTTCGGCTTGGAACCGAAATCAAGCCAAACCAAACCTTTTGGTTTTCCTTTTTTCCAAACCAAACCCAAACCGGTACCCGTCCAATCCGAACCAAACCCGACAGTTCGGTCCAGTTCAGTGGTTTGGTCGGTTCAGTCCAAAAAATGCACAACCCTACTTGGAAGTCCATGCACGTCACATTGTTACACTAACATGTGGATTGATTTACCACCCATGATGAGTGGACATCTATTGTAGATTAACTCTTTGAAACAATTATCCCTTTTCAAAAATCATTTCGCTTCAAATTCATCACCGTTCATGCTTCAACAAGTGGGCACCCCTTAATCACCTCTGTTCCCCTCAGATCCCATCTCGTAGGGTGCGCTTGATTGCGCACCAATGGGTGTAAAATTAATTAAACCTGACTATCTTGTAAATCTGATAGATTCACATATTTGGTATTTTATTGTTGCTGTTAAATCTGTGAATTTGTAACGTTTTGTATTTTGCTCTTGAATCTATCCCTTAGTTTGACCGCCGCTAGTGAACCTGTAACGCCCCAATTTTTCAAAAATTATTAATATACACAATAGATGTATATGCTTAATAAGGCATACAAAATAGACCATTTAATTCTGAAATATTTTAAACTTAAAATATACACCTTGGTCTAAAATGGAATCATATAAATAATTGTGTAAATAGTTAAACAAGCTTCGTAAGAGCACCAGTGGTCAGAGGTTTAATTCTAAGCAAGAGGTTTAGGGATCAAACCTTGCTATAGACTTCAAAAACTCTATTTTTGGACTTTAAACCAATAACCTATACATTTAAGCTAGGTATGCTAGCCTAACACCAAATGTTACTATTTCTTAAACCCTCTAAAACTATAATTAGAAGGACTGTAAGAGAAGCCTTAACCTTTTCTCTTTAAATAAGAGCCTTAGCCTCCTCTTTTTTATTATTCATAAAATTCTCTAGCTTTCTCCTTCAACCATTATCTTCAAACTCTCTAAGAACATCAAGGCGTTCTCCTTAAGACGCTTTGATCTCCAGCATCCTTATGTTTAAAAGGAGGATGAGGAGAGAACGTGTAAAGCATCGAGATCTCCCAACCACCGTAGGATCATCGACCATGCTATAAGAGGTAGTTCTAATTATTGATGATGATCTATAGGGTTGAAATCACATTAGATAATCAAGTTTACGATTTTCCAAATCATTAGAATAATAAATGGACCTTGAACTTCGGATCTTGAATACATAAGAAACTCGGATCCTAAGACGGCGATGACAGCTCGCTGTGATAAGACCCACAACGCGCTATCATATGTCACAACGTGCTATGAAAATACCACAGTCCGTTGTCTGAAAATTGACAGCAAGAGGCAAAATTTTAAATAAGGAATTGAGTGATTCACAGCTTGCTATCACTGAAAGAAAAACAGTGCCGCTGTGAAGAGAGTGTCTTCTGAAGGTTATAACTTTTGATAGAAAAATTTGATTAATCATTATAATATATCGTTTTAGGATAGCTCGAGACGATACATCCAATGGGCTTAAAAATAGCCACAGGGAGCTGTGATATATGACAAATCGTTGTGGATATCGAAAATAGAATGCACTTGGAAAAATTCGCAGCCGCAGCTCACTGTGAACAACCCACAACTCACTGTAAACTTGACCACAGCTCGCTGTCATAGCATAGCAGCGAGTTGTGTATATTAAAACAAAATATAAGTTCTGATAGTTGTGCAACCACAACTCACTGTGAACAGACCACAGCTCGCTGTGAATAAGACCACAACTAGCTATCATAGGACAGTAGCGAGCTATGAACAATGAAATCAGAAGATGATTTGCCTATCCGAATCAGTCAACAAATTTTGAACCTTTGATTATTTGTTTCCTTTATGTGTAAATTGTACATGGACCATAGAAGAGAGAATCGGATCTATTGCAAGGGTGGTATCTCATTCCGAACCATATGATCTTCGAAATCGAGGTAAGGGAATTTCAATGCACAGCTATATTTTAGACTTTTAATTGAAGGCTCAATGATGGATTTGAATATGAAACTATTAAGTATTTGAACATCGAACTCCTTGAATTGCTTTTGAATTATTGAATATTTAGACATTGAACTCTTGAATCATTGAACATTGATACATCAAACTTTTCGAATTGCTCATGAATCATTGATTATTTTGCACGGAGGATGAAAAAGTCAGATGGGCGTCATTCCAATTGGAAGGGGAAGCAGATCGATGCTGGAAATCCGTGGAAAGGACCCGGGAACAAGAAATGTTGAATACACCATGGACATGGACTCAATTTACTGAGAAGTTCATTGAAAAGTGCTTCCCTAAAGCAGTCAGAGATCCATGCAAAATCAAATTTATTTGGCTACAGTAGGGCCAAATGTTTGTGGTAGAATATAAGACAGAGTCTTCGCGACTTTCAAGATTTGCACTCGATCACGTGGCCTCATAAACTATAAAGGCAAAGAAATTTGAACGAGGATTGAAACCAACAACCCAAGAAAGAATCTAGTTATTCAAGCTGAGGACCTTTGCGAAGGTGATAGACATGGCTCTCATTGCTGAGAGAGACATAAAAAGATGTATAAAAGAAGACAAGAGCAGAATAAGAACAGAGCGAGTCGAACGCAATCGTACAACGACGATCAAGCAAACAAGAGAGCACAGTTCTCAACTTCTGCACCTTCCCAACCTGCGTAGACCACCTATTCGAAACCAGCTATGTTTGCTCCTACGCAGCCTTTCTGTCTGTCACAACCGACTACCTCTAATGCATCGGTAGCACAAAGGGCACAATATACTACCTCCTCAATACCGACCGAGTCTTGCCCATGTTGTGGAAGGCGACATAAGTTAGAGAGCACGGGTTCATACTTCAATTGTGGCAAGAAGGGGCATATGATAAAGGACTATCCAGAAGTGAAGAAAGAGAAAACAACATCAGCATCTACTCAGAGGCCCTCTCGACCTACAGTTCAGGGTCACGCCTCACACGATGCCCAAGTGACCAAAGATGTTATCCAAGGTACCTTACACATGTACTAGAGTTGTGAATTTTGTCAACACACGACACGCGTATTGATAGACCATGGATCTACGCACTCCTTCGTGACTCCTCAATTCGCGACTGAATTGAGTATCATTCCTGAACCCTTGGACTTCATCTTATCCATATCAGTCCCTATAGGGAACTCAATAGTCACAAATACTATCTGCCGATTGGTAATCGTTCCGATTGATGACCATGAGACATCAGTCGATCTAATTATTTTAGATATGCTAGAATTTGACGTAATCCTTGGCATGAACTGACTATCTACTTATCAAGCAAATATGGATTGCCTTAGAAAGATAGTCACTTTTCACCCCAAGAGGAGAAAACCATTCAAAATTTATGACACTAAGCCAACAATTGCATTTTTTATATCTGCCATTCGAGCTGAATGTTTGATGAACAATGGATGCCACGGTTATCTTGCATTCGTACAAAATCAACAAGAAGAGAAGGTCACCATTACTGATATTTCCATCGCATGCTAGTTTCCTGACATATTTCCTAAAGAGTTATCGGGCTTGTTGCCAGACAAAGAAGTGGAGTTCGCAGTGGATTTGGCTCCAGGCACAGAACCCGTATTAAAAATCCCGTATCGCATGGCATCGGCCGAGTTGAAAGAACTCAAGGAGCAGTTACAAGAACTCCTAGACAAAGGATTTATTATACCGAGTATCTCTCCATGGGGAGGCCCCGTCCCTTTTATCAAGAAGAAATATGGTTCTATGCGGCTTTGCGTCGATTATCCTCAGCTGAATAAGTTGGCAATCAAGAACCGTTATCCACTTCCTCGTATTGATGATCTATTCTATCAACTCCAAGGCACACGATTCTTTTCGAAGATAGATATGAGATCAGGATACCATCAGTTGAAGGTTAAGGCAGAAGACATTCCCAAAACTGCTTTTCGCACTAGATATGGCCACAATGAGTTTCTAGTGATGTCATTTGGGTTAATGAATGCACCAACATCTTTCATGAATCTAATGAACAAAGTGTTCAGACCACATCTCAACAAGTGTGTGGTTGTCTTCACAGATGGCATTCTCATCTATTCGAAGACCAGAGAAGATCACGAACAACATCTACGTCTAGCTCTTCAGACACTTTGTGATCACCGGCTATATGTGAAGCTAAGTGTGAATTTTGGCTGAGACAAGTTAGTTTTTTGGGACATGTTATATCTGAAGAAGGCATTAAAGTCAACCCATCTAAAATTGAGGCCATCATAAAATAGGAATAACCAAAGAGAGTCATCGAAGTCTGAAACTTTTTGAGTTTAGCTAGGTATTACAGGAGATTCGCTGAAGGTTTCTCCAAAATTACAATACCGCTTACTCAACTCACGAGGGAGAATGTGAAGTTTGAATGGAATAACTTATGTGAGAAGAGATTTCAAGAGCTGAAGAACAAGTTAACTTCTGCACCGATTCTTGCCATACCGTCTGGCAGTGGAGGTTTTGTAGTTTACAGTGATGCCTTGCACAGTGGATTAGGTTGTGTACTTAACCAAAATGAGAGAATTATCGCTTATGGCTCTCGACAACTCAAGGATCATGAGAAGAACTACCTGACTCATGACTTGGAGCTTGCAACAGTAATATTTGCCTTAAAAATTTGAAGGCATTATCTTTACAGAGAGACATTCGAAATCCTTATCGATCACAAGAGTTTGAAGTACCTCTTCACTCAAAAGGATTTGAACATGAGGTAGAGGAGATGGATAGAATCTCTTAAAGATTATAATTACACCATACAGTACCACCCGGGGAAAGCAAATGCGGTGGCAGATGCACTGAGTAAGAAATCGTTGGCTCAATTGTCTAACCTCATCATGAGGATCCATAGATGGCGATTGTTTGAAGATATATCACTATATGACAAGAAATTTGAGGTTAAGGAATTTGGAGCATTATTGGCTAACATCACCATCTGGCCAACACTATTTGATGACATTCGAGAACTCCAAAGAGTGATGAAGAACTTATGGAAATCAGACGTGATGTGATCAGTCAAATCAGACCTGATTTATCCATCAGGGAGGATGGGCCTTTACTATTCAGAGATCAACTATGTACCAGTAGATATCGACCTTCAACGCTTGATTCTCAAAGAAGCACACAAGTCACTGTATGCCGTCAGTCCAGGTTGTGCGAAGATGTACCAGGATTTAAAGAAAAGCTTATGATAGAGAGGCTTAAAAAAAGACATAGTAGAATAAGTATCGACATGCCTGGTGTGCCAGCAGGTGAAGGTTGACCATCGGAACCCTTCTGGTTTACTTCAACCTTTGCCAATATCAGAATAGAAATGGGAAGCTATACACATGGATTTCATCCTTGGACTATCGACAATCGTGAAAGGGCACAACACGATTTGGGTAATCGTTGATCGTTTAACCAAGTCTGCCCACTTTCTTCCATATAGTACGAGGTATACAACCAACCATCTTGCAGAGTTGTACCTCAAAGAGATTTTCATACTACACGACATCCCAGCTAGCATTGTATCTCAGACAGAGATCCATTGTACACATCAAAATTCTGGCAACAATTCTAAGAAAGAATGGGCACAAGACTATATTTTAGCTTAACATTTCACCCTCAGATGGATGGTCAGATAGAAAGGGTGAATTAGATAATTGAAGACATGCTTCGAGCCTATATGCTAGACTTTCAAGGGTTATGGGATAAACACTTGCCTTTGATTGAGTTCGCCTACAATAACAGTTATTAGGAAAGTATTGGGATGACCCCTTTCGAGGCACTATATAGTCGAAGATGCAAGTCTCCGCTCAATTGGGAAGAGACTGGAGAGAAATTCATATTGGGACCTAAGATCATTGAAAGCACAACCAAAGCAATTCGATTGATTTGAGAAAAACTAAGAGTTGCTCAAAGCCGGCATAAGATCTATGCTGATCTCAAGAAAATGAATATCGAGTTTCAAATAGGGGACAATGTCTTCGTCAAAATCTCGCCTACCAAGGGCGTGATGCGATTCAGAAGACATGGAAAACTGAGACCACGCTACGTCAGACCTTTTGAGATACTAGGACGAGTCGAAGAAGTCGCATACCGGATTGCGTTACCACCTCAACTATCGAGTATGCACAATGTATTCCATGTATCTATGTTGAGGAAATACATCAAAGATCCGACTCACATCTTGGACTACCACGCCATCTAGCTCAAGGAAGATAAGACGATAGTCGAAGAACCAATTCAGATCCTAGACCACAACGAGAAAATCTTACATACCAAGCAGATCCTACTCGTATTAGTCACGTGGCAGAACCACTCAGCATCAGAAGTCACTTAGGAATAAGAAGCAGAGATTCGCGATCAGTACCCACACCTCTTCAAATAAGATACGTAAATTTTCGAGGATGAAAATTCTTTTAAGGGGGGAGGATGTAACACCCCAAAATTTCAAAAACTATTAATACACACAATAGATGTATATGCTTAATAAGGCATACAACATAGACCATTTAATTCCAAAATATTTTAAACTTAAAATATACACCTTGGTCTAAAAAGGACTCATATAAATAATTGTGTAAATAATTACAGAAGCTCCGTGAGAGCACCCGTGGTAAGAGGCTTGAATTCTAAGCAAGAGGTCTAGGGATCAAACCTTGCTAGAGACTTCAAAAATTCTATTTTTGAACTTTAAACCAACAACATATACATCTAATCTAGGTGTCCTAGTTTGACACCAAACGTTAACCAAAGAGTTGGAAAAAGGAAATTCATGTACAAATTAGAATTTATGGGTTCTCGAGAATACTATTTCCTAAACCCTCTAAAACTCTAACTAAAAGGACCGTAAGAGAAACCATAACCTTTTCTCTTCAAATAAGAGCCCTAGCCTCCTCTTTTCTATTATTCATAAAATTGTCTAGCTTTATCTTCAAAGTCTCTAAGAACATCAAGGCATTCTCCTTAAGACACTTTGATGACCAGGATCCTTATTATTTAGAAGAAGGAGGAACTCTGAGGAGAGAACGTGTACAGCATCGAGATCTCCCAAGCACTGTAGGATCATCGACCATGTTGAAAGAGGTAGTTCTAATTATTAATGATGGTCTATAGGGTTGAAATCACATTAGATAATAAAGTTTACGATTTTCCAAATTATTAGAATAATAAACGGATCTTGAACTTCAGATCTTGAATACATAAGAAACTCGGATCCTGAAGACGACGATGACAGCTCACTGTGATAAGACCGACAATGCGCTATCATATGTCACAACGTGTTGTGAAAATACCCCAGTCCACTGTCTGACAACTGACAGCAAGAGACAAAATTTTAAATAAGGAACCGAGCAAGTCATGGCTTGCTGTCACTGAAAGAAAACCAATGCCACTGTGAAGAGAGTGTCTTCTGAAGGCCATAACTTTTGATAGAAAAGTTTGATTGATCATTATAATATATCGTTTTGGGATAACTAGAGACGATACATCCAATGGACTTGAAAATAGCCACAGCTCGTTGTGATATATGACAGCTCACTATGGATACCGAAAACAGAATGCACTTTGGGAAAATTTGCAACTGCAGCTCGCTGTGAACATGACCACAACTCGCTGTCATAGCATATCAGTGAATTGTCTATATTAAAATAGAATATAAGTTCTGATGATTGTGCAACCACAACTCACTGTGAGCAGACCACAGTTCGGTGTGAATAAGACCATAACTCACTATCTTAGGACAGTAGCGAGCTGTGAACAGTGAAATCAGAAGATGATTTGCCTATCTGAATAAGTTAACCAATTTTGAACCTTTGATGATTTGTTTCCTTTATGTGTCAATTGTACATAGACCATAGAAAAGAGAATCAGACCTATTGCAAGAGAGGTATCTCATTATGAACTATACGATCTTTGAAATCGAGGTAGGGGAATTTCAATGCATAGCTATATTTTAGACTTTGAATCGTAGGCTTAATGATGGATTTTAATATGAAATTATTAAGTATTTGAACATCGAACTCCTTGAATTGCTTTTGAATTATTGATTATTTTGAAATCTAAACTGTTTGAACTTTGAAAGAGCTTGAACTCTATTTCATATGAATATTTGGACTTTTTAACATGGAACCCTTTAAACTTTGAATAAGAACGAGAATTATTTATGAATCAGGACATTATACTTTGTATTAGAATTTTGCCTTTGATTTGACATTTATGTGAACGAATACTGTGCTTCGACACCTTTGAAACATTGAACCACACAAGTATCCCTCACAACGCAAGGGCTTGGGTACATAGAAAATTATTCATTGAACGATGATGGCTAGGAGGGGATTCTCATCGGTTACTGGAGACTGCCAATGCTCTATTTACTTTGAAGATATTTAAGTTATGGATTTAAGATATACATTGAATAAGAAATTGCATCCAAATTTCGATAAGAATAAAGCAAATACTCATGTGAAACCTAAGAGAATGACATCATTGAACCTTATTTGAAACTCTAATTCCGAACATATGATTTTCAAACTTTAGATCTTTTAAATTCTATTTTGATATTTAAATGCCTTTGAATTTAATCATTCAAACTCTGTATTGACTGCATGACTTATAGTTGGTATTGAGCTTTCTCTACTGAGCTTATACTGTTAGCTCACCCCGACACTATGTGTCACAGGTATCGAAGAAGTTTTAGATTCTGAGTTGGAAGAAGATTCAAACTTTATACCAGAGGACGAGGTAGATCTTCAACCTGAGCCATTTTGTCTGTAGATCTATTTTGAGACACTTAGACTTGGTACATCATGGATTTAGTAGACATTGATTATCGATTATATTGTACACCACTGTTTGTGTGAAGTACGACTGTCACCGGTGGCTTTACTTATGACTTTAAAGTTTCATTATAGATTTTTATTCACTTATTTTTACTTTAATGGCTTGCTCTTTATTAAATATCAAAGAATTTTTGTAATTAGACTGTGAACTATGATCTAGTGATCTGAAATTTTCACGTGTTTCGGAGTTAGAAATTCAGGGTCGTTACAGTACCACTGGCTATGCCAAAAATTGGCAGGGAGGTCTAACCTTACCCAAGCCCCAAATTTCATGGAGAAACCAACCCTAAATCCATTGGATATGGCTCTAATTGGTTTGAACGGACTGGCTCGGTTCCATTCAGAACGGACATCCGTGGTTATGGACGGACGTCTGTGGCTTCCGTAAAACTTCGGAATGAACATTTGTGATTTGCGTACTCCATTGTTCTGCATAGGACGAATGTCCAAATCTTTATAAAGGATGTCTATGATTTGCATACTCCACTGTTCAACGTAGGATGAATGTCGGCAGCTTCAGAATGGACGTCTGTGATTTGCATGGCCCATTGTTCTACGTAGGACGAATGTCCACAGCTTTAGAGTGAATGTCCATAATTTTTATACTTCACTGTGTTTTGTGTAGGACGAACGTTCGTAGTTTCAGAACGGACGTCTATGATTTGCATACCCCACTGTTCTGCATAGGATGGACGGACGTGGGATGGACATTCGTTATCCTTGCATCACCAAAGTGTGTGCATTCACGTAATTAAAGTAGAATCTTTGACTGCTCACGCCAAACTCATTTCTCATTGAAATGTGGCATATGAGTAGTCAAAATTCATCGCCTCGACGTTATCTTCGCGATGGCATCGATACTTTAAGATGTCAATGTCATCTATAATGTCAAGATTTTACCTTTCATGTTTCCCATAAATATCAGAGTTATTTCCTAAAGACAAAAATGGAAAGTACGACTAGTGGAGGATTGGATGCTAAACTCAAATGACTGAAAGATGATCAAGATTTTCATAATCACATCCTAATCACATCCTCAATGCACTGAACGATAGGTTGTTCAACACATTCTATAAGTGCACTATCACTAAAGATTTATGAGATTCATTAGAGAAGTATCTAACTGAAGATGTAGGTACAAAGATTTTTCTAATCTCTAAGCATGTTGATTTTAAAATGGATGAGGATAAATTGATTCTTGAACAAGTTCAGGAATTATAGTTTATCGTCACTGAGATAGAAGTCTTATGTATTTAATGAAGTGTACTAGACCCGATATAATATTTATAGTGGGGCTATTGAGTAGATTTACTTGTAACCCAGGGTTAGAACATTGGGAAGCTATTCGTAGGGTATTGAGATACTTAAAAGGAATTATAAATTATAGTTTATAATATAGTGGTAAACCTAAACTCTTACGAAGTTTACTGATGCTACTTTGATTTATGACTTCTCTGATTCAAAATTCAAAAGCGGATCAGTTTTACTTTAGCAGAAGGAGCATTATCATGGGGGTCTAGAAAATAAACATGTCTTTCTGATTCAAGTATGAAATCAGAGTATATAGCATTGTCCACGGGAGCAAAAGAGGCAGAGTGGCTTCGAAGTTTCATAAGACAAATTCGAAACTTCATAAGACAAATTCCTTAGACTCAACATATATTTCCAATTAATTTTAATGTGATAATAAAGTTATTTTACAGATTTCAGGTAATAATAAATATAAAGGGAAATCAAGGCATAGAGGCCTTAGATATAACATCATTCGGCAAATGTTGAGTGATGAAGTGATTATGTTGGATTACATATTAACTTCTGAGATGCTTGGGGGTTCGCTTACAAACAATACAATATTGAGAACGTCGAGGGGGATGAGCCTAAGACTGATATCTTTAAAGGCACAGTAGTTGAACCTCAACTTAGTAGAGTTAGAGATCTCAAATCTTAAGTTCAATGAGATAAGAAACTACTTTGTGACCCTTGAAAGTGCACAAAGATATGTTACATATTGGCTATCTCTATGGTGTTAAATTTTGTGCACATTTCTTATAATGTGAGAGGGTGAGTTTAACTCTTAATGATTTTGTAGGCATTCATTTGTTGGGGTAATAAAGTAGTTATAAAAGCACCCATGACAGATTCACCTATTTGAGTGTAGAAGTGAAGCCACTTCAATAGAGACTCGGTCCTCTTTCTGAGATACTCATGAAATCAAGATTTTAGCGCATGATTGTAAAGCACAAGCCTTATGCCACTTAAAGTCCTTACAAACTTTGAGTTGTATGTACTAGTCAAAGATTCAAATTGAACGGTACCTCTGATGATGGTTAGTATGATCGCTTTGATACACAAAGTTTTATATTAAAACTTTTAAATAGTGGGAGATTATTGGATATTTAAAAGTTTTTAAACTAGTCTTTTCATAGTTATGTGTCTTTTCAAATGAAGTGTCTTTCCAAAGTGGTGTGTCTTTTCAAAAGAAGTGTCTTTTCAAAGTGGTGTGAATTTTCCAAAGGGATGCTTGTAGCACCTTTTCAAGTAAGGGGTGTATTAACACACCACTTGATTTTTATTTAAGAAATTAAATCATTGTTTTAAAATATAAGGCACAAAAGAAATAATATCTCTTTCTCCTTCTGCTTTATGTTCTTATTTTCTTTATTTAAGAATCTTTTTGTGTATCAGAAAATCTGTATGACAGGTTCTTTTTCTGGAAAGTACAATCTAGAAAAGAATATACGGTTCTTGGCCAAATCAGACTCTATTGTATCATAAAGGAAGATTTTCTAGGAACTCAATGTTAATCACTAAATTATGCCACTTTTCACCCCCTAACCTAGGCTTTACTAAACCCTAGAGCTGTTTAATAATTGAGTTTTAAGTGTGGTTTTGCAGTTAGCTATAACCTACAGAGAGGTGCAAAAATCCATTCAATAAGTGCCAAAAGGAGAAGAATTAGAGTCAAACACAAGAGCTGAGAAAAATATGGAGATTGAACCATGGTGGTCCCCACCAAATCGGTTGGTTAGAATGCCTTGAGCCCCTTGAAGTCCTTTCATGAGAGAGAAGTGGGACGCATGCCTAAAGGACAGTTGCAGCAATTAGACAACCCAGTCGAGAGGCTGAATTCACCTTCTCGAGTAGCCTCAAGCAGAAAAGGCCTTCAGAAGCCATAAACTTGAGCAGTTCAAAACTTTCAGAATCTAGCCTCTCGAGCACTGTTGAGCAGTTCAAAGCCTGTAGCACTCTAGCCTCTTGAGCATTGTCGAGCAGATCATGCCTGTAGCAACCACACTCTCAAGCAGTTCAGAAGCCTGAAACAACCACCCTCTCGAGCCCTCTCAAGCAGTTCAAAGCTACAACAATTCATCTCCCCAAGCAGTCAAAGGCCTCCAAAAACCATCCCTCCAAGAAGCCTTCAGACTGCAGCAATTCATCTTCTCGAGCAGGACAATCAGGAGCTTCCAGAAGCCATCCTGTCGAGCAATGCCAAGCAAACAAAGACTTAAGCTTTTTATCCTCTCGAGGCTTGGGACCTAATAGATATATGAGGACATTAGGGGGATTTATAGAACTTCTGCAGCACATGGGACACCTGTTCGAGTGTGTATTGCTTTTCTAACAAACTGGGGCAATACTTGGCTAAAATTGAGCCATGTTAGTAGAACCTAACCATTTTGATTATCCTTTCCTCTGATTGGCTAGAGCATAAAGTTACTTTTTGGTGTGTATATAAAGAAACTAAAGCATGCTTGTGAAAAAGACTTAGATACACAAGATTAGTGAGCTCATTTTTAGGGTTTACGTCATCTTCCCTTTTTATTTTTCTTCTCTCCTTAGCTCAGCATCGCTGGCTAAACCTTAGTAGCAGTTAGGGCTAATTTGAGTTGTAAATGGCTTTGTAATGGCATTGTAAAGAGACTTGGAATCTTGCAGACACTGCAAACTTGAGATGTAATAACCCGAAAAATCACGCTAAACTATGACCTCGGGATCCGTGCCCAATCGGTCATAGGTTTGACCAAATGGAAGTCCAACAGTTAGTATGTAGTGTGATGAACGGATGAGATGTGATAAATAGAATGCCTATGTGGTGTGTGTTGTGAAGGTATAGCCACATACACCTACCGCGGTGTATGTGCTCAACACACAAGTGAGGAAGAGGATAAAAAGAGTTAATAACCCTAAAATCAAGAGTTTTGTTGTTGAAGGAGAGTAAAGAAGAGAGAGAGAGAGAAAAAAAGAGTGATTAATGCAAGGAGTAAAGGCTAGTTGAGGAAGGAAGGATCCAAGTATTAAAGAGGCGATTCAGCATGAAGGATCCATTGAAAAGCTAAAATTTGGAACCCTAGCCTTCCAACCCTAGATTTGAAATCAACTTGAGATCTATTCAAGGTAAGATTTTTGTAAATCAAATGCATAGATTATAGAGGCTAAATGGTAGTTGAAAATAGTTTAAATCTTAGGATAATGGCTTAGAAAAATAGAAGAAAAAGTGTGGAAGAAGATTAGGAAGAACAGCTCGAAAAGGGGCTGAATCTGACAATTTCGATTAATCGAAATTAGGTTTCGATTAATCGAAATTGGCCAGGAAGTTGAAAAGTCAGAGGACCCCGATTTTGATTAATCGAATTTGATTTCGATTAATCGACTTTGGATTTCGATTAATCGATTTGGGGATCGATCAATCGACTGAGAACCTCCAGTGGACCCCAGGGGTTGGAGGAAATGACTTGAGGAAAAATCGACTAATCGAAATGGGTTTTCGATTAATCGATTTTAGTTTTCGATTAATCGATTTGGAATCGATTAATCAACTTGTGAAACTCGACTGTTCGAACTGAGGGTCTACTTTGCGAAAAGAAGAATTTCGATTAATCGAAATTGGATTCGATTAATCGAATGAAAACTCGACTGTTCGAACAGTGAAATTACTTTGCGAAGAGAAGAATTTCGATTAATCGAAATTGGATTCGATTAATCGAATGAAAACTCGACTGTTCGAACTGAGAATGGACTTTGCGAAAAGGAGAAATTCGATTAATCGAAATTGATTCGATTAATCGATATTGACCTTCGATTAATCGATTTTGGAAATCGATTAATCGAATCAGATTCGATTAATCGATTTTGGAGTTCGATTAATCGACTGACATAAATTATGTTGACTTTTGGGTTTGACTTTAAGATTCTTGGGGGATCTTATACCTTCCTTATTGCATCCTTTGTGATGTGTTTCACCTGTTATGTGGTACCATAGGTGGTACGTGTGGACTAGTGCACAAGGAGCCACGTGGGACCTTGATGCATTGAACAAATGAAGACTTGAGGTAGGGAACACCTTGAACATGTACTTTATTTTATAAGAGCATGTATGTAGTGATATAGAACTCAATTCAAATGTTTATTTCTTATCAACTTGTGAAAAGTGTGTGTGTGTGACACCCATAAGAGTAATCATAATGAGCCATCCCCAGGGGATGAAGAAGTAAAGAGATAAGAGCATCAGGTGTGATGCACGTAAATGGATGCATCCCAGGGATGTATCCAAGGATTGAATCATGTTTGATGGGGCCTAACTGATATAAGATAGCACATTTACACGGTGAATAACTATATATAAGGCACCGATATTTTTGTTATTTGAGGTTTGATAGGGTACCCCACCGACGTGGCGGGATATCCACGACTGACACGGCAGGATATCCGTGACCGATACGGCGGCGAAACCGTAGGCCAGTGCGGAGGCTTATCCGTACATAGTAAGCACACCCCAGGGGTGTTGATTGAGGCAAGTGAAACCCCGCCACCAATCCCCAGGGGAAAGGGGCTTGGGTACTATTTGTATTCCCAGGGAATACGGTTAAAACTGTCTATATAGATGACGATGATGGGTATCTCGTCGGGGCTCGATGCTATATTGCTCGGGGATTACTTAAGTTGAAAGTTTAAGTTTTGCTTTAGGCCTTCTCAGCATCATTCATGAGTAAATGAAAATATAAGTAATCAACAGTAAAACGAAATGCTTTTAATCTGTTTCATTAACAACTGCATAGATACATCATGCATGGCATATCATGGAATACATGTGAGTTATAATTTATATGTTCAAACTGTGTTTGTTCCCTATTGAGCTAGGATGTAGCTCACCCTATAGACTATACGTTACGAGTGTCCATGCTAGGCAGCTTGACCGGAAATGATCCCTGGCGAGTCGGACCTTGCGGCCGGCGAAGAGTTGGAGCCACCTCCAGAGGACTTCTTCTAGAGGACTCTGTTGTGCCACTTTGAGGGATTTTTGGAGAGGTTTTGTACGGCTTGGTATGTCAAGCCTTGATTGTTGTTTTTAAACCATGTATACATATATATACATTGATGGGATTATTCTTTTGGGGCGAACCATCCGTGATGATTGCTATCATCGATGGTTCGGATCGGTTCTCCATTCATGCAGAGCCATGAGGGTAGAACTGTCTTTTGGGAAGTTAATTAATATAGATTTATTTTCCACAATTTCATTTATAGTACTTTTGATGCTTGATATACCAGTGTTCCGTGCTTAGCAAAGAGGGCACGGTCAAGATGATCGTGCTGATGGCACGGGTTTCGGGGTGCCGAAATCCGGGCTGTCACATGAGAGCTATATCATTGTAAGCTTCTTTTGGGTAATGAATAGCTGGTTGCAGTGTTTCATGTAATCTGTATTCTCTTGTGATTTTATTAGATTTTTATGGATTTTATGCACCTATAGATGCATGTGCTTCTAGCCTTACAAAAATAGTGTCTGCAGTTGTTTTATTATTTTAGCTTTAACTCCCATTATTGGATTATATCCATGGGATATCCTGTGACCATTTGAGTGGACAGGATATAGCCTTAAGACTAGTCCATATCTCAGGGTTGAGTTGAATTCTTCTTCCTGGCATTTGTGCTTATAGCCAAATGAAGGATTGTTGCAGATCCAACTCTTGCTCTGCTTTATAATGCTTTTGCAATAAAAATTAGCCCCTAACTGTTTACTTCTCCATTTTTTTGTTTATCTTTACCAAACCACCTTCACTCTTCTTTAAACCTCTTTCTTTTATTTCTGATTTTGCATCCATTTCTGTATTTAGTTAGTGACAAAACCCAAAAACACCTTCTCTTTACTCTGTTTTATTAGTTTATGATAGATTAGGTTTATAGTTGCTAGTTTTGTAGCAGATCTGGAGATTTACTACCTTTAGATCCATAACTCTCTGTGGGACAACCCTTATTTCATCTAAAACTTGCTACAACAATCCTGTATCTTGCAGGTGGTATTTGTGTTCTAATTCAATCTTTATTCATCTTTCTTTTGTTTTTGCCCTTCTTTGTTTCTATCATACTTTGACAACTTTTATAATAAAGAATATAAATAAATGAACTAACAAGTTTTTGGTGCCGCTGTCGTGGAGTTTTTGATCTAAGTAGTAGATCTGAGTTTTTCTTTATGTTATGATTTAGATCTGTTTTCTATCTTTGTTGTGTTTGAATAAATTACTACTGTAGTCTTTTGAATTTTACAGATTTGGAGTAGTAGCAAATAGGGGAGAAAAAAACTTATAGTTAGAGCAGACTCTGCCTTAGTTTGCATCTCTTTCTCCCTTGTTATAGTTAAATTTCTATAATCTTTAAAGTCAGCAGTAGTGCTTAGTTTTTTTTATCTGCTGTAAGTTATCTCTGTTGTGTGTTGTATGCTTGGAAGAAGGTCCCTTAATCCTGAGATTGTACCATTTAATCTTGAATTTGAGAGGGTCCTTAGACCTAGGCCAGCAATGCACACCCCTGCTGAACATTTAGAAACATTTGAGATGGGTGAGCACCCTAGACTCCTTAGGGATTATTATGCACAAGGGCATATTCATCCCCTTTTTGTATTCAATTCCGTACAACTGAAGGTAATTATGAAATTAAACCTCAGACCATCCAGATGTTGTCATCTTTTCATGGAGTAAAGAAGATTCTTATAAGCATATCGATGAGTTTTCACCTTTATGCACAACTTTTAAGATTGCTGGTCTGGGAGATGAGGCCACTAAGTTGAGATTGTTTCCTTTTTCATTAAAGGATAAAGCTATAAATTGAGTAAATTTACTCCTAACAAATAACATTATATCTTGGAATGCCTTCCTAAGCCAATTTTTAGCTAAATTCTTCCCAATGAGCAAGACAAGCCAGTTGAGGAAGAGCATTATTTCTTTTACTCAGTTTCCAACTGAGGACTTTCATGAATCTTGGGAAAGATTTAAAGAACTGCTGAGACAATGCCCACACCACCAAATACCCAAATGGAAACTTATTTAAAGCTTTAACTAAGGGCTAAATTCTAAAAATAGACACATGGTGGATGCATCTTATGGTGGCATATATCTCAGCAAAACTGATGAGGAAGCATGGGATTTATTTGATGTTATAAGTAAAAAATCTATGTAGTAGGAGACTCTGACAAGAAATGACATTGAACCGGCTACTAGATCCGCAAAAGAACCCACTTCAAAAGAAAAATTGTATGAAATTAATGTATACAATGACCTAGAAAAGAAAGTGGATAGTTTGTTATAAAAAGTTAGTAGATTATTGAGTGTGGTGCACCCCAAATAGATGCACAGGTTGAGGAGGCATGTCTGATATGCCAATCCCCCACACAGTCTCTTCTAAACTATCTCTCTTCTAGTCAATACCCAGAGTCAGTAATGGAGCATGCCAATGCTGCCCAATCTTATGGGCAACAACCTGGTAAGTTTGCTTGGAGGAACCACCCTAACTTGAGGTGGAGATAAGATAATTTTCATCAACCCCAGCAGCAACATGCATTGACTTATAGACCTAACCAATAGTACAATTAAGAGTATTTCCCAAGACATTAGTTCCCACAGCCAGTGGCACAATCAAGTGAACTAACTTTACTACCACCACAAACTAGAGCCACCTCCTTTGCAGAGTAGGTTTTGTCTTCATTACAACATCTCAGCTCCCAATTATAAACAGTGAATTCCCACAGCCAGAGTATCAAGAAAATAGAGGACCACCTTGGTCAACTCTCAAATGCTCTGACAAAAAGGGAAGAGGACAGGCTCCTGAGTCAAGCATTGACTAATCCCAAGGGGCAATTCATGATAGGTGAGGATTCTTCAACTCATGAGGAAGTCAAGGCCATCACTACCTTGAGGAGTGGTAGAGTGGTGGACAATCAAGTGGTATTTGAGCCAAAAAGCAGTAAAAAAGGAGAGGATTTGTTGCCTGTCATGGAGCAACAATGGGAGAAGAATAGAGGGGCTGCTGTTAAGCCCCAATAGAAAGAAAAAAATTGATGAGAATTGATGAGTATTGAAATATGATGATATTTCACTCCTAAATACCTATATTTAGCTGTCCGATGAAGGCTATCTGATGAGAATTATTAGATTTGAAGTGTTTCAGGTAAATACAAGCCAAGTGTGGAAAACAGCCCAAGAATTCTGAAAATAATGTCAAAACACTGTAACTTTGGGTCATCGAGAACTTGGTATGACTTGCAGCTAAATTTGTACCTTCAAGATGGCCGAATTATGAAAATTTTAAAACACATAAGTTGTAGCTCTTTTCGTCAGCTTTCCAATGGCATAAGAATCACCTCAATCCGAGTTCGAAAAAGAAAGTTATGGTTGCAATACTAAAGTGGTGTCTAATACAAAAAGTGTGATGAAATTCACGGATTTTTGGGGGTCGATGCATCGACCCTTTTGGTCGATTAATCGAGGAGGAGAGTCTGACACAGAATTGACTACTTTAAAGCTGATTTTGAGCCTCTTTTGTAGGGTCGATGCATCGACCCTATTGGGTCGATTAATCGACCCTAAATTGGCGGCTGGGGAGACTTCTGCGACTGTGAATCTATTTAAAGCGACTCAAACACTTCGAGGGAGAATTAGAAATTAGGGAGATAGGAGATTAGAGTTTTAGTTTTTTACTTTTCTTTTTCATAGTTAGACATAGAAATAGGGAGTTTTTATTTATTCCTTTTTGAGAGCTTTGTTCCTTTAATTTCCAGTACTCATTCCTCCAGTTTATTATATTTTTGCTCAAGTTTATTCCTGCATTATTCTCGTTTCTGAAGACCATCGTACTTTTGGATCAAAGTAATTTCTTTTGAAGTTGAGGTATTTTTAATTCATTAAATTAATGTTATTTTTTCTTCCTTATTTATTTATGTCATTTAATTGCAATATGTGTGGCTAAATTCATAAGGATGGGGATCTAATGATTCCCATCTGAGGGATGTACTTTTAATAATATAAATTTAGGATTAAAATATGAGATCTTATTTTATGGTTGTTGTGCTATCAAGAACGGATGAAATCCCCGCCACTAATCGGGATCGCGTGTGCCGAGCCATGCCCGAGATCTCAGATCTGTGACGGTAATTTTACCTAATTATTGATATATGGTTTTTTTGCTTTCATCGTGTGGATCTAATTACGATTATGATCCGGGATCGAGTGTGCCGAGCCATACCCTGGATCTTGAATCTGTAATGGTAATTTTATCTTAATTACTCCCTAATCTGATATTGAGTGTGCCGAGCCATGCCCTTGATTTCAGATCTATGGTGGTATTATTGTTGAAATTTTTACCCACTTTAGGGATGATTTTTATTTGAACTTGAGATCAAGTGTGCCGAGCCATGCCCTTGATCTCAGATCTATATATGAAAATCATCTAAGTCCTGATTGCAGGGATGCAACGTGGAACCTATCGGGGTTTTTGACCATTTATCTTCCATAAAAGATATTTGTTCTCAATGGTATATCTCATAGTTTAATCAATAGATTTGTATTATGGGAAGAACGGACCAAAGATGGGAGGATTTAGTATCTTCATCTTTAACTTTATTTTTGAATTATCAGTTAAGTTTTAGTTTGTAGTCAGTAATTATCATCTCATCAAACCACCTAAATCATAAGACTGGTAGAATACTGTTAGATCTTAGTAGATTTATGGAATTGCTTGTCTTTTTAGATCTTTCAAAATTAGTCCTCGTGGGAACGATCTCGTACTCCGCACCCACTATATACAATCCGATTCGTGCACTTGCGAGTAAAATATCACAATTAAAAATTCACATCAAGTTTTTGGCACCGTTTCCGGGGATTAAATTAAGAAAATCTGAATTTTTGGTAGACAGTAAATTTTAGGAATTTTCGGAGATTAAAATAGTATTTCTGCTTTAAAAAAAAAAAAAAAAATTTTTTTGCAGAGAGTCGATGCATCGACCCCCAGTGTCGATATATCGACCCTCTCGATCAATCGAGCTTTAAAAAAAAAAAAAAAAAAAATTTGAATTTTTTTTTTTTTTTTTTTTAAAAAAAATTTCTTGAGGTTTTCCTGCCCGAAACCTTCGCTCTGTGCGTCATTTGCATGCACACTAGGTCTTCTAAAGAAAGAACTTTAGAGCCTTTAAATTCAGAGATCGAACGTGCTTGCCGGTCAAATCGTAAGGACGCTAGATCAAGGCAGAAATTTTCAAGGGAATCATCCACTGAAGTCAGTATGACTGACAACATGAATGGGCAACTTGAACAAGAGGAAGAACCAACATTGAGAGAACTGTTCTCTCCGATCACTACAAATACCCCATCATGCATTGTATACCCCGCCACACCTGGTGGCCGGTTTGAAATTCGTACAAATGTCATTCAAATCCTTCCAATCTTTCATGGCATGGAGAGAGAAGATCCATACCAGCACGTCAAAGACTTTGTCGAACTCTCCGCTCATCATTTACCAAAACTTCGTTGAAAATCATTAGGCTACGCTTGTTTCCTTTCTCTATAAAGGATAAAGCAAAAGCCTGGTTAAACTCTCTACCATCGGGATCCATAACCACCTGGGATCAGATGGTCAAAAAGTTTCTGTCAAAGTTCTTCCCTATGGCGAAGACTAATGTCCTTAGACGTGAAATCACGGATTTCATGCAAGAGGAAGATGAGAGAATATATGAAGTTTGGGATAGATTCATGGATCTCTTACTCAAATGTCCACACCATGGATACTCAAAGTGGAGACTGGTTCAATGTTTCTACAATGGACTGAGTCAACCAAATAGACATCTGGTGGAGTCAATGAATGGCGGAGGATTCCTGAGTCTTAAGGAAACTGAATCTTATGTTTTCCTAGAAAAGCTTGCTGAGGATTCTCAGCACTGGGATTTCACAAAGACTCGGGAACAACTAGTCAAAGCCCGTGATCAAGCCGAGAGTTCAACCAAGAAAGGAGGACTATACGTAGTAAAGGATTCCCCGGATTTGATGGCTAAAATTTATTTCCTCACTCAACAAGTGGAGGAATTGAAATTAAAGAAGAATGTGCATATGGTAAATACACAACCTGAGCCATGTTCAATTTGTGCAAGTCCAATGCATATGGCAGATGATTGTCCTTCAATACAGAACTATCATGAAGACACATCTGAACAGCTAAATGTTGTGAATAATTATGGGCGAAATCAAGGAAACGTTTTCAATGAGAATAACCTAAATAGCTGGAGAAACCACCCAAATTTCTCATGGAAACAAGAGAATCAAAGAATACAGCCCAGGAAGCAGGGGACGAACTTTTATCCCCAACAAAATTTCAACCAAGGACCGCAGCAGAACTACGGTCAAGGGCAATTTCAGCAGCAAGGGTTCAATAACCCGAATCAATTTCAATACAATCAGAATCAGGTTGGGCAGCCAAGGAAAATGAACCAGAATTTTCAGTTTGCACAACCAATGGGAGGTTATCAAAACCAACCACAGCAAAATTTTGTGCCAATATTTCCACCACCTAGATTTAACATTCCACAGGGAAATACTGCCCAACGTCCTCATACACAAACTCCTCCTACTGAGGACCTGATGAAACTCATTCATTCTCACACATCCTCAATCTTTAAAATAGAGACCCAAATTAGGCAATTGGCCACTTTTTTCTGTGAAAGAGAAAAAGGATCGTTTCCGAGCCAACCAGTTCCTAACCCAAGGGGCCAAATGGTTGTTGAACAAACATCAACTTCAACACAAGAGGATGATCAACAACAAATTTGGGCGATCACAACATTGAGATCTGGAAAGCAGGTCGATAACAAAGTAGTGCTGCCAGAGGAGGAGGAAAAGTCTGATGGAGAGAAGAAATCTGAGGAGAAAGAAGAAATTGATGATAAAGTACAAGCAAAAGAAACATCAGAAGAAAAGAGTGAACAGAAGAGAAGTTTTGTTCCTAAAGCACCGTACCCGTAAACATTGATGGCACCACTGAAAAATCGCGATGAGGAAGGAATAAATGAGATTTTCAAGCAATTAAAAATTAATATTCCTTTTCTAGATGCCATCCGCCAAGTGCCGGCTTATGCTAAATTTTTGAAGGAATTGGTCATAATTAAAAGAAAGACAAATATTTCGAAAAAGACTTTCTTAGCCGAGCAAGTTAGTTCAGTGTTACAAGCAAAGCTCTCGATCAAATACAAGGACCCAGGTTGTCCTACAATCTCGATCATCATCGGCGATAACCGTATTGATCAGGCCCTTTTGGATTTAGGAGCAAGTGTCAACTTGTTGCCTTATTCTGTGTACAAGGAGCTCGAGTTGGGAGAACTTAAGGCCACTGCGATGACCCTTAAGTTAGCAGATTGGTCAGTAAAGATCCCTCGTGGAATTGTGGAAGATGTCCTCATCAAGGTGGATTCTTTCTACTTTCCTGTGGATTTTGTTGTTTTGGACACTGAACCGGCATCAAATTTGAAGAATAACATTCCAGTGATTCTAGGAAGACCTTTTCTAGCAACCTCCAATGCGCTGATCAATTGTCGAAATGGGATCATGAATCTGTCATTTGGGAATATGACAGTGGAACTCAATATTTTTAATATTGCCAAGCAGCCCATGGAGGATGATGAACATGCACAAGCATGCATACTTGATGAAATCGTTGAAGACATATTTCGTGCATCCGAAGCTGAAGATCCTTTAGCAGCTTGTCTTGCGCATTTCGGAGAGAATTTTGATGTGGATCAACTGATCCAAGAAGTGAATCACATGTTGGACTCCACACCACATCTGGGAGAAGAAAAGGAAGGAGTGTGGAACTCAAATTGAATTAATCAAGGAAAAGCCGAAAGAGGAGGAGAAAGTGTCCTTAGAACTTAAACCTCTTCCGAAAAATCTCAAGTATGTCTACCTGGGGGAGAATAAAACTCAACCCGTTATAATATTATCAACATTGGATGCGCATCAAGAAGGCCAACTCATGAATGTACTCAAAGAGCACAAAAGTGCCCTCGATTGGTCGATAAAATATATCAAAGGCATTAGCCCACGGTTTGTATGCATCGAATCCATTTGGAAGACAATGCTAAGCCTTCTAGGGAACCACAGAGGAGACTAAACCCTATAATGCAAGACGTGGTCCAAAATAAGGTAATCAAACTTCTAGATGCTGGAATTATATACCCCATCTCTGACAGTAAATGGGCCAGCCCCACACAAGTGGTCCCCAAGAAATCGGGAGTCACAGTGGTGAAGAATGAGGAAAACATACTAGTCCCTACAAAAATTCAAACAGGGTGGAGAGTGTGCATTGATTATCGAAAGTTAAATTTGATGACGAGGAAAGATCACTTTCCTCTTCCGTTTATTGATCAGATGTTGGAAAGATTGGCCGGGCATGAGTACTATTGCTTTCTCGATGGCTATTCTGGGTATAACCAAATAGTCATTGCACCTGAGGATCAGGAGAAGACCACTTTCACATGTCCTTTTGGTACTTTCTCCTACCGACGAATGCCGTTTGGGCTTTGTAATGCACCAGCTACATTCCAAATATGTATGCTGAGTATTTTTTTGGATATGGTCGAGCGATTCCTCGAGGTCTTCATGGACGACTTCTCGATCCATGGAAACAGTTTTACTGACTGTTTGAATCATTTTTCACTAGTGCTTGAACGATGCCAAGAGAAGAACCTTGTTCTTAACTGGGAAAAATGCCACTCCATGGTTAAAGATGGCATTGTTTTGGGACATATCATATCGTCCCAGGGTATCGAGGTCGACAAGGCTAAAGTTGATTTAATTGCCAATCTACCACCACCTAGGACAGTGAAAGAAATCAGATCTTTTCTCGGACACGCCAGTTTTTATCGGCGTTTTATTAAAGATTTCAGCAAGATAGCGCGACCGCTATGAAGTTTACTTTCCAAGGATGCCCCGTTCGTTTTTGATGATGAATGTTTGCGAGCCTTTAAAACCATTAAGGCCGAATTGATAAAAGCTCCAATAATTCAATCTCCAAACTGAGACTTCCCGTTCGAAATAATGTGCGACACCTCTGATTATGCAATTGGAGCTGTTCTGGGGCAACGAATAGAAAAATTATCGCATGTAATCTACTATGCGAGTCGTACTCTCAACGATGCTCAGTTGAACTACTCGACCACTGAAAAGGAACTTTTGGCAGTAGTTTTCGCGTTGGATAAATTTGATCCTATTTATTAGGATCTAAAGTCGTGGTATTCACAGATCACGCTGCTCTGCGTTATCTGTTCGCTAAGAAAGACGCTAAGGCACGTTTAATTAGATGGATCTTGTTGCTGCAAGAGTTCGATTTGGAGATCAAGGACAAGAAAGGCTCAGAAAATGTGGTGGCAGATCACTTGTCACGAATAATTATTGAGAGATCTGACGAGCCTGTTCCGATTTTGGAGCACTTCCCGGATGAACAGTTGTTCAGGATTGATTGTCCACCTTGGTATGCGAATCTTGTCAATTATTTAGTCACCGAGAAATTACCCTACCATTGGTCGAAGAATGAGAAATCCATTTTCTTAGCTCGGGTGAAACATTATTTTTTTGAAGATCCGTACTTATTCAAATACTGTCCTGATCAAATCATACGAAGATGTATTCCTGAATCTGAGCAACCACGAATCATCTTATTCTGTCATGAGTTGCCTTGTGGAGGTCACTTTAGTTCCAAAAAGACTGCCGCAAAGATCTTCCAAAGTAGTTTTTACTGGCCGACGATCTTTAAGGATTGTCATCAGCATTGCAAATCTTGTCACAGCTATCAAATGCTGGGCCGAATCTCAAAGCGCAACATGATGCTGCTCAATCCAATTTTAGAAGTTGAATTATTTGATGTTTGGGGGATCGATTTTATGGGTCCTTTCCCGAATTCGTTTGGAAATACGTTCATTCTTGTCGGTGTTGATTATGTCTCGAAATGGGTAGAGGCTGTGGCGTGTAAATCGAATGATCACAGAGTAGTGATCAAATTTCTCAAGGATCAAGTGTTTTCTCGTTTTAGCATTCCAAAGGCGATAATCAGCGATGGTGGAAAACACTTTTGTAATAAAGTGTTCACCAAATTAATGAAGAAATATGGTGTCATGCACAAAGTCGCTACGCCATACCATTCTCAGACAAGTGGCCAAGTTGAAGTCTCTAATCGGGAACTTAAGCGGATTTTAGAAAAGGCAATCCATCCGAATCGTAAAGACTGGTCGCTAAAGTTGAATGACGCTCTATGGGTGTATCGAACGGCGTTTAAAACTCCGATTGGCATGTTGCCGTATCGGTTGGTCTTTGGTAAAGGATGTCACCTCCCGGTTGAGTTGGAACATCGAGCATTTTGGGCCATTAAGTCATTAAATTTTGATCTCTTGCAATCTGGTGCCCAAAGGGGTTTCCAAATAAATGAATTAGAAGAAATCCGTGCTGATGCCTATGACTGTGCTAAATCGTACAAGGACCGTATGAAACGGGTTCATGATCACTCTATTCTACGAAAATCTTTCGTTGTTGGTCAACAGGTTCTACTTTACAATTTCCGACTTCATCTATTTCCGGGGAAACTAAAAACCCGTTGGAGTGGCCCTTTCAAAATCTCTCGCATACTCCCCGATGGGGCAGTTGATATTATTAACCCAAAACATGGGAATGTTTTTCGAGTTAACGGTCAACGATTGAAACCGTTCCTTGAGAATGAAATTGCATTCTCTGACACTCTTCCTTTGAGTGATCCAATTGCTCACCCTGATTGAGCAATTCACAAGGTCAAGCTATCGACTTTAAACTAGCGCTCATTGGGAGGCAACCCAATTGTGTAGTTTCCGTTTGGTTTCGTTTAGGATTTAGGTTTTATTTTTTATTTTTTTATTTTTTATGTTTATTTCTAGCATTTTATTTTTTTAGTTTAGGTTATTTTTTTTTAAATTCCCTAAAATAGTGTAACCATATTCCCTTCAATAAAGTTTTGGTCATGTTCCAATTTGATGCACATATTCTCTGCACCTGATCTTTGTGTTGAGGTACTTTTTCAAACAGGTTTGGGGGTGCGCTACTTCTTTCAGTTAATGCGGACATTGTCATCTTTAGGTTTGGGGTTATGATTATCTATTTTGCGTCACTTATTTTTCTATAAAAAAAAAAAAAAAATTTAGCTTTTTCTCGATCAATCAACTCAAAGGAGTCGATTGATCGACCTACCACTCTCGATCGATTGACTCCTTTGAGTCGATTAATCGACAGTACAAAAAAAAAAAAAAATTTTGAAAAAAAAAAAAAAAAAAGAAATTTTTTATCTTTGAAGTCGTCATGCACATTATTTTACGATTGTTTTCAAACTTTAGTTGATGATGCATATAAATTTAATTTTGAGAATACTGATGTCATATTCTGATTACTTGTATCTAAGATGATGAAGCTTAATGTGATATTTTGTGGATAATTTTGATATTCATGTTTAGAATTTTTACACTTATACCAAGCTAAGACTTAGAAATCGATGAACTGTTTTGAATGTTGAATCTTAGGTTCTTAGTGGAGACTAAACACAGTGAGATTTAGAGCTAATTTCTCGTCATTGATGAGTGAATACATAAACTCGGAGTTTTCTTTGAATACGAATTACTTTGTATAATCTCATACATTTTATTTTGGCTTGTGACTTTGCATGAAATCAAATTCATATCATTATGTTAGAATGTATTGTATATCTACTCAAGACAAATAGGCAAGGTTACCATCTTTTAAGGAGATAATTGAAGGCCATCTTTGGTTCGTTTGTGCTTAAAATATCTCACCTTATATAAATTTATCCTTCTAGTACCCCATTGAGCTTATTGAAAAATTTACCTTTATACATTTTTTGATAAGCCACGTTAACCTTTAACCCTTCACCATTTCTGAAAATTCAAGCTTTACCCTTCTTATTTCTGATAAATTAGGAACGAGGGATGAGAGTGAACGAAAAGAGAGTAAGTGGAGAGTTACTGAGTTGTGGTGTGTACTAAGAGTGTATGGCAAAAATATAAAAGAAAAAGGGGGGAGAAAAAGAAAAAGAAAATTGTGAAAAATAATGAAAAATATGAGGTGCGTCATGAAAAGGAAATTCAAAAGAAAAAGAAAGTTGAGAAAAATAGAAGAATATTGAGAAAAATAGTGAGAGATTAGAAAAGAAAAAGAAGAGAAATAGAAAAATAAAAAAGGTGTTTCCTTTCCGATTTCTCAGAAATTTTGAATCCCAACTTCCCTTTCTTTCTTACCCTTTCCTGAGCCCCATTACAACCCTACAAAAAGACCTTCATGATCTGATCTTGCATTGGTAACTGCCTTGTGGAGAGTGAATATGTGATACTTATGACACTTGATATGACATGCTTAGGATATACAAGTATCTTCTTATGAGATTTATTTTTGTTCATTGATTGCATCGTGTTTCATTTATCATGTGAGAACTTTTTATTTGCTTTGTATTGATCTCTCACATGTGGGCGAAAACTTACCCATCATCGGAGTGATTTTATTTTAAGAGTATACCTAAAGTGAGGATTGAGTCTAAACAACAGGTCCGACGGTTTCTCGTTTGAACTAGTTCTGAGATGGATGAATTTTGGTTTGGGTATGCACACACTTCACTTTTAAGCATGAATGGATGAGTTATCTAATGATTTGAACATTAGACTAATTTGAATGGATGCTAGTATGATTAGTATAACATTATTATTTAAAATTGAGGATTCGCATATTGAATTGATTAATGATTTTGAGTTTTGAATGGTATATATGTTATCAAAATCATATTTTGAAAACTCAATTTTATCGATGATTTTAAAAATGTATTGAAGTTTGTGGGTGACTTCACTGTAAACCCTCAGGAGACACAACTCCTCCACTAGGGATCACGTAGGGGTTTAAAGGCTTGTTGCACATGCTAAGTGCAATCGTGTTCCCTACGAAAGTGACATTTATTTTCTTTAGTTTGCTTTGCTCGAGGACTAGCAAAGTGTATGTTTGGGGGTATGATGAGTACTGAAATATGATGATATTTCACCCCTAAATACCTATATTTAGCTGTCCGACGAAGGCTATCTGATGAGAATTATTAGATTTGAAGTGTTTCAGGTAAATACAAGTCAAGTGTGGAAAACAGCCCAAGAATTCTGAAAATAATGTCAAAACACTGTAACTTTGGGTCATCGAGAACTTGGTACGACTGGCGGCTAAATTTGGACCTTCAAGATGGCCGAATTATGAAATTGTCAAAATACAAAAGTTGTAGATCTTTTCGTTCTCTTTCCAACGGCATAAGAATCACCTCAATCAGAGTTCGAGACAGAAAGTTATGGCTGAAATACCAAAGTAGTGTCTGATACAAAAAGTATGCTAAAATTCACGGATTTCTGGGGGTCGATGCATCGACCCTTTTGGTCGATTAATCGAGGAGAAGGAGAGTCTGACACGGAATTGACTACTTTAAAGCTGATTTTGAGCCTCTTTTGTAGGGTCGATGCATCGACCCTATTGGGTCGATTAATCGATCCTAAATTGGCGGCTGGGGAGACTTCTGCGATCGGGAATCTATTTAAAGCGACTCAAACACTTCGAGGGAGAATTCGAAATTAGGGAGTTAGGAGATTAGAGTTTTAGTTTTTTGCTTTTCTTTTTTATAGTTAGACATAGAAATAGGGAGTTTTTATTTATTCCTTTTTGAGAGCTTTGTTCCTTTAATTTCCAGTACTCATTCCTCCAGTTTATTATATTTTTGCTCAAGTTTATTCCTGCATTATTCTCGTTTCTGAAGACCATCGTACTTTTGGATCAAAGTAATTTCTTTTAAAGTTGAGGTATTTTTAATTCATTAAATTAATATTATTTTCTCTTCCTTATTTATTTATGTCATTTAATTGAAATATGTGTGGCTAAATTCATAAGGATGGGGATCTAATGATTCCCATCCGAGGAATGTACTTTTAATAATATAAATTTAGGATTAAAATATGAGATCTTATTTTATGGTTGTTGTGTTATCAAGAACGGATGAAATCCCCGACACTAACCGGGATCGCGTGTGCCGAGTCATGCCCGGGACTCAGATCTGTGACGGTAATTTTACCTAATCATTGATATATGGTTTTTTTGCTTTCATCGTGTGGATCTAATTATGATTATGATTCGGGATCGAGTGTGTCGAGCCATACCCTGGATCTTGGATCTGTAATGGTAATTTTATCTTAATTACTCCCTAATCTGAAATCGAGTGTGCCGAGCCATGCCCTTGATTTCAGATCTATGGTGGTATTATTGTTGAAATTTTTATCCACTTTGGGGATGATTTTTATTTGAACCTGAGATCAAGTGTGCCGAGCCATGCCCTTGATCTCATATCTATATATGAAAATCATCTAAGTCCTGATTGCAGGGATGAAACGTGGAATCTATCGGGGTTTTTGACCATTTATCTTCCATAAAAGATATTTGTTCTCAATGGTATATCTCATAGTTTAATCCGTAGATTTGTATTATGGGAAGAACGGACCAAAGATGGGAGGATTTAGTATCTTCATCTTTAACTTTATTTTTGAATTATCAGTTAAGTTTTAGTTTGTAGTCAGTAATTATCATCTCATCAAACCACCTAAATCATAAGACTGGTAGAATACTGTTAGATCTTAGTAGATTTTTGGAATTGCTTGTCTTTTTAGATCTTTCAAAATTAGTCCTCGTGGGAACGATCTTGTACTCCGCACCCACTATATACAATCCGATTCGTGCACTTGCGAGTAAAATATCACAATTAAAAATTCACATCAAGAATGTTAGGGCAGCAGATGAGGTACCAGCAGTACCCCATCTGCCATTTCCTCAAGCTTTTAAAGGACCTTCTCCTTTTGACAAGGGGAATGCTAGGATGGAGGAAATGATGGACACATTTAAGCAAGTAAATGTTAATTTATCTTTGCTTGATGCTACAAAGCAAGCCTCGACCTATGCAAAGTTCCTGAAGGACTTATGCACATAGAAGTGGAAAGCTAGGACCCACCTCACTAGGAAAATATTTGCTGCTGAAAAAGTGCAACAAATTTTATTCGCTGCTGAAAAAGTGCAGCAAATTTTATTCATAGCAACCCCAGTTAAACTCCAAGACCCTGAAGTACCTATAATTCCCTACATTATAGGTGATCATACCATAGGTAGAGCTCTCTTGGATTTGGGAGCTAGTGTTAACCTCCTTCCATACTGTGTGTATGAGAAGCTAGGTTTGGGGGAGTTAAAACTCACCTATTGTACTCTAGTTTGCTGACAGGTCAGAGAGGAGGCCTATGGGAATTATAGAGGATGTGCTGGTAGGGGTAGATAAGTTTTTCTACCTAGCAGATTTCTTAATTTTGGATATAGAGCCTACAAAGTGCACCTCCCCAATACCTGTAATATTGGGCAGGTCATTTTTGGCCACTGCCGATACTTGATTCAGTGCAGGTCAGGAGTGATAGAAGTCACTTTTGAGAACATGAAGGTTAGGCTCAATGTTTATAATGCAACCAACCAACCTCAATTTGAAAGTGAGGACTGTTTTGTGATTGATGTCATTGATGTGATGGTAGAAGAAACCTTGCCCAAGCTGCTAGACTGGGATGAGGTGTTCGATGGGTTTGAAAAGTTTTGGACTGAGGATGTTGAAAAGGAGGTCCCCACTTATTTTGTTGGAGAAGTAAACACCTTGGACTCTTTAGTGGGGCTAGTGTAGCATTCCACTTGGAGACCTACTATGCTGCCCCTCCTTCAACTCTCTAAGGCACCTTCACTGCCTTCTATTGATAGTCCACCTGATTTGGTGCTGAAATAGCTCCCAAAATCTCTCAAGTAAGCTTTCCTAAGGCAGAATGATAAACTACAAGTAATTATATCCTCTTCTCTCACTGTGGATCAAGAGTAGAAATTACTTTGTGTCCCTAGGAGGCATAAAAAAGGCAATAGGATGGACAATTGCAGATTTAGGAGGAATTAATCCATTACTTTGTATGCACAAAATTTACCTGGAAGAGGGTTTCAAACCTTCTAGGGAGATGTAGAGGAAATTGAATCCTCTAGGGAGATGCAGAGGAGCATGTAGATTTAGTTTCAAACTCAGACCGTTTTTAGGAAATTTTTGTATTTATTTTATTTTGTTTCTTATCCAGTTGTCATTTTGTAGATAATCTTCTCTTTTGTATAATATTTTATTATAAATTTTATTTTTTTGTGAATATAATCATCTTGTTAGTGTAATTTTTTCTTTCTTTCTTGCAGTATTTTTATTTTCTTCCTTTCCTAACCCTGCTGCCCCTAAATACACTCTCTGTTGAAACATTGAGGATAATATTTATATTAGGGTTGGGGGTATGGTAGGGTGGTCCAATAAAATAGTTAATTGTAGTGCAACATTGTTAGCTAAATGGAATGAAATAAAGTCAATTCCCACCTAACCAATTTAGAAAGAGGAAATTAAAATTGTTTAGTAGACATTTTAAAACTGAAATATTTTGAAGATCTAACACTTGCAAGAAGCAAACTTCAAGAAATGTTCTTCACAATTAGTGCTTAGTGAACTAGAAAGGAGAGAAAAATGTGAGGATATACCCCATGAGTTTACTTAAAGACCATACCTAGTGAGATTTGGGCCTATCAAATTTTCTTTTGAAGAGTGTTTTGGCAAATTTTTCTGCTCTAAGGAATGATTGTATCAACATCTTTTCACTAGAAGTTATGCATCCCAAATTGAAATTGTTTAGCAGAACTTATGATACAAAGGATATGATTTAAGGCTCTCATTTGGACAGTTTGAGCCTGAAAATATCTACCCATTTTTATACACTGTTTGAGCCTTAAAATCTATTTTTTTTAACAAATACCAAAGTAATTGAACCTAAACCTCATAGACCTGATTCAGTCTTACTCTTACTTTGAGATTTTAGAAGGTAAAGGAGAAGATGTTGAAGAAACTTAAGCTGGGTTCAACATTTGGTGAAAGGAGAAGAGAAGAAATCTAAAAAAAAAACAGTGTATCAGCTATATATTTATTGCATTTCATTTAATAAAAAAAAAAAAAAAAAAACAAAGAAGGAGAAGGAGAAGCCAAGAGAAGTACTTCATCTAAAAAAATTAAAAAGATGAGAAGAAGCTGGCCACTTTAGATCTGAAAAATATAAACAAAGATGAAACTCTGATGTAATGAAGAAGGTGAAGTCATGAATCACCTCTACCTCTTAGTTAATTTCTCAGTTTTGAATCCTTTTTATCCTTTTATTCTTTTTAAACCTCAATCCTAAGCCACATTACAACCCAACAAAAAGGCTTTATTGATCTACAGTTAATTGAGTTGTCATGTGGAGATAAGAGGATGTGTAATCTATGGTGGAAAGAACATGAAGATTTCAGGAATTAGCAGCAATGCCTATACTCATGCTTGCAGGCCTATTTGAGGTCTGTAATTGATCTTAAGCTAAAGTGAAAGTGATGCACCTTTGAATTTTATTTTTGAGTGAAAGCCCTAGAAAGAATTGTGTCTGAAACTAAATTTATTGGGGTAATATTTAAACTTGATTCTTAAATTAATGGTGAGCTTGGCACTGATTCCCACACACAATACTCTTGATGTAAGCTAACTGGTTGTGATGGAAATTCATTATGACTCAACTGACATCATTACTATTTTAATTTCTCTGAATTTGAGAGAGTAGGGTATGGAATGAACCTTTATTTGTTGAAATCTGATTTGACATATGTTGCACTAAGCTTAACTGTTCTATTGTGAAGTTTGTGGGTATCTTCACTGAAAACCCTCAGGAGACTTCACTCCTCCACTAGGGATCACCTAGGGGTTTGAAAGGCTTGATGCATAGGCTAAATGCATCCGTTCTCCCTATGAAAGTGGCATTTAATTTTTAGAATAATTATTTTATCTTCTCTTTGCTCGAGGACTAGCAAAGATTAGGCTTGGGGGTATATTAATCATTGAATTATGTCACTTTTCACCCCCTAACCTAAGCTTTATTAAACCCTAGAGCTATTTAATAATTAAGTTTTAAGTGTGGTTTTGTAGTTAGAAATAACCTACAGAGAGGAGCAGAAATCCATTCAACAAGTGCCAAAAAGAGAAGAATTAGAGTCAAGCAGAAAAGCTGAGAAAAATATGGAGATTGAACCATGGTGGTCCCCACCAAATGGGTTGCTTAGTATGCCTTGAGCCCCTTGAAGTCCTTCCATGAGAGAGAAGTGGGACCCATGCCTAAAGGACAACTATAGTAGTTAGATAGCCCAGTCGAGAGGCTGAATTCTCCCTCTCGAGTAGCCTCGAGCAGACAAGGCCTTCAGAAGCCACAGTCTGGAGAAATCTCGAGCAGTTCAAAACTTTCATAATCTATCCTCTCGAGCACTGTCGAATAGTTCAAAGCCTACAACACTCTAGCTTCTCGAGCATTTTCGAGCAGACCATGCCTGCAGCAACCACACTCTCGAGCAGTTCAGAAGCCTGTAGCAACCACCCTCTCGAGTAGTTCAAAGTTGCAGTAGTTCATCTCCTCGAGCAGTCAAAGACCTCAAGAAACCATCTGCTCAAGAAGCCTTCAGACTGCAGCATTTCATCTTCTCAAGGTGGACAATCAGAAGCCTTCAGAAGCCATCCTGTCGAGCAATTTCTAGCAGACCAAGACTTAAGCTTTTTATCTTCTCGAGGCTCGGGACCTAACAGATATCTGTGGACATTAGGGGGATTTTTGGAACTTCTGTAGCACATGGGACACCTATTCGAGTGTATATTGCTTTCCTAACAAACTGGGGCAATACTTGGCTGAAATTGGGCCACGTCAGTACAGTCTAACCGTTTTGATTCTCCTTCCCTCTGATTGGCCAGAGCATAAAGTTACTTTTTGGTGTGTATATAAGAAAGCAAAGCATGCTTGTAAAAAAGACTTAGACACACAGGATTAGTGAGCTCATTTTTAGGGTTTAGGTCATCTTCCCTTTTTGTTTTTCTTCTCTCCTTAGCTTAGCATCGCTGGCTAAACCTTAGTAGCAGTTAGGGCTAATTTGAGTTGTAAATGGATTTGTAATGGCATTGTAAAGAGACTTGGAATCTTGTAGTGACTGCAAATTTGAGAGCTATATCATTGTAAGCTTCTTTTTGGCAATGAATAGCTGGTTGCAGTGTTTCATTTAATCTGTATTCTCTTGTGATTTTTATTGATTTTTATAGATTTTACGTTTAGGCATGTGTACAAGAGAAATAAACCATTTACCATCTAAAAAAACAAAGATCATGATCACATTGCAAGAAAAATAAAGAGAAATCAAGTAAAAATTGGTTTTAAATGGTAACCCCTAAGGAAAAATCTAGCGTGGAGCGGGCAATTAATCAACGCAAGCAAGCACCAGTAATGAAGCACGTTAGGGATCAATGCAAAGGAACCCTAGGAGGAGGTTTTTTTTCGGTTTGGAGAGGGGGAAGAAAAATCTTTTGAAAAACAAACCCCTTTTGCCCGAACTCGGGCTCTTTAAAATCCCCCCAGGTTTTGCTTGGCGCATGTATTACATGCGCCGAGTGTATTTTGGCCCCATTTGGCCTGGCACAAGTAATACATACCCGGCCTGACCTCTTTTCTCTTGTTTTGATGTTCCTTTGGCGCACACACCCCCAGATGGCACGTCAATCTTCATTTGACCTGCCCGGGAAGCTATGCTAGAATAAGTGGATCGAGATCGATGAGCACTCTCAAAGAATGCTGATCACACATAAAATAACATAAAAATAAAAAAATATATAAAATGATAGAAAATAGCATTGAAAATCAAAAAATTTACATAAAATGATGAAAAGTAACAAAAAAATTCACATAAAATGATAGAAAATAGCATTGAAAATAAAAAATCACATAAAAGGATGAAAAGTAACAAAAACAATTCACATAAAATGATATAAAATAGCATTGAAAATAAAAAATCACATAAAATGATGAAAAGTAACAAAAAAAATTCACATAAAATGATAGAAAATAACATTGAAAATAAAAAAATTCATATAAAATGATAAGAAAATAATAAAAAAATTCTACAAAAAGCGGCATGTACCCCCAAAAAACATTGTGACATCTATTCACTCCACTCAGGTAGTCATGCTAAGTCAATTTTGAGACCGATTGGTTTGCCCAAAGACCTCGAACCCTGCTTCACACAGGGGCACCCGTGACTGGTCAGATGGGGCAATCAATGCCTCATATGATTGGATGCAACCTATGGATCTTGCGTATTTACCTCGCGCCTATTATTGAGTCATGAAAAATATCATTTTTCACTTCCTAACTTGACCTTTATTGGACCCTTGAGCTGACTAATAAGGTATTTTAAGTATGTTTTGTGGATAAGCAATAAAATATAGCCTTAGTGCAGATATCCACCTAAAAAGGCCAAAGAAGCAATCTGCTCCTCATCATGTGTTCACAACAGCCCAAAGGCATGTCAACCAAGAAATCAGAGCTTTATAAATGCATGAGAAGATCATGGGATCAACAGGGCATGCTTGAGACCAAGCACAGTTGCAAAGAAGGCAGATTGAACCCACTAAGAGGTTGCTGAGTGCTAACAGATGGAAGACAACACACCAAAGATAGGTGCTAGCTGAGGAAACTCAAGGCAGAACATATCGAGAGGTCCTGAAGATAAAAAGTTAAGTTGTCGAGAGGTTTCATGAACCTATCATGAAGATTAGAGAGTGTGCTCCAACTTGTCGAGTAGATAGAGAGCAAAGCAGAAGCTATCGAGAAGATCTGCAGCTCAAATGCCAACCTGTCAAGAGGATCCATTGAGCTATCGCTAGGTTCCAGTTGCTTGTTGAGAGCTTTATGTAACAAATCCTATTGAGAAGACTCAGAACATCTCGAGGAGCCTCCAATCATGTCGAGAGCTTCATGGAACATGTCAAAGAACACATTGAGAAATCTCACTTCCCGTTGAGAGGATCTTAGAACCTCTCGATTATCGAACTGGGAACTTCTTAGTCCCTTTCACAGCTGTTGTCGCACTTCCATATTTCATGCACACACTCCAAAGCACGACGGTGACCCCCGAGGGTATTTTTGGCACATAATTGGGCACGAGCGGAAACTCTAACTATCTCACATGTACTTATCAGTTGTGAACCAATAGGAGAAGAGCTTCAAGAAGAGGAAGCAGCCACATCAGCATAACTACATGATTCGTTTGAGTTCTGATTGGCTGAAACAGATCTGAGGAAAAGGTATAAATGGAGGAGTAATCAGATTGAAAAATCATCCATAGATTAGGAGAGCCAGAGCCAAGTTCGAATTCATTTTCCCTCCAAAATTTCCCTCTTTTTTTCCTTCTTCTTCCCCGCTCCTTTAGCCAATTATGGTTGGCTAAAACTTCTCCAGTAGCTAGGGTGAGGTTATGACCTATAATTAAGAGTTTCAGAGGCTTTGTGAGGGATTGGATGCTGCACAAATTGTAGATCTGAGCACAACATTGTAAGCAGTGATATTGTAATGGAATTATGAGATTTAGAGTTAATTCTGAGCCATATTTCATTTATTTGTATTTGATTTCCCTAGTTTAGATACTCCTGTAGGACAGCCAGAAATGGGGAGCTTGTAGCTTGGCATTCACATCATCTACAATGGTTAACCTATTCTAATCAAGACCATTGGCTTAATACGATCTCTACGATGGTCTATGGCCATTTAAGTGGACAGATCATAGCCTTAGGATTGCTCTGATCCATTGGTAGAGATTAGATTCTTATACCATACATCTGTCGGAGTCAAATCTGGGGAGCTTGTAGCCAGATGAAGGATTATTGCAGATTTGATCCCAGCATTGCCTCTGACTCATTTAATTCTCAATGAAAGACCAAATCCCTAGCTGCTGCTCTCCATCCTTTGATTTTTAATCCATTTTCCTTCACTTATGTGTTTTCTTAAAATCAGGATCAACTGCATTTAATTTTAGTAGTTCGTAGTGACAAAAAAATCCATAGTTTATGCACATTTCTCTATGGACATACCCTTACCTATCAAAACTTGCTACAATATCCCTGTATCTTGTAGGTTTAGGAGATTGTAGTTGTGCTGAAGCCATCCTTTGTTTTAATTTGATTTTATTTTTGCCTTTACCATTACACACTAAATCAGCACACTATATTTTTGCAACAAGTTTTTGGCACCGCTGTCGGGGATCTGTGATCTAAACTTAGTAGATCTAAGCTTCTTTTAATTTTTAGATTTATAATTTTGATTACCTGCTAAGTGCTTGATTAAGTGCTCCTGTAGTTTTTTGTAGCTTAATTTTCTTTATAGATCTGGATCTGTGGTGCTTCGAGGAGCATTGTGCTAGAGGTTGTGCTAAAAGTCTGTATCTCTCTACTCCTTTTTTTTTTTTTTTTGATCTGTGATTTGTAGTTTTAATTAGCTGTGGGTGCTTGTTCCTGTTTGTTGTATTGAGCTTGAGTTGTAATTTGTGTACTGTGTGCCTTGAGATTGTGAGTGGTGTATGTTTGGAAAAACTCTCAACCCCCAGATTGTTCTATTAAATCTAGAGGTTGAAAGGGTTCTTAGGCCTAAATAAATCCCACCTACATCTGCTGCAACTGAATCTGTTGAAATGGGTGAGCAACCAAGGTTGTTGTTGAAGGATTACTATGCACTTGGTGCATATAATTCTCCTTTTTCCATACAGTTTCCTGCTGTGGAAACTAATTATGAAATCAATCTTCAACCATTCAAATGTTGCCTTCTTTCTATGGTTTGAGAAAAGAGAACCCATACAAGCATGTTGATGAATTCATTTCCTTGTGTACTACCTTTAACATTACAAGTCTAGGGCTAGAAGCCACCGAGCTTAGGCTATTTCCTTTTTTATTAAAGGATAAAGCCAGGGCCTGGTTATCCCTGCTTCCCCCTAATAGTATCAACTCTTGGGATGACATGCAAAGCGAATTCCTAGCCAAATTCTTCCCCATGTCTAGAACCAGTCAGTTGAGGGAGAGTATCTTCTCATTTTCTCAACTCCCAACTGAAGGGTTCCATGAGGCATGGGAGAGATTCAAGGAACTGTTGAGGCAGTGCCCCCACTATAAAATTCCTGAATGGAAACTTATCCAAAATTTCTATTTAGGAATTGACTCTAAGAGTAGAAATATGGTGGATGCTTCGTATGGAGGCACATACCTTCATAAAACAGTTGAGGAAGCATGTGAATTGTTTGATGTCATTAGTAAAAACTCATTACAGCAAGAGTCTCTTGCTAGGGATGTGGACACCCCTGAAAGAATGTTGAAGGAGAATACAACAAGAGGTAGAATGTATGAGCTTAGTGGGTATAATGATTTGGAAAGAAAGGTAGCCAGCTTAACTCAAAGGTTAGAGAAAATGATGGAAGAAAAGCAGTCTCCAATGGTTGCTAATGTGGGAGAGGCATGTCCCACTGTCAATCTCTCAGTTATCCCATTCAAAATTGCCCCTCTACTGAGCAATTTTCAGAACTGGTGTTGAAACATGTGAATGCTACCCAGTCTTTTGGTTAGCAGTCAACTGCTAGTTATTCTTGGAGAAACCACCCTAACCTAAGGTGGAAGCAAGGCAATGGCCAAAATCAAAACCAACAGTAGCAGTTCCAACCTCAGTTCTACCAACAACCACATCAAATGCCTTTTAAACCTGTCCCCAGACCTATCCACAGAATTTTGTTCCAAGGACCCAATACCAGCAACCTATGGCTCAGCCTATGATTCAACCTGTGCAACAAAATGCCCCAACTCCAACTTCTAGACCACTCTCTTTTGAAGAGGAAGTTCTGGCCTCATTGCAAAACTTGGGCCTGTTGTCCCAAACAGTCCACTCTTATAGCCAAAGCATCAAAAAGATAAAAGACCATCTTAGTCAACTATCTAATGCATTGACAAAGAGAGAGGAAGGTAGGCTGCCTAGTCAGCCCATGGATAATCCAAAGAGACAATATG
Organism: Chloranthus sessilifolius; assembly: GCA_021018995.1. Lineage (NCBI taxonomy): Eukaryota > Viridiplantae > Streptophyta > Magnoliopsida > Chloranthales > Chloranthaceae > Chloranthus > Chloranthus sessilifolius. The sequence continues at coordinate 48,347,135 of CM037596.1, forward strand.
TGGTAGGCGAAGTCTCTTCTTCCTATGAGGAAGCAAAATTTATCACCACATTAAGAAGTGGAAGGTTGGTGGACAATCAAGTAGGCTGTGGGCCTTTGAAAAATTCAGAGAGAGAAAATGAAGCAGTTCCAAAGAATGTATAGCAGGAGCAGCCCATTTTGAAAAAGGGGGCTATTAATGCTCCCTAACATAAAATTGAAAAAAATAAAAAAATAAAAAATAAAAATAAAGAAAAAATTGATGAGTTGGCTAAGGCTGTAAATGGGAGGCCAGCTTCCCATCTGCCATTTCCCAATGCTTTGAAGGCAGCTTCTCCTTTTGATAAAGGGAATGCCAAAGTAGAGGAAATGATGGAAACAATTAAGCAAGTAAAGATCAACCTGCCTTTACTTGATGCAATTAAGCAAGTGTCAGCCTATGCCATGTTTTTAAAAGACCTTTGCACCCACAAAAGATAATCGAGGATACATCTATCCAAAAAAGTCTTTTCAACAGAAAAAGTGAACTAAGTCTTGACTATAACAATGCCAACAAAGTGCCCTGAAGTCCCCACTATCCCTTGCATCATAGGAGATCATACCATTAAAAAAGCCTTATTAGATCTGGGAGCCAGTGTGAATTTGCTTCCATACTCAGTTTATGAGAAGCTGGGCTTAGGTGAGTTGAAGCCCACACATGTGGTCTTATAACTAGTTGATGATCTGAGAGAAAGCCTGTGGGGATTATAGAGGATGTCTTGGTTGGAGTTGATAAATTATTTTATACTGCTAATTTTCTGGTGCTAGATATAGAACCAAGCAAGTGTACTACTTCCATCCCTGTGATTTTGGGTAGGCCATTTTTAGCCACTGCTAATGCATGCATACAATATAGATCAGGGGTCGTGGAAGTAACTTTTAGAAATATGAAGGTCAAATTGAATGTGTACAATTCAGCCAATCAGCTCCATTTAGATAATGAGGATTATTTTTTCATTGAGCTGCTGGATGAGCTGGTGGAAGAAACTCTGCCCCAGTTGTTGCATAGTAATGATTTGTTTGATGTTTTTGATGAAATGTGGAATGAAACAGTGAAAGAGAAGGCCTCCATATTTGAGCTTGAGCAAGTGCAAACTGTAAATTTTGAAAGGGGACTAGCAAAGCATCACCCAGGGAAACCAGCTTTGCTATCTCTTCCACCATCTTCTAAGGCACCCCTATTGCCTTCACTCATCAGTCCCCCAGATGTGGAGCTAAAGCAGCTCCCAAAATCTTTAAAGTATGCCTTCCTAGCAGCTAATAAGAAATTGCCAATCATACTTTCTTCTTCCCTCACTCTTGAGTAAGAGGAAGAGCTGCATTGTGTGCTAAGGAAGTATAAGGGCGTAATAGGATGGACTATTATATACTTTGGAGGTATAAATCCTGCAGTGTGCATGCACAAGATTCATCTTGAAGAGGACTCCAAACCCTCTAGAGAGATGCAAAGGAAATTAAACCCACACATGCAGGAGGTTGTCATGAAAGAAGTCATCAAACTGTTAGATGTTGGGGTCATTTACCCAATCTCTGATTCTCAATGGGTGGCACCTACCCAGGTGGTGCCTAAGAAATCTGAGATCACTATAGTTCAAATAGACTCAGGAGAGCTGATCCCAACCATACAGACCAATGGTTGGAGGGTGTGTATAGATTACAGGAAGCTTAATGAGAAAACCAGCAAAGATCATTCAATGATCAAATCTTAGATAAGCTGGCAGGCAAGGCATTCTACTATTTTCTTGATAGTTATTCAGGGTACAATCAGATCCCTGTATACCCACAAAATCAAAAGAAAACCACCTTTACATGCCCCTTTAGAACCTTTGCATATAGAAGGATGCCATTTGGGCTATGCAATGCACCTGCCACCTTTCAAAGATGTATGTATGCTATTTTCTCTGACATGATTGATCAGTTCTTAGAGATTTTTATGAATGATTTTTCCATTTATGAGAATAATTTTAGCCAATACTTGCATCACCTTAGCTTGGTGTGGCAAAGATGTGAAGAAACCAACCTGGTCTTGAGTTGGGAGAAGAGTCACTTCATGGTGACTCAAGGCACTGTCTTAGGACATGTTATCTCCCAGAAAGGGATAGAGGTTGATCAAGCTAAAATTGATTTGATTGCACATCTATCCCCACCCAAAACTGTCAAACAAGTTAGGTCATTCTTGGGACATGCTGGCTTATATCGAAGGTTCATCAAAGATTTCAGCCAAGTCTCCAAACCTCTTTGCCACCTGTTATGCCAAGAGGTTCCATTTGAATTCAATGATGCATGCCTGGCTACCCTTGAATTGCTGAAGACATGTTTGACTACTCCCATTTTACAGGCTCCTGATTTCTCATTGCCATTCGAGCTGATGTTTGATGCATCAGACTTCGCTATTGGTGCAGTCCTGAGATAAAGAAAGGACAAAGCACCAAGTGTGGTGGCTTATGCAAGCAAATCAATGGCTGATGCCCAGCTGAATTACACAACAACTGAAAAGGAATTGTTGGCCATTGTATTTGCTTTGGAAAAATTTAGATCATATGTGCTGTGATCTAAGATCACTGTGTTTACTGACCATTCAACCTTAAAATATCTTTTATCCAAAAAGGATGCCAAAGCTAGACTGATAAGATGGGTTTTGCTTTTACAGGAATTCGATTTAGAGATCAAGGGCAAGAAGGGGGTTGAGAATGTGGTAGCAGACCACCTATCTAGGATTCCAGCTGTTGAACAAGCGAGCTTTCCCATCAATGATTCTTTCCTAGATGAACAACTCTTTGCTGTAGAGATGAGTGTGCCCCGGTTTGCCAACATAGTAAACTATCTAGTTGCAGGTACAATCCCCCCACGTTGGAATAAGGATGATAGAATTTGTTTTTCTCATAGATTCAATATTACATGTGGGAGGATCCTTATCTTTTTAAGTATTGTGTAGACCAAGTGGTAAGAAGATGTGTGCCTGAAACAGAATTTAAAAACATTCTAACCATGTGCCATGAACAGGCTTGCGGAGGCCATTTCAGTGGCAACAAAACTACTGTAAAGGTGCTTCTATTGGCCCACTCTTTTTAAGGATGCCTTTCAGCATTGCAAAGCCTATTCTAGATGTCAACAATTGGGGAGTATTTCCACACGAAACTCCATGCCTCTGCAACCTATTCTTGTGGTTGAGCTTTATGAGATTTTGGGGATAGACTTTATGGGCCCTTTCCCTCATTCCCATGGTTATAATTATATTCTTGTGGCTGTGGACTATGTGTCCAAATGGGTTGAGGCCATAGCTATAAGAACTAATGATCACAAAGTTGTCCTCAACTTTTTGAAGGACAATATTTTCTCCAAGTTTGGCACCCCCAGAGCCATCATCAGTGATGGGGGGAGCCATTCCTGCAACAAACAATTTGAGAACCTCCTTAGAAAGAACTCTGTGACACATAGAGTTGCCACCCCATACCACCCACAAACTAGTGGGCAGGTGGAGATTTCTAACAGAGAAATCTAACATATTTTGGAGAAAATAGTGAGAGTGGATTGGAAGGATTGGTTTATGAAACTATCTGATGCCCTGTGGGCTTATAGGACTACCTATAATACCCCCATTGGGATGTCTCCTTTCAGACTGGTATATGGCAAGACATGCCATTTATCAGTGGAACTTTACCACAGGGCATATTGGGCTATCAAAGCATTAAATACTGACTTAACTTCTGCTGGCATTTAGAGGAAACTCCAGCTGTCTGAGCTGGAAGAGCTGAGGTTGGATGCTTATTCCAATGAGAATCTACAAGGAGAAAACCAAGGCCTTCTTTGACAAGCATTTGTTAAGAAAAGAGTTCATTGTTGGAAACAAGGTATGGCTTTTCAACTCTAAGCTAAAAATTTTCTCAAGAAAATTGAAATCCAGATGGGAGGGATCCTACATAGTTGAGCATGTATCCCTATCGGGAGCAGTTGAAATTAAGGATCTTAACGATGGCAGGATTATGAAAGTAAATGGTCAGAGGCTTAAAACTGTGGTTGAAATTATGGAGCCCATGATGACCACTTCCCTTCAAGAACCTCCATTACTTGACTGATTCTCAACACTGTATAGTATGTACCATAGTTGCTGTTTTGGTATTTTTAGTACTGTTTAGCATAGTCGTTAGGATTTTACTGGTGTATAATTGTGTGTCGATAGGATCGCTGAACTTGTCGATCGCTTCTAAGGGTTGTGGTTGTAATTCTCGCTAGGTCCATAGAACCTGTCGGGGGATGAATGGTGAATTCAAGGAACCCGACGAAGGATGGCTATTGTCTTTTTGAATTTTTTTTCGACAGGATTGCAATGAACCATTCGCCAGGAGCATTGCATGTCTACCCTTCGGCAGGTTGCATAAGCCTGTCGACGACTAGCCCCAAAACTATCGAAGATCGTTTTCCCTTATTCCCAATCGTATGTCGGTGTCCTAATTGCTCATACCTCCTTGCATTAACTCTCAGTGTAAAAATAGTCAAACATGCACTCCACGGTGTCATTCCCCATAATAAATCGCACAACGTGCCATGCTTACCGCCATTGTCATGCCATTTATTTCCAACATTGCCTTAACAGTTAAGCTTTGAAAAAATAAGAACATTTATTCTGACGATTCATATTCCACCAACCTCGCCTTTTAAATATCAGGCCAGTCCCCCTCTGTAGTATTCATTCTCTGTTGATTCTGTCAGTTCTTCCCTACTTCCAACTATGGCGAATGACAAACCCATCGATCACCAAAAAAAATTCTACCCGATGTGGTTGGACCCACCACCACATAAAGAGCCGGACCCACTGCAATTCTTGTGGGATGAATATGAGGAAGTGCAATGGATTTTGGCCAAGGAAGAGAAGAAAAAGAAAAAGAGAAAGAAGAAAAAATAGAAGATAGAACCCCCTGCTTCTTCTCCCCCACCCTCTCCACCCCATCCACCATCCGCTCAGCTTCCTTCTTCTTAATCCCTGTTCTTCCCTTTTTTTTGTTTTTTTTTGCTGGCTTGCAGTTCCTCTTCCAGCGGCAACAGGTTGAGGATATCCCTGAGCCTGGGGCGCTTTTCTTTTTGGTAGGGATATTTTGTTCGAGGCCGCGGTGGGTGCTCTCAGAGTCATGTCTAAGTTAGATTGTGTCTAGGTTTTCTTATATACTCTCTCATGTACTTAATTAGGATCTGGTTGTAGTTTTTGGTTTTCCATTGTACAAATTTTTTCTAAGTGTAAACGCAATTTCTTTTCATTCTGTTTAGATTACTTATGTATGTACTATGTTTGACTTCTTTCTTATGCTTTTGTTTTTCCCCTACTACACTTCTAGAGCAGTGAAGACACTGCTCCTCATAGGTTTGCGGGTGTGGCAAGGCTTGCTAGTTAATAGTAGTGCAGCAAGGTTCTAATTAGAATGGAGAAAATAAGATGATTCCCCACCTGATTTAAAAAAAATAAAAAAAATAGAAAGAGGAAACTAAACACTTTTTGAAACTAAAATGAGCTGTAGTTGTAACACTTTCACAAAGCAAATGTCAAGAATTTTTGAAAAAATTGATGTTTAGTGAACCTGAAATAAGAAGAAAACTGTGAAGATATCCCCCAGAAAATTTAGTGGAAGACCATACCCAGTGAGATTTGGGCCTGAAAATGTTTTCCTTGAAGAGTGTCTTAGCAAATTTTTATGCTCTAAGGACTGATTGAACCTATTTTTGCTCACTAGAAGTTATACAAATCCAAGTTAAAATAGCTTGACAACATTCATGACATGAAGGACATGAAGTAAGGCCATCCTTTGGACAGTTTGAGCTTAAAATTTCCTACCTTTGAACTGCCCTTGAATACACACCATTTGACCCTTGAAAAATCCAAGTTCCTCTTTGATAAAAAACCAGATAATTTGAACCCAAAACTCAATGACCTGATGCAGCCTGACCCCATTCTGAGATTTCAGAAGGTGAAGGTGGAAGAGTTGAAGAAGGTAGAGCTGGTTCAAAATTTGGTTGAAATAGAGGAAAGTACATATGAAGGAAAGCATGATGGATAGTTGTGGCATAAAAAAAGAAAACAAATAGAAAAAAAAAATGAGAAAGAGAAGTCATTTCATTGGAGATTTTGAAAAAGGAGAAGTTGGACACTTTGGCTCTGAAAATTCAAAAAGAAGATGGAATTTTGCTTAAGTAACGGTTGGGAAGTTGCAAATCACCTCCTCACCTTACTGATTTATCAAATTTGAAACCCATTTTACCCCTTTTATTCTTTATAAACTTCACCCATAGGCCACAATACAACCCAATAAAAAGTCCTTATTGATCTGAAATCAATTGAGCTGCCATGTGGAGACAAGGATTTATTTTATCTATGGTGAAAAGAGTTAGGAGATTTTAGAAATTAGAGCAATGCCTATGCCCATGCTTGCTGTCCTATTTAAGGGCTGTAATTGCTCTTGAGTTGTGTGAATTGATGCACCCTTCTATTCTGTTGTGAGTGAACTTGCCCTAGTAAGACTTGGGTCTGAAATGAGGTTTGATGGGGGCAATATCCAAACAGAAATCTCAAATAAAAGGTAAGCTCTGCATAAGTTTTCATCCAAAATGCCCTGACATGAGATGACTGACTGTGGAAGCAATTACAGCAGAATTTTAGTTTTGAACAACCATTTTTTTTTACTGAGAATCCTCTAAAACTAAAAAGGTAAGGTGGGGATGAATTTTATTGTACTTGATTTTTGTTTTCAACATGTTGCATTAACATTAACTAAGTCATTGGAGAAGTTTGTGGGTAACTTCACTGAAAACCCTCAGGAGACTTCACTCCTCCACTAGGGATCACTTAGGGATTTAAAAGACTTGATGCATATACTAAATGCACCCGTGTTCCCTATGAAAGTGGCATATAATTTTGTGGGATAATTGTTTTTTACTTTCTCCTTTGCTCAGGGACTGGCAAAGCTTCAGTTTGGGGGTGTGTTGAGTAGTGAAAAATACCATTTTTCACCTCCTAACCCAACCTTTATTGAACCCTTGAGCTGACTAATAAGGTGTTTTAAGTATGTTTTGTAGATAAGCAATAAAATATAGCCTTAGTGCAGATATCAACCTAAAGAAGCAATCTGCTCCTCATCATGTGTTCACAACAGCTTAAAGGCCTATCGGCCAAGAAATAAGAGCTTTATAAATGCATGAGAAGGTCATGGGCTCAACAGGGCATGCTTGAGACCAAGCATAGTTGCAAAGAAGGCAGATTGAACCCACAAAGAGGTTGCTGAGTGCTACCAGATGGAAGACAGCACACCAAAGATAGATGCTAGCTGAGGAAACTCAAGGCAGAACATATTGAGAGGTCCTGGAGACAAAAAGTTAAGTTGTCGAGAGGTTTCATGATCCTATCATGAGGATTAGAGAGTGTGCTCCAACCTGTCGAGTAGATAGAGAACAAAGCAGAAGCTATCAAGAAGATCTGCAGCTCAAATGCCAACCTATCGAGAGGATCCATTGAGCTATCGCTAGGTTCCAGTTGCTTGTTGAGAGCTTCATGCAACAAATCCTATTGAGAAGACTCAGAACATCTCGAGGAGCCTCCAATCATGTTGAGTGCTTCATGGAACATGTCGAAGAATACATTGAGAAATCTCACTTCTCATCGAGAGGATCCTAGAACCTCTCAATTATCGAACTGGGAATTTCTCAGTCCCTTTCATAGCTGCTGTCGCCTTCCATATTTCATGCACGCACTCCAAAGCATGACGGTGACCCCCGAGGATATTTTTGGCACACAATTGGGTACGAGCGAGAACTCTAACTACCTCACATATACTTGTCAATTGTGAACCAATAGGAGAAGAGCTTCTAGAAGATGAATCAGCCACATCAGCATAACTGCATTATTCTTTTGAGTTCTGATTGGCTAAAATAGATATGAGGAAAAGGTATAAATGGAGGAGTAATCAGATTGAAAAATCATTCAGAAATTGGGAGAGCCAGAGCATAGTTCGAATTCATTTTCCCTCTCTTTTTCCTTCTTCTTCCCCGCACCTTTAGCCTATTATGGTTGGTTAAAACTTCTCCAATAGCTAGGGTGAGGTTATGAGCTGTAATTAAGAGTTTCAGAGGCTTTGTGAGAGATTGGACACTGCACAGATTGTAGATCTGAGCACAACATTATAAGCAGTGATATTGCAATGAAATTGTAGGATTTGGAGTCAATTCTAAGCTATATTTCATTTATTCGTATTTGATTTCCCTAGTTTAGATACTCCTGTGGGCCAACCATCAGAAATGGAGAGCTTGTAGCCTGACATTTGTTAAGACCTAAAAAGTATCACTTTTCACCCCTTAACTTAACCTTTGATTAGACCCTTAGCCACCTAATAAACTCTTCTTAAGTGTTTTGTTCAGGAAATAATCAGCAGTGAAATAAGGCCAAGAATTCTGTTATGGAGGCTGCTTTGGCACCAGATGCCCCTTAGCAAGAATGAACTTTGAAGCCTCGCACAGATCAGCTGAGCTTCCCAAGGCTTTACAGCAACCTCTCGCACAGATGAATGACTGAGGAGCTTCAAAAACTCAACCTCGCGCAGCTATCGCGAAGCTCAAGAGTAGAACACATTGCTCAGTGTCGCGCAGTTCAAAGCAGACCTCTCTCAATCTCGTGAAGTTCGCTTAAGACAGCAGAGGAGAGAGAGCTTCAGAAGATTCCTCGCGCAGCTGTCGCGCAGTCGCCGCAGGGTACAATTCTCAGAAGAAGAACGCCTCGCGCAGTTCGCGCGCCATTCAAGAAAGAAAGCATCTCGACGAAGCCAAAGCCAAGCTCGTGAAGATTGAGTGAGACAAAGAACCTCGCGACGCTTGAGACTGTGTTTTCTATTCAACCTCGCAAACTCCAACCCAGCGAGAGCTCAACCCTCTACCGCGCGACTGCCTGAAGAGCAAACCAAGGCAACCTCGTGACGACTGAAGCTTCAGTATCAAATCATCCTAGCGAAGAGCAATGAGCTACCACGTGACAAGTCTGGGAAACTATAACTACCTAGCGAGGCTCTAAACCTAAACTTCCATCTCTTCAGCAGAGGGCATTCTAAAAATTTCCAGTGATTAGGGCACACACTCCCATGCTCAAATCTTCATGCACACGCCCCGAGGCATCCAAGGATCAGTATAAGGCCATGTGGCATCATTAAAATTAGGGTTTCCTAACCCTAATGCACCGCCACCCCATTGCTATATATACCCAGGCCTAGCTTAGGTTTAGGTATCTGGGAACCTATCTCAGATCGCTTTTCTTTTCTCTTTCTTTTCAGCAGTAAGTAGTTTTTCTTTTTCTTTTTCTTTTCTTCTCTCCATAGTCCAGTAATTGCTGGCTATGACTTTGTATATGTATTTGAGTTAGATTAATGGAAGTTTTGCAATAGGATTTGTACTTTGTGGGATTGTTGTTTATATGTGAGATGCTCTGTGCAAGGCTGCTACCTTGTGATCCCCCATTGCCTTTGCTGTGTTTTAAAGCAATGGAGGACTGATTTTAAGGGCCACTCAGATCCAAGTGACCTGTGTGTCTGGGCTATCATGGTCTTTCAGCCTTAGCCCCACCACAGGACCTACTAGATCTGAAATCCCCATGAGAGCTTGAGCTGGTAGCCTGGTGAACATGGTGGTAGCAGCGATAATCTTGTTTTGTTTTGGGCTCCGTGAGGAGGATAACCTTCGGGATACTCTGTGACCATTTAAGTGGACAGATTATAGCCTTAGGGTGATTCTGATCCACCGATCCAAGATGGATCCTTCTTCTTTTCACCTGAGCTTGTAGAAGCCTGGTGAGGGATTGTACAGAGGTAGACTCCCCCATATTTGTATAGATCTGCCATCAGATGTTGGATCTGATCTGGTTATAGAGATTGCAGGCTGGTGACTGGACCATTGCAGCCTCTCTCAAGCAATGGACAGCTGGATCGAAGGTTGTACTCAATCGCTTGTTCGGTTCTATGTGTTCCGGCTATCATGGTTTTCCCTTTAGCCCCACATATAGAACTTTAGAGGTTGAGGTTCCTATGGATTCTTGAAATGGTAGCCCTGGATGAAATAGTGCTCAATGATTTATTTTTATGTTTTGACCCATCCTCGATAGTGGCTCCCCTATGGGATAGTCTGTGACCATTCAAGTGGATGTTATAGCCCTAAGGGTGGAGTCATGGCAGTAGAGATGGGTTGGATCCTTTCTCCTCAGAGGTGATAATGTAGCCTCTGGACAGGATTTCTATAACATCAGATCTAAATCTGAGTTACAAAACTCCTCTGACCTTGGTTCAATAACATATTTCCCACCTTTTTATAATTATTTTCCACACTCCATCCATCCACTCAATCCTTTCTGTAATTTAATTAATTAGAATACTTAGAATAAGTGACCTTAAACTCCCTCCTTTAGACCGCCAGATCAGAGATGATCCGAGGGACTACTAGAGACGGCTCCCTTGGAGCCTTAGATCACCTTCCCCTGTGGGACAAACTCTTACTTATCAAAACTTGCTACAAAGGACCCTGTATCTTGCAGGTCTAGGATTTCTGAGTTGTGCTGATTCATCCCCTGTTTTATTCTATTTTTGATTTTTAAATAACTTTCACCACCAACCAATAAGCGAAGCACACTTGGGAGCACAACAAGTTTTTGGCGCCGTTGCCAGGGATAGATGATCTAATAGTAGACCCTTAGTTTTTGTATTCTTAGTATTCTTTATACATGTGAATAATTGATACTGCTGAGATAATTGTGAATCTTTCTTGCAGATCTGGACAGCAGCAGTGAAGGATAGTTGGACTGCAATTGGAGCGTAGCTACCTCTGTTTGCAAACTCTCTGACTCTAAAGCTCTGTCTATCTTTCTTTTTAACAATTTTTCCAGCAGTATCTAGGATAGTTTAAATGTATTCTTTGGATAGCTGTAAAATAGTTAGATAAATTTGTTTGTGTACAAGTATTCTTTTGCAATGTGCCTGCAAGAAGCTTTCCTTGCTGTGGGTGTGCTTGTATGCTAGGGAGGAGATCCCTCAGCCCTACTTTAGAGCCTCTAAACCCTGAGTTAGAAAGGGGAAGGAGACTTAGAAGAGACAGGCACACCACAGGAGAGCCCCCAGGTGAATCTGTGACAGCAACTATGGGTGAAGAACACCCCAGAACCCTCAAGGAGTTGAATGCTCCGGATGACTACAACTCCCCTTTTAGCATTCAATTCCTTGATGTTCAGGGGAATTATGAGATAAAAACTTCAATCATCCAGATGCTGCCAGCTTTCCATGGGCTTAGCAAAGAAGACCCTTATAAGCATATTGACCGGTTCTTGGCCTTGTGCACCACTTTTAATATCACTGGTTTGGGACCTGAGGCTATTAAGCTCAGACTCTTTCCCTTCTCTCTGAAGGATAGGGCCAGTACCTGGTTGGCCACTCTTCCCAACAATAGCATTGCTTCATGGAAAGACCTGCAGACCAGATTCCTAACCGAGTTCTTCCCAAAACTAGCCAGTTGAGGAAAGAGATTCTTGCATTTTCTCAATCACCAACTGAGGATTTTAACCAGTCCTGGGATAGGTTTAAAGAGATGCTCAAACAATGCCCCCACTACAAGATCCCTAAGTGGCAGCTTGTACAAAGCTTCTACAATGGGATTGATGAGAAAAATAGAGATATGGTCGATGCCTCTTGTGGTGGATCCTACATGCACAAGACTGCTGAGGAGGCATGGGAATTGTTTGAGGTGATTAGTGAGAATGCTTTTCAAAAGCCATCCCTGGCAAGAACTCATCAGGAATCTGAGTCAAAGGTGGGGCTTGCTGCTGGATTCAAAGGAAAAATTTATGATGTGTCTGGGAACAATGACCTACAGCTGCAGATGGCAAACATCTCTATGAAGTTTGATAAATTATTGACTGTGATGCAACCCAGAAGGGCTGCTCATGTGGCGGAGGCATGTCTGATATGCCAGTCCCCACAGCACACAGTGGAGGAATGCCCATCTGCAGGGCAATTTCCTGAATTAATGTTGGAACATGCTGCTGCTGCTCAGTCTTATGGCCAGCAACAATATGAGGGCTACAACAGGCAGCCATATGGATACCAACACTAAAATGCTGGTTACCAATGGAGAGACCACCCAAATCTGAGGTGGAAGCAAGATAACTACATGCAGCCCCAGCAGATGTTGACTTTACCACAAAGGCCATAACAGCAGTTCAATCAAGGGCATGCCCCGAGGTCTACCTTCCAGCACCACCAGCAGCCCCATCAGCAGTAAAATTAGTTGGTTTTACCCCCTCCTTAGCCTAGAAATGTTTCTTTTGAGGACCAAGTCCTGACTTCATTACAAAACTTGGGTTCCTTGGCTGGGACTGTGGATTCTCATGGTCAGAGCCTCTAGAAAATAGAAGAGCAACTGAGCCAAATGTCCAAAACCTTGGCTAGGAGAGATGAAGGCAGATTGTCCTGCCAGTCAATTGCTAACCTCAAGGGTCAGTTTTTCATTGAGGAAGCTTCCTCAGAGTATGAGGACACCAATGCTGTCACTACCCTAAGGTCTGGCAGGCTGGTAAATAACTAGGTGGGTAACAGACCAACTAAGGCAATTTCCACAGATGATGCAAATGACCATGATAGAGATGTTGTTGGGCCACCAAGCTAAGAATTGCCTGCCACCTTGCAGCAGGAGAAAAATAAAGAGGCTATAGTTGAGCCTCAACAGGAAGATAAACATGAAAAAAGAAAGAAACAAAAGTTTAATCATGGGCTTGCAGCTGAGAAACCAGCAATACCTCGACTACCATTTCCTCAGGCTCTGGATAGTCCTGTCCCTTTTGAAAAAGGGAATGCCAGATGGAGGAAATGATGGAGACTTTCAGGCAGGTAAAAATCAATTTACCCCTGCTTGAGGCAATTAAACAAGTCCCAGCCTATGCAAAGTTCCTGAAAGACCTCTGCACCCAAAAGAGAAAGGCTAGAGGCCATGTGTCCAAGAAGGTCTTTCCAACTGATACAGTGAATTCTGTATTTAACATAGCAATGCCTGAGAAGTTGCAAGATCCAGGTATACCCACTATTTCCTGCGTAATTGGAGATCATACAATTGGAAAAGCCCTTTTAGACCTTGGAGCCAGTGTTAACCTGTTGCCTTACAATGTATATCTGCCACTAGGTTTGGGGGAGCTGAAGGCTACCCCCATCGTGTTGATGATGGTGGCAGAGGAGGAAACCTCTCAGGGATGGTTGAGGATGTCTTAGTAGGAGTGGATAAGTTTTTACCTGACTTCTTAGTTTTGGGATGGGTCAGCACTAGCCCAAACCCCATACCATTATCTTGGGCAAGTGTGCCTTTCTTGGCCACTGCCAATGCTTGCATCCAATGTAGGTCTGGAGTAATGGAGGTAACCTTTGGACATATGAAAGTTGAGCTGAATGTGTACAACAGTGCAAAGTACCCTCAGATGGATAATGAGGAGAGCTTTGCAGTGGATGTACTAGAGGAAATTATAGAAGAAGAATTGCCCACTCTGTTGGAGTGGGGCAACATTGTCAGGAATTTAGTTGACATTTGGGACATGGTGGAGGAAGAGAGCCCAGATAGGAGATCAAAAGACATGCCAATATCAGAGGCTCCTGTGGGCTCAGTGCAGCACTCTAGTTGGAGACCTACACTGCTACCTCTTCCTCCAACCTCCAATGCACCTATTTTGCCATCCACCCAACAGGACCCTGATATAGAACTTAAGCAGCTTCCAGAAACATTAAAATATGCTTTCCTTGAGAAAGGTGAGAAGCTTCCTGTAATTATCTCTTCCTCCCTTACCAATGAGCAGGAAGAGGAATTACTCACAGTTTTGAGGAAGCACAAGAAGGCAATTGGCTGGACCATTGCCGATCTGGGAGGAATTGATGCATCAATTTGCATGCATAGGATCCATCTTGAGGAGGGAGCATTACCCTCGAGAAATCAGGAAGCTAAATCCTCACATGCAGGAAGTGGTCCTCAAAGAAATCATTAAATTGCTAGATGCAGGGGTGATTTACCCCATCTCTGATTCTCATTGGGTGGCACCTATCCAAGTGGTGCCCAAGAAATCTGGCATAACAGTGATTGAGGACCGGAAACAGTGAGTTGAGGCGGCCAGGGCAGAGTGTGCATTGATTATAGGAAGCTCAACTCTAAAACTAGAAAGGACCATTTCCCTCTCCCCTTCATTGATCAAATCCTGGACAAATTGGCTGAAAAAGCTTTTTACTGTTTTCATGATGGATACTCGGGTACAACCAAATCCCTGTGCATCCTCAAGACCAAGAAAAAACCACCTTTACCTGTCCTTTTGGCACCTTCGCTTACAGAAGGATGCCTTTTGGACTCTGTAATGCACCGACCACTTTTCAGAGGTGTATGTATGCCATATTCTCTGACATGATTGATAAGTTTTTGGAGATTTTTATGGATGATTTTTCTGTCTATGGAGACAGCTTTGGCCAGTGTCTACACACCTCAGCCTAGTTTTGCAAAGATGTGAGGAAACCAATTTAGTTTTAAGCTGAGAAAAGAGCCACTTCAAGGTAACACAAGGCATTGTGTTGGGCCATGTAGTCTCTAAAGAAGGGCTTGAGGTAGACAAGGCCAAAGTGGACCTCATTGCCAATTTACCCCCTCCAAAAATAGTCAAGCAAATCAGATCCTTCCTGGGGCATGCAGGATTTTACAGGAGGTTCATTAAGGACTTCAGCAAAATTGCCAAGCCATTATGCCACCTGCTCTGTCAGGATGTCCCCTTCAACTTTTCTGCTGAATGTCTGAAAGCTTTTGAAATATTGAAAATCTGCCTCACCTCTGCTCCTGTACTCCAAACATCGGACTATACCCTGCCTTTTGAGCTGATGTGTGATGCATCAGACCTGGCAATAGGTGCTGTGTTGGGCCAAAGAAAAGGTAAATTGCCTGTGGTCATTGCTTATAGCAGCAAATCACTTATTGAAGCTCAGCTGAACTATACTACGACTAAGAAAGAGCTTCTAGCAGTGGTTTACGCTGTTGACAAATTTAGAGCCTACCTACTAGGATCTAAAACTGTGATCTTCACTGACCATTCGACACTGAAGTACCTACTGTCCAAGAGAGATGCTAAGCCGAGGCTGATTAGATGGATACTCCTGTTATAGGAGTTTGACATCAAAATCAAGGACAAAAAGGGTGTGGAGAATGTGGTGGCTGACCACTTGCCCAAAATTATCTTGGAGGAATGCCTGGATGGCCCTACAAATGATGCCTTCCCTGATGAGCAATTATTTTCCATCCAATCCGTAGTCCCTTGGTTTGCACACATAGTTAATTATCTGGTTATAGGAAATATTCCTCCCCACTGGACCAAAATGGATAAAGACCTGTTCTTCTCAAGGGTCAAGTATTTTTTCTGGGAGGAACCTTGCCTATACAAGTACTGTGTCGACCAGATCATCCGACGATGTGTTCTCGAAAGTGATTTCCCTAGTATTCTGGCTATGTGCCATGAAAATGCCTGTGGAGGCCACTTTAGTGGGAGAAAAATTACTGACAAATTCCTACAGTGTGGTTTTTACTGGCCATCCTTATTCAAGGATGCACACACACACTGCAAGGCATGTGTGAGATGTCAGAAATTAGGAGGGCTGTCTAAAAGGAATTCAATACCATTATAGCCCATCCTTGTTGTAGAACTGTTTGATATATGGGGAATAGACTTCATGGGCCCCTTTCCCCCCTCTAATGGTTACCAGTTCATCTTAGTGGTAGTGGACTATGTTTCCAAATGGATAGAAGCCATTGCCACAAAAACCAATGATAATCAGGTAGTCCTCAAATTCGTAAAGCATAATATTTTCTCAAGATTTGGAACTATTATCAGTGATGGGGGTAGCCACTTCTGCAACAGGAATTTCGCGAGCTTGCTCAAGAGATATTCCGTGACCCATAGGATTGCTACTCCCTACCACCCACAAACAAGTGGGCAAGTTGAAATTTCCAATAGGGAGATTAAGCACATCCTTGAGAAAAAGCGATTAGACGAGGAAAGATTGGGCTGAGAAACTGGATGATGCACTGTGGGCCTATAGGACTGCCTATAAGACCCCTATCGGAATGTCCCCATTCAGACTAGTCTATGGCAAGGCTTGCCATCTCCCAGTCGAGTTAGAACACAGGGCCTATTGAGCCATTATGAACTTGAACATGGATCTAACTTCTGCTGGTCAACACAGGTCATTACAACAATCAGAATTGGATGAGCTGCGGATGGATGCTTACGCCAATGCCAGGATCTACAAGGAACGAGCTAAAGCTTTCTTCGACAAAGGCTTGCTGAGGAAAAGCCTCGAACCGGGTGGTAAGGTTTGGTTATTCAACTCTAAACTAAAATTCATTCCTGGCAAATTAAAATCTAGATGGGATGGTCCCTATGTTGTCGTAAATGTTTCCCTATCTGGTGTTGCGAAAGTCTAGGACCTCAAATTTGGGAGGACCTTCAAAGTGAATGGTCAAAGGCTGAAGCCTTGCATTGAAAGACCTACAGATCCTATGTGCACTGTTCATTTTCATGGGACCCCTACATCTACCTAACCCGCAGTTGTGTCCATATTGTACTATATTACTTTTGTTTTTACCTTAAATTTTAGGAAATTCTAGGAGATATGTGGAGTTTGATATTGTTGTGCTTGCTAATGTTTATGGGGGATCGGTATGACTTCTTCTGTGAATTGCTGATTTGGCCCTCGCGAGTTCCACATTCTGATTTGGGAAGGCTCACGCAATTCGCATGGCCCAATTCTTTCGCTGTCGTGAGTTTCAATGCTGCAGAATATCACGCGCACTTCCAGCGCTAACTCCCATAATCGCGTGATTATGATTTCTCGTGATTCCCTTACCCAGCTGCGCGAGCCTAATGCATTTGTCATTTCCCACATTGACTGCTGGGACTTGACGTTTCCCAAGTCACTCTCATTTAATGGCGGCGACTTGGATGTTGTTCAACCGTTTCATCTTCCACAATCCTTCGCCTTTAAATACACAGGGAGGCCCTGTTCATCTTCACAGCATCCTATCTCACCCTCGTGGTCCTTCCCTATTCCGAATCATGGCAGATGACAAGCCAAACGCACTGCCTAACAAGTTTTACCCAATGTGGTTGGACCCGCCACCCCCTAAAGAGCCAGATCCCCTCCAACCCCTCTGGGATGAATTCGAGGAGGTTCTGCAAACCCTTGCTAAGGAGGAGGAGGAAAAGCTCCAGCCGCAGAAGAAGAAATGCAAGACCGAGCCATCCCCCTCCACTCCACCCCCTCTCCCGCCTTCTCCACCCCCCCCCTCCTTCTCACCCTTGATCTTTCTCCCTTTCCCTCTTTCTTTTTGTACTTTTCTTTTAAGCATAATAATATCTTCCTTTTCTGATGTGCTGTCCTATTTTTTGTTGTTGGTTACTTTATTTCTTATTCTTTTCTTTTATGTTGTAATAAGTCTGCTGCACATTGACCTTGAACCAGTGAGGATACTGGTCCTCATAGGTTTGGGGGTATGGCAGGCAGACCCGGCCAATGGAATAGTTAACATAAGTGCAGCAGACTCATCTGAGCAATATGGAAATGGACCTCTGTTCACTTGAGAATCATGAAATTAAGAAGTTTAAAATTTATGCAAACATTGAACATTATAGACTTCTAATATTCCACATTTCCATAATAGTTTCACCAAGGAAACCCACTTGTATCTGCACTTAGTGAATCATTAGAGAGAGAAAAAGGTGAGGACATACTTGAAAGTTCAAAGGATGACCATAACCAGTGAGAATTGGGCCTACAAATTTTTTTCTTTGAGGAGTAACTATGGCATTTCTTCTAGTTCTAAGGACTGGCTGAGTCACTGTGCTCACTAGAAGTTAGGTAACTCCAAGTTGAAACAACTGACAGTACTCATGAGACCTAGGAAAGGATCAAGGCCTTCTCTTGGACAGTTTGAGCCTAAAAAGATCAATCCTAAAGCAACTCCCCTTGTCCATACCCCCTTTGAGCTTTAAATCCTAAATTTTTTCAAAATACACCTGAGTACTTGAACCTGAACCTATGAACCTGATTCAACCTACCCTCACTCTGAGAACTCAGAAGGTAAAGGAGAAAGAGTTGAAGATGGACTAGCTATGGTCAACATTAGGTGAATGGAGAAGAAGCATCTATTCTAGCAGAATGGTAATTGAGGACATGGTGGCATTTCTGAAAAGCAAAAACAAAATAAAAAGAAGAAAACTCCAGCAAAAAGAAACAAAAAAAAAAATAATGAAGAGGAATAAGAGAGAAGTCAAGAGGAACCTTCATTGGAAAATCAAAATCAAGAAGAGAAACTAATCACTTCAAATCTGAAAATCTCAAAGAAGATGAAGGGTGCTGAATTCAAGAAGGTGAAGTCATGAACCACCTCCTGCACCCACTGAATTCTCAATCTTTGAACCCATTTTCAAACCTTCCATTCTTTTTAACCATACTCCATAAGCCACATTCCAACCCAGTTAAAAGCCCTTATGATCCAAAGATTGAGTGAGCTGTCATGTGAAGATAAGGAATTATCCAATCTATGGTGAGAAACTGACAATGATGCCAACACTTAAGAACTCTGCTTATGCTCATGCTTACAAACCCAGTTGGGGGATGTAACTGCTCTTGAGCCTGTGAGAAACTGAACCCCTCAACAAACCTTGATGGGAGTATGCCCTGTAAAGCTTTCTTTTGGGTTTGAACTTGAATGCATTATGTATGACCTTAACCTAATTTTATGACATAAGGATAAGCTCAGTGCTGACATACACTTGTGCAATTTTCTGTGATCACAAATTATTTGGAAATGCTGTGCAAACATGAGAGTTTATGCTGTCTAAGTTCCTGTGCAACCAATGAATTAAATTTCTTTTATGCTGATTCATGAGTAGACTAAATCTTATTCCTTAACTGCTCATTGGATGACATTGAACTTTAGTTAACTATTTCATTGGAGAAGTTTGTGGGTGTCTTCACTGAAAACCCTCAGGAGACTGCACTCCTCCACTAGGGATCACCTAGGGGTTTAAAAGGCTTGGTACATATGCTAAATGTATCCGTGCTCCCTACGAAAGTGGTATTTAATTTTTAGAGTAGATTTAATGTAGCTTTGCTAAGGGACTAGCAAAGATTAGGCTTGGGGGTGTGTTAAGACCTGAAAAGTACCACTTTTCATCCCTTAACTTAACCTTTGATTAGACCCTTAGCCACCTAATAAACTCTTCTTAAGTGTTTTGTTAAGGAAATAATTAGTAGTGAAATAAGGCCAAGAATCCTGTTATGGAGCCTGCTTTGGCACCAGATGCCCCTTAGCAAGAATGAACTTTGAAGCCTCGTGAAGATCAGCTGAGCTTCCCAAGGCTTTACAGCAACCTCTCGAGCAGATGAATGACTGAGGAGCTTCAGAAACTCAACCTCGTGCAGCTCTCGCGAAGCTCAAGAGTAGAACACATCGCTCAGTGTTGCACAGTTCAAAGCAGACCTCTCTCAATCTCGCGAAGTTAGCTTAAGACAATTGAGGAGCTTCAGAAGATTCCTCGCGCAGCTATCGCGCAGTCGCCGTGGGGTATAATTCTCAGAAGAAGAATGCCTTGCGCAGTTCGCACACCATTCAAGAAAGAAAGCATCCTGGCGAAGGCAAAGCCAAGCTCGCGAAGATTGAGTGAGACAAAGAACCTCGCGAGGTAGCTCGCGAAGTCCAAGTAAAGAGAAGAGCTCATGCAGCTCTCGATCGTGAAGACTAATCTTTCTTGAATTGCAACCTCGCGATGCTTGAGACTGTGTTTTCTATTCAACCTCGTGAACTCCAACCCAGCGAGAGCTCAACCCTCTACCGCGCGACTGCCTGAAGAGCAAACCAAGGTAACCTCACGACGACTGAAGCTTCAGTATCAATCATCCTAGCGAAGAGCAATGAGCTACCACGCGATAAGTCTGGGAAACTACAGCTACCTAGCGAGGCTCTGAACCTAAACTTCCATCTCTTCAGTAGAGGGCATTCTAGAAATTTCCAGTGATTAGGGCACGCACTCCCACGCTCAAATCTTCGTGCACACGCCCTGAGGCATCCAAGGATCAGTATAAGGCCACGTGGTATCGTTAAAATTAGGGTTTCCTAACCCTAATGCGCCGCCACCCCACTGCTATATATACCCAGGCCTAGCTTAGGTTTAGGTATCTGGGAACCTATCTCAGATCGCTTTTCTTTTCTCTTTCTTTTTAGCAGTAAGTAGTTTTTCTTTGTCTTTTTCTTTTCTTCTCTCCATAGTCCAGCAATTGCTGGCTATGACTTTGTATATGTATTTGAGTTAGATTAATAGAAGTTTTGTAATAGGATTTGTACTTTGTGGGATTGTTGTTTATATGTGAGATGCTCTGTGCAAGGCTGCTACCTTGTGATCCCCCATTGCCTTGGCTGTGTTTCAAAGAAATGGAGGACTGATTTTAAGGGCCACTCAGATCCAAGTGACCTATGTGTCTGGGCTATCATGGTCTTTCAGCCTTAGCCCCACCACAGGACCTACTAGATCTGAAATCCCCATGGGAGCTTGAGCTGGTAGCCTGGTGAACATGGTGGTAGCAGCGATAATCTTGTTTTGTTTTGGGCTCCGTGAGGAGGATAAAGTCTGTGACCATTTAAGTGGACAGATTATAGCCTTAGGGTGATTCTGATCCACCGATCCAAGATGGATCCTTCTTCTTTTCACCTGAGCTTGTAGAAGCCTGGTGAGGGATTATCTGAGACTCCCCATATTTGTATAGATCTGCCATCAGATGTTAGATCTGATCTGGTTATAGAGATTGTAGGCTGGTGACTGGACCATTGCAGCCTCTCTCAAGTAATGGACAGCTGGATCGAAGGTTGTACTCAATCGCTTGCTGGTTCTATGTGTCTAGGCTATCATGGTTTTCCAGCCTTAGCCCCACATATAGAACTTTAGAGGTTGAGGTTCCCTATGGATTCTTGAGCTGGTAGCCTGGATGAAATAGTGCCTGCAATGATTTATTTTTTATGTTCTGACCTATCCCTGGATAGTGGCTCCCCTATGGGATAGTCTGTGACCATTCCAGTGGATAGGTTATAGCCCTAAGGGTGGAGTCATGGCAGTAGAGATGGTTTGGATCCTTTCTCCTCAGAGGTGATAATGTAGCCTCTGGACAGGATTTCTATAACATCAGATCTAAATCTGAGTTACAAAACTCCTCTGACCTTGGCTCAATAACATATTTCCCACCTTTTTATAATTATTTTCCACACTCCATCCATCCTCTCAAGCCTTTCTGTAATTTAGTTAATTAGAATACTTAGAATAAGTGACCTTAATCTCCCCTCCTTTTAGGACTGTCAGATCTGTAGACAGATCTGGAGGGACTACTAGAGACGGCTCCCTTGGAGCCTTAGATCACCTTTCCCTGTGGGACAAACTCTTACTTATCAAAACTTGCTACAAAGGACCCTGTATCTTGTAGGTCTAGGATTTCCGAGTTGTACTGATTCATCCCTTGTTTTATTCTGTTTTTGATTTTTAAATAACTTTCACCACCAACCAATAAGCGAAGCACACTTGGGAGCACAACAACATTCACAACATCTACAATGGTTAACCTATTCTAATCAAGACCATTGGCTTGATACGATCTCTAGGATGGTCTGTGACCATTTAAGTGGACAGATCATAGCCTTAGGATTGCTTCAATTCTCTGGTTAACAATAGATTGGAATAATCTCTGGATTGGTCTGTGACCATTTAAGTGGACAGATCATAGCCTTAGGATTGCTCTGAACTATTGGTAGAGATTCGATTCTTACACCATGCATTTTGTAACAGTTGACAAAACTATACTTCACTTGATAAGTCACACTATCTATGTCACCCAATAATGAGAATTTGTTTTTGTAAAAGAAAAAAAAAAGAATTAAAACAAAATAGCTCTTCACACATTGTCGAAATAATGCATCGGCATCTGTGACACATAATGTTCTTACCCATCTAACCAAATTCAAGCAAACAAAAGCGTTGCCTCGGCATCTGAGGCAAGCCTAGTGGTTGCCTCAGCTCCTGAGGCAAGTAATGTATGTTGCCTCAGCCCTTGAGGCAACCATATACACAAAATTAATAAAGGTCTAAAAGTACTAATACACTTGAGGAGTGTATAGGATTTATATGCCAATTTCTATTATTCCCTTTTGGCTTATATGCATATACAAATTCAAACCAAAAGACAGCTTTACACAAAGCCCCAGCCATTAACAGCTTATAAGCTGTTTTAAGTTCACCATTTGACTCCGCGTAGCTGTGAGTCACCCTCTAATCCCATGCACGCCAAGTGCAAACGAGATGAAACCCCCACACGTATTCTTCTTCCTCCTTCAAACCTTACTGCAAATTCTGTAAAACCACAACCAAGAAACGTCGATGCTTAACTTAAAATCCCATAAATTCAACGAAGGTGACTTGTAATTTAATCGCAAGGAGTGTGAAGGCAGTTGCTGGGTCGCGAAGAGTTCATTGTGGCCTTCATTCTCACGAGCTCGACGAACTCGACATCGACACACGTTCGGCATTATCGTAACCACGAGTCCACCAAAAGGTACAACGAACAACGAACATACTTGATGATAAAGTATTAGTCTGTGGTGTCAATTCCCTGATATCGAATCGGCAACACAATGAAGCACAGGTTGCAATGGGTTTCAAAACCCATCTTTCTTATAGAAATACATCGAAAATTTTGCACAAAAATGAATAAAAAAATCTAATTTTCTATGTAATATATATATGAAATATATATATGAATAACCAGCCAATTGCCTGAGTTAAAAGAAGCCAAAGTAGAGCCGAAAACACCCTGGCAAGTCTGGCCTGATAGACTTGTTGCGGCAACTTTATAGGCTTACCGCGGCAAGGTACTCAGGCTTGCCACGGCAACAGTGTGCTCAGACCTTTGGCCAGTATTTTGGTCATAAATTTTAACCTCGAACTCCAAATGGCACGATTCATGATGCGTTGGAAAGGGGACAACGAGCCCTACATCTTTAATGTTAAAAAAATTCCTGAATCTAATGTTTAAAGGGTCAAAAAATTGGTGTCAAGTTGCGGCAAGGTCCTCAATAGAAGAGCTTGCCGCGACAACCCCTATTACTTGCCGCGACAACCCTATTTCTGGGCCCTGTTTATGCTTTGTGCTTATATGAATGATGTCTATGTATTTAAGGCCTTAACTCCTATGAGTAAGACCCATCTAGGAGACTAGTATAAGGTCTATAATGACCCTAGAAAACATTAAACTATACTAAAACCAATCTATACGTCAATGACTTAGATACTTGGTGCACATGACGCGCTCGTGGCGATGACTTAGCTTGGATGCGTGCGAGCACATGAATACAAATGCAAAGTATAAAATGTAACGCACATGCTTGATCTTAAGGTAGGGAAATTACCTTCCTAATTTATGTGGTATTTTCTAATCCTCGTCTAGTTAAGCAAGATATTGACATAAGCATATGTAGACTTATACGCATATTAGTTTTGGCATGAATAATGATAGAGGCATTACTAGGAGTTCAGTTTAGTTTAAATTAAGAGTGAATATGCTAGTATCAGAGAATATGATAGTTCTGTTCATCAAGTGATAGATATCATTGTTGAGATGTGTGTTCCGATGTACTAGCTGATGTAATATCTGATTTTGAAATCGATATACTAGTCTTGAAAATGGATGAAGCTATATGGCCATGCAATGCCAATTTGAATATGCTAGCTTGATAGTTCAACTTTGAGAGTTCAGCGGTGATAGGACAGTATTGAAAATTAAGCTTTGATAATTGATAGTTTAGTTTTGCTGAAAAATAAATAGGATGACCATGCTATGTTAGTTTTGGTTATGTTCATTTGATAGTTCAGCTTTAGAATTCAGACTTGATAAGTGCAGTTATGATAATTCAGCTTTAATAAAGTATTAGCTCAATTTTATGGAATAAATGGATATAAACATACTATGTTATTATTGAGTATGGTAGTTTTCGTTATGTACCAGCATATGAAGCTCAGTTATGCTAGGCAAGCTTTGAGACACTTTTAAGTTATTACATGATGTAGCATACTTGAGGTATGCATGTACATGATGTTCTCGCATACTTGAATCTCGTACATGGTCTCGTCTTGACACTCACTTGCTTTGGATTTAGCCAAGTGACCCTGCTAACTTAGCTCAGGGGCTTGACCAGTCTTGTATCAAGTGACCTTGCTAACATAGCTCAAGGGCTTGATTTCTTGAGCCAAGTAACCTTGCTAACTTGGCTCAGGGGCTTGACCAGTCTCGTATCAAGTGACCTTGCTAACATAGCTCAAGGGCTTGATTTCTTGAGTCAAGTGACCCTTTTAACCTTGCTCAGGGGCTTAATATCTCAGTCCAACTGATCCCGCTAACTCGAGAGCTTGACAAGTGATCCCGCTACTCGGGAGCTTGGTTTTCTTATCCTTTTACATGTCTTGTTTCAGCATGATACCTTGATATTATTCTGCATGATTTTCTTATCAGTACTCGTATTTAGTCAGCATGAACATGTAAGCATGAGTATGTCAGTATTTTCAGCATGATACAATAATTGCATGAATTAGTACTTGTCTGTGATTTACTACTAGGATATATTGAAGCTAGAATAGACATAATATAAGATGACATGTGCTTCATTTTATTTTTGCATCTAGACATGAATTGATAATCTCTTATATAAATTAGCATCTTAATTGTCCCTACTGAGCTTTGATGATAGCTCATCCTACGACTTTATGTCTTAGCTGCAGATACTGCTCAAGACCCTAAGCACGAGGCTGTTCCTACCTACCTACCAGCCCGAGGAGGATGAGGAGGAAGGTTCTGCTTAGGACTTCTTTCCTTGAGAGGTTTTAGAGAGAGAGAGTAGTGATTTTAAACATGTATAACAGCAGTATGGATTAAGATAGTTTACTACTTTAGGTATATTTTATGTTTAATTTACTGCTTTAGATAAAGGAATGGATATCAGTTGTTGCCATATTTCTTTATATCAGAGTTAATTAAATTCGCTTCCGCATATGTAACACTTTGTACATGATGCCCTCGTATGACAGGATCATGTTAGGTGATCCGACGGTGCGACTTTTCCCATTTTCGAGAAGGGGAAAAGTCGGGCTGTCACAGGTGGTATCAGAGCCCGACGTTAAGTATTTGGAGACTAAATTCTGGCATGGATATATGGCAAGACTTCTGATGTTCGTTCAGTGTTAGAGCCTAGGCTTTAGGTCTTCGAGGGACTCAAGGCTATGGCAGTAGGTTGGTCTTCTAGGGACTCAAGGCTAGGCAGTAGGTTCTGGTTAGAGCATAGATTGTGGATCTTTACGACCACGTTTGATGGAAGTGATCGGTCAATAGTGATCGAAGTATGTCTTTAGGATCCGAGGAAGGATGTAAATATTTTCAAGTCATGGGATCATGAGGATCACAATTACTGTTAATTGGAACATTTGTTTTATTTTGAGAGATCACTATGGCACCTCGCAAAAGAGCTAGGACCGTGCATGCTGGGAAGGATGATCATGAGCAAACTCGACAACTACTGGAGACAATGGTCAGAACCATGGCCTAGCAGACTGAGTTACTGACGACACTAGTGCAGCCCACTGCATGCACTTCTTCGCCCGCACTGATTAGGTCATGCTCACGGTGTGGAATACAACACAAGATGGGGAAATGTAGGTGGGCCACAGGTGAGTGTTTCAGATGTGGCAGACTAGGACATCTGATAAAAGATTTCCCTATGGCAAAAACGAAAAAGACGACACTTGAATCTCAGCAACCTACTCAAGGTGTTTATCCGAAACCGACTATATCTACACCTTCAGGGTCATTCCGTCACTCGAACCCTACTATAACGGGAGCGTTTGGAGTTTCACAAACTTCACTCGACTCCTCATCCATTCTATTCGCATTCTGTGGAAAATGTGAGAAGACACATAACATGGATGAATGCCGTAGAGCGTCTGGGGCGTGCTTTCATTGGGGAATGATGGGACATCGGATTAAGAATTGCCCAGAAATGGTGGGAACAATATCAAAGATGGCACAAGATGCCCAAACCAGCAACGATATTATCTACGACATGTGAACTAATTAGTTATAAGTTATTTAAATTGTTTATGAGAAAGGTGCATCTAGGTAAATAATTTTATATTTTGTTAAGTAGACACAATTTCGTTAACACTAGTATATATAGACATTAGATACCTTACAATTATATCCAGAGGATGCCTACTTGTTGTATGAGGCATGTGTTTTGGTAGATCCTAGATTAACACATTCCTTTGTTACACCCAATTTGTTATAAAGTTAGGAAAGTTGGGAGCCATCTCAGAACCTCTCGACTTTATTGTGACGTGTCAGTCTTGACTAGATAGTCTATCACTACTAACATGGTATGTCGATCAATCATCGTCGTACCCCAAGGTCACGATGACTATGAAGCAGTAGCCGATTTATCTTACTCGATATACTCAATATGCAAGGATTGACAAAGGGTTTATCAGACCGAGTGTGTCTCTGTGGGGCGCACCGGTATTGTTCGTAAAGAATAAAGATGGGTCAATGTGTCTTTGCATTGACTACCATCTATTAAATAAGTTGACAATCAAGAATCGGTGTCCACTCCCCAGAATCGATGATCTCTTTGATCAAGTACAAGGAGCATGATGATTTTCAAAGATTAATGTATGGTTAGAAAATCACCAGATGAAGGTGAAAGCTGAAGATATTTCAAAGACAGCTTTCTGAACACGCTACGGTCACTACGAGTTTCTTGTCATGCCTTTCGGGTTGACCAACGCACCTGCTGCATTTATGAACTTGATGAATCAAGTCTTCAAGCCCTATCTAGATCAGTGTATCATAGTCTTTATCGACAATATACTCATCTACTTTAAGATGAAAGCAGAGCATGAAGGTCATCGGTGTTTTGCCATGCAGACATTGAGAGACTCTCAGCTGTATGTGAAGTTCAGTAAATGTGATTTCTGGTTAAATCAAGTCAGTTTTCTGGGCCATGTCATTTCCTAAGCCGGTATTACCATTGATCCTGCTAAGACAAAGGCTGTAGTACAAAGGAAGCAGCCACAAATAATAACCAAGATTAGAACCTTTTTAGGTCTTGTAGGATATTACCGACAATTTGTTGAAGGGTTTTCGAAGCTTGCTGAACCACTCACACATCTCACTTGAAAGAATGTCAAATTCGAGTGGAATGAGGAATGTGAGCAGAGTTTCTAAGAGTTAAAATGAAGACTCACTTCTGCACCAATCCTTGCAATACCATCAGGCAACGACGACTTTGTTGTATTCAGTAATGCCTCATATAGTAGGTTAGGATGTGTATTGAATAAGGAATGTGTGATCTCATATGGTTCTCGACAGTTGAAAGATCACGAGAAGATCTACCCCACTCATGACCTAGACCTAGCAGTGATCATCTTTGCATTGAAAATCTAGAGGCACTACCTTTATGGTGAAACCGTCGAGATTTTCCCTAATCACAAAAGTCTCAAGTATCTTCTTACGCAAAAAGAGTTGAATATGAGGCAGAGAAGATGGGTGGAGTGGCTTGAAGCGTCGAAATTGGCCGACGTCTATCTGAGCAAGATAGTAAGACTACACGGGATACCAGTAAGTAACGTGTCAGATCACGATTTGTTATATACCCCCCGCGTCTAGCAGAGTTTCCAAGAAGGAATGGATTCCAAGTTGGAATTCAGTTATGCATTATATCCCCAGATCGACGGGCAAACAGAGCGGGTGAATTAGGTGATAGAAGAAATGTTACAAGCTTGTATGCTAGATTTCCAAGGATCATGGGATAAACATTTACACTTGATCAAATTCGCATACAATAATAGTTTCCAATCAAGCATCGGCATGGCACCATTCGAGGCATTGTATGGACGCCAATGTAAATCTCCAATTAATTGGGAAGAAGCTGGAGAGCGTTTGATTTTGGGCCCTGACATGATCGAAAGCACCAATGCAGTTGTTCACTTTATTCGGGAACGATTGAAGAGTTCTCAGAGTCGGCAGAAGAGTTACGCCGATCTCAAAAGAACGAGTGTTGATTTTCATATTGGCGATCACGTCTTTATCAAAATCTCTCCGAAAAAGGGTGTGATGTGATTTGGGAAACACGGCAAGTTAAGTCCTCGTTATGTTGGACCATTCCAAGTTTTGGGCAAAGTTGGTGAGGTAGCATACCGAGTTGCGTTACCTCCACATTTATCCAGCATACACGATGTATTCCACATGTCTATGCTGAGGAAGTACGTTAGTGCTCCAACCCATGTGTTGAATTATCAACCACTGGATATTTAGGAAGAGGTAACAGTGACTGAAGAGTCAGCTCAGATATTAGATCACAGAGACCAAATATTGAGAATAAAGCATATTCCACTCGTATTGATCCAATGGAAGAATCACGGTTCTCATGGGGCTACATGGGAACGCGAAGCCGATATTCGCACTCACTATCCCATTTATTTATTATCTAAGGTAAGTCATTTATTACATGCGTTCGAATACATTCCTGTATATAATATAAAACGTTTCATCTGCATTGCCATTATATGTGTATACATGGGGTATTAAAAATTGAGAATTAGGTAAAAAAAAAATAAAATAAAATTTGTACACTATATATATATACACTGGTAATATATATGTATGACCCTGTTTAACTTAAACCAGTCAAACTATGCCCACATTTGGGCTTACACATTAACTCATGAGTTAGTTAAACAAGTTGATTATATAAATTTCGTAGAAATCAAAATATTTAAAGCACGGTTACACATCAAATTCATCATACAGCCTAGTGAGTATACACCTCACTTTTATATCGTTTTGTTTATATAGTTTAATTACTGCACCTGCTTTGGTTTACTCTATAGTAATAATTGTAATAATTGTATATTGATATCTGTATTTACCTTGCTTTCTCATATGCCACAAGTATCATGATCCGGATGATTGATTTTATTCACCTTTGCCAAACCATAGACTATTGTATCTTGATTATTGATTGTATCCCCCATGATCTGATCTCACTTCCCCGCCTTCTTTTATTTTTGAGGACGAAAATCCCTTAAGTAGGGGAGAGTGTAACAGTTGACAAAACTATACTTCACTTGATAAGTCACACTATCTATGTCACCCAATAATGAGAATTTGTTTTTGTAAAAGAAAAAAAAAAGAATTAAAACAAAATAGCTCTTCACACATTGTCGAAATAATGCATCGGCATGTGTGACACATAATGTTCTTACCCATTTAACCAAAATCAAGCAAACAAAAGCGTTGCCTTGGCATCTGAGGCAAGCCCAGTGGTTGCCTCATCTCCTGAGGCAAGTAATGTATGTTGCCTCAGCGCTTGAGGCAACCATATACACAAAATTAATAAAGGTCTAAAAGTACTAATACACTTGAGGAGTGTAAAGGATTTATATGCCGGTTTCTATTATTCCCTTTTGGCTTATATGCATATACAAATTCAAACCAAAAGACAGCTTTACACAAAGCCCCAGCCATTAACAGCTTATAAGCTGTTTTAAGTTCACCATTTGACTCCACGTAGCTATGAGTCACCCTCTAATCCAATGCACGCCAAGTGCAAACGAGATGAAACCCCCACACACATTCTTCTTCCTCCTTCAAACCTTACTGTAGATTCTGTAAAACCACAATCAAGAAACATCGATGCTCAACATAAAATCCCATAAATTCAACGAATGTGACTTGTAATTTAATCGCGAGGAGTGCGAAAGCGATCATTTGGAGTCGTGAAAAGAGTTCATTAAACGCCGTTCTCACGAGCTCGGCGAACTGGCAAACCGACTGACACCACGTTCGGCATTATCATAACCACGAGTCTACCAAAAGGTACAATGAACAACGAACATACTTGATGATAAAGTATCAGTCTGTGGTGTCGATTCCCTGAGACCGAATCGACAACACAATGAAGCATAGGTTGCAATGGGTTTCAAAACCCATCTTTCTTATAGAAATACACAAAAAACTTTGCACAAAAATGAATAAAAAAATCTAATTTTCTATGCAATATATATATGAAATATATATATGAATAACCAACCAATTGCCTGAGTTAAAAGAAGCCAAAGTAGAGCAGAAAACACCTCGGCAAGTCTGGCTTGATAGACTTGCCTTGGCAACTTTACAGGCTTGCCTTGGCAAGGTACTCAGGCTTGCCACGGCAACAGTGTGCTTAGACCTTTGGTCAGTATTTTGGTTATAACTTTTGACCCTGAACTCTAAATAGCACGATTCTTGATGTGTTGGAAAGGGGACAACGAGCCCCACAACTTTTATGTTTAATAAATTCCTGAATATAATGTTTAAAGGGTAAAAAAATTGGTATCAAGTCACGGCAAGGTCCTCAAATGAAGAGCTTGCCACGGCAACCCCTATTACTTGCCGTGGCAACCCCTATTACTTGCCAAGGCAACCCTATTTCTGGGCCTTGTTTATGCTTTATGCTTATATGAATGATGTCTATGTGTTTAAGGCCTTAACTCCTATGAGTAAGACCCATCTAGGAGACTTATATAAGGTCTATAATGACCCTGGAAACCATTAAACTATATTAAAACCAATCTATACGTCAATGACTTAGATACTTGGTGCACATGATGCGCTCGTGCCGATGACTTAGCTTGGATGCGTGCGAGCACATGTTAAGACCTGAAAAGTACCGCTTTTCACCCCTTAACTTAACCTTTGATTAGACCCTTAGCCACCTAATAAGTTCTTGTTAAGTGTTTTGTGTAGGTAATAATCAACAGTGAAATGAGGTCAGGAATCCTGTTAAGGAGCCTGCTTTGGCACCAGATATCTCTCAGAAGAATGAACTCTGAATCCAGACCTGAAATGAGCCTTGCACAGCTGACCCAAGCTTTAGAGGATTCATGAGAAATATGCCTCGCGCAGTTCAACTGAGCTTCCCAAGGCTTTACAGTAACCTCTCGCGTAGATGAATGACTGAAGAGCTTCAGAAACTCCAACTCGCACAGCTCTCGCGAAGCTCAAGAGTAGAACACATCACATAGTGTCGCGCAGTTCAAAGCAGACATCTCTCAATCACGCGCAGTTCGCTTAG
The DNA here is from genome assembly GCA_021018995.1 of Chloranthus sessilifolius. Lineage (NCBI taxonomy): Eukaryota > Viridiplantae > Streptophyta > Magnoliopsida > Chloranthales > Chloranthaceae > Chloranthus > Chloranthus sessilifolius. The sequence continues at coordinate 48,378,418 of CM037596.1, forward strand.
AATGGCTGAGGAGAGAGAGCTTCAGAAGATTCCTCGCGCAGCTGTCGCGTAGTCACCGCGGGATGCAATTATCAGAAGAAGAACGCCTCGCGCAGTTCTCATGCCATTCAAGAAAGAAAACATCCTAGCGAAGGCAAAGCTAATCTCGCGAAGATCAAGTGAGACATAGAACCTCGCACAGTTCAAAACTCAGCAGAGCCTCGCGACGTAACTCGCAAAGTTCAAGTAAAGAGAAGTGCTCGCGAAGTTCTCATGCTGCTGCCCAGCGAAGACCGATCGACCGCGCGACTGCTTGAATTTTAACCCCGCGACACTTGAGACTGTGTTTTCTATTCAACCTCGCGAAGCCCAATCCAGCGAGAGCGTAACTCTCTATCGCGCGACTGCCTGAAGAGCAAACCAAGGCAACCTAGTGACGGCTGAAGCATCAGTGTCAAATCATCCTAGTGAAGAGGAAAGAGCTACCACGCCACAAGTCTGGGAAACTACAGCCACCTAGTGAAGCTCTGACCCTAAACTTCCATCTCTTCAGTAGAGGACCTTCTGGGTATTTCCAGTGATTAGGGCATGCACTCCCACACTCAAATCTCCATGCACGTGCCTCGAGGCATCCAAGGATCATTATCAGGCCATGTGGCATCGTTAAAATTAGGGTTTCCTAACCCTAATGCGCCGCCACCCCACTGCTATATAAACCCATACCTGAGCTTAGGTTGAGGCATCTGGGAACCCATCTCAGATCGTTTTGTCTTTTCTCTTTCTTTTTAGCAGTAAGTAGTTTTCTTTTTCTTTCCTTCTCTCCATAGTCCAGCACTTGCTAGCTATGCCTTTGTATGTGTTTTTGAATTAGATCAATGGAAGTTCTGTAATAGGATCTGCACTTTGTGGGATTGGTGTTTATGTGTGAGATGCTCTGTGCAAGGCTGCTGCCTTGTGATCTACCATCGCTTTGGCTGTGTTTTAAAGCAATGGAGGACTAATTCTAAGGGCCACTCAGATCCAAGTGACTTGTGTGTCAGGGCTATCATGGTCCTACAGCCTTAGCCCCACCACAGGACTCACTAGATCTGAAATCCCCATGGGAGCTTGAGCTGGTAGCCTTGTGAGCATGGTGGTAGGAGCGATAATCTTGTTTTGTTTTGGGCTCTGTGAGGAGGATAACCTCTGGGATAGTCTGTGACCATTTAAGTGGATAGATTATAGCCTTAGGGTGATTCTGATCCACCGATCTAAGATGGATCCTTCTTCTTTACACCTGAACTTGTAGAAGCCTGGTGAGAGATTGTACAGAGCCAGACTCCCCCATATTTGTATAGATCCGCCATCAGATGTTGGATCTGATCTGGTTATAGAGATTATAGGCGGGTGACTGAACCACTGTTGCCTCACTCAAGCAATGGGCAGCTAGATCGAAGGTTGTACTAAATCTCTTGCTGGTTCTATGTGTCTGGGCTATCATGGTCCTACAGCCTTAGCCCCACATATAGAACTTTAGAGGTTGAGGTTCCCTATGGATTCTTGAGCTGGTAGCCTGGATGAAATAGTGCCTGCAATGATTTACTTGTTATGTTTTGACCCATCCCTGGATAGTGGCTCCCCTATGGGATAATCTGTGACCATTCAAGTGGACAGGTTATAGCCTTAAGGGTGGAATCATGGCAGAGTGATGGGTTGGATCCTTTCTCCTCAGAGGTGATAATGTAGCCTCTGGACAGGATTTCTATAACATCAGATCTAAATCTGAGTTACAAAACTTCTCTGACCTTGGCTCAATAACGTACTTCTCACCCTTTTTATACTCATTTTCCACACTCCATCCATCCTCTCAACACTTTCTGTAGTTTAGATATTAAAATACTTAGAATAAGTGACCTTAAACTCCCCTCCTTCTAGGACTGCCAGATCTGTAGACAGATCTGGAGGGACTACTAGAGATGGCTCCCTTGGAGCTCTAGATCACCTTTCCCTGTGGGACAAACTCTTACTTATCAAAACTTGCTACAAAGGACCCTGTATCTTGCAGGTCTAGGACTTCTGAGTTGTGCTGGATTCACCCCCTGTTTTACTCTGTCTTTGATTTTTAAATAACTTTCACCACCAACCAATAATGAAAGCACACCAGAAGTTTGCAACAAGTTTTTGGCGCCGTTGCCGGGGAGAGATGATCTATTAGTAGACCCTTAGTTTTTATATTCTTAGTATTCTTTGCACATGTGAATAATTGATACTGCTGACATAATTTTGAACCTTTCTTGCAGATCTAGACAGCAGCAGTGAAGGATAGTTGGACTGCAATTGGAGCTTAGCTACCTCTGTTTGCAAACTCTCTGACTTTTAAAGCTCTGTCTATCTTTCTTAAACAATTTTTTTTTAGCAGTATCTAGGATAGTTTAAATGTATTCTTTGAATAGCTGTAAACTAGTTAGATAAATTTGTTAGTGTACAATTATTCTTTTGCAACGTGCCTGCAAGAAGCTTTCCTTGCTGTTGGTGTGCTTATATGCTAGGGAGGAGATCCCTCAGCCCTGCTTTAGAGCCTCTTAACCCTGAGTTAGAAAGGGGAAGGAGACTTAGAAGAGACAGGCACACCACAGGAGAGCCCCCAAGTGAATCTGTGACAGCAATTATGGGTGAAGAACAACCCAGAACCCTCAAGGAGTTGAATGCTCCGGATGACTATAACTCCCCTTTTAGCATTCAATTCCCTGATGTTCAGGGGAACTATGAGATAAAAACTTCAATCATCCAGATGCTGCCAGCTTTCCATGGGCTTAGCAAAGAGAACCCTTACAAGCATATTGACCAGTTCTTGGCCTTGTGCACCACTTTTAATATCACTGGTTTGAGACCTGAGGCTACTAGGCTCAGACTCTTTCCCTTCTCTCACGAAGATAGGGCGATGCAGTGACCACTCTTCCCAACAATAGCATTGCTTCATGGAAAGACCTGTAGACCAGATTCCTAACCCGTTCTTCCTTGAGACCAAAACTAGCCAGTTGAGGAAAGAGATTTTTGTGTTTGCTCAATCCCCAACTGAGGATTTTAACCAGTCCTGGGATAGGTTTAAAGAGATGCTCAAACAATGGCCCCACCACAAGATCCCTGAGTGGCAGCTTGTACAAAGCTTCTACAATGGGATTGATGAGAAAAATAGAGATATGGTCGATGCCTCTTGTGGTGGATCCTATATGCACAAGACTGCTGAGGAGGCATGGGAATTGTTTGAGGTGATTAGTGAGAATCCTTTTCAAAAGCCATCCCTGGCAAGAACTAGTCAGGAATCTGAGTCAAAGGTGGGGCCTGCTGCTGGATCAAAAGGAAAAATTTATGAGGTGTCTGGGAACAATGACTTGCAGCTGCAGATGGCAAACCTCTATTTGAAGTTTGATAAATTATTGACTGTGATGCAACCCAGAAGGGCTTCTCATGTGGCAGAGGCATGTCTGATATGCCAGTCCCCACAGCACACAGTGGAGGAATGTCCATCTGCAGGACAATTTCCTGAATTGATGTTGGAACATGCTGCTGCTGCTGCTCAATCTTATGACCAGCAACAATCTGGGGGCTACAATAGGCAGCCATATGGATAACAACACCAAAATGCTGGTTACCAATGGAGAGACCACCCAAATATGAGGTGGAAGCAAGACAACTACATGCAGCCCCAGTAGATGTTGGCCTTACCATAAAGGCCACAGCAGCAGTTCAATCAAGGGAATGCCCCTAGGTCTACCTTCCAGCACCATCAGCAGCAAAATCAGTTGGTCTTACCCCCTTCTCAACCTAGAAATACTTCTTTCGAGGATCAGGTCTTGACATCACTGCAAAACCTGGATTCCTTGACTCAGACTGTGAACTCTCATGGTCAGAGCATCAAGAAGATGCAAGAACAAATCGGACAACTAGCGAACACCTTAGCCAAAAGAGAAGAGGGAAGGTTGTCTAGTCAACCAGTGGTCAATCCCAAGGGCCAATTTTTGATTGGTGAAGGATCCTCCAAACCTGAGGGGGATCTTTCATTAAATTAATGATTAAGAACTGTGCACCGTTGTATGATATGTATTCTACAGTTGATAGGAATTGTTAGCAATCTTGTTGGAATATGAGTTTAGTGCTTTAATGCCTACTCTTATACCAGCTCCCCTTGTTTGATAATTTCAAGTGATTAAATGATGATGTAGTATTTGAATGCTTTGCATGATGTATGAATTTAATGCCTGGAAAATATGGGAATTTATAAATGCTTTATAATGCTTGGGGGTGTCCCTGGAAGAGAGTTTGAGAGAGAATCCACCCATAAAGTCAGGGTCAAATAGCTGACTCATGGGTGGGTGAATTCTAACTCGGTTAAGCCATCGCGGGGTTCTGAATAATGGGTTTGGTCCCCTCTCGCGCAGTTCATAAAGAACTACTCTGTTTTGTTGTGGCGAGTTTCAGATATAACTGGGTGGGCTGCCTCGCGCAGTTTAAAGGAACATCTAATCTCCCGACCCATTCATTCCCAGCCAGCGAGCGGACATTTTCAAAGCGCGCCGAGCCTCGCGATATTTAAATCCCACCCCGTGCTGCTTTTCCTTACTGCTTTCTCTTTCCTCTCCTACCAGCGAAACCCTAGCTCCCACTCCTCTCAACCTCTCTCCTCCAAAGATCCCTGCCACTTTGAAATTCTAGATTTTTATTCTTAAAGCTTCCATATCAGTAGTTTCCCCCTGCTAAGAGCTCTTGAGATCCACCGTGCGTCCAATTGAATAGAACCCTAACTTTTAGGGTTAGACTCAGCTCCTGATATTCCCTTTCAAAATTTCAACTGCACACTCACCAAGGAGAGTTGTAATGGCTCCTAAAAGCGCACCTGTGAAGATATCCAGGGACAAGGCCACTGTGGAGCCTACCCCTAAGAAAGTCAAGTCCTCTACGGCTCAGCACAAAGGGAAGGAGGTGGTTCCTGAGATGGCGACACAAACACCTGATTATTCTACACCCTCTGAGCTCCTCATTTCCATTCCCTTAGAGCCTGAAGACATTTTTGATATCTCTTTCTTTGAATCAGAGCCGTTGTTAGCACCTGCCATCGAGTTCTTGCGCAAGGCTAGTTTGTTCCCCTTGATGTAAATGATTCCTGCACTAGCCTATCCTAGATTAGTGCAACTCTTTTACCAACACCTTAGGGTCAGACCAGACACACAGGGGCAGCCAGGCCTCCTCGTGTTAGTTGATAATTTTGAGATGTTGCTTAGCCCAGATTTAATTGCTGATGTCTTGGGCATCCCGGCCATTTTTGATCCCAACTGCGGATATGGTGCCCCTGTGAGTGCCTCTCTTGATACCATTGCCCAAGCCATTACCAGAGACTTGAAGGCCACAGGGGACTCCATCAGAAGAAGGGATTTGGATCCCAAGGCTGCATCAAGTGCTAAGGAAGAATATCTCATCGCCCGCCATCAAGAAATGAGGACACCAATTGCTGATGCTCTCTACTCTTTCTCGCTGGGCCATGGATTTAATGCTGCATGGTTGATTTTTGAAGCCATGAAAGACATGATGGTGAAGCTTGGGCTGCAAAAGAAGGTCCACACTCTCCCCTATGGAAGGCTCATCACCAGATTACTTCTGAGGGGAGGGTACGAGATACCAGTGGGGGAGTTATCTGCTGACCTCACTCCCACCACTTTTGCCAAAAGACAATGGGGGATCAGCAGAAGTCTAATGGATCCTCAGAAGAAGAAGATGAAGGCTAAAGCTCAGAATATCTCCGAGCAGGGAGAGGGAGCTGCTGTGGCAAAGGCCACCCCTGCCCCCAAAAAGAAGGCTACAACCCCTGCCCCAAAGAATGTAGAGAGAGCTTACACCTTTCCACTCTTGCCTCTCCACTACCTTCTTCACCCATTCCATCTCTCCCTTTCCCTCTTTTATCTCCTTTTTCCATTCCACCTCCCACTATTATTCGTACCTGGGAAGAAAGTGTTGAACCCCAGGACAACACTCCACCTTCACCCACCATACCTCAATACACAGCCCCAGTCTCTCCCATATCCTCTGATCCACACCCTGACAGCCCTCCCTTGATAACCTACCTTAAAAAGAAAACCTCTCACACTACCCCTGCCTCATCTTTACCCACTTCCACTTCCCCTGTCCTTCCCACAGACACACCCCTTATTGACCAACCTTAGTCCCACCTCTCCATGACCTGGACTTTAACCTAAGACAACCCTTAGTCCCACCACTTCAGGGTATCAAGCCTTCATGACCACCTTGCTTGATACCTTTCCCACCTAAGACATCCCTCTCCCTGAGTCTCCTCTCCCTTCACCACATCATTCATGGACCCTTCACCTCCCCTACCACTTTCCATCATGCCCCACTTCCCTTTCCAACTGTTCCTTCTTATCCTCATACTCCACCTCAACCAACCTCAGATACCCTTACTCATATCCTTTCTCTCATACATGACATCCAAACCCAACTATCCAACACCACACAGACCCAAGCCCAAATGAAAACTGACATAACCACCATACAATCCACCCTTCACACATTGACAAACCCACCAATCCCAACACAACCTCCTACCACCCCACTGACCCAACCCCCTCCCACCTCTGACTCCCCAGTTCCAACAGACCCCACCCTCATTGTCTTACTTCCATCCTTCCTCCTCCATGATTCCATACCCGACCACTCCTTTCCCTCTCTCCCTATCCTTCCACCTCTAATACTACCTCCCCCTCAATTTACCAACACTTCTACCCAAACTGACCCCATTCTATTCCCATCCACCTTTCCCATTCCACCCCCCCTATTTGCACCCCCACCCCTTCCATTTCAATCCTTCACCATACCCTTCTTCCCTTACCTGAACCATCCACATCCAGCCCTTCCTTCATTTCATTTTCCACCCATACCTTCCATTCCCCCTCTTCTCCCACCCTCTCCTCAATTCATTGACCATTCAACCCAGACCACCCCAACCATTTCTACAACCCCCACTTTTCCCCCCAGGATCCATCACCATCTCCTCCTTCCACTCCATTTCTACCAATCTTGCCCAGACACTCCTACTACACCCCTCCCTACTTCACCCTCCTCCATGCCATGAGGGACAATCCCTAAATCAAGAGCGATGTTCTCAATGGCATGGCCCAACTCCGCCAAGCTATAGAATACCCCTTGCTGCAGAAACTTAGTGACTTAAAGCTTACTCACCACGAGCAGCTGCAAGATATTTCCAAAGGGTGGGAGGCAATTTTGGAGACATCAAATGCGAACAAGGCTGCAGCAACGTATTACAGAATGACTACTGAGATTGAAAAGGCCAATGCAGAGAGGGTGAAAAAAGCTCTATTAGAGAAAAATTGAACAATGCTCGGAGATCACCCGACTCGAGAAGGAGCTTGCAGATATCAATCTCACTGTGGGCTAACAAGAAAATTGAAATCTTGGAGCAGAGTTGCTTTCCTCTGTCCCAACCTACTGAGCCACCCCATCGCCACCGTTCCCCCTGAGGCCCCATCTTCTTCCACACAACCAGGCCCATCTTCTTCCACTGCCCCTACCCCAACCCCTTCACAATTTGTTCCCCCAACTCCCACAACCCCCACTCTGGTAGCTCCTCCTGTTCCTCCTCAAATGCCTACTGCAGTTCCTTCTGCAGTACCTACACAGCCTGTTGCTCCTGCTGCAATCCCTACTGCAGCTCCTGCTCCTCCCTCAGTGCCCCCCCTATTCCCTCTCCTGCTCTCAAAAGAAAACGCTCCCCTTCCAAGAAAAAACTCACTTCTAAAAGAGCCACTGCAGCCCAAAAAGGTAAAAGGCCGGCCCCTCCATCCCCACCTCCAAAGGTCACCAGAGCTTCTGCTCAGGATGATCCCCATGGGCACCTGCTTTCCAAAGAAGAACGCAGACAGGCTGCTGCTGCCCTTGGATTGAACCCTACTGAGCTCTTTCCTTCTGACTCCGACTCTGATGCTGCACCACCTACGGATCCCAGTTCCCAACCCTCTGTCTTTGCTCCTTCATCCGCCCCCAATCCTATCCTCAGCGAAGGAAAGTTGCTGCAAAGAGGACTACTCCCCCAAGTCGCTCTTTGAAAATTGGAAAAGAAACATCTGCCCAGTCTAAGGAGGCACCACCACTAAGCCAGCCCGTGAAAGGAAAGAGCCCTGCCATTCCTACAGTGAAATTACCAGATCCATCTCCTGTGGCTCCCCCTAAACCAGAAAAAGGGAAAAGTCCTCTCCTGTCTCAGGTGCTAGCTCAAGCTAAATCCCCCGTTGCCCCTCCTGAGCCAGCACAAGCCCAATCATCTCTTATTCCCCCTCTGCCTCAGCAAGGGCAAGCCTCCAAAGGTAAGGGCCCCCAAAAAAATCTCCCACCAAACCCCCTGAGCCAACCACTGCTAAATCTTCGAAGATCCCTCCTGAACCCAAGAAGAGAAAAATGAGGGTCCAGGCTCCAACCATACCCAAAACTCCCAAGCAAAGAAAGGCAGAGAGGGAACGAAAGAAGAAAGAAGAAGAGGCTCTCCTGCAAGAGCATGCAAAGAAGATGGGCTGGGACAAGTTTTAAGACAGATTCCAACTAGATTGTACCTAGGAATTTCTCTATTTCTTTTACAACTGTTCTCTTGTATTTTGTACATTTCTAATTTTTCATAGACTTTTCCCCTGTCTTTACTATCTTGCTTTGCCTGTGTGTGTTTTGTTCCCTGTTCTTTCCTTTTCTTTTAGCATCATTAGTTCTGCTGCACATTCACCTTAAACCAGTGAGGACACTGCTCCTCATAGGTTTGGGGGTATGGCAGGCAGACCCTGCCAATGGAATAGTTAACATAAGTGTAGCAGACTCATCTGAGCAATATGGAAATGGACCTCTGTTCACTTAAGAATCATGAAATTAAGAAGTTTAAAATTTATGCAAACCTTGGACATTATAAACTTCTAATATTCCATATCTCCATGATAATATCACCAAGGAAACCTACTTGTATCAGCACTTAGTGAATCATTAGAGAGAGAAAAAGGTAAGGACATACTTGAAAGTTCAAAGGATGACCATAACCAGTGAGAATTGGGCCTATAAAAATTTTCTATTCTTTGAGGAGTAACTAAGGCATTTCTTTTAGTTCTAAGAACTGGCTGAGTCACTGTGCTCACTAGAAGTTAGGTAACTCCAAGTTAAAACAACTGACAATACTCATGAGACCTAGGAAAGGATCAAGGCCTTCTCTTGGACAGTTTGAGCCTAAAAAGACCAATCCTAAAGCAACTCCCCTTGTCCATACCCCCTTTGAGCTTTAAATCCTAAATTTCTTCAAAATACACCTGAGTACTTGAACCTGAACCTATGAACCTGATTCAACCTACCCTCACTCTGAGAATTTACAAGGTAAAGGAGAAAGAGTTGAAGATGGACTAGCTATGGTCAACATTAGGTGAATGGAGAAGAAGGATCTCAAAAATCTGGCAGTATGGTAACTGAGAACATGGTGGCATTTCTGAAAAGCAAAAACAAAATAAAAAGAAGGAAACTCCAGTAAAAAGAAACAAAAATAATAATGAAGAGGAATAAGAGAGAAGTCAAGAGGAACTTTCATTAGAAAATCAAAATCAAGAAGAGAAACTGATCACTTCAAATCGAAAAATCTCAAAGAAGATGAAGGGAGCTGAATTATCCAAGGTGAAGTCATGAACCACCTCTGTGACCTACTGATTTCTCAAATTGGAACCCCTCTTCAACCTTCCATTCTTTTTAACCCTACTCCATAAGCCACATTACAGCCCAGTTAAAAGTCCTTGTGATCCAAAGTTGAGTGAGCTGTCATGTGAAGATAAGGAATTATCCAATCTATGGTGAGGAACTGACAATGATGTCGGCACTTAAGAACTCTTCCTATGCTCATGCTTACAAACCCAGTTGGGGGATGTAACTGCTCTTGAGCCTGTGAGAAACTGAACCCCTCAACAAACCTTTATGAGAGTATACCCTGCAAAGCTTTCTTTTGGGTCTAACCTTAACCTAATTTTTTGACATAAGGATAAGCTCAGTGCTGACACACACTTGTGTAGTTTTCTGTGCTTGCAAACTATTTGGAAATGCTGTGCAATCATGAGAGTTTATGCTGTTTAAGTTCCTGTGCAACCAATGAATTAAATTTCTTTTATGTGTACTGATTCAAGAGTAGACTAAATCTGATTCCTTAACTTCTCATTGGATAACATTGCACTTTTGTTAACTATTTCATTTGAGAAGTTTGTGGGTGGCTTCACTGAAAACCCTCAGGAGACTTCACTCCTCCACTAGGGATCACCTAGGGGTTTAAAAGGCTTGGTACATATGCTAAATGTATCCGTGCTCCCTACGAAAGTGGCATTTAATTTTTAGAGTAGATTTAATGTAGCTTTGCTAAGGGACTAGCAAAGATTAGGTTTGGGGGTGTGTTAAGACCTGAAAAGTACCACTTTTCACCCCTTAACTTAACCTTTGATTATACCCTTAGCCACCTAATAAGTTCTTGTTAAGTGTTTTATGTAGGTAATAATCAGTAGTGAAATGAGGCCAGGAATCCTGTTAAGGAGCCTGCTTTGGCACCAGATATCCCTCAGAAGAATGAACTCTGAATCCAGACCTGAAATGAGCCTTGCACAGTTGACCCAAGCTTTAGAGGATTCAGGAGAAATATGCCTCGCGCAGTTCAACTGAGCTTCCCAAGGCTTTACAGCAACCTCTCGCGCAGATGAATGACTGAAGAGCTTTAGAAACTCAAACTTGCACAGCTCTCGCGAAGCTCAAGAGTAGAACACATCACACAGTGTCGCGTAGTTCAAAGCAGACCTCTCTCAATCTCGCGTAGTTCGCTCAGAACGGCTGAGGAGAGAGAGCTTCAGAAGATTCCTCGCGCAGTCGCCGCGAGATGCAATTATCAAAAGAAGAATGCCTCGTGCAGTTCTCGCGCCATTCAAGAAAGAAATATCCTGGTGAAGGCAAAGCCAATCTCGTGAAGATCAAGTGAGACATAAAACCTCGCACAGTTCAGAACTCAGCAGAGCCTCGTGAGGTAACTCGCGAAGTCCAAGTAAAGAGAAGTGCTCGCGAAGTTCTCACGCTGCTGCCCAGTGAAGACCGATCAACCGCGCGATTGCTTGAATTTCAACCCCGCGACACTTGAGACTGTGTTTTCTATTCAACCTTGTGACGCCCAATCCAGCTAGAGCGCAACTCTTTACCGCGCGACTGCCTGAAGAGCAAACCAAGGCAACCTAGCGACGACTGAAGCTTCAGTGTCAAATCATCCTAGCAAAGAGCAAAGAGCTACCACGCGACAAGTCTAGGAAACTACAGCTACCTAGCGAAGCTCTGACCCTAAACTTCCATCTCTTCAGTAGAGGACCTTCTGGGTATTTCCAGCGATTAGGCCACGCACTCCCATTCTCAAATCTCCATGCACGCTCCTCGAGGCATCCAAGGATCATTATCAGGCCACGTGGCATCGTTAAAATTAGGGTTTCCTAACCCTAATGCACCGCCACCCCACTGCTATATAAACCTATACCTGAGCTTAGGTTGAGGCATCTGGGAACCCATCTCAGATCGTTTTGTCTTTTCTCTTTCTTTTTAGCAGTAAGTAGTTTTCTTTTTCTTTCCTTCTCTCCATAGTCCAGCACTTGCTGGCTATGCCTTTGTATGTGTTTTTGAATTAGATCAATGGAAGTTCTGTAATAGGATCTACACTTTATGGGATTGGTGTTTATGTGTGAGATGCTCTGTGCAAGGCAGCCTTGTGATCCGCCATCGCTTTGGCTGTGTTTCAAAGCAATGGAGGACTGATTCTAAGGGCCACTCAGATCCAAGTGACCTGTGTGTCTAGGCTATCATGGTCCTACAGCCTTAGCCCCACCACAGGACTCACTAGATCTGAAATCCCCATGGGAGTTTGAGCTGGTAGCCTTGTGAGCATGGTGGTAGCAGCGGTAATCTTATTTTGTTTTAGGCTCCGTGAGGAGGATAACCTCTGGGATAGTCTGTGACCATTTAATTGGACAGATTATAGCCTTAGGGTGATTCTGATCCACCGATTCAAGATGGATCCTTCTTCTTTACACCTGAGCTTGTAGAAGCCTGGTGAGAGATTGTACAGAGGCAGACTCCCCCATATTTGTATAGATCCGCCATCAGATGTTGTATCTGATCTGGTTATAGAGATTATAGGCTGATGACTGGACCATTGTAGCCTCACTCAAGCAATGGATAGCTAGATCGAAGGTTGTACTCAATCTCTTGCTGGTTCTATGTGTCTGGGCTATCATGGTCCTACAGCCTTAGCCCCACATATAGAACTTTAGAGGTTGAGGTTCCCTATGGATTCTTGAGCTGGTAGCCTGGATGAAATAGTGCTTGCAATGATTTACTTGTTATGTTTTGACCCATCCCTGGATAGTGGCTCCCTTATGGGATAATCTGTGACCATTCAAGTGGATAGGTTATAGCCTTAAGGGTGGAATCATGGCCGAGTGATGGGTTGGATCCTTCCTCCTCAGAGGTGATAATGTAGCCTCTGGACAGGATTTCTATAACATAAGATCTAAATTTGAGTTACAAAACTTCTCTGACCTTGGCTCAATAACGTACTTCTCACCCTTTTTATACTCATTTTCCACACTCCATCCATCCTCTCAACACTTTCTGTAGTTTAGATATTAAAATACTTAGAATAAGTGACCTTAAACTCCCCTCCTTCTAGGACTGCCAGATCTGTAGACAGATCTAGAGGGACTACTAGAGATGGCTCCCTTGGAGCTCTAGATCACCTTTCCCTGTGGGACAAACTCTTACTTATCAAAACTTGCTACAAAGGACCCTGTATCTTGCAGGTCTATGACTTCTGAGTTGTGCTGGATTCACCCCCTGTTTTACTCTGTCTTTGATTTTTAAATAACTTTCACCACCAACCAATAATGAAAGCACACCAGAAGTTTGCAACAGCACATGAATGCAAATGCAAAGTATAAAATGTAACACACAAGCTTGATCTTAAGGTAGGGAAATTACCTTCCTAATTTATGTGGTATTTTTTAATTCTCGTCTAGTTAAGTAAGATATTGACATGAGCATATGTAGACCTATACGCATATTAGTTTTAGCATGAATAATGGTAGAGGCATTACTAGGAGTTCAATTTAGTTTAAATTAAGAATGAATATGCTAGTATCAGAGAATATGATAGTTCTGTTCATCAAGTGATAGATATCATTGTTGAGATGTGTGTTCCGATGTACTAGCTGATGTAATATTTGATTTGGAAATCGATATACTAGTCTTGAAAATGGATGAAGCTATATGGCCATGCAATTTTAATTTGAATATGCTAGCCTGATAGTTCAGCTTTGAGAGTTCAGAGGTGATAGGACAGTATTGAAAATTAAGCTTTGATAATTGATAGTTCAATTTTGCTGAAAAATAAATAGGATGACCATGCTATGTTAGTTTTGGTTATGTTCATTTGATAGTTCAGCTTTAGAATTTAGACTTGATAAGTGTAGTTATGATAATTTAGCTTTAATAAAGTATTAGCTCAATTTTATGGAATAAATAGATATAAACATACTATGTTATTGTTGAGTATGGTAGTTTTCGTTATGTACCAGCATATGAAGCTCAGTTATGCTAGGCAAGCTTTGAGACACTTTTAAGTTGTTACATGATGTAGCATACTTGAGGTATACATGTACATGATGTTCTCGCATACTTGAATCTCGTACATGGTCTCGTCTTGACACTCGCTTGCTTTGGATTTAGCCAAGTGACCCTGCTAACTTAGCTCAGGGGCTTGACCAGTCTTGTATCAAGTGACCTTGCTAACATAGCTCAAGGGCTTGATTTCTTGGGCCAAGTGACCCTGCTAACTTAGCTCAGGGGCTTGACCAGTCTCGTATCAAGTGACCTTGCTAACATAGCTCAAGGGCTTGATTTCTTGAGTCAAGTGGCCCTGTTAACCTTGCTTAGGGGCTTAATATCCTAGTCCAACTGATCCCGCCAACTCGAGAGATTGACAAGTGATCCCGCTACTCGAGAGCTTGGTTTTCTTGTCCTTTTATGTATCTTGTTTCAGCATGATTCCTTGATATTATTCCGCATGATTTCCTTGTCAATACTCGTATTTAGTCAGCATGAACATGTCAGCATGAGTATGTCATCATTGTTAGCATGATACAATAATTGCATGAATTAGTACTTGTCTGTGATTTACTACTAGGATATATTGAAGCTAGAATAGACATAATATAAGATGACATGTGCTTCATTTTATTTTTGCATCTAGACATGAATTGATAATCTCTTATATAAATTAGCATCTTAATTGTCCCTACTGAGCTTTGATGATAGCTCATCCTACGACTTTATGTCTTAGTTGCAGATACTGCTCAAGACCCTGAGCACGAGGCTGTTCGTACCTACCTACCAGCCTGAGGAGGGGAAGGCTCTGCTGAGGACTTCTTTCCTTGAGAGGTTTTAGAGAGAGAGAGAGAGTAGTGATTTTAAACATGTATAACAACAATATGGATTAAGATAGTTTACTACTTCAGGTATATTTTCTGTTTATATTTCCTGTTTAATTTACTGCTTTAGATAAAGGAATGGATATCAGTTATTACCATATTTCTTCGTATCAGAGTTAATTAAATTCGCTTCTGCATATGTAACACTTTGTATACGATGCCCTTGTATGACAGGATCATGTTAGGTGATCCGACGGTACGACTTTTCCCATTTTCGAGAAGGGGAAAAGTCGGGCTGTCACACTTCTACCGGAGTTAAATCTGGGGAGCTTGTAGCCAAATGAAGGATTGTTACAGATCTGATCCAAGCATTGCCTTTGATTCATTTAATTCTCAGTGAAAGACCAAATCCCTAGCTACTGCTCTCCATCCTTTGATTTTTAATCCATTTTCCTTCACTTCTACATTTTCTTAAAATTTGGATCAACTGTATTTAATTTCAGTAGTTCGTAGTGACAAAAAAATCCAAAACCTCTCCTCTTTCCTGTTTTAGTATAGCTTAATTTCGGATAGAGAGCCAATCTATTACAGATCTAGAGATTTACCATAGTCTATGTGCATTTTCCTGTGGACATACCCTTACTTACCTATCAAAACATGCTACAATAGCCCTGTATCTTACAGGTCTAGGAGATTGTAGTTGTGTTGAAGCTATCCTTTGTTTTAATTTGATTTTATTTTTACCTTTACCATTACACACTAAATCAGCACACTCCATCTCCGCAACACCTATCTTTAAGTGTGGGTCGATCGTCGCCTTACTTACGAAGCTGTTGTATTCAGAATTAATCTTGAACATCAAGCACCTTCAAATCATCTCGAGAAGCAAATATTTTTTCCAGCTATTGAGCTTTCACAACTTGCTCCATCTCAGTTATGCCCTGTAATGTCGCTAAAAGCTTGGGGACTAATTACCTTGAGAAACAGACATTTTTTCTGACATACAAGGCTTTCATTTTCTCATCATGTTATCCGTCTGATGTTTGAGGTTTATTTTGAATATAGCAGACCCGTCAGTAATGCCTTAGGCCTCTTTGGATGTCTCTTGTCTTTGGCATTTGATCATTAATGATCGGATACCAAAGAGGGGCATCTGTAGGCACCCAAATTTGGCCCAAGGTCCGATCAAAACACATTTTGAGAGAGGCGCACTTTCAAGCTTCCGATGGCATGTATGGTACCCTTAGGAACCTTTCCAAAACCTTAGAAGTCATTTCTAACCCTTAGGAATCACCCCAGATCCCTTAGAACTTACCCCGAACCTTTAGAAACCAATCCCGATCTTTAGAACTCATTCCAAGCCTAAACTTAACCTTCTCAAGTAATGGATGAAGAGTGGTGCACTGAGACTAGTTAAGATATTCTACTATGATTGAATCATACACCATTAAAAAGTAGAGGTTCTCAGCTTTCCAACAAGCCAAGAATCACCTCAATCGAAGCTGTATGTTAAAAGTTACGGCGATTCGAAGGTTGGGCATAAATGGGCAAACATTCAAACATCGCGAAGCATGCATTGAACCTCGCAAGATATAGTACCCTGGGTTTTCTACTCGAATTTTGAGATTGGGGTTTGACTTGTTGACCATCTTGATCTCTTGGGTGTATTTTGTTTGTTCTGTTGCACCCATTCTTATTCTATTTGTAACCCTTTGAGTGACTTAAAGCTATAACCTATCATCCACCATTGGAGCTAGCTTTCACACTTTTCAAGGCTCTAACCTTAGATGGCTAGATTACCTAATTCCTAAATCTACTTAACCTCTAAACACCCTCCTAACCTCTCCTTTTCCTATAAATAGAGAGGCACCCCCCTTTACAAAGGCTTGAAATTTTTAAAAGAAAAGAGATTAGGAACTCTCTCTCTCCTCTAGTGCCCCTTTTTACATTCAAATTCCAAAATTTCCAAACCATCTTTAGACCTCACCTTTGCTCAAAAACCTCTTAGTTTAGGTGAGTGGTACCCCCTAGCCTTCCCTCTCTACCTCTTAGCCTTCAAGCCCTAAGAGCTAGTACCCTAGTTCTAACCATATAAACACTATCAGAAGCTCATCAAAGCAAGCCTACGCAAGGTTTCACAGTGGTGCAACAAGGGCCTGAGAGCTTCGGCTCTCCCCTCTATTCTTCTACCTTCTCGGCTCTTTCTCTTTCCTTGCGTTTGTGCCATTACGCCGCCGAAATTTTGGTAGGAGCATGAAGGGCACAAATAAGATTTTAATGCCTTAGGGGTAAGAGGAAAGTTTTTTTGCTTATTTTATTTCTTTTTTACTTTTGGCCATAAGTAGAGACCGCATTAAGCGGGTTGATCGGGTGCCTAACACCTTCCTGATCGATAACCGAAGCCCCTACCCAAGAGCCTTTAGCATAGTTCGAATTCAGAGTCGCATTCGGTGCATTTAAATATTCATTTAAGGTTTTTCGAGACACCAAAAGCTCCGGGTGGTGACTCTAAATTTTTTCAAGGGTGCGCATCATCGCAATGGGTTTGCTCCAAATCTACGGTTGCACAATTGTGAATACATTGAATCCGTAATTTGAATCGGTGCGGTAGTTAATCTGTAATTTGAACCAATACGGTGGTTAACCCTTAATTTGAATCGGTGCGACGGTTAATCCGTAATTTGAACTAGTGCGGCAGTTATTCAATGGGATTGGTATAGTTGTATATCTGTAATTTTAATCTGAGACTGGTACAGTAGTATATCTATAATTTGAATATGTGATTGGTACAACAATATATTTGTAATTTGAATATAAAACCTCGAACTATGAACCGACACAGTGGGATATCCGTGATTTGAATCGGCACGACGGAATATCGGTGAATCGAACATGAAATCTATATAAGTGAACAGAAATTTAAGTCAGATAAATTGAAGTGGACCACTATGGCGGAATATTCGTACAATGGTGGACAGCTATGGGCGGAATATTTGTACAATGGTGGACTGCTATGGGCGGAATATTAGAAAAATTGTGGACTGCTATGGGTGGAATATTCCTAAAATTGTGGACCGCTATGGGTGAAATATTCGTAAAATTGTGGATCTCTATGGGCGGATTTAAATGAAAAAGAATCTAGAATGTGATCGCTGGTTATATGTGTTCTAATTAAATTCAAGTCTTAACCTATTGCAAGCGCACAATGGAAAGTATAGTACTAACATAGGATCATTCTCACGAGGAAGTTTGTTTATCTAATTATTTCTGATTTATATCTTCTAATTAAATCCTTATTTTAAAAACTTCTATTTAATTTTAAAATATAATCTACGGGAGAAATATGAATAAGAGAATAGTTTCTTAATCTAAAGTGCATAAAATAAATCTAAATCCTCCTTCTGATTAAGGTCGTCAATCTTAATCTTCAGCTTTCGGATATTTATGAATTTAAACAGCACCGTTACACTATATTTCTAGTCTCCTAGCATTGGTTGTCAATCAAGTCTAAGATCCTATCAGTATAGATTTCATCTAATCAATAACTTCCTAAAATCTGGGCGCCAATCAAACTTTAGAAAACTGAAAATGGAAAAGTAAAAACCGTTACACTAATCTGTAAATTCTAACCTGGGTCGTCAATCCAAATTAAAACTTGGAGAAGTTTACAAAGCAGAAAATAAAAGAAAATAAAATGTATCTAGAAAGCAAAGTAAAATATATCCTTCATCCCTCAACCGCAGTCATCAATTGTACCTGAGAAACTACTGATATCTACACTAATCTTCAGCACTCAATTGCAGTTGTCAATTGCTCTTGAGAAACCTCTGATATCTAATCAATTCTAACTATGTTACACTACTTTGATCGGAAGAAAATCCAACCTTAGGCGTCAATTGATGCTGAAATTCTTCGATGATTATTCCTATGCCAAGCCCTCTTATTTATAGATCATAAGGAGTTAGTTTTCAAAGATATAATTCTAATAAAAGAAACTACTAAAAATAAAAGTATCCTTATATAACTCTAATTTCTAATTTTATTCTTTCTTACTTTCTTTAGTTGATGCGCTTCTAGAAGGTTCTTTAGTCTTCAGCATCAGAGTCCTTCGGAGTTTATCTTCATCAATCTTCTCAGATTCGTGGCTCACCAAACTTCTAATTTCAAAGATCTTCCAATTTAGTACATGGTGGTGATAATCTTCACTCACGTGATCAACAACAATAAATATAGTAGCAGGAAAGCTTTTATTATCAAAATTGTAGATAACGATTTTCCACATTTTCTTCTTTTGTCTAGAAATCGTCAATCACGATTGTCTATTTCTATTCTCGCTTCTTTGGAAAATCGTAATTTACGATTTCTTATTTTGAGCAATTGCTTTTTTTTTTTTTATCTTTTATCGCTTTCTGAAGAATCGTAAATTACGATTTCTTAGCTTTCAGCTGTTGACGAATCGTCTTTAATGTGTAATCATCTTTTTACTATTTTTTGAGTTTATTTTGACAAAGATTAATACCTAGGCTCTCTTTTAGTGTTTATCTTTAATATCTGCACATCAGTAATTTATTAATAGCAAACTAAAGCCTAGCATCACGAAGTTAAGGGTGATAAAATGATAAATTATGTGACTGATCATACCTCCAAACTTAAGTTTTGCTAGTCCCTAGCAAACAAGGAAACATAAAATATCTAAAATTATGAATTTAAATGCCACTTTCGTAGGGAGCACAATTGCATTTAGCAGATGTAACAAGCCTTTAAACCCCTAGGTCATCCCTAGTGGAGGAGTTGTAGTCTCCTGAAGGTTTTCAATGAAGTTACATACAAACTTCAAATATTTTTGGCTTTTTCAAAATATTTTCAAAACTAAAAATTCAAAATATAGATCTATATATACTAATTACTAAGTCGATCACTAGATGTTCATTATTTTTTGTGCAACTGTGGACTTTTGACGATCAGTCATGACGATGCACTCGTATGAAAAATAAAGAGTCGCCACCCAGAGCTTTTGATGTCCCGGGAAACCCAAAACAATAATAAATGCACTGAAGTACCAAACATCACTCTGATTCACCGGTCTACGCCAAAGGCTCTTGGGTAGGGGCTTCGGTTATCGATAGAGAAGTTGTTAGGCACCCCATCAACCCACTAGTAAGTGGCCTCTACTATGACTGGGTCTATGTGGGGTTGGTTTATATCATATATATATATATATATATATATATATATATATATATATATAATAAAGAAGCAAAATGAGTGGTACTTCCCCTTGCCCGAAGGCACAGCAATCCTATTGAGCCCTTCCCACTTGTCAAAATTTGGGAAAAGTAATGGCTCAATTCTAGGATAGAGGAAAAGCCAAAGAAGGTAGAGGAATAGAGGGAAGAGGCGGAGCTCTCGGGCCCTTGTAACACTGATGTGGTCCTTCACGCGAGAGTGTCACCAGTGAGCTTCCGATAGCAAACGGGTTAGGAGAAGAGTTCCAATCTCTAAGGCTTGGTAGCTAAGAGGTAGAGGAAGAAGGCTAGGGGGTAGTTGTAGCTAAATCTCAAAGATTCATGGTGAAAAATGAGGTTTAAAGGACAATGATCAATTCTGGAATTTATATGGGATTGGGGCACCAAAGGGGGAAAAGGTCTCTCTCAATCTTTTCTCTCTTTTGAAAAAATTTTCAAGCCTTTGTAAAGGGAGGGGTGCCTCTCTATTTATAGGAACAAGGGAGGTTAGGAGGGTGCTTAAGTGCTAATTTGGGTTAGCAATTAGGTATTCTTCTAATCTAAGATTTCCTAGAATTTTGAGAGCATGAAAATGTGGGCAATGGGCTTCAATGGTAGATGATAGGGTGAGGTTTCAAGTAACTAAAGGGTTGCAAATAGGGTAAACATGGGTGCAACAGTCAGAATGAAACCCATCCCAAATTTTGAGATGGTCAACAAGTCAAACCCCAAAAGCCATTTTCGAGTAAAAAACCATCAGTTACTGTAGCTAAGCTTGACGCATGTATGAGATGCGCCAGGCAAAGCTACAGTGTCTAGAAGTTCAGAGCCTGAGGTGGGTGCCACCTATACATGGCGCAACTATTAGTTGAGCCAACCCATTTATGGGCAAAAAATGGCTTGGCGCAACTATTCATCGAGTCAAAACTGCCCGATTTTTAAATTGCCATAACTTCTTATATATAACTCTGGTTGAGGTGATTCTTAACTCGTTGGAAAGCTGAAAAAGTTCTCTTTCCAATGGTATATAACATAGCTCCAACAGAGGTATGTGTAAATTTTGGTACTCCTCTTTCCAACTACTGCTCAGGAGGGTTCAGAAACTTGTCCGGGATGAGTTCTAAGGGATTCGGGAAGGTTGGGGTTGATTCTTAAGGGTTTGGGATGATTCCTAAGGGTTTTAGGATAATTCCTAAGGGTTTGAGAATTCTATCGGAAGATCGGGGGTGCGCCTCTCTCGAAGTATGTCTCGATCGAGCCTTGGGCTAAATTTGGGTGTCTATAGATGTCCCCTTTGGTATTCGATCACTAATGATCATATGCCAAAGACAAGAAACATCCGACGAGGCCCAAGGCAACACTTGATAGGTCCGCTATTTTCAAAATGAACCTCAAACATTAGGTGGGTGACATGGTGAGTAAATGGAAGCCCTGTATGTCAGGAAAAAGGTTCGTTCCTCAAGACTATCGGTCCCCAAACGCTTAGCGACATTACTGGGCATAACCGAGATGGAGCGAGTTGCAAAAGCCTAATATGCTAAGAAAAACATTCGCTTCTTGAGATGATTAAATATATTTTATGTTCAAGTTTCATTCTGAATATAACAGCTCCATAAGTGAGAGGGTGATCGACCCATACTTAAAGATAGGCGCGAGACAAATGTGCGAAAGTCCACGGCTTGTGTCCAATCATATGAGGCATTGATTACCCCATTTGGCCAGCCACAGGTGTCCCTGTATAGAGCAAGGTTCAAGGTCTTTGGGTGAATCCATCGATCCCGAAGTTAATTTAGCATAAATACTCGAGCAGAGCGAATATTGATGTCCCAGCGCTTTTTGGGAGTGCATGCCCTTCTTTGATAATATGCCCCGGATCAACATGACCTAGAGCATCCAACTTCAAATAACACTGAATAAAGCCGATCAAAATTAGCTATCTACCGAAGGAGACATCCAATCCTGTTCTCTGCCGAAAATGATCTTATAAATCATTTAACTATGCATAAACATGCACTCATTAGGAGAGAAGCAATAAAGGCGATAGAAGTCTCGACCCAGATTCTTTCTAGATATAATTTATGAGAACAAACGACCATCCTATGGATACCCAGATGCATGGCGTATACTTTACAGGGATACCACGCCAATACAGGTTTTAAGCTTGCAGAAATAAGAGAAATGAACCCTTCTGCATGCATATTTACACATAATTGATTGATATGTAGTTTCATTTTCAATAGGTTAGTCTCAACCAACGATTGACCTTTTTCAATAGGGCGCACGCTCGGACAATACAGACCAAGAGTCCACACCTCCAAAATAGTTCGTGATGAATATGAAGTTAGACACTCACGTTCTTATGAATCCACAAATAGAGCGCTCATCGCAAAGATTTAGCAGTGGAGTCGACCCGATCAAAACATTGGCCGTTTGATCAGGATTAACACCGTTTCTCCTACTTTAAAGTAGGACCCAAAGATCCAAGGCAAACCTTAGACTTAGGACATTAATTTAGTACAACTATGTTGCTGATAAAATATTGATATTTTATTACATTGAAATCCGCACGTGCGTAGCTGTGCGTGACATGAAAACACAAGTTTCTTCTTCTTCTTTCTTTTTTTTTTTTTCTTTTTCCAAAGATTGCCTTTTCCATTTTTTTTAAACAAGAACTATTCGGACCTCAAACCCTGGGGGCGCACGCCCAGACAGCACATACCAAGAGCCTGTGCTCCCGAAATAGTTTGCGATGAAACCGAAGCCAACATACTCAAGTCCCATGTGATATTGAAAGGATCGGGTCAGAATTAGGTGTCCACAAAAGGAGACACTCAATCTTAGCCACCGCTATTAATGAAGTCACAAACGAATAACTATGCATAAACATGCACCCATTAGGGGCAATAAATAACAAGGTGATGGAAGTCTCGACCCAGATCTCATCCAGGTACTATTTACGGGAACAAACGACCATTCAATGGATACCCAGACACATGGTGTATACTTTACAGGGATACCATGCAGGTTTAAGCCTGCGCCCTAAAATGGCCCTTCTGCATGCATATTTGCACATAGTTGTCTGACGTAGTTTTATATCTGACAGGTTGGAATCAATCCAATAATGGATCTTTTCAAAGACAGAGTTATCCAGACCTCAAATCCCATAGGGCGCTCGCTCGGACAGTGTAGACCAAGAGTCTACACCTCTGAAAATATCACGTGACGAACTTGAAGTTTAAGGCACTCGAGTTCACCTGAAACCAAAAATAAAGCGGTCAACGCGAAGATTTAGCGGTGGAATCAATCCAATCAAAATATTGACGGTTTGACCAAGATTGACACCGTTGCTCCTACTTTGAAGTAGGATCCATAGATCCAAGGAAAACCTTAGACTTGGAACATTAATTTAGCACAGCTGTGTTGCTGATAATATATTGATATTTTACCGCATTGAAATCCGCATGTGCGTAGCAAAAAGTATCATAAAAACTCAGCTATCTTTTTTGTTTTTAAAATGATTGCTTTTTTTCATATATTTTTTTGAATAGACTGATCATATGTGGAGAGATGCTTTATTTAATCTGTCCATCGTTGAGAGGTTGCCTGCCTCGAGGTTTTGGGCCATTTGATGTTCCTGCACATTTCTCAAGAAAATGTCAGTCCCTTTTTTATTTATATAGGTAATAAATATGCATCCTAAGTAACAGAAGGAGAAACAAACTTTTACCTACACTTTTTTATTTTTCAAGATTTATATATATTTTTTTGGATTTTTGTTTTTAGAGATTTTTTAATCTTTTTCTTCATTTTTGAAATGAAAGTACAATGCTGTAAATATTTACATGGAAAAAGTTCGTATATTTTTTTGGATTTTTTCAGATTTCTTATTATTATTATTATTTTCTTTTCTTTTCTTCTCTTTTTTGTTTGATGCCCTAATAATGAGGCGAAGCAACGGGTCCCATTTTGAGCATAGTCGAACCCTTTCATGTGGTCGGACCTGAGTGAGGTTCATAATTTTCTAAGGTCGGAACGTCCATCCCTTTGGATCGAATTAACCTTTTCTCCTTACCTTGGGTCATACGTTTGATGATGTAGCCTGAAGATATTCCTGGCCAGAGCCTGATTTGAGCTAACATGAGCAGCCCAGTTAGCGATCAGATAACACAGAGATGTAATCGAAGGAAGTAACTGAATGATTTTCTTCTTCTTTTTTTTTTTTTGAACATTTTTACTCACATCGCCCAAGACGGGTTTTCACTGTGCCTGTTGTTACCCTCTTTTTTATCCGTAGTGCCCTTTCGGGTTTTCACTACGTCCATGAGTAAGCATTTTTATCCCAGGCGCCTTTTAAGGTTTTCACCTAGTCTGCATAAGCTCGCTGATTTTACCCATGGCGTCCTTGCGGGTTTTCACCACGTTCATCTTGCTTTGAGCTTGTATATATTTTTTCTTTCTTTTTCTTCTTTTCTCAAAATCAAAGGCTACGACATGGATGTAAATTCCATCATAGCCAGCTGGATGGGGTTCTCGTTGTCTCCAAGCTTGGATTGTGCTGACTTGACAGATACTTTAATTGCTCGTAGACCTTAAAGAGGGCTTTTCCTCTGGATGTATTGCGGCCATGGGTAAGGTTGGGATTTTGAAGGTATTTTGGGTTAAAAGGGTTTCCTTGACTGGGTTCCAGTTGCCATAATACGCTTCATCCTTGGGGAATTATGCCCCACTTTTTCTTTTCTATTTTTTTGTTCTTTTGCTTTTTTTTTTTTTTTTAGACATCCTCTTTTTGGCATTTTTGCTTTTTCGATTTTTTTTGGATTTTGATAGTAACTTTTTCCTTCCATTTTTGTTGGTATTATATGCGCACACATTTTTTTGGAGGGGTTTATGAAAGATAGATCTCTGGCTCAAATTAGGTTGCAAAGGGTATGACCGTTCAGGGATACTTTCTGGCTACTTGGCTTTCAAAATGACGACCTCTTTTACTGGGTCTTTGAGCAGTCACGTATCCGTTTTATCAATACTTACCTTGCCAGGGGAAACTATGAGTAGAACCGTCAGATGTATCTAGTGTTGATGAGCTCATAAAAGTGATCTTCGTCCATGGTGGTGAGGCGGAGCGCATACCTCGGGAGTACTTCTCGGATGACAAAGCGTCCTTCCCAGTTGGGCTCGAATTTCCCTCTCGGATCGGCATGGAGAGAAGGGAAGATTTTCTTGAGTACTGTGTCACCCACTTTCAAATCTCAAACGTGAACACCTTTGTCATAAGCGCATGTGATTCGCCCTTGATAGGCCTAGGTGTGACACAAGGCTAGGAGTCTTTTCTCATATAGTAGGTTTAGTTGCTCAAAGCGGGACCTCTCTCTTTCGGCTTCCGATAGATTAAATTTGACGAGAATGTAGAGTGAGAGAACCTTGCATCGTACTGTTTGATGACCTCATACTTCTCTTTCATCATCCATTCTGGCCTGAGGTATCTCATAGTCTGCTTGACCGGCTAAACATCTGGATATAGTGGCAGCTCATGCTCGACCAAATCGGTATCCAAATTAGGCATGTCCTCGTATGACCATGCGAAGACGTCTTGGTATGACCGAAGATCAATCATGCTTTTTCTTTCCGTGGGAGATAGTGACGTTCCAATCTTGGTAAATCTACGAATCTCTTAGGTCCCTAGATTGACGTCCTCTATTTCCTTAACAATCGAGGTAGGGTCATGCTCAAAATTGGTAAATTGGTCAAAGAGCTCATTGGGGAGCCCTTCAAAAGGGATTTCCTCATCCAAACTCATAATTCCTACCTCTTCTTATATTTATACAGGAAAGGGGTCGATTTTACGTGGGACAGGTTTTTTAAGTAAGGCATTATTTTTCTTGATTTTATCGAGATTTTTAAAGGATAACAATTTTTATTTTTATTTTTTAGTTTATTTTGTACTTCTTTTATTTTTTTTGGATTTTCCTTTTTTTTGGAAATGGGCCCTTGGCAAAGCGGGTCTCTATATCATGGTATTGTCTGCCAAGGGCTATTCTCACCTCTTTTTTTTTGTTTTTGAATTTTAGAAATTCTTTAAGCCATTTTCTTTAGCCCTTAGCAGGATTTAAGACATTTGAACAATTACGCCTGCCAAGGGCTACTCAACATATTAATCGACTCGACACAATTTGATCATGGTGATGTGTCCCTTGGTTAATGAATGAAAAAAAATTCTCCAATGACACCATACCTTTGCTGCTTACCTGAGGGGGAATTGTCATATAATTGGTTAAATTTAATGGCTTGATCACCCCTATGATCTCATTCCCCTGGTTCCATTGCCTGGTGACTTAACACTCTCTTCCATGCTGATGTATTCTGAGGGATCAAACTCTTCCATCCCTTCCTCCAACATATTGATGGTGGCCCTTGGGCCTATTTCTCCCAGTGGGTGTGATGGTAACGGTGCCTGCATGATATTGGTGTGCAGGTTTTCTTGGGGGGTGCTTGGGGTATGAGTTTCTCTGCCTCTATCGCATCCTCTATCGCGTGTTTCAAAGAAAAGCACCGATTAGTTGGATGTCCCGACTCTTGATGGAAATTGCAGTGTGTGCTGGGATCATAATTTTTTAGAATTAGACTCGGTGGGGGTCTTGGTTGAAGCTGAGTAACTAAACCCTTCTCGATTAACAATGGGAAGAGGACATTTAGGGATTTTCCCAAGGGAGTGAATACTCGGTTAAGGCGGGCCCTTCTTTGCTTGGGGGTTTGCTGCCCCCAAGGGACATTGTTCTGCTTCAGAGCTGATTTGTTGGTGCTGGGGCCACCGGTGTTGTCCCAAACTAGAATGGTACTATGTTGGTATTGAGTTGTGTGGTTATTACTGCTTGGACTTTTGCCCCTACTCCTCTCTTAGTTCTCTGTTCCAAAAATGTGCGAACTCCACTGGCCCCACTAGCTACATTCTTGCTTAGTCATCCCTCTCTTATTGCATCCTTGCAATGGTTGGTATTCCTTACCAAATCAGCAAAGTTGGACTGCTGCTAGTATTCCAAGAAGTCTGAGATGAGTGGCAGAGTATTTTTTGATATCATCTCGATTTACTCATCATCGGGTATTCTATTTCGGACTTGAGCTGTCAATGCCCTCTATCGCCCAAGGTAGTCACTGAATGCTTCGTTGGGCTTCTGCTTTAGTCGAGCTAGATTTGACTTGCGGGGTTTAATGTCTATGTTGTAGACATACTGTTCTTGGAACAGGTGGGTCAGATCTTTCCATGTCTTAATCATGGATGGTTTAAGAGAAGTAAACCATCTCAAAGTTGGGCTCGTAAGACTCTTCTAGAACACTTTGATGAGGAGTCATTTGTCTCCGCCATATTAACACATGTCCCCACACTAGGACTTAAGGTGTGCGATAGGATTGCCAGTGCCATTATACTTATCAAAAATTGACATTTTAAATTTTAGGGGCAAGGGGACCTCAGCAAATAAACACAAATTCAAGAAGTCTGTGGCGTGGATTTTAGCACCACCAATTTTTAATAACTACTTCTGAATTTTATCTAACTATTCCTTCAACTGCTCAGACTCTTTAGACGGCGGGGCCATTTTTTCAATGATTGGCCTTGATTCACTTTATGCCATCGGGGGGTTGGTAATTACGGGTGGAGGATTGATGTTGGCAAATGCCCCAGCATAAGCCCTGCTTTTCTTGTTCTCATCTTCCTCATATTGTGGGTCTATATATGGTGCAGTGAGGGTGAGATTTTCTTATTGGTACTGGCTGGGCTGAATAGGTGCCGGGTAGGACCATTGGAGGTGAGGGAAATTCTGTGGAGTGATAGGATGAGTGGAATTTAGATTTTGGGTTGGGCCCTGATGGGACCACTGTGTTTGAGGGAAAGCTTGGAGATGGCTTTCGGGTGTTGGGACATGGGTGAATTGGGGTTGATGGAGGATAAGTGTCAGGCTCCCACCTTGGGTTAGGTGGGAGGTTTGTGTGTGAGGGAGATATTGCGGGAATTGTGGAGGGTATGGGTACGAGGACCCAAGGTTTGGGCCTTGCTGGGCTTGGGTATAGGGTAAGGAACTTGGGAGGGTTTGGGTCATAAGGCCTTGGGAATCTCGGCTCATTGGGCTTTGCTGGATCTGGCCTATTGGGCCTTGGTAGGTCTGACCCATTGGGCCTTGGTGGGTATGGCCCATGGGGCCTTGTGGGTCTGGCCTGTCGAGCCTTGATGGGTCTGGCCCGTTAGGCCTTGGTGGGTCTAGCCAATTGGGCCTTGGTGGGTCTAGCCCATTAGGCCTTGGTGGGTGTGGATGATGGGGGTTTGGGCCATTGGGCCTTAGTGGGTGTGGATGATGGGGGTTTGGGCCATTGGGCCTTAGGTCTGAGGTAATAAAGCATAGAGACTTGGGAGTGTGTACGATGGGTTGAAAGATATGTGGTGAGAATGAGGGGGGATGTTTAGGGAGACTTTCCAACTAGTGTAAGCTCAAATCATCTCATCCATCATGGCCATGGGGTCAGGTATAGGATTGGAAGTGGATGGCTCACCTAATGAGGGGAATGCATGGGAGAAACTAGGCATGACTTAGGTAGAGGTGGAAAAATTGTGCATGGTTGATGAGGGAAAGTTGGGCATTGTTTGGGTGGATTGGAGAAAATTGGGCATGACCCGAGTAGATGGAGGGAGATATGGTGAATTTTAGGTAAATGAGGTGAAATTGGGTGTATTTAGAGGGGATTGGGATAAATTGGGCATTGTTTGGATGTATGTGGGAAAATGGGGGTTACTGGGATTAGATGTGAGGGAAAAATTTGGATTGGATGTGGAGGGAAGTTGGGGTGTATGAGGTGTTTGTTGGACGGATGTGGGAAAGTTAGGGGCTCGTTGGATTGATGTGGGAGAATCAGGAATAATATGGATGGATGTGGAGGTAAGATGGGGGAAATTTTGAGTGGATGTGGAAGGGAAATGGGGCATTGCTTGGGTAGAAGGGGGAATATGTGGTGTATGTTGGTTTAATGTGGAGGGAAGATTGGGCGTATTTGGAAGGGATTGGGGAAGATTGGGCATGGGGGATGTGGATGGAAAATGGGATAAATTTTGGGTTGATGTGGAAAATTGGGATTTGTGTTGTGTGGATGGATGTGGAAAATTGGGTATGATGGAAGTGGAGGAAAAATGGGATATATTGGATGTGAATGGGGGAAAATTGTGCATGGTGGATGGGTTGGGTATGGGTGTACTTGGAGTGGATATGGGGAAATGGGGTGTATGTGGAGTGGGTGTGGATGAAAATGTGGAGGTGTCTTGAGTGGATATGGATGGGGGAAAATTGGGAGTATTTGGATTGGAGGAAAAATTGGGAAAATGTGGGATGGATGTGGATGGATTTTGGGTAGTTGTGGATGAAAAATGGGGTGGATTTTGAGTGGTGGTAGATGGAAATATGGGTGCCAGAATGGTCCGGTGACATTGAATTGAGATTGGGTGGAAGGATTGGAGAGGGGTATTTCCTCCATGTGGGAATGTGACAGGAAAGATGGTGGGGATGAATCGGGGTTGGTGTAGGCTGGATCAACTGCCCATGACATGGTTTGTTGGCGGGTTGGGTACAGGTTCCTCAAGTGAGGACCAAAAACCCGTCTTCTCCTTTCCCTACAGGATGATGAAGGATAAGGCGATGCCGTTGTTCCGACCCCACAAGCTCTCCTTTTTTGGATTTTTGATTTTCCTGATTTTTTTTTTCATAGTAACTTTTGAATGATGATGATGAGAACCCCCTTTTCAGATAGTGTGAACACCCCTAATGCCTCTCACGACGAGATCCCAATGCACTCTTGAAGAATCAAAGGAAATCCTTTGATCTATGTGGAGGCACAAAAATCCTCGCGACAACCCGATCCCTCAGAAGAGTCAATAAGAGGGCAGCCTCTCTTGACTGGTGAGGGCATTTTGGGTGTCAAGGGTGTGTGACTTATCGGGAGTCTAAAAAAACTACTAAGCGGGGGGTCGGGGCAATTCCCCTTGACACTTTTCTTCACTTTTCGGGTCCCTCCTTTCCGTGCCTAAGGGATACAAGGCATTTTTGATTCTGCTAACCCTCTCCCCAAGGTTTTAGGCTTAGTAACAAGTTCGGTCACCCACCTGATATACCTCCGGCACGAATGCCTTCTCAGATACTGGATGGGGTGGTTCTTTTCTGGATCATTACTACTAGGGGTTGCCGCCGTACTAAGAATCGGGGCGTTTATATCACTGCCTAAATCCCCACCATTTAAAATCTACCCACGCAAAAATAAATTAAGTCCCTTAGTTCACTTTTAAGTTTCAATTTTAAATTCAATTTTAAAAGGGGAGTTTTCTTAATATAAAAAAACAGGTGACAATCCCGTGCCGCCTCTACGGGTCGACGTCCATTGTTGGTATATGACGCTAATTTAACAAGTAGCCTGCCAAACGGCTAAGGGGTGTAAATGACAGAAACATAAATGCTCAAGTAAGCCCGCCAAACGACTAAGGCGTTTAAATGACAAAAATAAAGCTAAACTATCAAGAAACCCACTAATCAGCTAAGGTGATAAAGAGCTCAAGTAGGCCCGCCAATTGGCTAAGGCGTGTAAATGGGCAAGTAAGCCCGCCAATCGGCAAAGGCATGTAAATGACTAAAAATAAAAGAAAGTAAAGACAATGCACAAATTAGCCCGTCAATCGGCAAAGGCACATAAATGACGGAAAATAAATGAAAGTAAAGACAAAGTTAGAGTAGGCCCGCCAATCGGCTAAGGCGTGTAAATGACAAAAAAAATAGGGGTAAGTAAAAAATGACGAAATCATAGGGGTGAGTACAAAAACGAAAAAGAAATAAGAAAAGTTAGTAAAAAGAAGAAAAACACATGCAAAAAAAAAATCAAAGGGCCAACATCAAGTAGAAGCTCTAAGGCGTCCCTAGCAGAGTCGCCATCTGTGCAATCGTGGATTTTTGATGATTCGTCGCGACGATGCACTCGTATGAAAAATAAAGAGTCGCCTATTGGTAATTGTGCGACCGTGGATCCTCTCGAACCCGTCAAGGTGATGCGCTCGCCTTTTAAATGAAAATGTAGAATCGCCACCCGGAGCTTTTGGTGACCCGGGAAACCTTCAAATCGATATTTTGAGCATCGAAGTGCTAAATATGACTCTGATTTACCGGTCTTTGCCAAAGGCTCTAGGGTAGGGGCTTCGGTCATCGATCGGAAAGGGTTTAGGCACCCGATCAACCCGCACGTAGCGGTCTCTATCTATGGCCAAAATAAAAATAAAAAGGGCGGAGCTTCCTCTTGCCCGAAGGCAATACGGTCCTATCAAGCTTTGAGCCAAACCAAAATTTCGGCGGCGTAACGGCTTGAATCCTTGGACGGAGGAGACACCAAGAAGGTAGAGGAAGAGAGGGGTGAGCCGGAGCTCACGGGCCCTTGTTGCATCGTGGAAGATCTTCGCTTTGGCGTGCTTCCGATGGCTTAAACGATATGGAAATGGATTCTAACACTAGGATTCGCAAAACAGGGTGTAGGTGGAGGTTAAAGGCCAAACTTTAGCAAAGGGAGGATCTAATGGTGGAAATGGGTTGAAATAGGGATGAACTATGCATGCTGGAAATTCTGGAAAATATGTGCATTTTCTCTCACTAGGTTCTCTTAAGCTCCAAATCCTTAACCTCCAATTTTTTCCAACCCTTAAGGAAGAGGGAGGCCTCTCTATTTATAGAGAAGGGATGGGTTAGGGGCTTACTTAAGAGCTAATTGGTTTAGCAATTAGGTAATCCCCCATCTAAGGTTTTTAGGGTTTTCAAGGTCCTAGGGTTTTGGGAAACTGGCTTCAATGACGGATGATGGGGTGAGACCATGGGTGACTTAAGGGTTGCCAATAAGCTCAAAGGGGGTGCAACCAATCTCAAGACACCCACCTCAACCAAGGGGGATGGTCAAAGGGTCAAACTAGATGGAGAAAATTCGAGCTACTGATGACAGTTACTATAGCTAAGCTGGGCGTATATATTATATACGCCCAGTTTAGGAACAGTAATTTTCACCAAAATCAGGGGAGTTTTGAGAGTGGTGGGTCCATAATATATATTATACGCCTGGCCACCATTTCAAAAATAGGCAGGCGATATAATATATACCGACTTAACTGGGCTAAATTAATTGGGCGTATGTAATATCCACGCCTGAGTAAAATTTTTATGATTTTATGTGAAACTTCAATCGGCCATAACGTTTGAACCGTAGCTCCAAATTGGGTGATCTTTGGCTCGTTGGAAAGCTGAAGAAGCCCTCTTTGCAATGGTATATGGCTCATCCATGGTACTAGTCTATGTGAAATTCTGTATCTCTCCTCCCATCAACCATTCGAAGGGTTTAAGTTAGGTCTGGGAAGGGATTCTAGGGTGTAGGGGTGACTTCTAAGGATTGGGGGAATGGCTCTAAAGGTCTTAGGGTGATTCCTACTAGTCTAGGTAGGTTCCTAAGGGTTCAAGGGGGTGCCATCGGAAGCACAGGGGTACATCTCTCCCGAAGTACAGATTGATCGGGCCTTGGGCCGAATTTGGGTGTCTACAGATGCCCTACTTTGGTATTCGATCACTAATGATCGGATGCCAAAGACAAGAGACATCCGAAGAGGTCTGAGGCACATTTAATGGGTCCGCCTGGTTCAACTCAATTCTCAAACATTCATGGTGATGGTGAGTGTACGTAAGCCCTCTCATTTCGGGATATCGTCCGTACCTCAAAGCTAACAGTCCCCAAGCGCATTGCGATATTACTGGGCATAACTGCGATGATCACAAAAAGTGTAAGCCCGCTAGCTGGGATATCATCCACTTCCTGAGGGAAATTATAGATTTGTGATGTTTGAGTATTAATCTGAACTAGACAGCTCCATGAAACGGGATGATCGATCTATGCTTCGGAATTGATGCGAAGCATACAAAGCGAAGGCCTTCAAACTGTGTCCAATCCTATGGAATATCAACAGCTCCATTGGATTGGGCATGGGTGCCCTTACCTAGGTAAGGCTCAAAGTTTCTGGGTGAACCCATCAACCTCGAGGTTGCTTTAGCATAATTGACTCGAGTGGAGCGAATATTGATGTCGCAACACCTCTTGGGAATGCATGCTTATTTTTCGAGTAATGTTTTTTGTGTCATTTTCTAGATTTTCTTTTGTTTCGAGGCCTCTAAGCAGAGCTCGATGACCTCTGACAACTTTATTTTTTCACAACTCTTTAAGTGGATCAAATGTCAATTGATACGCTTTAAGAATATGTGTCCTCTGCTAGGGATAGGTGCACCTGGGGGATGTGCTCGTTCCAGTGGTGAGGTGCCCCTGATTCACATGAACCGGACTGCCTTAACTCGAGACGAAGCTAAAAAGATCGGGCTAGAACCAAACATCCCTCGAAAGAGATGACCAATTCTAGCCTCCATCCCTAATGAAATCACATCTTACTAACTATGCACAGACAGACACCCATAAGGGGCGATAAGCAGCAAATAGGCGCGAACAGAAGCCTCGACCCTAAGGTACAATTTATGAGGACAACGACCATCCTGCGGATACCCAGACGCAAGTGCATACATTCAACAGGGACACCGTGCCTATACAGGTTTTAAGCCTATGTAAAAGGAAATAAAAAGGGAAAAGAGCCCTTTGGTATGTATGTTCGCACATAGTTTGGTTGGTTGTAATTTCATTTTTGACGGGTCAATTTCGACTGACAATAACTTTTCGAATGGTCTGAAGTCGGGGGAACTCTTGGTCAATATCAATCCGAAGGCGGATGACCAGAGTGAATGCCGAAAGGTGGGGTCAACCCACTCAGGGTTTTCACTAAGCAGCAATAAGTTGTTATTTCTTCTCCTTTTCTTTCTTCTTTTTTTTTCTTCTTCTCTTTTCTCTTTCTTTTTTTCATGTCAGATGGAGACCCTAGGCACGCTCAAACTGCCATTATTTTTGCACGTATCCTTAGGCGAATCAACTTGCCATGTTGATATACCTTAGGGACGTGTGCATTCCGGTGATGGGTTCTTGGTTTGCCTGCCGGATCAGGCCTTGACTCTTGCTGGGGGAGATTTTGGGGCTAAGTGTATGCTCCCGGTGATGAATGAAATTCATTTCCCTGCCGGATCAGGTACAAAGTATCCCTGCATGAAACGGGGTTCGAGAACTTTCGGGTGAACCAGATCATTCCGAATTGATTTAACACGACTCTCGGGGTGGGGCAAACAGACGTTGTGACGCTCTTGTGAGAACCAGCGTTGTATTTTTTTTATTTTTCTTTCTCTTTTATTTTTTTAATTTTGTGGGTGCATTAGGTGGGCGCCTACGGATCTGGATCCGTTTGTTGTAGCACGGTCCCTTTGGGCCAATCGAAGGAAACTCGAAGGGTCATTTGGGGATGCGTGCACCTTTGCCTGCTGATACGTGGGCTTAACCAATGGTCTGAGCCTTGATATGGGGCATACATAGGGTCAGAGCTGAGATTGCGAAGGTGAGAGCTGCTACGGCTGAGAGTGAGGTTCTTCGATTGATTGGGCTTTTGACTGAATCTCGCAGTACAGCTGACGCTTCGCGAAGACGGCAGAAGAGTCTTCATGGTAGGTGGTTGTCTGATCGAAATGCCCGTGAGGACTCTCTCCTTATAGAGATCAGTGCTTTGAAGCTTGCTCCTTGCCCTTGACCTGTTCCTGCACATATCATAGATCATATACACAGGGGGGAAAGCCTCCTAACAGAGATCTCTTTTTGGGTTATCTTTTTTCTTCTTTTTTTGTCATATATATACAGATATATACATTTTGGGTTTTTTTGTGTTTTTTTTTTTGTAAAGAAAGCAGCAAAGTAGAGAGTGTGTCACGTCGTTATCTTTTTGGGCCGTGACACTCTGCAGGCAACACTGTAAGAAATGGAATGAAATCTATACATACATATATTTTTCATTTTTTTTTTTTTTTTGTACGTCTCGCAATGTAAGACTTTTTATGGAGATTTCCTCTTTCACAAAGTGGGGTTTTTTATGGGAAAGGGAAATCTATTTTCTTTTTTGAAATTTTCTCCTCCACAGTGTGGGGCTTTTTATGGGAAAGGAAAATCTATTTTCTTTTTTGGAATTTTCTCCTCCACAGTGTGGGGCTTTTTATGGGAAAGGGAAATCTATTATCTTTTTTGGAATTTTCTCCTCTACAGTGTGGGGCTTTTTATGGGAAAGGGAAATCTATTATCTTTTTTGGAATTTTCTTTTCTTTTGGATCTTTTGTGATGCCGGTAACTACAAGGCCAAACCAACGGGTCCCTTTTTTGAGCATGGCTGAACCTTGTTCGTGAGATGCAGGTTTTTTCTTTAAACGTGGGAAGGTCAGCTTCCCCGGGATTGGTTTAGCCTTCTGTCTTTTCGCGTCAGACGCCGCGACAGAGACGACATACTTGATAGGGATCTGATCCAATTTTCACATGGGTGGTCCAGCAAGGAGGAGGAGAGGCTCAAGGGATCTAAACAAAAGCAGGTAGGCTAGGACAGATCTTCTCCTAATCTCTCTTTTCTTGACATTTTTTGCTCAAAGTGCCCAAGATGGGTTTTCGCCATGCCTGTCATCCCTGCTTTTACCCGTAGCGCCCTTTCGGGTTTTCACCACGTCCATGGGTTCGCTCTCTTACCCCAGGTGCCCTTTCAGGTTTTCACCTGGTTCGCGTGAGTTCGCTGTTTTTACCCGTGGCGCCCTTTCGGGTTTTCACCACGTCCGTCTTGCTTTGAACTCAAATTAATTTTCTTCTCTTTTTTTTTTTTTTTTTTTTTTTTTCAGGAACCAGAAAGCCACGACATGGGCGCCGATTCCGTCATAGCCGGCTAAATGAAGTTCTGTGTGGTTTGTTAACTCAGCTTGTTATGATGCAGTAGATGTTATAACCGCTTGTGGACCTTAAAGAGGGCTTTCTTCAGAGTTGTAATGTGGTTGGGGTTCAAACAGGTTGGGCTTTTCTGGGGATTTGGATCTAAGTTTGGGGTGATTTCTAGATTCGGGGACTCCTTTTTCTTCCCAAAGGCTTTTTATGCCCCAGTCATCATTCATTTTTTTTGGGGTGTTTTTTTTTTTGGTACCCCTCTTTTTCTTTGTTGTTTTTTTTTTGGGGGCGCCTTCTTCTTCTTCTTTTGGTTTGGATTTTTCCTCCCTTTTCTTCTGTCTTCTTTTTTTTTTTTGGAATTTTGGGTGGGGTATATGAAAGAAATGGTTGTTGGCCCGAGGTGTGTAGCAAAGAGGGGTGAAGGTTTTCAGGGAATATTCTTTTGGGCCACTTGACTTTGAAATGATGGCCTCTTTTATGGAGCCCTTAAGCGGTCACGCATATACTTTTATCAAAACTTACCTTATCCCAAGACCTATGAGTAGAACTTACAGAGGTATCCAGCGTTGATGGGCTCAGGATAGTGGCCTCCGTCCATGGTGGCGAGGCGAACGGCGTATCCTGACAGAACCTCTCGGACGACGTAGGGTCCTTCCCAATTTGGTCTAAACTTTCCTCTCAGATCGGAGTGGAGAGACGGAAAAATTTTCTTCAGTACAGTGTCTCCTACCTTCAGATCTCGGCCACGGACGCACTTATTGTAAGCACGTGCAATTCTCCTCTGATAGACCTGAGTGTGGCATAAGGCTAGGAGTCTTTTCTCGTCAATCAAGTCTAGCTGTTCAAAACGGGCTCTTTCCCTCTCAGCTTAAGGTAGATGGGATTCTAAAAGGATACGGAGTGATGGTACCTCGACCTCAACGGGTAGCACGGCCTCGGTCCCATACACAAGGGAGAATGGTGTTGCCCCTGTTGCGGTGTGGATAGACGTTCTATAGGCCCAAAGTGCGAAGGGTAACTGCTCACTCCAATCTCTGTAAGTAACTACCATCTTCTCCAGGATGTGGATTAGAGTTTTGTTGGTTGCCTCTACTGCTCCATTCGTCTGAGGCCTGTATGGGGATGAACGATGATGCTTGATCTTGAACCGCTCACACAAGGTCTGGATGCGCCTATTAGCGAAATTAGTGCCATTATCAGTGATGATATCTTTGGGTATGCCGAATCTGTAAATGATGTTGTTCTTGATGAACTTCTCAACATGGCTAGCCTTAATGCTCGTATAGGAGGCCGCCTCTACCCATTTTGTAAAGTATTCCACAGCGACGAGGATGAATTAATGTCCATTGGAAGCCTTAGGATTGATCTTGCTGATGACGTCGAGACCCCAGGTGGCAAACGGCCAAGGGGTGGTCATGCTGTGTAAGTCAATGGCCGGAGCATGTATTAGGCTGGAGTGCTCTTGGCATTTGTAGCACTACAGACGTGCTTAAAAGAATCTCTCAAAGTAGTCCAAAAGTTTCCTTGCCTTAGAATTTTCTTAGCCAGCATGTGACCGCTGACGTGGGCTCCGCAGACCCCTTCATGAATCTCCTTTATGATCTCAATCGCTTCCTTCCGGGTTAGGCATCGGAGTAGAATATTGTCGTGAGACCGTTTATACAGGAGATCGCCGCAGATGACGTAGTTTGTTGCCAATCGTTGGATGGTGCGTTTGTCTACCTTTGATGTTCCTTCCGAGACAGTTCGGGTCTCGAGGAAATTCTTGATGTCTGAGAACTAGGGTGGTTCATCCTCTATCTCTGTAGGTCCTTCGATCAGGTGACAGAAAGCCGGTTCGCTCCTCTGCTCTATCATGATCGGCTTCATCACCACTCCATACGGAATCTCAACCATAGAGGCCAGGGTAGCCAAGGCGTCAGCAAACTGATTTCTTGCTCGTGGCACATAAGAGAAGGTGACTTCCTCAAAGTAGGTTATCAGATCCTCCAGATGTTCATGGTATGGGATCAGTTTCTCATCCTTGGTCTTCCAATCCTCGTTGGTTTGGCATATAATTAACTGTGAATCTCCAAAGACCCTAAGGTGAGTTATATTTAGATCAAGAGTCATCAGAACTACTTTATGCAGGCCTCATACTCGGCCATATTGTTGGTGCATGGGAAGTTTAATTTGATTGAGATGGGTATATGGGATCCTTTCGGCGAGATAAGAATGGTGCCAACTCCTTGGCCCTCAACATGCGATGCCCCATCGAAGTGCATTACCCAGGGCTCCTCCGTTTCCTCTGTATCCTCATTGGTCATGAACAAAATGTCTTCATCGAGGAATTCGGTCCTTAGAGGTTCATAGTTCGGCAGAGGGTTCTCAGCAAGATGATCGGCGAGTGCTTGCCCCTTAATCGACTTCTGGGTGACATAAGTAATGTCAAACTCAGATAGGAGTAGTTGCCATTCAGCGTTCGGCCAAAGGAGAGTGTGTTTCGAATAGGTACTTCAACGGATCCATCCGTGCTAGAAGTAGAACGGCCTGAGATAACAGGTAGTGTCAAAGTCTCTGAGTAGCCCAAACGAGCGCCAGGCATGCTTTCTCCAGATGAGAATAGCGCGCCTCGTAATCAATGAATTTCTTTCTTAGGTAATAGATGGCCTACTCTCTTCTTCCTGTCTCATCATGCTGTCTTAACACACAGCCCATGGAAAACTCAGTCGTGGACAAGTATATTATCAGGGGTCTATCAGGTACGGGCGGTACCAATATCAGAGGTTTCAGGAGATAACCTTTAATCTTGTCAAATGCAGCCTAGCAGTCATCATTCCATTCAACCAGTGAGTCCTTTTTCAGCAGCTTGAAGATTAGTGCGCATATCAGAGTTAACTGTGCGATGAATCGACTGATGTACTGGATCCTGCCAAAAAAGCCTCTGACTTCCTTCTCTATAGATGGTGGCGGCATCTCAGTGATAGCCTTGATCTTGGTCGGATCGACCTCGATCCCTCTCCTACTGACAATAAAGCCCAACAACTTTCCGGACATAGCACCGAAGGCGCACTTCTGGGGATTCAACTGCAATCTGTATTTTCTCAACCTCTCGAATAGCTTCTGAAGGTTTATCAAGTGGTCCTCCCTTTCCGACGATTTGGCAAACATGTCGTCGACGTATACCTCGATCTCTCGGTGCATCATGTCATGGAACAGGGCCGTCATTGCTCTTTGATAGGTTGCCCCAACATTCTTCAGCCCGAATGGCATTACCTTGTAGCAGAAGGTTCCCCAGGGGGTAATGAACGTTGTCTTCTCGTGATCAACCTCTCCATCTTTATCTGATTGTATCCTGAGAATCCATCCATAAATGAGAGAATTCCATGCTTTGCGGTGCTATCAACCAAGATATCGATGTGTGGCAGTGGGAAATCATCCTTAGGGCTCGCCTTGTTGAGATTTCGGAAGTCGATACACATTCAAACCTTTCCATCCTTCTTTGGTACGGAGACGATATTGGCTAGCCACTGTGGGTACTTGGATACCATGAGGAAACTTGCGTCATACTATTTAATGACCTCATCCTTCACCTTCAACATCCATTTGGGTGGGAGTCATCTCAGCTTCTGTTTCACCGGCTTAACATCGGGGTAGAGTGGCAACTCATGCTCAACCAGATCGGTATCCAAACCAGGCATGTCCTCATACGACCATGCGAAGACGTCTTGGTATGACCGAAGGAAGTCTATCATACCTTCCCTCTTCGCAGGGGACAACGATGTTCCGATTTTGGTGATTCTGGGGGCCTCTGTGGTGCCCAAATGGACGTCCTCTGTCTCTTCGATGATCGGGGTAGGGCCATGCTCAAAATCGGCAAATTGTTTGAGGAGCTCATTGGGGAGCTCGTCGGTTTGGCCTTCCTCGTCCAGACTCGTGACTCCTACCTCTTCTTGTATTTCTACAGGGAAGGGGTTGGCTTCACATGGGACGGGTATATTGATTTTAATTTTATTGGAAATTTTAAAGGACAATATTTTTGGAATTGGTATTTTTTCTATTTTTATGATCTTTTGTATTTTTTCGGAGGTCAGCCCCTGGCGAGGTGGATCTCTATATATACAAGGTAGAGTGGTCCAGAGGCTAACCTCACTTTTTACAGGTTGTTTTTTTTGGAGAGTCGGTGCCATTTTCATGGCATTTGGCGGCTCTCAAGAGTTGGGGCAAGGATGCCCAGTTACTCACCTGCGAGGCTTGGCCTTTACCTCTTTGATCGGGAGCGGCATCGGTAGGCTCTTGCATTTCTTCCCTCAACATATTTACAGAGGGATCCTCCGGGACCTTGTCCTCTACGGTTAGGAGGGGCCCAGAGTGGTTGGTGCTGGAGTGAGGGGTGGATCGGGGAACTTCTTCCTCAAACAAGGAAAGGGCGGCTAAGTCCATTTCGAAGTCTGGGGGGATGATGTAGGGATTGGTGGGGTGGATTGAAGTAGGCTTATGTGGGGTTACCCTCGTCTCCCCATTCAGATCAATTTTTACTACCCCGGCGCTCACAAAGGTTTCACGGATGTGGGGGCGAGCGTGAGGTTCCTCTTCCAAGATGATTCCTCTGACCTTGGCGGCTGTTGCGGCTCTCATCGTTTCCTTGGCTTCTCTGACTTCCTCTTCTCTGGGCCTGTAGCTTAAGCCGAATTTAGTTTGCTGCCCCTTAGCCTTGACGGGGTCTCTTCTTCCTTGAAGGCGTGGGCCCAGTCCTTTCCCTTTTTGATGGCCCCATCTGTGGAGCATGAACACAGCTGCGTCCATTCCTCCTCCAGTTTTATCCGGGGTCTTTTTAGTTGGTTCGAGGGTAACATTTGAGAAGTCATACTCAAATCGATGGAGATCGACGTCCTCAACTGTGTGCGGTATGTTCAGCACTTTCGGATTCTCAATGTGCAGAGCGCTCTTCCCCATGTCCTCTCTGCTCTCACTTATGATGGTGACAATTTTTCCTTTTAAGATGAATCAGAGCTTTTGGTGCAGGGTAGATGGTATTGCTCCGAGCTTATGTATCCACGGCCGGCCCAACAGCAGATTGAAGGTAGACTTGATGTCCATTACTTGAAAGGGGGTAGTGAAGGTTTGCGGTCCGAGGATCAGGTCAAGGTCTACTTCTCCTATGATTTCCCTTCTAGTGTTGTCGAATCCCTGTGCGCTTGATATGGATGGCCGGAAGGTGTTGGGGTTCGCCCCAATTTTGATTGCCATCCTTACCGTTGTCGATTAGGACCAACGGCACCACCAAGTTCCCTACTTCCACTGTTATATTCAGGGGTTTAGAATGGTCATTCCCCTCGATCGGTAGGTCTGCATCGGTGAAAGAGATGGCATTTGGGGCCAACACTTGCCCTATTATTTCCCCTACTTCATCCGGAGTTACATGGGTGGAGACATGCGCGTCCTTGAGCGCTCCCATTAGGGCTTGAAAGTGGAGTGGAGACGTGATTAACAAATCCCACACAGTAATATGTGCGGGTGTTCTCTTGAGCTGTGTCTCCAGTATATGTTCCGTGGCCATTTTTTCAAAGGGATTTCCTGTGGCTTATTCTTTCTTCTCTCCTTTGACTGCCGTTGATGCTTCTGGTTGGGTAGAAATCCGGCCCGATCGGGTAACGAATTCAACAGCCTCTTCTTGGTTGCACCCGGCATTCATGTCCGTCTGTTCATAGCTCAATGGTACCTGATGCGGGTCATAAGCAAGTTTTGGGATGAGAAATGGAGTGCGTGAGGATTCTGGGGGGGATTGGGCCAGATATACTGGTTTCTCAGGTCCAACCAGGTTAACTCCAATGGGGGGTGGAATGGTAGTGGGGGAATTGGAGAATTGGAGTTATGCAGGGAGGGGCTTATCTGGTATTACCTGGGCATGGTAGGACCAGTGGTGATTGGGTGATGAGGGGATTGGGTGAGGGGTTGCTTGTTCGGGTGGCGGTGGAGTTGGGTTGGGGCAAAAATAGCGAAGGGATGGTGGGAGTGTGACTGGGCTGGAGGGATGGGGAGATGTTTGAGGTGTGGTGGGCGCGGGGTGATAGGGATATGAAGGGTTTGTATATGGGGAGGTCTGATGGGATGGTGATGGGTTTGTGGATGAAGTGGGGTAAATTGAGGACGATGGAGTTGTGCATTGAGCAGGATGGTTTGGATATGGCGGGGTAGTGGGTGGAATGGGGGGGTATAAAGGGTTTGTGGCAGGGTGGGATGATGAGGGGTTAGTAGATGAAATGGGATAGATTGGGGATGATGGAGTTGTGCATGGAGTGGGGTAATTTGGGGGCGATGGAGGGGTGTATGGGGTGAATTGGGTGGTGGGATTTGAAGGTGTGTATGGAATGGGGTAACTTAGGGATGGCGGAGTAATGTATTGGGTGGAGGGACTTGAGGGTGTGTATGGGGTAGGATAATATAGGGATGGCGGAATTGCTTAAGGAACATGATGATTTATGTGTGACGGAGGGGTGTATGGGGTAAATTGGGCGTGGGGTGGATATGCGTATGATTGCGGCGGGGCTGTGCCTGTTTGGATTTGATAGGCAGGAGCGGGGGTGGAAAAATACTGCCCTAAATCTAAGGGCTCCTCTTGGCAAGCTGGTGTGGGAAAGTAATCGGCAAGATACAGTGGCTCGATCACCCCAACAAATAGTTCATCTTCGTTTGGCCTGGGGAGTGAAAATTCCTCCTGATTGCTAATATAATCTGAAGGGTCAAACTCTTCTTCTTATTCCTCTATCCAATGTATGTTAGGCCTGGGGCCTCCTGGGTGCGGTGGTAGAGGGGCTTGATGGATATTCTGGTTCTGCCCTTGGAGAAGTGGCGGGGGTATGATCTTTCCCGCCTCTATCAGTTCTTGGACCGCGTGCTTTATCGGGAAGCACCGGTCTATAGGGTGACCCAGTCCCTGGTGGAAATTGCAATGCAGATTCGGATCATAATACCTTGGTATTGGGTGGGGTGGCGGGCGAGGTTGGAGTAAATTGACCAGGCCTTTCTGTAGTAACACCGACAGTAAGACACTCAAGGATTGCCCCAACGGGGTGAATACTCGTTCAAAACGTGCTTTCATCTGTTTCGGGGTAAACGGGGCTCTTGGTCCGTTGCTTGGCCTTGGTACTGGTTCAAAACGGGTCGGGGGTGGTTGTGTAACCTGGAGTTGTATCGAGGGGGCGTTGGTATTGGCCTGGGGGTAAACAATGTTCTGTACCTCTGTCCCTGGTCTTCTTTCAATTCTTGGTTCGGCGGCTTTTCGAACCCCGGTGGCCCCATTGGCCACATTCCTTCCTAACCTGCCCTCTCTAATGGTGTCTTCGCAACGATTGGCATTTCGGACTAGATCAGCAAAACTTGATTGCTGTTGATATACTAAAAATCATGACCGGAGGGCTCCTTAGTTATCAATTCAATCGCTCATCATCGGAACTGGCGAGTTACCTGAGCGGCTAAGGCCCTCCACCTCCCTAAGTAAGCACTGAATGTTTCATCATGTCTTTGCTTTAATCAGGCCAAGTCCGACTTCCTTGGTTCTATGTCCATGTTATAGACATATTGTTCTTGAAATAAGCGTGTCAGATCTTTCCAATTTTTTATCATGGATGCTTCCAGGGATGTGAACCATCTCAGTGCTGGGCCCGTCAAACTCTTCAGGAACACTTTGATGAGGAGTCGTTCATCTCATATACTACATATCATGAGAAGATTTCAAGTGGGCGATGGGGTTGCGGTGCCATTATACTTATCAAATGATGGCATCTTGAATTTCGTGGCGAGAACGCCGAGAATGCATATAAGTCCGAAAAGTCCGTTGAGTGTAGTTCCATTCCTCCCATCTTCATCACCGCTTCAGATTCTCGCTCATCCGTTCTTTCACCGCTCTAGTTCCTTTGAGGTCGGGGGACCGCTTCTCGATTTGGTTCGACCCTAGGCGTGATGTTGGTGGGCCCGGGAGGGTTAAAACTGGCAATTCCTCCACTGTTGCGAATCTCATCCTCTTCGTACTGTTGGTCGTGGTATTGGTGAGGGGCGAGCTCTGCTATTTGGACTTGGGGGGTGATAGGTTGGATGACTTGGTGGGGTCATATGGTTTGTAGGGGATGAGAAGGGATAAATGGGTGAGCGTTTTGTGGGTAAGTGATGTGCTGAGTTGGGTGCACGTTCTGGGGGTGATGGGGGTGTGATTGAGGTGGTGGGATGTTGTGGTTTTGAGGAATGGGATGGATTGGATTTCCCATTGGAGGTGGGATGGAGGCGTAAGGGGTATAGGTGAATGAAGGGTATTGGTGGGTGGGGTATGGGGTTAGTGAATGGGCCTTGATGCGCGTGGGCGGATGGGCCTTGGGTTTGATGGTTTTGGAAGGCTCGAATCGACGGGCCCTGGGCCTAGGTGTGGGGATTAATATGACTTTGGGCCAATGGGCCTTGTTGAGTTTGGGCTACTGGGGCATGAGGGGGCTGGGTTTGGGACCATGGGCCCTGGGGGGCTTGGACTTGGGCCTGGGTTTGGTGGGCTTGGGCTTGGGCCCATGGGTTTAGAGGGTTTTGGGCCTAGGCCTGTGTCTGATGGGCTTGGGCTTAGGCCCATGGGTTTTGAGGGTCTTGGGTCTGGGCCTGGGTTTGGTGGGTTTGGGCTTGAGCCCATGGGTTTGGAGGTGTTTGGGCGGGGGCCTGGGCTTGATAAGCTTGGGCTTGGGCCCATGGGTTTTGAGGGTTTTGGGCCTGGGCCCATGTCTCTAGAGGTGTTTGGGCTGGGGCCCATGGATTTGTGTGGGTTTGGGTCTGGAATTGAGGTGGGGGATTTTGGGAGGTATGGACGATGGCTTGTTGGGCATGGTTAGGAGGGAATGGGGTATGGAGGTTTTGGAAATTTGGATGCGGGGTTTGAGAGGTAGGGTTGCGAGAAGTAGTGCACAGGGCATACATCGTTCTCATGTCCTCCATTGAGGGCATGGATTCAGGTGTGAGATTGGGGGGTGATGGATCACTTAAGGATGGAGGTGGTTGGGAGAAATTGGGCATGACCCGGGTAAATGGGGGGGTATGTTGGGATGTGGATGACCCATGTGGTGGGAATGGTATGTGAGATGGGGTGGATGGGATGTAGGATGTTGGGGGCATGGGTGATGAGAGGGATGGAATGTGGGAAGTAGGCGGGGGATGGGACTCCCTGGGGGGTCTTTGGAAGTATGGGGATGCGGTAATGGTGTTTGGATGGGAGATGGCGATGTAAGGATCGGATGGGAAATGAGGGGTTTCAGTAGGGAATGAAAAAGGGGTATGTTGGGGGAATGCAAGGGAAGGGGATGAGGTGGAAGTGAACACGGGCGCCCCA
Organism: Chloranthus sessilifolius; assembly: GCA_021018995.1. NCBI lineage: Eukaryota > Viridiplantae > Streptophyta > Magnoliopsida > Chloranthales > Chloranthaceae > Chloranthus > Chloranthus sessilifolius. The sequence goes on from CM037596.1 coordinate 48,423,351, forward strand.
AATGGGCCCGTGATATGGAACCTAGTTTGGGTGAAGGTGTCGAAGATCGGGTCTTCTCCTATACGGGAATGGGAAGGGGATGACGGTGGGGATGTATCGGCTCTTGACATGATCCGCTGACGAGTGTTGTATTGATGTCGCGGATAAGGGCCGAATACCTTCCTAGTTCTTCTCCTACGGGCCGGGTTTGAGGTCGCCGTAGTGCCGGTCACACCAAGGTATATTTTTGATTGTTTTTCTTTGTGTGTTTTTTTTTGGGTTTTGGAAAATGATGATGATTTTATTTTTTTTGTTTTTGAAAAGTGAATTTTGTGATTTTTGATTTTTGATTTTGATTGATTTTTTTTTTTGAAGGTGGATTTTTTTGAAGTGAGGATTTTCTTTCTCTCTTTTTTTTTTCAAATTTCAATTAACTCCCCTCTACTTAGATGAATGATGACCTGGTGCCCAGGGTCAACTCCCGTTTTGGGCGATATTGTACCTTTAGTAGGTCCCACAGCAGGATCCAACACACTTCGGAAGAAGCGAAAGGGAACCCTTTCGTTCTATTGAAGGTGAGGGAATCCACACAAATGACCCGATCCCCCGGAGCAAATCAATAAGAAGTCACCTTCTTTTGACAGGGCGGGGGCATATTGGGTGTTAGAGAATGTGGGAGGCTACCGCGGACACTAATACCGCTAATCGGGGAATTGGGGTGGTGGGTTGGGCCTCGTGTCGTTGTTCTGACCAAGATATATCGGCGATATATTATGCACGCCCGACCAAAAAAGTACAGATTTGGTTGGGCGTATATATTATATAAGCCTGGCTTAAATCTGGGGATTTTGGCTGGGCGTGTATATTATATACGCCTGTGTAAATCTGGGGCTTTTTTGCTGGGCGTATATATTATATACGCCGGGCAAAAGGTTCTGTCAGTTATATTTTGACAGTGGACAGCAAGCCCAAATGTGGGTCTTTGAACTGGTTTCTTGGGAGAAATGCTCCCGGGGACTGCTGTGTATGTTATCGGATCCCTCCTTTCCGTTTCCTAGGGATACACGGCTGAATTTTGGGTTTTCTATGCTCTCACCAATGCGGGTTTTACGGCTTGATCGGAATTGGCAACCCAACCGATATACCTTCAATAAGAAGCGCCTTCTCGTCGGAAGGTGGTTCTTTTCAGGATCATCACCACTAGGGCTGCCGCCTTACTGGGAATCAGGTAAATTGTATCTGTGCCTAAACCCCCCGAAAACTACCCAAAAACGCAAAAATAAATTCAATTATGTCCCCATACTGTTGGCTCACTTTTAATTACAAATTTTTATAGGGGAGTGAAATTAAGTCCAAAATCGGGTCGGGGATGACAAGCCCGTGCCGCCAAACGGCTAAGGCTTGTAAATGACCGAAATTTAGATGACGTGAAAATAAATGCGAGCGGGCCCGCCAAACGGCTAAGGCGGCTTAAATGACTAGAAACGTAAAAGCTGAAATTTAAGGCGCAAGTAGGCCCGCCAAACGGCTAAGGCACTTAAAAGACTGAATCGTAGGGGTGAGTACGTTAGTAAAAACAACAAAAAATAGCGAAAAACAGCAGCAAATTAGAACAAAAAATAGCCATGGTTAGTAAAATAATAAAATAAAAGGAAAGGCCAACAAAAGGGGAAGTGCTAGGGTGATATCCCTAGCAGAGTCGCCATCTGTGCGACCGTGGATCCTCTTGAACCCGTCGCGGCGATGCGCTCGCCTTTTAAATGAAAATGTAGAGTCGCCACGCGGAGCTTTTGGTGACCCGGAAAACCTTCAAATCGATATTTTGAGCACCGAAGTGCTAAATATGACTCTGATTTACCGGTCTTTGCCAAAGGCTCTAGGGTAGGGGCTTCAGTTATCAATCGGGAAGGGTTTAGGCACCCGATCAACCCGCACGTAGCGGTCTCTATCTATGGCCAAAATAAAAATAAAAAGGGCGGAGCTTCCCCTTGCCCGAAGGCAATACGGTCCTATCAAGCTTTGAGCCAAACCAAAATTTCGGCGGCGTAATGGCTTGAATCCTTGGATGGAGGAGACACCAAGAAGGTAGAGGAAGAGAGGGGTGAGCCGGAGCTCACGGGCCCTTGTTGCACCGTGGAAGATCTTTGCTTTGGCGTGCTTCCGATGGCTTAAACGATATGGAAATGGATTCTAACACTAGGATTCGGTAAAATAGGAAGTGTAGGGTGAGGTTAAAAGCTAGACTTTAGCAAAAGGGAGTGATCTAATGGTGGAAATGGGCTGAAAGGGATGAACTAAGCATGCTGAAATTCTGGAAAAATGTGTGCATTTTCTCTCACTAGGGTTCTCTCTTAAGCTCCAAATCCTTAACCTCCAATTTTTTCCAACCCTTAAGGAAGAGGGAGGCCTCTCTATTTATAGAGAAGGGATGGGTTAGGGGCTTACTTAAGAGCTAATTGGTTTAGCAATTAGGTAATCCCCTATCTAAGGTTTTTTGGGTTTACAAGGTCCTAGGGTTTTGGGAAACTGGCTTCAATGGCGGATGATGGGGTGAGACCATGGGTGACTTAAGGGTTGCCAATAAGCTCAAAGGGGGTGCAACCAATCTCAAGACACCCACCTCAACCAAGGGGGATGGTCAAAGGGTCAAACTAGATGGAGAAAATTCGAGCTCGATGATGCCATCAAGTAAGCGATATATTATATACGCCGCTTAGGAAACAAGAATTTTCACCAAAATCGGGGAGTTTTGAGAAGATGAAGCCCGTGGTGGGTCCCACCTATACTGGCGTATATATTATAGACCAAATTTCCCCCAAAATAGGCAGGCGTATATAATATATACGCCTGACTAATCTGGGGCTAAATTGGCTGGGCGTATGTAATATCCACGCCTGAGTAAAATTTTTATGATTTTATGTGAAACTTCAATCGGCCATAACTTTTGAATCGTAGCTCCAAATTGGGTGATCTTTGGCTCGTTGGAAAGCTGAAGAAGTCCTCTTTCTAATGGTATATGGATCATCCATGGTACTGGTCTATGTGAAATTCTGTAGCTCTCCTCCCATCAACCGCCAGAAGGGTTTAAGTTAGGTCTGGGAAGGGATTCTAGGGTGTAGGGGTGACTTCTAAGGATTGGGGGAATGGATCTAAAGGTCTTAGGGTGATTCCTACTGGTCTAGGTAGGTTCCTAAGGGTTCAGGGGGGTGCCATCGGAAGCACAGGGGTACATCTCTCCCTAAGTCTAGATTGATCGGGCCTTAGGCTGAATTTGGGTGTCTACAGTAATTATTTCGAAACTCTTACCGCTATTTTATTAAGAACAGTGGGGAGAATAAATCAAGAGTGGGGAATTGGAGATGGGTCAGCACAGCAAGTTTGAAATAAATACAGTCCTATAAGATACAGGGTCCATTGTAGCAAGTTTTGATAAGTAAGAGTTTGCCTCACAGAGAAATTGATTTAGAACCAAAAATGGGCTATAATAGTAGGCATGCAAATCTGCCTACAGATCTGACAATCCTAAAGAAAGGGAGTTGGGTGTCACGACTACACTAAATTAATCCTAAAAACAAAGAAATAAAATATAGCCCTATCCTAAAGAAAGGGTTAAGAAGAAGATGGTGGTAGTGTGTGCCAAAATAAAATATAAAAATTATGAGAAGTAAGCAGGTTGAGCTAGAGTTAATGATGTAGTAATGTAACTCAAATTTAGTCTATCTCTACAGTGCTCCTTGTTGAGACGCTATTAAAAGCCTCAATAAGGTATAAGCTCCCAGTTTAACCCATGCCATTTGGAGCGCTCTTAGGACTATACTCTGTCCACTCTAATGGTCACAGGGTAATCGATAGAGTCTGTCAAATCCCATTAGTTAAACCAAAAATTTGCTAGGCTAATCCAGAAGAGTGGATCGATTATCTTTACAGCCACTTGACCAGCTTTAGCCATGAATACTATTGCAGCACTATGTAATGCCAGTGCTATAAGCTCCCCAGATCTGCGCACAGACCTGGCTGACATCCATAGGTATTTAAACCCATAAGATCCTTAGTGCTTTGCTAAGGCTAACTGCTCACAAAAAGGACCATGCAACAGGTTGAATAAGGCTTTTAGCACAGCCGGTCATTGCTACAAATAACCTGCAATGACTCAGCCTTAAGATGCAATTACTACAAGAGATCAGATCTAACATCTGATATTGATTAGATAGAACAGAGGGGAGCCAGTTACTATACAAACCCCCTCACAAGGCTCTAGAAGCTCATGTGTAAAGGAGACGAATCCTTCTCAAACATGTGAATGAACACAACCTTAGGGCTATACTCTGTCCACTTGATTGGTCACAGGGTATCCCATTGGTCTGTCCATCCCACAGAGGCCTGAGAAAGAACATGAAAACTGTTGTAACCACCATGGTCCACAGGCCTCCGAACTCCCTAGATCTCACTATAGATCTAGCATTGCTTTCCATATGTCTATTAAATTAAGGAAAATCAGATGGTAAACAATAGATCTACTAGAAACTGAATGGGTTAGTCCTAAATACATGGATCATATAGACATCTAAAGAAACCATAAGATCTATAAATTTGATTAAGCATTAAAACAATAGTTCATTAAAAAAACAAAACTTACAATGAACTATCTCTTGCCTGCAGCCTATACACAACTGCTCATCCACAATCCCAATGTATACAAAATCTATTACAAGAATGAAACAAAACTAAACCTAGCTGCTTACAGGGGGATTAGACAGCAAGTGCTGAGCTAAGAGAGAAGAGAAATAAGAAAGAGGTGATCAAACCCTAACCCTAGCCTGCTAGAGCTCTCAGCCGACAGGGGATGAAGGAAAGATGAAAATAATAAACTCTAAGTACAACTTATATACTCTATCAAAACGGCCTTGCCTCTAAAGAGATTAACCCTAATTTTTTTAGTAGACGTGGCACTGTTACAACCCTTGAATGCCTGGAGATCTGTGTTTCAAAATCCATGCCTCAGGAAGTGTGCCCTAGCCATGGAAAATTCCTAAAAGGTCTCAGAGTTAAAACTGAGAAGTGGAGAGCCTGCGCTTCGCGGGGCTGGTAGCTATTTTAGTTTACTCGCGTAGTTGCTTCACTTTCGCGGAGTTGCCTTTGGCTAATGGGAAGGGCTCATTCGCGCAGTAAACCTTTAGTGAATCGCGTGGTTGCTTCGCGTTGCAGTGCTGTCGCAGAGATGATCTGGAGAGCCAGGGTGTTTTGCACAGTAGAGCTTCAGGAGCTCTCTCTCTCGCTAAGTACTCACACAGGTGGGCTCCTATGCTCGCGTAGTAACTTGTAAGGCTCCAGAGCGGGCAAGATCTGCGCGAGGAGAATTCTGGGCGTCTCTCTCTTCCAGGGCCACGCGAGAACTCCACGAGGTGACTTTTTTGTTCTCTATGCATATGGGCTCGATGTGGTCCTCGCACGACTGCTTTGAGGCTTGATCTCTGCGAGAGCTTCACGACCACAAATTCTAAAGGTTTTACACTACGAGATCTTCTTGATGTCATTACAGCTCTCCTCTTGACGACGCAGCCTATCTGCACGAGAGCTTCTTCCACTGCATCTTTAGCTTCGCGAGGAGGCTCCTCAACTCTGCGAGGCCTGTTTCTTGACACTCTGCTGCACTATACTTGCTGCTGCTGCAACATCCTTCCTTCTCAGTTGACTTCAGTCATCTGCTAGACTTTAGGTCAATGATGATCAGCAACAGTGAGTCACCATGGTCAGCACTACCAAAGTGTTCCATTAGGCTTTGGCTCAACTATCATCTTTGCTTGTATTCTCACTCTTCCTTGGGCCAAAAAGCCAGGATTTTATATTAAGTTGCACATTTTATTACTAACTACAAAACATACTTAACAAATGATTATTAGTGGGTTTCAAGGTCCATCAAAGGCTAGGTTAAAAGGTGAAAAGTAATACTTTTCACTGCATAACACACCCTCAAACCTACTCTTTGGTAGTCCCTGAGTAAAGGATAAATTAAAACAACTACTCTAAGAATTTTAATGCCACTTTCGTAGGGAGCATGGATACATTTAGCATATGTACCAAGCCTTTTAAACCCCTAGGTGATCCCTAGTGGAGGAGTGAAGTCTCCTGAGGGTTTTCAGTGAAGATACCCACAAACTTCTCAATGAAATAGTTAAGAAAGGTGCAACATTCTCAGGTCAGCTATCAAGAAACAGAGCATCAGTTCACCTTCGATTCAATAAAAATGTGAGGAATTTGGAAATGAAAAGCACAGACATCTAATCATCACAAACTCTACCTGAGTGCACAACATTTCCAATTAGCTCACAACAAGGGGGACAACACATGCATATCAGCACTGAGCTCATCATTAATTCAAAAATCAGGTTATAGGCCATGCCTACTACATTAAACTTCAGACCCAATGCTCAATAGGGCATACTCTCACAAGGGACCTTGAGGGTTTCATTTTCTCTCAAGCTCAAGAGCAGTTACAGCTCCCAAATGGGTCTGTAAGCATGAGCAAAGGTAAAGCACCTAAGTCCTAGAATCATTGGCGTATCCTCACCATAAATTAGACAACTACTTGTCTCTTCATGACAGCTCATTTAACTTTGGATCACAAGGTCTTTAGCTGGGTTGTGATGTGGCTTATGAATTGGGTTATAAAGAATGTAAGGTTAAAAAGGGATCCAAAGATGAGAAATTAGTAAGTGAAGGAGGTGATTCATGACTTCACCCATTTTTAGCTCAGTACCTTTTCATTTTCTTTCAAAATTTTCAAACTTGAAGTGGTCAGCTTCTCCTCTTCATTATGATTTTTCCAATGAACTGTTCCTCTTGACTCCACTCTCACTCCTCTTCATTATTGTTTTTCTTTCTTTTCTTGCATTTTTCTTTTTATTTTTGTTTTTATTTTTGTGTTTGTGACTTGCCACCTCTTTCCTCAGCTGCTACACTGCTCAACTTTAGGCATCTCTTCTCCATTCACCCAATGTTGATCCTATCTTGTCCATCTTTAGCTCCTTCTCCTTTACCTTCTGAATTCTCAGAGTTAGGATAGGTTTGAGTCAGGTCCATAGGTTCAGGTGCAAGTACTCAGGTGTATTTTGAAGAAAATTAGAAATTAAGGCTCAATAGGTGTATGCACAAGGGTAGTTGATTAGGATTTGGTCTATTTAAGCTCAAACTGTCCAAGAGAAGGTCTTGATCCTTTCCTAAGTTTCATGAGTGCTGTCAGTTGTTTCAACTTGGAGGTGCCTAACTTCTACTGAGGGCATTGCCTCAGCCAGTCTTTAGAGCTAGAAGAATTTCCTCAGTCACTCCTCAAAGGAAGGAATTTTTTTTTATAGGCCCAATTCTCACTGGTTATGGTCTTTCATTGAACTTTTAAGTATGTCCTTACCTTTTTCTCTCTTTAATGATTCACTCAGTACTGATACAGGTGAGTTTACTTGGTGTTCACATCATGGAAAAGTTAAAATTTAAAAGCTTGTAATGCCTAAAGGTCTGCAAAATTTTAAATTTCTCATTTTTCTAATGGTCCTTAGGTGAACTTGGTTCTGTTTCTGTCTTACTCACTTGAATCTGCTGCACTTAGGTTAACTATTTCATTGGCAAAACCTGCCACACCCCTAAACCTATGAGGAGCAGTGTCCTCACTGATTCAAAGGTGAGATGTGCATCAGGTATAAAACCTAGAAATTAACAAAACAGAAACTACAAAAGAGAAAAAGAACACACAAAAATGAATAAGGAATTACACACACGTATAAGCAAAATAGTGACAGATTGTTGAGAAAAGAGATTTTATTATAGATACAAAAGCAAACACATTACAAAAAGATAAAAAATTATAAACCTAAGAACAATCTAAGCAAAACATTCTGTCAAACAAAATGGTTCTTCCTCCTGGCTCAGGGATATCCTCAACCTGCTATGGAAGAGGAACTGTAAGCCAGGAGGAGGGGGAAGATGAGGATCACGGAGATGGGTGTTGAGCAGGTGGTGGGGGGTTTGAAGAAGATGGTGGGGGAGATGCAGGTGGTTCGGTTTTTTACTTCTTCTTTCCTTTCACCTTTTTCTTCTCCTCTTCGTACTCATCCCAAAGAAATTGTAGTGGGTCCGGCTCCTTAGGCGGTGGGGGGTCCAACCACATTGGATAGAATTTATTTGGAAACTCGGTGGGTTTGTCGTCTGCCATGGTTGTGAGTAAGGAGGGACTACTAAGGTTAGAGGAGAATGCGTGAAATGAAAACGAACTGTCCCTATATTTAAAGTACTTGGACGATGGAATACGGATGGGCACATTAACTTTCGTCTCTTTCTGAGCGTGGCAATAAATTGTGATTGTTCTGGGAATGATAAATCGCACAACCTATTTGGGGAATGAGAGCTCACAATAAATGGTGGTCTAATTTTGGCATTAGGAATTAAGGCAATCCCGCATTTCGCGAAGTTTTCCTAAGTGCTCGCGGAGTAGAATTCTCGCACAGTACAGATGTACCTCCACGAGAAGGATAATCAAGCAGAAGCAAATAGCTCGGCGAGTACAAAATCAAGAACATTGTGTGCCTCGCAAAGTTACTTCACTGAGTAGATGATGTCGCTCCAAGTGTGCCATAAATGTGTGCATTATGAATCAAAAATTAAAGAATTAAAGAATGCTAGGTTATATGGATGTTAACTTATGAAAGGGATATTAGCACATTGGGGCTAACACTGGCCTGCAAGATCAGGGCCAATTGTAGCAAGTTTTAAAAGTAAGTATTTCAAGATCGTCCACAGAGAAGTTTGTCTAAACTGAGAGATAAACCTCCAGATCTGTGCTACCAGATCTGGCTCTATAATTATCTAAAAAAAAGAATAGATAAAAGAGAGTGTTGGATTGTGTCACATTTAACTATAAGCAAATAAAGAAAAGAACTAACTACATGATCCAGATCCGAGTTGGGGAGATGTTTAAAATAAGACAAATGCAAAAATAATAGCTTCATGTACTTTAGCCTCTGAATTTTAATGGAGAATCTGTAGTTCAACAGAGCAGATTCAATCTTCATCTGGCTACCAGCACAGATGTAAGAGAAATAAATCCGAATTAAGGAATAGGTTTAGACTTATGGCTGTGATCTGTCCACTTAAATGGTCACAGATCTGTCACCAGTGGCCTATTCTTTAGTTCGTAACATGAACATCATCGTAAATGCTAGAATTAGGTTACCAACGCTAATTCGCATGAGTGATGAATTAAGGGAAGTTGCATGCGGATGAGTGAATCTAAAGAAGTCTAATGCACTAAGGTGAACATTCGTAACCCTCGACATGACTCCAATGGAGAAGACACAAATTACGAACCTTTTAAAATCCAAAATTACAATTACAGAGCACGGCTTCTTAGAGAGCCCTCGGACTTACATCATGAACTTCTCGAGAGCCCTCGACTTACGATCTTGAATCGAACTTGGAAGTACAAATCACTCACAATGGCTCTCAAAGGTAAACTACAAGAAGGATTACAGGGGGTTCGGATAAGCTATCCGTAGGAATGAGGGAAACAGAGATGAAAACTCTAAAACTGGATGCCCAATTTGGGCAAATGGTTCGCTCTATTTATAGTTTTCCTAAGCCACTCAAATGTGTATCAACCAATCGTAATTGGATAGATCTCAGATCAACCAATAGGAGTCGAGCACCGTGATCCAGGATCTGCTCGCCAATCGTAATCGCTGATCTGGTTCACCAATTAGGAAACAGAGGCATCAATTACATTATGCATTTTGAAATTCTGCTTGAGCTTTCGGAAGTTCCGCAGTAATTTAACTTTGGGCGCCACATGGGGTGGAATATGCCTTCGGATCTTGATTGGAACCTTCCTAATGTTCTGGTCTTTTGATTGCATTGCGCGTGCAAAGTTTCTGAATACCTTGGACGAGCCAAATCCCGTAATGCCATTTCGCATAGTTTAAGGGCTTTTTCGCAAAGTAGTTAGAGTTTCTAGAAGTTCCCGCCAAGTAATTTCATCTTTGGGTGTTCACATGGGGTGGAATATGCCTTTGGTTCGTGCTCAGAATCTTCCTAATGTCTCCGGGCTTTTCAATGCATTGGGGCGCTGCAGCAGACATCGAATTGCCCTTGTTAAAGCCGTGAATCTCCGAATACCTTTTCGCAGTTGAGGGGCCTTTTCAGCAAAGTTCAATGACTTCAAGCTCGTCGCAAAAGTTCAATCTTCTTTTCGAGGAGTGTTTTCTTCTTTCGCAAAGTTCAAGGTTCTTTACTAAAAGTGCATGTTCTTCTGAATAGTAGAAGTTCTTTGCGAATTGAACTCTAGGCTCCCATTCTTCTTTGCGAATAGTAGAAGTTCTTTGCGAATTGAACTCTAGGCTCCCATTCTTCTTTGCGAATAGTAGGAGTTCTTTGCGAATGGCTCTCTCTCTTGCTTCAGGTCTTTGTCTGCTCTTTTAGTCCCTCTTTAGCCATTGCTGGGGCTGTTTCTTCACTCCTTCTTTAAACTTGACATGAGCCGCCTTTTTGATCTTTTGGGATGCTTTTGGATTTGGACTCTCTGATTGGTTAGTCAGAAATGCACACTAAAGCACTTATTTAGTCTTCTCAAGGGTCTTTCAAGGCTCATGTTTAGGGGTGAAAAATGGTATTTTTCACTACTTAACACACCCCCAAACCTAAGCTTTGCTAGTCCCTGAGCAAAGAAACGTAAAAGCAAAATAAAGAGCCACTTTGTAGGAAGCACAGTGCATTTAGCATATGCAACAAGCCTTTAAACCCCTAGGTGATCCTTAGAGGAGGAGTGAAGTCTCCCGAGGGTTTTCAAAGTGAAGGTACTAAACTTCTCCATGGGACAGCTTGGCATTAGTGCACTGTCATCCCATGAGCAATCAAAGATCAAAATTAGTTACTCTTGAATCAATGTTTAAACAGAAATTTAGGTTTATTGTTTGCAAGGATTTCAACATTTATAAACCTTATGAATGTTTCACTCTTTCCAACTGTGAGCAGCCATAGAAATCATGCAAATGTGTGAGAGTTCATCATTTGAATAAAAATTAGGTTATAAGTCATACTTAATGTGCTCAAGTTCCAACCCAAACACTTACCGGGTGTACTCTCATCAAGATTTTGTTGAAGGGTTTATTTTCACTCAAGCTCAAGAGCTTACATCTCCCAAATGGATTTGTAAGCATGAGCATAGGCATGATTCTCGTCTTGGCATCCTTGACATCTCCTCACCATAGATTGGAAACCGCTTATCTCCACATGACATTCACTCAACTTTGGATCACAAGGACTTTTAGGCTGGGTTTGTTGTATGGCTCGTGTGGAGTGAGGTTTCGAGGATAGGAAGGTTGAACAGTGTTTGAATTTTTGAGAAGTCGAATTGAAGGAGGTGGTTCATGACTCCACCTTCTTGAGTTTAGCTTCTTTTGAGATTTTCGTGTTCAAAGTACTCAGTTCTTCTTCCTTTGATCTTGAATTTTCAACATAAAGTTCCCCTTTTTGCCTTTTTTTTGCTTGCTTCTTTTTCACATTGTTTTTCTTTTACTTTCTCAGTCACCATACTGCCCATTTTTGAGGTATTTCTTCTTCATTTATTTTGATATTTGCCCAGAAATGTTCCATCTTTACTTCTTTCTCCTTTAACTCCCGAATTCTCAAGGTGAGGGAAGGTCAATTGGTTCCATTGGTTCGTGCAAGAAAATGGGTGTTTTGATGAAGCATTGTAGGATTTATAGCTCAATTGGGGTACAAACAAGGGCGATCTTTCTTGGTTGGTTCTTAAGCTCAAGCTCATCCAAAGAAGGCCTTGATCTTTCCTCGCTTTCATGAATGCTTGTTTGTTTTGATTTGGAGTTTCCTAATTTCTAGTGGATCTAATGCCTCACCAAATGATCCTTTGAATCAGAAAAGGGTTGCCTCAGTCACTCTTCAACAGAGATGTAAAACATATAGGCTCAATTCTCACTGGTTATGGTTTTTCCTTGAGCTTTTAAGTATATCTTTACCTTTTTCTCTTCCTGTGGACTTGCTATGTGCTAATACAAGTGTATTTTCCTGGTGTTAACATCATGGAAATGTGGAATATTGTAGGGTTTAGAATGTCTAAATTCTTGCAAAGAAAATTTTAAAATTTCCACATTGTCATGATTCTTAAGTAAATTGATTCATTTCCTGATTACTTTGGTGATTGTGATGCCCTTATGCTAATTATCCCATGGGCAGGACCTGTTTGCCATACCCCCAAACCTAAGATGAACATTGTCCTCAATGTTCTAGACAATGAGAGACTAGGGGCAACAGGGTAAAAGAAGAAAGAAAAACTAAGAACAGAAAAAATCTAAACTATATGCAGCAGAAAATAAAAATGTAAAACTGAAGATATGAGCAAGGAAATGGAAAACAGGATATACAAATGCAAGAAAAATCAACAAAACAATGCTAGAACTGCTAAATAAAATCTAACAAATAGAAGGATTACTATGCAAATGAAAGGAAACTAATGCTAATAACAGAGAAATAGTAAAAGCAAGGTAAGGGACTGAATACAAAGTTAAAAAAGAAAAAGAAAAGTGTTGATACAAAAACTGAATTTGTGAATGCAAAATAGGAAAACAAAGTTATAAACTAACTATACTCACAGAAAAAATGACGAAAATCAGTAAAACGAGGACACATTAACCTAAGAAAGAAAAAAAATCAGCGATCTAAAAACAGAATTTGAAACTAAAATTCCTAAAACAGAAAATCTAATGCCAAATGATGTATCCTAAGCCCAAAGAAACAAACCCAAAAGCCTGAGATACTTATGAATCTAAGTGATTATAAAATGATTAGGTGAATACAAAGGAAAAGCAAGATTCATAAGATTGACCCTTTGTTGATGATGTATGAAAAAAAAAAAAAAATGAAGCATGGGAGCACATATTAAAAACAGGGGTTCACACAAATGACCGAGACCCTTTATGATGAAGAAATCTCAAGGAAAATAAAATTAGTGGGTCCATTGAATATTCAAAAATTTATGATTCACTACTCATTATCCTACATGATTCCTAAAAAAAAAATGATCTCAAAGAGTCCGGATGGGAAAAGTGGATGCAAATGGAGAAAACATTCATCCGGAAGATATCTATATTGTTTTTATAATTTTCTATTTTATTATTATTTTTTTTACTTGTTTTGGATCAGCCCGGGCTCAACAAGAGCCCTTATTTACTACTGCTGAAAATAATGAGAAACAACTCAGAGATTTTCTATTTGTGTTTTCAGCTTCTTTTATTTTGTATTTGGTTTTGTAAAAAAAATAAAAAATCAGCATGCCTAAAAGACAGCAGAAATTATAATCAAAACAAACATTAAACACAGCAGAATTGCTGGTTCTCAAGAATTTAAAAATAGAAAATGAATACAAAGGAGAAGGGGATGCAAACTCAAGCAGATCTGCTCCAGCTTTGGTCCAGATGCTCCTTGTTGGACGGCTGCTCCAGATCTGCAAACATCCAAAAACGCGATCTAGGGGTTTCCTCTGTTTGGGTTTCTTTGCTTTGAACAGATCGCGCAGCTGGGCTCTACCCTTTTGATTTCTGACAAGAGAAAAAGCGCAGAAGATTAGAATAGATGGTGGTTATTCGTGTGGAGCTCGTGAGAGAAGAGGGTGAGCTAGGGTTTTGAAAAGGGGTTTTGCTTGGGAGAGTGTTTGCAGATATCCAGTGACTTTCAAAATGACCTAATGTACTAACAAGTAAAATCGCAAAGCACCCTTAAGTGTTTGAAAAGTTAAAAGAGTTCTTTTCTCTATTTCGAATAGCAAAAGTGTCTTTCGAAAGGTAAAAAATCTTGAGAAAGTGTAGTTCGCAAAGAACTGAGCTTCAGTATGTCTATTCGAAATGGATTTGGCTCCAGAAAGATCTTTTCGCAAAGGACTTCTCCCCAGATTTTCTATTCGAAAAGGAAATTTTAACTATTCGAACAGAACATGGTTCTTTTCGAGTAGTTCATTACAGCTCCAAAATCAATTCGAATAGTTCATTACAAACATATTATACACTTTTCTACCATCAGATTTTTGGAGATTCATGATGATAGGTGGGCAGCAAGGGCTCCTGGGTGTTTTCAATGCATGGTTTGAGCCGCTGACCATTTACCTTGAGTATTCTTCCATCCTTGGGATTATCCACTCTCGAGGGGAGGCCTTGATGATGCAGTATGGCCCTTCCCATCTGGATCTCAATTTGCCAGAAAGAATTTAAGTTTAGAGTTGAATAACCATACCTTGGACCGATGAACTCTCTTCTCATGAGGCTCCTATCATAGAATGATTTAACCTTTTCTTTGTACAACTGGAGCTAGTGTAGGCATCCATCCTCGGTTCTTCCAATTCGAGTTGAAGCTTCCGTGGTTACCGCAGCTTAGATCCATATTAAAAGTTTTGATTGCCCACAAGGCCTTATATTCTAATTCTCTTTGGTAGATGGCATGCCTTGCCATAAACCAGCCGAAAGGGACATCCTATAGGAGTCTTGTAGGCGCTTCAGTATGCCCACAAAGCATCATTAAGCTTAAAGGACCAGCCCTTTCTTCCTTCTTCACGCTTTTTTCCAAAATGTGTTTGATCTCTATTTGAAATCTCCACCGTCCGGTTTGTGGATGATAGGGAGTGGCTACTCGTGAGTGACAGAGTACTTTTAATAGAGAGTCAAACGCTTGTTGCAAAAGTGGCTTCCCCATCACTAATGATGGCTGGGGAATCCAAATCGGAAAAATGTGGTCTTTGAGGAATCTTAAAACCACTTTGTGATCATTGGATTTGGTAGCTATGGCCTCAATCCACTTGGAGACATAATCCACTACCAAGATGAAATTGTTTCCATTAGAAGGGGAAAGGGCCCATAAAATCTATGCCCCAAACATCAAACAACTCAACTACTGTGATTGGCATAGGGCATTGAGTTTCTTGGAAATACTTGCCCGCTTTTGGCGATTCGCAAGATTTACTGATCTTGTAAGGCATCTTTAAAGATTGTGGGCCAATAGAAACCACACTGCAGAATTTTTGCATTGTTTATTGTTAATTTGAAATGGCCTCCACAGCCTTCATGACACATTGACAATATGCCGGAATTCATGGTCGGGACACACTTTACGATCACTTGGTTGCACAATTCTTGAATAGATAAGGATCTTCCCAAATGAAATGTTTAACTTGTGAGAAGAAAAAGATCTTTATCCATTCTATTCAATGTTGAGGAATCGTCCAATAGCCAAGAAGTTGACTATGTTTGCAAACCAAGGATGTGGGTATTGATGGCAAAAGTTGCTCATCGAAATGATTCATTAATGGGTAAGCTATCATCCTCGATTGAGAATTACGGATAAGTGATCAAATACCACATTCTCACTCCTTTCTTATCCTTAATCAGTAGATCAAACTCACATAATAGGAGGATCCACACATCTGGGCTTGGTATCCTTCTTAGGCAGAAGGTACTTTAGGGCGAGTGGTGATAAACACCACAATTTGTGAACCTAAAACATAAGGCTGAATTTTTCCAATGCAAACACAATGGCCAGCTCTTTCTCAATTGTTGTGTAGTTGAGCTGGGCATCTATCATGGATCTCTGTGGCATAAGCTATGACATGGGGAAGCTTATCCTTTCTCTGCCCTAGGGCAGCTCCTAGGGCATAGTCCGATGCATCACACATCAGCTCAAAGGGCTTGAATAGTCGGGGGCGCAAGATGGGACCTGAAATCTGACATTCCTTAAGGACCTCAAAGGCTGTCATGCATTCATTAGTAAACACAAAGGAACATCTTGACACGATGAAATGACAGAGTGGCTTGGAAATTTTCGAAATCTTTGATGAACCTCCTATAAAATCCTGCATGCCCTAAGAAACTTGATTTGCTTAACAGTTGGAGGAGGCAAATGTGCAATTAGATCAATTTTGCTTGGTCCACCTCTATGCCTTTATGGGAGACCACATGTCCTAGGACAATGCCTTGGGTGACCATAAAATGACTCTTTTCGACTTAGAACCAAATTGGTTTCTTCACATCTTTACACCAACTTGAGGTGGTGTAAGCATTGGGAAAAATTGTCTCCATAAATTGAAAAGTCATCCATGAAGATCTCCATGAATTGATCAATCATGTCGAGAAAAGATGGCATACATGCATCTTTGAAAAGTAGTGAGGGCATTGCAAAGACCAAAGGGCATCCTCCTATAGTCAAAAGTGCCAAAGGCGGTGAAGGTGGTCTTTTCTTGGTCTGTGGGTACCAGAGGATCTGGTTGTAACAGTACCCATCAAGGAAGCGATAGTAAGCTTTGCACGCAAGCTTATCAAGGATTTGGTCAATGAAGGGAGGAAATGGTCTTTCCTTGTCATGGTATTTAATTTTCTGTAGTCTATGCACCCTCCATCCAGATTGTTTGTCCTGGTGGACATAAGTTTACCAGATTCAAATGCCTACAATGATGATGCTAGATTTCTTAGGCACCACTGTGTGGGTGCTACCCAAGCAGAATCTGAAATGGGGTAAATGACCCCAAAGATCTAGCGACTTGACAACTTCCTTCATTACCACTTCTTGCATGTGAGGATTCAACCTTCTTTGCATTTCTCTAGAAGGCTTGGCATCCTCTTCGAGTGGATCTTATGCATGCATACTGGGTTTATTCCTCCTAAATCACAATGGTCCAACCAATTGCTTTCTTGTCTTGTTTAGAACTACCAAGCTCCTCTTCTTGCTCCTTTGTAAGGGAGGAAGAAATAATCCAGTAGTGTTTGATGATCTCCCAAAACACATATTTCAGATTTTTGGGAGCCTGTTTGAGTTCCAATTCGAATTTGAGAAAGAGGGCAACAAAGGTACCTTGGTAACTTGTGGAAGAGGAGAGGAGCAGGTCTCCAAGAGGGAGAACTTCGATGATTGTTGGTGAGTGCCTTGCACAAAGCAGACTCCGTTGAATTTGATCTCCTTTTCTTCTTTCTCAATGGATCCCCAATCATTTTTAAATTACATGGTGGAGTCTTTACCTTGCGAAATGTTCAAAGACTCCTCCACCACTCATCAATGATGTCAACATGGAAACATTCCTCACAGAGAATTGAGGTTGAGTAATGTGAATTATACACATTCAATTTAACTTTCATATTTCCAAAAGACACCTCCATGATGCGGACTGCATTGAATGCATGCATTAGTGTAGCAGGAATGGTCTTCCCGACAGGATGGCAAGGGTACTTTTGGTTGGTTCCATGTCCAACACCAAAAAGTCAGGTAGAAAAACTTGTCTACTCCTACCAAAACATCTTCAATCAACCCCATAGGTTTCCTTTCAGATCTGTACCATCAGTAACACCACTTGAGTGGGTTTCAATTCTCCCAAACCTAGATTCTCATAAACAGAGCAGGGTGACACTAGAACCCAGATCTAGCAAGGCTTACTCAATGGTGTGCTCCCCAATGATACAGGGGATTGTGGCGATTCCAGGGTCTTGCATCTTAGGTGGTGTTGCAATTGATAGCACTTGGTTGATTTTCTCCACAGCACAGGCCTTCTTGGATAAATGTATCCTAGATTGCCTTCTGTCGGTGCACACCTCTTTGCGACATTTTGCATAAGCGAGGACTGCTTGATTGCATCAAGCAGGTAGATTAATTTTAACTTGCTTGAATGTCTCCATCATTTCCTCAATTTTTGTGTTTCCTTTGTCAAAAGGAGAAACCGACTTCATTGCATGGGGAAATGGGAGGTGAGGAACAAATTTCTCCTCCTCATCTTTTCAACAATTTTGTTATTTTTACATTTTTCATTTTTTGAATTTTCGATGTAAATCAATGACCATATTGCTATCCAAATTGTTGTTCCGCACTTGTTCTTCATCTTTTCCTCTTCACTACCGTGTTGTTTATTATTCTTCCACTTCTAAAATTAGTCACGACTTTGATTTCCTCATGGCCATTTGAGGATTCTCCAACCATGAACTGTCCCTTAGGATTGTTCACAGGTTGGTGGGTAGTTTACCCTCTTCTCTCTTAGCCAATGAATTTGAGAGTTGGCCGAGTTTCTTCAATTTTTAATGCTCATTGTGAAGGTTCACGATGCGAGACAGAAGTTCCAAGATTTTGAAGTGAACTCAAGACCCGCTCTTCAAAGGTCGTGGATCTAGGAGGGCAGGCTGGTCGTATCACATGGCTTGTTGTTGGTTAGTCAGAAAATTTGATTTATTATAAAAATTCTGATATGGTCGAAAGGTGTTTGAAAGGTAATTGATTTTTAGGCTGCTCATTCTTGGGTAATTTCCCGATTCCACGAGATTAGGATGAGATCTCCATGGGTAGTCATTCGATTGCATATGTCCATAAGATCGAGTCATGAGCTTGTTCCATCATGAGTTCGGAAATTGTGAAGCGAAGGACATTGATCAATGGAATGAGTGGGGAGCATATCGGATATGCCTCCTCTACTCTTGACCCATTTGGAGCTTTAAATGAGTCCATCACTATCAAATTTTGTGGTCAAATTATCCACTTTCCTTTCCGACTCATTGACTTCATAAACTTTCCTCTTGTGAATTGGGGATTATTCATCCTAGCTGGATTCTCGGTGTCCCTTGGCGAGATTCCTCTGGGTTGAATTTTCTCCAATCACCTCAAAGAGGTCTCAAACCTCTTCAACTGCTTTTCTGCAAGTAGGTACCTCCACAAGAGGCATCCACCATGTTCTTGCCCTTGATCGGTTCCTTGATAGAAGCTTTGAACCAGCCATTTAGGAATTTGATGGTGAGGGCATTGCCTTAATCAGTTCTTTAAACCTTTCCCATGCTTCATGGAAAGTTTGATTGAGTTTTGGGAGAAAGAGATGATGCTTTGTCTCGGTTGGCTGGTTTTAGTCATTGGGAAATATTTTGACAAAATTGACATTGCAAATCATTCCATGATGTGATCTTTGTTTGGTGCTAACATAGATAACCATGCTCTAGCTTTGTCCTTTAATGAAAAGGAAAGAGCCTAAGCTTGGTTGCCTCTGGACCGATCCGGCTATGTTAAATGTTGTGCATAAAGCCAAATTCATCAATGTGTTTGTAAGGGTCTTCCTTACTCAATCCATGGAATGAAGGCAACATTTGGATGGTGGAGGACTTAATTTCATAATTTCCTCCACTGTGGGAAATTGAATGCAAAATGGGGAATTATAAGCACCAGGGCAAAGTAGTCTCTTAACAATCTGTTCTTCACCCATTTCAGCAGATGTCCATGATGTATGTCGGTTTCTTAGGAGTCTTTCAACTTCAATTTAACGAGAATCTCGAGATTGAGGGTTCTCCGCCAAACATACAACTCGAGAGAGTTTGGTACAAACACTGTCTATTTAAGAACTTTCCTTTCCTTTTACATAAGACTGGCATAAAAATAATAACAAAATTAATAAATGACCGATAAATAAATGAAAAAAACTCAAAGCACGCCCAAATTTGACAAAAGACAAAAGAGTGGCAAGAAAGATTTATTCAAATAACTAGAAGGCAAAGAATAAAAACTCGTAAAATAAAAAAATAAAAATTTCACGATAAAGCAGTGTTTTCTATACAAAACTGCTATAGACATTTAATCAAGCACTTGGAATGCAAAGTGTAGGTTTAAAGCAAAAATTAAAATAAAAATCAAATAGAAAAACTTAGGTCTACCAATTTTAGAACAAACTTCCCCGGCAACGGCGCCAAAAACTTGATGTCGCTCCAAGTGTGCCATAAATGTGTGCATTATGAATAAAAAATTAAAGAATTAAAGAATGCTAGGTTATATGGATGTTAACTTATGAAAGGGATATCAGCACATTGGGGCTAACACTGGCCTGCAAGATCAGGGCCAATTGTAGCAAATTTTAAAAGTAAGTATTTCAAGATCGTCCACAGAGAAGTTTGTCTAAACTGAGAGATAAACCTCCAGATCTGTGCTACCAGATCTGGCTCTATAATTATCTAAAAAAAAGAATAGATAAAAGAGAGTGTTGGATTGTGTCACATTTAACTATAAGCAAATAAAGAAAAGAACTAACTACATGATCCAGATCCGAGTTGGGGAGATGTTTAAAATAAGACAAATGCAGAAATAATAGCTTCATGTACTTTAGCCTCACGAATTTTAATGGAGAATCAGAGTTCAACAGGCAGATTCAATCTTCATCCGGCTACCGGCCTGAGATGTAAGAGAAATAAATCGAATTAAGGAATAGGTTTAGACTTATGGTCGTGATCTCATCACTTAAATGGTCACAGATCTGTCACCAGTAGCCTATTCTTTAGTTCGAACATGAACATCATCAGAATCTTTGCTAGAATTAGGTTACCAACGCTAATTCGGGTGATGAATTAAGGGAAGTTGCATGCGGATGAGTGAATCTAAAGAAGTCTAATGCACTAAGGTGAACATTCGTAACCCTCGACATGACCAATGGAGAAGACACAAATTACAACCTTTTAAAATCCAAAATTACAATTACGAGCACGGCTTAGAGAGCCCTCGGACTTACAATCAACTTCTCAGAGCCCTCGGACTTACGATCTTGAATCCGAACTTGGAAGTACAAATCACTCACAATGGCTCTCAAAGGTAAACTACAAGAAGGATTACAGGGGTTCATAAGCTATCTGACCTAATGAGGGAAACAGAGATGAAAACTCTAAAACTGGATGCCCAATTTGGGCAAATGGTTCTGCCTATTTATAGTTTTCCTAAGCCACTCAAATGTGTATCAACCAATCGAATTGGATAGATCTGTATCAACCAATAGGAGTCGATCACCGTGATCCAGATCTGCTCGCCAATCGAATCGCTTGATCCGTTCACCAATCGTGAAACAGAGGCATCAATTTTGCATATGCATTTTGAAATTCGCTTGAGCTTTCGAAGTTCCCGCCGTAATTTAACTTTGGGCTCACATGGGGTGGAATATGCCTTGGATCTTGATTGGAACCTTCCTAATGTTCCCTGGTCTTTTGATTGCATTGGGGCGCGTGCAAAGTTTCTTGAAATACCCTTTGACGAAATGCAAATCCCGTAATGCCATTTAGCATAGTTTAAGGGCTTTTTCGCAAAGTAGTTAGAGTTTCTAAGTTCCGCCAAGTAATTTCATCTTTGGGTGTTCACATGGGGTGGAATATGCCTTTGGTCTCGTGCTCGTAATCTTTCGGAATGTCTCTGGGCTTTTCAATGCATTGGCGCGTCGTGACATCGAATTGCCCTTATTAAAGCCGAATCTCGAATACCTTTTCGCAGAAGTTCGTGGGCCTTTTCGCAAAGTTCAATGACTTCAAGCTCCGAAAGTTCAATCTTCTTTTCGAGGAGTGTTTTCTTCTTTTCGCAAAGTTCAAGGCTCTTTACGAAAAGTACAAGTTCTTTATGAATAGTAGAAGTTCTTTTATAATTCAATACTAGGCTCCCATTCTTCTTTGCGAATAGTAGAAGTTCTTTGCGAATTGAACTCTAGGCTCCCATTCTTCTTTGCGAATAGTAGAAGTTCTTTGCGAATGGCTCTCTCTCTTGCTTCAGGTCTTTGTCTGCTCTTTTAGACCCTCTTTAGCCATTGCTGAGGCTGTTTCTTCACTCCTTCTTTAAACTTGACATGAGCTGTCAGCTTTTTGATCTTTTTGGGATGCTTTTCGGATTTGGACCTGTCTGATTGGTTAGCTGTAAAATGCACACTAAAGCACTTATTTAGTCTTCTCAAGGGTCTTTCAAGGCTCATGTTTAGGGGTGAAAAATGGTATTTTTCACTACTTAACAGTAGACGTTGGGATTGAGCACGCGAAGTCATTTTTCATTTCTCGTGCAGCTTAGCTGGGGATCTCCGTGAAGAACATCCATTCGGAGTTTCAGAGGTATCGCGCCCCTATGACTCCGCGAGAAAGTGGTGAAATGGTCAACAACCGTTAAAATTAGGCCATTCAACCCTGTGAGAAACCAACAATCAACCTTTTTACACCATTTGTGCTTAGGCTTGTGCTTGCACAATGTCTTGTACCCATTCAGTGGCCATCAGCATCAACCCTTCAAATATATTCCTTTTCCAAATGATAATAACCTCCCTAATAATAGCACAGGCATAGCAAAAATTCCAAATGATAAAGGACCTTGATGAAAATAGATTCTAAACAATTGTAGTGCTAGTACTTTACTCACACAACAGTAACAATCATACATCTCCCATGTTAATGACAGGAATGAACAAAGCATATGAAAATAAATAAATTTTCCTAATGAAAAATAGTAAATGACAGGTTCCTAATCTAGCAAAAACATACAATAATTTTTTAAACAGATATGGCACATATAATACAAAGTTGTGGATCACTGGGCAGTGGGAGGTTCATGTAGGTGAATGGTCTGAGGAAGCTCCATTGGTTGTTTTACAAAAAATTTGAGCCTTTGACCATTTACTTTCATGATCTACCCTGACTTTGGGTCCAAGATCTCCATAGCACTAGATGGGGAGGCTTTGATGACAGTATAAGGTCCATCCCATCTAGATTTTAGCTTCCCTGGAAAGAATTTAAGTCTGGAGTTAAAAAGCTAAACCTTGGTGCCAGCAATGAAGTCCTTCCTTAACAACTTCTTGTCAAAGAATGATTTTGATCTCTCCTTGTACATTTTGGCATTTGCATAGGCTTCTAGCCTCATTTCATCAAGTTCTACCATTTGCAACTTCCTATGAGAACCAGCAGAAGTTAGATATGCATTCATTGCTTTGATAGCCCAATAGGCTCTATGCTCTAACTCCACAGGTAGGTGGCAGGCCTTGCCATACACTAGCCTAAATGGGGATATGCCAATTGGAGTCTTATAGGCAGTCCTATAAGCCTACAAAGTATCATTCAGCTTTGGTGCCCAATCCTTCCTATAAGTCCTCACAGTTTTCTCTAGAATATGCTTAATCTCCCTATTAGAAATTTCAACTTGCCCACTGGTCTGTTGGTGTGGGTGGTAGGGAGTTGCAATTTTGTGTGTAACAGAATACATTTTGAGTACGTTCTCGAAAGGTTTGTTACAGAAGTGGCTCCCCCCATCACTGATAATAGCTTTAGGGATACCAAATCGTGAGAAGATATTGTCCTTCAAGGATTTAAGGACATCTGTGTGCTCATTGGTCTTTGTGGCAATGACTTTTACCCATTTGGACACATAGTCCACTGCCACAAGTATGAAATTTAATCCCATAAATGAAGGAAAGGGGCCCATAAAATCAATGGCCCAGATATAAAAAAGTTCTATAACTAGGATGGGCTGCAATGGCATAAAGTCTCTCTTCGAAATGCCTCCCATCCTTTGACATCTCTCACAGGCCTTGCAATGCAAGTTTGCATCTTTGAACAAAGAAGGCCAATACAAACCACATTGGAGCACTTTTGCTACAGTCTTTTTGCCACTGAAATGACCTCCACAGGCTTGCTCATGGCACATTGAAAGAATGTCGTGGAAGTCATTTTCAGGCACACATCTCCTAATGACCTGGTTTGCACAATGCATGTAAAGGTATGGATCCTCCCACAGAAATTGTCTAACCTGAGAGAAGAACAGGTCTTTGTCCACTTTAGACCAGCGTGGAGGGATCCTACTAGTAGTAAAAAAATTGATAATGTGTGCAAACCAGGGCACACTAGACTGCACAGCAAAAAGCTGCTCATCGGAGAATAGCTCATTAATAAGTGCCGCTGCACATTCTTCCAAGATAATCCTAGAGAGGTGGTCAGCCACCACATTCTTAACTCCATTCTTGTCTTTGATCTCAAGATTAAACTCTTGTAAGAGGAAAATCCATCTGATCAACCTAGGCACTGCATCCTTCTTAGCCAATAGGTATTCAGCACTGAGTGATCTGTAAAAACTACAATCTTAGACCCCAACAAGTAGGCTCTAAACTTATCCACAGCAAACACCACTGCAAGTAGATCCTTCTTAGTTGTAGTGTAGTTCAGCTGAGTTTCAGCTAGTATTCTACTGGCATAATAGATCATTATAGGCAGCTTATCTTTCCTCTGTCCTAAGACAGCACCTATGGCTAAGTCTGATGCATCACACATCAGTTCAAAGGGACCGAGTAATCTGGGGCCTGGATTACAGGGGCAGTCATGAGGCACTTTTTCAAAGCCTCAAAGGCCTCAAGGCATTCAGCAGAAAATAAAAATGGCACATCTTGACAAAGCAGGTGGCACAATGGTTTGACAATCTTGCTAAAGTCCTTGATGAACCTCCTATAAAATCCAGCATGTCCGAGAAATGATCTAATTTGCTTAACAGTCCTGGGTGGGGGTAAATGTGAAATCAAATCTACTTTAGCCTTGTCCACCTCAATTCCTTTGTGAGAGACCACGTGGCCTAATACAATACCTTGGGTCACCATGAAGTGACTCTTTTCCCAGCTCAGGACCAAGTGGGTCTCCTCACATCTTTGCAAAACTTTTTCAAGGTGGACTAGACACTGGCTAAAGCTATCCCCAAACACAGAGAAATTATTCATGAAGATATCCAGGAATTTGTTAATCATATTAGAAAAAATTGCATACATGCACCTCTGAGAAGTGGCTGCGGAATTGCACAGTCCAAAAGGCATCCTTCTGCAAGCAAAGGTGCCAAAGGGACATGTGAAAGTTGTTTTCTCCTGGTCTTGAGGATCCACAAGGATTTGGTTATACCCTGAGTATCTATCAAGAAAACAATAGTATGCCTTCCCAGCCAACTTGTCTAGGATTTGGTCAATAAAAGGGAGAGGGAAGTGGTCCTTTCTGGTTTTAGAGTTGAGTTTCTTATAATCAATGCACACTCTTCAGCCAGTGGTCTCTCTGGCTGGGATCAACTCCCCAGAATTGAAAGTAACAACTGTGATGCCTGACTTTTTAGGTACCACCTGGATAGGTGACACCCATTCAGAATTTGAAATGGGATAAATCACCCTTGCATCCAATAGTTTTACTATTTCCTTAAGGACCACCTCCTGCATGTGAGGGTTTAGCTACCTCTGCATCTCCCTTGAGGGTTTTTCACCCTCATCCAGGTGAATCCTGTGCATGCACATTGAGGCATCAATGCCTCCAAGGTCAGCTATTATCCACCCAATTGCTTTCTTGTGCTTCTTAAGGACATTTAGTAATTCCTCCTCCTGCTCACTAGTGAGAGTGGAGGAGATAATCATGGGAATCTTGTTATCTTGCCCAAGAAGGCACATTTTAATGTGGCTGGGAGCTATTTCAGCTCCAGCTTAGGAGGAAATTCAATTGAAAGCAACAGAGGTGCCTTAGTGGCTTGAGGAAGGGGCAGCAATATGTGTTGCACTAGGCCCACAAAAGACTCAGTGTTTGTGTTGTATTATGTTAATGGAATTTGGGCCTCCCTCTCAAACAGACTCCAAACACTTTTCAGGCTTTCAGTTAGATTATCCCAATCCAATAGATTGGATAATTCTTCTTCTACCAGGCCATCTAGTACATCTACTACACAGCAGTCCTCAATGTTAAGCTGAGGCACTGTAGCAGCATGGTACATATTCAAATGGGCTTTCATGTTCCCAAAGGTAACCTCCATTATCCCTGACCTGTATTGTATGCAAGCATTTGCAGTAGCCAAGAATGGCTTGCTAAGGATAACAGGAATAAGGGTTTTGATTTTGCAAGGGTCCATGTCTAAAATAAGAAAATCAGCTGGATAATAGAATTTGTCCACCTCAACTAAGACTTCCTCTGCCACACCCACAAGTCTCCTCTCAGACCTGTCAGCTAGTTGGAGCACAACTGATGTAGGTTTAAGCTCCCCCAAACCTAGCTCCGCATATACTGAATAAGCGAGTAAGTTTACACTGGCCTCTAAATCCAAGAGGGCTTTTCCAATGGTGTGGTTTCCGATTATGCAGGGAATAGTAGGTACCCCTGGGTCTTGTAATTTTTTAGGTGTGGCGATGGATAGAACTGACTCAACATGCTCAACAGCAAAACCTCTTTTAGACAATTATACCCTAGCTTTCCTCTTTTGAGTGTAGAGGTCCTTTAAAAATTTAGCATAGGCAGGGACTTGCTTTATGGCATCAAGCAGGGGCAAGTTGATCCGAATGTGCTTGAAAGTCTCCAACATTTCCTCCATCAGAGCATTCCCTTTATCAAGAGGGGATGGGCCAGCTAGAGCTTGAGGAAATGACAGCTGTGGCACTGCTAGTGTCACTGCTGCATGCCTACTGCCATCATGGTCATATTTTTTTCTTTTTCTTTTATCTTCATTTATTTCTTTATGTTGGGGCTCAACATCAGCCCCATTATTTTGCCCTAGTTGATCCACAGCAGGGGACACAAGCCTCGGCTCCTCGGCACTAACAATCCTTTCATTTTCATTTTCATTTTCTGTGACCTCCTCGTCTTCGCTGCCCACTAAATTGTCAACCACCCTGCCACTCCTAAGGGTAGTTATGACATCAGCATCCTCATGGGTAAAGGGTGTTTCTCCAAGCAAGATCTGCCCTTTTGAATTGGCTAGGGGTTGACTGGGTAATTTTTGTTCCTCCCTCATGTTCAAAGCAAAATAAATCTGTCCCATCTGATCCTCAATCTTTTTGATGCTCTGTCCATGAGAATTGATAGTCTACACCAAGTTCCCCATGTTCTGTATTGAAGCCAGCATCTGCTCTTCAAATAAAGAGGATCTAGGCTGTTGTGAGGGTAGGACCAACTGGTTAGACTATGGGGTAAGTAACAGAAAATTTTACCTTGGTAGATAACCTTGATTAACCTGGTGTTGGGGTTTGTAGGGAGCTACCATTTGCTGCTGCTGGGGTTGAGGGTATGAGTCTTGTCTCCACCTTAGATTTGGGTGGTTCCTTCAAGAATACCCAGCAGGCTGCTGCCCAAAAGTTTGAGCAGCATTGGCATGCTCCAAAATAAAATCTAGAAACTGGTTGGCAGATGGACAATCATGAATAGAATGTGTGGGGGATTGGCATAACAGACATGCTTCCTCCACCTGTGCAACCATCTGAGGTTGCATCACATTCATCAATTTATCAAACTTCAAGCTTAGGTTGTCCACCTTCCTCTCCAGATCACTTTGCACCTTCACTTCATATATTCCACCTCTAGGGGCGACCTCTTTCACCATTTTAGCTAGAACCTGACTGTCATTGTGTGACAGAAACTCCTGCTGTATGAAATTTTTCTCTGTTATGTCAAACAGCTCCCATGCTTCCTCAGCTGTCTTGTGGAGGCAGCTACCACCATAGGAAGCATCCACCATATCCCTGCTCTTGGCATTAATTCCTTGATAAAATACTTGAACAAGCTGCCACATTGGGATTTAATGGTGGGGGCATTGTTTTAACATCTTCTGGAATATTTTCCAAGCTTCATTAAAACTCTCAGTTGAGGACTGAGTGAATGACAGAATATTTGTCCTCATCTGGCTTATTTTATTTATGAGGAAAAATTTAGCCAGGAATTTGGTTTGAAGGTCACTCCATGACTGTATGCTATTGACAGGGAGCTTTGATAGTCATGTGCTGGCTTTGTCCTTTAATGAGAAAAGAAAAGGCCTCAATTTAGTGGCCTCAGGCCCCAAGCCAGCAATGTTGAAGGTAGTAGAAAGTGCTAAAAACTGGTCAATATACTTGTAGGGTTCTTCTTTACTCAGGCCATGAAATGAAGGCAGCATACGGATGGTGGATGATTTAATTTCATAGTTCCCCTCAATAGAGGGAAACTGAATGCAGAAGGGAGAGGTGTACTCCCCAGGTGCATTGTATTCTTTTAATGTTCTCTGCCTCTCAGCCATAGTAGCTGCTTTAGTCTCAATAGCAGGGCTCTATGTGGTGTGTCTAGGCCCAAGTCAGGGTTTAAGGATCTTCTACTGAGCATACACTCACCAACAATAATGAAAATGCTTACAGGCACACAGAAAGAATTTTGAACAAAAACGAAAAAAAGTAATAAGTACACGAATTTACACTAAACAAAATACTAGGGGATTCGATATAAATGGCATGAGATTTAGGGGAAAGAAAGTACAAACAGAGCTAGCTACACTCCAGCTGCAACTTTAGCTTTTCCCTTCTTCTGCTATCCATTTCTGTAAAATTCCCCAAAAAATAAGTAGTACTTTTTTGTTCTAAATTAGGCACAGCTACAAAGAATTGGTTAGTCTAAATTATAATACAACTCAGGTCTACTAAAAAGATCAATATCTCTGACAACGGCGCCAAAAACTTGTTGATAATTATTTCGAAACTCTTATTGCTATTTTCTTAAGAACAGTGGAGAGAATAAATCAAGAGTGGAGAATTGGAGATGGGTCAGTACAACAAGTCTGAAATAAATATAGTCCTGCAAGATACAGGGTCCATTATAGCATGTTTTGATAAGTAAGAGTTTGTCCCACAGAGAAATTGGTCTAGAACCCAAAATAGGCTATAATAGTAAGCCTCCAAATCTAACAATCCTAAAGAAAGAGAGTTGGGTGTCATGACTACACTAAATTAATCCTAAAAGCAGAGAAATAAAATGTAGCCCTATCCTAAAGAAAGGATTCAGAAGAAGATGGTGGTAGTGTGTGCCAAAATAAAATATAAAAATTATGAGAAGTAAGCAAGTTGAGCTAGAGTTAATGATACAGTAATGTAACTCAGATTTAGTCT
This sequence comes from Chloranthus sessilifolius, assembly GCA_021018995.1. Lineage (NCBI taxonomy): Eukaryota > Viridiplantae > Streptophyta > Magnoliopsida > Chloranthales > Chloranthaceae > Chloranthus > Chloranthus sessilifolius. The sequence goes on from CM037596.1 coordinate 48,452,011, forward strand.
ATCTTTGCAGTGCTCCTTGCTGAAATGCTATTAAAAGCCTCAATAAGGTATAAGCTCCCAGTTTAACCCATGCCATTTGGAGCGCTCTTAGGGCTATACTCTGTCCACTCCAATGGTCACAGGGTATCTGATAGAGTCTGTCAAATCCCATTAGTTAAATAAAAAATTCACTAGTCTAATCCAGAAGAGTGGATCGATCATCTCCACAGCCACCAGCTCTAGCCATGAATACTATTGCAGTACTATGTAATGCTAGTGCTACAAGCTCTCCAGATCTGCGCACAGACCTGGCTGACATCCATAGGTATTCCAACCCATAAGATCCTAAGTGCTTTGCTAAGGCTAACTGCTCACTAGTGCCCGTAAAAAAGACCATGCAACAGATTGAATAAGACTTTTAGCTCAGTTGGTCATTGCTACAAATAGCCTGCAATGACTCAGCCTCAAGCTGCAATTACTATAAGAGATCAGACCTAACATCTAATATCAATTAGGTAGAACAGAGGGGAGCCAGTTATTGTACAAACCTCCTCACAAGGCTCTAGAAGCTCATGTGTAAAGGAGACGAATCCTTCTTAAACATGTGAATGGACACAACCTTAGGGCTATACTCTGTCCACTTGAATGGTCACATGGTATCCCATTGGTCTGTCCATACCACAGAGGCCTTAGAAAGAACATGAAAAATGCTGCAACCACCATGGTCCACAGGCCTCCAAGCTCCCTGGATCTCACTACAGATCTAGCATTGCTTTCCATGTGTCTATCAAATCAAGGGAAATCAGATGGTAAATAATAGATCTACTAGAAACAGAATGGGCTAGTCCCAAATACATGGATCTTATAGACATCTAAAGACATAAATTTGATTAAGCATTAAAACAGCAGTTCATTAAAAAAAACAAAACTTATAATGAACTATCTCCTGGCTGCAGCCTATACACAACTGCTCATTCACAATCCCAATGTGTATAAAATCTATTACAAGACTGAAACAAAACTAAACCTAGCTGCTTATAGGGGGATTAGACAGCAAGTGCTGAGCTAAGAGAGAAGAGAAATAGGAAAAAGAGGTAATCAAACCCTAACCCTAGCCTGCTAAAGCTCTCAGCCGATAAGGGATGAAGGAAAGATGAAAATAATAAACTCTACGTACAGCTTATATACTCTGTCAAAATGGCCTTGGCTCTAAAGAGATTAATCCTAATTTTTCTAGTAGACATGGCACTGTTATAACCTTTGAATGCCTCGAGATGTGTGCTTCAAAATCTATGCCTCGAGAAGTGTGCCCTAGCCTTGGGAAATTCTCTAAAGGTCCCTAAGTTAAAACTGAGAAGTGGAGAGCTCGTACTTCGTAAGGCTGGCAGCTATTTTAGTTTACTCGTGCAGTTGCTTCGCTTTCGTGGAGTTGCCTTTGGCTAATGGGAAGGGCTCATTCACGCAATAAACCTTTAGTGAATTGTACAGTTGCTTCAGGTCACTTGTCATGCAGATGATCTGAAAGCCGGTGTTTTGCATGAGAGCCCAGAGCTCTCTCTCTCGCTAAGTACTCGCGCAGGTGGGCTCCTGAGCTCGCATAGTAACTTATAAGGCTCCAGAGTGTGCGAGATCTGCGCGAGGGGAATTTTAGGCGTCTCTCTCTTCCAGGGCTATGCGAGAACTCTGCGAGGCGACTTTTTTATTCTCTATGCATATGGGCTCGCTGTGTTCCTCGCATGGCTGCTTTGAGGCTTGATCTCCGCGAGAGCTTAGCGATCACGAATTTTGAAGGTTTTATACCGTGAGATCTTCGCGATGTCTTTACAGCTCTCCTCTTGACTGCGCGGCCTATTTGCACGAGAGCTTCTTCCACTGCATCTTAGGAGACTCCTCAACTCTGTGAGGTCTATTTCTTGACACTCTGCTGCACTACACTTGCTACTGTTGTAGCATCCTTCCTTTTCAGCTAACTTAGTTATCTGCTAGACTTTAGGTCAATGATGATCAGCAACAGTGAGTCACCATGGTGAGCACTACCAAGGTATTCTATTAGGCTTTTGCTCAGCTGTCATCTTTGCTTATATTCTCTCTCTTCCTTGGGCTAAAAAGCCAGGATTTTGTATTAAGCTACACATTTTATTACTAACTGTAAAACATACTTAACAAATGATTATTAGTGGGCTTCAAGGTCCATCAAAGGCTAGGTTAAGAGGTGAAAAGTGATACTTTTCAGTGCATAACATCGCCACCCGGAGCTTTTGGTGTCCCGGGAAACTCAAATCAATATTAAATGCACCGAAGTGCCAAATATGACTGATTCACTGGTCTATGCCAAAGGCTCTTGGGTAAGGGCTTCAGTTATCGATCGGGAAGGTGTTAGGCACCCAATCAACTTGCTTGTAAGCGGTTTCTACAATGGCCGGTTCTATGTGGGGCAGGTTTATATAATATATATATAATTATATATTTATAAAAAAGAAGTAAAATGAGTGGCACTTCCCCTTGCCCAAAGGCATACCGATCCTATTGAGCCCTTCCTGCTTGCTGAAATTTGAGCAGCGTACGGCTCAATTATAGGATAGAGGAAAAGTCAAAGAAGGTAGAGGAATAGAGGGGAGAGCCGGAGCTCTCGGGCCCTTGTAGCACCGATGTGGTCCTTCGCGTGAGAGCGTCACTGGTGAGCTTCCAATAGCAAACAGTTTTGGAGAAGGGTTCTAATCTCTATGGCTTGGTAGCTAAGAGGTAGAGGAAGAAGGCTAGGGGATAGTTCTAGCTAAATCTCAAAGATTGATGGTGGAAAATGAGGTTTAAAGGGCAAATATCAATTCTGGAATTTATATGGGATTGGGGCACCAAAGGGGGAAAATGCCTCTCTTAATATTTTCTCTCTTTTGAGAAAATTTTCAAGCCTTTGTAAAGGGAGGGGTGCCACTCTATTTATAGGAAAAAGGGAGGTTAGGAGGGTGCTTGAGTACTAATTTGGGTTAGCAATTAGGTAATCTTCTAATCTAAGGTTTCCTAGGATTTTGAGAGCATGGAAATGTGGGCAATGGGCTTCAATGGTAGATGATAGGGTGAGCTTTCAAATGACTAAAGGATTGCAAATAGGGTAAACATGGGTGTAACAGTCCTAATGAAACTCATCCCAAACTTTGAGATTGTCAACAAGTCAAACCTCAAAAGCTACTTTCGAGCAAAAAACCATCAGTTACTGTAGGTAAGCCTGACACATGTATTAGATGCACCAGGTAAAGCTACAGTTTCTAGAAGTTCAGAGCCCGAGGTGAGTCCCACCTATATTTGGTGCAACTATTAATTGTGCCAAGCCATTTCTAGGCAAAAAATGACTTGGCGCAACTAATAGTTGCGCCAAGCAACATCGAGTCAAAATTGTCCGATATTCAAATCGCCATAACTTCTTATATATAACTCCAATTGAGGTGATTCATAGTTCGTTGGAAAGCTGGAAAAGTTTTCTTTCCAATGGTATACAATGCAGCTCTAGCAAAGGTCTATGTAAATTTTAGCAATCCTCTTTCCAATTACTGCTCAGGAGGGTTCAGAAACTTGTTTGGGACGAGTCCTAAGGGATCCGGGAAGGTTGGGATTGATTCCTAAGGGTTTGTGATGATTCTTAAGGGTTTTAGGATGATTCCTAAGGGTTTTGGGAATGCTATCGGAAACTCGGGGGTGCACCTCTCTCAAAGTATGTCTCGATCGGGCTAATATGGGTGTCTACATTTTTCAAAAATTTTCAAATCTTTTTATCCTTAGCTTCTCATCATCGTAATTATCCTTTATCAGAACTCAATAAGTTCAATTTAGTATAGTGTAGGGTGTGTGTATATTAGTGAAAAGTTTATTTATCATAGATTTTTCTAAACTGTAATTTTTAGAAAATATTTTCATCCAAACTCTCACTTATTGGCATACTCTAAAAAATAATCGAACTTTTGGATTCTCACAATATTATAGATATATATATGCAAATTTCATTGGACAAAAGAAGATAAATCTGATAGAAAGGATAATTAATTTTATTCATATAACTTCTTTATTTCTTCATAATATCTATTTCATATATATCTACTAGACTCATAATTTTGCAAACCGTAAATCACAAAGGTCTTTCCTTTAGCTTGTAATGGGGCTTTGGGTTTTTAGAAGGTTTCAAAGAAAAAGGTACGGAGAATTTAAAATTATTTATGAGAATTTAGCTCTTCCTTCTCTTCTTCTTCTATATTTTTCAGCTTCAGTAAGTATCCTTATTTTGGATAACTTCTTCCCATTTATTTTCTCGTAAAAATCTCATTTTTCTTTTCATGTTGGAAGCTTTTTGCATCTCCTTTTTTCATAGAATCGTCTTTTATGACTTCTTCTATTTCTTTTCTTTTTCCATATTTTCATACAATTATATTTCTTTTTACTTGTACCCTTTTCAGTAGATCCTATATCTATTAAGCATATACTCATTTCACTCCCTCTTCTCCCCTTCTTTTACATTCTAAACTCTTAGAAATTATAAGGGTCAAGGATAGAAAGTTTTGGCCAGTACATATGGTTAAATGTTTATAAAATTTTGGTACAAAGAAATACAGTCTTTTAGGCTTCTAATATGGGTTCAAAGGGTAAAATGTTTTGGGATTTTTGGCTTTTTAGCTCTGTTTTAACAAAAGATGGCCTTTGATCATTTTCACGATTTACTAATATAGATGTCTTATTACTTTGATATATTTAATAGACCTTTAAACAAGCAAATCATCATATTTACAGAATCTCTTGATTCTAAGTTCAACATTCTGAGATTTCAAATAGTAGAGAAATTCAAGGAAAATTTAGCATGAATAAAAACAGTCTCTCTTTCTTAGAATAAAAGAGGAAATAGGCTCTATAGCTCACTAGTTATATAATTTTGAAACTATAATCTAAAATATTTAAAGTTTAGATCAATCATATAGTTTCAAACATTCATCTGATACAGTGTTGTAGAGATGCTTTACTTTGAATTGTAACTATTTTAATTTTAATTTTTGAACTACTACTATGATGGATTGCTAAGAATTTCGAATTTTTATATTTTTTTCTATCATAATTCCCATATAATGATTAACTTTCTTAATTTTTTTGAAAATTCTAAAAATAAAGTAAAAAAACTCTAAAGATAAAGAAAAAAAACTATACTATTTTCAAAATTGATATGTATCCCCCCCTAAACTTAAATAAGACAATGTCCTCATTGTGAAAGATAGGGGACACACAGGAAAAGTATTACCTTAATGGTGCTTTTTAAGTTATCGAGTTATAATCTATAAAAAGATTAAAAAATCTTCCCCCCCAAACTTGGGAGAAAATACTACTAATTTTGTAGAATCTAAGAAGTTAGATGTTAGTAGCACTATATAAAAATTAAAAACAGCAAATAAAAATAAATAAACTTTTCATATATATATATATGAACTAATTATAGAAACATGAAAAGAAAATGAATTACATAAAAAAAAATTCCTACAAAAAATCTAAACACACTAAACTAAGATACTGGCAGCAATGTCCGAGATAGGGATTCTTCGATAAAGACCGGTCCTTGGCTTCTAACTACCTTTAATCAAGGTCACTCATCCCTTCCTACCAAAGGAGTATCCACACCTTTGCAGGGTCCCCTCCCCTCCTCTTCATTAGAGAAAGCATCAATAACTCGACAAAGTGCTACTCCAAGAGTTGTCGAATACTCCTCACTGCCCTTCTTTACCTCACATCTCCATCCTCTGAGGAGTGGGAACTAAAGACATTTCCAGATCACCCTTCCCTTGTGAAAAAATTTCAATGAGACAGTAGAGTTGGGAAGGGAGAACTATGAGCAATGGAGAATGGTGGCGGGGAGATTAAGGACGGGATGGAAAATGACACTGGAAATTGTAGCCCATCCTTATCGTATAGTGTTGGGGAATTCCAGTGTGCTGATTTATGGTGTAAACATCTAGAGAAAACAGAGATGGGTTCAGCACAGTTAGGAAATCCTAGACCTGCAAGATACAGGGTCCTTTGTAGCAAGTTTTAAAAGTAAGGGGCAGTCCACAGAGAGGTTGTTTGGAATTAGGTAAATCTCCAGATCTGTAAGAGATCTGGCACCCTAACTAATGTTGATCTAGCTAAAAGACAGGGGAGAGATTAGATTGGAGTTTCACTTAATCTAAACTACAATAAAGATGCAGATTGTCTTAGATCGAATATGGAGCCTCAGGTCTAGCAGATGGAGGGTTTAAAAATGTAGAAAATGGAGAAGAACAACTTGGAGATTATTTTCACTGCAATCAGGTTGAGCTGAGCATATTACAGGGGTTCAAAAGCACACAAGTCCCTCAGCTGGCCACAAGCATAGCTGCAGGGTATAAATTCCACTCCAAATCATAGGATCCACCTAACCTTAAGGCTATGATCTGTCCACTTTAATGGTCACAGACCATCCTATAGACTTTTTCGAATCCATGGATTGTAGTAGATGAATCCAATTAAGGCTTGCACTTAGATTTACCTTAAGGCTATGATCTGTCCACTTTAATGGTCACAGACCATCCTAGAGATCTCCTACACAGCCAGAGCCTCAATTAGAATAATTAAAACCACTACAGATGCTACAATTTCCAGGTCATAGATGCAAGAAATTACAGGGATATCAGATCCAGGGAATTCAGATGATATCCAAGAAGTCTACCAGTTAAGTGGGTAAGCTGATCAAGCAACTCCTCTACACAAATCCGATCGAGCACTAAAAGGAATCAAAAGACCTTTAGATCTAATTAAAACATTGAAAACAACATTAACATTGCAAACAAGGTCACGCTTACAATGGAATGCTCTCAGATCTGTAGTCTGTGCAGCAATTAACCCTAGCAGCACTCTTAACCTTAGCCAATCACAGATCTAACTCACTCCTTGCTGCTCCTAGGGAATTAGCCAACCATGGTTGGGCTAAAGGAAGGAAAATAGAATCTCGCTGCAAGCTTTGATCTCTAGGAAATTATTCAGAATTTCGATCCTCCCCAATGGAAATTGGGGATCTCTATATATAGCTTTCTCCTCTGTTTTTCCAGCTAAAAATCCCTTCTAGAAGGTCGTCAGAGTTTGTTAGAGTTCTGTTAAAGCACGTGAGTCGATTAGGGCTTTCTAGGGCATCATCTTCTAGAACCTCGCGCCAGTCACCAAAGTGCCTCGGTTTGCATGCAACAGGTTACCAAATCTCAACGTGTGCATAGCATAGTTTCTGAGGAGTTTAGCACACGATTTCGATAGGTTGGAGAAGCTTTCGACAGGTTAAAAGTAAGCTTGGAGTCCCTTTCGATAGGTTCCCTGGTCTCTTCGACAGGTACCGATAGGATGAGTTTTCTCTTTGAAGCTTCAGGGTTTTCAGTCCATTATCTGGAGTATTCGATAGGTTGGCTGAGTAGTTCGATAGGTCTAGAGGTCCTTTTCGACAGGTTCAGCTCTGCATGCCGTCATCCCGATAGGTTGGCTCTCATTCCTATCGAAAAGCTTAAGCATCCTTCGATAGGTTCAATTCCAGCATCTTCATTTCGATAGGTCCAGGAAGCCTTCGACAAGTTCTCTTTTTCTCCTCAGGCAAGCTTTCGATAGGATGAGCTTTCTCTTTCATTCATCTGCTTGACAGGTTGAGGGATCCTGTCGAATTGCTCTATCCGCACGAATTGATCCTTCTTCAGCCTTCAGATCCTATCGAAAACTTCTTTAACTGCATGAATTCTTCCTTTCTTTGCTCTCAGCTCTTATCGAACTCTTCAGGTGACCAATCAATAGGACGTTTTCAACCTATTCTCACTTTCTTCACCTTGCCCTGCTGTAGCCACGCGCTCTATGTGCTACCCTTGGGTGTGCTATTGCTGAGTTCGTCCTGTACTGAGAGATGGTTTCTTTGTGGGCATTCTTAAGTGGATTCTGCATTATTACCAGTTTTCACTGCTATCTACAAAAGGCACTCAACAGAGGCTTATTAGTGTGCTCACAGGTCTGTCAATGGTCAGGTAAAAGGGTGAAAAGTGGCATTTTTCACCACTTAACACACCCCCAAACCTAAGTTTTGCTAGTCCCTGAGCAAAGGAGAATTAAAAGGAAATAAAAATGCCACTTTCGTAGGGAGCACAGATGCATTTAGCATATGCATCAAGCCTTTTAAACTCCTAGGTGATCCCTAGTGGAGGAGTGAAGTCTCCTGAGAGTTTTCAGTGAAGGTACCCACAAATTTCTCCAATACAACATAGTTAATAATAGTGCAACCTGTTAAAGCAAAGTTTAAGCAAATCAAATAAATTCACATCATGCCCATTTATTAAAGGAATTTCAATAGAAAAGATATCCATTTGAAGATATGAAAGTCTACTGAAATCTCTTCATCATCACTTAGTTTGTGTCAAGGCATTTCTCCTAAAATTTGATGCACAACTCACCATCAATTTGAGGATCCTGCTCAGATACTTCTCCCATCAACTGGATTTCAGACCCAAGTCTCATCGTTAACTCATCAAGACAGAAGAGGGTAAATCATATCACTCAAATTAAGAGCGATTCTGACCCTCAAATAGGCCTGCAAGTAGGAGCATAGGCATTGCTTGAATTTCTAACTTTTCCAGCTCTTTAAACCATAGATTAAGCAAATTCTCATCTCCACATGACGGCTCAATCCACTTTTAGATCAGTAAGGACTTTTTATTTGGGTTGTAATGTGGCTTAGGGATGAGGTTTGTGAAAGAGCACAAGGAGTAGACAGGGTTCAAAATTGAGAAATCAGTAAAGGTAAGGAGGTGATCTAGACTCCTTTAATTTAGTACAATTCCATCTACTTCTTGAATTTTCAGAGCCAAAGTGGCCAGCTTCTTCTCTTCCTTCCAATCTTTCGATGAAATGACTTCTCTTCCTGATTCTTTTGCTCTTTTTTTTTTTTAAATAATACCACAAATACCACTAACTGTGTTTTTCTTTCTTTCAACCTGATTTCAGACCTTGCTCCTCTAACCTTTCTCCTCCTTCCTCTTCCTGATTTCTCAGATTGAGGGTGAATTGAAATAGGTCAACAGGTTTTTGGTTTAGAATTTCTGGTTTTCATCAAAGAAAATTGGGGCTTTTAAGGCTCAAGTGGTGTGCATCAAGGGCAGTTCAAAGGCAGGAAATTTTTAGGCTCAAACTGTCCAAGGGATGGCCTTACTTCATTGCCTCAATGTCATGAGTACTGTCAAGCTGTTTCAATTTGGATTTGTCTAACTTCTAGTGGTCAAGATTAAGTCCAGTCAGCTCTCAAAGCAGAAGAAATTGCCAAGACACTCTTCAAAGAAATTTTCAGGCCCAATTCTCACTGGGTATGGCCTTCCATCCAAATTTCTGGGGAGTATCCTCACAGTCTCTTCTCATTTCTGGTTTACTACACATAAAAAAAATTTCTTCAAAAATTCTTGGCATTTTCTTCATGAAAAATGTTAAAACTTCAGCTTGCTTTAGTTGCAAATGGTTTTTTAAGTTTCCTCAACAACAACTATGAGGTGAATCTTTTCAGTTATTCCTTTTCAACTTGGCTGCACTACAATTAACTAATTTATTGGCATCCATGCTACACCCCCAAACCTAAACTAAACAGTGTCTCCACTATTTTAAACAATGAAAGTAAGAGCTAGGTATGTGGGGGAGAAGAGTGACAGAGAAAGAGAAAAGAACAAAACTACATGAAGACAAAATTGTATTAACAAGCTAAATATATACATGAGAGAAGGGAGGGAGAGAAGAAAACAACAAAACTGCATAGCTATTTACAAGTATCATCTGGCCAATCATAGAGGTCAGCGAGGTTTTTCAGCACATCCTTGGATAAGGGAGCTTTGCCTTTTGATTTAACCCATGATTGTTGTCTCTTTGGTGCCTCCTCAGACTGGGCAGCAGGCTATTTTCCTTTGGGGTCGACAGCAACAGCAGAATCTGAATCTGAATCGGAAGGAAAAAGGGCATTGGGGTCCAATCCAAGAGTCTCAGCAGTCTTCCTTCATTCTTCCTTGGTCATTAAGATGTAAGGGGCAACTGGTTGGGTGGGATGCTGGGGGGAGGGTGTTGCTTGAGACTGGGCAACATGCCTCTTTCCTTTATTGGCAGGGTCAACAGAGGTGGCAGGTCTTTTGGAAGTGACTTTCTTCTTGGGGTGAGCCCTTTTGGGTTTTGGAGGGGCAGGTTGAGGGGGGGGGGGGGGTTACTGGGCTGGAGGAGGGTGCACATCCACAAGGGGAGTGGGAGGAGGTTGAGTTGTAGGGGGGGGGGGGCAGGATTGTGAGGTAGGAGGTGCAGTGGCAAGAGGGGTGGGTTGGAATGGTTGAGAGGTAAGGGAAGCAACCTTTTTCTCTAGTATGTCAATCTGTTTGGCAGCATAGAGCAGGTTGGGATCAGATAGTTCTTTTGTGGCCTTGAGGATCTCCTGAGCATTGGCTAATTTTTTCTTGAGAAACTCATAATTCTTCTTCTCATATTTGGCAATGAGACTCTCAGCCGCGGCCACTTGCTTTGCTGACTCATAACGAGTCAGAATTTCAGTCCACCCTTGAGAGATATTGCGGAGTTGAATTCGGTGCTCCAATGCGTGCTGGCAATCCTCTCCTCAAAAGGGGCCTTAATGGAAGCTTAAAGTGCAGCCATACCTCTCAAGACATCTCTGTAGATGTAAGGGTTGTCCCTCATTGCATATAGGAGGGTGAGGTAAGGAGGTATATACATGGATTGGCGAAGGACAATAGGCAAGGGCAAAGGTGTAGTGAATGAAGAGGAGGGGGTGGAAAGAACCAGATCCTCCCATAGATCAGTTTGGGTGGAGGCGTCTTGGAAAACAGGTGGGGGAGGGGTGAAAGGAACAGGGGGTTCAGCTGCAGGGGAGGCTAATAAATCTGGGGAAGAGGGTAAAGTGGCCTGTGGTTAGGAGATTATGGGGAGAGCGGGTGCGGCTACTTCCTCAGGCTGAGCAGCTGCGTGGTGTGGAGTGGGTATTGGTGAAATAGGGGGGGATAGGTGAGGGGGTTGAGGAGCGGAGGAGGATGGGATAAGGGTGGAATGAATGGATTGGAGACATGAGCTCATGAGTGTTTGGGTGTTGGTGTTGATTGTTAATTGGGATTGAATGGATTGGAGGATGGAAAGTATTTGAGTGAGGGAGTCAGGCCTGGTGGGAGTAGAAGGGGCTGGGGCGTGGACAGGTTGGAAGGGGGAGGATGGTGCATGGTGAAAATGAGGAGGAGTGGGATGTGGGGAGTCAGGAAGTGGAGCGTACTCATGAGTGACATCCTCCACAATTGAGGTCATGAGGGCTATGAACCCAGTAGTGGTGAACAGGTCCACATCCTGTGGATGTAGGGGGGTGGGGGATGGAGGAGAAGTAGAAATGGGTTGGGTAGTAGGTGGAGAAGGGACGGTAGGGGTAAGCTCGAATAATGTGGGAGGTTCCAGGATGTCAGGGTGGAGGACCTGGGAGGTGGGTGGGGGGGAGTCTGGGTTAAGAGGGATAGATACAAATGGAAAAAGTAGAGTGGGTGGAGGTGTGGGTAATGGGACAGGTATAGTGGGTGGGGGGGTGGCTAAGGGTATCTCTGCAGGAGTCTCTGCTGCCACGGAAGTGGTTGTTTTCTTAGCCACCTCCCTTCCAACTGGTTGGCCTTTCTTAATCAAGGTGAGGTTGGTTGACCATTCTTGCTTCCCATACAATTTAAAGGTCAGCTTCTCCTTCGGTTCAAATTTCTTAATCACATACTTGCTAGTCCTGAGCAGACAGGTGATGAGTCTGCAAAAAGGCAGGCCACCTCCTTTGGCAAAAGCTTGCCTCTTCAGCACCTTGTCGTTGATATCCACCATTGTCTCAAAAATTAGCTTAGGTGCATTTACAAATTGCCCCTTCAAACAAAAGTATAGTGCATCCACTAAAGGGGTCCTTCTCTCTTGCAAATGGCTAGAGACATAAACATTTTTCCTCAGAATGGTGTCAATGAGTCGGAGGGTAGGATGGAGGTCTCTTCTCATCAAGGATTCACCAGAACCCACTATTCCATTAGTAAGCTGTTTAGCCATTTCCTGAAATGTGGCCCTTGTAGGTGCTCCCTCAGCTATGGTGGAGTCAAATTGATATGGGACTCCCAAAGCTATCCCAATATCTCTGTAATCGATAGTCAGCTGCCAATCATTAATCGAGATTTCCAGTGTATCCTCAGCTCCAGGTACCACCTTCTTTGTCAGGTTCTGGTACCACAATTTCACTAATCTAGGATAGACATTTTCTTTCAAGGGTGAAAGCAGGGGGCTGACCTTCCTTCTTCAAATATTCCAATGTCCCCTGGCATTCCCTAATGTTAGCAAAGTATGCCAGATCAAAATCCGTCTTAGGAACAAGATTCTATTTTTCTACAAATGCATTGGGGGTAGTTAACCTAGCTGACAGCTCTACTTTAGGTTCCTGCATCTCACCAGCTTTGGATTTCTTAGCTTTAGGGGTCTTTTTGGGTGAGATTTCAGTGAGCTTCCTCTTGACAGGTGGTTTGTCAGCTGGCTTTGACTTTTTGAAGGATTTGAGGGTGGAAGCAGTTGTTCTTCGGCATATGTTCGCGAGGGTTTCCTCCGGCTCATCCATTTTACTCGTTAGAAATTTAGCACTCACCAACTGAAAGCAGGGTTTGAAGTTTACAACTCAGAGAATCGAGAGATTGATGGTGGGAAGGCAACTGACCTCACAATACCTAGGGTTTAACTAAAATTGCACTGCCCAACTCCAATTTTTCCAAAATTAGGGGCAAAATGCTCCTATGTGCAAGCTGAATGTTTTGACAAATAGGGAGACTGAACAGCTGTAGGTTCTATGAGGGATTGGTGAAGGAAGAGAGAGGCGATTGAGAGAGGAACAAGAGCTAGGGTTTACAGAAGGTGTGAAATGAGGCACAAATGGCCTATCGACAGGTATATAAAAGGTGAAAGATGATTCCGATAGGATGAGCTGGATGGTTTCGATAGGTTCGTGCGTCCTGTCGAAAACATAGCAGACAAGACTTTCACAGGGAATGATTCGATAGGATCTCGATAGGTGGAACCATCCTTTCGATCAGTTTAAATGGCAGCTGATTCTTCATTTCGATAGGTTCCTGATTGGTGTTTAGAACCTATCGAAATCTCCTTTTTTTCCTATCGAAAAGTTAGTTTTACCTATCGAGAGGTTTAGTACCTATCGAAACCATCAAACATCCTGACGAAATTACCATTTAACCTATCGAAAAGTGAACTCGACCTGTCGAAGACTACTAAACATTAAATAAAACTGCATTTTTGGGCATTCGCAGTCTCTGTTCTCAACAGGCTCAGCTGATGTGGTACCCCATGATTAGATTCTCTTATGAACAGCTCCCATTACCTCAGGACAACTGAGAATGATGGTCTAGTATTGAGCAAGGCAGTTTTGTTATTTTCTTTTAATTATTGCAAAGAGATAAAAAGAATCAAACAACAACTAAGTGAACACCTACAAACAAAAAACAGAGTATTGTACATACGATACATACTGACTGTGGTGGTTAATCTGGAGGGTCTGGAAGGTCCATAGTCTCCTCAGGCTCATCAAACTTGTCACGTTCCATAGATCTCTCCTTCAGCCAGTGTTCATTCCCTGGATGCAGTTCTCCATATGTGAACCAAGCATTTTCCTGCACCAGCCAAAGTGGATTATCATGCATCACTTTCTTTTGGGTAGTGATGGAAAAGCAAGCCTCTTTAGGAGAGGGTTGATGGCCAGTATTATACATATTCAACTTGACCTTCATGTTTCCAAATGAAACTTCCATGATTCCATACCTACATTGTATGTGAGATTTTGCAGTGGCCAAGAAGGGTATGCCTAGAATCACAGGTATGGAAGAAGCACAATTGCTTGGTTCCATATCCAATACCAAAAAGTCAGTAGGATAAAAGAATTTGTCAACTTTAACCAAAACATCCTCAATTATTCCCACAGGTTTCCTTTCAGATCTGTCAGCCAGCTATAAGACCACTTGTGTGGGCTTTAACTTTCCTAGGCCCAACTTCTCATATATTGAATATAGAAGCAAATTTACACAGGCTCCCAGATCTAATAAGGCCTTGTCAATGGTGTGATCCCCGATGATGCAGGGGATTGTGGGGTTTTCAGGGTCTTAGAATTTGGTTGGGGTTGCAATCGATAAAATTTGTTTCACTTTTTCTATTGAAAAGACTTTCTTGGATATGTGTATCCTGGATTGTCTTTTATGGGTGCATAGTTCTTTTAAGTACTTGGCATAGGCTGGGACTTGTTTAATGGCATCAAGTAAAGGAAGATTGATCTTTACTAGCTTGAAAGTCTCCATCATTTCCTCAATTTTACCTTGCCCTTTGTCAAAAGGGAAAGGTCCTTGCAATGCCTTAGGAAATGGCAAATGTGGGGGTGCTCCCTCACTTGCAGCCTTAGCCAATGGGGTCTCTTTCTTTTTGAGTTTTTTCTTTTCTTAAGGATCCTCATTATCCTCTTTATTCACAGCTGAATGTTCCCGCAAGTCCACCATTAGGGGTCTTTGTTGTGTTTTAGGAAAAATCACTCCATTCTCTTCCTCCAAGCTTTTCACAGGCTCACGGCCCACTTGATTGTCCACTAGCCTATCACTTCTCCAAGTTGTAACAGATTTGGCTTCCTCATAAGTGGAGGAAACTTCACCCACTACAAATTGTCTTCGTGGGTTGTCGTGTGGTTGGCTGGATAGCCTTCCTCCCTTTTTCCTAGTGAGAACATCAGACAGTTGACCAAGTTGGTCCTCTATCTTTTTGATGCTCTGATTGTGAGAGTGCACAGTTTGGGTTAAGGTGTTTAAGCTCTGTAATGAAGATAGAACTTGTTCCTCAAAGGATGGTGCTCTCACAGCTGGAGGGGGTGTAGCTTGCTGCACAAGAGGAGCTACATGTTGTGCCATGGGTTGCTGATACTGAGGCCTTGGGGCATAACCTTCTCGATAGGGAAAAGTACCACTTTCCACCCCTTAACTTAATCTTTGTTGGACCCTTAATCATTTAATAAAAGTATTTTAAGCCTGTTCTACAGGTAATAAATAGCAGCTGCAATAAGGTCTTAATTCTGCTAAGGAGCCCACTTTTGCCCCAGAAGTCTCCCAGAAGAATGGAAGACAGAGAGCCTGACTGCATGAAGGCAGAGCACAACAGCAGCAAAGAAAGAAATGAGCCTCGCGCAGCTGTCACAAGGTTCACATGACTTAGAAAACCTGCCTCACGCAATCCTCGCGAGTTTCCCATGACATCATACCAATTGTCCGTACTGCTCACAGCTTTAGTGATGTAAGAGCTCCGCATAGTTCGCAAGCCTCTCAAGCTCAAATATAAATGATTGCACAGCTCAAGAAAGCAGCTCTCAAACCTCGCACAGTTCAATTAGATGAGCTGAGGAGAGAGAACTCTAGGTATCTCTGAGCGCAGCTATCGCGCAGTGGTCGCGGGATGCAAAACTTTAGAAAAACCTCTCGCGCAGTTCAGAGACCAATGCACATTACGTCCTCATGAGGATCCTTGCGAAGATCCATTGAGAAATAAACTCCTCGTGCGATTCCCACAGGAAAGTGCAATCCCGCGAAGACCAGAGCAATCCAGCAAGGATTTAATGCTCTATCGTGCGACTGCTTCAGCTGCAACTAAGACAACCCTGTGACGGCTAGAATTTCAAGCTAATTCAATCTCGCAAACACCGTGCTACCATGCGACAGTCTTGGAAACCAGTGCTACCTGGCGAGGCTCTGAACTCTAACTCTCTCTCACCTCTGTAGAGGACACTTTGGGAACTTCCAGCAATTAGGGCACACATTCCAATGCTCTAAGTTTTGTGCACGCGCCTTGAGGTATCCAAGGAACAGTATTAGGCCATGTGGCATCATTAAAATTAGGGTTTCCTAACCCTAATGCGCCGCCAAACTAACTGCTATATAAACCTAAGCTTGGTTTAGGTTTAGGGGCCTCTCTTAGAATAGAATCTTGTCTATCTTCTTCTTACAGTAGCTGTAAATCTCTAGTAAGGTTTAGGTAGATTTCTTTTTACTTTTTCTTCACTCCATAGCCCAGCACTTGCTAGCTATGCCTTTGTATGACTATTTGGAATAGATTAATGGAGTTTTATGATAGGGTGTTTTACATTTACGGGATTTCTGTTTGTGAGTTGTTCTGTACAAGGTTGTTACCTTGAGATCCTCCATTGCTAGGATGTATTGCAAGCAATGGAGGACTGATTTTATGGTTTACTCAGATCCAAGTGACTTGTGTGTCTGGGCTAACATGCTCCCATACAGGCCTAGTCCCACCACAGGACCCACTAGATCTGAAGTCCCCATGGGAGCAATGAGCTTTTGTAGCCTGGTGAACATGGTGGTGGCAACAATGTTTCTTGTTCTATCTTGAGCTTTGTGAGGAGGATAGCCTTTGGGATAGTCTGTGACCATTTAACTGGACAGGTTATAGCCTTAGGGTGAAGCCAACCCACAGACTCAAGACGGATTGTTCTTCTCTACACTTGTGCTTGTACCCCTGTGAGAGATTGTGCTGAGACAAACTCCCTTGTATGTGTATAGACCTGCAATCAGATGGCAGATCTGGTTTGGTTATAGAGATTGAAGGCTTGCAACTGGATCACTGCAGTCTGTCTAAAGCAGTGGATAGCTGGATCTAAGGCTGCACTCAAACTCTTGCTGGTTCTATGTGTTTGGGCTAACATGCTCCCATACAGGCCTAGCCCCACACATAGCACTTTAGAGGTTGAGGTTTCCTATGAATTCTTGTGCTTGTAGCCTGGATGAAGTAGTGCCTACAATGATAAACTTGTTTTGACCCATCTCTGGACTGTGGTTCCCCAATTGGATAGTCTGTGACCATTTAAGTGGACAGGTTATAGCCATAAAGGGATTGGATCATGGCACAAAGATGAGTTGGATTCTTTCTCCTCAGTGGTGATAATGTAGCCATTGGGCAGGACTTCTATAGCAGCAGATCTGAATTTGAGTCATGAAACCCATAGGATCTGAACCTAATAGCATACTTCTCACCCTTTTATATTTATTTTCTCACTCCATCTTCTCTCTTAACCCTTTCTATAATTTAGACATTAGGATACCTTAGAATTTATTTTTTAGTGACCCTAAGTCCCCTTCCATTTAGGATTGCCAGATCTGTAGTCAGATCTGGAGGGCCTACTAAAGATGGCTCCCTTGGAGCTTAAGATCAACTTCCCTGTAGGACAAACTCTTACTTATCAAAACTTGCTACAATAGGCCCTGTATCTTGCAGGATTGTGTGTGCATATTTTAGGCTTGCTGCTCTGTCATTTTCAATCCACCTTTCATTCATTTTCATTCACCCCATTCTTATCACTGTCTTCAATAAAGTCAGTAGCAAGTACTTAAAAATAGCCCAACAGGTTTTTGGTGCCGTTGCCGGGGAGCTTGATCTTTTAGTAGACTCTAGATTTTTTTATTCTTTATTCTTTGGTAGCTGTACTTGTGAATAATTGATACTGCTGATTTACATTTGAAATTCTTCTTACAGATTTGGACCATAGCAGAGAAGGAGAGTAGAATTGCATTGGGAGTCTAGCTACCTCTGTTTGCACTTCACTAACCCTCAAAACTCAGTCTATTTCTCATTTGAAGATTCCATAGCAGTTGATTAGGATAGTTGCAATTTTTATTAAGTGCAATATGCCTGCAAATAGTCTTCCCTGCTGTTGGTGTGTGTGCATGTTAGGAAGGAGATCCCTCAGTCCTACATTAGAGCCTACTAACCCTGAGATAAAAAGGGGTAGAAGACCGAGAAGGCATAGACACACCACAGTTGAGCCCCCTATTGAAATTGAGATAGCAGTTATGGGAACCTAGAAGATTGAAGGAATTGAATGCTCCAGATGATTACAATTGTCCATTCAGCATCCAATTCCCTGATGTTCAAGGAAACTACGAAATCAAAACTTCCATCATCCAAATGTTTCCCTCTTTCCATGGGCTTAGCAAGGAAGGCCCTTACAAGCACATTGACCAGTTCTTGGCCCTGTGCACGACATTCTCCATTGCTGGTTTAGGACCAGAAGCCACTAGGTTAAGGCTCTTTCCTTTCTCCCTAAAGGACAGGGCCATGACCTGGTTATCTACTCTCCCAAATAACAGCATCACTTCCTGGAAAGACCTCCAGACAAGATTTCTGTCTAAATTTTTCCCAGAGACCAAGACCAGCTAGTTAAGGAAAGACATGCTTTCTTTTCTCCAGTCCCCAACTGAAGATTTTAACTAGTGCTGGGATAGATTTAAAGAGATGCTCAAACAATGTCCCCACCATAAGACTCCTGACTGGCAGCTGGTCCAGAGCTTCTACAATGGGATTGATGAGAAGAGCAGAGACATAGTAGATGCCTCTTGTGGTGGAACGTACATGCATAAAATAGCTGATGAGGCATGGGACTTGTTCGAGGTCATAAGTGAAAATGCTTTCCAGAAGATGTCCTCTTCTAGAACTGTTCAAGAACCCTCTCCTAAGCTGGGACTTGCTGAGACTTCTAAAGGAAAAATGTATGAAGTTAGGGGAAATGATGATCTGAGAATGCAGATGGCCTATCTTACTGAAAGATTTGATAAACTTTTGACTGTGGTGCAGCTCAGAATGGCTGCACAAGTGATTGAGGCATGTCTGATATGCCAATCTCCACAGCACACAGTAGAAGAATGTCCATCTGCGGGGTAATACCCTGAGTTTGTAATGGAGCAGGCTACTGCTGCCAAAACTTTTGGACAACAACAATCTGATGGCTACAATAAACAACCATATGGATACCAGCACCAAAATGCTAGTTACCAATGGAGAGACCACCCAAATTTGAGGTGGAGGCAGGACAATTATATACAGCCACAACAGATATTGGCCTTACCTTAAAGGCCACAACAGCAGTTTAACCAGGGTTATGGCCAAAGGTTGAATTTTCAACAATAGCAGCCCCAACAACAAAATCAATTGGTAGTTCCCCCACCTCAGCCCCGAAGTGCTTCTTTTGAGGACCAAGTTTTGGCCCAATTGCAAAGCCTTGGACCCTTAACTCAGACTGTGACTTCTCACAGTCAAAGCATTAAGAAAATAGAAGAGCAGCTTGGCCAAATAGCCAATCCTCTGGCTAAGAGAGAGGAGGGCAGGTTGCCAAGCCAACCAATTGCCAACCCTAAGGGCCAGTATTCCATCGGAGAAGGCTCCTCCAATTTTGAGGGGGCCAATGCCATAACTGCCCTAAGGTCTGGTAGGATGGTAGACAACCAGGTGGGAAAGGAACAAGGAGAGGTCTATCCTAAGGAAATGTCATGTGAAAGTGATAAGGATTTTGTTAGGGCACAGAGTAAAGAACTGCCTGCTGCCCTTCAACAAGGGAAAAATAAAGAGGTTATAGTTGAGCCTCAACAGGAGATAAAAATAGAAAAAAGAAAGAAACAAAAGTTCAGCCATGGGCTTACATCTGAGGAACCAGCAGTACCTCAGCTGCCATTTCCTCAAGCTTTGAGTGGCCCTGCCCCTTTTGATAAGGGTCAGGCACAGATCGAAGAAATGATGGAGACCTTTAAGCAGGTCAAGATAAATTTACCCCTGCTTGATGCAATCCGACAGGTCCCAGCCTATGCAAAGTTTCTGAAAGACCTCTGTACATAGAAAAGGAAGGCCAGAGGCCATTTGTCCAAGAAGGTCTTTACGACTGATACAGTGAATTCTGTATTAACCATGACAATGCTTGAGAAGTTGCAAGACCCAGGGATACCCACTATTCCCTGTATTATTGGTGACCACACGATTAGAATGGCCCTTTGGGACCTTGGAGCCAGTGTTAACCTGCTGCCATACAGTGTATATCAGTAGTTAGGCTTGGGGGAGCTGAAGCCCACCCCCATTGTTCTAATGATGGCTGATAGGTCTGAGAGGAAACCCATGGGAGTGGTTGAGGATGTCCTAGTGGGGGTAGACAAGTTCTTCTATCCTGCAGACTTCCTTGTCTTGGACATGAGTTGTAACAGGAGTACATCTCCGATGCCTATTATTCTGGGTAGATCATTCTTGGCCACTACCAATGCATGCATTCAATGCAGGTATGGAATCATGGAGGTCACTTTCGGGCATATGAAAGTTGAGCTTAATGTGTACAACAGTGCAAAGTACCCTCATCTGGACAATGAGGAATGCTTTGCAGTGGATGTACTAGAAGAAATTGTTGAAGAAGAACTGCACACTCTGCTGGAGTGGAGCAACATTGTCACTGATTTAACTGAAGTTTGGAACTTGGTGGAGGAAGGAAGCCTAGCTTTAATGCCAGAAGACATACCCCTTGTGAAGTCTTCAGGCTTAGCAAAGATTCCAATTGGAAACCTACATTGCTGCCCCTTCCTCCAACCAACAATACACCAATCCTGCCATCCATACAACAAGTCCCTGATCTGGAGCTCAAGAAGCTGCAAGAGACATTAAAATATGCTTTCCTCGAGAAAGAAGAGAAACTCCTTGTGATTATCTCCTCTTCTCTTACCAGTGAGCAAGAGGAGGAGTTGCTAACAGTTTTGAGGAAGCACAAGAAAGCAATTGGCTGGACCATTAGTGATCTAGGAGGAATTGATGCATCAATCTGTGTGCATAGGATTCATCTAGAGGAGGGTTCATCACCCTCCAGGGAAAGGTAGAGGAAACTTAATCCTCAAATGCAAGAGGTGGTTCTGAAAGAAATCATTAAGTTGCTGGATGCTGGGGTAATTTACCCCATCTCTGATTCTGAATGGGTGCCTCCAATCCAAGTGGTACCCAAGAAATCTGGCATAATAGTGATCACAATCGACTCTGGAGAGTTGAGACCAGCCAGGGAGACCACTGGCTGGAGAGTTTGCATCGATTATCGAAAACTCAACTCCAAGACCAGAAAAGACCACTTTCCTCTCCCTTTTATTGATCAAATTTTGGACAAGTTAGCTGGGAAGGCTTTTTACTATTTTTTTGATGGGTACTCAAGGTACAATCAAATCCCTGTGCGCCCCCTTGATCAAGAGAAAACTACATTTACTTGTCCTTTTGGCATCTTTGCTTACAGAAGGATGCCTTTTGAACTGTGTAATGCCCCTGCCACTTTCAGAGGTGTATGTATGTCATTTTTTCTGATATGATTGACAAATTCTTGGAAATTTTCATGGATGACTTTTCAGTCTATGGGGATAGCTTTGACCAATGTCTACAACACCTCTATCAAGTCCTACAAAGATGTGAAGAGACCAATTTGGTGTTAAGTTGGGAGAAGAGCCACTTCATGGTAACACAGGGAATTGTGTTGGGCCATGTAGTCTCTAAAGATGGAATTGAGGTAGACAAGGCCAAAGTTGACCTCATTAAAAATCTGCCCCCTCCAAGAACAGTCAAGCAAATCAAATCCTTCCTTGGCCATGCTGGATTCTACAGGAGGTTTATCAAAGACTTCAGCAAAATTACTAAACCATTGTGCCACCTGCTCTGCCAGGATGTGCCCTTTAACTTCTCTGCTAAATGTTTGAAGGCTTTTGAAACTTTGAAAATTTGCCTCACCTCAGCCCCTATACTCCAAACACCTGACTATACCCTGCCCTTTGAGTTGATGTGTGATGCATCTGACTTGGCAATAGGTGTTGTCTTGGGCTAGAGAAAGGATAAGCTGCCTGTGGTCATTGCATATCTCAGCAAATCACTTACTGAAGCTCAACTAAACTATACAACCACTAAGAAAGAGCTTCTGGCAGTAGTTTTTGCTGTGGACAAGTTTATACCTTACCTACTTGGGTCTAAAATTGTCATCTTCACTGACCACTCAGCATTAAAGTACCTACTGTCCAAGAAGGATGCAAAGCCCAGATTGATTAGATGGATACTCCTGTTGCAAGAGTTTGACATCGAAATTAAAGACAAGAAAGGTGTAGAAAATGTGGTGGCTGACCACTTGTCCCGAATTATGTTGGAGAAAGGTGTTGATGACCTTGCTACAAATGATGTATTCCCAGATGAGCAATTATTTGCCATCCAATCTTTAGTTCCTTGGTATGCACATATTGTCAATTATCTAGTTATAGGCAAGATTCCTTCCCATTGGACAAAAATGGATAAAGACCTGTTTTTCTCACAGGTCAAATTCTTTTTCTGGGAGGAACCTTGCTTGTACAAGTACTGTGCAGACCAAATTATTCAGAAATGTGTTCCCGAAAGTGATATCCCCAGTATTCTGGCCATGTGCCATGAAAATGCATGTGGGGGTCACTTTAGTGGGAGAAAAACAGCTGACAAAGTGTTGCAGTGTGGTTTCTATTGGCCTTCTCTTTTTAGAGATGCCCATACACACTGCAAGGCCTGTGAAAGATGTCAGAAATTTGGAGGGCTGTCCAAATGAAATTCAATGCCTTTACAACCCATCCTTGTTGTAGAACTGTTTGATGTGTGGGGTATTGATTTTATGGGCCCCTTTCCTCCTTCAAATGGTTTTCATTTCATCTTAGTGGCAGTGGACTACGTTTCCAAATGAGTAGAAGCCATTGCCACAAGAACTAATGATAATCAGTTTGTCCTCAAGTTCATAAAGCAGAATATCTTCTCCAGATTTGGTACCCCTAAAGCCATTATCAGTGATGGGGGAAACCATTTCTGTGACAGAAATTTCGAGAGCTTGCTCAAGAAATATTCTGTCACCCATAGGATTGCTACTCCCTACCACCCACAAACCAGTGGGCAAGTTGAAATTTTAAATAGGGAAATCAAGCATATCCTTGAGAAGACTGTGAGGATTGATAGGAAGGATTGGGCTGACAAGCTTAATGATGCACTGTGGGCTTATAGGACTGCTTATAAGACCCCAACCTGTATGTCCCCTTTCAGACTGATCTATGGCAAGGCCTGTCATCTCCCAGTGGAGTTAGAACACAAGGCCTATTGGGCCATCAAACATTTAAATTTAGATCTAACTTCTGCTGGTTATCACAGGTTGCTGCAACTATCGGAATTGGAAGAACTAAGGATGGATGCATATGCCAATGCAAGGATTTATAAAGAAAGGTCCAAAGCTTTCTTTGACAAAGGGCTGTTGAGAAAGAGTTTCAATGCTGGTGATAAGGTTTGGCTGTTTAACTCCAAACTTAAATTTTTTTCAGGTAAATTGAAATCCAGATGGGAAGGTCCTTACATTGTCATGTATGTTTCCCCATCTGGTGCTGTGGAAATCAAAGATCCTAAGTCTGGGAGACTCTTGAAGGTGAATGGTCAGAGGCTTAAGCCTTGTTTCAAAAAACCTGCCAACCTTTTGGACACCATTCACTGTCAAGGGGATCCTTCTTCAAACTGATTCCACAGGTGTGTCATTACTGTAGCATAAGTACTTAGTTTTTGGTTGATTTATCTTGCTTTCTTTAGTTTCTATTCTCTAGGATTTGCTAGTGGCCTTATCTGAATTTTACCCTATCTGTTGTGAACTTTTAATGCTTGGCTTGATTCTTACTGCTTTTGAATTGATAGCTTCTGTTGAATGCCTAATGTGGAAGGTCATTTTTGTTGTCCTTGAGTGTACGATTGAGTTTACATGTGTCTAAAGATAGTCATAGGAGAGAGTCATGCCCAGGATTCAACCACAACAAATATGCAAAAGGGCAGAACAGAGAGCACATGCTCTCTGTTTTATACCTCACTGTCGCTGGGTCCAAAATGGATGCTTGGGAGACTATCACGAGATTCATATGCTCTCGCGAGGTTAAAAGAGAAAGCCTGGAAACCTATCACGAGGTTAAAGGAGGAAGTCTGGGAGAAGTTCGCGCAGTTCCCCTGGACACATTCTATTTGCTGTCGCGAGATTCATGTGTAGCTGAGAGCCTCTCGCGCAATTCATATAGAGCCATACATTACCTGTCGCGAGATTATCAGGCTATCGCGAGGTTCACAAGATTAACTGGGAGAATCTCACGCAATTCAATAGAAATATTCCATTTAATGTCGCGAGATTCTAAGTCTGTTGCGAGATTCAAGATGAACCTCAGAGCTTTTCACGCAATCCAAATAGAGCCTTAGGAACCGCTCACGCAATTCACATGAATTAATCTCACTCTGTCATGAGCTCCAAGGACGACTTTAGAGATTGTCGCGCAATCCAGATGTAATCAACACCCTCGCTAGGTTTATTTCCAACCCCGCGACCAGATGTTCCAAAGCGCGCCGAGCTTTGCGATAAGTATTTTAACCCCGCGCTTTGCCCCTTTTTCATTATCTGCTTCCTTCTTCCCTCTGCGAAACCCTAGCTTCTGCCGCTCTCCCCTCTCTCGTCCAGCATCACTCCTACAACTCATCATTCACTTCACAACTCTACAGAGTTTTTCCTATCATCACCCCCATCCATTGCCCTCTGCTCTGAGATCTTGAGGTGCCCTGTGCGTTAAATCAAACCAAACCCTAGCTCTCAGTCTCCATTGCTCACACTAGAGGACAGAGTTAGAAATGGCTCCCAAAATTGCACAAAAGAGAAAGGGGAAGGACAAAGACCCTGCAGAGACCACCCCTAAAAAGGCCAAAACTTCGAAGTCCCCCAAAAAAGGAAAGGAAGTGGTTGAGGAGGCGGCGGTACCAACCACTAAGTTCTCTACCCCTTCTGAGCTCATGGAGTCAATCCCATTAGAGCCTGAAACAGCCTTTGATGTACCCTATTTGAGAAAGAACCTCTCTCTGCCCCTGCAGTACAGTTCATAAGCAAAGTGGGCCTGATGCCATTGATGAGAGAAATTCCAGCACTAGCCTACCCAAGGCTAGTGCACCTATTTTACTAGCACATCAAGATCAAGAAGAACAACGATGGACATGAGTGCTTGCTAGTGATGATTGATGATTTTGATTTGTTAGTGAGCCCTAAGATGATTGCTGAAGTATTGGGCATCCCAGCAACATTCAACCCTAGCTGTGGATATGGCCCCCCTCTGCGTGCATCAATTGACATAATTGCAAGGACCCTAACAAGAGGATTAAAAGCCACCGGGGACTCAATCAGAAGGAGGGAACTAGAACCTGAACTGCTGTTCATTGACCAAGTCCTGTGGAAGAACATCTATTGCTCAGGACATCAGCAGAAGAGGAGAACTCCCATTGCGGATGCTGTCTACTCTTATCACATGGGCCATGGCTTCCATGCAGCTTGGCTAATTTTTGAGGCTATGAAAGACAGTGGCAAAATTAGGGTCAAACAAGAAGCGTCACACCCTATCCTATGCACGAATCATCACCTTGCTGCTGATCAAGGGGGGCTACAAGATAGGAAGGACCGAGCAAACCACCACCCTTACCCCTACTACCTTTGCCAAGAGGGAATGGGGAATTAGCAGGAGCTTGATGGGGGGCTAGAAAAAGAAGATAGCTGAGGCTCAAGTCCTGCCCAAGCAAATAGAAGTGGCAGTCGGATCAGGGTCTACCCCTACTACAATGGAGGTGCCTCCAGAGATTATCACTTCCATCTCTGCAGCAGCAGCCACACCCCCTCCACCTTTTATTCCTGCATCCTCTACCCCTCTTGCATCCATCTCTCATCCCCCTTTGATTCCATTCTCCATGCCCACTCCCCCTTCACCTGTGCTTGGTCCATGGGAGGAATCCCCATCCCATACCTTACCACAGTACATTGCCACAAGTCCCCCCTCTATTCCAACTCAGCCTGCCAGCCCCCCACTCATCTCCTACAAGAAACGAAAACCTACTCAGACCATCCCAACCATCTCCTAGACACCACCCTCACTACCTTCCATCCCCATTAACCCACCCCACCTTGAAGAAACCACCACCCCAGCCATATCTACTATATCTCCTCTCCCCGACATTGACTTAACCCTCAACACATCCATAGGCTTCCAAGCCTTCATCTCTATATTCCTCGAAACCATGCCTACCTACTACACCCCTCTGCCAGACTCCCCAACTACCTCACAAAGACCTTTCCCGTAACCCCACTCTTCCCTCCCTCCACTTTCCAACATGCTCCTTCCTCCCCTTTCCAACCAGTACCCTCTTCTTCCCAAACCCCACCTCCTAGCTTTGACACACTAACCCTCATCCTACCCCTGATCCAAGACATCCAAGCCCAGTTATCCACCAATAACCACAAACAGGACCAGATGCAGGCTAAACTCACTTCCATCCAATCCACCCTACACACCTTAACCACTCCACCCATCCCTACCCCATCCACTTCAACCAGCTTGGTCTTATTCACTGACAAGACCACCCAAACAGACTTCCCTCCTGAATCATTACCCCTCCCACCATCACCATTACCTCTTCCCCACCCATTTCCTTTACCCCCTTTCATAATTCCAATTTTCCATCCCCCATCACCCCCAACTCCTGTTGAGCCTACACCCTTCACCTTTCCCCCTATACCCTCCATCCCCCCTCTTATCCTACCCCCTCCCACATTCTCCGCCAAATCTACCCAAACAGACCCAGAACCTGACCCCATTCCCCCACCACTTGACTTCCCTACTATCATTCCCCCTTCCCCCTAGGACCAAGCACACTTCGCTCCTTCCACCTCCTATCTGCCAATTGCACCAAAACATCATTTCTACAGCCCTCCTTACCTCACCATCCTACATCACATGCGGGCTAATGCTTACCTGAGAAAGGATGTCCTGAGGGGTATGGCCAAGCTACGCCAATCAATTGAGACCCCCCTGCTGGAGAAGATTGATGAGATGATAGAGGCCCACAGAGAGCAAATACTGGGCATCTCCTTGGGGTGAAAAAATATTGTGGAGGAATATATGAAGATGAAAGCTACATCTACTTATTATTAGATAAATTAGGAGTATGAGAAATCCAATGCTGCTGTAGCGACTGCCCGGGCAAGAATGCTTGAAAAATGACTTAACAATGCCCAGGAAATCTAAAAAATCCAAAAGGAGATCCATGAGACTGACGCCCTCAAATTTAAAGTCAAGATAGCCTCATTGGAATCCGCATTGGCCGCTGCCAGAAATGAACCTTACCACCCAACCCCACTCTCTGTGCACGTGCCTCAACTTGCGCCAACTACTACTCCAGCTCCACCTGCCCAGTCTGAAGAGGCACAGTCCCTGGCCAAACCTGAGTCCACTGAAAAAGGAAAGTCACCAGTGGTCCCCACGGAGGAACCCAAGGCTAAAGGCAAAGGAAAATCCCCTGCCACCCCCCCTGCTAAGCGTACAGGCAAAGCCCCTCAAGAACCCAAGGAACCAAAATCTCCCAAAGCACCAAAAATGAGGGTGAGGGCACCTAAAGCTCCAACTGCGGTGAAAACACCAGCTGAGAAGAAAAAGGCAAGGGAGGAAAAGAAGAAAGAGGACGGAGCTGCCCTTAAGGCAAAGGCTAAACAGATGGGCTGGGATTTCCTTACAGATTCTGATTCAGATTAGATCCTAGCTTCTAGATTGTATCTTAGTTTTTTTTTTCTTATCATTCCACTTGTAACTGTTTTTATGCCACGTTAATAGAAACTCTAGTTTTGTCTATTACTCTGTTCTGTGTGTTTCTTTCTGATTGCTTGTTACTTTTGATTTTATTCTTTTTGCCCTTCATGGGAGAAGAGTTTTTGGGGGGATATTTTTCTTTAAACCAGTAATCCATGTTGCGGAGATGGTGTTTATAAAAATTTGTGCAAATACCTGCTTCAGGGATTGCAATGGCGTCCTCTTCAAATTGATGTGCCATGATAAGTGTACCTCGCGAAGATCCCCAGCTCAGCTGTGCGAGAAATGCCCTTTCCTCATCACTTATTGCTCCTCGCGAGGATCCCCGAGCGATACACTTACCCCTTTAATTTCCATGCCTATCTTTGGACATTCATTTAATGCTACTTCTCATTTTTAAAGAGCCAGTTGTGTATTTTCTTCTTTCCCCACACAACCCTCATTTATTCCCAACTATGAAAAGGGGCGTAATTTCAATTCCGCCGATTCATGTTCCCTCGTCCCTCTCTTTTAAACCGGCCCTCAGACCCTTTTCATCTCATCCCTCCTCTTCGAATCATAGAAGTCCATACCTCCTCACACAAATGGCGGATGACAGCCCCTTTGGCTTCTCAATCAAATTTTACCCCATCTGGGACGATCCCCCACCACCTAAGGAGCCGGACCCCTTGCAATATCTCTAGGATGAGTATGACAAGGTCCAACGGATCCTGGCCAAGGAGGAAAAGAAAAAGAAAAAAAGAGAGAAGTTAGAGGAGAAGAAAAAGAAAAAAAGAGAGAAGCGAGAGAAAAAGAAAAAGAAAAATATGGCACCACCTGCATCTCCCCCTCCATCTTCCTCCAACCCTCCCCCGGCTACACATTAACCCCCCCCCCCCCCCATTTTCTCTTTTCTTTTTTCCATCTTTTTGTCATATTTTCTTTTTATTTTAATGAAAGTTTTCTTTTAGTTCCATACTGTTCAGTTTTGCATTTTTATTTCTCTCTCTTCTTATGTGTTTGTTTTTGTATGTTTCCTTGGATTCTACCGTTTATTCTCTGAACTAGTGAGGACACTGCTCCTCCTAGGTTTGGGGGTGTGGTAGGTAGGTCTGCCAATAACATAGTTAACTTAAAGTGCAGCAGAATCATGTGAGTAACATAGAAATGGAGCTGTGTTCACTTAAGAATTATGAAAATTAAGGAATTTAAAACTTTTTGCAGATCTTTAGACATTATAAATTTATAAAATTTCACATTTCCATGATGAGAACACCAAGAAAACTCACTGGTATCAGCACTTAGTGAATCATTGAAGAAAGAAAAAGGTAAGGACATACTTAAAAGTTCAAAGGAAGACCATCACCAGTGAGAATTGGGCCTACATAATTTTTTTTTATTTGAGGAGTGATTGAGGCAAATTTCTTCTAGCTTTAAGGACTGGCTGAGTCAATGTGTTCACTGAAAGTTAGGTAACTCCAAGTTGAAACAACTGATAGCACTCATGACACTTAGGAAAGGATCAAGGCCTTCTCTTGGACAGTTTGAGCCTAAATAGACCAAACCCTAAAGCAACTGCCCTTGTTCATACACTCTTTGAGCTTCAAAGTCTAATTTTCTTCAAAAACACACCCGAGTACTTGTACCTGAACCTATGGATCTGATTTAGCCTTACCCTCACTCTGAGAAGTTAGAAGGTAAAGGAGAAAGAGTTAAAGATGGACTAGCTAGGGTCAACATTGGATGAGTGGAGAAGAATTATCTGAAGTTCTAGCAGTATAACAACTGAGGAAAAAGGTGGCAATTCATCAAAGCAAAAATAAAAAAAATAAAAAGAAGAAACTTGCACCAGAAAGAAAAGAAAATAATAATGAAGAGGAGTAAGAGAGGAATCAAGAGGAAACATTCATTGAAAAAAAAAAAAAATCAAACAAGAGGAGAAATTGATCACTTCAAATATGAAGATTTCAAAGAAGATGAAAGGAGCTGAATTAAAGAAGGTGAAGTCATGAATCACCTCCTGCACCTACTGATTTCTAAATTTCAAACCCCTTTTTTTCAACCTTCCAATTCTTTTTATAACCCAATACCATAATCCACATTACAGCCCAGTTAAAGCCCTTGTGATTCAAAGTTGAATGAGTTGTCATGTGGAGATAATGAGTTGTCCAATCTATGGTAAAAATCTGCCAATGATGCTAGAACTTGAATGCTATGCCTATGCTCATGCTTACAGACCCATTTGGGGGATGTAACTGCTCTTGAGCTTGAGAGACAATGAAACTCTCAAAAGTTCTTTGTGAGAGTACGCCCTGGAGAGTTTTGGGTCTGATATTGAATGTATTGGGCATGACCTACAACCTAATTTTTAATTTAATGGTGAGCTCAGTGCTAACACACATGCGTAGTTTCCCTGTTGTGAACTGATTGGAAATGTTGTGCTATCATGTGAAGTTTATGTTGCTTAAACATCTGTGCAGACAATGTATTTTAAAATTTCCTATATTTTTACCGATTCAAGGGTGAACTGATACTCTATTTCTTGACTGCTAACTTGACAATCTTGCACTACTGTTAACTGTTTATTGAGAAGTTTATGGGTATCTTCACTGAAAACCTCAGGAGACTTCACTCCTCCACTAGGGATGACCTAGGGGTTTAAAAGGCTTGGTACATATGCTAAATGTATCCATGCTCCCTACGAAAGTGGCATTTAATTTCTGTAGATTTTTAGTGTAGCTTTGCTAAGGGACTAGCAAAGATTAGGTTTGGGGGTGTGTTAAGACCTGAAAAGTACAACTTTTCACCCCTTAACTTAATCTTTGTTGGACCCTTAATCATTTAATAAAAGTATTTTAAGCCTGTTCTGTAGGTAATAAACAGCAGCTGCAATAAGGCCTTAATCCTGCTAAGGAGCCCACTTTTGCCCCAGAAGTCTCCTAGAAGAATGGAAGACAGAGAGCCTGACTGCATGAAGGCAGAGCACAACAGCAACAAAGAAAGAAATGATCCTCCCGCAGCTATCGCAAGGTTCACATGACTCGGAAAGCCTGCCTCGCGCAATCCTCGCGAGTTTCCCATGACATCATACCAATTATTCACGCTGTTCTCGCGCTGTTTAGTGACAGAAGAGCTCCTGCAGCTCTCGCGAAGCTCAAATATAAATGATTGCGCAGTCTCGCGTAGCTCAAGAAAGTAGCTCCCAAACCTCACGCAGTTCAGCCAGATCAGCCGAGGAGAGAGAGCTCCAGATATCTCTACGCGCAACTATCGTGCAGTGGCCGCGGGATGCAAAACTTTAAAAAAACCTCTCGCACAGTTCAGAGACCAACGCACATTACGTCCTCGCGAGGATCATCGCAAAGATCCATTGAGAAATAAATTGCTCGCGCGATTCTCGCAGGAAAGTACAATCCCGCGAAGACCAGAGCAATCCAGCGAGGATTCAATGCTCTATCGCGCAACTGCTTTAGCTGCAACTAAGACAACCCCGCGATAGCTAGAATTTCAAGCTAATTCAATCTCGCGAACACTGTGCTACCACACGACAGTCTTGGAAACCAGTGCTACCTGGCGAAGCTCTGAACTCTAACTCTCCCTCACCTCTGTAGAGGACATTCTGGGAACTTCCAGCAATTAGGGCATGCATTCCAATGCTCCAAGTTCTGTGCACGCACCCCGAGGCATCTAAGGAACAGTATTAGGCCATGTGGCATCATTAAAATTAGGGTTTCCTAACCCTAATGCGCCACCAAACTAACTGCTATATAAACCTAAGCCTGGTTTAGGTTTAGGGGCCTCTCTTAGAATAAAATCTTGTCTATCTTCTTCTTGCAGTAGCTATAGATCTCTAGTAAGGTTTAGGTAGATTTCTTTTTACTTTTTATTCTCTCCATAGCCCAGCACTAGCTGTCTATGCCTTTGTATGACTATTTGGAATAGATTAATGGAGTTTTATGATAGGGTGTTTTACATTTATGGGATTATGGATTTTGTGAGTTGTTACGTACATAAGGTCAAGCTACCTCGAGATCCTCCATTGCTAGGATGTATTGCAAGCAATGGAGGACTGATATTATGGTTTACTCAGATCCAAGTGATCCGTTTGTCTGGGCTAACATGCTCCCATACAGGCCTAGCCCCACCACAAGACCCACTAGATCTGAAGTTCCCATGGGAGCAATGAGCTTTTGTAGCCTTGTGAATATGGTGGTGGCAGCAATGTTTCTTATTCTATCTTGAGCTTTGTGAGGAGGATAGCCTCTGGGATAGTTTGTGACCATTTAAGTGGACAGGTTATAGCCTTAGGGTGAAGCCAACCCATAGACTCAAGACAGATTGTTCTTCTCTGCACTTGTGCTTGTAGCCCTGTGAGAGATTGTGCTAAGACAAACTCCCCTGTATGTGTATAGACCCGCCATCAGATGGCAGATCTTGTTTGGTTATAGAGATTGTAGGCTTGCGACTGGATCACTGCAGTCTCTCCAAAGTAGTGGACAGCTGGATCTAAGGCTGCACTCAAACTCTTGCTGGTTCTATGTGTCTTGGCTAACATGCTCCCATACAGGCCTAGCCCCACACATAGCACTTTAGAGGTTGAGGTTCCCTATGGATTCTTGTGCTTGTAGTCTGGATGAAGTAGTGCCTACAATGATAAACTTGTTCTGACCCATCTCTGGACTGTGGTTCCCCAATTGGATAGTCTGTGACCATTTAAGTGGACAGGTTATAGCCATAAAGGGATTGGATCATGGCACAGAGATGAATTAGATTCTTTCTCCTCAGTGGTGATAATGTAGCCATTGGGCAGGACTTCTATAGCAGCAGATCTGAATTTGAGTCATGAAACCCATCAGATCTGAACCTAATACCATACTTCTCACCCTTTTATATTTATTTTCTCACTCCATCTTCTTTCTTAACCCTTTCTATGATTTAGACATTAGGATACCTTAGAATTTAGATTTTAGTGACCCTAAATCCCCTTCCATTTAGGATTGCCAGATCTGTAGTCAGATCTGGAGGGCCTACTAAAGGTGGCTCCCTTGGAGCTTAAGATCAACTTCCCTGTGGGACAAACTTTTACTTATCAAAACTTGCTACAACAGGCCCTGTATCTTGCAGGATTGTGCATATTTTAGGCTTGCTGCTCTGTCATTTTCAATCCACCTTTCATTCATTTTCATTCACCCCATTCCTATCACTGTCTTCAATAAAGTTAGTAGCAAGAACTTAAAAATAGCCCAACAGATAGGGCTGAGCGTTTCTGTAGGGCATGGGCTGCTAGGGCTGCTACTGCTGCTGGCTGGGGGTATCCATCTTGTCTCCACCTAAGATTGGGGTGGTTCCTCCATTGATAACTAGCAGCAGGCTACTGTCCATAAGACTGAGCTGTAGGCACATGCTCTGTTATAAAATCAGGAAATTGGTCAGCAGATGGGCATTCTTCCACGGGATGAGCGGGGGACTGACATATGGCACATGCCTCCTCCACTCTAGCAGCCACAAGTGACTACATTGCTCCCATCAGCCTATCAAATTTCAGAGTTAAGCTGTCCACTTTCCTTTCCAACTCACTTGGCACATTCACTTCATATATCTTTCCTCTTGAGGTGTTCTCTTTCATCAATTTAGGAGGCTCTAGATCTCTTGCTAAGGTTTTTCTTTGCATAGAGTTCTCACTGATGATGTCAAAGAGCTCCCATGCTTCCTCAGCAGTTTTATGGAGATAGGTGCCACCACAGGAGGCATTTATCATATCTCTGCTTTTAGCACCAATTCCTTGATAAAAGCTTTGAACCAATTATCATTCAGGGAATTGATGGTGGGGGCATTTCTTGAGGAGTTCCTTAAATCTCTCCCAGGATTGATGAAAGTCATCAGTTGGATCTTGGGTAAAAGAGATGATACCCTTCCTCAATTGACTGGTCTTTGACATAGGAAAGAATTTGGCCAAAAACTGACATTGGAGATCACTCAGATCGAATATCGTTAGGTGGAAGCATGGACAACTGTGTCCAGCTCGCCCTTTAATGAAAAAGAAAAGAGCCTCATCCTAGTTGCCTCCTCCCCCAAACCTGTGATGTTGAAGGTAGTGCACAGTCCTAAGAATTCATCTATATGCTTATAAGGGTCCTCTTTGGTCAGGCCATGAAATGAGGGCAACATCTGAATGATGGAAGATTTGATTTCATAGTTTCCTTGAGCAGTAGGGAACTGAATGCAGAAGGGGGAATTGTAGATCCCTGGTGCATTAAATTCCTTGAGAGTTCGAGGTTGCTGCTGCTCACCCATTTCAACAAATTCAATTTCAACGGCTGTGGATGTAGTTGGTCTGGATCTGAGAAGTCTTTCATCCTCTGGATTTAGTAGAATAATCTGAGGTTGAGGAGTTCTCCTACCAAACATACAACACTCACAAACTGAATGGAGAATAAATCCTCACACAACTGAAAGAAGCAGCACAATTGACTAATTAATCTAAAAAAAATTAGTAGATCTGAAAAATATACAGGGGAAAAAGGGATGCAAACTATAGAGCAGCCTTCAGCAAGGCTCTCCTCTCACTCTGTACTCAGATTTGATGTAATGCACACAAAAAAAATACTGAAAAATAGCAAAACATACAAATGCAATTAGTAAAATCAAACGCACAATTACAGATTTATAAAACAAAACTAGATCTACCAAATTCCCAAACACCTCCCTGGCAGCGGCGCCAAAAACTTGTTGGGGAATTCTAGTGTGCTGATTTATGGTGTAAACATCCAGAGAAAACAGAGATGGGTTCAGCACAGTTAGGAAATCCTAGACCTGCAAGATACAGGGTCCTTTGTAGCAAGTTTTAAAAGTAAGGGGAAGTCCACAGAGAGGTGGTTTGGAATTAGGTAAATCTCCAGATCTGTAAGAGATCTGGCACCCTAACTAATATTGATCTAGCTAAAAGACAGGGGAGAGATTAGATTGGAGTTTCACTTAATCTAAACTACAATAAAGATGCAGATTGTCTTAGATCGAATCTAGAGCCTTAGGTCTTGCAGATGGAGGGTTTAAAAACTCAGAAAATGGAGAAGAACATCTTGGAGATTGTTTTTACTGCAATCAGGTTGACCTAAGCATATTACAGGGGTTCAAAAGCACACAAGTCCCTCAGCTGGCCATAAGCATAGCTGTAGGGTATAAATTCCACTCCAAATTACAGGATCCACCTGGCCTTAAGGCTATGATCTGTCTACTTTAATGGTCACAGACCATCCTATAGAATTTATCGAATCCATGGATTGCAGCAGATGAATCCAATTGAGGCCTGAGCTTAGATTTACCTTAAGGCTATGATCTGTCCACTTTAATGGTCACAGACCATCCTAGAGATCTCCTATAAAGCCAGAGCCTCAATTAGAACAATTAAAACCACTACAGATGCTACAACTTCTAGGTCACAAACGCAGGAAATTACAGGGATATCAGATCCAGGGAATTCAGATGATATCCAAGAGGTCTACCAGTTAAGTGGGTGAGCTGATCAAGCAACTCCTCTACACAAATCCGATTGAGCACCAAAAGGAATCAAAAGAGCTTTAGATCTAATTAAAACATTGAAAACAATATTTACATTGCAAACAAGGTCACTCTTATAATGGAATGCTCTCAGATCTGTAGTCTGTGTAGCAATTAACCCCAGCAGCACTCTTAACCTTACCCAATCACAGATCTAACTCACTCCTTGCTGCTCCTAGGGAATTAGCCAACCATGGTTGGGCTAAAGGAAGGAAAATAGAATCTCGTTGTAAGCTCTGACCTCCAAGAAATTGTTCAGAATTTCGATCCTCCCCAATGGCAATCGAGGATCTCTATATATAGCTTTCTCCTCTGTTTTTCCCACCAAAAATCCCTTCTAGAAGGTCGTCAGAGTTTGTTAGAGTTCTGTTAAAGCACGTGGGTCGGTTAGGGCTTTCTAGGGCATCTTCTAGAACCTCGCGTCGGTCACCAAAGTGCCTCGGTTTGCATGCAGCAGGTTACCAAATCTCAGCGTGTGCATAATATAGTTTTTGAGGAGTTCAACACACGATTTCGACAGGTTAAAAGTAAGCTTGTAGTCCCTTTCGATAGTTTCCCTGGTCTCTTCGACAGGTATCGATAGGATGAGTTTTCTCTTTGAAGCTTCAGGGTTCTTAGTCCATTATCTAGAGTATTCGATAGGTTGGCTGAGTAGTTCGATAGGTCCAGAGGTCCTTTTCAACAGGTTCAGCTCTGCATGCCGTGATCCCGATAGGTTGGCTCTCATTCCTATCGAAAGGCTTAAGCATCCTTCGATAGGTTCAATTTCAGCATCTTCATTTCGATAGGTTCAGGAAGCCTTCGGCAGGTTCTCTTTTTCTCCTCAGGCAAGCTTTTGATAGGATGAGCTTTCTCTTTCATTCATCTGCTCGACAGGTTGAGGGATCCTGTTGAATTGCTCTATCCGCACGAATTCAGCCTTCTTTAGCCTTCAGATCCTATCGAAAACTTCTTTAACTGCACGAATTCTTCCTTTCTTTGCTTTCAGCTCCTATCGAACTCTTCAGGTGACCAATCAATAGGACATTTTCAACCTATTCTCACTTTCTTCGCCTTGCCCTGCTGTAGCCACGCGCTCCAAGGGTTCAATGATGTGCTACCCTTGGGTGTGCTATTGCTGAGTTCGTCCTGTGCTGAGAGATGGATTCTTTATGGGCATTCTTAAGTGGTTTTCTGTATTATTACTAGCTTTTACTACTATCTACAAAAGGCACTCAACAGAGGGTTATTAGTGTGCTTACAAGTCTGTGAATGGTCAGATAAAAGGGTGAAAAGTGGCATTTTTCACCACTTAACATATAGGAAGTCACATTTTGGGCGAGTTGTCATGGTATAAGGGTTAGGAAGTGGGGGATGATGGGTTCTTAGTATATGGTTTCATATTTGGGTTAGGTTTAGGGTCAATGGTAGTCTCGGCGGATGTTCCAATATTAGATACAGTTCGCTGGAGTTTCAAGTTTTCTCGGTTATGGACGAAGGAAGAAGAAAGGTTATGAATTGGTTTTAGTCTATGGATGGGTAAGGATTTATAGAGAAGAGTATTGAACCATCACTTTGAGTAATTGTCTATGTTTAGGTTCCTAGGCTAGGGTGGTTGGGAAGTGGTGGAATTGAATGCGGTTTTTGTCCGTTCCTATACAATTTTAAATGGGTTTCAATTCTAATGCTCCCGATAAGATTGATCACCAGGTTCTCCTGTTCCCCAGAATTGTCGTTTGCAATTCTGGATAACGACCATGAGAATCTGCGACTGGAAAATTGTACTCGCTATGATTGGACTCTATATTCACGAGAAATCGCAAATTCATGCGCTTTCAGTGATTAAAAACAAATAAAAGAGTCTTTATGATTCAGTGATATTGTATAAATCGTAAAAGGGTCATTTCAAAAGTATTTATGTACATATGTTACATGTATTTAGTACGGGTGAGTTCATAGCTCGACAAATTCAGGAGGAATTCAATGACGATCAAGGGGAGTTGATGTTCCTCCCATAAAAGTATTTCCTCCTGGGG
Organism: Chloranthus sessilifolius; assembly: GCA_021018995.1. Taxonomy (NCBI): domain Eukaryota; kingdom Viridiplantae; phylum Streptophyta; class Magnoliopsida; order Chloranthales; family Chloranthaceae; genus Chloranthus; species Chloranthus sessilifolius. The sequence goes on from CM037596.1 coordinate 48,489,095, forward strand.
TGCCAATTGGCCATGAGGAAGAAGAATTACTCTCTCTCGAGTTAATCAGAATGGTTAGTTGCTCAACCTGAGTTTCTAACCTTGTAATGGTTTCTAGGAGATTATTGAGTAGCTGTGTTTGAATCCGGCCATGCTGCAGCCAACTATCGGCTATCTGTGATAAGGCTTCTTCCATTGCGGTTTGGTCTTGGGTTTGTGTGGGGTAAAATACAGGAGTGTGTTGAGGAAAATTTTGAGTTAGGCCACGGTTGGGTTCATAGGCTTCTCCTTATTGAGATGTTGGACGTGATTTTATATCCACCAGAGATTGAATTTTTGTCTTCCAAAGTTATAATTTTGGATGGCAATTCTTCATTGCTTTTAATTTGTATAGCCCTCTCTGCCTAAGAGGTATACTCCTTAAGGTCTTTGATTCAATCTCTCCCGGTGCTTGGCATTACATTGGGTTCTCACTAAAGTTCTCAAAGAGTTCCCATGCAGTCTCAGTAGACAAAGTATAGAACATCCTCCCACTGGCAATATTGACTATGTGCCAAGTTCTGTCATTCAGACCTTCATAGAAAGTGAGGACTATTTGCCAACGAGGGACTTCATGATGAGGACACCTATATAAGAGATCATTGAGGCACGTCTTCCCCTCCTGAAGAGATTCATCCGGAGATTGTTGGAAAGTTCTAATAAGATACCGGATTTGATTCGTTCTGTGTATTGGGAAGTATTTTATAAGAAATCCTCGTTCCAAGTCCTCTCAATTGGCGAACGAATTATGAGGCAAAGAATGCATCAACTACTTGCCTCATTCTAAGATAACATGAAAATAGCCTTAAAATAAGGGATGTTTCTGGCAAATTTTGGATACGGATAAGGTTGCACACTTTTATAAATTGTCTTAAATATGAATAAAGATCTTCATCCCTTAGCCCACAGAATATTGGAAGTACTTGAAATATTTTGGGCGTAATTTTAAAAATCTCATTACCGATCATAGGGGCTGATTGTATACATGGAGGAGGTACATAGTAGTCCCCCATCATTTTAGCCATAGGTCACTTTACTCCTGCCATATTCGTCTAGAATTTGTGATGGGGCAGGTTGCCTAAAACACCTAAAAGTAAGTTTCTCTACTTTTATTTTGAATTTAAGTGATTTTTATTTTAGAGAGCAGGGAGAGAAACAAATCTGAATTTCTAATTCCTGTGGCCCGCAAAAGTGTTGAAAGATTAAGAAGAGATCAAAGAAAAATAAAAATATAAAAATATATAAAAAGAGAAAGATAAATATTGGTTTCTAAAAGAATAAAAATAGAAATAAAGAAAAATTCCATTTCCCCGGCAACGGCGCCAAAAATTTAGCTGCTGGTTATATGTGTTCTAATTAAATTCAAGTCTTAACCTATTGCAGCGTACAATGGAAATTATAGTACTAGCATAGGATCGTTCCCATGAGGAAGTTTGTTTATCTAGTTATTTCTGATTTATATCTTCTAATTAAATCCTTATTTTAAAACTTCTATTTATCTTTCAGATCTAATCTACTAGAGAAATATGAATAAAAGAATGGTTTCTTAATCTAAAGTGCATAAAATAAATCTAAATCCTCCTTTTGATTAAGGTCGTCAATCATAATCTTCAGCTTTTGGATATTTATGAATTTAAATAGTACCGTTATACTAAATTTCTAGTCTCTTAGCATTGGTCGTCAATCAAGTCTAAGATCCTATCAATATAGATTTAATCTAATCAACAACTTCCTAAAATCTGGGCATCAATAAAACTTTAGAAAACTAAAGATGGAAAAGTAAAAACCGTTCCACTAATCTTCAAATTTTAACCTGAGTCATCAATTCAAATTAAAACTTGAAGATGTTTATAAAGTAGGAAATAAAAGATAATAAAATCTATCTAGAAAGCAAAGTAAAATATATCCTTCACCCCTCAGCCGTAGTCATCAATTGCTCCAGAGAAACTACAGATATCTAAACTAATCTTCAACACTCAATTGCAGTCGTCAATTTCTCTTGAGGAACCTCTGATATCTAATCTACTCTAACTATATTATACTACTTTGATCGAAAGAAAATCTAGCCTCAGGCGTCAATTGATGCTGAAATTCTTCGATGATTATTCCTATGCCGAGCCCTCTTCTTTATAGATCATAAGGAGTTGGTTTACAAAGATCTAATTCTAATAAAAGAAACTACTAAAAATAAAAGTATCCTAATATAACTCTAATTCCTAATTTTATTATTCTTCCTTACTGTCTTTAGTTGATGCGCTTCTAGAAGGTTCTTTAGTCTTCAACAGTAGAGTCCTTCAGAGTTTATCTTCATCAATCTTCTCAGATCCGTAGTTCACCAAACTCTTAATTTCAGAGATCTTCCAATTTAGTATATGGCGGTGATAATCTTCACTCACATAATCAGCAGTAATAGATATAGTAGCAGGAAAGCTTCTATTATAACAATCATAGATAACGATTTTCCACTATTTCTTCTTTTGTCTAGAAATCGTCAATCACAATTGTCTATTTCTATTCTCACTTCTTTGGAAAATCGTAAATCATGATTTTCTACTTTTTGTGGCTTTCTTACTTGGATGATTTCTTATTTTGAACGATTGCTTTTCTTTTATCTTTTGTCGCTTTCTGACGAATTGTCTTTTAAAGAATCGTAAATTACGATTTCTTAGCTTTCAGCTGTTGGCGAATCGTCTTTAATGCTCAATCGTCTTTTTATTATTCTTTGAGTTCATTTTGACAAAGATTAACACTTAGGCTCTTTTTTACTATTTATCTTTAATATATGCACACATACTTAACTTATTAATAGCAAACTAAAGCCTAGCATCACTAAGTTAAGGGTGATAAAATGGTAAATTATGTGACCGATCAAAATGTCTCTTTGAATTTGAATCACACTTGACTTTTTAATCTTGTGAAACTCGACCTAAGAAACATGATTTTCAAGTTCGTCTTGACATGAGAAGAAGTCTTTGTATATTTCGTCTGATATGAAAATGACATGACTGCTTTGAGAATGAAAATGGCTTTGAAGCATGTCCTTGATTCAAAATGAAATGCTTTTGGAAACTTGTATTTTATACCTGCATTTTGATGAGAAACTGCTTTGTTGTCATTTGAATCTATGCATAAGATAATAAATATAATTGTTCTTGAGTTCCTCTATTGAGCTTGAACTGTAGCTCACCCCTCGACTATACGTCACAGGTGCAGGTCTTAAGTGAGAATCCAGAGCTTGAGGCAAATCCTTTACTGTTGGTTGGTGGATTTGATCTCGATTTAGTTGTGGGTTTTGAGGTTTGGACTTGGTACATCTAATCATCTGGTAGACTAGTAGAATTAGATTTTGAATGTACACCTCTTGTGTAGACATATTGTACATCACTGTTTAGGTGATAGTTGATGATCGGCCATCACCGGAGGTTTTATATTGTTAGCCTGTAATTTATATAAAGATACAATCTTCTTTTTCCTGCCATATGTATTAATTGCTTTGAATTTTGCGTTGTGTGGATGTACCAAAATTCTCTATTCGAATCATGACCTACGACCCGACGGTCCGAGTTTTCTCATTTGACAAAAAAAAAATGTGTTGGGAAAATCCGGGATGTCACATCTAGTTTCCTATTTCTACTCTAAAATGGGGTTGTGGCCCGTTATTCTAAGGAGGATTGGCTCATTTCTCGGACACCCTCCGTAAGCTCCCTTGGGTAAATCGGCTAGGCTATGGGTATTTTTGAAAGATTGGGAAAGGTTAGAGATCTAATAATTGGTTCTAGGCTATGAATTTGGGCATGGGTTTCCTAAGGGTTATCTAAGGCTAAGGGTGCTTCTCCTTTGATACTTCTTCGAGAGTCAAGGCTAGCAGGTCAGTACCCCTAGCTTGACTACTTGAAGTTCCTAGAGAACTGTCTGCAATTCTAGAAGTCTAGAATGCAACTCAACCCCTTTCACTGAGAACCTCAAAATTTCTAAAAGGAAGAAGCTCAAAAATTAGAATTGTGTGTTGAATGGTTGTGGGGTAGGGGGTTTTTATAGGTATATGGGTAATTACTCGCATAGGGGCATGTACGCCATTAGTGAATTGTGCGCATAGCTGTCTGCGTGTAATTGAATTGTGCACATGATCCCATGCGCATAATTAACTTTCAGTCGGTTACTAACTTAGGAACGACTGGCTGATTGACTCAGCTGGGAATCCTAGTTCCAACTCGCTTGGAACCAATTACGCGTATGGTACCATGAGCGTAATCGAATTGCGTGTATGGAATCATGCGCATAATTATGGAATGCGGGTGGTTCAAGGAATCATAGTCCTGGTCCAATTGTGGATCAATTAAGCACGCTTAGTGATGTGTGCAATCGATTGGGCGCATGTAGCTATGCGTGTAATCAAGGATCATAGGCGGTGCACGGAAGGTGTGCTCTAGTCCAATTGGATTGATTGTGCGCAAGAAGTCTCGTGTGCAATCAAATTGCGTGCTTGTATCCAAGCGCGTAATTCAGGATCCTCTTGGGCCAAGTCGAGTTTGAGTCTAAGGGTTGAGGTTTCAACCCAGAACTCTCCCATATACTATCTATAAGGTGTATGAGTCCCGTATGTGGGTTTCCTAAGGGTTTTAAGGCTTTTGGAAAGGGTGAGTCCCTTTCCGGAAGTCGTGGGCAAGGTTGAAGGTTGATCGAATAGGTTCGTATATTCCGAGAGGGCGAAAACGGGGTGTCAACAGATAGGTTATGGTGAGGAGTGCTAACATTGTGCATCATGTAAAACACATCAAACACCATTAAATACAATTAAGAAAATTTGGGTCATTACAGACCAACCCTTCACGGATAGCGGTCATGAAAGGCAAGATTTACTATATATGGTGGACATCTACGATCAATCCAAGTGGCCCAATATGGAGCCCATCTTGGCACAGTATCTCAAGTAAAGAATCATGCCTATGAAACGATAGCAACTATCTGATTAACATGTTGAAAAAATATGCAACAACACGGTAGAGTGCATCATTAGAATAGATCAAGGTCTCCAATTAATGTGATTATTTGGACCAATGCGGCCCAATTGGATCTAGCCCTTTCACTGACTTGGATCCCTCTCAAGAGCCGCTAATCGCCTAGAAGTAGGGCTATCAACAGGTCAGATTGGTCAAAAAATTTGGCTACCTGAGGAGAAATTGGCATATGCTTAACCCGAACCGATGCAAATCAAAGGTAAATGCTCGACCTAACTCGAAAACCCGATCTAACACCAAACTAGACCTGGCGAAAACCTCCCTATTATATATGGGATAGACACTCCTAATTGTCATTTAAACACCCACTACAAAAAAGGCACCCTACGCCGACGGCTGCCATTCGTCGGCGTAGGTATTTGCTGAGAGCTGGAATTAAATAATCGTAAACCATTTATTAGCTGATGATCTTGAAAATGCATATGGTCAAAGTGAAATTTCATCAATTGAAAGGCTATGGGTCCAAAAGTCACACTTTTTGGGAGATTCAAATCATCCAATCCATGCACTCTAAAACCAGCAGTTGTTCTTAATTTTGATGGCTGATATTAAAGTCCGTCGTGCGGATGGGTTAAATCCATGTAGAAGCATGATCCTTTAGCTGGGACATGTTGTAAAGATGGATTACCAATTGGGTATTTTAGATTGATAATAGATGTGTCACATGGCACAATGGTAAATCATACTTCAATTGTATGATATAAAAGTGACATTTTAAAGGTGTAAGATCATTTAAATAACATTTGGTGTCCAAATATCGGTCAATAGTCATTATCCCCTTGCATATATAATAATGAGTCGAGACCAATTGCATTGATCCATTTTTCGCCCTATCGACTCAACAAGACATGTTTATTTGCCTGACCCGATAAAAAACTTGAATCGATTGGGTTATGTAAGGGTCGACCCATCCCTTTGACAACTGTAAGTCGAAGGATAAAAGTGTGTTATATAGACCGAAAAAATGTGTAAAGTGCACATGAAAAGTTATTTATCCAATAAAATAAGCGGCTGCTAGTAAGGTTGCGAGACCCTATAACCCCGCGCCTACCAAAAACAACATATAAATGAACTAAAATATAGTTGATACTTGTTTGACTCCTTTGAAACAGACCATGAAGATCACTTTTCGTTCCAATCTTCCACAAAATTGGTCTGGAAATTATGACCATATCATGGGACGGTCTGTTTTTGATCCACGTGACATGCATCTAATAAAAGTACCAAAAAATCATGCGTCACACCTAACACTCACACGTCATATTTAGGCATGTGTGACACGTAAAATATAAAACTGACCGTTTAATGATATGCTCATGATCTTAAGATCGATTATGCAGAAGTTCGGAATGAAATATCATCTCCGACGTCTGATTCAAAGCAGTCAACAGTTTCCAGGTTTATTTAATGGGGGATTTTTAGTATTTGGTGTGTGTGTGTGGGGGGGGGAGGGGGTGCTCGACACCTAATTTCTATTTTATGAGCTTGCGGTCCTCGTGGAGAATGGCCTTCGGGTGTTCTCTAATAAAACAGGCATCATGCGCGCTTTCACCGCATAATTTATATAATTTGGAATTTGAGGTCATTCTTGAGATATCAACATCAAAGACCATAAAATCATTAAACTTAAGAGTGTTAGACTCAACTTATCTGTTGTGCAAGTCATCCCAGCCCTCATGGCTTGTGTATTTAGTAACTGATTCCACAAAATGAGATTCACAATTTTTTAATTATTCTTTTTCTTCGATTTCTACTTTTGGATTTGGAGTTTTTCTTCCATAGGGTATCGTTCTGATTCTACTATCGTTTCTTTTTCTACTATTTATGATCTCAACTGCTGTTGTCGATTAAGGTGCAATTTTGTTTTCTCCTAATCCTCTTCTAAGCTACATATAAGGTTTTCTTTACAAAAAAAAAAAAAGGCTATAAGTTTGAGTGTGCTTTTTGTTATTTTTATACACTAGTTCATTTGTTTTTGTCTGCTGAAGCCGTTTGTTTTGATGGGTTTTCGTCCATTGATTGATGATTTTGTAGAAGTAATTAGTTCGAAAGTGGAGAAGTTTTTTTTTTATTGAATTAAGTAGTTCGAAATTGAAGCTGGTCTATCCTTTTGTTTTTATATTATATATATCTAAAAATAAAAGAAGAAAAGAAAGCTGGTATGGAATATGGTTTTGTAGAACTAGTTGGTGTGAGAGTTTCAATTCTTTATTATTCTTGAAAGAATCCCCCCCCCCCCCAACCCACACACACAATTATTTGGTGTGTGGGTGTGTGGGGGGGGGGGGGGGGGGGGTGTGTTTTTTTATAACTAGTTCGAAAGTTGAGAAGTTTATTTTTTTTATTGAATTAACGAGTTTGAAATTGAAGTTGGTGGGGGGAGGGGGTGTTTTATAACAAGTTTGAGGGGGTGTTCGACGCCTAATTTCTATTTTATGAGCTTGCAGTCCTCGTGGAGAATGACCTTTGGGTGTTCTCTAATAAAACAGACATCATGCGCGCTTTCACCGCATAATTTATATAATTTGGAATTTGAGGTCATTCTTGAGATATCAACATAAAAGACCATCAAATCATTAAACTTAAGAGTGTTAGACTCAACTTATCCGTTGTGCATGTCATCCCAGCCCTCATGGCTTGTGTATTTAGTAACTGATTCCACAAAATGAGATTCACAATTTTTTAGTTATTCTTTTTCTTCGATTTCTACTTTTGGATTTGGAGTTTATCTTCCATAGGGTATCGTTCTGATTCTACTATCGTTTCTTCTTCTACTATTTGCGATCTCAGCTGCTGTTGTCGATTAAGGTGCAATTTTTTTTCTCCTAATCCTCTTCTAAGCTACATATAAGGTTTTCTTTACAAAAAAAAAAAAAAAGCTATAAGTTTGAGTGTGCTTTTTGTTATTTTTATACACTAGTTCATTTGTTTTTGTCCATTGAAGCCGTTTGTTTTGATGGGTTTTCGTCCATTGATTGATGATTTTATAGAAGTAATTAGTTCGAAAGTTGAGAAGTGTTTTTTTTATTGAATTACGTAGTTCGAAATTGAAGCTGGTCTATCCTTTTGTTTTTATATTATCTATATATCTAAAAATAAAAGAAGAAAAGAAAGCTGGTATGGAATATGGTTTTGTAGAACTAGTTGGTGTGAGAATTTCAATTCTTTATTATTCTTGAAAGAACCCCCCCCCCCCCCCCCCCCCCACACACACAATTATTTGGTGTGGGGGTGGGGGGGGGGTGTGTTTTATAACTAGTTCGAAAGTTGAGAAGTTTATTTTTTTTATTGAATTAACGAGTTTGAAATTGAAGTTGGTGGGGGTGTTTTATAACAAGTTTGAAAGTTGATAGGTTTATTTTTTATTGAATTAACAAGTTCAAAATTGAAGCTGGTCTGTCCTTATATTTTTATAATATATATATCTAAAAGTAAAAGAAGAAAAGAAAGTTGGTCAGCAATATGGTTTTGTAGAACTAGTTGGTGTGAGAGTTTCAATTCTTTATTATTCTTAGAAGAAACCCACCCCACCACACACACAAAACTATTTGGTGTGTGTGTGGGTGGTTCAGCCCCCTAAAATAATCTAAAATAATCTCACAAGCTCGATGCCTAATTTCTATTTTTTGAGCTTGCGGTCCTTGTGGAGAATGGCCTTCGAGTGTTTTCTAATAAAACAGGCATCACGCATTCGCCGCGTAATTTATATAATTTTGAATTTGAGGATGTTCTTGAGATATCAACATCAGAGATAGTCAAATCTTTAAACTTAAGAGTGTTAGACTCAACTTCTCCATTGTGCAAGTGATCCCAGCTCTCATGGCATGTGTATTTAGTAACTGATTCCACAAAATTAGATTCACAATTTTCTATTTATTTTTTTTCTTCGATTTCTACTTTTGGAGTTTGAGTTTTTTTTTCCATAGGGCTTCATTCTGATTCTACTATCGTTTCTACTTCCATTGTTTACGATCTCAATTGCGGTTGTCGATTAAGGTGCTATTCTCTTCTCTCCTTATCCTCTTCTAAGCTATATATAAGGTTTTCAATAAAAAAAAAATGCTATAAGTTTTAGTGTGCTTTTTGTCTTTTTTATACACTTGTTCATATGTTTTCGCCCACTGAAGTCGTTTGTTTTGATGGGTTTTCGTCTATTGATTGATGATTTTGTAGAAGTAACTAGTTCGGAAGTTGAGAAGTTTTTTTTTTTATTGAATTAAGTAGTTCGAAATTGAAGCTGGTCTATCCTTTTGTTTTTATATTATATATATCTAAAAATAAAAGAAGAAAAGAAAGCTGGTTTGGAATATGGTTTTGTAGAACTAGTTGGTGTGAGAGTTTCAATTCTTTATTATTCTTGGAAGAGCACCCTCCCCCCCCCCCCCCCACCTACACACACACACACACAATTATGGGGGGGGGGGGGAGTGTTTTATAACTAGTTTGAAAGTTGAGAGGTTTATTTTTTATTGAATTAACGAGTTTGAAATTTAAGCTGGTATGTCCTTCTATTTTTATAATATATATATATATATATATATATATAAACGAAGAAAAGAAAGTTGGCCTGGAATATGGTTTTGCAGAAGTAGTTGGTGTGAGAGTTTCAATTCTTTATTATTCTTGGAAGAAACTCCCCCCCCCCTCCCCTCTCGCCACCCCGCCACACACACATACAACTATTTGGTGTGGGTGTGGGTGGGTTCAGCCCCCTAAAACAATCTAAAATAACCTCACAAGCTCAACGCCTAATTTCTATTCTTTCAGCTTGTGGCCCTCGTGGAGAATGGCCTTCAGGTGTTCTCTAATAAAACAGGCATCACGCTTTCGCCCCATAATTTATATAATTTAGAATTTGAGGACGTTCTTGAGATAGCAACATCAAAGATCGTCAAGTCTTTAAACTTAAAGAGTGTTGGACTTATCCGTTGTGCAAGTGATACAAGCTGTCATGGCTTGGGTATTTAGTAACTGATTCCCCAAAATGAGATTTACAATTTTCTAATTATTCTTTTTCTTCGATTTCTACTTTTAGGTTCGGAATTTTTGTTCAATAGGGTTTCGTTCTGATTCTACTATCGTGTCTTCTTCTACTATTTGCGATCTCAGTTGTTGTTGTCGATTAAGGTGCAATTTTTTTTTCTCCTTATCCTCTTCTAAGCTATATATAAGGTTTTATTTTTTTTTTAAAAAGCTATAAGTTTGAGTGTGCTTTTTGTTTTTTTTAGACACTTGTTCATTTGTTTTCATCTGTTGTAGCAATTTGTTTTGATGGGTTTTTGTCTATTGATTGATGATTTTGTAGAAGTAACTAGTTCGAAAGTTGGGTAGTTTTTTTTTTATTGATTTAAGTAGTTCGAAATTGAATTTTGTCTATCTTTTTGTTTTTATATTATGTACATCTAAAAATGAAAGAAGAAAAGAAAGTTGGTTTGGAATATGATTTTGTAGAACTAGTTGGTGTGAGAGTTTCAATTCTTTATTATTCTTCGAAGAAACGCCCCTCCCCCCCCCCACACACACACAACTATTTGGTGTGTGGGTGGTGGTGGGGGGGTGGGGGGGTGGGGGGGTGGGGGGGTGGGGTTATAACTAGTTCGAAAGTTGAAAAGTTTATTTTTTATTGAATTAATTAGTTTGAAATTGAAGCTGGTGGGGGGTGTGTGTTTTATAGCTAGTTCGATAGTTGAGAGGTTTATTTTTTATTGAATTAACAAGCTCAAAATTGAAGTTGGTCTGTCCTTCTGTTTTTATAATATATATATCTAAAAATAAAAGAAGAAAAGAAAGTTGGTTTGCAATATGGCTTTGTAGAACTACTTGGTGTGAGAGTTTCAATTCTTTATTATTCTTGGAAGAAACCCACCCACCCCACCACCCCGCACACACACACAACTATTTGGTGTGTGTGTGGGTTGGCGTGTGGGAGAGGGGAGTGTTTTATAAGTAGCTGCCCCCTAAAATATTCTAAAATAATCTCACAAGCTCGACGCCTAATTTCTACATGCAGTCCACGAGGAGAATAACCTTCGGGTGTTCTTTAATAACATAAGCATCATTCTTTTGCTGCATAATTTATATAATTTGGAATTTTAGGACATTCTAGAGATATCAACGTCGTAGTCTGACAATTCTTTAAATGTAAGGGTGTTAGATTCAACTCATCCGTTGTGCAAGTGATCCCAACTCTCAAGGCTTGCATATTTAGTATCTCATTCCACAAAATGAGACTCACAACTTTCTACTTATTCTTTTTCTTCGATTTCTACTTTTGGATTCGGAGTTTTTCTTACATAGGGTTTCATTCTGATTCTACTATTGTTTACCCTTCTACTGTTTGTGATCTCCGTTGTTGTTGTCGATTAAGGTGCAATTTTTTTTTTTTCTTTATCCTCTTCTAAGCTATATTTAAGGTTTTCCTTCAAATAAAAAAAAAAAAAAGCTATAAGTTTGAGTGTGCTTTTTGTGCTTTTATACACTTGTTCTTATGTTTTCGTCTACTAAAGCTATTTGTTTTGATGAGTTTTCATCTGCTGATTAAAGATTTTGTAGAATTAAGTAGTACGAAAGTTGAGAGCTTTTTTTTTGTTGAATTAAGTAGTTCAAAATTAAAGCTGGTTTGTGCTTTTGTTTTTTATATTATATATATCCAAAAATAAAAGAAGAAATGAAGCTGGTCTGGAAGTTAGTGTTGTAGAATGAGTTGGTGTGAGAGTTTCAATTCTTTATTATTCTTAGAAGAAAACCCCTCACACACACGCAACTATTTGGTGTGTGTGTGTGTTGGTGGGGGGGGGGGGGGGGGGGGTGTTTGATAAGTAGTAGCCCCCTAAAATAATCTAAAATAATCTCACAAGTTCGACGCCTAATTTCAATTTGTTGAGATTGCAGCCATCGTGGAGAATGACCTTTAGGTGTTCTCTAATAAAACAAGCATCACGCTTTCACGGCGTAATTTATATAATTTGGAATTTGAGAACATTCTTGAGATATCAACATCACAGACCTTCAAATCTTTAAACTTAAAGGTGTTAGATTAAACTTATCAGTTGTGCAAGTGATCCCAGCTCTCAAGGCTTGTGTATTTAGTAACTAATTCCACAAAATGAGACTCACAATTTCTAATTATTTTTTTTCTTCGATATCTACTTTTGGATTCAGAGTTTTCTTCCATAGGGATTCGTTCTTATTCTACTGTTGTTTCATCTTCTACTGTTAGTGATCTCAGTTGCTGTTGTCAATTAAGGTGCAATTTTTTTTCCTTTATCCTCTTTTAAGCTATATTTAATGTTTTCTTTCAAAAAAAAAAAATTGAACTTTAAATTTGAGTGGACTTTTGATTTTTTTTTTATACACTTGTTCATTTGTTTTCGTCTACTGAAGTCGTTTGTTTTGATGGGTTTTAGTCTGCTGATTAATGATTTTATGAAATTAACTAGTTCGAAATTGAAGTTGCTCTGTGCTTTTGTTTTTTATATTATATATCCAAAAATAAAAGAAGAAATGAAAGTTGGCCTGGAAGATAGTTTTGTAGAACTAGTTGGTGTGAGTGTTTCAATTTTTTATTATTCTTGGAAGAAAACCCCACCCACCCACCCACCCACATACACACAACTAGTAGCAGCCCCCTAAAATAATCTAAAATATTCACCGCGTAATTTATATAATTTGGAATTTGAGGACGTTCTTGAGATATCAACATCATAGACCATCAAATCTTTAAACTTAAGGGTGATAGATTCAACTTATCCGTTGTGGAAGTGATCCCAGCTCTCTAGGCTTGTGTATTTAGTAACTGATTCCACAAAATGACACTCACAATTTTCTAGTTATTCCTTTTTTTTTTATTTCTACTTTTGGATTTGGATTTTTTCTTCCATAGGGTTTCGTTTTGATTCTGTTGTCGTTTCTTCTTCTACTGTTTGTGATCTCAGTTGTTGTTGTTTATTAAGGTGCAATTTTTTTTTTTCTCTTTATCCTCTTCTAAGCAATATATAAGGTTTTCTTTTTTTTAAAAAAACTAAGCTATAAGTTTGAGTGTGCTTTTAGGTTTTTTGTACACTTGTTCATTTGTTTTTGTCTGCTGAAGTTGTTTGTTTTGATGGATTTTCATCTGCTGATTGATGATTTTGCAGAATTAACTAGTTCGAAAGTTGAGAGGTTATTTTTTTTATTGTATTAGCTAGTTTGAAATTGACGTTGGTCTATGCTTTTGTTGTTTTTTATTATATATATCCGAAAATAATAGAAGAAATGAAAGTTGGTATGGAACATGAGTTTTTGTAGAACTAGTTGGTGTGAGAGTTTCACTTCTTTATTATTCTTGGAAGAAAACCCCACCCACCCAGGTGTGTGCGTGGGTGGGGGGAGGGTGTTTTATAAGTAGCTGCCCCCTAAAATAATCTCCCAAGCTTGATGCCTAATTACTAGTTTTTGACCTTGCGATCCTCATGGAGAATGACCTTCGGGTGTTCTCTAATAAAACAGGAATCACGCATTTGCCGCGTAATTTATATAATTTGGAATTTGAGGACATTCTTGAGATATCAACATCACAAACCGTCAAATCTTTAAACTTAAGGGTGTTAGATTCAACTCATCCGTTGTGCAAGTGATCCCAGCTCTCAAGGCTTGTGTATTTAGTATCTGATTCCACAAAATGAGACTCACAATTTTCTACATACTCTTTTTCTTCGATTTCTACTCTTGGATTAGAGTTATTCTTTCATAGGGTTTCGTTCTGATTCTACTATTGTGTACTCTTCTACTGTTTGTGATCTCAGTTGTTGTCGATTAAGGTGCAATTTTTTTTTCTTTATCCTCTTCTGAGCTATATTTAAGGTTTTCCTTCAAATAAAAAAAACTAAGCTATAAGTTTAAGTGTGCATTTTGTTTTTTTTATATACATGTTTATTTGTTTTTGTCTGCTAAAGACGCTGATTGATGATTTTGTAGAATTAACTAGTTCAAAAGTTGAGAGGTTTTTTTTATTAAATTAACTAGTTCGAAATTGAAGTTGGTATGTGCTTTTGTTTTTCAGATTATATATATCCAAAAATAAAAGAAGAAATGAAAGTTGGTTTGGAAGATAGTTTTGTAGAACTAGTTAGTGTGAGAGTTTCAATTCTTTATTATTCATGGAAGAACAACCCTCCCCCCCCCCTCCCCCACACCCACCCACACACACAATTTGTGTGTGTGTGTGGGGGGGGAGGGGGGGGAAGGGGGAGAGTAGCATCCCCTTAAAAGAATTTAAAATAATCTCACAAGCTCACCACCTAATTTCTATTTTTTGAGCTTGCGGGCCTCGTGGAGAATGACCTTTGGGTGTTCTTTAATAAAACAAGCATCACGCTTTCGCCTCGTAATTTACATAATTTGGAATATGAGGACGTTCTTGAGATATCAACATCACAGATCGTCAAATCTTTAAACTTAAGGGTGTTAGATCAACTAATCAATTGTGCATGTGATCCCAACTCTTAAGGCTTGTGTATTAATTTAGTAATTGATTCAACCAAATGACACTCACAATTTTCTAATTATTCTTTTTCTTCGATTTCTACTTCTGGATTCAAAGTTTTTCTTTCATAGGGTTTTGTTCTACTGCCATTTCTTCTTCTATTGTTTGTAATCACAGTTGCCGTTTTCGATTGAGGGGCAATTTTTTTTCTCTTTTTCCTCTTCTAAGCTATATATATATATGATTTTTTTTCAAAAAAAAAAAAACTAAGCTATAAGTTTGAGTGTGTTTTTTGTTTTTTGTATACATTTTTTCATTTGTTTTTGTCTGCTGAAGTTGTTTATTTTGGTGGGTTTCGTTTGCAGATTGATAATTTTGTAGAATTAACTAGTTCAAAAGTTGAGAGGTTTTTTTTGTTGAAATAACTACTTCAAAACTGAAGGTGGTCTGTGCTTTTGCTTTTAATATTATATATATCAAAAAATAAAAGAAGAAATGAAAGCAGGTCTGGAAGATGGTTTTGTAGAACTAGTTGGTGTGAAAGTTTCAATTCTTTATTATTCTTGGAAGAAAACCTATTCGATTTTCTTCGAGTACCTCTGTTTGTGCCATTAGAATTACTACACCTACATGTGGGATTTTCAAAAAATGACTTTTTTTTTCATCCCAATCACCCATGCTATGGATCTTTAGACACTATTCTTACAATCACATAGTCAAATTTTTTTCCACGTGGTATATATACCAAAAAAACGTTCCTAAAATCACAACTGAGCGTTATTTGTGCCATGTGATTTTAGGGAGACTTTTTGGGAATCCGTACCACATGAAATAAAAACCTGACAATCTGATGCTATGTTTTCGGTCTCAAGACATGTGTGGAAGATTGGGGTGAAAATTATCTCCATCATTTGATTCCAAAAAGTCAACAGGTTGAAAGGCGCTTCCGATGAAGGCACTTTCAGTAATACTGTAGGCACGAAGAGAGGCACCCTTTTTTTTCAGTTCTTTTGAAATGAGTCATTTCTTGCAACCAAAGTAGTTAGCCCTTGCATATAATTTAATCCATCATTACCATAACCCTTTTTATAAAAATAAATATCTTAACATCCTTCGATGCCTACGATATGACATTTACTGAACTTGGAAGATTTGCGCTGATTATGATAGCGGATGAGATCTTCTGCATTAGGAAGGATTTAAGACATTTATTTCAGATTTATTTTTATGAACAAGTTTATATTAATGATGGATTATGCATGATTTCACTTTTTTTTTTATTTAATTTAAAGAGTAGGCATAGAACTTTGTGTAGATAAGATTGAGTTCATGGGAATAGGCATCAAGGAATGGGTCTGAGGATTTTGTTGTTGGACCTGAAAAAAGTTTAAGATCCTCCAACGTAATCAATTGTACCGATGTCTAGAGGAAAATCTAGACTATCATGATGACCCATTTTAAAGAAAAAAATTTCAACATTGCATGTTTGCAAAGTTTTTGCAATTTCTTGTGGGATTTGCTCAAGTCTAAACATAATCGTCATAAATTTTCTTGGAGCAAAATCATTAAATAAATTTTGTTCATTAGAAAAAGTTTCCATACTTCTGTACCTCATTATAACATTTTGATTAATTTCATCCAACTCGGAATGCGACTCTGAATATAACTTACAATGAGATTCAAGACTATGATGTGTATAGGCATCTACCGACTCTGTAACCTCATGTATGACTGACTCTAACGACTCATGTGTATGTGACTTTGTTGACTCAGGCTTAACTAATAGGGAATGATTTTCCATATTGGGACTATAAACTTCAATAACACATACTAAATGGTTTTTGACACAAGTTGACTCTCTTTTACTTGGTCTATCACCTCCTCACTCATCACGGCAGTGTAGAATCATATACTTTCTCTTATATTCTCAATTTTCTATGCTCCTTATAATTATTCTTCTTTAGTTGGTAAATTTTTAGTAGGAATTTTCTTTGAAAATTGATAGGCAAAATGTCAGAACCCTTGACACTTTGAGCAATCATGATACTTATCCGTCTTGATTTTTAAACTTTGTAGAAGGTAATGGTGTGAAAGGAATATACTTTTTGATAAGTCTTGCATTCATATCCTTCTCAACTATTTGCTCACTCATTGCCAGAGAATATTTTTTTTTGACTCTGTTAGGGAATAAACAAAGAGCAGGGAGGTAGTTGTTAGAGCAAGTAAATCCTACTTTTACTTACTTTAAAGGGAGTAAGCGAAGAGAAAGGAAGGCTTGCTAAAGCAAGTATATCATACTCTGGCGCGGAGCTGTCAAAGAGCTATGCCAGACGAAGTGATAGAGGCGACGCTTATGAAGTACACGTTAGGCATGGGAATTTAGGTAAAAGAAACATCACAAGTACTATTTTGTGCAATGAGTTCGGTATCAATTAAAAGGACGTCCAATAACTTCTTTCATATAGGGTAGCTCTAATCGTGCATATCGAAGTACAGATTATGCCTACATTGACAAATCATCAATTGGTTTGAATCCGACAGATCGATTTTCATTTAAATCTTTAAAAAAGAGATCTTGAGACCATGAGCGTATCATCAAATGATAATTTTTTATTCCATATTGCACAAACCCTAAAAAAGTGACTCGAAAATCACGTGTTACATACCACGCTCAAATGTGATTTTAGTATCCTTTGTAGCAACTGTGTCACGTGTAAATAAAAATTGGTCAATGATGATACGCGCATGGGCTAAAGATCAATTGTTACGAAGATTCCATGAAAATATGATTTAAAGTAGTCAACGATTTTTGAGGGTATAGGCCCTCAATATTTGGGTATGGGTAGGCGAGAATGGAGGTACTATTCCATATAATAGATTAGATATAAGCTTTTGAGGGTGATAGGTACTCACAATCTAGTATTTTATGGCTATTGGCGGATTCAGAGAGAAGGCTATGAGTGATTTGGGCGGACCGCATGTTGGTGGTGTTTCACTTTCTTCAGGGCAATAACAGATTGAAGAACCGGTGTTTGATTTTCTTCTTCTTCTTCTTCTGCTTTCCATTCAATTGAGAAAAGTTAAAAAGAGGTATGTGCTCTGCACCATCAATATAATAGCTCTTTAAATTGTTTTGGATTTGATTGCTTTTAAACTTGATAAATATTTGATAATCACACACTATGACGATGGAATGCAGTTGGCAATTTGTAGTAACTTCCAGCATAGGTACCACCTAAATATTTATCACTGTCAGCCTTTTGCTAGAAAACACGCAGTCAATCTAAGCCTTCAGTTTGCACCGAGAATGAACACCCAAGCCACGGTTGATGGCAACTCGCTAATCAAGTATTGGCACTAAGCAACCATTCAAATTCACTGAGCAACCATTAATATTCGATGACACAAAGAACGCTTACTGGTTTCTGAATTCTATGTGACTGGACGGTCAATCTGTAGAAAACAAAATTGCAGAGCCATACGAGTAATAGAGACTATAATGCCGATGGATAGAGAACGAAGTTGAGGATCTTTGTAGAAGTCACCGTTAATGGTTGATCCTCTCTTTTCCACTCACACTGAGAAAAGAATAACTAAATCTATTTTCGAAGGAGTTCTATCGAGAACTCATTTTTCTCTTCAAATTTTGAAAATAATAATCAAACAAAACTGAAACCTTAAAATGAAACACAAGCAAGTAAGATCAGAACCAGTCATTTCAAGTTTTCAACTACAACCCACTAACCACACCTAACATTTTGAAATTAATTCAGTTACCCTTTTGAATTATTAGGATTTAGGGATTCAAGATCTTACAATTGAATAGGGTTACAACCGAGGAGAGCCGAGCATGAGCTTGGGTCAGCTCTATCCCTGTATTGGAGCGGAGCGCCAGGCTCAAAGAGCCTGGAAATTTCGAGCTCTAGCTCATCTCTCCCAAGCTTCGAGCCAAGGTTTATTATAAATTTTTTCTCCTAGTATTTTTTTGAAACCTTTCTCAATTTCTTTTATAATTTGTTTAATTCTTCTAAACTTCTAGTCTGCTAAACTAATGTATTATTTAATCAAATACTCAATTCTATAGAAGATTTGGCATGAAAGTTTAAATAAATATGTATACATAAAATATACTCCAAGTTAGTTTGATTAAAAACCGTGGTTCTTGGTGTTGGGGTTCGATGCCAATTGGAGGAAGTGGATGTGCGGGTGTTATTCCTCCCCGTGGTTTTTGGTGTTGATAAATGACACGTCAGCCGGATATTTTAAGAGCTCTAGGGGTCTTAGGCAAGGAGATCCCTTATCCCTATTCCTATTTAATATGGTTGGGGAGGCTTTATCCGGGCTGATCGGGCGCGCAAGGGACTTGGATCGGGGAGCAGGGCAGATTCATCACGCACTTGTAGTATGTGGATGATACTATTTTATTTGGGAAGGCTAATGCGATGGAACTCTGCGCTATGGCTGATGTGCTTTCGATATATGAGGCGGTGTTCGGGGCAACGGGTTAATATCCTCAAATCTACTATTTCTGGCATTGGTGTGGAGGATGACTACCTAACCATCTTGGCTCGTTCGGTTGGGTGTGGTATTGAGGGGCTGCCTATTAGGTACCTAGGTTTGCCGCTCGGGATCAGAAAACTTACGATCTGCGATTGGCTCCCGGTTGTGCAGAGATTTGAGCAGCGCTTGTTGACTTGGAAAGGAAGGCTATTGAGTAGTGGGGGAAGGCTAATTTTGGTTAAAGCGGTGCTTTCGTCGTTCCCCATTTTCTTCATGTCTATGTTTAGATGTCCCGCTAAAATTCTCGATCGGCTAGAACGTATCCAAAGGTCGTTTCTTTAGGTGGGGGCAGGTATGGATAGGTGATATCATCTTGTCAATTGGGACACGTGCCAGCTGCCTATCGCATGTGGCAGGTTGGGGATTCAGAGTCTTAAGAGGACTAATTTGGCACTACTGGGAAAGTGGATTTGGAGAGCGGGAAGGGAGGAAAAGAGGGGAAGTCTCTGGTGGCTTGTTTTGTGCGAAAAATATGGTCTATCCTGGGGGAGTTTGGGGATAGGTCTTTCAAGCCACAGGAGTACCTCACCGTGGTGGAGAGATATTTCTCGTGTTTGGGAGCCTCTGGCTAAAGGGGTGCGATATAGCTAGGGATGTGGTTCCTGTATTTGTTTTTGGGAGGATTCGTGGCTGGAGGTGGGTCCACTTAGGGTTGTATACCCGAAAATCTATGCCCTTTCATCGAACCCGGGTGGTAGGATTGACAAGTTTATATCTTTCGTTAGGGGGAGGAGTGTTTGGGATGTAGTCATCAGAAGGCGACTCAGGGACAATGAGGTGGGGAGCTATTTGGACCTGCTAAGTAGGTTGTATGAGGCGCACCAAAACAATCTACGGGCTGATCAGAGGGTTTGGACCCTTAATCGGGATGGGAAGTTCAATGTTAAAGTACTATATCATTGGTTGTCGCGCTGTCCGCTTATCAGGTTCGAAGGTAAATGGCTGTGGGGTGAACCTATTCCTCTGAAGATCCGTTTCGTTGTTTGGGCGTTGTGCAAAGATAGAATACTTACCAGGGACCAATTGATTTCGGAGGGGTAATGACGTCCCGAATTCGTGTGTAATGTGTTCCGATGGGGAGGAGTCTGCTACCCATCTTTTACTTCATTGCCGTGTGGATGTCGAGGTGTGGGGCACCATACTGAAGGCCTTTGGTGTGTCCTGGACTATGCCTCAGATGCCTTATCTGTTGTTGCTGAGCTGGGCTGCAGTGAAGGTGAAGGGGGAGGAAAGGGTGGTTTGGAGGGCGACGATGTTCGCCGTTCTGTGGTGTTGATGGCGTGAGAGAAATTGTAGAATTTTCGAAGAGAAAATCAAACCTATTGGAATGGTCATTAGGTCTGTCTCAGAACTAGTGCGGTTCTGGGTTGCGCGTGGAGGGGATGGGGATAGCTTTTGCAATTTGCTTTGGGCCCAGGTTAAGGGGGCAATGCTCTCGGAGACCTACGTGGTGTAGTTTGTTTTCTTTGTTGTTGTGTATTGTTTTCTGATATGAGTATCATGATTGTGTTGGGTTTCAGCGCCTTGCTGGTTTTTAATATAATCTGTATTACTGATAAAAAAAGTTTGAACCCTAAGCTTAGATTAGATTACATGCGAATTTGAGATGATGACTTGGCAGTGAATGAGAATGGGGATGATAATGACTAGCCGTGCAGTTGTGTAGCTCCATAGATGCTGGATGGATGACGATTGTTGTGCTACCGAGCTGGTGGTGATTGGTTATTTGGTTGCTAATTGAGATGAATGTGTAAGAGCGAGCTTTAATGGTTGAAAAGAGAGAGAGGTTTAATAAAAATGAGCAGATAGCTTGACTGGAGAACATCGGGCTTTAATAGAGTCGGGACGATGACCGGAAGAGAGAGAGCTTTAATGTACTTGTGTTCAATTGTAGAGAGGGAGCTTTAATGGAGAATGAGCAAAGAGAGTTTAATAATTGCAGAGAGAGAGAGTGCTTTAATGGAGAATGAGTACAGAGAGAGAGAGCTTTACTGGTGAACGATCATAGATTGACAGAGCTTTAATGGAGAATGAGGAGAGAGAGAGAGAGAGATTTAATGAATGTTACGTGAGTCTCGCTGCAGACAGAGAGAGGGATTTAATGGATGTTACGTGAGTCTAGTTGCAGACTCGAGCGGATGTTACGTGAGTCTAGTTGCAGACTCGAGCGGATGTTACGTGAGTCCAGTTGTAGACTCGTGCTTTAATAGAGAACATTGATTAGCATTAGTGGAGAACGAGGTTGGAGAGTTCAGTTTCTCTTCTGGTTCGATGAGTTTTGTTTTTTTCTAGTTTTTTAAATGGCTACGGCATCATTATACTTATATAGAGGTTCATAGGGTTATATATTTATTTTCATATAAGTAATTGTTAAATGGATCTAGTGATTATTAATAAGGTTTAAAAAGTAAAAAAATTATAAAAAATTATATATAGTATTATATATAAATAGTAAATATAATATTAATCGAGCTGGGCTGGGCCGAGGTGAGCTTCACTGTGACGGCCCGGATTTCTGCGACCGAAAATCCGTGCCATCAGGATCATACTCTGGATGATCCCACAAATCACGAAGTGTCTGCTTGTATAGCGGAAACTAAGAAGACACTGTCCAGCAGTGGTAGATCGAGTCATCACAAGGCATTTAAAATAGAAAGAAACAACAAAACAAACATGTATCTAAATATATAAAAAATATACATTCCCAAAAAGGAACCAAGAAGAACCAATGGTGATGGACATCCATCACCCAAAACAATGGTTCCTGATAATGGTTCCAATAGAATGTATAGTAATACTTTAAAAGGAAAAAAATATCTACAGAAAGTAAATACAGAAGTGGCCACCAGGCACACAATAATCCAAAGGTTTATACAAAATCCCAAAAATAGCAGACTCATATACCCAGACTAAGGATAAAAGTCGTCCACCTGAACGCCAGTCTCCTCGTCCTCAGCCTCAGCCTCTAGATTAGGCTAGTAGTCAGGATCACTCTCGGTGCCTGGAACTCTAGCCTCATAACCTAAAATGTTAATGAGAACAGGGTGAGCTACATCATAGCTCAATAGAAGAATTCCAACTAAAATGAATTGAATATGCAAGTCATGATATCTCAAAATAGGAAATCAAATCAGAACGTGCAAAATGGACAATTCGAATCAAATACTGAGCTTTTAAATAAGAAACAGATGTTATGCAAGTATAATATCAGTGACTTAAATTGTGTATGTTTTCTAACTTAAGAAACTCCCGTGAATATATAACACGGAGTAAACATGAATTTATCGATAGGAAACCCCAACCAATCGTCATTCACATGAACAATTTTAGATTGCAACAATGCCTCATCTATGGAGTGCAATTATGCCGAGGGATTACAAGCAGATGCACAAGTGTGCTAGGCTCGGATATACCGCCGGGTCGGTAGAGATCATCTGGTTAAATCATCAAATCACATACACACATAAACCTCACGAATTCAGATAGCAGAAATCAAGAGCCAGTTTCAGAATTCAAAATCAGAAAACAGGAATTAGATGTAACAGGAATTTATGATATGCTAACATGCTTGTTACAACAGAAATCAGGACACAGGTATGCAAGAATCATGAAATCATAGACAAAAATAGTTTAAGTTGGTTTTCCCCTACCTCAGATCAGACTTCTTTCTAAGTAAATCCAAAGCTTTTTACAGCGTCATGGTCCGATCCTAGACTATAAATATTGTATACTAAGTGTCAGGCAGGTCAGAAAGGCAATTGGTATGGTGTTTAGTAGCATTCAATTAACACAAACAAATCAGGACAAAAACATGGGTGATTGATCGATCAACACCCTTATTGATCGATCAATCCCTTATTGATCGATCAATCCTCCTTGTTGATCGATCAATAGCCTCATTGATTGATCAATACCCTCAACTCAACTCACCAGTAACAGAGGTAGTTGATCGATCAATAGCCTTTATTGATCGATCAACATCCTTCATTGATCGATCAATACCTTAATTGATCGATCAATACTTCCCTTTTCTTTACACTCTGTCATAGACAAATTGATCAATCACTAGCTCGGTTGATGGATCAATGTGTCTTGTTGATCGATCAATGACCTCATTGATCGATCAATAGCTTAAATTTTCAAAATTCCCACCTTCTGTTCACATTTGTAATTTATACAGATTGATCGATCAATGCCTTCATTGATCGATCACTACACACAAGTGATCGATCAATGCCTTCATTGATCGATCAATACCAGTCATTGATCGATCGCACTCTCTGTGATCGATCAATACTCATGATTGATTGATCAATTCACTAATTGATCGATCAACACCCTTCAAGCATTGAACTTCCCTTCTGTTTCCTTCTTTGTCTTATACGAATTGATTGATCAATAGCCTTTATTGATCGATCAACACCCTTCATTGGTCGATCAATCTAGCATTGATCGATCAATAATGACAGCTTCAGTGTCATTAATGGAGGTCACTAATTTCTCCTCCATTTAACCTATCTTCATTAATGGTTTCTCATAACCATTACTACACATAAACACATATTTAAGGGCTTTCATTTGCCCAAATCTAAATGCATAAGCTCACCTTTACTTGGGCCCTTTCGGGGTTTCGGCAAATGATCCGAAAGAGGGTTTCAGATCTAGAACTCGAGCTGTATCTCCGTTATGACTCCGATACGTAATGTGTTGACTCCGATTAAGCACGCGGAGGTCTCACACGCACCCGGACTACGCTTGAACTCATTTTATTTAACTCACCTTATCCTAATTCACACTGGCGCACGATCTCCGCATCTCTAACCCTATTTCCTCACAAAACGCGCTCAATCTCACCTAGCCACAGATTTCTTTGTTCAAGAACAAGAGGAAGAAGAAGAAGAAACATCTCTCCAGGTCTCTCCCTTCCTTTATAAGCTACCTAAACTGAAATATCTTATAAGCTACCTAAACTGAAATATCTCTGATATTTCAGTTTAGACCCTAATTTGAACTCCGGTGTTAAGCACCTACACGATCTCTACGGCGTAACACGATCCACCGAGGTTCTACTAGTCTCCGATTCATGCGAAAATTTACATATGACGTTATCTATCTACAGGATAATATTATTTCAAATAATATCAATTATTAATTTTCAAATCGGTCTCGATTTTCGTGTCGGGCACGCATATCAAAATAGTCAGGTTCTTGTTCTAAATTTCAGGGTCGTTACATTATCCCCCCCTTTGGAATTTTCGTCCTCAAAAATGTCAGGGAGGTCATAGGGGTTGCAGTGAGTAAAAGTAACAGACAATCATGACGAGTAGGAATGAAAGGTATGCAGACAGAATATGAAGTGAAATGCATAAGAAATAGAGTACACTACACATATAGAATAAATAACAGAAGTAATTATAAGAGTATAGCAATCACCTGCCGGGACGTCAGATGGGCCGGCCTCGTCAGGCGTAGATCTGCTGGGTCGGGGTGGTGGTGTATGGTAGTCGCGAGGATCCACCACGTGCTGACGGGCTTGAGCAATCATAGGCATGGATGTAGTGGCGTACAAATGCTGCATGACGAGCTCATGCATGCCCTCGTGATAATTCAAACGACGATGTATCTGCCGCTGGAACGCCTCCATACCGTCTAAACGCTCATGAATGCGCCGGTTACCCTCCACAAGCTCACGAAGCATGGATGCTACATCACCTGAGGAAGGAGGTGGAGGATGTGACGTAGTGTGATGAGGCGGTCTACGGGGTGTAGTGGGGGCAGGGCGGGTAGACACCTCAGGTGGAGGTGGTGGATTGTGTGGGGCCTCCCCCTCTCCAAGCACAGGCTTGGCGGGTGATCGTTTTTAAATTAACCCTTGCAAGTGTACAAGATCTGTTCTAGTAAGGCAAGAACAAGGGTGTCGAACCCACAGGGAAATCTGAAATTTTATTCAATTCTTCCTAGAGATGTAGAAAATATCCCCGAGGAAGTACCAAGGGGCAGATTTAATTTTTACCAAAAATTAACACTTTTCTAATTGCAAGAAAGAAACTAAATTAATCTAAAAATTATGTAATGAGAAATCTAAGAACAAATTTTAAAAACAAGATCAAGGAATTTGCTACCCCAGATTTATACCCTTTTCTATTTTTAAACCCACAATTTTATTAACATCAAACACACCATCATTCTAAGAGAAACATGACTAGTAATTAAGCGTGATCATTAACCCGGCATACCCTATCTAAAAATAATGACTCAGCCTAATCGCGGTATGAATCATGTGAAAAGCATAGCGTATCTCATGGTATTTTAGATCAAAACACTAAAAACATGATCACTACACTTTGAGAAAAACGATTTGATGATGAAATTATCAAACTATGGCATTAAACATAAAATATAGGTACTTATCTGGGGATCGCATCCTCCTTGATCTACAACCTTTAGCCTCTCATCCTTGGTGCAAGATCTTCAATTGTATTCAAAATCATTCCCAAAGTAAAGAGCAAAGAAGGTGTAAAAGAAAAATATGTTCTCGGAAAATCTCAACACAATTTTATTACTCTAAGAAAACCCTCTTACAAAAGTCTCTAATTATTACACAAATTTGTCTCAAAACTAAAACTCTCTATTAAAAAAAATCTCTCTTTTCAATTGCTGTAGCCTCTCTTTTATAATGGCCGAACATACCTAACCCTAATTGCCTCAATCGATTGAGACAGAAGTCTCAATCGATTGACTTTGAGTTCGAATTCCCTTAGGGCACTTCTGCCTTCATGTCTCAATCGATTGAATTTCATGTCTCAATCGATTGACTTTCTAGGGTTGAGTTTTACTCCATCTGTCAATCGATTGACCATAATGCCTCAATCGATTGAATCTTCAATGCAAAGTCTTCCCTTTCTTGATGGAAGTTGATTCTCTTCATGGCTTTCAATGCTTCTTTGGACCTTTTTGTCCATAGCTCTTTTATAACTGTAATTTCCTTCTTTATGCACTTGAACGATCTAAGCTCGAAACACCTGTAAACATCAAAACCTCGCAACAACCATCGGATGCTTTCATTGAGCCTAAATGTAGGATTTAAAGTGTGAAATATAGTCATATTTCAAGATCACACCCCCAAACCTACACTTTGCTAGTCCTCGAGCAAAGAGAATGATAAATATAAAAATAAAACTAACATCCTAAAATTTAAATGCCACTTTCGTAGGGAACACGATTGCACTTAGCATGTGCAACAAGCCTTTAAACCCCTAGGTGATCCCTAGTGGAGGAGTTGTGTCTCCTGAAGGTTTTCAGTGAAGGTACCTACAAACTTCAAGGCTATCGGAATTTCAGAATTGATTAATCATGTCCTTTAGCAATTAGATGCCCCTGAAAAATCTTTTTAGAATACATCTAACCATGTTCATTCCATTTATGCCACATTCAGTTCAGACCATTGTCTTCTAATGTTCATATTTCATGCCTCAATGTCATGGGATCATCACTGCCCAAAGTTCTTATGTCAGAGGAAAAACTTAAACTGGAACTTTTAGATCACATGTCTAGACTCCAATCCTCACCATGGGTATACACTCAGAATGAAATCACTCCCGATGAATGAGTTTTTTTTTTTTTTTTTTTTTTTCATGTGTGAGATGGAATTGTAACACAATTAGAAGAAAATCTCACAAGTTTAAAGAAAGACGGTGTATCAAAGAATTATACGGGAAATCTCATTAAGAAAGATATCTGTATTTTAAGCATGCATATATCAAGCACCATAGACAATTATGTACTTACTCTCCACAAGGCATTTCATCACTCATGATTGGATCAAAAAGGTCTTTTCTAAGGTTGTAATGGGGCTCGGGTTAAGGTTAAGAAAAGAAAGGAAGGATGGATTTCAAAAATTTCTGAGAAATTGGAAAAGAAACAACTTCTGATTTTGTATTTCTATTCTTTTTCTTTTCTAGTCTCTCACCATTCTTCTCAATATATTTTTCATTATTTTTACAATTTCCTATTTCCTTTTTTTTTTTTTTTTTTTCAAGACACACTACAACACATAATCCCCACTTACTCTCTTTTCACTCATTTTCATCCTTGTTCCTAATTTCTGAAATAAGTAAGGGCCCTGAATTTTCGAAGCGGTAAGGGGTTAAAGGTTATTGCAGTTTATCAAAGAATGTATAAAGGTAAATTTTTCAATAAGCTCAAAGGTGTACTAGAAGGATAAATTTATGAGGTGAGACAGTTTAAGCACAGACGAACCAATGATGGCCTTAGATCATTTCCTTTCATGATGGTAAAATACGCCTATTTGCCTTAAGTTAGTATACAATGATTTCTAGTGTAATGTTATAACACACATAAAATCACAAATCAAAGTAACCGAATGAGATTTAACAATTGGAACAAGAATTTCAAGGATATGGAATTTATTTCAAAGACTCATCAAGAATGAGGAAGTGTTTCAAAGACTTTCAAGGTTTTAGTCTTTCTTTGTGATCTTTAGGATTCCATGTTACACACTTAATCCTCCGATTTTGAGATTGAAAGCGATTGATGAAAACAATTATTTTTAAGCATGATTCATGATCATTAATGTTCAATATCTACACCTTATGGGCACTCATAAAATAACCATGGCATGATAGCATTGGTTAAAGGAATTCAGGAAGAATCTTCATGCTCACAAATATGAATAATCAATTAAATTACAGCATTTGCCAACCATCAGTCAATCGATTGAGACCAAGTTCTCAATCGATTGACAGATTGGAATCAATCGATTGACTGAGCCACAAATTCTTATACCCTTTTATGTTTATCAGTTGATCGATTGAGACAGTAGTCTCAATCGATTGACTGATAAACATTCAAAAATCCGAGAACTGCTAAAACGTTTTTTTTTTTTTTTTTCTCGGAAGACAACCAATTACCCCCCCAAACCTGAACTGGCCAATGTCCTCATTGGTGATGATGTGGAGAAAGGGAAGAAGGCCTCCCCCAAACCTGTTCTATGCAATCAAAGGACAAAACAACCGAGCAAGTGAAAGAGAGAAAACACAAATACGAAACTAAATTTTTATTAAAAAGAAAATTATTACAAAGTAAAGTAAAATCGAACGTGATGCAACACGAAACAAACGTACCCAAAACGAAAACAAACCGAACCGAAACAACGAAAACATAAAAACAACCCTACCCTAAAGACATGTAAAATGAGATCCTAAAAACCGAAAACAATTCCTCTAGTCGTCCATGGTAGAAATTCCTCCCCGCGGCTTCGGAAAAGCGTAGCGCCACATTTCTGCAGAAATTCCAACCGCGCCGACGGGTGGGATTGGTGCCCGAGGTGGTGATAAGGGTGGGGTAGGGGCGGTGAGTACGGGTGATGAAACAGATGCTTCATCAAGGAGGAGGATGGCATGGGTGGACCAATCGAATGGTGGTGGTGGAGCGGTGTATCGGGCACGTTTGCGAGCGGGCTCCCTTAACTTGTGGACTGCGGCTCGAGTACGAGGACGGATGGAAGACATGGCGCCAAGGTGGGGATGGATACTGAAAATTGGGACTAAGAGGAGGACCCAGCAAGTGCCCTAAATAGCTAAAAAGTTCCTAAAAGAGGGACACTCTAAAGAAAGAAATTTCGGAAGTCGGTGCATGAAGAAATTTTTTTTAGAAAGAAGTAACAGTCAATCGATTGACATGTTGGTGTCAATCGATTGACAAGAGAGGTCAAAGATATTAAATCCGATCTCCAAATCAAATATTTGGAGAAACTTCCCTATTCCAGCAGGGATTGACTGGCTGACCAAGCAAGTTTCAATCGATTGGCACCTAAATGTCAATCGATTGATATACCAGACTAAAAATAGAGGTCAACACCAGATCGTCCAAATTGAGAGATTACCAATCGATTGAGATGAATTCTCAATCGATTCACTGAGGAAAATATAGGGAAGCATGAGGGAGATCAATCGATTGAGAGAGAGATCTCAATCGATTGACTGAGAGCTAGAAATCAACCACAAATAGGCCCAAAACAAAGAAAATATTGTCATTGAAGCTTGCAAACACCGATCCGATACATTAACAAAAACAAAATAAACACAAAACAGAAAAAAAAGCATCAGACATCATCATCATCATCATCATATTTTGGTTCCCGCTCCTCGTTCATTGCCGCTCTCGCGCTGTCGATGAAATGGTTGGCACGACCCGGAAATGACTCGCGAGCCATCCGCATAAGGAGAGCGGTTTGAAATCGGGACCGCCTATCCACACCACCGAGCCGTGCATTCAGCCCGTCCATCCGCACCTCGAGGCGAGCAACAGCCGTCTCAGCATCAAAATCGGGGACCTCTTTAGGACGAGGTCGCTTAACACCGCCACGTTGGCGCTGTGCGGGGTTGGGACGGGGAGGAGGAGGAGCTTCCTCAACCGGGGCCGATTGCACGCGGATGATCGCCTTGATACTCTTGACCCAAACATTCACACCATATTGATAAAATTGCATGTCACCCATCACCTCATCGTCATAGATGGGGCAGCCAAGGTGATCCAGAAGGTGCATCACATAGTGTGGGAAGTGTAGGAGAATCGCGGCACGCTTATGTGTACGGCCACGGCGATATCACTATGGCAGGTACATCTCATGAAAGCATCAACCCAAAGCATCAAACCAAGTATTGGTGTGTCTTTGCGTAGAGCGCCTTCACCCGACCCAAAGTCCTCTCGGTCTTTGTGCCATGTGGCAGAAGGTTATTGGCCATAACGATATCCCAAAAGAGGATATCCATGGGCAACACAATAGCTCGACCGGTCCCACGACGACCACCACACATATGGTTGATCATATCATCTTGGCTACGCTCGATAGCCGGAGGAAGGTGGTGGTTCACGGGACGAGCCTCGTAGAAATTAAAAGCACGGGCGAGATCAGCGGCATGGAGGTTATATTGCCAGTTATCGATCTCGATGGTGATGAACGGCAATCCGGTTGGGGAGAGGGTCTCGGGCACCCACACCATCTTTTGATAGAATAGCCGAAGGATGCGCGGGGCTACATCGATGGGTGGTGGGGTCAGCAGCATTTCCAAGCGGAGGGCCTCGATGAATTCGATCGACCGTGCGCATTCCGCGATGTTCCGGTACTTCACCAAATCGAAAAAAATTTCCGTTTGGAATTGGCGATCGATATAATGCTCATTAGGGATGCGCGGTGGATCATTGGCTGGGCGCGGTGGTCGGATAAGGGCAGCCATTTGATCAAAACAAGGATGAGCAAGAGATCTCGGCGTGACAAGTTGGCTGGATGTCGAATGAGGACTCCACGGGTGGGGAGTACCATATATATAGTGTGAATCTCAATCGATTGAGGCTTAAGTCTCAATCGATTGAGGATGCATGGACTTCCCACGTCGCGAGGTGGGAGCGGCAACGTGGCACTGCCTGGGAGAAAGGGGCTCTTGCCATTACTCCACTATTGAAGGTCAATCGATTGACACAAAGGTGTCAATCGATTGAGGATTTATAGCGCCGGTTGGTGTCCTTGGAAACGGAAGGGCATTTAAAGGGCCAAGGAAAACCATCCCAAGAAGGCAGCTGCCATGACAAAAGTTGTCGGGTGGCTGTCCAAATTCCAACACAAATGCACAAACTCTTAAGATGTCAATCGATTGAGACAAAAGACTAAAAAATGATGATGAAGCTCAATCGATTGACACAGACCCGTCAATCGATTGAGGAATCACAGTCAATCGATTGACAAAGACCCGTCAATCGATTGAGGAATCACAGTCAATCGATTGACTGTGGACTCATTTTTTTTTTTTTTTTTTTTTTTTCGGAAAAATAAGACTAAACTGAAAAGAACAACAAACACATAAAACAAAAAAATAAAAAAAATAAATAAAACAACTGGGGTGCCTCCCAGGAAGCGCTGAGTTTACATGTCGACAGCTCGACCTTTCAGTGATCAGTCCTCAGGATCACGGAGGTGCATCGCCTCAATCATTAACTGGGTGATCGGCTCAAACATTGGTTTGAGTCTTTGCCCATTAACTTTACAAATGCGATTGTCAACAAGGCTCCGAATTTCAATGGCACCATGCGCACTAATGGACACTACCTGAAATGGGCCTTCCCATCGAGATTTTAATTTTCCCGGGTGGAGCTTCAGTCGGGAATTGAATAACCAAACTTTTTGGCCAACGTGAAATTCTTTTCGAGAAATGGACGCATCATGCAGCTTTTTGTACCTTTCCTTGTACATCTTCGAATTCTCATACGCTTCGTAGCGTAATTCCTCCAATTCATTCAATTGCAATCGGCGATGCGACCCGGCTGCGTGCATGTCAGAATTAAATCTTTTTATCGCCCAGAATGCTTTATGCTCCAATTCGACAGGAAGATGGCAAGCTTTCCCGTAAACAATTCGAAACGGAGACATTCCAATTAGAGTCTTGAATGCGGTCCGATATGCCCACAGAGCCTCTGAGAGCCGATTTGACCAATCTTTTCTATCCAGGCGGACCGTTTTTTCTAGAATTCGCTTAATTTCCCGATTAGACACTTCCACTTGATCTAGTTCAGGATGGTACGGCGAGTAACAACTTTGTGAGTGACGCCATTTCTCTTCATTAAGGTGGCAAAATGGCTATTACAAAAATGCGAACCGCCATCGCTGATGATTGCTCTTGGAATCCCGAATCGGGTAAACACATTTTCTCTGAGGAATTTGACCACAACCTTATGATCATTCGATCGGGTTGCCACAACTTCTATCCATTTCGAGACATAATCAACAGCCACTAGAATATATGAAAACCCAAAGGATGGGGGAAAAGGACCCATAAAGTCAATCCCCCAAACATCAAAAATTTCAACAATCAGAATTGGATTAAGAGGCATCATATTCCGTTTTGAAATATTGCCAAGCTGTTGACATCGTCGGCATTCCTTGCAAAATTGAGCAGCGTCACGAAAGATGGAGGGCCAGTAGAATCCGCTTTGAAGGATTTTAAGGCGGTCTTCGTCATCCTCGAAATGGCCGCAGCCCCAAAGATGACACACAAGTGTAGGGGCGCTCATT
The DNA here is from genome assembly GCA_021018995.1 of Chloranthus sessilifolius. Lineage (NCBI taxonomy): Eukaryota > Viridiplantae > Streptophyta > Magnoliopsida > Chloranthales > Chloranthaceae > Chloranthus > Chloranthus sessilifolius. The sequence continues at coordinate 48,521,241 of CM037596.1, forward strand.
TGCTCTTCTTGGTACACATCTCCCGATGATCGATCTCGAGCAGAATTTGAGCACATGGTTCATCCCAAAAATAGTATTTTATTTGGGAGAAAAGAGATTCTTATCATTCTTACCCCCGTGGGGATTACGCGATAACGGATAATTCACAATGTTAAAACCATGGAACCTTTGCATAAGCTACATCAATTGCTAGCAAATGTTCATCAGGAAGCGTGTCACGGATGGTCTCGTATTGCGATTCTTGGTAGAATTCTCGACAAATGATCACCCAGCACGTTCTCAACCCCGTTCTTATCCTTAATCTCAAAATTGAACTCTTGGGCGAGAAGGATCCAGCGGATTAATCTCGGTTTAGTATCCTTCTTTGCTAGAAGATATTTGAGCGGAATGATGAAAAGACCACTATTTTTATCCAAGCAAGCAGAGGCGAAACTTGTCCGAGCATACACCACTAATAATTCTTTCTCGGTGGTGGTGTAATTGAGTTGGGCATCAATTAATGACTTGCTAGCATAATAAATTACGTGAGGTAATTTATTCACCCTCCCTAGGACACTCAATTGCGTGTAATCGGATGCATCACACATGAGTTCGAATGGGAGAGAATAATCCGGTGGTGGATGATTGGTGCATTGGATAAGAGCTCTCGCAATTTCAAAAATGCTTGCATGCAGTCCTCAGTAAATTCAAAAGGAACATCTTTGCCAAGCAAGGTGCACAATGGTTTAGCCACCTTGCTGAAATCCTTAATGAACCTTCTATAAAATCCTGCATGACCCAAAAATGATCGAATTTGTCAAACACTGTTGGGTGGTGGCAAGTTAGCAATTAGATCAACTTTTGCTCTATCCACCTCGATTCCTTTCCGTGAGACAATGTGCCCCAGAACAATCCCTTGTTTAACCATAAAATGGCTCTTCTCCCAGCTAAGAACAAGTTTGGAGTCAACACAACGTTGCAGCACTTGTGAAAGATGATTCAAACAAGAATCAAAGGTTCTCCCAAAAACCGAGAAGTCGTCCATGAATACTTCAATGAATTTGTCGATCATATCTGAAAATATGGCCAACATACACCGTTGAAATGTGGCCGGGGCATTACATAGGCCGAATGGCATCCTGCGGTATGCAAACGTACCATAAGGGCATGTGAACGTTGTCTTTTCTTGATCAGCTGGGTAGACAGGCACCTGATTGTATCCCGAATACCCATCAAGAAAACAGTAAAACTCTTGCCCAGCTAACTTCTCAAGGATTTGATCAATGAACGGAAGGGAAAATGATCCTTGCTACGGTGGCGGTGTTTAATTTCCGAAAGTCAATGCGAACCGCCATCCGAGTTTCTAGTGGGGACCAATTCTCCTTGAGCTTTCCTTTACGGTGATTAGGACTTTTTCGGAACAATTTGGACTGGACTAACCCATTCACTATCAGAAATCGGATAGATGATTCCAGCATCAAGGAGTTTAATGACTTCTTTTAGAACGACTTCTTGCATGTTTGGATTAAGTCGCCTCTGTGGTTCCCTTGAAGGTTTACTCTCATCTTCCAAATGTATTTTATGCATACATACCGATGGGTCAATCCCTTTGAGATCAGTGAGAGTCCAACCGATAGCTTCCTTGTGCTCTTTCAGCACCTTCAACAACTCTTTTTCTTGTTCGGCCGACAATGTGGATGAGATTATTACTGGAAGTGTTTCATGAGGTCCCAGAAAAGCATACTTGAGGGACTCTGGCAATTGTTTCAATTCCACAAGTGGTGGTTGCTCAAGTGATGGAGGCAGCACGTCCTTCACCTCAATAGGTAATGATTCTATCGCAGGCATACTCGCATCTAAGTGGTCATCCTGGCATGATGAGCTAGACTCTATCTCGTCGGACTGCTTCTCTTCCGATCCTTTCTCTTCATAGATGGCCAACAAAGCATTTTCAAATTCCTCTTTGGTAAGCATTAAAGGTAATGCCTCATCCACCACTTCATCTATCTGATCGATGTAAAAACATTCGACCTCATCCTCGTTTGGGAAATGGTTCATCGCATGGAAGATATTCAATCGTACCTTCATGTTTCCAAAAGAAATGTCCATGACTCTGCTCGACAATTAATGCACGCTGGTCGTTGGCGAGAAACGGACGTCCAAGGATGATGGGGACTTGATTAAGTGACTTAACAGGTGTGTCCATGTCCAAAACAACAAAATCCACTGGAAAGACAAACTTATCTATTCCAACCAAGACATCCTCAATAACACCCCTCGGTCGTCTTTCTGATCTATCTGCCAGTTGCAGTGTGACCGTTGTGGGTCTCAATTCACCCAATCAGTTTCTCGTACAATGAATATGGGATTAAATTAACGGCTCCCAAATCCAATAACGCTTTCCCAACCGGTTGCCCACCAATGACACATGGAGCAGAGGAACTCTGTGGTCTTTTAGTTTTTGTGGGGTTTCCAATTGCAATATAGAACTGACTTGATTAGTCAAGAACACTTTCCTCGAAACATGATTACGTGCTTTTCTCTTCCGAGTGCATAAATCTTTGAAAAACTTTGCATACTCAAGCACTTGCTTGATCGTTTCAAGCAATGGAAGGTTTATCTTTACTTGCTTAAATGTTTCGAAAATATCTTCCATTTTTGTTGGTCCCTTTCCCATTCTTGATGGAGGAGTTAGGCATTGAGGAAATGGTGCCTTTGGGACAAAAGGTGCGGGTTCCCCTTCTGAATCTTCGTCTTGTCCTTGTTGGATAGTTGAGGGAGACTCATTCTCTATCACCTTTTCTTTTCCCTTCTCTCTTTCTCTTCCTCTTTCTCTTTCTCTCTTTCTTTCTCTTTCTTTTCTTTCTTTCTCCGCTCTTCTCGTGACTCTTCTCTTTCTCTCGCTTCTCGCTCTTGTCCGCTTCACTTTCTTCATCACGCACGCATTTCCACTTGATTATGAACTTCCCTTCCACTTCGCAACACAATGAATGACTTTTAACTCTGACTATTTAATGGTCCTTCATCGATGATGCTTGGCCTCGAGGATTGTTGATGGGTTGGTGAAGCTTACCCTCCTCTCGTCGACAGGTTGATTTGCCAATTGATCGATTTTGGTCGATTATCATCTGTTGAAAAGATTGCATATCTGCGATCACCTTTTCTTCCGCATCGGAATCCTTTGAAGTGCTTGTATGAGATTGATTAGGATTCTGATTGAAATTCTGATTTTTCCGGAAATCAGAATTTGGATGAGAATATGAAGCATTCTGCTGAAAGTTAGAATTCTGGTGAAAATTAGAATTCTGCTGAAAATTCTGTTGTGGACGGAAATTTTGTTGAAAATTTTGTGGAAACGCTTGTTGTCCACTCATAGGATTGGCTCGGTATTGCTAGTTGACCTGACCAGTTTGGTTTGATCCACCCCATCCTAAGTTGGGGTGATTTTTCCACTCTGGGTTGTAGGTATTTGAGTACACGTTTCTACCTTGCCGCTGATAAGATTGAGTGACATTTATCTGCTCTGGAAGAGTAGATTCATCAGGAAGGAATGTCAAGGTAGTTGGGCACTCATTAGCCATATGACCTGGGTGTTCACAAATTGAGCATACGATGGGGGTGGGAACTTTAGCTTGCTTGGTTGCATAACAACATGTTCATCTGTTTGGACAGCATATCAACCTTGGTTGATAGATCAGAGTTATTATTGTTGACCTCATACAATCCGTCTTTGGTCAACATATGAGATTTAGGTGCTAAGTCCAAGGTGGTTCCCCCAGTGTCTCACTTTGTATCGAGGTTTGATACAATTTCTCAGACAATGCCTGACTCATCGGCCTCTTTCGTGGCACAAGATCCACCGCAAGATGCATCAACCATGTGTCTTTCTTCGTGAATCACCCATTGTAGAAACTTTGGACTTGTTGCCACCTTGGAACTTGAAGGTTAGGACAACTTCTGATCAACTCCTTAACACGTTCCCAACATTCATGGAATGTCTCTGTAGATTGTTGGGAAAAGAAAAGGATCTTTTGACGCATCTCTATGGCCTTACTCATGGGAAAATACTTTCTGAGGAACTGGCGATGTGGCTCGGCCCAACTCTGAATAGATTGCGGTTCTAAAGAATAGAACCACGTTTTTGCCTTGTCTCTTAAAGAGAAAGAGTCGAGCTTCGCTATCTCATCAAGAACATTGTGGACTCGAACATTTTGCATCGCCTGAATTCGTTCAGATGAACGTGCGGATTTTCGTTTGCCAAACCATGGAATATTGGTAGCATTTGAATCATCGCTGATTTGAATTCATAATGATTCCCTGGAATGGGAGCATGCATGATACACTCCTGATCCTCGTAAAAACCAGGATCATTATAGTATTCAAGTGTTCTAGGTCCCCCATAGTAATTATTGTTCCCATTATTTCCATTATTCACATTGTTGCCATTCTGATTGTTGTTTTCATTCATTTCTTGCTCTTGATCAGCCATGGTATCGATGGGATGATCCGATTCCGTTGGATTCTACGATTGTCTCGCAAAGATCGTTCGATCTCCGGATTAAACGGTAACAAATGTGGGTGATGAGAATGAGTAAAGCTCATACACCACACCCACAATCAAAGGTTTGAAGAACCCAAAATAAGTCCTCAAACAGACTCAATCGATTGAGACAGTGGTCTCAATAGATGGACAGAAGCACATAAAATTTTACACAAATGACTTGTCAGTCAATCGATTGAGGGGATACTCTCAATCGATTGAGGTTCCAAGAGTCAGAAAGCACACAGAATATCAGAAAAAGACTTTGTCAGTCAATCGATTGAGAGGCTTCTCCCAATCGATTGAGGTTCAAAGATTAAAAACACACAAGAATTCTGTCAATTTATTGACATAGGAATGTCAATCGATTGAGAAAAGAGTAGAGAGCACATAGAAAGTGGCTCAGTATCAATCGATTGAGAAAGGAGCTTCAATCGATTAAATGCTGCTATGAACAGAGAGCAAAGTAAGAAGAAAAAGGAAAGAAAACCACTCAATTTTTATTTTTATTTTTATTTTTATGTTTATTATTTCTTTTCTTTTTTTATTTTTTTTTTATTATTATTTTTTTAAAATTAAAATTCAGAAAAATAAAAAAAATAAAAAATAAAATCTAAATTCGAAAATTAGAAATTAGAAATTAAAAACCTAGAAAACCTTTCCTAAAAGAAAACTTCTAAACTAAGAATATAAATTTCCTAAAAATATAAACTTCCTAAAATATAAACTTCCTAAAAGAATAAAAAAAAAAAATATATATATAAACTTCCTAAAAATAAAAACTTCCTAAAAAAATAAAAAAAATAAAAAAATAAAAATATAAACTTCCTAAAAACTATTTTTAGAAAATCCTATAAAATCTAAAAGAGGAAAATAAAAAAAAATAAAATAATAAAAAAAAAAAAAAAAAAAGAATCCTACTAAACTAAGTATTTCTAAAAACCTAAACTTCCTAAAAGAAGATTGCAAAATCTAATCTAAGAGAGAAGAATTAAGGAAAGAAATTTTTTTTTTTTTTTTTATATATTCTTTTTTCAAATTTGTCAATCGATTGACAGAGTTGAGTCAATCGATTGAGGCACAATTATTGTCAAAAAACACACAACCTCAATCGATTGAGAAACAAGTCTCAATCGATTGACTGTTATAAAAAAAAATCTCTAGTCGGAATTTACTCGAAATTTCACCGATTTCCCCGGCAACGGCGCCAAAAACTTGATCGTTTTTAAATTAACCCTTGCAAGTGTACAAGATCTGTTCTAGTAAGGCAAGAACAAGGGTGTTGAACCCACAGGGAAATCTGAAATTTTATTCAATTCTTCCTAGAGATGTAGAAAATATCCCCGAGGAAGTACCAAAGATGATTTAATTTTTACCAAAAATTAACACTTTTCTAATTGCAAGAAAGAAACTAAATTAATCTAAAAATTATATAATGAGAAATCTAAGAACAAATTTTAAAAACAAGATCAAGGAATTTGCTACCCCAGATTTATACCCTTTTCTATTTTTAAACCCACAATTTTATTAACATCAAACACACCATCATTCTAAGAGAAACATGACTAGTAATTAAGCGTGATCATTAACCCGGCATACCCTATCTAAAAACAATGACTCAGCCTAATCGCGGTATGAATCATGTGAAAAGCATAGCGTATCTCATGGTATTTTAGATCAAAACACTAAAAACATGATCACTACACTTTGAGAAAAACGATTTGATGATGAAATTATCAAACTATGGCATTAAACATAAAATATAGGTACTTATCTGGGGATCGCATCCTCCTTGATCTACAGCCTTTAGCCTCTCATCCTTGGTGCAAGATCTTCAATTGTATTCAAAATCATTCCCAAAGTAAAGAGCAAAGAAGGTGTAAAAGAAAAATATGTTCTCGGAAAATCTCAACACAATTTTATTACTCTAAGAAAACCCTCTTACAAAAGTCTCTAATTATTACCCAAATTTGTCTCAAAACTAAAACTCTCTATTAAAAAAAAACTCTCTTTTCAATTGCTGTAGCCTCTCTTTTATAATGGCCGAACATACCTAACCCTAATTGCCTCAATCGATTGAGACAGAAGTCTCAATCGATTGACTTTGAGTTCGAATTCCCTTAGGGCACTTCTGCCTTCATGTCTCAATCGATTGAATTTCATGTCTCAATCGATTGACTTTCTAGGGTTGAGTTTTACTCCATCTGTCAATCGATTGACCATAATGCCTCAATCGATTGAATCTTCAATGCAAAGTCTTCCCTTTCTTGATGGAAGTTGATTCTCTTCATGGCTTTCAATGCTTCTTTGGACCTTTTTGTCCATAGCTCTTTTATAGCCTGTAATTTCCTTCTTTTATGCACTTGAACGATCTAACTGTCAGAAACACCTGTAAACATCAAAACCTCGCAACAACCATCAGATGCTTTCATTGAACAGCTAAATGTAGGATTTAAAGTGTGAAATATAGTCATATTTCAGCACCGATTAGCGGGTGCCGCACTCTCTGCGACGGCAGGCAGGACGGGCTCAGCTGCGCCCTCCTCATCCTCCGTCAGACCAGTAAATTATAGCTCTTGGTCCAGTCCTTCAGGTAGAAGACCTCGGTGTTGTTGACCAAGCGCGGCTTCACCTTCTCAGACATGAGGTCATTGGCATTGATGATGCCGTCAATGACCAAATCAGCCATAGAGAACCAACGGTTCTCAAAGGCCGAAAACAGGGCCTGTTCCACAATACCAATCCGTGAGGACTTGTGCAAGAATGGGTTAAGTGCACACTTGATATAGGTATCAAGCATCCACAGTTTGTCGGGTAATTGGGCCCGTGAGACGGACTGCCCTTTCCCATCCTGACCTTGGGTCATTTTGGTGACCACGCCAGTAAAAGGAACCTCCTTAACATAGGGGGCATCCAAACCAGCGTTTTCAATGTAAGCGGACGGGCACTGGAGTGCAGCCGCTACATGAAAGTGGTTGAATCTATACTCGAACCCATCGATGGACGTGACGAGTCGGTGTCGACTTTCACCCCACCGAAGGTTTTAGAAGAAAAGCCTCACGATCCTAGGACAGTAGTGATCGTGGAATGGCTCCAACAAAGGCTTCAACTCGAGCCGTTGGATGTAACCCTTGGCCCAAACCATTTCGGGCCGATCCTCGTAAAGAGAGGGGGTGAACACGTACTAGGGTAGAAAAGACTTAGAAGTCCACCAAGGATTGGGGACTTCACGCTCTATCGCGGTCGGGACGGGGGTTGGGACAGGTGGAACCACGCCCGAAACCGATATCACAGGTGGCACGGATGGTTAGGGAACTGAATCAGTGGGTGGTACGGGTGTACGAGCCTGGGAAGTGGGTACCTTACACGAAGGGTTCTTCGTGCGCGGTCCCATGGTCAAAACGTACGAAAATAACAACAAGAGAAATAAATTGAATCTAAAGGAAGACGTTACCGGACGAATGGAGTAAAATCCACTCGAATCAAGCGGAAGAAGGACCTAGATGGCCGGAAAATCAGTCAGGAAGAAGGTTGAACGGTTGGTGCCAAAACCTCTTTGATTGATCACTTGTACGCTTAGTACAAATGACCGTTCAAAATCCCAATTATAATTTAAAACCCCAGGATTGATCGATCAATGCCTTTATTGATCGATCAATGAAGCATCTTTATGCCCTAGCCCGATGCATAGATCGATCAATACTTTCTATTGATCGATCAATGGTCTCTCAATTGATCGATCACCACTTTGTTGATTGATGGTGGTCTCTCAATTGATCGATCACCACTCTGTTGATCGTTCAATGTGGGTGATCGATCAATACCCTGAACATTGATCAATCAACCACCCCAAATTGTGAGTACTAAACATCACCAACATTGATCGATCACCCACCTATGTTGATCGATCAATCTCTCTGTTGAGCGATCAATACTGACAGTGACTTGGTTCTTCAACACCGTCACTGCGTCAAGGCGAATGACCCGCATTCTGAGAACAAGGGTACATGTATATCACATACAGAACCTGCAAAAGCAGATTTCTCAAGTCAATGATGCGTGCTCACACATAATAACACAACCATAGTGATGAATCTTTAAGTGAACACGGAATAAAATTTTACCTCTTATGTCAGGTGAACAAGTGCGGATACTTCTCACAAATCTCAGTTGCGCCCTCCCACGTAGCTTCCGAATTCGAATGATTTCTCCACTTGACTAGTACCAGTGGAATCAACTTGGTCCGCAAAACTTGATCTCGATGATCCAAGATCGCGATTGGTTCCTCAATGACCGTCAAGTCCTCTTGTAACTCTATCGGTTGGAAAGCCAAGACGTGAGTCGGGTCACGCACGTATCGTCGCAGCATGGAAACATGAAAAACGTTATGCATGCTCGCCAACTGCGGCGGTAAAGCAATCCGATAAGCGACTTTGCCAACCCGTCCAAGTACCTCAAATGAACCGATATACCGAGGACTCAGCTTTCCACGCTTTCCAAAATGCATCACCCCCTTGGTTGGCAAGATCTTCACAAAGACCTTATCTCCAACCTGAAAAATAGTGGTTAAGTCCATAGCCAACCATTTTAACTATGAACAGTAACTTTTTCAAATGCATTTGGGTATACCTGAAACTCAACGTGCGTCCGATGGAGATCGGCATAGCTCTTTTGGCGACTTTGAGCAACCCTTAATCTTTTGCGGATCAACCAAGCTGTCTCGGTTGTACTGTCCATGATATCATGTCCCAAAACAAGCTTCTCATCAACTTCTTCCTAATTCAACGGAGATCTGCATCGTCGTCCATACAAGGCTTCATAAAGTGCCATCCCAATACTCGACTGATAGCTGTTATTGTAAGCGAACTCGATCAAAGGCAAATGCTGATCCCATGAACCATGAAAGTCCAACATACATGCATGCAACATATCCTCTATAATCTGGTTCACTCTCTCAGTCTGCCCATCTGTTTGAGGATGAAACGCTGAGCTGAACTCTAATTTAGAACCCATGCATTCCTGAAATCGTCGCCAGAATTATGACGTATAGAGCGGATCTCTATCACACATGATGCTGACTGGTATGCCATGTAACCGAACTATCTCCTTCATGTACAGCTCTGCAAGCTTATTGGCTATATATGTAGTCCGATACGGCAGAAAATGCACAGATTTCGTCAGTTGATCTACAATGACCCAAATGGCATTGTTCTTCCTCAATGTGCTCGGTAATCCCAAAATAAAATCCATAGAAATAGCTTCCCATTTCCACTCTGGCACTGGCAATGGTTGTAACAAACCTGCTAGATTCCGATGGTCCACTTTCACTTGCTGGTAGACCAAACACCGAGAAACATAATTTGCAACATCTTTCTTTAGTCCTCTCCACCAAAAATTTCGCTTGAGATCTTAGTACATCTTGGTACTCCCAGGATGTATGGCATACGTAGACTTGTGCGCTTCCTCCAAAATTGTATCTTTAAGATCTTTTGTATCAGGTATGCACATCCTATCTCTAAATAGCAAAGTGCCATCATCTTTGATGGTAAAATTAGGCCTGACCCCGTTGATCACATCCTTTCTAATGGCCATAAGCTCATCGTCAATCATCTAGAGCTTACGCACATTATCAAACAACATGGGTCGTATCACAATAGTAGCCATCAATGCCCCTGAACCTCTGACATCAATCAGTGTAACGCACAAGGCCAGATCCTCAAGTAGATGCCACCGCTGTACTCTGGTGATAAGATGCGTCAACTGAGCTGAAGACTTCCTGCTCAAAGGATCTGCCACAACATTGGCCTTCCCAGGGTGATACTGGATGGAACAATCGTAATATTTCAAGAACTCCATCCATCTGTGCTGTCGCATGTTCAAATCGTTCTGGGTAAACAAATACTTGAGGCTTTTGTAGTTGGTGTAGATATCAAATGTCTCACCGTACAAGTAGTGCCTCCAGATCTTCAAAGCAAAGATCACCGCCGCTATCTCTAGATCATGAGTTGGGTAATTTCTCTCATGTTCCTTAAGCTGTCTAGAGCCATACGCGATAACCTTCTTGTGCTGGTTGAGGACACAACCCAAACCACTATAAGATGCGTCACTGTAGATAGAGAAACCCCCATGGCTAGAAGGTATAGCTAATACCGGAGCTGTAGTCAGACGCGTCTTCAGTTCCTGGAAACTCTTCTCACATCGATCGGTCCAATCAAACTTAGCATTCTTCTTGGTAAGCTGAGTAAGTGGACTCGAGAGTTTGGAGAACTCCTCTACAAACTGTCTATAGTATCTTGCTAACCCAAGAAAATTATGGACCTCTGTTACTATTCTCGGCTGTTCCCAATTTACGATGGCCTCGATCTTCGTCAGGTCAACTGTTATACCCTTAGCAGAGGCAATATGGCTCAAGAAACTAACTTGGTCCAGCCAAAACTCACACTTACTGAGCTTCGCATACAATTTGTGATCTCTGAGGGTCTGTAAAGCTACATGTAGATGTCCTTCATGTTCTTCCTTTATCTTGGAATAGACAAGGATGTCATCTACAAAGACAACCACAGACTTATCCAAGTGTGGTTTAAACACTCGGTTTATCAGGTCCATGAAAGACTCATGTGCGTTCGTCAATCCAAATGGCATAACCAAGAATACATAGTGCCCATATCTAGTTCTGAACGCCGTCTTTTCAACATCTTCTGCTTTGACTCGTAGTTGATGATAACTCGACCTCAAGTCAATCTTCGTAAAGAACCTCGCTCCTTGTAACTGATCAAACAGATCATCGATCCTAGGAAGCGGGTAACGATTCTTAATCGTCAATCTGTTCAACTACCGATAGTCAATGCACAGACGCATTGAACCATCCTTCTTTCTGACAAATAACATAGGTGCTCCTTCAACTCTTATAATTCTGCTGGAGCCGTCCGATAGGGAGCCTTAGATACTGGTTCAGTGCCTGAAACCAAATTTATTGCAAACTCAATCTCCCGAGCTAGTGATAGTCCTAGCAAATCCTCAGGGAACACATCAGGATATTCACATGCAACGTGAATATCAGATATCACATTCGCCTCTTCCCGTTGCTCTTGTAGAAAGGCCATATATCCACTGCATCCACTCTTCATCATCTTTTCAGCCCGAATAGCAGATATCAACAGAGCTACCTTAGACTTCACCCCGAATAATCTAAATGATCGCTCCTTTGGAGGGCGAAAAACCACTATCTTTCGAAGACAATCAACGCTAACGTGATAAGCGGATAGCTAATCCATTCCCAGAATGATGTCGAATCCCTTCATATCTAACAAAATTAAATTTGCCAGTGTCTCGTGATCATCTACTGACACTATCACCGATTTACACACTGTGAGTGCATTCACTGCACTACCTGTAGGAATGGACACTGTCAATATGAAATCTAGCTGCTCAGGAGTGGCGCTCAATTCTTTTGTAAATTGAGGCCTTATGAATGAATGCGTAGAGCCTGGGTCTATAAAGACTTGAGCTCTATGGAAACAAATATCACAACTCCTATACACTTTCAGCTCACCTATAAGCCAGTTACAATATTAGATCAAGTGCTTAAGATGTGTGTGCGTATGTGTACTATTATTATAACACTTAATCGAAACAATTCTTATTTTACTAAATTTCCAGTCCATCTTACTAGATAAGTAACTTCTCTTGAATTTTAATCATACCTTGGATGACATCATTTGATGTCAGAGTATCAGTCGTGGTAACAGCATATGCTCGACCTTGAACCACAGGTCGAGAAGATCTCTGCGTAGATACCGATCCTGACCGTTCTTTGCCATCTTTGCTCTCCTCTGGGCAATTCCTAACCAAGTGGCCCATCTTGCCACACCTAAAGCACGCCCCTGTCTCCCTCCTGCACTCCTCTGTCTTGTGTGGTTTCCCACACTTTGCACATAACATAGCTGGAGTGAACGAAGAGACCCTTGAAGGTCCCTGGGTCACCGAGGCCGCGCTACTAGAAGACCCAGACAATCGAAATGGTCTGGAAGATGTAGGCACTACTGCTCTCTGGTATGAACTCGGCCCCTAAGAAATCGCCGGTCGAGAATGCGTAGGGTACCTTGGAGGTCTGGAGAATCTAGCCCTCTTGTTCTGCTCAGAGTCCTGAGACTGCCCCTGAAATGGCCTCTCTCTCGTCTGCTTGTCTCTCCAAGAAAACTTTTTCTGGTTCTCCTCCTCTGCTATGAGAGCCTTGGCCATCACTCCCTCATATGTCTCCATATCCCACATGGTGACATCCTTTTATAAGTTTTGCCTCAGGCCAAGCTGAAACTTACGTGCTCTCATCAGCTCAGTGGCTACATGCTGGGGTGCGAACCTAGCCAGTCGATCAAACTCAGCACCGTACTCTCTCACTGACATTGCACCCTGCTTGAGTTCTATAAATTTCACCTCCCACTGATGCCTCACAATTTTCGAAAAGTATTTATGGAAAAACACTTCCGTGAACTCCTCCCATGTCCAAGGAGTGTGAGGAAACTCTCTCTGTCGATTCTGTGATACCGACTTCCACCAAGGTCCGGCATCACCATCCAACTTGAAAGTGGCCCAGCGCACCTTCTCTACGTCATTGCACTAGAGCACTTTAAAAAGTTTCCCCATCTCCTCTATCCAGCCCTCTGCTTCTATAGGATATGTCTGACCCGAGAAGTTAGGAGGTCTCATTCTCCTAAACTCCGCCAACGATTGGGCGATGAGTTAGCCTAGTCACGTGAGTCGAGGCATTTGTCTGTAACGTTGGTAGCCAAGGCTTCCAACACCTGCTCCATTCTCTCCTCATTACCTCTTCTTCCTCCTCTCGGTCCCATTGGAACCACGTTCGTGTGCGAGAGGAATTTTAATCCCCGCGACGTACGAACAACACCGGGGATCTCCCTCAGAGGAACCTCTCTCTGACCTTCCCTTCCTCCACTACGTCCGCCTCTGAACTTAGGGCTCATACTGGTCTGTCATTGTGAAAACAATAACATTGATCAGTACATAGATTGTGAAAACAATCCAACATGAACCGACAGTTCAACCTAAAGCCTAGGCTCTGATACCAACTGTGACAGCCCAGATTTCTGTGCCCAAAAATCCGTGCCATCAGGATCATACTCTGGATGATCCCCAGGATAAATCATGAAGTGTCTGCTCATATAGCGGAAATTATGCAGACACTGCCCAGCAGTGGTAGATCGAGTCATCACAAGGCATTTAAAATAGAAAGAAACAATAAAAAAAACATGTATCTAAATATATAAAAAATATACATTCTCAAAAAGGAACCAAGAAGAACCAATGGTGATGGACATCCATCACCCAAAACAATGGTTCCTGATAATGGTTCCAATAGAATGTATAGTAATACTTTAAAAGGAAGAAAATATCTACAGAAAGTAAATACAGAAGTGGCCACCAGGCACACAATAATCCAAAGGTTTACACAAAATCAGAAAAATAGCAGACTCGTATATCCAGACTAAGGATAAAAGTCGTCCGCCTGGATGTCAGTCTCCTCGTCCTCAGCCTCAGCCTCTAGATTAGGCTGGTAGTCAGGATCACTCTCGGTGCCTGGAACTCTAGCCTCAGAACCTAAAATGTTAATGAAAACAGGGTGAGCTACATCATAGCTCAATAGAAGAATTCCAACTAAAATGAATTGAATATGCAAGTCATGATATCTCAAAACAGGAAATCAAATCAGAACGTGCAAATAGGACAATTCGAATCAAATACTGAGCTTTTAAACAAGAAACAGATGTTATGCAAGCACATATTTAAGGGCTTTCATTTGACCTATCTTCATTAATGGTGTCTCATAACCATTACTACACACACAAACACATATTTAAGGGCTTTCATTTGCCCAAATCTAAATGCATAAGCTCACCTTTATTTGGGCCCTTTCGGGGTTTCGGCAAATGATCCGAAAGAGGGTTTCAGATCTGAAACTCGAGCTGTATCTCCATTGTGACTCTGATACGTAATGTATCGACTTCGATTCAGCACGCGGAGGTCTCACACACACCTGGACTACGCTTGAGTTCGTTTTATTTAACTCACCTTATCGTAATTCACACTGGCGCACAATCTCCGCATCTCTAACCCTATTTCCTCACAAAACACGCTCAATCTCACCTAGCCACAGATTTCTTTGCTCAAGAACAAGAGGAAGAAGAAGAAGAAACATTTCTCCAGGTCTCTCCCTTCCTTTATAAGCTACCTAAACTGAAACATCTTTGATATTTCAATTTAGACCCTAATTTGAACTCCGGTGTTAAGCACCTACACGATCTCTACAGCGTAACACGATCCACCGAGGTTGTACTAGTCTCGGATTCACGCGAAAATTTACATATGACCTTATCTATCTACAGGATAATATTATTTCAAATAATATAAATTATTAATTTTCAAATTGATCTCGATTTCCGTGTCGGGCACGCATATCGAAATAGTCAGGTTCTTGTTCTAAATTTCAGGGTCGTTACATTCACAAAGCACAACTCTCGAGCAGACCTTAAGAGAGAAAGAGCTCTAGAGCCAAGCCGAGTCGAGCTATTGAGCTGGCTCAGCTCTATTGTAGCCCTACCATTGAGCATGTTACAGAAGTAAGAGGACTGTTCACGGAGGAAAGACAATAGAGACTAAGTTTAGCAATTATATCGAATGAAACATATGAGCTACCCAGAGAAAAGTAATGCAACCAGTGGTTCCGGGGGTGTTAAAAGTTTAGGGGTAATTGTTAGCTAAAACAAATAGAAAAAGGTAAAAGTGATGGAACTTAAACATAATTTTATCTATAACAAAAGCTTGAAATATTACAATCAAACGAAAAAATAAAGGACATTCGTATAACAAAATTCTTTCTTATTTGATTGATGTTCTTTTATGAGAAATGAGATGATCAATGCTTTGAAAATACTACACAAACACAAGTTAGATCTCAAGTGGATTAACTTTTCTCCTGTCAATGTCTTAGATGGGGTGATGGACTAATTGATTGGAGTATGAAAACCCATGAAATCTAGACCATTTGGATTTTGCTAAGTATTGATGGGTTACCACAGATCATTTAAGAAAGACTTTGATTCCTTCTAAATTGTTAGAATCAATCAACGTTTTATAGAGTGTGAAGCACAAATGTCTAACCATTTCCCACTTGACCCACATACTAACTTATATATATATATATGTGTGTGTGTGTGTGTGTGTGTGAGAGAGAGAGAGAGAGAGAGAGAGAGAGATACAATGACTCAATGAATTTTCTTAGAAAATGAATGGTCATCCTTTTAATTTTAATAAAAGCATTATCTATCATTACTTTGGTGCAACAATGACAGCCATGCAGGTTCAGGAAATCTCCCAACCATGAAATCCTTGGTCCTTTATAAGTATGAAAGTATTTTCTTTACGGTTCCCAGTGAGTCATCCCAAGATTTCTCTAAAAATCTCCCAAGCATACCAACAATGAAACTGATGTTGAGTCATATGGATAACATAGAATAAGTGAGGCTCCCAACAGCTGAAGCATACACAATCAAGTTTACTTGTTTTCTTGTGAATTTCATTCTTTGAGTGCTTATCATTGGTCAGATATCACCTAACAACTCCAGGCACATAATTTTTCATGCCAAATCTTTTTAGATCCTTATCAATGTAGGCTCTCTGAGATAGTACTAAGATTTCAACGCCTCGATCATTTTGGATCATTATCCCCAGATCATATTGAGCATTCCCATATCTTTTTTATCAACGAATTTTGGGAGAAATACTGTGTCATAGAGAAGATGGATATCATTACTTACAAGGAATATATCATCAATGTAATGCAAATGGATAATTGATCAACTTCTAGTCATTTTTATGTACATGCACCTATACATGACATTTTCTTTTAATTTGTGCCCGACAGCAACTTGCTGACAACAACTTGGTCAAAGTTCAGATACCATTATCTCAGTGCTTCTTTTAGTACATAAAAAAAAAAATTCAATTTGCAAATGCGATCATTCTTTACTTGTGCATCAAAACCTTCAAGCCAGGTCTTGTAAATTTCTTCATTCAAATTGTCATTCAAGAGTATTGTCTTCGCATGCATTTGATGTAATTTCAAATTGTAATGAGTGGCAATAAGAAAAATGATTCAAAGAGAATCCTTAGATGAGATAGAAGAGAATGTCTCATTAAAATCAATTTTCCCTCTAATTATCTTTAGGTTTTAAAGACCCATTTGCATTCTATCTTCTTATGTTTCTCAAGAAGACAGAAAGATCCAAAACATCATTCTTGTTCATAGATTACAGCTCCTCTCCTATGGTCGCCTGCTAATATTGATATTTGTTTCTTTCCATAGCTTCATGCAAAGAAAGAGGGTCATGAACATCAAGTAAATTCATTTTCTTTTGAATAAACTAAATAATCATTAAGGATTGAGGATCTTCTTTCTTTCGTAGATTTCCTTAGAGCAATGGGACGCTTTAGGAACAAACGAAGTTTATGAGGGTAAACTGGATGTTTCAACATCTTGTATGATAGGCCCAAGTATGATGGACTACAAACTGATATTGAAACCCATAAAAGAATATTTTGAGTAATATGACAATGATGTTGAAAACTAACTTTTCTTTATTTATAACTAACTGTTTGTGTCATCTTCAAGAAACCTAGGATGACTGATTTCAATAGTTGACTTTGGTATCCAAGGACATTTGAATCTATTTCCCATTGACTACTCAAGATATCTACTGATGTAATAAGTGATACTGTGAGGATCATGAATCTTCAATTCAGGATTATATGATTTACCTTTTGCTAAGCATCCTCATATACGCAAATGATTCAAGCTTGGCTTCCGACAAGTCTAAAGCTTGTAAAAAGTTTCAGGAGCCGCTTTGTGAACAAGCCGATTAAGATTATAGACGACAGTCTTGATAGCTTCTCCCCAAAATTTCTCAGGTAGGCCTGAAAAACTCATCATACTACGAAACCCATCCTGATAGGTGTGATTTATCCTTTTCAAATTATTCTTTTGAGGAGTCCTAAGAGAGGTGTATTGAGGAATTATTTGATGTGGGAACTTACTAAATGCAATGATAGGGCTGAGATTAAAACTAAAATTAATTCAAGCAATTCAAATAACAATTTCTTTGAACAAATTATCACTAAAATATTCTAGAAATTCAATTAGATGATTAAAATTACGGCCCAAAATAGCGTTACTCTTCATGTAGGTTACCTATCGGATCTATAAGACTAGGATTCTTACGAACGGCTAAATCTCCGATAGTTTTAGGGCATCGAACGAACTCGCAAGCGGGTTCTTTCGATACCGTATAAAATAAAAGGCTAATCAATTATTTAACGAAGATAGATAGGTTTATTTTGGATTTTATGAGATAAATAGGTTAGATCTGGGATTTAATTAAGAAATAACTAGCTAGGGTTACACTACTTACGCAAATCATAGATCTAAAAAAGATAGAGATGGAAGAAGAGTCGCCCTCGCACCAAATCAAACGCAAGATCAAAAAATCGCTCTCCGTTTTGAGAGAATCACACCCTCACGAAAGTTTAAAACTCTCAAGATTGAAAAAGCAATTTTAATTCACCAGTAACTAAAAAATAAAGTTGTTTACAAGCCTTTAAATAGGCTAACCAAAACCCTAATATGAAATAAGAAGAGTCATAATGCAAATTAGACTTCCGTCAAAATTATCGCATTCGATCGATTGATCGATGCTTGGGGTCAATCGATCGACTGAGAAATTAATTAAATCGTCTGACACCACAACTTTAAATCGATCGATTGAAAATTTTTGCTCAATCGACGGACTGAGAAGAATAATTTCTCCTCAACAAATTTGCTCGCTGTCCATTCTCGATCGATTGAAGCCTTGAGTCGATCGATCGATTGAGCCACTTTTAGTGCTCCCAATCGGAGTTGTTGCTCCTCCTTTCTCCTCTAATGTTCTTCTTTCGCCTTTGGTACATCACTAACGGCTGCCTGAATCTGATGTCCCCATCAACTCTCCCTGGGTTAGACGGATTCATCCCCAATGAATACTGGTTGTGATAGAGGTCCAAGAGATTCGGATCAATCTGTTGAAACTCTTCCTTTGTAATCCACGTATTCTCTGAATCAATTTTGTTCTTCTACTTGACCAAATACTTTTGAAGTCCCTCTTGGCTAGTAGACACAATCTAATCTTCCAACACATCTTTGATGATCTCATGAATTTGTCGAGTAGGTGAAGGTAATGGTGTGGGTAGGGGAATAATTGGGGCATCGAATGTAAAAAGCTTAAAGGTGTTGGTAGGGATGGTTGAGTGGCCATGGAACGAAACAAGATCCTCCACATTGAAAGTTGTGCTAATCCCTAATTCCGGTGGAAGATCTAAGATATAAGCATTAGAACCGACACTCTTCAAAGTCTTATAGGGTCTAGCACCACGAGCTTGTAACTTCTTTGCAATTCCTTATATGAATCGCTTGGGTATATTCCGAACCATCACAAAATTACCCTTTTAAAAATCTTTGAACCGTCTATGAGAATCTACAAAAAACTTGTATTTTTCATTGTTCGCATTAATTATTTTCTTAATCTTAGCATGTAACTCATGAATGCGATGCGCAAATGTGGATGCAGACTCTGATGACCTTTGATGAATGGACATTGGAATGAGGTCTACGGGTGTCCTAGGTTTATACCCATGCACAATTTGGAACTGACTCATGCTCGTGGTTCTATTAATCAAATTGTTATATGCATACTCAATGACAGGTAAGATGGAATCCCAACTCCTAGTGTACTCACTTACGAGACACCGTAACAAATTACCTAGACTCTTATTGACAACCTCGGTTTGTCCATCAGTTTGGGGATGATATGCAGATGAAAATTAAAGCCGGTCCCCATTTTGTGCCACAATGTCTTCCAAAAGTAATTGAAAAATTTAACGTCGCGGTTAGACACTATAGTCTTAGGCAAACCGTGTAAACGAATGACCTCGTTAAGGAAAAGGGTAGCAATGTTACTTGCATCGGAGGTCTTCGAACACGCAATGAAGTGGGCCATTTTTGAGAAATGGTCCACAACAACAAACACCGAGTCTTGCTTTCGGAGGGTTTTGGGGAGGCTTAACACGAAATCCATAGACAGGTCATGCCACGGGGTATGTGGCACCGGTAAAGGCATGTATAGTCCAGTGTTTTGCCTCTTTTGTTTTGCCAGTTGGCAAACACGACACCGACTAATGATTTTCGCAACATCTCGGGTGAGATAGGGCTAATAGAATCGGTCTTCAACCAATGCAGCGGTTTTGTTACGACCAAAGTGGCTGGCAATCCCTGCAATGTGTAGTTCCCAAAAAAGAAAGTCTCGAAAAGAAGTCGGGGGAATACACAATCAGTGTTTTTAGAACAAGTACCCTTCCTATAGGGTGTACTTAGTTTCTCTGATAGGTTATCCACTCATAAGCTAAGTGTACTCTTCACCAAAATCTGAACATGTGGGATGATCCTGCACTAGGCGATCAAATCCGGTTACCTCAACACTTAATGAGTGCAACATTGCCACTCTACGGCTCAACGCGTCAGCAACTCGATTCTCTACACCAGCCCTATGTTTCAGCACAAATGTAAACCCTTGAAGTTGTTCAGCCCATTTCGCATGTCGAGTGTTTAACTTCTTTTGGGAACTCAAAAATCCCAAGGCTTCATGATCAGAGAACAAAATGAATTCATGCGATAACGAATAGTGTTTCTAATATTTAAGAGATTGTACCTCCACATAGAACTCTTTATCGTAGATTACATACTTTTGGCTGGCCTCATTCAGCTCTTCACTGAAATAAGCTATCGGATGACCTTCTTGGCTCAAGACTCCTCCAATACTTACGCCTGACTTGTCACATGCTACTTCAAATACCTTCGAAAAGTCAGAAAGGCGCATGATGTGAGCTTTCATCATTCGATACATAATCTTCTTAAAAGCTTTAGCTACAGTAGGTGTCCATCGAAAGTCCCCTTTTTTGATGCAATTGGTGATAGGGGAAGTTAACGTACTGAAGTTAGGATGAATCGCTTGTAGAACGTGGCTAATCCATGAAAGCTACGGACTACGTGAATGTTTCGAGTTTCAAGCCAATCTATGATAGCCTTCACATTTTTGAGGTCCGCAATCATCCCTTAAGAGGTCATGACAAACCCTAAGAAGACAATGCTATGTGACATGAATGTACAATTCTTCGGGTTCGCGTATAATTTCTCTCCTCTAAGAGTCATACAAACTTGCTGTAGGTGGCCCAAGTGTTGCTCCTTGTTGTGGCTATAAATAAGGATGTCGTCGAAATAGACCACACAGAACTTGCCTATGAAAGGCCTCAACACCTGTGTCATGATACGCACTTAAGTACTCGGGGCATTTGAAAGCTCGAACGACATGACAAACCACTCATACAAACTGTCTTTGGTTTTAAAGGCAGTCTTCCACTCGTCCCCGAGATGAACTCGGATTTAATGGTACACACTCTTTAAATTGACCTTCGAAAATATCGTGGCATCGATCATCATGTCCAACATATCGTCCAGTCTCAGTATTGAGAACTGATACTTGACCATGATCTTGTTAATAGCGCAACTATCCACACACATCCTCCAAGATCCATCTTTCTTGGGTGTGAGCAACGCTGACACGACACATGGACTCAAGCTTTCCTTTATGAACCCCTTTTGGAGAAGTTCATCAACTTGCCTCTTTAGCTTTGAGTGTTCGGATGGGTTCATACGATAGTGGGGCAAGTTAGGTAGGGTAGCTCTAGGGATAAGATCTATGGCGTGTTGGATGTCCCGTAGAGGTGTTAATTCATTTGGAAGGACTTCAAGAAAGACATCTTGAAATTGATTCATTATCGGTTCGACCTCTTCTGGAATCTCCACGTCAAACTCTTTGGCAATATCCTCTATCTTAGTGCCTCGTTCAAGCTCAAGAGGGCTAACAATGTAAACGACCTTAGATATCTTCTCTCTCTCTATCTGGCCTTTATCACTGGACTTAGTTGATTTTACAGTGAGTACTTTAGGAAGTAATGGATTAATCTTGATTTTATTTCCATTATGAGTGAATGAACACACATTCGATCTCTCGAATAGTGTAACGTTCATGTCATACAATCACGGCCTCCCTAGGATGATATGCCCCATGTCCATAGGCACAACATCACACCACAAGGTGTCCTTATACGATTTGAACTATATTGGAATTTGACACCTTCGTGAAACTGGGATGGATGATGAATGGACTGAAGCAATTTTATAAGGTTGTGGGTGAGCTACGGGCGCAAGCCCTAAGCGAGAAACTGTACTCTCGAAAACTACATTGGTACAATTTCCATTGTCGACGATGTCCGACAGGCTTTCTCTCCACACTTGGCTATGGTATAAAAGATATTATCTCGTCGTAAATCATCACACCCCTTTGACTGGGCTAGAGAACCACAAGAGCCCGTGAGGTATTATCCTCCTCCATAGGGTAGGAGATATCCCTTAGATAAGCCACTATTCGTTCCCCCACACAATCTTCTTTGTCACTAGGGAACGACTCCGACTCGTAGACTTCAACTGTACCCTCATCATGCTCATTTTCAGTGTCCTCAGATATAAATAGGTTTCAGGATGGGCATTGTGATGCAAAATTCCGGATGTCGTGACACTTATAACACTTGTTCTGACCACCACTCTTGGGGCCTTCAAGCATTGGGCCTTTATCCTTATCGACTCTGGTTACTAGTGTAGTAACTGGGTTGGGCTTAGCAGGCGGGGCACTAGTGTTGGGCTTTTATTCGGGAAGATTAGACCTATAACTAGACGGAGTACTAGTCTCGAGGTATCGCTCTAACTCCTTGACTCTAGCGAAACATTCCTTTAAATCGGTAACAGGGTATGGAATGAGTTCCCTTTGTAGTTCTGGGCGAAGGCCCATTCAAAATCGGGATATGGTAGCTCTTTCCGGTTCATCTACATAGCCTTGGGTCTTCAGGGCTTCAAATCTATCGATGTATTCTGTGACCGGTGAATTCCCTTGGCGCAATGAATTCCACTGATCGAGAATATGTTCATCGTTGGATAGAAGAACATATTTCTCATTTAATTGGGTCTTCATCTCTCCCCTAGGCTTGCCTACGGTGCTCTAACCCCATCCAATAAAGTCGAGCTTGACCCATAAGTTTGACCTTAGCAAATTAGAATTTTCGCTTCTCGGACATGGCATACCACTGGAAGTAGTTTTTCATGTTAGTGACTCGAGAAAGACCTTAGATTATCTTTTCCCGTCGAAAGTACGGGCGTCCATTTTTACAAATTTCATGATTTTATCGTCCTGATCTTTTTGAACTTCTCGATATTGCTGACCTACCCTCCCACGGTCATTTGAGTTGACTTTATTGTGAATTTCAGTGAGAAACTCATTGATCTCTTTAACACTGAATTCCAAAGCCTCATGCCTGGCTTGTTGATCACACAACTGTTATTGTAATTGATTGTGTTGTTCAGCCAACTGGGCTTGAAGGGTGGTTTGGGTCACGGTCAACTTAGACGAAAGGTCTCTAATTAGGGCTTCCATCTTAAGGGGATCCATGAAAATATAAGACAAAATTTATATGATGCAAGACAACGCTATGTGATGCAAGACAAATCTAGAATAATGAAAGATGAATCTGAAATTATGCAAAGCAAACAATTAACAAAAATAAACCCTAGAACCTATATGAACGTTGAAACCCTTAAAGCTAAAATGAAACTTTGATACCAATTTGATGCGGGAACTTACTAAATGCAATGCTAGGGCTGAGATTAAAATTAAAATTAATTCAAGCAATTCAAATAACAATTTCTCAGCACAAATTATCACGGAAATATTCTAGAAATTCAATTAGATGATTTAAATTATGACCCAAAATAGCGTTACTCTTCGTATATGTTCCCTATCAGATCTAGAAGAGTAGAGTTCTTATGAATGGCTAGATCTATGATAGTTTTAGGGCGTCGAATGAACTCGCAAGCTAGTTCTCTCGATACTGTACAAAATAAAAGGCAAATCAATGATTTAACGAAGATAGGTAGGTTTATTTTGGATTTTATGAGATAAATAGCCTAGATCTGAGATTTAATTGAGAAATAACTAACTAGGGTTATCCTACTTACACAAATCATAGATCTAAAGAAGATAGTGATGGAAGAAGAGTTGCCCTCGCATCAAATTGTATGCGGGATCGAAGAATCACCCTCTGTTTAGAGAGAATCACACCCTCACGAAAGTTTATAACTCTCAAGTTTGCACAAGCAATTTTAATTTACCAATAACTAATAATAAAGTTGTTTACAAGCCATTAAATAGGCTAACCAAAACCCTAATGCAAAATTAGAAGAGTCCTAATGCAAATAACACACAAAAAATAAACTTTTGACAAAAAAATTAGACTTTCGTCAAAATTCGCGCATTCGATCGATCAATCGATGCTTAGGGTCGATCGATCGACTGAGAAATTAATTAAATTGTCTGACGCCACAACTTTAAATCGATTGATCAAAATTTTTTGCTCAATCGATCGATTGAAAAGAATAATTTTTGCCTCAGCACACTGATCCACTTTCAGCCCTTCGAATTTGAGTTATTTCTCTTCCTTTCTCTTCTGATATTCTTCTTCTGCCTTCGGTACGCCACTGGAAGTTGCCCGAATATGATGTCCCCATCACTATTCCTTGTTCCTTGAAGTATTATACAAAATTATCATGATTTACACTATTATTGTCCATTCTTCAATAATATTCACCACCATGATCTGATCTAATGAATTTTATCTTGTTATGTATTTGTTTCTCAAACTTTAGTTTTGAAAGATCCTAAACATTTCAAGGGCATATTAGATTTGTGGTGGATAGAATAGATATAAGTGTAACAAGAGTAGTCATCTATAAAGCTAATAAAGCAGTGTTGCTTGCGACAAGAAGTGGTAATAAAGGAACCATAAATATTCATGTGAATCAACTATTACAAATCTAACAATTTAGTGGATTCAAACTTACGTTGTTTAACCCTTTTTCTTCACATTCAACTTAGATGTCGAAGTTACTAAAATCATAGTTTTGAAGGACTAGATTCTAAAAGTTTCTTGGAGATATGATCGAATCTCCTATTCCAAAGCATAGAAGAATACTCTACCTGAAATTGATGCTTGGATGCCAAAGTGATAGAATTCGAACAGATCATTGAAGCAGCAAAAGTACTTTCAAACAATAACTGAAAAAAATTATCTATCAAATTACCATGTCTAATAGAATCAGAACGTAAACTAATAACGAATCCATCATCCTGAAAACTAAAACCATTAGCATGTCCACGTAGTCTTGAAATTGAAATAAAATTTTGTCTAAATTTTGTGATAGAAAATGTCCTCAATGATGAAAGTATGATCATAAGTCTATTACAAGGCGATATGTCTTAATGGCCTCAACCTTCATCACTTCTTCATCCCCAAGGTAGTCTTTCATCGATTATAGGGTTCTCTGAGTGATGAGCCCCTACAATGTATCAGAAACATACATATAGGCACTCGATCCAACCCACCATGAGTTTCAAGCATGTTATGTTTTACTTGAAACAAACAATAGCAGTGTCTGTAACTTGCTTCTTCTTTGTTGCATTTTTTCATATGTAGCAATCCTTCTTCATATAACCCTTTTTCTTATGGAAATGAAAGTCATCGTCATCCTTAATCTTGGCTAGCTTTGGCTTGTATTAATTTGTGTATCCTCTCTCATCGTTGAAATTACTTTTTTGACCTTTCTTCTTAAAGTTCTTGCGGCTATAATCGATAAAGAATGTGAGCAACTTAACTCTGTTCCCTTGAGGATGTTCCTCTTATATCACACACATAGCAATGAATTGATTAATTTTCTATTTTATCTCATGAGATTTATAGTTGACTTTGAAGGTATCAAACAGTTTTAGAAGTGAAGTGACTGCCTAATGATCAATCATATCATTCTCAAATAAATTCTTTGCTTTTTAAGGATTAAGGCTTACATAGACAATTGAATAATGTGCCATATATCATATGGCAGGTTGACCATATTGAAGAGCATTTATAGCTCCAACTAATTCTAAATGATCATCAATAATTTTTTGGTCATATTGGCAGTTTGTACACTACCTCTTAGTGATTCATTGATCGATGCATGTATGATCATCATAGCCATACAGTTCGCCTTCTCCCACTTTACATATTGGAGATTTTGTGGTCTATAGAACCCTCGGACAATAAAATTGGCTTATCCATTGTGAGAAAAAAATTCTAGTCCAAGTTACCAAATCAAATAAAGACTCATATGCCGGGAGTAACTTTTACCCATTTAATGGCTAAATATTTGCTAGTTTCCATTTCCAAATATATTCTTTCATAGCTACAACAACATTAATCATGGTGAGCAACATCTTCATATAACGCTTTACAAATTTAAGGAGTCGTACTTAGAATTAGGGCCAAATTAAATTTGAGTGCTTTAATCATCTACAAAACCATTCACTCTAAGGAACAAACATGACTCGTCATCTTAGAATCATCTTTTGGCAGAATCTTTGACATTTTATATGCCTCCCAAGATTGTGTTAGAAAACATGCATAGGCCTAGTCAATAGTCATTCGTGCTTTTCAATTTGGTCAATTCCCCACTCTCACCTCAACACACATAATTACATCAATTTCTATGTTTATATGAATTTGGAAGAAGTATTCTCCCACTCTCACCTCAACACACATAATTACTCTACTCATTCACCCGACCTGAGATTCCTAAATCAACTTTAAATAAAAATTAGTAATTAACGCAAGTGGATGTGCTTGTGATCTTAATGAGACGAGAGTCTCAACATTCAAGAATAATGTGACGTACATAGGTGGTTACCTTTGGATAGACTATATACTTAATTTTGTTACATTTCCTTGAATGAATGTTTAGCAGTCTACCTTCTCCCTTTGTAGGTAAGATCTAAGATCCTAGTCATCCTACCATGTCTAATTTCAAGGATTATCTCCCTGGATGTGTACACGTACATACAAAATATTGAATTATAAAAAAACTAATGTTTGATTTTTTTTTTAAATGTAGAGTTAAATTATTTGGTTTTAGTTGTTGTATATGTTCAAATCGAGTTTAAACTATATTCATGTGATTGAGTTAGCACACATATGAACCATGAAAGTTGACATATTAGTATCAGAGCAAAACATGTAATATAAATCACAATATCATTTTCAAATATGACTCTTTTGAATTCCACTGAGCAGTACTCAGAATAAGATGAAAACACAATATAAGTGCTACGAAAGGTTTTAGAACAAGTGAGATAATTCAAAATTTTTTGTATGAACCTTGTATTGGCATTTATAGTTTTTAAACGGTTTAAAACAGGCCCAATAATATCTATCATGTAGCTCTCATCAAGTAGATAGAAATCAATAGGTTATGGGTTGAAAATGCACAGGTAGCGGTCCTTGAAAAGAATGAAAGATGGACCTTCAAAATTTATAATGCCGGTTAAGTCAAGTCAGGCTGATTTGGTTAAACGAACGAGTTTGGATCGGTTGGTTTTAACCTGAATTGGCCCTCTTTGGATCAGATCAGTTCCGCCAATCAGAGGGCCCCTAAATTATGATTATAATTTTTATCTCTTGTAGGGAAAGCACTAAATTTTGGTGCTACCCCAACACCTAGAAGACGCGCTCCAATGAACTGGTTCTTAGAAAACAAAGCAAACAGAGGGGCTCTGACTCCTCTTAAGTCGTCACTAAGAACTCTTTCAGAAAGTGTAACTTGATGGTGCAGGTCACTAGTCAGCGGCTGAGTGCCATGCAATCCAGCCAATGAGTAGTGCTGTCTGATATGGCCGATCAGTCAGGTGCATTGAAATATAAAAGATCTAAGGCAATTTTTTTTTCGTTAATAAAGAACGTACTACCTAATGTACTGCTCTTCAAATCTTCTCTAGGAGTTTATATATATATATATATATATATATATATATATATATATATATATATATATATATATGGAGAACAGAACGATACATTAGCGTGGTAGCATTCAACGCCACATTAGTGTCAATTGGATGGCAAGTGACACCTAATCCGAAGAACAAGTGCCAAGGCAACATGGACAAGATAGATCAAGTCCATGGCCCTCAAAAATAACTAAGTGTACTCCCACTCTCACCTCAACACACAGAACTACTATACTCATTCACCCTAATTGAGATTCGTAAATTAACGTTGGTTAAAACCTAGTAATTCACGCAAGTGGATGTGCTTACAATCTTAAGGGGATGAGAGTTTCAAAATTCAAGAATAACGCAACCTACAAAAGTGGTCACCTTTGGATAGACTATATACTTTTGTTACATTTCCTTGAATGAACGGTTTAGCAGTGTACCTTCTCCCTTTGTAGGTAAGATCTAAGATCCTAGTCATCCTACCATGTTTAATTTCAATGTTTATCTCCCTGGATGTGTCCACAAACACCATAGAAAATACTGAATGACAAAAAATTAAGGTTTGAGTTCTTTGAAAATGTAGAGTTGAATGATTTTGATTTAGCTGTTGTATGTGTGCAAATCGAGTTTAAACTGTATTCATGTGATTGAGTTAACACACTTATGAACCATAAAAGTTGACATGATAGTATAAGAGTAAAACATGCAATATAATTCACAATATCATTCTCAAATATTACTCTTTTGAATTCCACAAAGCAGTACTCAGAAAAAGATGAAAACACAATATTATTTCTAAGAAAGGGTTTAGAATAAGTGAGATAATTATAGACAAATTTATGAACCTTGTATTGGCATCAAGTAGATATATATCAATAGGTTATGGGTTGAAAATGCTCAAGTAGCGGGCCTCGGAAAGAAAGGAAAGATGACCCTTAAAAAAAATATATTTTTTTATAAAGCCGGTTAAATCAATTCAAACTGATTCAGTCAAATAGACGAGGTTGGCATGGATCGGTTGGTTTGGACCTGAACTTGCCCTTTTCGGATTAGACTGGTGGGCATAGCAATGAATTGATCTAGTTTAGATCGGTTCTGCTAGTTGGAAGGCCCCCAAATTATATGTTATATTTTGTACCTCTTGTAGGGAAAGCACAACATTTTGGTGCTTCCCCAACTCATAGAATACGCGCTCCTATGAGTTGGGTCGTAAAAAATAAAGAGAACATAAGGGCTCTAACTCCTCTTAAGTCGTCACTAAGCACTCTTTCAGAAATAGGAACCTGATGGTGCAGGTCACTAGTATAATATACACTTGAAAAATCATGGATTTGCATTTATGAATCACATTAGTTTCTAGGGTTTTTAGCTTGCAAGAATCTACAAGACTCCTTAGTTTTCTGATAGTTGGATAAATTGAGTTGCTTCAAAAGTCGATATGAAAATGGAAAAGATGAGATGCATTAATGAAAAAGAAAATTGGAGTCCTTTAATAAACCTAACATCGCTAGATATGTTATTCAATTTTGTTAAAGCAAAAAAAATAAAAGGAAATCCGACGGTACCCCTCATATTTTCTCTCAAAAATTGAAGTAATGTTTGGATAACTTTTTCAATCGTTAGTACTATGATATTAGCCTAAAATTTAGACTTCAGTCCTTATGATTCCTCTCTTTTCCATACATTCGAACATACCCTTAATGAATAATAGCATATTTTTTCTCAATTCTTGATGAATGCATAAAGGAGCATAATTTTCTCAATTCTTCATGAATGCATAAAGAGCAGTTTATGCTAAAATCATAGCCAAATGAATCATAGAATATTTTCTGTCAATTTTTTCATTTACACAAAGAGCTGGTTTTGTGCTAAAATCATAGCCAAAAGATAAATGTGGATACCTAGAAATTCCAAACAATATATCAATATATGTTAAACATCATGATGATAAGTATGATGCTTTGTAAATGTTAGTTTAGTGTTGTAAATATTATTATCTTTATTATAAGTTTGAAATTTTGTTCTATATCTCAGTATTAAATAATACTTTATATTAAGTTGACAAAGAACGGTGATTCTATTCTGTAGGTTATCTCTTCTTGATTTCATTTGGGGAATGTACAAAATATTAAGTTCATATCCCTCTGAAAATTTTATATTTATACAATAAAAATGAAGCATCATTTTCTTTTTATGACAGGCCATTATCAGTTTAGGAAAATTTTAGATTGGGATCTTTCTAATGAAGAGAGAGTATTAAAACATGATGAGTGTCATTGAGTACTATATAATTTGGATTAATGACGTGTCACTTGCATTGATAGATGGGTCGCTCACTCATTCACTTGTTCTATCTTGCAATTGTTTTTCCATGTGCACATATCCTCAACCAACCAAGTCATCCAAGTTGCAAATCATCACATGAGCTGATGTTAGCCCAAAATTTGGTGCCCATAAAAGATTTTACTGTTCATATTTGACTCTATGTTGTTCATATCTAGTTTTTATATATTGATTTGATAGTACTGAGCTATTGATGGGTGCAATACTGGGCTGAGTGAATTTCACATGATTTTTAACTACTTTAGTGATTGGATGAAAGTGAATAGCATTGTAAATTGTATTTCATTTGAATTTTAGATTATAAACTATAATTGGGATGTAGACTTAAAAGTAGATTGTTCATTAGAAAATGTCTAACAAAAATTAATTTTTGTTAAATGTTTTAATGTATCTATAATTTCCTGTTGGTGAAACAGAGAGAGAAAATGAAAATAATTGATGGAAAATAGGATAATACAAGGATCCAATATGAGAATCAAGTAATGCCACTATCTTAAATCATATTTCTCCCATCATTAGGTTAACGAAAAACGGATTCTAAGTTGTTTTCTTATAACAACTGTGGTGAATCTGTGAATGCTTTTCTAAAAAGTCGTAGCCTATGATCCAAACTTATAGCTATAATAGGTTATAAGAGTGTAATAAGAAGGATTAGCATGAAATGTGTTCAAGCATATTCCCTTAAATAGGGTATGAGAGATATTAAAACACCTTTTAAATTGGACAATTATAGGTACCTGGCTTTTGGATATGAAGTATAAGATTTCATGATTTTAAACTAACAGGTAAGAAACCTTATGTATTAAATCAAAGGTTAATGGTTGCCTTAATAAATGTTTGGTCTTCAATTTACTTTCAACTTTCATTGAACCAATTTTCCTCTTTTGAAAAAATAAAACTATTGCTTAAAGCAAACATTCGAATAAAATCCTATCATTTGATTTAAACAATCAAATGACACAAGCAACCTTTAACAACCATTTGATAAAATAATTTTCCAAATTGTTACTTTTTATATTTAAGCAAATGAAATATTTTATAGTTTTATTAGATCTAATTCTTTAGAAAAGACAAATGTAATAGTTTTTAGTAAATTAGGTTCAGTTTGTTGTTCTTTGCTTCTTGTAAGTTCTATATCAATTGCATCATTATCAAACAATTCTATAATTTTCTTAGAAGTTTCTTCATTTTCGCTAGTATTTTCTTCATTAATATTTCTAGTTATATGATCATCTTTAGATTCTATTAATACATCTTCATCTATTCTATTACTTTATTTCATTATTATAAATATGTTATCTTGACCATTTTGTGCATATCTAATTAATTCACTTTCAATCATAGATCAAAATTTCGTCCGATACCGATACGTATCGGTATCGGAGGTGGACGATACGGTACATTAAATGTACCATATCGCCCTTTTGTATTTTACTGTTCCGGTACTTATCGTCTGATATGTACTGATTTTTTGCTCAGACGATACGTACCGGTTTCCCAACATTTTGATCCATGCTTTCAATAGTTTTATTCATGGATCAAAATGCTAGGAAACCGGTATGCATCGTTTGAGCAAAAAACCTGCGTGCATCGTATACATATCGAAGAATACGGATTTATACATTGAATGTATCGTCCGGTATCAGCCATACAAAAGGGCGATACGGTACATTTAATGTACCGTATTGTCCACCTCCGATATTGATACGTATCGGTATCGGACAAAATTTTGATCCATGGTCTTATTGTTAATTTTGATCTTTTAGGATTGACTAATCTAATCAATGCGTGCACTCATATTTTAATATAACTTAATTTAACCTCTTTGGCTAATCAATATGGTGTTACATTAAATTTCTTAGATGACACTATGTAATATATTTGAACCAACTAATAAAATTTCATCTCATAATCATATTCACAATTGAACTTACTGACATAGGGTTGGTTATTTATGTTATTATTTAATTTTTTCTTTTCACAATTTCTTTTCTTCATAGAGTATAAAAAGTCATCATTTACGATAAGAAATTTCATCAAATTTGGAGAATTCATTTTATACGTATTTTCCACCCCTATTCAATCTTAGTGCTTTGAACTTTCTAGTTAATTGATTTCTATTAAGGCCATATAAAAATTAAATTTAGTTAAAGCCTTATTTTTTTAATTTTTTACTATATATGCATATCTTGAAAATCATTTGCGAAGAATATAAAATTTCTTTTACCTCTTACAGGAATATTATTTAAATCACAAACATCACTATGTATTAGGTTTAAGAATCCGAAAATCTGTTTCATGTAGCTTGGCAAGGAAATTTTCAGTCATGGGTACAGGATCCTTTACATGTGAGACCTATTGCTCATGCAATTTGGGATCCTCATTTTGGTCAACCAGCTGTAGAAGCCTTTACTAGAGGGGGTGCTCTCGGCCCAGTGAATATCGCTTATTCCGGTGTTTATCAGTGGTGGTATACAATCGGCTTACGCACCAATGAGGATCTTTATACTGGAGCTCTTTTTCTATTATTTCTTTCTGCTATATCCTTAATAGCAGGTTGGTTACACCTACAAGCCAAATGGGAATCAGGCGATTCGTGTTTCAATAATGCCATTTGTCGGGACTCTTCAGAGTAATTTCTTTGGCCTGGACAGGGCATTTGTTTGATGAAAAATAAAAAGGGATATCGAAAATTCGAGTGGCTGAAGCTGAAGCAGCTACTTTCAAAGTAACAGAAAGAAAAATATTATATCTATTTTAGCCATGCATCTCATCGACTTGTAATTTAATTTGGTCTAATCTATCAGGACATAAATTTGAAAGGTGCACCAAATAATAAGACTTTCAGTAATGATTTTATACTTATTCCTCCATGGGCATACCCTTTTCAATCAAATAAGAAATCTGCTAGCATATTAAAGTGCGTATCCTCTATAAGTATAATTATCCACTTTCCACTTTTATATTTTTGCATCTCCTTGTGGGAGACTCGCTCAAGTTTGGACATGTGTAATAAGAACATGCACCAGCCTTAATCTGATCAATTGAAAATATAGTTTCTTTTCCCAGTGCTTGAAGTTTGTGTGCTCAAAATTAACCCAGTTCGCGATTTTATTGGATTAGGAAGTAGATATAATATAGGTTATAAGCATTAGTTTAAAATACGATGAGAAAAACAACACATAAATCATGACAAATAAGATGATACAGCGATCTCTTCTGAGGCAGGATATTTGTCACTTTGTTTAAAGAAATATTTACCCCTAGAGCTATTGACTAGTAGTCATTAATGAGTTGATAGCAAACTGGTTCCAAGATACCCTGAACTACTCTTGTATGCTTATGACAGATTTGTTGAATTAGTGTGCTCTTTTTCGAACACCAAAATATCCTAAGCCCCTATAAAACTCTCTTAAGTGCAATGGTATAATAGAATGCAATAATGAAGGATTTAATGTCCTCATGTGTCCAAGCATGTCCTCTTTAAATAATAGGTGACGAGGTGTTAAAATGTCATTAATTTGACGATTTTAGATATATTAATATTGGATCTACGGTACATGATTTAAGGATTTTAGAATTAATCGTAAAATATTTCTTAAGCAACATTTTGGTCTAAACTTAATGTTAATAGTTGCCTTAATGACCTTTTAAATAAGTGAAAGACATTATCATTGAGATGAAATTCATTGTTTTCAGCAACCACTCGAATGATACCAAAAATTAATCTCTCTTTTTGCACTATCTAGACTATCAGAACCATGTACAGTATTTGCTTCAATACTATGGGCAAAATTCTTTCCCATTCTTCCCTCTTTTTCCTCAGCAGGATTTGTTGCTCCCAGAACTGCTCCCTGATTGCTTATTTTGCAATTTTAAAATAAGAGCAATTTTGTCAATTTAATTTCTTTTAGTAGCATTTGGTTTAATTTAATGATTGAAAAAGTATATTCTCTAGCCAAAGTGCAAATAGTTAGAGACAAGCAAATTTTCAAAACCCATTTAATAAAATATTTTTTTAAAAGATTACTCTTTACTTCTAAAATTTTAAAATTCAGAACATTTTTTCCCATGTAAGATTATTTTCTCCTCTTTTTTTCCTGTTTCCCTTTCTTTTCCCCTCCCTTCTGCATTTTTAAACGTTATTGAGAGGCAAGAACAAAAAAGTAAACCATCGTTACTATCCCTCATTACCTCTTTCTCTCAATCATGCTCTAATTCACTAACCATATTTTCACTTTTCAGATCTATAGCATACCCAAAAGAACAAAGCAACACAACATCGAGAGCAACAATAATGCCGACGATGAATACACACATCATAGCATTGGATGGTTTGGTCAACGTCAATTCAATCTTCATAGTAACAGTGTTTTTGGCACTCTCACTGTCCCCAACGCCTGTTAGCTTCGATAAAAGGGGCGCGTGCGATGAAGGTCCAGGCTTGGCGAAGAAGTTGTTTGTCTATGAGGTTGTTTCTTTCAGTTTTTTTCTCTTCTCGAACATGGTGGCACTGGGGATTAAGTTGGCCGCAACCCTCTTTAACAATGATGATTTTCGGGCCTATATAAACATTAAGATGTTGAGGATTGGTATGCTATCGTCGGCAACAGGATCAATGTTGGGATGCATATTTTTAATATTGTTAATGGTGAATGTGATACGAATTCGGCTGGGGATGCTATCATGTGGGAGCCACACTGCAGTGCTTGTTGTTGCAATAGTCGTAGTGTTGATTTCCATGGCAGTCCTCGTTTACATCTCCATGACCATGTACGCATTTATTCACTGATCTTCAAATGAGCAGAGCCAAGTAGATGATACGGGATCGTTGTCATCCTCAACTTTAGAAAATCATTGTAATCGGCTTATTCATGTTATGGTGTGGCTACGTAGGTTTAAAGGTAGTTGCGTCTTTTTCTTTCATTTTGTCTAAACTTACCTACTGTATCGATAGTTGCCTCTTTTTTAATTATGAGTTACTATTAGGGGGTCACTTTTTGGGATGTGTGCCATATGGTGCCATCATGTGTTCCTTGTGATTTGACACCCCTGATTTCAAGATCAGTTGTTTAAAAGATAGGAATGATTCTCCATCATATGAACCAATGTGGTCAAACACAATCTAAAATAAATGTTATGTTGAATTTACATGGGAACCGTGAATTACAGATGGTGCTAGACTGCTTCGACATGGTACTGCCATTTTGTAGAAGTGGTTCGGTTATAACCTTATTAATTTTTTTTTTTCACATTTTTTTCCACTGCACTGGAACAAGAAAGACATTACAATACTGTATATTCAATACACAAACAAAATATTTGGAGTTTCCGGCAGTTTTGGCTTCTGACTTCAGATCATAAGCACTTGTGTTGGACATTCTATCGTCCATTTCCTACTCCAATTCACTTGACTTGCTTGCTATAGTGAGAAGGAAACCTGCACTAAGGATGGAGACTGTTTTTCATCCCAATCATTTACAGAGAAGACCTTTGGATCATAGTGCACCTATCAGATGGTACAAATGTTGATTCCACAAGATACACATCGCAAAAAGTGATCTAAGTCTCCCGGTGCTTGTGCTGCTTACCAATACTAACTCTCTTTTTTTCGACTATATCTTGCCTCTTGTGGAAGAAAATGTTGGCTCTGCCTTGGATCTTCGCAGCTCTAGGCAAAGCTATAAATCCAATTGGAGATTCCGAGTGGTAAACGCAATGAGTGTTGAGTAGTTTCTAATTTTTCGTTCCAGGGATATCATAATTTTCAAAGATGTAACATGGAGGGTTATTAATTGAGCCCATATTCTCCTCAAAAACTGAGTAGTGATGAACTAAATATGTGGATGAGGGATCAATTAAATCACTTTCCAACCCACTTAAAAAAAGGAACTAAACCACAATTATTGTTTTAGTTAGGCTAAAAAACCAAAGATGTGCGTACATCATTTACAGTAACTACAACCTGGTTTATCCCAATTCAGGTGTTTGTAAGGAAGCTAACCATGTAGTTTGATAGTACTTAAAAGACACATCACTACATCAAAATCTTAATCATCCCACTGTTGACTTCAGAAGCTCATATAAATTTCTTTAAATAAAGCATTAATTAAGGATTTTCTTAAATAATGGACTTAAGAGAATGTTGAAAGTGTTGGGAAATATTGTAAGAAGTAGACCAAGAAGGTATTGTAATCGTAGCATTTAAGATCGTTTTCCTTAGCATCATTTGTAACAACCACCCCTGAAAATCCGAACTGTTTAAGATTTGACTAGAGGCCCGACGACATGAAACTTTGGTCAAAGCTTTGACCCAGAGTAGTGGTGTGTGTATAACAAACTAATCAAATCAGCGTGGCACCCACATTTAAAACTCTGAAGGACACCCACAATGACACAAGCCATAAGGACACCCCTATCAATTGGAAGGGTACACACCGAAAATTGTTTGTGGCACCCTAAAGGGCACCCACACTAACCGAATTATATGTGGCACCCAATTGGTACCTACATATTACACCTGAAATTGCTATGGACACTCACATGGATCATCACAATGGGTGTGATTCAAAGTAGTCCAAGTTTGACCATCGGATGAGCCACTTCAAGGCTGGTCATACCCATTGACCTAACATCTATGGTGTAAGATTAACAAACACCCAAGACTTAGTGTATGTGCATGTCATGGATTACAAATACAACTCTCTCTCTCTCTCTCTCTCATCTCATCCCACACGCCAAGCTCTCTCCTTTCTTCATCTTCTTCCTCTAGCTAGCCTCTATTAGAGCACATCCAAGCCTTGAGCCACCTGTCACGGGGTCACTCTTTTAGCAGTGTCAGCCCATACGGCACCTAGCGCCCGATGCACTAAGTCAGCCTATCTCTGATACCAACTGTCGCGGGGCGTCCTTCGACACACCATCAACCTGCCCGGTACCTCGCTACCACATGCAACGAAGCCAACCAATCTCTTCATCAACTTTGATACCACCTGCCTAGAGGACGAGAACTCCTCCTCATGGTTATCTCTATTTTGCGGCCTACCATGCGATATATCGTGCCCCTTATGACACACTCACTTACACCAATGTGCCTCGTGCTACCATGCTCAACTGAGTCTCACGCAACTTACCTTCGTGTGCGTTTCGAATTACTAGACACATCCATACTTGACCCACATACTGTCATGCTCAACTGAGTCCCACGCAGCTCTCGTGAAGTTACTCAGCCGTATGCACCGCGATACGTAGCTCGGGTCATACACGGCATCACTGCGTCAATGTCTTAGGCCCACCCTTTCAGGCCTAGGAGATAGTTGTGCCTCCTCTAGCAATGCAAGGCCCCGTGTGGGTGGTAGACATTCTCCAACACCTCTCCCACATAGATGATTCAAAAACCATCTATGGGTAAACAACCAGAGGACCTCAAACCCCTTGGTTTGACTTACTTTACTGTTCACATTGCAACGCCTCGGATCGCTAGCCCACTTGGCCATGTCACGTCCGTGTGGCACTTGTGTCACAATCCCCATCGTCTTCTCCTGCGACCGTGTCGCGACCGCCGCAACATGACCACATCACGAGGCCCTCCTGGCCCCATGTCGCGTGCCTTCTTGGCACCACACCGCATGCCCCAGGCACCAAGTCGTCACTACCTCTAAGTGGAGTATAAGCGGCCCGAGTGGCGCTACGGATGGCCTGGATAGCCATGTTGCGTAGCTCCGTCACATCCTCCTCCACTCAAATTCCTCAACGTCCTCGTTGTCGCTAAGGCACTTCTCTGTAAGAACATGCCAAAACTGTATATGTTATATTATTCATCGATGCTTCTGCCTCACCTCAAGCCCCAAGCTATACATGTTGTATTGTTCATCAGCGCTTCCGCCTCACCTCAACCCCCAATTCGAGAATGTCGCGTGCTCTCTTGGAACCACATCGTGTGCCCTGTTGGCACCAATTAGCTCATTAGTATCATCCCTTATGGATCGAACTTGGCTCTGATATCAAATGTCATGGGGTCACTCTTCCAGCAGTGCCAGCCCGTGCGACACCTAACGTCAGCCTATCTCTAATACCAATTGTCGCGGGGCATCCTTCGACGTGACATAAACCAGTGCAGTGCCTCGCTACATCATGCAACGAAGCCAACCAATCTCTTCATCAGCTCTGATACCACTCACCTAGAGGATGGGAACTCCTCCTCGTGGTTACGTCTGTTTCGCGGCCTACCATCCTATGCATTATGCCTCTTACGACACACTCACTTGCACCAATGTGCCTCGTGCTATCGTGCTCAACTGAGTCCCATGCAGCCTGCCTTTGTGTACGTTTCGAATTACTAGCACAGGTTCATACTTGGCCCACATATTATCGTGCTTAACTAAGTCCCACGCAGCTCTCGTGAAGTTGCCCAACCGTATACACCGCGACCCATAGCTCAGGTCAGACTTCAACCTCACCTTGGGTGCTATACAGCATCGTTGCGTCGACGTCCTAGGCCTACCCTTTCAAGCCTAGGAGATGCTTGCGCCCCTCTAGCAATGCAAGGTCCCGTGTGGTTGGATGGCATTCTTCAACACCTCTCCCACATAGATGTCCAAACACCATCTATGGGTAAATAACCCGAGGGCCTCAAACCCCTTGGTTTGACATACTTTACTGTTCACACTACAATGCGCGGAATCGCTAGCCCACCTGGCCATGTCGCGTCCGTGTCGCACCTGTGTCACAATCCCCATCGTCTTCTCCATGTCGCGTGCCCTCTCGGCACCACATGTAGTGTCGTCCTGACACCAAGATGTCGCGTGCCCTCTTGGCACCACATCACGTGCCCCAGGCACCAAGTCGCTACTGCCACTACGCGGAGTACAAGCGGCCTGAGTGGCGCTACGGATGGCTCGGATAGCCACGTTGCGTACCTCCGTCACACACCTCTCATCTCCACTATCAAATCACAAACCCATCATACTGCGTGAAAATAAGAAAAAAATGACACCTATAGAGAAAAAAGAACGATGGCTGTCAGTAGTGGTAACAAAATCGACTGCTTAAAACAATCATTTAATGAAGTCAACTACCCAAAACGATCGTTCAATCATGTTTTTATCAATCCATGTTATAAATAGGTAAGTGAAAATCGGGCGCTCACTTTTTTCACCAAGCTCCCCCATCTTTCTAATTTTTTTCTTCCAATAAAATCACATCTCTCTCTCTCCCTCTCCCTCATTTCTTCTTCTTCCTCATCGTCTCTATCTCTCCCTTGTAATCCTAAACAGTCCCCGAAGATGAAGATCAACAGAGAGAAGTTGAGGATCAATGGCGACTGCAACCCCATTCAGTTCTT
Source organism: Chloranthus sessilifolius (assembly GCA_021018995.1). Taxonomy (NCBI): domain Eukaryota; kingdom Viridiplantae; phylum Streptophyta; class Magnoliopsida; order Chloranthales; family Chloranthaceae; genus Chloranthus; species Chloranthus sessilifolius. The sequence goes on from CM037596.1 coordinate 48,560,515, forward strand.
CGATTTTGTGTTCGAGTTACCTTCCTTCGATCTCTCAATCATAACACAATTCGAAGAAGAATCCATTGATTTCTCATCGGATTCTAGATTCAAACCTCTACAAAACAGATCAATCACTACAAAAAAAAAGACTATTAGCAGCAGCAAAAAACTGCCGCTACTAACAAAAAACTGCCGCTAATATTATTTAATAGTTTTTTATTAATAGCAGCATTTTTTTGCTCCAAAAAACTGTCGCTTTTTTAATAATCTATTTTTTTGTAGTGAATCGATGAAATGCACATCACGTACTCGCCGAAATACATTTTTCCGAACAATCTCTAACAGAGACCGTCGATCAGATGCGGCCATGAAAATTTCGGCATCGATTCATTTGAAATCGGAGAGGTATGCGAAACCCTAACTCCTAGAGTGAGAAGAAACAAGATCTTATCAGCTATACGAAAAGGTGTACAGATGATCTGATTTGGTTTCGCTTGGTTTTTTAGGGTGCTTGGGAGCAGTGTTGTCAAAGTCGGCTCTAAGCTGCTCAATGATCTTTAGCTATTGATCAACTTCAATCACTTCGTCGCTGCAAGTTCACGCTCAAATGAAAAGAGAAGAAGGTATGCATTCTATATTTCTCTCTCCTGTTTGCCTTTTCTATTCCTAGAGTTTCGTATTATTCATCTTCGAAAACTAGTTTAGACAGTTCCTTAATTTTCTCCAATCTCAGATCTGAAAAAAAGTCATTTGAGTAAAATAAGCACCATTCATAACCAAATTTTGGTAAAATACTCTCCATCTATTTTAAATTTCGTCCATGTATAGTGAGTGATTCTTGCTTTGATACTTATCAATGTCAATATAAATGTTTGTTTTTTCATTGCAATCTGATATTTGGTATTGTTTTTTGGTAAATTTTGTTAATATTATGAAGAATTTTTATTTTTTATTTTCTAGTTTTCTTATTTTATAGATTTTAATGTTTTTTGTTCCTGTTATTTTATCATTTAAATGGAATCCTACTTTCTTGCTAAGATGAGGACATTCATAAATATTTGTACTTTATTTTATTTGGATTTATTGAAATAGGCGCGATTATTTATTTATTTGTCTACTTGTTACCATGAGATGCAATAGATGCTGAATCAGTGAATCTTTCACTACTTTTTTATAGTTATAGAACTTACTGGACTCTTCGATCGAATTACAACATTAAGAGGCAAAAGTCGACTGGGTTCTCGTTTAATCACCACTCCACACTCGTTGAACCATGCTTTATGAGTGGTGCCCGGATTTCAATTTTCCTTTCTAACATGTTAATCACAGCAAACATTGTAGGCCTCATAGTAGGGATTGGTTCGTGCATAGTATACCAGGTTTAACGTCCTCAATGCCACTTTTGTTGAGTAGCCTGACACCATGCTTGGGTTGACGAGATCTTGGAGATTTCCCTGCTCTTGTAGGGCATAGGCCTGCAGTTTGACTGTGAACATCCTGAAAATTTTCAACCCGGATTCACCCGACTAAATGTGCAGGTCGAACACGGTATACGCTATACACTAAATTTTAGGGATATTGCATTTTGAAATTGTGTACCCTTGTGTGAAAAGTACACTTAGTTTATTGTGTAATTAGTTACACAAGCTTTGTGAGAGCACCAATGGTTAGAGGTTTGTCTTATAAACAGGAAGGCTAGGTATCAAAACCTGTCAAGTGGATTGGACCTCATTCTTTTATTGTATTTTTTTTGGCCCAATACACTAATTATGTTGTACCAGCTCCACACCATAGCTGCTCCCACATGCATAAAGCCCAAAACGTACACAGAAATGAAACCTGCGTGAGAAATTCTGTTAGAGAGAAAGGGAGCCGATTGAGAAAGGAACCTCCATTCTCCTCTTTCATTTACTTCTTGAGAAATCCCAGCTATCGATCTTTATCGCAAACCCTTCCTCCTCATCTCAAGAAATTTTCGCTTCGCCTTACATCATAGGAAACATTGATCTTCAATTTCTTTTTCACCATTAGATCGGATAGACGAAGATTGATTTAGAGAAGGAACGAGGAGTTTCGACGCCAAATTCCTGATATCAATCTTCGTAAATAATGCATGTGCGACTTAATACCATTTTTGTAGTTAATCAGTGAAAAATACTATTTTGCACCTCCTGACCTGACCTTTGATGGACCTTTGAGTTGACTAATAATGTGTTTTGAGTGTGCTTTGTAGTTACCAATAAATTGCAGTCATAGTGTAGAAATCCATCCAAAAGTGGCAAGAAGAGACCTGTTGGAGAGTTGCATCAATGAAGAAAATACAGAACAGCTTCAACAGTTTCTCATGCAGCCCAAGAAGTCAGCCATCAAGCAGATTCAAAGAGCCCCAGAATTCTATGGTAATGGCATGTGTCCAGCTGTGTATACATGGGAGCAAAGCAGCAGCCACAGCTGATGAAAAATGAACCCCTCAAAAGGGTGCTGAGTGCTAGACAGCTGAGATCCAGCCTTTCAAGAGGTGAACAAGTTGTGGAAGCAAGGGAAGCAACCTGTCGAGTGGTTAAATGGAGCTGTCGAGAGGGTTGGATGTTGTTTTTAAAGCTCTCAAGAGGTTCCCAGAACCTATCGAGTAGTTAAAACCAGTGTAAAGTATGTTGTCGAGAGGATCTGAAGGTGAAAAACTACCTTTCGAGAGGTTCCCTGAACCGATCGAGCAGATGAAAGGTGTATCCAACCTGTCAGGCCATTGCATGCAGAACTTGTCGAATAGATAGAGACAACCTGTCGAAGGCACACCTGAAGCTGCACTAAATCTCGAGAGGTTGCCATAACCTATCAAGAGGATGGCTGAAGCTAAAGGAGCAATTAAGCAGTGAATTGAACTAGTCGAAGGCTATTTTCAACCTGTCGAATGAAGCAAAATCACATTCAGAACCTGTCGAGAAGTTTTCTGAACCTCTCGAGGCACGAATTGGAAACTTCCCATTTACTAGCTGATAAGTGCAAAGCATTCAATGCTCTGATGCACATGCCCCAAGGCTATTTAACTTCTTGGAGGGTATTTTTAGAATGCAAATGGGCACCCCACGTGTGCTTGCCAAATTCTAACCAATTCGTGAGAGCTTTTAGAAGAAAAATCAGCCACATCAGCAAGCATAACATAATTATTCCCTTTTATTCTGATTGGCTAAAACAGATTTGAGAGCCAACTTTTTCTTAGTCTTTCGAATAGCTTTTGGAGGTTCACCAGATGATCACCTCTCTCCTGAGACTGAGCTATCATGTCGTTGACATACACCTCAATTTCTCGGTACCTCATGTCATGGAAGAGTGCTGTCATTGCCCTCTGATATGTTGCTCCAATATTTTCTAACCCGAATGACATGACTTGGTAGTTCCCCATGGGGTGATGAACGATGTCTTTTCTCGGTCTGCCTTTGCAATTTTGATCTGATTGTAACTGGAGAATCTGTCCATGAATGAGAGCATCCCATGCCTAGCAGTATTGTGACAGCCCATATTTTCCCAACCTGAATTTTACTGAGATATATATATATATATATATATATATATATTATTTAACCAAATGGAAAACCCGGACTACCAGATCGTGGATCACAATCTATATAGAATATACTTGGTACAACCACACATGCGAAAAATCAAAGCAGATAATACATATGGCATAGATAAAAATCTCCAGTTCTAATATCCAATATGAACTATAAACTAAAACAAACAACCGGTAATGGCCAACCATCATCAAACAATGGTGTACAATGCATGTATAGTAGCACGAACATACCAAGCCCAAACTTACCAAAATTCACGAGGTACTAAATCTACTATCCCGAAATCTTCATAATCCTTAAGTCCTCAATCCACCCATTCGGTGTCCTGACAAGTTATACCTGTGACGTATAGTCAAGGTGAGCTAACATCTTAAGCTCAATAGAGAAAGCCGATACCAATGTACATCTCATCAGTCATGCATAGATTCAAAGATGAAGATCAAAACATTTTCATATTTAAAACTGATGATATTTTCAAACTCACAATAGGATCTAAATTCCAAAAGTATTTTTTTCTTATCAAAAGCAAAATTTAATTCAAAGACATTTCTTATCAAAACTGAACCAATTTCAATTCACTTACATGTCTTATCTTGATTTACTGAGTTCACTTATGTTCACTTCTGTGTCTTACACATTCTTACATAGCTTTACTTACATGCCTTACATATTTTTATATAACTTACAAAGTCGATTCACGAATATCCCGCCGTGTCGGTTCGAATCACGGATATTCCGTCGTGCCGGCCTTACACATTCTTACATAGTGAGTTCAGAGTTTCGGATTCAATGTTCGAATTTCAAAGCATGATACCACGAATGAATTATAAATAAACTATCGTACCAGTTCAAATTACGGATATCTCGTCGTACCGGTTCAAATTACGGATATCCCACCATACCGATTCAAATTACAATTCTTATGTTCAAATTACATATCTTACAGATTTGATTTATGAAGTTTGATTTCCTTAAATAACTTACACATATGATTAGTAGAGTTCAGTTCATTTACATGGCCTACTGATTTGATTTACTTACTTATAATCTGCCCTAGCGGTCCACGATCCTACGAATAACCCGCCTTGGCGGTCCACTAATACACATAATCCACCCATAGCGGTCCACAATATACTATAATCTGCCCATTGCGGTTCACTTAATGACAAGACTTATTATTCCGTTCAAATTTAACTTTTGAGTTCGCTTTGCTTACATGAATTTCAGATTCAATGTTCGGATTCGAAGTCTAATACAAGATTCATATTCGAAGTCATATTCACCATTCATATCCACAAAGGTTTAAATTTAATTTTAAATACAAAGGTTAGATTCAAATACAAAGGTCGAATTTAAAATTCAAATACCAAGGTTCAAGGCTTTAAATTACTTCAAAGATTTTTAAAGCAAACATTATTTTAAAATATCCTAAGTTCTAAACATAGTTTGAGCCAAATTGAAAACATCATAAGAGTCTATGGAATCAAATAAAAATGTAAGTGTATTGAATTTTTCCTACCTTAACCTCGAAGTTGCGCGAAGCCAAGGTAAGCCCTATTGATGGAATCCCTCCCTCAATCTACATTACAAACATATGATGATGTATCAAGGATCAAATCCAATCATTAATAACTTAGACATATTCAAGTATTTTTCTCAAACCGAGGTTGAAACGGGCAAATTCATGTAAACATAGAAATTGATGTAACTTCCTCCCAAATTTTGACATTTAAAACTTTGGATTCACAAGTTGGTCAATTCAAAAACATTGTAGATATCATTGTCCTCTTTCCAACTCCACAAGAATCATATAATTCTGAGTTCGGAGTAGAAAGTTACGGCTAAAATACCGAAGTAGTTTCGGCACTTTAGTCAAAACATGCTAACTTCGAACTTGACCCAACTTCTAACTCAATTTTGACCTTTAAAATGGTTGATTCACAAGTTTATCAATTCATAAAAGTGTAGAGATTTTTGTCTTCTTTCCAACACCATAACAATCATGGAAATCAGAGATCGAAGCAGAAAGTTACAGTCAAAATATCAGAACAATGTCGACATGCTCAGACAAAATCGATCGAACGATTTCAAGATTGATCGAACGGTTACTTATTTCGATCGAACGGTTTCAAATCGATCAAACGGTTTTATTCTGAAACCTTCAAATTTACAACTCGACAAAATCGATCGAACGATTACTTATTTCGATCGAACGATTTTGTCAAATTCCACCCAAACTCGGGTTTTAACTTCTTAAAGCTCATTTTTCCTCAAATCTAACTCATGTTCTTCAAATCTTTCACTCATATCATAACTAAAAACTAACACAACTATAAATTATAACTTAATATAAATTTTCTTACCTTTGAGTGATCGATTCCTCGATCCATGTGCTCACACCAAAACGAGGGTTTCGAAGTCGAAACTTTAGGGATTCTCTTCGATCCTCAAATCCATCACCTCACTCACGATTCCAATCTTGCACACCACACACACACTAAATTTTGAGCTCCCTTTCTTTCTCTCTTCCTCTATCTAGAACTCAAACCCCACAAGCTTTTACAAAGCAAAATGGTTGTAGCTTCTCAAAGAAGCTTTGCCCTTTTTAAGTGAAAGTGGGGTAGTTCCCTTATTAAACACACACAACCTTTTAGGTGTTAGCCTTATCCAAAGAACTTGATTTCATGTGAAATGAATACACCTATCTATCGGATTCGATGTGGAGCCGATACACTGAAGCTTGGTGTACACGAAACCATCTAATGACCCACACACAATCTATATTAGTCTTTTTTCACTTAAGACCTAACCCACAATAGCTTAGTTAATTTCACAAGGTCGGGTATGTGACTAGTCGGTCACGCACATCGAGGCATACTATTCAAAGGTTGAAATTTTTGAGATCTTATAAGTATTATCGACCAAGGTGTCTATGTGTGGCAAAGGAAAGTCATCTTTCGGGTTCGCCTTATTAAGATTTTTGAAGTCGATGTACATGAGAACCTTTCCATCTTTTTTTGATACTAGGATAATATTTGCCAAGCACTGTGGGTATTTAGAGACCATGAGAAACCCCATATCGTACTATTTGATGACTTCTTCTTTCACCTTCAACATTGACTTTGGTCGGAGACGTCTCAACTTCTGTTTGACTGACTTAACGTCTGGATATAGTAACAGTTCATGCTCGAAAGAAATCAATCATGTATTTTCTTTCCTTGGGAGACAATGACGTTTTGATTTTAGTGATTCTAGGAATCTTCTCAGTACCCAGAATGATATCTTCAGTTTCTTCAACGATCGGGATAAGGCCATGCTCAAAATCAGCATACTGTTCAAGGAGCTCACTGGGAAGCTCCTCGATTAAGTCCTTGCCATCCAGATCCATGACTCCTACCTCTTGTATTTCTACCAGAAAGAGGTTGGCTTCACGTAGGACAGGCTCTTCAATTAAGGCATTAAGGCATCTATTTTCTTGCTTTTACAGGAATTTTAAAGATAATATTTTTGAAGTTTTTTGGATTTTTTCTATATTTTAGGGTTTTCCTTTTCTTCGAAGATGGACCCTTGGAAAGGCAGTCTCTATGCACACATGGTATTGCCTGCCAATGGCTAATCTCACTTTTTATAGGTTATTTTTTTTTGGGAAGTTGGTACTATATTTACGGTAATTTGATGCTTTCATAGTTAGGGGTATTAATACCCAATTCCTTACTTGCGGTGCCGCACCTTTACCTGGTTTAATGGAGAAGGCTGATTGAAATGGCCTTTGAGAGTCAGTGTCCATCATATTTATCATTGTTTCGTCTAGTACCCGATCCTCAAACGCTAACAGGGATTTGTGATGTGTGAGAGCATGGATCCCCTCGAACCCGTCGCGGCGATTCACTCGCGATGGAATAAAATGTAGAGTCGTCACCCGGAGCTTTTGGTGACCCAGAAAACCTTTAAATCAATATTTTGAGCACCGAAGTGCTAAATATGAATCTGATTTACCGGTCTTTGCCAAAGGCTCAAGGGTAGGGGCTTTGGTTATCGATCGGGAAGGGTTTAGGCACCCGATCAACCCTCACGTAGCGGTCTCTATCTATAGCCAAAATTAAAATAAATGGGCCGAGCTTCCCCTTGCTCGAAGGCAATACGGTCCTATCAAGCATTGAGCCAAACCGAAATTTCGGCGGCGTAACGTCCTGAATCCTTGGACGGAGGAAACACCAAGAAGGTAGAGGAAGAGAGGGGTGAGCCGGAGCTCACGGGCCCTTGTTGCACCGTGGAAGACCTTCACTTCGGCGTGCTTCCGATGGCTTTAAGTGGCTTAAACGGTAAGGAATAGGTTCTAATGCTAGGATTCGGTAGATAGGAAGTGTAGGATGAAGCTAGGGACTAAGCTTGACTAAAGAAATGGTGATCTAATGGTTGAAAAGGGCTGAAAAGGATGAACTAAGCATGTTGGAATTCTGGTTGCAAAATATATATATTTTTTTTCCTCACTAAGGCTCTCTCTCTTAAGCTTAACTTCAATCTTAATTCTTCAACCCCTTGGGGAAAAGGGGGGCCTCTCTATTTATAGAGAAGAGGTGGGTTAGAGGGTTACTTAAGGGCTAATTGGTTTAGCAATTAGGTAATCCTTCATCTAAGGTTTTCTAAGTTTTTAGGGTCTTAGGGGTTTAGGAAATTGGTTTCAATGGCGGATGATGGGGTGAGACCATGGGTGACTTAAGGGTTGCTAATAAGCTCAAAGGGGGTGCAACCAACCTTAAGACACCCACCTCAACCAAGGGGATGGTCAAAGGGTAAAACTAGATGGAGGAAATTCGAGCATTTAATGACAGATACTATAGCTAAGCTGGGCATATATATTACATACGCCCAATTTATGCACAGTGAAATTCATGAAAACCAGGAGGAATCTGAGAAGATGGGTGCCCGTGGCGGGCCCTCCTATGCTGGGCGTATGTATTATATACGCCCGGCCAAATTTGGCCCAAATAAATGTCAGGCGTATATAATACATATGCCTGACCAAACTGGGGCCAAATTGGCTGAGCGTATGTAATACATACGCCTGAGCAAAAGTTGTCATTTTATGTGAAAAATTCAATCGGCCATAACTTTTGAACCATAACTCCAAATTGAGTGATCTTTGGCTCGTTGGAAAGCTGGAGAAGTCCTCCTTCCAATGGTATGTGGCGCATCCTTGGAAATGGTCTGTATAAAAATTTGTAGCTCTCCTCCCATCAAATGCTCAGAAGGGTTTAAGTTGAGTATGGGAAGGGATCTTAGGGTTTAAGGGTGATCTCTAAGGATTGGGGAAATGGTTCTAATGGGTTTTAGGTGATTCCTAAAGGTCTGAATAGATTTCCAAGGGTTCAGGGGTGCCATTGGAAGCACAGGGGTGCATCCCTCTCGGAGCACAGACCGATCGGGCCTTGGGCCGAATTTGGGTGTCTACAGATGCCCCTCTTTGGCAAGGACAAGAGACATCCGAGGAGTTCCAAGGCATGTTTGATGGGTCCGCTTGGTTTAACTCAATTCTCAAACATTCATGGTGATGGTGAGTGTACGTAAGCCCTCTCATTTCGGGATATCGTCCGTACCTCAAAGCTAACAGTCCCCAAGCGCATTACGACATTACTGGGCATAACTGCAATGATCACAAAAAGTGTAAGCCCGCTAGCCAGGATATCATCTACTTCCTGAGGGAAATTATAGATTTGCGATGTTGAGTATTAATCTGAACTAGACAGCCCCCATGAAACGGGGTGATCGATCTATGCTTCGAAATCGATGCGAAGCACACAAAGCGAAGGCCTACAAACTTCTGTCCAATCTTATGGGATATTGACTATTCCATTGTATTGGCCACGAGTGCCCTTACCTAGGTAAGGCTCGGAGTCTATGGGCGAACCCATCAACCTCGAGGTTGCTTTAGCATGACTTACCCAAGTGGAGCGAATATTGATGTCGCAACACTTCTTGGGAATGCACGCCCATTTTCAGAGTAATTTTTTAATGTTTTTTTACATTTTCTTTTGCTTCGAGGCCTCTAAGAGAAGCTCAAGGACCTCTCGCAATTTTATTTTTGCACAACTCTCTTTAAGTGGATCAAATGTCAGTTGATACGCTTTCAGAATGCGTGCGCTCTGTTGGGGATGGGTGCACCTTGGGGATGTGGTCATTCCGGTGGCGAGGTGCTCCTGATTCACATGGACCAGAGTGCCTTAACTTGAGGCAAAGCTAAAAGGATTGGGCTAGAAACAAACATCCATCGAAAGTGATGGTCAATTCTAGCCTCTGTCCCTAATGAAATCACATCTTACTAACTATGCATAGATAAACACCCATCAGGGGCGATAAGCGACAAATAGGCGTGAACGGAAGCCTTGACCATGAGGTACAATTTACGAGGATAAACGACCATCCTGTGGATACCCAGACACAAGTGCGTACATTCAACAGGGACACTGTGCCTATACAGGTTTTAAGCCTGTGTAAAAGGAAATAAAGGGGAATGAGCCCTTTGGTCTGTATGTTTGCCCATAGTTTGGTTGGTTGTAATTTCATTTTTGACGGGTCAGTTTCGACTGACAATAGACTTTTCGAATGGTATGATGTCGGGTGCATTCTTGGTCAATCATAAATCAGAAGGTGGATGATCGGAGCCAAAGCTTGGTAGGTGGGGTCAACCTACTCAGGATTTTAAGTACATAACAAACGGTCGTTATTTCCTCTCTTTTTTCCTTTTTTCTTTTTCTCTTTTTTCTTTTTTTTTTTTACATGTCAGTTCGAGACTTTGAGCATGCTCAAACTGTTTTTATTCTTGTAAGTATCCATAGGCAGATCAACTTGCCATGTTGATATACCTTAAGGGCGTGCGCATTCTGGTGATAGGTCCTTGGTTCGCCTGCCGGACCACGTACTACCTCCTACTGGGGAAGATCTTGGGATAGGTGTACGTTCCCGGGAGCGACCGGTGATGGATGAGTTCATTTGCCTGCCAGATCAGGTACGAAAATGGGCCCTGTGTAAAACGGGGTTCGAGAGTTTTCGGGTGAACCCGATCATTCTAAATTGATTTAACACGACTCTCGGAGTGGTGCAAACCATCACTGCGATGCTCTTTTGAGAACTAGTGTTGTGCTTCAGGATCTTTTTTCTTTTTTTTTTTCCTTTTTTTTTTTTGTTATTTTATGTGAATTGTTTCCTTCTCTCTCTTTTCTTTTTGTAAAACTCTTTTTTTTTTTATGATTTCATGATTTTATGGGAGCACTTGGTGGGTGCTTGCAGATCTAGATCCACTTGTTGTAGCACGGTCCCTTTTGGCCAATCGAAGAGAGCTCGAAGGGCCGTTTGGAGATGCGTGCACCAGCGCTTGATGGTGAATGGGCTTTTAAGAGGGACCGAGCCTCAAAGTCACAAAAGAGGTCGGGCAGTTTTAAAACTGCCACCTTTGGTCGGGCGTATATAATATATACGCCCGACAATTCTGCAGCGAAAAATGGTCGGGCGTATATATTATATACTCCTGACCAAAATTGGCAGTTTTCATAACTGCTAGAGCCCGAGCACAAAAGGGACCCCCTCTTTCAAACTCCATCTTCTTCCCTCCCTCTTTCTCACGTCTGGGACAGCCCCTTAGGGTTTTGGTATTTGATTTCTCTTGAGTTCTATTGCCGGGAGTTGTGTGTGCGGATCAAAAGACGTTCGTTCTCCGCCGATTTTGGATCTATTTCCTCTCCCATTGAAGGTAATCATCGATCTTTCCTTTGAATTTTGATAATGTAGTGTTGTTTTTTTTTGTTGTCTTTTTTTTTTCTTGGAAATGTTTGATGTTCCTTCTTTTTTTTTGTGGCGAAAGATGTATATATATATGTGATCCTCATGCCTACGCTCTTTTTTTTGTTTTTTTTTCTTTTTATTATATGTGGTTCCCTAGGCCTATGCTTCCTTTTTTGTTGTTTTGTTGTTTCTCTCTCTTTTTTTTTTTTTTTATTATATGTAATGCTTCTTCTCTCTTTTTTTTTTTTATATTTATATGTGATGCTTCTTTCTTTTTTTATTTTTTATTATATGTGATGCTTCTCTCTTTTTTTTTTTTCTTATGTGTGATGCTTCTTTTTTGTTGTTTTTTTTGTTTTTGTGTTTTTTTTTTATGGATTAGTGCACATATATTATTATATATTTTTTGCATTTTTGTTACTTTTCTCCTTCTCTCCTTTTTTCTTTTTTTTTTTTGGGTTTGAAATGCTTGATGTTCTTCTTTTTTTGTAGTGCATTTTTTTTTAGGTATATTTTTTTCAGGTATATATTTTTTTTCATTTTCCTCATTATTCATCACTATTCACTCTTCAATCATTTTTTTTGATGGATTAGTGCATTTTTTTGTTATTCTCCTCTTTTTTTTTTTTTAGCAGCCCTTTCTTATGCCGATGTGTTTCATATTTTCAGATGTCTGGCGATGAAGGACAGGGTCCACAAGAGGGGCCAGAGATGGCCTATGGTCCTCACGGGGAACAGTTCATCGTTTCACAGTGCTCCTCCCAACCTTGGTACGAAATGCAAGGTGAAGCCGCCCGCACTGGCCTCCTTCATTGTCAGCATACCCATATTTCCAACTTTGGGCCCGCCCGCCTTTTGTCTGCAGCCTTTGCCACACATTATGTTCCGGGGTGGCTGGTTCGACCTCCAACGCCTCGTACTTTATCTCCCCCAGGTGGTGAAGGACCTACTTGCCCAGGCTGGTTTTGGGGATTTCATTTCATGCCCCACTGTGAGGGCTGACACGGCCTATCTAAAGGCCCTGATAGAGTGCTTCTGCCCTGAGACCATGATGTTTCACATGGCCATGGCTGAGATGACCCTCATGCCCGCAGACTGGTCCATGATTATCGGGGTTCGTATTGGAGGGGTGCCAGTGATACCTACCCGTACGCCTGATAGGGAGGGGGTGACTCGGCTAATAGGAGCCTACCCGACCTCTGGGAACGTTCGTGGTTCCGAAGTCAAGTTATCCTGGCTGGTTGGTCTGTTCGAGCCTCATGAGTTAGTGGATTTGGGCCAACCTGATGCGGCCATCTATCTCGAGCCAGAGCGTGCACTGATGTTGGCCCGTATTTCTCTGCTGTTCCTCTTGGGCAAGACTCTCCTTTCAAATACCAGCGGAGGGTAGGTCTCATTGTCCCTACTCAGCCTTATGGTGAGCTGGGACACTATACAGCAGTTCGATTGGAGAGGTGCTGGCTACGCAGTGCTCATGTCTAGCATGGTGTGAGCCGTTCTGGGGGACTCCAGCTCCATTGTGGGCTTCTGGCCCGCACTTGAGGTAATTTATCCTTTGGTCTAATTCGTTCCTCCCTCTTTTTTTTTGCATATCTGTTTTTTATCTGCTTGCTTTCTCAGGTATGGGGGTATCTGCACTTCCAACCTAGTCGCCCTCTGCTTCTCTCGATAGTTCCCACGTTCCCCCTTATGAGGAAATGGCATGCAAACCGCCGCTGGGACGTACGTATGATGCACTTGGAGTTAGGGCTGTGCTCTCAGTTTGATCTGTTGATCCCTGAGCAGGTATAGCAATTTCTCTCTTTACAAATTTGATAGCTCTTTTATGTTGTGGGTTATGACCAAATGTATAAATCCCTCCTCTTTTTGTTGAGCAGGTCATCCTTGATCCCTACGTTGGATCCCCCTTCTGGAATTTGGCTGCAGTGGGCCCTTCTCGCCTTTTGTTAGATCGACGCATTATCTTCTTCTATGGGTCCTGGGATAGGGCCTATTACTTAGGAGAGAGGGTGATTCATCAGTATCGACCTCTTTTTACTGTGCCCCAAGCTCCTCCAGCTGACATATTAGCTCCCGAAGGTTCCATTGAAATGCTTACTGCTCCCTTTCTCCACTACGGGGTCCCCATCGATGACCTTCTCTTCCCTGGGGGATATCGGATGTGGTATGAGTCTCTGCCCTATCGTTCTCTGCTGCCCCGATTCATGCCTGGCACCAACTTTTTGGCTTTTGGTGTTCCGCAATCTCAGGTAATGTTCTTTCCTCTTCCTATTAGCAGCCTTCCATATGATTGCCTTAATTGCCCTGCCATTTGAACAAAGACTATTTCTTTCTATAGTTTGGATAGGATGACGATTTCGATGAGGGGGGTGAGGCAGCTGTTCCTGATGAGGCTACCGGTGCTAGACCTTCTGACCCTTTCGGTGTTGGCGCTTCTGGCAGTTCGCCAACTGACATCCAGGGGTCTTTTAGGCGCTTGGATGATGCCTTTCTGTCTCGTATGTGTGCCGATGTGGCTGAGAAGGCATGCTTATCTACTGAAGCTATCCGGATTCCACCCCCTGAGCTGATTCCTGGGGTAATCTCTCCCTTGTTACCTTGCTCTTCTGTTTTCTTGGATTATGCCGACGGTTTGTGTGACTGACACTTCTTTCTTTATCTTTTTGCTGCAGGATTATGAGTCGGCCGTAAACCAAGCCGAATATTATCGTAACATTACCGGTCTTAGGGAGGTTGAGGTGGTGAGTGAATGTTGACCATATCTAGTCATCCTCATATTTACTTTCTACTTCTTTCCCTAAGTGATGACCCTTCGTGTGGTTATGCAGCGTGTTCGTGAAAAGGAGTCGTGCTCTCTGCTTGGCCGCATCTCTTAGGCGTGGACTCGGGTGGGAGAGACCCGTACCTTTCAAAGCATGACCCGATGCTGGAAGAAGTCAAAGGGGGCTGCCCAGGATTAGTTCATTTTCTGAAAATTTGAAACAGTTAAACAATTTAGATTTTGGAATATTGGGGAATATGTAATAATTTTCTTTTGATTTTTTGGATGGTCTCACAACTTTTATGGTTTATATGAATGCTCCATTTGTTTATCTTTCTGCCTTTATGTTTTTTTTTTTGGCATGAAGTGGGCCAGAGCCCCTCGAATGATGGGGTGAGCTCGCTTGTGATTAACCGCATATGACCCATGGGTACCATGTCATCCAAGGGTTTCCCAGGGGTGCGTGAGCGTGCCCGCCTGTGGGCTGCCCCGAGATATAAAGTAGGCTGAGCGACACCCGTCCCTCCCTTGGGGAAGGAAAAAATGCATGGCCCAATGTGAGGGAAGCCACACTTCCCTGTTTTTCAAGTGGGCGTATATATTACATACGCCAGGCAAAAAAATTTTGAAAATTTGCCTGGGCGTATATAATATATACGCCGAGCAAAGGGCGCTCAGTTTTACCTGGGCGTATATAATATATACACCAGCCATAATGTTTTCAATTTTTGCTTTGGCGTATATAATATATATGCCCTGTATAACTGAGCTCGACGGGTTCCTTATAATCCGCGCCCAGCTCTCTTTTGCCTCATTGTTCACCCGGGCTTTGCCTTCTTGCTGCTCTCTTTTCTTTCCTTTTTTCTTTCCTCCCTTTTTTCCTTAACAAGCGGGTCGATCGCCCTACATTAACTGGGCTTTATATAGAACATCTTTGTACGTCTATGGACCCGCTTCCCGGACTGAATTCTCATACGGGGGATGGATAGTGTACTTCCCTGTTTGGACTCGGGGCCCAGTTTTTTACAAAAGTGGTGCGCTAGCTTGGCTGAGGGCGAGCTTGTTGTTCTGGATCGCCTTGGGTTATCCCGCCCTTTCTCTCTCCTTGTTGTTCCTTTGTCGCCCGACCTCCTACAGGCGGCTTTGGCGTCATGGGACCATAGGGCTCATGTTTTCAGATTCGGGTCCAGGGAGCTCACCCAAACCTTGGAGGAGCTAGCCTCTATTACCGACTTGAGGATGCATCGGGGGCTTGCCAAAGTGGTGC
This sequence comes from Chloranthus sessilifolius, assembly GCA_021018995.1. Lineage (NCBI taxonomy): Eukaryota > Viridiplantae > Streptophyta > Magnoliopsida > Chloranthales > Chloranthaceae > Chloranthus > Chloranthus sessilifolius. Next base: position 48,575,876 of record CM037596.1, read on the forward strand.
CCAAATTGAGGTATGCAGATGCGGTTCATGTGGTTCTGGGTTTGAAAAATGGTGGGTATGAGAAGGGCTTCGCCGACGGGCCCACTAGGTGCTTGATGAAATTCCTGAGAGAACTTTTTGGCGACTTGAGTCGCCGAAAGTTGCCTGTCCGTGATCCTTTCAATGTGAAGGCCTTTGCCCTTTATTTGCTATCGGAAGTTCTCTTCTTTACTGGGGGCGAGACATTTTCCCTCGGGTTATGCGATGTCTTGACCGAATTGGAGGGAGGCCGTTCACTGGTACACCTAGTCTTGGCTGAGATGTATCGGGGCCTGGATGCTTTGGCCTGGGGCCAGGTTGGGATTCTTCACGGGAGTCCACTCATTCAGATTTGGCTAGGAGAGCATTTGGCTATCATGGGGCCTGTGCCGAGATTCTGCTTGGTAAGTGGGGATGTGGCTCGGGGCTTTCTGACACGCTGCTCGAGGTTGCCCCATGGGAGCATCAAAGAACTGAGCCTGTGGCTATCTGATGCGAAGCTGATCTGGCAGCTTCCCTGGTTGGACGACACCTTTCCGATTGTCCGCTCTCGGGATTGTGAGGGTATCACGCTTTTGGGGTTGATTGGTAGTACTTACTATTTCTCCTCTCGGGTGCTTCGTCAATTCGGATATACCCAACACGTGCCGTGCACCCTTGTGTTCCCTAATATTCTCTTGGGGTTCTCTCAGTGACCTAAATTGCATAGTAGCCCTCTGGGAGACGCGCCAATCGGTGCACATGTATAGCTTGGTTCAGGGGGGCGTCCTCTCTTCTGATTACGAGGTTTGGCTGGCATCTGAGAGCTTACCTGCCCCTAACACTGTTTCGGTGGATGCAATAGAGACGGGGCCCTGGCCATTCAAGGAAACGAGGCTCCGTACTAGAATTGAGTCTCTTTTTGTAGAGAAGCTGGCTTTGATTGAGGCTTTGGGGAAGGAGAGGGCCAGAGCCGAGATGGCGGAGGTGAGAGCTGCTACGGCCAAGAGCGAGGTTCATTGATTGACAGGGCTTTTTACTGAGTCTCACAGTGCAGCTGACGCTTCGCGGAGGTGGCAGAAGAGTCTTCATGGTAGGTGGTTGACTGATCGAAATGCCTGTGATGACTCTCTTCTTGCAGAGATCGGTGCTTTGAAGCGTGATTCCTACCCCTGACCTGTTCTTGCACATACCATAGATCATATACACAGAGGGGGGCTGATGCCCCTTAATAGAGATCTCCTTCCTTTTTTTTTGGGGTTGTTTCCTTTTTGTTTGTTTTATACTTACACAAAAGGCAGAAAGTAGAAAGTGTGTTATGTTATTATCTTTTTGGGACGTGACACTTCATATGTGATGCTTGTAAGAAAATAAATGAAATCTGCTATATACACGTATACATATTTTTTTGGTGTTCGAATTTTCTTCCATACGTCTCGCAACATAAGGTTTTTCTTATGGAAAAGGAAAATCTATTATCTTTTTTTTGAAATGTTCTCCTTTTTGTGATGTCGGTATTTTCAAGGCCAACCGGCGGGTCCTCTCTTTGAGCATGGTCGAACCCCGTTTAGGAGTTTTCGATGCTCCATTTTAAACGTGGATAGGTCAGCTTCCCCGAGATTGATTGGTCTTCTGGCCTTACCTTTGGTCATGCGTCAGACGACATAGTAGAGACGACATGCCTGATTAGGATCCGATCTAATTAACATGAGCGGCCCAATAAAAGAAGGGGGAAGGGGCTCAAGGAGTCCAGACTAAAATAGGTGAGCCAGAACGGATCCTCTCCTAATCTCTCTTTTTTTGACATTTTTTGCTCACAGCACCCAAAACGGGTTTTCGCCATGCCTATCATCCCTGTTTTTACCCGCAGTGCCCTTTCGGGTTTTCACTACGTCCATGGGTCCGTTCTCTTACCCCGAGTGCCTTTTCACGTTTTCACCTAGTTTGCGTGAGTTCGCTGTTTTTAACCGCGGTGCCCTTGCGAGTTTTCACCATGTCCATTTTGCTTTGAACTCAAATGATTTTCTTTCTCTTTTTTTTTTCTTTTTCTTTCTCCTTTTTTTTTTTTTTTTCTTTTAGAACCAGAAAGCCACGACATGGACAAAGATTCCGTCATAACCGGCTGGGTGGGGTTCTGGTGTAGTCTCACGGCTCGGCTCATGTTGACTTAACAGATATTATGACTGCTTGCGAATCTACAAGGAGGGCTTCCTTCAGGGTGTAGCATGGCCATGGGTTAGGTTAGGATTTGAAGGTGTGCGGGGCTAAAAGGGTTTCCTTGATACGACTTTAGTTTTCTCAACATACTTTCTTCCTTAGGGGTTTTTATTGTACATGCCCCATGATTCTTCTATACACATCTTTTGTTATTCTTTTTTTTCTCCATTTCAGGCAATCTCTTTTTGAGGTTTTGCTTTTTCGATTTTTTTGGATTTGATAGTAACTTTATACGTATGCATCCTTTCTCTCTTCTATTTTTTTTTTGGGGGTATACATACACGTATATATATATATATATATTTTTTTTTTGGGAGGAATGGGTTTATTGAAAGAAAGGTCCAGGCTCAAATGGGGTAGCAAAGGATATCATCATTTATAGGGATGTTTTTAGGCTACTGTGCTTGGAATGATGGCCTCTTTCGGGTGGTTCTCAAGCAGTCACATATCTGTTTCATCAATACTTACCTTTTCGTGATAGACTAAGAGTAGAACCGTCGGACGTATCCAGCATTGATGGGCTCAGGAAGATGATCTCCGTCCATGGTGGCGAGGCGGATGGCGTATCCCGGCAGCACTTCTCGAATGACGTATGGTCCTTCCCAGTTCAGCTTAAACTTTCCTTTTGGATCAACATGGAGGGATGGGAAGATCTTCTTCAGCACAGTGTCTCCTACCTTTAGATCTCGACTGTGGACATGTTTACTGTAAGCGCGTGCGATTCGCCCCTGGTAAACTTGAGTGTGACACAAGGCTAGGAGTCTCTTCTCGTCTAACAAGTTTAATTGTTCAAAGTAGGATCTCTCTCTCTCTGCTTAGGGTAAGCTTGATTCCATGAGGATTCGGAGCGAGGGTACTTCAACCTCCACCGGGAGGACGACCTCGGTTCCATACACAAGGGAGAATGGTGTTGCCCCTGTAGCAGTACGGATCGACATTCTATAGGCCTAGAGTGTGAAGGGTAACTGCTCACTCCAATCTCTGTAAGTGACCACCATCTTCTCAAGAATGCAGATCAGAGTTTTGTTGGCCACCTCTATGGCTCCATTCGTCTGAGGCCTATACGGGGATGATCGATGATGCTTGATCTTGTATTGTTCGCAGAAGTCTCGGATGTGCTTATTCGCAAAGTTTGTGCCATTGTCTGTTATGATGTCTTTGGGTACTCCAAATCGGCACACAATATTGTTCTTGAGAAACTTCTCAACGTGAATGGCTGTGATATTGGCATAGGATGTCGCTTCTACCCACTTGGTGAAGACTCAATGGCGACGAGGATGAATCGATGTCCGTTCGATGCTTTCGGAATAATCATTCCGACAACGTCAAGGCTCCAAGTAGTAAATGGCCAAGGAGTGGTCATGCAGTGAAGATCAATGGCAGGAGCGTGTATCAAACTGGAATGCATTTGACACTTGTAGCATTTTTGAACATGTTTATAGCAATCCGATTCCATGGTGGTCCAGAAATATCCTTGCCGTAGGATTTTCTTAGCGAGCATGTGACATTTGACGTGGGCTCCGCACACTCCTTCATGTATTTCTTTCGTAAGACTGCCTGCCTCAGTTTCAGTGAGGCACCTGAGTAAGATGTTATTGTATGATTGCTTGTAGAGGCATTCCCCGCAAATGATGTAACCTGCCGCTAAATGTTGAATGGTTTGTCGATCTGTTTTGGATGTACCCTCTGGGAAAGTTAGGGTCTCAAGGAAATTCTTGATGTCTGAGAACCAAGGTGGCTCATCATCAGGCTTTGTAGGTTCCTCAATCTGGAGGCAGAAGTTTGGCTCATTCCTCTGCTCGATCATGATCGGCTTCATCTCAACACCATAGGGGATTTCAATCATTGACGCCAAAGTTGCTAATGCATCGGTAAAGCGATTCCTTATCCGGGGGACGTATGAGAAGGTTACATCTTGGAAGCAAGCTATTAGATCCTCGAGGTGTTCATGATAGGGAATCAGTTTCTCGTCTTTCATCTTCCAGTCACCATTCGTCTGACATATGATTAACTGTGAATCTCTAAAAACTCGAAGGTGAGTGATATTAAAATCGAGAGCTGCCTGTAGACCAGGGCGCAAGCTTCATACTCAGCCATATTGTTAGTGCAGGGGAAGTTGAGCTTGATAGAGATCGGTACATGGGATCCTCTTGGTGAAATTAGGATGGCGCCAACTCCTTGGCCTTCGATATGCGATGCCCCGTCAAAGTGCATTACCCATGATTCTGCTGCTTCTTCTGTATCATCTTCTGTCATGAACAGGATGTCTTCATCAGGGAATTCAGTCCTTAGAGGCTTGTAGTCAGGCAGAGGGTTCTCAGCAAGATGATCGGTGAGCGCCTGCCCCTTGATCAATTTTTGAGTGACGTATGTGATGTCGAATTTTGATAACAATAGCTACCATCGCGTAGTTTGGCTAGTGAGAGCAGGCTTCTCGAACAGGTACTTCAACGAATCCATCCATGCTAGAAGTAAAACGGCTTGGGATAACAAGTAGTGTCGAAGTCTTTGAGTAGTCCACACGAGCTCTAGGCATGCCTTTTCCAGATGAGAGTAGCGTGTCTCATAATTAGCGAACTTCTTGCTCAGGTAGTAGATGGCCTGCTCTCTTCTTCCTGTTTCGTCATGTTGTCCTAGCACACAACCCATGGAAAACTCTGTCGTGGACAGGTACATTATCAGGGGTCTACCAGGTACAGGTGGTACCAATACTGGAGGATTTAGGAGGTAACCCTTGATCTTGTCAAATGCAGCTTGGCAGTCATCATTCCACTCAACTGGTGAGTCCTTTCTTAGTAGTTTGAAGATCGGTGCGCATATCAGAGTTAACTGTGCAATGAACCGACTGATGTACTAGATTCTGCCTAAAAAGCCTCTGGCCTCTTTCTCGGTAGACGGTGGTGGCGTTTCAGTGATGGCCTTGATCTTAGTCGGATCGACCTTGATGCCTCTCCTACTGACGATAAAACCTAATAGTTTTCCTGACATAGCGCCGAATGCGCACTTCTGGGGATTCAACCACAACTTGTACTTTCTTAACCTCTCGAACAGCTTCTGAAGGTTTACCAAGTGGTCGTCCCTTTTCGACAATTTGACAATCATATCATCGACATACACTTCGATCTCTCGGTGCATCATGTCATGGAATAGGGCCGTCATTGCTCTCTGGTAGGTTGCCCCAGCGTTCTTGAGCCTGAATGGCATCACCTTGTAACAGAAGGTTCCCCAGGGAGTGATGAATGCGGTCTTCTCTCGGTCGGCCTCTCCCATCTTAATCTGATTGTAGCCCGAGAACCCGTCCATGAAAGAAAGCATTCCGTGCTTAGTAGTGTTATGGACCAAGATATCGATGTGGGGTAATGGGAAGTCGTCCTTAGGGCTTGCCTTGTGGAGATTTTGAAAATCAATGCACATTCGAACCTTTCCATCCTTCTTTGGCACGGGGACGATATTGGCCAGCCACTACGGGTACTTGGATACCATGAGGAAACCCGCGTCATACTGCTTAATGACCTCATCCTTGACTTTCAACATCCACTCAGGTCGGAGACGTCTCAGCTTTCATTTAACCGGCTTGCAATCAGGGTAGAGTGGCAACTCATGTTCAACCAGATCGATATCCACACCAGGCATGCGTCTTGGTATGACCGGAGGAAGTCTATCATACCTTTTCTCTCTGCATGGGACAACGATGTTTCGATTTTGGTGATTTTAGGGACCTCTTCGGTGCCCAAATTGACGTCCTCTGTCTCTTCGACGATCGGGGTAGGGCCATGCTCAAAATTGGCAAATTGCTTGAGGAGCTCATTGGGGAGCTCATCGACTTGACCTTCCTCGTCCAGACTCGTGACTCCTACCTATTCTCGTATTTCTACAGGGAAGGGGTCGGCTTCACGTGGGACGGGTATCCCGACATCTTTTTCAATTTTATTAGGAATTTTAAAGGACAGTAGTTTTGGAATTGGTATTTTTTCTATTTTTATGGTTTTTCGCAATTTTTCGGAGGTTAGCCCCTGGCGCGGTGGATATCTGTATATACAGGGTAGAGTGTCCCAGAGGTTAACCTCACTTCTTACAGGTTGTTTTTTTTAGAGAGCCGGTGCCGTATTCACGACATTTGGTGGCTCCCAAGAGTTAGGGCAAAGATGCCCAGCTACTTACCTACGAGGCTTGGCCTTTACCCTTTTGGTTGGAGACGACATCAGTAGGCTCTTGCAGTTCCTCCCTCAGCATGTTTATGGAGGGATCCTTTGGGACCCTATCTTTGAAGGTTAGGGTGGGCCCGAAGTGGCAAGCGTTAGAGTGATGGGCGGGTCGGGGGATTTCCTCCTCAAATAAGGAGAGGGCTGCCAAGTCCACCTTGAGGTCCGGGGGGATGATGTAAGGGTTGGTGGGGTGGGTGGAAGCAAGCTTGTGTGGGGTTATCCTTATCTCCCCATTCAGATCAATCTTCACTACCCCAGCGCTTACAAAGGTTTGACGGATGTGGGGTCGGGCGAGAGTTTCTTCTTCCAGGTTGATTCCTCTGGCCCTGGCGGCTGCTGCGGCTCTCTTCTTTTCCTTGACCTCTCTGACTTCTTTTTCATCGGGCCTGTAGCCTAGGCCAAATTTGGGTTGCTGCCCCTTAGACCTGACGGGGTCTCTTCTTCCTTGAAGGCGTGGGCCCAAACCTTTCCCTTTTTGGTGGCCCCATTTATGAGCATGAACACTGCTGCATCCATTCCTACCCCATTTTGGCAAGGGTTTTCTCAGGCGACTCAAGGGTAACAGCTAAAAAGTCATACTCAGATCGATGGAAATCGGTTTCCTCTACTGTATGCGGCATGTCAAGCACTTTTGGATTCTCAATATGCAGAGCGCTCCGCTCCCTGTCTTCTATACTCTCACCTACGATGGTGATGATTCTTCTGCCTGAGATGAATCAGAGTTTTTGGTGTAGAGTTGACGGTATTCCTCCGATCTCATGCAGCCATGGCCGGCCCAATAGTAAATTAAATGTAGACTTGATGTCCATCACTTGGAAGGGGACAGTGAAGGTTTGCGGCTCGATGATCAGGTTGAGGTCTACTTCTCCTATGATTTCTCTTCGGGTGTTATCGAATCCCCTGGCGCTTGTTATGGATGGCCGAAAGGTGTTGGGGTTTGCACCGATTTTGATTGTCGTCCTCAGAGGGCACACGTTCAATGCCAACCCGTTGTCTATTAAGACTAATGGCACCACCAGGTTCCCTACCTCCACTGTTATATTCAGGGGCTTAGAGTGGTTGTTCCCGTCGAGTGACAGATCCGCATCAGTGAATGAGATGGAATTTGGGGCCAATACTTGTCCGATTATCTCGCCCACCTCGTCTGGGGTTACGTGGGCTGAAACATGCGCATCTTTGAGTGCTCCCATTAAGGCTTGAAAGTGGAGCAGGGACGTGATCAATAAATCCTAGACAGTATGTGCGGGTGTCCTCTTGAGCTGTGTCTCCAACACATGCTCTCTGGCCATTTTTTCAAAGGAGTTCCCTACGGCCTGCTCTTTCTTCTTCTCTTCTCCTCTTACGGCCTCCGATGCTTCTGGCTGTATAGAAATCCTGCCCGATGGGGTGATAAATTTGACTGTCTCTTCTGGGTTGCGACTAACATTCATGTCCATCTGCTCGTAACTTAACGACATTTGATGCGGATCATAGGCAGGTTTCGGGAGGAGGAAGGGAGTGCATGGTGATTCTAGGGCAAATTAGGCTGGGTATGTCTTATTCTTAAGCCCAACCAGGTTGACTCCAATAGGGGGCTGAGTGGTATTGGTGGGGATTGGCGAAGTTAGATTTGAGGGTGTGGGGTGGGTTTGCGCAGGTGTTATTGGGGCGTGGTAAGACCAGTGGTGATTGGGGGTGGGTGATAAGGGGAGTGGGTGAGGGGTTGTTTGTTTGGTGGGGGTGGAGTTGGATTGGGGGCGAAATAGCACAGGGATGGTGGGGGTGTGACTGGGATAGGGTGACTGGGAAATGTCGGAGGTGCAGGTAGAGCAGGGTGATAGGGGTATGACGGGGTAACAGATGGTGCAGGGGGGTACTGGTACGAAGGGTTTGTAATCGGGGTGGCATGGTGGGGCGATGATGGGTTCGTGGATGAAATGGGGTAAATCGGGGATGATGGAGTCGTGCATGGGGCGGGGTGATTTAGGGATGGTGGAGTTGTGTATTGGGCAAGGTGATTTGGGGATGGTGGGGTAGTATGCTGGGTGGTGGGATTTAGGGGTGTGTATGGGGTGGGGTAGTATGGGGGTGGTGGATTTATGTATGGCGTGGGGTGATTTGGGCGTGACGGAGAGGTATATGGGGTGGCTGATGGTGGGATAGTGTATGGGATGGGGTGATTGGGAGGCGGTGTGTACTGTGGGATAAATTGGGAGTGGGGCGGATATGCGTATGATTGTGGTGGGGTTGTGCCCGTTTGGATTTGATAGGCAGGAGTGGAAGTCAAAAAATACTGTCCTAAATCTAGGGGCTCTTCTTGGTATGCTGGGGTGGGAAAGTAATCGGCTAAATACAGCGGTTCGATTACCCCTACAATGGGTTCACCCTTATTCAGCCTGGTAAATGAAAACTCTTCTTGATTACTGATGTCATCCGAGGGGTCAAACTCTTCCTCTTCCTCTTCTACGCAGTGGATGTTAGGCCTAGGGCCTCCTGGATGCGGTGGCAGAGGGGCCTGATAGATATTCTGGTTCTGCCCTTGAGGAAGCGACAGGGGAATAATTTTTCCTGCCTCTATTAAATCTTGGATTGCGTGCTTTAGTGGGAAGCACCGATCCGTAGGGTGACCTGGTCCCTGGTAGAAGTTACAATGCAAGTTCGGATCATAGTTTCTTGGTATTGGGATGGGTGGTGGGCGACGCTGGAGTAAATTAACCAGACCCTTTTATAGCAACATGAACAATAAGACACTTAACAATTGTCCTAACGGCGTGAAGACCCGTTCGAATCATGCTTTCATCTGTTCCTGGGTGAACGGGGCCCTTGGTCCATTTTTCGGCCTTGGCGCTTGTTCGAAACGGGCCGGGGGTGGGTGTGCGGCCTGGAGCTGTATCGGGGTGGTATTGGCCTGGGGATAAACGATGTTCTACACCTCTGCCCCTGGCCTTCTTTCAATTCTTGGTTCGGTAGCTTTTCGGACCCCAGCGGCCCCATTGGCCATGCTCTTTCCCAACCTGCCCTCTCTAACGGCGTCTTCGCAACGGTTGGCATTCCGGATCAAATAAGCAAAATTGGACTGTGGCTAAGATACCAAATATTCTGCGATGACTGGGAGAGCTCCCTTGGTTATCAATTCAATATGCTCATCATCAGGAATCCGGTGGGTCACTTGGGCAGCCAATGCCCTCTACCTTCCTAAGTAGGCACTGAAAGTTTCATCATGCCTTTGCTTCAAACGGGCCAGATCTGACTTCCTTGGCTCTATATCCATATTATAGACATACTATTCTTAGAATAAGTGTGTCAGATCCTTCCAAGTTTTTATCATGGATGGTTCTAGGGACGTGAACCATCTCAGCGCTGGGCCCGTTAGACTCTTTTAGAACACTTTGATGAGGAGTCGTTCATCTCGGCCGTACTGACACATATCCCCACAGTAAGATTTTAAGTGGGCGATGGGATTACCAGTGCCATTATATTTATCGAATAACGGCATCTTGAATTTCTGTGGTAGGGAGACATCCGAGAATAGACACAAGTCTAAAAAGTTTGTCGAATGCAGTTCTAGCCCTCCCATCTTCGTCAGCTGCTTCTGTATTCTGTCTATTTGCTCTCTCAGCTGCTCTGATTCTTTTGAGGCTATAGCTGGAGCTGGTTCCCCCTGATTTGGCTCGGCCCTGGGTGTGACGATGACGGGCCTGGGGGGGCCGAAGCTGGTAGCTCCTCTACTGTTGCGGTTCTCGTCCTCCTCGTATTGTTGGTCACTGTACTGGTGAGGGGCGAGGTCTGCTATTTTAGACCTAGGGGGTGATGGGTTGGACGACCTGGTGGGGCCACAAGGCTTGTAGGGGATGGGAGGGAGTGAATGGATGAGTGGTTTGTGGATGAATGCTGTGCTGAGTTGGGTGTATATTCTAGGGGTGATGGGGGTGTGGTTGGTGTGGCGGGATGCTGTAGGCATGGTTTTGAGGCATAGGGTGGATCAAATTTTCCATTGGAGGCGGGATGGGGGCATAAGGGGTGTAGGTGAATGAAGGGTATTGGTGAAGGGGTAAGGGGTTTGTGAACGGGCCTTGATGAGTGTGGGTGGATGGGCCTTGGGTTTGGGCTTGATGGTTTTAAAAAGCTTGGGTTGATAGGCCTTGGGCCTGGGTGTGGGGGTTGGTATGATTTTGGGCTAATAGGCCTTGTTGTGTTTGGGCTAGTGGGCCATGTGGGTATTGGGTGGGGGATGGTGGGCCTTGGGCTTGGATTTGATAGGTATGGGTCCAAGGGCCCTGGGGGACTTGGAACTGGGCCTGGGTCTGATGGGCTTAGGCCTGGGTCGGAGTCTGGTGGGTCTGGGTTTGGGCCCATGGGCCTCGAGGGTTTGGGCCTGGGTCTGATGGGTTTGGGCTTGGGCCCTTGGGTCTTGAGGGTTTGGGTCTGGGTCTGATGGGTTTGGGCATGGGCCCTTGGGCCATGAGGATTCCGGGCTTGGGTTTGGGCTTGGGCCCATGGGCCTTGAGGATTTTGGGCTTGGGCCTGGGTTTGATCTTGAGCCCATGGGTCTTAAGGGTTTTGGGCCTAGGCCTGAGTCTGATGGGTTTGGGCTTGGGCCCATGGGCCTTGAGGATTTTAGACCTGAGCCTGGGTTTGATGGGTTTGGGCTTGGGCCCATGGGCCTTGAGGGTTTTGGGCTTGGGCTTGGGCCCATGGTTCTAGAGGCATTTGGGCTTGGGCCCAGGGATTCGTGTGGGTTTGGTCCTGAGATGAGGGGGCTTGGGTTTGTTGGGCTTAGGCCTGGAATTGAGGTGGGGGATCTTGGATGGTATGAATGATGGGTGGTTGGGCATGGTCATGGGGGAATGAGGTATGGAGGTTTTGGAGACCTAGATGTGGGGTTTGGGATGTTGGACTCCCAGAGGTAGCCCACAAGGCATACATCCTTCTCATGCCCTCCATTGAGGGCATGGATTCAGGTGTGAGATTGGAGGGTGATGGCCTACTCAAGGACGGAGGGGGTTGGATGAAATTGGGCATGACCTTGGTATGGGGGGTATGAATGGTTGTGCTTGGAGGGTGTGGATGTATGGCTAAAGAAGATGGTGGGTTGCTGGTCATAGCCTGGGCAAAGTTGGTCATGACCTGGGTAAATAAGGGGATCTGTTGTGATGTGGATGGACCATGTGAAGTGGAGGGTATGTGAAATGAGGTGAGTGGGATATGGGATGTAGGAGGCATGGATGACGAGGTGGACGAGATGTGGGAGGTAGGCGGGGGATGGGGTTCCCGATGGGGTCTTTGGGAGTAGGGGGTGCAGTAAGGGTGTATGGATGGGAGATGGGGATGTATGGGTTGGTCAGGAAATGAGGCGTTTCAATAGAGGACGAGATGGGGGTATGTTGGGAAAATGTAAGGGCGGGGGATGGGATGGATGCGAACACGGGTACCCGAAATGGACCCGTGACATCGAACCGGATTTGGGTGAAGGTGTTGGAGATCGGGTCTTCTCCTATATGGGAATGGGATGGGGATGATGGCGGGGATGTATCGGCACTCGACATGATCTGTTGACGAGTGTTGTATCGATGCCTTGGGTAAGGGCCGAACACTTTCCTAGTTCTTCCTCTACGGGTTGGGTTTGAGGTCGCCGTAGTGACGGTCGCACCGAAAGTGCGCTTATATACGGATTTTTGATTTTTCTATATATTTATTATTTTTTTTTGGATTTTTCAAATGAAAATTATCTCCCCTATTTAAATGAATGATGATCTGGTGCCCTAGAAAAATTCCCGTCTCGGGTGATATATGCACCTTTAGTAGGTCCCACGGCGGGATCCGACACACTTCGGAAGAAGCGAAAGGGAACCCTTTCGTTCTATTGAAGGTGAGGGAATCCACACAAATGACCCGATCCCCCGGAGCAAATCAAAGAGAAGTCGCCTTCTTTTGACTGGGCGGGGAAATATTGGGTGTTACAGAATGCGAGAGGCTACTGTGGGCACTAATATCGCTAATCGGGGAACTCGGGTGGTGGATTGGGCCTCAGATCGGGCTGCCTGAACCCAGTATATACTAGGCGTATGTATTATATACCCCTGGCCAAAACTTAGCAGATTTGGCTGGGCGTATATATTATATACGCCTGGCTTAAATCTGGGGATTTTGGCTGGGCGTATATATTATATACGCCTGAGTATTTCTGGGGATTTTTGGCTGGGCGTATATATTATATACGCCTGGCAGAGACAGTTCTGTCAGCTTGTTTTGACAGTAAACAGCAAGCCCGAGATGGGTCTTTTGGACTGGTTTTCTGGGAGGGATGCTCCCGGGGACTACTGTGTATGTTATCGGGTCCCTCCTTTCTGTTTCCTAGGGATATACGGCTGAATTCAGGCTGTCTACGCTCTCATCATTACGGGTTTTACGGCTTGATCGGAATTGGCAATCCAACCGATATACCTTCGGCGCAAGCGCCTTCTCAGGTACTGGAAGGGGTGGTTCTTTTCAGGATCATCACCACTAGGGCTACTGCCTTACTGGGAATCAGGTGAGTTATATCTGTGCCTAAACCCCCCGAAAACTACCCAAAACACGTAAAAATGGATTTAATTATGTCCCCACACTGTTGGTTCACTTTTAATTACAGATTTTTAAAGGGGAGTAAATTTAAGTCCAAAATCAGGTCGGGGATGACAAGCCCGTGCTGCCTCAACGAGCTGGCGTTCAACGGTGAGATATGATGACTGAATTAAAGAGCGCACGTAGGCCAGCCAAATGGCTAAGGCTCATAAATGACTGAAATTTAAATGACGTGGAAAGTAGATGCGAGTAGGCTCGCCAAACGTCTAAGGCGGCTTAAATGACAAAATCGTAAAAACTGAAATTTAAAGGTGCAAGTAGGCCCGCCAATCGGCTAAGGCACTTAAAGGACTGAATTGTAGGGGTGAGTATGTTAGTAAAAACAACAAAAATAAAGAAAAATAGCAGAAAATTGGAACAAAAAACAGCAATGGTTAGTTAAAAAATAAAAAGAAAGGCCAACAAGAGGGGAAGCGCTAGGGTGAAGTCCCCAGCAGAGTCGCCATCTGTGCGAGCATGGATCCTCTCGAACCTATCGCGGTGATTCACTTGCAATGGAATAAAATGTAGAGTCGCCACCCGGAGCTTTTGGTGACCCGGGAAACCTTTAAATCAATATTTTAAGCACTGAAGTGCTAAATATGACTCTGATTTACCGGTCTTTGCCAAAGGCTCTAGGGTAGGGGCTTCGGTTATCGATCGAGAAGGGTTTAGGCACCCGATCAACCCGCGCGTAGCGGTCTCTATCTATGGCCAAAATAAAAACAAATGGGCGGAGCTTCCCCTTGCCCGAAGGCAATACGGTCCTGTTAAGCTTTGAGCCAAACTGAAATTTCGGCGACGTAACGGCTTGAATCCTTGGACGGAGGAAACACCAAGAAGGTAGAGGAAGAGAGGGGTGAGCCGGAGCTCACGAGCCCTTGTTGCATCATGGAAAACCTTCGCTTCGGCGTGCTTCCAATGGCTTTAAGTGGCTTTAACGGTAGAGGACTAGGTTCTAATGTTAGGATTCGGTAGATAGGAAGTGTAAGATGAAGCTAGGGACTAAGCTTGACTAAAAAAAGGGTGATCTAATGGTTGAAAAGGATGAAATAAGCATGTTGGAATTCTGGTTGCAAAATATATATATATTTTTTCCTCATTAAGGCTCTCTCTCATAAGCTTAACTTCAATCTTAATTCTTCAAACCCTTGGGGAAGAGGGGGGCCTCTCTACTTATAGACAAGAAGTGGGTTAGAGGGTTACTTAAGGGCTAATTGGTTTAGCAATTAGGTAATCCTCCATCTAAGGTTTTCTAGGTTTTTAGGGTCCTAGGGGTTTGGGAAATTAGTTTCAATGGCGGATGATGAGGTGAGGCGATGGGTGACTTAAGGGCTGCCAATAAGTTCAAAGGGGGTGCAACCAACCTTAAGACACCCACCTCAACCAAGGGGATGGTCAAGGGGTCAAACCAGATGGAGGAAATTCGAGCATTTAATGACAGATACTGTAGCTAAGCTGGGCGTATATATTACATACGCCCAGTTTATGCATAGTGAAATTCATGAAAACTAGGGGGAATCTGAGAAGATGGGTGCCCGTAGTGGGCCCTCCTATGCTGGGCGTATGTATTATATACGCTCGACCAAATTTGGCCCAAAAAAATGCCAGACATATATAATACATACGCTTGGCCAAACTGGGGCCAAATTGGCTGGGCATATTTAATACATACGCCTGAGCAAAAGTTGTCATTTTATGTGAAAACTTCAATCGGCCATAACGTTTGAACCATAACTCCAAATTGGGTGATCTTTGGCTCGTTAGAAAGCTGGAGAAGTTCTCCTTCCAATGGTATATGGCTCATCCATGGTAGTGGTCTATATAAAAATTTGTAGCTCTCCTCCCATCAAATGCTCAAAAGGGTTTAAGTTGAGTCTGGGAAGGGATCCTAGGGTTTAGGGGTGATCTCTAAGGGTTGGGGGAATGGTTCTAATGGGTTTTAGGAGATTCCTAAAGGTCTAGATAGATTTCTAAGGGTTCAAGGGTGCCATCAGAAGCATCCCTCTCGGAGCACAGACCGATCGGGCCTTGGGCCAAATTTAGGTGTCTACATGATGGTTTATTCCTAAAGTTGGTATTGACGGGGGTACCTTTTCCTCAAAAAGGGGCAGGGAGGCCAGGTCTATTTCCATATTGGGAGGGATGATTCATGGGCTGGTTAGGTGGTCAGTGGCAGCAGGTTTGTGTGTGGTCAGTTGTGTTGTCCCATTCTGATCAATTTTTATAACCCCTGCACTTACAAAAGTGCTTCAGATGTGAGGTCTTAGACATGTTTCATCTTCCAGGCCTATCCCCTTGGATTTCACTATGGCAGTGGTGTGGGCCTTCTCTTTGGCCTCCTAGACCTCTTCTTTTGTAGGCTTGTAGCCTAAGCCGAATCTGATCTGCTGTCCGCCCTTGGCCCTGACCAAGTCTCTTCTTCCTTACAGGTGAGGACCTAAACCCTTTCCTTTTTGGTAGCCCCATTTCTGGAGCATGATAACTACTGCAGCCGTTCCACCTCCTATACTCGAGGAGACTCTTCTGAGGGGTTCGGGTGCCACTGCTGAGACATCATATTGAAAACTATGAAGGCCTGTATCTTCAGCTGAGTGTAGCACATCCAACACCTTAAGGTTCTCGATGTTGTGTGTGATCTTTTCTCCTTCCTCCTGTCCTTCGCCTAGAATGGTGATGACCTTCTTATCTGATATGAATTTGAGCTTTTGGTGCAAGGTTGAAGCTATTTCCCTGATTTCATGCATCTATGGGCATCCCAATAGTAGATTGAATGTGGATTTGAAGTCAATAACTTGAAACGGGATGGAGAAGGTCATTGGCCCAACAGTGAGCTCAAGATCGACTTCTATTATTTCCCTCCTTATGTTATCGAATCGTCTCGCGCTTGTTCTGGCTGGGATGAACGTGGAGAATCAACCCCTTTCTTAGTTACAGTTCTTAGGGGGCACCCATTTAATGCCAATCCGTTGTCTATCAATACTAATAAGATCACCAAGTCTCTTTCTTCTACTGTGACGTTGAGGGGTTTGAAATGATTGTTTCCCTCATTCGGAAGATTGGTGTCTGAAAATGAGATGGTGTTAGGAGCCAATACCTGTCTGATTATCTGCCCTACCTCATCTAGGGACACTTTGCTGGATACATGTGTGTCTTTCAATGCTCCCATTAGAACTTGGTAGTGGAGCGGAGACATCATTAGTAGGCCCTAGATGTGAGCCAGCATTTTTTTAAACAGTCTTTCCAATGCGTATTCCAGGCTCATTTTTTCAAATGGGTGCACTGCTAGGGGTTCCTTTCTCTCTTTCGGTCAAGCTGGTACTGGTACCTCGGGTTGCTTAGAGATCCTCCCAGATCGTGTAATAAAATCAACTGCCCCCTTCCTGCTGCTACACACATTGATGTCCGTTTGATTGTAATTGAGTGGGATTTGGTGGGGGTCATAGGTTGGTCCTGGGATCTAAAATGGGTTAGACAAGGGTATCGGAGTCTCCTGGATTGGTGGTGCTGAATAACTGAATACGACATGATTAACTTCTACTAGAGGTGGATAGGTTGGAGGAGCTATAAAAGTGGGCCAAATGGGGTCTACGGGAATCGTGGATGACTGCATTGGTGGTGATGTAAAGGGGAGAGGTTTTAAAGGGTTGTC
The DNA here is from genome assembly GCA_021018995.1 of Chloranthus sessilifolius. NCBI lineage: Eukaryota > Viridiplantae > Streptophyta > Magnoliopsida > Chloranthales > Chloranthaceae > Chloranthus > Chloranthus sessilifolius. The sequence continues at coordinate 48,592,529 of CM037596.1, forward strand.
ACTTAAACTAAACTACAAATAAAATACAAAATCAACTGGGATCGAGTCCAGAGTTCAGATCTTACAATTAGAAGGGATTAAAAATAGAAAATGGTGAAGAACAGCTTGGAGTTTGGACTTACTGTAATTGGATTGAGCTGATCGTGTTACAGGGGCTTCAAAGCACACCAATCCCTCAGCTGGCTACAAGCACAGCTGCAGGGTAGAAGAATCTACTATAAACCAAAGTATTTGACTGATCTTAAGGCTATGATCTGTCCACGGCAATGGTCACAGACCATCCTATAGACTTCATCCGACCTAAAGGTTTAAGGTAGAAGAATCCAAGTGAAACCAGAGATTGAACTGATCTTAAGGCTATGATCTTTCCACTTCAATGGTCACAGACCATCCTATAGACTTCCTCCAAATCAAAGGTTTCAATTAGAGCATTAAAACCACTATAGATACTGTAATTGCCAGGTCACAGACATAGGCAATTGCAGGGATATCAGATCTAGGGAGATCAAATGGTATCTAAGAGGTCTACAAGTTAAGTGGGTGAGCTGATCAACAAACTCCTCTACACAAATCTGATCGAGCACCAAATAAAACCAAGGGACCTATAGATCTAATTAAAACAATAAAATCAATATTTACATTACATAAAACTCACTCTACAATGAAATGCTCTTAGATCTGTAGTCTGTACAGTAATTGACCCACAAATAACACTCTCAACCTTGCCCAATTATAAATCAGACCCCACTCCTTGCTGCTCCGAGGGAGTTAGCCAACCATGGTTGAGCTAATAGGAGGGAAAACAGAATTTTATTGCAAGCCATAATCTCCAGATTTTGACCTCTCCCCAATTACAATTGGGGATCTCATTATGTAGCTTTTTCCTCCTGTTTCTCCCGCCAATATTCCCTTCTAGAAGGTCCTTAGAGTTTGTTAGAATTCTGTCAAAGCACAAGGGTTGGTTAGGGTTTCCTAGGGCATCTTCAGGATCATCGTGCCGATCACCAAAGTGCCTCGGGTTGCGTGCAGTAGGTCACCAAGTTACAACGTGTGAACAACCTATTTTTTGAGCAGTTCTTCACACGATTTCGATAGGTTGAGGAAACATATGACAGGTTCAAATGGAGCTTTTTGTTCCTTTCGCTAGGTTCTCAGATCTCTTCGATAGGTTCTGATAGGATGAGCCTTCTCTTGAAGCTTCAACATTCTCTGCCTTTTGTCTGGAGCATTTGAGTGGTTGGGAAAGCTTTTCGACAGGTTCAGCTCTACATGCTAGCATTTCGATAGGATTGCTCTCACTCCTGTCGAAATGTTCAAGTACCTTCCAATAGGTCTGAGCTCCAGCTTCTCCATCTCGATAGGTTCAGGCAACCGTCCGATAGGTTCCCTTTACACCTCAGGCAGGCTTTTGATATGATGATTTCTTTCTTTCTTTCAGCTGCTCGATAGGTTCTTGGATCCTATAGAACTTCTCAATCCTCACAAATTCTTCCTTTCTCTGCCTTCAGATCATATCGAAACCCTTCTATCTGCACGAATTCCTCCATTTTTAGCCCTTAGCTCCTATCGAAGACTTCAGATAACCTCTCGATAGGATATTTTCAGCCTATTTTCACTTCCTTAACTCTCCCCTATTGTTGCCACACGCCCCAAGTGGCTAATGGTGTGCAGCCCCCATGTGTGCCATTGCTAGGTCTGCACTGTGTTGAGAGATGGACTTCTTTATGTAGCATTTTTGAGTGGTTTTTTGTACTATTCCTGTCTTTTATTGCTATCTACAAAACAGACTCAACAGGTGTTTATTAGTGTGCTCACAGGTCCATCAAAGGTCAGGTTAAGGGGTAAAATTGGTATTTTTCACTACTTAACACACCCTTAAACCTAGGCTTTGCTAGTCCCTAAGCAAAGGAAAAATAAAGAAAATTAAAGTGCCACTTTCGTAGGGATCACAGATGCATTAAGCCTTTTAAACCCTTAGGTGATCCCTAGTGGAGGAGTGAAGTCTCCTGAGGGTTCTCAGTGAAGGTACCCACAAACTTCTCCAGTAAAGTTAGTTAATACTCATGCCGCATGCTAAAACAGAGTTCAAATAAAATAAATCCCACACTATGCCCATTCAGTTTTAGAGGATTTTCAGCAGAAAAATCATCAATTTAAAACTTGAAAGTCTGTTGTAATTCCTTCACCATCACTCGGTTCATGTCAAGGCATTTTGCTTAAAAATTTGATGCAGAGATCACCTTTAATTCAAGAATTCTGTTCCGATAGCACCCCAAATTTCTAATTTTGGACCCAAATCTTACCAGGGCTGTTCACTCAGAACAAAAATCGAAGGGTGCATCATTTCACACATCTTAAGAGCAGTTGCAGCCCTTAAATAGGACTGCAAGCATGAGCATAGGCATTGCTCTAATTCCTGAAATTTTCTAACTCTTTTCACCATAGATCAGACAAATTCTCATCTCCACATGACAACGCAATCTATTTCAGATCAGTAAGGTCTTTGTATTGGGTTGTAATGTGGCTTATGGGTTAAATTTGTAAAAGAATACAAAGGGGTAAAAGGGATTCAGATTGAGAAATCAGTAAAGGTAAGGAGGTGATTCATGACTTCACCTTCTTTATTTCAGCACATCTTCATTTCCTTTTTGAATTTGCAAACTTGAAGTGATCAGCTTCATCAGCTTCTTATCTTCTTGTAGATTTTCAAATGAAGTGACTTCTCTTTTCTTTTGTTTTATTTTTTTGTGTTTTATTTTTTTTGTTTTTTTGTATGCTTTTTATTCTTTTTCTCCATATATTTTTTTTTATGGGTTGGAATGCCACAATACCACCAAATGTGCTTTCCTCTTACTCAACCAAATATTAAACCTTGCTCCTTTAACCTCACTTCTACTTCTATTTCTTGATTTCTTAGATTGAGGGTGAACTGAAACAGGTCAAGGAGTTTTGGGTTCAAATTTTTTGGTTTTTATCAAAGAAAAATTGGGATTTTTGGGGCTCAAAAGGTGTGTATCAAGGGCAGTTCAATGGTGGAAAATTTTAGGCTCAAACTGTCCAAGGGATGGCCTTACTTCATCTCTTCAATATCATGAATGCTATCAAGCTATTTCAACTTGGATATGCCTAACTTCTAGTGGGCAAAACTAGATCCAATCAGTCCATAGAGCAAAAAAAATTGCCTAGACACTCTTCAAAGAAAAAAAATTTTAGGCCCAAATCTCACTGGGTATGGCCTTCCATCAAATTTTCTGGGGTGTATCCTTACAGTTTTCTCTCATTTCAAGTTCACTAAACATCAAATTTTGAAAATTCTTGACATTTGCTTCATGAAAAATATTAAAACTATAGCTTATTTCAGTTTTAAAAAGTTTTTAATTTCCTCTTTTTCCAAAAATCAGGTGGGAAATCACTTTATTTTCAAAAGCTTTTTCAACATAGCTGCACTAGCATTAACTCACTTCATTGGCAGGTGTACTCTGCCACACTCATAAACCTAAATTAAACAGTGTCCTCACTATTGAGAGAGCATGGTAACAAGGAAAAAAAAAACAAAAATATGCAGAATAGAAGGGAAAATAAGTAAAAAGAAAGGTATAATACGAAAAGAAATTACTATTTGATCAGCAAAAATATGTACAAGGGATAAAATAGTAAAAGAAAGAAGGCTAAACTACATTTATTTACAAGCATCATCAGGCCAATCATATAAATCTTGTAAATTTTTCAAATTGTCCTTTGATAAAGGAGCTTTTCTTTTGTCTTGCTTGGGGCCTCCTCGGGTGGCGGCAGTACACAGGCGTCGTGGCAGAAGGAGGAGCAGAGTCAGAATCTGAATCTGAAGGGAAAAGGGTAGTAGGATTGAGGCCAAGGGTAGTAACAACTTTCCTTCTTTCCTCCTTTGTGAGTAAGGTGGAGGAGGTGTCATGTGTGGGTGGGGGCTTGGTGGTTGCGACCTCTTCAGACAGGGTAGCAGGTTCCTTTCCTTTACTGCGAGCAGAAGCAGAGGAAACAGATCTCTTGGTAGTAACTTTTCTCTTTGCTGAAGTCCTCTTAGGGTGTGTGGGGGAAGATTTAGCTGTAGGATGATCTTGGGGTGGAGGGGGGGGGGAACATCTACAGGTTGAGTGGTAGGAGGGTTGGGAGGTGGAGCTGTAGCAAGAAGGGTGGTTTGAAATGGTTGAGAAGTCAATGAAGGAATTCGCCTCTCCATAATGTCTATTTTCTTCGCTGCATAAAGCAGGTCTGACTCAGAGAGTTCTTTGATGGCCTTGAGTAAATCCTAAGCATTGGCTAATTTTTTCTGGAGAATCTCAGCATGCTTTTTCTCATACTCAGCAATGCGAGTATGAGCCTCAGCAAGAAGTTTCGCGGACTCATAACGAGTCAGGATTTCCTTCCACCCTTGAGAGATATCCCGGAGCTGAATTCTTTGCTCCAATTGCATGAGAGCAATCTGCTCCTCATAGGAGACTTCCAGTGAAACTCGGAGGGCAGTCATACCACTCAGGACATCCCGACGGATGTAAGGGTTGTCCCTCATTGCATACAGCAGGGTGAGGTAAGGGGGTATGTAGATGGGGGACTTGAGGATAATGGGTAAAGAAGGAGGTGGGGTGGAAGAAGAGGAGGGCATGGAGAAAAATAGTTCCTCACATGGATCTGTTTGTGTGGAGGCATCTTGGAAGACAGGTGTAAGGAGAGTGGGAAGTTGGGTGGTGGATGATACAGCAACTTTGGTGGCTACTATGGGGGGTGAGGAAGGGGTAAAAGATGGGGATGGGATAGGTAAGGGGTAAAATAGAGCGCTACCCCCTCAGACTGGGTAGTAGCTATGGGAGGTGAAGCGATGGGGGAAGATGGAAGAGATAAATGGAGAGGTGTAGGAATAGGGGAGAGAGGGGAAGTGGGAGGTGGTTGGGGAGCTGGAGAGGATGGAGTAAGGGTGGACTGAATGGATTGGGCGCAGAAACTCATGATGGCATGGTTGTTGATGTTGGTGGTCAATTGAGTTTGAATGGACTGTAAGAGGGAGAGAATTTGGGTGAAGGTGTCAGGCATGGTGGGGGTGGAGGGGACATGTGTTTGGATGGGATGGAAAGGAGAGGAGGGTACATGGTTAAAATGAGGAGGAGTGGGTGTGGGGAGTCAGGGAGTGGGGTGTACTCATTAGCCATATCCTCCACAATGGATGTCATGAGGGCAGTGAACCCAGCAGTGGTGAATTGGTCTAGCCCCTGGGTAGGCAAAGGGGCGAAGTCAGAAATGGGTGGGTCAAAGGGTGGAGACGAAATGGGAGGTATAGGGTCTGGTGCTGTAGGAGGTGCAAAGACTTCAGGGTGGAGGACTTAAGGGGTGAGTGGAGGTAAAACTGGTTCAGAGGTGGGAGGAGAGGGGTTTGTTGGAAGAGGGACTGATACAAAGGGGAAAAGCAAAGTAGGTGGTGGTGCTGGTGATGATGGAGGTAGGGTGGGTGAAAGGATGGGTGGTGGCATCGCAGTAGGAAGATTTGCTGCCATGGTAGTGGCCACCTCCTCAGCCTCCTCCATTCCAGCTGACTTACTCTTATTAATCAAGGTGAGGCTGGTGGACCATTACCACTTTTCATACACTTGTGGTCAACTTCTCCATTAGCTCATTCCTCTTGACCACATACTTCCCAGCCTTGAGTAAGCATGTAATGAGCCTGCTAAAAGACAATCCACCTCCTTTAGCAAATGCCTGTCTTTTCAGCACTTTGCCATTAATGTCCACCATTGTCTTAAAAATCAACTGAGGTGCACTCAAAAAATATCCTTGTGAACAGTAGTACAAGACATCTGCAATTGGGGGACCTTCTCTCTTGCAGGTGCCCAGTGACAAACATTTTTCCTCAAAATGATATCAATGAATCTGAGATTGGATTAGAGATCTCTTCTCATCAAGGATTCACTAGATCCCACAATTCCCTTAGTGAGCTCCTTAGCCATTTCTTTGAATGTAACCCATTTGGGTGCTCCCTCAAATCTATTGGAGTCAAATTTGTGTGGAACTCCCAAAGCCAGCCCAATATCTTCCCTATTCATTGTGATTTGTCAATCATCAATCAAAATCTCCAGCACAGCCTCTTTCCCAGGCACCACCTTCTTTTTCAAATTCTGGTACCACAATTTAACCAGCCTAGGGTACACATTCTCCTTCAAGGGTGTAAGTAGGGGTAACAAACCTTCCTTCTTCAAATATTTCAGTGTCCCCTGGCACTCCCCAATGTTGGCAAAGTATGCCAGATCAAAGTCTATCTCAGGGACAAGACTCAAATTATCCACAAACTCATTGGGGGTGGTTAACACAGCTGGAAGCTCTGCTATAGGTGGTCTGTCAAGGGTGGGAAAAGGGGCTTCCGCAGCTAGAATAGGATCCCTAAGGGTGTTTCTACCTCAGGCTCCTGAATTTTGACAACTATTTCTTTCTTGGCCTTAGGAGCCTTCTTAGGCGTCTCCTCAGAGAGCTTCCCCTTAACAGGTGGTTTGGTAGCTGGCTTTAATTTCTTAGAGGATTTGGGGGTAGAAGCGGCTGGTCTCCTGAGTAGGTTTGCCAGGGTTTCCTCAGGCTCAGCCATTTTACTCTCAGGGATTGCTCACTCACCAACTTGTAATGAAATTCAGAGGTTAACAATTAGAACAACAACAGATTGGCGATGGGAAGGCAACTTTCCCCAAAACTCCTAGGGTTTTACAGATATGGCAATGCACAGCTCCAATTTCTCCAAAATCAGGTGCAAAATGCTCCTCTACACAAGCTCAATGTACTTACGAAATGGCAAACTGAATAACTAATGGTTCTGTTAGGATTTAGTGGAGAAGGAGGGAGGCGAAAGATGAGGAAGAGAGCTAGGGTTTTGCAGAAGGTATCGAATGGGGCGGAAATGACCTATCGAAAGGTATATAAAGGGTGAAATACGATTTCGATAGGATGAAATGGACGGTTTCAATAGGTTAATGTGTCCTATCGAAAGCTTAGCAGACAAAGCTTTCAAAAGGGATGATTCGATAAGATCTCGATAGGTGGAACCATCCTTTCGATAGGTTTAAACGGTACATGATTCATCTTTTCGATAGGTTCCCGATAGGTATCCAGAACCTATCGAAATCTTCATTTTGCCCCTTTTAACCTATCGAGAAGTTGGTTTCACCTGTCAAAAAGCCTCAGTGCCTATCGAAACCATCAAATATCCTGTCAAAATCACCATGTGACCTAATGAAAGGTGAACTCTCACTCAGCAGGCTCTGTTGCTGTGCTACCCTACGATTTGTTTCCCTTGTGGACAAGCTCCCATTATCTCAGGACAGCTGGCAATATTGAAATGATGGCCTAGTATTTATTATGGCATTTGTATTGCAAAAGAACATCAATCAAAACACAGTAAACACCTAAAACAAAAGCAAAATATGGTAAATATGATACATACTGAACTCAAGGGCTAATCTGGAGGATCTGAAAGGTCAACGGTCTCCTCAGCCTTATCAAACTTGTCAGCTTTTGTGGATCTTTTCTACAGCAGATGTCCATCCCTTGGGTGTTGGTTTGCCTTTGTAGACCAACCATTGCCCTGCAACAGCTGATGTGGGTTTTCATGCACAAGCACTTCTAGTATATTAATGGAAAAATAGGCCTCATCTAGAGGGGGTTGTTGGGCTGTGTTGTATACATTCAACTTTACTTTCATATTGTCAAAGGAGACTTCCATGACTCCTGACCCGCATTGAATACAAGTATTAGCAGTGGCCAAAAAGGGCCTGCCTAAAATCACCGGTATGGAAGACACACATCTGCTTGGCTCCATGTCTAGCACCAAAAAGTCAGCAGGGTAAAAGAACTTGTCAACTCCCACCAGGACATCTTCAATGACCCCTACAGGCTTTCTTTTAGATCTGTCAGCTAGTTGTAAGACCACATGTGTGGGCTTCAACTCTCCTAAGCCCAGCTTCTCATATACTGTATATGGCAGTAAATTCACACTGGCTCCCAGATCCAATAAGGCTTTTTCAATTTTATGATCCCCAATGATATAGGGGATAGTGGGGACTCCAGGGTCTTGAAGTTTTGTGGGGGTTACAATAGACAGAATTTGCTTTACCTTTTCTGCTGAAAAAACCTTCTTGGATAAATATATCCTAGACTGTCTTTTATGGGTGCATAGCTCATTCAAAAACTTGGCATAGGCTGAAACTTGTTTAATTACATCAAGTAAATGTAAGTTGATCTTCACTTGCTTAAAAGTTTTCATCATTTCCTCTATTTTACCTTGCCCTTTATCGAAAAGGGAAGGTGCTTGCAATGTCTTAGGAAATGGCAAATGTGGGACTACTCCCTCATTTGCAGCCTTAGCCAACTGGTCATCTTTCTTTTTAAATTTTTTATTTTCTTGAGAATCCTCATTCTCTTTCTTATTCAAACTGGGTTGTTCCTATTTGTCCACCATTGGTGGCTCTTGTTGTGTCCTTTCAAAAACCACTTCTTTTTCTTTTTTCAAATTTCTCATAGGCTCACAGCCCACTTGATTATCCACCAGCCTTCTACTTCTCAATGTAGTAACAGATTAAACTTCCTCATGGGTGGAGGAAACTTCACCCACTACAAACTCTCCTTGGGTTATTCAATGGTTGGCTAGGCAGCCTCCCTTCCTCTCTCTTAGTCAAAGCATTAGACAGTTGACCAAGATGGCCTTCTATCTTTTTAATGCTTTGACTGTGAGAGTGCACAGTTTGAGATAAGGAACTCAAATTCTGTAATAAGGCTAGAACTTGTTCCTCGAAAGAAAGTGATCTCACAACTGGAGGGGGTACAGGTTGCTGCACAGGCTGAGCCACTGGCTGGGTCATGGGCTGCAGGTAATGAGGTTTGGGAGCATAACTTTGGTAGTAGGGTTGAGTATTTTTATAGGGCATGGACTGCAGTGGCTGCTGCTGGTGGTTTGGGTAGGCATCTTGTTTCCAACTCAAGTTGAGGTAGTTTCTCCACTAGTACCCAGCAGTAGGCTGTTGCCCATAGGACTGGGTGGCAGCCACATGCTCCATAACAAAATTTGAAAACTGGACAACTAATGGGCATTCTTCAATGGAGTGGGTAGGGGACTGGCATATAGCACATGCCTCCTCCACTCTAGCAGCCATTGGTGACTGCATTGCTCCCATGAGCTTATCAAATTTCAATGTCAAACTATCCACTTTCCTCTCCAAATCACTATGCACATTTACCTTATATATCTTCCCTCTGCTAGTATTCTCTTTCCCCATTCTAGGAGGATCTAAATCCCTAGACAAAGTCTCCCTTTGCATGGAGTTCTCAATAATGATATCAAACAACTCCCAAGCCTCCTCAACAGTTTTATGGAGATAAGTGCCACCACAAGAGACATCTACCATGTCTCTGTTCTTAGAATCAATCCCCTGATAAAAACTTTGAACCAATTGCCATTCAGGGATTTGATGGTTGGGGCATTTCTTTCAGAGTTCCTTGAATCTCTCCTAGGCTTGGTGAAAATCTTTAGTTGGGTGTTGGGCAAATGAGATAATGCCCTTTCTCAACTAGCTTGTTTTAGACATGGGGAAGAATTTGGCCAAAAATTGACATTGAAGATCACTCCAACACTGAATATCGTTGGGGGGAAGCATGGATAACCAGGTCCTGGCTCTATCCTTCAATGAAAAAGGAAAGAGTCTCATCCTGGTTGCCTCATCTCCCAAACCTGTGATATTGAAAGTGGTGCACAGTCCTAAGAATTCATCAATGTGCTTATATGGATCCTCTTTGGTCAGGCCATGGAATGAGGGTAGCATCTGGATTATGGAAGACTTAATTTCATAATTTCCTTGAGAAGCAAGGAATTGACTGCAGAAGGGGGAATTGTAAACCCCTGGTGCATTAAATTCCTTTAGAGGTCTAGGCTGCTGTTACTCACCCATTTCAGCAGATTCAGCTGCAACAGATGTGGGTGAAATTTGTCTAGATCTGAGAATTCTTTCAACCTCTAGATTTAATGGAATAATTGGAGGGTTCAGAGTTCTCCTTCCAAACATACACCACTCACAATCTTACTGCAAAGTAAATCTTCAAACACAATAATTAGGAATAAAAACAAATGACCAATGAATAAAAAAAAAATCAACAGATCTGACAAATTAACAGGGGTAGAGGGAAGCAAACTCAAGAGCAGCCTCTAGCACAATGTTCTTCCGTAGCAGCAGCTCCAGATATGATGAAATGACAAAAAGAACTAGAAAACAACAAGACTTATAAACACAGTTAGTGAAAAATCAAACAAACTATCACAGATCTATGATCTAAACTAAAACAAACTTAGATCTACAAATTTAAAAGCACACCTCCCCGACAGCAGCGCCAAAAAATTGTTGGTAAACTGTCTTGCATTAAAAAAAGGGTTTAAATTCACTCAAATCAAGGCACACACAGACCTGTAAGTATTCAGGGCCTGTTGTAGCAAGTTTTAGAAGAGTAAGCAAGGGAATGTCCACAGGGAGGTGAGTTCAAAATATGGTAAATCTCCAGATCTGAAAAAGATCTGACACCCTACCTAATGCTAGGTTAGTAAAAGAAAGGGGAGAGGTTTTAAAGGGTTGTCACTTAAACTAAACTACAAATAAAATGCAGAATCAACTGGGATCGAGTCCAAAGTTCAAATCTTATAATTAGAAGGGATTAAAAATAGAAAATGGAGAAGAAAAGCTTTGAGTTTGGACTTACTGCAATTGGATTGAGCTGATCGTGTTACAGGGGGTTCAAAGCACAGCAATCCCTCAACTGGCTACAAGCACAGCTGTAGGGTAGAAGAATCTACTATAAACCAAAGGATTTGATTAATCTTAAGACTATGATCTGTCCACTTCAATGGTCACAGAGCATCTTATAGACTTCATCTGACCCAAAGGTTTAAGGTAGAAGAATCCAAGTGAAACCAGAGATTGAACTGATCTTAAGGCTTTGATCTGCCCACTTCAATGGTCACAGACAATCCTATAGACTTCCTCCAAATCAAAGGTTTCAATCAGAGCATTAAAACCACTATAGATACTTCAATTGCCAGGTCACAGACACATGCAATTACAGGGATATCAGATCTAAGGAGATCAAATGGTATCCAAGAGGTCTACCAGTTAAGTGGGTGAGCTGATCAACAAACTCCTCTACACTAATCTGATTGAGAACCAAATGAAACCAAGGGACCTATAGATCTAATTAAAACAATAAAATCAACATTTACATTGCATAAAACTCACTCTACAATGAAATGCTCTTAGATCTGTAGTCTGTGTAGCAATTGACCCACAAATAACACTCTCAACCTTACCCAATTACAGATCAGACCCCACTCCTTGTTGCTCCGAGGGAGTTAGCCTACCATGGTTGAGCTAATAGGAGGGAAAACAGAATTTGGTTGCAAGCCCTAATCTCCAGATTTCGATCTCTCCCCAATTACAACTGGGGATCTCATTATATAGCTTTTTTCTTCAGTTTCTCTCGCCAATATTCCCTTCTAGAAGGTCCTCAGAGTTAGAGTTCTGTTAGAGCACATGGGTTGGTTAGGATTTCCTAGGGCATCTTCAGGATCGTCGTGCCGGTCACCAAAGTGCCTCAGGTTGCATGTAGCAGGTCACCAAGTTACAGCGTGTGAATAGCCTATTTTCTTAGAAGTTCTTCACACGATTTTGACAGGTTGAGGAAACTTCCGATAGGTTCAAATGGAGCTTTCTGGTCCTTTCGCTAGGTTCTCAGATCTCTTCGATAGGTGTTAGGCTCTTTTTAGAGTGCTTGCTACTGACTTTATTGAAGACAGTGATAAGAATGGGGTGAATGAAAATGAATGAAAGGTGGATTGAAAATGATAGAGCAGCAAGCCTAAAATATGCACAATCCTGTAAGATACAGGGTCTGTTGTAGCAAGTTTTGATAAGTAAGAGTTTATCCCACAAGGAAATTAATCTTAAGCTCCAAGGGAGCCATCTTTAGTAGGCCCTCCAGATCTGACTACAGATCTGGCAATCCTAAATGGAAGGGTATTTAGGGTCACTAAAATCTAAATTCTAAGGTATCCTAATGTCTAAACTATAGAAAGGTTTAAGAAAGAAGATGGAGTGAGAAAATAAATATAAAAGGGTGAGAAGTATGCTATTAGGTTTAGATCAGATGGGTTTCATGACTCAGATTCAGATCTGCTGCTATAAAAGTCCTGTCCAATGGCTACATTATCACCACTGAGGAGAAAGAATCCAACTCATCTCTGTGCCATGATCCAATCCCTTTATGGCTATAACCTATCCACTTAAATGGTCATAAATTATCCAATTGGGGAACCACAGTCCAGAGATGGGTCAGAACAAGTTTATCATTGTAGGCACTACTTCATCCAGGCTACAAGCACAAGAATCCATAGGGAACCTCAACCTCTAAAGTGCTATGTGTGGGGCTAGGCCTGTATGGGAGCATGTTAGCCCAGACACATAGAACCAGCAAGAGTTTGAGTGCAGCCTTAGATCCAGTTGTCCACTGCTTTAGAGAGACTGCAGTGATCCAGTCGCAAGCCTACAATCTCTATAACCAAACCAGATTTGCCATCTGATGGCGGGTTTATACACATGCAGGGGAGTTTGTCTTAGCAGAATTTCTCACAGGGCTACAAGCACAAGTGCAGAGAAGAATAATCCGTCTTGAGTTTGTGGGTTGGCTTCACCCTAAGGCTATAACCTATCCACTTAAATGGTCACAGACTATCCCAGAGGCTATCCTCCTCACAAAGCTCAAGATAGAACAAGAAACATTTCTGCCACCACCATGTTCACAAGGCTACAAAAGCTCATTGCTCCCATGGGGATTTCAGATCTAGTGGGTCCTGTGGTGGGGCTAGGCCTGTATGGGAGCATGTTAGCCCAGACACACAGGTCACTTGGATCTGAATAAACCATAAAATCAGTCCTCCATTGCTTGCAATACGTCCTAGCAATGGAGGATCTCAAGATAATAGCCTTGTACAGAATAACTCAAAAATCCCATAAAAGTAAAACACCCTATCATGAAACTCCATTAATCTATTCCAAATAGTCATACAAAGGCATAGCCAGCAAATGCTGGACTATGGAGAGAAGAAAAAGTAAAAAGAAAACTACCTAAAACTTACTAGAGATATGCAGCTACTATAAGAAGAAGATAGACTAAATTCTATTCTAAGCAGAGAGTCCCCTAAACCTAAACCAGGCTTAGGTTTATATAGTAGTTAGTTTGGCAGCGCATTAGGGTTAGGAAACCCTAATTTTAACGATGCCACATGGCCTAATATTGTCCCTTGGATGCCTCGGGGCACATGAATAAAACATAGAGTGTTGGAATGTGTGCCCTAATTTCTGGATGTTCCCAGAATGTCCTCTGCAGAGGTGAGGGAGAGTTAGAGTTCAGAGCCTCGCCAAGTAGTACTAGTTCCAAGACTGTCGCGTGGTAGCACGGTCTTCGCAAGGTTGGATTAGCTTGATATTCTAGCTGTCGCAGGGTTGTCTTAGTTGCAGCTGAAGCAGTCGCGCGATAGAGCATTGAATCCTCGCTGGATTGCTCTGATCTTCGCGGGATTGCACTTTCCTTCTGAATGGCATGGGAATCACACAAGCAGTTTGTTTCTCAATGAATCTTTGCGAGGATCCTCGCGAGGACGTGATGTGCATTGGTCTCTAAATTACGCGAGAGGTTTTTTTGAAGTTTTGCATCCCGCGGCCACTGCGCGACAGCTGCGCGTCGAAATACCTGGAGCTCTCTCTTCTCAGTTGATCTGAGTGAATTGTGCGAGGTTTGAGAGCTGCTTTCTTGAGCTACGTGAGATTACGCGAGCAGTTATATTTGAGCTTCGCGAGAGTTGTGCGAAATATGATTCTGAAGCCCCTCTGTCATTCAACTGTGCGAGAACAGTGCGGGAAATTGGAAATGAAGTTTTGGGAGACTCGCGAGGACTGCGCGACGCTTAATTTCTGAATCCTTTAAAGCTTGTGAAAGCTGCGCGATGTTCAATTCTTGTCTGGGTTCAGCTTTCATCCTTCTGAGGGACTTCTGGGGCAAAAGTGGGCACCTTAACAGGGTTCAAGCCTTATTGCAGCTGCTGTTTATTGCCTACAGAAATGACTTAACACACATTTATTAGATGGCTAAGGGTCTAACAGAGGCTAAGTTAAGGGGTGAAAAGTGGTACTTTTCATGTCTTAACACACCCCCAAACCTAATCTTTGCTAGTCCCTTAGCAAAGCTACACTAAAAATCTACAGAAATTAACTGCCACTTTCGTAGGGAGCACGGATACATTTAGCATATGTACCAAGCCTTTTAAACCCCTAGGTGATCCCTCGTGGAGGAGTGAAGTCTCCTGAGAGTTTTCAGTGAAGATACCCACAAACTTCTTAATAAAATAGTTAACAGTAGTGCAAGGTTATCAAGTTAGCAGTCAAGAAACAGAGTATCAGTTCACCCTTGAATCAGTAAAAATATAGGAAATTTAAATACATTGTCTGCACCGATGTTTAAGCAACATAAACTTCACATGATAGCACAACATTTCCCATCAGTTCACAACAGGGGAAACTACACATGTGTCAAGACCTTGAGCTAATCATTAAATTAAAAATTAGGTTGTAGGTCATGCCCAATACATTCAATATCAGACCCAAAACTCTCTAGGGCATACTCTCACAAAGAACTTTTGAGGGTTTCATTGTCTCTCAAACTCAAGAGCAGTTACATCCCCCAAATGGGTCTGTAAGCATGAGCATAGGCATAGCATTCATGTTCTGGCATCATTGGCAGTTTTTCACCATAGATTGGACAACTCATTATCTCCACATGACAGCTCATTCAACTTTGGATCACAAGGGCTTTAATTGGGCTGTAATGTGGCTTATGGTATTGGGTTATAAAAAGAATTGGAAGGTTGAAAAGGGGCTCGAAATTTCAAAATCAGTAGGTGCAGGAGGTGATTCATGACTTCACCTTCTTTAATTCAGCTCCTTTCATCTTCTTTGAAATCTTCAGATTTGAAGTGATAAGTTTCTTTTCTTGTTTGATTTTTTTCCGATGAATGCTTCCTCTTGACTCCTCACTTACTCCTCTTCATTATTGTTTCTTTTCTTTCTGATGCAGTTTTCTTCTTTTTATTTTTGTTTTTGCTTGGATGAATTGCCACCTTTTTCATCAGTTGTTACACTGCTAGAACTTCAGATAATTCTTCTCCACTCATCCAATGTTGACCCTAGCTAGTCCATCTTTAACTCTTTCTCCTTTACCTTCTGAATTCTCAGAGTGAGGGTAAGGTTAAATCAAATCCATAGGTTCAGGTACAAGTACTCAGGTGTGTTTTGAAGAAAATTAGACTTTGAAGCTCAAAGAGTGTATGAACAAGGGCAATTGCTTTAGGGTTTGGTCTGTTTAGGCTCAAACTGTCCAAGAGAAGGCCTTGATCCTTTCCTAAGTGTCATGAGTGCTATCAGTTGTTTCAACTTGGAGTTACCTAACATTTAGTGAACATATTGACTCAGCCAGTCCTTAAAGATAGAAGAAATTTGCCTTAATCACTACTCAAATAAAAAAAATTTTGTAGGCCCAATTCTCACTAGTGATGGTCTTCCTTTGAACTTTTAAGCATGTCCTTACCTTTTTCTCTCTTCAATGGTTCACTAAGTCCTTATACTAGTGAGTTTTCTTGGTGTTCTCATCATGGAAATGTGAAAATTTAGAAATTTATAATGTCTAAAGATCTGCAAAAAATTTTAAATTCTTTAATTTTCATAATTCTTAAGTGAACACAGCTCCATCTCTATGTTACTCACATGATTCTGCTGCACTTTAAGTTAACTATGTTATTGGCAGACCTACCTGCCACACCCCCAAACCTAGGAAGAGCAGTGTCCTCACTAGTTCAGAGGGGAGAATAAATAGAAGAGTCCAAGGAAACATGCAGAAACACATATAGAAGAAGAGAGAAATAAAAATGCAAAACTAAACGGTACGGAACTAAAAGAAAATTTTCATTAAAAAAAAAGAAAATATGACAAAAAGAGAGAAAAAAAAGAAAAGAGAAAATGGGGGGGTTAAGGGGAAGCCGGGGGAGGGTTGGAGGAAGATGGAGGGGGAGATGCAGGTGGTGCCATATTATTCTTTTTCTTCTTCTCCCGCTTCTCCCTTTTTTTCTGTTTCTTCTCCTCTAACTTCTCTCTTTTTTTCTTTTTCTTTTCCTCCTTGGCCAGGATTCGCATGACCTCGTCATACTCATCCCAGAGAAATTGCAGGGGGTCCGGCTCCGTAGGCGGTGGGGGATCGTCCCAGATGGGGTAAAATTTGATTGGGAAGCCAAAGGGGCTGCCATCCTCCATTTGTGTGAGGAGGTATGGACTTCTAGGGTTGGAAGAGGAGGGATGAGATGAAAAGGGACTGAGGGCTGGTTTAAAAGAGAAGGACGAGGGAACATGAATTGGCGGAATTGAAATTGCGCCCATTTTCACACTTGGTAATAAATGAGGGTTGTGTGGAGAAAGAAGAAAATACACAACGGACCCTTTGGAAAAGAAGTAGCATTAAATGCATGTCCAAAGAGAGGCATGGTATTTAAAGAGGTAAGTGTAGCGCGCGGGGATCCTCGCGAGGAGCAATAAGTGGTGAGGAAAGGACATTTCTCGCGCAGCTGAGCTGGGGATCTTCACGAGGTACACTTAAAATGGCACATTAATGTGAAGAGGAAGGCATTGAATTTCCTGATGCAGGTATTGCACGAATTAGATTCACCCACCAACAACATCTATCCGCTACATGGAGTACTTTTTCAAAGAAAAAGATCCTCCCAAAAACTGGTCTCCCAAGAATAGCAAAAAGAATAAAAGCAAAAATACCAAACAATCAGAAATAAATAGACAGAACAGAGCAATAGATAAAATTAGATATTCTATTAAAGTGGAAGAAAAATTGTTACAAGTGGCATTTCAAAAAGAAAAACCTAAGATAAAATCTAGAAGCTAGGACCTAATCTGAATCAGAATCGGTAAGGATATCCCAGCCCATCTTTTTAGCCTGTGCCTTAAGGGCTGCTCTGTCTTGTTTCTTCTTTTCCTCCCTCTCCTTCTTTTCTTCTAGTGTTTTCACTGCAGATGGAGCTTTAGGAGCTCTCACTCTCATTTTTGGTGCTTTGGGAGCCTTTGGTTCCTTGGGTTCTTTAGGGGCTTTGCCTTTACGCTTAGCAGGGGGGGTGGCAGGGGATTTTCCTTTGCCTTTGCCTTTAGCTTCAGCTTCTGTAGGGGAGACCATTGAGGCTTTCTCTTTTCCTTTAGCTTTTGGTTCCTCTGTGGGGATCACTGGTTCTTTTCCTTTTCTAGTGGACTCACATTTGGCAGGGGATTGTGCCTCTTCAGAGTGGGCAGCAAGCTCTTTGCCAATTTTTAAGGGGACAGCTTTGGGAGCAGACCTCTTGGCTGTGACTTTCCTCCGCTGTGGATAAGTTTGTTCTTGGGGAGGTGCAGCAGAGGCCTTGGGAGGTGGAGGCTGCTCAGTAGTTGTTGGCTGCACCGTTGGAGGTGAAGCAGGAGCTTTTCCTTTATCTTTTTGGGGCTTAGGTGGTGCCTCCTCGTGGGCAAGCATGGTGGAGTCGTGTTGGCCGAGGCACTTGAACAGAGAGTGGGGTTGGGTGGTAAGGTTCATTTCTGGCAGCGGCCAATGCCTTTTCCAATGAGGCTATCTGGACTTTAAATTTTAGGGCGTCAGTCTCATGGATCTCCTTTTGGATTTTTTGGATTTCCTGGGCATTGTTAAGTCATTTTGCAAGCATTCTTGCCCGGGCAGTCGCTACAGCAACATTGGATTTCTCATACTCCCAATTAATCTGATAATAAGTAGTTGAAGCTTTCATCTTCTGATATTCCTCCACCATATTTTTCGACCCCAAGGAGAGTCCCAGTAGTTGCTCATTGTGGGCCTCCGTCATCTCATCAATCTTCTCCAGTAGGGAGGTCTCAATTGATTGGCGTAGCTTGGCCATACCCCTCAGGACATCCTTCCTCAGGTAAGCATTATCCCGCATGTGATGTAGGATGGTGAGGTAAGGAGGGTTGTAGAAATGGTGTTTGGGTGCAACTGGCAGATGGAAGGTGGAAGGAGCAAAGTGTGCTTGGTCCTAGGGGGGGGATGGGGAATGAGAGTAGGGAAGTCAAGTGGTGGGGGAATGGGGTCAGGTTCTGGGTCTGTTTGGGTAGATTTAGCAGAGAAGGTGGGAGGGGGTAGGATAAGAGGGGGAATGGAGGGTATAGGGGGTAAAGTGAAGGGTGGAGGCTCAACCGGCGGCGGGGGTTATGGGGGATGGAAAATTGGAATGGTGAAAAGGGGTAAAGGAAAAGGGTGGGGAAGAGGTGATGATGATGGTGGGAGGGGTAATGATTTATGAGGGAAGTCTGTTTGGGTGGTATTGTCAGTTAACAGGACCAGGGTGGTTGAAGTGGATGGGGTAGGGATGGGTGGAGTGGTTAAGGTGTGGAGGGTGGATTGGATGGAGGTGAGTTCAGCCTGCATCTGGTCTTGTTTGTAGTTATTGGTAGATAACTGGGCTTGGATGTCTTGGATCAAGGGTAGGATGAGGGTTAGTGTGTCAAAGTTAGGAGGTGGGGTTTGGGAAGAAGAGGGTACTGGTTGGAAAGGGGAGGAAGGAGCATGATGGAAAGTGGAGGGAGGGGAAGAGTGTGGTTCTGGGGAATGGTGCTGTGAGGTAGTTTGGGAGTCTGGCAGAGGGGTGTAGTAGCTAGGCATGGTGTCAAGGAATGTAGAGATGAAAGCTTGGAAGCTTATGGATGTGTTTAGGGTTAAGTCAATGTCGGGGAGAGGAGGTATAGTAGATATGGCTGGGGCAGTGGTTTCGTCAAGGTGGGGTGGGTCAATGGGGTTGGAAGGTATTGAGGGTGGGATTAGGGAGATGGTTGGAATGGTCTGAGTAGGTTTTCATTTCTTGTAGGAGATGAGTGGGGGGCTGGCAAGCTTTGTTGGAATGGAAGGTGGAATGGAGGGGGGAATTGTGGCAATGTACTGTGGTAAGGTAGGGGAAGGGGAGTCCTCTCATGGACCAAGCACAGGTGAAGGGGGAGTGGGCATGGAGAATGGAATCAGAGGGGGGGAAGAGATGGATGCAAGAGGAGTAGAGGATGCAGGAATAAAAGGTGGTGGGGGTGTGGGTGCTGCTGTAGGGGTGGAAGTGATGAGCTCTGGAGGCCTTCTTGTAGCAGGTAGACTCGATTCACCGCTTGCTTGGGCAGGGCTTGAGCTTCTGCTATCTTATTTTTCTGACCCCCCATCAAGCTTCTGCTGATTCCCCATTGCCTCTTGGCAAAGGTAGTAGCGGTAAGGGTGGTGGTTTGGTCGGTTCTTCCTATCTTGTAGCCCCCCTTGATCAGTAGCAAGGTGATGATTCTGGCATAGGGTAGGGTGTGAGGCTTATTGTTTGACCCTAATTTTGCCATTGTGTCTTTCATAGCTTCAAAAATCAGCCAGGCTACATGGAAGCCATGGCCCATGTGATAGGAGTAGACAGCATCCGCAATGGGAGTTCTCTCCTGTTGATGTCCTGAGCAATATATGTTCTTCCGTAGGACTTGGTCAATGAATAGCAGCTCAGGCTCAAGTCCCCGGTGGCTTTTAATCCTCTTGTTAGGGCCCTTGCAATTGTGTCAATTGATGCACGCAGAGGGGGGCCATATCCACAGCTAGGATTGAATGCTGCTGGGATGTCCAATACTTCAGCAATCATCTTAGGGCTTACTAACGAATCAAAATCGTCAATCATAACCAGCAAGCACTCTTATCCATCGTTGCCTTTCTTGACCTTGATATGCTGATAAAATAGCTGCACTAGCCTTGGGTAGGCTAGTGCTGGAATTTCTCTCATCAATGGCAGCAGGCCCGCTTTGCTCAGAAATTGTATTGCAGGGGTAGAGAGAGGTTCTTTGTCAAAGAATGGGACATCAAATGCTGTTTCAGGCTCCAATGGAATTGACTCCATGAGCTTAAAAGGAGTAGAGAACTTTGTGGTTGGTACCGCCGCCTCCTCAACCACTTCCTTTCCTTTTTGTGGGGACTTTGAAGTTTTAGCCTTTTTAGGGGTGGTCTCTGTGGGTCCTTGTCCTTCCCTTTTCTCTTCTGTGCAGATTTTGGGGCCATATCTAACTCTGTCTTTGGGTGTGAGTAAATGGAGACTGAGATCTAGGGTATGGTTTGATTTGACGCACAGGGCACCTTAAGATCTCAGAGCAGAGGGCAATGGAAGAGGATGATGATAGGAACAACTCTGTAGAGTTGTGAAGTGAATGATGAGCTGTAGGAGTGATCTTTGGGACGGAGAGGGAGAGCTGGCTAGGATTTCACAGAGGGAAGAAGGAAGCAGATAATGAAAAAGGGACAAAGCGCAGGGTTGAAATACTTATCGCGAAGCTCGGCACGCTTTGGAACATCTGGTTGCGGGGTTGGAAATAAACCTAACGAGGGTGTTGATTACATCTGGATTGCGTGACAATCTCTAAAGTCGACCTTGGAGCGCGCGACAGAGTGAGATCAATTCATGGGAATTGTGCGACCGGTTCATAAGGCTCTATTTGGATTGCGCGAGAAGCTCTGAGGTTCATCTTGAATCTCGCGACAGACTTAGAATCTCGCAACAGCGAATAGAATGTGACTAGGTGAACTGTGCGAACTTCTCTCAGACTCCCTCCTGTAACCTCGCGATAGGTTTCCAGGCTTCCTCTTTTAACCTCGCGAGAGCATATGAATCTCACGATAGTCTCTCAGGCTTCCATTTTGGATCTAGCGACAGTAAGGTATAAAACAGAGAGCATGTACTCTCTGTTCTACCCTTTTTGCATATTTGCTGTGGTTGAATCCTGGGCATGACCCTCTCCTATGACTGTCTTTAGTCATATGTAAACTCAATCATACACTCAAGGACAACAAAATCAACCTCCCACTTGAAGCATTCAATAGAAGCTATCAATTCAAAAGCAGTAACAATCAAGCCAATCATCAAAAGTTTAAAACAGATAGGGCAAGATTCAGATAAGACCACTAGCAAATCCTAGAGAATAGAGACTAAAGAAAGCAAGATAAATCAACCAAAAACTAAGTACATATGCTACAGTAATGACACACCTGTGGAATCAGTTTGAAGAGGGATCCCCTTGACAGTGAATGGTGTTGAAAAGGTCGACAGGTTTTTCAAAACAAGGCTTAAGCCTCTGACCATTCACCTTTAAGAGTCTCCCAGACTTAGGGTCCTTGATTTCCACAGCACCAGATGGGAAAAATTGCATGACAATATAAGGACCTTCCCATCTGGATTTCAATTTGCCTGGAAAAAATTTAAGTTTGGAATTAAACAACCAAACCTTATCACCAGCAGTGAAACTCTTTCTCAATGGCCCTTTGTCAAAGAAAGCTTTGGACCTTTCCCTGTAGATCCTTGCATTGGCATATGCATCCATCCTTAGTTCTTCCAATTCCGACAGCTGCAGCAACCTGTGATGACCAGCAGAAGTTCGATCTAGATTTAAATGTTTGATGGCCCAATAGGCCTTGTGTTCTAACTCCACTGGGAGATGACAGGCCTTGCCATAAATCAGTCTGAAAGGGGACATACCGATGGGGGTCTTATAGGCAGTCCTATAAGCCCACAGTGCCTCATTAAGCTTGTCAGCCCAATCCTTCCTATCAGTCCTCACAGTCTTCTCAAGGTTATGCTTGATCTCCCTATTTGAAATTTCAACTTCCCCACTGGTTTGTGGGTGGTAGGAGTAGCAATCCTATGGGTGACAGAATATTTCTTGAGCAAGCTCTTGAAATTTCTGTTGCAGAAATGGCTCCCCCCATCACTGATAATGGCTCTAGGGGTACCAAATCTGGAGAAAATATTTTGCTTTATGAACTTGAGGACCACCTGATTATCATTAGTTCTTATGGCAATGGCTTCTACCCGTTTGGAAACATAGTCCACTGCCACTAAGATAAAATGAAAACCATTTGAAGGAGGAAAGGGGCCCATAAAATCAATACCCCACACATCAAATAGTTTTACAACAAGGATGGGCTGTAAAGGCATTGAATTTCGTTTAGACAGCCCCCCTAGTTTCTGACATCTTTCACAGGCCTTGCAGTGTGTATGGACATCTTTGAAAAGAGAAGGCTAATTGAAACCACACTATAACACTTTGTTAACTGTTTTTCTCCCACTAAAGTGACCCCCACAGGCATTTTCATGGCACATGGCTAGAATACTGGGGATATCACTTTCGGGGACACATTTATGAATAATTTGGTCTGCACAATACTTGTACAAGCAAGGTTCCTCCCATAAAAAGAATTTGACCTGTGAGAAAAATAGGTCTTTATCCATTTTTGTCCAATGGGAAGGGATCTTGCCGATAACTAGATAATTGACAATATGTGCATACCAAGGAGCTAAAGATTGGATGGTAAACAATTGCTCATCCGGGAATACATCATTTGTAGTGAGGTCATCAACACCTTTCTCCAACATAATTCTGGACAAGTGGTCAGCCACCACATTTTCTACACCTTTCTTGTCTTTGATTTCGATGTCAAACTCCTGCAACTGGAGTATCCATCTAATCAATCTAGGCTTTGCATCCTTCTTGGACAGTAGGTACTTTAATGTTGAGTGGTCAGTGAAGATGAATGTTTTAGACCCAAGTAGGTAAGGTGTAAACTTGTCCACAGCAAAAACCACTGCCAGAAGCTCTTTCTCAGTGGTTGTGTAGTTCAGCTGAGCTTCAGCATGTGATTTGCTGAGATATGCAATGACCACAGGCAGCTTATCCTTTCTCTGGCCCAAGACAGCACCTATTGCAAAGTCAGATGCATCACACATCAACTCAAAGGGCAGGGTATAGTCAGGTGTTTGGAGTACAGGGGCAGAAGTGAGGCAAACTTTTAAAGTTTCAAAGGCCTTCAGACATTCAACAGAGAAGTCAAAGGACACATCCTGGCAGAGCAAGTGGCACAATGGCTTAGCAATTTTGCTGAAGTCTTTGATAAACCTCCTGTAGAATCCAGCATGGCCAAGGAAGGATCTGATTTGCTTGACTGTTCTTGGAGGGGGCAGATTTTTAATGAGGTCAACTTTGGCCTTGTCTACCTCAATTCCATCTTTAGAGACTACATGGCCCAACACAATCGCTTGTGTTACCATGAAGTGGCTTTTCTCTCAACTTAAGACCAAATTGGTCTCTTCACATCTTTGTAGGACTTGATGGAGGTGTTGTAGACATTGGTCAAAGCTATCCCCATAGACCGAAAAGTCATCCATAAAAATTTCTAAGAATTTGTCAATCATATCAGAAAAAATGGCATACATACACCTCTGAAAGGTGGCTGGGGCATTACACAGGCCAAAAGGCATCCTTCTGTAAGCAAAGGTGCCAAAAGGACAAGTAAATGTAATTTTCTCTTGATCAAGGGGGTGCACAGGGATCTGATTATACCCTGAGTACCCATCAAAAAAACAGTAAAAAGCCTTCCCAGCCAACTTGTCCAAAATTTGATCAATAAAAGGGAGAGGGAAGTGGTCTTTTCTAGTCTTGGAGTTGAGTTTTCGATAATCAATGCAAACTCTCTAGCCAGTGGTCTCCCTGGCTGGTCTCAACTCTCCAGAGTCAGTTTTGATCACTGTTATGCCAGATTTCTTGGGTACCACCTGGATTGGTGCCACCCATTCAGAATCAGAGATGGGGTAAATTACTGACATCAAAGAAACAATGATTTCATTCAGAACCACCTCTTGCATGTGAGGATTAAGTTTCCTCTGCATTTCCTTGGAGGGTGTTGAGCCCTCCTGTAGATGAATCCTATGCATACAGATGAATGCATCAATTCCTCCAAGATCAGCAATGGTCCAGCCTATTGCTTTCTTATGCTTCCTCAAAACAGTTAGCAACTCCTCCTCTTACTCACTGGTAAGAGAAGAGGAGATAGTCACAGGAAGTTTCTCTTCTTTCTCGAGGAAAGCATATTTTAATGTCTCTGGCAGCTTCTTGAGCTCCAGATCAGGGGCTTGTTGTATGGATGGCAGGATTGGTGTATTGTTGGATGGAGGAAGGGGCAGAAGTGTAGGTTTCCAATTGGAATGCTGTACTAAGCCCACAGAAAACTTCACTAGGGGTGTGTCTTCTGGCATTAAAGCTAGGCTTCCTTCCTCCACCAAGTTCCAAACTTCAGTTAAATCAGTGGCAATGTTGCTCCACTCCAGCAGAGTGTGTAATTCTTCTTCAACAATTTCTTCTAGTACATCCATTGCAAAGCATTCCTCATTGTCCAGCTGAGGGTGCTTTGTACTGTTGTACACATTAAACTCAACTTTCATATGTCCGAAAGTGACTTCCATGATTCCAAACCTGCATTGAATGCATGCATTGGCGTACAAGAATGAGATGCCTAGAATAACATTATGGGAGATGTACTCTTATTTTGACCCATGTCCAAGACAAGAAGTCTGGGATAGAAGAACTTGTCTACCCCACTAGGACATCTCTACCACACCCATGGGTTTCCTCTAGGACCTATCACCATCAATAGAACAATGGGGTGGGCTTGAGCTCCCCAAACCTAATCACGATATACCTTGTGTATGGCAACAGGTTAACACTGGCTCTAAGGTCCAAAAGGGCCCTTCCAATCGTGTGGTCACCAATAATACAGGGAATAGTGGGTATCCCTGGGTCTTGCAACTTCTCAGGTATTGTCATGGTTAATACAGAATTCATTTATGTCGACTTCTTGGACAAATGGCCTCTGGCTTTCCTTTTTTGAGTACAGAGGTCTTTCAGAAACTTTGCATAGGCTGGGACCTGTTGAATTGCATCAAGCAGGGGTAAATTTATCTTGACCTGCTTAAAGGTCTCCATCATTTCCTCGATCTGTGCCTGACCCTTATCAAAAGGGGCAGGGCCGCTCAAAGCTTGAGGAAATGGTAGCTAAGGTACTGCTGGTTCCTCAGCTGCAAGCCCATGACTGAACTTTTGTTTTTTTCTTTTTTCTATTTTTATCTCCTGCTGAGGCTCAACTACAACCTCTTTATTTTTCCCTTGGTGAAGGGCAGCAAGCAGTTCTTGACTCTGTGCCTTAACAAAATCCATATCACTTTCACATGACATTTCCTTAGGAGAGACCTCTCCTTGTTCCTTTCCCACCTAGTTGTCTACCATCCTACCAGACCTTAGGGCAGTTATGGCATTGGCCCCCTCAAAATTGGAGGAGCCTTCTCCGATGGAATATTGGCCCTTAGGGTTGGCAATTGGTTGGCTTGGCAACCTACCCTCCTTTCTTTTAGCCAGAGCATTGGCTATTTGGCCAAGCTGCTCTTCTACTTTCTTAATGCCTTGACCGTGAGAAGTCACAGTCTGATTTAAGGGTCCAAGGCTTTGCAATTGGGCCAAAACCTGATCCTCAAAAGAAGCACTTCGGGGCTGAGGTGGGGGAACTATCAATTAATTTTGTTGCTGGGGCTGCTGTTGTTGGAAATTTGACCTTTGAGCATAACCCTGGTTAAACTGTTGTTGTGGCCTTTGAGGTAAGGCCAACATCTGCTGTGGCTGCATATAACTGTCTTGCCTCCACCTCAAATTTGGGTGGTCTCTCCATTGGTAACCAGCATTTTGGTGCTGGTATCCATATGGTTATTTATTGTAGCCACCAGATTGTTGCTGTCCAAAAGATTGGGCAGCAACAGCTTGTTCCATTACAAATTCAGGGTATTGCCCTGCGGATGGACATTCTTCTACTGTGTGTTGTGGAGATTGGCATATCAGACATGCCTCCATCACTTGTGCAGCCATTCTGGGCTGCACCACAGTCAAAAGTTTATCAAATCTTTCAGTAAGATTGGCCATCTGCATTCTTAGATCATCATTTCCCCTAACTTCATACATTTTTCCTTTAGAAGTCTCAGCCACCCCTAGCTTAGGAGATAGTTCTTGAACAGTTCTAGAAGAGGACATCTTCTGGAAAGCATTTTCACTTTTGACCTCGAACAAGTCCTATGCCTCATCAGCTGTTTTATGCATGTACGTTCCACCACAAGAGGCATCTACCATGTCTCTGCTCTTCTCATCAATCCCATTGTAGAAACTCTGGACAAGCTGTCAGTCAGGGATCTTATGGTGGGGACATTGTTTGAGCATCTCTTTAAATTTATCCCAGCACTGGTTAAAATCTTCAGTTGGGGATTGGGCAAAAGAAAGTATGCCTTTCCTCAACTGGTTGGTCTTGGTCTCTGGGAAAAATTTAGACAGAAATCTTGTCTGGAGGTCTTTCTAGGAAGTGATGTTGTTGTTTGGGAGAGTAGATAACCAGGTCATGGCCCTGTCCTTTAGGGAGAAAGGAAAGAGCCTTAACCTAGTGGCTTCTGGTCCCAAACCAGCAATGGAGAATGTCATGCACAGGGCCAAGAACTGGTCAATGTGCTTGTAAGGGTCTTCCTTGCTAAGCCCATGGAAAGAGGGAAGCATTTGGATGATGGAAGTTTTGATTTCGTAATTTCCTTGAACATCAGGGAATTGGATGCTGAATGGAGAGTTGTAATCATTCGGTGCATTCAATTCCTTCAACTTCCTAGGTTGTTCTTCACCCATAACTGCTATCTCAATTTCAATAGGGGGCTCAACTGCGGTGTGTCTATGCCTCCTCGGTCTTGTACCCCTTTCTATCTCAGGGTTAGCAAGCTCTAATGTAGGACTGAGGGATCTCCTTCCTAACATGCACACACACCAACAGCAGGGAAGACTATTTGTAGGCACATTGTACTTAAAAACAAATGCAACTATCCTAATCAACTGCTATGCTATGGAATCTTCAAATGAGAAATAGACTGAGTTTTGAGGGTTAGAGAAGTGCAAATAGGGGTAACTAGACTCCCAGTGCAATTCTATCCTCCTTCTCGAGTCCCAGTAGTTGCTCGTTGTGGGCCTCCGTCATCTCATCAATCTTCTCCAGCAGGGGGGTCTCAATTGATTGGCGTAGCTTGGCCATACCCCTCAAGACATCCTTCCTCAGGTAAGCATTATCCCGCATGTGATGTAGGATGGTGAGGTAAGGAGGGCTGTAGAAATGGTGTTTGGGTGCAATTGGCAGATAGGAGGTGGAAGGAGCGAAGTGTGCTTAGTCCTGGGGGGGATGGGGAATGAGAGTAGGGAAGTCAAGTGGTGGGGGAATGGGGTCAAGTTCTGGGTCTGTTTGGATAGATTTAGCAGAGAAGGTGGGAGGGGTAGGATAAGAGGGGGAATGGAGGGTATAGGCGAAAAAGTGAAGGGTGTAGGCTCAACTGGCGGTGGGGGTTATGGGGGATGGAAAATTGGAATGGTGAAAAGGGGTAAAGGAAAAGGGTGGGGAAGAGGTGATGATGATGGTGGGAGGGGTAATGATTCAAGAGGGAAGTCTGTTTGGGTGGTATTGTCAGTTAACAGGACCAGGGTGGTTGAAGTGGATGGGATAGGGATGGGTGGAGTGGTTAAGGTGTGGATGGTGGATTGGATGGAGGTGAGTTCAGCCTGCATCTGGTCATGTTTGTGGTTATTGGTGGATAACTGGGCCTGGATGTCTTGGATCAGGGGTAGGATGAGGGTTAGTGTGTCAAAGTTAGGAGGTGGGGTTTGGGAAGAAGAGGGTACTGGTTGGAAAGGGGAGGAAGGAGCATGATGGAAAGTGGAGGGAGGGGAAGAGTGTGGTTCTGGCGAAAGGTGTTGTGAGGTAGTTGGGGAGTCTGGCAGAGGGGTGTAGTAGCTAGGCATGGTGTCAAGGAATGTAGAGATGAAGGCTTGGAAGCCTATGGATGTGTTTAGGGTTAAGTCAATGTCGGGGAGAGGAGATATAGTAGATATGGCTGGGGTAGTGGTTTCCTCCCTCTCCTTTTTCTTTTCCGCTGGTGTTTTCACTGCAGATGGAGCTTTAGGAGCCCTCACTCTCATTTTTGGTTCTTTGGGAGCCTTTGGTTCCTTGGGTTCTTGAGGGGCTTTGCCTTTACGCTTAGCAGGGGGGGTGGCAGGCGATTTTCCTTTGCCTTTGCCTTTAGCTTCAGCTTCTGTAGGGGAGACCACTGGGGCTTTCTCTTTTCCTTTAGCTTTGGGTTCCTCAGTGGGGATCACTAGTTCTTTTCCTTTTCCAGTGGACTCAGGTTTGGCAGGGGACTGTGCCTCTTCAGACTGGGCAGCAGGCTCTTTGCCAATTTTTAAGGGGACAACTTTGGGAGCAGACCTCTTGGCTGTGACTTTCCTTCATTGCGGATAAGTTTGTTCTTGGGGTGCAGCAGAGGCCTTGGGAGGTGGAGGCTGCTCAGTAGTTGTTGGCTGCACTATTGGAGGTGAAGTAGGAGCTTTTCCTTTATCTTTTTGGGGCTTAGGTGGTGCCTCCTCAGACTGGGCAGCATGAGCTACAGTGGTAGTTGGCGCAGGCTGAGGCACTTGAACAGAGAGTGGGGTTGGGTTGTAAGGTTCATTTTTGGCAGCGGCCAATGCCTTTTCTAATGAGGCTATCTAGACTTTAAATTTTAGGGCGTGAGTCTCATGGATCTCCTTTTGGATTTTTTAGATTTTCTGGGCATTGTTAAGTCATTTTTCAAGCATTCTTGCAGGCGCATACAGACATTAGTTCTCATACTCCCAATTAATCTGATAATAAGTAGCTGAAGCTTTCATCTTTCGATATTCCTCCACCATATTTTTCCACCCCAAGGAGAGTCCCAGTAGTTGCTCGTTGTGGGCCTCCGTCATCTCATCAATCTTCTCCAGTAGGGGGGTCTCAATTGATTGGCATAGCTTGGGCATACCCTCAGGACATCCTTCCTCAGGTAAGCATTATCCCGCATGTTATGTAGGATGGTGAGGTAAGGAGGGATATAGAAATGGTGTTTGGGTGCAATTGGCAGATAGGAGGTGGAAGGAGCGAAGTGTGCTTAGTCCTGGGGGGGATGGGGAATGAGAGTAGGGAAGTCAAGTGGTGGGGGAATGGGGTGGGGTTAGCAGGTGTGGGAGGGTAGGATAAGAGGGGAATGGAGGGTATAGGGGTAAAGTGAAGGGTGTAGGCTCAACCGTGGTGGGGTTATGGGGATGGAAAATTGGAATGGTGAAAAGGGGTAAAGGAAAAGGGTGGGGAAGAGGTGATGATGATGGTGGGAGGGTAATGATTCGTGGAGGGAAGTTTGTTTGGGTGTTATTGCTAAGACCTGTGGTGGGTGGATGGGATAGGGATGGGTGGAGTGGTTAAGGTGTGGAGGGTGGATTGGATGGAGGTGAGTTCAGCCTGCATCTGGTCTTGTTTGTGGTTATTGGTTGATAACTGGGCTTGGATGTCTTGGTTCAGGGGTAGGATGAGGGTTAGTGTGTCAAAGTTAGGAGGTGGGGTTTGGGAAGAAGAGGGTACTGGTTGGAAAGGGGAGGAAGGAGCATGATGGAAAGTGGAGGGAGGGGAAGAGTATGGTTCTGGGGAAAGGTGCTGTGAGGTAGTTGGGGAGTCTGGCAGAGGGGTGTAGTAGCTAGGCATGGTGTCAAGGAATGTAGAGATGAAGGCTTCGAAGCCTATGGATTTGTTTAGGGTTAAGTCAATGTTGGGGAGAGGAGATATAGTAGATATGGCTGGGGTAGTGGTTTCCTCCCTCTCCTTTTTCTTTTCCGCTGGTGTTTCGCTGCAGATGGAGCTTTAGGAGCCCTCACTCTCATTTTTGGTGCTTTGGGAGCCTTTGGTTCCTTGGGTTCTTGAGGGGCTTTGCCTTTATGCTTAGTAGGGGGGGTGGCAGGGGATTTTCCTTTGCCTTTGTCTTTAGCTTCAGCTTCTATAGGGGAGACCACTGGGGCTTTCTCTTTTCCTTTAGCTTTGGGTTCCTCAGTGGGGATCACTAGTTCTTTTCCTTTTCCAGTGGACTCAGGTTTGGCAGGGGACTGTGCCTCTTCAGACTGGGCAGCAGGCTCTTTGCCAATTTTTAAGGGGACAGCTTTGGGAGCAGACCTCTTGGCTGCGACTTTCCTTCGCTGTGGATAACTTGTCTGCCCCGGAACTCACACTAAAGATTTATTTGTTTTATCCAAAAAATAAGAAATAATCAAAATCGAAAAAAAAAAAAATCATCAAGAAAAAATCAAAAATAAAAAACCTTGTGGTGCCGGCACAACGGCATTGCCTTACCCTCTGCCATCCCGTAGGGGGAGGAGGAGAAAACTTTACGGGTCCCACCCGAGGCACTCATACCCCACCCGTCGCCAAGCCATATCGTGGGCGGTTGATCCGGCATATGACGATCTCGATTCATCCCTGCCACATTCCCCAACCCATTCCCATGGGGTGGAAACCTTCACCTCCATTCCGCTCACCCAACCACCATTCACTGTCACCGGACCCTTCGGTGCACCCATATTATCATCTGCACCCATTTCCCTGCCCACATCCGCTCAAGATCCATCCACATCCACTCCAACTCCCCCCAATTCTCCCGCGACCTTTACCCAAAATCCACCCTATGTTTCACCCTATTCTTTCCCCATCTCAACCCAAAATTCACCCCATATACCTCTTTCGCCCTTGTCCAGTCCAAGCGTGCCACATTTTTCCACATCCACCTTTCCAAATCCACAACATCTCCAATCCACATCTCCCCAAAATCCAAGCCAATCCTCCATCTTTACCCTACATTTCCCCCGTTCCCCCCAAGCATTGACCAATTATCCCCCATCCTCACAAACCATACACAATATCCCCCCATCTACCCGGGTCATGCCCAAATTTTCCCATGCACCCACCCAATCCGTAACCCATGTTCCCCCTCCGTCGGATGGACCCTTTGCACCCACCCTCTCACCCAATCTAATGACAATAATGTATGAGATGGTCAGGGCCTATACCGGCTGGAAGGCTTCTCAAAGCAGCCTCCCTTATCCACCCCCCACAAACCCACCTCATACAATCCCAAATATCCATGCCCCTTTTCTCCAAAGCTCTCATCCACCCCCCATTATCCATACCACCCAAGACCCTCATCAACCACGGGGTCATTTGAGCGGGCCTCGGGTCCCCATATCCCCAAACCACCAAGGCTCAGTGGCCCAAACCCACCAAGGCCCTCATCAACCATGGGGTCATTTGAGAGGGCCTCAGGTCCCCATACCCCTAAACCACTAAGGCCCAATAGTCCAATCCCACCAAGGCCCAATGGCCCAAGCACACCAAGGCCCGATGGCCCAAACTCACCAAGGCCTGATGGCCCAAACCCATTAAAGCCCAATATCCCAAGTCCAAGCCCACCAAGGGCCCATCCCCTAAGCCTATCAAGGCCCACACCCGGGAGCCCCATTCTCCCATCCTCCCTCATTCCCCCTATATCCCACATACACTCAACAGGCCCCCATGCCACCCCAGATAATGCACCCACATCAACTAGTCTCCCAACATAGCATGGGCCTCACTCATTCACAACCCTCATACCCTATTCAATACAGGAGTCCATCCCACGATATCAGCCACCCTCACCAGCATACCTCTCAAATTCATCCCCAAGGATTCCCCCATATTCAGTGGTCTCACCAAGTACCTATCCCCCCAACACATGATGATCTCACCCTCCCTCTACCATACGTAGACCCCTAATATGAAGAAGACGAGATCAGGAACAGTGGGGCTTATGTAGGGGCATTCACTAGCTTCAACCCCCCACCGCCCATGGTCACCAACCCACTGGCAGCTGCTGGCCACTTACCTTGTGTTCAAAAAGGGGTTTAAAATCACACAATTAAAGGATCTATTGGTTGCACACACCAAGGCAAGCAGACACACAGACTTGCAAGTATTCAGGGCCTGTTGTAGTAAGTTTTAAAGGGTAAGGGTATGTACACAAGAAAATGTGAGCTAAAAATTAAGTAAATCTCCAGATCTAAGGTAGATCTGGCACCCTACCTAATACTAAATTAGCAAAAGAGAGAGGAGAGGTTTTAAGGGGTTGTCACTTTAAACTAAACTACAGAAACACAATTAAATACAGAAATGAATTGAGATTAAATCCAGAGTTTAGATCTTGCAAGTGAGGGGAATATTTGATGAAATTAGAAACACAAAATGGAGTGAAGCAGCTTGGAGTTTGGTCTTGCTGAAATTGGAGTGAGCTGACAGTGTCACAGAGAATTCAGAGTGCATCAATCCCTCATCTGGCTATAAGTATAGCTGTAGGGTAAAAGGATCTGATCTAAGCCAGAGATTTGGATTGATCTTAAGGCTATGATCTATCCACTTCAATGGTCATAGATCATCCAATAGATTTACCCTATTCTCAAGTTTTCATCAGAACATTATAATCACTATAAATGCTGCAACTGTCAGGCCACAGACACAGGCAATTGCAGGAACATCAGATCTAGGGAGATCAAATGGTATCCAAGAGGTCTACCAGTTAAGTGGGTGAGCTATTTCCATCTACACAAATTTGATCGAGCACCAAATGAAACCAGATAAACTATGGATCTAATTAAAACAATAAAACTAACATTGCATTGAAATAAACTCACTATACAATGAAATGCTCTCAGATTTATAGTCTATGCATTATCTGACCCTCAATAACACTCTCAACTCTCCCCAATTATAGATCAAACCTCACTCCTTACTGCTCCAAAGAAGTTAGCCAACCATAGTTGAGCAAAAAGGAAGAATAGAGAATTTCGATGCAAGCTCCGATCTCCAAAATTGATCCTACTTTTTCTGGCAGCTTCCCTCCTTATATAGCTCTCCCTTTTAATCTCAAATCTATTTTTCTCACCAATCACAGCTCAGCTGGAATAATTCTGTTATTCCCTCTTTTATTCCCCTTCTAGAAGGCTCTCTCAGTTAGTTAGAGTTGGGGGAGAGCACGTGGGTCGGTTAGAGTTTCCAAGGCACTTCTAGAAACTTCATGCCGATCACCAGAGTGCCTCGAATTGCATGCAGTAGGTCACCAACTTGCAGTGTGTGCACAACAGCTTTTCTGAGAAGTCCTTCAGTCGATTTTGATAGGTTGTTGAAGCTTTCGACATGTTCTAAACAGGCCTTTTATTCCTTTCGCTAGGATTCAGGATCCTTTCGATAGGTTCCGATAGGTTGCTCATGAGAATAGAGCTCCAGCATCCATAGCCTTTATCTGGTGTGTTCGACAGGTTGGGGAATCCTTTCGATAGGTTTATCTCTGTGCAATAAATTTCAATAGGTTATTTCTAGCTCCTATTGATAGGTTTCAGACTTCTCGATAGGTTCCATTCAAGCTCAGACAACCATTCGATAGGATGCTCCCTTTTTATTTCTGACTGTGCGATAGGTTCTGGATCCTATCAAATTCTTCCATCCTCACGACTTCTTCCTTTTTTTAGCCTTCAGATACTATCGACAGGTTCCAGTAACCTAGCGATAGGTTTTTTTCACCTATTTTAACTCTATTAAAGCTGCTTTGCTGTTGCTGCATGCTCTAAATGGGCCATTGTTGGGTCTGAACTGCACCGAGAGATGGATTTCTGCACTATGACTACCTTTTATTGCTATCTACAAGACATACTCAGCAAGCATTTATTAGTTCACTCATATATCTATCAAAGCTCATGTTAAGGGGTGAAAAGTGGTACTTTTCAGAGATTAACACACCCCCAAACCTAAGCTTTGCTAGTCCCTGAGCAAAGAAAGAATGAAGAAAACTAAAATGCAACTTTTATAGGGAGTATAGATGCATTTAGCATATGCATCAAGCCTTTTGAACCCCCAGATGATCCCTAGTGGAGGAGTGAAGTCTCCTAAAGGTTTTCAGTGAAGGTACCCATAAACTTCTCTAATAAAATCAGTTAATACTTATGCAACATGCTAAAACAGAGTTCAAGTAAAATAAAATAAATTCCACACTATGTCCCTTCAGTTTTAGAGGATTTTCAGTAGAAAAATCATCAGTTTAAAACCTGAAATTATGCTATAATTCCTTCATCATCAATTAGTTCATGTCAAGGCATTGTGCCTGAAAATTAATGCAGAGTTCACCTTTAATTTAAGAATTTTGTGTTCATAATGCCCAATCAATTTTAATTTCAGACCCATGTTTTACTAGGGCTGTTCACTCACAACACAAGTAGAAGGGTGCATCATTTCTCACAGCTCAAGAGCAGTTACAGCCCTCAAATAGGACTACAAGCATGAGCATAGGCATTGTTCTAACTTCTAAATTTTTTTAACTCTTTTCATCATAGATTAAACAAATCCTCATCTCCACATGACAGCTCAATCCATTTTAGATCAGTAGGGTCTTTTTTTATTGGGTTGTAATGTGGCTTATGGGTGAAATTTGTAAAAGAATAATGGGGTAAAAAGGATTCAAATTGAGAAATCAGTAAAAGTGAGGAGGTGGTCTAGACAACACCTTCTTCATTTCAGCACAATTCCATGTACTTCTTCACAAATAAAAATTGTGTCTTTAATGTGATTGAGTGTGAAATTTTTTTTATTCCGATTCACATCCTGGACTCATTACACTGGGCGCTCGCTGTGGCGACCCCCTCAGCTCATAAAATTAAAGTCCTTGACCCCATCCCAGATCTTTCTGCGAAAACCAAATTTGCCGAAGCGATAAAGACACTGATAAGCTATGGTATAATACTCTCAAAAGTAACACCGAAATCACTTATCACTCTTAGTGAAAGTATTGGCACGTTTAATATGGGGCATAATCGCTTTGACAATTGAGCGTCACCTCTTTGACAATGGGGCATCAACGCTTTTAAAATGGGGCATTAGCGCTTCCAAAATGGGTCGTCAGTGCTTTGACATTTTGCTATCAGCGCTTTCACAATAAGATATCAGCGCTCATTGTATGTCAACAAATGTGTAACCAATATTTTATTTTATTTTTATTGACAGACGCATTACCTCCCAGCCCTGTTTCATATGCACGGTGCCCCGGGCTTGGAAAGTAAGGCTGTCGACGTGTCGATCCAAAAAAATGATTCTAATTGCGAGATTTTTGTGATGAAATACGTAGATTATTTAAGTAGGGAATTCCAGCCAGATTTCAAATAGGAAGACATCAAAATTTTCAGGGCGAAAATTGGGCATGCCATCGGTACCCACAAGGAAGATAATTGGGATGGCAGTGACGATGTCGATTTTCTTTTATAAATTTTTTATTTTACATAAATATGCATTCACATTTGTTGACATACATAGCATTGTACTGAAGATTATATGTACATTCATATTTTTTATTTTATGTAGGAGAGATATACAATGTACACTGATCATATTACACTAGAATTTTTTAATATACGGGATTTATTTACAGGATATATTGTTAATCTCTCAAAAATTATGCTTCAAGTAAGGCATCAACACTTTGATTATGGGGCATTAGCACTTTGATAATGGGGTGTCAGCGCTTTGATAATGGGGAGTCAGCGCTCTCACTACTACGGCGTCACAGCCTCCATTTTCTAAATGTATTTGTAACTTACATTTTACATATTTTTCAAAAGACGTATTATCCTATTAGTGAAATTAAATGAAAGACTTTTAAACTTAGAGCGTCATGGGAAAGGGTTAACGCTTCAATTTAGGAGCGTTGATGCTTGTTACAATTAATGTCTTATTCGAGCGCTGGCGCTTAAATGCCTTTGACGGCAGTGCATGCACCAATGATGACTCCGACTGTTTGAGGTGCTACTACTTCTAACAACTAGTGAAATGAGTGAAAGTATAACACAATCAAAAATTACATTTAAGTGATGATGCGTCAACATGAGGCGCGTTGAATATTAAGGCTTGCATTTTTATTAGCTTACGTCAAGAAGTGACCTCCCCATCAACCGAAGCACCTACGCTTCAATTAGAGAAGATAACAAATTTATTTTTGTGTATATTATCCAAAAGGTAACAAATTTATAAATATTAAGGCCTGCTATTTTAGTAGGTAAGCCTTTTTTATTGTAATATGAGCAATAATTAGAAGTGATGATACTTCAAATTAGACGCGACGACGCTTCGTTTTAGAAGCGATGACGCTTCGAATTTTTAACAATGAGGCATCAAATTTGCAACGTTAAGGTTCGAACATAAGCGATGGCGTTCCATATTAGAGGTGAAGACGCTTCATATAAGGAGTAATGACGCTTGTTATTAGAGCTAGCTCTACAACCTAGAGGCATTATTATCACCTTTATGATTATTAGGGCTACCAGCACATCGAAAAGCACAAATTGTATTAATTTAAATGACAAAAGCAAAGCTTGTATTAATGTATTCATATATTTAAAAAAAAAAGTACAATAATGAAGAGAATTGGGATTTTAGTTACTATGTGAATTTCGAAGTGACGTTTCAAACCCTAGCCTTTTTCCCTATAAAACCATTGCTCGTCACAAAGAAGCAATGACACATCGTATTTACAACTATGACACTTCCAAGATAAGCGATGATGCTCCAAGTGAGAAGCGAAAGGATATGGTCAAAAGAATAAATTGACGGAATGTTAAAAGGCGTTTTCAATATTTTTGAGAAAAATTATTTTTTTTATTGAAATACGAGTAATAATTAGTGTGATAAGATGATGCGAAAATATAAAATAATCCGCCACAAATTTAGAAGCAATGACGCGTCAAATTTACAATGATGACACTTCAAACATACGTGACGACACTTTAAAAGCACATATTGTATTAAATTAAACCACAACAACAGAGTTTATATTAATGTATTCATATATTTTTTAAAAATGGTACAACAAAATCTATTAGTATACGAACAGCCGCTGGAATAATTAATGTTGGATAAGATCAGGCAAAAATAGAACAAAATCTTTAATTTGAAACTCTTGGAGAATCATTTTTGAGATAGGAAGGTGACGTGTCGAAACGAAGTCCGTGGGAAACGACAGCACACCCGATTATGGCGGAAGAAGACAAGAATCGCATTAAAAAAATTTCCACTTTCCAACTACCCAAGTCATAATAGCTACACCTCGACATTCAATTCAAAGTGATGGTTCAGAACCGTTCCCTTCCCTATAAAACCAGACCTTCACCATTCCGAGCACCAATCTCATTCGTCTTCCTAAGATTCATAACCATAAATCCTATGACGGAAGAGCATACCCAAGTGATTTCAACAAGAGACTTGATAAAATCCTAAAAAAATATAGAGTCGAACTCCTGGCTGCAATCCAGAAAGTAGAAGATCTGAAGCGTCAGCGACCTATACTTGATGCTGAATCATCCACCGAAATTAGCCTTCACCATAAACCTAACCCAAATTCAAACCATATACCAAGAACTCATCTTCCCCCACTTCCTAACATATCACCCATCTTAACTTAGCCAGAATGTGACTTCCTATACATTGAGGATGGGTTGTAATTTCTAATGTCATCCTCCATCCCATCCTTGATCAGTTGATCTCCTCGCCACCCCTCTCCATTGCTCATCTTCTCCCCCTAACTACATTGAGGGTGCAGTTGATGAATCAGGGAGATAAAGAAGGGCACAAAGGAGTGTTCGACAGCTCTTGGAGTAGTGACGTTGCAACGGTTGATGCTACTTTGAGAGGATGGAAGGACGAGACTCTGATTGAAGGTAGTTAAAAGCCGAGCCCGATCCCCAATGCTCCTACCTTGGGTCTCTTTCCTTCCTCCCCCTCCACCTCAACCTCCTCGTCTCCACTGTCTCATCAATGGTTGAATCTGGGAGGGAGCCATCTCTCTATGAAGCTAGAGTGATCCAGAATGTTTAGAAGTTAAGATAATCATTATTTTCAATATTTATACTCTCTGCGTAAAAAATTTTCAAAGCTCGAGATCGTCTTTAGAGACTCCAAAGTCTAGGGGTCTTCACTTTCTTTTGGTGGTCCAACAAATTTATATTTAACGTAATCAGTTTATTAGTTAATCTCTGTAAATATATCTTTTAATATTAATTGAAATTTTCTTATTCTGTATATTAGTTTCTTTTTTGTATTTTTTCTTATATTCGATGCACTCGTCACTATGATATATTTTGGAGTATCCCCTTATTATTTTTTATTTTCTTAGTATTACAAATGTAGCTTCAGTTAATGAAGCGACAGCGTCCTGAATATGAGGATCAGATCTTCAACCAAGCGACACTGAACTTTAAGAGTGTTGAGGCGCTGTCCCTTTTAACGATACGGAAAACAAAAGAAAGGATATGGTCAAAAGATTAAACTGACGGAAGGATAAAAGGTTATTTCATATTTTATGAGAAAAATGATATTTTTATTGTGATACAAGTCATAATTACTATTAGATAAGACAACGGAAAAATACAACACAATCCGCTTCAAATTAGAAGCGATAACACTTCGAATTTGTAGCGATGATGCGTCGAATATCAACTGATGACGCTTCAAATTACAAGCGATGACGCTTCAAATTAGAATCAAAGAAACTTCTTATATAAAGTGATAACGCTTGTATTTAGAGAGAGCGCTTCAACCTAGAGGCATTATTATTTTTAGAATGCTAAAAGGCCTTTTCATATTTTCTGAGAAAAATATGTTTTGATTGTGATACGAGCAATAATTAATGTTAGATAAGACCGAGCGAAAATACAACGTAATCCGCTTTAAATTAGAAGCGATAATGCTTCGAATTTGTAGCGGTGACGGGTCGAATATCAAGTGATGACGCTTTAAATTAGAAGCAATGATGCTTCAAATTAGAAGCAAAGACGCTTCCTATATAAAGCGATAGCGCTGGTATTTAAAGATAGCGCTTCAACATAGAGGCATTATTATTTTTGGAATGCTAAAAGGCATTTTTATATTTTCTGATAAAAAAGGTATTTTTATTGTGATACGAGCAATAATTAATATTAGATAAGACCGCACAAATATACAAGACAATCCACTTCAAATTAGAAGCGATGACTCGTCGAATTTGAAGCGATGAAGGGCCGAATATCATGTGATAATGCTTCAAATTAGAAGCGATGACGCTTTAAATTAGAATCGAAGACGCTTCCTATATAAAGCGATAACGCTTGTATTTAGAGATAGCGCTTCAACCTAGAGGCATTATTATTTTTGAAATGCTAAAAGGTGTTTTCATATTTTCTGAGAAAAAAGACATTTTTATTGTGATACGAGCAATAATTAATATTAGCTAAGACTGCGCAAAAATACAACACAATCCACTTCAAATTAGAAGCGATGACGCTTCGAATTTGTAGCGATGACGCATCGAATATCAAGTGATGACGCTTCAAATTAGAAGTGTTGACGCTTCAAATTAGAATCAAAGACGCTTCCTATATAAAGCAATAACGCTTGTATTTAGAGATAACGCTTCAATCTAGAGGCATTATTATTTCCAGAATGCTAAAAGGCATTTTCATATTTTATGAGAAAAAAGGCATTTTTATTGTGATACAAGCAATAATTAATGTTAGATAAGACTGTGTGAAAATACAACACAATCCGCTTCAAATTAGAAGCGAAAACGCTTCGAATTTATAGTGGTGATGCGCCGAATATCAAGTGATGACGCTTCAAATTAGAAGCGATGACGCTTCAAATTAGAATTGAAGACACTTCCTATATAAAGCGATGATGCTTGTATTTAGAGATAGTTTTGAGTTATGCAGGAAACCTTCGAATGCATGATTTATAATTTTTTTTTTATTTCATGTTTTTTTATTCAGTGATGGTACAAGTAGTCTAACACAAATGCTAGCAATATTAATAAGAAGTCACTGCGCCCTGAATATTAGGGCTAGCGCTTCGACCTGCGCTTTAGGTCTTTGACGGTTCGACTCAGGAGCATTAACACTTCAATTTAGAAGCGACAACACTTTAGTAAATGTCTAATTTGAACGCTGATGCTTGTAACTTGAAGCGCAGTCGCTCTTTGTAGTTGTGCCAGCGCTTCATAATGATGTGTAAGTGTCAGCGTATACACTTGGAGCCGCGTCAGCGCATACACTTGTACGTTTATTGGGATACGAACATCTGCTGGAATAATTAATGTTGGATAAGACTGGGCAAAATTGTAATACAATCCTAGATTTAGAAGTGATTTCGTATTGATAATGCTTCAATTTGGAAGCGACGACGCGTCTTAGTTGAGGATTTGTTGCGGTCGACATGAATTCTCCAACAAAAATAAAACCTAAGAATAACTCTAAGTGTCTGATGGTTGGCCCATGATCTCAAGATCCTTCATGTGAAAGATTGGGAGAGATTGTATCAATTTAAATGATAAAATCGGAGATTGTATTAATGCATTCATATATTAAAAAAAATGAACAACAAATCGTATAAGACAAAAAAAAGAAAACATAGAAAAGAAGAAGAGACATCAGCAAATCCGTCGGAGAAGCCATCATTTAGGGGTAAATGACTCCCCCTCAAACTTGACAGAAATGTCTTCAATCGCGGTAGAAATGTCTTCAACCTCGTCCTTTAGCCTTTGAAACTGCGCCTGCGTCTCTACCATAAGTGCGAGTTGTTGTTCAAGAGCATCCGCCTTCAAACATTCAATAATATGATCGAGGTCTCTGAAGCCTTCGATAATCTCGGAGTAGATTTTTTCTGCCATGGTGGAGGGGGTCACATTTGGGGATGGAAGGCAAAAGAAGGGATATGGAATGAAGGTTAAACTAACGGAAGGCTAGAAAGCATTTTTACTTGGATAAGATCAGGTGAAAATACAACAAAATATACCATTTCAAGCTCCTCGAGAATCATTTTTACTGAGATATGAACAGTCACTGTAATAAAGTATGTTGGAAAAGACTGTATAAAAAGACAACATAATCTACAATTTCAAAATCCTCGAAATTCCTAATAAACGAAACTTCGCTTAGATCAAGTAGCGTCACCGCTCGTGATTAAAGTGATGGCGCTTCGAATTAGAAGCACTGACACTACTATGAACAAGCGCTGAGGGTAACATTAAATAGCGGCCTAGTGTTCAAGAAAATTTCCTCCACCGACCCTCGAAATTACAACACAATCCTCGATTTAGAAGCGATTTCGTAGTGAAAACGCTTCAATTTGGAAGCAACGACGTGTTTTACTTAAGGATTTGTTGTGGTCGACATAAAATCTCCAACAAAAATAAAAATTTGGAAAAATTCTAATCGTCTATTGGTAGGCCCATGATCTCAAGATCAATCGTATGAAAGATTGGGAGGATAAACGATCTCCATCATCTGATTCTACCAAGTCAATGAGTTTCATTGTGGGTGAACTCAAAGATTTGGTGGGTGGATTTATAGGCACCCAAATTTGAAGATAGACATAAAAGGAATTTTTATTGGGATACAAACCGCTGCTTCGCACAAAAAGGGCTACGTGTCACATCGCACATAATAGGTACTACGTGTTAATACTCTGACGATGGTAATAAATGAAGGTTGGTCGATCGCTGCTTCGCACCGAATTGTACTTTAAGGATAGCTGAGGCACTGCCGCTTCTAATGACGCTCCGATTACGAAGCGTTGACACGTCAATTAGGAAGATTGGGAGGATAAACGATCTTGATTGGGAAGAAGCGGTGACGCTTCGAATAATAGGCGTCATGGGGAAGATGAAGGTGATGGAAGGCTAAAGAGCGTTTATATTGGAATACAAAAAATCACTGCAAAGAGATAACACAGTCCACAA
Source organism: Chloranthus sessilifolius (assembly GCA_021018995.1). Classification (NCBI taxonomy): domain Eukaryota; kingdom Viridiplantae; phylum Streptophyta; class Magnoliopsida; order Chloranthales; family Chloranthaceae; genus Chloranthus; species Chloranthus sessilifolius. Next base: position 48,634,230 of record CM037596.1, read on the forward strand.
TATCAAAGTCCTGTCAAATCGTAATAAAGGAACGCCGCTTACTTCAAGAAAGCGTCCCCGCCCGTAATTGAAGCGATGAAACTTAAAATTAGAGGTTATGACGCTTCAAATTAGAGACTGACGCTTCTACAATCAGTTTACTGAAGAACTGACGCTTCGAAGAAGTAGCGCCATAGGTAACTTCAAATAGCGGCGCGCTTCCTATCGTAATTCAAGAGAACTTTGTGGAATATGCTAACAACCTCGATATTTATTTGTAAGTTATGTTTCAAACAGTATCATTTTTCATATAAAGCCACATCTCGTCACAAACCCTTCTCATTCCAAACCCATCGTCTTTCTCTGACTCCTAATCCTAACCCTAACACCATGGCCGAAGATCAAGACCATGACGAGCTAAGCATAAGGCTTGATAGAATACTTCAAATGGAAAGTGACAAACTTCTGGCTATAATAAAGAGATTAGAAAGGCTGAAGTGCCAGGGACCCATTCCATACATTGAATCGTCAATCGAAACCCCTCGTTGCCATAAACCTCATCCTAAAACGACCATTTTTTCTAACTTCTCGCCTTCCCCAATTTTTCACAATCTCACCATCAAATTCCCACCTCAGTGTCATTTCCTTTATGAGGATGGTGGGTTGGGAATTGGATCCAAGAGTGAGCCATCTCCCTTGATGGAGCAAAAAATGTAAAAACACCGAGACCGATCTCCATCGCAAACTCCCTTCCTCGCTCCTCCCTTCATTCACTTCCCTGATTCCCTCATTCACTTCTTCTTCTGCCTCTCCTTGCTACCTTCTCTTTCATGACTGCCTCTCCCTTCATTCCCTTCTCCTACATGACTACCTCTCCCTTTATGCTCTTTACTTCTTCCGCCTTTGCCTCAACATCCTCGTCTCCATTGTCTCAGCGTATCTTTTGTAGTATTTTGTCGACAATGTAATCCTTGCTCCTAAAGATACTTGTGATCACCTCATCAATGGCTGAATGAGGAGTTATCTTTCTTCACGGAGCAAAAAAATGGAAAAGGCTTCGATACAGATCTCTATCATAAACCTTACCACTTGAGGGATATTGTAATACATGAAGAAGCTCTTAGGAATGCCATGAAATTTAGAATGAACTTTTGCTTCTGTGAATAGAGACAGCCCAGGTTTAGAAGTGAAGATAATCAATATTTCCAAAATATTTGCTCTCTGCAGTCGAAACTTAAAAAGCTCGAGCTCGTCTTCAGTGCCTCCAAAGTTTCAAATCTCAACTTCCTTTTGCTGGTCCAACAGATTTATCTTTAATGTAATCAGTTTATTGGTTATTCTTTGTAAATATTTCTTTCAATATTAATAGAAATTTTATTTTTCTGTGTATTATTTTCTTTTTTTGCATAATTTTCTATATAAATTTTGGGGTATCTCTTGGTTTGTTTATGTTCTAAGTAATACAAACGCAATCTACATAGTCAATGAAGCGACATCACCCGGAGTAATAGCAAAGATGAAATAAATATAAAGCGCGCTGAATATTAAGGCTTGCTTTTTTAGTAGGATATGAAAAGCCGCTGCAATATATAATGTTGGAAAAAACTGGGCGAAAAGACAACACACTCCATAATTTCAAACTCCTCGAGAATCGTAGCGCTGAATATTAAGGCTTGCTTTTTTAGTAGGATATGAAAAGCTGCCGTAATAAATAATGTTGGAAAAAATTGGGTGAAAACACAACACACTCCACAATTTCAAACTCCTCGAGAATCGTACTAAACAAATGCTTCAATTTAAAGGTGATGACTGTTCGACTCAGGAGCATTAACGCTTCAATTTAGAAGCGTTAACGCATTAATAAATGTCTTATTTGAGCGCTAACGCTTGTAACTTGAAGCACAGTCACTCTTTGTGGCCGTGTCAGCGCTTCGTTATGAGTCGATTTTTGTTGGATAGTTGAGACAGAAGTTTAAATGACGCTTTGTATTAGAATACGAACAACATAGTGAGATGACGTGTCAAATCGAAGTCTGCGGGAAAAGACAATACACCCCTCGAAAAATTGTAACGCCATTGACACGCGGCTTAGAAGCAATGACACGCGGCTTGGAAGCACAAATTGTATTAATTTAAACGAAAAAAACAGAGTTTGTATTAATCTACTCATATAGCAAGACTGCAAGAGGGAGCCAGTTAATAGAGAATTTCTTTTTGTGCATATTCACCCAAAAGCTACAGATTTGTAAATATACTATAATGCTCAAGTTAAAAGCGATAACGCCTCAAGTTAGAAGGAAGACGCGTCAAAATGAAGCGAGTTGAATATTAAGGCTTTCTTTTTTATTAGCGATATTGTCTGGGATTAGAAATAAATGAAACATTGCTTACGTCAAGAAGACACCTTGCCATCAATCGAAGCGCCAACGCTTTAATTAAAAGCAATGACACTTCCAATTAGGAGCAATGACGCTTCCATTTGGAAAAGATGACACTTTTAATTATTAGGGGATTATTATTAGCAGCATGATTATTAGGGCTACCAGTACATCGAAAAGTAGAGATGGTATTAATTTATTCATATATTAAAAAAATGAACAACAAACCGTACAATTAAGAAACATTGCATTAATTTAAAGGTGATACGGTTCGACTCATGAGCATTAACGCTTCAATTTAGAAGCGTTGACGCTTTAATAAACGTCTTATTTGAGCGCTGACGCTTGTAACTTGAAGCACAGTCACTCTTTGTTGTCGCGTCGGCTATTCGCTTTGTTACGAGTCGATTTTTATTAGATAGCTGAGACGAAAGTCTAAATGGCGCTTTGTATTGGAATATGAATAACACAGGGAGATGACGCATCGAACCGAAGTCTACAGGAAAATACAACACACCCCTCGAAAATCGTAACGCCATTGACATGCTGCTTAAAAGCGATGACACACCGCTTGGAATATAAATAGCTGTATGCAATAAATATGAAGCGACAGTGCACCGCAACAGTCTATTTAATGAGGTTGCATGTTGAAAGGTCCTTAAAGCTTTCTACTTTTTTTCTTCTTCTATATCTCCTTAGATTAGCATTTCATCTTTCTTATCCAAGGGAAAATGCTTCTCGCCGTTTTATGGAGGAGTCACCATCTTGCGTGCCAGCATTATATCAGTTTATACGATTGTTCGGTTGTCGACATCCCCGACGACACCAAGCTAGCTATCGGCCCCAACGATCTTCCAATTCTTCCTCTTCCACCATAGCCACCCCCCACCACTACCTCCAACATTTCGATAAAATATAGCGTCCAAGCCCAACCAACCACCACCGCCCCCTCCATTCATTCTCTTTCCTTCTTACCCTTGCCCCTCACTTGCTCCTCCTCCCTTTTATCTCTTTCCTTGCACATCAGTTGCTTACCCTTCCTCAATTCTTTCACTTATTCTTTCACCTCGGGCTCAACCTCCTCATTCTACTGTCTTGGTATATCTTTTGTGGTATTTGGTCGATAGTGTAATTCTTACTCCTACGAATCCTTGCGATGACCTCATAAGGGCTGAATCAGGGTCCGCTAGATCATCCATTACCTCACCTCCCTTCACTATCTTTCCTTCTTACCCTTACTCCTCTCTTTCTCCGACGATGCTCCCTTTATGCTCCCTTCAGTCCCTTCTTCATGCCTCCTCGGCCTCAGCCTCCTCGTCCCACTTTCTTCGACAATGCTCCCTTCATGCTCCAATTCTTTCAAATTCCTACATGGAAAAGGAAGAAGGTAGATGCATTAGTACTAAAGTCTACTTTCAAAATTTTTATAGGAAAAGTACTAAATTTTCGAAAAGACCTTACTCGTACGGATGCTTGCGGTCACCTTATCAACGGCTAAATCAGACCCATTTACGATAAATAGATAGTGTAAAGAGAGAAGATGTAAAGAAATTATTTTGAGTTATGAATGAAACCTTCGAATGCATGATTTATAAATTTTTATTTATTTCATCTTATTTTATTCAGTGATGTCACAAGTAGTCCAACGGAAGCGCTAGCATAATTAATAAGAAGTGACTTGCGCCTTGAGGCCCTTGAATATTAGTGGTAGCTGAGACAGAGATTGTATTGATATGAACGATAAAATTTGTGCAAAGCGCTAGGCCAAATTAGTCCCTCATGCCAAAAGATTCAACCGGACATTTCTTGTACAATTTGTTGTTCTTTTTTCTAAAATATGAATACATTAATACAATCTCTGATTTGGTATTACTAGCGCTTTGCTGATGTCTCTCCTTTCTCTTTCTGAAGTGTTAGGGGCTTTAATATATGAATACATTAATAATCACGCCACTAATAATAATGTTGTTAGTCGAAGCACTAGTCCTAAATAGAAGTCACCATCACTTCTAAATGGAAGCGTCATTGCTTCTACTTGGAAGTGCCATCACCTTTAATTGTAAACGTTGTCACCTCTAATTGGAAGCGTCATCGCCTCTAAATTTCGTGGAATTATCCTGAGAAGCTGGAATTATCCCTCTTCATGAAACTAAACCAAAGTGTTTATATTCATATAAACTGAGACTAATTACAGAACATCACTGTACAAGAAATAGAAGAAAATCAGACGATAAAGGGATTTTGGAGAGGGAAGCTGTTGCACTTATGATGTAAGCACCGACACTTCAGTTAATGAGTGTGTCGAAATGAATTCCGCGGAAAAGACCGTACACCCCTTAAAAAACGTAAGGCCACTGACACGCCACTTAGAGGCGATGACACAATGCTTGGAATACGAATAGTCACTACAATAAATTATGTTAGACAAGACTGCACGAAAGGAGCGCCGCTGAACTCAAGAAGCGTCCCCGCCCATAATTGAAGCGATGACGCTTCTAATTTGAAGCGTCCATGGCAAACTTTACCGTATCAGTCATTGACTAGATTTTTCCTAAGTTAATCGTTTATTTAATCAGCTTCTTTATTAATCTCTATAAATATTAACTTCTAAAAAATAAAGAAATCATGTAAACATGAGAAGCTCTGTAATAGCCTTCTCCCTTTCATTTAAACGAAAAGCTGTGAGAATGAATTCATATAAACGAAAAATATTTTATTCTTATAAAGTACTACTTACAAAAATGCAAAATAGAAGAAAGAAGAAGAAAACCTAAGAAAAATCTATAGAGACAGACAAATATCAGCACAACCCAGCCACCTACGACATCAAGAGGGTGGAGAGGTAGAAGACTCCCCCTTCGGACTGCGTCGTAATTCGCACGATCGATCCTCCAAAATGAGAGAAGCCAATTCAATTGTGGCCATCAAGGGTTTAATCACATCCATCAAACTTTGAAACCTCATTTTCTTCTAGCGAGAAGGGCTAGAAGTTCCTCAATATCCTCGGGTCGTCGAACTTACAAAGGCTCGATCAAGAAGACGAAACGCTTTTATAATCTCATACTAAAACTCAAGTTGCTCTTCCATGGTGAAGGGGGTTTGGTTTGGGGACGGAGGCAAAAGAAAGGATATGGAATGAAGATAAAAGTGAAGGCTAAAAGGCTTTTTTTTTGGGATATGAAGAGCCGCAGTAAAAAATTATGTTAGAAAATACTACTCGAAAAGACTAACACACTCCACGATTTGAAATCCTCAAAATTTTTAAAAATGAAAGACCGCTTACTGTCAAGAAGCGTCATCACAGGTAATTGAAGCGCTGACGCTTCTATTTAGCAGCAATGACAATTCTATTTAAAAGTGATAACGCTTCTTATTAAAAGCGATGACGCGTTGAATTATCGGCGATGTCACTTCTAACGATAAGACCCATTGGTAACATTAAAAAGTGGTGCACTTCTAATGGTATTTCGAGAGAAGTTTATGGATTATGCACAGCCAACGAAATAAAAAAGGACAAAGATTTATGAAATCCCTCTGTGATAGTGGTACACCTACAACAGTCTATTTAATGAAGTTGCATGATGGTAAGTGGTGAAAAAGGCCACTTTGCACCCTTTTACCTGACCTTTCATGGACCTGCAAGCACACTAATAAGCCTCTGTTGAGTGCATTTTGTAGCTAGCAGGAAAATCTGGTAATAATGTAGCAAATCACTTAAAAATACTTATAAAGAAGTCAGCTCTCAGCATCATGCAGATCCAGCAACAGAATAAGGTGAAGGAAGCGAGAATAGGTTGATAACGTCCTATCAACTAGTCACTTGAAGGGTTCGACAGGATCAGAAAGCAGCAAAAGGAAGAATTCATGCAGAAGTGAAGAGTTCGACAGGATCCAAGACCCTATCGAGCAGTTGAAAGAGAAAGAGAATTCAACCTATCGAAAGCTAGCTGAGGGAAAGAGGAGACCTATCGAAAGGTTCGTTGAACCTATCGAATGGATCACTGAAGCTATCGAAATAGAAATGCTGAGACAGCACCTATCACAGATTGATCTGAAACTTTTGATAGCAACAAAGGTCATCCGATCGAAGCGATAGAATGAAAATATTCAACCTGTCGAATCACTCTTCCAACCTGTCAAAAGCCCCAGATCAAGCGTAGTGAAGCTAAACTCAACCTATCAGATCCTATCGAAGAGACCAGGGAACCTATCGAAAGGAATTACAAGCTTACTTTCAACCTGTTGGAAGCCTCTTCAACCTGTCGAAATCGTGTGCTGAACTTCTCAGAAACCATGCTATGCACACGCTGAGACTAGGTGACCTATTGCACGTAAACTGAGGCACTTTGGTGACCGGTGTGATGTTCTAGAAGATGCCCTAGGAAACCCTAACCGACCCATGTGCTTTAACAGAACTCTAACAAATTCTGACAACCTTCTAGAAGGGATCTTTGGCCAGAAAAATAGAGAAAAAAAGCTATATATTGGAACCCCCAATTGCCATTGGGGAGGATCGAATTTTTGAGCAATTTTCTAGAGACCAGAGCTTGCAGCGAGATTCTCTTTTCCCTCCTTTAGCCCAACCATGGTTGGCTAAACCCCTTGGAGCAGCGAGGAGTGAGTTAGATCTGTAATTGGGTAAGTTTAAGAGTATTGCTGGGGTTAATTGTTACATAGACTACAAATCTGACATCATTCCATTGTAAGAGTGGCCTAGTTTACAATGTAAATGTTGTTTTTAATGTTTTAATTAGATCTAAAGCTCTTTTGATTCCTCTTGGTGCTTGATCAGATTTTTGTAATGGAGTTGCTTGATCAACTCACCCACTAAACTAGTAGACCTTTTGGATATCATCTGAATTCCCTGGATCTGATATCCCTGTAATTTCCTGTGTCTGTGACTTGGAAATTGTAGCATCTATAGTGGTTTTAATTGTTCTGATTGAGGCCCTGGCTATGAAGGAGATCTCTAGGATGGTCTGTGACCATTAAAGTGGACAGATCATAACCTTAAGGTAATTCTGAGCCTAGGCCTAAATTGAATTTATCTACTGCAATCCATGGATTCGATAAAGCCTATAGGATGGTCTGTGACCATTAAAGTGGACAGATCATAGCCTTCAGGCCAGCTGGATCCTGTGATTTGGAGTGGAAGTTTTACCCTGCAGCTGTGTTTGCGGACAATGCCTGTGGCAAGCTGAGGGACTTATGTGCTCTTGAACCCCTGTGACATGCCTAGCTCAACCTGATTATAGTGAAAACAATCTCCAAGATGCTATTCTCCATTTTCTGAGTTTTTAAACCTTTCATCTGCAAGATCTGAAGCTCCAGATTCGATCCAAAACAATCTGCATTTTATTTGTAGTTTAGTTTAAGTGACAACTCATTTCAAAACTCTTCCCTGTTCTTTAACTAAAGTAGACATAACTAGGGTGTCAGATCTCTTATAGATCTGAAGATTTATCCTATTTCTAAACAACCTCCCTGTGGACATTCCTTTACTCACCATTCTTTTAAAGCTTGCTACAAAGGACCCTGTATCTTACCGGCCTAGGATATTTTAGCTGTGTTAAATCCATGTCTATTTTCGCTTGACTTTTACACCATAAATCAGCACACTAGAAATCCACAACATGTTTTTGGCGCCGCTGCCGGGGAGGTAGATTAGAAATTGATAGATCTAAGTTCTTATCATAGTTTTATAGTTTTTGTCTAAATTTACTGACTGCATTTGTGAATTTTGCTATTTTTCAGTACTCTTTGTGTCCATTTTAGCAGATCTAAGTACAGAATGAGAGGAGAGTTGTGCTAAAGGCTGCTCTATAGTTTGCATCTCTTCTCCCCTGTTTATTTTTAGATCTGTTGATTTTTTTTTAGATTAGTTAATCAATTGTGTGTTCCTATTTGTTAAGTGAAGTTTTACTCTGATTTTAGTTGTGGGAGTTGTATGTTTTGTAGGAGAACTCTTCAACCAGAGATTATTCCACTAAATCCAGAGGTTGAAAGACTTCTCAGAACCAGATAAACTACATCCACAACTGTTGAATTTGAAGCTGTCAAAATGGGTGAGCAGCAGCAGCCTCGAACTCTCAAGTAATTCAATGCACTAGGGGTCTACAATTCCCCCTTCTGCATTCAGTTCCCTGCTGCTCAAGGAAATTATGAGATTAAATCGTCCATCATTCAAATGTTGCCTTCATTTCATGGCCTGACCAAGGAGGATCCCTATAAGCATATAGATGAATTCTTAGGATTGTGCACCACCTTCAACATCACAGGTTTGGGGGAGGAGGCCACTAGGATGAGACTCTTTCCTTTTTCATTAAAGGACAGAGCCAGAACCTGGTTATTGGGGGAGGAGGCCACCAGGATGAGACTCTTTCCTTTTTCATTAAAGGACAGAGCCAGAACCTAGTTATCTCTGCTTCCACCTAACAGCATACAGTCCTGGAGTGATCTCCAATGTCAGTTTTTGGCCAAATTCTTTCCTATGTCAAAGACCAGTCGGTTGAGGAAGGGTATTATTTCTTTTACCCAAGATCCAACTGAAGATTTTCATCAGTCTTGGAGAGATTCAAAGAACTCCTCAAGAAATGCCCCCACCATCAAATCCCTGAATGGCAACTGGTTCAAAGCTTTTACCAGGGAATTGATTCAAAAAGCAGGGACATGACAGATGCCTCTTGTGGAGGCACTTATCTTCATAAAACTGCTGAGGAGGCATGGGAGCTCTTTGACATCATCAGTGAGAACTCTATGCAAAGGGAAACCTTGGCAAGAGATTTAGAACCATCTAAATTGATGAAAGAGAACACCTCAAGAGGAAAGATATATAAAGTGAATGTGCCAAGTGAATTGGAAAGGAAAGTGGACAGCTTAACTCTGAAGTTTGACAGGCTCATGGGAGCAATGCAACCACCTGTGGCTGCTAGAATAGAGGAAGCATGTGCTATATGCCAGTCTCCTACTCACTCCCTAGATGAATGCCCCTCAGCTGCCCAATTTCCTGAGTTCATAACAGAGCAAGTGGCTGCAACTCAAACCTATGGGCAACAACCTGCTACTGGGTATCAATGGAGAAACCACCCCAATTTGAGGTGGAGACAAGATGGATGCCCCAGTCAATAGCAGCAGCAGCCCCAGCAGCCCATGCCCTATAGAAATTCTCAGCCCTATCGAGATGGTTATGTCCCAAGACCTTAATATCAGCAAACCATGGCCCAACCTGTAACTCCTCTTATGCAGCAAGCTGCACCTATCTTTTGAGGAACAAGTTCTATCTTCATTACAGAACTTGAACACCTTGACCCAAACTGTGCATTCTCACAACCAGAGCATAAAAAAGATAGAGGACCAGCTTGGTCAGCTGTTTGATGCTCTGACTAGGAGAGAAGGAGGAAGGTTACCTAGCCAGCCATAAGATAATTCACGAAGACAGTTTGTAGTGGGTGAAGTTTCCTCCACATATGAGGAAGCCAAATCTGTTACAACTTTGAGAAGTGGTAGGCTAGTAGATAATCAAGTGGGCTGTGAGCCTATGAAAAGTCTGAAGGAAGATAATGGAAGGAGTTTTCCAAGCACACAACAGAGGTCACCAGTGGTGGACCTGCATGAACAACCCAGTGTCAATAAAGAGGAAGACATGGATCCTCAAGAAAAAGAAAAAATCAGAAAAAAGAAGCCCCATTGGCTAAAGCTGTAAGTGAAGGAGCAACCCCACACTTGCCATTTCCCAAGTCATTGCAAGGACCCTCCCCTTTTGACAAAGGGTAGGGCAAAATTGAGGAAATGATGGAGACTTTCAAGCAAGTAAAGATCAATCTGCCTTTACTGGATGCCATTAAACAAGTCCCAACCAACGCCAAATTTCTGAAGGAGTTATGCACCCATAAATGACAGTCTAGGACATACTTGTCCAAGAAAGTCTTTTCAGCAGAAAAGGTAAAACACATTCTTTCCATTGCAACCCCGACCAAACTTCAAGACCCTAGAGTGCCCACTATCCCCTGTATCATTGGGGATCATAAAATTGAGAAGGCCCTGTTAGACTTAGGAGCCAGTGTGAACTTGCTGCCCTATGCAGTCTATGAAATACTGGGCCTGGGAGACTTGAAGCCCACACCTGTAGTCTTGTAACTGGCTGACAGGTCTGAAAGAAAACCTGTGGGAGTCATTGAAGATGTCTTGGTGGGTGTGGAAAATTTCTTTTATCCTGCTGACTTTGTGGTGTTAGATATGGAGCCAAGTAAAGGTAATTCCTCCATCCCTGTGATTCTGGGCAAGCCCTTCTTGGCCACTGCAAATGCCTGCATTCAATGCCGATCTGGAATCATGGAGGTCTCCTTTGGCAACATGAAAGTAAAACTGCATGTGTACAACACCAGCTCTCAACCCCCTTTTAACGAAACCTGCTTTTTCATTGCAGGACTGGAGGAGGCTCTTCATGATAATCCTCAACAGCTGCTGCAAAACAATGATTAGCCCATAGAGATAAAATGGCAATCAGGGGTTGAACAATTGCTGAAGAATGGATCCAAGAAGAATGAAAAGTTCAAGGAACATGAAGAGGTCGTTAACCTTCCAGATCCTCCAGATTAGCACCCGCAGTTGAGTATGTATCATATGTACCATATTCTATTTGTTTTTGCTTTAAAATTGCATTTTTAGTAGCATTCTTTTGAAATAAATATGCCATGTTCTCTAGTGAATCAAATTTTCAAAATTGCTAGCTGCCACAAGATAAGGGGTGCTCTTCCGCATAAGAATCAAATCATAGGGCCGCACAGCAACTGAGCCTGATTAGTGCTGAAGCTAAGGGTCCCCACAAGGAAAGTTTTATCTGGGTTTTGAGACTTTCGATAGGCCTAATCCACATTTCGTTCGGTGTCATGTTGATTTTGACAGGATACCTACTGGTTTCGATAGGAACTGGAGTTTTTGACAGGTAAAACCAACTGCTCGATAGGTTAAATAAGGGCAAACATAGATTTCGATAGGTACTGAGTACATATCGGACACCTATCGAAATGATGTTGTCTCTGCCGTTTAAACCTATCGACAGGATGGTCTCACCTATCGAAATCCTCAAAAATCATCCCTTTTTGAAAGCTTTATTGTCTAAGCTTTCGATAGGATTCCTCGACCTATCAAAACCATTCAGTTATCCTATCGAAATCGCATTTGTACCTTTATATACCTGTCGATAGGTCATTTGTGCTCCACTCCTTCCCGCTGAAAATACCCTAATTTCCTTCCCCATTTGTCGCCTCCCTCTTTCTCTACTAAATCCCCACAGAATCTTTTGCTATTTAGTGTGCCATCTTGTCAATACATTCAGCCTGCGTAAAGGAGCATTTTGCCCCTAATTTCAGAGAAATTGGAACGGTGCATCGCTAGCTTTGTGAAACCCTAGGTACCTGGTGGTGAGTTACCTTTATACTATCACTCTGTCGTCTTTCTAAGCCTTCCCATTCCAAGCTGGTGAGAAATTACTCCGTGAGATTACAATGAATGAGCCTGAGGAAACACTAGCCAGCATATGCCGAAAATCAATTGCATCTTCCCCTAAATCCTCCAAGAATGTATCCCCTGCTACCAAGCCACCTGTAAAGAGGAAGCTCACTGAAGGGACACCCAAAAAGGGTCCTAAAGCTAAGAAATTCAAAGTTGTAGAAATCCAGGAACTTGTGACAGAAATACCCTTAGAGAGAGCTACCCCTGACAGGCCCATGGCTGTAAAGCTTCCAGCTACACTAACCACCCCCAATGAATTTGTTGACAAGTTAAACCTTGTCCCTGAGACCGGATTTGACCTGACACATTTTGCCAACATTGGAGAATGCCAGGAAACACTGAGCTATTTGAAGAAAGAAGGCTTATTGCCCCTACTGTCGCCATTGAAAGAAGCAGTGTATCCCAGGTTGGTGAAGTTATGGTACCAAAATCTGAAGAAGAAGGTGGCACAGGGATTGGATGATGTATTAGAAATTTTGATTGATGATTGGCAACTGACTATCGATCACAGAGACATAAGAATGGCTCTGGGGGTCCCATACAAATTTGATTCCAACCGCTTTGAGGGAGCACCTATTGGAGCTACATTTAAAGATATGGCCAAGCAGCTAACCAATGGGATTGTGGGTTTTGGAGAATCCCTGATGAGAAGAGACCTCCATCCTAGCCTCAGATTCGTGGATACCATCTTAAGAAAAAATGTCTATGTTACAGGACATATACAGGAAAGAAGGTCCCCATTAGTGGATGCCCTATTTTATTGTTCCAAGGGACAGTTCGTGAATGCACCTAAGCTGATCTTTGAAACTATGGTGGACATAAATGACAAGGTGCTCAAATGACAGGCTTTTACAAAGGGAGGAGGCTTACCTTTCAGCAGACTTATCACCTGTTTGCTCAGAGCTGGGAAATATAGGATCAAGGAGGCTGAGCCAGTGGAGAAAATGGCTCACAAGGTATTTAGAAAGAGAGAATGGTCTACAAGTTGAACCCTGATTCAAAAGACTAAGCCGGTTGCAGCAGAAAAGGAAGTGGCCAATACCTCAACAGCAGATCTTACTGCTGACATCACCTCACCCATCATTCCTCCTACTTCACCCACCTTTTCATCAACCTTACCTACACCATCACCTACACTTGGGATCCTGGAAATCCCCACCTTCTCCGAGCCCATCCCCACCATGTCTTCCCCACCCTCCCTCCAACCCCTTCCTGATTTTCCCCCTCCACCACTACCTACACATACACAGGGTGTGGACCAGTTCACGTCTACTGGTTTCTCTGCCCCCATTTCTTCAATTATGGAAGATGTTGCTCATGAGTACACCCCACTTCCTGACTCTCCTCACACCACCCCTACTCACTTTACCCATGCCCCATCCTCCCCTTTCCATCCCATTCATTCACCCATCCCCTCTACTTCCACCCTGCCTGATACCTTCACCCAAATCCTCTCCCTCCTTCACTCCATTCAAGCCCAAGTGGCCACTAACACTGACCACCAGGCCCTCATGAGCTCATGCCTCCAATCTATTCAATCCACCCTCACTTCTCCCACTTCAGTCTCCCATCCTTTTTCCATCTCTCCTACCTCCCCTGATTCCTCTATTTTAATTTTCTCTCCTCCCTCATCACCTATGCCCTCTCCCATCCCTACTGATATTCTTTTTGTGGAGTTAGCCACTCCATCTTTACCCCCACCTCCTCCCCTAGCACCTGTTATGCCTTCACCCTCACCTGCCCCTATTTCGGCAGTTGCTGAGATACCATCCACCCATTTCCCTTTGTCTCCTCCCCTATTTTCTAGGATGCCTCTACCCAAACTGATCTATGGGAGGATCTAATTCTTTCCACCCCTCCTCTTCATCCCCTCCACCCTTACCTTTACCCCTTGTCCTTTGCCAATCCATGTACATTCCTGCATACCTCACCCTCCTATATGCAATGAGGGACAACCCTTACATCCACAGAGATGTCTTGCGAGGCATGGCTGCACTTCGGGCTTCCCTTAAGGCTCCTTATGAGGAGAGGATTGCCAATATCGAACTAGAACACTGTATCCAGCTCCGCGATATCTCTCAAGGATGGTCTGAGATCCTGGTTCGATATGAGTCAACAAAGCAATTGACAGCGGCTGAGAGTCTCATTGCCAAATATAAAAAGAAGAATTTTGAATTCCTTAAGAAGAAATTAGAAAATGCTCAAGAGATACTCAAAGCCACCAAGGAACTCTCTGATGCTAACCTCCTCTATGCTGCCAAACAGATTGATATTTTGGAGAAAAAAGTTGCTTCCTTATTGTTTAAACCATTTGAACCTACCCCTCTTGCTACAACGCCTCCTGCTGAACCTCATCCCCCACCCCCATGCCCCCCTACTACTACTCCTTCCACAACTCCCCCTGTGGCTGTTGCTCCTACTGCCACTGCCCCTCCCCCCTCCACTCCAACCTCGCATGCCCCGCCCACCCAGTCTATCGAGGTTCCACCCCCCTCTTCTACAAATGTACCTCCACCTGACAAACCTATCCCTCCCAAACGAAAGCGGACTTACTCCAAAAGAACCCCCACCACCAAGAGATTCATTGCCGCTTATCAAAACAGGGAAACAACTCGCCCCATCCGAGGAAGTTGCTCCCTGTGTCCTCCCTCGTCCCCATGGAACCCTCCTCACTAGGGATCAAAGATGACAGGCTGCTGCGGCTCTAGGATTGGACCCCATAGAACTTTTCCCTTCCGATTTAGATTCTGATCCTCCACCTGTTGTTGCTCTTAAAGGAAAAAAGCCTGCTGCCCAGTCTGAGGAGGCACTCGCTAAGCATCCTAAGCAATCCAAATCCAAGGGCAAAGCCCCTGCATCTAGTCGGTAGCTGGCAGCTGGCTGTTTACAACTATGGCCCTGTGTTTTTTTTTTATTATTTCATTTATCTCTTGTATATATTAGACATTTTTGTTATGATAGTCTATAAAATTTTTCTTTTATCATATTTTCATTTTCGTTTGTCTCCCTCTTTATTACATTGTCTTAAAATAGTGGGGACACTGTTTAGTTTAGGTTTGGGGGTGTGGCATGTATGCCAATGAACTAGTTAATTATAGTACAGCCAAGTTAAAAAGGAATAATCAGAAAAAGAATGAATTCATCTCTTATTTATTCTTAAGGAAACCTACAAAACCATTTGCATCTGAAACAAGCTGAAATTTTAACATTCTTCATGAAGAACATGTCAAGAATTTTTGCAGGAAGCCTGTAATGTGTGATAAACCAGAAATAAGAAGAAACTGTGAAGATACTCTCCAAAAATTGGATGGAAGGCCATACCCTGTGAGAATTGGGCCTGAAATTTTTCTTTGAGGAGTGTCTTAGCAATTTTTTCTGCTCTAAGGACTGATGGGATCTATCTTTAATCACTAGAAGTTAGGCAAATCCAAGTTGAAATAACTTGACAACATTCATGACATTGAGGACATGAAGTATGGCCATCCCTTGGACAAGGTGAGCCTAAAATTTCCCCACCTGTAAACTGCCCTTGATACACACCATTTGAGCCCTGAAAATCCTAATTTTCTTTTATAAAAACTAGAAAACTCAAACCCAGAACCCCCTGACCTGTTTCAGTTCACCCTCAATCTGAGAAATCAAGAAAAAGAAGGAGAAGTGAGGTTAGAGGAGTAAGGTTCTATGTTTGGTTGAAAAAAAAGAAGAAATATAGTCGATAGTGTTGTGGCATTCCAGCCCCCCCAGAAAAAAAAAAGCAAAGGAAGGAGAAAGAGAAGTCATTTCATTGAAAGATTGAAAGAAAGAGAAGAAACTAGCTACTTTAGCTCTAAAAATTCAAGAAGTATATGAAATTGTGCTGACATGAAAAAGGTTGAGTTGCAAATCACCTCTTTACTTTTCTGATTTCTCAAAGTATGGATCCCATTCCACCCTTTTATTCTTTATAAACCTTACCCATAAGCCACATTACAACCCAATAAAAAGTCCTTACTGATCTGAAATGGATTGAGTTGTCATGTGGAGATGAGGATTTGTTTGATCTATGGTGCAAAGAATTAGAAAACATCATAAATTAGAGCAATGCCTATGCTCTTGCTTGCAGTCCTATTTGGGGGCTGTAACTGCTCTTGAGCTGAGGGATATGGTTTACGCCCTTCTTTGTACTAATGAGTGAACAGCCCTGGTGAGATTTGAGTCTGAAATCCAGTTGATGGGGGAAGTATCTGAGCAAGATCCTCAAATTGATGGTGAGTTATGCATGATCTTCCAGAAGAAGTTCTTGGACACTAACGGAGTGATAATGAAGAGATTCCAGTAAACTTTCACATGCCCAAATGGAAAAATGAAATTCCCTTAATGGATGGACATGATTTGCTTCAATTCTGCTTTAACACGCTGCACTACTATTAACTAAGTTATATTGGAGAAGTTTGTGGGTATCTTCACTGAAAACCCTCAGGAGACTTTACTCCTCCACTAGGGATCACCTAGGGGTTTAACAGGCTTGGTGCATGTGCTAAATGCATCCGCGCTCCCTACGAAAGTGGCATTTTATTTTTCTTTTGAATTGTCTTTTACTCAGGGACTAGCAAAGCTTAGGTTTGGGGGTGTGTTAAGTGGTGAAAAATGCCACTTTGCACCCTTTAACCTGACCTTTCATGGACCTGCAAACACTAATAAGCCTCTGTTGAGTGCATTTTGTAGCTAGCAGGAAAATCTGGTAATAATGTAGCAAACCATTTTAAAATACCCATAAAGAAGTCAGCTTTCAGCATCATGCAGACCGAGCAACAGAATAAGGTGAAAGGAAGCGAGAATAGGTTGATAACGTCCTATCGATTAGTCACTTGAAGGGTTCGACAGGATCAGAAAGCAGCAAAAGGAAGAATTCGTGTAGAAGTGAAGAGTTCGACAAGATCCAAGACCCTATCGAGCAGTTGAAAGAGAAAGAGAATTCAACCTATCGAAAGCTAGCTGAGGGAAAGAGGAGACGTATCGGAAGGTTTGTTGAACCTATCGAATGGTTCACTGAACCTATCAAAATAGAAATGCTGAGACAGCACCTATCGCAGATTGATATGAACCTTTCGATACGAACAAAGATCATCCGATCAAAGCGATAGAATGAAAATATTCAACCTATCGAATCACTCTTCCAACTTGTCGAAAGCCCCAGATCAAGCGCAGTGAAGCTAAACTCAACCTATCGGATCCTATCGAAGAGACCAGGGAACCTATCGAAAGGAATTACAAGCTTACTTTCAACCTGTTGGAAGCCTCTTCAACCTGTCGAAATCGTATGCTGAACTTCTCAGAAATCATGCTATGCACACGCTGAGACTTGGTGACCTGTTGCATGCAAATCGAGGCACTTTGGTGACCGGCGCGACATTCTAGAAGATGCCATAGGAAACCCTAAATGACCCATGTGCTTTAACAAAACTCTAACAAATTCTAACAACCTTCTAGAAGAGATCTTTGGTGGGAAAAACAGAGAAAAAAAGCTATATCTTGGAGTCCCTAATTGCCATTGGGGAGGATCAAATTTCTGAGGAATTTTCTAGAGACCAGAGCTTGCAGTGAGATTCCCTATTCCCTCCTTTAGCCCAACCATGGTTGGCTAAACCTCTTGGAGCAGCGAGGAGTGAGTTAGATCTGTAATTGGGTAAGATTAAGAGTGTTGCTGGGGTTAATTGTCTACAGATCTGACAACATTCCATTGTAAGAGTGACCTAGTTTGCAATGTAAATGCTATTTTTAATATTTTAATTAGATCTAAAGGTCTTTTGATTCCTCTTGGTGCTCGATCGGATTTGTGTAGAGGAGTTGCTTGATCAGCTCTCCCACTAAACTGGTAGACCTTTTGGATATCATCTGAATTCCCTGGATCTGATATCCCTGTAATTTCCTGTGTCTGTGACCTGGAAATTGCAGCATTTGTAGTGGTTTTAATTGTTCTGATTGAGGCATTCGCTTTGAAGGAGATCTCTAGGATGGTCTGTGACCATTAAAGTGGACAAATCATAACCTTAAGGTAAATCTGAGCTCAGGCCTCAATTGAATTTATCTACTACAATCCATGGATTCGATAAAGCCTCTAGGATGGTCTGTGACCATTAAAGTGGACAGATCATAGCCTTAAGGCCAGGTGGATCCTGTGATTTGGAGTGGAAGTTTTGCCCTGCAGCTGTGTTTGCCGACAATGCCTATGGCCAGCAGAGGGACTTATATGCTCTTGAACCCCTGTGACATGCTTAGCTCAACCTGATTATAGTGAAAATAATCTCCAAGCTTCTCTTCTCTATTTTCTGAGTTTTTAAACCTTTCATCTACAAGATCTGAAGCTCCAAATTCGATCCAAAACCATCTATATTTTATTTGTAGTTTAGTTTAAGTGACAACTCATTTCAAAACTCTCCCTTGTTCTTTAACTAAAGTAGACATAACTAGGGTGTCAGATATCTTATAGATCTGAAGAATTATCCTATTTCTAAACAACCTCCCTATGGACATTCCCTTACTCACCATTCTTTTAAAGCTTGCTACAAAGGACCCTATATCTTGCAGGCCTAGGATATTTTAGCTGTGCTGAATCCATCTCTGTTTTCTCTTGATTTTTACACCATAAATCAGCACACTAGAAATCCACAACACATGACAAATCGCTATATAAAGGGCATCATAGTGCCCAATTTGTTTCATGTTCTGTATCTCCTTGGATTATCATTTCATCTTTCTCTGCCTAGACCAAAATGTGATATAACATTTTGAGGAGGAGCTATCATATCGTGCGTCAGCGTTTTATCAGTTCCGACGATGGTTTGGTTATCGACATCTCCGATGACAATGAACTGGTTGTCGTCCCCGATAACGAGCATGTGGTTCCCCCTCCCCCTGAAGAAGTTATTCTCATTCCGAACGATGACGACCTTCAAGTTTTGCTGCCAGTAGTGAGAGACCCTGAGCCCCTTCTTCTCCCACCCCTGTTCTCGGTACATCTTCTCCCAGCTCCACAACCGGTTCTTCTTCCGACTCCACTTCTTCCTCTTCCACTCTAGCCACAACAACCGCCACCATCTCCAACTCAACTTCCTCATCCACCACCACCAACATAACAAACTCCCCACACCCGCCTACACCTCTACCTCCATTTTCGCCACCAGTTACACCTCTACCTCCACCACTACCTCCTCCACTTCCGCCTTCTCCATCACTGCCTTCCTCACCGCCATCAGACTCATGTTCAATTTCATCAGACCTATTTATGATAAAGGAAGGCGATGTAAATGGGAACCGAGGTCACATAGTTGGGAAGCGCCTTCGCATCAACCAAAAGGTGATAGCACTTCAACTAAGACATGATAACGCTTCAGTTCAGATTCGATGGAGCTTCGATAACAAGACTCATCTACGAGAAAGAAGGATAGTGTAAAGAAAAATGATGTAAAGAAATAGATTTAATTTATGAATGAAAACTTATATACCCAGATTAGTAAATTATTTTTCTTCATAAATAACTTTGAGTAGCAAGTAAAATGATGCTCCATGAGAAAAGGAAAATGACAATCCATAGGAACCTGTTCACGAAAAGTTAACATTGTCAATGGTTCCAGGTTGAGTCATAGGCGGTTCACTTGCCTGAGATTCATTAGCTGCACGAAATTAGGAAGAAGCGTCAGCGCAGACGCTTCAATGATGAAGCAAGTCCATGGTCATATAAAGATGTTTTAAAAATATAATTCAATGTAGGACAATGGACCCACCCTTGAGAAAGCAAAAGGGAAAATTGCAACAAAAGATATAAAGTCCAACTCAAAAGAAAGGGAAATGAGTGCATTCTTGGCCTTAAAAGGCCCCACACCCCACCTGAAAGCACCTTGCATGTGTAATACACACGCTAGAGCAAAATTTCCTAGATTTTGCTTAGCGTGTATATTACACACACCAAGCCTTTTTTTCCTAGGGCATACCTAGCGTGTGTAATATACACGCTAGGCCATTCTTCCCCTAGATTTTCCTAGCATGCGTATTAGACACGTCAGGCCAGGAATGCCCCTAAAAGACAAAAAGAGAAGGAAAATTGAGGGGATTATTTTACTGGTCCCCTAGCCAACCTACCTGCACTTTCAGTTATTTTCAAAAGCACCCCATATCATGTGCTGGGATATTAAAATTATCATCTAACTTTTATATGATTTTCCTTTCAGGAATCATCCACACGAAAGTACAAGGTTTGGCAAGTATTAACCAAGTACATAGCCCAAAGGCCATTTTCTTAAAAAAATACCTAAGCCCACCCTGTAAATAATCAAGTATACCACAGCAAGAAAAGGATAGAGCAAGCAATGGAAAAGAAAGCACTAATGTTCATTCTGAAAATAAATCCATCCAAAGTGCGGTCTTATGTTAATCCATTACATTTTCCTAAAAGAAAAATATCCCCAAAAGTCTCAACGTTTATTAAAAAATAAAAAAGGCTAATCCTTGTCTGTGCCTTTGGCCTTCGTCTTCCACCGATGCGAGGTGCTCTGGTAGGTCCGCACATCCCCCACTTGGGACCACGACTGAGATAGTCGACTAAGCAGTGAGCACGACTCCTTTTCTTGAGCATGTTGCAAGTCATACCAAAAAAAGATAAAAAATTATCAAACAAGGTCAGTAAGAAGATAAGGATAACAAGGCAATGATCAGAACCAACAAGGGTAACACTTACCATTTCCACCTCCTGAAGGCCGGCAATATGGCGATAATATTTCGCTTGATTGATCGCCGACTCCTAATCCTGCAAGAGAGAAGGAGAAAGAGAGGTCAGCTGTAAGAGCCCTAATACAAAAGCAAACATATCTCTGAGGAAACAAATAGAAGGGAAAACTTACCCCGCAAATCGATTCAAGAGGACGGACCCGGATCGCTTCAGCAGATAGATAGGCCTGCTCATCTACATCCGCACACAAACTCGAGATGAAAGCATCGTCAAGGCGTCTAAAAATCCCCAGGATTTATACGGTCAAACTGCCGGAAGGCCCCACACAAGAAGGGTTGGAAGGTCCAGCACCTAGAGCCTCATCAGGAGCTGCAGCTGGAGCATCATCATCGGAATCATCTCACCTGTCAAACTGTTGAAAGAAGCAAGAGTTCAGTAGCCAAAGCAAAATCCAATCAAAACCACTAGAAACTTGCATAAAGAAAGAAGAGAATTAGATGAGATCACGGACCGTTAAAGGCCAAAAAGTTAGCACCAGGTACAAAGTGCGAAAGAAGGGACCGGTAGAGAAAGGACTCGTACCACATCTGGTATCCGCCACGTAAAAGAAGATCATCAACCAGGACACCGTGATGGAGGAGCCCGATCGAAAGCTCCTCAACAGTACCCACGGGAGACATGACATCCTCTGGAGGACCCCACGGCACGATAAAATGATCTCGATACTGATGTACCACTCTCTCCCCCAGGTAGTATGCTTTGACCCAAGCACCATAAAAGAAGATGATATGGCGGTCAACAAAAAGTCGAGACTGACCCACGGTAGCTCGATCATAGAAGGGAGAACCAACGTAGGGGCAAAGATGATCTACCTGGATAAAGAGAATCCTATCAATCAAACAAACATCATCAAAACTCTGAGAAAAAGAATAGGAAAATGTTCATACCTAGTCCAGGATCAGAAAATGAAATTGGGACCTTAGGCTTAACTCCAAATGTTTTATTCCCAGGTCACGTCGGGGACTCTTGTGCCAACTGCTCATAAGGGGATACGTGTACACATCTGAGTGGAGGAGGGGGCAGCCCGGCTGAAAATGCAAGTATCCTCAAACCTGAAAGGAGGAACAAACATAATGAATGTGTCAGAGGCAGGATGAACGATGCAAAATAAACCAAGAGAAGTCGAAGGGTAAAGGTTACCTCCATCACAGGCCAGAAGCCAATGACCGAACCCAAATCCTCGACCGAGGCTTGAGCCAAGTTAGACATTAGTACAGCATACCCAGCGCCGCCCCAATCATAACGGTGCACATTGTCTCAATTTCCCATAAGACTAAGCAAGGACAACGAGACTCAACCACTGCTAGCATTGGCAAAAAGAGTCTTGCCTAGGAGAAAAAAGAGCGAGATGCGAGCCAGCATCAGGGCACGCTCAGGATCAATGGGGACATCCATCTCCGGATGGGCTAGATCTACCAGTTCATTTTCACCATACAGATCGGCTAGCCAAGATAGCATAACGTTAGAGCCGCTCATATCCTGGGAAGAGGGGTAATCCCCGATCAACTGAACCACATCATCCTGACTCGATATACAAAGGCCGACCACAGGTGTGCCTCTATCTCGATCCCTGTAATCATCATCCAGTTAACAAGGGTGATGGTTATCTTGGCCACTGACATATGAAAAGTCGTGGTCTCAGGTCAAAAGTGTTCTATCAGGGCCTTCACATAGGCCGAATCGCCCCTCATGGTAGTGCATAAAAGGAAGTCCCCAATGTCGGCCTGAGCCAGGAGGACCTTCACAACCTGACGAAGGAAGAGGTAGAGGCGTTGGAGGTCGAACCAACCTTCGCGAAAATAGATCGAGGGTAAAGACTACAGCAAAATGAAGAATGTGTTAGAAAAATAAGGCGTTTGCAGAAGGAAGCCATAAAAAGTTATTTCTTACCCTGCCAGTGATCCCAATATTAGGAATGTGGTGTATTGTTAGAGTAGCCCACAATAGGCTGCCTCACCCTGCATCTCATACAAAGGCCGGGAGGAACGCTGCACTTGAATTAGTTGCTCACCCCGGCCACCGTAAATCACCTCGGGTTCATTCTCATGGCCTTGATCCTGTTCACTCGACATTCAGAGCGCAGCCACAACCGTCGTCGAAGCCCCAGCCCAAGACCCACCCCAAGCCCTAGCCCAAGCCTTAGCCCAAGCCGAGGTCGAAACCACCCCAGCCCCAAGCACTTTTAGACTTCGCGCTCCACCCAAACCCCATACTCCCTCCCAAACCAAACCCCTCACCTAATCGAAAGTCCTGCTTCCACCACCACCACGGTCCACCCAACCCCCTACAAAAACCCCAATGATAGCCACCATCTCTGCCTCCACCACCACCACCGTCGCCTACTGCATCTCATGAAGAATAGCCTGAGAAGCCCCTTACGCAACCATGCATCGAGGAGGGGTCTTCTATGGGAGAAGAAGTAGAGGACCAAGTCCCATTATCTTTAGGTAGAAGTTAGATGGCCCAGGCTAAAAGCCTCACGATTTCTCGCTCGCATACTCACTCTAAAAGAAAGGGACAGTTGGTCCCTCAAACCTGCAAAAAGAAGGCCAGAACAGAAGCAGTGACTTTACTATCGGTCGCTGATGTACCACCTCAGGCCTATATGAATGCTATTTGGGCATTGCCCAACAGATAGAATGAGTAAGTATACTCCCCCCATATAACATTTAACAAGCCTTTCGAATCGTCAATGTGTCGTTGTCGAAGCATCGTCGCCTTTATGTGAGAGTGTCACACATCTACTTTGAAAAGCTAGAGATTGATCCACTTATATTTTAATTTGAACCTAGGTCTCTCATCTCGGCTGTTGGGTCCCAGTGTATTACCGTCGAGTTGATGCACTGCCTGTGATCCAAATAGGAAATAAAAGACCTAGTAAGTATTAGTCCCTATTCAATCCTATCGCTTTCCTAATTCTATATTGATATTTACACTTTTGTATGCAGATAATGACCGTGTACTTTAGGGCCATGGACAAGCGGGAAGACATTGGGAAGAAAAGGAAGACTTTTCAGATGGCTATCGTTGGACTCAACTGCATGAGCACAGATTTTGGAGATTTTCAGGAATACATTAAAACGAGTGGTCCACACAAGCCCCTTGCATGGTGAAATGGAGCACGTACTACGGCGAAAGTTTTCTCGTTCAACAAGGCACGCTGCCGTTGTTGGGTTTCTTCATAAATAAAAATCATGCATTGAATGTGATTTTTTTTTTATTCTGATTCATATCCCGGACCCATCACACTGGGCGTTCGCTGTGGTGACCCCCTTAGCTCATAAAATCGAAGTCCTTGACCCCGTCCCAGATATTTCTGTGCAAGCCAAATTTGTCGAGGCGATAAAGACACTAGTAAGCTACGCTATAATACTCTTAAAAGTTACACCGAAATCGCTTGTCGCTCTTAGCAGAAGCATTGGCGCGTTTAATATGGGACATAATCACTTTGATAATTGAGTGTCACCGCTTTGACAATGGGGCATCAACGCTTTTAAAATGGGGCGTTAGCGCTTCCAAAATGGGTCGTCAGTGCTTTGACATTTTGTTTTTCAGTGCTTTCACAATGAGGTGTCAGCGCTCATTGTATGTTAACAAATGTGTAACTGATATTTTTTTTTTATTGACAGACGTATTACCTCCCAGCCCTGTTACATATGCACGGCACCCCGACATCCGTTTTTGACAAATGGCATTGGAACAGTAAGACTGCCGATGCGCCGATCCAAAAACAATGATTCTGATTGCGAGTTTTTTGTGATGAAATACGTAGATTATTTAAGCAGGGAACTCCAACCAGATTTTAAATAGGAAGATATCGAAACTTTCAGGGCAGAGATTGGGCATGCCATTGGTACCCATAAGGAAGATAATTGGGATGGTAGTGACGATGTCGATTTTTTTTTATAAATTTTTTATTTTACATAAATGCACATTCACATTTGCTGACATACATAGCATTGTACTAAAGATTATATGTACATTCATATTTTTTATTTTACGTAGGATATATATACAATATACGCTGATCATATTACACTAGAATTTTTTAATGTACGAGATTTATTTACAGGATATATTCTTAATCTCCCAAAAGTTACGCTTCAAGTGAGGCATCAACACTTTGGTAATGGGGCATTAGCGCTTTGATAATAGAGTGTTAGTGCTTTGATAATGAGGCATTAACGCTTTGATAATGGGGCGTCAGCGCTCTCACTACTGGGGCATCTAGCCTCCATTTTTTAAATGCATTTGTAATTTAAATTTTACATACTTTTCAAAAAACGTATTATCCTATTAGTGAAATTAAATGAAAGAGTTTTAAAACTTGAAGCGTCATGGGAAAGGATTAACATTTCAATTTAGGAGCGTTGACGCTTATTAGAATTAACGTCTTATTCGAGTGCTGACGCTTGTAATAATAAACGTCTTCTTCGAGCACTGACACATAAATGCCTTTGGCGGCAGTGCGTGCACTATGATGACTACGACTGTCTGAGGCGCTGCTGCTTCTAACAACTAGCAAAATGAGTGAAAATACAACACAATCCATAATTATATTTAAGCGATGATGCGCCAACATGAGGTGCGCTGAATATTAAGGCCTGCATTTTTTTTATCTTACGTCAAGAAGTGACCTCCCCATCAACTGAAGTGCCTACGCTTCAATTAGAGAAGGTAACAGATTTCTTTTTGTGTATACCATCCAAAAGGTAACAGATTTATAAATATTAAGGCCTACCTTTTTAGTAGGTAAGGCTTTTTTATTGTGATATAAGTAATAATTAGAAGCAATGATGCTTCGAATTAGACGCACTAACGCTTCAAATTTTTAACGATGAGACATCAAATTTGCAATGATGAGGTTCGAACACAATCGGTGATGCTCCATATTAGAGGCGAAGACGCTTCCTATAAGAAGCGATGACACTTGTTATTAGAGCTAGCTCTTCAACCAAGAGGCAATATTATTACGTTCATGATTATTAGGGCTACCAGCACATTGGAAAGCACAGATTGTATTAACTTAAATGACAAAAGTAGAGTTTGTATTAATGTATTCATATGTTAAAAAAAAATTACAACAAGGAAGAGAATTGGGATGTCAGTTACTATGTGGATTTCGAAGTGATGTTTCAAACCCTAGCTTTTTTCCCTATAAAGCCACTGCTCGTCACAAAGAAGCGATGACGCGTCGTATTTACAACTATGACACTTCCAAGATAAGCAATGACACTCCAAATGAGAAGCAAAATGATATGGTCAAAAGAATAAATTGACGGAATGCTTGTGCAACCGTGGGATTTTTGACGATCTCATCGCGACGATGTGTACTCGTAAGAATATATAGAGTCGCCACACGGAGCTTTTGGTGTCCTGAAAAACCTCAAATCAATATCGAATGCACTAAAGTTCTAAAAATGACTCTGATTCACCGGTCTACGCCAAAGGCTCTTGGGTTGGGGCTTCGGTTATCGATCGGGAAGGTGTTAGGTACTCGACCAACCCGCTCGTAAGCGGTCTCTACTTATGGAAAAAAATAAAAGAGAAATAAAAAGGAAAAGAAAACTTCTTCTTGCCCGAAGGAACTTTGATCCTATTTGTGCCATGCCGTTCCTACTGAGATTTTGGTGACATAACAACACAAATTTGAGGATAGAGCAAAAGCTAAGAAAGTAAAGGAATAGGGGGGAGAGCCGAAGCTCTCGGGCCCTTGTAGCATGCGTGCGGACACACATAGGTGTACTTGACAAGCTTCCGATAGCTTGAACAGTGGAAAAGTGAGTTCTAACCTCTAAAGCTTGATAGCTAAGGTATAGAGGAAGAAGGCTAGGGGGTAGCTCACTCCTAAACTTAGGGATTTTTTATGAAAGATTGGGTCTAGGGGGATTTTTTGTACTCTGAAATTTGTATGAGCAATGGGGCACCAAAGGGAGAAAGGCTTCTCTCTTAGGAAAAATTTTCAAGCCATTTACAAGGCGGGGTGCCTCTCTTTATGTAAGAAAAGGGAGGGTTAGAGGGGTGCTTAGAGGATAATTAGGGTTACTAATTAGGTAATCCTAACATCTAAGGTTTCCTAGGGTTTCAAAGGCTTAGAAATGTGTGAATTTAGATTCAATAGTAGATGATATGGTGAGGTTTCAAATGACTAAAGGGTTGGAAATAGGGTAAGCATGGGTGCAACAGTCCTAATGAAACTCATCCTACACTTTGAGATGGTCAATAAGTCAAACCCCAAAAGTAAAATTCGAGTAAAAAACCCACAGTTATTGAAGCTAAGCCTGGCGCATCTATTAGTTGCCGCAGGCAAAAATACAGGTCCTAAAAGTTCAAAGCCCGATGGGGGACCCACATCTACTTGGTGCAACTATTAGTTGTGCCGAGCCATTTTTGGGGAGAAATGGCTTGGCACAAGTATTACTTATGCCATGTAGGCCTAAAAGTTCAAAGCCCGAGGGGGGACCCACATCTACTTGGCGCAACTATGAGTTGTGCTGAGCCATTTTTTGGGAGAAATGGCTTGGCACAAGTATTACTTGTGCCATGTAGGCCTAGAGCCTCGCAAGGCTCTCGTGTGGTTTAGTGCAAGCCTCGTGAGGTTCAAATGCTGCCCATTCATGTGCCCAACCTTTGGATCACCGTAACTTTTGACGTATAGCTCGGATCGAGGTGATTCTTGGCTCATTAGAAAGCTAAAAACCTCTACTTTTCAATGATATATGATTCAATCTCAGTAGGGTTCTTGCCAGCCCTTGTTCATCTCTCTCTAACCATTCTCGGGAAAGTTAACTATGGGTTCAGAGAGGTTTCTAAGGTTTGGGATTGGTTCCTAAAGGTTTGGGAAGGGTTCTAAAGGATCTAAGGCAGTTCCAAAGGGTTTGGGGAATGCTATCGAAAGCTAGAGGGTGCGCCTCTCTCGAAGTATGTCTCGATCGGGCCTTGGGCCAAATTTGGTTTTCTACATATGCCCCTCTTTGATATCCAATCACTAATGATCGAATGCCAAAGACAAGAGACGAAGAGGCCCAAGGAATTACTGATGGGTTTGTTGTATTAAAAATGAACCTCAAACATCAGGTGAGTAAACGAAAGCCCTGTATGTTAGGAAAAATGTCTGTTTCTCAAGGTTATCGGTCCCCAAGCGCTTAGCGACATTACTGGGCATAACCGAGATGGAGCGAGTTGTGAAATCTGAATATACTGAGAAAAATGTCTACTTCTCGAGATTATTGAAGATGTTTGATGTTCAAGTTTCATTCTGAATCTAATAGCTCTGTGAGTAAGAGGGTGAACGACCCATACCTAAAGATATCCGCGAAATAATTACGTGAATGCCCACAGTTTGCATCCAATCTTATGAGGCATTGATTGCCTCATTCCACTGGGTGCGGGTGCCCCTGCACGAAGCAGGGTTCATGGTCTCTGGGCAAACCCATCGGTCTCAAAAATATTTTAGCACGACTTCTCGAGCGGAGCGAATAGATGTCGTAACACTTTTTGGGAGTACGTGCCACTTTTTTGTTGAATTTTTTTGTTATTTTATGTGGGCTTTATGTGAAATTTCTTTGTGATTTCTATATTATTTCATGTAAATTTTTTCTGATTTGATGTGGAGTTTTGTATTATTTCATGTGAATCCTTTTGTGATTTTATGTGGAGTTTTGTATTATTTCATGTGAATTATTTTTGTGATTTTATGTGAATTTTTCTGTGAACTTTTTTGTGATTTTATGTGGATTTTTATGTGGACATTTTTGTGATTTTATATGAATTTTTTTGTGATTTTTGTGGATTTTTATATGAATTTTTTGTTGTTTGAGATTTTGAGCAAGGTCACCGATCCGGAACCGTTTATTTTAGCATAGTCGCCCTAGCAGGTCAAATGAAGATTGACGCGTTGTTTGAGGGCATGTGCACCTTGGTGGGTCCAAGGAAGACAAGGCTTGGTGCGTGCAACACAAAAGCCAAGCCAAAAAGGAGGGTGTTGGGGTATTTCAATGTGCTGATTTATTGTGTGATGATAGTAAAACAGGGGATGGAATCAGCACATCAAAAATATCCTAGGCCTGCAAGATACATGCTCCTTTGTAGCAAGTTTTAATAAGTAAGGGAATGTTCACAAGGAGGTGAGTTTAAAATAAGGTAAATCTCTAGATCTGTAAGAGATCTGGCACCCTAACTAATGCTAAGGAAGCTAAGAAAAAGGGGAGAGGTTAAATAGGGTTGTCACTTGAACTAAACTATACTTGAAATGTAAACTACTGAGATCGAGTCTAGAGATCTTGATCTTTCAAATGGAAGGGTTTAAAAGTAGAAAATGGAGAAGAGCAGCTTGGGGATTGGTCTCACTGCGATCAGGTTGAGCTGATCATGTTACAGGGGTTTCAAAGCACACAAATCCCTCAGCTGGCTATACGCACAGCCGCAAGGTAGAAGGTTCCACTCTAAACCAAAGGATTTAACTGATCTTAAGGCTATGGTCTGTCCACTTTAATGGTCACAGACCATCCTATAGACTCCGTCCGATCTAAAGGTCTATGGTAGAAGAATCCAATTGAAACCAGAGATTGGACTGCTCTTAAGGCTATGATCTGTCCACTTTAATGGTCACAGATCATCCTATGGAATTCCTCCAAACCAAAGGTTTCAACCAGAGTATTAAAACCTCTATAGATGCTGCAATTTTCAGGTCACAGACACAAGAAACTACAGGGATATCTGATGTAGGGAGATCAGATGGTATCCAAGAGGTCTACCAGTTAAGTGGGTGAGCTGATCAACAGACTCCTCTACACAAATCCGATCGAGCCCCAAATGAAACCAAAGGAACTATAAATCTAATTAAATCAATAGAAACAATATTTACATTGCAACAAAACTCGCTCTACAATAAAATGCTCTCAGATCTGTAGTCTGTGTTGCAATTAACCCACAACAACACTCTCAACCCTACCCAATTACAGATCTAACCCTTCTCTTCGCTGCTCCAAGGGAATTAGCCAACCATGGTTGAGCTAAAAGAGGGAAAATGGACTTTCGCTGCAAGCTCTGATCTCCAGAAATTGATCCAAGTCTCGATCTCTGTCAATTGCAATTGGGGATCTCCATATATAGCTTTCTCTCTTGTTTTTCCCGCCAATCTTCCCTTCTAGAGGTCCCCAGAGTTTGTTAGAGTTCTGTTAGAGCATGTGGGTTGGTTAGGGTTTCCTAAGGCATCTTTTAGATTATCGAGCCGATCACCAATGTGCCTCTATTTGCATGCAGCAGGTCACCATGTTGTAGCGTGTGAATCATCAATTTTCTGAGAAGTTCTTCACACGACTTCAACAGGTTGAGGAAGCTTTCGATAGACTCAAATGGAGCTTTTTGGTCCTTTCGCTAGGTTCTTAGATCTCTTCGATAGGTTTCGATAGGATGAGTCTTCTCTTAAAGCTTCAGCATTCTCAGCCTTCCGCCTGGAGCATTCGACAGGTTGGGGAAGCTTTTCGATAGGTTGGAGGACCATTTCGATAGGTTCTGCTCCCGCGTCTCCATCTCGATAGGTTCAGGAAACCATTCGATAGGTTCAGGAAACCATTCGATAGGTTCCTCTTACACCTCAGGCAAACTTTCGATAGGATGGTTTCTTCCTTTCTTTCAGCTGCTCAATAGGTTTTTGGATCCTATCAAACTCCTCAATCCACACGAATCCATTCTTCTTCTGCCTTCAGATCCTATCGAAACCTTTCCAACTATACGAATTCCTCCTTTCTTTACTTTTAGCTCCTATCGAAGTCTTTAGATGACCTCTTGATAGGATGTTTTCAACCTGTTTTCACTTCCTTCGCCTTACCCTGCTGTAGCCACACACTCCAAGGGCTCAATGGTGTGCAGCCCTCTTGTGTGCAATTGCTGGGTCTGCACTGTGCTGAGAGATGGACTTCTTTGTGTGGCATTCTTGACTGATTTTATGCATTTTGCCTATCTTTTATTCTTATCTACAAAACAGACTGAACAGAGGTTTATTAATGTGATCACAGGTCCATCAGAGGTCAGGTTAAGGGGTGAAAACTGGTATTTTTCACTACTAAACACACCCCCAAACCTAAGCTTTGCTAGTTCCTGAGCAAAGGAAAATTAAAGA
The DNA here is from genome assembly GCA_021018995.1 of Chloranthus sessilifolius. NCBI lineage: Eukaryota > Viridiplantae > Streptophyta > Magnoliopsida > Chloranthales > Chloranthaceae > Chloranthus > Chloranthus sessilifolius. The sequence continues at coordinate 48,664,987 of CM037596.1, forward strand.
AAAATAAAAATGCCACTTTGGTAGGGATCACGGATGCATTTAGCATGTGCATCAAGCCTTTTAAACCCTAGGTGATCCCTAGTGGAGGAGTGAAGTGCTGAGGGTTTTCAGTGAAGGTACCCACAAACTTCTCCCATAAAGTTAGTTAATAGTAGTGCATCCTACTAAAACAGAGTTTCAGTAAATAGAATAAATTCACACCATGTCTTTTCAATTCAGTAGAGGAATTTCAACAGAAAAAAAAATTAGTTCAAAACTTGAAAGTCTGCTGCGATCCTTTACCATCACTCAGCTCATGTCAAGGCATTTCTCATAAAAATTAATGCATGGCTCACCTTTCACTTGAGAATTCTGTTTTGATACTACCCCCATCACATTGGATTTCAGACCCAAGTCTCACCAGGGCTGTTCACTCACAACGAAAATGAAGGGTGTCAAATTTCACGCACCTCAAGAGCAGTTACAGCCCTCAAATAGGACTGCAGGCATGAGCATAGGAATTGCTCTAATTCCTGAAATTTTCTAATTCTTTTCACCATAGATTAAAACAAATCCTTATCTCCACATGACAGCTCAATTTATTTCAGATTAGTAAGGTATTTTTATTGGGTTGTAATGTGGCTTAGGGATGGGGTTTGTAAAAGAATGAAAGGGGTTCAAATTTGAGAAGTCAGTAAAAGCAAGAAAGCGATTTGGAACTCAACCTTCTTCATTTCAGCACCTCTTCACTTTCTTTTTGAATTTTCATACTCGAAGTAATCAGCTTCATTAGCTTCTTATCTTCTTGTAGATTTTCAAATGAAGTGACTTATCTTTCTCATTCGTTTGCTCTATTTTTTTTTTTTTTCTTTTTGTATTTTTCTTAAATTTTTTTTTTTTTAATTTATTTATTGGCCGGAATGCCACAACACCACCAAATGAGTTTTCCTCTCTCTGAACCAAAAATCACACTAGCTCTACCTTCTTCCATTTCTTCACCTTTACCTTTTGAATTCTCAGAGTGAGGGTCAGGCTGCATTAGGTAAAAAGGGTTTTTTGGGTTTGAATTTTCTGGTTTCCATCAAAGAAACTGGGATCTTTAAGGCTCAAAGTGGGTGTATCAAGGGCAGTTCAAAGGGTACGATCTTTAAGCTCAAACTGTTCAAGGGATGGCCTTACTTCATGTCCTCCATGTCATGAGTGTTGTCAAGCTCTTTCAACTTGGATTTGCCTAACTTCTAGTGAGCAAAATTGAGTTCAATTAGTCCTTAGAGCAGAAGAATTTGCCAAGGCACTCTTCAAAGAAAAATTCTCAGGCCCAAATCTCATTGGATATGGCCTTCCATCAAATTTTCAGGGGTGTATCTTCACAATCTTCTCTTGTTTCAGGTTTACTACACATCAAAATTATTTTTCGAAAATTGATGACATTTGCCTCATGAAGCCTTTTAGACTACAGATTATTTTAGTTTCAACAAATTTTTAATTTCCGCTTTTCAAAAAAAAATCAAGTGAGAATTTACTCTAATTAATTTCAAACACTCCTTTTTAGCCTAGCTGCACTAGCATTAACTCATTTCATTGGCATACCTGCCATACCCCAAAACCTAAATTAAGCAGTGTCCTCACTATTTGATACAGTGAAATCAGGAGAGAGGCATGGGAAGAAAATATCGACACAGTAAAAAAAAAAACAAAAATTCATGAAGACAAAATTGTATTAATATGGCAAATATATACATGAGATAAGTTAGAAAGAAACTAAAACAACAAACTATCACATCTATTTATAGGCATCATCTGGCCAACCATAAAGGTCAGCCAGGTTTTTCAGCTCATCCTTAGATAAAGGAGCCTTTCCTTTAGATTTTGCTTTCTGTTGCAGGTTCTTTGTTGCCTCCTCAAACTGGGCAGCAGGTTGTTTTCCTTTTGGATCAACAGCAGCAATAGAATTTGAATCTGAATCAAAAGGAAAAAGGGTAGTGGGGTCCAATCCGAGAGCCGCAGCAACCTTCCTTCTTTCCTCCCTAGAGAGTAAGGTGAAAGAGGCGTCAGGTTGGGTTGGGGGCTTGGTGGGGTGAGCCTCTTTAGACTGGGCAGCAGGCTTCTTCCCTTTCTTGATAGAAGCAGCAGAGGGGGCAGATATTTTAGCAGTAGCTTTCTTCTTGGTGGGGGCCCTTTTAGATTTTGGAGGGGCAGGTTGAGTAGGGGGAGGTTCCTTGGCTGGAGGAGGGTGCACATCCACATGTGGGGTAGGAGGAGGTCGAGTTGTAGAAGGGGGACAAGATTGAGTGGAGGGAGGCTTAGTAGGAGGTATGGTGGCTAGAGGGGTAGGTTGAAAGGGTTAAGAGGTAAAGGAAGCAACATTTTTCTCCAATATGCCAATTTGTTTTGTGGCATAGAGCAGGTTGGCATTAGAGAGTTCCTTGGTGGCCTTGAGTATCTCCTGAGCATTGGCTAATTTCTTCTTGAGAAGCTCAGAATTCTTCTTCTCATATTTGGCAATTAGACTCTTAGCAGCTGCCAACTATTTTGCGGACTCATAACAAGTCAGGATTTCAGACCACCCTTGAGAGATATCTCGGAGCTTGTTTCTGTGCTCCAATTCTATGTTGGCAATCCTCACCTCATAAGGGGCTTCAAGGGAAGCTCAGAGTGCAGCCATCCCTCTCAGGACATCCCTTTGGATGTAAGGGTTGTCCCTCATGGCATACAACAGGATGAGGTAAGGGGGGATGTACATGTTTTGTCTAAGGAAAATGGACAAGGACAGGGGTGTATTGGATGAGGAGGAGGGGGTGGAGAGAACCAGATCCTCCCATGGATCGGTTTAGGTTGAGGCATCTTTGAAAACAGGTGGAGTGGGAGGGGGGAGTAGGTGATGGGTGATTCAGCCACTGCAGAAGCAATTATAGATGGTGATGAAGGGAGAGCAGATGAAGGTGTGGGGAGAGATGGGGCTGCTACCTCCTCATCCTGGGTAGCAGCCCGAGGTGGTGAAGCTATGGGTGAATGAGGAGGAGATAAATGTATGGGCACGTGGATAGGTGAAAGAGGGGAGGTGCAAGGGGGTTGAGGAGCTGGAGAGGATGGGGTAAGGGTGGATTGAATTGATTAGAGGCAGGCGCTCATGAGGGTTTGGTTGTCAGTGTTTATGGTCAATTGAGATTGAATGGACTATAGGAGTGAGAGAATTTGGGTGAATGTGTCAGGCATGGTGGGGGTAGACGGGACAGGTGTTGGAATGGGATGGAAAGGAGAGGAGGGTGCATGGTTGAAATGAGGGGGAGTGGGGCGTGGGGAGTCAGGAAGGGGAGTGTACTCATGAGCAACATCCTCCTCAATTGAAGTCATGAGGGCCATGAACCCGGTAGTTGTGAACTGGCCCACACCATGTCTATGCAGAGGGAGTTGTGGAGGGGCGAAATCAGAAATGGGTTGGGTAATGGGTGGAGAAGAAATGGTAGGGGTAAGCTCGGAGAATGTGGGAGGTTTAAGGACTTCAGGTTGGAAAACCTGAGTGGTGGGTGAAGGTAAAACTGGTTCAGAGGTGGGTGGAAAGGGGTCTATTGGAAGAGGGACTGATATAAAAGGAAAAAGCAACGTGGGTGGAGGTGTTGGTAATGGGACAGGTATGGTAGGGGGAGGGATGGATGAGGGTATCTCGGTCGGAATATCTGCTGCCATGGTAGTGGGTGCCTTCTCAGGCTCCTCCATTCCAACTGGCTTACTCTTCTTAATCAAAGTGAGACTGGTGGACCATTCCTGCTTTTCATACACTTTGATGGTCAGCTTCTCCATTGGCTCATTTCTCTTGATCACATACTTTCCAGTCTTGAGCAGACATGTGATGAGTCTGCAGAAGGGCAGACCTCCTCCCTAGCAAAAGCTTGTCTCTTCAGCACCTTGTCATTGATGTTCACCATTGTTTCAAAAATCATCTTAGGTGCATTCACAAATTGTCCCTTTGAACAGTAGTATAGGGCATCCACTAATGGGGCCCTTCTCTCTTGCAAGTGGCCAATGACATAGACATTTTTCCTCAAAATGGTATCAATGAGTCTTAGGGTAGGATGGAGGTCACTTCTCATCAGGGATTCACTAGAGCCCACTATTCTGTTCGTAAGTTATTTAGCCACTTCCCTAAATGTAGCCCCTATAGGTGCTCCCTCTGCTCTGGTGGATTAAAATTGATATGGGACTCCCAAAGCCATCCCAATGTCTCTGCAATCAACAATTAGTTGGCAGTCATCAATCAAGATTTCTAGTACATCCTCAGCCCCGAGCACCACCTTCTTTGTCAGGTTCTGGTACCACAATTTCACCAACCTAGGATACACATTTTCCTTTAAGGGTGAAAGCAGGGGCAATAATCCTTCTTTCTTCAAATATTCTAATGTCCCCTGGCACTCCCCAATATTGGCAAAATATGCCAAATCAAAATCTGTCTCAAGGACAAGACTCAAATTTTCTACAAACTCATTGGGGGTAGTTAACCCAGCTGGAAGCTCTACTGTAGGAGCAATTCTCTCTAAGGGTGGTTCCACCACAGGCTCCTAAATTTCTACAACTTTGACTTTCTTGGCTTTAGGGGCCTTCTTGGGTCTCTTCAGAGAACTTCCTCTTAATAGGTGGTTTGGAAACTGGCTTCGATTTAGTAGAAGATTTAGGGGTAGAAGCAGCTGGTCTCTGGAGTAGGTTTGCTAGGGTTTCCTCCAGCTCAGCCATTTACTCTCAGGGGATTGTTCACTCACCAACTTGTAATGGAATTTAGAGGTTAACAATTAGAACAACAACAGATTGGCAGTGGGAAGGCAACTTACCCCAAAATTCCTTGGGTTTAACAGATATCGCAATACACAGCTCCAATTTCTCCAAAATCAAATGCACAACACTCCTCTGTGCAAGCTCAATGCACGTACGAAATGGCAGATTGAATAGCTGAAGGTTCTGGGAGGATTTAGTGGAGAAGAAGGGAGGGGAAAGAGAGAGGAAGAGAGCTAGGGTTTTTGCCGAGGGTAGGGAGTGAGGCACAAATGACCTATCAACAGGTATATAAGGGGTGAAATACGATTTCGCTAGGATGCATTGGATGGTTTTGATAGGTTCATGCATCCTGTCGAAAGCTTAGCTGTCAAAGCTTTCAAAAGGGATGATTTGATAGGATCTCGATAGGTGAAACCATCCTTCTGACAGGCCTCAGTGCTTATCGAAACCATCAAATATCCTGTCGAAATCACCATGTGACCTAACGAAAAGTGGACTTGACCTATCGAAGGCTCCCAAAAATCAAATAAGGCTGTGTTTCTAGGCACTCTCAGCTTCAGCACTCAGCAGGCTCTTCTGCTGTGATGCTCTATAGTTTGTTTCGCTTGTGGCCAAGCTCCCATTATCTCAGGACAGCTGGTAATATTGAAATGATGGCCTAATATTTAGCATGGCAGTTTTTTTTTATTGCAGAAAAAAAAAATCAATTAACAACATAAACACCTAGAATAAAAGCAAAGTAAGGTACATATGATGCATACTGACTTCAGGGGCTAATCTGGAGGGTCTGGAAGGTCCATAGTTTCCTCAGGCTCATTAAACTTGGCACCTTTCGTGGATCTGTTCTGCAGCAAATGTCCATTCCCTGGGTGCTGTTTTGTATTAGTGAACCACACATTGCCCTGCATCAGTAGATGTGGATTTTTATGCACAACCTCCTCTAGTACATCAATGGAAAAATAGGTCTCATCTAGAGGAGGTTGATGAGCTATGTTGCACACATTCAGCTTTACTTTTATGTTGCCAAAGGAGACTTCCATGACTCCTGACCTACATTACATACAGGCATTAGTAGTGGCCAAAAAGAGCCTGCCTAAAATCACAGGTATGGAAGAAACACATTTGCTTGGCTCCATGTCTAGCACCACAAAGTCAGCAGGGTAAAAGAACTTGTCAACTCCCATAAGGACATCTTCAATGACCCCCATAGGCTTCCTTTCAGATTGTCAGCCGATTGCAAGACCACATGTGTGGGCTTTAACTTTCCTAAACCCAGCTTCTCGTATACTGTATATGGCAGTAAATTCACACTTGCTCCTAGATCTAATACGGCTTTATCAATTTGATGATCCCCAATGATGCAGGGGATAGTGGGCACTCAAGGGTCTTGAAGTTTTGTGGGGGTAGTAATAGACAACATTTGCTTTACCTTTTCTGCTGAAAAGACCTTCTTGGATAAGTGTATCCTAGACTGTCTTTTATGGGTGCATAATTCCTTCAGAAACTTGGTATAGGCTAAAACTTTTTTAATTGCATCCAGTAAAGGCAAGTTGATCTTTACTTGCTTAAAAGTTTCCATCATTTCCTCTATTTTACCTTACCCTTTATCGAAGGGGAAGGTGCTTGCAATGCTTTAGGAAATGACCAATGTGGGATTGGTCCCTCATTTGCAGCCTTAGCCAATTGGTGAACTTTCTTTTTGATTTTTCTCTTTTCTTGAGGGTCATCATTATCCTCTTTATTCTCATCTAGTTGCTCCTTCATGTCCACCAATGGTGGCCCTTGTTGTGTCCTTTCAAAAAGCACCTCTGTGCCTTTTTCAAAATTTCTCAAAGTCTCACAGCCATCTTGGTTACCAACCAGCCTTCCACTTCTTAATGTAGTAATGGATTTGGCTTCCTCATAGGTGGAGGAAACTTCACCCACTACATACTATATCCTTGGGTTATCCAGTGGTTGGCTAGGCAACCTCCCTTCCTCTCTCTTAGTCAATGCATTAGACAGCTGACCAAGATGGTCTTCTATCTTTTTGATGCTTTGGCTGTGAGAGTGCACAGTTTGAGTTAAGGGACCCAAATTCTACAGTGAGGCCAAAACTTGTTCCTCGAAATAAGGTGCTCTCACAGCTGGAGGGGGTGCAGGTTGCTGCACCGGCTGGCCCACAGGCTGGGTCATGGGCTTCTGGTAATGAGACTAGGGAACATAACTCTGGTGGTAGGGCTGAGCATTTCTATAGGGCATGGGCTATTGTGGCTGCTGCTGCTGGTTTGGGTATGCATCTTGTCTCCACCTCAAGTTGGGGTGGTTCCTCCATTGATACCTAGCAGCAGGCTGTTACTCATAGGACTGAGTTGTAGCCACATGCTCCGTCTGGACAGCTGATGGGCATTCTTCAATGGGGTGGGTAGGGGATTGGCAGATACAACATGCCTCCTCCACCCTAGCAGCCATGGGTGACTGCATTGCTCCATAAGCTTATCAAATTTTAGTGTCAGGCTGTCCACTTTCCTCTCCAAATCACTTTGCACATTTACCTCAAATATCTTCCCTCTGGTGGTATTTTCTTTCACCAATCTAAGAGGATCTAGGTCCCTAGACATGATCTCCCTCTGCATGAATTTCTCACTAATGATAGTAAACAACTCCTAGGCCTCCTCAGCAGTTTTATGGAGGTAGGTGCCACCACAAGAAGCATCTATCATGTCTCTGCTTTTCAAATCAATCTCTTGGTAAAAACTTTGAACCAATTGCCATTCAGGGATTTGATGGTGGTGGCATTTCTTTAGGAGTTCCTTGAATCTCTCCCAAGTTTGGTGAAAATCCTCAGTTGGATCTTGAGCAAATAAGATGATGCCCTTCCTGAACTGGCTGACTTTGGACATGGGGAAAAATTTGGCTAAAAACTGACATTGAAGATCACTCCAGGACTGTATGTTGTTGGGTGGAAGCATTGACAACTAGGTCTTGGCTCTATCCTTCAATGAAAAAAGAAAGAGTCATCCTGGTTGCTTCCTCCCCCAAACCTGTGATATTGAAAGTGGTGCAGAGTCCTAAGAATTCATCAATGTGTTTATAAGGATCCTCTTTGGTCAGGCCAAGAAATGAGGGTAGCATTTGGATTATGGAAGACTTTATTTCATAATTTCCTTGAGCAGCTGGGAACTGAATGCAGAAGGGGAAATTATAAACCCCTGGTGCATTAAATTCCTTGAGAGTTCTAGGCTGCTGTTGCTCACCCATTTATGGAAATTCAGCTACAACAGATGTGAGTGGAGTTTGTCTAGATCGGAGAAGCCTTTCAACCTCTGGATTGAAAGGGACAATCTGAGGTTGGAGAGTTCTTCTCCCAAACATACACCACTCAAGATCTAATGCAGAGCAATTCTTCAAACACAACAAACAGGAATAAAAACAAATGGCTACTAAACCTAAAAATTAACAGATCTGATAAATGAAGGGGAGTAGAGGGATGCAAACTCAAGAGCAGCCTCCAGCACAATGCTCCTCTTTCATAGCAGCTTCAGATCTGGTAAAATACAAACAGAATACTAGAAAATAGCAAAACTTACAAACAGAGTTAGAAAAAAAAATCAAACAAACTACTGCAGATCTATGGTCTAAACTAAATCAAACTTAGATCTATAAATTTTAAAAACATCTCTTTGGCAGCGATGCCAAAAAGTTGTTGGGGTATTTCAATGTGCTGATTTATTGTGTGATGATAGTAAAATAGGGGATGGATTCAGCACATCTAGAATATCCTAGGCCTGCAAGATACAGGGTCCTTTGTAGCAAGTTTTAATAAGTAAGGGAATGTCCACAGGGAGGTGAGTTTAAAATATGGTAAATCTCCATATCTGTAAGAGATCTGGCACCCTAACTAATTCTAAAGAGGCTAAGAAAAAGGGGAGAGGTTAAACAGGGTTGTCACTTGAACTAAACTATACTTGAAATGTAAACTACTGAGATCAAGTCTAGAGATCTTGATCTTGCAAATGGAAGGGTTTAAAAGTAGAAAATGGAGAAGAGCAGCTTGGAGATTGGTCTCACTGCGATCAGGTTGAGCTGATCATGTTACAGGGGTTTCAAAGCACACAAATCCCTCAGCTGGCTATACGCACAGCCGCAAGGTAGAAGGTTCCACTCTAAACCAAAGGATTTAACTGATCTTAAGGCTATGGTCTGTCCACTTTAATGGTCACAGACCATCCTATAGACTCCGTCCGATCTAAAGGTCTATGGTAGAAGAATCCAATTGAAACCAGAGATTGGACTGCTCTTAAGGCTATGATCTGTCCACTTTAATGGTCACAGATCATCCTATGGAATTCCTCCAAACCAAAGGTTTCAACTAGAGTATTAAAACCACTATAGATGCTATAATTTCTATGTCACAGAGACAAGAAACTACAGGGATATCGAATCTAGGGAGATCAGATGGTATCCAAGAGGTCTACCAGTTAAGTGGGTGAGCTTATCAACAGACTCCTCTACACAAATCTGATCGAGCACCAAATGAAACCAAAGGAACTATAAATCTAATTAAATTAATAGAAACAAAATTTACATTGCAATAAAACTCGCTCTATAATGAAATGCTCTCAAATATGTAGTCTGTGCAGCAATTAACCCATAATAACACTCAACCTTACCCAATTACAGATCTAACTTCTCTCTTCGCTGCTCCAAGGTAATTAGCCAACCATGGTTGAGCTAAAAGAGGGAAAATGGACTTTCTCTACAAGCTCTGATCTCCAGAAATTGATCCAAGTCTCGATCTCTGTCAATTGCAATTAGGGATCTCCATATATAGCTTTCTCTCTTATTTTTCCAGCCAATCTTCCCTTCTAGAAGGTCCTTAGAGTTTGTTAGAGTTCTGTTAGAGCACATGAGTTCGTTAGGGTTTCCTAGGGCATCTTTTGGATCATCGTGCCGGTCACCAATGTGCCTCGATTTGCATGTAATAGGTCACCAATTTGTAGTGTGTGAATCGTTGATTTTCTGAGAAGTTCTTCACACGACTTCGACAGGTTGAGGAAGCTTTCGACAGGTTCAAATGGAGCTTTTTGGTCCCTTCACTAGGTTCTTAGATCTCTTCGATAGGTTCCGATAGGATGAGCCTTCTCTTAAAGCTTTAGCATTCTCAGCCCTCTGCCTGGAGCATTCAACAGGTTGGGGAAACTTTTCAATAGGTTGGAGGACCATTTCGATAGGTTCCGCTCCCGCGTCTCCATCTTGATAGGTTCAGGAAACCATTCGATAGGTTCAGGAAACTATTTGATAGGTTCCTCTTACACCTCAGGTAGGCTTTCGATAGGATGGTTTCTTGGATCCTATCGAACTCCTCAATCCACACGAATCTATTCTTCTTCTGCCTTCAGATCCTATCGAAACCTTTCCAACTACACGAATTCCTCCTTTCTTTGCTTTCAACTCCTATCGAAGTCTTCATATGGCCTCTCGATAGGATATTTTCAGCCTGTTTTCACTTCCTTCACCTTACCCTGCTGTAGCCACGCGCTCCAAGGGCCCAATGGTGTGTAGCCCTCTTGTGTGCCATTGCTGGGTCTGCACTGTGCTGAGAGATGAACTTCTTTGTGTGGCATTCTTGAGTGATTTTCTGCATTTTTCCTATCTTTTATTGCTATCTACAAAATAGACTCAACAGAGGTTTATTAATGTGCTCACAGGTCCATCAAAGGTCAGGTTAAGGGGTGAAAACTAGCATTTTTCACTACTTAACAGGGGGCTAGGAGTAGTTTGGCCAGAGAAATAGCCAGGTGCATCTATTAGTTGCGCCAGGCAAAAAGGGGCACCAAAATAGCTTGGCGCGTGTATTAGTTGCGCCAAGTAAGACCTAGGGAGGGGTTTTAAACACCCGAGCCTAAGTAAAAGGGGTTTTTTCTCTTTTTTTTTCCAAAATTTTTTCTCCCTCCCTCTCCAAACTGAAATAGGACTCCTTCCTAGGATTCCCTAGGATTGATTCCAAGCGTGCTTCATTGTCGGTGTTCGCTTGCGCCGATTAAACACCCACTCTACGCTGGATCAAGGACCTAATTTCTTGAAGCTAATCACTTTAAACCCATTTTTTATTTGATCTTTATGATTCTTGCTTTCCTAGATGATAAGTGAATGATATTTCTTGCAAGAGTGATTATCTATGATTGGTTTGATCCTATTCCATGTGAATGATGCCCTATTTTTTTCTTGCTTCTTTTTATTTGTTTTTTCTTGAGTATTTCATGATTAGGGCATATATATATATAGGATTTAAGTGTGGGCATATCTCTCTTCTCTTTTTTTTTTTTTTTTTTTATAAAAGAGAAGTTTTATTGCTTTATTTTGCACCTAAAGAAGAGATTTTTTTATTTTTTTATTTTTTATTTTTTTACATAAAGAAGAGATTTTATTTTTTTTTGTTTTTGTTTTTGCATACATAAAGAGGACCTTTTTTTGTTTTTGTTTTTTTCATATAAACAAGAGAGATTTTTTGTTTTTATTTTTCATACATAAGAGGATTTTTTGTTGTTGTTTTGTTTTTGCATACCTAAACAATTGAGACTGGCAGGCATATAAGAGTAATAGTAAAAAAGGCATACTAACCTTCCTTTTGCCTGCAGCACAATGACTTCTTGTTATTGATCTGTTTTGATATTGTTGCTCATTTCTGGCCTAGAATGTCGAGCGACAAAAAGCACTTGTAGGAGGAGGGGGAAGAGTAAGAAGAGGGGTCGTAAGTGATCTACAGTTCTCGGGGGGAACAATTTTTTGTGGTGCAATGCACTTCCCATACTTGGTTCGAAATGCAAGACAAGGCCACCCCTACCAGTCTCCTTCACCTTCAATATACCCATATCTCCAATTTCGGGATCGCAGGCAAGGTAAATACATGAGTTCTGTTGTTCTTCCTTGTGCGATCTTAATATTTTCAGGATCTGATACCCCTTTATTGGATGCAGGACTTGCCTCCCATCACCTTCCGAGGAGGCTGGCTAGACCTTCAGTGCTTCTATCTCTACCTCCCTCTGATCATGAGGTTCCTTTTGGCACAGGCCGGTTTTGGGGACTTCCTTTCGTGCCCTGCTATGCGGGTCGACTCGGCCTATCTGAGAGGGCCTTGATTGAGCGCTTTCGCCTAAAGACCGTGACATTTCGTATGGCTATGGCGGAGAAAATTCTGACCCCCATCAATGATTACGGGGATTCGGATAGGAGGGCTACCGGTGGCTAACCTTCGCGTACCTAGTCGAGATGAGATAGTTCAATTGATCGAAGATTACCCCACCTCCGAGAATCTACATGGTGCTAAGGTTAAGATGTCATGACTGGATAGTCTGTTTGGTGATTACGAGTTGGTAGATCTAGGGCAGACGGATGTGGATATCCTTCTTGAGCTCGAGCGTGCCCTTTAGTTGGCTCGTATCTTACTCCTCTTCCTGTTGGGTAAGACCCTCTTTTCGAATGCCAGCGGCGGGCGAGTCTCATTGTCCCTGCTCAGTCTTATAGGGATCTGGGACATGTTAAGCAATGAAAAATAGTATTTTTCACCTCCTAACCTTACCATTGGTGGACCATTGAGTTTACTAATAATATGTTTTGAGTGTGTTTTATAGATAAGCAATAAATTGCAGCCTTAGTGCAGACATCCACTTAAAATGGCCAAAGAAGCAATTTGCTGCTGAACATGTGATCTTACAGCCCAAAGGTCAGCCAATCAAACAATCCACAGAGCCTTAGAAGTTTATGAGAATGTCATGAGCCCAACTGGATATGCTTGGGACCAAGTGCAGTTGCAAGGATTGAGGATTAAATCCACCAAGAAGTTACTATTGTGCTGATAGATAAAAGACAGCACACCAAAGATGTGTGCTAGCTAAGGAAGCACAAGGTAGTTCATGTCGAGAGGTTCTGGAGAGAAAACTCAAGCTGTCGAGAGGTTCCATGAACCTGTCGAGAGGTCCTGATGCTCAAAAGCTAAGATATCGAGAGGTTCCATGAAGCTATCGAGAGGGTGGGTGTTAAACATGAAGCTATTGAGAGCTCCCCAGTACTTGTCGAGAGGTTCTGGAAGTGTACTATAACCTGTCGAGAGGTATTGAAGAAGGAATGTGATCCTGTCGAGAGGATACCTGAAGGTGCAGGGGAAGTCGAGAGGTTCAACTGAACCTGTCGAGTAGTGCAAGACAACCTGTTGACAACTTACCTGAAGCTTTGCTCATTCTCACGAGGATTGAGCCAACCAGTTGAGCACTGAATTGAAGACCGTATAACAAGTCGACAGGTTGATTATAACCTGTCGAGAGGATGAATGAAGAACTGCATAGAAGGTGAGAATAGGCTCCAGTCCTATCGACTAATGTAACTCAACCTCTCGAGATGTCTCCAATCCTGTCGAAAGCCACATGACCCTATCGAAATGAAAACCAAATAGACACATAACCTATCGAGTGGTTCCTTGAACCTCTCGACACTCGAATTAAGAACTTCTAAGTTCCATTCACAGTAGTTGCCAACTTCAAAATTCGGTGCGTGAGTTCCAAGTCATGTTAATGATCCTTAGGGGTATTTTTAGAACACAAATGCACATGAATGGGAACCCTCTAACTGCATCACATGGACTTACCAGTTTTGGACCAATGAGAGAAGAGGTTCAAGAAGAAAAATTAGCCACATCAGCAGCTCAGAATAACAAAATTATTTTCTTGAGCTCTGATTGACTGAAACAGAATTGAGGACAAAGGAGAAGAGTATAAAAGCTTGAAGAATTCACAGAGCTAGGGATCAAGAAATTGAGAGAACAAGAGCCAAATCCGATCTTCATTTCCCTCCAAAAATTCCCTCTCTTTCATCTTCTCCCATTCTCTCCTTAGCCAATCATGATTGGCTAAACCTCTTCAGTAGCTAGGGTGAGGTCAAGAGCTACTGAAGAGGTTTAGCTCAAGCATCCACAGGGATATCCAATCTAGGAAAATCAAATACGAAAAAGTAAAATTTAGATCATAATTAATCTTTTCTCCATTTCCCCTCATCTTCATGTTTAATCAAATTTGGATCACTTGCATTAAATATTTGTAGTTTGTAGTAAAGTGACAAATCATAGAAACCTCTCTCCTCTTTCCTGTTTTGATTTAGCTTAAATTAGGATAGAATGCCTGATCTATCATAGATATGGAGATTTACCCCATTTCTAAACACATTTCCCTATGGATCTACCCTTACTTACCTATTAAAGCTTACTACAACAGCCCTAGTTCTTGCAGGACTGCTGCTTACCTTGGTCCCATATATATGTACTTTGCCCTTTTAATTGGATATTTTAACCACTTAATAATTGTAAGGTAAGCAAGACACCAGGATGACATGCACAGATACGACTAGGGTGGGGTTGGATATGTCGTTCTGATGTCTAGCCTAGCCCGAGCCTCATTGGGGCACTCGGAATCTGTTGTTGCCTTCTGGCCGGCGATTGAGGTAGCCATTGATCCCTTTTTTTACCTTCTTTGGTTTGCTAATTAATCCTCCATCATATTTCTGACACATCCTTTTCGTGTATGACACATCTTTTCTATATACTGTTCTTTTCGGATTTGGGGCTATTTGCATTTTCAGCCTGGGCGCCCCCTCCTCTATTTTGAGATATACACATATCCACTCATGAGAAATTAGAACACGCACTGCCGCAGGGATGTTGGTATGAAGCACCTAGAGATGGGCCTGAGGTCCTAATTCGACCTACTGATCCTGGAGCAGGTATGGCTATTCCTTTCTCTTCTTCAACACCTCCTTTTATGCTACCTCTTTTGGCTAATAGGACAAATTTTTGCTTGGACAAGTCATTTACGATCCTTATGTCGGTTCTCCCTTTTGGGATCGAGCAGTAATCGATTTGTCTCACCTCTTCATCGACCATCGCGTCGTATTCTTTTATCGAGATTGGGCCAGGGCCTACTATCTGGGAAAGCGAGTGGTCCATCAATACCAAGACCACTCCGCCGTACCGTAGGTTCCTCCCGTAAATGTTACAATACCTGAGAGTACAATCGAGGAGCTCACAACCAGATTTCTTCATCACGGGATTCCCATCGGCGATCTCCTCATGCCTGGGAGCTACCGGCTGTGGTACGAGTCCCTATCATACCAATCCATCCTGTCACGTTTCGTCCTTGGGGCTAATTTCCTACCCTTTGGTGGCCTGCGATCCCAGGTAATTCCTCTTTCTCTTTAGGCTAGTTTCCAATTAGCTTTCATCTTTTGTTTTGACTGACTGACACCCTGCTCTCTCTTGCAGTTCTACCGGCGAGGTGATTCTGATGATGATGATGAGATGGGGGTAGGCACAACTGAGGCCGTAGGAGCTGGTCCTTCCGATCCCTTTGGCACGGGTGCTTCTAGTAGTTCGCCTGTTGAGGTCCAGGGGACCTTTAGGCGCCTTGATGATGCTTTTTGGATAGGCATATGCATGACTGTAGATGAGCAAGCTTGTATCTCTGCTGAAACGATCCGGGTTCCCCCTCCCAAGTTGGTTCCTGGGGTAAGCCTTTCTGTCATAACCCCGACTCTTGGGAACTGTGCACATCACATACCATGCACGTGTGTTTGTGATTCACAAGGGAAAAACAATTAATATATATACACACTACATGTGTACCATGCACGTGTGTTTGTGGTTCACAAGGGAACCACAATTAATATATATACACATTACATGTATATGTGTGAAACACACTAGCTTTCACTAGATAAGTGGAGAGCTAAATAGAGAGAAGTCTCTCATTTGTGACCTAATTAAGTAGATAGAGAGGAAGTGAAATAGGGAGAATGAAGAGAGGACTTTGTAAAAGAGGGTTAGAGGTTCACTTATTTTTATAAAAATCGGTAGGTAATCTGGAAGGAAGATGGGATGAGAAGCTTTGGAAACCCTCCTCATTTGATTCAATATTGGATCAAGTCTACATAGAGTCTATAAATTGAGGTATGTTTAAATGCTTATGTATGCTTTAAATAAAGTATAAAGTGTTAGTGAATGGTTTTTTTTTTTTTTTGATATTAATAAGGCCTTAAATGGAGTGGGGAAAAAACTGGTTCTTGAACGGATCGAGCAATAATTTTGACATTCCTCGCTCGAGCGAGACCCATATTGAAGGGAAGTACTCACTCGTGCGAGCGTCAGATACTTCATTGTAGCCGCTCGAGCGATGAATAGTACTCGCTCGCCGAGAGTCGGGTACTTCATTGTAGCCGCTCGAGCGATGAATAGTACTCGCTCGCGTGAGGGTCGGGTACTTCATTGTAGCCGCTCGAGCGATGAATAGTATTTGCTCGCGTGAGGGATTAGTGTCTCATTTTTATCGCTCGAGGGAGGCCAAGTGCTCGCTCGAGCAAGGTTAAGTGATCGCTCGAGCGAGAAATAGTGCTCGCTCGTGTGACGCACTACTTGGATTTTCGACTTCTTTTTGTGGAGTTCATGGGAGCTATGGGTCCCAAGGGTTCTGGAGACCATTTTAAGTATATTATGAACACATGCAATGTAGGTTTGACGTGAGATCATTACGTGTAAACCTCTGCGAGAAAGGAGTGCATTGGATTTGCGTTGAGGTAGGGAATATCTTGAAACATGTACTTTAATTCGTCAAAATCATGTAAGTAGAGTAATTCTTGTGAATAGTCATGTACCAAATGTGATTTCAAACAAGAGTGTGTGTGAATTCAAAAGCGAAACCATGAGGTCCCCAAGGGATGTGTAAATCTGATAATAGGCATGTAGATAATGCATTAAATCAGTGGCATCCCAGGGATGCAGATGAAATCTAACGGTGAAACGAAAGAAAAGCGATAAGTCCTAATGTAATAAAATTAGCACTATCACGGTGAATAACTATATGTAAAGCACATTCGATATTTTTGCTATTTAAAGTTTGATTAGAATATCCCACCGACGTGGCGGGATACCCACGACTGACTCGGCAGGATATCTGTGACCAGTACGACAGCCAATCCGTACACTAGTAGCACATCTCAGGGATGTAGATTTGAGAATTTGACCCCGCCACCTAAGAGAAAGGGGCCTGGGTTGTATTGAAATTAAGAACATATAGCAAGTGTCTATTTAGACGACGATGGTGGGTATTCCATCGGGGCTCGATGCTATATTGCTCGGGGACTACTTAATTTAAGATTTAAGTGATTAGGACGAATCTGTAACTATACTAGTAAGATGAGAATAAACAAAGTCATGCAAGTAACAGTTGTATCTATCAGTTCATTCTCGATTATTTCAATTATTTTTCTTAGAAATTCCATCATATGAATTATGCTTTTAAACTATCCTAACATATATGTGAGAGCTTAATTTATATGTTCACTATGTTTTCCCTATTGAGCTAGGATGTAGCTCACCCCTTAGACTATACGTCGTAGGTTCAGTACTAGCGGTAGCTGAGGCTTCGGGAGATGTTGATCCAGAGGATTCGGATTACGTGTCCAGAGAAGAGTTAGAGCCTCCTCCTGAGGACTTCTTCTAGGAGACCCCTTGTGTACTTTGAGTAGT
Source organism: Chloranthus sessilifolius (assembly GCA_021018995.1). Taxonomy (NCBI): domain Eukaryota; kingdom Viridiplantae; phylum Streptophyta; class Magnoliopsida; order Chloranthales; family Chloranthaceae; genus Chloranthus; species Chloranthus sessilifolius. The sequence goes on from CM037596.1 coordinate 48,682,280, forward strand.
GAGTTGAGAGCATTTGTGCGGCTTGGTATGTCAAGCCTAAATTCTTAAATGTAATTAAGTACCATGAATTCTTTTGGCAAACCATCTAGGATGAACGGTTTATCACCGATGGTTCGTGTCGGTTCTTCTGCTCATGAATTGTCATGGGACTAGAACTCTCTTTTGAGTTTTCTTTTATTCATTTCAAATGCATGAAGACTTGCTTAGAGTAAACTCTTGTACTTTACCTTGTGGTTTATTGCTTGTATATACCAATGCTCCGTATAGGGTTATCGGGTATGGCATTGAGGGTCGTGCTGATGGCATGGATTTCAGGGTGCTAAAATTTGGGCTATCACAGTTGGTATCAGAGCCATTTCTTTTAGAATTCTAACAATCATTCATTTTGTCAGAGCATAGGGACTTCTACTAACGGAATCGTGGTTTCTCATGCAGACCGTTATGTTTCCTAGGGGAAGAGGCCGACCCAGGGGCGGTCATGATAGGAATTTGTGCAGTAGAGATGAGTTCATCTCGCATATGAACAGAGTGCCATTGGGAAATAGGGAGGTTCTTGAAGGTAGTGGCTAAGAGAACTAAGGTCAGGAAGAAAATCAGGATCGAGATCAGAGAGAACAAGATAGAGTGAGAGAAAGAAATGAAGAGAGAGAGGAGCGTCAGAGGATGATGCATACTATGGAAACCATGGCAACTGCCATGGCACAATAGGCAACATCCTTGGTAGCTCATATCACCCTCGTGCAACATCAGCTACGCCTCCTGTAGGGCCTATACTGCCAGTGGCTTCAGCATTTACCGAATTTAGGAGGATGAGACCTCCTAGCTTTTCAGGGCAGGCAGACACCATGTCAGCCGAGAATTGGCTGAGTGAAATGGAGAAATTATTTAGCGTACTGACATGCACGGAGGACGAGAGCGTCCGTTTGGCAGCTTACATGTTAGATGGGGAGGTTGGGCCTTGGTGGAAGTCTGTTTCATGAACTAGGGCTCAGGAAACTCCAGATATGCCCTGGATGTGGGATGAATTCGTTGAAGAGTTCAACAAACAATACTTCCCAGAAGTCATGAGGAATCAAATGGAGATCTAATTTTTACAACTCATGCAAGGGAAGATGACAGTAAGGGAGTATGGAGTGGAATTCATGAGACTTGATCGTTTCGCTCTAGATTACTTGATTTCTGATGTGATGAGAGCGAAGAGGTTCCAGCAGGGCTTAAGGCCGGATATACGAGGAGGAATTGCACCATTTCAACTGAAAACCTACAGAGAGGTCATGAGTAAGGCATTAGTAGTGGAAGAAGAAAATAATAACCGATACCGTCAGAGGGAACAGTAGGGAAGAGGAAATATAGATCAAGGAAGGACTGGGAACTACGAACCGTTGAACAAAAAGCTGAGATTTGTAGCACTGAATCAGAGACAACTATTTCAAGCAGGGTATGAGAGAACCGCACAACAGACCACTCATCAAAGATTTCCATTGCTTGCGTCAGGGAGACCGATGAGGTATGAGAGTCCTGCTTTTTCCACTGGAGCTACAGTTACACAAGGCTTTTCACGAGCTGCTTCTTCCATACCGAGGGAGACTTGTGCCAAGTGTGATAAGTCTCACAAAATGACAGATTACAGATAGGGGATACGAGGCTATTTTAAATGTGGCAAGATGGGCCACATGATTAAAGACTGTCCTGAGGTGAACAAGGATAAGACGGCTTCAGTTCCTATGCCATGTCCGATACAAACAAGGAAGCCGATTGTCGAAGGGAGAGCCTACGCGGTCACAGATCAAGAGGCTCAAAATACAAATGATGTGATCCAAGGTGAGATTTCTTTTAAATAAAGAATTTCAATTCTTGAAAACTTTAGATAGAGAAGGTGCATCCATATAGAAAATAGAAAAGAAACTGCATGTAATAATTCCTAGTGTGATGATAGACATTATATATATGTGTATGTATGATTAGGTACTTTACAAATTTATAAGAAGGGAAGCGATGTGACATATGAAGCTCGAGTGTTGATAGACCTGGGGTCTATCCACTCATTTGTTACCCCTTGCTTCACAAAGAGGATGAAAGTTGACCCAGAGGAGCTAGACTTTGTGTAAATGTGACTATCCCTACTGGGAAATCGGTTGATACTGGAAAGGGTTGCAACTCTGTGATCATGAGAATCATGGATGGAGACGTCTTTGAACTACCGGCGAACCTAATTTTGTTAGACATGCAAGGATTCGACGTGATCCTTGGCATGGATTGGTTGTCGACTCACTATGCGACGGTTGCTTGCAAGAACAAGGTCGTCATTTTCAGACCCAACACGACGAGATCATTTCGATTTCGAGGAGAGAGGTTGACGCATATGCCACTCATCTTGGCAGTCAGGGCAGAACGTTTGATCAAAAAAGGATGTAGTGGATACTTGGCATTCTTGAAGGAGCATAAAGAAGAGAAGAATGTTATCTCCGAGACAGCCGTGGTGAGAGAATTTGAAGATATATTTTAGAAGAAATTACCAGGATTACCTCCAGAAAGGGAAGTAGAATTCGCCATCGACTTAGCACCAGGAACGGAGCCTATTTCTAAAGCACCATATAGAATGGCTCCTGCTGAATTGAAGGAGTTGAAGGAACAGTTACAAGAACTTATAGACAAGGGGTCTGTAAGACCGAGCGTGTCTCCATGGGGAGCACCGGTCTTGTTTGTAAAGAAGAAGGATGGGTCAATGCGGCTATGCATTGACTATCGATAATTGAACAAACTCACTATTAAGAATCGATATCCCTTACCTGGAATAGTTGACTTGTTCGATCAACTACAAAGGGCTAAATACTTTTCCAAGATAGATATATGATCAGGATACCATTAGTTGAGAGTCAAGGCAGAGGATATTCAGAAGACTGCATTCAGTACTCGATACGGACACTACGAATTCCTAGTGATGCCGTTTAGGTTTACGAATGCCCCGACGTCATTCACGGATCTGATGAATAGGGTGTTTAAACCATACCTGGACTCTTGTGTTGTAGTATTTGTTGACGACATCCTGATCTATTCAAAAATAGGGAAGAGCATAAGAAGCACTTGAGAATAGCCCTACACACTCTACGTGAACACCAATTATACGCCAAGCTTAGCAAGTGCGAGTTTTGGTTGGAAGAAGTTAGCTTTTTGGGACATGTCGTCTCAAAACATGGTGTCACTGTAGATCCAGCAAAGATAGAAGCAGTGGTCAATTGGGAGCAACCAAAGACAGTGATCGGCGTTCGTACTTTCCTTGGATTAGCATATTACTATCGACGTTTCGTTGAAGGGTTTTCAAAGATATCTGGACCACTCACGAGGCTTACACGGCAAGGTTCAAATGGAGTGAGGCATGCGAGAAGAGTTTTGAGGAACTCAAGAAGAGACTCACTTCAGCTCTAGTATTAGCGATTCCTTCACGCAGTGGAGGGTTCGTAGTATATAGTGATGCTTCGTATAGTGGTTTGGGCTGCATGCTTAATCAACTCCGAAAGGTGATAGCATATGGATCGAGACAGTTGAAAGAGCATGAAAAGAATTATCCGACACATGACCTGGAATTAGCAGCAATCATTTTGGCACTGAAGATTTGACGACATTACTTGTACGGTGAGACTTTTGAGATTTTCACCGATCATAAAAGCCTTAGATATCTATTTACACAGAAAGATCTGAACATGAGGCAGCGCAGATGGATGGAGTTCCTCAAAGACTACAATTGTTCCATACAGTACCATCCAGGCAAGGCTAATGTAGTGGCTGATGCCTTGAGTTGGAAGGGTTCAGCTCAGTTGGCTAGTTTTGATTTTGGGTATGCACTGATGGAAGTTATTTGAAGATCTGGCACTATATGATGTGAACGTCGGGTCGCAAGCTACAAGAGCCTTCTTGGCTATCAGTGAGACCGGTGATATTTGAGCATATCCACGAGCTATAGATGAAAGACCCGGCGCTAACCAAGATTCGTCAAGATGTAACTGAAGGCATTAGATCTGAGTTCTCGGTCAAGGAGGATGGTACCTTATTGTTCAAAGGCCGTCTCTGCATTCCGGACAATGCCGAATTACGACGAACAATTCTTGATGAATCTCACAAATCCAACAATGCGATTCACCCGGGTAGCACAAAGATATATCAGGACTTGAAAAAGAATTACTGGTGGAGAGGTTTGAAGTAACACATGGCAGAGTACGTGTCGACGTGTTTGATGTGACAATAAGTGAAGATCGATTATAGACACCCCACGGGGTTATTGCAGCCTTTACCTATACCGGAATGGAAGTGGGAATCGATCTCTATGGACTTCATCGTTGGACTATCGCGTATTGCAAAAAGGTACAATGCCAATGCCATATGGGTAGTGGTTGATCGATTGACCAAGTCACCGCACTTCTTACCTTACACCACGATGTACACGGCAGGAAGACTTGCAGAGCTATATATGAAGGAGATCGTCTATTTGCATGGAATTCCTAGTAGCATTATTTTCGACCGTGACCCATTATATATATCAAAGTTTTGGAAGAAATTTCAAGCAGGAATGGGAACACGACTAGATTTGAGTACCACATTCCATCCACAAACCGATGGGCAGACGGAGAGGGTCAATCAGATCATCGAGGACATGCTTAGGGCGTGTATGTTAGAATTGCAAGGATCATGGGATCAGCACCTACCGTTGATTGAGTTAGCATATAACAACAGCTTTCAGAGGAGCATTGGCATGGCGCCATATGAAGCCCTTTATGGACGGCGATGTAGATCACCCATCAATTGGGAAGAAATCGGGGAGAAATTTGTTTTGGGACCCAAAATACTTGAAGATAATGCCACCTATGTCCGTATGATAAGGGCAAAACTCAAAGCAGCTCAGAGCAGACAGAAAAACTACGCTGATATCAAGCAGACGAGTGTAGACTTTAAGGTGTGTGAACATGTGTTCGTAAAAGTGTCACCTATGAAAGGGGTGATGAGATTTGGAAAGAGAGGGAAGTTGAATCCCCGCTATCTTGGACCATTTGAGGTTCTGGGTCGAGTAGGGGAAGTGGCTTACTGCATTGGATTGCCACCGTTATTTGATCAGGTACACAATGTATTCCACGTGTCTATGCTCAGGAAGTATCTTAATGACCCTAATCACGTGTTGAGCGACAAATCGTTTGAGATGCATGAGGATATGAGCATGATAGAGGAACCAGCAGAGATATTTGATAGAAAGGAGCAAGTACTGTGCACCAATGTTATTTCCTTAGTGCTTATTTGATGGAAGAATCATCCGGCGGAGGAAGCAACGTGGGAGCGTGAGGCAGATGTCAGAGAACAATATCCTAGTTTGTTTTAGAACGCTAGCTAGCTCCTTTTGTGTAAGTGTTATGATATGTAATATTTTGACCGTCAATGTGCGAAAAATGTTATCTTGAAATGGAAGAATAAGTTGGATTGAATTTTGAAAATTTTAACCTCAATTTTTGGGCGGAATGAACACTTCGTCAGTAAACTCCAAGTGCACGGCATGGGAAATCATGTGTGAGAAAGTTGCTAAATATTACGAGTAATACGAGTGAAAAATACAAGATTTAAAAGAACCAGAATAGCGTCTCTGGGTGACAACTTGCACTTGCTCGCACGAGCCACATAAGATTATAAGTAGTACACGTTCTGGACTTGCTCGAGTGAGGACTATTGACCGCTCAAGCGAGGACTATTTATCGCTCGAGCGAGAACTATTGACCGCTAGAGCGAGGACTATTTATCGCTCGAGCAAGAATTATTGACCGCTCGAGCGAGGATTATTGATCGCTCGAGCGAGGTCAAAGTATAAATGCAGAGGCCAATGACTGCTCGCCTACTTCATCTTCAAGCGAGAGGGGTTTGTGGTTGAGTGGAAGGAGGCTTTGGGTTTTAGGAGTTTGAAGCTTTTCCGTCCAATTCGAGCCGGATTCTAACAATCTGATCCGTCAAAGCATTTAAAAAAGGTGAAATCTACCCTAGTTCTACCTTATTTCATCGATTAATTTCTTTGTATATATCAAATGGCTTCTACAAGCCCTAACCCCTAACCTAGAAAATGGGTGGCGATTTGATCACCATCGTCTCGCAACAAGATGCCACAAGCGCCACAACCAACACCATCCCCATCTCGTGCCCCAATCCAATTAGACGATTGGTGGGGAGCGAATATCTTTGAGGCCGAATGGGAGATTCATCCCTCTTATTTTGGGGATCCTACGTCCACCCAATGGACCTCGGACTTCCTCACAAACAACCATCTTAGACCACTGTTAGAACCCTTTGGAGCTCGGTACTATCTGAGACTCGTAAGATTATTCTACCAAACTCTTCAATCGAACATGAACGAGGATATGATCCTCATGAACATAGACGGGAAACAACTTGTCTTTGGCAGTGCCGATGTCTCCACTGCCATGCAGTGCCCTCATACGTACACCCCAAGCCCACTCTCACCATTTTCAGGGAACGTAGGTTTCTCAACTATCATTGTCGATATTACTGGTGGCGCCACCGCATCCGGACAGTCGATTACTCGATTGCAGTTGCCGCCACATATGTGGTTTTTGGACATTATTTTTCAGAAAAACTTACACCTAATGGGCCATGATCAGGAGCGCCGCAAGACATTTTTACGGTCCCTGCACACAGCATTCAACAATCGGTGGTTTAGCGCCCCTATCGTTGTGATCAAGGGCATTATACATGCCTACAAAAGAAATGAAAAGGGTGCCATTCCACCACCCATCAACCGACTACCCTATGCCCCTGATCTCAGATTCACGAAATGGGAAAGAGGGTTTTCAGATCAGGGTGGATGAACTAGTGCTAACGGATAACACCGTCCCATTCCTCACCCAAGACTTGAGCCGAAACCTGAAGAGCCTCCAAAACAGTTTAAACAGGAAGCGGGATCATCAGATTTCCCGGCAAGTGGCCCAAACACCATCGACGGGACCGACGGCTCCATCAACTTCGTCTCCACAGCCCTTCCCTGCCACCGACAGCAGTATGATGCGGGAGATCCTCCTACAAGGGTCGGAGATCCGGTTACATCAGCGGTTCCAAGAGTCGCTCCTCATCGACCTCATGGGCCATGCATTTCCGCAGACGTACCAGGAGCGCATAGGTACTATACGAGGTGCTATCTTTGGCGCATCTAGCTCGGGTCCTACTACCAGGACCACTACAGCTGGTGCCACTACCTTAGGGAGGTTGTTGGCGATGATGATGATGATGAGGACGAGGACGAAGAGGATGATGATGATGATGATGAGGTGGAGTATGAGCAGGGTGACGATTAGGTTGTCATCTATCATTTCAAAAATTTGAAAATAGCAATGTAATATTTAATGTGATGATGTGATATTTTTGTTTAAAACAATCGTGACATGATTGTCACAAAAATTAGGGTAGATATGGTGATGACCTCAGTATTCATATAGATATACTTTTTGATCAAATAGGTCTATTTGGTACAATTTCTATGGAAATACTTGATTGTGTAGTAGTGCTGATTTTCTAGTTATACTAATTTTCTAGTGTATCGTCAATTTTCGAGGACAAAAATTTTATAAGGTGGGGAGAATGTCATAACCCCGACTTTTGGGAACCGTGCATGCCACATACCATGCACGTGTGTTTGTGGTTCACAAGGGAACCACAATTAATATATATACACATTACACGTATATGTGTGAAACACACTAGCTTTCACTAGATAAGTGGATAGCTAAATAGTGAGAAGTCTCTTATTCGTGACCTAATTGAGTAGATAGAGAGAAAGTGAAATAGGGAGAAAGAAGAGAGGACTTTGTAAAAGAGGGTTAGAGGTTCGCTTATTTTGATAAAAATCGGTAGGTAATTTGGAAGGAAGATGGGATGAGAAGCTTTGGAAACCCTCCTCATTTGATTCAATCTTGGATCAAGTCTACATAGAGTCTATAAATTGAGGTACGTTTTAATGCTTATGTATGCTTTAAATAAAGTACAAAGTGTTAGTGAATGGTTTTTTTTTTTTTTTATATTAATAAGGCCTTAAATGGAGTGGGGAAAAATTGGTTCTCGAACGGCTCGAGCAATAATTTTGACGTTCCTCGCTCGAGCAAGACACCCATATTGAAGGGGAGGCTCGCTCGAGCGAGGCATCGCGTGAGCTTCAGATACCTCGTTTTAACGAGGGTCAGGTGATTCATTGTAGCCGCTCGAGAGATTAATAGTACTCGCTCGCGCGAGGGTTGGGTACTTCATTGTAGCCACTCAAGCAATGAATAGTATTCGCTCGCGCGAGGGATTAGTGTCTTGTTTTTATTGCTCGAGCGAGGCCAAGTGCTCGCTCGAGCGAGGTTAACTGATCGCTCGCGCCAGAAATAGTGCTCGCTCGCGCGAGGCACTACTTGGATTTTCAACTTCTTTTTGTGAAGTTCATGGGAGCTATGGGTCCCAAGGGTTCTGGAGACCATTCTAAGTATATTCTTAACACATGCAATGTTGGTTTGACGTGAGATTATTACGTGTAAACCTCTGCGAGAAAGGAGTGCATTGGATTTGTGTTGAGATAGGGAATATCTTGAAACATGTACATTAATTAGTCAAAATCATATATGTGGAGTGATTCTTGTGAATAGTCATGTATCAAATGTGATTTCAAACAAGAGTGTGTGTGTAAATTCAAAAGCGAAACCATGAGGTCCCCAGGGGACGTGTAAATTTGATAATAGGCATGTAGATAATGCATTGAATCAGTGGCATCCCAGGGATGCAGATGAAATCTAACGGTGAAACGAAAGAAAAGCGATAAGGCCTAATGTAATAAAATTAACACAATCACGATGAATAACTATATGTAAAGCACATTCGATATTTTTGCTATTTAAAGTTTGATTAGAATACCCCACCGACGTGGCGGGATACCCACGACTGACTCGGTAGGATATCTGTGACCGGTACTGCGGCTAATCAGTACACTAGTAGCACATCCCAGGGATGTAGATTTGAGAATTTGACCCCGCCACCTAAGAGAAAGGTGCCTGGGTAGTATTGAAATTGAGAACATATAACAAGTGTCTATTTAGACGACGATGGTGGGTATTCTATCGGGGCTCGATGCTATATTGCACGAGGACTACTTAAGTTAAGATTTAAGTGATTAGGCCGAATCCATAACTATACTAGTAAAATGAGAATAAACAAAGTCATGCAAGTAACAGTTGTATCTATCAGTTCATTCTTGATTATTTCAATTATTTTTCTTAGAAATTCCATCATACGAATTGTGCTTTTAAACTGTCCTAACATATATGTGAGAGCTTAATTTATATGTTCACTGTGTTTTCGCTATTGAGCTAGGATGTAGCTCACCCCTTAGACTATACGTCGCAGGTCCAGTACTAGCGGCAACTGAGGCTTCGGGAGACGTTGATCCAAAGGATTCTGATTACGTGCCTGGAGAAGAGTTAGAGCCTCCTCCTGAGGACTTCTTATAGGAGACCCCTTGCGTACTTTCAGTAGTGAGTTGAGAGCATTTGTGAGGCTTGGTATGTCAAGCCTAAATTCTTAAATGTAATTATGTACCATGAATTCTTTTGGCGAACCATCTGGGGTGAACGGTTTATCACCGATGGTTCGGGTCGGTTCTCCTGCTCATGAATTATCATGAGACTAGAACTGTCTTTTGAGTTTTCTTTTATTCATTTTAAATGCATGAAGACTTTCTTAGAGTAAACTCTTGTACTTTACCTTGTGATTTATTGCTTGTATATACCAATGCTCCGTGCAGGATTATCGGGTACGGCCTTGAGGGTCGTGCTGATGGCACAAATTTTGAGGTGTTGAAATTTGGGCTGTCACACTTTCCTTTTATGTATGTTTGCCCTTTTTTAGAGATATGCCTATATCAGCGCTTGTGTAACTGATGTCTTTCCCTTTGGTGTGCAGGACTATGAGTCGGCCGTGAATCAAGCAGAAATTACTGCAACATCATCGGCCTCCGGAAAGTTAAAGTGGTGAGTGTGATATTGCCTGGTTCTCTTCATTGCTTTGCCGTTTTTATCTTTCGATCGATCCTAATTGATCACTTTAGGTATGACTTGTAGCGCGCTCGTGAAAAGGAATTGCGCTCTTTGCTCAACTGGCTTTCTCAGGTGTGGGCCTGAGTGGGGGATGTTCGGACCTATCAGAGTTCTTCGAACTGGCGTAAGAGGTCCAGGGGTGCTGCTAGAGATTAGGCTTTGCTTTAGGACTTTCGAACTTTAGATTTTCTGGGACATGTTTATTTTTGGATTTTGGGAATGTGTAATGGATGATATGACGTTGTATTACTTTTGATGGTTTTCTCAGCTTTTCAGATGAATGTTAGCGCCTTTTCTTTTAATTGCATGCTCTATCTCTCCTCTGCTTGTTATAGTGTGTTAGATTGCTTGCAGGATGGGTTTGATTTTACCGAAAAGGATGGCCTTCCGTGCCACATGATTTGTTAAGGTTCGGCCCTTATTTCCATGCTCGTGTAGGTCTTTCCTGCACGAAAACTTACATAAGTTAGATGTGCCTAAAAAATTTTCCCTGCAAGTGTGCTTTTTCAAGTAAAAGGGAAGAAATGCATGCAAGCTGGCCAGGGGACCAACAAGGACAAACCCTCCCCAACCCTCATTCATTTTTTTCTTGTGGGGGGGGAGGGGGGGGGGGGGAGATTGGCTCTGGCGCAACTATTACATGCGCCAGGCTAATTCTAGGGAAAAGTGGCTTGGCGCATCTAATAGATGTGCCAGGCCAAACCTTGGGAGGGTGGGGCCTTTATAACCCGAGGCTGCACTATTTTCCTCCTCTTTTGGCTCAAGTTTGGTATTTTTGCTGCTTTTTTTTCTCTCAAGGGTGGGTGCATCGTCCTACATTGCATTTGTATCCTTAGAACATTCTTTGTATGTCAATGGACCCACTTTCCCTCTCATGTGGGGAACGGGACCATTATACTTCCCTCTTTGGGCCCGAGGCCCAGTTTTCTAAAAAATTGGCTTGAGAGCTTGAATGAGGGTGAGCTCGTGAGTTTGGATCAGCTTTAATTAGTCCAACTTTCATCCTTCCTCGAAGTCCCTCCACTTTGGGATTTTATACACGTCGCGGCCTCCTCTTGGGAAGTGGATATCCATGTTCTTCGTTTGGGGAGTCATGTGTTGACCCCTACACTGGAAGAGCTCTCCAATTTGTCAGGTCTGAAGCTACATAGAGGCCTTGCCAGAGTGACACCGAAGCCAGGGTATGCTAAAACCGTTCACATGACTTTAGGCTTGAAAAAATATGATTATGAGAAAAGTCTCATTGGTGGGCCCACCAGGTGTTTGGTGAAATTCGTAAGAGAACTTTTTGGTGACGAAAGCTTGTGGAAGTTGTCGATCAGGAATGCTTATAATGTGAAGGCTTTCCCTCTCGATCTTATCTCTGAGGTTCTCTTCTATACGGGGGGTGAGAGCTTCTCACTGGCACTTTGCGATGTTTTGGCAGAATTGGAGGCAAGCCGCTCTGTGATGCATCTAGTCCTGGCACAGCTCTACCGCTACCTTGATGTCTTTGCTCTAGGCAAGGTGAAGTGCCTTACGAGATGTCTGCTTCTATTCTAGGTTTGGCTTGGGGAGCGCCTTGCCATTTTGGGGCCCGTTCCTTACTTTTATGCTGCTCGTGGTGAGGTGGCCCACTGCTTTTTAGGTTGATGTCACATGCTACCCTAGGGGAATTTCCAAGAATTGAAGCTTTAGCTGGCAGATGCTGAGTTGGTATGGAGGCTCCCTTGGTTAGACCCGACCTTCCCGGTAGTCCGCTCTAAAGATTGTGAGGGCATCACTCTCCTCGGCCTGACTGGCAGTACCTACTACTTCCCATTTCGGGTGCTACGTCAGTTTGGTTGTTCTTAGCAGGTGCCTTGTGCCGATAAACCTCCCCTATGCAACCTGATCTTTTCTCGAGGGTCTTCGGAGACATGGACAGGATAGCTGCTCTCTGGGAGACGCGTCAGTTGATGCTCATGTGTGACTTAGAGCAAGGGAGTTCGGTTCTGTCCTCCCTTGAGTACAAGGCCTGGCTGTTATCCGAGAGGTCTTCTGTTGGTCACTTGGATCAAGCAGAAAGCAGTGACGTAGGGGGACCCTGGCCAAAGGAGTTGGTGCTTCAGGCCCGCATTGAGCTGCTAGTGGACGAGAAACGAGTTCTGCATGAGTATTCAAAGAAGCAAAAGATTAGAGCAGAAATAGTAGAAGTCAGAGAAGACGCAACTGAGTGTGAGGTCCTTCGTCTGGAAGGTACCTTAGGTGACGCTCATGGGGCTACTGATGCTTCTCGGAAGAATTATAGGAGTTTTCATGGTCACTGGATGACCGAGCGACACGCTCAGGAGGTTGTTCTACGTGCAGAGATTCGTGCCTTGAAGCATGAGTTGGGTCACTGATTCCATCCTGCACACATCTTTTTACACAGATCAAACATAGAAAGGGGCATTAGAAACCCCTATGCAAATATATTTTCTTGGTACACATACTTTTCTTATGTTTTTTGTTATTTTTCTACTTTTGTAAAAAGAAAAGGAAGAAAGGAGCTAGTCATCACATAGATTATTTTTTGAGATGTGGTATAAGCAAAGATACGAGTGGTTTTTAGATTCTCTAAGGACCCATGAGAACCAACCGTGACCCGGTACAGTTCGCATCAGTCATGTCGTTAGGTCCAGAATCACTAGTACTGTTTGTGATTGTCTTTATAATCAATCTTGACTGATGTTGTGGTGTTCACAATGACAAATCAGTATGGCCCCAAGATTTAGAGGTAGAGGCAGAGGTAGGACGGTGCCTTTAGAGGACATTCCTGAAGGTGTCGGTACATCAAGGGGAGTTGCCTTCGCATACGGTTCTAATGCAGTCCCTATAGGAGCCGGAGTTGATAGAGGTCAGGGTGAAAGAATGGAACAAGTGTTGGAAAGTCTGGCCACCAACATTGCTCTGCAGACCGCATCTATGGCTCAGCAGACTGCTGCAATCGCCCAGCAAGCAGAGCTGATTTCTGCTGGACAACAACAACAATCATCAGGATTTGCCGAATTCAGGAGGATGAGACCTCCAAATTTTTCTGGACAGACCGACCCGATGGAAGCTGAAGGTTGGTTGGATGAGATGGAAAAGATCTTTGAGGTGCTTCAGTGCACCGATGTTGAGAAGGTTAGATGGGCAACCTTCAAACTGGATGGACAGGCTGGACCATGGTGGAAGTTCGTGGCTAGACACCGGGAGCAGGAGTTTCCCAATACTCCTTGGACATGGGCTGAGTTTATCGAAGCGTTCAACGATCAGTACTTTCCCAAGATCGTTAGGCATCAGATGGAAGTTCAGTTCATCGAGCTGAAGCAGGGGACAATGTCAGTGCGTGAGTATGGAGATGAGTTCACGCGACTTTCAAGGTTTGCACCTCAACATGTGGCCACCGATATGATGAAGGCCAGAAAATTTCAGTTGGGTCTTAGGCTGAGTATACAGGAGAGCGTGGCTATGTGGGAAATGGAAACATATGGAGGAGTACTGTCAAAGGCCCTCATAGCAGAGGAAGAAATTCAAAAGCGGTTTTTGAGAAGCAGTCAGCCGAACAAGGACAGGGTTGTACAAGGGCAGTCAGGTACTTATGAAAATAAGAGGGCCAAGTTTACAAAGCCGCCAGTAAACCTTACTCAACCTGCATTTTCTAGACCAACATTTTCTTCTGGACCGACCCCTTATCAGAGATTGGCAGCATCATCACCTGTGCAATCCGTACGACCAGCGGGTTCTAATGCTAGTGGAGCTTCAGTGGCACAGGGATCCTGTTAAGTAGTGAAAAATACCATTTTTTACCTCTAAACATGAGCCTTGAAAGACCCTTGAGAAGACTAAATAAGTGCTTTAGTGTGCATTTTACAGCTAACCAATCAGACAGGTCCAAATCCGAAAAGCATCCCAAAAAGATCAAAAAGCTGACAGCTCATGTCAAGTTTAAAGAAGGAGTGAAGAAACAGCCTCAGCAATGGCTAAAGAGGGTCTAAAAGAGCAGACAAAGACCTGAAGCAAGAGAGAGTTCAATTCGCAAAGAACTTCTACTATTCGCAAAGAAGAATGGGAGCCTAGAGTTCAATTCGCAAAGAACTTCTACTATTCGCAAAGAACCTTGAACTTTGCGAAAAGAAGAAAACACTCCTCGAAAAGAAGATTGAACTTTGCGAACAGAGCTTCAGAAGTCATTGAACTTTGCGAAAAGGTCCCTGAACTCTGCGAAATGGCATTCGAGGGATTTGCATCGTCCAAGGGTATTTCAGAAACTTTGCACGCAGCGCCCAATGCAATCAAAAGACCAGAACATTGGAAGGTTCCAATCAAGATCCGAAGGCATATTCCAACCCATGTGAGCGCCCAAAGTTAAATTACTCGGGAACTTCCGAAGCTCAAGCAAATTTCAAACCCATAATAATTGATGCTTCGCTCTGATTGGTGAACAGATCAGCGATTCGATTGGCGAAACAGATCTGGATCCCGTGCTCGACTCCTATTGGTTGATACAGATCTATCCAATTCGATTGGTTGATACACATTTGAGTGGCTTAGGGAAAACTATAAATAGACGAACCATTTGCCCAATTTGGGTATCCAGTTTTAGAGTTTTCATCTCTATTTCCTCATTCGGTCGATAGCTTATCCGAACCCCAGTAATCCTTCTTGTAGTTTACCTTTGAGAGCCATTGTGAGTGATTTGTACTTCCAAGTTCGGATTCAAGATCGTGAAGTCTAGGGCTCTCGAGAAGCTCAGATCAGAAGTCCGAGGGCTCTAAGAAGCCGTGCTCTGTAATTGTAATTTTGGATTTTAAAAGGTTGCTGTAATTTGTGTCTTCTCCATTGGAGTCATGTCGAGGGTTCTGAATGTTCACCTTAGTGCATTAGACTTCTTTAGATTCACTCATCCGCATGCAACTTCCCTTAATTCATCACCCTAATTAGCGTTGGTAACCTAATTCTAGCGGCATTTACAAATGATGTTCATGTTACGAACTAAAGAATAGGCCACGACTAGGCAGATGTGATCTGTGACCATTTAAGTGGTGAGATCCACGACTAAACCTATTCCTTAATTGGATTTATTTCTCTTACATACTGTCTTTGGTAGCCAGATGAAGATTGAATCTGCTCTGTTGAACTACAGATTCTCCATTAAAATTCAGAGGCTAAAGTACATGAAGCTATTATTTATGCATTTGTCTTATTTTAAACATCTCCCCAACTCGGATCTGGATCATGTAGTTAGTTCTTTTCTTTATTTGCTTATAGTTAAACGTGACAAATTCAACCTCCCATCTTATGTGCTTTGTAGATAGGATCAGAGGCCAGATCTGGTAGCTCAGATCTGGAGGTGTATCTTAAATTTTAAATCAATTCCCTGTGGACGATCTTTTACTCACTTACATTTAAAACTTGCTACAATTGGCCCTGATCTTGCAGGCCAGTGTTAGCCCCAATGTGCTGATATCCCTTTCATAAGTTAACATCCATATAACCTAGCATTCTTTAATTCTTTAATTTTTTATTCATAATGCACACAATTATGGCACACTTGGAGCGACAACAGATCCTCTCGTGCACCATCTTTTGTTTCGGTCACTATGTACCTAAGGTGCGGGAAACCACACAAGACCGAGGATTGTAGGAGGAACACTGGAGCAGGTTTTCGGTGTGGCGCAATCGGGCACATGGTTAAGGATTGTCCTCAGGAGGACAAGGGAAGAACTAGTTCGGCTTCTACTCAAAGATCGACCCGACCTACTGTTCAAGGTCGAGCTTATGCCGTGATGGCTTAAGAAGCCGAAACATCGAACGACGTGATCCAAGGTATTATTAAAAGTTGAGATGTCTTCTTATTTTATGTGTTATATATAATTGCTTGATATTTAATAAATTTTGTTAATAAGTTATGGATGAACACACATGCTTAGAAACTTTTAATTGAGACGCTTGTCTAAACTAAGGTACCCTTTTTATGCATCGGGGGAGCGATGTAAGCAAAATCGAAGCGCGAGTGTTGATAGACCCTGGGTCTACACATTCTTTTGTTACTCCATTGTTCGCTGAGAAGTTGGGAATCATTCCCAAGGCCCTTGATTTCATCTTCGCAGTGTCAATTCATACGGGCAACTCAGTGAGCACCGATACCATGTGTCAATCAGTGATTGTGATGATCGAAGACCACGAGACAGTGGCTGATTTGATCATTTTGAGCATGGAAGGGTTCGACGTGATACTAGGGATGGATTGCTTATCTACTTACCATGCGAGCGTGGATTGTCTTCGAAAGATTGTAACATTTCGCCCGTCGAAGAGAAAATCTTTTCGATTTTGCGAAGTCAAATCTTATGTGATACCGTTTATCTTTGCCATTCGAAAGGTGATGAGAGCGAATTGTTTGGTTATCTGGCCTACTTGCAAGATCATAAGGAGGAGAAGAAAAATATTGTAGATATTACGATTGCTTGCGACTATTCAGATGTTTTTCCTAAAGATCTACCGGGATTACCACCTGACAGGGAGATTGAGTTTGCAATTGAGTTAGCGCCGGGTACTGAACCAGTATCAAAAGCTCCGTATCGAATGGCGCCTGCAGAATTGAAAGAGTTGAAGGCGACTTGAGGCGCTAGATAAGGGCTTTATTAGACCGAGTGTGTCACCCTGGGGAGCACCGATTCTATTTGTAAAGAAGAAAGACGGTTCAATGCGGCTTTGCATCAATTACCGCCAGCTAAATAAGTTGACAATTAAGAACCGTTATCCACTTCCAAGAATTGATGATCTGTTCGATCAGTTACAAGGAGCAAGGTTCTTCTCGAAGATCGACTTGAGGTCAGGCTACCATCAGTTGAAAGTTAAGTCCGAAGACATTCGAAGGCGTGTTCGTAACCCGATATGGGCACTCGAAGTTCTTGGTCATGCCATTTGGGTTGACAAACGCACCAAGGCCATTTATGGACTTGATGAACCGGATATTCAAGTCACATTTGGACAAGTCTGTAGTAGTTTTTGTAGATGACATCCTCATCTATTCAAAGACGCGAGAAGAACATGAGCAACATCTGCGAGTGGCTCTACAAACCCTTAGAGACCATCAGTTATATGCAAAACTTAGTAAGTGTGAGTTTTGGCTTGAGCAGGTCAGTTTCCTAGGCCATGTTATCTCTGAGACTGGTATTACAGTTGACCCAGCCAAGATTGAGTCAGTGATGAATTGGGAACAGCCAAAGATCATTACGGAGGTTCGTAGTTTCCTCGGTTTGGCAGGATACTACAGAAGGTTTGTGGAGGGCTTCTCCAAGATATCAGGTCCTCTTACACAACTTACGAAGAAGAATACTAAATTTGATTGGACAGAGCAGTGTGAGCAAAGTTTTCGGGAACTCAAGAACGATTGACTCTGCGCCAACTTGCTATACCATCGTGCAAGGGAGGCTTTGCGATACAAAGGATGCATCATATGGGGGTTTAGGGCAGTGCTTAACCGAATGAGAGAGTCATTGCTTATGGGTCTAGACAATAAAAGACCATGAGAAGAATTACCCGACACATGATCTTGAGTTGGCGTGAGTGATTTTTGCTCAAGATCTGGAGGCATTACCTTTATGGGGAGACCTTGATATATTTACCGATCATAAGAGCCTCAAGTATCTCTTCTCACAAAAGGAGTTGAATATGAGACAGTCGATGGATGGAGTTTTGAAAGATTATGATTGTATCATCCAAGTACCACCGGAAAGCAAACGTAGTGGCGTATGCGTTAAGTCGGAAGTTCTCGCTTTCGTTATCACATCTCACCGCAAGTGCGAAGATGGCATCTATTGGAAGATATGGCTCTAAGTAGCATGAGATTTGGACGTAAAGGTTCAAAGGCGTTAATGGCTACCGGTGATTCG
Source organism: Chloranthus sessilifolius (assembly GCA_021018995.1). Lineage (NCBI taxonomy): Eukaryota > Viridiplantae > Streptophyta > Magnoliopsida > Chloranthales > Chloranthaceae > Chloranthus > Chloranthus sessilifolius. The sequence goes on from CM037596.1 coordinate 48,700,263, forward strand.
CTCCACCCTCTATGAGAACATTCGCGGACTTTAGATGACGGATGATGAACTTATATGGCTATCGACGATGTGATTGGGGGAAGCAAAATAGATTTTTCTATCAAAGATGATGACACTTTGTTGTTTAGAAACCGGGTATGCGTACCAACTAGTACTGAGCTTCGGGACACTATTTTGGAAGAGGCTCATAAGTCTATGTACGCTATTCACCCTGGCAGTACCAAGATGTACCAGGACTTAAAGAAAAGCTTCTGGTGGAGAGGTTTAAAGAAAGATGTCGCTGTGTATGTCTCGAGATGTCTTGTGTGTCAACAAGTAAAGGTGGATCATTGAAATCCGGCAGGACTGTTCCAACCACTACCGATACCTGAGTGGAAATGGGAGGCCATTTCTATGGACTTTATTTTGGGATTGCCAAGAACATTAAGAAAATACAATGCCATCTGGGTCATTGTGGATCGATTGACTACGTCTGCACACTTCCTTCCTTATAATACGTCGTATACCGCCAACAAGCTCGCAGAATTATACATCAAGGAGATAGTTAGGCTGCATGGTATACCGGTCAGTATCGTATCCGATAGAGACCCAATGTACACATCTCAGTTTTGGCAACGATTTCAAGAAGGAATGGGCTCTAGGCTCGATTATAGTACAACATTCCATCCTCAGACCGATGGGCAGACTGAGAGGGTGAATCAGATTATAGAAGATATGTTACGTGCTTGCATGTTGGATTTTCAGGGGTCATGGGACCAACATTTACCGCTGATCGAGTTCGCCTACAATAACAGTTACCAGGCTAGCATCGGCATGGCACCCTACGAAGCTTTGTATAGACGACGGTGCAGGTCTCCGCTTAATTGGGAAGAAGTGGGTGAGAAACTCATTTTAGGCCCCGAGATCGTGGAGAATACAACCGAGACAGTTCGGTTAATCCGTGAGAGACTACGCATTGCTCAAAGTCGTCAGAAGAGCTACGCTGATCTGAAAAGAAACCATATTGAGTTTAAGGTGGGAGATAACGTATTTGTCAAAACCTCTCCTACAAAAGGCGTGATGCGTTTTGGGAAGCGTGGGAAGCTGAGTCCGCGCTATGTTGGACCTTTCGAGGTATTGGGCCGAGTCGGCGAGGTTGCCTATCGAGTAGCCTTGCCTCCGCAGCTATCAGAAATGCACAACGTGTTTCATGTGTCCATGTTACGAAGATATGTTAAGGACCCGACACACGTATTGGACTACCAGCCCATTGAGCTCCAAGAAGACCTATCCTTGGTTGAGGAACCGATACGAATCTTGGATCGTAAAGAACAAATCTTACGGACAAAGAGCATTCCCTTAGTACTCGTGAAGTGGCGGAACCATTCTTCAGAGGAAGCCACATGGGAGCGTGAAGCGGAGATTCGCGAGCAATTTCCACAACTTTTCGAGTGAAGGTATATTGTAAACTATAGTTATGTAAGAAAACCATACGTACCTTTAAATTCTTGAATTTACTTCTTTAAAAAATTCTTTAAAAAAAAAAAAAAAGGGGATAATTTCTTCAAAATCTTCAATGTTAAATTGGTTCATAACATCGATGCTTTACATATATATCTATAACGATCACACAATAAAATCTTAAATGTCATATTTATTCATTCTCGGTTAGAACCGTATGTCTGTTGGAACCCGTGTCATCAGTTAGAACATGTTACCAGGCACGTGATCATGCTTTTGAATAAGTGTTCGATTCTGACATCTGAAATTTCTGCTCAAATAATTACCAAAAGGGTGAGGTAGGTGTGTGTGCTAGGTTTGTGTCATGGTGAAGTATATTTCCAGGCACGTGAAACTTAGGAAGGTATGCATCCATGTACGGATGTAATCCTCTATGGCAGTATGGGATGCCACACGCAGTACATCCAGGTTACTACGGATCCCGACCCTTGAAAGCGTGCTTAGTGAAGCCTACCGCATCGCGACCAAAGTTCTTTGACTTTAGACTGTTTTGATTTTACTTTATACTGGTGTTAGGATAAGGACTTACCGCAGTTCAGTTTAGCTATCCGTACATTTTCGAGGACGAAAATTCCTAAGGAGGGTAGAATGTAAAGACCCGTATTTTGAACCCGAGTTAGACTGACCCTGTGTGTATTCGCAACCGACGTCACCATTTGTTTTGGATTTTTATCTAGATGTGATTGTGCGGACAGATTTTAATTTAGAGCCCATTTGGACCCTCGTGCGAAAGTTGTGCACCGACCTCGGTGTAGCCGCTCAACACCGGACTTGAGTTTTAAAATTAGAAGTGTATAATACATAAGATGTGTGTGTGTGTTTTACTTTGTGAGCAATCCTATTATAAGAAGGAATTGCATTCCCGTATTATACTAGGTTTTGTTAAGAGAGGATAGTTACCCAACCGTGTGAAACTCCTTCTTCTCTCTTCTTCAATCATCGTAGGAGATCGGTTTAAAAAACCTCCTTCTCTAGAACCCTCTTTGTTGAAAGCACTTAAACCTTAGAAAGAACTTGAATCAACCTTGGATTCGTAGTTGGCTATTGGGAGAGGTTTAGATCATTGGGGGCGTGTTGGAGTTGTCTCTGTGAACTCGTGGGATCGATCGCGGCGCGAATCGTTGAGGAAACCCGTCGGTTTCGTTCCGAAGCTCCATTCGTGTGACTCATTTCTAATCTAGGAATCCTTAGATTAAAGGTACGTTTTAATTAAACTTTTTGATTAAATCATTAGATTAGCCATGGGTTTTGCTTTGGGATGTATGGGTTTCGATTCGGGTGGAAACCAGCGAAATCGCGTCCCTGTAGCTCGCTCAAACGAGCTATTATCATCGCTCGAGCGAGGTATTGTCGAACTTCGACATTACCTTGGTATTGTAGTCATAACGTTTTGTCCCAAACTCTGATTGAGACAATTCATTTTGCGTTGGAAAGCTAATAGAAAAATCTACAACTTTCATGTTTTGACTAACTCATGGATCAATCGTCTTGATGGTCAAAAATATATGAGAATGTTACGTCAAATTGCTCGAGCGAGCTATTATCATCGCTCGAGCGAGGTATTGTCGAACTTCGACATTGCCTTGGTATTATAGTCATAACTTTTAGTCCCGAACTCCGATTGAGACAATTCGTTTTGCGTTGGAAAGCTAATAGACAAATCTACAACTTTTATGTTTTGACTAACTCATGGATCAATCGTATTGATAGTCAAAAATATATGAGAATGCTACATCAAATTCTAGGATTTGCGCAACTTGCCTGTTTTGACTTGTTTTTGAGGAAACGCTTAAATAGGTCTATATTATTAGTAATTAGAGTTTATCTTAATGCATGAACGTATATTGTGATGTAGATTGAGGGCGAGAGGCCATCAATAAGACCTTGCTTGACTTCGCATAACTCCGAGTTTTAGGTAGGAGAATCTCATCTTTACAGTATTTTATTTTAATTCGCATGGATATTTTGAATTAAAATCTTTAAACTTGCATATGCCATTGAAATCACATCTGTAAACTGAAATTGATATGAATGATTGAAAATCTAAATCTACCTGAATCCTGAAACCTGAATCTGCTTAAGCTCTGAAAATCTGAAATCAAGAACCTGAACTATGTATAAGAAACTTGCATCTGATTTATATTAGTATCTGCATTTGTTTTATGATTGACCTGAACGACCCCTCAAAAATTCCTGAACAATTTCCTGGCACAAGTTTCCCTCATTACGTAGGGGCTTGTTGCATCCTGAAAAAGGGTTCATGAACGACGATGGTAGGTAGGGGTTCCCATCGGCTATATTCCTGCTCTCGAGATATAGTTTACTCGGGAGGTATTTTAAGTTGAGGATTAAGTCATGAATTACTGAACTTTGCATATAGAAGTTAGAGAAACTAAGACACTGAAACACTGCATCTGTTGAAACTGTTTTCACACATTTAGAAATAAATCTTACATATGATTTCTGCACCTAAATTCAGTTTATTATCTGCTTATATGTTTGACAAGCTATATTCCGATATTTGTTTTGAAACCATATTAGTTAAAGTAAAATGCCATAGATGTCTTTCTTCTACTGAGCTTTGTTGGTTAGCTCACTCCGACTATACGCCACGAGTTCAGAATCTTGGCGTGGCTATTCGTATTGTGAGACTGATCCTGCCTACGTGCCTGAGGAAGAGCTTGAGGTTCCTCCTGAGGAGTTTTTCCTAGTATAGAACTTACTGATTTTCTTATTTGTGGTGAGAGTTAGACTTGAATTTATGGGCCCATTTTAGTTGGATACCATAGTTTTATATTTGACGTTGATTTCTGTTATGAGCCATTTTTCGATGATGGTCGGCCATCATCGGTGGTTCTTTACTTTTAATTGCTTCCGCATTTATTTTAGCTATGGATATTTATTACGCTTTACTCTGATATGTGCCCTGTTTGTCCGGCTTATCGTTTATTTGATAGGTTGGCGAACCGGCCTTTCCTATACCTGAGGGATTGGAAAAGTCGGGTCGTCACACAATTGGTTCATTTAGTTCAAGTGAAGACTAAACATGGACCCAACTGGACCATTACTATTGACTCAACGATAACTAGGATTCAAACTGGTGCACTAGACCCATTTAAAACGAATTAGACTATTCAACACATCCATTTAATCCCTTTCAAACTGAACTGGACCTTCAATAGGACTGCTACTCTGAATCTACTTTCATTCGATCCCTTAAATTTACTTCAATTTGAACTAGATCTGACTGGTAAGACTAAGTGGATTCATCACTTGGCTCGTTAACTTTTAATCAAATCGAACTAGACCTTAATTGATCCCAAAATTCAATAACATAGCAAAGAGTGTTATTCGAGTTTCAAACCCGATCCCCATTTTGAACTTAGCTGACCCAATCTTAAATCCTCAAATTAAATCACCTAAAATATTCAATAAACTTATTAGACCCAAGTAAACCGTATTCTATTTAAATTAGACTGAACGTGGCCCAAAAGATTTAAGGCTGGCCGGAGACCACTTGCATTCATCAAGCCTAGTCTAAACCAATACGACCCTCAAATTAAAGTGAATCTTACTTGGCGCATGAGTTTTCCATTAAACTGAACTGCGTCTTAACTGGTCATTAATCTCTAATGATAGAATAAATCTGTTCCTACAAACCATCATTTTTAATGATAGAATTAGACCGGATCTTACCCAGCCCATAACTCCAGTGGCCACCCATTGGTTCCACCAAGTCCAAATTGTACTTATAGTTTCAAACACAATAATCAAGACCCACGAATTTCCATCATAAAACAGACTTGGCCAACTTAATTTAAGTATTAACTAAAAAAAGCAACCTGTAGCTGGTGCCACTAGCATTCGGCTGGCCCTCTGGCTTGACCACCATCGCCGGTTGTAGACCCTACCATTGGCCGGAATATCTCCGGTGGAAACTCCAAAAACAATGCAAAATCTTGAAATTTATCTTTTAAAACTTGATGAAAGTTATTCTTTAATCATATACTTCTTGGATATCATGGTTAGCCCCATCTAATTCTTATAAAATACCCTTCTTTTCAACATTTATTTACTGGATCTATATATCCAGATTAAACCATACCCATAACATTTCAAAAACAAAACTGTTCAACAAACTACTACCTGCATGCAGAATTACGAATAGATCATGACCAGATGCTGATCGAGTGAACTACAATAGGTCATTGCGTGACACAGAGGCAGATCTAAAAGGGTTGCAAAGCAGCCGTCTTATAATATAACCCATCAATAAGAAAACCAACATACAGAATCATACCATCACATAAAATAAAACTAGCTATTAAATTTCAGATGAAGCAAATACAGATTATATACAAGGATCATAATCTCACCCATAAAATAAACAAAAAAAAGAGATATTTACAGAAACAGGATTGGGAAAGAAAAGCGTCTCACTATTATACTGAAACGTAAAGTTTCTCAAAATCAGGACGCACCATTTTTTGGAGTCCTTGAAATCCATGAATATGATTTATACAGATTTGTGAAATGTCCTCTATGCCCTCCTTTATAAGCCTCATTTAAAACCCTTTTCCATTGCTTTTACTTGTGACAGCTACCCAAAGAGGAGCATCGACGTCTCCAGCGAGTACTCCGGTGAGCCTCTCTCTCTAGTCTCTCAAAACCCTCCAGTGACTCTCCCTCTCTCCACCCCCTCTACTCTCTCCAGCGCCCTGCCCCTCTCCGTTCGGTCACGGTCGAACGAGATCTGCATGCTCCGATCGCCGTCAAACGAGATCTGCACGTATTGAGAGAAGGCTGAAGCCGTCCCCAGAGAAAGGGTATATTTTCTCTGCTCTCTCAATGTGTTCAAGTATTTTTGGTTTATTTAGTGAACGCATTCAATCTTAGATCTCAAACATCACAATATTCGTCAAGATCTTAACATCTATTCTCACTCACTTCTTTCACAGTTCGTTTCGAACGTTTCAACCTGTTAGGAAAGGCATCAAGAGTTGGTTAAGAAATCGGCTTCCGATTTGATTATAATGTCTTGTATTTTGTTTGGGCACTTTTAAACATTAGTAGATAGATCTGCAATCTAAGCAGCACGGCCATAAAATATTGTGTGTGCACATGATGATAAGGATTCATGGGAGAACGTACGAAATCCCTTGTATAGTTGATCGTAGTTTTTTTTGTTGAATGCATGAAATTAACCGCTTTGATTTTGGTTCTGATCACATTTGTAGGTTAATATTATCCTTTAAACCTATTTTATAAGGTTTGTAACAATCTAAAGTCGGGGAAAACTTTTTATTTAGTTTTATGAATATTGAATGATCTTTTACTTGAATGGAGTGAGAATCTTCTTCCCTGTGATGGGTTTGGCGTGAGGCCAAGGGAGTGATTCCTAAAGTTATCTTTTTATCTTTCTTATTCTCTATCTCTGTTTTATTTTTCTAAACCCTAATCTACTTTTGTTCATCGATTCTGGAACCCTAACTTAACCCAAAACCCTAGTTTTCATCTGAGCCACCAAATCTACCCAATTCCATAACCCTAGTGAGAACCAATGAATCTATATTGGATTAAAGATGAATGCCTTAGCCTAGAAAAGCTAGAGTTCTATCTCTAGGCCCCGTTTTACCATAAAGCTAACGGAACTTGTGCATCAAACTGGACCCTCGCATGATCTACCACTCTGAATTATCAAAACCCTAAAGTATTGAAATAATTTTGCGATTAAGGTTGTTTTAATCTTTTTAATTTTGACAAAATTGCATTAAATCATTATTCACTTATTTTAGGGTTCCTGTCCCGCGTCATAGTAGCTAGAGAAGGAAAGAAACTTGAGTAAGAAGTGATTGGGCAATTGATAACAACACTATAAAGAAGTCAGTTTTTAAAAGATAAAGCTAAATGGATATTGAAATGAAGGCATAAGTTGCCCATGCCTTAAGTAAATCTGAGCTCATTGGTTAAATGTTCATAACTACTTGCATCGAGTTGAATTTTGATCCCACCATTATTGGTAGTGCCAAACAACAAAACATGAATTCTTAGGTGTTTGAAATCTCCACAATGGAAATTTCATTTTAAAAGATGGATGTGTAAAGCATGATTCATTTGGTTTCACTTTATGGATTCCCAGAAATAAAATGAGATAAACTATTCTTTGGTTTGGAATTTTTGGTAGTAGTTCTAGTTTTGAATATTGGGTGCTTTTTAGTGTGGTTAATTTGTAAGAAAAGGTGATTTTATTACTTTCACCATCATTTATACTAAGAAATGCTTAATTTGTAATTGTTGGCAATGTAATTTTACTTTTGGATAATGAATGTGTATGTGTAAATTTTCCAGATGACATTTTTTGGGAATAGAAAACAGACTCATGAAATTTTCGCTTACTCATTCAAACATGTATTAGTGCACTAGACACTACGGAGGTAGTAAGTTGAAGCTATCAAATTTGAGCATTTGTAGACTGCATTTCATGTAGGCTTTAATCTACTATTAGTATCTGAATTTTAGCTCATGTTGTTTCTGGTTGGATATCCGTAATCTTTTTGTGTAAACGTTATTATGCAGTTTCTATAGTTTTTTCCAATGGATACACAACTTCATTGTCATATTCAGCCCCGCAATCTTGCAAGTGTGATAAATAACAATGATATATAATTAGGGCAGTTAATGGCCTAGGTAGAGTTTCCGATGTCCTTGTTCGGCCCATCCGAAGTATTTGAGTATTTTCTTTTCAGACCGGATTCATTAACGCTATTTTAATCAGGCATGGACTCAGGTTTGACTTTTAAGGCCAATTATAAATGGGCCAGGGTTTGGTTGTATTTTGTGGCTTACTTAAAATCAGAACATTTAAGGTCCGGAATGAACCACACTAGACTCAACCATTGCTACTTCTATAGACAATGGAGTTGTTTTATGTTCTTTCTTTGTCAATGATTCAGAACCGGATGGGTTTTGAATCTGGCTTGGATGTCTTTGTTCCCTGATTAAAAAGAATATCCAAAGTTCTAAAGCTTTCGTTGGCTGGCAACTTGGCATAAATTCCATCACCTATACCTGCAATTGCTTCACCAAAAGTACTCGTAGGAGTTCTATTTTTTTAATCTGCTAGGTGCTTGCAGGAATTCTAGTTCACATATGTACCCTTAGAACAATGAATTCCTGCATGCCAAGGGACTTTCTTTCATTCCTGAATAAGCTTTTTGAACTTATTATGATCACATCCTAAATTCAGAGGCAATTTTATCTTTTTTAATTTTTAATGCAGAGGCCTATTGTTTCTAAAATAGTTGTTCATGCCTATACCTATTGTTTCTGAAATAGCACATTGCTTCATCTGTTATGAAATTGCAATTGTTTTATCTACCACTTTGTTATGCAATTTTTATAGTGCTAAAACTGTAGTTCTAAAGATTTGAACTTTTTTTTTAACTCAAGGGTGACTAATAAGGAATTATTTTACAAGGATCTTCCCTAATGTCAAGTCTTGAAAAATACAATAGGAAGGAAAAAATTGCTTGGTGATATAGTTAGTGACTTAGTGTTATATTAGTGGGTGAGATTCAGTATGTATTGGGTGTGTGTGGACTTGGAGTAAGTATAGTACCTCACTCTAGTTCTCACATATATTCTTTTTCTCGAAATCAGTGATATAATGATGGAAGTATATAAATAGTAAATGCATTGGGAGATTCCTAGGCTAATCAACTCAACCCTAATTTTCTTCTTCCTCACCTAATCCTATCCCTAACCTAATTAACTGAAAATTAAATTAGTATCAGAGCCTTACCGATCTATTTGACACTGTCATTGCTGACATCATCTTCACGCATTGCTGATGTCACCGTCGACATTAGGCTAATGTCAAGATGACATCAATGTGATCTTACGACACACCAACTAATAGAACACTAAATACATCACCAACAGATCTTTACATTAGAAGGTTAGTTTTTTATTCCACATGGTACAAATTAAAAAAAGCCCTAAAATTATGCTTGAGCATGATGCGTGCCATGTGATTTTTGGGCCACCGTTTTGGGGGTCCGTACCACATGAAATAAAAAACTGATCATCTGATGGTACGATCATGGTCTCAAGATCCATTGTGTGGAACATTGGGGTGAAAAACAATCTCCATCGTCTAATTTCAACTAGTCAATGAGTCTTAAGGGGATTCAAATGTAGGCACTTTCAGTGATCCTGATGGCGTGAATAGAGGTACCCTTGAATTTATTGTCTTTTATCAAAAACATAAGGTGAGCATAAATTTGTCCTTTGCCTCAGTAGTGATGCCCTTAAGTGGGTAGCTTTGAGAAAAAATGAAATAGGTGCCTCCTTCCACAGTTTCAGTGAAAACAGAGAGATGCTTTTTTCTTATTTATTGGACCCTAGATTGGGACTGATGAGGCATAAATGAACTTCTTTAGACAACCATAATATGAATCTATTCTCCTACCGAAATTGACTTTTTTTTACCCTAGGTTGGTTTCATTGCTTATTTTGATAGAAACTCACCAATTTTCTTGAAACAGTCAGTATTATGAGAAGACCTCATAGAATGGATTATTCAAGAAGTGTTCATTATTGCTGTATATATCGAGGAAAACTATGATCATTGTAAAGTTGGTTAGTACTATAAAAATTATTGAACAACATTTAGATTAATGATCAAGTCCCATGGATTATTGCCTATATTACATCTCATAAATATCTGTTGTGCTTATTTTGTTTTATGTTAGCTGATAATGATAATTTATTTCCCTAAGTTTTAGAGATGATGATATGTTTCTCTAGTGCATAAAAAGAATTATATAAACAAATATATGATAGTGCTAATATATATAGATATATGTACAGTGTGTGATTGTTACTGTTAATTTCAGTTGTAAATAAGAATATTTTTTGAGATGAAAATTTATTCTAAGAATGCAAGTAACAATGATGTTTTTGAGAGTATGTTATATAAACAAATATTTGATGTTGCCAGTGTATATAATATAAATTGTTACTTTCAGTTGTATATCAGAATATGTTTTGAGATAAAATTTACTGGTAAGCATAGGCAAGTGACAATGATGCTTTTGACAGTACGTCCATTTTTATATGGGTCTAAATTCTGACACTATTGTCATTCTATTATAATGTGGACCGCAGCCCACAAGGATCGAATAGGTGAACCCAAAAGAGAAGTGACAAGGAAACTAGGTAGCTAATCTAAAGGGGAGAAGATTCTTCTTTATATCAATAACAAATTTTGTCAAAGACAAAAGAAATCTTTGTAGTACTCCAAAGATTTTGATATAAAGAAATCTTTGTTAGAACTCCTATATTCAAGACCCTGTAGAAACTCTTAAGTTTCAAGATTCTAGATGAGTCTAAGGTGCTGGAATAACAACTATAAAATAAATTTTTATTCAATCATAATCTATAGATCTGTTTATAAATTTTCCAGCCTAACATGTTTATAAATGAAATCTTCTGGTTTCTATTCAATTAAGCAGTTCAAAGATGCTTTTGACACATGCCTCATGATGAGATTTTCCTCTGTTTTCTTTTTTTTTTTTACTGTTATCTTAATTTTATTTTAGTGTTGATAGCTCTTTCTATGTTGATGGGTCTCTTCTTGTAGGGTACCATGCAGGAAGAGAGGAGGCATAAGGTTCAGCAATGGCCACTCTTACTTCAACCTAGTCCTTATAACTAACATTGGAGGAGCTGGTGATGTGCATTCTGTCTCCATCAAATGGTCCAGAACTGGGTGGCAGTCGATGTTAAGAAATTGGGGTCAACATTGGCAAAGCAACACCTATCTAAATGGCGAAAGCCTCTCATTTAAGGTCACAACAAGTTATGGGCGAACTGCGGTGTCTTATAATGTGGCTCTGGCTGGATGGTCCTTTGGGCAGACCTTTAGTGGGCTACAATTTCGCTAAGTTTAGCAGAGCCTTTATACGTAGCTGTAGTTGGTGCCACTATATAGTAATTACCATATTTAGTAGTGATTGGGGTCAATATTGAAAGGGCCAATGTTTAAAATGGCTCTTATCATTATTGGCATTTAAATTTGATAGACAGTTGGCAGAGGTGGACTTTTACCACCCGCCCATATTATAAATGTAAATTTCAAATTTCATATATGGTAATGAAGACAATTATATCTTATGGTGTTTATATCGGATGTAATTACTCCATTTTACCAAGTCAAATTTAAAACCATGTTTGTGAGATGGTTAGTTTCGATTGCCACTAAATTCAATAAAACAATTGCACTCTATTTTATAACAGGTACATCCTATTTGTCATAGGATTTCGTGAACAAGGCATTTCAAAGATCGGGAAGTGAGAATAGTGACCAGGTCGGGGTTCGGCAATAGTTCGGCAACATTAAAATTTAAAAATTGGACGAGTTTGGGAAAAATGAGAGAAAAATAATAATAAAACTTTGCAAGAAGGCTTTAAATCAGATGGTGGAAACCATTTTTGGTCCCAATATTTTACAAAAGCGATCTTGAGATCATGGGCCTACCATTAGACGGTAAGATGTTGCTTCCACGTGGTGTTATGGTATGCTATGTTCATGCTCAAAAAGTAAATATGAACCATGTTTAATGGTATGCTATGATCATGCTCAATAGATTTTTCTCTTGTTGAAGACTTTAAGTGAGGTGGGGTGCAAGTCATAGAGTCAAATTTCGACGAAATTCTCTGAAATTTGTTGAAACAATGATCGGACATGGGTACCTCTACTTTTGGAGATGAGAGATGGATACCTCTATTTGCGCCTACACATTCTTTGATAGCGACCACATCTTCGAGAATGTGATAACCATTGATTTGTTAAGATTAGATGATGGAGATCGTTTTTCACCCTGATCTTCCATACGGTAGATCTTGAGATTATGTCTCACTTATCAGACAATCTTTTTTTTATTCCATTTGTTACAAATCCTCAAAAAATGATCGTAATTTATGTTTGAGTGTGATGCGTGCCATATGACGCCAAAAAATGTCATATGATTTCAAGGATTTTTTGGGCATACTATGGGGATGAACTATGAAACTTTAATTCTACAAATTATAATAGCAATTCGATCAAGCAGCTGGATCAAAATAGTATTGGGATCTACTAAACAGTCGGATCACCAATAGAACGTTCATAGACTAGAGTGAGTACATCCTACTGAATAAAATAACACATAAACATAGGGTTGACAGAAGACTGAATGCTGAAGTTCAGTCAGTCCACTAAAGCTATCCTAAGAATGACTAGGGGTTCGACAACTATCAGTCTAGTTGACGAAGGACTGTGGGTCCTCAATGTCCTTCCCTACCAAAGAACTTGGTGGGTGGCAAGCTCGTGCCTGTCTCATCCGCTTCGACACCTACTCGATGTGGCATGAGTTCGCCTCCTAGTGGTACCTTATCTTCCATCTCCTGTTCAACATTAAAAGGGCGTATTATGCTCGACATGGAAGTGGATAGTTTCACTAAATAAAAGGAGAGAGAGTTCGAGACAATGGATATGCTTCGTGATAATATTAACCTTCCAGGTCTTGTTATTAAGTGTGAAAATCATTGTCGAGCGTGCCACCCCCACGGACTCCAATGCTGCTGCATCGAAGGCATCCTGATGATTTGTACCATGCCAATTTTATCAGTCAACGGTGATAAGACTGTCGCTCGAGATTTGGAACACTGCTCAGTGGATCCTCTAGTCTCGTCATATCAGTTGAAGATCTTTGAGAGGTAACACTGAGTACGACATTCTATAGGTCTCGAATGGGAGATTATTGTGATAGTGATCAGATGTACCACATACTCTGTTGCAATTAATCCTACATCCGAATTCCAGAATTCTGTGACAGTGCTGCAAAGGGTTTTACTCTGGAGCATCATCGATATCTTGTGAGTTGCAGATTGTGTTCTTTTAATTTTTTAAAGATCCATCTTGACATAAAAATTCAATCGACATTTGTGTACTGTTGTATTGCCGCTTTAATGTTTTAGATTGACCATAAATTGAAGGGACAAGTGCATTGGAAAACCACACTTCAATGGTGTGAGATTAAAAAGTTCTAATTTAGTGGTAGTAGATATAACAATTGGTCACACATTCATGCAGTGTGGCACAGCCCATGAGGAGACTAAATTATAATTTAGTGGTGCCCATGAGTGAACGTGAACGATTCGATTGACAAAATTTAAGGTCAGCCTTTGGATCGGTTTCGGTTTGATTGAGGGGCTTATCGGTCCAGTTTCGGTTTGCCAAACTAGAGACTAATAGTTATCGGTTTGGATTCGGCCTAGCGTGAAAATTGCCCCGACTTGACTCGCATCCTCCATCGGCTTTGGTTTAAATCCAGTCCGAAACCGATCTGATATAGGTTCTTAAATCCAGGCTGATTAGCGGTACTAATGTTTTGGAGTTCGATCGAAATTTAAGAGGTTGTTCTTCCACACAACAGGTGCAACGTTATCTGAAGATATTTTTTGTGGAAGATTTGGGAGAAACATGAACTCCATCATCTGATTCGAAGCAATCAATTATTTTTACAATGACCCATGACCGCTTTCAGAGAACGCATAAGCACATTTAGTGCTACCCTATTAAATCTCACGAATTTTAATAAGGGTACATCTGTTTGCGCCCACGCATTCTTTGAAAGCGCCCACTGGCCAAATCCCTTGTAAACCATTGATTGTTTAGGATCAGATGATGGAGATCGTGTTCCACCTCGATATTCCACACAATAGATCTGAGATCATGGCACACCTATCAGATGCACAATTTTAAATTCCATGTGTCATTGATCCCCCAAAACAGTCCATACATTTGCATTTGAGCGTGATGTGTGGCATTTGTTTCAAGGGCCATTTTCTGGGACCTATGACCCATGGAATAAATTTTTTACCATCTAATAGGTGCGTCATGATTTGAAGATTTATTGTGGGGAAGATCGGGGTGTAACACGATCTACATAATCTAATCCTAAGCAAGCAATGGTTTTAAATTGGTATGGAATGTGGTTGCTTTTAGAGAATGCTTGGGCACAAACAGAGGTTCCCTTCTAATAAAGCTCCTCCTTTTTCTGATTCGAAATCTAAAATTGAAAATGAAAAAGCTAAAAGTGGTTTTCCCACCCAGCCACACATGTTTTCCCCGAATTTGCAATTAGAACAACGCCAAATCCACTCTCCTTCTCTTAAGCAACTCTCAGGGCCAAATCCACTCTCCCCGAATTTGCAATCACGATTGCTTGAGATTTGGAACAGTACTTGTCTAATCATATTAAAACAATTGACAAGTAGCTAGTACTTGACCTGTGACTCTCTGCTAATCATACAAGAGACAAGGGATTGCCAATGAGTGCTTGTCCAGTCCGGTTTTATCGTAACTGAGAGCTTAACTGGTTTGGTTCAATTAAAAACCAAAACTTATTATTTTTTAGTCGAACCCATGAACCACTAATCAAACGATGATCACCTACTGCTTGGTAGAGCATAGGTCTGGCCCTCGAGATTTGGAGTGGTTGCTTAATGGATTCTCTAATCTCGTCATATCAATTGAAGATCTTTGCGATGTGACATTGAGTACAACATTGGTTATTGTCTGCTAGACAATCTATGGTAATCCTCATCGTCTCGGCTGGGGCATGACTCTCTGAACTATCATTGGAGCACCAATATGGTGGTTAATTGTTTGTACATCATAGATGTGCTCAAGGTATAGATAATCCACACCGACAACGCAATATTTCATTACTTGAAAGACAATGAGCCCAAAAATCAATTTTTGTGTTCGATATTAATCGTCCGATTTGTGCACTCTAATATCAAACATTGCCTATAGCAGCTGGTACACAAACTCGCCAATCGAATGGTTCACATCCACCGATGGACACTACGTGAAAATAAAGAAAAAACAACACTACTTTTAAAAAATCACAAACATCGGCCGTTGTAAAAGATATTTAGGTGTACAAAGGCCCATATCAGTGATTAAAGCAATGCAACGACCCACTTAAATGTATTATTTGTAAGTGAGCGAGTTTGAACCCTTGACTTTCATGTCTAAAAGGATTGCCTACTAGGACTCTCAATGGGCCGAATTAGGGCCAGGCTGGGGTTCAACCCGGCCCTAACCTATCTGGGTTGCAATATGTTTAGCCCGATCTGGATATCTGGCCGGATTTGTTTGATAGAAAGTTTAGTTTTTCCGGGCCGGTTGTGGGCCAAAATCCGGGCGGGCTGAATTTAGCCCAATCCGGATACCGGGCCGGATTTGCTTGGTAGAAAGTATTAATTTTTTCCGGGCCGGGTGTGGGACAAAATCCGGGCCGGCCCGACCCATTGAGACCCCTATCGCTAACACAGGACCTTTATGTGTAAGTGAGCGCTGCCCAAACCAATCACTTTGCCTGTGAGAAATTTCAAAACAAAATTGGCGCGGGAGTTTTTTGCTTCGTTTTCTTTTCCCAGCAGAAGCCCCTTCTTTTCCCAGCAGAAACCCAGGCAGTGGAAGTGATCTCTGCTCGCCCAAATCTTTGTTCGCCCAAATACTGAAAGATCGGAGGAGTGTCTCGCTGATCATTTGATCCCCATCGAAGAATCGGAGATCAAACAACATTCCCGTCATTATCGAGCCATAATCTCTGTTCGTCCAAATGACTGAGAGATCAAAGGATCGTTGCTTATCCTTTAAGTGTTCTGATCCCCATTGTAGATTGACATATCAGAGGATTGTGGTTGGCCATCATCATCTTAATCACCCTTACAAGTAGGATGCGATTTTTGAATTTTTTTAGAATACAAATGATCTCAGCTTTCTTTGGTGTTTTAATGGTGTAATATCTAAAATCTCTATTTTTTGAATAAATTTAGTGTGATTTATGAAGACAAAAAATGATTTAGTTTCTTCTCTTATAGATTGCAGTTCTTGGAAAGTGATCGTGGGAGATCCTAGGGTTTTGAAGTAAAAGGATCTTTGCTTCTCTAGGATCTTCTATTGGTTGTAGTTCTTGTAGCTCTATAATCTCTGAGCTTCATCTTGCTCTTTCTTCTTAAATCTAACTTTTTTAAACTACATGAGAGAGAATAAAGAAAAGAAAGGATGTGAAACAACAAAAAAAGAGGAATTGCTGAAATCGATTTAAATAAATTGCTGATTCACCATTATTTTTTAAAGTCATCAGCGCGGTTGGGCTATGTATGCACTTTCGTGTATGTATTGGATCGTGTTTTCCTGTGCATGTGTGTGCTTGTAACAATAGATGAACACAACAGAAAGTCCAATGCTTTATTTTTTTTCAATTTTTTTTTTTTAATCGGTGGCCAATGCTTCACTTTCTCCGTGAAGTAACTTGTCTTTAACTGGAAGGGCTTACTGATACATGAGTACAACACCAGTAAATAACTGATTGCAGATCAATGGCATAGTACATAACATGAAATGCATTAATGGAAGGATATTGACATTCTTATTAACCACAACAAAACTAAATTTATCATTATTAGCTTTCCACTAATTGGAGTGCGTAAATCGTATATTTGGTATGCAAAATAGTTTGCAGGAAGAAAAGCGCAATGGGCTTAGTAGCCTTCTTATTTTAAAATGCTGAGACTTTGGAAAGTACTAGTTATTTATGAGCATTAATATAGGTGATAGTATATAAATTCTTGGACAAATCTAAATATAGAGTTTAAACATCCAAAAAGGAGATTTGGAAATCCAAATATTTGAAATCTTGGATTTAAAATGCTTAGATTTGAAATACTTGGATTTGAAATCTTAATATCCAAATAATTGTTCCCAAATGGAACCCAAAGGAAATTACTGGTCCCACAAAGGAATGGGAGTAATGATATTAGATCGCCCCTTATAGGTCCTGCTAGCATTAAATGCTCATAGTCCCACAAAATGCTCAATATGGTGTAGTTCTGAGTAGTCTTCATAGTCATACAAAATGCTCATAAATTCCAAATATTTGCGGAGTTTGTTCTTTTCCTTCTAAGCCAAGTATGGTCGATCCTAGAATTTTTGTCTAGATTGCACAGAAAGCTGTAAGTACCCCATTCAAGGGTGGATCCACATTATACTTTTTTATTTACTCAGACTTGTATGTCTCAGATCTAAATTTACAGTTTTGAGATAATAAAATGCAGGGGAGCATTTTTATTCTATATTTTTTTGAATCCTTTCTTTATTTGGTAGACCTCTAATAACTTCTCAAACAATTTAAGTTGTTGAATATATGAATCACTATTCATTTTTTTTTTCTTTTTGCTAAACTTGCTCGTTTTTATGATAGAATAACTATGTGCATGATATGGGTATAGGTGAAAATTTCTGAGTTATTGCTTGATTTTAGGTAGGCATGATCATCACATTGTCAGTTTATTATACAATTTCCATTTAGTATTGCTGGAAATCATATAATCGTTAAGACTGACGACATATACGACATTTTTAATCGATTGTGTTATCATATAGTTAGTCACTAGGGTTCAGTGAAATGCTTTTGTGTGAGGCATCACTGTAATTCCTCTTTTATAAAATTCTGGTGTTTCCCTTCTTTCCAAAGATCACAGGTAGCACAATCTCCATGGGTTTTGCCTTCCGACGTGGAAGGTTTGGTTTATTGGGAAGACCACCATGCTAAATAATTCCCATATGGTTCATTTGGAAGACCACCATGCTAAATAATTCTCATATTAGATACATATAAGCTTGGGGCCCAGCCGATATGCCGATATGTATTGGTGTTTAAATCCTTGGGTGATCTTCACCATCTACCACTGTAATAATGTGTATCTATTTCCATAGGATTATATAGAGGGAATGAAAATAAGCACAGTTTCCATCACCTAGGCCCACTTAAGAGAAAAATATGTACTACGTTCCTTTCATTGTGTGACATGCAAATTTTTAAATGGTGATCTGCACCATCACATTATGTTGCCCAATCATCGTACCAGCATCAGATTTCATCGAATGGTGGTACAAATCATGACTATGTTATAATGGTGATTTTCACCATAGATCACTGTTATAAAATGTATCTGATTCCTCAAATTATTTAGAAGGAAAAATAAGCACAGTTTCCATCCCTTTTTGTTTGTTTTGGTTTGATGGGTAAGCTGTGACCTTGAGATTACAATATTGTCAACCTTCTAGTTGAGCTCCAGGCTAAATCCCTTAATAGCGTAGTCACCAAGTCTAGGTTCTAAAATATTTCGGCGAGGTTAAAATCTGGGAAATTTCGGTAAGTTCAAGAAAACAACATATTGATGAGAGACAGTGAGAGTGGATTGGTTGGTAGAAAACAACATATTGATGAGAGACAATGAGAGTGGATTTATATGCTTGGACTAGGTCTCATGGATGTTCTTTGAAAAGGGTGTTTTACCACATGAAAACAAATTTGGCAAAGTAGTTTATTAGAGAATTTAAATAGTCCATTTTCTGCGCCAATTAATTGCTTCTTCTATTATTGTGTATTTCTTCTATGCACCTTAAAAAATAGGACAACAACACTCTTTGTTTCAATTCAGCTGAGCTTCTTTTTGGCATCTCCACTTATATTAAACCATGACCTATCTTAACGTGGATTTGTAATATGGCCTGTCATAGGAGGATTTAACATGATCTTTACAGTCAGCTATTAATCTAAACCCTCTTTTCTTTAGGGGCTTGGGACCAGATTTGGCAGGGAGATTCGATATATTTTTAGTTTTTACAGCAAGTAGTCAACCAGATGTTAACTCTCCTTCATCCAGGCTTGGGACTAGCGTCAACGGGGTTACTTTTTTCATTCCTTGATTTTCAAAACGTGATATTTGAATCTAATTTCAGCCGAATAGTACTCCAACTACTCTTGAATGCAAGGGGGAAATCTCTATAGAGATCTTTGGCTCCTTCCACAATACTTGAGCTCACATAATGGAAGAAATGTCTCCAGATTCTAATACAGGTTCCGAATGCTAAAAAATGCTCACTAGATTTTCTCTTTATGCTTGATAGGTTCTTGTTCAGGACCTATTCCATCTACACTCTCTCCATTGAGATAGGTCATGCTTGATAGGTTCTTGTTGAAGTTGAGTCCAATGACAATTTTGGGGTGGTTTATGCATACACACGCGTATCCTTTCCACAAACTGAATTTGAGTAATTGACTTGCCACATAGAAGCAAACTAACAGAAAAGGAATAATTAGCAAGTGTCTCTATATACAATCTATGTGTGTGTATTTGGCTGCTCAATTATGTTCACTAGATAATGATGAAATCATTTGTATTCATTGTAATTACTATACAATCTATCAGTTTGACATGAAATTCAACATCATCATCATTCCCTTATCATTAGTTCGACAATCTATTGCGGGGAAGATCGGGGTGTAACACAATCTACATCATTTGTTCCTAAGCAAGCAATGGTTTTAAATTGGTATGGGATGTGGGTGCTTTCAGAGAATGCTTGGGCGGGAATAGAGGCTCCCTTCTAATAAATCTCCCGATTTTTCTAGATTCGAAATCCGAAATTGAAAATCAAAAGCTAAAAATGGTTTTCCCGCCCAGCCACACATGTTTTCCCGAACTTGCAACATGAAATTTCTTCAAATTTTTTAGAACAACGCCAAATCCACTTCTTTCTCCCAAACTAAAATCCTTCAAGCTCTACCTCTCTCTGGTTCTCTCTTTCAACCACCGATCTTCTCAGGTTCTCTGTCATATTATCTCCACAGTTAATGTTGATTTTTTAAGGCTTTTTATGGTTATGCATTTTGTATACAAATGGATCTTATTTTAAATGAAATAAAATAACTAATGGTTTTTCTTTCATCCTTTTCCAGATTGATGGATTTTAGGACTGATTTCTTCTTCAATTTTTTGAGGTTTTGAGAGGTAAGTTTCAGCATTGTTATTTTATTTTGGTGCAAATTTTTGAGGTTTTTTGAAGTCTTAAGAGGCCATTGCATTTTCAGCTGTGGTTAGGTGGCTTCCGTCACTTTCTCTCTCTACTTTTGCATTATTTTCCCTTCTTAATAGGGGGATATCATATAACCGTGATCTTACCTCGTCCCTTTGATCCAAGAAAAAAATTGAAGGAGAAAAACTGCTCCTTTTAAGGTATATTTATTTACATATTCATATTCGTATTTTTCTTTTTTTTACCTTATGAAAATTGGGTAAAAGTAATGATAGATATAAACATGTCATTATTTGTACACTTGTATGTTTAAAGTGGTGAAAGTTGATGGGTTCTTTTCATATTTCAATTTTATGCTCTTTTTTGCATATGGGTTTTTCTACTTTTAATAAAATAAATTTTACTTGATTTTTTTTTATGACTATCACGTGTTCGCTTTTATGTTTCTGTGAAAGGAAATGAAAGGATATGGGTTTAGTGTATATGAATGTTCTTTACTTTGATATGTGTGTATCAAGTGTTTGTTTTTATATTTTTGAGAAAATGTGAATATGCTTGATGTTCATGACTTGAAATCTAGGATTTTAGAGTTGTCTCAGACCACTCCGAGACAGAGACGTCTCACAGAGACACTTAGAGTTTTTGGTCTAGTTGATTACTAGTTGGACCCCTGATATTATGCAATGAAATGCTACGTAAATTATTGATGTTGACACCTGTAGCCGTGTCCCCGGTGCCTCCTGTAAACGGTCAACTTTAGTGTACATTTATTGTCTACTCGATTATGACTAAATGAATTTAAAACATAAGAAATAAAATGGCTTAAAACAATAGTGCTAGAAACTTGAGGTAAATCATTGATGTTTTAAACAAGACTGATGTAAACAAGAAATAACTTGTGGTAAATTTGGACTGAAAGAAACTCTTGGAATTTTAGAAGGGATAGAAAACCCTTTGATTTGATCATAAAGGCTATCAAGGATTTCTTTTGGGAGTGGATTCACTTGGCTCAGTTGGGTGGAAGTTTGGATGGTCATAATCAAGATGGTGATTGGGATAGTCTCAACACTTAGCCCTCTTTTCCTCTCTTTGGGATTTCCCCCTTGGGTTTTTTTTACCCCCTGGTGTCTGCTATTAGCTTCTCTTGGGTTTGTATTTGTTTGTTCCATTTCTAATAAATTTTTATTGACCGATTAAAAAAGAAAAAGAAAAAGAAATATTGTTTAATCAAGCCCTTAAAGGATATGAATCTTCAATGAATTCTTTGCTACAACTCTTAGTGGTTTGTAATCTAATACTAGGCATAAGTGACTAGTACTTTTTCTTGAAAGTGAAATTTGCTACATCCTATTACATCTTCTACGCAAACTAGGCATAGGTGACTATTTCAAACGAAACCTACTAAATAGATATTCCGACTAAACGAAACCAACATAAACGAAACCAGGCCCAACACCTCTTTCAAATGTCATCACTCCCAATTGAAGTATTGATTTCAATCACATCATCTGAGTCGTCATTGTCAACCTCTTCGGTGGAGGAAAAAATAACGATTGACACAACTTCTGTCATATCGGGCGGCACTGGAAGAGCTAAATGTTGACTCGGAGGCTCCTCTCTCTCGCTTTCATCTGCAGCTGTAGCTACAACTGCATCAACCAGAGGGTCTACGTCCATCGGGATAGTTGGGTAATATTCTTCGGAGGCCTCTAGTGGGAACTCCGCTTGAAGCTGGCGAGTGATGTAAGCACAGCTATGCCTATAGGGACTGTATGACGATTGACTATGTCCTAGTGGTGGTTGAGAAGGTCGTGGCTTTTTAGGGTTTTCGCGCGGGGGCGAACAAAAGTCCATACAAGGAGGGGATGGGATAGAGTCGGAGCTATTCTCAGAAGACATTAGTTTTATGCCAAGTATTAATGCCTCAGTGGTGTTTGCGAGAGATGTAGTCCCTCTGTTTATAGCATAATGTGTTGAAGCCCCTCTCATTTCTTTACATTATAATAATCAAGTGCATTGCCGAGACCCGTTGTGCAATTCCAATCCGAAATAAGTTCCAACGTACATGATGGGACAGTATAGTGCTACCCTAGATACGCCAACTCCAGTAGTATACATTTCGAGCCTCGCGGGTAATCATCTCCATCTAACATGACGTGACTAGACAATGGTACTAGCCTTGCTCCTGTCAAGTCACTGTTTCTAGACCTGCCCCTGTCACATCGCCCTCACTTAGTTCATTAGATCTAGTTCCATGGCCCCAATTATTTTAATTGGGTTTTCTCAGGTTATTACAAGAAAGAGGTGGCAGTTTAGGTGCAATTGCACTTGTATGCATAGTTTAATAGAGTTGGTGGTTCTTCATTGTTAACAGTGGATATCAGTTTCCTGATAATAATTAAAAAAAAAAGTGGATATCAGTTAATATATCATTGTATATATCTAAGAGGATGTTGACCATTTTGGATAATTATTTGCAAACCTGAAGAGCAGCTTCAGTATTGTTGTACATTCACCATTGAAGTAGTTAGTATTATGAAGAGAACACTAGGTGTTTAGTGGTTCACATTTTATTTCCAAAATCACCCTATTCCCTTTGCATATAATTATGTTTATACTACTTTTACTGAAATGCCCTGTTTCATTAGATGGTGAATTTGCACTACCTTTATTTTTTTTAGTTGGATGTTGGTCGGGTCAGGTTGGCATATACCTTGACCCATCATGTCTGGTCAGGGTGCACTATACAGTCAAGCCTATAATCTTGACCCGTCGAACAGCTAATATTTTAGCCCAATCCGATCCGACTGCACCAATTGATCTTAATTTGATTTGAGCACCATTGGTGGTGCTCAACTCAAACTCTTGCTAAAATGGTCACGTCCGAAAAATAAAATAGTTGCACTCTGTTTTATAACAGAGTACACCCTATTTGTCGTAGGATTTCATGAACAAGGCATTTCAAAGATTTGGAAGTGTGACATAGTGACCAGGTCGGGGTCCGGCAATGGTTCGGCAACATTAAATTTAAAAAATTGACGAGTTTGGGAAAATGTGAGAAAAAAAAAACTCTGAAAGAAGGCTTTAAATCAGATGATGGAGACCATTTTTGGTCCCAATATTTTACAAAAGCGATATAGAGATCATGGGCCTACCATTACAGTGTAAGATGTTGCTTCCATGTGGTGCACATCTAAAAAAGTAAATATGAACCATGTTTAATGGTATGCTATGATCATGTTCAATAGATTTTTCTTTTGTTGAAGACTTTAAGTGAGGTCAGACATGGGTACCTCTATTTGTGCCCTCTAAAACAAGGGTCGAACATTCTTTTGGACATGGGTACCTCTATTTGCGCCCACGCATTCTTTAATAGCGACCACGTCCGAAAGAATGTGATAACTAATGATTTGTTCAGACTAGATGATGGAGATCGTTTTTCACCCTAATCTTTTGTACAATAGATCTTGAGATTATGTCTCACTTATCTGACGGTCTTTTTTTTATTTCTTTTGTTACAAATCCTCAAACAATGATCACAATTTATGTTTGATTGTGATGTGTGTCATATGACGCCAAAAAATGTCATATGATTTAAAGGATTTTTTGGACATACTGCGGGGATGATCTACAAAACGTCAATTCTTCAAATTATAATAGCGATTCAACCAAAATGTTGGATAAAACAACACCAAATAAAACAACACATAAACATAGGGTTGGCACAAGACTAAAGGTTGAGGTTCAGTCAATCCTACTAAAGCTATTCAACTACTGCCCGATGGCTTTATCCAGAGAACGACTAGGGCTTTGACAGCTATCAGTCTAGCTGATGAAGGACTGTGGGTCCTGAATGTCCTTCCCCACCAAAGAACTTGATGGGTGGCGAGCTTGTGCCTGTCTCATCCGCTTCGACATCTACTCGATGTGGCATGAGTTCGCCTCCTGGTAGTACCTTACCTTTTATCTCCTGTTCAACATTAAAAGGGCGCATTATGATCGATATGGAAATTGATAGTTTCATTAAATAAAATGAGAGAGAGTTCAAGGCAATGGATATGCTTCGTGATAATATTAGCCTTCCAAGTCTTATTATTAAATGTGAAAATCATTGTTGAGCGCACCACCCCACGGACTCCAATGCCGCTGCATCAAAAGCGTCCTGATGATCTGCACAATGCCAATTTTATCAATTAACGATTATGAGAATTTTGGAAGGATTTTTAAATATAGAAGCCTAAAATGTAAAGAAAATGTGTACAAATTATATATTCATTGATCTCAGTTTACCTTTTATCACTTGCCCTTCGAAGAACCAGTAGCTCAACGCTTGCACGTTCTCTGCAATTTGTCCAAAAGATAGACGGTTTAGGACTAGATTCTCATAGATTGCTTGTCCCATGTCCGCCAAGATTGTCAGCATCGTTGTCATGTTGGTGCAATTAGAATCCTCCATCTACACAATAAAAAAAGGGTAATAGCGAATCATTTGAGAATTTCACAATCGTATAGTAACAACTAAATAATGTATATGACTCAGATGACTAAAACGACGTTTACCGTAAGCAAAGATGATGACTAAAACGACGTTGCTCGGTAGATTCTCTAGTCTAGTCATAGCAGTTGATGTGACATCTACTACAACGTTGATTATTGCCTGATAGACAATCCACAGTAACCTACTGCATTCTGTAAAAGCGCCCACTTCTGTAGACAGCTCTCGATAGCCATTGACTGCTTCAGATCTGATGGTAGAGATTGCTTTTCACTCAGATCTTCCCCAAAATATATCTTGAGGTAATGCCTCACCTATCGGGCGATCCATTTTCATTTCATATGTCGTTGATTATTGCCTGCTAGATATTCAAAGGTAACCTACTGTTTGGTAGAGTGTAGGACTGTCACTCGAGATTTGTAACAGTGCTCAGTGGATCATCTAGACTCGTTATACCAGTTGATGTTATTTGCGAGGTGACGCTCAGTACGACATTGATGTTCTTTACGAGGTGACACTCAATAGGACTTCAGTTATTGCTTGTTAGACAATCAAAGGTAACCTACTGCTTGCTAAAACATAGGACTGTCACTCGAGATGTTCTTTACGAGGTGACATCTACTACAACGTTCATTATTGCCTCGTATGGTGCACAACAATGTTACGTGAAGTACGGTGGCCAAATAAATGGCCATCCGATAACTCTGACCAAATCTCAAGATCTATTTTATGGAAGATCAAGGGGGAAAATAATCTCCATATGGTTTTTGAGTCTAGGCCTTGTTCGGTTTTAGAGGTTTCATGGGCCCAAATGAAGGTACCAATCTTTAAGTGCCAGACCTTTCACATTTTTACTCAAAAGGACCTCCATCGGCTGATACAATTATCTTTTATTTTTGACCCAATTGCTAAAAAATATTTTGAAATTCAAACTTTTTTTCAGCTCCAAAACCCTCCCGCTCGTCATAAGCTCCCGAAAGTTGGTTTCAAATTGAAACTTGATGTAGCAGGGGCACAAATGTCATTTCCACCGCATTTGACTCAAGCGAGCTAGTTGATTGGTTTAGTTGTTGCTATCTAGGACTGCTGCAGGTTTAATGCTTAGTTGTTGCTATCTAGGACTGTTGCAGGTCTTTGTACTTAGTTGTTGCTATCTAGGACTGCTGCAGGTACATAGTCTTTAGCATGGCAATTGAAGTTGAGTTTTCTCAAGCAACGAATTGAGACCAAATCACCCTTTTTTTGGTTTTGTGCGAGGTGATTTTCTTCGTATTTTGCAGGTGGGAGTCATGTATAAAATAATTTTTTTAATTTTTTGGGTCAAATTTACACCCTCAAAGGTGTGAGCAATCCACACTATCCCGTGTATTGAATTGAAATTTGCCTAAAATCACACAATTTTGAGCAACCATCAGTTCGTATTTTTCTAATGGTTCCCATTTCCTTGTTGGCATGATTCGTTGATTTGAGACATGCGAAAAAAGTTGGACTGGACATGGAGAACTTGATTACTGAAAGGTGCTTATGTACCACATTGATTACTTAGAATTAGAAACAATGGCAATGTCTGGTACTGAAAGGACCTTACCAGAATTTATAAACTTTATATGCTTTATAACACTTAGGAAAAGCACCTCAATGTTGGCGGTGCTATCTTGCATCTCTATCGTTTAATTAGTTTCAGTTTCTATTAACTTATAAAAGAAGTTGCCGCTCATCTTCATCACAGCCTTATCACATCTGTTTATCCATTCTATTTGTTTTATGATTTGTTTTGGAGTTTGAGGTTCACCTGTTTTTTGTATGAAATATATAAATATAAAGAGAGAAAGTAAGTTGCGAAGAGTGACACTTGTCATCAATTTTGTATGTGTTATATTCTGGGCAGGTGTTATAGTCAGCTCGCAACATATAAAGCCATCGATGTGAGTTTTTGGTCATTCTGAGGGATGCCTAGTAGCCCTGGTGCACTTAGTTAAGCTATACGTTTATAGAAGTTCTGTTAGAAATTATGTAAAATATGAATTTGATGATGATGCTGCACTGAAAGAGAGTAAAATATGAATATGAATTTACTATAAGATAAAAAATCTTTCCAACAATTCTCTTACTGATGCCTTCATGAAATTCAAGAAGGGTATTAAGGTTTCATGGTCAAAAAAATTTCTGAACAAATCTTTAATTCTCACTCTTTATTTTTATATATGAAAAAAGTAGTGCATTCTCAAATTGAGTAGGCATGGTAAGTACTCCAAGCTGATATGGAGTTCCATGGGCACCCAAAATACTATTTTGGGTGCTACATTAAGGTTCAACGGGTTCCATTGGTTAAAGTCAAACTGCATTATGGTTCAACGGGTTCCATTTTTGAAAGTCAAATTTATTAAAACCTTAAAAAAATACTTGCATGAAATGGTTTTTTATTTATTTTAAAATGATCCAAGCAATGCTATTTTGCTACACGTGGCAATGACACTACAACATGAAGCAAGGTAGCGTCGTTTAGAGGTGAGACGTGTATGGTACGATAGATGAATAGAGTCCCAAGAAAGGATACAGGCGCTGCAACTCAACATAGTCTACGAGCAACGAGGTGACGGATGCGTGTCTACTATCATCGTCTGGTCCCGTCATGTTAGATGGAAGTGATTAGGTGCGGAACTCAAAATCTATACTACTTGAGTTGGCGCATCTACCGTAGTACCATATTGACCTATTGCGTATGTTGAGACTTATATGTAGGTAATTTGCCCAATACAAACTTGGAAACCCATTTAGCACCGTCACAAAATTGGTGGTTTAGTTAGAAGTCAGTTTGAGACAATTCGGTTAACTTAAGAAAAATAAAAATATTTATAGAATATATTTCAAGTTAGAAATAATATTTTTATTAAGTAAAATAAGCTATAAGGTGTTCGATGCAAAGCACATTTATAATTACATAATCCATGTAACCATATAAATGTATATGCATGATTCGTCTTCCATAAATTTGGTAAAATTTGAAAAGATTTGGCATACTTTAATTCAGAGATTTTTAACATTTTTTTCTTTAGAAAATAGAGAATCCTGAAACCATGCTCTTTAGAGGTGGGACGTGTATGGTAAATTTGGACTGAATGAAACTCCCAGATTTTTCGAAGGGCTCGAAAACCCTTTGATTTGATCATAAAGGCTGTCAAGGATTTCTTTTGTGGGTGGATTCACTTGGCTCAGTTGGGTGGAAGTTTGGATGGTCATAATCAAGATGATGATTGGGATAGTCCCAACACTTAGCCCTCTTTTCCCCTCTTTGGGATTTCCCCCTTGGGTGGAAGTTTCCTTGGGTTTTTTTTACCCCCTGGTGTCTGCTATTAGCTTCTCTTGGGTTTGTATTTGTTTGTTCCATTTCTAATAAATTTTTATTGACCGATTAAAAAAGAAAAAGAAAAAGAAATATTGTTTAATCAAGCCCTTAAAGGATATGAATCTTCAATGAATTCTTTGCTACAACTCTTAGTGGTTTGTAATCTAATACTAGGCATAAGTGACTAGTACTTTTTCTTGAAAGTGAAATTTGCTACATCCTATTACATCTTCTACGCAAACTAGGCATAGGTGACTATTTCAAACGAAACCTACTAAATAGATATTCCGACTAAACGAAACCAACGTAAACGAAACCAGGCCCAACACCTCTTTGAAATGCCATCACTCCCAACTGAAGTATTGATTTCAATCACATCATCTGAGTCGTCACCGTCAACCTCTTCGGTGGAGGGCAAAATGATGATTGGCACAACTTCCATCATACTGGGCGGCACCGGAAGAGCTAAATCTGACTCGGAGGCCCCTCTCTCTCACTTTCATCTGCAGCTGCAGCTACAACTGCATCAACCAGCGGGTCTACATCCATCGAGACAATTGGGTAATTTTCATCGGAGGCCTCTAGTGGGAACTCCGCTTGAAGCTGGCGAGTGATGTAAGCACAGCTACGCTTGTAGCGGCTGTATGACGATCGACTATGTCCTGGTGGTAGTCGAGAAGGTCGTGGCTTTTTAGGGTATTTGCGCGGGGGCGAATCAAAGTCCATACGAGGAGGGGATGGGATAGAGTCGGAGCTATTCTCAGAAGACATTAGTTTTATCCCAAGTAGTGATGCCTTAGTGGTGTTTGTGAGAGTTGTAGTCCCTCTATTTATAGCATAATGTGTTGAAGTCCCTCCCATTTCTTTACAATATAATAATCACATGCATTGCCGAAACCCATTGTGCAATTTGTCCCGCTATAAATTTCAGCGTCCGTGATAGGACAATATGGTGTTGAGCTAGATACGCCAATGCCAATAGTATACATTTCGAGCCCCGTGGGTAATCATCTCCATCTAACATGACGTGACTAGACGGTGGTACTAGCCTTGCTCCTGTCAAGTCGCCGCTTCTAGACCTGCCCCAGTCACATTGCCCTTAATATCGAGACTGTAAATTTATAGGAATCCACCATTGAAGTCATTGGTTTCAATTTATGTTTTAGCCTAAGTAGAGGGACCTTACACAAGCAATTTCGAGAGAAGCAAATATAAAGAGAATGCGAGTAGGAAGGTGATGGTCACATTATAAATTATTTTCTTAGTATAGAGTACTTGGATATTGCCGAAGTAGACGAGGTATTAGACGTTTCTACATAATCCTCACACCATCATTTTTATTTTTATATACTAACGGAAATAATATATTTGTAGGAATCTCCTCTGAAAAATAAACTAGGGCGAGTTCGATTGTTATCTAGCCTCTTGAAGTCGCGCGTTCCACCAGAGAACGAGGTGGGCAAGGTACTTACTGCGTGAATACTTTAATTTTTTCCGGTGTGATCTTTGAAATAAGATATTTTTCTTCCTTAACATATGTGAATGGAGTGTTCAGGCACCTTACGTTCAGCATATGCCACCATGCTCAGACACAGACAATGCAATGATCGACGTATATTGGAATGACCCGGAAAACACGTTAGTCCTCATTTTTGTTATAACCACCCATTTATTTGCTCACATTGTGTATGTTTAAAATTTAACTATTGACATTCGATGACCTACGACAGGAAGATTATTGATGTGGAGGGAGTACGCTATTTCACTATTGAGATATTCAAGTCACTGGAATCACCGAATTGGGTGAATGGATCGGCATAATCTTCTTTACAGTCGACCTTCCCCATAGAAAGTTAAGCCCAACTAACATTTATAACATAAAATTTCCATGTAATCAATTTGGCTATAGGTGATAAGCGCGTTCTTCCATCAATTGGAGAAGAGACAAGTCAAGTACCCGGAGATTTGTCGAAAGTGTCTCTTTCTCCCTGCGCACTATCTAGCAAGTACATCAAATCTATGATTTTATTGAAAGGTTATTGGCAGAGGTTGACATTTGTTAGGCTAACATTATTTTGGTTCTTGCATTTGTTAGGCTATGTTAACAATGTTATTTTGTGAATATGGGCGGTGGAGATGGACTCACAAGAAATTCGACATTTCTGACGGCCCCCTCCCTAAGGAGTTGGTAGTTAACTCGAGTTGTGAGCTTGCACAATTTATTGACGTTGGACGTCGGGAATGTAAATTCTCTCATTACGCTAAGGTAATCGTTAATGACATCCGTGCAAGGAAATGAACATGTTCCCTCAATACTAATGATATGAATAAGTTAATTAATTTCCCAACCCATATTATAGGTTTTTCTGCCAATTTTCGACGTAAACCATTGGGCGTTATTTATTATTGATGTGGAGGAAAGGAGAATCAAAATATTAGATCCACTTTATAGTGATGGTAAGGAAAGATACGGCAACCAAATTGATTTAGTGGTTAATTTTCTACCCCGACTACTTCAACGATTCGGAAATGGGATGGTCGACCTTAGGGCATGGCCAATCTCAACGCGCGTGGACATTCCAAAACAAGATAATTCCGTCGACTGCGGCATTTTTGTTATGAAGTAAGTGAATCTTTCTTCTGGTAGTCTGCCATACAAGTTCACTAAGGTAAAGAAATCTCCACACATAAATTGCTTGCTTTATTTATGAATTGCACCCATTAATGTAATTGTTTATTTTACCGCACTTAGGATAACATTAAGGATTTTAGAAGGCAAGTTGCTGTTGATATCCTACGCAAGCAGGTCGACCCTTATGTAAGTCTTGGTTTGTGGGTCCAGTTGGCATGTTATATTATGTATCTTCAGGGATTTTAGGAGTCGAGTTCCAATAAGAGGGGATTTTAAAATTCATTGGTTACATGTGCAGGCCTATGTTTAGGTACATCAACATTTTGAATGCAGCTTATCATGGAGAAGGGAGCAACACTCATGTGAGTATGTGATGGGACAATATGCGCCTGTCATGTCGCCTTATCTAGGTCTGATGTCTAGATTAGGCATGGATCTCGGCGAATATATGTCAGTATCAGCAATATGTCTCCACTTGGAGGCTAGTTGATACTGCTCGAATACCAGGTTCTTAAACTTCGATCAGGAGATTCAAAATGATCTAATATAAACTCTCAAGCATACACGTACTTCCTATGGCAAATGTGGATCATATTTTTGTGAGGTTTGTGGATTTTCTGTTTCATTTGTTGAATGCTTTGTATCGGAAGAATGTTCTCTAATAGTACCTATTGTTTGGAAAATCGTAGCCCATATCTATAGTAGTTGGGATCGTGATCGTTCCACCACTGCATGATAATTCAATGAATCTATGTGAATTCTAAATGGATTGATTGGATAGTTCTCTGAATTTTTACCAAGTTTTTCTAAGAAGTTGTAGACATTTGCATTTTTATTGTATCTTCTTATGATAATTATATTTGGGACCTTTTGTTTCTGAAATATCTCTCAAAATCACCGTTTGTTTGCTATTTTAAAACAACTGAGAAGTTAGTCTTGTGAGACAGATTTGATACATCTTTCCCATGTAACAATTTCTTATTTATGTTATGGGAGCGACTCTGCTGACCAGTTGTACACGGATAGACCTATGTTAAGTAAAATTTAAAAATAATATAGGATAGAATGTAAAAATAATATAGGATAGAAAGAGGCCATAGTACCATATCCTTTCCTATAAACTCAATCAGATTCATTGGATTGCTCTTGCCGATGATCGCAGAGGTAGTTTTTTGTTTGATTCGTTGGTTTTGCGGAGGTGATTTTCAATTTCTTCATGATTTTGTTGTTTTGCAGAGATTTTATTTTCAATTCACTAATGTTACCTTATGAAGTGCAAATCTGCTGGTGATTTTGTCCGATCGGGTATTAATGTATTAGATTTTTACATTTTTGTTAGAACCTTTGACCAAAGCTTATAAATTTAGCTTGATTTGACCAAAGCTTATAAATCAATGGATTCTTTATTTCTTTAGGGCAGAAAGAAGAGTAATATGGATACCCTTTTATGTGCAGGTACACATCGTGTATATGGGCCAACTCCGGAGTGATGAATTCTCTGTTGAATATCTCCACCTAAGTCTTCTAGAACAGGTCCTTGATGGGAGGTATATATATATATATATATATATATATATATATATATATATATATATATATTATCTATTTATTTATTTATTTTAAATTTTGGGTAAAGATAATTAATCCCCAGAAGTGATTTCTAAGATTTACCAAACATATTTGGGGTGTCAAAAGCCGAGTTAGTTTGGCTCAAAGTCACCAAATTAGCCGATTTTTTTAAAAATTAGCGAAAAAATTGCATATTTGATGTTTTGCAAATTAACCGCGAATCTTTCAAAATTCATGTGTTTTTATGCAAAATTCACAATTTTTTTTTAATAAATAGTGATTTGTATATTTTTATACTCTTTAATCTTCTTTCTTTATTTGTATATTTTTTCCACCGAACATTCTGAATTTACTCAGATTTTTTTGAATTTTAACCTCACGGTCCCTGCTAATTTATTGCCGAACCCCCATTGGTGACTATGGTTAGGCCAATTCTCATCCCAAACCATTCAAGTGGAATAATCAGCCAAAAAATTTAGAATTACTCATACGTAAATCCTCTCATTTGAATAGACTTCAATAATTTGAGTTCCAAGTAATTTGTAGTGTCCATGTAATATCCATACTGCCTTTTGTGGTTGTAGGTGGGAGGAGTTTTTGTAGATGTATCATTGTAAAAAGCTGACTTCTATCTTGAAACAACTCTAGAAACAAGGTGTCTTGATTAAATAGTTGATTTCAGTGAGCAATTGGGTCTTAATTCTTTTGAAGATAGGCCTTTCGCAATTTCCAAGATCGAGCCAATAAGAAGGAATCGCAGGCAGGCCACATGGTATGCACATGCAATCTCTCCTGTTGAATAATGAAGCTCCAGCTATTATATATATATATAAGCAATTTAGTCTTCTCATTTTTCCTGACCACCTTTTTTCTATCCCTTTTTGTGTTTTTGTTTTTCCAGCAATGTCAGATCAGCAGAGATTCCTTTTGTCCTGACTTCAGCTTTGAAGAAGAGCTTCGAAATGGTCCAGTCGGCAATGTGCCAAAAATGGCCCGTCCTTCTTCATGGTCCTATAGGTGCTGGGAAGATAGCATTGATTAATGCCATGCTTCAGATGCCATGTGCTTCTTACGTTTGGTTCCAATGCAGCTTGAAGTAAATCCTTAGAATTTCAGGGGATATATCGAAGTTGCTAAAATCAACCCCCTGTTTTTATGCATACACTTATTTTTACTTTGACTTCATTAAATGGATGGGATTTTTTAGTTTAATTTTCAGAGTTGTCTGTGATGCAGTATTTGCTTTGGGTTTCATCATTGTATTCAATAAGATTATGGAAGGTTACTGGAGCGACGAGGACTGAGATACGATTTAAAGCATACATTCAGGCACTAAGGTAGGATCCCCAACAATACAGGCCTTAAGCATATGGTAATCTTTTTTCAATACTTTAGATTGATTATGAACCGCTATAAATGGTTCTTTAGGAAGTAGATCTATGGTGTGTTTGAGGTTTAGTAAGAAACTGTGTTTGAAAAGGTCAAACTGTATTTCAAAAGATTCTAAAATAATTTTTTTTTAAATAAATAAAAATGGATAGAAATCATTTAAATCAAAATAGATAAATAAATAAATGGCCAACCCAAGGAAAATATAACATCAAAATCATTTTCCATTGTCAATTTCCAGCCAGACACCAGGAAGAATTCAGTCTTAGTATGTTACCTCCCATCCAACCCATTGCTGCTACTGTATCTGATAAAGCTTATTTCAAACCGTTAGTACCAATAAAACTTATTTGTATCATAGGGTTTTTATGATAAATCATAAAAATTCAGTAATACTACAATAAATCGAATTAAACTACATGTTAAAATTCCACTTATCTTTTCTTATATATAGGTTAGGTTGAACCTGATGCTCTAGAAGTTGGAGCACATGAGGGTCTAAACATTAAGGTCACAGGTTCCATTCCCACTAAAATGTGGAAAGTAGGGATGCAAACTTGTAAATTTCTTATTGAGGCTATCAGCATCTTAACTATGAAAGAAATTAAGTCATTGATATAGGAAACCCTATACCTTGACTGCTTTAAATTAGACATTTATAACATAAAATTCCCACGTAATCAATTTGTCTATAGGTGATAAGCGCGTTCTTCCATCAATTGGAGAAGCAACAAGTGAAGTACCCGGAGATTTGTCGAAAGTGTCTCTTTCTCCCTGCGCACTATCTGGCAAGTACATTAGATCTATGATTTTATTGAAAGGTTTTTGGCAGAGGTTGACATTTGTTGGGCTAACATTATTTTGGTTCTTGCATTTGTTAGGCTATGTTAACAACGTTATTCTATGAATATGGATGGTGCAGACAGACTCACAAGAAATCCGACATTTCCGACGGCCCCCTCCCTAAAGGGTTGGTAGTTAACTCGAGTGGTGAGCTTGCACAATTTATTGACGTTGGATGTCGGGGATGTAAAATCTCTCATTACGCTAAGGTAATCACTAATGATGTGCATGCGGGGAAATGAACATGTTCCCTCAATACTAATGATATGAATAAGTTAATTAATTGCCCAACCATATTGTAGGTTTTTCTGCCAATTTTTGACATAAACCATTGGGCGTTGCTTATTATTGACGTGGAGGAAAGGAGAATCGAAATATTAGACCAATTTTATAGTGATGGCAAGGAAAGATACGACAACCAAATTGATTTAGTGGTTAATTTTCTACCCCAACTACTTCAACAATTCGGAAATGGAATGATCGACCTTAGGGCATGGCCAATCTCAATGCGCGAGGACATTCCAAAACAAGATAATTCCGTCGACTGCGACATTTTTGTTATGAAGTATGTGGATCTTTCTTCTTGTGGTCTGCCATAAAAGTTCACTAAGGTAAACAAATCTCCACACATAAATTGCTTGCTTTATTTATAAACTGCACCCATTAATGTAATTGTTTATATTACCGCACTTAGGATGACATTAAGGATTTTAGAAGGCGAGTTGCTGCCGATATCCTACGGAAGTAGGTCGACCCTTAAGTAAGTCTTGGTTTGTGGGACCAGTTGGCATGTTATATTATGTATCTTCGGGGATTTTAGGAGGCGAGTTCCATTAAGAGGGGATTTTAAAATTAATTTGTTACGTGTGCAGGCCTATGTTTAGGTACATCAACATTTTGAATGCAACTTATCATGGAGAAGGGAGCAACAATCATGTGAGTACCCTCATTTTTGCTTATAGTTGCTCCTAATACTTAATCCTAGTGACGTACAGTGCTGAAACCCTTATAGTTGCTTTACACTTTCGAATATATCATGAGAGAGGCTAATTCTTGGTGATTTAAAGAAATGGCATATATGGGATCCAAATAGGTGGTGGCTAGATTCTATGTGCATGCCTGCAAAATTGTCCACTTTATAACATTGTCCTTTAACAAGAATAGCACTCTTTAGCAAAGGAAGGGGCTTCTTTGGGTCTAGATGGGATTGGCTGATGGTTTTGTATTCTCAGTTGTATGCCAAACTCAGTAAGTGTGAGTTTTGGCTTGAGCAGGTCAGTTTCTATGGCCACGTAGTCTCTGAAGTGGGTATCTCAGTGGATCCTACAAAGATAGATTCGGTGGTGAGGTGGGAACAACCTATGACAGTTACAGAGGTTCGAAGTTTCCTTGGTTTGGCAGGGTACTATCAGAGATTTGTCGAGGGTTTCTCGAAGATATTAGGTTCACTTACGCAGCTCACGTGAAAGAATGCAAAGTTCGATTGGACAGAGCAGTGTGAATAGAGCTTTCAGGAGCTGAAGCGTCAATTGACTACTGTTAAGACCTGAAAAGTACCACTTTTCACCCCATAACTTAGCCATCTAAGAAAGGTTTGTTAAGTGTTTTTATAGATAGTACCACTTTTCACCTTAGAGGGTGCCACACCTAAATTCAATTAGTGTGGGTGCCCTTAATGGGTGCCACATCTAAATTCACATAATGGGGTGCCTCCAATGTTGGGGTTCCATGAATAATTAATTGGGTGTTCTTTATCAATGTGGGTGCCCAACCCTTTTTAAAGATGCCCGTGTCTCGGGTTTGCATTTCGGGCCACTTAGGGGTTGGGTTTCGGGTCAAAAGTTTGGCTAGCCTGAGTTTTCAGGGGTAGTTGCTACACCGCACGACTTCGACATTAAGGTAGGGAAAATCTCATTACTCGATTTTATTTTTCCTCGAATCATGGCTACTGATATGGTTGCCAAATTAACTCATATTTTTAGCATTGTGTTGTACATGCATATGCGAAAGTCTTGAATGATTAAGAATTGGAGTTTTTACACATGATCATAGCATTTTGTACTTGACATTAATTTTTATGGGCAGGTGTTAAGACCTGAAAAGTACCACTTTTCACCCCTTAACTTAGCCTTTGATTAGACCCTTAGCCATCTAATAAAGGTTTGTTAAGTGTTTTCTGTAAGCAATAAACAGCAGTACAATAAGGCCAGGTATCCTGTTAAGGAACCCATGATTGGCACCAGAAGTCCCTCTGAAGAATGAGCCATGAATCCAAACCTGAGGTAAGCCTCGCGCAGCTGACAAAGCTCCAAAGGATTCAGGAATTTAGTCTTCGTGCAGTCCTCGCGAATTCCCAAGACTTCATAACAACTACTCGTGCAGTTGAGTGATAGACTAGCTTTAGAATCCTGCCTCGCGCAGTAGCCGCGGGATCCAAATGTCAAGAGAAACTGTAGCACAGTTCAGAAAAGCCTCAAAGCTATCGCGAGGGTCCTTGCAAAGATCTATCAAGAAATGGACTCTCGCGTAGCTCAGAAACTATCAAAGCCTCGCGAGGATCCTCGCGAAGTTCCATTAAGAAGTGAACTTCTCTCACAGTTCTCGCGCTGTTCAGGAAGAAAGCAGCCTCGAGAAGCCAGAGTTAGCCTTGTGAAGATCTATTGTGAAATGGAATGCTTGCGCAGTTCCCACGCTATTCACAAGTAGCAATCCAACTGTGCGAAGCCCAATCCAGCGAGAGCTTAACTACCTACCTCGTGACTGCTCAAAGCATCAAGAAGCTGCAATCCCGCGACGTCTGAAGTTTTAATGCAAACTTAACTACGCGAAGAACATAGCAACCACACGACGAGTCTGGGAAACGATGGCTACCTAGCAAAGCTCTGAGCTTTAACCTTCCATCGTTTCAACAGAGGACTTTCTAGGAATTTCCATGGATTAGGGCACGCTTGAATCTCCGTGCACGCACCCCGAGGCATCCAAGGATCATTAATAGGCCACGTGGCATCGCTAAAATTAGGGTTTCTTAACCCTAATGTGCCGCCACACCACTGCTATATAAACCCAAACTTGGTTTAGGTTTAGGAGTCTAGACTTTATCACTGATACGAGATCTGAGATCATTTTCTTTTCTGTTCTTCTGTAGTTGTAAGTAGTTTTCCTTTTTCTTTTTCTTTCTCTCCATGGCCCAGCACTTGCTGGCCATGCCTATGTATGTTTATTGAGATTAGATTAATGGAATTTGTGATTGGGTGTTGTACTTTTATGGGATTCGTGTGTTTGTGAGTTGCTCTGTGCAAGGCTGCTGCCTTGTGATCCGCCATTGCTTTGGTTGTGATTCAAAGCAATAGAGGACTGATTCTAAGGATCTATTCAGATCCAAGTGACCTGTGTTTCTGGGCTATCATGGTCCGATACAGCCTTAGCCCCACCTCAGGACCCACTAGATCTGAAATCCCCATGAGAGCCTGAGCTGGTAGGCTTGTGACCATAGTGGTGGCAGCAATATTACTATTCCATTTTGGACTCTATGAGGAGGATAGCCTCTGGGATAGTCTGTGACCATTCAAGTGGACAGGCTATAGCCTTAGGGTGAAGCCAATCCGTAGGATCCAAGATGGATTCTTCTTCTCTGCACATGTGCTTGTAGCCTTGTGGGAGATTGTACAAAGGCAGACTCCCCTATATTTGTATAGACCCGCCATCAGATGTTAGATCTGATCTGGTTATGGAGATTGTAGGCTTGTAACTGGACCATTGTAGTCCCACTTAAGCAATGGACAGCTAGATCGAAGGTTGTACTCAATCCCTTGCTGGTTCTATGTGTTTGGGCTAACATGGTCCTATACAGCGCTAGCCCCACACATAGAGCTTTAGAGGTTGAGGTTCCCTATGGATTCTTGAGCTTGTAGCCTAGATGAAGTAGTGCCTACAATGATTAACTTGTTTTAACCCTTCTCTGGACTGTGGTTCCCCTATGGGATAGTCTGTGACCATTTGAGTGGACAGGTTATAGACTTAAGGGATTGGATCATGGCACAGAGATGGGTTAGATTCTTTCTCCTCTTTGGTGATAATGTAGCCATTGGATAGGATTTCTATAACAGCAGACCTGGATCTGAGTCATAAATTCCAGCAGATCTGAACCCAATAGCATACTTCTCACCCTTTTATATTTATTTTCCCACACTCCATCCATCTTCTCAACCCTTTCTGTAGTTAATTCATTAGGCTACCTTAGGATACTTAGAATAAGTGACCCTAAACTCCCCTCCTTTTAGGACTGCCGGATCTGTAGTCAGATCTGGAGGGATTACTAGAGATGGTTCCCTTGGAGCCGTAGATCAATTTTCCCTGTGGGACAAACTCTTACTTATCAAAACTTGCTACAAATGGACCCTGCATCTTGCAGGTCTAGGATTTCTCAGTTGTGCTGATTCCATCCCTATTTTACTTTGATTTTAAATTGCTTTTACCACCAACAAATAAAGTAAGCACACTGGGATTCGCAACAAGTTTTGGGCGCCGCTGCTGGGGAAAAGATCATCTATTAGTAGACCCTTAATTTTTGTATTTTTAGTATTCTTTGTAGCTGTGAATAATTGATACTGCTAATGTAATTTTGAATCTTTCTTGCAGATTTAGACAGCAGCAGAGAAGGACAGTGGACTGCATTTGGAGATTAGCTACCTCTGTTTGCAATTCTCTAACCTTTAAAACTCAGTCTAGTTTCTTTGAAAATTCCATAGCAGTTATTTAGTATAGTTGTAAATTTATGTTTTCTTAAGTAGCTGTAAATTTGTTAGATAAATTCTTTGAGTCAAGTGCAATGTGCCTGCAAGGAGTTGTCCCTGCTGGTGGTGTGTTTGTATGCTTGGTAGGAGATCTCTTAGTCCTACTTTAGAGCCTTTCAACCTTGAGCTAGAAAGGGGTAGAAGACTTAGAAGGAATAGGCACACCACAGTAGAGCCCCCAATTGAATATGAGACAGTAGTCATGGGTGAAGAACAACCCAGAACTCTCAAGGAGTTGAATGCTCCAGATGACTATAACTCTCCATTTAGCATTCAATTCCCTGATGTTCAGGAGAATTATGAAATTAAAACTTCAATCATCTAGATGCTGCCCTCTTTCCATAGGCTTAGCAAGGAAGACCCTTACAAGCACATTGACCAGTTCTTGGCCTTGTGCACCACATTCAATATCGCTGGTTTGGGACCTGAGGCTACTAGACTCAGGCTCTTTCCCTTCTCTCTGAAGGATAGGGCTAGTACCTGGTTGACTACTCTTCCCAACAATGGCATCACTTCGTGGAAAGACCTACAGACCAAGTTCCTGACAAAGTTCTTCCGTGAGACCAAAACTAGCCAGTTGAGGAAGGAAATTCTTGCTTTTGCCCAATCCCCAACTAAGGATTTTAATCAAGCCTAAGATAGGTTTAAGGAAATGCTCAAACAATGCCCCCACCACAAGATCCAAGACTGGAAGCTTGTACAAAGCTTCTACAATGGGATTGATGAGAAAAATAGAGATATGGTTGATGCCTCTTGTGGTGGAACCTACATGCACAAGACTGCTGATGAGGCATGGGAATTGTTTGAAGTAATCAGTGAAAATGCTTTTCAAAAGCTATCCGTGGCAAGAACTAGTCAGGAGTCTGTGTCAAAAGTGGGGCCTGCTGCATTGTCAAGAGGAAAAGTTTATGAGGTGTCTGGGAATAATGACCTGCAACTGCAGATAGCAAACCTCTCAGAGAAATTTGACAAATTACTGACTGTGATGCAACCCAGAAGGGCTACTCAAGTGGTGGAGGCATGTCTGATATGCCAGTCCCCACAGCACACAGTAGAGGAATGTCCATCTGCAAGGCAATATCTTGAATTGGTATTGGAACATGCTGCTGTTGCCTAATCTTTTGGCCAGCAGCAACCTGGTGGCTACAACAGACAACCTTTTGGATACCAGCACCAAAATACTGGTTACCAATGGAGAGACCACCCAAATCTGAGGTGGAGGCAAGACAATTATATACAGCCCCAAAGGCCACAGCAGCAGTTCAATCAGGGATATACCCCTAGGTTTAATTTCTAACACCAGCAGCAGCCCCATCAGTAACAAAATCAATTGGTCTTACCCCCATCTCAACCCAGAAATACTTCCTTCGAGGACCAAGTCTTGACTTCATTGCAAAACCTGGGGTCCTTGGCTCAGACTAGGTGCTCTCACAGTCAGAGCATCCATGAAATGGAAGAGCAGATAAGCAAAATTTCAAATGCCTTGGCTAGGAGAGATGAGGGGAGGTTGCCCTGCCAGCCAATTGCTAACCCCAAGGGTCAGTTGTTAATTGAAGAAGCTTCCTCAAGTTTTGAGGGAACCAATGCTGTCACTACCCTAAAGTTTGGCAGGCTGATAGACAACCAGGTGGGTAACAGAGCTGCAAAGGTCATTTCCACAGATTATTCGAGTGAGTGTGATGGGGATGTTGTTGGAACACAGAGCCAAGAATTGCCTGTCACCCTGCTGCAGGAGAAAAATAAAGAGGCTATAGTTGAGCCTCAGCAGGAAGAAAAATAAGAAAATAGAAAGAAACAGAAGTTTAGTCATGGGCTAGCAACTGAGGAACCAGCAGTACCTCAGCTGCCATTTCCTCAAGCATTGGGTGGTCCTATCCCTTTTGAGAAAGGGAATGCCCAGATGGAGGAAATGATGGAGACCTTCAGGCAGGTGAAAATCAATTTGCCCCTGCTTGAGGCAATTAAACAGGTCCCAGCCTATGCAAAATTTCTGAAAGACCTCTGCACCCAAAAGAGAAAAGCTCGAGGCCATGTGTCCAAAAAAGTCTTTGCAATTGATACAGTGAATTCTGTATTTAACATATCAATGCCTGAGAAGTTGCAAGATCCAGGGATACCCACTATTCCCTGCATAATTGGAGACCATACAATCGGGAAGGCCCTTTTAGAACTTGGAGCCAGTGTTAACCTGCTGCCATACAGTGTATATCTGCAGCTAGGTTTGGGGGAGCTAAAACCTACCACCATTGTGCTAATGATGGCTGATAGATCTGAGAGGAGGCCTATGGGAATGATTGAGGATGTCTTGGTAGGGGTAGAGAAATTCTTTTACCCTGCTGACTTCTTAGTTTTGGACATGGGCTGCAACAAAGGTACTAATCCCATACCTGTTATCTTGGGCAGGCCATTCTTGGCCACTGCCAATGCATGCATTCAGTGCAAGTCTGGAGTTATGGAGGTTACTTTCGGACATATGAAAGTTGAGCTGAATGTGTGTAACAGTGCAAAGTACCCTCAAGTGGACAATGACGAGAGCTTTGCAGTGGATGTACTAGAAGAAATTGTGGATGAAGAATTGCCCACTCTGCTAGAGTGGAGCAACACTATCAGAAATTTAGTTAAAGTCTGGGATATGGTGGAGGAAGAAAGCCCAGCTGTGATAACAAAAGACATGACCACATTGAAGTCTTCTGTGGGCTCAGTGCAGCATTCCATTTGGAAACCTACATTGTTGCCTCTTCCTCCAACAACCAATGCACCAATTTTGCCATCCACCCAACAAGCCCCTGATCTGGAACTCAAGAAGCTTCCAGAAACATTAAAATATGCCTTCCTTGAGAAAGGTTATAAGCTTCCTGTGATTATCTCCTCTCTTACCAATGAGCAGGAAGAGGAATTACTAAAAGTTTTGAGGAAGCACAAAAGGGCAATTGGTTGGACCATTGCAGATCTGGGAGGAATAGATGCATCAATCTGCATACACAGGATTCATCTTGAGGAGGGATCACTACCCTCCAGGGAAATGTAGAGGAAGTTAAATCCTCACATGCAAGAAGTGGTCCTCAAGGAGATCATTATATTACTAGATGCAGGGGTGATTTATCCCATCTCTGATTCTAACTGGGTGGCACCTATCCAAGTGGTGCCCAAGAAATCTGGCATAACAGTTATTAAAACCGAATCTGGAGAGTTGAGACCAGCCAGGGAGACCACTGGCTGGAGAGTTTGCATTGATTATAGAAAGCTCAACTCTAAGACTAGAAAGGACCACTTCCCTCTCCCCTTCATTGATCAAATTTTGGACAAAT
This sequence comes from Chloranthus sessilifolius, assembly GCA_021018995.1. Taxonomy (NCBI): domain Eukaryota; kingdom Viridiplantae; phylum Streptophyta; class Magnoliopsida; order Chloranthales; family Chloranthaceae; genus Chloranthus; species Chloranthus sessilifolius. The sequence goes on from CM037596.1 coordinate 48,743,081, forward strand.
TGGCTGGAAAAGCTTTTTACTGTTTTCTTGATGGGTACTCAGGGTACAACCAGATCCCTGTGCATCCTCTAGACCAAGAGAAAACCACCTTTACCTGTCCTTTTGGCACCTTTGCTTACAGAAGGATGCCTTTTGGGCTGTGTAATGCGCCAGCCACTTTTTAGAGGTGTATGTATGCCATTTTCTCTGATATGATTGACAAGTTTTTGGAGATTTTTATGGATTATTTTTCTGTCTATGGGGACAGTTTTGGCCAGTGTCTACAACACCTAAGCCTAGTTTTGCAAAGATGTGAGGAGACCAACCTGGTCTTAAGCTGGGAAAAGAGCCACTTCATGGTAACACAAGGCACTGTGTTGGGCCATGTAGTCTCTAAAGAAGGGCTTGAGGTAGACAAGGCAAAAATTGACGTCATTGCCAATTTGCCCCCTCCAAAAATAGTCAAACAAATGAGATCTTTCCTTGGGCATGCAGGATTCTACAAGAGGTTCATTAAGGACTTCAGCAAAATTGCTAAGCCATTGTGCCACTTGCTCTGCCAGGATGTGCCTTTCGACTTCACGGCTAAATGTCTAAAGGCTTTTGAGACTTTGAGAGTCTGCCTTACCTCTGCCCCCGTACTCCAGACACTAGACTATACCCTGCCCTTTGAATTAATGTGTGATGCATCGGATTTAGCCATAGGTGTTGTCTTGGGCCAAAGAAAGGATAAGTTGCCTGTGGTCATTGCTTATGTTACCAAGTCACTTGCTGAAGCTCAGCTGAATTATACCACAACTGAGAAAGAGCTTCTGGCAGTGGTGTATGCTATTGACAAGTTTAGATCCTACCTGCTGGGATCTAAAACTGTAATCTTCACTGACCACTCAGCATTGAAGTACCTACTATCCAAGAAAGATGCTAAGCCCAGGCTGATTAGATGGATACTCCTACTGCAGGAGTTTGACATTGAAATCAAGGACAAAAAGGGTGTGGAAAATGTGGTGGCTGACCACTTGTCCAGAATTGTGTTGGAGAAGTGTCTTGATGGTCCTACAAATGATGCCTTCCCGGATGAGCAATTATTTGCAATCCAATCCTTGGTCCCCTGGTTTGCACACATTGTGAATTATCTTGTTATAGGAAAGATTCCTGCCCACTGGACCAAAATGGACAAAGACCTATTTTTCTCACAGGTCAAATATTTTTTTTGGGAGGAACCTTGCCTATACAAGTACTGTGCAGACCAAATCATCCGAAGATGTGTTCCCGAAAGTGATGTCCCCAGTATCCTGGCCATGTGCCATGAAAATACCTGTGGAGGCCACTTTAGTGGAAGAAAAATAGTTGATAAGGTCCTGCAGTGTGGGTTTTATTGGCCTTCTTTATTCAAAGATGCATATACACACTGCAAGGCATGTGAGAGATGCCAAAAATTAGGAGGGCTGTCCAAAAGAAATTCAATGCCTTTGTAGCCCATCCTTGTTGTAGAACTGTTTGATGTATGGGGTATAGACTTCATGGGCCCTTTTCCTCCTTCTAATGGTTACCATTTCATCTTAGTGGCAGTGGATTATGTTTCCAAATGGGTAGAAGCCATTGCCACAAAAACCAATGACAACCAGGTGGTCCTCAAATTTATAAGCCAGAACATTTTCTTAAGATTTGGACCCCTAGAGCTATTATTAGTGATGGGGGTAGCCATTTCTGCAACAGGAATTTCGAAATCTTGCTCAAGAAATATTCTCTGACCCATAGGATTGCTACTCCCTACCACCCACAGACAAGTGGGCAAGTTGAAATTTCCAATAGGGAGATCAAGCACATCCTTGAGAAAACAGTAAGGACTGACATGAGAGATTGGGCTGATAAGCTCAATGATGCACGTGGGCTTATAGGACTGCCCATAAGACTCCCATTGGAATGTCCCCATTCAGACTGGCCTATGGCAAGGCTTGCCAAATCCCAGTAGAATTAAAACACAAGGCCTATTGGGCCATTAAAAACTTAAATATAACCTGGTCATCACAGGTCCTGCAATTTGTACGAATTGGACGAGCTGAGGATGGATGCCTACGCCAATGCCACGATCTACAAGGAACGGTCCAAAGCTGTCTTTGACAACGGCTTACTGAGAAAAAGCTTCGTACCTGGTGGTCAGGTTTGGTTATTTAACTCCAAACTAAAATTCTTTCCTGGCAAACTAAAATCCCGATGGGAAGGTCCCTATATTGTCTTAAATGTGTCCCCATCTGGTGCTGTGGAAGTCAAGGATCCCAAAACTGAAAGGACCTTGAAAGTGAATGGTCAGAGGCTTAAGCCTTGTCTCGAAAAACCGGCTGACCCTATGAACACTATTCATTTTCAAGGGACCCCTTCATCTACCTGACCCACAGTTGTGTCCATGTTGTACTATAGTACTTTCGTTTCTTCAATAGTTTTTAGGAAATTGTAGCGTCTCGATGGGGTCTAAGTTTGTTGGGTTTGATAGAGTTTATGTGAGGTTGGTATGTTTACTTCTTCTTCTGCAATTTGCTGATTTTTGAATTGAATGCATACTGTTTGAATATATTTGATGAGTATGCTGCACTACATGAATTGCTCCCTGTTTGGTACTAAGCCCTCGCGCATTCCAAATTGAGATTTGGGAAGCTCACGCGCACTTCACAAAGAGTATTTATTACGCCGTCGCGAGCTTCAACAAATGCTGCAGAGCCTCTCACGTACTGCAAGCTGCAATATCCATCATCACGAGATTCCGTTCCTATCTCACGATTCCCTTGCCCAGCTGCGCTAGTCAAATGCATTTGTCATTTCCCACGCTGATTGCTGTAACTTTTCACTTCCCAACTCACTCTCAATTAATTGCGGCAACTTGGTTGTTATTACACCGATTCATCTTCCACCATCCTCGTCTTTAAATATATAGGGAGTCCCTTTCATATTCATCTCATCCTTTCTGCTCTCACCCTAGCGGTCCTTCCCTAGTCCTAACAATGGCAGATGATAAGCCTAATGCTCTGCCTAATAAATTTTATCCGATGTGGTTGGAACCGCCCCCACCTAAAGAGCCGGACCCCCTACAATTCCTCTGGGATGAATACGCGGAGGTTCAACAGATCCTGGCTAAGGAGGAGAAGGACATGCACCAGCCAAAGAAGAAACAGTGAAAGATAGAACCATCCCCATCCTCTGCCCCCCTCCACTCAACCCCTTCCACCACCTTCTCAGCCACCACATCCTTGATCCCTCTCTCCTTTCTTCTTAGGAGTTTTCTTTTTGTAATCTTTTAGTCTTAATGAAACTTTCTTTTCCTGTTATTCTGTAAAGTTCTCTGTTTTTGGTTGTTTTCATTCTTGCTATTTTCTTTTCTCTGACCATAAATTTGCTGCACACACACCTTTGAACTAGTGAGGACACTGCTCCTCATAGGTTTGGGGGAGTGGCAGGCAGATCTTGCCAATGGAATAGTTAACCTAAGTGCGGCAGAATCATGTGAGTAAGATGGAAATGGGTCATGTTCACTGGAGAATCAGAAATATAATGAAATTTAAAATTTTTTAAATTTCACATTTCCATGATGAGATCACCAAGGAAACTCACTTGTATCAGCACTTAAGAATTCAAACGAAGACCATAACCAGTGAGATTTGGGCCTATATAAAAATTTTTTCCTTGAGGAGTAACTAAGGCAAAATTCTTCTAGCTCTAAGGACTGGCTGAGTCTGTGCTCACTAGAAGTTGGGCAACTCCAAGTTGAAACAACTGACAGCACTCATGAGACTAAGGAAAGGATCAAGGCCTTCTCTTGGACAGTTTGAGCCTAAATAGACCAACCTTAAGCAACTGCCCTTGTCCATACCCCCTTTGAGCTTTCAATCCTAAATTTCTTCAAAATGCACCTGAGTACTTGTACTTGAACCTATGAACCTGATTCAACCTACCCTCACTCTGAGAATTCAGAAGGTAAAGGAGAAAAAGTTGAAGATGGACTAGCTATGGTCAACATTAGGTGAATGGAGAAAAAGTATCTCCAAATTCTGGCAGTATGGTAACTGAGAAAATGGTGGCATTTCAGAAAAGCAAAAACAAAATAAAAAGAAGAAAAATGCATAAAAAAGAAACAAAAACAATAATGAAGAGGAGTAAGAGAGGAGTCAAGAGGGAACTTTCATTGGGAAAATCAAAATCAAGAAGAGAAACCGATCACTTCAAATCTGAAAACCTCAAAGAAGATGAGAGGAGCTGAATTAAAGAAGGTGAAGTCATGAATCACCTCCTTCACCTACTGATTTCTCAATTTTGAACCCCTTTTCAACCTTCCATTCTTTTCAACCCCACTCCATAAGCCACATTACAGCCCAGTTAATGCCCTTGTGATCCAAAGTTCAGTGAGCTGTCATGTGGAGACAGAGAGTTATTCAATTTATGGTGAGGATCTGTCAATGACGTCAGAACTTTAGAGCTATGCCTATGCTCATGCTTACAGACCCATTTGGGGGATGTAACTGCTCTTGAGCTTGATAGAAAATGAAACCCTCAACAGTTCATTATGATAGTATGCCCTGGAGAGTTTTGGGTCTGATCTTGAATGCATTAGGTGTGACCTATAACCTAATTTTTAATCCAATGATGAGCTCAATGTTGACACACCTGTGTAGTGTCTCTGGTGTAAACTGATTGGAAATGTTGTGCTTTCATGAGATGCTGTTGCTGTTCAAATTTTTGTGCAGCCAATGTGTTTGAATTTCTTATATTCTTACTGATTCAAGGGTGAACTAACTCTGTTTCTTGACTGCTCACTTGATAATAATGCACTTTTGTTAACTGTCTCATTGAGAAGTTTGTGGGTGTCTTCATTGAAAACCCTCAGGAGACTTCACACCTCCACTAGGGATCACCTAAGGGTTTAAAAGGCTAGGTACATGTGCTAAATGTATCCATGCTCCCTACGAAAGTGGCATTTTATTTCTGTAGTTGATTTAATGTATCTTTGCTAAGGGACTAGTAAAGATTAGGTTTGGGGGTGTGTTACGACCTAAAAAGTACCACTTTCCACCCCTTAACTTAGCCTTTGATTAGACCCTTAGCCATCTAATAAAGGTTTGTTAAGTATTTTCTGTAAGCAATAAACAGCAGTATAATAAGGCCAGGTATCCTATTAAGGAATCCATGATTGGTACCAGAATTTCCTCAGAAGAATGAGCCATGAATCCAGACCTGAGGTAAGCCTCGCGCAGCTGACAAAGCTCCAAAGGATTCAGGAATTTAGGCTTCGCGCAGTCCTTGCAAATTCCCAAGACTTCACAACAACTTCTCACGCAGTTGAGTGACAGACTAGCTTCAGAATCCTGCCTCGCGCAGCTATCGCGCAGTAGCTGCGGGATCCAAATGTCAAGAGAAACTGTCGCACAGTTCAGAAAAGCCTCAAAGTTATCGTGAGGATCCTCGTGAAGAACTATCAGGAAATGGACTCTCGCGCAACTCAGAAACTATCAAAGCCTCGCGAAGCCAGAGTTAGCCTCACGAAGATCTATTATGAAATGGAATGCTCACGCAGTTCTCGCGCTATTCACAAGTAGCAATCCAACTGCGCGAAGCCCCATCCAGCGAGAGCTTAACTACCTACCTCACGACTGCTCAAAGCATTAAGAAGCTGCAACCCCACGACGTCTAAAGTTTTAATGCAAACTTAACCACACGAAGAACATAGCTACCATGCGACGAGTCTGGGAAACGATGGCTACCTAACGAAACTCTAAACTTTAACCTTCCGTCGCTTCAGCAGAGGACTTTCTGGGAATTTCTAAGGATTAGGGCACGCACTCCCACGCTCGAATCTCTATGCACGCACCTCGAGGCATCCAAGGATCATTAATAGGCCACATGGCATCATTAAAATTAGGGTTTCTTAAGCCCAATGCTTTGCCACACCACTGCTATATAAATCCAAACTTGGCTTAGGTTTAGGAGTCCAGACTTTATCACTGATACGAGATCTGAGATCATTTTCTTTTCTGTTCTTCTGTAGTTGTAAGTAGTTTTCTTTTTTCTTTTTCTTTCTCTCCATGGCCTAGCACTTGCTGGCCATGCCTATGTATGTTTATTGAGATTAGATTAATGGAATTTGTGATTGGGTGTTGTACTTTTATGGGATTCGTGAGTTTGTGAGTTGCTCTGTGCAAGGTTGCTACCTTGTGATCCGCCATTGCTTTGGCTGTGATTCAAAGCAATGGAAGACTGATTCTAAGGATCCATTCAGATCCAAGTGACCTGTGTTTCTGGGCTATCATGGTCCGATACAGCCTTAGCCCCACCTCAGGACCCACTAGATCTGAAATCCCCATGAGAGCCTGAGCTGGTAACCTTGTGACCATGGTGGTGGCAGTAATATTACTGTTCTATTTTGGACTCTATGAGGAGGATAGCCTCTGGGATAGTCTGTCACCATTCAAGTGGACAGGCTATAGCCTTAGGGTGAAGCCAATCCGTAGGATCCAAGATGGATTCTTCTTCTCTGCACATGTGCTTGTAGCCTTGTGGGAGATTGTACAGAGGCAGACTCCCCTATATTTGTATAGACCCGCCATCAGATGTTAGATCTGCTCTAGTTATGGAGATTGTAGGCTTGTGACTAGACCATTGTAGTCCCACTGAAGCAATAGACAGCTAGATCGAAGGTTGTACTCAATCCCTTGCTGGTTCTGTGTCTGGGCTAACATGGTCCTATACAGCCCTAGCCCCACACATAGAGCTTTAGAGGTTGAGGTTCCCTATGGATTCTTGAGCTTGTAGCCTAGATGAAGTAGTGCCTACAATGATTAGCTTGTTTTGACCCATCTCTGGACTGTGGTTCCCCTATCGGATAGTCTGTGACCATTTGAGTGGACAGGTTATAGCCTTAAGGGATTGGATCATGGCACAGAGATGGGTTGGATTCTTTCTCCTCAGTGGTGATAATGTAGCCATTGGACCGGATTTCTATAACATCATATCTGAATCTGAGTTACAAAACTCCTCTGATCTAGACCCTTTTATATTTATTTTCCCACACTCCATCCATCTTCTCAACCCCTTTCTGTAGTTAATTCATTAGGCTACCTTAAGATACTTAGAATAAGTGACCCTAAACTCCCTTCCTTTTAGGACAGCCAGATCTGTAGTCAGATCTGGAGGGACTACTAGAGATGGCTCCCTTGGAGCCGTAGATCACTTTTCCCTGTGGGACAAACTCCTACTTATCAAAACTTGCTACAAATGGACCCTGTATCTTGCAGGTCTAGGATTTCTCAGTTGTGCTGATTCCATCCCCTGTTTTACTTTGATTTTAAATTGCTTTTACCACCAACAAATAAAGTAAGAACATTGGGATTCGCAATAGCAGGTAGATCCTTTGGAAGTGGAGAAATGGTTAAACCAGAAGGAAAATATCCTCCAAAGAGTCAGGTGCACCAAAGAAGAGAAAGTGAGTTGGGCCTCTTTCTAACTCAAAGGAGAGGCGGATCCGTAGTGGAAATCCGTCGAAAGGATCCGAGGACCAGGGACACCATGGACATGGGCAGAAATCACCGAGGTATTCAATGGGAAGTACTTCCCCACTCCTAAGCGGTATCAAATGGAAGTCAAGTTCGCGACTTTGGAGCTAGGACAAATGATAGTACGTGAATATGAGGCCGAGTTCACCAGGCTTTGTAGGTTCGCACCATTACTAGTGGCCACAAAACTAATGAAGGCCCAAAATTTTGAACGGGGCATGAATTCAGTCATCAAGGAGAGGATTTCTCTGTTTGTGGCAACGACCTATGCCCAAGTTACAAGAATGGCCCTCATCGTCGAAAGGGGCGTTGACAGCGTGTATAAGAGAAGAGAAGAATAAAATACAAGTAGAAGAAGTTGGACCCAATCGTATAACTCAGAGCAAGCCAGCAAAAGGTAGAAATTTTATATGCCGCCACCCTCCCAGCCTATTCAAATGGCATCTTCAAGTCCAATCACCTTTGCATCCACAGGGCCTTTTCGCACGACAAACCCTACGACCACTGGAGTATTAAGGGTTCAACAAACCTCTCGTGTTGCCTCCTCCATACCAATCGAATCATGTGCGAAGTGCGAAAAGTCACATAAAATCAAAGAATTAAGTGTTACTCCCGAGCCTCTAGAGTTTATCCTAGCAGTGTCAATTCCAACAGGGAACTCTGTCAATACAGATACAGTGTGCCGATCGGTCATCGTCGCCATTGAAAATCATGAGACAATGGTTGATTTGATTTTACTAGATATAAAAGGATTCAATGTAATCCTTGGCATGGATTGGTTATCCACCTAGAAGGCTAATATTGATTGCCTTAGGAAGATAGTCACTCTCTACACCAGGAAGGGCAAATCATTCAAATTCTCTAGCACCCAACCAATTGTCTTACCCTTGATATCTACTATTCGAGTCGAACGATTACTAAATAATGGTTGTCTCGGGTATCTCGCATTTATACAAAGTCAAAAGGAAGAGAAGGTTCATATTATCGGCATTCCTATCGCATGCGAGTTTCTCGATGTATTATCTGAAGAATTACTAGGTTTACTACCAGATTGAGAAGTTGAATTTACAGTAGACTTAGCTACAGGCACGAAATCGGTGTCGAAAGCTCCATACCACATGGCACCAGCCGAATTTGGAAGAACTCAAGGTGCAGTTGCAAGAACTTCTCGATAAGGGAATTATTAGGCCGAGTGTTTCACCATGGGGAGCACCAGTGCTATTCGTCAAGAAGAAGGATGGATCCATGTGGCTCTGTATCAATTATCGATAATTAAATATAACGAATTGTTATCCACTTCCAAGGATTGATGACCTCTTCGATCAGTTGCAAGGGACGAGATTCTTCTCTAAAATAGACATAAGGTTGGCTTACCACCAATTGAAGGTGAAAGCTGAAGACATTCCGAAAATAGCCTTCCACACGAGATATGGCCCCTATGAGTTCCTAGTGATGCCATTCGAGTTGACAAATGCATCAGCATCCTTTATGGACCTGATGATAGAGTTTTCAAGCATCATCTTTATCAGAGTGTGATGGTCTTCATGGATGATATCCTTATCTATTCGAAGACGAAAGAAAAACATGAACAACACCTGCGTGTAGCTCTCCAAAAGCTTCGCGACCACCAACTATATGCTAAACTATGCAAATGCAAATTTTGGCTGGTGCAAGTGAGTTTTCTAGGACATGTCATTTCAAAATTCGGTATAACCGTAGATCCAGCAAAGATTGAGGCCATGGTGAAATGGGAGCAACTGAAGACAGTGACAAAAATATGAAGTGTTTTGGGATTAGCTGGATACTACAAGAGATTCGTTGAAGGATTCACCAAAATTATTGGACCACTCATGCAACTCACTAGAAAGAATGCAAAATTTGAGTAGATCGAGTCATGTGAACAGAGCTTTCAAGAGCTCAAAAGAAGGTTGGCCTCTGCACTAGTACTCGCCATACCATCAGGCAGTGAAGGATTCGTAGTGTTTAGCGATGAGTCACACAGTGGGCTAGGCTGTGTACTTAATCAGAATGATAGTCATTGCCTATAGTTTGCAGAAGTTGTAGGACCATGAAAAGAACTACCCCACACATGACCTTGAGCTGAAAGCAATCATCTTTGCCTTAAGGATCTGGAGGCACTATCTCTACGGTGATACATTTGAAATATTCAACGATCACAAAAGCCTCAAGTATCTTTTCACCCAGAAGGAACTGAATCTGAGGCAGAAGAGATGGATGGAATTCCTCAAGGATTATGATTATTCTACTCAATACCATCTAGGAAAGGCAAATGTGGTGGCAGACGTGCTCAGCCAAAAGTCATTTTCCCTGATATCACACCTCAACACGAGAATCCGCCGATGGCATTTACTTGAAGATTTGACCTTAATTGACACAGCATTTGATGTGGAGTCCAGAGCCTTAATGGCCAACCTTATTATTTGATCAACACTCTACGATAAAATCCATGAGCTGCAATTGATCGACGAAGAGCTTGTAGCCATCAGACGTGAGGTAGTTGAAGGAAAATAGCTCGATTTTCACATCAAGGAGGGCAGATCCTTAGTATTCAGAGACCGACTATGCATACCGGCTAACGTTGACCTGCGACGTGCAATTTTAAATGAGGCTCATAAGTCAATGTATGCTATCCATCCTAGGAGTACCAAGATGTATCAAGACCTCAAGAAGAGTTGCTAGTGGAGAGGATTAAAGAAAGTGGTCGCAGAGTATGCAGCAAAATGCCTGATTTGTCAGCAAGTGAAAGTCGACCATCGATACCCTTCAGGTCTATTACAGTCGTTACCAACCCCTGAATGGAAATGGGAGAATATATCCATTAATTTCATCTTTGGATTGCTGAGAACACATAAAGGATATAATGCCATTTTGGTAATCGTCGATCGATTAACCATGTCCGCTCATTTCCTATCCTACAGTACGCGGTATACAATCAGCAAGCTCGCAGAGTTGTACTTGAAAGAAATAGTCAGACTACATGACATACCTTCTAGCGTTGTGTCAGATAAGGATCCTCTGTATAACTCACAATTTTGGCAATGTTTCCAAGAAGGAATGGGCTCAAAAATAGAGTTCATCTTGATATTTTACCCCCAGATCGATGGACAAACCAAAAGGTTGAATCAGGTGATTGAGGGCATGCTAAGGGCCTATATGCTAGATTTTCAAGGATCATGGGATAAACACTTGCCTTTGATTGAATTCGCATACAACAACAGCTACCATGCGACTAATGGAATGAGTCCTTTCGAAGCACTTTATAGTCACCAATGTAAATCTCTGATCAACTGGGAAGAGGTTGGAGAACGAGTATTATTGGGGCCGGAACTCATCGAAAGCACGAATGAGGCCATCCAAATCATTCGTGAAAAAAATGAAAGTCGCTCAGAGCTTGCAAAAAAGCTATACCAACCTCAAGAGAACAAACGATGAGTTTCAGGTAAACTTGATTCACATTGGTGTTTTATGTTTCCAATTAATTATGTATAATACTAACACCCACTTTCATTATAGAATGGAGACCACGTTTTCATCAAAATTTCACCGACTAAGGGCGTGATGCAATTCAAGAGACGTGGGAAGTTAAGTCCATGCTACATTGGACCATTTCAAATACTGGGTCGAGTTGGTGAAGTGGCACATCGAATTTCTTTACCTCCGCAACTGCCCAGTGTGCACAATGTATTCCATGTATCAATATTGCTGAAATACGTGAGAGATCTGATCCACGTATTAGACTATCAGCCGGTAGAAATCCAAGAGGATTTAACTCTGACCGAAGAAGTGATGCAAATATTGGATTGCAAAGAACATATATTAAGGACCAAGCGAATTCCACTAGTGTTGGTACAATGGCAAAATCACTCTACTGCCGATGCCACATGGGAACATGAGGCAGAAATCTGCAACCAATACTTGTGTCTATTCAATTAGGGTCAATCACTTTTAAGAGTGCTTGTATGCCAAGAAATTGAACATGGTTCCATGAATATTTAACCAATGTCCACATTCGACTTTGCAAGATTCAAATGTTAATTGTACCTCTATGACATCGATGTAAAAGGGAAATAGTAGATACAAAATGTTGGAAATCCAATGTGATGGTACTTGATAATAAATGTATGACAAAAATTATGAGTGCAGCCAGCCTAAACACAAAATAATATAAGTCACAAACTCTGTTCAGCTCGCTGCAATGATAGCTTCAGCAGTTCCAAACTCGCTGTAGCGAGAATTAAAAGTCGTTGTAGCGACTAATGAGATTTAAAAGGGTGCCGAAACCCCAAAATTTGTCATTTCACGATTTCAAACCAAAAGATGTCCTTTTTCTCCTCTCCCGCGAAAAACAAAGTACTATTTACCTTCAAATACGTGATTGTTTCGTGTTACCTTCGACAAATCGTCACGAATCTGCGTGCATGCATCTCCATCAACAAGGATTCCATGATTCATTCTTCTCATTGAGGTAAAGCCTTAGATCTCTCCCTGTTTCAGTTTTTGTTCTTTTAAATGGCTTGAAAGAAGAAAGCCACGTCAAAACTCCCGACTATGAGAGCAAAAGCTTCTAAGCATTCAAAAGACAGTACACTGATTCTCAATCCTCCATCGATTCGGGAACAACCCATCGCATGGTTGAACGCGAAAGCTTTTGAACCGGAATAGTCCTTTGACCAAGATATATTTATCGACGATGACACGACCATGTGGTCGATAAACTACATTAGACAAGCCCGATTGGAGGTGTTACTAAAACCCTTCCACACACATTTTTACCCCGTCCTTGTCAGATTATTTTTCCCAAACTTAAAAATGAAGGAAAGTGGCCAGCAAATGACCACCGAAATTGATTGGTGAACATTCCATTTTGATGTCCGCGACATTGCCAAAGCGATGCAATGTCGCGCACATTTCGTTGAAGGATCGGTGGTAGTCATGGATCCTACAAATTGGTAAGAAGGACCCAACTGCCGGGCAAGATGTGATTGTTGGACGACATCTTGTCGAATAATCTATACCCCCTCGAACACAATCAAGATAGGCAAGACACCCTCCTACAAGCCCTATTTTCCGCACATGAGGATAGGTGGTTTAACACACCACAAATCATTTGGGAAGGCATCAGATATGCCCACGAACAAATACTAAACACTAGACACAGGCCATTAACCTCCATCCCATATGCTTGCCTTATCTCCAGCCTTATAGAGGGGCATAAGGACGACGAGAATGACGACCCCTATGTAGTACAGGCCGACGAACCAAGAGAAACTAATAACACTCAGAGTTACACCAAAAAGATGTGGCACATAAGTTACCAAAGGTGCTAGGTCGGTATTCAAAACCGACAGCTTCGACAGTTGGCAAAGGGGGTTCACCAAGCAGAGCCAGCTCAACCCCAAGCGCCACCACAACAACAAGTGCCAGTTCAACCTCAGCAGCCACCTCCCCAGCATGGCGACATCCTCACACTGACCAAATTCAATAGGAAAATGGAGGTATTGCACTGACAAAAGTATTTGCTACATCGGCGACTAGACTTGTAGGAGGACATCCTCTTGCGCTCGATAGAGAAGGCATACCCGACAGCTACACCCCATTTGTAGCTCATACAAGGGAGTATACGACGGTTTATACCATGGGAGCATCTGGTTCTGGAGCAAGTGCATCTACTTCTGGGGTGTGTGTTGGAGAATTTTTGGGATTGCGCTTTTTTTATTAGAAAACCAATGATAAAGAATCACATAAAATGATGGCAAAAAAAAAATGGATGAACATAAGCACAAAACTTGTTGGGTTTCGAAATGTGCTTTTTTATTACTTTAAAACAGACGGTAAAGAATCACACAAAATGACAATAAAAATAAAACAAAATGAAACCAAAAATGGATGAATAATAGCATAAAACTAAACACACAGTCCTGCAAGAATCCATGGCCTGTTGTAGCAAGTTTTACGAAGTAAGAGTTTGTCCCACAAGAAGTTATGATCTGAAACCGCAAGGGTTGTATAGTAACTCTAGATCTGACTACAGATCTGGCAACTCCAAACCAAAGCTAGAGAGCAAGGTAAAGAGAGGAAGTTTAGGTGTCACGAAAATAAAATAAACTAAAACTAAAAATAGGAAATAAAAACTATAGCTAAAGAAGGGGATAAAGAAGGATGATGTAGTGTGATAAAATAATATAAAATGATGGAGAAGTAGGCAGCTAAGAATAAATCAGCATTGCAACTCAGTGGTAGATTAGGATTTGCAGCAATCCTTCACTTGGCTACAAGCACAAGTACAAGGTAGAGGAATCCAAATCAACCCCTGTGAATTAACTTCTCTCTTAAGGCTATAATCTGTCCACTTAAATGGTCACAGACTATCCTAGGGAGATGATCAAATCACACAAATTAAACTCAGAAAACTAACCTAATCGAAAAGAATGGATTGATCTTAAGGCTATAATTTGTCCACTCAAATGGTCATAGACAATCCAAGGGATTTTCTCTAGCCAATGAATTAAATCAGAACATGAATACCATTGCAAACACTATGTTTGCAAGGCTACAAGCTCATGCATTCATATGAGCAAACAACCCTTGAAAATCTAGTGAAAACCATAGACAATCAGAGGTTGAATGAGGATTTAGACTCAGCTGATCATTGCTACAAAAGGCTTGCAATGACCCAACTCACAAGTCTGCAACCTCTACAAAATCTCAGGTCTAAACACTGATGATGGTGATGCAAAACAGAGTAGAGTTTAGCTCTGCAATAATCTCTCACTAGGCTATAAGCTTAAGTGTAGAGAAGAAGAATCTATCTCAGATCTGTGATTTAGACCAGCCTTAGGGCTATGGTCTGTCCACTCATATGGTCACAGACTATTCTCAGAGGTTATCTTCCTCACAAATGTTGAGATAGAACAGGATAACTGCTGCTACCACCATGGTGACAAGGCTACAAGCTCAGGCAACCATGGGAACATCAAACCCATCAAAATCTATGAAAAATATAGAGAAATAAAGATTTAATAGAGCTATAAAGATGACATTTCATTACATAAAATAGAACTTACAATGTTGGCCCTCAAGGCAGCAGCCTGTGCAAACCCCAAAACAGCTCACTCCATTTAATACAAAACCCATTGCAAAACTGAAAGTACACCTAACCGCTACACAGAACTTAGGCCAGCATTGCTACTGGGCTAAGGAAGAAGAAAGGGGAAAAGAAAAAGGGAAACTAAATCCTAAAAAGCTAAAACCCAAAAGGGGATCTCGGGCTAATCCTGGATATTTTACAAGTGAGATAACAACACATTTTATAGGCAAATCCAAACTTGGAGTAGCCAATCAGACTCGAGATGTGTGGGACAGATGGGAACCTCAGGAAGTGTGCCCTAGAAGTGTGAAATCCCCAAAACACCCATTGTAGTGGCTGAGAAGTTGAAATCTCAAGCTTCGCGAGGCTGAGTTGCTTTATTTGTGCATCTCGCGTGGCTGTCACACGACTCAATTTGCTACAGAAGGCAGCTCGCTAGGTTCCATGCCAAGCTCGTGAAGTTCTTGTTGGGTTCTTAAAGTGTGCGAGACCTGCGCGGCTGCTGTGCGACCGATTTTCTGAAGCTGCAATGCACCTTGCGAGGTTAAGTGAACTATGTGACAATTGTGTGAGGCCTAATTACTTCTTTACGTAGCTGCTTGCGAGGATCAAAAGACCCATGCGAGATCTATGCATGATAACTTTTTGGTGCCCTTCTCCTTTGAGTTGCGTGAGGAACTGCGAGAGTGGAGTATTTGTTGCATGTCCGAGCTCCGTGAGATGTTTAATGCTCTAGGCTCTTCGGCTCGCGAGGCTGACTGAACTGTGCGAGTTCACTACTGCTACTTTGGATGGCTGCTCGCTAGGTTCAATGGAACCACGCGACAACCTAAATGAACTGTGTAACGCTTACATCTGCTCCTCTGCTATAGTGCACATGCTGCTACAGTGGCCTCCTTAGCTAGGGTCCTTCCTCCTTTCATCAGTTGGACTCCCAGGGCCCACCTAAGCGTGCCAATATGGTCACCATGGTGTGTACCACTATGGTGTACTTTCTGCTCTTCACTCAGCTCTAAGACTTGGCTTTAAAAATCATTCTTCTTGGCTTGAAAATACAGGATTGTAGCATTAAGCTCTGCTTTTGCTGTTATCTATACAAACATACTTAAAACACATTATTAATTGGCTCAAAGGTCCATCAAAGGCCAGGTTAAAGGGTGAAAAGTGGTACTTTTCAGAGCTTGACACATCCCCAAGCCTAATCTTTGCTAGTCCTCGAGCAAAGGTAAAAATTAAAAATAATTATTCAAAACAGTAAATGTAACATTCGTAGTGAGCACGAATACATTTAGCAATATGTACCAAGCTTTTTAAATCCCCAGGTGATCTCTAGCAGAGGAGTGAAGGCTCCTGAGGGTTTTTAGTGAAGACACCTGTTGCCATCCCAGATGTGCCTACTTTATTTGTTGGTGGTAAAAGAAATTTAAAATCAAAGTAAAATAGGGGATGGAATCAGCACAACTGAGAAATCCTAGACCTGCAAGATACAGGGTCCATTTGTAGTAAGTTTTGATAAGTAAGAGTTAGTCCCACAGGGAAAAGTGATCTACGGCTCCAAGGGAGCCATCTCTAGTAACCCCTCCAGATCTGACTACAGATCCGACAATCCTAAAAGGAGGGGAGTTTAGGGTCACTTATTCTAAGTATCCTAAGGTAGCCTAATGAATTAACTACAGAAAGGGTTGAGAAGATGGATGGAGTGTGGGAAAATAAATATAAAAGGGTGAGAAGTATGCTATTGGGTTCAGATCTGCTAGAATTTATGACTCAGATCCTGGTCTGCTGTTATAGAAATCCTGTCCAATGGCTACATTATCACCAAAGAGGAGAAAGAATCTAACTCATCCCTGTGCCATGATCCAATCCCTTAAGGTTATAACCTATCCACTTGAATGGTCACAGACTATCCCATAGGGGAACCACAGTCCAGAAATGGGTCAAAACAAGTTAATCATTGTACGCACTACTTCATCCAGGCTACAAGCTCAGGAATCCATAGGGAACCTCACCCTCTAAAGCTCTATGTGTGGGGCTAAGGCTGTATGGGACCATGATAGCCCAGACACATAGAACCAGCAAGAGATTGAGTACCACCTCTAGTTGTCCATTGCTTGAGTGGGACTACAATGGTCCAGTCACAAGCCTACAATCTCCATACCCAAATCAGATCTGCCATCTGATGGCGGGTCTATGCTAATATAGGGGAGTCTGCCTCTGTACAATCTCCTACCAGGCTACAAGCTCAAGCTCGGAGAAGAAGGATCCATTTTGGATCAGCGGATTGGATTCACCCTAAGGCGATAACCTATCCACTTGAATGGTCACAGACTATCCCAGAGGTTATCCTCCTCACGGAGCCTAAAACAAAACAAGAATATTGCTGCCACCACCATGGTCACAAGGCTGCCAGCTCAGGCTTCCATGGGGATTTCAGATCTAGTGGGTCCTGTGGTGGGGCTAAGGCTATATCGAACCATGATAGCCCAGACACATAGGTCACTTGGATCTGAATGGGTCCTTTGAATCTGTCCTCCATTGCTTTGAATCACAGCCAAAGCAATGGTGGATCACAAGGCAGCAGCCTTGCACAGAACAACTCACAAACACACGAATCCCATAAAAGTACAACACCCAATCATAAATTCCATTTATCTAATCTCAATAGATATACATAGGCATGGCCAGCAAGTGCTGGGCCATGGAGAGAAGAAAAAGTAAAAGGAAAACTACTTACAACTACAGAAAATCAGAAAAGAAAATGATCTCAGATCTCTTATCAGTGATAAGGTCTGAACTTTCGCTGGTGTCTAAGTCTAAAAACTCTAAAAGTCTCAAAAGAAGCCCCCCCTAAACCAAAACCGAGCTTAGGTTTATATAGCAGTGGGTGTGGCGGTGCATTAGGTTTAGGAAACTCTAATTTTAGCGATGCCACATGGTCTATTAATGATCCTTGGATGCTTCGGGGCGCGTGCACAGAGATTTGAGCATGAAAGTGCGTGCCCTAATCGCTGGAAATCCCCAAAATGTCCTCTACAGAATGATGGAAGTTGGAGTTCAGAGCTTCGCGAGGTTGCAGTCGATTCTCAGACTTGTCGCGTGGTAGCACTGACTTCACGAGGATGAGTTAGCATTAAAACTTTAGACGTCGCAAGGTTGCAGCTTCTTGATGCTTTGAGCCGTCGCGAGGTTGATAGTTAAGCTCTCGCTGGATTGGGCTTCGCGCTGCTGGATTGCTACTTGTGAATAGCACAGGAACTGCACGAGCATTCCATTTCACAATAGATCTTCACGAGGCTTACTTTGGTCTTCGCGAGGCTGCTTTCTTCCTGAACAGTGCGAGAACTGCGTGAGACATTCACCTCTTAGTGGAACTTTACGAGGATCCTTGCGAGGCTTTGAGGCTTTTCTGAACTGTGTGACAGGTTCTCTTGACATTTGCATCCCGCGACTATTGCACGACAGCTGCGTGACAGGTTCTCTTGAACTGCGCGAGACTGTGCGACCTTTAACTTCTGAACTTCGCGAGAGCTGCGCGACTCAAGGCTTCTGAAGCTCTTCTGTCACTCCACTGTTCGAGAAGTTGTTGTGAAGTCTTGGGACTTCACGAGGACTGTGCGAAGCATATTTTCTGAATCCTGTGGAGCTTTGTCAGCTGCGCGAGGCTTGCCTCAGGTCTGGATTCATGGCTCATTCTTCTGGGGGACTTCTGGTGCCAATGCAGGCTCCTTAACATGATTTATGGCCTTATTGTACTGCTATTTATTATCTACAGAAAACACTTAACAAACCTTTATTATATGGCTAAGGGTCTAATCAAAGGCTAAGTTAAGGGGTGAAAAGTGGTACTTTTCAGGTCTTAACACACCTCAAAACCTAATCTTTTCTAGTCCCTTAGCAAAGCTACATTAAATCAACTACAGAAATTAAATGCCACTTTCGTAGGGAGCACGGATACATTTATCATATGTACCAAACCTTTTAAACCCCTTGGTGATCCCTAGTGGAGGAGTGAAGTCTCCTGAGGGTTTTCAGTGAAGACAACCACAAACTTCTCAATGAGACAGTTGACAAAAGTGCATTATTATCAAGTTAGCAGTCAAGAAACAGAGTTAGATCACCCTTGAATCAGTAAGAATATAAGAAATTCAAACACATTGGCTACACAGAAATTTAAATAGTATAAGCTTCTCATGAAAGCACGACATTTCCAATCAGTTTACACCAAAGAACAATTCACATGTGTGTCAGCACTGAGCTCATCGCTGGATCCAAAATTAGGTTGTAGATCATACTTAATGCATTCAATATCAGACCCAAAACTCTCCAGGGCATACTCTCATAAAGAACAGTTGAGGGTTTCATTGTCTCTCAAGCTCAAGAGCAGTTACATCCCCCAAATGGGTTTGTAAACATGAGCATAGGCATAGCTCTTGAGTGCTGGCATCATTGACAGATCCTCACCATAGATTGGATAACTCTTTATCTCCATATGACAGCTCACTCAACTTTGGATCACAAGGGCTTTAACTGGGCTATAATGTGGCTTATGGAGTGGGGTTAAAAAGAATGGAAGGTTGAAAAGGGGTTCAAAATTCAGAAATCAGTAGGTGAAGGAGGTGATTCATGACTTCACCTTCTTTAATTCAGCTCCTTTCATCTTCTTTGAGGTTTTCAGATTTGAAGTGATCAGTTTCTCTCCTTGATTTCAATTTTTCCAATGAAAGTTCCCTCTTGATTCCTCTATTACTCCTCTTCATTATTGTTTTTATTTCTTTTTTATGCATTTTTCTTCTTTTCATTTTGTTTTTGCTTTTCTAAAATGCCACCATTTTCTCAGTTACCATACTGCCAAAATTTGAGGTACTTCTTCTTTATACACCTAATGTTGACCATAGCTAGTCTATCTTCAACTCTTGTTCCTTTACCTTCTGAATTCTCAGAGTGAGGGTAGGGTTAAATTAGATGCATAGGTTCAGGTGCAAGTACTCAGGTGTATTTTGAAGAAATTTAGGATTTAAGGCTCAAAGGGGGTATGGAAAAGGGCAGTTGCTTAAGGTTGGTCTTTTTAGGCTCAAAGTGTCCAAGAGAAGGCCTTGATCCTTTCCTAAGTCTCATGAGTGTTGTCAGTTGTTTGAATTTGGAGTTACCTAACTTCTAGTGAGCACAGTGACTCGGCTAGTCCTTAGAGCTAGAAGAAATTGCCTTAGTCACTCCTCAAAGAAATTTTTTTTGTATAGGCCCAAATCTCACTAGTTATGGTCTTCCTTTGAATTCTTCAGTATGTCCTTACCTTTTTCTCTCTCTAATGATTCATTAAGTGCTGATACAAGTGAGTTCCTTGGTGATCTCATCATGGAAATGTGAAATTTTAAAAGTTTATATTGTCTAAAGTCTGAAAAAAAATTTTAATTCCTTATTTTTCATGATTCTTAGATGAACATGGTTCCATTTCTATATTACTCACAAGATTCTGCTGCACTGAGGTTAACTATTCCATTGGCAGGATTTGCCTGCCACACCCCCAAACCTATGAGGAGCAGTGTCCTCACTGGTTCAAAGGTGTGTGTGCAACAGATTTATTTATGGCAAAATAAAAGGAAATAACAAGGAGCAAAACAGACACAAGACAAAGACAAATAGTAATGACAATAGAAGAAGATCTATTATAAGAGAGAAATGTACAAAATGAAAAACAACAGGAGAAAAAGAAAATACAGAAACAGAAAAAAATTCCTAGGTACAAGCTAATCGGAGCCTGAATCCAAACCAGTCCCAACCCATCTTCTTGGCCTGCTCTCGAAGGAGAGCCTCTTCCTCCTTTTCCTTTCTTTCCCTCTCTTCCTTCTTTTCAGCTGTAGTTTTGGGCATGGTTGGAGCTTTTGGTGCCCTCACCCTCATTTTGGGTGCCTTTGGTGTAGGAGGGATCACTGGGGATTTATCTTTGGATTGCTCAGGTGATTTGATAGGACTTTTTCCTTTGGGACTCTTCCCTTTGGGGCCCTTCCCTTTTGAGCCTTGCCCTTGCTGAGTCTGAGGGGGAATAAGAGGAGATTTTGCTTTTTCTTGTTCAGGGGGGCCAACGGGGCTCTTGCCTTTATCTTTCTTGTTCAGTGGTGGTGCCTCCTCAGACTGGGCAGATTATTCTTTTCCAATTTTTATAGAGGCAGCAGAGTGAGTAGTGCTCTTAGCTGTAACTTTCCTTCTCTAAGGATAAGTTTGCTCAGTAGGGTCTGATGAAGGAGGAGCAACAGGACTTGGAGCACGTGGAGCTTCAGGTGGGGTAGAGTCAGAATCAGAATCAGAGGGAAAGAGAGCAGTGGGGTCCAATCTAAGGGCTGCAGCAGCTTGCCTGCATTCATCTTTTGAAAGCAACCGACCATGGGGGTCATCCTGAGCAGAAGCTCTGGTGGTCTTTGGGGGTGGGGATGGAAGTGCAGGCTTTTTCCCTTTTTGGGCAGCAGTGGCTCTTTTGGAGGGAGAAGGTTTCTTAGGAGCAACCCTTTTTCTCTTGGGTGTAGGAGATTTAGCAGGGGGAGGCACTGAAGCAGGAGGTGGAGGAGGTGCTTGAGTAGGAGGTGGAGGAGGTGCTTCAGTAGGAGGTGGAGAAGGTGGAGATGTAGATGTAGGAGCAGGGGGGATGGAAGAAGATGGCCCGGGGTGTGTGGAAGGTGGGGCCTCAGGGGGTTCGGTAGCAAGAGGGGTGGCCTGAATTGGTTGGCCTAACAACAATGAAATCCTTTTTTACAAAATTTCGATCTACTTCTCAACATAAAGGAGTTTGGCATCAGAAATTCCCTTAGTGAGTCTGTGGAGCATTGTTATGTTTCTTTTGATACATCCGGGCTCTTGTGTGCTCCCGCTGGGCATTGGCTTTCTCCATCTCCGCATTCAGCTTATAGTAAGTTGCGTCAGCCTTTGTGTCATTGAGGGTCTCCAAAATTATCTCCTACCCCCTTGGAAATATCTATCATCTTCTGCCTGTGAGCAAGCTTCAGGTCACTCAACTTCTGTAGCAAAGGGTACTCAATGGATTGTCTGAGTTGGGCCATTCCCCTGAGAACATTCCTCTTGATGTAGGCATTGTCCCTCATGGTATGGAGGAGGGTGAAGTAAGGAGGGGTGTAATAGGAATGTCTTGGTAGGATACGTAGAAAGGGAGTGGAAGAAGTAGAAGGTGATTGGTCCTGTGGGGGTAAGGTGGCAGGGAGGACATTCACATATGGGGGCTGGGCAAAGAGTTCTGGGTCTGTTTGAGTCGAGTTGTCAGAGAATGTAGGAGGAGGTAATATGAGAGGTGGAATGGAGGGCATGGGTGGAAAAGCAAATGAAGTGGGGTCACTGAAGGTGGGTGGTTCTAGGTAAGTGTAAAATGGAATGGGGAAGGGTCTGAATGGTAATGGCGGGGCGAAAAGTGTGTGTGGGTGGAGGGAAAATGTGGATGGGAAAGGAATGGGGTTGGTTTGGGTTTATTGGTTGGTAAATTGAGGTGGGGGTAAAATGAGTGGGGCAAGGATAGGTAGTGTGGGGAAGGAGTGGTGGGGTATGGTGTCTTGAAGGGTGAGGGTTGTAGTTAAGTCAATGGGGGGAAGATCTGGTTGCACTGTGGAGTCAGAGGTGGAAGGGGACTGGATTTGTGGGGTAGGAGGTGTTTGTGCAGAGATGGGTCGTTTAGTCAATGTTTGGATGGTGGATTTGATGTTGGTGATGTCAGTCCACATTTGGTCTTGGGTATGTGCTGTGGTTGATAGTTGGGTTTGAATGTCATGTATTAGGGAAAGGATATGGGTAAGTGTGTCTGAGTTTGGTTGGGGTGGAGTATGAGAAGAAGAGGGAACAGGTTGGAAAGGGGAAGTAGGGGCATTATGGAAGGTTGTAGGAGGGGGAGATGGAGGGTCTGGTGAGTGATGTGGGGAATCTGGGAGAGGGATATCATGGGTTGGCATGGTGTCAAGCAATGTAGTCATGGAAGCCTGATATCCGGAAGTAGTGGCGAGGTTAAAGTCAAGGTCTGTGAGTGGAGGTGAAGTAGGGATGGTCTGGACTATGTCTTGGTCAATATGTGGGGTTTCTGTGGGAATGATAGGGTGGTTGGTTTAGGTAAGGATATGGCAGGGGTTGTGTGAGAGGTTTTCTTTTTAATGTAGGATATCAGGGGAGGGCTGTCAGGGTTCAGTTCAATGTTTTCCTCCCAGGAATGAATCACAGGGAAATCTGGAGTGGGTACGGATAAGGGAGACAAAAGAGGGAAAGGGAGAGATGGAATAGGCAAAGAAACTTATGGAGGGGTAGGTGTGGTGGATGGAGGTATTACTGCAGAATCAGTAGTGACAGGAGCTTGCACCACTTTCTTGGGAGGAGGAGCTTTAGCCACTTTTTTTGGAGTAGGAGCTTTAGCAACAGCAATCCCCTCTCTTTGCTCTGTAGCAACCTGGGCCTCAGCCTTCTTCTTCTTCTTTTGGGGATCCATTAGACTCCTGCTGATCCCTCATTGCCTCTTTGCAAAAGTTGTAGGGGTGAGGTCAATGGTTAACTCCCCTACTGGTATCTTGTACCCTCCCCTCAAAAGTAATTTGGTGATGAGCCTTGCATAGGGGAGAGTGTGGAGCTTCTTCTTCAACCCTAGCTTCATCATTATATCCTTCATGGCCTCAAAAATCAACCAGGCAGCATGGAATCCATGGCCCAGAGAAAAGGAATAAACAACATCAGCAATTGGTGTCCTCCTCTCCTGCTGATGGTCGGCACAATAAATGTTCTTTCGCAAAACTTGATCAATGAACAGAAATTTAGGGTCCAAGTCTCTTCTCCTGATGGAATCCCTGGTGGCCTTCAATCCTCTGGTAAGGGCCTGTGCAATGGTATCAATGGAGGCACACACAGGGGGGCCATATCCACAGTTGAGGTCAAAACTAGCAGGGATGCCCATCACTTCAGCAATCAACTCAGGGCTGAGTAACATTTCAAAATTGTCAACTAACACAAGGAGGCCTGGCTGCCCACGGTGGTCTGGTCTAGCCCTAATGTGCTGGTAAAAGAGTTGCACTAGTCTAGGGTAGGCTAGTGTAGGGATGGCTTGCAGCAGGGGGGTCAAACCAGCCTTGCGCATGAACTCAATGGCAGGGGCTGACAGAGGTTCCGTTTCAAATAAAGATAGGTAAAAAACAGCTTCAGGTTCCAAGGGAATGGGAGTCAGGAGCTCAGAGGGTGTAGAGTAATCAGGTATTAGCGCAGCCACTTCCTGAACCACTTCTTTCCCTTGTTGCGGCGCCGTTGAGGACTTGGCCTTCTTGGGAGTGGGCTCCATGGGAGCCTTATCCCTTGCTCTTTTCACAGGTGTGCCCTTAGGGGCCATTGAACTTCTCCTCTGTGAATGTGTAGTTTGAAAAAATGAAAAGCAAAGGTTGAGAGCTGAGTCTTACCTTAAAATTTAGGGTTCTGTTCAATCTGATGCACGAAAGACCGCGAGAGCTCCTATCAGAGGGCAACTGGTGATGGAAGTTGTAGGAGCAAATCCCCAGAATTTGAAGGTGAATGATGGACTACAGAAAGGATGCTGGAGGAGAGAGATTAATGGGAGTCAGAGCTAGGGTTTCACTTGCTGGAGAAGAAAGAGAAAACAGAAAGGACAGCAGCGCAAGGTTGGATTATATAAATCGCGAGGCTTGGCGCGCTTTGAACATGTCTGCTCGCTAGATGGGAAGGAGTGGGTCGCGAGATTGGACTTTCATTTAGATCGCGCGAGA
This sequence comes from Chloranthus sessilifolius, assembly GCA_021018995.1. Lineage (NCBI taxonomy): Eukaryota > Viridiplantae > Streptophyta > Magnoliopsida > Chloranthales > Chloranthaceae > Chloranthus > Chloranthus sessilifolius. The sequence continues at coordinate 48,767,446 of CM037596.1, forward strand.
GAGGCCACACAATTGTATTGAATCTCGCGATAGCCTAGCAGGATAACAACTTATGAACTACGCGAGAAGAAACCACGCCTATTTTTTAGAACCTCGCGACAGCTAAAACAGTGACAAGGATCACACACCCATTAGTCTGTCATTTTCCTTTGTTTTGTGGGTGGATTCTCTCACATTCTCTTTTCCAGGGACACCCACAGTCATTCTAAAAAAAAAAACTCTCCATGCTTTCCCAACAATTAATCATGCAATTACTCAAAAAGCATTTAATCAAAGCCTCATATTCAAACATCATTCTCATTATCAAAACAGTACCACCATCATTTGTTCAATCACAATCAACAATTCAAAGGGAATAAGAACCAAACCAGGCAGAAGAATTTTCAGGTCATATACATTCAGAATCCGACAAGATCACTAGAAATTCCTATAAACTAAAAAAAAATGAACCATACTAAAATACATAAAATACACAATCCATAGTTCTGTGAATCAATTTGATGGAAGTTCTCCCTGCCCCTCAAGGCTTGAGGATCCTTCCCCAATCAAAAATTGGCCCTTGGAATTAACCACTGGCTGACTGGGCAACCTCCCCTCCTCTCTTTTAGCTAAGGCATTCGCTAGTTGGCCAATCTGCTCTTCCATCTTCATTATGCTATGACCATGAGAATTCACAGTCTGAGCCACGGACCCCAGGTTTTGTAGTGAGGTCAAGACCTGGTCCTCGAAAGAAGTATTTCTGGGTTGAGGTTGGGGTAAGACCAATTGATTTTGTTGCTGGTGGGGCTGCTGCTGGTGTTGGAAATTAGACATAGGGGCATATCCCTGATTGAACTACTGTTGTGGCCTTTGGCGTAAGGCCAACATTTGCTGGGGCTGCATATAATTGTCTTGCCTCCACCTCAGATTTGGGTGGTCTCTCCATTGGTAACTAGCATTTTTGTGTTGGTATCCATATGGTCGCTGTATAGCCACCCAGTTGTTGTCGGCCAAAGATTGCACTGAAGACATGTTCCAATACCAATTCAGGATATTGCCCTGCAGATGGACATTCCTCTACTGTGTGCTGTGGGGACTGGCATATCAGACATGCCTCCACCACCTGAGCAGCTCTTCTGGGTTGCATCACAGTCAGTAATTTGTTAAACTTCAAAGAGAGGTTTGCCATCTGCAGCTGCAGATCATGGTTCCCAAACACCTCATAAACTTTTCCTCTTGTCAATGCAGCAGGCTCGACTTTTGACACAGACTCCTGACTAGTTCTTGCCACGGATAGCTTTTGAAAAGCATTTTCACTAATTACTTCAAACAATTCCCATGCCTCATCAGCAGTCTTGTGCATGTAGGTTCCACCACAAGAGGCATCAACCATATCTCTATTTTTCTCATCAATCCCATTGTAGAAGCTTTGTACAAGCTGCCAGTCTGGGATCTTGTGGTGGGAGCATTGTTTGAGCATTTCCTTAAACCTATCCCAGGCTTGATTGAAATCCTCAGTTGGGGCTTGGGCAAAAGCAAGAATTTCCTTCCTCAACTGGCTAGTTTTAGTCTCAGGGAAGAACTTTGTCAGGAGCTTGGTCTGTAGGTCTTTCCATGAAGTGATGCCATTGATTGGAAGAGTAGCCAACTAGGTACTAGCTCTATCCTTCAGAGAAAAGGGAAAGAGCCTGAGTCTAGTGGCCTCAGGTCCCAAACTAGCGATATTGAATGTGGTGCACAAGGCTAAAAATTGGTCAATATGCTTGTAAGGGTCCTCCTTGCTAAGCCCATGGAAAGAGGGCAGCATCTGGATGATAGAATTTTTAATTTCATGATTGCCTTGAACATCAGGGAATTGAATGCTAAAGGGAGAGTTATAGTCATCCGGAACATTCAACTCCTTGAGAGTTCTGGGTTGTTCTTCACCCATTGCTACTGTCTCAGATTCAATTGGCGGCTCTACTGTGGTGTGCCTGTTCCTTCTAAGTCTTCTACCCCTTTCTAGCTCAGGATTGAAAGGCTCTAAAGTAGGACTAAGAGATCTCCTACCTAGCATACAAACACACCACCAGCAGGGACAACTCCTTGCAGGCACATTGCACTTGACTCAAAGAATTTATCTAACAAATTTACAGCTATTTTAAGAAAACATAAATTCACAACTATACTAAATAACTGCTATGGACTTTTCAAAGAAACTAGACTGAGTTTTAAAGGTTAGAGAATTGCAAACAGAGGTAGCTACTCTCCAAATGCAGTCCACTGTCCTTCTCTGCTGCTGTCTAGATCTGCAAGAAAAATCACATATACATCAACAGTATCAATTATTCACAGCTACCAAGAATACTAAAAATACAAAAATCCTAGGGGCTACTATTAGATCATCTTTTCCCCGGCAACGGCACCAAAAAGTTGTTGCCATCCCAAATGTGCCTACTTTATTTGTTGGCGGTAAAAGCAATTTAAAATCAAAGTAAAATAGGGGATGGAATCAACACAACTGAGAAATCCTAGACCTACAAGATACAGGGTCCATTTGTAGCAAGTTTTGATAAGTAAGAGTTTGTCCCACAGGGAAAAGTGATCTATGGCTCCAAGGGAGCCATCTCTAGTAATCCCTCCTGATCTGACTACAGATCCGGCAGTCCTAAAAGGAGGGGAGTTTAGGGTCACTTATTTTAGGTATCCTAAGGTAGCCTAATTAATTAACTACAGAAAGAGTTGAGAAGATGGATGGAGTGTGGGAAAATAAATATAAATGGGTGAGGAGTATGCTATTGGGTTCAGATCTGCTAGAATTTATGACTCAGATCTAGGTCTACTGTTATAGAAATCTTGTCCAATGGCTACATTATCACCAAAGAGGAGAAAGAATCCAACTCATCCCTGTGCCATGATCCAATCCCTTAAGGTTATAACCTGTCCACTTGAATGGTCACAGACTATCCCATAGGGGAACCACAGTTCAGAAATGAGTCAAAACAAGTTAATCATTGTAGGCACTACTTCATCCAAGCTACAAGTTCAGGAATCCATAGGGAACCTCAACCTCTAAAGCTCTATGTGTGGGGTTAAGGCTGTATAGGACCATGATAGCCCAAACACATAGAACCAGTAAGAGATTGAGTACCACCTTAGATCTAGCTGTCCATTGCTTGAGTGGGACTACAATGGTCCAGTCACAAGCCTACAATCTCTATACCCAGATCAGATTTGCCATCTGATGGCAGGTCTATGCTAATATAGGGGGGTCTACCTCTGTACAATCTCCTACCAGGCTACAAGCTCAGGCTCGGAGAAGAAGGATTCATTTTGGATCGACGGATTGGATTCACCCTAAGGCTATAACCTATCCACTTGAATGGTCACAGACTATCCCAGAGGCTATCCTCCTCACGGAGCCCAAAACAAAACAAGAATATTGCTGCCACCACCATGGTCACAAGGCTACCAGCTCAGGCTTCCATGGGGATTTTAGTTCTAGTGGGTCCTGTGGTGGGGCTAAGGCTGTATCGGACAATGATAGCCTAGACACACAGGTCACTTGGATCTGAATGGGTCCTTAGAATCAGTCCTCCATTGCTTTGAATCACAGCCAAAGCAATGGCAGATCACAAGGCAGCAGCCTTGCACAGAACAGCTCACAAACACACGAATCCCATAATAGTGCAACACCCAATCATAAATTCCATTTATCTAATCTCAATAGACATACATAGGCATGGCCAGCAAGTGTTGGGCCATGGAGAGAAGAAAAAGAAAAAGGAAAACTGCTTACAACTACAGAAAATCAGAAAAGAAAACGATCTCAGATCTCTTATCAGTGATAAGGTCTGAGCTTCCGTTGGTGTCTAAGTCTAAAAACTCTAAAAGTCTCCAAAGAAGCCCCTCCTAAACCTAAACCAGGCTTTGGTTTATATAGCAGTGGGTGTGGCGGCGCATTAGGGTTAGGAAACCCTAATTTTAGCGATGCCATGTGGCCTATTAATGATCCTTGGATGCCTCAGGGCACGTGCACTGAGATTTGAGCGTGGAAGTGCGTGCCCTTATCATTGGAAATCCTCAGAATGTCCTCTATAGAATGATGGAAGTTGGAGTTCAGAGCTTTGCCAGGTTGCAGTCGATTCTCACACTTGTCACGTGGTAGCATTGACTTCACGAGGATGAGTTTGCATTAAAACTTCAGAAGTCGCGGGGTTGCAGCTTCTTGATGCTTTGAGCAGTTGCGAGGTAGATAGTTAAGCTCTCGCTGGATTAGGCTTCGCGTGGTTGGATTGCTACTTGTGAATAGCGCGGGAACTGTGCCAGCATTCCATTTCACAATAGATCTTCACGAGGCTTACTTTGGTCTTCGCGAGGCTGCTTTCTTCTTGAACAGCGTGAGAACTGCGCAAGATGTTCACCTCTTAGTGGAACTTCGCGAGGATCCTCGCGAGGCTTTGAGGCTTTTATGAGCTATGGCAGCGTTCTCGGACATTTACATCCATGACTCGCGGCAGGTTCTCTTGAATCGCGAGATCACGTGACCTTTAACTTCTGAACTTCGCGAGAGCTATGTGACTCAAGGCTTCTGAAGCTCTTCTGTCACTCCACTGCGCAAGAAGTTGTTGTGAAGTCTTGGGACTTCGTGAGGATCGCGCGAAGCATATTTTTCTGAATCCTCTGGAGCTTTGTCAGCTGCGCGAGGCTTGCCTCAGGTCTGGATTCATGGCTCATTCTTCTGGGGGACTTCTGGTGCCAATACAGGTTCCTTAACATGATTTATGGCCTTATTCACAGCTGTTTATTTTCTACAGAAAACACTTAACAAACCTTTATTAGATGGCTAAGGGTCTAATCAAAGGCTAAGTTAATGGGTGAAAAGTGGTACTTTTCAGGTCTTAACAACTCCCACAAACTTCACCAATAAAAGAGTTAAGTATAGTGCAGTCAATGACAAAATAGATTTTTAATAAATAAAACATCAGTCCACACGTATTCTTTAAAATTCAAAGGAAATTACAGCAATAATGCAGCCATTTAAAACTCAAAATCAACATGCATATGCATCACCACCAATCAGTTCACATCAGAAAAAAAATGTGCATAAATCAGTACAAAGCTTGCCTTTGATTCAAAAATCAGCTGTGTAGACAACCCCAATGAAATTAAAAATTCATACCCAATCCTCACCACAGTTTTCTCTCAACAATGAAAATTCAAGGGTGTTCATATTCTCATCAGCTCAAGATCAGTCATAGACCCCAAACGGGTTTACAAGCATGAGCATAGGCATTACATCTAAGTTTTGATGTCCTCAAGCAATTTCACCATAGATTAGACAACTCCTCATCTCCACATGACAACTCATTTCACTTTGGATCACAAAGGTCTTTTTGAATGGGTTGTAATGTGGCTTATGGGTGAGGGATATAAAGAATGAAGGAGGTAGAATGGATCAAAATTGAGAAATCAGCAAGGTAAGGAGTGATTCATGACTTCACAACATTCATCAAAGCACAACTTCACCTTCCTTGATATTTTTCAGAATCAAAGTGGTCAGCTTCTTCTCTTCTTTTCAATTTCCAGATGATGTTCTTCTCTTGACTTCTCTTTCTTTTTCTCTTTATATATATATATATATATATATTTTTTTTTTTAATTTTATATGAAATGCCACACATACACCACTGTTACACTGCTATTTTTTAAGTTGCTTTTTCCTCTCCTTCCACCAAATGTTGGACCCAGCTCACCTATCTTTAACTTCTTCTCCTTTACCTTCTAAATTCTCAAGTGAGGGTCAGGTTGAATCAGGTCATAAGGTTTAGGTGCAAGTACTCCGGTGTTTGTTGAAGAAAAATTAGATTTTCAAGGCTCAAAGAGTGTAAGCAAAAGGGCAGTGTAATGGGTAGAAAATTGTAAGCTCAAACTATCCAAATGAAGGCCTTACATCATCTCTTTAGTGTCATGAGTACTGTCCATTAGTTTTGATTTGGAGGTGCCTAACTTCTAGTGACAAAGTGTTGAGTCAATCAGTCCTTAGAGCAGAAAATTCCAAAAACACTCTTCAAAAAAAATTTGATAGGCCCAAATCTCATTAGGTATGGTCTTCAATTTAACTCATGGGATGTATTTTCACCTTCTTTTATACTCTTAGGTTCACTAAGTACTAACTGAAAAATTTTCTTATGTTAGCTTCATGGTGGTGCTAAGATTTTAAAATTTTCAATTTTAAAATTTATGCATAAATTTTCAATTTCCACAAATTTCCTCATTCTAACAAGTTAGGTGGGAATTGACTTTATTCATCTCAATTTCCTCACACTATTACACTAAAGTTAACTATTCTATTGGCAGAACTACCCTACCACACCCCCAAACCTATGTTAAATAGAGTCCTCACTGTTTCATGAATCATGTATAGGGGTAGCAGGGTTGGTAAAAGAAAAACAACTAAACTATAGCAGGATTTCACAAAGAGGAACTACACTAGAAGGTTGCAGAAAATTAAACTATAAAGGAGAAAAAGATAAAAGATATAGCATGACTACTTAAGAAAATAAAATAAGGACACAAATTCTTAAAACAACAACTATGAACTATAGAAATTATACTAAAAACAGCAGGTATATAGAAACATAAACTAACTAAACTAAACACCTAAAACATTAAAATCCAAAAAACAAATTCCTAAACATGATCTGAGTATGAATCTAAATTGATGGCACATAATTTTCATAATTAAAAACACACATTGTAAAGCAGGATTTATACAAAAATCATATCACACTAGCATACTATTAAGACAATTGAAAAGTTATATTACATATGGTACACAGCTGAAATAAAATATCAATAGAAGATCTTAAAAGTGAATGGATTCAGAGGCACCACAAAATTTTCAAAACAGAATATGAGCCGTTGCTCATTAATCTTCATGATTCTTCCCAAAAATTATGAACCATGATCTCAGCTATTCGGATGGGGATGCATGAATGACAACCACTTAAAACAGCCCATCTGCATCTCAGCTGAACTAAAAAGAACTGTAATTCAGAAGTTAAAAAGCCATACCTTTGAAGATGCGGAGGCATCAAACCTCAGTTCTCCAGCTCAGAAATTTCAGTTGCTTGAGAGATATAGGGAGCAGCTCCAGCTCCACATCAGGTGGAGAGGCAATAACAGGCAACAAAGGTGCCTTAGATGGTTGAGTGTAGTTATCCAAGTGAAGTGGTGCACTCACCCCACTAAGAAGCCCAGAATAGTACTTTTTAGTACATAGGTGGGGGACCTCCTCTGTTCATACTTTAAAAATTTTAGCAAATACCTCAGCCCAAGTCCAGCAGGTTGCGCACGGTCTCATCCACTATCTCACCAATGACTGTAACTGTTTAGCAAATCTTATTTCCTCCATCACAACCTTCCCCTTATAAGAAGGAGGACCTTTAAAAATTTGAGAAAATGGTAGATGAGGTACTACTGATCCTCATCTACTGACACAGCATTCTAAATTTATATATATATATATATTTTAGATTACAGTTGTAATTTATTCAAACACTACATCTACAAAGAAACAAAACTAAACTTAGATTACTATACTTAGATCAAAACTCCCAGGCAACGACGCCAAAAACTTGTTGGTATATTTGGGTGCGTGATTTTTTATTACTTTAAAATAGATGGTAAGTAATCACATAAAATGACTACAAAAATAAAATAAAATGAAACATCTTCGTGAGGCACGGGCCCAGCTTGCCATTTTCAATGTTCAGGGATATTTTGGGTTTTTCACACCTTCTAGGGCACACCTCCCGAGTTGCCTAGCTATCCGACTCATACCAAGGCAATCCAAGGGCCACCAATGTGCCACGAAATCAACTCCAAAGCATCTTCCTTCTGATTGGCCAATACACATTAGGGTTTTTATGGATTGTATATATATATATGTTGTTATCTCTATTATAAATTATCCAGGAATAGCCTGAGATCAACCAGGAATGGCCTGTGTTCATTTAGGGTTAGGTTTAGGGTTTAGTTTCCTTTAGTTTTTCCCTCTTTCTTTTGCCTTGGCTCAACAGCAATGCTGAGTTTAAGTTTCTTGTAGCAGCTAGGTTTAATTTTAGTTTTGTAATGGGCTTTGTAAGCATTGAGAGTAGTTTTAGGGATTTGCACTGTCTGCTACCTTGAAGGCCACTCATTATAAATTCTATTTTATTCAATGAAATGCCATGCTTATCGTTTCATTAGATCTATCTTTTCTCTGTATTTTCTTGCATAGATTTATAGATTTAATGCTCCTATTGGTTGTTTAAGCTTGTAGCCTTGCAACCATGGTGGCAGTAGCAATTTCTTGTTCTACCTCATCATCTGTGAGGAAGATAACCTCTATTGGATAGTCTATGACCATTTAAGTGGATAGATTATAGCCTTAAGAATATTCCAAATCACAAGCATGAGATGGATTCTTCCTCTCTGCACTTGAGCTTGTAGCCTTGTGAGAGATAGTTGCAGAGCCAGACTCTCCTCTGTTTTACATTAGCATTTTCAATATTTAGATCTGACATCTTTGTAGAGATTGCAGACTTGTGCGATGAGTCATTGCAGGCCTTTTTGTAGCAATGACCAGCTGATTTTAAGTCCTCATTCAACATAGGATATGTTATGGTTTCCACCTGATTTTCCATATCTGTTTATGAAAGCTGAGCTTGTAGCCTTACAAATATAGTGTCTTCAATAGTGTTCATGTTTTGATTTAAGCCATTGATTGACAAAAATCTCTTAGATAGTCTGTGACCATTTAAGTGGACAGATTATAGCCTTAGGATCAATCCATCCTTGTGGGTTAGGTTAGATTTTTCTTTCTTGCAGATGTGCTTGTAGCCATTTGAAAGATTTCTACAGATTCATGTCTAGATTGAGTTGTATTACTGATCTATCCCTAACTATCTACTTCTCCAACTTTTTATCTATATTTTATCACACTCCATCATCCTTTTTTTTCCCCCTTTCTTTAGGTAGTTTTATTTCTGTCTTTAGTGAATCTTTGTGACCCTTAAACACCCTCTCCTTAGAGCTGTTAGATCTGTAGCTAGATCTGGAGATTACTATATGCCCTAGTGGTTCAGATCATCACTCCCTGTGGGATAAACTCTTACTTCGTAAAACTTGCTACAGCAGGCCCTGAATTCTTGTAGGACTGTGTGTTTGATTTTGTGCCTGTGTCCATCCATTTTTGGTTTCATTTTGTTTTATTTTTGTCATCATTTTATGTGATTTTTTACCATCAATTTTAAATAATAAAAATCACACTCCTAAATTTGCCAACAAGTTTTTGACGTCGTTTCCAGGGATCAAACCCGGGTCACCCGCGAGACATACGGGAGTACTTACCACTATACTACAACGATCCTATTGAGCCCTTCGCACCTACTAAAATTTTTGCAGCATAACGGCTTAATTCTAGGATAGAGAAAAAGCAAAGAAGGTAAAGGAATAAAGGGGACAACCAAAGCTCTCTGTCCCTTGTAGCATCGTTGTGGATCTTTGTGCGAGAGCAACACCGGTGGGCTTCCGAAAACGAGCAGGTTAGAGCAAGGTTCTAACTTCAATGGCTAAAGTCTTGGAGCTTGGGAATGGATGATGATGCAAGAGGTATGAGATGGGCTAAAGCTTCTAAGGTTTGAGCAAATTCTGATTTTTTAGGCAAATGAGGGAGCACAATGCAAAAGTTTCTTCTCTTAGAAATTAAAAAAAAAAACTAAGGGGGGGTGGCTCTCTATATATAGAGAAAGGGAGGATTAGGGCAGAACTTATGTCTTAATGGGTTTAGCAATTAGGTCATCCCCAATCTAAGGTTTTTGGGTTTTTTAAGGGTTTGGATAGGTGGGAACCTGGGTTTAATTGTAGATGATAGGGTGGGGTCCTATATAGCAAAAGGGCTATAAAGAGAGCAAGTAGGGGTGCTACAATCCTAAAGAAACCCATCCCAAACTTTGGGGTCGTAAAAAAGTCATACCCCAAACATAGAATTTGGCCATTTTCCCAAATAATACTATTCCTAAGTCTTGCGTATATAATATATACGGTAGGCTTAGGAACAATGCTTCCTGAGAAAACAGGGAAGTTCAGAGCCCGTTTTGGAGCTCAATTATGAAGAAAATAGCCAAATTTGCATTGCGAATAATATTTACGCAAGTGTAAGTTCCTACACTTTTTTGTATTTTTCAAACGCCATAACTTTTGATATATAACTCCGAATGAGGCGATTCCTGATTCGTTGGAAAGTTGAGAACCTCTACTTTCCAATGGTTTAGGTCTTAGATCTAGAAGAAGTCTACATAAAATTTGGCATTCTTTTTTCCATCCGCTGCTCTGGCTGGTTCAAAATGGGTCCAAGAATAGTTCTATGGGTTAGGTTGATTCCTAAGGGTCTGAGAAAGGTTTCAAAGGTTTGGGGTTAAGCTCTAAGGATTTGGGAGGTGCTTTTGGAATCTTGGGTGTATGCCTTTCTTGAAGTATGTGTCGATTGAGCCTTGAGCCAAATTTGGGTGTCTACAGATGCCCCTCTTTGATATCCGATCACTAATGATCGTATACTAAAGAAAAAGACATCCGAAGAGGCCCACGGCACCGCTATCAGGTCTGCTATATTCAAAACGAGCCTCAAATATCAAAAAAGGTAAAAAACATGGAGAGTGATGTAAGCACAACACTTGAGAAAATGTCCGTCACTTGAGATGGAGAGTAGAGGAATCCCAACACTTGGGAAAATGTCTGTTCCTCGAGACTATCGGTCCCCAAGTGTTTAGCGGTATTACACGGAATAAATGAGATGGTGAAATGATTGATGATGTTTGATATTTAAGTTTCATTCTTATATAATAGGACTGCGAGCGGGAGGGCGATCGACTCATATTTAAAGGGTGGCATAAAGCAATGACACGAAGATTCAATGGTTTGTATCCAATCTTATGAGGCATTGATTGCCCTACTTTGATTGGTCATGGGTGCCCCTATGCGAGGTAGGGATTGATATCTTTGAGCGAACTCATCGACCTTAAAGTTATTTTAGCACACTAGCCGAGCAGAGCGAATATTAATGTGGCAATGCTTTTTGGGAGTGTGTGTCACTTTTGATAAGGAGTTTACAAACATAACAACTATGCAGAAATATGTACCCATCATTAGGGGTAATACATAACAAAGGCGAATGCAAGTCCTGACCCAGATCCCATTGGGTACTATTTACAGGAATAACGACCATCCTACGGATATCCAGACGCATGACGTACACTTTATAGGGATACCGTGTAGGTTTCAAGCCTGTGCCCGAGAATAATCAAGGGAAAATATCTCTTCTGCATCTATGCATGAATATAATTATTCGATATATAATTTCATTTACTAGTGGAATCAAACCAATCGAAATATTGACTGTTTGATCGAGATTGACATTGTCACTCCTACTTTGAAGTAAGATCCAAAGAACTAAGGCGAACCTTAGATTTTCAACATTAATTTAGTACAGCTGCATTACTGGAAAAATATTAACATTTTACCACATTGAAGAACGCATGCGCATAGCTATGCAAGAAAGTATAATGAAAACAAAAATATCTTTTTTTCTTTTTCAAAATAATTTTCTTTTTGTCATTTTTTGAATAGATCAACGTCATAGGTGAGTGATGGAAAGTTTCGGCAACTCGAGTGGTTGCTTGATTTCTAGGCTTTGGGCCTTTTGATGTTCCTACACATTCTCAAGAAAACGTCAATCCCTTTTTTGTTTACATAGACAATAAATGTGCTTTCTAATTAACAGAAGAAATAAACTTTTACCTATATTTTTTTATTTTTCAAGATATATATATATATATATATATATTTTAGATTTTTTTTTCTTTTCTTCATTTTGAGATGGAAGTACGATGTTGTAAATATGTACATCGACATAAAAAGGTGTATATATATTTTTGGATTTTTATTTAAATTTTTTCTTTCTTTCTCTTTCTTTTCTTCTTGTTTTGTTTGATGCCTTAACAATGAGACAAAGTTGCAGGTCCCATTTTGAGCATAGTCGAACATGCTCATGTGGTCGGACCTGAGGGAGGGTCAAAATTTTTACCAAGGTCGGAACGTCCATCCCTTTGGATTGAATCTACCCTTTATCTTTACCTCAAGTTATCCGTTCGATAGTGTGGCTGTGAAGATATACCTGATCAGGACCTAATTTAAGCTACGATGAGCGGCCCAGTTGGCGAACATATAATTTGTACGTGACAAAAGAAGCAATTGATTTTCTTTCTTTCCCTTTCCAACCTTTTTTACTCACAGCGCCCCAGATGGGCTTTCGCCATTGCCGTTGTTGCCCTCTTTTTTACCTGCTGTGCCCTTTCAGGTTTTCACCATGTCCATGGGTATGCATTTTTACCCCAGGCATCATGTAAGGTTTTGACCTGGTCTGCACAAGCTTGAAATTTTTTACCCGTAGCACCATTTCGGGTTTTCACCACGTCCATTTTTCTTTTTCTTCAGGGATGTATCTTGGCCATGGGTTAGAAGGGATAGGTCAGGAATTTTGAGGGTATTCTTGGGTTTTCAAAAGGCTTCCTTCATTGGGTTCCAGTTGTCATAATATACTTCTTCCTTGAGGGATTTTTACTGTACATGCCCCATGATTTCTCTATCTCTTTTCTTTTCTATTTTTTGTTCTTTTTTTTTTTTTTTCTGACATCCTCTTTTTGGGATTTTGCTTTTCTAAATTTTTTGGATTTTGATGGCAACTCTTTCTCTTTTTTGTGTGTGTTTGGTATATACACTTTTTCTTGGGAGGGATTTATGAAAGAAAGGCTAATGGCTCAACAGGTGTAGCAACGGGGGTATCAGCATTTAGGGACACTTTTTGGCTACTTGACGTTGAAATGACAGCCTCTTTTAAGGGGTCGTTAAGCAGTCATGAATCCATTTTTATCAATACTTAGCTTATCGTGAGAGACTAGGAGTAAAATCGTCATACTTATCCAGGATTGATGGACTCGAGAAAATGATCTCCGTCCATGGTGGCGTGGCGAAACGCGTATTCAGGGAGTACTTATTAGGTGACATAAGGTCCTTCCCAGTTGGGCTTGAATTTCCCTCTCGGATTGGCATGGAGAGAAGGAATGATTTTCTTGAGTATAATTTCTCCTACTTTCAAATCGTGAGTGCGAACATGCTTGTTGTCAGCATGTGCGATCCTCCTCTGATAGGCCTGGGTGTGACACAAGGCCAGGAGCCTTTCCTCATCGATTAGGTTTAGCTGCTCAAAGTGATACCTCTCTCTTTCGGCTTTCGGTAGATCAAATTTGATGAGGATGTAGAGTGAAGGTACTTCAACTGGTAGCAATGCCTCAGTTCCATACACAAGGGAGAACGGTGTTACCCCTGTAGCAGTACAGATCGACATTCTGTTGGACCATAGTGCGAAGGATAACTTTTCACTCTAATCTCAGTAAGTGATGACCATCTTTTAGAAGATGTGGGCAACTATCTTATTGGCGGCTTCGACGGCTCCATTGGTTTGTGGCCAATATGGTGATAAGCGGTGATGTTTGTTCTTGTACTGCTCGCATAAGGCTCTAATGCGCTTATTCTCAAAGTTGGTGCCATTATCTGTGATGATGTCCTTGGGCTTGCTAAATTGACATACGATGTTGTTCTCGATAAACTTCTCGACATGACAGGTTGTAATGTTTGTGTACAACGCTGCTTCTACCCATTTGGTGAAGTACTCGATGGCGACGAGGATGAACCGATGTCCATTAGTTACTTTCGTATGACCTTTTCGACGATGTCAAGGCCTCATATGGCAAATGGCCATTGAGTAGTCATGCTGTGCAGATCTATAGCAGCAACATGTATTAGACTAGAGTATTCTTGGCATTTGTAGTACTTTTGATTGTGCTTGCAACAGTAAGTTTCTATGATAGTTTAGAAATACCCTTGTCGTAGGATCTTTTTGGTAACCATGCGCCCATTGACGTGGGCCTCGCATACTTCCTCATGTATCTCCTTTACAACATTGGCAACCTCACTCTCGGTTAGAAACCTGAGCAGGATGTTATTATATGACAGCTTGTAGAGGCACTCACTACGGATGACATAATTTGTCACTAAACATTGGATGGTCCGCCTGTCCATCTTGGATGTACCTTTCGGGAATGCCTGAGTTTCGAGAAAGTTCTTAATATCTGAGAACCAAGGGGGCTCATCATTTATATCTATGGAACCCTCAATCTGGGGGTAGAAGGCTAGCTTATTTCTTTGCTCAATCATGATAGGCTTCATGTCGATGCCATATGGAATTTGGAACATTGATTCCAAGGTGTATAGTGTGTTAGTAAACCGATTTCTTGCTCACGAGACATAGTAGAATGTAACATTGTCGAAGCTGGTGGTCAGATCCTCAAGATGTTCATGGTATGGGATCAACTTCTCATCTATTATCTTCCAATCTCGATTGGTCTGGCATATGATTAACTGTAATTCACCAAACACCCTTAGATGAGTTAAGTTTAGGTCAAGAGCTACTTGTAGGCCAGCTGCGCAAGCTTCCTTCTCAGCCATATTATTGGTACAAGGGAAATTGAGTTTGATGGAGATTGGTATATGAGACCCTCTTAGAGAGATTAGAAAAGTTCTTGCTCCTTAGCCTTCAGCATTTGATGCCCCATCAATGTGCATTACCCAGGACTCCTCTGCGTCTTTTGTGTCACCTCTGTCATAAACAAGATGTCTTCATCAGGAAATTTGGTTCTCAGAGGCTCATAGTCAGGTAAATGATTTTCGACAAGATGATCGGCGAGTGCTTACCCCTTGATTGAATTTTATGTAACATATGTGATGTCGAACTCTAATAAGAGAAGTTGTCAGCATGTAGTTTAGCCCGTGAGGGCTTGCTTTTCAAACAAGTACTTTAAGGGATCCATTCGAGCCAGGAGGAGAATTGCCTGAGAGAGCAGGTAGTGATGAAGCTTCTGGGTAGCCCATACGAGAGCCAGGCATGCTTTCTCCATATGAGAATAGTGTGTCTCGTAATTAGTGAACTTCTTGCTCAGGTAGTAAATGGTTTACTCTCTTCTTTTGAATTCATCATGCTATCCTAAGACACATCCCATCGAGAATTCTGTTATTAAGTGATACATTAAGAGTGGTCTCCCGAGTAATGATGGTACCAAAACTAGAGGATTGAGGAGATAGCCTTTGATTTTATCGAACACTACTTGACAATCATTGTTTCATTCAATGGGTGAATCTTTCTTCAGTGGCTTAAAAATCGGCGTGCAGATAGGAGTGAGTTGTGAAATGAATCGACTGAGATACTATATTCTGCCCAGGAAACCTCTGACTTCTTTCTCCGTAGATGGTGGAGGCATTTCTAAAATGGCTTTCACTTTTATTGGGTCAACTTCAATACCTCTCGTGCTAACCATGAAACCAAGTAATTTTTTAGTCATCGCATCGAATGCGCATTTCTGTGGGTTCAGACGCAGCCTGTATTTCCTTAGTCTTTCGAATAGCTTTTAGAGGTTTATCAAATGGTGACCTCTCTCTGGTGACTTGGTGATCATGTCGTCGATGCACACCTCAATTTCTCAGTGCATCATGTCTTGGAAGAGTGCTGTCATCATCCTTTGGTACGTTGCTCTTGCATTTTTCAACCCGAACACCATGACTCGATAGCAGAATGTTTCCCATGGAGTAATGAACGATATCTTTTCTCGATCTACCTCTGCCATCTTGATCTGATTATAATCGAAAAATCCATCCATGAATGAGAGCATTCCATGCCTAGTAGTATTATCGACCAAGTTGTTGATGTGTGGCAAAGGGAAGTCATCTTTCGGGCTTGCCTTGTTGAGGTTTCTGAAATCGATGCACATGTGAACCTTTTTGTCCTTCTTCGGCACTGGCACAATGTTGGCTAGCCACTGCAGGTATTTGGAGACCATGAGGAAACCCATATTGTATTGCTTTATGACCTTGTCTTTCACTTTTAACATCCATTATGGCCTAAGGCGTCTCAATTTCTGCTTGACAGGCTTGACATCAAGATATAGTGACAACTCATGCTCGACCAAATCGGTGTCCAAACCAGGCATATCCTCGTATGACCATGCGAAGATGCCTTAGTATGATCGAAGGAAATCGATCATGCTTTTTCGTTCCTCGGGAGACAATGGTGTTCTGATCTTAGTGATTCTAGCAGCCTCATCGGTGCCCAAATTGACATCATCAATCTCTTTAACGATCAGGGTAGAGCCATGCTCAAAATCGGCATATTCATCAATGAGCTTATTTGGAAGCTCCTTGATTAAGTCCTTGCCATCCAGATCCGTCATTCCTATCTCTCCTTGTATTTCTACAGGAAAGAGATCAATTTCACGTGGGGCGGGTTCTTCAATTAGGGCATCATTTTCCTCGATTTTATCAGGAATTTTAAAAGATAATATTTTTGGAGTTTTTTACATTTTTTATATTTTTGGTAAGGCAGGTTTCTATATACACATGGTATTGCCTACCAAGGGCTAACCTCACCTTTTATAGGTTGGTTTTTTTTGGAAAGTCGGTGCCGTATTTTGATGCTTCTAGAGTTAGGGGCATTGATACCTAATTTCTTACCTGTGGTGCCATGACCCTACGAGGTATTACAGAAGGAGTTGTTTGAGATGGCTTTTGATGGTCAGCTTCCATCATGCTTACCATTTTCTTTTCTGCGACCTAGTCCTCAAACATTAACACGGTTTTGGGATGGGTTAAGTCAGGTTGTGGTACAGGCAAGATTACCTCCTCCTTAAAAAGGAATAGGGAGGCTAAGTTTATTTCAATATCGGGGGGAATGATTTTGGGATAGGTTTCATGGATAGCCAATGGTTTATGCGGGATCAACTGTGTTGCCCCATTGTGGTCAATTTTGATGACCATGCGCTCACGAATGTTCTTCGGATGTGAGGTCGCGATCGGGGTTCATCTTCCAAGTCTATCCCCCTAGATTTAGCGATGACAATGGTTCGGACCTTTTGCTTGGCTTCCTGGACCTCTTCTTCGGTAGGCTTGTAGCCTAAGTAGAATTTGACTCATAGTCCGCCCTTGGCTCTGACGGGGTCTCTCTTGCCTTATAGGCGAGGGCCCTTTTCTCTTTCTAGTACTCCCATTTCTGGAGTACCACCACTGTCACAATCATTCCTCTAATTTTTTCGATGACCTTTCTGGGGGATTCTTGCACCATTGCCGCTGACATATCATATTGAAAACTATGAAGCTCTGTGTCTTTAGCTGTGAGCGGTACATCCAGCATCATGAGATTTTTGATATTATGGGCCCTTTTCACTATTTCTTCTCGCCCTTCTCCAAAGATGGTGATGACCTTCTGATCTGATATAAACCTAAGTTTTTGATGCAAGGTCGAAGGTATAACCCCGATTTCATGCAGCCATGGGTTCCCTAGCTAGGGAATGAAGGTGGATTTGATATCCATGACTTGGAATGGGATGTAGAAGGTCATTAGCCCGATGGTGAGCTCAAGATCGAATTCTCCTATCACTTCTCTCATTGTTTTATCAAACCCTCGGGCTCCTGTCCTAGCTAGTCTGAACGTCAAGGGATCAACCCTTATCTTGGTTACAATTTTTAGAGGGCATATATTCAACGTTGATCCATTTTCTATTAATACAAGCGATATTACCAAGTTCTCAGTTTCGATTGTAATATTGAGCGATCAGGAATGGTTGCCTCCTTCGATCAGGAGATCGACGTCTGAAAATGAGATAGCATTAGGAGCCAACACACGTCCAATCATCTATCCCACTTCGTCTCGGGAAACTTTACCAGAGAAATGAGCGTCTTTTAGTGCCCCCATATAGCTTGGAAGTGGGTTGGGGATGTCATTAGTAGGTCCCAGAATATGATTGAGCCGGCATTCTTTTAAGTTGTGTTTCTAATGCGTGCTCTCTGCTCATTTTTTCCATGGGGGGTGCACTATTGCAGGTTCCCTCCGTTCTTTAGGTTGGGCTGGTATTGGTACCTCTAACTTCTTTGAGATCCTTCCTTATTGGGTAATGAACTCGACGACCCCTGTGTTGTTGCTGCCAACATTGGCATCTATTTGACTATAGTCGAGCGGGACCTGGTGGGGATCATAGGTAGGTCTGGGGATTTGAAATTGGGTGGATGAGGGTAATGGAGATGCCTGGATTGATGGCGTGACAAAACTGGGCCAAATCCGGTTGACTGGTGCTGGAGGTGGGTAGACTTGTGTGGGTACGAAAAAATTGGGCCCATTATATGGGAGTAATACTGGAGGTGGCTGATTGGGGGTGGAGAAAAATTGGGCCAACAGTATTAGATGAGTGCTGGCGATGGATTGGGTGACACATAGTGATCGGCTATTGGTGTCGGGAATGGCTAATAGATCTGGGGTGAGTAAAAATTGGGCTGCACATGGTTAACAGGTGCTGGTGCAGGGAAATACATCCTCAAATCCAGAGGTGCAGCTTGGGGTGTCAAATTTAGGAAGTAATCCGCTAAGTTCAATTACTCGATCACCCCTATGACCTCATTCCTTTGGTTCCATTACCTTGGTGACTCTAAACTCTCTTCTATGTTGATGTATTCTGAGGGATCGAACTCTTCCACCCCTTCCTCCAACATATTAATGGTGGCCCTTAGGCCCATCCCTCCTTGTGGGTGGGGTGGCAATGGCACTTGAAGAATATTGGCATGCTGATTAGCTTGGGGAGGTGCTGGAGGGATAATTTTTCCTGTTCTAATTAAGTCTTGAATCCCGTACTTTAAAGGAAAGCAGCGATCCGCTGAATGTCCCGACTCCTGATAGAAATTGCAGTGTGTGCTGGGATCATAGCTCTTTGGGATTGGATTCGGTGGAGGTCGAGGTTGAAGTAGGGTAACCAAGCCCTTCTCTATTAGCAAGGGCAAGAGGACATTTAGGGATTGTCCCAAGGGAGTAAACACTCGGTTATATCGAGCCCTTTTCTGCTCAGGGTCATCTGCGCCCATGAACCATTGCTAGGTCTCTGTACCTGATGTGCTTGTGCTGGGTTTTGCTGTACTGCCCCATATTGAAATGGTGCAATGACGGTACTGGGCAGTGAAGACATTATTACTTGGATTTTTAGTCCCCGTTCTTTTCTCATTTCTTTGTTCTGGGAATTTGCGGGCCCCACTGGCCACATTCTTGCTTATTCGACCCTCTCTTACCACATATTCACAGCTGTTGGTGTTTCTGACTAGATCAGCAAAGCTTGCTTGCTATTGGTACACGAGGAAATCTGATATAACGGGTAATGTTATTTTTGAGATCATCTCGATTTGTTCTTCATCGGGGATTCGGTTTCTTACTTGGGCTGCTCGGCCCCTCCACCTCTCAAGATACTCGTTGAAAGTCTCATCGGGTTTTTTTTCAACCGTGTCAGATAGAATTTGTGTGGTTCGATGTCTATGTTATAGACAAATTGTTCTTGGAACAGGCGGTTGAGGTCTTTTCACGTTCTTATCATAGATGGCTCAAGGGAAGTGAACTATCTTAGTGTTGGACTCGTAAGACTATTCTGGAAAACTTTTATGAGAAAGTGCTCATCCCCTCCAAATTGGCACATGTCCCAAGAATATGACTTGAGTGTAGATACCCCAATTTTCCCCTCTCAGAGAATATAAACCTATTCGGTCAACCTTTGACCTTGCCCACGATCTCCAAAAAAGGACTGACCTTCTCTGAAGACCATAAGACCCTAAACACGGGGACTATATTGTATACATGGTATATAGTCAAGGTATAGGTTGAAATATCAACCCAGAAAGTTTGACCCATCAAGGGCGGAAAGTCCTTGAATTGCGCGCATAATACTATGCACTTAATTCAATTACACACAGGTCTATCTACGCGTAATTTGTCCCACTTAGACTGCGCAGAGGATTTCATGCACCGCTTGATGTTCCCGATTCCACGCAAACACCCCTGTGGGGATTTGATTCCACATATAGAACCATATGCGAAATTAGTTTGGAACTGGATTGGGATTCTAATTCCCAAAGCCACGCAAACTCCCTAATTTCGTGCAGACTTCCCAGTGTGGAATTGGATTCCACGCATAGCCATATGGGCGGAATTGGTTATAGGGCACATTGGAACTAGGACACCCACCCAAACGATCACTCGTGAGTTAGTGACAGACTCAAAGTTAATTAAGTGCATTATACTATGCGCGGAATTCAATTGAGCGCCTATGGTCATGTGCGCAATCCACCTATTGTGCACATGACCCCACACACGAAATTAACCCCATACCTCTAAAATGATCCCCTTCCACACCCAAACTCATAATTTTAAGAGGAATCTCTTCTCTCTCGAGCTCAGGCCTCTCCCAGGAAGCTCAAATTTCTCTCTGTGGGGCTAGAGAGAGGAAGAAGCACTTAGCTTCAGGTAATCTCTTTCTAGTTCTTAGTTTCTCTTTTTAGTTCTAGTTCTAGTTTTTAATTCCTAATTCTTAGTTCTTAAATTTCTAGCTCTAGATCTTAATTTTAGGTTTTAGTTCTTAAGTTCTAGTTCCTGATTTCTTGCATCTAGTTTATAGTCCTTATATTCAGGTCTCAACTCTTAAATTCTTAAATTTTTATTCTTAAATTCTCAATGCTCAATTTAAATTCAGTTTTACTTATACAAAAAATCCCTTAGCCAGCCGATTTACCCAAGGGAGCTTACAGAGGGTACCTGGGAACGGGGCCGACCCTCCCAAGCATAGCGGGCCTCTCCCCCCTTTTGATAGGTTTAGCAGAAATAGGAGACTAGACTAGATAGACTTTAGGCTACCCTCTCCAAAAGTCCGAAAACCCTAGTCTTGGGACTATATGATAAACACATCATAGAATTGAGTATCAGCGAGCCTTCAATTTTCAATCCTATCACTTTTATGTATGGCCTATTTTGAAGTGTCAAACAAAGTCGAATTGGTGTGTAATTGGTCAAATTTAAAATCTTATCGAAGTAGCTTTCCAACGAGCGAAAAAAATGCACAATTCCGACAAGTATTGAAGAAGTTATGGTCAGTTTTCGGAGGCCGTGCAGAAAGTGACAAACTTCAAGACTCCTAATTGAATTAGGATTTGTCCCTTTATTATTTTATTTTAGAAAATAGAATTTGTTTTTTTTATTAGAAATATGATTAGTTTCCTTATTGTTTTAGAACTTTATTTTATTCTTTTAGAAGAATTAGAAATTAGAGTAATACTAGGATTAAGAATTGAGAATTTTCTTTTGTTTGAATTAGGAATTAGAATTACACTAGGATTTCTAGTTTTATGCACCTATATATATATCCCCTTACCCCACACTCGACACATCCAGTTCTCAAGTTTCTCTCCTCCAAGCTTGGGAATTTCGAGGCTCTCTTTGGGGCGTTGGAAGGAAGGAGAAGCGCTCAACTTTAGGTAATCTCTTCCTAGTTCTAGTTCCTAATTTCTAGTTCTAGATCTTAGTTCTAAATTTCTAGTTCTAGTTCTTAGTTCAATTCTAGTTCTAGTTCTTAATTTCTAGTTCAAGATCTTAGTTCTTAATTTCCAGTTCTAGTTTTTGGTTTGGTAGTTCTAGTTCTAGTTTCTGGTTTCTTAGTTCTAGTCCTAGTTCTTAATTTCTAGTTCTAGGTTTCTAATTCTAGTTTCCGGTTTCGTAGTTCTAATTCTTAATTCACAGTTATAGTTCTTAGTTCGTAATTCTTAATTCTTAGTTTCAGTTATTAATATTTAGTTCTTACTTCTTAGTTCAAATTTAGTCTTTAATTTCTAATATTTATAAAATTGCCCTTAGCCTAGCCGATCCTCCCTAGTATAATGGGCCACAACTCTTTTTTTTTAAGTAGAGTAGCAATGAGAGACTAAAGTATCTAGAGTAGTACTAGGAGACCCACAACTAATTAGAATCGGAGTAGGATTAGAAGACCAAACTAATTAGATCTTAGGCAACCCACAGCTGCTGAAGTTGGCAGGCCGACGTTCAGTAAAGGAGCTTAACCCATGCCCCGCAACGTATCTGCACGTGATCAGTGGCGAGTTACAATGTCGATAAATATTTGTAGTTGGTGATCGCAACAACCCAGGTGCATGTAAAATAATCCCCCTTATTATCTTATCGCTTTTCGCCAACCCTTACAAACAGAGTCCACTTGGGACCAAATTGGGCCAGTTCTTTCAGGGACCGAAAGGAACCCAGAAAAAGCGCATACCAATAGACTAACAATCGCGATGGGACTCTTTTTGCTAAGGTTGCCCCAATCTAATTAGTTTTGTTTTATTTTTTTGCCTTGTTTACTTTTCCACACACACACCTACTCACATATAGACGTTCTAGACTCCCTTTTCTACTACCCCCACAACTTGAAAAAAGACACACTACATACTCAGCTTATCCAAAAACATAAAAATTTCAAGCATTAAAAAATTGAACTTTAATGACCCCGAGTATAACGTTAGACCGTCCCCATGGACAGTCCAACATCGTGCCTAGATAAATATGGTCGGCGGAGGTAGACAACCCCCTTTTACCTCACTGAATAATAACAGTAGCAGCAGTAGCAGAGAAAGGGACGACAGACAAAACTCCATGGCTAGCCAAAGTATGGACCACACCACCAAGAGAAAAAGAAACCGATGCCCTACAACAATCCCTGTCCAACTTATACAAAGTCATAGTAGACCAAAGACGGATAAGCGAAAGACAAGCTACTCCAAGAACCAGACGAGAGGAAAAGTCACCAACTCCCTCACATATCCTGACTCCCCTGACATCTAATGGACATATCTCTGACACCTCTTACAACAACAACCACCGAAGACACCTAAAAAAGATACCACTGTAAACTTGAACGACCTCCATTGATTCTTAGACAACTACAGGGATAAGAGAGAATGCTCTAACCAATCTTGCGCGTTTGACAAATTTTTTCTGGACATCACTTCACTATACTTGCTGGCTTTAAACCTAAAAAATTCCACAAATAAAATGGTGCAGGCAATCTAAAGCACCACTTGGCCCTGTTCTATGACAACTGCCTACCAATTCGAACCAATCATGGGCTCTTGATCCACTACTTTCAGATATCGCTAGAAGGAGAAGCCCTTGACTGGTTCGCTGCCTTACCTCTAGCCGAAATCGAGACATTCGAAGTTTTGGCCGATAAATTTCTAAACCAATACCAACACCTGACTCTCGAAGAGATCAGTCTTGCTGACTTCATGCACACAAGATAAGAAGATGATGAATACTTCGTGATGTTCGCTAACCGCTAGAGGAGGCTCACCGCCCGAACAAGGAATCAAATAAAGAAAATGATGCGATAGAGATTGTGATCATCAATACCCGAGAACCCCTTCGAAGCACTCTCATCTTAAGCGACCATCATGACTTCGCAAGCCTTTATCAACACGCTTTACACATAGAACGCCGCCTGAAGAATGGGGACCTTTATCTCTCTACACTAACATCCAACGAATCCTACTCCAATGACTCTGACACAAACACCCTAAACGAGACTCTAAGCCCAAACAAATTAACACAAACCAAGGACAAAACAAAAAAACCCTCAACCATACCACCCATATGACCAAGCTCAAGATCTATACCCAAACCTATACCCTAACCATAACCAATCTCTAGACCCCAACCAGGACCAAAACCAGTATCCCAATGATTAGACCTAAATATTGTACAAATTATCCCCAGATCCCAGCTTTGTTAGATCTCACTTACCCACTAATATATGCTTTTAGTTTGTGTTGTGTTGCAATAGGTACAGAAGTTGATTAAATTTCAAACAGGTTAAAAGTGCAAAGTTATGAATAAACCCAAGCAAAAGGCAAGGATTCAAGGAAGAATTGATGAAGGAATGCGTCCAAAGCTTAAATGGATCGGTCGAAATTACAAATTCGACCGATCAAAACTGCAAATTCGACCGGTCAAAATGGAGAAGTAGAAGGGGTTCCCAGCTGAAGAAGAACTAAGCTTAAATGGACTGGGCGTAACACATAATTGGCCGATCAGAACTCCAAAAGGCTTTAGAAATGCAAAAAGGCGATCGATCAAGACTCAATCGACCAGTCAAATTTGAGCTAAACAGAAGATAGAAATCTCAGAGGAATTAACCGACTAGTTAAAACTAAAGTCGACCAGTCTATTAAATTAAGAAGCTGAAGCCTCTGCGGGTTGTTTTCTACCTGGAGAAGGAAAGTGTAACCAACCGGTCGGTTCTCCAACATCGACCGGTCGAAACAAAGTTCTGCGCGAGAAATCAGGTAGGCACAGTTGTGGATATCTTCTAAACTTTGAGAACAAAAGGGAATCTCTTCAACAGACTAGATAACTCCAAACCACATAGATTACCTTATATAATCATCATCCTTGGAGGATTTTTAAGATATATAGAGATCTCCTACCGTACACTAATGTAAAGAACAAAAGGGGGAGACCTGATGTTCTATATATAGGGACCTCAGGGTTAGAGAAAATAATCAATTTTCGATAGGGAGAAAAGAGTAAGAACTTTTGGAAGTGTAAAGGGCGGATGGATTCAGTGACAGGGACGATGTCTTGCCCCATGCACGGCTAAACACTCCTAGGCGGGAGTCTCTTGTAAAATCACAGATGAGTGCTTAATAAATATTTATTTCCTCCTTTATTTTGAGTTCCATTTTCAGTACGATGCATGTTCAAGGTTTTGATTAGATTGAGAACGCAATAGTAAAGCTGCAATAGTTAGTTTCTAACTTTGTTTTCCTATATTTATCTGCAATTCTATTTTTGTATTTGCATTTTTCTGTTGTTGTAGTTTTCTTATTCAGTTCCTTACTTTTGTTTTGCTGTTTTTCTTGTTATTAGCAGTAGTTTTTTTCTTTGTATAACACTTCTTTTATTTTTCTGATTCATATATTCAGTTTTTAGCTTTTATTTTGTAGCATTTCTAGCTTTATTTTACTGATTTTTCTATATTATCAGTAATTTCCTGCAGTTGTATAACATTTTTTTCATTTTCCTGCTCATATATTCAGTTTTGTTTTCTTTATTTTTTCTGCTGCACATACTGTAATTTTTCTGCTTAGTTTTTCTTTCTTCTTTTACCTTGCTGCCCCTAGCTTCTCATTGTGTAGAACATTGAGGACAATGTTCATCTTTGGTTTGGGGGTATGGCAGGTGCCCAATGAAATAAGCTAATGCTAGTGCAGCTATGTTGAAAAAGTTTTTAAAAATAATGAAATTTCCCACATTTTTTTTGAAAAGAAGAGGAAATTAAAAACTTTTTAAAACTAAAATGAGCTGTAGTTTTAACATTTTTCATGGAGCAAATGTCAAGAATTTTTAAAAATTGATGTTTAGTGAACCTGAAATGAGAGAGAAATGTAAGGATACACCCCAGAAAATTTGATGGAAGGTCATACCCAGTGAGATTTGGGCCTGGAAATTTTTCTTTGAAGAGTGTCTTGGCAATTTTTCTGCTCTAAGGACTGATTGGATCTATTTTTGCCCACTAGAAGCTAGGCAAATCCAAGTTGAAACAGCTTGATAGCATTCATGACATTGAGGACATGAAGTAAGGCCATTCCTTGAACAGTTTGAGCGGAAAATATCCTTATTCTTTGAACTGCCCTTGATACACACCACTTGACCCTTGAAATCATAGTTTTTCTTTGATAGAAACTAGAAATTTTGAACCTAAAACCCCTTTACCTATTTCAGTTCACCCTCAATCTGAGAAGTCAGGAATAGAAGGAGAAGTGAGGTTAGAGGAGCAAGGTTCGATGATTGGTTGAAAGATAAGAAAGCACATTTGGTGGTATTTGTGGCATTCCAACCCATTAAAAAAAAAGAAAGTGAAGAAAAATACAAAAGCAAATGCATACAAAAAAGAAAAGAAAAACAAAAAAGCAAAACAAAAGGAATGAGAAAGAGAAGTCATTTCTTTGAAAGATTGAAATGAGGATTAAAAACTGGCCACTTCAAGTCTAAAAATTCAAGAAGTAGATGGAGTTCTGCTGAAATGAAGAAGGTGTTGTCTAGACCACCTCCTTACCTTTACTGATTTCTCAATTTGAATCTTTTTTACCCCATTATTCTTTTACAAATTTCACCCATAAGCCACATTACAACCCAATAAAAATGACCTTACTGATCTGAAATGGATTGAGCTGTCATGTGGAGATGAGGATTTGTTTAATCTATGGTGAAAAGAGTTAGAAAATTTCAAAAGTTAGAGCAATGCCTAAGCTCATGCTCGCAGTCCTATTTGAGGGCTGTAACTGCTCTTGAGTTGTGAGAAATGATGCACCCTTCTACTTTTGTTGTGAGTGAACCTCCTCGGTAAGATTTGGGTCTGAAATCAATATTGATTGGGGCATTAGCAAAGCAGTTAATTTTCTGGCACAATGCCTTGACATGAACTGATTGATGATGAAGGAATTACAGTAGAATTTCAGGTTTTAAACAAATGATTTATTTTATGAAAATCCTCTAGACTTAAATGCACGTGGTGTGGAATTTATTCTATTTGAATTTAAACTCTGTTTTAGCATGTTGCACTAGTACTAACTGAATTTATTGGAGAAGTTTGTGGGTACCTTCACTTAAAACCATCAGGAGACTCCACTCCTCCACTAGGGATCACCTAGGGGTTTAAAAGGCTTTATGCATGTGACAAATGCACCCGTGTTCCCTACGAAAGTGGCATTTTCTTTCTTAGGTTAGTCATTTTAAATTTCACTTTGCTCGAGGACTAGCGAAGGTTAGGTTTGGGGGTGTGTTGATCACTAATTTTTGCCACTTTCAACACCTTTAAAGCTAGCTTTTGCTAGGACCTAGAGTATTTAATAATTGTTTTAAGTATGTTTTGCAGTTAGGTAACAATATGCAGCCATTCATGTAAAATGCGCCAAAAAGAGGAATTAAGCTGAAAGAATCTTCAAAACAGCATCTTTAGCAAATTGCAGCATTAAGGAGTTGAGCAAGTCAGATTCAAACCATTAAAAAGGAAAGGATTTCAGCTGTGAAGAAAAAAACAACAGTACACATGGAAAGCCAACCTATCGAAGTGCTGCAGTTATTGCACCTATCGAATGGAACTCCTTAGCAGCTAGGAACCTATCGAATGCTTAAAAGAGGCTTCAGTTTTATATCCTATCGTGCAGTGGTTTTATCCTGTCGAATGGTGAAGACTACGGCTGAAATAGAACCTGGCGATAGGTTCTGGAATAAGAAAGGATCCTATTGAGCAGTTGGCTGGAGAACCTATCAACTAGGATACACAGTAGAAACCCTGAACCTATCGAGATGCCTTGCTGCAAAAATGGTGAACCTGTCAAACTCTTCTATGAAGCTTCCTGCTGATCCTATCGAGCAGTCCACCCCCTGCTAGCTTTGTACTTATCGAATCCTCCAAGGAACTGCCATGCATCCTATCAAATACAAGCCCCCCAACCTATCGAATGCTTCAGAAATTCAGCAGCTCAACCTATCGAAAGGTCACTTGGAGCTGTTGTTTTGCTATTTAACCTATCGAGTTCATCATTCCCAAGCAGAATGTTTGAACCTATCAGGCATCCTGTCGAATGGTTGAATAAACATGTCAAGTGCATACTTGAAGCCCATTCAACCTGTCAAACAGTTGCTTGAACCTATCGAGATTGAAGTTCTGAAGCTCCAACCTATCGAGGCATGGGTTCTAGCCATTTATTTCACATGTTAGGGACATTTTGGGGATTCTAATGCTTCTAGGGCACACATCCCAATGTCCCACACATCTCAGGGATTTATCTTGGGTTCCATTAGCAAATATCAGTGGCCGGCAGGGGCATTTTTGAGAGCTGTACATAACAGAACTGAGTTCTCTGCTCTCTGATTGGCTGCAACTCAAGGCACATGGATAGATGCATATGTATAAATACCCATCTATTTTGCTATTTTCTTTTGCAAGGAAAGTAGGAACAAAGGAATAGCCTGAGTTCTCCTTAGCTCATTTAGGTTTAGATTTAGGTTTTATTTTTCCTTTTCTCTTCCCCTTTCTCTCTGTAATCTAGCCTGTTGGATTGGATCTAGATAAGCAGTCCAGATCTAGTTTATAATTGTAATCTCAGCTTGGAGATGTGTGGATTGATGCACAAACCACATATATGAGAACTAGGTTATTGTAAGTAATTTTGATTTAATAAATTGTTGATTTTAATGTCCAATTAAATCTAATGATCTCGTGGTGCCATTAGATGTCTATAGGATCCATGTATTTGGGAATAGCCCATTCAGTTTCTAGTAGATCTATTGATTACCATCTGATTTCCCTTGATTTAATACCCTTATGGATTCCTGAGCTTGTGGCCTTACATCCATAGCATTTGTGGTGATTTTCAATGTTCTAATTGAAGCCTTGATTTGGAGAAAATCCCTAGGATGAACTGTGACCATTAAAGTTGACAGATCATAGCCTTAAGATCAATTCAAACGTTTCGTCTAAATTGGATTCTTCTACCTTAATCCTTTGGATATGATGAAGTTTATAGGATGATCTGTGACTATTCAAGTGGACAGATCATACCCTTAAGATCAGTTCAAGCCTTTGGTTTAGAGTGGATTCTTAGTGAAGGATAGCTGCAAATTCACATGCCTTGATCTGTTTTGCAATGAAAACCAGTCCCTAGCTGTTTATTTCCCCCCATTGTAAATTAGATCTAGTGACACCCGAAGAGCTCTCTTTCTCCTTAGAATTACCATATCTGTAGCCAGATTTGGAGGTTTACTATACACCTAATAGGTTTAGATCACTACCCCCTGTGGGACAAACTCTTACTTATTAAAACTTGTTACAAAGGACCCTGTATCTTGCAGGTCTAGGATATTTTAGATGTGCTGAATCCATCCTCTGTTTTACTTTATTTTTGTTCTACTTTTATCATTACACAATAATCAGCACACTGAAATTCCCCAATAATCAGCCACAACCTCCTCCTCACCCGATCCTAAAGAACTATGACCCGAATACCCACTATAATTTTTATCAAGGTTCGGGTCACCCAACTGATCGCTGCTTCCCATTGAAGCATGCGATCCAAGATTTAATCGATGCTGGGAAGATCATTCCCCCTACACCCACTCAAGCAAACCAGCATGCGAATATCCACCAGGTGCCTTTGCCACCACATCCTACCGGAGGAGCAGGTCCCAGACCCACCATCAGAATGGTAGAGGAATATGAGGAGGAATTTGAGTTTGACCCGTTCGATTACATCAGTGAGCAGGAGAGCAATGCAGCGCCATTATCAAGAAATGTTGAAGAAAGGAATATAGGGGTGATTGAACCCTTGAATTTGTCAGATTGCTTCCCCAACCCGACTCTACAAATTAAACCTTTGGATCTCAGGACATACTTTTCATCACCCACACCCGTCAATTATGTGCACATAAATGCATATCAACCATACACCACCACCCCCATTACTTGCTCAATAAACCAACAAGCCCCCAGTCCTCCATCACCAATAAACTACCAATGGCTTGTGCCCGCCCCATTACCCCCAGTTCAATCACCTGCAAGCTCTGCCACACCCATCAATTACCCCATGGCCCGTCAAACCCCCATTCCGCCACCCACTAGCTACCAATAGCCCACACCCACCCCGTTATCCCCACTTCAACCACCTGCAAACTCTACCACCCCCGTCAATCACCTAATGGCCCATCAAACCCCCAATCCTCCATCGCCCATTAGCTACCAATACCCCTTTTCCCCTGATACCACCACCCTTAAGATTTATCACCCCCATTTGGCCTGATTCGGTCACTCAATCGGCTGTTATTGAGGAAAACCAAGTGTTGCCCACACCTCCTGAGCCATCAATACATACACCTCAAGTACCGACAACCATACCTTTCCAGCTCTCGGGACCAACCTATGATCCCCATTAGGTCCTGCTGAACTACGAGCAAACCAATGCCAACACCGACGACAGCAGCAGAGAGGGAGACGTGGACTTGTTACCAGGTCGGGGAAGATCTTGAAACAGCCTGAAACACCGGTGGTAGTGCAAGCCCAGACAGAGGGGAAGAAAGATAGCGCAGTGAACCCATTTGAGAAAATGCGTCGAGAGCACATACTAGAGACTCAGCTGAGAAGAATGCCTGCCCATATAATAGTATGGGACCTATTGATGACGTCCCCACTCCATTTTCAAGCATTAATGGGGGCATTAAAAAGTACGCATGTGTCGCTCTAAGTTAGCCCGACTGAGGTCAGACAGATAATTGGTGAAGTGATAACTCCAAATGCCATTCATTTTCTGACGCTGACTTGTCGGAGGAAGGAGGTTGCCACTCGAAGTCTTTGAATATAATAGTCGAATATGGAAACATGGTAATTCCCTTGGTTCTAATTGATAATGGGTCCATATTGAATATATGCCCATTAAGAACCGCCACCAAGATCGGGGTCGATCCATGCATGTTGAGGCCCATGAGAACCAGTGCTAGAGTTTTTGACAATACCAAGAGAGAAATAATGGGAGAAGTTGATCTTGAGTTGCTAATCGGGCCAATGATATTTTCCATTTTGTTTCAAGTAATGGACATTAAATCCTCACATAATCTATTATTCAGGCGCCCGTGGCTACATGAAGTCGGGGCCATACTTTCCATATTACACCAAAAACTCAAATTTGCATTTGGGCATAATATTATTACAATCATCGGAGAGAGGCACAGTGAGAAAGAAAAGGCCACCAATAGCATTGAGAAACCTAATGTACTGAATGTATCGCACACTGCTGAGGATGTCAACCTCCACAGTTTTGAATATGAAGTGTCGGCAATACTCCCAGAGCCCATCAAGGGCATCATTCCTAAAACTGGAGGTGGATTGGTAGTAGTGGTGGCTATGCTCCAAAAGTGGGGCAATCAGAAAGGAAGGGGTCTGAGGCTCAGATTATAAGGAAGAAGAGAGCCGGCTGTTGCCAAGGGGCAGAAGGTCCAATTCAGGTTAGGTTAGAAGCCCACGGAGGAAGAGGTCCGAGAGGCTAAAGAGAAAGCCAGGGTCGCTGCAGCTGCAAGAGTTCGAGGAATCAACATAGAAGAGAAACCTTGCCCTAGGCTGCACATCAGGGATTCCTTTGTCAGCGCTGGGGTCGTAATGATTGATCGAAATGGGGTAACCCATTTGACCCCACACCCATAACCCCTGTCCATCCCACCAATCCCCAAATTACCCTTCCTAGCTTGAAGATAGATTTGGCTGCGTTATCCCTCTTTGAGGATTGATGACCAGTACCTGAACAAACTCCCCCTATGGTAAACCACCACAAAATGGTGCTAACGTTTGAGGACATCATCTCAGACAAAATGGGGATCAACATGATGGAAGCTGACTCTAATGAGCCATATCAGTCAGCCCCCTTCATCCCATCAGGTAAAGGAGTGATCCCTCAGGTATGCAACTGGGCATCTTTGCCCCAAACTCTGGAAGCAGGGAGTGGCCTACCATTTGGCACCCGTTTCCTAAAAAAATTACCTATAAAAAGTGAGATAAGCCCTTGGCAGGCAATACCTTGTATATACACAGACTCGTCCTACCAAGGGTCTGTCTCTGAAGAAAATAAAAATCTCAAAAACATTGAAGAAATACAAAACCTCAAGAACATTGAAAAAATAAAAAACCTTTAAAAAATTGGAAAAATACAATGTCTAAAAATATTGTCATTTAAAATTCCAGATAAAATCACCTAAAAAGATGCCTTAATCAAAATACCCGTCCCACGTGAAATTGACCCCTTTCCTGTAGAAATATAAGAAGAGGTAGGAATCACAAGTTTGGACGAGGATGTCCCTTTTGAGGAGATCCCCAATGAGCTCCTTGACCGGTTTGCCGACTTTTAGCATGGCCCTATCCCCATTGTCGATGAAACTGAGAACGTTAAGGGACTGAGGAGATTCCCTGCATCACCAAGATTGGAACGTTGCTATCTCCTGAAGAAAGAAAAAGCATGATCAACTTCTTCGGTCATACCAAGTCATTTTTGCCTGATCATACGAGGGCATGCCTGGTCTAGACAGTGATTTGGTCGAGCATGAATTGCCTCTCTACCTGGATATGAAGCCGGTTAAGCAGAATCTGAGACGTCTCCGACCCGAGTGGATGTTGAAAGTCAAGGACGAGGTCATCAAGTAGTATGATATAGGGTTTCTCATGGTCTCTAAATACCCGTAGTAGCTAGCCAATATCGTACCTGTACCGAAGAAAGATGGAATGGTCCGCATGTGTATCGATTTCTGTAATTTGAACAGAGCTAGCCCAAAGGACGATTTCCCATTGCCGCACATCGACATCTTGGTCGATAACACTGCTAAGCATGAGATGCTTTCTTTTATAGATGGGTTCTCCAGATACAATCAGATTAAGATGTCAGAGGCAGATCGAGAGAATACAACGTTCATTACCCCCTGGGGAACCTTTTGCTATCAAGTCATGCCATTCGGGCTGAAGAATGCTAGTGCAACATACCAAAGAACTATGACTGCACTATTTCATGACATGATACACCGAGAAATTGAAGTATATATTGATGATATGATAGCCAAGTCACCCGAGTAAAGCGATCACTTGGTAAACCTTTAGAAACTATTTGAGAGGCTGAGAAAGTACAGGTTACGTCTAAATCCACAGAAGTGTGCTTTTGGTGCTATGTCTGGAAAATTGTTAGGATTCATCGTCAGCAGGAGAGGGATCGAGGTTGACCTAGTCAAAGTCAAAGCTATCACAGAAACGCCACCACTATCTACTGAGAAAGAAGTTAGAGGGTTCTTGGGCAGAATACAGTATATCAGTCAGTTCATTGCGCAACTTACTCCAATCTGCATGCCGATCTTCAAGATACTAAGGAAGAACTCGCCTGTTGAATGGAATGATGACTGCTAAGCAGCATTCGATAAAATCAAAAGCTACCTCCTTAATCCACCTATGTTAGTACCACCCGAGCCAGGGAGACCACTCTTGATGTATCTCTCCACGACGAAAGTTTCAATGGGATGTGTCTTAGGGCAGCATGACGAGACGGGAAGAAGGGAGCAGGCCATTTACTATCTTAGCAAGAAGTTTACTTATTATGAAACACGCAATTCTCATCTAGAGAAAGCATGCCTAGCTCTTGTATGGGCTACTTAGAGGCTCCGCCATTACTTGCTATCCCAAGCTGTTCTACTTTTAGCCCAAATGGACCCGTTAAAATACTTATTTAAAAAGCCAGCTCTCACTGGGCGGACTACACGGTGGTAGCTCTTGTTATTTGAGTTCGACATCATGTACGTCACTTAAAAATTGATCAAGGGGCAGGTACTGGCTGATTATCTTACAGACAATCCCTTGCCAAATTACGAACCTTTGAGAACTGAGTTCTCAAATGAAGATATCTTGTTCATGATGGAAGACGATACAGAAGAAGCAGAAGATTCATGGGTAATGCACTTTGACGGGGCAACAAATGCTGAGGGTCACGGAGTTGGCAACATTCTAATTTCACTGAAAGGATCCCACGTATCTGTCTCTATCAAGCTCAACTTCCCTTGCACTAACAACATGGCTGAGTATGAGGCTTGTGCCACTGGTCTGTAAGCGGCTCTAGATCTGAATGTAACTCACCTCCGGGTGTTCAGCGAATTGTAGTAAATTATATGCCAGACAAATGGTGACTGGAAGACGAAAGTTGAGAAACTGATCTCTTACCATGGGCACCTCAAGGATCTGATAGCTTGCTTTCAAGATGTGACATTCTCATATGTCCCTCGAATAAGGAATCGCTTTGCCGACTCACTAGCAATGTCGATGTCAATGATAGAAATCTCATATGTCGCTAAGATAAAGTCGATCATGATTGAATAGAGGAATGAGCCGGTCTTCTGCCTCCAGATTGAGGAACCTACAAAGCCTGATGATGAGCCACCTTGGTTCTCAGATATCAAGAATTTTCTCGAGACGCTAACTTTCCCTGAGGGTATGTCCAAGATAGATCGAAGGACCATTCAGTGTCTAGCAGCAGGTTACATCATTTGCGAGGAAAGCCTTTACAAGAGATCATTCAATAACATCTTACTCACGTGCCTTACGGAAAGTGAAGCGATCAATATCATGAAGGAGATCCACGAGGGAGTATACAAATCCTACGTCAGCGGTCACATGCTCACCAAGAAAATTTTACTGCAAGGATACTTTTAGACCACTATGAAATCGGATTGTTGCAAACATGTTCAGAAATTCTACAAGTGTTAGGAACACTCCAGTTTGATACACGCTCCTGCCATCGATCATCACTGCATGACCACTCCTTAGCCATTTGCTAGCTGGGGCCTTAACGTCATCAAAATGTTTAATCCAAAAGCATCAAACGAACATCGGTTCATCCTCGTTGCCATTGAATACTTCACCAAGTGGGTAGAAGCGACATCATATGCCAACATCACGGCCAGTCATGTCGAGAAGTTTCTCAAAAATAATATTGTGTGCCGATTTAGAATAACCAAGGATAATATCACGGACAACGGCACAAACATTGCAAAGAAGAGCATCCGAGCCTTCTGCAAGCAATACAAAATCAAGCACCATCGCTCGTCACCTTATCGGCCTCAAACTATTGGAGCCGTTGAAGCTACAAATAAAATGGTCATCTGCATCCTAGAGAGAATGGTCGTCAGCTACCAAGATTGGAGCGAAATGCTACCGTTTACTTTGTGGGCCTACAGAACGTCGATCCATACCGCGACAGGGCAACACCATTCTCCCTTGTGTATGGAACCGAGGCCGTCCTACCGGTTGAGGTTGAAGTACCCTCGCTCTGAATCCTTATGGAATCAGGCTTACCCAAAGTAGAGAGAGAGATCCCGCTTCAAACAATTGAATCTACTAGAAGATAAGAGACTCCTAGCCTTGTGTCATACTCAGGTTTACTAGGGGCGAATTGCACGCGCTTCCAATAAGCATGTTTGCAGTCAAGATCTGAAGGTAGGAGACACTATACTGGAGAAAATCTTCCCATCCCTCCACGTTGATTCAAGAGGGAAGTTCAGGCCAAACTAGGAAGGACCTTACGTCATCCGAGAAGTGTTATCGGGATACGCCATCCTCCTCGCCACCATGGACGGAGATCATCTTCCTGTGCCCATCAATGCTGGATACGTTCGACAGTTCTACTCTTAGTCTACCGTGATAAGGTAAGTATTGGTGAAATAGATACGTAACTACTTGAGAACCACCCCCAAAAGAGACCATCAATCTAAGCATAGTAGCCAAAAAGCATCCCTAAAAATGATAATATCCTTTGCTACCCCATTCGATCCTGGGCCTTTCTTTCAATGAACCCCTTCCCCAAAAAAAAAGGAAGTGTGTACATATACAAAAAGGGGAAGTAAAGTTACCATCAAAATCTAAAAAAATCAAAAAATCAAAACCCCAAAAAAGAGATTGCCTGAAATGGAGCAAAAAGAACAAAAAAATAGAAGAATCACGAGACATGTACAGTAAAACCCCCAAGGAAGGAAGTATGTTGAGAAAACTGAAGCCGTATCAAGGAACCCCTTTAGCCCAGCATACCTTCAAATCCTAACCTCACCCATGGCCAAGCTACACCCTGAAGAAAGCCCTTTTTTAGGTTTACAAGCAGTCATAATATATGTTAAGTCAACACAAGCAGAGTTGTGAGATGACACCAGGACCCCATCTAACCGGCTATGATGGAATCGACGTCTATGTCGTAGCTGTTGAAAAAAGAAATGAAAAAAAATAATTAAAAATAAATAAATAAAATAAAAATACAACCTCAAAGTAAGATGGACGTGGTGAAAACCCAAAAGGGCACTACGAGTAAAAACGACGAGTTTATGCGGACCAGGTGAAAACCTGAAAGGGCACTTGGGGTAAGAGAGCTAAACCCATGGACGTGGTGAAAACCCAAAAGGGTGCCACGAGTAAAAAAGGGGATAAATAAAAAAGAAGAAAAAAGAAAAAGAAAAGAAAGGTTTGCACTGATTGAGAAGATTGATGCTTGAGGAGCCCTCTTGGTTACTCTCTTTGATA
Organism: Chloranthus sessilifolius; assembly: GCA_021018995.1. NCBI lineage: Eukaryota > Viridiplantae > Streptophyta > Magnoliopsida > Chloranthales > Chloranthaceae > Chloranthus > Chloranthus sessilifolius. The sequence continues at coordinate 48,803,538 of CM037596.1, forward strand.
CCCTTTTTTCGGCTGGGCCACTCATGTTAGTTGAAGACGAGTCCCGACCAGAATTGTCTTTGTGAAATTACTTTGTCAAACGTATGACTCAAGGAAAAGAGAAAGGTTTGACTCAACCCAAAGGGATTGACATTCCAGTATTGGTAGTACTGTTGATACTCTCTCAGAATCAACCATTCAAAGAAGGATTCGACCATGCTCAAAAGAAGGCCCAGGGTTTCACAGGGTTTCACCCAGTGATTAAGGCACCACACCAAAAAAATGCACAAAACAAAAAGACCAAAAAAGTCTATGTAGATATATATAATAAACTACCTTTCTTTTACAAAATGCACCACTTGCACCACATCCCAAAAAAATAGCCGGTGTCATGACTAGCTTTCTTTCTTTCCTCTTTTATTACAAAAAACAAAAAATATAAAGAAATATATATACCCAAAAAAATGTTTGTATCTGTAAAGGGGTTTCTTATGCCCCTTTTCTGTGTATCTGATCTGTGCAAAAAGTTGTGTCCAGGAAGGAATCAGTTGCCCAGCTCGCGCTTCAAGGCACTATCTCAGCACGAAAATCATCTTCCCGGGCATTCCGCTCGGTCAACCAACGACCATGCTACCTCTTATACTGCTTTTGAGAAGTATCCGTGGCTCTAATGGTAACTGTTGTTGATTTCTAAGTGTGCATGATTTATTTGTATTATGAAAACAGATTTGCAACTGCTAAGTTATAATGAATCTAGAACATTAAAAAGGGTAAAGAAATATCAGCACAGAGAGAAGTGAATTAGCCTGCAAGATTAGGGCCAATTGTAGCAAGTTTTAAATGTAAGTGAGTAAAAGATCGCCCACAGAGAATTTGTTTAAAATGTAAGATAAACCTCCAGATCTGAGCTACCAGATCTGGCCTCTTATCCTATCTAGAAAGCACATAAGATGGGAGGTTGAATTTGTCACATTAACTAAATGATAAAAGTAAAAGTTAAACTAAATGATCCAGATCTGAGTTGGGGGAATTTGATGTAAACTTATAAAAATGGAGAAATAATATCTAACTTTGATTTGGTCCTTGAAATACAATGAGAATGACTGCAGATCAAATGAGAGATGATCCAATCTTCATCTGGCTACAAGCACAGATGTAAGAGAAATAAATCTAACTCAAGGATTAGATTTAGGCTTATGACTATGGTCTGTCCACTTTAATGGCCACAGACCATCCAATAGTCTTTAATCTGAATCCTTAATTTAGAATAAGAAACATCACTACAAATGCCGTGAGAGATTAGGTTACAAACACTAATTCTCACAGGATTAATGAATCAAGGGAAATTGCATGAAAAACAGTAAATCTAAAAGAGTCTAATGCAATAAGGAGATAAGAGGGAACCCTTAACATGAGTCCAATTGAGAATGTACGGTTTACAGCAACCTTTTCAAATTCACCATTACAATTACAGAGTACAGCTTAAACAGCTCTCAGATTTGTAGTCTTGAATACAACTCCCTTTTGAATTACAGAAGTATTTCACAGCTCCCAATTGCAAGTAAAAGTGAGGCTATTACAGGGATTTCAGACAAACTATGTAGTTTGGAAATGGGGGAATAGGAATGAAACTCAAAATCTGGATGCCCAAATTGGGAAAATGGTTCGTCTATTTATAGTTTTCCCTAAGTCCAGCTCAGATGTGTATCAACTAATCAGAAGGGCTCAGATCTGTATCAACTAATGGTAGTCGAGCACGAGGATTCAAATATGTTCTGGCCAATCAGAATTGCTCGATCTAGTTCAGCCAATCAGGCGACATAAGCATCAATTCTGTTATGCATTTTGAAAGTCTGTTAGAGTTTCTAGGAGTTCCCGCCAAGTTATTTTATCTCTGGGTGTTCACATGGGGTGGAATATGCCTTCGCTTCATGCTTAGAATCTTCTGAAATGTCCCTAGGTTTTTAAATGCAATGGGACGCATGAAAAAGATTACTGAATTACCCTTGCAAAAGCTGGGAATTTCCAGAATACCATTTCACATAGTTTAGGGGACTTTTCGTAAGGTGTTGTAACTCCTGAAGCTCTTTTCGCAACGTTCAAGTTATGTTCAAAAGGAGTTCTCTTCTTTTCAAAAAGGTCAATCATCTCTTCGAAGAGTTCAGGTTCTCTTGGAAAACTAAGCCTGGAGTTTTTTAGTTCTTTTCGTAGAGTTCAGGTTCTTTTCGAACAGTTCAGGTTCTTTTCGAAAAGCACTCTGTAGTGCATTTTTCTGTTCGAATTGCTCCACACTTCTTTTCTGGGTTGAGACCAGGTCTTTGCCTCTTCAGTTCAGACCTTTTAACAGCTAGTGAGGTTGTCCCTTCTCTTTCTTCCTTTGGATCGACATGGATTATCATCTTTTTGGCACTTTTAAGCTGCTTTCATGGTTAAGCCTGTCTTTATTGTTAGCTGAAACACAAGCCCTTAGAACACTTATTTAGTTCTCTCAAAGGTCTATCAAGACTCAGGTTGAGGGGTGAAAAATGGTATTTTCCAGTTCTCAACACACTCCCAAACCTAAGCTTTGCTAGTCCCTGAGCAAAGACAAAATTAAAAACAAAGTAAAAAGCTACTTTTGTAGGGAGCACAGTTGCATTTAGCATATGCAACAAGCCTTTTAAACCCCTAGGTGATCCCTAGTGGAGGAGTGAAGTCTCCTGAGGGTTTTCAGTGAAGATACCCACAAACTTCTTCAATAGATCAGTTAAGATCATCATAGCTCATATAACAAACTTTCATCTAATCGATTATTCACCGCATCACTTGTAAGAAGATTTTCAAGAAAAACATCAGTTCAAAACTAAAATTCTGCTGTAATTCCTGTTACCATTCAGTCAATTTGTGTCAAAAGTTATTTACAAGAAAAATTAATGAACAGCTTGCCTTCTATTAAAGAATCCAGCTTTGATGTTACCCAAATGAGTTGATTTCAAACCCAACTCTCTCCAGGATTTTCACTCAACATGCAAGTAAGAGGGTTGTACTATTTCACACGGCTCAAGAGCAGTTACAGCCCTCAAATAGGACTGTAAGCATGAGCATAGGCATTGCTTTTTAGTTCTGAATTCATTGCTTTTTTTCACCATAGATTACACAAATTCTTATCTCCATGTGACAGCTCAATCCATCATTGATCAGTAAGGACTTTACTTGGGTTGTATGTGGCTTATGGGTGAAATTTATCAAGAATAAAGGGGTGGAATGGTGTTCAAAATTGAGAAGTCAGTCAAGGTAAGGAGGTGATAAACACACCTTCTTTAATTCAGCATATTTTCATCTTCTTCTTTGAATTTCCAGAGCCAAAGTGGCCATCTTTTTCTCTTTCTTTTTCAAACTTCCAATGAAATGCCTTCTCTCTTTTTCTTCTCTTTTTTTTTTTTTTTTTTTTTTCTTTTTCAAATTAGCATTAACTGGAATGCCACATTTCTTCTGCTGATACATCATTGCCTTTAATTATTATTCTTCTTTTGTTGTCACACTGTTACTCAATTCTCCTTTCTGCAGCTTCCTTCCCTTTATCTTCTGACTTCTCAGAGTGAGGGTTAGGCTAAACGAAGTTGATGAGGTTATTTGATGAGGTTTCAAAGAAATCTTAAATTTGGAGAGCTTAAATGGTGTGTATCAAGGGCAGTTTCAAAAGGTGGGGCTTTGTAAGGTTCAAACTGTCCAAAAGGAGGCCTTACATCATGTCTTTAATATCACGATTGCTGTCAAATTATTTCAATTTGGATATGTGTAACTTCTAGTGCAAGTAAGCAGGTTCAATCAGTCCCTAAAGTAGAAAAAATTGCCAATTCATACCTCCAAAGAATACATTTCAGGCCCAAACCTCACTGGGTGTAGTTTTTTATCAAATTCCTGAGGTATATCATCACTGTTTTCCCTCTTTTTAGGTTTACTAAAACATCAATTTTCTTTTGGAAAATTTCTGACATTCACTTCATGAAAGTATTAGAATTACACTAGAAATTAATTTCAAAAAGTTTTTAACTTCTTCATTTTTCAAAACAGTAGGTGTGAAATTACTTCATTTTTAAAAATTCCACTGATCATAAGCTGTATTGATGTTAACTCAATTATTGATTATTGACATTTCTGCCACACCCCCAAACCAAAGGGGAGCAGGGTCCACACTGGTCCAAAGCAAAGAAAAGAACAATCAGGAAAAAAATCATAATGACAAGAAGAAAGAATAGAAATGCACAGTAATTTCACAAGAAAAACCAGAATTTTATATTACAAACTCATAACACAGATAAGTACAAAGTGATTTAATAACTGGGGTCAAAATTTGTATCATAAGTTGGTTCAATGGGATTAGAACTGGAGTCACTGTCAGAGTCAGAGCTAGAATCAGTATTGGAGTCTGAACTTGATTTAGCTTTCTCCTGGATTGTGTTTTGCAGCTCAGTGTTTTCCTCTGATTTGTTCTTTTTGGTGAGGCCAATGTACTTTCCAAGTCGAGTAGTCCTCAGTTTTTCCTCGTCAAGCTGTGCTTGCAACATGGTCACCTTGTGCTGCTCACTTCGGACCATTTGAAAAGTTTGACCCAATAGGTCCTTCATTTTCTCTCTCAAATTTCATGAATAATTCCAATTTCTGAATCTGGTTTTCATAAGGGGTTCTAATGTAAGCTTGCAAATCAGCTAATCCCTTGAGGACATCTCTACAGATATATGGATTGTCTTCCATGGCCCTTCTGAGGGTGGCAAATCTGGGAAGGGGAATGGAGTGGTAGGGGACCAAAGGTATCCCAGCTGTGGGAGTGGGAGAAGAAGTGTCTAGAAGGATGACTTCAGGATCGGTCTGGGTGGCTTGATCAGAGAAAGTGAGGAGTGGTGAAGGGGAGTCAACCAGAGGTACTTCAGGTTCAGTTTGGGTAGCATGGGCAGTAGTGGTGAGGGTGGGCAGATCAACCAATACTACCTCAGGTTCAATTTGGGTAGCATGGTCATCAACAGCAGCTACAGTGGTAATGGTAGTTGTGTGGGATGTGGAGGCTAAGGTTTGGAGAAGGTCATTGGTCACAGACTGGGTTTCTATGTTGATCTGTAGTTGGGCTTGGATGGATTGGAGGAAGGTAAGTATTTGGCTAATAGATTCAGGTGTGGGGGAGGTATGCATAGTAGGGACTGGTAAAACTGAAGTGGATGGTGGAGGTGCAATGGGTGAAATGGCTGTAAAGGGAGAAGTAGGCAAGTGAGTTAAATGAGGGGGGTCAGGTATAGGGACAGGTTCAAGCCCAACGTTTTCAAAAATAGACCCCATTAATGAGGAATAAGCCTCTGTAGTGAAAGGCCCAGGTTCAGGTGTATGGGATACTTCAGGTGTGTGGGCTGAATGAGCAAGTGAACTTGAGAGGCTTTGGAGCAGAGGAGTGCAGGGAGATTGGGCAATAAAATCTATAGCCAAAACTTGGGCATTGGTGGGAGAAATTGGTGGTGTGAGTATGGTTGGAGTGGTTGGTGTAGAGGGGGAATCTGCAATTGGAATAATGGTGGGTATGGGAGATGGGGCAGCTGGGATAAGTGAAGTGGCAGGAGCTGGACTAGGTGAGGAGGGTAAAAGGCCAACTTCCTCAAGAATTGGTACAGCTGAAGAGCTGGTCACCATGGGAAGGATAGATTCTTCAAGAATGGGTGCAACTAAAGAGCTGGTCACCACAGGGTCTGGCAAAGCCGGTTCTAAGGGAGCTGCAGGCGTGTTCATTAACAGCAGTGTGTTCAAGAGCAATTGCAGGCTCACCTTCCTCTCTCAGTCTTTTCAGCATGGCTTGGCTTGTAGTCCAAGCCTTTTTCCCAAAATTGTGAGGAGCTATGACTTCAAATGGCTCCTGGTCATCAATGTGAAACTTAGCTCTTAAGAGGGTTGTGATCTGTCTACCAAATGGGAGTCCAGCTAATTTCTGCTCCTTCTTCAACTTGGCACTAATATCAGCCATGGCTTTAAAAATTAACATAGGGGCATTGAAAAACTGCCCCTTAGAAAAATGAAAGAGAGCCTCTAAAATTGGTGTTTTGCTTTCTTGGCTGTGCCCGGTGACATAAAAACTTCCCCTCAAAATTGAATCCATCAATAAAAATTGAGGTGCTAGGTCTCTCCTCATTATGGACTGTCCAGTGCCAACGATCCCTTGGGTTAAATGTGCAGCCATTTCTCTAAAGGAGGCTGCTTCTGGTGCAGCCAATGGACCAGAATGATCAAATTGGAAAGGTATCCCCAAAGCATTCCCAATGTCTTCATATGTGACAGTTAGATCGCAATCATCAATAAAGATAACCAGGGTAGGGACATCAGCATCTTTTTTAGTGACTTTTACCAGGTTTTGGTACCATAACTTCACCATTTGCGGATAAATTTTCTCTGGCAGAGGGGTAAGGATATTGCTTAGTGAGGCATCTCTCATGTATCTTAAAGATAGCGATACTTTGTTGACGAAAAAAGTTTCGTCCACAATAAGCTCAGGAATTAGCTTCTGAGCTTCAATGAATGGATTTGGTAGTACCAAATGCATAGGCAGAGGAGGAAGCTTAGGCTCAGGACTAGCAGCTGCAGGGATGGGTTCCTCATGTCTCACTTTCTTCCCTTTCTCAATCCTATCCGCTTTATCCATTGATAGCTTTCTTTTGGCTGAAGTTTTGGTTTTTCCTTTTCGGGTAGGTTTGCTAACTTTCTTAGCAGAAGATTTTGGGAACATGGCAGCCAATGATTTTTCAGCTTTTCCCATTCTAAATTTGTGTATGAAAATGCCCACAACAAATGCTGACACAAAATCAAAATTTTCAAATGATAAACAGAGGGAATGCACAGAAAAATACCGAGATCTAGGGTTTTTGATTGAACGTGTTGCTTGCTTGCTGAGATCCCCCAGACCAAAAGCTAAAATCCTTCTCTGAAAGCTCAAATGATCGAACAAAGGAGAAGAAAAGTGTGGCTGAATTCTACAATCACGCAAGGGAAGAAAGAAATAGGGTTTCTGTGGAATAGGACATTCTCAGAAAGCTTTTGAATATGAAACCCTTACTTCGAAAGGGTTTAAATATGCTCAAAGTTAATTTCGCAAAGTCCTTTTTAAGTTTTCGAAAAGTTCCAAAACAGACCTTTTTACAACTGAGAATGGCATCAGTACCATTCGAAAAGCTAATAGCTTCAGAAACATCTTTTCGAAAAGAAAATGGCTTCAGAAACATCTTTTCGAAAAGAAAATGGCTTCAGAAACAACTATTCGAAAAGCAAATTCTTGCTTTCGAGCAGTTCGTTACAAATCCAGATTCTTTTCGAAAAGTAAATTGAACTTTGCGAAAAGACAATTTTTACTTTGCGACTTAAATTTTCACATATTTAAACCATGCAAAAAGAGAACAAACATGAATAAAAATAGAGAAAAAGAAAACTAAGTAAAAACTATGAAATAAAAACATATTGTACAGTTGTATACCATCAGATTTGGGGAGGCTCTTGATGATAGATGGGCAGCACAGGCTCCTGGGTATTTTCAATGCATGGTTTGACCCTCTGACCATTTACTTTCAAGATTCTTCCATTACTTGGATCTAAGATGTCAACAGCTCCAGAAGGAGCTGCATGAATGACAGTATATGGCCCTTCCCATCTAGATCTCAGCTTTCCAGGAAAAAACTTAAGTTTAGAGTTAAATAACCATACCTTAGAGCCAGCTGTGAACTCTTTTCTCAACAAATTTTTATCATGGAAGGCTTTGACTTTCTCTTTGTAAACTCTTGAATTTGTGTATGCATCCATTCTCAGCTCCTCCAACTGAGCAAGTTGCAATTTCCTGTGATTACCAGCAGTAGTCAGATCCATGTTTAATGTTTTAATAGCCCAAAAGGCTTTATATTCTAACTCCACTGGTAAATGGCATGCTTTGCCATAGACCAACCTGAATGGGGACATGCCAATTGGGGTTTTATAGGCTGTCCTATATGCCCATAATGCATCATTCAGCTTAAAGGACCAATCCTTTCTGTCCTTCTTCACAGTCTTTTCCAGTATATGTTTGATTTCTCTATTGGAAATCTCCACTTGTCCACTGGTTTGTGGATGATATGGAGTAGCTACTCTATGAGTCACAGAGTATTTTTTCAATAAAGTTTCAAAATGTTTATTACAAAAATGGCTTCCCCCATCACTGATAATAGCTCTGGGAAAACCAAACCTGGAAAAAATGTGATCCTTTAGAAATTTAAGAACCACTCTGTGATCATTGGTTTTAGTGGCTGTGGCTTCAACCCATTTGGATACATAATCCACAGCTACTAAAATGAAATTACACCCATTGGAAGGAGGAAAGGGACCCATGAAGTCTGTCCCCCAAACATCAAACAACTCAACTGCCAAAATAGGCTGTAAAGGCATTGAGTTTCTCTTGGAAATGCTGCCCAATTCTACGGCGGATTCAGCAAGACTTACGTCTTTGAGCATCTTTGAAAAGTGTAGGCCAATAAAATCCACACTGCAAAACCTTTGCAGTAGTTTTGTTTCCACTAAAATGACCTCCACAGGCCTGTTCATGACACATAGAAAGTATTCTATGAAATTCTTGGTCAGGGACACATCTTCTTATTATTTGGTCTGCACAACTCTTAAACAGATAAGGATCTTCCCAGATGAAATGTTTAACCTTTGAGAAGAAAAGATCTTTATCCATTTATTCCAATGTTGAGGAATTCTTCCAGTAGCCAAAAAGTTGACTATGTTTGCTAACCAAGGAGTGTGTACACTAATAGCAAAAAGTTGCTCATCAGGGAAAGATTCATTGATAGGCAGCCTATCAATCTCAGCAGTTAAAATTCTAGATAGGTGATCAACCACCACATTCTCCACACCTTTTTTATTTTGATAATCAAATCAAATTCAGTAATAGGAGAATCCACCTGATTAATCTTGGTTTGGTGTCCTTCTTAGACAGAAGGTATTTCAAGGCAGAGTGGTCAGTGAACACCACTATTTGTGAACCCAAGACATATGACCTGAATTTCTCTAAAGCAAAAACAATTGCCAGCAGCTCCTTCTCAGTTGTTGTATAATTGAGCTGTGAATCAATCATTGATCTACTGGCATAAGCTATGACATGAGGCAGCTTTTCCTTTCTCTGTCCAAGGACAGCTCCTAAAGCATAATCTGATGCATCACACATCAGTTCAAAAGGTAGTGAATAATCTGGAGGCTGCAATATTGGAGCTGAAATTAAACAGTTTTTTAAGAATTCAAATGCCTTCATGCATTCATTATCGAAAACAAAAGGGACATCTTGGCACAATAAATGACAAAGAGGCTTGGTTATTTTACTGAAGTCCTTAATGAACCTTCTGTAAAATCCAGCATGTCCCAGAAAACTTCTGATCTGTTTAACAGTTTTGGGAGGTGGTAAATGTGCAATTAAATCAATTTTTGCTCTGTCCACCTCAATGCCTTTGTGGGAAACAACATGGCCAAGGACAATGCCTTGGGTGACCATGAAATGGCTCTTCTCCCAGCTCAAAACTAGATTGGTTTCTTCACATCTCTGTAACACCAATTTGAGATGATGTAAGCACTGGGAAAAACTGTCTCTGTAGATTGAAAAATCATCCATAAAAATCTCCATAAATTGGTCAATCATATCAGAGAAAATGGAATACATGCATCTTTGAAAGGTAGCAGGAGCATTACAAAGACCAAAAGGCATTCTCCTATAGGCAAAAGTGCCAAAAGGGCAAGTGAATGTGGTCTTTTCCTGATCTTGTGGGTACATAGGAATCTGGTTATAACCAGAGTAACCATCAAGAAAACAGTAATAAGCTTTTCCTGCTAGCTTATGTAAAATCTGATCAATGAATGGGAAAGGGAAATGGTCTTTTCTGGTCATTGAATTTAATTTTCTGTAATCAATACAGACCCTCCACCCAGTTGTTTGTCTGGTTGACATAAGCTCACCAGAATCTGAGGTTACAACAGTGATCCCAGATTTCTTAGGTACCACCTGTGTAGGTGCCACCCAAGCTGAATCTGAAATGGGGTAAATGACCCCTGCATCCAACAACTTAACAACCTCTTTCATGACCACTTCTTGCATATGAGGTTCACCTCCTTTGCATTTCCTAGAGGGCTTTGGATCTTCTTCCAACTGAATTTTGTGCATGGAAACAGCTGGACTGATTCCTCCCAAATCAGCAATAGTGCAGCCAATTACCCTTCTATGTTCTTACAAAACAATCATGCCTCTTCCTCCCGCTTCCTTTGAGAGGGAGGAAGAAATAATCGCAGGCAATGATTTATGATCTCCTAAAAACACATATTTCAAATTTTCTGGCAGCTGCTTCAGTTCTAAATCAGGTGGGTTGAGAAAAGAAGGTAACAAAGGTACCTTAGCTTTGTGGAAGGGGAAGAAAGGTGTTTCCAAGAAGAGAAACTTGCCGATTGATTATGAGTTCCTTGCACAACATTTACTTCCTCGACTTTAAGGTACAAACTGCTTTTCCTCGAATTTCCAAGCATCTTTAGCATCTGTGGTGAAATCTTCACACGTAAACTGCTAGTAAAGTCCCTTCTACCGCTTCATCCAATAGATCAACATGAAAACATTCCTCAGATGAGTTGAGGTCAGGTACCGCATTATAAACATTTAATTTTACCTACATGTTTCCAAAAGAGACTTCCATAATACTGCACTGCATTGAATGCAAGCATTTGTCAGAGCTGTGAATGGTCTTCCCAAAATGACAGGGATGGAAGTTTTGGTTTTGGTAGGTTCCATGTCCAAAACTAGAAAATCAGCAGGATAGAAAAATTTATCTACTCCCACCAATACATCTTCAATCATCCCAACTGGCTTCCTTTCAGATCTGTCTGCTAGTTGTAACACCACATGAGTGGGTTTTAATTCTCCCAAACCTAGTTTCTCATATACAGAATATGGAAGTAGGTTGACACTAGCACCCAAATCTAATAAAGCCTTTTCAATGGTATGTTCCCCAATAATGCAAGGGATTGTGGGGATTCCAGGATCTTGAAGTTTTGGAGGTGTGGCAATAGACAATACCTGATTAACTCTTTCCACAGCAAAGACCTTCTTGGATAACTGTATCCTAGATTGTCTTTTGTGAGTGCAAACATCTTTCAAAAATTTTGCATACGCTGGAATTTGTTTGATTGCCTCAAGCAAAGGTAGGTTTATCTTGACTTGCTTGAAAGTCTCCATCATTTCATCTATTTTTATGTTCCCTTTATCAAAAGGGGATACAGATTTCATTTCATGAGGGAATGGAAAATGAGGAACTAGTCCTTCATCTACAGCTTTGGAAGCATTATCAGAATCTTTTTGATTTTTTTGTTTTTCATTTGTTTGATTTTTCTGAGGTACATCAGCACCCCCACTGCTATCATTATGCTGCTCTTGCTGCATATCTTTATCATTTTCCTCATTTTTTTCTTCTTCAGTACCCACTTTGTTATTTATAATTCTTCCACTTCTCAAAGTTGTGACAGTTTTTACTTCTTCATGTGAAATAGAAGCTTCTCCAACCATGAACTGTCCTTTGGGATTGTTCAAAGGTTGGCTGGGTAACTTTCCTTCCTCTCTTTTGGCCAAAGTATTTGAAAGTTGTCCCAATGTTTCTTCAATCTTCTTTATGCTCTGGCTGTGAAAGTTCACAGTCTGAGTTAAAGATCCTAAATTCTGGAGTGAATTTAGGACTTGATCTTCAAAAGAAGGGGACCTGGAAGGGATTTGAACTGGGGCAGATTGCTGCACAGGTTGTTGTGCAGTTTTGAAAGGTATTTGGTTCTTTGGTTGCTGCTGCTGTTGTGATTGATAATTCCCTTGGCTCCACCTCAAATTGGGGTGCCCTCTCCATGGATATTCATTTGACTGCATCTGTCCAAATGATTTGGCAGCATGAGCTTGTTCCACCACCAAATCTGGGAACTATGGTGCAGCAGGACATTGGTCAATTGAATGAGTAGGGGACTGGCATATCAGACATGCCTCCTCTACTCTTGCAACCATTGGATTTTTAAGTGAGTCCATTAATCTATCAAACTTTGTGGTTAAATTGTCCATCTTTCTTTCCAACTCATTCACCTCATAAATCTTTCCTTTGGTGGTTTGCTGATTGTTCAACCTAGCAGGATTTTCAATATCTCTTGAGACAGAGATTCCTGTTGAGTTGAGTTTTCACCAATTATTTCAAATAAGTCCCAAACCTCTTCAACTGTTTTTTTCAAGTAAGTGCCTCCACAGGAGGCATCCACCATATTTTTGCCTTTTTGATCAATTCCTTGATAGAAGCTTTGAACCAGCTGCCATCTAGGAATTTGATGATGAGGACATTGCCTTAAAAGTTCCTTAAATCTTTCCCATGCTTCATGGAAAGTTTCAGTTGAGTTTTGTGAGAAGGAAATGATACTTTGTCTCAATTGGCTTGTTTTAGACATTGGGAAGTATTTGGCTAAAAATTGACACTGCAAATCATTCCAAGAAGTGATACTATTTGGTGCTAACATAGACAACCATGCTCTAGCTTTGACCTTTAATGAAAAAGGAAAGAGCCTAAGCTTGGTTGCCTCTAGACCAAGTCTAGCTATGTTGAATGTGGTGCAAAGAGCCAAGAATTCATCCACATGTTTGTATGGATCTTCCTTACTCAACCCATGGAAAGAAGGACGCATTTGGATGGTCGATGATTTGATCTCATAATTTCCTTCAACAGTAGGAAATTGAATGCAAAAGGGAGAATTATAAGCACCAGGTGCAAAGTAATCCCTCAAAAGTCGAGGTTCTTCACCCATAGTAGCAGAATTCTGTGTTATTTGTTTGGTTCGTAATAGCCTATCAACTTCTAAATTCAGTGGGACAATCTCAGGGCTGAGAGTCCTCCTACCAAACATACAACTCAGAACAAAAAATCAAATTATTCACAGCAAACCTTTAGAATTCCTTTTTAAGTAGTTTCCCTCCTTCAAAAATGGATATGAATAACTGCACAGGTATAAACAATAGAATAGTTTAGTATTGATATAAAAATAAAAATGAAAACTTAGGTCTACCTATTTTAAAACAAATTCCTCGGCAACAGCGCCAAAAACTTGTTGTTGATTTCTAAGTGTGCATGATTTATTTGTGTTTTGAAAACAGATTTGCAACTGCTAAGTTATAATGATTCTAGAACATTGAAAAGGGTAAAGAAATATCAGCACAGAGAGAAGTGAATTAACCTGCAAGATCAGGGTCAATTGTAGCAAGTTTTAAATGTAAGTGAGTAAAAGATCGTCCATAGAGAATTTGTTTAAAATGTAAGATAAACCTCCAGATCTGAGCTATCAGATCTGGCCTCTTATCCTATCTAGAAAGCACATAAGATGGGAGGTTGAATTTGTCACATTAACTAAATGATAAAAGTAAAAGTTAAACTAAATGATCCAGATCTGAGTTGGGGGAATTTGATGTAAACATATAAAAATGGAGAAATAATATCTAACTTTGATTTGGTCCTTGAAATACAATGAGAATGACTGCAGATCAAATGAGAGATGATCCAATCTTCATCTGGCTACAAGCACAGATGTAAGAGAAATAAATCTAACTCAAGGATTAGATTTAGGCTTATGGCTATGGTCTTTCCACTTTAATGGCCACAGAACATTCAATAGTCTTTAATCTGAATCCTTAATTTAGAACAAGAAACATCAATACAAATGCCGTGAGAGATTAGGTTACAAACACTAATTCTCACAGGATTAATGAATCAAGGGAAATTGCATGAAAAACAGTAAATCTAAAGGAGTCTAATGCAATAAGGAGATCAGAGGGAACCCTTAACATGAGTCCAATTGAGAATGTATGATTTACAGCAACCTTTTCAAATTCACCATTACAATTACAGAGCACAGCTTAAACAGCTGTCAGATTTGTAGTCTTGAATACAACTCCCTTTTGAATTACAGAAGTATTTCATAGCTCTCAATTGCAAGTAAAAGTGAGGCTATTACAGGGATTTCAGACAAACTATCTGGTTTGGAAATGGGGGAATAGGAACGAAACTCAAAATCTGGATGCTTAAATTGGGCAAATGGTTCATCTATTTATAGTTTTCCCTAAGTCCAGCTCAGATGTGTATCAACCAATCAGAAGTGCTCAGATCTTTATCAACCAATGGTAGTTGAGCACGAGGATTCAGATCTGTTCTGGCCAATCAGAATTGCTCGATCTGGTTCATCCAATCAGGTGACATAAGCATCAATTCTGTTATGCATTTTGAAAGTCTGTTAGAGTTTCTAGAAGTTCCCGCCAAGTTATTTTATCTCTGGGTGTTCACATGGGGTGGAATATGCCTTCGCTTCATGCTTAGAATCTTCTGGAATGTCCCTAGGTTTTTAAATGCATTGGGACATGTGAAAAAGATTACTGAATTACCCTTGCAAAAGCTGGGAATCTCGAGAATACCATTTCGCATAGTTTAGGGGACTTTTCGCAAGGTGCTGTAACTCCTGAAGCTCTTTTCACAACGTTCAGGTTCTGTTCGAAAGGAGTTCTCTTCTTTTCGAAAAGGTCAATCATCTCTTCGAAGAGTTCAGGTGCTCTTCGAAAACTAAGCCTGGAGTTTTTTAGTTCTTTTCGCAGAGTTCAGGTTCTTTTCGAACAGTTCAGGTTATTTTCGAAATGCACTCTGTAGCGCATTTTTCTGTTCGAATTGCTCCACACTTCTTTTCTAGGTTGAGACCAGGTCTTTGCCTCTTCAGTTCAGACCTTTTAACAGCTAGTGAGGTTGTCCCTTCTCTTTCTTCCTTTGGATCGACATGGATTATCATCTTTTTGGCACTTTTAAGCTGCTTTCATGGTTAAGCCTGCCTTTATTGTTAGCTGAAACACAAGCACTTAGAACACTTATTTAGTTCTCTCAACGGTTTATCAAGACTCAGGTTGAGGGGTGAAAAATGGTATTTTCCAGTTCTCAACAGTAATGCTTAAGGATCCTTTCAAACGGAGGACCTCTCCCTCTGCATGCTCTGCTCTGACCTTTTCTTGCGTTAAAAGCTCGTGCAGGACTCTCTTCTCATCCCTTATCATCTCAATGCGGGCTCGTAGAGCTATCTCTTTCTTCGGCCAAGGGCTTCCAGTATCAATACTCTCAGCTGAATCCAAACGATCAATAACAGGCTGCTTAGTCAATAGCTAGGCCTTATACTCAGGAGAAGACTAAACCAAATCTCCCTGCTCCATATCACCCACCAACATTGACTGACGCGTCTCCCAAATAGTGGAGATCTCATCCATGTCCCCAGAGGACCCTCTTGAAAAGATCTAGCCACACAGAGGGGGTCTTGCCTTGCAAGGCACCTACTGAGTGCAACCGAACTGACGCAACACCCGAAATGGGAAGTAGAAGGTGCTTCTAGTCAACCCCAGAAGGGTGATGCCCTCATGGTCTTTGGAATGAATCATAGGGAAGGTCCGCTCTAGCCAAGGAAGTCTCCATATAAGATCAGCACCAATAAGCCAAAGCTTCAATTCTGACAAATCTCCCTGAGAAATAATGTGGCACCTGCACAAAAAGCATCGAACCACCTCTCCTCGTGCAAGATAGAAGCGGGGCACTGGTCCCAAAATGGCAAGATGCTCTCCCGACAAAACCTGAAGCAAGAGTGGGCAACCTCCAAGATTCCTGGTCTTCCCAAGGGAAAATCCATCAAGGCACCAAAAATGCTCAGCGAGCACCAAATGCATCATAGATCGGCCCACCTCCAACTAGGTCAAAATATCGCAAATTTCCAAAGAGAAGCTCCCTCCCCCAGTAAAGAAACGGATTTCTAAGATAAGGCCAAGAGAGAATGCTTTCACATTGAAAATGTTTCGAGTCGGCAATTTCTGAAGACTTTCGTCACCAAAAAGTTCTTTCAGGAATTTCATCGAAAACCTGGTGGGCCCCCCAATGAGACTTTTCTCATATTAATTTTTCTTCAAGCCCAAGGTAAGGTGAACAGTTTTGGCATAACCTAACTTTGATACAATTCTGGTAAGGTCCTTGTGAAGCCTCAAACCTGATAAGTTAGACAATTCCTCAAGAGTAGGAGTTATCTCCCAATCCCCAAATCGAAACACATGGTTACTCGAGTTCCAAAACGATGTGGTGGCTATTGACTACTTCTGATGGCTTTGATTATTGGTTGGTGGTGAAAGTTATTTAAAAATCAAAGACAGAGTAAAACAGGGGGTGAATCCAACACAACTCAGAAGTCCTAGACCTACAAGATATAGGTCCTTTGTAGCAATTTTTGATAAGTAAGAGTTTGTCCCACAGGGAAAGGTGATCTAAAGCTCCAAGGGAGCCATCTCTAGTAGTCCCTCCAGATCTATCTACAGATCTGGCAGCCCTAGAAGGAGGGGAGTTTAAGGTCACTTATTCTAAGTATTCTAATAACTAAACTACAGAAAGTGTTGAGAGGATGGATGGAGTGTGGAAAATAAGTATAAAAAGGGTGAGAAGTATGTTATTGAGCCAAGGTCAGAGAAGTTTTGTAACTCAGATTACGATATGATGTTATAGAAATCCTGTCCCGAGGCTACATTATCACCTCTGAGGATAAATGATCCGACCTATCACCCTGCCATGATTCCACCCATAAGGCTATAACCTGTCCACTTGAATGGTCACAAGTTATCCCATAGGGGAGCCACTATCTAGGGATGGGTCAGAACATAATAAGTAAATCATTGCAGGCACTATTTCATCCAGGCTACCAGCTCAAGAATCCATAGGGAACCTCAACCTCTAAAGCTTTATATGTGGGGCTAAGGCTATAGGACCATGACAGCCCAGACACACAGGACCAGCAAGAGATTGAGTACAACCTTCGATCTAGCTGTCCATTGCTTGAGCGAGGCTACAATGGTCCAGTCACCAGCCTGCAATCTTTATAACTAGATCAGGTCCAACATCAGATGGCGGATCTATACAAATATGGGGGAATCTGCCTCTGTACAATCTCTCACCAGGCTTCTACAAGCTCAGGTGTAAAGGAGAAGGATCCCTCTTGGATCGGTGGATTAGAATCACCCTAAGGCTATAATCTGTCCACTTAAATGGTCATAGACTATCCCAGAGGTTATCCTCCTCACGGAGTCCAAAACAAAACAAGATTATCGCTGCTACCACCATGCTCACAAGGCTACTAGCTCAAGCTCCCATGGGGATTTCAGATCTAGTGGGTCCCGTGGTGGGGATAAAGCTGTAGGACCATGATAGCCCAGACACACAGGTCACTTGGATCTGAGTGGCCCTTAGAATCAGTCCTCCATTGCTTTGAAACACAGCCAAAGCAATGGTGAATCTCAAGGTAGCAGCCTTGCACAGAGCATCTCACACACAAACAACAATCCCACAAAGTAAAGATCCTATTGCAAAATTTCCATTGATCTAATTCAAAAACACATACAAAGGCATAGCCAGCAAGTGCTGGACTATGGAGAGAAGGAAAAGAAAAAGAAAATTACTTACTGCTAAAAAAGAAAGAGAAAAGAAAAACGAGCTGAGATGGGTTCCCAGATGCCTAAACCTAAGCTCAGGTATGGCTTTATATAGCAGTGGGGTGGCGGCGCATTAGGGTTAGGAAACCCTAATTTTAATGATGCCACGTGGCCTGATAATGATCCTTGGATGCCTCAGGGTGCGTGTAAAGAGATTTGAGCGTGGGAGTGCGTGCCCTAATCGCTGGAAATACCCAAAAGGTCCTCTGTTAAAGAGATGGAGGTTTAGGGTCAGAGCCTCGCTAGGTAACTGTAGTTTCCCAGACTTGTCATTTGGTAGCTCTTGCTCTTCGCTAGGATGATTTGACACTGAAGCTTCAGTCATCGCGAGGTTGAATAGAAAACACAGTCTCAAGTGTCGCAGGGTTGAAATTTAAGTAGTCGCGCGGTCGATCGGTCTTCGCTGGGCAGTAGCGCGAGAACTTCGCGAGCACTTCTCTTTACTTGGACTTCACGAGTTGCCTTGCGAGGCTCTTCTGAGTTCGGAATTGCACGAGATTCTATGTCTCATTTGATCTTCACGAAATTGGCCTTGCCTTCGCCAGGATGTTTTCTTTCTTGAATGGCGCGAGAACTGCACGGGGCGTTCTTTTTCTGATAATTACATCCCGCGGTGACTGCGTGATAGCTGCGTGAGGAATCTTCTGAAGCTCTCTCTGCTCAGCCATTCTGAGCGAGCTGTGCGATATTGAGAGAGGTCTGCTTTGAACTACGTGACACTGTACGATGTGTTCTACTCTTGAGCTTCACAAGAGCTGCGCGAGTTCGAGTTTCTGAAGATCTTTAGTCATTCATCTGCGCGAGAGGTTTCTGTAAAGCCTTGGGAAGCTCAGTTGAACTGCGCGAGGCATATTTCTCCTGAATCCTCTAAAGCTTGGGTTAGCTGCGCGATGCTCATTTCAGATCTGGATTCAGAGTTCATTCTTCTGAGGGATATCTGGTGCCCAGGCAGGCTCCTTAACAGGATTCTTGGCCTTATTTCACTGCTGATTATTACCTGCATAAAACACTTAACAAGAACTTATTAGGTGGTTAATGGTCTAATCAAAGGTTAAGTTAAGGGGTGAAAAGTGGTACTTTTCAGGTCTTAACACACCCCCAAACCTAATCTTTGCTACTCCCTTAGCAAAGCTACATTAAATCTACTCAAAAAATTAAATGCCATTTTAGTAGGGATCACGGATACATTTAGCATATGTACCAAGCCTTTTAAACTCCTAGGTGATCCCTAGTGGAGGAGTGAAGTCTCCTGAGGGTTTTCAGTGAAGTCACCCACAAACTTCTCAAATGAAATAGTTAACAAAAGTGCAATGTCATCCAATGAGCAGTTAAGGAATCAGATTTAGTCTACTCTTGAATCAGTACACATAAAAGAAATTTAATTCATTGGTTACACAGTAACTTAAACAGCATAAACCCTCATGATTGCACAGCATTTCCAAATAGTTTGTAATCACAGAAAACTTCACAAGTGTGTGTCAGCACTGAGCTTATCCTTATGTCAGAAAATTAGGTTAAGGTCATACATAAGGCATTCAAGTTCAGACCAAAAAGAAAGCTTTGTAGGGTATACTTTCATAAAGGTTTGTTGAGGGGTTCAGTTTCTCACAGGCTCAAGAGCAGTTACATCCCCCAACTGGGTTTGTAAGCATGAGCATAGGCAGAGTTCTTAAGTGCTGACATCACTGTCAGTTCCTCACCATAGATTGGATAATTCCTTATCTTCACATGACAGCTCACTCAACTTTGAATCACAAGGGCTTTTAACTATGCTGTAATGTGGCTTATGGAGTAGGGTTAAAAAGAATGGAAGGTTAAAAAGGGGTTCCAATTTGAGAAATCAGTAGGTCACAGAGGTGGTTCATGACTTCACCTTCCATAATTCAGCTCCCTTCATCTTCTTTGAGATTTTCTGACTTGAAGTGATCAGTTTCTCCTCTTGATTTTGATTTTCCAATGAAAGTTCCTCTTGACTTCTCTCTTATTCCTCTTCATTATTATTTTTGTTTCTTTTTACTGGAGTTTCCTTCTTTTTATTTTGTTTTTGCTTTTCAGAAATGCCACCATGTTCTCAGTTACCATACTGCCAGATTTTTTTTTGAGATCCTTCTTCTCCATTCGCCTAATATTGACCATGGCTAGTCCATCTTCAACACTGTCTCCTTTACCTTCTGAATTCTCAAAGTGAGGGCAGGTTGAATTAGGTTAATAGGTTCAGGTTCAAGTACTCAGGTGTATTTTGAAGAAATTTAGGATTTAAAGCTCAAAGGGGGTATGGACAAGGGCAGTTGCTTTAGGATTGGTCTTTTTAGGCTCAAACTGTCCAAGAGATGGCCTTGATCCTTTCCTAGGTCTCATGAGTACTGTCAGTTGTTTCAACTTGGAGTTACCTAACTTCTAGTGAGCATAGTGACTCAGCCAGTCCTTAGAACTAAAAGAAATGCCTTAAGTACTCCTCAAAGAATAGAAAAATTTTGTAGGCCCAATTCTCACTGGTTATGGTCATCCTCTGAACTTTCAAGTATGTCCTCACCTTTTTCTCTCTCTAATGATTTACTAAGTGCAGATACAAGTAGGTTTCCTTGGTGATATTATCATGGAAATGTGGACTATTAGAGGTTTATAATGTCCAATGTTTGCATAAATTTTAAATTTCTTAATTTCATGATTCTTAAGTGAACAGAGATCCATTTCCATATTGCTCAGATGAGTCTGCTGCACTTAAGTTAACTAGTCCATTGGCATGGTCTGCCTGTCATACCCCCAAACCTATGAGGAGCAGTGTCCTCACTGGTTCAAGGTCAATGTGTAGCAGATTTATTACAGCATACAAGAAAAGAAAAGAACATGGAACAAAACACATAGGCAAAGCAAGATAGTAAAGACAGGGGAAAAGTCTATGAAATATTCAAAATACAAGAGAACAGTTGTAAAAGAAATAGAGAAATTCCTAGGTACAATCTAGTTAGAATCTGTCTTAAAATTTATCCCATCCCATCTTTCTTGCATGCTCTTGTAGGAGAGCCTCTTCTTCTTTCTTCTTTCGTTCCCTCTCTGCCTTTCTTTGATCGGGAGTTTTAGGTATGGTAGGAGCTCGAACCCTCATTTTTCTCTTCTTGGGCTCAGGAGGGATCTCCGACGATTTAGCAGTGGTTGGCTCAGGGGGTTTGGTGGGAGATTTCCCTTTGGGGCCCTTACCTTTGGAGGCTTGCCCATGCTGAGGCAGAGGGGGAATAGGAGATGATTGGGCTCAGAGGGGCAACGGGGATTCAGTGGGCGCGAGACTGGAGAGGACCTTTCTCTTTTTCTGGGTTAGGGGGAGCCACAGGAGATGAATCTGGTAATGTCACAGTAAGAATGGCAAGGCTCTTCCCTTTCACGGGCTTGCTTAGTGGTGGTGCCTCCTCAGACTGGGCAGATGTTTCTTTTTTGATTTTCAAAGAGCGAGTTGGGGGAGTGGTCCTCACAACTTTCCTTCAGAGATAGGATTGTGCCGTAGGGCAGAGGAAGGAACAACAACGAGGGTTGGGCACTTTGGGATCCGGGGTGGTGCAAAGATCGAGTTGGAATCAGAAGGAAAGAGCTCAGTAGGGTCCAATCCAAGGGCAACAGCAGCCTGTCTGCATTCTTCTTTGGTAAGGAGGCGCCCATGGGGATCATCCTGAGCAGAAGCTCTGGTGACCTTTGGAGGTGGGGATGGATGAGCGTGCCTTTTGCCTTTTTTGGGCTACAGTGGCTCTCTTAGAAATGGGCTTTTTCTTGGAAGGGGTGCGTTTCCTTTTGAGAGCAGGAGAGGGAATAGGGGGGGCACTGAGGTAGGAGCAGGAGCTGCAGTAGGGATTGCAGTAGGAGCAATAGGCTGTGTATGTATTACAGAAGGAACTGCAGTAGGAATTGGAGGAGGAACAGGAGGAGCTACCGGAGTGGGGGCTATGGGAGTTGGGGGAACAGATTGTGTAGGGGATGGGGTAGGGGCAGTGGCAGAATATGGGCCTGGTTGTGTGGAAGAAGATGGGGCCTCAGGGGGAGCGGTGGCGATGGGGGTGGCCTGGATAGGTTGGGACAGCAGGAAAGCAACTCTCTGTTCCAAGATTTCAATTTTCTTATTAGCCCACAGAAGATTGGTATCTGCAAGCTCCTTACTGAGTCGGGTGATCTCCTGAGCATTGTTCAATTTTTTCTCTAATAGCCGGTTGTGCTTTTTCACCCTCTCTGCATTGGCCTTTTCCATCTCAGTAGCCATTCTGTAGTATGCTGTTGCAGCCTTGTTCACATTTGATGTCTCCAAAATTGCCTCCCACCCTTTGGAAATATCTCGCAGCTGCTCGTTGTGAGTGAGCTTCAAGTCACTTAGTTTCTGCAGCAAGGGGTATTCAATGGCTTGGCGGAGTTGGGTCATGCCATTGAGAACATCCCTCTTGATATAAGGATTGTCCCTCATGGCATGGAGGAGGGTGAAGTAGGGAGGGGTGTAGTAGGAGTGTCTGGGCAAGATTGGTAGAAATGGAGTGGAAGAAGGAGATAGTGATGGGTCCTTGGGGAAAGAAGTGGGGGTTGGAGAAATGGTTGGGGTGGTCTGGGTTGAATGGTCAGTGAATTGAGGAGGGGGTGGGAGAAGAGGGGGAATGGAAGGTATGGGTGGAAAATGAAATGAAGGAAGGGCAGCGGATGTGGATGGTTCAGGGTAAGGGAAGAAGGGGATGGTGAAGGGTTGAAAAGGAAGGGGTGGGGGTGAAAATAGGGGGGGTGGAATGGGAAAGGTGGATGGGAATGGAATGGGGTCCGTTTGGGTAGAAGTGTTGATAAATTGAGGGGGAGGTAGTATTAGAGGTGGGAGGATAGGGAGAGAGGGAAAGGAGTGGGCGGGTATGGTATCAGGGAGGAGGAAGGATGGAGGTAAGTCAATGGGGGTGGGGTCTGGTGGAACAGGGGAGGCAGAGGTGGAAGGGGGTTGGGTCAATGAGGTGGTAGGAGGTTGTGTTGGGTTTGGTTGGTTTGTCAATGTGTGAAGGGTGGATTGTATGGTGGTTATGTTAGTTTTCATTTGGGCTTGGGTCTGTGTGGTGGGGGATAGTTGGGTTTCGAGGTCATGTATGAGGGAAAGGATATGAGTAAGGGTATCTGAGGTTGGTTGAGGTGGAGTAGGAGGATAAGAAGGAACAGGTTGGAAGGGGGAAGTGGGGGCATGATGGAAAGTGGTAGGGGGGGAGGGGGTAGGGTCTGGCGAATGATGTGGTGAAGGGAGAGGAGACTCAGTGAGAGGGATGTCTTGGGTGGGCAAGGTATCAAGCAAGGTGGTCATGAAGGCTTGATACCCTAAAGTGGTGGCTAGGTTAAAGTCCAGGTCAAGGAGAGGTGGGACTAAGGTTTGGTCAATAAGGGGTGTGTCTGTGGGAAGGACAGGGGAGGAGGAAGTGGGTAAAAATGAGGTAGGGGTAGTGTGAGAGGTTTTCTTTTTAAGGTAGGTAATCAAGGGAGGGCTGTCAGCGTGTGGATCAGATGCTATGGGAGAGACTGGGGTTGTGGATTGAGGTATGGTGGGTGAAGGTGGAGTGGTGGCCTGGGGTTCAACACTTTCTTCCCACGTACGGATAATAGTTGGAGGTGGAATGGAAAAAGGAGATAAAAGAGGAAAAGGGAGAGATGGAATGGGTGAAGAAGGTAGTGGAGAGGCAAGAGTGGTGGATGGAGGAATTGTTGCAGAAGCAGAGGTGACAGAAGCTCGCGCCACCTTCTTTGGGGCAAGGTTTTTAGCCTTCTTTTTGGGGGCAGGGGTGGCCTTTGCCACAGCAGCTCCCTCTCCCTGCTCGGAGACATTCTGAACTTCAACCTTCTTCTTCTTCTGGGGATCCATTAGACTTCTGCTAATCCCCCATTGTCTCTTAGCAAAAGTGGTGGGAGTGAGGTCAGCAGATAACTCCCCCCTGGTATCTTGTACCCTCCCCTCAGAAGTAGTCTGGTGATGAGTCTTTCATAGGGGAGAGTGTGAATTTTCTTTTGCAACCCCAGCTTCACCATTGTATCCTTCATAGCCTCGAAGATCAACCATGCAGCATTAAATCCATGGCCCAGAGAGAAGGAATAGAGAGCATCAGCAATTGGTGTCCTCCTTTCTTGCTGATGGCCGGAGCAATAGATATTCTTCCTCAACACTTGATCGATAAACAGCAGTTTGGGCTCCAAATCTCTTCTTCTGATGGAGTCCCTCGTGGCTTTCAAGCCTCTGGTAATGGCCTGGGCAATGGTGTCAATGGGGGCACTCACGGGGGCACCATAACCGCAGTTGGGATCAAAACTAGCAGGGATGCCCAAGACTTCAGCGATTAACTCCGGGCTAAGCAACATCTCAAAATTGTCAACTAATGCAAGGAGGTCAGGCTGCTCCAGTGTGTCTGGTCTGACCCTAAGGTGTTGGTAAAAGAGTTGCACTAACCTATGGTAGGCTAGTGCAGGAAACATTTGCATCAAGGGGAACAAACCAGCCTTGCGCAAGAACTCGATGGCAGGTGCTGACAATGGCTCTGATTCGAAGAAAGAGATATCGAAAATGGTTTCTGGCTCTAAGGGAATGGAAATGAGGAGCTCAGAGGGCGTCGAATAATCCGGTGTTGGTGCAGCCACCTCAGGGACCACCTCCTTCCCTTTTTGCTAAGCCGTAGAGGACTTCGCTTTCTTAGGGGTAGGCTCCACAGTGGCCTTGTCGCTGGCTCTCTTCACAGGTGTGCTTTTAGGAGCCAGCACAACTTTCCTTGGTGAGTGTGCAATTGAAATTTTAAAAGGAAAAATCAGGAGCTGAGTCTAACCCTAAAAGTTAGGGTTCTATTTAAGTGGACGCACGGAGAATCGCAAGAGCTCTTAACAGGGGGCAACTATTGATGGAAGTTCTAAGAACCAAAATCTAGAATTTCAAATTGAATAATGATTTGTAGATAGGATGCTGAAGGAGAGAGGATTAGAGGAGTGGGAGCTAGGGTTTCGCTGGTAGGAGAGGAAAGAGAAAGCAGTAATGAAAAGCAGCGCGGGGTGGGATTTAAATATCGCGAGGCTCGGTGCGCTTTGAAAATGTCCGCTCACTGGCTGGGAATGAATGGGTCGCGAGATTAGATGTTCCTTTAAACTGCGCGAGGCAGCCCACCCAGCTATATCTGAAACTCACGACAGCAAAACAAAGTAGTTCTTTATGAACTGCGCGAAAGGGACCAACCCATTATTCAGAACCCCGCGATGGCTTACCCGAGGCAGAATTCACTCACCCATTAGTCAGCTCTTTTGACCCATACTCTATGGGTGGATTCTCTCACAGAATCTCTTCCAGGGACACCCATAAGCATTATAAAGCATCCATAAATTCTCATACTCTCAAGACATTAAAGTCACACATCACGCAAAGCAGTCAAATACTACATCATCATTTAATCACTTGAAATTATCACACAGGGGGAGCTGGTATAAAAGTAGGCATTAAAGCACTAAACTTAAATTCCAACACGATTGCTAACTATTCCTATAAACTGTAAAGTACATATTATACAAAGGTGCACAGTTCTTATCATCAATTCAATGAAAGATCCCCTTTAGGGTCTGAGGATTCTTCACCAATCAAAAATTTGCCCTTGGGATTAACCACTGGTTGACTGAGCAACCTTCCCTCTTCTCTTTTGGCTAAGGTGTTCGCTAGTTGTCCAATCTGTTCTTCCATCTTCGTGATGCTCTGACCATGAGAGTTCACAGTCTGAGTCAAGGAACCAAGGTTTTGCAGTGATGTCAAGACCTGGTCCTCGAAAGAAGTATTTCTAGGTTGAGAAGGGGGTCAGACCAACTGATTTTGCTGCTGATGGGGCTGCTGATGGGGCTGGAAGGTAGACCTAGGGGCATTCCCTTGATTGAACTGATGTTGTGGCCTTTGTGGTGGGGCCAACATCTGTTGGGGCTGCATGTAGTTATCTTGCTTCCACCTCAGATTTGGGTGGTCTCTCCATTGGTAACCAGCATTTTGGTGCTGGTATCCATATGGCTGCCTGTTGTAGCCCCCAGATTGTTGCTGGCCATAAGATTGAGTAGCAGCAACATGTTCCAACATCAATTCAGGAAATTGTCCTACAGATGGACATTCCTCTACTGTGTGCTGTGGGGACTGGCATATCAGACATGCCTCCACCACATGAGCAGCCCTTCTGGGTTGCATCACAGTCAATAATTTATCAAACTTCGTAGAGAGGTTTGCCATCTGCAACTGCAGGTCATTGTTCCCAGACACCTCATAAATTTATCCTTTTGATCCAGCAGCAGGCCCCACCTTTGACTCAGATTCCTGACTAGTTCTTGCCAGGGATGGCTTTTGAAAAGCATTCTCACTAATCACCTCAAACAATTCCCATGCCTCCTCAGCAGTCTTGTGCATGTAGGATCCACCACAAGAGGCATCGACCATATCTCTATTTTTCTCATCAATCCCATTGTAGAAGCTTTGTACAAGCTGCCACTCAGGGATCTTATGGTGGGGGCATTGTTGGAGCATTTCTTTAAACCTATCCCAGGACTGGTTAAAATCTTCAGTTGGGGATTGAGCAAACGCAAGAATCTCTTTCCTCAACTGGCTAGTTTTGGTCTCAGGGAAGAACTTGGTTAGGAATCTGGTCTGCAGGTCTTTCCACGAAGCAATGCTATTGTTGGAAAAAGTGGTTAGCCAGGTACTGGCCCTATCCTTCAGAGAGAAGGGAAAGAGTTTGAGCCTAGTAGCCTCAGGTCCCAAACCAGTGATATTGAAAGTGGTGCACAAGGCCAAAAACTGGTCAATATGCTTGTAACGGTCTTCTTTTCTAAGCCCATGGAAAGCTGGCAGCATCTGGATGATTGAAGTTTTTATCCCATAGTTCCCCTGAACATCAGGGCATTAAATGCTAAAAGGGGAGTTATAGTCATTCGGAGCATTCAACTCCTTGAGGGTTCTGGGTTGTTCTTCACCCATAATTGTTATCACAGATTCTCCTGGGGGCTCTCCTGTGGTGTGCCTGTCTCTTCTAAGTCTCCTTCCCCTTTCTAACTCAGGGTTAAGAGGCTCTAAAGCAGGGCTGAGGGATCGCCTCCCTAGCATACAAGCACACCAACAACAAGGAAAGCTTCTTGCAGGCACATTGCAAAAGAATAATTGTACACTAACAAATTTATCTAACTAGTTTACAGCTATTCAAAGAATACATTTAAACTATCCTAGATACTGCTATAAAAATTTTCTAAGAAAGATAGAAAGAGCTTAAAAGTCAGAGAGTTTGCAAACAGAGGTAGCTATGTTCCAATTGCAGTCCAACTATCCTTCACTGCTGCTGCCCAAATCTGCAAGAGAGGTTCAAAATTATGTCAGCAATATCAATTATTCGCATGTGCAAAGAATACTAAGGATACAAAAACTAAGGGTCTACTAATAGATCATCTTTCCCCAGCAACGGCGCCAAAAATGTGTTGACTACTTCTGGAGTGCTTTGATTATTGGTTGGTGGTGAAAGTTATTTAAAAATCAAAGACAGAGTAAAACAGGGGGTGAATCCAGCACAACTCAGAAGTCCTAGACCTGCAAGATACAGGGTCCTTTATTGTAAGTTTTGATAAGTAAGAGTTTGTCCCACAGGGAAAGGTGATCTAAAGCTCCAAGGGAGCCATCTCTAGTAGTCCCTCCAGATCTATCTATAGATTTGGCAGTCCTAGAAGGAGGGGAGTTTAAGGTCACTTATTCTAAGTATTCTAATAACTAAACTACAGAAAGTGTTGAGAGGATGGATGGAGTGTGGAAAATAAGTATAAAAAGGGTGAGAAGTATGTTATTGAGCCAAGGTCAGAGAAGTTTTGTAACTCAGATTTAGATCTGATGTTATAGAAATCCTGTCCAGAGGCTACATTATCACCTCTGAGGAGAAAGGATCCAACCCATCACTCTGCCATGATTCCACCCATAAGGCTATATCCTGTCCACTTGAATCGTCACAAGTTATCCCATAGGGGAGCCACTATCCAGGGATGGGTCAGAACATAACAAGTAAATTATTCCAGGCACTATTTCATCCAGGCTACCAGCTCAAGAATCCATAGGGAGCCTCAACCTCTAAAGCTCTATATGTGGGGCTAAGGCTGTAGGACCATGATAGCCCAGACACAGGACCAGCAAGAGATTGAGTACAACCTTCGATCTAGCTGTCCATTGCTTGAGCAAGGCTATAATGGTCTAGTCACCAGCCTGCAATCTCTATAACTAGATCAGATCCAACATCTGATGGCAGATCTATACAAATATGAGGGAGTCTACCTCTGTACAATCTCTCACCAGGCTTCTACAAGCTCAGGTGTAAAGAAGAAGCATCCCTCTTGGATCAGTGGATCAGAATCACCCTAAGGCTATAATCTGTCCATTTAAATGGTCACAGACTATCCCAGAGGTTATCCTCCTCACGGAGTCCAAAACAAAACAAGATTATCGCTGTTACCACCATGCTCACAAGGCTACTAGCTCAAGCTCCCATGGGGATTTCAGATCTAGTGGGTCCTGTGGTGGAGCTAAGGCTGTAGGACCATGATAGCCCAGACACACAGGTCACTTAGATCTGAGTGGCCCTTAGAATCAGTCCTCCATTGCTTTGAAACACAGCCAAAGCAATGGCGGATCACAAGGTGTGACCTTGCAGCAGCATCTCACACACAAACAACAATCCCACAAAGTAAAGATCCTATTGCAAAACTTCCATTGATCTAATTCAAAAACACATACAAAGGAAAAGCCAGCAAGTGCCGGACTATGGAGAGAAGGAAAAGAAAAAGAAAATTACTTACTGCTAAAAAAGAAATAGAAAAGAAAAATGATCTGAGATGGGTTCCCAGATGCCTAAACCTAAGCTCAGGTATGGGTTTATATAGCAGTGGGGTGGCGGCGCATTAGGGTTAGGAAACCCTAATTTTAACGATGCCACATGGCCTGATAATGATCCTTAGATACATCGAAGCACGTGCACAGATATTTAAGCATGGGAGTGCGTGCCCTAATCGCTGGAAATACCCAGAAGGTCCTCTGCTGAAGAGATGGAGGTTTAGGGTCAGAGCCTCGCTAGGTAGCTGTAGTTTCCAAGACTTGTCACGTGGTAGCTCTTTGCTCTTCGCTAGGATGATTTGACACTGAAGCTTCAACCGTCGAGAGGTTGAATAGAAAACACAGTCTCAAGTGTCGCAGGGTTGAAATTCAAGCAGTCGCGCGGTCGATCAGTCTTCGCTGGGCAGCAGTGCGAGAACTTCACAAGCACTTCTCTTTACTTGGACTTCACGAGTTGCCTCGCGAGGCTCTTCTGAGTTCGGAACTGCACAAGGTTCTATGTCTCATTTGATCTTCGCGAAATTGGCCTTGCCTTTGCCAGGATGTTTTCTTTCTTGATTGGCGCGAGAACTGCGCGAGGCGTTCTTCTTCTGATAATTGCATCTCGCAGCGACTGCGCGACAACTGCGTGAGGAATCTTTTGAAGCTCTCCCTCCTCAACCGTTCTGAGCGAACTGCACGAGATTGAGAGAGGTCTGCTTTGAACTGCGCAACACTGTGTGATGTGTTCTACTCTTGAGCTTTGCGAGAGCTGCACGAGTTCGAGTTTCTGAAGCTCTTCAGTCATTCATCTGCGCGAGAGGTTTCTGTAAAGCCTAGGAAGCTCAGTTGAATTGCGCGAGGCATATTTCTCCTGAATCCTCTAAAGCTTGGGTTAGCTACGCGAGGCTCATTTCAGGTCTGGATTCAGAGTTCATTCTTCTTAGGGATATATGGTGCCCAAGCAGGCTCCTTAACAGGATTCTTGGCCTTATTTCACTGTTGATTATTACCTGCACAAAACACTTAACAAGAACTTATTAGGTGGCTAATGGTCTAATCAAAGGTTAAGTTAAGGGGTGAAAAGTGGTACTTTTCAGGTCCTAACAGCGACATGAAGAATGTCCCATCGTGGGGGAACCTCAAGAAAGGCAGGAAGGCGAGGTAGCCCAAGGCGCTCCAAGTCAGTGAGCTCACTCTCATTCAATCTCCCAACCCAATTTGTTAGAAATTTGGGTCCCAAGCCCAATGAAGGGGGTAAATTGGTTCCGGGCCCTCCATGTAAGGGAGGATTGGAAACTGGGTCCATAAACGTACAAGGATCATTGAAGAATATAGAATTCGATGTATGTTGATGGATCCGCCCCTAGGAAAATGAGAACAAAAAGAAGCAGTCAAAGGACCAAGTCAAAAAGAAAAAAGAAGGAATTCTGGACTGGCTCGGGTATATAAGGCCCACAAGCTCCTCTGGCTAACACTAGTGCAACTATTAGTTGCGCTAGAACATTTTTATCCCAATTGTTGCCTGGCGCAACTAATAGTTGCGCAGTACAATTTTCCCCCAGGTTTAACCTGGCACAACTAATAGTTGTGCCAGACTAAACCTCCTTCCTCATAAGCCATTTTGGGGCCTGATTTGGGGGGGAATTTTGTTTGTTTTCAGCCCTTTTTTTAAAAAAAAAAAATTCAAAACTGTTGGTAGTCATGAGCAACATTCACAAATATTTAAATGCCATTAACAGTTTGGAAACTACTTTGTGCAGGATGGATCCTGCATCAAAGCATGCAACCCAAAAGGCTGCTTTCTGAGAGCATTTGGCAGACACATCCTACAAAAAAATAGATACGGTGCAAGGAAACCATGGCATGCAATCAAGACAGAAGCACTAAAATATTTTTTAAATAAAATATATCCACAAAGTGCCACATGATCCATCCGAAGCTATCTAAAAATTCAAATCATCAATCCCAAGAGTGCAAATGTTTAAAAATAGAAACTAAGGCCTATTCCTTATCCGTGCCCTTTGATTTCTTCCGACGACGAGCAGAGCCCTGGTAATCCGCATATCCCCCACCCGGGACCAAGCTTGAGAAATCAGGCTAAGCAAAGATCGCGACTCTTTTGCGTGTGCGCACTCAAGCCATAAGCAAAGATCAAGACCGATCAGGGGATACAGAAAAAAAGGGGGAAGAATTGAAAGCCACAAAACAAAAGAAGAGAAAGCAGAGCAACAGAATACTCACTGTCTCCACCTCCCGAAGCTCCGCGATGGTACGATGATATGCCGCATACTCCATGGCCGAGTCAAAGTTCTACATTAAAAAAGATACAATGTCAGCTATCAAGGCAATCATAAAAGATGAGCAAAAGGAGATCGGAATAAGAAAGAGATGGGTCGTTAGAGGACTTACCCCTAGGATCACCTCAGGAGGAGGGACACGGGCCGCTTCAGTAGAGAGACGTGCCTACCTATCCATGTCAGCACACAGACCTGAGAGGAAACTGCCATCAATGTGTCGAAAGGTCCTGTAGACCACTGTCGGATCACCCCTAAGGGCACCAGCCTGAGAAATACCCAGTGGTCCAACGCCGAAAAGACCCTCGCCAGAAGAACCCGCACCAGAAGGGTCAACGCCAGAAGGACCTACCCTTGAAGTATCAGCTGTACCCGCCACTGTCCCGCCTTCATCATCAGAGCCGTCCACTGGAGCAATCTACAAACAAAATAAAAATCTATTCAGAAAGAACAAAGGCGAAGATAGAATCGAAAGGAGACAAACTTGAAAGGGAAAAGGTAATTACCTGCCTATGCGGGCTGCCAAATGCAAAGAAATTGATGCTAGGTACAAAGAGCGGTAGGATAAACCAATATGGCAGGCACTCATACCATGTGTGATTATCTTCGGGCACATGAAGGGCATGGATAGGGAGCCCATTGTTGAGAAGGGCCGTTGTGAGCTCCTCATCACTGCCAACCGGATCCCAACATCCACAGGAGGGTCCACGGGTATGGCGTAGTAGCCCTGGTACTGGTGCACCTCCCGCTCTCCCAAATAGTAAGATATAGGGTCCATTATAGCAAATTTTGATAAGTAAGAGTTTATCCCACAGGGAGTAGTGATCTAAACCTAAAAGGTGTATTGTAGACCTCAAGATCTGGCTACAGATCTGGTAATTCTAAGAAGAAAGAGAGCTTTTCAGGTGTCACTAGATCTAATTAATCTATAAAACTAAAATATAAAACTAGATCTAAAAGTCGGAGGAAGATGGATGGAAAAATAAGGATCAAATGGTGAGAAATAGGTAGCCAGGGACGGGTTCTTGTTTTAAATCAATTGAATAAAAGGCATTGTATAGAATTGATTTGCTACAATCCTCTCTTCTGGCTCCCAGCTTCCCAGGTTATCCTGGCAGAGGTGAAGTATAAGGATCCAATCTCAATCAGAGAATTGAAGCAATCCTAAGGCTATGATCTTCCACTTTAATGGTCACAGACAGTCCTAGAGATTGTTCCGCTCCAAGGATCAGGATCAGAATAGGAAAACCATTGTAGAAGCTATAGATGTCAGGATACGAGACCCTCGTAGGCTAGCATTTACAGGAATATCTAATCTAGGAAAAACAAATACGAAAAAGTGAAATAGAGATTAGAATCACCTTTAAAATCCATAATCACTGTAATCTTACAGCGTATCGAGCTCAGATCTGCAATCTGTGCAACATCGATCTATTCCCAAATTCTTTGAAGCTTTTAAAATACATTTACAAAATAGATCTGGGC
Organism: Chloranthus sessilifolius; assembly: GCA_021018995.1. Classification (NCBI taxonomy): domain Eukaryota; kingdom Viridiplantae; phylum Streptophyta; class Magnoliopsida; order Chloranthales; family Chloranthaceae; genus Chloranthus; species Chloranthus sessilifolius. Next base: position 48,835,696 of record CM037596.1, read on the forward strand.
TGCTTATTTAGATCTAATCCAACATGCTGGATTAGGGAGAGAATGGGGAAAAGAAAATAGAAAAATAAAACAAAAATTGAAACCTAAATGAGCGAAGGATAAACACAACTATTCTATGGATTCCTTGCTGAGAAATTACATCAGCAAGGGGTTCTATTTATACAAATGCAGTGATGCGTGTGCTTGAGGTTTCGGGCAATCAGAGGAGACGATTTGATGCTTAATCACTATTTAAGCATTCCAACCAATCAGAGAGCAGATATGGATCTAGTTTTGTTGTGCCCAGCTGAAACTAACTTGTATTCCCGCCAAAAATCAGTTCACACCCATATGCAAAATTTCCTGTGTATTGGAGTTCCCAAAATTGCCCTTGTTTAGCCAAATATATTTTCTGCTGAAACCTTCCCAAATTCCTGCTGCTATCTTGCCCATGTGCAGACCTCTTTGGTATTCCCGAATCTGCCCTTGCTACCTAAAAAATACCCAGCTTCACACCTCAAGTGATTGCACCCAACTGCTGCGAATGCCCCAGATAAATCATTCTATTTAGCTGCCCCAAAATACCCCTGCTGCTACTAAAACATCCCTCAGCTGGAAATATGCTCGATGCCATGGCTGCATAGTAGTTTTGATGGTTGGGATTTGATGGGCCTTAAGCTAGATCAGCTCGAAGGGCTATGGGCTGAGGGATATTTAATCCTGCACCTTTATTGTAGCTCTGGAGAAGACGAAGTGCAGAGCTCGTCAGGATTTGAAGGGAGCTTAAGCAGTCGACAGGTTGAAGGGCTCAAGTAGTCGACAAGATTTAGAGCTTGGAACTCCAGCAACTCTTCATGGGGATTAAGGTGGCTTATGCAGCTGCTTGTCGACAGGTTTGCGAGTAGGCTTGGGGCTCATCTGCACGAGGAGATTGAAGGTGGAACTGCTGCTATGCTTGAGAGGATGAATGGGAGGATTGCAAGCATCTATTCGTGAAGTTGCTAATGCTAAGCAAGGGCAAAGTTCGACAGACTGTATTGCTAAAACTCGACAATGCCTCTTCAGCTCGACAGGTTCTGGCTGAAGCATGGAGGATCTGCTCGAGATATTTAGAATTTGCAACTGGGATGGTCAACAGGATGGAGAAGTGGTTCAGCTGATAGGTTTAAATGTGCTTGCTGTCATGAGGATTGAAACTTTAAATGGTCGATAGGTTCAAAGGTGCTTGGTGGCTGAAGTAGTCGAGAGGATCAAGAGGCTGGGGATCTTGCAAGTGTTCGTGAGGTTCTGGAGCTGTAAGAGGGCTGTTAACAGGTTGGATGGAATCTTGGGTGCACATCAACAGGATTAGAAGGAGGACGTAGCTTGGGATTCTCTACAGATTCAGATATTTAAGTGGTCAACATGCTCTATGGTCTGATTTGCAGTTGAAGCTTTGCATGCAAGTTGTCGACTGGTTTGAGCAGCAAAGTGTCGATGGGATTGGTGGGCGGTTGGAGCTGATTCTTATGCATTTTGAGAAGTTCATAGGGGAAGGCTGCAGTACTGTCGTTAGGATTGAAGCTTAGAGGCTGCATGTAGTCGACAGATTTTAAGGAGACTGCAACTTCATTTGCTCGAGGGGTTGCATGGGAGGTTAAGCTACTGCATGGATGTACCTGTCGACATGTTTCAAAGGGAGCTTTCCTGAAGTTGTGCTGTCCTTAGGATGGAGGCTTCACTTGCTCTCCATTTGATAGGTAGCTCCAGCTAATGAACTATTCGATAGGTTACTATATTTGCCACCCATTCCATAGGTTTATTCTAGCAGCTTGCTGGAATTTGTAGTATTGCAGCAATTGGCAAGCTGCTGCTCCAGCACCTCAGCTCTCGACAGGTTCCCTTGCTTCTTGGTTTGAGTCCCCATCCTACTGCACATGGCTGTTGTAGTTTAATAACTCAAACCTGCACCATTCGACAACTTGCATAGCTTGGCAGTTGCAAAGCTTAGAGCTCATATCAGAGTAGATCTACTGCTGCTGCATTAAATGGTGCATGGCCCAAGCTGTTTTTGAACTGAAAGTAACCCTCAAAACACTCCTAATGTGCTTTGGTTTGAAGCCTTTCCATTCATCTCTTATTCTCAATTATTATTTGCTTCCAAAACTCTTCTAAATGGCCCTTTTAAATGGAAAACTGCACTAAGGACAAAATTATCTCCTTGCTGCAAAACGACACTAAAAGCAATTATTAAACACTCTAGATCCTAGCAAAAGCCAGGTTTAAAGGTGTAGAAAGGGGCAAAAATCAGTGCTTAACACACCCCCAAACCTAACCTTTGGTAGTCGTCGAGTAAAGTGAATTTTAAAATAACTAACCTATGAAATTAAATGCCACTTTCGTAGGGAACACAGGTGCATTTGGCATATGCACCAAGCCTTTTGAACCCCTATGTGATCCCTAGTAGAGGAGTGGAGTCTCCTGAGGGTTTTCAGTGAAGGTACCCCCAAACTTCTCTAATAAAATTAGTTAATACTCATGCAACATGCTAAAACAGAGTTCAAGTAAATTAAAATAAATTCCACACCATGTCCATTCAGTTGTTGAGGATTTTCAGCAGAAAAATCATCAGTTTAAAACCTGAAATTCTGCTGTAATTGCTTCATTATCATTCAGTTCATGTCAAGGCATTGTGCTTGAAAATTAATGCAGTGTTCACCTTTAATTTAAGAATTTTGTTTTGATAATTCCCCCAACCAAATTTGATTTCGAACCCAAATCTTACCGGGGCTGTCACTCATAATAGAGCTAGAAGGGTGCATCATCTCACAAATCTCAAGAGTAGTTACAACCCTCAAATAGGACTGCAAGCATGAGCATAGGCATTGCTCTAATTTATGAAATTTTATAACTCTTTTCACCATAGATCAAACAAATCCTCATCTCCACATGACAGCTCAGTCAATTTTTAGATCAGTAAGGTCTTTTTATTGGGTTGTAATGTGGCTTATGTGTAAAATTTATAAAGAATAAAAGAGAATGAAAGGATCCAAATTGAGAAATCAGTAAAGGTAAGGAGGTGGTCATGACACCTTCTTCATTTGAACACAATTACATCTACTTCTTGAATTTTTAGATTTGAAGTTATCAGTTTCTAATCTTCTTTTTTAAAATATCAAATGAAATGACTTCTCTTTCTTATTTATTATTATTATTTTTTTTTTTTTCTTTTCTTTTTGTATGTTTTCCTTTTTGTATTTTTCTCCATTTTTCTTTTTATGGGCTAGAATGCCACAATACCACCAAATGTTCTTCCTGATTTCTCAGATTGAGAGTGAACTGAAATAGGTTAAGGGGTTTTGGGTTCAAATTTTCTGGTTTTTATCAAAGAAAAACTCAGATTTTGAAGGCTCAAATGGTGTGTATCAAGGGCAGTTCAAAGGTGGGAAAATTTTAGGCTCAAACTGTCAAAGGGATGGCCTTACTTCATGTCCTCAATGTCATGAATGCTGTCAACCTGTTTTAACTTGGATTTTCCTAACTTCTAGGTGGCAGAATTAGATCCAATCTGTCCATAGAGCAGAAAAAAAAATTGCCAAGACACTCTTCAAGAAAAAATTTTCAGGCCCAAATCTCACTGGGTATGGTCTTCATCAAATTTCTGGGGGATATCCTCACAATTTTCTCTCATTTCAGGTTTACTAAACATCAATTTTTTTGAAATTTTTTGATATTTGCTTCATGACAAATGTTAAAACTATAGCTCATTTCAGTTTTAAAAAGTTTTTAATTTCCTCTTTTTTCAAAAATCAGGTGGGAAATCACTTTATTTTCAAAAGCTTTTTTCAACATGGCTGCATAAAGTATTAACTTATTTCATTGGCACACCTGCCATACCCCCAAACCTAAGATGAACGTTGTCCTCAATGTTCTACACAATGAGAAACTAGGGGTAGCAGGATAAAAGAAGAAAGAAAAACTAAGCAGAAAATTTGCAGCTATGTGCAGCAGAAAAAATAAAAAAAATAAAACTGAATATATGAGCAGGAAAATGGAAAAGATGCTATACAAATGCAGGAAATTACTGATAAAATAGAAAAATCATTAAAATAAAGCTAGAACTGCTATGCAAATGAAAGAGAACGAATGCGAATAACAGAAAATCAGTAAAAATAAAGTAAGGAACTGAAGACAAAACTTAAAAAATAGAAAAATGCAGATATAAAAAAAGAATTTCAGAGGCAAGAATAGAAAAAACAAAGTGAGAAGCTAACTAAATCACAGAAAAAATAGAGAAAATCAGTAAAACTAGGACACCTTAAGCCTGAGAAAGAGAAATCAGTAATCTAAAAATAGAATTTAGACTAAAATTCCTTAAAAAAAAAGAAAACCCTAAAGGAAAACTCTAAGTCACCTATATGCAAGACACAATCTGGAAGTACAAGTCCTATCAAGGCTACCCTATAGCAGGTTCATCACTGCTTATGAATTTATGTGAATTTTACAAAATGGTCTGCAGGTATAACATACAGTGAAAAGCGAGATTCATAAGACTGACCCCTATGTTGATGATGTGTATGAGTCAAAAAGAATTTCTAAATTATGAAGCATGGGAGCACACATTAAAAACGGGATTCATACACAGTTGAGATCAATTTAATGGTGACAAATCTTGCAGGAAAATAAAATCAATAGGTCCATTAAATTAGCAGGACAACATATGATCTATTGCTCATTAACCTCCATGATTCCTCAAAATAAAAACCATGACCTTAGCAGTTCCAGGTGGGGGTAAATGAATAAAGGCAAAGGAAAACAGCCCATCTGGAGAAATTTTTTATGATTTTATAATTTTTTACTTTTTTATGTGTTTTTTATTGGCCTGGGCTCCACAAGAACTCTTATTTACTACTGCTGAAAATTAAGAAAAAAAATTAGAAATGTCTAGTTGTGTTTATATTTTCTCTTATTTTTGTATTTGGTTTTGTAAAATCAGCATGCCTAATAGACAACAGAAATTATAATCAAAACAAACATCAAACACACTAGAATTGCTGGTTCTAGAGAATTTAAAATTTGAAAATATATGCAAGGGAGAAAGGGATGCAAACTCAAGCAGATCTGCTCCTTCTGCAATCCATTTGCTCCTCGTTTGGCGGCTGTTCCAAATCTATAAAAAATCCAAAAACTGCAGTAGTACCTTATTCAAGCATAGTGACAAGAAAAAAAAAAAACTCAGGCCACTGCCTCATTTTTGTAAAAAGATAAAAGAGTGACAGTAGCATTTATTCAAATAACTAGAAGGTAAAGAATAGAAACTCAAAAAATTCAGAATTGCTACAGTTTAAAACTGGTTGTCTATACAAAAACTGCAACAAACCTTAAATCAAACAGTTGGAACGCAATATAAAAATCTAAACAGACGAGCAATAAAAACTAAAAAATCATATCTACAAAATAAAAATCAGATCTAAAAAATGGAAAGCTCAACTATCTAGATCAAAACTCCCCGGCAGCGGTGCCAAAAACTTGTTGGGGATTTTCAGTGTGCCAATTTATTGTGTAATGATAAAAGCAAAATAAAAACAAAGTAAAATAAAGGATGGATTCAGCACAACTAAAATATCCTAGAGCTGCAAGATACAGGGTCTATTGTAGCATGTTTTGATGAGTAAGAGTTTGTCCCACAGGGAGTAGTGATCTAAACCTAAAAGGTGTATAGTAGACCTCCAGATCTGGCTACAGATCTGATAATTTTAAGAAGAAAGAGAGTTTTTCAGGTGTCACTAGATCTAATTAATCTATAAAACTAAAATATAAAACTAGATCTAAAAGATGGAGGAAGATGAATGGAAAAATAAAGATCAAATGGTGAGAAATAGATAGCCAGGGACTGGTTTTTGTTGTAAATCAATTGAATCAAAGGCATTGTATAGAACTGATTTACCACAATCCTCTTTTCTGGCTCTCAGCTTTCCAGGTTATCCTAGCAGAGGAGAGGTATAAGGAACTAATCTCAATCAGAGAATTGGAGCAATCCTAAGGATATGATTTGTCCACTTTAATGGTGATAAACCATCCTAGAGATTGTTCCGTTCCAAGGATCTTGATCAGAACAGGAAAACCATTATAGATGTTGTAGATGCAAGGATACGAGACCCTCGTAAGCTAACATCTACAAGAATATCCAATCCAGGGAAAACAAATACAAAAAAGTTAAATATCGATTAGAATCACATTTAAAATCCAAAATCACGGTAATCTTACAGCGTATCGAGCTCGGATCTACAATCTGTGAAACATCGATCTATTCCAAAATTCTTTGAAGCTTTCAAAATACACTTACAAAATAGATCTGGGCTGCTTATTTAGATCTAATCCAACTGCTGGATTAGGGAGAGAAGGGGGAAAAGAAAATAGAAAAATAAAATAAAAATTAAAACCTAAATGAGCGAAGGAGAAACAGAGCTATTCTATGGATTCATTGCTGAGAAATTACATCAGTAAGGGATTCTAGTTATACAAATGCAATGATCCGTGTGCTTGAGGTTTCAGCCAATCAGAGGAGAGGAATTGATGCTTAATAACTGCTTAAGCATTCCAACCAATCAGAGAGCAGATATGGATCTGGTTTTGTTGTTCCCAGCAGAAACTAACTTGTATTCCCGCCAAAAATCAGTTCACACGCATGTGCAGAATTTCCTGTGTATTGGAGTTCCCAAAATTGCCCTAGTTTAGCCAAATATATTTTCTGCTGAAACCTTCCCTAATTCCTATAGCTATCTTGCCCATGTGCAGACCTCTTTGGTATTCCCGAATCTGCCCTTGCTACCTAAAAAATATCCAGCTTCACACCTTAAGTGATTGCGCCCAACTGCTGCGAATGCCCCAGAGAAATCATTCTATTTGGCTGCCCCAAAATACCCCTGCTGCTACTAAAACATCCCTCAGCTGGAAATATGCTCGATGCCATGGCTGCGTAGTAGTTTTGATGTATGGGATTTGATGCCTTAAGCTAGATCAGCTCGAAGGGCTATGGGCTGAGGGAGATTTAATCCTGCAACTTTATTGTAGCTCTGGAGAAGACGAAGTGCAGAGCTCATCAGGATTTGAAGGGAGCTTGAGCAGTTGACAAGTTGAAGGGCTCAAGTAGTTGATAGGATTTAGAGCTTGGAACTCTAGCAACTCTTCATGGGGATTAAGGTGGCTTATGCAGTAGCTTGTCGATAGGTTTGGGAGTAGGCTTGGGGCTCATCTGCTCGAGGAGATTGAAGGTGGAACTGCTGCTATGCTCGGGAGGATGAATGGGTGGATTGCAACCATCTATTCGTGAGGTTGCTGATGCCAAGCAAGGGAAAAGCTTGACAGACTGTATTGCTAAAACTTGACAATGCCTCTTCAGCTCGATAGGTTGTGGCTGAAGCATGGAGGATATGCTCGAGATGTTTAGAATTTGCAGCTGGGATGGTCGACAGAATAGAGAAGAGGTTCGGCCAAGAGGTTTAAATGTGCTTGCTGTTGTGAGGATTGAAGCTTTAAATGGTTGATAGGATCAATGGTGATTGGTGGCTGAAGTAGTCGAGAGGATCAAGAGGCTGGGGATCTTGCAAGTGTTCGTGAGGTTCTGTAGCTGTAAGAGGGCTGTCGACAGGTTGGATGGAATCTTGGGTGCACATCGAAAGGATTAGAAGAAGGTCGTAGCTTGGAATTCTCAACAAATTTAGGTATTTAAGTGGTCAACATGCTCTATGGTCTGATTTGCAGCTGAAGTTTTGCATGCAAGTTGTTGACAGGTTTGAACAGCAAGGTGTCGATAGGATTGTTTGGTGGTTGGAGCTACTTCTTATGCATTTCGAGAGGTTCATTGGAGGAAGGCTGCAGTGCTGCCGTTAGGATTGAAGCTTAGAGGCTGCATGCAGTAAAAAAAATTTAAGAAGGAGATTGTAGCTTCATTTGCTCGAGGGGGTGCATGGGAGGTTTAGCTACTACATGGATATACCTGTCGACAAGTTTCACAGGGAACTATGCTAAAGTTGTGCTGTCATTTGGATGGAGGCTTCACTTGCTCTCCATTTGATAGGTAGCTCCAGCTGATGCACTATTCGATAGGTTACTGTATTTTCCACCCATTCCACAGGTTTATTCCAGCAGCTTGCTGAAATTTGTAGTATTGCAGCAATTGGCAAGCTGCTACTCTAGTACCTCAGCTCTTGACAAGTTCCATTGCTGCTTGGTTGGAGTCCCCATCCTGCAGCACATGCCTGCTATAGTTTAATAACTCAAACCTGCACCATTCGACAACTTGCATAGCTTGGCAGTTGCAAAGCTTGGAGCTCAGATCAGAGCAGATCTACTGCTGCTGCATTAAATGGTGCATGATCCAAGCTGTTGCTGAACTTAAAGTAACCCTCAAAACACTCCTAATGTGCTTTGGCTTGAAGCCTTTCCATTCATCTCTTATTCTCAGCTATTGTTTGCTTCCAAAACTCTTCTAAATGGCCCCTTTTTAATGGAAAACTGCACTAAGGATAAAATTATCTCCTTGTTGCAAAACGACACTAAAAGCAATTATTAAACACTCTAGGTCCTAGCAAAAGTAAGGTTTGAAGGTGTAGAAAGTGGCAAAAATTAGTGCTTAACATTAAACAGGCGAGAGGGGCCTATGGCTGCCCGATCCCAGAAGGGGGACACGAGATACGGGTCAGGGAGAATTTGTCCAAGTCTAAAAGCGGTCAGTCAATTAAACATGTAGCATACTAATTAGGAAGGATTTCCAATCATGGGTAAACCAAGTTGTTCAAAGAGGCTTTACCTACTCAGGAACCATTAGGTCAAGTTGGGTCCTTAGGCCCTTCTCCAAGTGCCTCATACCTACATCATGGCACCGGGCTTAGTTCTAGTTGCTAAGAAGAGGGTAAGTAAGTTCCTCCGAGTGAAGAAGCAGGCAGCCAAGGTGAAAATTGTGGTACCCCCATACCTGAAAAGAGCAATACACAAAAGCGCAAGTCCGTAGCACATAAAGACCATCCAAGAAAATGGCGAAAGCAAAAGAATGAGGGATTACCTCCAAGGCAGCCCAAAAACCAACAACAGATTTGGAATCCCTGGTCGTGACCCGAGCTAAGTTATACATCAACCATGCGTACCCAGCCCCGCCCCAGTCATACCTATGGACGTCACCCCAATTGTCCATAACGCTCAACAATGCTAGGGTGACTCGGCCACTACTCACATTGGTAAATAGGGTCTTACCCAACAGGATTAGAAGAATAATGGGGACCAGGACAATCGCCCGGTCGGGCGTAATATAGAGCACCCTGTCGGCTGCCCCAGGTTCACCAACTTGTCATTTGTGAAAAGCACGATCAGCCAGGTCATCTTGACTTCAGTACCATGTGTCTGCCCACGAGGGGGTTAGGCCCCTATCAGTCGGATGACGTCCTCTCTACTCAGCACCGAGAGGCCGACTATCGGTATCCCTCCCATCCTGATACCCGTAATCATTGCCCAATCAATGGGCGTCAGGGTCATTTCAGCGTACAACATATGAAAGGTCATCGTCTCGAGACGAAATCGTTCGATCAGGGCCTTCAAATAGGCAGCATTAGCCCTCATAGTAGGGCAGGTCAGAAACCCCCCAAAGCCCACCTGCGCCAGCAGGAACTTCACTACGGGGGGGACATAGAGATAGAAGTCTTGGAAATCAAGCCACCCCTCGCGGAATACAATGGAGGGCAAGTCTTGCATTAGGACAGAAAAGTACATCAGATCATAGAAAGAAAGAAAAGCTGGACAATAGAAAGAAATCTGAACCTTCTTTTACCTGGCCCGCTATGCCAAAATTTGAAATATGGGTATGCTGTTGTTGTAGGAGGACGACGCGGGCGGCCTCACCCTGCATTTCGAGCCATGGGCCCGCTTTCTGCTGCACCCAAAGGAACTACTCCCCTCATGGACCGTATACTATCTCGGGCCCCCCTCATCAAGGCCCTCCTCGGGAACGTGCTCATCATCACCCGACATTCTGGGGTAAAAAAAGCAATCATGTCAAAGCAAATCAATGATAAAGAGCCATGATATACTATGCTGTAAAGGAAGGTAAGTATGCTCACCCTTCCCCTTTTTTTATTTATTTTCATAAATAAGTGATAGATGTGCACAAACAAAAAAATTGATCCCTTTTAGATTGAAAATACAAAACAAAAATCTTTTCTTCCAAAAAGAAACAAAAACAAAATAATAAAATTTTCCCTTCCTATCTTTGAAGATAAAGCAAGTTAGAATCAAACAAAATCATTCCTTTATGTTTCCAAAAAAAATAATAGTAAAAAGCCCTTCTTTTACATTTAGAAAAACAAAAGAAATCCCTCCTTTATGTTTAGGAAAACAAAAGTAACAAAAATTCATCATGCTTCTAACAAAAAAAATCTTTCTCTTTTCCTTATGTTCAAAAAAAAAACAAACAATCCTTTCTTCGTGTTCCTAAAAACAAAATAAAAACCAAACACAAAAAAATCCTTTACTTTATTTGCAAAAATAAAAACCAAAAACAAAAAAAAAATCCTTTTACTTTATTTCAATATGCGCAAATAAAAACAACAAAAAATATATATATAATATGTATATATATTATGCAAAACCCACAAAACAATAAAAATAGGGCATCATTCATAAGAAATCATCCACACACCATCAATAAACATACATACCATGAAAGTGAATCATTACTCTTCAAAGAATGCAAGATCATGATCATATTTGCAAGGAAAAAAATAAGAAAAATGAAGAAAAAATGAGTTTTTAATGGATACCTTGTGAAGAAGATGGGGTCTTTGATCTAGTGCGGGCCGGCAATCGATTGACGCAAGCAAACAATGGCAATGAGGCATGCATAGAAGCAACGAAAAGGAACCCTAAGGAGGTCATTTTTCGATTTTAAGGGAGAGGGGGGAGAAAATTTTCAAAAAAATGCCCTCTGACCCGAACTCACATTTAAATTCTCCCCAAGGCACAACTAATAGTTCTTGAGCATTTTAAACCCTATTTTGGCTTGGCGCAACTATTAGTTGTGCCAGGCAATTTTAGGGCCCCTGTTGGCCTGGCGCAACTAATAGTTGTGCCAGACACTTAGGTCGGGTCTTGGGCCTGGTACGGGTCAGATCTATGACTTGACCCCCCCTGTCTTCATTTTGTTTACTCCTGGCACATGCACGTACTCCTAAGTGGTATGTCAATCTTCATGTGACCTATTCGGGAAGTCGTGCTAATAATAAAATAGACCGAGTGCAGTAGGCATCCCGATCCTACAAAAAAATATGATAACAAAAATATGAAAAGTCCAAAAAATAAATCCCCATAGAAAAGCCAAAAGGATAACTAAAAAAAAAAAACAAACCCTAAAAAAACTAAAAAAATCCATGAAGTAATAAATTAAAAAAAAAAAAAAATTTCACATAAAATGATAACTTTGAAAATCTAAAAAATCACAGAAAAATCATAAAAATAAAACACATAATAAACCTATCGGTGTTTCCCCACAGAAGACACACATGCATAATGCGGTGAAACGTCAATGTTTTATCAGCAATGCAGTTGTGCCAAATTAAAGTCCCGAGTCTAAGGTTCACCTCGGATCTTTGGATCCTGCTTTAAGGTAGGAGCAATGGTGTCGATCCTGCTCAAACAGTCAATGTTTCGATCAAGTTGACTCCACTGCTAAATCATTGCGATGAGCGCTCTGTTTTGGATTCATATGAACTTAATTGTCTTAAGCTTCAGATTCTTCATTGGAAGAGGTCAATCGTTGGTGGAGACCAACCTGTCGAGAATGAGATTACATATCAATCAAACTATGTGCAACCATGCATCCAGAAGGGTCCATTTCCCCTTTATTTTCTACCGGCTTAAAACCTGTATTGGCAGTGGTATCCCTGTAAAGTGTACGCCATGAGTCTCGGTATCCGTATGATGGTCATTTGTTCTCATAAATTACACTCGAGCAAGTCCGAGTAGGGGCTTCCATCGCCTTTCTTGCTTATCGCCCCTAATGGGTGCATGATTATGCATAGTTAAATGATGTTTATGATCATTATTGGCAAAAACTAGGATTAGATATCCCTTTTTGATAGATGCCCAATGTTTGGTTGGATCTGTTCAAGGTAGTTTAAGCTGAATGCTCTGGGTCAAGTTGATCCAGGGGATATCTCCGAAAATAGCATGCCCTCCCAAAAAGCATTGTGACATCTGTTCACTTTGCTCGGGTAGTCTTGCTAAATAAACTTCGGGATCGATGGGTTTGCCCAAAGACCTCAAACCCTGCTTTCAGTAGGGGCACCCGCGAATAGTCAGATAAGACAATCAAATGCCTCGTAGGATTTGACGTAAACTATGGAGCATTGCGTATGTTTACTGCGAGCATATCTTTGAATGTGGGCCTGAGAATTTTTTTTCTTAAGTGTCTTGGAAAAAAAATAAATTCTGCTCTAAGGACTGATTGGATCTAGTTTTGCTCACTAGAAGTTAGGCAAATCTAAGTTAAAATAGCTTTACAACATTCTTGACATTGAGGACATGAAGTAAGGCCATTCCTTGGACAGTTTGAGCTTAAAACATTCTTACCCTTTTTACTGCCCTTGATACACACCAATTGAGCCTTGAAAGATTTAACAATATGGTTAAAAGAAGAAGAAAATACATGTGAAGGCAAGTGTGATGTATAGTGGTGGCATTCCAACCCATAAAAAAAAATAGAAAAAAAAATGATGAAGAAAAAGTACAAAAAGCATACAAAAAAAAATGAAAAACAAAGAAATAAAATAGAAGAAAAGAGAAGTCACTTCATTGAAAAATCTACAAGAAGATAAGAAGCTGATCACTTCAAGACTGACAATTCAAAAAGAAAATGAAGATATGTTGAAGTAAAGGTGTATGCATCACCTCCTTACCTTACTGATTTCTCAATCTTGAATCCTTTCATACCCTTTCATTCTTTGTAAATTGCGCCCATAAGCCACATTACAACCCAATAAGAAGACCTTACTGATCTGAAATGGATTGAGTTGTCATGTGGAGACAAGGATATGTCTGATCTATGGTGAAAAGAGTTAGAAAATTTTAGAAATTTGAGCAATGCCTATGCTCATGCTTGCAGTCTTATTTGAGGACTGTAACTGCTCTTGAGCTGTGTGAACTGATGCACCCTTCTAGTTTCATTCCGAGTAACAATCTTGGTGAACTTTGGGGTTGAGATTAAGTTTGTTGGAGATTGTGTCATGACAAAACATTCTCAATTTGATAGCTAGCTATGTATTAAATTTTAGATAAAATGCCTTGACATGAGCTGATTGATTGTGAAGAAAGTGCAGCAGAAATTTAGTTTCAAAAAGGTTGTGTTTTTTATAAAAACCTTCTAAACATAAAGGAATAAGGTGTGGAATGAATTTCATTTTGGCTTGATTTTTGTTCTCAACATGCTACATTAACATTAATTGAACCATTACGGAAGTTTGTGGGTAACTTCACTAAAAACCCTCAGGAGACTTCACTCCTCCACTAGGATCACCTAGGGGTTTAAAAGGCCTGATGCATATGCTAAATACATCTGTGTTCCCTACAAAAGTGGCATTTTATATTTTTTATTTCAATAATTGTTTTGAATTTCTTCTTTGCTCAGGGACTAGCAAAGCTTAGGTTTGGGGGTGTGTTGAGTAGTGAAAAATACCATTTTTCACCTCCTAACCCGACCTTTACTGGACGCTTGAGCTGACTAATCAGGTGTTTTAAGTATGTTTTATAGATAAGCAATAAAATACAGCCTTATTGCAGATATCCACCCAAAAAGGCCAAAGAAGCAATCTGTTCCTCATCATGTGTTCACAACCGCCCAAAGGCCTGTCAGTGAAGCAATCGAAAATCTATAAATTCATGAGAAAGCCATGAGCTCAACAAAGCATGCTTGAGACCAAGCACAGTTGCAAAGAAGATAGATTAAACCCACTCAGAGGTTGTTGGGCGCTAACAGATGGAACATAGTGCACCAAAGATAAATGCCAGCTGAAGGCAGAAGCTCTCGAGAGGTTCTGAAGCTCACATACCGAGCTACTGAGAGGATTCAGGAAGCTATCGCAAGGTTCCAGTTGCTTGTTGATAGGTTCTGCTTGCAGAGAAAGAATCCTGTTGACACCTTATCTGAAGGTGCAGGGGACGTCGCGAGGTTCAAATGAACCTATTGAGCAGATGAAGAGAAGCTTTCGACAGGACCTTACAAGAACATGTCGAGATGACTCACAACCTGTCGAAGACTTAACCAGTCGACAGGATTGTAGCCTGTCGACAGGACGAAGGAAGAACTGAACAGAGGGTATCGAGAGCTACTTCAAAACCTGTCGAAAAGCTCCCTAAATGTCTCAAAAATCAATTTGGGAACTTCCAATGGCCCTTCTTCAGCAGCCACAACTTCCAGATTTCGTACACACATTCCAAGGCATGACAGTGACCGCTGGGGGTATTTTTGGCATTCAACTGAGCACGAGCGGGAATGCTAACTAACTCACATTTACTTGTTAGTTGTGAACCAATAGGAGAAAGCTTCTAGAAGAGGGATCAGCCACATCAGCATAACTGTATTATTCTTCTAAATTCTGATTAGCTGAAACATATCTGAGAAAAAGGTATAAATAGAGGGGTAATCACATTGTAAAATCATCCAAAAATTGAGAGAGCCAGAGCCAAGTTCGAATTCATTTTCCCTCCAATTTTTCTCTCTTTTTCCCTCTTCTTCTTCCCTTCTCTTTTAGCCAACGATGGTTGGCTAAGACTTCTCCAGTAGCTAGGGTGAGGTTATGAGCTGTAATTAAGAGTTTTAGAGGCTTTATAAGGGATTGGATGCTGCACAGATTATAGATCTGAGCACAACGTTGTAAGCAGTGACATTGTAATGGAATTGTGGGATTTAGAGTTAATTCTGAGCTATATTTCATTTATTCGTATTTGATTTCCCTAGTTTAGATACTACTGTGGGCCAGCCAGAAATGGGGAGCTTGTAGCCTCGCATTCACAGCATCTACAATGGTTAACCTGTTTTAATCAAGACCATTGGCTTGATATGATCTCTAGGATGGTCTGTGACCATTTAAGTAGACAGATCATAGCCTTAGGATTGCTTCAATCCTCTGGTTAACAATAGATTGGAATAATCTCTAGGATAGTCTATGACCATTTAAGTGGACAGATCATAGCCTTAGGATTGCTCTGACCCATTGATAGAGATTGGATTCTTATACCATGCATCTGCCAGAGTCAAATCTGGGGAGCTTGTAGCCAGATGAAGGATTGTTGTAGATCTGATCAAAGCAATGCCTCAGATTCATTTAATTCTCAGTAAAAGACCAAATCCCTAGCTGTTGCTCTCCATCCTTTGATTTTTAATCCATTTTTCTTCACTTCTATGTTTTCTTAAAATCTGGATCAACTGCATTTAATTTTAGTAGTTCATAGTGATAAAAATCCAAAATCTATCCTCTTTCTTATTTTAGTATAGCTTAATTTTGGATAGGGAGCCAGATCTATTGCAGATCTAGAGATTTACCATAGTTTATGCACATTTCCCTGTGGACATACCCTTACTTACCTATCAAAACTTTCTACAATAGCCCTGTATCTTGCAGGTCTAGGAGATTGTAGTTGTGCTGAATCCATCCTTTATTTTAATTTGATTTTATTTTGTTACACACTAAATCAGCACACTCCATTCACCCCAACATGCCATCAGTCTCCTTTCCTTGGTTTTCCATTATCCTATAACTTACGAGATTACAAGCTTAGAATCACCGATGGTTTTCAACTGTTTAACGCCTAATCGTAGTGTTGCTCGTAGTCCAACTATGAAAGCTTCATATTTCGCGACATTATTAGTAATAAGAAAGTCTAGTTGAAAAGCCTTAGGTATGACAACTCCTTCCAGGGTTAGTAGGACTATCCCGAAACCTTTTCCTTTATAATTTAGAGCACCATCGAAATAAAGGGTCCATGACGTCTTATCGGGCTCTTCGTTATAAATTGTGAATAGGTCTTCATCGGGAAAATCCGTGTGTATGGGCTCATTACTCTGGAGTGGGAGATCTACGAGGTAATCAGTGATTGCTTATCCTTTAATTGACTTTTATGTGATGTAAGTGATATCGAATTCTTACAATAGCATATGCCAATGAGCGATCTTGCCTGATGTCGCGGCCTTTTCGAATACATACTTCAGAGGGTCCATTTTGGCTAGTACTAGTATCTATGAGCTCCGAAGTAATGCCATAATTTGGTTGAGGCCCACACCAATGTGAGGCAGGTCTTCTCCATTAAAGTGTATTTTTATGTGTACTCGACTATCATCCTACTAAGGTAGTAGTAGCCTTCTCTCTCTTGCCGCCTTCTTCATATTATCCAGAATTACTCCCATTGCTTCGTTGTTTGCTAAGAGGTAGAGAATTAGAGGTCTTTTAGGGATTGGTGGTGATAGTATTGGTGGATTAAGGAGGTACTTTTTGATGTTGTCAAAGTCTTGCTAACACTGGTCATCCCATTTGTACTCAGTTCCTGCTTTAAGTAGTTCGTAGAAAGGATCGCATCTGTCTGAATGTTGGGAGATAAATCTCCTGATGAATTGCAATCTACCTATCAGGCCTCGTAATTTTTTGATATTGCTGGATGGTGGCATCTCAAGGATGACTCTGACTTTAGCAGGGTCGACTTTGATTCCTCGCTTGCTGACTATGAAATTGAGTAATTTTTCAGAGGTGACTCCGAAGACACATTTATTTGGGTTCATTTTTAGCTGATATTTCTTAGCTTTTTTTAGCACCAATCGGAGTGCTTCAACATGTCCTGCTCGTGTTTGGGACTTCACTAATATGTCATTAACATAGACTTCTACATATTTATGCATCATGTCATGAAAAATAACTATCATGGCATGTTGATACGTGGTTCCTGTATTCTTGAGCGCAAAAGGCATGACGAAGTGGCAGTAAGTTCCCCATGGTGTGGTGAAAGAAGTTTTCTCTTGGTCAGATTCTACTAATTTGATCTGATTATACCCAGAGAAACCGTCCATAAAGGATAGCATCTCATGTCCAGCGGTGTTGTCGACTAGAGTGTTAATGTGTAGAAGTGGGAAGTCATCTTTTGGGAATGCCTGGTTGAGGTTTTAGAAGTTAATGCAAACCCATACTCTATCGTCTTTCTTAGTGACAGGTACTATATTGGCGACCCATTTGGGGTAGAGGACGACTCGGATGAATTTGGCTTTATGTATCTTGTCAACTTCCTCTTTAAGTTGAAGGGTTGTTTATGGGTGCATCCTTTAGAGTTTCTGCTTAACAAGCTTTGCATCGGGTTCCAAGACAAGATGGTGTTCTACTAAACTTGGGTCTAAACCAGGCATATCTTCATAGGACCATGCAAAGGAGTCGAGGTGTTCTTGTAAGACTTGTACGATTTGCTGATGTTCCTTGGAGTTGAGCGTTGCGCTAATCAGTAGCTTCTTGGATTTCTCTTCAGAGCCAAAGTTGATTTCTTCTGTAGATTCCATGGCAGCTTGGGTTTTCTCGTCGAAATGCTTGATGACTCGTTGGAAGTCCAGCGCCTCTTCAGTGACTGGTGTTCCTTCTTCATCCTCGGTGAGCTCGTATATTGTAAAATTGCTATACTGGGGATTTGATTTTGCAAAAGGTTGCCCTTCATTGGCATAATTTATGACTGAGATATCTTTGGTAAGGTGAAAGTCAAGGCTATTGATCATTTTCTCAAAGTCGCGAAGTATCAAATCTGGTATGATCATTGGCTTGTTGTTTAGCCTGGATGCCTTGCGTCTTCGTGCGGGAGAGGGGACAAATGTCTTAGGATAAAAGTCTCTTTGTTGGCTGCAAAATTGATTCGAGATGATGGGTTCCCTTTCCTTTCTAAGTTTTCTGATTTTTTCGATTTTATATTTATGAATTTTTAGGGTTTTTTGCTTTTTCTATTCTTTTGATTTTTAATAGTAGATATGGTACAAGGTCGGTCTCCTCAAGAGGCACTGGGAGAGTTGGTTCCTCTAACAGAGGGAACAAGATGGTTGTTGGAGCCATTCGGACGATTCTTCGAGAAATGTGAACTTGTTCTGAATTTGGCATTTTTTTTTAGAGTCCTTATCTGATGAGGTCTTTTGGATAAACGATGCTGGTGAAAATGGAACAGACGTTCAGATTTCCTCTATCACATTGATCGCCTCATCTTCAAAGAAGCTCTGGAGATCGTAATCGGTCGAACTATTATACTCTAAGTTATAATGCAATTACTCTTCCTGTCGAGGGTGACCTCCTAAGGGATCCTCAGGGGTAGTGAGCTCTTTCCTTTGGACTTCATAGTATATTAAGATGAACATGCATGTTCGACAGTGAGGTTGATAATGATGAGAAATGCAGGGAAATCCCAAGGGCATTCCCATCCTTCTGAGCTGGAGTTAAGGCTGGTATCAAACTCTTCTTCTTGATCTGATAATGTCTGAAGTCCTTGGTTAGCCTGCTCTGCTAACTCGAGTGCAGGGAGGTCTATCCAGTAGTCATCTTCATCACTCGGGGGAGGTTGCGTTTCTTCCTCGAGAGATTTCTAGAATATTTAGAGTTGCGATGCGTCTGAGGATGGAGGAATATCTAGTTCGAGTTCCTATTCAAACTCTATGAAGGCGACGTGATTATTTTCTTTGGGGGTTGACCAGATGGCCATTGGAATTCTCTTCTTCCAGTGCTGGTAGCAAAGTTGGTAAGTCATTACTTACTTTTGTTGTTACGAGGTCGAAGTAATTCGATCCTACTCTCGCAGAATGTCAGATCCTACTAGCGAATCGTTCTATATGCTGGTGCATGCCCTATAGCAGGGTTGATATGGGTGGGCGATACAAGGGGAGTCCCACGGGCATTCCCATCCTCCAAGGCCAAGGCCAAGGCGGATGCTATGCAAGCTAAAATCCTCTTGTGGGGTGTCGTCTTCTTCCCATATTGAGTGTAAGTGCTCTGCACCATCTTGCAAGGCTGTTATGTGAAAATATTTGTCATCGATGGATTTCCACACTCCTACTCGCGGCACGAGTTCTAGAGGTTCTTCCTTTCTCTCTTTTGTAAACTCCTTAGTGTTAAATAAGGGTTTGATTCCTTCAAGTGATTTATCAATATCGTCATTTAGATTCATTAAATCATCGAATGCTTTAGCCATTCATTCGATCTCCATTTCTTGGGATTTAGTGAAAGACACTTTCTTCTGCCTTGGTACATCTGCTTTCTCAGTGGTCCCGTAGACGAAGTGGTCATATAGAGACCACTTTGGTGAGGTAGGGAACAAGTCGGCTCGTGGGTTGTCCGATTGGTAACCTAACCCTATGTGTTTGGATATTTTCCTTGGGACAACAGGCCCTACACGACCTTGCTTGCTTTTACCGAGTTCGGTGTGGGGGATGTACCTGAGCTGATACATAAGGCCCCAACCTTTTATCACGGTTGGGTTGATGTCGTAGAGTTTGGCGAGATCTGAACCAACCTCTCTTCTCATTAATTTCTGCTAACGCGTTGGGGGAGAACTAGGAGGCGTAGGGGGACGGACTTCTGTAACAGTTACCTCATCAGGTATTCGGGTCTTCTGAATATGGCTCGTGTTTAACACGGAATCATGGGCTGTCAAAATACTCACCCATAATCAGTTTTCATCTCCTGGAGGGGTGCATCAGCGTATATACAGATAATAGACTCCTCGTACGAGAATTTGATGCATTGGTGGTATGTGGATGCGACGACCTTCATTGACTCTAGCCATTTTTTTCCTAAGATAAGATTGTACGTACTAGAGGAATCAGAAACATGGAAAGTGACATCTTTTGTTACAGGTCCGATGCAAACCTAATGTTTAATAGTTCCTTTGACGAAATGATGCAAGCCGTCATAAGCTATAAAAGATAGTGCCGAGGGCCTAACATCTTGCTCTGTGTATTCGAGCATTTTTAAAACTATGGTAGGGCAAATATTGAGTCCTGCTCTTGTATCAACTAAAGCATGGGGTACGGAGAATCCTCTAATTATGACCGTAATGTATATGAGAGCTGAACTTCTGCAGAGTGACTCTTTAGGCATGTCTGCGTCTATGAATGTGAGTGCCGAAGGTTATGCCATGACCGAGGTGATTTGATGTAGCTCATCCAATGTTGTGTCGTTGTCCACTTGTGTGTCTTCAAGCGTCCTTATCAGTAGTCGGTGATGGTCATGCAATTTCTTCATGGGTTTTAGTATAGATATCTGAGCTAGGATCTTTTGGAGATGCCGCAGAAGGTCATATTTTTGTCCTGGCTTGAGTGCAATTTCTTTGCCTGACCGATGACCCTTGGGTGTGGGTGGCTGGAGTGGTTGAGGTGCAGGGATTGATGGAGGGATAATGTGAGGTGGGGGGGGGGCAAGTTAACTTCTCTTTCTCTCATGTTCCCCTCTGGTGGTAGTACGTTCGTGAAATCCTTATTTCGAGGGAAAGGCAGAGGTGGATAATTGGTTCCTGACTTAAGAATCGGGCAAGTAAATTATTGATGGAACCCGGTGTTATTCGACGTAGATGTATCTGTGAAGTGAGTGAAATTCGAGGATGGAGCGCGTACTTGCACTGTGTCGCTCCAAGGTGGGAGATACTGTGTGTAATCTTCTTCTTCTAGGAAAGCAGAGACCAGTGTCTCTCACAGGTCGGGATGTCCTTCTTGTTCACTCTCATCTATGTCTAGTAAACACTTAGTCCTTCTTTGGTCTTCTTGGCTTGGAGTCTTTCGGGTGACACTGTCTACCCCTGTGGCGATTTGGGCTATAGTTTAAAGAACATGATCTTCATACTTGGGCTTTGAAGCGGACGAGGGAAGCAGAAATGGTGTTGGTTCAAGATTTGGAGGGCTTGAAGGTTCTGGTGGGTGACTATGGAGGAATGGTCATCGAGCCCTAAAGGAGTGGACTCATATCTGAGTGAATTTTTGGTAAGGAGGTGGGCTTGACGGGGTGATTCGGGTGATCAAGGCCGAGGGGTGCGGGAATGGTGGAGCTCTCATAGGGGTAATAAAAGTGTTGAAGGGTTAAATACGAGTTATTAAGGTGGAAGGCTGGAAAGAGGAAAGGAAGTTTTAGAATTCTGGAATTTGTATGGGAATGGTGCACTAGAGGAGAGGGAGAGAAGGGATTCCTTAATCTCTTAATTGTAAAATTTTTCAAGCCTTTGTAAAGGAAGGGGTGCTTGTCTATTTATAGGAAAAAGAATGTTAGGAGGGTACTTAAAGGCTAATTGGGATTAGCAATTAGGTAATGGGCCATCTAAGGTTTCCTAGGGTTTTAGAGCCTTGAAATATGTTAAGAGTTGCTCCAATGGTGGATGATACGGTGAGGATTTAAGCCATTTAAGGGGTTGCACATAGGTAGTAAATGGGTGCAATAGAACTAGCAAAGCATAGCCCAAAGGTCAAGATGCTCAATAAGTCAAACACCAATCTCGATTTTTGAGGCAAATAACCAGAGTCACTGTTCATATGCCTGGCTCAACTATTAGTTGCGCCAGGCTTATGCACAGTAAAACAATGCATGAACAATACTTGGAAGTTGGCTCCCTGAGGTGTGGGGTCCACATTTATAACTAGCACAACTATTAGTTGCGCCACATCTCTAGGGGGGTTTAGGTGATATGACCATTTTGCCCTTCAATTTCAGAATGCGATATCTTCTCACACACAGCTCCAATTGTGGTGATTCTTGGCCCTTTGGAAAGGTGAGGACTCCTACTTTTCACTGATATAAGATTCGATCATAGTATAAGGTCACAGCTAGTCCCAGTACTTCGCTCTTCATCCATTACTCATGAAAGCTAGGTTTAGGTCCGGAATGGGTTCTAAGGGTCAGGGTGGGTTTCTAAGGGTTCAAGAAGGTTCTTAAGGGATCTAGGGTGATTTCTAAGGGTTTAGGATAGCTCCTAAGGTTTTGAAACGGTTCCTAAGGGTTCCATACACGCCATCAAATGCTCGGAAGTACGCCTCTCTCGAAATGTGTCTTAATCAGGCCTTGAGCCAAATTTGGGTGTCTACAGATGCCCCTCTTTAGTATCTGATCACTAATTATTGACTGCTAAAGAAAAGATAATCAGAAGAGGCCCAAGGCATTACTGACGGGTCTGCTACATTCAGAATAGACTTTAAACATCAGACGGGTAACATGGTGAGAAATCGAAAGCCCTGTATGTCAGGAAAAAAGATCGTTTCTCAAGGTAATCAGTCCCCAAGCACTTAGCGACATTACTGGGTATAACCGAGGTGGAATGAGTTGCGAAAGCCTAATAGCTGGAAAAATGGTCGCTTCTCGAGATGATTTAAAGGAGTTTGATGTTCAAGGTTCATTCTGAATACAACAGCTTCATAAGTAAGGAGGGTGATCGACCCATATTCAAAGATAGGCGCAACACAAGTACACAAGGCTCCACAGTTTGTGTCCAATCTATGAGGCATTGATTGCCTCATCTGACTGGTCATGGGTGCCCCTAACTGAAGCATGGTTCAAGGCCTTTGGGCAAACCCATTGATCCCAGAGTTTATTTTGTACGACTACCCGAGCAGAGCGAATAGATATCACAACGCTTTTTGGGATTACGTGCCGCTTTTCGAACGAGCCCCAGATCATCATGACCTAGAGCATCTAACCTCAAATATCACAAAATAGATTCGGCCAAAATTGGGTGCCCCCTGAAGGGGGAAGCCTAATCCTGGTCTCTGCCGATAATGATCTTACAACTCATTTAACTATGCATAAATATGCACCGATTAAGGGTGGTAAGCAACAAAGGCGATGAAAGTCTCGACCAAGATCCACTCTAGGTACAACTTACGAGAACAAATGACCATCCTACATATACTCAGACACAAGGCATACACTTCACAGGGATACCGCCCCAATACATGTTTTGAGCCTGTAAAAATAAGTGAAAGGAACCCTTCTACATGCATGTTTACACATAGTTTGATTGATGTGTAGTTTCATTCTCAACAAGTTTGTCTTAACCAACAATCGGCCCTTTTTTTTATAATGGAGTTACCCGGACCTCAAACCCCGAAGGGCGCATGCCCAGACTGCGCAGACCAAGAGTCCACACCTCCGAAACTAGGTCATGATGAATCTCAAGTTAGACACTCATGTTCATATGAACCTAAAGACAAAGTGCTTAGCTCGAAGATTTAGCAGTGGCATCAACCTGATCGAAACATTGACCATTTGATCGGGGTTGACGCCATTGCTCTTACTTTGAAGTAGGATCCAAAAATCTGAGGTGATCCTTAGACTTAGGACATTGATATGGCACAGCTGCATTGCTGATAAAATATTGATATTTTACCACTTTGGAATATGCATGTGCATAGTTGTGCGTCCAATCATATGAGGCATAGACTGCCCCATTTAGCTGGTCATAGGTGTCCCTGCTTGAAGCAGGGTTCGAGGTCCTTGGGAGAACCCATTGCACCTGGAGTTTATTTACCACGACTATTCGAGCAGAGTGAATAGCTCTTTGGGAGTGCGTGCTATTTTTTTCGAAACATATATATATATTTTTTTTGTTTATGTGATTTTTAGATTTTTGAGTTATCATTTTATGTGATTTTTTTTATGATGATTTTCTTTTCTCTCTTTTTTAAGTTATCATTTCATGCGATTTTATTACTTTATTACGTATTATTATTAATTTTCTTTTGTTGATTTTTAGATTTTCAAGTTTTTATTTATGTCATTTTTTGGTCTTTTAAAGCTATCATTTTATGGGATTTTTCTGGTTTTTTGGAACTATTATTTTATGTGAATTATTCTATCATTTTATTTGAGTTATTCTAATATTTTTGGCTTTTTCTGTGGGGATTTTTCTTTATTACTAATATTATTTTTAGATTTTTTCACGTTTTCCATGTAGGATCGGGATGCCTATTGCTCTCGGTGCACTTTATTCTTAGCACCACTTCTCGGATAAGTCGAATGATGGTCGCCACACCATTTGGGAGCACTATTAGTTGCTCTCGATGCAACTAATAGTTGCACTTCTAGCGCAACTATTAGTTGCGCCAAGCCAAAAGAGGCCCCAAAATTGCCTAACGCAACTATTAGTTGCACCTAGCCTGACTGGGGAGCCAATTTAAACAGCCCGAGTTCGGGCAGTAGGGCATATTTTTGAAAAAAATTTCTCCCCCTCTCTTCAAAACCGAAAACCGACCTCCTTAGGGTTCCTTTATATTGCTTCTACGCATGCCTCATTGCCGGCATTCACCTGCCTTGATTGATCGTTGTCTTGCGCTAGATCAAAGACCCCATCTCCTTCACAAGGTAACATTAAAAACCCATTTTTCTTACTTTTTCTTGCAAATATGATCATGATCTTGCATTCTTTGATGGATAATGGTTCATTTTTACTGTATGTTTGTTTATTGATGCTGTGTGGATGATTTCTTTTGAATAATGCTCTATTTTTGTTTATTTTTTGGATCTATTGGTGCCTAATATATATATATATTTTTGTTGTTTTTGTTTATGTATATAGAAGGGATTTTATTTTTGTTGTTTTTTGCTTGTTTTAATTTGGCATATAAAGCAATGGATTTTTGGTATTTTATTTTATTTTATTTTTTTTAACACTAAATTAGGGAAAAAGGGATTTTCGGTTTCTTTTTGAAATTTAACAAGGGATTTTATTTGTTGTTTCAAAAACTACTTAAGGCATTTTTACTATTTTTGTGTTGGTTTTTTTTTATTTTATGGGCATAAGCTCGGGTTTTTTTCTTTTATATAAAAGAAAGGTTTTTCTCTTTATTTTTTTGTTGTTTTTCTTATTGATTTTTTTTGGAGTATAAAAGGAAGAGATTTTTAGGTTTTGATTTTGGAAGTATGAAGAAGTGATTCTTTTTTCAATTTTTTTTTCTGTTCTTGTTTTTCTAAGCATAAAAGGGCCTAAAAAATAAGACTTCACTCCTCTTTTTTTTTGGTTTTTGATTTTTAGGAACAAAAAGAAATGACTTGAAACATATCTTTTTTTTTTTTTTTTTTTTTGTGTTTTTTTTTAAACATAAAAGAAAGCCTTTTTCTTTGATTTTGATTTTCGAAATATAAAGTAATGATGATTTTTTTTGTTTTGTTTTATCTTGCTTTATTTTTAAACATAGTAAGAGGGACATTTGTCTTATTTTTATTTACTTTTGAAGATAAAAAAAATAGGTTTTTTTGTATTTTCAATCTAAAAGAGATTTTTTTTGTGTTTTTGTATGTGCGTATCTCTATTTTTTTTGAAAATGAACAAAAAGAGAGTGAGCATACTTACCTTTCCTTAGCGTGTAGCACAAAAATGGTTATTTATCACTTGATCTACTCTGATGAGATTGTTTCCTATTGCCCCAGAATGTTTGACGACGAAGAATATGTGCTTGAGGTGGGCGAAGAAGAGGGGCCTGAGGTAGTTTATGGCCCATGGGGGGAGCAGTTTTTTATGGTAGATCGCAAGGCTGGTCCTTGGCTCGAGATACAAGGTGAGGCCGCCTGAGTTGGCCTCCTCTACCAACAGTACATTCACATTTCAAATTTTGGCATAGCGGGCAAGGTAAAAGATAGGTTTAGTTCTTCCTTTCTTTGTGCAACTTTACTTTATTTCCATGATCTGATGCATTTTTCTCTTCTGACGCAGGCCCTGCCCCCTACCCCCTATCGTATTCCGTGGGGGGTTGCTTGATTTCCATGATTTCTTCCGCTATGTTCCCCCCGTTTTAAAGTTTTTGCTGGGGCAAGTGGGCTTTGGGGAGTTCCTGTCTAGCTCCCCTATGAGGGCCGATACCGCGTACCTGAATGCATTGATAGAGCGGTTCTGCCCTGAGACTATGACCTTCCACATGCCATATGCTGAGATGACATTGATGCCCGTAGATTGGGTGATGATTAATGGCATCAGGGTGGGGGGCATACCGATAGCTAGCCTTACTGTGTCGAGAAGAGCGAATGTCATTAAGATGATAGGGGATTATCCCCCCCGTGGGCAGATGCACAACACCGAGGTTAAGATGACCTGGCTATCTAGCCTCTTTGTGGTTGATGAGTTGGTGGATTTGGGCCAGCCAGATAGGGAGCCTTACATTACACCTTAGCGGGCGATCATCCTGCCCCGTATCACTCTCTTGCTCCTTTTGGGGAAGACCCTCTTCACGAATGCGAGTGGCGATCAAGTCTGCTTTGCTTTGCTGAGCATTATGGAGAGCTGGATTGACGTCCATAGGTGCGACTGGGGTGGAGCCGGGTACACGTGGTTGATGTATGGCGTAGCTCAAGTGACCACCGGGGATGCAAAATCTGTTGTCGGCTTTTGGGCGGCATTAGAGGTAACCCCTAACCATTTTGCTTCCGTCTATTTTTCTTGGATGATCTTGGTCTGCTATTAACTTGCTCATTGTGTATTGCTCTTCTCAGGTATGGGGGTACCATCACATTCATCCTGGGCACCCGCTTCTCCATTTGGATGCATACACCTACCCTCTTCTCAGCAACTGGAACCAAGCTCGGCACCATGACGTAAGCATGAAGCACCTAGAGATGGGCTTGAGGTCCCAACTCGACCTGATGGTCCCTGAGCAGGTAAAGCCCTTTTTGACTCTATTTATCCTAGTTTGGAAATGCTCCTTGACTTATTATGCTATAACTTTGACTGATTGGTCACCTCTTGACTTAGACAGATTCTTCTTCATGACCCATACCTCACTTCCATTTTCTGGGATCGGGTAGCCGTAGGCCCATCACACTTATTCACCAACTGCCACATTGTTTTCTTTTATGGGACGTGGGCTAGGGCTTACTACCTTGGGGAGTGGGTGGTGCACCAGTACCAGGGTAATCATGCCATACCCATGGACCCTCCCACAAATGTTTTAGATCCTGCTGGCAGTATTGAGGATCTTACTGCGGCCTTCCTCCATAATGGG
Source organism: Chloranthus sessilifolius (assembly GCA_021018995.1). NCBI lineage: Eukaryota > Viridiplantae > Streptophyta > Magnoliopsida > Chloranthales > Chloranthaceae > Chloranthus > Chloranthus sessilifolius. The sequence continues at coordinate 48,862,670 of CM037596.1, forward strand.
TTCCCTACCCGTGCCATTCTCGTGCCCAGGGATTATCATATATGGTACGAGTGCCTGCCATATCGGTTCATCCTGCCGCGCTTCGTTCTTAGTGCAAATTTCCTTGCTTTTGGTGGTCTGCGTGCTCAGGTAATTCTCCTTTCCCTTTTTTAGATTAGTCCCCTTTCTATTTTAATTCAACTTTTGTTTCTACTGAGTGGATTTCTATTTTGTTCATAATTTTCTCAAGGGGATGGCTCGGATGATGAAGGCGAGGCGGCGGTGGGTACCGCCGATACTTCCGAGGCAGGTCCTTCCGGTGTTTGCCCTTCAGGTGTGGGTCCCTCGAGTGAGGGTTCGCCAGGAGCTGGGCCGTTGGGTACCTCTCATGCTGGTGCCCTTGGTGGTGGTCCACCTGTGGTCTATGGGACATTTCGATGCCTTGATGATAGCTTTCTCTCATACCTGTGTGCCGATGTGGACAAGCAAGTGTGCATCTCCGCTGAAGCAGCTTGGGTCCCTCCTCCTGAGGTGATTCCAGGGGTATGCCCTGTTACGAACCTTCTTCTTTTGTCTCAGCTTCTTTTGTAAATGCATGTGTTACTAATCTCTGCAACTGACACTCTTCTCTCTCTGAATGTAGAACTTTGACTTGGCTATGGAGTACACGGCCTATCATCGTAACATCTCGGAGCTTCGGGATGTGGAGGTGGTGAGTATTCTGCTGCTCAGCTTTTCTCAATGGTTCTACTATCCTTGGTTCCTCAGTTGATTCTGATCTCTGATTTTGATTCTGACGTACAGTGTGTACACGCCAAAGAGTCGCTATCTTTGCTTAGCAGGATTTCTCAGGCATGGTCCCAAGTGGGAGATATGCAGACTTACCAGGGCTCCTCACGTCGGCGGAAGAAGTCAAAGGGCGCCAACAAAGATTAGGCCCTAGTTCCTGAATTATAACAATTCAAATATTTTAGCACTTTTTGGGATAGTTTTGGGATGTTTTAAACAGATTGTGATGGATGATTGTGGTATTTTGGATGATTTTTCTGCTTGGACATATGTTGTGCTATTCCTTTGATTGCATGTTATCCCTTTTCTTATATGCATCCGACTGTTTGTAGGATAGTTTTGGTGATTGCTCATGAAAGCGGGCTTTGAGGTTGCCTGCCTTGGTGTGGGTTTCTCCTGCACACAAAAAAAGTCCAACTTTTTCAAATTGGGTGCCCTTTTAAAATTTTCATGTTTGAATGCCTTCATAGCCTAAATCAGCTGAATTAGTTTAAAGGGCCAAGGGGACCATCAAAGGCTCACAAAAGTCCCCAAAACCGCTCCAAAAGGCATGAAGGGGGGCAGGTTTGTGCTGGTGCAACTATTAGTTGCACCAGGTTTGTCATGGGGGAAAATTACATTGGCACAAATAATAGTTGCGCCAAGTATAACCTGGGGAGCTGTGGGGCCTTATATGCCCGAGACTGTTCAAATGCTCCCTCCTTTCTTTTTGACTTAGCCTTTTTGACTGATTTTTCTTCTCCTTGCTTTCCTAAGGGTGGGTCCATCATCATACATTGAATTTTATTTTCTTGAATGATCTTTGCATGTCTATAGACTTGCTTTCCAATCCTCCCTTACATGGAGGGCTAGGGACCAATTTACCCCTCTCCTTGGGCTTGAGGCCCAATTTTCTCAAAAGTTGGCATGGGAGCTTGAATGAGAGTGAGCTCCTCGAACTTGAGTGGCTCGAACTATCACGTCTTTCCCTCTTTCATGAGGTTCCTGCACCGTGGGACCTACTTCACACAGCGGCCTCTTTTTGGGATGCAAATGCTCATGTGTTTCGTTTTTGGAAGCGGGAGCTAACTCCCACTCTTGAGGAGCTATCCAATTTATTCGGTTTGAAGCTTCACAGAGGCCTTGCAAGAGTCACGCTGAAGTCGAGCTACTCAAAATCTGTCCACCTTTCCTTCGATTTGAAGAATTCGAGTACGAAAAAAGTTTCGTTAGGGGCCCACAAGATGTTCGGTCAAATTCCTGAAAGAACTTTTTGGTGACGAAAGTCTTCGAAAGTACCGGTTAGGAATATCTCCAATGCGAAGGCCTTTGCTCTCAATCTTATATCGGATTTCCTTTTCTTTACTTGGGGAGAGAGCTTCTCTCTTGCTCTTTGTGATATTTTGATTGAGTTGGTGGAGGGTTGATCCGTGATATATGTTGAGGGATTTCAGTGTGCTGATTATTGTGTAATGATAAAAGTAAAATAAAAATAAAGTAAAATAGAGGATGGGTTCAGCACATCTAAAATATCCTAGACCTGCAAGATACAGGGTCCTTTGTAGCAAGTTTTAATAAGTAAGAGTTTGTCCCATAGGGAGTAGTGATCTAAACCTAGAAGGTGTATAGTAGACCTCCAGATCTAGCTACAGATCTGGTAATTCTAAGGAGAAAGAGAGCTTTTCGGGTGTCAGTAGATCTAATTAATCTACAAAACAGAAATCTAGAGCTAAGTCTAAAAGGTGGAGGAAGATGGATGGTAAAATAAAGATCAAATGGTGAGAAATAGGCAGCTAGGGCCTGGTTTTCATTGCAAAATAGATCAAGATCTGAGGATATGCAGCCATCCTTCATTTGGCTATAAGCACAAATGCAAGGTATAAGAATCTGATTTAGACCGATGGTTTGGATTGATCTTAAGGCTATGATCTGTCCACTTAAATGGTCATAGATCATCTAATAGATTTCCTCCATTCCGATGGTTTGGATTGATCTTAAGGCTATGATCTGTCCACGTAAATGGTCACAGATCATCCAATAGATTTCCTCCATTCCAATGACTTCAATCAGAACAAGATAATCACTACAGATGCTGTGGATGCAAGGCCACAGGCATATCAGACCCAGGGAAATCAGATGGTCATTAAGAGATCTACCAGTTAAGCAGGTGGGCTAGTCCCATCTACCCAATTCCGATCGAGAATCTAATGGGACCACAAGATCTTTAGATTTAATTAAGCTTTAAAATCAACAATTTATTGCTTTAATAAAAAACAACTTACAATAACATTGTTCCCAGATCCGTAGTCTGTGCATCGATCCATATTTCTTCATGCCAAAATTACAATTACAAACCAGATCTAAGCTGCTACCTAGATCTAATAGAGAGAGAAGGGGGAAGAGAAAAAGGGGAAAATAAAACCTAAAACTAAACCTAAATGAGTTAAGGAGAACTCAGGCTATTCCTTTGTTCCTACTTTCCTTGCTCCCAAAAAATAACAGAAAGGAGTTCTATTTATACATTTGCAGTGATCCGTGTGCTTTGGATTGCCTCCAATCAGAAGAGAGGATTTCAGTTTAAGCTTAATCCCTGTTTAAGAGTTTCAACCAATCAAAGAAGAGATAGGGATTGTGCGCAGCTGAAGCTAATTTGTTCCCCGCCAAAAATTAGTTCACACCCATGTGGAGAATTTCCTGTGCATTGGAGTTCCCATATTTGCCCCTGCTGTCCATTGATTTTTGCTGTTGCAACCTCAAGCTGTCGATAGGATTGTGGCTTCAGCAGATGCATTCGATAGGTTAAAGGTTGTGGTCGGCAGGATGCTGAAGTGAACCATTCGATAGGTTCAAATTGCTACATTTTGATAGGATGAAGCTTGCAATCCAAGGAACCCTTCGGCAGGTTGCTGGATTAAACCATTCAATAGGTTGAGAGCTGATGCATTGAGGACTGCTCGATAGGTACAAAACTGCAGCATTCTTTAAGCATTCGATAAGTTGAATTGCAACCATTCGATAGGTTGAGCTCCAGCTTCATGAACCAATCGACAGGTTGATAGCTGATGCATTCGATAGGTTGGGAGACTTGTATTTGATAGGATGCATGGCAGTTCTTTGGAGGATTCGATAGGTATAAAACATTGTTCGACAGGTTCAACATCCATTCGCCAGGTTGATGCCGGAAAGGCTCGATAGGATGTAGTAGCTCCATTCGATAGGTTCAATTTTCAGCAGCAGTTCTATTCGATAGGTTCAATCCATGAAGGTTTAGAGGAATTCGACAGGTTGGATTCCAATTATAAGTGCAGCTTGATAGGTCCTCCTTCAATCTTGAACATGTCACTAGATTCATGGATTGAATCATTTGATAGGTTCTATTGATGCATTAAGGGATTGCTCGATAGAATCTTCATGACCTATCGATATGTTCTATTTCTAGTAGCATCAGCAGGCTGCTTTTCAAGAGCACTTCAGCTTTACTTCTCTTGAACCATTCGATAGGTTCTACTACTGCTGCAAAATGTATCAACAAGTCGACAGGATGGGCCTTTTTTGCTGCTGCCAATACAACACTTCTTGGTAGGATCTCTTTCAGATCATGGGCTTCATCTGTGTCGGCCCCAATGAATGGCTCTAATTCTGATCTTTGTGGCACTTATTAACTGGATTTCTGCACTATGCTGCAATTTCTTCCTTAAACTATAAAACAAGTTAAAATTGATTATAAACAGCTCTAAGGCTTAGCAAAAGCCAAGTTTAAAGGTGTAGAAAGTGGCAAAAATTAGTGCTTAACAATACACTTGGTCCTTGCCAAATTATATCGATGCCTTGATGCATTTGCTCTGGGTAAGGTGGAGAGCCTCAGGGGATGTCCCTTGTGCTCCAGATCTGGTTAGGCGAGCATCTTGATATTTTGGAACCCATGCCATGCTTTTACATTGCTAGAGGTGAGGCCGCTTGATTCTTTTTAGGTAGGTGTCACTTGCTCCCGTAGGGCGATTTGTCAGCTTTGAAGTTTTGGTTGACTGACTCTGAGATAATATGGAGGCTACCCTGGTTGGACCGGACCTATCCCATAGTTCATTCTAGAGGCCATGAGGGCATTACCCTTCTAGGATTGAATGGCAGCACCTCCTCCTTCCCATTCTGGGTGTTGCGTCAGTTCGGCAACTTTCAACAGGTGCCTTGCGAAGTAAAACCCCCTCTATGTGACTTGATTTTTTCTAGGGGGTCCTCTAGGGACGTGGATCGGATTGCTGCTCTTTGGGAGATGCATCAGTTGACGCTGATGTGTGATGTGGAGCAGGGGGATTCAGTTTTGTCTTCCCTTGAGTATGAGGCTTGGCTATTGGCCAAGCTGCCTGCTGCTGCTCAGCTAGATCATTCGGAGAGTGTTAATGTGGGAGGCCCCTGGCTGAAGAAGGAGACGGTGCTTCGAGCCCGCATCAAGTTGTTAACTGATGAGAAGAGGGTCCTACATGAGCTTTTAGCGAAAGAGAAAGTTAGAGCAGGGATAGCAGAGAGCGAGGTCCTTTGTTTGAAAGGATCTTTGAGTGTTGCCCTTGGAGCCACTGATGCTTCTCAGAAGAGGTACAAGAGTTTGCATGGTCATTGGTTGACCGAGCAGAATGTCCGGGAGGATGGTTTTCGCACTGAGATTAGTGCCTTAAAGGGTGAGCTAGGCCGTTGATTCCTTCTTGCACATATAACTTTTTGAACAGATCAGATACACAGAAAAGGGGCGTAAGAAACCCCTTTACAGATACACACATATATTTTGGTATACATATTTTCTATTTGCTTTTTTTACTTTTTGTAAAAAGAAAAAAAAGAAAGAAAGCTAGACATCACACCAACTATATTTTGGGATGTGGTGTAAGCGGTGCATTTGTGAATGAAAAAATAAAAGCTATTATATATGTATATAGACTTTTTTGTTGTTCTTTTTGTTTTCTCTCTTTTTTTTTTATTAATCGGTCGCTTTAAAAAAGAGGGCTTTTTGCCCTATTCTTTATTCTCTTTTTGTTTGGTTTGATGCCTCAATCACAGGGTGAGATCTCGGGTCCCCTTTGGAGCATGGTCGAACCCCCTTTTTAAATGGTCGGGTCTGATGGAGTTTCAGCATCCTCACCAAGACTGGAACCTCAATCCCTTGGGGTTGAGTCAAACCTTTCTCCTTACCTTTGGTCATTCGTTTGACAAAGCCATTTCACAAAGACAATTCTAGTCGGGGCCTGATTTGAAGTAGCATGAGCGGCCCAGAAAAGGGAATCAGGGAGTGTAACCAAGAGGGCTCCTCAAACATTAATTTTATCGATCCATTCTAATAATAATTTTTCCTTTTAAAACTCTTTTGCTCACAATGCCTAAGGTTGGTTCATCATGCCAGTTTTAGCCCTCTTTTTACCCCGTGGTGCCCTTTCGGGTTTTCACCACGTCCATGGGTTTAGCTCTCTTACCCCAAGCGCCCTTTCGGGTTTCAACCTGGTCTGTACAAACTCGTTGCTTTTACCTGTAGTGTCCTTTCAGGTTTTCACGACATCCATCTTGCTTTGAGCTTGTATTTTTACTTATTTTATTTTCTTTTTATTTCTTTCATCATCATCATTTTTTTCAAATGCCATGACATAGACGTCGATTTTGTCATAGCCGGCTGGATGGGGTTTTGGTGTCGTCTCTCAACTCGGCTCGTATTGATTTAATAGATACTATGACTGCTTGTGAACCTAAAGAGAGGGCTTCCTTCAAGGTGAAGCTTGGCCATGGGTTGAAGGTATGCTGGGCTAAAAGGGTTTCCTTGATACAGCTTCAATTTTCTCAACATACTTTATTCCTTGGGGGTTTTACTATACATGCCCCATGATTCTTCTACATTTTTTTTATTCTTTTTGTTTCATTTCAGGCAATCTCTTTTTCAGGTTTTGCTTTTCCCATTTTTTTAGATTTTGATGGTAACTTTACTTTCCTTTTTTATATATGTACACATTTTTTGGGGAAGGGGTTAGTTGAAAGAAAGGCCTAGGCTCAAATGGGGTAGCAAAGGATATCATCATTTTTAGAGGTGCATTTTAGCTACTGAGCTTGGAATGATGGCCTCTTTTGGGTGGTTCTTAAGCAATCACGTATCTGTTTAACCCATTCTTACCTTATCGCGATAGACTAACCGTGGAACTGTCAGACGTATCCAGCATTGATGGGCTCAGGAAGATGATCTCCGTCTATGGTGGTGAGGCGAATGGTGCATCCCGATAGCACTTCTCGGACGACGTACGGTCCTTCCCAGTTCGGCTTGAACTTCCCTCTTGGATCAGCATGGAGGGATGAGAAGATTTTCTTGAACATAGTGTCTCCTACCTTTAGATATGGACTGCAAACACGCTTATTGTAAACATGTGCAATTCGCCCGTGGTAAACTTGAATATAACACAAGGCTAGGAGTCTATTCTTGTCTAATAGATTCAATTGTTCAAAGCGGGATCTCTCTCTCTGCCTTGAGTAAGCCTGATTCCATGAGGATTTAGAGCGAGGGTACTTCAACCTCTACCGATAGGATGACCTCGGTTCCATACACAAGGGAAAATGGTGTTGCCCATATAGTAGTATAAATCGAAGTTCTGTAGGCCCACAAAATAAATGACAGCATCTCGCTCCAATCTCGGTAAGTGACAATCATCTCCTCCAGGATGCGGATGACCATCTCATTCGCGCTTCCACCGCTCCATTAGTTTGAGGTCGATAAGGTGACGAGTGATGGTGCTTGATCTTATATTGCTCATAGAAGGCCTGAATGTGCTTATTCGTAAAATTTGTGCCATTGACCGTTATGATATCCTTGGGTACTCCAAATCGACACACAATATTACTCTTGAGAAACTTGTCAACGTGACTGGCCATGATGTTTGCATATGATGCCGCTTCTACCCACTTGGTGAAGTATTCAATGGCAACAAGGATGAACAGATGTTCGTTCGATGCTTTTGGATTAATCATTCCGACAACGTCAAGGCCCCAGGTAGCAAATGGCCACGGAGTGGTCATGCAGTGAAGATCGATGGCAGGAGTATGTATCAGACTGGATTGTTCCTGGCACTTGTAGCATTTCTGAATCTGTTTAGAGCAATTTGATTTTATAGTGGTCCAAAAGTATCCCTGCCATAGAATTTTCTTTGCAAGCATGTGACGGCTTACATGGGCTCCGCATACTCCCTCGTGGATCTCCTTCATGATATTGATCGCTTCACTTTCTGTAAGACACCTAAGTAAGATGTTATTATAGGATCGCTTGTAAAGGCATTGCCCATAAATGATGTAGCCTGCCGTTAGACGTTGAATGGTTCGTCGGACCGTCTTGGACATATCCTAAGGGAAAGTTAGTGTCTGGAGGAAATTCGTGATATCTGAGAACCAAGGTAGCTCATCATCAGGCTTTATAGGTTCCTCAATCTGGAGGCAGATGGCCGACTCATTCCTCTGCTCGATCATGATCGGCTTCATCTCATCACCATAGGGGATTTCTATCATTGATGCCAACGTTGCTAGTGCATCGGCAAAGCAATTCCTCATTCGAGGGACATATGAGAATGTCACGTCTTAGAAGCAAGCTATCAGATCCTCGAGGTGCTCATGGTAAGGGATCAGTTTCTCATCTTTCATCTTCTAGTCATCATTCGTTTGACATATAATTAGCTGTGAATTGTCAAACACTTGAAGGTGAGTTATATTCAGATCGAGAGTAGCCTGTAGGCCTATTGTTGTTATCGTGCCTGCCTCACAATTATTAAGGGGTTAAAATAATGAACTACAGTAAAAATGGTCTCAAGGCAAGTAGGTAGTCCTGTAAGAATCAGGGCTGTTGCAGTAAGTTTTGATAGGTAAGTAAGGGTATGTCCACAAAGAAATGTGTTCTAAAGGATGGTAAATCTATAAATCTATGGTAGATCTGGCACTCTATCCTAAATTAATCTAAACTCAAAGTAGGAAGGAGGAGAAGTTTCTAGGGACTTTACTACAGCTACAAAAATTAAATGCTATTGATCCAGAGTTGATTAAACACAGAGATGAGAAAACAAAAATAAGATGAAACGCAAAAGATGGAGAATAGTAGCTAGAGGTTTTGATCTTTTACTAAAAATTAATGGAATCAAAGGCAGTGCATGGGATAGATTTGCTACAATCCTTCATCTGGCTATAAGCTCCCCATTTCTGGCAGATGCAAGGTATAAGAATCCAATCTTGACCAAAGAACTGAAGTAATTCTAAGGCTATGATTTGTCCACTTTAATGGTCACAGGCCATCCTAGAGATTGTTCCACTCCAAGGATCTTGATTAGAACAAGAAGCCTATTGCAGATGCTGCGAATGCCAGGCTACCAGCTTCTCATTTCTAGCTGGCATCCACAGGAATATCTGACCGAAAGAAATCAAATATGAAAAACTAAAATGTAGATCAGAATCACCTTTAAAATCTATAATTACATTGCAATCATAAAACTTACAATCCTATTGTGCTCAGATCTGCAATCTGCGCAACATAATATTCTTTACAAGCCTCTAAAAGTCTCAATATATAGCTCTATACCACACCCTAACTACTGAAAAAAGTTTAGCCAACCATGATTGGCTAAAGATAGAATGGGAGAAGGAAGAGAGGGAGTTTGGAGAAGATGGATCTAGAATTAGGCTCTGGTTCTCTCAAATTCTAGATGGTTGTTCAATATTTTCTTCAAGCTTTTATACTCTCCTCTGTCCTTAGATCCGTTTCAGCCAATCAGAGCGTAAGGGAATAATTTTGTGACGCTAATGTGGATGATTTCTCTTCTAGAAACTCTCTCCCATTGGCTCTCAACTGGCAAATACACATGAAGTAGTTAGGGTTTCTACTCGTGCCCAACTATGTGCCAAAAATACCCCTAGGGGTCGCTGAAGTGCTTTGGAACTCGTGCATAGAATTCTGGAAGTGGCAGATGCTGAAGAAACATGATGAGAAGTTGCCAAAACGAGTGTCCAGAGGTTCAGGGGACCTCTCTACAGGTTATGGATCTGCTTTATGTTCACGTCGACAAGTTGTGTTGGCTTTCGATAGCTTCGCAGACTTCTCGATAGGATTGAAGTAGCTCTCAATAGGATTGGACATATCTCGACAGGTTAATGAAGATCCTGTAGACAGCTTGAGAGAACATTTCGAGAGGTTGATTTGAACTTGTCGATAGGATTGAAGGCTTATTTCTTCGTTCTGCCCAGTTCCACATTGATCCTCTCGACAGGTTATACTCAACCTACCGACGTGTTATACAATCTTCAGTGAAGTGCTCGACAGGTTGGCTCAATCCTCGTGAGAATGAAGGTTGCTTCAGGTAAGTTGTCGATAGGTTATCTGGCACTGCTCGACAGGTTCAGTTGAACCTGTCGATGAGTATCTGGAAGCTCTCGACTTCATCTGTACCTTGAAGTATCCTCTCGATAGGATCCACGTCTGTACTTTCAACCTCTTGATAGGTGTGCTGGAACCTCTCAATATCTTCATCTTTTCAACTCAGTACCTCTCGACAGCCTCTTATACACATGTTCAACCACTCGACTGCTTCATTCCTTGGACTGCACTTAGCCTCAAGCATTCCCAGTTGAGCTTGAGGTAATCTCATGAACTTCCAAGGCTCTGTGGACTGCTTGATTGGCTGGCCTTTGGGCTGTAAGGTCACATGTTGAGTAGCAAATTACTTTTTTGGCTCTTTTAAGTGGAAGTCTGTATTAAGCTTGCAATTTATTGCTTAAGTAAAAAATATGCGCAAAACACATTATTAGTTAGCTCAAGGGTCCAACAAAGGTCAAGTTAGGAGGTGAAAAATAGTATTTTTCACTGCTTAATACACCCCCAAACCTAAGCTTTGCTAGTCCCTGAGCAATGGAGAAAATTAAAACAAGTATTGGAAATGAAACATGCCACTTTTATAGGGAACACAGATGCATTTAGCATATGCATCAAACCTTTTAAACTCCTAGGTGATCCCTAGTGGAGGAGTGAAGTCTCCTAAGGTTTTATAGTGAAGTTACCCACAAACTCCTCCAATAAAGTATTTTAATAACAATGCAACATGTTAAAATAAAATTCAAGTCATATAAAATTCATTCCACACCTTGTCCATTCAGTTTTAGAGGATTCTCAGCTAAAACATGACATATTAAAACTAAAATCCTGCTGTAATTCCTTCACAATCAATCAGCTCATGTCAAGGTATTTTGCATGAAAATTAATGCAAAGCTTACCCTCAGATTGAGAATCTTGTTCTGATAATGCCCCCATCAATCCTAATTTCAGACCCAAAACTCACCAGGGCTATTACACTCAATAAAAATAGAAGGGTGTATCAATTCACACAGCTCAAGAGCAGTTACAGTCCTCAAATAGGACTATAAGCATGGGCATAGGCATTGCTCTAATTTATGAAAATTTCTAACTCTTTTCACCGTAGATCAAACAAGTTCTCATCTCCACATGACAGCGCAATCAATTTCAGATCAGTAAGGACCTTTTATTGGGTTGTAATGTGGCTTATGGGTGAAGTTTACAAAGAATAAAAGTGTGGAATAGGATTCAAAATTGAGAAATCAGTAAAGTAAGGAGGTCATTCGCAACTCAACCTTCTTCATTTCTGCACAGTCTTCATCTTCTTTGAATTTTCATATTTGAAGTGATCAATTTCCAATCCTCATTTCAATCTTTCAATCAATTGACTTCTCTTTCTCACTCTTCTGTTTTTCTTTTCTTTTTGTATGTTTTTTCTTCGTATATATATATATATATTTTTTTTATTTTTTTTTTCTATTTTTCTTTTCATGGGCTGGGATGCCACAACTATACATCACATTTGCCTCCACATGTAATTTTTTCTTCTACCAACCACTGTCAAACCTTGCTCCTTTATCCTCAGTTCTCCTTCCATTTCCTAATTTCTCAGGTTGAGGGTGAACTGAAATAGGTCAAGAGATTTTGGGTTCAAATTTTCTGATTTTCATCAAAGAAAATTGGGATTTTAAAAGGCTCAAAAGGTGTGTATCAAGGGTAGTTCAAAGGTGGGAAGTTTTAAGCTCAAACTATCCAAGGAATGGCCTTACTTCATGTCCTCAATGTCATGAATGCTGTCAAGCTGTTTCAACTTAGATTTGCCTAACTTCTAGTGAGCAAAGGTAGATTCAATTAGTCCTTACAGCAGAAAAATTGCCAAGGCACTCTTCAAAGAAAATGTTCAGGCCCAAATCTCACTGGGTATGGTCTTCCATCAGATTTCTGGGGCATATCCTCACAATCTCCTCTCTTCTTAAGTTCACTAAGCACTCATTTTATAAAAAATACCTGATATTTGCTTCATGAAAGTGTTAGAGCTATAACATGTTCTAGTCTTAAAAAGTTTTTAATTTCCTCTATATATAAAATATCAGGTGTGAAATTATTTTATTTTCTCAATTTCTGCTAAAACCTTGCTGCACTACCATTAACTATCCTATTGGCAAACTGCCACACCCCCAAACCTATGAGGAGTGTCCTCACTACTTGAAAGACAAAGGGATGTGCAACATGAGAAAAACATAGATAGAGAAGCAAGAAAAGCAAAAAAAATAAACTACAGATAAACAAAGAACATCAATGCACAGACCAAATAAGAACTAGTAGGAAGTAAAATACACTACTAATGAGAAATAAAACAGAAAGACCGTAAGAAGATCACAGTAAATAGGCTAAAGCAAAATTCCTTTATTAGCACCAAAATATGCACAATGTAAAGGAAAGTCTTCTACAAGAGATTATGCAAAAATATCCTAACTGGACAACTCTAATCATCTGACTCTTCGGAAACCTCAAGTGGATCTTTGAGTCCTTTGCCCTTTTCTTCCCTCCTAGCAGTAGCAATGGACTGGGACCTTGTGGGGGAATGCTTTCTCATCCTTGATGTGGTTTTCTTTGGAGGGGGTGGCTTAGGCTTGGAAGGAGGCTCCTTGAATTTGATGCTAGGCTTGACTTTGCTCGGCTCCTTTGGTTGAGGAGCTATTGCCAAGGGAGGTGCATCGGGGTTTAACTCTTTGGAAAGAGCCTCAGCTAACTCCCTGTCAGTCTTTGCAGTTAAGTCCTTTTGCATGGCTGCCATAGTCAGCCCATACTCACGACCTTTGTCCTGTGCTACTCTCAGCTGGGCCTGCAGGGCCTTTTTCACATCCCCCTGGCCCTCAGCTCTAGTCTTTTCTTGGTTGTATTGCACCATAATTTCCTGCCAACCCTTCTTAATCTCTTTCTTCTCTAGCTTGTAAGTCACTTGTAGAATTTGATGTGGTCAAGCAGAGGTTGCCTTACAGTAGTTCTCAGGTCATCCATGCCTCGAAGGACATCTCTCTTAATAAAAGCATTGGCTTGTATGGCCCTGAGAAGAGTAAGGTAGGGAGGTGGGGGAATAAGGGAAGCAAGTAGGATTGACTGATCAGCAGGGGAAGTAAGGTCATCCAACCGTGGAGGGGGAATGGATGATGGCATGGGTGGGGTAGAAGTAGAGGGAATGGGTTGAGAAAATTCAACCTCAGGTGGAAGGTTAGTTTGGGTGGATTTATTGCGAAAGGTAGGGAGAGGAATTTTCGGGGAAGGGTCAGCTGAGATTAAGGGGTGTGGAGAAGGTGGGGCAGTGGGGATGTGGATGGGTGAAGGGATATCTAATTGTTGGGATGATTGGGTTAAAATTTGTAATGTGGAATTGATGGCAGGCTCAGTGGAAGGAATGGAGGCTTGGTGTTGGAGTGTGGAGTTCATGGAGTGTGGCCTCAATTGATGATTGGGTTTGGTTGTTGTGACATATGGGATTGAAGGGAAAGTAAAGGTGAAGGATTTGGGATGAGGGGTAGGTGATAACGAAGCTGTGGGTTTGATTGGTGGGATAGGTTGGAAAGGGAAGTGTGGGTATGGACAAAAGGTGGGGTATTGAGGTTTTGTAAATGGGTTGTTTGGAGAGTCGGGAGTGGGGGTATACTCATACTTTCAATGTTGTCCATGATGAAGGCATCGGGAGATGAATATCCCTCACTATTAATATGGTCCTGGGGTGTGTGGAGTTATGTGGAGAAGGAAGGTCAATGGAAAGGCCATGAATGGTGGGGAAGTGATGGTTCGTTCAGCGATGAGGGAAAAATGAGGTTTGAGGGTTCAGCAATGAGATGGATGGGTTGGGTAAAGAGAAATTGAGGTAGGGATGGGAGCTGCATTGGGAGAATGGATAAGAGTAGGGCTGGGGTCTATGGTTAGAGAGGAGTAGATAAAGTTGTGGAAGTGGTGATGGTGGATGGAAGGAGGCTGAAGTCTTTGGGAGGTATGGAAGCGGAATGGAGGGCATAGGAAATGAGGTGGATGGTAGAGCAGCTGTTGGGATGGAAAAAATAGGGATGTCGAAAGGTGACCTTTGGGCAAGAGGTGCAAGGCTGGGAGGAATGGAAGGGATATGGTTGCATGAGGTTTGAGGGAATCAAAGGGGCAGTGAGCCTAGCCAATGGAGGAGCCTCTGTTGGTGTGTTTGCCTTCCTCAAATGAGGTATAAAATTAATAATAAAACTAAAGGCGGAGACACACTCATACTGAGACACTGCAAGTATTAGAGGATCTGCTTTGTAGCAAGCTTTAAAAGAATGGTGAGTGGGGAATATCCATAGGGAGGTTGTTTAGAAATATGACAAATCTCCGGATCTCGCACCCTAGCTATTACTAATTTGGTTAAAAGATGGGGAGAGGGTTTGGAATGAGTTGTCATAAACTAAGCTACAATTAAACATAAGCTATCTTGGATGAATTTAGGAGCTTAGATCTTGCGTAGGAAGATAATAAATGCAGAAAATGAAGAAGAGTAGCTTGGGGTTGGTTTTCAGCTTTGAAATCAGATTCAATTAATCATGCTCTGAGAGGTTTAGAGCACACAATTCCTCCTTTGGTTATAAGCCGCGGTGATGCGGGAGTATAAATTCTACTCCAAATCACGGGATCCACCTGGTCTTAAAATATAATCTATCCACTTTAATGGTCACAGACCATCCTATAAGACTTTATCGAATCCATGGATTACGGCAGATGAATCAATTGAGGCTGAGCTTAGGATTTATCTAAAAGGTTATGATTTGTCACCCCCTTTAATGGTCACGAGACCATCTAGGGATCTCTACAAAGCGAGCCTCAATTAGAATAATTAAAACCTACAAATCTTTGCAATTCAGTCCACGAGACTCAAGGAATCATAGGAAGCATCCCAGATCCGGGGAGATGGATGGTATCCAAAGAGAATTCTACCGAGTTAAGTGGGTGAGTGATCTAGCTCCTCTACACAAATCCGATCGATCACCAAATGGAACCAAGGAAATTTTAATCTAATTAAAGCATTAAAAATAGCATTATTATTGCAACACAAGGTCACTTTATAATGGAAATACTCTTAGATCATGATGCTGTGCAGCTAGGACCTACAATAGCACTTTCTGAACCTCACCCAATTATGATCTAACCGCTCCTCACTACTCCAAGGGACTTAGCCAACCATGGTTGGGCTAAGGAGGAAATGGAATTGCTCTACAAGCGCTAATCTCTAAAATTTATGCTCGGATCTCGATCTCCCCAAAACCAATTGGAAATCTCTAGATATAGCTTTCTCTCTCTATTTTTCACTTAAAATTTCTTCTTCTAGAGATTCGCATGAGTTTGTTAGAGTTACATTAAAACGACATTGGGTGGTTGGGGAACTTTCTAGGGCATCTTCTAGAAGGCGTAGTGATTGGTCACCAAGTGCCTCGGGTTTGCATCTGTTGGTTCACTAAATCAGCATATTACCCTAAAATTGAATTTATGAAGTTACTGCACACGATTTCGACAGGTTCAGGAAGCTTTCGACAGGTTGGAATTGAGCATTTTTGTCCTTTTCGATGGGTTCTTAGATCAAGATTCGATAGGTTACGATAGGATGAATCTTACGCTTAGAGTTCGGCCTTCTTAGCTCTTGGTTTGGAGTATTGACGAGTTGGAGAAATTCTTCAGGTCGGAAAACCATTTCAATAGGTTCAGCTCTTCATTACGCCATTTGATAGGTTTACTTTCGGTCTTATGAGAAAATAATCCTGCCGATAGGTTCTCTTCCGGCATTCTTATCTCGATAGGTTCAAGAAACCATTCGATAGGTTCCTTTGACACTTGAGCGGAGGTTTCGATAGGATGAGTTCTTCTATTTCCTTTCGGTACACTCGATAGGATTCTGAGATCCTATCAAACTCCTTAATCCACATGAATTCATCCTTCTTCTACCTTTAGATCCTAATAAGACCTCTTCAAGTACGCCACGAATCCTTCCTTTCTTTGCTTTTCGGCTCTATCGGCGTCTTGGTGACCAGCCGATAGAGGCGTTCTCAAACTTTATTTTCACTTCCTACCTTTACCTTGCCACCACTATAGCCACGCTCTCAAAGGTCCGGTGATCGCTACCTACAGTGTCTTTGTTGCTAGGTTTGTCTATGTTTGAGAATGGTTCCTTTTTGGGCATTCTTGAGTGATTTTCTGCATTAGTACCTTCTTTTATTCTTTGTATAAAAATGCACTTGACAAGAAGCTTGTGGTGTGCTCACGGGTCTATCAATAGTCAAGGTTATAGGGTGAAAAGTGACATTTTTACCCATAACACACCCCAAACCTAAGCTTTGCTAGTCACGAGCAAGGAGAATTAAAAGAAAATAAAAATACCACTTTAGTAGAGAGCATGGGTGCATTTTGCATATGCCACCAAGCCTTTTAAACCCTAGGTAATCCCCTAGTGGAGGCGAAGTCTCACGAGGTTTTTAGTGAAGGTACAACAAAATTCCCTAATAAAGGTTAGTTAATAGTAGTACATCCTTCTAAGCGAGTTTTAATGAACTAGAATAGAATTTTGATCATGTCATTTCAGGTTCTAGAGGTTTATTGGAGAAATCACCCAACTTAAAATATGAATTTTTGGGTAATTCCTTTATCATCAATTGGTTTATCAAGGCATTGTGTCCACAAGGATTGATGCATAGCTCACCCTTCATTTGAGAATTTTGTTTTGATATACCCCATCAAATTAGTTCGAGGCCCATGTCTTACAGGAGGTTTTAACTCACAACAATGAAGGGTAGAATTTCACCAGCTCAAGAAGCGATTCTGATCCTCAAATGGGTAAAGCATGAGCATGAGCATTGCTCTAATTCTAAAATTTCTATAACTGCTTTCACCATAAATCAAACAATTTCTCATCTCCCATGAAAAGCTTGCAATCCATTTCGGATCATAAGGTCTTTTTATTTGGTTTATGTAATGCTTAGGGTGAAAGTGGTAAAGAATAAAGGGGTAAATAGGATTCAAAATTGAGAAATCAACAAGGTAGGAGGTGATTTAAACTCAACCTTCTTCATTGAGGGATAACTCCATTTACTTCTTGAATTTTTAGAGCCAAAGTGGCCTGACTTCTTCTCTTCCTTTTTGGTCTTTCAATGAAATGACTTCTCTTTCTCATTCTTTTGCTTTTTTTTTTTTTTTTTTTTTATGCAGAATACCACAAATACCACCAACTGTGTTTTTCTTTCTTTCAACCTGATTTAAGACCTTGCTCCTCTAACCATACTCCTCCTTCCTCTTCCTAATTTCTCAGATTGAAGGTGAACTAAAATAGGTAAAAAAGTTTTGGGTTTAGAATTTTTGGTTTTCATCAAAGAAAATTGGGTCTTTTAAGGCTCAAGTGGTGTGCATCAAAGGGCGATTCAAAGGTGGGACATTTAAGCTCAAAGCTGACCAAGGATGGCCTTACTTCATGTCCTTAATGTCATGAGTCTTGTCAAGCTATTTCAATTTAGGTGCCTAACTTCTAGTGATAAGAATTAGATCAATCGGTCTAAAAGTAGAAAATTGCCAAGGCACTCTTCAAAACTTTTTTGGGGCCTAAATCTCTCTTTGGGTATGGCCTTCCATCTCATTTCGAGGTATGTCTTCACAATTTCCTCTTATTTGAGTTCTGCATCGAAAATATTTTCACAAGTTGTTGACATTTGCCTCATGAAAATGTTAAAACTACTGACTCATTTAGTTTAAAAAGTTGTTTTCTTAATATCCTCTTTTACAAAAATTCGGTGAAAATTTACTCTAATGAATTCCAAATACTTTAGTGTAGCCTAGTTGTACTAAAAGAAACTACTTTATTAGCATACATACATTCTATACCCCAAACTAAACTAAGCAGGTGTCCCCACTATGACAACATGAAATTAGGGAATGCAGGGAGAGGAAGCATTTTTATTTGTGAAACAAAATAGAAGCTAATGAAATAAAATTATTATTAAGAGAATTATATGATTACAATGTGTAAAGGATCTAAAAAGTTGACAAAATATCAACACAAATCCCATAAAGTACAAATCCTATTACAAAACTTCCATTAAACTAGTTCAAAATGCATACAAAGACATAGCCAGCAAGTGCTAGACTATGGAGAGAAGGAAAAAGAAAAAGAAAACTACTTAGAGCTACAAAAGAAAAGAAAAACGATCTTGGATCAAATCTCTAAGAGATGAGACATGTTCCCAGATTTGTTCCAAGATTTCTAAGATTTTTCAGGATGTCTAAACCTAAGCTAAGTATAGGTTTATATAACAGTGGTGTGGCAGAGCATTAGGGTTAGGAAACCCTAATTTTAATGATGCCACATGGCCTAATAGTAATCCTTAGATGCCTCGAGGCACGTGCATAGAAATTTAAGTGTAAGAGTGCGTGCCCTAATCGCTAGAAATTCTTAGAAGGTCCTCTGCTGAAGAGATGGAAGTTGAAGTTCAGAGCTTCGTTAGGTAGCTATTGTTTCCCAGACTTGTCGCGTGGTAGCTCTTACTCTTCGCGAGGATGGTGTAACATTGAAGCTTCAACCGTCGTGAGGTTGCCTTGGTTTGCTCTTCTGGTAGTCGCGCGATAGAGAATTGCGCTCTCGCTTGATTGGGCTTTACAAGGTTGAGTAGACATCAAAGCCTCAGATGTCACGGGGTTAGAGTTCACGCAGTCATGAGGTAGCTGCGCATTCGCTGTGTTGATCTTCGCAAGGATTGATTTGAATAGCGCGAGAACTTCGCGATCACTTCTCTTCAATGGACTTCGCGAGTTTCCTCGTGAGGCTCTAATGAGTTCTGAACTGCGCGAGGTTCATGTCTTAATTGATCTCTGCGAGGATGGCTCTATCTTCACGAGGATGCTTTCTTCTTGAATAGCGCGAGAACTGTGCGAGGAGTTCTCTTCTGATATTTGCATCCCGGGGCTACTGTGTGACAGCTATGCGAAGCATCTTCTAAAGCTCTCTCTCCTCAGCCGTTCTGAGTGAACTACGAGAGACTGAGAGAGGTCTGCTTTGAACTTTGTGAGACTGCGCGATGTGTTCTACTCTTGAGCTTCACGAGAGCTGTGTGAGTTTGTGCTTCTGAAGCTCTTGAGTCACTCAACTGCGCGAGAAGTTGTTTGTAAAGTCTTGGGAAGCTCAGTTGGACTGTGCGAGACATATTTCTCTTGAATCCTCTAAAGCTTGGGTCAGCTGCGCGAGGCTCATTTTAGGTCTGGATTCAGAGTTCATCCTTCTGAGGGACTTCTGGTGCCAAAACAGGCTCCTTAGTAGGATTCTTGGCCTTATTTCACTGCTGATTATTACCTACATAAAACACTTAACAAGAACTTATTAGATGGGTAAGGGTCTAATCAAAGGTTAAGTTAAGGGGTGAAAAATGATACTTTTCAAGTCTTAACACACCACCAAACCTAATCTTTGCTAGTCCCTTAGCAAAGCTACATTAAATATACTACAAAAATTAAATGCCACTTTCGTAGGGAGCACGGATACATTTAGCATATGTACCAAGTTTTTTAAACCCCTAGGTGATCCCTAGTGGAGGAGTGAAGTCTCCTAAGGGTTTTTAGTGAAGATACCCATAAACTTCTCAATGAAATAGTTAACAAAAGTGCAATATCATCAAGTGATCAGTCAAGGAGCAGACTTAGTTTACTCTTGAATCAGTAAACATAAAAGAAATTTAATCCATTGGTTGTACAGTAATTTAAATAGCATAAACTTCTCATGAATGCACAACATTTCTAATCAGTTTACAACCACAGAAAGCTGCACAAGTGTGTGCCAGCACTGAGCTCATCATAAGATTAAAAATTAGGTTATAGGTCATACATAATGCACTCAAGATCAGACCCAAAACTTTTCAGGGCATACTCTCATAAGGGTCTTGTTGAGGGGTTCATTTTCTCTCAGGCTCAAGAGCAGTTACATCCCCCAAATGGGTCTGTAAGCATGAGCATAGGCAGAGTTCTCAAGTGCTGACATCATTGACACATCCTTACCATAGATTAGATAACTCTTTATCTCCACATGACAGCTCACTCAACTTTGGATCACAAGGGCTTTTAACTGGGCTGGAATGTGGCTTATGGAGTGGGGTTAAAAAGAATGGAAGGTTGAAAAGGGGTTCAAAATTGAGAAATCAGTAGGTGGAAGAGGTGATTCATGACTTCACCTTCTTGATTTTAGCTCCTTTCTTCTTCTTTGAGATTTTCAGATTTAAAGTGATCAGTTTCTCTTCTTGATTTTAATTTTCTAAAAGAAAGATCCTCTTGACTCCTCTCATACTCCTCTTCATTATTATTTTTATTTCTTTTGATGGAATTTTCTTCTTTTTATTTTTGTTTTTGCTTTTCTGAAATGCCACCATATTCTCAGCTACCATACTGTCAGAATTTTGAGATACTTCTTCTCCATTCACCTAATATTGACCATAGCTAGTCCATCTTCAACTCTTTCTCCTTTACCTTCTGAATTCTCAGAGTGAGGGTAGACTGAATCAGGTTCATAGGTTCAGGTACAAGTACTTAGGTGTATTTTGAAGAAATTCAGGATTTAAAGCTCAAAGGGGGTAAGGACAAGGGCAGTTGCTTTAGGGTTGATCTTATTAGGCTCAAACTGTCCACGAGATTACCTTGATCCTTTCCTAAATGTCATGAGTGCTGTTAGTTGTTTCAACTTGGAGTTGCCTAACTTCTAGTGAGCACAGTGACTCAGCTAGTCCTTAGAACTAGAAGAAATTGCCTTAGTCACTGCTCAAAGGATGGAAAAAAAATTTTATAGGCCCAATTCTCACTGGTTATGGTCTTCCTTTGAACTTTTAAGTATGTCCTCACCTTTTTCTCTCTCTAATGATTCACTAAGTGCTGATACAAGTGAGTTTCCTTGGTGATATCATCATGGAAATGTGAAATATTAAAAGTTTATAATGTCTAAAGTTTGCAGAAATTTTAAATTTTTTATTTATCATGATTCTTAAGTAAACATAGATCCATTTCCATATTACTCAGATGACTCTGCTGCACTTAGGTTAACTATTCCATTAAGTGGTCTCGCCACACCCCCAAACCTATGAGGAGCAGTGTCCTCACTGATTCAAAGTGAATTTGCAGCAGATTTATTGAGGGTAAAAAGAAAAGAAAATAACATGGAAGAAAACACACAACAGACAAAGCAAAATAGTAATGACAAAAGAGGAAAATCTATTAAAAATGAGAAATGTACAAACTAAAAGAAAACAAAAGCAACAGAGTGCAAAAATAGAAAAAATCCTAGGTACAATCTAATCAGAGTCTGGATCAAAACTTGTCCCAACCCATCTTCTTGGCATGCTCTTGAAGGTAAGCCTCTTCCTCTTTTTTCTGGATCAAAACTATAAATAGATGAACCATTTGCCCAATTTGGGCATCCAGATTTTGAGTTTCATTTATGTTGCCTCACTTCCACTTCAGATCTCTTGTCTGAAACCTCTGTAATAGCTTAGCTTTCATTTGTACTTGAGATCTGTGAGATACTTTTGTAATATAAGTGAGATTTGTATTCAAGACTACAAATCCGAGAGCTGTTTAAGTTGAGTGCTATAATTATAATGGTGAATTTGAAAAGGTTGTTGTGAATCGTACGTTCTCAATTGGATTCGTGTTAAGGGTTCCCTGTGATCTCCTTATTTCATTAGATTCCTTTAGATTTACTGTTTTATAAGCAATTTCCCTTAATTCATTATCCCTGTGAGAATTGGCGTTTGTAACCTAATTTCTCACAGCATTTGTAGTGGTGTTTCTTGTTCTGAATCAAGAATTCGAATTGAAGACTATTGGATGATTTGTGTCCATTAAAGTGGACAGATCATAGCCATAAGTTCAACTCAATTTAATCCTTGAATTGGATTATTTTCTCTTACATCTGAGCTGGTAGCCAGATGAAGATTTGATACTTTCTTGACTGTGCTGCACTAGTTGTCATTCTGCAATCAATTACTAAGCTTCAGTCAACTATTATTTCTCCATTCTTATTAATTTTACTTCCAATTCCCCCAACTCGGATCTGGATCATTTAGTTTACATTTTACTTGTAGGTAACTTAGTTAATGTGACAAATTCAAACTCTTATCTTACTTGCTTTGTAGATAGGATTAGAGGCTAGATCTGGTAGCTCATATTTGGAGGTTTATCATATATTTTAAATCAATTCCTTGTGGACGATCTTTTACTCACTTACATTTAAAACTTGCTACAATTGGTCCTGATTTTGCAGGCTAATTAAGTTCTTTCTGTGCTGATATTTCGTTATTCTTTTTAGTTCTCCAAATTCAGTATAATTCATCATTTACAAATCTGTTTTTCAAAATACTAATAAATCATGCACACTTAGAGCCAACAACACTCTTCCCTTTTGGGCCCTTCCCTGGCTGATGCTGAGGGGGAATGAGAGGGGATTGGGCTTGTTCTGGCTCAGGAGGGACAACAGGGGATTTATCTTTTTCTTTCACCTAAGGCAGGAGAGGACTTTTCGCTTTGTCAAGCTTAGGGGTAGCCACAAAAGACTTTTCTTATTCCTTTGTTGCAGGAATGGCAGGACTCTTCCCCTTCACTGGCTGGCTCATTGATGGTGCCTCCTCAGACTGGGCAGATGCTTCTTTTCTAATTTTTAGAGAGGCAGCAGTGTGAGAAGTTCTTTTAGCTGTAACTTTCCTTCTCGGAGGATAGGTTTGTTTAGCAGGGCTTGATAAAGGAGCAGCAACAGGAGTCTTGGCACTGGGATCCATAGGTGGTGTAGAATCAGAGTCTGAGTCAGAAGGAAAAAGCTCAGTGGGATCCAATCCAAGGGCAGCAGCGACCTGTCTGCGTTCCTCTTTGGAAAGTAGGCAACCATGGGAATCATCCTGAGCAGAAGCTCTAGTGACCTTTGGAGGTGGGGATGGAGGGGCTGGCCTTTTTCCTTTTTGGGCTGCAGTGGCTCTTTTGGAGGTGGGAGGTTTCTTGGAAGGAGACAGTTTTCTTTTGGGGCGGAGATTGAGGGAGGCACCGAGGAGGCAGGAGCTGGAGTAGGAAGAATATGGGGCCTCAGGGGGTGCTGTGGCGAGAGGGGTGGCCTGAATTGGTTGGGATAGTAGGAAGGCAACCCTCTGTTCCAAAATCTCAATTTTCTTGGTAGCATACAGGAGATTGGTATCTGAAAGCTATCTAAAAGCTCCTTACTTAGTTTGTTGATCTCCAGAGCATTGTTCAGTTTCCTTTCTAACAACCTGGCTCTCTTTTTCGCCATTTCGGCATTGGCATTTTCCATCTCCGTAGTCATTTTGTAGTAAGTTATCGCAGCCTTGTTCGCATTGAGTGTCTCCAAAATTGCCTCCCACCCCTTGAAAATATCTCTCAGCTGCTCACTGTGAGCAAGCTTCAAGTCACTCAGCTTCTGCCGCCAAGGGGATTCAATGGATTGGCGAAGTTGTGTCATGCCCCTCAGGACATCCCTCTTGATATAGGCATTGTCCCTCATGGCATGGAGGAGGGTGAAGTAGGGAGGGGTGTAATAGGAGTGTCTGGGTAAGATTGGTAGAAATAGAGTGGAAGAAGTAGAAAGTGATTGATCCGGCTGTAGTGATGAAGTCTAGTGGAGGGGTAGAAGTGGCTGGGGCAGTCTGTGTTGAATGGTCAGTGAATTGAGGAGGGGGTAGGATAAGGGGTGGAATGGAAGGCATGGGTGGAAAAGTAAAAGATGGATGGTCAGTAGAGGTGGATGGTTTTGGGTAAGGGAAAAATGGAATGGTGAAGGGTTGAAATGGAAGTGGTGGGGTTACAAATATGTGGGGTTGAATGGGAAAGGTGGATGGGAAAGGAATGGGGTCTGTTTGGGTAGAAGTGTTGGTAAATTGTGGTGGAGGTAATATGAGTGGGGGAAGGATAGGTAGAGTGGGGAAGGAGTGGTGGGGTATGGTGTCTTGGAGGGTGAAGGGTGTAGGTAAGTCAATTGGGGTGAGGTCTGGTTGCACTGTGGAGTCAGAGGTGGAAGGGGGCTGGATGAGGGAGGTGGTAGGAGGTTGTGTAGAGATGGGTGGGTTTGTCAATGTTTGAAGGGTGGATTTTATGTTGGTGATGTCGGTTTGCATTTGGTCTTGGGTTTGTGTTGTGGTGGATAGCTGATTCTGGATGTCATGTATTAAGGAAAGGATGTGGGTAAGGGTATCTGAGGTTGGTTGGGGTGGAGTATGAGAAGAGGAGGGAATAGGTTGGAAAGGGGAAGTGGGGGCATGATGGAAAGTTTAGGGGGAGAAGATGAAAGGTCTCGTGAGTGATGTGGTGAAGGGAGTGGGGAATCTGGGAGAGGGATATCATGGGTTGGCAGGGTATCAAGCAAGGTAGTCATGAAGGTTTAAAGTCAAGGTCTGGGAGTGGAGGTGAGGTAGGGATGTTTGGGATGGTGGCTGGGTCAATATGTGGAGTATCTGTAGTAATGATAGGGGTGGTTGGTTGAGATAAGGATCTGGCTGGGGTTGTATGAGAGGTCTTCTTTTTAATGTAGGATATCAGGGAAGGGCTGTCAGGGTTTAGGTCAGATGATGTTGGAGATGCTGGGGCTGTGTATTGAGGTAAGGTGGGTGAAGGGGGAGTGCTGTCATGGGGTTCAACACTTTCCACCCAGGAACGAATCACAAGGGGAAGTGGAATGGAAAAGGGAGATAAGAGAGGGAAAGGGAGAGATGGAATAGGCAAAAAACTGATGGAAGGGCAAGTGTGGTGGATGGAGGTATTGTTGCAGAAGCAGAGGTGACAGAAGCTTGCACCCCCTTCTTTGGAGCAGGGGCTTTAGCCTTCTTTTTGGGGGCAGGGGTGGCCTTTGCCATAGCAGTTCCCTCTCCTTACTCAGAAACAACCTGAGCTTCAGCCTTCTTCTTCTTCTTCTCGGGATCCATCAGACTCCTGCTGATCCCCCATTGTCTTTTGGTAAAAGTGGTGGGAGTGAGGTCATCAGATAACTCCCCCACTGGTATCTTGTACCCTCCCCTCAGAAGTAATTTGGTGATGAGTCTTCCATAGGGGAGAGTGTGGATCTTCTTTTGCAGCCCGAGCTTCACCATCATATCCTTCATGGCCTCAAAATTCAATCATGCAGCATTAAATCCATGGCCCAGAGAGAAGGAATAGAGAGCATCAGCAATTGGTGTCCTCCTCTCTTGCTGATGGCCGGAGTAATAAATATTCTTCCCCAGCACTTGATCAATGAACAACAATTTGGGATCCAAATCTCTTCTTTTGAAGGAGTCCCCTGTGGCCTTCAAACCTCTGGTAAGGGCCTGTGCAATGGTGTCAATGGGGGCACTCACAGGGGAACCATAACCACAGTTGGGATAAAAAATGGCAGGGATGCCCATGACTTCAGCAATCGATGCTGGGCTGAGTAGCATCTCAAAATTGTCAACTAACACAAGGAGTCCTGGCTGCCCATGTGTGTCCGGGTCTTGGTAAAAGTTGCACTAACCTAGGGTAGGCTAGTGCAGGAATCATTTTCATCAAGGGGATCAAACCAGCCTTGCGCAAGAACTCAATGGCAGGTGCTAACAAAGGCTCAGTTTCAAAGAAAGATATATCAAAAATGGCTTCAAGCTCTAAGGGAATGGAAATGAGGAGCTCAGAGGGTGTAGAGTAATCAGGTGTTTGTTCAGCCACCTCAGGAACCACCTCCTTCCCTTTTTGTTGTGTCGTAGAGGACTTGGCTTTCTTAGGGGCAGGCTCCACGGTGGCCTGGTCCCTGGCTCTCTTCACAGGTGCACTTTTAGGAGCCATTAAGATTCTCCTTGGTGAGTGTGCAGTTGAAATTTTGAAAGAAAAAATTAAGAGCTGAGTCTTACCCTAAAAGTTAGGGTTCTGTTCAATTTGATGCACGGTAGACCGCAGGAGCTCCTAGCAGGGGGCAACTGTTGATGGAAGCTTTAAGAACAAAAATCCAAAATTTCAAAGTAAGCGATGAACTGTAGACAGGATGCTGGAGGAGAGAGATTGAGAGGAGTGGGACCTAGGGTTTCGCTGGCAGGAGAGGAAAGAGAAAGCAGTAAAGAAAAGCAGCGCGGGGTGGGATTTTAAATATCGCGAGGCTTGGCGTGCTTTAAAAATATCCGCTCGCTGGATAGGCATGAATGGGTCGTGAGATTGGATGTTTATTTAAACTGCGCGAGGAAGCCCACACAACTATATCTGAAACTCGCGACAGCAAAGCAAAGTAACTCTTTATGAACTGCGTGAGAAGAAACCAAACCAAATTTTCGCAACCTCGCGATGGCTTAACAGAGTAAGAATTCACACACCCACTAGTCAGCCTTTTGACCTTTGTTTTGTGGGTGGATGCTCTCACAGGCTCTCTTCCAGGGATACCCATAAGCATTGTAAAACATTCAAAAATTCCCATACTCTCAAAGCATTAAATTCACACATTATGAAAAGCATTCAAACAATACCATCATCATTCAATCACTTGAAATTATCAAACAAAGGGAACAGGAATAAAAGTAGGTATAAAGCACTAAACTCAGACTCTAACAAGATCACTAAAAATTCCTATAAACAGTAAAGTACATAACATACAAAGTGCACAGTTCTTAGTATCAATTCAATGAAAGATCCCCTTCAGGGTTTGAGGATCCTTCACCAATCAAAAATTGGCCCTTGGGATTAACCAATGGTTGACTGGGCAACCTTCCCTCTTCTCTTTTGGCTAAGGTATTCGCTAGTTGGCCAATCTGTTCTTTCATCTTCTTGATGCTCTGACCATGAGAATTCACAGTCTGAGCCAAGGAACCCAGGTTTTGTAGTGAGGTCAAGACCTGGTCCTCAAAACAAGTAATTCTGGGTTGAGATGGGGGTAAGACCAATTGATTTTGTTGCTGATGGGGCTGCTGATGGTGCTGGAAGTTAGACCTAGGGGCATTCCCTTGATTGAACTACTGCTATGGCCTTTGAGGTACAGCTAATATCTGTTGGGGCTGCATATAATTATCTTGCCTCCACCTCAGATTTGGGTGGTCTCTCCATTGGTAACCAGCATTTTGGTGCTGGTATCCATATGGCTATCTATTGTAGATTGTTGCTGGCCATAAGATTGAGCAGCAACAGCATGTTCTAAAACCAATTCAGGGTATTGCCCTACAGATGGACATTCCTCCACTGTGTGCTGTGGGGACTGGCATATCACACATGCCTCCGCCACATGAGCAACCCTTCTGGGTTGCATCACAGTTAGTAATTTGTCAAACTTCATAGAGAGGTTTGCCATCTGCAGCTGCAGGTCATTGTTCCCAGACACCTCACAAACTTTTCCTCTTGTCAATGCAGCAGGCCCCACTTTTGACTCAGACTCCTGACTAGTTCTTTCCAAGGATAGCTTTTGAAAATTATTTTCACTAATCACCTCAAACAATTCCCATGCCTCATCAGCAGTTTTGTCCATGTAAGTGCCACCACAAGAGGCATCAACCATACCTCTACTTTTTTCATCAATCCCATTGTAGAAGCTTTGAACCAGCTGCCAGTCTGGGATCTTGTGGTGGGGGCATTGTTTGAGCATTTCCTTAAACCTATCCCAAGCTTGATTAAAATCCTCAGTTGGGGCTTGGGCAAAAGCAAGAATTTCCTTCCTCAACTGGCTAGTTTTGGTCTCAGGGAAGAACTTGGCCAGGGGCTTGGTTTGCAGGTCTTTCCATGAAGCAATGCTATTGTTGGGAAGAGTGGTCAACCAGGTATTGGCCCTATCCTTTAGAGAGAAGGGAAAGAGTCTGAGCCTAGTAGCCTCAGGTCCCAAACCAGTGATATTAAAAGTGGTGCACAAGGCCAAGAACTGATCAATATGCTTGTACGGGTCCTCCTTGCTAAGCCCATGGAAAGAGGGCAACATCTGGATGATTGAAGTTTTTATTTCATAATTCCCCTGAACATCAGGGAATTGAATGCTAAAAGGGGAGTTATAGTCATCCGGAGCATTCAACTCCTTGAGAGTTCTGGGTTGTTCTTCACCCATATTTGCTGTCACAGATTCACTTGGGGGCTCTCCTGTGGTGTGCCTGTCTCTTCTAAGTCTCCTTCCCCTTTCTAACTCAGGGTTAAGAGGCTCTAAAGTAGGGCTGAGAGATCTCCTCCCTAACATACAAGCACACCAACAGCAAGGAGAGCTTCTTGCAGGCACATTGCAAATGAATAACTTTGCAATTAACAAATTTTATCTAAATAATTTACAGCTATTCAAAGAATACATTTACAACTATCCTAGATACTGCTAGAGAATTTTCAAGAAAGATAGACAGAGTTTTAAAAGTTAGAGAGTTTGCAAACAGAGGTAGCTAAGCTCCAATTGCAGTTCAACTGTCCTTCATCATTGCCTAGATCTCAGAAAAAATTAACAAATACATCAACAGTATCAATTATTCTTCACTACCAAAGAATAATAAAACTACAAAAACTTAGGGTCTACTAATAGATCAACTCTCCCCGGCAGCGGCACTAAAAACTTGTTGCTACCCCAGCTATGCTTTCTTTATTTGTTTGTGGTAAAAGAAATTTAAAATCAAAATAAAATACGGGATGAAATCAGCACAACTGGGGAGTCCTAGACCTGCAAGATACAGGGTCCATTGTGGCAAGTTTTGATAAGTAAGAGTTTGCCCCACAGGGAAAGATGATCTAAAGCTCCAAGGGAGCCATCTCTAGTAGTCCCTCCAGATCTGACTACAGATCTGGCAGTCCTTAAGGGAAGGGAGTTTAAGGTCACTTAGTTTATAGATCCAAAGGTAGCCTAATGTCCGAACTACAGAAAGGGTTGAGAGGATGGATGGAGTGTGAAAAATAAATATAAAAGGGTGAGAAGTATGTTATTGAGCCTAGATCAGTGGAGTTTTATAACTCAGATTCAGATCTGATGTTATAGAAATCCTGTCAAATGACTACGTTATCACCACTGAGGATAAAGGATCCAACCTATCTCTCTGCCATGATTCAATCCCTTAAGGTTATAACTTGTCCACTCAAATGGTCATAGACTATCCCATAGGGGAACCACAATCCAGGGATTGGTCAAAACAAGTTAATCATTTTAGGCACTATTTCATCCAGGCTACCAGCTCAAGAATCCATAGGGAACCTCAACCTCTAAAGCTCTATGTGTGGGGCTAAGGCTATATAGGACCATGATAGCCCAGACACATAGAACCAGCAAGAGATTGAGTACAACCTTCGATCTAGTTGTCCATTGCTTGAGTGAGGCTACAATGGTCCAGTCACAAGCTTACAATCTCTATAACCAGATCAGATCTAACATTTGATAGCGGATCTATACAAATATAGGGGCGTCTGCCTCTGTACAATCTCCCACCAGGCTAATACAAGCTCAGGTGCAAAGAAGAAGGATCCATCTTAGATCGGTGGATTATAATCACCATAAGGCTATACCCTGCCCACTTGAATGGTCACAGACTATCCCAGAGGCCATCCTCCTCACGGAGCCCAAGACAAAACAAGAATATCGCTGCCACCACCATGGTCACAAGGCTACCAGCTCAAGCTCCCATGGGGATTTCAGATCTAGTGGGTCCTGTGGTGGGGCTAAGGCTGTATATGACCATGATAGCCCGGACACACAAGTCACTTGGATCTGAGTGGACCTTAGAATTAGTCCTCCATTGCTTTGAATCACAGCCAAAGCAATGGCGGATCACAAGGCAGCAACCTTGCACAGAGCAGATCACATTCAAACATAAATCCCATAAAGTACAAATCCTATTACAAAACTTCCATTAAACTAGTTCAAAATGCATACAAAGACATAGCTAGCAAGTGCTGGACTATGGAGAGAAGGAAAAAGAAAAACAAAACTACTTATAGCTATAAAAGAAAAGAAAATGATCTCGAATCAAATCTCCAAGAGATGAGACGTGTTCCCAGATTTGTTTCAAGATTTCTAAGATTTTCCATGATGTCTAAACCTATGCTAAGTACGGGTTTATATAGCAGTGGTGTGGCAGCGCATTAGGGTTAGGAAACCCTAATTTTAACTATGCCATGTGCCCTAATCACTGGAAATTTCAAGAAGGTCCTTTGCTGAAGAGATGGAAGTTAAAGTTCAGAGCTTTGCTAGGTAGCTATTGTTTCCCAGACTTGTCGCGTGGTAGCTCTTGGTCTTCGCGAGGATGGTTTGACATTGAAGCTTCAACCATCGCGAGGTTGCCTTGGTTTGCTCTTCAGGCAGTCGCACGGTAGAGAATTACGCTCTCGCTGGATTGGGCTTCGCAAGGTTGAGTAGACATCAAGGCCTTAGAAGTCGCGGGGTTGGAGTTCACGCAGTCGCGAGGTAGCTGTGCATTCGCTAGGTTGATCTTCATGAGGATGGATTTGAATAGCGCGAGAACTTCACGAGCACTTCTCTTCAATGGACTTCGCGAGTTTCCTCGCGAGGCTCTAATGAGTTCTTAACTGCACGAGGTTCATGTCTTAATCGATCTTCACGAGGATGGCTTTGTCTTTGCGAGGATGCTTTCTTCTTGAATAGCGTGAGAACTGTGTGAGGAGTTCTATTTTGATATTTACATCCCACGGCTATTGCGCGACAGCTGTGCAAAGCGTCTTCTGAAGCTCTCTCTCCTCAACCGTTCTGAGCGAATTGCACGAGGCTGAGAGAGGTCTGCTTTGAACAGCGCGAGACTGTGCGATGTGTTCTACTCTCGAGCTTCGCGAGAGTTGCACGAGTTTGTGCTTCTGAAGCTCTTCAGTCACTCAACTGCGCGAGAAGTTGTTTGTAAAGTCTTGGGAAGCTCAGTTGGACTGCGTAAGGCATATTTCTCCTGAATCCTCTAAAGCTTGGGTTAGCTACACGAGGCTCATTTTAGGTCTAGATTCAGAGTTCATCCTTCTGAGGGACTTCTGGTGCCAAAACAGGCTCCTTAGCAGGATTCCTTGCTTTATTTTACTGCTGATTATTACCTACATAAAACACTTAACAAGAACTTATTAGATGGCTAAGGGTCTAATCAAAGGTTAAGTTAAGGGGTGAAAAGTGGTACTTTTCAGGTCTTAACATGTCTTCAAATCCATTTTAGCCAATCAGAGCACAAGGGAATAATTCTATTATGCTAATGTTGTTGATTTTTCTTCTAAAAGCTCTCTCCCATTGGCTCTCAATTGGTAAATACATGAGAAGTAGTTAGGGTTTCCATTCGTGCCCAACTATGTGCTAAAAATACCCCTAGGGGTTGCTGAAGTGCTTTGAATCTCGTACATAAAATTTTTGAATTGGTAGTTACTAAAGAAACACACTGAGAAGTAACTAAAATGAGTGTCGAGAGGTTCAGGGGACCTCTCGACAGGTTCTGGATTTGCTTTATGTTCACGTCGACAGGTTGCATTAGCTTTTGACAGCTTCGCAGACTTCTCGACAGGATTAAAGTAGCTCTCGATAGGTTTGGAAATATCTCAATAGGTTAATGAAGATCTTATGGACAGCTTGGGAGAACATTTTTAGAGGTTGATTTGAACTTGTCAATAGGATTGAAGGCTTGTTTCTTCATTTTTCCCAGTTCCACATTCATCCTCTCGGCAGGCTATACGCAACCTGTCGATGGGTTATACAGTCTTCAGTGAAGTGCTCGACAGGTTAGCTCAATCCTCGCGAGAATGAACATTGCTTCAGGTAAGTTGTCAACAGGTTATCTTGCACTGCTCGATAGGTTCAGTTGAACCTCACGATGAGTATTTGGAACCTCTCGATTTCATCTGTACCTTGAAGTATCTGTTAAGACCTGAAAAGTACTACTTTTCACCCCTTAACTTAACCTTTGATTAGACCCATAGCTACTTAATAAGTCCTTGTTAAGTGTTTTATGTAGGTAGTACCTAGCAGTGAAATAAGGCCAGGAATCCTGCTTAAAAGCCTATTCTGACACCAGAAGTCCCTTAGAAGGATGAAGTCTGAATGCAGACCTGAAAATGAGCCTCGCGCAGTCCAGCTAAGCTTCCCAAGACTCTACAACAACTTCTCGCGCAGATGATCGACTTAAGAGCTTCAAAAGACTCCTCGCACAAATGTCGCGAAGTCGCCGCGGGATTCAATTATCAGAAGAGAACTCCTCGCGCAGTTCTCGTGCCATTCAAGAAGAAAGCATCCTTACGAAGGCAAAGCCACCCTCGCGAAGATCAGTTAAGACATGGAACCTCGCACAGTTTTGAACTCATCAAAACCTCGCGAGGTAACTCGCGAAGCCCAGTGAAGATAAGTGCTCACGAAGTTCTCGCGCTATTCAAATCTATCCTCGTGAAGATCAACCTCGCGACTGCTTAAGCTCCAACCCCGTGACATCTGAGGTTCTGATGTCCACTCAACCTCGTGACTGCCTGAAGAGCAAACCAAGCCAACCTCGTGAAGGCAGAAGCCTCAATTTCAAATCATCCTAGCAAAGAACAAAAGCTACCACGCGACAAGTCTAGGAAACAATGGCTACCTAGCGAAGCTCTGAACCTCAAACTTCCATCTCTTCAGTAGAGGACTTTCTGGGAATTTCCAGAGATTAGGGCACGCACTCCCTTGCTCAAATCTCCGTGCATGCACCCTAAGGCATCGAAGGATCACTATTTAGCCACGTGTCATCGTTAAAATTAGGGTTTTCTAACCCTAATGTGCCGCCACACCACTGCTATAAATACCCAAACTTAGCTTGGGTTTAAGGGAGCTTAGACTTTCTTTTCTTTCTACATCCTGGAATAGCTAGGAACCCATCTCATTTCTGGGTGACCTGATCTGAGATCGTTCAGTTTTTCTTTTTATAGTCGTAAGTAGCTTTCTTTTTCTTTTTCCTTCTCTCCATAGTCCAACACTTGCTGGCTATGTCTTTGTATGTATTTTGAACTAGATTAATGGAAGTTCTATAATAGGATCTGTACTTTATGGGATATGTGTTTGTGTGTGAGATGCTCTGTGCAAGGCTGCTGCCTTGTGATCCGTCATTGCCTTGGCTGTGTTTCAAAGTAATGGAGGACTGATTCTAAGGGCCACTCAGATCTAAGTGACCTGTGTGTCTAGGCTATCATGGTCCTATACAGCCTTAGCCCCACCACAGGACCCACTAGATCTGAAATCCCCATGGGAGCTTGAGCTGTTAGCCTTGTGACCATGGTGGTAGTAGCGATATTCTTGTTTTATCTTAGGCTCCATGAGGAGGATAACCTCTGGGATAGTCTGTGACCATTTAAGTGGACAGATTATAGCTTTAGGGTGATTCTAATCCACCGATCCAAGATGGATCCTTCTTCTTTACACCTGAGCTTGTAGAAGCCTGGTGGGAGATTGTACAGAGGCAGACTCCCCTATATTAGTATATATCCACCATCAGATATTGGATCTGATCTGGTTATAGAGATTGTAGGCTGGTGGCTGGACCATTGTAGCCTCACTCAAGCAATGGACAGCTAGATCGAAGGTTGTACTCAATCTCTTGCTGGTTCTATGTGTCTAGGCTATCATGGTCCTTACAGCCTTAGCCCCACATATAGAGCTTTAGAGGTTGAGGTTCCCTATGGATTCTTGAGCTGGTAGCCTGGATGAAATAGTGCCTGCAATAATTTACTAGTTATGTTTTGACCCATCCCTGGATAGTGGTTCCCCTATGGGATAATCTGTGACCATTTGAGTGGACAGGTTATAGCCTTAAGGGTGGAATCATGGCAGAGTGATGGGTTGGATCCTTTCTCCTCAGTGGTGATAATGTAGTCACTGGACAGAATTTCTATAGCATCATATCTAAATCTGAGTTACAAAACTCCTCTGATCTGGGCTCAATAACATACTTCTCACCCTTTTATGTTTATTTTCCACACTCCATCCACCCTCTCAACCCTTTTTGTAGTTTAGACAATAGAATACTTAGAATAAGTGACCTTAAACTCCCCTCCTTTAAGGACTGCCAGATCTGTAGTCAGATCTGGAGGGACTACTAGAGATGGCTCCTTTGGAGCTGTAGATCACCTTTCCCTGTGGGACAAACTCTTACTTATCAAAACTTGCTACAATGGACTCTGTATCTTGCAGGTCTAGGATTTCTTAGTTGTGCTGATTCCATCCCTTGTTTTACTCTTTCTTTGATTTTTAAATGACTTTCACCACCAACCAATAACGTAAGCTCACACTAAGAAAGCCGCCAACAAGTTTTTGGCGCCGCTGTCGGGGAAAGATGATCTATTAGTAGACCCTTAGTTTTCGTATTCTTAGTATTCTTTGCACATGTGAATAATTGATACTGCTGACATAATTTTAAACCCTTCTTGCAGATCTTGACAGCAGCAGCGAAGGACAGTGGACTGCATTTGGAGCTTAGCTACCTCTGTTTGCAAACTCTCTGACTTTTAAAGCTCTGTCTATCTTTCTCAAAAGTTTTCTAGCAGTATCTAGGATAGTTTTAAATGTATTCTTTGAATAGCTGTAAACTAGTTAGATAAATTTGTTAGTGTACAATTATTCTTTTGCAATGTGCCTGCAAGAAGCTTTCCTTGTTGTTGGTGTGCTTGTATGCTAGGGAGGAGATCCCTCACCCCTGCTTTAGAGCCTCTTAACCCTGAGTTAGAAAGGGGAAGGAGGCTTAGGAGAGACAGGCACACCACAGGAGAGCCCCCAAGTGAATCTATGACAATAATTATGGGTGAAGAACAACCCAGAACCCTCAAGGAGTTGAATGCTCCGGATGACTATAACTCCCCTTTTAGCATTCAATTCCCTGATGTTCAGGGGAACTATGAAATAAAAACTTCAATCATCGAGATGCTGCCAGCTTTCCATGGGCTTACCAAAGAGGACCCTTACAAGCATATTGACCAGTTCTTGGCCTTGTGCACCACTTTTAATATCACCGGTTTGGGACCTGAGGCTACTAGGCTCAGACTCTTTCCCTTCTCTCTGAAGGATAGGGCCAGTACCTGGCTGACCACTCTTCCCAATAATAGCATTGCTTCATGGAAAGACCTGCAGACCAAGTTCCTAACCAAGTTCTTCCCTGAGACCAAAACTTGCCAGTTAAAGAAAGAGATTCTTGAGTTTGCTCAATCCCCAACTGAGGATTTTTACCAGTCCTGGGATACGTTTAAAGAGATGCTCAAACAATGCCCCCACCACAAGATCCTAGAGTGGCACCTTATACAAAGCTTCTACAATGGGATTGATGAGAAAAATAGAGATATGGTCGATGCCTCCTGTGGTGGATCCTACATGCACAAGACTGCTGAGGAGGCATGAGAATTGCTTGAGGTGATTAGTGAGAATGCTTTTCTAAAGCCATCCCTGACAAGAACTAGTTAGGAATCTGAGTCAAAGGTGGGGCCTGCTGCTGGATCAAAAGGAAAAGTTTATGAGGCGTCTGGGAACAATGACCTGCAGCTGCAGATGGCAAACCTCTCTATGAAGTTTGATAAATTATTGACTGTGATGCAACCCAGAAGGGCTGCTCATGTGGCGAAGGCATGTCTGATATGCTAGTCCCCACAGCACACAGTGGACGAATGTCCATCTGCAGGGCAATTTCCTGAATTGGTTTTGGAACATGTTGCTGCTGCTCAATCTTATGGCCAGCAACAATCTGGGGGACTACAATAGGCAGCCATATGGATACCAGCACCAAAATGCTGGTTACCAATGGAGAGACCACCCAAATTTGAGGTGGAGGCAAGACAACTACATGCAGCCCCAACAGATGTTGGCCTTACCACAAAGGCCACAACAGCAGTTTAATCAAGGGAATGCCCCTAGGTCTACCTTCCAGCACCATCAGCAGCCCCATCAGCAGCAAAATCAGTTGGTCTTACCCACCTTCTCAACCCCCTCACCCCTCACCCCTGATCCCTCTCTCCTTTCCTCCTCCATTTTTGTAATTTTCTTTTAATCTTAATGAAATTTTCCTTTTCTGATATGCTGTACAGTTTTCTATTCTTGGTTACTTTGTTTCTTGTTCTGGTCTTTTATGTTGTAATAACTCTGCTGCACAGACACCTTAAAACCAGTGAGGACACTGGTCCTCATAGGTTTGGGGGTGTGCCAGGCAGACCCTGCCAATGGAATAGCTAACACTAGTGCAGCAGACTCATCCGAGCAACATGGAAATGGACCTCTGTTCACTTAAGAATCATGAAAATAAGAAGTTTAAAATTTTTGCAAACTTTTGACGTTATAAACTTCTAATACTCCACATTTCCATGATAATATCACCAAGGAAACTCACTTGTATCAGCACTCAGTGAATTAGTAGAGAGAGAAAAAGGTGTGGACATACTTAAAAGTTCAAAGGAAGACCATAACCAGTGAAAATTGGGCCTATATAAAAAAAATTTCCATCTTTTGAGGAGTAACCAAGGCAATCCCTTCTAGTTCTAAAGACTGACTGAGTCACTGTGCTCACTAGAGGCTAGGTAACTCCAAGTTGAAACAACTGACAGTACTCATGAGACTGAGGAAAGGATCAAGGCCTTTTCTTGGATAGTTTGAGCCTAATGAGACCAACCCTTAAGTAACTGCCCTTGTCCATACCCCCTTTGAGCTTTAAATCCTAAATTTCTTCAAAATACACCTGAGTACTTGAACCTGAACCTATGAAACCTTTCACCCTACCTCACTAGAATTCAGAAGGTAAAGGAGAAAAAGTTAAAGATGGACTAGCTATGGTCAACAGTAGGTGAATGGAAAAGAAATACCTCAAATCTGGCAGTATGATAATTGGGAGCATGGTGGCATTTCTGAAAAGTAAAAATAAAAAAATAAAAATCAGAAAATTCCACAAGAAGGAAACAAAAATAACAATGAAGAGAAGTAAGGGAGGAGTCAAGAGGAACTTTCATTGGAAAATCAAAATCCAGAAGAGAAACTGATCACTTCAAATCTGAAAATCTTAAAGAAGATGAAAGGAGCTGAATTCAAGAAGGTGAAGTCATGAATCACCTCTGTCACCTACTGATTTCTCAATTTTGAACCCCTTCTCAACCCTCCATTCTTTCAACCCCACTCCATAAGCCACATTACAGCCCAGTTAAAAGCCCTTGTGATCCAAAGTTGAGTGAGCTGTCATGTGAAGATAATGAGTTATCCAATCTATGGTGAGGAACTGCCAATGATGTCAGCACTTAAGAACTCTGCCTATGCTAATGCTTACAGACCCATTTGGGGGATGTAACTGCTCTTGAGCCTGTGAGAGAATGAACCCCTCAACAAAACCCTTATGAGAGTATGCCCTGCAAAGGTTTTGGGTCTGAACTTGAATGCATTATGTATGACCTTAACCTAATTTTTGACCTAAGGATAAGCTCAGTGTTGGCACAAACTTGTGTAGCTTTCTGTGATTGTAAACTAATTGGGAATGTTGTGCAATCATGAAGAGTTTATGCTGTTTAAAGTTACTATGCAACCAATGAATTAAATTTACTTTATGCTTAATGATGCAAGAGTAAACTAAGTCTGGCCCTCGATTGCTCAATGAATGATATTGCACTTTTCTTAACTGTTTCATTGAAGAAGTTTGTGGGTGTCTTCACTGAAAACCCTCAGGAGACTTCACTCCTCCACTAGGGATCACCTAGGGGTTTAAAAGGCTTGGTACATATGCTAAATGTATCTGTGTTCCCTACGAAAGTGGCATTTAATTTTTATATTAGGTTTAATGTAGCTTTGCTAAGGGACTAGCAAAGATTAGGTTTGGGGGTGTGTTAAGACCTGAAAAGTACCACTTTTCACCCCTTAACTTAACCTTTGATTAGACCCATAGCCACCTAATAAGTCCTTGTTAAGTGTTTTATGTAGGTAGTACCCAACAGTGAAATAAGGCCAGGAATCCTGCTTAAAAGCCTGTTTTGGCACCAGAAGTCCCTCAGAAGGATGAATTCTGAATCCAGACCTGAAAATGAGCCTCGCACAGTCCAGCTGAGCTTCCCAAGACTCTACAACAACTTCTCGTGCAGATGATTGACTGAAGAGCTTCAGAAGACTCCTTGGGCAGATGCCACGCAGTCGTCGCGGGATGCATTTATCAGAAGAGAACTCCTCGTGCAATTCTTGCGCCATTCAAGAAGAAAGCGTCCTTACGAAGGCAAAGCCACCCTCGCGAAGATCAGTTAAGACATGGAACGTCGCACAGTTCTGAACTCATCAAAACCTCGCGAGGTAACTCATGAAGCCCAGTGAAGATAAGTGCTCGCGAAGTTCTCGCGCTATTCAAATCTATCCTTGCGAAGATCAACCTCGCGACTGCTTAAGCTCCAACCCCGCGACATCTGAGGTTCTGATGTCCACTCAACCTCGCAATTGCCTGAAGAGCAAACCAAGCCAATCTCGTGAAGGCAAAAGCTTCAATTTCAAATCATCCTAGCGAAGAACAAAAGCTACCACGCGACAAGTCTAGGAAACAATGGCTACCTAGCGAAGCTCTGAACCTCAAACTTCCATCTCTTCAACAGAGGACTTTCTGAGAATTTCTAGTGATTAGAGAACGCACTCCCACGCTCAAATCTCTGTGCACGCACCCCAAGGCTTAGAAGGATCACTATTCAACCACGTGGCATCGTTAAAATTAGGGTTTCCTAACCCTAATGCTCCGCCACACCACTGCTATAAATACCCACACTTAGCTTATGTTTAAGGGAGCATAGACTTTCTTTTCTTTCCACATCTTGGAATAGCTAGGAACCCATCTCATTTCTGGGAGACTTGATCTGAGATCGTTTAGTTTTTCTTTTTATAGTTGTATGTAGCTTTCTTTTTCTTTTTCCTTCTCTCCATAGTCCAGCACTTGCTGGCTATGTCTTTGTATGTATTTTGAACTAGATTAATAGAAGTTCTGTAATAGGATCTGTACTTTGTGAGATATGTGTTTGTGTGTGAGATGCTCTGTGCAAGGCTGCTGCCTTGTGATCCGCCATTGCTTTGGCTGGGTTTCAAAGCAATGGAGGACTGATTTTAAGGGCCACTCAGATCCAAGTGACCTGTGTGTCTGGGCTATCATGGTCCTATAAAGCCTTAGCCCCACCACAGGACCCACTAGATCTGAAATCCCCATGGGAGCTTGAGCTGGTAGCCTTGTGACCATGGTGGTAGCAGCGATATTCTTGTTTTGTCTTGGGCTCCGTGAGTGTTAAGTAGTGAAAAATACCATTTTTCACCCCTAAACATGAGCCTTGAAAGACCCTTGAGAGGACTAAATAAGTGCTTTAGTGTTCATATTGCAGCTAACCAAAAAGACAGGTCCAAATCCGAAAACCATCCTAAAATGATCAAAAAGATGACAATCCATGTCAGTCCAAAGGAAGGAAGTGAAGAAACAACCTCATCAGCTATGGAAAGGTCTAAATAGAAGAGGCAAAGACCTGTAAGAGAAGCAGGGAACAATTCGAACAGAGAAATGCACTACAGAGTTCTTTTCGCAAAGAACTTGCACTTTTCGTAAAGAACCTTGAACTTTGCGAAACGAAGAAAACACTCCTCGAAAAGAAGATTGAACTTTGCGACAGAGCTTGAAGTCATTGAACTTTGCGAAAAGGCCCTAAACTCTGCGAAAAGGACTAAAACTCCAGTGTATCTTTCAAGAGCATCCGAACTCCTCGAAAAGAAGATTGAACTTTCTAACGAGCTTGAAGTCATTGAACTTTGGGAAAAGGCCCTGAACTCTGCGAAAAGACATTCGGGAATTACTGACTTGTTTAAAGGGCATTTCAAGAATCTTGACGCGCCCCAATGCATTTAATGTTCAGGACATTTCTGAAGATTCCAATCAAGATCCAAAGGCATATTCCAACCCATGTGGCGCCAAAGATGAAATCACTTGGCGGGAACTTCTAGAAGCTCAAACAGATTTTTGAATTCCATAATGTGAAATTGATGCTTCTAGCGCTGATTATTTGAACCGGATCGAGCATTCTCATTGGCCGTAACAGATTTGGATCCCGTGCTCAATCGCCATTGGGCAATCCAGATCTGAACACTTCGATTGGTCAATTCAATTTCGGCAGGATCAAGGGAAAGCTATAAATAGAGAAGACATTTGCCCAAATTGGGCATCCAGATTTTAGAGTTTTCATCTCTGTTTCCCTCATTCCGGTCAGATAGCTTATCTGAACCCCCTGTAATCCCTTCTTGTAGTTTACCTTTGAGAGCCATTGTGAGTGATTTGTACTTCCGAGTTCGGATTCAAGACTGTAAGTCGGAGGGCTCTCTAAGAAGCCGTGCTTTGTAATTGTAATTTTGGATTTTAAAAGGTTGCTGTAATTTGTGTCTTCTCCATTGGAGTCATGTCGAGGGTTCTGAATGTTCACCTTAGTGCATTAGACTTCTTTAGATTCACTCACCCGCATGCAACTTCCCTTAATTCATCACCCCTGTGCGAATTAGCGTTGGTAACCTAATTCTAGCAGCACTTATAGTGATGTTCATGTTCTGAACTAAAGAATAGGCCACAACTATTGGATGATCTGTGACCATTTAAGTGGACAGATCATAGCCATAAGTCTAAATCTATTCCTTAATTCGGATTTATTTCTCTTACATCTCAGTCTTTGTAGCAGATGAAGATTGAATCTGCTCTATTGGAATACAGATTCTCCATTAAAATTCAAAGGCTAAAATACATGAAGCTATTATTTCTGCATTTGTCTTATTTTAAACACCTCCACAACTCGGATCTGGATCACGTAGTTAGTTCTTTTCTTTATTTGCTTTTAGTTAAACGTGACAAAACCCAACACTCTCTCTTTATCTGCTTTCTAGATAATTATAGAGCCAGATCCGTAGCAGATCTCGAGGTTTATCTCATTTTAGACAAATTCTCTGGGATCTTGAAATACTTACTTTTAAAAAATTTGCTTCAATTGGCCCTGATCTTGCAGGTCAATGTTAGCCCCAATGTGCTGCCGATATTCCTTTCATAAGTTAACATCCATATAACTTAGCATTCTTCAATTCTTTAATTATTTATTCATAATGCACACAATTATGGCACACTTGGAGCAACAACAAGTTTTTGGCGCCATGTTGTTCAATTTGTTCTAAAATGGTAGACCCTAAGTTTTTTAATTTTATAGATTTGATTTTCATTTTAGTTTTTGCTTTAAAACACTTTGTATTCCAAGTGCTTGATTAAA
The DNA here is from genome assembly GCA_021018995.1 of Chloranthus sessilifolius. NCBI lineage: Eukaryota > Viridiplantae > Streptophyta > Magnoliopsida > Chloranthales > Chloranthaceae > Chloranthus > Chloranthus sessilifolius. The sequence continues at coordinate 48,903,933 of CM037596.1, forward strand.
TGTCTACTCCAGTGTTCTATAGAAAACCTATTTTGCTGCAGCAGAATTTTTTTTATTTTTTTATTTCTCTAAGTTTTTATTCTTTGCCTTCTAGTTGTTTGAATAAATGCTACTGCCACTCTTTTGTCTTTTGTCAAATTTGGGCGTGCTTTGAGTTTTCTTTTTTTTTGTCAATATCTTTGGAATAAGGTATCTTCAGCTTTTTGGATTTTTGCAGATCTGAGCAGCCGTCCAACAAGGAGCATCTGGACTAAAGTCGGAGCAGATCTGCTTGAGTTTGCATCCTCTTCTCCTTTGCATTCATTTTCTATTTTTAAATTCTTGAGAACCACAGTTACATTGTGTTTATTGTTTGTTCTCATTATAATTTCTCATCTTTTAGGCATCTTTGATTTTTATTACAAAACCAAATACAAAATAAAAGAAAATGAAAACACAAATAGAAAATTTCTTAGTTGTTTCTCATTATTTTCTGCAGTAGTAAATAAGGGCTCTTGTTGAGCCTGGGCTGATCCAAAACAAGTAAAAAATAAAATAAAAAAATAGAAAATTATAAAAATAAAAAATATATATATCTTTCAGATGTATGCTGTTTTCTCCATTTGCATCCACTTTTCCCATCTGGACTCTTTGAGATCATTTTTCTTTTTTAGGAATCATGTAGGATAATGAGTAGTGGATCATAGGCTGTTTTGAATATTCAATGGACTCACTGATTTTATTTTCCTTCGAGATTTCTTCATCATAAATGGGTCTCAGCTGTGTGTGAACCCTGTTTTTAATATGTGCTCCCATGCTTCATTATTATTATTATTTTTTTTATTCATACCCATCATCAACAAAGGGGTCAATCTTATGAATCTTATGAATCTTATGAATCATTTGGCATTAGATTTTCTATTTTAGAAATTTTAGTTTCAAATTTTGTTTTAGATCATGATTTTTTTTTCTTTCTTAGGTTAATGTGTCCTCGTTTCTTGATTTTCGTCATTTTTACGTGAGTCTTAGTTTCTAACTTTGTTTTCCTATTTTGCATTCACAAATTCTGTTTTTGTATCAACACTTTTCTATTTTTTTAAAACTTTGTATGGGTCCCTTACCTTGTTTTTCTTGTTTCTCTATTATTAGCATTAGTTTCCTTCCATTTGCATAGCAATCTGCTATTTTTTTAGATTTTATTTTTTTTGAGCGTTGTTTTGTTGATTTTTCTTGCATTTGTATATCAATTCCCAATGCCCCTTCTGCCATCACACCTCAACCTCCACCTCACTAATCCCAATCCCCTCTAGGCCAATCTCCCCACACTGCTCCCTACACCCGAGATCCTCACCTACCTCCAAAATATCCAAGCCCGGCTCCAAACAAATGCGCATAATCAGCTACATTGGAAACTCATCCGATCGTTAATCGCCCATTACCACCTACCCCCATTACCCCTGCTCTCCATTTTGCCTCACAGGCAACCCAAACAGACCCAGAAGTCCTAGTGCTTCCCCCCTCCACTACCACCCAGGCTACCCAAACCACCCCTGAACTACCTGTGGCCTCACCTCCCCTTGTTGCTGAGTTAGCTACCCAAACAGACCCCCCTCTATCACCACCTCTGTCTGCTAACTTAGCTACCCAAACAGACCCCCCTTCACCACCCCCCCTGTTTTCTGTCATTTGTTTTCTTTCTTATTCCATTTTTCTCTGTTAATTGTTCTGTTTTCTGTTATTTTGCAATTTTTTCTGTTATAGCTGTGCACCTTGATCATTTTGTTCTCCCTACTTGAAAAAGACAAAATAAACCCCTCACCCTTACTCCCTTTCCCTCTTTTCCTTTTATTTTCTCAGAAAATTTGGTTCATGCAATTTGCTTTCGCAATTCTCCATGCTATTATTTTTCTGCTGTTTTCCCTAATAACGTGACTATGCCACCTTTGAACCGGTGAGACACCTGCTCCTCATAGGTTTGGGGTGTGGCGAGATCCTTCCCTGACACAAAGATAAAGCGGAAAAATCACCTAAGTAAGCAGGAAAGAATTTAATGTACTTAAGAATCAAGTTAACTAGGAAATTTTTAAATATTCTTTGCAAAAATTTAGACATGCTAAACCTTGCGATATTCTACATTTCCATGATGATTACACCATAAAAACATACTGGTATCAGCACGTAGTAAGTCAAAAGGAAGAGAAAAAGGTAAAGATATACTTAAAAGCTCATGGAAAAACCATAACCAGTGAGAATTGAGCCCATATATTTTCCATCTCTGTTGAAGAGTGGTGAGGCAATTTTTACGATTCAAAGGATTGGTGAGGCATTAGATCCACTAGAAGTTAGGAAACTCCAAATTAAAACAAGTAACACTCATGAAACGAGGAAAAGATCAAGGCCTTCTTTGGACAGCTTGAACCTAACAGAACCAACCAAGAAAATCTGCCTGTTTGTACCCCATTTGAGTAAATCCTACAATTCTTCATCAAAAATACCCAAAAGTACTTTTTTGAGAACCGATGGAACCAATTCAGCCTTCCCTCACTCTCGAGAATTCGGGAGGTGAAGGAGAAAGAATCGAAGATGGACCATTTCGGGCAACATCAAGAAAATGAAGAGAAAATACCTCAAAAGCAGGCAATATGGTGGAGAAAGGAAGAGACAAACAATGTGAAAAAGTTGCAAGCAAAAAGGCAAAAAAGGGACCTTATGTTGAAAAATGCAAGATCAAAGAAAGAACTGATCACTTTGTGAATGTGAGAATCTCGAAAAAGAAGAAGAAGCTAAACTCAAAAGGTGGAGTCATGAACCATCTCCTGCACTTCTGAGTTCTCAAATTCAAACCCTGTTCAAACCGCCTTTCCTTGAAATTTCACTCCATAAGCCATACAAACAAACCTAGATTAAAAGCCCTTGTGATCCAAAGTTGAGTGAGTCATGTGGAGATAAGAAGTGACCCAATCTATGGTGAGGAGATGTCAATGATGCCATTGCCTAAGAATCATGCCTATGCTCATGCTTACAGATCCATTTGGGAGATGTAAGCGCTCTTGACCTTGAGTGAAAATGAACCCTCAACAAAACAACATTGAGAGTATACCTGGTGAGTGTTTGGGTTGGAACTTGAGCACATTAAGTATGACTTATAACCTAATTTTTATCCATAGGATGAGCTTCTTTCTTGGCACATTTGTATGATTTTCTATGATTTGCTCACGATTGGAAATATTGAAACATTCATGAGGTTTATAAATGTTGAAATCTCCTTGCAAACAATACAACTAAATTTCTGTGTAAACATGGATTCAAGAGTAACTAATTTCGATCTTTGATTGCTCATGAGATAACAGTGCACTAATGCCAACTGTCCCATGGAGAAGTTTGTGGGTACCTTCACTGAAAACCCTCAGGAGACTTCACTCCTCCACTAGGGATCACCTAGGGGTTTAAAAGGCTTGTTGCATATGCTAAATGACTGCTTCCTACAAAAGTGGCTCTTTATTTTGCTTTTATGTTTCTTTGCTCGGGGACTAGCAAAGCTTAGGTTTGGGTGTGTTAAGTAGTGAAAATACCATTTTTCACCCCTAAACATGAGCCTTGAAAGACCCTTGAGAGGACTAAATAAGTGCTTTAGTGTTCATATTGCAGCTAACCAAAAAGACAGGTCCAAATCCGAAAACCATCCTAAAATGATCAAAAAGATGACAATCCATGTCAGTCCAAAGGAAGGAAGTGAAGAAACAACCTCATCACCGTGGAAAGGTCTAAATAGAAGAGGCAAAGACACGTAAGAGAAGCGAACAATTGAGCAGAGAAAAGCACTACAGAGTTCTTTTCGCAAAGAACTTGCACTTTTCGTAAAGAACCTTGAACTTTGCGAAAAGAAGAAAACACTCCTCGAAAAGAAGATTGAACTTTGCGAACAGAGCTTCAGAAGTCATTGAACTTTGCGAAAAGGCCCCTAAACTCTGCGAAAAGGACTAAAACTCCAGGTGTATCTTTCGAAAAGCATCTGAACTCCTCGAAAAGAAGATTGAACTTTGGGAATAGAGCTTCAGAAATCATTGAACTTTGCAAAAAGACCCTTAAACTCTGCGAAATGGCATTCTGGGGATTTACAGCTTGTTAAAAGGGCATTTCAGTAATCTCTGCACGCGCCCCAATGCATTTAATGAGGACATTTAGATTCCAATCAAGATCCAAAGGCATATTCCAACCCATGTGAGCGCTCAAAGATGAAATCACTTGGCGGGAACTTCTAAAAAGCTCAAACAGATTTTTGAATTCCATAATGTAATTGATGCTTCTAGCGCTGATTTGGTGAACGGATCGGAGCATTCTCATTGGCGAAACAGATTTGGATCCCGTGCTCCAAGCGCCATTGGGCAATCCGGATCTGAACACTTGATTGGTCAATTCATACATGCAGGATCAAGGAAAGCTATAAATAGAAGACATTTGCCCAAATTGGGCATCCAGTTTTAGAGTTTTCATCTCTGTTTCCCTCATTCCGGTCGGATAATAGCTTATCCCAACCCCTGTAATCCTTCTTGTAGTTTACCTTTGAGAGCCATTGTGAGTGATTTGTACGAGTTCGGATTCAAGGCCGTAAGTCTGAGGGCTCTCTAAGAAGCTGTGCTTTGAAATTGTAATTTTGGATTTTAAAAGGATGCTGTAATTTGTGTCTTCTCCATTGGAGTCATGTCGAGGGTTCTGAATGTTCACCTTAGTGCATTAGACTTCTTTAGATTCACTCACCCGCATGCAACTTCCCTTAATTCATCACCCCTGTGCGAATTAGCGTTGGTAACCTAATTCTAGCAGCACTTATAGTGATGTTCATGTTACGAACTAAAGAATAGGCCACAACTATTGGATGATCATGACCATTTAAGTGGACGGATCATAGCCATAAGTCTAAATCTATTCCTTAATTGGATTTATTTCTCTTACATACTGTCTTTGGTAGCGGATGAAGATTGAATCTGCTCTATTGGAATACAGATTCTCCATTAAAATTCAAAGGCTAAAATACATGAAGCTATTATTTCTGCATTTGTCTTATTTTAAACACCTCCACAACTCGGATCTGGATCACGTAGTTAGTTCTTTTCTTTATTTGCTTTTAGTTAAACGTGACAAAACCCAACACTCTCTCTTTATCTGCTTTCTAGATAATTATAGAGCCAGATCTGGTAGCACAGATCTGGAGGTTTATCTCTCATTTTAGACAAATTCTCTGTGGACGATCTTGAAATACTTACTTTTAAAACTTGCTACAATTGGCCCTGATCTTGCAGGTCAATGTTAGCCCCAATGTGCTGCCGATATTCCTTTCATAAGTTAACATCCATATAACTTAGCATTCTTCAATTCTTTAATTCTTTATTCATAATGCACACAATTATGGCACACTTGGAGCAACAACAGTGAGGAGGATAACCTCTGGGATAGTCTGTGACCATTTAAGTGGACAGATTATAGCCTTACGGTAATTCTAATCCACTGATCCAAGATGGATCCTTCTTCTTTACACCTGAGCTTGTAGAAGCCTGGTGGGAGATTGTACAGAGGCAGACTCCCCTATATTTGTATAGATCCGCCATCAGATGTTAGATTTGATCTGGTTATAGAGACTGTAGGCTGGTGACTGGACCATTGTAGCCTCACTCAAGCAATGGACAGCTAGATCGAAGTTTGTGCTCAATCTCTTGCTGGTTCTATGTCTGGGCTATCATGGTCCTATACAACCTTAGCCCCACATATAGAGCTTTAGAGGTTGAGGTTCCCTATGGATTCTTGAGCTGGTAGCCTAGATGAAATAGTGCCTGCAATGATTTACTGGTTATGTTTTGAGCCATCCCTGGATAGTGGTTCCCCTATGGGAGAATCTGTGACCATTTGAGTGGGCAGGTTATAGCCTTAAGGGTGGAATCATGGCAGAGTGATGGGTTGGATCCTTTCTCCTCAGTGGTGATAATGTAGCCACTGGACAGGATTTCTATAGCATCAGATCTGAATCTGAGTTACAAAACTCCTCTGATCTGGGCTTAATAAGATACTTCTCACCCTTTTATGTTTATTTTCCACATTCCATCCACCCTCTCAACCCTTTCTGTAGTTTAGACATTAGAATACTTAGAATAAGTGACCTTAAACTCCCCTCCTGTAAGGACTGCCAGATCTGTACTCAGATATGGAGGGACTACTAGAGATGGCTCCTTTGGAGCTGTAGATCAAGAAACTCTTACTTATCAAAACTTGCTACAATGGACCCTGTATCTTGCAGGTATAGGATTTCTTAGTTGTGCTGATTCATCCCTTGTTTTACTCTTTCTTTGATTTTTAAATGACTTTCACCACCAACCAATAATGTAAGCGCACACTAAGAAAGCCGCCAATAGTATCCTCTCGATAGGGTTCACGTCTGTACTTCTAACGTCTCGGTAGGTGCTGAAACCTCTTGAGATCTTTATCTTTTCAACTTAGTACCTCTCGACAGCCTCTTATACACATGTTCAACCTCTCGACTGCTTCATTTCTTGCACTACACTCAGCCTCAAGCATTCCCAGTTGAGCTTGAGATAATCTCATGAACTTCCAAGCCTCTATGGACTACTTGATTGGCTGGCCTTTGGGCTGTAAGGTCACATGTCGAGCAGTAAATTACTTCTTTGGCTCTTTTAAGTGGAAGTCTGTATTAAGCTTGCAATTTATTGCTTAATTACAAATATACTCAAAACACATTATTAGTCAGCTCAAGGGTCCCACAAAAGGTCAGGTTAGGAGGTGAAAAATGGTATTTTTCACTGCTTAACACCTACTGCACAAGCTTCGTAATCGGCCATGTTGTTAGTGCAAGGGATGCTGAGCTTGATAGAGACTGGTATATGGGATCCTTTCGGCAAAATCAGAATGGCGCCAACTCCTTGACCCTCGGCATTTGCTGCCTCGTTAAAGTGCCTACCCAAAATTCTTCTGCTTCTTCAGTATCATCTTTCGTCATGAACAGAATGTCCTCGTCGGGGAACTCAATTCTTAAAGGCTCATAATCTGGCAAAGGATTGTCGGCAAGTTGATCGGCGAATGCCTGCCCCTTGATCGACTTCTGAGTGACGTATGTATGTCAAGCTCAGACAGTAAAAGCTGCCAACATGCAGTCCGCCCACTGAGAGCCAACTTCTCAAACAGGTATTTCAACAGATCCATTTAGGCCAAAAGTAGAATGAATTGAGATAGTAAGTAATGGCGGAGCCTCTAAGTAGCCCAAACAATAGCCAGGCTTGCTTTCTCTAGATGAGAATAACGCGCCTCATAATAAAAAAGTTTCTTACTCAGATAGTAAATGCCCTGCTCTCTTCTTCCCATCTTGTCATGCGGCACTAAGACACATCCCATCGAAACTTCTGTCGTGGAGAGATATATTAAGAGTGGTCTCCCCGGCTCAGGTGGTACCACAACAAGTGGGTTAAGGAGGTAGCTTTTGATTTTATCGAACGTCGCTTGGCAGTCGTCATTCTATTCAACGGGTGAGTTCTTCCGAAGTAGCTTGAAGCTCAGCGTGTAGATTGGAGTTAGTTGTGTAATGAACCTATTGAAATATTATATCTTGCCCAAGAACCCTCTAACTTCTTTCTCAGTAGATGGTGGCAGCATTTCAGTGATAGCTTTGACTGGGTCGACCTCGATCCCTCTCCTGCTGACGATATATCCCAACAGTTTTCTAGACATGGCACTGAATGCACACTTTTGTGGATTCAGACATAATCTTTACTTTCTCAACCTCTCGAACAACTTCTAGAGGTTTACGAAGTGATCGCTTCCCTCTGGTGACTTTGCTATCATATCTTCGACATACACTTTAATTTCTCGGTGCATCATGTCGTGAAATAGCATAGTCATAACTCTCTGGTACGTTGTCCCAGCATTCTTCAGTCCGAACGACATAATGCTATAGTAAAAGGTTCCCCAAGGAGTGATAAATGTCGTCTTCTCCCGATCGGCCTCTTCCATCTTAATCTGGATATCTCCTGAGAATCCATCCATAAATGAAAGCATCCCGTGCTTCACGGAGTTATCGACTAGGATGTCAATGTGCAGTAATGGGAAATTATCTTTCCGGCTTGCCTTGTTCAAACTATGAAAATTGATACACATGCAGACCTTCCCATGCCTCTTCAGCATAGGCACAATATTGGCTAGCCACTGTGGCTACTTAGATACCATGAGGAATCTCGCATCATACTGCTTGATGACCTCATCTTTGACTTTCAACATCCACTCAGGTAAGAGATGTCCTAGCTTCTGCTTAACCGACTTCATATCAGGGTAGAGAGGCAACTCATGCTCGACCAAATCGGTGTGTAGACCAGGCATGCCCTCGTACGACCAGGAAAAAATATCTTGGTATGACCGAAGGAAATCGATCATGCTTTTGCTCTCTTCAAGAGATAGCGACATTTCGATTTTGGTAATTCGGGGAATCTCCTTAGTCCCTAGATTAATGTCCTTAGTTTTTTCAACAATGGGGGTAGGGCCTTGCTCAAATTCTGCAAACCTATCAAGGAGCTCATTGGGGAGCTCCTCTAAAAGGATATCCTCGTCTAGACTCATAACTCCTACCTCTTCTTATATTTCTACAGGAAAGGGGTTGATTTTACGTGGGACGAGTGCTTCGATTAAGGCATCTTTTTATGGGATTTTATCTGAAATTTTAAATGACAATATTTTTAGACTTTGTATTTTTTTTAAGTTTTTGAGATTTTGTATTTTTTCAATGTTTTTGAGCTTTTGTATTTCTTCGGAGACGAACCCTTGGCAGCACGAGTCTATGTATATACAAGGTATTGCCTGCCAAGGGCTTATCTAACATTTTATAGGTTGTTTTTTTTTGGGAAACGGGTGCCAAATGTTAGGCCACTCCCCGCTTCCAGGGTTTAGGGAAAAGATGCCCAGTTCCGTATCTGAGGGGCTACTCCTTTACCTGTTTGGATGGAGGGTGCTTACTGATATAACTCTTCATAGTCAGTCACCATCATGTTGATCCCCATTTCGTCTAAGATTACATGCTCAAACATTAACATAGTTTTGTGGTGATTCACCACAGGAGGAGTTTGTTCAGGCACAGGTCGTCGTTCCTCAAAGAGGGATAACACGGCCAAGTCTATCTCGAGGCTAGGAAGGGTGATGTAGGGATTGATGGGGTGGACTGGTGTTGTGGGCTTATGTGGGGTCAATTGGGTTTTCCCGTTCCGATCAATCTTCACAACCCCGACACTCAAAAATGAATTTCTGATATGAGGCCTGGGCCGAGGTTTCTCCTCTATGTGGATCCCCCTAGCTTTTATAGCTGTTGTCGCACGGTCTTTCTCCATAGCCTCCTGCACCTCTTCTTCCGTGGGCTTGTAACCTACCCCAAACCTTACTTTCTGACCGCCCTTAGCTGTGACGGGCTCCTTCCTTCCTTGTAATCTGGGCTAAGGACCCCTTCCTTTCTGATAGCCCCACTTTTGGAGCATAGCCACTACCTCTACCATTCCACCTCCGACTCTTAGAATGATGCCCTCGATGGGCTCCGGGAGTATTGTTGACAGCTCATATTCGAAATTGTAGAGGTCAACGTCCTCAGCGATGTGCGGCACATCCAGCACATTAGGCTTTTCAACGCTGTTGGTGGCCTTTTCTTTCTCACTGTGCCCCTCGCCAATGATTGTGATGATCTTATGCCTAGATGAAAATTTTAGTTTCTGGTGCAGTGTGGAGGGTATGGCTCCGACTTCATGCAGCCACGGGCGCCCTAATAGTAGATTAAATGAGGATTTAATGTCCATTACCTAAACAATATGCAGAAGGTTAATAGCCCAATAACAGCTCAAGGTCAACTTCTCCCATTATCTCTCTCCTGGTATTGTCAAAACCTTGGGCGCTGGTTCTCGTGGGTCTCAGCATACAAAGATCTACCCCAATATTAGTGGCAGTTCTCAGCGAGCATATGTTTAATGCATACCCATTATCAATCAAAACAAGGGGGATAATCATATTTCCAGACTCAACGATTATATTCAAAGATTTTGAGTGACTACCTCCTTCCTTAGGTAAATCGGCATCAGAGAATGAAATGGCATTTGGAGCCATCACTTGACCAATTATTTGCCCGACTTCATCTGAGATAACTTGAAGTGGCACATGCGCATTCTTTAATGCCCCTATTAATGCTTGGAAATGGAGTGGGGACATCATCAATAGATCCCATACAGTAATATGGGCAGGCATTCTTCCCAGCTGAGTCTCTAATATATGTTCTCGAATCATTTTCTCATACAGATTCACAGCGCTATCTTATTTTTCTTTGGTGGGGATTGTGCTGCTGCTGGTGCTTTGGGCTACTTCGAGATCTTCTCGGATCTCGTGACGAAGTCCACTACACCTTCTTTGTTATTTCCAGTGTTGACATCTGTTTGCTCATAATTCAGAGGGACCTGATGCGGATTATAGGTTGGTCCCAAAATCTAAAATGGCACGGCTATTTGTATCGGATGCTCTTGCACTGTGGGCTCTGGAGGTGCGGGTAGCACTTGATTTACCTCGGTGATAGCTGGTTGGGTGGCAAAATTGGGCCAGATGGGGGTGGTGAAGCTTGTGAGTGGTGGCACTAGGGGAAAAGGGGTCAGGTTAGGCCGTTGGTAGCTGATGGGTACTGGCAGGGGGTTGAGGGTATGATGGGCTATCGGGTAATTGACAGGGGTAGTGGTGTATGGTTGATATACATTTATATGCACATAATTGATAGGAGTGGGTGATGGAAAATAAACCCTAGGATCTAAGGGCTCAACTCGTGGTGCTGGGCTAGGAAAATAATCTGATAAATTTAGGGGTTCAATTACCCCAATATTTCTTTCTTCACAGTTTCTTGGAAACGGTGCCACATAGCTCTCGCAATCACTTATGTAGTTCAATTGGTCAAACTCGAACTCTTCCTCCCATTCTATCATCCTGATGGTGGGTCTAGGACCTGCTCCTCTGATAGGTTGTGGTGGTAATGTCACTTGATGGATGTTTGTGTGCTGGTTTGCTTGAGAAGTTGTTGGTGGAATTATTTTCTCGGCATCGATTAGATCTTGGATTGCATGCTTTAATAGAAAGCAGTGATCAGTCAGGTGACTCAACCCCTAATAAAAGTTACAATGAGTATTCAGGTCATAGTTATTTGGGATCGGGTGAGGAGGAGGTTGCGATTGATAAATAGTAACTAATCCCTTTTCTATTAATAAAGGTAAAAGTACACTTAGTGATTGCCCTAAGGGCATAAATAATTGGTCGTAACGGGCTCTCCTCTGCTCCAGAGTCATTTGCATTCCTTGACCATTCCCTGCTCCTTGCATCTGCTCAATTCTGACAGGAGCTAGCTGGTTTTCTTGGAATTAGAATGGGGTTATGTTATTATTGGGCCTAGTATTAGCAATGTTCTAGATATCAGCCCCAGTTCTTTTTTCATTCCTTTGTTTTGAAAACCTTTTGACCCCACTGGTTCCACTTGGTATATTTTTGTTCAAGCGACTCTCACTGATGGAATCCTCACAGCGATTGGGAATCCTCACAGCGATTGGCATTCCTCACCAGATCAACAAAGCTGACTGCTGCTGGTACACCAGATCACTGGTAGAGTATTCTTGGAGATCATTTTGATCTATTTATCATCAGGTATCCTGTTTCTAACCTGAGCTGCATCTGCTCTCCATCGCTCTAAATTATTGCTGAAGGTCTCATTTGGGTTCTGCCTCACACGGGCTAAGTCCGACTTACGCGGCTCAATGCCTATATTGTAGACATATTATTCCTGAAACAGGTGTGTGAAGTCCTTCCAAGTTTTCATCATAGATGGTTCCAAAGATCTAAACCATCTCAAGGCTGGATCAATCAAACTCTTTTGAAAGACCTTTATCAACAGTCTTTCGGCCCCTCCATATTGGCACATGTCCCCACAGAAGGACTTAAGGTGTACGATAGGATTGCCGGTGCCATTGTACTTGTCAAAATCAAGCATTTTAAATTTGGGAGGCAAGGGGACCTCAACGAATAGACACAAATCTGTAAAGTTTGTGGCGTGAATTTTGGCACACCCATTTTCATCAACTGCTTCTGTATTTTGTCCAATTGTTCTTATAGCTGCTCTTACTCCTTGGATATGGGGGCCACTTTTTTTACAGTTGGTTGGACTTCACTTTGGGCTACCAGGGGGTGGGAGATTATAGGAGGAGGGTTCAGGCCAGTCAAGGCCCCAGCATAGGCTCCACTATTTATGATCTCGTCCTCATCATACTGCTGGTCTATGTAAGGTGTAGTGAGGGTGGGACTCTCTTGCTGGTGCTTCATGGACTGGATGGGAATGGCATGAATGGGGATTGGGTGAGTCCATTAGGGAGGAGGGAAGGTTTGTTGGGTGATGGGATTTTGGGGTGGGGCCTGATGAGGCCATTGGGTATGGGGAAGAGCTTGAAAATGGCTCAGGGATGTGGGGATAAGGGTTCATTGGGATTGATGTAAGGTATGGGTTTGAGCTGGGTATGAGGGTTGTGAGTGGGTGAAATTTTGGAGGAATTGTGAAGGGTATGGGTGTGAGGTTCCAAGGTTTTGTTGGGCTTTGGTTTGGGCCATGAAGCCTTGGGAGGGTTGGGCCACCAAACCTTGGTCAGGATAGGTTTGGGCCATGGGTCCTTGGTAGGTCTGGCCCATTGGTCCTTAATGGCTATGGGCCATAGGCCCTTGATGGGTGGAGCCCATTAGGCTTTGATGGGTCCGGGCCATGGGCTCTTAGTGGGTATGGCCCATTGGGCCATGGTGGATCTAGCCCATTAGGCCTTGGTGGTCTGGCCCATTGGGCCTTGATGGGCCTAGGTCATGGGCCCTTGGTGGGTTTTGCCCATTGGGCCTTGATGGGTCTGGGCCATGGGCCCTTGGTAGGTTTGAGTTATAGGACTTTGGGCCATGGGGCCTTGAGACATGTGAGGGATGGGGGTTTGGGCCATTGGGCCCTGGGATATACTGGTAGTTGGGGTTTGGGTTGTGTGGATGATGGGGGGTTGATGGGGGTTATGGGGGAATGAGGCATGGAGGCTTGCTAGGGTATGGAATGGATCCATAAATGTGTGGTGTGGATGAGGGGGGATGTGTTGGGAGATCTTCCACTTATTATAGGTTTGGAACATCTCCTCCATCATGGCCATGGAATAGAGATCGGATGGAGATGGGATATTTGATGGTTGGAGGGGTATGGAAATAGGAAAAATGAGGCATGGCTCCGATAAAATTGGGCATGGCCCGGGTGAGGAGTGGGATATAGGGTGGATTGGAGAAATGAGGTGGGGCATTGGTGGATGGATTAGGTATGCATGGGGGAGATGTATGGGGCATGAAAGTGGAAAATGAGAGGGGAAAATTGATCATGGCTTCGGGAAAGATGGGCATGACTTGGGTACATGGAGAGATGTGTGGGGGATTGGATGTGGTATTGGGTGGATTGGGTTGGGAGGATGAGAAATGGGGCATGTGGGTCAAGGTAGAGGATGGGTTTTGAATAGGTGTGGAAGGAAGGTGGCATGGGTTGAAGATGGCCATGAATGAAGGCATGGTTTAGAAAAATAATGGAAAATTTAGACTTTGGGAAGGGAAAATGGTGGCACCGAATGGGCTGGTTATGGTGAGAGTTGAATGGGTGAGGGGGGTAGAATTGAAGGTCTATTCGGTATGAGAATGGGTTGGAGAATGTGGCAGGGATGAGTCGGGATCGGCGTAAGCCCGGTCCATGGCTCACGACATGTCTCGGTATTGGGTTGGGTACGGGTGCCTCGGATGGGGCCCGTAAAGCTTCCTCCTTCTTCCCCTATGGGATGATGGAGGGTACGATGATGCCTTTGTACCGGCACCAATCAAGACTCTATTTTTAATTTTTGATTTTAATTTTTTTAGATTTTTATAAGTGAAAAAGAAATGCGGGTTTCGGGGTCTTTTTAGATTTCCTTCTCGGGTAGCTTCATACCCTAAATAGGTCTCGCGACAATGGCTCTGAAGCACTTCAGAAGAATCAAAGGGAAACCCCTTGATCAATTGAAGGCACATAATCCAATGCAAACAACCTGATCCCCCGAAATGAATAAAAAAGAAGCCACCTTCTTTTGACTGACGAGGGCATATTGGGCGTTGTTGTCGATCTCAAGTGTGCTTTGCTTATTGGTTGGTGTTGAAAATTAATTAAAAACCAAAAACAGAATAAAACAGGGGATGAATCAGCACCACTCGGAAATCCTAGACCTGCAAGATACAGGGTCCTTTGTCGTAAGTTTTGATAAGTAAGAGTTTGTCCCACAGGGAAAGGTGATCTAAGGCTCCAAGGGAGCCGTCTCTAGTAGTCCCTCCAGATCTGTCTACAGATCTGGCAGTCCTAAAAGGAGGGGAGTTTAAGGTCACTTATTCTAAGTACTCTAATAACTAAATTACAGAAAAGATTGGGAGGATGGATGGATTGTGGAAAATAATTATAAAAAGGTGAGAAATATGTTATTGAGCTAAGATCAGAGGAGATTTTGTAACTCAGATTTAGATCTGATGTTATAGAAATCCTGTCCAAAGGCTACATTATCACCTCTGAGGAGAAAGGATCCAACCCATCTCTACTGCCATGACTCCACCCTTAGGGTTATAATCTGTCTACTTGAATGGTCACAGACTATCCCATAGGGGAGCCACTATCCAGGGATGGGTCAGAACACAACAAATAAATCATTGTAGGCACTATTTCATCCAGGCTACCAGCTCAGGAATCCATAGGGAACCTCAATCTCTAATGTTCCATGTGTGGGGCTAAGGCTGGAAAACCATGATAGCCCAGACCATAGAACCAGCAAGCGATTGAGTACAACCTTCGATCCAGCTGTCCATTGCTTGAGAGAAGCTACAATGGTCCAGTCACCAGCCTATAATCTCTATAACCAGATCAGATCCAACATCTGATGGCAGATCTATACAAATATGAGGCAGTGTGCCTCTGTACAATCCCTCACCAGGCTTCTACAAGCTCAGGTGAAAAGAAGAAGGGTCCATCTTGGATCGGTGGATCAGAATCACCCTAAGACTGTAATCTGTCCACTTAAATGGTCACAGACTATCCCAGAGGTTATCCTCCTCATGTAGCCCAAGACAAAACAAGATTATCGCTGCTACCACCATGTTCACCAGGCTACCAGCTCAAGCTCCCATGGGGATTTCAGATCTAGTAGGTCCTGTGGTGGGGCTAAGGCTGGAAGACCATGATAGCCCAGACACACAGGTTACTTGGATCTGAGTGGCCCTTAAAATCAGTCCTCCATTTCTTTGAAACACGACCAAGGCAATGGGGGATCACAAGGCAGCAGCCTTGCACAGAACATCTCACATATAAACAACAATCCCACAAAGTATAAATCCTATTGCAAAACTTCCATTAATCTAACTCAAAAACATATACAAAGTCATAGCGACAATTCTTTGGACTATGGAGAGAAGAAAAGAAAAAGAAAAAGAAAAACTACTTACTGCTAAAAAAAGAAAGAGAAAAGAAAAGCGATCTGAGATAGGTTCCCAGATACCTAAACCTAAGCTAGGCCTGGGTATATGTAGCAGTGGGGTGGCGGCGCATTAGGGTTAGGAAACCCTAATTTTAACGATGCCACGTGGCCTTCTATTGATCCTTGGATGCCTCGGGGCGTGTTTACGGAGATTTAAGCGTGGGAGTGCGTGCCCTAATCACTGGAAATCTCCAGAATGCCCTCAGCTAAAGAGATGGAAATTTAGGTTCAGAGCCTCGCTAGGTAGCTATAGTTTCCCAGACTTCTCGCGTGGTAGCTCATTGCTCTTCGCTAGGATGAATTTGGCACTGAAGCTTCAGCCGTCGCGAGGTTGCCTTGGTTTGCTCTTCAGGCAGTCGTGCGATAGAGAGTTGAGCTCTCACTGGGTTGGAGTTCACGAGTTTGAATAGAAAACACAGTCTCAAGCGTCACGAGGTTGCAATTCGAGCAGTCACGCGGTAGATTAGTGTTCGCTGGGCAGCAGCGCGAGAACTGCGCAATCTCTTCTCTTTACTTGGACTTCGCGAGTTGCCTCACGAGGTTCTTTTGAGTTCTGAACTGTGCGAGGTTCTTTGTCTCACTCAATCTTCGCGAGCTTGGCTTTGCCTTCGCCAGGATGCTTACTTTCTTGAATCGCGTGCGAACTGTGCGAGGCATTCTTCTTCTGAGAATTGTACCCCGCGGCGATTGCACAACAGCTGCACTTGAAATCTTCTAAAGCTCTCTCTCCTCAGCTATCTTAAGCGACCTTCACGAGATTGAGAGAGGTCTACTTTGAACTGCGCAACATTGAGCACTGTGTTCTACTCTTGAGCTTCGCGAGAGCTGCGCGAAGTTGAGTTTTTGAAGCTCCCCAGTCATTCATCTGCGCAAGAGGTTGCCTGTAAAGCCTTGGGAAGCTCAGCTGATCTGCGTGAGGCTTCAAGGTTCATTCTTGCTGAGGGGCATATGGTGCCAAAGCTGGCTCCATAACAGGATTCTTGGCCTTATTTCCCTGCTGATTATTTCCTGAACAAAACACTTAAGACTAGTTTATTAGGTGTCTAAAGGTTTAATCAAAGGTTAAGTTAAGGGGTGAAAAGTGGTACTTTTCAGGTCTTAACAGGTGTCGAAAGTTGCGGGGCCTAAACAGAGGCACTAACATACTAATCGGGGAGTCCGAGGGTGAAATATGCCACATATCCGAACTGTTGCTGCTCAAAACCAGCCTGGTGCAACTATTAGTGGCGCCAAAGCAAAAATTCCATATTTAAATCTGGCGCAACTAATAGTTGTGCTAGTGTTCTTTTAGAACATTTTGCATTGGCACAACTATTAGTTGCGCCAGACTAAAAGGGCTCTCCAGTATCATTAACAGCAGCAACCTCAGTTTGGGATGGGTCTCCAAACTGGCTTTTGGTGGAAGCTAGGTTTCCTGGGACCGACTATTTGAATGATCTGCTCTCTTTCTCACCGAACCTAAGGGTTTAAGGCCAAATTGCATTCATTATTGCTCTCTATTTTCCCAGGTTTAAAGCTTTGAATGAGATGGTTACCCACCCGATATACCTCAAGTGTAAGTACCTTTCTTAGGTAGTTGGTGGGCTGGGACTTTTTCGAATCATCACCACTAGGGACTGCCATCCTACTAAGACCCGGGTGGTTGTATGTATGCCTAAATAACCCAACCCTTTAAAAACTACCCTGCAAAAATTAATTTAGATCCCCTTTGTTGGTTTAATTTTATTTTTCACATTTAAGGGAATTTTCTTAAGTTCAAAGATCGGGGGTGATGATCCCGTGCCGCCTCTACGGGCTGACGTTCACTTTTTGTAATATGATTGCGGAAACGTAAGTGGGCACGTAGGCCCACCAAAAGGCTAAGGCACTTTAAATGACGTAAAAGTAAAGAAATTTAGATGCAAAGTGCAAGTAGGACCGCCAATCGGCTAAGGCACTTAAAACGATAAAAATGTAAAGAAATTGAATGACGGTGCGCAAGTAAGCCCGCCAAACGGCTAAGGCACGTAAATGACATAAAAATAGAGGTAAGTAAAATGACGTAATCGGAGGGGTGAGTAAAAAAAATTAAAAAACAGTAATAAAGGTTAGTAAAATAAAAAATAAAGAGGCCAAGTTCAAGGGAAAGCTCTACTAGCTACTCCCCAGCAGAGTCACCATCTGTGCAACCGTGGGATTTTTGACGATCCCGTCGCGACGATGCGCTCGCTAGCAAAAATATAGAGTCACCACCCGGAGTTTTTAGTGTCCTTGGAAACCTAGATCATTTTTATAAGCACCAAAGTGCCACAAATATAACTCTGAATCTGGTCTACGCCAAAGGCTGTTGGGTAGGGGCTTCGGTTATCGATTGGGAAGATGTTAGGCACCCAATCAACCTGCTTAATGCTGTCTCTACTAATGGCCAAAACAAAAATAATATAAAGGAAAAGAAAAAGGCTTCCTCTTGTCCAAATGCGTCTTAAAGTATTATTCGTGCCCCTCTATTCCTACCAAAAATTCGGCGGCGTAACGGCACAAATGAGAGGATGGAGGAATAACCGAGAAGGTAGAGGAATAGGGGGGGGAGCCGGAGCTCTCGGGCCCTTGTTGCACAGTTGGGGAGCATTGCACTGGCTTGCATTGGTAAGCTTTTGAAGGCTTGTATGATAAGAAATGGGGTTCTAACTCCTAAGGCTTGATAGCTAAGAGGTAGAGAGGGAAAGCTAGGAGGTAACACATACCTAACCTAGAACTTTTTAGTGAAATGCTATGGTCTAAAGGAATTTTTAGAATTCTGGAATTTGTATGGGAATGGTGCACTAGAGGGGAGAGAGAGAGAAGGGATTTCTTAATCTCTTAATTGTAAATTTTTTCAAGCCTTTGTAAAGGGAGGGATGCCTCTCTATTTATAGGAAAAAGAGAGGTTAGGAGGGTGCTTAGAGGCTAATTGTGATTAGCAATTAGGTAATGGGCCATCTAAGGTTTCCTAGGGTTTTTGGAGCCTTGAAATGTGTGAAGAGTTGCTCCAATGGTGGATGATGCGGTGGGGCTTTAAGCCACTTAAGGGGTTGCACATAGGTAGTAAATGGGTGCAACAGAACTAGCAAAACACACGCCAAAGGTCAAGATGGTCAACAAGTCAAACTCAATCTCAAGTTTCGAGGCAAAGAACTAGAGTCACTATTCATATGCCTGGCGTAACTAATAGTTGCGCCAGGCATATGCACAATAAAATAATGCATGAACAGTGCATGGAAGTTGGCTCCCCAAGGTGGGGTCCACATTTGTAACTGGCGCAACTATTAGTTGCGCCACATCCCTAGGGAGGTTCAGGTGATATGACCATTTTTCCCTTCAGTTTCAAAATGCGATATCTTCTCTCACACAACACCGATTGGGGTGATTCTTGGCCTGTTGAAAAGCTGAGGACTTCTACCTTTTAATGCCATAACATTTGATTCTAGTAGAAGGTCACAGATAGTCCCAATATACCACTCTTCATCCATTGCTCGGAAAAGCTAGGTTTAAGTCCGTAATGGGTTCTAAGGGCCGGGGTGGGTTTCTAAGAATTCGGGAAGGTTCCTAAGGGATCTAGGGTGATTCCTAAAGGTTTGGGATAACTCCTAAGGTTTTGAAAAGGTTCCTAAGGGTTCCATACATGCCATCAAAAGCTCAGAGGTGCGCCTCTCTCGAAATGTGTCTCGATCGAGCCTTGGGCCAAATTTGAGTGTCTACAGCTTCCTAATCAAGGAAGATTTTATAAATTGAAGTCAATGATGGAAATTTTTTTCAAAGGTTAGCTTTGGAAAGCAAAAATTCAATCTCTGGTGGGTATAAAATCATACCCAACATCTTAAAAAGGAGAAGCTTGTGGGCATTACCTTGGTCCAACTCAATCCGTTTCACAACATCCTACGACATCTTGTGGCCCCACAGAAGCCCAAACTCAAGCCCACACTAATGCTGAGGAAGTCCTGTTGTGGATAGCTGACAGCTAGCTGCAACATGGCAATATACAAACACAATTACTCCATAAACTCCTAGAATCCATTACACAGTTAGAAGCTTAGGCTGAGCCACTAACCAATTGGAATACCATGAGAGAGAGTAATTATCCTTCCTCATGGCCAGTTGGCACCCCAGGAGGACATACCCTTACAGGAGGTGCATCAACTCCCCTTGATCGTCATTAAGTTCTTTCTGAACCTGTCGAGCTACCGACTCACCCGTAGCAAACAGGTGTAACATATGTACATAAATACTTTTGAAATAACTCTTTTACAATTTATACAATATCACTGAATCGTAAAAGACTCCTTTCTTTATTTTATCACTTAAAGTGCATGGATTTATGATTTCTCATGAGTTTAGAGTCCAGTCGTAGTGAGCACGATTTGAAGCGTCATAGAGTCTCTGTTGCTCTATAGAATCGCAAAAGACAATTCTAGGGAACAATCAATTCTAGTAATCAATCTCATCGGTTACATTGAAAGTAGAACCCATTTAAATATGTAGAGGAAACAAACAAACTTTTCATTCAAGACTACCACATCCCAACCACCCTAGCCTAGAAACCTACACATAGACATTTACTCGAAGTGACGGTTCAATACTTTTCACTATAAATTCACACCCATACATTAACTAAAACCATCCCACAACCTTTCTCCTTTCTCCTTCCTTCGTCCTTAACCCTAAAACCCCATGACAAAAGAATACAACCCTGGTGATTCTAACAAAATACTCGATAAAATCCTTGAAAAATACAGAGCCGAACTCCTGGTAGTAGTATGCAAAGTAGAAAAATTGAAGCACCAGCAACCCGTCCCTGATGTTGAATCATCCACCGAGACTACCCTTTACCCTAAACCTAACCCAAATCTGAAACCACATCCTTAGACCCCGCTTCCCAGCCTTTTCACTATCACAACCCACCCAGAATGCCACTTCCTATACAACAAGGATGGGTTATAATTTCTAGTGTCATGTCCCATCCCATCCTTGATCTCCACGCCACTCATTTCCATTGCTCATACCTCCTCCTAGCTTGCGTTACAATCTCTTCATAAAATCTTCGCACGGGAGCAGTATAGGCTGAATGGGGGCTGATATGTGTCATCTTCTAACTCTCCTCAACTTCTTTCCGTAACTGCACTAAGGGTATAATTGCTAAATCAGGGAGGGATTTGGAAGGGCATGGGGAAGTATTCCAACAGCTCTTGGACTAGCAACCCTCCAAAAGTTGGAGCCGCTGGTGTTGAAAGGATGATGAGACTTTGATTGAAGGTGATTAGAAGCCAAGGACTGATGTTTATCAAAGACCATTCATCTCGGACTTTATTGCTGGCATCTTAGTATAGTGTGTGTCTAGATTTTTCTTAGGATTTCTTTTTATGTAATTAATTTTCTTTCCATATTTCTATAATTAGTTCATATATATAAACAAAGTTCCTTTCTTTTTATTTGTCATTTTTAATTTTTATATAGTGCTACTAACATCTAACTTTTAAGTTCCATAAAATTAGAAGTATTTTCTCCTAAGTGTTGGGGGAAGATTTTTGATTATTTTTGCAGATTATAAACCCGATAACTAACCAAGTAGTAAAATAAGGTAATATTTTTTTTTGTATGTCCCCTGTTTTGCACAATGAGGACATTGCCCTATTCAAGTTTGGGGGGATGATCGGATATGAGTATATTAGTATAGTAGTTTTTTTCTCTTGTTTTTCACATTTTAAAAAAATTTTATAATTTGTTTTTAAGAAAGTTAATCATTATATAAGAATTATGATAGAAAAATTAAAAATCTAAAATTCTTAATAATCCATCATATAGTAGTAGTTCAAAAATCAAAATAAAAATAGTTACAATTCAAGTAAAGCACCTTTAGAACATTGTATCAAATGAATGTTTGAAACTATATGATTGATCTGAACTGCAAATATTTTAGATGATAATTTCAAAATTATAAAACCAGTGAGCTACAGAGCCTATTTCCTTTTTTATTATGCAAAAGAGAGACTGTTTTTATTCATGCTAAAATTTTTCTTTGAACTACTCTATTATTGCTGTCAAAATGAAATATCATATGGCTGACTTAGAATCAGGATATTCTTTAAATATGATGATTTATTTATTTAAAATTGTCTATTAAATATATGAAAACAATAAGAGATCCATACTAGTAACTTGTGAAAATGACCAAAGGCCATCTTTTGTTAAACCAGAGCTAAAAAAGCCAAAAATCCTAAAATATTTTATCCTTTGAACCCATATTAGAAGCTTAAAAACTAAATTTCTTTATACCAAAATTTTATAAACCTTTAACCATATGTGCTGCCCAAAACTTTTAACCTTTAACCCTTACAATTTCTAAGAGTTTAGAATGTAAAAGAAAGGGGAGAAGATGGAGTGAAAGAAGTATGCACATAAAAGATAAAGGGTTTGCTTAAAAGGGTACAAGTAAGAAGAAATAGAATTATATGAAAATATGGGAGAATAGAAAGAAAAATCGTAAACCATGATTTTATCAAATGAAGAAAATCGTAAAAGATGATTTCATAAAATAAAAAAAAAGAAGAAAAAAGCTTCCAACATAAGAACTAGGATTTATATTAGAAAAGAAATGGGAAGAAGTTATCCAAAGTACGAATACTTACTGAAGCTGGAATGAATAGAAGAAGAAGAGAAGGAAGAGCTAAATTCTCATAAATGATTTTAAATCCTCTTTATCTTTTTTCTTTTAAACCTTCTTAAAAACCCAAAGCCCCATTACTGGCCGAAGGAAAGACCTTTGTGATTTACGATTTGCAAAAGTATGAGTCTAGTAGAGATATATGAAATAGATTCTATGAATGAATAAAAGAAGTTATTTGAATAGAATTGATTATCCTTTCTATGAGATTTATTTTCATATATATACAATATTGTGAGAACCCAAAATTTCGATTATTTTTTAGGGTATGCCAATAAGTGAGAGTTTGGATGAAAATATTTTCTAAAAATTACTGTTTAAAAAAATCTATGATGAATAAACTTTTCATTGATATGCACGCACTCCACACTATATTGAATTGAAATTATGGAGTTCTGATAAAGGAAGATTACGATGATGGAAAGCTAGGGATAAAAGATTTGAAATTTTTTTGAAGTAATGAACATATAATGAATAGCTGAGTAATTAGTAGTGTACAAAAATTAGTTTATATTTTGAAAATTTTCAAGTTTTGAAAAATATTTTGAAAAATTAAAAAAAAAAAAGAGATTGGAAGTTTGCAGGTAACTTCACTGAAAACCTTTAGGAGACTACAACTCCTCCACTAGGGATCAGCTAGGGCATTAAAGGCTTGTTGCATCTGTAAAATTCAATCGTGCTCCTACGAAAGTGGCATTTAAATTTTTAGCCTAGGATAAGTTTATTTTCTTGTTTGTTAGGGACTAGCAAAGCTTAAGTTTGAGAGTGTGATCAGTTACATAATTTACCATTTTATCACCCTTAACTCAGTGATGCTAGGCTTTAGTTTGTTACTAATGAATTATTAATGTGCAGATATTAAAGATAAACAATAAAAGAGAGCCTAAGTGATAATATTCATCAAAATGAACTCAAATAGCAGTAAGAATGATGATTAAGCGCATAAAGATAATTCGCCATTAAAGAAAGATAAGAAATCATAATTTTACGATTCTTTAAAAAGATAATACAGAGAGGAAAAACAATCGTTTGTAATAGAAAATCGTTTAGAGACCAAATTCAGTATGGATGCTAAAAGTAGAAAATCGTGATTTACTATTTTCCAGATAAAGAAGAGAAATCGTGTTCTACGATCTTTTGAAAAAGGATTACGATTATATAAAAAGAAGCTTTCCTATTTACTAATACTACTGTTGATCACGTGAGAACTATCACCGCCATGAACAGAATTAGAAGTCTCTTAGAATTAGAAGTTCAACTGATCACGGATCTGAGATTGATGAAGATATACTCCGAAGGACTCTGCTATTGAAAATTAAAGGTCATTCCAGAAGCGCATCAACTAAAGAAAGAAAGAAAAGATAAAATTAGAAGTATAGTTATATTAGGATAGTTTTTACTTCTTTTATTAGATTTAGAACTTGTAAACCGACTCCTTATGATTTATAAATAAGAGAGCCCGGTGTAGGAATAAGCATCGAAGAATTTTAGCATCAATTGATGCCTGAGGTTAGATTTTCTTCAGATCAAAGTAGTGTAAAATAGTTAGAGTAGACTAGACATCCAAGGTTTCTCAAGAAGCAATTGACGACTGCAACTGAGTGATGAAGGTTAGAGTAGATATCTGTAGTTTCTCAGAAGTAATTGACGATTGCGACTGAGGGGTGAAGGATATATTTTACTCTGCTTTTTAGTTTAGATTTTATTTACAACTTTGTAATCATCTTCAAGTTTTAATTTGAATTGACGACTCAAGTTAGAATTTGCAGATTAGTGTAATGGTTTTTTATTTTCCATCTTCAATTTTCAAGTTTGGTTGACGCCCAAATTTTAGGACAGATTTTAGGAAGTTGTTGATTAGATTAAATCTGTATTGATAGTATTTTAGTATTGATTGAAGCCCAATGTTAGGAGACTAAAAATATAGTAAAATGGTATTATTTAATTTCATAAATATCCAATAGCTGAAGATTGGGATTGACGACCTCAATCTAAAGAAGGAGGATTTAGATTTATTTTATGCACTTTAGATTAAAGCAAATTTTTTTATTCATATTTCTCCTTTAGATTAGTTCTTAAAGATAAATAGAATTATTTAAGATAAGAATATAAATATAAGATATAAATAAGAGATAAGAGATAAACAAACTTCCTCATGGGAACGATCCTATGCTAGTACTATGATTTCCATTATGCGCTTGCAATAGGCTAAGACTTTAGTTTAAAATATATATACATAATAATTGAAAAGTCACCAACCTATAAGCACTCGTACTTATAAATCACTCAACAGAAAGATTTCGCCTATTGACCAAGTCTAGGGCGTAACCACCCTAAGGAGTGGGTAAGAGCTAGATACTGGAGTTAATATGTCAATAGATGTAGGAAACGTGAGGCCAGCTAGAGATAACAACTCAATCAGAAATGGACCCGAACTTGAGGTTCATCCATAGCGCGAAGAACTATCTTCCCCTTAAATAGATCGCTCCAAGACTACCAATGAGGTACCATACGTGCCTAGAGCACCTTTCCCCCAAGCCTTGAGCAGGCCATTACCTTTTGACACAAATAGTACGCAGATAAAGGAGATGATGGAAACATTTAAACAAGAAAAAATAAATCTCCCACTCTTAGACGCTATCAAGCAAGTTCATGCGTACGCTAAATTCCTCAAGGAACTTTGCACCATTAAGAGAAGATTGCGATCTTATCTTTCAAAGAAAGTTTTCCTCACTCAACAAATTAGTTTTATGCTCAACAGTGCAACCCCTCTTAAACAAAAAGATCCGAGAGTGCCTACAATCCCATGTGTCATTGGCAACCACACCATTAATAAGGCGCTCCTGGATCTTGGAGCAAGTGTGAATCTGCTCCCTTATTTGGTTTACCTTGAGTTAGGTTTGGGGGAGTTAAAACCTATATCCGTAACTGTTCAATTGGCTGACCGGTCAGAGAGATGGCCAGTCAGGATCATCAAGGTTGTTCTGGTTGGTATGGAAAACATTTTCTTCTCGGTTGACTTCTTGGTCTTGGATATGCAACAAAATCGTAACATTGCTAATAATATCCCCATTATTCTCGGCCGACGCTTCCTAGTAACTGCCAATGTGTGCATTAATTGTCGAACGGGAGTGATGGAAGTATCTTTTGGTAATATGAGAGTTCAGTTGAATGTTTTTTCTGCTACACAAGGAATACCCTCCGAGAAGGATGAGGATTGTTTTCTTATAGACGATTTTGCCAATTGTGTGGAAGAAGCAATGCCGACCATGACTCTCAAAGACCTGATTGCAGTAGTTATGTGTTACTTTGGAATGGATGAGTTGGAGATCGAATCATCAGTTGCAGAGGTTAATACGACAATAACTCTCCCTAAGAGTTTAAATACAACTCCATGGACACCTCGTTTTGAAGCACTTCCTCCTTCAAGTGGGCATTTGATAAAATCTTCAATAGATGAACCACCAACACTAAAACTAAAGAAGCTACCTGACAATTTCAAGTAAATTTTTTTGGTACCAAATGACACTCCCAGTGATTATTTCTGCCACCCTCACAAGTATTCAAGAAGGCAGGCTCACTCAAATCTTGAAAAAACATAAGCGTGCAATTGGATGGTCCATTGCAAATCTGAAAGGTATTGACCTTTCTACCTGTATACATTACATTCACGTAGAAGATGATGCCCATCCCTCTCAAGAAATGCAATGCAAACTTAATTTGAATATGAGGGAAGTGGTTATGAAGGAAGTTCTAAAGTTGCTCGATGCAAGTATGATCTACCCTATCTTTGATAGTAAGTGGGTCACCACTACCCAGGTTGTACAAAAAAATCTGGCATCACTGTGAAAGCTAGTTCTTATGGAGAGATGGTCACTGTGAGAGAAACAGCAGGGTGGAGGGTCTGTATTGACTACCGCAAGCTCAATACCATGACCTGCGAAGATCATTTCCCTTTACCATTTATTGATGAGATCCTTTTGGTACATTTACTTACAGGAGGATGCCCTTTGGACTAGGCAATGTACATACTACATTTCAACGATGCATTATGTCAATCTTCTCGGATATGGTGGATAAATTTTTAGAAATCTTTATGGATGATTTCTCTTTCTTCGAAAATTCTTTTGATTTCTACTTACAAAATCTAGAGCTCATTCTTCAACGATGCGAAGACACTAACTTAGTCTTTAGCTGGGAAAAAAGTCACTTCATGGTCCGTGAAGGTATTGTCTTGGGCCATGTGGTCTCTTGCCAGTGGATTGCAGTGGATAAAGCTAAGGTTGATCTAATTACAAACTTGCCTCCGCCTTCATCAGTGCAACAAATCCGATCATTTTTGGGCCATGCTGGATTTTATAGAATGTTCTTTAAAGATTTTAGCAAAATTGCCCAACCTTTGTGCCGCCTTTCGGCATAAGGCGTTCCTTTTATTTTTGATAAAGCATGTCTTGACACTTTCCTTAAACTTAAAGAACTATTATCTACCATTGTTGGGATATTTCAGGTGCTGTTTATTTTCTTAGAAAACATAGTGGTGAAAATTAATCAAAGCAAAGAGGGATGGAAGAACATGAAAACAACACTCTAAAAATATACACAATCCTGCAAGATCCAGGGCCTATTGTAGCAAGTTTTAAAGTAAGAGTTTGTCCCATAGGGAATTATGATCTAGAACCACAAGGGTGTATGGTAGGCCTCCAAATCTGTCAATCCTAAAGAAAGGGAGTGTAGGGGTATCACAACTAAAACTAAAACTAAGAAATAAAATGTAGTCCTAAACTATAGAAAGGGTTAAAAGAAAGGTGATGATGGTGTGGTAAAATAAAGAATAAAATGGTGAGAAGTATGCAGCTAAGGTCACATCAGTCATGCAAGTAAGATCTAGAGCTGTCTTTGTAGTAATCCTTCAGATGGCTACAAGCACATCTATAAGGTAGGGGAATCCAACTCAACTCCTGTTACTTAAATTGGTCTCTTATGTCTATAATCTATCCACTTAAATGGTCACAAACAATTCAAGGGAGAGGATCAAATCACCAAGATTAAACCAGAAAACCAACTTGATCCAACAGAATGGATTGATCTTATGGCTATAGCCTGTCCACTTAAATGGTCACAGACTATCCAAGTGATTTCCTCCAGTCAAAGGGGCCATATCAGAACATGAACACCATTGCAGACTCTATGTTTGCAAGGCTACAAGCTCATGCATTCATAGGAGCAAACAACCCTTGAAAACTCAATGGAAACCACAGGTGAATAGAGGCTATTTGGAGACTTAGATGCAGCTGGTCATTGCTACAAAAGGCCTGTAATTACTCAACTCACAAGTCTACAATCTCTATACAAGATCAGATCTAAGAGCCTGATGATGGAAATGTAAAATAGAGGGTGGCTTGCCTCTGCAGTAATCTCTCACCAGGCTACAAGTTCAAGTGCAGAGAAGAAAAATCTATTCTTAGATCTGTGGTTTGAAACCAGCTTTAGGGCTATAGTCTGTCCACTTAAATGGTGACAGGCTATCCCAGGGGTTATCCAAATCACAGGTGACTAAGATAAAATAAGTAAACTGCTGTTGTCACCATTGTTGTAAGGCTACAAGCTCAAACAACAATGGGAGCATCAAATCCAAATTGATTTATGTCAGAAACACAGATAAGTAAGGATTCAATCAAACTATAAAAATGACATTTCATTGCAATAAATATACTTACAATGGTGCCCTCAAGAAAATAGCCTATGTAGAGCAAATCAGAACAACTCCCAAAATTTATATAAAATCGCTTGCAAAATTGAAGCAACTAACCTAGCTGTTTACAAAAAGGGCTTAGCCAGTAAATGCTGAGCTAAGGAGGGAAGAAAAATGGAGAAGATGATCTAACCCTAACCTTAATCTGACCTAAGCTCTCAGCAAAATTAGGTTGAGTAAAAGATGAAAAATTACAAAAACATTACAACTTATATACATTGTTTTACTGTCTTTGCCAATAAGAAAACAGAAGAGGAAACCCTAATTTCTGCTTAAAGACGTGGCCCAATGGAGACCCATGGATGCCTTGGGATGTGTGAAGTTTATCATAACCTCAGAATGTTTGCCCTATAAGTGGGGAAACCCCAAAGTGTCCCTGTGTATGGATGGAGAAGTGGGGATCCCAAGCTTCTCCCAGATGAGTGCTTAATTTGGCCTCTCGTGAAGCTGTCGCGTGGTTGATCTTGCAGTTGAGTTAGCTTCACCAGGCCCCTTTTGCACTGAGAAGAAGAGTTCATGCAGATGGTTCTCCAAATTGTTCAAGTCGTGAAGCTCTCGTATGAATGCTTTTGTAGCTCGCGTGGCTTCACGCCAGAATGGAATTGGCCTCTCGCAAAGTTGACATTGGCTCAAGTGTGCGCAAGACAGTGTGAGAGATTTGTGAGAACATTTTCTGAAGCTCCTTCTTCTTGTGCTGCGTAAGATTTCCACTAGAAGATACTATGATGGATGCTCCAACTACGTGAGATGCTTGCGAGACTTACTTTTGGGTGAATTGGGCTGTATAAGAGCCTTGTGAGCATGCTTTCAGCTGTGTGAAAACTCTTCTCTGCATTGTTGCTATTGTGCACAGATTGTTACAATAGTCTCCTCTTCATGAGTCCACTCTTCTTTCATCTGCTTCACTTCTAGTGTACACTTGGGCTACCAAAATGATAACCAAGGTGTATACCACCATGGTGTATCCTCTATTCTTGCATCTGCTTCAAGGCTTGGCTTTAAAACTCTCTTCTTTGGCCTTCAAATGAGTGGACTATTGTACTAAGCTACATTTTTATTACTAACTACAAAACACACTCAAAATAGAATTACTAAATGGCTTCAAGGAGTAGTAAAGGCTAGGTTAAGAGGTAAAAAATAGTATTTTTCAGTACTTAACACACCCCCAAACCTTATCTTTACTAGTCCTCGAGCAAAGCAAAATTTAAACAACTACTCTAAAAATTTAAATGCCACTTTCATACGGAACACAGATGCATTTAGCTTATGTATCAAGCCCTTTAAACCCCTAGGTGATCCCTAGTGGAGGAGTGAAGTCTCCTGAGGGTTTTCAGTGAAGACACCCACAAACTTCTCAACAAAATAGTTAACACTAGTGCAAGCATGATCAAATCAGTTTTCAACGAATAGAGTATTAGTTCACCTTTGATCTTTCAAATGTTAGGAGTGTCGAGATTGAATCCCAATAGTTAACACTTAAATCATGCATGTATACTCATCAAACCAATTAGCTGGCATCAAGAAACACGGTGTGCAAACCAGTACTAAGCTTACCAATGATTCAAAAATTAGGTTCAAACAATGCCCAATAAGTTCTATCTCAGACCCAATGCTCACCAAGGTTTCCTCTCACAAATGAATTTGAAGGGTGTTTTTCATTTCACACAAGCTCAAGAACAGTTACAGCCCCCAAATGGGTCTGCAAGCATGAGCATAGGCAGTGCTTCTAATTTCTGGCGTCATCTACATCTTCTCACATAGATCAGGCAGCTCCTTGTCTTCACATGACAGTTCACTTCACTTAGGATCAACAAGGTATTTTCCAAGGGTTGTAATGTGGCTTATGGTTGAGTTTTATAAAGAATGGAGGGGAAAAAGGGGGTTCAAAAACTGAGAAATCAGCAGGTGTAGGAGGTGATTCTTGACATCACCTTCTTGAATTCAACATACTTCATCGTTATTAATATTTTTCAGATTCAAAGGGGCCAGCTTCTCTTCTTTCCAATTTTTTTTTATGAAGGTATCCTCTTGACTTCTCTTTCCTTTTGATTTCGATTTTTGTTTTTATTTTCATGAATTGCCACCACAGAACCACTACTACACTTCTATTCATATATTGCTTCTCTTTTCCATTCAAAAAATGTTACACTCAGCTTGTCTACTTTCATCTCCTTCTCCTTTACCTTCTAAAATCTCTGAGTGAGGGGGTTGACAAGTTGAGGTGTAGATACTCTGGTGTATCTTGAAGAAGAATTAATTTGAAGGCTCAAAAAGTGTATGCAAGAAGGGCAGCTTCAATGGGTTGGTACTTTTAGGCTCAAACTATCCAAATGAAGGCCTTGATCATCTCCTTAATGTTGTGCATATTGCCAAAAGTTTCAACTTAGAGGTGCCTAACTTCTAGTGAAAAGGGCTTGACTCAGTCAGTCCTTAGAGCAGAAAAGATTTGCCATATACACTCTAAAAAAATTTTATAGGCCCAAATCTTACTAGGTATGGTCTTCAATTGAATTCTTGAGCATGTCCTCACCTTTTCTCTCCTCACTAGTTCACTAAGTGCTGGTTAAAAAAAAATCTTGATGTTCACCTCATGGCAGTATTGAATATTTAATGGTTTCAGTGTTAACAAGTCTACACAAATTTTAAATTTCCTCATTTTCAAAATTTCTTAGGCGACCTCCACTCTATTTATTTCCTACTTAATACTACTGCACTTATTTATTTATTTAACTATCCCATTGGCATACCCTGCCACACCCCCAAACCTATGAGGAACGTTGTCCTCACTGTTTCAAAGTTACATGTAGATCGGTAGCAGGGTATTAAAACAGAAAAAAGCAAGTCCACTAATCAATTACAAACAAAAGAAGAAATGTAGAACAATTATAAAATGGAACACAAATAGATAATTTTATTAACAAGAAATATGTACAAGATACTACAAGTGCAAAAGACTGAAAATAGACAATAAATGACAAATAGACCTAGAAATTAAAATCTAATTACAGACAGGTTGAACTACATCCTATAGCTAATCTAAATCTAAATCAGAGCTTGACAAAGTAGTTGGGTCCTAGTGTTGTGATCTCTAATGTGCTTACTTTATGTGTTGGTGGTAAAAGTAATTTAAAATCAAAGTAAAATAGGGGATGGAATCTGCACAACTGAGAAATCCTAGACCTGCAAGATACAGGGTCCATTGTGGCAAGTTTTGATAAGTAAGAGTTTGTCCCACAGGGAAAGGTGATCTACAGCTCCAAGGGAGCCATCTCTAGTAGTCCCTCCAGATCTGACTACAGATCTTGCTGTCCTAAAAGGAGGGGAGTTTAGGGTCACATATTCTAAGTATCCTAAGGTAGCCTAATGAATTAATTACAGAAAAGGGTTGAGAAGATGGATGGAGTGAGGGACAATAAATATAAAAGGGTGAGAAGTATGCTATTGGCTGCTGGAATTTATGACTCAGATCTAGATCTGCTGGAATAGAAATCCTATCCCATGGCTACATTATCACCAACGAGGAGAAAGAGTTCAGCTCATCCCTGTGCCATGATCCAATCCCTTAAGGTTATAACCTGTCCACTTAAATGGTCATAGACTATCCCATAGGGGAACCACAATCCAGAGATGGGTCAAAACAAGTTAATCATTGTAGGCACTATTTCATCCAGGCTACAAGCTCAGGAATCCATAGGGAACCTCAACCTCTAAAGCTCTATGTGTGGGGCTAAGGCTGTAAAGGACCATGATAGCCCAAACACATAGAACCAGCAAGAGATTGGGTACCACCTTAGATCTAGCTGTCCATTGCTTGAGTGGGATTACAATGGTCCAGTCATAAGCCTACAATCTCCATACACAGATCAGATCAGCCATCTGATGGTGGGTCTATACTGATATAGGGGAGTCTACATCTGTACAATCTCCTACCAGGCTACAAGCTCAAGCTCGGAGAAGAAGGATCCATTTTGGATTGGCGGATTGGATTCACCCTAAGGCTATAACCTGTCCACTTAAATGGTCACAGACTATCCCAGAGGCTATCCTCCTCACGGAGCCCAAAATAAAACAAGAATATTGCTTCCACCACCATGGTCACAAGGCTACAAGCTAGGCTTCCATGGGGATTTCAGATCTAGTGGGTCCTGTGGTGGGGCTAAGGCTGTATAGGACCATGATAGCCCAGACACACAGGTCACTTGGATCTGAATGGGACCTTAGAATTAGTCCTCCATTGCTTTGAATCACAGCCAAAGCAATGGCGGATCACAAGGCAGCAGCCTTGCACAGAGCAACTCACAAACACATGAATCCCATAAAAGTGCAACACCCAATCACAAATTCTATTAATCTAAACTTAATAAGCATACAAAGGAATGGCCTGCAGGTGCTGGGCCATGGAGAGAAGAAAAAGGAAAAGGAAAACTACTTACAGCTACAGAAAAATAACACTACAATGCTAAAAGCAAAACAGAGCAAAAACTGAACTCTTCCCACCCTCTTAAACCTAAACCAGGCTTAGGTTTATATAGCAGTGGGTGTGGCGGCACGTTAGGGTTAGGAAACCCTAATTTTAGCGATGCCACGTGGCCTATTAATGATCCATGGATGCCTCGAGGTGCATGCACGGAGATTTAAGCGTGGGAGTGTGTGCCCTAATCCTTGGAAATTCCCAGAATGTCCTCTACAGAATGATGGACGTTAGAGTTCAGAGTTTCACCAGGTTGCAGTCGATTCCCAGACTTGTGGTGTGGTAGCTCTGTTCTTCGTGTGGTTGAATTTAACATTAGAACTTCAGACGTCACAAGGTTGCAGCTTCTTAATGCTTTGAGCAGTCGCGAGGTAGATAGTTAAGCTCTCGCTGGATTGGGCTTCGCACAGTTGGATTGTTACTTGTGAAAAGCGCGAGAACTGCGTGAGCATTCCATTTCACTTCGTGGGGCTAACTCTGGTTCGCGAGGCTGCTTTCTTCTTGAACCGTGCGACAGCTTCTTTTCTTGATAGATCTTCGCGAGGATCCTCGCAATAGCATTGAGGCTTTTCTGAACTGCGTGGCAGGTTCTCTTAACAATTGCACCCCGCGGCTACCGCGTAATAGCTGCACGGAGAATCTCCTGAAGCTCTCTCGCCTCAGCGATGCTGAGTGAGCTGTGCAAGGTTGATTTCAGGTCCTCTTGAACTGCACGAGACTGCGTGACCATTTACTCCTCAACTTCGCGAGAATTGTGCGAGTTGTGCTTCTGAAGCTCTTCTGTTACTCAACTGCGCGAGCACTTGATGTGAAGTCTTGGGAAGCTCGCGAGGACTGCGCGAAGTATAGTTTTCTGAATCCTTTGAAGCTTTGTGGAAGCTACGTGAGACTTGTCTCAGGTCTGGATTCATGGCTCATTCTTCTAAGGGACTTCTGGTGCCAATCATGGGCTCCTTAATAGGATTTATGGCCTTATTGTGCTATTGTTTATTATCTACAGAAAACACTTAACAAACCTTTATTAGATGGATAAGGGCCTAATCAATGGCTAAGTTAAGGGGTGAGAAGAGATACTTTTCAGGTCTTAACACACCCCCAAACCTAATCTTTGCTAGTCCCTTAGCAAAGCTATATTAAATCAACTACAGAAATTAAATGCCACTTTCATAGGGAGCACGAATACATTTAGCATATGTATCAAGCCTTTTAAACCCCTAGGTGATCCCTAGTGGAGGAGTGAAGTCTCCTAAGGGTTTTTAGTGAAGACACCCACAAACTTCTCAATGAGACAGTTTACAAAAGTGCATTATTATCAAGTGAGCAGTCAAGAAACAGAGTTAGTTCACCCTTGAATCATTAAAAATATAAGAACTTTAAACACATTGGCTGCACAGAAATTTAAACAGCATAAGCTTCTTATGAAAGCACAACATTTCCAATCAATTTACACCAAAGAACAATTAACATGAGTGTTAGCACTGAGCTCATCACTAGATCAAAAATTAGGTTGTAGATCATACTTAATGCATTCAAGATCAGACCAAAAACTCTCCAGGGCATACTCTCATAAAGAACTGTTGAGGGTTTCATTTTCTCTCAAGCTCAAGAGCAGTTACATCCCCCAAATGGGTCTGTAAGCATGAGCATAGGCATAGCTCAAGTTACAGCATCATTGATGATCCTCACCATAGATTGGATAACTCTTTATCTCCACATGACAGCTCACTCAACTTTGGATCACAAGGGCTTTAACTGGGCTGTAATGTGGCTTATGGAGTGGGGTTACAAAAAGAATGGAAGGTTGAAAAGGGGTTCAAAATTGAGAAATCAGTAGGTGAAGGAGGTGGTTCATGACTTCACCTTCTTTAATTCAACTCCTTTCATCTTCTTTGAGGTTTTCAGATTTGAAGTGATCAGTTTCTCTTCTTGATTTTGATTTTGCCAATGAAAGTTTCCTCTTGACTCCTCTCTTACTCCTCTTCATTATTATTTTTCTTTCTTTTTTATGCATTTTCCTTCTTTTTATTTTGTTTTTGCTTTACTGAAATGCCACCATTTTCTCAGAGTGATCAGTTACCATGCTGCCAGAATTTGAGGTACTTCTTCTTTCTTCACCTAATGTTGACCATAGCTAGTCCATCTTCAACTCTTGTTCCTTTACCTTCTGAATTCTCAGAGTGAGGGTAAGGTTAAATCAGATACATAGGTTCAGGTGCAAGTACTCAGGTGTATTTTTGAAGAAATTTAGATTTAAAGCTCAATGGGGCTGTGGACAAGGGCAGTTGCTTTAAGGTTTGTCTGTTTAGGCTCAAACTGTCCAAGAGAAGGCCTTGATCCTTTCCTAAGTCTCATGAGTGCTGTCAGTTGTTTCAACTTGGAGTTTCCTAACTTCTAGTGTGCACAGTGACTCAGCCAGTCCTTAGAGCTAGAAGAAATTGCCTTAGTTACTCCTCAAAGAAGAAAATTTTGGATAGGCCCAAATCTCACTGGTTATGGTCTTCCTTTGAATTCTTAAGTATGTCCTTACCTTTTTCTCTCTCTAGTGATTCACTAAGTGCTGATACAAGTGAGTTTCCTTGGTGATCTCATCATGGAAATGTGAAATTTTAAAAGTTTATACTGTCGAAAGTTTGGAAAAAATTTTAAATTTCATTATTATTCTGATTCTTCAGTGAACATGGTTCCATTTCCATCTTACTCACAAGGTTCTACTGCACCTAGGTTAACTATTCCATTGGCAGGATCTGCCTGCCACACCCCCAAACCTATGAGGAGCATTGCCCTCACTGGTTCAAAGGTGGGCGTGCAACAAATTTATCATCAGAGAAAAGAAAGCAGCAAGAATGAAAATAAACAAAAACAAAGAACTTCATAGAATAAATAACAAGAAAAGAAAATTTCATTAAGACTAAAAAAAAAAAGGAAAATTACGAAAAGAAAATTGTTAAGAAGAGAGGGGAGAGGGATCAGGGATGTGGGGGCTGAGAAGGTGGTGGAGGGGGTTGAGTGGAGGGGGCAGGGGATGGGGATGGTTCTATCTTTTGTTTTTTCTTCTCCGGCTGGTGCATGTCCTTCTCCTCCTTCGCCAGGATCTGTAGAACCTCCTCGTATTCATCCCAGAGGGGTTGTAGGGGCGGTTCCAACCACATCGGGTAAAACTTGTTAGGCAGAGCATTAGGCTTGTCATCTGCCATTGTTTGGACTAGGGAAGGACCGCTAGGGTGAGAGGAGAAAGGATGAAATGAATATGAAAGGGACACCCTGTGTATTTAAAGACGAGGATGGTGGATGATGAATCGGTGTAATAACATCCAAGTTGCTGCAATTAATTGAGAGTGAGTTGGGAAGTGGAAAGTTACAGCAATCAGCGTGGGAAATGACAAATGCATGTAACTCGCGCAGCTGGTCAAGGGGATCGCAGGATAGGAACGGAATCTCATGATGATGGATGTTGCAGCATGCAGTGCACGAGAGGCTCTGCATGATTTGTTAAAACTCGCGACGGTGTAATAAATACTCTATGTGAATTGCGCGAGAGCTTCCCAAATCTCAATTTGGAATGCGCGAGGGCTTAGTACCCAACATGGAGCAATTCATGCAGTGTAGCATACTCATCAAAAATATTCAAACAGTATACATTCAATTCAAAAATCAGCAAATCGCAGAAGAAGAAGTAATCATACCAACCCACATAAACTCTATCAAACTCAACAGACTCAGAGCCCATCGAGACACTACAATTTCCTAAAAACTATTGAAGAAACGAAAGTAGTATAGTACAACATGGACACAACTGTGGGTCAGGTAAAAGAAGGGGTCCCTTGAAAATGAATAATGTTCGTAGGGTCGGCCGGTTTTTCGAGATAAGGCTTAAGCCTCTGACCATTCACTTTCAAGGTCCGCCCAGATTTGGGATCCTTTATTTCCACAGCACCAGATGGGGAAACATTTAAGACAATATAAGGACCTTCCCATCGGGATTTTAGTTTTCCAGGAAAGAATTTTAGTTTGGAGTTAAATAACCAAACCTTGCCACCAGGTACGAAGCTTTTTCTCAGTAAGCCCTTGTCAAAGAAAGCTTTGGACCGTTCCTTGTAGATCCTGGCATTGGCGTAGGCATCCATCCTCAGCTCGTCCAATTCAGACAGCTGCAGGGACCTGTGATGACCAGCAGAAGTTAGGTTCATATTTAAGTTTTTAATGGCCCAATAGGCCTTGTGTTCTAACTCTACTGGGAGATGGCAAGCCTTGCCATAGACCAGTCTGAATGGGGACATTCCAATTGGAGTCTTATGGGCAGTCCTATAAGCCCACAGTGCATCATTGAGCTTATCAGCCCAATCTCTCCTGTCAGTCCTTACTGTTTTCTCAAGGATGTGCTTGATCTCCCTATTAGAAATTTCAACTTGCCCACTTGTCTGTGGGTGGTAGGGAGTAGCAATCCTATGGCTCACAAAATATCTCTAGAGCAAGCTCTCAAAATTCCTGTTGCAGAAATGGCTACCCCCATCACTGATAATAGCTCCAGGGGTTCCAAATCTTGAGAAAATGTGTTGCCTTACAAATTTGAGGACCACTTGGTTGTCATTGGTTCTTGTGGCAATGGCTTCTACCCATTTGGAAACATAATCCACTGCCACTAAGATGAAATGGTAACCATTAGAAGGAAGAAAAGGGGCCATGAAGTCTATGCCCCATTCATCAAACAGTTCGACAACAAGGATGGGCTGTGAGGGCATTGAATTTCTTTTGGACAACCCTCCTAATTTTTGACATCTCTCACATGCCTTGCAGTGTGTATATGCATCTTTGAATAAAGAAGGCTAATAAAAGCCAAATTGCAGGACCTTGTCAGCTGTTTTTCTTCCACTAAAGTGGCCTCCACAGGCATTTTCATGGTACATGGCCAAAATACTGGGGACATCACTTTCGGGAACACATCTTCGGATGATTTGGTCTGCACAGTACTTGTATAGGCAAGGTTCCTCCCAAAAAAAAAATTTGACCTGTGAGAAAAATAGGTCTTTGTCTATTTTGGTCTAGTGGGCAGGAATCTTTCCTATAACAAGATAATTCACAATGTGGGCAAACCAGGGGACCAAGGATTGGATTGCAAATAATTGCTCATCCGGGAAGGCATCATTTGTAGGACCATCAAGACACTTCTCCAACACAATTCTGGACAAGTGGTCAGCCAGCACATTTTCCACACCCTTTTTGTCCTTGATTTTGATGTCAAACTCCTGCAGTAGGAGTATCCATCTAATTAGCATGGGCTTAGCATCTTTCTTGGACAATAGGTACTTCAATGCTGAGTGGTCAGTGAAGATTACAGTTTTAAATCCCAGCTGGTAGGATCTAACCTTGTGAACAGCATACACCACTGCTAGAAACTCTTTCTCGGTTGTGGTATAATTCAGCTGAGCTTTAGCAAGTGACTTGCTGACATAAGCAATGACCACAGGCAACTTATTCTTTCTTTGGCCCAAGACAGCACCTATTGCCAAATCTGATGCATCACACATTAATTCAAAGGGCAGGGTATAGTTTGGTGTCTGGAGCACAGGGGCAGAGGTAAGGCAGACTTTCAAAGTCTCAAAAGCCTTTAGACATTCAGCCGAGAAGTAGAAAGCCACATCCTGGCAGAGCAGGTGGCACAATGGCTTAGCAATTTTACTGAAGTCCTTAATGAACCTCCTGTAGAATCCTGCATGCCCAAGGAAAGATCTGATTTGTTTGACTGTTTTTGGAGGGGGCAGATTGGCAATGAGGTCAACTTTGCCCTTGTCTACCTCAAGCCCTTCCTTAGAGACTACATGGCCCAACACAATGCCTTGTGTTACCATGAAGTGGCTCTTTTCCCAGCTTAAGACCCGATTGGTCTCCTCACATCTTTGCAAAACTAGGCTGAGGTGTTGTAGACACTGGCCAAAACTGTCTCCATAGACAGAAAAATCATCCATAAAAATCTCTAAAAACTTATCAATCATATTAGAGAATATGGCATACATACACCTCTGAAAAGTGGTTGGCGCATTACACAGCCCAAAAGGCATCCTTCTGTAAGCAAAAGTGCCAAAAGGACAGGTAAAGGTGGTTTTCTCTTGGTCTTGAGGATGCACAGGGATCTAGTTGTACCCTGAGTACCCATCAAGAAAACAGTAAAAAGCTTTTCCAGCCAATTTGTCCAAAATTTGGTCAATGAAGGGGAGAGGGAAGTGGTCCTTTTTGGTCTTAGAGTTGAGCTTTCTATAATCAATGCAAACTCTCTAGCCAGTGGTCTCCCTAGCTGGTCTCAACTCTCCATATTCGGTTTTAATAACTATTATGCCAGATTTCTTAGGCACCACTTGGATAGGTGCCACCCAGTTAGAATCAGAGATGGGGTAAATCACCCCTGCATCTAGAAATTTAATGATCTCCTTGAGGACCACTTCCTGCATGTGAGGATTTAACTTCCTCTGCAGTTCCCTGGAGGGTAGTGATCCCTCCTCAAGATGAATCCTGTGCATGTAGATTGATGCATCTATTCCTCCCAGATCTACAATGGTCCAACCAATTGCCTTTTTGTGCTTCCTCAAAACTGTTAGTAATTCCTCTTCCTGCTCATTGGTAAGAGAGGAGAAGTTAATCACAAGGAGCTTATCACCTTTCTCTAGGAAGGCATATTTTAATGTTTCTGGAAGCTTCTTGAGTTCCAGAGCAGGGGCTTGTTGGGTGGATGGCAAAATTAGTGCATTAGTGGTTGGAGGAAGAGGCAACAATGTAGGTTTCCAAATGGAATGCTGCACTGAGCCCACAGAAGACTTCAATGTAGTCATGTCTTCTGTTATCACAGCTGGGCTTTCTTCCTCCACCATATCCCAGACTTTAACTAAATTCTTGGCAGTGTTGCTCCACTCCAGCAGAGTGGGCAATTCTTCATCCAAAATTTCTTCTAGTACATCCACTGCAAAGCTCTCCTCATTGTCCTCTTGAGGGTACTTTGCACTGTTGTACACATTCAGCTCAACTTTCATATGTCCGAAAGTTACCTCCATGACTCCAGACCTGCACTGAATGCATGCATTGGCAGTGGCCAAGAATGGCCTGCCCAAGATAACAGGTATGGGATTAGTACTTTTGCTGTAGCCCATGTCCAACACTAGGAAGTCAGCAGGGTAAAAGAATTTCTCTACCCCTACCAAGACATCCTCAATCATTCCCATAGGCCTCCTCTCAGATCTATCAGCCCTCATTAGTACAATGGGGGTAGGTTTTAGCTCCCCCAAACCTAGCTGCAGATATACATTGTATGGCAGCAGGTTAACACTGGCTCCAAGATCTAAAAGGGCCTTCCCGATTGTATGGTCTCCAATTATGCAGGGAATAGTGGGTATCCTTGGATCTTGCAACTTATCAGGCATTGATATGTTAAATACTAAATTCACTGTATCAGTTGCAAAGACTCTTTTGGACACATGGCCTCGAGCTTTTCTCTTTTGGGTACCGAGGTCTTTCAGGAACTTTGCATAGGCTGGGACCTATTTAATTACCTCAAGCAGGGGCAAATTAATTTTCACCTGCCTGAAGGTCTCCATCATTTCCTCCATCTGGGCATTCCCTTTCTCAAAAGGGACAGGACCACCCAAAGCTTGAGGAAATGGAAGCTGAGGTACTACTGGTTCCTTAGCTGCTAGCCCATGACTAAACTTCAATTTTTTTCTTTTTTCTTGTTTTTCTTCCTACTGAGGCTCAACTACAGCCTCTTTATTTTTCTCCTGCTGCAGGGTGGCAGGCAATTCTTGGCTCTGTGTTCCAACAACATCCTCATCAAACTCATTTGAATAATCTACAGAAATGACCTCTGTTGGTCTGTTACCCACATGGTTGTCTATCAGCCTGCTAGACCTTAGGGTAGTGACAGCATTGGTTCCCTCAAAACTTGAGGAAGCTTCTTCAATTAAAAACTGACCCTTGGGGTTAGCAACCGGCTGGCAGGGCCACTACTTCTCATCTCTCCTAGCCAAGACATTTGAAATTTTGCTTATCTGTTCTTCCATTTCATGGATGCTCTGACCCTGAGAATTCACAGTCTGAGCCAAGGACCCCAGGTTTTGCAATGAAGTCAGGACCTGGTCCTCGAAGGAAGCATTTCTTGGCTGAGGTTGGTGTAAGACCAATTGATTCTATTACTGATGGGGCTGTTGTTGGTGTTGGAAACTAGACCTAGGGGCATATCCCTTATTGAACTGCTGTTGTGGCCTTTGGGGTAAAGCCAACATTTGCTGGGGCTGCATATAATTGTCTTGCCTCCACCTCAGATTTGGGTGGTCTCTCCATTGGTAACCAGTATTTTCGTGCTGGTATCCATATGGCTGTCTGTTGTAGCCACCAAATTGTTATTGGCGAAAAGATTGCGCAGCAGCAGCATGTTCCAATACCAATTCAGGATATTGCCCTGCAGATGGACATTCCTCTACTGTGTGTTGTGGGGACTGGCATATCAGGCATGCCTCCACCACTTGAGCAGCCTTTCTGGGTTGCATCACAGTCAATAATTTATCAAACTTCAAAGAGAGGTTTGCCATCTGCAGCTACAGGTCATTGTTCCTAGACACCTCATAAACTTTTCCTCTTGACGATGCAGTCCTCTTGACGATGCAGCAGGCTCCACTTTTGACACAGACTCCTAACCAGTTCTTGCCAGGGATAGCTTTTGAAAAGCATTTTCACTGATTACTTCAAACAATTCCCATGCCTCATCAGCAGTCTTATGCATGTAGGTTCCACCACAAGAAGCATCAGCCATATCTCTATTTTTCTCATAAATCCCATTGTAGAAGCTTTGTACAAGCTGCCAGTTTGGGATCTTGTGGTGGGAGCATTGTTTGAGCATTTCCTTAAACCTATCCCAGGCTTGATTAAAATTCTCAGTTGGGGATTGGGCAAAAGCAAGAATTTCCTTCCTCAACTGGCTCATTTTGGTCTTAGGGAAGAACTTTCTCAGGAACTTGGTTTGTAGGTCTTTCCAAGATGCAATGCTATTGTTGGGAAGAATAGCCAACCAGGTACTAGCCCTATCCTTCAGAGAGAAGGGAAAGAGCCTGAGCCTAGTAGCCTCAGGTCCCAAACCCATGATATTGAATGTGGTGCACAAGGCCAAAAATTGGTCATTATGCTTGTAAGGGTCCTCCTTCCTAAGCCCATGGAAAGAGGGCAGCATTTGGATGATAGAGGTTTTTAATTTCATAATTCCCCTGAACATCAAGGAATTGAATGCTAAATGGAGAGTTATAGTCATCTGGAGCATTCAACTCCTTGAGAGTTATGGGTTGTTCTTCACCAATGAGTACTGTCTCGGATTCAATTGGGGGCTCTACTGTTGTGTCTGTTTCTTCTAAGCCTTCTACCCCTTTCTAGCTCAGGGTTGAAAGGCTCTAAAGTAGGACTAAGAGATCTCCTACCGAGCATACAAACACACCACCAGTAGGGACAACTCCTTGCAAGTACATTGTACTTGACTCAAAGAATTTATCTACAAATTTATAGCTATTTTAAGAAAACATAAATTTACAACTATCCTAAATACTGCTATGGAAATTGTAAGAGAAATAGACAGAGTTTCAAAGGTTAGAGAATTTGCAAACAGAAGTAGCTACTCTCCAAATGCAGTCCACTGTCCTCCTCTGCTGCTGTCCAGATCTGCAAGAAAGATTCAAAATTACATCAGCAGTATCAATTATTCAAAGCTACAAAGAACACTAAAAATATAAAAACTAAGGGTCTACTAATAGATCATCTTTCCCCGGCAACGGCGCTAAAAACTTGTTGCGATCTCCAATGTGCTTACTTTATGTGTTGGTGGTAAAAGCAATTTAAAATCAAAGTAAAATAGGGGATGGAATCAGAACAACTGAGAAATCCTAGACCTGTAAGATACAGGGTCCATTGTGGCAAGTTTTGATAAGTAAGAGTTTGTCCCACAGGGAAAGGTGATCTACAACTCCAAGGGAGCCATCTCTAGTAGTCCCTCCAGATCTGACTACAGATCTGGCAGTCCTAAAAGGAGGGGAGTTTAGGGTCACTTATTCTAAGTATCCTAAGGTAGCCTAATGAATTAATTACAGAAAAGGGTTGAGAAGATGGATGGAGTGAGGAAAAATAAATATAAAAGGGTGAGAAGTATGCTATTGGATTCAGATTTGCTAGAATTTATGACTTAGATCCAGATCTACTGGTATAGAAATCATGTCCCATGGCTACATTATCACCAAAGAGGAGAAAGAATTCAACTCATCCCTGTGCCATGATCCAATCCCTTAAGGTTATAACCTGTCCACTTAAATGGTCACAGACTATCCCATAGGGGAACCACAATCCAGAGATCGGTCAAAACAAGTTAATCATTGTAGGCACTATTTCATCCAGGCTACAAGCTCAGGAATCCATAGGGAACCTCAACCTCTAAAGCTCTATGTGTGGGGCTAAGGCTATAAAGGACCATGATAGTCCAGACACATAGAACTAGCAAGAGATTGAGTACCACCTTAGATCTAGTTGTCCATTGCTTAAGTGGGACTACAATGGTCCAGTCACAAGCCTATAATCTCCATAAAAGTGCAACACCCAATCACAAATTCCATTAATCTAAACTTAATAAGCATACAAAGGTATGGCCAGCAAGTGCTGGGCCATGGAGAGAAGAAAAAGGAAAAGGAAAACTACTTATAGCTATAGAAAAATAAGACTACAATGCTAAAAATAAAACAGAGCAAAAACTGAACTCTTCCCATCCTCTTAAACCTAAACCAGGCTTAGGTTTATATAGCAGTGGGTGTGGCGGCACATTAGGGTTAGGAAACCCTAATTTTAGTGATGCCATGTGGCCTATTAATGATCCTTAGATGCCTCGAGGCACGTGTATGGAGATTTAAGTGTGGGAGTGTGTGCCCTAATCCTTAGAAATTCCCAGAATGTCCTCTACAGAATGATGGAAGTTGGAGTTCAGAGCTTCCTCAGGTTGCAGTCGATTCCCAGACTTGTCGTGTGGTAGCTCAGTTCTTCGCGTGGTTGAATTTAACATTAGAACTTCAAACATCGCGGGGTTACAGCTTCTTAATGCTTTGAGCAGTCACGAGGTAGATAGTTAAGCTCTCGCTGGATTGGGCTTCGTGCGGTTGGATTGTTACTTGTGAAAAGCGCGAGAACTTCGCGAGCATTCCATTTTACTTCGCGGGGTTAACTCTGGCTTTGCGAGGCTACTTTCTTCC
Organism: Chloranthus sessilifolius; assembly: GCA_021018995.1. Lineage (NCBI taxonomy): Eukaryota > Viridiplantae > Streptophyta > Magnoliopsida > Chloranthales > Chloranthaceae > Chloranthus > Chloranthus sessilifolius. The sequence goes on from CM037596.1 coordinate 48,947,662, forward strand.
TAAACCATGCGACAGTTTCTTTTCTTAATAGATCTTCGCGAGGATCCTCGCGATAGCTTTGAGGCTTTTCTGAACTGTGCGATAGGTTCTCTTGATATTTGCACCCCGCGGCTACTGTGCAACAGCTGTGCAAAGAATCTCCTGAAGCTCTCTCTCCTCAGTAGTCCTGAGTGAGCTACGCGAGGTTGATTTCAGGTCCTCTTGAACTATGCAAGACTGCCCGACCATTTACTCCTGAACTTCGCGAGAGCTACGTGAGGTTGTGCTTCTGAAGCTCTTCTGTTACTCAACTGCGCAAGCGCTTGTTGTGAAGTCTTGGGAAGCTCGTGAGGACTGCGTGAAGCATAGTTTTCTGAATCCTTTGAAGCTTTGTGGAAGTTGCGCGAGGATTGTCTCAGGTCTGGATTCATGGCCCATTCTTCTGAGGGACTTCTGGTGCCAATCATGGGCTCCTTAACAGGATTTATGGCCTTATTGTACTGCTGTTTATTATCTACAGAAAACACTTAACAAACTTTTATTAGATGGCTAAGGGCCTAATCAAAGGCTAAGTTAAGGGGTGAAAAGAGGTACTTTTCAGGTCTTAACACCCAGCCATATTTTTCTTCTATTTTCTCATAGTCCTTTAAATTTTCCTTCTTCAAATTTTTAGTGTTGCCAACACCAGCCTTTGACCTTTTGGCAGCTAGTTTCTGTGGCTTGGTGCTAGCCTTTGGCATGGAAGGCTCTTTGATGGGCACCCCAGGTGATGAGGTTGGTGTCATTACTGAGAAGGATTTTTAGAGTGTCTCAACCAGTCTTTCCAATATTGTTGATTTCTGAATTGGCTCTTCATATAACTTGAGGGCTCTCATCAACAATTGCTCCCATTGCCTCTTCTCTACTATGTGATCCAGCTATAATTGAGAAATCTGGGCTAGGAATGGTTGCTTGATTGTAGTGTTGATCTCAACCATTCCTCTGATCACATCTTTCTTGATATAGAGGTTGTCTTTCGTGGCTCTTCTAAGGGTGAAAAATGAGGGCATGGCATATGAAGAAGCCAGGACAATGGATGATGGGGATGGGATAATTGATGGAGGTGGAAGAATGGGTGCTACCTCCTCCTCACTTGGCTCAGTCTTGGTAAAGGCATAGGTAAAGGTAGGTGGGGTAGGAAGGAGGAGTTGTTCCTCTACCTCAAATTGGATTTGTGTGGAGTTAGAGGCCAGGGAGGGTGGAATAAGGATCAGCTCCATAGGTTCAGGTTTAGTTTGAGTGGCAGCAGTTGCTATCACCACATAAGGTAGGGGCCTGAGGTGAGGTGGGTGGGACAATGGCCATGGCAAGGTCCTCAAGAGGAGGATCTGAATGGGTGGGAGTTGTGGCTGTAGGTACTGGGTATGAAGGCTGAGGTTAAGGAGGGGGGGATAGAAACAGGTATAAGTGATGATGAAGGAGGTTGGGTTGGGGGGCTAAAAGTCTGTAGGGTTGAATGGATAGATTGTAGGTTAGATTAGATTGGTGGAGAAGGTGGGTAAGGGGTAAAATGGGTAGGCTGTGGGGAGTCAGGGAGAGGTGTGAACTCATACCTAATGTCCCCAATGATGGAGTCCATCATGGCTGAGTATCCCTCAGTAGTGTATGGGTCTAGGTCATGGGAGGGGAAAAAGTGAATGGAATGGTCAAAGGGGTCTAATGTGTCAGGTACAACAGGTATAGAGGTAGTGGGTTGATCAATGTCTGGTATAGGATGGGTTAATGGAATGGGGTATGGGCTTGGAGTAGGTTGTGGTGTGAGGTCTGGTGTGTTGGTGGTTTGGGGTATAGAACTAGGAGGAGGGTCTGGTATGGTAGTTGGTTATTCAATGTTAGCGGCCATAGGCCTACTATCATCATATGTAAAGGGAGAGGGAGGGTCCGGTATAGGTTGGGCAATTGGTTTTGGTATGGTAGTGGTTGCTGGGGTTGGCTTAGGGATTGGTGTGGGCACAATTTGGGTAGGCTCAGTGGTTGATAGAGCAGTCCTTCTGAAGTATTATCATTAGACAGGTGATAAGGGATGGACATGGTATATGGGCAGTGGTGTTGAGGGAGCTGTCAGAGGGTCTGGGATGACTTGAGAGGGTGTGGGTTGTGGACTAGGGACTGATGGTATAGGGATAGTGATGGAGGCAGGGATGGTAGGCACTAGTGATGGAATGGGGGGGTGGAGTAGGAACTGGCATTGGGCTAGGGGTAATGATGGAAGGTTGAGTGGTGGTGTGTGGGATGGCTGAGTTGGTACTAAGAGCAGTAGGAGGAGCAGCAGCTTCAGTAGCAGCTGCAGCTTGTGCTTCTTGGATGGTGGGGGCTGCTTCTATCTTCTTCTCTTTCTTATTCTTCATGTGTGTCATACTGATCCCCCACAGTATTTCCTAAATTCTACTGGAGGAAATGTCTCAGTTTGTTCCCCCATCTTAAACTGATATCCACCATATTTGAGTCGGCCAGTGATTAGCCTGTTGTAAGGAAGGGCATGAGGTTTTTGCTTCCTTTGTACCTTCTCATGAATGCCCTTCATCCCCTCAAATATCAGTTGGGCTGCATTAATGTAATGCCCCAGGGAGAAGGAATAAATTGCATCTGCTATTGGTTCTCTCCTCTCCTATTGGTGCCCAGAGTAGAACACATTCTTCCCCAGAACTCCATCCATGAACAGTAAGCTGCGCTCCAAATTTGCCCTCTTGATGGACTCACTTGATGCCTTCTTCCCATATGTTATCTTCTTAGCAATTTTAGTGATGGAAGCAGTCAGGGGGGCTCCCTAGGCACTCTCTTGGTTGTAGGCAGCTGGTATGCCTAGGACTTTAGCAATCTCAGAGGGACCCACCAACATTTTACAGTCATCAATTAGAATTAAGAATATAGGGTGTCCATCATCATCCTCTTTCACCCTTATGTTCTGATAAAACTGTTGGACTAACCTAGGGAAGGCTAACTCTAATGGGGGCCTGAGCAAAGGTAATAAGGAGGCCCTACTCAGTATTCTATGGATGAGGCAGTCAAGGGTCTGTCTAAAAAAATGCTCTATCAAAGGTAGTTTCTGGCTCCAATTTAATGGCAGCTAGGAACTCACTAGGAGTTGTCAGTGGGTTTGTCTCTGAGATAACCTCCTTGCCTTTCTTCTGCTTTTTGGACTTTTTAGGGCTTGCAGCAATAGTTCTGGCCCTCTTTTTGGGTGCAACCATTTTCTTAGGGTTCTTTGCTGGGGGTTCAGAGGCACCAGTGCCCTCAGTGGTCTCCACTGTGGAGTATTATGCAATCCTCATAGACTTCCTAGTGGCAACTGCCATGGTCATGGGTGGAGGGTTCAATAGAGCTGTCAGCTCTTCTACAAATGGGGATTGATTAGCCATTTCCACAAATCTAGGGTTTGCCTCTCAAATTCACAACCCTAAATTACTTACAGTGAAATTGATGTTTTCACTACCAAAATTCTCCCACAATCCAACTAGTACATAGACCCAATAGATTACTAACAACCAGCTAAAAGAAAATTGAGAACTTACCCCTAAAAGCTAGGGTTTCAGTTTGACAACTGCACAGTGGATCAATCAGTCTTTTGCTTGGTGCGAAATGACTGGAAGCTGATGTGGAGCAAAGTGACCGGGGCAGAGTGTAAGGACTGGGGTCAAATAGGCAGTGAAGGAGAAGAGGAGAAGAAATGGAAAGGACAACTCTGTGGTGTGCACTAGAAGTTAGGGTAAAAAGGTGAAATGAAGAAAATGCAGCGGTCGCGAGGTATAAATTGAAGAACCCGTGCTTCGCAAAGCTCTTGTGAAGTTATCGCGGGAATGGGATTAAAGGGATTGAGCTGCGCGAGCTGAAATACACTTGAAAAATACTTGTCATGCAGCTGAAAATGGGCTCCGTGACAGGCAAATTTACTTAGAACAAGGGGCTTCGTGAAGTTCATTTCAGTTCAGTCTTCAGGTCATTTGCTAGCAAGCCTCTCGCGAAGTTAGAATTTACACATCAGAGCCTCGCGATCACCTCGTGTTTGCTAGAACAGCAGCTCAAGCGGTGTAGCTAGCCACGCGAGAAAGCTAAAATTGCCTTAATAATTCCTCGCGCAGTTTCCTGAGCTTCACGACAAGGCTAAAGTGACTGCTTCTCAGTGCCAGCCCACTGGCCTGTACACTTAAACTGTCTTGTGCCCTGCCATGGTGCACCAGCACCAAATTTCAGTCACATCTCAACCATTTCACATCTTCTAAACTCATGCCCATTGCATACTTCCTGCCCATTGCACACTCTATTCCACATTCAACAAATGGATCAATTCAATACAAGTGAAGGCTCATAAACTCAAATCTAGACTCTCTAGACACTCAAGCATTAAACATATTATGACAACATACCAAAAACAAACTAAACATAGTAGATTGCAGAATTTTAACTACACACAAGAACACACATAAACAAACAGTTATGGTACATAATTTACAAGGTTGTGGATCACTTATGAGTGGGAGATTCTTGAGGTGGATGGTCTGAGGAGGCTTTATAGATTATTCGATACAAATTTTCAGCCTTTGACCATTCACTTTCATGATCTTCCCAGAAGTGGGGTCCATGATCTCCACAACACTTGATGGGGATGCATGGATGACAGTGAAAGGTCCATCCCATCTGGATTTTAACTTTCCTGGAAAAAACTTTAGCTTGGAGTTGTATAACCATACCTTTGTACCATCCTTGAAGTCCTTCATTAACAGTCCCTTGTCAAAGAATGCCTTAGCCCTCTCCTTGTAGATTCTTTAATTTGCATAAGCCTCCAATCTCAGCTCCTCTAGCTCAACTATCTGTAATTTTCTGTGTGAGCCAGCAATAGTTAGATCAAAATTTAGAGTTTTAATAGCCCAATAGGCTCTATTTTCTAACTCTACTGGTAGATGATAAGCCTTGCCATAAACAAGTTTGAAAGGGGACATTCCTATAGGGGTCTTAAAGGTAGTCCTATAAGCCCACAGGGCATCCTGCAGCTTAAGGAACTATCCTTCCTATCAGTCCTCACAATTTTCTCCAAAATGTGCTTGATTTCTCTGTTTGAGATCTCCACCTGCCCACTGGTTTGTGGGTGGTATGGAGTAGCCACTCTGTGTAACAGAGTACTTCTTAAGCAGTCTCTCAAAGTATTGTTACAGATGGCTCCCCCTATCACTAATGATGGCTCTAGGGGTGCCAAATCTGGAGAAGATATTGTCCTTCCAAAATCTAAGGACAATTGTGTGGTCATTGGTTCTTATGGAAATGGCTTCAACCCATTTGGACACATAGTCCACAGCCACAAGAATAAAATTAAACCCATAGGAAGGAGGAAATGGACCCATGAAGTCTATTCCCTATACATCAAACAGTTCTACCACAAGGATGTAGTGCAATGGCATTGAATCTCTTTTGGATATGCCCCCCATCTGTTGACATCTTCAACAGGCCTTACAGTTCTCCATTACATCCTTAAACAAGGATGGGCAATAGAGTCCACTTTGGAGCACTTTGGTTGCAGTTTTTCTTCGTCCAAAATGACCTCCACATGCCTGCTCATGGCATATTAAAAGAATGTTGTGGAATTCATTTTCAGGAACACACCCCCTCATAATTTGATCTGCACAACACCTATAAAGGTAAGAATCCTCCCACATAAAATATTTGACCTGGGAGAAAAATAGGTCTTTATCCATCTTGGACCAATGGGGAGGGATCCTATCAGCAGCCAAGTAGTTAACAATGTTAGCAAACCAAGCCACAATAGAGTGAATAGCAAATAATTGCTCATCAGTAAAAAAATCTTTAACAGGTGTAGCAGCACAATTATCCACCACAATCCTAGACAAGTGATCAGCCACCACATTTTCTACTCCGCTTTTGTCTTTGATCTCAAGATCAAACTCTTGCAACAGGAGGATCCATCTGATTAATCTAGGCTTGACATCCTTCTTGGCTAGTAGGTACTTAAGGGCTGAGTGGTCAGTGAATACAATAATTTAAGACCCAAGTAGGTAAGGTTTGAATTTATCCACAACAAAAACAACTGCCTAAAGCTCCTTCTCAGTTGTAGTGTAATTGAGCTGAGCTTCTACCAGTGTTTTGCTGGCATAGTTTACCACAGAGGGCAGCATATCATTTCTCTATCCTAGGACAACACCTACAGCCCAGTCTGATGCATCACACATCAGCTCAAATGGGAGAGAGTAGTCTAGGGCTTGGATCACAGGGCCAGAGGTTAGACATTTCTTTAAGACCTCAAATGCCTTAAGGCACTTAGCGGAAAAATCAAATTGCACATCCTAACAGAGCAGGTGGCACAGAGGTTTCGCAATTCCACTGAAGTCCTTGATGAATCTCCTATAGAATCCTGCATGCCAAAGGAATGACCTGACTTGTTTGTCAGTTTTTGGTGGGGGCAAGTGTGAGATTAAGTCAACTTTGGCTCTATCAACCTCAATGCCTCTGTGGGAAACCACATGCCTAACACAATTCCTTGTGTTACCATGAAGTGGCTCTTTTCCTAGCTTAAGACCAGGTTGGTCTCTTCACATCTTTGCAACACTAGGCCGAGACGATTCAAGCAGTGACTAAAACTGTCCCCAAAAATTGAGAAATCATCCATAAAGATTTTCAAAAACTTGTCAATCATGTATTTGAAATAGCATACATGCATCTTTGAAATGTGGCTTGGGCATTGCACAATCTAAATGGCATTCTTCTATATGTAAAAGTGTCAAATGAATAGGTGAATATGGTTTTTTCTTATTTTTGAGGGTACACAGATATTTAGTTATAACCTGAGTATCCATCAAGAAAGCAGTAGTATACTCTCCCAGTTAATTTTTCTAGAATTTGGTCAATGAAGGGGAGAGGGAAGTAGTATTTTCTAGTTTTGGAGTTGAGCTTCCTATAATCAATGCAAACTCTCCAACCAGTGTTCTCCTCGATTTGCATCAACTCCCCAGAATTAGAAGTGACAGCTGTTATGGCTGACATTTTGGGGACCACCTGTATAGGTGACACCCATTCTTAATCTGAAATGGGGTAGATTACCCCTGTATCTAACAGCTTCACTACTTTTAAGACCACCTCTTGCACGTGAGGATTTAATTTCCTCTGCATCTCCCTGGAGGGTTTTGAACCCTCTTCCAGGTGTATTTTTTACATGCATACTGAGTGATCAATTCCCCTAAATCAGCTATTGACCAGCCTATTGCCCTTTTGTGCTTCCTAAGGATATTCAATCTGCTTACTAGTAACAGAGGAAGATGATTACTGGAAGCTTTTTATCCTGCCTGTTAAGACTTGAAAAGTACCACTTTTCACCCCTTAACGTAATCTCTGTTAGACCCTTAATCATTTAATAAATGTGTTTTAAGTCTATTCTGTAGGTAATAAGAAGCAGCTGTAAATAAACCCCTAACCATGCTAAAAAGCCTACTGCTGCCCCAGAAGCCCCTCAGAAGAATTAAGGTTGAACCTAGACAAAGAATTGGCTGCAGCATAGGCACAGCAAAGCAGAAACAAACCAAGAAGAATGCCTCGCGCAGATGTCGCACTGTTCAATTGAACCAGAGAGAATTCCTTCAAGCTTGTTATGAGCTTCAAGACAAAGACACTGGCTAGTCGCGCGGCCTTTCGCGCCGTTCTCGCACGGTTTGATGACTGAAAGAATTGAAAAGCAGACCTCGCGAAGTTCTCATGAGTTTCAGTCATCAGCGCTCGCGCAGAACTCGCGCAGTCTCGCATAGCTCAAGAAAGGATTCTTCAATCGCTGCGCGATTCACTAAAGAGAGAGAGCTCCAGGCACTCCTGCGGGCAGCTGTTGCGCAGTGGCCGTGCGATTAAAACCTTCAAGGAAATGTTCGCGTGATCCATAGGCCTGTGAACACTGCTTCTTCACGAGGATCCTCGCGAGATTCACCAAGGGACGAACCGCGCACACAATTCTCGCGCCATTCAAAAGGAAAGAGCAATCTCCTGACAGCCAAAAGTATCTCGCACTGACCAAAGTATCAATCCCGTAACTGCATGAGTTTCAAGTCAATTCAACCCCGCGACGCTAATTCTACCATGCGGTAAGATCTAAAAATCTTTTCTACCTAGCGAGGATCGGGTTCTAAACTTCTCCCCACTTCTATAAGAGCAATCTAGGAACTTCTAGCAATTAGGGCACGCACTCTAATGCTCCAATCTTCATGCACACACCCCGAGGCATCTAAGGAATAGAATTGGGCCATGATAGCATTGATAAATTAGGGTTTTCCTAACCCTAATTCGGAGAGAGCTGACTGCTATATAAACCTAAGCCTAGCTTAGGTTTAGGGGACTTGACTTCTGTACTCCTTGAAACTGACTGTAGAATTACAGTAGGCTAAGGTTAGGGTTTAGGAGTTTTCTTTTTCCTTTTTCCTTCTCTCCATAGTCCAGTAGTTGCTGGCTATGCCTTTATATGATTATTTGATATAGTTTTAATGGAGTTTTGTAATAGGATCTATTGAATGTATGAGATTGGTGTTTTGTGAGTTGTTCTGTACAAGGCTGCTGCCTTAAGATCCTCCATTGCTATGTTGTATTCTAAGCAATGGAGGATTTCTTTTAAGGTTTTACTTAGATCCAAGTGACCTGTGTGTCCAGGTTAGGCACATTGTGGGCCTTCCCCCACCACATGATCCACTAAATCAGGATCCCCATGGGAGCTTGAGCTGGTAGCCTTGTGAACATGGTGGCTGCAGCAATGTTCTTGTTCTGACTTAGACCTCTGTGAGGAGGATAGCCTTTTTGGATAGTCTGTGACCAGTCAAGTGGACAGATTATAGCCCTAGGATGAGGCCAATCCACATATCTAAGACAGATTATTCTTCTCTGCACTTGTGCTTATAGCCTTATGAGAGATTGTGTAGAGACAGACTCCTCTGTATTTGTATAGACCCACCATCAGATGGCAAAACTGATCTGGCTGTAGAGATTGTAGGCTTGTGACTGGATCACTGCTGTCTTTCTAAAGTAGTGAACAACTAAGCTTAAAAGCTAGTACTCAAACTCTTGCTGGTTCTGTGTGTCCAGGCTAGTGCACATTGTAGGCCTAGCCCCACACACAGAACTTTAGAGGTTGAGGTTCCTATGAATTCTTGAGCTGGTAGCCTGGATGAAGTAGTGCCTACAATGATAAACTTGTTCTGACCCATCTTTGGATTGTGGTTCCACTATTGGATACTCTGTGACCATTCAAGTTGACAGGTTATAGCCATAAGGGATTGGATCATGGCACAGGGGTGAGTTGGATCCTTTCACCTCTTTGGTGATAATGTAGCCATTGGACAGGATTTCTATAGTATTAGATCTGAGTCTGAGTAATAAGACCCATCAGATCTGTACCTAATAGCATACTTCTCACCCTTTTATATTTATTTTCTCACACTCCATCCTCTTTCTTAACCCTTTCTGTTGTTTAGACATTAAGTTACCTTAAGATTTAGATTATAGTGACCTTAAATCCCCTTCCATTTAGGATTGCCAGATCTGTAGCCAGATCTAGAGAGCCTACTAAAGACAGCTCCCTTGGAGCTTTAGATCAACTTTCCCTGTGGGACAAACTCTTACTTATCAAAACTTGCTACGCGCTGTATCTTGCAAGACTGTGTATTTTTAGGCTTGCTGCTCTGTAGTTTTCAATCCACCTTTGATTCATTTTCAATAACCCCATTCTTATCACTGTCTCCAATAAAGTCAGTAGCAAGCACTCTATAATACCATAACAAGTTTTTTACGCCACTGTCGGGAAATCTTGATCTATTAGTAGACTCTAGATTTTTGTATTCTTTATTCTTTAGGAGCTGTACTTGTGAATAATCGATACTGCTGATTGACATTTGGAATTTTTCTTGCAAATCTGGACAGTAGCAGAGAAGGAGAGTATAATTGCACTGGGAGTCTAGCTACCTCTGTTTGCACTTCACTAACCCTCAAAACCTTAGTTTATTTCTCCTTTTAAATTTCCATAGCAGTTGATTAGGATAGTTGAAATTTTGTTAAGTGTAATGTTTCTGCGAGTAGTCTTCCCTGTTGTTGGTGTGTGTGCATGTTAGGAAGGAGATCCCTCAGTCCTACATTAGAACCTCCTAACCCTGAGATAGAAAGAGGTAGAAGACCGAGAAGGCACAGACACACCACAGTCGAGCCCCCTATTGAAATTGAGACAATAGTTATGGGTGAAGAGCAACCCAGAACATTGAAGGAATTGAATGCTCCTGATGATTATAATTCTCCATGCAGCATTCAATTACCAGATGTTCAGGGAAACTACGAGATTAAAACCTCCATCATCCAAAGCTTCCCTCTTTCCATGGGCTTAGCAAGGACCCTTACAAGCACATTGACCAGTTCTTTGCCCTGTGCACAACAATCTCTATCGCCGGTTTGGGACCAGGAGCCACTAGGTTAAGTCTCTTTCCTTTCTCCCTAAAGGACAGGGCCAACACCTGGTTGTCTACTCTCCCAAACAATAGTATCACTACTTGGAAAGACCTCCAGACAAGATTTCTCACCAAATTCTTCTCAGAGACCAAAATCAGCCAGTTGAGGAAAGCAATACTTGCTTTTGCCCAGTCCCCAACTGAGGATTTTAATAAATCTTGGGACAGATTTAAGGAGACGCTAAAACAATGTCCCCACCACAAGATCCCTGATCGGCAGCTTGTGACGACCCGACTTTTCCAACCCCTAAGGTATAGGAAAGGCCGGTTCATCAACTTATTGATTTCTCAATAAGCCATAACAAACAGAAACCGACAACATAGCAATAGTCTAAAGACAGAGGCAAAGCATATAATAATCCAAAAATAAAAGCTTCTATAACAAACATTATATCACTGTGAGGAACCAAGAAGAACCACCGGTGATGGACAAACCAATACCTAAAATAGTGGTTCACAATAATGGTTCCTCGAGTGATATCAAAAGAACCAAAATAATGGCCTAGGGCCCAATATTCAAATCAATATTCTAACAAAAGTACAAAAAATAAGGGATCTAGGATCAAGGGAAAAACTCCTCAACTGGTATGTCCAATTCCTCCTTGGGAATGTAATCGGAGTCCTCCAGATCCTCTGACGCAAAGTCAGTCTCAGCACCTGTGATGTATAGTCGAGGGTGAGCTAACAACTAAGCCCAATAGAGGAAATAGATCTATTTGCATTTTATCATAAGTAAGATTTTCAAAAGATAGAAATTGGATCAAATATGGTTTTCAAATGATGCTTTGCAAAACTAAATCTCTAGTTATAATCCTGAGTCAAAACTAATAATCATAAATCTGATGTGTTTCGCAAATCATCTGAATTAGCATGCTTCTTGTCTTAAAATTATAACTTAATTTTATCTCCTAAATTTCCTATAGCATGAGAGCGGACTACATGACCGATGGGAAACCCTACTGATCATCATCGTTCATGAACCCATTTTTTGAAGTGCAACAAGCCCCTACGCTATGAGAGAAACTTGCGCCAAAGTTATACCGTCAACACGGTTGGTAGAATCCAGGGCATCGTTCGTATGTACCTCAAATCGAATGCAAATACTAATATATATCAAGGCTTATTATTCATAACATAATACTGATTTTTTGAAGTTCTAATTCAAAGTTCTGATTCAAAATTAACTGAGGTTCTGAGGTTCAAATTACGAAGTTCTTAGTCATAACAAAGTTTCCAATTTTTCGGATTTGTGTCATATATTCAGAGTTTTATTCATACTGTGTGCAACAGAATTCCAAAATTTATGCTTCTTACATGAAACAATCAAAACAGTTTATACTTATAATTCAATGCAAATGAGATATAGGGTTCCCCTACCTCAACAAAGAAGGTTCGAAAGCAAGCATAAGCAGTCCTCACCAAGGACTCCCAATATTCAAAACCTACATATATTAACACTCTCAGTGTTAATATAGAACCAAAAATCAAACCAAAAGTTTGCCAAGCAAAAAAATCTGACAAAAATTTCAAAGCCCAGAAACAGGATAGAATTCGACCCTCGAATTCAAATTCGTGGGTCGAATTTGAAATTGGATGGTCGAATTCAATTTCGACCCTCGAATTTCAAAAAATCACATCAGTCACAAAAATCAGAAAATCGACCCTCGATTTTCAAATCGATGGTCGATTTCCAAATTTGACCCTCGAAATTGGAAATCGACCCTCGAATTGAAAAATCTGCATCATGCACAAAATCTGGGAAATCGACCCTCGATTTCCAAATCAATGGTCGAATTCCAAATTCGACCCTCGAATTTCCCCAGGTTTGTGGCTGCCAAAATTTCCATGTCCGGACTCTTTATTTCTTATTCAACCACATCCATCTAATCTTAAATGAACACACTATACATATTCGAAATAGAAATTGAATTCATAAGACAGAAGGAGGTTTTTAAAAGCCTACCTCTTGTCGGTTAATCCGTTGATCCCATTGCACCAATATTCACGTACGGGAACCACTCTCCAAAGCTTATAGGTTTAACAACTTCAAATCAGTCCATTATAAACCTTCCTCCATTGCACAGATCCTATCGAAACAGTGCCATCCTCTCCCTTATCCTTCTCTTCCACTAGCTCAAACCAATCAAAATTTAAACACTAGGCTAATCAATGGTCGAGATGGGGAGAGTAATTCTCAAGCTTTCTAGATCTAGGATTAAAATGAGGCAAGGGATGAGATCCATAATAACGTGGATGTACTGCATGTGGCACCAGAAGGGCCATAGTGGATTGCATCCGTACATGGATGCCCACACCCCAAGCGTCACGTGCCATGAGACCGATGCACAGTGACGCATGAAAGCAACAAATATAACAAAAACTCACCATAGCAATAGAATAGGAAAGACAAAACCACAAAGATAGCAAACCTACACCGATGGTAAAACCCATAGAGCAACAAAATCCACAAGGAGAGTACATGTCCACAGAAAAAAATCAAACCCACATAGGAAGTGCAAAAGAAGACTAAACATACACACAACATAAGAAAGAGACCCCAATAGGGAATGTGTAACGAAAGGAAAACCCACATAGCATGTCAAACCCATAAAGCAAATATATACAAGACTAAACAAATAGAGTATCCAATCCACATATCAAAACAGAAATATAAAAGATAACAAAAAGAAGGACCACCAGGTCTGAAATAATCCATCCAGTAAAATAAATACAGGCCCCATAATAACAAAATAAATCACACCCCCCCCAAAGTAACACTAAAAATCCCCTACAGCAGATGGACCAGTCTGATCCGGATCGTCGTCCCCACCATTACCGCTGTGACCTGAACCATCCTCTCCGGCTTCAGTAGGCATGCTGGGACCAGCGCCCGATGTCAAAGGACGATAGACGGAGGCACGAATGTCGGCCATATACGTAGTAGTATAATCGTCGGGGAATGCATGCTGCATCAGGTAAGAAAGAGCGCCGTCATGAACGTCCAACTCCTGAGGCATAGAGCTGGTATGCTGGGTGAGCTCCTAGATCTGGTGGCTCATCGCAGTCATCTGGCGCATACACTCCGTGAGCGTAAGGATGTCGCTCTGTGGGGGTGGAGTAGGGGCAGTCGTCTCAAGGGTAACATGTGTAGGGTCCTCATCGTCATCGTCGGCGTCCGCATCAGGAACTACTGCTTCCTTAGGAGTCTTCACAAGTGGATCGTTGGTCTAACCCCAATTGACAAGTTTATACATTTTTCGACCTGCAGTAGATTATGGTTCGGTAGGGGGGATATCATACGCAGGGCCTGCTTGATAATTCTCGATCATAACCGAAATCAAACGAGCATAGGGAATGCCCTTTTTTGGTTTCTTTACTTGTTTCCCCATTTTCTCGTGGGCTTTAATAATTCCTTTTAAAAGGACCTCAGGAGCACTAAACCATCGCTCCTTGTAAGCGGCAAATAAAATTTGTTGTAGGGACTGGTACGCTCGGATTTATGACCAAATGGGTAAAGGGTGGTCTTGAAAATTTTATCCAACAGCCACATAGAATCAGGCATATGTGTGCGGACAATGGATTTATCGGACCCCTGATGTCCTTGCATCATTTGGGTAATCACATCATGAAATAGGACTGGTTTGGGGAAAGGAGGACCCAATCCCATGGTTTTAGGGTATTTCAGAGGACAACATAGTGCCATAGCCATGCCATTGAGATCAAATGTGTAATCTCGCCCATCAATTGAAGTGTAAGTTTTCTTCTCGTCCTCGCGGCGCATATGCTGGTAAAACAGGCGCACGAGACGGAGGTAAAAATGGTCACTAAACACATTGCAAAGTGAAGTCATCTGGGCCTTTTCAAGGTATTCTCCCGCCCACTGAGTGGTTGTTTGCTGATCAAACAACTCGGGGTGAAAAATGTACTCAGTGGTGAAGCTCTTGATACTCCAAAATTCATTGGGCTGTTCAAGAATCAGAGGGGACACATGTGGTGGTATGGGCTCTGTGGGTGGTGGACCCAATTGTATTGGTTGTTCGGCCTGTGGGGCTGATTGTTGAGCTCGGCTTGAGGAACCCTCTTTGGAAGCCGACCTCATCGAGGTAGGGTTTCGAATAGGGGTTTGCTTCGTAGGCCCCATGGAAATAACAATAAAATCTCTCACAGATTGCAAAAAAAAAAAAAAAAAGCTTCACAAGAGAAATGTAACAAGGTTTACCTTGTGAAGAGCCCCAAATCCGGTTCCAAAGGTGAAATCCAAAGTCCTTTGGGCAATTCGAGTGAAACCCCCCTCGATTTCAGCCAAAATAGTGCAAGAAACTCCAAGTCGCCAAAAAAACCCCAAAAATCCTAAGCTCAAACCCCCTGATATGCAAACACGAAATGCCAAATAAAACATAAGCCCCCAACTTAAATCGAGAAAATCGACCCTCGATTTAAAATTCGTGGGTCGAATTTGAAATCGGCCCTCGATTTTGAATTCGACCCTCGAATTCTGCAATTTTTTTTTCTCAGGCCTGATTTTGGCTGAAACTACCTGGTGACTATGCATGGAAAATCGACCCACGATTTCCATTTTCGACACTCAAATTTTTTTATACCTGTGGCCTTAAAATTTTGTCAAAATTTTGAAATTTATACCATGTCTTTGGGTCTAAATGGACCTTCTTTGAGCCCATTTCTTTCCAAACATGGAATCTGACTATGACATTAGTATTAAAGCCGAAATTAATCGTTGAAAAATTACTGAAGTAGCATAAAATTGGCCCGAATTTAATTCACATGACCATAAGTAAGTAATATCCCCGGGTTTGGTCTAAGTCCCAAAATTATGCAGTATCCCTAAAGTAGAGAGTTTTAAACAGGCACAGATTTAATGTATATTGGACCGCCAAAATTACTCGCCAAAATTTATATAAATATTAAACCGAGTACATATAAAAAAGGGCTATATACAAAGCATCCCATATACAGTTTCTTAACAAAATCAATAAAAAAGGCAGGGAAATTGTTCTCGGAGTTCAGCTTCTCGCTCCCAGGTGGCTTCCTCCGGTGTATGATTCCGCCATTGCACGAGAACCAAAGGAATCCTCTTAGTGCATAGGATCTGCTCCTTGCAATCCAAAATATGAACCGGGTACTCAATCACCTTCAAACCATCCTGAAGCTCGATGGGTTGGTAATCAAGCATGTGAGTCGGGTCACGGATGTATCGACGCAGCATCGACACATGGAAGACATTGTGCATGCTTGACAATTGCGGCGGTAGCGCCACACGATATGCAACCTCTCCGACTTGGCCCAATATCTCAAAAGGCCCAACGTACCGAGGACTCAGTTTCCCTCATTTCTCGAATCGCATAACGCCCTTCGTAGGCAAAATCCGAACAAAGACATTCTCGCCAACCTGAAAAATCAAGTATTAGTGCAAAATTTCACATGGTATATATACCAAGTGATGAACACACATTAGTGCAGTTAAACTACCTCAAAATCCACGTGTCTCCGCTTGAGATTGTTGTAGCTCTTTTGACGACCCTGAGCTACTCGTAGTCGCTCGCGAATCAACCGAACCGTCTCTGTCGTGCGCTCTACTATCTCAGGGCCAATAATTAGCTTCTCACCCACTTCTTCCCAGTTCAACGACGATCTGCACCGTTGTCCATATAAAGCCTCGAACGGAGCCATACTAATACTAGCCTGAAAGCTATAGTTATAAGCGAACTCGATCAGAGGCAAGTGTTGATCCCATGACCCGTGAAAATCCAACATCCAAGCTCTCAGCATGTCCTCAATGATCTGGTTCACTCGCTTAGTCTGGCCATCCATTAGTGGGAGAAATGTCGAACTAAAGTCAAGACGAGAACCCATTCCCTACTGAAATCGCTGCCAAAAGTGTGAAGAAAATAACGGGTCTCTGTTTAAAACAATACTAGCCAGTATCCCATGCAGTCTAATAATCTCCTTCAGATATAACTCTGTAAGTCTACTGGCTGTATACGTGGTATTGTATGATAGGAAATGAGCAAACTAGGTTAGCCGATCGACAATGACCCAAATGGCATTGTTCTTCTTCAGTGTTTTCGACAACTCGAGTATGAAATCCATTGAAATAGCTTCCCATGTCCACTCAGGCATAGGTAAAGGCTGTAATAGGCCTGCAGGATTCTTATGATCAACCTTAACCTGTTGACAAACCAAGCACCGCGATACATACTCAGCGACATCGCATTTCAAACCTCACCACCAGAAACTCTTCATCAAGTTCTGATACATCTTGGTGCTACCAGGATGTATGGCATACATGGATTTGTGAGCCTCTTCTAAAATGGTGTCTCGAAGCTCTGTACTCGATGGTACACATACACGATCGTGAAACAAGGTCCCATCTGCTCGTATGGAAAAATCCTTCTTGCTGCCATTCTCCACATCTCGTCTGATTACCATCAACTCATCATCGGTCATCTAAAGCTTCCTGATATTCTTGAAGAGCATAGGGCATAGTACCAGTGTTGCCATCAATGCTCTCGAGCATTTGACATCGAACCGTGAGCTGCCCAATGCCATATCCTCCAAAAGCTTTCATCTCTGAATCCGGCTAACAAGATGTGACAACTGTGCAAAAGACCTCCTACTAAGAGCATCAACAACAATGTTCACCTTTCCTGGATGGTACTGAATCGAGCAATCGTAGTCCTTCAAGAACTCCATCCATCGTCGTTGCCTCATATTCAAGTCCTTTTGAGTAAATAGGTACTTGAGACTCTTGTGATCGGTGAATATATCAAATATCTCACCGTAGAGGTAATGTCTCCAGATCTTCAAGGCGAATATAACTGCTGCTAATTCTAAGTCATGCATCGGATAGTTTCTTTCATGGTCCTTCAGCTGCCTAGAACCATACACAATGACCCACTCGTGTTGATTAAGCACACAGCCTAATCTGCCATAAGAAGCATCACTGTACACTGCGAAACCTCCACTGTCGAAAGGTATAGCAAGTACTGGTGCCGTAGTCAAATGATGCTTCAGCTCCTAAAAGCTCTGCTCGCGCTGCTCTGTCTAATCGAACTTCACATTCTTTCTCATGAGCTACGTAAGTGGACTCGATATCTCTGAGAAACCCTCGACAAATCTCTGATAGTACCCTGCCAAACCAAGGAAACTTCGGACCTCTGTAACTGTCGTAGGCTGTTCCCATGTCACCACAGAATCTATCTTTGTAGGATCCACTGAGATACCTGCTTCAGAGACTACGTGACCTAAGAAACTGACCTGCTCAAGCCAAAACTCACACTGAGTTTGGCATACAACTAATGGTCCCTGAGTGTTTGAAGAGCCATCTTCAGATGCTGCACATGCTCCTCTCTGGTTTTCGAATAGATGAGGAAGTCATCTACGAAAACAACCACATATTTATCAAGATGTGGTTTGAACACTTTGTTCATCCAATAAATGAAAGATGCAGACGCATTCATCAATCCAAACGACATCACTAAAAACTCATAGTGGCCATAACGCGTCTGAAATGCAGTCTTGGATATATCTTTGACCTTGATCTTGAGCTGGTGATAGCCTGACCTCAGATCAATCTTCAAAAAGAACCTTGCATCTTGCAATTGATCGAACAAGTTATCTATCTACGGAAGAGGATAACGATTCTTAATCATCATCTTGTTGAGCTGCCTATAATCGATACACAGACACATCGATCCATCCTTCTTTTTCACAAAAAGAATCGGTGCACCTCAAGGAGAAACACCCGATCGAGTGAAGCCTTTGTCTAACAGCTCCTGAAGCTGTTCCTTGAGTTCTTTCAACTCAACATGCACCATCCGATATGGAGCTTTAGATAACGATTTTGTAATCGGTGCCAGCTCAATCGCGAACTCAATCTCTCGATCAGGTGGTAATCCAGGTAAGTCCTTTGGACAGAGATCAGGATACTCGCAGACCACCTTGATAAGAGTCAAGTCATTTTTCTTCTCTGTAGAATCTTGCAAGTAGGCCAGATACCCACTGTAACCATTCTTCATCATGCGCTCGGCCTTAATGGCTGAAACCAACGGCACAACCTTGGATTTAACTCCACAAAATCGAAAGGATTTTTGCTTTGGCGGTCGGAAGGTCACTATCTTCCGTAGACAGTCCACGCGTGCGTGATAAGCTGCCAACCAATCCACTCCAAGAATGACGTCGAACCCTTCCATGCTCAATGTAATCATGTCGGTCACCATCTCGTGCTCATCAATCATCACGATGACTGACTGACATGCCATATCAGTGCATATTGAACTTCCCGTAGGAATCTTTACGTCCAAAATGAAAGCAAGGGGTTCGAGAGTGATACCCAACTTCTCTGAGAAGGGAGGAGTAATAAATGAGTCTGTAGACCCGGGGTCTATAAGTACTCGTGCTTCAATTTTATTCAGGTCACCTCGACGACTCATCATAAGGGTACCTTTAGTTAAAAAGTTTGTTAATTATATGCAATGATTCCAATGTGGTTTAACATAATTACATGAATGAATTTAAATATTAAATAGTAGAATCAATGCATAAATGACATCTCAACTTTAATGATACCTTGGATTACGTCATTCGATGTTTGGGCATCCTGTGCAGTCACCGCATAAGCTCGACCTTGAACTGTAGGTCTCATCGACTTTTGTGTAGAGACTGACACAACCCGTCCTTTTTCAACAGAAGGACAATCCTTGATCATGTGACCAATCTGTCCACACCTGAAGCATCCTCCAGTGTTCCGTCGGCAATCCTCCGTCTTATGTGGTTTCCCACATCTTGCACACACTAGGGTAGAAACAGGAGTAACAGCTGATCCTCGCGTTGAACCCTGAGCCACAGAAGCTCCACTCATAGTAGTGCTCCCGGCTCTGAAAGATCGCCCTGATGACGAACTCTGCGGTCTCTGATAGGAAGACGACATAGGTCTTGAAGCAACAGCCGGTCTAGAATACGATGGCTGGCTAGGATAGGGAGGAGGTTTAGAGAGCCTCAACTTTTTGTTCACCTGCTCTGAAGCACTCTGTTGTCCCTGGCCAAACCGATTTTTATTGCCTTGCTGTCGCCTCAAGTACTATTTTTGAATGTCTTCCTCTCCAATGAGAGCCTTTGACATGACGCCCGCATACATCTCCATTTTCCACATCGACACCCTCTCCTGAATGTTCTGCCTCAACCCTCTCTGAAATTTCTGAGCTTGCATCAGCTCAGTGGCCACGTGTAAGGGTGCAAATCGGGAAAGTCTATCAAATTTTGCACCATACTAACGCACCGACATCTCATTCTGCTTCAGCTCAATAAATTAGACTTCCCACTGGTTACGTACAATCTTCGAAAAGTACTGATCATTGAACGTCTCCACGAACTCTGCCCAAGTCCATGGAGTATTGGGGTAGTCCTGCTCTCTCATCCTGGAAACAGACTTCCACCATGGGCTGGCCTCGCCCAAAAGTTTGAAGGATGCCCAGCATACTTTCTCAACATCTGTACACTGCAACACCTCAAAAATATTCTCTATCTCATCAAGCCATGCCTCAGCCTCCATAGGATCCGTCTGCCCTGAGAATGTAGGAGGTCTCATCCTCTTAAACTTGTGAATCCTCCTGGCTGATGTCTGACTACCAGCATCTCGGTCTGTCGATCTATGGCTGCAGTCTACTAAGCCATGTTGTTGGCCAAGGCTGCCAACACCTCGTCAACATTTCCCCCTTCATGCCTAGCAGCTCCCAAAGGATCTGCATTAGGGCTAGATGCGGCTCTCCCTCTGCCATATGAGGTGCCTATGCCCTCATCGATCTCTTCAATGCGAGCCGTACGAGGTCCCTCTATACCTCGGCCTCTGCCTCTAAACCGTGGAGGCATGCTGATCTGTCATTGTTAAAAAACAATAACAATATATCAGTATTGATTGTTAAAAATAATCCAACCTTTAGTCCTAAGACTCTGAACCTAGAGCCTTGCTCTGATACCAACTGTGACGACCCGACTTTTCCAATCCCTAAGGTATAGGAAAGGCCGGTTCATCAACTTATTGATTTCTCAATAAGCCGTAACAAACAGAAGCCGACAACATAGCAATAGTCTAAAGACAGAGGCAAAGCATATAATAATCCAAAAACAAAAGCTTCTATAACAAAAATTATATCACTGTGAGGAACCAAGAAGAACCACCGGTGATGGCCAATCCAACACCTAAAATAGTGGTTCACAATAATGGTTCCTCGAGTGATATCAAAAGAACCAAAATAATGGCCTAGGGCCCAATATTAAAATTAATATTCTAACAAAAGTACCAAAAATAAGGGATCTAGGATCAAGGGAAAAACTCCTCAGTTGGTATGTCCAATTCCTCCTCGGGAATGTAATCGGAGTCCTCCAGATCCTCTGACCCAAGGTCAGTCTCAGCACCTGTGACATATAGTCGAGGGTGAGCTAACAACCAAGCCTAATAGAGGAAACAGATCTATTTGCATTTTATCATAAGTAAGATTTTTAAAAGACAGAAATCGGATCAAATATGGTTTTCAAATGATGCTTTGCAAACTAAATCTCCAGTTCTAATCCTGAGTCAAAACTGATAATCATAAATCTGATGTGTTTCAAAAATCATCTGAATTAGCATGCTTCTTGTCTTAAATTTATAACTTAATTTTTTCTCCCAAATTTCCTATAGCATGAGAGCGGACTACGTGACCGATGGGAAACCCTACTGACCATCATCGTTCATGAACCCATTTTCTAAAGTGCAACAAGCCCCTACGCTATGAGGGAAACTTACGCCAAAGTAATACCGTCAACACGGTTGGTAGAATCTAGGGCATCGTTCGTATGTACCTCAAATCGAATTCAAATGCTAACATATATCAAGGCTTATTATTCATAACAAAATACTGATTTTTTGAAGTTTTGATTTAATGTTCTGATTCAAAATTAACTGAGGTTCTGAGGTTCATATTACGAAGTTCTTAGTCATAACAAAGTTTCCAATTTTTCGGATTTGTGTCATATATTCAGAGTTTTATTCATACTGTGTGCAACAGAATTCCAAAATTTATGCTTCTTACATGAAACAATCAAAACAATTTATACTTATAATTCAATGCAAATGAGATATAGGGTTCCCCTACCACAACAAAGAAGGTTCGAAAGCAAGCATAAGCAGTCCTCACCAAGGACTCCCAATATTCAAAACCTACATATATTAACACTCTCGGTGTTAATATAGAATAAAAAATCAAACCAAAAGGTTGCCAAGAAAAAAAATCCGACAAAAATTTCAAAGGCCAGAAACAGGACAGAATTCGACCCTCAAATTCGAATTCGTGGGTCGAATTTGAAATTCGATGGTCGAATTCAATTTCGACCCTCGAATTTCAAAAAATCACATCAGTCACAAAAATAAGAAAATCGACCCTCGATTTTCAAATCGATGCTTGATTTCCAAATTCGACCCTCGAATTTGAAATTGATCCTCGAATTGAAAAATCTGCATCAGGCACAAAATCTGGGAAATCGACCCTCGATATCCAACTCAATGGTCGAATTCCAAATTCGACCCTCGAATTGGAATTCAACCCTCGAATTTACCCAGGTCTGTGGCTATCAAAATTTCCATGTCCGGACTCTTTATTTCTTATTCAACCACATCCATCTAATCTTAAATGAACGCACTATACATATTCGAAACAGAAATTGAATTCATAAGACAGAAGGAGGTTTTTAAAAGCCTACCTCTTATTGCTTAATTCGTTGATCTTGTTGCACCAATATTCACGCACGGGAACCACTCTTGAAAGCTTATAGGTTTAACAACTTCAAATCAGTCCATTATAAGCCTTCCTCCATTGCACAGATCCTATCGAAACAGTGCCATCCTCTCCCTTATCCTTCTCTTCCACTAGCTCAAACCGATCAGAATTTAAACACTAGGCTAATCAATGGTCGAGACGGGGAGAGTAATTCTCATGCTTTCTAGATCTAGGATTAAAACGAGGCAAGGCCTTAGAGGCTTGTAAATTTCCAACGAGAGAGAGAGAAGTTAAATTTCTCTTTCAATCTTATAATCAAAAGCCAAGTGATACAAATATCTAGATTTTATAATTGCCATCTTATCCACTTAAGTTGCAAAAGTATCCCATGTTGAACACATACACCAACCTTATCATGTATGTCATCGATTTCATGACTTGCACACCTCTCGAGACAAATTCCTTTGGCCATTTATCTTATTATAGCCTTAGCTTACCAAAATTTCATAAATATTCCTCAATAATTTTTGGACACGCTTACCGAGGTAAACAAAAATAAGCCAAAAATATCAGGGATATTACACAGCTTGTCCGGAGCATCTATAATGGGATTGATGAGAAAAGTAGAGACATGATAGATGCCTCTTGTGGTGAAATGTACATGCATAAAACGGCTGATGAGGCATGGGACTTGTTCGAGGTCATCAGTGAAAATGCTTTCCAGAAGGTGTCCTCATCAAGGACTGTTCAAGAGCCTTCTCCTAAGCTGGGGTTTGCTGAAACTTTTAAAGGAAAGATGTATGAAGTTAGGGAAAATGATGACCTAAGAATGCAGATGGCCAATCTTTCGGATAAGTTTCATAAACTTTTAACTGTGGTGCAGCCCTGATTGGCTGAACAAGTGATGGAGGCATGTCGATATGCCAATCTCCATCAGACACAGTGGATGAGTGCCCATCTGCAGGGCAATACCCTGAGTATGTGATGGAACAGGCTGCTGCTGCCCAATCTTCTGGACAGCAACAACCTGGTGGCTACAACAAACAGTCATATGGATACCAGCACCAAATGCTGGTTACCAATGGAGAGACAACCCAAATTTGAGGTGGAGGCCAGACAATTATATATAGCCACAATAGATGTTGGCCTTACCTCAAAGGCCATAGCAGCAGTTTAGCGAGGGTTATGCTCCAAGGTCGAATTTTCAACATCAGCAGTAGCCCCAGCAGCAAAATCAGTTGGTAGTTTCCCTACCTCAGCCCCGAAGTGCTTATTTCGAGGACCAGGTTTTGGCCCAATTGCAAGGCCTTGGACCCTTGACTCAGACTCTGACTCCTCATAGTCAAAGTATAAAGAAAATAGAAGAGTAGCTAGGCCAAATAGCCAATTCCTTGGCTAAAAGAGAAGAGGGCAGGTTTCCAAGCCAGCCATTAGCCAACCCTAAAGGCCAATATTTGATTGGAGAAGGCTCCTCAAATTTTGAGCGGGCTAATGCCATCACAGCCCTAAGGTCTGGCAGGCTGGTTGACAACCAGTTAGGAAAGGAACAAGGAGAGGTCAATCCTAAAGAACTTTCGAGTGAAAGTGATAAGGACTTTGTTAAAGCACAGAGTCAAGAATTGCCTGCTACCCTACAATAAGGGAAAAATAAAGAGGCTGTAGGAAATAAAAGAAGAAAAAAGAAAAAATCAAAAGTTCAGTCATAGGCTTGCAGCTGAGGAACCAGCAGTACCTCAGCTGCCATTTCCTCAAGCTTTGAGTGGCCCTGCCCCTTTTGATAAGGGGAATGCACAGATCGAGGAAATGATAGAGACCTTTAAGGAGGTAAAGATCAATTTACCCCTGCTTGATGCAATCCGACAGGCCCCAGCCTATGCAAAATTTCTGAAAGACCTTTGTACTCATAAAAGGAAAGCCAGAGGCCATTTGTCCAAAAAGGTCTTTGCAACTGATACAGTTAACTCTGTATTAACCATGACAATGCCTGAGAAGTTGTAAGACCCAGGGATACCCACTATTCCCTGTATAATTAGAGACCACACAATTGGAAGGGCCATTCTAGACCTTAGAGCCAGTGTTAACTTGCTGCCATACAGTGTGTATCATCAGCTAGGTTTGGGGGAGCTAAAACCCACTCCCATTGTGTTGTTGATGGATGATAGGTCTGAGAGGGGACCCATGGGAGTGGTTGAGGATGTCTTAGTGGGGGTAGACAAGTTCTTCTACCCTACAGACTTCCTTATTTTAGACATGGGCTGCAACAAGAGTATATCCCCGATACTTGTTATTTTTGGCAGACCATTCTTGGCCACTGCCAATGCATGCATTCAATGTAGGTCTGGGATCATGGAGGTAACTTTTGAACATATGAAAGTTGAGCTTAATGTATACAACAGTGAAAAGTACCCTCATCTGGACAATGAGGAATGCTTTACAGTGGATGTACTAGAAGAAGTTGTTGAAGAAGAACTGTCCACTCTGCTGGAGTGGGGCAACATTGTCACAAATATAACTGAAGTTTAGAACATGGTAGAGGAAGGAAGCCCAGCTTTAATGCCAGAAGATATGTCCCCATTGAAGTCTTCTGTGGGCTTAGTGCAGCATTCCATTTGGAAACCTACCTTGTTGCCCCTTCCTCCAACCAACAAAGCACCAATACTGCCATCCATTCAATAAGCCCCTGATCTGGAGCTCAAGAAGCTTCCAGAAACATTTAAATATGATTTCCTCGAGAAAGATAAAAAACTTCCTGTAATTATCTCCTCTTCTCTTACCAATGAGCAAGAGGAGGAATTGCTAATAGTTTTGAGGAAGCAAAAGAAGGAAATTGGCTAGACCATTGCTGATCTAGGAGGGATTGATGCATTAATCTGTATGCATAGGAGTCATTTGGAGGAGGGCTCAACACCCTCCATGAAAATGCAGAGGAATTTGAATCCTCACATGCAGGAAGTGGTCCTGAAAGAAATCATTAAATTGTTGGATGTTGGAGTAATTTACCCCATTTTCGATTCTGAATGGGTGGCACCTATCCAAGTGGTGCCCTAGAAATCTGGCATGACAGTGATCACAATCGAGTCTGGAGAGCTGAGACCAGCCAGGGAGACCACTGGCTGGAGAGTTTGCATCGACTATGGAAAGCTCAACTCTAAGACCAGAAAAGACCACTTCCCTCTCCCCTTTATTGATCAAATTTTGGATAAGTTGACTGGGAAAGCTTTTTACTGTTTTTTTGATGGGTACTCAGGGTACAATCAGATCCCTGTGCACCCTCTTGATCAAGAGAAAACTACTTTTACTTGTCCTTTTGGCACCTTTGCTTACAGAAGGATGCCTTTTGGGCTATGTAATGCCCCAGCCACCTTTCAGAGGTGTATGTATGCCATATTTTCTGATATGATTGACAAAATCTTAGAAATTTTTATGGATGATTTTTCTGTTTATGGGGATAGTTTTGGCCAATGTCTGCAACACCTCCACTTGGTCTTACAAAGATGTGAGGAGACCAATTTGGTCTTAAGTTGGGAAAAGAGCCACTTCATGGTAACACAAGGTATTGTGTTGGGCCATGTAGTCTCTAAAGATGAAATTGAGGTAGACAAGGCCAAAGTTGACCTCATTGCAAATTTGCCCCCTCCAAGAACAGTCAAACAAATCAGATCTTTCCTTGGACATGCTGGATTCTACAGGAGGTTCATCAAAGACTTCAGCAAAATTGCTAAACCATTGTGCCACCTGCTCTGCTAGGATGTGCCCTTTGACTTTTCTGTTGAATGTCTTGAGGCTTTTGAAACTTTAAAACTTTGCCTCACCTCTGCCCCTGTACTCCAAACACATGACTATACCCTGCCCTTTGAGTTGATGTGTGATGCATTCAACTTGGCAATAGGTGCTATTTTGGGCTAGAGAAAAGATAAGCTGCCTGTGGTCATTGCCTATCTCAGCAAATAACTTGCTGAAGCTCAGCTGAATTGCACAACAACTGAGAAGGAGCTTCTGACAGTGGTTTTTATTGTGGACAAGTTTAGACCTTACCTACTTGGGTCTAAAACTATAATCTTCACTAACCACTAAGCATTGAAGTACCAATTGTCCAAGAAGGATGCGAAGCCCAGGTTGATTAGATGGATACTCCTGTTGCAGGAGTTTGACATCGAAATCAAAGACAAAAAGGGTGTAGAAAATGTGGTGGCTAACCACTTATCCAAAATTATGTTGGAGAAAGTTATTGATGACCTTGCTACAAATGATGTCTTCCCAGATGAGCAACTATTTGCCATCCAATCCTTGGTTCCTTCGTATGCACATATTGTTAATTATCTTATTATAGGCAAGATTCCTGCCCATTGGACAAAAATGGACAAAGACCTATTTTTCTCATAGGTCAAATTCTTTTTCTA
Organism: Chloranthus sessilifolius; assembly: GCA_021018995.1. Lineage (NCBI taxonomy): Eukaryota > Viridiplantae > Streptophyta > Magnoliopsida > Chloranthales > Chloranthaceae > Chloranthus > Chloranthus sessilifolius. Next base: position 48,974,320 of record CM037596.1, read on the forward strand.
AGAGGAACCTTGCTTATACAAGTATTGTGCAAATCAAATCATTCAGAAATTGTTCCAGAAAGTGATGTCCCCAGTATTCTGGCCATGTGCCATGAAAATGCCTGTGAGGGTCACTTTAGTGGAAGAAAAACTGCTGACAAAGTCTTATAGTGTGGGTTCTATTGGCCTTCTCTTTTCAGAGATGCCAATACGCATTGCAGGACCTATGAATGATGTCAGAAATTAGGAGGGCTGTCCAAAAGAAACTCAATGACTTTACAGCCCATCCTTGTTGTGGAACTGCTTGATGTGTGGGGTATTGACTTTATGGGCCCCTTTCCTCCGTCAAATGGTTTTCATTTAATCTTAGTGGCAGTGGATTACGTTTCCAAATGGGTAGAAGCCATTGTCATAAGAACTAATGATAATCAGGTTGTCTTCAAGTTTATAAAGCAGAATATCTTCTCGAGATTTGGCACCCCTAGAGCCATTATCGGTGATGGGGGTAACCATTTCTGCAACAGAAATTTCGAGAGCTTGCTCAAGAAATATTCTATCACCCATAGGATTGCTACTCCCTACCACCCATAAACTAGTGGGCAAGTTGAAATTTCAAATAGGGAGATCAAGCACATCCTTGAGAAGACTGTGAGGACTGATAGGAAAGATTGGGCTGACAAGCTTAATGATGCACTGTGGGCTTATAGGACTGCCTATAAGACTCCCATTGGTATGTCCCCATTCAGACTTCATTATGGCAAGGCTTGTCATCTCTCAGTGGAGTTAGAACACAGGGCCTATTGGGCCATTAAACATTTAAATCTAGATCTAACCCGGCTTGGGCCTATTGGGCCATTTAACTTTTATGTTTTAAATGGCCTGCAACAATCACAGGTTGCTGCAGCTGTCAGAATTGGAAGATCTAAGGATGGATGCGTATGCCAATGCCAGGATCTACAAGGAAAGGTCCAAAGCTTTCTTGGACAAGGGGCTGCTGAGAAAGAGCTTCATGGTTGGTGAAAAGGTTTGGTTATTTAACTCCAAACTTAAATTTTTTCCTGGCAAATTGAAATCCAGATGGGAAGGTCCCAACATTGTCATGCATGTTTCCCCATCTGGTGCTGTGGAAATCAAGGATCCTAAGTCTGGGAAAACCTTGAAGGTGAATGGTCAAAGGCTTAAGCCTTGTTTTGTGAAACCTGCGCAACCCATGGACACCATTCACTTTCAAGGGGATCCTTCTTTAAACTGATCTACAGGTGTGTCATTATTGTATCATATGTACTTTAGTTTTGGGAGATTTATCTTGCTTTCTTTTATTCAAATTCTCTAAGAATTGTTAGTGGTACTATCTGAATCTGGACCTGTCTGGTTTGAACTTTTTATGCTTGGTTTGATGCTTACTGCTCTTTAATTGATAGTTTTTGTTTGAATGCATAATATGGGAGGTTGATTTTGGTTGTCCTTGCTTGAATGGTTGATTTTTAATGTGTCTAGAGGTACCCATGGTGAGAGTCATGCCTAAGATCCAACCACAGAGCACTAGAAATGGCAAAACAGGGAGCACATGATCTCTGTTTGATACTTTGCTGTCGTTGGGTCCAAAGGGAAGCCTGGGAGACTCTCACGCACTACAAATAGCATACTTCATCAGCTACCGCGAGATTGTAAGGCTATCGCGAGGTTAAAAAGGAAGCCTGGGAGACTCTCGCGCAGTTCACATGGAAACATTCAATAGCTGTAGCGAGATTCAAGTGCACCTAAGAACCTCTCTCGCAATCCACATAGAGCTATTCATTAGTTATCACAAGATTCAAAGGCTATCACAAGGTTCAGCAAGAAAACTGGGAGACTCTCACACAATTCAACAGGAATACTTCATTAGGCTATCGCGAGATCCAAAGTGAACCTCAGAGCTCTTCGCGCAATCCAAATGGAGACCTAGGAGCCGCTTGCGCAATTCACATGAATTCTTCACATACTGTCACGCGCTCCAAGGTTAACTTGGGAGATTGTCACACAATCCAAATTGAATAACACTTTCGCTAGGTTGATTTCCAATCCCGCGACCAGATGTTCCGAAGCGCGCCGCGCTTCGCATAAGTATTTTAACCCCACGCTTGTCTCCCTTTCCAGTATTCTCTTCCTTCTTCCCTCTGCAAAACCCTAGCTTCTGGTGTTCTTCTACCTCTTTCCTCCAGCATCCACTCTACAACCTATCATTCACACCAGGAATCAACAGATTTGTTCCTAGCATCACCCCCATCTATTGCCCTCTACTGAAAGATCTCGCGGTGCCCTGTGCGTCAGATAAAACCAAACCCTAGGATTTTAGGGTAAGCACTTAGATCTCAGTCTCCATTTCTCATATTCGAAGGTAGAAGTTGTAATGGCCCCTAAGAGTGCACCAAAGAAGAGGAGCAAGGATAAGGCCCCTGCTGAGACCACCCCTAAGAAGACCAAGACTTCAAAGGCACCTAAAAAAGGGAAGGAAGTGGTTAAGGAGGAGGAGGAGCCAACCCCTAAGTTTTCTACTCCTTCAGAGCTCATGGCTTCGATCCCATTGGAGCCTGAAACAACTTTTGACCTGCCATTCTTTGAGAAGGAGCCTCTCTTTGCCCCTGCCGTGTAGTTTATGACCAAAGCGGGCCTGACACCCTTGATGAGAGGAATTCCAGCACTAGCCTACCCTAGGCTAGTGCAACTATTTTATCAGCACATCAGGGTAAAAAAGGATAAGGATGGACAAGTTTGCTTGCTGGTGCTGATTGATGATTTTGAGATGTTTGTGAGCCCTAAGGTGATTGCAGAAGTTTTGGGCATCCCAGCTGCATTCGACCCTAGCTGTGGATATGGCCCCCCCCTGAGTGCCTCAATTGATACAATTGCACGGGCTTTGACTAGAGGATTAATGGCCTTAGGGGATTCAATTCGTAGAAGAGAATTGGAGCCTGAACTCCTCTTCATTGACCAAGTCCTACGAAAGAACATTTACTGCTCGGGACATTAGTAGGAGAGGAGAACTCCCATTGTAGATGCTGTCTATTCTTTATCTCTTGGCCATGGCTTCCATGCAGCCTGGCTCATCTTCGAGGCAATGAAAGACCTAGTGGAGAAGATAGGGCAGAACAAGAAGCCTCACACACTCCCCTATGTCAGAGTCATTACCAAGCTATTGTTAAAAGGGGGGTACAAGATAGAAAAAATAGAGGGGACTACCACCCTTGCCCCTACTACTTTTGCCAAGAGGCAATGAGGAATCAGCAGGAGCCTGATGGAGGCCCAGAAGAAGAAGAAAGCTGAGTTTCAGGCCCTTCCCAAACAAGCAGAAGAGGCAGCTGGAACAAGGTCTACCCCTGCTACTAAGGAGGTTCTCCCAGAGCATGTTACCACCACTACTGCAGCAGCCCCCATTCCCCCTCCACCTTTTCCTCCTGCATCCACTACCCCTCTTCCATCTATCTCTCACCCTCCTCAGTTTCCATTATCCATGCCCACTCCCCCTTCACTTGTGATTGGTACCTGGGAGGACACCACCCCCCATGATAGCCCCTCCCCATCCCCTACCTTACCTCAATACACAACACCAATGCCCCATCCTTGACACATAAACCTGATAGCCCTCCACTCATTTCCTACAAAAAATGAAAAACCATTGAGACAACCCCCACTATCTCCCAGACACCACCCTCAATTCCTTTTATCCCCACTGACACACCTCACCTTCAAGAAACCACCACCCCAGCCATACCTACTACATCCCCACTCACAGACATTGACTTAAACCTTAACACAACCATAGGATTCCAAGCCTTTATGGCTACCTTCCTTGACACTATGCCCACCCACTTCATCCCCCTCCCGGACTCCCCAATTACATCACAACATCACTCATCAGAACCTCAATCCCCCCCTCCTTTCACTTTCCATCATGCCCCTTCCTCACCTTTTCAACTAATGCCATCATCTACACAAACTCAACCCCCCAGCCCAGACACACTAACACTCATCCTCTCTTTCATCCAAGACATCCAATCCCAATTATCCACCACTACACCCATGACCCGGATGCAATCAACTCACATCCATCCAATCCACCCTATAGACATTAACCAACCCACCCATCCCTCAACAATCCACTCCAACCCCCCTGGTCCTTTCCACCGACAAACATACCAAAACTGAAACCACCCCTGACTCCCCCCACACTCCCTTTAATCCCCACAGTCCCACCATTCTCTTTCATACCTTTCACCATTCCCATTTTCCTCCCCATCACCCCTACTCCCACCGAGCCTACCCCATATTCCTTTCCCCTATACCCTCCATCCCCTCTTATCCATACCCCCTCCAACATTCAACGACAAACATACACAAACAGACCGAGACACCGTCGCCTCCCCACAACTAGACTTACCCTCTTATCCCCCTTCCCCCCCCCTTGGACCAATCACAATATGCTCCTTCCACTTCATCACTGCCTATCGCACCCAAACATTTCTTTTACATCCCTCTCTACCTCACCATCCTCCATGCCATGAGGGACAATCCCTATCTTAGGATGGATGTCCTGAGGGGCATGGCCCAACTTCGCCAGTCCATTGAGACCCCCTAGCTGCAGCAGATTGATGAAATGAAGGAGGCCCGCAAAAAATAACTACTGGGTATCTCCTTGGGGTGGACTAATATCCTGGAGGCCTATCAGAAGGCCAAATCTACAGCTGCTTATAATGACTTGAATTTAGAGCTGGAGAAAGCCAACACAACTGCCGAGAAGATGAAGGCTAGAATGTTTGAAAAGAGGCTCAACAATGCTCAGGAGATCTTCAGACTCGGAAAGGAAATTCATGAGACTGACCTCCTCAAACACAAAATCGAAATAGCCTCATTGGAATCTGCCTTGGCTACTTTCAAAAATGCAAAAGTCACCCCACTCTCTGTCACATGCAGACCACCCTAAAGCTACTCCAGCCATGCCCGCCCACCGAGGAGGCAAAACCAAAGATCCAACCAGATAAAGGGAAGGCCCCTGCTGCCCCTCCTTCATCACCTCCTACAGAGCAGCCTCCACCTACCAAGGCCTCTGCTACACTCCATAAGAGCAAACTTATCCTAAATAGAGGAAAGTCACTGCTAAGAGGACTGCTTACACTACCTCTATAAAATTTGGAAGACAAGCCTGACCCGCAAAGAGAAGTCCCCAGTGGCACCCACTGAGGAAGACAAAGGCAAATCACCTATGGTCCCTCCTGAACCCAAAACCAGAAAGATGAGGGTGAAGGCACCAAAAGCACCTACTGCCAAGAAACCACCAGCCCAACCAAAGAAACCAAGGCAGCCTAGGCAAAGGACTCCAGCTGAGAGTAAATCTAAGAAGAAAATGAGTCCAACTGCGAAGCAAGCACGAAAAAAAGAGGACAAAGATGCCCTTAGGAAGCATGCTCAAAAGATGGGCTGCGATTGGTTGACAGATTCCGATTCAGATTCTTCTTCTTCTTAGATTAGATTAGATTGTACTTAGTTTTTTCTTTCATTCCCTTCCAATTTTCTGATTGTAATTACAATTGAAAATATTTTTTCAAGATTAATAGACTTTTTCTTCTTTTTTGTATATTAATTCATGTGTAATATCTGTTCTGTGAGCTTCTTTATTTTTCAAATTAGTCTTCAAATTGTCCAATTTTGTCAGTAATCCGGGAGATGTATTTAGGGTGGTTATGATCAGTTGAAATAGGAATCCATGTGAAGGGTAGATGTAGATGGTAGCTGAATGGATGCAAGTACAGGCCTCAGCACAAATGGTGCACAAAGGTCAACTATTGACCTCAATCATAGGATTAAAATGGTTTCATTTTCATATTCGTGGGCCCTGTCTGAGCTTCCTCACGGAGTCCTGAACGCGCGCAAAGCAAAATTCCACACCTTCCACTGTGCAGCTGCGCGACACACAGGATCCCCTTAAATACAAAGGTTAAATTTAGACTATCATTTACTATTCGCTCTTATTTCCCATAAATAGTTGTGCGCTTTATCATTCCCCACACAATCACAATTTATTGACAAGCTTAGGAAGGGACAAAACTTTAAATATGTTGATTCATTTTCCACCGTCCAAGACTTTTAAATTGGCCATTAGTTCCTCTTCATCTCATCCTTCCTCTTCAAACCCTAGCAGTTCAGCCCTCCTCACAATCATGGCAGATAACAAACCCAACGAGTGCCCTAAGAAATTTTACCCTATGTGGTTGGACCCCCCTTCCCCTAAGGAGTCGGACCCAATACAATTTCTGTGGGATGAGTTTGAAGGAGTCCAACGGATCCTGGCAAAGGAAGAGAAGAAAAAGGAGAAGAGAGAGAAGAAGAGAAAAATTTACCAACCTGCATCTCCCCCACCATCTTCCCCCACCATCTTCCTCCAACCCTCCCCCATCGACTCCCCCATGATCCCTGTTTCCCCCCCCCCTTTTTTTACTTTTCTTTTTTTTTTAATCTTTTTGTAATATCTTTTTTATATTATAATGAATTTTTCTTTTTCTTCTAAACTATTCAGTTTCCCATTTTGCTTAGTTCTCTTTCGCTGCTATTATGTGTTCTTTGTTTGTCTTCTTATCTGTTTATTTGTTTTGTATAGATCTGTATAAAATCTACTGCACTTTCTCACCTTTGAACCAGTGAGGGCATTGCTCCTCATGGTTTGGGGGTGTGGCAGGATAGGTCTGCCAATAGAATAGTTAATTTTAGTGTAATAATGGTGGTATAACTGGGATGCATAAAGTCAATTCCCACCTAACTTGCTGAAAAGAGGAAACTTGTAAAAAAATATATTAAAATATTTTTACAGACTTTTCGAAACGGACAAAGTTAAAATCTTGACACCACCATGAAGCTAACATCAAAAAATCTTTCAGTTAGTACTCAGTGAACCTAAGAGGAGAGAAACAGATGAAAATACACCCCATGGGTTAATTTGATGACCATACATAGTGAGATTTGGCCCATCATTTTGTTTTGAAGAGTATTTTTGGCATTAATTTTTTATTTTTTTTTCTCTAAGAACTGATTGAATCAAGACTTTTTCACTAGAAGTTGCGCACCTCCAAATCGAAACTAATTGACAGCGCTCATGGTACTAAGGAAATGATCCAATGCCTTCATTTGGACAGTTTGAGCCTGAAAATCCAACCTTTTAAAATCTGCCCTTTTGCATACACTAATTAAGCCTTAAAAATCATACTTTTCTTTGACAGACACCAGAATACTTGCACCTTAACCTCATGACATGATTCAACCTCACCCTCACTCTGAGAATTCAGAAGGTAAAGGAGAAGGAGTTAAAGATAGTGAGAATGGTCCAACATTCTGTGGAAGGTAAAGAAAATCAACTTGTGAACAGCAGTGTAATAATGGCAGTTGTGTGGTAGTTCATCATAAAAAATCATAAAAAGAATGAATAAAAAACAAAAAGAGAAAAAGAAAGAGAAGTCTAGAGAAGAACATCATCTGAAAATTGAAAAGAAGAGGAGAAGCTGGCCACTTTGAGTCTGGAAGATAAAAAGAAAGATGAAGTTTTTGCTGAAATGAAGGTTGTGAAGTCATGAATCACTCCCTACCTTCCTGATTTCTTAATTTTGATTCCCTTTTTACCCCCTGATTCTTTACATCCCTCACCCATAAGCCACATTATAAGCCATTTGAAAAGACCTTGTAGATCCAAAGTAAAATGAGCTGTCATGTGGAGATGAGGAGTTGTCCAATCTATGGTGAAAATTCATGAAGATGTCAGAAATTAGAAGCTTTGCCTATGCTCATGCTTGTAGGCCCATTTGGGGTCTGTAACTGCTCTTGAGCTGTTTTGAATGTGAAAACCCAAAGATTGCTAATGTTGAGAGATAGCCCTAGTGAGAATTGGGTCTAAAATTTGACTTCATTAGGGTTGTATCTAACCTGAATTTTAAATTTAAGGCAAGCTGGGTACTAATTATTACATAATGAATTTCTAATGTTAGATGAATGGTGGTGATGCAAACACATGTTAACTTTTAAGTTTTAAATGGCCTGCAAAATTGCTGCAGTTTTCCTCTAAGGGACTACCAATGATTAGGTTTGGGGGTGTATTACGACCTGAAAAGTACCACTTTTCACCCCTTAACTTAATCTTTGTTAGACCCTTAATCAGTTAATAAATGTATTTTAAGTTTATTCTGTAGGTAATAAGCAGCAACTGCAAATAAACCCCTAACCATGCCAAGAAGCCTATTGTTGCCCCAGAAGCTCCTTAGAAGAATGAAGGTTGAACCCAGACAGAGAATTAGCTGCAGCATAGGCACAACAAAGCAGAAACAAACCAAAAAGAATGCCTCGCATAGATGTCGCAGGGTTCAATTGAACCAGAGAGAATTCCTTCGCCCAGTTGTCGCAGGCTTCTGAAGACAACACACCAATTGGTCGCGCAATCTTCACACCGTTCTCGTGCGGTTTGATGACAGAAAGAATTGAAAAGCAGACTTCATGAGGTTCTCGTGAGTTTCAGTCATCAGCGCTTGTGCAGCACTCACACAGCTCAAGAAAGGAGTCTTCAATCGTTGCACGATTCACTGAAGAGAGAGAGAGCTTTAGGCACTCCTGTGCACAGCTGTCGCGCAGTGGCCGCGAGATACAAACCTTCAAGGAAATGCTCGCGCGATCCATAGGCCTATGAACACTGCTTCTTCGTGAGGATCCCTGCAAGATTCACCAAGGGACGAATCGCACACGCAATTCTCGTGCCATTTGAAAGGAAAGAGCAATCTCGTGACAGCTATAAGTATCCCGCGATGACCAAAGTATCAATCCCGCGACTGCATGAGCTTCAAGTCAATTCAACCTTGCGACGCCAATTCTACCACGCGACAAGATCAGGAAATCTTTTCTATCCAACGACGATCGGGTTCTAAACTTCTCCCCACTTCTATAAGGGTAATCTAGGAACTTTCAGTAATTAGGGCACGTACTTTAATGCTCCAATCTCCGTGCACATGCCCCGAGGCATCTAAGGAACAGAATTGGGCCATGATAGCATTGATAAATTAGGGTTTTCCTAACCCTATTTTGAAGAGAGCTGATTGCTATATAAGCCTAAACCTAGCTTAGGTTTAGGGGACTTGACTTCTGTTCTCCTTGAAATCGACTGTAGAATTACAGTAGGCTAAGGTTAGGGTTTAGGAGTTTTCTTTTTCCTTTCTCCTTCTCTCCATAGTCCAGCACTTGTTGGCTATGCCTTTGTATGATTATTGGGTATAGTTTTAATAGAGTTTTGTAATAGGATCTATTGCAAGTTTGTGATTGGTGTTTTATGAGTTGTTCTGTACAAGACTACTGCCTTGAGATCCTCCATTGCTATGTTGTATTGTAAGCAAGGGAGGATTGCTTTTAAGGTTTTACTTAGATCCAAGTCACCTGTGTGTCCAGGTTAGGCACATTGCAGGCCTTCCCCCACCACAGGATCCACTAAATCTGGATCCCCATGGGAGCTTGAGCTAGTAGCCTTGTGAACATGGTGGCAGCAGCAATGTTCTTGTTCTGACTTAGACCTCTGTGAGGAGGATAGCCTCTATGGATAGTTTGTGACCATTCAAGTGGACAAATTATAGCCCTAGGGTGAGGCCAATCCACAGATCTAAGACAGATTCTTCTTTTCTGCACTTGTGCTTGTAGCCTTGTGAAAGACTGTGCAGAGACAGACTCTCTTGTATTTGTATAGTCCCAACATCAGATGGCAGATCTGATCTGGCTGTAGAGATTGTAGGCTTGTGACTAGATCACTGCTATTTTTCTAAAACAGTGAATAGCTAAGCTTAAAAGCTAGTACTCAAACTCTTACTGGTTCTGTGTGTCCAAGCTAGTGCACGTTGTAGGCCTAGCCCCACACACAAAACTTTAGAGGTTGAGGTTCCTATGGATTCCTGAGCTGGTAGCCTGGATGAAGTAGTGCCTACAATGATAAACTTGTTCTGACCCATCTTAGGATTGTGATTCCCCTATTGGATAGTCTGTGACCATTCAAGTGGACAAGTTATAGCCATAAGGGATTGGATCATGGCATAGGGGTGAGTTGATCCTTTCTCCTCTTTGGTGATAATGTAGCCATTGGACAGGATTTCTATAGCAGCAGATCTGAGTCTGAGTTATAAGACCCATTAGATCTGTACCTAATAGCATACTTCTCACCTTTTTATATTTATTTTCTCACACTCCATCCTCTTTCTTAATCTGTAGTTTAGATATTAAGTTACCTTAAGATTTAGATTATAGTGACCTTAAATCCCCCTCCATTCAGGATTGCCAGTTCTGTAGCCAAATCTGGAGAGCCTACTAAAGACAGCTCCCTTGGAGCTTTAGATCAACTTTCCTTGTAGGACAAACTCTTACTTATCAAAACTTGCTACAACAGGCGTTGTATCTTGCAGGACTGTGTATTTTTAGGCTTGATGCTCTGTAGTTTTCAATCCACCTTTGATTCATTTTCATTAACCCCATTCTTATCACTGTCTTCAATAAAGTCAGTAGCAAGCACTCTAAAATACCATAACACTTCCCTAAAAAGATATACTTTAATGTGTCTGACATCTGTTTAAGCTTCAGATCCGGTGGGCTCTCAATGGAAGGCAACAAAGGTGCCTTGGAGGTTTGAGGCAGGGGCAGCAATGTGGGTGTCCAGCTGGAATGCTACACTAGACCCACTGAAGACTCTGATTTGATGCTGTCTTCAGTTATGAAAATTTGGGCCTCCTTCTCATCCTCACTGCAAACAGTCTCCACGTTCTCAAAAACTTTGTCCCAATCCAGCAAATTTGATAACTCTTCTCCTACAAGGTCTTCTAGTACATCCACTGCAAAGCAATCCTTAATGTCCAGCTGAAGTTACTTGGTAGCATTGTACACATTTAACTGGGCCTTCATATTCCCAAAGGTTACCTCCATCACCCCAGACTTGCATTAAATGTAAGCATTAGCAGTGTCCAAAAATGGCTTGCCTAAGATGAAAAGAATTGGGGTTTTACTTTTGCAAGGTTCCATGTCTAAAACTAGGAAATCAGTAGGGTAGTTGAACTTATCCACCCCCACCAAAACATCCTCAACCACACCCATAGGTCTTCTCTCTGTCCTGTTAGCTAGCTGGAGCAAAATTGGAGTTGGTTTTAACCCCCCCAAACCTAGCTCCTCACATACTGAATATGGCAGCAGGTTGACACTGCCCCCCAAGTGCAAGAGAGCTCTGCCTATAGTGTGGTCACCAATTACAAAAGGGATGATAGGTGCCCTTAGGTTTTACAGTTTTGCAGGTGTGCCTATTGACTGCACATATTCCACTTGTTTTGTCGCAAAGACCTTCTTGGATAGTTGAGCTCTTGCTTTCCTCTTTTGTGTACAAAGGTCTTTTAAGAACTTGGCATAGGCCAAAAATTTGTTCATAATATTTTAGGGTGCTGATTATTATTGATGATGAAAAAAAATTAAAATCAGATAAAAGGTGAGATGAAAGAGATGAAAACAACACATCTAAAATATTTAGACCTGCTTGATACAGGGTCCTTTTGTAGCAAGTTTTAAAAGTAAGAGTTTGTCCCACAGGGAGTAGTGATCTAAAACCTAATAGGCTGTATAGTAGACCTCTAGATCTGGGAATTCTAGCCTAGTCTAAGAAAATAGGAGAAGGAAGAGAGTTTTTCGGGTGTCACTAGATCTAGTCTACAAAACAGAAATATAAAATTAAATCTAAAAGATTGAAGAAGATGAATGGTAAAATAAAATATAAAATGGGGAGAAATAGACAGCTAGGGCCCGATTCTTATTGTAAAACAGATCAAGATATGTAAATTTGCAGCTGTCCTTCACTTGGCTACAAGCTCAAGTGTAAGGTAGAAGAATTCAAACCAAACCAAAAGCTTGAACTAATCTTAAGGGTATGATCTGTCCACTTGAATGGTCACAAATCATCCTATAGACTTCATTCAATCCAAAGGTTCAAATTGAAATATTAAAATTACTACAAATGTTGTGGATGTAAGGCTACAAGCCCAGGCATCCACAGGGATATTAAACCAAGGGAAATCAGATGGCAATCAATAGATCTACTAGTTAAATGAATGAGCTATTCTCAAATACATTAATCATCTAATAGAACCACAAGATCTTTAGATTTAATTGGACTTTAAAAATAATAATTTATTAAATCAAATAACTTACAATAACCTTGTTCTCAAAACTGTAGTAAGTGCATCAATCCGCACATCTTCATGCCAAAATTACAATTACAAACCAAATCTGAGCTGCTATCTAGATCTAATCCAACAGGCTGGATTAAGGAGAGAAGCAGGAAGAGAAAAAGGAAAAATAAAAGCTAAAAATAAACCTAAATGAGTCAAGGAGAACTCAGAGAATTTCTTAGTTTCCTTACTAAAGAATTACAGCAGCAAGGAGGTTTATTTATACATATGCAGTCATCCATGTGCTTTGAATTACAGCTAATCAGAGGGGAGAATGTCCATTTTAGTTTATGTTAATCCATGTGTTTAGCAATTCAACCAATCAAAGAGAAGAGATAGATCCATTCAGTTATGCTCAGTAGAAGTGTTTGCATTCCCGCCAAGAATTTCTACAATTAGTTTGAAAAATAGTTTTGCCCATGTGCAGAGATCTCTTGTGCTTTGGAGTACCCAAATTGGCTCCGACCGTCCATTGATATTTTCAGCTGTAGCCCTCATATAATTGTTGTAATTAAATTGAACCCAAGCTGCTATGGATACCAAAATTAATCTCTCAATCCTATTGCCTGCCTTGGAAATCAAGACAACCCTAATGCTGTTATTACCAAACAGCCCTTAGATGAAATAGTGCTCAATACAATGGCTGCCAACTAAAGTAACATCAACAGTTTGATGGTTGAAACTTAATGGAGTTGATGGGGCCCAAGCTGGATGAATTGCAGAAATATAGGCTGTGAAGTCTACACTGTAGCTTGATAGGTTGAAGGTGGTTTTGGCAATTAGTGGCCTTTAAAATCTGTAGCTTCATCATTCCTCTCGTGAGGTGGAAGATGAACTCGAGAGGATGGAGCACCTTCACCTTCTCGATAGGTTGGAGGTTCAGGTGATGCACAAGTTGACAAGATGGCTGAAGTGGATGATTGTTGTTTGAGCAGATGGCTGGGGGGTTTAAGTTCACTTTGACAGGTTTGCTGAAACCTTGAAGGTTCACTTGACAGGATAGCTGAAGCATGGTCTGTATTTTGAGAGGTTGTGGGAGGATGGCTAAAGATGTGAACTGCTGGTCGACAGGTTGGCTAAGTGGAGGGATGAAGTTTGAGAGGTACTCAAGGTGTGCTGCTCCAAATCGACAGGATGTGGGAGGATGTTGGTCGATAGGTTGCTTACCTGCTCCATTCGAGAGGTTGGTTCATGGTGATCTCGATAGGATGGCTGGGGAGGCAGCATGAGTTGCCAGGCTTGAAAGCTCTTCAATTCGACAAGATGGCTGAAAGGTTCACTAACCCATTTGATAGGTGCAACTATAACTCGACAGGCTTTGATTTTTAAATGTTGATCTGCTCGACAAGTCGCATGTATATTCAATCCTCTCGACAGGATGGCTGAAGGTTCCACCAAACCATTTGGTAGGTGCAGTTGTTCCTTCTCCAAGTTGATAGGTTCAATGTATGAGGGTTTGAAGGAGCTCATCAGGTTTGTTTCCTCTATGTTGCAGCTCTTATATGCTTGAATAATTTGCTGATGCAATTGGAAATGTTGGAGCAGCTGAAAGTGTGCAACTTCTGTGCAAATGAGGTGCAGCTAGCTAGTGTAACTGCTGAAGCTTATGGCTATTCCATTGTGCAGCTGCTCCAAGTAATGCTGAACCTTAGGATGGCTACTACAGCTGAAGATGGAGTTCTCATGTGTGCACATAACTGGTGTAAGTGCAGGCCCAATTTATTTTATGTGCAGCTATTCAAGGGTGTCCACATGGCTACCCTATTGTGTAGATTTTGTGCACAAGGCTAAAGGTGTAGCTGATCCTATGGACAGAGAGCTGAATTTCTGAGCATGCTTAAGCCCGGGCTGCTGAACTATCTTGCTGTTAGAGCTGTTCCTTGTTTAATGTGCAGCTAGTGTGTGTACACACAGCTACAAGTTCTCTTTTAGCTTAAGCACACCATAGGTTGCTGCAATAAGCTCATTGAACTACTGTTTTACTTCAACAACAACTTGTCTTCATGTGTGATTCTTCTTTTCTCAGCTTTAAGGCTCTCCTCTCCTCTTATTGGCACCTTTTACATGGATGGCTGCATATTGCTGCTTATCTACAAAACAATATTAAAAATAGTTATAAACAACTCAAGGTCTTAACGAAAGCTAGGTTTTAATGGGTAGAAAATGGTAAAAACTAGTGACTAACACAACCCCAAACCTAATCTTTGCTAGTCCTCGAGCAATGTGAAATTTAAAACAATTAACTTGCAAAACTAAATGCCACTTTCGTAGGGAGCACGGATGCATTTAGCATATGCACCAAGCCTTTTAAACACCTAGGTGATCCCTAGTGGAGGAGTGAAGTCTCCTGAGGGTTTTCAGTGAAGGTACTCACAAACTTCTTCAATAAAATCAATTAATATGAGTGCAACATGTTAAAATAGAGGTCAAACAAAATAAAATTCATTCCACACCTTGTTCATTCAATTTTTTAGAGGTTTCTCAGCAGTAAAATAACAGTTTAATACTGAAATTCTGCTGTAATTCCTTCAAAATCAATCAGCTCATATCAAGGCATTGTGTATGAAAATTAATGCAAAGCTCACCATCAATTTGAGAATTTTGTTTTGATAATGCCCCAAACAAATTCAATTTCAGACCCAAGTCTCACCAAGGCTGTCACAAAAATAAAAATGAAGGGTGCATCATTTCACTCGGCTCAAGAGCAGTTACAACCCTCAAATAGGATTGCAAGCATGAGCATAGACATTGCTCTAATTTCTGAAATCTTCTAACTCTTTTCACATTAGATTACACAGATCCTCATCTCCATATGACAGCTCAATCCATTTCAGATTAGTAGGGACTTTTTAGTAGGCTGTAATGTAGCTTATGGGTGAGGTTTATAAAGAATAAAAGGGTAAAAAAAGATTCAAAATTGAGAAATCAGTAAGGTAAGGAGGTGGTACACACACCTTTTTCATTTCAGCACAATCTTCATCTTCTTTGATATTTTCATATTTGAAGTGGCCATCTTCTCATGCTCTTTCAATGTTCAAATGAAGTGACTTCTCTTTCTCATTTTTGTTTTGCTTTTATGTTTTTCTCTTTCTTTTTGTATTCTTTTCTTTTGTAATTTTTTCTCAAATTTTTTTTTATGGGCTACAATGCCACAACTATACACTTGAACACTGTTTTTCTTAGATTTTCTCCCTTTTCCTTCCACCAAATATCAAACCCTGCTCCTCTAACCTCACTTTTCCCTTTACTTCTCGAATTCTCAGATTGAGGGTGAACTGAAATAGGTCAAGAGGTTCAGGAAAAAAAATATTTTGGTTTTTGTCAAGGAAGAATAGAATTTTTTAGGCTCAAATGGTGTATACAAAGGCAGTTTAAAGGGTAGGGATTTTTAAGCTCAAACTGTCTAAAGGATGACCTTACTTCATTTCTTCAATGTCATGAATGCTGTTAAGTTGTTTTAAATTAGAGTGCATAACTTCTAGTGAAAAAGAGTAGATTCAATCAGTCCTTAGAGCAGAAAATTTTTTTAGGCCCAAATCTCACTGGGCGTCTTTCATCAATTTCCTAGGGTATATCCTCACAGTTTTCTCTCTTTTTAGGTTCACTAAGCACCAATTTTTGAAAATTCTTGACATTTGCTTTATGAAAGTGTTAGAGCTACAATAAATTTCAGTTTTAAAAAGCTTTTAATTTCCTCTTTTTCAAAAATCAAGTGGGAATTCACTTTATTTTCGAAAATATTATCCAACACTACTACACTAACATTAACTATTCCATTGGCACACCCTGCCATACCCCCAAACCTAAGATGAATATTGTCCTCAATGTTTACACAATGAGTAACTAGGGGTAGCTGGGTGAAACAAGAAAAAGAAATGAACAGGAAAAAGCTATATGTAGCAAAGAAGACAACATAAAAGTGCAAAATTGAATAAATGGACAGGAAAATAGAAAAAATGATATACAAATGAAAGAAATTACTGCTAAAAATAGAAATATAGCAAAACAAAGGTATAAACTGAATAGAAAGATACAAAAATGAAAAAAATCAGTCAAAATAGTATACACATTATCCTAAGAAAAAAAATTAGCAAAGTAAAAACACAATTGAAACTAAATCAAAATTCCTAAAACAGAAAATCCTAAGAAAAAATCCTACAATCAACTGTGATAAGGTAAGGTTTGTGCTGTGATGAGTTCTGTGCTGTGGATGTGTATGAATCAATATGAATTTCAAAGTGATGTAAACATGGATGCACATATTTAAACGCAGGATTCATACATAGCTGAGACCCATTAATAGTGAAAACTCTTGAAAGTGAATGAATTCAGAGGCTTCATTGAATTTTCAAAACAAAAATATGATCCTCTGCTCATTAACTTTAATGATTCTTCCAAAATTTAAGAACCATGATCTCAGCAGTTCCAGATGGGGTTATATTAATGACACAAGGAAAACAGCCCATTTGGATCTAACATTTTTTTATGTTTTTATAAATTTTAATTTTTTATTTGATTTTAATCAGCCATGGCTCAACAATACCCCATATTTATTGCTGCTGAAGAATACAAACAATAATGAGAAACAAGTCAAAAATTTTTGTTTGTGTTTACATTTTCTTTTATTTTTTTATTTCTTTTAATTGTTTTACAAAAAATCAGCATGCCTAAATCTGAAACTGCAGTAAGAAACCTTGTTTCCTTGTCCTTTTGTACCTCTTTTTACTTCAAAAATAGCCTTGTTCTCAGACATCTTTTGTGGAAGAAGATTCACCCATCATGTGTAGATCCTTAGGATTATTCATTGGTTGGCTGGGAAGTCTACCCTCTTTCCTTTTAGTTAGAGCATTGGAAAGCTGACCAAGCTGGTCCTCAATCTTTTTTATGATTTAGTTGTGGAAATGCACAGTCTGTGCTAAGGAGCTGAGGTTCTGTAATGAGGACAAAACCTGCTCCTCAAAAGAGGGTGTACTAGATTGGGGTCCTTGTGTAGACATATGATTTTTCTGGGCCTTTGGATGTTGGAACTGATGATTTAAGGAAAAATTTTGTTGGTACTGCTGGGATCTATGGGGAATTGCCTGCTATTGCTGGGATTGAGAATGATTCTCTTGGTTCTACCTCAGATAGGGGTTGTTCCTCCATGGATACCCAACAGGTTACTACTATTGTTGCCCATAGCATTGAGCTTCATTGGTATGCTCCATGATCCAATCAGGATAAAGACCAATAGATGGACAGTCTTAAATGGAGTTTGTTGTGGGAGACTGGCATATCAGACATGCCTCCAACACTTGTGCAGCTATTGGGGGTTGTAACACACTCATCAATTTACTAAACAGAAGTGCCAAACTATCTTTCTTTCTTTCCAGGTCAGTACATACATTGATTTCATACATCCTACCCCTAGGAGTGTTTTCTTTTAATATTTTAGTAGGAGTCTCAATGTCTCGAGACAGAGTCTCCTTCTACATTAAATTTTCACTTATGACCTCAAAAAGTTCCCAAGGCTCATCAGCTGTCTTGTGGAGGTAAGTACCTCCACATGAGGCATCCACCATGTCTTTGCTCTTAGGATCAATTCCTTAGTAGAAACTTTGAACAAGTTGCCACTCAGGAATTTAGTGGTGGGGACATTGCTTCAACAGTTCCTTAAATCTTTCCCAGGCTTGATGAAAATCTTCAGTTGGGGATTGAGCAAAGGAGATTATGCTTTTCCTCAACTGGCTTGTTTTGGAGATGGGGAAAAATTTGGCCAAAAACTGATATTGAAGATCTTTCCATGACTGTATACTGTTGATTGAGAGCATAGAAAGCCAAGTTCAGGCTCTATCCTTTAGTGAACAAGGAAAGTGCCTTAGCATGGTAGCTTCCTCCCCAAAACCTGCAATGTTGAAAGTAGTACACAAGCCTAGAAATTCATCAATGTGCTTATAGGGGTCCTCTTTATTCAATCCATGATATGAGGGCAGCATTTGGATGATGGATGATTTGATCTCATAATTCCCTTGAACAGTAGGGAATTGAATGCAGAAGGGAGATGTGTATGTTCCTAGTGTATTGAATTCCTTCAAGGTCTTTAGTTGCTCACCCATTACAAAAGACTCACAATTATACACACAGCAGTATCGATTTCAGCAAACAAAAAAACAAAAGTAAAATTTACAGCAAAACTAAAAACAAAAATAAACAGTAATACAGCAGTTTGCTAGTTTTAAAGAATTAAAAATTGAAAATAAAAACAAAGTAGAAGGGAATGCAAACTCAGGCAGATCTGTTCCAACTACAATCCATAAGCTCCTTTTGTGGCTACAACTCCAGATCTATAAAAATTAAAAAACTATAACAGTACTTTATTCAAATAACTATGTTATTCACTAAAAAGTATCACTTTTCACCTCTTAACCTTGCCTTTGTTGGACCTTGAAGTAGACTAATAACCCTTTGTTTAGCTTGATTTGTAGTTAGTAATAATTATGTAGCTTAGTACAAAGTCCCTACTTTAAGTGCCAAGAAGAGAGAGAATTCAAGCAAGAGAATGACAGTTGAGCCAAAGACTGATGGAACACCATAGTGGTACACACCATGGTGACTATTTTACATGTCCAAGTGGACCCAAGAAGCCCAGTAAATGTGAGAAGTATAACTGAGAGTGGAAGAAGCTGCAACAGCAGCATATGCCTTGCAGTTGAGGAGCAGGATCATTTTCTCGCACAGTTAGAGGTGCTGCTTCGCGTGTCTGAATCCATAGTAAAGCTTCCTCGCATAGCGAAGATATGCAACACAAGAGAACTCGTGCAACAGTCGCGCACTCCAGCTATAACCAACACTCAAAGACCTAGCGAAGATCTCGCGCACTAAACGATCAAAAATCTACCTTGCAAAGTTCTCACGAGGATCAAGGCTTATATTAATTGTGAGTATTATCTTACGAGGCGACTTTGCATGAAGAGCGTAAGCAAACTTGCGATGCTCTTGCGTTGCTCTAGAAGAGAGAGACACCTAGAAATTCCCTCGCGCAGCTCTTGCGCACTTAAAAGCTAGACCCTGTACCAAGCGAGAGCAGAGATATACTGCGTGAGTACCTCACGGGAGAAAATTTTGAAGCCATGCCGTGTGAGTGCATTTAAAGACAAAGTAGCTGCGTGACCATTTGAAGATCTATTGCGCGAACCAGGGGCCTTCCAAGCCAAATTCATACCTCACGAGGACTCTACAAACTGCATAAATGAATTAATATGCAGAAGGCAACCCCACGAAGCTCGAGCTCTTCACTTTTCACTCTTAACTCAAGGACCTTTTGGGGATTTCCTTAGGTCTAGAGCACACATCTCGAGGCACTGATTTCAAGTCACACATTCCAAAGCATCCAAGGGTTGTAATAGTGCCACATCCACTAAGAAATTAGAGCTAATCTTCTCTTAGCCAAGCCCATAGGGATAGAGTATATTAGCTGTAAATATAACTTAGAATTTTTATCTCTCCTTCAACCTCTATCGTCTATAAGCTCAAGCTGATTAGGGTTAGGGTTTGATCACTTCATTTTTCCATTTTTTCTTCTCTCTTAGCTCAGCACTTGCTGGCTAAATCCTTTGTAAGCAGTTAGGTGTAGTTTTATTTAGTTTTGTGATGGGTCTTGTGAGCATTGGGATTTTATGAAGGGCTATTATGCAGAAGGCTGTTGCCTTGAGAAATTGCATTGTAAGTATTTGTGATCAATGAAATTTGTATTTTAATTGTACATTCAATATGTTATTTTCTTATTTGCCCATAGTTTTGTTCATTCTATGCATGCATTTAAGACTTGAGCTTATTTGCAAGTCCAGTAGAAGCTTGAGCTTGTAGCCCTAGGACCATGGTGGCAGCAGTAGTTTAGATATTCCTTCTCAAACCTCTATGGTGTGGATAACCTCTGTGGATAGCCTGTGACCATTGAAGTGGACAGACTATTGCCCTAGGGTGATTCTAAGCCATAGATCTAAGAAGGATTCTTCTCCTCTCCACTTGAGCTTGTAGCCTGGTGAGAGGTTGTTGCAGGAACTAGCTCCCCTCTATTTTACTTTACTAATATCAGATGTTAGATCTAATTTTTTGGTAGTGATTACAAGCTTGTGAGCTGAGCCATTGCAGTCCCTTGTAGCAATGACCAGCTGCTTTTAATTCCCCAAATAGCCCTTGAACAACCGTGGTTTCCACTAGTTTTTCAAGATCTATTTGCTCTCATGTTTACCTGAGCTTGTAGTTTGGCAAACATGGTGTCTGTAATGGTTTTTATATTCTGATTTGAGCCATTGAGTGGAGGACATCTATTGGATAATCAGTGACTATTTTAGTGGACAGGTTATAGCCTTAAGATCAGTCTACTCTTTTGGATCAGATTGGTTTTCTGATTGGATTCATGTGGTTTGATCCCCTCTATTGGATAGCCTGTGACTAATGAAGTGGACATGTTATATCCTTAAGAGACTAGGTCAAACCATAGGAATTGAGTTAGAGATCTCTTCCTTGCAGATGTGCTTGTAGCCATTTGAGAGACTGCTACAGAGATAGCCCTAAGTCTGAGTTACATAGCTGAATTAATCTTAGCTTAATTGCCTACTTCCCATCATTTTATCTTTCTTTTTGGCACACACCATCACCACCTTCTTTATAACCCTTTCTTTAGGATAGGACTGCACTTTATTTATCTTCTTTTGGTGTTAATTTAGTATAGTTGTGACACCCACCTGCCTTTCTTTAGGATTGTTAGATCTGTAGCCAGATCTTGAGGCATACTATTAGAACCCATTTTGGGTTCTAGATCAATGGCTCTGTGGGACAAGCTCTTACTTAAAACTTGCTACAATATCCCAGTATCTTGTAGGCTATTTGTATCTTAGGTTGTTGTTTGCATAGCCATGTCACTCCACCTTTATATTCTGATTTTTTACCATCTCATCTCCCCTTAAATAACATCAGCAGACCTAGACTTCACCAATAAGTCTTTGGCACCGCTGTTGGGGATATTGATCTTTTTAGTAGACCTGAGTTATTGTAATTTAGTCTAACAAATTCTTTGTATCTATGTCTTAATTAGAATAAAAAGTACTACTAATTTTTATGGAATTTTTGCAAAATTGGACAACAGCAGCAGGAAAAAGCTAGAGTTGCAGCTGGAGTTTAGCTAGCTCATTTTGCACTTCTTTTACCTTAAAAACTCAGTCCACTTGTATTGAATTCCCTATCATTAGTTTAGTTGTAAATCTGTTTAGTTGTTAATTTTGTTTGAAATTTTTTTTTGTGTGTTGTGATCATTTTCTTTACCTGCTGATTTTGTGTGTGTATGCTTGGAAGAAGGTCCCTTAATCCTGAGTTGGAACCTCCAAATCCTAAGGCTGAAAGGGTCCTTAGACCAAGAAATACCACACAAGGCCCTACTGTTCAAACTGAGCTAGCTGTCATGGCTGAGAAGCAAAGAACAATGAAGGAGTACAATATACCTGGAGATTACACATCTACTTTCGGCATTCAATTCCCTTTAGTTGAGGGAAACTATGAAATCAAGTCCACCATTAACATGCTGTCATCTTTTCATAGGCTTAGTAAGGAAGATCCTTATAAACACATTGATCAATTCTTGGCACTTTGCACCACATTTAATATAGCTGGTTTGGGACCTGAAGTCACTAAACTAAGGCTTTTTGCTTTTTCCCTGAAGGACAAAGCCAGAACCTGGCTCTCTAAGTTCCCAGCTAATAGCATCCGGTCATGGAGTGACCTCCAAAGTTAATTTTTGGCCAAGATCATTCCGATGAATAAAACTAGTCAGATGAGGACAAGCATATTGTCATTCACTCAATCCTCAACTGAAGATTTTTATGAAAAATGGGAGAGATTTTAAGAAATGTAAAAACAATGACCCCACCACCAAATTCCATAATGGCAACTTGTGCAAGTCTTCTACCAAGGAATTAATGTCAAAAGTAGGGACATGGTGGCTGCCTCATGTGGGGGTAGTGACCATCACAAGACAGCTGATGAGGGTTGGGAGTTGTTTGATATCATAGGAGAAAATTTCATACAACAGGAGTCACTGTCCAGCAATAACAGCCAGACCCCAGCTAAATTGGTGAAAGAATCTACCTCTAGAGGTGGAATGTATGAGGTCAAGGTGCAGAGTGAATTAAAAAGGAAGGTGGACAATCTGAGTTATAAGTTTGATAAATTAATGAATGTGATGTAGCCCAGGATGGTTGCACAAGTGGAAGAAGCATGTTTAATATGCCAATCACCCACACATTCAATTCAGGAATTCCATCAGCCAACCAGTTCCTCGAGTTAGTTATGGAACATGCCAATGCTGCCCAAGCATTTGTGCAGCAACCTGCTGGGTACACATGGAGAAACCACCCAAACTTGAGGTGGATATAAGACACATACCCTCAACCCCAACAGCTGCAATTACCAGCTCCATATAGACCTCAGCACCAATTTAACCAAGGTTATCAACCAAGGTAAACTTTTCAATTGGTCCTACCCCCATAATAGCCCCGATCCTCTTCCTTTGAAGAGCAAATGCTGACATCTATGTAGAATTTGGGGAACTTGCTCCAAACTGTGAACTCTCATGGGAAAAGCATTAAAAAAATAGAGGACCAGCTGGGTCAAATCTGTAATACTTTAAATAAAAGAGAGGTGGGCAGGTTGCCTAGTCAGCCCTTGGCCAACCCTAAAGGTCAATACATGATTGGAGAAGCATCCTCTACCCATGAGGAGGCTAATGTAATCACTACCCTTAGGAGTGGCCGGGTGGTTGATAATTTGATAGGCAGTACAACTGAGGAAGTCATGGAGAGTGAAAATGAAAGAAATGTGTGTGTTGAAGAACCAAGGAAGTCATTCCCTATAGTGTATCAGCAAGGGCAAAAGAAAGGGGCTGATGTTAAGCCCCAACAACAATCAATAACTGAAGAAAAGAGAAAAAAATAAAAATTTGACCATGATGTTGTTAGACATGCAGCTATGGCATTAGCAGTTCCACAGTTGCCATTTCCTCGAGCACTAGCTAGCCCATCTCCTTTTGATAAGGGGTATACTCAAATGGAGGAAATGATGGAGACCTTCAAGTAGGTCAAGATCAATTTGCCATTGCTTGATGTTATAAAATAGGTCCCTGCCTATGCCAAATTCTTGAAGGACCACTGCACACAAAAGAGAAATGCAAGGGTGCAGCTGTCCAAAAAGGTTTTTACTATTGAACATGTTGAATCAGTTATGTCCATATCCACATCTGAGGAATTGTAGGACCCAGGGGTACCTACTATCCCCTGCATAATTGGAAACCATACCATTGAAAGAGCCCTCTTAGACTTAGGGGCCAATGTGAACCTGCTCCCATATTCTGTGTATGAGGAGCTAGGTTTGGGGGTGGTGGAGGATGTTTTGGTGGGGGTGGACAAGTTTTACTATCCTGCTAATTTCCTTATTTTGGATATGGACCCTTGCAAAAGTAAAACCCCAATTCTTGTTTTCCTTGGAAGACCATTCTTGGTCACTACAAATGCTTGCATTCAATGCAGATCAGGGGTGATAGAGGTAACCATTGAAAATATGAAGGCCCAATTAAATATGTATAATGCTCCATGGCAACCTCAGATGGACATTGAGGACAACTGTGCAATTGATGTACTAGATGGTGTTGTGGAAGAAGAATTATCCAATCTGCTGGATTGGGATAATGATGTTGAACACCTAGAAAAAATTTAGAGTA
This sequence comes from Chloranthus sessilifolius, assembly GCA_021018995.1. NCBI lineage: Eukaryota > Viridiplantae > Streptophyta > Magnoliopsida > Chloranthales > Chloranthaceae > Chloranthus > Chloranthus sessilifolius. The sequence goes on from CM037596.1 coordinate 48,998,293, forward strand.
TGATTGAGAAGGAGGCCCAAGTTTTCATGACAAAAGACATCACAAAAATAGAGTCTTCTGTAGGCCTAGTGCAGCATTCCAGCTTGAAAACTATATTACTGCCCCTTCCTCAAACCACCAAGGCACCTTTGCTGCCTTCCATTGAAAGTCCCCCGGAGCTGAAGCTGAAATAGCTCCCAGACACATTAAAATATGCCTTCTTGGGATAAAACAACAAGCTTCAAGTGATTATCTCCTCTCTCACTAGTGAGCAGGAGGAGAAATTATTGAGTGTTCTCAAGAAGCACAAAAAAACAATGGGGTGGACAATAGCTGATCTTGGAGGCATTGATGCCTCAGTCTACATGCATAAAATTCACACGGAAGAGAGTGCAAAACCCTCTAGGGAGATGCAGAGGAAGCTTAATCCTCACATGTAAGAGGTGGTCTTGAAAGAGATAGTAAAACTGTTGGATGCAGGGGTGATTTACCCCATTTCAAATTCAGAATGGGTATCACCTATCCAGGTGGTACCTAAAAGTCAGACATAACAGTTGTTACTTCTGATTTTGTGGAGTTGATGCTAGCTAGAGAGACTACTGGCTAGAGAGTTTACATTGATTACAGAAAACTCAACTCCAAGACCAGGAAAGACCACTTCCCTCTCCCTTTCATTGGCCATATTCTAGATAACCTGGCTGAGAATGTATTTTATTGCTTTCTTGATGGATACTCAGGGTATAACCAAATCCCTGTGTATCCCCAAGATCAAGAAAAAACTACTTTCACATGTCCCTTTGGCACCTTTGCTTACAGGAGGATGCCTTTTGTACTGTGCAATGCCATAGCCATATTTCAAAGGTACATGTATGCAATTTTCTCTGATATGATTGACAAGTTTATAGAAATCTTCATAAATGATTTTTCAGTATATGGGGACAGCTTTAGCCAATGCTTGAGTCACCTTGACTTGGTTTTACAAAGATGTGAAGAGACCAATTTGGTCTTGAGTTGAGAAAAGAACCACTTATGGTAACACAAGGAATTGTGTTGGGCCATGTGGTCTCTCACAGAGGAATAAAGGTTGACAAGGTTAAAGTGGACCTGATTTAACACCTACCCCCACCGAGGAGTGTTAAGCAAATCAAATCCTTCTTATGACATGCAAGTTTTTATAGGAGATTCATTAAGGACTTCAGCAAAATTGTAAAGCCATTGTGCCACCTACTATGTCAAGATCTGTCATTTGAATTTTATGCTAAGTGCCTTGAAGTCTTTGAGGTCTTAAAAAATTACCTTACCACTTCTCCTATAATCCAGGTCCCAGATTACTCACTCCCCTTTGAATTGATGTGTGATACATCAGACTTAGCCATAGGTGTTGTCATAGGACAGAGAAAGGATAAGGTGCTTGTAGTGATTTATTGTGTAAGCAAAACACTACCAGAGGCTCAGCTCAATTACACCACCACTGAGAAGGAGCAACTTGCTGTGGTGTTTACTACGGACAAGTTTAGACCCTACTTGCTTGGATCTAAAATTATTATTTTTACTGATCACTCAACCCTGAAATACCTATTGGCTAAGAAGGATGCCAAACCAAAGCTGATCAGCTGGATCCTCCTGTTGCAGGAGTTTGATATTGAGATCAAGGATAAGAAGAGAGTTGAGAATGTGGTTGCTGACCACCTCTCTAGAGTTATTTTAGAAGAATATGCAGCAGCACCTGCCAATGAATTGTTCCCTTATGAGCAGCTATTTGCTATGTAGTCTAGTGTGCCCTGGTTTATACACATTGTCAATTTTCTTGTTGTTGGTAGGATTCGCCTCACTAGTCTAAGATGGACAAAGACCTATTTTTCTCTCAGGTCAAACATTTTCTATGGGAGGATCCATACCTCTAAAAGCATTGTGTAGATCAAGTGGTTAGGAGTTGTGTACCTGAAAGTGAATTCTACAACATTCTTTCTATGTGCCATGAGCCAGCCTGTGAAGGTCACTTCAGTGGCAAAAAGACTGCAGAATCAGTGCTGCAATGTGGTTTTTATTGGCCCTCTTTGTTCAAAGATGCATTCATACGTTGCAAAGCCTATGAGAGATGTCAAATGTTGGGAGGCATTTCCAAGAAAGATTCAATGCCATTGCAGCCCATCTTTGTGGTAGAACTTTTTGACATCTGGGGCATTGATTTTATGGGTCCCCTTCCTCCATCTATGGGTTTTAATTTCGTACTTGTGGCAGTGGACTATGCGTCCAAATGGGTGGAAGCCATTTCCACAAGGACCAATGACCACATAGTTCTCCTTAAAATTTTGAAGGATAATATCTTTTCAAGATTTGGCACCCCCAGAGCTATCATTAGTGATGGGGGGAGTCATTTCTATAACATGCCTTTTGAGAACTTGCTCAAAAAGTATTCTGTTACACACAAAATTACAACCCCTACCACCCACAGACCAGTGGGTAAGTTGAAATTTCTAATAAGGAGATCAAGCATATCTTAGAGATGATTGTGAGGATAGATAGAAATGATTGGGCACACAAGTTGAATGATGCTTTGGGGGCTTATAGGACTACCTATAAGACCCCTATTGGCATGTCCCCATTTAGGCTGGTTTATGGCAAGGCATGCCACTTACCAGTGGAGATATAGCACATAACCTATTGGGCTATCAAAATACTGAATTTTGATCTAATTACTACTGGTTCTCACAAGAAATTGCAAATATCAGAGCTGGATGAATTGAGAATGGAGGCATATACCAATGCCAGAATTTACAAGCAGAGATCAAAGGCATTCTTTGACAAGAAACTAATGAGGAAGGACTTCAATGCTCATACTAAGGTTTGGCTTTTCAACTCCAAATTAAAGTTCTTTCCAGGGAAGTTAAAATCCAGATGGGATGGACCCTACACTGTCATTCATGCCTCCTCCTCTGGTGCTGTGGAGATCTTGGATCCTATGTCTGGGAAGATCATGAAAGTGAATGGTCGAAGGCCAAAAATTTTTATAGAAAATTCAGTGGAGCCTCCTCAGACTATTCACCTACATGAACCCCCACTGCTTAGTGATCCACAACATTGTAAAATGTGTACAATATTGTTGAAAATTTTGGTGTGTTTTGTTTTGCTTCAAATTTGTCATGTAGTGTCTTTGTGTGATGATTTGCCTATTTTGTTTTGTTCTATTTAGAACTGTGTGTTGATGATGTTATGTGCATATTTGTCATCTGAATTTAGGGTGCATGAACCTGATGATTAGGTGCATGTCTATTGTTGCTGTATGGTTGAGGTGCTGTCATTGTAAATGTCATTAATTTGATTTGAATGGATATCTTTATCATTCTAGATTTGTGATGTACATGTGTTGGTGATGGGCATACAATTAGCATTATGAAATAGAGTACATGTGAAGGGGCTGGTGCTGACGCACAATGGATGCACTAGCCACTGTTAAACACTAAGAAAGAGGCTAAAATTATGCTTTCTCGCGAGGCTCTATGGCCTCATTTTTACACTCGTGAGCCAGTTGTAAGCTTTCTTGCAGAGTTCTGATAGCCGTTTTGTACCTCACGAGAGCTTCACGAGCAAAAGCACCTGCTGAAGCCTGATAGTGAGCCTCACGAGTTTCTATCTTGTCAGCAACATGTAGCTGCGCAAAGAATGGAATTCACACATTTTATACCACAAGAAAGCTTCGCGAGCATATTTATGAAGGCCACACCATTAACTACCTCGTGAGGTCCCTGTTACTCTAAATGGATGTTCCTCACGAAGTTTACCAGCTAAGCTGTGCGAGGGATGTAAAACTGCCTCACATGCTAAGGCTCAGATTCAACTCTGCGAATTGACCTCTGAAGGCAACTTTTTTCTTCGGGACAACACTTCTCGCGAGATTGGATTTTTATCGCCCAAGAAATGTACCCCGCGAGTACCTAGAGACAGCTGTGTGAGGCACGGGTTCCTTCATTTAAACCCTACAATTTTTCATTTTCTTCATTTTATCTCTCTTTGCCCTAACTTCCTTTGCACAAGACCGATTTCCCTCCTTTCTTCTTTCTTCTCTACAACCCCCCATAGTTCCATCACCTCCACCTCAGCCTATTTTCCCTACCACCTCAGCCATCACTACATCTCCTCCATCCACCATTCATATTGAGACCCTTTCTTTATCGTTACTTACACATGTGCTTACACTCACTGCTCAGCCCAGCTTACCTGTCAAAGTGACCTACAAGAAGAAAAGGAAGCTACCCTGTGCGACCATGGATTCTCTCGAACTCGTCGCGGCAATGTGCACACGATGTAATGAATGTAGAGTCGCCACCCGGAGCTTTTGGTGACCCGAGAAACCTTTAAATAAATATTTTGAGCACCGAAGTGCTAAATATGACTCTGATTTACTGATTTTTACCAAAGGCTCTAGGGTAGGGGCTTCGGTTATCGATTGGGAAGGGTTTAGGCACCTGATCAAGCCGCACGTAGCGGTATCTCTCTATGGCCAAAATGAAAATAAAATGGGCAGGGCTTCCCCTTGCCCGAAGGCAATACAGTCCTATCAAGCTTTGAGCCAAACCGAAATTTTGGCGGCGTAACAGCTTGAATCCTTGGATGGAGGAGACACCAAGAAGGTATAAGAAGAGAGGGGTGAGCCGGAGCTCACGGGCCCTTGTTGCACCGTTGAAGACCTTCGCTTTAGCGTGCTTCCGATGGCTTTAAATGACTTAATCGGTAGGGGAATGGATTCTAATGCTAGGATTTGGTAGATGGGAAGTGTAGGATGAAGCTAGAGACTAAGCTTGACTGAAAAAAGAGTGACCTAATGGTTAAAAGGGGTTGAGGGGCGAACAAAGCATGCTGGAATTCTGGTTGAAGAATGCAAAATAAAATATAATTTCTCTCACTAGGGCTCTCTCTCTTAAGTTTAACTTTCAACCTTAATTTTTCAACCCTTTGGGATGAGGGGGTGCCTCTCTATTTATAGAGAAGAGGTGGGTTAGAGGGTTACTTAAGAGCTAATTGGTTTGGCAATTAGGTAATCCTCCATCTAAGGTTTTCTAGGTTTTTAGGGTCCTAGGGGTTTGGGAAACCGGTTTCAATGGCAGATGATGGGGTGAGACCATGGGTGACTTAAGGGTTGTAAATAAGCTCAAAGAGGGTGCAACCGATCTTATGACACCCACCTCAACCAAGGGGATGGTCAAAAGGTCAAACCTAATGAAGGAATTTCGAGCATTTGATGACAGTTACTATAGGTAAGCTGGGCATATATATTACATATGCCCAGTTTATGTACAGTGATTCTCATGAAAACCAGAGGAGATCTAAGAAGGTATGTATTATATCACCAAATTTGGTTTAAAAATGCCAAAGCGATATATACGCTGGCCAAAATAATAAATTTGCTAGACGTATCTAATACATACGCCTGAGCAAAAGTTATGATTTTATGTGAAGCTTCAATTGGCCATAACGTTTGAACCATAACTCCAAATTGGGTAATCTTTGGTTTGCTGGGAAGCTGGAGAAGTCCTCTTTCCAATGGTATTAGGCTCCTTCTCAGTAATGGTCTGTGTAAAATTTTGTAGCTCCCCTCCCATCAATTGCTCATAAGGGTTTAAGTTGAGTTGGGGAAGGGATCCTAGGGTTTAAGGGTGATCTCTAAGGGTTAGGGGAATGGGTCTAATGGGTTTAGGGTGATTCCTAAAGGTCTGGTTTGGTTCCTAAGGGTTCAAGGGTGCCATCGAAAGCACAGGGGTACATCTCTCTCAGAGTACAGACTGATCGGGCCTTAGGCCGAATTTGGGTGTCTACAGATGCCCCTCTTTGGTATTCGATCACTAATGATCGGATGCCAAAGACAATAGACATCTGAAGAGGTCCAAGGCACGTTTGATGGGTCCTCCTGGTTCAACTTAATTCCCAAACATCCATGGTGATGGTGAGTGTACGTAAGCCCTCTCATTTCAGGATATCGTCCGTACCTCAAAGCTAATAGTCCCCAAGCGCATTGCGACATTACTGGGCATAACTGCGGTGATCATAAAAAGTGTAAGCCCGCTAGCCGGGATATCATCCACTTCCTAAGGGAAATTATAGATTTATGATGTTGAGTATTAATCTGAACCTGACAACTCCATGAAATGGGGTGATCGATCTGTGCTTCAAAATCGACGCAAAGTACACAAAGCGAAGGCCTAAACAATGTGTCCAATCCTATGGGGTATTGACAGCTCCATTGGATTGGCCAGGGGTGCCCTTACCTAGGTAAGGCTCGGAGTTTCTGGGTGAACCCATCAACCTCAAGGTTGCTTTAGCATGATTTACCTGAGTGGAGCGAATATTGATGTCACAACACTTCTTGGGAATGCATGCCCATTTTCAGAGTAAATTTTTGTGTGTTATTTTCTGAATTTTTTTTTATTTCGAGGCCTCTAAGCAAAGCTCAAGGACCTCTGTCAATTTTATTCTTGCACAACTCTTTAAGTGGATCAAATGCTAGTTGATACGCTTTAAGAGTGCGTGCACTCTGCCGGGATAGGTACACCATGGGGATGTGCACGTTTCGATGGTGAGGTGCTCCTGATTCACACGAGCCGGAGTGCCTTAACTTGAGACAAAGCTAAAAAAGATCGGGCTAGGACCAAATATCCATCGAAAGAGATGGTCAATTCTAGCCTCCATCCCCAATGAAATCACATCTTACTAACTATGCACAGACAGACACCCATCAGGGGCGATAAGCAGCAAATAGGCACGAACAGAAGCCTCTACCCTAAGGTATAATTTATGAGGACAAACGACCATCCTGCGAATACCCAGATGCAAGTGCATACATTCAACAGGGACACCGTGCCTATACAGGTTTTAAGCCTGTGTAAAAGGAAATAAAATGGAATGAGCCTTTCAGTCTGTATGGTTGCACCAAGTTTGGTTGGTTGTAATTTCATTTTTGATGGGTCAGTTTCAACTGACAATAAACTTTTCAAATGGTCTAAAGTCGGGTGCACTTTTGTTCAACATAGATCCGAAGGTGGATGATCAGATCCAAATCTTGGAAGGTGGGGTCAACCTACTCAGGATTTTAACCACATAACAAAGGGTTGTTGTCCCGAACCTTCTCCTTTTTTCTCCCTTTTTTTTTATTTTTGAAAGAAAAAGTTTTTTATTTTATTTTATGATTTTATGGGAGCACTCGGTGGGTGCTTACTGATCTAGATCTGTTTATTGTAGCACGGTCCCTTTTGGGCCAATCGAAGGGAGTTCGAAGGGCCATTTGGGGATGCATGCACCATTGCCCGATGATACGTGGGCTTCTAAGAGGGACCGGGCCTTGATCTAGAGCAATACAGAGGACCCGTTGGGTCTCAAAGCCAAAATTGGCCTGGCGTATATATTATATACGCCTGACCAAAATCTGGCAGTTTTAAAACTGCCTAAGCCCGAGCACAAAAGCAGTCCTCTCTTCAAATTCCACCTTCTTCCCTCCTTCCTTCTCAAGTCCGAGACAGCCTCTCAGGGTTTTTGCATTTGATTTTGCTTGAATTCTATCACCGGGAGTTGCGCGTGCCGTTTAGAAGCGTTCACTCTCCGCCGATTTTTGGATCTATTTCTCCTCCTATTGAAGGTAATCACCAACCTCTCTTTTATCTTTCCTTTGAATTTTGATAATGTTGTTTTTTTTTTTTTTTTTTGGAAATGCTTGATGTTCTTCCTTTTTGTGGCGAAAGATTAATGTATTTTATTAAAAATTTTTCAAGTATATGTGATCCTCATGCCTATGCTGCTCTCTTTTTTTCATTCATCATTCGTTCATTTTTTTTATTATTATTATATCATCATCATTTATCATCCATCATCATCATTTTTTTTTTCTTATTTGTTTCTTTTCTTTCATGACGGATTTGTGCCTTTTTCTTCTCTTTTTTTTTTTTTGTATGCCTTTTTGTTATTGTTCTCTTTTTTTATTTGAAATGCTTGATGTTCTTCCTTTTTGTGGTGAAAGATTAATGCTTTTTTTGTATATGTGATTCCTTATGCCTATGCTCCTCTTTTTTTTTTTTTATATATCATCATCAATCATCATCATTCATTTTTCATTTTTTTTTGTTTGTTTTTTATGGATTAGTGCATTTTTTTCTTCTTTTCCCCCCTTTTTTTTTAGCAGCCCTTTCATATACCGATGTGTTCCATATTTTCAGATGTCTGGCGACAAAGGACAGGTTCCATAGGAGGGGCCAAAGATGGCCTATGGTCCTCATGGGGAGCAGTTTACCATTTCACAGTGCTCCTCTCAACCCTGGTATGAAATGCAAGGTGAAGCCACCTGTACCGGCCTCCTCCACTATCAGCACACCCACATCTCCAATTTTAGGATCGCTAGCCAAGTAAACAGATGAGCCCTTTTTTCTTTTCCTTTGATGCTTTTATTATACCACTTTGCTCCTATTTGACAGATCCCCTTTGTTTGCAGCCTTTACCACACATCATGTTCCGGCATGGCTGGTTCGATCTCCAGCGCCTCGTACTCTATCTTCCCCAGGTGGTGAAGGACCTACTTGCTCAAGCTGGTTTTGGGGATTTTATTTCATGCCTCGCCGTGAGGGCCGATACAGCCTATGTGAAGGCCCTGATAGACCGCTTTCGCCCTGAGACCATGACGTTTCATATGGCCATGGGCGAGATGACCCTTACACCTGCGGACTGGTCCATGATTACTGGGGTTCGCATTAGAGGGGTGCCAGTGACACCTACCCGCACGCCTGATAGGGAGGAGGTGACTCGGCTGGTAGGGGCCTACCCAACCTCTGGAAATGTTCGGGGTTCTGAAGTCAAGTTATCCTGGCTGGTTGGTCTGTCTGAGCCTCACGAGTTAGTGGATCTAGGTCAGCCCAATGCGGTCATTTATCTTGAGCCAGAGCGTGCGCTGATGCTAGCCCGTATTTTTCTGTTGTTCCTTTTGCGTAAGACTTTTCTTTCAAATACCAGCGGAGGGCGGGTCTCATTGTCCCTTCTCAGTCTTAAGGTGAACTGGGATACTGTGCATCGATTTGATTGGGGCGGTGCTGGTTATGCGGTGCTCATGTCTAGCTTTGTGTGAGCCGTACTTGGGGAGTGCAGCTTTGTTGTGGGCTTTTGGCCCGCACTTGAGGTATTTTATCCTTCGGTCTTAGTTTGTTCATCTTTTCCTTTTTATGGCAAATCTATTTTTATCTCCTTGCTTTCTCAGGTTTGGGGGTATCTGCTTTTCGAACCTGGTCGTCCTCTGCTTCTATCTGAAGTTCCTACGTTCCCCCTTATGAGCAATTGGCACGTGAACCGCTGTCGGGACATAGGCATGACGCATCTGGAGTTAGGGCTACGCTCCCAGTTTGATCTGTTGATCCCTGAGCAGGTATACCAATTTCTCTCTTTGCAAATTTGATGACTCTTTTGTGTTGTGGGTTCTGACCAAATGTATATATCTCTCCTCCTTTTTTTTTCTGAGCAGGTCATCCTTGACCCCTACGTCGGATCTCCCTTCTGGAACCTGGCTGCAGCGGGTCCTTCTCATTTTTTGTTAGATCGTCACATCATTTTCTTCTATTGGTCCTAGGCTAGGGCCTATTACCTAGGAGAGAGGGTGGTTCATCAGTACCGTCCTCTTTTCGCTGTGCCCCAAGCTCCTCCAGCTGATGTGTTGGCTCCTGAAGGTTCTACCGAAGTGCTTATTGCTCGCTTTCTCCATCATGGGGTCCGCATTGATGACCTACTTTTTTCGGGGGGATATCAGATGGGGTATGAGTCTCTGCCCTATCGTTCTCTGCTGCCCCGGTTCGTGCCCGGTGCCAACTTTTTGGCTTTTGGTGGTCCGCGGTTTCAGGTAATGTTCTTTCCTTTTTTTTATTTAGCAGCCTTCCATGTGATTACCTTGATTGCCCTGCTATTGGAACAAAAATTGTTTCTCTCTGTAGTTTGGGCAGGGTGATGATTTAGATGAGGGGGATGAGGCAGCTGCTCCTGATGAGGCTACCGGTGCTGGACCTTCTAACCCTTCCGGTGCTGGCACTTTCAAAAATTTGCCAACTGAGGTCCAGGGGACTTTTAAGCACTTGGACGATGCCTTTCTGTCGCATATGTATGTCGATGTGGCTGAGAAGGCACGCATATCTACTGAAGCTATTCGAATCCCACCCCCTGAGCTGATCCCTGGGGTAACCTCTCCCTTGTTACATTGCTCTTCTGTTTTCTTGGATTATGCCGATGACCTGTGTGACAGACACCTCTCTTTTTATCTTTTTTTTTGTTTTGTTGTGCAGAATTATGAGTCGACCGTGAACCAAGCCGAATACTATCGCAACATTGTCGGGCATAGGGAGGCTGAAGTGATGAGTGAATATTGACCGCACCAAATCATTTTCTTATTTGCTTTATGCTTGTTTCCCTACCTGACGGCCTCTGGTGTGCTTATGCAGCATGCTCGCGAAAAGGAGTCGCTCTCTCTGCTTGGCCGCATCTCTTAGGCGTGGACTCGGGTGGGGGAGACCCGTACTTTTCAAAGCGTGACCCGACACCGGAAGAAGTCAAAGGGGGCTGCCCAGGACTAGTTTATTTTCTAAAAATTTAAAACAGTGAAACAGTTTAGACTTTTTTTTTTTTAAAACAACAACTTTTGGACGGTTTTATGATTTTCATGGTTTATATGAATGCTTCATTTGGTTATCTCTCTGCTTTTATGGTTTCCTTTTCCTTGGCATGAAGCGGGCCAGAGCCCCTCCAATGATGGGGTTGAGCCCGCATGTGACCCACGGATACCGCGTCATCCGAGGGTTTCCCATGGGTGTGTGACCATGCCCGCCTGTGGGCTGCGCCGGGATAAAAAAGTAGGCTAAGCGAAATCCGTTCTTCCTTTGGGGGAAGTAAAAAAGAATGGACCAATGTGAGGGGAGCCACACTTCCCTGCTCTCTTCTTTTTTTTTTTTTTTTTTTTAATTGGGCGTATATATTATATACGCCTGGCACAATATCTGACATGTTGCCTTGGTGTATATAATATATACACCTGGAAAAATATTTAAAATTTTACCTTGGCGTATATAATATATACGCCTCATATAACTGGGCTCGACGGGTTCTTTATAACCCGAACCTGGCCCTCTTTGCTTCCCCTTTCACCCTGGCTTGGCCTTTTCGAGTGGTCTGTCTCCCTACATTGGCTGATTTCCATAAAGACCAACTTTATATGTCCATGGACCCGCTTCCCAAGAAAGGCCCAAGTTCTCATACGGAGGCTGGGGCTAGTATACTTCCCTGTTTGGACCCGAAGCCTAGTTTTTTGCATAAATGGTGTGATAGCTTGGCCGAGGGTGAGCTCGCTATTCTGGATTGCCTCGGGTTATCCCGCCGTTCCTCCCTCCTTGCTATTCCTCTGTTGCCCAATCTCTTGCAAGTGGCTTTGGCGTCGTGGGACCATAGGGCCAACATCTTCAGATTTGGGTCTAGGGAGCTTACCCCAACCTTGGAATAGCTAGCCTCTATTACCAGCTTGAGGATGCATCAGGGACTTGCCAAAGTAGTGCCCAAACTGAGGTATGCCAAGGCGGTCCACACGGTTCTCGGTTTGAAAAAGGGTGGGTATGAGAAGGGCTTCACCGGGGGGCCCACCAGGTGTTGTGGAATTCCAGTGTGCTGATTTATAGTGTAAACATCAAGAGAAAATAGAGATGGGTTCAGCACAGCTAGGAAATCCTAGGCCTGCAAGGTACAGGATCCTTTATAGCAAGTTTTAAAAGTAAGCAAAGGTAAGTCCACAGAGAGGTGGCTGGAATTAGGTAAATCTCCAGATCTATAAGAGATCTGGCACCCTAACTAATGTTGATCTAGCTAAAAGACAGGGGAGAGGTTAGATTGGAGTTTCACTTATCTAAACTACAATTAAAATGCAAATTGTCTTAGATCGAATCTGAAGCCTCAGGTCTTGCTGATGGAGGGTTTAAAAACACAGAAAATGGAGAAGAACAACTTGGAGGTTGTTTTCACTGCAATCAGGTTGAGCTAAGCTTATTATAGGGGTTCAAAAGCACACAAGTCCCTCTGCTGGCCACAAGCATAGCAGCAGGGTATAAATTCCACTCCCAATCACAGGATCCACCTGGCCTTAAGGCTATGATCTGCCCACTTTAATGGTCACGGACCATTCTATAGACTTTATCGAATCCATGGATTGCAGCAGATGAATCCAATTGAGGCCTGATCTTAGATTTACCTTAAGGCTATGATCTGCCCACTTTAATGGTCACAGACCATCCTAGAGATCTCCTACAAAGCCAGAGCCTCAATTAGAACAATTAAAACTACTATAGATGCTGCAATTTCCAGGTCACAGACACAGAAAATTATAGGGATATCAGATCCAGGGAATTCAGATGATATCCAAGAGGTCTCCCAAGTAAGTCGGTGAGCTGATCAAGCAACTCCTCTACACAAATCTGATCGAGCACCAAAAGGAATCAAAAGAGCTTTAGATCTAATTAAAACATGGAAAATAACATTTACATTGCAAACAAGGTCACTCTTACAATGGAATGCTCTCAGATCTGTAGTCTGTGCAGTAATTAACCCCAGCAACACTCTTAACCTTACCCAATCACAGATCTAACTCACTCCTTGCTGCTCCTAGGGAATTAGCCAACCATGGTTGGGGTAAAGGAAGGAAAATAGAATCTCGCTGCAAGCTCTGATCTCCAGGAAATTATTCAGAATTTCGATTCCCCCAATGGCAAATGGGGATCTCTATATATAGCTTTCTCCTCTATTTTTCTCGCCAAAAATCCCTTCTAGAAGGTCATCAGAGTTTGTTAAAGTTCTGTTAAAGCACGTGGGTTGGTTAGGGCTTTCTAGGGCATCTTCTAAAACTTTGCGCCTGTCACCAAAGTGCCTCGATTTACGTGTAGCAGGTTACCAAGTCTCAGCGTGTGCATAGCATAGCTTTTGAGAAGTTCAGCACACGATTTCGATAGGTTGGAGAAGCTCCGACAGGTTAAAAGTAAGCTTGTAGTCCCTTTCGATAGGTTCCCTAGTCTCTTCGACAGGTATCGATAGGATGAGTTTTCTCTTTGAAGCTTTAGGGCTCTCAGTCCATTATCTGGAGTATTCGATAGGGTGGCTGAGTAGTTCGATAGGTCCAGAGGTCCATTCTATCGGATTGGATGATTTGTTCATCGATAGGTTGGCAAATCATTCCTATCGATAAACGCTTTAAGCATCCTTCGATAGGTTCGATCTTCGATAGGTTCGTCCTTCGATGTTCTCTCTTTTTCCCTCTAGGATGAGCTTTCTCTTTCATTCATCTGCTCGATAAGTTCAAGGATCCTGTCGAATCTCTCACTTCAGCACATGTCTTCCTCTTTCTGCCTTCAGATCCTATTGAGCCCTTCTCTAGCTACATGAATTCTTCTCTTTTATCCTTCTGCTCCTATCGAAGTCTTTCAGATGCCCTTTTGATAGGTTGTTTTAAGACCTATCTTCACTTCCTTTCCTTTGTTCTACTGCAGCCACGCATTCCAAGGGTTCAGTGATATGCTGCCCTCCGGTGTGCTGTTATTGGGTCTGCATAGTGCTGAGAGATGGCTTCTTTGTGGGCATTCTTAAGTGGTTTTCTGCATTATTACCAGCTTTCACTACTATCTACAAAAGGCACTCAATAGGGGCTTATTAGTGTGCTCATAGGTCTGTCAATGGTTAGGTTAAATGGTGAAAAGTGGCCTTTTTCACCACTTAACACACCCCCAAACCTAAGCTTTGCTAGTCCCTGAGCAAAGGAGAGTTAAAATGAATTAAAAATGCTACTTTCGTAGGGAGCATGGATGGATTTAGCCTATGCATCCAGCCTTTTAAACCCCTAGGTGATCCCTAGTGGAGGAGTGAAGTATCCTGAGGGTTTTTAGTAAAGGTACCCACAAACTTCTCCAATACAGCTTAGTTAATAATAGTGCAACCTGTTAAAGAAGAGTTTAAGCAAATAAAAAAATAAATTCACATCATGCCCATTCATTAAAGGAATTTCAATAGAACAGCATCCATTTGAAGGTATGAAAGTCTGCTAAAATCTCTTCATCATCACTTAGTTTGTGTCAAGGCATTTCTCCTAAAATTTGGTGCATAACTCACCATCAATTTGAGGATCCTGCTCAGATACTTCCCCCATCGACTGGATTTCAGATCCAAGTCTCATCAGGGTTGTTCACTCATCAGTACAGAGAAGAAGGGTAAATCATATCACTCAGCTCAAGAGCAGTTTCAGCCCTCAAATAGGACTGCCAGCAGGAGCATAGGCATTGCTTGAATTTCTTACTTTTCCAGCTCTTTACACCATAGACAAAGTAAATTCTCATCTCCACATGTCGGCTCAATCCACTTTCCGATCAGTAAGGACTTTTTATTTGGGTTGTAATGTGGCTTAGGGACGAGGTTTGTGAAAGAGCACAAGGAATAAATATGGTTCAAAATTGAGAAATCAGTAAAGGTAAGGAGGTGATGTAGACTCCTTCTTTAATTTAGCACAATTCCATCTACTTCTTGAATTTTCAGAGCCAAAGTAGTCAGCTTCTTCTCTTCCTTCCAATCTTTCAATGAAATGACTTCTCTTTCTCATTCTTTTGCTCTCTTTTTTTTTTTTTTTTGCTTTTTTTTAAAAAAAAATAAAATTTTAAAACAGAATACCACAAATACCACCAACTATATTTTTCTTTCTTTCAACCAGATTTATCACCTTGCTCCTCTGACCTTGCTCCTCCTTCCTCTTTCTAATTTCTCAGATTGAGGGTGAACTGAAATAGGTCAACAGGTTTTGGGTTTAGAATTTCTGGTTGTCATCAAAGAAAATTGGGGCTTTTAAGGCTCAAGTGGTGTGCATCAAGGGCAGTTCAAAGGTGGAAAAATTTTAGGCTCAAACTGTCCAAGGGATGGCCTTACTTCAGGTCCTGAATGTCATGAGTACTGTCAAGCTGTTTCAATTTTGATTTGCCTAACTTCTAGTGGTCAAGATTAAGTCCAGTCAGCTCTCAAAGCAGAAGAAATTGCGAAGACACTCTTCAAAGAAATTTTCAGGCCCAATTCTCACTAGGTATGGCCTTCCATCCAAATTTCTTGGGAGTATCCTCATAGTCTCTTCTCATTTCTGGTTTACTACACATCAAAAAAATTTCTTCAAAAATTCTTGGCATTTGCTTCATAAATAATGTTAAAACTTCAGCTTGCTTTAGTTGCAAATGGTTTTTTAAGTTTCCTTAACAAATATGAGGTGAATTCATTCTCTTTTCAATTATTCATTTTCAACTTGGTTGCACTACAATTAACTAGTTTATTGGCATCCATGCTACACCCCCAAACGTAAACTAAACAGTGTCCCCACTTGAGCAACATGAAATTAAGTGGAGGTACGGGGGGAAAAAAGAGATACAAAAAATCTACATGAAGACAAAATGTATTATAATGCCAAATATGTACATGAGAAAAGGAGAATAAACTAAAACAATAAGATGCCATAGCTATTTGCAGGTGTCATCTGGCCAATCGTAAAGGTCAACCAAGTTTTTTAGCTCATCCTTGGATAAGGGAGCTTTGCCTTAAGATTTAGCCCTCGATTGCGGTTTCTTTGGTGCCTCCTCAGACTGGGTAGCGGGCTTTTTTCCTTTCGGGTCGACAACAACAGCAGAATCGAAATCAGAATCAAAATCGGAAGGAAAAATGGCAGTGGGGTCCAAACCAAGTGCTACAGCAGTCTTCCTTTAGTCTGTCTTTGTCATTAAGATGTAAGGGGCAGCAGGTTGGGTAGGGGGCTGGGTGGAAGAGGTTGTTTTAGACTGTGCAATAGGCCTCTTCCCTTTCGAGGCAAGGGCAGCAGAGGGGGCAGGTTGTTTGGAAGTGACTTTCCTCTTGGGGGGATCCCTTTTGGGTTTTTGAGGGGGAGTATCAGTGGGGGGGGGTTCCTGGGCTGGAGGAGGGTGCACATCCACAGGGGGGGTGGGAGGAGGTTGAGTTGAAGGGGGGGCAGGGTTGCGAGGCAGGAGGTGCTGGAGGAGGGGCAGTGGCAAGAGGGGTGGGTTGGAATGGCTGAGAGGTAAGGGACGCAACCTTTTTCTCCAGTATGTCAATCTGTTTGGCAGCATAGAGCAGGTTGGCATCAGATAGTTCTTTGGTGGCCTTGAGGATCTCCTAAGCATTGGCTAACTTTTTCTTGAGAAGCTCAAAATTCTTCTTCTCATATTTGGCAATGAGACTCTCAGCTGCTGCCACATGTTTTGCTGACTCATAACAAGTCAGGATTTTAGACCATCCGTGAGAGATATCGTGGAGCTGAATTCAGTGTTCTAATTTGATGTTGGCAATCCTCTCCTCATAAGGGGCCTCAATGTAAGCCCGAAGTGCAGCCATACCTCTCAAGACATCCCTGTGGATGTAAGGGTTGTCCCTCATTGTACACAGGAGGGTGGGGTAGGGAGTATGTACATGGATTGGAGAAGGACCATAGGTAAGGACAAGGGTGTAGTGAATGAAGAGAAGGGGGTGGAAAGAACCAGATCCTCCCATGGGTCTGTTTGGGTGGAGGCATCCTGGAAAATAGGTGGGGGGGAGGTGAATGGTATAGGGGACTCAGCTGCAGGGGAAACCAGTAAATCTGGGGAAGAGGGTAAAGTGGCCTGTGGTGAGGAAAATATGGGGAGAGCGGGTGCGGCTACTTCCTCAGGCTGAGCAGCTGCATGGTGTGGAGTGGGTATTGGTGAAACAGGGGGGGATAGGTGAGGGGGTTGAGGAGTGAAAGAGGATGGGATAAGGGTGGAATGAATGGATTGGAGACATGAGCTCATGAGTGTCTGGGTGTCGGTGTTGATTGTTAATTTGGACTGAATGGATTGGAAGATGGAAAGTATTTGAGTGAGGGAGTCAGGCCTGGTGGGAGTAGAAGGGGTTGGGGCATGGACATGTTGGAAGGGGGAGGATGGTGCATGGTGAAAATGAGGAGTGGGATGTGGGGAGTCAGGAAGTGGAGTGTACTCATAAGTGACATCCTCCACAATTGAGGTCATGAAAGTTGTGAACCTAGTAGTGGTGAACAGGTCCACATCCTGAGGATGGATAGGGGTTGGAGATGGAGGAGAAGGAAAAATGGGTTGGGTACTGGATGGAGAAGGGATGGTAGGGCGAGCTCGGATAATGTGGGGGGTTCCAGGATGTCAGGGTGGAGGACCTGGGAAGTGCGTGGAGGTAAAATAGGTTCAGAGGTGGATGGGGGAATATCTGGTTAAAGAGGGACTGATACAAATGGAAAAAGCAAAGTGGGTGGAGGTGTGGGTAGTGGGACAGGTATGGTGGGTGGGGGGGTGGCTAAGGGTATCTCTACAGGAGTCTCTGCTGCCACGAAAGTGGTAGTCTTCTCAGCCACCTCCCTTCCAACTTGTTGGCCTTTCTTAATCAAGGTCAGGCTGGTTGACATTCTCGCTTCCCATACAATTTAAAGGTCAGCTTCTCCATCGGTTCAGATTTCTTAATCACATACTTGCCAGTCTTGAGCAAACAAGTGATTAGTTGCAAAAAGGCAGGTCACCTGCTTTGGCCAAAGCTTGCCTCTTCAACACCTTGTCATTGATATCCACCATTGTCTCAAAAATCAGCTTAGGTGCATTTACAAATTGCCCCTTCGAACAAAAGTATAGTGCATCCACTAAAGTGGTCCTTCTCTCCTGCAAATGCCAGAGACATAGACATTTTTCCTCAGAATGGTGTCAATGAGTCGAAGGGTAGGATGGAGGTCTCTTCTCATCAAGGATTCACCAGAACCCACTATTCTATTTGTAAGTTGTCTAGCCATTTCTCGAAATGTGGCCCCTATAGGTGCTCCCTCAGCTCTGGTGGAATCAAATTGATATGAGACTCCCAAAGCTATCCCAATCTCTCTGCAATCGATAATCAGCTGCCAATCATCAATCGAGATTTCCAGTGTATCCTCAGCTCCAGGTACCACCTTCTTTGTCAGGTTTTGGTACCACAATTTCACTAATCTGGGATAGACATTTTCTTTCAAGGGTGAAAGCAGGGGTAGCAGACCTTCCTTCTTCAAATATTCTAATGTCCCCTGGCATTCCCCAATGTTACCAAAGTATGCCAGATCAAAATCCGTCTCAGGAACAAGATTCAATTTTTCTACAAATGCATTGGGGGTAGTTAACCTAGCTAGCAGCTCTACTGGAGGGGCAGCTCGCGCTGAGGTTTCTTCTACTCTAGGTTCCTGCATCTCACCAGCTTTGGATTTCTTAGCTTTAGGGGTCTTTTTGGGTGAGATTTCAGTGAGCTTCCTCTTGACAGGTGGTTTGTCAGCTGGCTTTGACTTTTTAGAGGATTTGGGGTGAAAGCAGTTGTTCTCCGGCGTATGTTCATGAGGGTTTCCTCTGGTTCATCCATTTTACTCGTTAGAAATTTAGCACTCACCAACTGGAAGTGGAGTTTGAAGTTTACAACTCAGAGGATCGATAGATTGATGGTGGGAAGGCACTTGACCTCACAATACCTAGGGTTTAATTGAAATTGCACTGCCCAGCTCCAATTTTTCCAAAATTAGGGGCAAAATGCTCCTATGTGCAAGCTGAATGTTCTGACAAATGGGGAGACTGAACGACTGTAGGTTCTATGAGGGATTGGTGAAGGAAGAGAGAGGCGATTGCGAGAGGAACAAGAGCTAGGGTTTACAGAAGGTGTGAAATGAGGCACAAATGACCTATCAACGGGTATATAAAAGGTGAAAGATGATTCCGATAGGATGAACTGGATGGTTCCGATAGGTTCGTGTGTCCTGTTGAAAACATAGCAGACAAGACTTTGACAGGGAATGATTTGATAGGATCTCGATAGGGTGGAACCATCCTTTCGATCAGTTTAAATTGCAGCTGAATCTTCATTTCAATAGGTTCCTGATTGATGTCTAGAATCTATCGAAATCTCCATTTTTTCCTATCGAAAAGTTAGTTTTACCTATCGAGAGGTTCAGTACCTATCGAAACCATCAAACATCCTGACGAAATTACCATTTGACCTATCGAAAAGTGAACTCGACCTGTCGAAGACTTCTAAACATCAAATAAAACTGCATTTCTGGGCATTCGCAGTCTCTGTTCTCAGCAGGCTCAGCTGATATGGTACCCCATGATTAGATTCTCTTATGAACAGCTCCCATTACCTCAGGACGGCTAAGAATGATGATCTAGTATTGAGCAAGGCAGTTTTGTTGTTTTCTTTTAATTATTGCAAAGAGATAAAAAGAATCAAACAACAACTAAGTGAACACCTACAAACAAAAATAGAGTATTGTACATATGATACATACTGACTGTGGTGGTTATTTTGGAGGGTCTGGAAGGTCCATAGTCTCCTTAGGCTCATCAAACTTGTCACGTTCCATAGATCTCTTCTTCAGCCAGTGTCCATTCCCTGGATGCAATTCTCCATCTGTGAACTAATCATTTTCCTGCACCAGCCAAAGTGGATTATCATGCATCACTTTCTTTTGGGCAGTGATGGAAAAGCAAGCCTCTTCAGGAGAGGATTGATGGCTAGTATTATACACATTCAGCTTGACCTTCATGTTTCCAAATGACACTTCCATTATTCCAGACTTGCATTGAATACAAGCGTTAGCTGTGGCCAAAAAGGGTCTGCCTAAGATCACAGGTATGGAGGTGGCATTCCTACCTGGTTCCATATCCAGCACCAAAAAGTCAGCAGGATAAAAGAATTTATTAACTCCCACCAAAACATCCTCGATTATCCCCACAGGTTTCATTTCAGATCTGTCAGCCAGCTATAGAACAACATGTGTGGGCTTTAATTTGCTTAAACCCAGCTTCTCATATACTAAATATGGAAGCAAATTTACACTGGCTCTCAAATATAATAGGGCTTTGTCAATGGTATGATCCCCAATGATGCAGGGGATGGTGGAGAGTCCAGGGTCTTGAAGTTTTGGGAGAGTTGCAATCGACAAAATTTGTTTCACTTTTTCTGCTGAAAAGACTTTCTTGGATATGTGCATCCTCGATTGTCTTTTATGGGTGCATAATTCTTTTAAGAATGTGGCATAGGCTGGGCATCAAGTGAAGGCAGATTGATCTTTACTTACTTGAAAGTCTCCATCATTTTCTCAATTTTACCTTGCTCTTTGTCAAAAGGGGAAGGTCCTTGCAATGCCTTAAGAAATGATAAATGTGGGGGTGCTCCCTCACTTGCAGCCTTAGCCAATGGGACTTCTTTCTTTTTGATTTTTTTTTTCCTTTAGGATCCTCTTTATTGACAATTGGTTGCTCCTGCAGGTCCACCACTGGTGGTCTTTGTTGTGTTTTAGGAGAAATCCCTCCATTCTCTTCCTCCAAGCTTCTCATAGGCTCACAGCCCACTTGATTGTCCACTAGTCTGCCACTTCTCAAAGTTGTAATAGATTTGGCTTCCTCATAAGTGGAGGAAACTTCACCCACTACAAATTGTCTTCGTGGGTTGTCCTGTGGTCGGCTGGGCAGGCTTCCTCTCTCCTAGTGAGAACATCAGACAGCTGGTCAAGTTGGTCCTCTATCTTTTTCATGCTCTGATTGTGAGAGTGCACAATTTGGGTTAAGGTGTTCAAGCTCTGTAATGAAGATAGAACTTGATCCTCAAAGGATGGTGTTCTCACAGCTGGAGGGGGTGCAGCTTGCTGCACAGGAGGAGCTACATGTTGGGCCATGGGTTGCTGATACTGAGGCCTTGGGGCATAACCTTCTCGATAGGGCTGAGCATTTCTGTAGGGCATGGGCTGCTGGGGCTGCTGTTGCTGCTGGCTGGGGTATCCATCTTGTCTCCACCTCAGATTGGGGTGGTTCCTCCATTGATACCCAGCAGCAGGCTGCTGCCCATAAGACTGAGCTGCAGCCACATGCTCTGTTATAAAATCAGGAAATTGGTCAGCAGATGGGCATTCTTCCACGAGATGAGCAGGGGACTGACATATGGCACATGTCTCCTCCACTCTAGCAGCCACAGGTGACTGCATTGCTCCCATCAGCCTATCAAATTTCAGAGTTAAGCTGTCCACTTTCCTTTCCAACTCACTTGGCACACTCACTTCATATATCTTTCCTCTTGAGGTGTTCTCTTTCATCAATTTAGGAGGCTCTAGATCTCTTGCTATGGTTTTCCTATGCATAGAGTTCTCACTGATGATGTCAAAGAGCTCCCATGCCTCCTTAACAGTTTTATGGTGATAGGTGCCACCACAGGAGGCATCTATCATATCTCTGCTTTTAACATCAATTCCCTGGTAAAAGCTTTGAACCAATTGTCATTCAGGGATTTGATGGTGGGGGCATTTCTTGAGGGGTTCCTTAAATCTCTCCCAGGATTTATGAAAGTCTTCAATTGGATCTTGGGTAAAAGAGATGATACCCTTCCTCAACTGACTGGTCTTTGACATAGGAAAGAATTTGGCCAAAAACTAACATTGGAGATCACTCTAGGACTGAATACTGTTAGGTGGAATCAAAGACAATCAGGTCCTGGCTCTATCCTCTAATGAAAAAGGAAAGAGCCTCATCCTACTTGCCTCCCCCAAACCTATGATGTTGAAGGTAGTGCACAGTCCTAAGAATTCGTCTATATGCTTATAAGGGTCCTCCTTAGTCAAGCCATGAAATGAGAGCAACATTTGCATGATGGATGATTTTATCTCATAGTTTCCCTGAGCAGCTGGGAATTGAATGCAGAAGGGGGAATTGTAGATCCCTGGTGCATTAAACTCCTTATGGGTTTTGTCTACTGTTGCTCACCCATTTCTATAGAATCTAATAAAACAAAAGTGGGTGTGGTTGGTCTGGATCTGAGAAGTCTTTCAACCTCTGGATTTAGTGGAATAATCTGAGGTTACAGAGTTCTCCTACCGAACATACAATACTCACAAACTAAATGCAGAATAAATCCTCACAAAACAGAAATAAGCAATACAACTGACTAATTAATCTAAAAAAAAAATCAGCAGATATGAAAAATAAACAGGGGAAAAAGGGATGCAAACTATAGAGCAACCTTCATCAAGGCTCTCCTCTCACTCTGTACTCAGATCTGATGAAATGCACAAAAAAAATACTGAAAAATAGTAAAACTTAAAAATGTAGTTAGTAAAATCAAACACACAGTTACAGATTTATAAAGCAAAACTAGATCTACCAAATTCACAAATACCTCCCCAGCAGTGGTGCCAAAAACTTGTGGAATTCCAGTGTGCTGATTTATGGTGTAAGCATCAGGAGAAAACAGAGATGGGTTCAGCACATCTGGGAAATCCTAGGCCTGTAAGGTACAGGACCCTTTGTAGCAAGTTTTAAAAGTAAGTAAAGGTAAGTCAATAGAGAGGTGGTTTGAATTTAGGTAAATCTCTAGATCTGTAAGAGATCTGGCACCCTAAATAATGTTGATCTAGCTAAAAGACAGGGGACAGATTAGATTGGAGTTTTACTTAGTCTAAACTATAATTAAAATGCAGATTGTCTTAAATCGAATCTGGAGCCTCAGGTCATGCAGATGGAGGGTTTAAAAACTCAGAAAATGGAGAAGAACAGCTTGGAGGTTGTTTTCACTACAATCAGGTTAAGCTAAACTTATTACAGGGGTTCAAAACCACACAAGTCCCTCAGCTGGCCATAAGCATAGCTGCAGGGTATAAATTCCACTCCAAATCACAGGATCCACCTGCCCTTAAGGCTATGATCTGTCCACTTTAATGGTCACAGACCATCCTATAGACTTTATCGAATCCATGGATTGCAGCAGATGAATCCAATTGAGGCCTGAGCTTAGATTTACCTTAAGGCTATGATCTGTCCACTTTAATAGTCACAGACCATCCTAGAGATCTCCTACAAAGCTAGAACCTCAATTAGAACAATTAAAACTACTACAGATGCTGCAATTTCCAGGTCACAAATGCAGGAAATTACAGGGATATTAGATCCAGGGAATTCAGATGATATCCAAGAGGTCTACCAGTTAAGTGGGTGAGCTGATGAAGCAACTCCTCTACACAAATCTGATCGAGTGCCAAAAGGAATCAAAAGAGCTTTAGATCTAATTAAAACATTAAACACAACATTTACATTGCAAACAAGGCCACTCTTACAATGGAATGCTCTCAGATATGTAGTCTCTACAGCAATTAACCCCAGCAACACTCTTAACCTTACCCAATCACAGATCTAACTCACTGCTTTCTACTCTTAGGGAAATAGCCAACCATGGTTGGGCTAAAGGAAGGAAAATAGAATCTCGCTGCAAGCTCTGATCTCTAGGAAATTGTTCAGAATTTTTATTCCCCTAATGGCAATTGGGGATCTCTATATATAGCTTTCTCTATTTTTTCGGCCAAAAATCCCTTCTAGAAGGTCATCAGAGTTTGTTAGAGTTTTGTTAAAGCACGTGGGTCAGTTAGGGCTTTCTAGGACATCTTCTAGAACCTCGCGTCAGTCACCAAAGTGACTTAGTTTACGTGCAGCAGGTTACCAAGTCTCAGCGTGTGCATAGCATAGTTTCTGAGAAGTTTAGCACACAATTTCGACAGGTTGGAGAAGCTTCCAACAGGTTAAAAGTATGCTTGCAGTCCCTTTCGATAGGTTCCCTAGTCTCTTCGACAGGTACCGATAGGATGCGTTTTCTCTTTGAAGCTTCAGGGTTCTCAGTCCATTATCTGGAGTATTCGATAGGTTGGTTGAGTAGTTCGATAGGTCCAAAGGTCCTTTTCAACAGGTTCAGCTCTGCATGCCGTCATCCCGATAGGTTGGCTCTCATTCCTATCGAAAGGCTTAAGAATCCTTCAATAGGTTCAGTTCTAGCATCTTCATTTCGATAAGTTCAGGAAGCCTTCAACAAGTTCTCTTTTTCTCCTCAGGCAAGCTTTCGATAGGATGAGCTTTCTCTTTCTTTCATTTGCTCGATAGGTTCAAGGATACTGTCGAATCCCTCACTTCAGCACATGTCTTCCTCTTTCTGCCTTCAGATCCTATTGAGCCCTTCTCCAACTGCACGAATTCTTCTCTTTTATCCTTTCGGTCCTATCAAAGTCTTCCAGATGCCCTTTCGATAGGTTGTTTCAAGACTTGTCTTCACTTCCTTTCGTTTGTTTTGCTACAGCTACGCATTCTGAGGGTTCAATGATGTGCTGCCCTCTGGTGTGCTATTGCTAGGTCTGCATAGTGCTGAGAGATGATTTCTTTGTGGGTATTCTTAAGTGGTTTTCTGCATTATTACCAGCTTTCAATGCTATCTACAAAAGGCACTCAATAGGGGCTTATCAGTGTGCTCACAGGTCTGTCAATGGTCAGGTTAAAGGATGAAAAGTGGCCTTTTTCACCACTTAACACCAGGTGCTCGGTGAAATTCCTGAGAGAACTTATCGATGACTCGAGCCTCCGAAAGTTTCCTATCCAAGATCCTTTCAATGTAAAGGCCTTTACCCTTTATTTGCTATCGAAAGTTCTCTTCTTTACTGGGGGCGAGACATTTTCCCTCGAGTTATGGGATGTCTTGACTGAATTAGAGGGAGGTCGTTAACTGGTGCACCTGGTCCTGGCTGAGATGTATCAAGGCCTGGATGCCTAGGCCTCGGGCTGGGTCAAAATCCTTAGAGGGAGTCCACTCCTTATTCAGATTTGGCTAGGAGAGCATTTGGCTATCATGGGGCTCATGCCGAGATTTTGCTTGGTGAGAGGGGATGTGGCTCGGGGCTTTCTGATCCAGTGCTCGAGAGTGCCTCACGGGAGCATCGAGGAACTGAGCCGGTGGCTATCTGACGCGGACTTGATCTGGCAACTTCCCTGGATGAACGACACCTTTTCGACTGTTCGCACTCGGGATTGGGAGGGTATCACGGTTTTGGGGTTGACTGGTAGTACCTACTATTTCCCATCTCGGATGCTCCGTAAATTCGGATATACCCAACACGTGTCATGCACTGTGAGGCCGCCCTTGTGCTCTCTGATATTCTCTCGAGGTTCTCTCAGTGACCTAGACCGCATAGCAGCCCTCTGGGAGACCCGCCAATCGGCGCACATGTGCAGCTTAGTTTAGGGGGCACTCTCTCTTCTGATTACAAGGTTTGGCTGGCATCCGAGGTCTTACCTGCCCCTAGCCCGATTTTGATAGATGTGATAGAGACGGGGCCCTGGCCATTCAAGGAAATGATATTCCGGACTAGGATTGAGTCTCTTTTCTATAGAGGGCTTTGGAGAAGGAAAGGGCGGTGAGATTGCAGAGGTGAGAGCTGCTCTGAGAGTGAGAGTTCTTTAGTTAAGTGGCTTTGGTGAGTCTGATCGGTTCTTCATGGTAGGTAGTTGTCTTATCGAAATGCCCGTGAGGACTCGCTTCTTACAGAGATCAGTGCTTTGAAGCGTGGTCCCTGTCCCTGACCTGTTCCTGCACATACCATAAATCATATACACAGAGGGGGGGCTGATGCCCCTTAACAGAGATCTCTTTCCTTTTTTGGGTTGTTTCTTTTTTGTTTGTTTGTGTTTTTTTTTATACTTGTACAGAAGGCAGAAAGTAGAAGGTGTGTCATGTTGTTTTCTTTTTGGAGCGTGACACTTGATACGTAACGCTGTAAGAAAGAAATGAAATCTGCTATATATACATATATATATATATATATATATATATATATATATATTGGTGTTCGAATTTTCTTCCATACGTCTTGTAATGTAAGGCTTTTTATGGAAAAGGAAAATCTATTATCTTTCTTGAAATTTTTCTTCTACACAGTGAGGCTTTTTATGGAAAAGGAAAATATATTATCTTTTTTAAAAATTTCTCCTTTTCTTCTTCTCCTTTTTATGATGTCGGTATTTTCAAGGCCACCTGGTGGGTCCATTTTTTTAGCATGGTCGAACCCTGTTTATGAGGCTCCAATTTTTCTTTTTAAACATGGATAGGTCAGCTTCCTCGAGATTGATTAGTCTTCGGCCTTTACCTTTGGTCATGTGTCGACGACGCGGTAGAGATGACATACTTGATTGGGATACGATCCAATTTTTGACATGAGCGGACCAACAAAGGGAAGAAGAGGCTTACGGGGTCCAGACTAAAATAGGCGGGCCAGAACAGATCCTCTCCTAATCTTTCTTTTCTTCACATTTTTGCTCACAGTGCCCAAGACGGGTTTTCGCCATGCCTGTCATCCTTGTTTTTACCCATAGCGCCCTTTCGAGTTTTCACCACATCCATGGGTTCCCCCGGTGCCTTTTCAGGTTTTTACCTGGTCCGCGTTAGTTCGCTGTTTTTACCCGCGGGGCCCTTGCGGGTTTTCACCACGTCCATCTTGCTTTGAACTCAAATTAATTTTTTTCTTTTTCTTTTTTCTTATTTTATCTTATCTTTCCCTCTTTTTTTTTTATTTAAAAAAAAAAAAAAAAAAAACAAGAAAGCCACGATATGGACACTGATTCCGTCATAACCGGCTGGATGGGGTTCTGGTGTCGTCCCACGACTCGGCTCATGTTGACTTAACAGATATTATTACTGCTTGCGAACCTACAAAGAGGGCTTCCATCAGGGTGTAGTTTGGCCATCGGTTAGCTTAGGATTTGAAGGTATGCTGGGTTAAAAAGGGTTTCCTTGATACGGCTTCAGTTTTCTCAAAATACTTTCTTCCTTGGAGTTTCTACTGTACATGCCCCGTGATTCTTCTACATACATTTTTTTGGTTATTCTTTTTTCTTTTTTCCATTTAAGGCAATCCCTTTATGAGGTTTTGCTTTTTCAATTTTTTTTTTTTTGGATTTGATAGTAACTTTATACACATGCGTCTTTTCTCCCTCTTTTCTTTTGGTATATGTACACGTATATTTTTTTTGGGGAATGGGTTTATTGAAAGAAAGGCCCAGGCCCAAATGGGGTAGCAAAGGATATCATCATTTTTAGGGGTGTTTTTTTGCTACTGTGCTTGGAATGATGGCCTCTTTTGGGTGGTTCTTAAGTAGTCACGTATTTGTTTCATCAATACTTACCTTATCACGATAGACTAAGAGTAGAACTGTCGGACGTATCCAGCGTTGATGGGCTCAGGAAGATGATCTCCGTCCATGGTGGTGAGGCGGATGGCGTATCCCGGCAACACTTCTCGAATGACGTAAGGTCCTTCCCAGTTGGGCTTAAACTTTTCTCTTGGATCGGCATAGAGGGAAGGGAAGATCTTCTTTAGCACAGTGTCTCTTACCTTTAGATCTTGATCGCAGACACGTTTATTGTAAGTGCGTACGATTCTCCCCTGGTAAACTTGAGTGTGACACAAGGCTAGGAGTCTCTTCTCATCTAATAAGTTTAATTGTTCAAAGCGAGATCTTTTTCTCTTTGTTTCGAGTAAGCCTAATTCCATGACGATTCAGAGCGAGGGCACTTCAACCTCTACCGGGAGGACGGCCTCGGTTCCATACACAAGGGAGAACAGTGTTGCCCCTACAGCAATGCGAATAGATGTTCTATAGGCCCAAAGCGTGAAGGGTAACTGCTCACTCCAATCTCTGTAAGTGGCTACCATCTTCTCCAGAATGCAGATCAGAGTTTTGTTGGCCTATATGGGGATGATCGATGATGCTTGATCCGAAACTGCTCACACAAGGCCTGGATGAGCCTATTAGCAAAATTAGTGCCATTATCAGTGATGATATCCTTGGGCATGCCGAATCTGCAAATGATGTTGGCATATGACGCCGCTTCTACCTACTTGGTGAAGTATTCAATGGCGACGAGGATGAATCGATGTCCATTTGATGCCTTTGGATTAATCATTCCGACAACGTAAAGGCCCCAGGTAGCAAATGGCCAAGGAGTGGTCATGCAGTGAAGATCAATGGCAGGTGCATGTATCAGACTGGAGTGTTCTTGACACTTGTAGCATTTCTGGACATGTTTGCAGTAATCCGATTCCATGGTGGTCCAAAAGTATCCCTGTCGTAGGATTTTCTTAGCGAGCATGTGACCGCTGATGTGGGCTCCGCATACTCCCTCATGGATTTCTTTCATAATATTGACCGCTTCAATTTCAGTGAGGCACCTGAGTAAGATGTTATTGTATGATCACTTGTAGAGGCATTCCCAGCAAATGACGTATCCTGCCGCTAAACGTTGAATGGTTCGTCGATTTGTCTTGGATGTACCTTCCGGGAAAGTTAGGGTCTCGAGGAAATTCTTGATATCTGAGAACCAAGGTGGCTCATCAACCGGCTTTGTAGGTTCCTCAATTTGGAGGCAAAAGGCCGGCTCATTCCTCTGCTCGATCATGATCGGCTTCATCTCAACACCATAGGGGATTTCAATCATTGACGCCAAAGTTGCTAATGCGTCGGCAAAGCGATTCCTTATCCGAGGAACGTATGAGAAAGCCACATCTCAGAAGCAAGCTATCAGATCCTCGAGATGTTTATGATAGGGGATCAGTTTCTCATCTTTCATCTTCTAGTTACCATTCGTCTGACATATGATTAACTGTGAATCACCAAAAACTCAAAGGTGAGTTACATTCCTATCGAGAGCTGCCTGTAGACTAGCGGCACAAGCTTCGTAATCAGCCATATTGTTAGTGCAGGGGAAGTTGAGCTTGATAGAGACCGGTACATGGGATCCTTTTGGTGAAATTAGGATGGCGCCAACTCCTTGGCCCTCGACATGCGATGCCCCATCAAAGTGCATTACCCAGGACTCCTCTGTTTCCTCCGTATCCTCTTCTGTCATGAATGGGATGTCCTCATCAGGGAATTCAGTCTCTAGAGGCTCGTAGTTAGGCAGAGGGTTCTCAGCAAGGTGATCAGCGAGCGCCTACCCCTTGATCGATTTCTGAGTGACGTACGTGATGTCGAATTCAGATATTAAAAGTTGCCATCATGTAGTTCGGCTAGTGAGAGCAGGTTTCTCGAACAGGTACTTCAACGGATCCATCCATGCTAGAAGTAGAATGGCTTGGGATAACAGGTAGTTTCGAAGTCTTTGAGTAGCCCACGCAAGCGCTAAGCATGCCTTCTCCAGATGAGAATAGTGCATCTCATAATCAGTGAACTTCTTGCTCAGGTACTAGATGGCCTACTCTCTTCTTCTTGTCTCATCATGCTGTCCTAACACAAACCCATGGAAAACTCTATCGTGGATAGGTACATTATTAGGGGTCTACCAGGTACAGGTGGTACCAAAACTGAAGGGTTTAGGAGGTAACCCTTGATCTTGTCAAATGTAGCTTGGCCGTCATCATTCCACTCAACTGGTGAATCCTTTCTTAGTAGTTTGAAGATTGGTGCGCTTATCAGAGTTAATTATTCAATGAACTGACTAATGTACTGGATTCTGCCTAAAAAGCCTCTGACCTCCTTCTCTATAGACGGTGGTGGCATTTCAGTGATGGCCTTGATCTTGGTCGGATCGACCTCAATCCCTCTCCTACTGACAATTAAGCCTAGCAGTTTTCCTGACATAGCGCTGAACGCACACTTTTGAGGATTCAACCCGCAACCTATACTTTCTCAGCCTCTCAAACAGCTTCTGAAGGTTTACCAAGTGGTCATCCCTTTATGACAATTTGGCAATCATATCATCGACATACACTTCGATCTCTTAGTGCATCATGTCATGGAATAGGGCCGTCATTGCTCTCTGGTAGGTTGCCCCAGCATTCTTGAGCCCGAATGGCATCACCTTATAGTAGAAGGTACCCCAGGGAGTGATGATTGCGGTCTCTTCTCGGTCGGCCTCTGCCATCTTAATCTGATTGTAGCCCGAGAACCCGTCCATGAATGAGAGCATTCCATGCTTAGCAGTGTTATCGACCAAGATATCGATGTGTGGCAATGGGAAATCGTCCTTAGGGCTTGCCCTATTGAGATTTCAGAAATCAATGCACATTCGAACCTTCCCATCCTTCTTTGGTACGGGGATGATATTGGCCAGCCATTACGGGTACTTGGATACCATGAGGAAACCCGCGTCATATTGCTTAATGACCTCATCCTTCACCATCAACATTCATTCAGGTCGGAGGCGCCTCAACTTCTATTTAATCGGCTTAATATCAGGGTAGAGTGGCAACTCATGCTCAACCAGATCGGTATCCAAACCAGGCATGTCTTCATACGACCATGCGAAGACGTCTTGGTATGACCGAAGGAAGTCTATCATACCATTTCTCTCCGCAGGGGACAGCGATGTTTCGATTTTGGTGATTCTAGGGGCCTCTTTGGTGCCCAAATTGACATCCTCCGTCTCTTCGACGATCGGGGTAGGGCCATGCTCAAAGTCGGCAAATTTTTTGAGGAGCTCATTGGGGAGCTCATTGATTTGACCCTCCTCGTCCAGACTCATGACTCCTACCTCTTCTTATATTTCTACAAGAAAGGGGTCGACTTCACGTGGGACGGGTATCATGACATTAATTATAATTTTATTAGGGGTCGACTTCAGAGGTTAGCCCCTGGCGAGGTGGATCTCTATATATACAGGGTAGAGTGTCCCAGAGGCTAACCTAACTTCTTACAGGTTATTTTTTTTTTGGAGAGCCGGTGCCGTATTCACGGCTTTTGGCGGCTCTCAGGAGTTGGGGCAAAGATGCCCAGTTACTTACCTGCGAGGCTTTGCCTTTACCTCTTTGGTTGGAAGCGGCATCTATAGGCTTTTACAGTTCCTCCGTTAGCATGTTTATGGAGGGATCCTCTGGGACACTGTACTCTATGGTTAGGATCGGCCCAAAGTGGCTAGTGCTAGAATGACAGGTGGACCGGGGGACTTCCTCCTCAAATAAGGAGAGGGCAGCTAAGTCCACCTCGAGGTCTAGGGGGATGATGTAAGGGTTGGTGGGATGGCCAAAAATAGGCTTGTGCGGGGTTACCCTCGTCTCCCCATTCAGATCAATTTTTACTACCCCGGCGCTCACAAAGGTTTGACGGATGTGGGGTCGGGCGGGAGTTTCTTCTTCTAGGTTGATTCCTCTAGCCCTGGCGACTGCTGTGGCTCTTATCTTTTCCTTGGCCTCTTTGACTTCTTCTTCAACGGGCCTGTAGCCCACGCCAAATTTGGTTTGATGCCCCTTGTCCCTGACGGGGTCTCTTCTTCCTTGAAGGCGCGGGCCCAGCCCTTTCCGTTTTTGGTGGCCCCATTTGTAGAGCATGAACACAACTGCATTCATAACTACCCTAGTTTTGGTAGGGGTTTTTCCAGGCGACCTGAGGGTAACAATTGAAAAGTCATACTCAAATAGATGGAGACCAGTGTCATCTGCTGCATGCAGCATGTTAAGCACCTTTAGATTCTCAATATGCAGAGCACTCCTCTCCCTGTCTTCTCTTCTCTCACCTACGATTGTGATGATTCTTCTGCCTGAGATGAATAAGAGCTTTTGGTGTAGAGTTGATGGTATTGCCCCGATCTTATGTAGCCACGGCCAGCCCAATAGCAGATTAAACATAGACTTGATGTCCATCACCTAAAAGGGGACAGTGAAGGTTTGTAGCCCGATGATCAGGTCGAGGTCTACTTCTCCTATGATTTCTCTCCTGGTGTTATCGAATCCCCTGGCGCTTATTATGGATGCCCAAAAGGTGTTGGGGTTCACACCAATTTTGATCGTCGTTCTTAGAGGACATACGTTCAACGCCGACTTGTTGTCTATTAAGACCAACGGCACCACCAGGTTCCCCATTTCCACTTTTATATTCCAGGGCTTAGAGTGTTGTTCCCCTCGAGCGGCGGATCCGCATCAATGAATGAGATGGAATTTGGGGTGAATACTTGCCCGATTATTTCTCCCACCTCATATGCGGTTATGTGGGCGGAAACATGTGCGTCTTTAAGTGCTCCCATTAAGGCTTGAATGTGGAGTGGGGATGTGATTAACAAATCCTACACAGTAATATGTGTAGGTGTTCTCCTGAGTTGTGTCTCCAACATGTTCTCTCTGGCGATTTTCTCAAAGGAGTTCCCTGTGGCCTGCTCTTTCTTCTTCTCTTCTCCTCTGATGGCCCCTGATGCTTTTGGCTGTGTAGAAATCCTGCCATATCGGGTAATAAATTCAATAGTCTCCTCTTGGTTGCAACCGACATTCATGTCCGTCTGTTCATAGCTTAACGGTACTTGATGCAGGTCATAGGTAGGTTTCGGGATGGGGAAGGGAGTGTATGGTGATTCTAGGGATGATTGGGTTGGGTATGTCAGATTCTCAGGTCCGACCATGTTGACTCCAATAGGGGGCGGAATGGTAGTGGCGGGAATTGGCGAGGTTAAATTTGTGGGTGTGGAGGGGGCTTGTACAGGTACTACCTGGGCGTGGTAAGACCAGTGGTGATTGAGAGCGGGTGATAAGGGGAGTGGGTGAGGGGTTGCTTGTTGGGTGGGGGTGGAGTTAAATTGGGGGCGAAATAGCGAAGGGATGGTGGAGGTGTGACTGGAATGGAGTGACTAGGAGATGTCGGAGGTGTGGGTGGAGCAGGGTGATAGGGATATGAAGGGGGGTTTGTATATGGGGTGGCATGGTGGGGCAATGATGGGTTTGTGGATAAAATAGGGTATATTAGGGATGATGGAGTTGTGCATAGAGTGGGGTGATTGGGATATGATGGGGTAGTGGATGGTGGGGCAATGATGGGTTGGTGGATAGAACAGGGTGAATTGGGGATGATGGAGTTGTGCATTGGGCAAGATGATATGGGGATGGTTGGGTGGTATACTGGGTGGTGAGATTTGGGAGTGTGTACGGGATGAGATAATTTGGGGATGGCTGAGTAGTGTATTGAGTGGAGAGATTTTAGGGTGTGTATGGGGTAGGGCAGTATGGGGATGGTGGAGTTATGTATGGCATGGGGGGATTTGGGTGTGACGGAGGGGTATATGGGGTGGCTGATGGTGGGATAGTGTAGGGGATGGGGTGATTGGGACGTGGGGTGTACTGTGGGGTAAATTGGGAGTGGGGCGGATATGTGTATGGTTACGGCGGGGCTGTGCCCGTTTAGATTTGATAGGAGGGAGCAGGAGTGGAAAAATACTGCCCTAAATCTAAGGGCTCCTCTTAATATGCCGGGGTGGGGAAGTAATCGGCTAAGTACAGCGACTCGATCACCCCTACACATGGTTCGTCCTTATTTAATTGGGGAAATGAAAACTCCTCTTGATTACTGATGTAATTAGAGGGATCAAACTCTTCTTCTTCCTCTTCTACCCAATGAATGTTAGGCCTCGGGCCTCCTGGGTGCGGGGGTAGAGGGGCTTGATGGATGTTCTGGTTTTGCCCTTGAGGAAGCGGTGGGAGAACAATTTTTCCCGCCTCTATTAGATCTTGGACATCATGCTTTAGTGGGAAGCACCGGTCCAAAGGGTGACCCGGCCCCTGGTGGAAGTTAGAATGCAGGTTCGGGTCATAGTTTCTCGGGATTGGATTGTGTGTTGGGCGAGGCTGAAGTAAATTGACTAGACCTTTTTGTAGCAATATCGGTAATAAGATAGTTAAGGATTGTCCCAATGGTGTGAACACTCATTCAAATCGTGCTCTCATCTGTTCCTGGGTAAATGGGGCTCTTGGTCCGTTGTTCGACCTTGGCTCTTGCTCTAAACGGGCTGGGGGTGGTTGCGTGGCCTGGAGCTGTATCGGGGGGGATTGGTATTGGCCTGGGGGTAAACGATATACTGTACCTCTGCCCTTGGTCTTCTTTCGATTCTTGGTTCGGCAGCCTTTCAAACCCCGGTGGCCCCGTTGGCCACGCTCTTTCCCAACCAGCCCTCTCTAACGGCGTCTTCGCAACAGTTGGCATTTCAGACCAAATCAGTAAAACTGGATTGTTGTTGATACACCAAAAAATCCGTGATGACTGGGAGAGCTCCCTTGGTTATCACTTCAATCTGCTCATCATCAGGAATCCGGTGGGTCACCTGGGCGGCCAATGCCCTCCACCTTCCTAAGTAGGCACTGAAAGTTTCATCATGCCTTTGCTTCAAACGGGCCAGATCCAACTTCTTTGGCTCTATGTCCATGTTATAGACATACTGTTCTTGGAATCAGTGTGTCAGATCTTTCCAAGTTTTTATCATGGATGGTTCTAGGGACGTGAACCATCTTAGTGCTAGGCTCGTTAGACTCTTTTGGAACACTTTGATGAGGAGTCATTCATCTCCGCCATACTGGCACATATCCCCACAGTAAGATTTTATGTGGGCGATGCAATTGCCAGTGCCATTATATTTATCGAATGATGGCATCTTAAATTTTTGTGGTAGGACATCCGAGAACAGACATAAGTCTGAAAAGTTTATCGAATGCAGTTCTAGCCCTCCAATCTTCGTCAGCTGCTTCTATATTCTGTCTATCTGTTCTTTCAGCTGCTCTGATTCTTTTGAGGCTGTAGCTGGGATTGCCTCCCCCTGATTTTGTTCGGCTCTAGGTGTGACGATGGTGGGCCTGGGGGGGCCAAAGCTGGCAGCTCCTCCACTATTGTGGATCTCGTCCTCCTCGTACTGTTGGTCATTGTACTGGTGAGGGGCGAGGTCCGCTATTTGGACCTGGGGGGTGATGGGTTGGATGACCTGGTGGGGCCACAAGGCTTGTAGGGGACGGGAAGGAGTGAATGGATGAGTGGTTTATGGATGAATGATGTGCTGAGCTGGCTGCACATTCTGGGGGTGATGAGGGTGTGGCTGATGTGGCGGGATGCTGTAGGCATGGTTTTGAGGAATGGACTGGATCCGATTTTTTGTTGGAGGCAGGATGGGGGCATAAGGGGTATAGGTGAATGAAGGGTACTGGTGAAGGGGTAAGGGGTTCGTGAATGGGTCTTGATGAGAGTGGGTGGACGGGCCTTGGGTTTGATGGATTTGAGCTTGATGGTTTTGGAAGGCTTGGGCTGATGGGCCTTGGGCCTGGGTGTGGGGGTTGGCATGAATTTGGGCCAATGGGCCCTGTTGGGTTTGGGCTAATGGGCGATGTTGGTATTGGATATGGGGTGATGGACCTTGGGCCTGGGTTTGGTGGGTTTGGGCTTGGGCCCATGCACCTTAAGAGTTTTATGCATGGGCCTGGGTCTGATGGGTTTGGGCCTGGACAGTTTTTGGCCAGGACCTGGGTCTGCTGGGTTTGGGCTCATGGGCCTTGAGGATTTTGGGCCTGCGCCTGAGTCTGATGGGTTTGGGCTTCGGCCCATGAGCTTTGAGTATTTTGGGCCTGGGCCTGAGTCTGATGGGTTTGGGCCTGGGCCCATAGGCCTTAAGGATTTTGGTCCTGGGCCTGAGTCTGATGGGTTTGGTCTTGGGCCCATGGGCGTTGAGGATTTTGGGCCTGGGTATGATGGGTTTGGTGGGCTTGGGCCTGGGCTTGAGCTTGGGTCTGATGGGTTTGGGCTTGGGCCCAGGAGCCTTGAGGATTTTGGGCCTGGGTCTGATGGGTTTGGTGGGCTTGGGCCTGGGCCTGAGCTTGGGTTTGGGAGTGGGCTTGGGCCCATGGTTCAAAGATATTTGGGCATGGGTCCATGGATTTGTGTGGGTTTGGGCCTTAGATGTGTGGGCTTGGGCCTGGAATTGAGATGGGGGATCTTGGATGGTATGAATGATGGGTGGTTGGGCATAGTCATGGGGGAATGGGGTATGGAGGTTTTGGAGACCTAGATGTGGGGTTTGGAATGTAGGGCTCCGAGAGGTAGCCCACAGGTCATACATCATTCTCATGTCCTCCATTGAGGGCATGGATTCAGGTGCAAGATTGGAGGGTGATGGCCCATTCAAGGACGGAGGGGGTTGGGTGAAATTGGGCATGACCCGGGTATGGGGGGTATGAATGACTGTGGTTGGAGGGTATGGATGTATGGCTATAGAAGATGGTGGGTTACTGGTCATACCCTGGGAAAAGTTGGGCATAACCTGGGTAAATAGGGGGGTATGTTGGGATGTGGATGGGCCATGTGGTGTGGAAGGCATGTGAGATGAGGTGGATGGGATATAGGATGTAGGGGGCATGGATGATGAGGTGGATGGGACATGGGAGGTAGGCGGGGGATGGGGCTCCTGATGGGGTCTTTGGGAGTAGGGGGTGCGGTAAGGGTGTATGGATGGGAGATGGGGATGTATGAGTCTGATGGGAAATGAGGGGTTTCAGTAGGGGATGAGATGGGGGTATGTTGGGAAAATGTAAGGGCGGGGGATGGGGTGGATGCAAACATGGGTGCCCCAAATGGACCCGTGACATCGAACAGGGTTTGGGTGAAGGTGTTGGAGATCGGGTCTTCTCCTATATGGGAATGGGACGGGGATGATGGTGGGGATGTATCGGCGCTCGACATGATCCGCTGACGAGTGTAGTATCGATGTCTTGGGTAAGGGCCGTATACCTTCCTAGTTCTATTTCTACGGGTTGGGTGTGAGGTCGACGTAGTGACGGTCACACTGAAAGTACACGTATATACGGATTTTTGATTTTTCTATATATATATATATTTTTTGGATTTTTCAAACGAAAATTATCTCCCCTATTTAAATGAATGATGATCTAGTGCCCTAGAAAAATTCCTGTCTCAGGTGATATATGTACCTTTAGTAGGTCCCACGGCGGGATCCGACACACTTCGGAAGAAGCAAAAGGGAACCCTTTCGTTCTATTGAAGGTGAGGGAATCCACCCAAATGATCTGATCCACCAGAGCAAATCAATGAGAAGTCACCTTCTTTTGACTGGGCGGGGGCATATTGGGCATTATAGAATGCGGGAGGCTACTGTGGACACTAATACTGCTAATCGGGAAACTTGGGTGGTGGATTGGGCCTCAGATCGGGCTGCCTGAACCCAGTTTATACTAGGCGTATGTATTATATACGCCTGACCAAAACTAGCAGATTTGGTTGGGCGTATGTATTATATACGCTTGACTTAAATCTGGGGATTTTGGCTGGGCGTACATATTATATACGCCTGAGTATTTCTAGGGATTTGTTGTCGGGCGTATTTAATATATACGCCTAGCAAAAACTATTCTTCCAGCTCTGTTTGATAGTGAACAGCAAGCCCACAATGAGTCTTTGGAGCTGGTTTCCTAGGAGGAATGCTCTCGAGGACTGCGTGTATGTTATCGGGTCACTCCTTTCCACTTCGTAGGGATACACAGCTGAATTCGTGTTGTCTACGCTCTCACCATCACCAACCGATATACCTCTGGCGCAAGTGCCTTCTCAGGTACTGGAAGGGGTGGTTCTTTTCAAGATCATCACCACTAGGGCTGCCGCCTTACTGAGAACCGGGTAAGTTATATTTATGCCTAAACCTCCCGAAAACTACCCAAAACATGCAAAAATAGATTTGATTATGTCCCCACACTGTTGGTTCACTTTTAATTACATATTTTTAAAGGGGAGTGAATTTAAGACCAAGTTCTGGTCGGGGATGACAAGCCTGTGCCGCCTCAACGGGCCGGCGTCCACTGTTAGGATATGACAGAAGTAAGAAAAAATGACGGGGTCAGTCGAGCGACTAGGCGGAAAACATAAAGTGCTGAAATTTAAAACCGAATCGTACAGGTAAGTAAGAAAGGTGCCAGTCAAGTGACTAGGCAAAAATTGCTGAAATTTAAAGCCGAAATGTAGAGGTAAGTAAAAAAAGTGTCAGTCAAATGAGTAGGCAAAAATTGCTGAAATTTAAAGCCAAAACGTAGGGGTAAGTAAAAATGGTGTCACTCAAGTGACTAGGCAAAAATTGCTGAAATTTAAAGCCGAAACGTAGGGATAGGTAAAAAAGGGTGCCAGTCAAGTGACTAGACAAAAATTGCTGAAATTTAAAGCTGAAACGTAGGGGTAAGTATGTTAGTAAAAACAACAAAAATGAAAGAAAAACAGCAGAAAATTAGAAAAAACAGCAATGGTTAGTGCCAACAAGAGGGGAAGCGCTAGGGTGATATCCCTAGCAGAGTCGCCATCTGTGCGACCATGGATTCTCTCGAACCCGTCGCGGCGATGCACACCGAAGTGATAAATATGACTCTGATTTACCGGTTTTTGCCAAAGGCTCTAGGGTAGGGGCTTCGGTTATCAATCGAGAAGGGTTTAGGCACTCGATCAACCCGCACGTAGCGGTCCCTATCTGTGGCCAAAATGAAAATAAAATGGGCGGAGCTTTCCCTTGCCCGAAGGCAATACGGTCCAATCAAGCTTTGAGCCAAATTGAAATTTTGGCGGCGTAACGGCTTGAATCCTTGGATAAAGGAGACACCAAGAAGGTAGAGGAAGAGAGGGGTGAGCCGGAGCTCACGGGCCCTTGTTGCACTGTTGAAGACCTTCGCTTTGGCGTGCTTCTGATGGCTTTAAATGACTTCATTGGTAGGGGAATGGATTCTAATGCTAGGATTTGGTAGGTGGGAAGTGTAGGATGAAGCTAGAGACTAAGCTTGACTAAAAAAAGAGTGATCTAATGGTTAAAAGGGGTTGAAAGGGGCGAACTAAGCATGCTGGAATTCTTGTTGAAGAATACAAAATAAAATATAATTTTCTCTCACGAGGGCTCTCTCTTAAGCTTAACTTTCAACCTTAATTTTTCAACCCTTTGAGAAGAGGGGGTGCCTCTATATTTATAGAGAAGAGGTGGGTTATAAGGTTACTTAAGAGCTAATTGGTTTAGCAATTAGGTAATCCTCCATCTAAGATTTTCTAGGCTTTTAGGGTCCTAGGGATTTGGGAAACCGGTTTCAATGGCAGATGATGGGGTGAGACCATGGGTGACTTAAGGGTTGCAAATAAGCTCAAAGGGGGTGCAACCGATCTTATGACTCCCACCTCAACCAAGGGGATGGTCAAAAGGTCAAACCTAATGAAGGAATTTCGAGCATTTCATGATAGTTACTGTAGCTAAGCTAGGCATACATATTACATACGCCCAATTTATGTACAGTGATTTTCATGAAAACCAGAGGAGATCTAAGAAGGTGGGTGTCCGTGGTGTGCCCTACCTATGCTCGACGTATGTATTACATATGCCAGACAAAATTTGGCCCAAAAATGTCAGGCATATATAATATATATGCCTGACCAAAATTGGGCCAAATTTGCTGAGTGCATCTAATACATACGCCTGAGCAAAAGTTATGATTTTATGTGAAACTTCAATCGGCCATAACGTTTGAACCATAACTCCAAATTGGGTGATCTTTGGTTTGCTGGAAAACTGGAGAAGTCTTTAATCCAATGGTATGGGGCTCCTCCTCAGTAATGGTCTGTGTAAAATGTTGTAGCTCTCCTCCCATCAATTGCCCAGAAGGGTTTAAGTTGAGTCTGGGAAGGGATCCTAGGGTTTAAGGGTGATCTCTAAGGGTTAGGGGAATGGTTCTAATGGGTTCAGGGTGATTCCTAAAGGTCTAGGTTAGTTCTTAAGGGTTCAAGGGTGCCATCGGAAGCACTGGGGTACATCTCTCTCAGAGTACAGATTGATCGGGCCTTGGGCCAAATTTGTGTGTCTATATACCCAAAGCCCCATAGAGCCCTAACCCACCTATATCTCCCAAACCATCCCAATTCTTCAAACCACAGCCATACCAAACCCAACCATTGAAATACCACCACCTTCACCAACCCAAACCTCCCCAACCCACACCACCTATTATCCCTGATCTACTACCCCAAATCCTCAACCTCCTCCTCTCCCTTCAATCCCAAGAGTTGGCCAACACCCAAACCCAATCTTCCATTTAGGCCAACCTTCAAGGCATGAACTCCTCCCTCCAAAACCATGCCTCAATTCAAACTAGCCTACAAGCCATCCAATCCACATTGTCCCTTTTAATCCAACCATCACAACAGCCAACTATCCCTACACCCACCCTTTTACCTACTCCACCCCTTCCCCCAACCCTTAACCTCTACTATAACCACACCTACACCCATTGAATCTGTTCCCATTATCCCTCCTACTACATTTACCAATGCCTCCACATAAACTGACCCTGAACTTGAACCAGACCCTCAACCTGACCCTATGCAACTGTCCATTATCCCCCAACCTCTTGCTATCACCTACCCACAACCTCAACCAGATATGCCACCTGTTGAAGTCCCCCAGCCCACTCCCTCTACTCCCACCTCAATCATGCCATCATCCATTCCCTCCCCATTGTTGGCTGGCCCTACTTCATGTGATGAACAACACTTACTCCCTACCTCATCTTTTGCCATACCTCCATACTCAACCCTACTCCATCTCATGCAAAATAACCCTTACCTTAAAAATGATGTCATTAGAGGCATGGCTGCCATCAAAACCTCAATAGGATGCCCTATTATGAGCAGATGCACTGGAGAAAAGGTTAGCTGCCTCCAAGAAGGTCACAAAGGCCACCAAGGAACCCTATGAATGTAATGTTCTGCTTATTGAAAAGAAGGCAGAAATACTTAAAAGGAGAATGGGTGAAATGACGGCCAGAGAGCCTACAGAAGCAGCTAAGACTGCCCCTCCAGCCAATGCAATTGCTGGTACTTTGGACAAAGAAAAAGTAAAAGGAAAAGGAGACCAAGTCAAGACTGAACCAGCAGAAAATTAAGATGTTTAGATATACACATATACTTAGTTAGGATGTTTTTATATAATATTTTTATAGATCACTTTCCCTTGCATTGTACAAATTTTTATGTTATCAATGAAATTTCTCTTTAGCTTATTTTGTGTGATTTACTTTATGTCTTTATGTTTGTTTGTTTGTATGTTTTAATTGTTTGTGTGTGCCTTGTTTAATGTTGTTACTTCCTTTGTTTTATGTCTGTTTTTTCCCTGCTGCACATGCCTTTAATCTTTGAATCAGTGAGGACACTGCTCCTCATAGGTTTGGGGGTGTAGCATGGTTTGTCAATGATGTAGTTAACCTAAGTGCAGCAGAATCAAGTGAGTGAGAGAGATATAGAGCTGTGTTGACCTAAGAAACATTAAAAATAAGAAAATTCAAAAATTTTGCAGACATTTAGCCATTAAAAACTTTTAAATTTTAAACATTTTCAGGAGGTGAACATCAAGAAAACTCACTGGTGTCAGTACTTAGTGAACCATTAAAGAGAGAAAAATGTAAGGACATGCCCAAGAGTTCCATAAAAGACCATACCCAATGAGATTTGGCCTACAAAATTCTTTTTTTTCCTTTGAGGAGTGACTGAGGCAATTCTTTTTGCTTTATGGACTGGTTGAGTCAATGTTTTCACTAGAAGTTAGGCATATCCAAGTTGAAACAACTGACAGCACCCATGACATTTAGGAAAGGATCAAGGCATTCTCTTGGATAGTTTGAGCCTAAACATACCAAACCTAGTCAATTTCCCTTGTGCATACACCTTTTGAGCCTTGATTTCTAGTTTTCTTCAAAAGACACCTAAGTATTTATTCTAAAAACTGTGGTCTTGATTCAAACCTGCCCTCACTCTGAGAATTCAGAAGGTAAAGGAGAAGGAGTTGAAGATGGATAAGCTAGGGTCAACATTGGGTGAATGGAAAAGAAACAAAAAAGGAGGACAGCAGTGTAGCAGTTGGGGAGAGGGTGGCATTTCAGAAAAATTAAACTAAAAAGAAAAGAAAAATTTATCCAAAAGAAAAAGAGGAAAATATAATGAAAAGGGAGAGAGTGGAGTCAAGAGGAAATTTCATTGGAAAAAGTAAAAAATAAGAGAAGCTGGCCACTTCAAGTCTGAAAAATGTCAAAGAAGATAAAATGTGTTGAACTAAAGAAGGTGAAGTCATGAATCACCTCCTTCACCTATTGATTTCTCAATTTTGCATCCTTTTCATCCATCCATTCTATATAACCTACACCCATAAGCCGCATTACAACCCAGTCATAAGACCTTGTGATCCTAAATTGAATGAGCTGTTATGTGGAGATGAGGAGTTATCCAATTTATGGTGAGAAATAGCCAATGATGCTAGAATTTAGTATCTATGCCTATTCTCATACTTACAGACCCATTTGGGGGCTGTAACTACTCTTGAGATTGTGAGAGAATAAAACCCTCAAAGTTATTTGTGAGAGACTGCCCTGGTGAGCATTGGGTCTGATATTAAATGTATGGGGCATTACCTAAATCTAATTTCTGAATTGATGGTAAGCTCAGTGTTGACATACACCTATTGTTTCTCATGTTAAAAGCTGATTGGAAATGTTGTGCGTACATGTAGAAGTTTATAACCATTAAATGTCTGTCCATATCAGTTGTTTAAATTCCTCATATTTTGAATCAAAGGTGAACTAATTCTCTGTGTATTGACAGCTGACTTGATAATATTACACTTGTGTTAACTATTTCATTGAGAAGTTTGTGGTTATCTTCACCGAAAACCCTCAGAAGATTTCACTCCTCCACTAGGGATCACCTAAATGCATCTGTGTTCCCTATAAAAGTGGCATTTACATTTTTAGAGTAGTTGTTTTAATTTTACCTTTACTCAGAGACTAGCAAAGATTACGTTTAGGGGTGTGTTATTCACTGTAAAGTACCACTTTTCACCTCTTAGCCTAGCCATTGTTGGACCTTGAAGCAGACTAATAACCCTTTGTTTAGCTTGTTTTGTAGTTAGTAATAATTATGCAGCTTAGTACAAAGTCCCTGCTTTAAGTGCCAAGAAGAGAGAGAATCCAAGTAAGAGAATGACAGTTGAGCCAAAGACTGATTGAACACCATGGTGGTACACTCCATGGTGACTATTTTGCATGTCAAAGTGGACCCAAGAAGCCCAGCAGATGTGAGAAGTGTAGATGAGAGTGGAGGAAGCTGAAACAACAACATATGCCTTGCTCCAGAGGAGCGGGATCATTTTCTCACATAATTAGAGGTGCTGCTTCGCATGTCTGAATCCGCAACAAAGGTTCCTCGCGTAGTTAAGATATGTAGCACAAGTGAACTCACACACTCTAGTTGCAACCAACACTCAAAGACCTCGTGAAGATCTCGCTCTCTAAACGATCAAAAATCTTGCTTGCGAAGTTCTTGTGAGGATGAAGGCTTATATTAACCGCATGCACAATCTCGTGAGGCCAATTTGCATGAAGAGCGCAAGTAAACTCGTGAAGCTCTCATGTGGCTCTGGAAGAGAGAGACGCCTAGAAATTCTGAAGCCTTGTCGCGCGAGTGCATTTAAAGCCAAAGTAGCTGTGTGACCATTTGAAGATCTACTGTGTGAACCAGGGGCCTTCCAAGCCAAATTCTTAGCTCACGAGGACTCTACAAATAATGCAACTGAATTAATATGCAGAAGGCAGCCCCGCGAAGCTCAAGCTCTCCACATCTCAGTCTTAACTCAGGGACCTTTTAGGGATTTCCCCAAGTCTAAGGCACACATCCTGAGGCACTGATTTTGAGGTACACATTTCAAAGCATCCGAGGGTTGTAACAGTGCCACATCTACTAGGAAATTAGGGTTAATCTTCTTTTAGCCAAGGCAATAGGGATTGAGTATATAAGCTATAAATATAACTTACAATTTTTATCTCTCCTTCAACCTCTGTCGGCTGTGAGCTCAAGCAGATTAGGGTTAGGGGGTTTAATCACTTCTTTTTTCTATTTTTTCTTCTCTCTTAGCTCATCACTTGCTAGCTAAATCCTTTATAAGTAGTTACGTGTAGTTTTATTTAGTTTGTGATAGGTCATGTGAACATTGGGATTCTATGAAGGGCTGTTATGCACAAGGTTGTTGCCTTGAGAAATTATATTGTAAGTATTTTTGATCTATGGAATTTGAATTTTAATTGTACATTCAATCTGTTATTTTTTTATTTTCCTATAGTTTTGTTCATTCTATTCATGCACTTATAACTTGAGCTGATTTGAAAGGCCTATGGAAGCTTGAGCTTGTAGCCCTGGGACCATGGTGGCAGCAGCCATTTACATGTTCCTTCTCAGACCTCTGTGGATAGCTTGTGACCATTGAAGTGGACAGACTATGGCCCTAGGGTGATTCCAAGCCACAGATCTGAGAAGGATTCTTCTCCTATGCACTTGAGCTTGTAGCCTGGTGAGAGGTTGTTGCAGGAATTAGCTCCCCTCTGTTTTACTTGACCAATATCAGATGTTAGATCTAATTTTTTATAGTGATTGCAGACTTGTGAGCTGAGCCATTGCAGCCCCTTGTAGCAATGACCAGCTGCTTTTGAGTCTCCAAATAGCCCTTGAACAATTGTGGTTTCCACTAGTTTTTCAAGATCTATTGGCTCCCATGGTTTCCTGAGCATGTAGCTTGGCAGACATGGTGTCTGTAGTAGTTTTTATGTTCTGATTTGAGCCATTGGGTGGAGGACATCTGTTGTTGCTTCTAAGTGTGCTTGATTTATTTGTGTTTTGAAAACAGGTTTGAAACTGCTAAGGTATAATGAATCTAGAATA
Source organism: Chloranthus sessilifolius (assembly GCA_021018995.1). Taxonomy (NCBI): domain Eukaryota; kingdom Viridiplantae; phylum Streptophyta; class Magnoliopsida; order Chloranthales; family Chloranthaceae; genus Chloranthus; species Chloranthus sessilifolius. The sequence continues at coordinate 49,042,656 of CM037596.1, forward strand.
TTAAAAAGAGTAAAGAAATATCAGCACAGAGAGAAGTGAATTAGCCTGCAAGATCATGGCCAATTGTAGCAAGTTTTAAATGTTAGTGAGTAAAAGATCGTCCATAGAGAATTTGTCTAAAATGCAAGATAAATCTCTAGATCTGAGCTATCAGATCTGGCCTCTTATCTTATCTAGAAAGCACATAAGATGGGAGGTTGAATTTGTCACATTAACTAAATGATAAAAGTAAAAGTTAAACTAAATGATCCAGATCCGAGTTGGGGGAATTTTGAGGTAAACTTATAAAAATGGAGAAGTAATATCTAACTTTGATTTGGTCCTTGAAATCTAATGAGAATGACTGCAGCTCAACTGAGAGATGATCCAATCTTTATCTGGCTACAAGCATAGATGTAAGAGAAATAAATCTAATTCAAGGATTAGATTTAAGCTTATGGCTATGGTCTGTCCACTTTAATGGCCACAAACCATCCAATAGTCTTTAATCCAAATCCTTAATTTAGAACAAGAAACATCACTACAAATGCCGTGAGAGATTAGGTTACAAACACTAATTCTCACAGGATTAATGAATCAAGGGAAATTGCATGAAAAACAGTAAATCTAAAGGAGTCTAATGCAATAAGGAGATCAGAGGGAACCCTTAACATGAGTCCAATGGAGAATGTACGGTTTACAGCAACCTTTTCAAATTCACCATTACAATTACAGAGCATAGCTTAAATAGCTCTCAGATTTGTAGTCTTGCATACAACTCTCTTTTGAATTACGGAAGTATCTCACAGCTCTCAATTGCAAGTAAAAGTGAGGCTATTACAGGGAGTTCAGACAAACTATCTGATTTGGAAATGGGGGAATAGGAATGAAACTCAAAATCTGGATACCCAAATTGGGCAAATGGTTCATCTATTTATAGTTTTCCCTAAGTCCAACTCAGATGTGTATCAACCAATCAGAAGTGCTCAGATCTGTATCGACCAATGGTAGTCGAGCACAAGGATTCAGATCTGTTCTAACCAATTAGAATTGCTCGATCTGGTTTAGCCAATCAGGTGATAAAAGCATCAATTCTGTTATGCATTTTGAAAGTCTGTTAGAGTTTCTAGAAGTTCCCGCCAAGTTATTTCATCTCTGGGTGCTCACATGGGGTGGAATATGCCTTCGCATCATGCTTAGAATCCTCTGGAATGTCCCTAGGTTTTTAAATGCATTAGGACGCGTGCAAAAGATTACTGAATTGCCCTTGCAAAGTGGAATCTCGAATACCTTTTGGGACTTTTCTCAATGTGTTGTAACTCCTAAAGCTCTTTTCGCAATGTTCTGGTTCTGTTCGAATTGAGTTTTCTTCTTTTCGAAAAGGTCAATTATCTCTTCGAAGAGTTCAGGTGCTCTTCAGCTAAACTGAGTTTTTAGTTCTTTTTCAGAGTTCGGTTATTTGAGCGATTCGAGTTCTTTCGAAAAGTACTCGTAGTGTATTTTTCCATTAATTGCTCCATACTTCTTTTCGGGGTTGAGACCGGTCTTTGCCTCTTGATTCGGACCTTTTAACAGCTAGTGAGGTTGTCCCTTCTCTTTCTTCCTTTGGATCGACATGGATTATCATCTTTTTGGCACTTTTAAGCTGCTTTTATGGTTAAGCCTGTCTTTATTGTTAGCTGAAATACAAGCACTTAGAACACTTATTTAGTTCTCTCAAAGGTCTATCAAGACTCAGGTTGAGGGGTGAAAAATGGTATTTTCCAGTTCTCAACACACCCCCAAACCTAAGCTTTGCTAGTCCCTGAGCAAAGGCAAAATTAAAAACAAAGTAAACAGCCACTTTTGTAGGGAGCACAGTTGCATTTAGCATATGCAACAAGCCTTTTAAACCCCTAGGTGATCCCTAGTGGAGAAGTGAAGTCTCCTGAGGGTTTTCAGTGAAGGTACCCACAAACTTCTTCAATAAATCAGTTAAGATCACTGCAGTTTTGTTATAGCAAACTTTCATCCAATCAGATTATTCACACCTGTATCAGTCATGTTGTAAGAAGATTTTCAAGGAAAACATCAGTTCAAAACTAACATTCTGCTGTAATTCTTGTTATCATTCAGTCAAATTATGTCAAAAGTTATTTACAAGAAAAATGAATGAATAACTTGCCCTCTATTTAAGAATCTAGCTTTGATGTTACCCTAATGAGTTGATTTCAAACCCAACTCTCACCAGGATTTTCACTTAACATGCAAGTAAGAGGGTTGTACTATTTCACACGGCTCAAGAGCAGTTACAGCCCTCAAATAGGACTGTAAGCATGAGCATAGGCATTGCTTTTAGTTCGAAATTCACTGCTCTTTTCACCATAGATTACACAAATTCTTATCTCCATGTGACAGTTCAATCCATCATTGATTAGTAAGGACTTTATTGGGGTTGTAATGTGGCTTATGGGTGAAATTTCTCAAGAATAGAGGGGTGGAATGGTGTTCAAAATTGAGAAGTCAGTCAAGGTAAGGCGGTGGTACACAAACCTTCTTTAATTCAGCATATTTTCATCTTCTTCTTTGAATTTCCAGAGCCAAAGTGGCCATCTTTTTCTCTTTCTTTTTCAAACTTCCAATGAAATGTCTTTTCTCTTTTTGTTTTTCTCAAAATATTTATTTATTTATTTATTTTTTTTCAAATTAGCATTGACTGGAATGCCACATTTCTTCTGCTGATACATCATTACCTTCAATTTTTTATTCTTCTCTTGTTGTTACTCAATTCTCCTTTCTTCAGCTTCCTTCCCTTTATCTTCTAACTTCTCGGAGTGAGGGTTAGGCTAAATGAAGTTGATGAGGTTTCAAAGAAATCTTAGATTTGTAAAGCTCAAATGGTGTGTATCAAGGGCCGTTTCAAAAGGTGGGGCTTTGTAAGGTTCAAACTGTCCAAAAGGAGGCCTTACATCATGTCTTTAATATCACGAGTGCTGTCAAATTATTTCAATTTGGATATGTGTAACTTCTAATGCAAGTAAGCAAGTTCAATCAGTCTCAAAAGCAGAAAAAATTGCCAATTCATACCTCCAAAGAATACATTTCAGGCCCAAACCTCACTGGGTGTAGTTTTTTATCAAATTCCTGAGGTGTATCATCATTGTTTTCCCTCTTTTTAGGTTTACTAAAACATCAATTTTCTTTTGGAAATTTTTTGACATTCACTTCATGAAAGTATTAGAATTACACTAGAAATTAATTTCAAAAAGTTTTTAACTCTTCATTTTTTTCAAAACAACAAGTGTGAGTGTGAAATTACTTCATTTTAAAAAATTCCACTGATCATAAGCTGTACTGATGTTAACTCAATTATTGATTATTGACATTTCTGTCACACCCCCAAACCAAAGGGGAGCAGGGTCCACACTGGTCCAAAGCAATGAAGAGACATAAGCAAGAAAAGACAAAAAAAAAAAAAAATCATGATGACAAGAGGACAGACAGAAATACACAGTAATTTCATAAGAAAAACCAGAATTTATATTACAAGCTCATAACACAGATAAGTACAAAGTGCTTTAATAACTGGGGTCAAAATCTGTATCATAAGTGGGTTCAATGGGCTCAGAACTGGAGTCACTGTCAGAGTCAGAACTAGAATCAGTATTGGAGTCTGAACTTGATATAGCTTTCTCCGGGATTGTATTTTACAGCTCAGTGTATTCCTCTGATTTGATCTTTTTGGTGAGGCCAATGTACTTGCCAAGTCTAGTGGTCTTCCGCTTTTCTGGTCAACATGTCTTTAAACATGATGGTCAATCTTGCTCACTCCGAACCATCTGGAAAGTTTGCCCCAGCAAGTCCTTCATTTTCTCTCTTTCAAATTTCATAAATAACTCCAATTTCTGAATCTGGTTTTCATAGGGAGTTCTAATGTAGGCTTGTAAATCAGCTAATCCCTTTAGAACATCTCTGCAGATATATGGATTTTCTTCCATGGCTCTTATGTGGGTGGCAAATCTGGGGAGGGGAATGGAATGGTAGGGGACCAAAGGTATCCCAGCTGTGGGAGTGGGAGAAGAAGTGTCCAGAAGGAGGACTTCAGGGTCGGTCTGTGTGGCTTGCTCAGAGAAAGTGAGGAGTGGTGAAGGGGACGCAACCAGAGGTACTTCAGGTTCAGGTTGGGTCGCATGGGCAGTAGTGGTGGGGGTGGGCAGATCAACCAATACTACCTCTGGTTCAGTTTGGGTAGCATGAGCATCAACAGTAGGTACAGGGGTAATGGTGGTTGTGTGGGATGTGGAGGCTAAAGTTTGGAGAAGGTCATTGGTCACAGCCTGGTTTTCTGTGTTGAGTTGTAGTTGGGCTTGGATGGATTGGAGGTAGGCAAGTATTTGGTTAATAGATGCAGGTGGGGGAGAGGTCTGCATAGCAGTGGTGGACTTGGAGGTGCAATGGGTGAAATGGTTGTAAAGGGAGAAGTAGGTAGGTGAGTGAAATGATGAGGGTCAGGTATAGGGATAGGTTCAAGCCCCACGGTTTCAAAAGTAGATCCCATTAATGAGGAATAAGCCTCTGTAGTGAAAGGCTCAGGGTCAGGTGTATGGGATTCTTCAGGTGTGTGGACTAAATGACCAGGTGAATTTGAAGGGCTTTGGAGCAGAGGAGTGTAGGGAGATTGGGCAATAAAGTCTGCAGCCAAAACTTGGGCATAGGTGGGAGAAATTGGTGGTGTGAGTATGGTTGGAGTGGTTGGTGTAGAGGGGGAATCTATAATTGGGATAATGGTGGGTATGGGAGATGGGACAGCTGGGGTAGGTGAAGTGGCAGGGGCAGGACTAGGTGAGGAGGGTAAAAGGCCAATTTCCTCAAGAATTGGAGCAGCTAAAGAGCTGGTCACCATGGGGAGGATAGTTTCTTCAAGAATGGGTACAACTAAAGAGCTGGTCACCACAGGGTCTGGCAGAGCTGCTTCAAGAATTGGTGCAGCTAAAGAGCTGGTCACCTCAGGACCTGGCAAAACTGGTTCTAAGGGAGCTGCAGGGGCAGGTTCATTAATAGCTGCAGGTGCAGGTGCAGGTTCACCTTCTTCTCTCAGTCTTTTCAGCATGGCTTGGCTTGTAGTCCAAGCCTTTTTCCCAAAATTGTGAGGGGCTATGACTTCAAATGGCTCCTGGTCATCAATGTCAAACTTGGCTCTTAGGAGGGCTGTGATCAATCTACCAAATGGGAGTCCAGCTAATTTCTACTCCTTTTTCAACTTGGCACTAATATCAGCCATGGCTTCAAAAATTAACATATGGGCATTGAAAAACTGCCCCTTAGAAAAATGAAAGAGAGCCTCTAGAATTGGTGTTCTCCTCTCTTGGCTGTGCCCGGTGACATAAAAACTTCCCCTCAAAATGGAATCCATCAATAAAAATTGGGGGCTACTCTCCTCATGATGGACCGCCCAAAGGCCAACAATTCCTTGGGTTAAATGTGCACCATTTCTCTAAAGGAGGTGCTTCGTACCAATGGACCAGAAGGATCAAATTGGAAGGGTATCCCCAAAGCATTCCCTATGTCTTCAAATGTGACAGTTAGATCGCAATCATCAATAAAGATAACTAGGGTGGGAACATCAGCATCTCTTTCAGTGACTTTTACCAGGTTTTGGTCCCATAATTTCACCATACGCGGGTAAATTTTCTCTGGCAGAGGGGTAAGGATATTGCTTAGTGAGGCATCTGTCATGTATCTTAGAGATAGCAGACAATCTGGTTTGTTGACGAAAAAAGTTTCATCCACAATCAGCTCAGGAATTAGCTTTTGAGCTTCAATGAATGGATTTTGCAGTACCAAATGTATAGGCAGAGGAGGAAGCTCAGGCTCAGGACTAGCAGCTGCGGGGATGGGTTCCTCATGTCTCACTTTCTTCCCTTTCTCCACCCTATCCGCTTTATCCATTGATAATTTTCTTTTGGTGGAAGTTTTGGTTTTTCCTTTAGGGGTAGGTTTGCTAACTTCCTTAGCAGAGGATTTTGGGAACATGGTAGCCAATGATTTCTCCGCTTTTCCCATTCTAAATTTATGTATGAAAATGCCCACAACAGATGCTGACACAAAATCAAATTTTGCAAATGGTAAACAGAGGGAATGCGCAGAAGAATACCGAGATCTAGGGTTTTTGATTGAGTGTGTTGCATGCTTGCTGAAATCCCCCCGACCAGAAGCTAAAATCCTTCTCTGAAAACTCAAATGATCAAACAAAAGTGAAGAAAAGTGTGGCTAGATTCTAAAATCACGCAAGGAAAGAGAGAAATAGGGTTTCTGTGGAACAGGTCTTTCTCAGAGAGCTTTCGAATATGAAACCCTTACTTCGAAAGGGTTTAAATATGCTCAGAGTTAATTTCGCAAAGTCCTTTTTAAGTTTTCGAAAAGTTCCAAAATAGACCTTTTTACAACTGCGAATGGCATCAGTACCATTCGAAAAGTTAATAGCTTCAGAAACATCTTTTCGAAAAGAAAATGGCTTCAGAAACATCATTTCGAAAAGAAAATAGCTTCAGAACCAACTATTCAAAAAGAAAATGCTTGCTTTCGAGCAGTTCGTTACAAATCTAGAGTCTTTTCGAAAAGTAAATTGAACTTTGCGAAAAGATAATTTTTACTTTGCGACTTAACTTTTCACATATTTAAACCATGCGAAAAGAGACAAATCATGAATAAAAACAGAGAAAAAGAAACTAAGCAAAAACTATGAACTAAAAGCATATTGTACAGTTGTATACCATCAGATTTGGGGAGGCTCTTGATGATTGATGGGCAGCACAGGCTCCTGGGTATTTTCAATGCATGGTTTGAGCCTCTGACCATTTACTTTCAAGATTCTTTCATTACTTGGATCTAGGATGTCAACAGCTCCAGAAGGAGCTGCCTGAATGACAGTATATGGCCCTTCCCATCTGGATCACAGCTTTCCAGGAAAAAACATGAGTTTTGAGTTAAATAACCATACCTTAGAGCCAACTGTGAACTCTTTTCTCAACAAATTTTTATCATGGAAAGCTTTGACTTTCTCTTTGTAAACTCTTGAATTTGTGTATGCATCCATTCTCAGTTCCTCCAACTCAGCAAGTTGCAGTTTCCTGTGATTACCAGCTGTAGTTAGATCCATGTTCAATGTTTTAATGGCCCAAAAGGCTTTATATTCTAACTCCACTGATAAATGGCATGTTTTGCCATAGACCAACCTGAATGGGTACATGCCAATTGGGGTTTTATAGGCTGTCCTATATGCACACAATGCATCATTCAGCTTAAAGGACCAATCCTTTCTGTCCTTCTTCACAGTCTTTTCCAGTATATGTTTGATTTATCTATTGGAAATCTCCACTTGTCCACTGGTTTGTGGATGATATGGAGTGGCTACTCTATGAGCCACAGAGTATTTTTTCAATAAAGTTTCAAAATGTTTATTACAAAAATGGCTTCCCCCATCACTGATAGTGGCTCTGGGAAAACCAAACCTGGAAATAATGTGCTCCTTTAGAAATTTAAGAACCACTTTGTGATCATTTGTTTTAGTGGCTGTGGCTTCAATCCATTTGGATACATAATGCACAGCTACTAAAATGAAATTATACCCATTGGAAGGAGGAAAGGGACCCATGAAGTCTATCCCCCAAACATCAAACAACTCAACTACCAAAATAGGTTGTAAAGGCATTGAGTTTCTCTTGGAAATGCTGCCCAATTTCTGACAGTTCTGGCAAGACTTACAGTGCTGCAGAGCATTTTTGAAAAGTGTAGGCCAATAAAATCCACACAGCAGAACCTTTGCAGCTATTTTGTTTCCACTAAAATGACCTCCACAGGCCTGTTCATGACACATAGAAAGTATTCTATGAAACTCTTGGTCAGGGACACATCTTCTTATTATTTGCTCTACACAACTCTTAAACAGATAAGGATCTTCCCAGATGAAATGTTTAACCTTTGAGAAGAAAAGATCTTTATCCATTTTATTCCAATGTTGAGGAATTCTCCCAGTAGCCAAAAAGTTGACTATGTTTGCAAACCAAGGAGTGTGTACACTAATAGCAAAAAGTTGCTCATCAGGGAAAGATTCATTGATAGGCAGCCTATCAATCTCAACAGTTAAAATTCTGGACAGGTGATCAGCCACCACATTCTCCACCCCCTTTTTATCTTTGATCTGCAAATCAAATTCCTGTAATAGGAGAATCCACCTGATTAATCTTGGTTTGGTGTCCTTTTTAGACAGAAGGTATTTCAAGGCAGAGTGGTCAGTGAACACCACTATTTGTGAACCCAAGACATATGACCTAAATTTCTCTAAAGCAAAAACAATTGCCAGCAGCACCTTCTCAGTTGTTGTGTAATTGAGTTGTGCATCAATCATTGATCTACTGGCATAAGCTATGACATGAGGCAGCTTTTCCTTTCTCTGTCCAAGGACAGCCCCCAAAGTATAATCTGATGCATCACACATCAGTTCAAAAGGTAGTGAATAATCTAGAGACTACAATATTGGAGCTGAAATCAGACAGTTTTTTAAGAATTCAAATGCCTTCATGCATTCATTATTGAAAACAAAAGGGACATCTTGGCACAATAAATGACAAAGAGGCTTGGTTATTTTACTGAAGTTCTTAATGAACCTTCTGTAAAATCCAGCATGTCCCAGAAAACTTCTGATTTGTTTAACAGTTTTGGAAGGTGATAAATGTGTAATTAAATTAATTTTTGCTCTGTCCACCTCAATGCCCTTGTGGGAAACAACATGGCCAAGGACAATGCCTTGGGTGACCATGAAATGGTTCTTTTCCCAGCTCAAAACTAGGTTGGTTTCTTCTCATCTCTGTAACACCAATTTGAGATGATGTAAACACTGGGAAAAACTATCTCCGTAGATTGAAAAATCATCCATAAAAATCTCCATAAATTTGTCAATCATATCAGAGAAAATGGAATACATGCATCTTTGAAAGGTAGCAGGGGCATTACAAAGACCAAATGGCATTCTCCTATAGGCAAAAGTGCCAAAAGGGCAAGTGAATGTGGTCTTTTCCTGATCTTGTGGGTACACAGGAATCTGGTTATAACCAGAGTAACCATCAAGAAAACAGTAATAAGCTTTTCCTGCTAGCTTATCTAAAATCTGATCAATGAATGGGAGTGGGAAATGGTCTTTTCTGGTCATTGAATTTAATTTTCTGTAATCAATACAGACCCTCCACCCAGTTGTTTGTCTGGTTGACATAAGCTCACCAGAATCTGAGGTTACAACAGTGATCCCAGATTTCTTAGGTACCACCTGTGTAGGTGTCACCCAAGCTGAATCTGGAATGGGGTAAATGATCCCTGCATCCAACAATTTAACAACCTCTTTCATGACCACTTCTTGCATATGCGGGTTCAGTATCCTTTGCATTTCCCTAGAAGGCTTTGCATCTTCTTCCAAATGGATTTTGTGCATGCAAACAGCTGGACTGATTCCTCCCAAATCAGCAATAGTCCAGCCAATTGCCCTTCTATGTTCTTTCAAAACAATCAATAGCTCTTCCTCTTGCTCCTTTGTGAGGGAGGAAGAAATAATTGCAGGTAATGATTTATGATCTCTTAAAAACACATATTTCAAATTTTCTGGCAGCTGCTTCAGTTCTAAATCAGGTGGTCTGAGAAAAGAAGGTAACAAAGGTACCTTAGCTGTTTGTGGAAGGGGAAGAGTAGCAGGTTTCCAAGAAGAGAAACTTGCTGATTGATTATGAGTTCCTTGCACAACATTTACTTCCTCATACTTTGAGATACAAACTGTTTCTTCCTCGGAATTTCCCCAAGCATCTTTAGCATCTGTGGTGAAATCTTCACACTGCTGAAACTGTTGTAAAGTCCCTTCTACCAGTTCATCCAATAGATCAACATGAAAACATTCCTCAAAGCTGAATTGAGGCTGTGTGACTGCATTATAAACATTTAATTTTACCTTCATGTTTCCAAAAGAGACTTCCATAATACCAGACCTGCATTGAATGCAAGAATTTGCTATAGCCAGGAATGGTCTTCCCATAATGACAGGGATGGAAGTTTTGCTTTTGGTAGGTTCCATGTCCAAAACTAGAAAATTCACAGGGTAGAAAAATTTATCTACTCCCACCAATACATCTTCAATCATCCCAACTGGCTTCCTCTCAGATCTGTCTGCTAGTTGTAACACCACATGAGTGGGTTTTAATTCTCCCAAACCTAGCTTCTCATATACAGAATATCGAAGTAGGTTGACAGTAGCACCCAGATCTAATAAAGCCTTTTCAATGGTATGTTCCCCAATAATGCAAGGGATTGTGGGGATTCCAGGATCTTGAAGTTTAGGAGATGTGGTAATGGATAACACCTGATTAACTCTTTCCACAGCAAAGACCTTCTTGGATAACTGTATCCTAGACTGTCTTTTGTGAGTGCAAATATCTTTCAAAAATTTTGCATATGCTGGAATTTGTTTGATTGCCTCAAGCAAAGGTAGATTTATCTTGACTTGCTTGAAAGTCTCCATCATTTCATCTATTTTTGTGTTCCCTTTATCAAAAGGGGATACAGATTTCATTGCATGAGGAAATGGCAAATGAGGAACTAGTCCTTCATTTACAGCTTTGGAAGCATTTTCAAGATTTTTTTGAATTTTTTGTTTTTCATTTGTTTGATTTTTCTGAGGTATATCAGCACCTCCACTGCTATTATTATGCTGCTCTTGCTGCATATCTTTATCATTTTCCTCATTTTTTTCTTCTTCAGTACCCACTTTGTTATTTATAATTCTTCCACTTCTCAAAGTTGTGACAATTTTTACTTCTTCATGTGAAATAGAAGCTTCTCCAACCATGAACTATCCTTTGGGATTGCTCAAAGGTTGGCTGGGTAACTTTCCTTCCTCTCTTTTGGCCAAAGTATTTGAAAGCTGTCCCAATGTTTCTTCAATCTTCTTTATGCTCTGGCTGTGGAAATTCACAGTCTGAGTTAAAGATCCTAAATTCTAGAGTGAATTTAAGACTTGGTCTTCAAAAGAAGGGGACCTGGAAGGGGATTGAACTGGGCCGGATTGCTGTACAGGTTGTTGTGGAATGGGCTGCTGAAAATTTGGCTTGGCATAAAAATTCTGCTGATAAGGCTGTGCAGTTTTGAAAGGCATTTGATTCTTTGGTTGCTGCTGCTATTGTGATTGATAATTCCCTTGGCTCCACCTCAAATTGGGGTTCCCTCTCCATGGATATTCATTTGACTGCATCTGTCCAAATGATTGCGTAGCATGAGCTTGTTCCACCACTAAATTTGGGAACTGTGGTGCAGCAGGGCATTGGTCAATTGAATGAGTAGGGGACTGGCATATCAGACATGCCTCCTCTACTCTTGCAACCATTGGGTTTTTAAGTGAGTCCATCAATCTATCAAACTTTGTGGTTAAATTTTCCATCTTTCTTTCCAACTCATTCACTTCATAAATATTTCCTTTGGTGATTTGCTGATTGTTCAACCTAGCAGGATATTCAATATCTCTTGACAGAGATTCCTGTTGAGTTGAGTTTTCTCCAATTACTTTAAATAAGTCCCAAACCTCCTCAACTGTTTTTTGCAGGTAAGTGCCTCCACAGGAGGCATCCACCATATTTTTACCTTTTTGATCAATTCCTTGATAGAAGCTTTGAACCAGCTGCCATCTGGGAATTTGATGATGAGGACGTTGCCTTAAAAGTTCCTTAAATCTTTCCCATGCTTCATGGAAAGTTTTAATTGAGTTTTGTGAGAAAGAAATGATACTTTGTCTCAATTGGCTTGTTTTAGACAGTGGGAAGTATTTGGCTAAAAATTGACACTGTAAATCATTCCAAGAAGTGATACTATTTGGTGCTAACATAGATAACCATGCTCTAGCTTTGTCCTTTAATGAAAAAGGAAAGAGCTTAAGCTTGGTTGCTTCTGGACCAAGTCCAGCTATGTTGAATGTGGTGCAAAGAGCCAAGAATTCATCCACATGTTTGTATGGATCTTCCTTACTCAACCCATGGAAGGAAGGAAGAATTTGGATGGTCGATGATTTGATCTCATAATTTCCTTCAACAGTAGGAAATTGAATGCAAAAGGGAGAATTATAAGCACCAGGTGTGAAGTAATCCCTCAAAAGTCGAGGTTCTTCACCCATAGTAGCAGAATTCTGTGTTGTTTGTTTGGTTCGTAATAGTCTTTCAACTTCTAAATTCAGTGGGACAATCTCAGGGCTGAGAGTCCTTCTACCAAACATATAACTCAGAACAAAAAATTTGATTATTCACAGCAAACCTTCAGAATTCCTTTCTAAGTAGTTTCCCTTCTTCAACAATTGGATATGAATAACTGCACAGGTATAAACAATAGAACAGTTTAGTACTGATATAAAAATAAAAGTGAAAAGTTAGGTCTACCTATTTTAGAACAAATTCCCCGGCAACGGCGCCAAAAACTTGTTGTTGCTTCTAAGTGTGCTTGATTTATTTGTGTTTTGAAAACAGGTTTGCAACTGCTAAGGTATAATGAATCTAGAATATTAAAAAGAGTAAAGAAATATCAGCACAGATAGAAGTGAATTAGCCTGCAAGATCAGGGCCAATTGTAGCAAGTTTTAAATGTTAGTGAGTAAAAGATCGTCCATAGAGAATTTGTCTAAAATGCAAGATAAACCTCTAGATCTGAGCTACCAGATCTGGCCTCTTATCTCATCTAGAAAGAACATAAGATGGGAGGTTGAATTTGTCACATTAACATAAGATAAAAGTAAAAGTTAAACTAAATGATCCAGATCCGAGTTGGGGGAATTTTGAGGTAAACTTATAAAAATGGAGAAGTAATATCTAACTTTGATTTGGTCCTTGAAATCTAATGAGAATGACTGCAGCTCAACTGAGAGATGATCCAATCTTTATCTGGCTACAAGCGCAGATGTAAGAGAAATAAATCTAATTCAAGGATTAGATTTAAGCTTATGGCTATGGTCTGTCCACTTTAATGGCCACAAACCATCCAAAGTCTTTAATACAAATCCTTAATTTAGAACAAGAAACATCACTATAAATGCCGTGAGAGATTAGGTTACAAACACTAATTCTCACAGGATTAATGAATCAAGGGAAATTGCATGAAAAACAGTAAATCTAAAGGAGTCTAATGCAATAAGGAGATCAGAGGGAACCCTTAACATGAGTCTAATGGAGAATGTACGGTTTACAGCAACCTTTTCAAATTCACAATTACAATTATAGAGCATAGCTTAAATAGCTCTCAGATTTGTAGTCTTGCATACAACTCTCTTTTGAATTACAGAAGTATCTCATAGCTCTCAATTGCAAGTAAAAGTGAGGCTATTACAGGGATTTCAGACAAACTATTTGATTTGAAAATGGGGGAATAGGAATGAAACTCAAAGTCTGGATACCCAAATTGGGCAAATGGTTCGTCTATTTATAGTTTTCCCTAAGTCCAGCTCAGATGTGTATCAACCAATCAGAAGTGCTCAGATCTGTATCGACCAATGGTAGTCGAGCACAAGGATCCAGATCTGTTCTGGCCAATCAGAATCGCTCGATCTGGTTCAGCTAATCAGGTGATAAAACCATCAATTCTGTTATGCATTTTGAAAGTCTGTTAGAGTTTCTAGAAGTTTCCGCCAAGTTATTTCATCTCTGGGTGCTCACATGGGGTGGAATATGCCTTCGCATCATGCTTAGAATCCTTTGAAATGCTACTAGGTTTTTAAATGCATTGGGACGCATGCAAAAGATTACTGAATTGCCCTTGCAAAAGCTGGGCATCTCCAGAATACCTTTTCGCATAGCTTAGGGGACTTTTCGCAAGGTGTTGTAACTCCTGAAGCTCTTTTCGCAATATTCTGGTTCGGTTCGAATTGAGTTTTCTTCTTTTCGAAAAGGTCAATTATCTCTTCGAAGAGTTTAGGTGCTCTTCGAAAGCTAAGCCTGGAGTTTTTAGTTCTTTTCGCAGAGTTCAGGTTCTTTGCGAACAGTTCGGGTTCTTTGCGAAAGGTACTCTGTAGTGTATTTTTCTGTTCGAATTGCTCCATACTTCTTTTCTTGGTTGAGACCAGGTCTTTGCCTCTTCAGTTCAGACCTTTTAACAGCTAGTGAGGTTGTCCCTTCTCTTTCTTCCTTTGGATCGACATGGATTATCATCTTTTTGGCACTTTTAAGCTGCTTTTATGGTTAAGCCTGTCTTTATTGTTAGCTGAAACACAAGCACTTAGAACACTTATTTAGTTCTCTCAAAGGTCTATCAAGACTCAGGTTGAGGGGTGAAAAATGGTATTTTCCAGTTCTCAACAACATCTATTCGATAATCTGTAATAATTTAAGTGGACAGGTTATAGCCTTAAGATCAGACTACTCCTTTGAATCAAATTGGTTTTCTGATTTGATTCATGTGGTTTGATCCTCTCTATTGGATAGTTTGTGATTATTGAAGTGGGCAGGTTATAGCCTTAAGAGACTAGGTCAAACCATAGGAGGGTAAAATGCCAATTTCCTCAAGAATTGGAGCAGCTAAAGAGCTGGTCACCATGGGGAGGATAGTTTCTTCAAGAATGGGTGCAGCTAAAGAGCTGGTCACCACAGGGTCTAGCAGAGCTGCTTCAAGAATTGGTGCAGCTAAAGAGCTGGTCACCTCAGGACCTGGCAAAACTGGTTCTAAGGGAGCTGCAGGGGCAGGTTCATTAACAGCTGCAGGTGCAGGTGCAGGTTCCCCTTCTTCTCTCAGTCTTTTCAGCATGGCTTGGCTTGTAGTCCAAGCCTTTTTCCCAAAATTGTGAGGGGCTATGACTTCAAATGGCTCCTGGTCATCAATGTCAAACTTGGCTCTGAGGAGGGCTGTGATCAATCTACCAAATTGGAGTCCAGCTAATTTCTACTCCTTTTTCAACTTGGCACTAATATCAGCCATGGCTTCAAAAATTAACATAGGGGCATTGAAAAACTGCCCCTTAGAAAAAAGAAAGAGAGCCTCTAGAATTGGTGTTCTCCTCTCTTGGCTGTGCCCGGTGACATAAAAACTTCCCCTCAAAATGGAATCCATCAATAAAAATTGGGGGGCTACGTCTCTCCTCAAGATGGACTGTCCAGTGCCAACAATTCCTTGGGTTAAATGTGCAGCCATTTCTCTAAAGGAGGCTGCTTCTGGTGCAGCCAATGGACCAGAAGGATCAAATTGGGAGGGTATCCCCAAAGCATTCCCTATGTCTTCAAATGTGACAGTTAGATCGCAATCATCAATAAAGATAACCAGGGTGGGGACATCAGCATTTCTTTCAGTGACTTTTACCAGGTTTTGGTACCATAATTTCACCATACGCGGGTAAATTTTCTCTGGCAGAGGGGTAAGGATATTGCTTAGTGAGGCATCTCTCATGTATCTTAGAGATAGCAGACAATCTGGTTTGTTGACGAAAAAAGTTTCGTCCACAATCAGCGCAGGAATTAGCTTCTGAGCTTCAATGAATGGATTTTGTAGTACCAAATATATAGGCAGAGGAGGAAGCTCAGGCTCAGGACTAGCAGCTGCGGGGATGGGTTCCTCATGTCTCACTTTCTTCCCTTTCTCCCCCCTATCCGCTTTATCCATTGATAATTTTCTTTTGGCGGAAGTTTTGGTTTTTCCTTTAGGGGTAGGTTTGCTAACTTTCTTAGCAGAGGATTTTGGGAACATGGTAGCCAATGATTTCTCTGCTTTTCCCATTCTAAATTTATGTATGACAATGCCCACAACAGATGCTGACACAAAATCAAATTTTGCAAATGATAAACAGAGGGAATGCGCAGAAGAATACCGAGATCTAGGGTTTTTGATTGAGCGTGTTGCTTGCTTGCTGAAATCCCCCAAACCAGAAGCTAAAATCCTTCTCTGAAAACTCAAATGATCGAACAAAAGTGAAGAAAAGTGTGGCTAGATTCTAAAATCACGCAAGGAAAGAGAGAAATAGGGTTTCTGTGGAACAGGTCTTTCTCAGAGAGCTTTCGAATATGAAACCCTTACTTCGAAAGGGTTTAAATATGCTCAGAGTTAATTTCGCAAAGTCCTTTTTAAGTTTTCAAAAAGTTCCAAAATAGACCTTTTTACAACTGCGAATGGCATCAGTACCATTCGAAAAGTTAATAGCTATAGAAACATCTTTTCGAAAAGAAAATGGCTTCAGAAACATCATTTCGAAAAGAAAATAGCTTCAGAACCAACTATTCGAAAAGAAAATGCTTGCTTTCGAGCAGTTCGTTACAAATCTAGTGTCTTTTCGAAAAGTAAATTGAACTTTGCGAAAAGATAATTTTTACTTTGCGACTTAACCTTTCACATATTTAAACCATGCGAAAAGAGACAAATCATGAATAAAAACAGAGAAAAAGAAACTAAGCAAAAACTATGAACTAAAAGCATATTGTACAGTTGTATACCATCAGATTTGGGGAGGCTCTTGATGATAGATGGGCAGCACAGGCTCCTGGGTATTTTCAATGCATGGTTTGAGCCTCTGACCATTTACTTTCAAGATTCTTTCATTACTTGGATCTAGGATGTCAACAGCTCGTATGAGTCAGATAATGATATATGGCCCTTCCCATCGATCTCATTTTCCAGGAAAAAACTTGAGTTTTGAGTTAAATAACCATACCTTAGAGCCAGCTGTGAACTCTTTTCTCAACAAATTTTTATCATGGAAAGCTTTGACTTTCTCTTTGTAAACTCTTGAATTTGTGTATGCATCCATTCTCAGTTCCTCCAACTCAGCAAGTTGCAGTTTCCTGTGATTACCAGTAGTAGTTAGATCCATGTTCAATGTTTTAATGGCCCAAAAGGCTTTATATTCTAACTCCACTAATAAATGGCATGTTTTGCCATAGACCAACCAGAATGGGTACATGCCAATTGGGGTTTTATAGGCTGTCCTATATGCCCACAATGCATCATTCAGCTTAAAGGACCAATCCTTTCTGTCCTTCTTCACAGTCTTTTCCAGTATATGTTTGATTTCTCTATTGGAAATCTCCACTTGTCCACTGGTTTGTGGATGATATGGAGTGGCTACTCTATGAGTCACAGAGTATTTTTTCAATAAAGTTTCAAAATGTTTATTACAAAAATGGCTTCCCCCATCACTGATAGTGGCTCTGGGAAAACCAAACCTTGAAAAAATGTGCTCCTTTAGAAATTTAAGAACTACTTTGTGATCATTTGTTTTAGTGGCTGTGGCTTCAATCCATTTGGATACATAATGCACAGCTACTAAAATGAAATTATACCCATTGGAAGGAGGAAAGGGACCCATGAAGTCTATCCCCCAAACATCAAACAACTCAACTACCAAAATAGGCTGTAAAGGAATTGAGTTTCTCTTGGAAATGCTGCCCAATTTTTGACAGTTCTGGCAAGACTTACAGTGCTGCAGAGCATCTTTGAAAAGTGTAGGCCAATAAAATCTACACTACAGAACCTTTGCAGCTGTTTTGTTTCCACTAAAATGACCTCCACAGGCCTGTTCATGACACATAGAAAGTATTCTATGAAACTCTTGGTCAGGGACACATCTTCTTATTATTTGCTCTACACAACTCTTAAACAGATAAGGATAGTCCCAAATGAAATGTTTAACCTTTGAGAAGAAAAGATCTTTATCCATTTTATTCCAATGTTGAGGAATTCTCCCAGTAGCCAAAAAGTTGACTATGTTTGCAAACCAAGGAGTGTGTACACTAATAGCAAAAAGTTGCTCATCAGGGAAAGATTCATTGATAGGCAGCCTATCAATCTCAGCAGTTAAAATTCTGGACAGGTGATCAGCCACCACATTCTCCACCCCCTTTTTATCTTTGATCTGTAAATCAAATTCCTGTAATAGGAGAATTCACCTGATTAATCTTGGTTTGGTGTCCCTTTAGGATGTATAGGCAGTATTTCAAAGGCGAGTGGTCGATGAACCATATTGTGAACCCAAGACATATGACTGAATTTCTCTAAAAGCTAAAACAATTGCAGCTCCTTCTCGATTGTTGTGTAATTGGTACGTGCATCAATCATTGATCTCTTGGCATAAGCTATGACATGAAGGCAGTTTTCCTTTCTCGTCAAGGGACAACTCCAAAACATAATCGATGCATCACACATCAGTTCAAAAGGTAGTGAATAATGCAGGCGCAATATTGGAGTTGAAATCAAAACAATTTTTAAGAATTCAAATGCCTTCATGCATTCATTATTGAAAACAAAAGGGACATCTTGGCACAATAAATGACAAAGAGGCTTGGTTATTTTACTGAAGTTCTTAATGAACCTTCTGTAAAATCCAGCATGTCCCAGAAAACTTCTGATTTGTTTAACAATTTTGGGAGGTGGTAAATGTGTAATTAAATTAATTTTTGCTCTGTCCACCTCAATGCCCTTGTGGGAAACAACATGGCCAAGGACAATGCCTTGGGTGACCATGAAATGGCTCTTTTCCCAGCTCAAAACTAGATTGGTTTCTTCTCATCTCTGTAACACCAATTTGAGATGATGTAAACACTGGGAGAAACTGTCTCCGTAGATTGAAAAATCATCCATAAAAATCTCCATAAATTTGTCAATCATATCAGAGAAAATGAAATACATGCATCTTTGAAAGGTAGCAGGGGCATTACAAAGACCAAATGGCATTCTCCTATAGGCAAAAGTGCCAAAAGGGCAAGTGAATGTGGTCTTTTCCTGATCTTGTGGGTACACAGGAATCTGGTTGTAACCAGGGTAACCATCAAGAAAACAGTAATAAGCTTTTCCTGCTAGCTTATCTAAAATCTGATCAATGAATGGGAGAGGGAAATGGTCTTTTCTGGTCATTGAATTTAAATTTCTATAATCAATACAGACCCTCCACCCAGTTGTTTGTCTGGTTGACATAAGCTCACCAGAATCTGAGGTTACAACAGTGATCCCAGATTTCTTAGGTACCACCTGTGTAGGTGTCACCCAAGCTGAATCTGAAATGGGGTAAATGACCCCTGCATCCAACAATTTAACTACCTCTTTCATGACCACTTCTTGCATATGCAGGTTCAGTATCCTTTGCATTTCCCTAGAAGGCTTTGCATCTTCTTCCAAATGGATTTTGTGCATGCAAATAGCTGAACTGATTCCTCCCAAATCAGCAATAGTCCAGCCAATTGCCCTTCTATGTTCTTTCAAAACAATCAATAGCTCTTCCTCTTGCTCCTTTGTGAGGGAGGAAGAAATAATTGCAGGCAATGATTTATGATCTCCTAAAAACACATATTTCAAATTTTCTGGCAGCTGCTTCAGTTCTAAATCAGGTGGTCTGAGAAAAGAAGGTAACAAAGGTACCTTAGCTGTTTGTGGAAGGGGAAGAGTAGTAGGTTTCCAAGAAGAGAAACTTGCTGATTGATTATGAGTTCCTTGCACAAAATTTACTTCCTCATACTTTGAGATACAAACTGTTTCTTCCTCGGAATTTCCCCAAGCATCTTTAGCATCTGTGGTGAAATCTTCACACTGCAGAAACTGTTGTAAAGTCCCTTCTACTAGTTCATCCAATAGATCAACATGAAAACATTCCTCAGAGCTGAATTGAGGCTGTGTGACTGCATTATAAACATTTAATTTTACCTTCATGTTTCCAAAAGAGACTTCCATAATACCAGACCTGCATTGAATGCAAGCATTTGCTGTAGCCAGGAATGGTCTTCCCATAATGACAGGGATGGAAGTTTTGCTTTTGGTAGGTTCCATGTCCAAAACTAGAAAATCAGCAGGGTAGAAAAATTTATCTACTCCCACCAATACATCTTCAATCATCCCAACTGGCTTCCTCTCAGATCTGTCTGCTAGTTGTAACACCACATGAGTGGGTTTTAATTATCCCAAACCTAGCTTCTCATATACAGAATATCGAAGTAGGTTGACACTAGCACCCAGATCTAATAAAGCCTTTTCAATGGTATGTTCCCCAATAATGCAAGGGATTGTGGGGATTCCAGGATCTTGAAGTTTAGGAGGTGTGGCAATGGATAACACCTGATTAACTCTTTCCACAGCAGAGACCTTCTTGGATAACTGTATCCTAGACTGTCTATTGTGAGTGCAAATATCTTTCAAAAATTTTGCATATGCTGGAATTTGTTTGATTGCCTCAAGCAAAGGTAGATTTATCTTGACTTGCTTGAAAGTCTCCATCATTTCATCTATTTTTGTGTTCCCTTTATCAAAAGGGGATACAGATTTCATTGCATGAGGAAATGGCAAATGAGGAACTAGTTCTTCATTTACAGCTTTGGAAGCATTTTCAGGATTTTTTTGAATTTTTTGTTTTTCATTTGTTTGATTTTTCTGAGGTATATCAGCACCTCCACTGCTATTATTATGCTGCTCTTGCTGCATATCTTTATCATTTTCCTCATTTTTTTCTTCTTTAGTACCCACTTTGTTATTTATAATTCTTCCACTTCTCAAAGTTGTGACAGTTTTTACTTCTTCATGTGACATAGAAGCTTCTCCAACCATGAACTGTCCTTTGGGATTGTTCAAAGGTTGGCTGGGTAACTTTCCTTCCTCTCTTTTGGCCAAAGTATTTGAAAGTTGTCCCAATGTTTCTTCAATCTTCTTTATGCTCTGGCTGTGGAAATTCACAGTCTGAGTTAAAGATCCTAAATTCTGAAATGAATTTAGGACTCGGTCTTCAAAAGAAGGGGACCTGGAAGGGTTTTGAACTGGGCCAGATTGCTGTACAGGTTGTTGTGGAATGGGCTGCTGAAAATTTGGCTTGGCATAAAAATTCTGCTGATAAGGCTGTGCAGTTTTGAAAGGCATTTGATTCTTTGGTTGCTGCTGCTGTTGTGATTGATAATTCCCTTGGCTCCACCTCAAATTGGGGTGCCCTCTCCATGGATATTCATTTGACTGCATCTGTCCAAATGATTGCGCAGCATGAGCTTGTTCCACCACTAAATTTGGGAACTGTGGTGCAGCAGGGCATTGGTCAATTGAATGAGTAGGGGACTGGCATATCAGACATGCCTCCTCTACTCTTGCAACCATTGGGTTTTTAAGTGAGTCCATCAATCTATCAAACTTTGTGGTTAAATTGTCCATCTTTCTTTCCAACTCATTCACTTCATAAATCTTTCCTTTGGTGATTTGCTGATTGTTCAACCTAGCAGGATATTCAATATCTCTTGACAGAGATTCCTATTGAGTTGAGTTTTCTCCAATTACTTTAAATAAGTCCCAAACCTCCTCAACTGTTTTTTGCAGGTAAGTGCCTCCACAGGAGGCATCCACCATATTTTTACCTTTTTGATCAATTCCTTGATAGAAGCTTTGAACCAGCTGCCATCTGGGAATTTGATGATGAGGACGTTGCCTTAAAAGTTCCTTAAATCTTTCCCATGCTTCATGGAAAGTTTTAATTGAGTTTTGTGAGAAAGAAATGATACTTTGTCTCAATTGGCTTGTTTTAGACATTGGGAAGTATTTGGCTAAAAATTGACACTATAAATCATTCCAAGAAGTGATACTATTTAGTGCTAACATAGATAACCATGCTCTAGCTTTGTCCTTTAATGAAAAAGGAAAGAGCCTAAGCTTGGTTGCTTCTGGACCAAGTCCAGCTATGTTGAATGTGGTGCAAAGAGCCAAGAATTCATCCACATGTTTGTATGGATCTTCCTTACTCAACCCATGGAAGGAAGGAAGCATTTGAATGGTCGATGATTTGATCTCATAATTTCCTTCAACAGTAGGAAATTGAATGCAAAAGGGAGAATTATAAGCACCAGGTGCGAAGTAATCCCTCAAAAGTCGAGGTTCTTCACCCATAGTAGTAGAATTCTGTGTTGTTTGTTTGGTTCGTAATAGTCTTTCAACTTCTAAATTCAGTGGGACAATCTCAGGGCTAAGAGTCCTTCTACCAAACATACAACTCAGAACAAAAAATCTGATTATTCATAGCAAACCTTCAGAATTCCTTTTTAAGTAGTTTCCCTTCTTCAATAATTGGATATGAATAACTGCACAGGTATAAACAATAGAACAGTTTAGTACTGATATAAAAATAAAAGTGAAAACTTAGGTCTACCTATTTTAGAACAAATTCCCCGACAACGGCGCCAAAAACTTGTTGTTGCTTCTAAGTGTGCTTGATTTATTTGTGTTTTGAAAACAGGTTTGCAACTGCTAAGGTATAATGAATCTAGAATATTAAAAAGAGTAAAGAAATATCAGCACAGAGAGAAGTGAATTAGCCTGCAAGATCAGGGCCAATTGTAGCAAGTTTTAAATGTTAGTGAGTAAAAGATCGTCCATAGAGAATTTGTCTAAAATGCATGATAAACCTCTAGATCTGAGCTACCAGATCTGGCCTCTTATCTTATCTAGAAAGCACATAAGATGGGTGGTTGAATTTGTCACATTAACTAAATGATAAAAGTAAAAGTTAAACTAAATGATCCAGATCCGAGTTGGGGGAATTTTGAGGTAAACTTATAAAAATGGAGAAGTAATATCTAACTTTGATTTGGTCCTTGAAATCTAATGAGAATGACTGCAGCTCAACTAAGAGATGATCCAATCTTTATCTGGCTACAAGCGCAGATGTAAGAGAAATAAATCTAATTCAAGGATTAGATTTAAGCTTATGGCTATGGTCTGTCCACTTTAATGGCCACAAACCATCCAATAGTCTTTAATCCAAATCCTTAATTTAGAATAAGAAACATCACTATAAATGCCGTGAGAGATTAGGTTACAAACACTAATTCTCACAGGATTAATGAATCAAGGGAAATTGCATGAAAAACAGTAAATCTAAAGGAGTCTAATGCAATAAGGAGATCAGAGGGAACCCTTAACACGAGTCTAATGGAGAATGTACGATTTACAGCAACCTTTTCAAATTCACCATTACAATTACAGAGCATAGCTTAAACAGCTCTCAGATTTGTAGTCTTGCATACAACTCTCTTTTGAATTACAGAAGTATCTCACAGCTCTCAATTGCAAGTAAAAGTGAGGCTATTACAGGGATTTCAGACAAACTATCTGATTTGAAAATGGGGGAATAGGAATGAAACTCAAAATCTGGATACCCAAATTGGGCAAATGGTTCATCTATTTATAGTTTTCCCTAAGTCCAGCTCAGATGTGTATTAACCAATCAGAAGTGCTCAGATCTGTATCGACCAATGGTAGTCGAGCACAAGGATCCAGATCTGTTCTGGCCAATCAGAATCGCTCGATCTGGTTCAGCCAATCAGGTGACAAAACATCAATTCTGTTATGCATTTTGAAAGTCTGTTAGAGTTTCTAGAAGTTCCCGCCAAGTTATTTTATCTCTGGGTGTTCACATGGGGTGGAATATGCCTTCGCTTCATGCTTAGAATCTTTTGAAATGTCCCTAGGTTTTTAAATGCATTGGGACGCGTGAAAAAGATTACTGAATTACCCTTGCAAAAGCTGGGAATTTCCAGAATACCCTTTCACATAGTTTAGGGGACTTTTCGTAAGGTGCTGTAACTCCTGAAGCTCTTTTCGCAACGTTCAAGTTCTGTTCGAAAGGAGTTCTCTTCTTTTCGAAAAGGTCAATCATCTCTTCGAAGAGTTCAGGTTCTCTTGGAAAACTAATCCTGGAGTTTTTTAGATCTTTTCGCAGAGTTCAGGTTCTTTTCGAACAGTTCAGGTTCTTTTTGAAAAGCACTCTGTAGTGCATATTTCTGTTCGAATTGCTCCACACTTCTTTTCTGGGTTGAGACCAGGTCTTTGACTCTTCAGTTCAGACCTTTTAATAGCTAGTGAGGTTGTCCCTTCTCTTTCTTCCTTTGGATCGACATGGATTATCATCTTTTTGGCACTTTTAAGCTGCTTTCATGGTTAAGCCTGTCTTTATTGTTAGCTGAAACACAAGCACTTAGAACACTTATTTAGTTCTCTCAAAGGTCTATCAAGACTCAGGTTGAGGGGTGAAAAATGGTATTTTCCAGTTCTCAACAACATCTATTCGATAATCTATAATAATTTAAGTGGACAGGTTATAGCCTTAAGATCAGACTACTCCTTTGAATCAAATTGGTTTTCTGATTTGATTCATGTGGTTTGATCCTCTCTATTGGATAGTTTGTGATTATTGAAGTGGGCAGGTTATAGCCTTAAGAGACCAGGTCAAACCATAGGAATTGCATTAGATATCTTTTCCTTGCAAATGTGCTTGTAGCCATCTAAGGGACTACTACAGAGACAACCCTAAGTCTGAGTTACATAGCTGAATTAATCTTAGCTTAATTACCTACTTCCCATCATTTTATCTTTCTTTTTGGCACATACCATCACCACCTTCTTTATAACCCTTTCTTTAAGATAGGACTGCACTTTATTTCTCTTCTTTTAGTATTAATTTAGTGTAGTTGTGACACCCAACTCCCTTTCTTTAGGATTGTCAGATCTGTAGCCAGATCTAGAGGCTTACTGTTTTAGCCCATTTTGGGTTCTAGATCAATGACTGTGAGAAACTGAACCCCTCAACAAACCTTTATGAGAGTATACCCTGCAAAGTTTTCTTTTGGGTCTGATCTTGAATGCATTATGTATGACCTTAACCTAATTTTTTGACATAAGGATAAGCTCAGTGCTGACACACACTTGTGCAGTTTTCTGTGATTGCAAACTATTTGGAAATGCTGTGCAATCATGAGAGTTTATGCTGTTTAAGTTACTGTGCAACCAATGAATTAAATTTCTTTTATGTGTACTGATTCAAGAGTAGACTAAATCTGATTCCTTAACTGCTTATTGGATGATATTGCACTTTTGTTAACTATTTCCTTTGAGAAGTTTGTGGGTGTCTTCAGTGAAAACCCTCAGGAGACTTCACTCCTCCCCTAGGGATCACCTAGGGGTTTAAAAGGCTTGGTACATATGCTAAATGTATCCGTGCTCCCTACCAAAGTGGCATTTAATTTTTAGAGTAGATTTAATGTGGCTTTGCTAAGGGACTAGCAAAGATTAGGTTTGGGGGTGTGTTAAGACCTGAAAAGTACCACTTTTCACCCCTTAACTTAACCTTCGATTAGACCCTTAGCCACCTAATAAGTTCTTGTTAAGTGTTTTGTATAGGTAATAATCAGCAGTGAAATAAGGCCAAGAATCCTGTTAAGGAGCTTGCTTTGGCACCAGATATCCCGCAGAAGAATGAACTCTGAATCCAGACCTAAAATGAGCCTCGCGCAGCTAACCCAAGCTTTAGAGGATTCAAGAGAAATATGCCTCGCGCAGTTCAACTGAGCTTCTCAAGACTTTACAGCAACCTCTCACGCAGATGAATGACTGAAGAGCTTCAGAAACTCAAACTCACGTAGCTCTCGCGAAGCTCAAGAGTAGAACACATCGCACAGTGTCTCGTAGTTTAAAGTAGACCTCTCTGAATCTCGCGCAGTTCACTCAGAACGGCTGAGGAGAGAGAGCTTCAGAAGATTCCTCGAGTAGCTGTCGCGCAGTCGTCGCGGGATGCAATTATCAGAAGAAGAATGCCTCACACATTTCTCGCGCTATTCAAGAAAGAAAACATCCTAGCAAAGGTAAAGCCAATCTCGCGAAGATCAAGTGAGACATAGAACCTCGTGCAGTTCAGAACTCAGTAGAGCCTCGCGAGGTAACTCACAAAATCCAGTAAAGAGAAGTGTTCACGAAGTTCTCACGCTGTTGCCCTGGGAAGATCGATCGACCTCGTGACTGCTTGAATTTCAACCCCGCGACACTTGAGACTGTGTTTTCTATTCAACCTCGTGAAGCCCAATCCAGCTAGAGTGCAACTCTCTATCGCACGACTGCCTGAAGAGCAAACCAAGGCAACCTCGCGATGCTGAAGCTTCAGTGTCAAATCATCCTAGCGAAGAGCAAAGAGCTACCACGCGACAAGTCTGGGAAACTATAGCTACCTAGCGAAGCTCTGACCCTAAACTTCCATCTCTTCAGCAGAGGACCTTCTGGGTATTTCCAGCGATTAGGGCACGAACTCCCACACTCAAATCTCTGTGCACATGCCTCGAGGCATCTAAGGATCATTATCAGGCCATGTGGCATCATTAAAATTAGGGTCTCCTAACCCTAATGCGCCGTCACCCCACAGCTATATAAACCCATACCTGAGCTTAGGTTTAGGCATCTGGGAACCCATCTCAAATCGTTTTTTCTTTTCTCTTTCTTTTTAGCAGTAAGTAATTTTCTTTTTCTTTCCTTCTCTCCCTAGTCCAGCACTGGCTGGCTATGCCTTTATATGTGTTTTTGAATTAGATCAATGGTAGTTCTGTAATAGGATCTGTACTTTGTGGGAATGGTGTTTATGTGTGAGATGCTCTTTGCAAGGCTGCTGCCTTGTGATCCGCCATCGCTTTGGCTGTGTTTCAAAGCAAAGGAGGACAAATTCTAGGGGCCATTCAGATCCAAGTGACCTGTGTGTCTGGGCTATCATGGTCCTACAGCCTTAGCCCCACCACAAGACCCACTAGATCTGAAATCCCCATGGGAGCTTGAGCTAGTAGCCTTGTGAGCATGGTGGTAGCAGCGATAATCTTGTTCTGTTTTAGGCTCCGTGAGGAGGATAACCTCTGGGATAGTCTGTGACCATTTAAGTGGACAGATTATAGCCTTAGGATGATTCTGATTCACCGATCCAAGATGGATCCTTCTTCTTTACACCTTAGCTTGTAGAAGCATGGTGAGAGATTGTATAGAGGCAGACTCCCCCATATTTGTATAGATCCACCATCAGATATTGGATCTGATCTGGTTATAGAGATTGTAGGCTAGTGACTGGACCATTGTAGCCTCACTCAAGCAATGGACAGCTAGATCAAAGGTTGTACTCAATCTCTTACTGGTTCTATATGTCTGGGCTATCATGGTCCTACAGCCTTAGCCCCACATATAGAACTTTAGAGGTTGAGGTTCCCTATGGATTCTTGAGCTAGTAGCCTGGATGAAATAGTGCCTGCAATGATTTACTTGTTATGTTTTGACCCATCCCTGGATAGTGGCTCCCCTATGGGATAATCTATGACCATTCAAGTGGATAGGTTATAGCCTTAAGAATGGAATCATGGCAGAGTGATGGGTTGGATCCTTTCTCCTCAGAGGTGATAATGTAGCCTCTGGACAGGATTTCTATAACATCAGATCTAAATTTGAGTTACAAAACTTCTCTGACCTTGGCTCAATAACGTACTTCTCACCCTTTTTATACTCATTTTCCACACTCCATCCATCCTCTCAACACTTTCTGTAGTCTAGATATTAAAATACTTAGAATAAGTGACCTTAAACTCCCCTCCTTCTAGGACTGCCAGATCTGTAGACAGATCGGAGGGACTAGTAGAGATGGATCCCTTGGAGCTCTAGATCACCTTTCCTTGTGGGACAAACTCTTACTTATCAAAACTTGCTACAAAGGACCCTGTATCTTGTAGGTCTAGGACTTCTGAGTTGTGCTGGATTCACCCCCTGTTTTACTCTGTCTTTGATTTTTAAATAACTTTCACCACCAACCAATAATGAAAGCACACCAGAAGTCACCAACAAAACCTCATCCCTAAGCCACATTACAATACAATAAAAAGACCTTACTGATTTGAAAGTGGATTGAGCTATCATGTCGAGATGAGAATTTGCTTAACCGATGGTGCAAAGAGTTGGAAAAGTCAGAAATCCAAGCAAGCCTATGCTCTTGCTTGCAGTCCTATTTGACGGCTGTAACTACTCTTGAGCTGTGTGATATGATTTACCCCTCTTCTCTGTACTAATGAGTGAACAGCCCTGGTGAGACTTGAGACTGAAATCCAGTTGATGGGGGAAGTATCTAAGCAGGATCCTCAAATTAATGGTGGTTATGCATAAAATTTCAGAAGAAATTCTCAGACACAAACTGAGTGATGATGGAGAGATTTCAGCAAACTTCCATATTTCCAAATGGATGTCTTTCTGTTGATTTTCCCTTAATGAATGGGCATGATGTTAATTTATTTGATTTGCCAAAATTCAGCTTTAACAGGTTGCACTATTGTTAACTAAGTTGTATTGGAGAAGTTGGTGGGTAGCTTTACTGAAAACCCTCAGGTGACTTCACTCCTCCAGTAGGGATCACCTAGGGGTTTAAAAGGCTTGGTGCATGTGCCAAATGCATCAGTGCTCCCTACGAAAGTGGCATTTCATTTTTCTTTGAATTCTCCTTTGCTCTGGGACTAGCAAAGCTTAGGTTTGGGGGTGTGTTAAGTGGTGAAAAATGTCACTTTTCTCCCTTTAACCTGACCTTTCATGGACCTGCGAGCACTCTAATAAGCCTCTGTTGAGTACATTTTGTAGATAGCAGGGAAAGCTGGTAATAATGCAGCAAACCACTTAAGAATGCCCACAAAGAAGTCATCTCTCAGCACCATGCAGACCCAGCAACAGAACAAGGAGAAAGAAGTGAAGATAGGTTCAAAACATCTTATCGAGAGGATCCCGGAAGACTTTGATAGGAGCTGAGGAGTAAAAGGAAAGAATTCGTGCAGTTGGAGAAGGGTTCGATAGGATCCGAAGGTAGAAGAAGGAAGAAGTCGCATGGATTGAGGAGTTCGATAGGATTTCAGAACCTATCGAGCAAAGAAAGGAAAGAAGAAACTATCCTGTCGAAAACTTTCCTGAAGTGTAAAAGGAACCTATCGAATGGATCTGAGAACCTAGCGAAAGGACTAAAATGCTTGATTCGAACCTGTCGAAGGCTCCCTGAACCTATCGAAGGATGCTTAAGCCTTTCGATCGGAATGGGAACCAACCTATTGGGATGACGGCACACAGAGCTAAACCTGTCGAAGAGGACCATTGGACCTATCAAGCTACTCAGCCACCCTATCGAAGACTCCAAATATTAGGCTGAGGATCCTAAAGCTTCAAAGAGAGAACTCATCCTATTGGTACCTATCAAAGAGACCAAGGAACCTATCGAAAGCAACTAGCTTACTTTTAACCTGTCGAAAGCTTCTCAAACCTATCGAAATCGTGTGCTGAGCTTCTCAGAAACTATCCTATGCACACACTAAGACTTGGTGACCTGTCGAACGCAAACTGAGGCACTTTGGTGACCGGCGCGACGTTTTAGAAGATGCCCTTGAAAGCCCTAACCGACCCATGTGCTTTAACAAAACTCTAACAAACTCTTACAATCTTTTAGAAGGGATTTTTGGCAGGAAAAATAGAGGAGAAAGCTATATATTGAGATCCCCAATTACCATTGGGGAGGATCAAATTTTTGAATAATTTCTTGGAGATCAAAGCTTGCAGTGAGATTGCATTTTCCCTCCTTTAGCCCAACCATGGTTGGCTAAATCCCTAGGAGCAGCAAGGGGTGAGTTAGATCTGTAATTGGGTAAGGCTAAGAGTGTTGCTGGGGTTAATTGCTGCACAGACTACAATTGAGAGTATTCCATTGTAAGAGTGACCTTGTTTGCAATGTAAATGTTGTTTTTAATGTTTTAATTAGATCTGAAGCTCTTTTGATGCCTTTTGGTGCTCAATCAAATTTGTGTAGAGGAGTTGCTTGATCAGCTCACCCACTTAACTGGTAGACCTCTTGGATGTCATCTGAATTCCCTTGATCTGATATCCCTGCAATTTCCTGCGTCTGTGACCTGGAAATTGCAGCATCTGTAGTGGTTTTGATTGTTCTAATTGACGCTCTGGCTTTGTAGGAGATCTCTAGGATGGTCTATGACCATTAGAGTGGACAGATCATAACCTTAAGGTGAATCTGAGCTCAGGCCTCAATTGAAATCATCTGCTGCAATCCATGGATTCGATAAAGCCTATAGGATGGTCTGTGACCATTAAAGTGGATATATCATAGCCTTAAGGCCAGGTGGATCCTGTGATTTGAAGTGGAATTTATACCCTGCAGCTGTGTTTGTGGACAGTGCCTGTGACCAGCTAAGGGACTTCTGCGCTTTTGAACCCCTGTAACATGCTTAGCCAAATCTGATTGCAGTGAAGACAATCTCCAAGTTGTTCTTCTCCATCTTCTGAGTCTTTAAACCTTCCATCTGTAAGATCTGAGGATCTAGATTCGATCCAAAACAATCTGCATTTTATTTGTAGTTTAGTTTAATAGACAACTCGTTCCAAAACTCTCCCCTATCTTTCAACTAAAGTAGAGATAGCTAGGGTGCCAGATCTCTTACAGATCTGGAGATTTATCATATTTCTAACCAGCTTTCCTCTGGACATTCCCTTACTTACCATTCTTTTAAAGCTTGCTACAAAGGACCCTGTATCTTGCAGCTCTAGGATATTTCAGATGTGCTGAATCCATCTCTGTTTTCTCCTGATTTTTACATCATAAATCAGCACACTGGAATTCGCCAACACCCAGCACCAGGTTAATCAAGGTTACCCACCAAGGCGAAATTTCCTGTTATCTGGCCCAGAGTCTAACCAATTGGTCCGACCTCCACAATAGCCCAGATCACCTTCATTTGAAGAGTAGATGCTGACTTCAATTCAAAACTTGGGGAGCTTGGTGCAAACTGTTAATTCTCATGGACATAACATAAAAAAGATTAAGGACCAGCTTAGTCAGATCTGTAATGCTTTGAACATGAGGGGGGAAGAAAAATAACCTAGTCAGCCCCTGACAAACATGAAAGGTCAGTTTATGATTGGTGATGCATCCTCTAATCAGGAGGAAGCTAGTGTTTAGTGAGCCAAATATTGGTAATAATTGTATAATAGGTATGAAAATTTTGTGTTGAATTATGTTCTTCAGAATTCTGTCATTTGTGTTTTGTGTGTTATGTTGGTTGATTGGTTTACTTTGACTATATTTTAATTGTTTGTGAATGAAAATATGTGCCTTTGTATCATCTGAATCGGTTGTGTGTTTGTAGATGAAGGGCTGAGATACCCTGATCATGATTTGCATGAAATCGAGCTGAAAATCTACTGTTACAATATTGCAATGTTGATGAATAGCTGATTAGAAATGGATATAAGCTTTTCATGAGGGAAATGAAGTACCTGTCTGAGGCTTGGTGCTCATGCACAGTGGTTGGGTGCGCAACAGCTTGAGGCACCAACCAATGTGCTGCACTGAGATTAAAAGAGTGAAGGTTGTGCAAGAAATACTATCTCACTGAGTTGGAAGGCTTGAATTTACTGCGCAAGCCATCTTTTCGCTTCCTCGTGCACTAGAACAGCTAAGCACTGACTGTGAAAGTGTCTCGTGGAGTTGATTTTACTCCGCGAGCTTAAATTGTGTGAAAAGGAAGCCTTCTGGGTGTTTTACGCGAGTACTGCGCGAGGCAATTTCCTGAAGCATATCAAGGTCTCGCGCACTACAGCCAAGGCCTCAGCTCCACGAACGGCACTGTGAGGCAGTTTGTTTTGTCGTGCGACAAAACCTTTCACGGACTTAAAAGTCGTCTGCTCTACAATCCTACTCCGCGAAAGCCTTAAGCCAACTCCGCGAACCGCGGGATTTGCTCTATCAACTCAGTGAAACATCTCATTTGCTTCATTTTCTTTCTCTTCCCTAGCTCTCTCTGCCCAAAAGCGAGCCTCTCTTTCTCTGGTTTCCTCTCCATAGCTTGAGTCACTCCATCTGAGGCTTTTTCCTCTTAGCATTTTGCTCCCCAACTATTCCTGGTTACTCCCCGGCTAGGTTCACCCATCCAACCCATATCCAATACCATGCCAGACCTCTTACCCCAAATGCTACACCACCTACTGTCCCTCCAATCACAAATACTGCCCAATACCCAAACTCAATCATCCATAGAAACATAAATTAATTCCATAGCCTCCACCCTCCAAAACTAGACCTACATAGAAACCAGCCTACATGCCATCCAATCCACCTTACACACTTTACCCTAACCATCACATTCCCCAACTATCCCTACCTCCCAACCTTTACCTACTCCCCCCCTTTCCACATTCACTGATGCCATTACCCAGACTGAGGATGAACCTATTCCAAAGAGCCCACCTGCTGTAGCTACCTCTGATGCTATGAAAGATGTGGATGACCTAATACCCATCTCCTCCAAGTCAATCATAACAGACCCTGATCTGGAGCCCCACCCTAAGCCTCCACACACCATTCCCCAGCCCACTGATCTTTCATTCTAAGTTGGCCCTTCTTCAAGTGAGAACCTCACCTTAATCCTTACCTCTTCTTTTCCCAGTCCTCCATACTCCACCCTCCTTCTTGCAATGCAATGCCATCCTTACATCAGAAGGGATGTTTTTAAAGGAATGACTACTCTTAGAACGTCTTATAAACCACAGATCCAGCAGCTGAAATGGGATACCGAACAGCTGCTCAGGGACATAGGGAAGGGCTGAAAACAAATGTTGCGTCTATACAAAACCAGTGAGAGTTTGGCTGCCAAAGAGAAGCTCAATCCTGAACAAGAAAAAATGGCTGCTGCAACAGAAAGGTTGAGAGCTGATGCACTAGAGAAAAGGTTGGCTGCCTCCAAGGAGATCAGGGCAATCCTTATTGCCCGAGCTGAATTGGCTGAAATCCTTGAGAGGCAACTAGCTATCGCAACTGGGAGAGTATCCCCACCACCAACTGTACAGCAGAAAAAAGACAATGGAAAAGGGGTTAAAATTAAGAAAGAACCAGCTGACCCTTAGATGGTTAGCTTAGTGCACATGTTTTGAGTTAGGAGTAGTGTGTTGTAAATACATTTTCTAATATAATGAACTCTCTTTTTGTTACTTCTGTGTCCCAATTACTTTGTTTTATTTTTGTTTGTCTGATTGTGTTTGCTAATGTGTCTGTGTTCATTTCTTGATTTTCTCTGCCTTAGTGTAGTGTTTTATGTATCTCTGTTTGTTCACTGCTGCACTCCCATTGCCCTTTGAACTAGTCAGGACACTGTTCCTCATAGGTTTGGGGGTGTGGCAGGTTCTGCCAATGAAATAGTTAACCTAAGTGCAACAGATTCAAGTGAGTAAGACAGAAACAGAACCATGTTCACCAAAGGATCATTAGATAAATGAGAAATTTAAAATTTTGTAGACCTTTAGGCATTACAAGCTTTTAAATTTTAACTTTTCCATGATGTGAACACCAAGTAACTCACCTGTATCAGTACTGAGTGAATCATTAAAGAGAGAAAAAGGTTAAAAGTTCAATGGAAGACCATAACCAATGAGAGTTGGGCCTACGATTTTATTTTTCTCCTTCATTTGAGGAGTGACTGAGGCAATTCTTCTAGCTCTAAGGACTGGCTGAGGCAATGCCCTCACTAGAAGTTAGGCACCTCCAAGGTAAAACAACTGACAACACTCATGAAACCTAGGAAAGTATCAAGGCCTTCTCTTGGACAGTTTGAGTTTAAATAGACCACATCCAAATCAACTGCCCTTGTGCACACACCTGTTGAGCCTTAACTTCCAATTTTCTTCAAAATACACATGAGTATTTACACCTGAACCTATGGACCTGACTCAAACTGACCCTCCCTCTGAGAATTTAGAAGGTAAGGGAGAAGGAGCTGAAGATGGACAAGATAGGGTCAACATTGGGTGGATGGAGAAGAGATACCTAAAGTTGAGCAGTGTAGTAGTTGAAGAAAGAGGTGGCAAATCATAAACTCAAAATCGAAAAATACAAAAATAGAAAGAGAAATGCAAGAAAAGAAAGAAAATCAATAATGAAGAGGAGTGAGAGAGGAGTCAAGAGGAAAAATTCATTTGAAAAATCATAATGAAGAGGAGAAGCTGGCTACATCAAGTCTGAGAAATTTGAATGAAAATGAAACGGTACTAAGCTAAAAAGAGGTGAAGTCATGAATCACCTCCTCCACTTACTGATTTCTCAACTTTGAATCCCTTTTTAACCTTCCATTCTTTATAACCCACTTCATAAGCCACAACACAATCCAGCTAAAGACCTTGTGATCCAAAGTTAAATGAGCTGTCATGTAGAGACAAGGAGTTGTCCAATTTATGGTGAGGATATGCCAATGATGCTAGGGCTTAGGTGCTTTGCCTATATTCATGCTTCCAGACCCATTTGGGGGCTGTAATTTCTCTTGAGCTTGAGAGAAAATGAAACCCTCAAGGTCCCTTGTGAGAGTATGCCCTGGTGAGCATTGGGTTTGAAGTTGAACGTATTAGGCATGGCCTATAACCTAATTTTTGAATTAATGATCAGCTCTGTGCTGATATACATGTGTTGTCCCCCTTGTTGTGAACTAGTTGTAAATGCTATGCACTCAGGTAGAGTTTATGATGATTAAATGTCTGTGCTTTTCATGTCCAAATTCCTCATATTTTTATTGAATCAAAGGTGAACTGATGCTTTGATTCTTGACAGCTGACTTAATAATGTTGCTCCTTTGTTAATTGTTTCATTGAGAAGTTTGTGGGTATCTTCACTGAAAACCCTCAGGAGACTTCACTCCTCCACTAAGGATCACCTAGGGGTTTAAAAGACATGGTACATATGCTAAATGTATCCGTGCTCCCTACGAAAATGGCACTTCAATTCTTAGAGTAGTTGTTTTAATTTATCTTTTGTTCAGGGACTAGCAAAGATTAGGTTTGAGGGTGTGTTATGCACTAAAAAGTACCACTTTTCACCTCCTAACCTAGCCTATGATGGACCTTGAAGCCCACTAATAATCATTTGTTAAGTATGTTTTGCAGTTAGTAATAAAATGTGCAGCTTAATACAAAATCTTGGCTTTTTGGCCCAAGGAAGAGAGAGAATACAAGCAAAGATGACAGCTGATCTAAAGCCTAATGGAACATCTTGATAGTACTAACCACGGTGACTCACTGTGGCTGATCATCATTGACCTAATGTCTAGCAGATGACTGAAGTCAGGGGAGAAGGAAGGATGCTGCAACAGCAGCAAGTGTAGTGCCGCAGATTGTCAAGAAATAGACCTCGCAGAGTTGAGGAGCCTCCTCGAGAAGCTAAAGATGCAGTGGAAGAGGCCCTCGCGCAGATAGGCCACACAGTTAAGATGAGATCTATAAAGACATCGTGAAGATCTCGCAGTGTAAAACCTTCAGAATTTGTGGTCGCAAAGCTCTCACGGAGATCAAGCCTCAAAGCGGCTGTGCGAGGAACACAGTGAGCCCATATGCATAGAGAACAAAAAACTCACCTCACAGAGTTCTCGCATGGCCATGAAAGAGAGAGACACCCAGAATTCCCCTCACACAGATCTCATGCACTCTGGAGCCTTACAAGTTACTATGTGAGAGGAGCCCACCAGCGTGAGTACTTAGCGAGAGAGAGCTCCAGAAGCTCTGTTGCGTGAAACACCCTAGCTCTCCAGATCATCTCCGTGATAGCAATGCGATGCGAAGCTACTGCGCGATTCACTAGTGGTTTACTATGCGAATGAGCCCTTCCCATCAGCCAAAGGCAACTCCGCAAAAATGAAACAACTGACCGAGCAAACTAAAATAGCTGCTAGCCCCGCGAAGCACAGGTTCTCCACTTCTCAGGTTTAACTTAGGTCCTTTTGGGAATTTCCCAAGGCTAGGGCACACTTCTCGAGGTGCAGATTTTAAAGCACACATCTTGAGGCATTCAAGGGTTGTAACAGTTCCACATCTGCTGGAAAAATTTGGGTTAATCTCTTTAGAGCCAAGGCAGTTTTGACAGAGTATATAAGTTGTACTTAGAGTTTATTATTTTCATATTTCCTTCATCCTCTGTCAGCTAAGAGCTCTAACAGGCTACTGTTAGGGTTTGATCACCTCTTTTTTCTATTTCTCTTCTCTTTTAGCTCAGCACTTGCTGGCTAATCCCCTTGTAAGCAGTTAGATTTAGTTTTCTTCCAGTCTTGTAATAGATTTTTATATACATTGGGATTATTGATGAGCAGTTGCGTATAGGCTACAGCCAAGAGACAATTCATTGTAAGTTTTATTTGTTTTTAATGAACTGCTATTTTAATGCTTAATCAAATTTATAGATCTTATGGTTTCCTTAGATGTCTATAGGATCCATGTATTTGGGACTAGCCCATTCAGTTTCTAGTAGATTTATTATTTACCATCTTATTTTCCTTGGTTTGATACGCACATGGAAAGCGATACTAGATCTATAGTGAGATCTAGGGAGCTCGGAGGCCTGTGGACCATAGTGGTTGCAGTAATTTTCATGTTCTTTCTCAGGCCTCTGTGGGATGGACTGACCAATGGGATACCCTGTGACCATTCAAGTGGAGAGAGTATAGCCCTAAGGTTGTGTCCATTAACATGTTTGAGAAGGACTCTTCTCCCCTGCACATGAGCTTCTAGAGCCTTGTGAGTACGTTTGTACAGTAACTGGCTCTCCTCTATTCTACCTAGTTGATATCAGATGTTAGAACTAATCTCTTGTAGAAATTGCAGCTTGAGGCTAAGTCATTGCAGGTCGTTTGTACTAATGGCCAGCTAAATCTGATGCCTTATTCAACCTGTTGTATGGTCCTTTTTGTCAGCACTAGTGAGTAGTTAGCCTTAGCAAAGCACTTAGGATCTTATGAGTTGGAATATCTATGAATGTCAGCCAGGTCTGTGCACAGAATTGGGGAGTTTGAAGCACTGGCATTACATAGTGCTGCAATTGTATTCATGGCTAGAGTTGGTCCAGTGGCTATGGAGATAATTGATTCACTCTTATGGATTAGACTAGCGAATTTCTAGTTT
Organism: Chloranthus sessilifolius; assembly: GCA_021018995.1. NCBI lineage: Eukaryota > Viridiplantae > Streptophyta > Magnoliopsida > Chloranthales > Chloranthaceae > Chloranthus > Chloranthus sessilifolius. The sequence goes on from CM037596.1 coordinate 49,079,370, forward strand.
AACCAATGGGATTTGACAAACTCTATCAGTTACCCTGTGACAATTAGAGTGGACAGAGTATTGCCCTAAGAGCGCCCCAAATGGCATGGGCTAAACTAGGAGCTTATACCTTGTTGAGGCTTTTAATAGCGTCTCTACAAGGAGCACTGCAGAGACAGACTAAATCTGAGTGACATTACTGCATCATTAACTCTGGCTTAACCTGCTTACTACTCATAATTTTTGTATTTTTTTTAGCACACACTACCACCATCTTCTTCTTAACCCTTTCTTTAGGATAGGGCTACATTTTATTTCTCTGTTTTAGGATTAATTTTGTGTAATCATGACACCCAACTCCCTTTCTTTAGGATTGTCATATCTTTATTCTGATCTGGAGGCCTACTATTATAACCCATTTTAGGTTCTAGATCAATTTCTTTGTGTGACAAACTCTTACTTATCAAAACTTGCTACAATGGACCCTGTATCTTGCAGGACTATGTTTATTTCAGACTTGCTGTGCTGACCCATCTCCAACTCCCCACTCTTGATTTATTCTCTCCACTGTTCTTAATAAAACAGCAGCAAGAGTCGCAAATAAACCATCAACAAGTTTTTGGCGCCGTTGCCGGGGATCGAACCTGGGTCACCCGCGTGACAGGAGGGAATACTCACCACTGTCGGGGATATTGATCTTTTTAGTAGACCTGAGTTGTACCATAACTTAGACTAACAAATTCTTTATAGTTGTGTTTAATCTAGAATTAAGGTACTACTAATTCTTTATAGAATTTTACAGAAATGGACAGCAGAAGAAGAGAAAAGCTAGAGCTGCAAGTGCAGTGTAGCTAGCTCTGTTTGCACTTTCTTTCCCCTAAATCTCATGCCATTTATGTTGAATCCACTTTTATTTTATTTAGTGTAAATTTGTGTAGTTATTACTTTTTTTTTTGTTTTTGTTCGAAATTCTTTCTGTGTGCCTGTAAGCATTTTTATTACTATTGGTGAGTGTATGCTCGGTAGAAGGTCCTTAAACCCTAATTTGGAACCCCCAAATTCAGAGGTGGAAAGGATCCTTAGAACTCGACACACCACACAGAGCCCTGCTATTGAGACTAAACCAGCTACTATGGCTAAGAGGCAGAGGACAGGAAAAGAATACAATGAACCTAGGGAGTACACCTCTCCCTTCTGTATTGAGTTTCCCTATGTTGAGGGAAACTATGAAATTAAATCCTCCACCATCAGTATATTGCCCTCATTTCATGGGTTGAGTAAAGAAGATCCCTACAAGCATATTGACAAGTTTTTAGCACTTTGCACCTTCAACATTGCTGGTTTGGGGCCTGAGGCCACTAAACTGAGGCTTTTTCCTTTCTCATTAAAGGACAAAGCCAACACATGGCTATCAAAGCTCCCTGCCAATAGCATCCTATCATAGAGTGACCTTCAAACCAAATTCCTGGCTAAATTTTTCCCCATGAACAAAACAGGCCATATGAGGACAAATATTCTATCATTCACTCAGTCCTCAGCTGAGAGCTTTAATGAAACTTGAGAAAGATTCCAGGAGATGTTAAAATAATGCCCCCATCACCAAATCCCAATGTGGCAGCTTGTTCAAGTGTTTTATCAAGAAATTAATGCCAAGAACAAGGATATGGTGGATGCTTCCTGTGGTGGTACCTAGCTCCACAAGACAGCTGAGGAAGCATGGGAGCTGTTTGACATAATAGGGGAAAATTCTATGCAGTAGGAGTCTCTGTCACGCAATGACAGTCAGATTCCAGTTAAAATAGTGAAAGAGGCCACCCCTAGAGGTGGAATATATGAGTGAAGGTGCAAGGTGATCTGGAGACGAAGGTGGACAACCTGAGCTTGAAGTTTGATAAATTGATGAATGTGATCCAACCTCGGATGGTTACATTGGTAGAGGAAGCATGTCCGTTATGCCAATCTCCCACACATTCTATTCACGATTGTCCATCTGCGAACCAGTTTTCGAATTTTATTTTGGAGCATGCCAATGCTACTCAAACTTTTAGGTAGCAGCCTGCTGGATATTCTTGGAGGAACCACCCAAATTTGAGGTGGAGACAAGACTCATATCCTCAACCCCAACAACAACAAATGGTAGCTCCCTACAGACCCCAGCACCAGGTTAATCAAGGTTACCCACCAAGGCAAAATTTCCTGTTACCTGCCCCATAGTCTAGCCAATTGATCCTGCCCCCACAACAGCCCAGATCCTCTTCATTTGAAGGGTAGATGCTGGCTTCAATTCAGAACATGGGGAGCTTGGTACAAACTGTCAATTCTCATGGACAGTGCATCAAAAAGATTAAGGACCAGCTTGGTTAGATCTGTAATGCTCTGAATAGGAGGGATGAAGGAAAATTGCCTAGTTAGCCCCTGACAAACTCGGAAGGTCAGTTTATGATTGGTGATGCATCCTCTAGTCAGGAGGAAGCTAGTGTTCAGTGATCCAAATATTGGTAATAATTGAATCATAGGTATGAAAATTTTGTGTTGAATTATGTTCTTTAGAATTTTGACATTTGTGTTTTGTGTTATGTTGGTTTGATTGTTTTGTTTTGTCTATATTTTAATTGTTTGTAAATGAAAACAAGTTCCTATGTATCACCTAAATCGGTTGTGTGTTTGTAGATGAAGGGCTGAGATACCCTGATCATGATTTGCATGAAATCAAGCTAAAAAACTACTTTTACAATTTTACAATGTTGATGAACGGCTGATAAAAATTAGATATAAGCTTTTCATGAGTGAAATGAAGCACCTGTCTGAGGCTTGGTGCTCATGCACAATGGTTTGGTGCACAACAACTTGAGGCACAAACCAATGTGTTGCACTGAGATTAAAAGAGTGATGGCTATGCAAGAAATACTATCTCGCTAAGTTGGAAGGCTTGAATATACTACGCGAGTTATCTTTTGGCTTCCTCGTGCGCTTGAATAGCTAAGCACTGATTGTGAAAGTGTCTCATGGAGTTGATTTCTACTCCGTGAGCTTAATTTGTGTGAAAAGGATGCCTTCTGGGTGTTCTACGAAAGTACTGCGCGAGGCAATTTCCTGAAGCATATCAAGGTCTCGCGCACTACAGCCAAGGCCTCAGCTCTGTAAACAGCACTGTGAGGCAATTTGTTCTCTCGTGCGACAGAACCTTTCGCAAACTTAAAAGTCATATGCCGACAATCCTACTCCACAAGAGCCTTAAGCCAACTCTGCGAAACGTGGGATTTGCTATATAAACTCAGCGAAACAACTCATTTGCTTCATTTTCTTTCTCTGCCCTAGCTCTCTCCGCCCAAAAGCGAGCCCCTCTTTCTCTGTTTTCCTATCCATAGCTTGAGCCACTCCTTTTAAAGCTTTTTCCTCTCACCATTTTGCTCCCCAGCTATTCCTGGTTACTCCCCAACCAATTTCACCCATCCAACCCACACCCAATACCATGCCAGACCTCTTACCCCAAATCCTACACGTCTTACTGTCCCTCCAACCACAAATGTTGTCTAATACCCAAACTCAATCATCCATAGAAACATATATTAATTCCATAACCTCCACCCTCCAAAATCAAACCTACATAGAAACCAGCCTACATGCCATCCAATCCACCTTACACACATTACTCCAACCATCACATTCCCCAACTATCCCTACCTCCCAACCTTTACCTACTCCACCGCTTTCCACATTCACTGATGCCATTACCCATACTGAGGATGAACCTATTCGAGAGAGCCCACCTGCTGTAGCTACCTCCGATGCTATGACAGATGTGGATGACCTAATACCCATCTCCTCCAAGTCAATCCAAACAAACTCTAATCTAGAGCCCCACCCTAAGCCTCCACACACCATTCCCTAGCCCATCGACCTTTCATTCTTAGTTGGCCCTTATTCTAGTGAGAACCTCCCCTTAATTCTAGCCTCTCATTTTTCCACCCTCCTTCTTACAATGCAGTCCCATCCTTACATCAAAAGAGATGTTTTTAAAAGAATGACTACTCTTAGAATGTGCTATGAAGCACAGATCCAGCACCTGAAATGGGATACCGAACAACTGCTCAGTGACATAGGGAAGGGCTGAAAACAAATGTTGCGTCTATACAAAACCAGTGAGAGTTTGGGAGCCAAAGAGAAGCTCAATGCTGAACAAGAAAAAATGGCTGCTGCAAACAAAAGGTTGAGAGCTGATGCATTAGAACAAAGGTTGACTGTCTCTAAGGAGATCAGGTCAATCCTTATTGCCCGATCTGAATTGGCGGAACAAAAGGCTGAAATCCTTGAGAGGCAACTAGCTATCGCAACAGGGAGAGTACCCCCACCACTAACTATGCAACAGAAATAAGATAGGAAAAGGGGTTAAAATTAAGAAAGAAACAACTGACCCTTAGATGGTTAGCTTAGTGCACATATTTTGAGTTAGGAGTAATGTGTTGTAAATACATTTTCTAATATAATGAACTCTCTTTTTGCTACTTCTGTGTCCCAATTACATTGTTTTATATTTGTGTGTCTGATTGTGTTTGTTAATGTGTGTGTGTTCATTTCTTGATTTTCTCTGCTTTAGTGTAGTGTTTTATGTATCTCTGTTTGTTCACTGCTGCACACCCATTGTCCTTTGAACCAGTGAGGACACTGCTCCTCATAGGTTTGGGGGTGTGGTAGGTTCTGCCAATGAAATAGTTAACCTAAGTGTAGCAGATTCAAGTGAGTAAGACAGAAACAAAACCATGTTCACCTTAGGATCATTAGATAAATGAGAAATTTAAAATTTTACAGACCTTTAGGCATTACAAGCTTTTAAATTTTAACTTTTTTATGATGTGAACACCAAGTAACTCACCTGTATCAGTACTGAGTGAATCATTAAAGAGCGAAAAAGGTTAAAAGTTCAATGGAAGACCATAACCAGTTAGAGTTCGGACCACAAATTTTTTTTCTTTCCTACCTTTGAGGAATGACTGAGGCAATTCTTCAAGCTCTAAGGACTGGCTGAGGCGATGCCCTCAATAGAAGTTAGGCACCTCCAAGTTGAAACCACTGACAACACTCATGAAACCTAGGAAAGGATCAAGGCCTTCTCTTGGACAGTTTGAGCTTAGACAGACCAAATCCTAATCAACTTCCCTTGTGCCCAGACCTATTGAGCCTGAATTTCCAATTTTCTTCAAAATACACCTGAGTACTTGCACCTGAACCTATGGACCTGACTCAAACCTACCCTCACTCTGAAAATTTATAAGGTAAAGGAGAAGGAGCTAAAGAGGGACAAGATAGGGTCAACATTGGGTGGATGGAGAAGTGATACCTAAAGTTGAGCAGTATAGCAGTTGAGGAAAGAGGTGGCAAGTCAGAAACTCAAAAACACAAAAAAACAAAAACCAAAAGAAAAGTGCAAGAAAAGAAAGGAAAACAATAATGAAGAGGAGTGAGAGAGGAGTCAAGAGGAACAATTTATTTGAAAAATCATAATGAAGAGGAGAAGCTGGCTACTTCAAGTATGAGAAATTTGGAAGAAAATGTAAAGGTATTGAGCTAAAAAGAGGTGAAGTCATGAATCACCTCATCCACTTACTGATTTCTCAACTTTGAATCCCTTTTCAACCTTCCATTCTGTATAACTACTTCATAAGTCACATCACAACCTAGCTAAATACCTTATGATCCAAAGTTAAATGAGTTGTCATGTAGAGACGAGGAGTTGTCCAATCTATGGTGAGGATATGCCAATGATGCCAGGACTTAGGTGCTTTGCCTATGCTCATGCTTACAGACCCATTTGGGGGCTGTAACTACTCTTGAGCATGAGAGAAAGTGAAACCCTCAAGGTCCCTTGTGAGAGTATGCCCTGGTGAGCATTGGGTCTGAAGTTGAATGTATTAGGCATGGCCTATAACCTGATTTTTGAATTAATGATGAGCTCAGTGCTAATATACATGTGTTGTCCCCCTTGTTGTGAGCTAGTTGGAAATGTTGTGCACTCAGGTAGAGTTTGTGATGATTAAATATCTGTGCTTTCATGTCCAAATTCCTCACATTTTTATTCAATCAAAGGTGAACTGATGCTTTGATTCTTGACATCTGACTTAATAATGTTGCACCTTTGTTAACTATTTCATTGAGAAGTTTGTGGGTATCTTCATTGAAAACCCTCAGGAGACTTCACTCCTCCACTTGGGATCACCTAGGGGTTTAAAAGGCTTGGTACATATGCTAAATGTATCTGTGCTCCCTACGAAAATGGCATTTCAATTCTTAGAGTAGCTGTTTTAATTTATCATTTGCTCAGGGACTAGCAAAGATTAGGTGTGAGGGTCTGTTATGCACTGAAAAATATCACTTTTCACCTCTTAACCTAGCCTTTGATGGACCTTGAAGCCCACTAATAATCATTTGTTAAGTATGTTTTACAGTTAGTAATAAACTGTGCAACTTAATACAAAATCCTGGCTTTTTGGCCCAAGGAAGAGAGAGAATACAAGCAAAGATGACAGCTGATCCAAAGCCTAATGGAACATCTTGGTAGTGCTAACCATGGTGACTCACTGTGGCTAATCATCATTGACCTAAAGACTAGCAAATGACTGAAGTCAGCTGAGAAGGAAGGATACTACAATAGTAGCAAGTGTAGTGCAGTAGAGTGTCAAGAAATAGACCTCGCAGAGTTACAGAGCCTCCTCGCGATGCTAAAGATGCTATGGAAGAAGCTCTCGCACAAATTGGCCACACAGTGAAGATGAGAGTTGTAAAGACATCGCAAAGATCTCGCGGTGTAAAACCTTTAGAATTCGTGGTCGCAAAGCTCTTGCGGAGATCAAGCCTCAAAGCAGCCGTGCGAGGGACATGGCGAGCCCATATGCATAAAGAATAAAAAGTCACCTCGCGGAGTTCTTGCATGGCCGTGAAAAAGAGAGACGCCCAGAATTCCCCTCGCGCAGATCTCACGCACTCTGGAGCCTTACAAGTTACTATGTGAGCGCAGGAGCCCACCTACGTGAGTACTTAGCAAGAGAGAGAGCTCCTGATGGTCTACTACGTGAAACACCCTGGCTCTCTAGATCATCTCCGTGATAGCAATGTGACGCGAAGCTACTGCGCAATTCACTAGAGGTTTACTGGGGGAATGAGCCCTTCCCATCAGCCAAAGGCAACTCCACGAAAATGAAACAACTGCGCGAGTAAACTAAAATGGCTACCAGCCATGTGATGCGCAGGGTCTCCACATCTTAGTTTTAACTCAGGACCTTTTGGGAATTTCCCAAGGCTAGGGCACACTTCTTGAGGCACAGATTTTGAAGCGCGCATCTCGAGGCATTCAAGGGTTATAACAGTGCCATGTGTGCTGGAAAAATTAGGATTAATCTCTTTAGAGCCAAGGCCATTTTGACAGAGTATATAAGTTGTACTGTGCGACCATGGATCCTCTCGAACCCGTCGCGGCGATGCGCTCGCTTTTGATGAAAATGTAGAGTCGCCAGCCAGAGCTTTTGGTGACTCGGGAAACCTTCCAATCAATATTTTGAGCACCGAAGTGCTAAATATGACTCTGATTTATTGGTCTTTGCCAAAGGCTCTAGGGTAGGGGCTCCGGTTATCGATCGGGAAGGGTTTAGACACCCGATCAACCCGCATGTAGCGGTCTCTATCTGTAGCCAAAAAGAAAAATAAAATGGCAGAGTTTCCCCTTGCCCGAAGGCAATACGGTCCTATAAAGCTTTGAGCCAAACCGAAATTTCGGTGGTGTAACAGCTTGAATCCTTGGATGGAGGAAGCACCAAGAAGGCAGAGGAAGAGAGGGGTGAGCCGGAGCTCATGGGCCCTTGTTGCACCGTGGAAGACCGTCGCTTTAGCGTGCTTCCGATGGCTCAAATGGTATTGAAATGGACTCTAATGTAAAGATTTGATAGCTAGGGAGTGTAGAGTGAAGCTAGGGAATAGATTTTGACTAAAATAAGGTGATCTAATGGTTGAAATGGAGGGGAATAGGTGATCTAAGCTTGTTGGAATTCTGGAAAATAAATGGCATTTTCTCTCACTAGGACTCTCTCTCTCTCTTAAGCTCTCTAATCAACCAAAATTTTTAACCTTTTGGGAAGAGGGGGACCTCTCTATTTATAGAGAAGGGAGGGGTTAAGGGATTACTTCAGAGCTAATTGGTTTAGCAATTAGGTAATCCCCCATCTAAGGTTTTCTAGGTTTTCAAGGTCCTAGGGTTTTGGGAAATTGGTTTTAATGGTAGATGATGGGGTGAGACCAAAGGTGACTTAAGGGTTGCCAATAAGCTCAAAGGGGGTGCAACCAATCATAAGACACTCACCCCAACAAAGGGGATGGTCAAAGGGTCAAACCAGATGGAGGAAATTCGAGCCACTGATGACAGTTACTGTAGCTAAGCTGGGCGTATATATTATATACGCCCAGTTTAGGAACAGTAAATTTCACCAAAAACAGGGGAGCCTTGGGAAGATGAAGCCCGTGGTGGGTCCCACCTATACTGGGCGTATATATTATATACGCCCGGCCAAATTTCCCCCAAAATAGGCAGGCGTATATAATATATACGCCTGACTAATCTGGGGCAAAAATGGTTGGGCGTATGTAATATCCACGCCTGAGTAAAAGTCCTATGATTTTATGTGAAACTTCAATCGGCCATAACTTTTGAACCGTAGCTCCAAATTGGGTGATCTTTGGCTTGTTGGAAAGCTAAAGAAGTCCTCTTTCCAAAGGTATATGGCTCATCCTTGGTAATGTTCTATGTGAAATTCTATAGCTCTCATCCCATCACCCGCTCAGAAGGGTTTAAGTTATGTCTGGGAAGGGATTCTAGGGTTTAGGGGTGACTTCTAAGGATTGGGGGAATGGCTCTAAAGGTTTTAGGGTGATTCCTAATGGTCTAGGTAGGTTCCTAAGGGTTCAGGGGGTGCCATCGGAAGCACAGGGGTACATCTCTCCCGAAGTACAGATTGATCGGGCCTTGGGCCAAATTTGGGTGTCTACTGATGCCCCTCTTTGGTATTCAATTACTAATGATCAGATGCCAAAGACAAGAGACATCCGAAGTGGTCCAAGGCATGTTTGATGGGTCCGCCTGGTTCAACTCAATTCTCAAACATCCATGGTGATGGTGAGTGTATGTAAGCCCTCTCATTTTGGGATATCGTCCGTACCACAAGGCTAATAGTCCCGAAGCGCATTACGACATTACTGGGCATAACTGCGATGATCACAAAAAGTGTAAGCCCGCTAGCCGAGATTTCGTCCACTTCCTAAGGGAAATTATAGATTTGTGATGTTGAGTATTAATCTGAACCAGACTGCTCCATAAAACGGGATGATCGATCTATGCTTCGAAAGCGATGCGAAGCACATAAAGCGAAGGCCTTCAAACTGTGTCCAATCTTATGGGACATTCATAGCTCCCTTCGATTGGCCACGGGTGCCCTTACCTAGGTAAGGCTCAGAGTTTCTGGGCAAACCCATCAACCTCGAGGTTGCTTTAGCATGATTTACCCGAGTGGAGCGAATATTGATGTCGCAACACTTCTTGGGAATGCATGCCCATTTTTCGAGTAAATTTTTTTTGTGTCATTTTCTGAATTTTCTTTTATTTCGAGGCTTCTAAGCAAAGCTCAAGGACCTCTGTCAACTTTATTCTTGCACAGCTTCTTTAAGCGGATCAAATGTCAATTGATACGCTTTAAGAATGCGTGCGCTTTGCCAGGGATAGGTGCACCTTTGGGATGTGTTCGTTCTGGTGGGGAGGTGCTCCGGATTCACATGAACCAGAGTGCCTTAACTTGAGACAGAGCTCAAAAGATCGGGCTAGGACCAATCATCCCTTGAAAGAGATGGCCAATTCTAACCTCCATCCCTAATGAAATCACATCTTACTAACTATGCACAGACATACACCCATCAGGGGCGATAAGCAACAAAATAGGTGCGAACGGAAGCCTCGACCTTAAGGTACAATTTACGAGGACAAACGACCATCATGCGGATACCCAGACGTAAGTGCGTACATTCAACAGGGACAGCGTGCCTATACAGGTTTTAAGCCTATGTAAAAGGAAAAAAAAGGGAAAAGAGCCCTTTGGTCTGTATGTTTGCACATAGTTTGGTTGGTTGTAATTTCATTTTTGATGGGTCAGTTTCAACTGACAATAGACTTTTCGAATGGTCTGAAGTTGGGAGCACTCTTGGTCAACATAGATCCGAAGGGGGATGACCAGAGTGAATGCTTGGAAGGTGGGGTCAACCTACTCAGGATTTTTACTAAGCAGCAACAGGTTGTTATTTCTTCTCCCCCTTTTTTATTTTTTTTTTTCTTTTTTCATGTCAGGTTGAGACTCTGGGCATGCTCAGACTACCTTTATTTTTGCATGTATCCTTAGGCAAATCAACTTGCTATGTTGATATACCTCAAGGACGTGTGCATTCTGGTGACAGGTTCTTGGTTTGCCTGCCAGATCAGGCCTTGGTTCTTGCTGGGGAAGATTTGGGGCTACGTGTATGTTCCCAGGCTTGACCGGTGATGGATGGGTTTATTTACATGCCGGATCAGGTTTCAACTCCTGGGGGACTCTGTAGGGAACAGTGACCGGAGATGGGCAAAATTATCTGCCTACCGAGTCAGGTACAAAGTGTCCCTGCCTGAAACGGGGTTTGAGAACTTTCGGGCGGACCCGATCATTCTGAATTGATTTAACACGGTTCTCGGAGTGGCGCAAATGGTCATCGCAACGCTCCTTTGAGAACTAGTGTTATATATTTTTCCTTCTTCTTCTTTTTATATTTTCTTCTTCTTTTTTTTTTATTTTGTGGGAGCATTAGGTGGGCGCCTACAGATCTAGATCTGTTTATTATAGCACGGTCCCTTTGGGCCAATCGAAGTGAACTCGAAGGGCCATTTGGAGATGCGTGCACCTTCGCCTGATGATATATGGGCTTCTGAGGGGCGTCCGGGCCGTGGTCCAACATGCAAGGGGTCCGTCGGGCCTCAAAATCGAAAAAGGAGGCCTGGCAGTTTAAAAACTGTCATTTTTGGTCGGGCGTATATAATATATACGCCTGACCAAAATCTAGCGAAAAATGGTCTGGCGTATATATTATATACGCCCGTTTAAAATCTGGCAGTTACGAAACTGCCCGAGCCCGAGCACAAAAGGGGCCCCCCTTTTCAAATTCTATCTTCCTCCCTCCTTTCTTCTTGAGTCTGGGACAACCCCTTAGGGTTTTTTCATTTGATTTGGCTTGAGTTCTATTGCCGAGGGTCGCGGTTGTGGATCAAAGGTGCTCGTTCTCTGTCGGTCTTCGTTTTTCTCTTTCATTGAAGGTAACCGTTACCCTTCCTTCATTTTTCTTTTTGGATTGAAATGCTTTTTGTCTCTTTTTGTTTTAGTTGTTGTTTTGTTTTCTTCTTCTTTTTTTGTTTGAAATATTTGTTTCCTTAGGCCTATTTCCCATTCATTATTCATTTATTTTGTTTTTGTGGGGCTGCTTTCTTTTTTTTTTTTTATGGATTAGTGCATTTTATTTGATGGATTGGTGCCTCTCCCCTTTTTTTTGTATTAGCGCATACATATTAGTATGCGTATTTATGTATTTTTTTTGTTTTTTTTTTTTGGTTGGTGGATTAGTATACACATACACACACATTTTGTTTTTTGCTTGTTAATGGGTTAGTACATTTATACACACACACACACATTTTGGCTTATTACGTACGCATTTTTTGTTAATGGGTTAGTGCACACACACATTTTTTTTTTATCAGTACGCATACACACACATTTTTTTTTTGGATTAGTACACACGCACACACAAATTTTTTTCTTCTCTTTTTTTTTGGGATTAGTACTCATACACGCATCTTTTTTTTTACGGGTTAGTATGCACACACACATTTTCTTTTTGGGATTAGTACTCATGCACAGACATTCTTTTTTGACGGGTTAGTATGCACACACACACATTTTCTTTTTGGGATTAGTACTCATGCATACGCATTTTTTTTTTTTTTTTTTTTAGCATGCACACACACATTTTTTTTTTGGATTAGTTGTTTTTTTTTTGTTTTTGTTGCTTTTCTTTTTTTTTTTGATGAGATTTTTTTTTGGATTAGTGCATACATATATATATATTTTGTTTTTGCACTCCTCTCATATGCCGATGCGCCTCATACTTTCAGGATGTCCGGTGAAGAAGGGTATGATCAGCAAGAAGGGCCAGAGATGGCCTACGGTCCCCGTGGGGAATAATTCATTGTGTCCCAGCGCTCCTCCCAGCCTTGGTACGAAATGCAACGCGAGGCCGCCCATACCGGCCTCCTCTACTGCTAGCGCACCCACATGTCCAACTTCGAGATCGTTGGTCAGGTAAACAGATAAACCCCCTCCCCCTTTCCGCTTTCACTTCTGTATTCCTTTGATGTCTTCATTATACCGGCTTGCCCTTATCTGATTGACGCCTTCCGTTTGCAGCCCCTGCCGCACATTATATTCCGAGGTGATTGGTTTGACCTCCAGCGCCTCGTGCTTTACCTTCCCCCACCAGTGAAAGACTTGCTCACTGCTGCCAGTTTCGGGGATTTCATTTTATGCCCTACTGTGAGGGCCGATACGGCCTACCTGAAGGCCTTGATAGAGCGTTTTCACCCCGAGACCATGACCTTTCACATGGCTGTGGCAGAGATGGCCTTCACACCAGCGGACTGGTCCATGATCACTGGGGTCCGTATTCGAGGGGTGCCTATAGTACCTACTCGCACACCGAGTAGGGAGGAGGTGGTTCGACTGATAGGGGCTTACCCGACTTCTGGGAATGTTCGGGGTTCTGAGGTCAAGCTATCCTGGCTGGTTGATTAGTTTAGGCCTCATGAGTTAGTGGACCAGGGTCAGCCTGACATGGATATTTATATCAAGCCCGCGCGCGCACTTATGCTGGCCCGCATCTCCTTGCTGTTCCTCCTGGGCAAGACTTTCCTCTCCAACACCAGTGGAGGGCGAGTCTCGTTGTCCCTGCTTAGCTTGATGGTGAACTGGGAGACCGTACATCGATTCGATTGGGGTGGTGATGGCTATGTTGTACTCATGTCCAGCCTTAAGCGAGCCGTTCTTGGGGAGTCTAGCTCCATTGTGGGTTTCTGGCCTGCAATTGAGGTATTTTATCCTTTGGTTTTAGCTTGTTCAATTTTCTTTTATAGCATGCTTGTCCTTATTTGCTTACTTTCTCAGATCTGGGGGTATCTTCACTTTCAACCGGGTCGCCCCCTGCTTCAGTCTAAAGTTGTCACGTTCCCCCTCATGAGTAACTGGCACGTGGGTCGCCGTCGGGACATAGGTATGAAGCATTTAGAGTTAGGGCTGCGCTCTCAGTTTGACTTGTTGATCTCAGAGCAAGTAAAACAATTCCCTTTTTATAATTGATAGCTGTTGCTCTTGTGTGGCATGGGTTCTGACCGAATGTGTGTATCCCCTCTCTGTTTTCTCTTCTTTTGTAGGTCATTCTCGACCCTTACATAGGATCTCCCTTCTGGAACTTGGCCTCAGTGGGCCCTTCTCGCCTTTTGCTGGACTGTCGCATCATCTTCCTCTACGGGTCTTGGACTAGGGCCTACTATTTAGGGGAGAGAGTGGTTCATCAGTATCGCCGTGTCTTTGCCGTGCCCCAAGCTCCTCCCGCCGATGTGTTGGCTCTGAAAGGTTCCATTGATGAGCTTACTGCTCAATTTCTTCACCATGGGGTTCCTATCGATGACCTTCTCCTGCTAATGTCGGTCATGGTACGATTCCACCGCCTATCATTTCTTCTTGCCCGCAATGCACAGGTGCTAACTTTTTAGCATTTGGCGGGCCGCGATCTCAGGTAATGCCTCTTTTCTCTTTTTATTTAGTAGCTCCCTTGTGGTTACTTTGATTGACCTACCACCTTTAATGATAAAATATTTCTCTCTACAGTTTGAGCAGGGCGGCGACTCAGATGAGGGGGATGAGGCGGCTGCTCCTTATGATGCTATAGGTGCTGGACCCTCCAATCCTTCCGAGATTGGTGCTTCTGGCGTGGCCTCAGGTGCTGGACCCTCTGACCCTTCTGGTGCTGGTGCTTCTGGCAGTTGGCCTACCGTGGTCCAGGGGACTTTAAACGCTTGGATGATGCCTTTTTGTCACGCGTGTGTGCCGACGTGGCCGAGAAGGCACGAATCTCTGCTGAAGCAATCCAGGTCCCACCTCCTGAGCTGATTCCTGGGGTAATCTCTATCTTGTTGCTCTGTTCTCTTTCCCTTTGAATTATGTTGATGGCATGTGTCACTAACACCTCCTTTTTCTTACTGGCCAGGATTATGAGTTGGCAGTGAGTCAAGCAGAATATTATCGTAACCTTGTTGGGCTTAGGGAGACCGAAGTGGTGAGTGAATGCTGACCCAACCTAGTTATTTTCCATATTTACTTTCCGCCTGTTTCTCTACCTGATGGCTTTTGGTGTGTTCCTACAGCGTGCTCGTGAAAAGGAGTCGCATTCTCTTCTCAGCCGTATTTCTCAGGCGTGAACTCGGGTGGGGGAGACTCATACCTTTCAAAGTGCGAACCGGCGCCGGAAGAAGTCGAAGGGGGCTACCCAGGACTAGTTTATTTTCTGCAAATTTGACATAATGAAACAATTTAGACTTGGCTTTATTGGGGGATATGTAATAATAACAATTTTTGCTTCTTTTCTTTGGATGGTTTATAATTTTTATGGTTTATATGAATGTTTTATTTGGGTATTTCTTTGCTTTTTCCTTTATGGTTTCTTCTTCCTTGGTTTGAAATGAGTCAGCACCCCTCCAATGATGGGGTGGACCATGCAGGTGGTTCTCCGTTTATAACCTACGGGCAGTGCGTCATCTGGGGGCTTCCCATGGGTATGTGATTATGTGCGCCTGTGGGCTGCCCTGAGATGAAGAAGTGGGTCAAGCAGAAACATGTTCCCCCTTTGGAACAAAAATGGGCCAATGTGAGGGGGCTTGTGGGCCGACTTAAATCAAGGCGTATATATTATATCGCCAAAATCCGACCACAAAAGCGCGATATATTATATACGTCAATCCATAGAATGGTCATATATTATATTTGGCATATATAATATATACGCCTTCTATATTCTGGGCCAAGCGGGTTCTTTATAGCCCGAGCCTAGTCCCCCATTGCTTCTTCCTCTATCTTAGTTTGGCCCTCTTGCCCTTCAATTTTTTTTTTCTTTTCCTTTCCTCTCTTTTTCTGGTGGGTCCATCGCCATACATTGACTGATTTTACCAAGAACATCTTTGTATGTCCATGGACCTGCCTTTCAAAATGGGCCTAAGTTCTCATACGGGGGTCGGGGTTAGTATACTTCCTTGTTTAGCAGCGGGGCCCAATTTTTTGTAAAAATGGCATGATAGCTTGGCTGAGTGCGAGCTCGCTGTTCTAGATTGCCTCGGGTTATCCTGCCTTTCCTCTCTCCTTGTTGTTCCTCTGTTGCCCAAACTACTATAGGCGGCTTTGGCATCGTGGGACCATAGGGCCCATGTCTTTAAATTTGGGTCTAGGGAGCTAACCCTAACCTTGGAAGAGCTAGCCTCTATTACTAGCTTGAAGATGCATCGAGGCCTTGCAAAAGTAGTGCCCAAACCGGGGTATGCAAAGGCGGTTCACGCGGTTCTCGATTTAAAAAAAGGGGGGTATGAGAAATGTTTTGTTGGAGGGCCCACCAGGTGTTCGGTGAAATTCCTGAGAGAACTTTTTGGCGACTCGAGTCTCCGAAAGTTGCCCATTCGAGATCCCTTCAATGTAAAGGCCTTTGCCCTTTATTTGATGTCGGAAGTTCTCTTCTTCACTGGGGGTGAGAGCTTTTCCCTTGGACTATGTGATGTCTTGACCGAATTGGAGGGAGGTCGCTCATTGGTACACCTGGTCCTGGCGGAGATGTATCAAGGCTTGGATGTTGCGGCCTCAGGTCGGGTTGGGATTCTTAGCGGGAGCCCGCTCCTTGTTCAGATCTGGTTAGGAGAGCATTTGGATATCATGGGGCCTATGCCGAGATTCTGCTTGATAAGAGGGGATGTGGCTCGGGGCTTTATGATCCGGAGTTCGAGACTGCCTTGTGGGAGCGTTGAGGAACTGAGCCTGTGGCTATCTGATGCGGAGCTGACCTGGCAACTTCCCTGGATGGACGGCACCTTTCCAATTGTCCGCTCTTGGGATTGTGAGGGTATCACACTTTTGGGGTTGACTGGTAGCACATACAACTTCCCATCTCGGGTGCTTCGTCAGTTTGGGTATACTCAACACGTGCCATGCTCTGTGAGGCCACCTTTGTGCTCTCTGATATTTTCTCGAGGCTCTCTCAGTGATCTTGACCGCATAGCCACCCTCTGGGAGACCCGCCAATCAGCGCACATGTGCAACTTAGTTCAAGGGGGCGTCGTCTCTCCTGATTACGAGGTTTGGCTGGTATCTGAGGAATTACCTGCTCCTAGCCTAGTTTCGATAGATGTGATAGAGACGGGGCCTTGGCCATGCAAGGAAGCGATGCTTCAGACCAGGATCGAGTCTCTTTCCGTAGAGAGCTTAGCTTTGACCGATGCTTTGGGGAAAGAAAGGGGCAGAGCGGAGATTGCAGAAGTGAGAGCTGCCACAGCCGAGAGTGAGGTTCTTGATTGGTGGGCTTTTGGTGAGTCTCGGTAGGTGGATGTCGATCGAAATGCCCGCGAGGACTCTCTGCTTGCAGATTAAGCGCTTTGAAGCGTGCTCCCCGCCTTGACACATTCTGCACATATCATAGATCATATACACGGAGGGGAGGAATGCCCCATAACAGAGATCTTTTTTTGAGTTATTTTTCTTCTTTTTTTTTTATTGTTATATATATACAGATATATATTTTTTGGTATTTTTTTTTTGTAAAAAAAGCAGAAAAATAGAAAGTGTGTCATGTCGTTATCTTTTTGGGGCATGACACTCCGCACGTAGTACTGTAAGAAATGGAATGAAATCTATACATACATATATTTTTCGTTTTTTGACTCTTTTTTCTTTCTTCGTACGTTTCACAATGTAAGGCTTTTTATGGAGATTTTCTCCTCCACAATGTGGGGCTTTTTATGGGAAAGGAAAATCTATTATCTTTTTTAAAAATTTTCTCCTCCACAGTGTGGGGTTTTATATGGGAAAGGGAAATCTATTATCTTTTTTGAAAATTTTCTCCTCCATAGTGTGGGGTTTTATATGGGAAAGGGAAATCTATTATCCTTTTTGAAAATTTTCTCCTCCACAGTGTGGGGTTTTATATGGGAAAGGGAAATCTATTATCTTTTTTGAAAATTTTCTCCTCCACAGTGTGGGGTTTTATATGGGAAAGGGAAATCTATTATCCTTTTTGAAAATTTTCTCCTCCACAGTGTGGGGTTTTTTATGGGAAAGGGAAATCTATTATCTTTTTTGAAAATTTTCTCCTTTTGGGTCTTTTGTGATGTTGGTAATTACAAGGCCAAACCAGTGGGTCTTTTTGAGCATGGTCGAACCCTGTTCATGAGATATAGGTTTTTTTCTTTAAACGCGGGAAGGTCAGCTTCCCAAGGATTGGTCTAGTCTTCTGTCTTTCCCTTTGGTCATGCGTCAGACGCTGCGGTAGAGATGCCATACTTGGTCGGGATCTGATCTAATTTTCACATGAGTGGCCCATCGAAAAGGGGGGAAAAGGGGCTCAAGGGGGTCAAACTGAAATGGGAGGGCCAGAACAGGTCTCCTCCTAATATCTTTTCTTGACATTTTTGCCCATAGCGCCCAAGACAGGTTTTCGCCATGCCCGTCATCCCTGTTTTTACCCGTAGCGCCCTTTCGGGTTTTCACTACGTCCATGGGTTCGCTTTCTTACCCCAGGTGCCCTTTCGGGTTTTCACCTGGTCCGCGTGAGTTCGCTGTTTTTACCCGTGGTGCCCTTACGGGTTTTCACCACGTCTGTCTTGCTTTGAACCCAAATTAATCATTTTTCTTTTTTCTTTTTCTTTTTTCTTTTTTTTTTAGAACCAGAAGGCCACGACATGGACGTCGATTTTGTCATAGCCGGCTGAATGAAGTTCTGTGTGGTTTGTTAACTCAGCCTGTTCTGATGCAGTAGATTTTATGACCACTTGGGGACCTTAAAGGGGGCTTTCTTCTGGGTTATAATGTGGTCGGGGTTCAAACGGGTTGGGTATTTCTGGGGATTCGGATCTAAGTTTTGAGTGAATTCTAGATTCGGGGACTCCTCTTTCTTTCCAAAGGCCTTTTATGCCCCAGTCATTTCTTTTTTCTTGGTCCCCCTCCTCTTTTTTTCTTTTTTTTTGAGGGGTTTTGCCTTTTTCTTCTTTTTTATTTGGATTTGGATTTTTCCTCTTTTCTCTTTTCTCTTTTTTCTTGGAATTTTGGGTGGGGTATATGAAAGAAATGGTTATTGGCCCGAAGTGTGTAGCAAAAGGGGGAAGGTTTTCAGGGAATATTTCTTTTAGGCTACTTGACTTTGAAATGATGGCCTCTTTTATGGGGCCCTTAAGCGGTCACGCATCTACTTTTATCAAAACTTACCTTGTCTCAAGACCTATGAGTAGAACTTACGGAGGTATCCAGCATTGATGGGCTCAGGAAAGTGGTCTCCGTCCATGGTGGCAAGGCAAACGGCGTATCCTGGCAAAACCTCACGAACGATGTAGGTCCTTCCCAATTCGGCTTAAACTTCCCTCTCGGATCGGCGTGGAGAGACGGAAAATTTTTCGTCTGTACTATGTCTCCTACCTTCAGATCTCGGCCGCGGACGCGCTTATTGTAAGCACGTGCAATTCTCCTCTGATAGACGTGGGTGTGGCACAAGGCTAGGAGTCTTTTTTCGTCAATTAAATCCAACTGCTCAAAATGGGCTCTTTCCCTCTCAGCTTCAGGTAGATGAGATTCCAAAAGGATACAGAGCGACGGTACCTTGACCTCAATGGGTAGCATGGCCTCGGTTCCATACACAAGGGAGAATGGTGTTGCCCCTGTCGCGGTACGGATAGACGTTCTATAGGCCCAAAGTGCGAAGGGTAACTGCTCACTCCAATCTCTGTAAGTAACTACCATCTTCTCCAGGATGCAGATCAGTGTTTTGTTGGCTGCCTCTCTCTCCATTAAATGATCGATGATGCTTGATCTGGAACTGCTCACACAAGGCCCGGATGCGCCTATTAGCAAAATTAGTAGCATTATCAATGATGATGTCTTTGGGTATGCCGAATCTGCAAATGATGTTGTTCTTGATGAATTTCTCAACATGACTGGCCTTAATGCTCGTATAGGAGGCTGCCTCTACCCATTTTGTGAAGTATTCCACAGCGACGAGGATGAACTGATGCACGTTGGAAGCTTTAGGATTGATTTTGCCGATGACGTGGAGACCCCAGGTGGCGAACGGCCAAGGAGTGGCCATGCTGTGTACGTCAATGGCCGAAGAGTGTATTAGACTAGAGTGCTCTTGGCATTTGTCGCACTTCTACACGTGTTTACAGCAATCGGTCTCCAAAGTGGTCCAAAAGTATCCTTGCCTTAGAATTTTTTTAGCAAGAATGTGTCCACTGGCGTGTGCCCCGCAGACTCCTTCATGGATGTCCTTCATGATCTCACCTGCTTCCTTCTGGGTTAGGCATCGAAGCAGAATGTTGTCGTGAGTCCGTCTATACAGGAGATCGCCGCAGACAACATAGTTCGTTGCCAATCGCTGGATGGTGCGTTTGTCTACCTTTGATGTTCCTTCCGGGAAAGTTTGGGTCTCGAGAAAATTCTTGATGTCTGAGAACCAGGGTGGCTTATCATCTAACTCCGTAGGTCCCTCGGTTAGATGACAGAAAGCCGGCTTGTTCCTCTGCTCTATCATGATCGGCTTCATCACAACTCCGTATGGAATCTCAACCATAGAGGCCAGGGTAGCCAGGGCATCAGCAAATCGATTCCTTGCTCATGGTACATAGGAGAAGGTGACCTCCTCAAAGCAGTTTATTAAATCCTCAAGATGTTCATGATATGGGGTCAGTTTCTCATCCTTGGTCTTCCAATCTCTGTTAGTCTGGCATATAATTAACTGCGAATCTCCAAAGACCCTGAGGTGAGTTATATTTAGATCAAGAGCCGCCTGTAAACCAGCTGTACAGGCCTCATACTCGGCCATATTGTCGGTGGATGGGAAGTTCAATTTGATTGAGATGGGTATATGTGATCCTCTAGGTGAGATAAGAATGGCGCCAACTCCTTGGCCCTCAACATGCAATGCTCCATCGAAGTGCATTACCCAGGACTCCTTTGTTTCCTTAGTATCCTCGTATGTCATGAACAGAATGTCCTCATCGGGGAATTCGGTCCTTAGAGGCTCACAGTCCGGCAGAGGGTTCTCAGCAAGATGATCAGCGAGTGCCTACCCCTTGATTAACTTCTAGGTGACATAAGTAATGTCAAATTCGGATAGGAGTAGTTGCCATCGTGCAGTTCGGCCAGTGAGTGCAGGTTTCTTGAATAGGTACTTTAGCGGATCCATCCGTGTTAGAAGTAGGATGGCTTGAGATAACAGGTAGTGCCGAAGTCTTTGAGTAGCCCAAACGAGTGCCAAGCATGCTTTCTCCAGATGAGAATAGCGTGTCTCGTAATCAATGAATTTCTTACTTAGATAATAGATGGCCTACTCTCTTCTTCCTGTCTCATCATGCTGTCCTCACACACAGCCCATGGAAAACTCTGTCGTGGACAGGTACATTATCAAGGGTCTATTAGGTACAGGTGGTACCAATATCGGAGGTTTCAGGAGGTAACCTTTAATCTTGTCGAATGCAGACTGGCAATCATCATTCCATTTAACCGATGAGTCCTTTCTCAGTAATTTGAAGATTGGTGCACATATCAGAGTTAACTGTGTGATGAATCGGCCGATGTATTGGATTATGCCTAAGAAGCCTCTGACTTCCTTCTCTGTAGACGGTGGCAAGATTTCAGTGATGGCCTTGATCTTGATTGGATCGACCTCAATCCCTCTCCTGCTGACAATAAAGCCTAACAACTTTCCTGACATAGCACCGAAGGCGCACTTCTGGGGGTTCAACCGTAACCTATACTTCCTCAACATCTCGAATAGCGTCTGAGGGTTTATCAAGTGGTCCTCCCTTTCTGGTGATTTGGTAATCATGTCGTCGACGTACACTTCGATCTCTTGGTGCATCATGTCGTGGAATAGGGCCGTCATTGCTCTCTGGTAGGTTGCCCCAGCATTCTTTAGCCCGAATGACATTACCTTATAGCAGAAAGTTCCCCAGGGGGTAATGAACGCTGTCTTCTCGCGATCAACCTCTGCCATCTTTATCTGATTGTATCCTGAGAATTCATCCATAAACGAGAGCATTCCATGCCTTGCAGTGTTATCGACCAAGATGTCGATGTGGGGTAATGGAAAGTCGTCCATAGGGCTCGCCCTGTTGAGGTTTCGGAAATCAATGCACATTCGAACCTTTCCATCCTTCTTCAGTACGGGTACGATATTGGCCAACCATTGTGGGTACTTGGATACCATGAGGAAACCTGCGTCATACTACTTAATGACCTCGTCCTCCACCTTCAACATCCATTCGGGTCAGAGGCGTCTCAACTTCTGTTTAACCAGCTTAACATCGGGGTAGAGTGGCAACTCATGCTCAACCAGATAGGTATCCAAACCAGGCATGTCTTCATACGACCATGCGAAGACATCTTGGTATGACCGAAGGAAGTCTATCATACCTTTCCTCTCCGTAGGGGACAACGATGTTTCGATTTTGGTGATTCTAGGGGACTCTTTGGTGCCCAAATTGACATCCTCCGTCTCTTTGACAATCGGGGTAGGGCCATGCTCAAAATCGGAAAATTGTTTGAGGAGCTCACTGGGGAGCTCATCGGTTTGACCTTCCTCGTCCAGACTCGTGACTTCCACCTCTTCTTGTATTTCTACAGGGAAGGGGTTGACTTCACGTGGGACGGGCATCACGACATCGATTTTAATTTTATTGGAAATTTTAAAGGGCAATATTTTTGGAATTGGTATTTTTTCTATTTTTATGGTCTTTTGCATTTTTTCGGAGGTCAGCCCCTGGCGAGGTGGATCCCTATATATACAAGGTAGAGTGGTCCAAAGGCTAACCTCACTTTTTACAGGTTGTTTTTTTTTGGAGTGTCAGTGTCGTTTTCATGGTATTTGGCGGCTCTCAAGAGTTGGGCAAGGATGCCTAGTTACTCACCTGTGAGGCCTGGCCTTTACCTCTTTGATCGGGAGCGGCATCGGTAGGCTCTTGTAGTTCCTCCCTCAACATATTTATAGAGGAATCCTCGGGGACCCTGTCCTTTATAGTTAGGAGGGGCCCAGAGTGGCTGGTGCTGGAGTGATGGGTGGATCGGGGAACTTCTTCCTCAATTAAGGAAAGGGCGGCCAAGTCCATTTCGAAGTCTGGGGGGATGATGTAGGGATTGGTGGGGTGGATTGAAGCAGGCTTATGTGGGGTGACCCTCGTCTCGCCATTTAGATTAATTTTTACTACCTCGGCGCTCACAAAGGTTTCACGGATGTGGGGGCGAGCGTGAGGTTCCTCTTCCAAGATGATTCCTTTGGCCTTGGCGACTGCTGCGGCTCTCACCTTTTCCTTGGCCTTTCTAACTTCCTCTTCTCTGGGCCTGTATCCTAAGCTGAATTTAGTTTGTTGCCCCTTGGCCTTGACGGGGTCTCTTCTTCCTTGGAGGCGTGGGCCCAGCCCTTTCCCTTTTTGATTGCCCCATCTATGGAGCATGAACACAGCTGCGTCCATTCCTCCTCCAGTTTTATCCAGGGTCTTTTTAGTTGGTCTGAGGGTGACGGCTGAGAAGTCATACTCGAATCGGTGAAGGTCGGCGTCCTCTGCTGTGTGCGGTACGTTTAGCACTTTCGAATTCTCAATGTGCAGAGCGCACTTCTCCATGTCCTCTCTGCTCTCGCCTATGATGGTGACAATTTTTCCTACTGAGATGAATCGGAGCTTTTGGTGCAAGGTAGATGGTATTGCTCTGAGCTTATGTATCTATGGCCGGCCCAACAGCAGATTGAAAGTAGACTTGATGTCCATCACCTGAAAGGGAGTGGTGAAGGTTTGCGGCCTGAGGATCAGGTTGAGGTCTACTTCTCCTATGATTTCTCTTCTGGTGTTGTCGAATCCCCGGGCACTTGATATGGATGGCCGAAAGGTGTCGAGGTTCGCCCCAATTTTGATTGCCGTCCTTAGAGGGCATACGTTCAGTGCTGACCCGTTGTCGATCAGGACCAACGACACCACCAAGTTTCCTACTTCCACTGTAATATTCAGGGGTTTAGAATGGTCATTCCCCTCGATCGGTAGGTCTGCATCGATGAAAGAGATGGCATTTGGGGCCAACACCTGCCCTATTATTTCCCCTACTTCATCTGGAGTTACATGGGTGGAGACATGCGTGTCCTTGAGCGCTCCCATTAGGGCTTGAAAGTGGAGTGGAGACGTGATTAACAAATCCCACACAGTAATATATGCGGGTGTTCTCTTGAGATGCGTCTCTAGTATGTGCTCTCTGGCCATTTTTTCAAAGGGATTCCCTGCGGCCTATTCTTTCTTCTTCTCTTCTCCTCTAACGGCCCCTGATGCGTTGGGCTGTGTAGAAATTTGGCCTGACCGGGTAACAAATTCAATAGCCTCCTCTTGGTTGCACCCGACATTCATGTCTGTCTGTTCATAGCTCAATGGCACTTGATGCGGGTCATAAGCAGGTTTTGGGATGAGAAAAGGAGTGCATGAGGATTCTGGGGAGGATTGGGCCGGAGATACCGGTTTCTCAGGTCCAACCAGGTTAACTCCGATGGGGGGTGGAGTGGTAGTGAGGGGAATTGGCGAAATTGGATTTATGGGCATGGAGGGGGCTTGTACTGGTATTACCTGGGCATGGTAGGACCAATGGTGATTGGGTGATGAGGGGATTGGGTGAGGGGTTGCTTGCATGAGTGGGGGTGGAGTTGGGTTGGGGCCAAAATAACGAAGGGATGGCAGGAGTGTGACTGGGATGGGGGGATGGGGAGACGTCTAAGGTGTGGTGGGCGCGGGGTGATAGGGATATGAAGGATTTGTATATGGGGAGGTATGATGGGATGGTGATAGATTTGGGGATGATAGAGTTGTGCATTAAGCGAGATGATTTGGATATGACGGGCTTGTGTAGGGGGTGGCATGGTGAGGTGATGATGGGTTTGTGGGTGAAATGGGGTAGATTGGGGATGATGGAGTTATGCATGGAGCGGGGTGATTTGGGGACGGTGGGATGGTATATTGGGTGGTGGGATTTGAAAGTGTGTATGGGATGGGGTAACTTGGGGATGGCAGAGATGCGTATGGTACGGGATGATTTCGGTGTGATGGAGGGGTGTATGGGGTAATTGGGCGTGGGGATGATATGCGTATGATTGCAGCGGGGCTGTGCCCGTTTGGATTTGATAGGCGGGAGCAGGGGTGGAAAAATATTGTCTTAAATCTAAGGGCTCTTCTTGGTATGCTGGTGTGGGAAAATAATCGGCTAGATACAATGGCTCGATCACCCCAACAAATAGTTCATCTTCGTTCGACCTGGGGAGTAAAAACTCCTCCTGATTACTGATATAATCTGAATGGTCAAACTCTTCTTCTCCCTCCTCTACCCAATGTATGTTAGGCCTGGGGCCTCCTGAGTGCGGCGGTAGAGGGGCTTGATGGATATTTTGGTTCTGCCCTTGAGGAAGTGGCAAGGGAATGATTTTTCTCGCCTTTATAAGATCTTGGACCGCATGTTTTAACAGGAAGCACCGGTCCGTAGGGTGACCCGATCCCTGGTGGAAATTGCAATGCAGATTCGGATCATAGTTCCTTGGTATGGGATGGGGTGGTGGGCGAGGCTGGAGCAGATTGACCAAGCCTTTTTGTAGCAACACTGGCAACAAGACACTCAAGGATTGCCCCAACGGTGGGAACACTCGTTCAAATCATGCTTTCATTTGCTCCTGGGTAAACATGGCTCTTGGTCCATTGCTTGGCCTTGGTGCTTGCTCGAAACGGGCCGGGGGTGGTTGTGTAACCTGGAGCTGTATCAGGGGGGGCATTGGTATTGGCCTGGGGGTAAACAATGTTCTGTACCTCTGTCCCTGGTCTTCTTTCGATTCTTGGTTCAGCCGCTTTTTAAACCCCGGTGGCCCCGTTGGCCACATTCCTTCCTAACCTGCCTTCTCTAATGGCGTCTTCGCAACGATTGGCATTTCGGACCAGATCAGCAAATCTAGACTACTGCTGATATACTAAAAAGTCTGTGATGACAGGGAGGGCTCCCTTGGTTATCAATTCAATCTGCTCATCATCGGGAATCCGATGAGTTACCTGAGCGGCTAATGCCCTCCACCTCCCCAAGTAAGCACTGAATGTTTCATCAAGTCATTGCTTTAGACGGGCTAAATCTGACTTCCTTGGTTCTATGTCCATGTTATAGACATATTGTTCTTGAAATAAGCGTGTTAGATCTTTCTAATTTTTTATCATGGACGGTTCCAAGGATGTGAACCATCTCAGTGCTAGGCCTGTTAAACTCTTCTGGAACACTTTGATGAGGAGTCGTTCATCTCCGCCATACTGGCACATATCCCCACAGTAAGATTTTAAGTGGGCGATGGGGTTGCCAGTGCCATTATATTTATCGAATACTGGCATCTTGAATTTCTGTGGCAGGGGGACATCGGAGAACAGACATAAGTCTGAAAAGTCCTATGAATGCGCTTCTCCTCCCATCTTCATCGATTGCTTCAGATTCGCATCTATCTGTTCTTTCAAATTGCTCGTTCCTTTGAGGTCGAGGACTACTTCCCCCTGATTTTTTTCGACCCTAGGTGTGATGATGGTGGACCCGAGAGGGTTAAAACTGGCAACTCCTCCACTGTTGCGGATCTCATCCTCCTCGTACTATTGGTCATGGTATTGGTGAGGGGCGAGTTCTGCTATTTAGACTTGGGGGGTGAGGGGTTGGATGACCTGGTGGGGCCATATGGTTTGTCGGGGATGAGAAGGGATAAATGGGTGAGCGGTTTGTGGGTAAGTGATGTGCTGAGTTGAGTGAACATCTGGGGGTGATGGGGGTGTGATTGAGGTGGCAGGATGTTGTGGGTTTGAGGAATGGGATGGATTGGATTTCCCGTTGGAGGTGGGATGGGGGCATAAGGGGTATAGGTGAATGAAGGGTACTGGAGGGGGGGCATGGGGTTAGTGAACGGGCTTTGATTAGCGTGGGTGGATGGGCCTTGGGTTTGAGGGATTTGAGTTTGATGGTTTTGGAAGGCTTCGATTGATGGGCCTCGGGCCTGGGTGTGGGGGCTAATATGACTTTGAGTCAATGGGCCTTGTTGGGTTTGGGCTAATGGGCCATGAGGGGGTTGGGTTTGGATATGAGCCTAATGGGTTTGGGTCCATGGGCCTTGGTCTTGGGCTTGATAGGTTTGATGGGTTTGGGCTTGGGCGCATGGGTTTTGAGGGTTTTGGGCCTGGGCTTGATGGGCCTGGGTCCATGGGCTTTGAGGATTTTGGGCTTGGGTCTAATGGGCTTGGGCTTGGGCCCATGGATTTTGAGGGTCTTGGGCCTGGTCCTGGGTCTGGTGGGCTTGGGGCCATGGGTTTGGAGGGTTTTGGGCCTAGACCTTTTTCTGAGCCTGATGGGCTTGGGTCCATGGGCCTCGAGGATTCTGGGCCTGGGTCTGGGTCTGATTGGCTTGGGCTTGGGCCCATGGGTTTTGAGGGTCTTGGGCTTGGGTCTCAGTCTGATGGGCTTGGGCTTGGGCCCATGGCTCTAGAGGTGTTTGGGCTGGGGCCCATGGATTTGTATGGATTTGGGTCTGGAATTGAGGTGGGGGATTTTTGGAGGTATGGACGATGGGTGGTTGGGCATGGTTAGGAGGGAACGGGGTATGGAGGTTTTGGAGATTTGGATGCGGGGTTGGAGATGTAAGGTTTCGAGAAGCAGCCCATAAGGCGTACATCGTTCTCATGTCCTCCATCGAGGGCATGGATTCAGGTGTGAGATTGGGGGGTGATGGCTCACTTAAGGATGGAGGGGGTTAGGAGAAATTGGGCATGACCGGGGTAAATGGGGGGATATGTTGGGATGTGGATGGACCATGTGGTGGGAATGGTATGTGAGATGAGGTGGATGGGATGTAGGATGTTGGGGGCATGGATGATGAGAGGGATGGAACGTGGGAAGTAGGCGGGGGATGGGACTCCCTATGGGGTCTTTGGAAATATGGGGATGCGGTAAGGGTGTTTGGATGGGAGATGGGGATGTATGGGTCGGTTGGGAAATGAGGGGTTTCAGTAGGGGATGAAAAGGGGGTATGTTGGGAGAATGTGAGGGAGGGGGATGGGGTGGAGGTGAACACGGGTGCCCGAAATGGACCCGTGATATCGAACCTGGTTTGGCTGAAGGTGTAGGAGGTCGGGCCTTCTCCGATATGGGAATGGGACGGGGATGACGGCAGGGATGTAACGACAGGGATGTATCGACTCTTGACATGATCCGCTAACGAGTGTTGTATCGGTGTCTCGGATAAGGGCCGAATACCTTCCTTCTACGGGACGAGTTTGAGGTTGCCGTAGTGACAGTCACACCAAAATATACTTTTTTTTTTTTTTTTTTTTCTATTCTTTTTTGTGATGATTTTTTTTTTTTTTGGAGAGATTTTTTTGTTGTTTTTTTTTTGGGTTTTTCTGTTTTTTGAAAATGATGATTTTTTTTTTTTTTTAGATGGAGATTAACTCCCCTTTGCTTAGATGAATAATGTCCTAGTGCCCAGGGTCAACTCCCGTCTCGGGTGTTATATGTACCTTTAGTAGGTCCCACGGCGGGATCCGACACACTTCAGAAGAGGCGAAAGGGAACCCTTTCGTTCTATTGAAGGTGCAGGAATCCACGCAAACGACCCGATCCCTCGAAGCAAATCAATGAGAAGTTGCCTTCTTGTGATTGGGCGGGGGCATGTTGGGTGTTGGAGGATGTGGGAGGCTACTGCGGGCACTAATACCACTAATCGGGGACTTGGGGTGATGGATTGGGCCTCAGGTCGGGTTGCTGTGGCCCAGTGTATACTGGGCGTATATATTATGCACGCCCGACCAAAAATACAAATTTTGGCTGGGCGTATATATTATATACGCCTGGCAGAAACACCTATGTCAACTTAGTTTGACAGTGAACAGCAAGCCCGAATGTGAGTCTTTGACCTGGTTTCTTGGGAGAAATGCTCCCAGGGACTATTATGTATGTTATCGGGTCCCTCCTTTCCGTTTCCTAGGGATACACGGCTGAATTTTTAGTTGTCTACGCTCTCACCAATGCGGGTTTTACGGCTTGATCGGAATTGGCAACCCAACCGATATACCTCCGGCGCAAGCACCTTCTCAGGTACTGGAAGGGGTGGTTCTTTTCAGGATCATCACCACTAGGGTTGTCGCCTTACTGGGAATCGGGTAAATTGTATCTGTGCCTAAACCCCCCGAAAACTACCCAAAAATGCAAAAATAAATTCAGTTATGTCCCCACATTGTTGGTTCACTTTTAATTACAGATTTTTAAAGGGGAGTGAAATTAAGTCCAAAAATCGGGTCAGGGATGACAAGCCCGTGCCTCCTCAACGGGCCAGCGTTCAAAGGTGAGATATGATGACCGAAATAAAGTGCGCAAGTAGGCCCGCCAAATGGCTAAGGCTCATAAATGACTAAAATTTAAATGATGTGAAAAGTAAATGCGAGCGAGCCCGCCAAACGGCTAAGGCGGCTTAAATGACAAGAATCGGAAAAATAGAAATTTAAAGGCGCACGTAGGCCCGCCAATTGGCTAAGGCACTTGAAGGAATGAATCGTAGGGGTGAGTATGTTAGTAAAAAATAACAAAAAATATAAAATAAAATAGCATAAAATAAGAAGAAAACAGCAATGATTAGCAACAAAAAACAAGGCCAACAAGAGGGGAAGAGCTAGGGTGATATCCCCAGCAGAGTCGCCATCTGTGCGACCATAGATCCTCTCAAACCCGTCGTGGCGATGCGCTCACTTTCGATGAAAATGTTGAGTCGCCACTCGGAGCTTTTGGTCACCCGGGAAACCTTCAAATCAATATTTTGAGCACCGAAGTGCTAAATATGACTCTGATTTACCAGTCTTTGCCAATGGCTCTAGGGTAGGGGCTCCGGTTATCGATCGGGAAGGGTTTAGGCACTCGATCAACCCGCATGTAGCGGTCTCTATCTATGGCCAAAAAGAAAAATAAAAGGGTGGAGTTTCCCCTTGCCCGAAGGCAATACGGTCCTATCAAGCTTTGAGCCAAACCAAAATTTCGGCGGCGTAATGGCTTGAATCTTTGGATGGAGGAACCACCAAGAAGGTAGAGGAAGAGAGGGGTGAGCCGGAGCTCACGGGCCCTTGTTGCATCGTGGAAGACCGTCGCTTTAGCGTGCTTCCGATGGCTCAAATGGTATTGAAATGGACTCTAATGCAAAGATTTGATAGCTAGGGAGTGTAGAGTGAAGCTAGGGAATAGATTTTGACTAAAAGAAGGTGATCTAATGGTTGAAATGGAGGGGAATAGGTGATCTAAGCTTGCTGAAATTTTGGAAAATAAATGGCATTTTCTCTCACTAGGAATCTCTCTCTCTAATCAACCAAAATTTTCAACCTTTTGGGAAGAGGGGGACCTCTCTATTTATAGAGAAGGGAGGGGTTAAGGGATTACTTAAGAGCTAATTGGTTTAGCAATTAGGTAATCCCCCATCTATGGTTTTCTAGGTTTTCAAGGCCCTAGGGTTTTGAGAAATTTGTTTTAATGGTAGATGATGGGGTGAGACCAAAGGTGACTTAATGGTTGCCAATAAGCTCAAAGGGGGTGCAACCAATCTTAAGACACCAACCCCAACAAATGAGATGATCAAAGGGTCAAACCAGATGGAGGAAATTTGAGCCACTGATGACAGTTACTGTAGCTAAGCTGGGCGTATATATTATATACGCCCAGTTTAGGAACAGTAAATTTCACTAAAAACAGGGGAGCCTTGGGAAGATGAAGCCCGTGGTGGGTCCCACCTAAAGTAGGCGTATATATTATATACGCCCAGCCAAATTTCCCCCAAAATAGGCAGGTGTATATAATATATACGCTTGACTAATCTAGGGCAAAAATGGTTGGGCGTATGTAATATCCACGCCTGAGTAAAAGTCCTACGATTTTAGGTGAAACTACAATCGGCCATAACTTTTACACCGTAACTCTAAATTGGGTGATCTTTGGCTTGTTGGAAAGCTAGAGAAGTCCTCTTTCCAAAGGTATATGTCTCATCCTTGGTAATGGTTTGTGTGAAATTCTGTAGCTCTCATCCCATCACCCGCTCAGAAGGGTTTAAGTTATGTCTGGTAAGGGATTCTAGGGTTTAGGGGTGACTTCTAAGGATTGGGGGAATGGCTTTAAAGGTTTTAGGGTGATTCCTAATGGTCTAGGTAGGTTCCTAAGGGTTTAGGGGGTGCCATCGAAAGCACAGGGGTACATCTCTCCCGAAGTACAGATTGATCGGGCCTTGGGCCGAATTTGGGTGTCTACATGTACTTAGAGTTTATTACTTTAATCTTTCCTTCATCCTCTGTCGGCTAAGAGCTCTAGCAGGCTAGGGTTAGGATTTGATCACCTTTTTTTCCTATTTCTCTTCTCTTTTAGCTCAACACTTGCTGGCTAATGCCCCTGTAAGCAGCTAGGTTTAGTTTTGTTCCAGTCTTGTAATAGATTTTTGTATACATTGGGATTGTGGATGAGTAGTTGTGTATAGGCTACAGCCATGAGACAATTCATTATAAGTTTTATTTGTTTTTAATGAACTGTTGTTTTAATGGTTAATCAAATTTATAGATCTTATGGTTTCTTTATATGTCTATAGAATCCATGTGTTTAGCACTAGCCCATTCAATTTCTAGTAGATCTAATTTTTGTCATCTGATTTTCCTTGGTTTGATAGACACATAGGAAGCAATGTTGTATCTGTAGTGAGATCCAGGGAGCTCGGAGGCCTGTGGACCATGGTGGTTACAGTAATTTTCATGTTCTTTCTCAGGCCTCTGTGGGATGGACCGACCAATGGGATACCCTGTGACCATTCAAGTTGACAGGGTATAGCCCAAAGGTTGTGTGCATTCACATGTTTCAGAAGGATTCTTCTCCCCTGCAAATGAGCTTCTAGATCCTTGTGAGGAGGTTTGTACAATAACTGGCTCTCCTCTGTTCTACCTAGTCGATATTTAATGTTAGATCTGATCTCTTGTAGTAATTGCAGCTTGAGGCTGAGTCATTGAAGGCCGTTTGTAGCAATGGCTAGCTAAATTTAAAGCCTTATTTAACCTGTTGTATGGTCCTTTTTTTCGGCACTAGTGAGCAGTTAGCCTTAACAAAGCACTTAGGATCTTATGAGTTTGAATACCTATGAATGTTAGTCAGGTTTGTGCGCAGATCTGGGGAGCTTGTAGCATTGGCATTATATAGTGCTGCAATAGTATTCATGGCTAGAGCTGGTCCAGTGGCTGTGGAGATGATCGATTCACTCTTCTGGATTAGACTAGCGAATTTCTAGTTTAACCAATGAGATTTAACAGACTCTATCGGATACCCTGTGACCATTAGAGTGGACAGAGTATAGCCCTAAGAGCACTCCAAATGGCATGGGCTAAATTGGGAGCTTATACCTTGTTGAGGCTTTTAATAGCCGCTTAGCAAGGAGCACTGCAGAGACAGACTAAATCTGAGTTACATTACTGCATCATTAACTCTAGCTTAACCTGCTTACTTCTCATATTTTTGTATTTTTTTTGGCACACGCGACCACCATCTTCTTCTTAACCCTTTCTTTAGGATAGGGCTACATTTTATTTCTCTATTCTAGGATTAATTTAGTGTAGTCGTGACACCCAACTCCCTTTCTTTAGGATTGTCAGATCTGTTGCTAGAGCTGGAGGCCTACTATTATAGCCCATTTTGGGTTCTAGATCAATTTCTCTGTGGGACAAACTCTTATTTGTCAAAACTTGCTACAATGGACCCTGTAACTTGCAGGATTGTATTTGTTTCAGACTTGCTATGTTGACCCATCTCTAATTCCCCATTCTTGATTTATTCTCTCCATTGTTCTTAATAAAATAACAGCAAGAGTCGCGAATAAACCTCCAACACTCGCTTCCATTTGAAATCATGTGTGACGCGTCTAATTATGCTATTGGCGTTGTACTAGGACAAAGGGTGGGGCGTGAACCTTATGTTGCTTATTACGCAAGAAAAATGCTTTCTGATGCTCAATTGAATTACACCACTATGGAAAAGGAGTTGCTTGTTATTGTTTTTGCATTTGTTAAATTCTGATCTTACCTACTAGGATACAAAATTATTATCTTTTCTGATCACTCAGCGCTAATATACCTTCTCTTAAAAAAGGACACCAATCCTCGACTCATTCGATGGATTCTCCTCCTTCAAAAATTTAACTTTGAAATAAGAGATAACAAGGGGGTAGAAAATGTTGTTGGCACTGACCATTTGTCAACGATTGTGGTTGAAGGGGCAAATCACAACCTTCCGATCAAGGATTCATTTCCCGCTGAGCAACTTTTTGCCATTAACACAAAATCAGCCCTGTGGTATGCATATATTGTAAATTACCTGGTCACTGGCAAGATCCCCCCCCCCACTGGGATAAACATGCCAAAGACTTATTCTTCTCTAAGATTCGAGCATACATCGGGAAGATCCGAAACTTTTCAAAATCTATCCAGACCAAATTATCCAACGATGAGTCCCCGAGGAGGAATTTCAAAGTATCCTAACGTTTTTCCATTCCTATGCTTGTGGTGGGAACTTTAGTGGGAAGAAAACTACTGCAAAAGTCTTACAATCCGGTTTTTATTGTCTTACACTCTTTAAATATGCTCATAATTTTTGTAAAACTTGCAGTCAATGCCAACGTACGTGGGCAGGCCATATCACAACGCGATATGATGCCTTTGAACCTGATTTTAGTAGTAGAACTATTCGATGTTTGGGGCATCGACTTTATGGGACCATTTCCACAATCTCATGGTAATCTATACATTCTAGTCACCGTTGATTATGTCTCTAAATGGGTAGAAGTCATTGCTACTAAGACAAATGACCATAAGGTCGTTATACACTTTATTAAGGACCACATTTTCTCCCATTTCGGAACACCACGAACGATTATTAGTGATGGGGGCACCCATTTTTCCAATTGCCCCTTTGAAAACTTGCTTAAGAGGTGTTCGGTTACACATTGCATTGCAACACCTTTCCATCCTCAGACTAACGGACAGGTCAAGGTCTCTAACCGCGAAATAAAATGCATCCTCGAAAAGACAGTTCAACCTGACCATAAAGATTGGTCCCTGCGGCTCAATGACGCTCCCTGGGCTTATCAGACTGCCTACAAAACCCCCATTGGGATGTCCCCGTACCGGTTGGTTTTTGGTAAAGCATGTCATTTACCTATCAAACTAGAACATCGAGCCTATTGGGTGATTAAACAATTCCATTTTGATATGAAAAACGCAGGTTCTCATCGACGTCTCCAAATAGATGAACTTGAGGAATTGTGAAATGAGGCATATGAAAATGTCAGGCTCTATAAGTCACAGAATAAAGATTTTCATGACCGATATATCACTAGCAAGACCTTCTCTCCCGAACAATGGGTATGGTTGTTTAACTCTTGTGCCTTTTTCCTGGCAAGCTTTGATCCCGATTGGATGACCCGTATATTGTCACTGAGGTGTCCCGCCTTGGTGCGATTACGATCTTACATCCTCGGGATAATAAAATGATCAAGGTTAATGGGCAACAACTGAAACCGGTGGTAGATTCAGAATCGTTATCTAGGACTGAATGCATCTTCCTTCATGCCCCCGTCCACATGTCGCCCTCAATATTGTCGAGTTGCCGACCTACCAGCAGTGCTTCTTGCGAGGCAACCCAAATCCTTTATTTCCTCCTTTAAAAAAACAATGAGATTTGCTTGTGTACATATATTTGTGCAATGAGGGCATTGCACCATTCAAGTTTGGGGGTGTTGTGCTTATTGAAGTGGTTCATGTCTTATTTTGTTTCATCTTGTAATTGAACCACTGTTTAAAGCACCCTCAATACCACAATTGAATAAAGTTTGGAACAATCATGTGCTATATTTTAAAGTAGTTTTCAAACTATAATTTCCAATGCATGTGAATTAGAATTTGAAAATATTCATGTCATGTAAGGACTGTTGTTACTTAAGATTATTAATTCCAACGTAAACATTTGAGGATTGGTCTAAATTTCATGCTTAGAAAAAATTTTGCACTTCTACCATGCTTAAGTCCGAAAATCAAAGGATTAATTTGAATTTGGAATCTTAAGATCCTACGAAAGACTAAAACCCAGTGAGCTTTATAATTTTTTCTCATTCTTGATGAGTGCTTATATAAATTTGGAGTATCATTGGATTTCTGTTAAGTGGTGAAAAATGCCACTTTTCACCCTATAACCTGACCATTGATAGACCTGTGAGCACACTAATAAGCCCTTATCAAGTGCATTTTGTAGACAACAATAAAAGAAGATACTAATAAAGTAAAGCACTCAAGAATGCCCAATAAGGAGCCATCTCTCAGCATAGGACGAACTCAGCAATAGCACACCCAAGGGTAGCACATCAATGAACCCTTGGAGCGCGTGGCTACAGCAGGACAAGGTGAAGAAAGTGAGAATAGGTTGAAAACGTTCTATCGATGGGTCACCAGAAGAGTTCGATAGGAACTGAAAGCAAAGAAAGGAAGAATTCGTGCAGTTGAAGAAGGATTCGATAGGATCAGAGGGCAGAAGAAGGATGAATTCGTGCGGATAGAGCAGTTCGATAGGATCCAAGAACCTATCGAGCAGCTAAAAGAAATGAAGAAACCATCATATCGAAAGCCTACCTGAAGCATCAAAGGAACCTATCGAATGGTTCTTTAACCTATCGAGATGAAAGTGCTGGAACAGAACCTATCGGATGGTGATTGAGTCTTTCGATAGGAGTAAGAGCAATCCTATCGAAGGGATAGCATGCAAAAAGGAACCTATCGAAATGGTACTCCAACCTATCGAAGAGTCCTTTCAACCTGTCGAATACTCCAAACCAAAGGCTGAGAAGGCTGGAACTCTAAGTGAAGGCTCATCCTATTTGAACCTATGGAACAATTCTGAGAACCTAGCGAAAGGACCAAAAAGCTCTATGTCAACTTGTCGAAAGCTCCTTCAACCTGTCGAAATCGTGTTCAGAACTTCTCAGAAATTCAGCTGTACACATGTGGTGATTCAATGACCTGCTGCACACCACCCGAGGCACTTTGGTGACCGGCGCAAGGTTTTAAAAGATGCCCTAGAAAGCCCTAACAGACCCACGTTCTCTAACAGAACCTTAACAAACTCTGACGACCTTTTAGAAGGGATTTTGGTGGGAAAAACAAGAGGGAAAACTATATATAGAGATCCCCAATTGCCATTGGGGAGGATCGAATTTTTGAACAATTTCCTGGAGATCAGAGCTTATAGCGAGATTCTATTTTCCTTCCTTTAGCCCAACCATGGTTGGCTAATTCCCTAGGAGCAGTAAGGAGTTAGTTAGATTTGTGATTGGGTAAGGTTAAGAGTGTTGCTGGGGTTAATTGCTGCACAGACTACAGATCTGAGAGCATTCCATTGTAAGAGTGACCTTGTTTGCAATGTAAATGTTGTTTTCTATATTTTAATTAGATCTAAAGCTCTTTTGATTCCTTTTGATTCTCGATCGGATTTGTGTAGAGGAGTTGCTTGATCAGCTCACCCACTTAACTGGTAGACGTCTTGGATATCATCTGAATTCCCTGGATCTGATATCCCTGTAAGTTCCTACGTTAGTGACCTAGAAATTGCAGCATCTGTAGTGGTTTTAATTGTTCTAATTGAGAATCTGGCTTTGTAGGAGATCTCTAGAATGGTCTGTGACCAATAAAGTGGGCAGATCGTAGCCTTAAGTTAAATCTAAGCTCAGGCCTTAAATGGATTGATCTGCTGCAATCCATGGATTCGATAAAGTCTATAGGATGGTCTGTGACCATTAAAGTGGATAGATCATAGCCTTAAGACCAGGTGGATCCTGTGATTTGGAGTAGAATTTATACTCTGCAGCTGTGCTTGTGGCCAGCTGAGGGACTTGTGTGCTTTTGAACCCCTGTAATATGTTAGTCAACCTGATTGCAGTGAAAACAATCTCCAAGCTGTTCTTCTCCATTTTCTGAGTTTTTAAATCCTCCATTTGCAAGATCTGAGGCTCCATATTTGATCTAAGATAATCTGCATCTTAATTGTAGTTTAGATTAAGTGAAACTCTGATCTAATCTCTCCCCTATCTTTTAGATAGATCAACATTAGTTAGGGTGCCAGATCTCTTACAAATCTGGAGATTTACCCAATTCCAAACCACCTCTCTGTGGAATTCTCCTTACTTTTAAAACTTGCTACAAAGGACCCTGTATCTTGCAGGCCTAGGATTTTCCAGCTGTGCTGAACCCATCTCTGTTTTCTATGGATATTTACACCATAAATCAGCACACTGGAATCACCCAACAGTGCCTACTTGTCAATCTCATTCAATTTATCTTGGTTTGTTTACTTTGTATCATTGTATTAGAACACATCGCATTTGAACTCAAAACAAATAGGCATCATTACCACCTTGAGAGGAGATGATCAAAGGCCATCCTTGGCTCATTTGTGCCCAAATTGCCCCATCTTATACTTATTTACCTTTTTAGCACCCCTTTGAGCCTTAATAAAATTTTTGCCTTAAAATGTTCTTGTTAAGCCTTATTAACCATACCCCACACCAGTGCTACAAATGTAAAACCTTACCATTCAATCTCTATGAAATATGGGAAGAGGGATGAGAAAAGGAGAGTAAGAGAGAGGCATGGTAGTAATGCTTGTAGGAAGCATATGGCAGAAGTATATTCGAACAAAGGGAAGAGAAAAAGAAAAAGAAAAGAAAGATATGTAAATGTACAAAAGGTAGAGAAATGAGAAAGAAATGAAAAATATGAGGTGGTATCCAAAAGAGAAATAAAAGGAGTAGAAAGAAAAGAAAGTTGAGAAAAAGCAAAAAGGAAAATTCTGAAAAATTCGAAATATAAAAAGTGGGAAAATTAGGAAATCAAAAGTAATATCTTTTTTGATTTCTCAAAGAAATTTGATCCCCAACTTCCCTTTCTTTCTTAACCTTTACCCGAGCCCCATAACAACCCGGAACAAGACCTTCTTGATCCAATCTTGAGTGGTAAATGCCTTGTGGAGAGTGATAGTGCACTGTCTATGGTGCTTGGTAAGGCACACTTAGGATATAAACATCCTTTCATTATGAGATTTCTTTTAAAATTCTTTGATGCACCGTCTTTCTTATATCGTGAGAGACCTTTTAATTTGTGTTGTAATTCTCTCTCATATGTGTGTGAGAAATGACCATTCTTCGAAGCGAGCTTATTTTGAGTGTACACCTAAGGTGAGGATTGAGTCGAGACTTGGGATCTACAATTCTTTATTTAGATTAATCCCAACATAGAAAGATTTTAGCATTGGTTGGCACACACATGCCACTCTAGGCCTGAATGAACGATTCACCCAAGGATCGGAGCATTGGCATAATTCAAATAGGCAACAATAGGCCTAATATAGCATCGGTATTTAAGAATGAAAGATCACATGTTAGAGCAACTATTGATTTTGTTTTCAAAAGAATATGTCATATGAAAATCAATTTTTGAAAATTCTTTTACCGATGCTTTTGAAAGTGGCTTGTTTAATTTCTTAGATTAGTTATACAGTAATCTACTTTCAGGTTATGGTTTAACATTGCCTTTGCTCGAGGACTAGAAAAGTTGAGGTTTGGGGGTGTGATCAGACCCAAATATTGTATAAATTATCCCTAGATCCCAGCTTTGTTAGACCTCACTTATCCACTAATATATGCTTTTAGTTCGTGTTTTGTTGCAACAAGTATAAAAGCTGATTAAATGTCAAACAGGTTAAAAGTGCAAAGTTATGAATAAACCCAAGCAAAAGGTAAGGATCCAAGGAATAACTAATGAAGGAATGCGTCCAAGCTTAAATGGACCGGTTGAAACTGTAAATTCGATCGGTCGAAATAGCACAGTAGAAGGGGTTCCCAGCTGAAGAAGAATTGAGCTTAAATGGACATGTCGAAGCACAGAATCGACCAACCAGAATTCCAGAAGGCTTCAGAAACACAAAAAGGCGACTAGTCAGGACTCAACCTACCGGTTGAATTCGAGCTAAAGAAAAGATAGAAATCTCAGAACTAAAGTCAACCGGTCCATTAAATAAAGAAGTTGAAGCCTTCTCGGGTCGTCTTCTACCTGGACAAGGTAAGTAAAGCCTTCGCGAGTCGTCTACATGAGAAATCAGGTCGGCACAACTGTGAATATCTTCTAAACCCAGAGATCTTCTTCGGGAATCTCTTTAACATACTGGATAACTCTAAACTGCACAGATTACCTTCTATAATCATCATCCTTGGAGGATTTTTAGGATCTATAGAGATCTCCTGCTATACACTAATTGTTGATCAGTTAAAAATACCATTTTTCACCTCCTAACCTGACATTTGATGGGCCTTTGAGGTAATTAATAATGTGTCTTCAGTATGCATTGTAGTTAAGTAATAAATTATAGTCATAGTGCAAACATCCATCTAAAAATACCAAAGAAGAGACCTACTGCTTCAACATGTGCTCATGCAGCCCAAAAGGCCAACCATCAAGTAGTTGACATGTGTCCACATGGGCACACATGGGAGCAAGAGTAGCTGCAGTAGATGACGATTGAACCCCTCAAAAGGCTATTGTGTGTTGGACAGATGAAAGACAACACCCCAAAAATGTGTGCTAGCTATGGAAACAAAGAACATGATAGTTCGAGAGGTTAATTCAACTTATCGAGAGGTGCTATTGAGAGAAATCAAGCTGTCGAGAGGTTGGGGTGTGTAAATATGAAGCTATCGAGAGGTTGGGGTGCGTAAATATGAAGCTGTTGAGAGGTCCCCACATCATGTCAAGGAGTAAAAGTTGAAGAAAGAAACCTGTCGAGAGGTTTTGGAGGTGTGTTCCAACCTGTTGAGAGGTCCTGAGGTGAAAAAGTAAAGAGATCGAGAGGTTGATAGAACCTGTCGAAAGGATTAAGTTGCAACAGAGGAACCTTTCGAAAAGCAAACTGCTACTTGTCGAGAGGTCACCTGGAGATGCAGGGTAGCTCGCGAGGATCCACCTACATGTCGAGAGGTTCCTCTGAAACTAGTAAGCAGTCAAAACCAACCTCACAAAGACTTACTTGAAGCTGCATTCATTTGTGCGAGGTTGAGTGTTGGTTCTCTTCAGGTGTTGTCTTATTATTGGTGAGAAAACAATGGTGAATAAAAAAAATAAATCAAAAGTCAAGGGATGGAAATTGGTTAAAACAACAAGTCTGAAATACACAGCCTATAAGATACAGGGTTGTTGTAGCAAGTTTTGAGTAAGTTCGAGTTTGTCCCACAGAGAAATTGATCTAGAACCCAAAATGGATTATATTAGTAGGCCTCCAGATCTGGCTATAGATCTGACAATCCTAGAGATAGGGAGTTGGGTGTCATAACTACACTAAATTAACACTAAAAAATGGGAAATAAAGTACAGTCCAATCCTAAAGAAAGGGGTAAGAAGAAGGTGGTGATGGTGTGTGTTAAAATAAAGTTAAAAATGATGGAAAGTAGGCAATTGAGCTAATGTTAATTCAGTAATGTAACTCGGACATAGGGCTGCCTCTACAGCAGTCCTTCAGATGGCTACAAGAACATCTGCCAGGAAGATGTATCTAACTCAACCCTTATGGTTTGACCTGGTCTCTTAAGGCTATAACCTGTCCTCTTAAATGGTCACAGGCTATCTAATAAAGAGGATCAAATCACATAAATTAAATCAGAAAACTAATCGGATCCAATAGAATAAATTGATCTTAAGGCTATAACCTGTCCACTTAAATGGTCACAAATTATCCAATACATATCCTCCACCCAATGGATCAAATTTGAACATAAAAATCATTGCAGACACCATGTTTGCCAGGCTATAAGCTCAGGCATTGATGGGAGCAAATAGTTCTTGAAAAACTAGTGGAAACCATAGTAGTTTAAAAACTATTTGGGGATTTTAAATGTAGTTGGTCATTGCTATAAAAGGCCTGCAATGACTCAGCTCACAATTATGTAATCTCTATAGAGAAATCAGATATAACATCTGATGTTGGTCAAGTACAACAGAGGGGAGCTTGTTCTTCCAACAACCTCTCACAAGGTTACAAACTCAAGTACAGAGGAGAAGAATTCTTTTCAGATCTGTGGCTTGGAATAATCCTAGGGCTATAGCCTGTCCACTTAAATGGTCACAGGCTATCCACAGAGATTATCCTCACCACAGAGAATTGGGATGGAACATGAAAGTTGCTACTGCCACCAGGGTCCTAGGGCTACAAGCTCAAGCTTTCATGGGCATTTCAAATCAGCTTAAGTCATAAATGTATGGCATAGATTGAACAAAACTACAGACAAGTAGAAAAATAATAGATTGAATAAACATTTAAAATATAAATTTTATTGATCAAAACATTACTTACAATGAGATTTCTCAAGGCAGCAGCCTTGTGCATAACAGCTCATCAATAACTCCCAATATTCATAAGACCCATTATAAAACTAATAAAACTAAACCTAATTGCTTACAGAGAACCTAGCCAGGAAGTGCTGGGCTAAGGAAGAAGAAAAAACTTTAAAAGAGGTAATCAAACCCTAACCCTAATCTGCTCGAGCTCACAGCTGACTGAGGTTGAAGGAGAGATCATTTTCTAAATTTAAATTACAACTTATATACTCAATCCTTGATGCCTTGGCTAAGAGAAGATTAAACCCTAATTTTTGGGTAGATGTGGCTTTGCTATAAACCTTGGATGCCTTGGGATGTGTTCATAGAGATTAAGGCCTCGGGATGTGTGCCCTAGACCTGGGGAAATCTCGAAAAGGTTCTTAGATATGAAATGAGAAGTGGAGAGCCCAAGCTTCACGGGGCTGACTCTAGTTCATTAATTTAGTCATGTAGATAGCAGAGTGTTTGCGAGGTCAGATTTGGCTTGGAAGGTTTATCACTCGTGCAGAAAGCCTTTAATTGGTCGCGCAGCTGCTTTGTCTTTTAATGCACTCGTAAGGAAGAGTTTGCATTGCTTTGGCTCTGCTAGTGCAATAGAGCTCCAGGTACTTTCTGTCGCAAGGGTCTCGCATGGAAGACTTTCAATCTTGCTCGGCTCCTTGTGAATTGGGTAGCACAGCTCGCGCAGAAGGCTTTAGGCTCTTATGCGCATGAGAGCTACGCGAGGGAATTTCTGGAGCTCTCTCTCCTCTTGAACTACGCAAGAGCTGCGCGAGCTTTCTTGAATTCTTTAATGCAAATTGATCTTGTGAGACTGCGCGCATGGCTATGTGAGGCTTGATCATCACGAGGGCATTGTGAGTTGGATTTCTAAAGGTTGTAGTGCGCGAGAACTTCGTGAAGACCTTGAGTGTTGAGGGCATAAGAAGTGTGTGATTGCTGTGCAAAGTAACTCTCAAAGACCATTCCTTCACTGAGCGCGCGAGTTCCTCACGAGTTTCTTTGTGTTGCATATATCAGCTGTGCGAGGAGGTTTTGCTGCAAACTTAAACAGCGCGAGGCACACTTGTGACTGCGTGAGATAACACCCTTCTGCTTCTCTGCTACATGCAACTGCTGCTGTTGCACATTTCTCCACTCACATCCCTACTTCTCTCATCTGTTGGACTTCTTTGGTCTACCTTGACCTGCAAACTAGTCACCATGGTGTTCCATCAGTCTTTGGGTCAGCAGTCATCCTTGGCTTAAATTCTCTATTTTTGGCACCAAAGGCATGGCCTTTGTATTTAGCTGGATAAATTATTACTAACTATAAAACTTGCTAAAAAAAGAGTTATTAGTCAGCTTCAAGGTGTAGTAAATGCTAGGTTAAGAGGTGAAAAGTGATACGTTTCAGTGAATAACACACCCCTAAACCTAATTTTTGCTAGTCCCCGAGCAAAGCAAACTTTTAAACAACTACCCTAGGGATGTAAATGCCACTTTCGTAGGGAGCATGGATGCATTTAGCTTATGCATCAAGCCTTTTAAACCCCTAGGTGATCCCTAGTAGAGGAGTGAAGTCTCCTGAGGGTTTTTCAGTGAATGTACCCACAAACTTCTCAATGAAACAGTTAACAAAAGTGCGTACATTATCAAGTCAACTTTCAATATATAGGGCATCAGTCCACCATTAATTCTTTTCAAACTGTGAGGAATTTAGACAAATCAAATGCACACGCCATTTAATCATTAAAAACTCCTGCATGCATGCACATCATTTCCAATCAGCTTACACAAAGAAAAATAGCAAATGCATGTCAGTACTGAGCTCACCATCAATTCAAAAATTAGGTTTAGGCAATGCCCAATACATTCAATGTCAGACCTAATGCTTCCCAGTGCAGTCTCTCACCAATAACTTTGAGGATTTTCATTTTGATACAAGCTCAAGAGCAGTTACAGTCCCCAAATGGGTTTGCAAGCATGAGCATAGGCAAGGCTCCTAAATTCTGACATCATTGGCTATTCCTCACCATCGATTGGACAACTCCTCATCTCCACATAACAGCTCATTCAACTTAGGATCACAAGGTCTTATGACTGGGTTGTAATGTTGCTTGTGGGTGTATGTTACAAAGAATGGAAGGGTGAAAAGGATGCAAAATTGAGAAATCAGCAGGTAAAGGAGGTCATTCATGACTTCACCTTTTTTTAATATCAACATATTTCATCTTCTTTTCAGACTTGAAGTGGCCAACTTCTCCTCTTATTTTTATTTTTTCCAATAAACTTTTCTCTTGACTCCTCTCTATTCTTTTTCATTAATTTTTTTTCTATTTTTCTTTTGAATATATTTTTCTTTTCTTTTTGTTTTTACTTTCTTGAAATGCCACCCTCTTGCCAGCTGCTACACTATTATCCTCCTTTTGTGTTTCTTCTCCATTCACCAAATGTTGACCCTAACTTATCCATCTTCAACTCCTACTCCTTTACCTTCTGAATTCTCAGAGTGGAGGTAGGTTTGAATTAGGTCCACAGGTTTAGGTGCAAATCCTCAGGTGTATTTTGAAGAAAATTGGAAATTAAGGCTCAAAGGGTGTATGCACAGGGGCAGTTTACTAGGTTTAGTATTTTTAAGCTCAAACTGTCTAAGAGAAGGCTTTGATCCTTTCCTAAGTGTCATGGGTGATGTTAGTTGTTTAAACTTGGAGATGCCTAACTTCTAGTGAGGAAAAGATTCAGCCAGTCCTTAGAGCAAAAAGAATTGCCTAAGACACACCTTAAAGAGAAAAAAAATTTTGTAGGCCCAAATCTCATTAGGTATGGTCTTCCATTGAACTCATAGGCATGTCCTTACCTTTTTCTCTCTTTAATGGTTCACTAAGTGCTAACATAAGTGAGTTTTCTTGATGTTCACCTCATGAAAATGTTTAAAATTTAAAAGCTCTTAATGCGTAAAGGTCTGTAAAATTTTTAAAGTTCCTTAGGTGAACTTAGCTCTATTTCTATCTTACTCACTTGATTCTGCTGCACTTAGGTTAACTACCTCATTGGCACACCTTGCCACACCCTCAAACCTATGAGGAGCAGTGTCCTCACTGATTCAAAGATAAAGAACATGTGCAAAGGGTATTTTGGTAAAAATAAGACACAAAACAAAGCAAGTAAAAGTAATAAACAAACTCACACAAAATGGGAAACCAAATAAGGAAAACAATAGAAATGAAGTAAACCAAACAAAATTCAGACAAAAGCTACCAAAGAGAACTTTCATTAATAAGCAGTAATATGTATAATGTTATTGGAAATAATTACAAAAAAATTATACAAACACAGCCTAACTAACTACATGTACAAAGTCTAATCATCTGAATTTTCTACTGCATCAGCTGTGTCTTGGACTCCTTTCCCT
The DNA here is from genome assembly GCA_021018995.1 of Chloranthus sessilifolius. Classification (NCBI taxonomy): domain Eukaryota; kingdom Viridiplantae; phylum Streptophyta; class Magnoliopsida; order Chloranthales; family Chloranthaceae; genus Chloranthus; species Chloranthus sessilifolius. The sequence goes on from CM037596.1 coordinate 49,123,646, forward strand.
TTTTCCTTCTTTAGAGCTATAGCAGAGGACTTGTATCTCTTGGAAGTTGTCTTTCTTTGCTTGGTGCTGCTCCTCTTCTTGAGAGTTGACTCTGGCTTTAATGCAGGCTCATGCTGATCCCAGGTTTTATCTTTTTGGGTTCTTGGGGTTTAAGAGCAGTTGCCCTTGGAGGGGCTTTTGCAGTGAAGAGTTTGGTTGCTGCTTCTGCTAAACCACTATCACCAATATTAGATAAGGTCTATTGCAATGCTGTAGCAGTCCTAATATACTCATTTGCCCTATCCTTCACCAATCTCAGGGCTACCTACAGATTCTTGATTGCATCATCCATCCCATCAGCTCTATTCTTCTCTTCATTGTACTTCAGCAGTGTCTCTCTCCATCAATGCTTAATTCTTTTTTTCTCCATCTTATGCGTGAGTTCTAGAAATTTAATTTGATCCAGGAGAGGTTGCTTGATAGTGGTTCTCAGGTTAGTCATGCCTCTAACCACGTCCCTCTTAATGGAGGCATTTTCCTTCATTGCTCTTAGGAGGGTGGAGTAAGGGGGCATGGGGTTGAAAGAGGCTGGTAATATGGGCTGCTCAGCATTGGAAGAAGGGCCAATTAGTAATGATGCAGGGATGGATGATGGCATGGGTAGGGTGGTGGTAAAGGGCATAGGCTGAGAGACTTCAAAATCAGGTAGGGTAAGGTCTATTATCTCTAGGTCTGTTTGGGAGGCTTTGGAGAAAGTGGGGATTAGGTTTTCCACATCTGTGGCAGCATCAGATGTTGCTACTGCAAGTGGGGTTATAGGTTGGGTTTATGGGTAGGTGAGTTACAGAGGTGGGGTAATAATGGGTGGCTGGATAGGGTCAGGTTGAGGTTCAGGTTCAAGTTTAGGGTCAGTTTGGGTTGATGCGTTGGTAACTGTAATTGGGGGGACTTCTGGAATAGTTTCAATGGGTGTAGCAGCAACACCTGTTGCTGCTATGGTTAAGGGTTGGGGGGATGGGGGTGGTGTAGGTAAATGGGTAGGTGAAGGGACAAATGGCTATTGAGAAGGTTCAGTTAAAGTTGATAATGTGGACTAGATGGCTTGTAAACTAGTTTGAATGGAGGCTTAGTTTTGGAGGGTGGAGTTCATGGCTTGAAGGTTGGCCTCAATGAAAGTTTGGGATTGGGTGTTGGCCATCACTTGGGTTTGAAGGGAGAGGAGGATGTTAAAGATTTAGGGTAGGGGATCAGGTATGATATTGGTTGTGGGTTGGGTGGTTGTAATTGGTTGAAATGGTGAAGTGGGTGCATGATGAAAGTTAGTTGGCTACGGGGAAGTAGGGGAAGGAGTAAAATAATGGGGTTGTGGTGAATCTGAGAGGGGTAAGCTCATAATTGATTTTCTTTATAATAGAGATTATCATAGCTGAGTATCCCTCTGCTGAGAAGGGGTCTTGGTCTTGGTCATGGGAAGGGTAAAATGGAATGGAATGGCCTAAAGATTCAAGTGTATCAGGTTCAATTATGGTAGAGGGTTCATTGGACTGAGGTGAGGCTAGTGGGGAGTTATGTGGGGTGTTAGGAATTTAAAGCTCACTCTCAACATGGGGTACTAAAGAGGCTTGGGCTGGTGAGGGTGGTGGTATGTCAGTGGTTGGGTCTGGAATGGCTGTTGCTTAAGGGATTGGGATAGGTTGGGTTATATATATGGGTGGGGGCTCAGTGGGGGCTTTGGATGATTTTCTCTTTCTATATGTGACCTTGACAGGTGGGTTAGGATGGGCTATGTATGTGGGTACAGGTATTGGTAAGGACAAAGGAAGGGTCTCAGTATGTATCATGGATGTAGGTGATGTAGTGATGGTTGAGCTAATAGATATGGTTGGTGTTAATTGGGTTGTGGTGGCTATGGTAGTGGGTAAAATTGGTTGAGGTAGAGATGAGGTAACTATGGAGGGTTGTGGAGTTGGGATGGTGGTGGGTAAGGTAGTGCTAGCTAGTACAATAACTGGCATGGGAATGGAGATGGGTATGGAAGTAGTGGATGGCTGCTGAGGTATTAAGGCTGCTATTACTGAGGTACTGGGTGTAGGGATGGTTGATACAATGGCTGGCAAGGGAATGGAAGGGGTAGCTGACACAGTTGAGGTGGCTGCTTAAGAGTTAGCAGCAAGGCTGGTAGTAGCTACTTCTTGAATTGTTGGGGTTGCTTGAGCTAGCAGCTCCTTCTTCTTCTCAATCAAGGTACCACTGATCCCCCATTGCTTCTTTCCACACTTGCTGGGGGCCAGGGTGAGGGTCTCCTCATTAATCTGAAAGTGAAGCCTCCTAACTGTAGCAAGGCTATAATGTGCCTGCAGTAGGGCAATGAATGAGGCTTCTGCTCCTTCACCTTCTCGTGTATATCTTTCATTCCATCAAAGATGAGTTTTACATCATCAATATAGTGATTATTGTGGAAGGAGAAAAGGGCATCGGTAATGGGGGACCTCCTCTCCTATTGGTACCCAAAGCAATAGACATTCTTTCTCAACATCCCATTCATAAACCTCAGGCATGGGTGCAAGTCCCTCTTCCTAATTTATAGCCCTTAGGTTGTGATCCCTCTAGTGAGCTCCTTGGCAATTTCTAGGATTGTGGCTATCAAAGGAGGACCCAAGCCACACTCTGGGCTATATTTGGCTGGTATCCCAAGTATCTCAGCTATAGTTGCCTAGTTAAATAGCATTTCAAAATCATCTATCAAAACTATCAATGTAGGGTTTCCATCATCCCCAGTCTTCACCCTTATCTTTTGGTAAAATAGCTGCATTAGTCTAGGGAAGACTAGCTGCAGTGGGGGTCTGAGAAGGGGGGGCAGTGTGGCTTTGGTTAGGTACTCTATTAATGCAGCTATCTCAGGATGTTCCTCAAAGAATGCATTATCAAAGGCAGTTTCAATTTCAAGCTTAATTTTAGCTACAAGATCAGAGGGGGTTCTAAGTGATTCATTATCTTCCTCCTCCTCAGGGGCAACCTCAGGGACCTCAGGGGCCACTTCCTTGTCCTTTTTCTACTTTTTCTTGGATTTCTCAGGGCTTTTAGTAGGAAGGTGGTCTCTGACCCTCTTCTTAGGGGCAGATTTCTTCCTGGTAGCATGGGTATTAGAGGCCACAGCCTTAGCCTTCTTCACAGGGGCAGACCTTTTCGTAGTTGGTTCCACTTCAAGCTCCACAGTGGGTGTAGGCATCTAAGAGGTCTCCACAGTGCAGGCCTCTACAATCCTCATAGATTTCCTAGTGGCCACATGGCTGTCAGTAGGTGTAGGTTTACCAAGGCAGCCAATGCGTTAGTAAATTTGGAACCCGTGGTCATGGCTACACAAATTCTTCAAAATATGATCTTTAAACTCTCAGATTGTGTAATGCACACTCCAAGAATAATATTACACCCAAATTCCTCTCTACTTAACACTAAAACAATATCCAATCAAATCAAATGAGAGAGTGAGAAATCTTACCACAAGAGAGCTAGGGTTTCGGTCAAAAAGTTGCACAGTGGATCAAATCACCCCAAACAAATAACCAGGGGGTGTTGTGGAACACAATGGTAAGAGATAAGTAGCTGAGTTGGAGTGGTTCACGTAGTAGAGAAGAAAGATGGGAGAGGGAAAATCAGTAGTGTGCAATGAGAGCTAAGGCAAAAAGAGAGTGAATGAAAGAGTGCTAAATTTTTAGGGTTTAAGTGGATGAACCCGTGCCACGTGCGGTTCTTGCCTGACAAAAATATTCTCGCGTAGTATAAATGCCATCTCATGAGAAATGCCTTTTAAGGGACTCAAGAGTCTCACGAGGTTAATCGTGGAGCTGATGTGGTATCTGGGTTGCGCGAGAGGGCATGTGTATCTCTTGCGCAGCTGAGTTTTCAAACTCGCGAGGAACATGCAATCTGATCATCAAGGGCTTTAAGAGGCAGTTAGTAGGGCATGCTTCAGAAATTTTCTCACGAGGATCTCACGAGGTACAAAATGTGTGATTTCCAATTGGCGCGCAGCATAATGTCATAGGGAAGAGATAGCCTCGCGAGGCTCATTTGCAGGTGTTCTTCAGATGTTTAGCGCGCGAGGCTCTCGCAAAGTAATAATTCCTTATCCGAGCCCTGCCGGTAAGCCTACAAAGAGCTTGTGAATGTGAAGTTAAGGCCATTAAGCCTCATGAGAAAGTAAAAATCACTCTTTCTCAGTGCTGAACATTGGCCTGTGCATGTACACTGGCATGCACCATGCCCTTATGTATTAACACCACATTTCTTTATTATGCATCTAATTCACCATGATAATCACAATGCCCATTACCGACATATTCACAAAGTAAAAATTCAGAATGCAAATGATTTTTAAGTGTAGCAGATTCATGAACATTTACATGACAATAGGTCCATGCACATTTCAATTTCAACAGGAAGCAAGTTCATGAAATTCAGATGACAAACATTCACATCAATAACAACAACAACACAACTCAAAACAACACAAAACAAAACATGCAAATCAATCCACAACACAAACAACGTATGGCAGATTTTTAAACAAAACTACACAAAATTTGAATAAGTATGGTATACATTTTACAAAGTTGTGGATCACTAATTAGTGGGAGGTTCATGCAGGTGGATGGTCTGAGGAGGCTCCGCATAATTTTTTCCATAAATTTTTAGCCTTTGACCATTCACTTTCATGATTCTCCTAGACATGGGATCCAAGATCTCCACAACACCATATGGGGAGGCATGGAAGACAGAGTAAGGTCCATCCCATATGGATTTTAACTTCCCTGAAAAGAATTTTAATTTAGAATTGAAAAGCCAAACCTTGGTACCAGCTTTGAAGTCCTTCCTCATGATTTTCTGGTCAAAGAATGCCTTGGATCTCTCCTTGTAAATTTTGGCATTTCTATAGGCTTCCAGTCTAAGCTCATCAAGCTCAGACATTTGTAATTTCCTGTGAGAACCAACAGCAATTAGATCAAATTTTGCTGTTTTAATAGCCCAGTAGGCTCTGTGCTCTAACCCCATTGGCAAGTGACAAGCCTTGCCATGGATCAGCCTAAAAGGGGACACATTCCAATAGGGGTTTTATAGGCAATCTTATAAGCCCACAAAGCATCATTGAGCTTTGTACCCAGTCCTTTCTATCAGTCCTTATAATCTTCTTCAAGATGTGCTTGATCTCCCTATTAGAAATTTCAACTTGCCCACTGGTCTGTGGGTGGTAGGGAATTCTGTGTGTAAAAGAATACTTTTTTAGCAGATTCTCAAAAGGCTTGTTACAGAAATGACTCCCCCACCACTAATGATAGCTCTAGAGGTGCCAAATCTGGAGAAGATATTTTCTTTTAAAAATTATGGACAACTGTGTGATCATTTATCCTTGTGGCAATGGCTTCAACCCATTTGGACACATAGTCCACTATCACAAATATAAAATTAAAACCCATAGAAGGAGGAAAGGGGCCCATAAAATCAATCCCCCAGATGTCAAACAATTCTATCACAAGGATGGGTTGAAATGGCATTGAATCTTTCTTGGAAATGCCTCCCAACCTTTGACATCTTTCACAGGCTTTATAATGTATGTATGCATCTTTGAAGAAAGAGGTCCAATAAAACCCACATTGCAAAACTTTTGCAACTGCCTTTTTGCCACTAAAGTGACCTCCATAGGCCTGCTCATGGCACATAAAAAGAATGTTGTGGAACTCATTTTCAGGCACACATCTCCTAACAATTTGATCTGTACAATGCTTATATAGGTATGGATCCTCCATCAGAAAATGTTTGACCTGAGAGAAGAATAGGTCTTTGTCCATCTTGGACCAATGAGGGGAGATTCTACCAATAGTAAGAAAATTCACAATGTGAGCAAACCATGGCACACTAGACTGCATAGCAAATAATTGCTCATAAGAGAATAATTCATTGACAGGTGCTGCTGCACATTCTTCCAAAACAATTCTAGAGAGGTGGTCAGCCACCACATTCTCAACTCCCTTCATATCCTTAATCTCAAGATCAAACTCCTACAACAGGAGGATCCATCTGATCAGCCTTGGCTTGCATCCTTCTTGGCCAACAAGTATTTCAGGGCTGAGTGATCAGTAAAAACAATAATTTTAGACCCAAGTAAGTAGGGTTTAAACTTGTCCACAGTAAGTAGCTCCTTCTCAGTGCTGGTGTAGTAGTGTTTTACTTGTATACTAAATCACTGCAGACAACTTATCTTTTCTCTGTCCTAAGACAACACCTATGGCCAAGTCTGATGCATCACACATCAGTTGAAAGGGGAGTGTGTAATTTGGGGTCTGGATTACAGGAGCAGTGGTAAGACACTTTTTTAAAACCTCAAAAGCCTCAAGGTACTCAGCAAAAAATTCAAATGGCACATCCTGACACAGCAGGTGGCACAATGGCTTTACAATTTTGCTGAAGTCCTTAATGAACCTCCTGTAAAATCCAGCATGCCCTAAGAAGGATCTTATTTGCCTGACAATCCTGGGTAGGGGCAGGTGTGAAATCAGGTCCAATTTTGCTTTTTCAACCTCTATTCCTCTGTGAGCGACCACATGGCCTAACACAATTTCTTGTGTTACCATAAAGTGGCTCTTTTCCCAGCTTAAGACCAAATTGATCTCTTCACATCTTTGTAAAACTAGGTCAAGGTGGCTCAAACACTGGCTAAAGTTGTCCCCATAATTTGAGAAATCATCCATGATAATTTTCAGAAACTTGTTAATCATATCAGAAAAAATTGCATATATGCACCTCTGAAATGTGGCTAGGGCATTGCACAGTCCAAAATGTATCCTCCTATAAGAAAAGGTGCCAAAGGGAGATGTGAAAGTAGCTTTTTCTTAATCTTGAGGATACACAGGGATTTGATTATACCATAAGTATCCATCAAGAAAGCTGTAAAATGTTTTCCCATCAAATTTATCTAGAATTTGGTCAATAAAGGGGAGAGGGAAGTGGTCTTTCCTGGTCTTGGAGTGAATTTTCTGTAATCAATGCAAACTCTCCAGCTAGTGGTCTCCCTGGCTAGCATCAACTCCCTAGAATCAGAAGTAATAATTATTATTCCTGACTGTTTTGGTACCACCTAGATAGGTGACACCCACTCTGAATCTGAAATGGGGTAAATCACCCCTGCATCGAACAGTTTTACTATCTCCTTCAAGACCACCTCTTGCATGTGAGGATTAAGCTTCTTCTGTATCTCCCTAGAAGATTTTCCACCCTCTTCTAAGTGAATTTTGTGCATGCAAATAGAGGCGTCAATGCCGCCTAGATCAGCAATTGCCCACCCCATTACCTTTGTTTGTTTCTTGAGAACACTCAATAATTCCTCCACCTGCTCACTAGTGAGAGAGGAAGAGATAATCACTGGAAGCTTTTTATTTTGTCCCAAGAAGGCATACTTTAATGTGTCTGGGAGCTGTTTCAGTTCCAGCTCAGGGGGACTTTTAATGGAAGGCAACAATAGTGCCTTGGTAGTTTGAGGAAGGAACAACAATATAGGTTTCCAACTGGAATGCTGCACTAGGCCCACAGAAAACTCTATTTTGGTACTGTCTTTTGTCATGAGAGCTTGGTCCTCCTTATCATCCATACTCCAAATATTTTCCAAGTTTTCAGTAACATTATCTCAATCCAGCAGATTGGATAATTCATCTTCCACTAGGCCATCTAGTACATCTATTGCACAGCAGTCCTTAATATCCATCTAAGGTTGCCTAGAAGCATTATACACATTTAATTGGGCCATCATGTTTCCAAAGGTCACCTCCATAACCCCTGACTTGCACTGAATGCAAGCATTTGAAGTGGCTAAGAATTGCCTACCAAGGATGACATGAATTAGGGTTTTACTTTTGCAAGGGTCCATGTCCAAAAGTAGGAAATCAGTAGGATAGTAGAACTTATCCACCCCCACCAAAACATCCTCCACCACTCCCTCATGTCTCCTCTCAGACCTATCAGCCAGCTGGAGCACAATGGATATGTATTTTAGCTCCCCCAAACCTAGCTCCTCATACATAGAATATGAGAGCAGGTTCACATTGGCCCCTAAGTCCAATAGGGCTCTACCAATGGTGTGGTTTCCAATTATGCAGGGGATAGAAGGTACCCCTGGGTCCTGTAATTTCTTAGGTGTGGCAATGGAAAGAACTGATTCAACATGTTCAACAGTAAAAACCTTTTTGGACAACTGCACCCATGCTTTTCTTTTTTGTGTGCAGAGGTCCTTCAAGAATTTGGCATAGGTAGGGACCTATTTTATAGCATCAAGCAGGGGCAAATTAATCTTAACTGCTTGAAGGTCTCCATCATTTCCTCCATCTGAGCATTCTCCTTATCAAAAGGAGATGGGCCAGTAAGTGCATGAGAAAATGGCAGTTGTGGGACTGCTGGTGCCACAGCTGCATGCCTAACCACATCATAGTCAAAAAAAATTTATTTTTTCTTCATTTATTATTTGTTGGTGGGGCTCAACATCAGCCCCATTATTTTTTCCTTGTTGCTCCACAACAGGGGATAAATTCCTTGGTTCTTCAACACTCACATTTCTTTCATTTTCACACTCCATGACCTCCTCAGCTGCCCTGCCCACTAAGTTGTCAACCACCCTACCACTATTTAGGGTAGTCATTGCATTAGCCTCCTCGTGGGTAGAGGAGCCTTCTCCAATCATGTATTGCCCTTTAGGGTTGGCCAAGGGTTTACTAGGTAACTTGCCCTCCTCTCTTTTATTCAAAGCATTAAAGATTTGACCTAGCTGGTCCTCTATTTTTTTAATGCTTTGCCCATGAGAGTTCATAGTTTGGACCAAGCTTCTCAGACTTTGCATTGATGCCAGCATTAGCTCTTCGAAGGAAAAGGATATGGGCTGCTGTGGGGGAAAGACCAACTGATTGGGCTGTGGGGCAGGCAACTAAAAATTCTGCCTTGGTGTATATCCTTGGTTAAATTGGTGTTGAGGTTTGTATCGTGCTACCAACTGCAGCTGCTAGGGCTGAGGGTATATGTCTTATCTCCACCTCAGATTTGGGTAGTTTCTCTATGTGTATCCACCAGGTTGCTGCCCATATGCTTGGGCAACATTGGCATGTTCCAAAACTAACTTAGGGAACTGATTGGTTGATGAACAATCTTGAAGTGCATGTGTGAGAGATTGACATATCAGACATGCCTCTTCCACTTGTCCAGCCATCCTAGGTTGCATCACAATCATCAATTTATCAAACTTTAAACTTAGATTATCTACCTTCCTTTTCAATTCACTCTGCACCTTAACCTCATACATTCCACCTCTAGGGGCGAACTCTTTCACCAATTTAGCTGGGTCTGGCTATCATTGCGAGATAGTGACTCCTGCTACATTGAATTCTCTCCTATGATGTCAAACAAATCTCATGCCTCATCAGTAGTCTTGTGATGGTAACTATCCCCACATGAGGCATCAACAATGTCCCTACTTTTGGGATTAATTCCTTGGTAAAAGACTTGCACCAGTTGCCACTGTGGAATTTGGTGGTGGGGACATTATATTAACATTTATTGAAACCTCTTGCATGCCTCATAAAAATCTTCAGTTGAGGACTGAGTAAATGACATTATGTTTGTCCTCATCAGACTAGTTTTATTCATGGAAAAGAATTTAGCCAAAAATTTACATTGGAGGTCACTCCATGTCTGGATGCTATTGGTTGGGAGCTTAGAGAGCCAAGTGATGGCTTTGTCCTTTAAGAAAAAAGGAAAAAATCTTAGTTTGGTGGCTTTAGGTCCCAGGCCAGCACTGTTAAATGTGGTGCAAAGTGCCAAGAATTGATCAATGTTCTTGTAATGATCTTCCTTACTGAGCCCATGAAAAGCTGATAGCATGTTAAAGGTGGAGGACTTGATTTCATAGTTTCCTTCAACTAAAGGGAGTTGTATGTAAAAGGGAGATGTGTAATCCCCAGGTGCATTATATTCCTTCAGAGTTCTTTGCCTCTCAGCCATGACAGTTGCTCAGTTCCAACAATAGGGGCTAGTGTGTTGTTTCTCAGTCTAAGGACCCTTTCAACCTCAGGATTTAGAGGTTCCAACTCAGGGTTAAGGGACCTTCTACCAAGCATACACACACAGAATCAGCAGGCAAAGAAAATGCTCACAACACCCAAAAAATTTTCAAATAAAATTTATAGCTAAACAGATTTGGAACTAAAATAATGACAGGGAATTCAACATAAACGGACTGAGATTTAGGGCAAAAGAAGTGCAAACAGAGCTAGCTAAACTCCAACGACAGCTCTACCTTTTCCCTGCTACTGTTGTCCAAGTCGACAAAAATTCCACAAAAATTAGTAGTACTTTTTATTCTATTAAAGGCACAACTACAAAGAATTATCTAAACTAAAATATAATACAACTCAGGTCTACTAAAAAGATCAATATCCCCGACAGCAGCGCCAAAAACTTGTTGGTTCTCTTCAGGTGCTATCTTGTTATTGGTGAGAAAATAGTAGTGAATAAAAAAAATAAATCAAAAGTGAAGAGATGGAAATTGGTTAAAACAGTAAGTCTAAAATACACAGCCTGCAAGATACATGGCTATTATAGTAAGTTTGAGTAAGCAGGAGTTTGTCCCATGAAGTAATTGATCTAGAATCCAAAACGGATTATATTAGTAGGCCTCAAAATCTGACAATCCTACAGAAAGGGAGTTGGGTGTGACAACTACACTAAATTAATAATAAAAGAAAGGAAGTAAAGTGCAGTCCTATTCTAAAGAAAAGGTTAAGAAGAAGGTGGTGATGGTGTGTGTTAAAATAAAGATAAAAATGATGAGAAGTAGACAATTAAGCTAAAGTTAATTCAGCAATATAACTCAAACTTAGGGCTGTCTCTGTAGCAGTCCTTCAGATTGCTATAAGCATATCTGCCAAGAAGATGTATCTAACTCAACCCTTATGGTTTGACCTGGTCTCTTGAGGCTATAACCTATCCACATAAATGGTCACAGGCTATGCAACAGAGAGGATCAAACCAAATGACTTGAATCAGAAAACTAATCTGATCCAATGGAATAAATTGATCTTAAGGCTATAACCTATCCACTCAAATGGTCACAAATTATCCAATAGACGCCCTCCACCCGATGATCAAATTATAATATAAAAATCATTGCAGACACCATGTATGCCAGGCTACAAGCTCAGGCATCTGTGGGAGAAAATAGTTCTTGAAAAACCAGTCAAAACCATAGTAGTTCAAAAACTATTTGTGAACTTTAAATGCAGCTTGTCATTGCTCCAAAAGGCCTGCAATGACTCAGTGCATAAGTCTGTAATATCTATAGGGAAATCAGATCAAAATCTGATGTTAGTCAAGTACAACAGAAGGGAGCCTGTTCTTGCAACAACCTCTCACAAGGCTACAAGCTCAAGTACAGAGGAGAAGAATTCTTCTCAGATCTATGGCTTGGAATAATCCTAGGGCTATAGTCTGTCCACTTAAATGGTCACAGGCTATCCACAGAGATTATCCTCACCACAGAGAACTGGGATGGAACATGAAAGTTGCTACTGCCACCAGGGTCCTAGGGTTACAAGCTCAAGCTTCCATGGGCATTTCAAATCAGCTCAAGTCGTAAATGTATGGCATAGATTGAACAAAACTATGGATAAAAAGGAAAATAACTTATCGAATAAACATTTAAAATATAAATTTCATTGATAAAAGCATTACTTACAATGAGATTTCTCAAGGCTACAACGTTGTGCCTAACAACTCATAAATAACTCCCAATCTTAACAAGACCTATTACAAAACTGATGAAACTAAACCTAATTGCTTAAAGAGAAGCTAGCCAGCAAGTGCTGGGCTAAGGAATAAGAAAAAATGGAAAAAGAGGTAATCAAACCCTAACCCTAATCTGCTCGAGCTCACAGTTGACTGAGGTTGAAGGAGAGATCAGTTTCTAAGTTAAAATTATAGCTTATATACTCAGTCCTTGATGCCTTGGCTAAGAGAAGATTAAACCCTAATTTTAAGGTAGATGTGGCTTTTCTACAACCCTTGGATGCCTTGGGATGTGTGCCTCGATATCAAGGCCTCGAGATGTGTGCCCTGGACCTAGGGAAATCCTGAAAAGGTCCTTGGATAGGAAATGGGAAGTGGAGAGCCCAAGCTTTGCGGGTCTGACTTTGGTTCATTAATTCAGTCGCACAGATAGCAGAGTGTTCTCGATGTCAGATTTGGCTTGGAAGGTTTATCACTTGTGCATAAGGGCTTAAATTGGTCTCACAGGTGCTTTGGCTTTTAATGCACTCGTGAGGAAGAGTTGGCTTTGCTTTGGCTCTGCTCGTGCAGTAGAGCTTTAGGCACTTCCTGTCGTGAGGGTCTCATGTGGAAGACTTTTAATCTCGCTCGGCTCCTTGTGAATTGGGTAGCACAGCTCGCGCAGAAGCCTTTAGGCTTTTATGCGCGCAAGAGCTACAAAAGAGTATTTCTAGAGCTCTCTCTCCTCTTGAACTACGTGAGAGCTGCGCGAGCTTTCTTGATTTATTTAATGCAAATTGATCTCGCAAGACTGCACGCATGGCTATGTGAGGCTTGATCCTTGTGAGGGCATCGCGAGTTGGATTTCTGAAGGTTATAGTGTGCGAGAACTTCATGAAGACCTTGAGTGTTGGCAGAATAAGAAGTGTGCGACTGCTACGCGAAGTAACTCTCAAAGACCACTCCTTCACTGAGCACACTAGTTCCTCGTGAGTTCCTTTATGCTATATATATCAGCTATGTGAGGAGGCTTTGCTGCAGCCTTAGACAGTATGAGGCATAGTGGTGACTGCGCAAGATAACACCCTTTTGCTTCTCTACTGTATGCAGCTGCTGTTGTTGCACATTTCTCCACTCACATCCCTACTACTCTCATCTGTTGGACTTCTTTGGTCCACCTTGACATACAAACTAGTCACCATGGTGTTCCATCAGTCTTTGGCTTAGCAGCCATCCTTGGTTTAAATTCTCTCTTTTGGCACCAAAGGCATAGACTTTGTATTAACCTGCATAAATTATTATTGACTACAAAATAAGCTAAACAAAGAGTTATTAGTCAGCTTCAAGGTATAGTAAAGGCTAGGTTAAGAGGTGAAAAGTGCTACTTTTCAGTGAATAACATTGAGTCAACCTGTCGAAAGCTCAACTGAAGCTGTATAAGAAATCAAGAGGTTGGATTATAACTTGTCGAGAGGATGAATGGAGCTCGGACAGTAGTTAGATATTAAGGTTATCTGGTCGACCAGTTCAACAGAACCTATCAAGATGTCATCCAACCAGTCGAAAGCCTACTCCAACCTGTCAAAATGAGCACCAATGGGACTCAGAACCTGTTGAGAGGTTCCCTGAACCTCTCGACACACGAATTGGGAACTTCTCAATTCTAGCCACATCAGTTGCTCACTTCAATGCTTTGTGAGCATGTTCCAAGGCAAGTTAACAACCCTAGGGGGTATTTTTGGAATGCATATGGGCACGAATGGGAACCCTCTAACCTCCTCACATGTACTTGTCTAGTTTGGACCAATTGGTGGAGAGCTTCTAGAAGAGAAATCAGCCACATCAATAGCTCTGAATAATAAATTATTTCCTTGAGCTCTGATTGGCTGAAACAGATCTGAGGACAGAAGGGAAGAGTATAAATGCAAGAGAAATTGCATAGAAGAAGGATCCAACAATTGGGAGAGCTCAGACCAAATTCGAAATCCCTTTTCCCTTTAAAATTACTTCTCTCTTTCTTCTTCCCCATTCTCTCTTTAGACCAACCATGGTTGGCTAAACCTTTTCAGTAGCTAGGGTGAGGTTGAGAGTTGTAAATTGAGAGGTTCAAGGCTCTGTATGAGGATTGGATGTTACACAAATTGCAGCTAAGAGCACATTAAACTGTAAGTTTATATTCAACCAATATATTATGACAAAGTTGATTTTGATCTATAAATCTCTTAATTGTATTTAATTTCCCTAGATTAAATCTCCCTGTGGATGCCTGAGCTTGTAGCCTTGCATCCACAACATCTGCAGTGATCAAATTATTCTAATTAAAACCTTAGGATTGGAAGAAGTCTATAGGATGATCTATGACCATTCAAGTAGACAGATCATAGCCTTAGGATCACTCTAATTCTCTTGTCTAAGTTGGATTCTTATACCTAACATCTGAGCTTGTAGTCAGATGAAGGATTATTGCAAATCAGTTCTATGCATTGCCTTTGAACCAATCAGTTTTCAATAAAGACCAAAACCTCTAGCTACTATTCTCCTCCTTTTGATTTTAATCCTTTTCTCCATTTCCTTAAACATGTGTTTTAATCAGTTCTGGATCATTTGTTTTTACCTTTAATTTTCTATAGTTTTAGTAAAGTGACAATCCTTAAAAAACCTCTCCTATTTCCTTTCATACTTTGTTTTAAACTAGGAGAGGCTAGAGTGCCAGATCTGTTATAGATCTGGAGATTTACTATATTTTAGAGCACATTTCCCTGTGGACCTACCTGTACTTGCCCCATAAAGCTTGCTGCAACAACCCTGGTTCTTGCAGGACTGGTTGCCTTACCTTGATCCCATTTTGCTGTGATTTATCCTTTAGTTTGTTATTTTTAACCCTTTAATAATTGCAAGGTAAGCAATACAACAAGTTTTGGCGCCGCTGTCGGGGACCTATATTTTTAAAATTGGTAGATCTAAGTTTTTCTTATTTTATCTTTAGACTTATAATTGCCTGTTTTGTGTTTGACTAATTACTACTGTAGTTTTTTGTAGTTTAATTTTGTGTTGCAAATCTGGATTTGTGGTTCTAAGAGGAGCATTGTGTTAATTGGAGGAGCAAGTTGTGCTTAAGTTTGCATTTCCTAAACTCTTTTAGATCTGCATATTTTTAGATTTGCAGCAGTAGTTGATTATTTTGTCATTATTTTACTGAAATTTGTGCTGTAATTTTGTGTGTTGTACTTGGCTCCTGTTGTGTGTATGCTTAGTAGAAGATTTTTCAATCCTGAGATTGTTCCTTTAGATCTTGAAGTTGAGAGACTTTTCAGACCTAAGTAGTTCCTACACACACCTGTGATTAACTGTAATGTTTTTACAATGGGTGAGCAACATAGGACATTAAAGGAATTCAATGCACCAGGGGTATACAATTCCCCCTTCTATATTCAATTACCTACTGTCTAAGGGAACTATGAGATTAAATCTTTCATCATACAGATACTACCCTCATATCATGGCCTGAGTAAAGATACCCATACAAGCACATTGATGAATTCCTAGGCTTGTGTACTACCTTCAACATTGCTGATTTGGAAGAGGAAGAGGCTAGGTTGAGGCTCCTTCCTTTTTCATTCAAGGACAAGGCCAGAACGTGGTTGTCCATGCTCCAAACCAATAGTATTCAATCTTGGAATGAACTTCAATATCAATAATTGGCCAAGTTTTTCCCATATCCAAAATAAGTTGACTGAAGAAGAGCATAAGTTCATTTGCTTAGTACCCAACTGAAGGTTTTCACCAAGCATGGGAGAGAATTAAGGAGCTCTTGAAGCAATGTCCCCATCACCAAATTCTTGAATGGCAACTTGTTTAAAGTTTCTATCAAGGAATTGATTTCAAGAGCAGGGACATGATTGATGCCTCATGTGGTGGTACTTACCTCCACAAGACAGCTGATGAGGCTTGGGAGTTGTTTGATATCAGTAGTAAATACTCTATGCAAAGGGAGACTTTGTCAAGGGACATTTAGAATCCTAGTAGATTGGTGAGAGAGAACACTATAAGAAGGAAAATGTATGAGGTT
Source organism: Chloranthus sessilifolius (assembly GCA_021018995.1). Lineage (NCBI taxonomy): Eukaryota > Viridiplantae > Streptophyta > Magnoliopsida > Chloranthales > Chloranthaceae > Chloranthus > Chloranthus sessilifolius. The sequence goes on from CM037596.1 coordinate 49,139,490, forward strand.
AGTAGATACAATGATTTGGAGAGGAAGGTGGATAACTTGACTCAAAAATTTGATAAGCTCATGGGAGAAATGCAGTCACTAATGGGTGTCAAAGTGGAGGAGGCATGTCTGATATGACAGTCTCCCACTCACTCCCTTGAGGAATGTCCCTCTGCTGCCCAATTTCCAGATCTGATTATGGAACATGTGAATGCTGCTCAGTCCCTTGGACATCAACTAGTTGCTGGTTTTTATTGGAGAAACCACCCCAACTTGAGATGGAGGTAAGACAATTTTCCAATCTAGCAATAGCACCAATAATAGCAGTCCATTCCTTATAGAAATGCTCAGCCCTACCATCAGAATTACTTTCCAAGGCCCCAATACCAGCAGCTTATGGCTCAGCCAATGACACAACTTGTACATCAAAGTGCACCAGCCCCAGCACCCTCTAGATCCCTCACATTTGAAGAGCAAGTTCTGGCTTCATTGCAAAATTTGGGCTCTTTGTCTCAAACTGTTAACTCCCATAGCCAATGTATTAAGAAGATAGAGGACCACCTTGGTCAACTATCCAATACTTTGACCAAGAGAGAGGAGGAAAGACTGCCTAGTTAGCCTATGAACAACCCAAAAGGGCAGTATATGGTGGGTCAGACTTCTTTACATGAAGAATCTAAATCTGTCACCACTTTGAGAAGTGAAAGGCTGGTTAATAACAAGGTCGGTGTTGAGCCCGAGAAGAGTGCAGGAAATGAAAGAACAACCCATGAGGATATGCAGCAGGAGCAACATATGAGAAATAAGGGGGGTGTTGATGAGCCCTAATAGAAAAATAAAAATAAAAATAAGGAAAAAACTAATGAGATTTCTAAGATAACAAATGGGAGATCAGTCCCCCATTTGCCATTTCCCAATACACTTCAAGCACCCTCTCCTTTTGACAAGGAGAATGCTCAAGTTGAGAAAATGATGAAAATATTTAAACAAGTGAAGATCAGCTTACCTTTACTTGATGCTATCAAGCAAGTGCCAGCCTATGCAAAGTTTTTAAAAGATTTGTGCACACACAAAAGACAATCTAGGATACACCTATCCAAGAAAGTCTTTTGTACTGAGAAAGTGACCCAGGTTTTGTCCATTGCAACCCCAACAAAGCTCCAAGACCCAGGAGTTCCTATAATCCCTTGCATCATTAGGGACCACACCATTGAGAAAGCCTTATTAGATCTGGGAGCCAGTGTGAACCTACTTCCATATTCAGTTTATGAGAAGTTAGGTTTGGGAGAATTGAAGCCCACACATGTGGTATCACAGCTGACTGATGAATGTGAAAGGAGGCCTGTGGGAATGATAGAAGGTGTGTTAGTTGGGATTGCCAAGTTTTTCTATCCAACAGATTTTCTGGTTCTTAACATGGAACCAAGCAAGTGCACTACCTCCATTCCTGTAATTTTGGGTAGACCTTTCTTGGCCACTGCCAATGCTTGTATGAAATGTAGATCAGGTTGAATGGAGGTATCTTTTGGTAATATGAAAGTGAAATTAAATATTTACAATACAGTAAGTCAGCCTCACTTGGATAGTGACGATTGCTTTTTGATTGATTTGTTGGATGATCTTGTGAAAGACACTCTACCCAAGCTGCTACATTGTGATAATTTATGTGATATTTTTAAAAATGTGTGGAGTGAAATTATAGAAGAAAAGGCCCCCACACCTGTGATTCAAGAGGTGAAAGTCCTAAATTCTGAAATGGGGCCAGCAACAAGGTATCCTCCTTGGAAACCAGTTGTGTTGCCTTTTCCAACACCTTCAAAGGCACCTTTGTTGCCTTTACTCATAAGTCCACCTGATGTGAAATTGAAACAGCTGCCCAAGTCTTTAAAATATGTATTTTTGGGAGCAAATAACAAGTTGCATGTGATAATTACTTCTTCCCTCACTGATGAGTAAGAAGAAGAGCTGCTGTGTGTATTGAAATGACATAAAAGAGCAATAGGTTAGACTATTGCTAACCTTAGAGGCATCAGCCCTGCTATTTGTATACATAAGATCCACTTGAAAGAGGGTTCCAAACCCTCTAGAGAGTTGCAGAGAAAGTTAAACCCCCACATGCAAGAAGTGGTGATGAAGGAGGTGGTTAAATTGTTAGATGCAGGAATCATCTATCCCATTTCAGATTCTGAATGGGTGGCACCTACTCAGGTGATACCTAAGAAATCTAGAATCACTGGGGTTAAATCTTATTCTGGTGAGCTAATTCCAACTAGGGAAACAACTGGTTGGAGGGTGTGCATTGATTATCAAAAGCTCAATTTAAAAACTAGAAAAGACCATTTTCCTTTGCCCTTCATAGACCAAATTTTGGATAAGTTGGCACGAAAAGTTTTTTATTATTTTCTTGATAGATATTCTGGGTATAACCAAATCCCTATGTATCCACAAGACCAGGAAAAGACAACTTTCACATGTCCACTTGCTACCTGTGCTTATAGAAGGATGCCATTTGGATTGTGCAATGCCCCTGTAACTTTCTAAAGATGTATGTATGCCATCTTTTCTGACATGATTGATCAGTTTTTAAAGATATTCATAGATGATTTTTCTTTTTTTGGAGATAGTTTTAGCCAATGTCTCGCCATCTTAGCCTAGTGCTGCAGAGTTGTGCGGACTTGGTTTTGAGTTGGGAAAAGAGTGATTTTATGGTCAATCAAGGCATTGCCCTTAGCCATGTTGTTTCCCACAGTGGCATAGAGGTAGACCAGGCTAAAATTGATTTGATTCCACATTTGCCTCCACCTAAAACATTCAAACAAGTCAGATCTTTCTTGAGGCATGCTAGTTTTTATAGGAAATTCATCAAAGACTTTAGTAAAATCTCAAAACTCCTTTATCACCAATTGTGCCAAGAGGTTTCTTTTAAATTTAATGATGAATATCATACTGCTTTTGAGCTATTGAAAGGCTGTTTAACATCAACACCTATTGTTGATCACTGATATTTGCCACTTTTAACACCTTTAAACCTGGCTTTTGCTAGGACCTAGAGTATTTAATAATTGTTTTAAGTATGTTTTGCAGTTAGGTAACAATATGCAGCCATTCATGTAAAATGCACCAAAAAGAGGAATTAAGCTGAAAGAATCCTCAAGACAGCATCTTTAGCAAATTGCAGCATTAAGGAGTTGAGCAAGTCAGATTCAAACCATTAAAAAGGAAAGGATTTTAGCTGTGAAGCAAAAAATAGCAGTATACATGGAAAGCCAACCTATCGAAGTGCTGCAGTTATTGCACCTATCGAATGGAACTCCTTGTTGGATTAGATCTAGGTAGCAGCTCAGATCTATTTTGTAATTATAAATTCGTCATGAAGAAATGTGGATCGATGCACAGACTACAGATCATTTTTATAATCACTTAGATTCATAAGTATCCGATTGGCTCAGGCTCTTGGGGTTTTCTTTGGGCTTAGGGGATTTATGATTTGGTCTTCAGATTTTAAGAATTTTAGTTTAAAATTCTGTTTTTAATCGCTGATTTTTCTTTCGTAGGTTAATGTGTCCTAGTTTTACTAATTTTTTGCATTTTTCTGTGATTATAGTTAGTTTCTAACTTTGTTTTCCTATTTTTTTTATCTACAACTCTATTTTTGTATCAACATTTTTCAATTTTTGTAGCTTTGTATTCAGTTTCTTACTTTGTTTTTACTATTTTTCTGTTATTAGCAATACTTTCCTTTCATTTGCATAGCAGTCCTTTTATTTTTCTGTCCATACATGCAGTTTGAGATTTTATTTTGTAGCAGTTCTAGCTTTGTTTTGTTGTTTTATCAGTAATTTCCTGCACTGGTATATCATTTTTTTTCATTTTCCTGCACATGTGTTCAGTTGTGCTTTTGTTAGTTTTTGCTACACATAGCTAGAATTTTTTTTTTGCTTAGTTTTTCTTTCTTCTTTTACCTTGCTGCCCCTAGTTTCTCATTGTCTACAACATTGAGGACAATGCTCATCTTAGGTTTGGGGGTATGGCAGGTGTGTCAATGAAATGAGTTAATGCTAGCGTAGCAATGTTGAAAAAAAAAGTTTTTGAAAATAAAGTGATTTCCCACCTTTTTTTTTGACAAAAAGAGGAAATTCAAAACTCTTTAAAACTGAAATGAGCAATAGTTTTAACATTTTTCATGAAGCAAATGTCAAAAATTTTTTAAAATTGATGTTTAATGAACCTGAAATGAGAGAGAACTGTAAGGATACACCCTAAAAAATTTGATGGAAGGCCATACCCAGTGAGATTTGGGCCTGAAAAATTTTCTTTGAAGAGTGTCTTGACAATTTTTCTACTCTAAGGACTGATTGGATCTAGTTTTGCTCACTAGAAGTTAGGCAAATCCAAGTTAAAATAGCTTGACAGTATTCATGACATTGAGGACATGAAGTAAGGTCATCCCTTGGATAGTTTGAGCCTAAAATTTTTTCACCTTTGAATTGCCCTTAATACACACCATTTGAGCCTTTAAAATCCCAACTTTTCTTTGATAAAAAGTCAAAAAATTTGAACCAAAACCCCAAGACCTATTTCAGTTCACTCTCAATATAAGAAATCAGGAAAAAGGAGGAGAAGTGAGGCTAGAGGAGTAAGGTTTAAAATTTGGTTGAAAGAGAAGGAAGCACATTTGGTGGTATTGTGGCATTCCAACCCATAAAAAGAAAAAAAACACAAAAAAAAAAACATACAAAAAGAAAAGGAAAAAACAAAAAAAGAAAAAAAAATCAAAGAAAAAGAATGAGAAAGAGAAGTCATTTCATTGAAAGATTGAAATGAGGAGTAGAAACTGATCACTTCAAATCTGAAAGTTCAAGAAGTAAATGGAATTGTGCTGAAATGAAGAAGGTTGAGTTGCAAATCACCTCCTTACCTGGCTGATTTCTCAATTTTGAATCCCATTTTACCCCTTTATTCTTTTACAAATTTTACCCATAAGCCACATTACAACCCAATAAAAAGGCCTTACTGATCTGAAATGGATTGATCTGCCATGTGGAGATGAGAATTTGTTTAATCTACGGTGAAAAGAGTCAGAAAATTTAAGAAGTTAGAGTAATGTCAATGCTCATGCTTGCAGTCCTATTTAAGGGTTGTAACTGCTCTTGAGCTGTGAGAAATGATGCACCCTTCTACTTTTGTTGTGAGTGAACAACCCTAGTATGACTTGGGTCTGAAATCTGATTTGTTTGGAGCATTATCAAAACAGAATTCTTAAATTAAAGGTGAACTCTGGGTTAATTTTCAGGCACAATGCCTTGATATGAAATGATTGATGATGAAGGAATTACAGTAGAATTTCAAGTTTTAAACTGATGATTTTTCTACTGAAAATCCTCAAAAATTGAATGGACATGGTGTGGAATTTATTTTATTGATCTCTGTTTTAGCATGTTGCATTAGTGTTAATTGATTTTATTGAAGAAGTTTGGGGGTACCTTCAATGAAAACCCTCAGGAGACTCCACTCCTCCACTAGGGATCACCAAGGGGTTTAAAAGGCTTGATGCATTTGCCAAATGCACCAGTGTTCCCTATGAAAGTGGCATTTTATTTCTTAGGTTAGTCATTTTAAATTTTACTTTGCTTGAGGACTAGCAAAGGTTAGGTTTGGGGGTGTGTTGATCACTGATTTTTGCCACTTTCAAGACCTTTAAACCTGGCTTTTGCTAGGACCTATAGTATTTAATAATTGTTTTATTTATGTTTTGTAGCTAGGTAACAATATGCAGCCATTCATGTAAAATGCACCAAAAAGTGGAATTAAGCTGAAAGAATCTTCAAGACAGCATCTTTAGCAAATTGCAGCATTAAGGAATTGAGCAAGTCAGATTGAAACCATTAAAAAGGAAAGGATTTTAGCTGTGAAGCAAAAAATAGCAGTACACATGGAAAGCCAACCTATCGAAGTGCTGCAGTTATTGCACCTATCGAATGGGACTCCTAAGCAGCTAGGAACCTATCGAATGCTTAAAAGAGGCTTCATTTTTATATCCTATCGAGCAATGGTTTTATCTTGTCGAATGGTGAAGACTACGGCTGAAATAGAACCTGACGATAGGTTCTGGAATAAGAAGGAATCCTATCAAGCAGTTGGCTGGAGAACCTGTTGACTAGGATACACAGTAGAAACCCTCAACCTATCGAGATGCCTTGCTACAAAAATGGTGAACCTGTCAAACTCTTCTATGAAGCTTCTAGCTGATCCTATGAAGCAGTCCACCAACAGCCAGCTTTGTACCTATCGAATCCTCCAAGGAACTGCCATGCATCCTATTGAATACAAGCCTCCCAACCTATCGAATGATTCAGAAATTCAGCAGCTCAACCAATTGAAAGGTCACTTGGAGCTATTGCTTTGCTATTTAACCTATCGAGTTCATCATTCCCAAGCAGAATGTTTGAACCTATCGAGCATCCTATCGAATGGTTGAATAAACCTGTCGAGAACCTGTCGAGTGTATACCTGAAGCCCATTCAACCTGTCGAACAGTTGCTTGAACTTGTCGAGGTTGAAGTTCTGAAGCTCCAACCTATCGAGGCACGGGTCCCAGCCATCTATTTCACACGTTAGGGACATTTCGGGGATTCCAATGCTTCTAGGGCAAACATCCCAATGTCTCACACATCTCAGGGATTTATCTCGGGTTCCATTAGCAAATATCAGTGGCCGGCAGGGGCATTTTTGAGAGTTGCACATAACAAACTGAGTTCTCTGCTCTCTGATTGGTTGCAACTCAAGGCACATGGATCGATGCATATGCATAAAGACCCATCTATTTTATTGTTTTTCTTTAACAAGGAAAGTAGGAACAAAGAATAACCTGAGTTCTCCTTAGCTCATTTAGATTTAGTTTTAGGTTTTTTCCTTTTTCTCTTCCCCCTTCTCTCTCTAATCTATCTTGTTGGATTAGATCTAAGTAGTAGTTCAGATCTGATTTTTTATTGTAATTTGGCATGAACGTCTGATCATTGTAAGTAATTTTGATTCAATGAATTTTTGATTTTATTGCTCAATCAGATCTATAGATCATCTAGTTTCACTTGGTTCTTCATCGGATTTGTGTAGATGGGACCAACCCACCCACTTAATAGGTAGATCTCTTGAATACCATCTGATTTTCGTAAATCTGATATCCCTGTGGATGCTTGAGCTTGTAGCCTTGCATCCATAGCATCTATAGTGATTTTAATGTTCTAATTGGAACCTTTAATTTGGAGGAAATCCCTAAGATAATCTGTGACCATTAAAGTGGACAGATCATAGCCTTAAGATCAATTCAAAACCCTGGTCTAGATTGGATTCTTCTACCTTAATCCTTTGATTTGGATGAAATCCCTAGAATGATCTGTGACCATTAAAGTGAACAAATCATACCCTTAAGATCAGTCCAAGCCTTTGGTTTAGAGTGGATTCTTCTACCTTGCACTTGAGCTTGTAACCAAGCGAAGGAGAGCTGCAAATTCACATACCTTGATCTGTTTTGCAAATGGAAACCAGGTCCTAGCTATCTATTTCCTCACATTTTATATTTTATTTTACCATCCATCTTCCTCAATCTTTTAGATTTTGTTCTAGATTTTTGTTTTTTAGATTAATTAGATCTAGTGACACTCGAGAAGGTCCCTTTCTCCTTAGAATTACCAGATCTGTAGCTAGATCTGGAGGTCTACTATACACCTTCTAGGTTTAGATCACTACTCCATGTGGGACAAACTCTTACTTATTAAAACTTGCTACAAAGGACCCTGTATCTTGCAAGTCTAGGATATTTTAGATGTGCTGAATCCATCCTCTATTTTACTTTGATTTAGTTTGCTTTTACCATTATATAATAATCAGCACACTGAAAATCCTCAACACCTGTCCTTCAAGTACCTGATTATTCTTTGCCATTTGAGCTGATGTGTGATGCATCAGATTTTGCTATTGGTGTAAATTTGGGGCAAAGGAAGGGCAAGCTACCTTGTGTGATAGCTTATGCAAGCAAGACAATGATTGATGCTCAGTTAAATTATACCACAACTGAGAAGGAATTATTGGCAAATGTCTATGCTTTGGAAAAATTCAGGTCTTATGTGTTAGGATCAAGGATTGTGATGTTCACTGACCACTCAGCCCTTAAGTACCTTTTGTCTAAAAAGGATGCCAAGCCAAGAATAATCAAATGGATCCTCCTGTTACAGGAGTTTGATAAAAAAGGAGTTAAAAATATGGTTGCAGACCACCTATCCAGGATCTTAGCTGCTGAGTTTGATAGGCTGCCTATCAATGACTCATTTCCTAATGAATAGCTATTTACTGTCAGCATGGTTGCACTTTGGTTTGCAAACATAGTCAACTACTTGGCAGTGGATAGGATTCTCCCACATTGGAACAAAATGGATAAGGAGTTGCTCTTTTCTTAGATCAGACATTACATGTGGGAGGATCCATACCTTTTCAAGCATTGTGCAGACGAAGTTGTGAGGAGGTGTGCCCCTAAAAATAAATTTCACAGCATACTAATCATGTGTCATGAATAGGCTTGTGGAGGCCATTTCAGTGAGAACAAGACTGCTGCAAAGATACTCCAAAGTGGATTTTATTGGCCCACTATCTTCAAAGATGCATGACAGCATTACAAAGCTTGTGAAAGATGTCAGAAAATGGGAAGTATTTCCAAAAGAAATTCTATGCCTCTGCAGCCTATACTTGTTGAATTATTTGACATTTGGGGGATTGAATTCATGGGTCCCTTCCCTCCTTATGGATAAAATTTTATTCTTGTGGTTGTGGACTATGTGTCCAAATGGGTTGAGGCAATAGCCACAAGAACCAATGATCACAGAGTTGCCCTCAATTTCTTAAAGGACAATATTTTCTCTAGGTTTGGCACCCCCAAAGCTATCATTAGTGATGGGGGAAGCCATTTATGCAATAGGCAGTTTGAGAACTTACTTATAAAGTACTCTATGACACACAGAGTTGCCACCCCATACCACCCATAGACCAGTGGACATGTGAAAATTTCTAATAGAGAGATCAAACACATTTTAGAGAAAACTATGAAAGGAATAGGAAGGATTGGTACCTGAAGTTTACTGATGCTCTTTGGGCTTATAGAACTACTTATATGACCCCAATAGGGATGTTTCCCTTTATGTTGGTGTATAGAAAGGCATGCCATTTAGCAGTAAAATTAGAACATAGGGCCAATTGGGATATTAAATCATTGAATGTTGATCTAGCTGCTAGTGGTATGCACAGGAGGCTACAACTATCAGAGCTGGAAGAACTGAGATTAGAAGCCTACTCCAATGCAAGGATCTATAAAGAAAAAGTCAAAGATTTTTATGATAAGCATTTGCTGAGAAAGAAGTTTGTGGCAGGCAACAAGGTATGGTTGTTCAATCCCAAGTTGGAATTTGTTCCCAAGCAAGTTGAGATCTAGATGGGAGGGACCTTACATTCTAATGCATGTATCCTCATCTGGAGCTATTGAAATTATGGATCCAAAGGTTGGTAGGATCATGAAAGTTAATGGTCAAAGGCTCAAACTCTTTGTTGAAAATATGGTAGAGCCTGTGGTGACCATTCGCCTTCAAGAACCCCAAAATGTGACTGATCTTCAATATTGTACACTTTGTATCATAACTGTCAGTTTTGTTGTTGTTTCTGTTTTAAAAAACTATTTGGCATTGTAAATATTATTGCCAATTTTGCTTAGTTTTTTTCATTTAGAATCATGAGTCATTAGTAAGAAGGGTAGAATCATGAGTTATCAATTCCAAGGCATGAGAAATGAATGGGAGCAGAGTGGGATTGACAAATATGTGTGGAAGATGGACCGTGAACTAATGAGAAATACTTTTTACCTAAAAAACAACCTGTCGAGTGGTGCAAAGAACATTTTGATAGGTACTGAGGGTTCCTAGTTTGCATTTTGACAGGTACTGAGACCTGCCGTGAGGTTTGAGTTGATTCTCGACAGGTACTAAAGGTGTATATTTGAGATTCGCTAGGATCTGTGTTCCTGTCGAGGAGCTGAGAGAAGAAGTTGAGAGGTACTAAAGGCTATTGACTACATTCTCGGCAGGTTCAGAGTACCTGTCGAGAGGTTGAGAGACCTCTCGGAGCCTTAACATCTAAAAGTTTTCATCCTGTCGAGAGGTTGTATGATCCTCTCAAATTGTAATTTTCTGAAGCTTTATACCTATCGAGAGGTTTGATAGAACCTCTTGAGACCTTCAGCTTGCTAATCCTATCATCCCAGCTGATTTTAACCATTCGACCAACCTGTCAAAATAGGATTTTAGTTATTTTAAACCTATCGACAACTCATTCCATCCATTCAACAGCTTCTGTGTGCAAGCTTTGTTCCTCTTGTGCCCGATTTCCCACTTTCTTCTTTCTCCTCCACCTCACTGATTCCAACTCCAATCACCCTGCCATTGGTCCAATTGCTTTAATTTTATCAAGGCAACATTTTGCACCTGGTCTCTGTCGATTTGGTGTCGTGTACTACAAGATCTGAGAAACCCTAGGTTCTGTGGGTAAGTGCTTCTTCAACCTCCACTTTGTGATTTTTTTCAAGCTTTGTACTTCCATATTTTTGAGTACGGTTAATTGATTGGGCAAAGGAAGTTTATTGTGGTTGTTTAGAGTGATTGTGTGGATTTTTGTGACCAATGGCTAACCATGAAGATGCTTTGGCCGACCTTTTCAAAGCCCCTTGCAAATCTGCCCAAAAATCCACTAGAAATTCCAGTAGGCTAGCCACACAACCCAAAGAGGACCCACCTGCTAAGAGGAAGCTCATCATGGAAAAACCTAACAAGGCCAAGAAAGCTTAGAAGGCCAAAATCACTGAGGGAATTGTTGAGGATGTCCCTGTGCCTGAACCCCAACCTAAGGTTGTACCTGAAATCCCTGAGAACCTAACCACCCCCAATGAGTTTGTGGATGCCTTAGGCCTGATTCCTGAGACAATTTTTGACCTGCCTTATTTTTCCAAGAGAGAGGAGTGTAAGGAGACATTGGACTACTTGGTGTAGGCATCCCTGACACCTTTGTTGACCACACTATAAGAAAAATCCTACCCTAGATTGGTCAAATTGTGGTATCAGAATATTAGGAAGAAGATGAAGCCAGGGTCAACTGATCCTACACTTGTGGTTTTGATTGAAAATTGGGAGCTGGTTGTGGATTACAGCGATATTGGTTTTTCATTAGGGGTCCCATCAGTTTATGACCCAGCTTATGGCCTAGGTACACCTAAGACTGTGTCCTTCCAAGCAATGGCTAGACATTTGACCCAAGGCATTGTAGGCTCTAGGAAGCCATTAAGGAGGAGAGATCTAGACCGTAGCCTGCTTTTCATTGACTCAATCTTGAAGAAGAACATTTATGCAAGTGGACATCAGCAGGAGAGGAGAACCCTATAGTGGATGCCCTTTATTTTTTCTCCAAGGGTCAGTTTTTAAATGCCTCTTACCTGATATTTGAGGCAATGGTAGATGTGAATGACAAAATAAAAAGAGGACAGGCCTTGCCAGGGTTACCCTATAGCAGACTCATCACTGCTTTGGTAAGAAAAGGAAAATTTATGATACAAAAGGATAGTAGAGAAACTGATTCCAAAGGTATTTGGGAGTAGGGCCTGGTTTACTGGTAGGACCTTGATTGGAAAAAGCAAGAAGAAAATAGTTGAGGATCCTACAACAGAAGCCCCTCAGGTGACTAGCTTAGTAGCTGCACCTATGATCCCTGCAGCCCCATCAGCCAGCTCAGCAGCTGCACCTGAAACCTCTACATCAGCTAGCTCAGAGTCTCTGCCTACCTCTGTTGGTCCTAGTTAAGTGCCTCCACCTGTGACCTTTGCACCCATACTCCTTCCTTCCACTGATGTGCCCTTGCTTATTGTCTGCCCTACTGTTGCCAGCATCTCCATTTTATCACCTTCCATACCATCCATTTCAGTCCCCATACCTCCTAGCAGCTCAGCCATTCCTTCCACCATCACTATAATCACCCCTGTGTCAGCTCCTCCTATCATAGACCAAATTGCTACCCTACCTTCACTTCCCATCACATCCACCTACCAGAGAAAATCAAAGTCACCCATAACCCCTCCAGCTAGCCCATCCATCCCAGATGTTGAACCCTTGAGCCTTGCACCATCTACATTAGCTAACCCAATCTCCACCTCCCCATCATCCATACCCTTTGATATTGACCCTACTACCTCCTTATCACCTGCCCATACCCAAGAGTTGGAACACCTGACCACTAAGGGGTATTCTTCCCTGATAGAGTCCATTGTGGATGATGTTGGGCATGAGTACTCTGTTGTGGATTTCTAATGTGTTGATTTATTGTGTAATGGTAAAAGCAAAATAAAATCAAAATAAAACAGAGAATGAATTCATCACATCGAAAGTATCCTAGACCTGCAAGATACAGGGTCCTTTGTAGCAAGTTTTAATAAGTAAGAGTTTGTCCCATAGGGAGTAGTGATCTAAACCTAGAAGGAGTATAGTAGATCTCCAGATCTGGCAACAGATCTGGCAATTCTATGAAAACAGGGGAAAGAAAGAGAGTTTTTCTGTGTCACTAGATCTAATTTCACAAAACTGAAATAAAACTAAACTAAAAGATGAAGGAAGATGGATGGACAAATAAAGGGCAAATGGTTAGAAATAGGCAGCCAGGACCTGGTTCTTATTGCAAAACAGATCAAGATCTGACGATATGCACCCATCCCTCAACTGGCTATAAGCACAGCTGCAGGGTATAAATTTCACTCCAAATCACAGGATCCACCTGGTCTTAAGGCTATGATATGTCCACTTTAATGGTCATAGACCATCCTATAGACTTTATCGAATCCATGGATTGCAGCAGATAACTCCAATTGAGGTCTGATCTTAGATTTACCTTAAGGTTATGATCTATCCACTTTAATGGTCACAGACCATCCTAGAGATCTCCTACAAAGCCAGAGCCTCAATTAGAACAATTAAAACCACTATAGATGCTGCAATTCCAAGGTCACAGACTCAGGAATTACAGGCATGCCAAACCCAAGAAATCAGATGGTCATAAAGAGATCTACCAGTTAAGTGGGTGAGCTGATCAAGCAACTCCTCTACACAAATATGATCGAGAATCTAATGGGACCACAAGATCTTTAGATCTAACTAAGCATTAAAAATAGTATGTACATTGCAAACAAGGTCACTCTTACAATGAAAATACTCTCAGATCTGTAGTCTGGGCATCGATCCACATTTCTTCATGCCAAAATTATAATTACAAATAGATCTGAGCTACTATCTAGATCTAATCCAACAGGCTGGATTAGAGAAAGAAGGGGGAAAAGAAAAAGAAAAATAAAAACCTAAACTAACCCTAAATGAGCTAAGGAGAACTCAGGCTATTCCTTCGTTCTTACTTTCCTTGCTGAGGAAAAACAACAAAATAGATGGGTATTTAGACATATGCCTTGATCCTTGTGCCTTGGGTTTCAGCCAATCAGAGAACAGAGATGGATCCTTCTGTTGTGCTTCAATTGCATTCCCGCCAAAAATTAGCTCCTACCCATGTGCAACATTTTCTGTTCATTGGAGTTCCCAATTTGCCCTTGTTTAGCCACAAATACTCAGCTACTCAACTCTGTACCTGCTGTCCGCAAAATGAACCCAAGCTGCCCCTTTTTCCAGTAGCACCCTTCAAGTGGTCGCCCATAAAATAATCATTCTCACTGCCCAAAAATACCCTTGCTATTTGTTACCAAAACAATCCCAATTGGGCCTCGTATGAAGCAAGAAATATATGTGTATATATATAGTATATGCGGCTGCACTCGAGGTGCCAGATTTGAGGGACCTTTTGGGAAATTGACGGTTGGATAGGATCTTGACTGCACATCAGCCGATTGGAGAAAGTCGGAGGTTGGGCCTCTCAACGGATTGAGATATCTAGGCGGTCAACGGGTGTTGTGGGTTGTATTGCAGCTGAAACCTGCATGCAGGTTTGCTAGAAGACTTCTGCTGCTATAATTTGAACCACTCGATTGGTTGAAGGCTGGGGAGGATCCCTTCGATAGGATCAGCTGCTACTCTTTGACAAATTCGATAGGATTGGAAGATGGTAGCTGCTGCAATTCGATAGGATTGAAGAGGTGCAAGGCTGCAGCTGGTGTTTCGATAGGATGGCAGCAGCATCCTCCAAGTGGTCGATAGGTTTGAGTTGAAGCTATCGATAGGTTCAAGTTTCCAGCTTCAGTACCACTCGATAAGTTCAGCAAGTGACATCCTAATCCATTCGTGAGGTTGCAGCTGGGGAGTTCCATAGGAGCAAGGTCATCTCGATAGGCTGCTACAAGCTTCTAATGACCCATCGATAGGATGAGTTTCCAGCTATATGAACCATTCGATAGGATTGGAAACTGTAGTTTGTTGGTGCATCTTATCGTGAGGATTGATGGGAGCTGCAAATGCACTTCGATAGGATGGAAAGCTGCTACTGGAGAAGATGCATAGAGGCTTTTGGCTATCGTGAGGATCAGCTGAAGTCGAGAGCATTGCTGCTTTGAAGTGCACTCTTCGATAGATTTAAAAGTGCATGGAGCTGCAAATTAAGTGCTCGACTTGCTAGGCTATAAAGGTTACTCCTTGGCAGGATTAGAGCTTGTTGCACCTAAGATGCTGGTAGGTTTTGGGCTGCTCTTCATCTGCTTTAGGACCCATGTGAATGTATGCTCTCCAAATCAACAGGTTAGCTGTAAGTGCAGCAGTTCTTTCACCCAATCATTTGATGGCTTTATTCTTAGCACAAGTTGTGGCCCACTCCTTCTAGTTCTCTCTTTCAGTTGTTGATTAATTCCAAAACTCCTCTAAATGGTACTTTTCAGCTGAAAATTGCACTAAGGACAAAATTAACCCCTTGCTGCAAAACACCATTAAAAACAAATATTAAATACTCTAAGTCCTAGCAAAAGTCAGGTTTAAAGGTGTAGAAAGTGGCAAAAATCAATGCTTAACACACCCCCAAACCTAACCTTTGCTAGTCCTCGAGCAAAGTGAGTTTTAAACTGCTAACCTATGAAATTAAATGCCACTTTCGTAGGGAACACGGGTGCATTTAGCATATGCACCAAGCCTTTTAAACCCCTAGGTGATCCCTAGTGGAGGAGTGGAGTCTCCTGAAGGTTTTCAATGAAGGTACCCCCAAACTTCTCCAATAAAATTAGTTAATACTCATGCAATATGCTCAAACAGAGTTTAAGAAAAATAAAATAAATTCGACACCATGTCCATTCAATTCCAGAGGATTTTTTTTTAGCAGAAAAATCACTAATTCAAAACCTGAAATTCTGCTGTAATTCCTTCATTTTCGATCAGTTCATGTCAAGGCATTGTGTCTGAAAATTAATGCAGAGTTCACCTTTAATTTAAGAATTCTGTTTTGATAATGCTCCCAAACATATTAGATTTCAGACCCAACTCTCACCAAGGCTATTAACTCACAACCAAAATGAAGGGTGTAGAATTTCACACAACTCAAGAGCAGTTACAGTCCTCAAATAAGGTTGTAAGCATGAGCATAAGCATTGCTCTAATTTTTAAAATTTTCTAATTCTTTTCACCATAGATTAGACAGATCCTTATCTCCACATGACAGCTCAATCCATTTCAGATCAGTAAGGTCTTTTCATTGGGTTGTAATGTGGCTTATGGATGAGGTTTGTAAAAGAAAGGGTAAAAGGGATTCAAATTGAGAAATCAGTAAAGGTAAGGAGGTGGTCTAGACAACTCCTTCTTCGTTTCAGCACAATTCCATTTACTTCTTGAACTTTCAGATTTGAGGTGATCAGTTTCTAATCCTCATTTCAATCTTTCAATGAAATGACTTCTCTTTCTCATTCTTTTTCTTTTGCTTTTCTTCTTCTTTTCTTTTTTATTTATTTATTTATTTATTTTTATTTATTTTTTATGGATTGGGATGCCACAACTATACATCACACTCGCCTTCAAGTATACTTTCTTCTTTTTGCCAGACATCAAACCTTGCACCTCTAACCTCACTTCTCAGGTTGAGGGTGAACTGCAACAGGTCAAAAGATCTAGGGTTCAAAATTTCTGGTTTTCATCAAAGAAAAATTGTGATTTTAAAATCTCAACTGGTATGTATCAAGGGCAGTTCAATGGTGGGGCATTTTATGCTCAAACTGTCCAAGGGATAGCCTTACTTCATGTCTTCAATGTTATGAATGCTGTCAAGCTGCTTCAACTTGAAATTGCCTAACTTCTAGTGATTAGAGTTAGATCCCATCAGTCCTTAGAGTAGAAGAAATTGCCCAGACACTCTTCAAAGAAATTAAAAAAATTTCAGGCCCAAATCTCACTGGGTATGGTCTTCCATCAAAATTTCTAGGGGGTATCCTCACAGTTTTCTCTCATTTCAGGTTCACTAAACATCAATTTTTTGAAAATTCTTGACATTTGTTTCATGAAAAATGTTAAAACTACAGCTCATTTTAGTTTTGAAAAGTTTTTAATTTCCTCTTTTCCAAAAAAATCCGGTGGGAAATCACTTTATTGTCAAAAACTTTTTCAACATAGCTGCACAAAGCATTAACTCATTCTATTGGCACACCTGCCATACCCCTAAACCTAAGATGAACATTGTCCTCAATGTTCTAGACAATGAGAAACTAGGGGCAGCAGGGTAAAATGAGAAAGAAAAAAATATATATAAGAACAGAAAACTCTAAACTATGCAGCAGAAAATAAAATTGCAAAACTGAATACATGAACCGAAAAATGGAAAAATGATATACAAATGCAGGAAATTAATGCTAAAACAGAAAAAATATCAAAATAATGCTAGAAATGTGAAACAAATGAAAAGAAACTAATGCTAGTAACAGAAAAAATAACAAGCCAAAGTAAAGAACTGAATTTAAAACTATAAAAATAGAAAATGCAGATATAAAAACCGAATTGCATATACAAAAACAGGAAAAAAAAAAATTAGAAATTGAATATAATCACAGAAAAAATGTAGAAAATCAGTAAAACTAGGACACCTTAAACCTAAGAAAGAAAAATCAGCAATCTAAAAATAGAATTTTAAACTAAAATTCCTAAAATAGGAAATCCTAAAAGAAACTCTAAACCACCTGTGCCAAAAGAAACCCCCCTGGTGCTTGGGTGAGTATGAATCAATATGAATTTGAAATTGATGAAGCATGGGAGTACACAGTTAAAAATAGGATTCATACATAGCTGAGACCTATTTATGGAGCAGAAATCTTTAAGGAAAATAAAATCAGTGGCTCCATTGAATATTCAAAACAACCTATGAGCCACTTCTCATTATCCTACATGATTCCTAAAAATGATAAACCATGATCTCAAGAGGTCTAGATGGAAAAAATGAATAAAAAAAACAAGAAGAACAACCCATCTGGAAGATATTTTTATGTTTTTATAATTTTCTATTTTTTTTATTTGTTTTGGATTAGCCCGGGCTTAGCAAGAGCCCTTATTTACTATTGCTAAAAAATAATACGAAATTTTTATTTTTATTTTCATTTTCTTCTATTTTTGTATTTGGTTTTGTTATCTGAAAATCAACATGCCAATAGCAGAAATTTTAACTAAGACACACTCAAAACTTAGCAGAACTGGTCGTTTTAAAGAATTTAAAAATAGAAAATGAATGCAAAGGAGAACATGTTCTCCAGAAAATGAATGCAAAGGAGAACATCTTCTCCGGAATTTAAAAATAGAAAATGATCACAAAGTTGTCATTCAATTCCTGAAAGACAACATCTTCTCCAGATTTGGTTTTTCCTAAAGCTATTATTAGTGATGGGGGAAGCCACTTCTGTAACAAACATTTTGATAAACTAATGGAAAGATACTTTGTTACCCACAGAGTAGCCACCCCCTACCACTCACAAACCAGTGGGCAGGTAGAGATTTCCAACAGGGAAATCAAACATATTCTCGAGAAAACTGTGAGATCCGACAAAAGAGATTGGTCCAACAAGTTGACTGATGCCTCATGGGCATACAAAACAGCCTATAAAACCACCATAGGTATGTCCCCATTCAGATTAGTCTATGGCAAAGCATACCATTTGTCTGTTGAATTGCAACACAAGGCATATTGGGCTATTAAAGTAGTGAACTCTGACTTACACTCTGCTGGAATTCACATGAAACTCTAGTTATCTGAACTGCGAATAGAGGCCTATGCAAATGCCCTGGAGTTACAAGGAGAGAACCAAAGCTTTCCACGACAGACATTTGCTCTGTAAAGAATTCAAGCCCAATGACAAGGTATGGTTGTTCAACTCCAGAATGAAATTCTTTCCAGGGAAGTTGCAGTCCAGATGGGATGGACCTTTCACAGTGGTACACATTTCCCCATCTGGAGCCATCGAAGTCTTGCATCCCACAGATGGCAGAACCCTTAAGGTCAATGGCCAGAGGCTGAAACTTTGCGTTGATAATATTTGTGAACCTGGACAGACCGTTGATCTTCAGGATCCTCCAGGCTAATACCTGACTTCGATTTGTATGATATGTATTTTATTTGGTTTATACTTCTTTCGAATAATTTTCTTTACAATAAAATGGCCATGTCAAGTTCCAGCTGTCTAGAAGTCAAAGGCATAAGGTTAGCGGCCAATTTGCTAACTGGTAGCGCAGCAAATGAGTTGTTGGGAGCTAAGGCTAAATGCTCTGCACACATAGGCCATGTTTTAAAGCTCATTGAACCTCTCGATAGGTCATTTGGACCTTTTGCTATGTCAACCGTGAATGTTGATAGGATTGCCGAGGATTTCGATAGGTGTTATGACCTCTCGAAAGGTGAGAACAACTTTGCAATAGGTTTTGGACTCTTGCCTGGAACCTATCGACAAAAGTGTAGATGTGATACCCCACCTATCGAAGCATTGTTTGTACCCATCAGCATCCTAACGAAGTGAATGTTCTATCCACCCTCCGTTCGATAGGGCACCGACCTATCGCAAGCAGCCAACCTAGCCTATCGAATGCATGTTTATTCTGTTCGATAGGACGGGTTAAACCTATCGAGAGCGTTTAACTGCCTGTCCCATACTTATTCGACTTCGATAGGAAGCCTTAACCTATCGACACTCTACACTCATCCTATCGAAATCGACTTTCCTCCCCTCACACCTTCCATGCTTACTGTGCAGTTGCGCTGCGCGGACATTTTACCACATGTACCACAAGCCTTAAACTCCCCACGCTAAATATAGGCTGCCAGTTAATGCACGTTTTTCGTTCCCCATGTTGATTGTTCGAATTTACCATTCATTCCTAGTCATCAACGGCGGCAATATTGAATGCACCGTTTCATATTCCCTCACACTTCCACCTTAAATAGATGCAGATAACTCGACTTTGGCCCATCCCTTCCCTTCTACCCTCTACCCTCCTCATAGCTATGGCAGATGGCAAGCCTAGGCTCACCCCTGCACAACTCTACCTCTTCTGGCTAGAGCCATTACTGCCTAAGGAACCAGACCCGTTGCAGTTCCTCTGGGAAGAATATGAGGAGGTCGAGCAGATCCTCGCAAAGGAGGAAAAGGACAGTTAGGAAGGAGAAGAAGAGGCTGAAGACCGTGCCACCGGTGTCTCCGCCACCATCCTCCTCCACCAACCATCCCCCTGACCCCTAACCTTCTTTTGTTTCCTTTTCTTCCTCAGGCCAAGGATTTCCCTTAGCCAGGGGGCGATTTCTTGAACTATCTGGGATATTTTGTTCGGCGGCCTACTTTTCACATACTTTCTGCTTGCACATTGTAATCATGTACTTTGCCTCTGTTAATAATAATTTTGTTTCTTACTAACTTCTATTTTTGCTCTATCAAATAAAATAAAATAAAAAATTAAAAAAATTAAAAAAAAAAAAAAAGCTCCACCCCATATGATGGAAACAGTGAGGACACTGTTTAGTTTAGGTTTGGGGGTATGGCATGTATGTATGCCAATAAATTAGTTACTTTTAGCACAGCTAGGCTACAATAAAGTCTTTGGAATTAATTAGAGTAAATTCTCACTGAAAGTTTTCTAAAAAGAGGATATTAAGAAAACAACTTTTTAAAATTGAAACGAGCTATAGTTTTAACATTTTTCATGAGGCAAATGTCAACAAATTGTGAAAAATAATTTTTGATGTGCAGTAAACCTGAAATGAGAGAAAATTGTGAAGACACAACCCCTGAAAATGAGATCGAAGGCCATACCCAGTGAGATTTGGGCCTGAAAAAGTTTCCTTGAAGAGTGCATTGGCAATTTTTCTGCTTTTTAGACTGATTGGATCTAATTCTAATCACTAGAAGTTAGGCAATTCCAAATTGAAACAGCTTGACAGCACTCATGACATTGAGGACATGAAGTAAGGCCATCCCTTGGTCAGTTTGAGCTTAAAATGTCCCACCTTTGAACTGCACTTGATGCACACCACTTGAGCCTCAAAAGTCCCAACTTTCTTCGAGGAAAACCAGATATGTTAAACCCAAAACCTTTTGACCTATTTCAGTTCACCCCCAATCTGAGAAATCAGGAAGAGGAAGGAGAAGTGAGATTAGAGGAAGATGTTACATCAGGTTGAAAGAAAGGAGAACAAATTCTGTGGTGTTGTGGTATTCCAATTAAAAAAAAAAAAAAGCAAAAAGGATGAGAAAGAAAAATCACTTCATTTGAAAATCTACAAGAAGATAAGAAGTTGATGAAGCTGATCACTTTAAGTCTAAAATTCCAAAAAGAATTTGAAGAGGTGCTGAAATGAAGAAGGTTGAGCTGTAGACCACCTCCTTATTTTTACTGATTTCTCAATTTGAACTCCTTTTACCCTTTCTTTTACAAACCTCATCCATAAGCCACATTACAACCTAATGAAAAGACCTTACTGATATGAAATCGAGTGAGTTGTCATGTGGAGATAAGGATCTGTCAAATCTATGGTGAAAAGAGTTAGAAAATTTCAAAAATCAGAGCAATGCCTATGCTCATGCTTACAGCTCTATTTGAGGACTGTAACTGCTCTTGAGCTGTGTGAAATTCTACACCCTTCATTATTGTTGTGAGTTAACAGCCCTGGTGAGACTTGGGCCTGAAATCCAATTTGATGGGGGTAGTATCAAAACAGAGTTCTCAAATGAAAGGTGAGCCATGCATCAATCTTCAGACATAATACCTTGACATGAACTGATTGATGATGAAGGAATTACTGCAAGATTTCATGTTTTAAGTTGGTGATTCTTCTGCTGAAAACCCTCTAGAACTGAAAAGACATGATGAGAATTTATTCTAGTTCACTGAAACTCCATTTAGCAGGATGTACAGTAACTAACCTTATTGGAGAAGTTTGTGGGTACCTTCGTTGAAAACCCTCAGGAGACTTCACTCCTCCACTAGGGATCACCTATGGGTTTAAAAGGCTTGGTGCATATGCTAAATGCATCCGTGCTCCCTACGAAAGTGGCATTTTTTTTTTTTAATTCTCCTTTGCTCAGGGACTAGCAAAGCTTAGGTTTGGGGGTGTATTAAGTGGTGAAAAATGCTACTTTTCACCCTATAACCTGACCATTGATAGACCTGTGAGCACACTAATAAGCTCTTGTCAAGTGTATTTTGTAGACAACAATAAAAGAAGGTACTAATGCAGAAATTCACTCAAGAAATCCCAAAAAGGAGCTATCTCTTAGCACAGGACAAACCTAGCAACAACACACTAGAGGGTAGCACATCACTGGACCCTTGGAGCGCGTGGCTACAGCAGGGCAAGGTGAAGGAAGCGAAAACAGGCTGAGAACGTCTGTTAAGTAGTGAAAAATACCATTTTTCACCCCTAAACATGAGCCTTGAAAGACCCTTGAGAGGACTAAATAAGTGCTTTAGTGTTCATATTGCAGCTAACCAAAAAGACAGGTCCAAATCCGAAAACCATCCTAAAATGATCAAAAAGCTGACAACGCATGTCAAGCTCAAAGAGGGAGTGAAGAAATAGCCTCAGCAATGGCTAAAAAGGTCCTAAAAGAGCAAGAAAAGACCTGAAGAAGAAGAATGGAAGCTAGAGTTCAATTCGCAAAGAACTTCTACTATTCGCAAAGAACCTTGAACTTTGCGAAAAGAAGAAAACACTCCTCGAATAGAAGAATGACCTTTGCGAATAGAAGAATGACCTTTGCGAAAAGAAGAAAACACTCTGCAAAAAGATCTCCTGAAGCCAAAGTCCTTTGCGAAAAGATCTCCTGAAGCCAAAGTCCTTTGCGAAAAGATCTCCTGAAGCCAAAGTCCTTTGCGAAAAGATCTCCTGAAGCCAAAATGCTTTGCGAAGAGAGCTTCTGGAGCCAAATTACTTTGCGAAAAGACCCTTAAACCCTGCGAAATGGCATACTGGGATTCTGACCACTTTGAAGGGTATTTCAGTAAACTCTGCACGCGCCCCAATGTAATTAAAAGCCCAGAGACATTCCAGAAGATTCCAAGCCCAAACCAAAGGCATATTCCGCCCCACGTGAAAACCTAAAGATGAAATCACTTGGCGGGAACTTCTAGAAGCTCAAACAGACTTTTGAATTCCCATAACAGAATTGATGCTTCTAACGCCTGATTGGCTGAACGGATCGAGCATTTTCATTGGCGAACAGATCTGGATCCCGTGCTCAACGGCCATTGGGCAATCCAGATCCGAGCACTTGATTGGTCAACTCAACTTGTGTGATAGAGGAAAGCTATAAATTGAGAAGACATTTGCCCAATTGGGGCATCCAGATTTTAGAGTTTCATCTCTGTTCATCTCATTCCGCCGATAGCTTATCAACCCTATAATCCCTTCTTGTAGTTTACCTTTGAGAGCCATTGTGAGTGATTTGTACTTCCAAGTTCGGATTCAAGATCAGAACTGAGGGCTCTTCGAAGCTCAGTCGTAAGTCCGAGGGCTCTCTAAGCCGTGCTCTGTAATTGTAATGTTGGATTTTAAAAGGTTGCTGTATTTTATGTCTTCTCCATTGGAGTCATGTCGAGGGTCCTGAATGATCACCTTAGTGCATTAGACTTCTTTAGATTCACTTATCCGCATCCAACTTCCCTTAATTCATCATCCTGCGAATTAGCGTTGGTAACCTAATTCAAGCGGCATTCTGATGATGTTCATGTTCGAACTAAAGAATAGGCCTGACTAGTAGCGAGATCCGTAGACGGATCGACCATAAGTCTAAACCTATTCCTTAATTGGATTTATTTCTCTTACATCGTCGGTAGCGGATGAAGATTGAATCTGCCTCTGTGGAACTCTGATTCTCCATTAAAATTCAGAGGCTAAAGTACATGAAGCTATTATTTCTGCATTTGTCTTATTTTAAACATCTCCCCAACTCGGATCTGGATCATGTAATTAGTTCTTTTCTTTATTTGCTTATAGTTAAATGTGACACAATCCAACACTCTCTTTTATCTATTCTTTATTTTAGATAATTATAGAGCCAGATCTGGTAGCACAGATCTGGAGGTTTATCTCTCAGTTTAGACAAACTTCTGTGGACGATCTTGAAATACTTACTTTTAACACTTGCTACAATTGATCTTGCGCGGTGTGTTAGCTAATGTGCTGATATCCCTTTCATAAGTTAACATCCATATAACTTAGCATTCTTTAATTCTTTAATTTTTGATTCATAATGCACATAATTTTGGCACACTTGGAGCGACAACAAGTTTTTGGCGCCGTTGCCGGGGAAGTTTGTTCTAAAATAGATAAACCTATGTTTATTTTCATTTATTTTAATTTTTGCTTTAAACCTGCACTTTGCATTCCAAGTGCTTGATGAAATGTCTCTGTAGTTTTTGTATAGAAAACCTGTTTCTTTCGAGAATTTTTTTTATTTTTTATTTTTACGAGTTTTTATTCTTTGCCTTCTAGTTATTTGAATAAATGTCACGCCACTCTTTGTCTTTTTGTCAAATTTGGGCGTGCTTTGAGTTTTCTTTTAGTTTTGTCAATACTTGAATAAGTCTTCTTCTGCAGTTTTGGATGTTTGCGGATCTGGAGCTCAACAAGGAGCATCTGGACCAAAGCTGGAGCAGATCTGCTTGAGTTTGCATCCCCTTCTCCTTTGTATTCATTTTCTATTTTTAAATTCTTGAGAACCAGCAATCCTGCTGTGTTTAATGTCTGTTGATTTACATCAGAAAATTCAAAAAAATGAAAAACAGAAAAATAACAAAATTGTTGAAAAAGATGTGGAGGAGAAATTTGTTCCTCACCTCCCATTTCCCCCTGCAATGAAGTCAGTTTCTCCTTTTGACAAAGGAAGCACAAAAATTGAGGAAATGATGGAGACATTCAAGCAAGTTAAAATTAATCTACCTCATTGATGCAATCAAACAGTCCTCGCTTATGCAAAATTTCTCAAAGAGGTGTGGCACCCACAAAAGGCAATCTAGGATACATTTATCCAAGAAGGCCTTTGTCAGGAGAAAATCAACCAAGTGCTATCAATTGCAACACCACCTAAGATGCAAGACCTCGAATCCCCACAATCCTCGATCATTGGGGAGCACACCATTGAGAAAGCCTTGCTAGATCTGGTGCTAGTGTCAACCTCGCTTCCCTATTCTGCCTATGAGAAGCTAGGTTTGGGAGAATTGAAACCCACTCAAGTGGTGTTACTGAATGATGATCCGAAAGGAAACCTATGGGGTTGATTGAAGATGTTTTGGTAGGAGTAGATGTTTTTCTACCTCACGACTTTTTGGTGTTGGACATGGAACCAACCAAAAGTACCACCGCCATCCTCGCTATTCGGGAAGACCATTCTGCTACATGACTAATGCATGCATTCAATGCTGTCCTGCATCATGGAGGTCTCTTTGGAAATATGAAAGTTAAATTGAATGTGTATAATGTCATTACTCAACCTCAATTCTCCGAGGAATGTTTCCATGTTGACATCATTAATGAGCTGGTGGAGGAGTCTTTACAAACATTTCTGCAAGGTAAAGACTCCACCACAGAATTTAGAAATAATTGGGGATCCACTGAGAAAGAAGGAAAAGGGAGATCAAATTCAACGGGAGTCTGCTTTGTGCAAGGCACTCACCAACAGTCATCAAGTTCTCTCTCTTGGAGACCTGCTCCTCCCCCTCTTCCACAAGTTACCAAGGAAGCTTCAACTCACTGAACTGGAAGAATTGAGGATGGATGCCTACACTAGCTCCAGATTGTACAAAGAAAAAGTTAAATCATTCCATGATAGGAGCCTCATGAGAAAAGAATTCATACCGGGGTCCAAGGTATGGTTATAATTTCTGCAGTCTTTTAGGCATGCTGTTTTTTCTCCATTTGCATCCACTTTTCCCATCTGGACCTGCTGAGATAATTTTTCTTTAGGAATCATGTAGGATAACGAGTAGTGGATCATAGGCTGTTTTGAATATTCAATGGACCCACTGATTTTATTTTCCTTCGAGATTTCTTCATCATAAATGGGTCTCAGCTGTGTGTGAACCCTGTTTTAATATGTGCTCCCATGCTTCATTTTTTTTATTATTCATACACATCATCAACAAAGGGGTCAGTCTTATGAATCTTGCTTTTCACTGTATTCCTGCTAATCATTTTTATAATCACTTAGATTCATAAGTATCTCAGGCTTTTGGGTTTGTTTCTTTGGGCTTAGGATATATCATTTGGCATTAGATTTTCTGTTTTAGGAATTTTAGTTTCAAATTCTGTTTTTAGATCGCTGATTTTGTTTTCTTTCTTAGGTTAATGTGTCCTCGTTTTACTGATTTTCGTCATTTTTTTTGTGAGTACAGTTAGTTTCTAACTTTGTTTTCCTATTTTGCATTAACAAATTTTGTTTTTGTATCAACACTTTTCTATTTTTTTTAACTTTGTATTCAGTCCCTTACCTTGCTTTTACTGTTTCTCTTTTATTAGCATTAGTTTCCTTCCATTTGCATAGTAATCCTTCTATTTGTTAGATTTTATTTAGCAGTTCTAGCGTTGTTTTGTTGATTTTTCTTGCATTTGTATATCATGTTTTTCATTTCCTTGCTCATATCTTCAGTTTTACATTTTTATTTTCTGCTGCATATAGTTTAGATTTTTTCTGTTCTTAGTTTTTCTTTCTTCTTTTACCCTGCTGCCCCTAGTCTCTCATTGTCTAGAACATTGAGGACAATGTTCATCTTAGGTTTGGGGGTATGGCAAACAGGTCCTGCCCATGGGATAATTAACATAAGGGCAGCAGAATCACCTAAGTAATTAGGAAATGTATTAATTTACTTTAGAATCATGACAACTAGAAAATTTAAAATTCCTTTGCCAAATTTAGACATTCTAAACCTTGCGATATTCTACATTTCCATGATGATTACACCATAAAAACATACCGGGTATCAAAGACGTAGTAAGTCAAAAGGAAGAGAAAAGGTAAAGATATACTTAAAAGCTCAAGGAAAAACCATAACCGGTGAGAATTGAGCCCATATATTTTCCATCTCTTGAAGAGGAGTGAGGCAATTTTTACGATTCAAAGGATTGGTTGAGGCATTAGATCCACTAGAAGTTAGGAAACTCCAAATTAAAACAAGTAACAACACTCATGAAACGAGGAAAAGATCAAGGCCTTCTTTGGACATGACTTGAACCTAATGAACCAACCAAGAAAAATCTGCCTTTTGTTTGTACCCCATTTGAGTGTAAATCCTACAATTCTTCATCAAAATACTCAAAAGTACTTGCAGAACCTATGGAACCAATTCAGCCTTCCTCACTCGAGAATTCGGGAGGTAAAGGAGAAAGAAGCGAAGATGGACCATTTCTGGGCAACATCAAGAAAATGAAGAGAAAATACCTCAAAACAGGCAATATGGTGACCGAAAAGAAGAGACAAACAATGTAAAAAAGTTGCAAGCAAAAAGGCAAAAAAGGGACCTTATGTTGACAAATGCAAGATCAAAGAAAGAACTGATCACTGTGAATGTGAGAATCTCGAAAAGAAGAAGAAAGAAGCTAAACTCAAAAAGGTGGAGTCATGAACCATCTCCTGCACTTCCTGAGTTCTCAAATTCAAACCTCTGTTCAAACTGCCTTTCCTTGAAACTTCACTCCATAAGCCATACAAACAAACCTAGATTAAAAGCCCTTGTGATCCAAAGTTGAGTGAGCTGTCATGTGGAGATAAGAAGTGACCCAATCTATGGTGAGGAGATGTCAATGATGCCATTGCCTAAGAATCATGCTTACAGATCCATTTGGGAGATGTAACTGCTCTTGAGCTTGAGTGAAAATGAACCTCAACAAAACAACGATGAGTGTATACCCGGTGAGTGTTTGGGTTGGAACTTGAGCACCTTAAGTATGACTCATAACCTAATTTTTATCCATAGGATGAGCTTATCTGGCACATTTGTATGATTTTCTATGTTCACAGATTGGAAATATTGAAACATTCATGAGGTTTATAAATGTTTAAATTCTGCAAACAATAATCAAATTCTTTTCATCATTGATTCAAGAGTAACTAACCTGCTCCTTGATTGCTCATTTGATAATATTGCACCGATGTTAAGCTGTTTCATGGAGAAGTTTGTGGGTACCTTCATCGAAAACCCTCAGGGAGACTTCACCTCCTCTAGGGATCACCTAGGGGTTGAAAAGGCTTGTTGCATATGCTAAATGCACTGTGCTTCCTACAAAAGTGGCTCTTTACTTTGTTTTTATGTTTCTTTGCTCGTGGACTAGCAAAGCTTAGGTTTGTGGGTGTGTTAAGTAGAGAAAAATACCATTTTTCACCCCTAAACATGAGCCTTGAAAGACCCTTGACAGGACTAAATAAGTGCTTTAGTGTTCATATTGCAGCTAACCAAAAAGACAGGTCCAAATCTGAAAACCATCCTAAAATGATCAAAAAGCTGACAACGCATGTCAAGCTCAAAGAGGGAGTCAAGAAATAGCCTCGACAATGGCTAAAAAGGTCTAAAAGAAGCGAAAAAGACCTGAAGAAGAAGAATGGAAGCTAGAGTTCAATTCGCAAAGAACTTCTACTATTCGCAAAGAACCTTGAACTTTGCGAAAAGAAGAAAACACTCCTCGAATAGAAGAATGACCTTTGCGAATAGAAGAATGACCTTTGCGAAAAGAAGAAAACACTCTGCGAAAAGAAGAGAAGTCCTTTCCGAAAAGATCTCCTAAAGCCAAAGTCCTTTGCGAAAAGATCTCCTGAAGCCAAAGTCCTTTGCGAAAAGATCTCCTGAAGCCAAAATGCTTTGCGAAGAGAGCTTCTGGAGCCAAATTACTTTGCGAAAAGACCCTTAAACCCTGCGAAATGGCATACTGGGGATTTACAGCCACTTTGAAGGGTATTTCAGTAAACTCTGCACGCGCCCCAATGTAATTAAAAGCCCAGAGACATTCCGGAAGATTCCAAGCACAAACCAAAGGCATATTCCGCCCCACGTGAAAACCCAAAGATGAAATCACTTGGCGGGAACTTCTAGAAGCTCAAACAGACTTTTGAATTCCCATAACAGAATTGATGCTTCTAACGCCTGATTGGCTGAACGGATCGAGCATTTTCATTGGCGAACAGTCTGGATCCCGTGCTCAACGGTCATTGGGCAATCGGATCCGAGCACTTGATTGGTCAACTCGACCTTATGCGGGATAGAGGAAAGCTATAAATTGAGAAGACATTTGCCCAATTGGGGCATCCAGTTTAGAGTTTCATCTCTGTTTCCCTCATTCCGGTCCGGATAGCTTATCCGAACCCCTGTAATCCTTCTTGTAGTTTACCTTTGAGAGCCATTGTGAGTGATTTGTACTTCCAAGTTCGGATTCAAGGATCAGAATCGAGGGCTCTCTGAGAAGCTCGATTGTAAGTCGAGGGCTCTCTAAAGCGTGCACTGTAATTGTAATGTTGGATTTTAAAGGTTCTTTGTAATTTGTGTCTTCTCCATTGGAGTCATGTCGAGGTTACGAATGATCACCTTAGTGCATTAGACTTCTTTAGATTCACTTATCCGCATCCAACTTCCTTAATTCATCATCCACTGCGAATTAGCGTTGGTAACCTAATTCAAGCATTCTGATGATGTTCATGTTACGAACTAAAGAATAGGCCACGACTAGTACGGATCACGTGGAAACCTATTCCTTAATTCGGTTTATTTCTCTTACATACTGTCTTGGTAGCGGATGAAGATTGAATCTGCTGTGGAACTCTGATTCTCCATTAAAATTCGGCTAAAGTACATGAAGCTATTACGCATTTGTCTTATTTTAAACATCTCCCCAACTCGGATCTGGATCATGTAATTAGTTCTTTTCTTTATTTGCTTATAGTTAAATGTGACACAATCCAACACTCTCTTTTATCTATTCTTTATTTTAGATAATTATAGAGCCAGATCTGGTAGCACAGATCTGGAGGTTTATCTCTCAGTTTAGACAAACTTCTCTGTGGACGATCTTGAAATACTTACTTTTAAAACTTGCTACAATTGGCCCTGATCTTGCAGGCCAGTGTTAGCCCCAATGTGCTGATATCCCTTTCATAAGTTAACATCCATATAACTTAGCATTCTTTAATTCTTTAATTTTTGATTCATAATGCACATAATTTTGGCACACTTGGAGCGACAACAAGCTATCGATTGGTCACCTGAAGACATCGATAGGAGTTGAAAGCAAAGAAAGGAAGAATTCGTGCAGTTGAAGTGGTCTTCGATAGGATCTGAAGGTAGAAGAAGGATGAATTTGTGTGGATTAAGGAGTTTGATAGGATCTCAAAACCTATCGAGCAGCTGTAAGGAAAGAAGAAACCATCCTATCGAAAACCTGCCTGAAGAGTCAAAGGAACCAATCGAATGGTTTCTTAAACTTATCGAGATGAGAATGCTGGAAGAAAACCTATCAAAGGGTGATTGAGCCTTTCGATAAGACTGAAAGCAAACCTATCGAAATGGCGGAATGAAGAGCGGAACTTGTCGAAATGGTTTTCCAACCTGTCGAAGAGTTTCTCCAACCTGTCGAATACTCCAAACCAAGGACTAAGAAGGCTGGAACTCGAAGCGAAGATTCATCCTATCAAAACCAATTGAACGGATCTGAGAACCTATCGAAAGGGCCAAAATGCTTAATTCCAACCTATCGAAAGCTTCCTGAACCTGTCGAAATCATGTGTAGAACTTCTCAGAAATTCAGCTGTGCACACGTTGCACTTCAGTGACCCGTTGCATGCAAATCGAGGCACTTGGTGATCGACACAACGGTTCTAGAAGATGATGCCCTAGAAAGCCCTAACTGACCCATGTGCTTTAACAAAACTCTAACAAACTCTGACGACCTTCTAGAAGGAATTTTTGGTGGGAAAAATAGAGGAGAAAGCTATATATAGAGATCCCCAATCGCCATTGGGGGGGGATCGAGATCTGAGTCAAAATTCTAGAGATTAGCGCTTGCAGAGAAATTCCATTTCCCTCCTTTAGCCCAACCATGGTTGGCTATGTCCCTTTGAGTAGCGAGGAGCCAAGTTAGATCTGTAATTTGGTAAGGTTAAGACTGCTACTGTAGGTTTCTAGCTGCACAGACTACAGATCTGAGAGTCTTTTCATTGTAGAGTGACCTTGTTTGCAATGATAATGCTGTGTTTAATGCTTTAATTAGATTTAAATCTCCTTTGGTTCCATTTGGTGATCGATCAGATTTGTGTAGAGGAGTTGTAGATCAGCTCACCCATTTAACTGGTAGACCTCTTGGATACCATCTGATCTCCCTGGATCTGATGCTCCTGTGATTCCTTGAGTCTGTGACCTGGGAATTGCAACATCTGTAGTGGTTTTATTTTTTCTAATTGAGGCTCTGGCTTTGTAGGAGATCCCTAGGATGGTCTGTGACCATTAAAGTGGACTGATCATAACCTTAAGATAAATCTAACCTCAGGTCTCAATTGGATTCATCTGTGGCAATCCATGGGTTTGATAAAGTTTATAGGATGGTATGTGACCATTAAAGTGGACAGATCATAGCCTTATGACCAGGTGGATCCTATGATTTGGAGTGGAATTTATACCCTGCAGCTGTGCTTATAGCCAGCGAAGGAATTGTGTGCTCTGAACCTCTATAGCATGATTAATTGAATCTGATTTCAGTGAAAACCAACCTCCAAGCTACTCTTCTTCATTTTCTTCTTTTTACCCTCTTCCCCTGCAAGATCTAAGCTCCTAAACTCGATCCAATTTAGCTTATGTTAAATTGTAGCTTAGTTTAAGTGACAATCCATTCCAAAACTCTCCCCTGTCTTTTAGCTAAATTAGTAATAGTAAGGGTGCCAGATCTGATACAGATCTGGAGATTTGTCATATTTCTAAACAGCCTCCCTGTGTACATTCCCTTACTCACCATTCTTTTAAAGCTTGCTACAACAAATCCTGAATACTTGCAGGTCTGTATGAGTGTGTCTGCCTAGTTTTATTGATGATTTTAGACCTCATTTGAGGGAAGGTAAACACATCCAACACTGTATAAAATGATTCACCTTTGAAATCAATTGTGAGAGTATGCCTGTGGGATAATTGGGTGTGAGATTGGACTTGTTTAGGTATTGTTGAACCTGATTCTTAAATTAATAGTGAAGTATACACTACTATGTATATAACATTCCCTTGATGATTTCAAATTAGTTATGATGAGTTTGAAAAAAAAGACTTATGTATTAAATGTGTTTACATTTATCATTTTGAAATTTCTAAAATCAAAAGGGTAAGGTATGGAATAAAGGTGAATATATTTGGGATCCAACTTGTACTGCTTGCACTTGGTTTAATCATGTTCATATGAAAGTTTGTGTGTAACTTCACTGAAAACCCTCAGGAGACTCCACTCCTCCACTAGGGATCACCTAGGGGTTTAAAAGGTTTGATGCATATACTAAATGCATATGTGCTCCCTACAAATGTGGCATTTTCTATTTTCAATAATTGTTTTTAATTTCTCCTTTGCTAAGGGACTAGCAAAGCTTAGGTTTGCGTGTGTTGATAAGTGAAAAATACCATTTTTAACCTCCTAACCTGACCTTTGATGAACCTTTGAGGTGACTAATAATGTGTCTTGAGTATGCATTGTTGTAGTCAAGCAATAAATTGCAGTCATAGTGCAAACATCCATCTAAAACTGCCAAAGAAGAGACCTGCTGCTTCAACATGTGGTCATGCAACCCAAAAGGCCAGCCATCAAGTAGTTCACAAAGCGTCAGAGCCTCAGAGCTCAATGGCAATTACATGTGTCCACATGGGCACACATGGATGCAAGAGCAGCTGTAGTAGATGAAGATTGAACCCCTCAAAAGGCTACTGTGTGCTCGACAGATGAAAGACAACACCTCAAATATGTGTGCCAGTTGTGGAAGTAAAGAACAGGATAGTTCGAGAGGTTAATTCAACCTGTCAAGAGGTTTGGGTGAGTAAATATGAAACTGTTGAGAGGTTGGGGTGTGTAAATATGAAGTTGTCGAGAGGTCCCCACATCCTGTCGAGGATTAACAGTTGAAGAAAACAACCTATCGAGAGGTTTTGGAGGTGTGTTCCAACCTACCGAGAGGTCCTGTGGTGAAAAAGTAAAGAGAGCGAGAGGTTGATAGAACCTGTCGAAAGGATTAAGCTGCAACAGAAGAAGTTGTCGAACAGTAGACTGCTACCTATCGAGAGGTCACCTAGAGATGCAGGGGAGCTCATGAGAATCCACCTACATGTCGAGAGGTTCCTCTAAACCTAGCGAGCAGTCAAAGCTAACCTCGCGAGGACTTACCTGAAGTTGCATTCATTTGCGTGAGGTTGTGTCAACCTGTCAAAAGATCAACTAGAGTTGTATAAGAAATCGAGAGGTTCGATTATAACCTGTCGAGTGGATGAATGGAGCTCAGACAGTAGTTAGATATTGAGGTTATCCTATCGACCAGTTCAACAGAACCTATCAAGAAGTCATCCAACCTGTCGAAATCCTACTCCAACCTGTTGAAATGAGCACCAATGGGACTCAGAACCTGTCGAGAGGTTCCCTAAACTTCTCGACACACGAAATGGGAACTTTTTAGTTCTAGCCACATCAGCTGCTCACATCAGTGCTCTGTGCATGTGTTCCAAGGCATGCTAACAACCCTTGGGGGTATTTTTGGAATGCATATGGGCACGAATGGGAACGCTCTAACCTCCGCACATGTACTTGCCAAGTTTGGACCAATTGGTGGAGAGCTTCTAGAAGAGAAATCAGCCACATCAGCAGTTTAGAATAATAGAATTATTTCCTTGAGCTCTGATTGGCTAAAACAGATTCAAGGATAGAAGGGAAGAGTATAAATGTAAGAGATATTGCACAGAAGAAGGATCCAACAATTGAGGGAACTCAAACCAAAGTTGAAATCCCTTTTCCCTCCAAAATTCCTTCCCTCTTTCTTCTTCCCCATTCTCTCTTTAGACCAACTAGGGTTGGCTAAACCCTTTCAGTAGCTAGGGTGAGGTTAAGAGCTATAAATTGAGAGGTTCAAGGCTCTGTATGAGGATTGGATGTGGCACAAATTGCAGATCTGAGCATATTATACTATAAGTTTGTATTGAATCAGTATATAATGGATTATAGAGTTGATTTTGATCTATAAATCTCTTGATTGCATTTGATTTCCCTTGATTAAATCTCCCTGTGGATGCCTGAGCTGGTAGCCTTGCATCCACAGCATCTGCAAATGATCTAATTATTCTAATTAAAACCTTAGGATTGGAAGAAGTCTATAGGATGATTTGTGACCATTCAAGTGGACAGATCATAGCCTTTGGATCACTCCAATTATCTAGTCTAAGTTGGGTTCTTATACCTGACATTTGATCTTGTAGCCAGATGAAGGATTGTTGCAAATCAGTTCTATGCATTACCTCTGAATCAATCAGTTTTCAATAAAGACTTTCCCTCAAGCTGCTATTCTCCTCCTTTTGATTTTAATCCTTTTCTCCATTTTCTTAAATCTATGTTTTAATCATTTCTGGATCATTTGCTTTTACCTTTAATTTTCTATTATTTTAGTAAAGTAACAACCTTAAAAAACCACTCCTCTTTCCTTTCTTGCTTTGTTTCAAACTAGGATAGGCTAGAGTGTCAGATCTGTTATAGATAAGGAGAGTTACTATATTTTAGAGCACATTTCCCTGTGGACCTACCCTTACTGACCCCTTAAAGCTTGCTGCAACAACCCTATTTCTTGCAGGACTGGTTGCCTTACCTTGATCCCATTTTGCTGTGATTTGTCCTTTAGTTTGCTATTTTTAACCCTTTAATAATTGCAAGGTAAGCAATACAGCACTAATGTAAATAACAAAAGGAGGAGACCTGATGTTCTATATATGGGGACCTTAGGGTTCGAGAAAATGACAAATTTTCGATGGGGAGAAAAGAGCAAGAACTTGTGGAAGTGTACAGGGTGGATGGATTTAGTGACAGGGAAGATGCCGTGCCCCATGCATGGCTAAACACTCCTAGGTGGGAGTCTCTTGTAAAATCACATATGAGTGCTTAATAAATATTTATTTCCTTCTTTATTTTGAGTTCCATTTTCAGTACGATTGCATGTTTGAGGTTCCGATTAGATTAAGAACATGATAGTAATGCTGTAATCATATTTAGATTAATTCAGTGGCCTTGTGAGACTGGGTTGGTCTAGATAGGGTATTCACTAACAGGCTAGGCCTTGTAGGGTAGTTATGTTGGTTCATGCAATGATACTTTGATGATTAGGATTTCCTAATTTATTTACAAAGCGACTGAGCTTGTAGCCAGGAGCGGGGGTACTGGGGATTCTTAATAAAAAAAATGGGAAGTAGAGTTTATTTTGTGCAAATATGGGATTTAAAGAGAGACTCAAGTCTGCATGTTCACATTGTTATTTCAAATCAGTCAGATTTCGTTAACAAACTTTAGAGACTTCAAAACTTTGCGTACTTTTTATAAGATAGAATTTAAAGTAAATAGGCACCAAGTCCATGTGGTTCGCCACCCTTGTACTTGCTCAAGTACATCGAACTTGTACACTTGCAAGGTTTGAAATTAAAGCGATCACCCAATGCCATGCCCACTAACATCACCTACTCCAACCCATTGTTCGATCAAACTCAACCCATATATGACTCCATGCACTCATTCACTCCTACCCCATTCCATTCGACAAGCCTGATTCATAGAATTGAACCTCCTTCTAACCATATCCATATCGTTCACTCATAACCAACTAACCCTGTCCCGCGTACCTATAAACGCAAAATCACTTTACACCCTGAACCAGTCACTAAGATCACTAAGATCCAACCTATCACCGAATTCACCCCTAAACTAACTCAGCCCATCACCAAGCTCATCGCCAAGCTCAACGCACTTACTCCTAAACTAACCCAACCTATCACTGAAATCGCCGAACCCAATTCTAGGTCAACTCATCCCATCACCAATGTCGACACACTTATCCCCAAACTAACTCAACCGACCCTTGAACTTGATGACCTACCCGCCAATCAATCCATCCACATTCTCCCTCAACAAATACCCAAATCAACTCCACAATCAACCACTAAACAAGCCCACCTATCGGTTCAAAAAGCAATTCCTGAATCCATCTATCCACTTACTACAACACCATTCGTACTTAAACCAATCACAAAGATAAACTTCGAACCTAAACCCATGATCAAATTAGTTCCTAAAATCATTGGCCTTCTCATCCCCGAACCAACTCTTGGACTGATCACCCCACAAACTTCGAAACTAAATGTTGAACCTAAACCTGCAACCAAGCCCCTTCCTTAAATCACCAACCCCCTTACACCTGAACCAATGTCGAAACTCAAACTCCTTATTGAACACATGATAAAAACCTCACTCCGCGAACTTCAGAACTGACCCTCGAATCTACTTCTACGCCCACCTTGAAACCTAAACTCACTACTGAACTTATCATCCCCCGACTCCAAAGTAGAAACTTAAACCCGTTATCGAACTTACTGCCTCGCTAATTACGAAACTGAGTCTCCAACCCAAAACCATCATTGAACCAGAACCTGGCACTAGAACCGAACCTACCGTCAAACCTAAACCGATCACTGAATACAAACCAAACATCAAGCCACAAACTATCGATGAATCTAAACCTATCCTTAAACATGAACCTATCATCGAACCTAAACCTATGATCGACCTTGTACATAAACCTATCATTGAATTTAAACCAATCGTCGAACCTTACCCGCCATCAAACCCGAATCCATCACCAAGCCTGAACTCGTCGTCAAACTTGAGTCTGTTATTGAACACGAACTCGACACTAAAATCGAACCTATCCCTATGACGCCAACTCCACTCACCTTCTAGCCAACCACCGAACCTATCAAGGAACCGATCATCCCTCCCACTCTCAAAATCAAACCAGACATAAATCTTACGACCCCGATTAACATCCAAATCAACATGCCAGCTCATGCACAGAATTGGCAACCCAGAACCAAAAAAATATATGCAGGTCGATCGAACACACGCACACCCATATATATAAACTTACAACAACAAAACAGAATCGAACTAATATACACAAACACACACAAAGAAACAACGAGGAATAAATAGAAAAGATACCCCAAAATGACCCAAACTCAAAACCAAAATATTAATCACTCCAAAAACAAGCCAAGAGACCAACAAAAACACACACAAAGACAGTCAACCCAGAAAGAAATAACAAACAAAATAAACAAAATCAAAATACAACAAAATGAATAAATTTAAGCAAAAATAAAATAAAATCAAACAAAATCAAACTAAAATCAAATCACAAAGCACAACAAAATAATATGAAATACAAAAGCAAAATACAAAAAATCAAGGAAAAATAATTGCACCCTGACTTGTCGATTATTATGTATATATATTTTAAAATAAAGTCTTAACCTATTGCAAGCTTACAATGGAAATCATAGTACTAGTAGAGGATCGTTCCCACGAGGAAGTTTGTTTATCTCTTATCTCTTCATTTATATCTTATATTTATATTCCTATCTGAAAAACTTCTATTTATCTTTAAGAACTAATAAACTGGAGAAATATGAATAAAAGAATTTGCTTTAATCTAAAGTGCATAAAATAAATCTAAATCCTCCTTCTTCAGATTGAGGTCGTCAATCCTAATCTTCAGTTGTCGTATATTTATGAATTTAAGCAATATCATTACACTATATCTCTAGTCTCCAAGTATTGGGCATCTGTTAGAGGTTATATTTTAGATGCTTGCTGCTATTTTATTGGAAAACAGTGCTGGAAAATAAATCAAAGGAAGAGATGCAAAAGGAGTTAGCAAAGCAGTCTAAAATAAATGCAGTCTTGCAAGATCCAAGGCTGCTGTAGCAAGTTTTGAGTAAGAGTTTTTCCCACAGGGATGAATTATCTTTAATCCCAAATGGTTATTTTAGTTGGCCCTCTAGATCTGGCTACAGATCTGGCAATCCTAAAAAGGGAGATTAAGTGTCACAACTAATCTACTAAAAACACAAAGTACAGTCCTAAACTATAGAAAGGGTTTAAAGGAGGGTGATGATGGTTGTGTGGCAAATAAAGATAAAATTATGGGAAGTAGACAGCTATGAGAAAATTAGCTATGCAACTCAAATCTAGGGCTGATTCTATAGGAATCTTTCTGAAGGCTACCAACACAACAGCAAGGTAAAAGGATCCAAAGTAACCCTGCAATCTAGACTCCTCTTAAGGCTATAACCTATCCACTTGAATGGTCACAGACTATCCAATAGAGGAGGTTTAATCACTTCAAGGGATTGATCCTAAGGCTATAATTTGTCTACTTAAATGGTCCCAGACTATCCAAGAGATTTCTCCTAGCAATGAGTTAAATTAGAACATGAATACTATTGTAGACACTATGTTTGCAAGGCTATAAGCACATGCATCAATAGGAGCAATCAGTCCTTAAAATTGGGTGAAAACCACCTCAAATCAAGGACGAAAAGTGGCTCTTGACTTAGCTGATTATTGCTACAAAAGGCCTGCAATGATCAACTCAAAAGTTTGTAATCTCTACAACCAAATCAGATCTACAATCTAATGATGGCATTGCAAACAGAGGACAGTTTGGTTTTGCACAATCTCTCATAAGGCTAACCAGCTCATGTGCAGAGAAGAAGAATCCATCTTAGATATGTGATTTAGACCCCTCTTAAGCTATAATCTGTCCACTTAAATGGTCATAGACTATCTGAGGGAGAGGATTCAATCACAGAGGCCCGAGACTAAATAATAAGCATGCTGCTACCACCATTGTTGCAAGGCAACATAGCTCAAACAATAATGGGGGTCTCAAATCTATAGGCATCTATGTCTAAATCCAATAGGTTTCAATGCAAGGAAAACACAGAGACTACAGATCTAATTAAAGCAATAAAACTGACAAAATTGTAAAAGAATCTTACAATCCTTGTCCTCAAAGGCAAAATCCTGTGCAACACCCAAAATCAGCTCCAAATGTTCTGAACAGTACCCATTACAAAACTAAATTAATCTCAACTGATTACAAGAGAGTTAGCGAGCAAGTGCTAGACTATGAAAGTAGTAAAAATACAAGTGAAAGAGATGATGTAACCCTAACCCTAATTTGCTTGAGCTCGCAGTCGACTAAGGTTGAAGGAAAGATAGGGAAATAAACTAAGTTATAGCTTGTATACTCAGACTCCAATGCCTTGGCTAATAGGGGAGAAAACCCTAATTTCACTATAGACGTGGCTTAGTTACATCCCTTGAATGCCTCGGGATGTGTGGGACTAGATTAGGGCCTCAAGATGAGTGCCCTAGCAATGTGGAAATCCCCAAAATATACTTGAGTATGGAATGAGAAGTGAGAACCCGAGCTTCGCAAAATTGAATTGACCATTTGGCTTCTCGCGTGGCTCTTCGCATAGTTGATGTTGTAGTTAACAAGGCATCGCAAAGATAAATTTGTAGTGATTGGTCTCAGCTTGCGTAATGGAACTTTAGGTGATTTCCATCGCGAGGGTCTCGGGTAGGTGGTCACCAGCATGGGTTTGGCTTGTTGTGCTGCTATCTTTAGCTTTGGAGTCCACGAGAGCTGCACACATGATGTTCTAAATCTCACACTCTATGCAGCTGTGCGACACATTGAAATGGAGTAATAAGGAACTGCATGAAGCCTTGATAGTAACTATGGATGAGCTATGTGAGGTTCTGCGCGAAAGCTTCAAGCACAGATGCTTGATGGTTTATGCCCCGCGAGATCCGCGTGATAACTTTGTTGAAGCACTCTCTCCTATCCTCTTCGCCAGGTGTTGCACGAGAAGTATTTGCACTGCTAGCTCGACATCTCACGAGGTTGACTCCGGGCTATTTGAGTTGCGCGACTGTGCTTTCTGCTTGGTTTGTAGCTGCTCGAGGCTTACTCTCTGGCTTTCTATTGCATTGCCAGTTCTGCTGCAGCACCTTTCTCTGTTCAGCTCTTAATTCCTCTCCTCTATCAAACTTTTGGGGCCCACACATGCATCCAAAATAGTCACCATGGTGTATACAATCATGGTGTTCCTTCAGTTCTTGGCTTGGCTTCAAATCAGCACTTATTGGCCTCAATAAGCATGACTATTGTATTAAGCAGCAACATTTATTTCTAACTACAAAACACACTAAAAAGGGAATTATTAAATGGCTTCAAGGAATAGTAAAGCAAGGTTAATAAGAGGAGAAAAATGATATTTTTCAATTCTTAACACACCTCCAAACCTAATCTTTGCTAGTCCTCTAGCATAACAAAAATTAAACATCTACTCTAAAAATTTAAATGCCACTTTCGTAGGGAGCACGGATGTATTTAGCTTACGCATCAAGCCTTTTAAACCCCTAGGTGATCCCTCGTGGAGGAGTGAAGTCTCCTGAAGGTTTTCAGTGAAGATACCCACAAACTTCTCATTAAAATAGTTAACAAAAGTGCAGACAATATTAAGTCAGTTTTTAATAAATAGAGAGTTAGTCCGTCCTTGATCTTTCATAATGTGAGGAGTTTTAAACACATGAAATGCACAGACAATTTAACATAACTTCTTACATGCATGCACATAATTTCCAATCAGTTTACAACATGAAAAATAGTAAGCACATATCCATACTAAGCTCACCATCGATTCAAAAATTAGGTTTAAACAATTCCCAATACATTCAATTTCAAGACCCAAAACTTACCGGGACTATCACTCATAAAGGAATTTGAGGGTTTTCAATTTTCACACAGGCTCAAGAACAGTTACAAATCCCAAATGGGTCTGCAAGCATGAGCATAGGCATGACATCTAATTTCTGGCATCATCAACTATTTCTCACCATAGATTAAACAGCTCTTCATCTCCACATGATAGATCATTCTAATTAGGATCAATAAGGTCTTATGACTGGGTTATACTGTGGCTTATGGGTGAAGGTTACAAAGAATGGAAGGGTGAAAAGGTTTGCAAAAGTGAGAAATTAGCAGGCGAAGGAGGTGATTCATGACTTCACCTTCTGTAATTCAGCATATTCCATCTTCTTTGACATTTTCCATATTTGAAGTGGCCAGTTTGTCCTCTTCTTTTTACTTTTTCCAATGAAATTTTCTCTTGACTCCTCTCTCTTCCTTTTCATATTTTTGTTTTTCTATTTTTATTTTTATTTTTCTGAAATGCCACCATCTTTCCAACTGCTATACTGCTGTTCTTCATATTGTGTTTCTCCTCCATTCACTAAATGTAGACCCTAGCTTGTCCATCTTCAACTTTTTCTCCTTTACCTTCTGAATTCTCAGAGTGAGGTTAGGGTTGAGTCAGGTTTACAGGTTTAGGTGCAAGTACTCTAGTGCATTTTGAAGAAAACTAGAATTTAAAGCTCAAAAGGTGTATCCAAAAGGGCAATTTACTAAGTTAGTCCTTTTCGGCTCCAACTGTCCAAGAGAAGGCCTTGATCCTTTCCTAACTGTCATGAGTTCTGTCAGCTATTTTAATTTGGGGATGCCTAACTTCTAGTGAGAAAATGAACTCTACCAGTCCTTAGAGTAAAAAGAATTGCCAAAGACACTCCTCAAACAGAAAAATTGTGTAGGCTGAAATCTTAGTAGGTATGTTCTTCCATTGAACTCATGGCCATGTCCTTACCTTTTTCTCTCTTTAATGGTTCACTAAGTGCTAACAAAAATTGAGTTTTGTTGGTGTTCACCTCATGGAAATGTTAAAATTTTAAAAGATTTTAATGTCAAAAGGTCTACAAAATTTTTAAATTTCCTCTTTTTTACAGTTTCTTAGGTGAACTTAGCTCTATTCCTATCTTACTTAAGTCTACTACACTTAGGATAACTACTTCATTGGCATAGCCTGTCATACCCCCAAACCTATGAGGAATAGTATCCTCACTATTTCAGAGATAGAACCCAAGGGCAGTAGGGTACAAACATAAAAAAAAAAATACACACAATTAAAATAATCAACACATAAACAAGAGTGACATAAGGGAAAATTTCATTCATAAAGAAGCAATATATACAATTCAATTGAAATGAAATGCAAAGGGTTCTAGAAATCAAATAAATCCTAACTAACTACATTTATAAGGCTTCATCAGCTGAATCTATATCTATATGGTCTTGAACAACTTTTCCTTCTTCTTTCTTGAGAGCAGCATCTACGAACTTTAATCTTTTAGCAGTGATGTTCCTTTGCTTTGTGCTGCTTCTTCTCTTGGGAGTGGGTGCAAGAATGGAGGAAGGCTCTTTGATTTTGACTCTAGCTACTGACGCTCTGGGATGAGGAGCAGTTGCAGGGGGAGAAGCTGCTACAGTGTAGAGAGAGGCAACTGCAATGGCTAAGTCTTTGTCTTCTATAGAAGATAGGGTCTGCTACAATACTGCAGTAGTCCTGGCATAATCCTCGGCTCTCTCTTTAACTAATCTAAGGGCCACATGAAGGTTCTTCACATTTTCTTCTAGCCCATCTGCTCTATACTTCTCCTGTTAGTATAATTACAATGTTTGCCTCCAACCCTACTTCATCTTCTTTCTCTCCATTTTATGAGTCAATTTCATCATCTTGATTTGATGGAAGAAAGGCTGCTTCATTATTGTGTTGATGTCAGCCATCCCCTTGATCACATCCCCCTTGAGGTAGGGATTTTCATTCATGGGTCTGAGGAGGGTTGAGAAAGGAGGTATGGAGAATGAGGAGGCTGATAACATGGTATTATCAACAAGAGGAGAATGGTCAACCAAAGAATGGGATGGTGTGAATGAAGATGATGGGAGTAATGAAGGAAGAGGGATGGGGGATGCCAGCTCCTCCTCTTCGAGGTCAGTTTGGGTATGGAGAATGAAGAGGCTGGTAACATGGTATTATCAGCAAGAGGAGCAAGGTCAGTCAGAGAATGGGATGGTGTGGATGAAGATGGTGGGAGTAATAAAGGAACAGGGATGGGGGATGCCATCTCCTCCTCTTGTAGAGAGCAACTAATTCACATCTGTGACATCAACTTTAGTCACTGCAGGTGAGATAGGGAGTAGGACTGACAGTTCCTCTACTTTAGGTTAGGCACATGGTCAGGTTTGGTGGTCATCTCTGCTGTGACTATGGCAGGCTCAGGTAAGGGTGATATTGGAGGGGTAGGCTATGGTAAGGGTGGTGATAAAGGTGGCTGAGTTGTGGGGGCAAGGTTTTGTAGGGTTGATTGAATGGCTTGAAGGCTGGACTGAATGGTTGTTTGGCTTTGGGTGTTTGCCATCATTTGGGTTTGGAGGGAAAGAAGGAGGCAAAGGATTTTGGGTAAGGGGTTAGGTGTGGCTGATGTTGATGACTCGAAGGTGGAAATAGGTTAAAAATGAGAGGTAGGGGCATGTTGGAATTGGGTGGATTATGGGGAATAAGAGAGAGGGGTGTACTCATACCTAATGTCACCTATGATGGATTCCATCATGGTAGAGTACCCCCTCAGTTAGGAAGGTTTCTTGGTCATGTGAATGGTCAAATGGTTTAAATGTGGTATATTGGATGGGGTTTGGTTGGTCAATGGGCGCAGATGTATCAAAGGGATGGAGCTGATTAGTTATGGGAATATGGGAGACGTTAGTGAACAAAGGTTCACTGTCACCATAGTGGAATGGAGAGGGTGGTGCCGATGAGGATTGATGTAACACAGTGGGTATGGGGTCTGGTATGGAGTATATTTCTAGGATTGGAATAGGCTGAGATATTGGGATAGTTTCCATGCGTTGGGTGGTTGTGGTTGCAGTGGTTGTTTTGGATTAGGGTCTCTTGGTATATTTCTTTTTAATGGCTGGGGTTGGTAGGGTAAATGGGAAAATGGGTTCAGTGGTGGAGGCTAGCTCAAGGATGGATGATGTGACAGTGGAAGGTTGTGAAGATGGTATGATGGGTGTAGAGGTAGGTATAGGCGTAGGAAAAGACTGTGGAGGGGGTTGGGTAGGTATGGTGGTTGTGGGTGTGAAATCTGGATGTGGGTGTGAGACTGGAGATGGCATGGGAATGGAAGTAAATGTGGAGGGTGTGGGTACTAATGGTGGAATGGGATGTGATGGAGTGGGAGAGTAGGGATGGCTTGGGTGACAGTTGTAGGGGTAGCAGAAGTGATAGCAGGGGTGACTGCTACCGATATATTAGCAGAGGTGGCAATAGAGGTGACTGCTGTAGTGACTAAGCTAGCAGTTGCTGCTTCCTGAACTGTGGGTGCTGCTGCTTTATTCTCTTTATTCTTTTCTATCATGGTCATGCTGATTTTCCACTGCTTCTTTCCACATTAAATAGGGGGCAAGGTCACTGTCTCCTCCTTCATCTTAAATTGGTAGCCGCCTTGCTTCAGCAGAGCAGTGATCAGTCTGCAATAAGGCAGGGCATGGGGCTTCTGCTTTTTTTGTACCTTCTCATGTATGTCCTTCATCCCCTCAAATATGATCTGGGCAGCATCAATGTAATGCCCCAAGGAGAAGGAATAAAGGATATCAGCTATGGGTGCCCTTCTCTCTTGCTGGTGCCCAAAGCAGAAAATATTTTTCCTCAACACTCCATTCATAAACAGTAGGCTTGGATCCAAGTCACTTTTTTTGATGGAAACTCCTGATGTTGTAATCCCTCCTATTATCTCCTTTGTGATCTCTAGAATTGTGATAGTTAGACCCCCAAGCCACACTCAAGGTTGTAGGTGGCTGGTATACCTAGGATTCCTGCTATCGCAGCTAGATTTACCAGCATTTCAAAGTCATCTATTAAGCTCAGCAGCACAGGGTTTCCATCATCACCTATCTTAATCCTGATGTTATGATAGAATAGCTGCACTAGCCAAGAAAAGACTAACTACAATGGGGGCCTGAGCAAGGGTAACAGGGAGACCTTGGTTAGGAATTTTATGAATGCAGCAGCCAAGGGTTCTTCCTCAAAAAATGCCTTATCAAAGGCAATCTCTCACTCCAATTTAATGGCAGTCACGAACTCACTTGGA
Organism: Chloranthus sessilifolius; assembly: GCA_021018995.1. Taxonomy (NCBI): domain Eukaryota; kingdom Viridiplantae; phylum Streptophyta; class Magnoliopsida; order Chloranthales; family Chloranthaceae; genus Chloranthus; species Chloranthus sessilifolius. The sequence continues at coordinate 49,184,115 of CM037596.1, forward strand.
GTTGTCAGAGTGTTGGACTAATCAACCTCCTTTCCCTTCTTCTGTTTCTTCTTTGACTTTTTTGGGCTCTGAGTGGCAGATTTGGCTTTCTTCATGGGGGCAGCCCTCTTTTACCTTTGTCCATTTGGGGGGCTCAGCCTGGGGTGCAGGTATATCAGTGGCCTCCCTAGTGGAGGCCTCTGTAATCCTCACAAACTTCGTAGTTGCTGTAGGGATGTCTGTTTCAATAGGGTTCAACATGGCATAGAGGTTTGCCATAAATGGGGCTTTGTCAGCAATAATCTCCCCTAAATTCTAGGGTTTGGGCTCTGATTTTACAACTCCAGTTGACTGTCGGTCCACTTAACTTCTTAGCATAACTAATTCCCTAAAATCCAACTACTACTGATAAACTCTAGTTTAAAGATTACCAGTTGGTGAAGAGTTGGAAACATACCCGTAAACCCTAGGGCTTAGCAATAGAAGCTGTCTCGTGGTCCAAAGTTGATTTTTCCAGGTGCAAAGTGCTCGAAATCGGTTGCTGAACAAAATGGGAGGTTTGTAAAGGGAAGAGTGGAGCAGCAAGGTCCAATGGTGAAGAAAAATGGGAGTCTAGAAAGAGAAAAATCGCCAGAGCTCTCTAAAAAAAATGACTAACAAAAGCTCTCATGGGGATTTTGAAGAGAATCCCGAGCTTTGCGAGGATCCAGATTGGATCTCGCAGAGCTCCTTTTAAGTGTAATCCGGACTCGCGTAGCAAGGAATTTGGACTTAGTGTCACGCAGTTCAAATGGAACTGTGCGAGATGCATTTTCATAGTCACACAGCTCCTTGCGGGGCTATTTGGTCAACTTGTCGCGCAGTTCTAATGTTGAACTAATTGCTTGTGCAGTTCAGGATGAATCACACGACAAGCATTTTTAGTTAAAATATGGCCTCGTGAGGCTCTACTCATTCTTTCTCATTCTCATTCTCAGTGTTGCATCAGTCCATTCTTACGTTTGTCTCAGCACTGTCTTCCCAAAAGCTCTAGACACATGGTTCATGCCCACACATTAGGCTATATACATACATATCAACAAACACACATGCTAGCTACCAATAAAATTAAATCACAGCAGATTAATCAAGGGGACGCTCAACAATTATGGTGTGCATTATATTTATTCTTTCAGTTCATGCATAAACCATAGAAAAAGCATGCACTAAATCATAGATTCAGCTTCTCAAAATACTCTAAACAAACACAAAATTAGAACAGCACACCAAAAACAAATTAAACATACATCAAATGACAGAGATCAAAATAGCACACACATCAAACATAAGTAAACATGTATGGTACACATGTTACAAGACTGTTGAACAGTCAGCAGTGGGAAGCTCTTGAAGGTGAATGGTGGCTCCATAGATTTTTCAACACAAGGCTTAAGTCTCTGCCCATTCACTTTTATGAATTTCCCAGACTTGGGATCCATGATATCCACAGCCCCAGATGGGGATGCATGAATCACAGTGTAAGGACCATCCCATCTAGTTACCAATTTCCCTGGGAATAATTTAAGCCTGGAGTTAAACATCCATACCTTTGCACCATGCTCAAAGTCTATTCTCAACAGGCCCCTGTCAAAGAATGCCTTAGCCTTTTCCTTGTAGATCTTTGAGTTGGCATAAGCATCTAGTCTCAGCTCCTCCAGCTCTGACAGTTGCAACTTCCTGTGAATACTAGCAACAGTTAGATCCATATTCAATGTTCTAATGCCCCAAAAGGCTCTGTGCTCTAACTATACTAGTAGATGGAAAGCCTTGCCCATAGACCAGCATGAAAGGGGACATTCCTATTGGGGTCTTATAGGCAATTCTATAAGCTCACAATGCATAAAAAAGCTTAGCAGCCCTTCCCTTCCTATCTGTCCTCACTATTTTCTCTAGGGTATGCTTGATTTCCCTATTAGAAATCTCTACCTGCCCACTGGTCTGTAGGTGGTAAGGTGTAGCAATCCTATGTGTAATGGAGTACTTCTTGAGCAGGCTCTCAAAGTGCCTATTATAGAAGTGGCTCTTGGGTGCCGAATCTTGAGAAAATATTTTACTTCACAAACTTGAGGACTACTTTATGGTCATTGGTCCTTGTGGTAGTTGCTTCCACCCATTTGAAAGCATAGTCCGTAGCCACTAAGATAAATGTATAACCAAAAGAAGGGAAAGGGCTCATAAAATCAGTGCCCCAAACATCAAAAAGCTCTACAACCAAGATGGGTTGTAATGGCATGAAATTTTTTCTTGACAAGCTACTCATCTTCTGACATCAGACACAGGCTTTGCAATGTGCATGAGCATCCTTGAATAAGAAGGCCAGTAAAATCCACATTGCAAAATTTTAGCTATAGTTTTGTTCTCACTTAGTAAAGCTGTTGGATTTATTGAAAAGGCACCATGGTGGTTCACACCATTGGAGCTTTTTAGCATGCTTTGGGGGCCTTGAAGACCTACTAAGAGAGAGAGTGGTGAAGCCCGATGGTCTGAAAAAGAGTTGTTGCTATAATTTTAATAATGCAAGCTGCACTTAAAGCTCATAAGCTTAAGAGAGCATTTGACAAATAGTGCTGAGACAGAAATACATCCTATCGAGCAGTGCTTTGTGGCAGCAATTGAGCCTATCAAAAGCTTCAATGAACTTGTCGATTGGTTCATAAAACTAGAGTCAGAACCTGTTGAAGTGGAGCAAAGCGGGCTTTGCCAACCTATCGAATGGTCTCAATGCTGAATACACCAACCTATCGAATGGTTGCTTGAACCTATCGAGAGGTTCTGATGTTGAAAATGAACCTATCGAGCATCCTATCAAATGGTTGAATGAACCTGTCGAGAACCTATCGACAAGGATACACAGCAGGAACCCTCAACCTATCAAATGTTTCATTGGAGGCTTTCAGTCAACCTATTGAATGTACCAAGCTATCTTCAAACCTGTTGAATGGACTCCTCAGCAGCTCTTGTCATCCTATCGAGCAGTCCCTCGATGTATCAGCTTTGAACCTATCGAATGCCTCAATCCATAAACCTGTCGAAGGGTTCCTTGGACTACAAGCTTCATCCTATCGAAATGTAGCAATATGAACCTATCGAATGGTTCACTTCAGTAACCAATCGAGCACTTCATTTATTAACCCTGTCGATTGGTTCAAGGCTAGAGCTGTAACCTGTCAAACTCATCTATGAAGCTTCCAGCAGATCCTATCAAGCAGTCCTCCAGCTTTAACCTATCGAATCCATCTGCTAAAGCCATAATCTTTTTGACAGCTTGAGGTTGCGTCAGCAAAAATCAATGGACAGCAAGGGTAGATTTGAAACTTTAATGCACACAAATTTCTGCACCTAGGTGGGAACTAATTGTTGGCGGGGAACAAACTAGCCTCAGCTGGGCACAAACAAAACCAGATCCCTATCTCTTCTCTGATTGGTTGAAACTCTCAAGCAGGGATTAAGATTAAACAGAAATCTTCGCATCTGATTGGCTGAAACTCAAGGCACATGGATCGATGCATATGTATAAATACCCATCTACTTTTGCTATTTTTCTACAGCAAGGAAAGTAGGAACAAAGGAATAGCCTGAGATCTCCTTAGCTCATTTAGGTTTAGTTTTAGGTTTTATTTTTCCTTTTTTTTCTTCCCCCTCCTCTCTCTAATCCAGCCTGTTGGATTAGATCTAGGTAGCAACTCAAATCTGTTTTATAATTGTAATTTTGGCATGAAATGTGGATCGATGCATAAACTACAGATTTGGGAACAAGTTTATTGTAAGTTGTCTTGTTTAAAGCAATAAATTGTTGGTTTTAAAGCTTAATTAAAGCTATAGATCTTGTGGTCCCATTAGATTCTCGATCGGCTCTTGTATAGATTGGCTAAGCCTGCCACATCTCTGGTAGATCTCTTGATGACCATCTGATTTCCCTGGGTATGATATGCCTGTGGGTGCCTGTGCTTGTGGCCTTTCATCCACAGCATCTATAGTGATTATCTTATTCTGATCGAAGCCATTAGGATGGAGGAAATCTATTGGATGATCTGTGACTATTGAAGTGGACAGATCACAGCCTTAAGATCAATCCAAACCGTCGGGATGGAGGAAATATATTGGATGATCTGTGACCATTGAAGTGGATAGATTATAGCCTTCAGATCAATCCAAACCACCAGTCTAAATCCGATTCTTATACCTTGCATTTGTGCTTGTAGCCAAATGAAGGATTGCTGCAAATCCCCAGCTCTTGATGTGTTTTGCAATGAAAACCAGTCCCTAGCTGTCTATTTCTCCCCATTTTATGTTTTATGTTTCCATCCATCTTCCTCAATCTTTAGATTTAGTTCTAGATTTTTGTTTTGTAGATTAATTAGATCTAGTGACACCCGAAAAGCTCTCTTTCTCCTTAGAATTTCTAGATCTATAGCCAGATCTGGAGGTCTACTATACACCTTCTAGGTTTAGATCACTACTCCCTGTGGGGCAAACTCTTATTAAAACTTGCTGCAAAGGACCTTGTATCTTGCAGGTCTAGGATATTTTAGATGTGCTGAATCCATCCTCTGTTTTACTTTGATTTTATTTTGCTTTTATCATTACACAATAATCTGTACACTGAAATTCCCCAATAAGTTTTTGGCACTGGTGTCCAGGAGTTTTGATCTAGTTAGTATATCTGAGTTTTATTTTGTAGCTTTATTGCTGTTTTTGCTTTAAACCTGTACTTTGCATTCCATGTGCTTGACTAAATGCCTGCTGCAGTTTCTGTATAGAAAACTTGTTTTACTGCAGCAGAATTTCTGATTTCTCTGAATTTTTTGCCTTCTAGCTATTTGAATAAATGCTGGTGTCACCCTTTGTAATTTTTTTCAAATTGGGGCAGTAACCTGAGTTTTTCTTTTTATTTTTTTCAATATACTTGAATAAGGTACTTCTGTAGTTTTTTTTTATTTTTTTTTTTAGATTTTTGCAGATCTGGAGCAGCCGCTAAACAAGGAGCATCTAGATTGTAGCAAGAGTAGATCTGTCTGAGTTTGCATCCCTTTTTCCTTGCATTTATTTTTCACTTTTTAAATTCTTGAGAACCAGCAATTTTGTTGTGTTTGATGTTTGTTTTGATTATAATTTCTGCTTTTTTTTTAGGCATGGTGATTTTTTTTTTACAAAATCAAAACAAAAATAAAAGAAAATATAAACATAAATAGTCATTTCTGATTTGTTTTCTTATTAATTTTCAGTAGTAGTAAATAAGGGCTCTTGTGGAGCCCAGGCTGATTAAAAAAACACAAAAAAGTAAAAAATTATAAAATCATAAAAATTTTCTCTAGATGGGCTGTTTTCCTTTGCCTTATTCATTTTCTCCCATCTGGACCTGCTGAGATCATGGTTTTTCATTTTGAAGAATCATGTAGGATAATGAGCAGTGGATCATATGTTGTTTTGAATATTCAATGGACCCACTGATTTTGATTTCCTTCGAGATTCCTGCATCATTAATGGGTTTCAACTGTGTATGAACCCTATTTTTAATATGTGCTCCCATGCTTAATTATTTAGAAATTTTTTTTGATTCATACACATCATCATCATAGGGGCCAGTCTTATGAATCTTGCTTTTAACTACATGTTAGTATTGCTGATCATTTTTAAAATCACTTAGATTCATAAGTAGCTGATTGGCTCAGGCTCTTAGGGATTTCTTATGGCATAGGTGGTTTGGATTTTCTCTTAGGATTTTCTGTTTTAGGAATTTTAGTTTAAATTCAGTTTTTAGATGGCTGATTTTTCTTTCTAAGGTTTAATGTGTCCTAGTTTTACTGATTTTTTGCATTTTTCTGTGATTATAGTTAGTTTCTAACTTTATTTTCTTATTTTTTTATCTACAACTCTGTTTTTGTATCAACACTTTTTTATTTTTTATAGCTTTGTATTCAGTTCCTTACTTTGTTTTTACTATTTTTCTGTTATTAGCATTAGTTCCCTTTCATTTGCATAGCAATTCTAGCTGTGTTTTGTTGTGTTTTTTTTTTCCTGTTTTAACATAAATTTCCTGCATTTGTATATCATTTTTCCATTTTCCCGTTCATGTATTCAGTTTTGCATTTTTATTTTCTGCTGCACATAGCTGCAATTTTTCTGCTTAGTGTTTCTTTCTTCTTTTACCTTACTGCCCCTAGTTTCTCATTGTGTAGAACATTGAGGATAATGTTCATCTTAGGTTTGGGGGTATGGCAGGTGTGCGAATGAAATGAGTTAATGCTAGTGCAACTATGTTGAAAATAGTTCTTGGAAATAAAGTGATTTCCCACTTGATTTTTGGAAAAAGAGGAAATTAAATTTTTTAAAAAAAACATAAATGAGCTGTAATTTTAACATTTTTCATGAAGCAAATGTCAAGAAATTTCAAAAATTGATGTTTAGTGAACCTGAAATAAAAGAAAACTGTGAGGATACACCACAGAAATTTGATGGAAGGCCATACACAGTGAGATTTGGGCTTGAGAAATTTTCTTCGAAGAGTGTCTTGGCAATTTTTCTGCTCTATGGACTGATTGGATCTAATTTTTCCACTAGAAGTTAGGCAAATCCAAGTTGAAACAGCTTGACAGCATTCATTGCATTGAGGACATGAAGTAAGGCCATCCCTTGGACAGTTTAAACCTAAAATTTTCTCACCTTTGAACTGCCCATACACACCATGTGAGCCCTAAAAATCCCAATTTTCTTTGATAAAAACAAAAAAAATTGAAGCCAAAACACCGTGACCTGTTTAAGTTCACCCTCAATCAGAGAAAGTAGGAAATAGAAGGAGAAGTGAGGTTAGAGGAGCAAGGTTCGATGATTGGTTGAAAAAGAGGAAACACATTTGGTGGTGTTGTGACATTCCAGCCCATAAAACCCAACAAAAAAAAAAAAAAAGCATAGAAAAAGAAAAGAAAAACAGAAAAGAAAAAAAAAAGAATGAGGAAGAGAAGTCACTTCATTGGATATTTTGAAAGAGAAGAGAAAAAGCGGGCCACTTTGACTCTAAAAATTTGAAAAGCAGATGGAGCTTTGCTGAAATGAAGAAGGTGTACATGTCCCCTCCTTACCTTGTTGATTTCTCAATTTTGAATCTCATTCCGACCTTTTATTCTTTATAAACCTCACCCATAAGCCACATTACAACCCAATAAAAAGACCTTACTGATCTGAAATAGATTGAGCTGTCATGTGGAGATGAGGATTTGTTTCATCTATGGTGAAAAGAGATAGAAAATTTCAGAAGTTTGAGCAATGCCTATGCTCATGCTTGAAGTCCTATTTGAGGGCTGCAACTGCTCTTGAGCTATGTGAAATGATGCACCCTTCTATTCTTGTTGTGAGTGAACAGCCCTGGTGAGATTTGGGTCTGAAATCAAATTTGGTTGGGGCATTATCAAAACAGAATTCTTTAATTAAAGGTGAGCTCTACATTAATTTTCAGGCACAATGCCTTGACATGAGCTGATTGATGATGAAGGAATTATAGCAGACTTTCAGGTTTTAAACTAATAATTCTTCTGTGGAAAATCCTCTAAAAATTGAATGGACATGGTGTGGAATTTATTTTATTTCACTTCAACTCTATTTTAGCATATTGCATGAGTATTAGCTGATTTTATTCGAGAAGTTTGGGGGTACCTTCACTGAAAACCCTCAGGAGACTCCACTCCTCCACTAGGGATCACCTAGGGGTTTAAAAGGCTTGGTGCATGTGCCAAATGCACCCGTGTTCCCTACGAAAGTGGCATTTTATTTCATAGGTTAGTTGTTTTAAAATTCACTTTGCTCGAGGACTACCAAAGGATAGGTTTGGGGGTGTGTTGAGCATTGAAATATGCCACTTTCTATCCCTTAACTTGGCCCATGATGGACCTTTGAGCATGTTAACAATGTCTTTTAAGTGTGTTTTCACAGATAACAACAAAATAAGAGCTTAATGCTACAATCCATACTTTTGAAGCCAAGAAGAAGGAATTTTGTGTTTAGCAGTAAAGCTGATGGATTTATTGAAAAGGCACCATGATCATTCACACCATTGGGGCTTTTTAGCATGCTCTGGGAGCCTTGAAGACCTACTGAGAGAGAGAGTGGTGAAACCCAATGGTCTGAAAAAGAGTTATTGCTGTAATTTTAATGATGCAAGCTGCACTTACAGCTCATAAGCTAAAGAGAGCATTTTCCAAATAGTGCTGAGACAGAAATACATCCTATCAAGCAGTGCTTTGTGGCAGCAATTGAGCCTATCAAAAGCTTCAATGAACTTGTCGATTGGTTCATAAATCTAGAATCACAACCTGTCGAAGTGGAGCAAAGCTGGGTTTGCCAACCTATCGAATAGTCTCATTGCAAAATACACTAACCTATCGAATGGTTGCTTGGACCTGTTGAGAGCATCTGATGCTGAAAATGAACCTATCAAGGATCCTATCGAATGGTTGAATGAACCTGTAGAGAACCTGTCGACAAGGAAACACAACAGGAACCCTCAACCTATCGAATGGTTCATTGGAGGCTTTCAGCCAACCTATCGAATGAACCATGCTATCTTCAAACCTATTGAATGGAACTCCTCAGCAGCTCTTATCAACCTATCGAGCAGTCCCTCGATGTATCAGCTTTAAACCTATCGAATGGCTCAATCCACGAACTTGTCGAAGGGTTCCTTGGACTACAAGCTTCCTCCTATCGAAATGGAGCAATATGAACCTATAGAAGGGTTCACTTCAGCAACCTATCGAACCCTTCATGTTTAACCCTATCGATTGGTTCAAGGATGGAGCTGCAACCTATCGAACTCTTCTATGAAGCATCCAGCCGATCCTATCGAATAGTCCTCTAGCTTGCACCTATCGAATGCATCTGCTGAAGCCAGAATCGTGTCGACAGCTTCAGGCAGCAGCAGCAAAAATCAATGGACAGTAGGGGCAGATTTGGAATTTCAATGCACACATATTTCTGCACATGGGTGTGAACTAATTATTGGTGGGGAACAAACTAGCTTCAGCTGGGCACAAACAAAATCAGATCCCTATCTCTTCTCTGATTGGTTGAAACTCTCAAATAGGGATTAAGCTTAAACTGAAATCCTCGCTTCTGATTGGCTGCAACTCAAGGCACATGGATCGATGCATATATATAAATACCCATCTATTTTTGCTATTTTTCTGCAGCAAGGAAAGTAGGAACAAAGGAATAGCCTGAGATCTCCTTAGCTCATTTAGGTTTAGTTTTAGGTTTTATTTTTCCTTTTTTTTCTTCCCCCTCCTCTCTCTAATCCAGCCTGTTGGATTAGATCTAGGTAGCAACTCATATCTGTTTTGTAATTGTAATTTTGGCATGAAGAAATGTTGAACGATGCACAGACTACAGATCTAGGAACAAGTTTATTGTAAGTTATTTTGTTTAAAGCAATAAATTGTTGATTTCAAAGCTTAATTAAATCTATAGATCTTGTGGTCCCATTAGATTCTCGATCGGTTCTTGTGTAGATGGGCCAAGCCTGCCACATCTCCGGTATATCTCTTGATGACCATCTGATTTCCCTTGGTTTGATATGCCTATGGGTGCCTATGCTTGTGGCCTTGGATCAATAGCTCTGTAGTGATTATCTTGTTCTTATCGAAGCCATCGGGATGGAGGAAATTTATTAGATGATCTATGACCATTGAAGTGGACAGATCATAGCCTTAAGATTAATCCAAACCCTCGGGATGGAGGAAATCAATTGGATGATCTGTGACCATTGAAGTCGACTGATCATAGCCTTCAGATCAATCCAAACCACCGGTCTAAATTAGATTCTTATACCTTACAGTTGTGCTTGTAGCCAAATGAAGGATTATTGTAAATCCCTAGCTCTTGATCTGGTTTGCAATGAAAACCAGTCCCTAGCTGTCTATTTCTCCTCATTTTTTATTTTTTTTTACCATCCATCTTCCTCAATCTTTTAGATTTAGTTCTAGATTTTTGTTTTGTAGATTAATTATATCTAGTGACACCCGAAAAGCTCTCTTTCTCCATAGAATCAGATCTGTTACCAGATCTGGAGGTCTACTATACACCTACTAGGTTTAGATCACTACTCCTTGTGGGACAAACTCTTACTTATTAAAACTTGTTGCAAAGGACCTTGTATCTTGCAGGTCTAGGATATTTTAGATGTGCTGAATCCATCCTCTATTTTACTTTAATTTTATTTTGCTTTTATCATTACACAATAATCAGCACACTGAAATTCCCCAACAATTAGCTATCACATCGATTTTAGCCCTGTCAACTCGACTTCTATTCCTCTTTTGGAGACAATTTGCCCTAAGACAATGCCTTCTTAGACCATAAAGTGGCTCTTCTCCAAGCTTAGCACCAAATTGGTCTCTTCACATATTTCTAGAACAAGGGTTAGGTGATCAAGACAGGAATCAAAGGTTCGACCGAATACTGAAAAATCATCCATAAATACTTTCATAAACTTATCTATCGTATCAAAAAAGATGGATGTTGGTTCTTATTTCGAAACTCTTGCTGCTATTTTATGAAGAACAGTGGAGAGAATAATCAAGAGTGGAAAATTAGAGATGGGTCATCACAGCAAGTCGGAAATAAATATAGCCCTGCAAGATATAGGGCCCATTGTAGCAAGTTTTGATAAGTAAGAGTTTGTCCCATAGAGAAATTGATCTAGAATCCAAAATGGGCTATAATAGCAGGTCTCCAGATCTGACTACAAATCTGAGAATCCTAGAGAAAGGGAGTTGGGTGTCACGACTACACTAAGTTAATCCTAAAGGCAGAGAAATAAAATGTAGCCCTATCCTAAAGAAATGGTAAAGAGGAAGATGGTGGTAGTGTGTGCCAAAATAAAATATAAAAATTATGAGAAGCAGGTTAAGCTAGAGTCAAAGCAGTGATGTAACTCGGATTTAGTCTGTCTCTGCAGTGTTCCTTGCTTAGACGCTATTAAAAGCCTCAACAAGGTAATAAAATCCGATTTAACCCATGCCAATTGGAGTGCTCTTAGGGCTATACTCTGTCCACTCTAATGGTCATAGGGTATCCGATAGAGTCTGTCAAATCCCATTGGTTAAAACAGACATTGCCAATCTAACCCAGGGGAGTGAACTGATCATTCCCCCAGCCACTGGGCCAAATCAAGCCATGAATACTATTATAGCACTATGTAATGCTAGTGCTACAAGCTCCCCAGATCTGCGCACAGACCTGGCCACATCCATAGGTATTCCAACCTATAAGATCCTAAGTGCTTTGCTAAGGCTAACTACTCACTAGTGCCCACAAAAAGGACCATGCAACAGGTTGAATAAGGCTTTAGCTTCAGCTGGTCATTGCTACAAATGACATGAAATGACTCAGACTCAAGCTGTAATTACTATAAAGAGATCAAATCTAACATCTTATGTCGGCTAGGAAAAACAGAGGGGAGCCAGTTCTTGTACAAACCTCCTCACAAAGCTCTAGAAGCTCATGTGCAAGGGAGAAGAATCCTTCTTAAACATGTGGATGGACACAACCTTAGGGCTATACTCTGCCCACTTGAATGGTCACAGGGTATCCCATTGGCCTTTCTATGCCACAAAGGCTTGAGAAAGAACATAAAAACTACTGCAAACAGGGATTAAGATTAAACAGAAATCTTCGCATCTGATTGGCTGCAACTCAAGGCACATGGATTAATGCATATGTATAATTAGCCATCTATTTTTGTTGTTTTTTTGCAACAACGAAAGTAGGAATAAAGGAATTGCTTGAGTTCTCCAGAGCTCATTTAGGTTTAGTTTTAGGTTTTATTTTTCCACTTTTTTCTTCCCCCACTCCTCTCTCTAATCCAGCCTGTTGGGTTAGATCTAGGTAGCAGCTCAAATCTATTTTATAATTGTAATTTTGGCATGAAATGTGGATCGATGCATAGACTACAGATTTGGGAACAAGTTTATTGTAAGTTGTCTTGTTTAAAGCAATAAATTGTTGGTTTTAAAGTTAATTAAATCTATAGATCTTGTGGTCCCATTAGATTCTCGATCGGCTCTTGTATAGATTGGCTAAGCCTGCCACATCTCAGGTAGATCTCTTGATGACCATCTGATTTCCCTGGGTATGATATGCTTGTGGGTGCCTGTGCTTGTGGCCTTTCATCCACAACATCTATAGTGATTATCTTATTCTGATCGAAGCCATCAGGATGGAGGAAATCTATTGGATGATCTGTGACCATTGAAGTGGACAAATCACAGCCTTAAGATCAATCCAAACCGTCGGGATGGAGGAAATATATTGGATGATTTGTGACCATTGAAGTGGATAGATTATAGCCTTAAGATCAATCCAAACCACCAGTCTAAATCCATTTCTTATACCTTGCATTTGTGCTTGTAGCCAAATGAAGGATTGCTGCAAATCCCTAGCTCTTGATGTGTTTTGCAATGAAAACCAGTCCCTGGCTGTCTATTTCTCCCCATTTTATGTTTTATGTTTCCATCCATCTTCCTCAATCTTTAGATTTAGTTCTAGATTTTTGTTTTGTAGATTAATTAGATCTAGTGACACCCGAAAAGCTCTCTTTCTCCTTAGAATTTCTAGATCTATAGCCAGATCTGGAGGTCTACTAATACACCTTCTAGGTTTAGATCACTACTCCCTGTGGGGCAAACTCTTATTAAAACTTGCTGCAAAGGACCTTGTATCTTGCAGGTCTAGGATATTTTAGATGTGCTGAATCCATCCTCTGTTTTACTTTGATTTTATTTTGCTTTTATCATTACACAATAATCAGCACACTGAAATTCCTCAATAAGTTTTTGGCACTGCTGTCCGGGAGTTTTGATCTAGTTAGTAGATCTGAGTTTTATTTTGTAGTTTTATTGTTGTTTTTGCTTTAAACCTGTGCTTTGCATTCCATGTGCTTGATTAAATGCCTGTTGCAGTTTTTGTATAGAAAACTTGTTTTACTGCAGCAGAATTTCTGATTTCTTTGAATTTTTTGCCTTCTAGCAATTTGAATAAATGCTGCTGTCACCCTTTGTAATTTTTTTCAAATTGGGGCAGTAACCTGAGTTTTTCTTTTTATTTTTGTCAATATACTTGAATAAGGTACTTCTGTAGTTTTTTTTTTATTTTTATTTTTTAGATTTTTGCAGATCTGGAGCAACCGCAAAACAAGGAGCATCTGGATTGTAGCAAGAGTAGATCTGTCTGAGTATGCATCCCTTTTTCCTTGCATTTATTTTACACTTTTTAAATTCTTGAGAACCAACAATTTTGATGTGTTTGATGCTTGTTTTGATTATAATTTCTGCTTTTTTTTTAGGCATGGTGATTTTTTTTTTTACAAAACCAAAACAAAAATAAAAGAAAATGTAAACATAAATAGTCATTTCTGATTTGTTTTCTTATTAATTTTCAGTAGTAGTAAATAAGGGCTCTTGTGGAGCCCAGGCTGATAAAAGAAACACAAAAAAGTAAAAAATTATAAAATCATAAAAATTTTCTCTAGATGGGCTGTTTTCCTTTGCCTTATTCATTTTCTCCCATCTGGACCTGCTGAGATCATGGTTTTTCATTTTGAAGAATCATGCAGGATAATGAGCAGTGAATCATATGTTGTTTTGAATATTCAATGGACCCACTGATTTTGATTTCCTTCGAGATTCCTGCATCATTAATGGGTTTCAACTGTGTATGAACCCTATTTTTAATATGTGCTCCCATGCTTAATTATTTAGAAATTCTTTTTGATTCATACACATCATCAACATAGGGGCCAGTCTTATGAATCTTGCTTTTAACTACATGTTAGTATTGCTGATCATTTTTAAAATCACTTAGATTCATAAGTAGCTGATTGGCTCAGGCTCTTAGGGGTTTCTTATGGCATAGGTGGTTTGGATTTTCTCTTAGGATTTTCTGTTTTAGGAATTTTAGTTTAAATTCAGTTTTTAGATGGCTGATTTTTCTTTCTTAGGTTTAATGTGTCCTAATTTTACTGATTTTTTTCATTTTTCTGTGATTATAGTTAGTTTCTAACTTTATTTTCTTATTTTTTTTATTTACAACTCTGTTTTTGTATCAACACTTTTCTATTTTTTATAGCTTTGTATTCAGTTCCTTACTTTGTTTTTACTATTTTTCTATTATTAGCATTAGTTCCCTTTCATTTGCATAGCAGTTCTAGGTGTGTTTTATTGTGTTTTTTTTTTCCTGTTTTAACATAAATTTCCTGCATTTGTATATCATTTTTCCATTTTCCCGTTCATGTATTCAGTTTTGCATTTTTATTTTCTGCTGTACATAGCTGCAATTTTTCTGCTTAGTGTTTCTTTCTTCTTTTACCTTGTTGCCCCTAGTTTCTCATTGTGCAGAACATTGAGGATAATGTTCATCTTAGGTTTGGGGGTATGGCAGGTGTGCCAATGAAATGAGTTAATGCTAGTGCAACTATATTGAAAATAGTTCTTGGAAATAAAGTGATTTCCAACTTGATTTTTGGAAAAAGAAGAAATTAAATTTTTTTTTAAAAACTGAAATGAGTTGTAATTTTAACATTTTTCATGAAGCAAAGGTCAAGAATTTTCAAAAATTGACGTTTAGTGAACCTGAAATAAAAGAAAACTGTGAGGATACACCATAGAAATTTGATGGAAGGCCATACACAGTGAGATTTGGGCTTGAGAAATTTTCTTCGAAGAGTGTCTTGGCAATTTTTCTGCTCTATGGGCTGATTGGATCTAATTTTTCCACTAGAAGTTAGGCAAATCCAAGTTGAAACAGCTTCACAGCATTCATGGCATTGAGGACATGAAGTAAGGCCATCCCTTGGACAGCTTGAACCTAAAATTTTCTCACCTTTGAACTGCCCATACACACCATGTGAGCCCTAAAAATCCCAATTTTCTTTGATAAAAACCAAAAAATTTGAAGCCAAAACCCCCTCACCTATTTCAGTTCACCCTCAATCTGAGAAACTAGGAAATAGAAGGAGAAGTGAGGTTAGAGGATCAAGGTTCGATGATTGGTTGAAAAAGAGGAAACACATTTGGTGGTGTTGTGACATTCCAGCCCATAAAACCCAAAAAAAAAAAAGCATAGAAAAAGAAAAGAAAAACAGAAAAGAAAAAAAAAAGAATGAGGAGTAGAAGTCACTTCATTGGATATTTTGAAAGAGAAGAGAAAAAGCTGGCCACTTTGACTCTAAAAATTTGAAAAGCAGATGGAGCTTTGCTGAAATGAAGAAGGTGTACGTGTCCCCTCCTTACCTTGTTGATTTCTCAATTTTGAATCTCATTTCCGACCTTTTATTCTTTATAAACCTCACCCATAAGCCACATTACAACCCAATAAAAAGACCTTACTGATCTGAAATAGATTGAGCTGTCATGTGGAGATGAGGATTTGTTTCATCTATGGTGAAAAGAGATAGAAAATTTCAGAAGTTTGAGCAATGCCTATGCTCATGCTTGAAGTCCTATTTGAGGGCTGCAACTGCTCTTGAGCTATGTGAAATGATGCACCCTTCTATTCTTGTTGTGAGTGAACAGCCTGGTGAGATTTGGGTCTGAAATCAAATTTGGTTGGGGCATTATCAAAACAGAATTCTTTAATTAAAGGTGAGCTCTGCATTAATTTTCAGGCACAATGCCTTGACATGAGCTGATTGATGATGAAGGAATTATAGCAGAATTTCAGGTTTTAAACTAATGATTCTTCTGCTGAAAATCCTCTAAAAATTAAATGGACATGGTGTGGAATTTATTTCATTTCACTTCAACTCAATTTTAGCATATTGCATGAGTATTAGCTGATTTTATTGGAGAAGTTTGGGGGTACCTTCACTGAAAACCCTCAGGAGACTCCACTCCTCCACTAGGGATCACCTAGGGGTTTAAAAGGCTTGGTGCATGTGCCAAATGCACCCGTGTTCCCTACGAAAGTGACATTTTATTTCATAGGTTAATTGTTTTGAAATTCACTTTGCTCGAGGACTACCAAAGGTTAGGTTTAGGGGTGTGTTGAGCACTGAAATATGCCACTTTCTATCCCTTAACCTGGCCCATGATGGACCTTTGAGCATGTTAACAATGTCCTTTAAGTGTGTTTTTACAGATAACAACAAAATAAGAGCTTAATGCTACAATCCATACTTTTGAAGCCAAGAAGAAGGAATTTTGTGTTTAGCAGTAAAGCTGATGGATTTATTGAAAAGGAACCATGATGATTCACACCATTGGGGCCTTTTAGCCTGCTCTGGGAGCGTTCAAGACCTACTGAGAGAGAGAGTGGTGAAGCCCAATGGTCTGAAAAAGAGTTATTGTTGTAATTTTAATGATGCAAGCTGCACTTAAAGCTCATAAGCTAAAGAGAGCATTTTCCAAATAGTGCTAAGACAGAAATACATCCTATCAAGCAGTGCTTTGTGGCAGCAATTGAGCCTATCGAAAGATTCAATGAACTTGTCAATTGGTTCATAAAACTAGAGTCACAACCTGTCGAAGTGGAGCAAAGCTGGGTTTGCCAACCTATCGAATGGTCTCATTGCAAAATACACTAACCTATCGAATGGTTGCTTGGACCTGTTGAGAGCATCTGATGCTGAAAATGAACCTATCGAGGATCCTATCGAATGGTTGAATGAACTTGTAGAGAACCTATCGACAAGGATACACAACAGGAACCCTCAACCTATCGAATGGTTCATTGGAGGCTCTCAGCCAACCTATCGAAAGGACCATGCTATCTTCAAACCTGTTGAATGGAACTCCTCAGCAGCTCTTATCATCCTATCGAGCAGTCCCTCGATGTATCAGCTTTGAACCTATCGAATGGCTCAATCCACCAACTTGTCGAAGGGTTCCTTGGACTACAAGCTTCATCCTATCGAAATGCAGCAATATGAACCTATCGAAGGGTTCACTTCAGCAACCTATCGAGCCCTTCATGTTTAACCCTATCGATTGGTTCAAGGATGGAGCTGCAACCTATTGAAATCTTCTATGAAGCTTCCAGCCGATCCTATCGAATAGTCCTCTACTTGCACCTATCGAATGCATCTGCTGAAGCGTGAATCGATCAGCTTGACTTGAGGCAGTGACAAAAATCAATGGGAATTTCAATGCACACATATTTCTGCACATGGGTGTGAACTAATTATTGGTGGGGAACAAACTAGCTTTAGCTAGGCACAAACAAAATCAGATCCCTATCTCTTCTCTGATTGGTTGAAACTCTCATACAGGGATTAAGCTTAAACTGAAATCCTCACTTCTGATTGGCTGCAACTCGAGGCACATGGATCGATGCATATGTATAAATACCCATCTATTTTTGCTATTTTTCTGCAGCAAGGAAAGTAGGAACAAAGGTATAGCCTGAGATCTCCTTAGCTCATTTAGGTTTAGTTTTAGGTTTTATTTTTCCTTTTTTTTCTTCCCCCTCCTCTCTCTAATCCAGCCTGTTGGATTAGATCTAGGTAGCAACTCATATCTATTTTGTAATTGTAATTTTGGCATGAAGAAATGTGGAACGATGCATAGACTACAGATCTAGGAACAAGTTTATTGTAAGTTATTTTGTTTAAAGCAATAAATTGTTAATTTCAAAGCTTAATTAAATCTATAGATCTTGTGGTCCCATTGAATTCTCAATCGGTTCTTGTGTAGATGGGCCAAGCCTGCCACATCTCCGGTATATCTCTTGATGACCATCTAATTTCCCTTGGTTTGATATGCCTATGGGTGCCTATGCTTGTGGCCTTGGATCAATGGCATCTGTGGTGATTATCTTGTTCTTATCGAAGCCATCGGGATGGAGGAAATTTATTAGATGATCTATGACCATTGAAGTGGACAGATCATAGCCTTAAGATCAATCCAAACCGTCGGGATGGAGGAAATCTATTGGATGATCTGTGACCATTGAAGTGGACTGATCATAGCCTTCAGATCAATCCAAACCACCGGTCTAAATTAGATTCTTATACCTTGCAGTTGTGCTTGTAGCCAAATGAAGGATTGCTGTAAATCCCTAGCTCTTGATCTGTTTTGCAAAGAAAACCAGTCCCTAGCTGTCTATTTCTCCCCATTTTTTATTTTTTTTTACCATCCATCTTCCTCAATCTTTTAGATTTAGTTCCAGATTTTTATTTTGTAGATTAATTATATCTAGTGACACCCGAAAAGCTCTCTTTCTCCTTAGAATCAGATATGTTGCCAGATCTGGAGGTCTACTATACACCTATTAGGTTTAGATCACTACTCCTTGTGGGACAAACTCTTACTTATTAAAACTTGCTGCAAAGGACCTTGTATCTTGCAGGTCTAGGATATTTTAGATGTGCTGAATCCATCCTCTATTTTACTTTAATTTTATTTTGCTTTTATCATTACACAATAATCAGCACACTGAAATTCCCCAACAATTAGCTATCACATCGATTTTAGCCCTGTCGACTCGACTTCTATTCCTCTTTTGGAGACAATATGCCCTAAGACAATGCCTTCTTAGACCATAAAGTGGCTCTTCTCCGAGCTTAGCACCAAATTGGTCTCTTCACATATTTTTAGAACAAGGGTTAGGTGATCAAGACAGGAATCAAAGGTTCGACCGAATGCTGAAAAATCATCCATAAATACTTTCATAAACTTATCTATCGTATCAAAAAAGATGGATGTTGGTTCTTATTTCGAAGCTCTTGCTGTTATTTTATGAAGAACAGTGGACAGAATAATCAAGAGTGGGAAATTAGAGATGGGTCATCACAGCAAGTTGGAAATAAACACAGCCCTGCAAGATATAGGGCCCATTGTAGCAAGTTTTGATAAGTAAGAGTTTGTCCCATAGAGAAATTGATCTAGAATCCAAAATGGGCTATAATAGTAGGTCTCCAGATCTGACTACAAATCTGAGAATCCTAGAGAGAGGGAGTTGGGTGTCACGACTACACTAAATTAATCCTAAAGGCAGAGAAATAAAATGTAGCCCTATCCTAAAGAAATGGTTAAGAGGAAGATGGTGGTAGTGTGTGCCAAAATAAAATATAAAAATTATGAGAAGTAAGCAGGTTAAGCTAGAGTCAAAGCAGTGATGTAACTCAGATTTTGTCTGTCTCTGCAGTGTTACTTGCTGAGACACTATTAAAAGCCTCAACAAGGTAATAAAATCCGATTTAACCCATGCCATTTGGAGCGCTCTTAGGGCTATACTCTGTCCACTCTAACGGTCATAGGGTATCCGATAGAGTCTGTCAAATCCCATTGGTTAAAACAGACGTTGCCAATCTAACCCAGGGGAGTGAACTGATCATTCCCCCAGCCACTGGGCCAAATCAAGCCATGAATACTATTATAGCACTATGTAATGCTAGTGCTACAAGCTCCCCAGATCTGCGCACAGACCTGGCTGACATCCATAGGTATTCCAACCTATAAGATCCTAAGTGCTTTGCTAAGGCTAACTACTCACCAGTGCCCACAAAAAGGACCATGCAACAGGTTGAATAAGGCTTTAGATCCAGCTGGTCATTGCTACAAATGACCTGAAATGACTCAGACTCAAGCTATAAGTACTATAAAGAGATCAAATCTAACATCTTATGTCGGCTAGGAAAAACAGAGGGGAGCCAGTTCCTGTACAAACCTCCTCACAAAGCTCTAGAAGCTCATGTGCAGGGGAGAAGAATCCTTCTTAAACATGTGGATGGACACAACCTTAGGGTTATACTCTGCCCACTTGAATGGTCACAGGGTATCCCATTGGTCTATCTATCCCACAAAGGCTTGAGAAAGAACATAAAAACTACTACAACCACCATGGTCCATAGGCCTCTGATCTCCCTAGATCTCACTACAGATCCAACATTACTTTCCATGGGGCTTTCAAACCAAGGGAAATCAGATGATAAGCAATAGATCTACTAGAAACTGAATGGGCTAGTCCCAAATACATGGATCCTATAGACATCTAAAGAAACCATAAGATCTTTAGATTCAATTAAGCATTAAAACGACAATCCATTGATAAACAAAAAACTTATAATGAATTATCTCCAGGCTGCAGCCTATACACAACTGCTCATCTGAATCCCAATGTATACCAAAAACCTATTACGAACTAAAATGAAACTAAACCTAGCTCTTAAAAGGGGGTTAGCCAGCAAGTGCTGGGCTAAGAGAGAAGAAAAATAAGAAAAAGAGATGATCACACCCTAATCCTAGCCTACTAGAGTTCTCTGCTGGCAGAGGATGAAGGAAAGATGAAAATAATAAACTCTAAGTACAACTTATATACTCCGTCAAAATAGCATTGGCTCTAAAGAGATTAACCCTAATTTTTCTAGCAGACGTGGCACTGTTATAACCCTTGAATGCCTGGAGATATATGCCTCAAAAATCATGCCTTGAGAAGTGTGCCCTAGCCTTGGGAAATTCTAAAAAAGTCCTTTAGTTAAGATTGAGAAGTGGAGAACCCGTGCTTCATGGGGGTGGCATCTACTTTTAGCTCATTCGCACAGCTACTTTGCCTTCACAGAGTTGCCTTTGGCTGGTGGGAAGTGCTTGCTTGCACGTTAGCTCTTCATTTGATCACGCAATTCTCTAGCGCTACAATGCTATTGCGGAGATGATCTGGAGCGCTAGGATTTCTCACTCGGTTGAGCTTCAGAAGCTCTCTCTCTCTCGCTAACTACTCACGTAGTTATGCTCCTGTGCTCGCGGTGTCCATGGTAAGGCTTCAAAGTGTGCGAGATCTGTGAAAAGAGAATTTTGGGCGTCTCTCTCTTCCAGAGCTACGCGAGAACTCCGCGAGGTGATAGTTTGTTCAGTGTACATATGGACTCGCTGTATTCTTTGCACGACTGCTTTGAGGTTTGATTTCATCGAGAGCTTTACGACCACAAATTCTGGGGACATTAACCTGTGAGATCTTCATGAGGTCATTTCAGTTGTCCTTCTAGCTGTGCGGTGTATCTGTACGAGGGCCTCTTCCATTGTAACTTTAGCTTCACGAGGAATCTCCTCAACTCAGCGAGGTCTATCTTTTGCTACGCTGGTGCATTGCACTTGTTGCTGTCACAGTCTCCTCCTTTTTCAGCTAACTTCATTCATCTACTAGACTTTGGTTAATGATGATTAGCAACAATGAGTCACCATGGTAAACACTACCAAGGTATTCCATCAGGCTTTGTCTCAACTGTCATCTTTGAGTGCATTCTATCTCTCTTTTGGGCAAAAAAGCAAGGAGTTTGTATTAAGCTGCATATTTTATTGCTAACTAGAAAACACACTTAACAAATAATTATTAGTCTACTTTAAGGTTCAGTAAAGGCTAAGTTAAGAGGTGAAAAGTGGTACTTTTCAGTGAATAACAATGGCCATCATGCATCTTTGGAACATTGCTGGTGCATTGCACAGCCCAAAGGGCATGAGACGATATGTAAACATTCCAAAAGAACACATGAAGGTGGCATTTTCCTGGTCCTCTGGATACACTGGTACTTGATTGTATCCTAATATCCATCTTGAAAGCAAAAATATTCTTGACTCGTAAGTTTTTCCAAAATTTGGTCGATAAAAGGGCAATGAAAAATGGTCCTTGCGTGTCATAGAGTTCAGTTTCTGGTAGTTAATATATACACAACATCCTGTGGTTTCACATAATGGTACTAGCTCACTGGATGTATTTTCTTTCGTGGTAATCCTAGATTTCTTTGGGACTACCTAAATGGGACTCACCCATTGGCCGTCAGAAATCAGGTAGATAATACTTGCATCTAATAGCTTTACCATTTCCATTTACACTACTTCCCTCATGATTGGATTTAACCGTCGTTGACTTTCGCATGAGGTTTTGGCATTATCCTCCAAATAAATTCGGTGCATACATATTGAGGGATCAAGCCCTTTAAGGTTGGTGATAGTTCACCCTATTACATGTTTATGCTTAATAAGTATGACCAACAACCTATTCTTCTGTTCTTTGTTAAGAGCAGATGAAGTGATTACTGGGAGAGTTTCATTAGGCCTAAAAAATGCGTACTTGAGGGTGTTGGGAAGTGGTTTTAAATCTAAAGATGGTACTTTTTCATTAGATGGTTGCAACGGCTCCCAAGAAGTGATGGGTAAAGGTTCTATCCATGGTTTCCATATTTTAGTAGTGTCCAACATAGACGTTACCTCTTTTATTTGTAGGTTTGAGTCTTTTAAATTCCTGTACCATAATGCAATTTGAAGCACCTCCTTGGATAGGAGGGGCAATGCTTCTTCTACCAATTCGTCAATTTCGACAATGCTGAAGCATTCCTCGTCATCTATTGAAGCCATTTGGTTAGCTGTTGAGAAGACTTTCAACTGGATTCACATATCTCAAAAAGAAACTTCCATTATCCTAGTTTTACAATTTATCCAAGCGTTGGCCGTAGCCAAGAATGGTCTACCAAGTATAATGAGAATTTATGATGGAGATTTTGAACTAGGTTCCATATCTAATACCAGGAAGTCAACAGAAAAAATATACTTGTCGACTCCAACCATAAGATCTTCAATTACTCCTCCTGGCATTCTTTCTGATCTATTTGCTAACTGAAGAGTTACCGAAGTAGGCCTCATTTCTCCAAGTCCTAATTTTTCATGAAAAGAATTTGATAACAAATTTACACTTGCTCCTAGATCCAGGAGAGCTTTGTTTATTGCATGGTTTCCTATGATGCAGGGAATCATAGGAATTCCAGGATCTTTGAGCTTCGGAGGGGTCCTAGCTTGTAAAACTGAGCTTACTTGTTCTGTTAAGAAAACTTTTTGCAAGACGTTGTTTCGCCGTTTTCATTTTTATGTACACATCTCTTTTAAAAATCGTGCATAGTGTAGACACCCAAATTTTTCCCAAGGCTTGATCGAAACATATGTTGAGAAGGGCGCACCCCTGAGCATCCGAAAGCATTTCTCAAACCCTTAGGAATCATCCCAAAATCCATAGGAATCATCCTGAACCCTTAGGAATCAACCATAGCCTTCCCATACCCATTAGAACCCTTCCCATGCCTGATTCGAATCCTCCTGAATAGCGGTTAGAAAGAGGAGTGCCAAAGTTTTCATAGATAATTTCCCAACCTAAGACCTATAACATTGGAAAGTAGACTTTCTCAGCTTTCTAACGAGCTAAGAATCTCCTAATTTTGAATTATACATCAAACTTTATGGCGAAAGAAGATCGCGGATTTGTAAAGGAAATTGCAAAACCGGACCCATAGAACCAGTTTTGAACTAATCAAAATAGCTGATGAAAAGAGGAGTTCCAAAGTTTTTATAGATAGTTGCCTAACTTAATGATTATACCATTAAAAAGTAAAGGTTCCCAGCTTTCCAACGAGCCAAGAATGGCCTAATTTAGAGTTGTACATCAAAAGTTACGGCAATTTAAAAAATGCGGATTTATGCAAGAAATTGCAATCCTGGCCGGGCCCCTATGTGTCTTCAACTTCCAATAGTTTGGGCTTGATTTTCCTTCAAAAAATGGCCAAAATTGACATTGGGGGTTTGACTTATGGGCCATCCCAAAGTCTCGAGTGTGTTTCTTTAGGACCTTAGTGACCCAATTAGCTTAAGTTATCACCCTATCATCTACCATTAAACTCAAATCCCTCTCCTCTAAGCTCTAAAAAACCCCAAAAACCTTAGATTGTCCATTACCTAATTTCTAGCCCAATTAGGACTTTAACCCCTTACTAATCCTCCCTTTCTCTATAAATAGAGAGCCACCCCTCTTGCTAAGGGTTGGAAAATTTTCAAAGAGAGAAAATTCTAGTGAGCTCCCCTCCCATTTGCCTCCACTAAACGCATATAATTCCAGCAACCTAGTTCATCCTTGACACCGCATTATCCACAATAAATCAGCGAGTTTTAGCTAGATCTAGCCCCTAGCCTTCTTCTAACTCTAATCTACCAAGGCTTAGATATGAGAACCCATCTCCTAACCCATTTGCTATCGGAAGCTCGCCGGGGACGCTCTCTCCCGAAATTTGGCAAGCGAGAAGGGCTCAATAGGATCGGTGTGCCTTCCGGCAAGGGGAAGTGCCACCCATTTTGCTTCTTTTTTTTTATATATAATTATATATATATATATATATATATATATATATATATATATATATATATATATATAGATAAACCAGCCCCACATAGACCCAGCGATAGTAGAGACCGCTTACGAGCGGTTTGATTGGGTGGCTAACACTTTCCCGATCGATAACCGAAGCCCCTACCCAAGAGCCTTTGGCATAGACCAGTGAATCAGAATCATTGTTTTACACTTCGGTGCTTTTAATATTGATTTAGGTTTATCGGGAGACCAAAAGTTTCGGGTGGCGACTCTTTATTTTTCACACGAGCGCATCATCGCGATGGATCGTCAAAAATTCACGGTTGCACACATAGGCAAGGACTTATTTTAATTGCTTCTAATAGAGGTAAATTAATCATCACTTCTTTGAAGATTTTTATGAGTTCCTCTAGTTTATTAAGATTTTTGTTAAAAGGTAATGGTGCACCAAAAGCATTAGGGATGGTAACTTTGGTACATAGGGTACTTCGGTTACAGATGTGGGTGTACCATCATTCTTAATTTTTTTATTTTCTAATTTTTTTAGGTTTTTTGACAGTGGGACTTCCTTTATGATTTCATTTTCTTTTTTCTTAGGCTCAATATTGACTACTGGTGTAGGACTATCTACTTTGTTGTCCATAACCTTACAACTTTGCAGAGTTTGAACAGCTTGGATATGGGGTGTAGGACTGGGTATATTTCCTTCACTCAACTTCCCACCTAAATTAGTTGCTGGTAGTGCATATCCTTCATCATTCCCTATTTCTTTCCATTGCATAGCAATTTGTTCAATTTTTGTTTTCAAGTTTGCAATGGTCTGAGAACAGGAATAGAAGTTTTGGGAAATTCGGGAAAGTTGAGATAATTCCTTAAAGCATTGACGCACATATTGCTACAGGTCTTGAAGAATCTAAACAATAGTGACATCATCATTTGTAACGGGCTATTGATAAAAAAATTGATTTGTGGCATATATTGGCTGGGAGTTATAGGGGTATTGCTGATATGCGTAAGAGTAGTTTTGTTTGGTCATCCGTGGAAAATCGTAATGGTTTTCCCACTGAGGGTCATAGGAATTCTCGAAACTTCCCGATTGAGAAGCAAAGCTTTGCTCAGCCTCTATTGGATAAAAGGGGTAGTTGAGTATTCCTCTAGAACATAAGGTGACTAGTAGCTTGGCCAAGATGGGTAATTAAGGCCTTGCATATCTAAATTATTAAAACAAAATATTTATTTATATATATTTTTATTATTATTATATATATTTTTTTAGAAAGCAGGGAGAGAAACAAATCTAAGCCTCTAGTCTCTGTGGCCAGCAGAAATGTTGAAGCTCTAATCCGTAACTCTGAGTATACCTGCAAAAGCTTAAGAAATGATCAAAGAAAAATAAAAATATAAAGAAATATAAAAAGAGAAAGATAAATATTGCTTTCTAAAAGGATAAAAATAGAAATAAAGATAAATTTCGCTTCCCTAGTAGCGATGCCAAAAACTTAACTTGTCGATTATTATGTATATATTTTTTAAACTATATTCTTAACCTATTGCAAGCGCACAATGGAAATCATAGTACTAGCATAGGATCGTTCCCACGAGTAAGTTTGTTTATCTCTTATCTCTTTATTTATGTCTTATATTTATATTCTTATCTTAAAAGCTTCTATTTATCTTTAAGAACTAATCTACTGGAGAAATATAAATAAAAGAATTTTCTTTAATCTAAAGTGCATAAAATAAATCTAATTCCTCCTTCAGATTGAGGTCGTCAATCCTAATCTTCAGCTATCAGATATTTATAAATTTAAACAATACCATTACACTACATCTCTAGTCTCCTAGCATTGGGCGTCAATCAATACTAAAATCCTATCAATACAGATTTAATCTAATCTACAACTTCCTAAAATTTGGGCATCAATCAAACTTAAGAAAATTGAAGATGGAAAATAAAAAACCATTACACTAATCTGCAAATTCTAACCTGAGTCGTCAATTTAAATTAAAACTTGAAGATGTTTACAAAGCTGTAAATAAAATCTAAACTAAAAAGCAAAGTAAAATATATCCTTCACCTCTCAGCCACAGTCGTCAGTTACTTTTGAGAAACTACAAATATCTACTCTAATCTTCAGCACTCAATTGCAGTCGTCAATTGCTTCTTGAGAAACCTTGGATATCTAATCTACTCTAACTATTTTACACTACTGATCAGAAGAAAATTCAACCTCAGGTGTCAATTGATGTGGAAATTCTTCGATGCTTATTCCTACACCAGGCTCTCTTATTTATATATCATAAGGAGTCAGTTTACAAGTTCTAAATCTAACAAAAGAAGTAAAAACTATCCTAATACAATTATACATCTAATTTTATCTTTTCTTGCTTTCTTTAATTGATGCACTTTTGAAATGTTTTTTATTTTTCAGTAGCAGAGTCCTTCGGAGTATATCTTCATCAATCTTCTCAGATCTGTGATCAGCTGAACTCCTAATTCTAGGAGACTTTTAATTCTGTTCATGATAGTGATAATTCTCACGTGATTAGCAGCAATATCAGTAAATAGGAAAGCTTCTTTTTATATAATCATAATCCTTTTTCAAAAGATCGTAGAACATGATTTCTCTTCTTTATCTGGAAAATCATAAATCACGATTTTCTACTTTTAGCTTCCTTAGTGAATTTGGTCTTTGGACGATTTTCTATTACAAATGATCGCTTTTCCTCTATGTATTGTCTTTTTAAAGAATCGTAAAATTAAGATTTCTTATCGTTCTTTAATGGCGAATCATCTTTATGCACTCAATCACCATTTTTACTGCTATTTGAGTTCATTTTGATGAATATTATCACTTAGGCTCTCTTTTATTATTTATCTTTAATATCTGAACATCAGTAATTCATTAGTAACAAACTAAAGCCTAGCATCACTAAGTTAAAGGTGATAAAATGGTAAATTATGTGACTGATCACACCCCGCAGTCCGGTCACCATAACACAACCCAAAAATTTTAGAACACCTCCCACAATCAGAACCTTAAAAAATACAAATACTAACGCTAATAAAAGTCTCATCGCAATGTGATAATGACACTCAAACAGGGACAAAGTAGCAATAAGATGAACCATTCTCATCGCACTCCCGCTACCTGTCCCACCACGATCAAAATCACTCTCCCTTGTCCCATCTCGTTACTCCACACATCGACCAAAGGCAACCTCGTCCCATAACACGCCTATAATAGTCCCATCGCAACACTTACCCACCGCATAGCCTCGCATGCACCCTCCACACACCCCATGAGCGCACCATCATCAAAACTCAGCCGCACCATAACGTTAAAGACAAGTCCTGTTGCGACGCAACTACAACCCGAACTCATCACAGAATCCAAAATCTACCAAAGAAAGAAATAAACATGGCTGCCCCATCGCATAGCCACCAAGCCCCAACCAGAAGAGAGGCTCAACCAACATCCCGTCGCAAAGAGCAAGCAGAATCTCCCTCTCATCCCATCGCAAACATCAATGACCAAAAGTACCATTGCCACAAAATGCACACACCCATCACTAAACTAAACCAACCCAAAATTCAACAAACTAGAAGGGGAGGTTCACCAATGTCCCATGATGAAGAAGTAGGTAGTAAATGTGAACATAAATGCCCCATCGCAACAATGAGCACATTCCATGGCACAACAATCACCGAACCCCACCATGACAAAAACAGAAGAGGAGAGGAAACTCTCTGATGTCTCATCACGTGACCACCACAATAAGTAAACCTCCCCTCTCCACTCGATATTCTCTATAAAATATAGTTAGATAATATTAAGTCAAATATTTTTAAAACCCGTCTCTCCTAATTATGAATCACTGTAGTCCTCCCATAAGAGACAATCATCAGTATCTGTGAGAATATTAGAAAGAGTATCCAGCATACCAAGCATCGTCTTGACAACCAAAAAAGTGTGGTCCATAAATCTCTTACCAATGGATCTGCTCAGTGACGTTTTTGAAGCCACTTTTTCTGAACTTTTACAACCGAATTGTCTTAAGTTCAAAGCTCGAATTTTCAAAACTCCTATCTATCAAATTCTCACCTCTCATCACTCCAATTTGTTCTTTTCCTTAGGAAACCAAACACTAAGCATGCTCAACTTCAAGAAATCACAAATGTACACCTGAAAGAGACCCCTGACGCGCCATTAGGGTGAGCAATGACGCGCCCAGCCTGACGTGACTTGCGAAAGCCTTCACCATCATATTACATCATGTTATTTAGTCACTTGACCTTATCTCTGGACATTCATATGATACCCCCCAATACCTCTATTATGTCAATTTCCCTCCGTTTGACTGCCCCTTACAGTAGGTCGCGATATGCGACAGGATGCCATTTACACCCACGGATGAGGATACACCTCTCGACAGCTACCATTGGACCCCGAATGCTCCTCCCTAGCTTGCGCTAGTAGATAAGAAAGTCAAGCACTTTATGTCAGCTCCTCAGTTCACACTTATGATTTTCTAAAGAAAGGAGAAGGCACCTCGGAAGAGGGGTGTCTACTTCTTTGACGCAGTCTTATTCCACATGAATGTGTTGAAAAGGGGCATCTATAGATACCCCAATTTTGTCCTCTCGGAGTATACAAACCTATTCGATCAACCTTTGACCTTGCCCAAGATCTTCGAAAAAGGATTGACCTTCTCCGAAGTGCTTAAGACCCTAAACACAGGGACTATATGTTATACATAGTATATAGTTGAGGTATGGGTTAAAATATCAACCCAGAAACTCGGACCCATCAAGGCTCAAAAGTCCCTGAATTGTGTGCATAGCACTATGCGCTTAATTCAATTACACGCAGGCCGATCTACGTGTAATTAGTCCCACTTGGACTGGGCAGAGGCTTTTGTGAACCGCCTGAAGTTTCTGATTCCACGCAAACACCCCTGCGCAGAATCGATTCCACGCATAGAACCATACGAGAATCAGTTTGGAACTGGATTGGGATTCTAATTCCCAAAGCCGCCTAAACTCCCCGACTTTGTGCCTACTTCCTTCCATGATATTGGATTCCACGCATAGCCATATGCTTGAAATTAGTTCCAGGACACCCGCCTAGACGGTCAATCCCGTGTTAATGACCGACTCAAAGTGAATTAAGTGCAGTACACTATGCGTAGAAAAACAATTGAGCGCCATCAATCATGCGCATAATTCACCTATTGCGCACATGGCCTCACACATGGAATTAACCCCATACCTATAAAAAGACCCCCCTTCTATACTCAAACTCACAAATTTAAGAGGAATATCTTCTCCCTCGAGCTCAGGCCTCTCCTAGGAAGGTTGAGTTTCTCTTTGCGGCACTAGGAGGAAGAAGCACTTAGCTTCAAGTAATCTCTTTCTAATTCTTAGTCTCTCTTTCTAGTTCTAGTTCTTAATTCCTAATTCTTAGTACTTAATTTTCTAGCTCTAGATCTTAATTTCAGGTTCTAGTTCTAGTTCCTGATTTCTTACATCTAGTTCATAGTCCTTATTTTTGGGTCTCAACTCTTAAATTCTTAATTTTTGATTCTTAAATTCTCAATTCTCAATTTAAATTCACCAATCGATTTGCCCAAGGGAGCTTACAGAGGGTATCCGGGAATGGGGCCGACCCTCTCAAGCATAGCGGGACTCACCCTCCTTTTGATAGGTTTAGCAAAAATAAGAGACTAAACTAGATAGACTTTAGGCTACCCTCTCCAAAAGTCCAAAAACCCTATAGTCTTGGGACTATATGCTAAACACATAGCATACAATCGAGTATCAGCGGGTCTTCAATTTTTAGTCCCGTTACTTTTATATCTTACCTATTTTCAAGTATCAAACAAATTAGATTGATGCATAATTGGACATATTTGAAATCTTATCGAAGTAGCTTTCCAAGAAGCCAGAAAATGTGCAATTCTGACAAGTATTGAAGAAGTTATGACCAGTTTTCGAAAGCCGCGTGAAAAGTAACGAACTTCAAGACTCCTAATTGAATTAGGAGAAGTCCCTTTATTAATTTATTTTAGAAAATAGGATTTGTTTCTTTTATTAGAAATAGGATTAGTTTCATTACTATTTTAGAACTTTATTTTATTCTTTTAGAAGAATTAGAAATTAGAGTAACACTAGGATTAAGAATTGAGATATTTCTTTTGTTTGAATTAGGAATTAGAGTTACACTTGGATTTCTAGTTTTATGCACCTATAAATAGACCCCCCTACCCCACACACCACACATCCAATTCTCAAGTTTCTCTCCACCAAGCTTAGGAATTCCGAGGCTCTCTCTGCAACACTGGAAGGAGGGAGGAGAGCTCAGCTTCAGGTAATCTCTTCGTAATTCTAGTTCTTAGTTTCTAGTTCTAGTTCTTAGTTCTAGTTCTAGTTTTTAGTTATAGTTCTAGTTCTTAATTTCTAGTTCTAGATCTTAGCTCTTAATTTCTAATTCTAGTTTCTGGTTTCTTAATTCTAGCTCTAGTTCTAGTTCTTAATTTCTAGTTCTAGATTTCTAGTTCTAGTTTATTAGTTCTAGTGCTAGTTCTTAATTTCTAGTTCTAGGTTTCTAGTTCTAGTTTCTATTTTCTAGTTTCTTAGTTCTAATTCTTAATTCATAGTTATAGTTCTTAGTTCTTAATTCTTAATTCTTAATTATTAATTATTAATTATTAGTTTCAGTTCTTAATTCTTATTTCTTAGTTCTTAGTTCAAATTCAGTCTTTAATTTCTAGTATTTACAAAATTGCCCTTAGCCTAGTCGATCCTCCTCAGTATAACGGGCCACAACCCTTTTTTTTAATTAAAGTAGTTGTAAAAGACTAAAGTAGCTAGAGTTAGAGTAGTACTAGGAGACCCACAACTAATTAGAATCAGAGTAGGATTAGAAGACCAAACTAGTTAGATCCGCACGTGATCAGTGACAAGTTACAACGTTGATAAATATTTATAGCTGGCGATCCCAACAACCCAGGTGTATATAAAATAATCTCCCTTATTATTCGCTTTTCGCCAACCCTTGCAAATGGAGTCCACTTGGGATCGAATAGGGTCATTTCTTCCAGGGAGCGAAAGGAACCCAGAAAAAGCGTATACCAACATTGAGGTGTGCAATAGGGTTGTTAGTGTCGTTATGTTTGTCAAATGATGACACTTTGAACTTGGGTGGCAAAGACACCTCAAAAAATTAACACAGATCTGAAAAATATTTGGCATGGATCTCGGTTCCTTCCAGCTTCAACAACTATTTTTAGATTTTATCCATCTATTCTTTCAGCAACTCTGACTCTTTTGATTTCAAGGCTAGGGTTGCTCCCCCTTCTGGCTACTCCCATTCATTTTGGACGACCTGCTGGTTGGTGAGTATGGGTGGTGGGGGATTAAAACTGGTGAATGCCCCTGCATATGCCCCACTGTTTCTGATATCATCCGCTCCATATTGTTGATCAACATATGGGGGAAGGATGAGATTTTCAGGTGAATTCTGATGGAGTAAAGTGGGTATTAGGGGAAGCCACCGTGGTTGATGAGGATTTTGATGACTGGTTTATGGGGTGAGGGGATGAGTGACTGGGAGATTTTGGAGGGGTTGAGTGGGTGCCGGATGGGGCCATTTCATTTGGAGGAAATTTTGGGGATTGGGCTGAGGGGATGTGTACATTGGGGATGGTTGATGGATTGAGGTGGGTTCCTATGTTGGGTTGGGTATGATGGATGTGGATGAGTATGGCTCGTGCTAGGTTGGGGAGTTGGAGAGAATGGGTTAGAAATTTGAGGAGGAATGGGGTGTGCTTGTTGGGTATATGTGGGAGATTGGGTGAATTGTGGTGGGTTTGGAAGTGTGGCCCTTCAGTTTGAATGGCCATGGGCTTAGGGTTGGGGATTGGACCTTGAAGAGAAAAGGATCGCTGAACAAAAGTATGGCCAGTGGGGTCCAAAAATTTGTCGTTAAAAGAAGAACTGGGGCAGATGTCCAGACCATAATAAACACACAGCCCAACACCAATATGGCACAATTCAAATCCGAGGCAACACAACCGAATCCAACACCTATCGAGCCAACACAGAGGACCATCAATGGGCAAGGGGTACAGATTACCCCGGAACAAAGGAGGGCTCGGTTTAACTGAGTGTTCACACCATTGGGACAAACCCTGAATAAACTTTGACCACTGCTGGTCGAAGAGGGTCTTGTCACACCATTCCAACCATGCCCACCACCAAATCCACTCCCAAAAAATTATGATCCTAACACCCATTGCAATTTCCATCAAGGGTCAGGTCACCCAACTGATCAATTCTTTCCTCTAAAGCATGTGATATAAGACCTGATAGAAGCATGAAAAATAGCCCCCCCAGGCAAATTAACACTCCAACATCCATCAAGTTTCGCTGCCACTCCTCTAGGGGGAGTAGGCTCGAGGCCCACTGTCAACATGATAGAAGTAGATGAAGAGGATTTTGATCCTTCGAAATACATCAACACCCGAGGAAACTTCATAACATCAAAGCGATGGAGTCAGGAAAATAGAAGCATAGGAGTAGTCGAGCCCTTGAACTTAGCTGATTACTTCCCCAATCCGATACCTCAAGCAGAGCCCTTAGATTTGAGGATGTACTTCCTAGCGCCAACCCACAACAATTATTTTCAAACTGGTCTAACTCCATCACCGTTATATCTGTCATATGTTGCAGAACCCCCTACCAATTGCCTGATGCCTAGTTTTTACCCATTACCCCCTCTGGCACCGATCAACTACCATTGGCCTCGCTCTACCACATCACTCCCGGTACGGTCATCCACAATTCATGTAGACCACATTTGGCCCACTTTCGTCACTCCTCCAACCTATCCACCTCTACCAGAGTTGACCATTTTTTATCTAGTTATCCTGCACAATCAACCTAGGCACCTCTGATACCCTCGTCTAACCTATTTTAGATCTCAGGGCCAACCTATGACCCCCACCAGGTCCCGCTGAATTACAATCAGACAGATATCAATGCGGGCAGTAGTAGCGAGGGGGCAGTTGAATTCATTATACGATCGGGGAGAATCTCTAAGAAATCTAAGGTACCAGTACCAGCCCAACCAGAAGAGAAAAGGGAACCTGCTGCAGTACACCCCATGGAAAAGATGAGCAGAGAACATGTGCAGGAAACATAGCCGAAAAGAATGCCAGCTCACATCACCATCTGGGACTTATTAATGACATCACCACTCTACTTCCAAGCTCTAATGGGAGCACTGAATGATGCAAATGTATCCAACAGTGTGTCCTCAGATGAAGTAGGGCAGATAATCGGGCAGGTGTCAGCTCCCAACGCCATCTCATTTTCAGACGCTAGTCTTCCGAATGAGGGAAACAATCATTCTGAACCCCTCAACATCACAGTAAAAGCAAGGGACTTGGTGATCCCATTAGGGTTGATAGACAATGGATCGGCATTGAATGTGTGCCCTTTAAAAATTGTAACCAAGATAGGGGTGGATCCCTCCACATTTAGGTCGGCCACAACAAGCATGAGAGGATTCGATAACACAAGGAGCGAAATAATAGAAGTTAATCTTGAGCTCACCATTGGACCAATGACCTTCTCCATCCCATTCCAAGTCATGGATATGAAATCCACCTTCAATCTGCTGTTAGGGTGCCCATGGCTACACAAAATTGGAGCAATATCTTCGACCTTGCATTAAATACTCAGGTTCATATCAGATCAAAAGGTCATTACCATTTTAGGTGAAGGACAGGAGAAAGGAGAAAAGGTCAGACATAGCATCGAGAACCTTAAAGTGTCGGATGTGCCACACATAGCTGAAGACACATTCTCCAAAGTTTTCAGTATGATGTATCAACAGTGGAGCCTAAATCCCTCAGAAGAGTCACCTTGAGGACGGGAGGTAGAATGACTGTAGCAATAACCATGCACCAAAAATGGGGCTACCAAAAAAGAAAGGGGTTCGGTCCTCACCTACAGGGCAGGAAAGACCCAGTCAGAGCTAGAGGCGAATAACATATCAAGTTTAGGTTAGGTTACAAGCCCATTGAAGAAGAAGTTCAGGAAGCCAAAGAGAAGGCTTAAACAATCACTGCAGCAAAAGTCAGGGGGATAGACCTGGAGGATGAAACCCAATCATAATCTCACATCTGAAGCACTTTCGTGAGTGCAGGGGTCATCAAGATAGACCAAAATGGGGCAACATAGCTAACCCCACTCAAACTGACAGCCGTTATACACCTAACCAATCCCCAGATCATCCCCCCCCCCCCCCCGATATTGAAATAGACCTAGCATCCCTATCCCTTTTTGCAGAAAGGTACCCCTGCCAATACAAACCCCTATCATAAGCCACCATAAACTCATGTTAACGTTTGAGGACCAGGTCCTAAACAAACCAATGATAAATATGATGGAGGCTAACCCTCAAAATCCATTTCGATCAAACTCCTCCACTAGATTAGGTAAAGGTGCGGCACCTAAGGTGAGGAATTGGGCGTCAATGCCCCTAACTCTGGAAGCATCAAGTGTATATAGAGACCCGCTTTTCCAAAAAAAATATGACACCAACTTCCCAAAAAAATAACCTATAAAAAGTGAGATTAACCCTTGGCAGGCAATACCATGTGTATATAGAGACCCGCTTTTCCAAGGGCTCATATTCGAAGAAAAGAAAAACCATAAAAAAATATAAAAAATACAAAAAACCTTTAAAATATGGTCTTTGAAAATTCTTGAAAAAAGTGAAAAAATGATACTTTAGTTGAACAACCTGTTCGACATGAAATCAACTTCTTTCCTGTAAAAATACAAGGAGAGGTAGGTGTTACGAGTATGGACAAAGAGGACTCAGCTGAGGAGCTTACCAATGAGCTCCTTGAACGGTATGCCAATTTTGAGCATAGCCCTACCCCGATCGTAGAGGAAACTCAAGATGTAAATCTTGGCATCGGTGAGGATCCCAGAATCACTAAGATCGAAACATCATTGTCTCCCGAGGAAAGAAAAAGCATAATTGATTTCCTTTGGTCATATCAAGACGTCTTCTCATGGTCGTTCAAGGATCTGTCTAGTCTAGACATTGATCTGGTCAAGCATGAGTTGCCACTGTATCTCAAAGTCAAGCCTGTCAAATAAAAGTTGAGACGCCTCCGGCTAGAGTGGATGCTAAAAGTGAAGGATGAAATCATAAAGTTGTACGACGCCGATTTCCTTATAGTCTCCAAATACTCACAGTGGTTAGCCAACATCATGTTGGTACCAAAGAAATATGGAAAGGTCCGCATGTGCATCAACTTCAGAAATCTTAACAAGACAAGCCTGAAACACAACTTCCCATTGCCGAACATTGACATCTTGGTCGATAACATTGCCAGGCATGGGATGCTCTCATTTATGGACAGATTTTTCAATTATAACCAGATAAAAATGTCGGAAGCAGACTGAGAAAAGACAGCATTCATTAGCCCTGGAGAACTTTATATTATCGAGTCATGCCATTCGGGTTGAAAAATACTGGAGCAGCATACCAAAGGACAATGACAACACTCTTTCATGACATGATGCACCCAAAACTTGAGGTGTACGTTGACAACATGATTGCCAAGTCACTAGAGAGAGGTGACCACCTGATAAACCTCCAAAATCTATTTGAATGACTAAGAAAGTATAGGTTGTGTTTGAGCCCTCAGAAATGTGCATTCGGTGTTATGTCAGGAAAGCTACTTGGTTTCATCGTTCGCAGAAGGGGCATCAAAGTTAATCCCATGAAAGTAAAAGCCATCGTAGAAATTCTGCCTCCATCCACCGAGAAGGAAGTCAGAGGTTTCTTAGGCAAAATACAGTACATTGGTTGGTTCATTGCACAACTAACTCCTATCTGCTCATAGATTTTCAAGCTACTATGGAAAGATTCGCATGTCGAATGGAACGATGACTGTCAGGCAGTGCTCGATAAGATCAAAGGCTATTTTCTCAATTCTCCAGTTTTGGTACCCCCAGTACTCAGGAGGCCACTCCTAATGTACCTCTCAACGATAAAATTCTCGATGGGATGTGTCCTAGGGCAGCATGATGGGACCGGAAGAAGAGAGCATGCCATTTACTACCTAAGCAAGAAATTCACAGATTACGAGACACATTTTTCTCATCTAGAGAAAGCATGACTGGCTCTTGTTTGGGCTACACAGAGGCTTTGCCATTACTTATTACCTCAAGTCTTCCTCCTCCTAACATGAATGGATCCGTTGAAGTACTTATTTGAAAAGTCGGCTCTCACTGGCTGAACTGCACGCTGACAGCTTCTCTTATCAGAGTTCGGCATCACATATGTCACACAGAAGTCGATCAAGGGGCAAGCACTTGTTGATCATCTTATCGTGAAACTTTTACTTTAATGAGGAGATCTTGTTCATGACAGAGGATGATACAGAGAAAATAGAAGAATCCTGGGTAATGCAATTTGATGGAGCATCAAACACTGAAGGACAAGGAGTTGACATTGTTCTAATCTCACCAAAAGGGTCTCATGTACCAATCTCCATCAAGATCAATTTCCCTTGCACCAACAACATGGCTGAATATGAAGCCTGTGTAGCTGGCCTACAAGCAGCTCTTGATCTGAACATAACTCATCTAGGGTCTTTGGCTACTCACAGCTGATCATATGCCAAACAACGGATATTGGAAGACAAAGGATGAGAACTTAATCCCCTATCATGAGCACCATAAAGATCTAATCGCGTGCTTCAACGATATCACTTTCTCCTATGTCCTGCGAGCAAGAAATCAATTTACTGAATCCTTAGCAACTTTGGCATCAATGATAGAAATTCCCTATGGCGTTGAAATGAAGCCATTCATTATTGGACAGAGAACCAAGCCTACCTTCTGCCTCGAAATTGAGGGATCAACACAATTAGAGTTTGAGCCTCCATGGCTCTCAGATATAAAAAACCTCCTCGAAGCATGAACCTTCCCTGAAGGGACGACCAAAGCAGACAAGCGAACCATCCAATGTCTAGCATCAAACTATGTCATCTATGGTGAGTGCCTCTACAAATGATCATATAACAATATCCTACTCAGATGCTTAACTGAAAGCGAGGCAGTGAACGTCGTTAAAGAGATCCACGAAGGAGTATGCGGGGCCCACGTCCACGGGCATATGCTCGCTAAAAAGATCTTACGAAAGGGTATTTCTGGACCACCATGAAAATCAACTGTTGCAAGCATGTTCAGAAGTGCTACAAATGCCAAGAACACTCTAGTTTGATACATGCTCTAGCCATAGACCTACACAGCATGACCACTCCATGGCCATTTGCCACATGAGGCCTCGACGTTGTCAGAAAGGTCAACCCAAAAGCTTCTAACGGACATTAGTTCATCCTCGTTTCCATTCAGTACTTAACCTAATGGGTAGAGGCAGCATCCTATATGAACATTACGGCCAGTCACGTCGAGAAGTTCATCAAGAGCAACATCATTTGTCTATTTGACATGCCTAAGGATATCATCACGGATAATGGCACTAACTTTGTGAACAAGTGCATCAAAGCCTTATGCAACCAGTATAACATCAAACATCACCGCTCGTCACTATATTGATCACAAACCAATGGAGCCGTCGAAGCTGCCAACAAAACAGTTGTACGTATCCTTGAAAAGATTATTGTCACCTATCGAGATTGGAGTGAAATGTTACCATTCGCATTATGGGCTTATCGAACGTCGATCCGTACCACACAGGGGCAACACCATTTTCTCTTGTGTATGATACCAAGGCCATGCTACCAGTTGAGGTCAAAGTACCCTCCCTTCGCATCCTCATAGAAATAGATCTACCAAAATTTGAAAGAGAGAGATCATGTTTTGAGCAATTAAGCCTGATCAATAAAAATAGGCTCGAAGCTTTGTATCACACCCAGGTGTATCAGAGGGTGCATGTGCTTATAACAAGCGTGTTTATGTTCGAGATTTAAAGGTGGATGACACGATACTCAAGAAAATCTTCCCGTCTCTCCACGTCGATCCGAGAGGGAAACTCAAGCCCAACTGGGAAGGACCTGACATCATCAACGTACTCCTCAGATACGTGCTTTGTCTCGCCATAATGCATGGAGATCACTTTCTCGAGCCAATCAACGCCGGATACGTATGATGATTCTACTCCTAAGTCTCCTACGACAAGGTAAGTATTGATAGGGTAGATATATGACTGCTTAAAGACCCCACAAAAGAGGCCATCATTTCAAAGCCAAGTAATAAAAAATGCCCCTGAATGGTCGTACCCTTCGCTACACCTGTTGAGCTATTAGCCTTTCTTTCATAAACCCCTCTTCAGAAAAGGAAGAAAGAAAAAGTGTATATACCAAACAAAAAAAAGAAGAAAAAGAGATACCATCAAAATCCCAAAAAAAATCAGAAAAGCAAAATCCCAAAAAGAGGATATCTGAAAAAAAAAAAGCAAAAACAAAACAAAAATTAAAATAGAAAAGAGAGAAAAATCATGGGGCATGTACAATAAAAATCCCCCCAAGGAAGAAGTGTATTACGGTAGTTAGAACACAATCAAGAAAAACTTTAAAAACCTATGAATACCTTCAAAATTCCTAAACATCTTTAACCCATGGCCATGATACATTCCTGAAGAAAGTTCTCTTTAAGGTCTACGAGCAGTCACTGTATCTGTTGAGTCAGCACGAGCCAAGCTGAGAGACAGCAAAAGAATTCCATCTAGCCGGCTATGACGGAATCCACATCCATGTCATGGCCTTTGAAGAAAATAATAAAGAAAAATTTTATAGGCTCAAAACAAAATGGACATGGTGAAAACTAGCAAGGGCGCCGTAGGTAAAAAGAGCGAGCTTTTGTGGACTAGGTGAAAGCCTGAAAAGGCGCTTGGGGTAAAAATGCAAAACCCATAGACGTAGTGAAAACCAGAAAGGGCACTGCGGGTAAAAATGACGGCAGTAACAGGCATGAAGAAAACCCATCTTGGGTGTTGTGTGTAAAAATATTTCAAAAGAAAAGAAACAGAAAGAAAAAAGAAAAAAGCATCAGGTATCCCGTTGGCTAGATTTCTGGGCTAGCTGGTGTCTAATCAGGCCACTCATAGTTAGCCCAAATTGGGTCCTGATCAGGTGTATCTTTAGACTGCACCGTCAAACTCATGACTAGAGGTAAAGATAAAAGGTTAACTCAATCTAAAAGGGATGGACTTTCCAACCTTAGGAAAATTTTGGACCTCGGCCCCTACCACATGAACCGGTTCAGCTATTCTCAAAATAGGACCCGTTACCTCTCCTCATGATTAAGGCATCAATATATTTATATATTTATATATATATTATGAAAATAAAAAAATAATAATATAATAGATTTCTCTTTTCCATTTTCATTTCTGTACTTTACTTGCACCACATCTCAAAAAGATAATCGGTGTGGCACCTTGTTTCTCCCTTTAAAAATTTGAAAAAAAAAACATTAAAAAAAACATACATAAAAATAAATAAATAAATACGTATATATATATATATATCAAGGGAGTTTTCATACCCCCTCACTATGGTATCTGATCTGTGTAAACAAGGATATGTGCAGGAACTGGCCATCTGCCCAGCCCAGCTCCTACTCCAGGTTGCGAACCTGCGCACGTAAGGCATCTTCGCGGACATTCTGTTCAGTCATCCATTGACCATGGAGGCCTTTGTACCGCTTTTAGGAATGATCAGTATGGCCAAGGATGTCACTCAAAGTTTCTTCCAAGTGAGAGACTTCATATTCTGCAGCGTCGGCTCTCGTTTTTGTAATATCGGCTCTCACTTGCTATTTCTCTAAGCGATCAAGTAATACCTGCTTTTCGTCTACAAGAAGCTCTATCTGAGTCAAAAGGGTTGCTTCCTTATTTGGATAGGGTCCCTCGAAATTACTACTCTCGGCCAGAACAACCCGCTTCGTAATAAATATCGTGGAGGATAACCAAGTCTCATACTCTGCGGAAGTCAAAGGAGTTTTCCCCTGCTCTAAGCGACACATATGCATCAACTGATGTGTTTCTGAAAGCATTGCTATCTTCTCCAAATCCCCTAAGGACCCCCGAGTAAAAATCATACCACACAGGGGAGGTCTCGCCGCACAAGGCATAAAACCTGAGAAGGAAAATAGTTAGTACTATCAGTCAACCCTAGAAGAGTGATACCCTCATGATCTTGGGATCGTACTATCGGGAAGGTCATGTCAAGCCTTGGAAGCCTCCATATAAGCTCCACTTCGATCAATCAAAGGCGCATCTCACGTGTATTCTTCTGAGGTAGCCTGGACCATCGGCCCAAAAAGCAACGAACAACTACTCCTTGCACCACATAAAAGTAGGGCACAAATCCCAAAATAGTAAGATGCTACCCATGCTAGACCTGAAGAAGAATAGGGCATCCCTTTAAGAACGCCACCTTCCCCTTGGCAAATGCATCAAGACCACGGTAAAGCTCGGCCATCACAAAATGCATCACAGAGCGGCCCTTTTCAAGCTCTGCCAGTACGTCGTAGAGTGCAAGAGAGAAACTCTCCCCTCCCCCCGTGTAAAAAAGGACCTCCAAGAGAAGGCATAGGTCCAAAGCTTTCACATTATGAATATTTCCGATTGGCAATTTTCGCAAACTTTCATTGCCAAAATTTTCTCGCAAGAATTTCACCAACACCTGGTGGGCTCGCCAGCAAATCTCATCTCATGATCACTTTTCTTCAAACCCAAAATCGTGTGGACGGTCTTCGCATAACCTAGTTTTGGTACCACCTTAGCAAGGCTGTGATGTAACCTCAGACCCAACAAAATAGAGAGTTCTTCAAGTTTCAGAGTCACCTCGCAGGTCTCAAAACGGAAGACATGGGTTTCCACATCCCAATGAGAAACTGTTGCATGGATAAAATCCTAAAATAGATGAACATCATGGAGAGAGGTGCGACGGGCAAGCCCAAGTTTATCCAAACCCACGAGCTCGCTCTCAATCAAGCTATCAAGCCAATGTTTTAGGAAGCTGGGCCCTATAGCAAAGGAGGGAAGTTTGAAAATATCAGCCCCCCCGGAGGGGCGGGATCATGAAGTGGGCCCATAGCCATACAAAGCCATTTAAAGTAAATCATGATCCAATGTAGGACGATGGACCAATCCACGGGAGGAAAAGATAAACAAATCAGAGCAAAATTCGAAACCCAACTTAAATTTGAAAAAAAGAAGCATTCTCGGGCCTTATAGGCCCATCAAAGACCAAAAGTGCCTCGTGTATGTTTTATATATGCAAGAACAAAATTCCCCAGAAAATGCCTTGTATATATAATATATACGCAAGGCCAAAATTCCCCAGAAAATGCCTTGCGTATACTTTATATATGCAAGGCCAAAATTCCCCAGAAAATGCCTTGCGTATATAATCTATAAACAAGGCCAAAATGACCAAAACATATATATATATATATGGGGTTGTCTCCCCTTGCTGCTTGGACCATACCCTGCATACAATAAACAATGGTTCCTTTACAAGTGTCACTCCGGGTCATGAGTCGGGCACCTAGCTATGACCACCTAACCTATTATTTTGTTTATGTGCTTCGTTTCAGGTATCACCCACATGGATAAAAAAGTTAGACATAGCAAATGGCTAAATTCAGTCATGCATTGGTTATTAACAAAAGAGGGATGAGAGCGTCACATCCAAAGGATTGACAAAGCGAAAAAATGGATAAAAAGGCATCCATTCAATTTTCAAAACACATCCAAGGTTAAATACATTGGTTACATCATCTTCAGAATCCAAAATCCAAACACAAAAAGAAAAAAGTGAACAAGCAAAAGCGGCCTCCAATCAATCCTCAAGTGTCCCTCTTCCGCCGGCACTGAGTCCTCTGATACATCATGGATTTAACCTTCCCTAGACACGACCATGCCTAAGTCAGCTGACTACGCAATGCATGCGACTCCTTCTCACGAGCACGCTAAAAGCATCATGCCAAAAGGATCAATTGGGAAAAAGCATAGGTCAAAAAAATACAGAAAGGACAAACCAACATCATACTCACCACTTCGGCCTCCCGACGATCAGCAATATGACGGTAATACTCTGCTTGTTGAATTGCTGACTCATAAACCTATAAAATGAAATAGGGAAAATATCAGCAGTGCAGAGAAAAAGATGGGGGCAAGCATGTCCCTTAAAGAAATAACAAACTCACCATGGGGACCAACTCTAGAGGAGGAACTCTAATCGCCTCGGTGGCAAGGCAGGCACGCTCGGTCACATCCTCCC
This sequence comes from Chloranthus sessilifolius, assembly GCA_021018995.1. Lineage (NCBI taxonomy): Eukaryota > Viridiplantae > Streptophyta > Magnoliopsida > Chloranthales > Chloranthaceae > Chloranthus > Chloranthus sessilifolius. Next base: position 49,226,586 of record CM037596.1, read on the forward strand.
ACAACTTCGAGAGGACTCCATCATCAAATCACCTAAAAACCCTAAAAGATCCTGTGGTAGATGTCCCCGAGGGTCCTACACCGGAAGCCGCTGAGGGTTCCGCTCCTGTCACCTCTAAAGGACTTGCATCTGTAGCCATGTCGGAATCCTCTGCCTCCTCAAACTGAAAAGAGAAAGAAAGTCAATTAGCAAAGCATAACCTTGGTAAATAAAAAAGGAAACCACTAAGCAAAGGAAAAAAAAGGGAAATACCTAGGCTCGTGGACCTCCAAACGCCAAAACATTGGTACCAGGTATAAAATGGGGGAGGATGGATCGATAAGGAAGGGACTCGTACCACTGCTGATACCTCCCATGACAAAAAAGGCCATCGGGTGGGACCCCCTTGCGAAGGAGCCCCTCTGTGAGCTCTTCAACTGTGCCCCCCAGTTTCATAACGCCCTCTCTCCCAAATAATAGGCTTGGGTAAAGCTATAGAAGAAGATGACACGACGATCAACAAACAACTGTGATTGACCAACTACAACATGGCCTAACAATGGAGAGCCGACATAAGGATCAAACACCATTTGTCCGAAAAGAAGGATCTCGTTAGTCAGGCAATGCAGTCAAACCTCAATGAATTAGTCAACAAAAGGAGGGGGTGCCAAACCTGCTTTGAAATCATCAAGTTGAACTAAGTCCTCAGACCCAACTCCAAATGCTTCATCCCCACTTCTTGTCGATGGTCCTTGTGCCAATAACTCATAAGGGGGTATGTGTACTCATCAGAAAAAAGGAGGGGGTGGCTAGGTTGAAAATGCAAATACCCCCAAACCTGAAAAGATGGATAAACATGCAAATATATATTGAATCAAAATAAGAAATATCAGAGGTGATAAACAAAGAGGAATGAAAAAGCATAGCAAACAGATTACCTCAATCACAGGCCAAAAGCCATAGATGGAGGCAAGGTTCCCAACTAAAGCTCTGGCTAGGCTGTCCATCAATATAGCATACCTGGCGCCACCCCAATCCAAGTGGTGTACATTTTCCCAATTCTCTATCGACTAAGAAGGGATAGCAAGACATGATCCCCACTTGCATTGGTAAGGATCGTCTTGCCCAAAATGAAGAGGAGTGCAATACGAGCCAGCATCAGGGCACACTTAGGATCGATAATGATATCCATTTCAAGCTGGTCTATATCAACCAACTCCTCAACCTCAAACAGATCCGCTAACCATGACAGCTTGACTTAAGAGTCGGTCATATGGGAGGAAGAGGGATAAGCCCCAATCATTCGGATAACCTCCTCACGGTCGGGAATGTGAGGAAGGATCACTATGTCCCTTCCTATCGCAATCCCCGTGATCATGGACCAATCGATGGGGGTAATGGTCATCTCGGCCATGATTGTGTGGAAAGTCATTGTCTCGGGATGAAATCTCTCCACCATCACATAGGGCCTATCACCCCTCATGGCAAGACAAGAGAGGAAGACCCCAAAACCGACCTGCTCCAGTAAGAACCTAACAACATGAGGGAGACGGGTATAGAAGCGCTTAAGGTCAAACCAGCCTCCACATAACGTAATCAAAGGCAAAGGCTACATCAAAAGAAAGAAAAATGCCAAATCTTGGGGGAAAAGGGCACCAACAAGAAAGGAATAGCCAAGAAATATATTTTCACGTCACTAGCAATCCCAAAGTTGGAGATATGGGTTTGTTGTTGGTGAAGTAACCCACTGTGGGCCGCCTCGCCCTGCATCTCAAACAAACAGTGTCATGAGCGTTGCACCTAAATGAGGCGCTCACCCTCGATACCAATGACCTCGTCTAGGCTATCCTCACGGCCCTGGTCATCATCACTTTGTTGACTACGTGGCATCCTGAAAAGAGATATATAAACAACAAGTGTTAGGTGATATAAACAAAAGGAAACCAGGTGCTTTGTTAGAAACATAAGACTAAAGGAAGGTAAGTATGTCTCACACCCATCAAAATTTCCAAGAAAAACCAAGAGAGGGCACGCTTCGTCATTTAATTTCAAAAAAAAAAACAAGAAAAACAAAACAATAAATAAATAAAAATATAATCGTTTCATTTACATTTCAAAATTTTTTGCCAAGAAAAAAATCTACCCACATATATGTCCCAACCAGGAAGAGCAAAAGTTTGTCAAATGGCACCCATTGCCCCGCATTTATAGGAAAAATCTGCATGCACATATTGATTGGATATCTGATTCAAGGGAAAGGGGTGCCAAATGAAAAAACCCCATACACACATACACGCCATAAAGCAGGTCAAAAATGATCACATTTCCATGGAATAAATGTTTTCAAAAGCCCTAATACAGTGATCAATGGAAAGCAAAAAAAAAGAGGGCAAATTACTTTAATTTTCAATGAAATCCATGGAAAATGCCCATGAAAATCAATAAGATACATCACAAATCATTCCATTTACAAGAAATCACCCAGTCATCATCTAGAAAACTAGAAATCCTAGCCACATTGGTGTAGAAATCAGAAAATTCAAAGAAAAAAGGGTTTAAAATGATTACCTTGTTTGAAAAGATAAACCCTAGGTCTAGCGGGAGACTGTGTGTTTACTCGGCAAGGATCGACATCGGAGTGATGTCGAAAGATGGATTGGATCGATAAAGCAAAGAGAGGAATGCCCGATTTGGTTTGGAGAGAAGAAGCGGAAAATAAATTTGGGAAATACCCTTTTTTCGGGTCTCTGCCCGTGCCCGCCAGTTTAAAATATAAAAATGGCCTTGCGTATATTTTATATAAACAAAGCTTACTTTTCTCAGATTTGGCCTTGCGTGTATTGTATATAGGCAAGGCTCATTTTCCCTAGAATTGAACTTGTGAATATTTTATCTACGCAAAGCTTATTTCTCCTCCAAATGGCTTTGTTTTACCCAGGGTTGGCCTTGTGGACAAGTATAAATAGTTAGTCAAAAGTGGCACACGCTCCCAAGAAAGTGAGTCGACCTCCATTCAATCCACTCGGCAATTGTGCTAAAATAAAAATATTTAGGATTGATGAGCACGCTCAAAAACCTCAAGCAAAAATTCATCAAAAACAAAGAAATATATACATAAAACATAAAATAACAAAAATATGTGGCTTGTTACATTGCACACATTCCCAAAAAGCGTTGTGACATCAATATTTGCTCCGCTCGAGCAGTCGCACTAAATTAACTTCGAGACCAATGGGCTCGCCCAAAGATCTTGAACCCTCACATAGGGGCACCCGTGTTGATCAAAATGGGGCAATCAACGCCTCATAAGATTGGTACAACCATTGGATCTTTGCATCTTTGCTTTACGCCAATTTCGAAGTATGGGCCGATCACCCTCCCGCTCGCTGGGCTGTTATGTTCAGAATGAAACTCGAACATCACGCATCATCAATCACACCATCACGGTCATGCCCAGTAATATTGCTAAGCGCTTGGGACAAATAATCTCAAGGAATGGACGCTTTTCGAATGATATGGGCTTTCTCTACTCTCCATGTTTTTTCTTTTTACCTTTTGATGTTCGAGATTCGCTTTGAATACAACGGACCCGATAGTAGTGCCTTGGGCCTCTTCGGATGTCTCTTTCTTTGGTAAGCGATCATTAGGGATCAGATACCAAAGTGGGGCATCTGTAGACACCCAAATTCATCCCAAGGCCCGATTAAAATGTACTTCAAGAAAGGCATGCTCCCAAGCTTCCAATAACATCTTGCGAACCTTTAAGAACCCTTCTCGAACACTTAAAAGGCCCAACCAGATACCTAGAACCCATAAACTGAACCCCATGAGCCCTTAGTTGGCTTGCCCCGGATAGAATTGAAGGCCTGCTTTGCTTTAGCCAAGAATTAGGCCTTGCGTATATTTTATATACGCAAGGCAAAATTTCCCAGAATTTGGCCTTGTGTATATTTTATGTATGCAAGGTATATTTTGGTTAAGGCTTCAGCTACAGGCTCTGAACTTCGCTATTTCTCAGAAAGCAGTGTTCCTAAGCCTAGCATATATTTTATATATGCAAGGCTTAGGAATAGTATTTTTTTAGGGAAATGGTAGATTTTGAAATCAGGGTTTGACTTGTGGACCATCCTGTTGTTTGAGGTTTATTTATTTAGGACCCTAATGCCCTCACTAGTTTAAGTTATAACCCTTATGCCATCTAACCCATCAGCCTATCATCCACCATTAAACCCAATTCCCACCTTTCTAAGCCTTCAAAAACCTAGAAAGCCTTAGATTAGAGATTGCCTAATTTCTAAATCCATTAGCACATAAACCCCTCATTAATCCTCTCTTTCTCTATAAAAAGAGAGCCACCCCCCTTGTTTAATGGATCTTTTGAAATTTATAAAAGAAACTCTTGCATTTTATTTCCTCATTTGCTTAAAAAGTCAGAATTTCTCAAACCTTAGAAGCTTTAGCCCATCTCATACCTTTAACATCATCATCATTCCCAAGCTCATATAATCCAAGCCTTGGTTAGCTAAGCCTCTTACCTTAACTCACATGCTATCGGAAGCTCACCGGTGTCGCTCTCGAATTGAAGAATGGTGGGGCAATGCATCAAAGGGCGATGATAGCACTATTCCACGACATGAAGCATCATGAAATTGAGGTATATGTTGATGATATGATCGCCAAGTCACAGGAAAGAATTGATCATCTTGTGAACCTCCAAAAGCTATTCGAAAGATTGAGAAAATAAAGGCTACTAAACCCTCATAAATGCGCATTCAGTGCCATTTTAAGAAAGCTATTGGGCTTCATCGTCAGCAGGAGAGTCATTGAGGTTGATCCAATCAAGGTTAAAGCCATTGTGGAAATGTCGCCACCAGCTACTAAGAAAAAAGCAAGGGTCTTGGGCAGAATGCAATATATCAGTCAGTTCCTTGCACAGTTAACTCCTATCGGCACACGGATCATCAAATTACCAAGAAAAGATTCTCCCATTGAATGAAATGATTATTGTCAAGTGACATTCGATAAGATCAAAAGTTATCTTCTCAACCTGCCAGTTTTGCTGCCACCAGTCCTTGGGAGACCACTCCTAATGTACCTCTGTACGAAAAAATTCTCAATGGGGTGTGTCCTAGGACAACACGATGAAACTTGGAGAAAAGAGCAAACAATTTACTATCTGAGCAAGAAATTCACTGATTACAAGACACACTATTCTCATCTGGAGAAAGCATGCTAGACTCTCATATGGGTTACACAGATGCTCCATCACTACTTATTATCTCACGCAGTTCTCCTTTTGGCATGAATGGATCCTCTGAAGTACTTATTTGAAAAACTGGCTCTCACTGGATAGACTGCACGCTGGAAACTTCTTCAATTGGAGTTTGACATCATGTATGCCACTCAAAAGTAAATCAAGGGGCAAGCACTCGCTAATCATCTCGTTGAGAATCCCTTACGTGATTATGAGCCTTTGAGAACCAAGTCCTGATGAAGTCATCTTGTTCATGATAGAGGATGATAGAGAGGAGGCAGAAGATTCCTAGGTAATGCACTTCGACGGGGCATCGAATGCTAAAGGTCAAGGAGTCAGCATTGTTCTAATCTCGCCAAAAAGGTCCCACATACCAATCTCTATCAAGCTTAATTATCCATACACTAACAACATGGCCGAATATGAAGCCTACATAGTTGGCTTACCAGCAACTCTTGATCTGAACATAACTAATCTCAGGGTATTTAACAACTCACAGCTAATCATATGCCAGACAAATGGAGATTGGAAGACGAAAGATGAGAAGTTAATCCCGTAGCATGAGCACCTCAAGGAGTTGATAACATACTTCAATGATGTTACGTTATCCTATCTCATGCGAGTAAGAAATCACTTTACCAATGCACTAGCAATGCTTGCATCAATGGTCAAAGTTCTATATTTTATTGAAATGAAACCAATCATGATTGGATGGAGAAATAAGCCAGCCTTTTTCCTCCAGATCGAAGGATCAATAAAGCCAGATGATGAGACTCCATGGATCTCAGAGATTGAGAATTTCCTCGAAACTCGAGCTTTCCCTAAGGGACATCCAAGACAGACAAGTGGACCATCCAATGCTTAGCGGCAAATTACGTCATCTGTGGCGAGTTTCTCTACAAGCCATCATATAAAATCATCTTACTCAGGTGCTTAATTGAAAGCGAGGCAACCAACGTCATGAAAGAGATCCATGGAGTGTATGTGAATCAGAGCCTTCTGCGAACAATACAAGGACATCATCACTTACAATGACACCAACTTTGCGAACAAGTGCATTAGAGCCTTTTGCGAGCAATACAAAATCAAGCACCATCGCTCGTCACTATATCGGCCGTAAACCAACAGAGTCGTCGAAGCTGCTAATAAGACACTTGCTTGCATCCTTGAGAAGATGGTTGTCACATACCGAGATTTGAGTGAAATGCTACCCTTCGCACTATGGGCCTATTGAATGTCGATCCATACTGCTATAGGGGCAACACCATTTTCCCTTATATATGAAATCGAGGCAGTGCAGCAGTTGAAGTCAAAGTACCCTCACTACATAACCTCATTGAGTCTGGTCAATCCAAGGCTAAAAGAGAAAAATCTCATTTCGAGCAGTTGAACCTGATTAACAAGAAGAGGCTCCAAGCTTTGTGTCACACCCAGGTCTACCAAGAAAGAATCGCATGCACTTCACTCCAAAGAAGTACTCCCTAGGTACTTGCTCCGCCTCGCCACCGTGGATGGAGATCAATTTCCTGAGCCGATCAATGTTGGATACGTATGCCGATTCTACTCCTAGTTGTAGACACCCCAATTTTGCCCTCTCGGAGTATACAAATCTATTTGATCAACCTTTGACCCTTCCCATGATCTCCATATAAGGGCTGACCCGAGATGTACTGAAACAATAGCATATGGTTGAGACCCGAGATGAAACAATAGCTCTGAGGCTCTGACCTGACACGACTTGAGAAGACCTCGAATTCTGCACATATATAGATGCACGAAACTCGATTGCATGCGTGGAAACCCGAGCGCAATTGGTCCCACATGGACCGTGCCCACTCTTCTCGCGGACCGCCTTAGGAACCAAATTATGAGCAAGTACCTATGCGCTTAATTTGATTACACGCAGGCTCGACTGAACAGAATCAGTCCCACTTGGACTGGAACCTGCTTTCCACAGACCGCCCAAAGACCCCGATCCCACACACACAAAGGTACACGGAATCGATTCTGCGTGATCCCATTCACGCGAAATCAATCCAGATGCGAACTGGGATTCTAATTCCCAGGATCGACCAAATTCCCCGATCTCACACAGAGGCCTCTAGCAGAATTGGATTCCTTGCATAACCACTTGCGCAGAATTAGTTCCAAAGTACACTGGAACTAGGATGCCCCTCTCGACCGGTCACTCCCTAGTTAGTGACCAACTTAAAGTGAATTAAGTGCTAATACACATACAAGGAATTCAATTAAGGACCACCGATGATGCGTAGAATTGGCCTACTCCACACATGGCCACACACACGAAATTAACCTGATACCTATAAAAAGAACCCCCTTCCAAGCCCAAACAGAACAATTTCAATAGAAATCTCTCCCCCCTTGAGCTCAAGCCTCTCCCAAGATAAAGTCCTTTCTTTCTGCTGCCCTGGAAGGAGGAAGAAGCACATGGCTTCAAGTAATCTCTTTCTAGTTCTTAATTTCTAGTTCCAGCTCCTAGGTTTCAAGTTCAAGATCTTTAGGCTTTAATTTCTAGTTCTTAGTTTTCAAACTTAATTTCTAGTTCATGGTTCTAGCTCATAGTTCTAGATCCAAGGTTTTAATTCTAAAATTCTAAATTCTTAATCTTCAAATTCTTAATTTTGATCCTTAAATTCTTAATTCTTAGTTCAAATTCAGTCTTTAATATTTACAAAATCTCCTTAGCCAACCAATTTTCCCAAGGGAGCTTAGAGAGGGTACTCGGGAACGGGGTCGATCCTCCTTAGCATAACAAGCCACAACCCCCTTTTTCCTAGTTAGAGTAGTATTAGGAGGCTAAGTTAATTAGAATTAGAGTAGTATTATGAGATTAAATTAATTAGAATCAAAGTAACATTGGGAGACTAAAATAATCCAAGTTAGAATAGTACAAGGAAACCCGCAACCAGTCAAACCTAGAGCAGGATAAGAGATAAAGTTGACTGGACTTAGAGCATGATTAGAAAGCTAGGCAACATAGACTACAGCTGTTGGAGTTGGTCGGCCAACCTTTAATAAAGGAGTTAACCCACACTCCGTAAAGTGTGATTAGTGATGTATTACAGCGTCGATATCTGTACCTGGCGATCAGATCAACCCAGGTACTTCCCCTTTAGAAATTGTGCCTTTATTTCAGCAATTAATATTTCTTAGTTTATTATTCCATCGTCCCTAGCCAGAGTCCACAGCACTAAATTGGGCCACTTATTCCCAGGACCGAAAGGATTCCAAAAAAAGTGTGTACCAACAGACTGGCAATCGCGATGGGACTCTTTTATGCTAAAGTAGTTTTTTCCTAGTTTAATTTTCTCCTTAGCTTAGTTTAGTTTTATTTCCTTTTTCGCCTCATCACTTCCCCACACATGCTCACCCTCTCGAGAGCTCCCCGAGGGTTTATCAATATCCACTAGAGGTTATAAATGCCAGGGATATGCAAAATAAAGTTAACTAGCACTGGTAATCCACCACTATGGGAATACAACGATAACCCTATATATGATGTTGAACAGCCCTATGACTCACCCCCATGTCACCCTGAGGTTGATATGGTCGGTGACCAAGAACACGCTTTCATGCTCCCGAGCATTGGCAGCAACCACAGAGGGAAAGACAGTAGTTTCGGGGAGAATTTCTCCGCCTGACAACTCGTAGAGCTCAGTGTTTAGAGATTACAAAAAGGAGACGAGGAAGTCGAAGAATTGCTTCGAGACATGGTTGCCGCTTACGAAACTATCGAAGAGCAGTAAGACTAGGATGAGCGAGAACGACAAAAAGAGGAGAGGCTGCCACCTACTCCAAGCATGATATCAGCCCATGCATCACCACGAAGGCGGATGACTCGCACCCTTTTTTATGACAATCACCAAAACCGGGTTCACCCCCGAACTACTCAGAAAGATGCCACTGTAAAAATAGAGGACCTTCCTAAGATGCTCAATGAATACATGGCTAAGAAATCTTCTTGCCTTATCATTCGTGTTTGATAGTTTCCGTCGGGATCTCGAGTTCAACTTACTTACCGGATTCAAACCACCAAAGTTCAGTAAGTACAACGGTACAAGAAATCTGATTCACCATCTGGCATTATTCTGCAATGACTGTCGACCTATTAGTGACAATCAAGGGCTCCTGATACACTACTTCCATAGATCATTAGAAGGAGAAGCTTTCGATTGGTTCGTCAGACTCCCACTTCACAAGATCAATACGTTCAACGATCTGACTAGAAAATTATTGGACCAATATAAAACTTGATACAAAAAGCAATTAGTCTCAGTGACTTGATGACAACGAAATAAGAACCCTAGGAGGACTTCACAGATTATGTAGCACGTTGGAGGAAACTCGGGGCCCGCACTGGAAGCCAGATGAAGGAGAGAGACGCAATCAAAATTATCAAAGACAACATCAAGGAGTCGCTCTGAAGTGCCCTTATTATAAGAGATTGCTTGGACTTCGCTCCACTTCACCTATGCGCCAACTGCATCCCGCGGCATATTAACGGAGGAGGCCTCACCTTTTCAATAATCACATCAAAAGTCACCGCTTACAGTGTCTCAAAGCTGAAGAACAACAAGAAGGACTCCGACTCTGAGCAGGTCAACACAATTGTCAACCAAGGGCAGAACTCTGGAAATGGAAATTACCAACCGAGGAATTCTTCTCATAATCATTACTAGAATGAGAATCAATAGCGGTACCCTAACCAGAACCCGAACCAATACGCAAATTGAAACCAGTACTCTAACCAAACTACCCACCAGAACTAAAATGCCTCCCAAAATTGGTCAGCTAACCCTCAGAGTTATAACAATGTACCCCCACCCCAGAACTTTAATCAGCAACCCAGGGCCCCTGCCACTCCCTAATACCATCCCCAACATCTTTTGCCTCCTCAGTAATCAAAATCTCATTCGATTCCCGCCAAAACGACCCCGGCCCTGGCCCACAAACTTACACTACAATAAGTTCTACGCTTTCTATTAATTTACAAGACAAAACTTAGAAGACTGCTGGGTTTTACAGGATATGATCTATGACATGAATGATCGAAACCACATCGACTGGGAGTCTCTTTGAAATTCTAACTAGAACAACAATCAGCCCCTGCAAAACTTAGGGATCATCAATAATCCCATGCCCAATCATAACTAGGGGTCGGTCGCCCACATCACTAAGGTAGATCTCTCAGGTCGATGCCCTTTCTAGCCTTCTACCTCCATCACCCGCATCAGTCCCTCGGATACCCTGACTAAGCCAATCGAACCTTTGAGGCCTCCCGTCACACACCCACATCCTTCAACCCTGATTACTCGGATCCCTCCACCAAATCCTCCACCATATCCAGCCATTACTCAGATTCGAGTCCAGTCATTCAAAACTCGAAGATCAAACCCCCAACCCGTAGAACCTCCAACTCCCCCAAATACTAAGAAAACCTAGCCACCGCTTCCTCTATGTGACTCCGAGCCTAACGACACAGACAATGTTCTTCAAACGGCAAACCAAATCTTAGCATGGGTAGATAGCCTCTCCCAAAACACTTCGAGTCAAGGACACGAGACTGCAATTGAACGTCAGCCAGACGAAGAAATGAGTGAACAAATGGGAGAACTCGATGAGGAGGAGGCACTGATCTCCACCTTCTTAGAAGAGGTAAGACTACACACAGTACCTCCCACCATGGAATGGCATAGTTCCACTGTGTATCCCTTCTTCAAATTTCACCCCCTTTATGATAAACATTACAATGAGCTCGTCAACGCTAGTTACGACATGACTCAAGGATCAACAGCCGACCTGCCCAGTCCTTAAATCCTGAACCAATTACCCACCACCGCCATTCTCCTGAGAGAAGCATAACATAGGCGCTCAGCCATAAGAAAGAATAACAAGAGAAAGGGAAGCAAACTTACCTCCCCTTCTCATGTAATTCCCTTGCCTCCAGCTTTGGCACCAACGCCTCAACCACCTCATCCGAACATAAACAAATCCCACCGACTCGAGAAGGAGCCATACCAGCACAAATATCGATACTTGAGCTCATCAATAAATCATCAGACCACCATCGATTGTTAATAAGAGCGTTGGACGAAGCACACGGGGATGAAGATACCACCCTAGATGAGTTGTAGAAGATTACTTCAGCTATGCCTCAACCTCCAGCACTTACCTTTAAGGATGCCGACATGCCTAAAGAATCGCCACACAAAAGCTCGACCCCTATCTACTTAACGGTCATAATCCGAGGATTCTCAGTGCCTCATGTATTGGTTGACACCACAGCAGGACTCAACATCTGCCCGATAACGACACTCAAAACACTCGAGTATATCGAGTAGGACATAAGGTCTTCATCCTTATCCCTCATTGTGTATGATGCCTCTAGGCGTTTCGTCAAAGGAATTATCAAACTACAAGTCCGCCATGGGTTAGTCACCAGGGATGTTACATTCCACGTTTCTGACTCTTCTAGCACTTATAACCTAATACTAGGAAGGAAGTGGTTGGAATTTATGAAGACTGTGGCGTCTACATACCACCAGTGCGTTAAGTTCCCCCACAAGGATTCTATCGTTAGGATATATGCTGATGCACCCCTTCAGGAAATAAATACCGATTACATGCCGAGCATTCTGATAGTGCATGACTCTGGGCTAAGTACCGGTCACATCAAAAGGGTGGAGACTCCTGATGATGCATCGGTAGCAGAAATCAGCCATCCCTTGTCACCCTCAGCTTGCCGACAAAAATTAACAAAGAGAGCAGCAGGCCTCGACTTCGCGCGCTTGTATGACATAAACTCGACCGCAACCAAGGGGTGGGACCTTATGTATCAACTAGGATACATCCCTCATCTGGGACTTGGCAAAAATAAGCAAGGACACATAGGACCGGTCATTCGAAAGAAAGTCCGTAAGCACATCGGACTAGGCTACCGATTAGACAGCAAGCAAGCTGACATCTTGCTGATCTCACCTAACTGGTCACTTTATGATCACTTTGTATACAGAACCATTAAGAAGACCGATGTCCTAAAGAGAAGAGGAGCATCTTTCAGTAAATCGTAAATAACTGAAATTGAACAGATGACTGAAGCCTTCGCTGATTTAACCAACTTAAATCGTGACCACGATGATATAGATAAACCGCTCAAGGGAGTTGGATTATTATTCAAGTCTGAGGAACCCTTCGCTATGGAAAGATAAGAGCCTCCGGAACATGGGCCACGTATGGTTGACTGAGAGTGAACCAATGAAGAAGACTTCCATATTGCATCCATAGGACAAGAATTAGCCACTCCCCCATCTCTATAGTTGACGTTGCCTCAATCACCAGCGGAAGAGGACTGGCCATCAATATCAATCGAGGAGGAAGACTATTGGGCAAACATTCTCGCAATAGAATTGGATAATCACCTGAGAGTAGATCATCTGAAATGGTTCGAAAAGGGCAGCCATTCTCATTATGAAAGTTTAGATTTCGATAATGATTTTGACTATCAACACATACTTGACAATTGGTGATGCCCGCATTGAGGCCCTTATCCAAAAAAGCCCTACTGCGGCTTGTGCATGACTATGATGTTACGTTGCCAGAAGGCTATCATGGATGAAATCCGGCAAACAATTAGTACAGAAGATTCTCATATTTCTACCATAGAAGTTGAAGAGGAGCTAGATCTCTGCTTGATCTAGACATTCTGCAACCTCCAGAAGCACCTCCTCAGCTGCAGATATTCCTGAAATCATTAGAAGAAGAATGGCAACCTCTGCCAAGCGATGATGAAGACTATTGGATAGATCTCCCCATCTTGCGTTGGCAGAACAAGGCCTCCAAAGGCTGTCAGACCCAAAAGACGAGTCTGACTCTTACAATAGTCACCCTGACCCTAATCCTGAAGGATGGGAATGCCCTTGGGGATATCCTTACATCTCCCAACCATACCAACCTTGCTGTCAGACCTGCATATTCATCCTAGCATACTACGAAGTCCAAGGGAGAGAGCTCACCAGTTCAGAAGATAATCCGTCAAGCTCATCCGAGGAAGACGAGCCTTAGTAAGAAGAACAATTCCACCCCAATTCTAAGGACAAGAGCTCAGCCGACTACGACCTCCAAAGTTTCTTCAAAGATGATGTGATTAACTTGATAGAAGAGGCTGAAACTTTGGCTGGACCACCACCATCATCACTCATCAGGAGGATCACGCCAAACGAGGACTATAAAGAAAATGTCAAATTCAGAACGAGTCCACGTCATCTGAAAACTCACATGAGCGGCTCCAGCAACCGTCACGCTTTGTCAATTGAGAGAAGCATCCCCATCGATTCTTCCCCAGGAAATCAACTTTGTACCATACCTGTTATAGAAAAAAAAAAATAGAAAATCCTAAAACCGCTAAAAATATAAAAATAGAAAACTCAAAAAAATTCTAAAACTTTGAAAAAGAGAGAGAACCCTTCATCCCAGACATTCAGCACCCGACAAGGTGACCCTTCTCTCAAGACTGTAAGCGAAGGTTACGCCGACGGAGTCAAGGAAGAACTAACCGACATACCTGTTCACAGCCATGCCACCACTTTCAACACCGCAGAGCCACACCCTAAGCTCACTCAACGCAAACTTACTACTGTCCCCTCACAAAAGTGTAGGGCATCCCGACAAAGCAATAAGCCGGTCATCATACCCAATGAGATGCTCTGTGATTTTGAGAGGAGGATGAACCACCTCGATCTACACCTCACCCAAGATGTCACAACTATTAAATATGTTAATGAAGGGTCACCTCTCATAAAATTAACCCCCAGTGCAGTGATTTTGCAATTTATGAGCTTACAGACAATGACGAAGGACAAGCCGCTAAGGAGACATGGGACTTTCAAAGGGTCATCAAACGCTTCGACGAGCTGACCTAAGTCGCTACAAAACCCATAGAAGAAATCAACTTCAGCACCACTGAGAAGCCCAAGAAGTTGTTGACCAGTGCAATGTTTATCCCCTAGGAGTGATGTTAGTCACTAGTTTTTGCCACTTTCTACACCATTAAACCTGGCTTTTGCTAGAGCTTAGAGTGTTTAGTAATTGCTTTTAAATATATTTTGCAATTAGGAAGAATATGCAGCCATAGTGCAATCTTTCATGTAGTAAGTGCCAATAAGAGGAAGTTGAGAACCATTGTTTAAAGCTGAGGAAGAGTGTTTTCACACATGAAGAAGAGTTGTTGCTGTTGGAGTAAAATAGCAGAACAAAGAGCCTCCTGCGGCTACCTATTGAGTACTTGAGCTAAAAGAGAACTTTCAGTTGGAGTACATGGGAAAAGTTGCATCTCGAGCAGATTAGAGGCTTCAAACACCTTCAGCTGCAGCACTCCAAACTCAAGCATTCAAGTGCAACAATAGCTGAGCATGCATTTATTCTCCTTCAAGCTACATAGATGGGGCAACAATGCTACTGTGCAACAGTCATTAATTAAGCCTCTCAAATTACTGCCATTGTTGTGATGTACACTAGTGAGCAGTTTCAATTAGTGGAGAATAAAGTTGTTGAAGTGCAGCAACATATTCTTGGACCTGTTGAGCTATAGCAGCCATCACATTGGGGACTTGAGCAGCTAGGAGGCTTAGCGATATTATAGCAATACATGCATTAAAGCTGATAACCATCTTCAGCTATGGCAGCAATGTATGAGAACAACTTACACTCTAAGGATGCAACATGTTGATCACATACCTAAATCTCAAGTGAAGAATTCGAGTAGTTTAAATGTCAAAGCCTACTAAAGTATGTACCTGTCGATAGGTGCTGAAGACTATACATGAACATGTCGAGTAGTTCAGCTCCAAAGTAAAATTCATGAGGTGTGCATGCAGCTAATATTTGAACCTGTCAACTTGCCTTCACATTTCTCGAGTAGATAGCAGCAACCTCTCGAATGGTTGCTGAAGCCTTCTCGAAACCTTTCAACACTTCAGTACCTATCGAATGGTATAAGAACAACTTCATTCAAGCTGTCTACTTGTTGAAGCTACTGCTGAACTTGTCGAGTTTTACACATACACTCAACCTCTCGAGTAGATTAACTGCTCCACAGTTCAGAACCTCTCGAATAGACCAACCCTTCATCTTGTCACCTGCTACTCATTGCAACCTCTTGAGTTCATATAGAAGCTGATCGTATCGAAATCTTCAATTTAGCAACCACTCACAATGTATTGAGTTGGTTCATGCAGCTGCATTTCAACTTGTCGATTTCCTTCAGCTACAACAACTAAACCTGTTGAACAATGGTCTTCATCCTCACGAAAGGTTACCTGAAGTTGCTCCCTTTTGAACACCTTCAACCTCTAACCTGTTGAGCAATCAGCACTCCAATCTTTAAACTTGTCAAAGTGGTCATCTGCAGCTTCAGCAACTTGTCGATTTGATACTCCCAACCCCTCAAACAGACTGCTGAAGCTTACACTTCAACCTTTCGAGTTGAGTTCATTAAAGAACCAAACTATCAAGTTGTAGTCTTGTTAAGTGGTGAAAAATGCCACTTTGCACCCTTTAACCTGACATTTCATGGACCTGCAAGCACACCAATAAGCCTCTGTTGAGTGCATTTTGTAGCTAGCAGGAAAATTTGGTAATAATCCAAGAAACCACTTAAAAATGCCCACAAAGAAGTCAGCTCTCAGCATCATGCAGACCCAACAACAAAATAAGGTGAAGGAAGCGAGAATAGGTTGATAACATCCTATCGATCAGTCACCTGAAGGGTTCGACAGGATCAGAAAGCAGTGAAAGGAAGAATTTGTTCAGAAGTGAAGAGTTCGATAGGATCCGAGACCTTATCGAGCAGTTGAAAGAGAAAGAGAATTCAACCTATCGAAAGCTAGCTAAGGGAAAGAGGAGACCTATTGGAAGTTTCATTGAGCCTATTGAATGGTTCACTGAAGTTATCGAAATAGAAATGCTGAAACAACACCTATCACAGAATGATCTGAACCTTTCGATGGGAACAAAAGCCATCCGATCGAAGTGATAGAATGTAAATATTCAACCTATCGAATCACTCTTCCAACCTCTCGAAAGCCCCAGATCAAGTGCAGTGAACTAAAGCATCTAAACCTAACCTATTGGAACCTATCGAAGAGACCAGGGAACCTATCAAAAGGAACTACAAGCTTACATTCAACCTATCAGAAGCTACTCCACCCTGTCAAATTTATGTGCTGAACTTCTCATAAATCATGCTATGCACACGCTGAGACTTGGTGACCGGTTGCATGTAAATCAAGGCACTTTGGTGACCAGCATGACATTCTAGAAGATGCCCTACGAAACCCCAACCGACCCACGTGCTTTAACAGAACTCTAACAAACTCTGGCAACCTTCTAGAAGGAATTTTTGGTGGGAAAAATAGAGAAGGAAAGCTATATATTGGAACCCCCAATTACCATTGGAGGAGATCGAATTTCTGAGCAATTTTCTAGAGATCAGAGCTTGCAGCGAGATTTCCTTTTCCCCCCATTAGCCCAACCATGGTTGGCTAAACCCCTTGGAGCAGCAAGGAGTGAGTTAGATCTGTAATTGGGTAAGGTTAAGAGTGTCGCTGGGGTTAATTATTGCATAGACTATAGATCTGAGAGCATTTCATTGTAAGAGTGACCTAGTTTACAATGTAAATATTGTTTTCAATGTTTTAATTAGATCTAAAGCTCTTTTCATTCCTCTTGGTGCTCGATCGGATTTGCGTAGAGGAGTTTCTCGATCTGCTCACCCACTTAACTGGTAGACCTCTTGATATCATTTGAATTCCCTGGATCTGATATCCCTATAATTTCTTGTGTCTGTGACCTAGAAATTGCAGCATCTGTAGTGGTTTTAATTGTTCTAATAGAGGCCCTGGCTTTATAGGAGATCTCTAGGATGGTTTGTGACCATTAAAGTGGACAGATCATAGCCTTAAGGTAAATCTGAGCTCAGGCCTCAATTGGATTTATCTACTGTAATCCATGGATTCGATAAAGCCTATAGGATGGCATGTGACCATTAAAGTGGTCAGATCATAGCCTTAAGGCCAGGTGGTTCCTGTGATTTAAAGTGGAAGTTTTGCCCTACAGCAGTGTTTGCGAACAGTGCCTGTGGCCAGCTGAGGGACGGATGTGATTTTGAACCCCTGTGACATACTTAGCTCAACCTGATTATGGTGAAAAAAATCTCCAAGCTGTTCTTCTCCATTTTTTGAGTTTTTAAACCTTCCATCTGTCAGATCTGAAGCTCTAGATACAGTCCAAAACAATCTGCATTTTATTTGTAGCTTAGTTAAAGTGACAACTCATTTCAAAACTCTCCCCTGTCTTTTAAAGAAAGTAGAGATAGCTAGGGTGTCAGATCTCTTATAGATCTGAAGACTTATCCTATTTATAAATAGCCTCCCTGTAGACATTTCCTTACTCACCATTCTTTTAAAGCTTGATACAAAGGACCCTGTGTTGGTGTATTTTAAGTGCTTGCTACTGACTTTATTGGAGATGGTGATAAGAATGGGGTTAGTAAAAGTCAAAGGTGGATTACAGAGCAGCAAGCCTAAAAATAAGCATAATCCTGCAAGATACAGGGCCTTGTTGTAGCAAGTTTTAATAAGAGCTTGTCCCACAGGGAAAATTGATTTATAGCTCCAAGGGAGCCATCTTTAGTAGGGCCTCCAGATCTGGCAGTCTTAAATGGAAGGTGATTTAAGGTCACTTATTTCTATATTCTATGGTAATCTAATGATTTAACTATAGAAAGGGTTGAGAAGAAGGATGGAGTGTGAGAAAATAAATATAAAAGGGTGAGAAGTATGCTATTGTGTCTAGATCTGAGGAGTTTTATAACTCAGATTCAGATATGCTGCCATAGAAATCCTGTCCAATGGCTACATTATCACCATTAAGGAGAAAGGATCCAACACATCTCTGTGCCATGATCTAATCCCTTAAGGCTATAACCTGTGCACTTAAATGGTCATAGACTATCCCATAGGGGAACCACAATCCAGAGATGGGTCAAAACATGTTTATCATTATAGGCACTACTTCATTCCAGGCTAATACAAGCTCAGGAATCCATAGGGACCCTCATCCTCGAAAGCTCTATGTGTGGGGCTAGGCCTGTATGGGAGCATGTTAGCCCAGACACAGAACCAGCAAGAGTTTGAGTACAAGCATTTGATTTAGCTGTCCACTGCTTTAGAGAGACTGCAATGATCTAGTCACAAGCCTACAATCTCTATAACCAAACCAGATCTGCCATCTGCTGGTTGGTCTATACAGATATAGGAGAGTCTGTCTCTGCACAATCTCTCACAGGGCTACAAGCACAAGTACAGAGAAGAATAATCCGTCTTGAGTCTATGGATTGGCTTCACCTTAAGGCTATAACCTGTCCACTAGAATGGTCACAGACTATCCCAGAGGCTATCCTCCTCACCAAGCTCAAGATAGAACAAGAAACATTGCTGCCACCACCATGTTCACAAGGCTACAAAAGCTCATTGCCCTCATGGGGATTTTAGATCTAGTGGGTCCTGTGGTGGGGCTAGGCCTGTATGGGAGCATGTTAGCCCAGACACACAAGTTACTTGGATCTGAGTAAACCATAAAATCAGTCCTCCATTGCTTGCAATACATCCTAGCAATGGTGGATCTCAAGGTAGTAGCCTTGTACAGAACAACTCACAAACAGAAATCCCATAAATGTAAAACACCCTATTATAAAACTCCATTAATCTATTCCAAATAATCATACAAAGGCATAGCCTGCAAGTGCTGGACTATGGAGAGAAGAAAAAGATAAAAAGAAACTACCTAAACCTAACCTAAACTTACTGGAGATCTACAGCTGACTTCAGAAGAAGAAAGACTCGGAAAAAGATAAAAACCTCCAAAGATCAAAAGCCCCCTAAACTTAAACCAGGCTTAGGTTTATATAACAGTCAGCTTGGCGGCGCATTAGGGTTAGGAAACCCTAATTTTGACGATGCCACATGGCCCTTTTAATATCCCTTGGATGCCTCAGGTTGCGTGCACAGAGATTTGAGCATGGGAGTGCATGCCCTAATCGCTGGAAGTTCCCAGAATGTCCTCTGCAGAAGTGACGAAGAGTTGCAGTTCAGAGCTTTGCCAGGTAGAACTGGTTTCCAAGACTTGTCATGTGATAGCACTGTCTTCGCGAGGTTGAATTAACTTTGAAGCTCCAGCCGTCGCAGGGTTGCAGCTTAGGCAGTCGCGAGATAGAGCATTGAATCTTTGCTGGATGGCGCTGGGCTTTGCGAGGTTGCAGTTTCTTTCTGAATGGTGTGGGAACTGTGCGAACATTTCATTTCCCAGTGGATCTTCGTGAGGATCCTCGCAAGGGTATTGGTCTCTGAACTGCGTGAGGAGTTCTTCTGAAGTTTTGCATCCATGACTCTATCGCGCAATACCAGCGAAGAAATACTCAAGCTCTCTCCTCACCGATCCGTGAACTGGGTGACGAGGTTCTGAGAGAAGCTTTCTTGAGTTGCACGAAACTGCGTGAATATTTACATTTGGGCTTCGCGAGAGCTGCACAAGTTATGGTTCTGAAGCTCTTCTGTCACTCAACTGCACAAACAATTGTTGTGAAGTCCTAGGAAACTCGCAAGGACTGTGCGATGTTCTACTTTCTGAATCCTTTGAAGCTTGTGTAAGCTGCGCAAGGTTCAATTCTTGTCTGGATTCAGCTTTCATCCTTCTGAGGGACTTCTGGGGCAAAAGTGGGCTCCTTAATAGGGTTGAGGCCTTATTGTAGCTGCTGTTTATTACCTACAGAAATGACTTAACACACATTTATTAGATGGCTAAGGGTTTAACAGAGGCTAAGTTAAGGATGAAAAGTGGTACTTTTCATGTCTTAATACCCTGTATCTTGCAGGCTTAGGATCTATTAGATGTGCTGAATCCATTTCTGTTTTCTCTTGATTTTTACACCATAACTCAGCACACTAGAAATCCACAACATGTTTTTGGCGCCGCTGTCGGGGAGGCAGATTAGAAATTGATAGATCTAAGTTTTTCTCATAGATTTGTAGTTTTTGTTTGATTTTACTAATTGCATTTGTTAGTTTTGCTATTTTTCAGTATTCTTTGTGTCCATTTTACCAGATCTAAGTACAGAATGAGAGGAGAGCTGTGTTGAAGGTTGCTCTATAGTTTCCATCTCTTCTCCCCTGTTTATTTTCAGATCTGTTGATTTTTAGATTAGTTAATCAATTGTGTGTTCCTATTTGTTGTGTGAAGAATTACTCTGATTTCAGTTGTGGGAGTTGTATGTTTGGTAGGAGAACTCTTCAACCTGAGGTTATTCCACTAAATCTAGAGGTTGAAAGACTTCTCAAAACCAGACCAACTACATCCACAGCTATTGAATTTGAATATGTCGAAATGGAATTCAATGCACCAGGGGTCTACAATTCCCCCTTCTGCATTCAGTTCCCTACTGCTCAAGGAAATTATGAGATTAAATCGTTGTTGCGACTCCCAGTGTGCTTACTTTATTTGTTGGTGGTAAAAGCAATTTAAAATCAAAGTAAAATAGGGGATGGAATCAGCACAACTGAGGAATCCTAGACCTGCAAGATACAGGCTCCATTTGTAGCAAGTTTTGATAAGTAAGAGTTTGTCCCACAGAGAAAAGTGATCTATAGCTCCAAGGGAGCCATCTCTAGTAGTCCCTCCAGATCTGACTACAAATCTGGCAGTCCTAAAAGGAAGGGAGTTTAGGGTCACTTATTCTAAATATCCTAAAGTAGCCTAATGAATTAACTACAGAAAGGGTTCAGAAGATGGATGGAGTGTGGGAAAATAAATATAAAAGGGTGAGAAGTATGCTATTGGGTCTAGATCAGAGGAGTTTTATAACTCAGATTCAGATCTGATGTTATAGAAATCATGTCCAATGGCTACATTATCACCACTGAGGAGAAAGAATCCAACCCATCTCTGTGCCATGATCCAATCCCTTAAGGCTATAACCTGTCCACTCAAATGGTCACAGACTATCCCATAAGGGAACCACAGTCCAGAGATGGGTCAAAACAAGTTAATCATTGTAGGAACTACTTCACCCAGGCTATAAGCTCAAGAATCCATAGGGAACCTCAACCTCTAAAGCTCTATATGTGGGGCTAGGGCTGTATAGGACCATGTTAGCCCAGACACATAGAACTAGTAAGGGATTGAGTACAACCTTCGATCTAGCTGTCCATTGCTTGAGTGGGACTACAATGGTCCAGTCACAAGCCTACAATCTCCATAACTAGATTAGATCTAACATATGATGGCAGGTCTATACAAATATAGGGGAGTCTGCCTCTGTACAATCTCCCAAAAGGCTACAAGCACATGTGCAGAGAAGAAGAATCCATCTTGGATCCTACGGATTGGCTTCACCCTAAGGTTATAGCCTTTCCACTTGAATGGTCATAGACTATCTCAGAGGCTATCCTCCTCATAGAGTCCAAAATAGCACAGTAATATTGCTGCCACCACCATGGTCATAAGGCTACCAGCTCAAGCTCCCATGGGGATTTCAGATCTAGTGGGTCCTGTGGTGGGGTTAAGGCTGTATCGGACCATGATAGCCCAGACACATAGGTCACTTGGATCTGAATGAATCCTTAGAATCAGTCCTCCATTGCTTTGAATCACAGCCAAAGCAATGGCGGATCACAAGGCAGTAGCCTTGCAAGGAGCAACTCCCATTCGCACACATCCCATAAAAGTACATATCCTATTACAAAACATTCATTAAACTAGTTTCAAAAATACATACAAAGGCATAGCCAGCAAGTGCTGGACTATGGAGAGAAAGAAAAAGAAAAAGGAAAACTACTTACAACTACAGAAGAACAGCAAAGAAAATGATCTAAGATCTCGTATCAGTGATAAAGTGTGGACTCCTAAACCTAAACCAAGTTTGGGTTTATATAGTAGTGGTGTGGCAGCACATTAGGGTTAGGAAACCCTAATTTTAGCGATGCCACATGGCCTATTAATGATCCTTGGATGCCTTGGGGCGTGTGCACGGAGATTCGAGCATGGGAGTGCATGCCCTAATTCTTGGAAATTCCCAGAAAGTCCTCTGCTGAAGCAATGGTAGGTTAAAGTTCAGAGCTTCGCTAGGTAGCCATCATTCCCTAGACACGTCGCGTGGTAGTTCAGTTCTTCGCGTGGTTGAGTTTAACTTTGAAGCTTCAGTTGTCGCGAGGTTGGTGCGCTTTCGCTGGATTGAGCTTCGCGAGGTTGGGTTGGAATAGCGCAGGAACTGCGCGAGCATTCCATTTCACCATAGATCTTCGTAGGGCTAACTTTGGCTTTGCGAGGCTGCTTTCATCCTTAACAGTGCGAGAACTACATGAGAAGTTCACTTCTTAATGGAACTTCACGAGGATCCTCACGAGGCTTTGATAGTTTCTGGACTGCACGAGAGGTTCTCTTGACAGATCTTTGCGAGAATCCTCACGATAGCTTTGAGGATTTTCTGAACTGCGCGATAGCTCCTTTGACATTTGCATCCCGCGGCTATTGCGCGATAGCTGCACGACAACTTTCCTGAAGCTCTCTTGAACTACGCGAGATTGCGCGACCTTTAACTTCTAAACTTCGCGAGAGCTGCGCGACTCAAGGCTTCTGAAGCTCTTCTGTCACTCCACTGCGTGAGAACTTCTCGTGAAGTCTTGGGGAATGTAGCGAGGATTGTGCGAAGCCTAAATTCCTGAATCCTTTGGAGCTTTGTCAGCTGCGCGAGGCTTACCTCAGGTCTAGATTCAGGCTCATTCTTCTGAGGGACTTCTGGTGCCAATCATGGGTTCCTTAACTGGATACCTGGCCTTATTGTACTGCTGTTTATTGCTTACAAAAAACACTTAACAAACCTTTATTAGATGGCTAAGGGTCTAATTAAAGGCTAAGTTAAGGGGTAAAAAGTGGTACTTTTCAGGTCTTAACACACCCCCAAACCTAATTTTTGGTAGTCCCTTAACAAAGATACACTAAAATAACTACAGAAATTAAATGCCACTTTCGTAGGGAACACGTATACATTTAGCATATGTACCAAGCCTTTTAAACCCCTAGGTGATCCCTAGTGGAGGAGTGAAGTCTCCTGAGGTTTTTCAGTGAAGACACCCACAAACTTCGCAATGAGACAGTTAATAAAAGTGCATTATTATCAAGTGAGCAGTCATGAAACAGAGTTAGTTCACCCTTGAATCAGTAAGAATATAAGAAATTCAAACACATTGGCTGCACAGAAATTTGAACAGCATCAGCATCTCATGAAAGCACAACATTTCCAATCAGTTTACACCAGAGACACTACACAGGTGTCTCAACATTGAGCTCATCATTGGATCAAAAATTAGGTTATAGGTCACACCTAATGCATTCAAGATCAAACCCGAAACTCTCCAGGGCATACTCTCATAAAGAACTGTTGAGGGTTTCACTTTCTCTCAAGCTCAAGAGCAGTTAAATCTCCCAAATGGGTCTGTAAGCATGAGCATAGGCAAAACTCTTAAGTGCTGGCATCATTGACAGATCCTCACCATAGATTGAACAATTCTCTCTCCACATGATAGCTCATTCAACTCTGGATCTCAAGGGCATTTAACTGGGTTGTAATTGGGCTTATGGTGTGGGTTATAAATAGAATGGAAGGTTGAAAAGAGGTGCAAAATTGAGAAATCAGTAGGTGAAGGAGGTGATTCATAAGTTCACCTTCTTTAATTCAGCTCCTTTCATCTTCTTTGAGGTTTTCAGATTTGAAGTGATAAGTTTCTCCACGTGATTTCAATTTTCCCAATGAAAGTTCCCTCTTGACTCCTCTCTTACTCCTCTTCATTATTGTTTTAGTTTCTTTTTGATGCATTTTTCTTCTTTTTATTTTGTTTTTGCTTTTCTAAAATGCCACCATTTTCTCAGTTACCATACTGCCGGAATTTTGAGATACTTTTTCTCCATTCACCTAGTGTTGACCATAGCTAGTGCATCTTCAACTCTTTCTCCTTTACCTCCTGAATTCTCAGAGTGAGGGTAGGCTGAATCTGGTTCATAGGTTTAGGTACAAGTACTCAAGTGCATTTTGAAGAAATTTAAGATTTAAAGCTCAAAGGGGGTATGGACAAGGGCAGTTGCTTAAGGTTGGTCTATTTAGGCTCAAACTGTCCAAGAGAAGGCCTTGATCCTTTCCTAAGTCTCATGAGTGTTGTCAGTTGTTTTAACTTGGAGTTGCCCAACTTCTAGTGAGCACAGACTTAGCCAGTCCGTAGAGCTAGAAGAATTTTGCCTTAGTTACTCCTCAAGGAAAAAAAAATTTGTATGGGCCCAAATCTCACTGGTTATGGTGTTCCTTCGAATTCTTAAGTATGTCCTTACCTTTTTCTCTCTCTAATGATTCACTAAGTGTTGATACAAGTGAGTTTCCTTGGTGATCTCATCATGAAAATGTGAAATTCTAAAAGTTTGTAATGCCTAAAGTCTGGAAAAAGTTTAAATTCCTTAGTTTTCATGATTCTTAGATCAACATGGTTCCATTTCCATATTACTCACAAGATTCTGCTGCACTTAGGTTAACTATTCCATTGGCAGGATCTGCCTGCCACACCCTCAAAACTATGAGGAGCAGTGTCCCCACTGATTCAAAGGTGGGTGTACAGCACATTTATTAATGGAAAGATAAAAGGAAATAACATGGAGCAAAACAGACACAAGACAAAGAAAAATAGCAATGACAAAAGAAGAAGATCTATTATAAGAGAGAAATATACAAAATGAAAAACAACAGGAGAAAAAGAAAATGCAGAAATAGAAAAATCCTAGGTACAAGCTAATCGGAGCCTGAATCAAACCCAGTCCCAACCCATCTTCTTGGCATGCTCTCGAAGGAGAGCCTCTTCCTCTTTTTTCTTTCGTTCCCTCTCTTCCTTTCTTTGGGCTGCAATTTTGGGCATGGTTGGAGCTTTTGGTGCCCTCACCCTCATTTTGGGGGCCTTTGGTGCAGGAGGGATCACTGGGGATTTGTCTGTGGTTTGCTCAGACGATTTGATAGGACTTTTTCCTTTGGGACTCTTCCCTTTTGGGCCCTTCCCTTGCTGAGTTTGAGGGGGAATAAGAGGAAATTTTGCTTTTTCTAGCTCAGGAGGGACAACCGGGCTCTTGCCTTTATCTTGCTAGTTCAGTGGTGGTTCAGTGGTGGTGCCTCCTCAGACTGGGCAGATTGTTCTTTTTCAATTTTTATAGAGGCAGCTGAGTGAGTAGTCCTCTTAGCTGTAACTTTCCTTCTCTGAGGATAAGTTTGCTCAGCAGGGTCTGATGAAGGAGGAGCAACAGGACTTTTAGCACTTGGATCCACAGGTGGTGCAGAGTCAGACTCTGAATCAAAGGGAAAAAGAGCAGTGGGATCCAATCCAAGGGCTGCAGTAGCCTTTCTGCATTCATCTTTGGAAAGTATCCGGCCATGTGGGTCATCCTGAGCAGAAGCTCTGGTGGCCTTTGGTGGTGGGGATGGCGGTGCAGGCTTTTTCCCTTTTTGGGCAGCAGTGGCTCTTTTAGAGGGAGAAGGTTTCTTGGAAGCAACCATTTTTCTCTTGGGTGCAGGAGATTTAACAGGGGGAGGCACTGGAGCAGGAGGTGGTGGAGGTACTTGAGTAGGAGGTGGAGGAGGAGGAGATGTAGACGTAGGAGCAGGGGGAATGGAAGAAGATGGTTCGAGGTGTGTGGAAGGTGGGGTCTCAGGGGGTGCTGTAGCAAGAGGGGTGGCCTGAATTGGTTGGCCTAATAGAGATGCAATCCTTTTTTGTAAAATTTCAATCTGCTTTTCAGCATAGAGGAGTTTGGCATCAGAAAGCCCCTTAGTGAGCCTGTGAATCTCCTGAGCATTGTTAAGTTTCTTCTCATACATCTGGGCTTTCTTTTGCTCCAGTTCGGCATTGGCTTTCTCTATCTCTGAATTCAGTTTGTAGTAAGTTTCCGCAACCTTTTTCTCATTGAGGGTCTCCAAAATTGTCTTCCACCCCTTTGAAATATCTCGCAGCTGCTATCTGTGAGCAAGCTTCAAATCACTCAATTTTTGCAGCCAAGGAGATTCAGTAGATTGTCGAAGTTGTGCCATTCCCCTGAGAACATCCCTCTTGATGTAGACATTGTCCCTCATGGCATGGAGGAGGGTGAAGTAAGGAGGGGTGTAATAGGAATGTCTTGGTAAGATTGGTAGAAAGGGAGTGGAAGAAGTAGAAGGTGATTGGTCCTGGAGGGGTGGAGTAATGGTGGTAGGGAGGACATTCACATGTGGGGGCTGGGCAAAAAGTTCTGGGTATGTTTGAGTCGAGTTGTCAGAGAATCTAGGAGGAGGTAATATGAGAGGTGGAATGGAGGGCATGGGTGGAAAAGAAAATGAAGTGGATGCAGTGGAAGTGGGTGGAGCTAAGGAAGGGTAATAGGGGATAGTGAATGGGATGAAAGGAACAGGTGGGGCCAAAAGTGTGTGTGGGTGGATGGAAAATGTGGATGGGAAAGGAATGGGGTCTGTTTGGGTGGAAGTGCTGGTAAATTATGGTGGAGGTAATATGAGTGGGGGAAGGATAGGTAGAGTGGGGAAGGAGTGATGGGGTATGGTGTCTTGGAGGGTGAGGGTTGTAGTTAAGTCAATCGGGGAAAGATCTGGTTGCACTGTGGAGTTAGAGGTTGAAGGGGATTGGATTTGTGGGGTAGGAGGTGTTTGTGCAGAGATGGGTGGTTTTGTTAATGTTTGAAGGGTGGATTTGATGTTGGTGATGTCAGTCTGCATTTGGTCTTGGGTATGTGTTATGGTTGATAGTTGGGTCTGAATGTCATGTATTAGGGAAAGGATATGGATAAGTGTGTCTGAGATTGGTTGGGTGGAGTATGAGAAGAAGCGGGAACAGGTTGGAAAGGGGAAGTAGGGGCATGATGGAAGGTTGTAGGAGGAGGAGATGGAGGGTCTGGTGAGTGATGTGGGGAAGGAAGTGGGGAATCTGGGAGAGGGATATCATGGGTTGGCATGGTGTCAAGCAATGTAGTGTGGCGAGGTAAAAGTCAAGGTCGGCGAGGGGAGGTGAAGTAGGGATGGGTTGGTCAATATGTGGGGTTTCTGTGGGAATGATAGGGGTGGTTGGTTTAGGTAAGGATATGGCAGGGGTTGTGTGAGAGGTTTTCTTTTTAATATAGGATATCAGGGGAGGGCTGTCAGGGTTTAGTTCAGATGATGGGGGAATTGGGGTTTGTACTGAGGTAATGTAGGTGAAGGTAAAGGGCTGTCATGGGGGTCAATGTCCTCAAAAGTACTAATCACAGGGAAACGTGAGGGTATGGATAAGGGAGACAAAAGAGTAAAAGGGAAAGATGGAATAGGCAAAGGCCAGATGGAGAGGGGCAGTGTGGTGGATGGAGGTATTGCTGCAGAATCAGTAGTGACAGGAGCTTGCACCACCTTCTTGGGAGCAGGAGCTTTAGCCACCTTTTTGGGAGCAAGGGTGGCCTTTGCAACAGCAGTCCCCTCTCCTCGCTCAGAAGCAACCTGAGCCTCAACCTTCTTCTTCTTCTTTTGGGAATCCATTAGACTCCTGATGATCCCCCATTGCCTCTTTGCAAAAGTTGTAAGGGTGAGGTCAATAGTTAACTCCCCCATTGGTATCTTGTACCCTCCCCTCTAGAGTAGTCTGGTGATGAGCCTTGCATAGGGGAGAGTGTGGGGCTTCTTTTTCAGCCCTAGCTTCATCATTATATCCTTCATGGCCTCAAAAATCAACCAGGCAGCATGGAATCAATGGCCCAGAGAAAAGGAATAGACAGCATCAGCAATTGGGGTCCTCCTCTCCTGCTGATGGCCGACACAAAAAATGTTCTTTCGCAGAACTTAATCAATGAACAGAAGTTTAGGGTCCAGGTCTCTTCTCCTGATGGAATCCCCTGTGGCCTTTAATCCTCTGGTAAGGTCCTGTGCAATGGTATCAATCGGGGCACTCACAGGGGGGCCATATCCACAGTTGGAGTCAAACATATCAAGGATGCCCATCACTTCAGCAATCAACTCAGGGTTGAGTAACATTTCAAAATTGTCAACTAACACAAGGAGGCCTGGCTGCCCACGTTGGTCTAGTCTAGCCCTAATGTGCTGGTAAAAGAGTTGCACTAGTCTAGGGTAGGCTAGTGCAGGGATAGCTTGCAGCAGGGGGGTCAAACCAGCCTTGCACTTGAACTCAATGGCAGGGGCTGACAGAGGTTCTGTTTTTAAGAAAGATTGGTCAAAAATAGCTTCAGGTTCTAAGGGAATGGGAGCCAGGAGCTCAGAGGGTGTAGAGTAATCAGGTGTTAGTTCAGCCACTTCCTGAACCTCTTCTTTCCCTTTTTGCGGCGCCGTTGAGGACTTGGCCTTCTTGGGAGTGGGCTCCACAGGAGCCTTATCCCTTGCTCTTTTCACAGGTGCGCCCTTAGGGGCCATTGAACTTCTCCTCTGTGAATGTGTAGTTTGAAAAATGAAAAGAAAAGGTTGAGAGCTGAGTCTTACCCTAAAACTTAGGGTTCTATTCAATCTGATGCATGAAAGACCGCGAGAGCTCCTATCAAAGGGCAACTGGTGATGGAGGCTGTAGGAACAAATCCCCAGAATTAAAAGGTGAATGATGGATTGTAAAATGGATGCTGGAGGAGAGAGATTAATGGGAGTCAGAGCTAGGGTTTTGCTGGCTGGAGAAGAAAGAGAAAATAGAAAAGGAAAGCAGCGCGGGATTGGATTATATATATCGCGAGGCTTGGTGCGCTTTGAAAATGTCTGCTCGCTAGATGGGAAGGAGTGGGTCGCGAGATTGAACTTTCATTAGGATCGCGCGAGAGAGTCCACACAATTGTATTAAATCTCACGACAGCTTAGCAGGATAACATCTTATGAACTGCGCGAGAAGAAACCACGCCTATTTTTCAGAACCTCGCGACAACTAAACAGAGACAAGGATCACACATCCATTAATCTGTCATTTTTCTTTGTTTTGTGGGTGGATTCTCTCACATTCTCTTTTCCAGGGACACCCTTAGTCATTCTAAATAGGACTCTCCGTGCTTTCCCAATAATTAATCATGCAATTACTCAAAAAGCATTTAATCAAAACCTCATATAAAAAAAAAACATTCTCATTATCAAAACAGTATAATCATCATTCATTCATTCAAAATCATCAATTCAAAGGGGACAAGAAGCAAAGTAGGCTGATGAATTTTCAGGTCATATACACTTAGACTCCGACAAGATCACTAGAAATTCCTATAAACAAAAAATAAGAAAAAAATAAAAAATAAATAAAAATGAACCATACTAAAATACATAACATACACAATGCACAGTTCTATGAATCAATTTAATGAAAGTTCCCCCTGCCCCTCAAGGGTTGAGGATCCTTCACCAATTAAAAATTGGCCCTTTGGATTAACCATTGGCTGACTGGGCAACCTCCCCTCCTCTCTTTTAGCCAAGGCATTCACTAGTTGGCCAATCTGCTCTTCCATCTTGTTTATGCTCTGACCATGAGAATTCACAATCTGAGCCACGGACCCCAGGTTTTGCAGTGAGATCAAGACCTGGTCCTCGAAAGAAGTATTTCTGGGTTGAGATGGGGGTAAGACCAATTGATTTTGTTGCTGATGGGGCCGCTGCAGGTGTTGGAAAATAGACCTAGGGGCATATCCCTGATTGAACTGCTGCTGTGGCCTTTGGGGCTACATATAATTGTCTTGCCTCCTCCTCAGATTTGGGTGGTCTCTCCATTGGTATCAAAATAGTTGTCTGTTGTAGCCACCAGATTGTTACTGGCAAAAAGATTGCGCAGCAGCAACATGTTCCAATACCAATTCAAGATATTGCCCTACAGATGGACATTCCACTACTGTGTGATGTGGGGACTGGCATATCAGACATGCCTCCACCACTTGAGCAGCCCTTCTGGGTTGCATCACAGTCAATAATTTTTCAAACTTCTCTGAGAGGTTTGCCATCTGCAGCTGCAGGTCATTATTCCCAGACACCTCATAAACTTTTCCTCTTGACAATGCAGCAGGCCCCACTTTTGACACAGACTCCTGACTAGTTCTTGCCAGGGATAGCTTTTGAAAAGCATTTTCACTGATTACTTCAAACAATTCCCATGCCTCATCAACAGTCTTGTGCATGTAGGTTCCACCACAAGAGGCACCAACCATATCTCTAATTTTCTCATCAATCCCATTATAGAAGCTTTGTACAAGCTGCCAGTCTGGGATCTTGTGGTGGGGGCATTGTTTGAGCATTTCCTTAAACCTATCCCAGGCTTGATTAAAAACCTCAGTTGGGGATTGGGCAAAAGCAAGAATTTCCTTCCTCAACTGGCTAGTTTTGGTCTCTGGGAAGAACTTTGTCAGGAACTTGGTCTGTAGGTCTTTCCACGAAGTGATGCCATTGTTGGGAAGAGTAGCCAACCAGGTACTAGCCCTATCCTTCAGAGAGAAGGGAAAGAGCCTAAGCCTAGTGGCCTCGGGTCCCAAACCAGCGATATTGAATTTGGTGCACAAGGCCAAGAATTAGTCAATGTGCTTGTAAGGGTCTTCCTTGCTAAGCCCATGGAAAGAGGGCAGCATCTGGATGATTGAAGTTTTAATTTCATAATTCCCTTGAACATCAGGGAATTGAATGCTAAATGGAGAGTTATAGTCATCTGGAGCATTCAACTCCTTGAGAGTTCTGGGTTGTTCTTCACCCATGGCTACTATCTCAGATTCAATTAGGGGCTCTACTGTGATGTGCCTGTTCCTTCTAAGTCTTCTACCCCTTTCTAGTGCAGGGTTGAAAGGCTCTAAAGTAGGACTAAGAGATCTCCTACCTAGCATACAAACACACCACCAACAGGGACAACTCCTTGCAGGCACATTGCACTTGACTCAAAGAATTTATCTAACAAATTTACAGCTACTTAAGAAAACATAAATTTACAACTATACTAAATAACTACTATAGAATTTTCAAAGAAACTAGACTGAGTTTTAAAGGTTAGAGAATTGCAAACAGAGGTAGCTAATTTCCAAATGCAGTCCACAGTCCTTTGCTGCTGCTGTCTAGATCTGCAAGAGAGATTCAAAATTACATCAGCAGTATCAATTATTCACAGCTACAAAGAATACTAAAAATATAAAAACTATGGGTCTACTAATAGATCATCTTTTTCCCCAGCAACAGTGCCAAAAACTTGTTGCGACTCCTAGTGTGCTTACTTTATTTGTTGGTGGTAAAAGCAGTTTAAAATCAAAGTAAAACAGGAGATGGAATCAGCACAACTGAGGAATCCTAGACCTGCAAGATACAGGGTCCATTTGTAGCAAGTTTTGATAAGTAAGAGTTTGTCCCATAGGGAAAAGTTATCTACAGCTCCAAGGGAGCCATCTCTAGTAGTCCCTCCAAATCTGACTACAAATCTGGCAGTCCTAAAAGGAAGGGAATTTAGGGTCACTTATTCTAAATATCCTAAGGTAGCCTAATGAATTAACTACAGAAAGGGTTGAGATGATGGATGGAGTGTGGGAAAATAAATATAAAAGGGTGAGAAGTATGCTATTGGGTCTAGATCAGAGGAGTTTTATAACTCAGATTCAGATATGATGTTATAGAAATCCTGTCCAATGGCTACATTATCACCACTGAGGAGAAAGAATCCAACCCATCTCTATGCCATGATCCAATCCCTTAAGGCTATAACCTATCCACTCAAATGGTCACAGACTATCCCATAGGGGAACCACAGTCCAGAAATGGGTCAA
The DNA here is from genome assembly GCA_021018995.1 of Chloranthus sessilifolius. Lineage (NCBI taxonomy): Eukaryota > Viridiplantae > Streptophyta > Magnoliopsida > Chloranthales > Chloranthaceae > Chloranthus > Chloranthus sessilifolius. The sequence continues at coordinate 49,258,687 of CM037596.1, forward strand.
AACAAATTAATCATTGTAGGCACTACATCATCCAGGCTACAAGCTCAAGAATCCATAGGGAACCTCAACCTCTAAAGCTCTATGTGTAGCCCAGACACATAGAACCAGCAAGGGATTGAGTACAACCTTCGATCTAGCTGTCCATTGCTTGAGTGGGACTACAATGGTCCAGTCACAAGCCTACAATCTCCATAACCAGATCAGATCTAACATCTGATGGTGGGTCTATACAAATATAGGGGAGTCTGCCTCTGTATAACTCCCACAAGGCTACAAGCACATGTGCAGAGAAGAAGAATCCATCTTGGATCCTATGGATTGGCTTCACCCTAAGGCTATAGCCTGTCCACTTGAATGGTCACAGACTATTTCAGAGGCTATCCTCCTCATAGAGTCCAAAACAGAACAGTAATATTGCTGCCACCACCATGGTCACAAGGCTACGAGCTCAGGCTCCCATGGGGATTTCAGATCTAGTGGGTCCTGTGGTGGGGCTAAGGCTGTATTGGACCATGATAGCCCAAACACACAGGTCAGTTGGATCTGAATGGATACTTAGAATCAGTCCTCCATTGCTTTGAATCACAGCCAAAGCAATGGCGGATCACAAGGCAGCAGCCTTGCACAGAGCAACTCTCATTCGCACACATCCCATAAAAGTACCTATCCTATTACAAAACATCCATTAAACTAGTTCTAAAAATACATATAAAGGCATAGCAAGCAAGTGCTGGACTATGGAGAGAAAGAAAAAGAAAAAGAAAAACTACTTACAACTACAGAAGAACATAAAAGAAAATGATCTCAGATCTCGTATCATTGATAAAGTCTGGACTCCTAAACCTAAACCAAGTTTTGGTTTATATAGCAGTGGTGTGGTGGCACATTAGGGTTAGGAAACCCTAATTTTAGCAATGCCATGTGGCCTATTAATGATTCTTGGATGCCTCGAGGCACGTGAACAAAGATTTGAGCATGGGAGTGCGTGCCCTAATCCTTAGAAATTCCCAGAAAGTCCTCTGCTGAAGTGATGGAAGGTTAAAGTTCAGAGCTTTGCCAGGTAGCCATCGTTTCCCAGACTCGTCACGTGGTAGCTCTGTTCTTCGCATGGTTGAGTTTAACTCTGAAGCTTCAGCTGTCGCGAGGTTGGTACGCTCTCGCTGGATTGAGCTTCGCGAGGTTGGGTTGGAATAGCGCAGGAATTGCTCGAGCATTCCATTTCACAATAGATCTTTGCGGAGCTAACTCTGGCTTCGCGAGGCTGCTTTCATCCTAAACAGCGTGAGAACTGAGCGAGAAGTTCACTTCTTAATGGAACTTCGCGAGGATCCTCGCGAGGCTTTGATAGTTTCTGGACTGCGCGAGAGGTTCTCTTGACAGATCTTCCCTAGAATCCTCGTGATATCTTTGAGGCTTTTCTGAACTGCGCGACAGCTCCTTTGACATTTGCATCCCGCGGCTACTGTGCGACAACTTTCCTGAAGCTCTCTTGAACTGCGTGAGATTGCGTGACTTTTAACTTTTGAACTTCACGAGAGCCGTGCGACTCAAGGCTTCTGAAGCTCTTCTGTCACTCCACTGTGCGAGAACTTCTCGTGAAGTCTTGAGGAATGTAGCGAGGACTGTGCGAAGCCTAAATTCCTGAATCCTTTGGAGCTTTGTCAACTGTGCGAGGATTACCTTAGGTCTGGAATCATCGCTCATTCTCCTGAGGGACTTCTGGTGCCAATCATGGGTTCCTTAACAGGATACCTGGCCTTATTGTACTGCTATTTATTGCTTACAGAAAACACTTAACAAACCTTTATTAGATGGCTAAGGGTCTAATCAAACGATAAGTTAATGGGTGAAAAGTGGTACTTTTTTTGTCTTAACAATCGTCCATCATTCAAATGTTGCCTTCATTTCATGGCCTGACAAAGGAGGATCCCTATCAGCATATAGATGAATTCTTAGGACTGTGCACCACCTTCAATATCACAGGTTTGGGGGAGGAGGCCACCAGGATGAGACTCTTTCCTTTTTCATTAAAGGATAGAGCCAGAACCTGGTTATCTCTGCTTCCACCTAGCAGCATGCAGTCTTAGAGTGATCTCCAATGTCAGTTTTTGGCCTAATTCTTTCCTATGTCAAAGACCAGTCAGTTGAGGAAGGGTATTATCTCTTTTACCCAAGATCCAATTGAAGACTTTCATCAGTCCTGGGAGAGATTTAAAGAACTCCTCAAGAAATGCCCCCACCATCAAATCCCTGAATGGCAACTGGTTCAAAGCTTTTATCAGGGAATTGATTCAAAGAGCAGGGACATGATAGATGCCTCTTGTGGAGGCACTTATCTTCATAAAAGTACTTAGGAGGCATGGGAGCTCTTTGACATCACTAGTGAGAACTCTATGAAAAGGGAAACCTTGGCAAGAGATCTAGAGCCGTCTAAATTGGTGAAAGAGAACACCTCAAGAGGAAAGATATATGAAGTGAGTGTTCCAAGTGAGTTGGAAAGGAAAGTGGACGGCTTAACTCAGAAGTTTGATAGGCTGATGGGAGCAATGCAGCCACCTGTGGCTGCTAGAATAGAGGAAGCATGTGCTATATGCCAGTCCCCTGCTCACTCCCTAGATGAATGCCCATCAGCTGCCCAATTTCCTGAGTTCATAATAGAGTAGGTGGCTGCAACTTAAAGCTATGGGCAGCAGCCTGCGGCTGGGTATCAATGGAGAAACCACCCTAATTTGAGGTGGAGACAAGATAGATACCCCAGTCAACAGCAACAGCAGCCCCAGCAGCCCATGCCCTACAGAAATGCTTAACCCTATCGAGATGGTTATGTTCCAAGACCTCAATATCAGCAAACTATGGCCCAACCTATAGCTCCTCCTGTGGAGTAAGCTGCACCTACTCCAGCTGTGAGAACACCATCTTTTGAGGAATAAGTTCTATCTTCATTATAGAACTTGAACACCTTGACCCAAACTATGTATTTTCACAACCAGAGCATCAAAAAGATAGAGGACCAGCTTGGTCAGTTGTCTGACGCTCTGACTAGGAGAGGAGGAAGGTTACCTAGCCAACCATAAGATAATCCACGAAGACAGTTTGTAGTGGATGATGTTTCCTCCACATATGAGGAAGCCAAATCTGTTTCAACTTTGAGAAGTGGTAGGCTAGTAGATAATCAAGTGGGCTGTGAGCCTGTGAAAAGTCTGAAGGAAGATAATGGAAGGAGTTTTCCGAGAACACAACAGAGGTCACCAGTGGTGGACCTGCAGGAACAACCCAGTGTCAATAAAGAGGATGACATGGATCCTCAAGAAAAATAAAAAATTAGAAAGAAAGAAGCCCCATTGGCTAAGGCTACAAGTGAAGGAGCAACCCCACACTTGCCATTTCCCAAGGCATTGCAAGGGCCCTCCCCTTTTGACAAGGGGCAAGGCAAAATTGAGGAAATGATGGAGACTTTCAAGCAAGTAAAGATTAATCTACCTTTACTAGATGTCATTAAATAAATCCCAGCCTACGCCAAATTTCTGAAGGAGTTATGCACTCATAAAAGACAGTCTAGGACATAATTGCCCAAGAAAGTCTTTTCAGCAGAAAAGGTAAAACACATTCTGTCCATTGCAACCCCCACCAAACTTCAAGACCTTGGAGTGCCCACTATCCTCTACATCATTGGGGATCATAAAATTGAGAAGGCCCTATTAGACTTAGGAGCCAGCGTGAACTTGCTGCCCTATGCAGTCTATGAAAAACTGGGCCTGGGAGACTTGAAGCCCACACCTGTAGTCTTGCAACTGGCTGACAGGTTTGAAAGGAAACCTGTGGGAGTCATTGAGGATGTCTTGGTGGGTGTTGAAAATTTCTTTTATCCTGCTGACTTTGTGGTGTTAGATATGGAGCCAAGTAAAGGTAATTCCTCCATCCCTGTGATTCTGGGCAGGCCCTTCTTGGCCACTGCACATGCCTGCATTCAATGTCGATCTGGAATCATGGAGGTCTCCTTTGGCAACATGAAAGTAAAACTGCATGTGTACAACAGCAGCTCTCAACCCCCTTTTGACGAAACCTGTTTTTCCATTGCAGGGTTGGAGGAGGCTCTGCATGATAATCCTCAACAACTACTGCAAAACAATGATTGGGCCATAGAGATAAAATGGAAATCAGGGGTTGAACAATTGCTGAAGAATGGATCCAAGAAGGCTGAAAAGTTCAAGAAACATGAAGAGGTCGTTAACCTTCCAGATCCTCCATATTAGCACCCGAAGTTGAGTATGTATCATATGTACCATATTCTATTTTTGCTTTAAATTTGCCTTAAATTTGCATTTCTAGTAGAATTCTTTTGAAATAAATATGCCATGTTCTCTAGTGAATCATTTTTTCAAATTTGCCAGCTGCCCCAAGATAAGGGGAGCTCATCCACATAAGAATCTAATCATAGAGCTGCACAGCAATTGAGCTTGATAAGTGCTTAAGCTAAGGGTGCCCACAAGGGATGTCTTATCTGGGTTTTGAAACTTTCGATAGGCCTAATCAACATTTTGTTAGGTGTCATTTTGATTTTGACAGGATATCTAATGGTTTCGATAGGAACCATGGAACCCTCCTCACTAGGGATCAAAGACGACAGGCTGCTACGGCTCTAGGACTTGACCCCATAGAACTTTTTCCTTCCGATTCGGATTCTGATCCTACACCTGCAGTTGCTCCTAAAGGCAAAAAGCCTGCTGCCCAGTCTGAGGAGGCACGCGCTAAGCATCCTAAGCAATCCAAATCCAAGGGCAAAGCCCCTGCATCTAGGCGGTAGCTGGCACTAGGTTGTGATAGTCTATAGACAATTTTTCTTTTGTGATATTTCATTTTCATTTGTCTCCCTCTTGATTGCATTGTCTTAAAACAGTGGGGACACTATTTAGTTTAGGTTTGAAGGTGTGGCATGTATGCCAATAAACTAGTTAATTGTAGTGCTGCCAAGTTAAAAAAGGAATAATCGGAAAAAGAATGAATTCATCTCATATGTGTTATTAAGGAAACCTACAAAACCATTTGCAACTTAAACAAGCTGAAGTTTTAACATTCTTCATGAAGAAATTGTCAAGAATTTTTTGCAGGAAGCCTTTAATGTGTGATAAACCAGCAACGAGAAGAAACTGTGAAGATACTCTACAGAAATTGGATGGAAGGCCATACCCTGTGAGAATTGGGCCTGAAAAATTTTCTTTGAGGAGTGTTTTGGCAATCTTTTCTGCTCAAAGGATTGATGGGATCTAATTTTAATCACTAGAAGTAAGGCAAATCCAAATTGAAACAAGCTCAAAAGCATTCATGACATTGAGGACATGAAGTAAGGCCATCCCTTGGACAGGTTGAGCCTAAAATTTCCCCATCTTTAAACTACCCTTGATACACACCATTTGAGCCCTGAAAATTCCAATTTTCTTTGATGAAAACCAAGAAACTCAAACCCAGAACCCCTGGACCTATTTTAGTTCACCCTCAATCTGAGAAATCAAGAGAAAAGAAGGGGAAGTGAGGTTAGAGGAGTAAGGTGCGATGTTTGGTTGAAAAGGAAGAAACACAGTCGTTGGTGTTGTGGCATTCTAGCCCATATAAAAAAAAAGAAAAAAAAAAAAAACCAAAGGAAGGAGAAAGAGAAGTCATTTCATTGAAAGATTGGAAGGAAGAGAAGAAGCTAGCTACTTTAGCTCTGAAAATTCAAGAAGTATATGAAATTGTGCTGACATGAAAAAGGTTGAGTTGCAAATCACCCTTTACCTTTTACTGATTTCTCAAATTTTGATTCCATTCCACCCTTCTTATTCTTTATAAACCTCACCCATAAGCCACATTACAACCTAATAAAAAGTCCTTACTAATCTGAAATAGATTGAGCTGTCATGTGGAAATGAGGATTTGTTTGATCTATGGCGCAAAGAATTAGAAAATATCATAAATTAGAGCAATGCCTATGCTCTTGCTTGCAGCCCTATTTGAGGGTTGTAACTGCTCTTGAGTTGAGTGATATGATTTACCCCTCTTCTCTGTACTAATGAGTGAACAGCCCTGGTGAGATTTGAGTCTGAAATCCAGTTGATGGGGGAAGTATCCAAACAGGATCCTCAAATTGATGGTGAGTTATGCATGAAATTCCATAAGAAGTTCCTGGATACAAACTGAGTAATAATGGAGAGATTTCAGTAGACTTTCATATTCCCAAATGGAAATATGAAATTCCCTTAATGAATGGGCATGATTGGAATTTATTTGATTTGCTTCAATTCTACTTTAACACGTTGCACTACTATTAACTATGTTGTATTGGAGAAGTTGGTGGGTACCTTCACTGAAAACCCTCAGGAGACTTCACTCCTCCACTAGGGATCACCTAGGGGTTTAAAAGGCTTGGTGCATGTGCTAAATGCATCTGTGCTCCCTACGAAAGTGGCATTTTATTTTTCTTTTGAATTCTCCTTTACTCAGGGACTAGCAAAGGTTAGGTTTGGGGGTGTGTTAAGTGGTGAAAAATGCCACTTTGCACCCTTTAACCTAACCTTTCATGGACCTGCAAGTACACTAATAAGCCTATGTTGAGTGGATTTTGAAGCTAGCTGGAAAATCGGGTAATAATGTAGCAAACCACTTAAAAATGCCCAGAAAGAAGTCAGCTCTCAGCATAATGTAGACCCAGCAACAGAATAAGGTGAAGGAAGCAAGAATAGGTTGATAATGTCGTATCGATTAGTCACCTGAAGGGTTTGACAGGATCAGAAAGTAGCAAAAGGAAGAATTCGTGCAGAAGTGAAGAGTTCGATAGGATCCAAGACCCTATTGAGCAGTTGAAAAAGAAAGAGAATTCAACCTATCGAAAGCTAGCTGAGGGAAAGAGGAGTCCTATCGGAAGGTTCATTGAACCTATCGAATGGTTCACTGAACCTATCGAAATAGAAATGCTGAAACAACACCTATCGCAGAATGATCTGAACCTTTCGATGGGAACAAAAGCCATCTAATCGAAGTGATAGAATGTAAATATTCAACCTATCGAATCACTATTCCAACTTGTCGAAAGCCCCAGATCAAGTGCAGTGAAGCTAAAGCATCTAAACCCAACCGATTGGAACCTATCGAAGAGACCAGGGAACCTATCGAAAGGAACAACAAGCTTACTTTCAACCAGTCGGAAGCTTCTCCAACCTGTCAAAATCACATCCTGATCTTCTCAAAAACCATGCTATGCACACGCTGAGACTTGGTGACTTGTTGCACGTAAATCGAGGCACTTTAGTGATCGGCGCGATGTTCTAGAAGATGCCTTAGGAAACCCTAACCGACCCACGTGCTTTAATAGAACTCTAACAAACTCTAACAACCTTCTAGAAGGGATTTTTGGTGGGAAAAATAGAGAAAGAAAGCTATATATTCGAACCCCCAATTACCATTGGAGGAGATCGAATTTCTCAGCAATTTTCCAAAGAACAGAGTTTGCAGCGAGATTTCCTTTTCTCCCCGTTAGCCCAACCATGGTTGGCTAAACCCCTTGGAGCAGCAAGGAGTGAGTTAGATCTATAATTGGGTAAGGTTAAGAGTGTTGCTGGGGTTAATTATTGCATAGACTACAGATCTGAGAGCATTTCATTGTAAGAGTGACCTAGTTTGCAATGTAAATATTGCTTTCAATGTTTTAATTAGATCTAAAGCTCTTTTGATTCCTCTTGGTGCTCGATCGGATTTGTGCCGTGGAGTTGCTTGATCAGCTCACCCACTTAATTGGTAGACTTCTTTGATATCATCCAATTCTGGATTCGATATCCCCAGTAATTTCTCGTGTCCGTGACTGAAATTGCGATCAAGAGTGGTTTTAATTGTTCTAATTGAGGCCCTGACTTTATAGGAGATCTCTAGGATGGTCTGTGACCATTAAAGTGGACAGATCATAACCTTAAGGTAAATCTGAGCTCAGGCCACAATTGGATTTATCTACTGCAATACATGGATTAGATAAAGCCTATAGGATGGTCTGTGACCATTAAAGTGGATAGATCATAGCCTTAAGGCCAGGTGGATCCTGTGATTTGAAGTGGAAGTTTTGCCCTGCAGCTGTGTTTGCGGACAGTGCCTGTGGCCAGCTGAGGGACTTATGTGCTTTTGAACCCCTGTGACATGCTTAGCTCAACCTGATTGTGGTGAAAACAATCTCCAAGCTATTCTTCTCCATTTTCTTAGTTTTTAAACCTTCCATCTGTAAGATCTGAAGCTCCAGATTCGATCGAAAATAATCTGCATTTTATTTGTAGTTTAGTTTAAGTGACAACTCATTTCAACACTCTCCCCTGTCTTTTAACTAAAGTAGAGATAGCTAGGGTGTTAGATCTCTTATAGATCCGAAGATTTATTCTATTTCTAAACAGCCTCCCTGTGGACATTCTCTTACTCACCATTCTATTAAAGCTTGCTACAAAGGACCCTGTATCTTGCAGGCCTAGGATCTTTTAGATGCGCTGAATCCATCTTTGTTTTCTCTTGATTTTTACACCATAAATCAGCACACTAGAAATCCACAACAAGTCTCCATCACTCCAACCACTCGAATGGATGAAAGAATCTCTCGAATGGATGAAGTGGTTTGCTGTAATAAGGTTCCAACATGTCAAGTGCTTCATCAGCTTAAGCAATCAATCGAATAGGTCAATCCTCAGTCACCATCCACCCGAAAATGTTTCAGAACTCATTTAAAATCTGCTGCAGTTTAGACTTTATCAAACCTCAACTATTTTCAACAACTACCAACAAATTTGAGGGCTGTTTTGGTAAACAACAATAGCTAGTTAACTATAAGAGCCATCTTGGGTTCCATCAGTAATTTCCAATGGATGGTAGGGGTATTTTTGGGAACTCCAAAGAACAAGAGACATTTGCCCATGTGCAAACTGTTCTATAACTGAATGAGAACATTCTTTTGGTAGGAATCCGACTATTTCAATTGGGCATAACAGAACTAAGTTCTCTTCTCTCTGATTGGTCAAAATACCAATCACTTGGATCAAAATAAACTGAATTAAATTCTCCTCTCTGATTGGCTGAAATCCAAGGTACATGGATCGATGCAAATGTATAAATACTAAACTGAGTTTTGTAGTTTGGCAGCAAGGAAAGTAGGAAATTCTCAGAGTTTTCCTTGACTCATTTAGATCTAGATTTAGCTTTTATTTTTCCTTTTCTCTTCCCCCTTCTCTCTCTAATCCAGCCTGTTGGATTAGATCTAGGTAGTAGCACATATTTGATTTGTAATTATAAATTCGGTATGGAGATGTGTGGATTGATGCACAGACTGCAGATATGAAAACAATCTATTGTAAGTTGTTTTGAATCAATAAATTGTTGGTTTTAAAGTTTATTTAAATCTATAGATCTTTTTGTTCCATTAGATTCTCCATCGGATTTTTGTTTTTGGGAATGCCCATTCATTTAACCTTTAGATCTTTTAATTTCCATCTGATTTCCCTAGATTTAATGTCCCTGTGGATGCCTAAGCTTGTAGCCTTGCATCCACAGCATCTGTAGTGATTTTCTTGTTCTAATTAAAGCCTTTTGATTGAAGGAAATCCCTAAGATGATCTGTGACCAATGAAGCGGACATATCATAGCCTTAAGATCAATTCAAACCTCTGGTCTAAATTGGATTCTTCTACCTTGCACTTGTGCTTGTAGCCAAGTGAAGGATAGCTATAAATCCATAAACCTTGACCTATTTTGCAATAAGAACCAATCCCTAGCTATCTATTTCTCACCATTTTATATTTTATTTTACCATTTACATTCATCCTTTCTCAGATCTATCTCTTAAATTCTGTTTTGTAGTTTACATCGAGTTTAGTTGTGACACCCAAAAAACTCTCTTCCTTTTCCTATTTTCTTAGACTAGGTTAGAATTGCCAAATCTGTAGCAGATCTGGAGGTCTACTATACAACCCTTGTGCTTTAGATCACTACTCCTTGTGGGACAAACTCCTACTTTTAAAACTTTCTACAAAAGGGCCCTGTATCTTGCAGGTCTGTATATTTTAGATGTGCTATTTTCATCTCTTTCACCTTCTATTTTATTTTGATTCTATTTTTATTTTTACCATCATCTTTCCTTTATAATAACCATCACCTAAAATATCAAAAGAAGCGACAACAGATTATCCAAGTCCTTCGAGATCACATCAGCTCCTTCACATGGTCCTGCAAAGACATCTTGGTTTGGACCCAAGCTTAGTAGAATACATTTGGTCTTGGGGCCCAATGCAAAACCCGTCAAGTAGAAACTCAGAAGAATGCACCCGCAGACAATGCTATAAGTCAAAGAGGAAGTTGACAATCTACACAAGGCAAAATTCATTAGAGTCATCCTCTACCCTAAGTGGGTCGCGAATATAGTACCTGTCACTAAGAAGGACGGTAGAGTATGGGTGTGCTTCGGCTTCCAGAATCTCAACCAGGCATGCGCAAAAGATGATTTCCCGCTCCCACACATCGTCACTCTGGTCATTAACACTGCAGGGTACAAGATGTTGTCCTTCATTGATGGCTTCTCTAGATATAACAAGATTAGATTAGCAGAATCAAACCAAGAGAAGACTTCCTTAACCATGCCATGGGGGACCTACTGCTATATCGTCATGCCTTTCGGCCTCCAAAACGCAGGAGCTATATATCAGCGTGTCATGATGACTATAATCCATGACATGATGCACAAGTGTGTAGAAGTCTACATCAACAATATACTAGTGAAGTCTCAAACATGAGTAAGACATGTCGAGGCCCTTCGACTCGTGCTACAACGATCCGAAAAGAATCAACTAAAGATGAATCCGAAGAAATGTGTGTTCGGAGTGACCTCCGAAAAACTACTGGGATTCATAGTGAGCATGTGAGGAATCGAAGTCAATCCAGTGACAATTAAAGCCATTCTTAAGATGCCGCTTCCCAGCAACATCAAAGAATTACGAGGCCTAATAGGACGGCTACAATTCATCAAGAGATTCATCTCCCAACACTCAGATAGATACAACCCTTTCTATAGACTACTCAAAGGAGGAGCTGAATACATATGGGATGGCCAATGTCAGCAAGCCTTCGACAACATCCAAAAGTACCACCTCAATCCCCTGATATTATCACCGCCAATCCCTGGAAAGCCCTTGATTCTTTAGGTCTCAGTGTTGGCTTCTTACCTTGTGTTCAAAAAGAGGTTTAAAATTACACAATTAAAGGATCTATTGGTTGCACACACCAAGGCAAGCAGACACACAGACCTGCAAGTATTCAGGACTTGTTGTACCAAGTTTTAAAAGGGTAAGTAAGGAAATGTCCATAGGGAAATGTGAGCTGAAAATTAAGTAAATCTCCATATCTAAAGCAGATCTTTCACCCTACCTAATACAAAAATAGCAAAAGAGAGAGGGGAGGTTTTAAGGGGTTGTCACTTTAAACTAAACTACAGAAACAACATTAAATACAGAAATGAATTGAGATTAAATCCAGTGCTCAGATCTTACAAGTGAGGGGAATTTTTTTGGAGAAATTAAAAAAAAAATAGAAAATGGAGAGAAGCAGCTTGGAGTTTGGTCTTACTGCAATTGGGGTGAGCTGCTAGGGTTACAAAGAGTTCAGAGTGCACCAATCCCTCATTTGGCTATAAGCACAGCTGCAAGGTAGAAGAATCTGATCTAGGCCAGAGATTTGGCTTGATCTTAAGGCTATGATCTATCCACTTTAATGGTCACAGATCATCCAATAGATTCACTCCATTCTCATGCTTTCATTAGAACATTATAACCACTACAAATGTTGCGACTGCCAGGCCACACGCATAGGTAATTGCAAGAACATTAGATCTAGGGAGATCAAATGGTATCCAAGAGGTCTAGCAGTTAAGTGGGTGAGCCCATCTACACAAATCCGATCGAGCACCAAATGAAACCAGATGAACTATGGATCTAATTAAAATAATAAAACTAGCATTGCATTAAAATAAACTCACTATATAATGAAATGTTCTCAGATTTGTAGTTTGTGCCTCATCTGACCCTCAATAACACTCTCAACTCTCCCAAGAAATTATAGATCCAACCTCACTCCTTGCTGCTCCCAAGAAATTAGCCAACCATAGTTGGGCAAAAAGGAAGAATAAAGAATTTCAATGCAAGCTCTGATCTCGAGAATTGAACCCCCCTTTTTCTGGCAGCTTCCTTCCTTATCTAGCTCTCCCTTTCAGCCTCAGATATGTTTTTCTCACCAATCACAGCTCCGCTGGAATAATTTTGTTATTCCTTCTTTTATTCTCCTTCTAGAAGGCTCTCTCAGTTAGTTAGAGTTGGGGGAGAGCACGTGGGTTGGTTAGGGTTTCTCAGGGCACTTCTAGAAACTTTGTGTCGATCACCAGAGTGCCTTGGATTATGTGCAGCAGGTCACCAACTTGCAGCGTGTGCATAGCCGCTTTTCTGAGAAGTCCTTCAGTCGATTTCGATAGGTTCTTAAGGCTTTCGATAGGTTCCAAATAGGCCTTCTATTCCTTTCACTAGGATTCAGGATCCTTTCGATTGGTTTCGATACATTGGTGCTAAAAATAAAGCTCCAGCATCCACAACATTCATCTGGTGTGTTCGACAGGTTGGGGGATCCTTTTGATAGGTTGATTTCTATGCAATAAGTTTCGATAGGTTCTCTTCTGGCTCCTATCGATAGGTTTTCAGACTTATCAATAGGTTCTGTTCATGCTAAGGCAACCATTCGATAGGATGCTCCCTTTTTGTTTTCGACTGCGCGATAGGTTCCAGATCCTATCAAATTCTCCCATCCTCACGACTTCTTCCTTTTTTTCAGCCTTCAGATCCTATCGACAGGTTCCAGTAACCTCTCGACAGGCTATTTTCAGCCTGTTTTCACTCCTTCAAAGCTGCTTCATTGTTGCTGCATGCTCTAAGTGGGCCATTGTTGGGTCTAAACTGCACTGAGAGATAGATTTCTGCACTATGACTACCTTTTACTGCTATCTATATGACATACTCAACAAGCATTTATTAGTCCACTCATAGGTCTATCAAAGCTCATGTTAAGGGGTGAAAAGTGGTCCTTTTCAGAGATTAATACACCCCCAAATCTAAGCTTTACTAGTCCTTGAGAAAAGGAAGAATAAAGAAAACTAAAATGTCACTTTTAGAGGGAGCACAGATGCATTTAGCATATGCATAAAGACTTTTGAACCCCTAGGTGATCCCTAGTGGACGAGTGAAGTCTCCTGAGGGTTTTCATTGAAGGTACCCACAAACTTCTCCAATAAAACCAGTTAATACTTATGCAACATGGTAAAACAGAATTTAAGTGAAATGAAATAAATTCCACACCAAGTCCCTTCAATTTTTTTTTTGAGGATTTTCAGCAGAAAAATCATCTGTTTAAAACCTGAAATTCTGTTGTAATTCCTTCATCATCAATCAATTCATGTCAAGGCATTGTGCCTTAAAATTAATACAGAGTTCACCTTTAATTTAAGAATTCTGTTTTGATAATGCCCCAATCAATTTTGATTTCAGACCCAAATCTTACCAGGGTTATTCACTCATAACAAAAGTAGAAGGGTGCATCATTTCTCACACAGCTCAAGAACAGTTAAGCCCTCAAATAGGACTTCAAGCATGAGCATAGGCATTGCTCTAACTTCTGAAATTTTCTAACTCTTTTCACCATAGATTAAACAAATCCTCATCTCCACATGACAGCTCAATCCATTTCAGATCAGTAGGGTCTTTTTATTTATTGGGTTGTAATGTGGCTTATGGGTGAGATTTGGAAAAGAATAATGGGATAAAAAGGATTCAAATTGAGAAATCAGTAAAAGTAAGGAGGTGGTCTAGCCAACACCTTCTTCATTTCAGCACAATTCCATCTACTTCTTGAATTTTTAGATTTGAAGTGGCCAACTTCTAATCCTCTTTTCAGTCTTTCAATGAAATGACTTCTCTCGCATTCCTTTTCTTTTTATTTTTAATTTTTCCTTTTTTATGTATATTTTTTTTTTGTATTTTTCTCCATTTTTCTTTTTATGGGTTGGAATGCCACAACACCACCAAATGTGCTTTCTTCTTTCTCAACCAACCATCAAACTAACTCTACCTTCTGAAATCTCAGAGTGAGGGTCAGGCTGTATCAGGTCACTGAGGTTTTAGGTTTAAATTTTCTGGTTTTTATTAAAGAAAATTGAGAATTTTAAGGCCCAAATGGTGTGTAGCAAGGGCAATTCAAAGGTGGGACATTTTAAGCTCAAAACTGTCTAAGGGATGGCCTTACTTCATGTCTTCAATGTCATGAATGCTGCCATGCTATTTTAATTTGGATTTGCCTAACTTCTAGTGATCAAAACTAGATCCAATCAGTCCTTAGAGCAGAAAAATTGGTAAGACACTCTTCAAAGAATTTTTTTTTTTCAGGCCCAAATCTCACTGGGTATGGCCTTCCATCAAATTTCTGGGGTGTATCCTCACAGTTTTCTCTCCTTTCAGGTTCACTAAACATCACTTTTTGAAAATTCTTGACATTTTCTTTATGAAAAATGCTAAAACTACAGCTCATTTCAGTTTTAAAAAGTTTTTTATTTCCTCTTTTTTTTCAAAAATCAGGTGGGAAATCACTTTATTTTTAAAAACTTTTTTCAACATTGCTGCACTAGCATTAACTCATTTTATTGGCACACCTACCATACCCCCAAACGTAAATTAAATAGTGTCCTCACTGTTAAGAGAGCATGGTAACCATGACAAGGGTAGATGAAGAAACAAATGCACAATAAGCACAAAGAAGGACATAGTACATAAAAGAAACTATGATGAATAGCTAACATATGTACATGGTCTAAATCATTAAGGGAAAACAAACAAAAATAGTCTATATTTATTTGCAAGCATCATCAGGCTAATCATACAAGTCTGCCAAAATTTTCAAATCCTCCTTGGGTAAAGGAGCTTTTCCTTTAGGTTGAGACTTTTGGGTGGAAGAAACTGGTTGTCGGAATAGGCCAGTTAGGGTTTCTTCAGAATCGATCATTATGCTCTTAGAAATTGATCTCTTAAAGCTCACTCACCAATTTGAATTAAAATTCTGAAGTAAACAACTAGGAAAACAACAGAGTGAAGCAGCGAGACAGCTTACCCAAATCTCCTAGGGTTTTGGAGAAATCATGATGCACAACTCCAATTTCCTAAAAATCAGGCGCAAAATGCTCCTTTGTGCGGGCTGAATGAACTTGAGGAGTGGCAAAATGAGTGGTGAAAGGTCCTTAGAGTATTTGGCAGAAAATGAGAGCAGCGACCAATGAGGAAGAGAGAGCTAGGGTTTCGCAGGAGGTGTTGAATGAGCAAAAATGACCTAACGACAGGTGTATAAAGAGTGAAAATCGATTTTGATAGGATGAGCTGAGTGATTTCGATAGGTCAAGGCGTCCTATTGAACACTATAAAGAACACAATATGTAGATGAAATGCTTTGATAGGTCAAATCCTTCCTGTCGATAGGTTCATGTAGTGCATGATTCAACCTTTCGGTAGGTTCCTAATAAGTATCTAGAACCTATCGAAAACTTCTTTCCGACCTTTTGAACCTATCAAAGAGTTGTTCTCACCTATCGACAAGTCTCAGTGCCTATGGAAATCCTTAAATGACCTATCAAAATCCTCAAATGACCTATCGAAAGGTCCCATATGCTCATAGAAACTATATTTTAGTGTTGTGTTCAGCCTCAGCACCCAGCAAATTCCTTTGCTATGCTTCCATTTACATTGTTTTCATTATTGACATACTCCCATGGTCCCTAGATTGCTGGCAAAATTGATATGTTGACCTAATTCTATCATGGCAATTTTATTGTAAATGACCAATTCACCAAAACAGAACAAAATCAAAATATAGTACATATGATACACACTGAAATCATGTATAAATTGGAGGGTCCTGAAAATCAATGGTCTCCTCAGGCTCACAAATTTTTTCAACACAAATCTTTAGCCTCTACCCATTGACTTTCATGACTCTACCATCTTTGGGGTCCATGATTTCTACAACCTCGGATGGGGAAACATGTAAAACTGTGTAAGGCCCATCGCATCTGGACTGCAATTTTCTTGGAAAGAATTTTAATCTTGAATTGAACAACCATACCTTGTCACCTATTTTAAATTATTTCCGCAGTAAGTGCCTGTCATGAAAGGCTTTAGTTTTTTCCTTGTAGGTCTGGGCATTTGAATATGCTTCCATCCTTAACTCATCAAGCTCAGATAATTACAATTTCCTATTCACACCAGCAGAAGTTAAGTCAGAATTTAATGCTTTAATGGCCCAATATATTCTATGTTCTAACTCAACAGGCAAGTGACATGCCTTGCCATATACTAGGCTGAATGGGGACATCCCTATGGGGGTCTTATAGAAAGTCCTATAAGCCCACAAGGCATCTGGCAGTTTTATGGACCAATCTTTCCTATCAGCTCGCACAGTCTTCTCTAGGATGTGTTTGATTTCGCTGTTGGAAATCTCTACTTGCCCATTGGTTTGTAGGTGGTAGGGAGTAGCAACTCTATGGGTCACAGAGTATTTTTCCAATAATTTTTCAAAAGGTTTGCTGTAAAAGTGGCTTCCTCCATCACTAATAATTGCTTTGGGGTGCCAAACCTAGAGAAGATGTTGTCCTTTAAGAACTTAATGACAACCTTATGATCATTTGTTCTTGTAGCTATGGCGTCTACCCATTTCGACACATAGTCCCCAGCTACAAGGATGAAATTATATCCATAGGAAGGGAGAAATGGTCCCATAAAATCAATTTCCCATATGTCAAATAGTTCAACAACAAGCACAGGTTGCAAGGGCATGAAGTTTCTTTTTGTAATACTTTCCATTTGCTGACATTTTGAACAAGCTTTGTAATGTTGTATGGGATCCTTGAATAGAGTGGGCCAATAGAAACTACTTTGAAGCACCTTTGTAGCAGTCTTGTTGCCACTGAAATGACCCCCACAAGCCTGTTCATGACACATGGTTAGAATGTTTTCAAACTCAGTTTCAGGAACACATCTTCTTATCACCTGCTGTTAAATGGTGAAAAATGCCACTTTTCACCCTTTAACATGACCATTGATAGACCTGTGAGCACACTAATAAGCCTCTGTCGAGTGTATTTTGTAGATAGCAAGAAAAGATGACATTAATGTAAAAAACCACTCAAGAATGCCCAAAAAGGGGCCATCTCTCAGCACAGGACAAACCCAACAATAGCACACCAGAGGGTAGCACATCACTGGACCTTGGAGCACGTGGCTACAGCAGGGCAAGGCGAACGAAGTGAAAACAAGCTGAAAACATCCTATCGAGAGGTCACCTGAAGACTTCGATAGGAGATGAAAGCAAAGAAATGAGGAATTCGTGCAGTTGAAAATGTTTCGATAGGATCTGAAGGAAGAAGAAGGATGGATTCGTGTTGATTGAGGAGTTTGATAAGATCCAAGAACCTATCGAGTAGCTGAAAGGAAGGAAGAAACTATCCTATCAAAAACCTGCTTGAGGTGTAAAAGGAACCTATCGAATGGTTTCCTGAACCTATTGAATGGTTTCCTGAACCCATCAAGATGAAGACGCTAGAACAGAACCTATTGAAGGGTGCTTGAGCCTTCCGATAGGAGTGAGAGCAACCCTATCGAAATGATGGCATGCAAAGCGAAACTTGTTGAAATGGTTCTCCAGCCTGTCGAAAAGCCCCTCCAACCTGTCGAATGCTCCAGGCCAAGGGCTGAGAATGCTGAAACTCTAAGAGAAGGCTCATCCTATCGAAACCTATTGAAGAGATCTAAGAACCTAGCGAAAGGACCAAAAAGCTCTATTTGAACTTGTCAAAAGCTTCCTGAACTTGTCAAAATCGTGTGCAGAACTTCTCAAAAATTCAGCTGTGCACATGCTGTGACTTGGTGGCCTACTGCACGCAACTCAAGGCACTTGGTGATCGACACGACGATTTCAGAAGATGCCCTAGGAAATCCTAATCGACCCACGTGCTCTAAAAGAACTCTAAGAAACTCTGAGGACCTTCTAGAAGAGATTTTTGGCGAAATAAATAGAGGAGAAAGCAATATATAGAGACCCCTAATTGCAATTGGGGGGAGATCGAGATCTAAGCCAAATTTCGGAGATTAGAACTTGTAGATAAATTCTATTTTCCCTCCTTTTGCCAAACAATGGTTGGCTAATTCCGTTGGAGTAGCGAGGAGAGAGGTTTGATCTGTAATTGGTTAAGGTTAAGATTGCTATTGTGGGTTCCCAGCTGCACAGACTACAGATCTGAGAGTATTTCCATTGTAGAGTGATATTGATTGCAATGTAAAGCTATTTTTAATGCTTTAATTAGATGTAAAGTTCCTTTGGTTTCATTTGGTGATCGATCAGATTTGGGTAGAGGAGTCTATAGATCAGCTCACCCACTTAACTGGCAGGCCTCTTGGATACCACCCAATCTCCCTGGATCTGATACTCCTGTGATTCCTTGAGTCTGTGACCTGGGAATTGCAGCATCTGTAGTGGTTTTAATTATTCTAATTGATGCTTTAGCTTTGGAGGAGATCCCTAGGATGGTCTGTGACCATTAAAGTGGATAGATCATAACCTTAAGATTAGTCCAAGCTCAGGCTCCAATTGGATTCGTCTGCTGCAAATCCATGGATTTGATAAAGTCTATAGGATGGTCTGTCACCATTAAAGTGGACCGATCATAGCCTTAAGACCAGGTGGATCCTGTGATTTAAAGTGGAACTTTCTACCCTACAGCTGTGCTTATAGCCAGTTGAGGGAAATGTGTGCTCTGAACCTCTGTAGCATGATTAATTGAATCTGATTTCAATAAAGACCAATCTCCAAGCTACTCTTCTCCATTTTCTGCTTTTTACTCTTTTCCCCTGTAAGATCTAAGTTCCCAAACTCGATCCAAGTTAGTCTATGTTTAATTTCAGCTTAGCTTAAGTGATAATCCATTTTAAACCTCTCCCTGTCTTTTAGCTAATGTAGCATTAGTTAGGGTGTCAGATCTAATACAGATTTGGAGATTTATCATATTTTAAACCAACCTCCCTGTGGATATTCCTTTACTCACCATTTATGTAAAACTTGCTACAACAGACCCTGATTACTTGCAGGTCTGTGTGAGTATGTTTTGCCTAGTTTTATTGATGATTTAAGACCCTCATTTGAGGGAAGGCAAATACCCCAACAGGTTTTTGGCACCGTTGCCGGGGAGGTGTGTTTAGAAATTTATAGATCTAAGTTTTGATCATAGATCTGTAGAAATTGATAGATGTTTGTTTAATTTTACTAACTACATTTGTAAGTTTTATTGTTTTTCAGTATTTTATATGCATTTCATCAGATCTAAGGCTGCCAAGTGAGAGGAGAAATTGTGCTGGAGACTGCTCTGTAGTTTACATCCCTCTACTCCCCTGTTATTTCTCAGATCTGTTGATATTTTTGTTAGAGTAGTTAGAAAATTTAGTTGATCCTACTTGTTTTATTGAGGATATGTTCTTCTTTCAGAATTTAAGTGTTGTATGTTTGGTAGGAGAACTCTCCAACCTCAGATTATTCCACTAAATTCAGAGGTTGAAAGACTTCTCAGATTCAGACTAACTACACCCACATCTGTTGCAATTGACTCTGTAGAAATGGGTGAGCAACAACAGCCTAGAACTCTTAAGGAATTTAATGCACCAAGGGTTTACAATTTCCCCTTCTGTATTCAATTCCTAGCTGCTCAGGGAAACTACGAGATAAAATCATCCATAATTCAAATGCTGCCCTCATTTCATAGCCTAACTAAAGAAGACCCATGCAAGAACATTAATGAGTTCTTGGGACTGGGCACTACATTTAATATCACAGGTTTGGAGGAGGAGGCCACCAAGATGAGACTATTTCTTTTTTCATTAAAGGATAGAGCTAGGACCTGGTTGTCCATGCTCTCACCCAACAGTATTCAGTCCTGGAGTAACCTCCAATATCAATTTCTGGCCAAGTTCTTCCCTATGTCAAAAACAAGCCAGTTGAGGAAGGGGAACATTTCATTTGCCCAAGACCCAACTGAGGATTTTCACCAAGCTTGGGAGAGATTCAAGGAACTCCTAAAGAAATGCCCCCACCATCAAATCCCTAAATGGCAATTGGCTCAGAGCTTTTATCAGGGAATTGATTCTAAGAGCAGGGACATGGTAGATGCTTCTTGTGGTGGCACCTACCTCCACAAAACTGTCGAGGAGGCATGGGAACTCTTTGATATCATTAGTGATAACTCTATGCAAAGGGAAACCTTGGCTAGAGATCTAGAGCCTCCGAGGTTGGTGAAGGAGATTTCTTCAAGAGGGAAGTTACATGAAGTGAGTGTGCCAAGTGATTTGGAAAGAAAAGTGGATAGTTTAGCCCTGAAATTTGACAGGCTGATGTTGGAAATTTTCAGTGTGCTGATTTATTGTGTAATGGTAAAAGCAAAATAAAATCAAAATAAAACAGAGACAGACACACACATACAGACCTGCAAGTATTCAAGATCTGTTGTAGCAAGCTTTAAAAGAATGGTGAGTAAGGGAATGTCCACAGGGAGGTTGTTTAGAAATATGACAAATCTCCAGATCTATGTCAGATCTGGCACCCTAGCTATTACTAATTTAGTTAAAAGACAGGGGAGAGGTTTGGAATGCATTGTCACTTAAATTAAGCTACAATTAAACATAAGCTATCTTGGATCGAGTTTAGGAGCTTAGATCTTGCAGGGGAAGAGAGTAAAAATATAGAAAATGGAGAAGAGTAGCTTGGAGGTTGATTTTCACTGAAATCATATTCGATTAATCATGCTACAGAGGTTCAGAGCACACAATTCCCTCGCTGGCTATAAGCAATGCTGCAAGGTATAAATTCCACTCCAAATCAAAGGATCCACCTGGTCTTAAGGCTATGATCTGCCCACTTTAATGGTCACAGACCATCCTATAGACTTTATTGAATCCATGGATTGTAGCAGATAAATCCAATTGAGGCCTGAGCTTAGATTTATCTTAAGGTTATGATATGTCCACTTTAATGGTCACAGACCATCTTAGGGATCTCCTACAAGGCCAGAGCCTCAATTAGAACAATTAAAACAACCACTACATATACTGCAATTCCCAGGTCACAGACTCAAGGAATCACAGGAGCATCAGATCCAAGGAGATCAGATGGTATCCAAGAGGTCTACCAGTTAAGTGGGTGAGCTGATCTACAACTCCTCTACACAAATCTGATCGATCACCAAATGGAACCAAAGGAAATTTAAATCTAATTAAAGCATTAAAAACAGCCTTATCATTGCAAACAAGGTCACTTTACAATGGAAATACTCTCAGATATGTAGTCTGTGCAGCTAGGAATCTACAATAGCACTCTTAACCTCACCCAAGTACAGATCTAACTTCGCTCCATGCTACTCCAAGGGACTTAGCCAACCATGGTTGGGCTAAAGGAGGGAAATGGAATTGCTCTGCAAGCGCTAATCTCTAGAATTTTGACTCAGATCTTGATCCCCCCCAATGGCGATTGGGGATCTCTATATATAGCTTTCTCCTCTATTTTTCCCGCCAAAAATTCCTTCTAGAAGGACGTCAGAGTTTGTTAGAGTTCTGTTAAAGCACATGGGTTGGTTAGGGCTTTCTAGGGCATCATCTTCTTGAACCGTCGTGTCGGTCACCAAGTGCCTCGGGTTCTGTGCAGCGGGTCAATAAATCATAGCATGTGCACAGCTGAATTTCTGAGAAGTTCTGCATACGATTTTGACAGGTTCAAGAAGCTTTTGACAGGTTGGAATTGAGCATTTTGGTGCTTTCGATAGGTTCTCAGATCCGTTCGATAGGTTTTGATAGGATGAATCTTCGCTTAGAGTTCAAGCCTTCTCAGCTCTTGGTTTGGAGTATTCGACAGGTTGGAGAAACTCTTTGATAGGTTGGAAAATAATTTCGACAGGTTTCACTCTTCATTCTGCCATTTTGACAGGTTTGCTTTTAGTCTTATCGAGAGGCTCAATCACCCTTCGATCGGTTCTCTTCCAGCATTCTCATCTCGATAGGTTCAAGAAACCATTCGATAGGTTCTCTTCTAGCATTCTCATCTCGATAGGTTCAAGAAACCATTAGATAGGTTCCTTTGACACTTCGGGCAGGTTTCCGATAGGATGAGTTCTTCTTTCCTTTCAGCTGCTCGATAGGTTCTGAGATCTTATCGAACTCCTTAATCCACATGAATTCATCCTTCTTCTGCCTTCAGATCCTATCGAAGACCTCTTCAACTGCACGAATCCTTCCTTTCTTTACTTTTAGCTCCTATCGATGTCTTCAGGTGACCAATCGATGGGGACGCTCAAATTTTCACTTCACCTTGTTCCAGCAGCCACGCGCTCCAAGGGTCCAGTGATGTGCTACCCTCTGGTGTGCTGTGGCTAGGTTTGTCCTGTGCTGAAAGATAGTTCCTTTTTGGGCATTCTTGAGTGATTTTCTACATTAGTACCTTCTTTTATTATTGTCTACAAAATGCACTTGACAAGAGCTTATTAGTGTGCTCACAGGTCTATCAATGGTCAGGTTATAGGGTGAAAAGTAGCATTTTTCACCACTTAACACACCCCCAAACCTAAGCTTTACTACTCCTTGAGCAAAGGAGAATTAACAGAAAATAAAAATGCCACTTTCGTAGGGACCACGGGCACATTTCGCATATGCACCAAGCCTTTTAAACCCCTAGGTGATCCCTAGTGGAGGAGTGAAGTCTCCTGAGGGTTTTCAGTGAAGGTACCCACAAACTTCCCCAATAAGGTTAGTTAATAGTAGTACATCTTGCTAAACAGAGTTTCAGTGAATTAGAATAAATTCTCATCATGTCTTTTCAGTTCTAAAGGGTTTTCAGTAGAAAAATCACCAACTTAAAACATGAATTTTTGCAGTAATTCCTTCATCATCAATTGGTTTATGTCAAGGCATTGTGTCTAGGGATTGATGCATAGCTCACCCTTCACTTGAGAATTCTGTTTTGATACTACCCCCATCAAATTGAATTTCAGGCCCAAGTCTTACCAAAGTTGTTAACTCACAACAACAATGAAGGGTGTAGAATTTCACACAGCCAAGAGCAGTTATAGTCCTCAAATAGGGTTGTAAGCATGAGTTTAGGCATTGCTCTAATTTCTAAAATTTTCTAACTCTTTTCACCATAGATCAGACAAATTCTCATCTCCACATGACAACTCAATCCATTTCAGATCAGTAAGGCCTTTTTATTTGGTTGTAATGTGGCTTTGGGGTGAAATTGGTAAAAGAATAAAGGGGTAAAATGGGATTCGAAATTGAGAAATTAACAAGGTAAGGAGGTGATTTGCAGCTCAACCTTCTTCATTTCAACACAAGTCCATTTACTTCTTGAATTTTCAGAGCCAAAGTGGCCAGCTTCTTCTCTTTCTTTCAGTCTTTCAATGAAATGACTTCTCTTTCTCATTCTTTTGCTTTTTAAAAAAAAAAAAAAAATTAAATAAAATAAAAATGGAATACCACAAAGACCACCAACTGTGTTTTTCTTTCTTTCAACCTGATTTAAGACCTTACTCCTCCTTCCTCTTCCTGATTTCTTAGATTGAGGGTGAACTGAAATAGGTCAAAAGATTTTGGGTTTAGAATTTCTGGTTTTCATCAAAGAAAATGGAGACTTTTAAGGCTCAAGTGATGTGCATCAAGGGCAGTTCAAAGGTGGGACATTTTAAGCTCAAACTGACCAAGGGATGACCTTACTTCATGTCCTCAATGTCATGAGTGATGTCAAGCTGTTTCAATTTGGAAATGCCTAACTTCTAGTGATTAGAATTAGATCCAATCAGTCTAAAAAGTAGAAAAATTGCCAAGGCACTCTTCAAGGAAACTTTGTCAAGCCCAAATCTCACTGGGTATGGCCTTCCATCTCATTTTCAGGGATGTGTCTTCACAATTTCCTCTCATTTCAGGTTTACTGCACATCAAAAATTATTTTTCACAAATTGTTGACATTTGCCTCATGAAAAATGTTAAAACTACAGCTGATTTTAGTTTTAACAAGTTGTTTTCTTAATATCCTCTTTTTACAAAAAATTCAAGTGAGAATTTACTCTAATTAATTCCAAACACTTCATTGTAGCCTAGTTGTACTAAAAGTAACTAATTTATTGGCATACATACATGCCATACCCCCAAACCTAAACTAAACAGTGTCCCCACTATGAATAACATGAAATTAGGGGGAGGTACGGGGGGGAAAAGAGAGATACAGAAAATCTACATGAAGACAAAATGTTTTATAAAGCCAAATATATACATGAGAAAAGGAGGAAGACACCAAAACAACAAGTTGTCATAGCTATTTGCAGGTGTCATCTAGCCAATGGTAGAGGTCAACCAAGTTTTTCAGCTCATCCTTGGATAAGGGAGCTTTGCCTTTAGATTTAGCCCTCGGTTGCTGTCTCTTTGGTGCCTCCTCAGACCAGGCAGCGGGCTGTTTTCCTTTGGGGTCGACAGCAACAGGAGAATCTGAATCTGAATCGGAAGGAAAAAGGGCAGTGGGGTCCAATCCAAGAGCTGCAGTAGTCTTCCTTTGTTCTTCCTTTGTCATTTAGATGTAAGGGGCAGCATGTTGGGTAGGGGGCTGGGTGGGAGAAGTTGTTTTAGACTGGGCAACATGCCTCTTCCCTTTCTTGGCAGGGGCAGCAGAGGGGGCAGATCTTCTGGAAGTGACTTTCTTCTTGGGGGGAGCCCTTTTGGGTTTTTGAGGGGGAGGTTGAGTGGGGAAGGTTGAGTTGTAGGGGGGGGGGGCAGGATTGCGAGGCAGGAGCTGTAGTGGCAAGAGGGGTGGGTTGGAATGGCTGAGAGGTAAGGGAAGCAACCTTTTTCTCAAATATGTCAATCTGTTTGGCAGCATAGAGTAGGTTGGCATCAGATAGTTCTTTGGTGGCCTTGAGGATCTCCTGAGCATTGGCTAATTTTTTCTTGAGAAGCTCAGAATTCTTCTTCTCATATTTGGCAATGAGACTCTCTGCCGCTGCCACTTGTTTTGCAAACTAATAACGAGTCAAGATTTTAGACCACCCTTGAGAGATATCACGGAGTTGAATTTGGGGTTTCAATTTGATGTTGGCAATCCTCTCCTCATAAGGGGCCTCAATGGAAGCTCGAAATGCAGCCATACCTCTCAAGACATCCCTGTGGATGTAAGGGTTGTCCCTCATTGCACACAGGAGGGTGAGGTAAGGGGGTATGTACATGGATTGTCGAAGGACAATAGGCAAGGGCAAGGGTGTAGTGGATGAAGAGGAGGGGGTGGAAAGAACCAGATCCTCCCATGGATCAGTTTGGGTGGAGGCATCCTGGAAAACAGGTGGGGGGTGGCGAAGGGTATAGGGAATTCAGCTGCTGAGGAGGCCAGTAAATCTGGGGGTGAGGGTAAAGTGGCCTGTGGTGAGGAAAGTATGGGGAGAGCGAGTGCGACTACTTACTCAGGCTGGGCAGCTGCGTGGTGTGGAGTGGGTATAGGTGAAACAGGAGGGGATAGGTGAGGGGGTTGAGGAGCGGAAGAGGATGGGATAAGGGTGGATTGAATTAATTGGAGACATGAGCTCATGAGGGTCTGGGTGTCGGTGTTGATGGTTAATTAGGACTGAATGGATTGGAGGATGGAAAGGATTTGAGTGAGGGTGTTAGGCCTGGTGGGAGTAGAAGGGGCTGGTGCGTGGACATGTTGGAAGGGAGAGGATGGTGCATGGTGAAAATGAGGAGGAGTGGGGTGTGAGGAGTCAGGAAGTGGAGTGTACTCATGAGGACATCCTCTACAATTGAGGTCATGAGGGTTGTGAACCCAATAGTGGTGAACAGGTCCACATCTTGTGGATGCAGAGGGGTTGGAGATGGAGGAGAATTAGAAATGGGTTGGGTACTGGGTGGAGAAGGAATGGTAGGGGTAAGCTCGGACAATGTGGGAGGTTTCAGGATGTCAGGGTGGAGGACCTGGGAGGTGGGTGGAGGTAAAACCAGTTCAGAGGTGGATGGGGGGAGGTCTGGTTGAAGAGGGACTGATACAAATGGAAAAGGAAAAGTGGGTGGAGGTGTGGGTAGTGGGACAGGTATTGTGGGTGGGGGGGTGGCTAAGGGAATCTCTTCAGGAGTCTCTGCTGCCACGGAAGTGGTTGTCTTCTCAGCCACCTCCCTTCCAACTTGTTGGCCTTTCTTAATCAATGTGAGGCTGGTTGACCATTCTCGCCTACCATACAATTTAAAGGTGAGATTCTCCATTGGTTCAGATTGCTTAATCACATATTTTTCAGTCCTGAGCAGACATGTGATGAGTATGTAAAAAGGCAGGCCACCTCTTTTAGTAAAAGCTTGCCTCTTCTGCACCTTGTCATTGATGTCCACCATTGTCTCAAAAATCAGCTTAAGTGCATTAACAAATTGCCCCTTTGAACAAAAGTATAGTGCATCCACTAAAGGGATCCTTCTCTCTTGCAAATGGCCAGAGACATAGACATTTTTCCTCAGAATGGTATCAATGAGTTGAAGGGTAGGATGGAGGTCTCTTCTCGTCAAGGATTCACCAGAGCTCACTATTCCATTAGTAAGCTGTTTAGCCATTTCCAGAAATGTGGCCCCTGTAGGTGCTCCCTCAGCTATGGTGGAGTCAAATTGATATGGGACTCCCAAAGTCATCCCAATATCTATGCAATCGATAGTCAGCTGCCAATCATCAATCGAGATTTCCAGTGTATCCTCAGCTCTAGGTATCACCTTCTTTGTTAGGTTCTGGTACCACAATTTCACTAACCTGGGATAGACATTTTCCTTCAAGGGTGAAAGCAGGGGTAGCAGACCTTCTTTTTTCAAATATTCCAATGTCCCCTGACACTCCCCAATGTTGACAAAATATGTCAGATTAAAATCCATTTCAGGGACAAGACTCAATTTTTCTACAAACTCATTGGGGGTAGTTAACTCCGCAGGCAGTTCTACTGGAGGGGCCGCTCTCGCTGAGGTTTATTCTACTCTAGGTTCTTGAATCTCAACAGCTTTGGATTTCTTAGCTTTAGGGGCCTTTTTGGGTGAGATGTCAGTGAGCTTCCTCTTGACAGGTAGTTTGTCAGCTGGCTTCAACTTTTTAGAGGATTTGGGGGTGGAAGCAGTTGTCCTCCGGCGTATGTTCTCGAGGGTTTCCACTGGCTAAGCCATTTTACTCTTCAGAAATTAAACTTTCACCAACTTCAAGCTACAGATTGATGGGGGAAGGGCAACTGACCTCAAAATACCTAGGATTTAACTGAAATCGCACTGCCCAACTTCAATTTTTCCAAAATTAGGGGTAAAATGCTCTTATGTGCAAGCTGAATATTCTGACAAAAAGGTAGACTGCACAGCTATAGGTTCTATGAGGAATTAGTGAAGGAAGAGGGAGGCGAATGTGAGAGGAACAAGAGCTAGGGTTTGCAGAAGGTATGGAATGAGGCACAAATGACCTATCGACGGGTATAGAAAAGGTGAAATACGATTCCGATAGGATGAACTGGATGGTTTCGATAGGATATCGGTAGGTGGAACCATCCTTTCGATCAGTTTAAATGGCAGCTAAATCTTCATTTTAATAGGTTCCTGATTGGTATCGAGAACCTATCGAAATCTCTATTTTTCCTATCGAAAAGTTAGTTCTACCTATCGAGAGGTTCAGTACCTATCGAAACCATCTAACATTCTGCCGAAATCACTAAGTGACCTATAAAAAGGTGAGCTTTGACCTGTCGAAGACTTCTAAAAATCAAATAAAGCTATATTTCTGGGCATTCGCAGTCTCAGTTCTCAGCAGGATCTGTTGATGTGGTGCCCCATGATTAGATTCACTTATGAACAGCTCCCATTACCTTAGGACATCTGAGAATGATGGTCTAGTATTGAGCATGGCAGTTTTGTTGTTTTCTTTTAATTATTGCAAAGAAATAAAAAGAATCAAATACCAAGTGAACAGCTACAAACAAAAACAGAGTATGGTATATATGATACATACTAACTGCAGGGATTAATCTGGAGGGTCTGGAAGGTCCATGGTCTCCTCAGGCTCATCAAACTTGGCGCTTTTCATAGATCTTTTCCTCAGCCAGTGTCCATTCCTTGGGTGCAGTTTTCCATCTGTGAACCAAGCATTTTCCTGCACCAACCAATGTGGATTATTATGCATCACCTTCTTTTAGGCATTAATGGAAAAACAAGCCTCATCAGGAGAGGATTGATAGCCAGTGTTATACACGTTCAGCTTAACCTTCATGTTTCCAAATGACACTTCCATGATCCCATACTTGCATTGTATGTGGGCATTTGTTGTGGCTAAAAAGGACCTGCCTAGAATCACAGGTATGGAAGAAGCACATTTGCTTGGTTCCATGTATAATACTAAAAAGTCAGCAGGATAGAAGAATTTGTCAACTCTAACCAAAACATCCTCAATTATTATCACAGGTTTCCTTTCAGATCTGTCAGCCAGTTGTAGGACCACATGGGTGGGCTTTAATTCTCCCAAGCCCAGCTTCTCATATAGGGAATATGGAAGCAAATTTACGCTGGCTCCTAGATCTAATAAGGCTCTATCAATGATGTGATCCCCAATGATTCAGGGGATTGTGGGGATGTCAGGGTCTTGGAATTTAGTTGGAGTTCCAATCGAAAAAATTTGTTTCACTTTCTTTGCTGAAAAGACTTTCTTGGACATGTGTATCCTGGATTGTCTTTTATGGGTGCATAGTTCTTTGAAAAACTTGGCATAGGCTGGGACTTGTTTAATGACATCAAGTAAAGGAAGATTGATCTTTACTTGCTTGAAAGTCTCCATCATTTCCTCAATTTTTTCTTGCCCTTTATCAAAAGGGGAAGGTGCCTGTAGTGCCTTAGGAAATGGCAAATGTGGGGTTGCTCCCTCACTAGCAGCCTTAGCCAATGGGGCCTCTTTCTTTTTGAGTTTTTTCTTTTCTTGAGGATACATTATCCTCTTTATTCACAGCTGATTGTTCCTGCAAGCCCACCATTGGTGGTCTTTGTTGTGTGCTGGTAGAAATCACTTCATTTTCTTCCTCCAAGTGACTCACAGGCTCACAACCCACTTGGTTGTCCACTAACTTACCACTTCTCAAAGTTGTAACAAATTTAGCTTCCTCATAAGTGGAGGAAACTTCACCCACTACAAATTGCCTTCGTGGATTGTCCTATGGTTGGCTAGGCAACCTTCCTCCCTCTCTCCTAGTTTGAGTATCAGACAGCTGACCAAGTTGGTCCTCTATCTTTTTGATGCTCTGGTTGTGAGAGTGCACAGTTTGGGTTAAGGTGTTCAAGATTTGTAGTGAAGACAGAACTTGTTCCTCAAAGGATCGTGCTCTCACAGTTGGAGGGGGTGCAACTTGCTGCATAGGAGGAGCTGCAGGTTGGGCCATGGGTTGCTAATAATGAGGCCTTGGGGCATAACCTTCTCGATAGGGCTGAGCATTTCTGTAAGGCATGGGATGCTGGGGCTGCTGCTGTTGCTGGTTGGGATATCCATCTTGTCTCTAACTCAGATTGGGGTGGTTCCTCCATTGATACCCAGCAGCAGGCTGCTGCCCATAAGACTGAGTTGCAGCCACATGCTCTGTTATAAAATCAGAAAATTGGTCAGCAGATGGGCATTCTTCCACGGGATGAGCAGGGGACTGGCATATGGCACATGCCTCCTCCACTCTAGCAGCCACAAGTGACTGCATTGCTCCCATCAGCCTAACAAATTTCAGAGTTAAGCTGTCCACTTTCCTTTCCAACTCACTTGGCACACTCACTTCATATGTCTTTCCCCTTGAGGTGTTCTCTTTCATCAATTTAAGAGGCTCTAGATCTCTTGCTAAGGTTTCCCTTTACATAGAGTTCTCACGAATGATGTCAAAGAGCTCCCATGACTCTTCAGCAATTTGATGGAGATAGGTGCCACGACAGGAGGCATCTATCATGTCTCTGCTTTTAGCATCAATTCCCTGATAAAAGCTTTGAACTAATTGCCATTCAAGGATTTTATGGTGGGGGCATTTCTTGAGGAGTTCCTTAAATCTCTCCCAGGATTGATGAAAGTCTTCAGTTGGATCTTGGGTAAAAGAGATGATATACCCTTCCTCAACTGGCTGGTCTTTGACATAGGAAAGAATTTGGCTAGAAAGTGACATTGGAGATCACTCCAGGACTGAATACTGTTAGGTGGAAGCAAAGACAACCAGGTCCTGGCTCTGTCCTTTAATGAAAAAGGAAAGAGTCTCATCCTGGTGGCCTCCTCCCCCAAACCCGTGATATTAAATGTAGTGCACATCCCAAGAACTCATCAATGTGCTTATAGGGGTCTTCTTTGGTCAGGCCATGAAATGAGGGCAACATTTGAATGATGGATGATTTTATCTCATAGTTTCCCTGAGCAGCTAGGAATTGAATGCAGAAGGGGGAATTGTAGATCCCTGGTGCATTAAACTCCTTATGGGTTCTGGGCTGCTGTTGCTCACCCATTTCTACAAAATCAAATGCAATAGAAGTGGGTGTAGTCGGTCAGGATCTGAGAAGTCTTTCAACCTCTGAATTTAGTGGAATAATCTGAGGTTGCAGAGTTCTCCTACCAAACATACAACACCCAGATTCCGAATGTAGAACAAATCCAAACACAACAAACAGAATCAACCAAAATTTCTAACTATTCTAACAAAAATTATCAACAGATCTAAAAATAATAGGGGAGTAGAAGGATGCAAACTGCAGAGCAATCTTCAGCACGATTCACCTCTCACTAGTAGCCTCAGATATGATGAACTGCACATAAACTACTGAAAAAAAATAACACAACTTATAATTGCAGTTAGTAAAATCAAACAAAAATTACAAATCTATGATCAAAACTTAGATCTATCAATTTCTAAACTGCCTCCCCGGCAACAGCGCCAAAAACTTGTTGATGTGTTTGCCTTCCCTCAAATGAGGTCTAAAATCAATAATAAAACTAGGCAGACACTATACAGACCTGCAAGTATTCAGGATCTGTTGTAGCAAGCTTTAAAAGAATGGTGAGTAAGGGAATGTCCACAGGGAGGTTGTTTAGAAATATGACAAATCTTCAGATCTGTGAAAGATCTGGCACCCTAGCTATTACTAATTTAGTTAAAAGACAGGGGAGAGGTTTGGAATGGGTTGTCACTTAAACTAAGCTACAATTAAACATAAGTTATCTTGGATCGAGTTTAGGAGCTTAGATCTTGCAGGGGAAGAGAGTAAAAATGCAAAAAATGGAGAAGAGTAGCTTGGAGGTTGGTTTTCACTGAAATCATATTCAATTAATCATGCTACAGAGGTTCAGAGCACACAATTCCCTCGCTGGCTGTAAGCAAAGATGCAAGGTATAAATTCCACTCCAAATCAAAGGATCCACCTACTCTTAAGGCTATGATCTATCCACTTTAATTGTCACAAACCATCCTATAGACTTTATCGAATCCATGGATTGCAGCAGATGAATCCAATTGAGGCCTGAGCTTAGATTTATCTTAAGGTTATGATCTGTCCACTTTAATGGTCATAAACCATCCTAGGGATCTCCTATAAAGCCAGAGCCTCAATTAGAACAATTAAAACCACTGCAGATGATGCAATTCTTGTTATTGTTGTTATTTCTCCAGTGTGAAAAGAAACAAAGATGGATTCAGAACATCTGAAAGAAATCAAGACCTGCAAGATACAGGGCCTGTTGTAGCAAGTTTTAATAAGTAAGAGTTTGTCCCACAGGAAAAAATGGTCTAAAGCTCCAAGGGAGCCATCTTTAGTAGGCCCTCCAGATCTGGCAATCCTCAATGGAAGCGGATTTAAGGTCACTATTATTTAAATCCTATGGTGACCTAATGCCTAAACTACAAAAATGGTTGAGAAGAATGATGGAGTGTGAGAAAATAAATATAAAAAGGGTGAGAAGTAAGCTATTAGGTACAGATCTGATGGGTTTTATAACTCAGACTCAGATCTACTGCTATAGAAGTCCTATCCAATGGTAACATTATCACCACATAGGAGAAAGGATCCAACTCACCCCTGTGCCATGATCCAATCCCTTATGGCTATAACCTGTCGACTCAAATGGTGAAAGACTATCAAATAGGAGAACCACAATCCATAGATTGGTGAGAACACGTTTATCATTGTAGGCACTATTTCATCCAGGCTACCAACTCAAGAATCCATAGGAACCTCAACCTCTAAAGTTATGTGTGTGGGGCATAGGCCTGCATATGTGCACTAGCCTAGACACACAGAACCAGCAAGAGTTCGAGTACTAGCTTTAGATCTGGTTGTTCACTGCTTTAGAGAGACAATAATGATCCAGTCATATGCCTACAATCTCTACAGTCAGATCAGATCTGCCATCTGATGGTGGGTCTATACACATACAGGGGAGTCTGTCTCTGCACAATCTCTTACAGGGCTACAAGCACAAGTGCAGAGAAGAAGAATCTGTCTAATATCTGTGGATTGGCCTCACCCTAGGGCTACAACCTGTCCACTTAAATGGCCACAGACTATCCACAGAGGCTCTCCTCCTCACAGAGGTCTGAGACATAACAAGTAGATTACTGCCACCACCATGTTCACAAGGCTACCAGCTCAGGCTCCCATGGGGATTCAGATCTAGTGGATCTTGTGGTGGGGTATAGGCCTGCATATGTGTACTAGCCTGGACACACAGGTCACTTGGATCTGAGTAAACCCTTAAAAAAATCCTCCATTGCTTGCAATACAACTTAGCAATGGAGGATCTCAAGGCAGCAGCCTTGTACAGAATAACCCTCAAACACCAATCCATACATGTATAACATCCTATTATAAAACTTCATTAAAACTGTTCCAAATAGACATATAAAGGTATAGCTAGCAAGTGTTGGGCTATGGAGAGAAGAAAAAAAGGAAAAAGATGTTGCTTAAACCCTAACCTTAGCCTATTGGAACTCTACAGCCGATTCAAGAAGATAGAGGAATTCAACCCTCACCTCCTCCTCTTAAAGCCTAAACTAGGATGAGGCTTATATAACAGTCGGCTGTGGGAGCATTAAGATTAGGAAAACTCTAATTTTAATAATACAAATGTGGCCCATTTCTGTTCCTTGGATGCCTCGGGGCGTGTGCACGAAGATTGGAGCATTAGAGTGCGTGTCGTAGTTGCTGGAAGTTTTCAGACTACCCCTGCAGAAGTGGGGGAAAGTTAAGATCTCAAGCCTCGCTAGGTAGCAACGGTTTCCAAGTCTTGTCGTGTGATAGAGTGGTCATCGCAGGATTGAATTGACTTGAAGCTCCTGCAGTCGCAGGAAAGATAGTTTGGTCATCGCGGGAATGCTTTGGTTGTCGTGGGATTGTGTTTTCCATTTGAGTGGCGCGGGAATCACGTGCACAGTTCATTCCTTAGTGAATCTTACGGGGATCCCCGTGAAGAAGCAATTGCATCGGCCTCTGGATTGGACGAGCATCCCCTAGAAGATCTACATCCCGCGGCCACTGCGTGACAGCTGCGCACAGAAGTGCCTGGAGCTCTCTCTCCTTAGCTTGTCTAAGCGAATCACGTGAGGATTAAATGCTCCTCTCATGAGTTGCGCGAGACTGCGTGAGCGCTTACAACTGAGCCTCGCGAGAACTGTGTGAAGTCTGCTTCTCGAGCCCTTCTGTCATTAATCTATGTGAGAACAGGGTGAGCAATTGGTGTGCTGCCTTGAGAAACTCGCGACAACTGCGTGAAGCATTTTTCTCTGAATCACTTGAACCTCGCGACATCTGCGCGAGACTCATTTCTTGACTTGTTGCTGCTGTGCTTTGCCTATGCTGCAGCCAAGTTCTCTATCTGGGTCCAACTTCCTTTCTTCTGAGGAACTTCTGGGGCCCACTTAGACATTCAATGTGTACATCCAGGTGTGTTCTACCTTGGTGTTTCTTTCCTCTGTGAATGGGTTACCAGTTGCTTGGGGTTCTGGTGTAAAAGTAGGCTTCTTAGCAGGGTTAGGGCCTTATCTGCAGCAGCTGCTTATTACCTACAAAATGGTCTTAACATATATTTATTAAATGACTAAGGGTCTAACAGAGGTTAAGTTAAGGGGTGAAAAGTGGTACTTTTCAGGTCTTAACACACCCCCAAACCTAATCTTTGCTAGCCCTTAGCAAAGCTTTAACTAAACATCTACACCTTAATTGAATGCCACTTTCGTAGGGATCACGGGTACATTTAGCATATGTACCAAGCCTTTTAAACTCCTAGGTGATCCCTAGTGGAGGAGTGAAGTCTCTTGAGGGTTTTTAGTGAAGATACCCACAAACTTCTCTATTAAAATAGTTAAAAGTGGTGCAATCAATGACAAAACAAATTTCAATGAATAAAGCATCAATCCACATCTTTAAAATTCAGTGGAAATTGCAGTAGTAATGCAGGCCACTTAAAACTCAAAAAAATTTTAGCATGTGTTTGCATTTCCACTAATAATTTTACATTAGAAATTCAATGTGCACATATCAGTACCAAGCTTGCCTTAAATTTGAAAATCAGGTTGGATACAACCCCAATGAAGATACAAGTCAAACCCAATTCTCACCAGGGCTATCTCTCAACAATGAATATCTAGGGGTGTTCACATTTAAAGCAGCTAAAGAGCAGTTACAGACCCCAAATGGGCCTGCAAGCATGAGCATAGGTAAAGCTTCTAATTTCTGACATCCTCATGACTTTTCACCATAGATTAGGCACTCCCTCATCTCCACCTAACAGCTCATTTCACTTAGGATCAACAAGGTCTTTTTAAGGGGTTGTAATGAGGCTTATGGGTGAGGTTTATAAAGAATGAAGGGGGTAGAAATGGATTCAAAATTTTGAGAAATCAGCAAGGTAAGGAGGTGATTCATGACTTCACATCCTTCAATTCAACACAACTTCATCTTCCTTGATATTTTTCAGATTCAAAGTGGCCAACTTCTTCTCTTCTTTTCAATTTTTCATATGAAGGACTTCTTTTGACTTCTCTTTCTTTTTCTCTTTATATTATTATTTATTTATTTATTTATTATTATTTTATTTTTTTATGATGAATTGCCACATATATACCACTGCTACACTACTGTTTACAATTTGCTCTTCCTCTCCTTCCACCAAATGTTGAACCCCTCTCACTACCTTCAACTGCATCTCCTTTACCTTCTGAATTCTCAGAGTGAGGGTCAGGTTGAATCAGATCATGAGGTTAAGGTGCAAGTACTCTGATGTTTGTTGAAGAAAAATAGGATTTTCAAGGCTCAAAGAGTGTAAGCAAAAGAGCAGTTTTAATGGGTAGGAAATTTTAAGCTCAAACAATCCAAATGAAGGTCTTACATCATCTCATTAGTGTCATGAGTGTTGTCGATCAGTTTTGATTTGGAGGTGCCTAACTTCTAGTGACAAAGTGTTGAGTCAATCAAACCATATAGCAAAAAAAATACCGAAAACACTCTTCAACAGAAATTGATGGGCCCAAATCTCACTAGATATGGCCCTCTTTTTAACTCATGGAGTGTATTTTCACCTTTTTCTCTACTCTTAGGTTTACTAGGTACTAATTTAAAATTTCTGATGTTATCTTCATGGTGGTGCTAAGATTTTAAAATTTTCATTTTCGAAATGTCTGCACAAATTTTTAATTTTCCACAAATTCCCTCATTACAGCAAGTTAGGTGGAAATTGACTTTATTCATCTCAATTACACCACCACTACTGCACTAAAGTTAACTATTCTATTGGCAGACCTACACTACCACACCCCCAAACCATGAGGAGCAATGTCCTCACTGGTTCAAAGGTCAGAAAGTGTAGGGTAATAGTCATGAAAAAGGATGAAACATACATAGACAATATACACAAAGTAATATAAAAAAAAACATATTCTATTATCTTAGAGAGAAATGTACAATTGAAATTACAAGTACAAGAAAAAAAGTGCAAAGGAGAGAAAAGCCTAACAACAATCTAGTTTAGGAGGAGGAAAAGTTGGAATCTGAATCTGTGAACCAGTCCAACCCATTTATTGTGCATGTTTCCTAAGTTCAGCTTTGTTCTCAGAACTGAGCTTGGACTTGGTTCTGTCTATGGGAGCTTTGTTCTTTTTCTGCTTTGTTTGCTTCCCAGTTGGACCCTTTGTCTCTGGCTGCCTTGGTTTCTTTGGTTGGGTTGGTGGCTGCTTCATGGTTGGAGCTTTTAGAGCCCTCACCCTCAGTTTTATGGTCTTGGGTTCAGGAGGGATCATAGGTGATTTTTCTTTTTCTAGCTCAGGGGGGACTACAAGACACTTTCCTTTTTTTGGCGGGTCATGTGGTTGTGCCTCCTCAGACTGGGCAGCTGGCTCTTTGCCAATTTTGATAGAGGATGCTGTGGAAGCAGTCCTCTTAGCAGTGACTTTCCTCTGTTTAGGATATGTTTGCTCAGTAGGAGGTGATGAAGGAGGGGCTGCAGGGGTATGTGTAATTCCAGGCTAAGGTTTGGGAATGAGGGGAGAGAGTGGGGCGAGAGGCTGAAATGCACTTCTGGCAGTAGCCAATTTAGCTTCTAAAGAGGCTATCTTGATTTGGGCTTGCTGGAGTTCATTTTGGTGGATTTCCTTGTGGATTTGGAGGATTTCCTGGGCATTTTGGAGTATTTTTCGATCATTTTGGCTTTCATCCTCTCCGCATTTGTATTTGTCTTTTCCAGCTCCACATTCATTTGTTGATAAGCTGCCTTCTTTTTCTCCTTCTCAAAGGCATCCAAAATGTTTGCCCACCCAAGTGAAATACCCAGTAATTTAGCTCTGTGGGTAATCTCTAAGTCACTAATCTGCTGCAGCAGAGGGGCCTTTATGGAGTGCCTAAGTTGGGTCATCCCTCTCAGGACATCCCTCCTAAGGTAGGGATTGTCTCTCATTGCATGGAGGAGGGTGAGGTAGCGAGGGATGTAATAGGAGTGGGTGGGCGCTATAGGAAAAGAAGAAGCTGAAGGAGCAAAATGTGATTGGTCCTGGGGTGGTGAAGTGTTGTTTTCATTGGTTAAGTCTAGTTGTTGGGAGAGGGCAAAAAGTTCTGGGTCTGTTTGGGTTTGTCAGTGAATGTTGGAGGGGGTAGTATAAGAGGTGGGATTGAAGGCAAAGGGGGGGAAAGAAAATGAGGTAGACTCACTAGGAGTAGGTGGTGCTGGGAAAGGGGAAAAGGGAATGGTTGGGTTGTGGAGTCAGGGTTGGAAGGGGAAGGGATCAGTGGGGTTTGATGGGATTGTTGAGGGATGGGTTGGTTTGTCAATGTCTAAAGTGTGGATTTGATGGTTGTGATTTCTGTTTGCATCTGGTCCTGTGTTTATGTTGTTGTGGACGGTTATGATTGAATGTCTTGGATGACGGAGAGGATATGTGTTAGTGCATCTGGGTTGGGTGGTGGAGGTTGTGTAGCAGATGGAACAGATTGAAAAGGGGAGGAAGGGGCATGATGGAAAGTGGAACGAGGAGGAGATTGGGGTTCTGGTGAGTGATGCGGGGACATATTTGGGGAATCTGGGAGGGGGGTGTAGTGTGTGGGCATGGTATCCAAGAAAGTAGCCATAAAGGCTTGGAATCTGGTGGTTGTGTTAAGATGGAGGTCTATGTCTGCCAGTGGAAATGTAGTAGGAATGGCTTGAGTGGTGTCTTGGTGAATGTGAGGTGTGTCAGTGGGGATAAAAGGGATTGTGTGTGGGGGTAGGGACATGGTGGAGGTTGTGTCAGTGGTTTTCTTTTTCTTGTATGAGATCAGTGGAGGGCTGTCAGGGTTTTGTGAAGATGATGGGGGTATTGGGGCTGTGTATTGAGGTAGGGTAGGGGAAGGTGTGGGGCTGACATGGGAGGTGATGTCCTCCCAAGTACCAATCATAGGAAAAGGGAGTGTGGGCATGGACAATGAAGACAGAGGAGAGTGAGATGGAGTAGGGGAAGGGAAATGGGATGTAGTGGAGGAAGGGAGGATGTTGATGGTGTAATGGGATGGGATGTTGTCAGGATAGGGGAACCTGTAGTGAAGGGTGGGGTGGATCTGGGGACTGCTGTAGTAGTGGTAGTAACAGGATCTTGAACCACTTCTTTGGTATCAGGGGTGGGCCTTGTAATAGCTGCCTCGTCTGATTGCTTTCGAGTAGCCTGAGCCTCATCCTTCTTCTTCTTCTGGGTTTTCATCAAGCTCCTGTTGATTCCCCATTGCCTCTTGGCAAAAGTTGTAGGTGTGAGGGTGTTAGTCTCCTCTCCTATTGGTATCTTATACCCCCCACTCAAAATCAATTTGGTGATGACTCTGGCATAGGGGAGTGTGTGTGGCTTCTTTTTCTGCCCTAGTTTCTCCACTAAGTCCTTCATTGCTTCAAAAAGTAAGCAGGCTGCATGGAAGCCATGGCCCAAAGAAAAAGAGTAAACAACATCAGCAATAGGAGTCCTCCTCTCCTCCTGATGGCCTGAGCAATAGATGTTCTTTCTCAGGACCTGGTCAATGAAAAGGAGTCTAGGCTCCAACTCTTTTCTTCTTATGGAATCCCCTGAGGCCTTTAATCCTCTAGTAAGAGCCCTCGCAATGGTATCAATTGAGGAACTCAGGGGAGGGCCATATCCATAGCTAGTGTTAAATGCAGCTGAGATGCCCAATACTTCCACAATCAGCTTGGGGTTAATTAATATATCGAAATCATCAATCAACACGAGGAAGCCTGGTTATCCATCTTGGTCCTCGGTGACCTTGATGTGCTAATAAAAGAGTTGCACTAGCCTAGGGTACGGTAGTGCTAGAATTCCTTTCATCAAGGGTGTCAAACCAGCCTTGCTCATAAATTCAATGGCAAAGGCAAAGAGAGGCTCCGTCTCGAAGAAGGGCAGGTCGAAAGCTATTTCAGGCTCCAAGGGGATTGAAGCCATGAGCTTAGAGGGTGTAGAAAAGGCAGGGGTTGGCTCCTCCACCTCCTCAACCACTTCCTTTCCCTTTTTCGGTGCCTTAGAAGCCTTGACCTTCTTAGGAGTGGGCTCAACAGGGGCCTTATCCCTGGCCCTTTTCTTTGGTGCACTCTTAGGGGCCATTATCAAGTCTCCTATCTCAAATAATACCTTTGAAGATGAAAAAGGGAGACTGAGATCTGATTGCTTACCCTAAAATCGTAGGGTTCTGTTCGATCTAACGCAAAGTAAACCACAAGATCTCCGAGCAGAGGGCAACTGATGGGGATGACGTTAGGAACAAATCCCTAAGATCCTTGTGTGAATAATGGGTTGTAGAATGGACTGTGGAGGAGAGAGGGAGAAGAGATCCGGAAGCTAGGGTTTCGCTGGCTAGAGAAGAGAGAATACTGAAAAAGGAGACAATCGCGGGTTTGGAATGCTTATCTCTGGGCTTGGCTCGCTTTGGAGATATATGGTCACGGGATGGGAAATGGAATCTAGCAATGATGTAAATTGCAACTTGGATTGCGCGAGAGCCTCCCAGGCCTCATTTTGGACCCCGCGATAGCAAAGCATTAAACAGAGAGCACGCGCTCTTCATTCTGCCAATTACATTTGTGCTGTGGTTGGATCCTAGGTATAACTCACCACCAGGGGCACCCCCAGACACTTTAAAATGACCTCCCACTTATAGCATCAAACATTCAAGCATAGTCATAAAAAATCATTATCCAAACAGCGTGCATTCAATCAAAAATCACCAACTCAAGAGGAGTAATTATCAAACTAAGCATAAAAAAAATCAGACCAGACAGATTCAGACTCAAGTGAGGCCACTAAAATTTCCTATAAAATTTGAACAAAAGAAGGCAGTACAAACCTGATAAAACCAAAGTACATATAATACAACATTGACACATCTATGGATCAGGTTAATGAAGGATGATCCCCTTGAAAGTGAATGGGGTCCATAGGTTCAGCAGGTTTTTCTAAACAAGGCTTAAGCCTCTGGCCATTCACCTTCAAGGTTTTCCAAGACTTGGGATCCTTGATTTCCACGGCACCAGATGGGGAAACATTCATGACAATATAGGGGCCTTCCCATCTGAATTTCAGTTTGCCAGGAAAAAAATTAAGTTTTGAGTTAAATAACCAAACCTTACCACTAGCCATGAAGCTCTTTCTCAACAAACCCTTGTCAAAGAAAGCCTTTGACCTTTCCTTGTATATCCGAGCATTGACATATGCATCCATCCTCAACTCATCCAGTTCTGACAGCTACAGCGACCTGTGATGACCAGCAGAAGTTAGGTTTAGATTTAAGTTTTTTATGGCCCAATAGGCCCTATGTTGTAACTCTACTAGGAGATGGCAAGCCTTGCCATAAACCAGTTGAATAGGAACATCCCAATGGGAGTCTTATAAGCAGTCCTATAAGCCCATAATGCATCATTTAGCTTATCAACCCAGTCCTTTCTGTCAGTCCTCATTGTGTTCTCAAGGATGTGCTTGATCTCCCTATTAAAAATTTCAACTTGCCCACTAGTTTGCGAGTGGTAGGGAGTAGCAATCCTATGGGTGACAAAATATTTCTTGAGCAAGCTCTCAAAATTTCTGTTGCAGAAATGGCTACCCCCATCACTCATAATGGCTCTAGGGGTGCCAAATCTTGAGAAGATATTCTGCTTTACAAATTTTAGGACTACTTGATGATCATTGGTTCTTGTGGTAGTAGCTTCTACCTATTTTGAAACATAATCCACTGCCACTAAGATGAAATGATAACCATTTGAAGGAGGAAAGGGACCCACAAAGTCAATACCCCAGACATCAAACAATTCAACAATAAGGATGGGCTACAAAGGCAGTGAGTTTCTTTTGGACAACCCTCCTAATTTCTGACATCTCTCACATGTCCTACAGTGTGTATTGGCATCTATGAATAAAGAAGGCCAATAGAACCCACACTGCAAGATCTTGTCAATTGTTTTTCTTCCACTTTCTGAACCCCACAGGCATTTTCGAGGCACATGGCCAGAATACTGGGGACAACACTTTCTGGAATACATTTTCGGATGATTTGGTCTGCACAGTATTTGTATAAGCAAGGTTCCTCCCAAAAAAAGAATTTGACTTGTGAGAAGAACAGGTCTTTGTCCATTTTGGTCCAATGGACAGGAATCTTGCCTACAACTAAATAATTTACAATGTGTGCATACCAATGAACCAAGGATTGGATGGCAAACAATTGCTCATCCGAAAAAACATCATTTGTAGGGTCATCAACACATTGTTCCAACATAATTCTAGACAAGTGGTCAGCCACCACATTTTCTACACCCTTTTTTTCCTTGATTTCAATGTCAAACTCCTGCAACAGGAGTATCCATCTAATCAGTCTGGGCTTAGCATCTTTCTTGGACAATAAGTATTTCAATGCTGAGTGGTCTATGAAGATTACAGTTTTAGACCCAAGTACGTAAGGACTAAATTTGTCAACAGCAAAAACCACTGCCAGAAGCTCTTTCTCAGTTGTGGTGTAATTCAGCTGAGCTTCAGCAAGTGATTTGCTGATATAGGCAATGACCACTGGCAGCTTATCTTTCCTTTGGCCCAAAATAGCACCTATTGCCAAGTCGGATGCATCACACATTAGCTCAAAGGGTAGTGCATAGTCAGGTGTTTAGAGTACAGGGGAAGAGGTGAGGCATATCTTCAAAGTTTCAAAAGCCTCAAGACATTCAGTAGAAAAATCGAAGGGCACAACCTGGCAAAGCAGGTGGCACAATGGTTTAGCAATTTTACTGAAGTCTTTAATGAACCTCCTGTAGAATCCTGCATGTCCACGGAAAGATCTGATTTGTTTGGCTGTTCTTGGAGGGGGCAAATTTGTTATGAGGTCAACTTTGGCCTTATCTACCTCAATCCCTTCTCTAGAGACTACATGGCTCAACACAATACCTTGTGTTATCATGAAGTGGCTCTTTTCCCAACTTAAGACCATATTGGTCTCCTCACATATTTACAAGACCAGGTGGATGTGTTGCAGACATTAGCTAAAATTGTCCCCA
Source organism: Chloranthus sessilifolius (assembly GCA_021018995.1). Taxonomy (NCBI): domain Eukaryota; kingdom Viridiplantae; phylum Streptophyta; class Magnoliopsida; order Chloranthales; family Chloranthaceae; genus Chloranthus; species Chloranthus sessilifolius. The sequence continues at coordinate 49,300,852 of CM037596.1, forward strand.
TATACAGAGAAATCATCCATAAAGATTTCCAAGAACTTATCAATCATATCAGAGAATATGGCATACATACACCTCTGAAAGTTGGTTGGTGTATTACACAGCCCAAAAGGCATCCTTCGGTAAGCAAATGTGCCAAAATGGCAAGTAAATGTAGTTTTCTCTTGGTTGTGAGGGTGCACAGGGATCTGATTGTACCCTGAGTACCCATCAAGAAAGCAATAAAAAGCTTTTCCAGCCAACTTATCTAGAATTTGATTTATGAAGGGGAGAGGAAAGTAGTCTTTTTTGGTTTTAGAGTTGAGCTTTCGATAATCTATGCAAACCCTCCAGCCAGTGGTCTCCCTGGCTGGTCTCAGCTCTCCAGACTCAGTCGTAATGACTGTTATGCCAGATTTCTTGGGCACCACTTGGATAGGCGCCACCCATTCAGAATCAGAAATTGGGTAAATTACCCTAGCATCTAGCAATTTAATAATCTCTTTGAGGACCACTTCCATCATGTGAGGATTCAATTTCCTCTACATTTCCTTGGAGGGTATTGAGCCCTCCTCTAAATGGATCTTGTGCATATATATTGATACATCTATCCCTCCGAGATCCGCAATGGTCCAGCCAATTTCCTTTTTGTGCTTCCTCAAGACTGTTAGTAATTCTTCCTCCTGCTCATTGGTAATAGAGGAGGAGATAATTACAGGAAGTTTTTCACCTTTCTCAAGGAAGGCATATTTCAATGTTTTTGGAAGCTTCTTGAGATCCAGATCAGGGGCTTGTTGGGTGGATGGTAAGATTGGTTCTTTGTTGGTTTGAGGAAGAGGCAGCAATGTAGGTTTCCAAATGGAATGCTCCACTAAGCCCATAGAAGACTTCAATGTGGCCATGTCTTCTGTCATAACAGCTGGGCTTTCTTCCTCTACCATGTCTCAAACTTCAACTAAACTTTTGACAATATTGCCCCAATCCAACAAAGTGGGCAATTCTTCTTCAACAACTTCCTCTAGTACATCCACTACAAAGCTTTTCTCATTGTCCAGCTGAGGGTACTTTACACTGTTATATACATTCAGTCCAACCTTCATGTGTCCGAAAGTTACCTCCATAATCCCTGACCTGCATTGAATGCAGGCATTGGCAGTGGCCAAGAATGGCCTGCCCAAAATAAAAGTATAGGGGTTATACTCTTGTTGCAACCCATGTCCAAAACCAAGAAGTCTGAAGGGTAAAAGAAATTGTTCACCCCTACTAAGACATCCTCAACCACTCCCATAGGTCTCCTTTCAAACCTATCAGCCATTAACAGTATAATGGGGGTGGGTTTTAGCTCCCCCAAACCTAGCTGCTGACACACACTATATGGCAGCAGGTTTACACTGACTTCAAGGTCAAGAAGGGCCCTTCCAATTGTCTGGTCTTATGAAAGGAATAGTGGGTATCCCTGGGTCTTGCAACTTCTCTGGTATTGTTATGTTTAATACATAATTAACTGTATCAGTTGCAAAGACCTTTATGGACATATGGCCTCTAGCTTTTCTTTTCTGGGTATAAAGGTCTTTCATAAATTTGGCGTAGGCTGGGACCTGTCTAATTGGATCAAGCAGGGGAAAATTGATTTTTACCTGCTTAAAGGTCTCCATCATTTCTTCCATCTGTGCATTCCCCTTATCAGAAGGGGCAGGGCCACTCAAAGCTTGAGGAAATGGCAATTGAGGTACTGTTGGTTCCTCAGCTGCAAGCCTATGACTAAACTTTTATTTTTTTCTTTTTTCATCTTTTATTTCCTGCTGAGGCTCAACTACAACCTCATTATTTTTCTCTTGTTGCAGGGTAGCAGGCAACTCTTTGCTCTGTGCTCTAACATATTATTTTTCACATTCATTCGAAAATTCATTGGAAAGGACCTCTCCTTATTCCTTTCCAACCTGGTTGGCCACCAGCCTTTCAGACCTTAGGGTTATGATGGCATTAGCTCCCTCAAAACTTGAGGAACCTTCCCTAATCAAATATAGGCCCTTAGGGTTGGCCACTGGCTAGCTTGGCAACCTGCCCTCCTCTTTTTTGGCTAAGGAATTAGATATTTGGCCTAGCTGCTCTTCCATTTTCTTTATGCTTTGACTGTGAGAGTTCACAGTCTGGGTCAAGGTTCCAAGGTTTTGCAATGAGGTCAAAACCTGATCCTCAAAAGAAGCATTTTGGGGCTAAGGTGGGGGAACTACCAACTAATTTGTTGCTGGGGTAGCTGCTGATGTTGAAAATTTGACCTTGGGGCATATCCCTGATTAAATTGTTGTTGTGGCCTTTGAGGTCAGGCCAACATCTGTTGTGGTTGCATGTAATTATCTTATCTCCACCTCAAATTTGGGTGGTCCCTCCACTGGTAACCAGTATTTTGGTGCTGGTATCCAAATGGCTGCTTGTTGTAGCCAATAGATTGTTGTTGGCCAAATGATTGGGCAGCAGCAGCTTGTTCCATTGCATACTCAGGATATTGCCCTACAGATGGGCACTCTTCCACTGTGTGTTTTGGAGATTGGCATATCAGACATGCCTCCATCACCTGTGCAGCCCATCGGGGTTACATCACAGTCAGTAGTTTATTAAACTTATCAGAAAGATTTGTCATCTGCATTTGCAGGTCATTATTCCCAGTTACTTCATACATCTTTTCTTTGGAAATTACAGCTAGTCCCATTTTAGAAGAAGGCTCTTGAACAGTTCTTGACAAGGATATATTTTGGAAAGCATTTTCACTGATGACCTCGAACAATTCTCATGCTTCATCATCTGTTTTGTGCATGTAAGTTCCACCACAAGAGGCATCTACCATGTCTCTGCTTTTCTCATCAATCTCATTATAAAAGCTCTGGACAAGCTGCCAGTAAGGGATCTTGTGGTAGGGGCATTGTTTGAGCATCTCCTTGAATCTGTCCAATGCTTGATTAAAATCTTCAGTTGGGAATTGGGCAAAAGCAAGTATTGCTTTCCTCAACTGGCTAGTTTTTGTCTCTGGGAAGAATTTTGTCAAAAATTTGGTCTGGAGGTCTTTCCAAGAACTGATGTTGTTGTTTGGGAGAGTAGATAACCATGTGATGGCCCTGTCCTTTAGGGAGAAAGAAAATAGCCTTAGTCTAGTGGCTTCTGGTCCCAAACCAGTAATGGAAAATATTGTGCACATGGACAAGAATTGGTCAATGTGCTTGTAGGGGTCTTCCTTGCTGAACCCATGGAAAGAGGGAAGCATTTAGATGATTGAGGTCTTAATCTCATAGTTTCCCTGAACATCTGGGAATTGAATGCTGAATGGGGAATTATAATCATCAGGAGCATTCAATTCCTTCAATGTTCTGGGTTGCTCTTCACCCATGAATGCTGTCTTGGTTTCAGTAAGGGGCTTAACTGTGGTGTGTTTGGGCCTTCTTGGTCTTCTTACCTTTTCTATCTCAGGGTTAGGAGGCTCTAATGTGGGACTGAGGGATCTCCTTCCTAACATGCACACACACCAACAACAAGGAAGACTACTTATAGACACATTGCAATTAACTCAAAGAATTATCTTAACAAAATTATGACTTTCCTAATCAACTGCTATGGAATTTGCAAAGGAAAATAGACTGAGTTTTGAGGGTTAGAGAAATGCAAACAGAGGTAGCTAGACTCCTAGTACAGTTCAATTTTGCTTCTCTGCTATTGTCCAGATCTGCAAAAAAAAATCCAAATGTAAATTAGCAGTATCAGTTATTCACAAGCACAGCTACCAAAGAATAAAAAAAATATAAAAAATATGTGGTCTACTAATAGATCAAAAATCCCTGGCAGCGGCGCCAAAAACTTGTTGTTATTGTTATTTCTCCAGTGTGAAAAGAACAAAGATGGATTCAGCACAATTGAAAGAAATCAAGACCTATAAGATACTGGGACTGTTGTAGTAATTTTTAATAAGTAAGAGTTTGTCCTACAGGGAAAAATGGTCTAAAGCTCCAAGGGAGCCATCTTTCGTAGGCCCTCCAGATCTGATTACAGATGTGGCAATCCTAAATAGAAGGGGATTTAAGGTCACTATTGTTTAAATCCTATGGTAACCTAATGCCTAAACTACAGAAATGGTTGAGAGGAATGATAAAGTGTGAGAAAATAAATATAAAAAGGGTGAGAAGTAAGCTATTAGGTACAGATCTGATGGGTTTTATAACTCAGACTCAAATCTGCTGCTACAGAAGTCATGTCTAATGGCTACAATATCACCACATAGGAGAAAGGATCCAACTCACCCCTGTGCCATGATCCAATCCCTTATGGCTATAACATGTCCACTCAAATGGTCACAGACTATCCAATAGGGGAACCACAGTCCATAGATGGGTCAGAACATGCTTATCATTGTAGGCGCTACTTCATCCAGGCTACTAGCTTAAGAATCCATAGGAACTTCAACCTCTAAGGTTATGTGTGTGGGGCATAGGCCTGCATATGTGCACTAGCCTGAACACATAGGACCAGCAAGAGTTCGAGTACTAGCTTTAGATCTAGTTGTTCACTGCTTTAGAGAGACAGCAGTGATCCAGTCACAAGCCTACAATCTCTACAGCCAGATTAGATCTGCCATTTTATGGTGGGTCAATACACATACAGGGGAGTTTGTCTCTGCACAATCACTCACAGGGCTACAAGCACAAGTGTAAAAAAGAAGAATTTGTCTTAGATCTGTGGATTGGCCGAACCCTAGGGCAATAACCTTTCCACTTAAATGGCCACAGACTATCCACAGAGGCTATCCTCCTCACAGAGGTCTGAAATAGAACAATTAGATTACTGCCACCACCATGTTCACAAAGCTACCAGCTCAGGCTCCCATGGGGATTCAGATTTACTGGATCCTATGGTGGGGCATAGGCCTGCATATGTGCACTAGCCTGGACACAGGTCACTTGGATCTGAGTAAACCCTTAAAAATAATCCTCCATTGCTTACAATGCAACTTAGCGATGGAGGATCTCAAGGCAGCAGCCTTGTACAGAACAACCCTCAAACACCAATCTCATACATGTATAACATCTTATTATAAAACTTCACTAAAACTGTCCCAAATAGACATAAAAAGGTATAGCCAGAAAGTGCTAGGCTATGGAGAGAAGAAAAAAAGGAAAAATATGCTGCCTAAACCCTAACCTTAGCCTACTGGAACTCTACAGCCGATTCACGAAGATAGAGGAATTCAGCCCTCACCTCTTCCTCTTAAAACCTAAACTAGGCTTAGGCTTATATAGCAGTCGGCTATGGGAGCATTAGGGTTAGGAAAACCCTAATTTTAATGATGCAAATGTGGCCCATTTCTGTTCCATAGATGCCTCAGGGCGTGTGCAGGGAGATTAGAGCATTGGAGTGCGTGTTCTAGTTGTTGGAAGTTCCTAGACTGCCCCTATAGAAGTGGGGGAAAGTTAAGATCCCAAGCCTCACTAGGTAGCAACGATTTCCAGGTCTTGTGATGTGATAGAGTGGTCTTCGCGGGATTGAATTAACTTGAAGCTCCTGTAGTTGCGAGATAGATAGTTTGATCATCGCGGGAATGCTCTGGTCATCACGAGATTGTTCTTTCCATTTGAGTGGCACGGGAATCACGCATGCAGTTCGTTCCTTAGTGAATCTCGCAGGGATCCCCGCGAAGAAGCAATTGCATCGGCCTCTAGATTACACGAGCAGTCACCTGAAGATCTGCATCCCGGAGCCACTGTGCGAGAGCTACGGGCAGAAGTGCCTGGAGCTCTCTCTCCTCAGCTTCTCTGCGTGAATTGCGTGAGGATTAAATACTCCTCTCTTGAGCTGTGCGAGACTGTGGGAGCGCTTACAACTGAGCCTCGCAAGAACTGCGTGAAGTCTACTTCTCGAGCCCTTCTGTCATTAATCTGGTGAGAACAGCGAGAGCAAATTGGTGTGCTGCCTTGACAAACTCACGACAACTGCGCGAAACATTTTTCTCTGAATCACTTGAACCTCGCGACATCTATGCGAGGCTAATTTCTTGACTTGTTGCTGCTGTGCTTTGCCAACGCTGTAGCCAAGTTCTCTGTTTGGGTCCTACTTCCTTTATTCTGAGGAACTTTTGGGGCCCACTTGGGCATTCAATGTGTACATCTAGGTGTGTTCTACCTTTTTTTTTCTTTCCTCTATGAATGGGTTACTAATTGCTTGGAGTTCTGGTGCAAAAGTAGGCTTCTAAGCAGGGTTACGGCCTTATCTGCAGCTGCTGCTTATTACCTACAAAATGGTCTTAACACAGATTTATTAAATGACTAAGGGTCTAACAGAGGTTAAGTTAAGGGGTGAAAAGTGGTACTTTTTAGGTCTTAACAATTCCCAAGTCATAAACTAAAGGAATCACAAGAGCATCAGATCTAGGGAGATCAGATGGTATTAAAGAGATCTACCAGTTAAGTGGGTGAGCTGATCCACAACTCTACACAAATTCGATCGATCACCAAATGGAACCAAAGGAAATTTAAATCTAATTAAAACATTAAAAATAGCATTATCATTGCAGACAATGTCACTTTATAATGGAAATACTCTCAGATCTGTAGTCTGTGCAGCTAGGAACCTACAGTAGCACTCTTAACCTCACCCAATTACAAATCTAACTTCGGTCCTCGGTACTCCAAGGGAGTTAGCGAACCATGGTTGGGCCAAATGAGGGAAATGGAATTGCTATGCAAGCGCTTATCTCTAGAATTTTGGCTTAGATCTCGATCCCCCCCAATGGCGATTGGGGATCTCTATATATAGCTTTCTCCTCTCTTTTTCCCTCTAAAAATTCCTTCTAGAAGGTCATCAGAGTTTGTTAGAGTTTTGTTAAAGCATGTGGGTCGGTTAGGACTTTCTAGGGCATCTTCTAGAATCATGTGGCTGTAGCTCAATGGAGGAACCACCCCAATCTGAGTTGGAGACAAGATGCATATCCTAGTCAGCAGCAGCAACCTCAGCAGCCCATGCCCTATAGAAATGTTCAACCCTATAGAGAAGGTTATGTCCCAAGGCCTCAGTATCAGCAACCCATGGCCCAACCTGTAGCCCCTCCTATGCAGCAAGTTGCACCTCCTCCAACTGCAAGAGTATCTTCCTTTGAGGAACAAGTTCTGTCTTCACTGTAGAATTTGAACGACCTAACCCAAACTGTGCACTCTCACAACCAGAGCATCAAAAAGATAGAGGACCAACTTCGTCAACCGTCTGATGCTCTGACTAGGATAGAGGGAGGAAGGTTGCCTAGCCAACCACAGGACAACCCACGAAGGTAGTTTGTAGTGGGTGAAGTTTCCTCTACCTATGAGGAAGCCAAATCTGTTACAACATTGAGAAGTGGTAGGTTAGTGGACAACTAAGTGAACTGTGAGCCTGTGAGGAACTTAGAGGAAGAAAATGAAGTGATTTCTACCAGAACTAAACAAAGGCCACCAGTGGTGGACTTGAAGGAGCAACCAGCTATGAATAAAGAGGATAATGAGGATCCTCAAGAAAAGACAAAAATTAAAAAGAAAGAGGCCCCATTGGCTAAGGCTGCAAGTGAGAGAGCAATCCCACATTTTCCATTTCCTAAGGCACTACAAGCACCCACCCCTTTTGATAAAGGGCATGGAAAAATTGAGGAAATGATAGAAACTTTCAAGCAAGTAAAGATTAATTTGCCTTTACTTGATGCCATTAAACATGTCCCTGCCTATGCCATGTTTTTAAAAGACCAATGCACACATAAAAGATAGTCTAGGATACACCTATCCAAGAAGGTCTTTTCAACAGAAAAAGTTAAGCAAGTCCTATCTACTACAACTCCCCCCAAACTTCAAGACCTGGCCTCCCCACTATCCCCTGCATCATTGGGGATCATACCATTGAGAAAGCCTTATTAGATTTGGGAGCCACTGTAAATTTGCTTCCATATTCAGTATATGAGAAGCTGAGCTTAGGCAAATTAAAGCCCACACATGTGGTCCTCCAGCTGGCTGACAGATCTGAAAGAAAACCTGTGGGGATAATCGAGGATGTTTTGGTTGGAGTTAATAAATTCTTCTATCCTGCTGACTTTTTGGTGCTGGATATGGAACCAAGTAGAAGTTTCACTTCCATACCTGTGATTCTAGGCAGACCCTTTTTGGCCACAGCTAATGCTTGTATTCAATACAGGTCTGGAATCATGGAAGAGTCATTTGGAAATATGAAGGTCAAATTGAATGTGTACAATGCAGCACATCAACCTCATCCCAATGAGGACTGCTTTTCTCTTTATGTAATAGATGAGTTTGTCCAGGAAAATGTGAATATGCTACTACATGGTAAGGAATGGTTTAATGAGCTAGCTGAAGTATGGAAGGAAACAGAGGTAGATAAGGTTCCCACCTCTGAGATTGAACATGTGAAACTTGTCTCTTCTGAAGCAGCACCAGCACAGCACCATCCATGGAGGCCTACCTTGTTACCTCTACCACCCCCCTTGAAGGCACCCCTATTGCCCTCCCCCATTAGTCTCCCAGAGGTGGAGTTAAAGCAACTCCCAAAATCTTTGAAAAATGCCTTTTTAGGAGACAACACCAAATTGCCTATGATAATCTCTTCTTCCCTCACTCTTGAGCAGGAAAAAGAACTACTTTGTGTACTAAAAAGGCATAATAAGGCAATAGGATGGACCATTGCAGACCTTGGGGGAATCAATCCTGCTGTGTGCATACATAAAATTCATCTCGAGGAAGGATCCAAACCTTCTAGAGAGATGCAGAGAAAACTCAACCTTTCACATGCAGGACGTTGCGATGAAGGAGGTAGTCAAACTCCTAGATGCTGGGATAATTTATCCCATCTCGGATTCACAATGGGTAGCACCTACCCAGGTAGTAACCCAAGAAATCTTGCATTACAGTTGTTGAAGCAGATTTAGGTGAGCTGATCCCAACCAGACAGACCACTGGTTGGAGGGTATGCATAGATTACCGAAAACTCAATGAAAACACCAGCAAGGATCACTTCCCACAACTCTTCATAGACCAAATTTTTGACAAGATAGTAGGCAAGGCCTATTATTATTTTCTTGATGGATATTCAGGTTACAATCAGATCCCTGTATACCCCCAGGACCAAGAAAAAACCACATTCAGTTGCCCATTTGAAACCTGTGCATACAGAAGGATGCCATTTGGGTTGTGTAATGCACCTGCCACGTTCCAAAGACGCATGTATGCTATCTTTTCTGACATGATTGATAAGTTTTTAGAGATCTTTATGGATGATTTCTCCATTTATGGAGATGATTTTAGCCAATGCCTACACCACCTCAGCTCCGTACTGTAAAGGTGTGAGGAAACCAACCTAGTTCTGAATTGGGAGAAAAGTCACTTCATGGTGACTCAAGGCACTGTTCTAGGACATGTTGTCTCTCACAAAGGAATCGAGGTTGATCAAGCTAAGATTGATTTAATTGCTCATCTGCCCCCTCCAAAAACTGTCAAACAAGTTAGGTCATTTCTAAGTCATGATGGGTTCTACAAGAGGTTCATCAAGGACTTCAGCAAAATATCCAAACCCCTTTGTCACCTGTTGTGCCAGGACGTTCCTTTTGACTTTAGTGATGAATGTCAAGCTGCTTTTGAACTGTTAAAGACTTGTTTGACCACAGCTCCCATTTTGCAATACCCTAATTTTTCTCTGTCATTTGAGCTGATGTGTGATGCATCAGATTTTGCCATTGGGGCAATGTTGGGTCAAAGAAAAGACAAGGCACCTTCTGTGGTAGCATATGCCAGTAAATCAATGGTTGATGTCCAATTGATTTACACTACAACTGAGAAAGAGCTATTAGCTATTGTCTTTGCCTTAGAAAAATTTAGGTCTTATGTGCTGGGATAAAAAATTATTGTGTTCACTGACCACTCAGCTTTGAAATACCTCTTGTCCAAAAAGGAAGAAAAAGCATGACTAATCAGATGGATTCTTCTCTTACAGGAATTCAATTTCGAGATTAAGGACAAGAAGGGAGTTGAGAACGTGGTGGCTGATCATCTGTCAAGTATCCCAGCAACTAACACAGCTTGCCCATCAATTACTCCATCCCAGATGAGCAACTTTTGATTGTTAAGATTAGTATGCCCTGGTTTGCCAATATTGTCAATTACCTTGTTGTGGGTAAGATCCCTCCACATTGGACCAAGGATGACAAAAATCTATTCTTTGCACAGATTTGATATTACATATGGGAGGATCCTTACCTTTTTAAGCATTGTGCAGACCAGGTGATCAGACGCTGTGTACCTGAAACTGAGTTTCAAAACATCCTAACCATGTACCATGAAAAGGCTTGCGGGGGCCACTTCAGTGGTAACAAGACTGTGGCCAAGGTTCTTCAAAGTGGTTTCTACTGGCCTACCCTGTTCAAAGATGCTCGGCAGCATTGTAAAGCTTGTCATTGATGCCAGCAAATGGGCAGTATTACAAGGAGAAACTCTATGCCCCTGCAACCTATACTCGTTGTTGAACTGCTTGATATTTGGGGAATCAACTTTATGGGACCTTTTCTCCCTTTTGCTGGATACAATTTCATCCTTGTAGCTGTGGATTATGTATCCAAATGGGTAGAGGCCATAGCTACAAGGACAAATGACCACAAAGTCATCATTCAATTCTTGAAAGACAACATCTTCTCAAGATTTGGCTTTCCTAAAGCTATTATTAGTGATGGGTGAAGCCACTTTTGTAATAAACCTTTTGACAAATTGATAGAAAGATACTCTGTTATCCACAGAGTAGCTACTCCCTACCACCCATATACCAATGGGCAAATAGAGATTTCCAACAGGGAAATCAAACATATTCTCGAGAAGACTGTGAGAACTGACAGAAGACTGTGAGAACTGACAGAAAGGATTGGTCAAGTAAATTGACGGATGCCTTATGGGCTTATAGAACAGCCTATAAAACCCACATAGGCATGTACCCATTCAGACTAGTATATGGCAAGGAATGTCATTTGCCTGTTGAATTGCAACACAAAGCATATTGGGCCATTAGAGCAGTAAATTTTGACTTACATTCAGCTGGTATTCACAGGAAACTCCAGTTATCCAAGCTGGATGAATTGCGACTAGAAGCTTATGCAAATGCCCAGAGTTACAAGGAGAGGACCAAAGCCTTCCATGACAGACATTTGTTATGCAAAGATTTCAAGCCAAATGACAAGGTATGGTTGTTCAATTCCAGAACGAAATTCTTTCCCGGAAAGTTGCAGTCTAAATGGGATGGACCTTTCACAGTGGTACACGTTTCTCCAACCGGAGCTGTCGAAGTCATGCATCCGATAGATGGCAGAACCCTTAAGGTCAATGGTCAAAGGCTGAAACTTTGCGTTGACAACATTTGTGAGCCTGAAGAGACCATTGATCTTCAGGATCCTCCATGTTAATACGTGACTTCGATTTGTATCATATGTATTATATTTGATTTATACCTCAATTCTTTTCCATAATATTTTTTGCAATAAAATGGCCATGTCAAGATCAAGCTTTATTTCTATATCGCCTGCCGTCTAGGAATCATAGGCACAAGGTCAGAGGCCAATTAGCTAACTGGTAGCGCAGCAGATGAGTTGCTGGGTGCTAAGGCTAAATGCCCTGCACACACAGGCCATGTTATTGAGCTCATCAAACCTCTCGATAGGTAATTTGGACCTTTCGCTTGGTCAGCTACTAATGTTGATAGGATTGGTGAGGATTTCGATAGGTGCTGAGGCCTCTCGATAGGTGAAAAAATCTTTGCGATAGGTTGTGGACTCTTACCTTGAACCTATCGATAAGAGTGACAAATGTATTACTCAACCTATCGAAAGGCTGTTTTCACCCATCAGCATCCTAACAAAGTGAATATTTTATCTACCCTCGGTTCGACAGGACACCGACCTATCGCAAGCGGCCATCCCAGCCTATCGAATGCAATGTTTAATCTTTTCGACATGACGGGTTGAACCTATCGAGAGCTTTCAACTGCCAGCCCCATACCTGTGCGACTTCGATAGGAAGCCTTAACCTGTCGACATTTTACACTCATCCTATCGAAATAGCCCCCTCACTCCTTCCATGCCTGTTGTGCACCGGCGCTGTGCAAAAATTTTATCCCATGTGTACCATGTACAACTGCGCACAGCACGGGCCTCAAACTCTACTCCCCCTGGGTTTCTGCCCCACGCTGTAACTAACCGTGCTAAATATAGGCTGCCAGTTAATGCACGATTTCATTCCCCATGCTGATTGGTCGAATTAACCATTCATTCCTTTTCATCAATGGCGGCGATATTGAATGCACCGCTTCATATTCCCTCATACATCCTCCTTAAATAGATGCAGATGGCTCGACTTCGGCCCATTCCTCTCCTTCTACCCTCTGCACTCCTCCTCATAACAATGGCAAATGACAAGCCAACGTTCACTCCTGCTCAACTCTACCTCTTCTGGCTGGAGCCACTACCGCCCAAGCAGCCAGACCCATTGCAATTCCTCTGGGATGAATATGAAGAGGTACAACGGATCCTCGCCAAGGAGGAAAAGCAAAAAGATACGAGGGAGAAGAAGAGGTTGAAGGCCGAGCCACCGGCTTCTCCGCCACCATCCTCCTCTGCCACCCCTCCCCTTGCCCCTGATCCTACTCTTTTTCCTTTTCTTCCTCCCATCCTGGCTTATAGTTCCACTTCCACCTAATGCAGGCTGAGGATATCCCTGAGCCAGGGGGAAGCTTTTTCGTTTGCCAAGGACATTTTTGTCCACCTACCTACTTTTCGCATCCTTGTGCTTGACCATTGTAATAAGATGCTCTATTTATGCTCTGTTTAGTTTTTTCTAATAAACTACTTTTTCTTTTTTTCTAGTTGTCTACTTGCTTTAGTTTTTGCCCATGGATGACCGCACGGTTGCACCCCCTATGCTGTAAACAGTGAGGGCACTTTTTAGTTTAGGTTTTGGGGTATGGCATGTATGCCAATAAATTAGTTAATTTCAGTGCAGCTAGGCTAAAAAGGAGTAGTTGGAATTAAATAGAGTAAATTATCACTTGAATTTTTGTAACAAGAGGAAATTAAAAAAAATGTTTGAAACTGAAATAAGCTGTAGTCCAACAAACTTCATGAGGCAAATGTCAACAATTTGTGAAAAATAATTTTGATGTGTAGTGAACTTGAAATGAGAGAAGAATGTGAAGATACACCCCTGAAAATTTGATGGAAGGCCATACCCAGTGAGATTTGGGCCTGAAAAAGTTTCTTTCAAGAGTGTCTTGGCAATTTTTTCTGCTCTAAGGACTGATGAGATCTAATTTTAATCACTAGAAGTTAGGAAATTCCAAGTTGAAACAGCTTGACAACATTCATGACGTTGAAGACATGAAGTAAGGCCATCCCTTGGACAGTTTGAGCCCAAAATACCCCACCTTTGAACTGCCCTTGATACACACCAATTGAGACTTTAAAATCACAGTTTTTCTTTGATGAACACAAGAAATTTTGAACCCAAAACCTTTTTGACCTGTTTCAGTTCACCCTCAACCTGAGAAATCAGAAAATAAGAGGGGAATCGAGGTTAGAGATGCAAGGTTCAATGTCTGGCAAAAAAAAAAAAGAAGAATATCTAAAGGATAGTGTGATGTATAGTTGTGGCATTCCGATCTTTGAAAAAAAAAAAAAAAAAAAAAAAAAAAAACAGAGCAAAAGAATGAGAAAGAGAAGTCACTTCATTTGAAAATCTACAAGAAGATAAGAAGCTGATGAAGCTAATCACTTCAAGTCTGAAAATTCGAAATGAAAATGAAGAGGTGCTGAAATGAAGAAGGTATTGTCTGGACCACCTCCTGACCTTTACTGATTTCTCAATTTGAATCCCTTTTACCCCTTCATTCTTTTACAAACCTCATCCATAAGACACATTACAACCCAATAAAAAGCCCTTACTGATCTAAAATGGATTGAGCTGTCATGTGGAGATAAGGATCTATCTAATCTATGGTGAAAAGAGTTAGAAAACATTCAGGAATTTGAGCAATGCCAATGGTCATGCTTACAGTCGTATTTGAGGGATGTAACTGCTCTTGAGCTGTGAGTAATTCTACACCTTTCATTCTTTTTGTTATGAGAGAACAACCCTGGTGAGACTTAGGTCTGAAATCCAAATTTTATGGGGGTAGTATAAAAACAGAATTCTCAAGTGAAAGGTGAGCCATGCATCAATTTTCAGGCACAATGCCTTGACATGAACTAATTGCTGATGACGGAATTACAGAAAAATTTCATGTTTTAAGTTGGTGATTTTTCTGCTGAAACCTTCTAGAACTGAAAAGACATGATGTGAATTTATTCTATTTTACTGAAACTCTACTTAACAGGATGCACTATCATTAACTAACCTTATTGGAGAAGTTTGTGGGTACCTTCACTGAAAACCCTCAGGAGACTTCACTCCTCTACTAGGGATCACCTAGGGGTTTAAAAGGCTTGGTGCATATGCTGAATGCATCCGTGCTCCCAATGAAAGTGGCATTTGAATTCCTTTTTATTCTCCTTTGCTCAGGGACTATCAAAGCTTAGGTTTGGGGGTGTGATAAGTGGTGAAAAATGTCAATTTTCACCCTTTAACCTGACCATTGATAGACCTGTGAGCACACTAATAAGCCTCTGTCGTGTGCATTTTGTAGATAGCAAGAAAAGATGACATTAATGCAAAAAACCACTCAAGAATGCAGAAAAAGGGGCCATCTCTCAGCATAGGACAAACCCAGCAACAGCACACCAACGGGTAGCACATCACTGGACCCTTGGAGCGCGTGGCTATAGTACGGCAAGGCGAAGGAAGTGAAAATAGGCTGAAAACATCCTATCGAGAGGTCACCTAAAGACTTCGATACGAGTTGAAAGCAAAGAAAGGAGGACTTCATGTAGTTGAAAAGGTTTCGATAGAATCTGAAGGCAGAAGAAGGATGGATTCATGTGGATTGAAGAGTTCGATAGGATCCAAGAACCTATCGAGCAGCTGAAAGGAAGGAAGAAACCATCCTATCAAAAACCTGCCTGAGGTGTAAAAGGAACCTATCAAATGGTTTCCTGAACCTATCGAATGATTTCCTAAACCCATCGAGATGAAGATGCTGGAACAGAACCTATCTAAGGGTGCTTGAGCCTTTCGATAGGAGTGAGAGCAACCCCATCAAAATGATGCCATGCAGAGCAAAACCTATCGAAATGGTTCTCCAGCCTGTCGAAAAGCCCCTCCAACCTGTCGAATGCTCCAGGCCAAGGGCTGAGAATGCTGAAACTCTAAGAGAAGGCTCATCCTATCGGAACCTATCAAAGAGATCTTAGAACCTAGCAAAAGAACCAAAAAGCTCTATTTGAACCTATCGAAAGCTTCCCGAACCTGTCGAAATCATGTGCAGAACTTCTCAAAAATTCAGCTGTGCACATGCTGTGACTTGGTGACCTATTGCACGCAACCCGAGGCACTTGGTGACTGGCACGATGGTTCCAGAAGATGCCCTAGGAAATTCTAACCGACCCACGTGCTCTAACAAAACTCTAACAAACTCAGAGGACCTTCTAGAAGGGATTTTTAGCGGGAAAAATAGAGGAGAAAGCTATATAGAGACCCCCAATTGCAATTGGGGGCAGATCGAGATCTGAGCCAAATTTTGGAGATTAGAGCTTATAGAGAAATTCTATTTTCCCTCCTTTAGCCCAACAATGGTTAGCTAATTCCCTTAGAGTAGCGAGGAGCGAGGTTAGATCTGTAATTGGGTAAGGTTAAGATTGCTATTTTGGGCTCTCAGCAGCACAGACTCTAGATCTGAGAGTATTTCCATTGTAGAGTGATGTTGATTATAATATAAATACTATTTTTAATACTTTAATTAGATCTAAAGTTCCTTTGGTGTCATTTGGTGATCGATCGAATTTGTATAGAGGAGTTTGTAGACCAGCTCACCCACTTAACTGGTAGGCCTCTTGGATACCACCCGACCTCCCTAGATCTGATACTCCTGTGATTCCTTGAGTCTGTGACCTAGGAATTGTAGCATCTATAGTAGTTTTAATTGTTCTAATTGATGCTTTAGCTTTAGAGGAGATCCCTAGGATGGTCTGTGACCATTAAAGTGGATAGATCATAACCTTAAGATTAGTCCAAGCTCAGGCTCCAATTGGATTCGTCTGCTGTAAATCTATGGATTTGATAAAGTCTATAGGATGGTTTGTGACCATTAAAGTGGACAGATCATAACCTAAAGACCAGGTGGATCCTATGATTTGAAGTGGAGCTTTCTACCTTGCAGCTGTGCTTATAGTCAGTTGAGGGAAATGTGTGCTCTGAACCTTTGTAGCATGGTTAATTGAATCTGATTTCAGTGAAGACCAATCTCCAAGCTACTCTTCTCTATTTTCTACTTGTTACTCTTTTCCCCAGCAAGATCTAAGTTCCCAAACTCGATCCAAGTTAGTCTATGTTTAATTTTAGCTTAGCTTAAGTGACAATCCATTTTAAACCTCTCCCCTGTCTTTTAGCTAATGTAGCATTTGTTAAGGTATCAGATCTAATACAGATCTGGAGATTTATCATATTTTTAAACCAATCTCCCTGTGGGCATTCCCTTACTCACCATCTGTGCAAAACTTACTACAACAGACCCTGATTACTTGCAAGTCTATTTGAGTGTGTACTGCCTAGTTTAATTGATGATTTTAGACCCTCATTTGAGGGAAGGCAAACACCCCAACACTAGGTCTGCACAATACTTAAAAAGGTGAGGATCCTCCCACATTTAATATCAAATTTGTGAGAAGAAAAAATTCCTATCATCCTTACTCCAATGTGGGGGTACCCATTGTTAAGACCTGAAAAGTACCACTTTTTACCCCTTAACTTAACCTTTGATTAGACTCTTAGCCACCTAATAAGTTCTTGTTAAGTGTTTTGTGTAGGTAATAATCACCAGTGAAATAAGGTCAGGAATCCTGTTAAGGAGCCTGCTTTGGCACCAGATATCCCTCAGAAGAATGAACTCTAAATCTAGACCTGAAATGAGCCTCGCGCAGCTAACCCAAGCTTTAGAGGATTCAGGAGAAATATGCCTCGCGCAGTTCAACTGAGCTTCCCAAGGCTTTACAGCAACCTCTCGCGCAGATGAATGACTGAAGAGCTTCAGAAACTCAAACTCGCACAGCTCTCGCAAAGCTCAAGAGTAGAACACATCGCACAGTGTCATGCAGTTCAAAGCAGACCTCTCTTAATCTCGCGCAGTTTGCTCAGAACAGCTAAGGAGCGAGAGCTTCAGAAGATTCCTCGCGCAGCTATCGAGCAGTCACCGCGGGATGTAATTATCAGAAGAAGAACGCCTCGCACAGTTCTCGTGCCATTCAAGAAAGAAAACATCCTGGCGAAGGCAAAGCTAATCTCGCAAAGATCAAGTGAGACATAGAACCTCACGTAGTTCAAAACTCAATAGTGCCTCGTGAGGTAACTCGCGAAGTCCATGTAAAGAGAAGTGCTTGCGAAGTTCTCGTGCTGCTGCCCAGTGAAGACCGATCAACCGCGCGACTGCTTGAATTTCAACCCCGCAACACTTGAGACTACGTTTTCTATTCAACCTCGTGAAGCCCAATCCAGCGAGAGCGCAACTCTCTACCGCGCGACTGCCTGAAGAGCAAACCAAGGCAACCTAGCGACGGTTGAAGCTTCAGTGTCAAATAATCCTAGTGAAGAGCAAAGAGCTACCACGCGACAAGTCTGGGAAACTACAGCTACCTAGCGATGCTCTTACCCTAAACTTCCATCTCTTCAGTAGAGGACCTTCTGGGTATTTCCAGCGATTAGGGCACACACTCCCATGCTCAAATCTCTGTGCACGTGCCCCAAGGCATCCAAGGATCATTATCAGGCCACGTGGCATCATTAAAATTAGGGTTTTTCCGCCACCCCACTGCTATATAAACCCATACCTGAGCTTAGGTTGAGGCATCTGGGAACCCATCTCAGATCGTTTTGTCTTTTCTCTTTCTTTTTAGCAGTAAGTAGTTTTCTTTTTTCTTTCCTTCTCTCCATAGTCCAACACTTGCTGGCTATGCCTTTGTATGTGTTTTTGAATTAGATCAATGGAAGTTCTGTAAAAGGATCTGCACTTTGTGGGATTGTTGTTTATGTGTGAGATGCTCTGTGCAAGGCTGCTGCGTTGTGATCCACCATCGCTTTGGCTGTGTTTCAAAGCAATGGAGGACTAATTCTAAGGACCACTCAGATCTAAGTGACCTGTGTGTCTGGGCTATCATGGTCCTACAGCCTTAGCCCCACCACAGGACCCACTAGATCTGAAATCTCCATGGGAGCTTGAGCTGGTACCCTTGTGAGCATGGTGGTAGCAGCGATAATCTTGTTTTGTTTTGGGCTCCGTGAGGAGGATAACCTCTGGGATAGTCTGTGACCATTTAAGTGGACAGATTATAGCCTTAGGGTGATTTTGATCCACCGATCCAAGATGGATCCTTCTTCTTTACACCTATGCTTGTAGAAGCCTGGTGAGAGATTGTACAGAGGCAGACTCCCCCATATTTGTATAGATCCACCATCAGATGTTGGGTCTGATCTAGTTATAAGAGATTGTAGGCTGGTGACTGAACCATTGTAGCCTCTCTCAAGCAATGGACAGCTAGATCGAAGGTTGTACTCAATCTCTTGCTGGTTCTATGTGTCTGGGCTATCATGGTCCTACAGCCTTAGCCCCACATATAGAACTTTAGAGGTTGAGGTTCCCTTTGAATTCTTGAGCAGGTAGCCTGGATGAAATAGTGCCTGCAATGATTTACTTGTTATGTTTTGACCCATCCCTGGATAGTGGCTCCCCTATGGGATAATCTGTGACCATTCAAGTGGGCAGGCTATAGCCTTAAGGGTGGAATCATGGCAGAGTGATGGGTTGGATCCTTCCACCTCAGAGGTGATAATGTAACCTCTGGACAAGATTTCTATAACATCAGATCTAAATCTGAGTTACAAAACTTCTCTGACCTTGGCTCAATAACGTACTTCTCACCCTTTTTATACTCATTTTCCACACTCCATCCATCCTCTCGACACTTTCTGTAGTTTAGATATTAAAATACTTAGAATAAGTGACCTTAAACTCCCCTCCTTTTAGGACTGCCAGATCTGTAGACAGATCTGGAGGGACTACTAGAGATGGCTTCCTTGGAGCTCTAGATCACCTTTCCCTGTGGGACAAACTCTTACTTATCAAAACTTGTTACAAAGGACCCTGTATCTTGCAGGTCTAGGACTTCTGAGTTGTGCTGGATTCACCCCCTATTTTACTCTGTCTTTGATTTTTAAATAACTTTCACCACCAACCAACAATGAAAGCACACCAGAAGTTTGTAACAAGTTTTTGGCGCCGTTGCCGGGGAGAGATGATCTATTAGTAGACCCTTAGTTTTTGTATTCTTAGTATTCTTTGCACATGTGAATAATTGATACTGCTGACATAATTTTAAACCTTTCTTGCAGATCTAGACAAAGAAGAAGTGAAGGATAGTTGGACGCAATTGGAGCTTAGCTACCTCTGCTTGTAAACTCTCGACTTTTAAAGCTCATCTATCTTTCTTAAAATTTTTTCTAGCGATTCTAGGATAGTTTAAATGTATTCTTTGAATAGCTGTAAACTAGTTAGATAAATTTGTTAGTGTACAATTATTCTTTTGCAATGTGCCTGCAAGAAGCTTTCCTTGCTGTTGGTGTACTTGTATGCTATGGAGGAGATCCCTCAGCCCTGCTTTAGAGCCTCTTAACCCTGAGTTAGAAAGGGGAAGGAGACTTAGAAGAGACAGGCACACCACAGGAGAGCCCCCAAGTGAATCTGTGATGCTAATTATGGGTGAAGAACAACCTGTAACCCTTAAGGAGTTTAATGCTCTGATGACTATAACTCCCTTTAGCATTCAATTTCTCGATGTTCAGGGGAACTATGAGATAAAAACTTCAATCATCCAGATGCTGTCAGCTTTCCATGGGCTTAGCAAAGAGGACCCTTACAAGCATATTGACCAGTTCTTGGCCTTGTGCACCACTTTTAATATCACTGGTTTGGGACCTGAGGCTATTAGGCTCAGACTCTTTCCCTTCTCTCTGAAGGATAGGGCCAGTACCTAGCTGACCACTCTTCCCAACAATAGCATTGCTTCATAGAAAGACCTGCAGACCAGATTCCTAACCAAGTTCTTCCCTGAGACCAAAACCAGCCAGTTGAGGAAAGAGAATCTTGCATTTGCTCAATCCCCAACTAAGGATTTTAACCAGTCCTGGGATAGGTTTAAAGAGATGCTCAAACAATGCCCCCACCACAAGATCCCTGAGTGGCAGCTTGTACAAGGCTTCTACAATGGGATTGATGAGAAAAATAGAGATATGGTCGATGCCTCTTGTGGTGGATCCTACATGCACAAGACTGCTGAGGAGGCATGGGAATTGTTTCAGGTGATTAGTGAGAATGCTTTTCAAAAGCCATCCCTGGCAAGAACTAGTCAGGAATCTGAGTCAAAGGTGGGGCTCCGGATCAAAAGGAAAAATTTATGAGGTGTCTGGGAACAATGACCTGCAGCTGCAGATGGCAAACCTCTCTATGAAGTTTGATAAATTATTGACTGCGATGCAACCCAGAAGGGCTGCTCATGTGGCGGAGGCATGTCTGATATGCCAGTCCCCACAGCACACAGTGGAGGAATGTCCATCTGTAGGACAATTTCCTGAATTGATGTTCGAACATGTCTGTCGCTCAATCTTATGGCCAAGCAACAATCGGGGCTACATAGGCTACCATATGGATACCGACCAAAATGCTGATTACCAATGGAGAGACCACCCAAATCGAGGTGGAAGCAAGACAACTACATGCAGCCCAGAGATGTTGGCCTTACCACAAAGGCCACAAAGTAGGTTCAATCAAGGAATGCCCCTAGGCTACTCACCTTCCAAGACCATCAAGACCCCATCAAGAAAATCAGTTGGTCTTACCCCCTTCTCAGCCTAGAAATGTTTCTTTTGAGGACCAAGTCTTGACTTCATTGTAAAACTTGGGTTCCTTGGCTCAGACTGTGGACTCTCATGGTCAGAGCCTCCAGAAAATGGAAGAGCAACTGAGCCAAATGTCAAAAACCTTGGCTAGGAGAGATGAAGGCAGATTGCCCTGCCAGCCAATTGCTAACCCCAAGGGTCAGTTTTTAATTGAGGAAGCTTCCTCAAAGTTTGAGGATACCAATGATGTCACTACCCTAAGGTTTGGCAGGCTAGTAAACAACCAGGTGGGTAACAGACCAGCTGAGGTAATTTCCACAGATGATGTAAATGAGCATGATAGAGAAGTTGTGGGACCACAAAGCCAAGAAGTGCCTGCCACCTTACAGCAGGAGAAAAATAATAAGGCTATAGTTGAGCCGCATCAGGGAGCAAAACATGAAAAAAGAAAGAAATAGAAGTTTAGTCATGGGCTAGCAGCTGAGGAACCAGCAGAACCTTAGCTGCCATTTCCTCAGGCTTTGGATGGTCCTATCCCTTTTGATAAAGGGAATGCCCAGATGGAGGAAATGATGGAGACCTTCAAGCAGGTAAAAATCAATTTACCCCTGCTTGAGGCAATTAAACAAGTCCCAGCCTATGCAAAGTTCCTGAAAGACCTCTGCACCCAAAAGAGAAAGGATAGAGGCCATGTGTCCAAGAAGGTCTTTGCAACTGATACAGTGAATTTTGTATTTAACATATCAATGCCTGAGAAGTTGCAAGATCCAGGGATACCCACTATTCCCTGCGTAATTGGAGACCATACAATTGGAAAAGCCGTTTTAGACCTTGGAGCCAGTGTTGACCTGTTGCCATACAGTGTATATCTGCAACTAGGTTTGGGGGAGCTGAAGGCTACCCCCATCGTGCTGATGATGGCTGACAGGTTTGAGAGGTGACCTCTGGGAATTGTTGAGGATGTCTTAGTAGGTGTGGATAAGTTTATCTACCCTGCTAACTTCTTAGTTTTGGATATGGGTTGCAGCACTAGCCTAAACCCCATACCCGTTATACTGGGCAGACCTTTCTTGGCCACTGCCAATGCCTGAATCCAATGCAGGTCTGGAGTAATGGAGGTAACTTTTGGACATATGAAAGTTGAGCTGAATGTGTACAACAGTGTAAAGTACCCTCATATGGACAATGAGGAGAGCTTTGCAGTGGATGTACTAGAGGAAATTGTGGAAGAAGAATTGCCCACTTTGCTGGAGTGGGGCAACATTGTCAGGAATTTAGTTAAAATTTGGGACATGGTGGAGGAAGAGAGCCCAAATGGGAGATCAAAAGATATGACCATATCGAAGTCTCCTGTGGGCTCAATGCAGCACTCCAGTTGGAAACCTACATTGCTACCTCTTCCTCCAACCTCCAATGCACCAATTTTTCCATCCACCCAACAGGCCCCTGATCTAGAACTCATGAAGCTTCCAAAAACATTAAAATATGCTTTCCTTGAGAAAGGTGATAAGCTTCCTGTGATTATCTCTTCCTCCCTTACCAATGAGCAGGAAGAGGAATTACTCACAGTTTCGAGGAAGCACAAGAAGGCAATTGGCTGGACCATTGCCGATCTAGGAGGAATTGATGCATCAATTTGCATGCATAGGATTCATCTTGAGGAGGGAGCACTACCCTCCAGGGAAATGCAGAGGAAGCTAAATCCTCACATGCAGGAAGTGGTCCTTCATAAATCATTAAATTGCTAGGTGCAGGGGTGATTTACCCCATCTCTGATTCTCATTAGGTGGCACCTATCCAAGTGGTGCCCAAGAAATCTGATATAACAGTGATTAAGACTGAAACTGGAGAGTTGAGGCCAGCCAGGGCAACCACTGGCTGGTGAGTGTGCATTGATTATAGGAAGCTCAACTCTAAAACTAGAAAGGACCATTTCCCTCTCCCCTTCATTGATCAAATTCTGGACAAATTGGCTGGAAAAGCTTTTTACTGTTTTCTTGATGGATACTCAGGGTACAACCAAATCCCTGTGCATCCTCATGACCAAGAGAAAACCACCTTTACCTGTCCTTTTGGCACTTTCTCTTACAGAAGGATGCCTTTTGGACTCTATAATACGCCGACCACTTTCCAGAGGTGTATGTATGCCATATTCTCTGACATGATTGACAAGTTTTCGAGATTTTTATGGATGACTTTTCTGTCTATGGGGACAGCTTTGGCCAATGTCTACAAAGACCAAATTAGTTTTGCAAAGATGTGAGGAAACCAATTTGGTTTTAAGCTGGGAAAAGAGCCACTTCATGGTAACACAAGGCATTGTGTTAGGCCATGTAGTCTCTAAAGAAGGGCTTGAGGTAGACAAGGCCAAAGTGGACCTCATTGCCAATTTGCCCCCTCCAAAAATAGTCAAGGAAATCAGATCCTTCCTGGGGCATGCAGGATTTTATAGGAGATTCATTCAGGACTTCAGCAAAATTGCTAAGCCATTGTGCCACCTGCTCTATCAGGATGTCCCCTTTAACTTTTCTGCTGAATGTCTGAAGGCTTTTGAAACATTAAAAATATGCCTCACCTCTGCTCCTGTACTCCAAACACCGGTCTATACCCTGCCTTTTGAGCTGATGTGTGATGCATCAGACCTGACAATAGGTGTTGTGTTGGGCCAAAGAAAAGATAAACTGCCTGTGGTCATTGCTTATAGCAACAAATCACTTGCTGAAGCTCAGCTGAATTATACCACAACTGAGAAAGAGCTTCAAGCAGTGGTTTACGCTGTTGACAAATTTAGAGCCTACCTACTAAGATCTAAAACTGTGATCTTCACTGACCATTCGGCATTGAAGTACCTACTGTCCAAGAGAGATGCTAAGCCGAGGCTGATTAGATGGATACTCCTGCTACAGGAGTTTGACATCAAAATCAAGGACAAAAAGGGTGTGGAGAATGTGGTGGCTGACCACTTGTCCAAAATTATCTTGGAGAAATGCCTGGATGGCCCTACAAATGATGCCTTCCCTAATGAGCAATTATTTGCCATCCAATCCTTAGTTCCTTGGTTTGCACACATTGTCAATTATCTGGTTATAGGAAAGATTCCTCCCCACTTGACCAAAATGGATAAAGACCTGTTCTTCTCAAGGGTCAAGTATTTTTTCTGGGAGGAACCTTGCCTATACAAGTACTGTGTCGACTAGATCATCCGAAGATGTGTTCTCGAAAGTGATATCCCCAGTATTCTGGCCATGTGCCATGAAAATGCCTATGGAGGCCACTTTAGTGGGAGAAAAACTGCTGACAAGGTCCTGTAGTGTAGTTTTTACTGGCCATCTTTATTCAAGGATGCATACACACACTGCAAGGCATGTGAGAGATGTCAAAAATTAGGAGGGTTGTCCAAAAGAAATTCAATGCCATTACAGCCCATCCTTGTTGTAGAACTGTTTGATGTATGGGGAAGACTTCATGGGCACCTTTCCTCCCTCCAGTGGTTACCACTTCATCTTAGTGGCAGTGGACTATGTTTCCAAATGGGTAGAAGCCATTGCCACAAGAACCAATGATAACCAGGTGGTCCTCAAATTCGTAAAGCACAACATTTTCTCAAGATTTGGAACCCCTAGAGCTATTATCAGTGATAGGGGTAGCCACTTCTGCAACAGGAATCTAGAGAGCTTGCTCAAGAAATATTCTGTGACCCATAAGATTGCTACTCCCTACCAACCCCAAACAAGTGGGCAAGTTGAAATTTCCAATAGGGAGATTAAGCACATCCTTGAGAAAACAGTTAGGACTGACAGGAAAGATTGGGCTGAGAAACTGGATGATGCACTGTGGGCCTATAGGACTGCCTATAAGACTCCTATTGTAATGTCCCCATTCAGACTAGTCTATGCCAAGGCTTGCCATCCCGAGTCGAGTTAGAACACAAGGCCTATTGGGCCATTAAGAACTTGAACATGGACCTAACTTCTGCTGGTCAACACAGGTCATTACAACAATCAGAATTAGATGAGCTGAGGATGGATGCTTACACCAATGCTAGGATCTACAAGGAACGGGCTAAAGCTTTCTTCGACAAGGGCTTGCTGAGAAAAAGCCTCGAACCGGGTGGTAAGGTTTGGTTATTCAACTCCAAACTAAAATTCTTTCCTGGCAAATTAAAATCCAAATGGGATGGTCCCTATGTTGTCCTGAATGTTTCCCCATCTGGTGCTGCGGAAGTCAAGGACCCCAAATCTGGGAGGACCTTCAAAGTGAATGGTCAGAGGCTGAAGCCTTGCATTGAATGATCTGCAGATCCTATGTGCACTATTCATTTTCATGGGACCCCTACATCTACCTGACCCGCAGTTGTGTGCATGTTGTACTATACTACTTTTATTTCTACCTTAAGTTTTAGAAAATTTTAAGGGATATGTGGAGTTTGATATTTTTGAGCTTGATAGAGTTTATGTGGGATCGGTATGATTTATTCTTCTTCTTATTTGAATTGCTGATTTGGCACTCGCGCATTCCAAATTGTGATTTGGGAAAACTCGTGCAATTCGCATAGACCATTTCTTTCGCTGTCGCGAGTTTCAATGCTGCAGACTCTCTCACGCACTTCCAGCTCTAAATCCCATAATCGCGCGATTCTGATTTCTCGTGATTCCCTTACCCAGCTACGTGAGCCTAATGCATTTATCATTTTCAATGCTGACTGTTGGGACTTGACGTTTCCCAGCTCACTCTCATTTAATGGCGGCGACTTGGATGTTATTCAATCGTTTCATCTTCCACCATCCTCGCCTTTAAATACACGGGGAGGCCCTGTTCATCTTCATCGCATCCTATCTCCTCTCACTTTAGCGGTCCTTCCCTAATCCTAATCATGGCAGATGACAAGCCGGACGCACTGCCTAACGAGTTTTACCCGATGTGGTTGAACCCGCCGCCCCCTAAAGAGCCGGATCCCCTCCAACCTCTCTGGGATGAATACGAGGAGGTTCTGCAAACCCTTGCCAAGGAGGAGGAGGAAAAGCTTCAGCCACAGAAGAAGAAGCAGAAGACAGAGCCATCCCCTCCCCCGCCTTCTCCACTCCCTCCCCCGCCTTCTCCTCCCCCTCCCCCACCTTCTCAACCCCCTCACCCCGATCTCTCTCCCTTTCCCTCCTCCGTTTCTGTTGTTGGTTACTTTATTTCTTGTTCTTGTCTTTTATGCTGTAATAACTCTGTTGCACAGCCACCTTTGAACCAATGAGGACACTGCTCCTCATAGGTTTGGGGGTATGGCAGGCAGACCCTGCCAATGGAATAGTTAACATAAGTGCAGCAGACTCATCAGAGCAATATGGAAATGGACCTCTGTTCACTTAAGAATCACGAAATTAAGAAGTTTAAAATTTATGCAAACCTTGGACATTATAAACTTCTAATATTCCACATTTCCATGATAATATCACCAAGGAAACCTACTTGTATCAGAACTTAGTGAATCATTAGAGAGAGAAAAAGGTGAGGACATACTTGAAATTTCAAAGGATGACCATAACCAGTGAGAATTGGGCCTACAAAATTTTTCTATTCTTTGAGGGGTAACTAAGGCATTTCTTTTAGTTCTAAGGACTGGCTGAGTCACTGCGCTCACTAGAAGTTAGGTAACTCCAAGTTAAAACAACTGACAGTACTCATGAGACCTAGGAAAGGATCAAGGCCTTCTCTTGGACAATTTGAGCATAAAAAGACCAATCCTAAAGCAACTGCCCTTGTCCATACCCCCTTTGAGCTTTAAATCCTAAATTTCTTCAAAATACACCTGAGTACTTGAACCTGAACCTATGAACCTGATTCAACCTACCCTCACTCTGAGAATTCAGAAGGTAAAGGAAAAAGAGTTGAAGATGGACTAGCTATGGTCAACATCAGGTGAATGGAGAAGAAGGATCTCAAAATCTGCAAAGATATAGTCGAGAACATGGTGGCATTTCAAAAGAAAAAAAACAAAATAAAAAGAAGGAAACTCTAGTAAAAAGAAACAAAATAATAATGAAGAGGAATAAGAGAGAAGTCAAGAGGAACTTTCATTGAAAATCAAAATCAAGAAGAGAAACTGATCACTTCAAATCAAAAAATCTCAAAGAAGTTGAAGGCAGCTGAATTATGCAAGGTGAAGTCATGAACCACCTCGTGACCTCCGATTTCTCAAATTGGAACCCCTCTTCAACCTTCCATTCTTTTTAACCCTACTCCATAAGCCACATTACAGCCCAGTTAAAAGTCCTTGTGATCCAAAGTTGAGTGAGCTGTCATGTGAAGATAAGGAATTATCCAATCTATGGTGAGGAACTGACAATGATGTCAGCACATAAGAAATCTGCCTATGTTCATGCTTACAAACCCAGTTGGGGGATGTAACTACTCTTGAGCCTGTGAGAAACTGAACCCCTCAACAAACCTTTATGAGAGTATACCCTACAAAGCTTTCTTTTGGGTCTGAACTTGAATGCATTATGTATGACCTTAACCTAATTTTTTGACATAAGGATAAGCCCAGTGCTGACACACACTTGTGCAGTTTTCTGTGATTGCAAACTATTTGCAAATGTTGTGCAATCATGAGAGTTTATGCTGTTTTTGTTACTGTGCAACCAATGAATTAAATTTCTTTTATGTGTACTGATTCAAGAGTAGACTAAATCTAATTCCTTAACTGCTCATTGGATGGCATTGAACTTTTGTTAACTATTTCATTTGAGAAGTTTGTGGGAGTCTTCACTGAAAACCCTCAGGAGACTTCACTCCTCCACTAGGGATCACCTAGGGGTTTAAAAGGCTTGGTACATATGCTAAATGTATCCGTGCTCCCTACGAAAGTGGCATTTAATTTTTAGAGTAGATTTAATGTAGCTTTGCTAAGGAACTAGCAAAGATTTGGTTTGGGGGTGTGTTAAGACCTGAAAAGTACCACTTTTCACCCCTTAACTTAACCTTTGATTAGACCCTTAGCCACCTAATAAGTTCTTGTTAAGTGTTTTGTGTAGGTAATAATCAGCAGTGAAATAAGGCCAGGAATCCTGTTAAGGAGCCTGCTTTGGCACCAGATATCCCTCAGAAGAATGAACTCTGAATCCATACCTGAAATGAGCCTCGCGCAGCTTACCCAAGCTTTAGAGGATTCAGGAGAAATATGCCTCGCGCAGTTCAACTGAGCTTCCCAAGGCTTTACAACAACCTCTCGCGCAGATGAATGACTGAAGAGCTTCAAAAACTCAAACTCTTGCAGCTCTCGCGAAGCTCAAGAGTAGAACACATCTCTCAATCTCGCGCAATTCGCTTAGAACGGCTGAGGAGAGAGAGCTTCAGAAGATTCCTCGCGCAGCTATCACACAGTCGCCGCGGGATGTAATTATCAGAAGAAGAACACCTCGCACAGTTCTCACGCCATTCAAGAAAGAAAACATCCTAGCGAAGGCAAAGCCAATCTCGTGAAGATCAAGTGAGACATAGAACCTCACACAGTTCAGATCTCAGCAGAGCCTCGTGAGGTAACTCGCGAAGTCCAAGTAAAGAGAAGTGCTCGCGAAGTTCTCGCGCTACTACCCAGCGAAGACTGATTGATCGCGCGACTGCTTGAATTTCAACCCCGCGACACTTGAGATTGTGTTTTCTATTCAACCTCGCGAAGCCCAATCCAGCAAGAGCGCAATTCTCTACCGCGCGACTGCCTGAAGAGCAAACCAAGGCAACCTAGCGAAGGCCAAAGCTTCAGTGTCAAATCATCCTAGCGAAGAGCAAAGAGCTATCACGCGACAAGTCTGGGAAACTACAGCTACCTAGCGAAGCTCTGACCCTAAACTTCCATCTCTTCAGCAGAGGACCTTCTGGGTATTTCTAGCGATTAGGGCACGCACTCCCATGCTCAATTCTCTGTGCACGCACCCCGAGGCATCTAAGGATCATTATCAGGCTATGTGGCATCGTTAAAATTAGGGTTTCCTAACCCTAATGCGCCACCACCCCACTGCTATATAAACCCATACCTGAGCTTAGGTTGAGGCATCTGGGAACCCATCTCAGATCGTTTTGTCTTTTCTCTTTCTTTTTAGCAGTAAGTAGTTTTCTTTTTCTTTCCTTCTCTCCATAGTACAGCACTTGCTGGCTATGCCATTGTATGTGTTTTTGAATTTGATCAATGGAAGTTCTGTAATAGGATCTGCACTTTGTGGGATTGGTGTTTATGTGTGAGATGCTCTGTGCAAGGCTGCTGCCTTGTGATCTGCTATCGCTTTGGCTGTGTTTTAAAGCAATGGAGGACTGATTCTAAGGGCCACTCTGATCCAAGTGACCTATGTGTCTAGGCTATCATGGTCCTACAGCTTTAGCCCCACCACAGGACCCACTAGATCTGAAATCCCCATGGGAGCTTGAGCTGATAACCTTGTGAGCATGGTGGTAGCAGTGATAATCTTGTTTTGTTTTGGGCTCCGTGAGGAGGATAACCTCTGGGATAGTCTGTGACCATTTAAGTGGACAGATTATAGCCTTAGGGTGATTCTGATCCACCGATCCAAGATGGATCCTTCTTCTTTACACCTATGCTTGTAGAAGCCTGGTGAGAGATTGTACAGAGGCAGACTCCCCCATATTTGTATAGATCCGCCATCAGATGTTGGATCTGATCTGGTTATAAGAGATTGTAGGCTGGTGACTGAACCATTGTAGCCTCACTCAAGCAATGGACAGCTAGATCGAAGGTTGTACTCAATCTCTTGCTGGTTCTATGTGTCTGAGCTATCATGGTCCTACAGCCTTAGCCCCACATATAGTACTTTAGAGGTTGAGGTTCCCTATGGATTCTTGAGCTCGTAGCCTGGATGAAATAGTGCATGCAATGATTTACTTGTTATGTTTTGACCCATCCCTAAATAGTGGCTCCCCTATGGGATAATCTGTGACCATTCAAGTGGACAGGTTATAGCCTTAAGGGTGGAATCATGGCAGAGTGATGGGTTGGATCCTTCCTCCTCAGAGGTGATAATATAGCCTCTGGACAGGATTTCTATAACATCAGATCTAAATCTGAGTTACAAAACTTCTCTGACCTTAGCTCAATAACGTACTTCTCACCCTTTTTATACTCATTTTCCACACTCCATCCATCCTCTCGACACTTTCTGTAGTTTAGATATTAAAATACTTAGAATAAGTGACCTTAAACTCCCTTCTTTCTAGGACTGCCAGATCTGTAGACAGATCTGGAGGGACTACTAGAGATGGCTCCCTTGGAGCTCTAGATCACCTTTCCCTGTGGGACAAACTCTTACTTATCAAAACTTGCTACAAAGGACCCTGTATCTTGCAGGTCTAGGACTTCTGAGTTGTGCTGGATTCACCCCCTGTTTTACTCTGTCTTTGATTTTTAAATAACTTTCACCACCAACCAATAATGAAAGCACACCAGAAGTTTGCTACACCCTTCCCACAGCAAGATAGTTTACTATGTTGGAAAACTAGGGCATACTTATCTCCACAGCAAAAGTTGCTCATCAGGGAAAGAATCATTGATGGGCAAGATCTCTATTTTAGCATCTGGAATCCTTGATAAGTGGTCTGCAATCACATTTTCAACCCCCTTCTTGTCTTTGATTTCCAAGTTGAATTCCTCCAGAAGAAGAATCCATCTAATTAGTCTAGTTTTAGCCTCCTTCTTAGACAAGAGGTATTTAAGGGCTGAATGGTCAGTAAACACAGTGATCTTCGATCCCAACACATATGATCTAAACTTTTCCGAAGCAAATATAGTGGCTAACAGCTCCTTTTCAGTTGTGGTGTAATTTAATTGAGCATTAACCATTGATTTACTAGCATATGCCACCACACATGGTACTTTGTCTTTCTTTTGTCCCAGTACTACACCAATGGCAAAGTCTGATGCATAACACATCAGCTCAAATGGCAGAGACAAATTAGGAGCTTACAATATAGGAGCAGTAGTCAAACAGGTCTTCAGAAGTTCAAAAGCAGCTAGGCATTCATCATTGAACACAAATGGAACCTCTTTGCACAGCAAGTGGTAAAGAGGCTTGGAAATTTTGCTAAAGTCTTTGATGAACCTCCTGTAGAAACCAGCATGGCCCAAGAATGATCTGACTTGTTTGACAGTTTTGGGAGGGGGAAATGTGCTATTAAATCAATTTTAGCTTGATCAACCTCTATTCCTCTTTCGGAAACAACATGTCCTAGGACAATACCTTGAATCACCGTGAAATGACTCTTTCCCAACTCAAAACTAGGTTGGTGCCCTCACACCTTTGCAGCACAAGGCTGAGATGGTGGAAGCATTGGCTAAAATCATCCCCATAGATAGAGAAATCATCCATAAAAATCTCTAGAAACTTATCAATCATATCAGAAAAAATAGCATACATACATCTTTGAAAAGTGGCAGGTGCATTACATAGCCCAAATGGCATCCTTCTGTATGCAAAGGTTCCAAATGGACAAGTGAATGTGATTTTTTCTTGATCTTGAGGGTAAACAAGATTCTGGTTGTATCCTGAATAACCATCAAGAAAACTATAAAAAGTCTTGCCTGCCAACTTATCTAAGATCTGATCTATAAAAGGAAATGGGAAGTGATCTTTGCTAGTTTTCTCATTGAGCTTGCGATAGTCTATGCATACCCTCCAACCAGTGGTCTGTTTGGTTGGAATTAGCTCACCTGAGTCTGCTTCAACTACTGTGCTCTCAAATTTCTTGGGCACCACCTAGGTAGGAGCCACCCATTGAGAATCGGAAATAGGGTAAATGACCCCAACATCAAGAAGTTTGACTACTTCCTTCATTACAACTTCCTGCATGTGTGGGTTGAGCTTCCTTTGTATTCCTCTAGAAGGTTTAGAACCCTCTTTAAGATGAATTTTGTGCATGCACACAGCTGGATTTATCCCCCACAAATCTGCAATAGTCCATCCTATTGCTCTCTTATGCCTTTTTAGCACACAAAACAATTCTTCTTCCTGCTCAAGAGTGAGGGAGGAAGAGATTATCACTGGCAGTTTATGATTGGCTCCTAAAAAGGTATATTTTAAAGATTTTGGGAGTTGCTTTAACTCCACATCTGGGGGACTGATGAGTGAAGGCAATAGGGGTGCCTTAGAAGGTGGTGGAAGAGGTAGTAAAGCAGGAGTCCATGGGTGATGCTTTGCTAGCCCTGCTTCAGAATTGACACTTTTCACTTGCTAAAGCTCAGATGTGGAAGTTTTCTCTTCCACTGTTTTATTCCATACTTCTTCAAAAACTTAAACAAATCATTACCATGCAGCAGCTGAGGCAGATTTTCTTTCACAAACTCATCCAGCACATCAATGAAAAAATAGTCCTCATTCTCTATGTGGGACTGATGGGCTGCATTATACACATTCAGCTTGACTTTCATATTAACAAAAGATACTTCCATGACCCCTGATCTATATTGTATACAAGAATTTACAGAGGCCAAAAAGGGCCTACCTAAGATCACAGGGATAGAAGTAGCACACTTGCTTGGCTCCATGTCCAACACCAAAAAATCAGCAGGATAAAAGAATTTATCAACCCCTAACAAGATATCTTCAATGATCCCCACAGGCTTCCTTTCAATTTGTCAGCTAGTTGTAAGACCACATGTGTGGGCTTCAACTCTCCTAAGCCCAGCTTCTCATATACTGAATATGGAAACGAATTTACACTAGCTCCCAGATCTAATAAGGCTTTTTTAATAGTATGATCCCCAATGATGCCAGGGATAGTGGGGACTCCAGGGTCTTGGAGTTTTGTTGAAGCTGCAATAGTCAGTATATGTTTCACTTTTTCTGCTGAAAAAACTTTCTTGGACAGATGTATCCTTGATTGTCTTTTGTGGGTGCAAAAGGTCTTTTAAAAACTTTGCATAGGCTGGAACCTACTTGATTGCATCAAGTAGAGGCAGGTTGGTCTTCACTTGCTTAAAAGTTTCCATCATTTCCTCTATTTTGGCATGCCCTTTATCAAAAGGGGAAGGTGCTTGCATTACCTTAGGAAATGGCAAATGTGGGACTGCTCCTCCATTTGTAGCCTTAGCCAACTCATCATCTCTTTTTTTTTTAGTTTTATTATTTTCTTGAGGATCATCATTATCCTTCTTATTCAATATGGGTTGCTCCTATTGTACCTTCTCTTTTTCCTTTTCTTAATTTTTCAAAGGCCCATAGCCTACATGATTGTCCATCAACCTTTCACTTCTTAATGTGGTGACAGATTTGGCTTCCTCATGGGAAGAAGAAACCTCACCTACCACATATTGTCTCCTTCGGTTGTCCATGGGTTGGCTAGGCAGTCTCCCTTCCTCTCTCTTGGTCAAAGAATTAGATAGCTGACCAAGATGGTCTCCTATATTTTTAATGATTTGGCTATGAGAGTGCACAGTTTGAGAGAAGGATCCTAAGTTCTGCAATGAGGCCAGAACTTGTTCCTCCAAAGAAAGTGAGCTAGCAGCTAGAGGGGGCAGCTTACTGAACAGGCTGAGCCACAGGCTGAGTCATGGGTTATTGATAGTGGGGCCTTGAAAAGTAATTCTGGTAGTATGGCTGAGCATTTTTATAAGGCATGGACTGCTGTGGCTGTTGCTACTGCTGGTTTATAAAAGTATCTTCTCTCCACCTAAAGTTGGGGTGATTTCTCCATTGGTAACCAGCAGTAGGTTGTTGCCCAAAAGACTGAGTGGCAACCATATGCTCCATCACTAAATCTGGAAATTGAACAGTTGAAGTGCATTCCTCAAGGGAGTGAGTGGGGGACTGGCATATAACACATGCCTCCTCCACTTTAGCAGCTATGGGTGACTTCATTGCTCCCATGAGCTTATCAAACTTCTGGGTCAAACTGTCCACTTTCCTTTCCAAATCATTATGCCCACTTACCTCATACATCTTTCCTCTTGTGGTATTTTTTTTCACCATTTTAGGGATGTCCAAGTCCGTGGACAATGTCTCCCTTTGCATGGAGTTCTCACTGATGATGTCGAACAACTCCCAAGCCTCCTTAGCAGTTTTGGGGAGGAATGTAACACCACAAGAGGAATCTATCATATCTCTACTTTTAGAATCAATTCTCTGATAGAAACTTTGAACAAGTTGCCATCCAGGGATTTGATGATGGGGATATTTCTTCAGGAGTTCTTTGAATCTCTCCCATGCTTGGTGAAAGTCCTCAGTTGGGTCTTGAGCAAATGAGATAATGCCCTTCCTCAACTGGCTTGTCTTGGACATGGGAAAAAACTTGGCCAAAAACTGACATTAAAGATCACTCCAGGACTGGATACTATTGGGTGGGAGCATTGACAACCAAGTCCTGGCTCTATCCTTTAATGAAAAAGGAAAGAGTCTCATCCTGGTTGCTTCCTCCCCCAAACCTGTTATATTGAATGTAGTGCACAGTCCTAGAAATTCATCAATATGCTTATATGGGTCTTCTTTGGTCAGGCCATGGAATGAGGGTAGCATTTAGATTATGGAAGACTCGATCTCATAGTTCCCTTGAATAGCAGGGAATTGAATGCAGAAGGGAGAATTGTAAACCCCTGGAGCATTGAATTCTTTCAAGGTTCTAAGTTGCTCGCCCATTTCAGCAGATTCAGATATAGTAGATGTGGGTGAGATTTGTTTAGACCTAAGAATTTTTTCAACCTCTAGATTTAATGGAACAATCTGAGGATTGAGAGTTCTCCTCCCAAACATACACCACTCATAATCTTAATGCACACAAGATGCAGCGCAAATTTAACACAATAATCAAGAACAAGCACAATTAACTAATAAATCTACAAATCCACAGATCAGGAAAATAAGAGGAGTAGAGGGATGTAAACTTTAGCATAGCCTCTAGCACAATGCTCCTCCTTAGACACATCTTCCAATATGTTAAAAACAACAAAAACTATTCCAAAATAGCAAAAACTTTCAAAACCAGTTAGTGAAAAACTAAACAGTCTATTACAGATCTACAATCTATAACAAAATAAACTTAGATCTACCAATTTTAAGCACGCAGATTCCCGGCAGCGGCGCCAAAAACTTTTTGGCTTCTTACCTTGTGTTCAAAAAGAGGTTTAAAATTACACAATTAAAAGATCTATTAGTTGCACACACCAAGGCAAGCAGACACACAGACCTCCAAGTATTCAGGGCCTGTTGTAGCAAGTATTAAAAGGGTAAGTAAGGGAATGTCCACAAAGAAATGTGAGCTGAAAATTAAGTAAATCTTCAGATCTAAAGCAAATCTGGCACCCTACCTAATACTAAAATAGCAAAAGAGAGAGGGGAGGTTTTAAGGGATTATCACTTTAAACTAAACTACAGAAACAACATTAAATGTAGAAATGAATTGAGATTAAATCAAGAGTTCAAATCTTGCAAGTGAGGGGAATTTGTTTGGTGAAATTAAAAAAAAAATAGAAAATGGAGAGAAGCAGCTTAGAGTTTGGTCTTCCTGCAATTGGGTTGAGCTGCCAGGATCATAAAGAGTTCAGAGTGGACCTATCCATCATCAGGCTATAAGCACAGTTGCAGGGTAGAAGAATTTGATCTAGGTCGAGGATTTGGCTTGATCTTAAGGCTATGATCTATCCACTTCAATGGTCACAGATCATCCAATAGATTCACTCCATTCTCATGCTTCCATCTGAATATTATAATCTCTACAAATGCTTCGACTGCTAGGCCATAGGCACAGGCAATTGCAGGAACATCAGATCTAGGGAGATCAAGTGGTATCCAAGAGGTCTACCAGTTAAGTGGGTGAGCCATTCCCATCTACACAAATCCGATCGAGCACCAAATGAAACCAGATGAACTATGGATCTAATTAAAATAATAAAACCTGCATTGCATTGAAACAAACTCACTATATAATGAAACGCTCTCAGATTTGTAGTATATGCCTCATCTGACCCTCAATAACACTCTCAACTCTCCCCAATTATAGATCCAACCTCACTCCTTGCTACTCCTAAGAAATTAGCCAACCATAGTTGGGCAAAAAGGAAGAATAGAGAATTTTGATGCAAGTTCTGATCTCGAGAATTGATCCCCCCTTTTTCTGGCAGCTTCCCTCCTTATATAGCTCTCCCTTTCAGCCTCAGATCTGTTTTTCTCGCCAATCATAGCTCAGCTGGAATAATTCTATTATTCCTTCTTTTATTCCCCTTCTAGAAGGCTCTCTCAGTTAGTTAGAGTTGGGGGAGAGCATGTGGGTCGGTTAGGGTGTCCCAGGGTACTTCTAGAAACTTCGTGCTGGTCACCAGAGTGCCTCGAATTGCATGCAGCAGGTCACCAACTTACAGCGTGTGCACAACAGCTTTTCTGAGAAGTCCTTCAATCGATTTCAATAGGTTCTTAAGGCTTTCGTTAGGTTCCAAACAGGCCTTCTGTTCCTTTCACTAGGATTCAGGATCCTTTCGATAGGTTCTGATAGGTTGGTGCTGAAAATGAAGCTCTAGCATCCACAGCCTTCATCTGATGTGTTCTACAGGTTGGGGGATCCTTTCGATAGGTTGATTTTTGTGCAATAAGTTTCGATAGGTTGTCTTCTGGCTCCTATCAACAAGTTTTTAGACTTTTCGATAGGTTCTATTCAAGCTCAGGCAACCATTCGATAGGATGCTCCCTTTTTATTTTCGATTGCGTGATAGGTTCTGGATCCTATCGAAATCTCCCATCCTCATGACTTTTTCCTTTTTTTCAGACTTTAAATCCTATCGACAGGTTCCAGTAACCTCTCGATAAGTTGTTTTCAGCCTGTTTTCACTCCTTCAAAGCTGCTTTGCTTTTGCTGCATGCTCTAAGTGAGCCATTGTTAGGTCTGAACTGCACTAAGAGATGGATTTATGCACTATTACTGCCTTTTACTGCTATCTACAAGACATACTCAACAAGATATTAGTCCACTCATAGGTCCATCAAAGCTCATGTTAAGGGGTGAAAAGTGATACTTTTCAGAGATTAACACTCAGCTAACAAGAAAGCAATGGTGTAATCCTGGGATAATACAAGGAAGATGAAAAGAAGAAGAAGGCCATCTACAACCTCAACAGGACGATGATCGGGTACGAACAGAAGTACACTGCGATGGAGAAGACTCGCCTAACACGAGTATGGGCTTCAATGAAACTATGACACTACTTCGAAGCACACAAGATAATGGTACTAGGAGGCATGGACCCTCTGAAATATATCTTCGAGAAACCTGCTACAACTAGGAAGATCACTCGATGGCATATGGTGCTGTAAGAGTTCAACATCACCTATGTCACCCAGAAGTCAATCAAAGGATAGGTGATCACTAACTACCTCACAAATCATCCGCTCCCAAGCAATAAGCCAATACGCGCAGACTTCCTCAACAAAGTTCTACTCTCAATTCACGAGGACGAGCCCGACAAGACCTCATGAACCTTATACTTTGATGGTGCTCTTAATCATAAGGGAAAGGCATCAGGGTAGTCTTACTAAGCCTAGAGGGGGTTATCATACTGAAAGCCTTTCAACTCGACTTCCCAGTCACCAACAATGTCGCGGAATATGAAGCCTTCATTGCTGGGCTATGAGTAGCACTACAGCTGGGCGTCAAATAGTTGAAGGCGATTGGCGACTCCAAACTTATGAGATCACAAGTCATGGGATAATGGAATATGAAAGAAAGAAGACTGATGGCATACTTAGAAATAGCTCAGTTCTTGGTAAAGAAGTTTGAGAGAATTTCCTTGACATATATCCCGAGATTAGAAAATGAGCTAGCAGACTCCCTCACCAAGCTAGCCGCAGTCATACATATATCAATTGAACAAAGTACCAAGTCCTTCTTCATCGAGAAATTAACCACGCCGTTGCATGAAGTGGCATGGAAAGAAATGCCAGAACTACTAGTCCTCCCGAAGACTATGAAGCAAGAAGAAGCATCCACCATAGACTGTCCCAAGTGAAAAATAAATACTGTTGCCACTTTTTGGTTCGCGAAGTCACCCACCGATGACGGACTGCCATGGTACTTCAACATATGGAACTTTCTAAAACACCGTCACATTCCTCCTTACGCTACAAAGATTGAATAGAAGACCATAAGGAATCGATGCGCCAGATTTTGCAGCTTAGGCGAGACACTATATAAGGAAGCCTTTACTAAAGGAGTACTGTGACATTGTGTCACAGTGGCTGGAGGATAATATATCATCCAAAAAGTACATTCCAGCGCCTACGGTGCCCATGCTGGTAGACAGAGACTCATAGACCAGATTCTATGACACGGCTACTTCTGGCCAACAATGACAAGAGATTGCCACCTATGCGTCCAATGCTGCAAGTAGTGTCAAGAGCATGCTACACTCATTAAAGCACCATCAGTTACACTGAACCCCATAACCTTACCATGGCCATTCTGTATGTGGGCCTTTGACATTATTAGACCCTTGACAGACACAATTGGGAACACTCACAAGCACGTGTTCATCCTCACTGTAACCGAATACTACACCAAATGGAGAGAAGTCGAGTCATAAGTCAGAATTACTGCTTCGACGCTTGGGAAGTTTATTGTTCAGAACATCATCACAAGGTTTGAAGTTCTTAGAATGTTCATCACTGACAATGTACCACAATTCATCATAGAGAAGATGTAGAAACTGTGCAAGAAGTACGACATTGATCTATACCACTCGTCATCATTCTACCCTAAAGGAAATGGACAAGCAGAGGCTGCGAACAAAATGCTAATCTGAATTCTAAAATTAACAGTGGAGATAAGCAATGGAGCCGACTGGCCCGATCGACTACCGAAGCACTCTAGGCTTACAGAACTTCTATTCACACAGCCACTGGCTAAACTCCTTATCTCCTCACGTACGTGATGGAGGCAGTTTTACTGTACGAAATACAAGTACCGTCCCTACTTGTCCAGCTTGACGATCAGCTATCCATAGACGAGAGGAAAGTTACTCTACCCATTGAGCTAGAACAACTCGATGAGACGCACCTAAGGGCAACCAATCATGTGCAAGTATATCATAGGTGAGTGATCATGACCTACGATAAGAAAGTTCTCAAGCGAACCTTCAAAATTGGAGAGTTAGTCTTGAAGAAGATCATGCCCTCCAAGCATGCCGACCCTAAAGGGAAGTGAAGCCAAACTGGGAAGGGTCGTATGTTGTAGCAGCCGTGTACCCTGGAAATGCATAAAAATTGGTAAATCAAGATGGGGAGGAACTTCCTAACCCATGGAATACCATATACCTGAGAAAATATTACCCTTAGCCCCGTGACTGTCGTATACCATAGTCATACGTAGATACCTATAGTTACCGCCCTTGCAGTCTTCACAAGTCATTCACTAGTCATACGTCATTATTTCTAAGAATATCTCCTGAAAGCTTCAAACCCATCGCCCACGCACTTATTCAAGCAATTTGACTGAAAGGATTAGTTGAATACCCAACTTCTTTTAAAAGCATTAGCAACACCCGATACTCACCCCCCTTTCCCGCCATTGGAGGAGACGTTAGAGCATAAAAAAATTAAGATGTTAGGTTCAATCAAAACTCACTATTCTTGTGTTAGCAAGTTGCTTTCAAGATATACACGCTCTTCAAGAGAGAAACATAACTGAGTGAGAGCAATGCGACAGGTGAACAAGTCAATGAGCCTAGGGAAGCATAAGCAAAACATAAGGACATTCCTAGTAACCCTATTGGCAAAGGATAAGGAAACTATGAGGGCATCCATGGTGCCTTTACACTACTAGATATTGTCGTAAGGAGGTGGGAGGAGGACAAACTCCTGCTGTGCAAAGAATATGAGACTTTGACGATACCGAAGCATGACAAAGGGCTCAACCATGGCACCGCATACCACCCGAGGAAAAGACTATTGCCTATCTCTTTTAAAGTTGTCATGTAGAAAATTGTCCCTACGTCATTGAGCCTTATCTCTCTTTCACCCTTAGTTTTACTTTTACACCATGAGTTAGAGCATTTTCGAGGATATCTCCATAAATAACACTAAGAACTTGGGGATGATGACTGATGCAATCACCTATTACTTACAACCCGCCCCACTCCTACCAAGACTACGTGATATGACGACCACTGTCAAGTGTAAAACCCATCACACGACTGATATAACACGAATGCCCTCTTCCCAGTACGACAAGGCACCACTAGAGGATTATCTTCGAAACTAACTCGTTAAACCCTTGTATCACTCTACATAGACCTAAATACTCACGAATCCAGGAAAGCTCCATTGCACCTTAACGCTAGGGCATTTCTATTTCAGAGAAGGAATTACTTCAGGTCCCCTGCTTGTTCATAGTTGGATGCAAAATGACGAGGTCACCACTCAAGGAATACTCTTGCAGATATTGCACTGACTATCCTATCACGCTCCTACACTGGGGCATTTTTTTTAGTTAGTTTTTAGATTTCCTTTCAGCACTTTGCTTTCCCTGTTGCACCATTTTCCCTTTCCTTGTAATGAAAAGTACATAAAAAAAATAAATAAATGCAATGATACTTCTCTTGTTACCAAAATCCAGTTTGAGATAACTCCCCCCTTGATAATTAACATGGGGGAAAATAAAACTACTGATAAACATTGCCTCTCTATGCAAATACAAGCAACCTTCATCCATTATTGGGCTAACTCGAGGAGCATCCAAGTCCTAATAATAGGTGATGGCACCTTAGCAAGCAGCTAAGGCATGGACAGTAAAAGAAAAGAGCGCAAAACCAGGTACCCCTAAACCAAAATCCATCTATATACATCTTAAAATTATTATTTTTTTGCATTTATCACCTGGGGCATACCCCCTGTATATACAACAAATAAAAAGAGTACAAAAATATACATGACCTTACTCCCTCTGTTGCCTCTGCGAGGAGCACTCGCCACTCTCCCCGGCATCATCAACCTGTAGACCACGAGCCCGGTCCACTGAACCCTTAGCTAAAGCTTGGGGAGCAAGTTGCTGTCTCTTCAAGAAGAAGGTCTGGCGACAGGTCCCCCCTTACTCGCCTTGGTAAGAGCCCACTGAGATTGTGAATGTAGAGGGTATTGATTTTGTACCTAGGTGCTTGCTGAAGTTATTAAAGTGATGAGATGGTAAAGTCAGAATACAAAGGTGGAGTGAAATGGCTATGAAATCAGCAACCTAAAGTACACAAAGCTTGCAAGATATAGGGCTATTGTAGCAAGTTTTAAGTAAGTAAGAGTTTGTCCCACAGAGAAATTGATCTAGAACCCAAAATGGGCTATAATAGTAGGCCTCCAAATCTGGCTACAGATCTGACAATCCTAAAGAAAGGGAGTTGGACATCACAACTATACTAAATTAATACTAAAAGAAGAGAAATAAAGTACAGTCCTATCCTAAAGAAAGGGGTATGAAGAAGGAGGTGATAGTGTGTATTAAAATAAAGATAAAAGGATGGGAAGGAAGTAGTTTAACCTAAAGTTAATTCAGTTATGTAACTCAGATTTAGGGTTGTCTCTGCAGCAAATCCTTGCTGATGTGCTATCAAAAACCTCAGCAAGGAAGAAAAATCCAACTTAACCCGTGGCATTTAGACTGCTCTTAAGGCAATAATCTATCCACTTAAATGATCACAGACTATCCAATAGAGTTTTTCAATTCCCATTGATTAAATCAGAAAACTAACCTAATCCAAAGGAGTGGACAAATCTTAAGGCTATAATCTATCCACTTAAATGGTCACACACTATCCAATAGATTTTCTCAAACCAATGAATTATATTAGGCCATGAATACCATTGCAGACACTATATTTTCTAGGTTACAAGCTCCCCATATCTGTCACAAATCTGGGAGGCATTCATAGGAGCAAACAAACTTTTAAAACTAGGTGGAAACCATATGGTATCTCAAGCTGAATGAGGATTTAGATTCAGCTGATCATTGCTACAAAAGGCCTGCAATGACTCAACTCACAATTATGTAATCACTACAGAGAAGTCAAATCTAACATCTGATATTGGTCAAGTAAAATAGAGGGGAGCTTGTTCCTGCACAGTCTCTCACTAAGCTATAAGCTCAAGTGCAAAGAAAAAGAATCCATCTCATATCTGTGACAAAGACCTATCCTAGGGCTATAGTCCATCCTCTCAAATTGTCACAGGCTATCCACAGAGGCTGCCTTACCCACAGATGTTGAGATAGAACATGTAACTGCTGCTGCCACCATAGTCCCACGGCTACATGCTCAAGCTTCCATGGGTCTTTCAATCAACTCAGATCCGAAATGCATGCACAGCCTAAATAAAACTATGAGCAAATAGGAAAATAATAAATTGAATGAACATTTAAAGTACAAATTCCATTGATCAAAATTACCTATAATGCAAACTCTCAAGGCAACAGCCATGTGCACAACAGCTCAACCAAAGATCCCGAGGATTACATGACCCATTACAAAACTAAATAAAACTACACCTAACTGCTTACAAAGGATTTAGCTAGCAAGTGTTGAGCTAAGAGAGAAGAAAAAATAGAAAATGAAGTGAACAAAACCTAACCCTAATCTGCTTGAGCCTACCACACACAGAGGTTGAAGGAGGGATAAAAAATTTTTAAGTTACAAGTAGAGCTTATATACTCAGTCCTAATGCCTTAGCTCAGAGAAGAGTAAACCCTAATTTTTCTAGCAGATGTGGCATTGTTACAACCCTTGGATGCCTTGAGATGTGTGCCTCAAGATCAGGGCCACGGGAGGTGTGCCCTAGACCTTGGGAAATCCCCAAAAGGTCCCTAGAGTTAAGACTGAGAAGTGGAGAGCTCGAGCTTCGTGAGGCTGCCTTCTGCACATTAATTTTGTTGCGCAATTGCTTTTTTCTCTTTAGTTCCTTCGCACAGCTTACAGAGTCCTAGCGAGGTAAGAATTAGCTTGGATGGTTTGTTCGCTCGCGCAGGTGGACTTCACATTATTGAGTAGCTGCTCTGGCGTTGAATGGACTCGCACGAAAGAGTTTGTAGTGCTTGGCTTGCTTGCACAGTAGAGCTTCAGAATCTCCTATCGCGAGGTACTCGCACGGATGCCTTTACATCTCACTCGGCAAAAGGTTGAGCTTCCAAATGCATGAGAGCTAGGTGAGAGAACTTTTGGAGCTCTCTCTCCTCTAGAGGCACGCAAGAACTTTATGAGTTACCTGTTGTTCTTTGTGCAAATTGACCTCACGAGATAGCGTGCATGGTTAATATAAGCCTTGATCCTCGTGAGAACTTCGTGAGTTGGATTTCTAAAGGCTTAGTGCACGAGAGCTCTGCGAGTTCTTTAAGTGTTGATTATAGCTGAAGTGCGCGACTACTGCACGAGTGAGTGCTCTATGATAATTCTTTCAATGAGATGCGTGACTTCTTCGTGAGCTCTATTGTGTTGCATGTAACATCCACAGGAGGGAGCTTTGCTGCAACTTTAGCCACTCGACGCAACACCTCAACTGTACGAGATAACTCATTTCCTCTTCTACTGCTATGCAGCTGCTGCGATTTCAGCTCTCTCCACTCACATCTATGCTTCTTTCATCTGCTAGACTTTCCTGGTTCATTATGACATGCAAAATAGTCACCATGGTGTTCCATCAATCTCTAGCTCAGCTGTCATCCTTGGCTTGAATTCTCTCTCTTTTTGGCACCAAAGGCATAGACTTTATGTTAAGCTACACAAGTTATTACTAATCTACAAAAAGAGCTAAACAAGAGTCGTTAGTCAGCTTCAAGGTCTAGCAAAGGCTATATTAAGAGGTGAAAACTGACACTTTTTAGTGAATAAGTGACGTCTATTCGGGTCTATCAGAGGATGTGCTGATTTATTATGTGGTGTTGGAAGAAATTAAAATAAAAGTAAAACAAAGGATAAAAGTGATATGGTGAAAATAGTAATCCTAAAACATCCTAAGCCTGCAAGATCCAGGGTTATTGTAGCAAGTTTTGATAAGTAAGAGTTTGTCCCACAGAGAAATTAATCTAGAACCCAAAATGGGCTATAATAGTTGGCCTCCAGATCTGACAATCCTAAAGAAAGGGAGTTGGATGTCACGACTACACTAAATTAACCCTAACAAAAGAGAAATAAAGTGCAGCCATATCCTAAAGAAAGGGTTAAGAAGAAGACGGTGATGATGTGTGCCAAAATAAAATATAAATATGATGGGATGGAAGTAGGTTAAGCTAGAGTTAATGCAGTAATGTAACTCAGATTTAGACTGCCTCTACAGTGGTCCTTGCTGAGATGCTATCAATAACCTCAACAAGGTAGAAGAATCCAATTTAACCCATGCCATTTGGGGTGCTCTTAGGGCTATACTTTGTCCACTCAAATGGTCACAGAGTATCCGATAGAATCTGTCAAATCCCATTGATTAAACTAGAAATGCTAACCTAATCTAAAGGAGTGGATTGATCATTTCCCCAACCAATGGACTAGATTAGGCCACGAATATTATTGCAGACACTATGTAATGCCAGTGCTACAAGCACCCCAGATCTGTGTATAGATCTGGCTGACATCCATAGGTATTCCATAGTGTGCCCACACAAAGGACCAACAATAGGTTGAATAAGGATGCTTACAATGCTACCTCAGAGGTGATTTGGAATGCCTGGATTGCTCGTGCAGTAGAGCTTCAGAAGTTCTCTCTCGCTAGATACTTGTGCAGGTAGGCTCCTGCGCTTGCGTAGTAACTGGTTACACTTCAGAGTGT
Organism: Chloranthus sessilifolius; assembly: GCA_021018995.1. NCBI lineage: Eukaryota > Viridiplantae > Streptophyta > Magnoliopsida > Chloranthales > Chloranthaceae > Chloranthus > Chloranthus sessilifolius. The sequence continues at coordinate 49,345,664 of CM037596.1, forward strand.
GCGAGAGCTGCGTGAGGAATATTCTAAGCATCTCTCTCTTCCAGGGCTTCGCGAGAACTCTGTGAAGTGACAAATTGTTCTTTATGCATATGGACTTGTTATGTTCTACGCGCGGTTGCTTTAAGGCTCGATCTTCGTGAGAGCTTCACGAGCATAGATCCTGAGGGTTTTAAGACCCGAGAACTTCACGATTTCTTTACTGCTCTTATCTTGAATGCGCGCCCTATCTATGTGTTGCTGGATTTTCCAGTAGTGTGCTTATGCTATTGTATGGTTGAAACTAATTAAAAAGAAAGTAAAATAAAAGAATGGATTTAGCACAACTAAAGTAATCCTAGACTTGCAAGAAATAGGGCCTATTGTAGCAAGTTTTGATAAGAGTTTGTTCCACAGAGAAATTGATCTAGCACCCAAAATAGGCTATAATAGTAGGCCTTCAAATTTTGCTACAGATTTGACAATCCTAACGAAAGGGAGTTGGGTGTCACGACTACACTAAACTAATCCTAATAACAGAGAAATAAAATGCAGCTCTATTCTAAAGAAAGGGGTCAAGAAGAAGGTGGTGATGGTGTGTACCAAAATAAAATATACAAATGTTGAGAAGTAAGCAGGTTAAGTTTAGATTTAGAGCAGTAATGTAACCCAGATTTAGTCTGCCTTTGCAGCACTCCTTACTGAGACGCTATCAAAAGCCTTAACAAGGTAGAAATATCTAGTTTAACCCATGCCATTTGGGGTGCTCTTAAGGCTATAGGCTATCCACTCAAATGGTCGCAACCTATCCTATAGAGTCTGTAAAATCCCATTAGTTAAACTAAAAATTGCCAAACTAATCCAGAGGAGTGGACTGATTATTTCCCCAGCCACTGGACCAGATCAAGCCATGAATACTATTACAGAACTATGTAATGCCAATGCTACAAGCTTCCCAGATATGCGCACAAATCTGGCTAACATCCATAGGTATTCCAACCCATAAGATCCTAAGTGCTTTCCTAAGGCCAATGGCTCACTAGTGCCCGCAAAAAGGACCATGCAACAGGTTCAATAGGGCTTTAGATTCAGCTGGTCATTGCTACAAATGGCTTGTAATGACTCAGTATCAAGCTATAATTACTACAGATATATCAGATCTAACATCTGATGTTGGCTAGGTAAAACAGAGGGGAGCCAGTTCCTGTACAAACCTCCTCACAAGGCTCTAGAAGCTCATGTGCAGGGGAGAAGAATCCTTCTCAAACATGTGAATGGACATAACCTTAGGGCTATACTCTGTCCACTCAAATGGTCACAGGCTGTCCCATTGGTCTGTCCATACCACAGAGGTCTGAGAAAGAATAAGAAAACTGCTGCAGCCACCATGGTCCACAGGCCTCCGACCTCCCCAGATCTCACTACAGATCTTGCATTGCTTTCCATGGGCTATCAAACCAAGAGAAATCAGATGGTAAATAATAGATCTACTAGAAACTGAATGGGCTAGTCCCAAATACATTGATCATATAGACATCTATAGAAATCATAAGATTTTTAGATTTAAATAGGCATTAAAACAACAATCCATTGATGAACACAAAACTTAAAATGAACTGTCTTCAGGTTGTAGCTTGTACACAATTGATCACCCACAATCCCAATGTATACAAAACCTATTACAAACTGAATAAAAACTAAACCTAGCTGCTTATAGGGGGATTAGCCACTGGGCTAAGAGAGAAGAAAAAAAGGGAAAAAGAGGTGATCAAACCCTAACCCTAGCCTACTGGAGCTCGCAGCCGACAGAGGATGAAAAGAAGGGTTTATGATAAAACTAAACTCTAAGTGTAGCTTATATACTCCATCCATGTGGCCTTAGTTCTGAAGGTATTAACCCTAATTTTTCTAGCAAACGTGGCACTGTTACATCCCTTGAATGCCTGAGTCATGTGCCTCAAAATCTGCACCTCGGGATGTGTGCCCTAGCCTTGGGAAATTCCCAAAAGGTCCTTGAGTTAAATTGAGAGGTGGGGAGCCCGTGCTTCGCGGGGCTGGCATATGCATTAACTTATTCGCACAGTTGCAGGACCTTTATGAAGTAGCTTGTGGTTGATGGGTAGTGCTCACTCGCGCAGTTAATCTTCAGTTAATCGCACAGTTGCATTGTACTGCAATGCTGTCGCAGAGATGATCTAGAGTGCTTAGAATTCTTGCGTAGTAGAGCTTCAAAATCTCTCCCTCTTGCTAGGTACTCACACAGTTATGCTCCTAAGACACGTAGTAATTGGTAAGGCTTCAGAGTACGCGAGATCTGTGTGAGGAGAATTTTTGGCGTCTCACTCTTCCAGGGCCACGCACGAACATCGCAAGGAGAATTTTAGTTCAGTACACACATGGACTCATTATGTTCTTCGCGTGGCTACTTTAAAGCTTGATCTCCGCGAGAGCTTCGTGACCACAAATTTTGAGGATTTTAATCTGCAAGATATTCGTGAGATCTTGGTGATGTCTTTACAGCTCTCCTCTTAACTACACATCCTATATGCGCGAGGGCATCTTCCACTGCATCTTTAGCTTCACGAGGGAGCTTCTCAACTCTGTGAGATCTGTCTTTCTATGCTTCGATGCATTACACTTGCTGCTTTTGCAGTTCCTCCATTCTCAACCAACTTCATTCATCAGCTAGGCTTTTTGGTCAATGATGATCAGCACCTGGTCACCATGGTGAGCACTACCAGGGTATTTCATTAGGCTTTGGTTCAGCTGTCATCTTTGCTTGTCTTCTTCCTCTTCTTTGGGACAATAAGGATGGATTTTGTGTTAAGCTGTTGTTGGAGTGTTTGCCTTCCCTCAAATGAGGGTCTAAAATCATCAATAAAACTAGGCAGAACACACTCACACAGACCTGCAAGTAATCAGGGTCTGTTGTAGCAAGTTTTACAAAGATGGTGAGCAAGGGAATGTCCACAGGGAGGTTGGTTTAAAAATAAGATAAATCTCCATATCTGTATTAGATCGGGCACCCTAACTAATGCTATGTTAGCTAAAAGACATGGGAGAGGTTAAAAATGGATTGTCACTTAAGCTAAGCTAAAATTAAATATAGACTAACTTGGATCGAGTTTAGGATCTTAGATCATGTAGGGGAAAGAGGTCAAAAGCAGAAAATAGAGAAGAGTAGCTTGGAGATTGGTTTTCACTGAAATCAGATTCAATTAATTATGCTATAGAGGTTCAGAGCACACAATTCCCTCAACTGGCTATAAGCATAGCTGCAGGGTATAAACTCCACTTCGAATCGCAGGATCCACCTAGTCTTAAGGCTATGATCTGTCCACTTTAATTGTCACAGACCATCCTATAGACTTTATCGAATCCATGGATTTGCAACAGACGAATCCAATTGGAGCCTGAGCTTGGACTAATCTTAAGGTTATGATCTGTCCACTTTAATGGTCACAAACCATCCTAGGGATCTCCTCTAAAACTAAGGCCTCAATTAGAATAATTAAAACTACTACAGATGCTACAATTCCTAGGTCACAGACTCAAGGAATCATAGGGGTATCAGATCCAGGGAGATTGGGTGGTATCTAAGAGGCCTACTAGTTAAGTGGGTGAGCTGATCTACAGACTCCTCTACATAAATCTGATCGATCACCAAATGGAACCAAAGGAACTTTACATCTAATTAAAGCATTAAAAATAGCATTAACATTGCAATCAACATCACTCTACAATGGAAATACTCTCAGATCTGTAGTCTGTGCAGCTAGGAATCTATAATAGCACTCTTAACCTTACCAAATTGCAGATCTAACTTCTCTCCTCGCTACTCCAAGGGAATTAGCCAACCATGGTTGGGCTAAAGGAGGGAAAATAGAATTTCTCTGTAAGCTCTAATCTCTAGAATTTGGCTCAGATCTCGATTCTCCCCCAATTGCAATTGGGGGTCTCTATATATAGCTTTCTCCTCTATTTTTCTCGCCAAAAATCCCTTCTAGAAGGTCCTCAAAATTTGTTTGGGTTCTGGTAGAGCACATAGGCTGGTTAGGGTTTCCTAGGGCATCTTCTAGAATCTTCGTGCCAGTCCCCAAGTGCCTCGGGTTGGTGTAGCAGGTCACCAAATCACAACGTGTGCACAGTTGAATTTCTAAGAAGTTCTGCACATGATTTTGACAGGTTCAGGGAGCTTTTGACAAGCTCAAATAGAGCATTTTGGTCCTTTCGCTAGGTTCTCAGATCTCTTCGATAGGTTCTGATAGGATGAGCCTTCTCTTAGAGTTTCAGCATTCTCAGCCCTTAGCCTGGATTATTTGACAGGTTGGAGGGGCTCTGCGACAGGTTGGAGAACGATTTCGACAGGCTCCGCTCTGCATGCCACCATTTCAATAGGGTTGCTCTCACTCCTATCGAAAGGCTCAAGTTCCCTTCGATAGGTTTTGTTCTAGTGCCTTCATCGCGAGAGGTTGGAAGAAATCATTTGATAGGTTCCCTTGACGCCTCAGGCAGGTTTTCGATTGGATGATTTCTTCCTTCCTTTCAGCTGCTCGATAGGTTCTTGGATCCTATCGAACTGCTCAATCCACACGAATCCATCCTACTTTTGTGTTCAGGTCCTATCAAAAACTTCTTCAACTGCACGAATTCTTCCATTCTTTGTTTTCAACTCCTATCGAAGTCTTTAGGTGACCAATCGATAGGATGTTTTCAGCCTGTTTTCACTTTCTTTGCCTTGCCCTACTGTAGCCATGCACTCCAAGGGTTCAGTGATGTGCTACCCTCTAGTGTGTTGTTGCTGGGTTTGTCCTGTGCTGAGAGATAGCCCCTTTTTCGGCATTCTTGAGTGGTTTTATGCATTAGTGTCCTCTTTCATTGATGTCTATAAAATGCGCTTTACAGAAGCTTAATAGTGTGCTCACAGGTCTATCAATGGTCAGGTTAAAGGGTGAAAAGTGGCATTTTCCACCACTTAACAGCTGCATAGATTATGCTAACTATAAAACACACTTAACAAATGATTATTCTAACATACCCCCAAACCTAATCTTTTCTAGTCCCTGAGCAAAGGAAAACTTAAAACAACTATTCTAAGAATTTAAATGCCACTTTCGTAGGAAGCACGGATACATTTAGCATATGTACCAAGCCTTTTAAACCCCTAGGTGATCCCTAGTGGAGGAGTGAAGTCTCCTAAGGGTTTCTAGTAAAGGTACCCATAAACTTCACCATTAAAACAGTTAAAAGTAGTGCAGTCAATGACAAAACAAATTTCAATGAATAATGCCTCAGTCCACACCTATCCTTTAAAATCAGAAGAAATTATAGTAGTAATGCAACCATTTAAAACTCAAAATCAACATGCATGTGCATCAACACCAATTAGTTCACATCAGGAATACAATGTGCATATAATCAGTACAAAGCTTGCCTTAAATTTAAAAATCAGGTTGGATACAACTCCAAAGAATTTAAAATTCAGACCCAATTCTCACCAAGGCTATCTCTTAACAATGAAAATCAAAAGGGTGTTTACATTCTCATCAGCTCAAGAGCAGTTACAGACCCCAAATGGGCCTGCAAGTATGAGCATGGGCAAAGCTTCTGATTTCTTATATCCTCATGACTTTTTATCATATATTAGACAACTCCTCATCTCCACATGACAGCTCATTTCACTTTGGATCTACAAGGTCTTTTTTGAATGGGTTGTAATGTGGCTTTTTGGTGAGGGATATAAAAAATGAAGGGGTATAAAGGGATTCAAAGCTGAGAAATTAGCAAGGTAAGGAGTGATTGATGACTTCACTACCTTCATTTCAGCATAACATCATCTTACTTGATATATTTTAGAATCAAAGTGGCCAGCTTCTCCTCTTCTTTTCAATTTTCAGATGATGTCCTTCTCTATACTTCTCTTTCTTTTTCTCTTTTTTTATTTTATTTTTTTATTTTATTTTTAGGATGAACTGTCACACAAAAACCACTAATACATTGCTGCTCATTTGTTGCTTTTCTTCTCCTCGCACCAAATGTTGGACCACTCTTACTATCTTCAACTCCTTCTCCTTTACCTTCTGAATTCTCAGAGTGAGGGTACAATTAAATCAGGTCAAGAGATTAAGGTGCAAGTACTCCAATATTTGTGAAAGAAAAGTAGGATTTTTAAGGCTCAACGAGTGTATGCAAAAAGGAAATTTTAAAAGGTTGAATTTTCAGGCTCAAACTATCCAAATGAAGGTCTTGGATCATTTCCTTAATTTCATGAGTGTTGTCAATTAGTTTTGATTTGGAGGTCCCTAACTTCTAGTGAAAAGGTCCTCACACAATCAGTCCTCAGAGCAGAAATAATGCCAAAAACACTCTTCAAAAGAAGATGATGAGCCCAAATCTCACTAGGTATGGTCTTCAAATTAACCCATGGGGTATATTTTCACCTTTTTCTCTCCTCTTAGGTTTACTAAGTACTAACTAAAAAATTTTCTGATGTTAGCTTCATGGTGGTGCAAAGATTTTAAAAATTTTAGTTTCAAAATGTCTGCAAAAATTTTTATTTTTTCACAAATTTTCTCATTCTAACAAGTTAGGTAGGACTTGATTTTATTCATCCCAATTAAACCAACATTGCTGCACTAAAGTTAAATATTCTATTGGCATACCTAGCTTGCTACACCCCCAAACCTATGAGGAGCAGTGTCCTCACTGATTCAAAGGTGGATGTGCAGCAGGGTCAAGACCTAGAGATTAACAGAACGGAAACTTCAACAAGGAAAAACACATAACAAACAATATAAAAACAAACACACAGATATAAAGAAAGACAGATTGGAAATAAAACAAAACAAAACAAAGAGCAATATTATCATAAAAGCTAAAGTATGTACAAAGTATGTGGAAGTAAACTATACAAAAAAAATGACAAACTATTTCCTAACTAAATACATGTGCACAATTTAATCATCAGAGTCCTTGGCTAAATATTTGCTGGTTCATCTTTAATTTGGGTTCCTTTCCCTTTCTCAGACTCCCCAACAGCAGGTGGAGGTTTTCTCCCAGTTGCTAGAGCTAATTGCCTTTCTAAGATTTCAGCTTTCTGTTTCACCAATTCAGCTCGGGAGATAAGGAGCTGCCTGATCTCCTTTGAACCAATCAACCTCTTCTCTAATCCATAAACTCTCAGCTTCTCTGTTGCAGCAGCCATTTTTTCATGCTTAGCATTCAGCTTCTCTTGGGCAGCTATACTCTCTTTGGCTTTATATAAATGCAACAGCTATCTCTACCCTTTGACGATGTTCTTGAGCTGCATCTCGTTATCTAATTTTATTCGATGGATCCTCTCTTCATAGGATATCCTGATGGATGTTCTGATAGTAGCCATCCCTCGAAGGACATCCCTTTAGAGGCAAGGGTTTGATTCCATTGCATGAAGGAGGGTGGAGTAGGGAGGGATTGAAAAAGATGAGGCAAAAATTAAAGATTGGTCCTCACTTGAAGAAGGGCCATCAGGAATGAAAAAGGAGTGGTTTAGGGAATTTCATATTTAAGCTCAGGTTGGGGTTCCAGATCTGGTTCTATTTGGATTGACTTGGAAGAGGTGCGTATGAGGTCATCCACATCTGTTACAGCATCGGAGGTGGCTACAATAGGGGGAGTATCTGGGTCAGTTAATGTGGAGGCTTCAGTGTAAGCAGGAGGGGGTGTGGTGGCTGCTAAGGATATGGGTTGGGGTAAAGTAGCTAAAGTTGATTTGATGGCTTGGAGGCAGGTTTCTAGGTAGGCTTGGTTTTGGAGAGTGGAGGTTTGGGATTGAATGTATGTCTCAATGGAGGCATGGTTTTGAGTGTTAGCCAACATTTAGGACTGTAGGGAAGGTAAGAGGTGTAGGATTTGGGGTAAGAGGTCTGGTATGGTATTGGGTGTGGGTTGGATAGGTGAAACTGGTTGGAAGGGAGATGTGGGTCTATGAGTGAAGGTAGTGGCTTGTGGTGGTGTATGATGTGGAGGGGTAATGTGTGGAGGGTGAGGTGAGTCTGGGAGAGGTGTATACTCAAGGTTTATATCTCCTAGCATAGTAGACATCATAGTGGAAAATTCCTCTCCTGAAAATAGCTCACTATCATGGGATAGGGGAATGGATTGGTCTACAGGCTCACTAAGGATAGGTACAAAAGGTGGGGAAGTCTCAATGTAATACTAGGCGGCTTTAAAGGTATGGGCTTCAGGTTCATAGGGTGTGGGTATGGGGTCTGGAATAGTTGGGGTTTCAAGGATTGGAATTGGTTGGGTTATATAGGTGGGTTGGGCTGTAGAAGGGGTTTTGGAAGTTTTCCTTTTCTTCTGGTATGTGGTCTTGATAGGTGGGCTAGGGTGGGCTAGAAAAATATGTAAGGTGGTTGTGGCTATGGTGGCTAGTGATGTAGGGTCAGGTAAGGGTAGTGAGCTTGTGATGGGCTGTGATGTTTGGGTGGAAGGTGTAGCAGGCATGGAGGTAGGGGTAATGGAAGAGGTGGTGAGTGTGGTGCTAGCTGGCACAAGTGAGGGAGAGGTTACAGTAGCAGCTGCTTCTTGAATGGTGGGAGCTGCATCTCTCAGTAACTTCTCCCTCCTCTTCTTCTTCCTTTCCATCACGGTGTCGCTGATTCCCCATTGCTTCTTCCCACTCTGTTTGGGGTTCAGTGCGACAGTCTCCTCCTCCCTTTGAAATGGGTAGTTCCCCCACTTCAACAATGCAGTAATCAATCTGCAATAGGGAAGGGCATGAGGTTTCTTTATTATCTTCACCTTCTCGCATAATTCTATAATCTCCTCAAAAACTAACTTGGTTGCATTCAAGTAGTGGTTTCTGTGAAAAGATAAGATGGCATCAGCTATGGGGTACCTCCTCTCCTGCTCATGCCCAGAGCAATATATATTTTTTTGCAATACAACATCCATTAGCCTGAGGTTGGGGTGCAGCTTCTTTCTGATTGAGTCACTTGAGGTAGTGATCCCTCCAGTTAACTCCTTGGCTATCTCAGTAATGGTGGCAATCAAAGGAAGACCCAAGCCCCACTCAGGGTTATACCTGGCTGGTATCCCTAGTATCCTTGCAATGCCTGCTTGCCTGAATAACATCTCAAAATTATCAATTAAAACCAGCAGTTCTGGGTTCCCATCATCACTAATTTTTAACTTCATATTTTGATAAAATAACCTAACCAATCTTGGGAAATCCAGCTGTATTGAGGGTTGCAATAGGGGCAGCAGAGACGCCTTTGCCAGATATTCTATGGAGGCAGAAGTCTCAGGTAGCTCCTCAGAGAAGGCTTTATCGAAAATGGGTTCAGCCTCCTGCTGGATTGACTGTAGAAACTCAGAAGGAACCCTGAGGCAATTAGCAGTTTCCTCCTCAACCTCAGCGAGCGCAGGGGCCACAACTTTGCCCTTTTTATGCTTATTCTTTAATTTTTCAAGGTTTGTAGCAGGTGGGTGCACTCTAGCCCTCTTCTTTAGAGAAGATTTCTTCTTTTCTTTTGGAATAGAGGGCTCAACAATAAGTGGGGAGCCTCAGAGGTCTCCAAAGTGGAGGCCTCTCCAATCCTAGCTGATTTTCTAGTGGCCACAGGGCTACCACTGACAAACAGGTTCAGCATCGCAGTGAGGGTATCCACAAATTTTGAACCCATGGTCATAGGTGCTTAGATTATCAAAATTTGGGTTTACAACTTTAAGAAAATACCACTCACTCTGAGTAAGCACAAAAGCTTCAAATTCTCCCTTTCTTCTCTTCTTTTGAACAAATCAAACATAGGGCATAGAGAAAAATGGAGATCGTACCAATTGAGAGCTAGGGTTCCCCTTGAAATTGTGCACAGTAGCTCAAATCCCCCCAAACCTTGCTCATAGTTATTAGGAGTAGTTGGGGAACAATATGATGGGAGGAAAATGCCTAAGGTAGTGTGGATTATAAAGTAGAGAAGAAAGGAGGAGAAAGGGACATCGATTCCTGTGTTGGGAAATTAGGGCAGACAGAGGAAAGGAAGAAAATGAGGGGCTTCGCTAAGTTTATAGAGCAAATCTTGCAGTTCGCAGAGTTTGCAAGAGGGGCTCGCAGAGTAAAATTCTCGCATAGTTGGCATTTAAGACCGTGAGGCGTTCTGTCGTGCATAAGAACAAACTACCTTATATTGAAAACTTGCAGAGCTGAATCTTTTACCTTTAGTGCGCAAAGCCTTGTGTTGCCTCAAAAATTTATCTCGCATGGTGCTCGTGCAGTTATGCTCTGAGGCCATACTTCTCTTACAGCTTGAGCTCGTGGAGCAGAAAGGTAGCTCCGCGAGTCATTTTTATGGCCATTGCTCAGGCTTTTAGTGCGCGAGGAAGCCAAGTGATGGCTCGCATAGCAAATATAAGCCTTCTAACTCAGCGAGATAGCATATTTTCTCAACCTTTACTCAGTTAGCTCAATGCAGCACAACGGTTAGTGCATTCATGCTGTTGTGCACTCAACCACTATGCATGAACATCAACCCTCAGACAGGTAATTCATTTCAATCATGAAACACATATTCTCATTTCAATCAATAGTTCATCAACATTGTAGGATTCTAAAAATATTTTTTCAGCTCAACTTCATACAAATTATAATAAGGGCACCTCAACCATTCATCAACAACTATACACAGCAAATTCAGCGGACAAATATGCACATATATTCAATAACAAAATGGAAACACAGACAAAGCAACACAATCAATTCAACATCACACTAAAACCTTAACTAACAGAAGTCTACAGAACACAAATTAACATAAAAAATTTATACATATAATACACTTATTACCAATGTTCGGATCACTGAGCACTTGCTTCTCCGCTATAGAGGATGCATCACCAATCATATACCGACCTTTCGGATTTGTCAGGGGCTGACTAGGCAATTTTCCTTCTTCCCTCCTATTCAGATCATTATAAATTTGGCCCAGCTGGTCCATAATCATCTTGATGCTCTATCCATGAGAATTGATAGTTTACTATAAGCACCCTAAATTCTGCATTAAAGTCAGCATCTGCTTTTCAAATGAAGAGGATCTGGGCTGTTGTGGGGACAGGGCCAACTGGTTAGACTGTGGGGCAGGTAACATAAAATTTTGCCTTGGTGGGTAACCTTGATTAACTTTGTGCTGGGGTCTGTAAGGAGCTACCATTTGTTACTGCTGGGGTTGAGGATAAGAATCTTGTCTCCACCTCAGATTTGGGTGGTTCCTCCAAGAATACCCAGCAGGCTGTTGCCCAAAAGTTTGAGCAGCATTGGCTTGCTCCATAACAAAGTCTGGAAACTGGGTGGCAGATGGACAATCATGAATAAAATGTGTGGGAGACTGGCATATCAGACATGCTTCCTCCACTTGTGCAACCACCCAGGGTTGCATCGCATTCATGAGTTTGTCAAATTTCGAGCTCAGGTTGTCCACCTTCCTCTCCAGATCACCTTGCACCTTCACTTCAAATATTCCACCTCTAGGGGTGGCCCCTTTTATCATCTTAGCTGGAGTTTTGGTATCATTGAGTGATAAAGACTCCTGTTGCATAGAATTTTCCCCTATTATGTCAAATAGCTCCCAAGCTTCCTCAGCTATCTTATGGAGGTAACTACCACCACAGAAAGCATCCACCATATCCCTACTCTTGGCGTTAATTCCTTGATAAAACACTTGGACAAGCTGCCATACTGGGAATTGGTGGTGGGGGCATTATTTTAACATCTCCTGGAATCTTTCCCAAGCTTCGTAGAAATCCTCAGTTGAGGACTGAGTGAATGACAAAATATTTGTCCTCATCTGGCTGGTTTTGATCATGGTAAAGAATTTGGCCAGGAACTTGGTTTGAAGGTCATTCCATGATTGTATGTTGTTGGTTGGGAGCTTTGATAGCCATGTGTTGGCTTTGTCCTTTAATAAGAAAGGAAAAAGACTCAGTTTGGTGGCCTCAGGTCCCAAGCCAACAATATTGAAGGTAGTGCAAATTGCTAAAAAATGGTGTATATGCTTGTAGGGATCTTCTTCACTAAGCCCATAAAATGAGGGCAGCATATTAATGGTAGAGGATTTAATCTCATAATTCCCTTCAATAGAGGGGAATTGAATGCAGAAGGGAGAGGTGTACTCCTTAGGTGCATTGTACTCCTTTAAAGTTCTCTGCCTCTCAGCCATGATAGCTAATTTAGTTTCAACAGCAGGGCCCTGTGTGGTGTGTCTAGGTCTAAGGATCCTTTCAACCTCTAGATTTGAAGGTTCTAACTCAGGGTTTAAGGACCTTTTACCATGAATATACTCAGACCAACAGTAAGTAAAAAGAATGCTCATAAGCAAAAAAAAAATTAAAAAAAAAAATTTAAACAAAAATTAACAACTATATAGATTTATACTAAACATATAACAGGGAATTTAACATAAATGGACTGAGTTTTAGGGGAAAGGAAGTGCAAACAGAGCTAGCTACACTCCAGCTGTAACTCTAGCTTTTCCCTTCTTCTGCTGTCCAATTCTACAAAATTTCAAAAAATATCACTAGTACTTTATTCTAGATTAGGCACAGCTACAAACAATTTGGAAGTCTAAATTATAGTACAACTTAGGTTCACTAAAAGATCAATATCCCTGGCAGCAGTGCCAAAAACTTGTCTTCTATTCGGGTCTGTCAAAGGATGTGCCAATTTATTATGTGGTGTTGGAAGAAAATTAAAATTAAAGTAAAACAGAGGATAAAAGTGATATGGTAAAAATAACAATCCTAAAACATCCTAAGCCTGGAAGATCCAAGGCTATTGTAGCAAGTTTTGATAAGAGTTTGTCCCACAGAGAAATTGATCTAGAACCCAAAATGGACTATAATAGTAAGTCTTCAGATCTGGTTACATATCTGACAATCCTAAAGAAAGGGAGTTGGGTGTCACGACTACACTAAATTAACCTTAACAAAAGAGAAATAACGTGCAGCCCTATCCTAAAGAAAGGGTTAAGAAGAAGAAGGTGATGGTGTATGCTAAAATAAAATATAAAAATGATGGGAAGTAAGCAGGTTAAGCTAGAATTAATGAAGTAATGTAACTCAGAATTACACTGTCTCTGCAGTGGTCCTTACTGAGATACTATTAATAACCTCAACAAGGTAGAAGAATCCAATTCAACCCATGCCACTTGGGGTGCTCTTAGGGCTGTACTCTGTCCACTCAAATGGTCATAGAGTATCCGATAGAGTCTTTCAAATCCCATTGATTAAACCAGAAATGCTAACCTAATCCAAAGGAGTTGACTGATCATTTCTCCAACCAATGGACCAGATCAAGCCATGAATATTATTACAGACACTATGTAATGTCAGTGCTACAAGCTCCCTAGATCTGTGTATAGATCTGACTGGCATCCATAGGTATTCCAACCCATAAAAACCTATGTGCTTTGTCAAGACCAACGACTTAATATGCCTACACAAAGGAATAGCAACAGGTTGAATAAGGATTTAGATTCAGCTGGTCATTGCTATAAAAGGCCTGCAATGATTCAGCCTCAAGCTATAACTACTACAGAGAAATCAGATCTAACATCTGATATCGGTCAAGTAAAACAGAGGGGAGCCAGTTCCTGCACAAACCTCCTTGCAAGGCTCTAGAAGCTCACGTACAGAGGAGAAGAATCCTTCTCAGACATATGGTTGGACACCACCTTAGGGTTATACTCTATCCACTTAAATGGTCACAGGGTATCCGATAGGTCTGTCCATACCACAGAGATCTGAGAAAGAACATGTAAAATGTTGCTGTCTAGATCTGGCTACATATTTGGCTTGCTATCCCTGGGTCTATTAAACCAAGGGAAATCAGATGGGAAATAATAGATCTACTAGAAACTGAATGGGCTAGTCTAAAAACAGAATGGGCTAGTCTAAAAAATATGGAACCTATAGACATCTAAGGAAACCATAAGATCTTTATATTTAATTAGTCATTAAAATAACAATCCATTGATAAAAGTAAAACTTATAATGAACTATCTCAAGGTTGCAGCCTGTACACAACTGCTCATCCAAAAGATTCCAATGTATACAAAGCCTATTACAAAACTAAAATAAAACTAATCCTAGCTGCTTACAAAGGGGGTTAACCAGCAAGTACTGGGCTAAGAGAAAAGAAAAATAAGAAAAAGAGATGGTCAAACCCTAACCCTAGCTTGCTGAAGCTCTCAACCGATAGAGGATGAAGGAAAGATGATAAAACTAAACTCTAAGTACAGCTTATATACTCTGTCCATAAGGCCTTGGCTCAAAAGAGATTAACCCTAAATTTTCCAGTAAACGTGGCATTGTTACAACCATTGAATGCATTGAGATGTGCACCTCGAAATCCATGCCTTGAGATGTGGGCCCTAACCTTGGGAAATTCCCAAAAGGTCCTTGAGTTAAAACAGCCTTCGTGGGGTTGGCATTTGCACTAATTCACTTGCGCAGTGGCAGAGCCTTCAGGGAGGAGCATTTGGCTTAGGAGGATTGTTCACTTGCGCGATAGATTCTCAGTTGAGCGCACAACTGCTTTGTACTACAAGGCTGTCGCAGAGGTGATTTGGAATGCCTAGATTTCTGGTGCAGTAGAGCTTCTGAAGTTCTCTCTCACTGGATACTCACACAGGTAGGCTACTGCGCTCACGTAGTAATTGGTTAGGCTTCAAAGTGCGCGAGAGTTTTGGGAGGAAAATATTGGGCGTCTCTCTCTTCCAGGGCTTCGTGAGAACTCCACGAGGCGACAAATTGTTCTTTATGCGTATGGACCCACTATGTTTTGCTCGCGGCTACTTTAAGGCTCGATCTCCGCGAGAGCTTCGTGAGCACAGATCCTGAGGGCTTTAAGACGCGAGATGTTTGCAATTTTTTTACTGCTCTCCTCTTGACTGTGCATCCTATTTGCACAAGGGTAGCTTCCACTGCATCCTTAGCTCCGCGAGGGAACTCCTCAACTCTACGAGGTGAGTCTTTTGATTCTCGAATGCATTGCACTTGCTGTTGTTGCAACTTCCTTCATTCTCAGCTAACCTTTTTCATCTACTAGACTTTTGGGCAGTGATGACCGGCAAATGAGTCACCATGGTGAGAATACCAGGGTGTTCCATTAGGGTTTGGCTCAACTGTCATCTTTGCATATTTTCTTTCTCTGCTTTGGACCAATAAGCAGGGATTTTGTATTAAGTTGCACACTTTATTGCTAACTACAAAACACACTTAACAAATGATTATTAGTGAGCTTCAAGGTTCAGCAAAGTCTAGGTTAAGAGGTGAAAAGTGATACTTTTCAATGAATAATAATAACACACCCCCAAACCTAACCTTTGCTAGTCCTTGAGCAAAGCAAAAATTTAAATAGCTACTCTAAGAATGTAAATGCCACTTTTGTAAGGAGCACGGATGCATTTATCTTATGCATCAAACCTTTTAAACCCCTAGGTGATCCCTAGTAGAGGAGTGAAGTCTCCTAAGGGTTTTTAGTGAAGGTACCCATAAACTTCTCAATGAAATAGTTATTAAAAGTGCCAAATTTTCAAGTCAGTTGTCAATACACAGAGCATCAGTTCACCTTTGATTCAAAATATGAGGAATTTAAACAAAGGATATGCACAAACATTTAATCATTAAACTTTTGCATGTATGCACATTATTTCTAATTAACTTGCAACAAGAGAAACACACATGTATGCCAGTACTGAGCTCACCATTAATTCAAAAATTAGGCTTTAGGCAATGCCTAATACACTCACTAACAGACCTAATGCTTACCAGGGCAGCCTCTCATAAAGAGCTTTGAGGGTTTTCATTTTCTCCCAAACTCAAGAGTAGTTACAGTCTCCAAATGGGTCTGCAAGCATGAGCATAGGCAAAGCTCTTAAATTCTCGCAGGAGGGGCAATCTCAGCTGCTTGTGTAGGATTTCTGCCAGGTAGTTCAACAACTCTTCTTTCAAGAATTTTGGCCTTCTTTTCAGCAAGCACAACTCTACTTTCATAGAGTTCCCTAGTGGCCCTTGCGACCTCTTTGGAGGCAGCTAACCTTTTCTCTAGGTTATCTGCTCTCAGCTTCTTAGTTGCTGCAGTATGCTTTTCATCTTCATATTGAATCAAAATTCTACCCTACCCCTTTGATATACCTAGCAATTGAACTCTATGATCCAACTCTATTCGACTGATCTTCTCTTTATAGGGCTGTCTGATGGAGCTTCTGATGGTAGCCATGCCTTTAATGACATCCTTTTTCAAGTGTGGGTTCTTTTGCATGACATGGAGGAGAGTGGAGTATGGAGGTATGGAAAAGAGTGAAGCAGGTAGGATGGGATGCTCATCACTAAAGGAAGGGCCAGCCAGCAAGGGAGAGGGGATGGATGATGGCATGGGTGGGGTGGAGGTGGAGGGAATGGGCTGAGGGAATTCAAGTTCAGGTTCTGGGTCTGTGAGGAGGTTGAGATTAGGTCCTCCAGATCTATGGTAGCATTAGAGGTAGCTACAACATGTAGGAGATCAGGTTGGGATTGTGTGAGGGTGATTGGCAGAGGTAGGGGAATAATGGGTGGTTGGATAGGGTCAGGTTGGAGTTTCGGTTCAGGTTCAGTTTGAGTGGAGGCATTGGTAAAGGTAATAGGAGGAAGTTCTGGGATAGTTGCAATGGGTGTAATAGAAGGTTGTAGACACCCCCATTTTGCCCTCTTGGAATATACAAATTTGTTTGGTCAACCTTTGACCTCCTAACCCTAATATGGGACCATATGTTGAAACAATAGTATATGGTTGGACACAGGCTGAAATAATAGTTTTGTTGCTCAGGCCCCATACCCCTGACATGGTAACCATGCACTGAAACAATAATACATTGTTGGACACAGGCTGAAACAATAGTTCGGTGGCTCAGATCCCAACGTAGGGAGACTATATACTGAAATAATAGTGTATAGTCAGAATGCGGACTGAAATAATAGTCGTGCATTTCAGACCCCTTTGTCCTAATGTGAGACCATATACAGAAATAATAGTATATGGCTGGACACAGGCCAAAACAATAGTTCTGTGGCTTAGGCCCCTTACCCCTGACGTGGGAACCATGCACTAAAACAACACTACATGGCTGAACATAGGCTAAAGCAATAGCTCTGTGGCTCATATCCCAACATAGGGAGACTATATACTAAAATAATAGTATATAGTCAAAATGCGGACTGAAATAATAGTCTGGCATTTCAAGCTCGACCCGGACAACCCCGAATTAGGCGTCTAAAACCAAGCACTCAATTAGAATGCATGCTAGATCACACAGGCGCAATCAGTCCCTTCTCAGACTAGACTTCCATTCCCCAGACCAACTCGAGACTCGATCACGCGTCCAGCATGAGACGCGCGATCGGATCGAGCGCCACATTACGAGTGCATAATTGGCTTATTCCTGGCCTAGTCTTACCATCCTTAATCCCTAAGTTTCCTCGATTAAATGCTTTGAGAGTGGCGTTTAATTGGATTATGCACCCCAAAATGGGCGCGCAATTAGTTTTAATGCTATTAGGACTAGGAAACTCATAGAGCAAATCAGCCAGTCGCTCACTGAGTTAGTGACCGACTCAAAGCGATGAAGCGTCGGGAGGCCAACGCGCATTTTGATTAAACACCTGAAACAGGGCGCTTAATTGAAGAAAAACCTAAAAAAGATTTTTTTCTAATTCCCCCCGAGAGAGGCTGGCAATTTTCGAGAGAAAACAGATTTTTTTGGGATTCCAAAACCAGAGAACTCTGAGAATGAGCACATAGAGCAATCTAACCATGATTTCGAGATTCAAACTCTAAACCTTCGATGATTTCTCTCCGCAGCCCCGGTCCTAAGTAACTATCTCAGTTTTAGACTTAGGATATTTCACTTAGCTTTAATTATAGGATTTAATTTTCAGTTCAAGACCATAGTACCATTTTTTTAGACAGTGATTTTTACATCTAGTTCTAGTTCTCCGAATTTAGAACTAGTCCTTAATCCGGCAATCTAATTCACCAACCCTAGGCTCTAATTTCGTTCCAAAATCTTAATTTCTAATTCTATCGTTAATTTCTGGTTCTAATCCTTGGATTCTAGAATCAGTCCTTAATCATACGGTCTGATTTTCTGATTTCGAACCTGAATTCGGTCCTAAAATTTTAAATTATGGTTTTAATTTCTTATTTTAATATTTCTAAAAATACTAAATATTAATTTTAGTTCCTATTATTCTAGTTTCTCAATTTAATTCATAATTATGACTCCGAAATCGACTCTAAAAAATCTAAAAATACTATTTTATCATCATATATCTAATTTATCTTCAATCTCAGCCACCCAATTTGCCCAAGGGAGCTTACGGAGGGTACTCAGGAACGAGGCCAATCCCCCTTGGCATAGCGGGCCCAAAACCCTTTTTTTAAAGAATTTTAGAATTAATTAATTACTTTTCTTATCCTTTTAGTATAATTAACTAGTAGAATTGTTTTATTTCAACATAATTAATTAATTAAGTGAATTAGATTTTAGTATAATTGATTAGTTTCTTTAAATCAGATTTTAATTGGTTAATTTCTTGCTTTAATTAGAATTTCTGTCTGATTAATTCATTTCTTAAAATTAGAGTTTTAGTAAAATTAGTTCTCCAATTAGAATTCTGGTACAACTAGTATACGTGCTTGACTTAGAATTTTAGTTTAACTAGCATACTCGATTTAATTAGAGTTTCACCAAAACTACTCATGCGCATTCATACTACAATTAGGAGACCGAAACTAATCAGACTTCTAATGTGATTAGGATAGTTAATTAATCAGAATTCTAGTAGTGCCAGGAAACTAAAATTAATTAGACTCCTGATAGAATTAGAATACTAAATGAAATAAACTATAATAAATTCTCATATATCTAAACTCATAGCAGAATTGGGAAGTCTAAACTGATCAGAACTATAACAATAATAGGGAGGAAAGAAAAATTAAACTATCTATATTATAAGAAGCAAGCAGCGATTTATTCAAGATAGAAGTAGCCCACACCGCTCCAAAGTGTGATCAATGACGCAGTTGCGTTAAATATATCTGCATAATCAATCACAAACTAGGAACCTTCCTAGAAAACCCTTTATTTCTAATACTCCGAACGCCGTATCGCTAGAGTCCACTTGGACAAAATGGGAGCAATTGATTCAATGGGGACCGAGAGGAACCTAGAAAAAGCGCACACCAACAGACTGGCGAGCACAAAGAGACACTTTTGCAAACTCTTTTTTCTAGATAGTTAGTTTTCACCTTATCTCCCTTTTTTTTTTCTTTCCATCGAGTTACTTAGATTCCCTTTTATATATATATGAGTCTTTGGCAAAGACTCGAGATGTCTGGTATACGAAGAGTGAGTTTAGGAGACCTACCATTGTGGGGATATCATAACAACCTCACGTATGAAGAGGAACCGTTTCACTGTTCCAGCCCACGACAACCTGAGATAACATGGCCAGCGAGCAAGAAAATCCCTTCTCCACCCCACACACCGGTAACAATCATAATGGGAGAGATGGTAACATCGGACAAAACCTCATCGCTCAACAGATTGTAGAACTCAGTATTCAAAGAATACAAAGAGGAGAAGACTTCAAAGAATTGCTTCGAGGGTTGGCCGCTGCATATGAAACTATTAGGTCATGACAATTCTCAGAAGAACAAGAGCGACAAGAGAGGCCACCTCCCACCCCAAGCACGGTGTCAGCCCGTGCCACACCATTGAGATAACCGGCCCATACATTCTTCAATGATGACTCTTTAGACAAGGTTTGCTCACAGGTAACTCCAAAAGATAGCACCATTAAAATCAAAGATCTTTTAAAAATGTTTGATGAGTACATGGCCAAGAGAGAGCACCCCGGTCACTCATTCAGATTCGACAAATTTTTTTGAGACATCAAGTTTAATTTACCAATACGATTTAAGCCACTGAAATTTACCAAATATAATGGCACGAAAAATCCAAATTATCACTTGGCCCTCTTTTGTAATGATTATCGACCCATACGTGATAATCAAGGACTTCTCATTCACTATTTTAAATGCTCATTAGAAGGAGAAACTTTAGATTGGTTTGCTGGACGCCCGCTTTATAAGATAGAAACCTTCGATGAATTAGCTAGTCAATTTCTAGACCAATACAAACACTTGACCCAAGAGACAGTCAGTCTCAGCGATCTAATTGCAGCCAAGCATGGACCTGATGAAGAATTTATCAACTTCGTCGCTAGATGGAGAAAACTCGCTGCTATGACCGGCACTTCAATGAAAGAGAAGGATTCGGTGGACATTATCATCGATAACACTAGAGAACCGTTAAAGAGCGCACTTGTCATAAGTGATTGCCCCGACTTCACTACTCTCCACTCTCAGGCATCTCGACTAGTGTGACACATTAAAGGCGGAGACCTTGCTCTATCCATAGTGACATCGAAAGCAGGCTCTTCCAGTGAATCATAATTGAAAAATAATAAGAAAACCTTAGAAACTAAACAAGTCAACACCATTGTTAATAAAAGACAAAACTCTGAAAACAGAAATTTTCACCCGCAAAACTTCGGGCAAAATCAAAATCAACAACGATACACGAACCAAAACCAAGGCACTAACCAGTAAAGATATGCAAACCAAAACCAAAGTCAGAACAAGAATCATGGCCAGTATCAGAATAGAAATCAATATCCCAACACCTACCATAATCAGGACATGACGCATAATCGATCAGCCCACATGCCGAATTACAATAGTGTGCCCCCACCGCAAAACTTTAACCTAGCCAGAGGCCCCTACTAGCCGAGGCAAGAACACTATCCCCTTTTATCGGATACGATTCCCAACATCTTCCATCTCCTTAAAACTGAAAATCTCCTCTTATTCCTGCAAGAAAGACCTCGCCCATAGTGGACAAATCTAGACTATAGCAAATATTATGCCTTCCATCGATACACGGGAAAACCTAGAAGACTGTTCGGTCCTCAGGGACATAATCTATGACATGAATGATCGAAGTCAGATCGATTGAGAAGCGCTTAGGAATCCTAACCCTAATAATAACCAAACCCAACAAAATTTAAGGATCGTTAATAACCCCATGCCCAACCACAACCAAGCAACAACGGCTCAGATCACCACCGTAGATCTCTCCGGTCCGTCCCCCTTCCAACCTTCCACCTTAATCACTTGCATTCAACCCTCTGCTACTTTTGCCACACCGACAAGAGCTCCTTCACCCCCACATCCCTCGGCCTTGATCACTCGCATCGCCCCACCGAATCCACCTCCTTATCCAAAATTCACTCAGATACGAGTCCATTCCTTTAGGGCTAGGAGACCACTCCCTCGTAGTCACTCATTAGAACCTCCAATCCCTCTAAATCTTGAACCAATGCCATTACAACTCCCTTTGTCTGATTCTGTACCCAAGAATGGAGATCACATTCTCTAAACTATAGCCTAAATTGTTGCATGGGCAGAGAGTGTCACCCGAAAAATTCCAAGTTAAGACAATGAAATAAGCACAGAGCATTCGTTGAATCTAAAAGAAAGTGAGTGAGAAGAATATCCTGACCCGTGCGAGACGCTGGTCTCTACTTTCCTAGAAGAGGAAGATTACACACAGTACCTCCCACCTTGGAGCGGCACTATTCAGTTACGCGTTCCAACCTCAAATTTCAACCATTTTACAAATACATCTGCGTCAAGCCACGCCGGATTTGGTCAACAACCGACTTGCCTGATTCTCAAATAAGGAACTAATTACCCGCCTCCGCCTTTCCCTCGAAATAAGGATTTCACGAATGTACAACCACCAGAGAGGAAGGTGAGAGAAAGAGAAGTTAACTTGCCTCCCCCACCTCACATCATCCCTCTACCAATTCCTACACCTCAACCATTCCAACCACCCGCACCTTTGGCCCATCGGCCAGGCAAAGAAATTGCACTCGAGAAAGGGCAAGAATATGACCTTCTGTGGCATCTCTAGAAGATCCCGACTCAGATATCTATACTAGAACTCACCAAGAAATTACCTAATCAGCACCGATTCTTGATAAGGACACCTAAAGAGATGCAAGTGGATGAGGATATGACCCTAGATGAGCTTCATCAAATCATTTCGGTCATGGCGCAACCTCCGGTGCTCACTTTTACAGACGTAGAAATGCCTAAAGAGTCACTTAGCGGGAGTGCAGCCCCAATATCTTACAGTCATAATTAGAGAATTCTCTGTGCCACATGCACTCGTTGACACGGGAGCAGGGCTTAACATCTGCCCTCTCACCATGTTAGAAATGCTTGAATACACGGAGCAGGATGTCAGGCCCTCCGCACTGCCACTCATAGCTTATGATGGGTCGCGGCACTTTGTCAAAGGAACTATTAAGCTATAGGTTCACCTCGGACCTATAATGTGTTGTTTACTTCTAAGTGTGCTTGATTTATTTGTGTTTTGAAAATAGGTTTGCAACTGCAAAGTTATCTAGAACATTAAAAAGAGTAAAGAAATATCAGCACAGAGAGAAGTGAATTAGCCTGCAAGATCAGGGCCAATTGTAGCAAGTTTTCAATGTAAGTGAGTAAAAGATCGTCCACAGAGAATTTGTTTAAAATGCAAGATAAACCTCCAGATCTGAGCTACCAGATCTGGCCTCTTATCCTATCTAGAAAGCACATAAGATGGGAGGTTGAATTTGTCACATTAACTAAGTGATAAAAGTAAAAGTTATACTAAATGATCCAGATCCGAGTTGGGGGAATTTTGAGGTAAACATACAAAAAATGAAGAAGTAATATCTAACTTTGATTTGGTCCTTGAAACACAATGAGAATGACTGCTGATCAACAGAGAAATGATTCAATCTTCATCTGGCTACAAGCACAGATGTAAGAGAAATAAATCTAACTCAAGGATTAGACTTACGCTTATGGCTATGGTTTGTCTACTTTAATGGCCACAGACCATCCAATAGTCTTTAATCCAAAGCCTTAATTTAGAATAAGAAGCATCACTACAAATGTTGTGAGAGATTAGGTTACAAACACTAATTCTCACAGGATTAATGAATCAAGGGAAATTGCATGAAAAACAATAAATCTAAAGGAGTCTAATGCAATAAGGAGATCAGAGGGAACCCTTAACATGAGTCCAATTGAGAATGTACGGTTTACAGCAACCTTTTCAAATTCACAATTACAATTACAAAGCACAGCTTAAACAGCTCTCAGATTTGTAGTCTTGAATACAACTCTCTTTTGAATTACAGAAATATCTCACAGCTCTCAATGAATTGGCAATTTTTTTTTCTGCTTTTGGGACTGATTGAATCTGCTTACTTACACTAGAAGTTACACATATCCCAATTGAAATAATTTGATAGCACTCGTGATATTAAAGACATGATGTAATGCCTCCTTTTGGACAGTTTGAACCTTACAAAGCCCCACCTTTTGAAACTGCCCTTGATACACACCATTTGAGCTGTACAAATCTAAGATTCCTTTGAAACCTCATCTAATAACCTCATCAACTTCATTTAGCCTAACCCTCACTCCGAGAAGTCAGAAGATAAAGGGAAGGAAGCTGAAGAAAGGAGAATTGAGTAACAATTTCATAGCAAAAGAAGAGTACAAGTTGAAGGCAATGATGTAACAGCAGAGGAAATGTGGCATTCCAGTCAATGCTAATTTGAAAAAAGAAAATTAAAAAGGAAAAAAAAAAAAAAAAAAAAAAAAAGAAAGAAAAAGAAAAAAAAAATATTTGAGCAAAACAAAAAGAGAGAAGGCATTTCATTGGAAGTTTGAAAAAGAAAGAGAAAAAGATGGCCACTTTGGCTCTGGAAATTCAAAGAAGAAAATGAAAATATGCTAAAGTAAAGAAGGTTTGTGTATCACCTCCTTACCTTGCTGACTTCTCAAATTTGAACACCATTCCACCCCTTTATTCTTGAGAAATTTCACCCATAAGCCACATTACAACCCCAGTAAAGTCCTTACTGATCAATGATGGATTGAGCTATCACATGGAGATAAGAATTTCTGTAATCTATGGTGAAAAGAGCAGTGAATTCCGAACTAAAAGCAATGCCTATGCTCATGCTTACAGTCCTATTTGAGGGTCAGAATCGCTTTTTGTGTGAAATAGTACAACCCTCTTACTTGCAAGTTGAGTGAAAATCCTGGTGAGAGTTGGGTTTGAAATCAACTCATTGGAGTAACATCGAAGCAGGATTCCTAAATAGAAGGCAAGCTATTCATTAATTTTTCTTGTAAATAACCTTTGACATAAATTGACTGAGTAGTAACAAGAATTACAACAGAATTTTAGTTTTGAACTGATGTTTTTCTTGAAAAATCTTCTTACAACATGACTGATGCAGGTGTGAATAAACAGATTGGATGAAAGTTCGTTGTAACAGAACTGTTGTAATCTTTACTGATTCATTGGAGAAGTTTGTGGGTACCTTCACTGAAAACCCTCAGGAGACTTCACTCCTCCACTAGGGATCACCTAGGGATTTAAAAGGCTTGTTGCATATGCTAAATGCAACCATGCTCCCTACAAAAGTGGCTGTATACTTTGTTTTTATTTTGTCTTTGCTTAGGGACTAGCAAAGCTTAGGTTTGGGGGTGTGTTGAGAACTGAAAAATACCATTTTTCACCCCTTAACCTGAGTCTTGATAGACCTTTGAGAGAACTAAATAAGTGTTTTAAGTGCTTGTGTTTCAGCTAACAATAAAGACAGGCTTAACCATAAAAGCAGCTTAAAAGTGCTAAAAAGATGACAATCCATGTCAATCCAAAGGAAGAAAGAGAAGAAACAACCTCACTAGCTGTTAAAACGTCTGAACTGAAGAGGCAAAGACCTGGTCTCAACCCAGAAAAGAAGTATGGAGCAATTCGAACAGAAAAATGCACTACAGAGTACTTTTCGCAAAGAACTTGAACTGTTCGCAAAGAACCTGAACTCTGCGAAAAGAACTAAAACTCCAGGCTTAGCTTTCGAAGAGCACCTCAACTCTTCGAAGAGATGATTGACCTTTTCGAAAAGAAGAAACCTCAATTCGAACAAAACCAGAACATTGCGAAAAGAGCTTCAGGAGTTACAACACCTTGCGAAAAGTCCCCTAAGCTATGCGAAAAGGTATTCTGGAGATTCCCAGCTTTTGCAAGGGCAATTCAGTAATCTATTTCACGTGTCCCAATGCATTTAAAAACCTAGGGACATTCAAGAGGATTCTAAGCATGAAGCGAAGGCATATTCCACCCCACATGAACACCCAGAGATGAAATAACTTGGCGGGAACTTCTAGAAACTCTAACAGACTTTCAAAATGCATAACAGAATTGATGCTTTTGTCACCTAATTGGCTGAACCAGATCGAGAAATTCTTATTGGCCAGAACAGATCTGGATCCTTGTGCTCGACTACCATTGGTCGATACAGATCTGAGCACTTCTGATTGGTTGATACACATCTGAGCTGGACTTAGGGAAAACTATAAATAGACGAACCATTTGCCCAATTTGGGCATCCAAATTTTGAGTTTCATTCCTATTCCCCCATTTCCAAATCAGATAGTTTGTCTGAAATCCCTGTAGTAGCCTCACTTTTACTTGCAATTGAGAGTTGTGAGATACTTCTGTAATTCAAAGGAGAGTTGTATTCAAGACTACAAATCTGAGAGCTGTTTAAGCTGTGCTCTGTAATTGTAATGGTGAATATGAAAAGGTTGCTGTAAACCGTGCATTCTCCATTGGACTCATGTTAAGGGTTCCCTCTGATCTCCTTATTGCATTAGACTCCTTTAGATTTACTGTTTTTCATGCAATTTCCCTTGATTCATTAATCCTGTGAGAGTTAGTGTTTGTAACCTAGTCTCTCACGACATTTGTAGTGATGTTTCTTGTTCTAAATTAAGGATTTGGATTAAAGACTATTGGATGGTTTGTGGCTATTAAAGTGGACAGACCATAGCCATAAGCTTAAACCTAATCCTTGAATTAGATTTATTTCTCTTGCATCTGCGCTTGTAGCCAGATGAAGATTGGATCATCTCTCAGTTGAGCTGCAGTCATTCTCATTAGATTTCAAGGACCAAATCAAAGTTAGATATTACTTCTCCATTTTTATAAGTACCACAAACGTTCCCCCAACTCGGATCTGGATCATTTAGTTTAACTTTTACTTTTATCATTTAGTTAATGTGACAAATTCAACCTCCCATCTTATGTGCTTTCTAGATAGGATAAGAGGCGAGATCTGGTAGCTCAGATCTGGAGGTTTATCTTGCATTTTAGACAAATTCTCTGTGGACGATCTTTTACTCACTTACATTTAAAACTTGCTACAATTGGCCCTGATCTTGCAGGCTAATTCACTTCTATCTGTGCTGATATTTCTTTACTCTTTTTAATATTCTAGATTCATTATAACTTAGCAGTTGCAAACCTGTTTTCAAAACACAAATAAATCAAGCACACAAAGAAGCAACAACACTACCTTCAAGACAATGGGCAGGCAGATGTTATCAACAAAACACTGATTCGAATCCTAAAACTCATAGTAGAAACGAGTAACAGAGTCGACTGGCCTAAGCGACTACCAGAAGCACTCTGGGCTTATAGGACCTCTATTCGTACGGCCACCGGCTAAACTCTCTACCTCCTTACCTATGGGATGGTGGCAGTCCTACCATATGAGATATAAGTACCACCCTTACGGATTCAACTTGATGATGAGATATCCTTAGATGAGAGGAGAATTGCCCTACCCACGCAGCTAGAGCAGCTCGATGAAACACGTCTAAGGGCAGCTGATCATGCTCAGGTATATCAGAGGAGAGTGGCTAGGGATTACGATAAGAAAGTCCTTGAACGAATCATTAATATTACGGAGTTAGTCTTGATGAAAATCATGTCTTCCAAGCACGCCCATCCGAAAAGAAAATTGAAACCGAACTGGGAAGGCCCTTATGTCATAGCAGCCGCATACCCTGAAAATGCCTACAAACTGGCGAACTAAGATGGGGGAGAACTCCCTAGCCCTTGGAACGCCATGTATCTTAGAAAATATTACCCTTAACCTTGTTACCGTCACTTCTCTTGGTTAAATACTTATTCTTATCACCCCCGTAGTCGTCACGACCCATTCATTGGTCGCTTGCCTTCAATTCTCATAATATCCTTAAGACCTCCGATTCATCGCCCAACTTTTCTCACTCGAGTAATCTAATTAAAGGACTAGTGACCTATCTAACCTCTTTCAAAAGCATAAGTAACACCCGATTCTCATTTTCCTTCCCCCGCCATTGGAGGAGACGTTAGAGTAAAAGAAAAAATGAACATTTTAGATTTAATAAAAACTCATTATTCTTGCGTTAGCAGGATGCTTTCAAAAAAAATATATATATATATATATAGTCGAGCGAGAGCATTACGACCAATGAGCAAGTCAATGAGCTCAGGAAAGCATAAGTAGACCGTGAGGACATCCCTGGTAACGTTACTAGAAGTGTATAAGCAAGCAATGAGGGCACCCCTGAGGTCCCCATACTTTTAGTTGTCATCGTAAGGTGGTGAGAGGAGGATAAACTCCTGCTAACCATAGAATGTGAGATTTTGATGGTACCGAAACATGACGAAGAGCTCGATCATGGCACCCCGTATCCCCCTGAGAAAAAGATTGTTACTCACCCCTTTTGGAAAGTCTTAGATACAAACAATTCCCCACATAACTGAGCCTTACCCCCCTCTTCTATTTTTATTTCGAATAATAAATCAGAAGCCTCACAGGATGTTCCTAGAAATGAAACTGGAAATTGATTAATGATGATTGATGCAATCACCTACTATACGTTCCATACTTCTCCCTAATAACCACAGGATAGGATGACCACCACCCTAAGATAAACCCCATATACAACTGACCTAATCAAAGAGACCTCCCCGGTTCGTTGACAATATCGATCATCTCTTCTTGAAAACTAACTCACAAAATACCCATGACTGGTTATAGACCCAAACTGCTCATCTCGAAACCTAGAAAAACTCCATTGCATCTTGACGCTAGGGAATTTTTTTGGATTAGAAGAAGAATCATATCAGAAGTGTCGGCTTGTCGACAAAGAAGATAAGGAACGATGAAGTTACCATCTACAAAGTGCTACCGAAGATACCATACTACCAATCATACTACGCTCCTACACTGGGGCATTTTTATTTTTTATTATTTTGTTATTATTTTTATCTTAACTATTTGTTTTCCTTATTGCATTGTTGTCATTTCAAAAAAGAAAAAAAGGAAAGAAAAAAATAAGAAAAATAAAAAAAAAAGAGCACATATCCATCTTTTACTACCAAACTCCAGTCTGAGACACATACCCCCCTTGACAACTAGCAAGGGGGAGAATAAAAACTACTAACAGCATTACTCTCACATGTGTCGATATCAAGCAACCTTCAACCATCACCAGGCCAGCTCAGGAAACATCTAAGTCCCAATGACGGTCGATGGCGCTAAAGTAACTAAAAAGCAAAAGTAGACGCAAGAGGTAACTAAAAGAAAATGAGTCAATCAGGTACATCTAAACCAAAAATCTCTATATATATATATGTTAAAATCTTTTCATTTCCCTTTATACTATTCGCTGAGGGCATCCACCTGTATATACACCACACACATATCATGAATACAAAACGTACACACACATCCCTATTCCCTACGCTGTCGCTAGAACAGTCGATCATCGCTGTCCCCAGTATCATCAGCTCAGAGGTCCGTAGACTGGTCCTCTGAAAATACAATCCCAGCTCCTGGAGTCCTTGGAACCTCTGGATGATGAGGCCCTACTACAAAACCCCCCTCACTCGTCTGGCTAACAGACTGCCTCGATCTAGAACAAGGAGGATACCCCGCAAGAATATCGCAAATGGCCTAATCCCTACAAGCACATCCCTGACGTGATCATGTAACATGTGATGAGACTGTCCAGCCGAAGAACTCGTAGCCCTCGACTCCGAGCCATCAAGCTGACTAACCAACCTACACACCCCTCGCCCACTCCTCGTCAGACAATACTGCAACCGATCTACAGACACTTGCATCTCCGCCCGTGTCGTCCAACGTGCTACCTCTAATGCCTCGGTCTGAGTCGTTTATGTGACCATCGTCTCAATGACCAGGTCCTCATGACTCTATGTCTCTCCGAGGATCCGTCTCGCCTCGGGAGTGGCCCGCGCTCGTGCCACCCCTAGCCTCGCCTCCTCAAGCTGACGAACCTGCATAACCACATCAAGTCAAAGGAAAACTAATACATGAATGAACAAAATAAGAAACTTGGAAAAGGAAAGGATTATACTAGATCCAGCCTCTCCTCCAAAAGTTGCTTGACCGTCTCCATGGTCACGGGAGTAGCAGGCGGCACCCGAGGGATAGCAAACATAGATGGCTACAATAAGAACAGATAAATACATCAAAAAAATACTATAATGACAAATAAATCACAAACACAATAAGTAAAACAAACCTGAGTAGGAATAGGAGCAGACTCCTGAGGGGGAGCCTCGGGAGTAGTGTCCGGAATAGCCTACACAAAGAATCAAACAAACCAACACAAGACATGTCAGAACAAAATAAAGATGAAAGAACCTAAACAAAATTATGCCAAAAAAAAACTATACCTGACTCTCCGGGCGTAGAGAGGCAGCAGTCGCCTCCCTTGCCTGAAGATCCTCGGCAACCCGAAGCTAAAATACCGCATGATATTAGTAAGCTACTAAGAAAGCGAAATAATGACACCCGACAAACTAATGCAATGAAATAAACAAGATAAAAGATTGAATTGAACTTACCCAATGATCTAGCTTGGCCTGAAACTGAGCCATCGCTAGACCCTCCCGACTGGAGGAAGCAATTGAAGATGGATCATATGCCCGAATGGGACCTCCAGCAGCAAGCTCAGCTCTCTACGAATAACAATAAACACATCAGCTGACAAGCTCACAATGCTAATAATTAATAAAACCATATTTGTTAAGACACTTACCAATCGATCGATCTCAGAATGTAGACTGGCCACTGCCTCTTGGTCAGCCAGCTGCTGACTGTGATAGACATCTAGCAGGGCCGCCTGACAAGCAACCTCACCATCCCTCACAAACTATCCAAAATAAAATAATATGAGACACCACAACCATGTCAGAACGACCAGAAGACCGAATC
Organism: Chloranthus sessilifolius; assembly: GCA_021018995.1. Taxonomy (NCBI): domain Eukaryota; kingdom Viridiplantae; phylum Streptophyta; class Magnoliopsida; order Chloranthales; family Chloranthaceae; genus Chloranthus; species Chloranthus sessilifolius. The sequence goes on from CM037596.1 coordinate 49,375,928, forward strand.
CACATAATATAAAAAAAACATAAAGTAACTCACCAGGAGCCATCGAGTCTCCGCTAGCCAAGCCCCCAACTCATCCTCTGCCGCCCTAGCCTGAGCAACTGAGGAGGCTAAAGAGTGAAGAATCTCTTCATCTAGACGAGGGGCACACCCCATTCGCTCCATCACCCTATGGAGGGTGTCTAATGCCCCCGCACGCTCGCGGTGAGATGGCCCTGCTCTAATGTAGCCAACCTCTCCCTCAAAGCCGACGCCAACTCCGGGTTATTGATCGTGAAAGAGTCACTCCTACGGAAGGGACGTATGAAGAGGTGCCTGCCACCCAATGCACTAACCACCTCACATACTCCTGAGCGTCTGCCTCGTCATGTGCCCCTATAACCTTGGTCCCCCCATCTCTAAAATCCACTATCTGAAGCAGCATCCGCTCCGCAATATTTTGGCAAGGAGGGTCGGTCATCCTATTCACCACTCTGTGGTGAATATATGGAGGGACCCCTGAGTGAGGCGTAGTTGTCGTACCACTCGAGAGGTGTGGATCCTCTCCACCCTCTCAAAATAATGGACCCATATGTCCACATCAAAGAAGCGTCGGCCAGACTGAATCATTGTCACGCCCACATGCTCCTCATTTTCATATGGTCTATAAATCACCTACAACCAAGCGAATGAGCCGACCCCTCAATGAAGACTCAGATCTAAAATATTGAAATGAAATAAAAAAGAAAAACATATGCATGATGATCAATACTTGCCTCGCGTGCAAATCCAGAATAAGGCCTTACGCAGTCTGAAAATCGAAGACTAGCAGCGACCCCTCAATGCCTCCCTCCACACGTGAATCCGTGTAAATGTGAATGTCACCTCCAACGAAACTCTCAGACGAAGAAGAGTGAAATGATCATATGCCCAGAACTAAAAAAAAATAGCACAAAAGAAATGTTGAATAGCTGCTATGATCAGAAGAATAAAAAAGAGAGAGACTATGACATTGATTAACTAAAACTCACCTGAATGACTGAAAGGAAACCTCAGATCGATGGGACACCATGTCCTCGACGGTAAAGCTACTCATAGAGATGCACCAACGCGGCCGCACCCCACGCATAGGAGCGGACTCAATCCAAATCCCTAAGAACCATAAAAAATAACCTGGTGACGCATCCCCAGTCGAAGAAGAGAAGAGTATCACACCAAGGAAGTGCATCAAGAACCCTCGAAGCACCCTATCCACAGCCAACCCCAGCTCCAGCATGAGTTCTCGGCCCATCACTATCACACAACGCTCCTCATAAGACGCCTTCGCCTCTGAATGATGCCTCGGGGGGACGAAGCCACCCGTAAACGTATCAAAGAACCAGGTGACTTGAACTTCACCTCGCCTCGATCCGCTCGACCTATATGGCACACCCAAATTATCCTCACACACTGCTAAGTACTCTCCTGCCATCCACCCTGTGATAGGCTCACCCTCGAAATCAACGCCGGTGATGTAAACCCTGTCCTCTAGAGTCGGCAACATCATGCCAACTAGAAAGAGAAGCGCCTGATGCCTCTCCCTCCACCTCTCCAAGATCGCTGCGATCAGGCAACAATCGACCCGAAAGGGCTGCAGCGCTAGGATTGGCCCAAAATCGAAAGACACCAGCCACACCCATTGAAACTCCGGCAAGGCACAGTACCAAGTATGAGACTCGGCCCATGCCTAGCTGATAGCCAATTGCGGGGGCTCCTATTGAACGAAACACAAATAATAACAGTAAGACTAGCACATACCCATGATGAAAGACAAAAGAATTTAGAACTACAAGCAAGTCAAATATGCCCCAAACACAATAATAATTTATAATAAACACCCAAAACGTGATAAGGGTAACCGAATAAAAACATGACCTATCTCTTGATGCCGTCATGATGCATGAGTGAGGGCACAATCAAGGATCCATGCAGGTTTGACATAAATTAGAAGGGTTTCTAGAGCCTAATAAGCATATGTCATAACCTAAATGGCTAAAAAAATGAAAGAACTCTTGCTCATTGGTGCTTACCTGGCCTCCAGCGAAGAAATCCTCCAGCGGGAAGTGTCTGCGATCTCGATGCTCCTCAGCCGCACCATCAGCTCTCTCACCCTTTGCTCTCTCACCCTCAACTCTCTCACCCTCATCCTCAGTGACCCCCTACTCAATCTCGAGCACCTCCTCCCTGATCCCCAACTGGTCAACCTCCAGTACCTCCTCTCTAACCACCTCCCCAACATCCACCTCCCCGACTACGTCGGTCAAAGCCTCAGAAGTCTCACCTATCTCCGCTCCTAACATCCTCTCTAACTCAGAAACAATAAGATCGTGCCCACCAATACCCTCACCCTCCATACTAGAATGAAGCGCTCGAAAAACTGAAGAGAACAAAGGAAACGACACCTAAAATGGATGGCTGGATAACAAGATATCACGAAAACACAAAAATTAGAGGACAAAGAAATAAGGAAACAGAGAATTGAAGACTAAACGGATCGCGCGACAAAAATGAAAAGTTTTGAACTATTTATAGGACATCCCAAAATCATGCACATAAATTCACGTGCTCAAACCAATCATGCACCACTATCACCGTGCTTAATTCGGATCACACGACCGATCTTCCCGCTCAAATAAACCCGACCACCTAATTGCGCGTAGACTACTAAGTGCGTAATCGCTTCATGCATCCACACAATGGCGCGTGAATGCTAATAGTCACCCACATAGTGACCAGCCACCGCCCTAATCATGCGCCCGATACCATGCGTTTGAATCGGTCAAACGATCAAAAATTGGTGCTTAATGACGTTCCGATACTCTGAATGCATGTTCACCCTTTGGCGCATAATTAATTTATGTGCTCGGAGTGAGGTGCGCAATTCCCCAGAAACACAAAGAAGAAAAATGCCTAGGACAGCACGTTCATAGGCCTAAATTAGGTGATTTCCAACACTAATTATTAGCCTAAACCACACCATTGTTAAGCCCAATCCAAAATATTCCAGACTTAAAGAAATATTCACCCTGATAACTAAAAGAAAATGCACCAGACCAAACCAAAAATAAAAAAAAACCCCAACATCATTTATGCACTTCAACTAAGACCAAACTAAACAAAAAAATAAAGAAATGCGAGCATCACCTATACACTCCAAGACTAAAGAAAAACTAAAAAAATGTCCCCCATCATTCATTCACTTGAACCTAAACTAAACCAAAAACTACTTCCAGAACACCCCAAATCAAAATAAATAACTAAGATCAGACCAAATTTAAATAAATAAGCATCACACTCAAAACAAATCGAAGCAAGCTACCAAATAAACAAAAATTTACTAAATAGAAATTACCACAAATAAAATAAAATATATATAATCTCTTCATAAAAAAAATAAAATAATTACAAAATACATCGAGGGCATACCCTTTGAATATACAACTTCAAACAAGAAACTTAAAATTCGCACGTTCAGGCAATGCCCGAATATGGATTTATTCGGGAAACCAAAAATCCTATCTTCCCCTCTTCCCTTAGCATGGCGGCAATTCGACTGCTACCTTGCATTCCCAATCTGGTCCATTCTCAATAATTCACTCAATAAATACAACTCTTCGGGTCCAACACCCGGGATACAAAAAAGAAAGGAGGAAAAGACATTAATGAACAAATGACAAGAAAATGCCCAAAACAAAAAAATTGCCCCAAAGCTTTCAATCTCAAACTTGGAATAAAATTCAAAACAACAAGAACACAAAATTTTTAGCTCACACATTTATAAACTATACCTCCTGAATTACCAAATGACAAGTGACACACCTTTAAACCCTTCCAATATAATTAAATCTAAACCAAACATATACCCCCTGAAAGACCACAATCCATGACAAACCCAGATGAACCAATAATCACACAATACTTACCCCTTTAAGGAAACACAAATCCCAAAGCAAAGTAAACAAGCCAATAAGATTTAAACACTTAGCACCCATCCAAAACTTATGAAAACTCACACCTTTTTAACAAGTATCACCTCAAGTCAAATAAAAGACTAGGACAAAATACCTTATACTTCACTCTAAAAAAAATGAGACCCTAAATTGTTTGGGACCCCGCAAAAAAAAGGCCCCAACCAAACCCTGTAAAAAAGACTGAACCCCAAGCTAATCTAAACCCTAAAATAAGTCAAACAAATCAAATAACGTCGACTAATCCATTAATAAATTTAAACGAATAAACAAGCATGACAGAACAAAAATGCCCCTTTATTTAAAATTTAAAATTTTACAAGTATCACTGAAGACATACCTCCTGAATTTACAACCCAAAACGAAAACCTAAAACTTTAACCGACACCCCAAAACGAAGACTGGGTTAAAAACTGAGACGAAGCGAGGAGCAAATTCTACTCGGAACGTCCAATCGGAGACTTCAGGGAGAATTGGTTGGGAAACACATCCCTCCACTTTTTACTCCTTCTCTTCTGCTATCTTCATCTCCTCCACTGCCGTCTCCTCAACTCTGCCTTCACCACTCCCTAAAAAGGACCTATGTGAAGACTAGTGCTCTCATTCCCAACACCGTCCACTCCTAGAATAATGCCATCCATGAGCAACTCCTTAAGACGAAGATCATGCGAAATAACGAATATAAGAAGAAACAACATCCCAATCGGACGGTTAGATTGCTCGATATCGCTAAAACACGAATTTTAGAACATAAAATATCAAGAAAAAAGTTAAAACTCGAGACTAAACCAGAGAATGAAACACAAATGAAAGCTCCCTCTCTTATATAGAGTACGGACTCAATCACGTGCTAGAGCACAGGCATTTAGTTCAATCATGCGCCACACACACTGCGCACTATTCAAAACACGCGCTATGACCCAAGCGCTCAATGAAACCATCGCCCGTGCCAATAGCGTGATGCTCCGATCGCGCGCACTCCATGAACCACACAAATTTAAATGATACACTGCCACCACTCAACCTAAAAGGTCACCCGTACACTGACCCGGTGATGTCGCGATCACGTGCTATGATTAGAGCTCATAACACAATCACACGCACATTCAAAAATGCATAAACGACCCCTCAAACTTGAGATCACACACCAGGAAGCAAGCACGCAATCATATTGCGCGACCTAAAATAGGCGCGCAATACTCGACTTTGGACAAAATTTACACACCCTCACACCTTTATATCCCATCTTGACCAAAATTCTTTTGTCCCATCGCGTAGCCTCACAGGCTGTTCTGGCAGAAAAGAAAGACCTCCTCACCCATCCCATCCCATACCCTTGCATGAGAAGGAAGCATTGACAACACCCATTCCCATCGCAATAACGTGTACACATGTGATATCACCTCAATATCTAGCCCCGTCGCAATAAATCTCCCATGCCCTCATGGCCCATCACAAAAAGACAAAAGCAAATCTCCTGAAAGCGTGGGCACACTGCCCAAAAAACTAAGCCAATCACGACACAACCACAACGTGATTCTTTCATAACCCAAAATCTGCCCAAGAAAGAAACAAGACACACCCATCGCAAAAATATCTCACCAGCGTCCCATCGCTAACTGCGTTCAGTCGACATCCCATCTCGAACATCACTACTTGAAAAAGAAAAAAGAGTTCTGATAGCACATGCCATGTCGTATGACTAAAAGAGGGAAGGATTGATCATCTCCAATTGCTAAAGCAAAGGGCTCCCTCTCCCTCTCGAGTTGAACCCCACGTCCCACTAGGACCCACCCAGCACGCAGCCAAAGAAACGGAGAACCCCTAGGTCACATCACGACATCTTTCTCCTAAGATGATTTATCACACTGGCGACCGCCAACCCCTGTCATTGGGGACCCGAAGAGAAGAAAGCTCCAAATTCCCATTGCAGTACCGTCCCCAACAACCCACCAGTCCCGTCACGGACCGCACAAGCTGCATGCCATCTAGGTAAGTATCTCCCCCAGGTAAGTACTACCTAGTTTTTTGTTTTACTCGATATTCCCTGTAAAATATGTGGTTAGCTATGATTAAATCAAATATTTTCAAAACCTGTCTCTCTTGACTCGCGAATCACTGTAGTCCTCCCATAAGAGACAATCATCAGTACTCGTCGAGAAGGTTAGAAGGAGTATCCGGTATGCCATGTGTCATCTTGTTAACCACAATAATGGTCGGGTCTACAAATCTCGTACCGGTGGATCTACTCAATGACGTATCGGATGGCCACATTTTTCACTGTTTTCCCACCGAATTAATCTTAAGTTAAAAATCCCTAAAATTTCAAAATTTTAAAACCCCTGAATTTTTAAAATCCCATTACTAACAAAATAAAAACAAAAAAAGAGAGGGAAGAAAAGGAGAACAAAGTAACAAGATAAATAGACCCGACTCACCTTTCTTTAAATACCAAAAAAAAAAACCGATTAAGCACCCCATCACCCGCGCATAATAAATTGCACTTAAACCTGACCTTTAACAACTAAGGCCATCTAAACTCACAATCAAGTGCACACACCACTACACAGAATCATTTGTTCAGACACATTAGCACTAGAATTCCCAACTTAGAGGCTGACTCCAGATGAATCAAGCGCACGCGCCACTACGCAGAATTCAATTGAGCACACCTCACAAGACCCATACCTCACTTACCAGCCCAAACCAACCATTCTCCTGGGAAATTGAACATTGAGTATTTTTAATATAAGAACATACAAATGCCTATTGGAAAAGGAACGCCTGATTAGCATTGGTGTGAGCAATGGCGCGTCCGGTCTGACATGATTTGCAAAAGCCTTTAATATTACATGATACTTCATCTTATTATTATCGGTCCCTGGACCTTGTTTTGGATATTTTATTGACGCCCCGGTAGCTCGATTGTGTAAAATCCCTCTGTTAGCCCTCATCATGTGGAGGGATGCGCCATGCACTCACAGACTCGGAATGTGCCCTTCGACAGCTACCACTTTCCCTTCAAATGCTCTATTTTAGCTTACGCTGATAGATAAGAAAGCCAAGTATATCATGTCAGCATCACCAATCCACATTTGTGATTTCCCAAGAGAAACGAGAAGACACCTTGAATGAGGGGTGTCTACTTCTTTGACGCGTTCTTGCATCGCAAGAGCACGTTGAAGAGGGGCATCTATAGACACCCTCATTTTGCTCTCTCGAAATATACAAATTTGTTCGGTCAACCATTGACCTCCTAACCCTAATATGGGACCATATGCCAGAACAATAGTATATGGCTGGACACAGGCTGAAATAATAGCTATGTGGCTCAGGCCCCATACCCTCGACGTGGGAACCATGCACTGAAACAATAGTATATGGTTGGACATAGGCTGAAACAATAGCTCTATAGCTCAAATCCCAATGTAGGGAGACTATATACTAAAACAATAGTGTATAGTCAGAATGTAGACTGAAACAATAGTCTTGCATTTAGACCCCTTTGTCCTAATGTGGGACCATCTACTGAAATAATAGTATATGATTAGACCCAGGCTAAAACAATAGTTCTGTGGCTCTGGCCCCATACCCCCGACGTGGGAACCATGTACTAAAATAATATTACATGGCTGAACATAGGCTGAAACTATAGTTCTGTGGCTCAGATCCCAACATAGGGAGACTATATACTGAAACAATAGTATATAATCAAAATGCAGACTGAAATAATAGTCTGGCATTTCAAGCCCGACCTAGACTAGGACAACCCCGAATTAAGTGTCTAAAACCAAGCACTTAATTAGATTGCACGCCAGATCACACGCGCGCAATCAGTCCCTTCTCAGACCAGACTTCTTTTCCCCAGACCAACCCGAGACTCGATCACGCATCCATCATGAGACGCATGATCGGATTGAGCACCATATCACAAACGCGCAATTGGCCTATGCTCGGCCTATTGTTTCCGTCCTTGATCCCTAAGTTTCCTCGATTAAATGCTCCAAGAGTGGCGCTTAATTGGATTACGCACCCAAAATGTTCACACAATTAGTTCTAACGCTATTAGGACTAGGAAACTCACTGAGCAAGTCAGCCAATCGCTCACTGAGTCGGTGACCGACTTAAAGCGATTAAGCATTGGGAGGTCGGCGCTCAATTTGATTAAACACCTGAAATAGGGCGCTTAATTGAAGAAAAACTTATAAAAAAAAATTTTCTAATTCGCCCTGAGAGAGGCTGGCAATTTTTGAGAGAGAACGGATTTTTTTGGGATTCTGAAACCAAAGAACTCCGAGAATGAGCACATAGAACAATCTAACCATGATTTCGATATTCAAACTCCGAACCTTTGATGATTTCTCTCCGCAGCCTCGGTCCTAGGTAAAAATCCCAATTTTAGACTTAGGATATTTCACTTAGTTTTAATTATAGGTTTTAATTTTCAGTCCAAGACCACAGCACCTTTTTTTTAGACCGTGATTTTTACCTCTGGTTCTAGTTCTTCAAATATAGAACCAGTCCTTAATCCGACTATCTAATTCACTGACCCTAGGCTCTAATTCTATTCTAAAATCTTAATTTCCAGTCCAATCATTAATTTCTGGTTTTAATCCTTGGATTCTAGAATCAGTCCTTAATCGTACGATCTGATTTTTTGATTTCGGACCCGAATTCAGTCTTAAAATTTTAAATTATGGTTTTAATTCCCTATTTTAATATTTCTAAAAATACTAAATATTAATTTTAGTTCCTATAATTCTAGTTTCTCAATTTAATTCATAATTATTACTCCAAAATCGACTCTGAAAAATCTAAAAATACTATTTTATCATCATAATTCCAATTTATCTTCAATCTCAGCCACCCGATTTGCCCAAGGGAGCTTACGGAGGGTACTCACGAACGAGGCCAATCCTCCTTAGCACAGTCGGCCCAAAACCCACTTTTTTTAAGAATTTTAGAATTAATTAATTGCTTTTCTTATCCTTTTAGTATAATTAACTAGTAGATTTATTTTATTTCAGCATAATTAATTAAGTTAATTAGATTTTAGTATGATTGATTCATTTCTTTAAATCATATTTTAATTGGTTCATTTCTCGCTCTAATTAGAATTTCAGTCTGATTAATTCATTGCTTAAAATTAGAGTTTTAGTAAAATTAGTTCTCAACTTCAATTAGAATTCTGGTACAACTAGTATACGTGCTTTACTTAGAATTTCAGTGTAACTAGCATGCTCGATTTAATTAGAGTTTCACCAGAACTACTACATGCGCATTCCTAGTACAATTAGGAGACTGAAATTAATCAGACTTCTAATGGGATTAGGACAGTTAATTAATTAGAATTTTAGTAGTGCTAGGAAACTAAAATTAATTAGAATCCTAATAGAATTAGAATACTAAATTAAATAAACTATAATAAATTCTTATATAACTAAACTCATAGCGGAACTGGGAAGTCTAAACTGATCAGAACTATAACAATAACAGGGAGGGAAGAAAAATTAAACTATCTAAATTATAAGAAAAGGCATAGTTGCTGATGTTCGCAGGCGGACGAATCAATATAGAAGTAGCCCACACCCGCTCCAAAGCGTGATCGATGACGTGTTGCAGCGTCATTAAATATCTGTTGATAGTGATCACAACAAAGTAGGAACCTTTCTAGAAAACCATTTATTTCTAACACTTCAAATGCCGCATCGCTAGAGTCCACTTAGATAGAATTGGAGCCACTGACTCAACGGGGACTGAGAGGAACCCAGAAAAAGCGTGCACCAAGACAGGTGTGGTGACAACTGAGGTTATGGGTTGGGGAGAAGGAGGTGGAGTAAGTAAATGGGTGGGTGGAGGTGTTCTTTTCTAAGTGTGCATGATTTATTTGTATTTTGAAAATAGATTTTTTAAAGTATGAATTATACTGAAATTGGAAAACTAAAAAAAAAGGAAATATCGGCACAGAGAGAAATCAATTAGCCTGCAAGGTCAGGGCCAATTGTAGCAAGTTTTAAATGTAAGTGAGTAAAAGATCGTCCATAGAGAATTGATTTAAAATGTATGGTAAACCTCCATATCTGAGCTACCAAATCTGGCCTCTAATCCTATCTACAAAGCAAATAAAATGGGAGGTTGAATTTGTCACATTAACTAAATTATCTAAAAGTAGAATTTAAACTAAGTGATCTAGATTCGAGTTACGGGAATTGGATGCAAAATTAATAAGAATGGAGAAATAACAGCTAATTTAGGCTTAGTAATTGATTGCTGAATGAGAAATAGTGTAACATAGTTGAGAAAGTATCAAATCTTCATCTGGCTACCAACTCAAATGTAAGAGAAAATAATCCAATTGAAGGATTAGAATTGAGTTGAACTTATGGCTATGATCTGTCCACTGTCATGGACACAGATCATCCAATAGTTTTCTTCTTCAATCCAAAGTCTTGATTCAGAACATAAGCACCACTACAAATGCTGTAAGAACCAGGTTACAAACACAGATTCTCACAGGGATAGTGAATTAAGGGAAATTGCTTAAAAACAGCAAATCTAAAGGAATCTAATGAGTGAGGAGATCACAATGACCCCTCAACATAAATCTGATCGAGAACGTACTGATGAAAGCAACCTTTTCAAATCCACTATTACAATTACTGAACACAGCTTGCAATAGCTCTCGATTTGTAGTCTTGAATATAATTCTCACTTGAATTACACAAATATCTCACCGTTCTCAGTTACAGACAAAGGTTAGGCTATTACAGAGGTTTTAGACAAACTATCTTGATCTGAATGGGATCATGGGGCAGCAGGAATGAAACTCAAATTCTGGATGCCCAAATTGGGCAAATAGTTCGTCTATTTATAGTTTTCCCCAAGTCCAGCTCAGATGTGCATCAACCAATCAGAATTGGTTAGATCCATATCAACTAATAGGAGTCAAGCACAAGGATCCAGATTTGTTCTGGCCAATCAGAATTGCTTGATCTAGTTCAGCCAATCAGGGGACAGAGGCATCAAATTCTATTAGGTAATCCAAATATCTGTTTGAGCTTCTAGAACTTCCTGCCAAGTAATTCATCTTTGGGTGTTCACATGGAGTGGAATATGCCTCTGGTTCATGCTCAGAATTTTCCAAAATGCCCCTAGGTCTTTAAATGCATTAGGGTGCATGCAGAGATTATTAAAATGCCCTTGCAGATGCTGGGAATCTTCAGAATATGATTTCGCATAGATTGGGGGCCTTTTTTAAAGGAACTATAACTTCTGGAGCTCTATTCTCATATATTGGGGGCCTTTTCGAAAGGAACTGTAACTTTTTGGAGCTCTATTCGGACAGAACTGGTGCTGTTCGCAAGGAGTTTTCTTCTTTTCGAAAGGATCATCAGCAAGTTTGTTCCTTTCGAATAGATTTCAGGTGCACTTCGAAAACCAAGCCTGGAGCTTTAGTTCTTTTCACAGTGTTCAGGTTCTTTTCGAATAGATTAGAAATCCTTTCGAATAGTATTCTATAGTGCATTCTTCCTTTCGAATAGCTCCAAACCTATTTCTAGGTTGAAACCAGGCCTTTGTCTTCTTTAGTTTAGGCATTTTGGCAGCCAATGAGGTTGTCCCTTCTCTTTCTTCCACTAGATCAAGATGGGTCCTCATCTTTTTGGCACTTTTAAGCTACTTTCAGGGTTAAGCCTACCTTTATTACTAGCTGTAAAACAAACACTTAAAGCACTTATTTAGTTCTCTCAAAGGTCTATCAAGGCCCAGGTTAAGGGGTGGAAAATGATATTTTCCAGTTCTCAACACACCCCCAAACCTAAGCTTTGCTAGTCCCTGAGCAAAGACAAAATTAAAAACAAAGTGAAAAGCCACTTATGTAGGGAGCACAGTTGCATTTAGCATATACAACAAGCCTTTTAAACCCCTAGGTTATCCCTAGTGGAGGAGTGAAGTCTCCTGAGGGTTTTCAGTGAAGGTACCCACAAACTTCTCCAATAAATCAGTTAATATTAATGCAGTTTTGTTAAAACAGACTTTCATCAAACCACGGATTATTCACACCTGCATCAGTGAAATTGTAAGAGGATTCTCCAAAAAACATCAGTTCAAAACTGAAATTCTGCTGTAATTCTTTTACCATTCACTCAGTTTGTGTCAAAAAGCTTTAAAAGAAAATTAATGAAAAGTTTGCCTTCTATTTGAGAATCCTGCTATGATGTTACCTCAAATAAGTTGATTTCAAACCCAACTCTCGCCAGGGCTGTCACTCAACATACAAGTAGGAGGGTTTTACTATTTTACATAGCTCAAGAGCAGTTACAGCCCTCAAATAGGACTGTAAGCAGGAGCATGGGCATTGCTTTTCAATTCTAAATTTACTGCTCTTTTCACCATAGATTACACAAATCCTTATCTCCATGTGACAGCTCAATCCATCTTTGATCAGTAAGGACTTTAACTTGGGTTGTAATGTGGCTTATGGGTGAAATTTATCAAGAATAAAGGATGGAATGGAGTTCAAAATTTTAGAAGTCAGTCAAGGTAAGGAGGTGGTATACACACCTTCTTCATTTCAGCACAATTTCATCTTCTTCTTTAAATTTTCAGAGCCAACGTGGCCATCTTTTTCTCTTTCTTTTTCAAACTTCCAATGAAATGACTTCTCCTTTTTTTTTATTTTTTTGACAACAAAATTGACTGGAATGCCACATTTCTTCTACTGATACATCGTTGCCTTCAATTATTTTTCTTTTTCTTTTACCAAATTGTTACCCAACTCACCTTTCTTCAACTTTCTTTCCTTTACCTTCTAAATTCTCAGAGTGAGGGTTAGGCTAAATGAGGTTGATGAGGTTTCAAAGAAATGTTGAATTTATAAAGCTCAAATGGTGTGTATCAAGGGCAGTTTTAAAAGGTGGGGCTTTTTGAAGTTCAAACTGTCCAAAAGGAGGCCTTACATCATGTCTTTAATATCATGATTGCTGTCAAGCTATTTTAACTTGGATATGTGTAACTTCTAGTGATAACAACCAGGTTCAAATAGTCCCTAGAGCAGAAAAATTTGCCAATTCATACCTCCAAAGAATACATTTCAGGCCCAAATCTCACTGGGTGTGGTTTTCTATCAAATTCCTGAGGTATATCATCACTGTTTTCTCTCTTTTTAGGTTTACTAAAACATCAATTTTCTTTTAGAAATTTTCTGACATTCACTTCATGAAAGTATTAGAATTAGACTAGAGATCAATTTTAAAAAATTTTAACTTCCTCATTTTTCAAAAACAGGTGTGAAATCACTCAATTTTCAAAAATTCTGCTGATCATACGCTGCATTAATATTAACTAAATTATTGGCATCTCTGCCACACCCCAAACCTATGAGGAGCAGTGTCCTCACTGGTCCAGAAGTGGATAAGCAAAAAAGAAAATAAGCACAATGAGAGAAAAAAAAAATACAGTAATGGACAAATCAACAGAAGTTAACAATAAACAGGAATTAAACACTAAACAAACAACAAAAAAAATGTACAAGGTAGTCTAATAACTAGGGTCAAAATCTGAATCATAAGTTGGTTCAATGGGTTCAAAACTGGAGTCAGTATTGGAGTCTGAACTTGATTCCGCTTGCTCTTGGATTGTGGCTTGGAGTTCGGTGTACTTGTTGTAACTCCACATGTGCCTTTTTTATGTGTATTTTGAGAACGAATTAATGAATAATAAGTTACATAATTTTAAATTATGAAAGAGATATCAGCACATTGAGGGCTAACAATAGCCTGCAAGATCAGGGCCAATTGTAGTAAGTTTTAAAAGTGAGTATATTAAAGATCGTCCACAGAGAATTTGTCTGAAATATGAGATAGACCTCCAGATCTGTGCTACCAGATCTGGCTCTATAATTATCTAGAAAGCAGATAAAAAGAGAGTGTTGGGTTTTTGTCACGTTTAACTAAAAGCAAATAAAGAAAAGAACTAACTAACTGATCCAGATTCAAGTTGGGGAAGTGATTAAAATAAATCAAATGGAGAAATAATAACTTTCTGTGATTTCGCCTTTGAATTTTAATGGAGAATCTGCAACTAAACAGAGTTGATTCAATCTTCATCTGGCTACCAGCACAGATGTAAGAGAAATAAATCCGAATTAAGGAATAGGTTTAGACTTATGGCTATGATCTGTCCACTTAAATGGTCACAGATCATCCAATAGTTGTTGCCTTATCCTCAATTCGTAACATGAACATCATCGCAAGTCCGTAACTAGGTTACCAACGCTAATTCTCGGTAATGAATCAAGGGAAATTGCATGCAAAGTAGTGAATCTAAAGGAGTCTAATGCACTAAGGTGATCAATAAGAACCCTTGACATGAATCCAATGGAGAAACACATTCTGATAACCTTTAAATTCAATCTTACAATTACGAGCACGGCTTTAGAAAGCCCTCGGACTAGCGCCTTGAATCCGATCTCTTTGGAGTTACAAAAGCACTCTCAAAGAACTCTCAAAAGCAAAAGCAGAGGAAGAAATTACAAGTGCAGATAGACTATCCGACCGGAAGGAGGGAAACAGAGATGAAAACTCAAAATGGATGCCACAATTGGGCAAATGTCTTCTCAATTTATAGCTTTCCTCTATCCCGCATAAGGTGAATTGACCAATCGAAGTGCTCGATCTGGATTGCCCAATGGTCTGAGCACGGGATCCAGATCTGTTCGCCAATGAAAATGCTCTCGATCCGTTCGCCAATCAGCGTTAGAAGCATCAATTTCGTTATGGGAATTCAAAAGTCCTGCTTGAGCTTCTAGAAGTTCCCGCCAAGTGATTTCATCTTTGGGTTTTCACGTGGCGGAATATGCCTTTGGTTTGTGCTTGGAATCTTCGGAATGTCTCTGCTTTTAATTACATTGGGCGCGTGCAGAGTTTCTTGAAATGCCCTTCAAAGTGGTCAGAATCCCCAATATGCCATTTCGCGAGTTTAAGGGTCTTTTCGCAAAGTAGTTTGGCTCAAGTTCTTTTAGCAGTGTTTTCTTCTTTTCAAAGGTCATTCTTCTATTAGAGTGTTTTCTTCTTTTCGCAAAGTTCAAGGTTCTTTGCGAATTGAAGAGATTCTTTGCGAATTGAGCTTTAGCTTCCATTCTTCTTTGCGAATGGATCCTTCTTCTTCTTCAGGTCATTTCTTGCTCTTTTAGGACCTTTTTAGCCATTGCTGAGGCTATTTCTTCACTCCCTCTTTGAGTTTGACATGCGTTGTCGGCTTTTTGATCATTTTAAGATGGTTTTCGGATTTGGACCTGTCTTTTTGGTTAGCTGCAATATGAACACTAAAGCACTTATTTAGTCTTCTCAAGGGTCTTTCAAGGCTCATGTTTAGGGGTGAAAAATGGTATTTTTCACTACTTAACAGTACTCCTCAGACTTGATCTTTCTGGTGAGGCCAATATATTTCTCAAGTCTATCAGCCTTCTCTTTTTCTCTGTTTGTCCTCAGTTTTTCTTTGACAAGCTCCTCTTGTAACAGGGCAACTGTGTGCTTCTCACCCCTAACCATCTAATAGGTTTGGTTCAGCAAGTCCTGCATCTTATCTCTCTCAAATTGCATAAACAACTCCAACTTCCTAATCTTGTCCTCATAAGGAGTCTTTATGTAAGCTTGAAGATCTGCAATCCCCTTAAGGACATCGCTAGAGAAGTAAGGGTTTCCTTCCATAGCCCTTTGAAGAGTGGCAAAATGTGTAACAGGAATGGAGTGGTAGGGGACCATATGTATCCCAGCAGTGGGGGTGGGGGAAGGTGAATCTAAAAGTACAACCTCAGGTTCAGTTTGGGTAGCATGGTCAGAGATGGAGGGTACTGTGGCTGAGGTAGTTGGTTGGGATGTGGAGACCAAGGTTTGGAGAAAGGAATATATCGCAGACTGGTTGTCTGTGTTGGTTTGCAGCTGTGCTTGGATAGATTTGAGGAGGGTGAACATTTGGCTCATTGGGTCAGGTGTGTGTGGGATAGGAAGAGTGGTGACTGGTGTGATTGGTGAAGGTGGTGGAAGAGTAATAGGTGGGATGAATGTGGAGGGTTCAGGAACTGGGGCATATTCATGCCCAATATTCTCCATGATGGATTCCATCAAGGATGAATAGGCCTCAGTGGTAAATATTTCAGGTTCAGAGGTATGGGTGATCTCAGGTGTATGAGCTGAATGGGCTGGTGAACCTGAGAAGCTGTGTTGGTGAGGAGAGCTTGGTGGGTTTACAACGAAATCTGTGGGTATATCTGGGAAATTGTTAGGTGAAAATGGTGGTGTAAGTATGGCTGGAATGGTTGGTGTTGGAGGAGAATCTGCAATGGGAATTGTGGTGGTGATGTGTGATGGAACTGCTGGGATAGGTGCTGGGATAGGTGAGGTGGATATAATGATGGTCTCCTCAACATTAGTAGTAGGTTCAATGGCAGCTGAAGGTGCAGCTAAGGATACAATGGGTGCAGCTAAAGAGCTGGTCACCTCAGGTTCAGGTATAGGACCCTCCTGGGCTAGCTCTGCCTCATCCTTCATTCTTTTCAACATAGTTTTGCTTGTAGTCCAAGCCCTCTTTTCAAAAGTATGAGGTGTTATACAATGGGTGCAGCTAAAGAGCTGGTCACCTCAGGTTCAGGTATAACACCCTCCTGGGCTAGCTCTGCGTCATCCTTCATTCTTTTCAACATAGTTTTGCTTGTAGTCCAAGCCCTCTTTTCAAAAGTATGAGGTGTTATAATCTCAAAAGGCTCTAGCTCATCAATATCAAATTTAACCCTTAGTAGGGTTGTGATCAACCTTCCAAATGGTATTCCAGTCACTTTCTGTTCTTTCCTCAACTTGGCACTGATGTTAGCCATTGCTTCAAATATCAGCATGGGAGCATTGAAGAATTGCCCTTTAGAAAAGTGAAAGAGGGCCTCCAGAATGGGTGTCCTTCTTTCCTAAGTGTGCCCAGTGACATACAAACTCCCTCTCAAAATAGAATCCATCAGCAAAAATTGGGGTGCTAAGTCTCTCCTCATGATGGACTGCCCAGTTCCAACTATGCCTTGGGTCAGATGGGCAGCCATATCTCTAAAAGAGGCTTCCTCTGGAGCAGCTAAAGGGCCAGCAGGATCATACTGAAATGGTATCCCCAAGGCATTTCCAATATCTTCATAAGTGATGGTTAAATCACAATCATCAATAAAAATTACCAGAGTTGGGACATCAGCATCCTTCGCAGTCACTTTCACCATGTTCTGGTACCATAATCTCACCATTCTTGAATAAATTTTCTCTGGAAGAGGAGTCAGGATATTACTCAGTGAAGCATCCCTGGTGTATTGCAGGGATAGCTTACATTCTGGTTTGTTTAAGAAAAAATTCTCATCCACATTAAGCTCTCGAATTAGCTTCTGAGCTTCAATGAAAGGGTTTGGAAGCACCAACATCTTAGGAAGAGGAGGAAGTTCAGTCCCAGTCTCAAAAATAGGGTCAGCTTCAGGGATGGGTTCCTCAATTCTGACCCTCTTTCCTTTCTCAATCATATCAGCCTTATCCATTGACAATTTC
This sequence comes from Chloranthus sessilifolius, assembly GCA_021018995.1. Classification (NCBI taxonomy): domain Eukaryota; kingdom Viridiplantae; phylum Streptophyta; class Magnoliopsida; order Chloranthales; family Chloranthaceae; genus Chloranthus; species Chloranthus sessilifolius. The sequence continues at coordinate 49,393,479 of CM037596.1, forward strand.
CTCTTGGCTGAGGTTTTAATTTTTCTTTTGGAGGGGGATTTGCTAGCTTTCTTAGCAGAAGACCTAGGGAACATCTTAGCCAACGATTTTTCAGCTTTCCCCATTTTAAAATTTTTTTAAAACTCGTTCAAATAATTCCTCCTTCTATCAAAAATCAACAAACAACTCTCCTGAATCCCAGACAAAGTATGCTTAAATAGAAATCAAATTTTTAAAGCACAGACAGAGGATATGGAGAGGAAAATACCAAAACCTAGGGTTTGCTCGAAATCTTTGACTGCTTGATCAAATCCATAGGAGTCAGAGGCAAAAGATCCTTCTCTTCAAGCTTAATCAGCGAAAAAATAATAAAGAAAATTGGATCTAGATTTCAAAAGAACCCAGAGATGGAGAAAAAAAAAAAATTTGTGGCGGAGTAGGACAAGCTGGAAATGTTTTCGAATAGAAAAAACTCTATTCGAAGGTTTTTAAATATGTTTAAATTGATTTCACAAAGCATTATTGATTCTTTCGAAAAGTTCAAAAAAAATCCTTTTCGCAAAGCAAATGGCTTCAGAAACATCTAATCGAAAAGATCTGCATCTATTCGTAAGGTTTACCGTTCTTTTCGAACAGTTGTGGTTACAGGTTCAGATCCTTTTCGAAAAGGAGTTTTTTCTGTTCGAACTGAATTTTCTTTTGCAAAATGATTGTAAAACTTTTCGAATAGCATGAATTTACTTCCGAACAAATGTTCTGTAGTACAGAACTGATATTTTTTTTTTTTTAACAAAATCTCCACATTAAAATCATTGGAATTTATTCTCTCAATCAATTCAAAACCACAAACCTTTTAGAACTTATGATTCCTCAAAGAAAATTTAACTAAAACATGACTAAAATAGAGAAAAAATATTACACAAAACTATGCAAAAACACAGAACACACACAGTTAAAATACATATGATACAGTTGTGTGACATTAGATTTGTGGAGGCTCTTAATGATAGATGGTCATCACAGGCTCCAAGATATTTTCAATATATGGTTTGAGCCTCTAACCATTTACTTTCAAGGTTGTCCCATCACTCAGGTCCATAATTTCAACAGCTCCAGATGGGGATGCTTGAATGATAGTATATGGCCCTTCCCATCTGGATCTCAGCTTTCCAGGAAAAAACTTGACTTTTGAGTTGAATAACCATACCTTAGAGGCAGTTGTGAACTCTTTTCTCAGCAGATTTTTGTCATAGAAGGCCTTAACTTTTTCTTTGTAAAATCTTGCATTGGTGTATGCATCCATCCTCAGCTCTTCCAACTCAGAGAGCTACAGTTTCCTGTGCTTACCAGCAGCAGTGAGATCCATGTTCAAAGCTTTAATGGCCTAAAAGGCCTTATATTCTAACTCTACTGGTAAATGACATGCTTTACCATAGACCAATCTGAATGGGGAAATGCCAATTGGGGTTTTATAGGCTGTCCTGTAGGCCCACAATGCATCATTCAGCTTAAAGGACCAATCCTTTCTGTCCTTCCTCATAGTCTTTTCCAGTATATGTTTGATTTCTCTATTGGAAATCTCCACTTGTCCACTGGTTTGTGGATGATATGGAGTAGCTACTCTGTGAGTCACAGAGTACTTTTTCAATAGAGCCTCAAAATGCCTGTTACAAAAATGGCTTCCCCCATCACTGATAATGGCTCTGGGGGAACCAAACCTAGAAAAGATGTTATCCTTTAAGAATTTAAGGACAACTCTGTAGTCATTGGTTTTAGTGGCTGTGGCTTCAACCCATTTGGACACATAACCCATAGCTACTAAGATGAAATTAAAGCCATTTGAAAGAGGGAAAGGTTCCATAAAATCTATCCCCCAAATGTCAAACAATTCAACTACCAAAATGGGCTGAAAGGCATTGAGTTTTTCTTGGAAATGCTGCCCAATCTCTGGCAGTTCTGACAAGACTTATAGTGCTGCAGTGCATCCTTGAAGAGTGTGAGCCAATAAAAACCACACTGGAACACCTTTGTAGTAGTTTTGTTTCCACTAAAATGACCTCCACAGGCCTGCTCATGGCACATGGAATGTATGCTATGGAAGTCTTCTTCATGGACACATCCTCTAATGATTTGGTCTGCACAAATCTTGAACAGGTAAGGATCCTCCCAAATAAAATATTTAACCTTGGAAAAGAAGAGATCCTTATCCATTTTATTCCAGTGTTGGGGGGTCCTTCCGGTAGCCAAAAAGTTGACTATATTTACAATCCAAGGGATATGCACACTGATAGCAAAAAGTTGCTCATCAGGAAGAGAGTCATTGATAGGCAACCTATCAATCTCAGTAGTCAGAAGTCTAAACAGGTGATCAACCACCACATTTTCCACACCCTTTTTGTCTTTAATCTGCAAATCAAACTCCTACAATAGGAGGATCCACCTGATTAGTCTTGGTTTGGTATCCTTCTTAGACAGAAGGTATTTTAGGGCTGAGTGGTCAGTGAACACCACAATTCGTGAACAAAAAACATATGACCTGAATTTCTCCAAGCCATAAACAACTACCAGCAGCTCTTTCTCGGTTGTTGTGTAATTGAGCTGTGCATCAATCATTGATTTACTGGCATAAGCTATGACATGAGGCAGCTTATCCTTTCTCTGGCCAAGAGCAACTCCCAAAGCATAGTCTGATGCATCACACATCAGCTCAAAGGGCAGGGAGAAGTCTGGAGACTAAAGTATTGGTGCAGAAATCAAACAATTTTTTAAGAATTCAAATGCCCTAAGGCATTCATCATTGAAAATAAAAGGGACATCTTGGCACAATAAATGACAAAGAGGCTTGGATATTTTACTGAAGTCCTTAATGAACCTCCTATGAATTCTAGCATGCCCCAAGAAACTTCTGATTTGCTTAACAGTTTTTGGAGGAGATGATGTAAACATTGGGCAAAACTGTCTCCATATACTGAAAAGTCATCCATAAAAATCTTTATAAATTGGTCAATCATATCAGAGAAAATGGAGTACATACATCTTGGAAAGGTAGCAGGGGCATTACAAAGACCAAAAGGCATCCTCCTATAAGGAAAAGTTCCAAAGGGGCAAGTGAATGTGGTCTTTTCCTGATCTTGTGGATACACAGGAATCTGGTTGTAACCAGAGTAGCCATCAAGAAGATAATAATAAGCTTTACTTGATAGCTTATCGAAAATCTGATCAATGAATGGAAGAGGCAAATGGTCTTTTCTGGTCATTGTGTTGAGCTTTCGATAATCAATACAGACCCTCCAACCAGCTCTTTGTCTGGTTTGAATGAGCTCACCAGATTCTGAGGTTACAATAGTAATCCCAGATTTCTTAGGTACCACCTGTGTAGATGCCACCCAAGCTGAATCTGAGATGGGGTAAATGACCCCAGCATCCAACAACTTAACAACCTCCTTCATGACCACTTCCTGCATATGCGGATTTAGCCTCCTCTGCATTTCTCTAGAAGGCTTTACACATTCTTCCAAGTAAATTTTATGCATGAAAACGGCTGGACTGATTCCTCCCAAATCAGCAATAGTTCAGCCAATTGCCTTCTTATGTTGCTTCAATAAAATCAACAACTCTTCCTCTTGTTCCTCAGTGAGGGAGGAAGAGATAATCACAGGCAATGTTTTATGGTCTCCTAAAAACACATATTTCAAATTTTCTGGCAACTGCTTTAGCTCTACATCAGGTGGGATGAGAAGAGAAGGTAACAAAGGTACCTTGGCTGGTTGTGGAAGGAGAAAAATAGCAAGTTTTCATGAAGAAAACCTTGTTGTTTGGACAGGAGTTTCTTGCACAACGTTAACATCTTCAGTCTTTGAGGCACAAGTTGTCTCTTCCACAACATATCTCCAAACATCTTCAAAATCTGTGATTAAATCCTTACACTGCAAAAACTGTGGTAGAGTTTCCTCTACCAGTTCATCCAACAAATCAACAAGAAAATACTCCTCAGAACTGAACTAAGGCTGGGTAACTGTATTGTAAACATTTTACTTCACCTTCATATATCTGAAGGACACTTCCATAATACCATACCTGCATTGAATACAAGCATTGGCTCTAGCCAGGAATGGTCTCCCCAAAATGACAGGAATGGAAGTTCTGCTTTTTGTAGGTTCCATGTCCAATACTAGAAAAATAGCAGGGTAAAAAAACTTATCTACTCCTACCAACACATCCTCAATCACCCCAACTGGCTTTCTTTCAGATCTGTCTGCTAGTTGTAGCACCACATGAGTGGGTTTTAACTCTCCCAAACCTAGTTTCTCATATATAGAATATGGAAGCATGTTAACGCTAGCACCCAAATCTAATAAAGCCTTTTCAATGGTATATTCCCCAATAATGCAAGGGATTGTGGGGATTCCAGGATCTTGGAGTTTAGGAGGTGTGGCAATGGATAAAACCTGTTTGACTTTCTCCACAGCAAAGACTTTCTTGGATAATTGGATCCTAGATTGTCTTTTGTGTGTGAAAATGTCTTTCAAAAACTTTGCATAGGATGGGACTTGCTTTATTGCATCAAGCAAAGGAAGATTTATCTTGACTTGCTTGAAAGTCTCCATCATTTCGTCTATTTTTATATTCCCTTTATCAAAAGTGGATGCAGATTTCATGGCATGGGGAAATGGTAAATGAGTAACTAGTCCTTCATTTATAGCCTTAGCATAATCACCACAATTTTTTTGATTTTTCTGTTTTTCATATTTTTTATTTTTCTGGGGTACATCAACACCCCCAATGCTAAAATCATGCTACTCCTGCTGCATGTTCCTAGCAGTTTGCTCATTTTTTTCTTCTTCTTTTTCTGTATCCACATTGTTATTTAGAATACTTCCACTTCTCAAAGTAGTGATAGCTTTTACTTCATGTGAAAAAGTGGCATCTCCAACCATGGACTGTCCTTTGGGATTGTTCAAAGGTTGGCTAGGTAACCTGCCTTCTTCTCTTCTGGTCAAAGTATTTGAAATTTGACCCAATGTGTCTTCAATCTTCTTAATACTCTGACTGTGAAAGTTCACAGTCTGAGTTAAAGACCCTAAATTCTGGAGTGAAGTTAGAACTTGGTCTTCAAAAGAAGGGGATCTGGAAGGGGTTTGAACTGGAGCAGATTGCTGCACAGGTTGTGCCATCTGTTGTGGAATGGGCTGCTGAAAATTTGGCTTGGTATAAAAATTCTGCTGGTAAGGCTGAGTAGTTTCGAAAGGTATTTGGTTCTTTGGTTGCTGCTGCTGTTGTGATTGATAATTGCCCTGGCTCCACCTTAAATTGGGGTGCCCTCTTCATGCATATTCATTTGATTGCATCTATCCAAACGATTGGGCAACATGAGCTTGCTCCACCACTAGATCTGGGAATTGTGGTGCAGCTGGACATTGATCATGTGAATGAGTAGGGGACTGGCATATCAAACATGCCTCCTCTACTCTTGCAACCATTGGATTTTTAAGTGAGTCTATCAATCTATCAAACTTAGTGGTCAAATTATCCATTTTCCTTTCCAACTCATTCACCTCATAGATCTTTCCTTTGCTAGTCTGCTGATTATTCAACCGAGCAGGATTCTCAATGTCTCTTGACAAAGATTCCTGTTGAGTTGAATTTTCACCAATCACTTCAAATAGATCCCAGACCTCCTCAACTATTTTTTGCAAATAGGTGCCTCCACAGGAAGCATCTACCATATTCTTGCCCTTTTGATCAATTCCCTGATACAAACTTTGAACAAGCTGCCATCAAGGAATTTGATGATGAGGACATTACCTTAAAAGTTCTTTAAACCTTTCCCATGCTTCATGAAAAGTTTCAGTTGAGTGTTGTGAGAAGGAAACAATATTTTGTCTCAACTAGCTGGTTTTAGACATAGGGAAGTATTTGGCTAAAAATTGACATTGCAAATCATTCCAAGAAGTAATGTTGTTTGGTGGCAACATGGACAGCCATGCTCTAGCTTTGTCCTTTAATGAAAAAAGAAAGAGCCTAAGCTTGGTTGCCTCTGGACCCAGTCCAGCTATATTGAATGTTGTACAAAGAGACAAAAATTCATCCACATGCTTGTATGAATCTTCCTTACTCAAACCATGGAAAGAAGGTAGCATCTGGATAGTTGATGATTTGATCTCATAATTTCCTTCAATAGTAGGAAATTGGATACAAAATGGGGAATTTTATGCACCAGCTGCAAAGTAATCCCTCAAAAGTCTAGGTTGCTCACCCATAGTTGCAGTCTCAGCAAAATTCTATGATGTTTGTCTTTTTCTTAGTAGCCTTTCAACTTCTAAATTCAGAGGGACAATCTCAGGATTGAGAGTCCTCCTACCAAACATACAACACAGAAACAGAGAATCAAATTATGCAAAGCAAACCTTCAGTATTCCTTTCAAAGTAGATTCCACGCTCAAATGTATAGGAATAACTGTACAGATTTAAAAAATAGAACAGTTAGCACTGATGTAAAAATAAAAAAAATAAAAACTTAGGCCTACCAATTTTAAAATAAATTTCCCGGCAACGGTGCCAAAAACTTGTTGCTCTTCTAAGTGTGCATGATTTATTTGTGTCTTGAAAATAGATTTGCAACTGATGAATTATACTGAATTTGGGAAACTAAATAGAATAAAAAAATATCAGCACAGAGAGAAGTTAATTAGCCTGCAAGATCAGGGTCAATTGTAGCAAGTTTTAAATGTAAGTGAGTAAAAGATCGTCCACAGGGAATTGATTTAAAATGTAAGATAAACCTCCATATTTGACCTCTGATCCTATCTACAAAGTATATAAGATGGGAGGTTGAATTTGTCACATTAACTAAATGAGAAAAGTAAAAATTAAACTAAATGATCCAGATCCGAGTTGGGGAGATTTGATGTAAATTAATAAGAATGGAGAAATAATATCTAACTTCGACTTAGTACTTGATTGCAGAATGAGAATAAATGTAAAACACGAGATATTATCCAATCTTCATCTGGCTACCAGCACAGATGCAAGAGAAAGTAATCCTACTCAAGGATTGGAATTGAGTTGAACTTATGGCTATAGTCTGTCCACTTCAATGGACACAGATCATCCAATAGTCTTCACTCCGAATCCTTGTTTAAGAACAAAAAACACCACTATAAATGCTGTGAGAAATCATGTTACAAACGCAGATTCTCACAGGGACCATGAATTAAGGGAAATTGATTTAAAAACAGTAAATCTAAAGGAATCTAATGAATAAGGAGATCACAGGGAACCCTTAACATGAATCTGATTGAGAACGTACTGTTCACAGCAACCATTTCAAATTCACCATTACAATTACAGAGCACAGCTTAAACAGCTCTCGGATTTGTAGTCTTGAATACAATTTTCACATGAATTACAAAAATATCTCACAGTTCTCAATTACAAATAAAAGCGAGGCTATTACAGAAGTTTCAGACAAGCTATCTGAAATGGAAATGGGGCAATAGAAATGAAACTCAAAATCTGGATCCCCAAATTGGGCAAATGGTTCGTCTATCTATAGTTTTCCCCAAGTCTAGCTCAGATGTGTATCAACCAATCAAAATTGGTTAGATCTATATCAACCAATAGGAGTCGGGTACAAGGATGCAGATCTGTTTTGGCCAATCAGAACTGCTTGATTCGGTTCAGCCAATCAGGTGACAGAAACATCAATTATGTTATGTAATTCAAAAATTTGTTTGAGCTTCTAGAAGTTCCCGCCAAGTAATTTCATCTTTGGGTGTTCACATGGGGTGGAATATGCCTTTGGTTCATGTTCAGAATCTTCCATAATGTCCCTGGGTTTTTAAATGCATTGGGGCGCGTGCAAAGATTACTTAATTGCCCTTGCAGATGCTGAGAATCTTTAGGATATCATTTTGTACAGTTTGGAGAACTTTTCGCAAAGTACTGTGATTTCTAAAGCTCTTTTCTCACAGTTCTGGTGCTGTTCGCAAGGAGTTTTCTTCTTTTCGAACAGGTCAGGAATCCTTTCGAAGAGTTTAGGTGCTCTTTGAAAACTAAGCCTAGAGCTTTTAGTTCTTTTCACAAAGTTCAGGTTCTTTTCGAAAAGCATTCTGTTCTGCAATCTTCTGTTCGAATAGCTCCAAACCTCTTTCCAGGTTGAAACCAGGCCTTTTTCCTCTTTAGTTTAGGCATTTTGACCGCTAGTAAGGTTGTTCCTTCTCCTTCTTTCCCTAGATTAGCATGAGTCATCATCTTTTTGGCACTTTAAAGCTACTTTCAGGGTCAAGCCTACCTTCATTGTTAGCTATAGAACAAACGCTAAAAACACTTATTTAGTACTCTCAAAGGTTTATCAAGACTCAGGTTAAGGGCTAGAAAATGGTATTTTCCAGTTCTCAACAGTAGTAGTGGCTGGCATGGAGGTTGAAGGGGTGGATGGTGATGTAATGGCTTCATATGTGCAGGTCGTGGTTGCTGATGTAGCAGCAGCAGCTGCTGCTTCCTTCTTCTTGTCCTTGGCAATCATGGTGCCACTGATACCCCATTACTTTTTGCCACATTTTATGGAGTTCAGGGCAATGGTTTCCTCAGATATTTGAAGAGGATAGCCTCTAAGCTTCAGCAAGACTATAATGAGCCTGCAGTAGGGGAGTGAGTGAGGTTTTTTCTTGTTCTTCACCTTCTCGTGAATATCCTTCATCCCCTCTAAAATTAACTTGCCAACATCGAAGTAGTGGTTCTTGTGGAAGGAGAAGAGTGCATTAGTAATGGGAGACCTCCTCTCCTGCTCATGGCTAGAGAAATACACATTTTTCCTCAGCACCTCATCCATAAATCTGAGGTTGGGGTGCATATCTCTCTTCCTGATAGATAGCCCAGAGGTTGTGATCCCCTCAGTCAACTCCTTAGCAATATCTTCGATTATGGCCGTGAAAGGAGGGCCGAAGCCACACTTTGGGCTATACTTTACTGGTATCCCTAGTATCTAAACTATTACAGTTTGGTTGAAGAGCATCTCAAACTTGTCTATTAACAAAAGCAATGCTGGGTTCCCATCATCCCTAGTCTTCACTCTGATATTCTGGTAGAATAACTCCACTAGTCTAGGGAAGACTAGCTACATTGGGGGCCTCAACAGGGGCAGTAGTGTTGCCTTGGTTAGGAACTCCATGGAGGCAGATGTCTCTGGTAGCTCTTCAAAGAAAACTTTATCAAAAATTGTCTCTGCCTCCAGTTTAGTGGCAGCCACCCATTAAGAGGGGGTTCTAAGGTATTCAGTATCCTCCTCCTCTTCAGCTGCAACCTCAGGGGCCTCTTGGGCCACTTCCTTGCCCTTTTTTTATTTCTTCTTAGTTTTTTCAAGGCTTTTGGCAGGTGGGTGCTCTCTAGCCCTCTTCTTAGGAGCAAATTTCTTTTTGGCTTGGGCATCAGAGGCCACAACCTTGCCCTTCTTTACTGGGGTTTCCCTCTTCTCAGTTTATTCCATTTGGGGCTCAGCCACCTAAGTAGGCACCTCAGAGGTCTCCACTGTGGAGGCCTATACAATCCTTATTGACTTATGAGGTGCCCCCAGGGTGTCAGTGTGTGGAGGGTTTAGCATGACAGCCAATGTGTCTATGAACTTTAAACTTTTGGCCATTGCTTGTGTAATACACACAACCCAACAAAAGCACCTAAATTCCTCTCTACTTAACACCAAATTAATAACTAATCAACCCAACAAAGAGAGCGTGATAAATCTTACCAAACTGAAGCTAGGGTTCCACCTCACACGTTGCACACAGGGTCAAATATCCCCAAATCAAGCTCAAAGTAATCAGGAAAGTAGGGAGCTTGGTGTTTATGCAATGGAAGTTAGGGCAAAGGGATAGAATGGAGAAAATGGAGAAATCGCATGATTAATAAAGTTGAACCCGCGCCTCGCATGACAGTCGCCAGGTACTCACGAGGTAGATTTCTTGCACACTTAACATCAAACCTCACAAGAAGTGTTGTCGCAAAGAAGAACAGAGCCTTGCGAGGTCATAAAGTCTCTAAATCAGGGCCTCGCGAGGTCACTTCACACAGTTGAATCTGGGCCTTAGCGCACGAGGCAGTTTTACATCCCTCGTGTAGCTAGAGTAGGAAGGCCTTGCGAGGCTTAAAATGAGTGAATTCTATTCTTCACGCAGTTCCATAATGCTACCACGGTTGATCCTCGCGGGGCTCACTATCAGGCTTCAGCAGGTGCCATTTGCTCGCAAAGTTCTCGCACGATACAAAATCTTCATCAAAACTCTACGAGAAAGTTTCAAGTGGCTCACGAGTGTGTAATTCCTGCCTTTTAGCCTTGCGAGAAAACAAAATTTAACCTTTGTCATAATGCTGCACATTGGCCACTGCATCCATACTGGTATGCACTTATCCATTGTGCATCAACACCAACCCTTTCACATGTACTTCATTTCATCATTATAATTGTATGCCCATTATCAACATCTATACATCAAAAATACAAAATTCTACAAATAGTTTTTTAGATCAAATTCATGACGTTTATTATGAGAGTATCTCAACCATAGCAGCAACAGACATCCACATCAAATTCTGATGACAAATATGCTCATGTACTCAAAACAGAACAAAACAAAACAGAATAAAACAAACAAGCAAATTATCATCACACTAAAAGTAGTAATTGACAGATTTCTAAGTAACACAAAACAAGACAAAATTTTCAACACATATGGTACACATTTTACAAAGCTATGGATCACTGAGTAGTGGAGGATTCATGTAAGTGAATGGTATGAGGAGGCTCCACTAAATTTTCTACACAAATTTTTAGCCTTTGACCATTCACTTTCATGATCCTCCCAGACATGGGATCCAAGATCTCCACAGCACCAGATGGGGAGGCATGAATGACAGTGTAAGGTCCATCCCATCTGGACTTTAACTTCCCTAAAAAAAAAATTTGTTTGGAGTTGAAAAGCCAAACCTTAGTACCAGCATCGAAGTCCTTCCTCATTAGCTTCTTGTCAAAAATGCCTTTGATTTCTTCTTGTATATTCTAGCATTTGAATAGGCTTTTAGCCTCAACTCATCAAGCTCTGCCAATTACAATTTCCTATGAGAATCAATAGTAGTTAGATCAAAATTTATTGTTTTGATAGCCCAATAGGCTCTGTGCTCTAACTCTACTGGTAGGTGGCAGGCCTTGCCATAAACCAGCCTAAATGGGGACATGCCAATAGGGGTCTTTTAGGCTATCCTATAAGCCCACAAAGCATCATTTAGCTTTTATGCCCAATCCTTTCTATCTGTCCTCTGAGTCTTCTCCAAGATATGCTTAATCTTCTTATTAGAAATTTCAACTTGCCCACTGGTTTGTGGGTGGTAGGGAGTTGCAATTTTGTGTGTAACAGAATACTTTTTGTGGAGATTCTCAAAAGGCCTGTTACAAAATTGACTCTCCCCATCACTAATAATAGCTCTAGGGGTGCCTATTAAGTAGTGAAAAATGCCAATTTTAATCCCTTAACCTGACCTTTGCAGGACCTGTGAGCACATTAATAAACCTCTGTTGAGTCTATTTTGTAGATAGCAATAAAAGATAGGAAAAATGCAGGAAACCACTCAAGAATGCCACACAAGGAAGTTTATCTCTCAGCACAGTACAAATCCAACAATAGCACACCAGAGGGTTGAACACCATTGGGCCCTTAGGGCATGACGCAATAGCAGGGCAAGGCGAAGGAAGTGAAAATAGGCTGAAAACATCCTATCGAGAGGCTATCTGAAGACTTCGATAGGAGCTGAGAGCAAAAAATGGAGAAATTCGTGTAGTTGGAAAGGTTTCAATAGGATCTGAAGGCAGAGAAAGGATGGATTTGTGTGGATTGAGGAGTTCGATAGGATCCAAGAACCTATCGAGCAGCAGAAAGAAAGGAAGAAAGTATCCTATCGAAAGCCTGCCTAAGGTGTAAGCGGAACCTATCGAATGGTTTCCTAAACCTATCGAGATGGAGACGCTGAAAAAGAACCTACCGAATGGTGCTTGAACCTTTTGATATGAGTGAGAGCAATCCTATTGAAATGATGGCATGCAGAGCTGAACCTATCGAAATGGTCCTCCAACCAGTCGAAAAGCTTCCCCAACTTGTTGAATGCTCCAGGCAAAGGGATGAGAATGTTGAAGCTTTAAGAGAAGGCCCATCCTATTGGAACCTATCAAAAAGATCGGAGAACCTAGCGAAAGGACCAAAAAGCTCCATTTGAACCTATCGAAAGCTTCCTCAACCTGTCAAAATCATTTAAAGAACTTCTCAGAAAATAGGCGATTCACACCCTGCAACTTGGTGACCTGCTACACGCAAACTGAGGCATATTAGTGACCGGCACGATGATCTAAAAGATGCCCTAGGAAACCCTAACCAACCCACGTACTCTAACAGAACTCTAACAAACTTTGAGGACCTTCTAGAAGGGAATATTGGCGTTAAAAATAAGAGAGAAGGCTATATATTGAGATCCCTAATGGCAATTGGGGGAGATCAAATTATGGAGATCAGAGCTTGCAGCGAAATTTCATTTTCCCTCTTTTAGCTCAACTATGGTTGGCTAATTCCTTAGGAGCAGCAAGGAGAGAGGTTAGATCTATAATTGGGTAAGGTTGAGAGTGTTATTGTGGGTTAATTGCTACACATACTACAGATCTGAGAGCATTTCATTGTAAAATGAGTTTCATTACAATGTAAATGTTATTTTTACTATTTTAATTAGATCTCTAATTCCTTTGGTTTCATTTGGTGCTCGATCGGATTTGTGTAGAGGAGTCTATTGATTAGCTCACCCACTTAACTGGTGGACCTCTTGGATACCGTCTGATTTCCCTAGGTCTGATATCCCTGCAATATCTTCTGTTTGTGACTTGGAAACTGCAACATCTGTAGTGGTTTTCATGCGCTAGTTGAAACCTTTGGTTTGAAGGAATTCCCTAGGATGTTCTGTGACCATTAAAGTGGACAGATCATAGCCTTAAGATCAGTCCAATCTCTGGTTTCAATTAGATTCTTCTACCATAAGCCTTTGGATCGGATGAAGTCTATAGGATGATGGTTTGTGACCATTGAAGTGGACAGACCATAGCCTTAAGATCAATTAAATCCTTTGGTTTAGAGTAGAATCTTCTACCCTGCAGCTGTGCTTGTAGCCAGCTGAGGGATTTGTGTGCTCTGAACCCCTGTAACATGATCAGCTCAACCTGATTGTAGTCAGACCAATCTCTAAGCTGCTCTTCTCCATTTTCTATTTTTAAACCTTCCATTTGCAAAATCTTGATCTCTCGACTCAATCTCAGTTAATTTGCATTTCAAGTGTAGTTTAGTTCAAGTGACAACCCTTTTTAACCTCTCTCCTTTCTTTTAGCTGACTTAGCATTCGTTAGGGTGCCAGATCTCTTACAGATCTAGAGATTTACTATATTTTGAGCTCACCTCCCTGTGGACATTCCCTTACTTATTAAAACTTGCTACAAAGGACACTATATCTTGCCGGTCTAGGATATTTTAGATGTGCTAAATCCATCCCCTGTTTTACTATCATTACACATTAAATCAACACATTAGAACTCCCCAACAAATTTTTAGCACCGCTGTCGGGGATGTACTTCTGAAATTGGTAGATCTAAGTCTAGTTTAGTTTAAATCATAGATCTGTGATAGTTTGTTTGATTTTTCACTAACTCTGTTTGTAAGTTTTGTTTTCCAGTATTCTGTTTGTACTTCATCAGATCTGAAGCTGCTGTGAAAGAGGAGCATTGTGCTGGAGGCTGCTCTTGATTTTGCATCCTTCTACTCTCCTTTATTTGGCGGCTTTTTCTTTCTCACTGTGCCCCTTGCCGATGATTGTAATAATTTCGTGCCCAGACACAAACTTGAGTTTCTGGGGTAAAGTGGAAGGTATGGCTCCGACCTCGTGTAGCCATGGGCGTCCCAATAATAGATTAAACGAGGATTTGATATCCATGACTTGAAATAGGATGGAGAAGGTCATTGGACCAATCAATAGCTCAAGATCAACTTCTCCCATTATTTCTCTCCTGATATTGTCAAATCCTCTAGCGCTGGTTCTAGTGGGCCTCAATATGCATCGATCGACCCTGATCTTAGTGGCAGTTCTTAATGGGCATATATTCAAGGCAGACCCATTATCAATCAAAACTTAGGGATTGACCATATTTCCAGACTCAATGGTTATATTTAAAGACTTTGAGTGGCTACATCCTTCCTCAGGTAGATCAACATCAGAAAATGAGATGGCATTCAGAACCATCAGTTGCCCAATTATCTGCCCGACCTCATCTGAGCTAACTTGGAGTGATACATGCGCATTCTTTAATGCCCACATTAATGCTTGAAAATGGAGTGGGGACGTCATCAACAGATCCCAAACGGTTATATGGGTAGGCATTCTTCTCAATTGAGTCTCTAGTAGATGTTCCCGACTCATTTTTTTGAAGGGGTTCATGGCATTATCTTTCTTCCCCTCTGATTGGGCTTGTGCCACTGTCGGTGCTTCTGCTTGCTTCAATCTCCTCCCTGACCTGGTTGACAAAGTCCACTGCCCCTTCTCTGCTGCTTTTGCTGCCGGCATTGACATCTATTTGTTCATAGCTTAGCGAGACCTGATGAGGATCATATGTTTGTCCCGAGAGCTAGAAAGGTATGGTTGTCGGTACTTGGGGCACTTGTACTACGAGCTTAGGAGGTGTGGGCAACACCTGATTTACTTCAGTGGTAGCAAGTTGGGTGGAAAAATTGGGCCAAATGGGGTGGTGAAGCTTGAGGGTGGTTATATTAGGGGGAAGGAGGTAAAGGTAGGCCATTGATAGCTGGTAGGTGCTGGTGGGAGATGGTGGGTTTGATGGGCCGTTAGGTAATTGACCGGGGTGGTGGAGTCAACTGGTGGCTGAACTTGGGGTGAGGGGGTGGGCGCAGGCCATTGATAATTGACGGGTACAGGTGTGGGACTGGGAGCCTGTTGGCTCATTCGGTAATTGATGGGGGTGGTGGAATTTACCAGTAGTTGAACTGGGGGAAATGAGGTGGGTGCAGGCCATTGATTACTGGCTGGTATGGGTGTGGGACTAGGGGCCTGTTGGTTCATTGGGTAATTGATGGGGGTGGTGGTGTATGGTTGGTATGCATTGATATGTACATAATTGACGCGTGTGGTGGATGGAAAGTATACCCTAAGATCCAAGGATTCAATTTGTGGGTTCAGGTTGGGGAAATATTTTGACAAATTCAGGGGTTCAATTACCTCGATATTCCTCTCTTCAATGTTTCTTGACAACGATTCTATATAACTCTCCCGATCACTGATATAATCGGATGGGTCAAATTCAAGCTCCTCTTCATCTTCTATCATTCTGACAGTGGTCTTGGACCAGCTCCTCCAGTAGGATGTGGGGGTAGTGGCACTTGGTGAATATTGGCATGCTGAGAAGGTGTAGGGAGAATGATTTTCCTGGTATCGATCAAATCCTAGATTGCGTGCTTTAATGGGAAGCAGCGATCAGTCGGGTGACCCGAACCCCGATGAAAATTGCAGTGGGTATTTAGGTCGTAGTTCTTCGAGGATGGATGAGGAGGAGGTTGCTGTTGACGAATGGTGACTAATCCTTTTTCCACTAACAAAGGCAGAAGTATACTCAACGATTGCCCTAGCGGTGTAAAAACTCGATCGTAGCGGGCTCTCCTCTGCTTCGAAGTCATTTGCACTCCTTGCCCATTCCCTATTCTCTGCATCTGCTCAGGCCTAATGGGTGCTAGTGGGGCTGCCTGAAATTGAACGGGATAGTATTATTATTGGGCCTGGTATTGGCTATGTTCTAGATATTGCCCCCTGTTCTCTTATCGTTCCTTTACTCTGAAAACCTCCTAACTCCACTAGATCCACTTGGGATGTTCTTACTCAGACAGCCCTCCCTGATGGCGTCCTCACATCCGTTAGCATTTCTCACCAGAGCTGGTATAATAAAAAGTCTGAGATCACTGGCAGAGTATTCTTTGAGATTATCTCAATCTGCTCATCATCAGGTATTCTATTTCTGACTTAAGCTATTAGGGCTCTCCAATGTCCTAAGTAGTCGTTGA
Source organism: Chloranthus sessilifolius (assembly GCA_021018995.1). Lineage (NCBI taxonomy): Eukaryota > Viridiplantae > Streptophyta > Magnoliopsida > Chloranthales > Chloranthaceae > Chloranthus > Chloranthus sessilifolius. The sequence goes on from CM037596.1 coordinate 49,409,600, forward strand.
AGGTCTCGTTCTAGTTCTATTTTAAGCAGGCCAAGTCTGACTTTCGCAACTCAATGTCTGTATTATAGACATATTATTCATGAAAGAGGTGTGTCAAGTCCCTCCACATTTTTATCATGGATGGTTCTAAATATGTGAACCATCTTAAAGTCAAACCGATCAGACTCTTCTGAAAGACTTTTATTAGTAGTCTTTCGTCCCCTCTGTATTAGCACATGTCCCCACAGTAGGACTTCAGGTGCGCGATCGGATTGCCAATGCCATTATATTTGTCGAAGGCAGGCATTTTAAATTTTGGGGGCAGGGAGACCTCAGCAAATAAGCATAAATCTGTGAAGTCCGTAGCGTGGATTTCAGCACCACCCATTTTCATCAGCTGCTTTTGTATTTTATCCAACTATTCTTTCAGCTGCTCTGATTCTTTCGATACAGGGGCGGCTTTCTCAGCTGTTAGTTGGACTTCACTCTGGGCCAAGGTGGGCAATTATGGGAGGAGGGTTAAGGTTGGTCAATGCCCAGGGTAGGCCCCACTATTCCTTATCTCGTCTTCCTCATACTGCTGGTCGACATAATGTGCAGTGAGGGCAGGATTCTCTTATTGTTGTTGCATGGGTTGGACGGGAATGACATGAGTGGGGGTTGGGTGAGCCCATTGGGGGTGAGGGAGGGTTTGTTGGGTGATGGTAATTTGGTTTTGGGGTGGGGCTTGATGGGGCCATTGGGTATGGGGGAAGGTTTGGAGATGGCCTTGGGGTGTGGGGCCATGGGAAAATTGGGTTTGGAGTATGGCATGGGCTTGACCCGACTGTGAAGGTTGGGTGAAATGTTGGGGGTATTGTGGAAGGTATGAGTGTATGGTTTGGGTTTGGGCCATGAAGCCTTGGTCATTTTGGGCTAGGGGCCATTGATGGGTTTGGGCCATGGGCCCTAGGTAGGTCTGGGCCATGGGCCCTTGATGGGTTTCGGCCAAAGGTCATTGATGGGTTTGGGCTATGGGCCCTGGGTAGATTTGGGCCATGGGCCCTAGATGAGTCTGAGCCATGGGCCCTTGATGGGTCTAGGCTATGGGCCTTGATGGGTCTAGACCATGGGCCCTAAGTAGGTTTGGGTGGTGGGGTATTGGGCCATGGGGCCCTGGGGCCCTAGGATATGTGGGAAAAGGGGGTTTGGGCCAATGGGCCTTGGGGTATGTGGGAGGTTGGAGATTGGGCCATTTGGCCTTGGGGTGTATGGGTAGTGGGAGGTTGGGCTATGGGGCCTTAAGGTATGTGGGTAATGGGGTTTTGGATTATGGGGGGTTGATCGGGGAGTGAGGCATGGATATTGGCTAGGGTGTGAGATGGGTTTAGGGATATGGGGTGTAGAGGAGGGGGGTGTTATGAGAAGCCTTCGACATGGAGTAGGCTTGGAACATCTCCTCCATCATGGTCATGGAAGGAGGATTGGATGTGGGTGGTGAAGAGGGGAAATTTGGCATGGCCCCGGTATGATTGGGCATAGCCATGGTAAGAGGTGGGATATGGGGTGGATTGGAGAGTTGAGGTGGGGTAAAGGATGGGGAGGGATTAGGGATGTTTAGGGATGGTGGTTGGTGGGGTGTGGATGTTTGGAAGAAATTGAGCATTACCCGGTAAAACTGGGGATGACCCGGGTAGATGGGGGGATTTGTGGGGGGTTGGATAGGGCGGAAGTGGTGTATGTGAATGCGGGTGGATCGGGCCTATAGGGGGAAGGTGGGAAATGGGGCATGGATGTGGATTGGGAGAAAGGGTTTGGGTATTGTATGGACATGGTTGGGAAATGTGATGGATTTGGTATGAGCATGGTTTGGACAAAAGACGGGGAGTTGGGGGTTGGACTTTGGATGCTTTGGGAGGTAGTAGTTGGGAAAATGGGGGTGCCAAATAGGCCAGTAACGACAAAGGGTGATTGGGTGAGGGGGATGGTGGAAAAGACTTCCACTGAATAAGAATGGGTTGGAGAGTGTGGTGGGGATGTGTCGGGATTGGCATAAGCCATGTCCACTACCCATGACATTCTACGGGAATGGGTTGGGTAAGGGTGCCTTGGATAAGGCCTAAAAATCCTCCTTCTTTCCCTACGGGACGGCGGAGGGCAAGATGATGCCGTTATGCTGGCACCACAAACTATATATTTTTTGGGTTTTGATTTATTACATATATATTTTTTTTTTAATTTTTTTTGAAAAAGTTTTGAAAAATAAAGGTTTCGAGGCATTGGAATTCCCTTTTCGGGTGGCTATCATACCTTAATTCAAGACCTGCGGCAACGATTTCGACGCACTTCAGAAGAATCAAAGGAGAACCTTCGATCTATTGAAGGCACGGAAATCAAGGCAAACAACTCGATCCCCCAAAATAAGCCAAAAAGAATTTGCCCTCGTTTGACCGGCGGGGGCGTATTGGGTGTCGGAGATCGCGGGGCCTAAACAAGGCACTAAGCACACTGATTGGGGGACTCGGGAGGTGAAGAAGGCCACAGATTCGGGTTGGTGTGCTGTTAAATAGACCTAGCGCAACTAATACATGTGCCCAGGTTGCAGGGCACCATTTTTACATTGGCGCAACTATTAGTTGCGCCAAGGTAAAAATTTAGATTTTAAAGCTGGTGCAACTATAAGTTGCGCCAGTTATAAATTCCAATTTCTTTCACTGGCGCAACTAATACTCGTGCCAGGCAAAAGCTAATGCTCCAGAACTGATGACAGCAGGCACCAACACCTGAAATGAGTCTCTTTTTTTGATTTTTTGTGGAAGCTAGTCTTCCGGGAACTGAGCTATTTTATTTTTTTTGGTGATGGATTCTCTCCTCACCGCACCTAAAAGGTTTGAGTCTGGTATAACTCACTAGTGCGCTCCCCAAGGGTTTTAAGCTTCGGAATGGGAACCAACCCGATATACCTCCGGCACAAGCACCTTCTCAGATACTAGGTGGGCTGGGACTTTTCTAGATCATCACCACTAAGGGCTGTCGCCATACTAAGACCCGGGTGGTTGTGTGTTTGACTAATCCCAACCCTTTTAAAATCTACCCCGTAAAAACAAATTAATTAAGCTCCCTAACTTGGTTTAATTTTAATTTTTTTTTTCAAAGCTTTTCTCCTTTTTTTGAAAGTTTTCTTTAGTTCAAAGACCAGGGGTGATGACCCCGTGTCACCACTACAGGCCGACGTCCACTGTTGGAATATGAGTGCACAAGTAGGCACGCCAATCGGCTAAGGCACTTTAAATGACAAAAAATTAAATGAATTAAAAGACAATGCTCACGTAGGCCTGCCGATCGGCTAAGACACTTAAAATGATGGAAAAGTAAAATAAATTTAAAGACTATGTGCAAGTAGGCCCGCCAATCGGCTAAGGCTCGTAAATGACGTAAAAGTAGGGGTAAGCAAAGTGACTTAATCGGAGGGGTGAGTGAAAAAAAAAATAGTAAAAATAAAAATAAAAGAAAAAGCAATAAAATGTTAGGAAAATATAAAAAAAGGCCTAGTTCAAGGGGAAGCTCTACTAGCTACTCCCCAGTAGGGTTGCCATCTGTGCAACCGTGGGATTCATGACGATCCCGTCGAGGCGATGCGCTCGCAAGCAAAAAATATAGAATCGCCACCCGGAGCTTTCGGTGTCTCGGGAAACCTAGTTCATTCTTATGAGCACTGAAGTGCTAAAAATATGACTCTGATTCTGGTCCACACCAAAAGCTCTTGGCTAGGGGCTTCGGTTATCGATCAGGAAGGTGTTAGGCACCCGATCAACCCGCTTAAAGCAGTCTCTCTTAATGGCCAAAAATAAAATAAAGTAAAAGAAAAGAAAATAGCTTCCTCTTGCCCAAAAGGGCTTAGAATCCTATTTGTGCCCCTCCGTCCCTACCGAAAAGTCGGCGGTGTAACGGCACAAATGGGAGGATGGAGGGAGCTAGAAAGAGATAGGAGAAGAAAGGGGAGAGCCAGAGCCCTCGGGCCCTTGTAGCACCATAGGAGAGCCTTGTGTGGCTTGCTTTGATGAGCTCTTGAAGGCTTGTACGGTGGAAAGAGGGTTCTAACCTCTAAGGCTTGCTAGCTAGGAAGTAGAGAGGAAAGGTAAATGGGTAGCATATACCTAAACTAAGGGATCTAAGGTGAAAAATATCACTCAAAGGAGGTTTTGAAATTACAGATTTTGTATGGGAAGTGTGCACGAAAGGGAGAATGATCTTCTCACTTTAAGCTCTTTCTCTCTTAAGCCAAAATTCTCAACCCTTAAACCAAGGGGTGGGGGGCTTTATTTATAGGAAATAGGTGGATTAGGAAACCACTTAAGAGCTAAATGAGTTTACCAATTAGGTAATCTCACATCTAAGGATTCTTAGGGTTTTTGCGGCCTTGAGATGTGTGAGAAGGTCCTCCAATGGTGGATGATGGGGTGAAGCCTTAAGCCACTTGAAGGGTTGCAAATAGGCATTAAAAGGGTACAATAGAACTATCGAAACACACCCCAAGGATCAAGGTGGTCAACAAGTCAAACCCCAATCATGATTTTTGAGGCAAAATCTAGAGGTTACTATTTATATGCCTGGCACAACTAATAGTTGCGCCAGGTAAATGTACAGTAAAACAGTTTTAAACAATACCTGGAAGTTGGTTCGCGAGGGTGGGTCCCACTTTAACCTTGGCGCAACTAATAGTTGCGTCAGGCTTAAAATTTAGGAGAATTGGCTTAACAAAACTAATAGTTGTGCCAGGCAAAATTATAACTGGCGCAACTATTAGTTGCGCCAAATCCCTAGGGGGGCCCACATGAATTTACACTTCTGCCCTCCGAGTTCGGTCTGCCATATCTTTTGATGTATAACTCCGATTGGGGTGATTCTTAGACTATTGGGAAGCTGATGACTTCTACTTTTTAATGTTTTGAGATTCGAACATAGTAGATGGTCGTAGCTGGTTCCGATGCATCCCTCCTTATCCATGGCTTGATAAGGTTAGGTTTAGGCTCAGGACGGGTCCTATGGGTCGGGATTGATTTCTAAAGGTTCCTTACATGCCATTAAAAGCTCATACGTGCACCCCTCTTGAAAGGTGTTTCAATCGGGCCTTGGGCCAAATTTTGGTGTCTACACTAAGAGAAATCGCCTTGGCTTATCATTCGGGTTTAACAATTTCTGCCAAGATCTCGAGTTCAACTTACCTATCAAATTTAAACCACCAAAGTTCAATAAGTACAATGGTACAAGGAATTCAAATCACCATCTGACATTATTCTACAACTACTGTTGACCTATTTGTAATAGCTAAGGGCTCCTGATACACTGCTTACAGAGATTGTTAGATGGAGAATCTCTCGACTGGCACTTCACAAGATCGACACGTTCGACAATTTGGCCGAACAATTTCTGGACCAATATAAGCACTTGATATAAGAAGCGATTAGTCTCAGTGACTTGATGACAATGAAACAAAAACCTAAGGAGGACTTCATAAACAAGAGCCTCCCCTCTTTCCTTTTTGTCAGAGTATTTGAGAGTTGACCAAGGTGGTCCTCTATTTTCTTAATACTTTGGCTATGGGAATTCACTGTTTGTGATAGGGAGCTGGGGTTTTGTAATGAGGAAAAAACCTACTCGTCAAAGGAGGAGGCTTTGGTTTGTGGTGGTGGTAAAGTTAGTTAATTTGGCTGTGCCACTGGCTGTGGAAACTGATATCTTGGGAAATAATCTTGATGGTACTGCTGGTTAGGTCTATAGGGTAATGTCTCCTGCTGCTGGGGTTGATGAAAATTATCTTGTCTCCATCTCAAGTTAGGGTGGGGTTGTTTCCCATAAGATTGGGCAGCATTGGCAAGCTCCATTACTAAATTTGGGTATTGACTAGAAGAGGAACAGTTTAGAAGGGAGTGTGTGGGGGATTGGCATATCAGACATGCCTCCTCAACCTATGCAGCTGTTGGGGGTTGCACCACACTTAGTAATCTACCAAAATTTTATGACAAACTGTCCACTTTCCGTTCTAAGACATTATATGCATTAAGTTCATACAGTTTCCCTTTTGAAGTGGGTTCTTTTGCAGCTCTAGCAGCCGGCTCAATGTCCTTTCTTATCAGAGCCTCCTGCTGCATAGAGTTTTCACTTGTGATATCAAATAAATCCCATGCTTTCTTATCAGTTTTACTGAGACATGTGCCACCACATGATGCATCTACCATATATCTACTTTTAGAATTTAACCCTTGGTAAAAGCTTTGAACTATTTACCATTTGGGTATTTGGTGGTGTGGGCATTGTCTCAGCAGTTCTTTAAATCTTTCCTAAGATTCATGAAAGTCCTCAGTTGAGAACTGAGCAAAAGAAATAATGTTCTTCCTCAACTGACTTGTCTTGCTTATTGGAAGAATTTAACCAAGAATTTGCCTTATAAGGCACTTCAAGATGTAATGCTATTCTCTGGGACCATGTTTAGCCAATGTCTGGCTTTATCCTTTAATGAAAAAGGAAACAAACTGAGCTTTATGGCCTCATCTCTCAGACCAGCAACCATAAAAATTGGGCATAAAGACAGAAACTCATCTATATGCTTATAAAGGTCTTCTTTACTCAGCCCATGAAAAGATGTTAACATCTGGATGGTCTAAGGTTCAATTTCATAGTTACCCACAGCTGTAGGGAATAGAATACAGAAAGGGGATGAATATGCCCCTGGTGCATAATAATCCCTAAGGGATCTAGGATGCTCACCCATCTCAAATGTCTCTAAATTTCCAGCAAGGGTGTGCTACTGGCTTAGGTCTAAGGACCTTCCCAATTTCAAGGTTTAATGGTACAATCTCAGGATTGAGGGACCTTCTTCCGAGCATATGTTGTCGACTCCTAGTGTGCTTTAGTTATTGTGTGGTGGAAACCAATTAAAAACAAAGCAAAATAAAATAATGGATTCAGAACAACTAAGGTAATCCTAGACCTGTATGATATAGGGCCTATTGTAGCACGTTTTGATAAGTAAGAGTTTTTCCCACAGATAAATTGATCTAGAATCCAAAATGGGCTATAAAAGTAGGGCTCCAGAACTGGCTACAGATCTGACAATCTTAAAGAAAGGGAGTTGGGTATCACGACTACACTAAATTAATCATAACAATAGAGAAATAAATATAGCCCTATCCTAAAGAAAGGGTTAAGTTGAAGATGGTGATGGTGTCTGTCAAAATAAAATATAAAGATTGGTGAGAAGTAAGCGGGTTAAGTTCAGAGTAAAAACAGTAATATAACTCAGATTTAGTCTATCTCTGCAGTGCTCCTTGCTGAGACGCTATTAAAAGCCTCAATAAGGTAGAAATATCTAGTTTAACCCATGTCATTTGGGGTGCTCTTAAGGCTATAGGCTGTCCACTAAAATGGTCATAACCTATCCTATATAGTCTGTCAAAATCTCATTAGTTAAACCAGAAATTGCCAATCTAGTCCAGAGGAGTAGACTGATCATTTCCCCAGCCACTGAACAAAATCAAACCCTGAATACTATTACAACACTATGTAATGTCAGTTATACAAGCTCCCTAAATCTGCACATAGATCTGGCTGACATCCATAGGTATTCCAACCCATAAGATTCTAAGTGCTTTACCAAGGCCAACGGCTCACTGATGCCCATAAAAAGGACCATGCAACAGGTTGAATAGGGCTTTATATTCAGCTAGTCATTGCTACAAACAGCCTGCAATGACTCAGCCTCAAGCTATAATTACTATAGAGAGATCAGATCTAGCATCTGATGTCAGCTAGGTAAAGCAGAGGGGAGCCAGTTCTTATACAAACCTCCTCACAAGGCTCTAGAAGCTCATGTACAGGAGAGAAGGATCCTTCTCAGACATGTGAATGGACAACACCTTAGGGCTATACTTTGTCCACTCGAATGGTCACAGGGTATCCCATTGGTCTGTCCATATCACAGAGATCTGATAAACAACATGAAAATTGTTGCAACCATCATGGTCCACAAGCCTCCGAGCTCCCCAGATCTCACTACAGATCCAGCATTGCATTCCATGGGGCTATCAAACTAAGAGAAATCATATGATAAGTAATAGATCTACTAAAAACTAAATGGGCTAGTCCCAAATACATGGATCCTATAGACATCTAAAGAAATCATAAGATCTTTATATCCAATTAGGCATTAGAACAACAATCCATTAATAAACACAAAATTTACAATGAATTGTCTCCAGGCTACAGTCTGTACACAACTGGGCATCTAAAATCTCAATGTATACAGAACCTATTACAAACTGAAATAAAACTAAACCTAGCTGCTTACAGGGGGATTAGCCAGCAAGTGCTGGGCTAAGAGAGGGAAAAAAAAAAGGAAAAAGAGGTGATCAAACCCTAACCCTAGCCTGCTGGAGCTCTCAGCCGACCGAGGATGAAAAGAAGGGTCCATGCTCAAACTAAACTCTAAGTATAGCTTATATACTCTATCCATACGGCTTGGCTCTGAAGGGATTAACCCTAATTTTTCCAGTAGACGTGGCACTGTTATATCTCTTGAATGCCTTGAGACATGTGCCTCAAAATCCATGCCTCAAGATGTGTGCCCTAGCCTTGGAAAATTCCCAAAAGGTCCTCGAATTAAAACTGAGAAGTGGGAAGCCCATGCTTCGTGGGACTGGCATATGCATTCATTGATTCGTGTAGTTGCAGGGCCTTCGCAGAGTAGCTTTTGGTTGGTGGGAAGTGCTCACTCGCATAGTGGATTTTCAGTTAATCACGTAGTTCTTTTGCGCTACAGGGCTTTCACGGAGATGAACTGGAGTGCTCTGACTTCTCGCGTAGTAGAGCTTCAGAAGCTCTCTCTCTCTCGCTGGGTACTCGTGCAGTTATGCTCCTATGCTCGCATAGTAATTGGTAGGGCTTTAGAGTGCACGAGATCTGTGTCAGCATAATTCTAGGCGTCTCTCTCTTCTAGGGCCACACACGAACTCCGCGAGGTGAAATTTAGTTCAGTACACACATGGACTCGCTATGTCCATCGCGTGACTACTTTAAGGCTTGATCTCCGCGAGAGCTTCGCGACTATAAATTCTGAGGATTTTAATCAGCGAGATCTTCACAATGTCATTACAGCTCTCCTCTTGACTACGCATCCTATCTGTGCAAGGGCATCTTCCACTGCATCCTTAGCTTCGCGAGGGAGCTTCTCAACTCTGTGAAATCTATGTTTCTATTCTCTAATGCATTGCACTTGCTACTGTTGCAATTTCTCCATTCTCAACGAACTTTATCTGTCTACTAGGCTTTTGGTCAATGATGACTAGCAAATGAGTCACCATGGTGAGCACTACCAGCGTGTTCCATTAGCCTTTGGTTTAGCTGTCATCTTTACATGTCTTCTTCCTCTTCTTTGGGCCAATGAGGATGGATTTTGTGTTAAGCTACACAGATTATTGCTAACTACAAAACATACTTAACAAATGATTATTAGTCTGCTTCAAAGTCTATCAAAGGCTAGGTTAAGAGGTGAAAAGTGGTACTTTTTAGTGAATAACACACCCCCAAACCTAATCTTTGCTAGTCTCTGAGCAAACAAAAATTTAAAACAACTATTCTAAGAATTTAAATGCCACTTTCATTGGGAGAACGGATATATTTAGCATATGTATCAATCCTTTTAAACCCCTAGGTGATCCCTAGTCGAGGAGTGAAGTCTCCTGAGGATTTTCAATGAAGATACCCACAAACTTCTCTATAAAATAGTTAACAACAGTGCAAAATTATCAAGTTAGATGTCAAGAAATAGAGCATTAGTTCACCTTTGATTTAACAAAAGAAAATATATGAGGAAATTGAACATATGATTATGCACAGACATTTTCTCATCACAACTTCTATATAGGTGCACATCATTTCCAATTAGCTCACAGCAGGGGAAAGCATCACATGTAGGTTGGTGCACATCATTTCCAATTAGCTCAAAGCAGGGGAAAACATCACATGTAGGTCAGTACTGAGTTCATCATTAATTTAAAAATTAGGTTATAGGTCATGGCCAATACATTCAATATCAGACCCAATGCTTACAAAGGCATACTTCTCATAAGAAACTTTGAGGGTTTCTAGATCAGTTACAGGCCCCAACTGGGTCTGTAAGCATGAACATAGGCATAGCATCTGAGTTTTGGCATTCTTGGCTAATCCTTACCATAGATTAGATCGCTCCTTGTCTCTGCATGACAGCTCATTCAACTTTGGATCACAAGGACTTTTAACTGGGTTGTAATGTGACTTATGGGATAGGTTATAAAGAATGGGTGGTTGAAAAGGGATTCAAAATTGAGAAATCAGTAGGTGAAGGAGGTGATTCATGACTTCACCTTCTTTAGTTCAGCACCTTTCCTTGTCTTTAGAATTATTCATACTTGAAGTGGCCAGCTTCTACTCTTATTTTTTTATTTTTCAAGGAACTTTTCCTCTTGTTTCTCCTCTTATTCCTCTTCATCATTATTTTTCTCTCTTTTTGGATACATTTTTTTCTTTTTATTTTTATTTTTTTGACTTGCCACCTCTCCCCTTAGCTGCTACACTGCTCAGTTAAGTATCTCTTCTCCATTCACCCAATGTTGACCTTATCTTGTCCATCTTCAGCTCCTCCTTTACCTTCTGATATCTCAGAGTGAGGGACGTTTGAATCAGGTCCATAGATTCGGGTACAAGTACTCTGGTGTATTTTGAAGACAATTAGAAATTAAGGCTAAAAAAGTGTGTGCACAAGGGCAGTTAATTAAAGTTTGATTTGTTTAAGCTCAAACTGTCCAAGAGAAGGCCTTTATCCTTTCCTAAGTGTCATGAGTGCTGTCAGTTATTTCAACTTGGAGGTGTCTAACTTCTAGTAAGGAAATAGACTCAGCCAGTTCTTAGGACTAGAAGAATTGCCTCAGTTACTCCTCAAAGAAAGGAAAGTTTTTTTCGTAGAACCAAATCTCGCAAGTTATAGTCTTCCATTGAGCTTTTAGGCATGTCCTTACCTTTTTCTCTCTTTAATGATTCACTAAGTACTGATACAAATGAGTTTTCTTGGTGTTCACATTATGGGAATGCTAAAATTTAAAAGCTTTTGATGCCTAAAGGTCAGCAAAAGATATTTTTTTATGATTCTTAAGTGAACATGGATCCATTTCTATCTTACTCACTTTATTCTGTTGTACTTTGGTTAACTGCTTCATTGGCAGAGCCTGTCACACCCTCAAACCTATGAGGAGCAGTGTCCTCACTGATTCAAAGGTGGATGTGAATATGCAGCAGGCTCAAGACATAGACATTAAGAGAACAGAGACTACAAGAGAGAAAAACACATAACAAATAACATAAAAACAAACACATAGAAATAAAGAAAGAAAGATTGGAAACTAAACAAAACAAAACAACGAACAATGTTATTATAACAGCTAAAGTATGTACAAAGTAGGTGGAAGTAAACCACACAAAAAAGAATGACACACTACTTCCTAACTAAATGCATGTGCACAATTTAATCATCAGAGTCCTTGGTCTCAACTAGTGGTTCCTGGATTCCTTTCCCCTTTGCTTGCTTCAAAGTGTCAGCATTAGATAGTGGTCTTTTGGAAGTAGATTTCCTAAGCTTGGCTGTGCTTTTTCTTATTGGAGTGGGGGAAGGTTTTTAGGTAGGTTCCTTGATTTTGAGTTCAGGTTTGACTGGGCTAGGACCCTTTGCATCAAGAGCTGTTTGTTGGAGAGGTACATCTGGGTTTAGTTCTTTAAAAAGAGCCTCTGCCAACTCACGGTCAGTTTGGGAATTTGTCATCTTCTCTAAAGCTGCAATAGTCACTCCATAATCATAAGCTTGCTCCTCAGCCAGTCACAATTTCTCTTTCAATTCCTTGATGACATCCTCCTGACTCTCTACTCTGTTCTTTGCATCATTGTATTGGACCATAATCTCTCTCCATCCTAGCTTGATTTTCTTTTTCTCAACATTATGATCAAGTGTCAGGATTTTAATTTGATCAAGGAGGGGCTACCATACTATAGCTTTCAAGTCAGCCATGCCCTGAACATCATCTCCTTTTATGTAGGCATTGGCTTTCATGGCTCTTATGAGGGTGAAGTAATGGGGCATGGGGGTCTCAAAGATAGGATATATGGGTATATTAGTAATGGAAGAAGGGCCAGCCTATAATGGAAGGGGACTATATGAGGGCACAAGTGGGGTGGAGGGAAAAGGGTGAGGGACATGAAGGATAGGCTCTGAGATAGGTAGTTGTGGGTTAGGTTCAGTTTGAGTGGAGGCATCTCTAAAGGTGTTGGGAGAAGTTTTTGGGATATGTTCAATGGGTGTAAGAGCAAGTGGGGGTTATGGATTGATGTAGGGAGAGTTGACTGTTGTGGAGGTTGGGTGAGTTGTTAAAGTTGCTTGAATGGATTGTAAAATGTTTGGGATGGATGTAGGGTTTGGTAAGGTGGAGTGAAGTGAATGAAGATTGGAATCAATTGTAGCTTAGGTTTGGGTATTGGCCAACATTTGGGAGTGTAGGGAAAGTAAGAGGTGTAGGATTTGGGGTAAGAGGCCTGGTATGGTATTGGGTGTGGGTTGGATAGGTGAAACTAGTTGGAAGGGAGATGTGAGTCTATGAGTGAAGGTAGTGGCATGTGGTGGTGTCTGATGTGGAGGGGTAAAGTATGGAGGGTGAGGTGAGTCTGGGAGAAATGTATACGCATGGTTGATGTGTCCTAGGATAGTAGACATTATAGTGGAAAATTTCTCTCCTGAAAATGGCTCACGATCATGGGAGAAGGGAATGGATTGGTCTACAGGCTCACTAGTGATAGGTACAAAAGGTGGGGAAGTCTCAATGGAATAATGTGGGACTTCGAAGGTATGGGCTTCAGGTTCATAAGGTGTGGGTCTGGGATCTAGAATGGTTGTGGTTTCAGGGATTAGAATTGTTTAGGTTATATACGTGGGCTGGGGTGCAGTAGGAGTTTTGAAAGTTTTCCTTTTCTTCTGGTATGGGGTCTTGATAGGTGGGCTAGGGTGGGCTGGAAAAATAGGTAAGGGTGCAGAAATAGGTAAGGTGGCTGTGGCTATGGTGGTTAGTGATATAAGGTTAGGTAAGGGTAGTGGGCTTGTGATGGGTTTTGATGTCTGGGTGGAAGGTGTAACTGGCATGGAGGTAGGGGTAATAGCAGAGGTGGTGAGTGTGGTGCTGGCTAGCACAAGTGAGGTGGAGGTTACAGCAGTAGCTGTAGTAGCAGCAATAATAGATATTTCATGATTGGTGGGGGCTGCTTCTCTTAGTAACTCCTCCCTCTTCTTCTTTTTCACCATCATGGTACTACTGATTCCCCATTATTTTGTCCCACTCTGTTTGGGGTTCAGTACCACAGTCTCCTCCTCCCTTTGAAATGGGTACTTCCCCCACTTCAACAGTGCAGTAATCAATTTACAGTAGGGAAGGGCATGAGGTTTCTTTATTATTTTCACCTTCTCGCATAAATCTATAATCCCCTCAAAAACTAACTTGGCTGCATTCAAGTTGTGGTTCCTCTAAAATGATAAGAGGGCATCAACTATGGGGTACCTCTTCTCCTGCTCATGCCCAGAGCAATATACATTTTTTTGTAACACAGCATCCATTAGCCTGAGGTTGGGGTGCAGATCCCTCTTTCTAATTGAGTCACCTGAGGCAGTGATCCCTCTAGTTAACTCCCTAGCTATCTCAATAACGATAGCAGTCAAAGGAGGACCCAAGCCCCACTCAGGGTTATACCTGGTTGGTATCCCTAGTATCCTTGTAATGTCTGCCTGGTTGAATAGCATCTCAAAATCATCAATTAAAACCAGCAGTGTTGGGTTCCCATCATCACCAATTTTTAACTTCATATTCTGATAAATAATCTTACCAATCTTGAGAAAACCAATGGCATTGAGGGCCTCAAGAGGGGCAACAGAGATGCCTTTGTCAGATATTCAATGGAGGCAGAAGTCTCAGGTAGCTCCTCAAAATAGGCTTTGTCGAAAATGGTTTCAGCCTCCTGCTGGATTGCTTGTACAAAGTCAGAAGGGACCCTGAGGCAATTAGTAGTTGCTTCATCCTCAGCCTCAGGGACCTCAGGGGCCACAACTTTTCCCTTTTTCTGGTTCTTCTTTGATTTTTTAGGGTTCGTAGCAAGTGGGTGCACTCTGGCCCTCTTTTGGAGCAAATTTCTTCTTTTCTTTTGAAATGGTGGGCTCAACAATAGGTGAGGGTGCCTCAGAGGTCTCCAATGTTGAGGCCTCTGCAATCCTTATGGATTTTCTAGTGGCCACAGGGCTGCCACTAGCGGACGGGCTCAACATCGCAGCGAGGGTATCTACAAATTTTGAACCCGTGGCCATAAGGGCTCAGATTATCAAAATTTGGGCTCACAACTTTGAGAAAATGCCAATCACACTGAGTAAGCCCAAAAGCTTCAAATTCTTCCCTTCTTATCTTCTTTGAAATAAATCAAACACAGGGTAGAGAAAGAAATGGAGATTGTACCAGCTAAGAGCTAGGGTTCCACTTGAAATTGTGCACAGTGGCTCAAATCCCTCCAAACCTTGCTCAAAGTTATTAGGAGTAGCTGAGGAACAATATGATGAGAGGAAAATGCCTGAGGTGGTGTAGATTACAAAGTAGAGAAGAAGGGAGAGGAAAGGGACGTCGATTCTTATGTTGGTCAACTAGGGCAGATAGAAAAAATGAAGAAAATGAGGGGCTTCGCTGAGTTTATAGAGCAAATCCCATGGTCTGCGGAGTTGGCAATAGGAGCTCACAGAGTAAAATTCTCGCGTAGTTGGCATTTAAGACCGCGAGACATTTTGTCATGCAGAAGAACAAATTGCCTCACATTGAAACTCACGGAGCTGAATCATTGACCTTAGTGCGCGAGGCCTTGTGTTGCCTCAAAAATTTATTTCGCGTGGTGCTCGCACAGAATAATACTGAGGCCATACTTCTCTAATAGCTTGAGCGCGCAGAGCAAAAAGGCAGCTCTGTGAGGCATTTTTATAGCCATTGCGCAAGATTTTAGTGTGTGAGGAAGCCAAGTGATGGCTCGTGCAACAAATTTAAGCTTTCTAGCTCTATGGGACAGCATATCTTCTCAACCTTTACTCAGTTAGCTCAGTGCAACACATTGGTTAGTGCATTCATGCTATTGTGCACCCAACCACTATGCATGAGTGTTAAGTGGTGAAAAATGCCACTTTTCACCCTTTAACATGACCATTGATAGACCTATGAGCACACTAATAAGCTTCTGTCAAGTGCATTTTGTAGACAACAATGAAAGAGAGCACTAATGCAGAAAACCACTCAAGAATGCTCAAAAAGGGGCTATCTCGCAGCACAAGACAAACCCAGCAATAGCACACCAGAGGGTAGCACATCACTGAACTCTGGGAGCGCATGGCTGCAGCAGGGCAAGGCGAAGGAAGTGAAAACAGGTTGAAAGCATCCTATCAATTGGTCACCTGAAGACTTCGACAGGAGCTAAAAGCAAAGAAAGGAAGAATTCGTGTAGTCGAAGAGGTTTTTGATAGGATCTGAAGGCAGAAGAATGATGGATTCTTGTGGATTGAGGAGTTCGATAGGATCCAAGAACCTCTCGAGTAGCTGAAAGGAAGGAAGAAATCATCTTATCGAAAACCTGCCTGAGGCGTCAAGGGAACCTATCGAATGGCTTCTTCAAACCTATCATGATGAAGTCGCTGGAATAAAACCTATCGAAGGGAACTTGAGCCTTTCGATAGGAGTGAGAGCAACCCTATCGAAATGATGGCATGTAGAGTGGAGCCTGTCGAAATGGTTCTCCAACCTGTCGAAGAGCCCCTCCAACCTGTCGAATACTCCAAGCCAAGGGATGAGAATGCTGAAAGTCTAAGAGAAAGCTCATCCAATCAAAACCTATCGAAGAGATCTGAGAACCTAGCAAAAGGACCAAAATGCTCTATTTGAACCTGTCAAAAGCTTCTTGAACCTGTCAAAATTGTGTGCAGAACTTCTTAGAAATTAAGTTGTGCACACGTTGTGATTTGGTGACCTGCTACACGCAACCTGAGGCACTTTGTGACCGACATGACAGTTCCAGATGATGCCCTAGGAAACTCTAACCGACCCACGCTCTCTAACAGAACTCTAACAAACTCTGAGAACCTTCTAGAAGGAATTTTTGGCAGGAAAAGCAGAGGAGAAAGCTATATATAGAGACCCCCAATTGCAATTGAGGGGGATCGAGATCTTAACTAAATTTTGGAGATTAGAGCTTGCAGAGAAATTCTATTTTCCCTCCTTTAGCCTAACCATGGTTGGCTAATTCCCTTGGAGTAGCGAGGAGAGAGGTTAGATCTGTAATTGGGTAAGGTTAAGAGTGTTATTGTAGGTTCCTAACTACACAAACTATAGATCTGAGATTATTTCCATTATAGAGTGACTTTGATTGCAATGTTAATGTTGTTTTTAATGCTTTAATTAGATCTAAAGTTCCTTTGGTTCCATTTGGTGATCGATCGAATTTGTGTAGAGGAGTCTGTAGATCAGCTCACCCACTTAACTAGTAGGCCTCTTGGATACCACCCGATCTCCCTGGATCTGATACTCCTGTGATTCCTTGAGTCTGTGACCTGGGAATTGTAGCATCTGTATGGTTTTAATTATTCTAATTGAGGCCTTAGCTTTGGAGGAGATCCCTAGGATTGTCTGTGACCATTAAAGTGGACAGATCATAACCTTAAGATTAGTTCAAGCTCAGGCGCCAATTGGATTCATCTGCTACAAATCTATGGATTTGATAAATTCTATAGGATGGTCTGTGACCATTAAAGTGGACAAATCATAGCCTTAAGACCAGGTGGATCCTGCGATTTGAAGTGGAGTTTATACCATGCAGCTGTGCTTATAGCCACTTAAGGGAATTGTGCGCTCTGAACCTCTGTAGCATAATTAATTGAATTTGATTTCTGTGAAAACCAATCTCCAAGCTACTCTTCTCCATTTTCTGCTTTTTACTTCTTTCCCCTGCAAGATCTAAGATCCTAAACTTGATCCAAGTTAGTCTCTGTTTAATTTTAGCTTAGCTTAAGTGACAATCCATTTTAAACCTCTCCCCTATCTTTTAGCTAATGTAGCATTAGTTAGGGTGCCAGATCAAATACAGATCTGGAGATTTATCATATTTTTAAACCAACCTCCCTGTGGACATTCCCTTACTCACCATCTTTTTAAAACTTGCTACAACAAACCCTGATTACTTGCAGGTCTATGTGAGTGTGTTTTGCCTAATTTTATTGATGATTTTAGACCCTCATTTGAGGGAAGGTAAACACTCCAACAAGTTTTTGGCACCGCTGCCGGGGAGGTGTGTTTAGAAATTGATAGATCTAAGTTTTGATTATAGATCTGCAGTTTTTGTTTGACTTTTACTAACTGCATTTGTAGGTTTTGTTGTTTTTCAGTATTTTGTGTGCATTTCATCAGATCTAAGGCTACCAGTGAGAGGAGAATCATGCTAGAGACTGCTCTGTAGTTTGCATCCCTCTACTCTCCTGTTATTTTTCAGATTTGTTGATAATTTTTGTTAGAGTAGTTAGAAAATTTGGTTGATTCTGCTTATTGTGTTGAGGATGTATTCTGCATTAAGATTTTGAGTGTTATATGTTTGGTAGGAGAACCCTCCATCCTTAGATTATTCCACTCAATCCAGAGGTTGAAAGACTTCTCAGATCCAGACCAACTACACCCACATCTGTTGCATTTGATTCTGTAGAAATGGGTGAGCAACAGCAGCCGAGAACGCTTAAGGAGTTTAATCCACTAGGGGTCTATAATTCCCCCTTCCGCATTCAATTCCCAGCTGCTCAGGGAAACTATGAGATAAAATCATCAATCATTCAAATGTTGCCCTCATTTCATAGCCTGACCAAAGAAGACGCCTACAAGCACATTGATGAGTTCTTGGGATTGTGCACTACATTTAATATCATTGGTTTGGGGGAAGAGGCCACCGGGATGAGACTCTTTCCTTTTTCATTAAAGGACAGAGCCAAGACCTGGTTGTCCTTGCTTCCACCCAACAGCATTCAGCCCTGGAGTGATTTCCAATGTCAATTTCTGGCCAAGTTCTTCCATATGTAAAAAACCAGCCAGTTGAGGAAGGGTATCATCTCTTTTACCCAAGATCCAACTGAAGTTTTTCATCAATCTTGAGAGAGATTTAAGGAACTCCTAAGAAATGCCCCTACCATCAAATCCTTGAATGGCAATTGGTTCAAATCTTTTATCAAGAAATTGATGCTAAAAGTAGAGATATGATAGATGCTTCCTGTGGTGGCACCTATCTCCATAAAACTGCTGAGGAGGCATGGGAGCTCTTTGATATTATTAGTGAGAACTCTATGCAAAGGGAAACCTTAGCAAGAGATCTAGAGCCTCCTAAATTGGTGAAGGAGAATACCTCAAGAGAGAAGATATATGAAGTGAGTGTGCCAAGTTAGTTGGAAAGGAAAGTGGACAGCCTAGCCCTGAAATTTGATAGGCTGATGGGAGCAATGCAGTCACCTATGGCTGCTAGGGTGGAGGAGGCATGTGCCATATGCCAGTCCCCTACTCATCCCCTTGAAGAATGCCCATCTGCTGACCAGTTTCCTGATTTTATAACATAGCATGTGGTTGCAGCTCAGTCTTATGGGCAGCAGCCTGCTGCAGGGTATCAATGGAGGAACCACCCCAATCTGAGTTGGCGACAAGATGCATACCCCAGCCAGCAGCAGCAGTCCCAACAGCCTATGCCCTATAGAAATGCTCAACCCTATCGAGAAGGTTATGCCTTAAGGCCTCAGTATCAACAACCCATGGCCCACCCTATAGCTCCTCCTGTGAAGCAATCTGCACCCCCTTTAGCTGTGAGAGCACCATCCTTTGAGGAACAAGTTCTATCTTCACTGCAGAGCTTGAACACCTTATCCCAAACTGTGCACTCTCACAACCAGAGCATCAAAAAGAAAGAGGACTAACTTGGTCAATTGTCTGATGCTCTAATTAGGAGAGAGGGAGGAAGGTTTCCTAGCCAACCACAGGATAATCCACGAAGGCAGTTTGTAGTAGGTGAAGTCTCCTCCACCTATGAGGAAGCCAAATCTGTTACAACTTTGAGAAGTGGTAAGATAGTGGACAACCAAGTGGGCTGTGAGCCTGTGAGGAACTTGGAAGAAGAAAATGAAGTGATCTCTACCAACACACAACAAAGACCACCATTGGTGGACTTGAAGGAGCAATCAACGTGCATAAAGAGGATAATGAGGATCCTCAAGAGAAGAAAAAAATCAAAAAGAAAGAGGCCCCATTGGCTAAGGCTGCAAGTGAGGGAGCAATCCCACATTTGCCATTTCCTAAGGCACTACAAACACCCTCCCCTTTTGATAACGGGCAAGGAAAAATTGAGGAAATGATGGAGACTTTCAAGCAAGTAAAGATCAATTTATCCTTACTTGATGCCATTATACAAGTCCCAGCTATGCCAAGTTTTTAAAAGACTTGTGCACTCATAAAAGACAGTCTAGGATACACCTATCCAAGAAGGTCTTTTCAGCAAAAAAAGTTAAGCAAGTCCTGTCTATTGCAACTCCCCCCAAACTTCAAGACCCTGGCCTCCCCACCATCCTCTGCATCATTGGGGATCATACCATTAATAAAGCCTTATTAGATCTGGGAGCCAGTGTAAATTTGCTTCCGTATTCAGTATATGAGAAGCTGGGCTTCGACAAATTAAAGCTCACACATGTGGTCCTCTAGCTGGCTGACAGATCTGAAAGGAAACCTATGGGGATAATTGAGGATGTCTTGGTTGGAGTTAACAAATTCTTCTATCCTACTGACTTTTTGGTGCTGGATATGGAACCAGGTAGGAGTGCCACTTCCATACCTGTGATTCTAGGCAGACCCTTTTTGGCCACAGCTAATGCTTGTATTCAATGCATGTCTAGAATCATGGAAGTGAAATATGAAGGTCAAATTGAATCTGTACAATGCAACAAATCAACCTCATCCTAATAAGGACTATTTTTCTCTTGATGTGATAGATGAGGTTGTCCAGGAAAATGTGAATACGCTGCTACATGGTAAGGAATGGTGTATGAGCTAGCCAAAGTATGAAAGGAAACAGAGGTAGGGAAGGGTCTCACCTCTGAGATTGAGCATGTGAAACTTGTCTCTTTTGAAGCTCCACCAGCACAGCACCATCCATGGAGGCCTACTTTGTTACCTCTACCACCCCCCTCTAAGGCACCCCTATTGCCCTCCCTCATCAGTCCCCCAGAGGTAGAGTTAAAGCAACTCCCAAAATCTTTGAAATATGCCTTTTTAGCAGACAATACCAATTGCATGTGATAATCTCTTCTTCCCTCACTCTTGAGCAAGAAAAAGAACTACTTTGTGTACTAAAAAGGCATATGAAGGCAATATGATGGACCATTATAGACCTTGGGGAAATCAATCCTGCTGTGTGCATGCATAAAATTCATCTCGAGGAAGGTTCCAAACCTTCCAAAGGGATGCAGAGAAAACTTAACCCACACATGCAGGAGGTAGTGATGAAGGAGGTAGTCAAACTCCTAGATGCTTGGATAATTTATCCCATCTCGGATTCACAATGGGTAGCACCTACCCAGGTAGTACCCAAGAAATTTTGCATTACACTGGTTGGAGGGTATGCATAGATTACCGAAAACTTAATGAGAAAACTAGCAAGGATCACTTCCCACTGCCCTTCATAGACCAAATTTTGGAGAAGCTGGCAAGCAAGGCCTATTACTATTTTCTTGATGGATATTCAGGGTACAATTAGATCCCTGTATACCCCCAGGACCAAGAAAAAACCACATTCACTTACCCTTTTGAAAGCTTTGCATACAGAAGGATGCCATTTGGGTTGTGTAATGCACCTGGCACGTTCCAAAAATGTATGTATGCTATCTTCTCTGATATGATTGATAAGTTTTTTGAGATCTTTATGGATGATTTCTCCATTTATGGAGATGATTTTATCAATGCCTACACCACCTCAGCTCCGTACTGCAAAGGTGTGAGGAGACCAACCTAGTTTTGAGTTGGGAGAAAAGTCACTTCATGGTGACTCACGACACTATTCTAGGACATGTTGTCTCTCACAAAGGAATCGAGGTTGATCAAGCTAAGATTGATTTGATTGCTCATTTGCCCCCTCCGAAAATTGTCAAACAAGTTAGGTCATTTCTGGGTCATGCTAGCGTCTACAGGAGGTTCATCAAGGACTTCAGCAAAATCTCCAAACCCCTCTGTCACCTATTATGTCAGGATCTTCCTTTTGACTTTAATGATGAATGCCGAGTTGCTTTTGAACTGTTAAAAACTTGTTTAACCATAGCTCCCATCTTGCAATCCCCTGATTTTTCTCTGCTATTTGAGCTTATGTGTGATGCATCAGATTTTTCCATTGGGGTTGTGTTGGGGCAAAGAAAAGATAAGGCACCTTCTGTGGTAGCATATGCCACTAAATCAATGGTTGATGCTCAATTGAATTACACTACAACTGAGAAAGAGCTATTAGCTATTGTCTTTACCTTAGAAATATTCAGATCTTATGTGCTAGGATAAAAAATTATTGTGTTCACTGGCCACTCAGCTTTGAAATACCTCTTGTCCAAAAGGGAAGCTAAAGCACGACTAATCAGATGGATTCTTCTCTTGCAGGAATTCAATTTAGAGATTAAGGATAAGAAGGGAGTTGAGAACGTGGTGGTTGATGTTGTCGCTCCAAGTGTGCCATAATTGTGTACATTATGAATCAAAAATTAAAGAATTAAAGAATGCTAGGTTATATGGATGTTAACTTATGAAAGGGATATCAGCACATTGGGGCTAACACTGGCCTGCAAGATCAGGGCCAATTGTAGCAAGTTTTAAAAGTAAGTATTTCAAGATCGTCCACAGAGAAGTTTGTCTAAACTGAGAGATAAACCTCCAGATCTGTGCTACCAGATCTGGCTCTATAATTATCTAAATAAAGAATAGATAAAAGAGAGTGTTGGATTGTGTCACATTTAACTATAAGCAAATAAAGAAAAGAACTAACTACATGATCCAGATCCGAGTTGGGGAGATGTTTAAAATAAGACAAATGCAGAAATAATAGCTTCATGTACTTTAGCCTCTGAATTTTAATGGAGAGTCTGTAGTTCAACAGAGCAGATTCAATCTTCATCTGGCTACCAGCACAGATGTAAGAGAAATAAATCCGAATTAAGGAATAGGTTTAGACTTATGGGTGATCACAGATCATCGACTAGTTGTGGCCTATTCGTTAGTTGAGAACATGAACATCACTGTAAATGCTGCAAGAATTAGGTTACCAACGCTAATACGCACAGGGATGATGAATTAGGGGAAGTTGGATGCGGATAAGTGAATCTAAAGAAGTCTAATGCACTAAGGTGATCATCCAGAACCCTCGACATGTCTCCAATGGAGAAGACACAAATTACAAAGAACCTTTTAAAATCCAACGTTACAATTACGAGCACGGCTTCTTAGAGAGCCTCGGACTTACGATCGAGCTTCTCGAGAGCCCTCGATTCTGATCTTGAATCCGAACTTGGAAGTACAAATCACTCACAATGGCTCTCAAAGGTAAACTACAAGAAGGGATTACAGGGGGTTCAGATAAACTATCTGACCGGAATGAGGGAAACAGAGATGAAAACTCTAAACTCTGGATACCCAAATTGGGCAAATGGTTTGTCTATTTATAGTTTTCCCTCCATCCTGCGCATGGCTGGATTGACCAATCAGGAATGCTTTAGATCTGGATTGCCCAATGAGGGTTGAGCACGGGGATCCAGATCTGTTTTGGCCAATGGAAATGCTCTGATCTGGTTTGGCCAATCAGGTGCCAGAAGCATCAATTCTGTTATGGGTTTGAAATTCTGTTTGAGCTTCTAGAAGTTCCCGCCAAGTAATTTCATCTTTGGGCGCTCACATGGGTTGGAATATGCCTTCGGATCGTGCTCAGAATCTTCTGGAATGTTCCTGGTCTTTTAATTGCATTGGGGCGCGTGCAAAGTTTCCTGAAATACCCTTCGGACGAGCTGCAAATCCCCAGAATGCCATTTCGCAGAGTTCAGGGGCCTTTTCGCAAAGTAGTTTGGCTCCAGAAGCTCTCTTCGCAAAGCATTTTGGCTTCAGGAGATCTTTTCGCAAAGCATTTTGGCTTCAGGAGATCTTTTCGCAAAGCATTTTGGCTTCAGGAGATCTTTTCGCAAAGGACTTCTCTTCTTTTCGCAAAGGTCATTCTTCTATTCGAGGAGTGTTTTCTTCTTTTCGCAAAGTTCAAGGTTCTTTGCGAATAGTAGAAGTTCTTTGCGAATTGAACTCTAGGCTCCCATGCTTCTTTGCGAATTGACTTTTAACTTGATTTTTCCTTTGTGAATAGTAGAAGTTCTTTGCGAATTGAGCTTTAGCTTCCATTCTTCTTCTTCAGGTCTTTTCTTGCTCTTTTAGGACCTTTTTAGCCATTGCTGAGGCTATTTCTTCACTCCCTCTTTGAGCTTGACATGCGTTGTCAGCTTTTTGATCATTTTAGGATGGTTTTCGGATTTGGACCTGTCTTTTTGGTTAGCTGCAATATGAACACTAAAGCACTTATTTAGTCCTCTCAAGGGTCTTTCAAGGCTCATGTTTAGGGGTGAAAAATGGTATTTTTCACTACTTAACAGTTGATCATCTATCAAGGATCCCAACAACTAACATAGAAAGCTTGCCCATCAATGACTCCTTCCTAGATGAGAAGCTTCTGACTGTCTAGATAAGTATGCCCTGGTTTGCCAATATTATCAATTACCTTGTTGTGGGTAGGATCCCTCCACATTGGACCAAGGATGACAAAAATCTGTTCTTTGCACAAATTCGGTATTACATGTGGGAGGATCCTTACCTATTTAAGCATTGTGCAGACCAGGTGATCAGACGTTGTGTACCTAAAACTGAGTTTCAAAACATCCTCACCATGTGTCATGAACAGGCTTGCGGGGCCACTTCAGTGGTAACAAGACAGCGGCGAAGGTTCTTCAAAGTGGTTTCTACTGGCCTACCCTATTCAAGGATGCCCGACTACACTGTAAAGCTTGTCATCGATGCCAGCAAATGGGCAGTATTACAAGGAGAAACTCTATGCCCTTGCAACCTCTACTTGTTGTTGAACTTTTTGATATTTGGGGAATCGACTTCATGGACCTTTTGTCCCTTCTGCTGGATACAACTTCATCCTTGTCGCTGTGGATTATGTATCCAAATGGGTAGAAGCCATAGCTACAAGGACAAATGATCACAAAGTCGTCATTCAATTCCTAAAAGACAACATCTTCTCAAGATTTGACTTTCCTAAAGCTATTATTAGTGATGGGGGAAGCCACTTCTGTAATAAACCTTTTGACAAATTGATGGAAAGATACTTTATTACCCACATAGTAGCCACTCCCTACCACCCACAAACCAGTGGGCAGGTAGAGATTTCCAACAGGGAAATCAAACATATTCTCAAGAAGACTATGAGAACCAACAGAAGAGATTGGTCCAATAAGTTGACTGATGTCTTATGGGCTTATAGAACAGCCTATAAAACTCCCATAGGCATGTCCCCATCCAGACTAGTATATTGCAAGGCCTGTCACTTGCCTATTGAATTGCAACACAAAGCATATTGGGCCATTAAATCAGTAAACTCTGACTTACACTCAGCTGGTATTCACAAGAAACTCCAGTTATCCGAGCTGGATGAACAACGACTAGAAGCTTATGCAAATGTCAGGAGTTACAAGGAGAGGACCAAAGCCTTCCATGACAGACATTTTCTCCGCAAAGTGTTCAAGCCCAATGACAAGGTATGGTTATTCAACTCTAGAATGAAATTCTTTCCAGGGAAGCTGCAGTCCAGATGGGATGGACCTTTCACAGTGGTACACATTTCCCCATCTGGAGCTGTCGAAGTCATGCATCCTACAAACGACAGAACCCTTAAGGTCAATGGTCAGAGGCTGAAACTTTGCGTTGACAATGTTTGTGAGCCTGAAGAGACCATTGATCTTCAGGATCCTCCAGGTTAATTCCTGACTTCGATTTGTATCATATGTATTATATTTGAATTATACCTTGATTCTTTCTAACGATATTCTTTGCAATAAAATGGCCATGTCAAGTTCAAGCTTCATTCCAATATCGCCCGCAGTCAAGGAATCAAAGGCATAAGGTCAGAGGCCAATTTGCTAACTAGTAGCGTAGCAAAGGAGTTGCTGGGTGCTAAGGCTAAATGCTCTACACACACAGGCCATGTTATTGAGCTCATTGAACCTCTCGATAGGTCATTTGGACCTTTCGCTAGGTCAACCGCTGATGTCGTTAGGATTGGTGAGGATTTCGATACGTGCTGAGACCTCTCGATAGGTGAGAACAATTTTGCGATAGGTTCTAAACTCTTGCCTGGAACCTATCGACAAGAATGACAAATGTAATACCCCACCTATCAAAAGGTTGTTCTCACCCATCAGCATCCTAACGAAGTGAATGTTTTATCCACCCTCCGTTCGACAGGACACCGACCTATCGCAAGCGGCCATCCCAGCCTATGGAATGCATGTTTATTTTGTTCGATAGGACGGGTTAAACCTATCGAGAGCATTCAACTGCCAACCCCATACTTGTGTGACTTCGATAAGAAGCCTTAACCTGTCAACACTCTACACTCATCCTATCGAAATTCCCCCCCCCCTCACTCCTTCCATGCTTATTAAGCACTTGCGCTACGCGAGAAATTTTACCCACGTGTACCATGTACAACTGCGCACAGCACGAGCCTTAAACTCTGCACCCCATGGTTTTCTGCCCCACATCATAACTCCCCACGCTAAATATAGGCTGCCAGTTAATGCACGATTTCGTTCCCCATGCTTATTAATCAAATTAACCATTCATTCCTTTTCATCGACGGTGGCGATATTGAATGCACCGCTTCATATTCCCTCACACATCCACCTTAAATAGATATAGATGGCTCGACTTTGGCCCATTCCTTTCCTTCTCCCCTCTGCACTCCTCCTCATAACTATGGCAGATGACAAGCCCATGTTCACTCCTACTCAACTCTACCTCTTCTGGCTGGAGCCACTACCACCCAAGGAACCAGACCCGTTGCAATTCCTGTGGGATGAATATGAGGAGGTACAGTGGATCCTCGCTAAAGAGGAAAAGGACAAAGATAGGAAGGAGAAGAAGAGGCTGAAGACCAAGCCATCGGCTTCTCCGCCACCCTCCTCCTCCACCACCCGTCCCCCTGTCCCCTGACCGCCTTCTTTTTCCTTTTCTTCCTCCCCTCCTGGCTTACAGTTCCTCTTCCACTTGATGTAGGCTGAGGATACCCCTGAGCCAGGGGGAGGCTTTTTCATTTGCTAAGAAAATTTTGTCCGCCGGCCTACTTTTCGCCTCCTTGTGCTTGACCATTGAAATAAAATGCTCTATTTTATGCTCTGTTTAGCCTCTGTTAATAAACTGCTTTTTCTTTTTTTTAGGTGTCTACTTGCTTTGGGTTTTGCTCTGTTAATAAACTGCTACACGCCCTATACTGTAAACAGTGAAGACCCTGTTTAGTTTAGGTTTGGGGGTATGGCATGTATGCCAATAAATTAGTTCATTTTAGTACAGCTATGCTAAATTGAAGTGTTTGAATTAATTAGAGTAAATTCTCAATGGAATTTTTGTAAAAAGAGGAAATTGAAAAGAACAGTTTGAAACTTAAATGAGCTGTAGTCCAACAAACTTCATGAGGCAAATGTCAACAAATTGTGAAAAATAATCTTGATGTGCAGTAAACCTGAAATAAGATAAGATTATGAAGATGCACCCTTGAAAATTTTGATGGAAGGTCATACCCAGTGAGATTTGGGCCTGAAAAAGTTTCTTTGAAGAGTGCCTTGGCAATTTTTCTGCTCTAAGGACTAATGGGATCTAATTCTAATTACTAGAAGTTAGGCATATCCAAATTGAAATAGCTTGACAACATTCATGATATTGAGGACATGAAGTAAGGCCATCCCTTGGTCAGTTTAAGCTTAAAATGTCCCACCTTTGAACTGCCCTTGATGTACACCACTTGAGCCTTAAAAGTCCCAATTTTCTTTGATGAAAACTAGAAAATTTGAACCCAAAACCTCAGTGACCTGATACAGATTGACCCTCACTCTGAAATTTCAGAAGGAAAAGGTGAAGGAATGGAAGAAGGTAGAGCTGATTTGAGAAGTGGTTGAAAGAGAAGAAAAACACAGTTGGTGGTATTTGTGGTATTCCGACCCATAAAAAAAAATAAATAAATAAATAAGAGAGCAAAAGAATGAGAAAGAGAAGTCATTTCATTGAAAGATTGAAAGGAAGAGAAGAAGCTGGCCACTTTGGCTCTGAAAATTCAAGAAGTAGATGGAATTGTGCTGAAATGAAGAAGGTGAAGTCATGAATCATCTCCTTACCTTTACTGATTTCTCGATTTGAATCCCTTTTACTCTTTCATTCTTTTACAAACCTCATCCCTAAGCCACATTACAACCCAATAAAAAGACCTTACCTATCTGAAATGAATTGAGTTGTCATGTGGAGATAAAGAATTGTGTAATCTATGGTGAAAAGAGTTAGAAAATTTCAGCAATTAGAACAATGCCTATGCTCATGCTTACAACCCTATTTGAGGACTGTAACTGCTCTTGAGCTGTGTGAAATTTTACACCCTTCATTTTTGTTGTGGGTTAACATCCCCGGTGAGACTTGGGCCTGAAATCCAATTTGATGGGGGTAGTATCAAAACAGAATTCTTAAGTGAAAGGTGAGCCATGCATCAGTCTTCAAACACAATGCCTTGACATGAACCGACTGATGATGAAAGGATTACTGTAAAACTTCATGTTTTAAGTTGGTGATTTTTCTGCTGAAAACCATCTAGAACTGAAAAGACATGATGAGAATTTATTCTAGTTCACTGAAACTCTGTTTAGCAAGATGCACTACTATTAACTAACCATATTGGAGAAGTTCGTGGGTACCTTCACTGAAAACCCTCAGGAGACTTCACTCCTCCACTAGGAATCACCTAGGGGTTTAAAAGGCTTGGTGCATATGCTAAATGCATCCGTGCTCCCTACGAAAGTGGCATTTTAATTCTTTTTTTTCATTTTCCTTTGCTCAGGGACTAGCAAAGCTTCGGTTTGGGGGTGTGTTAAGTGGTGAAAAATACCACTTTTCACCCTTTAACCTAACCATTGATAAACCTGTGAGCACACTAATAAGCTTCTGTCAAGTGCATTTTGTAGACAGCAATGAAAGAGGACACTGATGCAGAAAACCACTCAAGAATGCCCAAAAAGGGGCTATCTCTCAGCACAGGACAAACCCACCAATAGCACACCAGAAGGTAGCACATCACTGGACCCTTGGAGCACGTGGCTGCAGCAGGGCAAGGCGAAGGAAGTGAAAACAGGTTGAAAACATCCTATCGATTGGTCACCTGAAGACTTCGATAGGAGCTGAAAGCAAAGAAAGGAAGAATTCTTACAGTTGAAGAGGTTTTCGATAGGATCTGAAGGCAAAAGAAGGATGGATTCATGTGGATTGAGGAGTTCGATATGATCCAAGAACCTATCGAGCAGCTAAAAGGAAGGAAGAATTCATCCTATCGAAAACCTGCTTGACACGTCAAGGGATTCTATTGAGTGGTTTCTTTAAACCTATCGAGATGAAGGCGCTGAAACAAAACCTATTGAAGGGAACTTGAGCCTTTCGATATGAGTGACAGCAACCCTATCGAAATGATGGCATGCAGAGCAGAGCATGTTAAAATGGTTCTCCAACCTGTCGAAGAGCCCCTCCAACTTGTCGAATACTCCAGGCCAAGGGCTGAGAATGCTGAAACTCTAAGAGAAGACTCATCCTATCAGAACCTATCGACGAGATCTGAGAACCTAGCGAAAGGACCAAAATGCTCTATTTGAACCTGTCAAAAGCTTCATGAGCCTGTCGAAATCATGTGTAGAACTTCTCAGAAATTCAACTTCGCACACGTTGTGATTTGGTGACCTGCTACACGCAACCCGAGGCACTTGATGACCGGCACGACGGTTCTAAAAGATGTCCTAGGAAACCCTAACCGATCCACGTGCTCTAACAAAACTCTAACAAACTCTGAGGACCTTCTAGAAGGGATTTTTTACGGGAAAAACAGAGGAGAAAGCTATATATAGAGACCCCTAATTGCAATTTAGGGGGATCGAGATCTGAGCCAAATTTTGGAGACTAGAGCTTGCAGAGAAATTCTATTTTCCCTCCTTTAGCCTAACCATGGTTGGCTAATTCCCTTAGAGTAGCGAGGAGAGAGGTTAAATCTGTAATTGGGTAAGGTTAAGAGTGCTATTGTAGGTTCCTAGCTGCACAGACTACAGATATGAGAGTATTTCCATTGTATAGTGACTTTGATTATAATGTTAATGTTGTTTTTAATGCTTTAATTAGATCTAAAGTTCCTCTGGTTCCATTTGGTGATCGATCGGATTTGTGTAGAGGAGTCTGTAGATCAGCTCACCCACATAACTAGTAGGCCTCTTAGATACCACCCGATCTCCCTGGATCTGTTACTCCTGTGATTTCTTGAGTCTATGACCTTTGAATTGTAGCATTTGTAGTGGTTTTAATTATTCTAATTGAGGCCTTAGCTTTGGAGGAGATCCCTAGGATGGTCTGTGACCAGTAAAGTGGGCAGATCATAACCTTAAGATTAGTCCAAGCTCAGGCTCCAATTTGATTCGTCTGCTGCAAATCCATGGATTTGATAAAGTCTATAGGATGGTCTGTGACCATTAAAGTGGACAGATCATAGCCTTAAGACCAGATGGATCCTACGATTTGAAGTAGAGTTTATACCCTGCAGCTGTGCTTATAGCCAATTGAGGGAATTGTGTGCTTCGAACCTCTGTAGCATAATTAATTGAATCTGATTTCAGTGAAAGCCAATCTCCAAGCTACTCTTCTCCATTTTCTGCTTTTTACCTCTTTCCCCTACAAGATCTAAGATCCTAAACTCGATCCAAGTTAGTCTCTGTTTAATTTTCGCTTACCTTAAGTGACAATCCATTTAAATCCCCTCCCGTGTCTTTTAGCTAACGTAGCATTAGTTAGGGTGCCAGATCTAATACAAATCTGGAGATTTATCATATTTTTAAACCAACATCCCTGTGGGCATTCCCTTACTCACCATCTTGGTAAAACTTGCTACAACAGACTCTGATTACTTGCAGGTCTGTGTGAGTGTGTTCTGCCTAGTTTTATTGATGATTTTACACCCTCATTTGAGGGAAGGCAAATACTCCAACAATTAGTACCAACCCTCCGACATGTAATTCATTTCAGTCATGAAACACATATGCCCATTTTCAATCAACAGTTCATCAACATTGCTGAATTCTAAAAATAACTTTTCAGCTGAACTTCATGCAAATTATGATAGAGGTACCTCAACCATTCATCAACAAGTACACAGCAAATTCAGCAGACAAATATGCACATGTATTAAATAACGAAATGCAAACACAGACAAAGCAACACAATCAATTCAACATCACACTAAAAAATTAACTAATAGAAGTCTAAAAAAAATATAAATTAACACAAAAATTTTATACATATGATACACTTATTACTAATGTTTGGATCACTGGGCACTAGCTTCCTCCGCTGTAGAGGATGCATCACCAATCATATACTGACCTTTCGAATTTATCAGGAGCTGACTAGGAAATTTTCCTTCCTCCTATTCAGAGCATTAGAAATCTGGCCTAGCTGGTCCTCAATCTTCTTGATGCTCTATCTATGAGAATTGACAGTTTGCACCAAGGTCCCCAAATTCTATATTGAAGCCAGCATCTGCTCTTCAAATGAAGAGGATCTGGGCTGTTGTCGGGGCAGGGCCAACTGGTTAGACTGTGGGGCAGGTAATAAAATATTTTACCTTGGTGGGTAACCTTGATTAAACTGGTACTGGGGTGTGTAAGGAGCTACCATTTGCTGCTGCTGGGGTTGAGGATATGAATCTTATCTCCACCTCAGATTTGGGTGGTTCCTCCAAGAATACCCAGCAGGTTGATGCTCAAAAGTTTGAGCAACATTGGCTTGCTCCATAACAATATCTAGAAACTGGGTGGCAGATGGACAATCATGAATAGAATGTGTGGGAGATTGGCATATCAAACATGCTTCCTCCACCTGTGCAACCACCCGAGGCTGCATCACATTCATGAGTTTGTCAAATTTCAAGCTCAGGTTGTCCACCTTCCTCTCCAAATCACCTTGCACCTTCACTTCATATATTCCACCTCTAAGGGTGGCCTCTTTTACCATCTTAGCTGGAGTCTGGCAATCATTGTGTGACAAAGACTCCTGCTGCATGGAATTTTCTCTTATTATGTCAAACAGCTCCCACGCTTCCTCAGTTGTCTGATGGAGGTAACTACCACCACAAGAAGCATCCACCATATCCCTGCTCTTGAAATTAATTTCTTGATAAAATACTTAGACAAGCTGCCACATTAGGATTTAGTGGTAGGGGCATTGTTTTAACATATCTTGGAATCTTTCCCAAGCTTCATAAAAATCCTCAGTTGAGGACTGAGTGAATGATAAAATATTTGTCCTCATCTGGCTGGTTTTCTTCATGGGAAAGAATTTGGCTAGGAATTTGGTTTGAAGGTCACTCCATGACCGTATGCTGTTGGTTGGGAGTTTTGATAGCCATGTGCTGGTTTTGTCCTTTAGTGAAAAAGGAAAAAGCCTCAGTTTGATGGCCTCAAGTCCCATGCCAGGAATATTGAAGGTAGTGCAAAGTGCTAAAAATTGGTCTATATGCTTATAAGGATCTTCTTTACTAAGCCCATGAAATGAAGGTGGCATATTGATGGTGGAGGATTTAATCTCATAATTCCCTTCAACAGAGGGAAATTGAAACAGAAGGGAGAGGTGTACTCCCCAGGTGCATTGTACTCCTTTAATGTTCTCTGCCTCTTAGCCATGATAACTGGTTCAGTTTCAATAGCAGGGCCCTGTGTGGTGTGTCTAGGTCTAAGGATCCTTTCCACCTCTGGATTTAGGGGTTCCAAGCCAGGGTTTAAGGACCTTCTACCGAGCATACACTCACCAATAGTAACGAAAATGCTTACAAGCATACAGAAAGAATTTCAAACAAAAAGTAATAACTACACAGATTTACACTAAACAAAATAATAGGGGATTCAACATGATTGGAGTGAGATTTAGGGGAAAGAAAGTACAAACAGAGCTAGCTACACTCCAACTGCAGCTCTAGCATTTCGCTTCTTCTGCTGTCCATTTCTACAAAATTCTACAAAGAATCAGGAGTACTTTTATTCTAGTTTAGGTACAGTTACAAAGAATTTAGAAATCTAAATTACAGTACAACTGAGGTATACTAAAATGATCAATATCCTCGGCAGCGGCACCAAAAACTTGTAGTCAACTCCTAGTGTGCTTTAGTTATTGTGTGGTGGAAAATAATTAAAAATAAAGTAAAATAAAAGATTGGATTCAGCACAACCAAAGTAATCCTAGACCTACAAGATACAGGGCCTATTGTAGCAAGTTTTGATAAGTAAGAGTTTGTCTCATAGAGAAATTAATCTAGAACCCAAAATAGACTATAAAAGTAGGCCTCGAGATCTGACAATCCTAAGAAAGGGAGTTGGGTGTCACGACTACAGTAAATTAATCCTAGCAACAGAGAAATAAAATGTAGCCCTATCCTAAAGAAAGGGTTAAGAAGAAGATGGTGATGGTGTGTGTCAAAATAAAATATAAAGATTGGTGAGATGTAAGCAGGTTAACTTCAAAGTAAAAGCAGTAATGTAACTCAGATTTAGTCTGTCTCTGCAATGCTCCTTGCTGAGATGCTATCAAAAGCCTCAACAAGGAAGAAATATCTAGTTTAACCCATGCCATTTGGGGTGCTCTTAAGGCTATAGCCTGTCCACTGAAATGGTCACAACCTATCCTATAGAGTCGGTCAAATCCCATTAGTTAAACCAGAAATTGCCAATCTAATCCAGAGGAGTAGACTTATCATTTTCCCAGCCACTGGACCAGACCAAGCCATGAATACTATTGCAACACTATGTAATGCCAGTGCTGCAAGCTCCCCAGATTTACTTACAGATTTGGCTGGCATCTATAGGTATTCCAACTCATAAGATCCTAAGTACTTTGCCAAGGCCAACGGCTCACTGGTGCCTACAAAAAGGACTATGCAATAGGTTGAATAGGGCTTTAGATTCAGCTGGTCATTACTATAAATGGCCTGCAATGACTCAGCCTCAAGTTACAATTTCTACAGAGTGATCAGATCTACATCTGATGTCAGCTAGGTAAAATAGAGGGGAGCCAGTTCCTGTACAAACCTCCTCACAAGGCTCCAGAAGCTCATGTGTAGGGGAGAAGGATCCTTCTCAGACATGGAAAGGGACAACACCTTAGGCCTATACTCTGTCCACTCGAATGGTCACAGGGGATCCCATTGGTCTGTTCATACCATAGAGATCTGAGAAAGAACATGAAAATTGCTGCAACCACCATGGTCCATAGGCCTCCGAGCTCCCCAGATCTCATTATAGATCCAGCATTGCTTTCTATGGAGCTATCAAACTAAGGAAAATCATATGGTAAATAATAGATCTACTAAAAACTAAATAGGGTAGTCCTAAATACATGGATCCTATAGACATCTAAAGAAACCATAAGATCTTTAGATCTAATTACGCATTAGAACAACAATCCATTGATAAACACAAAACTTACAATGAACTGTCTCCCAGCTGCAACCTGTACACCACTGTTGATCTAAAATCCCAATGTATACAAAAACTATTACAAATTAAAATAAAACTAAACGTAGCTACTTGCAGGGGGAGTAGCCAGTAAGTGTTGGGCTAAGAGAGAAGAAAAAAAAGAGAAAAAGAGGTGATAAAACCCTAACCCTAGCCTGTTGGAGCTCTCAGCTGACAGAGGATGAAAAGAAGGGTCGATGCTCAAACTAAGCTCTAAGTGTAGCTTATATACTTTGTCCATATGGCCTTGGCACTGAAGAGATTAACCCTAATTTTTCTAGCAGACGTGGCACTGTTACATCCCTTGAATGCCTTAAGATGCATGCCTCGAGATGTGTGCCCTAGCCTTGGAAAATTCCCAAAAGGTCCTTGAGTTAAAACTATGAAGTGGGGAGCTTGTGCTTCATGGGGCTGGCATATGCATTCATTGATTCACGTAGTTGCAGGGCCTTCGCGGAGTTGCTTTTCTTCAGTTAATCACACAGGTCCTTTGCACTGCAAGGCTATCGCAGAGATGATCTGGAATGCCTAGACTTCTCGCGTAGTAGAGCTTCAAAAGCTGTCTCTGGCTAGGTACTTGTTAGGATATTTTAAGTGCTTGCTACTGACTTTGTTGGAGACAGTAATAAGAATGGGGTGAATGAAAATGAATGAAAGGTGAGTGAAAACTATGGAGCAGCAAGCCTAAATATACAGTCCTGCAAGATACAGGGCCTGTTGTAGTAAGTTTTGATAATAGTTTGTCCCACAGGGATGGTTAATCTAAAGCTCTAGGGGAGCTATCTTTAGAGACTCTCTTAAGAAATCAGCAAGGTAAGGAGTGATTCATGACTTCACAACCTTCATTTCAGTAAAAACTTCATCTTTCTTTTTATATTTTAGACTCAAAGTGGCCAGCTTCTCCTCTTCTTTTTAATTTTCAGATGATGTTGTTCTCTAGACTTCTCTTTCTTTTTCTCTTTTTAATTTTTTATTCATTCTTTTGATGAACTGCCACACAACTGCCATTGATACACAGCTGTTCACAAGTTGCTTTTCTTCACCTTTCACAGAATGTTGGACCATTCTCAATATCTTTCACTCCTTCTCTTTTACCTTCTGAATTCTCAGAGTGAGGGTAAGGTTGACTCAGGTCATGAGGTTAAGGTGCAAGTGTTCTGGTGTTTGTGAAAGAAAAGTACGATTTTAAGGCTCAACTAGTGTATGCAAAAGGGCAGTTTTTAAAAGGTTGGATTTTCAGGCTTAAACTATCCAAATGAGGGCCTTGGATCATTTCCTTAGTATCATGAGTGCTGTCAATTAGTTTTGATTTGGAGGTGCACAACTTATAGTGAAAAAGTCTTGATTCAATCAGTCCTTAGAGTAGAAATAATGCCAAAAACACTCTTCAAAAGAAAATGATGGGCCCAAATCTCACTAGGTATGGTCATCAAATTTAACCTATGGGGTGTATTTTCATTTGTTTCTCTCCTCTTAGGTTCACTGGGTACTAACTGAAAAAAATTTCTAATATTAGCTTCATGGTGGTGCCAAGATTTTATTTTTTCTATTTAATTTTTTTTTTAACTTTTTCTGTTTTGAAAAGTCTGCAAAAATATTTAAATTTGTACAAGTTTCCTCATTGTATCAAGTTAAGTGGAAATTGACTTTATTCATCCCATTTATACCACCATTACTGCACTGAAATTAACTATTCTATTGGCAGACCTATCCTGCCACACCCCCAAACCATGAGGAGCAGTGTCCGCACTGGTTCAAAGGTCATAAAAGGTAGTAGATTCCAGTCAGAAAAACAAAAATAAACACAGAAGAAGAGAGAGAAACAGAAAATGCTAACTGAACAGTATGGAACTAAAAGAGACTTTCATTAAAAGAAAAAAGAAAATATTACTAAAAGATGGAAAAAGAAAAGACTAAATGGACGGGAAAAGGGATCAAGGGAGAGTTGATGGGGGAGGGTTTGAGGGATGGTGTCAGTTTGGGTATGGTTGCCAGTGTAAAGGACCAGGGGGGTTGTAGTGGGTTGTTGAGGTATGTGTGGGGTGTTGAATGCCTGTATGGTGGATTGGATGGCGGTGAGTTTAGTCTGCATCCGGTCCTGTTTTTGGGTAGTGGTGGATAATTGGGCCTGGATGTCTTGGATAAGTGATAGGATAAGTGTCAGGGTGTTAGGGCTAGGAGGTTGGGTCTGTGAAGAAGAGGGCACTCGTTGGAAAGGTGAGGAAGGTGCATGATGGAAAGTGGAAGGAGGGGAAGAGTGGGGTTCGGGGGAGTAAGGTTGTAATGTAGTTGGGGAGTCCGGGAGGGAGTGTAGTGGGTAGGCATTATGTCAAGGAAGGTAGACAGAAAGGCTTGGAATTCGATGGTGGTGTTAAGGGTTAAGTCAATGTCTGTGAGTGGGGATGTAGTAGGTATGGTTGGGGTGGTGCTTTCTTCAAGGTGAGTTGTGGCAATGGGGATAGAAGGGATTGTGGGTGGTGTCTGGGGGATGGTGGGGATTTTCTCAGTGATTTTTTATTTTTTATAGGAAATGAGGGTAGCGCTGTTAGGTTTATGTGTAGCTGATGGGGGTATTGGGGCTGTGTACTGAGGTAAGATAGGGGATGGGGAGTCCTCCCACGTGCCAATCACAGGTGAAGGGGGAGTGGGTGTAGATGATGAGAACAGAGGAGGGTGAGAGAGAGATGGAAGAGGGATAGTGGATGCAGGAGGAGAATGTGGTGGGGAAATGGGTGCTGTTGCAGCAGTGGTGGGAGTAGGATCTGGGAGCACCTCCGTGGTAGCAGGGGTTGATCTTGTTCTACCTGCTACTTCTGCTTGTTTGGGGAGGGCTTGAGCATCAGCTTTCTTCTTCTTCTGGGCCTCCATCAGGCTTCTGTTGATTCCCAATTGCCTCTTGGCAAAGGTAGTAGGAGCAAGGGTGGTGGTCTACTCAGTTTTTCCTGTCTTGTATCCCCCCTTGAGTAGCAGCAAGGTAATGATTCTAGCATAGGGTAGTGTGTGAGGCTTCTTTTTCTGCCCTATCTTCTCCACTATGTCTTTCATTGCTTCGAATATGAGCCAGGTGTTGAAGACTTGAAAATACCATTTTCCACCCTTTAACCTGGGCCTTGATAGACCCTTGAGAGAACTAAATAAGTGTTTTAAGTGCTTGTGTTACAGCTAACAATAAAGACAGGCTTAACCATGAAAGCAACGTAAAAGTGCCAAAAAGATGATGATCCCTGTTGATCCAAAGGAAGAAAGAGAAGGGACAACCTCACGAGCTGTCAAAATGCCTAAACTAAAGAGGACAAAGGCCTGGTTGTAACCTGGAAAGAGGTGTGGAGCTATTCGAACAGAAGAATGCATTACAGAGTGCTTTTCGAAAAGAATCTGAACATTTCGAAAAGAATCTGAACATTTTGAAAAGAACCTAAACTTTGCGAAAAGAACTAAAAGCTCCAGGATTAGTTTTCGAAGAGCACCTGAACTCTTCGAAAGGATTTCTGACCTATTCGAAAAGAAGAGAACTCCTTGCGAACAGCACCAGAACGGTGTGAAAAGAGCTTCAGAAGTCACAGTACCTTGAGAAAAGTTCCCCAAACTATGCGAAATGGTATTCTGAAGATTCCTAGCATCTGCAAGGGTAATTCAATAATCTTTTACTCGTGCCCCAATGCATTTAAAAACCCAGGGACATTCCAGAAGATTCTGAGCACGAACTAAAGGCATATTCCACCCCATGTGAGCACCCGAAGATGAAATCAATTGGCGGGAACTTCTAGAAGTTCTAACAGATTTTTGAAATACATAACAGAATTGATGCTTCTGTCATCTGATTGGCTGAACCAAATCAAGCAGTTCTGATTGGCCAAAACAGATCTAGATCCTTGTGCTCGACTCCCATTGGTTGATATAGATCTAACCAATTTTGATTGGTCGATACACATCTGAGCTAGACTTGGGGGAAACTATAAATAGATGAACCATTTGCCCAATTTGGAGATCCAGATTTTGAGTTTCATTTCTATTGCCTCACTTCCACTTCAGATCTCTTGTCTGAAACCTCTATAATAGCTTAGCTTTCATTTGTACTTGAGATCTGTGAGATACTTTTGTAATACAAGTGAGATTTTTATTCAAGACTACAAATCCGAGAGATGTTTAAGCTGAGTGCTGTAATTGTAATGGTGAATTTGAAATGGTTGCTGTGAACCGTACGTTCTTAATTGGATTCATGTTAAGGGTTCCCTGTGATCCTTATTTCATTAGATTCCTTTAGATTTACTGTTTTATAAGCAATTTCCCTTAATTTATTATCCCTGTGAGAATTGGCGTTTGTAACCTAATTTCTCACAGCATTTGTAGCGGTGTTTCTTATTCTGAATCAAGAATTCAAATTGAAAACTATTGGATGATATGTGTCCATTAAAGTGGATAGATCATAGCCATAAGTTCAACTCAATTCTAATCCTTGAATTGGATTATTTTCTCTTACATCTGAGTTGGTAGCCAGATGAAGATTTGATACTTTCTTGGCTGTGCTGCACTAGCTCTCATTCTGCAATCAATTACTAAGCTTAAGTCAACTATTATTTCTCCATTCTTATTAATTTTACTTCCAATTCCCCCAACTCGGATCTGGATCATTTAGTTTACATTTTACTTGTAAGTAACTTAGTTAATGTGACAAATTCAAACTCTTATCTTACTTACTTTGTAGATAGGATTAGAGGCCAGATCTGGTAGCTCAGATCTGGAGGTTTATCATATATTTTAAATCAATTCCCTGTGGACGATCTTTTACTCACTTACATTTAAAACTTGCTACAATTGGTCTTGATCTTGTAGGCTAATTAAGTTCTTTCTGTGCTGATATTTCGTTATTCTTTTTAGTTCTCCAAATTCAGTATAATTCATCATTTACTAATCTGTTTTCAAAACACAAATAAATCATGCACACTTAGAATCAACAACAAGTTTTTGGTGCCATTGTCGGGGAATTTATTTTAAAATAGGTAGACCTAAGTTTTTATTTTATTTTGTTTTTATTACACCAGTGCTAAACTATTCTATTATTTAAATCTGTGCAGTTATTCATATACATTTTGAGCGTGGAATCTATTTTAGAAGGATTTCTGAAGGTTTGTTGTGCATAATTTCATTCTCTGTTCTATGTTGTATGTTTGGTAGGAGGACTCTCAGTCCTGAGATTGTCCCTCTAAATTGTCTAAAACCAGCCAATTGAGACAAAGTATTATTTCCTTCTCACAACACTCAACTGAAACTTTCCATGAAGCATGGGAAAGATTTAAAGAACTGTTAAGGCAATGTCCTCATCATCAAACTCCCCGATGGCAGCTTGTTCAAAGCTTCTATCAAGGAATTGATCAAAAGGGTAAGAACATGGTAGATGCTTCCTGTGGAGGCACCTACTTACAAAAAATAGTTAAGGAGGTCTGGGATTTATTTGAAGTAATTGGTGAAAATTCAACTCAACAGGAATCTTTGTCAAGAGACATTGAGAATCCTGCTAGGTTGAACAATCAACAAACCACCAAAGGAATGATTTATGAGGTAAATGAGTTGGAAAAGAAGATGGATAATTTAACCACAAAGTTAGATAGATTGATGGACTCACTTAAAAATCCAATGGTTGCAAGAGTAGAGGAGGCATGTCTGATATGCCAGTCCCCTACTCACCTACTCATTCACTTGATCAATGTCCAGCTGCACCACAGCTCCCAGATTTAGTAGTGGAGCAAGCTCATGCAGCCCAATCATTTGGACAGATGCAGTCAAATGAATATACATGGAGAGGGCACCCCAATTTAAGGTGGAGCCAGGGCAATTATCAATCACAACAGCAGCAGCAACCAAAGAACCAACTACCTTTCAAAACTGCTCAGCCTTATCAGCAGAATTTTTATACCAAGCCAAATTTTCAGCAGCCCATTCCACAACAACTCGACAAGAATCGCTCGGTTCAAACCCCTTCCAGATCCCCTTCTTTTGAAGATCAAGTTCTAAATTCACTCCAGAATTTAGGGTCTTTAACTCAGACTATAAACTTTCACAGTCAGAGCGTAAAGAACATTGAGGAAACATTGGGTCAACTTGCAAATACTTTGGCCAAAAGAGAGGAAGGCAGGTTACCTAGCCAACCTTTGAGCAATCCTAAAGGACAGTTCATGGTTGGAGAGGCTTCTGTTTCACATGAAGAAGTAAAAGCTATCACTACTTTGAGAAGTGGAAGAGTTGTAAATAACAATGTGGGTACTGAAAATGAAGAAGAAAAAATTGAGGAAACTACTAGAGATATGCAGCAGGAGTAGCATGATGTTAGCATTATATGTACCTTTAAAAATCAAAAAAATGAAAAACAAAAAAATCAAAAATATTCTAATGATGTTTCTAAAGCTGTAAATGAAGGACTAATTCCTCATTTACCATTTCCCCACGCCATGAAATCTCCATCCCCTTTTGATAAAGGGAACACAAAAATAGATGAAATGATGGAGACTTTCAAGCAAGTCAAGATAAATCTACCTTTGCTTGATGCAATCAAACAGATCCCAGCATATGCAAAATTTTTGAAAGATATTTGCACTCACAAAAGACAATCTAGGATACAGTTATCCCAGAAGGTCTTTGTTGTGGAAAGAGTTAATTAGGTTTTGTCCATTACCACACCTCCTAAATTTCAAGATCCTGGAATCCCCACAATCCCTTGCATTATTGGGGAACATACCATTGAAAAGGCTTTATTAGATTTGGGTGCTAGTGTCAACCTGCTTCCATATTCTGTATATGAGAAACTAGGTTTGGGAGAGTTAAAACCCACTCATGTGGTGTTACAACTAGCAGACAGATCTGAAAGAAAGCCAGTTGGGATGATTGAGGATGTGTTGGTAGGAGTAGATAAGTTTTTCTACCCTGCTGATTTTCTGGTATTGGATATGGAACCTACAAAAAGCAAAACTTCCATCCCTATCATTTTGGGGAGACCATTCCTGGCTACAGTCAATGCTTGCATTCAATGCAGGTTT
The DNA here is from genome assembly GCA_021018995.1 of Chloranthus sessilifolius. Lineage (NCBI taxonomy): Eukaryota > Viridiplantae > Streptophyta > Magnoliopsida > Chloranthales > Chloranthaceae > Chloranthus > Chloranthus sessilifolius. The sequence goes on from CM037596.1 coordinate 49,450,598, forward strand.
GATATTATGGAAGTCTCTTTTGGAAATATAAAGGTGAAGTTAAATGTTTGCAATGCAGTCACACAGCCTCAATTCAGTTATGAGGAGTGTTTTCTTGCTGATCTGTGGGATGAACTGGTAGAAGAGACTTTACCACGCTTTTTAAGATGAAGATTTAACCACGATTTTAAAGATGTTTGGAAGAGACAAATGTGCCTCAAAGACTGAGGAAGTTAAAGTCATGCAAGGAAACTCAGGAAAAAATAGAAAGGTTTTCTTCATGGAAACCAGCTATTCTTCCTCTTCCACAAACAAGCAAGGTACCTTTGTTACCTTCTTCACTCAGCCCACCTGATGTAGAGCTTAAACAGTTGCCAAAAAATTTGAAATATGTGTTTTTAGGAGATCATAAAACATTGCCTATGATTATTTCTTCCTCCCTCACTGAGGAGCAGGAGGAAGAGTTGTTGATTGTATTGAGACAGCATAAGAGGGCAATTGGCTGGACTATTGCTGATTTGGGAGGAATCAGTCCAGCTGTTTGCATGCATAAAATTCATTTGGAAGAAGATGCAAAGCCTTCTAGGGAAATGCAAAGGAGGCTGAATCCTCATATGCAATAAGTGGTCATGAAAGAGGTTGTTAAGTTGTTGGATGCAGGGGTCATTTACCCCATTTCAGATTCAGCTTGGGTGGCACCTACACAGGTGGTACCTAAGAAATCTGGGATCACAGTTGTAACCTCAGATTCTGGTGAGCTTATGTCAACCAAACAAACAACTGGTTGGAGGGTTTGTATTGATTACAGAAAACTAAACACAATGACCAGAAAAGACTATTTCCCTCTTCCATTCATTGATCAAACTTTAGATAAGCTAGCAGGAAAAGCTTATTACTATTTTCTTGATGGTTACTCTGGTTACAACCAGATTCCTGTGTATCCACATGATCAGGAAAAGACCATATTCACTTGCCCTTTTGGCACTTTTGCCTATAGGAGAATGCCTTTTGGTCTTTGTAATGCTTCTGCTACCTTTCAAAGATGCATGTACTGCATTTTCTCTGATATGATTGACCAATTTATGGAGATTTTTATGGATGATTTTTCAATATATGGAGACAATTTTGCCTACTGTTTACATCATCTCAACTTGGTGTTACAGAGATGTGAAGAAACCAATCTACTTTTGAGCTGGGAGAAGAGCCATTTCATGGTCAACCAAGGCATTGTCCTTGGCCATGTTGTCTCCCACAAGGGCATTGAGGTGGACAGAGCAAAAATTGATTTAATTGCACATTTGTCACCTCCCAAAACTGTTAAACAAATCAGAAGCTTTCTAGGACATGCTAGATTTTACAGAAGGTTCATTAAGGACTTCAGTAAAATATCCAAGCCCCTTTGTCATTTATTGTGCCAAGATGTCCCTTTTGTTTTCAACAATGAATGCTTGAAGGCATTTGAATTCTTAAAAAATTGTTTGATTTCAGCTCCAATACTACAGTCTCTAAACTATTCACTGCCTTTTGAGCTGATGTGTGATGCATCAGACTATGCTTTGGGAGTTGTTCTTAGGCAGAGAAAGGATAAGCTGCCTCATGTCATAGCTTATGCCAGTAGATCAATGATTGATGCACAGCTCAATTACACAATAACTGAGAAGGAACTGCTGGCAATTGTTTTTGCTTTGGAGAAATTTAGGTCATATGTTTTGGGTTCACAAATAGTGGTGTTCACTGACCACTCAGCCTTGAAATACCTTCTGTCTAAAAAGGATACCAAACCAAGATTAATCAGGTGGATCCTCCTATTACAGGAGTTTGATTTATAGATTAAAGATAAAAAGGGTGTGGAAAATATGGTGGCTGACCACCTATCTAGAATTCTAACTGCTGAGATTGATTGACTGCCTATCAATGAATCTTTCCCTGATGAGCAACTTTTTGCTATCAGTATACACACCCCTTGGTTTTCAAACATAGTCAACTTTTTTGCTACTGGAAGAACTCCTCAACACTGGAATAAAATGGATAAAGATCTTTTCTTCTCAAAGGTTAAACATTTTATTTGGGAGGATCCTTATCTGTTCAAGATTTGTGCAGACCAAATAATAAGAAGATGTATCCCTGAAGAAGACTTTATAGCATACTTTCCATGTGTCATGAACAGGCCTGTGGAGTCATTTTAGTGGAAATAAAACTGCTGCAAAGGTTTTGCAGTGTAGATTTTATTGGCCTACACTTTTTAAAGATGCTCTGTAGCACTGTAAGTCTTGTCAGAACTGCCAGAAATTGGGTAGCATTTCTAAGAGAAACTTAATGCCCTTACAGCCTATTTTGGTAGTCGAGTTGTTTGATATTTGGGGGATAGATTTCATGGGTCCCTTTTCTCCTTCAAATGGTTGTAATTTCATCTTAGTAGTTCTGGATTATGTATCCAAATGGGTTGAAGCCACAGCCACTAAAACCAATGATCATAGAGTGGTTCTGAAATTTTTAAAGGATAACATCTTTTTCAGGTTTGGTTCCCCCAGAGCTATTATTAGTGATGGGGGAAGCCATCTTTGTAATAAGCATTTTGAAGCTTTATTGAAAAAGTACTCTGTGACTCATAGAGTAGCTACTCCATGTCATCCACAGACCAGTGGACAAGTGGAGATTTCCAATAGAGAAATCAAACATATACTGGAAAAGACTGTGAAGAAGGACAGAAAGGATTGGTCCTTTAAGCTGAATGATGCATTATGGGCATATAGGACAGCCTATAAAACCCTAATTGGCATGTCCCCATTCAGATTGGTCTATGGCAAAGCATGCCATTTACTAGTGGAGGTAGAATATAAAGCCTTTTGGGCTATTAAAACCTTGAACATGGATCTTACTACTGCCGGTAATCACAGGAAACTGCAGCTTGCTGAGTTGGAAGAGCTGAGGATGGATGCATACACTAATGTAAGATCTTACAAAGAAAAAGTTAAGGCTTTCTATGACAAAAATCTGCTGAGAAAAGAGTTCATAGCTGGTTCCAAGGTATGGTTATTCAACTCAAAACTTAAGTTTTTTCCTGGAAAGCTGAGATCCAGATGGGAAGGGCCATATACTGTCATTCATGCATCTCCTTCTGGAGCTGTTGAAATTATGGACCCCAGTGATGGGAGAACCTTGAAAGTAAATGGTCAGAGGCTCAAACCATGCATTGAAAATACCCTGGAGCCTGTGCTGACCATCTACCATCATGAGCCTCCACAAATATGATGTTAAACAACTGTATCATATGTATTTTACTCATGTTTGTTTTGTCGTTTTTGCATAGTTTATTCCTCTCTGTTTTTAGTCATGTTTACACTCAATTCAAGAAGTTTTAATATGGGAAAAATTAATTCGCAAAGAAAAAAAATACATTTCGAAAAGTTTAATTTCCTTTTCGAAAAGGATCTGGACCTGTAACTAACTACTCGAAAAACATGTTTTGCTTTTCGAATAGTTGTTTTTGAAGCCTTTTGCTTTTCGAAAAGTTGGTTCTGAAGCTATTACTTTTCGAATGGTACTGATGCCATTCTCTTTTGTAAAAAGGACTGTTTTAAACTTTTTGAAAACTTCAAAGATACTTTGTGAATATCATTTTGAGCATATTTAAACCCTTTCGAAACAAGGGTTTCATATTTGAAAGCCTTCTCAGAGCATCCTGTTACACAGAAAACCCTTTTTTCTTTCCTTCCTTGCGTGTTTTTAGAATTCAGCCCCAATTTTCTTCATATTTGTTCGATGGATTACACTTGAAGAGAGGGATTTTTTGCTTCTGATTCTGGTGCACTTCATCAAGCGATCAACAAGTTCAACCAAAACCCTAGATTTCGGTATTTTTCTGTGCGTTTCCTCTGTTTGTGTTTTGCAAAGTTTAATTTGGTATAAGCATTCATTGTGGGAGATTCAAGCAAAGTTTTAAATGGGGAAAGCTGAAAAATCACTGGCTACAATGTTCCCAAAATCTTCTGCTAAGAAAATTAGCAAATCCACCCCAGAAGGAAAAGCAAAAACCTCAGCTAAAAGGAAACTATTGATGGATAAAGCTGACAGGATTGAGAAAGGAAAGAAGGTTAGATATGAGGAACCCACCCCACAAATTCGCTAGTCACGAGCTGAGCTTCCTCCTCTGCCTTTGCATTTGGTACTGCCAAACCCATTCATTGAACCTCAGAAGCTAATTCCAGAGCATATTGTTGATGAGAACTTTTTCTCCAACAAACCTGAATGTCAGCTATCTTTGAAATACATTAGGGATGCCTCACTGAGCAATATCCTAACCCCTCTTCCAGAGAAAATTTATCCGCGAATGGTGAGATTATGGTACCAAAACTTGGTAAAAGTGACAGAGAAGGATGCTGATGTCCCTACTCTTGTAATTTTCATTGATGATTGCGATTTAACTGTCACTTATGAAGACATTGGAAATGCTTTGGGGATACCATTTCAATTATGTTGGCATGACAAGAAACAACCTCTTTTAGAGAAATGGCTGCACATTTAACCCAAGGCATAGTTGGAACTAGACAATCCATCATGAGGAGAGACTTAACACCTCAATTTTTACTGATGGATTCTATTTTGAGGGGATGTTTTTATGTCACTGGGCACAGCCAGGAAAGAAGGACACCAATTTTAAAGGCTCTCTTTCATTTCTCTAAGGGGCAATTCTTCAATGCCCCTATGTTAATTTTTGAAGCCATGGCTGATATTAGTACCAAGCTGAAAAAGGAGCAAAAGTTAGTTGGAATACCATTTGGTAGGATGATCACAACCCTACTAAGAGCCAAATTTGACATTGATGAGCAACAGCCATTTGAAGTTATATCTCCTCATGCTTTTGGGAAAAACGCTTAGACTACACGCCAAACCATGTTGAATAGAATGAGGGAGGAAGCGGATCTAACCCCTGCAACTTCCATTGAACCTGCCATACCTGAGCCAGCCCTGCAGCTGGCCAAGAATTTGCACCTATACCTGACCCTCCTCATTTCACCCATTTGGCTACTTCCCCCTTTACAGCCATTTCACCCATTGCACCTCAACCATCTACTTCAATTTTACCAGCCCCTACTCTGCATACCACACCCACACCTGAATCAATTAGCCAAATATTTACCTTTTTCCAATCCATCCAAGCCCAACTACAGATCAACACAGACAATCAGTCTGTGACAAATTCCCTTCTCCAAACCTTAGCCTCCACATCCCAAACAACCACCTTAGCCACTGTATCTGCTGTTGCTGACCATGCTACCCAAACAGATCCAGAGGTAATACTTTTAGATTCACCCATCCTCACTGTGTCTGATCATGCTACCCACTTTGAACCTGAGGCACTACCTTTGGATACACCTACACCCATCCTTAATGTCGCTGCTCAAGTCACCCAAACAGACCTTGAGGTCATACTTTTGGACTCCTCTTCTCCCACTGCTGGAATACCTTTGGCCCCCCACCACTCCATTCCCATTCCCAGATTTACCACTCTCAAAAGGGCTATGGAAGAGAACCCTTATATCTGTCGCGATGTCCTCAAGGAGTTAGCTGATCTGCAAGCTTACATTAGAACCCCTTATGAAGACCAGATTTAGAAATTGGAGTTGTTCATGAAATTTGAGAGAGAAAAGATGCAGGACCTACTGGGTCAAACTTTTCAGATGGTTAGGAGTGAGCAGCACAAGGTCACCATGTTGCAAGCACAGCTTGAACAGGAAAAATTGAGGGCTACTAGACTTGAAAAGTATATTGGCCTCACCAAAAAGATCAAATCTGAGGAATACACCGAGTACGCAAAACACAATCCAGAGAAGGCTAAATCGAGTTCGGACTCAATCGATTCTAGTTCTAACTCGACAAGGACTCATTCCGATCCCATTGAACCAACTTATGATACAGATTTTGACCCCAGTAATTAGATTACATTGTACATGTTTGTTTTGTGTGTATGTGATATGTACCTCTGGTTTTCTGTTAAAATTTTGTTAATTAGTAATTACTGTGCATTCCTTTTCTTTCTTCTCTGACATTATGCTTTTTGTTTGATTGCTTCTTTGCTAATGTATTTCGGACCAGTGAGGTCACTGCTCATCTTTGGTTTGGGGGTGTGGCAGCCAATAAATTAGTTAAAATCAGTACAGCCTATGATCCTAGCAGAATTTTTGAAGATTAAATAATTTCACATCTGCTGTTTTGGAGATAAAATTATTAGTTAAAAACTTTTTAAAACTGATTTTTTAGTGTAATTCCAATTCTTTCATGAAGTGAATGTCAGAAAATTTTCAAAATAAAAATTGTTGTTTTAGTAAACCTAAAAAGAGAGAAAACAGTGATGATGTATCTCAGGAAGTTGATAGAAAACTACACCCAGTGAGACTTGGGCCTGAAATGTATTCTTGGGAGATATGAATTGGCAATTTTTTCTGCTCTAGGGACTGTTTGAACCTGCTTACTATCACTAGAAGTTGCACATATCCAAGTTAAAATAGCTTGACAACAATCATGATATTAAAGACATGATGTAAGGCCTCCTTTTGGACAGTTTGAACTTCAAAAAGCCCCACCTTTTGAAACTGCCCTTGATACACACCAGTTGAGCTTTGTAAATCCAAGATTTCTTTGAAACCTCATCAACCAACCTCATCACCTCATTTAGCCTAACCCCCACTCTGAGAATTCAGAAGGTAAAGGAAAGGAAGCTGAAGAAAGGGGAGTTGGGTAACAGTTTGGTAAAAGAAGAAGAAAAATAATTGAAGGCAATGACGTATCAACAAAAGAAATGTGGCATGTTAGTAAAAGTATTAAAAAAAAAAAAAAAAAGTCATTTCATTGGAAGTTTGAAAAAGAAAGAGAAAAAGATGGCCACTTTGGCTCTGAAAATTTAAAGAAGAAGATAAAATTGTGCTGAAATAAAGAAGGTGTCCATACCACCTCCTTAGCTTGACTGACTTCTCAATTTTGAACTCTAGTCCACCCCTTTATTCTTGATAAATTTCACCCATAAGCCACATTACAACCCAAGTTAAAGTCCTTACTGATCAATGATGGATTGAGCTGTCACATGGAGATAAGAATTTGTGTAATCTATGGTGAAAAGAGCAGTGATTTCAGAACTGAAAAGCAAAGCCTATGCTCACCTTATACCCTATTTGAGGATCAGAATCGCTTTGAGCTATGTGAAATAGTACAACCCTCCTATTTGCATTATGAGTGAAAACCCTGGTAAGAGTTGAGTTTGAAATCAAATTATTTGAGGTAACATCAAAACTGAATTTTCAAATAGAAGGCAAACTTTTCATTGATTTTTCTTTTAAAGAACTTCTTGACACAAACAGAGTGAATGGTAAAAGGAATTACAGCAGAATATTAGTTTTAAACTGATGTTTTCTTAAAGATCGTGTTACAGCTTGACTGAGGCAGGTGTGAACTATCTAACTGGATAAAAGTCTGCCTTAACATAAATGCATTGATATTAACTAATTTATTGGAGAAGTTTGTGGGTACCTTCACTGAAAACCCTCAGCAGACTTCACTCCTCCACTAGCGATCACCTAGGGGTTTAAAAGGCTTGTTGCATATGCTAAATGCAACTGTGTTCCCTACAAAAGTGGCTTTTCATTCTGTTTTTAATGTTGTCTTTGCTCAGGGACTAGCAAATCTTAGGTTTGGGGATGTGTTGAAGACTGGAAAATACCATTTTCCACCCTTTAACTTGGGCCTTGATAGACCCTTGAGAGAACTAAATAAGTGTTTTAAGTGCTTGTGTTACAGTTAACAATAAAGCAGGCTTAACCATGAAAGTAGCCTAAAAGTGCCAAAAAAATGATGATCCATGTTGATCCAAAGGAAGAAAGAGAAGGACAACCTCACGAGCTGTCAAAATGCCTAAACTAAAGAGGACAAAGGCCTGGTTGTAACCTAGAAAGAGGTGTGGAGCTATTCGAACAGAAGAATGCATTACAGAGTGCTTTTCGAAAAGAATCTGAACATTTCGAAAAGAATCTGAACATTTCGAAAAGAACCTGAACTTTGCGAAAAGAACTAAAAGCTTCAGGCTTAGTTTTCGAAGAGCACCTGAACTCTTTGAAAGGACTTCTGACTTATTCAAAAAGAAGAGAACTCCTTGCGAACAGCACCAGAATTATGCGAAAAGAGCTTTAGAAGTCACAGTACCTTGCGAAAAGTTCCCCAAACTATGCGAAATGGTATTCTGAAGATTCCTAGCATCTGTAAGGGTAATTCAGTAATCTTTTGCATGCGCCCCAATGCATTTAAAAACCCAGGGACATTCCGGAAGATTCTGAGCACGAACCAAAGGCATATTCCACCCCTTGTGAGCACTCGAAGATGAAATCAATTGGCGGGAACTTTTAGAAGTTCTAACAGATTTTTGAAATACATAACAGAATTGATGCTTCTATCATCTGATTTGCTGAACTAAATCAAGCAGTTCTGATTGGCCAAAACATATCTGGATCCTTGTGCTCAACTCCCATTGGTTGATACAGATCTAACCAATTCTGATTGGTCGATACACATCTGAGCTAGACTTGGGGGAAACTATAAATAGATGAACCATTTGCCCAATTTGGGGATCCAGATTTTGAGTTTCATTTCTATTGCCTCACTTCCACTTCAGATCTCTTGTCTGAAACCTCTGTAATAGCTTAGCTTTCATATGTACTTGAGATCTGTGAGATACATTTGTAATACAAGTGAGATTTGTATTCAAGACTACAAATCCGAGAGCTGTTTAAGCTAAGTGTTGTAATTATAATGGTGAATTTGAAAAGGTTGCTGTGAACCGTATGTTCTCAATTGGATTCATGTTAAGGGTTCCTTGTGATCTCCTTATTTCATTAGATTCCTTTAGATTTACTGTTTTATAAGCAATTTCCCTTAATTCATTATCCTTGTGAGAATTGGCGTTTGTAACCTAATTTCTCACAGCATTTGTAGTGGTGTTTCTTGTTCTGAATCAAGAATTCGAATTGAAGACTATTGGATGATCAGTGTCCATTAAAATTATAGCCATAAGTTCAATTCAATTCTAATCCTTGAATTGGATTATTTTCTCTTACATCTGAGCTGGTAGCCAGATGAAGATTTGATACTTTCTTGACTGTGCTGCACTAGTTCTCATTCTGCAATCAATTACTAAGCTTAAGTCAACTATTATTTCTCCATTCTTATTAATTTTACTTCCAATTCCCCCAACTCGGATCTGGATCAATTAGTTTACATTTTACTTGTAGGTAACTTAGTTAATGTGACAAATTCAAACTCTTATCTTACTTGCTTTGTAGATAGGATTAGAGGCCAGATCTGGTAGCTCAGATCTGGAGGTTTATCATATATTTTAAATCAATTCCCTGTGGACGATCTTTTACTCACTTACATTTAAAACTTGCTACAATTGGTCCTGATCTTGCAGGCTAATTAAGTTCTTTCTGTGCTGATATTTCGTTATTCTTTTTAGTTCTCCAAATTCAGTATAATTCATCATTTACAAATCTGTTTTCAAAATACAAATAAATCATGCACACTTAGAATCAACAACACCAGGCCGCATGAAAGTCATGGCCAAGAGAGAATGAATAAACAACATCTGCAATGGGAGTTCTTCTCTCCTGCTGATGTCCTGAGCAGTATATGTTCTTTCACAGGACTTGGTCTATGAAGAGGAGTTTAGTTGCCAATTCTCTCCTTCGGATCGAATCCCCTGTGGCCTTTAAACATCTAGTTAAGGCTCGTGCAATTGTATCAATTGATGCACTCAGGGGGGGCCATATCCACATGTAGGGTTGAATGCGGCTGGGATGCCCAAAACTTCAGCAATCACGTTGGGGCTCACTAACATATCAAAGTCATCAATCAGCACCAGCAAGAAAGCTTGTCCATCCTTATCCTTCTTGACCCTGATGTGTTGATAAAACAGTTGCACTAGCCTAGGGTAGGCTAGTACTAAAATACCTCTCATCAAGGGTGCAAGGCCCACTTTATTCATAAACTGCACAGCAGGGGCAGAGAGAGGCTCCTTCTCAAAAAATGGTAGCTCAAAATCTGTCTCAGGCTCCAAAGGGATTGAAACCATGAGCTCAGAAGGGGTAGAAAACTTAGGGGTTGGTTCCTCCGCCTCCTCAACCACTTCCTTCCCCTTTTTGGGTGACTTTGAAGTCTTGGCTTTCTTAGGGGTGGTCTCAGCAGGAGCCTTATCCTTCCCCTTTCTCTTCTATGCAATCTTTGGAGCCATTTCAAACTCTATCTTCTAATATGAGAAACAGGGACTAAGATCTAAGTACCTACCCTAAAATCCTAGTGTTTGGGTTGATTTGACACACAGGGCACCGCGAGATCTCTGATCAGAGGGCAATGGATGGGGGTGATGCAAGGAACAACTCTATAGATTTGTGGAGTGAATGATGAGCTGTATGATGGATGCTGGAGGAGAGAAGGGGAAGAGCGCCCAAAGCTAGGGTTTCGCAGAGGGAAGAAGGAAGAGAATACTGGAAAAGGAGACAAGCGTGGGGTTAAAATACTTATCGCGAAGCTCGGCGCGCTTTGGAACATCTGGTCGCGGGATTGGAAATGAACCTAGCGAAGGTGTTTATTCAATCTGGATTGCGCGACAATCTCTCAGGCTGACCTTGGAGCGCGCGATAGTATGAGATGAATTCATGTGAATTGTGCGAGCGGCTCCCAGGTCTCTATTTTGGACACCCCGTGACAGCAAAGTATAAAACAAAGAGCATGTGCTCTCTGTTCTGCCCTTTTGTATATGTGTTGTGGTTAGATCCTAGGCATGACTCTCACCATGGATACCTCTAGACACATGAAAACTCAATCATTCAAGCAAGGACAAAAAAAATCAACCTCCCACATTATACATTCAACAAAAACTATCAATTAAAGAGCAGTAAGAATCAAACCAAGCATCAAAAGTTTAAACCAGATAGGTCCAGATTCAAATGGAACCACTAACAAATCCTAGAGAATATAAACAAAAGAAAGCAAGATAAATCTACCAAAAATAAAGTACATATGATACATTAATGACACACCTGTGGATTAGTCGGCAGATTTTTCAAAACAAGGCTTAAGCCTTTGACCATTCACCTTCAAGGTTCTCCCAGACTTGGGATCCTTGATTTCCACAGCACCAGATGGGGAAACATGCATGACAATGTAGGGACCTTCCCATCTGGATTTCAATTTGCCAGGAAAAAATTTAAGTTTGGAGTTAAACAACCAAACCTTATCACCAGCTATGAAACTCTTTCTCAACAGCCCTTTGTCAAAGAAAGCTTTGGACCTTTCGTTGTAGATCCTGGCATTAGCATCCGCATCCATCCTTAGCTCTTCCAATTCGGATAGCTGCAGTAACCTGTGATGACCAGCAGAAGTTAGGTCTAGATTTAAATGTTTAATGGCCCAATAGGCCCTGTGCTCTAACTCCACTGGGAGATGACAGGGCTTGCCATCGACCAGCCTGAAAGGGGACATACCAATGGAAGTCTTATAGGCAGTCCTATAAGCCCACAGTGCATCATTAAGCTTGTCAGCCCAATCTTTCCTATCAGTCCTCACTGTCTTCTCAAGGATATGCTTGATTTCCCTATTTAAAATTTCAACTTGCCCATTGGTTTGTGGGTGGTAGGGAGTAGCAATCCTATGGGTGATAGAATATTTCTTGAGCAAGCTCTCGAAATTTTTGTTACATAAATGGCTACCCCCATCATTGATGATGGCTCTAGGGGTGCTAAATCTCGAGAAGATATTCTACTTTATAAACTTGAGGACAACCTGATTATCATTAGTTCTTGTGGCAATGGCTTCTACCCATTTGGAAACGTAATCCACTGCCACTAAGATGAAATGAAACCCATTTGAAGGAGGAAAGGGGCCCATAAAGTCAATACCCCATACATCAAACAGTTCTACAACAAGGATGGGCTGCAAAGGCATTGAGTTTCTTTTGGACAGCCCTCCTAATTTCTGACATCTTTTACAGGTCTTGCAGTGTGTATTGGCATCTCTGAAAAGAGAAGGCCAATAGAACCCACACTGCAACACTTTGTCAGCTATTTTTCTCCCACTAAAATGACCCCCACAGGCATTTTCATGGCACATGGCCAGGATACTGGGGACATCACTTTCGGGAACACATTTTCGAATGATTTGGTCAGCACAATACTTGTACAGGCAAGGTACCTAACCATTTTCGTCCAATGGTTAGGTATCTTGCCTATAACTAGATAATTGATAATATGTGCATACCAAGGAACTAAAGATTGGATGGCAAACAGTTGCTCATCCGGGAATACATCATTTGTAGCAAGGTCATCAACACCTTTCTCCAACATAATTCTGGATAAGTGGTCAGCCACCACATTTTCTACACCTTTTTTGTCATTGATTTCGATGTCAAACTCCTGCAACAGGAGTATCCATCTAATCAATCTGGGCTTTGCATCCTTCTTGGACAGTAGGTACTTTAATGCTGAGTGATCAGTGAAGATGATAATTTTAGACCCAAGTAGGTAAGGTCTAAACTTGTCCACAGCAAAAACCACTGCCAAAAGCTCTTTCTCAATTGTTGTGTAGTTCAGCTGAGCTACAGCAAGTGATTTGCTGAGATATGCAATGACCACAGGCAGCTTATCTTTTCTCTGGCTCAAGACAGCACCTATTGTCAAGTCAAATGCATCACACATCAACTCAAAGGGCAGGTATAGTCAGGTGTTTGGAGTACAGGGGTAAAGGTGAGGCAAATTTTCAAAGTTTCAAAAGCCTCCAGACATTCAAAAGAAAAGTCAAAGGGCACATCATGGCAGAACAGGTGGCACAATGGTTTAGCAATTTTGTTGAAGTCTTTGATAAACCTCCTGTAGAATCTAGCATGTCTAAGGAAAGATCTGATTTGCTTTACTGTTCTTGGAGGGGGCAAATTTGCAATGAGGTCAACTTTGGCCTTGTCTACCTCAATTCCATCTTTAGAGACTACATGGCCCAACACAATTCCTTGTGTTACCATGAAGTGGCTCTTTTCCCAACTTAAGACCAAATTGGTCTCCTCACATCTTTGTAAGACCTGATGGAGGTGTTGCAGACATTGGTCAAAGCTATCCCCATAAACCAAAAAATCATCCATAAAAATTTCTAGGAATTTGTCAATCATATCAGAAAAAATGGCATACATACACCTCTGAAAGGTGGCTGGGGCATTACACAGTCCAAAAGGCGTCCTTCTGTAAGTAAAGGTGCCAAAAGGACAAGTAAAAGTAGTTTTCTCTTGATCAAGAGGGTGCACAGGGATCTGGTTGTACCCTGAGTACCCATCAAGAAAATAGTAAAAAGCCTTCCCAGCCAACTTATCCAAAATTTGATCAATAAAGGGAAGAGGAAAGTGGTCTTTTCTGGTCTCGGAGTTGAGTTTTCTATAATCGATGCAAACTCTACAGCCAGTGGTCTCCCTGGCTGGTCTCAACTCTCCAGACTCGGTTGTAATCACTGTTATGCCAGATTTCTTGGGCACCACTTGGATAGGTGCCACCCATTCAGAATCAGAAATGGGGTAAATTACCCAGGCATCCAGCAATTTAATGATTTCTTTCAGGACCACTTCCTGCATATGAGGATTCAGTTTCCTCTGCATTTCCTTGGAGGGTGTTGAGCCCTCCTCTAGATTAATCCTATGCATACAGATTGATGCATCAATCCCTCCTAGATCAGCAATGGTCCAGCCAATTGCTTTCTTGTGCTTCCTCAAAACTGTGAGCAATTCCTCCTCTTGCTCACTGGTAAGAGAAGAGGAGATAATTACAGGAAGTTTTTTGTGTTTCTCAAGGAAAGCATATTTCAATGTCTCTGGCAGCTTCTTGAGCTCCAGATCAGGGGCTTGTTGGATGGATGGCAGGATTGGTGCATTATTAGTTGGAGGAAGGGGCAGCAATGTAGGTTTCCAATTGGAATGCTGCACTAAGCCCACAGAAGACCTCAATGGGGACATATCTTCCAGCATTAAAGCTAGGCTTCCTTCCTCTACCATGTTCTAAACTTCAGTTAAATTTGTGACAATATTGCCCCACTCTAGCACAGTGGACAGTTCTTCTTCAACAACTTCTTCTAGTACATCCACTGCAAAGCATTCCTCATTGTCCAACTGAGGGTACTTTACATTGTTGTACACATTAAGCTCAACTTTCATATGTCCGAAAGTGACCTCCATGATTGAATGCATGCATGCATTGGCCCAAGAATGGTGCCAGAATAACAGGTATCGGGGATGTACTCTTGTTGCAGCCCATGTCCAAAACAAGGAACTCTGCAGGGTAGAAGAACTTGTCTACCCCCACTAAGACATCCTCCACCACTCCCATGGGTTTCCTCTTAGACCTATCAGCCGTCAATAGAACAATGGGGTGGGCTCATTCCCAAACCTAGTCAGCTGATATACACCAGTATGGCGAAAGAAGTTAACACTGGCTCCAAGGTCTAAAAGGGCCCTTCTAATCATGTGGTCTCCAATAATACAGAGAATAGTGGGTATCCCTGAGTCTTACAACTTCTCCGGCATTGTCATGGTTAATACAGAATTAACTGTATCAGTTGCAAAGACCTTTTTGGACAAATGGCCTCTAGCCTTCCTTTTCTGAGTACAAAGGTCTTTCAAAAACTTTTCATAGGCTGGGACCTATCTGATTGCATCAAGCAGGGGTAAATTTATCTTGACCTACTTAAAGGTCTCCATCATTTCCTCGATCTGTGCCTGCCCCTTATAAAAAGGGGCAGGGCCACTTAAAGCTTGAGGAAATGGCAGCTGAGGGACTGCTAGTTCCTCAGATGTAAGCCTATGACTGAACTTTTGTTTTTTTCTTTTTTCTTATTTTATTTCTTGCTGAGGCTCAACTACAGCCTTTTTATTTTTCCCTTGTTGAAGGGTAGTAGGCAATTCTTGACTCTGTGCTCTAACAAAGTCCTTATCGCTTTCACGCAACAGTTCCTTGGGAATGACCTCTCCTTGTTCCTTTCCCACCTAGTTGTCTACCAGTCTGCCAGACCTTAGGGTTGTGATGGCATTAGCCCCCTCAAAAGTTGAGGAGCCTTCTCCAATCAAATACTGGCCCTTAGGGTTGGCTACTGGCTGGCTTGGCAACCTGCCCTCCTCTCTTTTAACCAAGGCATTGGCTATTTGGCCCAGCTGTTCTTCTATTTTCTTAATGCTTTGACTGTGAGAAGTCATAGTTTAATTCAAAGGTCCAAGGCATTACAATTGGGCCAAAACCTGGTCCTCGAAAGAAGCACTCCGGGGCTGAGGTGGGGGAACTATCAATTGATTTTATTGCTGAGGCTGCTGTTGCTATTAGAAATTTGACCTTGGGGCATAACCCTGGTTAAACTGCTGTTGTGGCTTTTGAGGTAAGGCCAACATCTGTTGTGGCTGCATATAGTTATCTTGCCTCCACCGTAAACTTGGATGGTCTCTCCATTGGTAACCAGCATTTTGGTGTTGGTATCCATATGGTTGTCTATTATAGCCACCAGATTATTGTTGTCCAAATGTTTGGGCAGCAGCAGCCTGTTCCATCACATACTCCGAGTATTGCCCTGCAGATGGGCACTCTTCCACTGTGTGTTATGGGGATTGGTATATCAGACATGCCTCCATCACTTGTGCAGCCATTCTAGGCTACACCACAGTTAAAAGTTTATCAAATCTATCAGTAAGATTGGTCATCTGCATTCTCAGGTCATCATTTCCCTTAACTTCATACACCTTTTCTTTAGAAGTTTCAGCCAACCCCAGCTTAGGAGAAGGCTCTTGAACAAGTCCCATGCCTCATCAGCTGTTTTATGCATGTACGTTCCACCACAAGAGGCATCTACCATGTCTCTGCTCTTCTCATCAATCCCATTGTAGAAGCTCTAGACAAGCTGCCAGTCAAGGATCTTGTGGTGAGGACATTGTTTGAGCATCTCCTTAAATCTGTCCCAGGCTTGATTAAAATCTTCAGTTGGGGACTGGATAAAAGCAAGTATGCCTTTCCTCAACTGGTTGGTTTTGGTCTCTGAGAAAAATTTAGATAGAAATCTTGTCTAGAGGTCTTTCCAGGAAGTGATGTTGTAGTTTGGGAGAGTAGATAACCAGGTCATGGCCCTGTCCTTTAGGGAGAAAGGAAAGAGCCTTAACCTAGTGGCTTCTGGTCCCAAACCAGCAATGGAGAATGTCGTGCACAGGGCCAAGAACTGGTCAATGTGGTTGTAAGGGTCTTCCTTGCTAAGCCCATGGAAAGAGGGAAGCATTTGGATGATAGAAGTTTTGATCTCGTAGTTTCCCTGAACATCTGGGAATTGAATGCTGAATGGAGAATTGTAATCATTCGGAGCATTCAATTCCTTCAATGTTCTAGGTTGCTGTTCACCCATAACTATTGTCTCAATTTCAATAGGGGGCTCGACTATGGTGTGTCTTTGCCTTCTCGGTCTTTTACCCCTTTCTATCTCAGGGTTAGCAGGCTCTAATGTAGGACTGAGGGATCTCCTTCCTAGCATGCACACACACCAACAGCAAGGAAGACTATTCGCAGGCACACTGCACTTAACAAAATTTACAACTATCCTAATCAACTGTTATGGAATCTTCAAAGGAGAAATAAACTGAGGTTTTGAAGGTTAGAGAAGTGCAAACAGAGGTAGCTAGACTCCCAGTGTAATTCTACTCTCCTTCTCCGCTACGGTTCAGATCTGCAAGAATAATTCCAAATGTAAATCAGCAGTATCAATTATTCACAAGTACAGCTACCAATGAATAAAGAATACAAAAATATAGAGTCTACTAATAGATCAAGTTATTCCCTGGCAATGGCGCCAAACACTTGTTAGGATATTTTCAGTGCTTGCTACTGACTTTATTGGAGACAGTGATAAGAATGGGGTGAATGAAAATGAATGAAAGGTAGAGTGAAAACTATGGAGCAGCAAGCCTATAATATATACAGTCCTGCAAGATACAGGGCCTGTTGTAGCAAGTTTTGATAAGTAAGAGTTTGTCCCACAGGGAAGGTTGATCTAAAGCTCCAGTGGAGCTATCTTTAGTAGGCTCTCCAGATCTGACTACAGATCTGGCAATCCTAAATGGAAGGCAATTTACAGTCACTATAATCTAAATCCTAAGGTAACTTAATGCCTAAACTACAGAGAGGGTTAAGAAAGAGGGTGGAGTGTGAGAAAATAAATATAAAAGAGTGAGAAGTATGCTATTAGGTACAGATCTGATGGGTCTTATGGCTCAGACTCAGATCTGCTGCTATAGAAGTCCTGTCCAATGGCTACATTATCACCAAAGAGGGGAAAGGATCCAACTCACCCCTGTGCCATGATCCAATCCCTTATGGCTATAACCTATTTACTTAAATGGTCACAGACTATCCAATAGGGGAACCAGAATCCAGAGATGGGTCAGAACAAGATTATCATTGTAGGCACTACTTCATCCAGGCTACAAGCACAAGAATCCATAGGAACCTCAACCTCTAAAGTTCTGTGTGTGGGGCTAGGCCTACAAAGTGCACGAGCTTGGACACACAGGACCAGCAAGAGTTTGAGTACTAGCTTTTAAGCTTGGTTGTTCACTGTTTTAGAAAGACAGCAGTGATCCAGTCACAAGCCTACAATCTCTACAGTCAAATCAGATCTGAAATCTGATGGTGGGTCTATACAATATAGGGGAGTCTGTCTCTGTACAATCTCTCACAAGGCTACAAGCACAAGTGTAGAGATGAAGAATCTGTCTTAGTTCTATGAATAGGCCTCACCCTAGGGCTATAATCTGTCCACTTGAATGGTCATAGACTATCCATAGAGGCTATCCTCCTCACAGAGTTCTAAGACAGAATAAGAAGATTGTTGTCGCCACCATGTTCACAGGGCTACCAGCGCAAGCTCTCATGGAGTTCAGATTTAGTGCATCCTGTGGTGGGGGAAGGCCTGCAATGTGCCTAACCTGGACACACAGGTCACTTGGATCTAAATAAAATCTTAAAAGCAATCCTCCATTGCTTACAAAACAACTTAGCAATGGAGGATCTCAAGGCAGCAACCTTACACTGAATAACTCACAACAAAAACACCATCCCATATATGCAATAGATCCTATTACAAAACTCCATTAAAAACTATACCATATAATCATATAAAAGGCATAGCCAGCAAGTGCTGGACTATGGAGAGAAGGAAAAAGGAAAAAGAAAAACTCCTAAACCCTAACCTTAGCCTACTGTAATTCTACAGTCGATTTTTAGAAGAAGCACAGAAGTCAAGAACCAAAGTCGATAAAAAGTCCTTTAAACCTAAGCTAGGCTTAGGCTTATATAGTAGTTGGTTCTCTCTGAATTAGGGTTAGGAAAACCCTAATTTCATCAATGCAATTGCGGCCCATTCTTGTCCCTTGGATGCCTCGAGGTGCGTGCACAGAGATTGGAGCATTGGAGTGTGTGCCCTAATCGCTGAAGATTTCTAGATTATGCTTGCAGAAGTGGGGAGAAGTTTAGAACCCAATCCTCGCTGGGTAGAAAAGGTTTGCAGGTCTTGCCGCGTGGTAGAATTGGTGTGGCGGGATTGCTTTGACTTGAAGCTCTTACAGTCGCGAGGTTGGTACTTGGGTCATCGCAGGGATGGTTTGGTCGTCACGAGATTGGTCTTTCCATTTGAACAGTGCGAGAATTGTGCGCGCATTTCGATCCCCGATGAATCCCGCGATGATCCTCACAAAGAGAACAATATACATAGGCTTCTGGATCGCGCAAGCAGTTCTTTGAAAGTATGTGTCCCGCGGCCACTACGCGACGTATTCTTTCTGATTTGATTGAGCCCTGCGACATCTGTGCGAGGCATTCTCCTTGATCTGTTTCTGCTTTGCTGTGCCTCTGCTGCAGCCAATTCTCTGTCTGGGTTTAACCTTCACACTTCTGAGGGGCTTCTGGGTCAGCAGTAGGCTTCTTGGCATGATTAGGGGTTTATTTACAGCTGCTGCTTATTACCTACAGGATAGACTTAAAACCCGTTTATTAAATGATTAAGCGTTTAACAGAGATTAAGTTAAGGGGTGAAAAGTGGTACTTTTTCAGGTCTTAACAGTACTCATGCAGTTGTGCTCCTGCGCACGCGTAGTAATTGGTAGGGCTTCAAAGTGCGCGATATCTGCGTGAGAATAATTCTGGGCGTCTCTCTCTTCTAGGGCCACGCATGAACTCAGCGAGGTGAAATTTAGTTCAGTACACACATGGACTCGCTATATCCTTCGCGTAGCTGCTTTAAGGCTTGATCTCTGTGAGAACTTTGTGACCATAAATTCTAAGGATTTTAATCCATGAGATCTTCACGATGTCTTTACAGCTCTCCTCTTGACTGTGCATCCTATCTGTGCGAGGGCATCTTCCACTGCATCCTTAGCTTCGCGAGAGAGTTTCTTAACTCTATGAAATATTTCTATGCTCTGATGCATTGCACTTACTGTGTTTGCAGTTTCTCCATTTCAGCCAACTTCATCCGTCTGCTAGGCTTTTAGTCAATGATGACCAGCAAATGAGTCACTATGGTGAGCACTACCAGGGTGTTCCATTAGGCTTTTGTTTAGCTGTCATCTTTGCATGTCTTCTTCCTCTTCTTTGGGCTAATAAGGATGGATTTTGTGTTAAACTATACAGATTATTGCTAACTACAAATCATACTTCACAAATGATTATTAGTCTGCTTCAAGGTCTATCAAAGGATAGGTTAAGAGGTGAAACGTGATACTTTTCAGTGAATAACAGCATACAACATACAGCAGAGACAACATACAGCAAATAAAAAGACACTAAGCACTATTGCTGAATTTAAAGATTATAGAAATGAAACAATAACAAGGAAGAAAGATATGCAAACTAAGGCAGAGTCTGCTCCAACTGTAAGTTATTTGCACCCCTATTTGTTGTTGCTCCAAATCTATAAAAAAAGCCAAAAGACAACAATAGTAATTTATTCAAACAGAACAAAGACAACAAACATATCTAAATCATAATATAAAGAAAAACTCAAATAAAAAAATCCCCGACAGCGGCGCCAAAAAACTTGTTGGTTGTTTGTTTTTATGTTCTTTATTATAAAAGTGATCAAAGTATGACAGAAACAAAGAAGGGCAGAAACAAAACAAAGAGGAATAATATGGGATTAGAACACAACCACAACCTGTAAGATACAGGGTTGTTGTAGCAAGTTTTAGATAAAATAAGGGTTGTCTCATAGAGAGTTATGGAGCTAAAGGTAGTAAATCTCCATATTTGCTACATATCTGACAACTCTAAACCTAATCTATCTTAAACTAATAAAACAAGGTAAAGAGAAGGTGTTTTGGAGTTTTGCATCCATAGGTGCATAAATCCATCAAAATCTAATAAAATCATAAGATAATATAGATTAAATAAAACAGTATAACTAGCTATTCATTGCCAAAAAGAAGCTTACAATGATATAGCTCTCAAGTCTGTAGTCTCTGTAAAATTTCATGCCTCTTCAGAATGCTATTACAAAGCAATTTACAATTCAAATTAGCCCTAACTGCTTCTAAGGCTTAGCCAGCCATGCTGAGCTAAGGAGAGAAGAAAAAATAAAAAGGAAGATGACCTACACCCTAAAAAATGAGCTCACATGTTCTGTGTGTCCCATTTGTAAGGCATGCTTTGCTTGGTATATATACACATCCAAAAAGTAACTTTATGCTCTGGCCAATCGAAGGGAAGAAGAAACAAAACAATTAGGCATTGCTGACGTGCTGATTGCAATCCTTTCTCCTCAGTTGTGCTGATTGCAATCCTTGTAATAGCCTACTTTGTACTTGCATTTGAGAGCTGTGAGATACTGCTGTAACTCAAAGGAGAGTTTGCATCCAAGACTGCAAATCCGAGAGCTGTTAAGCCGTGCTCTGTAAATTGTAAAGATGAATTTTAAAAGGTTGCTGTAAACTATGCATTCTCCATTGGACTCATGTCAAGGGTTCCCTCTGATCTCCTCAGTACATTAGACTCCTTCAGATTCATTGTTTTGCATGCAATTTTCCTTGATTCATTAATCCTGTGAGAATTAGTGTTTGTAACCTAGTCTCTTACAGCATTTGTAGTGATGTTTCTTGTTCTGAATTGAGGATTTGGATTAAAGACTATTGGATGGTTTGTGGCCATTAAAGTGGACAAACCATAGCCATAAGTGTAAGCCTAATCCTTGAATTAGATTTATCTCTCTTACATCTGTGCTTGTAGCCAGATGAAGATTGGATCACCTCTATTGAGCTGCAGTTATTCTCATTAGATTTCAAAGACCAAATCAGATTTAGATATTACTTCTCCATCTTTGTTTCAATCATTCCCCCAACTCGGATCTGGATCATTTAGTTTAAATTTTTCTTTGTTTTTGGTTAGTTAAACGTGACAAATTCAAACCTCTCATCTTATAAGTTTTCTAGATAGGATAAAAAGCCAGATTTGGTAGCTCAGATCTGGAGGTTTATCTTACATTTTAGACAAATTCTCTTTGGACGATCTTTCACTCACTTACTTTTAAAACTTGCTACAATTGGCCCTGATCTTACAGGCTAATTCTCTTCTAACTGTGCTGATATTTCTTTATTTTTTTTATATAGTCTAGAGCCACTGTAATTTAGCAGCTATAAATCTGTTTTCAAAACACACATAAATCAAGCACACTAAGAAGCAACAACAATGCCAGTCCCCACAGCACACAGTAGGGGAATGTCCATCTGCAGGGCAATATCCTGAATTGGTATTGGAACATGCTGCTGCTGCGTAATCTTTTGGCCAGCAACAATCTGGTGGCTACAACAGACAGCCATATGGATACCAGCACCAAAATACTGGTTACCAATGGGGAGACCACCCAAATTTGAGGTGGAGGCAAGACAATTATATGCAGCCCCAAGAAATGTTGGCCTTACCCCAAAGGCCACAACAGCAGTTCAATCAGGGATATGCCCCTAGGTCTAATTTCAAACACCAGCGGCAGCCCCATCAGCAACAAAATCAATTGGTCTTACCCCCATCTCATCCCAGATATGCTTCTTTCGTGGACCAGGTCTTGACCTCACTGCAAAACCTGGCCGTGGCTCAGACTGTGAATTCTCATGGTCAGAGCAGATTGGCCAACTAGCGAATGCCTTAGCTAAAAGAGAGGAGGGGAGGTTGCCCAGTTAGCCAGTGGTTAACCCCAAGGGCCAATTTTTGATTGGTGAAGGATCCTCAAGCCTTGAGGGGCAGGGGGAACTTTCATTAAATTGATTCACAGAAGTGTACATGTTGGTTACTTTTGGTGTGCTTTCATTATTGGTTGGTGGTGAAAGTTATTTAACAATCAAAGACAGAGTAAAATAGGGGGTGAATCCAGCACAACTCAGAAGTCCTAGACCTGCAAGATACAGGGTCCTTTGTAGCAAGTTTTGATAAGTAAGAGTTTGTCCCACAAGGAAAGGTGATCTAGAGCTCCAAGGGAGCCATCTCTAGTAGTCCCTCCAGATCTGTCTACAAATCTGGCAGTCCTAGAAGGAGGGGAGTTTAAGGTCACTTATTCTAAGTATTTTAATATCTAGACTATAGAAAGTGTTGAGAGGATGGATGGACTGTGGAAAATGAGTATAAAAAGGGTGAGAAGTATGTTATTGAGCCAAGGTCAGAGAAGTTTTGTAACTTAGATTTAGATCTAATGTTATAGAAATCCTGTCCAGAGGCTACATTATCACCTCTGAGGAGAAAGGATCCAACCCATCACTCTGCCATGTTTCCACCCTTAAGGCTATAACCTGTCCACTTGAATGGTCACAGATTATCCCATAGGGGAGCCACTATCTAGGGATGGGTCAAAACATAACAAGTAAATCATTACAGGCACTATTTCATCCAGGCTACCAGCTCAAGAATCCATAGGGAACCTCAACCTCCAAAGTTCTATATGTGGGGCTAAGGCTGTAGGACCATGATAGCCCAGACACATAGAACCAGCAAGAGATTGAGTACAACCTTCGATCTACCTGCCCATTGCTTGAGTGAGGCTACAATCTCTATAACCAGATCAGATCCAACATCTGATGGCGGATCTATACAAATATGGGGGAGTCTGCCTCTGTACAATCTCTCACCAGGCTTCTACAAGCTCAGGTGTAAAGAAGAAGGATCCATCTTGGATCGGTGGATCAGAATCACCTTAAGGCTATAATCTGTCCACTTAAATGGTCACAGACTATCCCAGAGGTTATCCTCCTCACGGAGCCCAAAACAAAACAAGATTATCGCTGCTACCACCATGCTCACAAGGCTACCAGCTCAAGCTCCCATGGGGATTTCAGATCTAGTGGGTCCTATGGTGGGGCTAAGGCTGTAGGACCATGATAGCCCAGACACAAAGGTCACTTGGATCTGAATGGCCCTTAGAATCAGTCCTCCATTGCTTTGAAACATAGCCAAAGCGATGGCGGATCACAAGGCAGCAGCCTTGCACAGAGCATCTCACACATAAACACCAATCCCACAAAGTACAGATCCTATTACAGAACTTCCATTGATCTAATTCAAAAACACATACAAAGGCATAGCCAGCAAGTACTGGACTATGGAGAGAAGGAAAGAAAAAGAAAATTACTTACTGCTAAAAAGAAAGAGAAAGGAAAAAATGATCTGAGATGGGTTCCCAGATGCCTAAACCTAAGCTCAGGTATGGGTTTATATAGCAGTGGGGTGGCGGCACATTAGGGTTAGGAAACCCTAATTTTAATGATGCCACATGGCTTGATCCTTGGATGCCTCAGGGCACGTGCACGGAGATTTGAGCGTGGGAGTGCGTGCCCTAATCACTAAAAATACCCAAAAGGTCCTCTGCTGAAGAGATGGAAGTTTAGGGTCAGAGCTTCACTAGGTAGCTATAGTTTCCCAGACTTATCACATGGTAGCTCTTTGCTCTTCGCTAGGATGATTTGACACTGAAGCTTCAGCCGTCGCAAGGTTGCCTTGGTTTGCGCTTCAGGCAGTCGAGCGGTAGAGAGTTGCGCTCTCGCTGGATTGGGTTTCGCGAGGTTGAATAGAAAATACAGTCTCTAGTGTCGTAGGGTTGAAATTCAAGCAGTCGCGAGGTCGATCGGTCTTTGCTGGGCTGATCTTCGCGAGAGTGAATTTCAGCAGCGCGAGAACTTCGCGAGCACTTCTCTTTACTGGACTTCGAGAGTTACCTCACAAGGCTCTATTGAGTTCTAAACTGCGCGAGGCTCTATGTCTCACTTGATCTTCGCGAGATTGACTTTGCCTTTGCCAGGATGTTTTCTTTCTTGAATGGCACGAGAAGTGTGTGAGGCGTCCTTCTTCTGATAATTGCATCCCGCAGCGACTGCGCGAGGAATCTTCTGAAGCTCTCTCTCCTCAGTCATTCTGAGCGAACTGCACGAGATTGAGAGAGGTCTGCTTTGAACTGTGCGACACTGTGCAATGTGTTCTACTCTTGAGCTTTGCGAGAGCTGCACGAGTTTGAGTTTCTGAAGCTCTTCAGTCACTCATCTGCACGAGAGGTTGCTGTAAAGTCTTGGGAAGCTCAGTTGAACTGCGCGAGGCATATTTCTCCTGAATCCTCTAAAGCTTGGGTCAGCTGTGCGAGGCTTATTTCAGGTCTGGATTCAGAGTTCATTCTTCTGAGGGATATCTGGTGCCAAAGCAGGCTACTTAATAGGATTCCTGGCCTTATTTCACTGTTGATTATTACCTACACAAAACACTTAACAAGAACTTATTAGGTGGCTAAGGGTCTAATCAAAGTTAAGGGTTGAAAAGTGGTACTTTTCAGGTCTTAACACACCCCCAAACCTAATCTTTGCTAGTCCCTTAGCAAAGCTACATTAAATATACTCTAAAAATTAAATGCAACTTTCATAGGGAGCACGGATACATTTAGCATATGTGCCAAGCCTTTTAAACCCCTAGGTGATCCCTAGTGGAGGAGTGAAGTCTCTTGAGGGTTTTCAGTGAAGACACCCACAAACTTCTCAAATGAAAGAGTTAATAAAAGTGCAATGTCATCCAATGAGCAGTTAAGGAATCAGATTTAGTCTACTCTTGAATCAGTACACATAAAAGAAATTTAATTCATTGGTTGCACAGTAACTTAAACAACATAAACTCTCATGATTGCACAACATTTCCAAATAGTTTGCAATCACAGAAAACTGCACAAGTGTGTGTCAGCACTGAGCTTATCCTTATGTCAAAAAATTAGGTTAAGGTCATACATAATGCATTCAAGTTCAGACCCAAAAGAAAACTTTGCAGGGTATACTCTCATAAAGGTTTGTTGAGGGGTTCAGTTTCTCACAGGCTCAAGAGCAGGTACATCCCCCAACTGGGTTTGTAAGCATGAGCATAGGCAGAGTTCTTAAGTGCTGACATCATTGTCAGTTCCTCACCATAGATTGGATAATTCCTTATCTTCACATGACAGCTCACTCAACTTTGGATCACAAGGGCTTTTAACTGGGCTATAATGTGGCTTATGGAGTAGGGTTAAAAAGAATGGAAGGTTGAAAAGGGGTTCCAATTTGAGAAATCGAGGTCATGAGGTGGTTCATGACTTCACCTTCCATAATTCAGCTCCCTTCATCTTCTTTGAGATTTTCCGATTTGAAGTGATCAGTTTCTCTTCTTGATTTTGATTTTCCAATGAAAGTTCCTCTTGACTTCTCTCTTATTGCCCTTCATTATTATTTTTGTTTCTTTTTACTGGAGTTTTCTTCTTTTTATTTTGTTTTTGCTTTTCAGAAATGCCACCATATTGTCAGTTACCATACTGCCAGATTTTTGAGATCCTTCTTCTCCATTCACCTAATGTTGACCATAGCTAGTCCATCTTCAACTCTTTCTCCTTTACCTTCTGAATTCTCAGAGTGAGGGTTGGTGGAATCAGGTTCATAGGTTCAGGTTCAAGTACTCAGGTGTATTTTGAAGAAATTTAGGATTTAAAGCTCAAAGGGGGTATGGACAAGGGCAGTTGCTTTAGGATTGGTCTTTTTAGGCTCAAACTGTCCAAGGAAGGCCTTGATCCTTTCCTAGGTCTCATGAATACTGTCAGTTGTTTCAACTTGGAGTTACCTAACTTCTAGTGAGCACAATGACTCAGCCAGTCCTTAGAACTAAAAGAAATTCCTTAGTTACTCCTCAAAGAACAGAAAAATTTTGTAGGCCCAATTCTCACTGGTTATGGTCATCCTTTGAACTTTCAAGTATGTCCTCACCTTTTTCTCTCTCTAATGATTCACTAAGTGCTGATACGAGTAGGTTTCCTTGGTGATATTATCATGGAAATGTGGAATATTAGAAGTTTATATTGTCCAAGGTTTGCATAAATTTTAAACTTCTTAATTTCATGATTCTTAAGTGAACAGAGGTCCATTTCCATATTGCTCAGATGAGTCTGCTGTACTTATGTTAACTATTCCATTCGCAGGGTCTGCCTGCCATACCCCCAAACCTGTGAGGAGCAGTGTCCTCACTGGTTCAAAGTGAATGGGCAGCAGAACTAATGAGGCTAAATGAAAAGGAAAGAAAAGGGAACAAAACACACATAGGCAAAGAAAGATTGTAAAGACAGGGGAAAAGTCTATGATAATTTAGAAATGTACAAAATACAAGAGAACAGTTGTAAAAGAAACAGAGAAATTCCTAGGTACAATCTAGTTAGAATCTGTCTTAAAACTTATCTCATCCCATCTTCCTTGCATGCTCTTGCAGGAGAGCCTCTTCTTCTTTTTTCTTTCGTTCCCTCTCTGCCTTTCTTTGCTCGGGAGTTTTGGGTATGGTTGGAGCCCGGACCCTCATTTTTCTCTTCTTGTATTCAGGAGGGATCTCCAAAGATTTAGCAGTGGTTGGCTCAGGGGGTTTGGTGGGAGATTTTCCTTTGGGGCCCTTGCCTTTGGAGGCTTGCCCTTGCTGAGGTAGAGGGGGAATAAGAGCTGATTGGGCTTGTGCTGGCTCAGGAGGGGCAACGAGGGAGTTAGCTTGGGCTTGCACCTGAGACAGGAGAGGACTTTTCCCTTTTTTTGGTTTAGGGGGAGCCACAGGAGATGGATCTGGTAATTTGACTGTAGGAATGGCAGGGCTCTTCCCTTTCACGGGCTGGCTTAGTGGTGGTGCTTCCTCAGACTAGGCAGATGTTTCTTTTCCAATTTTCAAAGAGCGACTTGGGGGAGTAGTCCTCTTTGCAGTAACTTTCCTTCGCTGAGGATAGGATTGTACAGCAGGGCCAGATGAAGGAGCAGCAACAGTAGGTTGGGCACTGGGATCCGTAGGTGGTGCAGCATCAGAGTCGGAGTCAGTAGGAAAGAGCTCAGTAGGGTCCAATCCAAGGGTAGCAGCAGCATGTCTGTGTTCTTCTTTGGAAAGTAGGCGCCCATGGGGATCATCCTGAGCAGAAGCTCTAGTGACCTTTGGAGGTGGGGATGGAGGGGCTGGCCTTTTGCCTTTTTAGGCTGCAGTGGCTCTTTTAGAAATGGGCTTTTTCTTGGAAGGGGTGCATTTTCTTTTGAGAGCAGGAGAGGGAATAGGGGCACCGAGGAGGAGCAGAATCGCAGCAGAGCAACAAGTCAGGTTGGTACTGCTGTATGAACCGCAGAGGCATTTGAGGAGGAACAGGAGGAGCTACCGGAGTGGGGGTTGTGGGAGTTGGGAGAACAGATTGTGTAGGGGTTGGGGTAGGGGCAGTGGAAGAAGATGGGCCTGGTTGTGTGGAAAAAGATGGGGCCTCAAGGGGAGCGGTGGTGATGGGGGTGGCCTATATAGGTTAGGACAGTAGGAAAGCAACTCTCTGTCCCAAGATTTCAATTTTCTTGTTAGCCCACAGGAGATTGGTATCTGCAAGCTCCTTACTGAGTCGGGTGATCTCCTGAGCATTGTTCAATTTTTTCTCTAATAGCCTGTTGTGCTTTTTCACCCTCTCTGCATTGGCCTTTTCAATCTCGAGTCATTCGTAATTGCCATCGCAGCCTTGTTCGCATTTGATGTCTCCAAAATTGCCTCCCACCCTTTGGAAATATCTCTCAGCTGCTCGTGGTGAGCAAGCTTCAAGTCACTAAGTTTCTGCAACAAGGGGTATTCGATGGCTTGGCGGAGTTGGGCCATGCCATTGAGAACATCCCTCTTGATATAGGGATTGTCCCTCATGGAATGGAGGAAGGTGAAGTAAGGAGGGGTGTAGTAGGAGTGTCTGGGCAAGATTGGTAGAAATGGAGTGGAAGGAGGAGATGGTGATGGATCCTGGGGGAGAAAAGTGGGGGTTGTAGAAATGGTTGGGGTGGTCTGGGTTGAATGGTCAGTGAATTTGGGAGGGGGTGGTAGAAGAGGGGGAATGGAAGGTATGGGTGGAAAGTGAAAGGAAGGAAGGGCAGCGGATGGGGATGGTTCAAGGTAAGGGAAGAAGGGGATGGTGAAGGGTTGAAATGGAAGGGGTGGGGGGGCAAATAGGGGGTGGAATGGGAAAGGTGGATGGGAAAGGAATGGGGTCAGTTTGGGTAGAAGTGTTGGTAAATTGAGGGGGAGGTAGTATTAGAGGGGGAAGGATAGGTAGAGAGGGAAAGGAGTGGTCGGGTATGGTATCATGGAGGAGGAAGGATGGAGGTAAGTTAATGTGGGTGGGGTCTGTTGGAAGAGGGGGGTTAGAGGTGGAAGGGGATTGGGTTAATGGGGTGGTAGGAGGTTGGGTTGGGATTGGTGGGTTTGTCAATGTGTGAAGGGTGGATTGTATGGTGGTTATGTTAGTTTGCATTTGGGCTTGGGTCTGTGTGGTGTTGGACAGTTGGGTTTGGAGGTCATGTATGACGGAAAGGATATGAGTAAGGGTATCTGAGGTTGGTTGAGGTGGAGTATGAGGATAAGAAGGAACAGGTTGGAAAGGGGAAGTGGGAGCATGATGGAAAGTGGTAGGGGGGGAGGGTGAAGGGTCTGGCGAATGATGTGGTGAAGGGAGAGGAGACTCTGGGAGAGGGATGTGTTGGGTGGGCAAGGTATCAAGCAAGGTGGTCATGAAGGCTTGATACCCTGAAGTGGTGGCTAGGTTAAAGTCCAGGTCATGGAGATGTGGGACTAAGGGTTGGTCAATAAGGGGTGTGTCTGTGGGAAGGACAGGGGAGGTGGAAGTGGGTAAAGATGAGGCAGGGGTAGTGTGAGAGGTTTTCTTTTAAAGGTAGGTTATCAAGGGAGGGCTGTCAGGGTGTGGATCAGATGATATGGGAGAGACTGGGGCTGTGTATGGAGGTATGGTGGGTGAAGGTGGAGTGTTGTCCTGGGGTTCAACACTTTCTTCCCAGGTACGGATTATAGTGGGAGGTGGAATGGAAAAAGGAGATAAAAGAGGGAAAGGGAGAGATGGAATGGGTGAAGAAGGTAGTGGAGAGGCAAGTGTGGTGGATGGAGGGATTGGTGCAGAAGCAGAGGTGACAGAAGCTCGCGCCACCTTCTTTGGTGGTTTTAGCCTTCTTTTGGGGGGGTGGCCTTTGCCCAGCAGCTCCTCTCCCCGCCGAGACATTCCGAGCTTCACCTTCTTCTTCTTCCTGGGATCCATTAGACTTCACTGATCCCCCATTGTCTTTGGGGAAAAGTGGTGGGAGTGAGGACAGAGATAACTCCCATCGGTATCTCTGCATCTCCTCCTCGAAGTAATTTGGTGATGAGTCATCCATAGGGGAGAGTGTGGACCTTCTTTTGCAGCCCAAGCTTCACCATCATGTCTTTCATGGCTTCAAAAATCAACCATACAGCATTAAATCCGTGGCCCAGAGAGAAAGAGTAAAGAGCATCAGCAATTGGTGTCCTCCTTTCTTGCTGATGGCCAGAGCAGTAGATGTTCTTCCTTAACACTTGATCGATGAACAGCAGCTTGGGATCCAAATCCCTTCTTCTGATGGAGTCCCCTGTGGCCTTCAAGCCTCTGGTAATGGCTTGGGCAATGGTATCGAGAGAGGCACTCACAGGGGCACCATATCCGCAGTTGGGATCAAAAATGGCCGGGATGCCCAAGACTTCAGCAATTAAATCTGGGCTAAGCAACATCTCAAAATTATCAACTAACACGAGGAGGCCTGGCTATCCCTGTGTGTCTGGTCTGACCCTAAGGTGTTGGTAAAAGAGTTGCACTAATCTAGGATAGGCTAGTGCAGGAATCATTTGCATCAAGGGGAACAAACCAGCCTTGCGCAAGAACTCGATGGCAGGTGCTGACAATGGCTCTGATTCAAATAAAGAGATATCAAAAATGGCTTTAGGCTCTAAGGGAATGGAAATGAGGAGCTCAGAGGGTGTAGAATAATCAGGTGTTGGTGCAGCCACCTCAAGAACCACCTCCTTCCCTTTGTGTTGAGCCGTAGAGGGCTTGGCTTTCTTAGGGGTAGGCTCCACAGTGGCCTTGTCCCTGGCTCTCTTCACAAGTGCGCTTTTAGGAGCCATCACAACTCTCCTTGGTGAGTGTGCAGTTAAAATTTTGAAAGGAAAAACCAGGAGCTGAGTCTAACCCTAAAAGTTAGGGTTCTATTCAATTGGACGCACGATGGATCTCAAGAGCTCTTAGCAGGGGGCAACTATTGATGGAAGCTTTAAGAACAAAAATCCAGAATTTCAAAGTGAACAATGAACAATAGACAGGATGCTGGAGGAGAGAGGTTGAGAGGAGTGGGAGCTAGGGTTTCGCTGGTAGGAGAGGAAAGAGAAAGCAGTAAGGAAAAGTAGCGCGGGGTGGGATTTAAATATCGCGAGGCTCGGCGTGCTTTGAAAATGTCCGCTCGCAGGCTGGGAATGAATGGATCGCGAGATTAGATGTTCCTTTAAACTGCGCGAGGCAGCCCACCCAGTTATATCTGAAACTCGCGACAACAAAACAGAGTAGTTCTTTATGAACTGCACAAGAGGGGACCAAACCCATTATTCAAAACCCCGCGATGGCTTAACCGAGTTAGAATTCACTCACCCATGAGTCAGCTGTTTGACCCTGACTTTATGGGTGGATTCTCTCACAAACTCTCTTCCAGGGACACCCCCAAGCATTATAAAGCATTTACAAATTCCCACATTTTCCAGGCATTAAATTCAGACATCATGAAAAGCATTCAAATACTACATTATCATTCAATCACTTGAAATTATCAAACAAAGGGAGTTGGTATAAAAGTAGGCATTAAATCACTAAACTCAAATTCCAACAAGATTGCTAACGATTCCTATCAACTGTAGAATACATATCATACAACGGTGCACAGTTCTTAATCATTAATTTAATG
Organism: Chloranthus sessilifolius; assembly: GCA_021018995.1. NCBI lineage: Eukaryota > Viridiplantae > Streptophyta > Magnoliopsida > Chloranthales > Chloranthaceae > Chloranthus > Chloranthus sessilifolius. The sequence goes on from CM037596.1 coordinate 49,481,934, forward strand.
AAAGATCCCCCTCAGGGTTGGAGGATCCTTCACCAATCAAAAATTGGCCCTTGGGATTGACCACTAGTTGACTGGGCAACCTTCTCTCTTCTCTTTTGACTAAGGTGTTCGCTAGTTGTCCAATTTGTTCTTCCATCTTCTTGATTCTCTGACCATGAGAGTTCACAGTCTGAGTCAAGGACCCCAGGTTTTGCAGTGATGTCAAGACCTAGTCCTCGAAAGAAGTATTTCTAGGTTAAGAAGGGGGTAAGACCAACTGATTTTGCTGCTGATGGTGTTGGAAGGTAGACCTAGGGGCATTCCCTTGATTGAACTACTGTTGTGGCCTTTGTGGTAAGGCCAACATCTGCTGGGGCTGCATGTAGTTGTCTTGCTTCCACCTCAGATTTGGGTGGTCTCTCCATTGGTAACCAGCATTTTGGTGTTGGTATCCATATGGCTGCCTATTGTAGCCCCCAGATTATTGTTGGCCATAAGATTGAGCAGCAGCAGCATGTTCCAACATCAATTCAGGAAATTGTCCTACAGATGGACATTCCTCCACTGTGTGTTGTGGGGACTGGCATATCAGACATGTCTCCACCACTTGAGCAGCCCTTCTGGGTTGTATCACAGTCAATAATTTATCAAACTTCATAGAGAGGTTTGCCATCTGCAGTTGCAGGTCATTGTTCCCAGACACCTCATAAATTTTTCCTTTTGATCCAGCAGCAGGCCCCACCTTTGACTTAGATTCCTGACTAGTTCTTGCCAGGGATGGCATTTGAAAAGCATTCTCACTAATCACCTCAAACAATTCCCATGCCTCCTCAGCAGTCTAGTGCATGTAGGATCCACCACAAGAGGCATCGACCATATCTCTATTTTTCTCATCAATCCCATTATAGAAGCTTTGTACAAGCTGCCACTCATGGATCTTGTGGTGGGGGCATTGTTTGAGCATCTCTTTAAACCTATCCTAGGACTAGTTAAAATCCTCAGTTGGGGATTAAGCAAACGCAAGAATCTCTTTCCTCAACTGGCTAGTTTTGGTCTCAGGGAAGAACTTGGTTAGGAATTTGGTCTGCAGGTCTTTCCATGAAGCAGTGCTATTGTTGGGAAGAGTGGTCAGCCAGGTACTGGCCCTATCCTTCAGAGAGAAGGGAAAGAGTCTGAGCCTAGTAGCCTCAGGTCCCAAACCAGTGATATTAAAAGTGGTGCACAAGGCCAAGAACTAGTCAATATGCTTGTAAGGGTCCTCTTTGCTAAGCCCATGGAAAGATGGCAGCATCTAGATGATTGAAGTTTTTATCTCATAGTTCCCCTGAACATCAGGGAATTGAATGCTGAAAGGGGAGTTATAGTCATCCGGAGCATTCAACTCCTTGAGGGTTCTGGGTTGTTCTTCACCCATAATTGCTGTCACGGATTCACTTGGGGGCTCCCCTGTGGTGTGCCTGTCTCTTCTAAGTCTCTTTCCCCTTTCTAACTCAGGGTTAAGAGGCTCTAAAGCAGGGCTGAGGGATCTCCTCCCTAGCATACAAGCACACCAACAGCAAGGAAAGCTTCTTGCAGGCACATTGCAAAAGAATAATTATACACTAACAAATTTGTCTATCTAGTTTAGAGCTATTCAAAGAATACATTTAAACTATCCTAGATACTGCTAGAAAAAAAAAAAAAATTTTAAGAAAGATAGACAGAGCTTTAAAAGTCAGAGAGTTTGCAAATAGAGGTAGCTAAGCTCCAATTGCAGTCCAACTATCCTTCACTGCTGCTGTCTAGATCTGCAAGAAAGGTTCAAAATTATGTCAGCAGTATCAATTATTCACATGTGCAAAAAATACTAAGAATACAAAAACTAAGGGTCTACTAATAGATCATCCTTCCCCGGCAACGGCGCCAAAAAACTTGTTGGTTACTTCTGGTGTGCTTTCATTATTGGTTGGTGGTGAAAGTTATTTAAAAATCAAAGACAGAGTAAAACAGGGGGTGAATCCAGCACAACTCAGAAGTCCTAGACCTGCAAGATACAGGGTCCTTTGTAGCAAGTTTTGATAAGTAAGAGTTTGTCCCACAGGGAAAGGTGATCTAGAGCTCCAAGGGAGACATCTCTAGTAGTCCCTCCAGATCTGTCTACAGATCTGGCAGTCCTAGAAGGAGGGGAGTTTAAGGTCACTTATTCTAAGTATTTTAATATCTAGACTACATAAAGTGTTGAGAGGATGGATGGAGTGTGGAAAATGAGTAGAAAAAGGGTGAGAAGTACGTTATTGAGCCAAGGTCAGAGAAGTTTTGTAACTCAGATTTAGATCTGATGTTATAGAAATCCTGTCCAGAGGCTATATTATCAACTCTGAGGAGAAAGGATCCAACCCATCACTCTGCCATGATTCCACCCTTAAGGCTGTAACCTGTCTACTTGAATGGTCACAGATTATCCCATAGGGGAGCCACTATCCAAGGATGGGTCAAAACATAACAAGTAAATCATTGCAGGCACTATTTCATCCAGGCTACCAGCTCAAGAATCCATAGGGAACCTCAACCTCTAAAGTTCTATATGTGGGGCTAAGGCTGTAGGACCATGACAGCCCAGACACATAGAAACAGCAAGAGATTGAGTACAACCTTCGATCTAGCTGTCCATTGCTTGAGTGAGGCTACAATGGTCCAGTCACCAGCCTACAATCTCTATAACCAGATCAGATCCAACATCTGATGGCAGATCTATACAAATATGGGGGAGTCTGCCTCTGTACAATCTCTCACCAGGCTTCTACAAGCTCAGGTGTAAAGAAGAAGGATCCATCTTGGATCGGTGGATCAGAATCACCCTAAGGCTATAATCTGTCCACTTAAATGGTCACAGACTATCCCAGAGGTTATCCTCCTCACGGAGCCCAAAACAAAACAAGATTATCGCTGCTACCACCATGCTCACAAGGCTACCAGCTCAAGCTCCCATGGGGATTTCAGATCTAGTGGGTCCTGTGGTGGGGCTAAGGCTGTAGGACCATGATAGCCCAGACACACAGGTCACTTGGATTTGAATGGCCCTTAGAATCAGTCCTCCATTGCTTTGAAACACAGCTAAAGCGATGGCGGATCACAAGGCAGCAGCCTTGCACAAAGCATCTCACACATAAACACCAATCCCACAAAGTACAAATCCTATTACAGAACTTCCATTGATCTAATTCAAAATCACATACAAAGGCATAGCCAGCAAGTGCTGGACTATGGAGAGAAGGAAAGAAAAAGAAAATTACTTACTGCTAAAAAGAAAGAGAAAAGAAAAAATGATCTGAGATGGGTTCCCAGATGCCTAAACCTAAGCTCAGGTATGGGTTTATATAGTAGTGGGGTGGCGGCACATTAGGGTTAGGACACCCTAATTTTAATGATGCCACATGGCCTGATAATGATCCTTGGATGCCTCGGGGCACGTGCACAGAGATTTGAGCATGGGAGTGCGTGCCCTAATCAATGGAAATACCCAGAAGGTCCTCTGCTAAAGAGATTGAAGTTTAGGGTCAGAGCTTCGCTAGTAGCTGTAGTTTCCCAAACTTGTCACGTGGTAGCTCTTTGCTCTTCGCTAGGATGATTTGACACTGAAACTTTAGCTGTCGCGAGGTTGCCTTCATTTGCGCTTCAGGCAGTCGCGCGGTAGAGAGTTACGCTCTCGCTGGATTGGGCTTCGCGAGGTTGAATAGAAAACACTATCTCAAATGTCACTGGGTTGAAATTCAAGCAGTCGTGAGGTCGATCGGTCTTCGCTGGGCTGATCTTCGCGAGAGTGAATTTCAGCATCGCGAGCACTTCTCTTTACTGGACTTTGCGAGTTACCTCGCGAGGCTCTATTGAGTTCTAAACTATGCGAGGCTCTATGTCTCACTTGATCTTCGCGAGATTGGCTTTGCCTTCGCCAGGATGTTTTCTTTCTTGAATGGTGTGAGAACTGCGCGAGGCGTTCTTCTGATAATTGCATCCTGTGGTGACTGCGCAACAGTTGTGCGAGGAATCTTCTAAAGCTCTCTCTCTTCAACCGTTCTGAGCAAACTGTGCGAGATTGAGAGGTGTGCTTTGAACTGCGTGACACTGTGTGATGTGTTCTACTCTTGAGCTTCGCGAGAGCTGTGCGAGTTTGAGTTTCTGAAGCTCTTCAGTCACTCATCTGCGCGAGAGGTTGCTGTAAAGTCTTGGGAAGCTCAGTTGAACTGCGTGAGGTATATTTCTCCTAAATCCTCTAAAGCTTGGGCCAGCTGTGCGAGGCTCATTTCAGGTCTGGATTCAGAGTTCATTCTTCTGAGGGATATCTGGTGCCAAAGCAGGCTCCTTAACAGGATTCCTGGCCTTATTTCACTGCTGATTATTACCTACACAAAACACCTAACAAGAACTTATTAGGTGGCTAAGGGTCTAATCAAAGGTTAAGTTAAGGGGTGAAAAGTAATACCTTTTAGGTCTTAACAGTACATTTTGTATGATATGAACTTTAGTGTGGTTTGTTCTTTTTACTGTTTATAGGAATCCTTAGTGCATCATCGGAGTCTGAGTCTGTATGCCTGAATTTTCCTACCTATTTTCATTCTTATTCCCTTTGAATTGATGATTGTGATTGAACAAAGGATGGTGGTACTATTTTGATAATGTGAATGCTATTTGAATTTGATATTTTAATTAAATGCTTTTTGAGTAATTACATGATTAATTGTTGGGGAAGCAGGGAGAGTCCTATTTAGAATGACTAAAGGTGTCCCTGGAAAAGAGAATGTGAGAGAATCCACCCACAAAACATAGGAAAATGACAGACTAATGGGTGTGTGATCCTTATCACTATTTTAGCTGTCGCGAGGTTCTGAGAAATAGGCATGGTTTCTTCTCGCGCAGTTCATAAGATGTTATCCTGCTAAGCTGTCGCGAGATTCAATACAATTGTGTGGACTCTCTCGCACGATCCAAATTAAAGTCCAATCTCGCAACCCACTCCTTCCAATCTAGCGAGCTGACATTTTCAAAGCGCGCCGAGCCTCGCAATTTATATAATCCAACCACCCGCTGCTTTCCTTTTCTATTTTCTCTTTCTTCTCCAGCCAGCGAAACCCTAGCTCTAACTCCCATTAATCTCTCTCCTCCAGCATCCATTTTACAATCCATCATTCACCTTCTAATTCTAAGGATTTGCTCCTACATCCTCCATCACCAGTTGCCCTCTGATTAAAGCTCTCACGGTCTTTCGTGCATCAGATTGAACAGAACCCTAAGTTTTAGGGTAAAACTCAGCTCTCAACCTTTGCTTTTCATTTTTTCAAACTACACATTCACAGAGGAGAAGTTCAATGGCCCCTAAGAGTGCACCTGTGAAAAGAGCAAGGGATAAGGCCCCTGTGGAGCCCACTCCCAAGAAGGCCAAGTCCTCAATGGCGCCGCAACAAGGGAAAGAAGTGGTTCAGGAAGTGGCTACGCTAACACCCGATTACTCTACACCCTCTGAGCTCCTGACTCCCATTCCCTTAGAACCTTAAGCTATTTTTGACCTATCTTTCTTTGAAATGGAACCTCTGTTAACCCTTTCCATTGAGTTCATGCACAAGGCTGGTTTGACCCCCCTGCTACAAGCCATCCCTGCACTAGCCTACACTAGACTAGTGCAACTCTTTTACCATCACATTAGGGCTAGACCAGACCACCGTGGGCAGCCAGGCCTCCTTGTGTTAGTTGACAATTTTGAAATGTTACTCAGCCCTGAGTTGATTGCTGAAGTGATGGGCATCCCTGCTAGTTTTGACCCCAACTGTGGATATGGCCCCCCTGTGTGTGCCCCCATTGATACCATTGCACAGGCCCTTACCAGAGGATTGAAGGCCACCAGGGATTCCATCAGGAGAAGAGCCCTAGACCCTAAACTTCTGTTCATTGATCAAGTTCTGCGAAAGAACATTTATTGTGTCGGCCATCAGCAGGAGAGGAGGACACCAATTGCTGATGTTGTTTATTCCTTTTCTCTGGGCCACGGATTCCATGCTGCCTGGTTGATTTTTGAGGCCATGAAGGATATAATGATGAAGCTAGGGCTGAAGAAAAAGCTCCACACTCTCCCCTATGCAAGGCTCATCACCAGATTACTTTTGAGGGGAGGGTACAAGATACCAGTAGGGGAGTTAACCATTGACCTCACCCCTACAATGGGGGATCAGCAGGAGTCTACTGGATCCCCAAAAGAAGAAGAAGAAGGCTGAGGCCCAGGTTGCCACAGAGCAAGGAGAGGAGACTGCTGTTGCTAAAGCTCCTGCTCCCAAAAAGGTGGCTAAAACTCCTGCTCCCAAAAAGGTGGCTAAAGCTCCTGCTCCCAAGAAGGTGGTGCAAGCTCCTGTCACTACTGATTCTGCTACAATACCTCCATCCACCACACCTGCCCCTCCATCAGTTTCTTTGCCTATTCCATCTCTCCCTTTCCCTCTTTTGTCTCCCTTATTTGTACCCACTCCAGATTTCCCTATGATTCGTTCCTGGGAGGAAGACATTGACCCCCATGACAGCCCTCCCCTGATATCCTACATTAAAAAGAAAACCTCTCACATAACCCCTGCCATATCCTTACCTAAACCAACCACCCCCATCATTCCCACAGAAACCCCACATATTGACCAAGACACAGTCCAAACCATCCCTACTTCACCTCCACTCACAGACCTTGACTTTAACCTCACCACTACTTTCGAATATCATGCCTTTATGACTACATTTCTTAACACCATGCCAACCCATGATATCCCTCTCCCTGATTCCCCACTTCCTTCCCCACATCACTCATCAGACCCTCCATCTCCTCCTCCTACAACCTTCCATCATGCCCCTACTTCCCCTTTCCAACTTGTTCCCTCTTCTTCTCATACTCCACCCCAACCAAACTCTGACACACTTACACATATCCTTTTCCTAATACATGACATTCAAACCCAACTATCAACCACAACACATACCCAAGACCAAATGTAGACTGGCATCACCAACATCAAATCCACCCTTTAAACATTGACAAAATGACCCATCTCTGCACAAACACCTCCTACCCCACAAATCCAGTCCCCTTCCACCTCTAACCCCACAGTGCAACCAGATCTTCCCCTCATTGACTTAACTACAACCCTCACCCTCCAAGACACCATACCCCACCACTCCTTCCCCACTCTACCTATCCTTCCCCTACTCATTTTACCCCACCACATTTTACCAACCAATCAACCCAAACAGACCCCATTCCTTTCCCATCCACATTTTCCATCCACCCACACACACTTTTGGCTCCACCATTACCATTCAGACCCTTCCCCATTCCATTTTACACTTACCCAGAACCACCCACCTTCAGTGACCCCACTTCATTTGCTTTTCCACCCATGCCCTCCATTCCACCTCTCATATTACCTCCTCCTACATTCTCTGACAACTCGACTCAAACCGACCCAGAACTTTTTACCCAGCCCCCACATGTGAATGTCCTCCCTACCACTTTAACCCTATAGGACCAATAACCTTCTACTTCTTCCACTCCCTTTCTCCCTATCCTACCAAGACATTCCTATTGCACCCCTCCTTACTTCACTCTTCTCCATGCCATGAGGGACAATGCCTAATTGAGTGCCCTTTGCTGCAGAAGTTGAGTGACCTGAAGCTTGCTCACAGGCAGAAGCTGAGAGATATTTGAAAGAGGTGGGAGACAATTTTGGAGACCCTCAATGACACAAAGGCTTATGCAACTTACTATAAACTGAATGCGGAGATGGAGAAAGCCAATGCCCAGCGAGAGCAAACAAGAGCCCGGATGTATGAAAAGAAACTTAACAATGCTCAAGAGATCCACAGGCTCACTAAGGGGCTTTCTTATGCCAAACTCCTTTATGCTAAGAAACAGATTGAAATTTTGCAAAAAAGGATTGCATCTCTATTTGGCCAACCAATTCAGGCCACCCCTCTTGCTACTGAACCCCCTGAGGCCCCACCTTCCACACACCCCGGGCCATCTTTTTCCATCCCCCCTGCTCCTACATCTACATCTCCACCTCCTCCACCTCCTACTCAAGCACCTCCTCCACCTCCTGCTTCAGTGCGTCCCCCTGCTAAATCTCCTGCACCCAAGAGAAAAAGGGTTGCTCCCAAGAAACCTTCTCCCTCCAAAAGAGGCACTACTACCCAAAAAGGGAAAAAGCCTGCACCGCCATCCCCACCTCCAAAGGCCACCAGAGCTTCTGCTCAAGATGACCCCCATGGTCGGTTGCTTGTAAAAGATGATCGCAGACAAGCTGTTGCAGCCCTTGGATTGGACCCCACTGCTCTCTTTCCCTCTGATTCCGATTCTGACTCTGCACCACCTGAGGCTCCACGTGCTCCAAGTCCTGTTGCTCCTCCTTCATCAGACCCTGCTCAGCAAACTAATCCTCAGAGAAGGAAAGTTACAGCTAAGAGGACTACTCACTCTGCTGCCTCTATAAAAATTAGAAAAGACCAATCTGCCCAGTCTGAGGAGGCACCACCACTGAACAAGAAAGATAAAGGCAAGAGCCCGGCTGTCCCTCCTGAGCCAGAAAAAGTAATATCTCCTCTTATTCCCCCTCAGACTCAGCAAGGGCAAGGCTCAAAAGGGAAGGACCCCAAAGGGAAGAGTCCCAAAGGAAAGAGTCCCATCAAATCACCTGAGCAAACCAAAGACAAATCCCGAGTGATCCCTCCTGCACCAAAGGCCCCCAAAATGAGGGTGAGGACACGAAAAGCTCCAACCATGCCCAAAACTGCAGCCCAAAAGAAGGAAGAGAGGGAAAGAAAGAAAAAAGAGGAAGAGGTTCTCCTTCGAGAGCAGGCCAAGAAGGTGGGTTGGGCCTGGTTTTGATTCAGGCTCCGATTAGCTTGTACTTAGGATTTTTTTTTCTGTTTCTGCATTCTCTTTTTCTCCTGCTGTTTTCCATTTTGTACATTTCTCTCTTATAATAGATTTTCTTCTTTTGTCATTGCTATTTGTCTTTGTCTTATGCCTGTTTTGGTCCATGTTATTTCCTTTTATTTTGCCATAAATAAATCTGCTGCACACCCACCTTTGAACCAGTGAGGACACTGCGCCTCATTGGTTTGGGGGAGTGGCAGGCAAATCCTGCCAATAGAATAGTTAACCTAAGTGCAGCAGAATCTTGTGAGTAATATGGAAATGGAACCATGTTCATCTAAGAATTATGAAAAATATGGAATTTAAATTTTTTTTCAGACTTTAGACAGTATAAACTTTTAAAATTTTACATTTCCATGATGAGATCACTAAGGAAACTCACTTGTATTAGCACTTAGTGAAGCATTAGAGAGAGAAAAAGGTAAGGACATACTTAAGAATTCAAAGTAAGACCATAACCAGTGAGATTTGGGCCTATACAAAAAAAAAATTCCTTGAGAAGTGACTAAGGCAATTTCTTCTAGCTCTAAGGACTAGCTGAGTCACTGTGCTCACTAGAAGTTAGGCAACTCCAAATTGAAACAACTGACAGTACTCATGAGACTTAGGAAAGGATCAAGGCCTTCTTTTAGACAGTTTGAGCCTAAATTGACAAACCTTAAGCAACTGCCCTTGTCCATACCCCCTTTGAGTTTTAAATCCTAAATTTCTTCAAAATGCACCTGAGTACTTGCACCTTAACCTATGTATCTGATTTAACCTTACCCTCACTCTGAGAATTCAGAAGGTAAAGGAACAAGAGTTGAAGATGGACTAGCTATGGTCAACATTAGGTTAATAAAGAAGAAGTACCTCAAATTTTGGCAGTATGGTAACTGAGAAAATGGTGGCATTTCAGAAAAACAAAAACAAAATAAAAAGAAGAAAAATGCATAAAAAAGAAATAAAAACAATAATGAAGAGGAGTAAGAGAGGAGTCAAGAGGGAACTTTCATTGGAAAAATCGAAATCAAGAAGAGAAACTGATCACTTCAAATCTGAAAACCTCAAAGAAGATGTAAGGAGCTGAACCAAAGAAGGTGAAGTCATGAATCACCTCCTTCAGCTACTGATTTCTCAATTTTGAACCCCTTTTCAACCTTCCATTCTATTTTTAACCCCACTCCATAAGCCACATTACAACCCAGTTAAAGCCCTTGTGATCCAAAGTTGAGTGAGCTGTCATGTGGAGATAAAGAGTTATCAAATCTATGGTGAGGATATGTCAATGATGTCAGCACTTAAGAGCTATGCCTATGCTCATGCTTACAGACCCATTTGGGGGATGTAACTGCTCTTGAGCTTGAGAGAAAATGAAACCCTCAACAGTTCATTATGAGAGTATGCCCTGGAGAGTTTTGGTTCTGATCTTGAATGCATTAGGTGTAACCTATAACCTAATTTTTGATCCTGTGATGAGCTCAGTGCTGACACACATGTGAATTGTTCTTGGGTGTAAGTGCTTGGAAATGCTGTGCTTTCATGAGAAGCTTATACTATTTAAATTTCTGTGCAGCCAATGTGTTTGAATTTCTTATATTTTTACTGATTCAAGGGTGACCTAACTCTGTTTCTTGACTGCTCACTTGATAATAATGCACTTTTGTTAACTGTCTCATTGAGAAGTTTGTGGGTGTCTTCACTAAAAACCCTCAGGAGACTTCACTCCTCCGCTAGGGATAACCTAGGGGTTTAAAAGGCTTGGTGCATATGGTAAATGTATCCGTGCTCCCTACGAAAGTGGCATTTAATTTCTGTAGTTATTTTAGTGTAGCTTTGCTAAGGGACTAGCAAAGATTAGGTTTGGGGGTGTGTTGAGACCTGAAAAGTACCACTTTTCACCCCTTAACTTAGCCTTTAATTAGACCCTTAGCCATCTAATAAAGGTTTGTTAAGTGTTTTCTGTAGATAATAAATAGCAGAGCAATAAGGCCATAAATCATGTTAAGGAGCCTATATTGGCACCAGAAGTCCCTCAGAAGAATGAGCCATGAATCCAGACCTGAGGCAAGCCTCGCATAGCTGACAAAGCTCCAGAGGATTCAGAAAAACATGCTTTGTGTAGTCCTCGCAAAGTCCCAAGACTTCACAACAACTTCTCGTGCAGTCGAGTGACAAAAGAGCTTCAGAAGCCTTGAGTCGCGCAGCTCTCGCAAGGTTCAGAAGTTAAAGGTCGCGCAGTCTCGCACAGTTCAAGAGAACCTGTCGCGCAGTAGCCGCGGGATGCAAATGTCAAGAGAACCTATTGCGCAGTCTAGAAAAGCCTCAAAGCCTCGCAAGGATCCTCATGAAGTTCCATTAAGAAGTGAAGATCTCGCGCAGTTCTCGCGTTGTTCAGGAAGAAAGCAGCCTCGCGAAGACCAAAGTAAGCCTCGCGAAGGTCTATTGTGAAATGGAATACTCGCGCAATTCCCGCGCTATTCATAAGTAGCAATCCAACCACGCGAAGCTCAATCCAGCGAGAGTTTAACTATCTACCTCGCGACTGCTCAAAGCATCAAGAAGCTGTAACCCTGCGACGTCTGAAGTTTTAATGCAAACTCATCCTCGCGAAGTCAGTGCTACCACGTGACAAGTCTGAGAATCAACTGCAACCTGGCGAAGCTCTGAACTCCAACTTCCATCATTCTATAGAGGACATTCTGGGGATTTCTAGCGATTAGGGCACGCACTTCCATGCTCAAATCTCCATGCACGCCCCCCGAGGCATCTAAGGATCATTAATGAGCCACATGGCATCGCTAAAATTAGGGTTTCCTAACCCTAATGTGCCGCCACACCCACTGCTATATAAACCTAAGCCTGATTTAGGTTTAGGGGACTTTTGGAGGGCTTCTTTTGAGAAATTTTAAGAGCTTTTAGACTTAGACACCAGCAGAAGCTCAGACCTTATCACTGATAAGAGATCTGAGATCATTTTCTTTTCTGATTTTCTGTAGTTGTAAGTAGTCTTCCTTTTTCTTTTTCTTCTCTCCATGGCCCAGCACTTGCTGGCCATGCCTATGTATGTCTATTGAGATTAGATTAATGGAATTTATGATTGGGTGTTGTACTTTTATGGGATTCGTGTGTTTGTGAGCTGTTCTGTGCAAGGCTGCTACCTTGTGATCCGCCATTGCTTTGGCTATGATTCAAAACAATGGAGGACTGATTCTAAGGACCCATTCAGATCCAAGTGACCTGTACCTGTGTGTTTGGGCTATCATGGTCCGATATAGCCTTAGCCCCACCACAGGACCCACTAGATCTGAAATCCCCATGGAAGCCTAAGCTGGTAGTCTTGTGACCATGGTGGTGGCAGCAATATTCTTGTTTTGTTTTGGGCTCCGTGAGGAGGATAGCCTCTAGGATAGTCCGTGACCATTCAAGTGGATAGGTTATAGCCTTAGGGTGAATCCAATCCGCCGATCCAAAATGGATCCTTCTTCTCCGAGCTTGAGATTGTAGCCTGGTAGGAGATTGTACAAAGACAAACTCCCCTATATTAGTATAGACCCGCCATCAGATGGCAGATATGATCTGGGTATGGAGATTGTAGGCTTGTGATTGGACCATTGTAGTCCCACTGAAGCAATGGACAGCTAGATCTAAGGTGGTACTCAATCTCTTGCTGGTTCTATGTGTCTGGGCTATCATGGTCCTTTACAGCCTTAGCCCCACACACAAAGCTTTAGAGGTTGAGGTTCCCTATGGATTCCTGAGCTTGTAGCCTGGATGAAGTAGTGCCTACAATGATTAACTTATTTTGACCCATTTTTGGATTGTGGTTCCCCTATGGGATAGTCTGTGACCATTTAAGTGGACAGGTTATAACCTTAGGGGATTGGATGATGGCACAGAGATGAGTTGGATTCTCTCACCTCTTTGGTGATAATGTAGCCATTGGACATGATTTCTATACCAGCAGACCTGGATCTGAGTCATAAATTCTAGCAGATCTGAACCCAATAGCATACTTCTCACCTTTTTATATTTATTTTCTCACACTCCATCCATCTTCTCAACCCTTTCTGTATTTAATTTATTAAGCTACCTTAGGATACTTAGAATAAGTGACCCTAAACTCCCCTCCTTTTAGGACTGCCAGATCTGTAGTTAGATCTGGAGGGACTACTAGAGATGGCTCCCTTGGAGCCGTAGATCACTTTTCCCTGTGGGACAAACTCTTACTTATCAAAACTTGCTACAAATGGACCCTATATCTTATAGGTCTAGGATTTCTCTGTTGTGCTGATTTCATCCCCTATTTTACTTTGATTTTAAATTGCTTTTACCACCAACAAATAAAGTAAGCCATCTAGGAAATATGCAACAGGGTGGAATGCTACAGTCATGGTCTGCTCGACACTATTTGAGAGGGTGGAATGCTGCAGTCTTTTGATTGTCGGCACTGCTCGAGAGGATGGCTTCTAAAGGCCTAGTCTGCTCGAGACTGCTCGATAGGATAGTTACTGCCTCTCGACTGGGATGTATAACTGCTGCAATTCTCCTTTAGGCATGGGTCCCACTTTTCTCTCATGGATGGACTTCAAGGGGTTCAAGGCATACTGAAAAACCCATTTGGTGGGGACCACCATGGTTCAATCCCTATATTTTTCTCAGCTCTAGTGGTTGACTCTAATTCTTCTCTTTTTGGCACTTGTTAAATAGATTTCTGTACCACTTTGCAGGTTATTGCTAACTACAAAACCACACTTAAAAATCAATTATTAAATAGCTCTAGAGTTTAGTAAAGCTTAGTTTAGGAGGTGAAAAGTGGCATAATTCAATGATTAACAATGGCTCCAGCAGAGGTCACGCTTCCTCAACTAAGGGAAGCGCCCTTGTAAATTCCTCTTCAAGAAACTGACCCTGTACCATACCTATTATCAAAAATCAAAAAAATAGAAAAGCTCGAAACCCCTAAAAATTCAAAAATAAAATCTCAAAAAATTAGAAAATTTCAGAAAAGAGAGGGAACCCTTTATCCCAAACTCATTCAGTGACCAACAACGAGATTCCTCTCTTAAGGCGATGAGTAGCAGTTATGTCGATGGAATTAGGGGAGAGCCAACCGACAATCCCGCACGAGGTTGTGCCACTACCTTTGACAATGCAGAGCCACACCTTGAGCCTGCTCGACGCCACCCTACTACCCTCCCTTCCCGAGAGTGCAAAGCATCTCGGCAGAATAAAATCATCATACCTGACGAGATACTCTGCGATCTCAAAAGGAAGATGAACAACCTCGGTCTACCCCTCACCAAGGATGTCGTAGTTATCACATGCACCAATGAAGGGATACCTCTCGCAAAACTAACCCCCCAGTGTAGTAATTTCACAGTATATGAGCTTATAGATGAAGGAGGACAAGCCGCTGAGGAGACACTAGACTTCCAACGGGTCATCAATCGCTTCGACAAGCAGACTCAAGCAGCCAAAGAACCCACTGAAGAAATTAACTTTGGCATCAAGGAGAAGCCCAAGAAGTTGCCCGTCAGTGCAACGCTTAGCCCCAAAGAGCGACAACAGATTATCCAAGTCCTCCAAGATCACCTCAGCTCCTTCGCATGGTCCTACGAAAACATGCCTGGCCTGGACCCAACTTAGTAGAACATCATTTGGTCCTCGAGCCCGATGCAAAACTTGTCAAGTAGAAACTCAGGAGAATGCACCCGCAAATAGCGCTACAAGTCAAAGAGGAAGTTGACAAGCTACAAAAGGCAAAATTTATCTGAGTCATCCTCTACCCCAAGTGGGTCGCAAATATAGTACTTGTCGCCAAGAAAGATGATAGAGTAAGGGTATGCATCGACTTCTGAAATCTCAACCAAGCATGCCCAAAGGATGACTTCCCGCTCTCGCACATCGACACTCTGGTCAATAATATTGCCAGACATGAGATGTTGTCCTTTATGGATGGTTTCTCCGAATACAACCAGATTAGATTAGCAGAATCAGACCAAGAGAAGAGTTCCTTCACTACGCCATGGGGAACTTACTGCTATGTCATCATACCTTTTAGCCTCAAGGATGTAAGAGCCATGTATCAACGTGCCATGATGGCCATTTTCATGACATGATGCATAAGTGTGTAGAAGTTTATGCCGACGACATACTGGTAAAGTCTCAAACACGAGCAGGACATGCTGAAGCTCTCCGACTTGTGCTACAATAGTTCAAAAGGTACCAGGTAAAGATGAATCCAAAGAAATGTGCTACAAGTCAAAGAGGAAGTTGACAAGCTACAAAAGGCAAAATTTATCCGAGTCATCCTCTACCCCAAGTGGGTCGCAAATATAGTACTTGTCGCCAAGAAAGATGATAGAGTAAGGGTATGCATCGACTTCTGAAATCTCAACCAAGCATGCCCAAAGGATGACTTCCCGCTCTCGCACATCGACACTCTGGTCAATAATATTGCCAGACATGAGATGTTGTCCTTTATGGATGGTTTCTCCGAATACAACCAGATTAGATTAGCAGAATCAGACCAAGAGAAGAGTTCCTTCACTACGCCATGGGGAACTTACTGCTATGTCATCATACCTTTTAGCCTCAAGGATGTAAGAGCCATGTATCAACGTGCCATGATGGCCATTTTCATGACATGATGCATAAGTGTGTAGAAGTTTATGCCGACAACATACTGGTAAAGTCTCAAACACGAGCAGGACATGCTGAAGCTCTCCGACTTGTGCTACAATAGTTCAAAAGGTACCAGGTAAAGATGAATCCAAAGAAATGTGTGTTCGCAGTGACCCTGGGAAAACTACTGGGATTCATAGTCAGAAAATGAGGAATCAAAATCGATCCAGTGAAAGTCAAAGTCATCCTCAAGATGCCACCTCCCAGCAACATTAAAGAATTATAAGTGTTAAACTCTGAAAAGTACCACTTTTCACCCCTTAACCTAACCATTGATGGACTTATGAGCATGCTAATAATGAAGTTTAAGTGTGTTTTACAGATAATAGCAAAATAAGAGAATAATTGCTGCAATCCATCATTTCAAGCCAAGAAGAGTGGATTTTATGTCAAGTTGTGGAGCTGATGAATTCATATTGAAAGCACCATGGTGGTTCACACCATTGGAGCAATTTTTGCATGTTGTGGTGGGCCCTGGAAACCCAACAGATGAAGGAAGGTGGACCCAAGTGAAGGAGGTTATTGTAGCAGGCTAAGCACAACAGCAGTACAATAGAAAAGCATGAAAAGCACCTCGCGCAGTTTTCGCAAGGTTCACTTTATTTAGAAGAGTGACTCCCGCAGTTGGTGCGAGGCTCATAGACCTGCAACATTAGCAAGCTTGCGCAACACCTCATGAGGATGCGAGGAGAGAGGGCTTCAGAATAGTCTACGCACAGCTCTCGCGTAGTTCTCGTGCGTTTCACAGTCAAGGTCATCCATGCGACCTATCTAATTCCACCCTAGCGACCATCTGCGCGAGCGCGGCTTACATAGAAATAGAATCGTGAGAGATCCTCGTGACCTGAGCACCTGGAGGCACAGTTGCATGAGGCACATCATTCACAGTAGAGCTAATCCTCGCGAGCCTCCTTTCATAGCAAATCAAATAGTGCGACAACCTCGCAAAGTGCACTGCATAGCAAATCCAGCTAGGAGAAACTCGAGCCCCCAACTTCTTAGCCACATGTTTGCAATTCTCAAAAACTATTTGGACATTTCACATTTCTAAGGAACACCTCCCGAGGTGCCCATCTATTCCATGCTTCCCAAGGCAGCCAAGGGTCCCAGATGGGCCACTTGACCAACTCCACACATCCTCACCCTTGCTTCTAGGGCACACCAAAGTTTATGGATTATATAAATACAACAGTTTGCTATTTTGTAAACTTATCCAAGGTTAGCCTGAGATCCGGCTTTTGGGTTTTTAGCTTTTTAGGGTTAGGGTTTAGTTTTCTTTTTCTTTTTCCCTTTTTCTTCTTGCCTTAGCACAGCAGCAATGCTGGGCTAAGTTCTTTGTAATCAACTAGTTTCCTTTCAGTTTTGTAATGGACATTTCATTTGGGGTTTGCAATGGCTATTGCCTTTGAGGGCAAGCATTGTTAGATGTGTATTTCAATGTTGTCATTTTTATCTCTTTATTTAGATTTATAGTCTCTGTGCACTGAAGCCTATAGGTCTAAAACTCCCATTGTTGTTCGAGCTTTTTTGCCTTACAACAATGATGGAAGCAGCAGGTTTACTACTCTCTTTTAGGCCCCTGTGATTGAACCCTCTCTATTGGATAGTCAATGACCATTTAAGTGGAGAAGTTATAGCCTTAAGAGGGGTCTAAAATCACATATCTGAGATGAATTCTTCTTCTCTGCACATGAGCTGCTTAGCCTTGTGAGAGAATATGTAAAGCCAAACTGCCCTCTATTCCCTTTTGCCAACATTAGATTATAGATCTGATTTTGATGCACAGACTGCAGATCTGAGAATATTTTACTGCAAGCTATTTTTAAGCAATAAATTGTTGATTTAAAGTTCATTTAAATCTATAGATCTTTTGGTTCCATTAGATTCTCTATCAGATTTATGTTTTTAGGATTTGCCCATTCACTTAACCTTTAGATCTTTTGATTGCCATCTGATCTTCCTAGGTTTAATACTCATGTAGATGCCTGCCATATCTGTAGCAAATCTGGGGAGCTTGTAGCCTTGCATCCATAACATCTGGAGTGATTTTATTGTTCTGATTTAACCCATTGCTTGGAGGAAGTCTCTTCGATAGTCTGTGACCATTTAAGTGGATAGATTATAGCCTTAGGATCAATCCCTTCAAGTGATTGAAACTCCTCTATTGGATAGTCTGTGACCATTTAAGTGGACAAGTTATAGCCTTAGGAGGAGTCTAGATTGTAGGGTTGCTTTGGATTCTTTTACCTTGCTGAGGTGCTTGTAGCCATCAAAAGGACTACTGCAGTTTCATTTCTAGATCTGAGTTGCATAACTGATTTAATCTTAGCTGCCTACTTCTCCATCTTTTAACTTTATTTTACCACACACCATCATCATCCTTCTTTATCCCGTTCTTTAGTTATAGTTTTATTTTTGTTCTTAGCCTTAGTATAGGTTAGTGACACTTAAACACCTTTTATGTTAGAATTGTCAGATCTATAGCTAGATCTGGAGACTACTATACAACCCTCGAGGTTTCATATCATCACTCCCTGTGGGATAAACTCTTACTTATTAAAACTTGCTACAGCAGGCCCTATATCTTGCAGGCCTGTGTGTATTTTTAGACTTACTATTTTGTGTTTTTCAATCCACCTTTGATTTATTTTTACTAACACATTCTTATCACTATTTTCAAATAACGTTAGCAACTAGCACCTGAAATACCCAAACAACTTTTTGGCACCACTACCGAGGAGTTTTCATCGAGTATAGTAATCTGAGTTTATGTTGAGCTATATTTTTTTTAGATGTAGTGTTTGAATAAATGCCAATTTTAGTTTTTGTACGATTTTTGAAATTTTTCTTCATTGTCTGTTATAGAATTTTTGTCTTTTGAATAAAGTACAGTTGTAGTTTCCTTGTGTTTTTCTTCCATTTTTCTTCTTTATTTTCTGTTTGTGGATTTTTTGTGTCTTTGTAATGTTTTAATAAAGTACAACTGTAATCTAAAAAAAAAAAAAATTGATGTGTCAGCAGATGAGGACCAACAGTACCTTATCTGCCATTTCCTAAAATTTTTAAAGGTCCTTCCCCCTCTTATAAGGGGAAGGATATGATGGAGGAAATGAGATTTGTTAAATAGTTACAGTCCTTGGTGAGATGGAGTATGAGACCTTGTCTAACCTGCTAGACTTGGGCTGAGATCTTTGCTGAAAATTTTGAAGTATGGACTAAGCGGGCCCCCACCTTTGTGCTGAAAAGTACTCAGTGGGATGTGTGCACCACTTCACTTGGACAACTGTCCTCAGCCATTTAAGGCACCTTTGCTGCCTGTTATTGCCTCCCCACCTACTGTGGAGCTCAAGGATCAAAATTTTGGGTTTCGTTTATGTTTCGGAGGGGATCGACACTGAAAATTTGAACCGAACTTTTGGCCAAAAATTTGAATTTTGGCCGATCATATCAACCCCATACAAAAATCTGACCGAAATTTCTGTCCAAATTATCATTTCGGTGAGGATCGAAACTGATAATTTGGACCAAAATTTTGATCATTTCGGCCAAAATTTTGATCCTTGGTGGAGCTGGATGTTGCTCCTTGCTCCTCTCATGCAACTGTCAACTGCTGAGCTGGAAGACCTCAGGTTTGTTGCAAATTCAAAGGTATGGCCTGTCATTTTCATGTTACAGTCCTTTCCAGTTTAGCTAAGTTTCAGATGGGTTGTCTTAATTTTCTATCATCCATATACCATCATCTGGACTGTTGAGATCATGAGCCTTAATGTTGGGAAGAGTCATGAGGGTTGATGGTTAGAGGCTACAAATCTGTGTTGAAAAGTTTGTTGAGCCCTCTAAAATCATTCACTTTCAAGACCTGCCATTGGTAGTTGATCTCACATTGTGTACCATATGTGACATAGCTGTTTTTAGTATTTTGAAATTCTGTCTAGCTAGTGTCATGTGATCTGATCATTTTGTATGAATCCTGCTTTTAAATGTGTGTTTTTCATGTTGAAAAATTCTCTACCATCCATTTAGATTCATCCACAGCAAGGATAAAAATTTCGGCCGAAATGATCGAAATTTCGGTCTGATTTTTGTATGGGGTCGATATTATCAGCCGAAATTCTAATTTTTGGCTTCGGTCCCCTCTGAAACCGAAACGAAACCCAAAATTTTGATCCTTGATCCACAGACCAAGTTTAGGAAATTGTATGTAGGATTTTATTGTTTTAGGTGTTTAGCTTAGTCTATGTTTTTAGATACCTGCTATTTTTACTATCATTTCTGCAATATATAGTTGTTGGTTTTAGGATTTAGTGGAGTTGATTTGTTTTCCTAGTATTCAGCTTTTGTATATTTTCTTTTTCTCCTTAGCTTAATTTTTTTTTGCAGTCTTTTAGCTTAGTTTCCTCTTTGTTTTCTGCTGGAGGTTAGTGAATTTTTCTTTTGCCAACCCTGCTGCCCCTATACTGAGGACATTGTTTAACTTAGGTTTGGAGGTGTCGCAAAGTAGACCTGCCAATGGAGTAGTTAACTCTAGTGCAGCAGTGTGTGGTCTAATTGGAATGAATAAAGTCAATTCCCACCTAACCCGGAAATGAGGAAGTTTGTGAAAATTTAAAATTTTGCAAACTTTTAAAACTGAAAATCTTTGAAAATTTTAGCACCATCATGAAACTAATATCTAGAAAAAAAAATAAAATTCAGTTAGCACTTAGTGAACTAGAGAGGAGAGAAAAAGGTAGAAATACACCCCATGAGTTAATATGAGGACCATACAAAGTGAGATTTGGGCCTATCCAACTTCTTTTGAAGAGTGTTTTTGGCATTTGTTTTTTGCTCTAAGTACTGATTGATTCATTCACTTTTCACTAGAAGTTAGGCACCTCTAAACCAAAACTGATTGACAGCACTCATGACACTCAGGAAATGACCCAAGGCCTTCATTTGGACAGTTTAAGCTTAAAATTTCCTACCCATTCAACTGCCCTTTGCTTACACTCTTTGAACTTTGAAAATCTTATTTTTCTTCAACAAACACCGGAGTACTTGCACCTTAACCTCATACCCTGATTCAACCTGTCCTCACTCTGAGAATTCAAAAGGTAAAGGAGAAGTTGAAGATAGGTGAGCTAGGGTCCAACATTTGGTGGAAGTGGAAGAGAAGCTGTCTAAATATAGCAGTGTAGCAATTGTTATGTGTGGCAAACTAGCACCAAAATGAAAATATATATATATATATAAAAGAAAAGAAAATATATATATATAAGAAAAGTCAAGAGAACTACTTCATCTAGAAATTAGAAGAAGGAGAAGAAGTTGGCCACTTTGACTCTGAAATATATCAAGTTAGGTGAAGTTGTGCTGAAATGTAGGTGGTGAAGTCATGAATCACTCTTTACCTTGCAAATTTCTCAATTTTAATCCATTTTACCCCCCCTCATTCTTTATACACCTCACCCGTAAGCCACATTACAATCCTTTTGATGATCCTAAGTGAAATGAGCTGTTATGTGGAGATGAGGAGTTGGCTAATCTATGGTGAAAATACTTGAGGATGTCAGAACTTAGAAGCAAAGCCAATGGTCATGCTTGCAAACCCATTTGGGGTCTGTAATTGCTCTTGAGCTGATGAGAATGTGAACACCCTTTTGATTTTCATTGTTGAGAGATAGCCCTGTTGAGGATTGGGTCTTAATTTTAACTTCATTGGGGTTGTATCCACACCTGATTTTTGAATTTAAGGCAAGCTTTGTACTGATTTTATGGACATTGTATTCCTATTGTGAACTGATTGGTGGTGATGCACATGCATGTTGATTTTGAGTTTTAAATGGCTACATTACTGTTGTAATTTCCTCTAAATTTTAGAGAATGGGTGTGGAATGAAATTTTATTTGTTAAAATCTGTTTGTCATTGACTGCACTATGCTTAACTATTTTCTTCATGAAGTTTGTGGGTGTCTCCACTGAAAACCCTCAGGAAACTTCACTCCTCCACTAGGGATCACCTATGGGTTTAAAAGGCATGGTACATATGCTAAATGTATCCGTGCTCCCTACGAAAGTGGCATTTAAATTTGTAGAGTAGATGTTTATTTTTTTTCTTTGCTCGAGGACTAGCAAAGATTAGGTTTGAGGGTGTGTTAAACTCTGAAAAGTATCACTTTTCACCCCTTAGCCTGACCTTTGATGGACCTATGAGCATGTTAATAATGAAGTTTTAAGTGTGTTTTACAGATAACAGCAAAATAAGAGCTTAGCTGTTGCAATCCATCATTTCAAGCCAAGAAGAGTGGATTTTATGTCAAGTTGTGGAGCTGATGAATTCATATTGAAAGCACCATTGTGGTTCACACCATTGGAGCAATTTTTGCATGCTATGGTGGGCCCTGGAAACCCAGCAGATTAAGGAAGGTGGACCCAAGTGAAGGAGATTACTGCAGTAGGCTAAGCACAGCAGCAGTACAATAGAAAACCGCGAAAAGCACCTCGCACAGTTGTCGCGAGGTTCACATTATTCAGAAGAGTGCCTCGCATAGTTGGTGCGAGGCTCATAGCCTTGCAACATTAGCAAGCTCGCACAGCACCTCACAAGGATGCAAGGAGAGAGGGCTTCAGAATAGTCTGCGCGCAACTCTCGCATAGTTCTCTTGTGCTTCACAGTCAATGTCATCCACACGACCTGTCTAATTCCACCCTAGCGACCATCTGCGCAAGCACGGCTGACACAAAAATAGAACCGTGTGAGATCCTCACAACCTGAGCACCTAGAGGCACAGTTGCCCGAGGCGCATCATTCACAGTAGAGCTGAGCCTCGCGAGCCTCCTTTCATAACAAATCAAACAATGTGACAGCCTCGCGAAGTGCACTACACAGCAAATCCAGTTGCATGAAACTCGGGCCCCCAACTTCTCAGCCACCTGTTTCCAATTCTTAGGGACTATTTGGACATTTCACATTTCTAGGGTACACCTCCTGAGGTGCCCATCTATTCCACGCATCCCAAGGCAGCCAAGAGTCACAGATGGGCCACTTGATCAACTCCACACATCCTCACCCTTTCTTCTAGGGCACACTAAAGTTTATGGATTGTATAAATACAAAAGTTTGTTGTTTTGTAAACTTATCTAGGGTTAGCCTGAGATCTCCCTTTTGGGTTTTTAGATTTTTAGGGTTAGGGTTTAGTTTTCTTTTTCTTTTTCCCTTTTTCTTCTTGCCTTAGCATAACAGCAATGCTAGGCTAAGTTCTTTGTAATCAGCTAGTTTCATTTCAGTTTTGTAATGGGCATTTGATTTGGGGTTTGCATTGGCTATTGCCTTCGAGGGCAACCATTGTTGGATGTGCGTTTCAATGTTGTCATTTTTATCACTTTATTTAGATCTAGTCTTTATTCATAGAAGCCTATAGGTCTGAAACTCCAATTGTTGTTCTAGCTGTTTTGCCTTGCAACAATGGTGGTAGCAGCAGGTTTACTGTTCTCTTTCAGGCCCCTGTGATTAAACCCTCTCTATTGGATAGTCTGTGATCATTTAAATGGACAGGTTATAGCCTTAAGAGGGGTCTATATCATAGATCTGAGATAGATTCTTCTTCTCTACACATGAGTTGGTTAGCCTTTTGAGAGATTGTGCAAAGCCAAACTGCCCTCTATTCCCTTTTGCCAACATCAGATTGTAGATCTGATTTTGATGCACAGACTGCAGATCTAAGAATATTTTATTGCAAGCTATTTTTAAGCAGTAAATTGTTGCTTTAAAGTCCATTTAAATCTATAGATCTTTTGGTTCCATTAGATTCTCGATCGGATTTGTGTTTTTGGGAATTGCCCATTCACTTATCCTTTACATCTTTTGATTGCCATCTGATCTTCCTAGGTTTAATACTCCTGTGGATGTCTACAAGATTTGTAGTAGATATGGGGAGATTATAGCCTTACATCAATAACATCTGGAGTGATTTTATTGTTCTGATTTAACCCATTGCTGGGAGGAAGTCTCTTGGATAGTCTATGACCATTTAAGTGGACAGGTTATAGTCTTAAGATCAATCCCTTCAAGTGATTGAAACTCCTCTATTGGATAGTCTGTGACCATTTAAGTGGACAGGTTATAGCCTTAGGAGGAGTCTAGATTGTAGGGTTACTTTGGATTCTTTTACCTTGCTGATGTGCTTGTAGCCATCAGAAGGACTGCTGTAGTTTCATTTCTAGATCTGAGTTGCATAACTGATTTAATCATAACTGCCTACTTCTCCATCTTTTAACTTTATGTTACCACACACCATCATCATCCTTCTTTATCCCTTTCTTTAGCTGTAGTTTTATTTTTGTTCTTAGCCTTACTATAGCTTAGTGACACTTAAACACCCTTTCTATTAGAATTGCCAGATCTGTAGCTAGATCCGGAGATTACTATACAACCCTCGAGGTTTCATATCATCACTCCCTATGGGACAAACTCTTATTAAAACTTACTACAACATGCCCTATATCTTGCAAGTCTGTGTGTATTTTTAGACTTGCTGTTTTGTGTTTTTCTGTAACGATTCCCAGATCTGACACAGTGGAAATAAGAGTCCGATCAGGTCAACACTAAAGCCCTGTTATGATTTATACATAATAGCAATAAGAAATGTGTTTTACACCTCATACTGGATATATTATTCTAAAATATTGGTGAGTTTAATAGCGTGGCACAGGACTAAAGCCTTGTTTTGATTAATACATAAGTACGAAGAAGTTAAATTTAGTATAAGAACCTGACACACTAGGCAATTGCTGTTTTAACTTAAATGCAAGAAGTTATGACTTATACACTAAAACCATGTTTATAATTATATACAAGAGAATTGCTTGTTTTGTTTTTTCCTGCAATACACTACATAAGTAGTGTTGGTTTACATAGGATTGTAACTGAATATAGCTGATAAGCTACTTGGACGGTAACTTCGCTACACGACTGAAATGAGTCATTCTCCATCTCCATTCACGTAAGATGCATTTCAGCTGTTATAAAAAGTAATTTAGTTTCTCAGTTCTATGCTTGCTCTCTATCCTTTGCAGCCAATAATACCAAAAACAAGAAGCTATCTTAGTCAGGAAT
This sequence comes from Chloranthus sessilifolius, assembly GCA_021018995.1. Classification (NCBI taxonomy): domain Eukaryota; kingdom Viridiplantae; phylum Streptophyta; class Magnoliopsida; order Chloranthales; family Chloranthaceae; genus Chloranthus; species Chloranthus sessilifolius. Next base: position 49,506,614 of record CM037596.1, read on the forward strand.
AGTAAAGTTACATTGCTTTAAAACCTTGTACAGTCCCTTAGAACATTAGAACTAAAACGATGATACAATCAATCGATGAGAATCAGTTCTCCAATATCAAGTGCGGTGCACTACGTTGGCATCATTAATAGTCCATCCACGAATCGATAAAAAGGTAAACACAAAGTTCCATCCTAAATTAAAAATAACATATAGAGGATCCGAGTTATGTTATTTTTAATTATCAGTCCATGGTATGGATTCTATCATCAGCAATATGAAATAGATCCTGCCGAAATAATTAGCAATGGGTGTACTCAGGATTTTCTCTGTAGACCTAATAAGTTGATAAATATATATAGAAATCTATATGGCTGCAAATTTCAGATTTACCTCATGCTATCTATAGATTTAGATAGATATATATTCATATTACATATATATATATATATATATATATATATATATATATATATATATATATATATATATATATATATATACAGAGATTATATACAGAGAGTATATATATATTTAACAAAGCAAAGCTACAAAGACACCAAAGCCAGAGAAGCTAATTTGAACCATGACAAGACACTCTTCTAAGTGGCTTGCCGCGGTAAGCCTTGAAGCTTGCCGCGGTAAGCCTTGAAGCTTGCCGCGGCAACCTCCACCAGCTAAGGGTTTTAAGCAGTGCTTTTGACATTTCGGACCTTAGATTCAGTAAGGGTCCAGATAATTGCATCTTTGGGTCTACGCCACACAAGGAGCCATCTGGAGACTACTAGTTTTTAATAAATTTATTTTATTTTATCTTAGATTGGTGCCACATGGTGCACTTAGACAATTTTGAAGAAATAAGACTGTATGATGTTCTCGGATGCCTGAACGTGCATCAACAACAATAACCGTGAAACTCTACACATAGGTAGAGAATGAATAGTTGTTTATATACTATTGAATGTTGTCATCTTCTCATAAGGATGCCAATTAATCCTCTTAGAGCAACACTAATGATGGTGATGACTTACAAATAAACATGCTTCGAAGACTTTTGAGCGTGATAAATCGAATCAGATAGGATATTAATAGGATATTAAGGAAATGGATTATCAGTTGAAATGAGAAAACTCACATATTAGTTGACCATATGATCAGTACAATTCCATTTATAATTACATGTTTGAAATTCCATGATTGTCAGAAAAGTTTATAAATGGTGAAATTTTAGTTGGATAGGACGAAGTATAAGTTGTGCCTAGTCGTTTTATACTATGATAATGAGATAGAAACGACTAAGTTATTACAATATAGTATTTTCGCAAACATGACATGCTAATTGGAAGTAAGCATACGTCTTCTTTGAATGTATACATTGATCTTTTAGAATCTTGTTATCTATAGTCTCCTTTATATGTTGTTTCTCCATCTGCGTCAAGTGATCCTGCTAACTCAGGAGCTTGAGTTTCTTGATCCAAGTGATCCCGCTAACTCGGGAGCTTGATTTATTCTGGTCCAAGTGATCCCGCTAAGTCGGGAGCTTGACCTTGTTGATTCCCTAATTTTGCTTACATATCTTGTTTTAGCTTGATTTCTCATACCTGTCACATCGTGCATAAATTTAGTACATCAGCATGTTATAATAATCATATGCTTTAATTCAGTTATGCTTCTACATGCGAATGTGATAAAATATCAATGTATGTGAATAATATAATATTCTCTACTGAGCTTTAATGATAGCTCATTCCACGACTTAAATGTCTTAGCTGCAGAGCGTGATCCGGAGCACGTTACAGATCCCACCTATGTGCCCAACGAGGAAGAAGGAGAAGACGACGACGGCGAAGATGAGGAAGACGATTTCCCAGAAGAGTTCTTCCCAAAATAGGTTTGTCGATGGGAGAGGAGAGAGGGGAAAGGAAAGAGAGATAAATTTTTAGACATGTATAAATAATAAATGGTAGTTTCAGATAGATATTGGGATGTATAGGTTTTCTTTCCACTGTTTAGATGACAGGTGGCCGTCATCGGTGGAAAGCTATACATCGGATCTTTTGTTTATATTATTGCTAGTTTTCTATCAGTTATTTGCCATATTATCCATTGTCAGAGTTAACACATTGCTTCCGCAATTGCATCACGTTAAAAGAAAGAAATTACCCCTTGACGAAAGGATCATGTCAGGTGATCCGATGGCGCGACCTTTCCCAATTTAGAGATGGGGAAACGTCGAGCTGTCACAGGTGGTATCAGAGCTCCGGCATTAAGTCATTTGGAGACTTAACTCTGACATATATATATGGTAAAATGTCTGATAGTTGATTCGTAGGAAATTAGGATAGGTGGTCTAATTAAGTTCTTCTCTGATCAAAATAGGTAGAGATGCCTTCGTGTCATGGAAGAGGTAGGGGTAGACCACCGTTGCCCCATCGCACTGAGGCGAATACTATTCCAATAGCCAGGTACGAGCATGATATTGCTTCGGGGAGTGGTGAGAATGTCCATCTGGTTGAAAGTCGAACGATGATGGAGAATGTTACAGAGCATACTCTGCCAGCGCAGACTCCGCCAGTAGTCAATACTCCTCTAATGGGAAGAACTCCTGGAGTTGAGCAAAATACGGGACACAATCTGCAGTTGATAGAAACTACGGTCAACACTATGGCCATGCTTGCTGTTCGACGTCCCGAAGGATTTACAGAATTTGTCTGACTTCGACCACCAAGTTTCCATGGTCAGCATGACCCGATGGAGGCTAAAAAGTGGTTAAGGTAGATAGAAAAAGTGCAGCAAAGAGTCACGTGCAGCGAGGAGGAAAAAGTAAGCTGGGCGGCGTATAAACTAGAAAGTGAAGCAAAGCCATGGTGGCAGTCTGCCGAAAGAACAAGGATGCCCGGAGTACCATGGACATGGGCAGAGTTCACTGAGGCATTCAATGAAAAATACTTCCCAGCACCTTAAAGATATAAGCTAGAGGTACAGTTTACAACCTTAGTTCAAGGCCAGATGACTGTACGAGAATATGAGGTAGAGTTCACACGTCTCTCTCGTTTTGAAACCTTTGTTGGTCACCACCGAGTTGATGAAAACCCAAAAGTTTGAGCGGGGTTTGAAACCCATGATCAAAGAACGCATTTCGTTGTTTCAAGCAACGACTTATGCCAATGTGATGAAATTAGCCCTAATAGCGGAAACTGATGTGGATACTATGTTCAAAAGGAGAGAAGAAAAATAAAAGGTCAGAAAAGCTCCATCTCAGTGCTATAGTGCCGGTCATATGAGCAAGCGACCGCGATTTCAAGGACAAGCAACATTTCCACCAGCTGCAGGAGCTTATGCACGGCCATATGGTTCATCGACATTTCCATTACCACCACAGATTCCACGTGTTTAGAATCAATCCTTTTCACCAGCGGCTAGAAGTACATCTGGGTTTTCTCAAGCACGGTCGATAGGTTCTCGCACGGGATCTTATACAGCTTCATCAGTGGCCTCAAAAGAAATTTGTGGGAAATGTGGGAAGGCACACAAAACCGATGAGTGCCGTAAAGCTTCTGGTGCATGTTTTCAATGTGGCAGGATCGGACACTGGATCAAAGAATGCCTGAAAATGGTCAGAATAACAACAAAGGCAAGACCAGTGTTACGATCGGCACGGCCTACGGTACAAGGCCAAGCTTATGTTGTCACTGCAAAGGATGCACACACTAGTAATGAAATCATTCAAGGTATGTTGATCCATTACATATCTACATTAATATTTGTTATATATTATCTTTTTAGATAGAGAAAGTGCATCTAGTAAACTATAAATACTATAGTAGAAATTGTTAGATTTATGTATTATGATTTTTGAATACGTAAAAGTAATCTAGCTAACACTAGATAGTATGCTTTAGGTATTCTGCAAATATATCCAAAAGATGCTTATTTATGTTATGACGCACGAGTCTTGATAGATCTCGGATCTACACACTCGTTTGTTACACCCCAGTTTGCTGAAAAATTGAAGAAGTTGGGAGGTATCCCAGAGCCTCTTGACTTTATTCTCGATGTAACACTTTCGACTGGACAGTTTCTCACAACTGATATGGTATATCGATCGGTTATCATTTGGATCAAGGACTACTGGGGATATGAAGCACTAGCCGACTTGATCTTACTACCGATGCAAGGATATGATGTTATCCTTGGCATGGATTGGTTGTTCAATCACCATGCAAATGCTGACTGTCGACGGAAGATTGTCTCTTTTCGACCACAAAAGAAGAAATCAGCTAAATTCTATGGGGTATCGTCAACAAATCTATCTTTGATATCTGTAATTTGAGCACGACGATTACTTGATGATGATGCTCAGGGGTATATTGCTTTCGTGCAAAGTAAAGATCGAGAAGTGGAGACACTTTCACTTTCAGATGTACCAATTGCTTGTGAATTCCCTGATGTATTCCCTGATGAGTTGCCAGGCTTACCTCCTGATAGGGAAGTGGAGTTCGCCATTGAGTTAGCTCCCGGTACCGATCCAATATCGAAAGCACCATATAGAATGGCACCGGCAGAGTTGAAAGAACTCAAGGAGCAATTGCAAAAACTTCTTGATAAATGTTTTATTAGACCGAGTGTGTCTCCATGGGGCGCACCAGTGTTATTTGTGAAAAAGAAGGATAGTTCGATGCGACTCCGCATTGATTACCGTCAACTCAATAAACTGACGATCAAGAATAGACATCCGCTCCCCCGAATCAAAGATCTCTTTGATCAGTTACAAAGAGCACGTTTCTTTTCAAAAGTTGATCTACATTCAGGATATCACTAGATGAAGGTGAAAGCTGAAGATATTTCGAAGACAGTATTCTGAATGCGGTACGGTCACTACGAGTTTCTCGTCATGCCCTTCGGGATGACCAACGCACCTGCTGCATTTATGGGCTTGATGAATCGAGTCTTCAAACTCTATCTTGATCAGTGTATCATAGTATTCATCAATGATATACTCATTTATTCAAAGACAAAGGCAGATCATGAAGATAATCTATGTCTGGCATTACAAATATTGAGAGATTCACAGTTATATGCTAAATTCAGTAAATGTGACTTCTGGTTGAATCAAGTCAGTTTTTTGGGTCATATTATCTCTGAAGCAAGTATTACAGTTGATCCTGCAAAGATTGAAGTTGTAGTACAGTGGAAGCAGCCACGGACAGTAACCGAGATCCAAAGTTTTCTTGGTCTCGTAGGTTATTATCAATGTTTTGTTGAAGGGTTTTCACGACTTGCTGAATCACTCACACAGCTCACTCAAAAGAATGCTAAATTCGAGTGGACTGAGGCTTGCGAACAGGGTTTCCAAGAATTGAAAAGGAAATCACTTCCGCACCTGTTCTAACCTTACCATCTGGCAGTGGTGGTTTCGTTGTCTTCAGTGATGCATCATACAGTGGGTTAGGTTGCATTTTTAATCAATGGGAATGTGTAATTGCCAATGGTTCCCGTCAGTTGAAAGACCACGAGAAGAACTATCCCACTCACGACCTGGAATTAGCAACAGTCATTTTCGCATTAAATATCTGGAGACACTATCTGTATGGTGAAACATTCGAGATCTTCATCGATCACAAGAGTCTTAAATATCTCTTCACCCAGAAAGAGTTAAATTTGCGACAGAGAAGGTGGATGGAATTCTTGAAAGACTACTACTGCTCTATTCAGTACCATCCCGGCAAGGCCAATGTTGTAGCTGATTTGCTTAGTCGCAAATCATCCTCTTAATTATCTCATCTTGTGACACGATTACAAAGATAGAAACTACTCAATGACATTGTATCATCGAGTGCCACTCTGCGAGCAACGTCAACTGGAGGTTTACTTGCTACAGTAATGATCCGAGCTCCACTATTCGATAGGATCAGAGAGCTCTAGATGTTATATGCGGAGCTTATTTCCATCCAATAGGGGGTACAAAGTGGGCTACCACCAGAATTCTCGATCAAGGATGATGGGTCCTTATTATTTCGAAGGCAACTATGCGTACCTGATGATCATGCCTTACGTCAAGAAATTCTTGAAGAAGCGCATGAGTCAGCCTATGTTATTCATCCTGGCAGCACAAAGATGTACCAGGATTTAAAGAAGACGTTCTGGTGGAACGGTTTCAAATGTGACGTAGCAGAATATGTTGCAAAGTGTTTAACCTATCAGCAAGTAAAGGTTGAGCACGAACACCCTGCTGGTCTGTTGCAGCCACTGCCTATTCCAGAGTGGAAATGGGAAAATATTTCCATGGATTTTATTCTCGGTTTGTCTCGTACTCAGAAGGGTTACAATGCGATTTGGATAATTGTTGATCGTCTCACCAAATCAATGCATTTCTTACCCTATAATATGCGATATACAGCGTCAAAATTGGCTGAAATATATCTGCGTGAGATTATATGATTACATGGAATACCCGTCAGTATTGTGTCAGATCGCGAACCTTTATATACGTCGCGATTTTGGCAAGAGTTTCCAAGAAGGTATGGGTTTCAAGTTAGACTTCAGTACTGCATTTCATCCTCAGACCGACGAGCAGACAGAGAGGGTAAATCAAGTGATAGAAGATATGTTAAGGGCCTGTATGCTAGATTTTCAAGGATCATGGGATAAACACTTACCCCTGATCGAGTTTGCATACAATAACAGCTTCCAGTCAAGCGTCGGTATGGCACCATTTCAGGCACTATATGGACGCTGATGTAAATCTCTGATTAACTGGGAAGAACCTGGGGAGCGTTGGATTTTAGGCCCTGATTTGATCGAAAGCACAAATGCAGCTGTTCACATTATTCGGGAATGATTGAAGAGTGCTCAGAGTCGACAGAAGAGTTACGCTGATCTCAAAAGAACAAGTGTTGATTTTCAGGTAATATCTTACACTAATAAGTCTTTTCCAAATTTACTAAAATGATAGTATCAATCTGATTGAATGATATACAGATTGGCGAGCACGTCTTTATTAAAATCGCTCCGACAAAAGGCGTGATGCGATTTGGGAAATGAGGCAAGTTGAGTCCTCATTATGTTGGACCATTCCCCGTATTAGGTAGAGTAGGAGAGGTCGCATATCGACTCGCTTTACCTCCGCACCTAGCAGGCATTCATGACATATTTCACGTGTCGATGCTAAGAAAATACGTTAGTGATCTAACGCATGTGTTGGATTATCAACCGTTAGATATTCAAGAAGATTTAACAGTGACCGAAGAACCAAGTCAGATTCTAGACAGCAGAGATCAAATTTTGAGAACAAAGAAAATTCCACTCGTCCTAATCCAATGGAAGAATCATGGGTCGCATGAGGCGACCTGAGAGCGCGAAGCTAATATTCGTGCTCTGTACCCTTGATTATTTACATAGGGTACGTACTTAAATTCCACTGACAATTTCATTACACTTGGTCACATGACTATTGCTAAGAAATAAATTGCTTTATTTATAATTATTTTAATATTTTGTTGATGCACTCTGCACCAATACACAAGAAATCACATCCAATGTAAGATATTAATTAAGTTTTATAAGCCTTGAACCTTGAAAATAGCATTATTCCATTTTAACACTACAATTATTTTATAAAAGTAAATTAGTTGAGATTGTGAAAATTAATTTGGAATATAAATATGGAGAATACATAAACTGTCAAATATGTAAAACATAAGTGACACCTAAGTGACATCTAAACAAGGATACATCCCCACATACTGCCACGTGTCCCAAATGAACAATACAAGGCCATCTATGGGCCGATATAATATTTTTTCACAAAATGCACTACAAGATGGATCCAAAATGCATCAAAATAAAATTATTTAACCTAGTAATATACATAAAAAAAGCCAACAATTTTTTTATACAACCCTTGTATATGCTAAGTACACCCTAGCACAAAAATATTTTTGCCACAAGTAAGGGGCCCTGAAATCCGGGCCAACCAAAATCCGGACCTCCTTGCCGCCGCAAGGAATAGTGCTGGCCGCAGCAAGTCACTTGCCACGGCAAGCCTTTATAGTTGCCGCGGCAACTCTGTTAGGATTTTGTGGGTCTGAAACCCATTTTCAGTTAGTTCTGTTGTTTCTGCTGAAAGGGTTTTGTTCTTATACTCTCCAAACTGATGTACCAAGCTCTTATACCTGCATGCACTCCTCCAGATTCAGTTAAATCCAGTTGCATGCCACTGATTTTTGCTTGACAACTCTCCATTTCCTACTATTTCACCCATTCCAGCAGATTTGGTGTCTTGTAAGGTAAAAATCAGAACTTTAGCTTCCATTTGTTCTTTGTTTTTGAAATTCTTTAGAATGCCTCCTAAGAAAACCAGGGTATCAAAACCCCCAAAAGCGTCAGCTTAAGCAAAGGGCAAGGGCCCTGCTCCTTCCCATGAACCAATAGATCCACCTGTTGAGCACGAACAGCCCATCCCATGGTGGGCTGCGAAGGCAATGGAACCCGAGTGGATCATTGATGATCGCCTACTGACAGCGAACGACCAGACTGCATGGTCGATTCGGTATGTAGAATAGGCATGGTTAGACGCCTTATATCAACCATTTCATACCCAGTTTTATCTACGTCTCGTCCGTCTCTTTTGCCAAAATCTGAAAGTACCACCAACAATTGGTCAGTTGGAGATCGAAATTGATAATAGGAAATTTTATTTTAATCTACAACACATAGCCCAAGCTATGAATTGTAATCACACTTTTGACGTAAGTTTAGGACTGTAAATGCCAAGACAAAGAGATGTGACGTTCCATCACATCACTACTAAAATGACTAATGGGTACCTCTTCTGCTCACAGCCTGGCAGTCCGTCGGAGCCAACTACCACAGAAAATGTGGTTTTTAGATTGTGTGTTTCGCTGCAATTTGTACCCAATGCAGCATGAGAGAGAGTGCAGAGATACGCTCTTACAAGCTCTCTTCACTGTTTATGAAAATCGATGGTTAAATGCCCTGAGGGTAGTATGGGAAGGCATTAAATATGCCAACATCCATTTACAAAGCACTGTCTCAAATCCCATGCCATCCTGTCCTTATCCTCGCCTAATTTCTTACCTTTTAGAAGGCCATTTTGATAGTGTTAATGAAACCCCGTATCAAGTCCCGTTGGGTGAAGAGGTCCGCACCGATAATATGCGGGTCTTTAGCCCAGCCATCTGGAGAAATGTTTGTCAAAGGTCCTCTCACGCGGTGAGCAACCGCCAAGCCAAACAAATCCATCATCCTCCCCAATCTCAACAAGAAATACCTTCAGCTCCAACCCATGATATTCCTATTCCCCCTCAACCACAAACTGAATCAGTTCCTCCGGCACAAGGAACATATACTAATGCTGATTTGGTCCTGCTCATGCATCAAAACCATGAGCAAACTCTCCTCCAATTCGATAATTTTTATCGAAACCATTATATGCTCCATCAACGCATAGATTATATTGAAGAAGCAACCAACATCATGATGTAGCATACATTCTAAACCGCTGCAAACCCTTAAATTGGGCGGGCACACAACTACGTCTCCCAATATACTCACAATGCAGCGTTACTTGTCCCGAAGTTCCAACAAGACTTTCAACAACAAGAAGCTGGTCCTTCCTCTACTGGCCAACAACAACCAAGTCCCCAGCCTGGTAAATTATAACCTCACAAGCTCGTAGTATATATATTACATGTTAAAGTTGCATAAATTGAGTTCATCTTTCATAAGATTGCTTAATTGTGATAAATTGACTAGTATATACCTCATATCAATGATTGCTGATTAATGATTATTGTTGTTCTGATATTTGAGGTTCTATCTATTTTGTTTAGATTGTGAGTTGTCCATTAAAGATTCTACTGTCTGCTACCTTACCTTACTTTATATAATCCTAGTAGTCATGTGCCACATGTAGTGGAATGAAACCATTAATAAATGTTGTTATTACTAAAATTGCAGTTCTATCTATTACATGAAGATTTTGATTTCAGTTCTATCTTGTAGATTTTGATCTTGTCTTGTGTTAAAATTTTGTTTGTAAGCACCACATGTGGTGTAGGCATTTATGCATTGATATTCGCTATTGCAGCATTCATCTGCTGCCCATTGTCATCTCGGTTTATTTTCGAGGACGAAAATTCCTTAAATAGGGGAGAATGTAACGATTCCCAGATCTGACACAGTGGAAATAAGAGTCCGATCAGGTCAACACTAAAGCCCTGTTATGATTTATACATAATAGCAATAAGAAATGTGTTTTACACCTCATACTGGATATATTATTCTAAAATATTGGTGAGTTTAATAGCGTGGCACAGGATTAAAGCCTTGTTTTGATTAATACATAAGTACGAAGAAGTTAAATTTAGTATAAGAACCTGACACACTAGGCAATTGTTGTTTTAACTTAAATGCAAGAAGTTATGACTTATACACTAAAACCATGTTTATAATTATATACAAGAGAATTGCTTGTTTTGTTTTTTTCTGCAATACACTACAGAAGTAGTGTTGGTTTACATAGGATTGTAACTGAATATAGCTGATAAGCTAATTGGACGGTAACTTCGCTACACGACTCAAATGAGTCATTCTCCATCTCCATGCACTCAAGATGCATTTCAGCTGTTATAAAAAGTAATTTAGCTTCTCGGTTCTATGCTTGCTCTCTATCCTTTACAGCCAATAACACCAAAACCAAGAAGCTTAGTCATGAATAGTAAAGTTACACTGCTTTAAAACCTTGTACAGTCCCTTAGAACTTTAGAACTAAAATGACGATGCGATCAACCAATGAGAATCTGTTCTCCGATATCAAGTGGGGTGCACTATGTTGGCGCGATTAATAGTCCATCCACGAATCGATAAAAAGGTAAACAGAAAGTGCCATCCTAGATTAAAAATAACATATAGGGGATCCGAGTTATTACTCCATGGTATGGATTCTATCATCAGCAATAAGAAATAGATCCTGCCGAAATAATTAGCAATGGGTGTACTCGGGATTTTCTCTGTAGACCTGATAAGCTGATAAATATATATATAAATCTATATGGCTGCAAATTTCATATTTACCTCATGCTATCTATAGATTTAGATAGATATATATATTCATATTATAGATATATATATATATATATATAGAGAGAGAGAGAGAGAGAGATTATATACAGAGAGTATATATATATATAACAAAGCAAAGCTACAAAGACACCAAAGTCAAAGAAGCTAATTTGAACCACAGCAAGACACTCTGCCGAGTGGCTTGCCTCGGCAATCTCATAGGGTTGTCGTGGCAAGCCTTGAAGCTTGTCGCGGCAACCTCCACTAGCTAAGGGTTTTAAGCAGTGCTTTGGATATTTCAAACCTTAGATCCAGTAAGGGTCCAGATGATTGCATCTTTGGGTCTTGGGCACACAAAGAGCCATCTGGAGACTACTAGTTTTTAATAAATTTATTTTATTTTATCTTAGATTTGTGCCACATGGTGCACTTAGACAATTTTGAAGAAATAAGACTGCATGATGTTCTTGGATGCCTGAACGTGCATCAACAACAATAACCGTGAAACTCTACACACAGGTAGAGAATGAATAGTTGTTTATATACTACTGAATGTTGTCATCTTCTCATAAGGATGCCAATTAATCCTCTTAGAGCAACACTAATGATGGTGATGACTTACAAATAAACATCCTTCGAAGACTTTTGAGCGTGATAAACCGAATCAGATAGATATTAGTAGGATATTAAGGAAATGGATTATCAGTTGAAATGAGAAAACTCATATATTAGTTGACCACATGATCAGTACATTTCCATTTATAATTACATGTTTGAAAATCCATGCTTGTCAGAAAAGTTTATAAATGGTGAAATTTTAGTTGGATAGGATGAAATATAAGTTGAGCCTAGTCGTTTTATACTATGATAATGAGATAGAAATGACTAAGTTATTACAATACAGTATTTTCGCATACAGGACATGATAATTGGAAGTAAGCATACCTCTTCTTTGAATGTATATATTGATCTTTCAGAATCTTGTTATCTATAGTCTCCTTTATATGTTGTTTCTCCATCTGCATCAAGTGCTCCCGCTAACTTGGGAGCTTGAGTTTCTTGATCCAAGTGATCCCGCTAACTCGGAAGCTTAACAAGTGATCCCGCTAATTCAGGAACTTGAGTTATTTTGGTCCAAGTGATCCCGCTAACTCGGGAGCTTGACAAGTGATCCCCCTAACTCGGGAGCTTGACAAGTGATCCCACTAACTCTGGAGCTTGACCTTGTTGATTCCCTGTTTTCGCTTGCATATCTTGTTTCAGCTTGATTTCTCATACCTGTCGCATCGTGCATAAATTCAGTACATCAGCTTGTTATAATAATCATATGCTTTAATTCAGTTATGCTTCTACATGCGAAGGTGATAAAATATCAATGTATGTGAACAATATAATATTCTCTACTGAGCTTTGATGATAGCTCATTCCACGACTTAAATGTCTTAGCTGCAGAACCTGATCCGGAGCACGTTGCAGATCCCACCTATTTGCCCGACGAGGAAGAAGGAGAAGCCGACGACGACGAAGACGAGGAAGAGTTCTTCCTAAAATAGGTTTGTCAATGGGAGAGGAGAGAGGGAAAAGGAAAGAGAGATAAATTTTTAGACATGTATAAATGATATATGATAGTTTCAGATAGATGTTGGGATGAATAGATTTTCTTTCCACTATTTAGATGACGGGTGACCATCCTCGGTGGAAAGCTATACATCGGATCTTTTGTTTATATTCTTGCTAGTTTTCTATCAGTTATTTGCCATATTATCCATTGTCAGAGTTAACACATTGCTTCCACAATTGCGTCACGTTAAAAGAAAGAAATAACCCCTTGACGAAAGGATCATGTCAGGTGATCCGATGGCGCGACCTTTCCCAGTTTAGAGATGGGGAAACGTCGGGCTGTCACATTTTTAATCCACCTTTGATTTATTTTCACTAACACATTCTTATCACTGTTTTCAAATAAAGTTAGCAGCAAGCATATAAACTACCCCAACAACGTGGCCTGATAGGAAGACAACAATTCATCAAGAGATTCATCTCCCAACACTCAGACAGATGCAACCCTTTCTATAAACTACTCAAAGGAGGAGCCGAATACATATGGGATGACTAGTATTAGCTAGTCTGCGACAATATCAAGAAGTACCTCCTCAACCCTCTAATACTATTGCCACCAATTCATGGAAGACCCTTGATCCTTTACGTCTTGACTAATGAGAAAGAAATGGGAGTGATCCTAGGACAATGCAATGAAGACGGAAAGAAGAAGGCCATCTACTACCTCAGTAGGACGATGGTCGAGTACGAGCAGAAATATACTGCGATGGAGAGGACTTGCCTAACACTAGTATGGGCTTCACCAAAACTACAGCATTACTTCGGAGCGCACAAGATAATGGTACAAGCACGCATGGACCCTCTGAAGTATATCTTTGAGAAGCCCCCTACATCCTAGAAGATCGCTTGATGGCATATGCTACTGCAAGAGTTCGACATCACCTACATCACCCAGAAGGGCGATCGCCGACTATCTCGCAAATCTTCCACTCCCGGGCAATGAGTCAATATGCACAGACTTCCTCAATGAAGACTTATTCTCGATTCACGAGGAAGAGCCTAATAAGATCTCATGGACCCTGTACTTCGACGGTGCTCTTAATTATAAAGGGAAAGGCATCGAGATAGTCTTACTAAGCCAAGAGGGGGTTTTCATACCAAAAGCCTTTTAACTTGACTTCCCAGTCACCCACAATGTTGCGAAATATGAAGCCTTCATTGCAGGACTATGAGCAGCATTACGACTGGGTGTCAAATAGTTGAAGATGGTCGATGACTCCAAACATGTGATATCACAGGTCATTAGAGAGTGGAAGATGAAAGAAAGAAGACTGATGGCATACTAAGAAACTACTCAATTCCCGATAAAGAAGTTTAAGAGAATTTTCTTCACGCATATCTCGAGATTAGAAAACGATCTTGTAAACTCCCTCACCATGCTAGCCTCAGCCATACATATACCGATCGGACAAAGCACCAAGTCCTTCATCAAGAAATTGACCATGTCGGCGCATGAAGTGGCATGGAAAGAAACATCAAAATTACCAGTCCTCTAGAAGACCATGAATCAAGAAGAAGCATCCACTATGGAAAGTCCCAAGGGAAAAATAGCTATTGTCGCCACATTCCAATTTGAGAAGTCACCCACCGACGATGGACATCCATGGTACTTGGACATATGGAACTTCCGAAAACACCAACACATCCCTCCTTACGCTATAAAGATTGAACGAAAGACCATAAGGAATCGGTGCACCCAGATTCTGCATCCTAGGCGAAAGGAAGACTTTACTAAAGGAGTATTATTACGATGTGTCACTGTAGCCGAAGGATAATATATCATCCAGGAAGCACACTCCAGCGCTTGCGATGCCCATGCTATTAGGCAGAGGCTCACGGACCAGATTGTATGACAAGCCTACTACTGGCCAATAATGATAAGAGATTGCCACCTATACGTCCAATGTTGCAAGCAGTGTCAAGAGCACGCCCTGCTCATTAAAGACCCTTCAGTTGCACTGAATCCCATAACCTCACTATGGCCATGCTCGATGTGGGCCTTTGACATTATTAGACCCTTCACAGACACAGTTGGGAACACTCACAAGCACGCGTTCATCCTCACTGCAACTGAATACTACATCAAATGGACAGAAGCCGAGTCATATATCAGAATTATTGCTTCAATGCTCGTGAAATTTATTGTTCGAAACATCATCACAAGGTTTGGAGTTCCCAGAATGTTCGTCACAGAAATTGGTCTGCAATTCATCGTAAAAAGGATGGAGAAACTATGTAAGAAGTACGACATCGATCTATACCACTCATCACCGTTCTATCCTCAAGGAAATAGACAAGGAGAGGCTACCAACAAAATAGTAATCCAAATTCTAAAATAAAAAGCGGAGACAAGCAATGGAGCCGACTGGCCCGATCGACTACCTAAAGCACCGTAGGTTACAAAACTTCTATTCGTACGACCATTGGCCAAACTCCTTATCTCCTCATGTATGGGATGGAGGCAGTCTTTCCATATAGAATACAAGTATCCTCCCTGTGTATCCAACTTGATGATCAGCTATCCATAGACGAGAGAAGAGTTACTCTACTCGCCGAGCTAGAACAATTCAATGAGACGCGCCTAAGGGCGACCGATCATGCGCAAGTATATCAAAGGAGAATGGCCATGGGCTACGACAAGAAAGTTCTTGGGCAAACCTTTGAAATTGGAGAGTTAGTCTTGAAGAAGATCATGCCCTCCAAGCAAGCCCACCCTAAAGGAAAGTTCAAACTAAATTGGCAAGGGCCTTATGTTGTAGTAGTCGCGTACCCTAGAAATGCATATAAATTGGTAAACCAAGATGGGGAGGAACTTCCTAACCTGTAGAATGCCATATACTTGAGAAAATATTAACCTTAGTGTCATAATTGTCATATACTGTAGTCATATGTAAACACCTATAGTTACCTCCCTCGTAGTCATCACAAATCATTCACTAGTCGTACGTAATTCTTTCTAAGAATATCTCCTGAAAGATTCCAACCCCCTCACCCACCTACTTATTCGGGCAATCTGATCGAAAGGATCAGTCGAATACCCAAGTCCTTTTAGAAGCATAAGCAACACCCGATTCTCACCCCGCTTTTCCCGCCATTGGAGGAGACATTAGAGCATAAAAAATAAAGATGTTAGGTTCAATCAAAACTGACTATTCTTATGTCAACAGGTTGCTTTTATAATATATAGGCACTGCAAGGGAGAAACATCACTAAGTGAGAGCAATGCGACGGGTCAACAAGTCAATGAGCCTAGGTTAGCATAAGAAAAACGTGAGGACATTCCTGGTAACCCTATCAAAAAAGTATAAGCAAGCTGCAGGGCATCCCTGATGTCTTTACACTACTAGATATCATCATAAGGAGACAGGAGGGGGACAAACTTCTATTAACCAAAGAATGTGAGACTATGATGGTGTCGAAGCATGACGGAGGGCTCAACCATGACACTGTATACCACCCGAGAAAAAGATTGTTGCCTATCTCTTTTAAAGTTGTTAAGTAGAAAACTATCCCTATGTCATTGAACCTTATCCCTCTTTCACCCTTAGTCTTACTTTCGAACCATGAGTTAGAACCTTTTCGAGGATATTTCCATAAATAAAACCAAAAATTTGTGGATGATAACAGATGAAATCACCTATTACTTACCGCCCGCCTCGCTCCTACCAAGACTACGTGATATGATAGCCACTGTAAAGTGAAAAACCCTCGTCCCAGTACCGCAAGGCACCACCAGAGGATTCTCTTCGAAACCAACTCGTCAAACCCATGTATCACTCTACGTAGACCCAAATGCTCATGAACCCAGGAAAGCTACATTGCATCTCGACACTGGGGCATTTTTATTTCGGGGAAGGAATTACTTCAGGCCCCCCTGCTAGTTTATACTTAGATGTAAAATGACGAGGTCACCACTCAAGGAAGACTCCCGCAGATACTACACTGACTATCCTATCACGTTCCTACACTAGATCTTTTTTTTACTCTTTAGATTTTCTTTCAGCACTTTGATTTCCCTGTTGCATCATTTTACCTTTGCTTGTAATGAAAAGTAGATAAGAAAATAAATAAATTCAATGATACTTCTCTTGTTACCAAACTCCGGTTTGAGATTCCCCTTGACAATTAGCATGGGGAAAATAAAATTACTAATAAACATTATTTCTTTGTACAGATACAAGCAACCTTCAATTATTACTGGGACAACTCGAGGAGCATCCAAGTCCCAATAATAGGTGATGGCACCTGAGCAAATAGCTAAAGCATGGACAGCAAAAAAGAAGAGTGCAAAACTAGGTACCCATAAACCAAAATCCATCTATATACATCTTAAAGAAATTTCCTTTACATCTATCACTGGGGGCATACCCCTTGTATATACAACAAATAAAAAGAGTACAAAAATATACATGACCCTACTCCCTCCATTGCCTCTGCGAGGAATGCTCACCACTCTCCCTAGCATCATTGACCTGCGGACCATGAGCTTGATCCACTAAAGCCTCAGCTGAAGCCTAGGGATCAAGTCAAAGTCTCATGGAAGAAGAAGCTCTGCCGACAGATCCCCCTCACTCGCCTGGCTCAAAGCCCAATGAGACTCTGAACATAGAGGGTCAAATGCAAACAAGGGCCCAAGGGCCAAGTCCAGCCACTCATAGGCCCTCATACGCTCACGAGACACTCACTGAATCTCTGCTAGTGAGCCACTAATCCTCGACCCCGACCCTGGAAGGTGACCGAGCAACCCTTGCACTATCCCTCCTACTCTCGCCAACTCTTGCTGCAAAAGATTTATCGTCGACTGCATCTCGGCACGAGCTACAGCTTGAGCAGCCTCCAACTCGGCCATCCGAGTCCTCCGCTCCACCATGAGGTCCCTGGTCAACTCCTGAAGATGATGCTCCATAAGATCAGTGGGTACCCCGGACACTGCCTGACGAGCCGTAATACACTGCATCTCTAAGCGCGACTCCTACAACTCACGCATCTGGACAGAAGCACGTAGCTAAACTAAGAAAATAAGTGTATATGACATGATAAAGGTCAAGTGTAATGAAGATATACCAGCTCGGCATGCTCCTGAAGAAGGCGCTCAACTGTCGCGACAGTCACCAGATCAACATGCGGCGGAGGAGGAACCCCGGACGTCGACAGCTATAACACAAATAAGAAGCACATCAGATAACATCACGACTACAAAATTGAAAACATGACTACACTGACTAGATATACCTGCACAGGAGGAGTAGGATCCTAAGGGGGAGCCTCAAGGGCAGAATCGTGCTCCACCTGCGCAAAATAAAATAAATAAAACAAATAAAATACCAAAATCCATCAGATAAAACCAACCAGCAAGTAAACATCAAACACACAAACAAACTATATGCACATATTATACCTGACTCTCTGAGCGCAGTGAAGTGGTTGTGGCCTCCCTCGTTTGGAGATCCTCGACAAGTGTGCGCTGGAAACATTCCAACACAGTGTTAGGTCACTAAATGACTGAATATAATAAAAAAATGCAACTCAAGCCCTAAGACTCACCCAACGGTCTAACTCAACACGTAGCTGAGTGATCATCGAATCCTCCCGACTGGAGGATGCTACTGAAGATGAATCAAAGGCTGGAGCAAATACCCCAGTGTTAGGTCCACAATTTTGAATATGTGGCTATTTTGGAAGATTGTTTTAGCCAAAATATTCTATAATATGTTTTGGAGTTTTTTTGGAAGTGTTTTGAATACTTGCAAGTTTTAGGAGAATTGTGAGTCATGTTTTCAAAAGGGGTTTTTGGTGCTATTTGCAGAAAGTTCCTTTAGAGATCTAGAGAGAGCTTGGAAAAAGTTTCATTTGAGAAATTTGTAAGAATACTTTGAGAGAAAAAATATTGAAGCATAGCTTAGGGATTGAAGATCCGATTGAAGCCGTTCTTGTGTCAGAATCGTGATTATATTCCGACAGATCTCTTCTCTGTTATTTGAAGGACTGCGTCTTTGGTTTAACAATGGATTTGTTGTTGAAGATCGTATTAAATCTAGATTGAGTTTACACTAGAGAGAAGCAAGTGTGTGTTGTAAACATTCATTAAAATAGTGCATATACTTCCGTGGACGTAACCCTCGATTGGGTGAACGACGTAAATCTTTGTGTTGTGCGTGTGATTATTTTTTGCCTGAATCTTCTTATTTTTTCGCATTCATCGCGATAAGGAGTTCGTAGAATAAGTAGAATTCCTAACTTGTTACTATGCATACCAATATTTAAGCAACTTTTTATTTTTAAAATAATAATATATATATAAATAGTAAAAAAAAATTTGCATAATAAGCATTATTAGTTTTTTGTTCTAGTCATATTCAATATAAATCAGCTAAAATCACCAAATATGGGCCAATATTTGACCCCATCCAAAATCCGAGGTGTGTATCATATTTGATGGGGCCTAATCCTATGCCAAGGAACAAATCAAAATCGAAAGTTTGAATTTTAGCTGAAATCTTCCCAATGTACCGAAATTTTCCAAAATCTTAAGTTTTCATTTTGGTGGGGACCAAAACCGAAACTTTTCGGCTGAAATCTTAACCTTGTCCGATATATATCAGATATGGCCCATATTTAAAACCATAGTTACTGTATCACTTTTCAGGATGTGTATCACGTGATATCAAAATTTGATCGCTTAGTGATAAACCATGATTTCAAGATTGATTGTGTGGAAGATTGGGATAAAAATTGATCTCTATCGTCTAATTCAAATCGATCAACAGTTTAAACATGAGAAACACACGGAGAATCATAGCTGAAAATAAAAGTGCCTAAGAGATCTATGTAATGGAAATTCTATGGAGAAAACTTCCATCATCTCAATTGTAATAAGTACAAATAAAAACAAGGGACTGTAGGGAACGTCGCCTGACATCATTTAAACTCCAAAATGATGTTTAAATGATCTTTTAATGATTTAAGATATGGTTGATATGCACCCTTAAAGTGATGCAACATGCCCAAAAATAGAAATGCAACATGCCCAAAAAATAGTGTTTTAAGAAGATTGAAACCATCCTAGCCATGGATCAAAAATTTAGGCAGATAGCGCCGAAACGCATCGAAAACTGAATTCATTGGTTTCGAAATGTATGGGAGTGAAGATTTCGGCCGAAATTGTTTCAAAAACCAAATTTATTGATTTCGAAATGTATGGGAATGAAGGTTTCAGCCGAAATTTCAAATTTTCAATTTTGGTCCAGTCCAAAACCAAAACAAAATCTGAAATTTTCATACTTGATCTGAGGTGTTGACTAAAATATCAACCATTGATTTTAGC
Source organism: Chloranthus sessilifolius (assembly GCA_021018995.1). Classification (NCBI taxonomy): domain Eukaryota; kingdom Viridiplantae; phylum Streptophyta; class Magnoliopsida; order Chloranthales; family Chloranthaceae; genus Chloranthus; species Chloranthus sessilifolius. The sequence goes on from CM037596.1 coordinate 49,526,622, forward strand.
CTTTATCGGTTGATATTAAAGTGCATAAGCGAGTTCACATCTACTTATGTATGTATGTTTTCTTTGGGCCGAGACATACTCCAATGGTTGATTATCATTTGAAAATTTTAGATGGCTCTTATGATAAAAATAAAGGTAAATTATAAAGGGTGGGTAAATTTTAGCAGCCAATTTTGCCCACTATGTGAGCAGTAGTGCGCTAAAATTATCTAGGGTTAATTGCACTGCAGTCCTTATATTTCGTTGATATTATATGCAGGTCCCTATATTTTTTATTATTTGAAATTCATCTAAACCTTTGGATATCTTGTGTATAAGAGCCCCTACAGTAATCTTAGGTAACCCAACTACTCTTTTCACTAAATTAAATATGATTTATGTAATGAAAATACCATATTTGCCCGTCCTTTTTATAAACACATTCATAGTTTTTGGGTGGGGCATATACCCTTGTTCCATTGGGTAGGGTCGAGGGTCAAAGGGTTCGAACAGATTGACACAAAAAATGATATCCATCATCGGATCTCAAGATCTATTGTGTGAAAGATTGGCACAAAAGATGATCTCCATCATCGTATTTAATGTGGATCATTGACTAGGGATCTTGGTAGGCCAGGCTAAAGTTAAATCTGACCCTGCCTGGATTGAGTTCTGATTTTTTCAATCGGGCCCTAACACAAACTAGAAGTATTCAACCTAAGCACGGCTCTCACAGGCCAAGTTGGGCCAAGCCGAGTTGTAGGCTTTTCTTTAGTTAATTTTTTTTAATAGTGGAAAACGAGGCTTCTTAATATTTTATTGTTGAAATGAGAAATCTTGATAAACTAATGATTTTCTATACAGCTTTTATGGCATTTTATGGAAATGCCCAAAGATTAAACAGGTCAATGATTTAATATAAGGCATTTTAATAAAATGTCCTTAAACTAAAACCTATTATAAATGTGTAATTATAATATAAATTTTTTATATTATACATTTATATGTACAAGAAATTGGGCCGGAGCCTTGGGGGGGGTGTTGGGATACGTTAGTCTAGATTATGGTTCAAATGCCAAAATCTGAAGATCTTGGCTGAATCGCATCGGTTTCAGCCCTATTCAAAACGAAAATATCAAAAACTCGATTTCGTTTTAGAGGTAACAAATTATCGGCCGATAATTTAAAATTGTTGGCTAATATTTGACTACCTCAATAATTTGGTTTAAAAAAATAAAAAAAATTGGGCACCGAAATATTAGAATTTCGATCAAATTTTTGATTTCAGTCATGCCGAAAATCGAAAACAAAACCGATATTTTGATCCTTGGTTTAGACCCGACTCCGTATAACTCGGGTCAATTCATGCTAAACCTGGGTTGGGTCCAGTCCCGGCTGGGTCCATTGAGAGCCTTAACTTTGACTACCTATGAGGAAGGCTGCTATGTAAACATCACTTTTCCTTACCGGATATGATTTCTAGTCACACACCAACTTTTTCTGCTCACAAATTAGTTTATGAAAAAATATCAAATTTTGCTTCTCTTGCTAATAAAAATCCTAGGGCTATCAAACGGCTTAGGCTAAACTTGGCCCACCCCGGTTTGGGATGGGTTCAGGCTTAAAAAGTAAAGTCGAGCCCGATTAATCAGGCCAAAACCCAACCCTATATCAACGAAACCTAGAGAATGCAGTGCAATTAACCCAATTATCTATAAATAATTATTCACTTTGTAACACTGTCCTACGATAAATAACACTTCAATGGCTTGAGATAAAAATACAATTTTAATGGTTTAAAATCAATTAAACAACCCTTCAGAGCCGTTAACTGAAAAACAAAAACTTAAAAACAGAAAAATTACCACAGGTGGATCTTACACCGTGAATTAATTTAACGGCATTTGATCAGGTCACTTAGTTTTAACGGCGTGCTTCTGCAAGAGAGCAGTAAGATAAAGCTCACCGTTCTTCACTCCGCTGGAATCGGTCTTATTCCCGACCACCCACCTCAACTTCCGATACCCCAACCTCCCGATCAACGGCCCATAAACCTTCTCAAGATCCACGCCCTTAGAAAAAAAGTGATCAATCCACAGAAATCCACCCCCTCTCAAAACCCTATCCACATCATACAACAAGAACTCCATCGCCGTTGTCGGTATCCAACGGTTCACAGCGTGCCCGCACCGGACCAAATCTACGATCCCATCGAAGACCGGGAACCGCTGCTGCAGCGGCACGTGAAGCGGAACCAAGCCTCTCAGAGCGGTTGCCTCGCTGTACGGCGCGCCGAGGTTCATCGTTGTTGAGACAACGGTCACATTGTGGAGCTTCATACGGGCGGCGAAGGTGCCGGTGCCGCCGCCTATATCGAGGCCTAGGCGGATTGGGGATGATAAGGTACGTGCAGTTGATAAAAGGTGCTGGATGGTGAGATCAAGATCTGATTTGGAGATGATAAATTTGGTGGATTCGAGTTTGAGATCGAAGCCGAGGTTAGGGGTGAAGCGGGTGAGGCAGGAGAAGGTTTTACAGGAATAAGGAGTCCAAAGGAGCGCCGAGTCGGGGAGGGAGGTGGGGAATGGGGTGGAGGGGAGGGAGGTGGGGGGTTTGGGAGGAGTGCGGGAGAAGCAGCGGCGGCGGGGGAGGGGGTGGCAGCCGCGGAGGATGAGGGATTCGATGAGATCGGAGTCAAAGGGACAGAGGGAAAAGGGGGTGTAGTTCATGAAGCGGTGGAGGAGGTCGGGGTGGTCGCGGCAGGCGGAAGCGATGGGGGAGATGTGGGCGTAGAGGAGGAGGTCGGAGGGGGCAGGAGTGGAGGGGGTTGAGGAGGAGGATTTAGTGGTGGATCTGAGGTGAGTGAGGTGGTTGATGGTGGCGCGGATGGTGTTGAGTTGGTGGACGAGGTGGTCAGGGACAGGGGGTGGTGGGGATGGGGAGTTTTGGAGGGTGGAGGAGAGGTGGTAGAGAGAGAGGATGTTGGTGGCTACCATAGCCAAGAGGAGGAGGAGGTTTAAGCCTAGACCTAGACCCATTTCTTGCTAATGCTTCGGCTTTTTCTTCTCCTTGCTTTCGTGCTTCTGATGCAGTGAGAGAGGATTTTTGGGCGTGTGATTTGGTTGTAAAGAGTCTAAAAAGTAAAGACAGAAGTAAAGCAGGTTGGCGATCAGTGAAGTAGGATGCGGGGTGCGTGGAGTGAAGATGTAGATGACTGAAAAGTTAGTATGGTATGGTACCGAAAAGTTAGTATGGTATGGTACCAAATCGTGTTGAGAGTTAATACGGCTATGACCAACATTTAAATAAGGGAAATTTGCATTTTCGGCCCTATATGTTTGCGTATTTGCAGAAACGGCCCTATAGTTTCAACCGTTACATTAATGATCAGCTCCACTCCTAGCCGCCTCCGCCTACTCCACGTCAGCAGCGACTTATTTTAAATAATATAAAAAAAAAATTCCACCGCCTTTTAACATTAGTATAAAAGCAACTTTTACTTTCATTAGTTACTGTTACTTTTAAGTTTAACTTTTCTGAAAAAAACAAGAGAGCGGCGACTTAGCGGCGTAAAGCATAAAGGTCACAAAGCTCACATAACAATTCCAGGTAATTTATTTTTTTTACATTTCAACACATTTAGTCATCCCCAATGTTTCCCACCTAATCCGATAACTTACCGATAATCTAAATTATCGACCGATAATTTAAGTTATCGACCGATAATTTAGATTATCGACCGATATCTTAGATTATCGGTCGATAACTTAGATTATCGACCGATAATTTATATTATCGACCGATAATTTAAGTTATCGACCGATAATTTAGATTATCGACCGATATCTTAGATTATCGATAAGATATCGATAGGTTAGGGGATTAGTAGTTTTTTCAAAATCACTTCTTTTGTTTATTAATTGCTTTTTATTTATATTGCAGTTCCTACTAAGTGATTGAAAATGACCATGACTTTAAAGCCCATCGGAAAATGTTCTGGAGTTGGTGTTAGGAAATTTTACATGCAATCAACGAAGAGAAAGAAAGAAAATTTTAGATGATTGTATTCGGTCATCTATTTAGGATGAATGAGAAATTAGGTTTCGTTGGAGACTTGGTTGATATTTTAAGTTTTTGGGTAGAGAATATTTTCAAGGTCAAGAACACCAATGTACTCCTCAACCGATCGATATAGCCTTGATTTTAGGCCTCAACATCTTGTGAACCTCGAAGTCCGAGAAGGTTGCCGTAAAGAGGAAACAACTATTCGATACAAATTCTTTGGGAAGCCGTGAAAAGATCTCGTATTGAAGAAATTATTGACAATCTTTGATTTATCCAATGATGAGTTTTTGAAAGTCATTATTATTTTTCAGATGTTCTTTTTACTCCTAACACATACCGAAGTAGATACACTGTACTTAGACTTAGTAGATAACATTAAAGAGTTCAACAAGTTACCGTGGGGCACGATAGTTTACAATAATTTATTAGATAGTATATCAAAAGCGAGTGGCGGAGGAAATGGCGAGAAGGTGAAAGGGCAATACAATATCTATGGATGCACTATCGCCTTTACGATTTGGGCGTTTGAGCACTTTCCAAATGATGCCACCGCTCCTATTGGGCTTAAAGAACCATTTCAAGGCTAATGAAATGGGAAGGCCCGAAATTCAGCCGTAACCCTAATTTATATAGAAAAATTTCTTAAGTCTAAAGTGATTATAGAGCTTGAAGTTGAGAAGCCGAATTACGGATAAATGGCTTCGATACTTTTTGATTCGAAGAGAAATTGAAAATAAGAAGGAAGAGACCGAAGAAAGAGAAGAAGAGCCTAACTCCGAAGAAAATGTAGATGAATATGATGATATCCCAAGTCATCCAACACGGAAGAAAGAGCCGAAGAGCCGATTAGCCGAGATGACGACAATGAGGATGACGAAGATTATAGCGACGATAACGATGATTTTGAAGTCGTTGTACGTCAACCAAAGGGCAAACAAGAAATTAGGCCCGAGCCAACAAGAGAGCACGGTTAGGCAACCGCACCTAACCAAAGAAGTGATTGACTAAGAAAAGAATGCAAGACTCTCGCATGGAAGTAAAAGAAATGAAAAAGAATTCGGCGTGCATTTACCGAAGGGCAAGCACTCACAATTGAACAACTAGGCGAGAGATAAGAAGGCCTTACAAGAAGAAAATAAAGCCATATGGAAGGATCTTGATGCGGTCATCTCTCATTTAAGAAAGGTATCAAACCAAGACTTTCAATTTTAGAACAAAATCATTTCTTTACAACTTAATGCAAAATTAGAGTACATTAAGGACGATATACATTATCGTAGATAATTTAAAGAGTCGATCGATAATGTACATTACCTACGTTATGTTACATTATTGGTCGATCATTTAAATTTATCGATCGATAATTTACATTATCGACGATAATTTAAATTATCGATCGATAATTTTACATTATCGACCGATAATTTAAATTATCGATCGATAATGTAATTATCGATCGATAATGTAAATTATCGATCGACAATGTATATTATCGATCGATTACTTAAATTATCGATAATGCGCTTTTTATTTTTATTTTTGTAATGTATATTTTTTACAATTATGCAGATAATATTTTAACCTCGGTGCTCTTTGACACCTTCGTTCCTTCACCCACTTACCCTCAATCAAAATCAACTGTCCTCAACCCACCACTCATCAACAAAGCCATCACCATCGCCCAAAACCCCTGCTCCTCAACAAAGCCATCATTCCAAAGGCCCCAAAACCAATCGTCCTCAACCAAGCCATCAAATAAGTGCCCCCAAAACCCTCTCACCTACACAACAATCAATGACCCCAAAACCCGCGCCTCAACTTACAAATAAATCTCACGCCATTAAACCCCACGCCCAAAACCTCTCGCTCCTCAAATACTAAACAACCCTTGGTTGATACGGGTGATGATGGTGCTCTTCACGCAGCCTTCTCGTGAGTCACACATCACTAAAACAATTATAGTGAAACTATCATCTACCAAAAATGAAGCCGAAGGTTATGACTTGCGTGCTAAGAAGAGAAAGTCCCACCGATAAAGCATTAATAAAAACGAAGATTGGTTGTAGAGGAGGAGGAGGAGGATGAGGCAATATCAATGGAGCAAAAGTATATGCTCGCTTTTGGAATCGGCCGAGAACGAGGACAATGTGATCGTCAATACTATCGGTGTTGAGATCACGCGTTGCTCTTTTGAAGGTTCTCAAAGGACGCCGTGGATAATGAAGTCATCGACGCATACTTGAGAGTCCTTGAAGTTATAAATGATTCAATGTTTTACGCCAATGCCGACAAAAGTTGGTTCGCCTGCCAATATTTATTGAAAGCTCGTTTGTTTCTTTTTTGTCTTTTCAATCACGACTCTTGATTAACTTCTCATCTTATAAAATTTGAAAAATATATCGATAATGAAGGTATTGCTGCGCTCAGCGACCTCGATAGGTGGCAGGCCTATTGTGACGAATGGAATGTTCGTAACAATTCAAAGCCGATGGAACCACTATTGACAAATAATATCCGTGGAATTCACGCGATCATCGTGGAACAGACGTTTTGAATACTAAACTTCGCTTATTTAACGTTAACGGCTTTTAAATAAAATTTATTATTTAAAATTTCGCCTTGGCTTATGTGTAGATTTATCTTCGATGCATAGCCAAAAACATAGCCATTGGGCATTGGCTATAATTTCATTAGTTGATCGAGAAATTAAGCTAATTGATCCGGAGAGAGAGTGCTCAAAAGGTTTGAAGCGCATAAAGAATGTCTATTGAATCACTTTCCGCGCCTTCTTTACACTATCGGTTTGAAGTCACTTCGATCAACGATGGAAGGTATCGGCGTTCAATATGCTCTCCCGATCCAAAAGAACGGTTGGGATTGCGGTGTATACATTTTGAAGTATATAGAATACTTCTCCCAAAAGCGGCCTATTGATTTCGATAAACATATGCAACAATTTAGAGCGAAATCGGACATCGAATGTACTGCGTTTGGGAAGAAAATTTAATATCTGTAATAAATTTTAGTGTTTTGTAAAGATATTTTTGATGAAATTGTAAATTATTTAATTTTATTAATTTTATTAACTTGTATAATTTTCATTATCGTTGTTATCAATTATTTATCTTATTTGTATCACCTTGCATGATGTATCAATGGAGGCTTCCTCTCTTGAAGCAATTTCAATAGGCGGATGACTTATATCATCGGCCGATAATTTAAATCATCGTCCGATATCTTAAATTATCAGCCGATATTTTAAATAATCGGACGATAGCTTAAATTATTGGCCGATGATTTAAATTATATCGATATCTTAAATCATCGGCGATGATTTAAACTATCGGCCGATATCTTAAATCATCGGCGATGATTTAAATTATCTGATAATTTAAAACATCGGACGATATTTTTAAACCATCTAGATAATTTAAATGATCGCCCGATGATTTAAGATATCGGCCGATAATTTAAAACATCGGACGATATTTTAAACCATCGGCCGATAATTTAAATGATCGCCCGATGATTTAAGATATCGGCCGATAATTTAAATCATCGGCCGATGATTTAAGATATACCTTTCTGAATTGTGAAGTCTGATATCTTTGGTTTGGCTTTATGCCAATCACTAGTAAATTAGGGCTAATTTGGAAACTTTCAAACTCGCTTGAATGAATGAATGATTTATTAAGAAGCACAACAATATATTTTAGTCACAATTCCAAAAAAATATATTAAAAGACATTGTAGATGTTGATCGCTCTTTTATTGAGGTTTAATCTGTTTATATTGAAGGAAAGAAAAAGAGAAAAAAAAAAATACTCTTCTATAATGAAATCATTGGAAGCTCGATTGCTACTAGGTCTAATCTAATCTAAATCTGTTTTCAATCTCAACCTTTGATGTAATATAAGTTAATTTCAAATATTAACAAATTTACACGACGGACGATTATGGACCGTACTTGTTACAATTTTTACATTGTAGTGGTCGAACTTCCCTTTAGATCTTGTTCTCCTTTTCTTGGACGGACCGGCTTGGCGTATTTTGTGGGGAGGCAAAACTTGAATGTCTTTTATTTACGAAGTCCATTGGCGCTTGTCAACGGTCGGGACAAAGTGTTCTTTATAAGTTTCTAAATAAGTCACGTAAACCGGTGTTCACAAAATTGGGGGATCTCTCTTTCTGTTTTGCGATAATCGGCAATCGCATGTGAACATGGTAATCCAAGAATAGCCCAACGTCGCATGTACATGTTCGCGATTCTAGATCGAAACCGTGAGTGTAATCACCACGTTTAACTTGAAATATATCACGACCATATGGTATGACGTTTTTCGCCCATCTGAATTTCTTTTATGTGTTTTTCGCCGCCGGTGTTAACACATGTGTCATTTTATTTCCTTCCTCACGGCGAAGATAAAATTCGCTACTTTTGCGAATAGTTTCTAACATGCTCACAATCGGTTCCTCCTCCTGCTATTTTCAACACACTATTTATGCTTTCACTATATTAGTTGTCAACATATCATAACGCCTCCTTGAAATAAGCGCGCGCCCAGAAATGATCACCAATTTCTTTAATCCATTTTGTACATTCCGGCAAGGCCGTCTTCTATTTTTCGCATAATTCTTTTAAATTTTGCTTCTGAAAATGCACGGGCAGCAACCCAAAAAAGCGGTCTAGAGATTGTATCCTTATATTTATCAAACAGATTTAGAGCCAGGTGTCGCATACAGTAGCTGTGAAAGGCATTAGGAAAAACTTTTTCCACTGCTTCCATCAAACCTTCTGTCTGTCTGATATCAAAACAAACTGGTTTTCAAATTCACCGATTACACGTCTCCCTAATAGATCAAGAAACCATGTCCAATGGTCTTCATTTTCTTTCGATACAACGCCGAATGCTGTAGGGAATAAATGTCTATTCTCGTCTATCCCTGTAGCTATTAACAATACTCCCTTATAAATCGTCACAAATGCGTTCCATCTACCGCAATTATTCTTCGTAAAGTATTGCGTAAGCTTCGAATGCAAGGTCCGAATGCCACGAAGAATCTCTGAAATGCATTATCAGGCTCGAGACACAATTCGGTCTGTATGTCTGGATCGACCCAGTAATTCAACATATATGGTAACATCTTAAATTGCTCCTTCCAACTACCTCGGATGTCATTCAATGCCATTTCTTTTCCTCTCCATGCTTTCCGGTAACTCTTGTTATCGTATTTTTTCAATATCAAAATTATTGAAGCGAGTCTCGTCAAAACCCTTTAATAGTTTATCTCTAACGAATGAAGCTATCCACGATGTCGTACATTGGCGATGTCCGCTTCAAAAGTGGCATTCGCACGTGTGTTTGGTGGAAAGTTTTCCACGACAAACGTGTCTCGCCTACTAATTTCGATGCATGATTATGCCAAGCACATCCTACTTCAACACACCTCGCAGCTTACTCGAAGAGGACTGGTTTTATTGGTTTAATCGAAAATTATTTGTCATCGCAAATTCTTTAAGAACTTTTGAAATGATTTCTTATTTCTAAACGCTCACCAATGGTAATCGTTCACCCTTCATACAGTTCCTCATCGTCTGAATCCATGTACTCCCCTTTCGAGTCATTAAGCTGATAGTCTACGACCACCAGAGGTTGATCAATTCCCCTATTAGTATAAACACGCGAAGTGGGAGACGGCGGGGGTTCATTATTTTCGGGATCACTATCACCGCCATCATCGGATGGTTATTACGTGATTGGGATTGAGCCCATCGATGTACGCTTGGTTGATGTGCGCTTGTTTGGATTGATGTTAGCCGCGATGAACGCGTTTGATGTATGAGAGGTCGCTCGCATTGAAGGCTCGATTATCGTTGGCTCCGAAGCTATTTGTTCGGACGGCCATTGATATGGACTAACGCCGACTAAAAACGTTTCCCACTGATTTACCGAATCGAAGTTGAACTGAGATGTATCATGCATCGGATTCATTTGATGAGAATATCCTTGATCTTCATCGCCTTCACTCATCGGAATGTCTGAATAGGGTTGCTCTGAAAGTTTACTGTAGGGGCGGAATCCTATATTTATATTTCTATCATCGTCGGCTATGATCGGTGCAACAATGTTCTCCTCTTCATACCGTATTCCTTGATTTTCAATCAAATGTTCTTCCAACACCATGATCATCTTCGTTGGTTTCCGGTTGAAATGTTTCTAAAGACGGCAAAATTTCTGCTACAGTAGTGACTAATGATTTTTCGATATAAATATTTATAACACCATCACCGATACGATATGCTCTAAATAAGTTTGTAAGATCATCAGAGTCAGACAATTCGGCAAATACAAGCTCATTCCCTATGCGTAATGAAACAGTAAATGTAATAGAATGTTCTTCCTAGTGTCCAATCGACTTTTACATTTCTCTATAAACTCAAGAAATGATATATTCTCCGTGGTTGACAATCCTCCGATGTCCTCCGTTGTAAGTATTATCTCTCACGCGTACGAAATCAAAATGGCAAAGAAGGGGAACATCCATTTCAACCTACAATATTTACAAAATTAAAATTAAAATTAGTTGTTTATAAAGAGTTATACTTGACTTAGCGCTACAATTGCTTAAAAATATTATTAAAAAAATTAAAGGAATGAAAACTTTAGAGTTTTTGTCAATCATAGGTTATCGCTCGATATCCTAAGATATATAGCCGATGGATGGACTTTTAACGTAAACCATAATCCAAAAACAAAAAAAAAAAACTCTTAAGATATCGACCGATATCTTAAGATATCGACCGATATCTTAAGTTATCGGTCGATATCTTAAGTTATCGACCGATATCTTAAGTTATCGGCCGACATCTTAAGATATCGGCCGACATCTTAAGATATCGGCCGACATCTTAAGATATCGGTCGATAACTTAAGATATCGGTCGATAACTTAAGATATCGGTCGACATCTTAAGTTATCGGCCGACATCTTAAGTTATCGGCCGACATCTTAAGATATCGGTCGATAACTTAAGATATCTTGGACTTCCTACGATGTTGCGAGAAATTTGGAAAACAATAACTTAAAAGATATTGTACTCGATATCTTACCTAGCCTGTTGTATTCTCTATGTTATACGACCTTTAGTGGAATCTCGAAATCGCTTTCCAAGAGAGATAAAAATTGTTAAAAGATGGTACAAAAATTCTAGATTCAATGCTTGCATAGAGAAGCATATATATAGATATCTGACGTGCACCCGGCTAGGCTTGGAGCTGGCCATTTATGCAAGGATTGAAACTATAGGGCCGTTTCTGCAAATACGCAAACATATAGGGCCGAAAGTGCAAATTTCCCTTTAAATAACAATGGTGTTTAAATAATCTTACTACCAATCAAATTACATTTTTTATCCCACACTATTGTAGTGTGATTTACCATCATGTCATGTGACATACATTTATAGTTTAGATTGTCCAAGTGGCAACCTATCATTCGAATATGTTTTGGTCCAATAAAATATGCTGATAAGTGGATGAGAATCATCCGATTGATGAACTTTAATATCAACCTTTGAAATTGAAAACACGGTTCTTATTATAGTCTACAAATCAGATGATTTAAATCTCTTTAAAACATCATTTTTGAGCCTTTGACACTTCCACCTATGGTCTATCACTTTGACGATTCGATTCAGTCACATCTTAAACCATTGATGGTCTAAGATCATTTAAGCACCATTTTATTATTCAAATGATGGTTAGGAGAGCCGGTCCCACAAGTATTATATACGTTGGAGTATGAGACTTCGTGATTTTCAGTAGGGCCGTCAATGGATCAGGTTAGGGCTGGGTCCGCAACAACCTAACCTGGCCCTACCTTCTAATGTTGGGCCCTAGCGTGGCAGTAACTTCGGCAAGGCTTTTGATATGCCCAGCCCTACCCTAAGACTAGGCGGGTTGAGGCGAGGTCAGATCAGGCTTTTGACTTTGTTGTTTACTAAGGCCTTGTTCGAGAATCCTATTTTACTCATAATATGAGAATAAACTCATAACGTAGGCCGACCCCAAGTTTTTCTATGCATTTCCTTCGTTCACAAGTTTCAGTAGGACCTACACTTTTTCCACCATTTTTTGAGTGAAAGCGATGTCTAGAAGTCGGAGATTTTATAACGACTCAGAATTTTTGACTTTCCTTTATTCGCATTAGATGGTGCTTTGTACCTTGCATGGTATTAGTGCTCCACACCGGAATCTACCCTAGTTGAGAAAATACACATTTTGATTTTTCAAAAGGTTTTATATTTAACATTGTCTTTATTGCTTTCCTTATAGACAAAAGGTCTAAGGATCAAACCTTACTACGTGAAACCTCTTCTCTAAAACATCTTAATCATTCACCCTAAAAACTATAGTGTGTTCCTCCACAAGAACGCGATTATTTTTTTTCTACCATCAAGATCGAGGTGAAGGCGGCGTAATCGTGGACGGACCATCGTGTGGACGTCGATCTCTATCGCCCTAACCGCCGTCGATTCGCCGATCACGCTTCAAGAGGTGGGTACCCATCCATCCATCTCATTCTTCTCAGATCCCGTCGCATAGGGTACGTTCGATCGCGTATCGATGGGTTAAATAAATCTTACTTGTGTATGCTTTTATCTATAAATATCGTAATTCAAAATAATGAAATGGCTAACCCTTAGCCATAGATTCTATTACATTTATTTTCTTCGCACTTGTATACATTTCATTTATTATTATCTTTTCGCTTAGATCTACTGTGCTCTTGTGTATATTTTATTTATTTAATTATTTTTTGTCTAAATTTATTTCGCTCTTGAGAATATTTATTTATTTTATTATTTTTCATTTAGATTTACTTTACTCTTTGGTATATTTTATTTAATTATTTCCTTTTTTGTTTAGAACTATTTTAGGCTTGCAAGCATGCCTAATATATATATTTATATGTGTGTACATAAATAATATAGAGTATTTAGTGTAAAAGAAAATCGAGGTTGGTGTGCGTAATTGAGATCAAGGGTTTTTCGTCATTTAAAGGGTACGGTCAAGAATCTCCTATAATTAAGAGCTACAAATCTAGTTGAACCTAAACCCCAGTTCGACCAATTGGAACTGACCTTGCATAGTAGTAATCGATTGGCCATTTTTTTTGGCAATCTACTTCATAATTTTACTTATAATGTTGGTGTGTTAAGGAGATTGATATTATGGTACTGTGGACCACCATTAATTGTATTAATCTACTTCACTGCCAAAAATTGGTCCATATGTATATCACTGACAAAAAAAATTGGTTTAATCTAACTCAAAAACTTGAGTATTATACAACTATTTATTAGCACAAAAATTTGTAAAAGAAGGGATTTATTGACACAAAACTTGAGTATTATACAACTATTTATTATACAACTTGGGTAAAATACAACTATTTATTAGTGTCCCAAAAAAATGTAGCATCATTTGCACTCGTTAGACCCGTGAAAAATACATACGTTTCCACAATAAAAATTGTTGATTGCCTTGAATCTCTATTATCTTTCATCGTTGATTTGACCCATCTGATGTTGGACTGTGACTCATCTGATGTGGACCATGACCTATTTGATGTTATACTATGACCCATCTAATGTTGGACCTCGACCCATCTGATGTTGGACCATAACCCATCTGGTGTTGGATCGTGACCTATTTGATGTGGCCCATGACCCATTTGATGTGGACTATGACCCATCTGATGTTGGACCGTGACCCATCTGATGTATCAGACCGTGACCCACCTGATGTGGATCTCAACCCATCTGATGTTGGAACTTGGCCCATTCGAGGTTGGACCGTAACACATCTGATGTTAGACTTTGGCCTATCTGATGTGGACCAGCCCATCTGATTTCATTTCATAGGATGATATTAAATTAATTAAGGTATCTCTTACAATATATGATGATATATTTAAAGAGAAAGTGATTTTAAATGGTAATATAAAATTAATAAATATTATATACTTATATTTTAGTATTATTTTATTCTTATATAAAATAAAGGTACTTAGTTACTACCTTATTTGAATATTATAAAATTATCTTATATGGTACATGAGTAGTAATATCCCCTGTCAGAGTTTAATTTGTTTCCTTTCTATAGATGGATCGACTTATTAAAATCGATCAATCGATCTTGAACCAAATGACAACTTACACCTCATTAAATCTGATCTATCGATTTTCATTTCTCGATTGATCGATTCTCATCCAAATAGACGACCTAATTCACACCAAAATTTCACTATTGCACGACCAAAAATTTAGTACACATTAATCACTTGCACTTTGCGATCGATGGTCGTGATGCACTTAACTTTAAAAATAATAATATTTAATTTAGGCATTTAATAATGATAAATAATAATATATAAAAGTCTCATTTTTATCGCTTCAATGTAACCACTTCGATAACACGAAATATTAAGAATTCGATACCTCGTAAACATCGAACTCCGACCTTCTCGTTATTGAGAATACACTTATGACTACCCTATTCTATATTGTACTGGAATGTGTATAAATAAATATATATATATATACATAAGAAAATCTAATGTAAATCTTTCTGTACATCTGACTTTCTGTGTTTTAATCTTAAATTATATTATATGAGTTATGAGTAAGTTAGGACATATGTACAAGAGTGTATAAGATCATGCCTACGCTTGGGCGTGGTGATTCGCTGAGATGGTATCGAAGCGAGAAATACACCGTATTCACATGCCTTACAACTCATGGTGGAATGGGACCCATGACAAGTCGGGTGAGGGTGAATTCAGTGTAACCTCGTATACGGTGGCATATACGGCAACCCGATCACCCCGAGTTCAAATATGATAGTATAAATTATGAGTTAAGTTATGAGGTTCGACTATAAGCATTAGCTATGATGAGGTTCTTCTACGGTCACATGAAACTCAGAATATTGGCGTCCATGTACGGATGTAACATCTCTATAGTAGTATGGGCTGCCACACGAAGTGCATCCAGGTTACTATGGAACCTTTTTCTTGGGAAGCGTGAATTAGGAAAGTTGCCTCACTATAGTTTATCCTAGGATTAAATATAAGAGTATAATAAGATATGAGTATGAGATAAGATAAGTTATGATACGAGTATGATAATAAGACATCGCTGTGTAGGCCAGTAAAAGATAAATAACTTAAGCCTCTGTACGTGTCGTTCCTTGCGTAGCCACCGTAAGGGCAACTATGTCTTTTAGTTAAGACGGATCTCTGGGAGAGATTATGAGTATGAGTATGTTATGAGTGACTTTGGCCATTATGTCTCCCTATTGGCTGGATGGTGGAGTATGAGTATGATATGAGAGTGTTCTGATATGGTGGTATGATACTATGTTGACCCTCCCATGGTAGCTCGAGCAGCGACTCTGGCAAAGGTCATTGAGGGTTTCACGAGTATATTAGTTACGCTCATGCGATGTACAGACGTATGTGCGAGAATGATAATAAGACATGGTATGATATGTTATGAGATATGGTAAGGAACGTTAGGATATGAGTGTCTAGATCATGATCTTGCATTTATGATATGATATAAGTTTCAAGATATGCATGTGATTTTATCTTTCTTTTGCTATCTGCTTTGAGATATTATGTTTATCATTCACTTAATGCACCCACAATGCACCTGAGTAGTATGAGGTGGATTAGTGGTGTATCCACTGAGTTTACGTGACTGAGTAAACTCATCCCACGATAATCTAACAGTTGCAGGTGATTACGCTGGTGGAGTAGACGCGAACCATCTAGATCTCACCGACGCTGATTTTATTGATCCCGCAGGCGTTGAGTACCAGGAGCCTTTAGAGGGCAACGCTATCGATTATTAGGAGGACTACGGTACTGATCTTGATTCGAGTGCCGGTTACTGATCATTGTGGACTTGGTATTGAGTTTTATTGATACTAGTATTACAGATTTTATAGTTTATTTTATCGGATTTGTCTCCGACTGAATTTATATTTTATTAGTGGATTGTGATTTTATCATACTTATTCAATATTTATGATTGCATTTATATTTCATCCTATTTGTCAGATTTCACGGATTTCGTAGAACCATTATTGTGCTAGAACTTTGATTAGGTGTATGTCCGCTTAGCATATCCGAGATATGTGCAGGTCATAACTCAGAATTTTAGGCCCTCGGGATAGGGTAGAATTTTGGGTCATGACAGATTTTCTCCCAGATTTACTCAGAATACGAGTTTGGGGAGTATAAGTCACCATGGGATATATATATACCGAAATGCTGCCTTGGGATATTTTGATCCTTATTAGCTTCTTTGATTTAAACCAAACCCAAGTCCCATTACAACCGTTAATGAAGGCCTACATGATCTGATGTCTATTGCGATTGTAATGAGGGGGGTAAACAAGCAAAACTTATGATGTATGATTCAACATTCTCAAAGTATTTAGGTATCCATTCAAGCAATCTACTTTTCTTAACGACCTTGATTTTTATTAACGTTGAATCATTGACTTTTGATGAGAAGTTGAGATTATGGAGTAGTACCCCGAGCTTATTATCTCATTTACGTAATTTTCAAGGACGAAAATATTATAAGGGGGAGAGAATATAACAACCCAAATTTTTTTGACTTTTTTAACGGTGTTAGATGATGTACCAAATCGTGCATTGTGTTAATGCTCCACACCGGAATCCACTCACTTTTAGAAATATTCTAATTTTTTTAATACCAATATTAGACTCATTGCGAAGTACTCGTCGATATGATTCCAACGATATATAATTTGTCGATTTTCGATAAGAATATAAAAAGTTACGCCTGTTTGAAGAGATGAAGCACGTTAAAGGATATAACTATAATTTTGGGAGAGAAACACCATTTGCTTTTGTGGTTACATCAAGCGTTCAAACAAAACCTTTTCTCAAGCTATTTAAGTCACCTATGAATTCTTCTTGCATGGTAAAAACTCCTATTTTATTAAATCTTTTACAAAAAGTCTTAATTAGAGTTAACGTAGAAAAAGATTTAGTAATATATTACTTTTTCTCTCAGTTGTCTCGCTCTGTTCTTTCTTCTATACAAAAGCTTCGACAATGTCATCTTTCACAACTCCTCGTCGGATCTCCATCGGTGTTCACGGCAGAATTACACCGTAGATTTCAATCTTATCGGTGATCTGTGCATTCTATTCTGAAACTTTATCTTCCACCATCGAAGTTCCTCATCGTTGCAACTAATCTATCATAAGAAAGGAGTTCTCGCGAAAAGACTCGGGCATATCGTCTCTCGAATCTAATCTCCATCAACTTAAATCATCGCAAGATTCGAATCACGAATCAATAGGTGGGTGCCTCTAAATCCATCTTAAATTATTTAGTTATTTTTTAAAGGAAAACTCTATTTTTTTCCCCCAATTCTAACTAATTTCTAGTCTTAAAAACATAAAAATTTGGCCTAAAATCGATAGGATCGTTTTTCCTAGATTTCGTGAAATTCGGCGAAACTCTTCAACAAGCAGAGCCTCGGTAATTTGCCCGTAATTTTTACTCCGAGCTTGGATTGACGTGATTCTTACAGTATTGGAAAGAAGACAACGAGCTTAACAACTTTGTGTGAAATAAAAATTTCACGAATCTAATATTTTTATGGTCAAATTTGAGCAGCAAGTCGGGATACGTTTTAAATGATCCAAAGTTGTACGGATTTGACATTATTTACTGAACTATTGAACTATTTTATTCTCAACCTATATCCAGACTTATAAATCACTAAAACCATATAAAATATATTAAAGAGCCTTCATCAGACAATAATCTATGAATTTAAGGGGTCAAATATTAATATTTTCAACGCCTATCATTAATTACATCTTTTGAGGCTCCTACAACCCTTGAATGGACACATATGCCCTTTTAGAATCCGAAACACGTCCGATTGCTATACCAATCGATTATCAATTTCCATAGACGTAGCTAACCCCAATGAAGTATATTTTCGACTCAATCGCAAAATAAATGTAATTAAATATTTCTTATTTTCTGTTTACTTCAATACTTCATGTGTTATGTCTATATTTAATTTTTTTTTTTTTTAAATATGAAATGCTTAGGATTTATGTTATAGTTTCCTTCTTATATATGTTCACCATCATCATATGATATTCATCATGTAGAAAATCATGATAGGACATACGTATATAAGTTAAGAATACGATATAACATATGATATAAGCCTTCGTCACGATAGGATTTCTTTTACGATCTCGTGAAACTTGGAATGTAAGCGCCCATATACAGGCCATCTATGACAGTATGGGATGCCATACATAGTATATCCAGGTTACTATGAAACCCATCCTTGAAAAGCGTGATTTAGTGAAGCATATCGCACCGTGACTCATTTTAATTAAGTTTAAGAAAAGATGAAATATGAATATATCAAGATACGAGATATTAAGAAAGTAGAGACTTAAGCTCACGCAAATATGAAATTTAGATGGGAACTTAAGCTCATGCCAAAAATAAAATCAGGGTGGAGACCTAAGCCCGGAATCGAATAATAATAAGATATGTTAAGACACGCTGTGAAGGTCAACTAAATATGAATTAAGTTTTTACATGTGACATACCTTACGAGCCACCATAAGGGTTCAACGTCTGCAGCAGAGACGGGTCTTAAGGATATTATAGCTTTGTCTCGAACTAAGGGGGCATTGTGGTTACTATGTCGCCAACCTTATTTGGTTGGATGATGGTTTATGTTACGATATAGAGGTTAGGTGGTTATCTACATGTGGACCTCGCATGATAGGCTCGAGCAGCGATCCTGGCATAGGTCGTTTAAATAAGATAATTAAGATACGAAATATATTATGTAGGCGTATGGAGTAATAATAAGATTTACGATATATCACATATGCTAAGTTGATGAGAAAAATAAGAAAAGAGATAACAAAGTAGAAGCATCATCTACTCTTCATTTTCTATTATGTCTTTTAGTTTGATTATGATAGGCTATAAGTTATTATTTTATTAAAATATTGATTTTATTTTCAAAATGTACTGCAATTCAAGAGATTATATAAGAGCCTAGGCTTTACTTCCTTTAGGGACTATGTAGTGCGAATTCAATAACAGGTGACGTTTTATGGAATCAGGACTTGATGGTACCATGATGCAGAGAAATGAATAACTCTCAGGTGAATGAGACATCATCACATGAAGGTCCTTAGGAATCTGAAGCGATGCACCTATTGTGTGAGATGGCAACCACTTTCAGTCAACAAATGAGTCAGCTGACGCAGTCACACCAACAAGAAAGGACTCAACTACTGCACAAGATGGAGGTGTAAAGAGAGCAACAAAGATAATCCGTCCAAGAGCTTGTCAATCAACGTCAGCCAACACCTCAATAGGAGAACCCACCATACACACCTGTCGATTTCAGGTATTCAGTAGAGCTTGACCCCCTATTTTCATGGTCAGCTCGACCCAGTCGTTGTTGATGATTAGATAAGTAAAATCGAGAAAATTTTCAGGATCTCTTCACCTGTAGAACACGAAAAGGTGAAGTGGGCAGCATTCTATCTATACCAAGAAGCAGAGAACTGATGGAAAGCAGCAAAGAGAGCTACAAATCGAAACAACGAGGAAGAGTGGACTTGGCAGTAGTTCAGGGAAGCTTACTTTAAAAAGTATTTCTCAACGGTCACCAGGGCTCAGAAGAAGAAAGAATTTATGAACCTACGATAGGGGAGCATGACTGTGGCTGAGTACGAAGCCAAGTTTGACCAGCTATCTAGATTTGCTGGGAATCTGATCGCGGATGAAGGCGATAACCTCTTCGCATTTCAGAATAGCTTGTGACCATTTTTCCCAAGAAATTGGCTGTGATGAAAATAGAAACATACGGAGAGCTCGTGGATCATGCACAGATTCAGGAAAGAGAATCAGGTGAAATGCTCAACAGAAGAAATGCAGGTCCAAAAGGACAAGGCCATCTAGAGGGGCTCATTTAATCCACAGAGACCCCTACCAACTTTAACCAAGAGAACCCAGCCTTCTCCAGCCCTCTTTGAGAACAAAAGGCCACATCTCACACCCCCACAAACCCAAGTGGCTCCCACCTTCCCTGAAAGAAATGTTGTTCCACAGCCACAAAGGAAGTTCACACCCTACGAACCTTGCGTTAGATGTAGCAAGAGACACAGGCCTAGAGTATGCATACAAGGCACTAGGAAATATTTTCGGTGCGAAAAAGAGGGATGGTCGGTTTTAAAGTATACCCTTGCAAGTGCACAAGATCTATTGCAGCACGGTAAGAACAGGGGTGTCGAACCCACAGGGAAAAATGTGGAATCTAATTAATTATTTCAGAGATTGGATAAAAATACTCGAGGAAGTACCAAGGGAGAGATTCAATTTACCAAAAACTTAACATACAATTTCTAAATGTAGAAAAATAAACTAATCAGAGTAGAAATAATTTACGACGGATAAAAGAGCACTATCTATGATTAATCAAGGAATATGCTACCCCAGATTTGTACCCATTTTCTATCATTAAACCCACGGTCTCATTAAGCATCATTCACACCATCATTTGTCTAGAAAAATGATTCGTAATAAAACATGATCATCAATCCGGCATACCCTATCTAAAAATAATGACTCAGCCTATCATTGCGGTATGAGTCATGTACAAAGCATAGCGTATCTCATGATGTTTAGATCACGACAGTAGGCACATAATCGCTCTGCAGCCTAGATCAGCCTGCAGGTCCAGATCTAGCGATTATAGCCGTTGATACGTGTAATCAATGGTCATAACAAGCATTCAACATATTTTCAATCACACATACTTTAAGCAAAACGATTCCATGATGACATAAATAGACTGCGGTATTAATCATAAAAAATGGCTACTTATCTGGGGATCGCATCTTCCCCGATCAACTGATTTAGCCGCTCATCCTTGGTGTGTGATCTCTTTGCATATTCAAATTCATTCCCCTTTTCATTTCTCCCAAAAGGTCTTTTATTTACAATGCCTTTTTCTAAATACAATCTATGAATGTAAAGGAAAGACAATGCACATCCTAAGTACAATCTACCTAGATCAAACCCTAGAAGAAGGAGAAAAGAAGAACCCCTGAAGAATGAAAAGAGAAAATCCCAAAATTCCAAAAGTGAAACCCTAAAAGAAAAAAATGAGTAATGAATTGTATCTCTTAAAAAATTTGTTTTCTTTCTAGCAAACTCGTAGCTTTCAATTTATAGGGTCGAGCAAACCCTATACCTACTATCCTCAATCGATTGAGACTGAAGTCTCAATCGATTGACTTTTGGTTCGACATGAGTGAGGGCAAACTTGTCTTCTATTGTCAATCGATTGACATTATTGTGTCAATCGATTGACACATAAGGTTAGTGTCTTCATTCTCTTGTTGGATGTTGAGCTACTTCACAGATTTTAATGCTTCTTTTGACCTTTTTGTCCATAGCCTTTGTGTAGCCTTTAATTACCTTCTTTTATGCTCTTTAACGATCCAATGGTCAGAAACACCTGTAATCATTAAAACCTCACAACAACCATCAGATGCTTTTATTGGATAGCTAAATGTAGGAATTAAGGTGCAAAATATAGTCACATTTTTGCACCGATCACACCCCCAAACCTACACTTTGCTAGTCCTCGAGCAAAGAGAATGAAAAATATGTAAAGCAAATAAAACTAACATCCTAAAAAAATTTTAAATGCCACTTTCGTAGGGAACACGATTGCATTTAGCGCATGCAATAAGCCTTTAAACCCCTAGGTGATCCCTAATGGAGGAGTTTTGTCTCTTGAAGGTTTTCAGTGAAGGTACCTACAAACTTGAAAGCTTATGAATTTTAAAATTTTTAGTCATGCCCTTCAAGTAATTAGATGACCCTGAAAAATCTTTTAAACTATATCTGACCGTGTTCATTTTATTAGTGCTCATTCAATTCAATCCATTGTCTTTCAATGCTCATGTTTTATGCCTTGAATATTATGCAATTATCACTGCTAAAATTCTTTTATCTGAGAAGAAGTTTTAAACTAGGAACCTTTAGATCACAAGTCTAGACTCAATCCTTGCCATGGGTATTTACTCAGAATAGAATCACTTTTGATGAATGATTTTACTTTTTACTCAAATGTGAGATGGAATTACAATGCAATTTAGAAAAATCTCACAAATTATAAGAAAAGACGGTGCATCAAAGAATTTTAAGAAAAATCTCATTAAGAAAGATATTTGTATTTTAAACATGCATATACCAAGCACCATAGACATTGTATAATCACTCTCCACAAGGCATTTACTACTCATGATTGGATCACAAAGGTCTTTTCTAAGGTTGTAATGGGGCTCGAGTTAATGGTTAAGAAAGAAAGGGAAATTGGATTCAAATTTCTCTGAGAAATCGGAACAAGAAACATACTTGATTTTTTTATATCTTTTCGAATTCTATAGAACTTTTCGAATTCTCTAGAAGGATAAAATGGTGTATGTTAAGGGTAGTTCGAAGGATAAGGAAATTTAGGCTCAAACTGTCCAAGGGAGGACCTTACTTTATGTCCTTAATGTCATGAGTGCTTTCAAACTATTTCAACTTGGATTTGCCGAACTTCTACTGAGCAGAGGTAGATCTAATCAGTCCTTAGAGCAGAAAAAAATTGCTAAGACACTCTTCAAAGAATTTTTTTTTTATTTTTTTTCAGGCCCAGGTCTCACTGGGTATGGTCTTCCATTAGACTTCTGGGGTGTATCCTCACAATTTCCTCTCTTCTTAAGTTTACTAAGCACTCATTTTAGAAAAAATTCTTGACATTTGCTTCATGAATGTGTTAGAACTATAGTGTGTTTTAGCTTTAAAAAGTTTTTAATTTCCATTTTTTTCAAAAAAAATCAGGTGGGAAATTATTTTATTTCCTCAATTTCTATTTACAAACTTGCTGCGCTACCATTAACTACTCATTGGCAAACTGCCACACCCCCAAACCTATTAGGAGCAGTGTCCTCACTGCTTGGAAGATAGGGAAATGAGCAGCAAGAGAAAAACAGAAGTATACAAAGTAAAGAAAATAGTAAACAAAAATGCGAAAAATTGCAAACTATACAAAAAGTAAACTATATAAAGCATCCCAAAGAGAGATTTTATTTAATCACATAAAGTTGTACTATGAAACAATGACATAAAAGCGGTGACAAAAGTAAAGATCCTAACTAAATACAGGAAAGAGTATAAACCTAAGAAAAATCTAGACACACATTAACAAAATATCCCGTCAAAAACAAAATGGTTGGTCCTCTTGGCTCCGGGATATCCTCAACCTGCTACTTCTGGAAGAGGAACTGAAAGCCAGGGAGGGAGAGAACAGGGATTTAAGGAGGAGGCTGCTGAGCGGGTGGTGGATGGAGTGAGGAGGATGGGGGAGAAGATGCAGGTGGGTCTATCTTCTGTTTCTTCTTCTTTCTCTTATTCTTTTTCTTTTCCTCCTTGGCCAAAATCCTTTGCACTTCCTCATACTCGTCCCACAGGAATTGTAATGGGTCAGGCTCTTTTGGTGGTGGTGGATCTTTCCTAACTGGGTTGAATTTGATTGACAACTGAAGGGGTTTGTCATCCGCCATAGTTGTGGGAGGGGTGAATTGATGAACAAATGCAATGGAGGGGAAAGGGCCTGATATTTAAAATGTGTGGGTGCTGGAATATGAATCGTCATAATAAATTTTCTCATCTTTTCAAGCTTAACTGCTAAAATGATATGTTGGTTTCGATAAGTATGGAACGTCGAGCAATTTAATATTGGGAATGGTACCGCAAAGTGCATGGTTGTCTATTTTTAGCAATCGGAGTTAAGGCAAGGAGATGGGAGCTCTTAAGGGTCAGACAAACGATTGGAAGCAAGGAGGAAAAACGAGCTTTGATAGGATTGGGGACAAGGTGTCGACAGGTTGAGACAACCTGTCGAGGAGTTAAAAACTATTGAACCTCTGGAGAGGTCAATCCTGTCGACAGGTTGAGAATTTTAAACGAATACATTTCGAGAGGTTCACAGAACCTCTCGACAGGTACTTTTGGGATCATCCGTCAATCCTCTCGATAGGTTCCTTCTTCCAGAAAATCACTTTGGGAGGTTCATAGAACCTCTCGATAGGTACTCTAAACATGTCGAGAGATCAACTAAAGCCTGCAGAACCTATCAAAATCTGTAAGGATCCTATCGACAACCAATTTTTACACCTTCCACACCTGTCGAGAGTTAATTCACACTGCTCGACAACCTCCAGATCTTGTCGAAAAGTAAATTAGACACTCTCAGAACCTGTCGAGTTGTTCATAGAACCTGTCGACAGGCTGTTATTCAGTATAAATAGACTTGCACGCAGTCCCCAATTCACTTCTCAACAGCTCTGACACTCCAACTCAGTCCTTTTTACACTTTTGACAAATTATCCTACATGAGGCACCAACCAAACATGGAGAAAATCATGTACAATGCCAAAAAGAATTGAATCAAAGACAAACAGTAGCAAAAATAACCAAAATCAGTAACTAGTATACATAGTGTACATTGTTGAAACTCAGCTATGCTATGGAGGTTCATGATAGTGGGTGATCATCACAGGCTCCACCACATTTTCAGCAACAAGTTTGAGCCTTTGACCATTTACTTTCATGGTCCTTCCATTTGTTGGGTCCTTGATTTTAACAGCTCCAGATGGGGATACATACTCAACTATGTATGGTCCCTCCCATCTGGATCTTAGTTTTCCTAGAAATTTTTTTAACTTAGAGTTGAACAGCCATACCTTGTTGCCAGCTGTGAACTCTTTCCTCAGCAGGTGCTTGTCATAGAAAGCCTTAGTTTTCTCCTTGTAGATCCTAGCATTTGAATATTCCTCCAACCTTAACTCTTCTAGTTGGGACAACTGGAGTTTCCTGTGTATGCCAGTAGAAGTTAAGTCAGTATTCAATGCTTTAACAGCCCAATATGCCCTGTGCTCAAGCTCTACTGGTAAATGGCATGCCTTGCCATATACTAGCCTGAAGGGGGACATCCCTATGGGGGTCTTATAGGCTCTATAAGCCCACAGAGCATCAGGTAATTTCAAGAACCAATCCTTCCTATCCGCCCTCACTGTTTTCTCTAAAATGTGTTTGATTTCTTTATTAGAAATCTCCACTGGCCCACTGGTTTGTGGGTGATATGGGGTGACGACTCTGTGTGTCACAAAGTTCTTTTTAAGTAGATTCTCAAACTGTCTATTACAAAAGTGGCTCTCCCCATCACTGATGATGGCTTTGGGGGTGCCAAACCTGGAGAAAATGTTGTCCTTCAAAAAGTTGAGGACAACCTTGTGATCATTAGTTCTCGTAGCTATGGCCTCAACCCATTTGGACACACAGTCCACAACCATAAGAATATAATTGTATCCATAGGAAGGAGGGAAAGGGCCCATGAAATCAATCCTCCATATGTCAAAAAGCTCAACCACAAGTATGGGCTGTAAAGGAATAGAGTTTCTTTTAGAGATTCTTCCCATTTTTTGGCATCTTTCACAAGTTTTACAATGAAGCCAGGCATCTTTGAAGAGAGTGGGCTAATATAATCCACATCGGAGCACCTTCGCAGCAGTCTTGCTCCCACTGAAGTGGCCTCCACAAGCCTGTTCATGACACATAGTTAGTATATTGTGAAATTCCTCATCAGGGACACATCTCCTCACCACCTGGTCTGCACAATGTTTGAATAGGTATGGATCCTCCCACATATAATGTCTGATCTGTGAAAAGAACAGATCTTTGTCTATTTTGTTCCAATGTGGGGGGATTTTACCTATTGCCAAGTAGTTCACAATATTTGCAAACCAAGGTGTAGAGGTGCTGATAACAAACAACTGTTCATTCGGGAACGAATCATTAACAGGCAGCCTATCAAATTCCTCTGCTAGGATCCTAGACAAGTGGTCTGCAACCATATTTTTAACCCCTTTCTTTTCCTTGATCTCAAGATCAAACTCCTGTAATAGGAGGATCCATCTGATCAGTCTGGGTTTTACATCCTTTTTTGACAAAAGGTATTTTAGGGCTAAGTGGTCTGTGAAAACCACTATCATGGATCTAAGCATATAAGACCTGAACTTATCTAGAGCAAAGACAATTGGCAACAGTTTCTTCTTAGTTGTAGTGTAATTTAACTACGCATCAATCATGATTTTACTGGCATATGCAATCACACAAGGGGCCTTATCCTTCCTTTGTCCTAAGATTGCACCAATTGTGAAGTCTGATGCATCACACATCAACTCAAAGGGTATGAAAAAATCAGGTGCTTGGAGGATAGGTGCAGAGGTTAAGCACTTTTTCAACAGCTCAAAGGCCTTAAGGCATTCATCATTTAAATCAAAGGGAACCTCTTGGCACAACAGGTGGCAGAGAGGTTTCGAGATCTTGCTGAAATATTTGATGAATCTACTGTAGAAGCCAGCATGCCCCAAGAACGATCTGACTTGTTTCATAGTTTTGGGTGGGGGTAAATGTGCAATCAAATCTATTTTAGCCTTGTCTACCTCAATGCCTCTGTGAGAAACCACATGACCAAGGACAATGCCTTGAGTAACCATGAAATGGCTCTTTTCCTAACTCAACACCAAGTTGGTTTCCTCACATCTCTGCAACAGAAGGCTGAGATGATGTAGACATTGGCTAAAACTATCCCTGAAAATAGAGAAATCATCCATGAAAATCTCTAGAAACTGCTCAATGATGTCAGAAAATATAGCATACATGCACCTTTGAAAAGTTGCAAGCGCATTACACAATCCAAATGGCATCCTTCTGTAAGCAAAGGTGCCAAATGGGCATGTAAACGTAGTCTTTTCTCTATCTTGTGGGAAAATAGGGATTTGGTTATACCCTGAATAACCATCGAGAAAACAATAAAAAGCCTTACCTGCTAACTTATCCAAGATTTGGTCAATGAAGGGCAAAGGGAAATGGTCTTTCCTGATTTTCAGATTGAGCTTCCGATAGTCTATACATACCCTCCAACCTTTGGTTTCCATGGTTGGAACAAGCTCACCAGAATCATTTTTTATCACAGTAATTCCAGATTTCTTGGGTACCACTTGAGTAGGTGCCACCCATTCAGAATCTGAAATTGGGTAGATGACTCCAGCATCTAGCAATTTGATCACTTCTTTCATCACCACTTCTTGCATGTGGCGATTCAATTTTCTCTTCATTTCTCTAGAGAGTTTAGAACCCTCTTCCAAATGAATTTTATGCGTACACACAGCAGGGTTGATGCCCCCAAGGTCAACAATGGTCCAACCAATTACTCTCTTATACTTCTTTAAGACACCCAACAACTCTTCCTCTTGCTCATCAATAGGAGAGGAAGAAATAATCACTGGCAATTTCTTGCTTGCCTCCAAAAAAACCTACTTTAAGGTCTTAGGCAGCTGTTTCAACTCTACCTCTGGTGGACATACGAGAGAAGGCAATAAAGGTGCCTTTGATGGTGGTGGAAGAGGCAACACATTATATTTCCAAGGAGGATACCTTGTTGCTGGCCCCTCATAAGGAATTAAGGCTTTCACTTCATGAACCATGGGTGTGGGGGCCTTCTCTTCCACAGTCTGACTCCACTCATTCTCAAAAACATCATCAAAATTATCAAAAAAATTATCACCTTGCAGCAACTTGGGAAAAGTCTCTTCCACAAGCTTATTAAAAATATCAATTGAAAAACAATCCTCACCATCCAAGTGAGGCTGATTGGCTGCATTGTAAATATTCAATTTCATCTTCATGTTGCGAAAAGACACCTCCATTACTCTAGATATACACTGAATACAAGCATTGGCAGTGGCCATGAAAGGTCTGCCCAAAAATATAGGAATTGAGGTGGTGCACTTGCTTGGTTCCATGTCAAGCACCAGAAAATCAACTGGGTAAAATAATTTGTCAACTCTAACTAAAACATCCTCTATCATTCCCACAGGCTTCATTTCAGATCTGTTAGCTAGTTGTAGCACCACATGTGTGGGCTTCAATTCTCTCAGGCCTAACTTTTCATAAACAGAATATAGAAGTAGGTATACACTAGCTCTCAGATCTAACAAGGCCTTCTCAATAGTATGATCCCCAATGATGCAGGGGATTGTGGAACTCCAGGGTGTTGAAGCTTGGTTGGAGTTGTAATAGACAATACTTGGTTCACTTTCTCAACACAAAAGACCTTCTTAGATAAGTGTATCCTAGACTGTCTTTTGTGAGTGTACAATTCTTTCAAAAACTTTGCATAGGCTGAAACTTGCTTGATGACATCAAGTAAAGGTAAGTTGATCTTTACTTGTTTGAAAGTTTCCATCATATCTTCAACCTTAGCATTCCCCTTGTCAAAAGGAGAAGCTGCTTTCAATGCATTAGGAAATGACAAATGGGGAACTGTCCTCCCATTTGCAGCCTTATCAAGTTCATCAATTTTTTATTTATTTTTGTTTTCAATTTTCTGTTGGGGCACATCACCCCCTTTATTTTTGATATGTTGCTCCCGCTGCATATTTTCCTGGGTTGTTTCTTCATTTTTTGCACTTGACTCATCAGGCTCATTACCAACTTGGTTATCCACCAACTTCCCACTCCTCAAGGTGGTGACAGATTTTACTTCCTCATGGGAAGAAGTCTCACCAACCATATTGCCCCTTTGGATTGTTCATGGGCTGACTGGGTAGTCTCCCCTCTTCTCTTCTAACCAAAGAATTAGATAGTTGACCAAGGTGGTCCATTATCTTCTTGATGCTTTGATTGTGGGAGTTAACAGTTTGAGATAAAGGGCCCAAATTCTACAGTGAAGCCAGAATTTGCTCTTCAAATGTGAGGGACCTAGAGGGTGCTGGGGCTGGTGCACTTTGATGCACAGGCTGAACCATTGGCTTAGCCATAGGCTGTTGGTATTGGGGCCTTAGAAAATAATTCTATTGGTATGGTTGGGCATTCCTATAGGGAATGGACTATAGTGGTACTGCTGCTGGTTTTGAAAGTTATCTTGTCTCCACCTCAAATTGGGGTGGTTTCTCCAATGATAGCCAGCAATAGGCCGTTGTCTATAGCACTGAGCAGCATACACATGCTCCATCACAAAATCTGGGAATTGGGTAGCTGAGGGACATTTCTCAAGGGAGTGGGGGATTGGCATATGACACATGCCTCCTCCACTTTAGCATCCATTGGAGACTGCATTGCTCTCATGAGCTTATCAAAATTTTCGGTCAAGCTGTTCTCTTTCCTCTTCAACTCATTATGTCCACTCACCTCATACATTTTCCCTCTGGTAGCATTTTCTCTCACCAATCTAAGGGTCTCAACATCTCTTGCTCATGTCTCCCTTTGAATGGAGTTTTCGCTGATGGTATCAAATAACTCCCAAGCCTCATCTGCAATCTTGTGGAGGTATGTACCACCGCAAGAAGCATCAACCATATCCTTTCTTTTAGGATCAATTCCTTGATAAAAACTTTAGACAAATTGCCATTCAGGAATCTGGTGATGGGGACATTGCTTCAAGAGTTCTTTAAATCTCTCCCAGGCTTGGTGAAAATCTTCAATTGGGGCTTGAGAAAATGAGAATGCTCTTCCTCAATTGACTTGTTTTGGACATAGGAAAAAACTTGGCCAAATACTAACATTGAAGGTCATTCTAGGATTGAATACTATTGGTTGGGAGCATTGACAACCAAGTCTTGGCTCTATCTTTTAGTGAAAAAGGAAAGAGTCTCAACCTGGTTGCTTCCTCCCCCAAACCTACAATATTGAATGTAGTGCACAGTCCCAAAATTTATCAATATGCTTATATGGGTCTTCTTTGCTCAAGCCATGGTATAAGGGTAACATCTGTATGATAGAAGACTTGATCTCATAATTCCCTTGAATAGTAGGAAATTAGATGCAGAAGGGGGAATTGTAAACTCCTGGTGCATTGAATTCCTTTAAAGTGTCCTAGGTTGCTCACCCATTACAGCAATTTCAGAATCAACTAACGGTGTGTGTATAGTTTGCTTAGGTTTAAGAAGTCTTTCAACTTCAAGATCTAAGGGAGCAATTTTAGGATTAAGAGATTTCCTCCCAAGCATACACACCACAAAAATCAAGTACAACACCGAAAATCATAGTACAAAGATCAGCAAAATAATCACAAGACAGACAACTACAAACCTGCAAATCTACTCAACTACAGATCTAAGAATGTAAACAGAGTTAAGAGATGCAAAATTAAACAATGCTTGTTCTTTCAAGTGATACAGAGCTCCTCTTAGCTCCATAGATCCAGATCTAAAATAGAGTAAAACTACACAAAGACTAAAGCAACAATTAATCAAACACTTAACAGTCAATGAAAAATCTAAATCTAAAAATGAGAAAACTTAGATCTAGTACTTTTAAAAATACAGATCCCTGGCAGTGGCGCCAAAAACTTATTGTTGTACTACTACCTTAGCAATTATCATATGATTAAAATAGCAGATTAATTGCACAAATTACAGCAATGTTAAATCAAGGCAAGTAGCCGCTCCTGCAAGAATCAGGGCTGTTGTTGCAACTTTTAACAGGTAAGTAAGGGTATGTCCATAGGAAAATGTGTTCTAAAGGATGGTAACTCTCTATATCTAGAGTAGATCTGACACTCTATCCTAATTTAAACTAAATTAAAGCAGGAAAAAGGAGAGGTTTTAAGTTTTTATCACGTTTACTACAAACTACAAAAGTAAATGTAAGTGATCAAGATCTAATCAAACATAGAGATACAAGGAGATATAGAAGAGATGAAAAATCAAAAGGTGGAGAACAGCAGCTAGAGGTATTGGTCTCTCACTAAAATCCAAAGGAATCAAGGGCAATGCAGAGAACTGATTTTCAACAATCCTCTTTTCTGGCTCCAAGCTTTCCAGGTTCCCCCGAATCCACCAATGGATCAAAGCAATCCTGAGGTTAGGATCTGCCCTTCTACTGGATACAGTCCTAAGTTTATGATTTGTCATTTTGCTGGATACAGTTCATCCCTGAGAATACTCCAACCTATTAATCTACCCAGGTTCTCCCGGCAGAGGTGAGGTATAAGAATCCAATCTCCACCAATGGATCAAAGCAATCCTAAAGTTAGGCTCTGCCCTTCTGCTGGATACAGTCCTAAATTTACGATCTGCCCTTCTACTGGATACAATTTATCCCTGAGATTACCCCAGTCTATCGATCTTGATTAGAACAGGTAAACTATTATAGATGCTGTAGATGCCAGGCTACCAGCTCCCTATTTCTGGATGGCATCCGCAGGAGTATCCAATCCATGGAAATTAAATACAAAAAAGTAAAATATAGATTAGAATCATCTTTAAAAACCACAATTATATTATAAGCTTACAATACTATTGTGCCCAGATCTGTAATCTGTGTAATATATAGTCTCTTACAAGCCTCTGAATCTCTCAATTCATAGCTCAAGACCTCACCCTAACTACTGAAAATAGTTTAACCACTCATGATTGGCTAAAGAGAGAATGGGAGAATAAGGAAGAAGGAGGGAGAATTTAGAAAAAAAAAATGGATCTCGCGCTAAGCTCTAGTTCTCTGAATTTTTGGATGGTAGTTCTATATTTTCTTTAAGCTTTTATACTCTCCTCCTCTGTCCTCAGATCCATTTTAGCCAATCAGAGTGCAAGGGATTAATTCTGTTATGCTAGGCTATTGATGTGGCCGATTTCTCTTTTAGAAGCTCTTCTCTCATTGGTTCTCAATTGGCGGGAATAGTTGATGCAGTTAGGGTTTCCAATCATGCGTAGTTGAGTTTTAAAAATACCCCTAGGGGTCCGTTGACGTGCTTTGGAACTTGTGCATAGAAATCTAGAGTTGGCAGTTACTGAAGAAAGAAAATTGAGAAGTTGCCAGTTTGATTGTTGAGTTGTTCAGGGAACCTCTCGACAGGTTCTCTGTCTACTTTATGTTCACATCGACAGGTTACAGTCGCTGTCGACAGCTTTTGAGACTTCTTGACAGGTTGAGGAAGATCCTGTCGATAGCTTGGGTGAACATCTCGAGAGGTTGCTTTGAACTTGTCTATAGGGTTGAAGGCTTATTTTTTCGTTCTGCCCAGTTCTACACTCATCCTCTTGATAGGTTATAGACAATCCTATCGACAGGTTATACAATCTTCAGTGAAGTGCTCGACAGGTTGGCTCAATCCTCGCGAGAATGAATGTTGCTTCAGGTAAGTTATCGACAAGTTATCTTGCACAGCTCGATAGGTTTTACGTTTGTACTTCCAACCTCTCGATAGGTGCTGAAACCTCACGAGATGTTCATCTTTTCAACTTAGTACCTCTCGACAGCTTCTTACACATGCTCAATGTAATAGCCCGAAAAATCACGCTAAAACTATGACCTCGAGATCCGTGCCTGATCGGTCATAGGTTTGACCAAACGGAAGTCCAATAGTTAGCATGAGGTGTGATGAACGGATGAGATGTGATAAACTTAATGTCGATGTGGTGTGTGTTGTAAATGTGAAGTCGCATATACCTACCGCGGTATATGTGCTCAACACACAAGTGAGAAGAGAGGGATAAAAGGGTTTAATAACCCTAGATGGGTATTTTGGGTTGTTGAAGGAGAGTAAAGAAGAGAGAGAGAGAGTAAAAAGAGTGATTAATGCAAGGAGTAAAGGCTAGTTGAGGAAGGAAGGATTCAAGTACTAAAGAGGCCGATTCAACGCAAGGGATCCGCTGAAAAGCTAAAGCTGGAACCCTAGCCTTCCAACCCTAGATTTGAAATCAATTTGAGATTGATTCAAGGTAAAATTTTGTAAATCAAATGCATAGATTATAGAGGCTAAATGGTAGTTGAAAATAGTTTAAATCTTAGGATAATGGCTTAGAAAAATAGAAGAAAAAGTGTGGAAGAAGAGAAGAATTTGACCGATAATTCATTAATCGAAATTGGGTTTCGATTAATCAAAATTGGCCAGGAAGTTGAAAGGTCAGAGGACCCCGATTTCGATTAATCGAATTTAATTTCGATTAATCGACTTTGGATTTTGATTGATCGATTTGAGAATCGATTAATCGACTGAGAACCTCCAGTGGACCCCAGGGGTTGGAGGAAATGACTTGAGGAAAAATCGACTAATCGAAATGGGATTTCGATTAATCGATTTTAGTTTTCGATTAATCGATTTGGGATCGATTAATCAACGAAAACTTCATTTGTTGAAGGAGTCTACTTTGCGAAAAGAAGAATTTCGATTAATCGAAATTGGATTCGATTAATCGAATGAAAACTCGACTGTTCGAACAGTGAAATTACTTTGCGAAAAGAAGAATTTTGATTAATCGAAATTGAATTCGATTAATCGAACGAAAACTCGAGTGTTCGAACTGAGAATGGACTTTGCGAAAAGGAGAATTTCGATTAATCGAAATTGCTTCGATTAATCGATATTGACATTCGATTAATCGATTTTGTAAATCGATTAATCGAATCAGATTCGATTAATCGACTGACATAAATTATGTTGACTTTTGGGTTGACTTTAAGATTTTTGGAGGATCTTATACCTTCTTTATTGCATCCTTTGTGATGTGTTTTACCTGTTATATGGTACCATAGGTGGTACGTGTGGACTAATGCACAAGGAGCCACGTGGGACCTTGATGCATTGATCAAACGAAGACTTGAGGTAGGGAACACCTTGAACATGTACTTTATTTTACAAGAGCATGTATGTAGTGATATAGAACTCAATTCAAATGCCTATTTCTTAAGAGTTTGTGAAAAGTGTGTGTGTGTGACACCCATAAGAGTAATCATAATGAGCCATCCCCAGGGGATGAAGAAGTAAAGAGATAAGAGCATCAGGTGTGATGCAAGTAAATGGATACATCCCAGGGATGTATCCAAGGATTGAATCATGTTTGATAGGGCCTAACTGATATAAGATAGCACAATTACACGGTGAATAACTATATGTAAGGCACTGGTATTTTTGTTATTTGAGGTTTGATAGGGTACCCCACCGACGTGGCGGGATATCCACGACTGACACGGCAGGATATCCGTGACCGATACGGCGGCGAAACCGTAGGGCGTGAGGCTTATCCAGTACATAGTAAGCACACCCTGTGGGTGTTGATTGAGACAAGTGAAACCCGCCACCAATCCCGGAAAGGGGCTTGGTACTATTTGTATTCGGGGAATACGTTAAAATTGTCTATATAGATGACGATGCTGGGTACCTCGTGGGGGCTCGATGCTATATTGCTCGGGGATTACTTAAGTTGAAAGTTTAAGTTTTGCTTTAGGCCTTCTCAGCATCATTCATGAGTAAATGAAAATATAAGTAATCAACAGTAAAATGAAATGCTTTTTAACTGTTTTATCAATAATTGCATAGACACATCATGCATGCATATCATGGAATATATGTGAGTTATAATTTATATGTTCAATCGTGTTTGTTCCTTATTGAGCTAGGATGTAGCTCACCCTATAGACTATACGTCGCAGGTCCACTATTAGCAGCTGCCGAGGCTTCAGGAGACGCTGATCCCATGAGTCGGACCTCTGACCGGTGGCAGTTGGAGCCACCTCCAGAGGACTTCTTCTAGAGGACTCCGTTGTGCCACTTTGAGGGATTTTGGAGAGGTTTTGTACGGCTTGGTATGTCGAGCCTTGATTGTTGTTTAAAACCATGTACATAAGGAGTTGGGATTATTCTTTTGGGACGAACCATCCGTGATGATTTCTATCATCGATGGTTCGGATCGGTTCTCCATTCATGCAGAGGCATGAGGGTAGAACTGTCTTTTGGGAAGTTAATTAATATAGATTTAAATTCTGCAAACTCGTATATTATACTTTTCTATGCTTGATATACCAGTGTTCCGTGCTTAGCTAAAGGGCACGGTCAAGATGATCGTGCTGATGGCACGGGTTTCGGGGTGCCGAAATCCGGGCTGTCACACTCAACCTCTCGAATGCTTGGTTTTCGATCATCAGAACCTCTCGATAGTTGGACTTAACCTCTCGATAGGTTCTGTCTTGTTCTTCCGCAGCTGGCACACATCTTGGGTGTGATGTTCTTCATTTGTTCCACACTCAGCAACCTCTTGGCAGGTTAAATCTTTATTCCTTGTAGCTAAACTTGGACTTAGGCATTTCCAATTGGGTAGCATAGTACTTCTTGGGATCTTTTAATTGAATATCTGCACTAAGTTGTAATTTATTGTTTATCTATAAAGCACACTTAAAACGTCGTATTAGTCAGTTCAAGGATATTTACAAAACTTCAAATCGAATATGCAAAGTATATATAGTTTATCACCGTGTAATTGTGCTAAATATAATATCTCAAAGTTTTCTCACACATCATAGCTCACATTACATACACATCCCTGGGATGTCACAATCGCACACACATCCCTAGGATGCCACATTCACATTTTACTGGTTTCATTCTTAGTGTATACACACGCATTTGATTTCACATGCTTAATCTCAAATCGAATTTACACATTACAT
The DNA here is from genome assembly GCA_021018995.1 of Chloranthus sessilifolius. NCBI lineage: Eukaryota > Viridiplantae > Streptophyta > Magnoliopsida > Chloranthales > Chloranthaceae > Chloranthus > Chloranthus sessilifolius. The sequence goes on from CM037596.1 coordinate 49,562,339, forward strand.
ACATATGTTTGTAACACACACATATCACTACGCACATGCTATTGTAATCAAGAGTGCATGTCCAGAACTTTCCCTACCTCACGCTCGGAGCCATACAAAGCGACACCAAAGTCCTTATCGACGGCTTCCCGCCCTCAATCTACATCATAAGCACACCATGATGCACCAAGTATTAACTCTACTCACTAAAAACCTAGACTTATTTAAGTGTTTCTCAAAAGCAAGGCAGAAAAGGGCAAGTTCATGCTAACATAGAATTTGATGTAACTTTTCTCCTAATTTTTGACCTCTAAATAATTGGATTCACAAAATGGTAAATTCACTAAAGTTGTAGATCTTGTTACCCTTTTTCCAACACCATAATAATCACATCAATCGGAGTTTAGAGTAAATAGTTATGGTAAAAATACCAAACAGTTTTTACACTTCAGTCAAAACATGCTAACTCGAAACTTGACCCAACTTCTCACTCAATTTTGACCTTTAATATAGTTGATGCATATGCTAGTCAATTCATTAAAATTGTAGAGCTTTCTGTTTTCTTTACAACTCTATAAGAATCATGGTAATCGGAGATCGGAGCAGAAAGTTACGGTGAAAATACCAAAGCAGTGCCAGCATGCTCATACAAAATTGATCGAACGGTATTTCAAACCGATCGAACGGTTTTTCAAACCATTCGAACGGTTACTTATTTCGATTGAATGGTTTTCAAATTGATTAGAAACCTTCATATTTCACTCTTGACAAAATTGATCGATCGGTTACTTATTTCGATCAAATGGTTTCGTCAGATTTCACCCAAACTCGGGTTCTAACTTCTTCCAACTAATTTTTCTTCAAATCTAACTCATATTCTTCACATCTAAAATAAAAACTCATATTCTTCTAATTTTTCTACCCACAAGCTAATCAAAGACTAATCTACATGCAAATCACAACTTAACATAAATCTTCTTACCTTTGAGTGATTGATTTCGCGATCCATGAACCCACACTCAAGCTAGGTTTTCAAAGTTGAAACTTTGGAGATTATCTTTCTCCTTTCATCAAAGGGTTTGAAACCTGTCCTCTCACAATCATATTGTGACACACACGCGACAAATAGATCCTTTCTCTTCTTCCTCTCTCTTTCTTTTCTCAAGGCTCTTTAGAACCCCCAAACCCTCTAAATTGCAACCGGTCAATGGCTTACAAAGGAAGCCTTTTTCCTTTTAAGTTAAATGAGCTGGTTCCCATACAAAACACAAACACCCATTTGGGTGTTAAGTCATACCCACCAACTTCTATGGTGTGAAACACATACACACACACACACTTAGTGTGTTATCTTTTCCACTTAAGATTACTTTGGCTCTGGTGTGAAGCATACATACACATGCTTTTCACATTAACTAAGGCCCCAAAGTCGGTCCAGTTGTCGGCCCAAATAGTTAGCCCGAAATAGTTGGCCCAAATCGTTGGTCCAACAAGATCAATAAGTTTTTATCATTAATAACTTCTATTTTCCAATTCTTACCTCCAGGTTGTACACGAGCACCGTATGTCGTTCGAGGCACGCACAGTCAGTCAGTGCGTGCGGGTCTAAAATTTAGGGATGTTACATTCTTCCCTCCTTACAAAATTTTCGTCTTAAAAAATTGATGTAAGTAGTAACACACAGATCAAGGAAGTATGTCTAAAACTAATTGCACACACAAAAGTCCACTCACACACTGATCTGAAAACCACACAAAGCAAGAGTATAATGACTCACATAAAAATCCATACTTACATGCATAAAATCCATGCATCTTCCCATTAAAAACCCATGCATAAAAAATCTAAGTAAATGAGTATCATTTCCATTCTATAATGACCCAAAGTCCTGCACATTCCATCATTTCGAATTATCTAAGACCAGCCATATTTAAATATTTAACCATCTATCCACATATTTATGTGTTAAGTCAAAACCATATACCTCCAAAAGTTACCATTATTCAAAAGTTATAATATTTCAAAATTTAAAATTTCTAAAATCAATCTAAAGTTTGCAGATATCTCTCGGCACCATCTGGGTATCCTCATCCATCTGGGTATCCTCATAAAGATTCATTTCCTCTAAACCAAGTTATCACACTAATAGTGGTATACAATATATGTATAAAAATTGATACTATCCTTAAACAACCTACCTAGATGCACCAAGTCAGAAATCTACGATCCCGAAAGTCTTACCAATGTTCACAAACCTCAATCTATGGGTAAAATCATCAACGAAAGATCTACTTCTTCTGGTACGTAAACTGGACTCTCCTCAAGTCCTGTATCCTGATCAAGTAGTGCACCTGTGATGTATAGTCGGGGTGAGCTAACATCTTAAGCTCAGTAGAAGAAATTCAAACACAATTCATATCTTATCATTGAAATGCATAGATTCAGTGATAGAATTTTAAAACAATTTTGTATATAAAAGAGTTGCGAATAATTCATTTTTATTTTCAAAACAAAGCGAAGCAGAAACAAAGCATATCAGAGACGAACATAGATCAAAATAAAACATAGCTGGAAACAGAAACAAATCAGAAGCAAAATATATCAAAATAGTACAAGTTAGAAATAGAGACTTATCATGATGAGAACATACAAAAATGGAGCAAACACATCATCAAATCGAAACATACGAGAAACAAAAACTTATCCAGGAACATAACATGCATATCCGAAAGCCAAAGCATCCCATAGAGGGAACAAGGTAAAACCCTTGGGGACCCAACCCCCTCTTTGCACACAAGTATAACCGATTTTAGATTCAACCCCTCTTTGCCACTTGATTTTAGATTCACATAATTCTCAATTCAAATTCTCAAGCAAAAACATAAACGAATTTGTAAACAAAATGGAACATAGACGGATACAGAAAGAAATACAAATAAATACATAAACAGAATAAAAATCGATACATAAACGGAATGGACACACACCTACGTTCTATTAAAAATTCATACTTCAAATCTTTCTTATTTTCTAAAATAGTTACAGAGAATTTGGTTATATCACATTATTTATGAACAAAATCAAAAATGTAATTAGATGGTGAATTTCTCCTACCTCGGGTTCGGAGTCATACACAAGCAACATAAGGTCCTTATCGATGGCCTCTTATTCCAAAACTACATCACATATATGATGATGTATTAATGATTTATCCTAATTACCAATAATCTTGATGAATTTAAGTATTTTCTCAAAACCAAGGCAGAATTGGGCAACTTCGTGCTAACCTAGAACTTGACCCAAATTCCAGATCAATTGTGACCCCCAAAACATTTTATTCAAAAGTTGGTTAATTTACAAACATTGTAGATCTTATTGTCCTTTTTCCAACACCATGAGAATTGCATCAATCAGAGCTCGGAGTAAAAAGTTATTGCCAAAATATCGAAGCTGTGTCGGCACTTAAGTCAAAACGTGCTAACTCAAAACTTGACCCAACTTCCTACTCAATTTTGACTCTCAAAACATTTGATTCATGAGTTTATTAATTCATAAAAGTTGTATAGATCGTTGTCCTCTTTCCAACACCTCAAGAATCATATAATTTTGAGTTTAGGGTAGATAGTTACAGCTAAAATACCAAAGCAATATTGGCAAGCTCAGTCAAAACCAACCGATCGAATACTTATTTCGATCGATCGATTTCTAAAATCTGATCGATCAGTTTCCAATTTGATCGATCATTTTCTTCAAAATTTTGACACTTCTCTGTTTCTATACAATTCGATCGATCGATTTCAAATTTGATCGATCGATTTCTTCAGAAACCTTCACACGTTTTCTATCCTAGCAAAATCGATCGATCGGTTACTTATTTCGATCAATTAGTTTTGTCAGATGCTTTAGAAACATGGGTTTCTTCTTCCCAAACTCATTTTTTTCTTCAAACCTTCAAAAGATTTTCACATATTTTCTTCACACACTTGTTAATCCAAGTCTAAAACATTTAACATCACATTAAAACATTAATTTGATCTAGAAATTTAAGTGATTATTCACTTTGTTTAATCACGCTTTCATCGTGGATTTTGGTTGGAAAGCGAGCGTCGATTCCTCCATGTGAAGCGGTTTGAGAGCCCAACCTCTCACACTCGCATCGGATTTGATCAAGGTTTACACCCCTCTCTTAATATAAGACAAATCCCTCACGAGATCCACAACTTTGGGTTTCAAAATAACTCAAAATAAAAGAGGGTTTGGGGTTCTCTCAAACTCACGATCGTAGTCGCGTCAAATCGGCATTCTCTTGTTGTGACTCAAAGAAGAAGGAGATGGAATCAAAAGGGGAATCGATGGCGACTCGGCTTCGGAAGGGCAAGGGATGGGGCCTTCTTTCTTCTCCTCTAAGCTCCTCTCTCTCTTTCTCTCAATTCTCTTGCAAAACAACCAAGCCAAATGAGGCTTGCGCGAGACGTCTCCCCCACTTATCTCTTTCACTTTGCTTCCTTTTGAAGCACACACACACACCTATAGTATTTGTCCTTTAGCTTGGTTCACCTCCTAAGCACACACACTTAAGTTAGGTGTAGGTCCTTACCAAACAAGTGGCTCTTCGTTATGAAGCACTCACACTCACACAGTGTTTGTTAAGTGGGAATGGTTCACTTACCAACCACCCACACTCACTTTGTGTGAAGTCCGTACACCCAACCTCTAGTGTACTAACTCCTCCAAAGGACTCGAAATGAGTCCCAATCGTTCCCAAATAGTCTTAAATCCTCGAACCTCATAACTGTTGCTGCTTAAGGATCAAAACCTCGAGGTCTATTAGGTCAATTCATTGTTAAGCACACACACTAAAATAGTCTATTGGCCCAGGCACGCACACTTAGTTAGTGCATGAGAAGGTCGAAATTTGGGGATGTTACATTATGAGTCAATTAGCATATAATAATTGCGGAGCATTTTGAATTGCAATCACTTGAATTGTGGTGCATTTTGAAAATTAAACCAACATTTTAATAAAATAATAAAATTATCCATAACTTATAGCATATCATAATCAAACTAAAAGGCATAATATAAAATAAAGAGTACATGATGCTTCTATTTTCTTATCTATTTTCTTATTTTTCTCACCAACTTAGTATATCTGATATATCATAAGTCTTATTATTACTCCATATGCCTACACAATATATTTCGTATCTTAATTATCTTATTTAAATGACCTGTGTTAGGATCGCTGCTCGAGCCTTTCACGCGAGATCCACGTGTAGATAATCACTTAATCTCCATATCGTAACATAAATTACCATCCAGCCAGATGAGGTTGTTGGTATAGTAACCACAATGTCTCATTAGTTCGAGACAAAGTTATAATGTCCTTAAGACCCATCTCAGCTGTAGATGTTGAACCCTTATGGTTGCTCGTAAAGTATGACACGTGTAGAAACTTAATTCATATGCAGCTGGCCTTCACAGCGTGTCTTAACATATCTTATCATTATTCAGTTCTGGGCTTAGGTCCCCGCCCTGATTTTATTTCTGGCATGGGCTTAAGTTCTCATCTAAATTTCATATTTGCATGGGCTTAATTACCTACTTTTTTAATATCTCGTATCTTGATATATTCATATTTCATCTTTTCTTAAACTTAATTAAAATTGGTCATGGTGAAATATGCTTCACTAAATCACGCTTTCTAAGGGTGGGTTCCGTAGTAACCTGGATGCACTTCATGCGGCATCTCATAATATCATAGAGGGTTGCATTCGTACATAGACGCCTACAATTTAAGTTTTACGTGACCGTGAAAGAAATCCTATCATGACGAAGGCTTATATCATGTGTCATATCTTATTTTTAACTTATATGCGTATGTCCTATCATGAATTTCTATATGATGAATGTCATATGATGATGGTGAATATATATAAGAAGGAAACTATAACATAACCCCTAAGCATTTTATATATTTTTTAAAGAAAATTAAATATAGAGCTTAACACATGAAGCATTGAAGTAAATAGAAAATAAGAAATATTTAACTATATTTATTTTGTGATTGAGTCAAAAATATACTTCATTGGGGTTGTGTCTATGAAAATCAGTGATCGATTGGTATATCAATCAGAAGTGTTTCGGATTCTAAAGAGGCACATGTGCCCATTTAAGGGTTGTAGGAGCCTCAAAAGAGGTAATTGATGATAAGCGTTGAAAATATTAATATTTGACCCCTTAAATTCATAGATTATTGTTTGATGAAAGCTATTTAATATATTTTATATATTTTTAGTGATTTATAGGTCTAGAGTTAAGTTTCGAATAAAAGAGCTCAAGAGTTCAGAAAATAATGTTAAATCTGTGCAACTTTGGATCATCTAAAATGTATCCTGACTTATCCTTTAAAATATTAGATTTGTGAAATTGCTATTTCACATAAAGTTGTTGTAAAGCTCATTATCTTCTTTCTAATGCCATAAGAATTACGTCAATCTAATTTCGGAGTAAAAAGTTATGGCCAAATTATGGAGGTTGTGTTTGTTGAAGAGTTTGGCCGAATTTCACAAAAATCTAGGAAAAACGATCCTATCAATTTTGGGCTGAATGTTTATATTTTTAAGACCAAAATTAGTTAGAATTAGGAGAAAAATTAGAGTTTTCTTGTAAAAAATAACTGAATAATTTAAGATGGATTTAGAGGCACCCACCTGTTGAAGCGTGATTCGAATCCCGCGATGATTTAGATTGATGGAGATTAGATTCGAGAGATGATATACCCGAGTCTTTTCGCGAGAACTCATTTCTTACGATAGATCGGTCGCGACGATGAGGAACTTCGATGGTGGAAGATTAGGCTTCAGAATAGGATGCACAGATCACCTATAAGATTGAAATCAACAGTGTAGTTTCACCGTAAAAACTGATGGAGATTTGACGAGGAGTTGTGAAAGATGGCACTGCCGGAGCTTTTGTAGAGAAGAGAGAACAGAGAGAGATAACTGAGAGAAAATGTGACATATTTCTAAATATCTTTCTAGGTTAATTTTAATTAAGACTTTTTGTAAAAGATTTAATAAAATAGAAAATTTTCCCATGCAAGAAGAATTTATACGTGACTTGAATAGCTTGAGAAGAGGTTTCATTCCAGCGCTTGGTGTAGGCACCAAAGCAAATGGTGTTTCTCTCTCAAAATTACAGTTATACCCTTTAACGTGCTTCATCTCTTCAAATAGGTGTAACTTTTTATATTATTGTCAAAAATTGATAAATTATATACCATTGGAATCGTATTGAAGAGTATTTCGAAATGAATTTAATATTGATATAAAAAAATCAGAATATTTCTAAAAGTGGTTGGGTTCTGGTGTGGAGTGTTAGCACCATGCACGGTGTGGTATATCATCTAACACCGTTAAATAAAGTAAAAAAAATTCGGGTTGTTACAGTCTATTTATTTAGGTGAGATATTATAACACCTACCCCTCAAATTCTTTGGCAATTAATCAGTTGATTGAGGACCAATGAGACCTGACTGTTTTAGGCGACTGCCTGAGACCAGGTCCACCCAAAAAATGTTAAGCACTCACCTATAGATTAATAGGATAATAAGATTTCTAATGGACCTCATAGGTCTCCACTTTTATTCAATTGGGTGTGTTAGTAATTAAGTGAAATACACACCAGATCTCACCTCACATGAGAAGCCCGAAATTACTATTGATTAATCATGACCTGAGAATTTGCCCGAATTAGGACTGTGACTTGGTGATGATGTGGAGATCAATCATGATGATGATTGAAAAATTTTAGGTCAAACATAGAACCCTTAATCCAAACGAACTAGATGCACTAACATTGTAAGTAAGATATATGTGTCTTGTATGGAACAATGGTAATTCTTGTAAATAATAATAACAAAGCCCAAAGGTTATTCTAATTAATTTTTCTAATTAGAATTTAGGATTTTGCAAAGTTCTAGCACATCCTAGCTACACATCTACTTAACCTAGTTTGACCCCATCTTAGACCATTGAATTTATCTTAGGAAAATCTAAGGTGAAAGATGGGCTTGTAAGCATGTACCACAAGATTTATTTGAAAAGTGTACATACAATAAAATTGAGGGCCTTGAAAGTGTAAAAAGACAAGATGAGACAAATTCGAGAGTTGAGGAGTGAGCTCATGTGGGCCAATTAAAGCTTGGAGGAGAGAGGAGAGAGAGATAAATGCTTGGGAAGGAAAATAGGGACACTTAGCAAGCCACTTGAAGGCTTTGTCCCCTCCATTCCTTGCAAAAATCGAAATTCCTGGGCCCCCTCTTCAATCTATCTTCTTCTTCCTCCAAAACCACCATTAGAGCTCTCCTCTCCTCTAGCATTTGCCCTCCTAATCCAACCATTGAAACTTTGATCTAACACCACCAATTCACTCCCCACCACCTCTAGAATCACATAAATTAAATTAAGCATCATTCCCAAACCAGAAAGGGATAACTTGGAGATTAAAGTAAAGTATTAGTTTAGGTTGTTTTTATAAATTCTAGTGAATTTTTGTAAATATTCCTATTCTTTTTATTTCTTTTGAAATATTATGGGTAAAGCTTATGCACTAGGGTCTACAGTGTTGGATGACCATGTATGTGATCCACATGATCATGCATGGCCATCATACAACACTTATCAAAGTCCTAAGATGATTGGATGATGTAGAATTCACCACACTAGATCACACGTTGTAGGAATTGATAGATTCCCATGTTTTAATGTTTCTTGTCATAGTGTGACTAGTTACAATTAGAAGTGTGATTTTGCATGAATTATATGTAACTTAAAATCTGTAAATCATGGTGTAATTGATGTTCATTTTATGATCAATTTGAATGGTGATAGATGTTACATAATTAAATATATAGACTGGTTTACTACTCGATTAACTTGATTTAACTAATTTTGATGGTTAAGATGTTTGATGAGAATGATAATGATATATGGCACTTAAATTTCATATAAATTAAGTATCCAATACTTTGATGATAAGAAAATTTGATGGTGTGGGATTTATAAGCTAATTTTGATGAATATAGTCATTGTTTTAAGTATACCAGAACTGTGATTTTGACTGATCTATTGGTCATGGTTTGACCATTGTCTAGGTTTATAAAAATTCTATAAAACTTCAAGGATGTGCATACATAAGTGTAGATCATTCCTGTAAAATTTGAGGTATTGATTCACTGTGGTTTGATTGGCACAAATTTCGAGGTGGAACTGTGCAGATCTGCCTTGTATAGTGTACCAGAAATTTCATTTAAATTGAGGGTATTAATCTATTGATATAAATTTTCCTACAAATTCTGTACAAAAATTAAGGATAGATATTTATCAATGCATTATCACTGTATAAAATTTTGGACCTTAATTCAATTTCGTTTGACCAATAGAAAATCCGGAATCCGACAACGCATAAATCCGTTCTATATGGCACATGTAGGAACTACTATTAGACAATCGATCAGATGACCCTGTTTCCATCATGATATCAATTTTTTAATGCTATAGATACATATAAATATTATAGAGAAGTTTGATAGCTTTTCAACAAGCTCTCATCTGTCCCATTCTGATTCCGGCAATAAAAGTTATAGCCCGATTAACAGAGGCCATAAAATCTGGTCTGATGACCAGTTTAATTAAAAAAGCATTCTGTAAATCAATGGATCTAATCAATCAAGATCTAAAATTTGAGTGTCATCACTTGTGAAATAAGAGGCTATCAGTCATCTTTCACTAGGTTTTGGAATCACTTTGAAATTCAATCAGGATGTAAAATGGTAGCCCGATTACCGGCAAGGGTCCGGTACTCTTACCTGAATTTTATAAAGCGAATGAGTTAAGTCAAAATCTTGACTTCTCCTTAAATCTTGTGATATTATGACTATTAATGATCACAAATAGGGTCTTAGTGACCACTAATGACCTATAATCTAGATGCCTAATAGTTTACCTTAGTTGACCGTGCCAAGGATTGACCCTTAGAAGGCAAAGGCCGAGATGGCCGGAAAATGGTTCAGTTTAGGGCTATCATTTCATGGACTAAACTGACCCAAAAAAATATATAAAAATTTGAGAAAATAAAATTATAAATATATGAATTTCATCTAAAAATTCAGCCTCCGAATCGATCATTTTTTACGGATAGAAAACCCGAAAGACGAGAATACGAAACTATGTCAAATGACACACACTATGACCACTGTTGGACATCCGATCAGATGACCCTAATTCTATGATGATCCTAACATTTATAGTATTACGAATATATAAATATATCATAGATGACTTAAATATCTTCCAAATAAGATCTAATTTGCCTCATTTCGATATCAAAAATGAAAGTTATGACCGGATACCAGAGACCTTGAAATCTGGCCAGGGATACTAATTAGTCAAAAAACATGTTTTGTATATCGATGACCATGACCACATCTGATCGTATTTTTGAGTGCCATTCCTTGGGAAAGATGAGGTTCCCAGTCCTCTTTCATTGAGTTTTTGAATCACTGGAAAACTCGATCGGAGTTTAAAATAGTGACCCAACTACCGAGCAAGGGTCCGAAACCCTTAGTAAAATAACTAGTATTGAAGGGATAAAGTCAAAATCTTGACTTTCCCCCAAGTCCCGTGGCACAGAGATCACTGATGATCACTGTTATGATCTCAATAATTACTTATGACTCTTAGTTAAAATATCAGATGGTTGACCACAAGTTTGACCAATCGAGAAGAGGCCTAATAACCCAATTCTCAAAATTAGACCAATAAGGGTCTAGAAACCCGATACGGCCCGACCCATGGGCCTAATCAAATAGTTCAAGATAACTTAGAGGACCTGATGTCATCGTTTAGAAATTGAGTGGGTCACTAATATTGGCACCCCTCAAAATTTGGAAGCGCCTACACTTAAAATATGAATATCCCTAAGAAATCAGACCCCTTTCGATGTAGGATCCAGAGTGACCCGATATATGAGGTCTAAAATAATTAATAAAATTGTATGGACCTGATATCCCTATTTTGAAGCCTTGTGGGACATTACAAATGGCACCCACTGAAAACAAAAAGAACCTACATAAAAAATTGTAGAGACATCTTAAAGATCTAAACTGATTGTAAATAAGATTCTATTTTTCTCAACTTATGAGGCCCAAATGGACGATGATGAATCAAATAAGGATATGATATCCTCATTAATCAAGTGGTTCCTTTGTTATAGACACCTGTGAAAATATAGGAGAGTTCTATGCTATACTCCCTTGAAATCTTAGTATTTAAATTGGACTTAAGATCCAAAATTGACCAAACCAATGGATCCCAACAAGGGGCCTGACATAAGTAATGAACTATTGGGACTCAGTGCCCTTGATTATTAAAATGGGGCACCCCAATTAATGGCACCCAGTCAATATTAAATGGACACCTGATCATTCACATAATATACCATTTTATTACCCTTCACTTAGTGATGCTAGGACTCAGTTTGTTACTAACAAGTTGATGATGTGCAAATATTAAGGAAAAATAGTAAAAGAGAGCCAAAATATTAATCTTTATCAAAATAAATTCAAAAGGTAGTAAAAACACGATTAAGCATCAAGGCAATTCGCCACCTACTGAAGAATGGAAAATCGTGTTCTACGATTTTACAAACGATTGAGCATTAATACTAAAGAAGCTATAGAAAATCGTAATTAACTATTCTTCAGAAAAAGAGCATAGAAGAAAGGCGATGAATTGTAAACTAGAGAATCGTCCAGAGTGAAAGCTATGAAAGATAGGAAATCGTGATTGACAATTTTCCAAAGAAGAAAAGAAAAGAGATAATCGTTATCTACGATTATGATTATAGAAGCTTTCTTACTGTTCCTGCTGCTGATCACGTGAGAATTTCTACCGCCATATACAGAATTAGAAGAATTCTAGAATTAGAAGTTCGACTGATCATGAATCTAGGAGATTGATGAAGACGAATGTTAAGAGGACTCTACTGTTGAAATAAAGGAAAGAAATCTAAAACACATCAACTGTTGAAAGGAAGGAAAGTTAAAAATAGAATTAGAGTTATATTAGGATAATTTAATTTCTTTTATTAGAATTAGAACTCTGTAAACCGACTCCTTATGATCTATAAATAAGAGAGCCCGACACAGGAATAAGCATTGAAGAATTTCACAGCATCAATTGACAACTGGGGTCTATGTTTTCTCCCAATCAAAGTAGTTTAGGATTTGTAAAGTAACATTGTCTATAGTTCTTTGACGTCTTGCCTGACAATCAAGGGTGAAGAAGCTGAAAGATCAATCCTTTGGATAGTTCTACTTTTGCTTTCTAGTTTAGATTTTATTTTATTTTATTTATTGCTTTGTATACATCTCCAAGTTTTAATTTGAATTGACAACACAGGTTGGAATTTGCAGATTAGTGTAACGGTTTTTACTTTTCCATTTTCAATTTTCTCGAATTTGATTGACGCTCAGATTTTAGGAGATTGTTGATTAGGTTAAATCTATGTTGAAGAATTTTAGTTTTTTATTGACAATTAAATTCTGGAAGGCTACAATATAGTATAACGGTACTGTTTAATTTTATAAATATCTGATAGCTTAAGATTGGGATTGACGACCTCAATTGGAAGGAGGATTAGGATTTATTTTTATACACTTTACATTAAAGAAACCATTCCTTTATTTATATTTCTCCAGTAGTTTAGGATCTTAAAAGATAAAGATAAGTTTTTAAAGTAGGAATACAAAAATCTATAGAAGATAATCACTTCTTCGTGGGATCGATCCTATCACTACGCTATAATTTCCATTGTGTGCTAGCAATAGGTTAACGTTGGATTTTAATTTAAATATATACAAACTATAAGCTGGTCAAGTTTTTGGCGCCGCTGCCGGGGAAATGATTTATCTTTTATTTATTTATTTATATTTCTGTTTTAAAAATAAATATTGATCTTTTTTTTTTATATTTTTTATATTTTTAATTTTCTTTGATCACTTCTTAAGCTTTTACAGGTTTATTCGGAGCAACAAATTAAAGGTTTCAATATTTCTGCTGGCCACAGAAACTAGAGGCTCAGATTTGTCTCTCCCTGCCTTTTAAAATAAAAATTAGATAAAATTAAAAATAAATAGATATTTTCAATAACTGTTTTAGCCAACTTGCTCTGATTTCACTTTGGCAGGAAGAAACTAATATACGACTAAGACAATGGGAGAATATTATGCATTAACACCTCTTATACCTCCCCCATGTATTCAAATACACCCCATAGCCTGTAATAGGACTTTCAAAATTACGCCCAATTACTCCAAATACTTCCAACTTTTCATGGGCTAATGGATGAAGACCTCTATTTGCATCTAAATAAGTTCGTGAAAATGTGTACTATCATTCTAATCAAGAACTTAATAGAAGCATCCACTAGGTTGAGACTGTTTGCATATTCCCTTAGAGATGAAGTGAAGTAGTGGATAAACTCTTTGCCTCATAATTCGATTGCTAATTGTTGGGGAATTTCAGTGTGCTGATTTATTGTGTAATGATAAAGACAAAATGAGTAAAACAGGGGATGGATTCAACACAATAAAAATATCCTAGACCTGCAAGATACAGGGTCTTTTGTAGCAAGTTTTAATAAGTAAGGGAATATCCACAGGGAGGTGAGTTCAAAATATGGTAAATCTCTAGATCTGTAAGAGATCTGACACCCTAACTAATGCTAAGTCAGCTAAAAGAACGGGGAGAGGTTAAACAGAGTTATCACTTGAACTAAACTACACTTGAAATGTAAACTAACTGAGATGGAGTCCAGAGATCTAGATCCTGCAAATGGAAGGGTTAAAAATAGAAAATGGAGAAGAGCAGTTTGGAGATTGGTCTCACTGCAATCAGGTTGAGCTGATCATGTTACAAGGGTTCAAAGCACACAAATCCCTCAGCTGGCTACAAGCACAGCTGCAGGGTAGAACATTCTACTCTAAACCAAAGGATTTAACTGATCTTAAGGCTATGGTCTGTCCACTTCGATGATCATAAACCATCCTATAGACTTCATCTGATCCAAAGGTCTATGGTAGAAGAATCCAATTGAAACCAGAGATTGGACTGCTCTTAAAGCTATGATCTGTCTACTTTAATGGTCACAGATCATCCTAGGGAATTCCTCCAAACCAAAGGTTTCAACTAGAGCATGAAAACCACTGCAGATGCTGCAATTTCCAGGTCACGGACACAAGAAATTGTAGGGATATCAGATCTAGGGAGACTGGATGGTATCTAAGAGGTCTACTAGTTAAGTAGGTGAGCTGATCAACAGACTCCTCTACACAAATCCGATTGAGCACCAAATGAAACCAAAGGAACTATAGATCTAATTAAAACAGTAAAAACAACATTTACATTGTAATGAAACTCGCTCTACAATGAAATGCTCTCAGATCTGTAGTCTGTGCAGTAGTTTACCCACAATAACACTCTCAACCTTACCCAATTACAGATCTAACCTCTCTCCTTGCTGCTCTTAGGGAATTAGCCAACCATAGTTGAGCTAAAAGAGGGAAAATGGAATTTCGCTGCAAGCTCTGATCTCTAGAATTTGATCCAAATCTCGATCTCCCCCAATTGCAATTGGGGATCTCAATATATAGCTTTCTCTCTTATTTTTCCCGCCAATATTTCCTTCTAGAAGGTCCTCATAATTTGTTAGAGTTCTGTTAGAGCATGTGGGTTGGTTAGGGTTTCCTAGGGTATCTTTTGGATCGTCGTGCCGATCACTAATGTGCCTCGATTTGTGTGCAGCAGGTCACCAAGTTATAGCGTGTGAATAGCTAATTTTCTGAGAAAATTTTCACACGATTTTGATAAGTTCAGGAAGCTTTTGACAGGTTCAAATGAAGCTTTTTGGTCCTTTCGGTAGGTTCTCTGATCTCTTTGATAGGTTCCGATAGGATGAGCCTTCTCTCAAAGCTTCAACATTCTTAGCCCTTTCCCTGGAGCATTCGACACGTTGGGGAAGCTTTTCGACAAGTTGGAGGACCATTTCGATAGGTTCAGCTCTGCATGCCATCATTCCAATAGGATTGCTCTCACTCCTATCGAAAGGCTCAAGCACCCTTCGGTAGGTTCTATTCCAGCGTCTCCATCTCGATAGGTTAAGGAAACCATTCGATAGGTTCCCCTTACACCTTAGGCAGGCTTTTGATAGGATGGTTTCTTCCTTTCCTTCAGCTGCTCGATAGGTTCTTGGATCCTATCGAACTCCTCAATCCACACGAATCCATCCTTTCTCTGCACCTATCGAAACCTTTCTCTGCCTTCAGATCCTATTAAAACCTTTCCAACGGCACGAATTCTTCCATTTTTCTCTCTCAGGTCCTATCGAAGTCTTCAGATAGACTCTCGATAGGATGTTTTCAGCCTGTTTTCACTTCCTTCTCCTTGCCCTGCTGTTGTCACGCGCCCCAAGGGTCCAATGTCGTGTAGCCCTCTGGTGTGTTGTTGCTGGTTCTGTACAGTGTTGAGAGATAAACTTCCTTGTGTGACATTCTTGAGTGGTTTCCTGCATTTTTCCTATCTTTTATTGCTATTTACAAAACAGACTCAACAGGTGTTTATTAGTGTGCTCACAAGTCCATCAAAGGTCAGGTTAAGGGGTGAAAACTGGCATTTTTTACTACTTAACACACCCCCAAACCTAAGCTTTGCTAGTCCCTAAGCAAAGGAGAAACAAAGAAAATTAAAAATGCCACTTTCGTAGGGATCACGGATGCATTTAGCATATGCATCAAGCCTTTAAAACCCCTAGGTGATCCCTAGTGGAGGAGTGAAGTCTCCTGAGGGTTTTCAGTGAAGATACCCACAAATATCTCCAATAAAGTTAGTTAATAGTAGTGCATGCTGCTAAAACAGAGTTTAAGTAAATAAAATAAATTCACACCATGTCCATTCAATTCATTAAAGGAATTTCAACAGAAAGAGCATCAGTTCAAAACTTGAAAGTTTGCTGTAATCCTTCACCATCACTCAGTTCATGTCAAGGCATTTCTCCTAAGAATTAATGCATGGCTCACCATCAATTTCAGAATTCTGCTATGATATTACCCCCAACAAATTGGATTTCAGACCCAAGTCTCATAAGGGCTGTTCACTCACAATAAAAAAATGAAGGGTGTAGAATTTCACATAGCTCAAGAGCCGTTACAGCCCTCAAATAGGACTATAAGCATGAGCATAGGCATTGCTCTAATTTCTGAAATTTTCTAACTCTTTACACCATAGATTAAACAAATCCTTATCTCCACATGACAGCTCAATTCATTTCAGATCAGTAAAGTCTTGTTATTGGGTTGTAATGTGGCTTAGGGATGAGATTTGTAAAAGAATGAAAAAAGGGATTCAAATTGAGAAATCAGTAAAGGTCAGGAAGTGGTCTAGACAACACCTTCTTCATTTCAGCACAATTCCATTTTCTTCTTGAATTTCATATTTGAAGTGATAAGTTTCTAATCCTCATTTCAATCTTTCAATGAAATAACTTCTCTTTCTCATCCTTTTGCTCTTTTTTTTTTTTTCCTGAACCAAAAATCACACCAGCTCTTCCTTCTTCCATTTCTTCACCTTCACCTTCTGAATGCTCAGAGTGAGGGTCAGGCTGCATTAGGTAAAAAGGTTTTTTTTTTTTTTTTTTTTCTTTTTTAGGTTTGAATTTTTTGGTTTCCATTAAAGAAACTGGGATCTTTAAGGCTCAAAGTGGGTGTATCAAGGGCAGTTCAAAGGGTAGGATCTTTAAGCTCAAACTGTCCAAAGGATGGCCTTACTTCATGTCCTCCATGTCATGAATACTGTCAAGCTATTTCAACTTGGATTTACCTAACTTTTACTGAGCAGAATTGAGTTCAATCAGTCTTTAGAGCAGAAGAATTTGCCAAGACACTCTTCAAAGAAAAATTCTCAGGCCCAAATCTCACTGGATATGGCCTTTCATCAAATGTTTTGGGGTGTATCTTCACAATCTTTTCTCATTTCAGGTTTACTACACATCAAAATTATTTTTCGAAAATTGTTGACATTTGCCTCATGAAGCCTATTGGATTACAACTTATTTCAGTTTCAAGCAGTTTTTTTTTTTTTAATTTCCTCTTTTCCAAAAAATATCAAGTGAGAATTTACTCTAATTCCAAACACTCCTTTTTAGCCTAGCTGCATTATCATTAAATCATTTCATTGGCATACCTGCCATACCCCCAAACCTAAACTAAATAGTGTCTTCACTATTTTACACTATGAAATCAGTAGAGAGGCATGTTAAGAAAATATCGACAAAAAAAAAAAACAAAAATTCATGAAGACAAAATGTATTAATATGTCAAATATATACATGAGACAAGTAAAAAAAGAAACTAAAACAACAAACTGCCACATCTATTTATAGGCATCATCTGGCCAACCATAGAGGTGAACCAAGTTTTTTAGCTCATCCTTAGATAAAGGAGCTTTTCCTTTAGATTTTGCTTTTTGTTGTGGGTTATTTGTCGCCTCCTTAGACTGGGCAGCTGGTTGTTTTCCTTTTGGATCAACACCAACAAAATCTAAATCTGAATCAGAAGGAAAAAGGGTAGTGGGGTCCAATCCTAGGGCCACAGCAGCCTTCCTTCTTTCCTCCCTAGAGAGTAAGGTGAAAGAGGTGTCAGGTTGGGTAGGGGGCTTGGTGGGGTGAGCTTCTTTAGACTGGGCAGCAGGCTTCTTTCCTTTCTTGACAGAAGCAGCAGAGGGAGCAGATCTTTTGGCAGTAACTTTCTTCTTGGTGGGAGCCCTTTTAGATTTTAGATGGGCAGGTTGAGTAGGGGGAGGTTCCTGGGATGGAGGAGGGTGAAAATCCACAGGTGGGGTAGGAGGAGGTTGAGTGGTAAAAGGGGGACAGGTTTGAGTGGAGGGAGGCTCAGAGAGTTCCTTGGTGATGAAGAGAGAACAGATGGTGGTGATGAAGGGAGAGATGGGGCTGCTACCTCCGCAGACTGGGTAGCAGCAAGGGGTGGTGAAGCTATGGGTGAAGGAGGAGGAGATAAATGTATGGGTACATGGATAGGTGAAAGAGGAGAAGTGGGAGGAGGTTGAGGAGCTGGAGAGGATGGGGTAAGGGTGGATTGAATTGATTGGAGGTAGGAGCTCATGAGGGCTTGGCTGTCAGTGTTTATGGTCAATTGAGATTGAATGGACTGTAGGAGTGAGAGAATTTGGGTGAAAGTGTCAGGCTTGGTGGGGGTAGAGGGGACAGGTGTTGGAATGGGATGGAAAGGAGAGGAGGGTGCATGATTAAAATGAGGAGGAGTGGGGTGTGGGGAGTCAGGAAGTGGAGTGTACTCATGAGCAACATCCTCCACAATTGAAGTCATGAGGGCAGTGAACCCAGTAGTGGTGAACTGGTCCACATCCTGTGTATGCAGAGGGGTTGCGGAGGGGGGAAATCAGAAATGGGTTGGGTAATGGGTGGAGAAGACATGGTAGGGGTAAGTGTTAAGTGGTGAAAAATGCCACTTTTCACCCTCTAACCTGACCATTGATAGACCTATGAGCACACTAATAAACCTCTGTCGAGTGCATTTTGCAGACAATAATAAAAGAGGACACTAATGCAGAAAATCACTCAAGAATGCCCAAAAAGGGGCCATCTCTCAGAACAGGACAAACCTAGCAACAGCACACCAGAGGGTAACACATCACTGGACCCTTGGAGCACGTGGCTACAGCAGGACAAGGCAAAGGAAGTGAAAACAGGCTGAAAATATCCTATCGAATAGTCACTTGAAGACTTCGATAGGAGCTGAAAGCAAAGAAAGAAGGAATTTGTGCAGTTGAGAAGGTTTTGATAAGATCTGAAGACAGAAGAAGGATGGATTCGTGTGGATTGAGGAGTTCGATAGGATCGAAGAACCTATCGAGCAGCTGAAAGGAAGGAAGAAATCATCCTATCAAAAACTTGCCTGAGGGGTAAAGGGAACCTATCGAATGGTTTCCTGAACCTATCGAGATGAAGATGCTGGAACAGAACCTATCGAAGGGTGCTTGAGCCTTTCGATAGGAGTGAAAGCAACCCTATCAAAATAATTACATACAGATCGGAACCTATCGAAGAGATCTGAGAACCTAGCGAAAGGACCAAAAAGCTCTATTTGAACCTGTCGAAAGCTTCCTAACATGCCAAAATCATGTGCAGAACTTCTCAGAAATTCAGCTGTGCACACACTGTGACTTGGTGACCTGCTGCACGTAACCAGAGGCACTTGGTGACTGGCACGACGATTCCAGAAGATGCCTTAGGAAATCCTAATCGAGCCACGTGCTCTAACAGAACTCTAACAAACTCTGAGGACCTTCTAGAAGAGATTTTTGGCAGGAAAATAGAGGAGAAAGCTATATATGGAGACCCCCAATTGCAATTGAGGGAGATCGAGATCTGAGCCAAATTCTGAAGATTAGAGCTTGCAGAGCAATTCTATTTTCCCTCCTTTAGCCCAACAATGGTTGGCTAATTCCCCTAGAGTAGCGAGGAGAGAGGTTAGATTTGTAATTGGGTAAGGTTAAGATTGTTATTGTGGGTTCTCAGTTGCACAGACTACAGATCTTAGAGTATTTCCATTGTAGAGTGATTTTGATTACAATGTAAATGCTATTTTTAATGCTTTAATTAGATCTAAAGTTCCTTTGGTTTCATTTAGTGATCGATCGGATTTGTGTAGAGAAGTCTGTAAATCAGCTCACCCACTTAACTGGTAGGCCTCTTAGATACCACCCGATTTCCCTGGAACTGATGCTCTTGTGATTCCTTGAGTCTGTGACCTAGGAATTGCAGCATCTATTGTGGTTTTAATTGTTCTAATTGATGCTTTAGCTTTGGTGGAGATCCCTAGGATGGTCTGTGACCATTAAAGTGGACAGATCATAACCTTAAGATTAGTCCAAGCTCAGGCTCCAATTGGATTCGTCTACTCAAAATCCATGGATCAGATAAAGTCTATAAGATGGTCTGTGACCATTAAAGTGGATAGATCATAGCCTTAAGACCAGGTGGATCCTACGATTTGGAGTGGATCTTTCTACCCTGCAGCTATGCTTATAGCCAGTTGAGGGAATTGTGTGCTCTGAACCTATGTAGCATGATTAATTGAATCTAATTTCAGTGAAGACCAATCTTACTCTCCACCTCTTTTCCCTAAGATCCAAAGTTTAAACTTCTGATAAACCAACTCCAACACATCTTTAGCTTAACTAGCAAGACAATTTTAAACTCCTCTCTTTTTTAAACCAGTTACAATTCCCCTGATTCAATTCTCATTTCAAACTATAAATCACCTAATTCAAATCACCACCTCATTTATAAGCCAAAAGACCCTCACATTGATGAGTTTTATTAATAATTTTAGATCAATTGAGGTAAGGCCACTCAAATTTTTTTCATTGGGAGAAAGAAAGTTTGTTTTAAAAATTGATCTAGTGATTTTAATTCTTTTGATTTTTTATCAATTGAAGTATTTTTAAGATTATGATTTTCCATCAATCCGGAGATTTAGGAACTCCTAGTACTCAAATCTGAATTTTTTCAAAACTTTTATCAGAATTGATTCTAGACATGGTGATCTCTGGTCACCTACTCATAAATGAGGACTAGATTTTCCATCATTAGTTGAGACTTTGTCTAGAAACCTCCAACTAGATCTAAATCCAAATTTTGAAAGAAACTTAGGAAGATATATAAGAGATGATTTAAAATGGGATTTAGCCAGAAATTTGATAATTGGGAGTAAATTCACTTTTTCATAACATGTGATACCCTGCTCCTCTCAAAGAAGCCCATCTCTGATAGTTCTTGATTTTATAAAAAACATGATTTGAGGGATCTTAGGGACATTCCTATCAATAGAAACCACAAGAGGAGAGATGATGCATACCACCCTCAATAGTTGAATGCTACAAAATGTCATCGAGAGGTTATCTAAGGGGATTGATTGTTGGCAATAGCCCTCCTATGCGGCATCTTGATCCTCACTGAGCATCTTTGAGGAACAAGTTCTATCTTCACTGAAAATTTGGACTCTAAAAGCTGGCATCTTTGAGAGGCATAAAAAGATAGAGACCAAAGTGAGTGTATGCTCGTGAGAGAAGGGAGGAAGGTGCTAGTAAAGGACAAAGAAGATATTTGTAGTGGGTGAAGTCTCCTCAACTATGAAAGCTCTGTTACAACTTTGAAATGGTAGCTGGATAAAAGTGGTGAGCTGTGAGGAGCTTGGAGGAAGAAAATAGTGATTTTATAAAACACAACAAGGACCACATGGTGGACTTGAAGAACAACCAACTCAATAAAGAGATAATGAGGATCCTAAAAGAAAAAATTAAAAAAGAAAGATGATCAATTGGCCAAGGCTACAAATGAGCAACCCCTTTATTTCCTAAAGCAGCATCTCTCCTTTGATAAAGGGAAAATTAATCTTGGAGACTTTCAAGCAGTAAAATCAATTTGCCCCTGATGTCATTAAAAAGTCACCACTGGTTCTTAAAGATTTGTGCACCCATAAAAAGGAGGAAGGATACACTATCCAAGGTCTTCAGAGAAGGAGCAAGTCCTTGTTCACTCCCCCAAACTTCAAGACCAAGCCTCCCCACTATCCCTGATCATTGGGGATCACCATTGACAAAACCTTATTAGATCTGGAGCTGTAAATTTGCTTATATTAAAAATGAGAAGGTGGCTTGAAGAGCCCACACATGGTCCTCCAGGTGATAGATAAAGAAAAGAAATTGGGGATAATGGGGATATTTTGGTTGAAGTTAACAAATTCTTCTATCCTCGACTTTTTGGTCGGATATGGAACCACGAGTGCCACTTCCATATCTTGTGATTCTAGCACCCTTGGCCTAATGCTTGTATTCAATGCAGTGGAATCATGGAAGTGTCATTTGAAATATGAAGGTCAAATTGAATGTGTACAAATAAAAGCAAATCAACCTCCCCATGAGGACTTTTTCACTTGATGTAATAGATGAGGTTGTCAGAAAATGTGAATATGTCTACATGGTAAGGAATGGTTTCATGAGCTATGAAGATGGAAGGAACAGAGGTGAAGGTTCTCACCTGAAGTTAAACATGTGAAACTCGTCTCTTTGAGCGGCTATGTCTATCCATGGAGGCCTACTTTGTTACCTCACCATCCCCTCTAAGGCACCCCTATTGCTGTCCCTCATTCAGTTAAAGCAATTCCCAAAATCTTTGAAATATGCCTTTTGAGACAACACCAAATTGCTGATAATCTCTTCTTCCCTCACTCTTGAGGAAAAGAACTACTTTGTGTACTAAAAGGCATAAGAAGGCAATAGGATGAACCATTGCGGACCTTGGGGAATCAATCACACTATGTGCATGCATAAAATTCATCTCGAAGGATCCAAACCTTGGAGATATAGAAAAACTCAACCCACACATCGGGAGGTTGTGATGAAGGAGGTGTCAAACTCTAGATGTTGGGATAATTTATCCATCTCAATTCTGATGGTAGCACCTAAGTAGTACCCAAAAATGGCATTACAATTGTTGAAGCAAATTCAAGTGAAATCCCAACAAACACTACTTTCTTGGAGGTATGTATAGATGCAAAACTCAATGAAAAAAACCACAAGGATCACCCATTTGCCCTTCATAGACCAAATTTTGGACAAGCTGGTAGGCAAGGCCTATTATTGTTTTCTTAATGGATATTCAGGGAATAATCAGATTCCTGTATACCCCCAGGACCAAGAAAAAACCACATTCACTTGCCCATTTGGAACCTTTGCATACAGAAGGATGCCATTTGGGTTGTGTAATGCACCTGCCATGCTCCAAAGATGCATGTATGCTATCTTCTCTGACATGACTGATAAGTTTTTAGAGATCTTTATGGATGATTTCTTCATTTATGGAGTTGATTTTAGCCAATGCCTACACCATCTCAGCTCCGTACTGCAAAGTTGTGAGGAGACCAACCTAGTTCTGAGTTGGGAGAAAAGTCACTTCATGGTGACTCAAGGTACTGTTTTAGGACATGTTGTCTCTCACAAAGGAATCGAGGTTGATCAAGCTAAGATCAATTTAATTGCTCATTTGCCCCCTTCGAAAACTGTCAAACAAGTTAGGTCATTTTTGGGTCATGCTGGGTTCTACAGGAGGTTCATCAAGGACTTCAGTAAAATCTCCAAACCCCTTTGTCACCTGTTGTGCCAGGATGTTCCTTTTGACTTTAATGATGAATGCCAAGTTGCTTTTGAATTGTTAAAGACTTGTTTGACCACAACTCCCATCTTGCAATCCCTTGATTTTTCTCTGCCATTTAAGCTGATGTGTGATGCATCAGATTTTGCCATTGGGGCAGTGTTGGGTCAAAGAAAAGATAAGGCACCTTCTATGGTAGCATATGCCAGTAAATCAATGGTTGATGCTCAATTGAATTACACTACAACTAAGAAAGAGCTATTAGCTATTGTCTTTGCCTTAGAAAAATTCAGCTCTTCTGTCTTGGGATAAAAAATTATTGTGTTCACTAACCACTCAGCTTTGAAATACCTCTTGTCCAAAAAGAAAGCTAAAGCACGACTAATCAGATAGATTCTTCTCTTGTAGGAATTCAATTTACAGATTAAGGACAAGAAGGGAGTTGAGAACGTGGTGGTTGATCATCTGTCAAGGATCCCAGCAACTAACACAGAAAGCTTGCCCATCAATGACTCCTTCCCAGATGAGCAGCTTCTGACTATCCAGATAAGTATGCCCTGGTTTTCTAATATTGTCAATTACCTTGTTATGGGTAGGATCCCTCTACATTGAACCAAGGATGACAAAAATCTGTTCTTTGCACAGATTCGATATTACATGTGGGAGGATCCTTACCCTTTTAAGCATTGTACAGACTGTTAAGACATGAAAAGTACCACTTTTCACCCCTTAACTTAGCCTCTGTTAGACCCTTAGCCATCTAATAAATGTGTGTTAAGTCATTTCTGTAGATAATAAACAGCAGTTGCAATAAGGCCTAACCCAGCTAAGGAGCCCACTTTTACCCCAGAAGTCTCTCAGAAGGATGAAAGCTGAACCCAGACAAGAATTGAACCTCGCGCAGCTTTCACAAGCTTTAAAGGATTCAGAAATTAAGCCTCGCGCAGTCCTCGCGATTTTCCCAAAATATCATTTCCAATTGCCCGCACTGTTCTCGCGCAGTTGAGTGACAGAGGGGCTTCAAAATCATACTTCGTGCAGCTCTCGCGAAGCTCAAAAATAAATGCTCGCATAGTCTCACGCAGCTCAAGAAAGTAGCTCTCAAACCTCGCACAGTTCACTCAGATCAACTGAGGAGAGAGAGCTCCATGTATTTTGGCGCGCAATGGCCGTAGGATGCAAAACTTTAGAAAAACCTCGCACAATTTAGAGACCAATGCACATCACATCCTCATGAGGATCCTCGTGAAGATCCATTGAGAAACAAATTGCTCGCGTGATTCTGGTGCCATTCAGAAGGAAAGTGCAATCCTGCGAAGATCAGAGCAATCCAGTGAGGATTCAATGCTCTATCGCGTGACTATTTCAGCTGCAACTAAGACACCCCGCGACGACTAGAATTTCAAGCTAATCCAATCTCGCGAAGACCGTTCTACCACGCGACAGTCTTGGAAACCAGTGCTACCTGGCGAGGTTCTGAACTCTAACTCTCCCTCACCTCTGCAGAGGATATTCTGGGAACTTCCAGCAATTAGGGCATGCATTCCAACGCTCTAAGTTCCGTGCACATGCCCCGAGGCATCCAAGGGACAATATTAAGTCATGTGGCATTGTTAAAATTAGGGTTTCCTAACCTTAATGCGCCGCCAAACTAACTGCTATATAAACCTAAGCCTGGTTTAAGTTTAGGGGACTCTCTGCTTAGAATAGAATTTAGTCTATCTTCTTCTTGTAGTAGCTGCAGATCTCTAGTAAGGTTTAGGTAGTTTTCTTTTTACTTTTTCTTCTCTCCATAGTCCAGCATTTGCTGGCTATGCCTTTATATGACTATTTGGAATAGATTAATGGAGTTTCATGATAGGGTGTTTTACTTTTATGAGATTTTTGTGAGTTGTTCTGTAGAAGGCTGTTATCTTGAGATCCTCCATTGCTAGGACGTATTGCAAGCAATGGAGAACTGATTTTATGGTTTAATCAGATCCAAGTGACCTATGTATCTAGGCTAACATGCTCCCATACAGGCCTAGCCCCACCGCAGGACCCACTAGATCTGAAGTCCCCATGGGAGCAATGAGCTTTTGTAGCCTTGTGAACATGGTGGTGGCAGCAATATTTCTTGTTCTATCTTGAGCTTTGTCAGGAGGATAGCCTCTGGGATAGTCTGTGACCATTTAAGTAGACAGGTTATAGCCATAGGGTGAAGCCAACCCACAGACACTAGACGGATTATTCTTCTATGCACTTGTGCTTGTAGCCCTGTGAGAGATTGTGCTGAGACAAACTCCCCTGTATGTGTATAGACCCGCCATTAGATAGCAGATCTGGTTTGGTTATAGAGATTTGCATCGGATCACTGCGGTCTCTCTAAAGCAAAGGGACAATGGATCTAAGGCTGCACTCAAACTCTTGCTGGTTCTATGTGTCTGGGCTAACATGCTCTCATACAGGCCTAGCCCCACACATAGCACTTTAGAGGTTGAGGTTCCCTATGGATTCTTGTGCTTGTAGCCTGGATGAAGTAGTGCTTACAATGATAAACTTGTTCTGACCCACCTCTGGATTGTGGTTCCCCAATTGGATAGTCTGTGACCATTTAAGTGGACAAGTTATAGCCATAAAGGGATTGGATCATGGCACAGAGATGAGTTGGATTCTTTCTGCTCAGTGGTGGTAATGTAGCCACTGAACAGGACTTCTATAGCAGCAGATCTGAATTTGAGTCATGAAGCCCATTAGATCTGAACCTAATAGCATACTTCTCACCCTTTTATATTTATTTTCTCACTCCATCTTCTTTCTTAACCCTTTCTATAGTTTAGACATTAGGATACCTTAGAATTTAGATTTTAGTGACCCTAAATCCCCTTCCATTTAGGATTGCCAGATCTGTAATCAGATCTGGAGGGCCTACTAAAGATGGCTCCCTTGGAGCTTAAGATCAATTTCCCTGTGGGACAAACTCTTACTTATCAAAACTTGCTACAACAGGCCCTCAGATCTTGCGTGAGATTGTTCATATTTTAGGCTTGCTGCTCTGTCATTTTCAATCCACCTTTCATTCATTTTCATTCATCCCATTCTTATCACTGTCTTCAATAAAGTCAGTAGCGAGCACTCTAAATTAGCCTAACAAGTTTTTGGCGCCGCTGTCGGGGATATTGATCTTTTAGTAGACTCTAGATTTTTGATTCTTTATTCTTTGGTAGCTGTACTTGTGAATAATTGATACTGCTAATTTACATTTGAAAATTTTCTTGTAGATTTGGACCGTAGCAGAGAAGGAGAGTAGAATTGCACTGGGAGTCTAGCTACCTCTGTTTGCACTTCTCTAACCCTTAAAACTCAGTTTATTTCTCATTTGAAGATTTCATAGCATAAGCAGTTGATTAGGATAGTTGCAATTTTTATTAAGTGCAATGTGCCTGCAAATAGTCTTCCCTGCTATTGGTGTGTGTGCATGTTAGGAAGGAGATCCCTTAGTCCTACGTTAGAGCCTGCTAACCCTGAGGTAGAAAGGGGTAGAAGACCGAGAAGGCATAGACACACCAGCTGTTGAGCCTCCTATTGAAATTGAGATAGCAGTTATGGGTGAAGAACAACCTAGAACATTGAAGGAATTGAATGCTCCGGATGATTACAATTCTCCATTCAGCATCCAATTCCCTGATGTTCAAGGAAACTATGAAATCAAAACTTCCATCATCCAAATGCTTCCTTCTTTTCATGGGCTTAGCAAGGAAGACCCTTACAAGCACATTGACCAGCTTCTGGCCCTCAGGCGACATTCTCCATTCTTTGGTTTGGGACCAGAAGCCACAAGGTTAAGGCTCTTTCCTTTCTCCCTAAAGGACAGGGCCATGACCTGGTTATCTACTCTCCCAAACAACAGCATTACCTCCTGGAAAGACCTCCAGACAAGATTTTTGTCTAAATTTTTCCTAGAGACCAAGACCACCCAGTTGAGGAAAGGCATACTTTCTTTTGCCCAATCCCCAACTGAAGATTTTAACCAGTGCTGGGATAGATTTAAAGAGATGCTCAAACAATGTCCCCACCACAAGATCCCTGACTGGCAGCTTGTCCAGAGCTTCTACAATGGGATTGATGAGAAGAGCAGAGACATGGTAGATGCCTCTTGTGGTGGAACGTACATGCATAAAACAACTGATGAGGCATGGGACTTGTTCGAGGTCATAAGTGAAAATGCTTTCCAGAAGATGTCCTCTTCTAGAACTGTTCAAGAACCATCTCCTAAGCTGGGGGTGGCTGAGACTTCTAAAGGAAAAATGTATGAAGTTAGGGGAAATGATGATCTGAGAATGCAGATGGCCAATCTTACTGAAAGATTTGATAAACTTTTGACTGTGGTGCAGCCCAGAATGGCTGCACAAGTGATGGAGGCATGTCTGATATGCCAATCTCCACAGCACACAGTAGAAGAATGTCCATCTGTGGGGCAATACCCTGAGTTTGTAATGGAATAGGCTGCTGCTGCCCAATCTTTTGGACATCAACAATCTGGTGGCTTCAATAAATAACCATATGGATACCAACACCAAAATGCTGGTTACCAATGGAGAGACCACCCAAATTTGAGGTGGAGGCAAGACAATTATATGCAGCCATAGCAAATGTTGGCCTTACCTCAAAGGCCACAACAGCAGTTTAACCAAGGTTATGCTCAAAGGTCAAATTTCCAACAACAGCAGCCCCAACAACAAAATCAATTGATAGTTCTCCCACTTTAGCCCCGAAGTGCTTCTTTTGAGGATCGGGTTTTGGCCCAATTGCAAAGCCTTGGACCCTTAAATCAGACTGCAACTTCTCATGGTCAAAGCATTAAGAAAATAGAAGAGCAGCTTGGCCAAATAGCCAATGCTCTGGCTAAAAGAGAGGAGGGTAGGTTGCCAAGCCAACCAATTGCCAACCCTAAGGGTCAGTATTCCATCAGAGAACGCTCCTCCAATTTTGAGGGGGCCAATGCCATAATTGCCCTAAGGTCTGGTAGGATGGTAGACAACCAGGTGGGAAAGGAACAAGGAGAGGTCTATCCTAAGAAAATGTCATGTGAAAGTGATAAGGATTTTGTTAAGGCACAGAGTCAAGAACTGCCTGCTGCCCTTCAACAAAGGAAAAATAAAGAGGTTGTAGTTGAGCCTTTGTAGGAGATAAAAATAGAAAAAAGAGAAAAACAAAAGTTCAGCCATGGGCTTGCAGCTGAGGAACCAGCAGTACCTCAGCTGCCATTTCCTCAAGCTTTGAATGGCCCTGCCCCTTTTGATAAGGGTCAGACACAGATCAAGGAAATGATGGAAACCTTTAAGCAGGTCAAGATAAATTTACCCCTGCTTGATGCAATCTTACAGGTCCCAGCCTATGCAAAGTTTTTGAAAGACCTCTGTACTCAAAAAAGGAAAGCCAGAGGCCATTTGTCTAAGAAGGTCTTTGCGACTGATACAGTGAATTCTGTATTAACCATGACAGTACCGGAGAAGTTGCAAGACCCAGGGATACCCACTATTCCTTGTATTATTGGTGACCACACAATTGGAAGGGCCCTTTTAGACCTCGGAGCTAGTGTTAACCTGCTGCCATACAGTGTATATCAGCAGTTAGGTTTGGGGGAGCTGAAGCCCACCCCCATTGTTCTATTGATGGCTGATAGGTATGAGAGGAAACCCATGGGAGTGGTCGAGGATGTCCTAGTGGGGGTAGACAAGTTCTTCTATCCTACAGACTTCCTCATCTTGGACATGGGCTGGAACAAGAGTACATCTCCGATACCTGTTATTCTAGGCAGACCATTCTTGGCCACTGCCAATGCATGCATTCAATGCAGGTCTGGAATCATGGAGGTCACTTTCAGACATATGAAAGTTGAGCTTAATAACAAAGGCAAAGCACCTCACCGGACAATGAGGAATGCTTTGCAATGGATGTACTAGAAGAAATTGTTGAAGAAGAACTGCACACTCTGCTGGAGTGGAGCAACATTGCCACTGATTTAACTAAAGTTTGGAACTTGGTGGAGGGAGGAAGCCTAGCTTTAATGCCAGAAGACACCCCTAGTGAAGTCTTCTGTGGGCTTAGTACAACATTCCAATTGGAAACCTACATTGTTGCCCCTTCCTCCATCCAACAATACATCAATCCTGCCATCCATACAACAAGCCCTTGATCTGGAGCTCAAGAAGCTGCCAGAGACATTAAAATATGTTTTCCTTGAGAAAGAAGAGAAACTTCCTGTGATTATCTCGTCTTCTCTTACCAGTGAGCAAGAGGACGAGTTGCTAACTGTTTTGAGGAAGCACAAGAAAGCAATAGGCTGGACCATTGCTGATCTAGGAGGAATTGATGCATCAATCTGTATGCATAGGATTCATCTAGAGGAGGGCTCAACACCCTTCAGGGAAATGGAGAGAAAAATTTATCCTCACATACAAGAGGTGGTTCTGAAAGAAATCATTAAGTTGCTAGATGCTGGGGTAATTTACCCCATCTCTGATTCTGAATGGGTGGCACCAATCTAGGTGGTACCCAAGAAATCTGGCATAACAGTGATCAAAACCGACTCTGGAGAGTTGAGACGTGCCAGGGAGACCACTGGCTGGAGAGTTTGCATCGATTATCAAAGACTCAACTCCAAGACCAGAAAAGACCACTTCCCTCTCCCTTTCATTGATCAAATTTTAGACATGTTGGCTGGGAAGGCTTTTTACTATTTTCTTAATGGGTACTCAGGGTACAATCAGATCCCTGTGCACCCCCTTGATCAAGAGAAAACTATATTTACTTGTCCTTTTGGCACCTTTGCTTACAGAAGGATGCCTTTTGGACTGTGTAATGCCCCTACCACCTTTCAGAGGTGCATGTATGCCATTTTTTCTGATATGATTGACAAATTCTTAGAAATTTTCATGGATGACTTTTCGGTCTATGGGGATAGCTTTGACCAATGTCTACAACACCTCCATCATGTCCTACAAAGATGTGAAGAGACCAATTTGGTCTTAAGTTGAGAGAAGAGCCACTTCATGGTAACACAAGGAATTGTGTTGGGCCATGTAGTCTCTAAAGATGGAATTGAGGTAGACAAGGCCAAAGTTGACCTCATTAATAATTTGCCCCCCCCAAGAACAGTCAAGCAAATCAGATCCTTCCTTGGTCATGCTGGATTCTACAGGAGGTTTATCAAAGACTTCAGCAAAATTGCTAAGCCATTGTGCCACCTGCTCTGCCAGGATGTGCCCTTTGACTTCTCTGCTGAATGTCTGAAGGCGTTTGAAACTTTAAAAA
The DNA here is from genome assembly GCA_021018995.1 of Chloranthus sessilifolius. Classification (NCBI taxonomy): domain Eukaryota; kingdom Viridiplantae; phylum Streptophyta; class Magnoliopsida; order Chloranthales; family Chloranthaceae; genus Chloranthus; species Chloranthus sessilifolius. The sequence continues at coordinate 49,592,921 of CM037596.1, forward strand.
TTTACCTCACTTCTGCCCCTGTATTCCAAACACCTAACTATACCCTGCCCTTTGAGTTGATGTGTGATGCATCTGACATAGCAATAGGTGCTGTCTTGGGCCAGAGAAAGGATAAGCTACCTGTGGTCATTGCATATCTCAGTAAATCACTTGCTGAAGTTCAGCTAAACTACACAACCACTGAGAAAGAGCTTCTGGCAGTGGTTTTTGCTGTGGACAAGTTTAGACCTTACCTACTTGGGTCTAAAACTGTCATCTTCACTGGCCACTCAGCATTAAAGTACCTATTGTCCAAGAAGGATGCAAAGCCCAGATTGATTAGATGGATACTCCTGTTGCAGGAGTTTGACATCGAAATCAAAGATAAGAAAGGTGTAGAAAATGTGGTGGCTAACCACTTGTCTAGAATTATGTTGGAGAAAGGTGTTGATGACCTCACTACAAATGATGTATTTCCGGATGAGCAATTATTTTCCATCCAATCTTTAGCTCCTTGGTATGCACATATTGTCAATTATCTAGTTATCGGCAAGATCCCTTCTCATTGGACAAAAATGGATAAAGACCTATTTTTCTCACAGGTCAAATTCTTTTTCTGGGAGGAACCTTGCTTGTACAAGTATTGTGCAGATCAAATTATTCAGAAATGTGTTCCCGAAAGTGAGATCCCCAGTATTCTGGCCATGTGCCATGAAAATGCCTGTGGGAGTCACTTTAGCGGCAGAAAAACAGTTGACAAAGTGTTGTAGTGTGGTATCTATTGGCCTTCTCTTTTCAGAGATGCCCATACACACTGCAAGGCCTGTGAAAGATGTCAAAAACTAGGGGGCAGTCTAAATGAAATTTAATGCCTTTATAGCCCATCCTTGTCGTAGAACTGTTTGATGTGTGGGGTATTTATTTTATGGGCCCCTTTCCTCCTTCAAATGGTTTTCATTTTATCTTAGTGGCAGTGGACTATGTTTCCAAATGGGTCGAAGCCATTGCCACAAGAACTAATGATAATCAGGTGGTCCTCAAGTTCATAAAGCAAAATATCTTCTCCAGATTTGGTACCCCTAGAGCCATTATCAGTGATGGGGGGAGCCATTTCTGCAACAGAAATTTTGAGAGCCTGCTCAAGATATATTCTATCAGCCATAGGATTGCTACTCCCTACCACCCACAAACCAGTGGGCAAGTTGAAATTTCAAATAAGGAGATCAAGCATATCCTTGAGAAGACTGTGAGGACTGATAGGAAGGATTGGGCTGACAAGCTTAATGACGCACTGTGGGCTTATAGGACTGCCTATAAGAACCCCATCGGTATGTCCCCTTTCAGACTAATCTATGGCAAGGCCTGTCATCTCCCAGTGGAGTTAGAACACAAGGCCTATTGGGCCATCAAACATTTAAATCTAGATCTAACTTCTGCTGGTCATCACAAGTTGCTGCAGCTATCGGAATTGGAAGAACTAAGGATGGATGCATATGCCAATGCAAGGATCTACAAGGACAGCTCCAAAGCTTTCTTTGACAAAGGGCTGCTGAGAAAGAGTTTCACTGCTGGTGATAAGGTTTGGTTGTTTAATTCCAAACTTAAATTTTTTCCAGGCAAATTGAAATCCAGATGGGAAGGTCCTTATATTGTCATGCAAGTTTCCCCATCTGGTGCTATGGAAATCAAGGACCCTAAGTCTGGGAGACTCTTGAAGGTGAATGGTCAGAGGCTTAAGCCTTGTTTTGAAAAACCTGCCGACCTTTTCGACACCATTCACTGTCAAGGGGATCCTTCTTCAAACTGATTCCACAGGTGTGTCATTACTGTAGCATATGTACTTAGTTTTTGGTTGATTTATCTTGCTTTCTTTAGTTTCTCTTTTCTAAGGATTTGCTAGTGGCCTTATATGAATTTTGCCCTATCTGTGGTGAACTTTTGATGCTTGGCTTGATTATTACTGCTTATGAATTGATAGCTTCTGTTGAATGCCTAATGTGGGAGGTCATTTTCGTTGTCCTTGAGTGTATAATTGAGTTTACATATGACTGAAGACAGTCATAGGAGAGGGTCATGCCCAGGATTCAACCACAGCAAACATGCATAGGGGGCAGAATAGAGAGCATCTGCTCTCTGTTTTATACCTTACTGTCGCTGGGTCCAAAATGGAAGCTTGGGAGACTATCGCGATATTCAAAAAGCTCTCGTGAGGTTAAAGAAGGAGCCTGGAAACCTATAGCGAGGTTCAAAAGGTAGCCTAGATGGATGTCGCGCAGTTCGCGTAGAAACATACATTACCTGTTGCGAAATTCATGCGTACCTGTCAACCTCTCGCGCGGTCCACATCGAGCCATTCAGTAGTTATCGCGAGATTATCAGGATGTCGCGAGGTTCTCAAGATAACCTGGGAGACTCTCGCGCAATTCAACAAAAATATTCCATTTACTGTCGCGAGATTCTAAGTCTATTGCGAGATTCGAGATGAACCGTGGAGCTTCTCGCACAATCCAAATAGAGCCTTAAGAACCGCTTGTGCAATTCACCTGAATTGATCTCACTCTGTCGCGCACTCCAAGGTCGACTTTAGAGATTGTCATGCAATCCATATGTAATCAACACCCTCGCTAGGTTTATTTCCAACCCCGCGACCAGATGTTCCTCTGCGCGTCGAGCTTCGCGATAAGTATTTCAACCCCGCGCTTTGTCCCTTTTTCATTATCTACTTCCTTCTTCCCTCTGTGAAACCCTAGCTTCTGCCGCTCACCCCTCTCTTGTCCAGCATCACTCCTACAACACATCATTCACTTCACAACTCTATAGAGTTGTTCCTATCATCATCCTCTTCCATTGCCCTCTGCTCTGAGATCTTGAGGTGCCCGGTGCGTCAAATCAAACCAAACCCTAGATCACAGTCTCCATTTGCTCACACCCAAAGACAGAGTTAGATATGGCCCCAAAATCTACACAGAAGAGAAAAGGGAAGGATAAGGACCCTACAGAGACCACCCCTAAAAAGGCCAAAATAGCATTTGATGTCCCATTCTTTGAAAAAGGAAGTGGTTGAGGAGGCGGCGGTACCAACCACAAAGTTCTTTACTCCTTCTGAGCTCATGGAGTCAATTCCATTGGAGCCTGAAATAGCATTTGATGTCCCATTCTTTGAAAAAGAACCTCTCTCTGCCCCTGCAATACAATTTCTGAGCAAGGCGACCTGATGTCATTGATGAGAGAAATTCTAGCACTAGCCTACCCAAGGCTAGTGCAACTGTTTTACTAGCATATGAAGGTCAAGAAGGGCAACGATGGACAAGAGTGCTTGCTGGTGATGATTGATGATTTTAATTTGTTAATGAGCCCTAAGATGATTGCTGAAGTATTGGGCATCCCAGCAGCATTCAATCCTAGCTGTGGATATGGCCCCCCTCTGTGTGCGATATTGACACAATTGTAAGGGCCCTAACAAGAGGATTAAAAGCCACCGGTGACTCAATCAGAAGGAGGAAACTTGAGCCTGAACTCCTGTTCATTGACCAAGTCCTGTAGAAGAACATCTATTGCTCAGGACATCAGCAGGAGAGAAGAACACCCATTGCGGATGCTGTCTACTCCTACCACATGGGCCATGGTTCCATGCACCCTGGCTAATTTTTGAAGCTATGAAAGACACAGTGGTGAAATTAGGGTCAAACAAGAACCCTCACACCCTAACCTATGCCAGAATCATCACCTTGCTGCTGATTAAGGGGGGCTACAAGATAGGAAGAATCGAGCAAACCATCACCCTTACCCCTACTACCTTTGCCAAGAGGCAATGGGGAATCAGCAGAAGCTTGATGGGGGGTCAGAAAAAGAAGAAAGTGAGCTCAGCTGCCCAAGCAAGTAAGCTGAATCAGTCTACTCCACTGCTACAATAGCAGTGCCTCCCGAGCTCATCCCTTCCATCCCTGCAGTAGCATCCACACCCCCTTCACCTTTTATTCTTGCATCCTCTACTCCTCTTGCATCCCTCTCTCACCCCCCTCTGATTCCACTCTCCATGCCCACTCCCCCTTCACCTGTGCTTGGTCCATGGGAGGACTCCCCTTCCCCTACCTTGCCATCGTACATTGCCACAATCCCCCCCTCCATTCCAACTAAGCTTGCCAGCCCCCCACTCATCTCCTACAAGAAACGAAAACCTCCTCAGACCATCCCAACCATCTCCCAGACACCACCCTCAATACCTTCCATCCCATTGACCCACCGCACCATGAAGAAACCACCACCCCAGTCATATCTACTATATCTCCTCTCCTCGACATTGACTTAACCTTAAACACATCCATAGTCTTCCAAGCCTTCATCTCTACATTCCTTGAAACCATGCCTACCTACTACACCCCTCTGCCAGGCCCCCCAACTACCTCCACAAAGACCTTTCCCGTAACCACACTCTTCCCCTCCCTCCACTTTCCATCATGCTCCTTCCTCCCCTTTCCAACCAGTACCCTCTTCTTCCCAAACCCCACCTCCTAGCTTTGACACACTAACCCTCATCCTACCCTTGATCCAAGACATCCAAGCCCAGTTATCCACCAATAACCACAAACAGAACCAGATGCAGGCTGAACTCACCTCCATCCAATCCACCCTCCACACCTTAACCACTCCACCCATCCCTACCCCATCCACTTCAACCCCCCCTGGTCCTGTTAACTGACAATACCACCCAAACAAACTTCCCTCCTGAATCATTACCCCTCCCACCATCACCATTACCTCTTTCCCACCCTTTTCCTTTACCCCTTTTCACCATTCCAATTTTCCATCCCCCCTCACCCCCAACTCCTGTTGAGCCTACACCCTTCACTTTTCCCCCTATACCCTCCATTCCCCCTCTTATCTTACCCCCTCCCACCTTCTCTGCCAAATCTACCCAAACAGACCCCGAACCTGACCCCATTCCCCCACCACTTGACTTCCCTACTCTCATTCACCATTACCCCCCAGGACCAAGCACACTTCGCTCCTTCCACCTCCTATCTGCCAATTGCACCTAAACATCATTTCTACAGCCCTCCTTACCTCACCATCCTACATCACATGTAGGATAATGCTTACTTGAGGAAGGATGCCCTCAGGGGTATGGCCAAGCTACGCTAATCAATTGAGACCCCCCTACTGGAGAAGATTGATGAGATGACAGAGGTCCACAACGAGCAACTACTGGGAATCTCCTTGGGGTGGAAAAATATGGTGGAGGAATATCGGAAGACGAAAGCTTCAGCTACTTATTATCAGATTAATTGTGAGAATGAGAAATCTAATGCTGCTGCAGTGACTGCCCGGGTAAGAATGCTTGAAAAATGACTTAACAATGCCCAGGAAATCCAAAAAATCTAAAAGGAGATCCATGAGACTGATGCCCTAAAATTTAAAGTCCAGATAGCCTCATTGGAAAAGGCATTGGCCGCTACCAGAAATGAACCTTACCACCCAACCCCACTCTCTGTTCAAGTGCCTTAGCCTGCGCCAACTACCACTCCAGCTCCACCTGCCCAGTCTGAGGAGGCACCACCTAGGCCCCAAAAAGATAAAGGAAAAGCTCCTGCTTCACCTCCAATGGCGCAACCAACAACTACTGAGCAGCCTCAACCTCCCAAGGCCTCTGCTGCACCTCCTCAAGAACAAACTTATTCGCAGCAGTGAAAAGTCACAACCAAGCGGTCTGCTCCCAAAGCTGTCCCCTTAAAAATTGGCAAAGAGCCTGCTGCCCAGTCTGAAGAGGCACAGTTCCCTGCCAAACCTGAGTCCACTGGAAAAGGAAAGGCACCAGTGGTCCCCACTGAGGAACCCAAAGCTAAAGGAAAAGAGAAAGCCCCAGTGGTCTCCCCTGCAGAAGCTGAAGCTAAAGGCAAAGGCAAAGGAAAATCTCCTGCCACCCCCTGCTAAGTGTAAAAGCAAAGCCCCTCAAGAACCCAAGGAACTAAAGGCTCCCAAAGCACCAAAAATGAGAGTGAGGGCTCCTAAAGCTCCATCTGCAGCGAAAACACCAGCAAAAAAGAAAAAGGAGAGGGAGGAAAAGACAAAACAAGACAGAGCAGCCCTTAAGGTACAGACTAAAAAGATGGGCTGGGATTTCCTTACAGATTCTGATTCAGATTAGGTCCTAGCTTCTAGATTGTATCTTGGGTTTTTCTTTTTGAAATGCCACTTGTAACTATTTTTCTTCCACTTTAATAGAATTTCTAATTTTGTCTATTGCTCTGTTCTGTCTGTTTATTTCTGATTGTTTGGTATTTTTGCTTTTATTCTTTTTGCCATTCTTGGGAGACCAGTTTTTGGGAGGATCTTTTTCTTTGAAAAAGTACTCTATGTAGCGGATAGATGTTGTTAGTGGCTGAATCTAATTTGTGCAATACCTGCATCAGGAAATTCAATGCCTTCCTCTTCACATTGATGTGCCATTTTAAGTGTACCTCGCGAAGATCCCCAGCTCAGCTGTGCGTGAACGATCCTTTCCTCATCACTTATTGCTCTTCGCGAGGATCCCCGCGCGCTACATTTACCTCTTTCAATACAATGCCTCTCTTTGGACATTCATTTAATGCTACTTCTCCTTTCCAAAGAGCCAGTTGTGTATTTTCTTCTTTCCCCACACAACCCTCATTTATTGCCAAGTGTGAAAACGGGCGCAATTTCAATTCCGCCAATTCATGTTCCCTCGTCCTTCTCTTTTAAACTGGCCCTCAGCCCCTTTTCATCTCATCCTTCCTCTTCTAACCCTAGAAGTCCATACCTCCTCACACAAATGGTGGATGACAGCCCCTTTGGCTTCCCAATCAAATTTTATCCCGTTTGGGACGATCCCCCACCGCCTAAGGAGCCGGACCCCCTGCAATTTCTCTGGGATGAGTATGACGAGGTCATGCGGATCCTGGCCAAGGAGGAAAAGAAAAAGAAAAAAAGAGAGAAGTTAGAGGAGAAGAAACAGAAAAAAAGGGAGAAGCGGGACAAGAAGAAAAAGAACAATATGGCACCACCTGCATCTCCCCTTCCATCTTCCTCCAACCCTCCCCCGGCTTCCCCTTCACCCCCCCCATTTTCTCTTTTCTTTTTTTTCTCTCTTTTTGTCATATTTTCTTTTTTTTTTTAATGAAAATTTTCTTTTAGTTCCATACTGTTCAGTTTTGCATTTGTATTTGTCTCTCTTCTTCTATATGTGTTTCTGCATGTTTCCTTGGACTCTACTGTTTATTCTCCCCTCTGAACCAGTGAGGACACTGCTCCTCCTAGATTTGGGGGTGTGGCAGGTAGGTCTGCCAATAACATAGTTAACTTAAAGTGCAGTAGAATCATGTGAGTAACATAGAAATGGAGCTGTGTTCACTTAAGAATTATGAAAATTAAGGAATTAAAATTTTTTTACAGATCTGTAGACATTATAAATTTCTAAATTTTCACATTTCCATGATGAGAACACCAAGAAAACTCACGGGTATCAGCACTTAGTGAATCATTGAAGAGAGAAAAAGGTAAGGACATGCTTAAAAGTTCAAAGGAAGACCATCACCAGTGAGAATTGGGCCTACAAATTTTTTTTTTTATCTGAGTGATTGAGGCAAATTTCTTCTAGCTTTAATGACTGGCTGAGTCAATATGTTCACTAAAAGTTAGGTAACTCCAAGTTGAAACAACTGACAGCACTCATGACACTTAGGAAAGGATCAAGGCCTTCTCTTGGACAGTTTGAGCCTAAACAGACCAAGCCCTAAAGCAACTGCCCTTGTTCATACACTCTTTGAGCTTCAAAGTCCAATTTTCTTCAAAAACACACATGAGTACTTGTACCTGAACCTATGGATCTGATTTAACCTTACCCTCACTCTGAGAAGTCAGAAGGTAAAGGAGAAAGAGTTAAAAATGGACTAGCTAGGGTCAACATTGGATGAGTGGAGAAGAATTATCTGAAGTTCTAGCAGTGTAACAACTGAGGAAAAAGGTGGCAGTTTCATGATTAAAAAAAAAAAAAAAACTGCACCAGAATAAAAAGAAAACAATAACGAAGAGGAGTAAGAGAGGAATCAAGAGGAAACATTCATTCAAAAAAAATCAAACAACAAGAGAAACTGATCACTTCAAATCTGAAGATTTCAAAGAAGATGAAAGGAGCTGAATTAAAGAAGGTGAAGTCATGAATCACCTCCTGCACCTACTGATTTCTGAATTTCAAACCCCTTTTTCAACCTTCCAATTCTTTTTATAACCCAATACCATAAGCCATATTACAGCCCAGTTAAAGCCCTTGTGATCCAAAGTTGAATGAGCTGTCATGTGGAGATAATGAGTTGTCCAATCTATGGTAAAAATCTACTAATGATGCCAGAACTTGAATGCTATGCCTATTCTCATGGTTACAGACCCATTTGGGGGATGTAACTGCTCTTGAGCTTGAGAGACAATGAAACCCTCAAAATTTCTTTGTGAGAGTATGCCCTAGAGAGTTTTGGGTCTGATATTGAATGTATTGGGCATGACCTACAACCTAATTTTTAATTTAATGATGAGCTCAGTGCTAACACACATGTGTAGTTTTCCTATTGTGAACTGATTGGAAATGCTGTGCTATCATGGGAAGTTTGTGATGCTTAAACATCTGTGCAGACAATGCATTTAAATTTCTTGTATTTTTACTGATTCAGGGGTGGACTGATACTCTATTTCTTGACGGCTGACTTGAATCTTGCACTTCTGCTAACTGATTTATTGAGAAGTTTGTGGGTATCTTCACTGAAAACCCTCAGGAGACTTCACTCCTCCGCTAGGGATCACCTAGGGGTTTAAAAGGCTTGGTACATATGCTAAATGTATCCGTGCTCCCTACGAAAGTGGCAGTTAATTTTTGTAGATTTTTAGTGTAGCTTTGCTTAGGGACTAGCAAAGATTAGGTTTGGGGGTGTGTTAACACATGAAAAGTACCACTTTTCACCCCTTAACTTAGCCTCTGTTAGACCCTTAACCATCTAATAAATGTGTGCTAAGTCATTTCTGTAGATAATAAACAGCAGCTGCAATAAGGCCTGAACCCTGTTAAGGAGCCCACTTTTGCCCCAGAAGTCTCTCAGAAGGATGAAAGCTGAACCCAGACAAGAATTGAACCTCATGCAGCTTTCACAAGATTTAAAGGATTCAAAAATTAAGCCTCGCGCAGTCCTCGCGAATTTCCCAAAACTTCATTTCCAATTGCCCGCACTGTTCTCGCGCAGTTGAGTGACAGAGGGGCTTCAGAATCATACTTTGCGCGGCTCTCGCGAAGCTTAAAAATAAATGCTCGCATAGTCTCACGCAGCTCAAAAATAAATGCTCGCATAGTCTCGCACAGCTCAAGAAAGTAGCTCTCAAACCTCGCGCAGTTCACTCAGATCAATTGAGGAGAGAGAGCTCCAGGTATTTTGGCGCACAGCTGTCGCGCAGTGGCCGCGGGATGTAAAACTTTAGAAAAACCTCTCGCTCAATTCAAAGACCAATGCACATCACGTCCTCGTGAGGATCCTTGCAAAGATCCATTGAGAAACAAATTGCTCATGCGATTCCCGCGCCATTCAGAAGGAAAGTGCAATCCCACAAAGATCAGAGCAATCCAGCGAGGATTCAATGCTCTATCGCGCGACTGTTTCAGCTGCAACTAAGACAACCCCGCGACGGCTAGAATTTCAAGCTAATCCAATCTCGCGAAGACCATGCTACCATGCGACAGTCTTGGAAACCAGTGCTACCTGGTGAGGTTTTGAACTCTAACTCTCCATCACCTCTGCAAAGGACATTCTGGGAACTTCCAGCAATTAGGACACGCATTCCAATGCTCCAAGTTCCATGCACATGCCCTGAGGCATCCAAGGGACAATATTAGGCCATGTGGCATTGTTAAAATTAGGGTTTCCTAACCCTAATGCACCACAAAACTAACTGCTATATAAACCTAAGCAGTGTTTAGGTTAGGGGACTCTCTACTTAGAATAGAATTTAGTCTATCTTCTTCTTGCAGTAGCTACAGATCTCTAGTAAGGTTTAGGTAGTTTCCTTTTTACTTTTTCTTCTCTCCATAGTCCAGCATTTGCTGGCTATGCCTTTGTATGACTATTTGGAATAGATTAATGGAGTTTCATGATAGGGTGTTTTACTTTTATGAGATTTTTGTGAGTTATTCTGTACAAGGTTGTTATCTTGAGATCCTCCATTGCTAGGGCGTATTGCAAGCAATGGAGGACTGATTTTATGGTTTAATCAGATTCAAGTGACCTGTGTGTCTGGGCTAACATGCTCCCATACAGGCCTAGCCCCACCACAGGACCCACTAGATCTGAAGTCCCCATGGGAGCAATGAGCTTTTGTAGCCTTGTGAACATGGTGGTGGCAGCAATGTTTCTTGTTCTATCTTGAGCTTTGTGAGGAGGATAGCCTCTGGGATAGTCTGTGACCATTTAAGTGGACAGGTTATAGCCTTAGGGTGAAACCAACCCATAGACTCAAGACGGATTATTCTTCTCTGCACTTATGCTTGTAGCCTTGTGAGAGATTGTGCTGAGACATACACCCCTGTATGTGTATAGACCCGCCATTAGATAGCAGGTCTGGTTTGGTTATTGAGATTGTAGGCTTGCGACTGGATCACTGCAGTCTCTCTAAAGCAGTGGACAACTGGATCTAAGGCTACACTCAAACTCTTGCTGGTTCTGTGTCTGGGCTAACATGCTCCCATACAGGCCTAGCCCCACACATAGCACCTTAGAGGTTGAGGTTCTCTATGGATTCTTGTGCTTGTAGCCTGGATGAAGTAGTGCCTACAATGATAAACTTGTTCTGACCCACCTCTGGATTGTGGTTCCCAATTGGATAGTCTGTGACCATTTAAGTGGACAGGTTATAGCCATAAAGGGATTGGATCATGACACAGAGATGAGTTGGATTCTTTCTCCTCAGTGGTGATAATGTAGCCACTGGACAGGACCTCTATAGTAGCAGATCTGAATTTGAGTCATGAAGCCCATCAGATCTAAACCTAATAGCATACTTCTCACCCTTTTATATTTATTTTCTCACTCCATCTTCTTTCTTAACCCTTTCTATAGTTTAGACATTAGGATACCTTAGAATTTAGATTTTAGTGACCCTAAATCCCCTTCCATTTAGGATTGTCAGATCTGTAATCAGATCTGGAGGGCCTACTACAGATGGCTCCCTTAGAGCTTAAGATCAATTTCCCTGTGGGACAAACTCTTACTTATCAAAACTTGCTACAATAGGCCCTGTATCTTACAGGATTGTGCATATTTTAAGCTTGCTACTCTGTCATTTTCAATCCACCTTTCATTCATTTTCATTCATCCCATTCTTATCACTGTCTTCAATAAAGTCAGTAGCAAGCGCTCTAAATTAGCCTAACACAGACCAGGTGATCAGATGTTGTGTACCTGAAACTGAGTTTCAAAACATCCTAACCATGTGCCTTGAACAGGCTTGCGGAGGCCACTTCAGTGGTAACAAGACTGCGGCCAAGGTTCTTCAAAGTGGTTTCTACTGGCCTACCCTGTTCAAAGATGCCTGGCAGTACTGTAAAGCTTGTCATCGATGCCAGCATATGGGTAGTATTATAAGGAGAAACTCTATTCCCTTGCAACCTATACTCGTTGTTGAACTGTTTGATATTTGGGGAATCAACTTTATGGGACCTTTTCCCCCTTCTGCTGGATACAATTTCATCCTTGTAGCTGTGGATTACCTATCCAAATGGGTAGAGGCCATAGCTACAAGGACAAATGATCACAAAGTCGTCATTCAATTCTTGAAAGACAACATCTTCTTAAGATTTGGCTTTCCTAAAGCTATTATTAGTGATGGGGGAAGCCACTTCTGTAATAAACCTTTTGACAAACTGATGGAAAGATACTCTGTTATCTACAGAGTAGCCACTCCCTACCACCCACAAACCAGTGGGCAAGTAGAGATTTTCAACAAGGAAATCAAACATATTCTCGAGAAGACTGTGGGAACTGATAGAAGGGATTGGTCTGGAAAACTGACGAATGTCGTATGGGTTTATAGAACAGCCTATAAAACCCCCATAGACATGTCCCCATTCAGTCTAGTATATGGCAAGGCATGTCATCTGCCTGTTAAAGTGCAACACAAAGCATATTGGGCCATTAAAGCAGTAAATTCTGACTTACACTCAGTTGGTATTCACAGGAAACTCCAGTTATCTGAGATGGATGAATTGCGACTAGAAGCTTATGCAAATGCCCGGAGTTACAAGGAGAGGACCAAAGCCTTCCATGACAGACATTTGCTACGTAAAGATTTCAAGCCAAATGAGAAGGTATGGTTGTTCAATTCCAGAATAAAATTCTTTCCAGGAAAGTTGTAGTCCAGATGGGATGGACCTTTCATAGTGGTACACGGTTCTCCATCCTGAGCTATCGAAGTCATGCATCCTACAGATGGCAGAACCCTTAAGGTCAATGGGCAGAGGCTGAAACTTTGCGTTGACAACATTTGTGAGCCTGAAGAGACCATTGATCTTCAGGATCCTCCAGGTTAATACCTGACTTCAATTTGTATCATATGTATTATATTTGATTTATACCTCGATTCTTTCCCATGATATTTTTTACAATAAAATGGCCATGTCAAGATCAAGCTTCGTTTCAATATCGCCTGCAGTCTAAGAATCATAGGCACAAGGTCAGAGGCCAATTAGCTGACTGGTAGCACAGCAGATGAGTTGCTGGGTGCTAAGGCTAAATGTTCTGCACACACAGGCCATGTTATTGAGCTCATCGAACCTCTCGATAGGTCATTTGGACTTTTTGCTAGGTCAGTTGCTGATGTCGATAGGATTGGTGAGGATTTCGATAGGTCCTGAGACCTCTCGATAGGTGAGAACAACTTTGCGATAGGTTCTGGACTCTTGCTTGGAACCTATCGATAAGAGTGACAAATGTACTACCCAACCTATCGAGAGGCTATTTCCACCCATCCGCATCCTAACGAAGTGCATGTTTTATCTACCCTCCGTTCGACAGGATACCGACCTATAGCAAGTGGCCATCCCAGCTTATCGAATGCAATATTTATTCTTTTCGACAGGACGGGTTGAACCTATCGAGAGCATTCAACTGCCAGCCCCATACTTGTGCGACTTCGATAGGAAGCCTTAACCTGTCGACAATTTACACTCATCCTATAGAAATCGCCCCCTCACTCCTTCCATGCTTGTTGTACACCTGTGATGTGCATAAATTTTACCCCACGTGTACCATGAACAACTGCGCATAGCACGGGCCTTAAACTCTGCACCCCCTGGGTTTCTGCCCCACGTCGTAACTCCCCGCTATAAATATAGGCTGCCAGTTAATGCACAATTTCGTTCCCCATGCTGATTGGTCGAATTAACCATTCATTCTTTCTCCTCGACGGTGGCGATATTGAATGCACCGCTTCATATTCCCTCATACATCCACCTTAAATAGATGCAGATGTCTCGACTTCGCCCCATTCCTCTCCTTCTACCCTCTAAACTCCTCCTCATAACTATGGCAGATGATAAGCCCACGTTCACTCCTGCTCAATTCTACCTCTTCTAGCTGGAGCCACTACCGCCCAAGGAACTAGACCCATTGCAATTCCTCTGGGATGAATATGAGGAGGTACAGCGGATCCTCGCCAAGGAGGAAAGGAAGAAAGATAAGAGGAAGAAGAAGAAGCAGAAGCCCAAGCCACTGACTTCTCCGCCACCATCCTCCTCCACCACCCCTCCCCCTGCCCCCTAATCCTCTTCTTTGTCCTTTTCTTTCCCTACCTTGGCTTGCAGTTCCTCTTCCACCGGATGTAGGCTGAGGATATCCCTGAGCAAAGGGGGGCCCTTTTTTTTTTCATTTGCCAAGGATATTTTGTACACTTGCCTACTTTTCGCATCCTTGTGCTTGACCATTGTAATAAAATGCTCTATTTATGCTTTGTTTAGCCTCTTTTATTAACTGCTTTTTCTTTTTTTCTGGTTGTCTACTTGCTTTGGTTTTTGCCCATGGATGACCGCACGGCTACACCCCCTATGCTCTAAGCAGTGAGGACACTGTTTACTTTAGGTTTGGGGGTATGGCATGTATGCCAATAAATTAGTTAATTTTAGTGCAGCTAAGCTAAAAAGGAGTGTTTGGAATTAATTAGAGTAAATTCTCACTTGAATTTTTTGTAAAAAGAGGAAATTAAAAAAGAAAATTGTTTGAAACTAAAATAAGCTGTAGTCCAATAGACTTCATGAGGCAAATGTCAATAAGTTGTGAAAAATAATTTTGATGTGCAGTAAACCTGAAATGAGAGAAGATTGTGAAGATACACCCCTGAAAAACTTGATGGAAGGCCATACCCAGTGAGATTTGGGCTTGAAAAATTTTCTTTGAAGAGTGTCTTGGCAATTTTTTTTCTGCTTTAAGGACTGATGGGATCTAATTTTAATCACTAGAAGTTAGGCAATTGCAAGTTGAAATAGCTTGACAGCATTCATGCCATTGAAGACATGAAGTAAGGCCATCCCTTAGACAATTTGAGCCTAAAATGCCCCACCTTTGAACTGCCCTTGATACACACCAGTTGAGACTTTAAAATCACAGTTTTTCTTTGATGAAAACTAGAAATTTTGAACCCAAAACCTTTTGACCTATTTCAATTCACCCTCAACCTGAGAAATCAGAAAATAAGAGGAGAAGTGAGGTTAGGGATGCAAGGTTCAATGTCTGGCAAAAGAAGAAGAAAGTATATTTGAAATAGTGTGATGTATAGTTGTGGCATCCCAATTTAAAAAAAAAAAAAAATCAAAAAATAGAGCAAAAGGATGAGAAAGAGAAGTCACTTCATTGGATATTTTAAAAGAGGAGAGAAAGCTAGCCACTTTGGCTCTAAAAATTCAGAAAGAAGATGGATCTATGCTGAAATGAAGAAGGATGAGTTGCAAATCACCTCCTTACCTTTACTGATTTCTCAATTTTGAATCCCATTCCACCCTTTTATTTTACAAACCTCATCCCTAAGCCACATTACAACCCAATAAAAAGACCTTACTGATCTGAAATGGATTGAGCTGTCATGTGGAGATAAGCATCTATTTAATCTATGGTGAAAAGAGCTAGAAAATTTCAGATACTAGAGCAATGCCTATGCTCATGGTTACAGTCCTATTTGAGGGCTGTAACTGCTCTTGAGCTATGTGTAATTCTACACCCTTCATTCTTTTTGTTGCGAGTGAACAGCCCTGGTGAGACTTGGGTTTGAAATCCAAATTTGGTGGGGGTAGTATCAAAATAGAATTCTCAAGTGAAAGGTGAGCCATGCCTTAATTCTTTGGAGCAATGCCTTGACATGAGTTGAGTGATGGTGCAGGATTGTAGCAGATTTTCAAGTTTGGAACTGACTTTCTTTCTAATTGAAACTCCTCTAATGAATTGAAAAGACACAGTGTGAATTTATTCTATTTTACTGAAACTCTGTTTAGCAGGTTGCCCTACGATTAACTAACCTTATTGGAGAAGTTTGTGGGTACCTTCACTGAAAACCCTCAGGAGACTTCACTCCTCCACTAGGGATCACCTAGGGGTTTAAAAGGGTTGGTGCATATGCTAAATGCATCTGTGCTCCCTACGAAAGTGGCATTTTAAATTCTTTTTATTCTCCTTTGATCAGGGACTAGCAAAGCTTAGGTTTGGGGGTGTGTTAGGCAGTGAAAATGCCATTTTTCACCCTTTAACCTGACCATTGATAGACCTGTGAGCACACTAATAAGCCTCTGTCAAGTGTATTTTGCATACAACAATAAAAGAGGACACTAATGCAGAAAACCACTCAAGAATGCCCAAAAAGGGGCCATCTCTCAGCACAGGACAAACCCAGCAACAACACACTAGAGGGTAACACATCACTGGACCCTTGGAGCGCGTGGCTACAGCAGGGCAAGGCGAAGGAAGTGAAAACAGGCTGAAAACATCCTATCGAATGGTCACCTGAAGACTTCAATAGGAACTGAAAGCAAAGAAAGAAGGAATTCGTGCAGTTGAGAAGGTTTCGATAGGGTTTGAAGATAGAAGAAGGATGGATTCGTGTAAATTGAGGAGTTCGATAGGATCCAAGAACCTATCAAGCAGCTGAAAGGAAGGAAGAAATCATCCTATCGAAAACTTGCCTGAGGGGTAAAGGAAACCTATCGAATGGTTTCCTGAACCTATCGAGATGAAGATGCTGGAATAGAACCTATCGAAGGGTGCTTGAGCCTTTCGATAGGAGTGAAAGCAACCCTATTGAAACAATTACATACAGATCGAAACCTAACGAAGAGATATGAGAACCTAGCAAAAGGACCAAAAAGCTCTATTTGAACCTGTCGAACGCTTCCTAACCTATCAAAATCGTGTGTAGAACTTCTCAGAAATTTGACTGTGCACACGCTGTGACTTGGTGACCTGCTGTACACAACCCGAGGCACTTGGTGACCAGCACGACAGTTTCAGAAGATGCCCTAGGAAATCCTAACCGACCCACGTGCTCTAACAGAACTCTAACAAACTCTGAGGACCTTCTAGAAGGGATTTTTGGTAGGAAAAATAGAGGAGAAAGCTATATATGGAGACCCCCAATTATAATTGAGGGAGATCGAGATCTGAGCCAAATTATGGAGATTAGAGCTTGCAGAGCAATTCCATTTTCCTTCCTTTAGCGCAACAATGGTTGGCTAATTCCCCTGGAGTAGCGAGGAGAGAGGTTAGATTTGTAATTGGGTATGGTTAAGATTTCTATTGTGGGTTTTCAGCTGCACAGACTACATATCTGAGAGTATTTCCATTGTAGAGTGATTTTGATTGTAATGTAAATGCTATTATTAATGCTTTAATTAGATCTAAAGTTCCTTTGGTTTCATTTGGTGATCGATCGGATTTGTGTAGAGGAGTCTGTAAATCAGCTCACCCACTTAACTGGTAGGCCTCTTGGATACCACCCGATCTCCCTGGATCTGATGCTCCTGTGATTCCTTGAGTCTGTGACCTGGGAATTGCAACATCTACAATGGTTTTAATTGTTCTAATTGATGCTTTAGCTTTGGAGGAGATCCCTAGGATGGTTTGTGACCATTAAAGTGGATAGATCATAACCTTAAGATTAGTCCAAGCTCAGGCTCCAATTGGATTCGTCTGCTACAAATCCATAGATCAGATAAAGTCTATAGGATGGTCTGTGACCATTAAAGTGGATAGATCATAGCCTTAAGACCAGGTGGATCCTGTGATTTAGAGTGGAGCTTTCTACCCTACAGCTGTGCTTATAGCTAGTTGAGGGAATTGTGTGCTCTGAACTTCTGTAGCATGATTAATTGAATTTGATTTCAGTGAAGACCAATCTCCAAGCTACTCTTCTCCATTTTATGCTTTTTACTCTTTTCCCTTGCAAGATCTAAGTTCCCAAACTCGATCCAAGTTAGTCTATATTTAATTTTAGTTAGCTTAAGTGACAATCTATTTTAAACCTCTCCCCTATCTTTTAGCTAACGTAGCACTAGTTAGGGTGCTAGATCTCATACAGATATGGAGATTTATCATATTTTTAAACCAACCTCCTTGTGGACATCCCCTTACTCACCATCTTGGTAAAACTTGCTACAATAGACCCTGATTATTTGCAGGTTTGTGCGAGTGTGTTCTGCCTAGTTTTATTAGCGAATTTAGACCCTCAATTGAGGTAAGGCAAACACTCCAACAGTAAGCTCGAAGAATGTGGGAGGTTCAAGGACTTCAGGTTGGAAGACCTAAGTGGCGAGTGAAGGTAAAACTGGTTTAGAGGTGGGCGGAAAAGGGTCTGTTGGAGGAGGGACTGATACAAAGGGAAAAAGGAACGTGGGTGGAGGTGTGGGTAATGGGACAGGTATGGTAGGGGAAGGGATGGGTGAGTGTATCTCGACAGGAAGATCTACTACCACGGTAGTGGGTACCTTCTCAGACTCCTCCATTCCAGCTGGCTTACTCTTCTTAATTAAGGTGAGGCTGGTGGACCATTCTTGCTATCCGTACACTTTTGTGTTCAGCTTCTCCATTGGCTCATTTCTCTTGATCACATACTTTCCAGTCTTGAGCAGACATGTGATGAGTCTGCAGAAGGGCAGACCTCCTCCCTTAGCAAAAGCTTGTCTCTTCAGCACCTTATCATTGATGTCCACCATTGTTTCAAAAATCAGCTTAGGTGCATTCATGAATTGCCCCTTTGAATAGTAGTATAGGGCATCCACTAATGGGGCCCTTCTCTCTTGCAAATGCCTAGTGACATAGACATTTTTCCTCAAAATGGTATCAATGAGTCTTAGGGTAGGATGGAGGTCTCTTCTCATCAGGGATTCACCAGAGCCCACTATTCCGTTAGTAAGCTGTTTAGCCATTTCCCTAAATGTAGCCCCTATAGGTGCTCCCTCAGCTCTGGTGGAGTCAAATTGATATGGGACTCCCAAAGCCATCCCAATGTCTCTGCAATCGACAATCAGCTGCCAGTCATCAATCAAGATTTCTAGTACATCCTCAGCCCCAGGCACCACCATTTTTGTCAGGTTCTGGAACTACAATTTTACCAATCTGGGGTACACATTTTCCTTCAAAGGTGAAAGCAGGGGCAACAAGCCTTCTTTCTTCAAATATTCCATTGTCCCTTGACACTCCCCAATGTTGGCAAAGTATGCCAGATCAAAGTCTGTCTCAGGGACAAGACTCAAATTCTCTATAAACTCATTAGGGGTAGTTAACCTAGCTGGAAGCTCTATTGTAGGAGCACCTCTCTCTAAGGGTGTTTCCACCTCAGGCTCCTGAATTTCGACAGCTTTGGCTTTCTTGGCTTTAAGGTCCTTCTTGGGTATCTCTTCAGAGAGCTTCCTCTTAACAGGTGGTTTGGAAGCCGGCTTCGATTTCTGGAAAGATTTGGGGGTAGAAGTAGCTAGTCTCTAGAGTAGGTTTGCTACGGTTTCCTCAAGCTCAGCCATTTTACTCTTAGGGATTGCTCTCTCACCAACTTGTAATGGAATATAGAGTTTAATAATTAGAACAACAATAGATTGGCAGTGGGAAGGCAACTTACCCCTAAATTCCTAGGGTTTAACAGTTATCGCAGTGCACAGGTATAATATTTTCAAAATCAGATGCAAAATGCTCCTTTGTGCAAGCTCAATGCACTTACGAAATGGCAGACTGAATAGATGAAGGTTCTGTAAGGATTTAGTGGAGAAAGAGGGAGGCGAAAGAGAGAGGAAGAGAGCTAGGGTTTTGTAGAGGGTAGGGAATGAGGCACAAATGACCTATCGACAAGTATATAAGGGGTGAAATACGATTTTGATAGGATGAATTGGATGGTTTCGATAGGTTCAGGCATCCTGTCGAAGGCTTAGTTGAAAAAGCTTTCAAAAGGGATGATTCGATAGGATCCCGATAGGTGGAACCATCCTTTCGATAGACCTCAGCAGGCTCTTCTACTGTGCTGCTCTACAGTTTGTTTCCCTTGTGGACAAGCTCCCATTATCTCAGGACAACTGGTAATATTGAAATGATGGCCTAATATTTAGCATGACAGTTTTTATTACAGAAAAAAAATCAATCAACAACAAAGTAAAAACCTAAAATAATAGCAAAGTATGGTACATATGATACATACTAAACTTCAGGGGCTAATCTGGAGGATCTGAAAGGTCTACTGTCTCCTTACGCTCATCAAACTTGGCACCTTTCGTGGATCTTTTCTGCAGCAAATGTCCATTCCCTGGGTGCTGTTTTGTATTTGTGAATCCAACATTGCCCTGCATCAGCTGATGTGGATTTTCATGCACAACCTCCTCTAGTACATCAATGGAAAAATAGGTCTCATCTAGAGGGGGTTGATGAGCTGTGTTGTACACATTCAACTTTACTTTCATGTTGCCAAAGGAGACTTCCATGACTCCTGACCTGCATTATATATAGGCATGAGCAGTGGCCAAAAAGGGCCTGCCTAGAATCATAGGTATGGAAGAAACACATTTGCTTGGTTCCATGTCTAACACAAAAAAGTCAGCAGGATAAAAGAACTTGTCAACTCCCACCAGGATATCTTCAATGACCCCCATAGGCTTCCTTTCAGATTTGTCAGCCAATTGCAAGACCACATGTGTGGGCTTCAACTCTCCTAAGCCCAGCTTCTCATATACTGTATATGATAGTAAATTCACACTGGCTCCCAGATCCAATAAGGCTTTCTCAATTTTATGATCCCCAATGATGCAGGGGATAGTGGGCACTCCAGGGTCTTGAAGTTTTTATGGGGGTAGCAATAGACAGAATTTGCTTTACCTTTTCTGCTGAAAAGACCTTGGATAAGTGTATCCTAGACTGTCTTTTATGGGTGCATAACTCCTTCAGAAACTTGGCATAGGCTAGAACTTATTTAATTGCATCAAGTAAAGGTAAGTTGATCTTTACTTGCTGAAAAGTTTCCATCATTTTCTCTATTTTGCCTTGCCCTTTATCGAAAGGGGAAGGAGCTTACAATGCTTTAGGAAATGGCAAATGTCGGATTGCTCCCTCATTTGCAGCCTTAGCCAATTGGTCATCTTTCTTTTTGATTTTTCTTTTTTCTTGAGGATCATCATTATCCTCTTTCTTCTCATTTGGTTGCCCCTTCATGTCCACCATTAGTGGCCTTTGTTGTGTCCCTTCAAAAACTAACTCTTTGCCTTTTTCAAAATTTCTCAAAGTCTCACAACCAACTTAGTTATCTCAACCAGCCTTCCACTTCTTAATGTAGTAATTGATTTGGCTTCCTCAGAGGTGGAGGAAACTTCACCCACTACATATTGTCTCCTTGGGTTATCCAGTGGTTGGCTAGGCAGCCTCCCTTCCTCTCTCTTAGTCAATGCATTAGACAGCTGACCAAGATGGTCTTCTATCTTTTTTATGCTTTGGCTATGAGAGCGCACAGTTTGAGATAAGGGACCCAAATTTTACAATGAAGCCAGAACTTGTTCCTTGAAAGAAAGTGATCTCACAGCTGGAGGGGGTCCAGGTTGCTGCACAAGCTGGCCCACAGGCTGGGTCATGGGATGCTGGTAATGAGGTTGGGGAACATAACTTTGGTGGTAGGGTTGAGCATTTTTGTAGGGCATGGGCTGCTGCTGCTGGTTTGGGTAGGCATCTTGTCTTCACCTCAAGTTGGGGTGGTTCCTCAATTGGTACCCAGCAGCAGGCTGTTGCCCATAAGACTGAGTGACAACCACATGCTCTGTAACAAAATCTGGATGCTGGACAGCTGATGGGCATTCTTCAAGAGAGTGAGCAGGGGATTGGTAGATAGCACATGCCTCCTCCACCCTAGAAGCCATGGGTGACTGCATTGCTCCCATGAGCTTATCAAATTTCAGTATCAGATTGCCCACTTTCCTCTCCAAATCACTTTGCACATTTACCTCAAACATCTTCCCTCTGGTAGTATTCTCTTTCACCAATCTAGGAGGATCTAAGTTCCTAGACAAGGTCTCCCTCTGCATGGAGTTCTCACTAATGATATCAAATAATTCCCAAGCCTCCTCAGCAGTTTTATGGAGGTAGGTGCCACAACAAGAGGCATCTACCATGTCTTTGCTTTTCGAATCAATCCCTTGATAAAAACTTTGAACCAATTACCATTAAGGGATTTGATGGTAGGGGCATTTCTTTAGGAGTTCCTTGAATCTCTCCCAAGCTTGGTGAAAATCCTCAATTGGATCTTGGGCAAATGAGAAGATGCCCTTCCTCAATTGGCTTGTTTTAGACATGGGGAAGAATTTGGCCAAAAACTGACATTGAGGTCACTCCAGGACTGAATGTTGTTGGGTGGAAGCATTAATAACCAGGTCCTGGCTCTATCCTTCAATGAAAAAGGAAATAGTCTCATCCTAGTTGCCTCCTCCCCCAAACCTGTGATATTGAAAGTGGTGCACAGTCTTAAGAATTCATCAATATGCTTATAAGGATCCTCTTTGGTCAGGCCATGAAATGAGGGTTGCATCTGGATTATGGAAGACTTTATTTCATAATTTCCTTAAGCAGCTAGGAACTGAATGCAGAAGGGGGAATTGTAAACCCCTGGTGCATTAAATTCCTTGAGAGTTCTAGGCTGCTGTTGCTCACCCATTTTGGAAAATTAAACTATAATAGATGTGAGTGTAGTTTGTCTAGATCTGAGAAGTCTTTCAACCTCTGGATTTAATGGGATAATCTGAGGTTGGAGAGTTCTTCTCCCAAACATACACCACTCAAGATCTAATGCAGAGCAAATCTACAAAGACAGCAAGCAAGAACAAAAAACAACTGACTACTAAATCTAAAATTAATAGATCTGACAAATAAAGGAGAGTAGAGGGATGCAAACTCAAGAGCAACCTCCAGCACAATGCTCCTCTTTCGCAGCAGCTTTAGATCTGATGAAGTACAAATAGAACTAAAACAACAAGACTTACAAACAGAGTTAGTAAAAAAATCAAACAAACTACTACAGATCTATAGTCTAAACTAAATCAAACTTAGATCTACCAATATCAAAAACATCTCGCCGGCAGCGACACCAAAAACTTGTTGGGGAATTTCAGTGTGCTGATTTATTATGTAATAATAAAGATAAAATAAAATCAGAGTAAAACAGGGGATGGATTCAACACAACAAAAATATCCTAGACTTGCAAGATACAGGGTCCTTTGTAGCAAGTTTTAATAAGGGAATGTCCACAGGGAGGTGAGTTCAAAGTATGGTAAATCTCTAGATCTGTAAGAGATCTGGCACCCTAACTAATGCTAAGTCAGCTAAAAGAAAGGGGAGAGGTTAAACAGGGTTGCCACTTGAACTGAACTACACTTGAAATATAAACTAACTGAGATCGAGTCAAGAGATCTAGATCTTGCAATTGGAAGGGTTAAAAATAGAACATGGAGAAGAGCAGCTGGAGATTGGTCTCACTGCAATCAGGTTGAGCTAATCATGTTACAGGGGTTCAAAGCACAGAAATCCCTCAGCTGGCTATAAGCACAGCTGCAGGATAGAAGATTCCACTCTAAACCAAAGGATTTAACTGATCTTAAAGCTATGGTCTGTCCACTTCAATGGTCACAAACCATCCTATAGACTTCATCTGATCCAAAGGTCTATGGTAGAAGAATCCAATTGAAACTAGAGATTGGACTACTGTTAAGGCTATGATCTGTCCACTTTAATGGTCACAGATCATCCTAGGGAATTCCTCCAAACCAAAGGTTTCAACCAGAGCATGAACACTACTACAGATGCTACAATTTCTAGGTCACAGACACAAGAAATTATAGGGATATCAGATCTAGGGAGACCGGATGGTATCCAAGAGGTCTACCAGTTAAGTGGGTGAGCTGATCAACAGACTCCTCTATACAAATTCGATCGAGCACCAAATGAAACCAAAGGAACTATAAATCTAATTAAAATAGTAAAAACAACATTTACATTGCAATGAAACTCGCTCTACAATGAAATGCTCTCAGATCTGTAGTCTGTGCAGCAATTAACCCACAATAACACTCTCAACCTTACCCAATTACAGATCTAACCTCTCTCCTTGCTGCTCCTAGGGAATTAGCCAACCATAGTTGAGTTAAAAGAGGAAAAATGGAATTTCACTGCAAGCTCTGATCTCCAAAATTTGATCTAAATCTCGATCTCCCCCAATTGTAATTGGGAATCTCAATATATAGCTTTCTCTCTTGTTTTTCTCGCTAATATTCTCTTCTAGAAGGTCGTCAGAGTTTGTTAGAGTTTTGTTAGAGCATGTGGGTTGGTTAGGGTTTCCTAGGGTATCTTTTGGATCATCGTGTCGGTCACCAACGTGCCTTGGTTTGCATGCAGTAGGTCACCAAGTTATAGCGTGTAAATAGCTGATTTTCTGAGAAGTTCTTCACACGATTTTGATAGGTTCAAGAAGCTTCCGACATGTTCAAATGGAGCTTTTTGGTCCTTTTGCTAGGTTCTAAGATCTCTTCGATAGGTTCTGATTGGATGAGCCTTCTCTTGAAGCTTCAACATTCTTAGCCCTTTGCCTGGAGCATTCGACAGGTTGGGAAAGCTTTTCGACAGGTTGGATGACCATTTTGATAGGTTCAGCTCTGCATGCCATCATTCCGATAGGATTGCTCTCACTCCTTTCAAAAGGCTCAAGCACCCTTCTGTAGGTTCTGTTCCAACATCTCCATCTCGATAGGTTCAGGAAACCATTCGATAGATTCCCCTTACACCTTAGGCAGGCTTTCGATAGGATGGTTTCTTCCTTTCTTTCAGCTGCTCGATAGGTTCTTGGATCCTATCGAACTCCTCAATCCACATGAATCCATCATTTCTTTGCCTTAAGATCCTATCGAAACCTTTCCAACTGCACAAATTCCTCCATTTTTCGCTCTCAGCTCCTATCGAAGTCTTTAGATAGCCTCTCGATAGGATGTTTTCAACCTGCTTTCACTTCCTTCGCCTTGCCCTACTGTTGCCACGCGCCTTAAGGGTGCAATGGTGTGTAGCCCTCTGGTGTCCTGTTGCTGGGTCTATACTGTGCTGAGAGATAAACTTTCTTGTGTGGCATTCTTGAGTAGTTTCCTGCATTTTTCCTATCTTTTATTGCTATCTACAAAACAGACTCAACAGGTGTTTAGTAGTGTGCTCATAAGTCCATCAAAGGTTAGGTTATGGGGTGAAAACAGGCATTTTTCACTACTTAACACTAATTGGGAAGGGTTGAAACGTATGTTCCATACAAAATTCTTTCCAATTTGCAAGTCGAATAAAATCTGGGATCTTATCATAACATTCTATCAATTCTCGGATGAATCTCTTAAGGAATGTTGGAATCGTCTGAAGGATCTTCTGCACAAGTGCCCTCACCATGGGATTGCGCACTGGCAACTAGTGCTCACTTTCTATGAAGGCCTTAAAGATGCAAACCGACATATGATTGATGTATCCTGTAGTGGTACATTTCATAAATTAACAGTAAAAGAAGCTTGGAAACTCTTTGAGACCCTTAGCGAGGAACCGGTGCAACACTATGCACCAGGTGAGGTCGATTCAGAGACTTTAACGAATAGCTTCCTAAGCAAGGAAGACTTTATAAGTTAAAGTAAATGATGAAAGGTTTTTCAAAACTAAGGTTTTGGAAAGCAAAAAATTCAATCTCTGGTGGGTATAAAATTGTACCCAACATCTCAAAAAGGAGAAGCCTATGGTCCTAACCATGGCCCAACTCAAACAGTTTCCCAACTTCAAACTATTTCTCCTTACCCCACAGAGGCCCAATACCATACTGCTACAGAGGATACCTTGCTGCAAATAGCTTACAACTGGATGCAACAGACTCGTATCTAGACACAGTTACTTAACCACCTCGGGAAATCTGTCGAAAGATTAAAAACTCAGTTTGAGCAACTAATCCTTTTTTATAGAGAAAGTAACGTATTACGTTCACATGCAGTAGTACATCTAGAGGATGCATATTTATGGGAGGCACATCAACTCCCTCTGCCTTTAATTAATTCCCTCTAGAACCCGTCGAGCTACCGACTCACTCACAACAAACACTTGTAACATATGTATATAATTTTAAAGAGTATTCTATGATTAACATACAGATAATCATAAAAGTCTTTGTTGTCAAGTCATAATCACTTAAAGCGTATGGATTTATGATTTCTGTGATTTATGAGTTAAATTATAGTGAGTATGATTCAAAGCATCATAGAGTCTCACTTCTGCTAATTACAAACGATAATTCTAGGGAACAAGTGATTCCAGTAACCAATCTTATCGGTTACATTAGAACTCTAACCCATTTAATTCATAGAGGAAGCAGACACGCATCACATTCAATATAGCCACTTGCCAACTACCCAAGCCTATAAGCCTACACCTTGACATGAACCTTTTCTCTTCCCTATAAAACCAGACCCTTACCTTTCCAAAAACTCATCTCCTTCATCTTCCTTTCATATCCTAAACCCATGATGAAAGAGCATAACCAGAGTAATTTCAGTAAGCAACTTGATAGAATTCTTGAAATACATAGAGCTGAGGTCCTGGCTGCAGAAAAGAAAGTAGAAGATCTGAAGCACCAGCGACTTATTCAAGATGCTGAATCGTCCACTGAAACTACCCTTCACCCTAAACCTAGCCAAAATCCAAAACCATATACCAAGAACCTATCTTCCTCCACTTCCTAACTTTCATACCATACAACCCACCTCGAATGCGAGCTCCTATATGATGATGGTGGGTTGAGCCGTCCCTCGCCACCCCTCTCCATTCTTATCTTCTCCCTTTGCTTATGCTACATTCTCTTCACATAGTCTTCACAAGGGAGTAGTATAGGTGAAGGGTGATCTAGAGATGTGTTCACTTCCCTCTCTTCCAAGGACTTCCACAATGGGATTGCATTTCTTCCGAGGAAGGAATGTGAGGTACCCCTTTCCCTTTATGGGGGGATGAAGATGTGACTATTTCCTTCTCCTCAATTTCTTCGCTCAACTACATTGAGGGTGCAATTGATAAATCAAGGAGATGAAGAATGGCACAGGAAAGTGTTTTGATAGCTCTTGGAGGAGCGACCCTACCATGGTGTTGATACTCCTTTGTTAGGAAGAAATGAGAGACTCTAATCAAACGGTGGTTTGAAGCCGAGGATTGATCTTTATCGAAGACTTCCTCTTGGACGTTGTTGCCAGTGTCATGTATAAATTAGTGTGTGTCTAGATTTTTCCTAGGTTTAAACTTTTTTATATAATTTTTTTTTTATTCTCTGATCATTGTAAATATTCAGTAATATATAAATTTTTCTTTCCTTTTACTAACTTGCACAATTTTATTTTACTAACAGTGTGTGTTGCTAACATTACTAACATTTTTCATTTTTTACTAACATTTTTGTTATTGATACTCTGAGAATAAGCCGTGGATATTTTCTCTCAAGTTTGGGGGAGAGAATATATCTAGTAACATATTTTTTCTGGTAAAGAATCAGTATATCAATAATTTCAGAAAATATTTTTGTGTCCCTTATTTTTGTGCAAATGAGGACATTGTCCAATTTCAGTTTGGGGGGGGGGGATACACAATTTCTGTATATAGTAATATTATTTTTAAATTGACCAGTGCATAGAAATTATGATAGAAAAAACTTACAAATGTCGAAAACTTATGATTCATTATAATAGAAGTTTAACAATTAGAATTTAGAATAGTTATAATTCATGCTTAGCTCATTGGAACACTGTATTAAAATAGCTATTTGAAACAACAGATTGATCTAAACTATAAAAATTTAGACTATAGTTTCAAAATTATAAACTAGTGACATTTTGAGCCATATTTCCTCTTTTATTCTGAGACTGTTTTTATTCAAGAAATTTTTTTTCTTTGAACTTCTAAACTGTTATGAAATCTCATATTGCTGAATTTAGAATCAAATATTCTATGAATATGATGAACTGAATTTTTTTCTAGAACTATCTATTAGAAATATCAAAGCAATAAGGCATCTATGCTAGTAAATCGTAAAGATGATTTAAGACCATCTTTTGTTTAAATCAGAGCCAAAAAGCCTAAATCCCATAATATTTTATCTTTTGAACCCATATTAGAAGCCTGAAACAAAATTTTTTTATACCAAAATTTTATAAACCCTTAACCATATGTACTGCCCAAAGCTTTCTACCTTTAACCCTTATAATTTCTGAGAGTTTAGAATACAAGAAGAAGGAAAAAAAAGGTAGTGAAAGGAGTAAGAATCAAACAGAAAAATGGATGTACAACAAAAGGGTATAGCTGAAGAAATACAATGAAATATGGGAAGTTAAAAGGAGTAAAGTAAAAAATCGTAAAATATGATTCTAAGAAAAGAGAAGCAAAAAGCTTCCAAACTGAGAGAAATCACAAAAAGCGAATCTGGAAAAAAAAGAGAGAATTACAAAATAGAGAAAAATGGGAAGGAGTTATCCAAATACTGAATACTTACTGAAGTAGAATAGAATAGAAGAAGATAGGAAGAAGAAGAGCTAAATTCTCAGAAAAACTTTGAATCCTTTTCTACCTTTTTTGGATACCTTCTGAAACCCAAAAACCCCATTACAAGCTGAAGGAAAGACCTTTTTGATCTACTATTTGCAAAAGCATAAGCCTAGTAGAGATAAGGATAATAGATATTATAGATTGTACAGGGGATCATAAGAATATGGTAGGATTATCTTTTCTATGAGATTCATTTTTGCAATTATCTTTAATTAAATTTTTCTGAAAAATATATTGAGAGAACCCAAAAGTTTTGATATCTTTTTGAGAGTATGTCATTAGTGAGTTTTTGAGTGAAAATATTTTCTAAATCTGTAATTTAGAAAAATTTATTAAGAATAATTGTTCCCTAATGCATCTACACTCTGTGCTTATTGTGAATTGAAATTGTTGGAGTTCTAATCAAAGATAGTTGTTGTAATGGAAAATAAGAATAAAAGATTGATAATTTTAGAAAATCATAACAAACCATGTAATGACCAATTTAATAATTAGATAATTTAGGTAGATTAGTTAGTGTATAAAATTAGTTTAGATTTTTAACTTTTATTTTATTTTAAGTTTTTGAAAAATATATTTATAAAAATTCAAAAATATTTGAAGTTTGTAGTAACTTTACTGAAAACTTAAGGAGATTACAACTCCTTCACTAGGGATCACCTAAGGGTTTAAAGGCTTGTTGCATTTGTTAAATACAATCATGCTCCCTATAAAAGTGGCATTTAAATTTATAGTTTTAAGATAGTTATATTTCCTTGTTTGCAAGGGACTAGCAAAACGTAAGTTTGGGGGTGTGATTATTCACATAATATACCATTTTATCACCCTTAACTTAGTGACGCTAGGACTCAGTTTGCTACTAACAAGTTTATGATGTGCAGATATTAAGGAAAAATAGTAAAAGAGAGCCAAAATATTAATCTTTATTAAGATGAACTCAAAAAGTAGTAAAAAGATGATTAAACATCAAGACAATTCGTCACCTACTGAAGAATGAAAAATCGTGTTCTATAATTTTACAAACGACTGAGCGTTAATACTAAAGAAGCTATAGAAAATCGTAATTGATGATTCTTCAGAAACAAAGCATAGAAGAAAGGTGATGAATTGTAAACTAAAGAATCATCCAGAGTGAAAGATATGAAACATAGGAAATCGTGATTGATGATTTTTCAAAGAAGAAAAGAAAAGAGATAATCATTATCTACGATTATGATTATAGAAGCTTTCTTACTGTTACTACTGCTAATCACGTGAGAATTTTTATCGCCATATACAGAATTAAAAGAATTATGGAATTAGAAGTTTGATTGATCACAGATTTGGGAGATTGATGAAGACAAATATTAAGAGGACTCTACTGCTGAAATAAAGGAAAGAAATCCAGAACACATCAACCGTTGAAAGCAAGGAAAGATAAAAATAGAATTAGAGTTATATTAGGATAGTTTAATTTCTTTTATTAGAATTAGAACTCTGTAAACCGACTCCTTATGATCTATAAATAAGAGAGCCCGACATAGGAATAAGCATCGAAGAATTTCACAACATCAATTGACGATTGAGGTCTGTGTTTTCTCTCAATCAAAGTAGTTTAGGATTTATAAAGTAACATCGTCCACAGTTCTTTGAGGTCTTACCTGACTACCAAGGCTGAAGAAGCTGAAAGATCAACCCTTTCGATGGTTCTACTTTCACTTTCTAGTTTAGATTTTATTTCCTTTTATTTACTGCTTTGTAAACATCTCCAAGTTTTAATTTGAATAGACGACTCAGGTTGAAATTTGTAAATTAGTGTAATGGTTTTTACTTTTCCATCTCCAATTTTCTCGAATTTGATTGATGTCTAGATTTTAGGAGATTGTTGATTAGATTAAATTTGTGTTGAAGAATTTTAGTTTTTGATTGACGACCAAATTCTGGAAGGCTATAGTATAGTGTAACGGTACTATTTAATTTTATAAATATCTGATAGCTGATGATTGGGATTGACGACCTCAATCTGAAGAAGGATGATTAGGATAGATTTTTATGCACTTTAGATTAAAGAAACTATTCTTTTATTCATATTTCTCCAGTAGTTTAGGATCTTAAAAGATAAAGATAGGTTTTTAAAGTAGGAATATAAAAATCTATAAAAGATAAACACTTCTTCGTGGGATCGATTCTATCGCTACGTTATAATTTCTATTGTGCGCTTGCAATAGGTTAAGACTTGATTTAAATTTAAATATATACATACTATAAGCCAGTCAACACCCACTTGGATTAGTACCTTAATTTGAGAAATTAAAGAAAATTACTAAATATGAGATAAGAGAAAGAATTTTGTAATATCAAAGTCTCGGTCAAAGCTTGATTAACTTTAAAATGGATGACCCTAAATAGACCATTAATTAATCTATTTTGGTGGAAAGCATAGTTATACACTATCTGTGTGCAACCAATGACTGACATTGACTCTGCCTTAATAATTTTGTTTGAGACCTCTTCTATAACCCTATTGAATTATAAGTCCCCGATGGGCTCGGAATTATGGCAACACTAAGTATAGTGTAAACTGATTCAGGGATTCAGTATGCCTAGTAATCCCATTATATTTATGTGATTAAAATATTAATAATGATTAATGACAACTCTATAAATTACAATCTGTCTTAACCTATTACAGCGCACAATAGTATATTGCAAAACTAGTGTAGGATCATTCCCACGAGGAAGTCTGGTCTAAACAACTTTCTATTTGACTTTAAAAAAGTAAAGAATGATTAATTAAACTAAAGTGCAGGAAAAATAAATCTAATCCTCCCCCTTCCAGATTCTGGTCGTCAATCACAATCTTTCAGAATTCGGATACTTATGAAATGAAAATACCGTTACACTATATCTCAGTTTCTTAGATCTTAGCCGTCAATTAAAATCTTAAATTCTTCAATATAGATATATACTAATCTGTAACTTTTCAGAATTTAGGCATCAATTAAAAACCAAAAAACTATAAATGGAAAATAAAATACCATTACACTAATCTTTCAAATTCTCAACTTTAGTCATCAATTAAAATCAAGAACTATCAGATGTTTACAAAGCAGGAAAAATGCATAAAAAATCTAAACTAGAAAGTAATAAAATAGATCTTTAATTTTCCAGTCACAGTTGTCAATTGCTCCTGAGAAGCTACGGATAATCTACTCTAATCTTCCAGCTCCTGATCTTAGTCGTCAATTGATTTTGAGAAACCATAGATATCTAAGCTAAAAAGCAAAATAAAAATCTACTCTAGAGTTGATCTTCTAAAATCCCAACCTCAGTTGTCAATTGTTACTGAGAAATCCTTGGATGATTATTCTGGGTACCGGGTGATCAGTCACATAATTTATCATTTTACCACCCTTAACATGGTAATGCTAGACCCCTATTTGCTACTAACGAGATACTAATGTGTAGATATTAAGAACAGATAGCAAAATAAAACCAGAGTGTTAATCTTCACCAAAATGAGCTCAGAAGGCAGTAGAGAGATGATCACACGCAGATACGATCCCAATCGTATTTGAAAGCCAGTCAAAAGAGAAATCGTACTCATGATAGTACGAAGTTGAAGAAGAAAGAAGAAATTGTGTTTACGATTCCTCAGAATATGCTTGAAGACTGGAGGACACAAAGAGGAGATACGATTGATCATGAGCAAAGGAATCGTGCTAAAGAAAAAGATGTAATCGTAATTACGATTATATATTATTGAAGCACTCGCTGCTGCTGATCACGTGAGAACTACACTGTTATGCACATAAGTAGAAGATCACTTAAAATAGAAGTTTGGCAACCCACAGATCTGAGAAGATTGGTGAAAGGATCCGAAAATAAGGAGAAAAGACCTGCACGCATCTACCATTCAAAGTAAAGAAGATTATGATTAGAAATTTTAGTTATTTTAGGAGTCTTTTATTCTTAGTAGTTTACTTTTATTAGAATTCAGTAATGTAAACTGACCACTTATGTTCTATAAATAAGAGGGTTCCGCATAGGAGGAAAACTTATTAAAGGAACTCTCAGCATCAATTGACGATTGAGGTTGGGTTTTCTTTCGATCACCTTAATTTAGAGTAGTTTAGATATACATGGTTTCTTGAGAGCAATTGACGACTATGATCGGGAGCTGAAAGATTAGAGTAGAGCATCCGTAATTTCTCAGAAGCAATTGACGCCTATGACTAAGGGATGAAACATCTTTTTATTTTCTTTCAAGTTTAGATTTACTGCTTTCATTTACTGCTTTGTAAACATCTAAAAGTTCTTGATTTTAATTGACGACTAAAGTCTTGAATTTGCAAATTAGTGTAATAGTTTTTATTTTCTATCTTTAATTTTCTTGAGTTTGATTAATGCCCAAATTTTAGGAAGATTGTTGATTAGTATAAATCTATATTGAGGATATCTAGTTTTTGATTGATGCCTATAGACACCCCAAATTTGGCCCAAGGCACGATTGACACTGCTTCGAAAAAAGGCATGCACCTGAGCTTTCGAGAGCACTTCTTAAACCCTTAGGAGCCATCCCAAACCCTTAAAAGCCATCCCAAACCCTTAAGAGCCAACCCGAACCCTTAGAAAGCCCAAACAGGTCCATTGGATCCAAATTAGAACCAACCTGACTAGTGGGTAGAAAGAAAGGTGCCAAAATTTACATGGACATTTGCCGGAGTCACTGAGGCCTATAATATTTGTTCGAGTTGGGGTTTGACTTGTGGACCATCCCAGAGATTGAGGTTTTTTTCTTTAGGACTTTTTAACCCTAGTGCCCTCACTAGTTTAAGTTATAACCCTTATACCATCTAACCCCAAACCCTATCATCAACCATTAAACCCAATTCCCAACTTTCTAAGCCTTCAAAAACCTAGAAAACCTTAGATTAGAGATTACCTAATTTCTAAACCCATTAGCACTAAAACCTCTCATTAATCCTCCCTTTCTCTATAAATAGAGAACCCCCCCCCCCTTGTTTAACCATTTTTTGAAATTTCTAAGAGAAGAAACTCTTGCATTTTGTTTCCTCACTTGCTTAAAAATCAAAATTTCTCAAACCTTATAAGCACTATCCCATCTCATACCTTTAACATCATCATCATTCCCAAGCTCATATCATCCAAGCTTTAGTTAGCTAAGCCTCTTTCCTTAACCCACTTGCTCTCAGAAGCTCACCGGTTCACTCTTGCGCGAAGATTCACAACGGTGCTATAAGGGCCTGAGAGCTTCGACTCTCTCCTCTATTCCTCTACCTTCTTTGCTTTTCCTCTATCCTATAATTGAGCTGTTACGTCACCAAATTTTCGGCAGGTGCGAAGGACTCAATAGGATCGAAGTGCCTTTGGGCAAGGGGAAGTCCCGCTTGCTTTTTCTTTCTTTATATATATATATATATAATTATATATATATATATATGTATATTTTATATAATCTAAACATAGACTTGATCATAGTAGTTGATAACTAAAGTCCTTACCCAAGAGGCGTTGTCGTTGATCGGTGATTCGAATTCATATTTTGTACTTCGGTGCTTATAATATTGATTTTGGGTATCCCGGATTACCAAAAGCTCTGGGTGGCGACTCCATCTTTTTAGTGAGCTCATCATCACGATGGACTTGTAAAGTCCATGGCTGCACAGATGGCGACTCTGCTGAGGATATTTTTAGAACTTCTACTTGAAATTGGCCCCCCTTTGCATGTATTTTTGTTAATTTTTTTTATTTTTGCTCATTACTTATCCCTACGATTCCGTCATTTTTACTTATCCCTGCAATTCTGTCTTTACTCACCTTAGCCGTTTGACGGGCCTTCTTGAGCATTTTCGATTCCGTCTTTACTCACCTTACCCGTTTGGCAGGTTACTTGATAACTTAGCTTTATTTTGTCATTTACCGCTTTAGCCGTTTGGCGGGCCTACTTGATGCATTTTACGTTTTATCGCCTAGTCACTTGATTGACCTTGTGTTAAGTGGTGAAAAATGTCACTTTTCATCCTATAACCTGATCGTTGATAGACCTATGAGCACACTAATAAGCCCTTGTCAAGTGCATTGTGTAGACAACAATAAAAGAAGATACTAATGAAGAAAAGCACTCAAGAATGCCCAACAAGGAGCCATCTCTCAGCAAAGGACGAACTCAGCAATAGCACACCCAAGGGTAGCACATCATTGAACCCTTGGAACGCGGGGCTGCAGCAGGACAAGATGAAGAAAGTGAAAATAGGTTGAAAATGTCCTATCGATGGGTCACCTAAAGAGTTCGATAGGAGCTGAAAGCAAAGAAAGGAAGGATTTGTGCAGATTGAGAAGGATTCAATAGGATCAGAAGGCAGAAGAAGGATGAATTCATGTGGAAAGAACAGCTTGATAGGATCCAAGAACCTATCGAGTAGCTGAAAGGAAGGAAGAAACCATCCTATCGAAATCCTACCTGAAGCATAAAAGGAACCTATCGAAATGGTTCTCCAGCCTGTCGAAGGCTCCCTGAACCTATCGAAATGAAGATACTGGAACTGAACCTATCGAAGGATACTTAAGCCTTTCGATAGGAATGGGAGCCAACCTATTGGGATGACGGCACACAGAGCTGAACCTGTCGAAGAGGACCATTGGACCTATCGAACTACTCAGCCAACGTTTCGAATACTCTAGAAATTAGGCTGAGGACCCTGAAGCTTCAAAGAGAGAACTCATCCTATCGGTACCTATCGAAGAGACCAAGGAACCTATCGAAAGGAACTACAAGCTTACTTTTAAACTATCGGAAGCTTCTCCAACCTGTTGAAATCGTGTGCTAAACTTCTCAGAAACTATGCTATGCACACGCTGAGACTTGGTGACCTGTCACACGCAAACTGAGGCACTTTGGTGACCAGCGCAATGTTCTAGAAGATGCCTTAGAAAGCCCTTACCATGAGCTTTAGCAGAACTCTAACAAACTCTGACAACCTTCTAGAAGGGATTTTTGGCGGGAAAAATAGAGGAGAAAGTTATATATTGAGATCCCCAATTGCCATTAGGGGGGATCAAATTTCTGAACAATTTCTTAGAGATTAGGGCTTGCAGCGAGATTCCAATTTCCCTCCTTTATCCCAACCATGGTTGGCTAAATCCCTAGGAGCAGCAAGGGGTGAGTTAGATCTGTAATTGGGTAAGGTTAAGAGTGTTGCTGGGGTTAATTGTTGAACAGACTACAGATCTGAGAGCATTCCATTGTAAGAGTGACCTTGTTTGCAATGTAAATGCTGTTTTCAATGTTTTAATTAGATCTAAAGCTCTTTTGATGCCTTTTGGTGCTCGATCGGATTTGTGTAGAGGAGTTGCTTGATCAGCTCACCCACTTAACTGGTAGACCTCTTGGATGTCACCTGAATTCCCTGGATCTGATATCCCTGTAATTTCATGCGTCTGTGACCTAGAAATTGCAACATCTGTAGTGGTTTTAGTTGTTCTAATTGAGGCTTTGGCTTTGTAGGAGATCTCTAGGATGGTCTGTGACCATTAGAGTGGACAGATCATAACCTTAAGGTGAATCTGAGCTCAGGCCTTAATTGGATTCATCTGTTGCAATCCATGGATTCGATAAAGCCTATAGGATGGTCTGTGACCATTAAAGTAGACAGATCATAGCCTTAAGGCCAGGTGGATCCTGTGATTTGAAGTGGAATTTATACCCTACAGCTGCGCTTGCGGACAGTGCCTGTGGGCAGGTGAGGGACTTGTGTGCTTTTGAACCCCTGTAATATGCTTAGCTCAACTTGATTGCAGTGAAGACAATCTCCAGGCTGTTCTTCTCCATTTTCTGAGTTTTTAAATCATCCATCTGTAAGATCTGAGGCTCCAGATTCGATCCAAAACAATCTATATTTTATTTGTAGTTTAGTTCAAGTGACAACTCATTTCAAAACTCTCCCCTATCTTTTAACTAAAGTAGAGATAGCTAGGGTGCCAGGTCTCTTTCAGATCTGGAGATTTATCATATTTCTAACCAGCTTCCCTATGGACATTCCCTTACTTACCATTCTTTTAAAGCTTGCTACAAAGGACCCTGTATCTTGCAGGTCTAGGATATTTCAGAAGTGCTGAATCCATCTCTGTTTTCTCCTAATTTTTACATCATAAATTAGCACACTGGAAGTCCCCAACAAGTTTTTGGGGCCGCTGCCGGGGAAGCAGTTTAGAAATTGATAGATCTAAGTTTTAATCATAGATTTGTAGTTTTTGTTTGATCTTACTAACTACATTTGTGAGTTTTGCTATTTTTTCAGTATTCTTGTGTCTAGTTCACCAGATCTGAGTACAGAGTGAGAGGAGAGCTATGCTGAAGGCTGCTTTATAGTTTGCATCCCATCTCCCCTGTTTATTTTTAGCTTTGTTGATATTTTTTTTTTAGATTAGTTAATCAATTGTGTGTTCCTATTTGTTGTATGAGGATTTACTCTGCATTCAGTTGGGGGTGTTGTATGTTTGGTAGGAGAACTCTTCAACCTGAGATTATTCCACTAAATCCAGAGGTTGAAAGACTTCTTAGAACCAGACCAACTACATCCACAACTGTTGAATATGAATCAATAGAAATGGGTGAGCAGCAGCAGCCTCGAACTCTCAAGGAATTTAATGCACCAGGGATCTACAATTCCCCCTTCTGCATTTTGTTCCCTGCTGCTCAAGGAAATTATGAGATCAAATCGTCCATCATTCAAATGTTGCCCTCATTTCATGGCCTGACCAAGGAGGATCCCTACAAGCATATAGATGAATTCTTACGACTGTGCACCACCTTCAACATCACAGGTTTGGGGGAGGAGGCCACATGGATGAGACTCTTTCCTTTTTCATTAAAGGACCGAGCCAGGACCTGGTTATCTCTGCTTCCACCTAACAGTATACAGTCCTAGAGTGATCTCCAATGTCAGTTTTTGGCCAAATTCTTTCCTATGTCAAAGACCAGTCAGTTGAGGAAGGGTATCATCTCTTTTACCCAAGATCCAACTGAAGACTTTCATCAATCCTGAGAGAGATTTAAAGAACTCCTCAAAAAATGCCCCCACCATCAAATCCCTGAATGGCAACTGGTTTAAAGCTTTTACCAGGGAATTGATTCAAAGAGCAGGGACATGATAGATGCCTCTTGTGGAGGCACTTATCTTCATAAAACTGCTGAGGAGGCATGGAAGTTCTTTGACATCATCAGTGAAAACTCTATGCAAAGGGAAACCTTAGCAAGAGATCTAGACCCTTCCAAATTGATGAAAGAGAACACCTCAAGAGGAAAGATATATGAAGTGAGTGTGCCAAGTGAGTTGGAAAGGAAAGTGGACAGCTTAACTCTGAAGTTTGATAGGCTGATGGGAGCAATGCAATCACCTGTGGCTGCTAGAGTGGAGGAGGCTTGTGCTATATGCCAGTCCCCTGCTCACTCCCTAGATGAATGCCCATCTTTGCCCAATTTCTGATTTAAATAACGAGAACATGTGGCTGCAGCTCAAGCCTATGGGAAGCAGCCTGCTGCTAGGTATCAATGGAGAAACCACCCCAATCTGAGGTGGAGATAAGATGGATATCCCAGCCAACAGCAGTAGCAGCCCCAGCAACCCATGCCCTACAGAAATGCTCTGCCCTATTGAGAAGGTTATGCCCCAAGACCTCAATATCAGCAAACCATGGCCCAACCTGTAGCTCCTCCTGTGTAGCATGCTGCACCTACTCCAGCTGTGAGAACACCATCTTTTGAGGAACAAGTTCCATCTTTATTACAAAACTTGAACACTTTAACCCAAACTGTGCATTCTCACAACCAGAGCATCAAAAAGATAGAGGACCAGCTTTGTCAGCTGTCTGATGCTCTAACTAGGAGAGAAGGAGGAAGGTTACCTAGACAACCACAGGATAATCCACGAAGACAGTTTGTAGTGGGTGAAGTTTCCTCCACCTATGAGGAAGCCAAATCTATGACAACTTTGAGGAGTGGTAGGCTAGTAGACAATCAGGTGGGCTGTGAGCCTGTGAGAAGTTTGAATGAAGAAAATGGAATGAGTTTCCCAAGAACACAACAGAGGCCACTAGTGGTGGACCTGTAGGAACAACCCAGTGTCAATAAAGAAGATGGTATGGATCCTCAAGAAAAAGAAAAAATCAAAAAGAGAAAAGCCCCATTGGCTAAGGCTGCAAGTGAGGGAACACCCCCACACTTGCCATTTCCCAAGGCATTCCAAGGACCTTCCCCTTTTGAAAAGGGCAAGGTAAAATTGAGGAAATGATGGAGACCTTTAAACAAGTAAAGATCAATCTGCCT
Source organism: Chloranthus sessilifolius (assembly GCA_021018995.1). Lineage (NCBI taxonomy): Eukaryota > Viridiplantae > Streptophyta > Magnoliopsida > Chloranthales > Chloranthaceae > Chloranthus > Chloranthus sessilifolius. The sequence continues at coordinate 49,631,352 of CM037596.1, forward strand.
TTACTTGATGCCATTAAACAAGTCCCAGCCTATGCCAAATTCTTAAAAGACCTATGCACCCATGAAAGACAATCCAGGATACACCTATCCAAGAAAGTCTTTTCAGCAGAAAAAGTCAAAGCATGTACTGTCCATTACAACTCTGCCTAAACTTCAAGACCCTGGACTCCCCACCATCCCTTGCATAATTGGGGACCATACCATTGACAAAGCCCTATTAGATCTGGGAACCAGTGTAAATTTGCTTCCATATTCAGTATATGAGAAGCTGGGCTTAGGCAAATTAAAGCCCACACAAGTTATTATACAGTTGGCCGACAGATCTAAAAGGAAACCTGTGGGGATAATTGAGGATGTTTTTGTGGGAGTTAACAAATTCTTTTATCCTGTTGACTTTTTGATGCTGGATATGGAACTAGGAAGGAATGCCACCTCCATACCTGTGATCCTAGGCAGACCCTTTTTAGCCACAGCTAACACTTATATTTAATGCAGGTCTGAAATAATGGAAGTGCCATTTGGAAATATGAAGGTCAAGTTGAATGTCTACAATGTAGCCAATCAACCTCATCCTGATGAGGATTATTTTTCTCTAAACATAATAGATGAGGTTGTGCAAGAAAATGTGAATATGCTGTTGCATGGTAAGCAATAGTCTAATGAGATAGCTGAAGTATGGAAGGAACCAGAGGTAGAAACGACTTTCACCCTTGAAACTGAGCATGTGCAACTTGTCTCTTCCAGAGCAGAACAAGCAAAGCTCCATTCATGGAAGCCTGCCTTGTTGCCTCTTCCACCTCCTCCAAGACACCCCAATTGCCCTCCCTCATCAGTCCCCCAGAGGTGGAGTTAAAGAAACTATCGTCAACTTTGAAATATGCCTTTTTAGGAGACAACAACAAATTACCTGTGATAATTTCTTCTTCCCTCACCATTGAGTAGGAAAGAGAACTATTTGTTGTGCTACAAAGGCATAGGAGAGCAATAGGATGAACCATTGCAGACTTAGGGGGGATTAATCCTGCTGTGTGCATGCATAAGATTCATCTTGAGAAAGGTGCCAAACCTTCTCAAGAGATGCAGAGAAAACTCAACCCTCACATGCAAGAAGTTGTGATGAAGGAGGTAGTCAAACTCTTTGATGCTGGCATCAATACCCTATCTCGGATTCCCAATGGGTAGCACCTACCCAGGTAGTGCCCAAGAAATCTGGCATCACAGTTGTTGAAGCTGATTCAAGGGAGCTGATCCCAACCAGACAGACCATTGGTTGGAGAGTATGCATCGATTACAGAAAGTTAAATGAAAAAACTAGCAAGGACCACTTCTTGGACAAGCTGGCAGGCAAGGCATATTATTATTTTCTTGATGGATATTCAAGGTAGAATCAAATCCTTGTCTACCCCTAAGATCAAGAAAAAATCACGTTCACTTGCCCATTTGGGACATTTGCATACAGGAGGATGCCATTTGGGCTGTGTAATGCACCTGCCACTTTCCAAAAATGCATGTATGCCATTTTTTCTGACATGATTGACAAATTTTTGAAGATCTTCATGGATGATTTCTCCATTTATGGAGATGGTTTTGGCCAATGCCTGCACCATCTCAGTTCTATGCTGCAGAGGTGTGAGGAGACCAACCTGGTCCGAAGCTGGGAAAAGAGTCATTTTATGGTGACTCAAGGCACTATCCTTGGACATGTGATCTCCCATAAGGGAATAGAGGTTGATTAGGCTAAGATTGACTTAATTTTCCATCTGCCACCTCCCAAAATTGTCAAACAAGTCAGGTCTTTTCTGGGCCATGCTGGGTTTTATAGGCGATTCATTAAGGACTTTAGTAAAATCACCAAACCTCTGTGCCACCTGTTGTGCCAAGAGGTACCCTTTGAGTTCAATGATGACTGCCTGGCTGCTTTTGAGCAGCTGAAAACTTGCTTGACTACAACCCCAATTCTACAAGCCCCTGATTTCTCTTTACCATTTGAGCTGATGTGTGATGCATCAGACTTTGCTATGGGGGCTGTTTTGGGACAAAGAAGAGACAAGGCACAATGTGTGGTGGCATATGCTAGTAAATCAATGGTTGATGCCCAATTGAATTACACCACGACTAAGAAGGAGCTGTTAGACATTGTCTTTGCTTTAGAAAAATTTAGATCTTATGTGTTGGGCTCCAAAATCACTGTGTTCACTGACTACTCAGCCTTGAAATACCTCTTGTCTAAGAAGGACGCCAAAGAAAGACTAATCAAATGGATTCTCCTTTTACAAGAATTCCATTTGGAGATTAAAGACAGGAAGGGAGTGGAGAATGTGGTGGCTAATCATCTATCAAGGATCCAAGCTGTAGAAACAGAGAGCCTACCCATCAATGATTCTTTTCCTGATGAGCAGCTATTTGCCGTGGAGATCAATATGCCTTGGTTTGCTAATATCGTGAACTACCTTGTTATGAAAAGGATCCCTCCACATTGGAACAAGAATGATAGAAACTTCTTTTTCTCTCAGATCAAACACTATATACGGGAGGATCCTTACCTTTTTAAGCATTGTTCAGACCAAGTAATTCGAAGATGTGTACTGGAAACAGAGTTCTACCACATTTTAACCATGAGTCATGAGCAGGCTTGTGGGGGCCACTTCAGTGGTAACAAGATTGCTGCGAAGGTGCTTCAGAGTGGTTTCTATTGGCCTACTCTGTTCAGAGACACCCGACAACATTGCAAAGCTTGTCCTCGATGCCAGCAGATGGGAAGTATTACTAAGAGGAATTTCATGCCTTTGCAGCCCATACTGGTGCTCGAATTGTTTGATGTCTGGGGTATTGAATTTATGGGACCATTTCCCCCCTCCTGTGGATATAACTTTATCCTTGTAGTTGTCGATTACGTGTCCAAATGGGTAGAAGCCATAGCTACAAGGACAAACGACCACAAAGTTGTCTTTAGATTTCTCAAAGACAACATCTTCTCTAGGTTTGGCATTCCCAAAGCCATCATCAGCGATGGGGGAGGCCACTTCTGTAATAAACCTTTTGATAAGCTGTTGGAAAAGTATCCTGTGACCCACAGGGTAGCCACTCCCTAACACCCACAAACCAGTGGACAAGTAGAGATTTCCAACAGAGAAATCAAATACATTTTAGAGAAGTGTGTGAAGTGATAGGAGGGACTGGTCCATGAAATTAATAGATGCCCTATAGGCTTATAGGACTGCCTATAAGACCCCCATAGGTATGTCCCCATTCAGATTAGTTTATGGCAAGGCATGCCATTTGCCTGTTGAATTGGAATACAAAGCATATTGGGCTATTAAAGCAATAAATTCTGATTTCAACTCTGCTGGTATACACAGGAAATTGCAGATAGCTGAGCTGGAGGAGCTCAGATTGGAAGCATACGCCAATGCTCAGATCTACAAAGAGAAGACCAAAGCCTTCCACGATAGACATTTGCTATGGAAAGAATTCAAACCCAATGATAAGGTGTGGATGTTCAATTCTAGATTAAAATTCTTTCCAGGTAAGTTGCAATCCAGATGGGATGGACACTTCATAGTTGTACATGTGTCCCCATCTGGAGCTGTTGAAGTCAGGGACCCTACAGATGGTAGAGTCATGAAGGTCAATGGCCAGAGGCTTAAACTGTGTGTGGACAAGATTTGTGAGCCTGAGGAGAGCATTGATCTTCAAGACCCTTCAGGTTGATTGCTGACTTTGGCTTGTATCATATGTAATATATGTGATTTATTTTTATCAACAAAGTGACGGCTGGCTTAGCAGGAAAATTTTTAGGGTGCTGAAACTGAGCCCTACACTCATTTATCGAACTTTTGGCTTTTAGAACCCTTTCGATAAGACAGCTGATGATTTCGATAGGATTGTGGACATTTTCGAAGGGCACTGAGCCTTGACGATAGGTGAAACTAACCCCTCGATAGGTTAAAAAAAATGGCAACAGACACTTTCGATAGGTTCTGGGTACCTATTGGAACCTATCGAAATGATGAATCGCTTCAAATTCCAACTTATCGAAAGGAAGTTTCCACCTGTCTAGAACCTATCGAATGATACCTTTTGTACGCTTTGATTGCCACGCCTTCGATAGGACACATCGACCTATCGCCACCATTCTCGCCATCCTATCGAAATCATTTTTCACACCCGTATCGATCAGATAATCTTGTCCTATGGCGCAGTGTTCCAGCATTTATGGCGCATGCCGCCCTAACTTAATCTCCCCTCCTAAATTTAATCCATCATGCAGTCCACGCTCCAATTACCACCCACCGACTGCCACTCCCTGTATTCCCGCCCTTCATTTTCAATTCCCACACCTCCACGACTGTGCCACTTTTATTGCATCGTTTCATATTCCAACGCCCATGCACCTTAAATATTCACTTTGTCCAGCCCTTCCACATCCATTCCACCCTAACCTGCCCAACTCTTCCAGCCCCCACTCATGTCGACGACAAACCTCAAGAGTTTCCTATCAAGTTCTTCCTAGTCTGGCCACCACCACCTCCACCGGTTGAGCCTGATCCTCTTCAATTTCTTTGGGATGAATATGACGAGGTCCAGCGAATCCTCGCCAAGGAGAAAAAGAAAAACCTAAAGAGGGAGAAGAAGAGGCAGAGGACCGAGTCACCAGCTACCTCCCCTCCATCATCCTCATCATCATCCACCACCCCACCCCCTGCCCCCTGACCCCACTCTTTTTCCTTTTCTTTCCCCCCTGGCTTGTAGTTCCTCTTCCACCCGACACCGGCTGAGGATATCCCTGAGCCAGGGGGGAAGTTTTCTTGTCACAAAAAGATGTTATCCACATGTCTGTTTTCAGAATATTTATAATAAAATGCTTTGTTCATTTCACTTGTTGTTTCTCAATTTATTTCTTGTTCAATTTATTTTCTCTGGATATCTGCACACCTAAACCCATTATGCTCAAAACAGTGGGGACACTGTTTAGTTTAGGTTTGGGGGTGTGGCATGTATGCCAATAAACTAGTTAATTTTAGTGTAGCCAAGTTAAAAAAGGAATAATCGAAAAGAGAATGAATTCACCTCATATTTGTTGTTAAGAAAACCTTCAAAACCATTTGCAACTGAAGAAAGGTGAAGTTTTAACATTTTTCATAAAGATAATGTCAAGAATTTTTGAAGAAAGTTTTTGATGTGTGATGAACCAGCAACGAGAAGGGACTGTGAAGATACTCCCCATAAATTAGATGGAAGACCATACCCAGTGAGAATTGGGGCTTGAAAGATTTCTTTGAAGAGTGTCATGGCAATTCTTTTGGCTTTAAGGACTGACTGGACCTAATCTGGATCACTAGAACTTAGGCAAATCCAAGTTAAAACAACCTGACAACACTCATGACATTGAGGACATGATGTAAGGCCATCCCTTGGACAGTTTGAGCCCAAAATTCCCCACCTTTGAACTGCCCTTGATGCACACCACTTAAGCCTTAAAAGCCCCAATTTTCTTTGATGACAACCAGAAATTCTAAACCCAAGACATCTTGACCTATTTCAGTTCACCCTCAATATGAGAAATTAGGAAGAGAAAGGAGGAGAAAGGTTAGAGGAGCAAGGTCCTATATCAGGTTGAAAAAGGAGAAAAACATAGTCGATGGCATTATGGCATTCCAGCATATATATAAAAAAAAAAAAAGAAAAAGAAAACTAAGAAAAAGAAAAAGGAAAACAGAAAAGTAAAATAAAAGGTGGAGAAAGGGAAGTCATTTCATTTAAAGACTGAAAAGAGGATCAGAAACTGATCACTTCAAATCTGAAAACTCAAGAAGTGGATGGAATTATGCTGAAATGAAGGAGGTATTATCTAGACACCTTCTTACCTTTACTGATTTCTCAATTTTGAATCCTATTCTACCATTTTATTCTTTTACAAACCTCATCCCTAAGCCACATTACAACCTAATAAAAAGATTTTATTGATCTGAAAGTGGATTGAGCTGTCATGTGGAGATGAGAATTTGCTTAACCTATGGTGCAAAGAGCTGGAAAAGTAAAAAATTCAAGTAATGCCTATGCTCCTGCTTGCAGTCCTATTTGAGGGCTGTAACTGCTCTTGAGCTGAGTGATATGATTTACCCCTCTTCTCTGTACTAATGACCGAACAGCCCTTGTGAGACTTGGGTCTGAAGTCCAGTTGATGGGGAAAGTATCTAAGCAGGATCCTCAAATTAATGGTGGGTTATGCATAAAATTTCAGAAGAAATGCCTGGACACAAACTGAGTGATGATGGAGAGATTTCAGCAAACTTTCATATTTCCAAATGGATGTCTTTCTTTTGATTTTCCCTTAATGAATGGGCATGATGGGAATTTATTTGATTTGCTTAAATTCTACTTTAACAGGTTGCACTATTGTTAACTAAGTTGTATTGGAGAAGTTTGTGGGTACCTTCACTGAAAACCCTCAGGAGACTTCACTCCTCCACTAGGGATCACCTAGGGGTTTAAAAGGCTTGATGCATATGCTAAATGCATCCGTGCTCCCTACGAAAGTGGCATTTTTATTTCCTTTTAATTCTCCTTTGCTCAGGGACTAGCAAAGCTTAGGTTTGGGGGTGTGTTAAGTGGTGAAAAATGCCACTTTTCACACCATAACCTGACCGTTGATAGACCTGTGAGCACACTAATAAGCCCTTGTCAAGTGCATTGTGTAGACAACAATAAAAGAAGATACTAATGAAGAAAAGCACTCAAGAATGCCCAACGAGGAGCCATCTCTCAGAAAAGGATGAACTCAACAATAGCACACCCAAGGGTAGCACATCATTGAACCCTTGGAACGCGTGGCTGCAATAGGACAAGGTGAAGAAAGTGAAAATAGGTTGAAAACGTCCTATCGATGGGTCACCTGAAGAGTTCGATAGGAGCTGAAAGCAAAGAAAGAAAGGATTCATGCAGATTGAGAAGGATTTGATAGGATCAGAAGGCAGAAGATGGATGAATTCATGCAGAAAGAACAGTTTGATAGGATCCAAGAACCTATTAAGCAGCTGAAAGGAAGGAAGAAACCATCCTATCTGTAGACATCCAAATTCGGCCCAAGGCCCGATCAGTCTGTACTCCAGGAAAGATGCACCCCTGTGCTTCCGATGGCACCCCTGAATCCTTGGGAATCTATCCAGACCTTTAAGAATCACCTAAAACCCATTAGAACCATTCCCCCAACCCTTAGAGATCACCCCTAAACCCTAGGATCCCTTCCCATACTCAACTTTAATCCTTCTAAGTATTTTATGGGAGGAGAGATACAAATTTTTATACAGACCACTGCTTAGGATGACCCACATACCATTGGAAAGAGGACTTCTCTAGCTTTCCAACGAGCCAAAGATCACCCAATTTGGAGATATGGTTCAAACGTTATCGCCGATTGAAATTTCACATAAAATGACAACTTTTGCTCAGGCGTATGTATTACATACGCCCAGCCAATTTGGCCATAGTTTGGTCAGGCGTATGTATTATATACGCCTGGCATTTTTGGGCTAAATTTGGTCGAGCGTATATAATACATACGCCCAGCATGGGAGGGCCCACCACGGGCACCCATCTTCTCAGATTCCCCCTGGTTTTCATGAATTTCACTGTGCATGAGCTAGGCGTATGTAATATGTATGCCCAGCTTAGCTACAGTATCTGTCATTAAGTGCTCGAATTTCCTCCATCTGGTTTGACCCTTTGACCATCCCCTTGGTTAAGGTGGGTGTCTTAAGATTGGTTGCACCCCCTTTGAGCTTATTGGCAACCCTTAAGTCACCCATGGTCTCACCCCATCACCCGCCTTTGAAACCAATTTCCCAAACCCCTAGGACCCTAAAAACCTAGAAAATATTAGATGGAGGATTACCTAATTGCTAAACCAATTAGCCCTTAAGTAACCCTCTAACCCACCTCTTCTCTATAAATAGAGAGGCCGCCCTCTTCCCAAAAGGGTTAAAAAAATCATTGTTGAAAAGATTAGGGTGAAAGCTTGAGTTAGGAGAGAGAGAGCCCTAGTGAGAGAAAGTTCTTTTCTTATTTCTTCAACCAAAATTCCAGCATGCATAGATCATCCTTTTCAACCCTTTTCAATCATTAGATCACCTCTTTTAGTCAAAGCTTACTCCCTAGCTTCATCCCCACACTTCCTATCTATCGAATCCTATCATTAGAGCCTATTCCTCTACCGTTAAAGGCACTTAAAGCCATCAGGAGCACACCGAAGCAAAGGTCTTCCACGGTGCAATAAGGGCCCGTGAGCTTCGGCTCACCCCTCTCTTCCTCTACCTTCTTGGTGTTTCCTCCATCCAAGGATTCAAGCCGTTACGTCGCTGAAATTTTGGTTTGGCTCAAAGCTTGATAGGACCGTATTGCCTTTGGGCAAGGGGAAGCTCCGCCCATTTGTTTTCATTTTGGCCATTGATAGAGACCGCTACGTGCGGGTTGATCGGGTGCCTAAACCCTTCCCGATCGATAACCGAAGCCCCTACCCTAGAGCCTTTCGCAAAGACCGGTAAATCAGAGTCATATTTAGCATTTCAGTGCTTAAAATATCGATTTAAAGGTTTCCCGGGTCACCAAAAGCTCTGGGTGGCGACTCTACATTTTATTCCATCGCGAGTGCATCACCGCGACAGGTTCGAGAGGATCCATGCTCGCACAAATGGCGACTCCGCTGGGTATTTCACCCTAGCGCTTCCCCTCTTGTTGGCCTTTCTTTTTTACTAACCATTGCTGTTTTTTTGTTCTAATTTTTTGCTATTATTCTTTATTTTTGTTGTTTTTACTAACATACTCACCCCTACGATTCAGTCCTTTAAGTGCCTTAGCCGATTGGCAAGCCTACTTGCGCATTTAAATTTAAGTTTTTTACGATTTTATCATTTAAGCCCCCTTAGCCGTTTGGCGGGCCTGCTCGCATCTACTTTCCACGTCATTTAAATTTCAGTCATTTAAGAGCCTTAGCCGTTTGGCGGCCCTACATGCGCTCTTTATTTCAGTCATCATATCTCACCATTGAACGCCGGCCCATTGAGGCAGCACGGGCTTGTCATCCTCGACCCGATTTTGGACTTAAATTCACTCCCCTTTAAAAATCTGTAATTAAAAGTAAACCAACAGTGTGGGGACATAATCAAATTTGTTTTTGCATATTTTGAGTAGTTTTTTGGGGGTTTAGGCGCAAATATAATTTACCCGGTTCCCAGTAAGGCGGCAGCCCTAGTGGTGATGATCCTGAAAAGAACCACCCCTTCCCATACCTGAGAAGGCGCTTGCGCCGGAGGTATATCGGTTGGGTTGCCAATTCCAATCAAGCCATAAAACCCGCAATGGTGAGAGCGTAGACAGCCCGAATTCAGTCGTATATCCCTAGGAAGCGGAAAGGAGGGACCCGATAACATACACAGTAGTCCCCGGGAGCATCTCTCCCAGAAAACCAGCCCAAAAGACCCATCTCGGGCTTGCTGTTTACTGTCAAAACAAGCTGACAGAACTGTCTCTGCCAGGCGTATATAATATATACGCCCAGCCAAATCTACTAAGTTTTGGCCAGGCGTAGATAATACATACGCCTAGTATATATTGGGTTCAGGCAGCCCGAGCTGAGGCCCAATCCACCACCCAAGTTCTCCGATTAGCGGTATTAGTGCCAACAGTAGCCTCCCGCATTCTGTAATACCCAATATGCCCCTGCCCAGTCAAAAGAAGGCAACTTCTCATTGATTAGCTTCAAGGGATCGGGTTGTTTGCATGGATTCCCTCACGTTCAATAGAGCGAAAGGTTTCCTTTCGCTTCTTCCGAAGTGTGTCGGATCCCACCGTAGGACCTACTAAAGGTGCATATATCACCCGAGACGGGAATTTTTCTAGGGCACCAGATCATCATTCATTTAAATAGGGGAGATAATTTTCATTTGAAAAATCCAAAAAAAATAAATATATAGAAAAATCAAAAATCCGTATATACGCGCACTTTGGGTGCGACCGTCGCTACGGCGACCTCAAACCCAACCCGTAGAGGAAGAACTAGGAAAGTGTTCGGCCCTTACCGAAGGCATCGATATAACACTCGTCAACAGATCATGTCAAGCGCCGATACATCCCCGCCATCATCCCCATCCCATTCCCGTATAGGAGAAGACCCGATCTCCAACACCTTCACCCAAACCCGGTTGGATGTCACGGGTCCATTTGGGGCACCCGTGTTCGCATCCACCGCATCCCCCGCCCTTACATTTTCCCAACCTACCCCCATCTCATCCTCTACTGAAACACCCCATTTCTCGACCGGCCCATACATCCCCATCTCCCATCCATATACCCTTACCGCACCCCCCTACTCCTAAAGACCCCATCGGGAGCCCCATCCTCGCCTACCTCCCACATCTCGTCCACCTCGTCATCCATGCCTCCTACATCACATATCCCACTCACCTCATTTCACATAACCTCCACGTCACATGGTCCATCCACATCTCAACAGACCCCCTTATTTACCCAGGTCATGCCCAACTTCGCCCAGGGTGTGACCAGCAACCCACCATCTTCTTTAGCCATACATCCACACCCTCCAAGCACAACCATTCATACCCCCCATACCCAGGTCATGCGCAATTTCATCCAACCCCCTCCGTCCTTGAGCGGGCCATCACCCTCCAATCTCACACCTGAATCCATGCCCTCAATGGAGGACATGAGAAGGATGTATGCCCTGTGGGCTACCTCTCGGAGTCCAACATTCCAAACCCCACATCTAGGTCTCCAAAACCTCCATACCCCTTTCCCCCATGACCATGCCCAGCCACCCATCATTCATACCATCCAAGATCCCCCACCTCAATTACAGGCCCAGGCCCAAGCCCCACAGACCCAAGTCCACTCATCTCAGGACCAAACCCACACAAATCCATGGGCCCAAGCCCAAACCCATCAGACCCAGGTCCAGGTCCAAAATCCTCAAGGTCCATAGGCCTAAGCCCAAACCTATCAGGCCCAGGCCTAAAATCCTTAAGGTCCATGGGCCCAAGCCCAAACTCATCAAGCCCAGGCCCAAAATCCTCAAGGCCCATGGGCCCAAGCCCAAACCTATCAGGCCCAGGCCTAAAATCCTCAAGGCTGATCGGCCCAAGCCCAAACCCATTAGACCCAGACCCAAAACCCTCAAGACCCACGGGTCCAAGCCCAGACCCAAGCCTAAGCCCAAAACCCTCAAGGCCCATGGCCCCAAGACCAAACCCATCAAACCCAGGCCCAAGCCCAAACCCATCAAACCCAGGCCCAAGCCCAGACCCACCAGACTCAGGCCCAAGACCAAGCCCATCAGACCCAGGCCCAATTCCAAGTCCCTCAGGGCCCTTGGGCCCATACCTATCAAACCCAAGCCTAAGGCCCATCTACCGCACCTAATACCCACATGGCCCATTAGCCCAAACCCAAAATCACACCAACCCCACACCATCAACCCAAGCTTTCCAAAACCATCAAGCCCAAACCCAAGGCCCATCCACCCACACTCATCAAGGCCCGTTCACAAACCCCTTACCCCTTCACCAATACCCTTCATTCACCTACACCCCTTATGCCCCCATCCTGCCTCCAACAGAAAATTTGATCCACCCTATGCCTCAAAACCACGCCTATAATATCCCACCACATAAACCACACCCCCATCACCCCCAGAATATACACCCAGCTTATCACATCATTCATCCACAAACCACTCATCCATTCACTCCCTCCCATCCCTTACAAGCCTTGTGGCCCCACCAGGTCGTCCAACCCACCAGCCCCCAGGTCCAAATAACAGACCTCGCCCCTCACCAGTACAATGACCAACAGTACGAGGAGGACGAGATCTGCAACAGTGGAGGAGCTGCTAGCTTCGACCCCCCCATGCCCGTCATCGTCACACTCAGGGCCGAGCCAAATCAGGGGGAAGCAGCTCCAGCTACAGCCTCAAAATATTCAGAGCAGCTGAAAGAACAGATAGACAGAATACAAAAGTAGCTGACGAAGATGGGAGGAGTAGAACTGCATTTGACAGACTTCTCAGACTTATGTCTATTCTCGGATGTCCCCCTGCCACCAAAATTTAAGATGCCATCATTCGATAAATATAATGGCACTGGCAACCCCATCGCCCACTTAAAATCTTACTGTGGGGATATGTGCCAGTACGACAGAGATGAACAACTCCTCATCAAAGTGTTCCAAAAGAGTCTAACGGACCCAACATTGAGATGGTTCACGTCCCTAGAACAATCCTTGATAAAAACTTGGAAAGATCTGACACACTTATTCCAAGACCAGTATGTCTATAACATGGACATAGAGCCAAGGAAGTCAGATGTGGCCCATTTGAAGCAAAGGCATGACGAAGCTTTCAGTGCCTACTTAGGGAGGAGGAGGGCATTGGCTGCCCAAGTGACCCACCGGATTCCTGATGATGAGCATATTGAATTGATAAACAAGGGAGCTCTCCTAGTCATCGCAGAATTTTTGGTATATCAGCAGCAATCCAGTTTTGGTAATTTGATCTGAAATGCCAACCGTTGCGACGACGCCGTTAGAGAGGGCAGGTTAGGAAAGAGCATGGCCAATGGGGCCGCTGGGATTCGGAAAGCTATCAAACCAAGGATTGAAAGAAGGCTACGGGCAGAGGTGCAGAACATCATTTATCCCCAGGCCAATACCACCCCGATACAGCTCTAGGGTGCACACCCACCCCCGGCCCGTTTCGAACAAGCGTCAAGGCCGAACAATGGATCGAGGGCCCCGTTCACCCAGGAATAGATGAAAGTACGATTCAAACAGGTCTTCATTCCGTTAGGATAATCGTTAAGTTTCTTATTGCCCGTGTTGCTACAAAAGGGTCTGGTTAATTTACTCCAACCTCGCTCACCACCCAACCCAATACCAAGAAACTATGATTCGAACCTGCATTGTAACTTCCACCAGGGACCAGGTCACCCTACGGATCAGTGCTTCCCAATAATACAAGCAATCCAAGATTTAATAGAGGCGGGAAAAATTATTCCACCGTCACTTCCTCAAGGGCAGAACCAGAATATCCATCAGGCCCCTTTGCCACCGCATCTAGGAGGCCGCAGGCCTAACATCCACTGCGTAGATGAGGAAGAGTTTGACCCCTCGGATTACATCAGTAATCAAGAAGAGTTTTCATTTACCAAGCTGAACGAGGGTGAACCCATTGTTGGAGTAATCGAGCCGCTGTATTTAGCCGATTACTTCCCTACCCTGGCATACTAAGACGAACCCCAAGATTTAGGGTAGTATTTTCCCACTCCCGCTCTTGCCTATCAAATCCAAATGGGTCCAGCCCCGCCGTAATCATACGCACATCCACCCCACTCCCAATTTACCCAACAGTACACACCACCTCCCAGTCACCCCACCCCATACGCCATCCCACCATCAACCGCCCCATATACCTTTCCGTCACGCCCAAATCACCCCACGCCATATATAAATCTACCACCCCCATACTACCCCACCTCATACACACCCCTAAATCCCACCGCCCAACATACTACCCTGCCATCCCCAAATTACCTCGCCCAATACACAACTCCACCATCCCTAAATCACCCCGCCCCATGCACAACTCCATCATCCTTGATCTACCCCGTTTCATTCACGAACCCATCATCGCCCCACCATGCCACCCCGATTACAAACCTTTCGTACCAGTACCCCCCTGCTCCGTCTGCTAGCCCGTCATACCCTATCGCCTCGCTCCACTTGCACCTCTGACATTTCCCAGTCACCCTATCCTAGTCACACCCCCACCATCCCTGCGCTATTTTGCCCCCAATCCAGTGCCACCCCCATCCAAACAGACAACCCCTCAGCCACTCCCCTTATCACCCGCTCCCAACTACCACTGGTCTTACCATGCCCCGGTAACGCCTGCACAAACCCCCTCCACACTCTCAAACCCAACTTCGCCAATTCTCGTCAATACCATTACACCCCCTATTGGAGTCAACCTGGTTGGGCTTGAGAATTCGACATACCTAGCCCAATCCGCCCCAGAATCACCAAGCACTCCCTTCCACATCCCGAAACCTGCCTATGACCTGCATCAAGTGCCGTTAAGTTACGAGCATATGAACATAAATGCTGGTCGTGATCGGGAAGAGACTGCCGAATTTATCACCCGATCAGGCAGGATTTCTACACAGCCAGAAGCATCGGGGGCCAGTAGAGGAGAGGAGAAGAAGAAAGAGCAGGCCACAGGGAACCCCTTTGAGAAAATGGCTAGAGAGCATGTGTTGGAGACACAGCTCAAGAGGACACCTGCACATATTACTGTCTGGGATTTGTTGATCACGTCCCCACTCCACTTTCAAGCCTTAATGGGAGCACTCAAAGATGCGCATGTTTCCGTCCACGTAACCCTAGACGAGGTGGGAGAGATAATTGGGAAAGTATTGGCCCCAAATGCCATCTCATTCACTGATGCGAATCTGCTGCTCGAGGGGAACAACCACTCTAAGCCCCTGAATATAATCGTGAAAGTAGGGAACCTGGTGGTGCCGTTAGTCTTAATAGACAACGAGTCAGCATTGAACATGTGCCCTCTGAGGACAATAATCAAAATCGGTGCAAACCCTAACACCTTTCGACCATCCATAACAAGCGCCAGGGGATTCGATAACACCCGGAGAGAAATCATAGGAGAAGTAGACCTTGACCTGATCATCGGGACACAAACCTTCACTGTCCCCTTCCAGGTAATGGACATCAAGTCTACATTTAATTTACTGTTGGGCCGGCCGTGGCTGCATGAGATCGGAGCAATACCGTCAACTCTACACCAAAATCTTCGATTCATCTCAGGCAGAAGAATCGTCACCATCGTAGGTGAGAGCAGAGAAGACAGGGAGTGGAGCGCTCTGCATATTAAAAATCCAAAAGTGCTTGACATGCTGCATACAGCAGAGGACACCGATTTCTATCGATTTGAGTGTGACTTTTCAGCCATCACCCTTGAGTTGCCTGAGCCAAAACTGGGGTAGGAATGGATGTGACAGTGTTCATGCTCCACAAATGGGGCCACCAAAAGGGGAAAGGTTTGGGCCCATGCCTTCAAGGAAGAAGAGACCCCGTCAGGGCTAAGGGGCAGCAAACTAGATTTGGCCTAGGCTACAGGCCCGATGAAGAAGAAGTCAGAGAGGCCAAAGTAAAGATGAAAGCCGCAGTAGCCGCCAGGGCCAGAGGAATCAACCTGGAAAAAGAAACTCCCGCCCGACCCCACAACCGTCAAACCTTTGTGAGCGTCGGGGTAGTAAAGATTGATCTGAATGGGGAGACAAGGGTGACCCCACACAAGCTTGCTTCCGCCCACCCCACTAACCCTTACATCACCCCTCTGGACCTCGAGGTGGACTTGGCAGCCCTCTCCTTGTTTGAGGAGGAACTCCCCAGGGCCACCCATCACTCTAGCATTAGCCACTCCGGGCCCACCCTAACCTTTAAAGACAGGGTCCCAGAGGATTCCTCCATAAACATGCTGAGGAAGGATCTTCAAGAGCCTATCGATGCCGTCTCCAACCAAAAGGGTAAAGGCCAAGCCTCGCAGGTAAGTAGCTGGCCATCTTTGCCCCAACTCCTGGGAGCCTCCAAGTGTCGTGAATACAGCACCGGCTATCCAAAAAAAATAACTTGTAAGAAGTGAGGTTAGCCTCTGGGACACTCTACCCTGTATATACAGAGATCTGCCATGCCAGGGGCTAATCTCTGAAAAATTATGAAAAACCATAAAAATAGAAAAAATACCAATTCCAAAAATATTGTCCTTTAAAATTCCTAATAAAATTGAAAAAGATGTTGGGGCACCCGTCCCACATGAAGCCGACCCCTTCCCTGTAGAAATACGAGAAGAGGCAGGAGTCACGAGCTTGGACGAGGAAGGTCAAGTCGATGAGCTCCCCAATGAGCTCCTTAAGCAATTTGCCGATTTTGAACATGGCCCTACCCCAATCGTCGAAGAGATAGAGGACGTCAATTTGGGCACCGAAGAGATCCCTAGAATCACCAAAATCGGAATGTCGCTGTCCCCTACAGAGAGAAAAGGTATGATAGACTCCTCTGGTCATACCAAGATGTCTTTGCATGGTCGTATGAAGACATGCCGGGTCTGGATCCCAATCTGGTTGAACATGAGTTGCCACTCTACCCCGATTGCAAGCCGGTTAAATAGAAGGTGCGACGTCTCTGACCTGAATGGATGTTGAAAGTCAAGGATGAGGTCATTAAGTAGTATGACGCGGGTTTCCTCATGGTATCCAAGTACCCGTAGTGGCTGGCCAATATCGTCCTTGTGCTAAAGAAGGATGGAAAGGTTCGAATGTGCATTGATTTCCAAAATCTCAACAAGGCAAGCCCTAAGGACGACTTCCCATTACCCCACATCGATATCTTGGTCGATAACACTGCTAAGCACGGGATGCTTTCTTTCATGGACGGGTTCTCGGGCTACAATCAGATTAAGATGGCAGAGGCTGACCGAGAGAAGACCGAGTTCATCACTCCCTGGGGAACCTTCTGCTACAAGGTGATGTCATTTGGGCTCAAGAACGCTGTGGCAACCTACCAGAGAGCAATGACGGCCCTATTCCATGACATGATGCATCGAGAGATCGAAGTGTATGTCGATGATATGATTGCCAAATCACCGGAAAGGGACGACCACTTGGTAAACCTTCAGAAGTTGTTCGAGAGGTTAAGAAAGTACAAGTTGTGGTTGAATCCCCAGAAGTGTGCATTTGGCGCTATGTTAGGAAAGCTATTAGGTTTTATCGACAGTAGGAGAGGCATCGAGGTCGATCCGACCAAGATCAAGGCCATCACTAAAATGCCCCCACCGCCTATAGAGAAAGTGGTCAGAGGCTTTTTTGGCAGAATCCAGTACATCAGTCAGTTCATTGCACAATTAGCTCTGATATGCACACCAATCTTCAAACTACTAAGAAAGGACTCACCAGTTGAGTGGAATGACGACTGCCAAGCTGCATTTGACAAGATCAAGGGTTACCTCCTAAATCCTCCAGTATTGGTACCACTTATACCTAGTAGACCCCTGATAATGTACCTGTCCACGACAGAGTTTTCCATGGGCTGTGTTAGGACAACACGATGAGACAGGAAGAAGAGAGCAGGCCATCTACTACCTGAGCAAGAAGTTCACTGATTATGAGACACGCTACTCTCATCTGGAGAAGGCATGCCTAGTGCTCATGTGGGCTACTCAAAGACTTCAACACTATCTGTTATCCCAAGCCGTCCTACTTTTAGCACGAATGGATCCCTTGAAGTACCTGTTCGAGAAACCTACTCTCACTGGCCGAACTACGCGATGACAGCTATTGTTATCTGAATTCGACATCACGTACGTCACATAGAAGTCGATCAAGGGACAGGCGCTCGCCGATCATCTTGCTGAGAACCCTCTGCCTGACTATGAGCCTCTAAGGACTGAATTCCTCGATGAAGACATCCTGTTCATGACAGAAGATGATACAGAAGAAGCAGAGGAATCATGGGTAATGCACTTTGATGGGGCATTGCATGTCGAAGGCCAAGGAGTTGGCGCCATCCTAATTTCGCCAAAAGGATCCCATGTACCGATCTCTATCAAGCTCAACTGCCCCTGCACTAATAATATGGCAGAATATGAAGCTTGCGCCGCTGGTCTACAGGCAGCTCTTGATCTGAAGATAACTCACCTTCAAGTTTTTGGTGATTCACAGTTAATCATATGTCAGATGAATGGTGACTGGAAGACAAAAGACGAGAAACTGATTCCCTATCATGAACACCTCGAGGATCTAATAGCTTGCTTCTAGGATGTAACTTTCTCGTATGTCCCCCGAATAAGGAATCACTTTGCCGACACATTAGCAACTTTGGCATCAATGATTGAAATCTCCTATGGTGTTGAGATGAAGCCGATCATGATTGAGCAGAGGAATGAGCCGGCCTTCTGCCTCCAGATTGAGGAACCACAAACCCTGATGATGAGCCACCTTGATTCTCAGACATCAAGAATTTCCTCGAGACCCTAACTCTCCTAAAGGGTACATCCAAGACGGATCGACGAACCATTCAATGTTAAGTGGCAGGTTACGTCATTTGCGGGGAATGCCTCTACAAGCGATCATATAATAACATCTTACTCAGGTACCTCACTGAAACTGAGGCAGTTAGTCTTATGGAAGCAATCCATGAGGGAGTGTGCGGAGCCCACATCAGCGGTCACATGCTCGCTAAAAAAATCCTACGGCAGGGATACTTTTGGACCACCATAGAATCAGATTGCTGCAAACATGTCCAAAAATGCTACAAGTATCAAGAACATTCCAGTCTGATACAGGCTCCTGCCATTGATCTTCACTGCATGACCACTCCTTGGCCATTTGCTACTTGGGGACTTGACGTTGTTGGAATGATTAATTTGAAAGCATCGAACGGACATCGATTCATCCTCGTCGCCATCGAATACTTCACCAAGTGGGTAGAAGCGGTGTCATATGCCAATATCACGGCCGTTCACATTGAGATGTTTCTTAAGAACAATATTGTGTGCCGATTCGAAGTACCCAAGGATATCATAACAGACAACGGCACGAACTTTGCAAATAAGCACATCCGAGACTTCTGTGAGCAATACAAGATCAAGCATCATAGATCATCCCCGTATAGGCCTCAGACGAATGGAGCCGTAGAGGCGGCCAACAAAACTCTGATCTGTATTCTTGAGAAGATGGTAGTCACTTACAGAGATTGGAGTGAACAGTTACCCTTCACACTTTGGGCCTATAAAATGTTGATCCGTACCGCTACAGGGGCAACACCATTCTCTCTTATGTATGGAACCGAGGCCGTCGTCCCAATGGAGATTGAAGACCCCCGCTCCGAATCCTCATGGAATCAGGCTTACCCGAAGCAGAGAGAGAGATCATGCTTTGATCAGCTGAATTTATTGGATGAGAAGAGACTCCTAGCCTTGTGTCACACTCAAGTTTACCAGGGGAGAATCACACGCGCTTATAATAAATGTGTCCGCGGTCGAGATCTAAAGGTAGGAGATACTGTGCTGAAGAAGATCTTCCCATCCCTCCACGCCGATCCGAGAGGAAAGTTTAAGCCCAACGGGGAAGGACCATACGTCATTCGAGAAGTGCTGTTGGGATATGTTATCCGCCTCGCCACCATGGACGAAGATCATCTTCCTGAGCCCATCAATGCTGGATACGTCTGACGGTTCTACTCTTAGTCTATCACGATAAGGTAAGTATTGATGAAACAGATATGTGACTGCTTAAGAACCACCCAAAAGAGGCCATCATTCCAAGCACAGTAACCCAAAAACATCCCTAAAAATGGTGATATCCTTTGCTATCTCATTTGAGCCTGGGCCTTTCTTTCAGTAAACCTTTTCCCAAAAAAAAAATATATATATATAAATATATATACGTGTACGTATACCCAAAAAAAGAGAGGAAGGATGCATATATATAAAGTTACTATCAAATCCAAAAAAAAAAATTGAAAAAAGCAAAACCTCAAAAAGAGATCGCCTGAAATGAAAAAAAAAAAAGAATAACAAAAGATGTGTATAGAAGAATCACGGGGCATGTACAGTAAAAACCCCCAAGGAAGAAAGTATGTTAAGAAAACTGAAGCCGTATCAAGGAAACCCTTTTAGCCTAGCATACCTTCAAATCCTAACCTAACCCATGGCCAAGCTACACCCTGAAAGAAGCCCTCTTTGTAGGTTCGCAAGCAGTCATAATATCTGTTAAGGCAACATGAGCCGAGTCGTGAGACGACACCAGAATCCCATCCAACCAGTTATGACGGAAGCATTTTCCATGTCGTGGCTTTCTGGTTCTAAAAAAAAAAGAACAGAGAAAGAAAATCAATTTGAGTTCAAAGCAAAATGGACGTGGTGAAAACCTGCAAGGGCACCGCGGGTAAAAACAGCGAATTCACGTGGACTAGGTGAAAACCTGAAAAGGCACTTGGGGTAAGAGAGCGAACCCATGGACGTAGTGAAAACCTGAAAGGGCGCTGCGGGTAAAAACAAGAATGACAGGCATGGTGAAAACCCGTCTTGGGCGCTGTGAGCAAAAAATGTCAGAAAAAGAGAGATTAGGAGAGGATCTGTTCTGGCTCACCTTTTTTAGTCTGGACTCCTTGAGCCCCTTCCCCCTTTTTTTTGTTGGGCCACTCATGTTAAAATTAGATCGGATCCTAATCAGGCATGTTGTCTCTACCGCGTTGTCCGACGCATGACCAAAGGTAAGGCCAGAAGGCCAATCAATCTTGGGGGAGCTGACCTATCCATGTTTAAAATGAAGCACCGGAAACTCCTAAACGGTGTTTGACCATGCTCAAAAAGAGGACCGACCGGTTGGCCTTGAAAATACCGACGTCACAAAAAGGGCAAAATTTCAAAAAAGATAATGGATTTCCCTTTCCCATAAAAAGCCTCACACTGTGAGGAAGAAAATTTTAAAAAGATAATATATTTTCCTTTCCCATAAAAAGCCTCACCCTGTGTAGGAGAAAAATTCAAAAAAAAAAAGATAATGGGTTTTCCTTTTCCATAAGAAAAAAAAACCTTACGTTGCGAGACGTATGGAAGAAAATTCGAACACCAAAAAAAATATGTATATATGTATATAGCAGATTTCATTTCTTTCCTTTCAAGCATCATGTATGAAGTGTCACGTCCTAAAAAAATAACAACATGACACACTTTCTACTTTCTGCCTTCTGTATAAGTATAAAACAAACAAAAAAGAAACAATCCAAAAAAAAGAAGGAGATCTCTGTTAAGGGGCATCAGCCCCCCTCTGTGTATATGATCTATGGTATGTGCAGGAACAGGTCAGGGGCAGGAACCACGCTTCAAAGCACTGATCTCTACAAGAAGAGAGTCCTTACGGGCATTTCAATCGGTCAACCACCTACCATGAAGACTCTTCTGCCGCCTCCGCGAAGCATCAGCTGCACTGCGAGACTCAGTCAAAAGCCCAATCAACCGAAGAACCTCGCTTTCGACCGTAGCAGCTCTCACCTCCACCATCTCAGCTTTGGCCCTCTCCTTCCCCAAAGTCTCAGTCAAAGCCAGCTTCTCTGTAAAAAGAGACTTAATTCTAGCTCGGAGCACCATTTCCTTGAATGGCGAGGGCCCCATCTCTATCGCATCTACCAAAACCGGGTTAGGGGCAAGTAAGCTCTCAGATGCCAGCCAAACCTCATAATCAGAAGAGGGGACGCCCCCCTGAACCAAGCTACACATATGCGCCGATTGGCGGGTCTCCCAGAGTGCTGCTATGCAATCTAGGTCACTGAGAGAACCCTGAGAGAATATCAGGGAACACAAGGGCGGCCTCACAATGCACAACACATGTTGGGTATATCCGAATTGATGAAGCACCCGAGATGGGAAATAGTAGGTACTACCAGTCAACCCCAAAAGCATGATACCCTCATAATCCTGAGAGCGGACAATCGGAAAGGTGTCGTCCAACCAGGGAAGCTGCCAAATCAGCTCCGCATCAGATAGCCATAGGCTCAGTTCATCGATGCTCCCATGGGGCAGCCTCGAGCAGCATGTCAGAAAGCCCCGGGCCACATCCCCTCTTACCAAGTAAAATCTCGGTACAGGCCCCATGATAGCCAAATGCTCTCCTAGCCAAATCTGAATGAGGAGTGGACTCCCGCGAAGAATCCCAACCCGGCCAGAGGCCGAGGCATCTAGGCCCCGATACATCTCAGCCAAGACTAGGTGCACCAGTGAGCGGCCTCCCTCCAATTCGGTCAAAACATCGCATAACCCGAGGGAAAATGTCTCGCCCCCAGTAAAGAAGAGAACTTTCGATAGCAAATAAAGGGCAAAGGCCTTCACATTGAAAGGATCTCGGACCGGCAACTTTCGGAGACTCGAGTTGCGAAAAAGTTCTCTCAGGAATTTCACCGAACACCTAGTGGGCCCGCCGGTGAAGCCCTTCTCATACCCACCCTTTTTCAAACCAAGAATCGCGTAGATCGCCTTTGCATACCCCGGTTTGGGCACCACTTTGGCAAGCCCCCGATGGATCCTCAACCCGGTGATTGAGGCTAGCTCCTCCAAGGTTGGGGTGAGCTCCCTGGACCCGAATTTGAAGACATGAGCCCTATGGTCCAATGACGCTAAAGCCGCCTTTAGGAGGTCAGGCAACAAAGGAACAACAAGGAGAGAGGAAAGGTGGGATAACCCAAGGCGATCCAGGGCAGCGAGCTCGCCCTCAGCCAAGCTAGCGCACCACTTTTACAAAAAATTGGGCCCCGAGTCCAAACAGGGAAGTACACTAACCCCATCCCCCGTGTGAGAATTTGGGCCGGGAAGTGGGTCCATAGACATACAAAGATGTCCTATACAAGGCTCGGTCAATGTAGGGCGATGGACCTGCTTGTCAAGAAAAAAGGAGGAAAGAGAAAAGAAAGAAAGCGGAGGGGCAAAAAGGCACAGCCCGGGTGAATAGTGAGGCAAAGAGGGCTGGGTGCGGGTTATAAGGAACCTGTCGAGGACCAGTTAGATGAGGCGTATATAATATGTACGCTAGGGCAAAATTCTAAATTTTTTTGCTAGGCGTATATATTATATACGCCAGGGCAACGTGGCAGATGTTTTTGCCAGGCGTATGTATTATATATGCCAAGGTAAAATTTCAAAATTTTTGCCAGGCGTATATAATATATACGCCCAGTTAATGAGGGCAGGGAAGTGTAGCCCCCCTCACGTTATTCCATTCTTTTATTTTACTTCACAAGAGAGGTGCGGATTTAGCTTAGCTTGCTTTTTTATCTCGGGACAGCCCACAGGCGGGCACGCCCACGCACCCATGGGAAACCCTCGGATGACGTGGCATCCGTGGGTCATATGCTGGTAATCACATGCGACCTCGCCCCCATCATTGGAGGGGCTCTGGCCCGCTCCATGCCTAAAAAAAAAAAAAACCATAAAGGCAGAGAAATAAACAAACAGAGCATTCATATAAACCATAAAAGTTGTGTGACCATAAAAAGAAAAATCAAAAGAAAATTATTACATATTCCCCAATATTCCAAAATCTAGACTGTTTCACTGTTTCAAATTTTTAGAAAAAAAACTAATCCTGGGCAGCCCCCTTTGACTTCTTCGGACGTCGGGTCGTGCTTTGAAAGGTACGGGTCTCCCCCACTCGAGTCCATGCCTGAGAGATGCGGCCAAGCAGAGAGCGCGACTCCTTTTCACGAGCACGCTGCATAAGCACACGAAGGGCCATCAGTTAGGGAAACAAGTAGAAAGTAAATATGAGGATGACTAGATGCGATCAATATTCACTCACCACCTCAACCTCCCTAAGACCGGCAATGTTACGGTAATACTCGGCTTGGTTTATGGCCGACTCATAATCCTGTAGCAAAAAGATAAAGAGAGAGGTATCAGTCACACAGGCCACCGACATAATCCAAGAAAACAGAAGAGCAAGGTAACAAGGGAGAAATTACCCCAGGGATCAGCTCAGGGGGTGGAACCCGAATAGCTTCGGCAGATATGCGTGCCTTCTCAGCCACATCGGCACACATACGTGACAGAAAGGCATCATCCAAGCACCTAAAAGTCCCTCGACCTCGCCAATGAATCAGTAAGCGCCTGAAGACCGTAAGGGTCGAAGGTCCAAGACCTAGCCTTGTCAGGAATAGCTGCCTCACCCCCCTCATCTGAATCATCATCCTGTCCAAACTATACAGAGGAACAATCTTTGTTCAAATGGCAGGGCAATTAAGGTAATCATATGGAAGGCTGCTAATAGGAAGAGGAAAGAACATTTCCTGAGATCGCGGACCACCAAAAGCCAAAAAGTTGTTGCCAGGCACGAATCGGGGTAGCAAGGAACGATAGGTCAGAGACTCATACCACATCTGATATCCCCTAAGAAGGAGAAGGTCATCAATGGGGACCCCGTGGTGGAGAAAGCGAGCAGTGAGCATTTCGATAGAACCCTCGGGAGTTAATACATCGACCGAAGGAGCTTGGGGCACAGGAAAAAGAGGTCGATACTGATGAACCACCCTCTCTCCTAAGTAATAGGCCCTAGCCCAGGACCCGTAGAAGAAGATAATGCGTCGATCTAACAAAAGGCGAGAAGGGCCCACTGCAGCCAAGTTCCAGAAGGGGGATCCAACGTAGGGATTAAGGATGACCTGTTCAACAAAAAGAAGAGGGATTTATACATTTGGTTAGAACCCACAGCATAAAAGAGCTATCAAATTTGCAAAGAGAGAAATTGTTATACCTGCTCTGGGATCAACAGATCAAACTGAGAGCGCAACCCTAACTCCAAGTGCTTCATACCTACGTCCCGACGGCGGTTTGCATGCCAATTGCTCATAAGGGGGAACATGGGAACTTCGGAGAGAAGCAGAGGGCGACCAGGTTGGAAATGCAAATACCCCCACACCTGAGAAAGCAAGTAGATAAAAACAAATATGCAAAAAAGAAAGAAAGGAGGGGAACGAATTGAGACCAAAGGATAAATTACCTCAAGAGCAGGCCAGAAGCCCAAAACGGAGCTGGAGTCCCCAAGAATGGCTCGCACCAAGCTGGACATGAGCATCGCGTATCCAGCACCTCCCCAATCGAACTGATTTACAGTGTCCCAGTTCACCATAAGACTGAGTAGGGACAATGAGACCTGCCCTCCGCTGGTATTTGAAAGGAGAGTCTTGCCTAGGGGGAACAACAGAGAAATACGGGCCAACATCAGTGCATGCTCTGGCTCGAGATAGATGGCCGCATCAGGTTGGCCTAGATCCACTAACTCGTGAGGCTCGAATAGACCAACCAGCCAAGATAGCTTGACTTCGAAACCACGAACGTTCCCGGAGGTCAAGTAGGCTCCTATCAGCCGAGTCATCTCCTCCCTATCAGGCGTGCGGGTAGGTATCACTGGCACCCCTCCAATACGAACCCAGATAATCATGGACCAGTCTGCGGGCGTGAGGGTCATCTCGGCCATGGCCATGTGAAATGTCATGGTCTCGGGGTGAAAGCCCTCTATCAGGGCCTTCAGATAGGCCGTGTCTGCCCTCACAGTGGGGCATGAGATGAAGTCCCCAAAACCAGCTTGGGCGAGCAGGTCCTTCACCACCTGCGGGAGATAAAGTACGAGGCGCTGGAGGTCGAACTAGCCACCCCGAAACATAATGTGTGGCAAGGGCTGCAAACAAAGGCATCGATCAAATAGGAGCAAAGTAGTATAGTGAAGGCATCAAAGGAAAAGACAAAGGGCTCATCTGTTTACTTGGCCAGCGATCCCAAAGTTGGAAATATGGGTATGCTGACAATGCAAGAGGCCAGTACAAGCGGCTTCACCTTGTATTTCATACCAAGGTTGGGATGAGCGCTGTGAAACAATGAACTATTCCCCGTGAGGACCATAGGCCATCTTGGGCCCCTCCTATGGATCTTGCCTTTTGTCGCCGGACATCTGAAAATATGAAACACATCGGTATAAGAAAGGGCTGCTAAAAAAAAAAAGAGAAAGAGGGAGAATAACAAAAAAATGCACTAATCCACAAAAAAAAATGATGAATGAAGAATGAATGATTATGAATAATGAGAGAGGAGCATAGGCCTAAGGAATCACATATACTGAAAAAAAAAATGCACTACAAAAAAAGAACCTCAAGCATTTCAAACCCAAAAAAAAAAGAGGAGGAAAGTAACAAAAATACAAAATATATATATATATAATAATATATGTGCACTAATCCATCACAAAAAAAATAACAAAAGCAAACAAAAAAAGTACAACAAAAAAAAAACAAACAAAAATAACAAACAAATGAGAATCAAGATGATGATGGATGAGGAACGGTGATGATACATATAATAATAATTGATGAGATAATAAATAAAAAAAACAAACACAAAAAAGGAGGCATCACTGTTGAGAACTGGAAAATACCATTTTTCACCCCTTAATCTGGGCCTTGATAGACCCTTGAGAGAACTAAATAAGTGTTTTAAGTGTTTGTTTTACAGCTAACAATAAAGGCAGGCTTAACCTTGAAAGTAGCTTAAAAGTGCCAAAAAGATGATGACCCATCTTGATCTGGAGGAAGAAGGAGAAAGGACAACCTCACTGGCTGTCAAAATGCCTAAAATAAAGAGGACAAAGGCCTGGTTTCAACCTGGAAAGAGGTTTGGAGCTATTCGAAAAGAAGAATGCACTACAGAATGCTATTCGTAAAGGTCCCCAATCTTTGCGAAAAGGTCCCCAATCTTTGCGAATAGATCTCCGGTTCTGATTCTTTTCAAAAGGTCTCCAATCATCGAAAAGAGCTTGAAGTCACAGATACCTTAAAGTTCTCCAAACTGCAAAATGATATCCTCAAGATTCTCAAGATCGCAAGGGCAATTCAGTAATCTCTGCATGTGCCCCAATGCATTTAAAAGCCCAGGGACATTCCGAAAGATTCTGAGCACGAACCAAAGGCATATTCCACCCCATGTGAACACCCAAAGATGAAATTACTTGGCGAGAACTTCTAGAAGCTCAAACAGATTTTTGAATTACATAACAGAATTGATGCTTCTATCACCTGATTGGCTGAACCAGATCAAGCGCCTGACCAAAATAGATCTGGATCCTTGTGCTCACTCCTATTGGTTGATACAGATCTATCCAATTCTGATTGGTTGATACACATCTGAGCTGGACTTAGGGAAAACTATAAATAGACGAACCATTTCCCCAATTTGGGTATCCAGATTTTGAGTTTCATTTCTAATCCCCCATTTCCCAGCCAGACAGCTTGTCTGCAATCCTTGTAATAGCCTACTTTGTACTTGCATTTGAGAGCTGTGAGATACTGCTGTAACTCAAAGGAGAGTTTGCATCCAAGACTGCAAATCCGAGAGCTGTTAAGCCGTGCTCTGTAAATTGTAAGGATGAATTTTAAAAGGTTGCTGTAAACTATGCATTCTCCATTGGACTCATGTCAAGGGTTCCCTCTGATCTCCTCAGTACATTAGACTCCTTTAGATTCATTGTTTTGCATGCAATTTCCCTTGATTCATTAATCCTGTGAGAATTAGTGTTTGTAACCTAGTCTCTTACAGCATTTGTAGTGATATTTCTTGTTCTGAATTGAGGATTTGGATTAAAGACTATTGGATGGTTTGTGGCCATTAAAGTGGACAGACCATAGCCATAAGCTTAAACCTAATCCTTGAATTAGATTTATTTCTCTTACATCTGCGCTAGTAGCCAGATGAAGATTGGATCATCTTTCAGTTGAGCTGCAGTCATTCTCATTAGATTTCAAGGACCAAATCAAAGTCAGATATTATTTCTCCATTTTTTATAAGTTTACCTCAAACGTTCCCCCAACTCGGATCTGGATCATTTAGTTTAACTTTTACTTTTATCATTTAGTTAATGTGACAAATTCAACCTCCCATCTTATGTGCTTTCTAGATAGGATAAGAGGCCAGATCTGGAGGTTTATCTTAAATTTTAAATCAATTCCCTGTGGACGATCTTTTACTCACTTACATTTAAAACTTGCTACAATTGGCCCTGATCTTGCAGGCTAATTATGTTCTCTCTGTGCTGATATTTTCTTATTCTTTTTAATATTCAGTACAATGCATCATTTGCAAGTATGTTTTTAAAACACAAATAAATTATGTACACTTAGAACAACAACAAGTTTTTGGCGCCGTTGCCGGGGAATAGATTTTAAAATTGGTAGACCTAAGTTTTTTCAATTTTGTAGATTTGATTTTCATTTTAATTTTTACTTTAAACCTGCACTTTGCATTCCAAGTGCTTGATTAAATGTCTACTGCAGTTTTGTATAGAATACCTATTTTACTTAAGCAGAATTTTTTTTATTTTTCTGAGTTTTTATTCTTTGCCTTCTAGTTATTTGAATAAATCTACGCCACTTTTTGTCTTTTGTCAAATTTGGGCGTGCGAGTTTTCTTTTATTTTTGTCAATATACTTGAATAAAGATCTTTGCTGATTTTGGATTTTGCGGATCTGGGCGGATCCAACAAGGAGCATCTGGACTAAAGCTGGAGCAGATCTACTTGAGTTTGCATCCCCTTCTCCTTTGCATTCATTTTCTATTTTTAAATTCTTGAGAACTAGCAGTTCTGCTGTGTTTAATGTTTGTTTTGATTATAATTTCTGCTGTCTTTTAGGCATGCTGATTTTTTTTTTTTTTTTACAAAATAAAAGAAAATGAAAACACAAATAGAAAATCTCTTGGTTGTTTCTCATTATTTTCAGCAGTAGTAAATACGGGCTCTTGTTGAGCCCGGGCTGATCCAAAACAAGTAAAAAATATATATATATATAGAAAATTATAAAAAAAAATATATATATATATATAGATATCTTCCGGATGGGCTATTTTTCTCCATTTGCATCCACTTTTCCTATGTGGACCTGCTGAGATCAGTTTTTTTTTTTTTTAGGAATCATGTAGGATAATGAGTAGTGAATCATAGGCTGTTTTGAATATTCAATGGACCCACTGATTTTATTTTCCTTCGAGATTTCTTCATCATAAATGGGTCTCAGCTGTGTGTGAACCCTGCTTTTAATATATGCTCCCATGCTTCATTATTCTTTTTGATTCATACACATCATCAACAAAGGGGTCAGTCTTATGAATCTTGCTTTTCACTATATATTATTCCTGCTAATCATTTTTATAATCACTTAGATTCATAAGTATCTCAGGTTTTTGGGGTTTTTCTTTGGGCTTAGGATGTATCATTTGGCATTAGAGTTTCTGTTTTAAGAATTTTAGTTTCAAATTCTATTTTTAGATCGCTGAGTTTTTTTATTTTTTTTTATTATTTTTTTCTTTCTTAGGTTAATGTGTCCTAGTTTTACTGATTTTCGTCATTTTTCTGTGAGTATAGTTAGTTTCTAACTTTGTTTTCCTATTTTGCATTCACAAATTCTGTTTTTGTATCAACACTTTTCTATTTTTTTTAACTTTGTATTCAGTCCCTTACCTTGTTTTTACTGTTTCTCTGTTATTAGCATTAGTTTCCTTCCATTTGCATAGCAATCCTTCTATTTTTTAGATTTTATTTTTTTTAGCAGTTCTAGCGTTGTTTTGTTGATTTTTCTTGCATTTGTATATCATGTTTTCCATTTCCTTGCTCATATATTCAGTTTTACATTTTTATTTTCTGCTGCATATAGTTTAGATTTTTTCTGTTCTTAGTTTTTCTTTCTTCTTTTACCCTGCTGCCCCTAGTCTCTCATTGTCTAGAACATTGAGGACAATGTTCATCTTAGGATTGGGGGTGTGGCAGAGATGCCAATAAAATAAGTTAATGTTTGGTGCAGCTTATGACCAGCAGAATTTTTGAAAATGAAGTAATTTCACACCTGTTGTTTTGAAAAATGAGGAAGTTAAAACTTTTTAAAATTGATTTCTAGTGTAATTCTAATACTTTCATGAAGTGAAGGTCAGAAAATTTCTAAAAAAAGAAAAAATTGATGTTTTGGTAAACCTAAAAAGAGAGAAAACAGTGATGATATACCTCAAGAATTTGATAGAAAACCACACCCAAATTGAGATTTGGGCTTTCTTTGAAATGTATTCTTTGGAGGTATGAATTGGCGATTTTTACGCTCTGAAATTTGTTTGAACCTGCTTGTTATCACTAGAAGTTACACATATCCAAGTTAAAATAGCTTGACAGCAATCATGATATTAAAGACATGATGTAGGGCCTTCTTTTGGACAGTTTGAACTTCAAAAAGCCCCACCTTTTAAAACTGCCCTTGATACACACCATTTGAGCTTTATAAATCAAAGATTTCTTTGAAACCTCATCAACCTCATTTAGCCTAACCCTCACTCTGAGAATTCAGAAGGTAAAGGAAAGAAAGCTGAAGAAAGGTGAGTTGGGTAACAGTTTGGTAAAAGAAAAAGAAAAATAATTGAAGGCAATGATGTATCAGCAGAAGAAATGTGGCATTCCAGTCAATGTTGATTTGAAAAAAAAAAAAAAAAAAGAGGTCATTTTATTGGAAGTTTGAAAAAGAAAGAGAAAAAGATGGCCACTTTGGCTCTGAAAATTCAAAGAAGAAGATGAAATTGTGCTGAAATAAAGAAGGTGTCCATACCACCTCCTTACCTTGACTGACTTCTAAAATTTTGAACTCCATTCCAACCCTTTTATTCTTGATAAATTTCACCCATAAGCCACATTACAACCCAAGTTAAAGTCCTTACTGATCAAAGATGGATTGAGCTATCATATGGAGATAAGGATTTGTGCAATCTATGGTGAAAAGAGCAGTGAATTCAGAACTAAAAAGCAATGCCTATGCTCTTGCTTACAGTCTTATTTGAGGGTTGTAACTGCTCTTGAGTTGTGTGAAATAGTACAACCCTCCTACCTGCATGTTGAGTGAAAACCCTGGTGAGAGTTGGGTTTGAAATCAACTTATTTGGGGTAACATCAAAACTGAATTCTCAAATAGAAGGCGAGCTTTTCATTAATTTTTCTTGTAAAAACTTTTTGACACCAACTGAGTGAATGATAAAGGAATTACAGCAGAATT
Source organism: Chloranthus sessilifolius (assembly GCA_021018995.1). Taxonomy (NCBI): domain Eukaryota; kingdom Viridiplantae; phylum Streptophyta; class Magnoliopsida; order Chloranthales; family Chloranthaceae; genus Chloranthus; species Chloranthus sessilifolius. Next base: position 49,662,048 of record CM037596.1, read on the forward strand.
TTAGTTTTGAATTGATGTTTTCTTGAAAATCTTCTTACAACCTGACTGATGCAGGTGTGAATAATCTGATTGGATGAAAGTTTTCTTTAACAGAGCTGCATTGATCTTAACTGATTTATTGGAGAAGTTTGTGGGTACCTTCACTAAAAACCCTCAGGAGACTTCACTCCTCCACTAGGGATCACCTAGGGGTTTAAAAGGCATGTTGCATATGCTAAATGCAACTGTGCTCCCTACAAAAATGGCTTTTCATCCTATTTTTAAATTTTGTCATTGCTCAGGGACTAGCAAAGCTTAGGTTTGGGGGTGTGTTGAGAACTGGAAAATACCATTTTTCACCCTTAATCTGGGCCTTGATAGACCCTTGAGAGAACTAAATAAGTGTTTTAAGTGTTTGTTTTACAGCTAACAATAAAGGCAGGCTTAACCTTGAAAGTAGCTTAAAAGTGCCAAAAAGATGATGACCCATCTTGATCTGGAGGAAGAAGGAGAAAGGACAACCTCACTGGCTGTCAAAATGCCTAAAATAAAGAGGACAAAGGCCTGGTTTCAACCTGGAAAGAGGTTTGGAGCTATTCGAAAAGAAGAATGCACTCTGTAATGCTATTCAGAAGGTCCCCAATCTTTGCGAAAAGGTCCCCAATCTTTGCGAAAAGGTCTCCAATCTTTGCGAATAGATCTCTAGAAGTTACAGTTCTTTTCGAAAAGGTCCCCAATCTTTGCGAATAGATCTCCAGAAGTTACAGTTCTTTTCGAAAAGGTCTCCAATCTGTGCGAAAAGAGCTTCAGAAGTCACAAAGATTTTAAAAGTTCTCCAAACTATGCGAAATGATATCTTGAAGATTCTCAACATCTGCAAGGGAAATTCAGTAATCTCTGCACGCGTCCCAATGCATTTAAAAGCCCAGGGACATTTTAGAAGATTCTGAGCACGAACCAAAGGCATATTCCACCCCATGTGAACACCCAAAGATGAAATTACTTGGCGGGAACTTCTAGAAGCTCAAACAGATTTTTGAATTACATAACAGAATTGATGCTTCTATCACCTGATTGGCTGAACCAGATCAAGCAGTTCTGATTGGCCAAAATAGATCTGGATCCTTGTGCTCGACTCCTATTGGTTGATACAGATTTATCCAATTCTGAATGGTTGATACACATCTGAGCTGGACTTAGGGAAAACTATAAATAGACGAACCATTTGCCCAATTTGGGTATCCAAATTTTGAGTTTCATTTCTAATCCCCCATTTCCCAGCCAGACAGCTTGTTTGCAATCCTTGTAATAGCCTACTTTTTACTTGCATTTGAGAGCTGTGAGATACTGCTGTAACTCAAAGGAGAGTTTGCATCCAAGACTGCAAATCCGAGAGCTGTTAAGTCGTGCTCTGTAAATTGTAAGGATGAATTTTAAAAGGTTGCTGTAAACTATGCATTCTCCATTGGACTCATGTCAAGGGTTCCCTCTGATCTCCTCACTACATTAGACTCCTTTAGATTCATTGTTTTGCATGCAATTTCCCTTGATTCATTAATCCTGTGAGAATTAGTGTTTGTAACCATGTCTCTTACAGCATTTGTAGTGATGTTTCTTGTTCTGAATTGAGGATTTGGATTAAAGACTATTGGATGGTTTGTGTCCATTAAAGTGGACAGACCATAGTCATAAGCTTAAACCTAATCCTTGAATTAGATTTATTTCTCTTACATCTGCGCTGGTAGCCAGATGAAGATTGGATCATCTTTCAGTTGAGCTGCAGTCATTCTCATTAGATTTCAAGGACCAAATCAAAGTCAGATATTATTTCTCCATTTTTTATAAGTTTACCTCAAACGTTCCCCCAACTCGGATCTGGATCATTTAGTTTAACTTTTACTTTTATCATTTAGTTAATGTGACAAATTCAACCTCCCATCTTATGTGCTTTCTAGATAGGATAAGAGGCTAGATCTGGAGGTTTATCTTAAATTTTAAATCAATTCCCTGTGGACGATCTTTTACTCACTTACATTAAAAACTTGCTACAATTGGCCCTGATCTTGCAGGCTAATTATGTTCTCTCTGTGCTGATATTTTCTTATTCTTTTTAATATTCAGTACAATGCATCATTTGCAAGTATGTTTTCCAAACACAAATAAATCATGTACACTTAGAACAACAACAATCACACATAATAAAAAAAAGAAAAGAGAAGAGGCATCACATATAATAAAAAAAAAAAACAAGCATTACATAAAAAAAAAAGAGAAAGGGGAAGAGAAACAACAAAACAAAAGAAGAAGCATAGGCCTAAGGAACCACATATAATAAAAAGAAAAAAAAAAAAAATAATAAATTAAGAGAGGAGAATAGGCCTAAGGAATCACATATACTGAAAAAAAAATGCACTGCAAAAAGGAAGAACACCAAGCATTTCAAACCAAAAATGAGAGAAAGAGAAAAGTAACAAAAAAATACAAAAAAAATATATATATGTGCACTAATCCAAAGAAAAAAAAAAAATAAAGCAAACAAAAACAACAAACAAATAAGAACAAAGATGATGAGGGTGTATAATAATAATATGATAATGGTACAATAAAAAAAAAAGAAAGAGGATGATGATGAAGAAAAAAAAAAAGAGGAAGAAGAAAGAGAAAAAGCAAAAGAAAAGAGCATGAGCACAAAGAATCACATATACTTGAAAAAAAAGAAAAAAAAAGGACATCAAGCAATATGCAAATAGAAGGAACATCAAGCATTATCAAAATTCAAAAAGGAGATGAAAGAGGGGTTGATGATTACCTTCAATGGGAAGAGAAATAGATCCAAAAATCGGCGGCAAATGAACGTCTTTTGATCCGCACACACAATAGAACTCAATAAAAATCAAATGCCAAAACCCTAAGGGGTTGGCCCAGACTTGAGAAAGAGGGAGGGAAGAGGATAGAGTTTGAAAGGGGGGGTCCCTTTTGTGCTCGGGCGCGGGCAGTTTTAAAACTGCCAATTTTGGTCAGGCGTATATAATATATACGCTTGGCCATTTTTTGCTATAGATTTGCCGGGCATATATATTATATACGCCCGACCAGAAATGGCAGTTTTAAAACTGCCCGGCCCTTTTTCGGCTTTGAGGCCCGACGAACCCCCCTGTATGCTATGGACCAAGGCCCGGTCCCTCTTAAAAGCCCACGCACCATCAAGTGATGGTGCACGCATCCCCAAATAGCCCTTCGAGCTCTTTTCGATTGGCCCAAAGGGACCATGCTACAATAAGCAGATCTAGATCTGCAAGCACCCGCCAAGTGCTCCCATAAAATCATGAAATCATAACAAAAAAAAGGAGAGTTTTACAAAAAAGGAGAGAGAAAGAAATAATTCGCATAAAATAACAAAAAAAAAAGAGAGAAGAAAAAAGAAAAAAAAAGATCCTGAAGCACAACACTAGTTCTCAAAAGAGCGTCGCAGTGACGGTTTGCGTCGCTCCGAGAACCGTGTTAAATCAATTCAGAATGATTGAGTTCACCCGAAAACTCTCGAACCCTATTTTACACATGGACACCCCATAACTGATCCGGCAGGCGAATGAACTCATCCATCACCGGCCGCTCCCGTGAACGTACACCTAGCCCTAGATCTTCCCCAACAGGAGGTAATACCTGCTCCGACAGGCGAACCAAGGACCTATCACCAGAATACGCACGTCCTTAAGGTATATCAACATGGCAAGTTGATCCGCCTAAGGATACTTGCAAGAATAAAAACTGTTTGAGAATGATCAAAGTCTCGAACCGACATGTGTAAAAAAAAAGAAAAGAAAAAAAAAGAAAAAAGGAAAGAAGAGAGGAAATAACAATCTGTTATCATGTAAATCCTGAGAAGGTTGACCCCACCTTCCAAGCTTCGGCTCTGATCTTCCACCTTCTAATCTATGATTGACCAAGAGTGCACCCAACTTCAGACCATTCGAAAAGTCTATTATCAGTTGAAACTGACCCATCAAAAATGAAATTATAACCAACCAAACTATGTGCAAACATACAGACCGAAGGGCTCATTCCCTTTTATTTTCTTTTACATAGGCTTAAAACCTGTATAGGTACGGTGTCCTTATTGAATGTACGCACTTGCGTTTGGGTATCCACAGGATGGTCATTTGTCCTTGAAAATTGTACCTTAGGGTCGAGGCTTCCGTTCGCGCCTATTTACTGCTTATCGCCCTTGATGGGTGTCTGTCTGTGCATAGTTAGTAAGATATGATTTCATTAGGGATGGAGGCTAGAATTAACCATCTCTTTCGACGGATGTTTGATCTTGGCCCGATCTTTTTTAGCTTTATCTCAAGTTAAGGCACTCCGGTTCATGTGAATCGGGAGCACCTCGCCATCGGAACGGGCACATCCCCAAAGTGCACCCATCCCCGGTGGAGTGCACGCATTCTTAAAGCATATCAACTAACATTTGATCCACTTAAAGAGTTGTGCAAGAATCAAATTTTCAGAGGTCCTTAAGCTTTGCTTAGAGGCCTCGAAATAAAAGAAAAGTAAAAAAAAAAAAAACACACACACAAAAATTACTCTGAAAATGGGCATGCATTCCCAAAAAGTGTTGCGACACCAATATTCACTCCACTCGGGTAGATCATGCTAAAGCAACCTCGAGGTTGATGGGTTTGCCTAAAGACTCCGAGCCTTACCTAGGTAAGGGCACCCGTGGCCAATCCAATGGAGCTGTCAATACCCCATAGGATTGGACACATTCGTAGGCCTTCGCTTTGTGTACTTCGCGTCGATCCCGAAGCATAGATCGATCACTCCGTTTCATGGAGTTGTCTGGTTCAGATTAATACTCAATATCACAAATCTATAATTTCCCTCAGGAAATGGACGATATCCCGGCTAGCGAGCTTACACTTTCTGTGATCATCGCAGTTATGTCCAGTAATGTCGCAATGCGCTTGGGGACTATTAGCTTTGAGGTATAGATGATATCCCGAAATGAGAGGGCTTACGTACACTCACCATCAACATGAATGTTTGAGAATTTAGTTGAACCAGGCGGACCCATCAAATGTGCCTTGGACCTCCTCAGATGTCTCTTGTCTTTGGCATCCGATCATTAGTGATAGAATAACAAAGAGGGGTATCTGTAGACACCCAAATTCGGCCCAAGGCTCGATCTGTCTGTACTCCGGGAAAGATGCACCCCTGTGCTTCCGATGGCACCCCTAAACCCTTGGGAATCTATCTATACCTTTAAGAATCACCTAAAATCTATTAGAACCATTCCCCCAACCCTTAGAGATCACCCCTAAACCCTAGGATCCCTTCCCAGACTCAACTTAAACCCTTCTGAGCATTTGATGAGAGGAGAGATATAAATTTTTATACAAACTACTGCTAAGGATGAGCCATATACCATTGGAAAGAGGACTTCTCCAGCATTCTAACGAGCCAAAGATCACCCAATTTGGAGTTATGGATCAAAAGTTATGGCCGATTGACGTTTCACATAAAATGATAACTTTTGCTCAGGCGTATGTATTACATACGCTCAGCCAATTTGGCCCGAGTTTGGTCAGGCGTATGTATTATATACGGCTAGCATTTTTAGGCCAAATTTGGCCGGGCATATATAATACATACGCCCAGCATGGGAGGGGCCACCACGGGCACCCATCTTCTCAGATTCCCCCTGGTTTTCATGAATTTCACTGTGCATAAGCTGGGCGCATGTAATATATATGCCTAGCTTAGCTACAGTATTTGTCATTAAGTGCTCGAATTTCCTCCATCTGGTTTAACCCTTTGACCATCCCCTTGGTTAAGGTGGGTGTCTTAAGGTTGGTTGCACCCCCTTTGAGCTTATTGGAAACTCTTAAGTCACCCATGGTCTCACCCCATCATCCGCCTTTGAAACCAATTTTTCAAACCCCTCGGATCCTAAAAACCTAGAAAACCTTAGATGGAGGATTACCTAATTGCTAAACCAATTAGCCCTTAAGTAACCCTCTAACCCACCTCTTCTCTATAAATAGAGAGGCCCGCCTCTTCCCAAAAGGGTTGAAAAAATCAAGGTTGAAAAGATTAGGGTGAAAGCTTGAGTTAGGAGAGAGAGAGCCCTAGTGAGAGAAAGTTTTTTTCTTATTTCTTCAACCAGAATCCCAGCATGCATAGATCATCCTTTTCAACCCTTTTCAACCATTAGATCACCTCTTTTAGTTAATGCTTAGTCCCTAGCTTCATCCTCACACTTCCTATCTACCGAATCCTAGCATTAGAGCCTATTCCTCTACCGTTGAAGCCACTTAAAGCCATCGAGAGCACGCCAAAGTGAAGGTCTTCCACGGTGCAACAAGGGCCTGTGAGTTCCGGCTCACCCCTCTCTTCCTCTACCTTCTTGGTGTTTCCTCCGTCCAAGGATTCAAGCCATTACACCGTCGAAATTTCGGTTTGGTTCAAAGCTTGATAGGACCATATTGCCTGCGGGCAAGGGGAAACTCTGCCCATTTGTTTTCATTTTGGCCATAGATCGAGACCGCTATGTGCGGGTTGATCGGGTGCCTAAACCCTTCCCGATCGATAACCGAAGCCCCTACCCTAGAGCCTTTGGCAAAGACCGGTAAATCAGAGTCATATTTAGCATTTCGGTGCTCAAAATATCAATTTAAAGGTTTCCCTGGTCACCAAAAGCTCCAGTGGCGACTCTACATTTTATTCGATCGTGAGTGCATCGTGGTCACGGGTTCGAGAGGATCCATGCTTGCACACTATCGAAAGCCTACCTGAAGCGTAAAAGGAACCTATCGAAATGGTTCTCCAACCTATCAAAGGCTCCTTCAACCTATCGAAATGAAGATACTGGAACTGAACCTATCAAAGGATGCTTAAGCCTTTCGATAGGAATGGGAACCAACCTATCGGGATGATGACACACAAAGCTGAACCTGTCGAAGAGGACCACTGGACCTATCGAACTACTCAGCCAACCTATCGAATACTCCTTGAAGCTTCAAAGAGAGAACTCATCCTATCGGTACCTATCGAAGAGACCAGGGAACCTATCGAAAGGAACTATAAGCTTACATTTAAGCTGTCGGAAGCTTCTCCAACCTGTCGAAATTGTATGCTAAACTTCTCAGAAACTACGCTATGCACACGCTGAGACTTGGTGACCTGTCGCATGCAATCCTAGGCACTTTAGAGTCCAGCGCGACGTTCTGGAAGATGCCCTAGAAAGCCCTAACCGACCCATGTGCTTTAACAGAACTCTAATAAACTCTGACAACCTTCTAGAAGGGATTTTTGGCGGAAAAAATAGAGGAGAAAGCTATATATTGAGATCCCCAATTTCCATTAGGGGGGATCGAATTTTTAAACAATTTCCTGGAGATCAGAGCTTGCAACGAGATTCCATTTTCCCTCCTTTAGCCCAACCATGGTTGGCTAAATCCCTAGGAGTAGCAAAGGGTGAGTTAGATTTGTAATTGGGTAAGGTTAAGAGTGTTGCTGGGGTTAATTATTACACAGACTACAGATCTGAGAGTATTCCATTATAAGAGTAACCTTGTTTGCAATGTAAATATTGTTCTCAATGCTTTAATTAAATCTAAAGCTCTTTTGATGCCTTTTGGTGCTCGATTGGATTTGTGTAGAGGAGTTGCTTGATCAGCTCACCCACTTAACTGGTAGACCTCTTGGATGTCATCTGAATGCCCTGGATCTGATATGCTTATAATTTCTTGCGTCTGTGACCTAGAAATTACAGCATCTGTAGTGGTTTTAATTGTTCTAATTGAGGCTCTGGCTTTGTAGGAGATCTCCAGGATGGCCTGTGACCATTAGAGTGGACAGATCATAACCTTAAGGTGAATATGAGATCAGGCCTTAACTGGATTCATCTGCTGCAATCCATAGATTTGATAAAGCCTATAATGGTCTATGACCATTAAAGTGAACTGATCATAGCCTTAAGGCCAGGTTGATCCTGTGATTTGAAGTGGAATTTATACCCTGCAGCTGTGCTTGTGGACAGTGCCTGTGGCCAGCCGAGGGACTTGTGTGCTTTTGAACCCCTATAATATGCTTAGCTCAACCTGATTGCAGTGAAGACAATCTCCAAGCAGTTCTTCTCCATTTTCTGAGTTTTTAAACCATCCATCTGCAAGATCTGAGGCTCTAGATTCGATCCAAAATAATCTGCATTTTATTTATAGTTTAGTTCAAGTGACAACTCATTTCAAAACTCACCCCTGTTTTTTAACTAAAGTAGAGATAGCTAGGGTGCCAGATCTCTTACAAATCTGGAGATTTATCATATTTCTAACCAGCTTCCCTGTGGATATTCCCTTACTTACCATTCTTTTTAAACTTGCTACAAAGGACCCTGTATCTTGCAGGTCTGGGATATTTCAGATGTGTTGGATCCGTCTCTGTTTTCTCCTGATTTTTACATCATAAATCAGCACACTGGAAGTCCCCAACACCCCGTCTTCTTCTTATTTTTGGTATATTCTAATGGTGGACGCTGGCCAGTAGAGGTGACACGGAACTCTTGCCACCAGTTTTTGAACTTAAGCAAATTCCCTTAAAATTGAACTGTAAAAGTGAACCAAGGGACTGAAGTAATTTATTCTCATGAGTAGCTTTTACAAAAGGGGAGAATTTTAGGTAGCGATATACCCGTCTCGCTTCTAAGTAGAGCGGCATCCCTAGTGGTGATGATCTCGATAGGAACCACCCCATCCAGTATTTGAGAAGACGCTTGCGTCGAAGGTATATCGGGTGGGTGACTGATCTTGTTACTTAGCCCTATAGAGAGCGTGTTAGCGGTACCGAATCAGCCTTGTATCCTTTAGGCACGGTAAGGAGGGACCTGAAAAATAGAGAAAAAATAGTCCCTGAAAGTATTACTTCCAACAACCCAAAATCAGCCCAACTCAGATCTGCAATCTGGAAAAAGTATATATTTTAAGCTGTGCGAACATCCATTGTACACATAGGTAAAATTCCCAAAATTTTGCTCATCCGTACATCCATTGTATGTATACCTTAAATTTTGGAAAATTTGCTCATGCATACATCTATTGTACGCATAGATGTACGCATGGATGTCCGCATAGCTTAAAATCATAGAAGTTTGCTCATGCGTGCATCCTTTGTATGCATAGTTTAATTTCTGTTGTCTAGATTCAGGGCCTTTTTAGCATAGTTCCCTGAGCTCCCCGCTTAGTGGTTTTAATACTCCAGATAAATCCCACTCTTGACACCCAAAATGCCCTCGCCGGTAAAGAGAGTGTTAATCACTAATTTATGCCACTTTCCACCTCCTAACCTAGCCTTTGATAGACCTTTGAGCTATTTAATAATTATTTTTTAAGTGTGATTTTGTAGCTAGCAATAAACTGCAGCTTAGTGCAGCAATCCATCATTTGTGAGCCAAGAAGAAAGAATTTTGGGACAAACAGTGGAGCTGATGGGAATTACAGTGAATGCACCATGGTGGTTCACACCATATGGGCTGTTTAGCATGCCTTGGGGCCCTAGAAATCCTGTAGAGAGAGGGAAAGTGTACCCAAGTACAATGGAGTGCTGCAGCAGATTGTATAGACAGCTGAGCTAGCAACCAGCTTCAACATTTGAATCTCGAGCTCTTTATAGCTGCTGCACTACACCATTTGAGCAGCTCTATACAAGTTGAGCAGCAAAACTGCAGCTCAATCATTTTATTTTTGCTGCAAACCAGTAGCTCAAGTGGCACATTACAACAAACATCACCTTCAACACACTCAAGTCAAGTAGCTGCCGAGCAGAACTGCAATCTATAGACATGAAGAGTGGAGCAGCAATGAACCTGTCAGGCTGCAGTTTAAAGCTTTAACTCCAACCTCGAGCAGGCCAGCAGCTGCTATGGCTGATGCCATGTCAAGCTGCAGTTTATAGCTGCTGCATTCTATTTGTCGAGCAGCAAGCTCATTGAAGTATAAACCATACAAGCTGCATAACTGCTGCTTTGGAGCACTCGAGCAGCTGCATTAAAAGCCTCACATTTATCTACTCGAGCAGCTCAAGCAAACTGCAGCTACAACACTTCAATGACAAGCACTCTCGAGTGGATCTGGAGTACTTTAGCGGCTGAAACAACAGCTACTCAAGTGCTTTATTGCAGAAACTAGGTTGTCGAGCAGCTGCAGCTCTGAAGCCAATCATCTACTCGAGCTGCCCTTGCTGGAAAATTAGCTACTCGAGCAGTTCATTGCTGAAACCAGGCTTTCGAGCACTTTAAATGCCTCAAAACCAACTAATCGAGCAGTTGGCTGAATCCATGCAGCCACTCGAGTAGTTTAGATTTTAAAAACTAGCACTCAAGCACTTTATAGCAGTTGAAATGATTCACTCGAGTGCTTTATTGCTGAAGAAATGCAACCACTCGAGCTGCAGCCTGAAGACAAGCATCCACTCGAGTAGTTCATAAGCCTGAATCATCCTGTTGAGATATTGTCGAGACCTCACGAGCTACAAACCTGAAGCCATATAGCTGTTGAGCAGTTTGTTGCTAAAACCAGGTCGTCAAGCACTTGCAAACGCTGGAGAACCATCCACTAGAGCTGTAGCCTGATCCTCACGAGTTGATGGCTGAAGCAAGAGCTACTGTCAAGCAGTTTATAAACTTTAAAATAGTCCACTCAAACAGTTAAGACCAGCCTCTCGAGTTACATTACTGAAGCTAACCATCTACTCGAGCTGCAACTGCTGCAACAACCTGTCGAGCTACAGATTTGAACCACTCGAGCTGTAGATCTAAAGCCAGCAGCTGCTGTCGAGCAGTTTATCCACTTAAAGCCCATCCACTCTAGCTGTAGCTTAATCCTCCCGAGATGGAACACCTGGAGCCATCACCTTCTCGAGCAGCTCTTACTGAAACAACACTCTCGCGCAGTTCAGGCTTCAAATCAGCCACTCGACCAGCCTCTCGAGCACTTAAATACCTAATTTTCATCCTGTCGAGCTGCTTCTTTATCCTGTCGAGAACCTGTCGTGCTGCTGCATATCCTGTCAAGAACTTATCGAGCTGCAGTGCTTGAAGCCTGTCATCCTCCCGAGAACCTCTCGAGAATTAATTTCTAAAGCTCATCTACTCGAGGCATGGGTTCCACCCTTCTCATTCAAACTTCAAGGGTTACTTTGGGATTCCACAGCACCTAGGGTACACATCCCAATGTACAAAGTTGTTCCCCACATCCCGAGGCAACATTAGGCTAAGAATGGGCCACGACAGCAGCTCCCAAAGGTTTGATTTCTGATTGGCCAAAGCATTTCATTGCCTCTTGGATTGTATATATAGTTGTAGGATGTTTTGTAAAAGGCATCCAGGATACTTAGAACTTGTGCTCATTTTAGGTTAAGGGTTTTCTTTCTTTTCTATTTTCTTCTTCTTTCCTTAGCTCAGCAGCCATATTGGGTTAAATCTTTATAGTAGCTAGGTTTATTTTGAGCTGTAATCTAGTATTGTAATAGCATTGTGACTAGTCATGGAGTCTTGCAAAGATTGCTGCCTTGAGGGCAAGTCATTGTAAGTTCTTCACATGCAATAGAAAACTATTTTTAATGCTTCTTTCAATCTATATTTATCTTATATTTTTCATTTAGATTTTTATGGGTTGTTTGCACCTATGGATGCATGAGCTTGTAGCCTTACAAACATAGTGGCTACAGTAGATTTATTATTTTAGTTTTAACCCCATGACTGGATCACATCTTTGGGATATTCTGTGACCATTCAAGTGGACAGAATATAGCCTTAGGATGAGTCTAGATCATAGGTCTGAGCTGGATTCTTTTTCTCTACACTTGTACTTGTAGTCAAGTGAGGGACTGCTGCAGATACAACTCCTCCTCTGTTTTACAGTACTATTTTCAATAAATAGATCTGGGGTTTTGTGGAGATTGCAGACTTGAGAGCTAGGTCATTGTAAACCTCTTTGTAGAAATGATCAGCTGATTTTAATGACTCATTCAATCTGTACGTTCTTGTGGTTTCCACTAGATCTTCATGAATTGAATGCTCCTATGGATACATGAGCTTGTAGCCTTGTAAACATAGTGTCTGCAATGATTTTCCTATTTCAACTTTATCCCCTTGATTTGATGAAGTCCCTGGGATATTTTGTGACTATTTAAGTGGACTGAATATAGCCCTAAGATCAGTTCATGTCTCTAGGTTAGGCTGAATTCTTCTACCTTGCACTTGTGCTTGTAGCCAAGTGAAGCATTGCTGTAGACTCAACTCTTGATCGGTTTTGCAGTGAAGTTTAGCCCATAGCTGTCTACTTCTCCACGATTATTTATTTATTTTATCAATCCATCTTCATTCTCTTTCACCCCCTTTCTTCTAATTTTGTTTTTAATTTTGTTTTTAGTTTAGTATGTGACACCCAAAAACACCCTATCTTTAAATTGCTTTCTAGTTTAGGTTTAGAGTTGCCAGATCTATAGCAGATCTAGAAATTTACTATTCCACTATTGTGCTTAGATCATCACTCCCTATGGGACAAATTCTTACTAATGAAAACTTGCTATAATAGCCTTGGATCTTATAGGACTGTGTGTTTATTTTGGTTCTTATGCTCTATCCCATACTTTTCTTCTCCTCTATTTCTTCCTTTGCCATTATTTATTTCTATCACTTTTTTATAATAAAAAGAACACAACCCAAAAAATATAACAAACAGAGAGGTCACCCTCTTATTAACTCTTCTGAGGGATCAGATTATCGTATGGATTTTCGTGCCTTTACATTGAACAAAGGATTTCCTTTGTTTCTTTCAAAGTGCGTCGGGATCTCGCCGTGGGAAGCATTCGGGGTGTGAAAGCTACCCGAAAAGAGAGTTCCAAGGCCCCGAAGAGCACCGCCGGAATAAAAGGAAAGGAAATTAAAATAATTCACTTTGAAAAGTCCAAACTTGTCCAAAAAAATTAAAAAATAGATATACAAAAAAACTAAAAAGAGAACCAAAGGAGAACTCATGGTGCCATAGCCACGGCATTGCCAAACCCACCCCCATCTCATAGGGAAAGGAGAAAGAAGGTTTTTGGGCCACACCCAAGGAATCCATACCCTACCCGCCGCCAAACCATGTCATGGGCGATTGATCCAACCATCTTTGACCCAGATTCATCCCCACCACATTCTCCTTCGCATTCCCACATGGAGGAGATACCCATCTCCGATTCCCCCATCCAATACCGATTTAATGTCACCGGACCATATGGTGCACCCATTTCTTCCTCCACCACTACCCAAAATCCACCATTTCCCATCCACCACCACTCAAAATTCACCCCATATTCCCTCCAAATTTCCACCTCATTTTCCTTCCACATCAACTAAAAATCCACCCCATTCTCCCCTCAACCAATCCAACTACACCCCATGTTTCCACATCTACCTGGGCTTCCCCAATCCACCCAAGCCATGCCCAAATTTCCCCCATCCGTTCCCCACATACACCCCACTTTCCCTCTACATCCAATCTAAATACACCACATTTTTTGACATCCACTCAAGCCATGCCCAATTTTCCCCAATTCACCCAAGTCATGCCCATTTTTCCTATACACCCCCCTCATCAGAAGGGCCATCCACATCCACCCCCTTACCCGATCCTATATCCATGATGGAGGACATGGTAAGAGCGTACACTGCATGGAAGGTTTCCCAAAGCCTTCCTAATCCATCATTAAACTCTCAACATACACTCCAAAATATCCATACCTCATTCCCCCAAAACACCAACCTCAATCAACCACCCATAATCCATACAACCCAAGGCTCATGGAACCATTCTAGTGGGCCTCAAAGGCCCCATGTCCAATCCCAAGCCCATGCACTCAAACTCAAGGGCCATATTTCCAAACCCACCACAATTCCCCCAATTCCCCACATATATCCACACCCAACAAACCCCCATTCCCCCATTCCCCCTCAAACGATAAACCCATCTCATCCAATCCCTCAAACTTACATGAGCCACATTCATCGACATTTCTCATACCCAACCCAATATGGGAATCCATCTCATGCTATCAACTATCCCTAATTCACCCATCCTCTTACCTCCTAACCCAATCAACAAAATCCTCACCAAGCACAATGCCCTCACCAGGCAGCCACCCAAAATTTGCAACTCACCCATTGACTTGTCGATTATGATGTATATATTTTATATTAAATTCAAGTCTTAACCTATTGCAAGCGTACAATAGAAATTATAGTATTAGCATAGGATTGTTCCCATGAGGAAGTTCATTATCTAATTATTTTTTTAGTTTTATCTTTTATTCAAATCCTTATCTTTAAAAACTTTTATTTATCTTTAAGATTTAATCTACTAGAGAAATATGAATAAAAGAATGGTTTTCTAATCTAAAATGTATAAACTAAATCCTAATCCTCCTTCAGATTAAGGTCATCAATCTTAATCTTTAGTTTTCGGATATTTATGAAAATAAGTAGTACCGTTACACTATATTTCTAGTCTCCTAGCATTGGGCGTCAATCAAGTCTAAGATTCTATCAACACAGATTTAATCTAATCAAGAACTTCCTAAAATCTGGGCATCAATCAAACCTTACAAAATTGAAGATGGAAAAGTAAAATCGTTACACTAATCTGCAAATTCTAACCTGAGTCATCAATTCAAATCAAAACTTGGAGATGTTTACAAAGAAAATAAATCTAAACTAAAAAGTAAAGTAAAATATATCCTTCACCCCTTAACCGAAGTCGTCAATTGTTCCTAAGAAACTACAGATATCTACACTAACCTTTAGCACTCAATCACAGTCGTCAATTACTCTTGAGAAACTTTTAATATTTAATCCATTCTAACTATTTTACACTACTTTGATCGGAAGAAACTCCAACCTCAAGTGTCAATTGATGCTGAAATTTTTTGATGCTTATTCCTATGCCGAGCTGTTAGTCACTGATTTTTACCATTTTATGCCCCTTAAACCTGGCTTTTGCTAAGCCTCAGAGTATTTAATGATAACATTTTAGATTGTTTTGTAGTTTAGAAATAAATCTGTAGCTATCCATGTTTATGTGCTAAGAGGAGGAGATTAAAAGCAACCAAGTGCTTCAACCTACATCAGCAGCTGTATACAATTGTGTGGTTCAGTATATTCAAGCAAGCAACTATCAAGAACCTCAAAGGTGAATATTTTAGGCTATGAAGCAGATCTAGACAGATTAAAAGTTTCAGCTGTGGGCAAACTTGGGCAGGACAGTGTAGCAGCTTACATTCAAGATGAGTGCAAATATCCTAGCTGTGCAAGCCTTGAAGACATCATGATGACAACTATGTACACACTTGGGCAAACTCAGCATCAGCTGCAGCTCTGCACACATTAATGTAGCCATGTGAACTCCCTTCCATAGCAGCATACTAAGACAGCTTGGGGTCATCACTTTAGCTGCAACAATACTTCAAAATGGCAGCAGCAATTTACTCAAGCTCTTAAGAGTTGCAACAAGGAAGACTGTGCGGAATTAAAGCTTACTCCCTAGCCAACCTATCGATCTTTAGAGCTCTTAATCTCAGCGCCTATAAAAGAGTCCAGCTCCCCAAATCAAATGCATTTCATCTTGCCGACTGCAGCAAGAGGAATTTCAGTTCCTATCGAGCAATCCATGCATTGCACCATCAAACCTCTCGAGCTGCAGTCCATGCATCAGCCTACCTGTCAAACTACTTCCAGCAGATTTAGCACCTATCGAGATCCATCAGCATCCTATTGAGCATATTAAGTGCACGCTTAATACCTGTCGAGCATGCCAACTTCCTTCAAGCTGCTGCATCCTCCCATCCAACCCGTCGAGGAGTTCCTTTGCACTTCAAACCTGTCGAGTTTCAGACTAGCAAGCTTCAAAACTTCCTATTATACCTATCGAGCAGATCTTCAGCCCAGCTCTAGAACCACTCGAAGAGTGCAACACTAACCCATTGATCTTGTCGAGCTTGGAACTCTAGCTAGCCAACCTCTCGTATGGCTTGGCATTCAATGCACACCAACCTACCGACCATTTAAAGTTCAAACTTGTCGACATCTTCAGCTAGCCCTGCAGTTCATCCTCTCGAGAACTCCAGCTCCCTACTTAGCCATCCTCTCGACCTTCTAGCCTTTCAATCCATAAACTTGTCGACTAGCTTAGCAACTACAGGTGCAACCTCTTGAAAAGCAATGAGTTACCTTCAGGCAACCTCACGAAAAGGACCTTTGTAACCTCTATATTTCAGAGCCTCACGGCATCTTCATTGGAGCATAGTAGATCCTGTCGACCTATGCTCAATCCTCTCAAGTTCTTCAGTACAGCTCCAGCCAACCTCCCACTAAACGTCTCGAAATGCAACTCTCATCCTCACCATAACTTACCTAGAGCTGTTGGGTTTTTAGCTGAACCTCAGAACCCATCGAGTAGCAGATCCCAACCTCTCGAGCATTTCAACTCAGTAGCTCCATTTCAGCAAACCATGTTGCAGCACCAATCCACCAACTTCTTTAAACCTTACCTGAGCTCCAACCCTTCACTCAACCAACCTATCGAGATCTTGTCTTTAGCAACCTCTAACCTCTCGAGTAGATTGGCATGCAAAGATCAAACCTCTCACTGCTGAAACTACAAATTTTTAATGACCATTGATCTCAACTTGTCAAGCTACAATCTAGTCTTCATTTCTGCACTAATCTAGCTCGGGCCCCATCTACATTGAGCTTTAAACATCAAATTAATGAGGTTACTTCAGCTATAGCCATTCGATTAAAAAACTTCAAAACCTCAGCAGTTTAGAAAATCGGGTTTCATTTGGGGACTGTTTTGGTAATAAACAACAACATAGTTATTTTGGGGCAGCCAATAGGATGATGAGGTTAAATTGGGACATTCTCAAGCAGTTGGGGTTCATTAGTTATAGCAATCATTTGAGGTGTGCAGTTTGAAATATCAATGGATAGCAAGGGCATTTTCGAGAACTCCAAGGCATAAGAGAAGGATGCACATGGGTAATAACTGATTTTCAAATCTTTGGTGGGAAGCAAATTATTTCAGCTGAGCACAAAAGAATTGGATCCCTCTCTTCTCTCTGATTGGTTGGAATGCTAAAATAGGGATTAGCATACATTGAAATCAAACTCTCTCCTCTGATTGGCTGCAATCCAAAGCACTTGGATCACTGCATGTGTATAAATAAAGCTCCTTGTTGCTATAATTTCTCAGTAAGGAATCCATAGAATAACTTTGGTTCTCCTTAGCTCATTTAGGTTTAGTTTAACTTTTTTTTTCCTTTTTCTCTTCCCCCTTCTCTCTCTCTAATCCAACCTGTTGGATTAGATCTAGATAAGCAGTTCAGATCTGAGGTTCAGAGTTGTAAATTGAGAGGTTCAAAGCTTTGTTAATAGATTGGATGTTGTACATATTGCAGATTTGAGGACAATAGGACTATAAGTTGTGTTATTACAATGTAATTGTGGTTTTCAAAGTTGATTATGATCTAAAGATTACTTTTTGGTATTTGATTTCCCTGGATTAGATATCCTTGTGGATGCTTGAGCTTGTAGCCTGGCACCCACAACATCTGCAATAGCTTATTTGTTCCAATCAAGATCCTTGAATTAAAATAATCTCTGGGATGATCTATGACCATTCGAGTGGACATATCATAGCCTTAGGATTGCTCCAATTATTTGGTTAAGATTAGATTCTTATACCTTGCATCTGAGCTTGTAGCCAGATGAAGGATTGTAGCAAATCTTTCCTATGCATTGCCTTTGATCCATTCGATTTTCAGTAAAGACCAAAATCCCTAGCTGCCTATTTCTCATCATTTTCTATTTTATTTTACCATCCATCTTTCTCCATCTTTTAAACTTAGTTTTATATTTTAGTTTTGTAAATATTAGATCTAGTGACAACCGAAAAGCTCTCTTTCTTCTTAGATTAGGCTAGAATTGCCAGATCTGTAGCCAGATCTGGAGGTCTACTATACACCTCTTAGGTTTTAGATCGCTACTCCCTGCGAGACAAACTTTTACTTATTAAAACTTGCTACAAATGGACCTTGTATCTTGCAGGTCTTGGATAATTTTAGTTGCTGATTCCATCCCCTATTTTACTTTGATTTTAATTTGTTTCATCACACACACACACAAATAAATCAACACTGAAATATCTGCAACATGAGCTCTCTTATTTATAGATCATAAGGGGTCGGTTTACAAAGATCTAATTCTAATAAAATAAACTACTAAAAATAAAGGATTCCTAATATAACTCTAATTCCTAATTTTATTCTTCCTTGCTTTCTTTAATTGATGCGCTTCTAGAGTATTCTTTAAATAATAGCAGCAGAGCCCTTCGGATTTAATCTTCATCAATCTTCTCAGATCCGTGGTTGGTTAGTCTTCTAATTATAGAAGACTTCTGAAAATATGCATGGCGGTGATAGATCTCATGTTTCGCAGCAGTGAGATCTTCATTTTTATTTTTAGGAAATCATTCTTTGTGGAAAATCGTAAATCATGATTTTCAATTTTTAGTAGGCTTTCAGCTAACGATTCTTCGCTTTCTCTTGTATCATCTTTACTTAATACAACTTCTCTTTAGAGAATCATAAATTAGGATTTATCTCTTCTTAGTATGTTCTTTTACACAATCGTAAAACACGATTCTTCATTTCTTTTTAGGCGAAGATTTGTCTTTTATGTTCAATCGTCTTTTTACTACATTTTGAGTTCATTTTAACTAAGATTAACACTTTTTAAACACCCCCATTTTGCCCTCTCAGAGTATATAAGCTTGTTCGGTCATCCTTTGACCTCGACTGTGACTCTTTGGAAAGGACTTACCTTCTCCAAGGGTTTTGAAAGCCTAATGTAGGACCATATATTGAAATAATAGTATATGGCTGAACACAAGCTAAAACAATAGCTCTGTGGCTCAGCTCCCATGACCATAAAGGTAGAGACCATATACTAAAACAATAGTATATGACTAGACACAAGCTAAAACAATAGCTTTTTGGCTCATACCTCATAATCCCAAGGCGGGAACTATATACTGAAATAATAGTATATAGCCAAAATGCAGGCTAAAACAATAGCCTTGCGCCTTGGACCAGACCCATACCCGGGACAATCCCGAATTACACGCATGAAACCATGTGCACAATTTGATTAAATGCCACACCACCAATGCTCAATTAGTCCTCGTCAGACCAAACTTCCCTTCCTTTTGACCGCCTTGAGACCCGATCGCGCACCCTAACCAGTGCGTGCAAGTGATTATGTGCCCAAACGCTGGCGTATAATTGGTCAGTTTCAGACCTGGTCTCTAACTCCCTAGACCACCAAAACTCCACAATTAAATGTAGTTAGCATGGCATTTAATTAGATTATCTAACTGAGCGTATGCATAATTAGTCTAATCGGACTAGGGGCGGATGCCCAGTGAGCGATCGATCGATCCTTTGAGATCAACGACTCAAAGTGGTTAGCGCGTCTGGTGCACAACTCAGTTAAGCACCATGTATAGGGCACGTAATTAAAGTTGATCGACTGTTTAAGCGCACCCCACAGGGTGCATAATTAGTAAAATATCTATAAATAGACCTCCTTACCTCAACCCCAAAGGACACAACAACGACTTCAAGATTCGAGTTTCGAGCTCCTCGCCCTCAAGCTTAGGACTTCGAGATTCTTCTCTACAGCCCCGGCCTTAGGTATAATTTTCCTTCTAGTTTTTAATTCTAGTTCTAGTTCTTAGCTCTTAGTCCTTAGATCTCCGATTTTAACTATTATTTTTTATTTTCAGCGTTAGACCGTAACACCTTTTCAATTCGATTGTTTAATTTACTAATTTAAACCTTATTTTCACCCCGAAATCTCAACTTTCAGTCCTATCATTAATCTCTGGTTCTAGTTCTTAGTTTCTAGAATCAGTCCTTAATCATATGGTCTGATTTTTCTGATTTTGGTCCCGATTCCAGTCCTTAGATCTTAAGTTCCACTCTTAATTTACCAATTTCTTATAGTTCTAGACTTTAAAAATCGCGATTTATAGTTTAGCTTTCAATTTCTAGACCCAAAATTTAATCCATAATTATAATCCAAAAATCATTGACTTTTCAATCCAAAGTTATCGTCTTACAATTCAAACTCAGATTACTTTAATCGTTAGACACCAGATTTGCCCAAGAGAGCTGACAGAGGGTACCCGAGAACGGGGCTGATCCTCCTTACCATAGCGGGCCAAAACCCCTTTTTTTAAAATTTTCAGTAAAATTAGTAGAATTTTTTTAATTAAGTAGAGTTTTAATAAAATTAGTATATTTAATTTAATTAGAGTTTCAATAGAATTAGTATATTCCTAATTAGTTTTCATAGGATTAACACATTTTGCATTCCTAGTAGTATTAGGAAACTTAATTAACTAAAATACGATTAGGACATTCAAATTAATCAGATTCCTAGTGGGATTAGGAGAGTTAACCAGTTAGATCTCTAATAGGATCAACATATTTAAATGAATTAGACTCCTAGTAGGATTAGGAAACCAAACTAATTAGACCTCTAATAGGATCCAAAGACTTAATTAATTAGACACCTAATAGAATTAGGAGACTTAATTAATTAGACTTCTAATAGAATTAGAATGCTTAAAATAATTAGATTCTGGTAGAAGTAAGACAGTAGAAATAATTAGATTTCTAACAGAATTAGGAGAGTTAATCAAATTGAAAGCAAAAGACCAAAAAAAAGAGCTAAAGTTAGGATAACACCAGGAATCCTATGCATAACCAGACTCCTAGTAGAATTAGGAGACCAAAACTCATTAGAACCCAAGCAATAAAAGAGAATAGATTATCTAGATACCCGAGGACCCAGTCATGCTGACGTTGGTCGGCCGACGATTCATTAAAGAAGAAACCTGCACCTCCTCACAAGTGTGATTAGTGACGTGTTGCAGCGTCGATAAATATCTGTAGCTGGCAATCGCAATGAACCAGATATTTTTGCCTTGAATTTACCTCTTTAATCTTAGCACTTATTATTCTCTGATTCACTACTCCACCACCCATCGCCAGAGTCCACTTGAGACTGAAGTGGGCCACTCTTTCCAAGGACCGAAAGGAACTCAAAAAAAGTGCGTACCAACAGACTGGCGATCGCAATGGGACCTCTTATTGTCAAAGTCACTCTTGCCTAGATACTTAGTTTTATTTTATAGTTTATGTTCTTTTTTCATAACCAGTAGTGAAAAAAATATAAAATAATAATAAAAAAAATGAAGAATATATGAACCTCCGCCAAAGACTCGAGATGTCCGGAATAAAGAAATTGCAGTTAGGAGGCCCTCCGCTATGGGGATACCATGATAATCCCATATACGAGGAAGAGTCACCCCACGATTCAAACCAGCAACCTGAGATTAACATGGCCGGTGACCAAGAGAACACCTTTTCTACCCCGAACCCTAGTAGAGGGGAGAGCAGTAATGGACAGAACTTCACGGCCCGATAAATCATAGAGCTCAGTATTTAGAGAATATAAAAAGGAGATGATGATGTTGAAGAACTACTCCGAGGATTGGCCGCCGCATATGAGATGGTCAAGGGATGAGAAGTTTTAGATGAATAAGAACGACGAGAGAGAGAGAGGTCACCACCTACGCCAAGCACGATATCGGCCCACGCGTCACCTCTAAGACTAGCCGCTCGCACCCTCTTCAATGACAATTCACAAGACAGAGCTCACTTGCGAACTGCCCAAAGAGACACCACTGTAAGAGTCAAAGATCTCCCTAAGATGCTTGACGAATACATGGCTAAGAGGGAACACCCTGGCCTCTCATTCGAATTCGATAAGTTTTATTGAGAACTCAAATTTAGCTTATCGGCAGGATTCAAACCGCCAAAATTCAACAAGTGCAATGGTACTAGGAATCCAAATCATCATCTAGCCCTCTTCTGTAATAACTGCGGACCCATACGCCATAATCAAGGACTTCTCATCCACTATTTCCAATGGTCATTAGAAGGAGAATCTCTAGACTGTTTTGCCGGACTACCACTACATAAGATAGATATGTTCGATGATCTGGCCGGTCAATTCCTCAACCAGTACAAACATCTAATCCTGGAAATGGTCAGCCGCAAAGTAAGAATCTGATGAAGAATTCACTGATTTTGTTACTAGATGGAGGAAACTTGCTGCCAGGACTGGCACCTCAATGAAGGAGAAAGACTCGGTCATCATCATCATCGACAACACTAGAGAGCCCTTAAAAAGCGCACTAGTTATAAGTGACTACCCTGATTTTATAGCACTTCATTCTCGAGTCTCTCGTATGGCGTGACACATTAAAGGCAGAGACCTCGCCCTGTCCATAGTCACATCAAAAGCAGGCTCTTTAGACGAATCGAAGTTGAAGAATAATAAGAAAGCATCGCAAACTGAGCAGGTTAATACCATCGCCAATCAAGGACAAAACTTCAGAAATGGAAGCTTTCAACCAAGGAACTTCTGCCATAACCAAGGCCAGCAACGATACACAAATCAGAACTAGGGCCAAAATCAATAGTGATATCCGAATCAAAACCAAGGCCATAATCAAAATCAAGGGCAATATCAGAATAGGAACCAATATCCCAACACTTACCAAAACTAGAATACGACACAAAATCGGCCTGCTAAGATGGGAACACTAGAGGCCCCTACCAGCCAAGACGGGAACACTACCCTCCTTTGCCTGATACCATTCTCAACATTTTCTATCTCCTCAATACCTAAAACCTCCTTAGATTCCAACAGGAATGACCCCGACCTTGGCCAATGAATCTAGATTATAGTAAATACTGCACATTCCATCGATATGCGGGGCATAATCTGGAAGACTATTGGGTCCTGCGAGACATAATCTATGACATGAACGATCAAAACCAAATTGACTGGGAAGTGCTTAGGAACTCTAACCCCAACAATAGTCAACCATCGCAGAACCTAGAAATTATTAACAATCCCATGCCAAATCACAACCAATATAGGTCAGCCCACGTCACTACGGTAGACCTCCCCGGTCGACCCTCTTTCCAGCCTTCCACCTTGGTCACCCACCTCCAATCTCCTATTAACCTCACTAACCCCATAGGGGTTGTCCAACCCCTACCTCCCTCACCCTGATTACACGGGTCGTAACTCTTAATACACCCCCTATTAGAGCTTCACTCAGGTACAAGTCGAATCCTTTCGGGCCCGAGGACCATCTCTTCATAATTGTCCACAAGAACCTCTGACGCCATCGAATCTCGAGCCACCACTACCACTCCCTTTATCTGACTCTAAGCCAAAATACAAGGACCATGTCCTTCAAACCGTAAAGCAGATCACAGTATGGGTAGACAGTGTCACCAATAGAACGTTCAGTTGACAATGGGAAGAACGCCCCTCGGCGGAAGAGATAAAACGTCCAAAAGAAGAACCAACTGAAGAAGAAATGCTGATCTCCACCTTCCTGGAGGTGGAGGATTACATTTAGTACCTCTCACCGTGGAGCGGCCTGGCTCAAGTATGCATTCCTTCTTCGAATTTCACCCCTTCCATGCCCAATATTAATACATCGGCGCCAAGTGCGGCCTGGTTTAATCAGCAACCAACCTGTCGAATCCTTAAATCAGGAACTAACTACCCCCCACCACCGTTTCCTCAAGATAGGGAGCTTACAAATGCATAACTATAAAAAAGAAATGCAAGAGAGATAGAGAGTAACTTACCTCCCCTGCCTCACATCATTCCTCCACCAAATCTCGCACCTCAGCCTTCCCAACCACCCAAACATAAGGTCCACCGGCAAGGTAAAGAAGCTACAATTAAAGCGGGACAGGAGTACAATCTCCTATGACATCTCTAGAAGATCCCAGCCCAGATATCAATCCTAGAACTCATTAAGAAGTTGCCCGATCACCATCAACTACTAATAAAGACATTAGAAAATGCACAAGTAGATGAAGATATTACCTTGGACAAATTGCATCAAATCGCCTCAGTCATAGCACAACCTCTGACACTTAACTTCACAGATGCAGAATGCCTAAAGAATCACTCCGAGGAAGTTTGACTCCTAAATACCTAACAGTTATAATAACAGGGTTCTCTGTACCCCATGCACTGGTCGATATTGGAGCAGGACTCAGTATCTGTCCAATCACTATGCTAAAGATGCTCGAGTTCACAGAGCAAGACATTAGGCCTTCAGCCCTATCCCTCATAGCCTATGTTTGCTTGCATCGTTTCATCAAGGGGATTATCAACCTTCAGGTCCAACTTGGGTCCGTAACAAAGGCTGTCACCTTTCATGTGTCAGACTCCTCTAGCACTTATAATCTCATCCTAGGTGGGAAATGGTTAGAATCCATGAAGGCTGTGGCATTGACCATCAATGCATCAAGTTTCCATATGAAGATTCCATTGTCCGCATATATGCCGATGCACCTCTCTAGGAGATAGATATTGATTACACGGCGAGTATCCCTATAGCCCAGGGCTCCGTGTTGAACACCATCCACATCCAAAAGATGCGGGTCCTCAACGAGGCAACTATTGTAAAAATTAGCCCTCCTAGCCCTCCTCCGGCACATCAACCCAAGCTAACCAAAAGAGAGGCCAGCCCTGACCTTGCCAAACTCTGCGACATCAATCCTACCGCGATAAAAGGGTGGGACCTCATGTGGCAGCTAGGATACATCCCTCATACCAGACTCGACAAGAACAAGCAAGGCCATGTAAGGCCTGCTGTCTCAAAGAAAATTTGTAAGCATATAGGACTAGGCTACGAGTCAGACAGTCAGCAAACTGACATACTGCCTACCTCCCCGAAATGGTCTTTGTACAACCACTTAGTTTACGGGACTATCGAAAAAGCTGACATACCAAAACAGAAAGAAGTTCCCCTTGCCAAGTCACAGGAAGCCAAGATTGAGCAGATGGCTAGGGCATTTACGGATCTGACAAACCTAAATGACGACATTGACAAACCACTCGAAGGAGTCGGACCCCTATTCGATACTGAGCGAGTTACGGAAGAAAGAATGGAAGAATCCCCGAAGCTTAGGCCACGCATAGAAGACTGGGACTCAGCCGGCGAGAAGGACTTTCATATCGCAACACTAGTGGATGAGGGAGGACAGGAATAATAACCCCCCAGTCTCACCAATTACTCTAGCCTCATGAATCGGTAGAAGAAGATTGGCTCTTGATGTTGAGAGAAGAAAAAGACCACTAGAGGAACCTTACTGACATCGAATTAGGAGATCTCCTGAGGACAGAATGCTTGAAATTGCTTGACGAAACTAACCGCCCCCGAGATGAATCAGGATCTAACGATGAATTTGTCTACCAACCCATAGTTCATCATTGGTGGTGTCCACACCATTGTCCTTACTCAGAAACATCATATTATAACTTGTGCCCATTGTTGAGAACTGAAAAATACCATTTTTCACCCCTTAACTTGAGTCTTGATAGACCTTTGAGAGAACTAAATAAGTGTTTTAAGTGCTTGTGTTGTAGCTAACAATAAAGACAGGCTTAACCATAAAAGCAGCGTAAAAGTGCCAAAAAGATGACAACCCATGTCAATCCAAATGAAGAAAGAGAAGAAACAACCTCACTAGCTGTTGGAAGGTCGGAATTGAAGAGGCAAAGACCTGGTCTCAACCCAGAGAAGAAGTATGGAGCAATTCGAACAGAAAAATACACTACAGAGTACTTTTCTCATAGAACCTGAACTGTTCGCAAAGAACCTGAAACTCTGCGAAAAGAACAAAAACTCCAGGCTTAAGCTTTCGAAGAGCATCTGAACTCTTCGAAGAGATGATTTACCTTTTCGAAAAGAAGAAAACTCAATTCGAACAGAATCAAAACCTTGCGAAAAGAGCTTCAGGAGTTATAACACCTTGCGAAAAACCCCCTAAACTTTGCGAAAAGGTATTCTGGAGGTTCTCAGCTTTTGCAAGGGCAATTCAGTAATCTATTTCACACGTCCCAATGCATTTAAAAACCTAGGGACATTCCAGAGGATTCTAAGCATGAAGCGAAGGCATATTCCACCCCACGTGAGCACCTAGAGATGAAATAACTTGGCGGGAACTTCTAGAAACTCTAACAGATTTTCAAAATGCATAACAGAATTGATGCCTTTTTCACCTGATTATTGAACCGGATCGAGGAATTCGATTGGCGAGATCTGGATCCTCGTGCTCAAACACCATTGGTCAATACAGATCTGAGCACCTCTGATTGGTTGATACACATCTGAGCTGGACTTGGGGAAAACTATAAATAGACGAACCATTTGCCCAATTGAGGCATTCAGATTTTGAGTTTCATTCCTATTCCCCCATTTCCAAACCAGATAGTTTGTCTGAAATCCCTGTAATAGCTTCACTTTGACTTGCAATTGAGAGCTGTGAGACATTTCTGTAATTCAAAAGAGAGTTGTATTCAAGACTACAAATCTGAGAGCTGTTTAAGCTGTGCTCTGTAATTGTAATGGTGGATTTGAAAAGGTTGCTGTAAACTAATTGAACTCATGTTAAGGGTTCCCTCTGATCTCCTTATTGCATTAGACTCCTTTAGATTTACTATTTTTCATGCAATTTCCCTTGATTCATTAATCCTGTGAGAATTAGTGTTGGTAACCTAATCTCTCACGGCATTTGTAGTGATGCTTCTTGTTCTAAACTAAGGCTTTGGATTAAAGACTATTGGATGGTTTGTGGCCATTAAAGTGGACAGACCATAGCCATAAGCTTAAACTTAATCCTTAAATTAGATTTATTTCTCTTACATCTGCGCTTGTAGCCAGATGAAGATTGGATCATCTCTCAGTTGAGCTGCAGTCATTCTCATTAGTTTTTAAGGACCAAATTAAAGTTAGATATTACTTCTCCATTTTTTTTATATAAGTTTACCTCAAACGTTTCCCCAACTTGGATCTGGATCACTTAGTTTAATTTATACTTTTATCATTTAGTTAATGTGACAAATTCAACCTCCCATCTTATGTGCTTTCTAGATAGGATAAGAGGCCAGATTTGGTAGCTCAGATCTGGAGGTTTATCTTGCATTTTAAACAAATTCTCTGTGGACGATCTTTCACTTACTTACATTTAAAACTTGCTACAATTGGCCCTGATCTTGCAGGCTAATTCACTTCTACCTGTGCTGATATTTCTTTATTTTTTTTAATATTCTAGATTCAGTATAATTTAGTAGTTGCAAACCTGTTTTCAAAACACACATAAATCAAGCACACTAAGAAGTAACAACAAGTTTTTGGCGCCGTTGCCGGGGAATTTGTTCTAAAATAGGTAGACCTAAGTTTTTACTTTTATTTTTTATATCATTACTAAACTATTCTATTGTTTATACTGCGTGCTTATTCTGTCAATTTTTGAAGAAGGAAACTACTTAAAAGAAATTACGAAGGTTTCTTTGTGAATAATCGATTTTTTGTTACGAGTTGTATGTTTGGTAGGAGGACTCTCATACGAGATTATCCCACTGAATTTAGAAGTTGAAAGGCTGCTACGAACCAAACAAACAACACAGAATTCTGCTACTATGGGTGAAGAACCTCGACTTTTGAGGGATTACATTGCACCTGGTGCTTATAATTCTCCCTTTTGCATTCAATTTCCTACTGTTGAAGGAAATTATGAGATCAAATCATCAACTATCCAAATGCTTCCTTCCTTCCATGGGTTGAGTAAGGAAGATCCATACAAACATGTGGATGAATTCTTGGCTCTTTGTACCACATTCAACATAGCTGGACTTGGTCCAGAAGCAACCAAGCTTAGGCTCTTTCCTTTTTCATTAAAGGATAAAGCTAGAGCATGGTTATCTATGTTAGCACCAAATAGTATCACTTCTTGGAATGATTTGCAGTGTCAATTTTTAGCCAAATATTTCCCAATGTCTAAAACAAGTCAATTGAGACAAAGTATCATTTCATTCTCACAAAACTCAACTGAAACTTTCCATGAAGCATGGGAACAATTTAAGAAACTTTTAAGGCAATGTCCTCATCATCAAATTCCTGATGGCAAAAGTTCAAAGCTTCTATCAAGGAATTGATCAAAAAAACAAAAATATGGTGGATGCCTGTGGAGGCACTTACTTCAAAAATAGTTGAGGAGGTTTGGGACTTGTTTGAAGTAATTGGTGAAAACTCAACTCACAGAATCTGTCAAGAGATATTGAAAATCCTGCTAGGTTGAATAATCACCAACCCACCAAAGGGAAGATTTATGAGGTGAATGAGTTGGAAAGAAAGATGGACAATTTAACCACAAAGTTTGATAGATTGATGGACTCACCAAATGTTGCAAGAGTAGAGGCATATGTCGATATGCGGTCCCTACTCATTCAATTGACCAATGTCCTGCTGCACCACAGTTCCCAGATTTAATGGTGGAACAAGCTCATGCTGCTCAATCATTTGGACAGATACAGTCAAATGAATATCCATGGAGAGGACACCCCAATTTGAGATGGAACCAAGGGAATTATCAATCCCAATAGCAGCCACAACCAAAGAACCAAATGCCTTTCAAAACTACACAACCTTATCAGCAGAATTTTTATGCCAAACCAAATTTTCAGCAGCCCATTCCACAACAACCTGTGCAACAATCTACCCCAGTTCAAACCCCTTCCAGGTCTCCTACTTTTGAAGATCAAGTCCTGAATTCACTCCAGAATTTAGGATCTTTAACTCAGACTGTGAATTTTCTCAGCCAGAGCATAAAGAAGATTGAAGAAACATTGGGACAACTTTCAAATACTTTGGCAAAAAGAGAGGAAGGAAAGTTACCCAGCCAACCTTTGAACAATCCCAAAGGACAGTTCATGGTTGGAGAAGCTTCCAATTCACATGAAGAAGTAAAAATTGTCACCACTTTGAGAAGCGAAAGAATTATAAATAACAAAGTGGGTACTGAAGAAGAAAAAAATGAGGAAAATGATAAAGATATGCAAAGAAGAGCAAAGATAATGATAGACCTCAGGAAAATCAAAAAAATGAAAAACAAAAAATTCAAAAAGTTTCTGAAAATGCTTCCATAGCTGTAGATGAGGGATTAGTTCCTCATTTACCATTTCCTCATGCAATGAAATCCGTATCCCCTTTTGATAAAGGGAACACAAAAATAGATGAAATGATGGAAACTTTCAAGCAAGTCAAGATAAATCTACCTTTGCTTGAGGCAATCAAACAAATTCCAGCATATGCAAAATTTTTGAAAGATGTTTGCACTCACAAAAGACAGTCTAGGATACAGCTGTCCAAGAAGGTGTTTGCTGTGGAAAAAGTTAATCAGGTGTTATCCATTGCCACACCTCCTAAACTTCAAGATCCTGGAATCCCCACAATCCCTTGCATTATTGGGGAACATACCATTGAAAAGGCTTTATTAGATCTGGGTGCTAGTGTCAACCTACTTCCATATTCTGTATATGAGAAACTAGGTTTGGGAGAATTAAAACCCACTCATGTGGTGTTACAACTAGCAGACAGATCTGAAAGGAAGCCAGTGGAGATGATTGAAGATGTATTGGTGGGAGTAGATAAATTTTTCTATCCTGCTGATTTTCTAGTTTTGGACATAGAACCAACCAAAAATAAAACTTCCATCCCTGTCATTTTGGGAAGACCATTCCTGGCTACAACAAATGCTTGCATTCAATGCAGGTCTAGAATTATGGAAGTCTCTTTTGGAAACATGAAGGTAAAATTAAATGTTTATAATGCAGTCACACAGCCTCAATTCAGTTCTGAAGAATGTTTTCATGTTGATTTATTGGATGAACTGGTAGAAGGGACTTTTCAACAGTTTCTGCAGTGTGAAGAGTTCACCACAAATGTTGAAGATGCTTGGGGAAATTCTGAAGAAGAAACAGTTTGTATCTCAAATTCTGAGGAAATAAATGTTGTGCAAGGAACTCATAATCAATCAGCAAGTTTCTCTTCTTGGAAACCTGCTACTCTTCCCCTTCCACAAACAGCTAAGGTACCTTTGTTACCTTCTTTTCGCAGCCCACCTGATTTAGAACTAAAGCAGCTGCCAGAAAATTTGAAATATGTGTTTTTAGGAAATCATAAATCATTGCCTGCAATTATTTCTTCCTCCCTCACAAAGGAGCAAGAAGAAGAGCTGTTGATAGTTTTGAAAGAACATAGAAGGGCAATTGGCTGGACTATTGCTGATTTGGGAGGAATCAGTCCAGCTGTTTGCATGCACAAAATCCATTTGAAAGAAGATGCAAAGCCTTCTAGGGAAATACAAAGGAGGTTGAACATTCATATGCAAGAAGTGGTCATGAAAGAGGTTGTTAAGTTGTTGGATGCAGGGGTCATTTACCCCATTTCAGATTCAGCTTGGGTGGCACCTACACAGGTGGTACCTAAGAAATCTGGGATCACTGTTGTAACCTCAGATTCTGGTGAGCTTATGTCAACTAGACAAACAACTGGGTGGAGGGTTTGTATTGATTACAGAAAATTAAATGCAATGACCAGAAAAGACTATTTCCCCCTCCCATTCATTGATCAGATTTTAGATAAGCTAGCAGGAAAAGCTTATTACTATTTTCTTTATGGTTACTCTGGGTACAACCAGATTCCTGTGTACCCACAAGATCAGGAAAAGACCACATTCACTTGCCCTTTTGGCACTTTTGCCTATAGGAGAATGCCTTTTGGTCTTTGTAATGCTCCTGCTACCTTTCAAAGATGCATGTATTCCATTTTTTCTGATATGATTGACCAATTTATGGAGATTTTTATGGATGATTTTTCAATCTATGGAGACAGTTTTTCCCAGTGTTTACATCATCTCAAATTGGTATTACAGAGATGTGAAGAAACCAATCTAGTTCTGAGCTGGGAAAAGAGTCATTTCATGGTCACCCAAGGCATTGTCCTTGGCCATGTTGTTTCTCACAAGGGCATTGAGGTGGGGAGCAAAATTGATTTAATTGCACATTTGCCACCTCCCAAAAGCATTAAACAAATCAAGTTTTCGGGACATCTTTGAATTTTACAGAAGGTTCATCAAGGACTTCAGTAAAATAACCAAACCTCTTTGCCATTTGCTGTGTTAAGATGTCCCTTTTGTTTTCAATAATGAATGCATTAAGGCTTTTGAATTCCTAAAAAACTGTTTGATTTCAGCTCCAATATTGCAGTCTCCAGTTATTCATTACCTTTTGAGCGATGTGTGATGCATCGATTATGCTTTGGGAGCCGTCCTTGGGCGAGAGAAAGAAAAATGCCTCATGTCATAGCTTATGCCGAGATCAATGATTAATGCACAACTCAATTACACAACAACCGAGAAGGAGCTGCTGGCAATTGTTTTTGCTTTAGAAAAATTCAGGTCATATGTCTTGGGTTCACAAATAGTGGTGTTCACTGACCACTCTGCTTTGAAATACCTTCTGTCTAAGAAGGACACCAAACCAAGATTAATCAGGTGGATTCTCCTATTACAGGAATTTGATTTACCGATAAAAGATAAAAAGGGGGTGGAGAATGTGGTGGCTGATCACCTGTCTAGAATTTTAACTGCTGAGATTGATAGGCTGCCTATCAATGAATCTTTCCCTGATGAGCAACTTTTTGCCATTAGTGTACACACTCCTTGGTTTGCAAACATAGTCAACCTTTTGGCTACTGGAAGAATTCCTCAACATTGGAATAAAATGGATAAAGATCTTTTCTTCGCAAAGGTTAAACATTTCATCTGGGAAGATCCTCATCTGTTTAAGAGTTGTGCAGACCAAATAATAAGAAAATGTGTCCCTGACCAAGAATTTCATAGTATACTTTCTATGTGTCATGATCAGGCTTGTGGAGGTCATTTTAGTGGAAACAAAACTGCTGCAAAGGTTTTGCAGTGCGAATTTTATTGGCCTACACTTTTCAAAGATGCTCTACAGCATTGTAAGTCTTGCCAAAACTGTCAAAAATTGGGCAGCATTTCTAAGAGAAACTCAATGCCTTTACAGCCTATTTTGGTAGTTGAGTTGTTTGATGTTTGGGGGATAGACTTCATGGGTCCCTTTCCTCCTTCCAATGGGTATAATTTCATTTTAGTAGCTGTGGATTATGTATCCAAATGGATTGAAGCCACAACCACTAAAACAAATGATCACAAAGTGGTTCTTAAATTTCTAAAGGATCACATTTTTTCTAGGTTTGGTTTTCCCAGAGCCATTATCAGTGATGGGGGAAGCCATTTTTATAATAAACATTTTGAAACTTTATTAAAAAAATACTCTGTGACTCATAGAGTAGCCACTCCATATCATTCACAAACCAGTGGACAAGTGGAGATTTCCAATAGAGAAATCAAACATATTTTGGAAAAGACTGTGAAGAAGGACAGAAAGGATTGGTCCTTTAAGCTAAATGATGCATTATGGGCATACAGGACAGCCTGTAAAACCCCAATTGGTATGTCCCCATTCAGGATGGTCTATGGCAAAGCATGCCATTTACCAGTAGAGTTAGAATATAAAGCTTTTTGGGCCATTAAAACATTGAATATGGATCTAACTATTGCTGGTAATCACAGGAAATTGCAACTCGCTGAGTTGGAAGCACTGAGAATGGATGCATACACAAATTCAAGATTGTACAAAGAGAAAGTCAAAACTTTCCATGATAAAAATATATTGAGAAAAGAGTTCACAGCTGGCTCTAAGGTATGGTTATTTAACTCAAAACTCAAGTTTTTCCCAGGAAAGCTGAGATCCAGATGGGAAGGGCCATACACTGTCATTCGCAATGACCCCTTGAGGCTGTTGCCATCCTTGATCCAAGTAATGGAAGAATCCTGAAAGTAAATGGTCGGCTCAAACCATGCATTGAAAATACCGAACTGTCTGCCCATCATCATCACGAACCTCCAAAAATCGATGGTAGATAAGCATACATTATGTTTTATTTCATAGTTTTGCTTAGTTTCTTTGTTTACATTTTATTCTGATTTGTCTCTTTTCGCATGGTTTAAATATGCTCCAAGATAATTAAAAGCAATAATTCTCTTTTCGCAAAGTTCAATTTACTTTTCGCATAGACTCTGGATTGGTAACGAACTACTCGAAAGCAAGGATTTGCTTTTCGAATAGTTCGTTCTGAAGCTTGTTCTTTTCGAAAAGATGTTTCTGAAGCGATTAACTTTTCGAATGGTACTGATGCCATTTGCAGTTGTAAAAAGGTCTATTTTGGAACTTTTCGAAAACTTATAAAGAACTTTGCGAAATTAACTCTCAGTATATTTAAACCCTTTATAGGGGTTTCATATTAAAACTTTACGAAGAAGCGACTGTTCACGAAACCCTATTTCGTTCTTTCCTTGCGCAATTTGAGAAGCTTGCTACATTTTTCTTCACCTTTGTTCGATCATTTGAGTTTTCAGAGAAGGATTTTAGCTTTTAGTCTGGGGGATTTCTGCAAGCAAACAACTCGTTCAATTAAAAACCCTAGATCTCGGTATTTCTCTGCACATTCTCTCTATTTATCATTTGAAAATTTTCAATTTGTATCAGCATCTATTGTGGGCATTTTCATACATCAATTTCGAATGGGAAAAGCAGAGAAATCATTGGCTGCCATGTTCCCAAAATCCTCTGCTAAGAAAGTTAGCAAACCTACCCCCAAGGGAAAAGCCAAAACTTCAGCCAAAAGAAAACTATCTATGGATAAAGCGGATAGGGTGGAGAAAGGGAAGAAAGTGAGACATGAGGAACCCATCTCTGCTGCTGCTAGTCCTGAGCCTGAGCTTCCTCCTCTGCCTATACATTTGGTACTGCCAAATCCATTCATTGAAGCTCAGAAGTTAATTCCTGAGCTGATTGTGGACGAAACTTTTTTCATCAACAAACCGGAGTGCCTGTTATCTTTAAGATACATAAGGGAAGCCGCACTAAGCAATATCCTTACCCCTTTGCCAGAGAAAATTTACCCACGAATGGTGAAGTTATGGTACCAAAACCTAATCA
Organism: Chloranthus sessilifolius; assembly: GCA_021018995.1. Classification (NCBI taxonomy): domain Eukaryota; kingdom Viridiplantae; phylum Streptophyta; class Magnoliopsida; order Chloranthales; family Chloranthaceae; genus Chloranthus; species Chloranthus sessilifolius. The sequence continues at coordinate 49,696,156 of CM037596.1, forward strand.
AGGTCACTGAAAGAGATGCTGATGTCCCTACCCTGGTTATCTTTATTGATGATTGCGATCTTACGGTCACATTTGAAGACATAGGGAATGCTTTGGGGATACCCTTCCAATTTGATCCTGCTGGGCCATTGGCTGCTCCAGAAACAGCCTCCTTTAGAGAAATGGCTGCACATTTGACCCAAGGAATTGTGGGCACTGGACAGTCCATCATGAGGAGAGACCTAGCCCCCCAATTTCTATTGATGGACTCCATTTACAAGCACAACTTGACCAAGAAAAACTGAAGACCACTAGACTTGGCAAGTACATTGGCCTCACCAAAAAGATAAAATCAGAGGAATACACTGAGCTGCAAAACACAATCCAGGAGAAGGCTCAATCAAGTTCAGACTCCAATACTGATTCCAGTTCTGATTCTGACAGTGACTCCAGTTCTGAGCCAATTGAACCAACTTATGATACAAATTTTGACCCCAGTTATTAGATCACATTGTACTTATCTGTGTTATGAGTTTATAATATAAAATTCTGGTTTTTCTGTGAAATTACCATGCATTTCTGTTCTTTCTTTTTATCACTATATATTTTTTTTATTGCTTCTTTTCTTTGCTTTGGACCAGTGCGGACCCTGCTCCCCTTAGGTTTGGGGGTGTGGCAGAAATGTCAATAATTGAGTTAACATCAATGCAGCTTATGATCAGTGGAATTTTTGAAAATGAAGTATACTCACACCTGCTATTTTGAAAAATAAGGAAGTTAAAATTTTTTAAATTGATTTCTAGTGTAATTCTAATACTTTCATGAAGTGAATGTCAGGAAATTTCTAAAAGAAAATTGATGTTTTAGTAAACCTAAAAAGAGAGAAAACAGTGATGATATACTTTAGGAATTTGATAAAAAAACCATATCCAGTGAGATTTGGGCCTGCTGAAATGTATTCTTTGGAGGTATGAATTGGCAATTTTTTCTGCTCTAGGGACCGTTTGAACCTGCTTGTTTTTACTAGAAGTTACACATATCCAAATTGAAATAATTTGATAGCACTCGTGATATTAAAGACATGATGTAAGGCCTCCTTTTGGACAGTTTGAACCTTACAAAGCCCCACCTTGTGAAACTGCCCTTGATACACACCATTTGAGCTGTACAAATCCAAGATTCCTTTGAAACCTCATCCAATAAACCTCATCAACTTCATTTAGCCTAACCCTCACTTCGAGAAGTCAGAAGATAAAGGGAAGGAAGCTGAAGAAAGGAGAGTTGGGTATCAGTTTGGTAAAAAGAAAAATAATTGAAGGCAATGATGTATCAGCAGAAGAAGTGTGACATTCCAGTCAATGTCATTTTGAAAAAAAAAAAAAAAAAAGAGAAGTCATTTCATTGGAAGTTTGAAAAAGAAAGAGAAAAAGATGGCCACTTTGGCTCTGAAAATTCAAAGAAGAAGATGAAATTGTGCTGAAATAAAGAACGTGTCCATACCACCTCCTTACCTTGACTGACTTCCCAATTTCGAACTCCAGTACACCCCTTTATTCTTGAGAAATTTCACCCATAAGCCACATTACAACCCAAGTTAAAGTCCTTACTGATCAATGATGGATTGAGCTGTCACATGGAGATGAGGATTTGTGTAATCTATGGTGAAAAGAGCAGTGAATACAGAACCAAAAAGCAATACCTATGCTCATGCTTACAGTCCTATTTGTGGGCTATAACTGCTCTTGAGCCGTGTGAAATAGTACAACCCTCTTACTTGCATGTTGAGTGAAAACCTGGTGAGAGTTGGGTTTGAAATCGACTTATTTGGGGTAACATCAAGGCTGGATTCTCAAATAAAAGGCAAGCTGTTCATTAATTTTTCTTGTAAATAACTCTTCGACACAAATTGAGTGAATGGTAAAAGGAATTACAGCAGAATTTCAGTTTTGAACTGATGTTTTCTTGAGAATCCTCTTATAACTTGGTAATCTGGTGTGAATAATCGATTGGATGAAAGTCTGCATTTTAATTAAGCGATTTATTGGAGAAGTTTGTGGGTACCTTCACTGAAAACCCTCAGGAGACTTCACTCCTCCACTAGGGATCACCTAGGGGTTTAAAAGGCTTGTTGCATATGCTAAATGCAACTGTGCTCCCTACAAAAGTGGCTTTTTACTTTATTTTTAATTTTGTCTTTGCTCAGGGACTAGCAAAGCTTAGGTTTGGGGGTGTGTTGAGAACTGAAAAATACCATTTTTCACCCCTTAACTTGAGTCTTGATAGACCATTGAGAGAACTAAATAAGTGTTTTAAGTGCTTGTGTTGCAGCTAACAATAAAGACAGGCTTAACCATAAAAGCAGCGTAAAAGTGCCAAAAAGATGACAACCCATGTCAATCCAAAGGAAGAAAGAGAAGAAACAACCTCACTAGCTGTTGGAAGGTCGGAATTGAAGAGGCAAAGACCTGGTCTCAACACAGAGAAGAAGTATGGAGCAATTCGAACAGAAAAATGCACTACAGAGTACTTTTTTTCAAGAACTCGAATCGTCAAGAAAGAACTCAAACTCGAAAAGAACAAAAACTCCAGGCTTAAGCTTTCGAAGAGCATCTGAACTCTTCGAAGAGATGATTTACCTTTTCGAAAAGAAGAAAACTCAATTCGAACAGAATCAAAACCTTGCGAAAAGAGCTTCAGGAGTTATAACACCTTGCGAAAAGCCCCCTAAACTTTGCGAAAAGGTATTCTGGAGGTTCTCAGCTTTTGCAAGGGCAATTCAGTAATCTATTTCACACGTCCCAATGCATTTAAAAACCTAGGGACATTCCAGAGGATTCTAAGCATGAAGCGAAGGCATATTCCACCCGTGAGCACGGAGATGTAATAACTTGGCGGGAACTTCTAGAAACTCTAACAGATTTTCAAAATGCATAACAGAATTGATGCCTTTTTCACCTGATTGGCTGAACCAGATCGAGGAATTCTGATTAGCCAGAACAGATCTGGATCCTCGTGCTCAAACACCATTGGTCAATACAGATCTAAGCACCTCTGATTGGTTGATACACATCTGAGCTGGACTTGGGGAAAACTATAAATAGACGAACTATTTGCCCAATTGAGGCATCCAGATTTTGAGTTTCATTCCTATTCCCCCATTTCCAAACCAGATAGTTTGTCTGAAATCCCTGTAATAGCTTCACTTTGACTTGCAATTGAGAGCTGTGAGACATTTCTGTAATTCAAAAGACCGTTGTATTCAAGACTACAAATCTGAGAGCTGTTTAAGCTGTGCTCTGTAATTATAATGGTGGATTTGAAAAGGTTGCTGTAAACTGTATATTCTTAATTGGACTCATGTTAAGGGTTCCCTCTGATCTCCTTATTGCATTAGACTCCTTTAGATTTACTATTTTTCATGCAATTTCCCTTGATTCATTAATCCTGTGAGAATTAGTGTTGGTAACCTAATCTCTCACGGCATTTGTAGTGATGCTTCTTGTTCTAAACTAAGGCTTTGGATTAAAGACTATTGGATGGTTTGTGGCCATTAAAGTGGACAGACCATAGCCATAAGCTTAAACCTAATCCTTAAATTAGATTTATTTCTCTTACATCTGCGCTTGTAGCCAGATGAAGATTGGATCATCTCTCAGTTGAGCTGCAGTCATTCTCATTAGTTTTCAAGGACCAAATTAAAGTTAGATATTACTTCTCCATTTTTTTATATAAGTTTACCTCAAACGTTTCCCCAACTCGGATCTGGATCACTTAGTTTAATTTTTACTTTTATCATTTAGTTAATGTGACAAATTCAACCTCCCATCTTATGTGCTTTCTGGATAGGATAAGAGGCCAGATTTGGTAGCTCAGATCTGGAGGTTTATCTTGCATTTTAGACAAATTCTCTGTGGACGATCTTTCACTTACTTACATTTAAAACTTGCTACAATTGGCCCTGATCTTGCAGGCTAATTCACTTCTACCTGTGCTGATATTTCTTTATTTTTTTTAATATTCTAGATTCAGTATAATTTAGTAGTTGCAAACCTATTTTCAAAACACACATAAATCAAGCACACTAAGAAGTAACAACACGCATCCGCCCTAATACGGTGCGAAAGAGGCATCCTACGAGAGATTCAACGGACAACCACGAAAGAAGAAACTCATGTCACCCTCCTAGAATTTGATGAGGAACTCGAACTAGATACTCCCCAGTCCCTGGACGCGCTGCAACTTTAGATATTTTGGAAATCCTTTGAGGAAGAATGGCAACCCCCACCAAGCGATGATGAAGACTATTGGATAGATCTCCCCGCACTCTAATTAGTAGAACAGATCAACCATGGTCTGCTCACACCGTCAGACCAAGAAGATGAGCTCAACACTAATCCTGAAGGATGGGAATGCCCTTGGAGATCTCCCTGCATCTCTTACCCATACCAGCCTCTCTGTCACCTATGTGCACTCATCCCAGCGTATTATGAAGTTCAAGGAAGAGAACTTGCTGGCCCCAAGGATCATCAAGAAGACAAGCCCCGACAGGAAGGACAACTTCACTCTAGCTCAAAGGATGAAAGCTTATCTGACTATGAGTTCTAAAGCCTTTTCGAAGATGAAGTGGTTAACATGATGGAAGAAGTAGGGACAATAGTAGCACCACTGCTAACATCGCTCATCCAAAGGATTACACCTGATGAGGACTACAAAAAAAATGCCAAACTCAGAACGAGTTAGCATTACCAGAAGAATTGCTCGAACGGCTCCAGCAGCCGTCTCGCCCACTCAATTAGAGGACATAACTCTGTCGGTTTCTTTTCAGGCAACCGATCCTGTACCATACTTATTATCAAAAATAAAAAAAATAGAACATCTAAAAGACCATAAAAATATAAAAATAAAAAAGCTAAAAAAAGTCAAAAATTTTAGAAAAGAGAGGGAGCCCTTCATCCTAAGACCATTCGATGACCCACCAAGGGACCTTAAGGCCATAGGCATCGATCATGCCGGCAAAGAAGTAATAGCAGATATATAGAATCACCCTATGGAGCCTCACACTGACTCCGATTGGCGCGACCCTACTACCACTTCCTCACAAAGCCGTCGAGCATCCCAACGAAGCAATAAGCTAGTATCATACCCGACGAGATACTCCACGACTTCAAGAGGAGAATCAATAGCCTCAATTTACACCTGACTAAGGACATGGCAGTCATAAGTTTCCCTCATGAAGGGTTACCTCTCGTAAAACTAACTCCTCAGTGTAGCCATTTTGCAGTTTATGAACTCACAGATGATGAAGAAGGAGCACCAGCCATTGGGGAAACACAGGACTTTCAATGGGTCATCAAATGCTTTGAAGAGCAAACCCAAGCCGCTATGGAACTCACTGAAGAAATCAACTTTGGCACTGAAGAGAAGTCCAAGAAGCTGCTAATTAGCATGACACTCAACCCCAAGGAACGACAATAGATTATCAAAGTCCTGCAAGACCACCTTAGCTCTTTTGGATGGTCCTATGAAGACATGCCTAGTCTAGACCCGAGCCTAGTAGAGCATCGCCTGGTCCTAGAACCTAATGCAAGACCCGTTAAGTAAAAACTCAAAAGAATGCACCCACAAACATCACTCCAAGTCAAAGAGGAAGTCGACAAACTATACAAAGCAAAATTCATCTGAGCCGTCCTCTATCTGAAGTGGGTCGCCAATATAGTACCTGTCGCTAAGAAAGACGACAAAGTTTAGGTATGCATCGACTTCCAAAACCTCAACCAGGCCAGCCCAAAAGATGACTTCTCACTCTCACACATGGACACTCTGGTCGATAATACTGTCGGACATGAGATGTTATCCTTTATGGATGGCTTCTCTAGATATAATCAGATTAGATTAGCAAAATTTTACCAAGAGAAGACTTCTTTCACCATGCAGTGGGGACTTATTGCTATGTCATTATGCCTTTTGGCCTCAAGAACACAGGAGCCACCTACTAATGCGCCATAATGGCTATCTTCTATGATATGATGCACAAATGTGTAGAAGTCTACGTCGATGACATATAAGTGAAGTCCTAAACCTGGGCAGGACATGCTGAAGCACTCTGACTCGTATTGCAAAGATTCGAGACATATCAATTGAAAATGAACCAAAAGAAATGCGTGCTCAGAGTCACTTTAACAAAACTACTCGGCTTCATAGTTAGCAAGCGAGGAATTGAAGTCGACCCTATAAAAGTCAGAGCTATCCTTGAGATGCCACTCCCAGCAACATCAAAGAATTACGAGGCCTGATAGGAAGATTACAATTCATTAGGAGATTCATCTCCCAGCACTCAGACAGATGTGATCCTTTGTGGGATGACCAGTGTCAGAAAGTCTTCGACATCATTAAGAAGTATCTCCTCAACCCACTAATACTATCACCTTCAGTCCCTGAAAGACCCCTAATCCTCAATCTCTCAGCAAATAAAAAACCAATGGGGGTAATCTTAGGACAATATGAAGAAGACGATAAGAGAGAGAAGGCCATTTACTACCTCAGCAAAACGATGGTCGAGTACAAATAGAAATACACTCCAATGGAGAAGACATGCCTTGCACTGGTATGAACCTCAACGAAACTACGACATTACTTCGGAGCACACAAGATATTAGTGTTAGCACACATAGACCCTCTGAAGTACATATTCGAGAAGCCCGCTGTCTAAAAAAATTGCTCGCTGGCATATGCTACTACAGGAGTTCGGGATCACCTATGTCATGCAGAAATCAATCAAAGGACAAGCAATTGCTAATTACCTCGCGGACCTCCCATTCCTAAGCAGTGAGCTCGTGCACGCAGATTTTCTTGATGAGGACCTATTCATGATTCACCATGAAGAGCTCGACAAGACCTCATGGACACTAATTTCGACGGCGCTCTCAACTTTAAAGGGAAAGGTATCAGGAGAATCCTACTAAGCCCAGGAGTGGTCATACCTAAAGCTTTTCAACTAGACTTCCCCATCACTAATTACGTCACAGAATATGAAGACTTCGTAGCCAGACTATGAGAAACATTGCAATTGGGCGTCAAGCAGTTGAAAACCATCGACGACTCCAAGCTCGTAATATCACAAGTCATCGGAGATGGAAGACCAGGGATAGAAGACTAATGGCGTACTTAGAAATAACTCAATACCTGATAAGGAAGTTTGAGAAAATCTCTTTCACACACATCCCTAGACTAGAAAATGAGATCACAGATTCCCTTGCTACATTAGGCTCAGTCATTCAAATACCAATCAGACAAAGCACAAAATCCTCATTCATCGAAAAGCTGACAGTACCTGCACACGAGGTAGCATGGACAGTTAAGCAGGAGCTACCAGTCCTCACCAAGACAAGAGTAAAAGAAAGTAATCACGTTAGAAAACCTTGCCAAAATAGAAACCAATGTCGCAACCTTTCGATTCAAGGAATCACCCACCGACGATGGACAACCATGGTACTTCGACATATGGAATTTTCTGAAGCATCAACTTGTCCCTCCATACACCACGATGATTGAATGAAAGACTATAAGAAATTGATGCACCAGATTCTTCATCTTAGGTGAGATACTATACAAGGAAGCCTTCACTAAAGGAGTACTGCTACGATGTGTTATGACAATCAAAGGATAATACATCATTAGAGAAGCACACGCCAGCACCTGCGGTGCCCACGCTGGAAGACAGAGACTCACGAATCAAATAGTACGACAACGTTACTTCTGGCCGACAATGATAAGAGATTGCCATCTTTACGTCTAATGTTACAAGCAATACCAAGAACATGCCGCGCTCATCAAAGCCCCATCAGTTGCATTAAATCCTATAACCTCACCATGGCCGTTCTCAATGTGGGCCTTCGACATTATTGGCCCTTTCACGGACACAGTTGGGAACACTCACAAGCATGCATTTATCCTCACAGCAACCGAATACTACACTAAATGGGCAACTATCCTTAGATGAAAGGAGAATTACTTTGCTCGCTGAGCTAGAGAAACTTGATGAGATGCGTCTAAGGGCAGCTGACCACGCATAGGTATATCAAAGGAGAGTGGCTAGGGCTTATGATAAGAAAGTTCTTGAGCGAATTTTTGACATCGGAGAATTAGTCTTGAAGAAAATCATGCCCTCCAAACATGCCCATCCAAAAGGAAAACTAAAACCAAACTGGGAGGGCCCATATGTTATAGCAGCCGCATACCCAGGGAATGCATACAAGTTGGTGAACCAGGATGGGGAAGAACTCCCTAGCATTCCAAGGGAGTGCATACAAGTGCATGGTGTTCCAGGACAGGGAATGCATACTAGTACATGGCGTTCCAATGCCTTGGAACGCCATGTACCTTAGAAAATACTACCCTTAATCATATGATCATCACATCCTATAGCCAAATACTTATATCTACCACCCTCATAGTTGTCATGACCCATTCGTTGGTCGTACGTCTTCAAACCCCAGAATATCCGTAAGACTTTCCATTTATTGCCCACCTTCTTATTCAGGCAATGTGATCAAAGGAATAGTAACATACCTGACCTCTTTCAAAAGCATAAGTAACACCCGATTCTCATTTCCCTTCTCTCGCCATTAGGGGAGATGTTAGAGCATGAAAAAAATAAAGATTCTAGGTTCAATCAAAACTCGTCATTCTTGTGTTAATAGGTTGCTTTCGGAAAAAAGAGAAAAAAAAAGAGAAAGAAAGAAAAAATACGTGTGCAAAAAATTGAGCGAGAGTAATAAGACGAATGAACTAGTCAATGAGCTCAGGGAAGCAAAAGCAGGCTGTGAGGACATCTCTGGTAACTTTGCTAGAAATGAATAAGCAAATTGTGAGGGCATCCCTGATGTCCTGATACTACTAGATATAGTTGTAAGGTGGCAGGAGGAGGATAAACCTCTGCTAACCATAGAATGTGAGACTTTGATGGTATCGAAACATGACGAAGAGCTCAATCGTGGCACCCCATACCCACCCTAAGAAAAAGACTGTTACTCATCTCTTTTAGAAAGCATCAGATACAAACTATTCCCCCACATCATTGAGCCTTACCCCTCTTCCACTATTTTTGTTTTCAGACACTAAATTGGAAGCCTCTCGGATATTTCTAGGAATGAAACTGAAAACCAATGAATAACGATTGATGCAATCACCTACTATACCTACCGCACTACTCCAAAATAATGACCACGGGAAAAGATGATCACCACCAAAGGTAGACCCCCCGATATGTAGCTGATGTAACCAAAACAACTCCCCTAGTTTGATGACATTATAAACAGGTGTTTCTTCAAAACTAACTCATTAAACAAGCATGGCTCCCTGTGGACCCAAAGTACTTATTAAAAATTCAAAAAAGCTCCATTGACCTCGACAATGGGGCATTTTTTTTAGAATCGCATTAAACGCTCCTGCTTGCCCGCAGAGAAGATGTAGAATAACAAAGTTATCCCCCAAGTGATGCCACCAAGGATACTACATTGCTAGTTATGCTACGCTCTTACACTGGGGCATTTTAATTTTATTTTATTTTTAGTTATTTGCTTTCCCTGTTGCATTATTTTCCTTTTCGTTTATAATAGTATAAAAAAAAAGAAGAAAAAAGAAAAAAAGAATAAAGAAAAAAGAGAGAAACAAAGAGAAAAAAAAGGAAAGAAGGAAAAAGAGGCAAAATTAATACCTTTCGCTACCAGGCCTCGGTCTGAGATACCTCCCCCCTTGACAATCAGCAAGGGGAAAAATAAAGTAACAAATAGTCTTACTCTTTATGTTAAAATACAAACATAACCTTCAACCATTACTAGGCCAGCTCGGGAAGCCTCCAAGTCCCAATAACAGCTGACGGTGCCAAGGACAAATCGATAAAGCATGAGAGGTAACAAAAAAGGAACAACTGAACAAAAATATATCTCCATATACCTATATATATCAAAATCGTTTCCTTTTATATCCATCACCGGGGGCATACCCCCTGTATATACAATAAAGACAGACAATGAACGCAAAAAAATACACACCTCTACTCCCTGCACTACCTCTGGGATGGTTGCTCCCCACTATCCCTATTGTCGTCATCTTGATGATCACGAGTCTGGTCCTCCGAAAGTGAGAGCTCGGCACTTAGAGTCGGTGTACAATCTTGAAAGCGAGGAGGCCCCACAACTGAACCCCCCTAGCGGACCACCTGGACTTAGAATGAGGAGGATACTCAGCAAGAAACTCCTGAATAATAGAATCCTCATAAACATAATCTTTCACACGGTCATGTGTCGTGCGATGAGGCTGCCCCATCGAGGAACTCGTAGCCCACTCCGATCCGGCAAGCTGACCAACCATCCCGCGCACTCGTCGCTCACTCCTCATCAAATGATACTACAGCCAATCTATCAACGCCTGTATCTCTGCCCGCATCATCTGACACTGTTAAGACCTTAAAAGTACCACTTTTCACCCCTTAACTTAACCTTTGATTAGACCCTTAGCCATCTAATAAGTTCTTATTAAGTGTTTTACGTAGGTAATAATCAGCAGTGAAATAAGGCTAGGAATCCTGCTAAGGAGCCTGTTTTGGCACCAGAAGTCCCTCAGAAGGATGAACTCTGAATCCAGACCTAAAATGAGCCTCGCATAGCTGACCCAAGCTTTAAAGGATTCAGGAGAAATATGCCTCGCGCAGTCCAACTGAGCTTCCCAAGACTTTACAACAACTTCTCGCGCAATTGAGTGACTAAAGAGCTTTAGAAGCACAAATTTGCGTAGCTCTCATTGAGCTCAAGAGTAGAACACATCGCGCAATTTTTCACAGTTCAAAGTAGACCTCTCTCAACCTCACACAGTTCGCTCAGAATGGCTGAGGAGAGAGAGCTTTAGAAGACTCTTCGCGCAGTTGTCGCGTAGTAGCCGCGGGATACAAATATCAGAAGAGAACTCCTCGCACAGTTCTTGCGCTATTTACGAAGAAAGCATCCTCGCGAAGACAGACCCATCCTTGTGGAGATCAATTAAGACATGGAACCTCACGTAGTTCAGAACTCATTAAAGCCTCGCGAGGAAACTTGCGAAGTCTATTGAAGAGAAGTGCTCGCGCAGTTCTCATGCTATTCAAATCCATCCTCGCGAAGATCAACCCAGTGAATGCGTAGCTACCTTGCGACTGCTTGAACTCCAACCCCACGACATCTGAGGCTTTCATGTCTACTCAACCTCACGAAGCCCAACCCAGCGAGAGCGCAATTCTCTACCGTGCGACTGCCTGAAAAGCAAACCAAGGCAACCTCGCGACAGTTGAAGCTTCAATGTCAAACCATCCTCGCGAAGAGCAAGAGCTACCACGTGACAAGTCTGGGAAACAATAGTTACCTAGCGAAGCTCTGAACTTCAACTTCCATCTCTTCAGTAAAGGACCTTCTGGGAATTTTCAGCGATTAGGGCATGCACTCCCACACTTAAATCTCCATGCACGTGCCCCGAGGCATCCAAGGATCACTATTAGGCCACGTGGCATCATTAAAATTAGGGTTTCCTAACCCTAATGCGCCGCCACACCACTGCTATATAAACCCATACTTAGCTTAGGTTTGAAGAAGAAAATCTTGGAATAAAAATCTTGGAACAAATCTGGGAACACGTCTCATCTCTTGGAGATTTGATCTGAGATTGTTTTTCCTTTCTTTTGTAGCTGTAAGTAGTTTTCTTTTTCTTTTTCTGTCTCTCCATAGTCTAACACTTGCTGGCTATGTCTTTGTATGCATTTTGAACTAGTTTAATGGAAGTTTTGTAATAGGATTTTTACTTTGTGGGATTTGTGTTTAAATGTGATATGCTCTGTGCTAGGCTGCTGCCTTATGATCCGCCATTGCTTTGGCTGTGATTCAAAGCAATGGAGGACTATTTCTAAGGGCCACTCAGATCTAAGTGACCTGTGTGTCTGGGCTATCATGGTCCTATACAGCCTTAGCCCCACCACATGACCCACTAGATCTGAAATCCCCATGGGAGCTTGAGCTGGTAGCCTTGTGACCATGGTGGTGGCAGCGATATTCTTGTTTTGTCTTGGGCTCCATGAGGAGGATAGCATCTGGGATAGTCTGTGACTATTCAAGTGGACAGGTTATAGCCTTAGAGTGATTCTAATCCATGATCCAAGATGGATCCTTCCTCTCTGCACCTGAGCTTGTATTAGCCTGGTGGGAGATTGTACAGAGGCAGACCCCCATATATTTGTATAGATCTACTATCAGATGTTAGATCTAATCTTGTTATAGAGATTGTAAGCTTGTGACTGGACCATTGTAGCCTCACTCAAGCAATAGACAACTAGATCGAAGGTTGTACTCAATCTCTTGCTGGTTCTATGTGTCTGGGCTATCATGGTCCTATACAGCCTTAGCACCACACATAGAGCTTTAGAGGTTGAGGTTCCCTATGGATTCTTGAGCTGGTAGCCTGGATGAAATAGTGCCTACAATGATTAACTTGTTTTGACCCATCCCTGAATTGTGGTTCCCCTATGGGATAGTCTGTGACCATTTGAGTGGACAGGTTATAACCTTAAGGGATTGAATCATGGCAGATAGATGGGTTGGATTCCTTCTCATCAGTGGTGATAACTTAGCCATTGGACATGATTTCTATAACATCAGATATGAATCTGAGTTGCAAAACTCCTCTGATCTAGGCTCAATAACATACTTCTCACCCTTTTATATTTATTTTCCACACTCCATCCATCCTCTCAACCCTTTCTGTAGTTTAGACATTAGGCTACCTTAGGATCTGTAAACTAAGTGACCTTAAACTCCCTTCCCTTAAGGATTGCCAGATTTGTAGTTAGATCTGGAGGGACAACTAGAGATGGCTCCCTTGGAGCTGTAGATCATCTTTCCCTGTGGGACAAACTCTTACTTATCAAAACTTACCACAATGGACCCTGTATCTTGCAAGTCTAGGACTCTCAATTGTGCTGATTTCATCCCCTGTTTTATTTTGATTTTAAATTTTTTTTACCACAAACAAATAAAGAAAGCACAGCTGGGGAAGCAACAAGTTTTTGGCACCGTTGTCGGGGAAAGTTGATCTATTAGTAGACCCTAAGTTTTTGTAGTTTTATTATTCTTTGGTAGTTAAGAATAATTGATACTGCTGATGTATTTGTGAAATTTTTTTGCAGATCTAGACAGCAGCAGTGAAGGACAGTTGGACTGCAATTGGAGCTTAGCTACCTCTGTTTGCAAACTCTCTAACTTTTAAAACTCTATCTATCTTTCTTGAAAATTCTCTAGCAGTATCTAGGATAGTTGTTAATGTATTCTTTGACTAGCTGTAAATTAGTTAGAATTTGTTAATTGTAAAGTTATTCATTTGCAATGTGCCTGCAAGAAGCTCTCCTTACTATTGGTGTGCTTGTATGCTAGGGAGGAGATCTCTCAGCGCTACTTTGGAGCCTCTTAACCCTGAGTTAGAAAGGGGAAGGAGACTTAGAAGAGACAGGCACACCATAGGATAGCCCCCAAGTGAATCTGTGACAGCAAATATGGGTGAAGAACAACCCAGAACTCTCAAGGAGTTGAATGCTCCGGATGACTATAACTCCCCTTTTAGCATTTAATTCCCTGATGTTCAGGGGAATAATGAAATAAAAACTTCAATCATCCAGATGCTGCCCTCTTTCCATGGGCTTAGCAAGGAGGACCCTTACAAGCATATTGACCAGTTCTTGGCCTTGTGCACAACTTTTAATATCACTGGTTTGGAACCTCAGGCTACTAGGCTCTGACTCTTTCCCTTCTCTCTGAAGGATAGGGCCAGTACCTGGTTGACCACTCTTCCCAACAATAGCATTGCTTCATGGAAAGACCTGTAGACCAAGTTCCTGACCAAGTTCTTTCCTGAGACCAAAACTAGCTAGTTGAGGAAGGCAATTCTTACTTTTGCCCAAGCCCCAACTGAGGATTTTAATCAAGCCTGGGATAGGTTTAAAGAAATGCTCAAATAATGCCCCCACCACAAGATCCCAGACTGGCAGCTTGTTCAAAGCTTCTACAATGGGATTGATTAAAAAAGTAGAGATATGGTTGATGCCTCTTGTGGAGGCACTTACATGCACAAAACTGTTGATGAGGTAATGGAATTGTTTGAGGTGATTAGTGAAAATGCTTTTCAAAAGCTATCCTTGGAAAGAACTAGTAAGGAATTTGAGTCAAAAGTGGGGCCCGCTGTATTGACAAGAGAAAAATTTGTGAGGTGTCTGGGAACAATGACCTGCAGCTGCAGATGGAAAACCTCTCTATGAAGTTTGACAAATTACTGACTATGATGCAACCCAGAAGGGCTGCTCATGTGGCAGAAGCATGTCTGATATGCTAGTCCCCACAACACACAGTGGAGGAATGTCCATCTGCAGGGAAATATCCTGAATTGGTTTTGGAACATGCTGCTCCTGCTCAATCTTATGGCCAGCAACAATCTGGGGGATACAACAGACAGCCATATGGTTACCAGCACCAAAATGCTGGTTACCAATGGAGAGACCACCCAAATCTGAGGTGGTGACAAGACAATTATATGCAGCCCCAGCAGATGTTGGTTGTACCTCAAAGGCTACAACAGTAGTTCAATCAAGGGAATGCCCCTAGGTCTAACTTCCAGCACCATCAGCAGCCCCATCAACAATAAAATCAATTGGTCTTACCCCCATCTCAACCCAGAAATACTTCTTTCGAGGACCAGGTCTAGACCTCACTGTAAAACCTGGGTTCCTTGGCTCAGACTGTGAATTCTCATGGTCAGAGCATCAAGAAGATGGAAGAGCAGATTGGCCAACTAGTGAATACCTTAGCCAAAAGAGAAGAGGGAAGGTTGCCCAGCCAACCAGTGGTTAATCCCAAGGGCCAATTTTTGATTGGTGAAGGATCTTCAAACCCTGAAGGGGATCTTTCATTGAATTGATGCTAAGAACTGTGCACTTTGTATGTTATGTATTTTACTGTTTATAAGAATTTTTAGTGATCTTGTTGGAGTCTGAGTTTAGTACTTTATGCCTACTTTTATTCCTGTTCCCTTTGTTTGATAATTTCAAGTGATTGAATGATGATGGTATTGTTTGAATGCTTTTCATGATGTGTGAATTTAATGCTTTGAGAGTATGGGAAATTTCGAATGTTTTATAATGCTTATGGGTGTCCCTGGAAGAGAGCCTGTGAGAGAATCCACCCACAAAACAAAGGTCAAAAGGCTGACTAGTGGGTGCGTGAATTCTGACTCTGTTTAAGCCGTCGTGAGGTTCTGAAAATTTGGTTTGGTTTCCTCTCGCGCAGTTCATAAAGAATTACTTTGCTTTGTTGTCGCGAGTTTCAAATATAGTTGTGTGGGCTTCCTCCCGCAGTTTAAATGAACATCCAATCTCGCAACCCATTCATGCCTATCCAGCGAGCAGATATTTTTAAAGCGCGCCAAGCCTCGCGATATTTAAAATCTAACCCCGTGCTACTTTTCTTTACTGCTTTCTCTTTCCTCTCCTGCCTCAGGTGAAAATAAAAGATAAATCCCCTGTTGTCCCTCCTGAGCCAGAACAAGCCCAATCCCCTCTCATTTCCCCTCAGCCTCAGCCAGGGAAGGGCCCCAAAGGGAAGAGTCCCAAAGGAAAAAGTCCTATTAAACCCTCTGAGCCAACCACAGATAAATCTTCAGTGATCCCTCCTCAACCAAAGACCAGAAAAATGAGGGTCAAGGCACCAACCATGCCCAAAACTGCGGCCCAAAGAAAGGAAGAGAGGGAACTAAAGAAAAAAGAGGAAGAGGCTTACCTTCAAGAGCATGCGAAGAAGATGGGTTGGGACAAGTTTTGATCCAGACTCTGATTAGATTGTACCTAGGATTTTTTCTATTTTTGCACTCTTTTGCTTCTGTTTTCTTTTAGTTTGTACATTTATCATTTTTAATAGATTTTCTTCTTTTGTTATTACTATTTTGCTTTGTCTGTTGTGTGTTTTTCTCCATGTTCTTTCCCTTTGTTTTTGCAAATAATGGACTTGCTGCACACACCTTTGAATCAGTGAGGACACTGCTCCTCATAGGTTTGGGGGTGTGGCAGGCAGACCCTACTAATGGAATAGTTAACCTAAGTGCAGCAGAGTCATGTGAGTAATATAGAAATGGATCTATGTTCACTTAAGAATCATGACAAATAAGAAATTTAAAATTTCTGCAAACTTTAGACATTATAAATTTTAATATTTCGCATTTCCATGACGAGATCACCAAGGAAACTCACTTGTATCAGCACTTAGTGAATCATTAGAGAAAGAAAAAGGTTAGGGCATACTTAAAAGTTCAAAGGAAGACCATAACCAGTGAGAATTGGGCCTACAAAATTTTTTTCTATTCTTTGAGGAGTGACTAAGGCAATTTCTTCTAGTTCTAAGGACTGGCTGAGTCACTGTGCTCACTAGAAGTTAGGCAACTCCAAGTTGAAACAACTGACAGCACTCATGAGACTTAGGAAAGGATCAAGGCCTTCTCTTGGACAGTTTGAGCCTAAATAGACCAACCTTAAGCAACTGCCCTTGTCCATACCCCTTTTGAGCTTTAAATCCTGAATTTCTTCAAAATACACCTGAGTACTTGTACTTGAACCTATGAACCTGATTCAGTCTACCCTCACTCTGAGAATTCAGAAGGTAAAGGAGAAAGAGTTGAAGATGGACTAGCTATGGTCAACATTAGGTGAATGGAGAAGAAGTATCTCAAAATTCTGGCAGTATGGTAACTGAGAACATGGTGGCATTTCAGAAAAGCAAAAACAAAAATAAAAAGAAGAAAATTCCATAAAAAAGAAACAAAAATAATAATGAAGAGGAGTATGAGAGGAGTCAAGAGAAACTTTCTTTTGGAAAATCGAAATCAAGAAGAGAAACTGATCACTTCAAATATGAAAATCTCAAAGAAGAAGAAAGGAGCTAAAATCAAGAAGGTGAAGTCATGAATCACCTCTTCCACCTACTGATTTCTCAATTTTGAACCCCTTTTCAACCTTCCATTCTTTTTAACCCCACTCCATAAGCCACATTACAGCCCAGTTAAAAGCCCTTGTGATCCAAAGTTGAGTGAGCTGTCATGTGGAGATAAAGAGTTATCCAATCTATGGTGAGGATTTGTCAATGATGTCAGCACTTAAGAACTCTGCCTATGCTCATGCTTACAGACCCATTTGGGGGATGTAACTACTCTTGAGCATGAGAGAAAATGAACCCCTCAACAAGACCCTTATGAGAGTGTGCCCTGGAAAGTTTTTGGGTCTGATCTTGAATGCATTATGAGCTCAGTGCTGGCACACACTTGTGAAGTTTTCTGTGGTTGTAAACTGATTGGAAATGCTGTGCATTCATGAGAAGTTTATGCTATCTAAATTTCTGTGCAACCAATGGATTAAATTTCTTTTATGTTAACTGATTCAAGAGTAAACTAAGTCTGCTCCTTGACTGCTCACTTGATGATATTGCACTTTTGTTAACTGTTCCATTGAGAAGTTTATGGGTGTCTTCACTGAAAACCCTCAGGAGACTTCACTCCTCCACTAGGGATCACTTAGGGGTTTAAAAGGCTTGGTACATATGCTAAATGTATCCGTTCTCCCTACGAAAGTGGCATTTAATTTTTGTAGAAGATTTAATGTAGCTTTGCTAAGGAACTAGCAAAGATTAGGTTTAGGGGTGTGTTAAGACCTGAAAAGTACCACTTTTCACCCCTTAACTTAACCTTTGATTAGACCCTTAGCCATCTAATAAGTTCTTGTTAAGTATTTTACGTAGGTAATAATCAGCAGTGAAATAAGGCTGTGAATCCCGCTTAAGGAGCCTGCTTTTGGCACCGTAAGTCCTCGTATGGAACTCAATCCAGACTGAAATGAGCCTTCAGGCATACCGACCCAAGCTTTAGAGGATTCAAGAGAAATATGCCTTGCACTGTCCAACTGAGCTTCCCAAGACTTTACAACAACTTCTCGCGCAGTTGAGTGACTAAAGAGCTTCAGAAGCACAAACTCGCGCAGCTCTCGTGAAGCTCAAGAGTAGAACACATCGCGCAGTCTCACGCAGTTCGAAGCAGACCTCTCTCAACCTCGCGCAGTTGACTCAGAACGGCTGAGGAGAGAGAGCTTTAAAAGACTCTTCGCGCAGTAGCCGCGGGATGCAAATATCAGAAGAGAACTCCTTGCGCTGTTCTCACGCTATTCAAGAAGAAAGCATCCTCGTAAAGACAGAGCCATCCTCGTGGAGATCAATTAAGACCTGGAACCTCGCGTAGTTCAGAACTCATTAAAGCCTCGCGAGGAAACTCGCGAAGTCCATTGAAGAGAAGTGCTCGTGCAGTTCTCGCGCTATTGATATCCATCCTTGCGAAGATCAACCCAGCGAATGCGCAGCTACCTCGCGACTGTTTGAACTCCAACCCTGCGACATCTGAGGCTTTGATGTCTACTCAACCTCGCGAAGCCCAACCCAACGAGAGTACAATTCTCTACCGCGCGACTGCCTGAAGAGCAAGCTAAGGCAACCTCGGGATGGTTGAAGCTTCAATGTCAAACCATCCTCGCGAAGAGAAAGAGCTACCATGCGACAAGTCTGGGAAATAATAGTTAAATTTCCAGTGATTAGGACATGCACTCCCACGCTTAAATCTCTATGCACGCGCCCCGAGGCATCCAAGGATCACTATTAGGCCATGTGGCATCATTAAAATTAGGGTTTCCTAACCCTAATGCGCCACCACACCACTGTTATATAAACCCATACTTAGCTTAGGTTTGAAGAAGAAAATCTTGGAATAAAAATTCTGGAACAAATCTGGGAACACGTCTCATCTCTTGGAGATTTGATCTGAGATCATTTTTCTTTTCTTTTATAGTTGTAAGTAGTTTTCTTTTTCTTTTTCCTTCTCTCCATAGTCCAGCACTTGCTGACTATGTCTTTGTATGCATTCTGAACTAGTTTAGTGGAAGTTTTGTAATAGGATTTTTACTTTATGGGATTTGTGTTTGAATGTGATCTGCTCTGTGCTAGGCTGCTGCTTTGTGATTCACCATTGCTTTGGCTGTGATTCAAAGCAATGGAGGAGTGTTTCTAAGGGCCACTCAGATCCAAGTGACCTGTGTGTCTGGGCTATCATGGCCCTATACAACCTTAGCCCCACCACAAGACCCACTAGATCTGAAATCCCCATGGGAGCTTGAGCTGGTAGCCTTGTGACCATGGTGGTGGCAGCGATATTCTTGTTTTGTCATGGGCTTCATGAGGAGGATAGCCTCTGGGATAGTCTGTGACCATTCAAGTGGACATGTTATAGCCTTAGGGTGATTTAATCCACCGATCCAAGATGGATCCTTACTCTCTGCACCTGAGCTTGTATTAGCTTGGTGGGAGATTGTACAGAGGCAAACTCCCTTATATTTGTATAGATTTGCTATCAGATGTTAGAACTAATCTGGTTATTGAGATTGTAGGCTTGTGACTGGACCATTGTAGCCTCACTCAAGCGATAGACAGCTAGATCGAAGGTTGTACTCAGTCTCTTGCTAGTTCTATGTGTCTGGGCTATCATGGTCCTATACAGCCTTAGCCCCACACATAGAGCTTTAGAGGTTTGAGGTTCCCTATGGATTCTTGAGCTGGTAGCTTAGATGAAATAGTGCCTACAATGATTAACTTGTTTTGACCCATCCCTGGATTGTGGTTCCCCTATGGGATAGTCTGTGACCATTTGAGTGGACAGGTTATAACCTTAAGGGATTGAATCATGGCAGAGAGATGAGTTGGATTCTTTCTCCTCAGTGGTGATAATGTAGCCATTGGACAGGATTTCTATAATATTAGATCTGAATCTGAGTTATAAAACTCCTCTGATCTAGGCTCAATAACATACTTCTCACCCTTTTATATTTATTTTCCACACTCCATCCATCCTCTCAACCCTTTTGTAGTTTAAACATTAGGCTACCTTAGGATCTGTAAACTAAGTGACCTTAAACTCCCTTCCCTTAAGGACTACCAGATCTGTAGTCAGATCTGGAGGGACTACTAGAGATGGCTCCCTTGGAGCTGTAGATCATCTTTTCCTGTGGGACAAACTCTTACTTATCAAAACTTTCCACAATATACCCTGTATCTTGCAGGTCTAGGACTTCTCAGTTGTGCTGATTTCATCCCCTGTTTTATTTTGATTTTAAATTTCTTTTACCACAAATAAATAAAGAAAGCACAGCTGGGGAAGCAACAGGCGCGTAGCCTGCAACGCCTTGGTCTGGGTCCCCTACAAAACGATCAGATCCACTAGTAGGTCCTCACGATGGTGCGCATCACCAAGGATCCGCCTCGCCTCTGGAGTAGCACATGTTCATGCTACCTCTAGACATGACTCCTCTAGTTGTCGAACCTGCACATCCACACCATGTCAGAAAACCAATACACTTGTAAAGGAAGTAAAGGTTGAAGAGGGAGAAGTATACCAAATCCACCCTCTCCCCAAGGAGATGCTCGATAGTCGCGACAGTCATCGGATCAGCTAGTGGCACCGAAGGGATAGAAAATGTGGACAGCTGCAACATGGAGCAATAAATGCATCAGATAACCAAACCCCTAATGAGAAATCATAAATAGATAAAAAACACACTAACTAGAACACACCTGAGAAAGAGTAGGAACGGATCCCTGAGGGGTAGCCTCAGGAGCAGAGCCAGGAATGACCTGCGCAAAATCCAAACAAACCAACACAAGATATGTCAGAACAAAATAAGTAAAATAACCTGAATTAAATTACACCAAATGAATAAAGTAATTATACCTGACTCTTTGGGCACAGAGAAGCAACAGTCGCCTCCCTCGTCTGGAGATCCTCAGCAAGACGATGTTGAAAAGACATAACACATGATATCGACAAACCATTAAACAATGCAAAATCAAATAACTCAGAAGATAGAAGAGACTCACCCAGTGCTCCAACTTGGCTCGGAGTTGAGCCATCACCGGATCTTCCCGACTGGAGGAGGAAAGTGAAGACGGATCAAATGTCAGAGTAGAATCTCCAACGATAGCAAGCTCTACCCTTTGCAAGTATCAATAAACACATCAGACCTGATCGGTTTACAAATGCTAATGAATAATTAAAACTAGTATAAACCCTCACCAATCAATCAACCTCAGAACATAGGCTGGCCTCTATCTCTTGGTCAGCCTACTGTTGACTGCGGTAGCACTCAAGCAATGCTGCTTGACGGGCGACCTCACTCTCTCTCTCAATCTGATAAACAAGAACCAAACACGACTATTAAACTAAGATGACTAGAGATAGAAATAGACCAAACTCACAAACAAGTACACTCACCAGAGATTATCGGGTCTCCGCCAGCTGAACCCTCAGCTCATTCTCCATTGCCCTAGCCTGAGCAACCGAGGAAGCCAGAGAATGCAACATCTCCTCATCAGGATGATGAGCGCACCCCGTCTGCTCCATCACCCTATGGAGGGCGTCCAACACTCCACCGACACTCATGATACGATGGCCATGCTCTAGTGTGGTTAATCTATCCCTCAATGTCAACGTTGACTCAGGTCTGTCGACCATAAAAGAGCCACTCCCGTTGAAGGGATGTGTGAAGAGGCGTCAGCCGCCCAACACCCCAAACCATCTCACAAGCTCTCAGACATCCACCTCATCGTGCTCCCCCATCACCCTGGTCCCCCTAGCTCTAAAATCAGTCATTTGATCCTCCATCCGTCTCGCAAAGTCCCAACCAGGGGGACCAGTCTTCCTCTTCGCCACCCTGTGGTGAATCTCTGAAGGGACTCCCTACGGATGCCCCAACTGAGTGTCACCTGGGATAGGTGGATTCACTCCACCTTCTCAAAGCAATGGACCCAGATATCCATGTCAAAGAAGGGCTGACCAGTCATATAACTAGCACATCGGCATCCTCCCTAGCCACGTAGGGCCTCCAAATCACCTACAATCAAATAAGAAAGCCAACCCATCAGTGAAGCCTTATAGCCTAAAAGCCTAAAACAAAATGAAACGAAATGAAATGTCTACACGATGATATATACCTACCCCTCATGCATGTCCTACGATGATATATACCTGCCCCTCATGCATGTCCTCAAAAAGACCACACACGGTATGAAGATTCGAAGACCAACGTCAATGCCCCAATGCTATCCTCCACATATGCATCCACAGGAATGTGAAAGTAACCTCCGCCGGAACACGCGAGCGAAGGAAGGTGAAATGATTGTACGCCCAAAACTAAAACACACAAAAACACTAAAAAAAAAATCATCACTGCAATGAAGGACTAGACAATAGAGATACCGTAATACCAATAATTAACTACCTGAAGAAAGGGAAGGAAACCCCCAATCATCGTAACACCTCATCCTTGACGGTAGAGTTGCTCATTGATATGCGCTAATGCGGTCGCACCTCAAGCATAAGTAGGGACCCGGTCCAAATCCCGAAGAAGTTCCAAAAACAACCTAGTGACACACCCCTGAGTCGATGAAGAAAAGAGCATCGCACCAAAGAAGTGCATCAAAGAGGCTCGAAGCACTCAATCTGTCACTAACCTTAGCTCAACCACAACCTCCTAACGGGCCATCGCCACGCAACACACCTCGAATGGCACCCTCGGCTCTGAATGGCACCTTGGAGGGCTGAACTCGCTAGCAAAAGTGTCAAAAAACCAAGTGACTCGGACCATCCCTGGCCCTGAACCACTCGACCGATATGCGATGTCGAGGATCACCTCGCATGCCCTTAGAAAATCTCTAGCCATCTACCCTGTGATCGGCTCCCCCTCGAATTGGAGCTCAGTAATGTGAACCCAATCCTTCGGGGTCGACAGCATCATCGCAACTGGGAAAAGCAGCGCCTGCTGCCCCTCCCTCCACCTCTCCAGGATCATTGTAATCAAACCATGATCAACTTGAAAGGGCTCCAACTCTAGGATCGGCCTGAAGCTGAAAGATGCCAACTGCGCTCGCTGAAACTCAGGCAAGGCGTGATACCACATATGAGACTCAGACCATGTCGATTTGATAGGCAGCTGTAGAGGCTCCTGCCGAACGATAAAGCATAGACAAAAAGAAAGAAACGACATAGGACCAACACCTACAACTACACTAAGCAATGAAAGCAAGGCACCACGATAATTTATGATGAACATGCAAAACACGATAAAAGCGCTACAAAAAAGTAACCTAGATATGGCCTAGAACTAGAATTACCTTAGGCACACAACAAGTTTGACATAAATAAGAGGGTTTCCAGATCCTAGGAAGCCTACGTTATAACCTAAATTCCTAAGTAATGAAAGGAACTCTTGCTCACGGGTACCTACCTGGACTCCGCAAAGAACACCTCCAATGGGTTGCGCCTCCCATCCTGATCCTCAACACCCTCAATATCCTCATCCTCTAGTACCTCCTCCCTAATGACCACCTCATCACCCTCAGGTACCTCCTCTCCGACTATCACCCCAACCTCCTCTTCCAAGGTCCCAGTGTCGGCCCGAGACTCATAAGCCTCGCCTATCTCCCCGATCACCAACCCCTCCAACTCGAAGGCGGTGAAGTCAGGTCTAACACTACCCTCAGACTCCATCCCAGAAGAAAGAACTTGAGAAACTAAAAAGAATGTAAGAAATGGTGCCAAAAATGGACAACCAGATCGTGAGATATTGTGAGAACATGAAAATTAGAGCACAAGAAGACAAGAAAACAAATGGATAGCGCGGGAAGAATGAAGATTTTCCAAGTATTTATAGAGCGCGGTTATATCGCACGCTTAGATTAGGGTGCGCAATGAAATTATGCACCATAAGATTCGAGCTTAATCCCCATTACATGCCCAACATCGAGCACATAAACAAATCGTCGCCCGCTCAAAATAACCCGACGCCCTAGTTGCACGCCGCAAACCAAATGCATAATTATATCAAGCGCCTGCACCACAGTGCATAAATACCAAAGGTCACCCGCACAGTGACCAAGTGTCATCCCAATCCCACTTCCTGAAACACGTGTGTAATATGTTTATACGTCAGTATATTAGAAGCGTAATTATCTTCTAGAGCCCTAAAATGTGTATGACTATTATTATTCACTGAAAAGTACCACTTTTCACCTCTTAACCTAGCCTTTGCTGAATCTTGAAGCCGATTAATAACTCTTGTTTAGCTTGTTTTGTAGTTAGTAATAAATTATGCAACTTAACATAAAGTCCTCACTTTTGATGCCAAGACGAGAGAATTCAAGCCAAGAATGACAGTTGAGCCAGAGATTGAAGGAACACCATGGTGGTACACACTATGGTGACTATTTTGCATGTCATGATGGACCAAGAAAGTCCAGTAGATGAAAAAAGTATAGATGAGAGTGGAGGAAGCTGCAACAGAAGCATGTGCATAGAAACAAAGGAACAAATGATTTATCTCACATAGTTGAGGTGCTGCCTCGCGCTGTTCAATTCACTAGCAAAGCTTCCTCACGCAGCTAAGACATGCAGCATACTAAAGCTCACAAAGAAGTCATGCAACTCAATGAAGGGTTTATCACAAAGCAACCTCTCGCACAACAGTCATGCACTTCAATTAAAATCAACACATAAATGAACTCGCGAAGTAGTCGCGCACTAAGCCTCTAGGAATACATCTCACAAAGCTCTCATGAGGATCAATCTTTAAAGGAGCCGCGTGCACTACCTCGTAAGGCCAATTTATGTGAACAGTAGCCATGACCTCACAAAGTTCTCGCATGGCTTTGGAGGAGAGAGACGCTCAAAAGTTCTCTCGTGTAGCTCTCGCGAGCCTAGAAGCTTAACCCTATACCCAGCGAGATGTAAATGCATCTGTGTGAGTACCTCACGACAGGAGATTCTAAAGCTCTACTAAACAAGCAAGCTAAGCACTATAAGTCCTTTTGTGAGAGTGCATTTAAAGCCATAGCAGTTGCGCGATAATGCGAAGTCCACCTGCGCGAGTGAACCAACCTCCCAAGATAATTCTTACCTCGCACAGACTCTACAAGCTGTGTGAAGGAACTAAAGAGCAAAAAGCAACTATGCGACAAGCTTAAGTCCTTCTACGTGAAGAAGCAGTAGTTAAAGCCCAACTTTACCTTGCAAGTACTCTGTAAGCCACATGAGTGAATTAATGTTCAGAAGCCAGCCTCATGAAGCTCGGGTTCTCCACTTCTCAATCTTAACTCAAGGACCTTTTGGGGATTTCCCCAGGTCTAGGGGACACATCACGAGGTACTGATCTCGAGACACATATCCTAAGACATCTAAGGGTTGTAACAGTACCACATCTACTAGAAAAATTAAGGTTTACTCTTCCCTGAGCTAAGGCATTAGGACTGAGTATATAAGCTGCGCTTGTAACTTAGAATTTATCAATCTCTCCTTCAACCTCTGTAGGCTGTGAGCTCGAGCAGGCTAAGGTTAGGGTTTGATCATTTCTTTTTCTCATTTTTCTTATCTCTTAGTCAGCACTTGTTGGCTAAATCTTTTTATAAGCAGTTAGGTGAAGTTTTATCTAGTTTTGTAATGGGTCATGTAATCTTTGGGATCTTTGGTTGAGCTGTTGTGCACAAGGCTGCTGCCTTGAGAAATTGCATTGTAGGCAATATTGATTAATAGAATTTACACTTTAAATATTCATTCAATCTATTATTTTCTTATTTGCTCGTAGTTCTAATCAGGCTATAACATGCAATTAGGATTTGAGCTGATTGAAAGGCCCATGGAAGCTTGAGCTTATAGCCTGGGACCATGGTGGCAACAACAGTTTACAAGTTCCATCTCATCATCTATGGATAAAGCAACCTCTATGGATAGCCTATGACCATTTGAGTTGACAACTATAGCCCTAGGTAGGTCTTGGTCATAGATCTGAGAAGGATTCTTCTCCTCTGCACTTGAGCTTGTAGCCTAGTGAGAGGTTGTGCAGGAACAAGCTCCCCTCTATTTTACTTGACCAATATAAGATGTTAGATATGAGTTCTCTGTGGTGATTACAGACTTGTGAGCTGAGTCATTGTAGGCCTTTTGTAGTAATGATCAGCTGAATATAAATTCTATTTCAGCCTGAGATACCTTGTGGTTTTCACCTGGTTTTTAAAGTCTGTTCGCTCCTATGAATGCCTGCTAGATCTGTAGCAGATCTGGGGAGCTTGTAGCCTTGCAAACATAGTGTCTGCAATGGTATTCATGGCCTAATTTAATTCATTGGTAGGAGGAAATTTATTAAATAGTCTGTGACCATTTAAGTGGACAGATTATAGCCTTAAGATCAGTCCACTCCTTTGGATTAGGTTAGCATTTTTTATTCAATCAATGAGATTTGACAAACTCTATTGGATAGTCTGTGACCAGTTGAGTGGACAGAGTATAGCCTTAAGAGCAGTCTAAATGGCATGGGTTAAGTTGGATTCTTTTTCCTTGCTAAGGTTTTTGATAGCACATCAGCAAGGGTTTGCTGCAGAGACAACTCAAAATCTGAGTTACATAACTGAAGTAACTTTAGCTTAAACTGCTTCCTTCCCACCATTTAATCTTTATTTTAACATACCATCACCACCTTCTCCATAACCCTTTCTTAGGATAGGATTGCACTTTATTTCTTTTCTTTTTAGTAGGTAATTTAGTATAATTGTGACACCTAACTCTCTTTCTTTAGGATCGCCAGATCTTGAGGCCTACTATTATAGCCCATGTTGAGTTCTAGATCAATTTCTGTGGGGTAAACTCTTACTTATTAAAACTTACTATAATAGCCTTGTATCTTGCAGGTTGTGTGTACTTTAGGTTGTTGTTTTTATAATCATTTCACTCCACCTTTGTATTCTAATTTTTACCGTCACATTACTTAAATAAACATTAGCAAGCACCTAAAGGGCAACCAACAAGTTTTTGACACTGCTGTTGGGGATATTGATCTTTTTAGTAAACCTAAGTTGTACTATATTCTAGTTTAAAAAACTCTTCGTAGTTGTTCCATAAATAGAATAAAAAGTAGTACTGATTTTTATGGAATTTTACAGAATTGGACAACAGCAGTAGGGTAAAGCTAGAGCTGCAGCTAGAGTTTAGCTAGCTCTGTTTACACTTCTTTATCCTAAAACTTAGTCCCTTGATGTTGAATTCCCTATAATTAATTTAGCGTAAATCTTTTTAGTTCTTATTTTGGTTTGAGAATTCTTTGTGTGCTTTGAGCATTTTCTTTACTTGCTATGTTTGTGTGTATGCTTAGAAGAAGGTTCCTTAACCCTGAGTTGGAACCTCCAAATCCTGAGGTTGAAAGGGTCCTTAGACCAAGAAACACCACACAAGGCCCTACTATTATAACTAAACCAAATTTCATGGCTGAGAGGTAAAGAACCCTGAAGGAATACAATGCACCTAGGGATTACACATCTCCCTTCTGCATACAATTCCCTTCAGTTGAGGGAAACTATAAAATCAAGTCCTCCACCATCAATATGCTACCATCTTTCCATGGGCTCAGTAAGGAAGATCCTTACAAGCACATTGACCAATTTTTAGCACTTTGCACCACTTTCAATATTGCTGGCCTAGGACTTGAAGCCACCAAACTGAGGCTTTTTCCTTTTTCCCTAAAGGATAAAGCCAACACCTGGCTCTCTAAGCTTCCACCTAATAGCATTCAGACATGGAGTGACCTCCAAAGCCAATTTCTGGCTAAATTCTTTCCCATGAACAAAATCAGCCAGATGAAAACAAACATTTGGTCATTTACTCAGCCCTCAACTGAGAATTTTTATGAAGCATGGGAGAGATTTCAGGAGATGTTAAAACAATGCCCCCACCATCAAATTCCACAGTGGCAACTAGTGCAAGTATTTTACTAAGGAATTAATCCCAAGATTAGGGATATGGTAGATGCCTCATGTGGTGGTAGTTACCTCCATAAGACAGCTGATGAGGCTTGGGAGCTGTTTGACATCATAGGGAAAAATTACATGCAGCAGGAGTCACTGTCTCGTAATGACAGTTAGACCCCTGCTAAATTGGTGAAAGACTCCTGTTATTCACTGAAAAGTATCACTTTTTACCTTATAACCTAGCCTTTGCTAGACCTTGAAACTAACTGATAACTCATTTTTAGCTTGTTTTATAGTTAGGAATAATTTGTGTAGCTTAACACAAAGTCTATACTTTTGGTGCCAAGAAGAGAGAAAATTCAAGCAAAAGATGATAGCTGAACTAGAAAGTGATGGAACACCATGGTGGTACACACCATGGTGACTATTTTTCATGTCATAATGGACAAAGAAAGTCCAACAGATGAAAAAAGATTATGTGAGAGTGGAGGAAGCTGCAACAGAAGCATGAGCATAGCAGCAGAGGAGCTAATGACCTATCTCACACAACTGAGCTACTGCCTCGCACTATCCAATTCACTGGTAGAGCTCCCTCGCGTAGCTAAGACATGTTGCATAATAGAGCTCGTGAAGAAGTCACGCAGCTCAATGAAGGGGTTATCACAAAGCTCATCTCGCATAGCAGTCGCGCAGTTCAGCTGTAATCTACATGCGAAGAAACTTGCGCAGCTTTCGCACACTAAGCCTTAAAAAATATAACTCGTGAAGCTCTCGCGAGGATCAAGCCTTAATGCAACCGTGCACATTACCTCACGAGATTAATTAGCATGAACAACAACAAAGACCTCACATAGCTCTCGCATGGTTCTAGAAGAGAGAGACGCCCAGAAGGTCTCTTGCCCAGCTCTCGCGTGTCTAAAAGTTTAAATCTATACTGAGCGAGAAGCAAGGGCATCTGCGTGAGTACCTCACAAATGAAGTTCCTGAAGCTCTTCTACACGAGCAAGCTAAGCACCTGAAGCTCTTGTGTGCGAGTACATTCAAAGTTGAAGCAGATGTGCAATCACCCAAAGCTCTATTGCGTGAGACAACAATATTCAAAGCTAAACTTTAACTCGTGAACACTCTGTAGCTGTGCGACAGAAGTGCTATACAGAAGCTAGCCTCGAGAAGCTCGGGCTCTCCACTTCTCAATCTAAACTTAAGGACCTTTTGGGGATTTCCCCAGGTTTGGGGCACACATCTCGAGGCATAAATTCTGATGCACATATCCCAAGACATCCAAGGGTTGTAACAGTGCCACATCTGCTTGAAAAATTAGGGTTTACTCTTCTGTCAGCCACAGTATTAGGACTAAGTATATAAGCTGTGCTTGTAACTTAGAAACCATCATTCACTCTTTCCTTCAACCTTTGTCGGCTGAGATTTCAAGCATACTAGGGTTAGAGTTAGGGTTTGATCACCTCTTTTTCCATTTTTCCTTCTCTCTTAGCCCAGCACTTGCTGGCTAAATTTTTGGTAAGCAAATAGGTGTATTTTTATTTGGTTTTGTAATAGGTCATTTAAACATTGGGATTCTGTTTTGAGCTGTTGTGCACAAGGCAGCCTTGAGAAATTTCATTGTTGGTAACTTCATATCAATGGAATTTATGTTTGAATGCTTACTCAATTTGTTATTTTCCTATTTGTTCGTAGTTTTGTTCAGGCTATAGCATATATTTAGGAATTAAGCTTATTGAAAGGCCCATGGAAGCTTGAACTTATAGCCTGGGGACCATGGTGTTAGCAGCAGTTTTCATGTTCAATCTCATCATTTATGGGTAAGGGAGCCTCTGTGGATAGCCTGTGACCATTAGAGTGGACAGACTATAGTGCTAGGGCAATCTTGGTCACAAATCCGAGATGGATTCTTTTTCTTTGCACTAGAGCTTGTAGCCTGGTGAGAGACTGTGCAGGAATAGGCTCCCCTTGATTTCACTTGACCGCTATCAGATGTTAGATCTGACTTCTCTGTAGTGATTGCAGCTGTGAGGACATTGTATTGTAAGCTATTTTTAAGCAATAAATTGTTGATATAAAGCCTATTTAAACCTATAGGTCTTTTAGTTCCATTAGATTCTTAATCGAATTTGTATATTTCGGATTTGCCCAATCACTTAACCTTTAGATCTTTTGATTGCCATCTAATCTTCCTAGGTTTAATACCCCTATGAATGTCAGCCAAATCTGTGTGCAGATCTGGAGAGCTCAGAGCACTGGCAGACATAGTGTCTGCAATGGTATTCATGGCCTGATTTGATTCATTGGATTAAGTTTGATCAACCCACTCCTTTGGATTAGGTTAGCTTTTCTGGCTTAATTAATGGGATTTGATAGATTCTATTGGATAGACTTTGGCCATTTGAGTGGAAAGACTATAGCCTGAAGAGCACCACAAATGGCATGGGTTAAGTTGGATTCTTCTACCTTGCTGAGGTTAGTGATAATACTTCAGTAAGGATTTGCTGTAGAGAGAGCCCTAAATATAAGTGTTATTCATTGAAAAGTACCACTTTTTACCTCTTAACCTAGCCTTTGCTGGACCTTGAAGCTCACTAATAATCATTTGTTAAGTGAGTTTTATAGTTAGTAATAAACTGTGCAGCTTAATACAAAATCCCTATTTATTGGTCCAAAGAAGAGAAAGAAAATATGCAAAGATGACAGCTGAGCCAAAGCCTAATGGAACACCTTGGTATGCTCACCATGGTGACTCATTTGCTAGTCATCATTGACCAAAAGTCTAGCAGATGAAAGAAGTTAGATAAGAATAGAGGAAGCTACAACAGCAGCAAGTGCAATGCATCAGAGGATTAAAAGAATCATCTCGCAGAGGTGAGGAGCTCCCTCGCGGAACTAAGGATGCAATGGAAGCTGCCTTCATGCAGATAGGACGCGCAGTTAAGAGGAGAGCAATAAAGAAATCATGAAGATCTCATATCTTAAAAGCCTAAAAATTTGTGCTCATGAAGCTCTCGCGGAGATAGAGCCTTAAAGCAGCCGCGCGTAGAACATAGCGAGTCCATATGCATAAAGAACAATTTGTCACCTCATGGAGTTCTCGCAAAGCGTTGGAAGAGAGAGACGCCCAAAATTTTCCTTGCACAGCTCTCGCGCACTCTGAAGCCTAATCAGTTACTATGCTAGCGCAGGAGCCTACTTGCGCGAGTATCCAGCGAGAGAGAACTTCTGAAGCTCTACTGCACAATAAATCTAGGCGTTCCAAATCACCTCCATGACAACATTGTAGTGCAAAGTAGTTGTGCGATCAACTAAGAATCTACCGTGCGAGTGAACAATCCTCCTAAGCCAAATGCTCCTCCGCGAAGGCTCTGCCACTGCGCGAGTGAATTAATGCAGATGCCAGCCCCGCGAAGCTCGGGATCTCCACTTCTCAGTTTTAACTCAAGGACCTTTTAGGAATTTCCCAAGGTTAGGGTACACTTCTTGAGGTGCATATTTTGAGGCGCACATCTCAAGGCATTAAAGGGTTGTAACAGTGTCATGTCTGCTGGAAAAATTAGGGTTAATCTCTTTTGAGCCAAGGCCTTATGGACAGAGTAAATAAGCTATACTTAGAGTTTAGTATTTTCATCTTTCCTTCATCCTCTGTCGACTAAGAACTCCAGCAGGCTAGAGTTAGGGTTTGATAATCTCTTTTTCTTATTTTTCTTCTCTCTTAGCCTAGCATTGGCTGGCTAATCCTTTTGTAAGTAGCTAGGTTTAATTTAATTTTAGTTTTGTAATAGACTGTATACATTGAGATCTTTTGGATGAGCAGTTGTGTACAGGCTGTAACCTTGAGACAGGTCATTGTAAGTTTTGCTTTTATCAATTGATTATTATTTTAATGATTAATTAAATCTACAGATCTTATGGTTTCCTTAGATGTCTATAGGATCCATATTTTTGAGACTAGCCCATTCAGTTTCTAGTAGATCTATTATTTACCATCTGATTTCCCTTAGTTTAATAGACCCATGGATAGCAAGCCGGATCTATAGCCAGATCTGGAGAGCTTGTAGCCCTGGGACTCCATGGTGGCAGCAGTATTTTACATGTCCTTTCTCAGATCTATGTGGTATGGACAGACCTATCGGATACCTTGTGACCATTTTAGTGGACAGAGTATAACCTTAAGGTGGTGTCCAACCACATGTTTGAGAAGGATTCTTCTCCTCTGCACATAAGTTTCTAGAGCCTTGTGAGGAGGTTTGTGTAGGAACTAGCTCCCCGCCATTTTACTTGACCGATATAAGATGTTAGATTTAATTTCTGAGTAGTAATTATAGCTTGAGGTTGAGTCATTACTGGCCTTTTGTAGTAATGACCAGCTAAATCTAAATCCATATTCAACCTGTTGCTGGTCCTTTGTGAGGGCACATTGAGCCGTTGGCCTTTGCAAAGTACATAGGATTTTATGGGTTGGAATACCTATGGATGTCAGCTAGATCTATGCGTAGATCTGGGGAGCATATAGTACTGGCATTACATAGTGTTTGCAATAATATTCATGGCCTGATCTAGTCCATTGGTTAGGGAAATGATCAGTCCACTCCTTTGGATTAGGTTAGCATTATGGTTTAATTAATGGGATTTGACAGACTCTATCGGATACTCTGTGACCATTTGAGTGGACAGAGTATAGCCCTAAGAGCACCCCAAATGACATGGGTTAAATTGGATTGTTCTACCTTCTTGAGTTATTGATAGCATCTCAGCAAGGACCACTGTAGAGATAGTCTAAATTTGAGTTACATTACTGTATTAACTCTAGCTTAACCTGCTTACTTCCCATCATTTTGATATTTTATTTTGGCACACACCATCACCATCTTCTTCTTAACCCTTTCTTTAGGATAGGACTGTACTTTATTTCTCTTTTATTAGGGTTAATTTAGTGTAGTCGTGACACCCAACTCCCTTTCTTTAGGATTGTCAGATCTGTAGCCAGATCTGAAGGCCTACTATTATAGCCCATTTTGGGTTCTGGATCAATTTCTCTGTAGGACAAACTCTTACTTATCAAAACTTGCTACAATAGGCCATGTATCTTGCAGGTCTAGGATGTTTTAGGATTACTGTTTTCACCATATCGCTTTTATCCTCTGCTTTACTTTGATTTTGATTTTCTTCCAACACTACATAATAAATCAGCAAATCTTCTGACAGACCCAAAACAACAAGTTTTTGGTGCCACTATTGGGGATATTGATTTTTTTAGTAGACCTGAGTTGTACTATAATTTAGAGTTCTAAATTCCTTATAGTTGTGCCTAATCTAGAATAAAGTACTACTGATATTTTTTGGAATTTTGTAAAAATGGACAACAGAAGAAGGGAAAAACTAGAGCTGCAGCTGGAGTGTAGCTGACTCTGTTTGCACTTCCTTTCCCCTAAATCTCAGTCCATTTATGTTTAATTCCCTATTACTTGTTTAGTGTAACTCTATGTAGCTGTTAATTTTTGTTTGAAATCTTTTTGTGAGTGCTTGTGAGCATTCTCTTTACTTACTGTTATTGTAAGTATATGTTTGGTAGAAGGTCCTTAAACCCTGAGTTGGAACATCCAAATCCAGAGGTTGAAAGGATCCTTATACCTAGACACACCACACAAGGCCCTGCTGTTGAAATTGAACCAGCTGTCATGGCTAAGAGGCAGAGAACATTAAAAGAGTACAATGCACCTGGGGAGTACACCTCTCCCTTCTGCATTCAATTTCCCTTTATTGAGGGAAATTATGAAATTAAATCCTCCACCATTAATATGCTGCCTTCATTTCATGGGCTTAGTAAAGAAGATCCTACAAGCATATCGACCAATTTTTAGCACTTTGCACTACTTTCAATATTGCTGGCTTGGGACCTGAGGCCACCAAACTGGGGCTTTTTCCTTTTTCACTAAAGGACAAAGCCAGCATATGGCTATCAAAGCTCCTAGCCAACAACATATAGTCATGGAGTGTGACCTTCAAACCAAATTTTTGGCCAAATTCTTTTCCATGAACAAAACCAGCCAGATGAGGACAAATATTTTATCATTTACTCAGTCCTCAACTGAGGATTTTTATGAAGCTTGGGAACTATTTTAGGAGATGTTAAAACAATGCCCCCACCACCAAATTCCAATGTGGTAACTAGTGCAAGCATTCTACCAAGGAATTAATCCCAAGAGCAGGGATATGACGGATGCTTCCTATGGTTGTAGCTACCTCCATAGGACAGCTAAAGAAGCTTGGGATCTATTTGACATGATAGGAGAAAATTCCATGTAGCAGGGGTCTCTGTCACGCAATGACAACCAGACCTCAGCTAAGATGGTGAAAGAGGCCACCCCTAGAGGTGGAATATATGAAGTTAAGGTGAAAGGTGATTTGGAAAGGAAGGTGGACAATTTGTCCTTAAAATTTAACAAATTAAGGAATGTGATACAGCCCTAGGTGGTTACACAGGTGGAGGAAGCATGTCTGATATGCCAATCTCCCACACATTCTATTCATGATTATGCATCTGCTAACTAGTTTCTTGATTTTGTTATGGAGCATGCCAATGCTGCTCAAACTTAGGGGCAACAGCCTGCTGGGTATTCTTGGAGGAACTACCCAAACCTGAGGTGGACACAAGATTCAAATCCTCAACCCCAACACAAGTGATAGCTCCTTATAGACCCCAGCACCAGTTTGACTAAGGGTACCAACCAAGGTAAAATTTTTTGCTACCTGCCCCCCAGTCTAACCAGTTGGCCCTACCTCCACAACAGTCCAGATCCTCTTCATTTGAAGAGCAGATGCTGGCTTCAATGCAAAATTTGGGGAACCTGATACAGACTGCCAATTCTCATGGACAAAGCATTAAGAAGATTGAGGACCAATTGGTTCAAATTTGTAATGCTTTGAACAAAAGGGCAGTATATGATTGGAGATGCATCCTCCACCCATGAGGTAGCTAATGCAATCACTACCCTTAAGAGTGGCAGGGTGGTTGACAATTTGGGGGGCAAGGTAACTGAGGAGGTCACGGAAAATGAAAATAAAAATGAAAGAATTGTTAGTGTTGAAGAGTCAAGGATTGCACCCCCTATTGTGGATCAGCTAGGGCAAAATAATGGGGCTGATGTTGAGCCCCAACATCAAACAATAAATAAAGATAAAAGAAAAAGACAAAAATATGACCATGATATTAATAGGCATGTAGCAGTAGTGCCACAGCTGCCATTTCCTCAAGCACTAGCTAGCCCATTCCCTCTTTATAAAGGGAATGCTCAGATAGAGTAAATGCTGAAGACTATCAAGTAGGTCTGGATTAATTTGCCCTTGTTTGATGCCATAAAACAAGTCCCTGCCTATGCTAAGTTTTTGAAGGACCTCTGCACACAAAAGAGGAAAGCAAGGGTGCAGTTGTCTAAAAGAGTTTTTATTGTTGAGCATGTAGAGTCAGTCTTGTCCATTGCCACACCAGAAAAATTACAAGACCCAAGGGTACCTACTATCCCCTGCATAATAAAAAACTACACCATTGGAAAAGCCCTCTTGGACTTAGGAGCCAGTGTGAACTTACTCCCTTATTCAGTGTATGAGGAGCTAGGTTTGGGGGAGCATAAACCTACATCAGTTGTGCTCCAATTGGCTGACAGATTTGAGAGGAGACCTGTGGGTGTGGTAGAGGATATCTTGGTGGGGGTAGACAAATTCTATTATCTAGTTGATTTCCTTGTTTTGGTCATGGACCCTTGCAAAAGTAAAACCCCAATTCCTGTTATCCTTTGCAGGACATTCTTGGCTACTATAAATGCTTGTATACAATGCAGGTCAGGGTGATGGAGGTTACCGTTGGGAACATGAAGGCTCATTTAAATGTGTACTGTGCTGCTATGGTGCCTCAGACTGACATTGAGGACTGTTGTGCAGTAGATGTACTAGATGGTCTAGTGAAAGAGGAATTATCCAATCTGTTGGATTGGGATAATGTTGTTGATGACCTAGAAAATATTTGGAGTTTGTTTGAGGAGGCCCTAGTTTTCAGGATGGAAGATAGTACCATAACAAAGTCTTCTGTGGACCTAGTGTAACATTTTAATTGGAAACATACATTACTGCCCCTTCCTCAAACTACTAAGACACCTTTGTTACCTTCAAATGAAATCCCCCCTGAGCTGGAGCTGAAGCAGCTCCCTGCCACATTAAAATATACCTTCTTGGGGCAGGACAACAAGCTTCCCGTGATTATCTCCTCCTCTCTCACTAGTGAGCAGGAGCAGGAATTATTGAGTGTTCTCAAGAAGCACAAGAAAGCAATGGGGTGAACAATAGCTGATCTTGGAGGCATTGATGCCTTAGTTTGCATGCACAGAATTCACTTGGATGAGGGTGCTAAACCCTCTAGGCAAATGCAGAGGAAGCTTAATCCTCACATGCAGGAGGTGGTTTTGAAAGAGATAGTTAAACTGTTGGATGCAGGGGTAATTTATCCCATTTCAGATTCAGAATGGGTGTCACCTATTCAGGTGGTGCCTAAGAAGGCAGGCATAATAGTTATCACTATTGATTGTGGGGAGTTGATGCCAGCCAGGTAGACCACTGGCTAGAGAGTTTGCATTGATTATAGGAAACTCAACTCCAAAACCAGGAAAGACCACTTTCCCCTCCCTTTCATTGACCAAATTCTAGATAAGCTGGCTGGAAAGGCATTTTATTACTTTCTTGATGGATACTCAGGGTATAACCAAATTCCTATTTATCCTCAAGATTAAGAGAAAACTACTTTTACATGTCCCTTTGGCACCTTTGCTTACAGAAGGATGCCTTTTAGACTGTGCAATGCCCAACCACATTTCAGAGGTGCATGTATGTAATATTTTCTGATATGATTGACAAGTTCCTGGAAATCTTCATAGATGATTTCTTAGTTTATGGGGATATCTTTAGCCAGTGCTTGAGTCACCTTGACCTGGTTTTATAAGGATGTGAGGAGACTTATTTGGTCTTGAGCTGGGAAAAGAGCCACTTTATGGTAACACAAGGAATTGTGTTAGGCCATGTGGTCTCTCACAAAGGAATAGAGGTTGATAAGGCTAAAGTGGACTTGATTTCACACTTGCCCCCACCTACGACTGTCAAATAAATTAGATCATTTTTAGGACATGTTGGATTCTACAGGAGGTTCATTAAGGACATCAACAAAATTTCAAAGCCATTGTGCCTGCTTTGCCAGGATGTGTTATTTGACTTCTCTGTTGAGTGACTTGAGGTCTTTGAGGTCTTAAAAAAGTACCTTCTCACTGCTCTTGTAATCGAAGCCCCAGATTACTCACTCCCCTTTGAACGGATGTGTGATGCATTAGACTTGGCCATAGGTGCTGTCTTAGGACAGAGAAAAGATAAGTTACCTGCAGTGATCTATTATGCCAGCAAATCACTAGCTGAAGCTCAGCTGAACTACAGTACTACTGAGAAGGAGCTGCTAACTGTTGTGTTTGCTGTGGATAAGTTTAGACCCTACTTGCTTGGGTATAAAATTATTGTTTTCATCAATCACTCAGCCCTGAAATACCTATTGGCTAAGAAGGATGCTAAGCCAAGGTTGATCAGATGGATCCTCCTATTATAGGAGTTTGATCTTGAGATCAAGGATAAAAAGGGAGTTGAGAATGTGGTGGCTGACCACCTCTCTAGAATTATTCTGGAAGAATATGTAGCAACACCTGTTATTGAGTTGTTTCCTGATGAGCAGCTATTTGCTGTGTAGTCTAGTAAGTCCTGGTTTGCACACATTATCAATTCTTTTACTGTTGGAAGGATTCCCCCTCACTAGTCCAAGATGGATAAAGACCTATTTTTCTCTCAGGTCAAATATTTTTTGTGGGAGGATCCATACCTATATAAGTATTGTGCTGACTAGGTGGTTAGGAGATGTGTACCTGAAAGTGAATTCCACAGCATTCTTTCTATGTGCCATGAGCAAGCCTGTGGAGGTCACATTAGTGGAAAAAAGATTACAGCAAAAGTGTTGCAATGTAGTTTTTATTTGCCTTCTTTGTTCAGAGATTCAAACATACATTATAAAGCCTGTGAGAGATGTCAATGGTTGGGGGGCGTTTCCAAGAAAGATTCTATGCCACTGCAGCCCATCCTTGTGGTAGAACTTTTTAACAACAGGGACATTGATTTTATGGGTCCCTTTCCACCATCTATGGGTTTTAACTTCATACTTGTGGCAGTGGACTATGTGTCCAAATGGGTGGAAGCCATTGCCACAAGGACCAATGACCACATAGTTGTCCTTAAATTTTTGAAGGATAATATCTTCTCAAGATTTGGCAGCCCCAGAGCTATCATTAGTGATGGGGGGAGTCATTTCTATAACAGACCTTTTAAAAACCTCCTCAGAAATTACTCTATTACCCATAGAATTGGAACTCCCTACCACCCTCAAACCAGTGGGCAAGTTGAAATTTCCAATAGGGAGATCAAGCATATCTTGGAGAAGACTATGAGGACTGATAGAAAGGATTGGGTACAAAAGCTGAATGATGCTTTGTGGGCTTATAGGACTGCCTATAAGACCCCTATTGGCATCTCCCCATTTAGGTTGGTTTATGGCAAGGCCTGCCACCTACCAGTAGAGTTAAAGGATAGAGCCTATTGGGCTATAAAAATACTGAACTTTGATCTAACTCCTGCTGGTTCTTACAGGACATTGCAACTGGTAGAGCTTGATGAGTTGAGGTTGGATGCCTATTCAAATGCCAGGATATACAAGGAAAAATCAAAGGCATTCTTTGACAAGAAGCTAATGAGGAAGGACTTCAATGCCGGTACTAATGTTTGGCTTTTCAACTCCAAACCAAAAATTTTTCTAGGAAAGTTAAAATCCAGATGGGATGGACCTTACACTGTCATTCATGCCTCCCCATCTGGTGTTGTGGAGATCATGGATCCTATGTCTGGGAAGATCATGAAAGTGAATGGTCAAAGGCTAAAAATTTGTGTAGAACATTCAGTGGAGCCTCCTTGGACCATTCACCCACATGAACCTCCCACTGCTCAGTGATCCACAGCTTTGTAACATATGTACCATATGAGTTGAATGCTTTGTCTTATTTTGTGTTGCTTAGAAATTTTTTAATTACTGCTTTTAGGGTGATGATGATTTGCTTGTGTGTTTGATTTTATTTTGTTCTATTCTGTTTTGAGTATATGTGCATATCTGTCATCTGAATTTGTTGTTCATGTCTATTGTTGATGGTTGAGGTGCTCTCATTATATATATCATGAATTTGATCTAAAAGATTATCTTTAGAATTTTGAATTTTTGATGTTTAAATATTGATAAAGGTAACCAAATTGTCATGATGAAATGGAGTACATGCCAAGGAGTTAGTGCTGATGCACACTGAATTGGTGCATGACATTGTACATGCACAGGCCAGGCACAAGTTGAGAGAAAAGGTTTAGTGTTGCTTTCTCGCGAGGCTAAATGGCCAAAATTTCAAGCTCGCGAGCCACTTGTTGGCTTTCTCACAGAGTTCTGAGTGAAGTTTTGTTCCTTGAGAGAGCCTAACCAGCAAAAGATACCTGCTGAATCCTGATATTGAGCCTCGTGAGGCTCTATCCTGTCAGTAATAGGGAACTATGCAAAAAAATGGAATTCACACTTTTTTATACTACGTGAGAGCCTCACGAGCTAACATTCTAAAGGCCACACCATTAATTGCCTCGCGAAGTCCCTGATACTCCAAATGGATGTTCCTCGTGAAGATTACAAGCTAAGCTGCGCGAGAGATGAGCAACTGCTTCATGCGCATAGGCCCAAATTCCACTCTGTGAAGTACCTTGTGAGGCACATAAAGCTCTTGAATCTGTTCTCGTGAGGCTCTGTTCTTCTCCATGATAACACTTCTCACGAGGTTGGCTGTGTACTGTGTGAAAATTGTACTTCGCGAGAACCTGGCGATAGCTGCATGAGGCACGTGATCAGCCTTATAAACCTAGCGATTTCTCCATTCTTGCCATTTTATTTCTATTTGCCCTAGCCTCCACTATGTAAAACCGAGCTTCTCTCTCCCTTCTTTCTTCCCTACAGCCTAATCCACTCCACTTCATATAGTTTTCTCATACCATTTTACTCCCCATCATCTCCTGGTCACTTTGAGCTAGGTTTGGGGGGATTTGAACTTCTGTGCAACATTTGAAGTGGAACCCTAGCTGCAGTTTGGTAAGATTTCTCACTCTCTTTGTTGGGTCGATTAGTTATTAATTGAGTGTTAAGTAGAGAGGAATTTAGGTGCTTTTACATTTGTAAAGAGTGTATTACACAAGAAATGGCCAAAAGTTCAAAGTTCACAGACACGTTTGCTGCCATGCTAAACCCTCTAAATATTGCTAGCCCTGGGGTAACTCAAAAATTAGCAAGGATTGCAGAGGCCTCCACAATGGAGACCTCTGAGATGCCTATTCCGATGGTTGAGCCCCAGATGGAGCAACCAGCTAAGAAGAAGTCTACCCCAAAGAAGAGGGCCAGAGAGCACCTACATGCCAAAAGCCCTAAAAAATCCAAGAAGAAACAGAAAAAGGGCAAGACCGTGGCCCATGAGGTCCCTGAGGTTGACCGTGATGAGGAAGAAGATACTGAGTACCTCAGGGTCCCATTTGAATTTATTGCTGCCATTATGCTGGAGGCTGAAACAATTTTTGACAAAGTTTATTTTGAAGTGCTATCAGAGACATTAGCCTCCATTGCATACCTGACCAAGGCAAATCTACTATCCCTGTTGAGGCCCCCATTGTAGCTAGTCTTCCCTAGACTAGTGTAGCTAGTTTATTAGAATATCAGGATCAAGACTGAGGATGATGGGAATCCAGCATTGCTAGTGTTGATTGAAAAATTTGAAATACTCTTCAATCAAGCTGTAATAGCATAAATACTTGGGATACCAGCCAAGTATACTCTGGAGTGTGGCTTGGATCCCCCTTTAGTAGTCACCATCCCAGAGATAGCCAAGGAGCTGACTGGAGCGGTCACAACCTCAGGACTCTCAATCAGGAAGAGGGAGCTACACACAAACCTTAGATTTATGGATTGAGTGTTGATGAAGAATGTATATTGCTCTAGCCATGAGCAAGAGAGGAGATCTCCCATTGCGGATGCACTCTACTCATTCCACATGAACCACTACTTGGATGCTACCAAGTTGGTCTTTGAGGGGATAAAAGATATTCACAAAAAGGTGAAGACTAAGAAGAAACCCCACTCACTTCCCTACTGCAGGTTTATTACAACCTTAATGAAGTTGGGGGGGTACCAATTTCAAATAGATGACAAGACCATCCCCTTGGCCCCCAGAAATTGTGGAAAGAAATAATGGGAGATCAGTGGTACTCTAATTGAGAAGAAGAAGAAGAAGAAGGCAGACCTATTAGCTCTAGCAGCCCCTACAAGTCAAGAAGTTGTTGCTGTTTCTGCATCTATGGCTGCAAGCTCTGCTGCCCTCTCTCAGGCAACCCATTCATGTGTGCCAGCCAACACCACCTCCACATCTGCAGCCATTACCTCACCAACCACCCCTTCACCTTCCACGCCAGCCACTACTCCCTCAACCCAAGCCTCACAACCTTCAATAGTCTCCTTACCCATACCTATATCCTTGCCTACTTACCCAACTCACCCTAGCCCACCTGTGAAGGCCACTTATCAAAAGAAAAGAAAATTAACCAAAGCCCACACAGAGCCCCAACCCACCTATATATCCCAAACCATCCCAATTCCTAAGACCACAACTATCCCAGACCCAACATTTGACCTCCCACCACCCTCAACAGCCCAAGCCTCTGAACCTGAGCTTGACACCCTTGAAATCCCTCACAGTTCTTTAGCTACCCCCTCTCAGGCCATTGAAACCTCTACACCTTTTGAAGCTATTACCTATGAACCTTTAGACCAATTCATCCCATTTCCACCTACCCACGACCAAATCCCTTTTTCAGAAGAGGGATACTCAGCCATGATGTCCTCTATCATAGGGGACATCAACTATGAGTTTACCCCTCTCTCAGACTTCCCTCACCCTCCTCAAGTCCCCCCTCCTACAAATTCACCACAGCCCATCATTTTGCCCCTACATCTCCATCTCCACAGCCCACCACCTTCACTCATGCACCCACTTCCCCATTTCAAACACTTCCACTCATCACCCCTGACTTCCTACTCTAAATATTTAACCTACTACTCTCCCTTCAAACCCAAGCGTTGGTCGATACCTAAACCTAATCATCAATTGTGCCCAATCTGCAATCCATGAACTCCACCCCACAAAACCAAGCTTCCATTCAAACCAGCTTACAAGTCATCCAAGCCACATTATCACTTTTACCTACCCCACCCTAATCTATCCCTCCCTTAACCATAGCAGCAACACTTGCTGTTGTTGCACCCATGGACCCTGTTTCAATTATCCCCCAATTACCCTTACAAATGCCTCCACCCAAACTGACCCTGAGGTGATAGAACTCACAACACCCTCTACTACCACCCCACCCATGCCACCACCCATCCCTCCATCATTGTTGGCTTGCCCTTCCTTCAGTGTTAAGCAACCCTGATTACCAGCCTCTTTCAATCCTAGACCTCCATACTACACCCTCCTTCAAGCCATGAAGAAAAATGCTTACATCAAGAGGGATGTGGTTAGCGGAATGGCTGACCTCAGAACATCAGTAAGGCAGCCCCTCCTTGATAAACTCAAATAAGTTCTGCTAACCCAAAAGTTAGAGAAGAAGAGAATCAAGCAGGGTTGGAGGGAGATAATGATCCAATACAATCAAGAAAAGAATAGGGCTGAGGGGATGGAGGATGTCATCAAGAAATTATAAGCAGACTTGAGATTAGCAAAGGACAAAGCTTATGACTATGGTGTGACTATTGCAACATTGCAAAAAACCTTAACTGAAAATAGTGACCAGGAGTTAGCAGAAGCTGTTTTCAGATAATTAAACCCTGATGTGCCTCAAAAGGAACCAACCCCTAAAACCAAGGAGCCTAGCAAAGTCAATCCTAGAATCAAAATCTAGGAACCTACTTCGAAGCCAAAGCCCATTCCCAAAAGGAAAAGCACCTCCATGCCAATAAACACTACTTTCAAAAGGTCACAGTCTGCTATTGTTGCTTTGAGGAAAGCAAAGGACAAAGGAATTCAACAACCACCTGCTGTAGAAGAGGATTTAGATGATTAGATATGCACCTGTAGTTAGTTAGGATGTCTTTACATTATTTTTGTGTAGTTCTTTTCCCATACATTGTACAAATTTTTGTCTATATATGAAATTAATCTTTATATTTTGTTTGCTTTACTTTTTATCTTCATATATGCTTAGTTTGTTTTAGTTCTAAGTGTGTGCCTTGTTTAATACTTTTAATTACTTTATTTTGTGTCTGATTTTGTCTATGTTCCCTACTGCACATGCCCTTTTATCTTTGAATCAGTGAGGACACTGCTTCTCATAGGTTTGGGGGTGTGGCAAGGATTGCCAATGATATAGTTAACCTAAGTGCAACAGTCTTAAAGTGAGGAATAAATAGAATGAACTTCACTTAAACAATGTTGAAAGTGAGGAAATTTAAACACTGTGCAGACCTTTTTAGTACTAAAATCATTTAAAAATCAATACTTCTATGAACAACATTAAATTTTCTATAAACAGTAGTTAGTGAACCAATAAGGAGAGAAACAGGTGAAAAAATACCCCTTTGAGTTCAATGAAGACTATACCCTGTGAGCTTTAAGCCTGTAAATTTTTTATTTTTAGGAGTGTCTTTGGCAACTTTTTTCTATTCTAAGGACTGATTGAATCAAGCCCTTTTCACTAGAAGTTAGACACCCAAAGTTGAAGCTGTTTGACAAAGTTGTTTGACAGTAATCATGACACTAAGGAAAGGATCAAGGCCTTCATTTCGACAGTTTGAGCCTAAAAGATTAAACCTGTGAAACTACCATCGTGCATACACTTTTTGAGCCTTAAAGCCCCATTTTTTGTCAATAAACACCAAAGTACATGAACCTGAACCTCTTAACCTGATTCAGCCCTACCCTTACTCTAAGAATTTAGAAGGTAAAGGAGAGGATGCTGAAGATAGGTGAGTAAAGTTTAATACTTGGTAAAAGGAGAAGAAGAGAGGAGGAGATCTGTAAATAATAGTGTAGTAGTTATAGATGTGTGGCAACCATCATAAATATATATATATATATATATATATATATATATATATATATAAATACAAGAAATAAAATGGGAAGAGAAAAGAAAGAGAAGTCAACAGAAGAATTTTATTCGAAAAGTTGAAAAGAAGAGAAGAAGTTGGCCACTGTAGCTCTGAAGTTTCAAAGGAAGATAGAGCTGTGCTGAAATGAAGAAGGTGAAGTTATGAATCATCTCCTACCTGTGTTGATTTCTCAATTTTGAATCCCTCTCTTTATCCCTTTTATTCTTTACAATCCACACCAATAAGCCACATTACAACCCATGAAAAGCCTTTGTTGATCCAAAGTCAGATGAACTATCATGGGAAGATTAGGGAATGTCTAATCTATGATGAGAGCACTTTATGACGTCAGAAATTAGAAGCACTGCCTATGGTCATGCTTGCAAACCCATTTGGGGTACGTAACTGCTCTTGAGCTTCTATGAAATGGTACACCCTTAAATTTATTTGTGAGAGACAGCCCTGGTAAGCATTGGGTCTGAGATTGAAATCATTG
This sequence comes from Chloranthus sessilifolius, assembly GCA_021018995.1. Lineage (NCBI taxonomy): Eukaryota > Viridiplantae > Streptophyta > Magnoliopsida > Chloranthales > Chloranthaceae > Chloranthus > Chloranthus sessilifolius. The sequence goes on from CM037596.1 coordinate 49,740,845, forward strand.
GGGCATTGTTTGAACCTGAATTTTGATGTACTGGTAAGCTTAGTACTATTTTGCACATATTGTTTTCTTGGTGTCAGCTGATTGGATGTGATGAGCATACATGCATGACTGAGGTGCTAAATTATTTGCATAACTATTTTGGAACTCCTTTAATTTTGACAGAGCAAGGGTGGAATGAACTGTATTTATTTCAAACTGATTAACCACTATGTTGCACTTTTATTAACTGTTTCATTGATAAGTTTGTGGGTACCTTCATTGAAAACTCTCAGGAGACTTCACTCCTCCACTAGGGATGACCTAGGAGTTTAAAAGGCTTGATGCATGAGCTAAATGCATCCGTGCTCTCTACGAAAGTGGCATTTACATTCTTAGAGTAGCTGTTTAAATTTTTCTTTGCTTAGGGACTAGCAAAGATAAGGTTTGGGGGTGTGTTATTCACTGAAAAGTACCACTTTTCACCTCTTGACCTATTCTTTGTTGCACCTTGAAGCTGACTAATAACTCTTGTTTAGCTTGTTTTGTAGTTAGTAATAAATTATGCAGCTTAATACAAAGTCCTTACTTTTGATGCCAAGAAGAGAGAGAATTCAAGCCAAGAATGACAGCTGTGCCAGAGATTGATGGAACACCAAGGGGTATACACCATGGTGACTATTTTGTATGTCATGATGGACTAAGAAAGTTCAGCAGATGAAAGAAGTATAGATGAGAGTGGAGAAAGCTACAATAGAAGCATGTGCATAGAAGCAGAGGAACAAATGACTTATCTCGCACAGTCGAGGTGCTGCCTCGCGTCATTCAATTCACTAGCAAGCATCCTCGCATAGATAAGACATGCAGCATACTAGAGCTCACGAAGAAGTTACACAGCTCAATGAAGGGGTTATCACAAAGCAGCCTCTCGCACAGCAGTAGTGCACTTTAGCAGAAATCAACACATAAATGAACTCGCGAAGTAGTCATGCACTAAGACTTCAGGAATATAGCTCGCGAAGCTCTCGTGAGGATCAAGCTTTAAAGCAGCCGTGTATACTACCTCACAAGACCAATTTGCATGAACAACAGCCACGACCTTGTGAAGTTCTCATGTGGCTCTGGAGGAGAGATACGCACAGAAGTTCTCTCGCGCGCCTATAAGCTTAACCCTGTACCGAGTGAGATGTAAAGGCATCTGTGCGAGTACCTCGTGATAAGAGATTCTGAAGCTCTACTGTACAAGCAAGGTAAGCACTGCAAGTCCTTCTGTGTGAGTGCATTCAAAGCCAGAGCAGCTGTGCGATGGTGTGAAGTCCACTTGTACGAGTGAACCAACCTTCCAAGATAATTCTTACCTCACGAGGACTCTACAAGCTGCGCGAAGGAACTAAAGAACAAAAAGCAACTACACGACAAGCTTAAGTCCTTCTATACAAGGAAGCAGTAGTTAAAACCCAATTTTACCTCGTGAGTACTCTCCAAGCCACGTGAGTGAATTAATGTTTAGCAGCCAACCTCGTAAAATTCGGGCTCTCCACTTCTCAATCTTAACTCAAGAACCTTTTAAGGATTTCCCTAGGTCTAGGGCGCACATCTCAAGGCACACATCCCAAGGCATCTAAGGGTTATAACAGTGCTACATCTGCTAGAAAAATTAGGGTTTACTCTTCTCTGAGCTAAGGCATTAGGACTAAGTATATAAGTTGTGCTTGTAACTTAGAATTTATCAATCTCTCCTTCAACCTCTGTAGGCTTTGAGCTCGAGTAGGCTAAGGTTAGGGTTTGATCATTTCTTTTTCCCAATTTTCTTCTCTCTTAACGCAACACTTGCTGGCTAAATCTTTTTGTAAGCAGTTAGGTGAAGTTTTATCTAGTTTTGTAATGGGTCATGTAATCTTTGGGATCTTTCGTTGAGCTATTATGCACAAGGCTGCTGGCTTGAGAAATTGCATTATAGGCAATGTTGATCAATAAAATTTACACTTTAAATATTCATAATTTGTTATTTTCTTATTTGCTCGTAGTTCTGTTCAGGCTATAGCATGCAATTAGGATTTGAGCTTATTGAAAGGCCTATGGAAGCTCGAGCTTGTAGCCCTAGGACCATGGTGGTAGCAACAGTTTACATATTCCATCTCATCATCTGTGGGTAAGGCAGCCTCTATAGATAGCCTGTGACCATTTGAGTGGACAGACTATAGCCCTAGGGCAGGTCTTTGTCACAGATCTAAGAAGGACTCTTCTCCTCTGCACTTGAGCTTGTAGTCTAGTCAGAGGTTGTGCAGGAACAAGGTCTCCTCTATTTTACTGGACCAATATCAGATGTTAGATCAAAGTTCTCTATGGTGATTGTAGACTTGTGAGCTGAGGCATTACATGCCTTTTGTAGCAATGACCAGCTAAATCTAAATCCTCATTCAGCCTGAGATACCTTATGGTTTCCACCTAGTTTTCAATGTCTGTTTGCTCCTATGAATGCCTGCCAGATCTGTAGCAGATCAAGGGAGCTTGTAGCCTGGCAAACCTAGTATCTACAATGGTATTCATGGCCTTGATTAATTCATTGGTTGGAGGAAATCTATTGGATAGTCAGCGACCATTTAAGGGGACATATTATAGCCTTAAGAGCAGCCTAAATGGCATGGGTTCAGTTGGATTCTTCTTCCTTGTTGAGGGTTTTTATAGCACATCAGCAAGGGTTTGTTGCAGAGACTTCCCTAAAATTACTTCCCTAAAGTAATTTTAACTTAAATTGCTTACTTCCCACCATTTTATCTTTATTTTAACCCACCATCACCACCTTCTCCATAACCCTTTCTTAGGATAGGTCTGGACTTTATTTCTTTTCTTTTTAGTAGGTAATTTAGTGTAGTTGTGACACCCAACTCCCTCTCTTTATGATTGCCAGATCTGTAGCCAGATCTGGAGGCCTACTATTATAGCCCATTTTGGGTTCTAGATCAATTTCTCTGTGGGATAAACTCTTACTTATCAAAGCTTGCTACAATAGCCCTGTACAATAGCCCTATTTCTATGATCATTTCACTCCACCTTTGTATTCTAATTTTTACCATCTCATCACTTAAATAAACATCAACAAGCACCTAAAAGACAACCAACAGCTATATCAATGCGCAATCTAGTTATGCGCCTGGTGTTAAGCGCGTAATTCCCCAGGTGGAACAGAAAAATGTGTGCCTAGAACAACAGATCCAAAGGCTAAAATGGGAGTATTTCAAACATTAATTACTAACCCGGACTACACCCCTGCTAAGACAAATCTAAAAACACTTCAAACTTAGAAAACATACACTCCGAAACCAAAGAAAAAAGCCCCCCAACATCCCTAAAGCAAATCCCTTACACACCTAAACCGAACCAAACCAAACCAAAACATCACAAAACAAGCCGCAAAGTAAACCAAACCAAAGATTCACCAAAATTTTTATTCCATAAATAGATAAAATCATTACAAAATTCACCGAGCGCATACCCTCTGAATATACAGTCAAAAATAACCAAACCAAAATGAGCACCTTCAGGACATGCACAAATCTAGATTTATTCAAGGAAGAAGAGATCCTGGAGAGGCCTGGAGAAGAAAGACACCTTGAACGAATTCCAATAAGAATCCCATCTTCCCCCCCTAAGTTGGCAGGAAAGAAAGAGTGGCTCACGAAAAGCCACCCAGGATCTGTGGGACACACATATGGAAACGTACACTAGAAAGCATAACATGAGGGGCTAACAAGAGAACAATCCACAAAACCTATCGAGGAGTCATTGGAGTCGGTCAGGAGAACTCTAACTCGACCCTTTTCCTCGGTTTCCTTTCCACTACCTTCTTCTCCTCCATCTCTTCCCTTAGCATGGTAGCAATTCGATTGCTGCCTTGCATCACCAATTCCATCCATTCCCAAAACCAGACACATGTCTCCCACAAAAGGCTATAATCCATGACAAATATAGATGAACCAACCAAAGCAAGACACTCACCCCTTAAGAAATACAAATCAACCATGAAGTAGATAGGCTAATGAGATTAAGACACTCAACACTCATGTAGAAACCCTAAGTCTACACACTTCTAACAAGTGTCACCCCACTTTGGGATTGGATTTGGTGGTGGTCTTGGTTGAAGATGAGTAACCAAACCCTTCTCGATCAGCAACAACAAGAGGACATTTAAGGATTGTCCTAAGGGAGTGAATACTCGGTCATATCGGGCCCTTCTCTGCTCAAGGGTTATTTGCCCTAGGGAACATTGTTTTGCCTTAGAGCCTGATTTATTAGTGTTGGTGCTGGTTGTGCTGCTAGTGGGGTCTGAAAGGGATCCATGTTGGTGTTGGGCTGTGTGTTCATTATATTTTATACCTCTGCCCCTGCTCCTCTCTTAGTCTTCTGTTCGATAAACTTTTGGACCCCACTGGCCCCATTGGACACGTTCTTGCTCAAACATCCCTCTCTAATTGCACCCTCGCAATGGTTAGCATTTCTTACCAAGTCAGCAAAGCTGAACTGCTGTTGGTATACTAAAAAAATTGAGATGACTGGAAGAGTATTTTTCGAGATCATCTTGATTTGGCCGTCATTGGGTATTCTATTTTTTATTTGGGCTGCCAATGCCCACCATCGCCCCAAGTAATCACTGAATGCTTCGTTGGGCTTCTGCCTTAGTTGGGCTAGATCAGACTTACGGGGTTAAATGTCTATGTTATAGACATACTACTGTTGTAATAAGTGGGTCAGATCTTTTCATGTTTTAATCATGGATAGTTCAAGGGAAGTGAACTATCTCAAAGCCGAGCTCGTGAGACTCTTATGGAAAATTTTTATGAGCAAACGCTCTTCCCCTCCATACTGGCACATATCTCCATAGTATGATTTTAGATGGGCAATTGGATTACCTGTGCCTTTATATTTATCATATGTGGGCACTTTAAATTTGTGTGGCAGTGGCACCTCAGCAAAAAGGCACAAATCTGAGAAATCTGTGGCATGAATCTCGGTTCCTCCTAACTTCATTAGCTACTTCTAGATTTTATTCATTTATTCTTTCAGCTGCTCGGAGTCTCTGGATGGTGGGGCTAGGGTTGTTCTCTCAAGAGGCTGCCTCCCTTCATTTTGGATGGCCTGGGGGTTGGTATGTGTCAGTGGTGGGGAATTAAAGTTGGCTATTGCCCTTGCATAGGCCCCACTATTTTAGACCTCATATTCCTTGTATTGTTGATCAACATATGGTGGAGGAAGGGTGAGATTATCCCGCTGATTCTGAATGGATTGGGCAGGTGCTTGATGAGGCCATTGGGGTAGATACAAATTTTTTTGATTGGGTTGGGGGATGAGAGGATGGGTAAATTGGGGATGGTTGATGGTATGGGATAGATCCTCATATTGGGAAGGGTGCGGGTGTGATGAATGTGGATGAACGGGGCTTATACCGGATTGGGGGATTGGGTTTATTTGAGGGGGAATGGGGGCATGTTGGGTATACGTAAATGTGAGATATTGGGGGAATGGTGAAGGGTTTGTAAATGGGGCTCCCAGGTTTGGGCCTTTAGAGGCTTGGGTATTGGGCAATGAGCCTTGATGGGCTGGGGTATAGGGCAATGGGCCTTGATGGTCTTGGGGTACTAGGCCTTGATGGGCTTGGGGTATTGGCCCTTGATGGGCTTGGGGGTGAGACATTGGGCCTTGATGGGCTTGGGGTATTGGGGCTTGATGGACATAGAGTAATGGGCCTTGATAAGCTTGGGTATTAGGCCTTGATGGGGTTAATGGTGATGGGCCTTGATGGGCTTGGGGTGGTCCATTCGACCTTGATGTGCTTAGATGATTCAGCCTTGATGGGCTTAGGGTATTGGGCTTGATGGGCTTGGGGTAATGGGCCTTGATAGGCTTAGGTATTGGGCCTTGATGGGCTTAGGGGTGATGGGCCTTGATTGGCTTTGGGTATTGGGCCTTGATGGGCTTGGGGTAATGGGCCTTGATGGGCTTAGGTAAAGGGTGTGGGGCCTTGAGGCCAACTCAAATGGCCCCATGGTTGATGGGTGCCTTGGATGGTATGGACAATGGAAGGTTGATTAAGATTTTGAATGGTTTATTGGACATTGGATATTTGGGGTGGATGAGGATGTCTTTGGGAGGCTTTCCAAAAGGTGTAGGCTTTCACCATGTCGTCCATCATGGACATGGGGTCGGGTATGGGGTTGGAAGTGGATGGCTCACCTAATGAGGGGATGTATGAGAGAAAATAGGCATGATCTGGGTAGAGGTAAGGAAATTGTGCATGGTTGATGAGGGAATGTTGGGCACTGTTTAGGTAGATTGGGGAAAATTGGGCATGACCTAGGTAGAGGTGGGGAAATTGTGCATGGTTTGTGAGGATGGATGAAAATCGGGTATGTGGGATATGGAAGGAAAGCGGGGTGTATTGGGAGTTGTGGGGGGAGATTGTGGTGCACTTGGAGTGGAAGAAAAAATGGGCATGGTTTGGGTGGAGGGAAAATTGGGCATGACCCGGGTAGATGGAGTGAAATGTGGTGGATTTTGGGTGAATGAGGGAAAATTGGGTGTATTTGGAGGGGATTGGGATAAATTGGGCGTTGCTTGGGTGTATGTGGGAAAATGGGGGTTGTTGGGATTGGATGTGGAGGAAAAATTTTGATTGGATGTGGAGGGAAGTCAGGGTGTATGGGGTGTTTGTTGGATGGATGTGGGAAAATTAGGGGCTTGTTGGGTTGATGTAGAAGAATTGGGAATGGTATGGATGGATGTAGATGGGAATATGGGTGCATCGTAGGGTCTGGTGACATCGAAATGGGATGGGGCGGGGGAATCAGAAATGGGGATTTCTTCCATGTGGGAATGAGTTGGAGAGCGTGGCGGGGATGAATTGGGATCGGCATAAGCCGGATCAACTACCTATGACATTGCTAGGCGGCGGGTTAGGTATGGATGCCTCAGGTGGGGCTCGTAAAATTTTCTTCTCCTTCCCCTTCGGGATGACGGAAGGTAAGGCGATGCTGTTGTACTGGCACCACAAGCCATATTATTTTTGGATTTTTATTGTTTGGATTTTTGATAAAGCAAATGAACTTGATGAGTTCCGGGGCCTTGGAATTCCCATTTCCGGTGGTGTTCACACCCAAAATATCTCCCATGGTAGAACCTTGACGCGCTTCAAAAGAAACAAAGGAGAAAGACTTTGTTCTAAGAGAAGGCACGAAAATCGACGCAAACAATCCGATCCCATGGAATAAGTCAATAAGACGGTGACCTCTTTTGACCGGTGAGGGTGTATTGGGTGTCAGAGGGTGTGGGATCTATTAGGGGTACTGATTAGCTAAGCGGGGGACTCCGGGATGGTGATAAAAGGCTTCAGATTCGGGCTGCCTAGCCCAACACAGGCTTGGTTTGTGTATTATATGCGTCAGGCCAAAATCTGGAGATTTTGGCTTGGCCTGTGTATTATAGATGCCAGAGTAGTTCTGGGTAAAAAAAGTCTTGGCGTGCATTTTACACGTGCCAGGCAAAAATGGGATTTATATTTATATTTTGACAATAAACAACAAGCCAGAAATTGGCCTATTTTTCTGGTTTTCTGGAAGCAATGCATCCGGGGACTGATTTCCATGTTGTAACAGATCCCTCCTAACCGAACTTAGGGATACAAGGCTGATTCAGGGTAGCTAAATGCACTCCCCAAGGGTTTTAAGCTTCTTAACTGGATCGGTCACCCACCCGATATACCTCCAACGCAAGCGCCTTCTCAAATACTGGATGGGGTGGTTCTTTTTGGGATCATCACCACTACGGGCTGTCGCCGTACTAAGAACCGATACATTTGTATCGCTGCCTAAATTCTCAACCCTTTAAAAGCTACCCCCGCAAAAATGATTTAAGTCCCTTAATTCACTTTTAATGTTCAATCTTAATTTCAAATTTTAAAAGGGGAGTTTGCTTATGTTCAAAAACTGGTCGTGATGATCCCGCGCTGCCTTAACGGGCCGACGTCTACTGATGGAATATGATTGCGAGAAATATAAATGCACAAGCAAGCCCGCCAAATAGCTAAGGCATTTAAATGACAAAAAAGAAATTAAACTATCAAGTAACCCGCCAATCGGCTAAGGTAGTAAAGTGCTCAAGTAGGTCAGCCAATTGGCTAAGACGTGTAAATGACGGAAAAGTAGGGGTAAGTAAACGATGCTCAAGTAGGCCCGCCGATCGGCTAAGGTGTGTAAATGACAGAAAACTAGGGGTAAGTATAAAATAAAAAAAGGAAGAAAAAAGGTTAGTACAAAGAAAAACACATGCAAAAAGGGGGCCAACTTCAAGTAGAAGCTCTATTTCTCCCGAGCAGAGTCGCCATCTGTGCAACTGCAGATTTTTATCAAATCCATTGCGTTGATGCGCTCATGTGAAAAATATAGAGTCTCCACCCAGAGCTTTTGGTGTCTCGGGAAACCTAAATCAATATTAAAAGCATCGAAGTGTAAAAATATGACTTTGATTCACTGGTCAACGCCAAAGGCTCTTGGGTATGAGCATCGGTTATGGATCAGGAAGGTGTTAGGCACCCAATCAAGCCGCTCGTAAGTCGCTAGTAGCACTTCCCCTTGCTCGAAGCCACATCGATCCTATTGAGCCCTTCCTGCTTACCAAAATTTGGGCAGTGTAACGACTCAATTCTAGGATAGTAGAAAATCCAAAGAAGGTAGAGGAATAGAGGGGAGAGTCGAAGCTCTCGGGTCCTGTTGATTCATGATTAGTGTATGTACTGCTGTTCTTATTGTGTGGTGAGAACAAATTAAAAATAAAAAATAAAATAAAATAAAAGATGGAAACAACACAAATGAAGTAATCCTACGCCTGCAAGATACAGGGCCATTGTAGGAAGTTTTGATAAGTAAGAGTTTGTCCCACAGAGAAATTGATCTAGAATTCAAAACGGGCTATAATAGTAGGCCTCCGGATCGACAATACTAAAGAAAGGGAATTGGGTGTCATGTCTACACTAAATTACCTCAAAATAGAAAGAAATAAAGTGCAATCCTTTCCTAAGAAAGGGTTATAAAGAAGGGGTGATGGTGTGTTAAAATAAAGACAAAAGGTGCGAAGTAGGTAGTCTAGGTTAAAGGTTCATTCTTATGTAACTCAAATTTATGGCTCTCTGTAGCAAGTCCTTGTTGAAGTGCTATCAATAACCTCGAAGGTAGAAGAATCCAACTTAACCCATGCCATTTGGGGTGCTCTTAAGGCTATAGTCATCGATCAAATGGCCACAGTCTTTCCAATAAAGTCTGTCAAATCCCATTAATCAAGAAGAGCTAACATAATCCAAAGGAGTGAGTGATCAATGCTCCTCCAATGAATCAAGTCGAGCCATGAATACTATTGCAGACACTATATACATCAATGCTCAAAAGCTCCAGGACACTGCCGCAGATCATGGTGGCATTCATAGGAGTTCCAACCCATCAAATCCTATGTGCTTCGTTAAGTCCTGCCGCACATCGCTGCATACACAAAGGACCACCAACACGTTGAATAAGGACTTAAGCATAGCTGTACATCGCTACAAAATGCTTGTAATGACTTAGCCTCCCAATCCACAATCATTATAGAGACGGGATCTAATATCTAATAGCGGCCAAGGAAGACAGAGGGGAGTCTGTTCTTATACAATCTCTCACTAGGCTACAAGCTCAAGCACAGAGAGAAGGAATCCACCTCAGATGACCAAGATTGCCCTAGGGCTATAGTCTGTCCACTCAAATGGTCACAGGCTATCCACAGAGGCTCCCTTACCCACAAATGCTGAGATAGGAAATGAAAACTATTGTCTGCCACCATGGTCCCTGTGCTATAAAAGCTCAAGCTTCGAAGGGCCTTTCAATAAGCTCAAATCATAAATGTAGGCTATAGCCTAAACAGAACTATGGATAAATAGGAAAATAATAGATTAAGTAAGCATTCAAACATAAATCCATTGATCTGATGTTACTAACAATGAGATTTCTCAAGGTAGCAGCCTTGTGCACAAATGCTCAACACTAAATCCCAATGTTTAAATGACCTATTACAAAACTTAAATAAAATTACACCTAGATGCTTACCAAAGATTTAGCTAGCAAGTGTTGGGCTAAGAGAAAAGAAAAAATGGAAAAAGACGTGATCAAACCCTAACCCTAACCCTAGTCCGCTTGAGCTCTCACCACAGAGGTTGAAGGAAAAGTAAATGATAGTTTCTAAGTTACAAGCACAACTTATATACTTAGTCCTAATACTATGAGAGAAGAGTAAACCCTAATTTTTAAGAAGATGTGGCAATCATACAACTCTTAGATGTCTTGGGATGTGTGCATAAGAATCTATGCCTCGAGATGTGTGCCCTAGACCTAGGAAAATGCCCAAAAGGTCCTTAACTTAAGATTGAGAAGTGGAAAGCCCCAAATTTTGAGAGGCTAGCCACGCATCTCACTTTTATTGCACAGCTACAGAGTGTTCGCGGGGTAGAGTTTGGCATGAAATATTGTTGTCTCACACAATAGAGCTTTAGGCAATCGCGTAGCTACTTCAACTTTGAATGCACCCGCATAGAAGGATTTTCAGTGCTTTGATTGCTCTCGAAGAGCTTCAGAAACTTCATTCGCAATGTACTCAGGCAGATGCCTCTGCATCTCGCTTGATTCAGAGTTGAGCTTCTAGGCACGCGAGAGCTGCGGAGGAGAACTTCTGGGCATCTCTCTCTTTCAAAGCCACGCGAGAACTACGAGAGGTTTTTACTGTTGTTTACGCCAATTGGTCTCGTGAGGTAGTGCGCACTGCTTCATTAAGGCTTGATCATCGCGAGAGCTTACCTCCAACGCAAGCGCCTTCTCAAATACTGGATGGGGTGGTTCTTTTTGGGATCATCACCACTACGGGCTGTCGCCGTACTAAGAACCGATACATTTGTATCGCTGCCTAAATTCTCAACCCTTTAAAAGCTACCCCCGCAAAAATGATTTAAGTCCCTTAATTCACTTTTAATGTTCAATCTTAATTTCAAATTTTAAAAGGGGAGTTTGCTTATGTTCAAAAACTGGTCGTGATGATCCCGCGCTGCCTTAACGGGCCGACGTCTACTGATGGAATATGATTGCGAGAAATATAAATGCACAAGCAAGCCCGCCAAATAGCTAAGGCATTTAAATGACAAAAAAGAAATTAAACTATCAAGTAACCCGCCAATCGGCTAAGGTAGTAAAGTGCTCAAGTAGGTCAGCCAATTGGCTAAGACGTGTAAATGACGGAAAAGTAGGGGTAAGTAAACGATGCTCAAGTAGGCCCGCCGATCGGCTAAGGTGTGTAAATGACAGAAAACTAGGGGTAAGTATAAAATAAAAAAAGGAAGAAAAAAGGTTAGTACAAAGAAAAACACATGCAAAAAGGGGGCCAACTTCAAGTAGAAGCTCTATTTCTCCCGAGCAGAGTCGCCATCTGTGCAACTGCAGATTTTTATCAAATCCATTGCGTTGATGCGCTCATGTGAAAAATATAGAGTCTCCACCCAGAGCTTTTGGTGTCTCGGGAAACCTAAATCAATATTAAAAGCATCGAAGTGTAAAAATATGACTTTGATTCACTGGTCAACGCCAAAGGCTCTTGGGTATGAGCATCGGTTATGGATCAGGAAGGTGTTAGGCACCCAATCAAGCCGCTCGTAAGTCGCTAGTAGCACTTCCCCTTGCTCGAAGCCACATCGATCCTATTGAGCCCTTCCTGCTTACCAAAATTTGGGCAGTGTAACGACTCAATTCTAGGATAGTAGAAAATCCAAAGAAGGTAGAGGAATAGAGGGGAGAGTCGAAGCTCTCGGGTCCTGTTGATTCATGATTAGTGTATGTACTGCTGTTCTTATTGTGTGGTGAGAACAAATTAAAAATAAAAAATAAAATAAAATAAAAGATGGAAACAACACAAATGAAGTAATCCTACGCCTGCAAGATACAGGGCCATTGTAGGAAGTTTTGATAAGTAAGAGTTTGTCCCACAGAGAAATTGATCTAGAATTCAAAACGGGCTATAATAGTAGGCCTCCAGATCTGACAATACTAAAGAAAGGGAATTGGGTGTCATGTCTACACTAAATTACCTACTGAAAAATAGAAAGAAATAAAGTGCAATCCTTTCCTAAGAAAGGGTTATAAAGAAGGGGGTGATGGTGTGTTAAAATAAAGACAAAAGGGTGCGAAGTAGGTAGTCTAGGTTAAAGGTTCATTCAGTTATGTAACTCAAATTTATGGCTCTCTCTGTAGCAAGTCCTTGTTGAAGTGCTATCAATAACCTCAGCAAGGTAGAAGAATCCAACTTAACCCATGCCATTTGGGGTGCTCTTAAGGCTATAGTCTGTCCAGTCAAATGGCCACAGTCTATCCAATAAAGTCTGTCAAATCCCATTAATCAAGCCAGAAGAGCTAACATAATCCAAAGGAGTGAGCTGATCAATGCTCCTCCAATGAATCAAGTCAGGCCATGAATACTATTGCAGACACTATGTCTGTCAATGCTCCGAGCTCCCCAGACCTGCGCACAGATCTGGCTGGCATTCATAGGAGTTCCAACCCATAAAATCCTATGTGTTTTGTTAAGTCCAGCGGCACATTGATGCATACACAAAGGACCAGCAACAGGTTGAATAAGGACTTAAGCATAGCTGAACATTGCTACAAAATGCTTGTAATGACTTAGCCTCCCAATCCACAATCATTATAGAGACGCCAGATCTAATATCTAATAGCGGCCAAGGAAGACAGAGGGGAGTCTGTTCTTATACAATCTCTCACTAGGCTACAAGCTCAAGCACAGAGAGAAGGAATCCACCTCAGATGACCAAGATTGCCCTAGGGCTATAGTCTGTCCACTCAAATGGTCACAGGCTATCCACAGAGGCTCCCTTACCCACAAATGCTGAGATAGAAAATGAAAACTATTGTCTGCCACCATGGTCCCCAGGCTATAAAAGCTCAAGCTTCGAAGGGCCTTTCAATAAGCTCAAATCATAAATGTAGGCTATAGCCTAAACAGAACTATGGATAAATAGGAAAATAATAGATTAAGTAAGCATTCAAACATAAATCCATTGATCTGATGTTACTAACAATGAGATTTCTCAAGGTAGCAGCCTTGTGCACAAATGCTCAACACTAAATCCCAATGTTTAAATGACCTATTACAAAACTTAAATAAAATTACACCTAGATGCTTACCAAAGATTTAGCTAGCAAGTGTTGGGCTAAGAGAAAGAAAAATGGAAAAGACGTGATCAAACCCTAACCCTAACCCTAGTTCGCTTGAGCTCTCAATGAGAGGTTGAAGGAAAAGTAAATGGTAGTTTCTAAGTTACAAGCACAACTTATATACTTAGCCCTAATACTATGGCTGAGAGAAGAGTAAACCCCAATTTTATAAGAAGATGTGGCACTGTTACAACTCTTAGATGTCTTGGGATGTGTGCATAAGAATCTATGCCTCGAGATGTGTGCCCTAGACCTAGGAAAATGCCCAAAAGGTCCTTAACTTAAGATTGAGAAGTGGAAAGCCCCAGCTTTGAGAGGCTAGCTTCTGCATCTCACTTTTATTGCACAGCTACAGAGTGTTCGCGGGGTAGAGTTTGGCATGAAATATTGTTGTCTCACACAATAGAGCTTTAGGCAATCGCGTAGCTACTTCAACTTTGAATGCACCCGCATAGAAGGATTTTCAGTGCTTTGATTGCTCCTGCAGAAGAGCTTCAGAAACTTCATTCGCAATGTACTCAGGCAGATGCCTCTGCATCTCGCTTGATTCAGAGTTGAGCTTCTAGGCACGCGAGAGCTGCGGAGGAGAACTTCTGGGCATCTCTCTCTTTCAAAGCCACGCGAGAACTACGAGAGGTTTTTACTGTTGTTTACGCCAATTGGTCTCGTGAGGTAGTGCGCACTGCTTCATTAAGGCTTGATCATCGCGAGAGCTTACCTCCAACGCAAGCGCCTTCTCAAATACTGGATGGGGTGGTTCTTTTTGGGATCATCACCACTACGGGCTGTCGCCGTACTAAGAACCGATACATTTGTATCGCTGCCTAAATTCTCAACCCTTTAAAAGCTACCCCCGCAAAAATGATTTAAGTCCCTTAATTCACTTTTAATGTTCAATCTTAATTTCAAATTTTAAAAGGGGAGTTTGCTTATGTTCAAAAACTGGTCGTGATGATCCCGCGCTGCCTTAACGGGCCGACGTCTACTGATGGAATATGATTGCGAGAAATATAAATGCACAAGCAAGCCCGCCAAATAGCTAAGGCATTTAAATGACAAAAAAGAAATTAAACTATCAAGTAACCCGCCAATCGGCTAAGGTAGTAAAGTGCTCAAGTAGGTCAGCCAATTGGCTAAGACGTGTAAATGACGGAAAAGTAGGGGTAAGTAAACGATGCTCAAGTAGGCCCGCACGATCGGCTAAGGTGTGTAAATGATGAAAACTAGGGTAAGTATAAAATAAAAAAAGGAAGAAAAAAGGTTAGTACAAAGAAAAACACATGCAAAAAGGGGGCCAACTTCAAGTAGAAGCTCTATTTCTCCCGAGCAGAGTCGCCATCTGTGCAACTGCAGATTTTTATCAAATCCATTGCGTTGATGCGCTCATGTGAAAAATATAGAGTCTCCACCCAGAGCTTTTGGTGTCTCGGGAAACCTAAATCAATATTAAAAGCATCGAAGTGTAAAAATATGACTTTGATTCACTGGTCAACGCCAAAGGCTCTTGGGTATGAGCATCGGTTATGGATCAGGAAGGTGTTAGGCACCCAATCAAGCCGCTCGTAAGTCGCTAGTAGCACTTCCCCTTGCTCAAGTACATCGATCCTATTGAGCCCTTCCTGCTTACCAAAATTTGGGCAGTGTAACGACTCAATTCTAGGATAGTAGAAAATCCAAAGAAGGTAGAGGAATAGAGGGGAGAGTCGAAGCTCTCGGGTCCTGTTGATTCATGATTAGTGTATGGACTGTTCTTATTGTGGTGAGAACAAATTAAAATAAAAAATAAAATAAAATAAAAGATGGAAACAACACAAATGAAGTAATCCTCACGCGCAAGATCTGGCCATTGTAGGAAGTTTTGATAAGTAAGAGTTTGTCCCACAGAGAAATTGATCTAGAATTCAAAACGGGCTATAATAGTAGGCCTCCAGATCTGACAATACTAAAGAAAGGGAATTGGGTGTCATGTCTACACTAAATTACCTACTGAAAAATAGAAAGAAATAAAGTGCAATCCTTTCCTAAGAAAGGGTTATAAAGAAGGGGGTGATGGTGTGTTAAAATAAAGACAAAAGGGTGCGAAGTAGGTAGTCTAGGTTAAAGGTTCATTCAGTTATGTAACTCAAATTTATGGCTCTCTCTGTAGCAAGTCCTTGTTGAAGTGCTATCAATAACCTCAGCAAGGTAGAAGAATCCAACTTAACCCATGCCATTTGGGGTGCTCTTAAGGCTATAGTCTGTCCAGTCAAATGGCCACAGTCTATCCAATAAAGTCATCAAATCCCATTAATCAAGCCAGAAGAGCTAACATAATCCAAAGGAGTGAGCTGATCAATGCTCCTCCAATGAATCAAGTCAGGCCATGAATACTATTGCAGACACTATGTCTGTCAATGCTCCGAGCTCCCCAGACCTGCGCACAGATCTGGCTGGCATTCATAGGAGTTCCAACCCATAAAATCCTATGTGTTTTGTTAAGTCCAGCGGCACATTGATGCATACACAAAGGACCAGCAACAGGTTGAATAAGGACTTAAGCATAGCTGAACATTGCTACAAAATGCTTGTAATGACTTAGCCTCCCAATCCACAATCATTATAGAGACGCCAGATCTAATATCTAATAGCGGCCAAGGAAGACAGAGGGGAGTCTGTTCTTATACAATCTCTCACTAGGCTACAAGCTCAAGCACAGAGAGAAGGAATCCACCTCAGATGACCAAGATTGCCCTAGGGCTATAGTCACTCCACTCAAATGGTCACTGTGCTATCCACAGAGGCTCCCTTACCCACAAATGCTGAGATAGAAAATGAAAACTATTGTCTGCCACCATGGTCCCCAGGCTATAAAAGCTCAAGCTTCGAAGGGCCTTTCAATAAGCTCAAATCATAAATGTAGGCTATAGCCTAAACAGAACTATGGATAAATAGGAAAATAATAGATTAAGTAAGCATTCAAACATAAATCCATTGATCTGATGTTACTAACAATGAGATTTCTCAAGGTAGCAGCCTTGTGCACAAATGCTCAACACTAAATCCCAATGTTTAAATGACCTATTACAAAACTTAAATAAAATTACACCTAGATGCTTACCAAAGATTTAGCTAGCAAGTGTTGGGCTAAGAGAAAAGAAAAAATGGAAAAAGACGTGATCAAACCCTAACCCTAACCCTAGTCTCGCTGAGCTCTCAAGCAGAGAGGTTGAAGGAAAAAGTAAATGATAGTTTCTAAGTTACAAGCACAACTTATATACTTAGTCCTAATACTATGGCTGAGAGAAGAGTAAACCCTAATTTTTTAAGAAGATGTGGCACTGTTACAACTCTTAGATGTCTTGGGATGTGTGCATAAGAATCTATGCCTCGAGATGTGTGCCCTAGACCTAGGAAAATGCCCAAAAGGTCCTTAACTTAAGATTGAGAAGTGGAAAGCCCCAGCTTTGAGAGGCTAGCTTCTGCATCTCACTTTTATTGCACAGCTACAGAGTGTTCGCGGGGTAGAGTTTGGCATGAAATATTGTTGTCTCACACAATAGAGCTTTAGGCAATCGCGTAGCTACTTCAACTTTGAATGCACCCGCATAGAAGGATTTTCAGTGCTTTGATTGCTCCTGCGGAAGAGCTTCAGAAACTTCATTCGCAATGTACTCAGGCAGATGCCTGCATCTCGCTTGATTCAGAGTTGAGCTTCTAGGCACGCGAGAGCTGCGGAGGAGAACTTCTGGGCATCTCTCTCTTTCAAAGCCACGCGAGAACTACGAGAGGTTTTTACTGTTGTTTACGCCAATTGGTCTCGTGAGGTAGTGCGCACTGCTTCATTAAGGCTTGATCATCGCGAGAGCTTACCTCCAACGCAAGCGCCTTCTCAAATCTTGGATGGGGTGGTTCTTTTGGGATCATCACCACGGTCCAGTACTAAGAACCGATACATTTGTATCGCCTAAATTCTCAACCCTTTAAAAGCTACCCCGCAAAAAATGATTTAAGTCCTTAATTCACTTTTAATGTTCAATCTTAATTTCAAATTTTAAAAGGAGTTTGCTTATGTTCAAAAACTGGTCGATGATCCCGCGCCTTAACGGACGCGTCATCGATGGAATATGATTGAGAAATATAAATGCACAAGCAAGCCCGCCAAATAGCTAAGGCATTTAAATGACAAAAAGAAATTAAACTATCAAGTAACCCGCCAATCGGCTAAGGTAGTAAAGTGCTCAAGTAGGTCACCAATTGGCTAAGACGGTAAATGACGGAAAAGTAGGGTAAGTAAACGATGCTCAAGTAGGCCCACCGATCGGCTAAGGTGTGTAAATGATGTAAAACTAGGGGTAAGTATAAAATAAAAAAGGAAGAAAAAGGTTAGTACAAAGAAAACACATGCAAAAAGGGGCCAACTTCAAGTAGATAGTCGCCATCTGTGCAACTGCAGATTTTTATCAAATCCATTGCGTTGATGCGCTCATGTGAAAAATATAGAGTCTCCACCCAGAGCTTTTGGTGTCTCGGGAAACCTAAATCAATATTAAAAGCATCGAAGTGTAAAAATATGACTTTGATTCACTGGTCAACGCCAAAGGCTCTTGGGTATGAGCATCGGTTATGGATCAGGAAGGTGTTAGGCACCCAATCAAGCCGCTCGTAAGTCGCTAGTAGCACTTCCCCTTGCTCGAAGCCACATCGATCCTATTGAGCCCTTCCTGCTTACCAAAATTTGGGCAGTGTAACGACTCAATTCTAGGATAGTAGAAAATCCAAAGAAGGTAGAGGAATAGAGGGGAGAGTCGAAGCTCTCGGGTCCTGTTGATTCATGATTAGTGTATGTACTGCTGTTCTTATTGTGTGGTGAGAACAAATTAAAAATAAAAAATAAAATAAAATAAAAGATGGAAACAACACAAATGAAGTAATCCTACGCCTGCAAGATACAGGGCCATTGTAGGAAGTTTTGATAAGTAAGAGTTTGTCCCACAGAGAAATTGATCTAGAATTCAAAACGGGCTATAATAGTAGGCCTCCAGATCTGACAATACTAAAGAAAGGGAATTGGGTGTCATGTCTACACTAAATTACCTACTGAAAAATAGAAAGAAATAAAGTGCAATCCTTTCCTAAGAAAGGGTTATAAAGAAGGGGGTGATGGTGTGTTAAAATAAAGACAAAAGGGTGCGAAGTAGGTAGTCTAGGTTAAAGGTTCATTCAGTTATGTAACTCAAATTTATGGCTCTCTCTGTAGCAAGTCCTTGTTGAAGTGCTATCAATAACCTCAGCAAGGTAGAAGAATCCAACTTAACCCATGCCATTTGGGGTGCTCTTAAGGCTATAGTCCCGATCACAAATGGCCATCTATCCAATAAAGTCATCAAATCCCATTAATCAAGAAGAGCTAACATAATCCAAAGGAGTGAGCTGATCAATGCTCCTCCAATGAATCAAGTCATGAATACTATTGCAGACACTATATGCATCAATGCTCCGAGCTCCCTGCACTGCGCATGCATCCGTGGCATTCATAGGAGTTCCAACCCATAAAATCCTATGTGTTTTGTTAAGTCCAGCGGCACATTGATGCATACACAAAGGACCAAAGAATAAAGTTGAATAAGGACTTAAGCATAGTGAACATTGCTACAAAATGCTTGTAATGACTTAGCCTCCCAATCCACAATCATTATAGAGACGCCAGATCTAATATCTAATAGCGGCCAAGGAAGGCAGAGGAGTCTGTTTCTTATACAATCTCTCACTAGGCTACAAGCTCAAGCACAGAGAGAAGGAATCCACCTCAGATGACCAAGATTGCCCTAGGGCTATAGTCTGTCCACTCAAATGGTCACAGGCTATCCACAGAGGCTCCCTTACCCACAAATGCTGAGATAGAAAATGAAAACTATTGTCTGCCACCATGGTCCCCAGGCTATAAAAGCTCAAGCTTCGAAGGGCCTTTCAATAAGCTCAAATCATAAATGTAGGCTATAGCCTAAACAGAACTATGGATAAATAGGAAAATAATAGATTAAGTAAGCATTCAAACATAAATCCATTGATCTGATGTTACTAACAATGAGATTTCTCAAGGTAGCAGCCTTGTGCACAAATGCTCAACACTAAATCCCAATGTTTAAATGACCTATTACAAAACTTAAATAAAATTACACCTAGATGCTTACCAAAGATTTAGCTAGCAAGTGTTGGGCTAAGAGAAAAGAAAAAATGGAAAAAGACGTGATCAAACCCTAACCCTAACCCTAGTCTGCTTGAGCTCTCAACAGAGGTTGAAGGAAAAGTAAATGATAGTTTCTAAGTTACAAGCACAACTTATATACTTAGTCCTAATACTATGGTAGAAGAGTAAACCCTAATTTTTTAGGAAGGTGGGGCACTGTTACAACTCTTAGGTGTCTTGGGATGTGTGCATAAGCATGTATGCCTCGAGATGAGTGCCCTAGCCCTAGGAAAATGCCCAAGAGGTTCGTAACTTAAGGTTGAGAAGTGGTAAGCCCCAGGTTTGAGAGGCTAGCTTCTGCATCTCACTTTTATTGCACAGCTACAGAGTGTTCGCGGGGTAGAGTTTGGCATGAAATATTGTTGTCTCACACAATAGAGCTTTAGGCAATCGCGTAGCTACTTCAACTTTGTATGCACCCGCATAGAAGGATTTTCGGCTTTTGATTGCTCCTCGCAGAAGAGCTTGAAACTTCATTCGCAATGTACTCAGTGATGCCTCATCTCGCTTGATTCGTAGTTGAGCTTCTAGGCACGCGAGAGCCGCGGAGGAGAACTTCGGGCATCTCTCTCTTCAAAGCCACGCGAGAACTACTGAGAGGTTTTTACTGTTGTTTACGCCAATTGGTCTCGTGAGGTAGTGCGCACTGCTTCATTAAGGCTTGATCATCGCGAGAGCTTACCTCCAACGCAAGCGCCTTCTCAAATACTGGATGGGGTGGTTCTTTTTGGGCTCATCACCACTACGGGCTGTCGCCGTACTAAGAACCGATACATTTGTATCACGCCTAAATTCTCAACCCTTTAAAAGCTACCCCATAAAAATGATTTAAGTCCCTTAATTCACTTTTAATGTTCAATCTTAATTTCAAATTTTAAAAGGAGTTTGCTTATGTTCAAAACTGGTCGTGATGATCCCGCCACGCCTTAACGCCGACGCTCATCGATGGAATATGATTGCGAAATATAAATGCACAAGCAAGCCCGCCAAATAGCTAAGGCATTTAAATGACAAAAAGAAATTAAACTATCAAGTAACCCGCCAATCGCTAAAGGTAGTAAAGTGCTCAAGTAGGTCAGCCAATTGGCTAAGACGGTAAATGACGGAAAAGTAGGGGTAAGTAAACGATGCTCAAGTAGGCCCGCCGATCGGCTAAGGTGTGTAAATGATGAAAACTAGGGTAAGTATAAAATAAAAAAAGGAAGCAAAAAGATTAGTAAAAAGAACAAAAATACATGCAAAAAGGGGGCCAACTTCAAGTAGAAGCTCTAGCCATCTGCGCAATCGCAGATTTTATCAAATCCATTGCGTTGATGCGCTCATGTGAAAAATATAGAGTCTCCACCCAGAGCTTTTGGTGTCTCGGGAAACCTAAATCAATATTAAAAGCATCGAAGTGTAAAAATATGACTTTGATTCACTGGTCAACGCCAAAGGCTCTTGGGTATGAGCATCGGTTATGGATCAGGAAGGTGTTAGGCACCCAATCAAGCCGTCAGAAGTCGCTAGTAGCACTTCCCTTGCTCGGTCATCGACCCTATTGAGCCCTTCCTGCTTACCAAAATTTGGGCAGTGTAACGACTCAATTCTAGGATAGTAGAAAATCCAAAGAAGGTAGAGGAATAGAGGGGAGAGTCGAAGCTCTCGGGTCCTGTTGATTCATGATTAGTGTATGTACTGCTGTTCTTATTGTGTGGTGAGAACAAATTAAAAATAAAAAATAAAATAAAATAAAAGATGGAAACAACACAAATGAAGTAATCCTACGCCTGCAAGATACAGGGCCATTGTAGGAAGTTTTGATAAGTAAGAGTTTGTCCCACAGAGAAATTGATCTAGAATTCAAAACGGGCTATAATAGTAGGCCTCCAGATCTGACAATACTAAAGAAAGGGAATTGGGTGTCATGTCTACACTAAATTACCTACTGAAAAATAGAAAGAAATAAAGTGCAATCCTTTCCTAAGAAAGGGTTATAAAGAAGGGGGTGATGGTGTGTTAAAATAAAGACAAAAGGGTGCGAAGTAGGTAGTCTAGGTTAAAGGTTCATTCAGTTATGTAACTCAAATTTATGGCTCTCTCTGTAGCAAGTCCTTGTTGAAGTGCTATCAATAACCTCAGCAAGGTAGAAGAATCCAACTTAACCCATGCCATTTGGGGTGCTCTTAAGGCTATAGTCTGTCCAGTCAAATGGCCACAGTCTATCCAATAAAGTCTGTCAAATCCCATTAATCAAGCCAGAAGAGCTAACATAATCCAAAGGAGTGAGCTGATCAATGCTCCTCCAATGAATCAAGTCAGGCCATGAATACTATTGCATACTATGTCATCAACGTACTCGAGCTCCCTGCACCAAGCATGATCCGGCCGGGCATTCATAGGAGTTCCAACCCATAAAATCCTATGTGTTTTGTTAAGTCCAGCGGCACATTCATGCATACACAAAGGCCCAGCAACAGGTTGAATAAGGACGTAATCATAGCTGAACATTGCTACAAAATGCTTGTAATGACTTAGCCTCCCAATCCACAATCATTATAGAGACGCCAGATCTAATATCTAATAGCGGCCAAGGAAGACAGAGGGGAGTCTGGTCTTATACAATCTCTCACTAGGCTACAAGCTCAAGCACAGAGAGAAGGAATCCACCTCGATGACCAAGATTGCCCTAGGGCTATAGTCCATCCACTCAAATGGTCACAGGCTATCCACAGAGGCTCCTTACCCACAAATGAGATAGAAAATGAACACTATTGTCTGCCACCATGGTCCCCAGGCTATAAAAGCTCAAGCTTCGAAGGGCCTTTCAATAAGCTCAAATCATAAATGTAGGCTATAGCCTAAACAGAACTATGGATAAATAGGAAAATAATAGATTAAGTAAGCATTCAAACATAAATCCATTGATCGATGTTACTAACAATGAGATTTCTCAAGGTAGCAGACCTTGTGCACAAATGCTCAACACTAAATCCCAATGTTTAAATGACCTATTACAAAACTTAAATAAAATTACACCTAGATGCTTACCAAAGATTTAGCTAGCAAGTGTTGGGCTAAGAGAAAAGAAAAATGGAAAAGACGTGATCAAACCCTAACCCTAACCCTAGTGCTTGAGCTCTCACCAACAGAGGTTGAAGGAAAAGTAAATGATAGTTTCTAAGTTACAAGCACAACTTATATACTTAGTCCTAATACTATGGTAGAGAAGAGTAAACCCTAATTTTTAAGAAGATGTGGCAATCACATAACTCTTAGATGTCTTGGGATGTGTGCATAAGAATCTATGCCTCGAGATGTGTGCCCTAGACCTAGGAAAATGCCCAAAAGGTCCTTAACTTAAGATTGAGAAGTGGAAAGCCCCAGCTTTGAGAGGCTAGCTTCTGCATCTCACTTTTATTGCACAGCTACAGAGTGTTCGCGGGGTAGAGTTTGGCATGAAATATTGTTGTCTCACACAATAGAGCTTTAGGCAATCACAGAAGCTACTTCAACTTTGAATGCACACGCATAGAAGGATTTTCAGTGCTTTGATTGCTCCTGCAGAAGAGCTTCAGAAACTTCATTCGCAATGTACTCAGGCAGATGCCTCTGCATCTCGCTTGATTCAGAGTTGAGCTTCTAGGCACGCGAGAGCTGCGGAGGAGAACTTCTGGGCATCTCTCTCTTTCAAAGCCACGCGAGAACTACGAGAGGTTTTTACTGTTGTTTACGCCAATTGGTCTCGTGAGGTAGTGCGCACTGCTTCATTAAGGCTTGATCATCGCGAGAGCTTACCTCCAACGCAAGCGCCTTCTCAAATACTGGATGGGGTGGTTCTTTTTGGGATCATCACCACTACGGGCTGTCGCCGTACTAAGAACCGATACATTTGTATCGCTGCCTAAATTCTCAACCCTTTAAAAGCTACCCCCGCAAAAATGATTTAAGTCCCTTAATTCACTTTTAATGTTCAATCTTAATTTCAAATTTTAAAAGGGGAGTTTGCTTATGTTCAAAAACTGGTCGTGATGATCCTGCGCCTTAACGGACGTCTCTCGATGGAATATGATTGCGAAATATAAATGCACAAGCAAGCCCGCCAAATAGCTAAGGCATTTAAATGACAAAAAAGAAATTAAACTATCAAGTAACCCGCCAATCGGCTAAGGTAGTAAAGTGCTCAAGTAGGTCAGCCAATTGGCTAAGACGTGTAAATGACGGAAAAGTAGGGGTAAGTAAACGATGCTCAAGTAGGCCCGCCGATCGGCTAAGGTGTAAATGATGAAAACTAGGGGTAAGTATAAAATAAAAAAGGAAGAAAAAGGTTAGTACAAAGAAAAACACATGCAAAAGGGGCCAACTTCAAGTAGAAGCTCTATTTCTCCAGCAGTCGCCATCTGCAGCTGCAGATTTTTATCAAATCCATTGCGTTGATGCGCTCATGTGAAAAATATAGAGTCTCCACCCGAGCTTTTGGTGTCTCGGAAACCTAAATCAATATTAAAAGCATCGAAATGTAAAAATATGACTTTGTTTCACTGGTCAACGCCAACGGCTCTTGGGTATGAGCATCGGTGATGGATCAGGAGGGTGTTAGGTACCCAATCAAGGCGCTCGTAAGTCGGTAGTAGCACTTCCCCTTGCTAAAGCCACATCGATCCTATTGAGCCCTTCCGCTACCAAAATTTGGGCGATTAACGACTCAATTCTAGGATAGTAGAAAATCCAAAGAAGGTAGAGGAATAGAGGGAGAAGCTCTGGTCTGTTGATTCATGATTAGTGTATGTCTTCGTTCTTATTGTGTGGTGAGAACAAATTAAAAATTAAAAAATAAAATAAAATAAAAGATGGAAACAACACAAATGAAGTAATCCTACGCCTGCAAGATACAGGGCCATTGTAGGAAGTTTTGATAAGTAAGAGTTTGTCCCACAGAGAAATTGATCTAGAATTCAAAACGGGCTATAATAGTAGGCCTCCAGATCTGACAATACTAAAGAAAGGGAATTGGGTGTCATGTCTACACTAAATTACCTACTGAAAAATAGAAAGAAATAAAGTGCAATCCTTTCCTAAGAAAGGGTTATAAAGAAGGGGGTGATGGTGTGTTAAAATAAAGACAAAAGGGTGCGAAGTAGGTAGTCTAGGTTAAAGGTTCATTCAGTTATGTAACTCAAATTTATGGCTCTCTCTGTAGCAAGTCCTTGTTGAAGTGCTATCAATAACCTCAGCAAGGTAGAAGAATCCAACTTAACCCATGCCATTTGGGGTGCTCTTAAGGCTATAGTCTGTCCAGTCAAATGGCCACAGTCTATCCAATAAAGTCTGTCAAATCCCATTAATCAAGCCAGAAGAGCTAACATAATCCAAAGGAGTGAGTGATCAATGCTCCTCCAATGAATCAAGTCAAAGCCATGAATACTATTGCGGACACTATATGCATCAATGCTCGAGCTCCCAGACACTGCATGATCTGGCTGGCATTCATAGGAGTTCCAACCCATAAAATCCTATGTGTTTTGTTAAGTCCAGCGGCACATTGATGCATACACAAAGGACCAGCAACAGGTTGAATAAGGACTTAAGCATAGCTGAACATTGCTACAAAATGCTTGTAATGACTTAGCCTCCCAATCCACAATCATTATAGAGACGCCAGATCTAATATCTAATAGCGGCCAAGGAAGACAGAGGGGAGTCTGTTCTTATACAATCTCTCACTAGGCTACAAGCTCAAGCACAGAGAGAAGGAATCCACCTCAGATGACCAAGATTGCCCTAGGGCTATAGTCTGTCCACTCAAATGGTCACAGGCTATCCACAGAGGCTCCCTTACCCACAAATGCTGAGATAGAAAATGAAAACTATTGTCTGCCACCATGGTCCCCAGGCTATAAAAGCTCAAGCTTCGAAGGGCCTTTCAATAAGCTCAAATCATAAATGTAGGCTATAGCCTAAACAGAACTATGGATAAATAGGAAAATAATAGATTAAGTAAGCATTCAAACATAAATCCATTGATCTGATGTTACTAACAATGAGATTTCTCAAGGTAGCAGCCTTGTGCACAAATGCTCAACACTAAATCCCAATGTTTAAATGACCTATTACAAAACTTAAATAAAATTACACCTAGATGCTTACCAAAGATTTAGCTAGCAAGTGTTGGGCTAAGAGAAAAGAAAAAATGGAAAAAGACGTGATCAAACCCTAACCCTAACCCTAGTCTGCTTGAGCTCTCAGCCAACAGAGGTTGAAGGAAAAAGTAAATGATAGTTTCTAAGTTACAAGCACAACTTATATACTTAGTCCTAATACTATGGCTGAGAGAAGAGTAAACCCTAATTTTTTAAGAAGATGTGGCAATCACATAACTCTTAGATGTCTTGGGATGTGTGCATAAGAATCTATGCCTCGAGATGTGTGCCCTAGACCTAGGAAAATGCCCAAAAGGTCCTTAACTTAAGATTGAGAAGTGGAAAGCCCCAGCTTTGAGAGGCTAGCTTCTGCATCTCACTTTTATTGCACAGCTACAGAGTGTTCGCGGGGTAGAGTTTGGCATGAAATATTGTTGTCTCACACAATAGAGCTTTAGGCAATCGCGTAGCTACTTCAACTTTGAATGCACCCGCATAGAAGGATTTTCAGTGCTTTGATTGCTCCTGCAGAAGAGCTTGAAACTTCATGCAATGTACTCTGATGCCTCTGCATCTCGCTTGATTCAGAGTTGAGCTTCTAGGCACGCGAGAGCTGCGGAGGAGAACTTCTGGGCATCTCTCTCTTTCAAAGCCACGCGAGAACTACGAGAGGTTTTTACTGTTGTTTACGCCAATTGGTCTCGTGAGGTAGTGCGCACTGCTTCATTAAGGCTTGATCATCGCGAGCTTACCTCCAACGCAAGGCGCCTTCTCAAATACTGGATGGGGTGGTTCTTTTTGGGATCATCACCACTACGGGCTGTCGCCGTACTAAGAACCGATACATTTGTATCGCTGCCTAAATTCTCAACCCTTTAAAAGCTACCCCCGCAAAAATGATTTAAGTCCCTTAATTCACTTTTAATGTTCAATCTTAATTTCAAATTTTAAAAGGGGAGTTTGCTTATGTTCAAAAACTGGTCGTGATGATCCCGCTGCCTTAACGGCCGACGCTCATCGATGGAATATGATTGCGAGAAATATAAATGCACAAGCAAGCCCGCCAAATAGCTAAGGCATTTAAATGACAAAAAAGAAATTAAACTATCAAGTAACCCGCCAATCGGCTAAGGTAGTAAAGTGCTCAAGTAGGTCAGCCAATTGGCTAAGACGTGTAAATGACGGAAAAGTAGGGGTAAGTAAACGATGCTCAAGTAGGCCCGCCGATCGGCTAAGGTGTGTAAATGACAGAAAACTAGAGGTAAGTATAAAAAAAAAAGGAAGAAATAGGTTAGTACAAAGAAAAACACATGCAAAAAGGGGGCCAACTTCAAGTAGAAGCTCTATTTCTCCCGAGCAGAGTCGCCATCTGTGCAACTGCAGATTTTTATCAAATCCATTGCGTTGATGCGCTCATGTGAAAAATATAGAGTCTCCACCCAGAGCTTTTGGTGTCTCGGGAAACCTAAATCAATATTAAAAGCATCGAAGTGTAAAAATATGACTTTGATTCACTGGTCAACGCCAAAGGCTCTTGGGTATGAGCATCGGTTATGGATCAGGAAGGTGTTAGGCACCCAATCAAGCCGCTCGTAAGTCGCTAGTAGCACTTCCCCTTGCTCGAAGCCACATCGATCCTATTGAGCCCTTCCTGCTTACCAAAATTTGGGCAGTGTAACGACTCAATTCTAGGATAGTAGAAAATCCAAAGAAGGTAGAGGAATAGAGGGGAGAGTCGAAGCTCTGGTCCCGTTGATTCATGATTAGTGTATGTCTCTTGTTCTTATTGTGTGGTGAGAACAAATTAAAAATAAAAATAAAATAAAATAAAAGATGGAAACAACACAATGAAGTAATCCTCACCGCAAGATACAGGGCCATTGTAGGAAGTTTTGATAAGTAAGAGTTTGTCCCACAGAGAAATTGATCTAGAATTCAAAACGGGCTATAATAGTAGGCCTCCAGATCTGACAATACTAAAGAAAGGGAATTGGGTGTCATGTCTACACTAAATTACCTACTGAAAAATAGAAAGAAATAAAGTGCAATCCTTTCCTAAGAAAGGGTTATAAAGAAGGGGGTGATGGTGTGTTAAAATAAAGACAAAAGGGTGCGAAGTAGGTAGTCTAGGTTAAAGGTTCATTCAGTTATGTAACTCAAATTTATGGCTCTCTCTGTAGCAAGTCCTTGTTGAAGTGCTATCAATAACCTCAGCAAGGTAGAAGAATCCAACTTAACCCATGCCATTTGGGGTGCTCTTAAGGCTATAGTCTGTCCAGTCAAATGGCCACAGTCTATCCAATAAAGTCTGTCAAATCCCATTAATCAAGCCAGAAGAGCTAACATAATCCAAAGGAGTGAGCTGATCAATGCTCCTCCAATGAATCAAGTCAGGCCATGAATACTATTGCAGACACTATAATATCAGCTCCTCCCAGGACTGCGCACGATCCTGGCATTCATAGGAGTTCCAACCCATAAAATCCTATGTGTTTTGTTAAGTCCAGCGGCACATTGATGCATACACAAAGGACCAAAGCAAAGTTGAATAAGGACTTAAGCATAGCTGAACATTGCTACAAAATGCTTGTAATGACTTAGCCTCCCAATCCACAATCATTATAGAGACGCCAGATCTAATATCTAATAGCGGCCAAGGAAGACAGAGGGGAGTCTGTTCTTATACAATCTCTCACTAGGCTACAAGCTCAAGCACAGAGAGAAGGAATCCACCTCAGATGACCAAGATTGCCCTAGGGCTATAGTCATCCCACTCAAATGGTCACTGTGCTATCCAGAGGCTCCCTTACCCACAAATGCTGAGATAGAAAATGAAAACTATTGTCTGCCACCATGGTCCCCAGGCTATAAAAGCTCAAGCTTCGAAGGGCCTTTCAATAAGCTCAAATCATAAATGTAGGCTATAGCCTAAACAGAACTATGGATAAATAGGAAAATAATAGATTAAGTAAGCATTCAAACATAAATCCATTGATCTGATGTTACTAACAATGAGATTTCTCAAGGTAGCAGCCTTGTGCACAAATGCTCAACACTAAATCCCAATGTTTAAATGACCTATTACAAAACTTAAATAAAATTACACCTAGATGCTTACCAAAGATTTAGCTAGCAAGTGTTGGGCTAAGAGAAAAGAAAAATGGAAAAGACGTGATCAAACCCTAACCCTAACCCTAGTGCTTGAGCTCTCTACCAGAGGTTGAAGGAAAAGTAAATGATAGTTTCTAAGTTACAAGCACAACTTATATACTTAGTCCTAATACTATGGTGAGAGAAGAGTAAACCCTAATTTTTAAGAAGATGTGGCAATACAACTCTTAGATGTCTTGGGATGTGCATAAGAATCTATGCCTCGAGATGTGTGCCCTAGACCTAGGAAAATGCCCAAAAGGTCCTTAACTTAAGATTGAGAAGTGGAAAGCCCCAGCTTTGAGAGGCTAGCTTCTGCATCTCACTTTTATTGCACAGCTACAGAGTGTTCGCGGGGTAGAGTTTGGCATGAAATATTGTTGTCTCACACAATAGAGCTTTAGGCAATCGCGTAGCTACTTCAACTTTGAATGCACCCGCATAGAAGGATTTCGAGTGCTTTGATTGCTCCTGCAGAAGAGCTTCAGAAACTTCATTCGCAATGTACTCAGGCAGATGCCTCTGCATCTCGCTTGATTCAGAGTTGAGCTTCTAGGCACGCGAGAGCTGCGGAGGAGAACTTCTGGGCATCTCTCTCTTTCAAAGCCACGCGAGAACTACGAGAGGTTTTCTTGTTACGCCTAATTGGTCTCGTGAGGTAGTGCGACCGCTTCATTAAGGCTTGATCATCGCGAGAGCTTACCTCCAACGCATAGCGCCTTCTCAAATCTTGGATGGGGTGGTTCTTTTGGGATCATCACTACCACTCGTCGCCAGTACTAAGAACCGATACATTTGTATCAGCCTAAATTCTCAACCCTTTAAAAGCTACCAAAAAATGATTTAAGTCCCTTAATTCACTTTTAATGTTCAATCTTAATTTCAAATTTTAAAAGGAGTTTGCTTATGTTCAAAAACTGGTCGTGATGATCCGCTACGCCTTAACGGGCCACGCTCATCGATGGAATATGATTGCGAGAAATATAAATGCACAAGCAAGCCCGCCAAATAGCTAAGGCATTTAAATGACAAAAAAGAAATTAAACTATCAAGTAACCCGCCAATCGGCTAAGGTAGTAAAGTGCTCAAGTAGGTCAGCCAATTGGCTAAGACGTGTAAATGACGGAAAAGTAGGGTAAGTAAACGATGCTCAAGTAGGCCCGCCGACGGCTAAGGTGTGTAAATGATGTAAAAACTAGGGTAAGTATAAAATAAAAAAGGAAGAAAAAGGTTAGTACAAAGAAAACACATGCAAAAGGGGCCAACTTCAAGTAGAAGCTCTATTTCTCCAAGCGAGTCGCCATCTCTAACAGCAGATTTTATCAAATCCATTGCGTTGATGCGCTCATGTGAAAAATATAGAGTCTCCACCCAGAGCTTTTGGTGTCTCGGGAAACCTAAATCAATATTAAAAGCATCGAAGTGTAAAAATATGACTTTGATTCACTGGTCAACGCCAAAGGCTCTTGGGTATGAGCATCGGTTATGGATCAGGAAGGTGTTAGGCACCCAATCAAGCCGCTCGTAAGTCGCTAGTAGCACTTCCCCTTGCTCGAAGCCACATCGATCCTATTGAGCCCTTCCTGCTTACCAAAATTTGGGCAGTGTAACGACTCAATTCTAGGATAGTAGAAAATCCAAAGAAGGTAGAGGAATAGAGGGGAGAGTCGAAGCTCTCGGGTCCTGTTGATTCATGATTAGTGTATGTACCGTTTTATTGTGTGGTGAGAACAAATTAAAAATAAAAATAAAATAAAATAAAAGATGGAAACAACACAAATGAAGTAATCCTACCGCAAGATACAGGGCCATTGTAGGAAGTTTTGATAAGTAAGAGTTTGTCCCACAGAGAAATTGATCTAGAATTCAAAACGGGCTATAATAGTAGGCCTCCAGATCTGACAATACTAAAGAAAGGGAATTGGGTGTCATGTCTACACTAAATTACCTACTGAAAAATAGAAAGAAATAAAGTGCAATCCTTTCCTAAGAAAGGGTTATAAAGAAGGGGGTGATGGTGTGTTAAAATAAAGACAAAAGGGTGCGAAGTAGGTAGTCTAGGTTAAAGGTTCATTCAGTTATGTAACTCAAATTTATGGCTCTCTCTGTAGCAAGTCCTTGTTGAAGTGCTATCAATAACCTCAGCATGGTAGAAGAATCCAACTTAACCCATGCCATTTGGGGTGCTCTTAAGGCTATAGTCTGTCCAGTCAAATGGCCACAGTCTATCCAATAAAGTCTGTCAAATCCCATTAATCAAGCCAGAAGAGCTAACATAATCCAAAGGAGTGAGCTGATCAATGCTCCTCCAATGAATCAAGTCAGGCCATGAATACTATTGCAGACACTATATGTCATCAATGCTTCGAGCTCCCTGCACTGCATGACGATCCGGGCATTCATAGGAGTTCCAACCCATAAAATCCTATGTGTTTTGTTAAGTCCAGCGGCACATTGATGCATACACAAAGGACCAAAGAACAGTTGAATAAGGACTTAAGCATAGTGAACATTGCTACAAAATGCTTGTAATGACTTAGCCTCCCAATCCACAATCATTATAGAGACGCCAGATCTAATATCTAATAGCGGCCAAGGAAGAGGGGGAGTCTGTTCTTATACAATCTCTCACTAGGCTACAAGCTCAAGCACAGAGAGAAGGAATCCACCTCAGATGACCAAGATTGCCCTAGGGCTATAGTCTGTCCACTCAAATGGTCACAGGCTATCCACAGAGGCTCCCTTACCCACAAATCTTTGAGATAGAAAATGAAAACTATTGTCTGCCACCATGGTCCCCAGGCTATAAAAGCTCAAGCTTCGAAGGGCCTTTCAATAAGCTCAAATCATAAATGTAGGCTATAGCCTAAACAGAACTATGGATAAATAGGAAAATAATAGATTAAGTAAGCATTCAAACATAAATCCATTGATCTGATGTTACTAACAATGAGATTTCTCAAGGTAGCAGCCTTGTGCACAAATGCTCAACACTAAATCCCAATGTTTAAATGACCTATTACAAAACTTAAATAAAATTACACCTAGATGCTTACCAAAGATTTAGCTAGCAAGTGTTGGGCTAAGAGAAAAGAAAAAATGGAAAAAGACGTGATCAAACCCTAACCCTAACCCTAGTCTGCTTGAGCTCTCAGCCAACAGAGGTTGAAGGAAAAAGTAAATGATAGTTTCTAAGTTACAAGCACAACTTATATACTTAGTCCTAATACTATGGCTGAGAGAAGAGTAAACCCTAATTTTTTAAGAAGATGTGGCACTGTTACAACTCTTAGATGTCTTGGGATGTGTGCATAAGAATCTATGCCTCGAGATGTGTGCCCTAGACCTAGGAAAATGCCCAAAAGGTCCTTAACTTAAGATTGAGAAGTGGAAAGCCCCAGCTTTGAGAGGCTAGCTTCTGCATCTCACTTTTATTGCACAGCTACAGAGTGTTCGCGGGGTAGAGTTTGGCATGAAATATTGTTGTCTCACACAATAGAGCTTTAGGCAATCGCGTAGCTACTTCAACTTTGAATGCACCCGCATAGAAGGATTTTCAGTGCTTTGATTGCTCCTGCAGAAGAGCTTCAGAAACTTCATTCGCAATGTACTCAGGCAGATGCCTCTGCATCTCGCTTGATTCAGAGTTGAGCTTCTAGGCACGCGAGAGCTGCGGAGGAGAACTTCTGGGCATCTCTCTCTTTCAAAGCCACGCGAGAACTACGAGAGGTTTTTACTGTTGTTTACGCCAATTGGTCTCGTGAGGTAGTGCGCACTGCTTCATTAAGGCTTGATCATCGCGAGAGCTTTACGAACTGTATTTCTGAAGGCTTAGTGCGTGAGAGCTCGGCGAGTTTCTTCACTTGATAATTTTTGCTGAAGTGCGCGACTGCTGCGTGAGAGCTGCTTTGCGATAACCCCTTCCTTGAGCTGCATGACTTCTTCGTGAGCTCTATTATGTTGCATGTCTTAGCTTCACGAGGGAGCTCTACCAGTGAATTTCAACAGCGCGAGGCTACACCTCAGCTGTGCGAGAAAGGTCCTTGGCTCCTCTACTACTATGCACATGCCTCTGTTGCAACTTCCTCCACTCTCACCTATACTCCTATCATCTGCTAGACTTCTTTGGTCCATTATGACATGCTAAATAGTCACCATGGTGTGTACCAGCATGGTGTTCCCTCACTTTCTGGTTTAGCTGTCATCTTTTGCTTGCATTCGCTCTCTTCTTATCCCCAAAAGCACAAACTTTATGTTAAGTTGCACAATTTATTCCTAATTATAAAAAAAGCTAAAAAGGAGTTATTAGTCAGCTTCAAGGTCTAGTAAAGGCTAGGTTAAGAGATGAAAAGTAGTACTTTTCAGTGATTAACACACCCCCAAACTTAATCTTTGCTAGTCCCTGAGCAAAGTAAAATTTAAACAGTTACTCTAAGAATGTAAATGCTACTTTCGTAGGGAGCACAGATGCATTTAGCTCATGTATCAAGCCTTTTAAACCCCTAGGTGATCCCTAGTGGAGGAGTGAAGTCTCCTAAGGGTTTTTAGTGAAGGTACCCACAAACTTCTCAATGAAACAATTAACAGAAGTGCAAACAGTGGTCAGTAAGTTTAAAATAAATACAATTCATTTCAACCTTGCTCTGTCAAAATTGCAAGAGTCTATTAGGCTACTTTAAAGTGCTTGCTACAAACTTTATTGAAGACAATGATAAGAATGGGGTGAATCAAAATGAATGAGAGGTGGATTGAAAATGACAGAGCAGCAAGCCTAAAATATGCACAATCCTGCAAGATACAGGGCCTGTTGTAGCAAGTTTTGATAAGTAAGAGTTTGTCCCACAGGGAAATTGATCTTAAGCTCCAAGGGAGCCATCTTTGGTAGGCCCTCCAGTTCTGACTACAGATCTAGAAATCCTAAATGGAAGGGGATTTAAGGTCACTAAAATCTAAATTCTAAGGTATCCTAATGTCTAAACTATAGAAGGGTTTAAGAAAGAAGATGGAGTGAGTTAATGAATATAAAAGGGTGAGAAGTATGCTATTAGGTTCAGATCTGATGGGCTTCATGACTAAAATTCAGATCAGCTGCTATAGAAGTCCTGTCCAATGGGTACATTATCACCACTGAGGAGAAAGAATCCAACTCATCTCTGTGCCATGATCCAATCCCTTTATGGCTATAACCTGCCCACTTAAATGGTCACAGATTATCCAATTGGAGAACCACAGTCCAGAGATGGGTCAGAACAAGTTTATCATTGTAGGCACTACTTCATCCAGGTTACAAGCACAAGAATCCATAGGGAACCTCAACCTCAAAAGTGCTATGTGTGGGGCTAGGCCTGTATGGGAGCATGTTAGCACATACACATAGAACCAACAAGAGTTTGAGTGCAGCCTTAGATCCAGCTGTCCACTGCTTTAGAGAGACTGCAGTGATCCAGTCGCAAGCCTACAATCTCTATAACCAAACCAGATCTGCTATCTAAAGGCGGGTCTATACACATACAGGGGAGTTTGTCTCAGCACAATCTCTCACAGGGCTACAAGCACAAGTGTAGAGAAGAATAATCCGTCTTGAGTCTGTGGGTTGGCTTCACCCTAAGGCTATAACCTGTCCACTTAAATGGTCACAGACTATCCCAGAGGCTGTCCTCCTCACAAAGCTTAAGATAGAACAAGAAACATTGCTGCCACCACCATGATCACAAGGCTACAAAAGCTCATTGCTCCCATGGGGCTTCAGATCTAGTGGGTCTTGTAGTGGGGCTAGGCCTGTATGGGAGCATGTTAGCCCAGACACACAGGTCACTTGGATCTGAATAAACCATAAAATCAGTCCTCCATTGCTTTCAATATGTCCTAGTAATGGAGGATCTCAAGATAACAGCTTTGTGCAGAACAACTCACAAATATCCCATAAAAGTAAAACACCCTATCATGAAACTCCATTAATCTATTCCAAATAGTCATACAAAGGCATAGCCAGCAAATGTTGGACTATGGAGAGAAGAAAAAGTAAAAAGAAAAGTACTTAAAACTTACTAGAAATATGAAGCTACTACAAGAAGAAGAAGAAAATAGACTAAATTGTCTTCTAAGTACTTAGGTTTATATAGCAGTTAGTTTGGCGGCACATTAGAGTTAGGAAACCCTAATTTTAATGATGCCACATGACATAATATTGTCCCTTGGATGCCTCGAGGCGCGTGCACGGAACTAGGAGCATTAGAATGCGTGCCCTAATTGTTGGAAGTCCCCAGAATGTCCTCTACAGAGGTGAGGGAGAGTTAGAGTTCAGAGCCTCACCGGGTAGCAGTAGTTTCTAAGATTGTCGCGTGGTAGCACGGTCTTCGCGAGGTTGGATTAGCTTGAAATTCTAGTCGTCGCGGGGTTGTCTTAGTTGCAGCTGAAGCAGTCGCGCGATAGAGCATTGAATCCTCGCTGGATTGCTCTGGTCTTCACGGGATTGCACTTTCCTTCTGAATGGCGTGAGAATCGTGCGAGCAATTTGTTTCTCAATGGATCTTCGTGAGGATCCCTACGAGGACATAATGTGCATTGGTCTCTGAATTGTGCGAGAGATTTTTCTTAAGTTTTGCATCCCGCGGCCAGTGCGCGCCGAAATACCTGGAGCTCTCTCTCCTCAGTTGATCTGAGTGAATTGTGCGAGGTTTGAGAGCTGCTTTCTTGAGCTACGTGAGACTGCATGCATTTATATTTGAGCTTCGCGAGAGCTGTGCGAAGTATGATTCTGATGCCCCTCTATCGCTCAACTGCGCGAGAACAGTGCGGGCAATTAGAAATGAAGTTTTGGGAGACTCGCGAGGACTGCGCGAGGCTTAATTTCTGAATCCTTTAAAGCTTGTGAATGTTGCGCAAGGTTCAATTCTTGTTTAGGTTCAGCTTTCATCCTTCTGGGGGACTTCTGGGGCAAAAGTGGGCTCCTTAACAGGGTTCAGGCCTTATTACAGCTGCTGTATATTACCTACAGAAATGACTTAACACACATTTATTAGATGGCTAAGGGTCTAACAGAGGCTAAGTTAAGGGGTGAAAAGTGGTACTTTTCATGTCTTAACACACCCCTAAACCTAATCTTTGCTAGTCCCTTAACAAAGCTACACTAAAAATCTACAGAAATTAAATGCCACTTTCGTATGGAGCACGGATACATTTAGCATATGTACCAAGCCTTTTAAACCCTTAGGTGATCCCTAGTGGAGGAGTGAAGTCTCCTGAGGGTTTTCAGTGAAGATACCCACAAACTTCTCAATAAAACAGTTAACAGTAGTGCAAGATTATCAAGTTAGCAGTCAAGAAATAGAGTATCAGTTCACCCTTGAATCAGTAAAAATATAGGAAATTTAAATACATTGTCTGCACAGATGTTTAAGCAACATAAACTTCACATGATAGCACAATATTTCCAACTAGTTCACAACAGGGGAAACTACACATGTGTGTCAGCACTGAGCTAATCATTAAATTAAAAATTAGGTTGCAGG
Organism: Chloranthus sessilifolius; assembly: GCA_021018995.1. NCBI lineage: Eukaryota > Viridiplantae > Streptophyta > Magnoliopsida > Chloranthales > Chloranthaceae > Chloranthus > Chloranthus sessilifolius. The sequence goes on from CM037596.1 coordinate 49,777,116, forward strand.
TCATGCCCAATACATTCAATATCAGACCCAAAACTCTCTAGGGCATACTCTCACAAAGAACTTTTGAGGGTTTCATTGTCTCTCAAACTCAAGAGCAGTTACATCCCCCAAATGGGTCTGTAAGCATGAGCATAGGCATAGCATTCAAGTTCTGGCATCATTGGCAGGTTTTCACCATAGATTGGAAAACTCATTATCTCCACATGACAACTCATTCAACTTTGGATCACAAGGGCATTAATTGGGCTGTAATGTGGCTTATGGTATTGGGTTATAAAAAAGAATTGGAAGGTTGGAAAGGGGTTCGAAATTCAGATATCAGTAGGTGCAGGAGGTGATTCATGACTTCACCTTCTTTAATTCAGCTCCTTTCATCTTCTTTAAAATCTTAAGATTTGAAGTGATCAGTTTCCCCTCTTGTTTGATTTTTTTCCAATGAATGTTTCCTCTTGATTCCTCTCTTACTCCTCTTCATTATTGTTTTCTTTTTATTCTAGTGCAGTTTTTTTTTTTTTTTTTGAAACTGCCACCTTTTTCCTCAGTTGTTACACTGCTAGAACTTCAGATAATTCTTCTCCACTCATCCAATGTTGACCCTAGCTAGTCCATTCTTAACTCTTTCTCCTTTACCTTCTGACTTCTCAAAGTGAGGGTAAGGTTAAATCAGATTCATAGGTTCAGGTACAAGTACTCATGTGTGTTTTTGAAGAAAATTGGTCTTTGAAGCCCAAAGAGTATGAACAAGGGGAGTTGCTTTAGGGTTTGGTCTATTTAGGCTCAAACTGTCCAACAGAAGGCCTTGATCCTTTCCTAAGTTTCATGAGTGCTGTCAGTTGTTTCAACTTGGAGTTATCCAACTTTTAGTGAACATATGGACTCAGCCAGTCCTTAAAGCTAGAAGAAATTTGCCTCAATCACTCCTCAAATAATAAAAAAAATATTTTGTAGGTCCAATTCTCACTGGTGATGGTCTTCTTTTGAACTTTTAAGCATGTCCTTACCTTTTTCTCTCTTCAATGGTTCACTAAGTGCTGATACCCGTGAGTTTTCTTGGTGTTCTCATCATGGAAATGTGAAAATTTAGAAATTTATAATGTCTAAAGATCTGTAAAAAAATTTAGATTCCTTAATTTTCATAATTCTTAAGTGAACACAGCTCCATTTCTACGTTACTCACATGATTCTGCTGCACTTTAAGTTAACTATGTTATTGGTAGACCTACCTGCCACACCCCCAAACCTAGGAGGAGCAGTGTCCTCACTGGTTTAGAGGTGAGAATAAATGGTATAGTCTAAGGAAACATGCAGAAACACATATAGAAGAAGAGAGAGAAAGAAAAATGCAAAACTGAACAGTATGGAACTAAAAGAAAACTTTCATTAAAAAAAAAAGAAAATATGACAAAAAGAGAGAAAAAAAAGAAAAGAGAAAATGGGGGGTTAAGGGGAAGCTGGGGGAGGGTTGGAGGTTGATGGAGGGGGAGATGCAGGTGGTGCCATATTTTTATTGTTCTTCTTCTCCCACTTCTCCCTTTTTTTCTTTTTCTTCTCCTCTAAGTTCCCTTTTTTTTTCTTTTTCTTTTCCTCCTTGGCCAGGATCTGCATGACCTCATCATATTCATCCCAGAGAAATTGCAGGGGGTCCGGCTCCTTAGGCGATGGGGGATCATCCCAGACGGGGTAAAATTTGATTGGGAAGCCAAAGGGGCTATCATCCGCCATTTGTGTGAGGAGGTGTGGACTTCTAGGGTTAGGAGAGGAGGGATGAGATGAAAAGGGACGGAGGACCAGTTTTAAAAGAGAAGGACGAGGGAACATGAATCGACGGAATTGAAATTGCGCTCGTTTTCACACTTTGCAATAAATGAGGGTTGTGTGGGGAAAGAAGAAGATACACAATGGACTCGTTGGAAAAGAGAAGTAGCATTAAATGCATGTCCAAGGAGAGGCATGGTATTTAAAGAGGAAAGTGTAGCGCGCGGGGATCCTCGCGAGGAGCAATAAGTGGTGAGAAAAGGACATTTCTCGCGCAGCTAAGCTGGGGATCTTCGCGAGGTACACTTAAAATGGCACATCAATGTGAAGAGGAAGGCATTGAATTTCCTGATGCAGGTATTGCACGAATTAGATTCAGCTACCAACGACATCCATCCACTACATGGAGTACTTTTTCAAAGAAAAAGATCCTCCCAAAAACTGGTCTCCTAAGAATGGCAAAAAGAATAAAAGCAAAAATACCAAACAATCAGAAATAAACAGACAGAACAGAGCAATAGACAAAATTAGAAATTCTATTAAAGTTGAAGAAAAATTGTTACAAGTGGCATTTCAAAAAGAAAAACTGAAGATACAATCTAAAAGCTAGGACCTAATCTGAATCAGAATCAGTAAGGAAATCTAGCCCATCTTTTTAGCCTGTGCCTTAAGGGTTGCTCTGTCTTGTTTCTTCTTTTCCTCCCTCTCCTTTTTCTTTTTCGCTGGTGTTTTCACTGCAGATGGTGCTTTAGGAGCCCTCACTCTCATTTTTGGTGCTTTGGGAGCCTTTGGTTCCTTAGGTTCTTGAGGGGCTTTGCCTTTACGCTTAGCAGGGGGGTGGCAGGGGATTTTCCTTTGCCTTTGCCTTTAGCTTCAGCTTCTGCAGGGGAGACCACTGGGGCTTTCTCTTTTCCTTTAGCTTTGGGTTCCTCAGTGGGGATCACTAGTTCTTTTCCTTTTCCAGTGGACTCAGGTTTGGCAGGGGACTGTGCCTCTTCAAACTGGGCAGCTGGCTCTTTGCCAGTTTTTAAGGGGACAGCTTTGGGAGCTGACCTCTTGGCTGTGACTTTCCTTCGCTACGGATAAGTTTGTTCTTGGGGAGGTGCAGCAGAGGCCTTGGGAGGTGGAGGCTACTCAGTAGTTGTGGGCTACGTGGGTGGAGGTGAAGCAGGAGCTTTTCCTTTATCTTTTTGGGGCTTAGGTGGTGCCTCCTCAGACTGGGCAGGTGGAGCTGGAGTGGTAGTTGGCGCAGGCTGAGGCAGTTGAACAGAGAATGGGGTTGGGTGGTAAGGTTCATTTCTGGCAGTGGCCAATGCCTTTTCCAATGCGGGTATCTGGACTTTAAATTTTAGGGCGTCAGTCTCATGGATCTCCTTTTGAATTTTTTGGATTTCCTGGGCATTGTTAAGTCATTTTTAAAGCATTCTTGCTCGGGTAGTCGCCGCAGCAGCATTGGATTTCTCATACTTCCAATTAATCTGATAATAAGTAGCTGAAGCTTTCGTCTTTCGATATTCCTCCACCATATTTTTCCACCCCAAGGAGATTCCCAGTAGTTGCTCATTGTGGGCCTCCGTCATCTCATCAATCTTCTCCAGCAGGGGGGTCTCAATTGATTGGCGTAGCTTGGCCATACCCCTTAGGACATCCTTCCTCAGGTAAGCATTATCCCGCATGTGATGTAGGATGGTGAGGTAAGGAGGGCTGTAGAAATGATGTTTGGGTGCAATTGACAGATAGGAGTTGGAAGGAGCGAAGTATGCTTGGTCCTTAGGGGGGAATGGGGAAAGAGAGTAGGGAATTAAAGGGGTGGGGGAATGGGGTCAGGTTCTGGGTCTGTTTGGGTAGATTTGGTAGAGAAGGTGAGAGGGGATAGGATAAGAGGGGGAATGGAGGGTAGAGGGGGAAAAGTGAAGGGTGTAGGCTCAACCTGAGTTGGCGGTGATGGGGAGTGGAAAATTGGAATGGTGAAAAGGGGTAAAGGAAAAGGGTGGGGAAGAGGTGATGGTGATGGTGGGAGGGGTAATGATTTAGGAGGGAAGTTTGTTTGGGTGGTATTGTCAGTTAACAGGACCAGGGGGGTTGAAGTGGATGGGGGAGGGATGGGTGGAGTGGTTAAGGTGTAGAGGGTGGATTGGATGGAGGTGAGTTCAGCCTGCATCTGGTCTTGTTTGTGGTTATTGGTGGATAACTGGGCTTGGATGTCTTGGATCAGGAGTAGGATGAGGGTTAGTGTGTCAAAGTGAGGAGGTGGGGTTTGGGAAGAAGAGGGTACTGGTTGAAAAGGGAAGGAAGGAGCATGATGGAAAGTGGAGGGAGGGGAAGAGTGTGGTTCTGGGGAAAGGTGATGTGAGGTAGTTGGGGAGTCTGGCAGAGGCGTGTAGTAGCTACATGGTGTCAAGGAATGTAGAGATGAAGGCTTGGAAGCCTATGGATGTGTTTAGGGTTAGGTCAATGTCGGGAAGCGGAGATATAGTAGATATGGCTGGGGTGGTGGTTTCTTCAAGGTGGGGTGGGTCAATGGGGATGGAAGGTATTGAGGGTGGGGTTAGGGAGATGGTTGGAATGGTCTGAGTAGGTTTTTGTTTCTTGTAGGAGATGAGTGGGGGGCTGGCAGGCTTGGTTGGAATGGAAGGTGGAATGGAGGGGGGAATTGTGGCAATGTACTGTGGTAAGGTAGGGGAAGGGGAATCCTCCCATGGACCAAGCACATGTGAAGGGGGAGTGGGCATGGAGAATGGAATCAGAGGGGGGGAAGAGATGGATGCAAGAGGAGTAGAGGATGTAGGAATAAAAGGTGGAGGGGGTGTGGATGCTGCTGCAGGGATGGAAGGGATGAGCTCTTAAGGCACTACTGTTGTAGTAGGGGTAGACTCTGATTCAGTTGCTTCCGCTTGCTTGGGCAGGGCCTGAGCTTTAGCTTTCTTCTTTTTCTGACCCCCCATCAAGCTTCTGTTAATTCCCCATTGCTTCTTGGCAAAGGTAGTAGGGGTAAGGGTGGTGGTTTGCTCGATTCTTCCTATCTTGTAGCCCCCCTTGATCAGTAGCAAGGTGATGATTCTGGCATAGGGTAGGGTGTGAGGCTTCTTGTTGGACCCTAATTTCGCCACTGTGTCTTTTATAACTTCAAAAATCAGCCAGGCTGCATGGAAGCCATGGCCCATGTGGTGGAGTAGACGGCATCTGCAATGGGAGTTCTTTTGTCTTGCTGATGTCCTGAGCAATAGATGTTCTTCCGCAGGACTTGGTCAATGAACAGCAGCTCAGGCTCAAGTTCCCTCCTTCTGATTGAGTCCCCGGTGGCTTTTAATCCTCTTGTTAGGGCCCTTGCAATTGTGTCAATTGATGCACCTATAGGGCGGCCCTATCCACAGCTAGGATTGAATGCTACTGGGATGCCCAATACTTCAGCAATCATCTTAGGGCTTACTAACAAATCAAAATTATCAATCATCACCAGCAAGCACTCTTGTCCATCGTTTCCCTTCTTGACCTTGATATGCTGGTAAAACAGCTGGACTAGCCTTGGGTAGGCTAGTGCTGGAATTTCTCTCATCAATGGCATCAGGCCCGCTTTGCTCAGAAATTGTATTGCAGGGGCAGAGAGAGGTTCTTTTTTAAAGAATGGGACATCAAATGCTATTTTAGGCTCCAATGGAATGGACTCCATGAGCTCAGAAGGAGTAGAGAACTTTATGGTTGGTACCGCCGCCTCCTCAACCACTTCCTTTCCCTTTTGGGGGGACTTTGAAGTTTTGGCCTTTTTAGGGGTGGTCTCTGCAGGGTCCTTGTCCTTCCCTTTTCTCTTCTGTGCAAATTTTGGAGCCATATCTAACTCTGTCTTTGGGTGTGAGCAAATGGAGACTGAGATCTAGGGTTTGGTTTGATTTGATGCACATGGCACCTCAAGATTTTAGAGGAGAGGGCAATGGAAGAGGATGATGATAAGAACAACTCTGTAGAGTTGTGAAGTGAATGATGAGCTGTAGGAGTGATGCTAGACGGGAGAGGGGAGAGCTGTAGAAGCAAGGGTTTCACAGAGGGAAGAAGGAAGTAGATAATGAAAAAGGGACAAAGTGCGGGGTTGAAATACTTATCGCGAAGCTCAGCGCGCTTTGGAACATCTGGTCGCGGGGTTGGAAATAAACCTAGCGAGGGTGTTGATTACATCTGGATTGCGTGATAATCTCTAAAGTCGACCTTGGAGCTCGCGATAGAGTGAGATCAATTCATGTGAATTGCGCGAGCGATTCCTACGGCTCTACTTGGATTGCGCAAGAAGCTCTGAGGTTCATCTCGAATCTCGCGACATACTTAGAATCTCATGACAGTAAATAGAATGTTTTTGTTGAATTATGCGAGATTCTCCCAGTTTATCTTGTGAACCGTGCGACAGCCTGATAATCTCGCGACAGGTAATATATGGCTCTCTATGGACCGCGCGAGAGGTTGACAAGTACGCATGAAGCTCGCGACAGGTAATGTATGTTTCTACGCGAACTGCACAACATCCATCTAGGATTCCTTTTGAATCGTGTGATAGGTTTCCAGGCTCCTTCTTTAACCTCGCGAGAGCTTTTTGAATCTCGCGATAGTCTCCCAGGCTTCCATTTTGGACCCAGGGACAGTAAGGTATAAAACAGAGAGCATGTGCTCTTTATTTTGCCCTTTTGCATTTTTGTTGTGGTTGAATCCTAGGCATGACTCTCTCCTATGACTGTCTTTAGACACATGTAAACATAATCATACAGTCAAGGACAACAAAAATGACCTCCCACATTAGGCATTCAAGAGAAGCTATTAATTCAAAAGTAGTAATAATCAAGCCAAGCATCAAAAGTTCACCACAGATAGGGAAAAATTCAGATAAGGCCAGTAGCAACTCTTAGAAAAGAGAAACTAAAGAAAGCAAGATAAATCAACCAAAAACTAAGTACATATGTTACAGTAATGACACACCTGTGGAATCAGTTTGAAGAAGGATTCCCTTGACAGTGAATGGTGTCGAAAAGGTCGGAAGGTTTTTCAAAACAAGGCTTAAGCCTCTGACCATTCACCGTCAAGAGTCTCCCAGACTTAGGGTCCTCGATTTCCACAGCACCAGATGGGGAAACTTGCATGACAATATAAGGACCTTCCCATTTGGATTTCAATTTGCCCGGAAAATATTTAATTTTGGAGTTAAACAACCAAACCTTATCACCAACATTGAAACTCTTTCTCAACAGCCCTTTGTGAAAGAAAGCTTTGGACCATTCCTTGTAGATCCTGACATTGGCATAAGCATCCATCCTTAGTTCTTCCAATTCCGACATCTGCAGCAACCTGTGATGACCAGCAGAAGTTAGATCTAGATTTAAATGTTTGATGGCCCAATAGCCCTTGTGTTCTAACTCCACTGGGAGATGGCAGGCCTTGCCATAGATCAGTCTGAAAGGGGACATACCGATGGGGGTCTTATAGGCAGTCCTATAAGCCCACAGTGCGTCATTAAGCTTGTCAGCCCAATCCTTCCTATCAGTCCTCACAGTCTTCTCAAGGATATGCTTGATCTCCCTATTTGAAATTTCAACTTGCCCACTGGTTTGTGGGTTGTAGGGAGTAGCATCCTATGGGTGACAGAATATTTCTTGAGCAGGCTCTCGAAATTTCTGTTGCAGAAATGGCTCCCCCATCATTGATAATGGCTCTAGGGGTACCAAATCTGGAGAAGATATTTTATTTTATGAACTTGAGGACCACCTGATTATCATTAGTTCTGATGGCAATGGCTTCTACCCATTTGGAAACATAGTCCACTGCCACTAAGATAAAATGAAAATCATTTGAAGGAGGAAAGGGGCCCATAAAATCAATACCCCACACATCAAACAATTCTACAACAAGGATGGGCAGTAAAGGCATTGAATTTCATTTAGACAGCCCCCCTAGTTTCTGACATCTTTCACAGGCCTTGCAGTGTGTATGGGCATCTCTGAAAAGAGAAGGCCAATAGAAACCACACTGCAACACTTTGTCAGCTGTTTTTCTCCCACTAAAGTGACCCCCACAGACATTTTCATGGCACATGGCCAGAATATTGGGGATATCACTTTCGGGAACACATTTTCGAATAATTTGGTCTGCACAATACTTGTACAAGCAAGGTTCCTCCCAGAAAAAGAATTTGACCTGTGAGAAAAATAGGTCTTTATCCATTTTTGTCCAATGGGAAGGGATCTTGCCTATAACTAGATAATAGACAATATGTGCATACCAACGAGCTAAAGATTGGATGGCAAAAAATTGCTCATCCGAGAATACATCATTTGTAGTGAGGTCATCAACACCTTTCTCCAACATAATTCTGGACAAGTGGTTAGCCACCACATTTTCTATACCTTTCTTGTCTTTGATTTCGATGTCAAACTCCTGCACCAGGAGTATCCATCTAATCAATCTGGGCTTTGCATCCTTCTTGGACAGTAGGTACTTTAATGTTGAGTGGTCAGTGAAAATGACAGTTTTAGACCCAAGTAGGTAAGGTCTAAACTTGTCCACAACAAAAAACCACTGCCAAAAGCTCTTTCTCAATGGTTTTGTAGTTCAGATGAGCTTCAGCAAGTGATTTGCTGAGATATGCAATGACCACAGGCAGCTTATCCTTTCTCTGGCCCAAGACAACACCTATTGCCAAGTCAGATGCATCACACATCAACTCAAAGGGCAGGGTATAGTTAGGTGTTTGGAGTATAGGGGCAGAGGTGAGGTAAATTTTTAAAGTTTCAAAAGCCTTCAGACATTCAGCGGAGAAGTCAAAGGGCACATCCTGGCAGAGCAGGTGGCACAATGGCTTAGCAATTTTGCTGAAGTCATTGATAAACCTCCTGTAGAATCCAGCATGGCCGAGGAAGGATCTGATTTGCTTGACTGTTCTTGGAGGGGGCAGATTTTTAATGAGGTCAACTTTGGCCTTGTCTACCTCAATTCTATCTTTAAAGACTACATGGCCCAACACAATTCCTTGTATTTCCATGAAGTGGCTCTTCTCCCAACTAATGACCAAATTGATCTCTTCACATCTTTGTAGGACTTGATGGAGGTGTTGTAGATATTGGTCAAAGCTATCCCCATAGACCGAAAAGTCATTCATGAAAATTTAAAAGAATTTGTCTATCATATTAGAAAAAATGGCATACATACACCTCTGAAAGGTGGCTGGGGTATTACACAGTCCAAAAGGCATCCTTCTGTAAGCAAAGGTGCCAAACGGACAAGTAAATGTAGTTTTCTCTTGATCAAGGGGGTGCACAGGGATCTGATTGTATCCTAAGTACCCATCAAGAAAATAGTAAAAGGCCTTCCCAGCCAACTTGTCTAAAATTTAATCAATAAAAGGGAGAGGGAAGTGGTCCTTTCTGGTCTTGGAGTTGAGTTTTCGATAATCGATGCAAACTCTCTAGCCAGTGGTCTCCCTGGCTGGTCTCAACTCTCCAGAGTCGGTTTTGATCACTGTTATGCTAGATGTCTTGGGTACCACCTGGATTGGTGCCACCCATTCAGAATCACAGATGGGGTAAATTACCCCAGCATCCAGCAACTTAATGATTTCTTTCAGAACCACCTCTTACATGTGAGGATTACGTTTCCTCTGCATTTCCCTGGAGGGTGTTGAGCCCTCCTCTAGATGAATCCTACGCATACAGATTGATGCATCAATTCCTCCTAGATCAGCAATGGTCCAGCCTATTGCTTTCTTGTGCTTCCTCAAAATAGTTAGCAACTCCTCTTGCTCACTAGTAAGAGAAGAGGAGATAATCACAGGAAGTTTCTCTTCTTTCTCGAGGAAAGCATATTTTAATGTCTCTGGCAGCTTTTTAAGCTCCAGATCAGGGGCTTGTTGTATGGATGGCAGGATTGGTGTATTGTTAGATGGAGGAAGGGATAGCAATGTAGGTTTCCAAATGGAATGTTGTACTAAACTCACAGAAGACTGCACTAGGGGTGTGTCTCCTGGCATTAAAGCTAGGCTTCCTTCCTCAACCAAGTTCCAAACTTCAGTTAAATCAGTGGCAATGTTGCTCCACTCCAGCAGAGTGTGCAGTTCTTCAATAATTTCTTCTAGTACATCCATTGTAAAGCATTCCTCATTGTCCAGCTGAGGGTGCTTTGCACTGTTGTACACATTAAGCTCAACTTTCATATGTCCGAAAGTGACCTCCATGATTCCATACTTGCATTGAATGCATGCATTGGCGATGTAGAATGAGTGCACTTGAATAATTGAGTCTGGAGATGTACTCTTATTACATGTCCAAGACAAGGAAGTCTGCAGGATAGAAGAACTTGTCTACCCCCACTAGGACATCCTCTACCACTCCCATGGGTTTCCTCTCGGACCTATCAGCCATCAATAGAACAATGGGGGTGGGCTTCAGCTCCCCCAAACCTAACTGCTGATATATACTGTATGGCAGCAGGTTAACACTGGCTCCAAGGTCCAAAAGGGCCCTACCAATTGTGTGGTCACCAATAATACAGGGAATAGTGGGTATCCCTGGGTCTTGCAACTTCTCAGGTATTGTCATGGTTAATACAAAATTCACTGTATCAGTCGCAAAGACCTTCTTGGACAAATGGCCTCTGGCTTTCTTTTTTTGAGTATAGAGGTCTTTCAGAAACTTTGAATAGGCTGGGACCTGTCGGATTGCATCAAGCAGGGGTAAATTTATCTTGACTTGCTAAAAGGTCTCCCTCATTTCCTCGATCTGTGCCTGACCCTTATCAAAAGGGGCAGGGCCACTCAAAGCTTGAGGAAATGGCAGCTGAGGTACTGCTGGTTCCTCAGCTGCAAGCCCATGGCTGAACTTTTGTTTTTTTCTTTTTTCTATTTTTATCTCCTGCTGAGGCTCAACTACAACCTCTTTATTTTTCCCTTGGTGAAGGGCATCAGGCAGTTCTTGACTCTGTGCCTTAACAAAATCCTTATCACTTTCACATGACATTTCCTTAGGATAGACCTCTCCTTGTTCCTTTCCCACCTGGTTGTCTACCATCCTACCAGACCATAGGGCAGTTATGGCATTGGCCCCCTAAAAATTGGAGGAGCCTTCTCCGATGGAATACTGGCCCTTAGGGTTGGCAATTGGTTGGCTTGGCAACCTGCCCTCCTCTGTTTTAGCCAGAGCATCGGCTATTTAGCCAAGCTGGTCTTCTATTTTCTGAATGCTTTGACCGTGAGAAGTCACAGTCTGATTTGAGGGTCCAAGGCTTTGCAATTGGGCCAAAACCTGATCCTCAAAAGAAGCACTTCGGGGATGAGGTGGGGGAACTATCAATTGATTTTGTTGCTAAGGCTGCTATTGTTAGAAATTCGACCTTTGAGCATAACCCTGGTTAAACTGCTGCTGTGGCCTTTGAGGTAAGGCCAACATCTACTATGGCTGTATATAATTGTCTTGTCTCCACCTCAAATTTGGGTGGTCTCTCCATTGATAACCAGCATTTTGGTGCTGGTATCCATATGGTTGTTTATTGTAGCCACCAGATTGTTGTTGTCTAAATGATTGGGCAGCAGTAGCCTGTTCCATTACAAACTCAGGGTATTGCCCCGCAGATGGACATTCTTTTACTGTGTGCTGTGGAGATTGGCATATCAGACATGCCTCCATCATTTGTGCAGCCATTCTAGGCTGCACCATAGTCAAAAGTTTATCAAATCTTCCAGTAAGATTGGTCATCTGCATTCTTAGATAATCATTTCCCCTAACTTTATACATTTTTCCTTTAGAAGTCTCAGCCACCCCCAGCTTAGGAGATGGTTCTTGAACAGTTCTAGAAGAGGACATCTTCTGGAAAGCATTTTCACTTATGACCTCGAACAAGTCCCATGCCTCATCAGTTGTTTTATGCATGTACGTTCCACCACAAGAGGCATCTACCATGTCTCTGCTCTTCTCATCAATCCCATTGTAGAAGCTCTGGACAAGCTGCCAGTCAGGGATCTTATGGTGGGGACATTGTTTGAGCATCTCTTTAAATCTATCCCAGCATTGGTTAAAATCTTCAATTGGGGATTGGGCAAAAGAAAGTATACCTTTCCTCAACTGGCTAGTCTTGGTCTCTTGGAAAAATTTAGACCGAAATCTTGTCTGGAGGTCTTTCCAGGAGGTAATACTATTATTTGGGAGAGTAGATAACCAGGTCATGGCCCTGCCCTTTAGGGAGAAAGGAAAGAGCCTTCACCTAGTGGCTTCTGGTCCCAAACCAGCAATGGAGAATGTCGTGCACAGGGCTAAGAACTGGTCAATGTACTTGTAAGGGTCTTCCTTGCTAAGCCCATGGAAAGAGGCAAGCATTTGGATGATGGAAGTTTTGATTTCATAGTTTCCTTGAACATCAGGGAATTGGATGCTGAATGGAGAATTGTAATCATCCGGAGCATTCAATTTCTTCAATGTTCTAGGTTGTTCTTCACCCATAACTGCTATCTCAATTTCAATAGGGGGCTCAACAGTAGTGTGTCTATGCCTTCTCGGTCTCCTACCCCTTTCTATCTCAGGGTTAGCAGGCTCCAATGTAGGACTGAGGGATCTCCTTCCTAACATGCGCACACACCAATAATAGGGAAGACTATTTGCAGGCACATTGCACTTAAAAACAAATGCAACTATCCTAATAAACTGCTATGCTATGGAATCTTCAAATGAGAAATAGACTGACTTTTGAGGGTTAGAGAAGTGCAAATAGAGGTAGCTAGACTCCCAGTGCAATTCTACTCTCCTTCTTTGCTACGGTTCAAATCTGTAAGAAAAATTTCAAATGTAAATCAGCAGTATCAATTATTTACAAGTACAACTACCAAAGAATAAAGAATCAAAAATCTAGAGTCTACTAAAAGATCAGCATCCCCGACAACGGCGCCAAAAACTTGTTAGGCTACTTTAAAGTGCTTGCTACTGACTTTATTGAAGACAGTGATAAGAATGGGGTGAATGAAAATGAATGAGAGGTGGATTGAAAGCCTAAAATATGCGCAATCCTGCAGGATACAGGGCCTGTTGTAGCAAGTTTTGATAAGTAAGAGTTTGTCCCCATAGGGAAATTGATCTTAAGCTCCAAGGGAGCCATCTTTAGTAGGCCCTCCAGATCTGACTACAGATCTGGCAATCCTAAATGTAAGGGGATTTAGGGTCAGATCTGATGGGCTTCATGACTAAAATTCAGATCTGCTGCTATAGAAGTCCTGTCCAGTGGCTACATTATCACCACTGAGGAGAAAGAATCCAACTCATCTCTCTGCCATGATCCAATCCCTTTATGGCTATAACCTGCCCACTTAAATGATCACAGATTATCCAATTGGGGAACCACAGTCCAGAGATGGGTCCAAACAAGTTTATCATTGTAGGCACTACTTCATCCAGGCTACAAGCACAAGAATCCATAGGGAACCTCAACCTCTAAAGTGCTATGTGTGGGGCTAGGCCTATATGGGAGCATGTTAGCCCAGACACATAGAACCAGCAAGAGTTTGAGTGCAGCCATAGATCCAGCTGTCCACTGCTTTAGAGAGACTGCAGTGATCCAGTCGCAAGCCTACAATCTCTATAACCAAATCAGATCTACTATCTGAAGGCGGGTCTATACACATACAAGGGAGTTTGTCTCAGCACAATCTCTCACAAGGCTATAAGCACAAGTGCAAAGAAGAATAATCCGTCTTGAGTCTGCGCGACAGCTGTGCACCGAAATACCTGGAGCTCTATCTCCTCAGTTGATCTAAGTGAACTGCGCGAGATTTGAGAGCTGCTTTCTTTAGCTACGCGAGATTGTGTGAGCATTTATATTTGAGCTTCGCGAGAGCTGTGTGAAGTATGATTCTGAAGCCCCTCTGTCGCTCAACTGCGTGAGAACAATGCGGGCAATTGGAAATGAAGTTTTGGGAGACTCTCGAGGACTGTGCGAGGCTTAATTTCTGAATCCTTTAAAGCTTGTGAAAGCTGCACGAGGTTCAATTCTTGTCTGGGTTCAGCTTTCATCCTTCTGGGGGACTTCTGGGGCAAAAGTGGTCTCCTTAATAAGGTTCAGACCTTATTGCAGCTGCTGTTTATTACCTACAAAAATGACTTAACACACATTTATTAGATGGCTAAGGGTCTAACTGAGGCTAAGTTAAGGGGTGAAAAGTGGTACTTTTCATGTCTTAACAGAGTCCCAAAGTTGTATATGTAAACAATTTAAAACCTCAGTCATGCATGCATGCTCATTACATCCAATTTGCTGACATCAAGATAACAATATGTGCACAACAGTACTAAGCTTACCAGTACATTAAAATTCAGATTCACACAATGCCCTAATGATTTCAATCTTAGACTCAATGCTTACCAGGGTTGTCTCTCATTTATGAATTTAGGGGTTTATCAATTATCGTAAGCTCAAGAGTAGTTACATACCCAAAATGGGTTTGCAAGCATGACTATGGGCATTGCTTCTAATTTCTGACATCATACAGTACTCTCACCATAGATTAGACATTCCCTCATCTTCACATGATAGTTCATTTGACTTTGGATCAACAAGGGATTTTCATGGGTTGTAATGTGGCTTATTGGTGAGGGTTCTAAAGAAAAAAAAGGGGGTAAAAAGGGATTCAAAATTGAGAAATCAACATAGGTAGGAGATGGATCATGACTTCACCTTCTTCATTTTAGCACAACTCCATCTTCTTTTGGAATGTCAGAGCTAAAGTGGCCAACTTCTTCTCTTCTTTTCAATATCTCCAATGAAATTCTTCTTTTGACTTCTCTCTCTCTATTTTTTTTTTTTTGTTTCTTGGATTTATATATATATATATATATATTTATAATGATTGCTGCCACACATGTACAACTACTACACTATTGTTTACAGATCTCCTTCTCTCTTCTCCTTTCACCGAATGTTAAACTTTACTCACCTATCTTCAACATCTTCTCCTTTATCTTCTGAATTCTTAGAGGGTAGGGCTGAATCAGGTCAATGGGTTCAGGTTCAAGTACTTTGGTGTTTATTGAAAAAAAAGGCGGCTTTAAGGCTCAACAAGTGTATGCACAAGGGTAGTTTCACAGGTTTGATCTTTTAGGCTCAAACTACCCAAATGAAGGCTTTGATCCTTTCCTTAGTGTTATGATTACTATCAAACAGTTTTAACTTGGGGTGTCTAACTTTTAGTGAAAAGGGCTTGACTTAGTCAGTCCTTAGAACAGAAAAAATTGCCATAGGCAGTCCTTAAAAAAAATTTTATAGGCTCAAAGCTCACTGGGTATGGTCTTCAATTGAACTCAAAGGGGTATGGTTTCACCTGTTTCTCTCCTTACTAGTTTACTAACTATTGTTTAGATAAAAAATTTCTTGATGTTCACCTCATAGAAGTATTGACTTTCAAATGATTTTAGTGTTAAAAAGGACTGCACAATTTTTAAATCTCCTCACTTTCAACATTGCTTAGGTGAAATTCATTCTATTTATTCCTCACTTCAGACTGTTGCATTTAGGTTAACTAGATCATTGACAATCTTTTCCATACTCCCAAACCTATGAGGAGCAGTGTCCTCACTGATTCGAAGAGAAGAGGGCATGTGCAGCAGGGAACTAAGGCACACTTAAACAAAGCAACTCACATAGACAAAATTAACACTAGAACAAACAACGAAAACAAAATTAACTAATTATGAAGCAGACACAAACAACTTAAATAAACAAACTAATTATGAAGCAGAAATCGAAAGCAAACAAAACATAAGAAAAAGAAATTTTCATTAATGCAGCAATATGAGGTTACACTTTATGGAAAAAGAACTACACAAAATTAGGGCAAAAGCATCCTAACTAACTACAAGTGCATATCTATTCATTCTAATTGTCTGTTGGCTCAGTCTTGACTTTGGGACTTTTGCCTTTTTCTGGAGTAGCAGTAGGGGAAGGACTAGGAGGGACAGGCTTAGCTGCCCGTGGAGGAGCTGCGCCAGTGAGTTCAACAAGCTTCCTTTTAAGGATTGTAGTCCTTGTCTCAGCAAGCTGAACTCTAGTTTCATAGAGGTCCTTGATGGCCTTTGTAATATCTTTTGAGGCAGCTAATCATTTCTCTAGGCCATCAGCTCTCATCTTCTCTATTGCTGCAATATTCTTTTCAGCTTCATATAGAATCAAAATCTTACCCGATCCATTAGATATAGTTTTTAGTTTAACTCAGTGATCGAACTCCATCTGACTGATTTTTTCTTCATAGGGCTGCTTGATGGAAGTTCTGATGGTAGCCATGCCCTTAAAGACATCATTCTTCAGGTATGGGTTGTCTTTCATGGCATGGAGGAGAGTGGTCTAGGGAGGTATGAAAAAGGAAGAGGCTGGAGAGATATGCTGCTGACCACTTGAAGAAGGGCCAGCCACCAAGGGGGAGGGGATGGATGATGTGAAGATGGAGGGTAGAGGGTGATGGACTGCAAGTTCAGGATCAAGGTCTGTTTGAGTAGGAAATGAGGTGGTTGGGATGAGGTCATCCACATCAATAGTAGCATTAGAGGTTGCTACAGCAAGTGGGGGATCTAGTATGGAAATGATGGGAACTAGATAGGGGTAGGTTCAAGATTAGTTTGAGTGGAGGAATTGGTAAATACAGTTGGAGGGATAATGGGGACAGGTTCAATGGGTGTAATGGAAGGTGTGGTGACAGCTGTGATTATTGGTTGGGGGAAGGAGGTGGAGTGGGTAAATGGGTGGTTGTAGGGATAGGTGGCTATTGTGATGTTGGGGTGAAAAGGGACAAGGAGGCTTGGTAAGTTGGAATGCATGGCATGTATATTGGCATCAATAGATGATTGTGTTTGGGAGTTGGCCACGACTTGTGCTTGAATGGAGAATAATAGGTTAAGGATATGGAGTAGGTAATCAGGGGTGGAGGGTGGAATTGGTTGAAAAGGAGAAGTGGGTGCATGAGTGAAAGTGGTGGCCTATGGAGGAGGGGTGAAATGGGGAGGGGGAGGTGAGTCTGGGAGAGGTGTAAACTCATAGTTGATGTTCTCTATGATAGAGGACATCATTGCTTAGTATCCCTCATCTAAAAGAGAGATATGGTCATGGGTAGGTGGATTTGGAATGGAATGGTCTAAGGGTTGAAGGAATTCAGGTGGAAAAGGAGTGGAGGTTTCAATGGGTTTGGTGGGGTGTAGTGGGGAGCTACGTGGGATTTCAAGGGTGAGAGGCTCAAGTTCAAAGGCTTGGGCTGGTGAGGGTGGTGGTAGGTCAATGGTTGGGTCTGAGATAGTGGAGGTTTTAGGAATTAGGATGGTTTTGGTGATATAGGAAGGTTGGGGTTGCTTTTGTGCCTTGGTTGATCTTCTTTTCTTTTTATAGGTGCCAGCACAGGTAAGGATGGTTGAGGGATTGGTATGGTTTCTTTAGATGTGGAATGGATGGGTGAGATTGGTGTGGGTGATGTGATGGGTGATGGTATGGCTAAGGTAGCAGCAGGTATGGAGGTTGTAGGGATGGGTAACTTGAGCTGGGCTGAGGGTAAGGGGACTATGGAAGGTTGTGAGGCTCGGGTTGAGGGAGTAGTGACTGACATGGAGGGTGAAGGGGTGGCTGGTAAGGTAATGGCTGCAGATATGGGTGTGGTGCTGCTTGGCACTAGTGAATGGGCTGTCGGAGAGAGGGCAGTAGAGGGTGGAGCCACAGATGCAGCAATAGTAGATACCTCAGAGGTTCCTGGTACATCAGCCCTCTTCTTCCTCTTCTCATTGAGAGGGCCATTGATCCCCCACTACTTCTTACCATAATTTTTAGGGTTCAGGGCAATTGTTTCTTCATTCATTTGAAATTAATATCCTCCAAGCTTCAGCAAGGCTATAATAAGCCTACAGTAGGGAAGGGAATGAGGTTTCTTCTTGGTTTTCACCTTCTTGACAATATCAGTCATCCCCTTAAAAATTAACTTCACAACATCCAAGTAGTGGCCCTTGTGGAAGGAGAATAGTGCATCAGCAATAGGGAATCTCCTCTCCTGCTCATGTCCAGAGTAATAGACGTTTTTCCTCAGCACCCCATCCATAAATCTGAGGTGGGGGTGCAGATCTCTCTTCCATATTGATACCCCTGATGCAGTGATTCCTCTAGTTAGCTCCTTGGCTATCTCTGGTATGGTGGCTGTCAAAGGGGGACCCAAACCACATTCAGGGTTATACTTGGCTGGTATCCTAAGGATCCTATCAATGGTAGCTTGATTGAACAACATCTTAAATTTATCTATGAGTGTTATTCACTAAAAAGTATTTCGCCTCATAACCTAGCCTTTGACGGACCTTAAAGCAGACTAATAATCATTTATTAGGTGTATTTTGTAGCTAGTAATAAACTATGTAGCTTAATATAAAATCCCTGCTTATTAGTACAAATAAGAGAAAGAAAACATGCAATGATGATAACTGAGCCAAAGCCTAATGGAACGCCCTAGTATGCTCACCATGGTGACTCATTTGTTGGTCATCATTGACCAAAAGTCTAGTTGATGAAATAAGTTAGCTGAGAATGGAGGAAGCTGCAACAGTAACAAGTGCAATGCATCAAAAGATCAAAAGACTCACCTGGCAGAGGTGAGGAGCTCCCTCGAAGAGCTAAGGATGTAGTGGAAGCTGCCCTCGTGCAGATAGGATGCGCAGTCAAGAGGAGAGCAGTAAAGAAATCACGAAGATCTTGTGTCTTAAAACCCTTAGAATTTGTGCTCGCGAAGCTCCCATAGAGATCGAGCATTAAAGTAGCCGTGCATAGAACATAGCGAATCCATATGCATAAAGAACAATTTGTCACCTTGCGGAGTTCTCGCAAAGCCTTGGAAGAGAGAGACGCCCAGAATTTTCCTCGCATATCTCTCACGCACTCTGAAGCCTAACCAGTTTATTCAGTGAGAGAGAACTTCTGAAGCTCTATTGCGTGAGAAATCCAAGTGTTCCAAATCACCTCCGTGACTGCATTGTAGTGCAAAGCAGTTGTGTGATCAACTGAGAATCTACTGCGCAAGTGAACTAATGTAAATGCTAGCCCCTCCAAGCTTGGGCTCTCCACTTCTCAGTTTTAACTCAAAGAACTTTTGGGAATTTTCCAAGGTTAGGGCACACTTCTTGAGGTATAGATTTTGAGGTGCACATCTCAAGGCATTCAAGGGTTGTAACAGTGTCACGTCTGTTAGAAAAATTAAGGTTAATCTCTTTTGAGCCAAGGCCTTGTGAACAACGTATATAAGCTATACTTAGAGTTTAGTATTTTTATCTTTCCTTCATCCTTTGTCGGCTGAGAGCTCTAGCAAGCGAGGGTCAGGGTTTGATCATCTCTTTTTCTTATTTTTCTTTTCTCTTAGCCCAACACTCGCTGGCTAAATCTTTGGTAAGCATTTATGTACAGTTTTATTTAAGTTTTATAATAGGTCTGTAAACATTAGGATTTGGTATTGAGCTGTTGTGTACAAGGCGGTTGCCTTGAGGGATTTCATTGTTATTAATACCAGATCAATGGAATCTTTGTTTGAATGCTTACTCAATCTTTTATTTTCCTATTTGTTCGTAGTTCTGTTTAGGCTATAGCATATATTTAGGATTTGAGCTTATTGAAAGGCCCATGGAAGCTTGAGCGTGATGCCCTGGGACCATGGTGGCAGTCAGTAGTTTTCATGTTCTGTTCTTAGTATTTGTAGGTAAGGGAACCTTTGTGGATAGCCTGTGACCATTAGACTGAACAGACTATTACCCTAGGGCAAACTTGGTCATAGATCTGAGATGGATTATTCTTCTTTGCACTTGGACTTATAGCTTAGTGAGAGAGTGCAGGAACAGACTCCCCTCTGTTTTACATTACCGCCATCAGATGTTAGATCTAGCTTCTCTGTAGTAATTGCAGACTAGGAGGATGAGTCATTGCAGGCCTTTAGTAGCAATGATTAGTTGTGCTTAGATCCTTATCCAATCTGTTGCTGGTCCTCTGTGTGGGCATCAATGTGCCACTGTCCTTAATAATACACATAGGATTTTATGGGTTGGAACTCCTATAAATGTCAGCCAGATCTATGCACAGAATTGGGGAGCTTGTAGCCTGTCAAACATAGTGTCTGCAATGGTATTTATGGTCTGATTTGATCCATTGGATGAGGTTTGACCAGCTTACTCCTCTGGATTAGATTAGCAACTTCTGACTTGATCAATGGTATTTGACAGACTATATTGGATAGACTATGACTATTTGAGTGGACAGACTATAACCTTAAGAGCGCCCCAAATGGCATGAGTTAAGTTGAATTCTTCTACCTTGCTGAGGTTAGTAATAGTAATTCAGTAAGGACTTGCTGCAGAAGAGAGACCTAAATCTGAGTTACATAACTAAATAAACCTTTAGCCTAAACTACTTACTTCTCACCCTTTTACTTTTATTTTAACACACATCATCATCCTTCTTTATCCCTTTCTTTAGTTGTAGTTTATTCTTATCTTTTCCTAATTTTTAGTATAACTTAGTGACACTTAAACACCCTTCCTTTAGGACTGCCATATCTATAGCTGGATCTGGAGACTACTATACAACCCTTGTGGTTCAGATCAATACTCCTTGTGGGACAAACTCTTACTTATCAAAACTTGCTACAATAGGCCCTATATCTTGCAGGTCTGTGTGTATTTTTAGACTTGCTGTTTTGTGTTTTTCAATTCACCTTTGATTTATTTTCACTAACACATTCTTCTCACTGTTTTCAAATAAAGTTAGCAGCAAGCATCTTAAAAATACCCAACAAGTTTTTGGCACCATTGTCGAGGAGTTTTGATCTAGTATAGTAATATGTGTTTTTGTTTAGCTATATTCTTTGTAGATGTACTGTTTGAATAAATACCGGCTTTAGTTTTTATGTGATTTTGAAAATTTTGTATCATTTTTTATTTTAGAATTTTTGTGTCTTTGTAATGTTTGAATGAAGTACAACTGTAATTAAAAAAAAAAATGATGTGTCGACAGATGAGGTCCAGCAGTACCTCATCTGTCATTTCTGAAATTTTTTAATGGGTCTCCTCCTTCTTACAAGAGGAAGGCTATGATGAAGTAAATGAGGATTGTTTGTCAGTTGCTATTTTGGTGGAAATGGTGGAAGCCACCTCTCCCAACCTGCTAGACCTGGGCCGATGTGTGTGCTGAAAATTTTGAAGTATGGATTGAGGCGGCCCCGACCTTTGTGCTGAAAAGTACTCATATTGGGCTTCTCAGTGGGGTGTGTGCACCACTTCACTTGGACAACTGCCCTCAGCCATTTTAGGCACCTTTGCTGCCTATTATTGCCTCTCCACCTGATGTGGAGCTGGCGTTGCTCCCTGTATCTCTGCTACAACTGCAATTTCTGAGCTGGAAGGACAACAGATTTGATGCAAATGCAAAGGTATGGCCTTTCATTTTTATATTATAGTTCTTTCCATTTCAGTTGTGTTCTAGATGAGCTGCTTAAATTTCCTATCATCCATCAACCCTATCCGGACTGTTTGTGTGTTCTTAATTTGTATGAATCCTATTTTTTTTTAATGTGTGCTATTCATGTTGATATCTCTTTGTCATCATATAGATTCATACTCAGTTCAGTTAAGATAGTTTTGTTTAGGATTTTATTTTTTAGGTGTTTAGTTTTATGTCTGTTTTTGTATATACTTGCTGTTTTTAGGACTGTGTACTTGTTTTGGTTTCTTAGTTATCATTTTTTGTATATTTTCTCTTTTTCTCTTTCTTAGTTCAATTTTCTGCACTTTTAGCTTAGTTCTCTTTACTTTTCTGTTGTAATTTAGTTTGTTTTTCTTTTACCAACCCTACTGTCCCTATACATGAAATAGTGAGGAGACTATTTAACTTAGGTTTGGGGGTGTGGCAGGGTAGGTCTGCCAATAGAATAGTTAACTTTAGTGCAGCAGTGTTGGTTTAATTGGGATAAATAAAGTCAATTCCCACCTAACTTGTTAGAATGAGAAAATTTGTGGAAAATTAAAAATTTTTACAGACATTTTGAAACTAAAAATTTTAAAATCTTTGCACCACCATGAAGCTAACATCCAATTTTTTTTTTTCAGTTAATACCTAGTGAACCTAAGAGGAGAGAAAAAGGTGAAAATACACTCCATGGGTTAATTTGAGGACCATACCTAGTGAGATTTGGGCCCATCATTTTCTTTTGAAGAGTGTTTTTGGCATTTTCTCTGCTCTAAGGACTGATTGACTTAGCACCTTGTCAGTAGAAGTTAGGCACCTCCAAATCAAAACTAATTGACAACACTCATGACACTAAGGAGATGATCCAAGGCCTCCATTTGGACAGTTTCAACCTGAAAATCCAACCTTTTAAAACTGCCCTTTTACATACACTCTTTGAGCCTTAAAAATCTAATTTTTTCTTTAACAAACACTGGAGTACTTGCACCTTAATCTCTTGACCTGATTCAACCTCACCCTCACTCTGAGAATTTAGAAGGTAAAGGAGAAGGAGTTAAAGATAGTGAGAGTAGTCCAACATTTGATGGAAGGAGAAGAAAAGCAACTTATGAACATCAGTGTATCAGTGGTTTTTTGTGTGACAGTTCATCATAAAAATATTAAATAAAAATTAAAAGAGAAAAAGAAAGAGAAGTCAAGAGAAGAACATCATCTGAAAACTAAAAAGAAGAGAAGAAGCTGGCCACTTTGAATCTGAAAAAATGTAAAGAAAGATGAAGTAGTGCTGAAATGAAGGTGGTGAAGTCATGAATCACCTCCTACCTTGCTGATTTCTCAATTTTTATCCATTCTATCCTTTTATTCTTTACAAACCTCACCCATAAGCCACATTACAACCCATCAAAATACCTTATTGATCCTAAGCGAAATGAGCTATCATGTGGAGATGATGGAGTGTCCAATCTATGGTGAAAAGTCATGAGGATGTTAGAAATTAGAAGCTTTGCCTATACTCATGCTTACATGCCTATTTGGGGGTTGTAACTGCTCTTGAGCTGCTTTGAATGTGAACACCCTTATATTGTCAATATTGAGAGATAGCCCTAGTGAGAATTGAGTCTGAATTTTAACTTCATTGGGGTTGTATCCAAACTGATTTATGAATTTAAGGCAAGCTTGGTACTGATTTTATGCACATTGAATTTCTGATGTAAAATGATTGGTGGAGATCCAAACACCTACTAATTTTGAGGTTTAAATGGCTGTAGTACTGCTGTAATCTCCTCTGATTTTTAAAGAATGGGTGTGGAATGAAGCTTTATTTATTTAAATCAATTTTATCATTGACTGTACTATTTTTAATGGCTGTAGGAGACTTGACTCCTCCACTAGGGATCACTTAGGAATTTAAAAGGCTCGGTACATATTGTTGAGAACTGAAAAATACCATTTTTCACCCCTTAACCTGGGTCTTGATAGACCTTTGAGATAACTAAATAAATGTTTTAAGTGCTTGTGTTACAGCTAACAATAAAGACAGGCTTAACCATGAAAGCAACTTAAAAGTGCCAAAAAGATGATAATCCATGTCAATCCAAAGGAAGAAAGAAAAGGGACAACCTCACTAGCTGTTAAAAGGTCTAAACTGAAGAGGCAAAGACCTAGTCTCAACCCAGAAAAGAAGTGTGGAGCAATTCGAACAGAAAAATGCACTACAGAGTGCTTTTCGAAAAGAACCTGAACTGTTCGAAAAGAACCTGAACTTTGCGAAAAGAACTAAAAACTCCAGGCATAGTTTTCGAAGAGCACCTGAACTCTAGAAAGAGATGATTGACCTTTTCAAAAAGAAGAGAACTCCTTTCGAACAGAACCTGAACGTTGCGAAAAGAGCTTCAGGAGTTACAACACCTTGCGAAAAGTCCCCTAAACTATGCGAAATGGTATTCTGGAGATTCCCAGCCTTTGAAAGGGTAATTCAATAATCTTTTTCACGTGTCCCAATGCATTTAAAAACCTAGGGACATTCCAGAAGATTCTAACCATGAAGCGAAGGCATATTCCACCCCATGTGAGCACCCAGAGATGAAATAACTTGGTAGGAACTTCTAGAAGCTCTAACAGATTTTCAAAATGCATAACAGAATTGATGCTTATGTCGCCTGATTGGCTGAACCAGATCGAGCAATTCTGATTGGTCAGAACAGATCTGGATCCTTGTGATCGACTACCATTGGTTGATACAGATCTAAGCACTTCTGATTGGTAGATACACATCTGAGCTGAACTTAGGGAAAACTATAAATAGACGAACCATTCGCCCAATTTGGGCATCCAGATTTTGAGTTTCATTCCTATTCCCCCATTTCCAAATCAGATAGTTTGTCTGAAATCCCTGTAATAGCCTCACTTTTACTTGCAATTGAGAGTCGAGATACTGTAATTCAAAGGAGAGTTGTATTCAAGACTACAACTGAGAGTCATTTTAAGTCGTGCTCAGAATTGTAATGGTGAATTTGAAAAGGTTGTCAGAACCGTACATTCTCAATTGGACTCATGTTAAGGGTTCCTCTGATCTCCTTATTGCATTAGACTCCATTAGATTCTGTTTTCATGCAATTTCCCTTGATTCATTAATCCTGTGGGAATTAGTGTTTGTAACCTAATCTCTCACAGCATTTGTAGTGATGTTTCTTGTTCTGAATTAAGGGTTTAGATTAAAGACTATTGGATGGTCTGTGGCCATTAAAGTGGACAGACCATAGCCATAAGCCTAAATCTAATCCTTGAGTTAGATTTATTTCTCTTACATCTGTGCTTGTAGCCAGATGAAGATTGGAGCATTTCTCATTTGATCTACAGTCATTCTCATTGTGCTTCAAGGACCAAATCAAAGTTAGATATTATTTCTCCATTTTTATAAGTTTACCTCAAAATTCCCCCAACTTAGATCTGGATCATTTAGTTTAACTTTTACTTTTATCATTTAGTTAATGTGACAAATTCAACCTCCCATCTTATGTGCTTTATAGATAGGATAAGAGGCCAGATCTGGTAGCGCAGATCTGGAGGTTTACCTTAAATTTTAAACAAATTCTCTGTGGACGATCTTCTACTCATTTACATTTAAAACTTGCTACAATTGACCTTGATCTTGCAGGATAATTCACTTCTCTCTGTGCTGATATTTCTTTACCCCTTTTTATATTCCAGAATCAGTATAACTTAACAATTGTAAATTTATTTTCAAAACACAAATAAATCATGCACACTTAGAGGAACAACAAGTTTTTGGCGCCGTTGCCGGGGAATTTGTTTTAAAATAGGTAGACCTAAGTTTTCATTTTTATTTTTATATCAGTACTAAACTATTCTATTGTTTATATCTGTGCAGTTATTCATATCCATTTTTGAAGGAGGGAAACTACTTAAAAAGGAATTCTGAAGGTTTGCTGTGAATAATCTGATTTTTTTTTGTTCTGTGTTGTATGTTTGGTAGGAGGACTCTCAGCCCTGAGATTGTCCCTCTGAATTTAGAAGTTGAAAGGCTATTACGAACCAGACAAACAACACAGAATTTTGCTACTATGGGTGAAGAACCTCGACTTTTGAGGGATTACTTTGCACCTGGTGCTTATAATTCTCCCTTTTACATTCAATTTCCTACTGTTGAAGGAAATTATGAGATCAAATCACCGACTATCTAAATGCTTCCTTCCTTCCATGGGTTGAGTAAGGAAGATCCATACAAACATGTGGATGAATTCTTGGCTCTTTGCACCACATTCAACATAGCTGGACTTGGTCCAGAGGCAACCAAGCTTAGGCTCTTTCCTTTTTCATTAAAGGGCAAAGCTAGAGCATGGTTGTCTATGTTAGCACCAAATAGTATCACTTCTTGGAATGATTTGCAGTGTCAATTTTTAGTCAAATACATCCCAATGTCTAAAACAAGCCAATTGAGACAAAGTATCATTTCCTTCTCACAAAATTCAACTGAAACTTTCCATGAAGCATGGGAAAGATTTAAGGAACTTTTAAGGCAATGTCCTCAACATCAAATTCTCAAATGGCAGCTGGTTCAAAGCTTCTATCAAGGAATTGATCAAAAAGGCAAAAATATGGTGGATGCCTCCTGTGGAGGCACTTACTTGCAAAAAATAGTTGAGGAGGTTTGGGACTTATTTGAAGTAATTGGTGAAAACTCAACTCAACAGGAATCTCTGTCAAGAGATATTGAAAATCCTGCTAGGTTGAACAATCAGCAAACCACCAAAGGAAAGATTTATGAGGTGAATGAGTTAAAAAGAAAGATGGATAATTTAACCACAAAGTTTGATAGATTGATGGACTCACTTAAAAATCCAATGGTTGCAAGAGTAGAGGAGGCATGTCTGATATGCCAGTCCCCTACTCATTCAATTGACCAATGTCCTGCTACACCACAGTTCCCAGATCTAGTGGTGGAACAAGCTCATGCTGCCCAATCATTTGGACAGATGCGGTCAAATGAATATCCATGGAGAGGGCACCCCAATTTGAGGTGGAGCCAAGGGAATTATCAATCACAATAGCAACAGCAACCAAAGAACCAAATGCCTTTCAAAACTGCACAGCCTTGTCATTTTTATGCCAAGCCAAATTTTCAGCAGCCCATTCCACAACAACCTGTGCAGCAATCTGCTCCAGTTCAGATCCCTTCCAGGTCCCCTTCTTTTGAAGATCAAGTCCTAAATTCACTCCAGAATTTAGGATCTTTAACTCAGACTGTGGACTTTCATAGCCAGAGCATAAAGAAGATTGAAGAAACATTGGGACAACTTTCAAATACTTTGGCAAAAAGAGAGGAAGGAAAGTTACCTAGCCAACCTTTGAACAATCCCAAAGGACAGTTCATGGTTGGAGAAGCTTCTCTTTCACGTGAAGAAGTAAAAACTGTCACAACTTTGAGAAGTGGAAGAATTATAAATAACAAAGTGGGTACTGAAGAAGAAAAAATGAGGAAAATGATAAAGATATGCAGCAAGAGCAGCATAATGTTAGCAGTGGGGGTGCTGATGTACCTCAGAAAAATTAAACAAATGAAAAACAAAAAAATCAAAAAGATTATGATAATGCTTCTAAACCTGTAGATGAAGGACTAGTTCCTCATTTTCCATTTCCTCATGCAATGAAATCTATATCCCCTTTTGATAAAGGGAACACAAAAATAGATGAAATGATGGAGACTTTCAAGCAAGTCAAGATAAATCTACCTTTGCTTGAGGCAATCAAACAAATTCCAGTATATGCAAAATTTTTGAAAGATGTTTGCACTCACAAAAGACAGTCTCGGATACAGTTATCCAAGAAGGTCTTTGCTGTGGAAAGAGTTAATCAGGTGTTGTCTATTGCCACACCTCCTAAACTTCAAGATCCTAGAATCCCTACAATCCCTTGCATTATTGGGGAACATACCATTGAAAAGGCTTTATTAGATTTGGGTGCTAGTGTCAACCTACTTCCATATTCTGTATATGAGAAACTAGGTTTGGGAGAATTAAAACTCACTCATGTGGTGTTACAACTAGCAGACAGATCTGAAAGAAAGCTAGTTGGGATGATTGAAGATGTATTGGTGGGAGTAGATAAATTTTTCTATCCTGCTGATTTTCTAGTTTTGGACATGGAACCTACTAAAAGCAAAACTTCCATCCCTATCATTTTGGGAAGACCATTCCTGGCTACAGCAAATGCTTTCATTTAATGTAGGTCTGGTAGTATGGAAGTCTCGTTTTGAAACATGAAGGTAAAATTAAATATTTATAATGCAGTCACACAGCCTCAATTCAGCTCTGAGGAATGTTTTCATGTTGATCTATTGGATGAACTGGTAGAAGGGACTTTACAACAGTTTCTGCAAGGTGAAGATTTCACCACAGATTCTAAAGATGCTTGGGGAAATTTCGAGGAAGAAACAGTTTGTACCTCAAAGTTTGAGGAAGTAAATGTTGTGCAAGGAACTCATAATCAATCAGCCAGTTTCTCTTCTTGGAAACCTGCTACTCTTCCCCTTCCACAATCAGCTAAGGTACCTTTGTTACCTTCTTTTCTCACCACGATTTAGAATCAAGCGATTGCGAAAATTTGAAATATGTGTTTTTAGGAGATCATAAATCATTGTCTGCGATTATTTCTTCCTCCCTCACAAAGGAGCAGGAGGAAGAGCTGTTGATTGTTTTAAAAGAATACAAAAGGGCAATTGACTGGACTATTGCTGATTTGGCAGGAATCAGTCCAGCTGTTTGCATGCATAAAATCCATTTGAAAGAAGATGTAAAGCCTTCTAGGGAAATGCAAAGGAGGCTGAACCCTCATATGCAAGAAGTGGTCATGAAAGAGGTTGTTAACTTGTTGGATGCAGGGGTCATTTACCCCATTTCAGATTCAGCTTGGGTGGCACCTACACAGGTGGTACCTCAGATTCTGGTGAGCTTATGTCAACCAGACAAACAACTGGGTGGAGGGTCTGTATTGATTACAGAAAATTAAATTCAATGACCAGAAAAGACCACTTCCCTCTCCCATTCATTGATCAGATTTTAGATAAGCTAGCAGGAAAAGCTTATTACTGTTTTCTTGATGGTTACTCGGGTTACAACCAGATTCCTATGTACCCACAAGATCAGGAAAAGACCACATTCACTTGCCCTTTTGGCACTTTTGCCTATAGGAGAATGTCTTTTGGTCTTTGTAATGCTCCTGCTACCTTTCAAAGATGCATGTACTCCATTTTTTCTGATATGATTGACCAATTTATGGAGATTTTTATGGATGATTGTTCAATCTACGGAGACAGTTTTTCCCAGTGTTTACATCATCTCAAATTGGTGTTACAGAGATGTGAAGAAACCAATCTAGTTTTGAGCTGGGAGAAGAGCCATTTCATGGTCACTCAAGGCATTGTCCTTGGCCATGTTATTTCCCACAAGGGCATTGAGGTGGACAGAGCAAAAATTGATTTAATTGCACATTTACCACCTCCCAAAACTGTTAAACAAATCAGAAGTTTTCTGGGACATGCTGAATTTTACAGAAGATTCATTAAGGACTTCAGTAAAATAACCAAGCCTCTTTGTCATTTATTATGCCAAGATGTCCCTTTTGTTTTCAATAATGAATGCATGAAGGCATTTGAATTTTTAAAAAACTGTTTGATTTCAGCTCCAATATTGCAGTCTCCAGATTATTCACTACCTTTTGAACTGATGTGTGATGCATCAGATTATGCTTTGGGAGCTGTCCTTGGATAGAGAAAGGATAAGTTGCCTCATGTCATAGCTTATGCCAGTAAATCAATGATTGATGCACTGCTCAATTACACAACAACTGAGAAGGAGCTGCTGGCAATTGTTTTTGCTTTAGAGAAATTCAGGTCATATGTCTTGGATTCAGAAATAGTGGTGTTCACTGACTACTCTGCCTTGAAATACCTTCTGTCTAAGAAGGACACCAAACCAAGATTAATCAGGTGGATTCTCCTATTACAGGAATTTAATTTACAGATCAAAGATAAAAAGGGTGTGGAGAATGTGGTGGCTGATCACCTGTCTAGAATTTTAACTGATGAGATTGATAGGCTGCCTATCAATGAATCTTTCCCTGATGAGCAACTTTTTGCTATTAGTGTACACACTCCTTGATTTGCAAACATAGTCAACCTTTTGGCTACTGGAAGAAGTCCTCAACATTGGAATAAAATGGATAAACATCTTTTCTTCTCAAAGGTTAAACATTTCATCTGGGAAGATCCTTATCTGTTTAAGAGTTGTGCAGACCAAATAATAAGAAGATGTGTCCCTGACCAAGAATTTCATAGAATACTTTCTATGTGTCATGAACAGGCCTGTGGAGGTCATTTTAGTGGAAACAAAACTGCTGCAAAGGTTTTGCAGTGTGGATTTTATTGGCCTACACTTTTCAAAGATGCTCTGCAACACTGTAAGTGTTGCCAGAACTGCCAGAAATTGGGCAGCATTTCCAAGAGAAACTCAATGCCTTTACAGCCTATTTTGGTAGTTGAGTTGTTTGATGTTTGGGGGATAGACTTCATGGGTCCCTTTCCTCCTTCCAATGGGTATAATTTCATTTTAGTAGCTGTGGATTATGTATCCAAATGGGTTGAAGCCACAGCCACTAAAACCAATGATCACAGAGTGGTTCTTAAATTTCTAAAGGATCACATTTTTTCCAGGTTTGGTTTTCCTAGAGCTATTATCAATGATGGGGGAAGCCATTTTTGTAATAAACATTTTGAAACTTTATTGAAAAAATACTCTGTGACTTATAGAGTGGCTACTCCATATCATCCACAAACCAGTGGACAAGTGGAGATTTCCAATAAAGAAATCAAACATATACTGGAAAAGACTGTGAAGAAGGACAGAAAGGATTGGTCCTTTAAGCTGAATGATGCATTATGGGCATATAGGACAGCCTATAAAACCCCAATTGGCATGTCCCCATTCAGGTTGGTCTATGGCAAAGCATGCCATTTACCAGTGGAGTTAGAATATAAAGCCTTTTGGGCCATTAAAACATTGAACATGGATCTAACTACTGCTGGTAATCACAGGAAATTGCAACTTGCTGAGTTGGAGGAGCTGAGAATGGATGCATACACAAATTCAAGAGTTTACAAAGAGAAAGTCAAAGCCTTCCATGATAAAAATTTGTTGAGAAAAGAGTTCACAGCTGGCTCTAAGGTATGGTTATTTAACTCAAAACTTAAGTTTTTTCCTGGAAAGCTGAGATCTAGATGGGAAGGGCCATATACTGTCATTCATGCAGCTCCTTTTAGAGCTGTTGACATCTTAGATCCAAGTAATGGAAGAATCTTGAAAGTAAATGGTCAGAGGCTCAAACCATGCATTGAAAATACCCAGGAGCCTGTGCTGCCCATCTATCATCAAGAGCCTCCCCAAATATGATGGTATATAACTGTACAATATGTTTTTATTTCATAGTTTCTGCTTAGTTTTCTTTTTCTCTATTTTTATTCATGTTTATTTTCTTTTCGCAAGGTCTAAATATGTGAAAAGTTAAGTCGCAAATTAAAAATTGTCTTTTCGCAAAGTCCAATTTACTTTTCGAAAAGAATCTGGATTTGTAACGAACTGCTCGAAAGCAAGGATTTGCTTTTCGAATAGTTGTTTCTGAAGCCATTTTTTTTTTTCAAAAAGTTGTTTATGAAGCCTTTTTCTTTTCGAAAAGTTGTTTCTGAAGCTATTAGCTTTTCAAATGGTATTGATGCCATTCTCAGTTGTAAAAAGGTATGTTTTGGAACTCTTCAAAAACTTAAAAAGAACTTTGCGAAATTAACTTTGAGCATATTTAAACCCCTTCGAAGTAAGGGTTTCATATTCGAAAGCTTTCTAAGAACGTCCTGTTCCACAGAAACCCTATTTCTTTTTTTCCTTGCGTGATTTTAGAATTCAGCCACACTTTTCTTCACCTTTGTTCGATCATTTGAGCTTTCAGAGAAGGATTTTAGCATCTGGTCTGGGGGATTTCAGCAAGCAAGCAACACGTTCAATCAAAAACCCTAGATCTCGGTATTTTTCTGCGCATTCCCTCTGTTTATCATTTGCAAAATTTGATTTTGTGTCAGCAATTGTTGTGGGCATTTTCATACACAAATTTAGAATGGGAAAAGCTGAAAAATCATTGGCTGCCATGTTCCCAAAATCTTCTGCTAAGAAAATTAGCAAACCTATCCCAAAAGGAAAAACCAAAACTTTAGCCAAAAGAAAACTATCAATGGATAAAGCGGATAGGATTGAGAAAGGGAAGAAAGTGAGACATGAGGAACCCATCCTGCATGCTAGTCCACGAGCACAGAGCTTCCTCCTCTGCCTATGCATTTGGTACTGCCAAATCCATTCATTGAAGCTCAGAAGCTGATTCCTGAGCTTATTGTGGACGAAACTTTTTTCGTCAACAAACCGGACAGTCTGCTATCTTTAAGATACATGAGAGATGCCTCACTAAGCAATATCCTTACCCCTCTGCCAGAGAAAATTTATCCGCGAATGGTGAAGTTATGGTACCAAAACCTGGTAAAAGTCACTGAAAAAGATGCTGATGTCCCTACCCTGGTTATCTTTATTGATGATTGCGATCTAACTGTCACATATGAAGACATTGGGAATGCTTTGGGGATACCTTTCCAATTTGATCCTTCTGGTCCATTGGCTGCACCAGAAGCAGCCTCCTTTAGAGAAATGGCTACACATTTAACCCAAGGGATCGTTGGCACTGGACAATCCATAATGAAGAGAGACCCAGCACCTCAATTTTTATTAATGGATTCAATTTTGAGGGGAAGTTTTTATGTCACCGGGCACAACCAAGAAAGGATAACACCAATTTTAGAGGCTCACTTTCATTTTTCTAAGGGGCAATTTTTCAATGCCCCTATGTTAATTTTTGAAGCCATGGCTGATATTAGTGCCAAGTTGAAAAAGGAGCAAAAATTAGCTGGACTCCCATTTGGTAGACTGATCACAGCCCTCCTAAGAGCTAAGTTTGACATTGATGACCAGGAGCCATTTGAAGTCATAGCTCCTCACAATTTTGGGAAAAAGGCTTGGACTACAAGCCAAGCAATGCTGAAAAGACTGAGAGAGGAAGGTGAGCCTGCACCTACAATTACTCTTGAACTCAAGATCTGCAATTTTAATGAACTGCCTATGACTCCTTAGAACCGGCTTTGCCAGACCCTGAGGTGACCAGCTCTTTAGTTGCACCCATTCTTGAAGAAGCTATCCTTCCCATGGTGACCAGCTCTTCAGCTGCACCAATTCTTGAGGAAGTTGGCCTTTTACCCTCCTCACCTAGTCTAGCTCTTGCCACTTCACCTATCTCAGCTGTCCCATCTCCCATACCCACCATTATCCCAATTGCAGATTCCCCCTCTACACCAACCACTCCAACCATACTCACACCACCAATTTCGCCCTCCCATGC
Source organism: Chloranthus sessilifolius (assembly GCA_021018995.1). Taxonomy (NCBI): domain Eukaryota; kingdom Viridiplantae; phylum Streptophyta; class Magnoliopsida; order Chloranthales; family Chloranthaceae; genus Chloranthus; species Chloranthus sessilifolius. Next base: position 49,809,840 of record CM037596.1, read on the forward strand.
CCAAGATTTGGCCACCGATTTTATTGCCCAATCTCCATGCACTCCTCTGCTCCAAAGCCTCTCAAGTTCACCTGCTCATTCAGCCCACACACCTGAAGTATCCCATACCCTTGAACCTGAGCCTTTCATTACAGAGGCTTATTCCTCATTAATGGGGTCTATTTTTGAAAACGTTGGGCTTGAATCTGTCCCTATACCTGACCCCCCTCATTTCACTCACTTGCCTACTTCTCCCTTTACAACCATTTCACCCATTGCACCTCCACCATCCACTTCAGTTTTACCAGTCCCTGCTATGCATACCTCCCCCACACTTGAATCTATTAGCCAAATACTTACCTTCCTCCAATCCATCCAAGCCCAACTACAGCTCAACACAGAAAATCAGTCTGTGACCAATGACCTTCTCCAAACCTTAGCCTCCACATCTCACACAACTACCATTACCACTGTACCTGCTCTTGATGACCATGCTACCCAGACTGAACCTGAGGTAGTATTGGTTGATCTGCCCACCCTCACCACTACTGCCCATGCTACCCAAACTGAACCTGAAGTACCTCTGGTTGAGTCCCCTTCACCACTCCTCACTTTCTCTGATCAAGCCACTCAGACCGACCCTGAAGTCATCCTTCTGGACACTTCTTCTCCCACTCCCACAGCTGGGATACCTTTGGTCCCCTACCATTCCATTCCCCTTCCCCGATTTGCCACCCTCAAAAGGGCCATGGAAGAAAATCCATATATCTATAGCGATGTCCTCAAGGGGTTAGCTGATTTGCAAGCTTACATTAGAACCCCTTATGAAAACCAGATTCGGAAATTGGAGTTATTCATGAAATTTGAGAGAGAAAATGAAGGACCTGCTGGGTCAAACTTTTCAGATGGTTCGGAGTGAGCAGCACAAGGTGGCCATGTTGCAAGCACAGCTTGACCAGGAAAAACTGAGGACTACTAGACTTGGAAAGTACATTGGACTCACCAAAAAGATCAAATCAGAGGAATACACTGAGCTGCAAAACACAATCCAGGAGAAGGCTAAATCAAGTTCAGACTCCAATACTGATTCTAGTTCTGACTCTGACAGTGACTCCAGTTCTGATCCCATTGAACCAACTTATGATACAGATTTTGACCCCAGTTATTAAATCACTTTGTACTTATCTGTGTTATGAGTTTGTAATATAAAATTCTAGTTTTTCTTGTGAAATTACTGTGCATTTCTGTTCTTTCTTCTTGTCATTATGATTTATTTTTTTTCTTGATTGTTTCTTTTTTTTGCTTTGGACCAGTGTGGACCCTGCTCCCCTTAGGTTTGGGGGTGTGGCAGAAATGTCAATAATCAATAATTGAGTTAACATCAATACAGCTTATGATCAGTGGAATTTTTGAAAATGAAGTAATTTCACACCTGCTGTTTTGAAAAATGAAGAAGTTAAAAACTTTTTGAAATTAATTTCTAGTGTAATTCTAATACTTTCATGAAGTGAATGTCAGAAAATTTCTAAAAGAAAATTGATGTTTTAGTAAACCTAAAAAGAGGGAAAACAGTGATGAAATACCTCAGGAATTTGATAGAAAACCACACCCAGTGATGTTTGGGCCTAAAATGTATTCTTTGGAGGTATGAATTGGCAATTTTTTCTGCTCTAGGGACTGATTGAACCTGCTTACTTTCACTAGAAGTTACACATATCCAAATTGAAATAATTTGACAGCAATCGTGATATTAAAGACATGATGTAAGGCCTCCTTTTGGACAGTTTGAACCTTACAAAGCCCCACCTTTTGAAACTGCCCTTGATACACACCATTTGAGCTTTACAACTCTAAGATTTCTTTGAAACCTCATCAAATAACCTCATCTGCTTCATTTAGCCTAACCCTCACTCTGAGAAGTCAGAAGAGAAAGGGAAGGAAGCTGAAGAAAGGAGAATTGAGTAACAGTTTGACAACAAAAGAAGAATAATAATTGAAGGCAATGATGTATCAGCAGAAGAAATGTGGCATTCCAGTCAATGCTACTTTGAAAAAAGAAAAAAAAAAAAAGAAAAAGAAAAAGAGAGAAGGCATTTCATTGGAAGTTTGAAAAAGAAAGAGAAAAACATGCCCACTTTGGCTCTGGAAATTCAAAGAAGAAGATGAAAATATGCTGAATTAAAGAATGTGTGTTTATCACCTCCTTACCTTGACTGACTTCTCAATTTTGAACACCATTCCACCCCTTTATTCTTGATAAATTTCACCCATAAGCCACATTACAACCCAAGTTAAGTCCTTACTGATCAATGATGGATTGAGCTGTCACATGGAGATAAGAATTTGTGTAATCTATGGTGAAAAGAGCAGTGAATTCAGAACTAAAAAGCAATGCCTATGCTCATGCTTATAGCCCTATTTGAGGGCTGTAACTGCTCTTGAGCCGTGTGAAATAGTACAACCCTCTTATTTGCATGTTGAGTGAAAATCCTGGAGAGAGTTGGGTTTGAAATCAACTCATTGGGGTAACATCAAAGCTGGATTCTTAAATAGAAGGCAAGTTGTTCATTAATTTTTCTTGTAAATAAATTTTTGAACTGAATTTTAGTTTTGAACTGATGTTTTTCTTGAAAATCTTCTTACAACATGACTGATGTAGGTGTGAATAATCAGATTGGATGAAAGTTTGCTGTAACAGAACTGCAGTGATCTTAACTGATTTATTGAAGAAGTTTGTGGGTATCTTCACTGAAAACCCTCTGGAGACTTCACTCCTCCACTAGGGATCACCTAGGGGTTTAAAAGGCTTGACTGAATGGTAAAAGGAATTACAGCAGAATTTTAGTTTTGAACTGATGTTTTTCTTGAAAATCTTCTTACAACATGACTGATGCAGGTGTGAATAATCAGATTGGATGAAAGTTTGCTGTAACAGAACTGCAGTGATCTTAACTGATTTATTGAAGAAGTTTGTGGGTATCTTCACTGAAAACCCTCTGGAGACTTCACTCCTCCACTAGGGATCACCTAGGGGTTTAAAAGGCTTGTTGCATATGCTAAATGCAACTGTGCTCCCTACAAAAGTGGCTTTTTACTTTGTTTTTTATTTTTGTCTTTGCTCAGGGACTAGCAAAGCTTAGGTTTGGGGGTGTGTTGAGAACTGGAAAATACCATTTTTCACCCCTTAACCTGAGTCTTGATAGACCTTTGAGAGAACTAAATAAATGTTTTAAGTGCTTGTGTTACACCTAACAATAAAGACAGGCTTAACCATGAAAGCAGCTTAAAAGTGCCAAAAAGATGATAATCCATGTCAATCCAAAGGAAGAAAGAAAAGGGACAACCTCACTAGCTGTTAAAAGATCTGAACTGAAGAGGCAAAGACCTGGTCTCAACCCAGAAAAGAAGTGTGGAGCAATTCGAACAGAAAAATGCACTACAGAGTGCTTTTCGAAAAGAACCTGAATTGTTCGAAAAGAACCTGAACTCTGCGAAAAGAACTAAAAACTCCAGGCATAGTTTTCGAAGAGCACCTGAACTCTAGAAAGAGATGATTGACCTTTTCAAAAAGAAGAGAACTCCTTTCAAACAGAACCTGAACGTTGCAAAAAGAGCTTCAGGAGTTACAGCACCTTGCGAAAGGTCCCCTAAACTATGCGAAATGGTATTCTGGAGATTCCCAGCCTTTGCAAGGGTAATTCAGTAATCTTTTTCATGCGTCCCAATGCATTTAAAAACCTAGGGACATTCCAGAAGATTCTAAGCATGAAGCGAAGGCATATTCCACCCCATGTGAGCACCCAGAGATGAAATAACTTGGCGGGAACTTCTAGAAGCTCTAACAGATTTTCAAAATGCATAACAGAATTGATGCTTATGTCGCCTGATTGGCTGAACCAGATCGAGCAATTCTGATTGGTTAGAACAGATCTGGATCCTTGTGCTCAACTACCATTGGTTGATACAGATCTGAGCACTTCTGATTGGTAGATACACATCTGAGCTGGACTTAGGGAAAACTATAAATAGACGAACCATTCGCCCAATTTGGGCATCCAGATTTTGAGTTTCATTCCTATTCCCCCATTTCCAAATCAAATAGTTTGTCTGAAATCCCTGTAATAGCCTCCCTGTAATATCCTCACTTTCTGTAATTCAAAGGAGAGTTGTATTCAAGACTACAAATCTGAGAGCTGTTTAAGCTGTGCTCTGTAATTGTAATGGTGAATTTGAAAAGGTTGCTGTAAACCGTACATTCTCAATTGGACTCATGTTAAGGGTTCCCTCTGATCTCCTTATTGCATTAGACTCCATTAGATTTACTGTTTTTCATGCAAATTCCCTTGATTCATTAATCCTGTGGGAATTAGTGTTTGTAACCTAATCTCTCACAGCATTTGTAGTGATGTTTCTTGTTCTGAATTAAGGGTGTAGATTAAAGACTATTGGATGGTCTGTGGCCATTAAAGTGGACAGACCATAGCCATAAGCCTAAATCTAATCCTTGAGTTAGATTTATTTCTCTTACATCTGTGCTTGTAGCCAGATGAAGATTGGAGCATTTCTCATTTGATCTGCAGTCATTCTCATTGTGCTTCAAGGACCAAATAAAAGTTAGATATTATTTCTCCATTTTTATAAGTTTACCTCAAAATTCCCCCAACTTAGATCTGGATCATTTAGTTTAACTTTTACTTTTATCATTTAGTTAATGTGACAAATTCAACCTCCCATCTTATGTGCTTTATAGATAGGATAAGAAGCCAGATCTGGTAGCGCAAATCTGGAGGTTTACCTTACATTTTAAACAAATTCTCTGTGGACGATCTTCTACTCATTTACATTTAAAACTTGCTACAATTGACCCTGATCTTGCAGGATAATTCACTTCTCTCTGTGCTGATATTTCTTTACCCCTTTTTATATTCCAGAATCAGTATAACTTAGCAATTGTAAATTTGTTTTCAAAACACAAATAAATCATGCACACTTAGAGGAACAACACATATGCTAAATATATCTGTGCTCCCTATGAAAGTGGCATATCCTATTTTTAGTAACTGTTTTAATTTTTCCTTTGCTCGAGGACTAGCAAAGATTAGGTTTGGGGGTGTGTTATTCATTAAAAAGTACCACTTTTCACCTCTTAACCTAGCCTTTGATGGACCTTGAAGCAGACTAATAATCATTTGTTAGGTGTGTTTTATAGTTAGCAATAAATTGTGCAGCTTAATACAAAATCCCTACTTATTGGTCCAAATAAGAAAAATAAAACATGCAAAGATGATAGCTGAGCCAAAGCCTAATGGAACACCCTAGTATGCTCACCATGGTAACTCATTTGTTGGCCATCATTGACCAAAAGTCTAGTAGATGAAAGAAGTTAGCTGAGAATGGAGGAAGCTGCAACAGCAGCAAGTGCAATGCATCAAAGGATCAAAGACTCAACTCACACAGTTGAGGAGCTCTCTCGTGGAGCTAAGGACGCAGTGGAAGTTGCCCTCGCAGATAGGACTCACAATCAAGAGGAGAGCAGTAAAGAAATCATGAATATCTCGCGTCTTAAAACCCTCAAAATTTGTGCTCACGAAGCTCTCATGGAGATTGAGCCTTAAAGCATCCATGTGCAAAACAATTTGTCACCTCATAGAGTTCTTTCGAAGCCCTGGCAGAGAGAGATGCCCAAAATTCTCCTCGCATAGCTCTCGCGCACTCTGAAGCCTAACCAGTTTATCCAGTGAGAGAGAACTTCTGAAGCTCTACTACGCGAGAAATCTAGGCATTCAAAATCACCTCCGCGATAGCATTATAGTGCAAAGCTGTTGTGGGATCAACTAAGAATCTATCGTGTCAGTGAACTAATGTAGATGCTAGCCTTGCAAAGCTCGGGCTCTCCACTTCTCAGTTTTAACTCAAGGACCTTTTGGGAATTTCCCAATGTTAGGGCTCACTTCTTAAGGCATGGATTTTGAGGTGCATATCGCAAGATATTCAAGGGTTGTAACAGTGCCACGTCTACTAGAAAAATTAGGGTTAATCTCTTTTGAGCTAAGGCCTTATGGACAAAGTATATAAGTTGTACTTAGAGTTTAGTATTTTCATCTTTCCTTCATCCTTTGTCGGTTGAGAGCTCTAGCAGGCAAGGGTTAGGTTTTGATCATCTCTTTTTCTTATTTTTCTTCTCTCTTACCCTAGCACTTACTGGCTAAATCTTTGGTAAATATTTATGTATTTGCTTTATTTAAGTTTTATCATAGGTCTATAAATATTGGGATTTGGTGTTGGGCTGTTATGCACAAGGCTGTTGCCTTGAGTGATTTCATTGTTATTAACACCAGATCAATGGAATCTTTATTTGAATGCTTACTCAATCTATTATTTTCCTATTTATCCATAGTTCTGTTCAGGCTATAGCATATATTTAGGATTTGAGCTTATTGAAAGGCCCATGGAAGCTTGAGCGTGATACCCTGGGACCATGGTGGCAGTCAGCAATTTTCATATTCTGTTCTTAGTATTTGTGGGTAAGGGAGCCTCTTTGGATAGCCTTTGACCATTAGAGTGGACAAACTATAGCCCTAGGGTAAACTTGGTCACAAATCTGAGATAGATTATTCTTCTCTGCACTTGGACTGACTCGTGGCTTAGTGAGAGATTGTGCAGGAATAGACTCCCCTCTGTTTTACTTGACCACCATCAGATGTTAGATTTGGCTTCTCTATAGTGATTGTGGACTAAGAGGCTCAGTCATTATAGGCCTTTAGTAGCAATGATCAGCTATGCTTAGATCCTTATCCAACCTATTGCTGGTCCTCTGTGTGGGCATCAATGTGCCGCTGGCCTTGACAATACACATAGGGTTTTATGGGTTGGAACTCCTATGAATGTCAGTCAGATCTGTGCATAGAACTGGGGAGCTTGTAACCTGGTAAACGTAGAGTTTGCAATGGTATTCATGGTCTGATTTGATCCATTAGATGAGGTTTGATCAGCTTACTCCTCTGGATTAGATTAGCAACTTTTGGCTTGATCAATGGGATTTGACAGACTCTATTGGATAGACTATGACCATTTGAGGGGACAGACTATAGCCTTAAGAGCGCCCCAAATGGCATGGGTTAAGTTGGATTCTTCTACCTTCCTGAGGTTAGTAATAGCACTTCAGTAAGGACTTACTGCAGAAGAGAGCCCTATATATGAGTTACATAACTAAATAAACCTTTAGCCTAAGCTTCTTACTTCTCACCCTTTTACTTTTATTTTAACACACATCATCCTCCTTCTTTATCCCTTTCTTTAGTTGTAGTTTATTCTTATCTTTTCGTAGTTTTTAGTATAGCTTAGTGACACCTAAACACCCTTTAGGACTGCCAGATCTGTAGTTAGATCTGGAGACTACTATACAACCCTTGTGGTTCAGATCAATACTCCCTATTGGACAAACTCTTACTTATCAAAACTTGCTACAACAGGCCCTATATCTTACAGGTCTGTGTGTATTTTTAGATTTGCTATTTTGTGTTTTTCAATCCACCTTTGATTTATTTTTACTAACACATTGTTATAACTGTTTTCAAATAAAGTTAGCAGCAAGCATCTTAAAAATAGCCAACAATGAGTACTAGCAGTGCTGGGTTCCCATCATCCCCAATTTTGACTCTGATATTCTGATGAAATAATTGCACTAGTCTAGGGATGACTAGTTGCATTGGGGGTCTCAGTAGGTGCAGCAATGAAGCTTTGGTGAGGTACTCCATGGAGGCAGTTGGTTCAGATAGCTCCTCAAAGAAAGCCTTATTAAAAATTGTGTCAGGTTCTAGCCTAATTGCTGCAACAAATTCAGATGGGACCTTGAGGTATTCATTATCTTCTTCCTCTTCATCCTAAGGGATCTCAGTGGCTACTTCCTTGCCCATTTTCTATTTCTTCTTTGACTTCTCAGGGCTTTTAGATGGAGGGTGCTCCCTGACCCTCTTCGTAGGAGCAGATTTTTTTTTTATACCTTGGGCATCAGAGTCCACACCTTTACCTTTCTTCACAATTTTCTCAACTTGGGGCTCCTCAAAGGGTACAGTTATCACAGGGGTCTCCACATCGGGGGCCTCTATAATCCTTGTAGATTTTTTAGTAGGCACAGCGCTCCCAACAGGTGGTGGGGTTACCAAAGCAAACAAGGTGTCTGAGAATTTTGAACCCGTGGCCATAACTATCAAATTTCTCCAAATTTGGGTTTCAAAATCCCAGCAAATGTAATGGACTCTTTCACAAATAAACCAGATCCCAAATTGCTCTCTTACTCTAGATTAATGTCTAATTAAATCAACAGAGAGAGTGAGAAATCATACCAAATGACATCTAGGGTTTCACTTCACACATTGCACATATGCTCAAATCTCCCCAAACCTAGCTCAAAGTGACCAGAAGGTGATGGGGAGCAAAAATGTATGAGGTAACTTGCTGAGGTTAAGTGGAAAGGGTAGTATAGAAGAAAGAAGAAAAGGGGAAGCTTGAAAGTGCACAGGGGAAGCTAGGGCAAAAAGATAGAATGAAGAAAATGGAGGGATTCGCAGGGTTTATAGGGCTAAACCCGTGCTTCGTGTAGCTGTCGTTAAGTTCTCGTGGAATACATTCCTCGCGCAGTACACAACCAACCTCATGAGAGGTTCAGTTGCGAAGAAAAGTAGATCCTCACAAGATCAAATTTTAAAGCTTCAAGTGCCTCACGAGGCTCTTTGTAAAGTTAAATTCAGGCTCAAGCGTGCGAAGCAGTTGCTCATATCTCGAGCAGCTAGAGTAATGCAACCTCGCGAGCTTTAGAATGTAAGTCTAAAGCATCTCGCGGGGCTCACCATCAGACTGCGACATATATCCATGTGCTTGCAAAGCTCTCGCATGGTACAAAATATTCATTGGAACGCCGTGAGAAAGCTTTAGGTGGCTCGCAAGCTTGAAATTCAAGCTATTCTCTGAGCTAGTGCCCCGACCTATGCATGTACACTGCCATGCACCCATTGCAGTGTGCATCAGAACCGCTACATGACATGTACTCTAATTCTTCATGACAGTTAAGTTACTCTTTATCAACATTGAAGCATCACATTTTCAAAATTCCAAGGATAATAATTTAGATCAAATTCAAGAAATTTATTGTGACAGTATCGCAACTATCACCAACAGACATGAGCATCAAAATTCTGATGACAAATATGCACTTGCACTCTAAACAACAATGAAGCAAAATGCAATCAAACAAACAAGCAAAGCAACAATCTAAAGCAGTAAAAACTTCTAAGCGATCGTAAAACAACACACACAGTCAATACATATAGTACAAATATTCTTTTTGGTTCTTCACCACTCACCTTCTTTCCTTGTTACTCCAGTGACCTCCTCAGTTGCCTTGGCCTACTAAACCATCATCCCCATAGTTGGAGGATGCATCACCAATCATGTACTACCCCTTGGGGTTGGCTAATGGTTGATTAGGCAATTTTTCCTCTTCTCTCCTGTTCAAAGCATTACAGATTTGACCAAGTTGGTCCTCTATTTTCTTAATGCCTTGCCCATGAGAGTTCACAGTTTGGACTAGGCTCCCCAAATTCTGCATGGATGCCATCATTTGCTCTTCAAAAGAAGAGGATTTGGGTTGTTGTGAGGGAAAGGACAACTGGTTGGGTTGTGGGGCAGGCAACTAAAAAATTTACCGAGATGGGTATCCCTGGTTAAACTGGTGCTAAGGTCTGTATGGAGCTACCAACTTCTACTGCTGGGGTTGAGGGTAATTATCTTGCCTCCACCTCAAATTTGGGTGGCTCCTCCATGAGTACCCAGCAAGTTGCTGCCCAAATGCTTGGGCAATATTGGCTTGCTCCATAATAAAATCAGGGAATTAGTTGGCTGATGGACAATCATGTAGTGAATGTGTGAGAGACTGGCATATCAGACACGCCTCCACCTGTGCAACCATTCTAGGCTGCATCACATTCATCAATTTGTCAAACTTCAAGCTCAAATTGTCCACCTTCTTCTCCAACTCACTATGCACCTTAACTTCATATATTCCACCTCTAGGGGTGGACTTTTTCACCAACCTAGCAAGGGTCTGGCTATCATTGTGAGATAATGACTCCTGCTGTATGGAATTTTCCCCTATAATGTCGAACAGCTCCCAAGCCTCATCTGCTGTCTTGTGGAGGTATCTACCACCACATGAGGTATCCGCCATATCCCTGCTCTTGGGATTAATTCTTTGGTAAAATACTTGCACTAATTGCCACATTAGAATTTGGTGCTGGGGGCATTGTTTTAACATCTCCTGGAATCTCTTCTATGCTTCATAAAAATTCTTAGTTGAGGACTGAGTAAATGACAAAATACTTGTCCTCATTTGGCTGGTCTTATTCATAGGAAAGAATTTAGCTAGGAATTGGCTTTAGAGGTCACTCCATGTTTGTATGTTGTTGGCTGGGAGCTTAGAGAGCTATGTGCTGGCTTTGTCCTTTAAGGAAAAAGGAAAAAGCCTCAGTTTGGTGGCTTCAGGTCCTAAGCCAGCAATATTGAAGGTGGTGTAAAGTACCAAAAATTGGTCAATATGCTTGTAAGGATCTTCCTTACTAAGCCCATGGAAGGATGATAGCATATTGATTGTGGAGGACTTGATTTCATAGTTTCCTTCCACTGAAGGGAATTGTATGCAGAAGGGAGAAGTGTAATCCCCTGATGCATTGTACTCCTTCAATGTTCTTTGCCTCTCAGCCATATTAGCTTGCTCAGTTTCAACAATAGGGCCTTGTGTGGTGTTTCTTGGTCTAAGGATCTTTTCAACCTCAGGATTTGGAGGTTCCAACTCAGGGTTTAGGGATCTTCTTCCAAGCATACACCCACAAACTCAGCAAGTAAGGAAAATGCTTACAACACTTAAAGAATTTCTAAACTAAAATAACAACTAACAAATTTACACTAAATTAATTATATGGAATTCAACATTAAAGGACTAGGTTTCAGGGTAAAAAAAATGCAAACTGAGCTTGCTAGACTCCAGCTGTGGCTCTAGGTTTTCCCTTATGCTGATGTCCAATTCTGCAAGATTCCAAAAAGAATTAGTAGTACTTTTATTCTACTATGGTACAACTATAAAGAATTATCAAAAATACAATATAATATAACATAATATAACTTAGGTCTACTAAAAAGATTAATATCCCCGACAGCGGCGCCAAAAACTTGTTGATTCATGATTAGTGTGTGTGCTGCTGTTCTTATTGTGTGGTGAGAATAAATTAAAAAAAAATAAAAAATAAAATAAAAGATGGAAATAGCGCAACTGAAGTAATCCTGCGCTTGCAATATACAGGGCTATTTTACCAAGTTTTGATAAGTAAGAGTTTGTCCCACAGAGAAAGATCTAGAACCCAAAATGGGCTATAATAGTAGGCCTCCAAATTTGACTACAGATCTGACAAAAGGGAGTTGGGTGTCACGTCTACACTAAATTACCTACTGAAAAATAGAAAGAAATAAAGTGCAATCCTATCCTAAGAAAGGGTTATAAAGAAGGGGGTGATGGTGCGTTAAAATAAAGACAAAAGGGTGAGAAGTAGGTGGTCTAGGTTAAAGGATCATTCAGTTATGTAACTCAGATTTAGGGCACTCTCTACAGCAAGTCCTTAATGAAGTTCTATCAATAACCTCAGCAAGGTTGAAGAATCCAACTTAACCCATGCCATTTGAGGTGCTCTTAAGGCTATAGTTTGTCCACTCAAATGGCCATAGTCTATCCAATAGAGTCTGTCAAATCCCATTGATCAAGCCAGAAGAGCTAACCTAATCCAAAGGAGTGAGCTGATCAAACCTCCTCTAATGAATCAAGTCAGGTCGTGAATACCATTGCAGACACTATGTCTGCTAGTGCTCCGAGATCCCCAGATCTGTGCATACATTTGGCTGGCATTCATAGGAGTTTCAACCCATAAAATCCTGTCTTTTGTCAAGGCCAGCAACACATTGATGCCCACACAAAGGACTAGCAATAGGTTGAATAAGGACTTAAGCACAGCTGATCATTGCTACAATATACCTGCAATGACTTAGTCTCCCAGTCTGTAATCACTACAGAGAAGCTAGATCTAACATCTGATAGTGGCCAAGTAAGACAAAGGAGAGTCTGTTCCTACACAATCTCTCACTAAGCTACAAGCCTAAGTGTAGAGAGAAGGAATCCACCTCAGATCAATAACCAAGATTGCCTTAGGGCTATAGTCTGTCTACTCAAATGGTCACAGGCTATCCATAGAGGCTCTCTTACCCACAAATGCTAAGATAGATCATGAAAACTACTGTCTGCCACTATGGTCCCAAGGCTACAAAAGCTCAAGCTTCCATGAGCCTTTCAATAAGCTCAAATCCTAAATGTATGCTATAGCCTAAACAAAACTATGGACAAATAGGAAAATAATAGATTGAGTAAGCATTCAAACATAAATTCCATTGATCTAATGTTACTGACAATGAGATTTCTCAAGGCAGCAGCCTTGTCCACAACAACTCAACACCAAATCCCAATGTTTAAGTGACCTATTACAAAACATAAATAAAACTATACCTAGATGCTTACCAAAGATTTAGCCAGCAAATACTGGGCTAAGAGAAAAGAAAAAATGAAAAAAGAGCTGATCAAACCCTAACCCTAGTTTACTTGAGCTCTCAGCTGTAGAGGTTGAAGGAGAAAGTGAATGATAGTTTCTAAGTTACAAGTGTAGTTTATATACTTAGTCTTAATATTGTGGCTGAGAGAAGAGTAAACTCTCATTTTTCAAGGAGATGTGGCACTGTTACAACTCTTAGATGTCTTGAGATGCATGCATCAAAATTTGTGTCTCAAGATGTGTGCCCTAGACCTGGGGAAATCCCTGAAAGGTCCTTGAGTTAAGATTGAGAAGTGGAGAGCCGAAGCTTCGCGAGGCTGGCTTCTGCATCTCACTTCTATCGCACAGCTGTAGAGTGTTTGCAGGGTAGAGTCTGGCTTGGAATATTATTGTCTCGCTTGGTAGAGCTTTGAGCAATCACGCAGCTGCTTCAACTTTGAATGCACTCGTGCAGAAGGATTTTTAGTGCTTTGATTGCTCGCATAGAAGAGCTTCAAAAACTTCATTTGCAAGGTACTTGCATAGATGCCTCTCCATCTCGCTTGGTTCGGAGTTGAGATTTTAGGGGCGCGAGAGCTACGCGTGAGAACTTTTGGGCGTCTCTCTCTTCCAAAGCCACGCGAGAACTATGCAAGGTTTTTACTATTGTAAGCGATTGGAAAGATGTGAATTAGGTTCAATGGTAGATGATAGGGTGAGGTTTCAAATGACTAGAGGGTTGCAAATATGGTAATGAGGGTGCAACAGTCCTAATGAAACTCACCCTAAACATTGGGATGATCAATAAGTCAAACCCTAAAAAATGAAATTCGGGCAAAAACCCACAATTACTGTAGCTAAGCCTAGCGTGTGTTTTATTCACACCAGGCATATGTCCAGTGTCTAGGAAGTCCAGAGCTTGCTGGGGGGTGCTGGGCATGTATATTATACACACTAAGTCACGTCTAGGAAAACATGGTCTGACATGTGTAATATAAACGCTAGGCAATATTTCTCCAGAAATGGCCTGGCGTGTGTATTACACATGCTAGGCATGCCCAACCTTTCGACAACTTGTTGAAAGGTTCATTCCTCTTGGTGTATTGGAGCTATCTCGAGTCCGAAACTTCGAATTGTCGTAACTTTTGACGTGCAACTCGGATTGAGGTGATTCTTAGCTTTTTGAAAAGCTGGGAACCTTTAATTTTCAATGGTATAAGGTTTAGTCTCAATAGAAGTCCCTACCAGCCTTGGTATATCCTCCTCTAACTAATGCCTGGGAGGGTTAACTAAGGGTTTGGAGAGGTTGGGGGTAATTCCTATGGGTTTTATCAAGTTCCTACGAGTTCGAGGGGTGCTATCGAAAGCACGGGGGGTGCGCCTTTCTAAAAGTATGTTTTGATTAGGCCTTGGGCCAAATTTTGGTGTCTACACCACCGTTCTGAATCCGGGCTGTGAGAGCCCCGTGCTGCCACTACGAGCTAACGTCTAGAGGTAAAATATGCCAAGTAATAAAAAAAGATAGAGTCAGTCAAGTGACTAGGCAGGAAAGTGTAAAATGCCTCAAGTAGGCCTGCCAAACGCCTAAGGTGGTAAATGATAGAAATTAAACCTAATTTATCAAGTAGGCAGGTCAAATGGCTTAGGAGGTAAATCATAAAATCGTAGGGGTAAGTAAAAAGTGCATCAAGTAGGCCCGCCAAACGGCTAAGGTGGCAAATGACAGAATGATAGGGGTAAGTATAAACAATGCGGAATCATAGGGGTAAGTAGCAAAAGTGCAAAATCATAGGGGTATGTAGGAAGCAAGCATAAAAGGGGTGCCAATCAAATGACTAGGCCAAAATAGATAAAAATGAGAAAAAAGCCACAAAACACATGCAATGGGGCCAAACTTCAAGGATAAGTTCTAAAAACTATATCTAGTGGAGTTGCCATCTATGCAACCATGGACTTTTACAGGTCTGTCACGACAATGCACTCACCAAAAAAAATAGAGTCGCTTCCCAGAGCTTTTGGTGTCTCGAGATACCTAAAATCAAAGTCGTGAGCACCGAAGTGCTAGATTTGACTTCGAATCACCGGTCTATGCCAAAGCCTCTTGGGTAAGGACTTCGGCTATAAATCGGAAAGGTGTTAGGCCCCCGATATACCCTCTCGTAAGCGGTCTCTACTATGGCCAAGTTTAAAAATAAAAGAAATAAATAGCAGTTCCCCTTGCCCTAAGGCACTTGGATCCTAATTAGCTCTCTGCAATCACCAAAATTTTAGCGGCATAACGGTTCAAATCCTTGGATGGGAAAAAGTAACAGAGGAGGTAGAGGAAAAAGAGGGGAGAGTCGGAGCTCTCGGGCCCTTGTAGCACCGCCGCCTAATCTTCGCGTGGATACTAACTCCGATGAACTTTAGAAAACACCATGTGTTAGACACAAGGTCTTAATTTCTAAGGCTTGGAAGAGGGATGGTATGGAGGATGGGCTAAGATTTCCTAACTGGATAAGGTTTGGGAATGGTATTACGGGAAGTATGTAGGTATGGGATGAACTTGGGTTTCAAGACCTAGAAGGTTTAAGCTTTGAGACGGGGGAAGACTTTTCTAGAGTTTTTTCTATTTTGGGAATTTTTTCTACTGCTTCTTTTTTTTTGAAAATTTTCTCTTTCTGGGTCTAGGGGTCGGTCCAGAAAATTTTCTCTTCCTTTGGAAATTTTTCTCTCTGGAAAATTTTCTAGGTCTTTGGAAATTTTTTTTCTTTTTAAAAGTGAAGGGTGTGGGACCTTTATTTATAGATGAGAGGGGATTAGTGAGGGGTTAAGTGACTAATGGGTTTAGGGATTAAGTACTGGGGAATCTAAGGTTTTTGAGGATTTCTAGGGCTTCGAAAAGTTAAAAATGGGTTTTAATGGTGGATGATGGGGATAGCCACGATTTGAATCCTAACATCACGATCTAAATCTTGAATCTTGATAACGATTTTGAATCCTAAATCCTGTTTACGATTGCATCTTGATTACGATTATGAATTTTGAATCTTGTTTATGATTGCATCCTGATTACGATTTTTAATTTTGAATCCTATTTATGATTGCATCCTGATTACAATTGAATCCTGAATCCTGTTCATGATTGTATCCTGATTATGATTGAATCCTAAATCCTGAATCCTATTTACGAATGCATCCAGATTATGATTGAATTTTGAATCATGTTTATGATTGCATCCTGATCATGATTTTGAATTCGGAATCCTATTTACGATTAAATCCTGATTACTATTGAATTTGGAATCCTGTTTACGTTTGCATCTTGATTACAATTGAATCCTGATTACTATTGAATTTGGAATCCCGTTTGCGTTTGCATCTTGATTACAATTGAATCCTGAATCCTATTTACAATTGCATCCTGATTTCTTGCATTTTTATGCATTTCTCATTTCGCCATAACTTTTTATGTATAACTTGGAATTAGACGATTATTAGCTCGTTTGAAAGCTGGGAACCTCTACATTCCAATGGTGTAGGCCTCGACTCCTACAAATATCTATGTAAACTTTGGCACTCCTCTTTCCATCCTCTATTTTTAATTGGATCAAATCAGGTTCTATGGGTCCGATTGCACTTTCTAAGTGTCGGGAGATGTTTTAAAGGTTCGAGAAGGGTCCTAAGAGTTTGGTATGGGTGTGGGAAGTGCTTTTGGAAGCTCAGAAGTACGGCGCTCTTGAAGTATGGGTCAATCGATCCTTGGGCCAATTTTGGATGTCTACAATATGAATATGGTTACATGATATGGATTTGACACATGACTTCTTGATAGTATTTGGGACCATCTGCTTGCTTGATAATGATTGAACTTTAGATACAACACATGCAACATGATTTGGTTTTGTTAGATTGATATAGTCATGACCTTTTCTTACAACACTTCTTTCGATATAGATCGATTTCCTAGACATGATATGTTATGATTTTGATATTAATTCCGCTTAGATTCATATAATTATACTGGATAGGTGTGATTAGATTGTTTGATACCACCATAAATGCTGATATAGAATGATTGATTAACATTCACAGCTTCGAGTCGATTTAACGTAATAAATGAAAGTCGCCGAACGACCACATACTTGAGAAATTTTAATTAATAAGATTTTCTCAACTGATTAATAAAAGAAAAACTATTGCCTGCTGATAAATAAATCTTACCCTGAGTAAAAATCTTTAAGGTCTAGGCCATAGGCATTAACTGTCAAAGTCAGTCAACCAATATACCCTCCTAGAACACTTGGAAAGGGGACAGATCACATCTATCGACAACATAACTGAAAATTTATCTTGATCCTAACCTTTCACTTGCCTGATAAAAACATTAGATAACCATGCCAGTAGAATTGAGAAGGAGGCATGCAACCCTGAAAGCTGAAAGGAAGGAATTAGAGTCTGAACTTTTCTATAGGAAGTCATTCTTAGAGCGACAGACTGGCATGAGGACTTGGTATAAGAGTATCCTACGAGACTATGCTGATGACAGTAGGGGTGATGATTGGGCAAGCACTATGTATGGGATAAAGGAATGCAACAAAAAGATAAGGATGTAGAAAGCTTGGATTTGGCATATTGACGGCAAAATAGCCAAGATCTTTGATAATTTGCTGAGCATTAAAAACTATTTCAAAAGAGTGACTGACGAAAAATTATTTGGGGAAAAACAAAACTTTCTTTTATTTTTGGATTTTTATGGTATTTTGTGATATGCCTTGCCACCTGTTTTGCGGCAAAGGTAGTTATTTTTGGAAATTTTGAAACATTTTGGTTGGTATTTTTTTTGGTTTTGTTTAGAAAAAAAAACTTGGATACCTTGCCTGGTTGTTCTGAAAGGCAATTGTAAGTATTGTGGAAAATTTTTGTGAATGGACATTTTGAATGCTTTGGGGATAAAATGTTTTTGAAATGATTGATCATCTTTATACTCTCGCATGATTGATCGATAACCATGGCATTTCATTTTTTTATATGTTAATCACTTTCATATTTTGTCTTGATTTGATCAAAATAAACACCTATAGAACATCGTCATGAAAACCTTGGCTATTTAGAAACCCAACATTGAAAATCCTGTATACTTTTTCCTTATTTAAAGTTCTTATTAGAAAATTTTGACCTTGTTTCGGATGAATCGGGTATATGGATCCTTATTCACCATGGATAGCAATAGGGAGACTGCACTAGTGTACTATACCATCCTATAAAAATCATTGGAGTATAATCGAGAGATCCTGAGACAAAATGTGCTCAAAGACTGCTGGATGCAGACTTCTAACCAAGAGTTACTAAGTGTGCTTCGAGCAGATAAAGAGAGGCTCGACTCCTAGTAGAGTTGAGGCACATAGAAGAAAAATTTAAGGAAATTGATAGCAAACATAGGGAGGCTGCACACTGAGACTTATACCCATGGACTGTAAAGATAGGGTTTAGAAATATCTTGATATTGTTGTTTTGTCTTGATGTATGCTCATGTGACCAGAAAGACTTCTAGAACCTTGATGTTGACTTTTAAAGGAAAATCTAATGGAATATTATGAAATCAATTTTATAGTGATCGATTTTTTTAAAAATCTAATTGCACATGACTATCTTTTGTTTGAACGTTATCTTGTAATAAGTAGAAGAAAACCACATCTTAACTAAATGAAAACCTCGTACAGATGGACGCATACACTTGAATTCCTGAGACACCGCACGAAATCCAATGAGGGGGAAAGATGCTACGTAGATATGAACAAATGTACTTACGAAAAATAAAGGACCACTAAAATATGCTGACCTACATTCAAAAGAAAAAGGAGAATATAAAGAGAGAAAGATATATGGTAGAGCATTTCACTACGACACCTTTTGCTCAAACCGAAGAAAACCATGTCAAAGTAAGTAACATTTTCATTAGTCCAGAAACTCGCCAAGAGTGGGAAGATTATTTCCAACTGATGGAAGAGACAGCTTGTGAACAAACCCGATCTTACTGGCATAGAACTCAATAGTTAATCTACGCATATGAACGAACTCTACGTGAGAAAAAGGGAGGTATGAGTTGTAATAACATTTGATGGAACTAGAATGATCACAGAATCTTGACTGCTTATAATTTGTAAAACTCTTGAAATTCTGTTATTTTATATGCAAGGTCACTATTGTTGTTACCTGATTGAAAATCTGTGAAAACAAACACATCTCTAAAATAGTCTTGATGTTTTCACAGATGGGAAGTGCAATGACCCCTTTAGAAACGATGACGAAACTAAAATATAAAGAGAAGAAACTGGAATGGGAAGAACTCCTTTTCTTTCAACAATGCCCTTTGCACTGATTGTTAATTCAATACATTGAGACTCTGTGGGACCATGGATTCTCTCGAACCGTCGCGGTGATGTGCACGCGATGGAATGAATGTAGAGTCGCCACCCGGAGATTTTGGTGACCCGAGAAACTTTTAAATCAATATTTTGAGCACCGAAGTGCTA
Source organism: Chloranthus sessilifolius (assembly GCA_021018995.1). Taxonomy (NCBI): domain Eukaryota; kingdom Viridiplantae; phylum Streptophyta; class Magnoliopsida; order Chloranthales; family Chloranthaceae; genus Chloranthus; species Chloranthus sessilifolius. The sequence goes on from CM037596.1 coordinate 49,828,957, forward strand.
AATATGACTCTGATTTATCGGTTTTTGCCAAAGGCTCTAGGGTAGGGGCTTCGGTTATCGATCGGGAAGGGTTTAGGCACCTGATCAACCCGCACGTAGCGGTCTCTATCTATGACCAAAATGAAAATAAATGGGCAGAGCTTCCCCTTGCCCGAAGGCAATACGGTCCTATCAAGCTTAGAGCCAAACCGAAATTTCGGTGGCGTAACAACTTGAATCCTTGGATGGGGGAGACACCAAGAAGGCAGAGGAAGAGAGGGGTGAGCCGGAGCTCACGGGCCCTTGTTGCACCGTTGAAGTCCTTCTCTTTGGCATGCTTCCGATGGCTTTAAGTGACTTAATCGGTAGGGGAATGGATTCTAATGCTAGGATTTGATAGATGGGAAGTGTAGGATGAAGCTAGAGACTAAGCTTGACTAAAAAAAAAGTGATCTAGTGGTTGAAAGGGGTTGAAAGGGGTGAACTAAACATGCTGGAATTCTGGTTGAAGAATGTAAAATAAAATAGAATTTTCTCTCACTAGGGCTCTCTCTCTTAAGCTGAACTTTCAACCTTAATTTTTCAACCCTTTGGGAAGAGGGGGTGCCTCTCTATTTATAGAGAAGAGGTGGGTTAGAGGGTTACTTAAGAGCTAATTGGTTTAGCAATTAGGTAATCCTCCATCTAAGGTTTTCTAGGTTTTTAGGGTCCTAGGGGTTTGGGGAACCAATTTCAATGGTAGATGATGGGGTGAGACCATAGGTGACTTACGGATTGCAAATAAGCTCAAAGGGGGTGCAACCGATCTTATGACACCCACGTCAACCAAGGGGATGGTCAAAAGGACAAACCTAATGAAGGAATTTCGATCATTTGATGACAGTTATTGTAGCTAAGCTGGGCGTATATATTACATACGCCCAGTTTATGTACAGTGATTTCTATGAAAATCAGAGGAGATTTGAGAAGGCAGGTGTTCGCGGTAGGCCCTACCTATGCTGGGCGTATGTATTATATATGTCCAGCCAAATTTAGTTTAAATGTCAGCGATATAATATATCGCTGACCAAAATAAAATAAATTTTGTCAAGCGTATCTAATACATACGCCTGAGCAAAAGTTATGATTTTATGTGAAACTTCAAACGACCATAACATTCGAACCACTACTCCAAATTTGGTGATCTTTGGCCCGCTGGAAAGCTGGAGAAGTTCTCCTTCCAATGGTATGTGGCTCATCCTCGACAGTGATCTATGTAAAATTTTGTAGCTCTCCTCCCATCAAATGCTCAGAAGGGTTTAATTTGAGTCTGGGAAGGGATCCTAGGGTTCAGGGGTGGTCTCTAAGGGTTGGGGGAATGGTTCTAATGGGTTTAGGGTGATCTCTAAGGGTTAGGGTAGATTTCCAAGAGTTCAGGTGTGCCACTGGAAGCATAGAAGTGCATCTCTCTCGAAGTACAGACTGATCGGGCCTTCGGCCGAATTTGGGTGTCTATAGATGCCCCTCTTTGGTATTCGATCACTAATGATCGGATGCCAAAGGCAAGAGACATCCAAAGAGGTCCAAGGCACGTTTGATGGGTCCGCCTGGTTCAACTAAATTCTCAAACATCCATGGTGATGGTGAGTGTACGTAAGCCCTCTCATTTCGGAATATCGTCCGTACCTCAAAACTAACAGTCCCCAAGCGCATTGCGACATTACTGGGCATAACTACGATGATCACAAAAAGTGTAAGCCCGCTATCCGGGATATCATCCACTTCTTGAGGGAAATTATAGATTTGTGATGTTGAGTATTAATCTAAAGCAGACAGCTCCATGAAACGGGATGATCGATCTATATTTTGGAATCGACGCAAAGTACATAAAGCGAAGGCCTAAACACTGTGTCCAATCCTATGGGGTATTGACAGCTCCATTGGATTGGCCACAGGTGCCTGTTAAGACCTGAAAAGTACCACTTTTCACCCCTTAAATTAACCTTTGATTAGACCTTTAGACACCTAATAAACTCGTCTTAAGTGTTTTGATCAGGAAATAATCAGCAGTGAAATAAGGCCAAGAATCCTGTTATGGAGCCTGCTTTGGCACCAGATGCCCCACAGCAAGAATGAACCTAGAAGCCTTGCACAGATCAGCTGAGCTTCCCAAGGCTTTACAGGCAACCACTCGCATTGATGAATGACTGGGGAGCTTCAGAAACCCAACTCCGCGTAGCTCGCGTGAAGCTCAAGAATATAACACAGCTCTCAGTGTCGCGCAGTTCAAAGTAGACCTCTCTCAATCTCGTGAGGGTCGCTTAAGACAGCTGAGGAGAGAGAGCTTCAGAAGATTTCTCATGTAGCTGTCGCACAGTTATCGCAGGGTAAAATTCTCAGAAGAACGCCTCGCGCAGCTCGAGCGCCATTCAAGAAAGAAAGCATCCTGGCGAAGGCAAGGCCAAGCTCGCGAAGATTGAGTAAGAAAAAGAACCTCGCGAGGTAACTCGCGAAGTCCAAGTAAAGAAAAGAGCTCGCGCAGTTCTCACGCTGCTGCCCAGCAAAGACTAATCTACCACACGACTGCTTGAATTGCAACCTCGCGACGCTTGAGACTGTGTTTTCTATTCAACCTCGTGAACTCCAACCCAGCGAGAGCTCAACTTTCTACCGTGCGACTGCCTGAAGAGCAAACCAAGGCAACCTCGCGACGGCTGAAGCTTCAGTGTCAAATCATCCTAGTGAAGAGCAATGAGCTACCACGCGAGAAGTCTGGGAAACTACAGCTACCTAGCGAGGCTCTAAACCTAAACTTCCATCTCTTCAGTAGGGGGCATTCTGGAAATTTCCAATGATTAGGGCACGCATTCCCATGCTCAAATCTCTGTGCACACGCCCCAAGGCATCCAAGGATCAGTAGAAGGCCACGTGGCATCGTTAAAATTAGAGTTTTCTAACCCTAATGTGCCGCCACCCCACTGCTATATATACCCAGGCCTAGCTTAGGTTTAGGTATCTGGGAACCTATCTCAGATAGCTATTCTTTTCTCTTCCTTTTTAGCAGTAAGTAGTCTTTCTTTTCCTTTCTTCTCTCCATAGTCCAGTAATTGCTGGCTATGACCTTGCATATGTATTTGAGTTAGATTAATGAAAATTTTGTAATAGGATTTATACTTTGTGGGATTGCTGTTAATTTGTGAGATGCTCTGTGCAAGGCTGCTGCCTTCTGATCCCCTATGGCCTTGGCTATGTTTTAAAGTAATGGAGGACTTATTTTAAGGGCCACACAGATCCAAATAACTTGTGTGTCTGGGCTATCATGGTCTTCCAGCCTTAGCCCCACCACAAGACCTACTAGATCTGAAATCCTCATGGGATCCTGAGCTGGTAGCCTGGTGAACATGGTGGTAGCAGCGATAATCTTGTTTTGTTTTGGGCTCCGTGAGGAGGATAACCTCTGGGATAGTCTGTGACCATTTATGTGGACAGATTATAGCCTTAGGGTGATTCTGATCCACCGATCCAAGATGGATCCTTCTTCTTTTCACCTGAGCTTGTAGAAGCCTGGAGAGGGATTGCACAGAGGCAGACTCCCCCATATTTGTATAAATCTGCCATCAGATGACGGATCTGATCTGGTTATAGAGATTGTAGGCTGGTGACTGGACCATTGTAGCCTATCTCAAGCAATGGACAGCTGGATCGAAGGTTGTACTCAATCGCTTGCTGGTTCCATGTGTCTGGGCTATCATGGTTTTCCAGCCTTAGCCCAACATATGGAACTTTAGAGGTTGAGGTTCCCTATGGATTCCTGAGATGGTAGCCTGGATGAAATAGTGCCTGCAATGATTTAATTGTTATGTTCTTACCCATCCCTGGATAGTGGCTCCCCTATGGGATAGTCTATGACCATTCAAGTGGACAGGTTATAGCCCTAAGGGTGGAGTCATGGCAGTAGAGATGGGTTGGAGCCTTTCTCCTCAGAGGTGATAATGTAGCCTCTGGACAGGATTTCTATAACATCAGATCTAAATCTGAGTTACAAGAACTCCTCTGATCTTGGCTCAAAAACATATTTCTCACCCTTTTTATAATTATTTTCCACACTCCATCCATCCTCTCAGTCCTTTCTGTAATTTAGTTATTAGAATACTTAGAATAAGTGACCTCAAACTCCCCTCCTTTTAGGACTGCCAGATCTGTAGACAGATCTGGAGGGACTACTAGAGACGGCTCCCTTGGAGCCTTTGATCACCTTTCCCTATGGGACAAACTCTTACTTATCAAAACTTGCTACAAAGGACCTTGTATCTTGCAGGTCTAGGATTTCTGAGTTGTGCTGATTCATCCCCTGTTTTATTCTGTTTTTGGTTTTTAATTAATTTTCACCACCAGCCAGTAAGCGAAGCACACTCGAACTTCAGGATAAAAAGTTTTTGGCGCCGCTGCCGGGGAGAGATGATTTAATAGTAGACCCTTAGTTTTTGTATTCTTAGTATTTTTTTATACATGTGAATAATTGATGCTGCTGACATAATTGTGAATCTTTCTTGCAGATCTGGACAGCAACAGTGAAGGATAGTTGGAATGCAATTGGAGCATAGCTACCTCTGTTTGCAAACTCTCTGACTCTAAAGCTCTGTCTATCTTTCTTTTTAAACAATTTTTCCAGCAGTATTTAGGATAGTTTAAATATATTCTTTGGATAGCTATAAAATAGTTAGATAAATTTGTTTGTGTATAAGTATTCTTTTGTAATATGCCTGCAAGAAGCTTTCCTTGCTGTGGTTGTGCTTGTATGCTAGGGAGGAGATCCCTCAGCCCTACTTTAGAGTCTCTAAACCCTAAGATAGAAAGGGGGAGGAGACTTAGAAGAGACAGGCACACCACAGGAGAGTCCCCCAGGAAAATCTGCATTAGCAACCATGGGTGAAGAACACCCCAGAACCCTCAAGGAGTTGAATGCTCCGGATGACTACAACACCCCCTATAGCATTCAATTCCCTGATGTTCAGGGGAATTATGAGATAAAAACTTCAATCATCCAGATGCTGCCAGCTTTCCATGGGCTTAGCAAAGAAGACCATGTGCACCACTTTTAATACAAGCATATTGACCAGTTCTTGGCCTTGTGCACCACTTTTAATATCACTAGTTTGGGACCTGAGGCTACTAGGCTCAGACTCTTTCCCTTCTCTCTGAAGGATAGGGCCAGTACCTAGTTGGCCACTCTTCCCAACAACAGCATTGCTTCATGGAAAGACCTGCGGACCAGATTCCTAACCAAGTTCTTCCCTGAGACCAAAACTAGCCAGTTGAGGAAAGAGATTCTTGCGTTTTCTCAATCCCCAACTGAAGATTTTAACTAGTCATGGGATAGGTTTAAAGAGATGCTCAAACAATGCCCCCACCATAAGATCCCTGAGTGGCAGCTTGTACAAAGCTTCTACAATGGGATTGATGAGAAAAATAGAGATATGGTTAATGCCTCTTGTGGTGGATCCAACATGCACAAGACTGCTGAGGAGGCATGGGAATTGTTTGAGGTGATTAGTGAGAATGCATTTCAAAAGCCATCCCTGACAAGAACTAATCGAGAATCTGAGTCAAAGGTGGGGTCTGCTGCTGGATCCAAAGGAAAAATTTATGATGTGTCTGGGAACGATGACCTACAGCTGCAGATGGAAAACCTCTCTATGAAGTTTGATAAATTGTTGACTGTGATGCAACCCAGGAAGGCTGCTCATGTGGTGGAGGCATGTCTCATATGCCAGTCCCCACAGCACACAGTGGAGGAATGTCCATCTACAGGGTAATTTCCAGAATTAATGTTGGAACATGCTACTGCTGCTCAGTCTTATGGCCAGCAATAATCTGGGGGCTACAACAGGTACCCATATGGATACCAGCACCAAAATGCTGGTTACCAATGGAGAGACCACCCAAATCTGAGGTGGAAGCAAGATAACTACATGCAGCCCCAGCAGATGTTGTCTTTACCACAAAGGCCACAGCAACAGTTCAATCAAGGGCATGCCCCAAGGTCTACCTTCCAGCACCACCAACAGCCCCATCAGCAGCAAAATCAGTTGGTTCTACCTCCTTCTCAACCAAGAAATACTTCCTTCGAGGACCAAGGCTTGGCTTCATTGCAAAACTTGGGTTCCTTAGCTCAGACTGTGGATTCTCATGGTCAGAGCCTCTAGAAAATGGAAGATCAACTGAGCCAAATGTCCAAAACCTTGGCTAGGAGAGATGAAGGCAGAATATCCTGCCAGCCAATTGCTAACCACAAGGGTCAGTTTTTCATTAAGGAAGCTTCCTCAGAGTTTGAGGACACCAATGCTGTCACTACCCTAAGGTCTGGCAAGCTGGTAAATAACCAGGTGGGTAACAGACCAACTGAGGCAATTTCCACAGATGATGCACATGATCATGAAAGAGATGTTGTTGGGCCACCAAGCCAAGAACTGCCTGCCACCTTGTAGCAGGAGAAAAATAAAGAGGCTGTAGTTGAGCCTCAGCAGGAAGATAAACATGAAAAAAGAAAAAAATAGAAGTTTAATCATGGGCTTTGCGGTGAGGAACCACCAGACTCAGCCATTTCCTCAGCTCTGAATAGTCCTTCCCTTTTGAAAGGGAATGCCCAGATGGAAGAAATGATGGAGACTTTTAGGCAGGTAAAAATCAATTTATCCCTGCTTGAGGCAATTAAACAAGTCCCAGCCTATGCAAAGTTCCTGAAAGACCTCTGCACCCAAAAGAGAAAGGCTAGAGGCCATGTGTCCAAGAAGATCTTTGCAACCGATACAGTGAATTCTGTATTTAACATAGCAATGCCTGAGAAGTTGCAAGATCCAGGTATACCCACTATTCCCTGTGTAATTGGTGATCATACAATTGGAAAAGCCCTTTTAGACCTTGGAGCTGTGTTAACTTTGCCATATAATGTATATCTGCAACTAGGTTTGGGGGAGCTGAAGGCTACCCCCATTGTGCTGATGATGGCTGACAGGTCTGAGAGGAAACCTCTGGGGATGGTTGAGGATGTCTTAGTAGGTGTGGATAAGTTTTTCTACCCTGCTGACTTCTTAGTTTTGGATATGGGCTGCAGCACTAGCCCAAACCCCATACCCGTTATACTGGGCAGGCCTTTCTTGGCCACTGCCAATGCTTGCATCCAATGTAGGTCTGGAGTAATGGAGGTAACCTTTGGACATATGAAAGTTGAGCTGAATGTGTACGACAGTGCAAAGTACCCTCAGATGGACAATGAGGAGAGCTTTGCAGTGGATGTACTAGAGGAAATTGTAGAAGAAGAATTGCCCACTCTGCTGGAGTGGGGCAACATTGTCAGGAATTTAGTTGACATTTGGGACATGGTGGAGGAAGAGAGCCCAGATAGGAGATCAAAAGACATGCCAATATCAGAGGCTCCGGGGCTTGGAGACCTACACTGCTACCTCTTCCTCCAACCTCCAATGCACCTATTTTGCCATCCACCCAATAGGCCCCTGATCTGGAACTTAAGCAGCTTCCAGAAACATTAAAATATGCTTTCCTTGAGAAAGGTGAGAAGCTTCCTGTAATTATCTCTTCTTCCCTTACCAATGGGCAGGAAGAGGAACTACTCACAGTTTTGAGGAAGCACAAGAAGGCAATTGGTTGGACCATTGCCGATCTAGGAGGAATTGATGCATCTATTTGCATGCATAGGATCCATCTTGAGGAGGAAGCATTACCCTCCAGGGAAATGCAGAGGAAGCTAAATCCTCACATGCAGGAAGTGGTCCTCAAGGAAATCATTAAATTGCTAGATGCAGGGGTGATTTACCCCATCTCTGATTCTCATTGGGTGGCACCTATCCAAGTGGTGCCCAAGAAATCAGCATAGGTGATTGAGACTAAAACTGGTGAGTTGAGGCGGAGGCAACCCTTTGGTGGAGAGTGTGCATTGATTATAGGAAGCTCAACTCTAAAACTAGAAAGGACCATTTCCCTCTCCCCTTCATTGATCAAATCCTGGACAAATTGGCTGGAAAAGCTTTTTACTGTTTTCTTGATGGATACTCGGGGTACAACCAAATCCCTGTTCATCCTCAAGACCAAGAAAAAACCACCTTCACCTGTCCCTTGGGCACCTTCGCTTACAGAAGGATGCCTTTTGGACTCTGTAATGCACCAGCCACTTTTGAGAGGTGTATGTATGCCATATTCTCTGACATGATTGACAAGTTTTTGGAGATTTTTATGGATGACTTTTCTGTCTATGGAGACAGCTTTGGCCAGTGTCTACAACACCTCAGCCTAGTTCTGCAAATATGTGAGGAAACTAATTTGGTTTTAAGCTGGGAAAAGAGCCACTTCATGGTAACACAAGGTATTGTGTTGGGCCATGTAGTCTCTAAAGAAGGGCTTGAGGTAGACAAGGCCAAAGTGGACCTCATTGCCAATCTTCCCCCTCCAAAAACAATCAAGCAAATCAGATCATTCCTTGGGCATGCAGGATTTTACAGGAGGTTCATTAAGGACTTCAGCAAAATTGTCAAGCCATTATGCCACCTGCTCTGTCAGGATGTCCCCTTCCACTTTTCTGCTGAATGTCTGAAGGCTTTTGAAACATTGAAAATCTGCCTCACCTCTGCTCCTATACTCCAAACACCGGACTATACCCTGCCTTTTGAGCTGATGTGTGATGCATCAGACTTGGCAATAGGTGATGTGTTGGGCCAAAGAAAAGATAAATTGCATGTGGTCATTGCTTATAGCAGCAAATCACTTGCTGAAGCTTAGCTGAACTATACTACAACTGAGAAAGAGCTTCTAGCAGTGGTTTACGCCGTTGACAAATTTAGAGCCTACCTATTAGGATCTAAAACTGTGATCTTCACTAACCATTCGGCACTGAAGTACCTACTGTCGAAGAGAGATGCTAAGCCGAGGCTGATTAGATGGATACTCCTGTTACAGGAGTTTGACATCGAAATCAAGGACAAAAAGGGTGTGGAGAATGTTGTGGCTGACCACTTGTCCAGAATTATCTTGGAGGAATGCCTGGATGGCCCTACAAATGATGCCTTCCCTGATGAGCAATTGTTTGCCATCCAATCCATCGTCCCTTGGTTTGCACACATAGTTAATTATCTGGTTATAGGAAAGATTCCTCCCCACTGGACCAAAATGGATAAAGACCTGTTCTTCTCAAGGGTCAAGTATTTTTTCTGGGAGGAACCTTGCCTATACAAGTACTGTGCCGACTAGATCATCCGACGATGTGTTCCCGAAAGTGATTTCCCCAGTATTCTGGCTAGGTGCCATGAAGATGCCTGTGGAGGCCACTTTAGTGGGAGAAAAAACTACTGACAAAGTCCTGCAGTGTGGTTTTTACTGACCATCCTTATTCAAGGATGCACACACACACTGCAAGGCATGTGTGAGATGTCAGAAATTAGGAGGGCTGTCTAGAAGGAATTCAATGCCATTACAGCCAATCCTTGTTGTAGAACTATTTGATATATGGGGAATCGACTTCATGGGCCCCTTTCTCCCCTCTAATGGTTACCAATTCATCTTAGTGGCAGTGGACTATGTTTCCAAATGGATTGAAGCCATTGCCACAAGAACCAATGATAACCAGGTAGTCCTCAAATTCATTAAGCACAACATTTTCTCAAGATTTGGAACCCCTAGAGCTATTATCAGTGATGGGGGTAGCCACTTCTGCAACAGGAATTTCGCGAGCTTGCTCAAGAGATATTCTGTGACCCATAGGATTGCTACTCCCTACCACCCACAAACAAGTGGGCAAGTTGAAATTTCCAATAGGGAGATTAAGCACATCCTTGAGAAAACAGTTAGGACTGACCGGAAAGATTGGGCTGAGAAACTGGATGATGCACTGTGGGCCTATAGGACTGCCTATAAGACCCCTATCGGAATGTCCCCATTCAGACTAGTCTATGGCAAGGCCTGCCATCTCCCAGTCGAGTTAGAACACAGGGCCTATTGGGCCATTAAGAACTTGAACATGGATCTAACTTCTGCTGGTCAACACAGGTCATTACAACAATCGGAATTGGATGAGCTGCGGATGGATGCTTACGCCAATGCCAGGATCTACAAGGAACGGGCTAAAGCCTTCTTCGACAAAGGCTTGCTGAGGAAAAGCCTCGAACCGGGTGGTAAGGTTTGGTTATTTAACTCCAAACTAAAATTCTTTCCTGGCAAATTAAAATCCAGATGGGATGGCCCCTATATTGTCGTAAATGTTTCCCCATCTGGTGCTGCGGAAGTCCAGGACCCCAAATCTGGGAGGACCTTCAAAGTGAATGGTCAAAGGCTGAAGCCTTGCATTGAACGACCTGCAGATCCTATGTGCACTGATCATTTTCAGGGGACCCCTACATCTACCTGACCTGCAGTTCTGTCCATATTGTACTATATTACTTTAGTTTTTACCTTAAATTTTAGGAAATTCTAGGAGATATGTGGAGTTTGATTTGGTTGTCCTTGCTAATGGTTATGGAGGATCGGTATGACTTCTTCTTCTGTGAATTGCTAATTTGGCCCTCGCGAGTTCCACTCTCTGATTTGGGAAGGCTCGCGCAATTCGCATGGCCCAATTCTTTCGCTATCGCAAGTTTCAGTGCTGCAGAATATCACGCGCACTTCCAACGCTAACTCCCATAATCGCGTGATTCTGGTCTCTCGTGATTCACTTACCCAGCTGCGCGAACCTAATGCATTTGTCATTTCCCACATTGACCGCTGGGACTTGACGTTTCCCAAGTCACTCTCATTTAATGGCGACGACTTGGAAGTTGCTCAACCGGTTCATCTTCCACAATCCCTCGCCTTTAAATACACAGGAAGGCTATGTTCATCTTCACAGCATCCTATCTCACTCTCGCGGTCCTTCCCTATTCCTCATCATGGCAGATGACAAGCCAAACGCACTGCCCAACAAGTTTTACCCGATGTGGTTGGACCCGCCACCCCCCAAAGAGCCAGATCCCCTCCACCCCCCCTCCTTCTCGACCCCTGCACCCTTAATCTTTCTCCCTTTCCCTCTTTCTTTTTGTACTTTTCTTTTCAGCATAATAATATCTTTCTTTTATGATATACTGTCCTGTTTTCTATTGTTGGTTACTTTATTTCTTGTTCTTTTCTGTTATGTTGCAATAACTCTGCTCCACATTGACCTTGAACCAGTGAGGACACTGCTGCTCATAGGTTTGGGGGTATGGCAGACCACCTTAATGGAACAGTTAACATAAGTGCAGCAGACCCATCTGAGCAATATGGAAATGGACCTCTGTCCACTTAAGAATCATAAAATTAAGAAGTTTAAAATTTATGCAAACATTGAACACTATAGACTTCTAATATTCCACATTTCCATAATAATTTCACCAAGGAAACACACGTGTATCTGCACTTAGTGAATCAGTAGAGAGAGAAAAAGGTGAGGACATACTTAAAAGTTCAAAGGATGACCATAACCAGTGAGAATTGGGCCTGCAAAATTTTTCTTTTGAGGAGTAACTTAGGCATTTCTTCTAGTTCTAAGGACTGGCTGAGTCTTTGTGCTCACTAGAAGTTAGGTAACTCCAAGTTGAAACAACTGACAGTACTCATGAGACGTAGGAAAGGATCAAGGCCTCCTCTTGGACAGTTTGAGCCTAAAAAGATCAATCCTAAAGCAACTGCCTTGTCCATACCCCTTTGAGCTTTAAATCCTAAATTTCTTCAAAATACACCTGAGTACTTGAACCTGAACCTATGAACCTGATTCAACCTACCCTCACTCTGAGAATTCAGAAGGTAAAGGAGAAAGAGTTGAAGATGGACTATCTATGGTCAGCATTAGGTGAATGGAGAAGAAGCATCTATTCTGGCAGAATGGTAACTAAGGACATGGTGGCATTTCAGAGAAGCAAAAACAAAATAAAATAAAAAAAAAGAAGAAACCTCCAGCAAAAAGAAACAAAAAAATAATAATGAAGAGGAATAAGAGAGAAGTCAAGAGGAACCTTCATTGGAAAATCAAAATCAAGAAGAGAAAATGATCACTTCAAATCTGAAAATCTCAAAGAAGATGAAGGGAGCTGAATTCAAGAAGGTGAAGTCATGAACCACCTCCTGCACCCACTGAGTTCTCAATTTTTGAACCCCTTTTCAAACCTTCTATTCTTTTTAACCATACTCCATAAGCCACATTTCAACCCAGTTAAAAGCCCGTGTGATCCAAGGATTGAGTGAGATGTCATGTGAAGATAAGGAATTATCCAATCTATGGTGAGAAACTGACAATGATGCCAGCACTTAAGAACTCTGCCTATGCTCATGCTCGCAAACCCAGTTGGGGGATGTAACTGCTCTTGAGCCTGTGAGAAACTGAGCCCCTCAACAAACCTTGATGAGAGTATGCCCTGAAAAGCTTTCTTTTGGGTCTGAACTTGGATGTATTATGTATGACCTTACCCTAATTTTCTGACATAAGGATAAGCTCAGTGCTGACATGCACTTGTGCAGTTTTCTGTGATCCCAAATTATTTGGAAATGTTGTGCTAACATGCAAATTATGCTGTCTAAGTTCCTGTGCAACCAATGAATTAATCTTCTTTTATGCTGATTCATGAGTAGACTAAATCTGATTCCTTAACTGCTCATTGGAAGACATTGCACTTTAGTTAACTATTTCATTGGAGAAGTTTGTTGGTACATATGCTAAATGTATCCATGCTCCCTACGAAAGTGGCATTTAATTTGTAGAGTAGATTTAATGTAGCTTTGCTAAGGGATTAGCAAAGATTAGGTTTGGGGGTGTGTTAAGACCTGAAAAGTACCACTTTTCACCCCTTAACTTAACCTTTGATTAGACCTTTAGACGCCTAATAAACTCGTCTTAAGTATTTTGATCAGGAAATAATCAGTAGTGAAATAAGGCTAAAAATCTTGTTATGGAGCCTGCTTTGGCACCAAATGCCCCTCAGCAAGAATGAACCTGGAAGCCTCGCGCAGATCAGCTGAGCTTCCCAAGGCTTTACAGGCAACCTCTCATGCAGATGAATGACTGGGGAGCTTCAGAAACCCAACTCCGCGCAGCTCTCGTGAAGCTCAAGAATAGAACATAGCGCTCAGTGTCGCGCAGCTCAAAGCAGACCTCTCTCAATCTCGCGAAGGTCGCTTAAGACAGCTTCAGAAGATTTCTCGCATAGCTGTCGCGCAGTTACCGCAGGGTACAATTCTCAGAAGAAGAACGCCTCACGCAGCTCGCGCGCCATTCATGAAAGAAAGCATCCTGGCAAAGGCAAGGCCAAGATCGTAAAGATTGAGTAAGAAAAAGAACCTCGCACAGTTCAGAACTCAAAAGAACCTCGCGAGGTAACTCACGAAGTCCAAGTAAAGAAAAGAGCTCGCGCAGTTCTCGCACTGCTGCCCAGCAAAGACTAATCTACCGCGCGACTGCTTGAATTGCAACCTCGCGACGGTTGAGACTGTGTTTTCTATTCAACCTCGCGAACACCAACCCAGCGAGAGCTCAACTCTCTACCGCGTGACTACCTAAAGAGCAAACCAAGGCAACCTTGCGACGGCTAAAGCTTCATTGTCAAATCATCCTAGCGAAGAGCAATGAGCTACCACGCGAGAAGTATGGGAAACTACAGCTACCTAGCGAGGCTCTGAACCTAAACTTCCATCTCTTCAGCAGGGGGCATTCTGGAAATTTCCAATGATTAGGGCAAGCATTCCCACGCTCAAATCTCCGTGCACATGCCCCGAGGCATCCAAGGATCAGTAGAAAGCCACGTGGCATCGTTAAAATTAGGGTTTCCTAGCCCTAATGCGCCGCCACCCCACTGCTATATATACCCATGCCTAGCTTAGGTTTAGGTATCTAGGAACCTATCTCAGATCGCTTTTCTTTTCTCTTCCTTTTTAGCAGTAAGTAGTTTTTCTTTTCCTTTCTTCTCTCCATAGTCCAACAATTGTTGGCTATGACCTTGCGTATGTATTTGAGTTAGATTAATGGAAATTTTGTAATAGGATTTATACTTTGTGGGATTGCTGTTAATTTGTGAGATGCTCTTGGCAAGGCTGCTGCCTTCTGATCCCCCATTGCCTGGGCTATGTTTCAAAGCAATGGAGGACTGATTTTAAGGGCCACTCAGGTCCAAGTAACCTGTGTGTCTGGGCTATCATGGTCTTCCAGCCTTAGCCCCACTATAGGACCTACTAGATCTGAAATCCTCAAGGGATCCTGAGCTGGTAGCCTGGTGAACATGGTGGTAGCAACGATAATCTTATTTTCTTTTGGGCTCCGTGAGGAGGATAACCTCTGGGATAGTCTGTGACCATTTAAGTGGACAGATTATAGCCTTAGGGTGATTCTAATCCACCGATCCAAGATGGATCCTTCTTCTTTTCACCTGAGCTTGTAGAAGCCTGGTGAGGGATTGCACAGAGGCAGACTCCCCCATATTTGTATAAATCTGCCATCAGATGCCGGATCTGATCTGGTTATAGAGATTGTAGGCTGGTGACTGGACCATTGTAGCCTCTCTCAAGCAGTGGACAGCTGGATCGAAGGTTGTACTCAATCGCTTGCTGGTTCCATGTGTCTGGGCTATCATGGTTTTCCAGCCTTAGCCCCACATATGGAACTTTAGAGGTTGAGGTTCCCTACGGATTCCTGAGCTAGTAGCCTGGATGAAATAGTGCCTGCAATGATTTAATTGTTATGTTCTGACCCATCCCTAGATAATGGCTCCCCTATGAGATAGTCTGTGACCATTCAAGTGGACAGGATATAGCCCTAAGGGTGGAGTCATGGCAGTAGAGATGGGTTGGAGCCTTTCTCCTCAGAGGTGATAATGTAGCCTCTGGACAGGATTTCTATAACATCAGATCTAAATCTGAGTTACAAGAACTCCTCTGATCTTGGCTCAAAAACATATTTCTCACCCTTTTTATAATTATTTTCCACACTCCATCCATCCTCTCAGTCCTTTCTGTAATTTAGTTATTAGAATACTTAGAATAAGTGACCTCAAACTCCCCTCCTTTTAGGACTGCCAGATCTGTAGGCAGTTCTGGAGGGACTACTAGAGACGGCTCCCTTGGAGCCTTTGATCACCTTTCCCTATGGGACAAACTCTTACTTATCAAAACTTGCTACAAAGGACCCTGTATCTTGCAGGTCTAGGATTTCTGAGTTGTGTTGATTCATCCCCTATTTTATTCTGTTTTTGGTTTTTAATTAATTTTCACCACTAACCAATAAGCGAAGCACACTCGAAATCGACAACAGTGCCCTTACCTAGGTAAGGCTCATAGTTTCTGGGTGAACCCATCAACCTTGAGGTTGCTTTAGCATGATTTACCCGAGTGGAGCGAATATTGATGTCGCAACACTTCTTGGGAATGCGTGCCCATTTTTAGAGTAAATTTTTGTGTGTTATTTTCTGAATTTTCCTTTGTTTCGAGGCCTGTAAGCAAAGCTCAAGGAACTCTGTCAATTTTATTCTTGTACAACTCTTTAAGTGGATCAAATGCCAGCTGATACGCCTTAAGGGTTCGTGACCTCTGCCGGGGATAGGTACACCTTGGGGACGTGCATATTCTGGCAGTGAGGTACTCCTGATTCACACGAATCGGAGTACCTTCAGTTGAGAAAAAGCTAAAAAAGATCGGGCTAGGACTAAACATGCATCGAAAGAGATGGTCAACTCTAGCCTCCATCCCCAATGAAATTACATCTAAATATGCACAGACAGACACCCATCAGGGGCGATAAGCAACAAATAGGCATGAACGAAAGCCTCGACCCTAACGTACAATTTACGAGGATAAACGACCATCCTGTGAATATCAAGATGCAAGTGCATACATTCAACAGGGACACCGTGCCTATACAGGTATTAAGCCTGTGTAAAAGGAAATAAAAGGGAATGAGCCCTTCGGTCTGTATGTTTGCACATAGTTTGGTTGGTTGTAATTTCATTTTTGACGGGTCAATTTCAACTGACAATAGACTTTTCAAATGGTCTGAAGTCGGGTGCACTCTTGGTCAATCATAGATCAGAAGGTGGATGATCAGAGCCAAAGCTTGGAAGGTGGGGTCAACCTACTAAGGATTTTAACCACATAATAAAAGGTTGTTATTTCTCCTTCTTTTTTTCTTTTTTCTTCTTTTTTCTTCTTCTTCTTCTTTTTTTTTTCTTTTTTTTTTTGCACATGTTAGTTCGAGACTTCGAGCATGCTCAAACTATTATTATTTTTGCATGTATCCTTAGGCAAACCAACTTGCCATGTTAATACACCTCAAGGACGTGTGCATTCCAGTGATAGGTCCTTGGTTTGCCTGCCGGATCAGGTCCTGACTCTTGGGGATGCGTGGTCTTGGTCTTCAAACAAATTAGACCCCGCTATCCTGTTTAGGGAAGTGGGTTCAGAAGCAAGTTCCTAATGGCTAGGGGTAAACATGGCCAGTATTTCGCCTATCAGATCAGGCATGAGGTGTCCCTGTGTAAAACAGGGTTTGAAAATTTTCGAGTGAACCCGATCGTTTTGAAATGATTTAACACGGTTCTCGGAGTGGGTCAAACAGGCGTTGTGACACTCTTTGAGAACTAGTGTTGTGTTTAAGTTACTTCATATGAACCTCTCTTCTTCCCCTCTTTTTTTAGTTTTAAAAAGAAAGAGTTTTTTTTTTTTGATTTTATGATCTTATGGGGGCACTCAGTGGGTGCTTATAGATCTAGATCCATTTATTGTAGCATGATCCCTTTGGGCCAACTGAAGGGAGTTCAAAGGGCCATTTGGGGATGCGTGCACCATCGCTCGATGGTACGTGGGCTTCTAAGAGGGATCGGGCCTTGATCTAGAGCATACAGAGGGCCCGTTGAGCCACAAAGCCAAAAATGGGCTGGGCATATATAATATATACGCCTGACAAATCTGCAGTGTAAATGGTCGGACGTATATATTTTATACGCCTGACCAAAATCTGGGAGTTTTAAAACTGCCCGAGCCCGAGCACAAAAGGGGCCCTCTCTTCAAATCCCATCTTCTTCCCTCCTTCCTTCTCAAGTCCGGGACAGCCCCTCAGGGTTTTTACATTTGATTTTGCTTGAGTTTTATCGTCGGGAGTTGCGCGTGCCATTCTCCGCCGATTTTTGGATCTATTTCTCCTCCTATTGAAGGTAATCACCAACCCCTCTTTTATCTTTCCTTTGAATTTTGATAATGTTGTTGTTTTTTTTTGTTTTTGGAAATGCTTGATCTTCTTCCTTTTTGTGGCGAAAGATTAATGTATATTTTTTTTTTTCAAGTATATGTGATCCTCACGCCTATGCTCCTCTCTTTTTTTCATTCGTCATTCGTTTTTATTTATTTATTATTATATCATCATCCATCTTTCATCATTCACCCCCCCCCCCTTTTTTTTATTATTATATCATCATCATTTATCATCCATCATCATCATTTTTTTTCTTATTTGTTTCTTTTCTTTCATGACGGATTTGTGCCTTTTTCTTATTTTTTGTTTGCCTTTTTGTTATTTTTATCTTTCTCATTTTTTTTGTTTGAAATGCTTGATATTCTTTCTTTTTGTGGTGTAAGATTAATGCTTTTTTTTTGTATATATGATTCCTTATGCCTATGCTCCTCTTTTTTTCATTTCATTTTTTTTTATATATCATCATCAATCATCATCATTCATTTTTCATTTTTTTTTTATGGATTAGTGCATTTTTTTTTTCTTCCTTTCCCCCTTTTTTTTGTTATTTTTCTCTCTCTTCTTTTTTTTTTTTAGCAGCCCTTTCTTATACCGATGTGTCCCATATTTTCAGATGTCTGGCGACGAAGGGCAAGATCCACAGGAGGGGCCAGAGATGGCCTATGGTCCTCATGGGGAGTAGTTTATCATTTCACAACGCTCCTCTCAACCCTGGTATGAAATGCAAGGTGAAGCCGCTAGTACCGACATCCTCCATTGTCAGCACACCCACATCTCCAATTTTGGGATTACTTACTAGGTAAACAGATGAGCCCTTTTTTCTTTTCCTTTAATTCCTTTATTATACCACTTTGCTCCTATTTGACAGATCCCTTTTGTTTGCAGCCTTTACCACACATCATGTTTCGAGGTGGCAAGTTCGATCTCCAGCGCCTCATGCTCTATCTTCCCCAAGTGGTGAAGGACCTGCTTGCTCAAGCTGGTTTTGGGGATTTTATTTCATGCCCTGCTGTGAGGGCTGACACAGCCTATGTGAAGGCCCTGATAGAACGCTTTCGCCCTGAGACCATGATGTTTCATATGGCCATGGCCGAGATGACCCTTACACCCGCGGACTGGTCCATGATTACTGGGGTTCGCATTGGAGGGGTGCCAGTGACACCTACCCGCACGCCTGATAGGGAGGAGGTGACTCGGCTGATAGGGGCCTACCTAACCTCCGGGAACGTTTGCGGTTCTGAAGTCAAGTTATCCTGGTTGGTTGGTCTGTTTGAACTGCATGAGTTAGTGGATCTGGGCCAACCCGATGCGGTCATTTATCTTGAGCAAGAGCGTGCACTGATGCTAGCCCGTATTTCTCTGTTGTTCCTTTTGGGTAAGACTCTTCTTTTAAATACCAGCAGAGGGCAGGTCTCATTGTCCCTTCTCAGTCTTATGATGAACGGGGACACTGTGCATCGGTTCGATTGGGGTGGTGCTGGTTATGCGGTGCTCATGTCCAGCCTAGTGCGAGTCGTACTTGGGGAGTCCATCTCCGTTGTGGGCTTTTGGCTCGCACTTGAGGTATTTTATCCTTTGGTCTGAGTTTGTTCATCTTTTCCCTTTTATGGCAAATCTATTTTTATCCGCTTGCTTTCTCAGGTTTAGGGGTATCTGTATTTCCAACCTGGTCGTCCTCTGCTTCTATCTGAAGTTCCTACGTTCCCCCTTATGAGCAATTGGCACGCGAACCGCCGTTGGGATGTAGGCATGAAGCATCTGGAGTTAGGGTTGCACTCCCAGTTTGATCTGTTGGTCCCTGAGAAGGTATACCAATTTCTCTCTTTGCAAGTTTGATAGCTCTTTTGTGCTATGGGTTCTGACCAAATGTATATATCCCTCCTCCTTTTTGTTTCTGAGCAGGTCATCCTTGACCCCTATGTCGGATCTCCCTTCTGAAACCTGGCTGCAGTGGGTCCTTCTCATTTTTTGTTAGATCGACGCATCATTTTCTTCTATGGGTCCTGGGCTAGGGCCTATTACCTAGGAGAGAGGGTGGTTCATCAGTACCATCCTCTTTTTGCTGTGCCCCAAGCTCCTCCAGCTGATGTGTTGGCTCCTGAAGGTTCTACCGAAGTGCTTACCGCTCGCTTTCTCCATCATGGGGTCCCCATTGATGACCTTTTTCCGGGGGGATATCAGATGTGGTATGAGTCTCTGCCCTATCATTCTCTGTTGCCCCGATTCGTTCCCGGTGCCAACTTTTTGGCTTTTGGTGGTCCGCAGTCTCAGGTAATGTTCTTTCCTCTTTTTATTAAGCAACCTTCCATGTGATTACCTTGATTGCCCTGCTATTTGAACAAAAATTATTTCTCTCTATAGTTTGGGTAGGGTGACGATTCAGACGAGGGGGATGAGGCAGTTGCTCCTGATGAGGCTATCGGTGCTGGACCTTCAGACCCTTTCGGTGCTGGCGCTTTCGGCAGTTCGCCAACTGAGGTCCAGGGGACTTTTAAGTGCTTGGACGATGCCTTTTTGTCGCGTATGTGTGCCGATGTGGCTGAGAAGGCACGCATATCTGCTGAAGCTATTCGGATCCCACCCCCCTAAGTTGATCCCTGGGGTAACCTCTCCCTTGTTACATTGCTCTTCTGTTTTCTTGGATTATGCCGATGACCTGTGTGACTGACACCTCTCTTTTTTTCTTTTTTTTTTATTTTAATGTGCAGAATTATGAGTCGGCAGTGAACCAAGCCAAATACTATCGCAACATTGTCGGGCTTAGGGAGGCTGAAGTGATGAGTGAATATTGACCGCACCTAATAATTTTCTTATTTGCTTTCTGCTTGTTTCCCTACCTGACGGCCTCTGGTGTGCTTATGCAGCGTGGTCGCGAAAAGGAGTCGCGCTCTCTGCTCGGCCGCATCTCTTAGGCGTGGACTCAGGTGGGGGAGACCCGTACTTTTCAAAGCGCGACCCGACGTTGGAAGAAGTCAAAGGGGGCTACCCAGGACTAGTTTATTTTCTAAAAATTTGAAACAGTGAAACAGTTTAGACTTTGATTTATTGGGGGATATGTAATTTTTTTTTTAAACAACAAGTTTTTTGGATGGTTTTATGATTTTCATGGTTTATATGAATGCTTCGTTAGGCTATCTCTCTGCATTTATGGTTTCCTTTTCCTTGGAATGAAGCGAGCCATAGCCCCTCCAATGATGGGGTTGAGCCCGTATGTGATTCTCCGCATATGACCCACGGATACCGCATCATCGGAGGGTTTCCCATGGGTGTGTGAGCGTGCCCGCCTATGGGCTGCCCCGGGATAAAAAAGTAGGCTAAGCGAAATCTGCTCCTCCCTTGGGGGAAGTAAAAAAGAATGGACCAATGTGAGGGGAGCCACACTTCCCTGCTCTCTTTTTCTTTTTTTTTCAATTGGGCGTATATATTATATACGCCTAGCAAAATATTTGAAATTTTGCCTTGGCAAATATAATATATATGCCTGGCAAGATATCTGACATGTTGCCTTGGCGTATATAATATATACGCCTGGCAAAATATTTAAAATTTTGCCTTGGCGTATATAATATATATGCCTCATATAACTGCGCTCGACGGGTAAACCCGAACCTGGCCCTCTTTGCTTCCCTTTTCACCCGGGCTTGGCCTTTTTGCCCCTCTTTTTTCTTTCTTTTCTCTCTCTTCCTTTTTTTTTTCGAGCGGGTCCGTCGCCCCACATTGGCTGATTTTTATAAAGACCAACTTTGTATGTCCATGGGCTGTTGTGGAATTCCAGTGTGCTGATTTATAATGTAAAAATCAAGAGAAAACAGAGATGGATTCAACACATCTAAAATATCCTAGACCTACAAGATACAGGGTCCTTTGTAGCAATTTTTAAAAGTAAGGGAAAGTCCACAGAGAGGTGATTTGGAATTGAGTAAATCTCCAGATCTGTAAGAGATCTGGCACCCTTGCTATCTCTACTTTAGTTAAAAGACAAGGGTGAAGTTTGGATAGGGTTGTCACTCAAATTAAACTACAATTAAAATGCAAATTGTTTTAGATCGAATCTAGAGCCTCAGATCTTACAGATGGATGGTTTAAAAACTCAAAAAATGGAGAAGAACAGCTTGGAGGTTGTCTTCACTTCAATCAGGTTGAGCTAAGCACATTACAGGGGTTTAAAGAACACAAGTCCCTCGGCTGGCCATAGGCACTGTCCGCAAGCACAACTGTAGGGTATAAATTCCACTTCAAATCATAGGATCCATCTGGCCTTAAGGCTATGATCTGTCCACTTTAATGGTCACAGACCATCCTATAGGCCTTATCGAATCCATGGATTGGAGCAGATAAATCCAATTAAGGCCTGAGCTCAGATTTACCTTAAGGTTATGATCTATCCACTTTAATGGTCACAGACCATCCTATAGATCTACAAAGCTAGAGCCTCAATTAGAATAATTAAAACCACTACAGATGCTGCAATTTCCAGGTCCCAGACGCAGGAAATTACAGGGATCTAAGATCCAGGGAATTCAGATGATATCCAAGAGGTCTACCAGTTAAGTGGGTGAGCTGATCAAGCAACTCCTCTACACAAATCCAGTCGAGCACCAAAAGGAATCAAAAGAGCTTTAGATCTAATTAAAACGTTGAAAATAACATTTACATTGCAAACAAGGTCACTCTTACAATGGAATGCTCTCAGATCTGTAGTCTGTACAGCAATTACCCCAGCAACACTCTTAACCTTACCCAATTACAGATCTAACTCACTCATTGCTGCTCCTAGGGATTTAGCCAACCATGGTTGGGCTAAAGGAGGGAAATGGAATCTCGCTGCAAGCTCTGATCTACAAGAAATTGTTCAGAAATTCAATCCTCCCCCAATGAAAATTGGGGATCTCAATATATTATTTTCTCCTCTATTTTTTCTGCTAAAAATCCCTTCTAGAAGGTTGTCAGAGTTTGTTAGAGTTCTGTTAAAGCACGTGGGTCGGTTAGGGCTTCCTAGGGCATCTTCTAGAATGTCATGTTGGTCACCAAAGTGCCTCAGTTTGCATGCAGTAGGTCACCAAGTCACAACGTGTGCATAACATAGTTTCTGAGAAGTTCAACACACGATTTTGACAGGTTGGAGAAACTTCTGATAAGTTAAAAGGAAGCTTGTAGCCTCTTTCGATAGGTTCCCTGGTCTCTTCAATAGGTTCCGATAGGTTGGGCTTAGATGCTTCAGCTTCACTGCACTTGATCTGGGGCTTTCGATAGGTTGGAAGAGTAATTCGATAGGTTGAGGATTCACATTCTATTGCATCGATCGGATGACCTTTGTTCTTATTGAAAGGTTCAAATCATTCTGTGATAGGTGCTGTCTCAGCACTTCAATTTCGATAGGTTCAAGGAACCTTCCGATAGGTCTCTTTTTTCCCTCAAGCTAGCTTTCGATAGGTTGAATTCTCTTTCTCTTTCAACTGCTCGATAGGTTCTTGGATCCTATCGAATTCTTCACTTCTGCATGAATTCTTCCTTTTTCTGCTTTCTGATCCTCTCGAACCCTTCTCAACTGCATGAATTCCTTCCTTTTAATGCTTTCAGCTTCTATCAAACTCTTCAGGTGACTAATTGATAGGACGTTTTCAACATATTCTCACTTTCTTCACCTTGCCCTGCTGCAGCCACGCGCTCCAAGGGTTCATTGATCTGCTACCCTTTGGTGTGCTATTACTGAGTTCGTCCTGTGCTAAGAGATGGCTCCTTGTTGGGCATTCTTAGTATTTTTCTTCCCTAGTATCTTCTTTTATTGTTGTCTACAAAATACACTTGACAAGGGCTTAGTAGTGTGCTCACTGGTCTATCAATGGTTAGGTTATAGGGTGAAAAGTGGCATTTTTCACCACTTAACACACCCCCAAACCTAAGCTTTGCTAGTCCCTGAGGAAAGGAGAATTCAAAAAATAAAATGCCACTTTCGTAGGGAGCACGGATGCATTTAACACATGCACCAAGCCTTTTAAACCCCTAGGTGATCCCTAGTGGAGGAGTGAAGTCTCCTAAGGGTTTTCAGTGAAGGTACCCACAAACTTCTCCAATGCAGCTTAGTTAATGATAGTGCAACCTGTTAACGCAGAATTTAAGCAAATCAAATAAATTCACATCATGCCCATTCATTAAGGGAAACAGAAAGAACATCCATTTGGAAACATAAAAGTTTGCTGAAATCTCTCCATCATCACTCAGTTTATGTCCAGGCATTGCTTCTGAAATTTATGCATAACTCACCATCAATTTGAGGATCCTACTTAGATACTTCCCCCTTCAACTGGATTTCAGACCCAAGTCTCATCAGGGCTGTTCACTCATCAGTACAGAGAAGAGGGGTAAATCATATCACTCAGCTCAAAAGCGATTCTGACCCTCAAATAGAATTTGCATGCGGGGAGCATAGGCATTGGCTGAATTTCTGACTTTTCCAGCTCTTTTTCACCATAGATTAAGCAGATTCTCATCTCCACATGACAGCTCAATCCACTTTTAGATCAGTAAGGTCTTTTTATTAGGTTGTAATGTGGCTTAGGGATGAGGATTGTGGAGAAACAAAAGGGCTAGGAGGTGATTCATGACTTCACCTTTAATTCAGCACAATTCCATCTACTTTTTGAATTTTCAGAACCAAAGTGGCCAGCTTCTTCTCTTCCTTTCAGTTTTTTGTTTTAATGAAATGACTTCTCTCTCTCATTCTTCTGCTTTTTTTTTTTTTTTTTTTTAAATGTAGTACCACAAATACCACCAACTGCGGTTTTCTTTCTTTCAACCTGATTTAGGACCTTGCTCCTCTAACCTTTCTCCTCCTTCCTCTTCCTGATTTCTCAGATTGAGGGTGAAATGAAATGGGTCAAGAGGTTTTGGGTTTATAATTTCTGGTTTTCATCAAAGAAAATTGGGGCTTTTAAGGCTCAAGTGGTGTGCATCAAGGGCAGTGCAATGGTGGGGAATTTAAGGCCCAAACTATCCAAGATATGGCCTTACTTCATGTCTTCCATGTTCTTAGTGCTGTCAAGTTGCTTCTTCTCAGATTTGCCTAACTTCTAGTGATCCAGATTAGGTCCAGTCAGTCCTCAAAGCAGAATGAATTGCCAAGACACTCTTCAAAGAAGCTTTTCAGGCCCAATTCTCACTGGGTATGGCCTTCCATCCAATTTCTAGAGAGTATCTTCACAGTCTCTTCTCGTTGCTGGATTATCACACATCAAAAACTTCCTGCAAAAATTTTTGACATTTTCTTTATGAAAAATGTTAAAACTTCAGCTTACTTCAGTCGCAAATGGTTTTTAAAATTTTTTCAATAAAAAATTATGAGGTGAATTCATTCTCTTATTGATTAATCCTTTTTAACTTGGCTGCACTAAAATTAACTAGTTTATTGGCCTACATGCCACACCCCAAAACCTAAACTAAACAATGTCCTCACTATTTTTAGCCGAATGGGTTTAGTTGGGCAGACATCCAGAGAAAATAAATTGAACAAGAAATAAATTGGGAAACAACAAGTGAAATGAACAAAACATTTTATTATAAATAATCGCAAAACAAACATGTGGACAACATGTCCTATGGAGAAAAAAAAACGTCCCTCTAGGCTCAGGGATATCCTCAGCCTGCGGTAGGTGGAAGTGGAAGTGCAAGCCAGGGGGGGAAAGAAAAGGAAAAAGAGTGGGATCAAGGGGCTGGGGGTGGGGTGGTGGATGAGGATGAGGATGATGGGGGGAAAGCAGACGGTGACTCGGTCTTCTGCCTCTTCTTCTCCCTCTTTAGGTTTTTCTTTTTCTCCTTGGCGAGGAGTCTCTGGACCTCGTCAAATTCATCCCAGAGAAATTGAAGAGGATCAGGCTCGAGCGGTGGAGGTGGTGGTGGCCAGACTGGGAAGAACTTGATAGGCAAATCTTGAGGTTTGTCGTCTGCCATGAGTGGGGGCTGGAAGAGTTGGGCAGGTTAAGGTGGAATGGATGTGGAAGGACTGAGCGAAGCGAATATTTAAGGGACATGGGCGTCGGAATATGAAACGATGCAATAAAAGTGGCATGGTCTTCGAGGCATGGGAATTGAAAACGAAAGGTTGGAATACAGGGAGTGGTGGTCGCTAGGTGGGAATTTGAGCGTCGAGTGCATGATGGACTAAATTTAGGAGGGAAGATTAAGTTAAGGCGGCATGCACAATAAATGTTGAAGTACTGAGAGAAGGTTAGGTATTCGGGATGTGCACAGGACAAGACTGCCTTATCGATGAGGGTGTGAAAAACGATTTCGATAGGACGATGAGAATGGTGGCGATAGGTCAATGTGTCCTATCGAAGGCTTGACGATCAAAGCTTACAAAAGGTAAAATTTGATAAGATCTCGACAGGTGGAACCTTCCTTTCGATAGGTTGGAGTTTGATGCGAATCGTCATTTCGATAGGTTCCAATAGGTACCCAGAACCTATCGAAGAGTGTCTGTTGCCATATTTAACCTATCGAGAGGTTGGTTTCACCTATCGTCAAGGCTCAGTGCCCCTCAAAATTGTCCAAAATCTTATCGAAATCATCAGCCGTCTTATCGAAGGGTTCTAAAGAAAACAAAGATTGGATAATTGAGTGTAGGGCTCAGTTTCAGCACCCTGAAAATTTTCCTGCTAAGCCAGCCGTCACTATGTTGATACCAATAAATCACATATATTGCATAGGATACAAGCCAAAGTCAGTTATCAACCTGGAGGGTCTTGAAGATCAATACTCTCCTCAGGCTCACAAATCTTGTCCACACACAGTTTGAGCCTCTGGCCATTGACCTTCATGACTCTACCATCTGTAGGGTCCCTGACTTCAACAACTCCAGATGGGGAAACATGCACAACTATGAACTGTGCATCCCATCTGGATTGCAACTTTCCTGGAAAGAATTTTAATCTAGAATTGAAAATCCACACCTTATCGTTGGGTTTGAATTCTTTTTGTAGCAAATGTCTATCGTGGAAGGCTTTGGTCTTCTCTTTGTAGATCTGAGCATTGGTGTATGCTTCCAATCTGAATTTTTCTAAAGCAAAGACAATGGCTAACAGCTCGTTCTCAGTCGTGGTGTAATTCAATTGAGCATCAACCATTGATTTACTAGCATACGCCACCACCCATGGTGCCTTGTCTCTTCTTTGTCCCAAAACAGCCCCCATAGCAAAGTCTGATGCATCACACATCAGCTCAAATGGTAAAGAGAAATAAGGGGCTTGTAGAATAGGGTTGTAGTCAAAGAAGTTTTTAGCTGCTCAAAAGCTGCCAGGCAATCATCATTGAACTCAAAGGGTACCTCTTGGCACAACAGGTGGCACAGAGGTTTGGTGATTTTGCTGAAGTCCTTAATGAATTGCCTATAAAACCCAGCATGGCCCAGAAAAGACTTGACTTGTTTGACAGTTTTGGGATGGTGCAAATGGGAAATCAATTCAATCTTAGCTTGATCAACCTCTATTCCCTTGTGGGAGGCCACATGTCCAAGGACAGTGCCTTGAGTCACCATAAAATGACTCTTTTCCCAACTTAGGACCAGGTTGGTCTCCTCACTCCTCTGCAACACAGAACTGAGATGGTGCAGGCATTAGCCAAAATCATCTCCATAAATGGAGAAATCATCCATGAAGATCTCCAAAAATTTATCAATCATGTCAGAAAAAATGGCATAGATGCATCTTTGGAAAGTGACAAGTGCATTACACAGCCCAAATGGCATCCTCCTGTATACAAAGGTCCCAAATGGGCAAGTGAATGTGGTTTTTTCTTGATCATGGGGGTAGACAGGGACCTGATTGTACCCTGAATATCCATCAAGAAAACAATAATATGCCTTGCTGCCAGCTTGTCCAAGATTTGGTCTATAAAGGGCAGTGGGAAGTGGCACTTGCTGGTTTTTTCATTTAGCTTTCTGTAATTTATGCATACTCTCCAACCAGTGGTCTGTCTGGTTGGAATCAGCCCTCCTAAATTTGCTTCCACAACTGTGATGGCAGATTTCTTGGGTACTACCTGGGTAGGTGCCACCCATTGGGAATCCGAGATAGGGTATATGATGTCAGCATCAAGGAGTTTGACTACCTCTTTCATCACAACTTCCTGCATGTGAGGGTTGAGTTTTCTCTGCATCTCTCTAGAAGGTTTGGCACCTTCCTCAAGATAAATCTTATGCATGCACACAGCAGGATTAATCTCCCTTAAGTCTGCGATGGTCCATCCTATTGCCCTCCTATGCCTTTTTAGCACAACAAGTAGTTCTCTTTCCTGCTCAATGGTGAGGGAAGAAGAAATTATCACAGGTAATTTGTTGTTGTCTCCTAAAAAGGCATATTTCAATGATGACGGGAGTTGCTTTAACTCCACCTCTGGGGGACTGATGAGGGAGGGCAATAGGGGTGTCTTGGAGGGGGGTGGAAGGGGCAGCCAAGCAGGCTTCCATGGATGGAGCTATGCTGGTTCTTCTCTGGAAGAGACAAGTTGCACATGCTCAGTTTCAGAGGTGAAAGTCGTTTCTACCTCTTGTTCCTTCCATACATCAGCTAGGTCATTAGACCATTCCTTACCATGCAACAGCATATTCACATTTTCTTGCACAACCTCATCTATTATGTCGAGAGAAAAACAATCCTCATCAGGATGAGGTTGATTGGCTGCGTTGTAGACATTCAACTTGACCTTCATATTTCCAAATGATACTCCCATTATTCCATACCTGCATTGAATACAAGCGTTAGCTATGGCCAAAAAGGGTCTGCCTAGGATCACAGGTATGGAGGTGGCATTCCTTCCTGGTTCCATATCCAGCACCAAAAAGTCAGCAGGATAAAAGAATTTGTTAACTCCCACCAAAACATCCTCGATTATCCCCACAGGTTTCCTTTCAGATCTGTCGGCCAACTGAATAACAACATGTGTGGGCTTTAATTTGCCTAAGCCCAGCTTCTCATATACTGAATATGAAAGCAAATTTACACTGGCTCTCAGATCTAATAGGGCTTTGTCAATGGTATGGTCCCTAATGATGCAGGCGATGGTGGGGAGTCCTGGGTCTTACAGTTTGGGTGGAGTTACAATGGACAGGACATGCTTGACTTTTTCTGCTGAAAAGACTTTCTTGGATAGGTGTATCCTAGACTGTCTTTTATGGGTGCATAGGTCTTTTAAGAATTTGGCATAGCCTGAGACGTGTTTAATGGCATCAAGTAAAGGCAGATTGATCTTTACTTGTTTGAAAGTCTCCATCATTTCCTCAATTTTACCCTACCCTTTGTCAAAAGGGGAGGGTCCTTGCAATGCCTTGGGAAATGGCAAGTGTGGGGGTGCTCCCTCACTTGCAGCCTTAGCCAATGGGGCTTCTTTCTTTTTGATTTTTTCTTTTCCTTGAGGATCCATATCATCCTCTTTATTGACATTGGGTGGTTCTGTCAAGTCCACCACTAGTGGCCTTTGTTGTGTTCTTGGAAAACTCCTATTATCTCCCTTAAAACTTCTCATAGGTTTACAGCCCACCTAATTGTCCACTAGCCTACCACTCCTCAAAGTTGTCACAGATTTGGCTTCGTCATAGGTGGAGGAAACTTCACCCACTACAAACTGTCTTCGTGGATTATCCTATGGTTGGCTAGGTAACCTTACTCCTTCTCTCCTAGTCAAAGCATCAGACAAGTGACCAAGCTGATCCTCTATCTTTTTGATGCTTTGGTTGTGAGAGTGCACAGTTTGGGTTAAGGTATTCAAGTTCAGTAATGAAGATAGAACTTGTTCCTAAAAATATGGTGCTCTCACAGCTGGAGTAGGTGCAGCTGGCTGCACAGGAGGAGCTACAGGTTGGGCCATGGTTTGCTGATATTGAGGTCTTGGGGCATAACCTTCTCGATAGGGCTGAGCATTTCTGTAGGGCATGGGCTGCAGGGGCTACTGCTGCTGCTGGCTAGGGTATCCATCTTGTCTCCACCTCAGATTGGGATAATTTCTCCATTTATACCCAGCAGCAGGCTGCTGCCCATAGGCTTAAGTTGCAGCCACATACTCTGTTACAAAATCAGGAAATTAGGCAGCCGATGGGCATTCATCTAGGGAGTGAGCAGGGGACTGGCATATAGCACATGCCTCCTCCACTCTAGCGGCCACAGGTGACTGTATTGCTCCCATCAGCCTATCAAATTTCAGAGTTAAGCTGTCCACTTTCCTTTCAAACTCACTGGGCAAACTCACTTCATATATGTTTCCTCTTGAGGTGTTCTCTTTCATCAATTTAGAAGGGTCTAGATCTCTTGCTAAGGCTTCCCTTTGCATAGAGTTTTCACTGATGATGTCAAAGAGTTCCCATGCCTCCTCAGCAATTTTATGGAGGTAGGTGCCACCACAAAAGGCATCTATCATATCTCTACTTTTAGCATCAATTCCCTGGTAAAAGCTTTGAACCAATTGCCATTCAGGGATTTGATGGTGGGAGCATTTCTTGAGGAGTTCCTTAAATCTCTCCCAAGGTTGATGAAAGTCTTCAGTTGGATCTTGGGTAAAAGAGATGATACCGTTCCTCAACTGACTAGTCTTTAACATAGGAAAGAATTTGGCCAAAAACTGACATTAAAGATCACTCCAGGACTGTATACTGTTAGGTGGAAGCAGAGATCACCAGGTCCTGGCTCTGTCCTTTAATGAAAAAGGAAAGAGTCTCATCCTGGTGGCCTCCTCCCCCAAACCTGTGATGTTGAAGGTGGTGCACAGTCCTAATAATTCATCTATATGCTTATAGGGATCCTCCTTGGTCAGGTCATGAAATGAGGGTAACATTTGAATGATGGAAGATTTAATTTCATAGTTTCCTTGAGCAACAGGGAACTGAATGCAGAAGGGGGAATTGTAGACCCCTGGTGCATTGAATTCCTTGAGAGTTTGAGGCTGCTGCTGCTCACCCATTTCGACAGATTCAATTTCAACAGCTGTGGATGTAGTTGGTCTGGTTCTGAGAAGTCTTTCAACCTCTGGATTTAGTGGAATAATCTGAGGTTGCAGAGTTCTCCTGCCAAGCATACAACACTCACAACTGAATGCAGAGTAAATCCTCACACAACAAATAGCAACAACACAATTTATTAACTAATCTAAAAATCAGCAGAAAATAAACAGGGGAGAAGGGATGCAAACTAGAGAGCAGCCTCCAGCACAGCTCTCCTCTCACTCTATACTCAAATTTGATGAAATGGACACAAAAAAAATACTGAAAAATAGCAAAACTCACAAATGCAGTTAGTAGAATCAAGCACACAGTTACAGATTTATAAAACAAAACTAGATCTATCAAATTCACAAACACCTCCCCGGCAGCAGCGCCAAAAACTTGTTGTGGAATTCTAGTGTGGTAATTTATGATGTAAAAATCAAGAGAAAATAGAGATGGATTTAGCACATCTAAAATATCCTAGACCTGCAAGATATAGGATCCTCTGTAGCACGTTTTAAAAGTAAGGGAAAGTCAACAGAGAGGTGATTTGGAATTCAGTAAATCTCCATATCTGCAAGAGATTTGGCACCCTAGCTATCTCTACTTTAGTTAAAAGACAAGGGCGAAGTTTGGATAGGGTTGTCACTCAAATTAAACTACAATTAAAATGCAAATTTTTTTAGATCAAATTTGGAGCCTCAGATCTTGCAGATTGATGGTTTAAAAACTCAGAAAATGAAGAAGAGCAGCTTGGAGGTTGTCTTCACTGCAATCAGGTTGAGCTAAGCACATTACAGGGGTTTAAAAGCACACAAGTCCCTCGGCTGGCCACAGGCACTGTCCGAATGCATAGCTGCAGGGTATAAATTCTACTTCAAATCACAGGATCCACCTGGCCTTAAGGCTATGATCTGTCCACTTTAATGGTCACAGACCATCCTATAGGCTTTATCGAATCCATGGATTGCAGCAGATAAATCTAATTAAGGCCTGAGCTTAGATTTACCTTAAGGTTATGATTTGTCCACTTTAATGGTCACAGACCATCCTAGAGATCTCCTGCAAAGCCAGAGCCTCAATTAGAACAATTAAAATCACTATAGATGCGGCAATTTCTAGGTCACAGACGCAGGAAATTATAGGGATCTCAGACCCAGGAAATTCAGATGATATCCAAGAGATCTACCAGTTAAGTGGGTGAGCTGATCAAGCAACTCCTCTACACAAATCCGATCAAGCACCAAAAGGAATCTAAAGAGCTTTAGATCTAATTAAAACATTGAAAACAACATTTACATTACAAACAAGGTCACTCTTACAATGGAATGCTCTCCGATTTGTAGTCTGTGCAGCAATTAACCCCAACAACACTCTTAACCTTACCAAATTACAGATCTAACTCACTCCTTGCTGCTCCTAGGGATTTAGCCAACCATGGTTGCGCTAAAAAAGGGAAATGGAATCTCCCTGCAAGCTCTGATCTCTGGAAATTTTTTAGAAATTTGATCCTCCCACAATGACAATTGGGAATCTCAATATATAGTTTTCTCCTCTATTTTTCCTGCCAAAAATCCCTTCTAGAAGGTTGTCAGAGTTTGTTAGAGTTCTATTAAAGCACGTGGGTAGGTTAGGGCTTCCTAGGGCATCTTCTAGAACGTCGCGTCGGTCACTAAAGTGCCTCGATTTGCGTACAGCAGGTCACCAAGTCACAGCGTGTGCATAACATAGTTTTTGAGAAGTTCAGCACACGATTTCGACAGGTTGGAGAAGCTTTCGACAGGTTAAAAGTAAGCTTGTAGCCTCTTTCGATAGGTTCCCTGGTCTCTTCGATAGGTTCCGATAGGTTGGGCTTAGATGCTTCAGCTTCACTACACTTGATCTGGGGCTTTCGACAGGTTGGAAGAGTAATTTGATAGGTTGAGGATTCACAATCTATTGCTTCGATCGGAACAAAGGTCATTCAATCGGAACAAAGGTCAGCACTTCGATTTCGATAGGTTCAGTGGACCATTCGATAGGTTCAGTGGACCATTCGATAGGTTCAAGGAACCTTTTGATAGGTCTCTTTTTTCTCTCAAGCAAGCTTTTGATAGGTTGAATTTACTTTCTCTTTCAACTGCTCGATAGGTTCTTGGATCCTATCGAATTCTTCACTTCTTCACAAATTCTTCCTTTTTCTGCTTTCTGATCCTCTCGAACCCTTCTCAACTGCATGAATTCCTTCTTTTCAATGCTTTCAGCTCCTATCGAACTCTTCAGGTGACCAATCGATAGGACGTTTTCAACATATTCTCACTTTCTTCACCTTGCCTTACTGCAGCCATGCACTCCAAGGGTTCAATGATGTGCTACCCTTTGGTGTGCTAATGCTGAGTTCGTCCCGTGCTGAGAGATGGCTCCTTGTTGGGCATTCTTGAGTGCTTTTCTTCCCTCGTATCTTCTATTATTATTGTCTACAAAATACACTTGACAAGGGCTTAGTAATGTGCTCACAGGTCTATCAATGGTTAGGTTATAGGGTGAAAAGTGGCATTTTTCACCACTTAACATGGACCCGCTTCCTAAGAAAGGCCTAAGTTCTCATACAGAGTCTGGGGCTAGTATACTTGCCTGTTTGGACTCGGGGCCCAATTTTTTGCATAAGTGGTGTGACAGCTTGGCTGAGGGTGAGCTCGCTGTTCTGGATCGCCTCGGGTCATCCCGCCTTTCCTCCCTCCTTGTTATTCCTCTGTTGCCTAATCTCTTACAAGCGGCTTTGGCGTCGTGGCACCATAGGGCCCACGTCTTCAGATTTGGGTCTAAGGAGCTTACCCCAACCTTGGAAGAGCTAGCCGCTATTACAAGCTTGAGGATGCATCGGGGACTTGCCAAAGTAGTGCCCAAATCGAGGTATGCCAAGGCAGTCCCCGCGGTTCTCGGTTTCAAAAAGGGTGGGTATGAGGAGGGCTTCGCCAGGGGGCCCTCCAGGTGCTCGGTGAAATTCCTGAGAGAACTTTTCGGTGACTCGAGTCTCCGAAAGTTTCCTATCTGAGATCCTTTCAATGTAAAGGCCTTTGCCCTTTATTTGCTGTTGAAAGTTCTCTTCTTTACTGGCGGCGAGACATTTTCCCTCGGGTTATGCAATGTCTTGACTGAATTGGAGGGAGGTCGTTCACTAGTGCACCTGGTCCTGGCTGAGATGTATCGGGGTCTGGATGCTTTGGCCTCGGGTCGGGTCAGGATCCTTAGAGGGAGTCCACTCCTTACTCAGATTTGGCTAGGAGAGCATTTGGCTATCGTGGGGCTCGTGCCGAGATTTTTCTTGGTGAGAGGGGATGTGGCTCGGGGCTTTCTGACCCGATGCTCGAGATTGCCCGACGGGAGAATCGAGGAACTGAGCCGGTGGCTATCTGACGCAAAGTTGATCTGGCAACTTCCCTGGATGGACGGCACCTCTCCAATTGTCCGCCCTCGGGATTGTGAGGCTATCACTCTTTTGGGGTTGATTGGTAGTACCTAATATTTCCCATCTCAGGTGCTCCGTCAATTCGGATATACCCAACACATGTTGTACGCTGTGAGGCCACCCTTGTGCTCTCTGATACTCTCTCGGGGTTCTCTCATTGACCTAGACCGCATAGCAGCCCTCTGGGAGAC
The DNA here is from genome assembly GCA_021018995.1 of Chloranthus sessilifolius. Taxonomy (NCBI): domain Eukaryota; kingdom Viridiplantae; phylum Streptophyta; class Magnoliopsida; order Chloranthales; family Chloranthaceae; genus Chloranthus; species Chloranthus sessilifolius. Next base: position 49,862,766 of record CM037596.1, read on the forward strand.
CCGCCAACTGGTGCACATGTGTAACTTAGTTCAGGGGGGCGCTCTCTCTTCTGATAACAAGGTTTGGCTGGCATCCAAGGTCTTACCTACCCCTAGCTCGGTTTCGGTAGATGTGATAGAGACGGGGCCCTCATCATACAAGGAAACGATATTCCAGACTAGGATTGAGTCTCTTTCTATGGAGAGGTTGGCTTTGACTGAGGCTTTAGAGAAGGAAAGGGCCAGAGCTGAGAATGCGGAGGTGAGAGCTGCTACGGCCGAGAGTGAGGTTCTTCGGTTCACTGGGCTTTTGACTGAGTCTCACAGTGTAGCTGATGCTTCGCGGAGGCGGCAGAAGCGTCTTCATGGTAGGTGGTTGTCTAATCGAAATGCCCGTGAGGACTCTCTTCTTGCAGAGATCAGTGCTTTGAAGAGTGGTCCCTGTCCCTAACCTGTTCCTGCACATACCATAGATCATATACACAGAGGGGGGGCTGCTGCCCCTTAACAGAGATCTCTTTCCTTTTTTGGGTTGTTTCTTTTTTGTTTGTTTTTTTTTTTTTTATACTTGCACAGAAGGCAGAAAGTAGAAAGTATGTCATGTTGTTATCTTTTTGGGGCGTGACACTTCATACGTAACACTGTAAGAAAAGAAATGAAATCTGCTATATATACATATATATATATATATATATATATATATATATATATATATATATATATATATTTTGGTGTTTGAATTTTCTTTCATATGTCTCGTAATGTAAGGCTTTTTATGAAAAAGGAAAATCTATTATCTTACTTGAAAATTTTCTCCTACACAGTGTGAGGCTTTTTATAGAAAAGGAAAATCTATTATCTTTTTTGAAAATTTTCTCCTACACAATGTGAGGCTCTTTTATGGAAAAGAAAAATCTATTATCTTTTTTGAAATTTTCTCCTACACAGTGTGAGGCTTTTTATGGAAAAGGGAAATCTATTATCTTTTTTTTTTAAATTTATCTCCTACGCAGTGTGAGGCTTTTTATGGAAAAGGGAAATTTATTATCTTTTTTTAAAAACTTTCTCCTACACAGTGTGAGGCTTTTTATGGAAAAGGGAAATCTATTATCTTTTTTGAAACTTTTCTCCTACACAGTGTGAGGCTTTTTATGGAAAAGGAAAATCTATTATCTTTTTAAAAAAAATTCTCCTTTGCTCCTCCTTTTTGTGATGTCGGTATTTTCAAGGCCAACTGGTGGGTCCTTTTTTGAGCATGGTCGAACCCTGTTTATGAGGCTCCAGCTTTTCTTTTCAAACATGGATAGGTCAGCTTCCCCATGATTGATTGGTCTTCTGCCTTTACCTTTGGTCATGTGTCAGATGACCCGGTAGAGACGACATACTTGATCGGGATCTGATCCATTTTTTGACATGAGCGGCCCAGCAAAGGGGAGAAGAGGCTCACGGGGTCCAGATTAAAATAGGCGGGCCAGAACAGATTCTCTCCCAATCTTTCTTTTCTTGACATTCTTGCTCATAGCGCCTAAGACGGGTTTTCGCGATGCCTGTCCTCCCTATTTTTACCCGTAGCGCCCTTGCGGGTTTTCACTAGTCCATGGGTTCGCTCTCTTACCCCAGGTGCCTTTTCAGATTTTCACCTGGTCCGCGTGAGTTCGCTGTTTTTACCCACGGTGCCCTTGCGGGTTTTCACCACGTCCATCTTGCTTTGAACTCAAAATAATTTTTTCTTATTTTATCTTATCTTTCCTTTTTTTTTTTAAAGGACCAGAAAGCCACGACATGGACACTGATTCCGTCATAACTGGCTGAATGAGGTTCTGGTGTCGTCCCACGACTCGGCTCATGTTGATTTAACAGATATTATGACTGCTTGCGAACCTACAAAGAGGGCTTCCTTCAGGGTGTAGTTTGGCCATGGGTTAGGTTAGGATTTGAAGGTATGCTGGGTTAAAAAGGTTTCCTTGATACGGCTTCAGTTTTCTCAAAATACTTTCTTCCTTGGGGGTTTCTACTGTACATGCCCTATGATTCTTCTACATACATTTTTTTTGTTATTCTTTTTTCTTTTTTTCTATTTAAGGCAATCTCTTTTTGAGATTTTGCTTTTTCAATTTTTTTTGGATTTGATAGTAACTTTATACACATGCGTCTTTTCTCCCTCTTGTTTTTTTGGTATATGTACACGTATATTTTTTTTTTGGGGAATGAGTTTATTGAAAGAAAGGCCCAGGCCCAAATGGGGTGGCAAAGGATATCATCATTTTTAAGGGTGTTTTTTGGCTACTGTGCTTGGGATGATGGCCTCTTTTGGGTGGTTCTTAAGCAGTCACGTATCTGTTTCATCAATACTTACCTTATCACGATAGACTAAGAGTAGAACCGTCAGACGTATCCACCGTTGATGGGCTCAGGAAGATGATCTTCGTCCATGGTGGCGAGGCAGATGGCGTATCCCGACAACACTTCTCGAATGATGTAAGGTCCTTCCCAGCTCGGCTTAAACTTTCCTCTTAGATCGGCATGGAGGGAAGGAAGATTTTTAGCACAGTGTCTCCTACCTTTAGATCTCGACCGCAGACACATTTAGTGTAAGCGCATGCGATTCTCCCCTGGTAAGTTTGAGTGTGACACAAGGTTAGGAGTCTCTTCTCATCCAATAAGTTTAATTCTTCAAAGTGAGATCTTTCTCTCTCTGCTTCGGGTAAGCCTAATTCCATGAGGATTCAGAGCGAGGGCAGTTCAACCTCTACCGGGAGGACGACCTCGGTTCCATACACAAGGGAGAACGGTGTTGCCCCTGTAGCGGTGTGGATAGATATTCTATAGGCCCAAAGCGCGAAGGGTAAGTGCTTACTCTAATCTCTGTAAGTGACTACCATCTTCTCCAGAATGCAGATCAGAGTATTATTGGCCGCCTCTACGGCTTCGTTCGTCTGAGGCCTATATGGGGATGATCGATGATGCTTGATCCGAAACTACTCACACAAGGCCTGGATGCGCCTATTAGCGAAATTAGTGCCATTATCAGTGATGATATCCTTGGGCACGCCGAATCTGTAAATGATGTTGTTCTTGATGAACTTCTCAACGTGACTGGCCGTGATGTTGGCATATGACGCCGCTTCTATCCACTTGGTGAAGTATTCAATGGCGACAAGGATGAGCCGATGTCTATTTGATGCCTTCGAATTAATCATTCCGACAACGTCAAGGCCCCAGGTAGCAAATGGCCAAGGAGTGGTCATGTAGTGAAGATCAATTGCAGAAGTGTGTATCAGACTGGAGTGTTCTTGACACTTGTAGCATTTCTGGACATGTTTGCAGCAATCCGATTCTATGGTGGTCCAAATGTATCCCTGCCATAGGATTTTCTTAGCAAGCATGTGACCGCTGACCTGGACACCGCATACTCCCTCATGGATTTCCTTCATAATATTGACCACTTCAGTTTTAGTGAGGCACCTGAGTAAGATGTTATTATATGATCGCTTATAGAAGCATTCCCCGCAAATGACGTATCGCACCACTAAAACATTGAATGGTTCGTCGATCTGTCTTGGATGTACCTTTCGGGAAAGTTAGGGTCTCGAGGAAATTCTTGATATCTAAGAACCAAGGTGGCTCATCATCAGGCTTTGTAGGTTCCTCAATTTGGAGGCAAAAGGCTGGCTCATTCCTCTGCTCAATCATGATCGACTTCATCTCAACACCATAGGGGATTTCAATCATTGACACCAAAGTTGCTAATGCGTCGGCAAAGCGATTCCTTATTCGGGGAACATATGAGAGAGTCACATCTCAGAAGCAAGCTATCAGATCCTCGAGGTGTTCATGATAGGGGATTAGTTTCTCATCTTTCATCTTCCAGTCACCATTCATCTGACATATGATTAACTGTGAATCGCCAAAAATTTGAAGGTGAGTTACATTCAGATCGAGAGCTGCCTGTAGACTAGTAGCGCAAGCTTCGTACTCAGACATATTGTTAGTGCAGGGGAAGTTGAGCTTGACAGAGACCAGTACATGGGATCCTTTTGGTGAAATTAGGATGCCGCCAACTCCTTGGCCCTTGACATGTGATTCCCCATCAAAGTGCATTACCCAGGATTCCTCTGTTTCCTCTGTATCCTCTTCTTTCATGAACATGATGTCCCCATTGGGGAATTCAGTCTTTCGAGGCTCATAGTCAGGCAGAGGGTTCTCAGCAAGGTGATCAACAAGCGCCTGCCCCTTGATCAATTTCTGAGTGATGCACGTGATGTCGAATTCAGATAATAAAAGTTGTCATCGTGCAGTTCGGCCAATGAGAGCAGGTTTCTCGAACAGGTACTTCAACAGATCCATTCGTGCTAGAAGTAGAACGACTTGGGATAACAGGTAGTGTCTAAGTCTTTGAGTAGCCCACACGAGCGCTAAGCATGCCTTCTCCAGATGAGAATAGCGCGTCTCATAATCAGTTAACTTCTTGCTCAGGTAGTAGATGGCCTGCTCTCTTCTTCCTGTCTCATCATGCTGTCCTAACACACAGCCCATGGAAAACTCTGTTGTGGACAGGTACATTATCAGGGGTCTACCAGGTACAGGTGGTACTAAAGCTGGAGGATTTAGGAGGTAACCCTTGATCTTGTCAAATGCAGCTTGGCAGTCATCACTCCACTCAACTGGTGAATCCTTTCTTAGTAGTTTGAAGATTGGTGCACATATCGGAGTTAATTGTGCAATGAACCGATTGATGTACTGGATTTTGACTAAAAAGCCTTCGACCTCCTTCTCTGTAGACGGTGGTGGCATTTCAGTGATGGCCTTGATCTTGGTCGGATCGACCTCAATCCCTCTCCTACTAACAATAAAGCCTAAGAGTTTTCCTAACATAGCATCGAACACACACTTTTGGGGATTCAACCGCAACCTGTACTTTCTCAACCTCTCAAACAGCTTCTGAAGGTTTACCAAGTGGTCATCCCTTTTCAGTGATTTCACAATCATATCATCGACATACACTTCGATCTCTCGGTGCATCATGTCATGGAATAGGGTCGTCATTGCTCTCTGTTAGGTTGCCCCAGCATTCTTGAGCCCGAATGGCATCACCTGTAGCAGAAGGTACCCCAGGGAGTGATGAATGCAGTCTCTTCTAGGTTGGCCTCTGCCATCTTAATCTGATTGTAGCTCGAGATTCCGTCCATGAATGACCACATTCCATGCTTAGCAATTTTATTGACCAAGATATTGATGTGTGGCAATGGGTAATCGTCCTTAGGGCTTGCCTTGGTTAGATTTCAGAAATCAATGCACATTCGAATCTTCCCATCCTTCTTTGGTACGGGGATGATATTGGCCAGCCATTGTGGGTACTTGGATACCATGAGGAAACCCACGTCATACTGCTTAATGACCTCGTCCTTCACCTTCAACATCCATTCAGGTCGGAGGCGTCTCAACTTCTGTTTAACCGGCTTAATATCAGGGTAGAGTGGCAGCTCATGCTCAACCAGATCGGTATCCAAACCAGGCATGTCTTTATACGACCATGTGAAGACGTCTTGGTATGACCAAAGGAAGTCTATCATACCCTTTCTCTCCGCAGGGGACAGCGATATACTGATTTTGGTGATTCTAGGAGCCTCTTTAGTGCCCAAATTGACATCCTCCGTCTCTTCGACGATCGGGGTAGGGCCATTCTCAAAATTGTCAAATTGTTGGAAGAGCTCATTGGGGAGCTCATCGATTTGACCTTCCTCATCTAGACTTGTGACTCCTACCTATTCTTATATTTCTACAGGAAAGGGGTTAGCTTCACATGGGACGGGTATCACGACATCATTTTTAATTTTATTGGAAATTTTAAAGGACTATTTTTGGAATTTCTATTTTTTCTATTTTTATAGTTTTTTGCAATTTTTCGGAGGTTAGCCCCTGGCGAGGTGGATCTCTATATATACTGGGTAGAGTGTCCCAGAGGCTAACCTCACTTCTTACAGGTTGTTTTTTTTTGGAGAGCCGGTGCCATATTCATGGCTTTTTGCAGCTCCCAGGAGTTGGGGCAAAGATGCCTAACTACTTACCTGCGAGGCTTGGCCTTTACCTCTTTGGTTGGAAGCAGCATCGGTAGGCTTTTGCAGTTCCTCCCTTAGCATGTTTATAGAGGGATCCTCTGGGACCCTGTCCTCTATGGTTAGGATGGGCCCAAAGTGGCTGGTGCTAGAGTGACAGGTGGGCCAGGGGACTTCCTCCTCAAATAAGGAGAGGGCAGCTAAGTCCACCTCGAGGTCTGGGGGGTGATGTAAGGGTTGGTGGGATGGGCGAAAATAGGCTTGTGCGGGGTTACCCTCGTCTCCCCGTTCAGATCAATTTTTACCACCCCAGCGCTCACAAAGGTTTGACGGATGTAGGGCCGGGCGAGAGTTTCTTCTTCTAGGTTCATTCCTCTGGCTCTGGCGGCTGTTGCGGCTCTTATCTTTTCGTTGGCCTCTCTGACTTCTTCTTCAACGAGCTTGTAGCCCAAGCCAAATTTGGTTTGCTGCCCCTTGGCCCTGACGGGGTCTCTTCTTCCTTAAAGGCGCGGGCCCAACTCTTTTCCTTTTTGGTGGCCCCATTTATGAAGCATGAACACAGCTGCATCCATACCTACCCCAAATTTGGCAAGGGTTTTTCCAGGTGACCCGAGGGTAATGGTTGAAAAGTCATACTCAAATCGATGGAGATCGGTGTCATCTGCTACATGCGGCATGTTAAGCACCTTTGGATTCTCATTATGCAGAGCGCTCCTCTCCCTGTCTTCTCTGCTCTCACCTATGATGGTGATGATTTTTTTGCCTAAGATGAATCGGAGTTTTTGGTGTAGAGTTGATGGTATTACCCCGATCTCATGTAGCCATGGCCGGCCCAATAGTAGATTAAACATAGACTTGATGTCCATCACCTGAAAGGGGACAGTGAAGGTTTGCGGCCTGATGATCAGGTTGAGGTCTACTTCTCCTATGATTTTTCTCCTGGTGTTATCGAATCCCCTGGCGCTTGTTATGGATGGCCGGAAGGTGTTGGGGTTCGCACCAATTTTGATTGTCGTCCTTAGAGGGCATACGTTCTGTGCCGACCCATTGTCTATTAAGACCAACGGCACCACCAGGTTCCCCATTTCCACTGTTATATTCAGGGGCTTAGAGTGGTTGTTCCCCTCCAGCGGTAGATCCGCATCAGTAAATGAGATGGCTTTTGGGGCCAATACTTGCCTGATTATTTCTCCCACCTCATCTGGGGTTACGTGGGCAGAAACATGTGCGTCTTTGAGTGCTCCCATTAAGGCTTGAAAGTGGAGTGGGGATGTGATTAACAAATTCCACACAGTAATATGTGTGGGTGTTCTCTTGACCTGTGTCTCCAACACGTGCTCTTTGGCCATTTTCTCAAAGGGGTTCCCTGCAGCCTACTCTTTCTTCTTCTCTTCTCCTCTGACGGCCCCCGATACTTCTAGCTGTGTAGAAATCCTACCAAATCGGGTAATAAATTCAACAGTCTCCTCTTGATTGCAACCAGCATTCATGTCCGTCTATTCATAGCTTAATAGTACTTAATGCGGGTCATAGGTAGGTTTCGGGATGAGGAACAGAGTGCATGGTGATTCTGGGATGATTGGGCTGAGTATGTCGGATTCTCGGGACCGACCAGGTTGACTCCATTAGGGGCATATTCATGTACTACCTGGGTGTGGTAAGACACTTGGTGATTGAGAGCGGGTGATAAGGGGAGTGGGTGAGGGGTAGTTTGTTTTGGTGGGGGTGGAGTTGGATTGGGGGCAAAATAGCGAAGGGATGGTGGGGGTGTGACTGGGATGGAGTGACTGGGAGGCGTCGGAGGTGCGGGTGGAGCGGGGTGATAGGGATATGAAGGGTTTGGATATGGGGTGGCATGGTGGGGCAATGATGAGTTTGTGGATAAAATGGGATAGATTGGGGATGATGGAGTTGTGCATGGAGCGGGGTGATTGGGATATGACGGGGTAGTGGATGGAGCAGGGGGTATGGATATGAAGGGTTTGTATATGGGGTGGCATGGTGGGGCGATGATGGGTTCAAGGATGAAACAGGGTGAATTGGGGATGATGAAGTTGTGCATTGGGCAAGATGATTTGGAGATGGCGGGGTGGTATACTGGGTGGTGGGATATGGGAGTGTGTACGAGATGCATAATTTGGGGATGGCGGAGTTGTGTATTGAGTGGAGAGATTCAGGGGTGTGTATGGGGTAGGGCAATACAATCAGTTAGTCTTGCCTATGTGCAACTACCTCAGTTTTGAAGTTTCCAAAACTATCCCTGTTGTCCCTTAATATTTGTAGTTGCACTCCTCAAATAATTGCACCCAACCTACTGAGACTGCCCCAAATAAACATTCTATTGGCTGCCCCAAAATACCTCTGCTGCCATTATTTCCAAACAGCCCAAAATGGAACATCAGCTGGATTAATTATAGAAATGTGGGCTGATGAAGGTTCACATTGGCAGCTTCATTAGAACTCTGCAACTTTGGCATTGAGGTTGAGAAGATGAAGTGCAACACCTTCAGGTAAGGTGTCGTGAGGATGATGAAGGTGGGTTGGCACATCTCGACAGGTTTGTAGGTGCAAGTTGTTGTTCTTGAGAGGTTGGCTGCACTTCAAATGTCGAAAGGATGCATGGCTAAGAAGGTGTCAATAGATTCAAATCTTTAAGTGGTCGACAAGATGGAGAAGAAGGCTGAAGCTCAATCTATTTGACAAGTTTGATTGGAGCTTTAATGAGCAGCTGAAGATATTGAGAGGATGGGATGTGTGCAGCCACAAGCTGTCGACAGGTTTTGTAGTTAACTGAAGCATCTTCTCGAGAGGATGGAGCTGCATGTCAACATGGTGGTCGACAGGTTTCTTGGGAACTGATCTGCTCGATAGGTTTAGAAGGTGGGGACTACAATGGAGTTGTCGAAAGGATTGAGGGCTACAGGTCATGAGGTTGGAAAGGTGGGGCTACAGCAAGGTGTCGACAAGTTCTACATGTGAGGTTGGGAGTTACATATTGAGAGGATTCAAGTCTGCACATCCAACTAGCTGTTGACAGGTTTTGGTGGGGATTGCTGCTACAGTCGATAGGATGGATGGAAGGGTGGTGTTGCTCGACAAGAGTGGCTGTATGGGGCTGCTAAGCTGTCAAGAAGATGCTAAACACATTCCATCCCTCTGTGAGGTTGGCTGAACCTCAAGACTGCATTTCGACAAGTACAATGGGAGGTTCATCCAATCGAGAAGTTCAAATGAGCTGTTGTTGCTTTTCCAATTGTGCTATCTTTATTTGTTGGTGGTAAAAGTAATTTAAAATCAAAGTAAAATAGGGGATGGAATCAGCACAACTGAGAAATCCTAGACCTGCAAGATACAGGGTCCATTTGTAGTAAGTTTTGATAAGTAAGAGTTTGTCCCACAGGGAAAAGGTGATCTACAGCTCCAAGGGAGCCATCTCTAGTAGTCCCTCCAGATCTGACAACAGATCTGGCAGTCCTAAAAGGAGGGGAGTTTAGGGTCACTTATTCTAAGTATCCTAAGGTAGCGTAATGAATTAACTACAGAAAGGGTTGAGAAGATGGATGGAGTGTGGGAAAATAAATATAAAAGGATGAGAAGTATGCTATTGAGTTCAGATCTGCTGGAATTTATGACTCAGATCCAAGTCTGCTGTTATAGAAATCTTGTCCAATGGCTACATTATCACCAAAGAGGAGAAAGAATCCAACTCATCCCTGTGCCATGATCCAATCCCTTAATGTTATAACCTGTCCACTTAAATGGTCACAGACTATCCCATAGGGGAACCACAATCCAGAGATGGGTCAAAGCAAGTTAATCATTGTAGGCACTACTTCATCCAGACTACAAGTTCAAGAATCCATAGGGAACCTCAACCTCTAAAGCTTTATGTGTGGGGCTAAGGCTGTATAGGACCATGATAGCCCAGACACATAGAACCAGCAAGATATTGAGTACCACCTTAGATCTAGCTATCCATTGCTTGAGTGGGACTATAATGCTCCAGTCATAAGCCTAGATCTCCATAACCAGATCAGATCTAACATCTAATGGTGGGTCTACACTAATATAGGGGAGTCTGTTTCTGTACAATCTCCTACCAGGCTACAAGCTCAGGCTCAGAGAAGAAGGATCCATTTTGGATCGGCGGATTGGATTCACCCTAAGGCTATAACCTGTCCACTTGAATGGACACAGACTATCCCAAGGCTATCCTCCTCACGGAGCCCGAAACAAAACAAGAACATTACTGCCACCATCATGGTCACAAGGCTACCAGCTCAGGCTTCCATGGGAATTTCAGATCTAGTGGGTCCTGTGGTGGGGGTAAGGCTGTATCGGACCATAATAGCCCAGACACACAGGTCACTTGGATCTGAATAGGTCCTTAGAATCAGTCCTCCATTGCTTTGAATCATACAAAGCAATGGCGGATCACAAGGCAACAGCCTTGCACAGAACAGCTCACAAACACACGAATCCCATAAAAGTACAACACCCAATCACAAATTCCATTAATCTAATCTCAATAAACATACATAGGCATGGCCAGCAAGTGCTGGGCCATGGAGAGAAGGAAAAAGAAAAAGGAAAACTACTTACAACTACAGAAGAATAGAAAAGAAGATCTCAGATCACGTATCAGTGATAAGGTCTGAGCTCTTCCGGGCATCGAAGTTTAAAAAAAAAAGGTTCTCCTTAAACCTAAACCAGGCTTAGGTTTATATAGCCGTGGGTGTGGCGGCGCATTAGGGTTAAGAAACCCTAATTTAAGTGATGCCACGTGGCCTATTAATGATCCTTGGATACCTCGGGGCACGTGCATGAAGATTTGAGCATGGGAGTGCATGCCCTAATCGCTAGAAATCCCGAGAATATCCTCTACAGAATAATGGAAGTTGGAGTTCAGAGCTTCGCCAAGTTGCAATCGATTCCCAGACTTGTGGCGTGGTAGCACTGACTTCGCATGGATGAGTTTGCATTAAAACTTCAGGCGTCTCGGGGTTGCAGCTTCTTAATGCTTTGAGCAGTCGTGAGGTAGATAGTTAAGCTCTCACTGGATTGGGCTTCGCTCAGTTGGATTGCTACTTGTGAATAGCACGAGAACTGCATGAGCATTCCATTTCATAATAAATCTTCGCAAGGATAACTCTGGCTTCGCGAGGCTGCTTTCTTCCTGAACAGCGCGAGAATTGCGTGAGAAGTTCACTTCTTAATGGAACTTCGTGAGGATCCTCACGATAGGTTTGAGGCTTTTTTGAACTGCACGACAGGTTCTCTTGACATTTGCATCCCGTGGCTACTGCGCGAGGCAGGATTCTCAAGCTAGTCTGTACTCAACTGGGCGAGAAGTTGTTGTGAAGTCTTGGGACATTGCGAGGACTGCACGAAGCATATTTTTCTGAATCCTCTGGAGCTTTATCAGCTACGCGAGGCTTACCTATGGTCTGGATTTATGGCTCATTCTTCTGAGGGACTTCTGGTGCCAATCATGGGCTCCTTAACAGGATTTATGGCCTTATTGCACTGCTGTTTATTACCTACAAAAATAGCTTAACAAACATTTATTAGATGGCTAAGGGTCTAATCAAAGGCTAAGTTAAGGGGTGAAAAGTGGTACTTTTCAGGTCTTAACACACCCCCAAACCTAATCTTTGCTAGTCCCTTAGCGAAGCTACATTAAATCAACTACAGAAATTAAATGCCACTTTCGTAGGGAGCACAGATACATTTAGTATATGTACCAAGCCTTTTAAACCCCTAGGTGATCCCTAGTGGAGGAGTGAAGTCTCCTGAGGGTTTTCAGTGAAGACACCCACAAACTTCTCAATGAGACAGTTAACAAAAGTGCATTATTATCAAGTGAGCAATCAAGAAACACAGTTAGGTCACCCTTGAATCAGGAAAAATATAAGAAATTCAAATACATTGGCTACACAAAAATTTAAACAGTATAAGCTTCTCATGAAAGTACAGCATTTCCAATCAGTGTACACCAGAGACACTACACATGTGTGTCAACATTGAGCTCATCACTAGATCAAAAATTAGGTTGTAGATCACACCTAATGCATTCAAGATCAGACCCAAAACTCTCCAGGGCATACTCTGATAAAGAACTATTGAGGGTTTCATTTTCTCTCAAGCTCAAGAGCAATTACATTCCCCAAATGGGTCTGTAAGCATGAGCATAGGCATAGCTCTTGAGTGCTGGCATCATTGACAGATCCTCACCATAGATTGGATAACTCTTTATCTCCACATGATAGCTCACTCAACTTTGGATCACAAGGGCTTTAACTGGGCTGTAATGTGGCTTATGGAGTGGGGTTAAAAAGAATAGAAGGTTGAAAAGGGGTTCAAAATTGAGAAATCAGTAGGTGAAGGAGCTGATTCATGACTTCACCTTCTTTAATTTAGCTCCTTTCATCTTCTTTAAGGTTTTCAGATTTGAAGTGATCAGTTTCTCTTTTTGATTTCGATTTTCCCAATGAAAGTTCCCTCTTGACTCCTCTCTTACTCCTCTTCATTATTGTTTTTATTTCTTTTTTATGCATTTTTCTTCTTTTTATTTTGTTTTTGCTTTCTGAAATGCCACCATTTTCTCAGTTGCCATACTGCCAGACTTTGAGGTACTTCTTCTTTATTCACCTAATGTTGATCATAGCTAGTCCATCTTCAACTCTTTCTCCTTTACCTTCTGAATTCTCAGAGTGAGGGTAGGCTGAATCAGGTACATAAGTTCTGGTGCAAGTACTTAGGTGTATTTTGAAGAAATTTAGGATTTAAGGCTCATTGGGGGTATGGATAAGGGTAGTTGCTTAAGGTTGGTCTGTTTAGGCTCAAACTATCCAAGAGAAGGCCTTGATCCTTTCCTAAGTCTCATGAGTGCTGTCAGTTGTTTCAATTTGGAGTTGCCTAACTTCTAGTGAGCATAGTGACTCAGCTAGTCCTTAGAGCTAGAAGAAATTGCCTTAGTCATTCCTCAAAGAAATTTTTTTTTTGTATAGGCCCAAATCTCACTAGTTATGGTCTTCCTTTGAATTCTTAAGTATGTCCTTACCTTTTTCTCTCTCGAATGATTCACTAAGTGCTGATACAAGTGAGTTTCCTTGGTGATCTCATCATGGAAATGTGAAATTTTAAAAGTTTGTAATGCCTAAAGTCTAGAAAAAATTTTAAATTTCATTATTTTTCTGATTCTCCAGTGAACATGATCCATTTCCATCTTACTCATAAGATTTTGCTGCACTTAGGTTAACTATTTCATTGGCAGGATCTGCCTGTCACACCCCCAAACCTATGAGGAGCAGTGTCCTCACTGATTCAAAGGTGGGTGTGCAGCAAATTTGTGGTCAGAGAAAAGAAAATAGCAAGAATGAAAACAACTAAAAATAGAGAACTTTACAGAATAACAGGAAAAGAAAATTCCATTAAGACTTTAAAAATTACAAAAAGAAAATCCTAAGAAGAAGGGAGAGAGGGATCAAGGATGTGGGGGCTGAGAAGGTGGTGGAAGGGGTTGAGTGCAGGGGGCAGGGGATGGGGATGGTTCTATCTTTTGCTTTTTCTTCTTTGGCTGGTGCTTGTCCTTCTCCTCCTTAGCCAGGATCTGCTGAACCTTCTCGTATTCATCCCAGAGGGATTGTAGGGGGTCTGGCTCTTTAGGTGGGGGCGGTTCCAACCACATTGGATAAAACTTGTTAGGTAGAGCATTAGGCTTGTCATCTGCCATTGTTTGGACTAGGGAAGGACCGCTAGGGTGAGAGGAGAAAGGATGAGATGAATATGAAAGGGATTCCCTGTATATTTAAAGACGATGATGGTGAAAGATGAATCGATGTAATAACATCCAAGTTGCTGCAATTAATTGAGAGTGAGTTGGGAAGTGAAAAGTTACAGCAATCAGCATGAGAAATGACAAATGCATGTAACTCGCGCAGCTGGTCAAGGGGATGTGAGATAGGAACGGAATCTTGCGATGATGGATGTTGTAGCTTGCAGTGCACAAGAGGCTCTGCAGCATTTGTTGAAGCTCGCGACGGCGTAATAAATACTCTATGTGAATTGCGCAAGAGCTTCCCAAATCTCAATTTGGAATGCGCGAGGGCGTAGTACCAAACAAGGAGCAATTCATGCAGTGCAACATACTCATCAAAAATATTCAAACAGTATGCATTCAATTCAAAAATCAGTAAATCGCAGAAGAAGAAGTAATCATACCAACCCCACATAAACTCTATCAAACCCAACAAACTCAAACCCCATCGAGACACTACAATTTCCTAAAAACTATTGAAGAAACAAAAGTAGTAAAGTACAACAAGGACACAACTGTGGGTCAGGTAGATGAAGGGGTCCCTTGAAAATGAATAGTTGTTGTTGCTTCTAAGTGTGCTTGATTTATTTGTGTTTTGAAAACAGGTTTGCAACTGCTAAGGTATAATGAATCTAGAATATTAAAAAGAGTAAAGAAATATCAGCACACAGAGAAGTGAATTAGCCTGCAAAATCAGGGCCAATTGTAGTAGGTTTTAAATGTTAGTGAGTAAAAGATCGCCCACAGAGAATTTGTCTAAAATGCAAGATAAATGATAAAAGTAAAAGTTAAACTAAATGATCCAGATCCGAGTTGGAGGAATTTTGAGGTAAATTTATAAAAATGGAGAAGTAATATCTAACTTTGATTTGGTCCTTGAAATCTAATGAGAATGACTGCAGCTCAACTGAGAGATGATCCAATCTTTATCTGGCTACAAGCGCAGATGTAAGAGAAATAAATCTAATTCAAGGATTAGATTTAAGCTTATGGCTATGGTCTGTCCACTTTAATGGCCACAAACCATCCAATAGTCTTTAATCCAAATCCTTAATTTAGAACAAGAAACATCACTACAAATGCCATGAGAGATTAGGTTACAAACACTAATTCTCACAGGATTAATGAATCAAGGGAAATTGAATAAAAAATAGTAAATCTAAAGGAGTCTAATGCAATAAGGAGATCAGAGGGAACCCTTAACATGAGTCCAATGGAGAATGTACGGTTTACAGCAACCTTTTCAAATTCACCATTACAATTACAGAGCATAGCTTAAACAGCTCTCAAATTTGTAGTCTTGCTTACAACTCTCTTTTGAATTACAGAAGTATCTCATAGCTCTCAATTGCAAGTAAAAGTGAGGCTATTACAGGGATTTTAGACAAACTATCTGACTTGGAAATGGGGGAATAGGAATGAAACTCAAAATCTGGATACCCAAATTGGGCAAATGGTTCGTCCATTTATAGTTTTCCCTAAGTCCAGCTCAGATGTGTATCAACCAATCCGAAGTGCTCAGATCTGTATCGACCAATGGTAGTCGAGCACAAGGATCCAGATCTATTCTGGCCAATAGAAATTGCTCGATCTGGTTTAGCCAATCAGGTGACAAAAGCATCAATTCTGTTATGCATTTTGAAAGTCTGTTAGAGTTTCTAGAAGTTCCCGCCAAGTTATTTCATCTATGGGTGCTCACATGGGGTGGAATATGCCTTCGCATCATGCTTAGAATCCTCTGAAATGTTCCTAGGTTTTTAAATGCATTGGGACACGTGTAAAAGATTACTGAATTGCCCTTGCAAAAGCTGGGAATCTCCAGAATACCTTTTCGCATAGCTTAGGAGACTTTTCGCAAGGTGTTGTAACTCCTGAAGCTCTTTTCGCAATGTTCTGGTTCTGTTCGAATTGAGTTTTCTTCTTTTTGAAAAGGTCAATTATCTCTTCGAAGAGTTCAGGTGCTCTTCGAAAGCTAAGCCAGGAGTTTTTAGTTCTTTTCGCAGAGTTCAGGTTCTTTGCGAAAAGTACTCTGTAGTGTATTTTTCTGTTCGAATTGCTCCATACTTCTTTTCTGGGTTGAGACCAAGTCTTTGCCTCTTCCGTTCAGACCTTTTAACAGCAAGTGAGGTTGTCCCTTCTCTTTCTTCCTTTGGATCGACATGGATTATCATCTTTTTGGCACTTTTAAGCTGCTTTTATGGTTAAGCCTGCCTTTATTGTTAGCTAAAACACAAGCACTTAGAACACTTATTTAGTTCTCTCAAAGGTCTATCAAGACTCAGGTTGAGGGGTGAAAAATGATATTTTCCAGTTCTCAACACACCCCCAAACCTAAGTTTTGCTAGTCCCTGAGCAAAGGCAAAATTAAAAACAAAGTAAACAACCACTTTTGTAGGGAGCACAGTTGCCTTTAGCATATGCAACAAGCCTTTTAAACCCCTAGGTGATCCCTAGTGGAGGAGTGAAGTCTCCTGAGGGTTTTCAGTGAAGGTACCCACAAACTTCTTCAATAAATCAGTTAAGATCACTGCAGTTTTGTTATAGCAAACTTTCATCCAATCAGATTATTCACACCTGCATCAGTCATGTTGTAAGAAGATTTTCAAGGAAAACATCAGTTCAAAACTAACATTCTGCTGTAATTCTTGTTATCATTCAGTCAATTTATGTCAAAAGTTATTTACAAGAAAAATGAATGAATAGCTTGCCCTCTATTTAAGAATCCAGCTTTGATGTTATCCCAATGAGTTGATTTCAAACCCAACTCTCACCAGGATTTTCACTCAACATGCAAGTAAGAGGGTTGTACTATTTCACATGACTCAAGAGCAGTTACAGCCCTCAAATAGGACTGTAAGCATGAGCATAGGCATTGCTTTTAGTTCGGAATTCATTGCTCTTTTCACCATAGATTACACAAATTCTTATCTCCATGTGACAGTTCAATCCATCATTGATCAGTAAGGACTTTACTGGGGTTGTAATGTGGATTATGGGTGAAATTTCTCAAGAATAGAGGGGTGGAATGGTGTTCAAAATTGAGAAGTCAGTTAAGGTAAGGAGGTGGTACACAAACCTTCTTTAATTCAGCATATTTTCATCTTCTTCTTTGAATTTCCAGAGCCAAAGTGGCCATCTTTTTCTCTTTCTTTTTCAAACTTCCAATGAAATGTCTTCTCTCTTTTTGTTTTTCTCAAAATATATATATATATATATATATATATATATATATTTATATATATATTTTTTTTTCAAATTAGCATTGACTGGAATGCCACATTTCTTCTGCTGATACATCATTGCCTTCAATTTTTTATTCTTCTCTTGTTGTTACTCAATTCTCCTTTCTTCAGCTTCCTTCCCTTTATCTTCTGACTTCTCAGAGTGAGGGTTAGGCTAAATGAAGTTGATGAGGTTTCAAAGAAATCTTAGATTTGTAAAGTTCAAATGGTGTGTATCAAGGGCCGTTTCAAAAGGTGGGGCTTTGTAAGGTTCAAACTGTCCAAAAGGAGGCCTTACATCATGTCTTTAATATCAGTCTTGTCAAATTATTTCAATTTGATATGTAACTTCTAATGCAAGTAAGGTGTTCAATCATCCCAAAGCGTAAAAATTGCCAATTCATACCTCCAAAGAATACATTTCAGGCCCAAACCTCACTGGGTGTAGTTTTTTATCAAATTCCTGAGGTGTATCATCACTGTTTTCCCTCTTTTTAGGTTTACTAAAACATCAATTTTCTTTTAGAAATTTCCTGACATTCACTTCATGAAAGTATTAGAATTACACTAGAAATTAATTTCAAAAAGTTTTTAACTTCTTCATTTTTTTCAAAACAGCAGGTGTGAGTGTGAAATTACTTCATTTTCAAAAATTCTACTGATCATAAGCTGTACTGATGTTAACTCAATTATTGATTATTGACATTTCTGTCACACCCGCAAACCAAAGGGGAGCAGGGTCTACATTGGTCCAAAGCAAAGAAGAGACATAAGCAAGAAAAGAAAAAAAAAAAAAAAAAAAAAATCATGATGACAAGAGGGCAGACAGAAATGCACAGTAATTTCATAAGAAAAGCCAGAATTTATATTACAAGCTCATAACACAGATAAGTACAAAGTGCTTTAATAACTGGGGTCAAAATCTGTATCATAAGTTGGTTCAATGCGCTCAGAATCGAGTCATCACGAGTCGAACTAGAATCGATTGAGTCTGAACTTGATTTAGCTTTCTCCTGGATTGTATTTTGCAGCTCAGTGTATTCCTATGATTTGATCTTTTTGGTGAGGCCAATGTACTTGCCAAGTCTAGTGGTCTTCAGTTTTTCCTGGTCAAGCTGTGCTTGCAACATGGTCACCTTATGCTGCTCACTCCGAACCATCTGGAATGTTTGCCCCAGCAAGTCCTTCATTTTCTCTCTTTCAAATTTCATAAATAACTCCAATTTTCAAATCTGGTTTTCATAGGGAGTTCTAATGTAGGCTTGTAAATCAGCTAATCCCTTTAGAACATCTCTGCAGATATATGGATTTTCTTCCATGGCTCTTCGGAGGGTGGCAAATCTGGGGAGGGGAATGGAATGGTAGGGGACCAAAGGTATCCCAGCTGTGGGAGTGGGAGAAGAAGTGTCCAGAAGGAGGACTTTAGGGTCGGTCTGAGTGGCTTGCTCAGAGAAAGTGAGGAGTGGTGAAGGGACGCAACCAGAGGTACTTCAGGTTCAGTTTGGGTCGCATGGGCAGTAGTGGTGGGGGTGGGCAGATCAACCAATACTACCTCTGGTTCAATTTGGGTAGCATGGGCATCAACAGTAGGTATAGGGGTAATGGTGGTTGTGTGGGATGTGGAGGCTAAAGTTTGGAGAAGGTCATTGGTCACAGCCTGGTTTTCTGTGTTGAGTTGTAGTTGGGCTTGGATGGATTGGAGGTAGGCAAGTATTTGGTTAATAGATGCAGGTGGGGGAGAGGTCTGCATAGCAAGGACTGGTACAACTGAAGTGGATGGTGGAGGTTCAATGGGTGAAATGGTTGTAAAGGGAGAAGTAGGTAGGTGAGTGAAATGATGAGGGTCAGGTATAGGGATAGGTTCAAGCCCCACGGTTTCAAAAGTAGATCCCATTAATGAGGAATAAGCCTCTGTAGTGAAAGGCTCAGGGTCAGGTGTATGGGATACTTCAGGTGTGTGGGCTGAATGAGCAAGTGAATTTGAAGGGCTTTGGAGCAGAGGAGTGCAGGGAGATTGGGCAATAAAGTCTGCAACCAAAACTTGGGCATTGGTGGGAGAAATTGGTGGTGTGAGTATGGTTGGAGTGGTTGGTGTAGAGGGGGAATCTATAATTGGGATAATGGTGGGTATGGGAGATGGGACAGCTGGGGTAGGTGAAGTGGCAGGGGCTGGACTAGGTGAGGAGGGTAAAAGGCCAATATCCTCAAGAATTGGAGCAGCTAAAGAGCTGATCACCATGGGGAGGATAGTTTCTTCAAGAATGGGTGCAGCTAAAGAGCTGGTCACCACAGGGTCTGGCAGAGCTGCTTCAAGAATTGGTGCAGCTAAAGAGCTGGTCACCTCAGGACCTGGCAAAACTGGTTCTAAGGGAGCTGCAGGGGCAGGTTCATTAACAGCTGCAGGTGCAGGTGCAGGTTCACCTTCTTCTCTCAGTCTTTTCAGCATGGCTTGGCTTGTAGTCCAAGCCTTTTTCCCAAAATTGTGAGGGGCTATGACTTCAAATGGCTCCTGGTCATCAATGTCAAACTTGGCTCTGAGGAGGGCTGTGATCAATCTACCAAATGGGAGTCCAGCTAATTTCTGCTCCTTTTTCAACTTGGCACTAATATCAGCCATGGCTTCAAAAATTAACATAGGGGCATTGAAAAACTGCCCCTTAGAAAAATGAAAGAGAGCCTCTAGAATTGGTGTTCTCCTCTCTTGGCTGTGCCCGGTGACATAAAAACTTCCCCTCAAAATGGAATCCATCAATAAAAATTGGGGGGCTAGGTCTCTCCTCATGATGGACTGTCCAGTGCCAACAATTCCTTGGGTTAAATGTGCAGCCATTTCTCTAAAGGAGGCTGCTTCTGGTGCAGCCAATGGACCAGAAGGATCAAATTGGAAGGGTATCCCCAAAGCATTCCCTATGTCTTCAAATGTGACAGTTAGATCGCAATCATCAATAAAGATAACCAGGGGGGACATCAGCATCTCTTTCAGTGACTTTTACCAGGTTTTGGTACCATAATTACACCATACGCCGGTAAATTTTCTCTGGCAGAGGGGTAAGGATATTGCTTAGTGAGGCATCTCTCATGTATCTTAGAGATAGCAGACAATCTGGTTTGTTGACTAAAAAGTTTCATCATTCAGCTCAGGAATTAGCTTCTGAGCTTCAATGAATGGATTTGGCAGTACCAAATGTATAGGCAGAGGAGGAAGCTCAGGCTCAGGACTAGCAGCTGCAGGGATGGGTTCCTCATGTCTCACTTTCTTCCCTTTCTCCACCCTATCCGCTTTATCCATTGATAATTTTCTTTTGGCGGAAGTTTTGGTTTTTCCTTTTGGGGTAGGTTTGCTAACTTTCTTAGCAGAGGAGTTTGGGAACATGGCAGCCAATGATTTCTCCGCTTTTCCCATTCTAAATTTATGTATGAAAATGCCCACAACAGATGCTGACACAAAATCAAATTTTGCAAATGATAAATGAGAATGTGCGTAAGAATACCGAGATCTAGGGTTTTGATTGAGCATGTTGCTTGCTTGTCGAAATCCCCTGCACTGTAAGCCAAAATCCTCCCCTGGAAACTCAAATGATCGAACAAAAGTGAAGAAAAGTGTGGCTAGATTCTAAAATCACGCAAGGGAAGAGAGAAATAGGGTTTCTGTGGAACAGGTCGTTCTCAGAGAGCTTTCGAATATGAAACCCTTACTTCGAAAGGGTTTAAATATGCTCAGAGTTAATTTCGCAAAATCCTTTTTAAGTTTTCGAAAAGTTCCAAAATAGACCTTTTTACAACTGCGAATGGCATCAGTACCATTCAAAAGTTAATAAGTTGAAACATCTTTTCGAAAGAAAATGGCTTGAAACATCATTTCAAAAGAAAATAGCTTGAACCAACTATTCAAAAGAAAATGCTTGCTTTCGAAATTCATTACAAATCCAGAGTCTTTTCGAAAAGTAAATTGAACTTTGCGAAAAGATAATTTTTACTTTGCGACTTAACTTTTCACATATTTAAACCATGCGAAAAGAGACAAATCATGAATAAAAATAGAGAAAAAGAAACTAAGCAAAAACTATGAACTAAAAGCATATTGTACAGTTGTATACCATCAGATTTGGGGAGGTTCTTGATGATAGATGGGCATCACAGGCTCCTAGGTATTTTCAATGCATGGTTTGAGCCTCTGACCATTTACTTTCAAGATTCTTCCATTACTTGGATCTAGGATGTCAACAGCTCCAGAAGGAGCTGCCTGAATGACAGTATATGGCCCTTCCCATCTGGATCTCAGCTTTCCAGGAAAAAACTTGAGTTTTGAGTTAAATAACCATACCTTAGAGCCAGCTGTGAACTCTTTTCTCAACAAATTTTTATCATGGAAAGCTTTGACTTTCTCTTTGTAAACTCTTGAATTTGTGTATGCATCCATTCTCAGTTCCTCCAACTCAGCAAGTTGCAGTTTCCTGTGATTACCAGCAGTAGTTAGATCCATGTTCAATGTTTTAATGGCCCAAAAGGCTTTATATTCTAACTCCACTGGTAAATGGCATGCTTTGCCATAGAACAACCTGAATGGGGACATGCCAATTGGGGTTTTATAGGCTGTCCTATATGCCCACAATGCATCATTCAGCTTAAAGGACCAATCCTTTCTGTCCTTCTTCATAGTCTTTTCCAGTATATGTTTGATTTCTCTATTGGAAATCTCCACTTGTCCACTGGTTTGTGGATGATATGGAGTGGCTACTCTATGAGTCACAGAGTATTTTTTCAATAAAGTTTCAAAATATTTATTACAAAAATGGTTTCCCCCATCACTGATAATGGCTCTGGGAAAACCAAACCTGGAAAAAATGTGCTCCTTTAGAAATTTAAGAACCACTTTGTGATCATTTGTTTTAGTGGCTGTGGCTTCAATCCATTTGGATACATAATCCATAGCTACTAAAATGAAATTATACCCATTGGAAGGAGGAAAGGGACCCATGAAATCTATCCCCCAAACATCAAACAACTCAACTACCAAAATAGGCTGTAAAGGCATTGAGTTTCTCTTGGAAATGCTGCCCAATTTACAGCGATTCAGCAAGACTTTAGTCTTGAGCATCTTTGAAAAGTGTAGGCCAATAAAATCCACACTGCAGAACCTTTGCAGCAGTTTTGTTTCCACTAAAATGACCACCAAAGGCCTGTTCATGACACATAGAAAGTATTCTATGAAACTCTTGGTCAGGGACACATCTTCTTATTATTTGGTCTGCACAACTCTTAAACAGATAAGGATCTTCCCAGATGAAATGTTTAACCTTTGAGAAGAAAAGATCTTTATCCATTTTATTCCAATGTTGAGGAATTCTCCCAGTAGCCAAAAAGTTGCCTATGTTTGCAAACCAAGGAGTGTGTACACTAATAGCAAAAAGTTGCTCATCAGGGAAAGATTCATTGATAGGCAGCCTATCAATCTCAGCAGTTAAAATTCTGGACAGGTGATCAGCCACCACATTCTCCACCCCCTTTTTATCTTTGATCAGAAATCAAATTCACTGTAATAGGAGAATCCACGATTAATCTTGGTTTGGTGTCCTTTTTTAGAAGGTATTTCAAGGCAGTGGTCGGAACACCACTATTTGTGAACCCAATACATATGACCTAAATTTCTCTAAAGCAAAACAATTGCCAGCCTCCTTCTCGGTTGTTGTGTAATTGAGTTGTGCATCAATCATTGATCTCGACATAAGCTATGACATGAGGCAGCTTTTCCTTTTCTGTCAAGGACAGCTAAAGCATAATCGATGCATCACACATCGCTCAAAAGGTAGTGAATAATGAGACGCAATATTGGAGCTGAAATCGAAGCTTTTTAAGAATTCAAATGCCTTCATGCATTCATTATTGAAAACAAAGGACATCTTGGCACAAGAAATGACAAAGAGGTTTGGTTATTTTCTTTGAAGTCCTTAATGAACCTTCATAAAATCCAAAGATGTCCCGAAAACTTGATTTGTTTAACAATTTTGGGAGGTGGTAAATGTGCAATTAAATCAATTTTTTGCTCATTCACCTCAATGCCCTTTGTGGAAACAACATGGCCAAGGACAATGCCTTGGGTGACGATGAAATGGCTCTTTTCCCAGCTTAAAACTAGATTGGTTTCTTCACATCTCTGTAACACCAATTTGAGATGATGTAAACACTGGGAAAAACTGTCTCCGTAGATTGAAAAATCATCCATAAAAATCTCCATAAATTGGTCAATCATATCAGAGAAAATGGAATACATGCATCTTTGAAAGGTAGCAGGGGCATTACAAAGACCAAATGGCATTCTCCTATAGGCAAAAGTGCCAAAAGGGCAAGTGAATGTGGTCTTGTCCTGATCTTGTGGATACACAGGAATCTGGTTGTAACCAGAGTAACCATCAAGAAAACAGTAATAAGCTTTTCCTGCTAGCTTATCTAAAATCTGATCAATGAATGGGAGAGGGAAATGGTCTTTTCTGGTCATTGAATTTAATTTTCTGTAATCAATACCGACACTCCACCCAGTTGTTTGTCTGGTTGACATAAGCTCACCAGAATCTGAGGTTACAACAGTGATCCCAAATTTCTTAGGTACCACCTGTGTAGGTGCCACTCAAGCTGAATCTGAAATGAGGTAAATGACCCCTGCATCCAACAATTTAATAACCTCTTTCATGACCACTTCTTGCATATGCGGGTTCAGTCTCCTTTGCATTTCCCTAGAAGGCTTTGCATCTTCTTCCAAATGGATTTTGTGCATGCAAACAGCTGGACTGATTCCTCCCAAATCAGCAATAGTCCAGCCAATTGCCCTTCTCTGTTCTTTTAAAACAATCAATAGCTCTTCCTCTTGCTCCTTTGTGAGGGAGGAAGAAATAATTACAGGCAATGATTTATGATCTCCTAAAAACACATATTTCAAATTTTCTAGCAGCTGCTTCAGTTCTAAATCAGGTGGTCTGAGAAAAGAAGGTAACAAAGGTACCTTAGCTGTTTGTGGAAGGGGAAGAGTAGTAGTTTTCCAAGAAGAGAAACTTGCTGATTGATTATGAGTTCCTTGCACAACATTTACTTCCTCATACTTTGAGATACAAACTGTTTCTTCCTCAGAATTTCCCCAAGCATCTTTAGCATCTGTGGTGAAATCTTCACACTGCAGAAAACTGTAAAGTCCCTTCTACCAGTTCATCCCATAGATCAACATGAAAACATTCCTCGAGCTAAATTGAAAGTGTGGCATTATAAACATTTAATTTTACCTTCATATTTCCAAAGAGACTTCCATAATACCACTACATTGAATGCAAGCATTTGTCAGAGCTGTGAATGGTCTTCCCAAAATGACAGGATGGAAGTTTTGCTTTTTTAGGTTCTATGTCCAAAACTAGAAAATCAGCAGGTAGAAAAACTTATCTACTCCGACCAATACATCTTCAATCATCCCAACTGGCTTCCTCTCAGATATGTCTGCTAGTTGTAACACCACATGAGTGGGTTTTAATTCTCCCAAACCTAGTTTCTCATATACAGAATATGGAAGTAGGTTGACACTAGCACCAAGATCTAATAAAGCCTTTTCAATGGTATGTTCCCCAATAATGCAAGGGATTGTGGGGATTCCAGGATCTTGAAGTTTAGGAGGTGTGGCAATGGATAACACCTGATTAACTCTTTCCACAGCAAAGACCTTCTTGGTTAACTGTATCCTAGACTGTCTTTTGTGAGTGCAAATATCTTTCAAAAATTTTGCATATGCTGGAATTTGTTTGATTGCCTCAAGCAAAGGTAGATTTATCTTGACTTGCTTGAAAGTCTCCATCATTTCATCTATTTTTGTGTTCCCTTTATCAAAAGGGGATACAGATTTCATTGCATGAGGAAATGGCAAATGAGGAACTAGTCCTTCATTTACAACTTTGGAAGCATTTTCAGGATTTTTTTGAATTTTTTATTTTTCATTTGTTTGATTTTTCTGAGGTATATCAGCACCTCCACTGCTATCATTATGCTGCTCTTGCTGCATATCTTTATCATTTTCCTCATTTTTTTCTTCTTCAGTACCCACTTTGTTATTTATAATTCTTCCACTTCTCAAAGTTATGACAGTGTTTACTTCTTCATGTAAAATAGAAGCTTCTTCAACCATGAACTGTCCTATGGGATTGTTCAAAGGTTGGCTGGGTAACTTTCCTTCCTCTCTTTTGGCCAAAGTATTTGAAAGCTGTCCCAATGTTTCTTCAATCTTCTTTATGCTCTGGCTGTGAAAATTCACAGTCTGAGTTAAAGATCCTAAATTCTGGAGTGAATTTAGGACTTGATCTTCAAAAGAAGGGGACCTGGAAGGATTTGAATCAGCGATTGTCGCAGTTGTTGTGGAATGGGTCATTAAAATTTGGCTTGGCATAAAATTTCACGATAAGGTCAGTGCGCTTTGAAAGGCATTTGGTTCTTTGGTTTTCATTGTTGTGATTGATAATTCCCTTGGCTCCACCTCAAATTGGGGTGCCCTCTCCATGGATATTCATTTGACTGCATCTGTCCAAATGATTGCGCAGCATGAGCTTGTTCCACCACTAAATCTGGAAACTGTGGTGCAGCAGGACATTGGTCAATTGAATGAGTAGGGGACTGGCATATCAGACATGCCTCCTCTACTCTTGTAACCATTGGATTTTTAAGTTAGTCCATCAATCTATCAAACTTTGTGGTTAAATTGTCTATCTTTCTTTCCAACTCATTCACTTCATAAATCATTCCTTTGGTGATTTGCTGATTGTTCAACCTAGCGGGATATTCAATATCTCTTGACAGAGATTCCTGTTGAGTTGAGTTTTCTCCAATTACTTCAAATAAGTCCCAAACCTCCTCAACTATTTTTTGCAGGTAAGTGCCTCAACAGGAGGCATCCACCATATTTTTGCCTTTTTGATTAATTCCTTGATAGAAGCTTTGAACCAGCTGCAATCTGGGGATTTGATGATGAGGACATTGCCTTAAAAGTTCCTTAAACTTTCCCATGCTTCATGGAAAGTTTCAGTTGAGTTTTGTGAGAAAGAAATGATACTTTGTCTCAATTGGCTTGTTTTAGACATTGGGAAGTATTTGGCTAAAAATTGACACTGCAAATCATTCCAAGAAGTGATACTATTTGGTGCTAACATAGATAACCATGCTCTAGCTTTGTCCTTTAATGAAAAAGGAAAGAGCCTAAGCTTGGTTGCTTCTGGACCAAGTCCAGCTATGTTGAATGTGGTGCAAAGAGCCAAGAATTCATCCACATGTTTGTATGGATCTTCCTTACTCAACCCATGGAAGGAAGGAAGCATTTGAATGGTCGATGATTTGATCTCATAATTTCCTTCAACAGTAGGAAATTGAATGCAAAAGGGAGAATTATAAGCACCAGGTGCGAAGTAATCCCTCAAAAGTCGAGGTTCTTCACCCATAGTAGCAGAATTCTGTGTTGTTTGTTTGGTTCGTAATAGTCTTTCAACTTCTAAATTCAGTGGGACAATCTCAGGGCTGAGAGTCCTTCTACCAAACATACAACTCAGAACAAAAAATATGATTATTCACAGCAAACCTTCAGAATTCCTTTTTAAGTAGTTTCCCTTCTTCAACAATTGGATATGAATAACTGCACAGGTATAAGTAATAGAACAGTTTAGTACTGATATAAAAATAAAAGTGAAAACTTAGGTTTACCTATTTTAGAACAAATTCCCCAGCAACGGCGCCAAAAACTTGTTGTTGCTTCTAAGTGTGCTTGATTTATTTGTGTTTTGAAAACAGGTTTGCAACTGCTAAGGTATAATGAATCTAGAATATTAAAAAGAGTAAAGAAATATCAGCACAGAGAGAAGTGAATTAGCCTGCAAGATCAGGGCCAATTGTAGCAAGTTTTAAATGTTAGTGAGTAAAAGATCGTCCACAGAGAATTTGTCTAAAATGCAAGATAAACCTCTAGATTTGAGCTACCAGATCTGGCCTCTTATCTTATCTAGAAAGCACATAAGATGGGAGGTTGAATTTGTCACATTAACTAAATGATAAAAGTAAAAGTTAAACTAAATGATCCAGATCTGAGTTGGGGGAATTTTGAGGTAAACTTATAAAAATGGAGAAGTAATATCTAACTTTGATTTGGTCCTTGAAATCTAATGAGAATGACTGCAGCTCAACTGAGAGATGATCCAATCTTTATCTGGCTACAAGCGCAGATGTAAGAGAAATAAATCTAATTCAAGGATTAGATTTAAGCTTATGGCTATGGTCTGTCCACTTTAATGGCCACAAACCATCCAATAGTATTTAATCCAAATCCTTAATTTAGAACAAGAAACATCACTACAAATGCCGTGAGAGATTAGGTTACAAACACTAATTCTCACAAGATTAATGAATCGAGGGAAATTGCATGAAAAATAGTAAATCTAAAGGAGTCTAATGCAATAAGGAGATCAGAGGGAACCCTTAACATGAGTCGAATGGAAAATGTACGGTTTATAGCAACCTTTTCAAATTCACCATTACAATTACAGAGCATAGCTTAAACAGCTCTCAGATTTGTAGTCTTGCATACAACTCTCTTTTGAATTACAGAAGTATCTCACAGCTCTCAATTGCAAGTAAAAGTGAGGCTATTACAGGGATTTCAGACAAACTATCTGATTTGGAAATGGGGGAATAGGAATGAAAATCAAAATCTGGATACCCAAATTGGGCAAATGGTTCGTCTATTTATAGTTTTCCCTAAGTCCAGCTCAGATGTGTATCAACCAATCAGAAGTGCTCAAATCTGTATCGACCAATGGTAGTCGAGCACAAGGATCCAGATCTGTTCTGGCCAATAGAAATTGCTCGATCTGGTTTAGCCAATCAGGTGACAAAAGCATCAATTATGTTATGCATTTTGAAAGTCTGTTAGAGTTTCTAGAAGTTCCCGCCTAGTTATTTCATCTATGGGTGCTCACATGGGGTGGAATATGCCTTCGCATCATGCTTAGAATCCTCTGGAATGTCCCTAGGTTTTTAAATGCATTGGGACGCATGCAAAAGATTACTGAATTTCCCTTACAAAAGCTGGGAATCTCCAGAATACCTTTTCGCATAGCTTAGGAGACTTTTCGCAAGGTGTTGTAACTCCTGAAGCTCTTTTCGCAATGTTCTGGTTCTGTTTGAATTGAGTTTTCTTCTTTTTGAAAAGGTCAATTATCTCTTCGAAGAATTCAGGTGCTCTTTGAAAGCTAAGCCTGGAGTTTTTAGTTCTTTTCGCAAACTTCAGGTTCTTTGCGAACAGTTCAGGTTCTTTGAGAAAAGTACTCTGTAGTGTATTTTTCTGTTCGAATTGCTCCATACTTCTTTTCTGGGTTGAGACCAGGTCTTTGTCTCTTCAGTTCAGACCTTTTAACAGCTAGTGAGGTTGTCCCTTCTCTTTCTTTCTTTGGATCGACATGGATTATCATCTTTTTGGCACTTTTAAGTTGCTTTTATGGTTAAGCCTGTCTTTATTATTAGCTGAAACACAAGCACTTAGAACACTTATTTAGTTCTCTCAAAGGTCTATCAAGACTCAGGTTGAAGGGTGAAAAATGGTATTTTCCAGTTCTTAACAATAGTGTTCATAGGGTCAGCCGGTTTTTTGAGACAAGGCTTAAGCCTCTGACCATTCACTTTCAAGGTCCTCCTAGATTTGGGATCCTTGACTTCCATAGCACCAGATGGGGACACATTTAAAACAATATAGGGACCTTCCCATCGGGATTTTAGTTTGCCAGGAAAGAATTTTAGTTTGGAGTTAAATAACCAAACCTTGGTACCAGGTACGAAGCTTTTTCTCAGTAAGCCCTTATCAAAGAAAGCTTTGGACCATTCCTTGTAGATCCTTGCATTGGCGTAGGCATCCATCCTCAGCCCGTCCAATTCAGACAGCTGCAAGGACCTATGATGACCAGCAGAAGTTAGGTTCATATTTAAGTTCTTAATGGCCCAATAGGCCTTGTGTTCTAACTCTACTGGGAGATGGCAAGCCTTGCCATAGACCAGTCTGAATGGGGACATTCCAATTGGAGTCTTATTGGCAGTCCTATAAGCCCACAGTGCATTATTGAGCTTATCAGCCCAATCTCTCCTGTCACTCCTTACTCTTTTCTCAAGGATGTGCTTGATCTCCCTATTGGAAATTTCAACTTGCCTACTTGTCTGTGGGTGGTAGGGAGTAGCAATCCTATGGGTCACAGAATATTTCTTGAGCAAGCTTTCGAAACTCCTGTTGCAGAAATGGCTACCCCCGTCACTGATAATAGCTCTAGGGGTTCCAAATCTTGAGAAAATGTTCTGCCTTACAAATTTGAGGACCACCTGGTTGTCATTGGTTCTTGTGGCAATGGCTTCTACTCATTTGGAAACATAATCCACTGCCACTAAGATGAAATGGTAACTATTAGAAGGAGGAAAAGGGCCCATGAAGTCTATACCCCATACATCAAACAGTTCTATAACAAGGATGGGCTGCAAAGGCATTAAATTTCTTTTGGACAGCCCTCCTAATTTTTGACATCTCTCACATGCCTTGCAGTGTGTATATGCATCTTTGAATAAAGAAGGCCAATAAAACCCACACTGCAGGACCTTGTCAACTATTTTTCTTCCACTAAAGTAGCCTCCACAGGCATTTTCATGGCACATGGCCAGAATACTGGGGACATCACTTTCAGGAACACATCTTCAGATGATTTGGAATGCACAGTACTTGTATAGGCAAGGTTCCTCCCAAAAAAAATATTTGACCTGTGAGGAAAATAGGTCTTTGTCCATTTTGGTCCAGTGGGCAGGAATCTTTCCTATAACAAGATAATTCACAATGTGTGCAAACCAGGGGACCAAGGATTGGATTTCAAATAATTGCTCATCCGGGAAGGCATCATTTGTAGGACCATCAAGACACTTCTCCAACACAATTCTGGATAAGTGGTCAGCCACCACATTTTCCACACCCTTTTTTTCCTTGATTTCAATGTCAAACTCCTGCAGTAGGAGTATCCATCTAATCAGCCTAAGCTTAGCATCTTTCTTGGACAATAGGTACTTCAATGCTGAGTGGTCAGTGAAGATTACAGTTTTAGATCCCAGCAGGTAGGATCTAAACTTGTCAACAGCATACACCACTTCCAGAAGCTCTTTCTCAGTTGTGGTATAATTCAGCTGAGCTTCAGCAAGTGACTTGCTGACATAAGCAATGACCACAAGCAGCTTATCCTTTCTTTGGCCCAAGACAGCACCTATTGCCAAATCTGATGCATCACGCATTAATTCAAAGGGCAGGGTATAGTCTGGTGTCTGGTGTATAGGGTCAGAGGTAAGGCAGACTTTCAAAGTCTTAAAAGCCTTTAGACATTCAGCCGAGAAGTAGAAAGGCACATCCTGGCAGAGCAGGTGGCACAATGGCTTCACAATTTTGCTGAAGTCCTTAATGAACCTCCTGTAGAATCCTGCATGCCCAAGGAAAGATCTGATTTGTTTGACTATTTTTGGAGGGGGCAGATTGGCAATGAGGTCAACTTTGGCCTTGTCTACCTCAAGCCCTTCTTTAGAGACTACATAGCCCAACACAATGCCTTGTGTTACCATGAAGTGGCTCTTTTCCCAGCTTATGACCAGATTAGTCTCCTCACATCATTGCAAAACTAGGCTGAGGTGTTGTAGACACTGGCCAAAATTGTCCCCATAGATAGAAAAATCATCCATAAAAATCTCCAAACATATGTCAATCATATCAGAGAATATGGCATACATACACTTCTCAAAAGTGGCTAGCGCATTACACAACCCAAAAGGCATCCTTCTGTAAGCAAAGGTGTCAAAAGGACAGGTAAAGGTGATTTTCTCTTGGTCTTGAGGATGCACAGGGATCTTGTCGTACCCTGAGTACCCATCAAGAAAACAGTAAAAAGCTTTTCTAGCCAGTTTGTCCAAAATTTGATCAATGAAGGGGAGAAGGAAGTGGTCCTTTCTGGTCTTAGAGTTGAGCTTTCTATAATCAATGCAAACTCTCCAGCCAGTGGTGTCCCTGGTTGGTCTCAACTCTCTAGATTTGGTTTTAATAACTATTATGCCAGATTTCTTGGGCACCACTTGGATAGGTGCCACCCAGTTAGAATCAGAGATGGGGTAAATCACCCCTGCATCTAGCAATTTAATGATCTCCTTGAGGACCACTTCCTGCATGTGAGGATTTGACTTACTCTGCATTTCCCTGGAGGGTAGTGATCCCTCCTCAAGATGAATCTTGTGCATACAGATTGATGCATCTATTCCTCCCAGATCTGCAATGGTCCAACCAATTGCCCTTTTGTGCTTCCTTAAAACTGTTAGTAATTCCTCTTCCTGCTCATTGGTAAGAGAGGAGGAGATAATCACAGGAAGCTTATCACCTTTCTCGAGGAAGGCATATTTTAATGTTTCTGAAAGCTTCTTGAGTTCCAGATCAGGGGCTTGTTGGGTAGATGGCAAAATTGGTGCATTGGTGGTTGGAGGAAGAGGCGACAATGTAGGTTTCCAAATGGAATGCTGCACTGAGCCCACATAAGACTTTAATGTGGTCATGTCTTTTGTTATCGTAGCTGGGCTTTCTTCCTCCACCATATCCCAGACTTTAACTAAATTCTTGACAGTGTTGCTCCACTCCAGCAGAGTGGGCAATTCTTCATCCACAATTTCTTCTAGTACATCCACTGCAAAGCTCTCCTCATTGTCCTCTTGAGGGTACTTTGCACTGTCGTACACATTCAGCTCAACTTTCATATGTCCGAAAGTTACCTCCATGACTCCAAACCTGCACTGGATGCATGCATTGGAAGTGGCCAAGAATGGCCTGCCCAAGATAACAGGTATGGGATTAGTACTTTTGCTGCAGCCCATGTCCAAAACTAGGAAGTCAGTAGGATAAAAGAATTTCTCTACCCCTACCAAGACATCCTCAATCATTCCCATAGGCCTCCTCTCAGATCTATCAGCCATCATTAGCACAATGGGGGTAGGTTTTAGCTCCCCCAAACCTAGCTGCAGATATACACTGTATGGTAGCAGGTTACCACTAGCTCCAAGGTCTAAAAGGGCCTTCCTGATTGTATGGTCTCCAATTATGCAAGGAATAGTGGGTATCCCTGGATCTTGCAACTTCTCAGGCATTGATATATTAAATACAGAATGCACTGTATCAGTTGTAAAGACTCTTTTGGACACATGGCCTCGAGCTTTTCTCTTTTGGGAACAGAGATCTTTTAGGAACTTTGCATAGGCTGAGATCTGTTTAATAGCCTGAAGTTGGGGCAAATTGATTTTCACTTGCCTGAAGGTCTCCATCATTTCCTCCATCTGGGCATTCCCTTTCTCAAAAGGGACAGAACCACCCAAAGCTTGAGGAAATGGCAGCTGAGGTACTGCTGGTTCCTCAGCTGCTAGCCTATGACTAAACTTCTGTTTTTGTCTTTTTTCTTAGTTTTTCTTCCTACTGAGGCTCAACTACAGCCTCTTTATTTTTCCCCTGCTGCAGGGTGGCAGGCAATTCTTGGCTCTGTGTTCCAACAACATCCCCATCACACTCATTCATATAATCTGTGGAAATGACCTCTGCTGGTCTGTTACCCACCTGGTTGTCTATCAGCCTGTCAGACCTTAGGGTAGTGATGGCATTGGTTCCCTCTAAACTTGACGAAGCTTCTTCAATTAAAAACTGACCCTTGGGGTTAGCAATCGGCTGGCAGGGCAACCTCCCCTCATCTATCCTAGCTAAGGCATTTGAAATTTTGCTTATCTGCTCTTCCATTTCATGGATGCTCTGACCCTGAGAATTCACAGTCTGAGCCAAGGACCCCAAGTTTTGCAATGAAGTCAAGACCTGGCCCTCGAAGGAAGCATTTCTTGGCTGAGATGGAGGTATGACCAATTGATTTTGTTGCTGATGGGGCTACTGCTAGTGTTAGAAATTAAACCTAGGGGCATATCCTTGATTGAACTGTTGCTGTGGCCTTTGGGGTAAGGCCAACATTTGCTGAGGCTGCATATAATTGTCTTGCCTCCACCTCAGATTTGGGTGGTCTGTCCATTGGTAACTAGTATTTTGGTGCTGGTATCCATATGGTTGTCTGTTGTAGCTACCAGATTGTTGCTGGCCAAAAGATTGCACAGTAGCAGCATGTTCCAATACCAATTCAGGATATTGCCCTACAGATGGACATTCCTCTACTGTGTGTTGTGGGGACTGGCATATCAGACATGCCTCCACCACTTAAGCAACCCTTCTAGGTTGCATCACAATCAGTAATTTGTCAAACTTCAAAGAGAGGTTTGCCATCTGCAGCTGCAGATCATTGTTCCTAGACACCTCATAAACTTTTCCTCTTGACAATGCAGCAAGCTCCACTTTTGACAAAGACTCCTGACTAGTTCTTGCCAGGGATAGCTTTTGAAAAGCATTTTCACTAATTACTTCAACCAATTCCCATGCCTCATCAGCAGTCTTGTGCATGTAGGTTCCACCACAAGAGGCATCAACCATATCTCTATTTTTCTCATCAATCCCATTGTAGAAGCTTTGTACAAGCTGCCAGTCTGGGATCTTGTGGTGGGGGCATTGTTTGAGCATTTCCTTAAACCTATCCCAGGCTTGATTAAAATCATCCGTTGGGGATTGGGAAAAAGCAAGAATTGCCTTCCTCAACTGGCTAGTTTTGATCTCAGGGAAGAACTTTGTCAAGAACTTGGTATGTAGGTCTTTTCACGAAGTGATGCCATTGTTGGGAAGAGTAGCCAACCAGGTACTAGCCCTATCCTTCAAAGAGAAGGGAAAGAGCCTGAGCCTAGTAGCCTCAGGTCCCAAACCAGCGATATTTAATGTGGTGCACAAGGCCAAGAACTGGTCAATGTGCTTGTAAGGGTCTTCCTTGCTAAGCCCATGGAAAGAGGGCAGCATCTGGATGATTGAAGTTTTAATTTCATAATTCCCTTGAACATCAGGGAATTGAATGCTAAATGGAGAGTTATAGTCATCCGGAGCATTCAACTCCTTGAGAGTTCTGGGTTGTTCTTCACCCATGGCTACTGTCTCATATTCAATTGCGGGCTCAACTGTGGTGTGCCTGTTTCCTCTAAGTCTTCTACCCCTTTCAAGCTCAGGGTTGAAAGGCTCTAAAGTAGGACTAAGAGATCTCCTACCTAGCATACAAACAAACCACCAGCAGGGACAACTCCTTGCAGGCACATTGCACTTGACTCAAACAATTTATCTAACAAATTTACAGCTATTTTAAAAAAACATAAATTTACAACTATCCTAAATACTGCTATGGAAATTGTAAGAGAAATAGACAGAGTTTTAAAGGTTAGAGAATTTGCAAACAGAGGTAGCTAATCTCCAAATGCAGCCCACTATCCTTCTCTGCTGCTGTCTAGATCTACAAGAAAGATTCAAAATTATATCAGCAGTATCAATTATTCACAGCTACAAATAATACTAAAAATATAAAAATCCTAGGGGCTACTATTAGATCACATTCCCCGGTAACGGCGCCAAAAACTTGTTGCTTTTCCGGATGTGCTTCCTTTATTTGTTGGTGGTAAAAGAAATTTAAAATCAAAGTAAAATAGGGGATGGAATCAGAACAACTTAGAAATCCTAGACCTGCAAGATACAGGGTCCATTTGTAGCAAGTTTTGATAAGTAAGAGTTTGTCCCACATGGAAAAGGTGACATACAGCTCCAAGGGAGCCATCTCTAGTAGTCCCTCCAGATCTGACTACAGATCTGGCAGTCCTAAAAGGAGGGGAGTTTAGGGTCACTTATTCAAAGTATCCTAAGGTAACTTAATGAATTAACTATAGAAAGGGTTGAGAAGATGGATGGAGTGTGGGAAAATAAATATAAAAGGGTGAGAAGTATGCTATTGAGTTTAGATCTGCTGGAATTTATGACTCAGATCCAGGTCTGCTGTTATAGAAATCCTGTCCAATTGCTACATTATCACCAAAGAAGAGAAAGAATCCAACTCATCCCTGTGCCATGATCCAATCCCTTAAAGTTATAACCTGTCCACTTAAATGGTCACAGACTATCCCATAGGGGAACCACAATCCAGAGATGGGTCAAAACAAGTTAATCATTGTAGGCACTACTTCATCCAGGCTACAAGCTCAAGAATCCATAGGAAACCTCAACCTCTAAAGCTCTATGTGTGGGGCTAAGGCGGTATAGGACCATGATAGCCCAGACACATAGAACCAGCAAGAGATTGAGTACCACCTTAGATCTAGCTGTCCATTGCTTGAGTGGGACTACAATGGTCCAGTCATAAGCCTACAATCTCCATAAACAGATTAGATCTAACATCTGATGGCGGGCCTACACTAATATAGGGGAGTCTGTCTCTGTACAATCTCCTACCAAGCTACAAGCTCAGGCTTGGAGAAGAAGGATCCATTTTGGATCGGCGGATTGGATTCACCCTAAGGCTATAACCTATCCACTTGAATGGTTGCAGACTATCCCAGAGGCTATCCTCCTCACGGAGCCCAAAACAAAACAAGAACATTGCTACCACCACCATGGTCACAAGGCTACTAGCTCAGGCTTCCATGGGGATTTCAGATCTAGTGGGTCCTGTGGTGGGGCTAAGGCTGTATCGGACCATAATAGCTCAGACACACAGGTCACTTGGATCTGAATGGGTCCTTAGAATCAGTCCTCCATTGCTTTGAATCACAGCCAAAGCAATGGCGGTTCACTGTAAGCACAAATTTTACACGAATCCCATAAAAGTACAACACCCAATCACAAATTCCATTAATCTAATCTCAATAAATATACAAAGGCATGCCCAGCAAGTGCTAGGCCATGGAGAGAAGGAAAAAGAAAAAGGAAAACTACTTACAACTACAAAAGAACAAAAAAGAAGAAGATCTCAGATCACGTATCAATGATAAGGTCTGAGCTCTTTCGGGCATCTAAGTAAAAAAAAAAAGGTTCTCCTTAATCCTAAACCAGGCTTAGGTTTATATAGCCGTGGGTGTGGCAGCGCATTAGGGTTAGGAAACCCTAATTTTAGCGATGCTAGGTGGCCTATTAATGATCCTTTGATGCCTCGGGGTGCGTGCATGGAGATTTGAGCGTGGGAGTGCGTGCCCTAGTCGCTGGAAATCCCCAAAATGTCCTCTATAGAATGATGGAAGTTAGAGTTCAGAGCTTCGCCAGGTTGCAGTCGATTCCCAGACTTGTCGCGTGGTAGCACTGACTTCTCGAGGGATGAGTTTGCATTAAAACTTCAGACATCGCGGGGTTACAGCTTCTTGATGCTTTGAGTAGTCACGAGGTAGTTAGTTAAGCTCTCACTGGATTGGGCTTCGCGCAGTTGGATTGCTACTTGTGAATAGCATGAGAACTACGTGAGCATTCCATTTCACAATAAATCTTTGCGAGGATAACCCTGGATTTGCAAGGCTGCTTTCTTCCTGAACAGCACGAGAACTGTGCGAGAAGTTCACTTCTTAATGGAACTTCGTGAGGATCCTAGCGATAGCTTTGAAGCTTTTCTGAACTGTGCGACAGGTTCTCTTGACATTTGCATCCTGCGACTACTGCGCGAGGCAGGATTTTGAAGCTAGTCTATCACTTAACTGCGTGAGAAGTTGTTGTGAAGTCTTGGGACTTCGCGAGGACTGCGTGAAGCATATTTTTTTGAATCCTCTGGAGCTTTGTCAGCTGCGCGAGGCTTACATCAGGTCTGGATTCATGGCTCATTCTTCTGAGGGACTTCTGGTGCCAATCATGGGCTCCTTAACAGGATTTATGGCCTTATTGCACTACTGTTTATTACCTACAAAAATTGCTGAACAAACATTTATTAGATGACTAAGGGTCTAATCAAAGGCTAAGTTAAGGGGTGAAAAGTGGTACTTTTCAAGTTTTAACAGCTGTTGGTCGACTTGATATAGAATGGAGGGCTGCAATTGCTTGCTGAACCAGTCAATGGTTTGGCTGTATGGGAGGTTGCTGGTCTGCTGCACTCCGCAAAGCTTGGACTGCAGCTTGATGGTGCAATGCTTGGACTGAAGCCACCAAGTTCCTTATGTGTAATTGCTACAGTGTAATGCTGCTGCAGCTAAAGATGTTTAAGCCCTCATTTGTGCACAAAACTTAAGGTGTAACTGCTGATTGATGTGGCCCAAATGGCAGAGCTGTTGAATATCTGGGTGTCCTCAAAGCATGCATTTGTAATGCATGAATTCATTCAGAATATATTGCTACTGTAATGGACACAAAGCTGAAACCTTGGGATTGCTTAGGTTGAAGATATATTACTACTGCAATGGCTCGAGCTGCTGCTATATCTTCTTTGGGCTGTTTGGATACAATGCTGCTCAAGGGTGTACTTTGCAGTAATTTGAGAGTGAACCTCAAGGCACCTTTCTAGAGGTGAAGCCATTCCATTCATCTCTCATTCCTAGTTGTTGCTTGATTCCAAAACTCCTCTAAATGGCACTTTTTACTGGAAAACTGCACTAAGGATGCAAATCCTTCCTAACTGCAAAACAACACTAAAAACAAGTATGAAATACTTTAAGCCCTATCAAAAGCCAAGTTTAAAGGGGTATAAAATGGCATAAAATAGTGCTCAATACTCTTGCTTCCATGTGTGCCCATGTGGACACATGTCATTCCCATAGACTTTTGGGCTGGGCTTTTGGGCTGGATGAACACATGATGAGACAGTAGGTCTATTCTTTGGCATTTTTGGATGGCTGTCTACACTCAAACTGCAATTTATTGCCTATCTACACAACACAATCAAAACACTTTATTAGTCAACTCAAAGTTCCATCAAAGGTTAGGTTAGGAGGTGAAAATTTGTATCAAAAACTTGTGTTGTTTACCTTATAACTATTAAAGGGTTAAAATAGCCAATTAAAGGGAAAATCACAGAGAGATGGGGTCAAAGTAAGCAACCTGTCCTATAAAAACTAGGGCTGGTGCAGCAAGCTATAATAGGTAAGTCAGGGTAGGTCCAGAGGGAAATGTGTTTAGAAATGGGGTAAATCTCCAGATCTATACCAGATCTGGCACTCTATCCTAATTCAGACTGAATCAAAACAGGAAAGAGGAGAGGCTTCTAAGATTAGCCACTTTACTAAAAACTACAAAAATCAAATGAAAATGACCCAGAATTGATTAAACTCATATTTAAGAAAAATGGAGAAAAGGATTAAATTCAAAAGGTGGGGAGCAGCAGCTAGGGATTTTTGGTCTTCACTGAAAATCAAGTGGATCAAAGGCAATGCATAGGATAGATTTGCAACAATACTTCATCTGGCTATAAACTCAAATGCAAGGTATAAGAATCTAATCTAGACTAAAGAATTGGAGCAATCCTAAGGCTATGATCTGTCCACTTGATGGTCACTGATCATCCCAAACATTCCTCTAATTTAGGGATCTTGATTAGAACATGTAAGCTATTACAGATGTTGTGGGTGGCAAGCTACAAGCTCAAGCATCCACAGGGATATCTAATCCAGGAAAATCAAATGCGAAGAAGAGATCTTCAGATCAAAATCAACTTTAAAAACCATAATAACTATAATCATACAACTTACAGTCCGATTGTGCTCAGATCTGCAATCTGTGCAACATACAATCCATTTGCAAGGCCTTTGAAACTCTCAATTTATAGCTCGCAACATCACCCTAGCTACTGAAGGGCTTTAGCCAACCACAATTGGCTAAGGAGAGAATGGGGGAAGAAAAAAGAGGAAAGGGATTTTGGAGGGAAATGAAATTTGAATTCGAATTTGGCTCTGGCTGTCTCAATTTCTAGATGTCTAGCCCTATACATTCTTCAAGCTTTCATACTCTTCCCCTCTGTCCTCAAATCTGTTTTAGCCAATTAGAGCTTAAGAGAATAATTCAGTTATTCTCAGCTGCTGATGTGATTGATTTCTCTTCTAGAAGCTCTCCTCCAATTTGTGCCTAAACTGGTAAGTACATGTGAGTTAGATAGGAGGTTCCCATTTGTGCCCATTAATATTCCAAAAATACCCCCAAGGGTAGCTGACGTACCTTAGAATGTGTGCACAAAGCACTGGAGTTGGCAACTGTTGTGAAAGGAACTGAGAAGTTCTAAATTCAATTGTAAAGAGGATTATGGAACCTCTCGATAGGTTCTGAATCTTCTTCTGTCTTCATTCGATAGGTTGGTTGTGGCCTTTTACAGGTTCCTTATAGTTTTCGATAGGATCTGTGACTTCTCGACAGGTTCTGGAAATTACACAATAAGATTGGAGAGATTTCTTAACTTCTGTTTAGGCTCCCTCAATCCTCTCGACATGTTATAGAACACCCTGTCAACTTCTTCTAGGGCTCTAGTTAAGCTTTCAACTGGATCTCTTCTACTTCTCAACAGGATGGCTTAACCTGTCGTAAATGAACACAGCTTTAAGTAAGGCTTCGACAGGATGGCATTGACTACTTGTTAAGTTATGGGGAACCTCTCGACAAGTAGCTGAAACCTCACAAGCTCCCCTACATCTCCTGATATTTCTTCGACAGGTTGCAGCCTGCTGTTCGACATGTTCTTCTACTACAGCTTCATCCTCTTGACAAGTTCTACCAACCTCTCGATATCTTCACTGTTCCACCTCTAGTCCTCTTGATAGGTAAGCGTACACTTCCAGAACCTCTCGATAGGTATTAGGAAGCTCTCGATAGCTTCATTCTAAGCATCCAAACCTGTCAACAGGTTGAATTAACCTCTCGACAGGTTATATACTTTGTTTCCACAGCTGGCTCACTACTCTAGGGTGCTGTTCTTCATATGTCCAGCACTCAGCACCTCTTGAGGGGTTCAACCTTCATTCACTGCAGCTGCTCTTGCTTCCATGTGTGCCCATGTGGACACATGTCATTCCCATAGACTTCTAAGGTTTGTGAACTGCTTGATGGCTGGGATTTTGGGTGGTATGAACACATGATGAGACAGCAGGTCTATTCTTTGGAATTTTTGGGTGGCTGTCCGCACTAAGACTGTAATTTATTACTTATCTATAAAACACACTCAAAACACTTTATTAATCAACTCAAAGGTCCATCATAGGTCAGGTTAGGAGGTGAAAGATGATATTTTTTACTGCTTAACACACCCCCAAACCTAAGGTTTGCTACTCCCTGAGCAAAGGAGAAATTAAAAACAAGTATTGAAAAATTAAAAATGCCACTTTTTTTGGGAATACAGATTCATTTAGCATATGCATCAACCCTTTTAAAACCCTAGGTGATCCCTAGTGGAGGAGTGAAGTCTCCTGAGGGATTTTAGTGAAGGTACCCACAAACTTCTCTAATGAATCAGTTAATATCAATGCAACATGTTAAAACAAAATTCAAGCAAAATAGAATTCATTCCACACCTTGTTCATTCAATTTTAGAGGATTCTCAACAGTAAATCAACAGTTTAATATTGAACTTCTACTGTAATTCCATCACAATCAATCAGCTCATGTCAAGGCATTTTGTATGAAAATTAATGCAGAGCTTACCATCAAATTGAGAATTCTGTTTTGATAATGCCCCTAACAAATTCAATGTTAGACCCAAGTCACCAGGGCTGTCCACTCACAATAAACATAGAAGGTGCATGATTTCATATAGCTTAAGAGTAGTTACAACCCTTAAATAGAACTGCAAGCATGAGCATAGGCATTGCTCTAATTTATGAAATCTTCTACCTCTTTTCACCATAGATTACACAAATCCTCATCTCCACATGACAGGTCAATCAATTTTCAGATCAATAGGGTCTTTTTATTGGGTTGTAATGTGGCTTATGGGTGAGGTTGAAAAGAATGAAAGGGTGGAATGGGATTCAAAATTTAGAAATTGGTAAGGTAAGGATGTGGTTTGCAACTTCACAACCTTAATTTTAGTACAATTCCATCTACTTGAATTCTCAGATTTGAAGTGATCAGTTTCTAATCCCCTTTTCAATCTTTCAATGAAATTACTTCACTTTCTCATTCTTTTCTTTTCTATCTTTCTTTTCTTTTTATATGCTTTTCTTTTGTATTTTTCCCCATTTTTTTTTAATGGGCTTGAATGCCACAACTACCACAAAATGAGCTCTCTTTTCTTTCAACCAAATATCAAACCTTGTTCCTCTAACTTCACTTCTCCTTCCATTTCCTGATTTCACAGATTGAAGGTGAACTGAAATAGGTAAAGGGGTTTTGGGTTCAAATTTTCTGGTTTTTATCAAAGAAAAAATTAGATTTTTAAAGCTCAAATGGTGTGTATCAAGGGTAGTTCAAAGGTGGGTAATTTTAAGCTCAAACTGTCCAAAGGATAGCCTTACTTCATGTCCTCAATGTCATGAATGCTATCAAGCTGTTTCAACTTGGATTTGCCTAACTTCTTGTGAGCAAGAATAGATTCAATCAGTCCTTAGAGCAGAAAAATTGTCAAAACACTCCTCAAAGAAAAAAAAAACTTTGCAGGCCTAAATCTCACTGGGTATGGTCTTTCATCAAATTCCTGGGGTATATGCTCACAATTTTCTCTCTTTTCAAGTTCACTTAGCATCAATTTTTGAAAAATTCTTGACATTTGCTTCATGAGAATGTTTGAGCTACAGCAGTTTTCAGTCAAAAAAGTTTCAAATTTTCTCATTTTCAAAAATCAGTTGGGAATTCACTTTATTTTCACAAATTTTGTCCAACATGGCTCCACTATCATTAACTATTCCATTGGGACACCTTGCCATACCCCCCAACCTATGAGGAGTAGTATCCTCACTACTTTGGAAGTATATCAACAAGACACAACATGGCAATATAAGGAAAATAGCAAAAGAAACATAAAGAACAAAGCTAAATACAAAGGAAAGCAAGAGACACAGTGAATTGACAAAACAAAAATATTATTGCACACAAGTTATTACAATGGATCAAAAGAAGCAGTACTATCTAAACAAAAATATATACAGCATAATCGAAAACAAACTAATTACAAACAAATCCTAAGTACATGCTACCCCAAATCAGATTTTGAGTCAGTGCTTGATAAAGACATTGGCTCCCATCCTTGTTGTGCAGCCAACTTGGCATAATCCTCCTTGAATTGCATTCTCCTCTTCAGTCTCTCAGCATTGGCAGCACCTTCCTTGGTCCTTTTCGCAGTTGGCTTTCTAGGCTTGGGTTTGGGCTGGGGCATAGTGGGCTCATTAATGGACACCCCAGTTGCTAAGGGTGGCATTCCTCCTAGTAGGGTGGCCTAGAGGGTGTTGGCCAGCTTGGCTAGCATCTCAGATTTTTATTTTTCTACATCATATAAGGTCAAGGCCTTCTTGTATAATCCCTCCCAATGAAGCTTATCCCATCTATGCTCCATCTTCAACCGGTCAATCTCAGCCACAAAGGGCTGCTTTACCAAGGTTTTCATCATAACCACCCTCTGTTTGACATCCATCCAAATGTAGGGATTTACAGCCATAGCTCTATAAAGAGTGTAAAATGGGGGTGTAGGGAGGAGGTGTTTAGGGACAATGGCCCTCTCATTGGGGTCAACAAATAAATGGTAGGGAGTGGATGAAGTGGATGGGAGTGAAGGGGAAAGTGGGATGGGGGATATCAACTCCTCTACCTCAGTAACAAGCTCAGGTGAGGTGGAAGGATGGGTAAAAGGTATAGAAAGTAGAGCTACCTCCTCAAAGTCAGTTTGAGTGGAGTCGTCTCTGGTGGAAGGGGTTATAATGGGAGCAGGGAGTGGTTCTTCCACCTCAGCAGTGGAAACCACTACTAAAGGAGATGGAGGTGGAGCGAGTAAAGGAGAAGGTGTAGGAATAGGGATTGGAAGAGGTTGGGAGGTTGCGGTAATAGGGCTTATGGTTGATTAGATGGCTTGTAAGTAGGTGTCCATGGAAGCTTGGTTAGCTGTGTTGGTCTGGAGCTTGGTTAGGATGGTGGTAAGAAGGGAAAAGATTTGGGTAGAGGCCTCAGGTAAGACTTGGGCTTGGGTAACAGGTGGAATGGGTATAATGGGTTGGAAGGGAGATGTGGGGCCATGCTGAAAAGGTGGGGTGGGAGTAGGCTGGAATTGGGTAGGCTGTGAAGGGATGGGTTGGGGAGAATCAGGTAAGGGGGAATATTCATACCCAATATCCTCCATAATGGAGTCAATTAGGGATGCATATCCCTCAGTGGTGAAATGGTCTTGATCCTGGGTATGTGGAGGTGAGATGGAAAAGGTGGGGTCAATATCAAAGGGTATGGATAGTGGGGAAGAAATGGCTAGGTCAGCTGATGTAGATGGTGTAGGGCTCAAAGGTGCATCAACTAAGATGGATGGGCTAGCTGGAGGGGTAGGCTTTGATTTTCTTTAGTAGGTGGATGTGATGGGGAGTGAAGGGGTTGTAGCAATGGGGTCTGTGGTAGGAGCTGACGAAGGTATTGATGTGGTGATGGTGGAAAGGCTTGCTGAGAAGAATGGAAACTGAAATGGAAGGTAGGGGAGCTGCGATGGATGGTAGAGAGGGTGATGGAAAAGAGATGTTGGCAATCTCAGGGCTGACAAAAGGCAGAGGCACAGCAGTGGAAGGGAAGAGTATCGGTGCAAAGGGTACAAATGGAGGCTTTCAGTTAAAAGATGTAAAGGTCTCAGCTGTAGCTGTGGAGCTGGCTGAAGGGGCTGTGGGTATAACAGGTGCAGTTACTAATGTGGTTGCCTGAGATGCTTCCAATGTAGGATCCTCAACTGATTTGTTCTTGCTCTTCCCAATCAGGGTCCTGCTAGCAGACCAAGTCCTCTTCCCAAACACTTGTAGAGTTACCTTTTCCACAGGCTCATCCTTTTAGATCACAAACTGCCCTTTTCTTAACAAAGCAGTGAGGAGCCTGTTGTAGGGTAGCCCTAGCAAGGCCTGTACTTTTTTTCTATTCTCATTTACATCTACCATTGTCCCAAATACCAGCTTGGACACATTCATAAACTCGCCCTTGGAGAAAAAATACAAGGCATCCACTATGGGTGTTCTCCTCTCGTTGATGTCCACTGACATAAATGTTTTTCCTCATAATTGAATCAATGAAAAGCATGCTAGGGTGTAAATCTCTTCTCATCAATGACTCCCCAGAGCCCACAATGCCTTGAGTTAGATGTCTGGCCATTGCTTTAAAAGAGACACTCTTAGGTGCTGGTAGTCCATAGGCTGTATAAAAAATAGATGGGACCCCTAATGCCAACCCTATATCATTGTAGTCCATAACTAGCTCCCGGTTATCAATCAAAATCACTAGGGAAGGCTCAG
The DNA here is from genome assembly GCA_021018995.1 of Chloranthus sessilifolius. Taxonomy (NCBI): domain Eukaryota; kingdom Viridiplantae; phylum Streptophyta; class Magnoliopsida; order Chloranthales; family Chloranthaceae; genus Chloranthus; species Chloranthus sessilifolius. The sequence continues at coordinate 49,907,195 of CM037596.1, forward strand.
TTGACCCTCTCATCAGTGACTCCCCAGAATTACTTTTGAATTTCTCATGGACCCGTCGAGCTACCGACTCACCCGTAATAAAATCTTGTAACATATGCATATCATTATTATCAATATTATTCTTTCTTTTCGAGAATCTCATACGATTTACAATGTGACAAACACATCCAATAGTATGGATATCTCTCTGAAATCATGTTTGAACGTATGGACTTACGAGCAACCATGCTAAATCGTAGTGAATAAAATTCAGTAGGAGGAGTCTTTTCAATGGTTCATTATTAACCAGAATTATAAACGACAATTATAGGGAACAGGCAATTGCAGTGATCGATCTTATTGGTTACATTGGAATTCAAACCCATTTAAAGTCATAAGGAAAACAAACAAACCTAGCATTCAAGACTACCACTTCCCAACTACCCTAGCCTAGAAACCTACACATCGACATTTACTTCAAAGTGATGGTTCAAAGCTGAGCTTCTTCCCTATAAATCTATACCCATCCATAAACCATATCATCTCTTTCGTCTTCCACCTTTCATACCTAAAACCCCATGATAGAAGAGCATAACCAGAGCGATTTCAATAAACAACTTGATAGAATTCTCAAAATACATAGAGCTGAGCTCCTGGCTATAGAAAAAAAAGTAGAAAATCTAAAGCACCAGCGATCTACTCGAGATGCTAAATCGTCTACTGAAACAACCTGTGACCTTAAGCCTAACCCAAATCCGAACCCATATACCAAAAACCCATCTTCCCCCACTTCCTAACCTTTACACCATCACAACCCACCCCGAATGCAAATTCCCATATGATGATGGTGGGTTGAGCCGTCCCTTGCCACCTCTCTACATTGCTTATCTTCTCCCTTCGCTTGCGCTACATTCCCTTCACATAATCTTTGCAAGGGAGCAGTATAGGTGACCGGTGATCTGGAGATGTGTTCACTTCCTCACCCTTCGAAGCACTCCCCGTATGGCATTACATTTCTTCCATGAAAGGAATGTGAGGTACTTAGTTTGCGGGATGCAAGATAAATAAGGGCATGGAGAAGCATTCTGCAGCTCTTGGGGGAGAGACCCTACCAAGGAATGGATACTCCTTTGGTAGGATGGGATGAGAGACTTCGATTGAAGGTGGTTAGAAGCCGAGGACCGATCTTCATTGAAGACAAATTCACTCTCAGACATTGCTACCAGTGTCTTAGTTACTGTATGTCTAGATTTTTCCTGGGTTTTTCTTTTAATATAATTAATTTTCTTTCCAAGTTTCTGTATATATTTCACTTATATATGAAAAGTTCTTTTGCTTTATTCATTTTCTCTGGAGCACTTGTAGTTTCCATAGTACCAGAAGTAGTTTCTCCCAAGTTTGGGGGATCATTGTTGATTCCAAATGCAGATCATAGACCCGGTAACCTAAAAAGCACCATTAAGGTAATAGATTTTCGTTGTGTCCCCTGTTTTGCTAAATGAGGACATTATCCTATTTAAGTTTGGGGGGATATACGAATCTGTGTATATTAGTAGGTAGCAGTTTTTATTTGCTCTTATTTCAAATTTTGAAATATTAAAGAAAAAAAATAATATTTTTTTTTAGTTTCTCTATTTTTAATTAGGAAATATAGCAATTTAGTCCAGAGTTAATCATTATATGCAAATTATGATAGAAAATTTTCTCTTGAAAACTTTACAATCCATCATAGCAAAAGTTCAACAATCAAAATAAAATAGTTACAATTCATGTATAGCACCTTTGAACATTGTATCAGATGAATGTTTGAAACTATATGATTGATTTAAACTGTAATATTTAAATCATAGTTTCAAAATTATAAACCAGTGAGATCTTGAGCTAAGATATCCTCTTTATATTATGAGAGAGACTATTTTATTCAAAGCTTAAAATTTCTCTTGAACTTTTTTACAACTGAAAATTTTCATATTTCTGAACTTAGAATCAAGATATTATGTGATTATGATGATTTGTTTCTTTAGAACTATCTGTTAAGTATATCAAAGCAATAAGACATCCATGCTAGTAAATCATAAAAAATGATCAAATGCCAGCTTTTGTTTAAACCAGAGCCAAAATGCCAAAATCTCAAGAAAAATTTACCCTTTAAGCTCATATTAGAAGCCTAAAACCAAATTTCTTTGTACCAATATTTTATAAACCTTTAACCATATGTACTACCCAAAGCTTTCTACCTTTAACCCTTATCATTTCTGAGAGTTTAGAAAGTAAAAAAAAAAGGGAAGAAGAGGGAGTGAAAGGAGTATGAGCAAGAACAGATAAAGGATTTCATGAAAAGAGAAGTAAAAAGCTTCTGACTGAAGAAAAAAGGGATTTATAAGAAAACATAAAAGAAAAAAAATGGGAAGAGGTCATCCAATTTTTTGGATACTTACTGAAATAGAAAAGAAGGAAAGAAGACAGCGAAGAAAAAATTAAATTCTCAGAAACTTTTAAACCCTATCTGCCTTCCTTTGAAACCTTTTAACCTAAAGCCCTATTACAAGCTGGAAAAAAGACCTTTGCGATTTACGATTTATAAAAGTATGAGTCTAGTAAAGATGTATGAAATAGATACTATGAATGAACGAAAAAGTCATATGATCAGAATTGATTATCCATTCCATGAGATTTACCTTCTTAGTTGATTGTCCTTTAAAATTTATTATACATATCATAGTGAGAGAACCAAAAATTTCAATATCTTTTTGAGAGTATGCAAATAGTAAGAGTTTGGATGAAAATATTTTATTAATCTGCAGTTTAGAAAAATCCATAATGAATAAACTTTTCACTGATATGCACACACTCTGCGCTGTATAGAATTGAAATTGATGAGTTCTGATCAAGGATAATTACTGTGATAGAAAGTAAAGGTGAAAGGGTTGGAGTTTTTGAAAATCATACCAAACATGTGAGGATTAATTTAATTAGTAGTATAGATTTTATTTCTAAAATATATTTTAAAAAATCCAAAAATATTGAAAGTTTGTAGGTAACTTCACTGAAAACCTTCAGGTGACTATAACTCCTTCACTAGGGATCACATAGGGATTTAAAGGCTAGTTGCATCTACTAAATGCAATCATGCTCCTTATGAAAGTGGCATTTAAATTTATAGTTTTAGATAATTTATGCTTCCTTGCTTTCTATGGACTAGAAAAGCTTAAGTTTGGGGGTGTGATTAGTCACATAATTTACCATTTTATCACTCTTAACTTAGTGATGCTAGGACTTATTTCGTACTAAAAAGTCAATGATGTGCATATATTAAGGAAAAACAGTAAAAGAGAGCCAAAGTGTTAATATTCATCAAAATGAACTCAAAAAGTAGTAAAAAGATGATTGAGCGACAAGAAGCTGATTCACCGCTGCTGAAAGTTAAGAAATCGTACTTTACGATTGTGCGCTAAAGCTGAAGACGAAAAGAAAGAGAAAATTAAGAAATCGTAATTTACGATTCTTTAAAAGACGATTCTTCAAGAAGCGATAGAAGAAAAGCGACCGTTCGAAATAGGAAATCGTCCAGTAAGGAAGTTGTGTGAAAATGAGAAATCATGATTTACAATTCTCTAGAAAAAGAAGAGACAATCGTAATTTATAATTGTGTAAAACTTTCTCGTTGCTACATCTGTTGCTGTTGATCATGTGAGTGAAAACTATCATCGCCATGCACAGAATTAGAAGATCTTTAAAATTAGAAGTTTGGTGAATCACGGATCTGAGAAGATTGATAAAGATAAGTTCTTAGAAAATCTCGATTGCTGAAATAAAGAAGAACAATCTAGAAACACAACTACACTTGAAAGCAAGGAAGAATAAAATTAGGAATTACCGTTATCTTAGGAATCTTTTATTTTAGTAGTTTCCTTTATTAGATTTAGAAGTCTTTGTAAATCGACTCCTTATGATCTATAAATAAGAGAGCCTAATGTAGGAATAAGGGATCGAAGAATTTCAGCATCAATTGACGACTGAGGTTGGATTTTCTTCTAATCAGTAGTGTAAAATAGTTAGAGTAGATTAGATATAGGAGGTCCCTCAAGAGCAATTGACGATTGCTATTGGGTGCGGAAGATTAGTGTAGATATCATAGTTTCTGAGAAGCAATTAATGACTGCGGCTGAGGGGTGAAAGATATATTTACTTTGCTTTCTAGATTAGTTTTTATTTGCTTTTTTACTGCTTTGTAAACATCTTTAAGTTTTAATTTGAATTGACGACTTAGGTTGGAATTACAGATTAGTGTAACGGTTTTTACTTTTCCATCTTCAATTTTCTCGAATTTGATTAACGCCCAAATTTTTAGAGATTATTGATTAGATTAAATCTGTATTAAAGAATTTTAGTTTTTGATTGATGCCCAAATTCTAGAAGAACGCAATACGGCATAACAGTACAATTTATTTTTATAAATATCCGACGGCTGAAGATTGGGATTGACGACCTCAATCTGAAAAAGGAGGATTATGATTTATTTTATGAATTTTAGATTAAGAAACTATTCTTTTATTCATATTTCTCAAGTAGTTTAAAACCTTAAAAGATAAATATAAACTTTAAAATAGAAATATAAATAAGATAAAACTTCTTCACGGGAACAATCCTATACTAGCTCTACAATTTTCATTGTGCGCATGCAATAGGTCAAGACTTAATTAGATACACATAGTAAGCTGATCAGTAGTCAACTATTTCCTTCTTGAGTAGATAATGCGGTGCCATAATTGAGCTCTCCATCATGGTTCAGCACCATCAAATTATGTTGTTAGCAGGAGTTTTGTCCTCCTCCCGCCATCATATGACGACATCTAGTAGTGTGAAGACGTCAGGGATGCCCTCACGGTTTTGCTTATGTTTCCCTAATAAGACTACCAAGAATTTCCTCATAATCTGCTTATGCTTCCCTGAATTTATTGACTGTTCATCCATCATACTGTTCTCGCTCGGTTGTGCTTCTTTTTTGTATATTTTTTTGAAATAACCTGCTAATATAAGAATTATGAGGTTTTATAGAACCCTCTATTTTCATTTTTTCTGCTCTAACATCGATTCCAATGGCTGAAGAGGGTGTATAAGAATCCAGGGTTTCCACTACTCCTTTTGATCAACTCACATGAATAGTAAGGTGGTCAATGTGTCAGATGATTTTCAAAATGGTTCAAAAGAATAATGACCTACGACTGGCGCATTCCTTGTGATGACTACAAGGATGATAAGTATAAGTATGCCTCTTTCGGCTACGAGATATGATGATCAAGTTAGGGGTAGCATTCTAGGGTTTAGGAAGTCCTTCCCCTCTTATTGTTTCTTTGGCATATTGCTGAGATAATATAAGTATTTCTCACGTGGGCTTTGATTTCCTTCAGGCAAGGCGATTGTGTAGGCATTGATTCCTTAGCACTAGCTCCTCGTTTTCTAGTAAGAGTTATAAGTTAGAGATATTGTTGGGCAGATGATATATTTTTTTTATTTTATATATTTTTATATTATTATTGTTATTATTATTGTGTTATGGTACAACATCAGTTCCTTAAGTAGGGGACTGATTCTAGAAGTCCGCTCGGTAGGACATGTCGGATGATCAAAGTGACCGTTCGATTAGATAATATTGTTTTGGGGTCCTCGATCCCTTTCTATCTGATTGATTTGGGATGAGAGAGATGTTATGCTTAGGTTTGTATTTTGGATGATATGAGATTTGTCAAAATAGGTGTGGTGTCATTTGATTTCTGCTTTTAATAAATCTTTTATGGTCGGGGCCTCCTTGTCGGGAGGGACCTTCTTTAGTTTCTCGATGGGGTGAGGCAACTCGTAGAGTTGGGGCGTAGAGTTGTTAGAGAGTTCTTCAGGGTCGTTTGTTGGTGGTTGGAAAGTTGTTTGTGAGTGAAGTTGGAGTGAAAACTATTTAGAGGGAAGGTAGTGTCGAAAAGTAATGATTGGATGAGGCAGAGGTAGAGGTGGAGGAGAGTAAAAGTAATGATTGGATGAGGCAGAGGTAGAGGAGGAGGAGACGCGAGGGCGTAGGCCAAGGTGGACCTTTTCTCTGTGTGGGGCAGTTTTGTTTTCCCTTGTTTTGTTTGATGTGTATTTTGGATTTATCATGAGGTTGCTTTAAAGTTTTATTTATAATTTTCTGGGGAAACTTAGTGTCGACTATTTGATGTTGCGGTATTACCATCGATTGAATTTCTATGGGGATCATGACTGTGAAATCTGGAGATTTTGATATGAGATTTAGATAGAATTTCAGTTGTGATGTCAATTTTATATTGTGAGGTTTGAGGATTAGGTGACATGTTAATTTGGATGTTGATTGGAGTTGTAGGATTTGGGTTTGATTTGATTTCGAAAGTGGGAAGAATGATGGTTTGGTGGGTTAGTGTATCGATAGGTCCGGTGGTTGGCTTAAAGGTGAGTGGAGTTGACGTTTTAGGGATAGGTTCAGTTTTAATGATGGATTCATATTCGATAACAGGCTCGAGTTTGAAGACAGGTTCAGATTTGACAATGGGTTCAGATTTGATGGTAGGTTCGTTTTGATGGTGGGTTTGAGCTTCTGAATGGGTGCAGGGTCGATGATAGGTTCGAAGATTGGTTTAAGTTGAATGATAGGTTTGGTTTCGTGTCTAATGATAGGTTCAAGTTCGATCATGGGTTTAGGTTCGGTGATAGGTTCATGTTCTAGGGTAGGTTTAGATTCGCCGATAGTTTGAGGCTTGATGTCAGGTCTGTATTCAGTGATCAGTTTAAGTTTGAAGATAGGTTTTGGTTTGATGATAAGTTTAGGTTTAATGATTGGTCTAGGTTTGATGGCAGGCTTGGGTTTGAGGTTCAGTTTCATATTCAGTGGAACGGTAAGTTCGATAGTGGGTCCTTGTTTCGAGGATGGGGGGATGATAAGTTCGGTGGCGAGTTTTGTAGGGGTTGATTCAGGAGTAGGTTCTGAAATTATCCCAACGAGTGATTCTGCGGTGGGTGGTTCGGAGGTCTATTTGGCAACAGAGCCGAATTCGGGGTTTTGTTTTGAAGTTGGTGAGGTGATGAGTTCGATAGTGAGTTTAGGTTTTGAAATGGGTTTTAGTTCTAGAGCTGATTCCGAGGCTGGTGGGGTGAAATGTTTATTAAGTTCATGTTTTAAAGTAGGTGTAGGGATTGATTAAGGGACTGGTTTTGAGAATGGTGGGGCAATGTGTTCGGGTTTGGACTTTGATTCAGATGTAAGGGGGTTGACGGTTTTAGGAATGGACTCGGTTGGAGGTTTAGGTTTGAAGTTTCGCTTTGTGATTGGTTTAAGTATAACTGGTGTTGTATAATATCGATTGATTGGCTCCAAGATTACTTCTAGAAATGGCACGTGAGCCAGCTCAGGGGTAGTTTGCGTCATTGGTTTAGGCATCTATTCAGGAGGTGTGAGTGTTGATTCGTTTATTGGTAGGTTGTCGGATTCATGGGTAGGCTGAGTCTGTTCGGAGATGAGTGTTTTGACCTTTGCAATGAGTTTGGTGATTGGTTGAGTTAGTTTAGGGGTGGATTCAATGATAGTTTCGATCTTAGTGATCTTGGTGACCGGTTCATGGCGAAAGATAACTTCATGTTTATGGTTACCTGTTATAGGGTTAGCTGGGCATGAATGGATGGTATGGGCATGCTCTTAGGGGGGTTCAATCCTTCGGATCAGGCTAGCCGGGTGGAATGGGGCAGGTGTGAGTGAGTGTATGGTATCATATGCGGGTCGAGGGTTTGATGGAGTTTGTTCAAATAACGGGTTGTAGCAAGTGCTATTAGTTTGCTTAGTGTCGGGGAGTTGGCTTTGATCATAGTGCGAATTTTTATATTAGTTGTTGTATAAAGGTTGGTAAGGGTATTGATCTCAGTTTACGTGTGGTAATTGGTTTTGGTCAGGGTATAGGTTCAGGTGTAGATCTTGAGCTTGGTCATATGAGTGGTATGGTTGAGGGTTTGTTTGGTCTTGTCCTTGGTTTGTGTTGATTTGTTTAGGACTTAGAGTCTCGTTAGGGTGTTTGTTTTAGGGTTGTTGGATGTCAGTGTGGAGAGATTAAGGTCTCCATTCTTCAGTCAAAGTTCTATGCATAAAGCAGGGGCTTGTGAAGTAGTGACAATCGCTTAAGAAGAGGGTGCTCCGGAGGGGTTCTTGGGTATTGTTGATCATGATCTCTTTCACATCGCTTTCTTTTATTTGATTTCCCATTCGGGTGGTAAGCCTTCTATAGCGGTTGGGGAACGTCTAGATGTCTTCATCGTCCTCTTGTCTTGTGTGTATCAAGCCAATGAGACTGACCTCTTCGTGAGTCAGGTGTTGGTACTGGTCTAAGAATCTATCAGCTAAGTCTTCGAATGTCTCGATTTCTGCTAGAGGCAGAGTTGCGAGCCAGTCAAGGGCTTCTCCTCCCAGAGACCTCTAAAAGTAGTGAATGTGAAGACCCTAGTTATTGCGTATGGGTCGATAGTCGTTGCAAAATAGAGCCAAGTGGTGTTTTGGATTCCCTGTACCATTGTATTTGTTAAATTTTGGAGGTTTAAATGTCTCAGCAAAATTAATCGAATGTACAAGATTGGTTAGAGCGTTCTCTCTTAGCCAGGTAGTCGTCTAGAAGTAGAGGGAGGTTGTCTATGTTTATGGTGTTGCCATTTTTAGGTGTCTCGGGAGAGGGTTGTCTTTGGTGGTTGTTGTCGTAGGAGGTGTGAAGGGTGTGTGTGTCATGTGTCGGGGGAGTCGGTGCATGTGCAGGAGTTAGTGTCCTTTCCTCTTGTCTATTCCTCGGAGTAACTTGTCTTTGGTCTCTTGTCGTTCTGTATAAGTCGGTTAGGGACTAGCGCAATGTATTGGCTTCTTTTCCTCCTTTTGTGAGTGCACTGGCAATGTGGTCCATAACATGACTAGTGGTGGAGTTCTGTTCGTTGTCACTTTCTCCGCTATTGTTGCTGTGATTTGTGTTTTGTGGTGCAAAGGGGTATCTTTCACTCTCACTTATCGTATTTAGTCGGGCACGACGCTTGAATGTCTAGGGAGACAACCTAATGTTATACTCGGGATCAGTAGGGAGGTCCCATGAGGGTGGGTCGATATCATTAAAGTTTAATTTTCTGATGTCGGCCATTCTAAGTTTTTTTTTTTTTTTTTTGTAAAATTGAGTATGCAAGTGAGTATGTGTAAAAAGTGATAAAGTAAAGCGAAGAAAATGAAAAAAAATCAAACTAAATAAAGCAAGGAAAATAGAAAACCAAATTAATTAAACCGGGGCACCCTTAGCGAAAAAGAGTCCACCATTATCGCCAGTCTGTTGGTGCACGCTTTTTTGGGTCCCTAGAAAGAGTGGCCCAATTCGGTCCAAGTGGACTCTGGCTAAGGGCGATGGAATAATAAATTAGGAAATATTAAATTGCTGAAAGGAAAGAAACGAATATTAAATAGAGAATACTTGGATGATGCGATCACCACTTGTAGATATTTATCGACGCTACAACACGTCATTGATCACACTTTAAGGGGAGCAGGGGCTTGCAGGTTGAACTCCTTTACTGAATCGTCAGCCTGCTAATGTCAACAATTGTGGGTTGCCTTGGGGTTTAAATAGTTTGGTTTTCCTATTCCTACTAGCATTTAATTGATTTGGTCTTTTGATCCTTCTCTGAGTCTGGCTGACTGGGAGTCTCCTAGTATTACTCTAACTCTAATTAATTTACTTTCCTAATCTGACTAGGAATCTAATTAATTTGCTCTCTCGATCCTACTGGAAGTCTAATTAAAAGAGGTCTCCTAATTCTACTAAGAGTCTAATTTTAAAAAAAAGGTTTCCTAATCCTATTAGGAGTCTAATTTTAAAAAAAGGTTCCTAATTCTCTTAGGAGTCTAATTAACCTAGTCTCCTAATCCTACTAGGAGTCTAATTAAAAAAAAGGGGTTGTGGCCCGTTATGCTTAGGAGGATCGACCCCGTTCCCAGGTACCCCCAAGAGCTCCCTTGTACAAATCGAGTGATTAAGGATTATTTTATAAATATTGAAGATTTAAAAACTGAGTTTAAACTTAGACTTGAGAATTAGAAATCAAAACAGATATCGAGAAATAAGAATTTAGGACTAGAACGGAGAATTCAAACTAGAAAGAAAATTGAGAATTAGAAAGAAAATTGAGAACTAGAACTATAACCTAGGAATTAAGAACTAGAATTGAAAACCAATAGAAGGTTACCTGAAGTCAAGCGCTTCTTTCTCCTTCTGGTGCCGCAAAGGAGGAACTCGAGCTCCCTGGGAGAGGTCGAAGCTCAAGAGAGAAGAGATCTCTATGAAAATTGTGTGGTGTTTTGGATGAGGTAGGGAGGTCTATTTATAGGTATTCAGGTAATTACGCACTCTATGGGAGGTGCGTAATTAGCCAGTCAAATTCAATTATGCACCCTATCTGGGTGCTTAATCACTTTAAGTCGGTGACCGACTCAGTCAGTGACTGGCTGACTAGCTCAGCCGGGTGTCCTAGTTCCAGTCCAATTGGAACTAATTGCCCGCCTTGTGTGGTGCACACAATCTAATTATACGCTAGATGTAGGGCGCATAATCAGGGAATTTAGGCGGTCTAGGGAATTAGAGGTCAGGCCCAATTGAGGACCTATTATGCACGGGTGGTTGGGCATATAATAGATTGCGTGCACTGGATAGGGAGTGGAATCAGGTCTCAAGGCAGTCTCTAGAAGGTAAAGGACTTGTCCAAGTTAGACCAATTGCGCGCGCTAAGCAAGGAGCGGAATCAGCTCTGAAGGTGGCCCGTAGGAAGAGCAGGTCTGGTCCAGGTGGGACCAATTGCACGCTCGTGTCCAAGCGTGCAATCAAATTACGCACCTTTGTGAGGGCGCGAAATTAAGGACCTTCGCTGGGCTATGTTGGGTCTGAACCATAGTGCTATTGTTTCAGCCTGTGCTTTGACTATATACTATTATTTCAGTATATAGTCTCCGTATTCACCCTATGTTCAGCCATATACTATTGTTTCAGTATATGGTCCTCGTATTAGGGCTGTGGGGTCTGAGCCACAGAGCTATTGTTTCAGCCTGTGCTCAGCCATATACTATTGTTTCAGTATATGATCTCTGTATTAGGGTTTTAAGGCTTTCAAAGAAGGTAAGTCCCTTCTGGATATCATGGGCAAGGTAAAAGGTTGACCGAATAGGTTTGTTTACTCCGAGAGGGCAAAATTGGGGTGCCTATAGATACAAGGTCGTGCATATACAGTTTTCACACATGATGCCCAAGCCGGCATCGAAGTTATCCAAGGTATGATTTTTCCTGGGTTTGTCAATTTATTTTCTCGTATTTTAGATGAAGAAGGTGCATAAATAGAAAAGTCCCTATAGTCATTGTACTTCATACTTTAACACGTCGTATATGTGACTAATTTCATAGTGTTTGTTGAATCTAGGTGTCATCCACTTGAGCAAAGAAAGTAAAATATGTAACCACAAGGCATCGGTGTTGATAGACCCTGGGTCGACACACTCATTTATTACACCAAACTTTGCCACGGAGATAGGCTTTATACCTGAGCCTTTAGACTTTGTCTTTGCCATCTCTAACCCAACGAGAAACTCGGTGAGTACTGATACCGTGTGTCGATTAGTCATCGTCACCATGGCTCATCGCCAAACAATGGTTGACCTAATCTTGCTCAAAATGCAAGGATTTGATGCAAACCTTGGCATGGATTGGCTAACCAAACTGTGAGCTAAGGTAGATTGCCAAGAGAAGTAGTCACTCTCTACCCCAAGAGGGGTAAGCCATTCAAATTCATTGGCATTCGATCAGCCGTCGTGCCTTTCATATCCACAATTTGAGCTGAATGACTGATTAGTAAGGGATGCCAAGGATACCTTGAGCCGATACAAGGACAAAAGGACTTGAAGGTCAACATTTTCGACATCCCGATCACCTTGGATTTTACCGACGTCTTCCCTGAAGAGTTATCGGGCTTACCACCAGATAGAGAAGTCGAATTTACAATAGGCGTAGCTCCACACACGGAACTAGTGTCAAAGGCTCCATATCGAATGGCACCGGCTGAGTTGAAAGAGTTAAATGAACAGTTGTAAGAGCTACTCGATAGAGGATTTATTACGAGGTATGTTCATTACGGGTTTCCTGTGATGCCATTTGGGTTGACAAATGCACTAACATCATTCATGGACCTCATGAAATGAGTGTTCAAGCCATATCTGGATCAATGTGTAGTCGTCTTCATCGATGACATTCTCATATACTCAAAGGCGCGAGAAGAACATGAGCAACATTTACGTCTAGTGTTGCAAACACTACAAGACTCTCAGTTATATGCAAAGCTCAGCAAGCATGAGATTTGGATGGAACAAGTGAGCTTTCTGGGGCACATTATTTTAGATTCAGGTGTAATGGTAGATCCATCCAAAATAGTAGCCGTTGTAAAATAGGAACAGCCCAGAAAGGTCATCGAGATTCGTAGTTTTCTGGGACTCGCCAGCTACTATCGCAGATTTGTGGAAGGGTTCTTGAAGATCGCTGAACTGCTCATGCAACTCACTAGAAAGAACGTCAAATTTGAGTGGACTGAAGCATGTGAGGAGCTTTCAAGACCTCAAGAAAAGATTGACCTCTGCACCCGTGCTTACCATACCATCCGGCATTGGGGGATTCTCTGAGTTCAACAATGCTTCCCACAACGGGTTAGATTGTGCATTAAATCAACATCATAAAGCAGTAACTTATGGATCAAGACAGCTGAAAGACCACGAGAAAAACTACCCTACACATGACTTGGAGCTTGCAGCAGTCATTTTTGCTTTGAAGATATGGAGGCATTACCTCTATGGTGAGACCTTGTAAATTTTCATAGACCACAAGAGCCTCAAGTACTTATTTACCCAGAATAAACTCAATCTGAGGATGAGGAGATAGATGGAATTTCTCAAGGACTATGACTTCACCATCCAGTACCATCAAGGGAAAGCAAATGTGGTAGCTGACGCTCTTAGCCAAAAATCATCTACTCAACTATCACACCTTGTGGCTAGATTACATCGATGGAAACTGCTTGAGGACATAATCTCACATGACACTCAGTTTGAAGTGAAAGAATCGGAGCACTATTAGCCAATATCCAAATCAAATCAACCCTCTTTGATAGGGTCAAAGAAAGCCAATTGAAAGACCCAGAGCTTATGGCTATTAGGTGGGGTATAGACAATGGAAATAGTCAAAATTTTCTGTCAAGGACGATGGTTCCTTGTTGTTTAGAGGTTGATTATGTGTGTCGACCGATAGTGAATTACAACATGAGATATTGGAAGAAGCGCATAGATCCGTATATGCCATAAATCCGGGCAACACCAAAAATGTACCACGACTTAAAGAAGAACTTTGGTAGAAGGGGATGAAGAGAGATGTCACTGACCACGTAGAAACATGCCTGGTTTGTCAGTAGGTTAAAGTAAACCATATTCACCTGTCTGCTCTCTTGCAGCCACTATCAGTGCCTGAATGTAAATGGGAAAACATTTCTATGGATTTTATACTCGGGTTGCCAAGGACACAAAAAGGATACAACGCAATTTGGGTAGTTGTCGACCACTTAACCAAATTCGCACACTTTCTACCCTATAGTACATGCTGCACGACCACCAAATTAGCTAAAGTGCACTTGAAGGAGATAGTAAAACTTCACGGCATACCCGCAAGCATAGTATCAGATCGGGATTGTAGACACCCCAATTTTTCCCTCTCGGAGTATACAAACCTCTTCGGTCAACCTTTGAACTTGCCTACGATCTACGAAAAAGAGGTGACCTTCTCCGAAGACTTTAAAACCCTAAGACGGGGACCATGCACTGAAATAATATTACATGGTTAATACCTAGGCTGAAATAATAGCTCTGAGGCTCAGACCCGACTCAAACCCAGGTAGATCTCGAATTGCGTGTGTTATATTGAGTGTGCAATTCAATTGAACGCCCAACACCTGGCGCACAATTGATCACCTGCGGACCGCTAAAGAGTTAATTAAGTGCCCTATCAGGCTTGCGTAATCATATTATGCGCTCCACCACCAGCACGCAATAGGCTCATTTCAGACTAGTCCCTAACCTTCTAGAAACCGCCTAAGACGTGATTTTATGCCCTACATAGCATGCACAATCAGATTATGCATTTCTACACTAGCGCATAATTGGTCCTAAGCCAACTCGACCTCTAACTCCTTAGATCGCCTGAAATCCCCTATTCAGCGCATGTATTAAGGTGATTAAGAGATTGAGCTCATTAATCAAGACGCGTAATTAGTCTACTTGGACTAGGATTAGGTTACCCGGCTAAGCCAGTCAGCTGCTCACTCATTGAGTCTGTCACCAACTGAAAGTGATTGAACACTTGGTTTCAAGTGTGCAATTCAATTGAGCGACCCCAAACGGGCACGTAATGGAATTTCACTGACCAATTGAGCGCACCCCACAGGGTGCACAATTAGCCGAAAACCTATAAAATAGACCCCACCACCACCACCCAAAACACACAATTTTTTCCTCTCTTCCAAGCTTAGGGATTTCAAAATCCTCTCTTTGGCGCCCGAATCTAGGTAATCCCCTAGGTTCTAGTTCTTAGCTTCTAGGTTTTAGTTCTTAATTTTTGCCTTAATTCTTAATTTTTGTTCTAGTTCTTAATTCTTAAGTTCTAGATTTCAGTCCTTAGTTTATGATCCCAACCTTTACCAATTGTCAATCCCATCACTTTTATGTTTGACCTTTTTTGAAGGATCAAATGAAGTCGGATTAGTGCAAAATTAGCCACGTTTGTAAGCTTATCGAAGTAGCTTTTCAACGAGCTAAAAAATGTGCAATTTCGACATGTATCAAAGAAGTTATGGTCAGTTTTCGAAAGCTGTGCAAAAAGTGACATTTTTTAAAACTCCTAGTTGAATTAAGATTAGTCACTTTATTATTTTATTTTAGAAAATAGGATTCGTCTCTTTTATTAGAAATAGGATCAGTTCCCTTATCGTTTTAGGACTTTACTTTACTAGTTTAGAAGAATTAGGAATTAGAGTTACAGTAGGATTTCTAGTAAAAACTTATAAATAAGACCTTTACCCCCTAGCCATTCAATACACAATTTTCCTCTATACAATTTTCTTCTACACAACTTATATGATTCTTACACACAATTTTAGCATCTAACAATCTAATTTTCGAGTTCCTCCTTTACAGCTCTTGGCTTCAGGTAATTCCTTAGTTCTTAATTTTCTGATTCTAGTTCTTAGATTCTAAAACCAGATCCTCTTTCTTTAATTCTTGTTCTAGATTTAGGTTCTAGCCCTCTGGTTCTTAAATTCTAGATTTTAGATCTTAGGTTTTAATCTAACTTTCTAGTTTTCAGATTCTAGTTCTTTCTTACTAAAACCAATCCTTAGCTTTAGGTTTTTTATTTCTCTTCATATTTTTAGATCTTAGATTCTAATTCTTAGCTTTGATTTTAGTTTTTAACCTTGAATTTCTAGAGCTTAGGTCTTTGATTTCAAATCTTAATCTCTAAGTCCTAAATTTTAATTTCAATTTCAGCCCTAAATTCATTAGTTTTAGTTTTTCATCTCATAATTCTAGTTTATAGTCTTAAATTTCAATCCTTTAATTCCTTTATAAATTATGATTTTGATCTTTAAATCTATAATTTCTAAATTAAAAAATCACTCTTTCAAACCCTAGCCATCTTATTTTTCGAAAGGAACTTATGGAGGGTACTCGGGAACGGGCTGATCCTCCTTAGCATAGCGGGCCAAAACCCCTTTTTAAAGATTTTTAGTAAAATTAGTATATTTACTTTAAGTAGAATTTTAATAGAATTAGTATATTTTTAATTAATTAGAGTTTCAATAGAATTTGTATATTCCTAATTAGCTTCGTAGAATTAACATATTTGCATTCCTAATAGGATTAGGAGGCTCAATTAATTAAATTTCTAATAGGATTAAGATATTTAAATTAATTAGACTCCTAGTAGAACCAGGAGACTCTTTTTAACCAGACTCCTAGTAGGACTAATAAGCCAAGTCAATTAGAACCCTAGTAGGATTAGGAAAACCATACTAGTTACGCTATAGGCAACCCACAACTGTTGACGTCACCGGCCGGCGATTTAGTAAAGGAGCTGAACCTGCAAGTCCTTGCTTCCCTTTAAAGCATGATCAGGGACGTGTTATAGCATCGATAAAAATCTACAGCTGGCGATCGCATTATCCAGGTATTCTCTATTTAATATTCGCCTCTTCAATTTTAGCAAATTAATATTCCCTAATTTATTCCTCCATTATCGCCTTTGCCAGAGTCCACTTGGACAGAATTGGGCCACTCTTTTCGGCGACCGAAAGGAACCAAGAAAAAAAAAGCGCGTACCATCGAACTGGCGATTGCGATAGGACTCTTTTTCTCTAAGGTTGCCCCTGTTTAATTAATTTGGTTTTTTATTTTCCTTGCTTTATTTAATTGGTTTTATATTTTCTTCGCTTTTTTTTCATTTTATTTAGATTTCTATTTTGTTCCGCCTTATAACTTTTCTACACACACTTACATTTGGATAAACTTTAAAAAAAAAAGAAAAAAAACTATATTAAAATGGTTGGCATCAGAGAATTAAACTTTGCTGATATCAACCCACCCTCATGGGGCCTCCCTAGTGATCCTGAGTATAACGTTAGGCCATCCGCTAGACAGCCCAACGTCGTGCCCAAGTAAATATAGTCAGTGATAGTGAAAATTTTCCCTTCGCTCCACGAAACACAAATCACAGCAACAACAGCGGAGAAAGTGATGATGGACAGAACTCCACGACTAGTCAAGTTATGGACCATACTATTAATACACTCACAAAAGGAGGAGAAGAAGCCGATGCCCTTCTATAGTCCATTGCCAGTTTATGCAAAACCATAATGAACCAGAAGCTGATGGATCAACAACAAGTTACTCCGAGAAGCAAGCGAGAGGAAAAGGCGCAAACTCCTCCGCGTACTCCAACTCATTTGATACATAATACCTACACACCTCGCGCCCCTATAATGACTACCACAAAAGACAACCCTTCCCCGAAACTTCAAAAGATGATACCACCATAAACATAGATGACCTCCCTTGACCTCTAGATGACTGCATGGCTAAGAGAGAATGCTCAAGAAAGTTCTTCGGATTCGACAAATTTTGCCGAGACCTCGACTTAACTGACTGTCGACCAATCCGCACCAATCATGGGCTCCTAATCCACTACTTTCAGAGATCGCTAGAAGAAGAAGCCCTTGACTGGTTTGCTACTTTGCCTCTAACCAAAATCGAGACCTTCGAGGACTTAGCCGACAGATTCCTAGACCAATACCAATACTTAACTCACGAAGAGGTCAATGTCACTGACTTGATACACACAAGAAGAGAGGACGATGAAGACTTCTTGGCATTGGCCAACTGCGGAAGAAGACTCGCCGCCGAACGGGGAATCAAATAAAAGTAAGCGATGCGATAGAAATCGTGATTAGCAATACCTGAGAATCTCTAAAGTGTTCTCATCCTAAGTGACTATCATGACTTCGCAAGCCTTTATCAACACGCTTACGCATAGAACAACGCCTGAAGAATGGGGACCTTAATCTCTCTACGCTAACATCCAACGAATCCTCTTCCGA
The DNA here is from genome assembly GCA_021018995.1 of Chloranthus sessilifolius. Lineage (NCBI taxonomy): Eukaryota > Viridiplantae > Streptophyta > Magnoliopsida > Chloranthales > Chloranthaceae > Chloranthus > Chloranthus sessilifolius. The sequence goes on from CM037596.1 coordinate 49,924,913, forward strand.
CAACCCCAAGGACAAAACCAAACTAACCCTCAACCATACCACCCATATGACCAAGCTCAAGATCTATGCACAAACCTATATCCTGAACAAAATCAATTACCACACACAAACCGAGATCAACACCCTCACCAACCTTTATACAAAAACCAATACACGAAATCATATTATGATCAAAACCAATGCCCCAATGACACGCAAGCTGACATCGCCTATTACAGCCCATTGTTTGATCAAACTCAACCCGCATATGAGATTGTACACTCACTCACTCCTGCCCAATTCCACCCAGCTAGCCTTATTCACATAATTGAACCCCTTCAGACCATATCCATACCTTTCACTCAAAACCAACCAACCCTATCCCATGTACCGATAAATGCGAAATTACCTTTCGCCTAGAATCGGTCACTAAGATCACTAAAATTCAAACTATCACTGAATCCACCTCTAAACTAACCCAGCCTATCGCCAAACTCATCACCAAGCTCAACGCATTGATCTAACGTACAGTCGAAATTGCCAAACATGTTCCCGAAACATCCCGACCTATCACTAAAATCATCAAACACAATTCTGAAGCAACCCAGTCGACCGTTAAGATCAATGAATCAATCCCCACACCTCCTGAATTGGCGCCCAAACCAATGATGCAAACTACCCTTGAACAGGCTCACGTGTTGATTCTAAAAGTAGTTTTTGAACCAATCAATCAGTATTATACAATGTCATTCATACTTAAACCAATCACAAAATTAAACTCTGAACCCAAACCCGTAATCCAATCTACCCCTGAAATCACCAGCCCTCTCGCTTCCAAATCAACTCCAAAACTAATCCCCAAAATTGAACACATTGTCAAACACATTGCCCCACCAATCTCAAAACTAATCCCTGAATCAATTCTTATACCTTCTTTAAAACTTGAACTCAACAACAAACACATCACCGCATTAACCTCATAGTCAATTCTAGAGTTAACTTCTACGCCCACTTCAGAACCTAAACTCACTACCACCTCACAAACTTCAAAACAAAATCTCAAACCCGTATATGCTACTAAACACACCTCTGGACCATCCATTTCACTCACCACAGAATCAACCATTGAACTGATCTCAAAACTAACTCACAAATCAATCTCTACACCCGCCTAAAAACCTGAACTCACCACCAAACTTATCACCTCACCAACCATAAAACTGAACCTCAAACTCAAACCGATTATAAAAACTAAACCTATCATCAAAATAGAACCTATTATCAAAACTAAACTTATCATCAAACCTAAACCTACTATGAAAACTTAATCTATTATAAAACCCAAACTTATCATCAAACCTAAACCTACTATGAAAACTAAACCTATTATCAAATCTAAACATATTATCAAATTTAAACCTATTCTCGAACATGAACTTATCATAAAACCTAAACCCATGATCAAACTTGAACCTGTTATCGAACATGAAACCAAACAGATCATTGAACTTAAACCAATCTTCGAACCTAGACCTGAACCCACCATCAAAGGTGAACTCGCCATCAAACCTGAACCTGTCGTTAAACTCGAGCCTGATATCGAACACGAACCCATCACTAAAACCAAACCTATTCCTACAACACCAGCTCCACTCACCTTTGAGCAAACCACTGAACCTATCGAGGAGTCGATCATCGCTCCACTTTTGAAATCAAACCAGCCTTGAATCTTACAACTCCGATCAACATCCAAATTAGCATATCGCCAAACTCTCAAATCCCACCACAACATAAAATCGACATCATAACTAAGACTGATTCTAACCGCCGGATCCAGATTTTCGTAGACCTCACAATCAAAACCTTCATAGAACACCAACCGGCAACGAAACCGCTATGTCAAACAGTCGACACTAAACTGTAGACACCCCCATTTTGCCCTCTCAGAATATATGAAGCTGTTCGGTCAACCTTTGACCTCAATCCTAATGTGGTACCATATACTGAAACAATAGTATATGGCTAGGTATAGGCTGAAACAATAGCTCTGTGACTCAGGACCCTTTGACCCTAAATTAAGAACCACGCACTGAAACAATAGTACATGGCTGGACACAGGCTGAAATAATAGCTCTGTGGCTCAGGTCCCAACATAGAGAGACTATATACTGAAACAATAGTATATTGTCGGAATGCAGACTGAAATAATAGTCTTGTATTTCATACCTTTCGCCCTAATATGGGGACCATATACTGAAACAAAAGTATATGGCTAGACACGAGCTAAAACAATAGCTCTGTAGCTCAGGCCCCATAACCCTAATGCGGGGACCATGCACTGAAACAATATTACATGGCTGAACACAAGCTAAAACAATAGCTCTGTGGCTTAGATCCCGATGTGGGAGACTATATACTGAAACAATAGTATATAGTCAGAATGCAGGCTAAAACAATAGTCTAGCATTTCAGACCTTACCCGGACTAGAACAACCCCGAATTACGCACCTAAAACCATGCGCACAATTCGATTACATGCAAAACCACAAACATGCAATTAGTCTCCCTTACAGACTAGACTCCATTTCCCAGACCACCTCGAGACTCGATCACGCACCTGACACCAGTCGCGCGATCGGATTGAGCACCCCACCACTGACGCGCAATTGGCCTACGCCCGACCTAGCCTCATAGTCCTTGACCCCCAAGTTTCCTTGATTGAGTGCTTCAAAAGAGACACTTAATTGGATTGCGCATGCCCCATCAGGCGCACAATTAGTTCTAACATTGTTAGAACTAGGAAGCTCACTAAGCAAGTAAGCCGGTCCCTCACTAAGTCAGTGACCGACTCAAAGCGATTAAGCACTGGGAAACCGATGTGCAATTCGGTTAAACGCCAGAAACATGGGGTTTAATTAAAGAAAAACCTATAAAAGCCTTTTTTAATTCGACTAGAGAGGGGCTGCGAATTTTGGAGAAGAGAGAGAATGAAAAGTACAGAGAATTTCGAGAATGAATGCACAAAGAAACCTAGCCATGATTTAGAGATTCAAGCTTTGAATTTTGATGATTCCACTCTGCAGTCACCTTTAGTCCTGACCTTAGTATTTAGATTTAGGATTTTCTCTTAGCTTTAATTACTAATATTAATATTTTTAGTCTTAGACCGTAGCACCCCTTTTAAACCGTAATTTTTAATATCTGGTTGTAGTTCTCTTCTAGAACCAGTCCTGAATCTAACGGCCTAATTCACCCAGCCTAGACTTTAATTCCATTCTAAAATCTTAATTTCCAGTCCTATCCTTAATCTGTGGCTCTAGTTCTTAGGTTCTAGGACCAGTCCTTAATCATACGGTCTGATTTTCTGATTTCGGACCCGAATTCAATCCTTAAATTTTAAAATTCCTAGTTTTAATTTCTTAATTAAATATTTCAAAAATCCCATTTCTTACTTTAGTTTTCCTATAATTCTATTTTCATAATTCAATTCATAATCATAATCCCAAAATTGACTCTAACCATTGAATCAACCACATAACCAACTCATGAATCAACCCCTACAGAACTCGCCACCGAACTTATTGTCCCCTCAACTCCGAAACAAGAACTTAAACTCACTATTTAACTTACCGTTCCACCAACCATGAAACTGAATCCCAAACTCAAACCTATCATCAACCCTAAAGTTATCATCAAACCTAAACCTACTATCAAAACTAAACCTATTATCAACCCTAAGCCTATCCTCGAACATGAATCCATTACCAAACCTAAACCCATGATCGAACTTGATCCCGTCATCGAACAGGATGCCAAATCGATCATTGAACTTAAACCAATCGTCGAACCAATCATTGACCCAGCACCCATCCACAAGCTTGAACCCTCCATCAAAGGTGAATCCGCCATCAAATCCAAACCCATTGTCGAATCTGAACCTATCGTCAAACCTAAATTGATCATCGAATACAAACTTGACATCAAGCTACCAACTATCAGCGAATCTAAATCGATCCTCGAACCTGAACCTACTATCGAACCTAAACCAATCACCGAACACAAACCTGTCATCAAACCTCAATCTATCAACAAATCCAAGCCCATCATAAAACTTAAACCCATCATTGAACTCGAGCCCGTTATCAAACATGAACCTGATACTAAAACCAAACCTATTCCTACAACGCCAACTCCACTCACCTTTAAGCCTACCATAAAACCTATCAAGGAGTCGATCATCGCTCCCACTTTTGAAATCAAACCAAACTCAAATCTTACGACGCCAATCACCATCCAAATAAACATACCTCAAATCCCATCAAAACACGATATCAACATCACAATTAAACTCACTTCTGATCGCCAAATTCAAATCTCCTTAGACCTCATGAAAAAAACCTTCACGAAACCCCAAGTAACAAAATTACTGTACCAAACCCTCGACACTAAACCTCCTCTAAAAATTACGAATAAATCTTTAAAACAACCTCATGATAAACCCAAAGTATGAATCAAACAAAATAAGCATAATCAAATAAAACCACACCGCCCCACGCGTACGAAAGGTCAACCTTGGACTACGCCCTTGCATCTGCTCTTCCTACTCTACCGCTACCTTATCTTATCACTACCTTTACAACACTACCGTCCCTCTCAATGGTTTCCACTCCAACTTCACTCACAAACAGCTTTCCAACCACCCATAAACGACCTCGAAGAACTCTTTAACAACTCTATGCTTCATGTCTACGAGATGCCTCACTCTGTCGAAAAATAAAAGGTCCCTCACGATAAGGAGACCCCAGACACAAAAGACCTATCGAAGGAAGAAATCAAACGACACCACACTTATATTGATAAACCCTATTCCATCCAAAACACAAACCTAAACATAACCTCAGTCTCATCCCTCATCGATCAGATCGAAAGGGATCGAGGACCTCGAAACAATATTATCTAATCGAACAGTCACTTCGACCATCCAACATGTCCCACCAAGCGGACTTCCTGAGTTAGTCCCCTGCCTAAGGAACTGATGCTGTACTCTAACACAATTAGTAATAACAAAAAAATAATACAAAAAAAAAATAAAATTTTAAAAGAGTACAAAAAAAAACTAAAAGTATAAATGCCCAAAACGTAAATACTCAAAAATAAAAATACTTTTCGATGCCCCAAACCCTTCGGACTCATACTCGAATGAGAAATCGAAATTGCGAAGCTACGACTAAGAAAAGTGCCTAAACAACTGCCTCACCTGGAGGAAAACAAACCCATATGAGAAGTACTTATATTATCTCGGCAACATGCTCAGGAAACAACCACAGGAGAAGGACATTCTGACCCTTAGAATCATAACTCAATGACCATTATGTCTCGTAGCTTAAACAAACGTACTTATATACCTATCATCCTCGCAGTCATCACAAGGCATTCGCCAGTTGTAGGTCATTATTTTTTAAACCAATTAGGATATCATCTGACTCATTGACCACCCTCCTACTCGGGTGAATTGATCGAAAGGCCTAGTGGATCATGAAACTCTCTTTTTTGAAATATAGAAAAATCATGTTCTCATACACCCCTTTCAGCCATTGGAGTCGATGTTAGAGAAAAAAAAATGGAAATATAAGGTTCCATCAAACCTCAAAATTCTTACGTTAGCAGGTTGTTTCAAAAAAATATATATAGAAAAGAAACACAACCGAGCGAGAGCAATACGACGAATGAACAGTCAATGAATTCAGGGAAGCATAAGCAAATTGTGAGGGTATTCCTAATATTTTTATTAAGAGAGCATAAGCAAACTGCGAGGGCCTCCCTGACATCTTCACACTACTAGATGTCATCGTACGGTGGCGGGAGGAGAACAAACTCCTGCTAACCATAGAATTTGATGATTTGATGGTGCTGGACCATGACGAAGAGCTCAATTATGGAACCACATTATCCACCCAAGAAGAAAGTAGTTGACTAATATTACAAATTTTGCTTTTATAAGAAGCTACCCTCAGATCAATAAACCTTACCTCTTCTTCACCTTTAATTTTTTTTTGTTTTTTCGGATAATGAGTCAAATGATTTTCAAAATCTCTTTCAAAATAAAATTAAAAACTTTCAAATGATAAGTGATGCAATCACTCATTATCTTTCATACACCTCAATCTTGTTGAAAGCTACGATACATGATGATCGATCAGCACTTACACAATCAAGCCCGACATGTGGCCGAAACAATTAAACTACTTCCCGACATGGGATCATTACTAACACACTCCAGGATATCTGAGAGGCTGATGAAGTCCCACCGTCACTCAACACTGGGGCATTTTTATTTAAGAGCACTAGCACCTTGGTAGCGATACCCAGGTCACAAGACCGATACCCCAAACTAGGACATTTTTTTATTTTTAAATTTTTTTTCAAACTAGATCCTGCTTCCCTACATTGAATACCCCAAACTAGGGCATTATTTTCAATTCGATTCTTGCTTTCCCACCTTGGACACCCCAAATTGGGGCAGTTAAAAAAAAATTTGTCGTTCTTACTTTTCCACCATGGGACCCCAAAACGAACACCTGAAGTAGAACAACAGAGATACACTGGAAAAAATAAATACCATACTCTAATACTACCCATTCCCCCTCTAACATAACATACAACGACAAACATAAACAAACACAATAAGAGAAAAATAATGCTCATTGTCAGCAATAAAGAAAAAAAAAATAATATGATTACAAACCTCTTAGGATTTAATACTCGGGATGCAGAATAAAAAGGAAGAAAAGACATTAGAAACTAAAAAAGCCCCAAACATTTAAATCTTAAGTTTAGAAACAAAATTCAAAATAAAACCAAGCCCCTTAGCCTCTATTGATAACATATACCTCTTAAATTACAAACAAAACGGACAAGTGTCACATTTTGAAAACCCTTCCAATTTAATTAAATCTAAAACTGAACACCTACCCCCTTGAAAGACCACAATCCATGACAACCTAGATGAACCAATAATCATGCAATACTTACCCCCTTCAAGGAAACACTAACCCAAAGCAAGTAAAAAAGCCAATAGGATTCAAACACTTAACACCCATCTAGAACTTTTGAGAAAAAAAAAAACTCACACCTTTCAACAAGTATCATCTCAAGTCAAACCAAAGGCTAAAACAAAATACTTTAATCCTTAAATTTGAAAAAGAAACTCTCTAAGAATGAGATCCTGACTTGTGAGGGACGAAAAAAAATGCCTCTGACAAACCCGTCAGAACCAAGTAAAACCTCTAAACCAATTTCATAAAAAGACAAAATAATCTTGAAAAAAAATACTAAGCCAAATTAAATCTTAAACTGAAACAAATCAAATAAAGCCAAATTACCCATTAATAAGTTTAAATCAATAAACAAGCATAATAAAATAAAAGAAATCCCCTTTTATTTATAACTTAAAATTTTACAAGTATCACTGGAGGCATACCTCCTGAACTTACAACCCAAAATGAAAACCTAAAACCTAACTTACATCCCAAAATGAAAATCAGAGGCCCAAAACGGACACAAAGCGAGGAGCAGAACGCCCAATCAGAGGCTTCAGAAAGATTACCACCAGACTTGGAGCGTCCAATCGGAGGTTTCAGGGGGATTGGTTGGGAAACACATCCCTCCACTTACAACACCTTCCTCTTCTGCCATCTTTACCTCCTCCGCCGCCGCCTCCTCAATACTGCCTTCATTGCTCCCTAAAAGGGATCAATATGAAAACTAGCGCCCTCATTCCCAATACTGCCCATTCCTAGAATAATGACATCCTCAAACATCACCTTAGGGCTAAGATCACTCAAAACAACGAACATAGGAAGAAATGACATCACAATTGGATGGTTGGATCACACAATATCACTAAAACATGAATTTTAGAACACAAGACATTCAGAAAGGTCAAAACTCGAGACTAAACTAGAGAATAAAAAAAATAAATGAAGGCTCCCTCGCTTGTATAGAGTACAAACCTAATCATGCGCATAGACACATGTGTTTAACTCGATCAAGTGCCAGGCACACAGTGCACAATCCAAAACACGCGCTAAGACCCAAGCGCAATGAAACCACCACCCGTGCCAACGACGCAACCCTCCGATCACACACAGTCTATAAATCGCTCAATCCGATCAAACGACCCACTCCAGCCGCGTAATACGAAAGGTCACCCGTACACTGACCTGGTGACGCTCCGATCATGCTCTTTGATTATAGTGCATAATACGATCACACGCACACTCACATACGCGTAAACAACCCCTAAAGCCTGAGATGGCACCCCCAAAAATAGGTGCATAATCATATTGAGCGACCTAAAACAAGCACGCGATACCTGACTTTGGATGAAATCTACACCCTCGCACCTTTCATCACATCGTGGCCAAAATTCACCTATCCCATCACGTACCCTTACATGAGAAGGGAGCATTGACATCACCCCTTGTCCCATCACGACAGGACACACATATCACCGACACGGATGACACGCCCTATCGCGACATAGTGAAAGCGACCAGCACACAACTCCGCTCCTCACGATCAAAGTCACTTTTCACTTACCCTATCAGATCGCATAACGCCGTCACACACGTCCCACCACGATAACATACACACACATGATACCACTCCAATATCCAGCCCCATCGAAATAAATTACCCATGCCCTCACGTCCTATTGAAAAAAAAAAAAAGCAAATCTCTTAAGAAAATGGGGGCATGCCGCCAAAAAAACTAAGCCAATCACAGCGCAACCACAACATGATCTTTCTTAACCCAAGATCTGCCAAAGAAAGAATAGCACACACCTATCGCACCAATACCCTACTAGCATCCCACCGCTAATTACACTCAGTTGACATCCCATCGCAAACATCACTACCTGAAAAGCTCAAACAACACCTGCCACACCATATGGAAAAGGGGAGAAAGCTCCACCAATATCCTATCACTAAAGCAAAGAGCCCTCTTCCCTAATTACTCACCATAAAATAGTCACCAGACCCCACTGCCACTACAGAAATGAAGTAAGATTCGGGACTCCTGCCATGTCCCATCGCACCCAACCAAAGCCAAGTTCTAGCACGAACACCCTGTTAGAATCTCCACATCCCACCAAGACTCACCTAGCAAGTAAAAGAGAAGAAATCTCCAAAGTCCCATCACGGTATTGTTAAGTAGTGAAAAATACCATTTTTCACCCCTAAACATGAGCCTTGAAAGACCCTTGAGAAGACTAAATAAGTGCTTTAGTGTTCATATTGCAGCTAACCAAAAAGACAGGTCCAAATCCGAAAACCATCTTAAAATGATCAAAAAGCCGACAACGCATGTCAAACTCAAAGAAGGAGTGAAGAAATAGCCTCAGCAATGGCTGAAAAGGTCCTAAAAGAGCAAGAAAAGACCTGAAAAGAAGAAGGATCCATTCGCAAAGAAGAATGGAAGCTAAAGCTCAATTCGCAAAGAATCTCTTCAATTCGCAAAGAACCTTGAACTTTGCGAAAAGAAGAAAACACTCCTCGAATAGAAGATTTACCTCTGCGAAAAGAAGAGAAGTCCTCTGCGAAAAGAACTTCTGCTTTGCAAAAAGAACTTCTGCTTTGCGAAAAGAACTTATGCTTTGCGAAAAGAACTTCTGGAGCCAACCTACTTTGCGAAAAGACCCTTAAACTCTGCGAAATGGCATCTTTGAGGATTTCTGACCACTTTGAAGGGCATTTCAAAACTCTACGCGCGCCCCAATGTAATTAAAAGTCCAGAGCCTTCCCGGAAGATACCAAGCACAAACCAAAGGCATATTCCGCCCCACGTGAAAACCCAAAGATGAAATCACTTACGGGAACTTCTAGAAGCTCAAACAAACTTTGAATTCCCATAATAATTGATGCTTCTAACGCTGATTGGTGAACGGATCGAGCATTTTCATTGGCGAGAACAGATCTGGATCCCGTGCTCAATGACCATTGGGCAATCTGATCGAGCACTTCCGATTGGTCAATTCACCTTTGCGAGGATAGAGGAAAGCTATAAATTGAGAAGACATTTGCCCAATTGGGGCATCCAGATTTTGAGTTTTCATCTCTGTTTCCCTCCTTCCGATCGGATAGTCTATCTGCACTTGTAATTTCTTCCTCTGTTTTGCTTTTGAGAGTTCTTTGAGAGTGCTTTTGTAACTCCAAAGAGATCGGATTCAAGACTGCTAGTCGAGGGCTTTCTAAAGCCGTGCTCGTAATTGTAAGATTGAATTTAAAAGGTTCTTTATCATTGGATTCATGTCAAGGGTTCTTATTGATCACCTTAGTGCATTAGACTCCTTTAGATTCACTACTTTGCATGCAATTTCCCTTGATTCATTACCCCTGTACGAATTAGCGTTGGTAACCTAGAACATGAACATCACTTTCAACTCTGTTTAGTTGCAGATTCTCCATTAAAATTCAAAGGCGAAATCACAGAAAGTTATTATTTCTCCATTTGATTTATTTTAATCACTTCCCCAACTTGAATCTGGATCAGTTAGTTAGTTCTTTTCTTTATTTGCTTTTAGTTAAACGTGACAAAAAAACCCAACACTCTCTTTTTATCTGCTTTCTAGATAATTATAGAGCCAGATCTGGTAGCACAGATCTGGAGGTCTATCTCATATTTCAGACAAATTCTCTGTGGACGATCTTTAATATACTCACTTTTAAAACTTACTACAATTGGCCCTGATCTTGCAGGCTATTGTTAGCCCTCAATGTGCTGATATCTCTTTCATAATTTAAAATTATGTAACTTATTATTCATTAATTCGTTCTCAAAATACACATAAAAAAGGCACATGTGGAGTTACAACAAGTTTTTGGCGCCGTTGCATCACGGACTACATAAGCTGCACTCAATTCAGGTAAGTATCACTCCCAGGTAAGTACCACTGTTAAGACCTAAAAAGTACCACTTTTCACCCCTTAACTTAACCTGTGATTAGACCCTTAGCCCTTTAATAAATGTTTATTAAGCTATTTTTGTAGGTAATAAATAGCAGTGCAATAAGGCCAGGTATCTTGTTAAGGAACCCATGATTGGCACCAGAAGTCCCTTAGAATAATGAGCCATGAATCCAGACCTGAGGTAAGCCTTGCACAGCTGACAAAGCTCTAAAGGATTCAGGAATTTAGGCTTCGCACAGTCCTCGCTACGTTCCCCAAGACTTCACGAGAAGTTCTCGCGCAGTGGAGTGACAGAAGAGCTTCAGAAGCCTTTTCTCGCACAGTCTAGCGTAGTTCAGAAAAGCCTCAAAGCTATCGCGAAGATCTATCAAGAAATGGACTCTTGCGCAGTCCAGAAACTATCAAAGCCTCGCGAGGATCCTCGTGAAGTTCCATTAAGAAGTGAACTTCTCGTGCAGTTCTCGCGCTATTCAGGAAGAAAGCAGCCTCGCGAAGCTAGAGTTAGCCTCGCGAAGATCCATTGGAGTGATGCTCGCACAGTTCCCGTGCTATTCACAAGTAGCAATCCAACCTCGCGAAGCTCAATCCAGCGAGAGCGCACCTACCTCGTGACAGCTAAAGCTTCAGAGTTAAACTCATCCTCGCGAAGTCAGTGCTACCACGTGACAAGTCTGGGAATCGATTGCAACCTGGCGAACCTCTGAACTCCACCTTCCATCACTTCAGCAGAGGACTTTCTAGGAATTTCCAAGGATTAGGGCACGCACTCCCATGCTCGAATCTCCATGCATGTGCCTCGAGGCATCCAAAGATCATTAATAGGCCACGTGGCATCCCTAAAATTAGGGTTTCCTAACCCTAATGCGCCACCACACCACTGCTATATAAACCTAAGCCTGGTTTAGGTTTGAGAAAGGGAGACTGAGACTTAATTTTTAGAGAGACTTGATGGTCCAGACCTTATCACTGATAAGGGATCTGAGATCATTTTCTTTTCTGTTCTTCTATAGTAGTAAGTAGTTTTCCTTTTTCTTTTTCTTTCTCTCCATGGCCCAGCACTTGCTGGCCATGCCTATGTATGTTTATTGAGATTAGATTAATGGAATTTGTGATTGGGTGTTGTACTATTATGGGATCCGTGTATTTGTGAGTTGCTCTATGCAAGGCTGCTGCCTTATGATCCGCCATTACTTTGGCTGTGATTCAAAGCAATGGAGGACTGATTCTAAGGATCCACTCAGATCCAAGTGACCTGTGTGTCTGGGCTATCATGGTCCGATACAGCCTTAGCCCCACCACAGGATCCACTAGATCTGAAATCCCCATGGAAGCCTGAGCTGGTAGCCTTGTGACCATGGTGGCAGCAGCAATATTCCTATTCTGTTTTGGACTCTATGAGGAGGATAGCCTCTGGAATAGTCTGTGACCATTCAAGTGGACAGGCTATAGCCTTAGGGTGAAGCCAATCCGTAGGATCCAAGATGGATTCTTCTACTCTGCACATGTGCTTGTAGCCTTGTGGGAGATTGTACAGAGGCCGACTCCCCTATACTTGTATAGACCCGCCACCAGATGTTATATCTGATCTGGTTATGGAGATTGTAGGCTTGTGACTGGACCATTGTAGTCCCACTCAAGCAATGGACAGCTAGATCTAAGGTGGTACTCAATCCCTTGTTGGTTCTATGTGTCTGGGCTATCATGGTCCTATACAGCCTTAGCCCCACACATTGAGCTTTAGAGGTTGAGGTTACCTATGGATTCCTGAGCTTGTAGCCTTGATGAAGTAGTGCCTACAATGATTAACTTGTTCTGACTGTGGTTCCCCTATGGGATATTCTGTGACCATTTGAGTGGACAAGTTATAACCTTAAGGGATTGGATCATGGCACAGGGATGGGTTGGATTGTTTCTCCTCAGTGGTGATAATGTAGCCATTGGACAGGATTTCTATCACATCAGATCTGAATCTAAGTTACAAAACTCCTCTGATCTAGACCCAATAGCATATTCTCACCCTTTTATATTTATTTTCCCACACTCCATCCATCTTCTCAACCCTTTCTGTAGTTAATTCATTAGGCTACCTTAGGATATTTAGAATAAGTGACCCTAAACTCCCTTCCTTTTAGGACTGCCAGATCTGTAGTCAAATCTGGAGGGACTACTAGAGATGGCTCCCTTGGAGCTATAGATCACTTTTCCCTGTGGGACAAACTCTTACTTATCAAAACTTGCTACAAATGGACCCTGTATCTTGCAGGTCTAGGATTTCTTAGTTGTGCTGATTCCATCCCCTATTTTACTTTGATTTTAAATTGCTTTTACCACCAACAAATAAAGTAAGCACATCTAGGGTCGCAACAAGTTTTTGGCGCCGTTGCCGGGGAAAGTGATCTAATAATAGCCCCTAGGATTTTTGTATTTTTAGTATTCTTTGTAGCTGTGAATAATTGATACTGTTGATGTAACTTTGAATCTTTCTTACAGATCTAGACAGCAGCAGAGAAGGACAGTGGACTGCATTAGGAGATTAGCTACCTCTGTTTGCAAATTCTCTAACCTTTAAAACTCTGTCTATTTCTCTTACAATTTTCATAGCAGTATTTAGGATAGTTGTAAATTTATCTTTTCTTAAATAACTGTAAATTTGTTAGATAAATTGTTTGAGTCAAGTGCAATGTGCCTGCAAGGAGTTATCCCTGCTGGTGGTGTGTTTGTATGCTAGATAGGAGATCTCTTAGTCCTACTTTAGAGCCTTTCAACCCTGAGCTAGAAATGGGTAGAAGACTTAGAAGAAATAGGCACACCACAGTTGAGCCGCCAATTGAATCTGAGACAGTAGCAATGGGTGAAGAACAACCCAGAACTCTCAAGGAGTTGAATGCTCCGGATGGCTATAACTCTCCATTTAGCATTCAATTCCCTAATGTTCAAGGGAATTATGAAATTAAAACTTCAATCATCCAAATGCTACCCTCTTTCCATGAGCTTAGCAAGGAGGACCCTTACAAGCATATTGACCAATTCTTGGCCTTCTGCACCACATTCAATATCGCTGGTTTAGGACCTAAGGATACTAGGCTCAAGCTCTTTCCCTTCTCTCTGAAGGATAGGGCTAATACCTAGTTGGCCACTCTTCCCAACAATGGCATCACATCTTGGAAAGACCTACAGACCAAGTTTCTGACAAAGTTCTTCCCTGAGACAAAAACTAGCTAGTTGAGGAAGGAAATTCTTACTTTTGCCCAATCTCCAACTGAGGATTTTAATCAAGCGTGGGATAGGTTTAAGGAAATGCTCAAATAATGCCCCCACCACAAGATCCCAGACTGGCAGCTTGTACAAAGCTTCTATAATGGGATTGATGAGAAAAATAGAGATATGGTTGATGCCTCTTGTGGTGGAACCTACATGCACAAGACTGCTGATGAGGCATGGGAATTTTTTGAAGTAATCAGTGAAAATGCTTTTCAAAAGCTATCCCTGGCAAGAACTAGTCAGGAGTCTTTGTCAAAAGTGGGGCCTGCTGCATTGTCAAGAGGAAAAGTTTATGAGGTGTCTGGGAATAATGACCTGCAGCTGCAGATGGCAAACCTCTCAGAGAAGTTTGACAAATTACTGACTGTGATGCAACCCAGAAGGGCTGCTCAAGTGGTGGAGGCATGTCTGATATGCCAGTCCCCACAGCACACAGTAGAGGAATGTCCATCTGTAAGGCAATATCCTGAATTGGTATTAGAACATGCTGTTGTTGGACAATCTTTTGGCCAGCAACAATCTGGTGGCTACAACAGACAGCCATTTGGATACCAGCACCAAAATGCTGGTTACCAATGGAGAGACCACCCAAATCTGAGGTGGAGGCAAGACAATTATATGCAGCCCCAAAGGCCACAGCAGTAGTTCAATCAGGGATATGCCCCTAGGTCTAAATTCCAACACCAACAGTAGCCCCATCAGCAACAAAATCAATTGGTCTTACCCCAACCTCAGCCAAGAAATGCTTCCTTCGAGGACCAAGTCTTGACTTCATTGCAAAACCTGAGGTCCTTGGCTCAGACTAGATGCTCTCACAGTCAGAGCATCCATGAAATGGAAGAGCAAATAAGCAAAATTTCAAATGCCTTGGCTAGGAGAGATGAGGGGAGGATGCCCTGCTAGCCGGTTGCTAACCCCAAGGGTGTCATTTTTTAATTGAAGAAGCTTCCTCAAGTTTTGAGGGAACCAATGCTATCACTACACTAAGGTCTGGCAGGCTGATAGACAACTAGGCGGGTAACAGACCAGCAGAGGTAATTTCCACAGATTATTTGAATGAGTGTGATGGGGATGTTTTTGGAACACAGAGCCAAGAATTGCCTGCCACCCTGCAGCAGGAGAAAAATAAAGAGGCTGTAATTGAGCCTCAGCAGGAAGAAAAATAAGAAAAAAGAAAAAAATAGAAGTTTAGTCATGGGCTAGCAGTTGAGGAACCAGCAATACCTCAGCTGCCATTTCCTAAAGCTTTGGGTGGTCCTGTCCCTTTTGAGAAAGGGAATGCCCAGTTGGAGGAAATGATGGAGACCTTCGGGCAGGTGAAAATCAATTTGCCCTGCTTGAGGCAATTAAATAGGTCCCAGCCTATGCAAAGTTCCTAAAAGACCTCTGTACCCAAAAGAGAAAAGCTCAAGGCCATGTGTCCAAAAAAGTCTTTGCAACTGATACAGTGAATTCTGTATTTAACATATCAATGCCTGAGAAGTTGCAAGATCCAGGGATCCCCACTATTCCCTGCATAATTGGAGACCATACAATCGGGAAGGCCCTTTTAGACCTTCGAGCCAGTGTTAACCTGCTACCATACAGTGTATATCTGCAGCTAGGTTTGGGGGAGCTAAAACCTACCCCCATTGTGCTAATGATGGCTGATAGATCTAAGAGGAGGCCTATGGGAATTATTGAGGATGTCTTGGTAGGGGTAGAGAAATTCTTTTACCCTGCTAACTTCCTTGTTTTGGACATGGGCTGCAGTAAAGGTACTAATCCCATACCTATTATCTTAGGCAGGCCATTCTTGGCCACTGCCAATGCATGCACTCAGTGCAGGTCTGGAGTTATGGAGGTAACTTTCGGACATATGAAAGTTGAGCTGAATGTGTACAACAGTGCAAAGTACCCTCAAGTGGACAATGAGGAGAGCTTTGCAGTGGATGCACTAGAAGAAATTGTGGGTGAAGAATTGCCCACTCTGCTGGAGTGGGGCAACACTGTCAGGAATTTAGTTAAAGTCTGGGATATGGTGGAGGAAGAAAGCCCAGCTGTGATAACAAAAGACATGACCACATTGCAGTCTTCTGTGGGCTCAGTGCAACATTCCATTTGGAAACCTACATTGCTGCCTCTTCCTCCAACCACCAATGCACCAATTTTTCCATCCACCCAACAAGCCCCTGATCTGGAACTCAAGAAGCTTTCAGAAACATTAAAATATGCCTTCCTTGAGAAAGGTGATAAGCTTCCTGTGATTATCTCCCCCTCTCTTACCAATGAGTAGGAAGAGGAATTACTAACAGTTTTGAGGAAGCACAAAAGGGCAATTGGTTGGACCATTGCAGATCTGGGAGGAATAGATGCATCAATCTGCATGCACTGGATTCATCTTGAGGAGGGATCACTACCCTCCAGGGAATTGCAGAGGAAGTTAAATCCTCACATGCAGGAAGTGGTCCTCAAGGAGATCATTAAATTTCTAGATGCAGGGGTGATTTACCCCATCTCTAATTCTAACTGGGTGGCACCTATCCAAGTGGTGCCCAAGAAATCTGGCATAACAATTATTAAAACCGAATCTGGAGAGTTGAGACCAGCCAGGGAGACCACTGGCTGGAGAGTTTGCATTGATTATAGAAAGCTCAACTCTAAGACCAGAAAGGACCACTTCCCTCTCCCCTTCATTGATCAAATTTTGGACAAATTAGCTGGAAAAGCTTTTTATTGTTTTCTTGATGGGTACTCAGGGTACAACCAGATCCCTGTGCATCCTCAAGACTAAGAGAAAACCACCTTTACCTGTCCTTTTGGCACCTTTGCTTACAGAAGGATGCCTTTTGGGCTGTGTAATGCGCCAGCCACTTTTCAGAGGTGTATGTATGCCATATTCTCTTATATGATTGACAAGTTTTTGAAGATTTTTCTGGATGATTTTTCTGTCTATGGGGACAGCTTTGGCCAATGTCTACAACACCTCAGCCTAGTTTTACAACGATGTGAGGAGACCAATCTGGTCTTAAGCTGGGAAAAGAGCCACTTCATGGTAACACAAGGCATTGTGTTGGGCCATGTAGTCTCTAAAGAAGGGCTTGAGGTAGACAAGGCCAAAGTTGACCTCATTGCCAATCTGCCCCCTCCAAAAACAGTCAAACAAATCAGATCTTTCCTTGGGCATGCAGGATTCTACAGGAGGTTCATTAAGGACTTCAGCAAAATTGCTAAGCCATTGTGCAACCGGCTTTGCCAGGATGTGCCTTTCGACTTCTTGGCTGAATGTCTAAAGGCTTTTGAGACTTTGAAAGTCTGCCTTACCTCTGCCCCTGTACTCCAGGCACCAAACTATACCCTGCCCTTCGAATTAATGTGTGATGCATTAGATTTGGCAATAGGTGCTGTCTTGGGCCAAAGAAAGGATAAGCTGCCTGTTGTCATTGCTTATGTCAGCAAGTCACTTGCTGAAGCTCAGCTGAATTATACCACAACTGAGAAAAAGCTTCTAGCAGTGGTGTATACTGTTGACAAGTTTAGATCCTACCTGCTGGGATCTAGAACTGTAATCTTCACTGACCACTCAGCATTGATGTACCTATTGTCCAAGAAAGATGCTAAGCCCAGGATGATTAGATGGATACTCCTACTGCAGGAGTTTGACATCAAAATCAAGGACAAAAAGGGTGTGGAAAATGTAGTGGCTGACCACTTGTCCAGAATTGTGTTGGAGAAGTGTCTTGATGGTCCTACAAATGATGCCTTCCCGGATGAGCAATTATTTGCAATCCAATCCTTGGTCCCCTGATTTGCACACATTGTGAATTATCTTGTTATAGGACAGATTCCTACCCACTGGACCAAAATGGATAAAGACCTATTTTTCTCACAGGTCAAATATTTTTTTTGGGAGGAACCTTGCCTATACAAGTACTATGCAGACCAAATCATCCGAAGATGTGTTCCCGAAAGTGATGTCCCCAGTATTCTGGCCATGTGCCATGAAAATGCCTGTAGAGGCCACTTTTGTGGAAGAAAAATAGCTGACAAGGTCCTGCAGTGTGGGTTTTATTGGCCTTCTTTATTCAAAGATGCATATACACACTGCAAGACATGTGAGAGATGTCAAAAATTAGGAGGGCTGTCCAAAAGAAATTCAATGCCTTTGCAGCCCATCCTTATTGTAGAACTGTTTGATGTATGGGGTATAGACTTCATGGGCCCTTTTCCTCCTTCTAATGGTTACCATTTCATCTTAGTGGTAGTAGATTATGTTTCCAAATGGGTAGAAGCCATTGCCACAAAAACCAATGACAACCAGGTGGTCCTCAAATTTGTAAGGCAGAACATTTTCTCAAGATTTGGAATCCTTAGAGCTATTATTAGTGATGGGGGTAGCCATTTCTGCATTAAGAATTTCGAAAGCTTGCTCAAGAAATATTCTGTGACCCATAGGATTGTGTTGCGAAATCTCAGTGTGCTTGCTTTATGTGTTAGTGGTAAAAAAAATTTTAAATCAAAGAAAGAGTAAAACAAGGGATGGAATCAGCACAACTGAGAAATCCTAGACCTGCAAGATATAGGGTCCATATGTAGCAAGTTTTGAAAAGTAAGAGTTTGTCCCCTAGGGAGAGGTGATCTACAACTCCAAAGGAGCCATCTCTAGTAGTCCCTCCAGATCTGACTACAGTTCTGGCAGTCCTAAAAGGAGGGGAGTTTAAGGTCACTTATTCTAACTATTCTAAGATAGTCTAATGAGTTAACTACAGAAAGGGTTGAGAAGATGGATGGATTGTGGAAAATAAATATAAAAGGGTGAGAAGTAGGTTATTGAGTCTAGATCAAAGGAGTTTTTGTAACTCAGATTCAGATATGATGTTATGGAAATCCTGTCCAATGGCTACATTATAACCAAAGAGGAGGAAGAATTCAACTCATCCCTGTGCCATGATCCAATCCCTTAAGGTTATAACTTGTCTACTTAAATGGTCACAGACTATCCCAAGGGGAACCACAGTCCAGAGATGGGTCAAAATAAATTAATCATTGTAGGCACTACTTCATCATGGCTATAAAAGCTCAGGAATCCATAGGGAACCTCAACCTCTAAAGCTCTATGTGTGGGGCTAAGGCTGTATAGGACCATGATAGCCCAGACACATAGAACCAACAAGAGGTTGAGTACCACCTTAGATCCAGCTGTCCATTGCTTCAGTGGGGCTGCAATGGTCTAGTCACAAGCCTACAATCTCCATAACCAGATCAGATCTAACATCTGATGGCGGGTCTATACAAATATATGGGGAGTCTTCCTCTGCACAATCTCCTACCAGGCTTAATAGCTCAGGCTGAGGGAAGAAGGATCCATCTTGGATCGGCAGGTTGGATTCACCCTAAGGCTATAACCTGTCCACTTAAATGGTCACAGACTATCCCAGAGGCTATCCTCCTCACGGAGCCTAAGACAAAACAAGTTAATTACTACTACCACCATGGTCACAAGGCTACCATCTCAGGCTTCCATGGGGATTTCAAATCTAGTGGGTCCTGTGGTGGGGCTAAGGCTGTAAAGGACCATGATAGTCCAGACATATAGGTCACTTGGATCTGAATGGGTCCTTAGAATTAGTCCTCCATTGCTTTGAAACACAGCCAAAGTAATGGTAGATCACAAGGCAGCAGCCTTGCACAGAACAACTCACAAATACACAAATCCCATAAGAGTACAAATCCTATTACACAAACTCCATTAATCTAATCTCAATAGACATACAAAGGCATGGCCAACAAGTGCTGAGCCATGGAGAGAAGAAAAAGAAAAAAAAAAAGAAAATTATTTATATCTACAGAGAAACAGAAAAGAAAATGATCTCCGATCAAAAAGTCTCAAGGATTCCCAAAAGAAAGATCCCCCCTAAACCTAACCAGGCTTAGGTTTATATAGCAGTGGCTGTGGCGGCGCATTAGGGTTAGGAAACCCTAATTTTAGCGATGCCATGTGGCACATTAATAATCCTTGGATGCCTCAGGGCGCGTGCATAAAGATTTAAGCGTGGAAGTGCATGCCCTAATCTTTGGAAATCCCCAGAAAGTCCTCTGCAGAATGTTGGAAGTTGGAGTTCAGAGCTTCGCCAAGTTGCAGTCGATTCCTAGACTTGTCGCGTGGTAGCTCCAGTCTTCACGTGGTTAAGTTTAACATTAAAGCTTCAGACGTCGCATGGTTGCAACTTCTTGATGCTTTGAGCAGTCACGAGGTAGATAGTTAAGCTCTCGCTGGGTTGGGCTTCGCGCAGTTGGATTGATAATTTGTGAAATAGTGCGGGAACTGTGCGAGCAATCCTCTTCACTTCACAAGGCTAATTCTATTTTTTGCGAGACTTCTTTCTTTGTGAACAGCGCGAGAACTGCATGACAGGTTCTCTTGATATTTGCATCCCGCTGCGACTGCGTGACAGCTGCGCGAGGAAAGATTCTGAAGCTCTCTCTCCTCAGCTGTTCTGAGCGAACCACGTGAGGGTGAGAGGGGTCATCTTGAACTGCACGGGAGCTGCGCGACCTTTAACTTCTAAACTTCATGAGAGCTGTGCGACTCAAGGCTTCTGAAATTCTTCTGTCACTCTATTGCGCGAGAACTTGTTTGTGAAGTCTTGGGACTTCGCGAGGACTGTGCGAAGTGTATTTTTCTGAATCCTCTGGAGCTTTGTCAATTGCGTGAGGCTCTTCTATGGTCTGGATTCATGGTTCATTCTTCTGAGAGACTTCTGGTACCAAAACAGGCTCCTTAGCAGGATTCGTGGCCTTATTGCCCTGCTATTTATTACCTACAGGAAACACTTAACAAGCATTTATTAGATGGCTAAGGGTCTAATCAAAGGCTAAGTTAAGGGGTGAAAAGTGGTACTTTTCAGGTCTTAACAGATTGCTACTCCCTACCACCCACAGACAAGTGGGCAAGTTGAAATTTCCAATAGGGAGATCAAGCACATCCTTGAGAAAATAGTAAGGACTGACAGGAGAGATTGGGCTGATAAGCTCAATGATGCACTATGGGCTTATAGGACTGCCCATAAGACTCCCATTGGAATGCCCCCATTCAGACTGGTCTATGGCAAGGCTTGCCATCTCCCAGTAGAGTTAGAACACAAGGCCTATTGGGCCATTAAAAACTTAAATATGAACCTAACTTCTGCTGGTCATCACAGGTCCCTGCAGCTGTCTGAATTGGACGAGCTAAGGATGGATGCCTACGCCAATGCCAGGATCTACAAGGAACGGTCCAAAGCTTTCTTTGACAAGGGCTTACTGAGAAAAAGCTTCGTACCTGGTAGCAAGGTTTGGTTATTTAACTCCAAACTTAAATTCTTTCTTGGCAAACTAAAATCTCGATGGGAAGGTCCCTATATTGTCTTAAATGTGTCCCCATCTGGTGCTGTGGAAGTCAAGGATCCCAACTCTGAGAGGACCTTGAAAGTGAATGGTCAGAGGCTTAAGCCTTATCTCAAAAAATCGGCCCACCCAAAGAACACTATTCATTTTCAAGGGACCCCTTCATCTACCTGACCCACAGTTGTGTCCACGTTGTACTATACTACTTTCATTTCTTCAATAGTTTTTAGGAAATCATAGTGTCTCGATGGGGTCTGAGTCTGTTGGGTTTGATAAAGTTTATGTGGGGTTGGTATGATTACTTCTTCTGTGATTTGCTGATTTTTGAATTGAATGCATACTGTTTGAATATTTTTGATGAGTATGCTGCACTACATGAATTGCTCCCGGTTTGGTACTAAGCCCTCGCGCATTCCAAATTGAGATTTGGGAAGCTCTCGGGCAATTCACATAGAGTATTTATTATGTCATCGCGAGCTTCAACAAATGCTACTGAGCCTCTCATGCACTGCAAGCTGCAACATCCATCATCGTGAGATTTTGTTCCTATCTCACGATCCCCTTGCCCAGCTGTGCGAGTCACATGCATTTGTCATTTCCCATGCTGATTGCTGTAACTTTTCACTTCCCAACTCACTCTCAATTAATTGCGGCAACTTGGATGTTATTACATCGATTCATCTTCCACCATCCTCATCTTTAAATACACAGGGAGTCCCTTTCATATTCATCTCATCCTTTCTCCTCTCACCCTAGCGGTCCTTCCCTAGTCCTAACAATGGCAGATGACAAGCCTAATGCTCTGCTTAACAAATTTTATCTGATGTGGTTGGAACCGCCCCCACCTAAAGAGCCGGACCCCCTACAATCCCTCTGGGATGAATACGAGGAGGTTCAGCAGATCCTGGCTAAGGAGGAGAAGGACAAGCACCAGCCAAAGAAGAAAAAGCGAAAGATGGAACCATCCCCATCCTCTGCCCCCTCCACTCAACCCCTTCCACCACCTTCTCAGCCCCCACATCCTTGATCCCTCTCTCCTTTCTTCCTAGGAGTTTTCTTTTTGTAATCTTTTAGTCTTAATGAAATTTTCTTTTCCTGTTATTCTGTAAAGTTCTTTGTTTTTGGTTGCTTTCATTCTTGCTGTTTTCTTTTCTCTGACCATAAATTTGCTGCACACACACCTTTGAATCAGTGGGGACACTGCTCCTCATAGGTTTGGGGGTGTGGCAGGCAGATCCTGCCAATGGAATAGTTAACCTAAGTGCAGTAGAATCATGTGAGTAATATGGAAATGGAATCATGTTCACTGGAGAATCAGAAAAATAATGAAATTTAAATTTTTTTTCTAGACTTTAGGCATTATAAACTTTTAAAATTTCACATTTCCATGATGAGATCACCAAGGAAACTCACTTGTATCAGCACTTAGTGAATCATTAGAGAGAAAAAAAGGTAAGGACATACTGAAGAATTCAAAGGAAGACCATAACCAGTGAGATTTGGGCCTATACAAAGATTTTTTCTTTGAGGAGTGACTAAGGCAATTTCTTCTAGCTCTAAGGACTGGCTGAGTCACTGTGCTCACTAGAAGTTAGGCAGCTCCAAATTGAAACAACTGACAACACTCATTAGACTTAGGAAAGGTTCAAGGCCTTCTCTTGGACAGTTTGAGCCTAAACAGACCAACCTTAAGCAACTGCCCTTGTCCATACCCCCTTTGAGCCTTAAATCCTAAATTTCTTCAAAATACACCTGAGTACTTGCACCTGAACCTATGTATCTGATTTAACCTTACCCTCACTCTGAGAATTCAAAAGGTAAAGGAACAAGAGTTGAAGATGGACTAGCTATGGTCAACATTAGGTGAATAAAGAAGTACCTCAAATTCTGGCAGTATGGAAACTGAGAAAATGGTGGCATTTCAGAAAAGCAAAAAACAAAATAAAAAGAAGAAAAATGCATAAAAAAGAAACAAAAACAATAATGAAGAGGAGTAAGAGAGGAGTCAAGAGGGAACTTTCATTCGGAAAATCGAAATCAAGAAGAGAAACTGATCACTTCAAATCTGAAAACCTCAAAGAAGATGAAAGGAGCTGAATTAAAGAAGGTGAAGTCATGAATCACCTCCTTCACCTACTGATTTCTCAATTTTGAACCCCTTTTCAACCTTTCATTCTTTTTAACCCCACTCCATAATCCACATTACAGCCCAGTTAAAGCCCTTGTGATCCAAAGTTGAGTGAGCTGTCATATGGAGATAAAGAGTTATCCAATCTATGGTGAGAATATGTCAATGATGCCAAAACTTCAGAGCTATGCCTATGCTCATGCTTACAGACCCATTTGGGGGATGTAACTGCTCTTGAGCTTGAGAGAAATGAAACCCTCAACAGTTCTTTATGAGAGTATGCCCTGGAGAGTTTTGGGTCTGATATTGAATGCATTAAGTATGATCTACAACCTAATATTCGATCCAGTGATGAGCTCAATGTTGACACACCTGTGTAGTGTCTCTGGTGTACACTGATTGGAAATGTTGTGCTTTCATGAGAAGCTTATACTGTTTAAATTTCTGTGCAGCCAATGTGTTTGAATTTCTTATATTTTTCCTGATTCAAGGGTGAACTAACTCTGTTTCTTGACTGCTCACTTGATAATAATGCACTTTTGTTAACTGTCTCATTGAGAAGTTTGTGGGTGTCTTCACTGAAAACCCTCAGGAGACTTCACTCCTCCTCTAGGGATCACCTAGGGGTTTAAAAGGCTTGGTACATATGCTAAATGTATCCGTGCTCCCTATGAAAGTGGCATTTAATTTCTGTAGTTGATTTAATGTAGCTTTGCTAAGGGACTAGGAAAGATTAGGTTAGGGGTGTGTTAAGACCTGAAAAGTACCACTTTTCATTCCTTAACTTAACCTGTGATTAGACCCTTAGCCCTTTAATAAATGTTTTTTAAGCTATTTTTGTAGGTAATAAACAGCAGTGCAATAAGGCCAGGTATCCTGTTAAGGAACCCATGATTGGCACCAGAAGTCCCTCAGAAGAATGAGCCATGAATCCAGACCTGAGGTAAGCCTCACGCAGCTGACAAAGCTCCAAAGGATTCAGGAATTTAGGCTTCGTGCAGTCCTCGCTACGCTCCCCAAGACTTCACGAGAAGTTCTCGCGCAGTGGAGTGACAGAAGAGCTTCAGAAGCCTTGGATCGCGTAGTTCAGAAAAGCCTTAAAGCTGTCACGAAGATCTATCAAGAAATGGACTCTCGCGCACTCCAGAAACTATCAAAGCCTCGCGAGGATCCTCGCGAAGTTTCATTAAGAAGTGAACTTCTTGCGCAGTTCTCGCACTGTTTAGGAAGAAAGCAGCCTCGTGAAGCCAGAGTTAGCCTCGCAAAAATCCATTGGAGTGATGCTCGCACAGTTCCTGCGCTATTCATAAGTAGCAATCCAACCTCGCGAAGCTCAATCCAGCGAGAGCACACCTACCTGGCGACAGCTGAAGCTTTAGAGTTAAACTCATCCTCGCGAAGTCAGTGCTACCACGCGACAAGTTTGGGAATTGACTGCAACCTGGCGAACCTCTGAACTCCACCTTCCATCGCTTCAGCAGAGGACTTTCTAGGAATTTCCAAGGATTAGGGCACGCACTCCCACGCTTGAATCTCCGTGCATGCACCTCGAGGCATCCAAGGATCATTAATAGGCCACATGGCATCGCTAAAATTAGGGTTTCTTAACCCTAATGCGCCACCACACCACTGCTATATAAACCTAAGCCTAGTTTAGGTTTGAGAAAGGGAGACTGAGACTTAATTTTTGGAGAGACTTGATGGTCCAGACCTTATCACTGATAAGGGATCTGAGATCATTTTCTTTTCTATTCTTCTGTAGTTGTAAGTAGTTTTTCTTTTTCTTTTTCTTTCTCTCCATGGCCCAGCACTTTCTGGCCATGCCTATGTATGTTTATTGAGATTAGATTAATGGAATTTGTGATTGGGTGTTGTATTGTTATGGGATCCGTGTGTTTGTGAGTTGCTCTGTGCAAGGCTGCTGCCTTGTGATCCGCCATTGCTTTGGCTGTGATTCAAAGCAATGGAGGATTGATTCTAAGGATCCATTCAGATCCAAGTGACTTGTGTGTCTAGGCTATCATGGTCCGATACAGCCTTAGCCCCACCACAGGATCCACTAGATCTGAAATCCCCATGGAAGCCTGAGCTAGTAGCCTTGTGACCATGGTGGTGGCAGAAATATTCCTGTTCTGTTTTGGACTCTATGAGGAGGATAGCCTCTGGGATAGTCTGTGACCATTCAAGTGGATAGGCTATAGCCTTAGGGTGAAGCCAATCTGTAGGATCCAAGATGGATTCTTCTTCTCTGCACATGTGCTTGTAGCCTTATGGGAGAATGTACAGAGGCAGAATCCCCTATACTTGTATAGACCCGCCATCAAATGTTAGATCTGATCTGGTTATGGAGATTGTATGCTTGTGACTGGACTATTGTAGTCCCACTCAAGGAATGGACAGCTAGATCTAAGGTGGTACTCAATCCCTTGTTGGTTCTATGTGTCTGGGCTATCATGGTCCTATACAGCCTTAGCCCCACACATAGAGCTTTAGAGGTTGAGGTTCCCTATGGATTCCTGAGCTTGTAGCCTGGATGAAGTAGTGCCTACAATGATTAACTTGCTCTGACTGTGGTTCCCCTATGGGATAGTCTGTGACCATTTGAGTGGACAGGTTATAACCTTAAGGGATTGGATCATGGCACAAGGATGGGTTGGATTGTTTCTCCTCAGTGGTGATAATGTAGCCATTGGACAGGATTTCTATAACATCAGATCTGAATCTGAGTTACAAAACTCCTCTGATCTAAACCCAATAGCATACTTCTCACCCTTTTATATTTATTTTCCCACACTCCATCCATCTTCTCAACCCTTTCTGTTGTTAATTCATTAGGCTACCTAAAGATATTTAGAATAAGTGACCCTAAACTCCCATCCTTTTAGGACTGCCAGATCTGTAATAAGATCTGGAGGGACTACTAGAGATGGCTCCCTTGGAGCTGTAGATCACTTTTCCCTGTGGGACAAACTCTTACTTATCAAAACTTGCTACAAATGGACCCTGTATCTTGCAGGTCTAAGATTTCTCAGTTGTGCTGATTCCATCCCCTATTTTACTTTGATTTTAAATTGCTTTTACCACCAACAAATAAAGTAAGCACATCTGGGGTCGCAATAACTACCCACTTTTCAATTACTCGATATTCCCTGTAAATTATAGTTAGTTATGATTAAGTTAAAATATTTTTAAAGTTTGTCTCTCTCAACTCATGAATTACTGTAGTCCTCCCATAAGAGACAATCATCAGTATTCATCGAGAAGGTGAGACGGAGTATACAGC
Source organism: Chloranthus sessilifolius (assembly GCA_021018995.1). Lineage (NCBI taxonomy): Eukaryota > Viridiplantae > Streptophyta > Magnoliopsida > Chloranthales > Chloranthaceae > Chloranthus > Chloranthus sessilifolius. The sequence goes on from CM037596.1 coordinate 49,951,899, forward strand.
ATGCCAAGTGTCGTCTTGAGAACCACACCAACGGTCGGGTCAATAAATCCCGTACCGGTAGATCTGCTCAACGATGTCTCGAAAGTCACGTTTTTTGCCTATTTACTACCGAATTGATCTTAAGTTAAAAAAACTCCCGAATCTTTAAAATCCCCTTACTTAAAAACAGGGAAAAAAATATAGAAAAAAAGAGAGAAGAAAAGAAGAACAAAGCAACAAGATAAATAGATCCAACTCACCTTTCTTTAAATACCATAAAACTCGATTAAGTGCCCCATTACCCGTGCGCAATAAATTACACTTAGACCTGACCCTTAACTCCTAAGACTACCGGAACTCACAATCAGGCACATATCCCACTGTGCATAATTAGATCAAGCACACACGCCACTGTGCAGAATAGTTTGTTCAGATGCAATAGGATTAGAACTCCCAACTTTGAGGCCGACTCTAGATGAATCAAGCGCACGCGCCATTGCATAGAATTCAATTGATCACACCACACAAGACCCCCACCTTAAATACCAGCCCAAACTGGCCATTCCCCTGAGAAACCAAATGAGTACATTTAATCTAAGAACCTACAAATGCCTAGTGGAAAAGGAATGCCTGACGCGCATTGGTGTGAGCAATGACGCGCACGGTCTTACATGACTTAGAAAAGCCTTCGACATTATATTAGATTTTATTATCGGTCCCTAGACCTTGTTTATGGATATTTGTATGACGCCTTCTGGTACCTCGACTACGTCATATCCCTCTATTTGATTACCCCTTGCAGCAGGTCGCGATATGCGGCGAGATGCTCGTTGCACCCACAGATTAGGATAAGGTGTTTCTCCTTTCAATTTGACTCACTCGTAGCAGGTCATGCCATGCAACGGGATGCCCCTTGCACCCATGGAATAGGATACGCTAACTTCCCCCATCAACTGTCTATGACAGCGGGGCATGATACGTGACGAGATCGCACTTGGGCATCCACTACATAGCACACACCTTTCGACAGCTACCACTGGGCCCTCGAATACTCCATTTTAGCTTACGCTGATAGATAAGAAAGCCAAGCATGTCAGGTCAGCATCCCCAGTTCACATTTTTGAATTCCTAAGAGAAACGAGAAGACACCTAGAATGAGAGGTGTCTACTTCTTTGATGCGTTCTTACTTCGCAAGAGTGCGCCGAAGAGGGGCATCTATAGACACCTCCATTTTGCCCTCTCAAAATATACGAAGCTGGTCGATCAACCTTTGACCAAAACCGTTAGTGGGACCATATACTAAAATAATAGTATATGGCAGACACAGGCTGAAATAAGAGCTTTGTGGCTCAGGACTCTTGAAACCTAAATTGGGAACCGTACATTGAAACAATAGGGCATGGCTAGACACAGGCTGAAACAATAGCTCTGTGGCTCAGGTCTCAACATAGGGTGACTATATACTGAAATAATAGTATATAGTCAAAATATAGACTGAAACAATAGTCTTGCATTTCAGACCCTTTAACCTTAAATTGGGAACCATGCAATGAAATAATAGTATAGTACATGGCTGAACACAAGCTGAAACAATTTCTCTGTGGCTCAGGTCCCAACATAGGAAGACTATATACTGAAATAATAGTATATAGTCGGAATGCAGACTGAAAAAATAGTCTTGCATTTCAGACCCTTTAGCCCTAATATGGGGACCATATACTGAAACAATAGTATATGGTTGGACACAGGCTAAAACAATAGCTCTATGGCTCAGGCGTCATAAGCCTAACGCGGGCGCCATGCACTGAAATAATAGTACATGGCTGAACACAAGCTGAAACAATAACATTGTGGCTCAGATCCTGACGTGGGAGACTATATACTGAAACAATAGTATATAGTTGGAATGTAGGCTAAAACAATAGTCTGACATTTCAGACCTGTCCGAGACCCGGACAACCCCAAATTATGTGCCTAAAACCATGCGCTTAATTTGATTGCACGCAAAACTACAAATGTGTTATCAGTCCTCCTTTCAGGCCAGATTCCCTTTTCCAGATCACCTCGAGACTCGATCACGCGCCTGACACCAGACACGCGATTGGATTGAGCATCCCACCACGGGCGTGTAATTGGCCTACGCCCGACCTAGCCTCACAGTCCTTGACCCCAAGTTTCCTTGATTGAACACTTCAAAAGAAACGCTTAATCGGATTGCGCACGCCCTATTAGGCACTCAATTAGTCCTAACATTGGTAGAACTAGGAAACTCACTAAGTAAGTCAGCCGGTCGTTCACTGAGTTGGCGACCGACTCAATGCAATTAAGCACCGGGAAACCGGCGCTCAATTCGATTAAATGCCTGAAACATGGAGTTTAATTGAAGAAAAATCTATCAAATCCTTTTTTAATTCGACTAGAGAGGGGCTACGAATTTTGGAGAAGAGAGAGAATGAAAAATATAGAGAATTCTGAGAACGAATACATAGAGAAACCTAGCCATGATTTCGAGATTCAAGCTCTGAATTTTGATGATTCCTCTTCGCAGTCCTGACCTTAGTATTTAGATTTAGGATTTTCCCTTAGCTTTACTTAGTAATATTAATATTTTCAGTCTTAGACCGTAGCACCCCTTTTAGACTGTAATTTTTTATAGCTAGTTCTAGTTCTCCATTTCTAGAACCAGTCCTTAATCTAACGGCCTAATTCATCGAACCTAGACTTTAATTCCGTTCTAAAATCTTAATTTCCAGTCCTATCATTAATCTCTGGTTTTAGTTCTTAAGTTTCAGAAGCCGTCTTTAATCATACGGTCTGATTTTCTGATTTCGGACCTGAATTTAGTCCTGATATTTTAAAATTCCTAGTTTTAATTTCTTAATTAAATATTTCAAAAATCCCAATTCTTAATTTAGTTTTCCTATAATTCTTGTTTCATAATTCAATTCATAATCATAATCCCAAAATCAACTCTAAAAATAAAAAATATATATATTATAATCCAAAATCTAATTTGTCTTTAATCTCAGCCACCCGATTTGCTCAAGGGAGCTTACGGAGGGTACTCGGGAACGGGGCCGATCCTCCTTAGCATAGCGGGCCCAAACCCCTTTTTTCTAATTAATTCAATTTCTAATTAAAATTAGGATATTTTAATTAATTAGACTCCTAGTAGGATTAGGAGACTAAATTAATTAGATTTTTAATAAGATTAAGACATTTAAATTAATTAGACTTTTAATAAGATTAGGGGACTTAATTAATTAGATTTCTAATAGGATTAAGATATTTAAATTAATTAGACTCCTAGTAGAATTGAAAGACCTTTTTTTAATTTGACTCCTAGTAGAATTAGGAGACCCTTTCTTAATCGGACTCCAAGTAGGATTAGGAGACCAAGTTAAATAAAATCCCAGCAGGAATAGGAAATCCAAACCAGTTACACTAAAGGTGACCTACAACTACCGACGTTCGCCGGCAGACGATTCAATAAAGGAGGTCACCCTACAAGCCCCCGCTCCCCTTAAAGCGTGATTAGTAACGTGTTGCAGCGTCGATAAATATCTGCAGCTGGCGATCGCATCTTCTCAAGTATTCTTCATTTAGAATTTGCCCCTTTAATTTCAGCATTTAATATTTCCTAATTTATTACTCCATCATCGCCATTGCCAGAGTCCGCTTAGGACAGAATTGGGTCACTTATTCTCGGGACCGAGAGGAACCCAGAAAAAGTGCGTACCAACATAAACCTCTTCTAAATATTATAAACAAAACTTTAAAACAACCTCATGATGAACCCAAAGTGTGAATCAAACAAAATAATCATAATCAAACAAAACCAAACTGCCCCACACAAAAGAAAGGTCCACCCTGGCCTATGCCCTCGTGTCTCCTCCTCCTACTCTACCTCTGCCTCATCCTCTCATTACCTTTACAATACCACATTCCCTCTCAATGCATCCCGCTCCCACTTCACCCACGAACAACTTTACAATAACCCATAAATAATTCTGGAAAACTCTCTAACTTTACGCTCCAACTCTATCAGTGGCCTCCCTCCGTCAAAAAATTGAAGAAGGTCCCTCCCGACAAGGAAGCCCCGACCATAAAGGACTCATCAAAAGAAGAAGTTAAAAGATGTCACACCTATTTCAACAAATCTCACATCATCCAAACCACGAACACAAACATGACCTCTCTCTCATCCCAGATTGACCAAATCGAGAGGGATCGAGGACCCTAAAACAAAGTATCCAACTATCACTTTGCCCATCCGACCTCCTGAGTCAGACTCCACTTAAAGAACTGAAGTTGTACCATAACATAAAAATACAAAAAAAATAAAAATATATATACAAAAAAAAGAAATTTAAAATACATATGTCACCTGCACAACAATATCTATGATTTATAAACCTTACCCGACTGAGAACTCAAAGTTTGGGAGCTAGTGCTAAGAAATAAGCCTACATAATCGCCTCATTTGGAGGAAATAAAAACCCCCGAGGAAAGTACTCACATTATTTTTGTAGCATGCCCTAGGAAACAACTACAAGGGAAGGACTTCCTAACCCTTAGAATGCTACAATGATCATCACGTCTTGTAGCCTAAATAGGCGTAACTATATATTTATCATCCTCGTAGTCATCGCAAGGCATTCACCAGTCGTAGGAAATTATTTTTGAAAAATATTTTAGAAATCATTTGACTCATTAACCATCCTCTTATTCGGGCAAGTTGATCGAAAGGACTAGTGGATCATGAAACTCTTCTTTAAAATATAGAAAACTCTGGATTCTCATACACCTCTTCAGCCATTGGAGTCGATGTTAGAACAGAAAAATTGAAAATATAAGGTTCCATCAAACCTCATAATTCTTACGTTAGCAGGTTATAAAAAAAAATATATAGAAAAGAATCACAACTGAGCGAGAGCAATACGACGAATGAACAGTCAATGAATTTAGGGAAGCATAAGCAAATTTTGAGGGCATTCCTGGTGATCCTATTAGGAAAGTATAAGCAAGCCGCAAGGGCATCCCTGACATCTTCACACTACTAGATGTCGTCATACGGTGGCGGGAGGAGGACAAAACTCTTGCTAATCATAGAATTTGATGATTTGATGGTGTTGGACTATGACAGAGAGCTCAATTATGATACCACATTACCCACCCAAGAAGAAAGTAGTTGACTACTATTTCAAAAATCGATTAAATGAGAGGCTACCCTCAGATTAATAAACCTTACCTCTTCTTCACCCTTTATTTTCTCTTTCGAATAATGAGTCAAATGATTTTCAAAATCTTTTTGAGAATAAAACCAAAAACTATTGAATGATAAATGATGCAATCACTCATTACCTACCATTCACCTCAATCCTTCTAAAAAATATGATACATGATGATCATTCAGCACTTACAAAATCTAGCCCGGCATGCGGCCGAAATAATCAAGCTACCTCCCAACATGGGATCATCATAAATACACTCCATGACATCTGTAGGGTAGATAAAGTCCCACTGTCACTTGACATTGGGGCATTTCTTTTAAGAGCGCTAGCACCTTGGTAGCGATACTCAGGTCACAAGATCGATACCCCAAACTGGGGCATTTTTTTTTTTTAATTTAGTTTTTGCTTTTCCACGTCGAATACCCCAAACTGGGGCATTTGTTTTAATTTTTTAGTTTAGTTTTTACTTTTCTACCATGGGACCTCAAAACGAACACATGAAACAAAACAACAGAGATACAACCAAGAAAAAAAACTTCATACTCTTCCAATACCCATTCCCACTCTAACGTAACCCAAGAAACACAACAATAAACACAATCAAACATCAATGAAACATACACAATGAATAAAACATGTTTTATTTATATAATAAAAAGTATCACCAGAGGCATACCTCCTGAATATACAACCCAAAATGAAAACCTAGAACCTAACCTACAACCCAAAACAAAAACACGGAATCCAAACAGGCACAAAGCCCGAGCACGGAACATCCAATCAAAAGCAACGAAAGGTGAAGGGGAGGATTGGTTGGGGAACACCTTTTCCATCTATTTGGAGGACTTCCCTTCCCCCATCTTCACCTTCTAATAATAATGAAGGATGTATCAATCGTCTCATTCCCAATACCACCCATCCTAAGAATCACGTCGTCATTGCCGAGCATTACCTCGGGTTGAAGAGCACGCGAAACCACAAACATGGGATGAAACAACATCACAATTGGACAACTGGATCACAAGATATCACTAAAACACGAAAATAAGAGTAAAACAGGAATGAATAAACAAAAATAAGAGAAACTTGGATATAAATAGAAACCCGCCTAATTAAGCACCTAACACACCGCGCACAATTAAATCATGCGCATGGACAAGCATGCACAATCCTAATCACGCCCAGCTCCACGCTCGCGAAATTGAACCTCTATTCACCCACAAGACTCGATGCTCCAATTTCGTGATAACAATATTGTGCACAATCGAATCACACATCCTCCACCCTGCGCCAAATTCCAAAATTCACCTGCTGATGCTCCAAAACGCGCTATTCTCATAACGCACAATTAGATTATATGCATACATAAACGCACAAAATTCAAAGAGTCACCCGCATAGTGACCCGCCGATGCTTCGATTATGCGCATTCTAACTTGTGCGTAATTAGATTATGCGCATCAGTCCAAACGCACAATAATGCCTTCACCATGCCAATCACGCGCATCCTCACCCGTGCATAATTGAATCCTGCGCCCTTGTCTAGGCACACAATTCTAAATCTCACAACCTTCACTTAAACACCAAATCTATAAACTTTAAAAAAAAAGAAAAGAAAAAAGCTCTTCCTATACACATGCTCACCCTTGAAAAATGACTACCCAAACCAAGCAGATCTACTCTCACACCCTACGAGACCGACTTACACACACTGACCATTTCAAATACATAAATTAGGACATACCCTGTAGTCCCATCACAACAAAGTTACCCCTTGATAACTTGCACGTCACATTACGATCAGAGTCCCTCTTTCTCTTCCGTCCCATCTCTTAGCCTCACAAGCCATTTAAAAAGAGAAAGGGATAGATGCTGATCACACCTTCATTTCCCATCGCGGTCGGACACATCAGCAAAAATCAACCATATCCTACCGCGATGATAAAACCACGCCACACTTCCAAGCCGAAAGATAGATCCCATCGTACTCTTAGACACCATTCTAACTGACTCTAACTCATTGCATAACCAATATCTGCCAAAGAAAGAAACACCATCATTGTCCCATCACGATACCGACCCTGTCACACACTCGTGTACATGTTCCGTCACAATGTAACTGCAACTTAAAACATGCTCTGTTGTGGCACTACTACTAAAAATGTTCAGCCATAAAGTACCACAATACACACAACCCAGTTTCCATCGCCATTTACACCTACTCGAAACCCCATCGCATAATTTCACATAACAAACGGAGGGAAAGGCTTAATCAATGTCCCAACGCGAAAAGCAGAGAGCCGAACCTTCCAAATCCCATTGCAAACCACACCTACCCGAAATCTCATCGCATGACCCCGCACAACAAACGGAGGGGAAGGCTCAACCACTATCCCATCATGAAAAGAAAAAAGCCCAATCCCCAAATGTCTCACCATTGCAGCAGAGGCATACAAAAAAAAAATTATTTGCCATCCTGTCAAACTCAACAAATATCAAGTCCCCAGCATGGGCATCTCATCAGAATCCCTAACGTTCTATCGCTCTTACAACCTGCGGGACTCACCACGACAAAAAAAAAAGAACCAGAAGAGAGCAAACCCTCTGAGATCCCGTCACAACATCTAGTTCACCGATCTGGACATCCCATCACAACTCATCCCAGGAGACGGTCACCAATGTCCCATCCTGAACCTCACCTCCTCAAAATGTCTCGTCACACTGGCAAGCATCAAACCCTTGCTACAGCAGAAGTGAAGAAGGAGAGAACCACCAATCTCCCCATCGCGACACCACCACAACAGTTAGCGGGTCCCATCACATACAAAAGCCCCGCATCGGCAATAAATTAGGTAAGTATCACCATCTTATTCACTCAATATTCTTTGTAAAATATAGTTAGCGAATATTAAGTCAAATGTTTTCAAAACTCGTCTCTCTCTATCCGTGAATCACTGTAGTCCTCCCATAAGAGACAATCATCAGTATTCACGAGAAGGTTAGACGGAGCATCTGGCATAACTAGTGTCATCTTGACAACCACACTAATGGTCGGGTCCACAAATCCCATATCGGTGGATCTACTCAGCGATACCTCGGACGCCACATTTTCTGAAGTCTTACAATTGAATTGATCTTAAATTAAATCCCAAATTTTCAAAAAAAATAAAAATAAAAATAAAAATAAATAAATCTCCTACCTACTGAAAAGGGACACCTGACGCGCATTGGTGTGAGCAATGATGCACCCGGTCTGATATGACTTGTGGAAGCCTTTGCCATTACATGATATTATATCTTATTATTTGGTCCCTGGACCTTGTCTCTGGACATTCGTATGACGCCCCCCGATACCTCGACTGTGTCAGATATCCCTTTGTTTGATTACCTCTTGCACCTACAGATTAGGATATCAACTCTCCTACCGTTTGACTGCTCCTTACAGTAGGTTGCGATATACGACGGGATGCCCCTTGCACCACAGATAAGGTTATTCCTCTTTTTCCCCATTGACTGCCACTGGTAGCAGGTCGTGATATGCAACGGGATGTCACTCGCATCCACAGCATGGAATACGCCTTTCGACAGCTACTACTTGGCCCCCGAATGCTCCGTCTTAGCTTGTGCTGATATATAAGAAAGCCAAACATTTTATGTCAGCATCCCCAGTTCACACTTGTGATTTCTCAAAGAAATGAGAAGGCACCCTCGAGAGAGGGGTGTCTACTTCTTTGATGCATCATTGCTTAGCAAGGACGCGCCATAGAGGGGCATCTATAGACACTCTATTTTTTTCCTCTTGGAGTATATAAACCTATTTGGTCAACCTTTGACCTTGCCTATGATCTATGGAAAAGGGGTGACCTTCTCCGAAGACTTTAAAACCCTAAGCTAGAGACCCAGGGTGAAACAATAGCTCTGAGGCTGAACCCGACTAAAATCTAGGTAGATCTCGAATTACATTTCCTATACATAGTGTGCATTTCAATTGAACGCCCAACACCTGGTGTGCAATTGATCACCTGCGGATCACTTAAGAGCTGATTAAGTACCCTATCAAGCGCGTGTAATCATATTGTATGCTCCACCACCAGCATGCAATAGGCTCATTTTAGACTAGTCCCTAACCTTCTAGAAACCATCTACGACGTAATTGTATGCCCTACATAGCGCGCGCAATCAGACTATGTGCTTCTACACTAGTTTGTAATTTGTTCCTAAGCCAACCCGACCTCTAACTCCTTAGACCGCCTAAAATCCCCTATTTAGTGCATGTATTAAGGCGCTTAATTAATTGAGCGTACTAATCAGGGCGCACAATTAGTCTACTTAGACTAGGACTGGGATACCCAGCTGAGCCAGTCAGCCGCTCACTCACTGAGTCGGTCACCGACTCAAAGTGATTTGGCGGTTGGTTTCAAGCGCTCAATTCAATTGAGCGCCCCCAAACGGGTGCACAATTGAATTTCACCGACCAATTGAGAGCACCCCACAGGGCGCCCAATTAGCCAAAAACCTATAAATAGACCCCACCACCACGACCCAAAACACATAATTTTTTCCTCTCTTCCAAGCATAGGGATTTCGAAGTCCTCTCTTCGTGCTCGACTCCAGGTAATCCCCTAGGTTCTAGTTTCTAGTTCTTAAATTTCTAGTTTTCAATTTTTAGGTTCTAGTTCTTAATTTTGGCCTCAATTCTTAATTTTTATTCTAGTTCTTAATTCTTAAGTTCTAGATTGCAGTCCTTAGTTTATGATCCCAACCTTTCCCAATTGTCAATCCAATCACTTTTATGTTTGGCCTATTTTGAAGAATCAAACAAAGTTAGATGAGTATAAAATCGGTCATGTTTGAAGCCTACCAAAGTAGTTTTCTAACGAGCTAAAAAATGTGCAATTTCGACATGTATCGAAGAAGTTATGGTCAGTTTTTGGAAGCTGCGCAAAAAGTGACATTTTTCAAAACTCCTAGTTGAATTAGGATTAGTCTCTTTATTATTTTATTTTAGAAAATAGAATTCATTTCTTTTATTTGAAATAGGACCAGTTCCCTTATCGTTGTAGGACTTTACTTCATTATTTTAGAAGAACTAGGAATTAGAGTTACACTAGGATTTCTAGTATAAGCCTGTAAATAAGACCTTTACCCCCTAGCCATTCAATACACAATTTTCATCTATACAATTTTCTTCTACACAATTTACACACAATTTTATCATCTAACAATCAAATTTTCGAGTTCCTCCTCTGTAGCGCTTGGCTTCAGATAATTCCTTAGTTCTTAATTTTTTGGTTCTAGTTCTTAGGTTCTAGAACCAGTTCCTCTTTTATTAATTCTAGTTCTAGGTTTAGGTTCTAGCCCTCTGGTTCTTAAATTCTAGATCTTAGAACTTAGGTTTTAATCTAAATTTACAATTTTCTGATTCTAGTTCTTAAGTATTAGAATCAATCATTAGCTTTAACTTTTTTATTTCTCTTCATATTTTTAGATCTTAGATTCCAATTCGTAGCTTTGATTTTGGTTTTTAGCCTCGAATTTCTAGATCTTAGGTCTTTGATTTCAAATATTAATCTCTAAGTCCTAAATTTTAATTTCAATTTCAATTTCAGCCCTAAATTCATTAGTTTTAGTTTTTGATCTCATAATTCTAGTTCATAGTCTTCAATTCCAATCCTTTATTTCCTTTATAATTTATGATTTTGATCTTTAAATCTATAATTTCTAAATTAAAAAATCAGTCTTTCAAACCCTAGCTATCTTATTTGCCCAAAAGAGCTTTCGGAGGGTACCCGGGAATCGGGCTGATCCTCCTTAGCATAGAAGGCCAAAACCCCTTTTTTTAGTTTGTCAGTAAAATTAGTATATTTACTTTAATTAGAATTTTAATAGAATTATTATACTTTTAATTAATTAGAGTTTTAATAGAATTAATATATTCCTAATTAGTTTCCGTAGAATTAACATATTTGCATTCCTAGTAGGTTTAGGAGGCTTAATTAATTACATTTCTAATAGGATTAAGATATTTAAATTAATTAGACTCCTAGTAGAATCAAGACTCTTTTTAACCATACTCCCAGTAGGACTAATAAGCCAAGCCAATTAGAACCCCAGTAGGATTAGGAAAACCAAACAAGTTACGCTATAGGCAACCCACAGCTGCTGGCGTCGGTCGGCCAGTGATTCAGTAAATGAGTTCAAGCTGCAAGCCCCCACTTCCCTTTAAAGCATGATCAGCGATGTGTTATAGCATTGATAAACATTTATAGCTGGAGATCGCATCATTCAGGTATTCTCCCTTTAATATTCGCCTCTTTAATTTCAACAATTTAATATTCCCTAATTTATTACTCCATCATCCCTTTGTCAGAGCCCACTTGGACCGAATTGGGCCACTATTTCTGGGGATCGAAAGGAACCCGAAAAAGTGCGTACCAATAGGGACTCACTCTATACATCTCAATTCTGATAACGATTCCAAGAGGGGATGGGCTCCAAACTAGAGTTCAGCTCGGCTTTCCACCCTCAAACGGACGGACAAACTGAGAGGGGGAATTAGGTGATAGAAGATATGGTCAGGGCCTGTTTGTTAAACTTCCAAGGATCATAGGACAAACATTTACCCTTGATCGAGTTCGCATAAAATGACAGCTATCAGGTGAGTATCGGCATGGCTCCTTTTGAAGCATTGTTTGGCCGTCAATGTAAGTCTCCACTCAACTGGGAAGAGGTCAGGGAGAGAATATTGTTGGGCTTGAAACTCATTGAGAGCACATAGGAGACCATCCGTTTCATCTGTGAGTGACTAAAAGTATCTCAAAGCCGTCAGAAGAGTTATGCTGATCTTAACAGATCAAGCATGGAATTTCAGGTGACCATTGCACAAAATGCTATTTTATATCTTAGTAGTATGTAAAATTCTAAAAATCATACTCGTTACAGGTTCGATATCATGTGCTCTTAAGGATCTCACCGACCAAGGGGGTCCATGCGATTTGGCAAACAAGGAAAGCTCAACCCGCGATAGATTGGCCCTTTTAAAATTTTGGGTCGTGTTGGTGAAGTAGCCTATCGCATTGCCTTGCTGCCTCAGTTGTCTACCATCCACAACATTTTCCACATGTCGATGCTGAGGAAGTATGTGAGAGACACATTGCACATGTTGGATTATCAGCCCATCAAAGTTCATGAAGACCTGACCATCGTTGAGGAGCCGATCAAAATTTTAGATCAAAGGGAACAAATTTTGAGGACGAAACGAACTACGTTGGTCTTAGTCCAATGGTGCAATCACCCCACCACTAAAGCAATGTGGGAATGAGAGGCAAAAATCAGAGAGCAATACCCGAGACAGGTTAGTCACATTAGCATGTCATTGTAAGAACCATTGAAAGAAACCATGTATGTGTAACCAATAACAATTTGGTAGTAAGCTTAGGACTCAATCTGTCACTGTCACATATGTACATTATTCAAATCTAGTATACTAAACAATTGTCCGTAAATTGCGTCCAAAGTATAATAATGCTCATGGAATAGGAAGAATGTAGCATAATTAGATGATTCAAACATTACTCAAATTTTGTAGAGCATCAGTCAAATGACCTGACCATCACATAGAAACTACTCTCACGACATGTCGGTAATAACTAGTATAAGCTTAGATCACAACCAACCAGTATCCCCTACATTGCGAGCTAAATCTGACTGAAATAGAACAAGCCTATTCTATTTCCCTCACCGCAGCAAGATTGGAGCTCGCCACGGTGAGATTTTCTTAAGGTGGCTTGCCGCGGCGAGAACTTAAAGTCGCCACAGTGACTGTGATAGAATATAATGGGACTCGAGAACCCCATTTCACCATTTGCAAACCTTTTTGAAATGTCGGACCTTCCTTGCTCCTCTCCCACGTGTGATTCAACTAGTTTTAATTTGGAATTGAGGTGTTCTTTGCACCAAACCTCTCCAAAATCGAGGATCGATGTGACAAAGCCTCACCGAATTTGATTTGTCCTCGGTTCAACCTACTTCGTGAAGTAAAACACACAAAACCCCCTCTTGTTCCATCCCATTTCTTTTGCATGGCATCTAGGAAGAAGGTCACGACCAAAATCCCAGTCTCTAGACCTAAGCTCTCTGCTAGTGGCAAGGGTAAGGCACCAACTAGCTCGGAACCTCCACCACCGCCCATAGAGCAACCCACGGCTTGGTGGTCGGATAAAACTTTTGAACCTAAGTGACTATTTGACCCAAAAGTATTTAACGACAACATGATCGCCTAGTCGGTAGATCACATTAAACAGGCCAACCTCGAACCCCTACTTCGGCCCGTCCAGCCCCATTATCACCCACGTCTGGTTAGACTATTCAACCAAAACTTTAAGAAGGGTGCCACTGATGGAACCTTCACCACCAAAATTGATGGCTGAACCTTCTACATGGACATCTATGATATTGCGGTAGCCATGCACTATAGCACAAAGTTCGATAACACCCTTGGATTACAAGCCCCTCAGCCTAAAGAACCCAAATTTCTCCAAATCATAGCTAGGATGACCGGTGGTCTTCAGGCACCCGGTCAATCCGTGATCTAAACTCAACTGCCTAACCAAATGTGGTTTTTGGATGTCATGTTCCAAAATAATTTATACGCCCTTCAACATGAAAGAGTGAGAGGAGACTATTTACTTATGGCACTATTCGCCGTATATGAAAATAGGTGGTCCAATGCACCACTGTTGTTTATGAGGGCATGAAATATGTAAATGAACAACCACTAAGCACCATTGATAGACCCTTCACTACCATGCCCTATGCCCGAATCATATCCCGGCTTCTGGATGGACATGAGGAAGACAAGAGCGAAGAACCTTATGAGATACCGAAGGGAGAAGAATCTAAAATGGATAACATTGAATTTTTTTTAACCAAATAGTGGAGCCTGATTCTGAAGAGAAGTCGATTGACTATGAGGAATAGAACTTTGTGGCAACTGGTCCGGGGTGCGCAATAAGAACAACCCGAATAGGCCACACTTGAACCTGCACAAGCCATACCTGCTCAACCCCCTCAGCCACAAGGACCGCAGGGTGAATTCCTACCAATCACGGAGTTCACTCAGCAAATGGAGTTGTAGCAATTGCAACTTTCTTAGTTGCTGGAGACCCAGCACCAACAAAACATGGAGCCATTTGAACTCCTCCACCAGAATAGCTATGTCATGCATCAAAGATTGGATTTCCATTATGAGATCCTACAACAATGGGTGGCAAAAGGCGTACCCGACTGCTCACACTCTTTTTGTAACTCAAGCATGCTAGTTCGTCTCAGATTACAAAAAGAATGCAGCTCATCCGAGAGCTAGTAGCTCCGAGAATGGAGCTCAACGCCGTGACAAGCAACCTACGGAATAATCAATGGAGCCGTCTGGTGATCTCTTTAACCCTTGACATGTTAATTACCATTAGAAGATGTTAATTGCTTCAAAGGTCGATAATCTATATGCTTGTTTCTTACACATATATATTCTGCACAATCATCACAATCTTAATGAAAATTATTATTTGCATGCTACATGAGTAGAACTGATAAATCACAATAGTTATGTTGATAGCTTACCATCAATACAATTCAAACTTCTGTCAATGATAGAATCACAATATAAGATGGCACCGAATATTTTTACTATAGCTTAGAACACATTGGAAATTGATATTGAATCCCCCGTAACCATACAGTACACAAACTCTCATCAGCCCATTGTGATGATGCGACATACGTCAAGATTAGTCACACAATCCTGATACATTTTTTTCCAAATCCCCACTACAGTCGTCAATTTTCGAGGACAAATTTTCATTTAACGGGGGGAGGATGTAAAAGACCGAAGTAGATGTATGCCTGATAACCAAGGCGAGCCAAATCACGATTAGTGAGTCTGTGGAATAGGACCCATTATTTCATCAGGCCAAGATTCTGACTCGTTTGTCAACAGCCCAGGAATCTAGATCGTCGGTTGAGAACCACACTTCAAAAAATAAGACTATTAGCGGCATTCCAAACTGCCGCTATTAACAAAAAAACTGTCGCTAATACCCTGGTCGCTAATAGTCTTAATAGTTTTTTTGTTAATAGTGGCAGTTTTTGGCTGCTACTAATAGTCTTATTTTTTATAGTGCCATGGGAGCAGGAACCAATGGTCAATTAGATCTGACGAGTAAGACCCAATAATGAAGGCCTCAAGACATACCACCAATTAAAGGCTCGAGAAATTGGACCAAATCATTAATATGGCCCAAGGTTTAAAACCCCAATGTGTGGCTTATGAGAGACCCATACACTCAACTGTGTGTGTGCTGATTACACACCAAATCAAACACCCACATTTTAATTACCTCCCACATGCATAAGCTATGCATGGGATGCGAATAGATTGAGAGACTTAGAGAGAGCATTACTCCCTTCAACTCATATCCCTCTTGGAATAGCTCCCCAACCCTTCGATCTCTCCAATTTGGCCAAGGACTACAAGGGAATCCTAGCTAGCTCAATCCCCACAAAGATTCACCAAACTACTAGGCCTTACGATTGAAAAATCAGACGGTTGATCACGGGAACCACGAGATATATATTTCTGGAAGAGCTCGGAGACATCGCATGCGAAGAATCTGTTACGGTAATCACTCTTCCCTGTCTTGTAAACCTCGTTTCCTAGATTTACGATCAATTCATGCAAATTATAGACTATAGTGCGAGGAAATTCAGGAGTTTAACATAGGAATGGCGTAATAGCCAAATTTGTGAAATTCGATGCCTCGAATGTGTGCATGCATGATCGAATGAATGATGGGAGACTCCATTTCTCTAAGACTAGACCTATTTTGACGAGTTCTAGAATTGAATGCCTTGAAACATTGAGAATCGGATCCATGAAGAATGTAGAGACCAAACTCTTCGATCCTCGATGTTTCAGATCATGATTCATGCAATTAAAATAGGTTAGAAGTACAAGTGTAACCAAATCACGCGTAATGTGGTTCTATTGCATGCATGGGATGGCGTTTAGTTCATAAAAGGGAGACTGTGAAAATGCAATAGCATGAACATAAGCCTGGCGAGTTCATCAGACTCGCCGCGGTGACATGGAGCCTCACCGCGGAGAGAAAAGACTTGAAGCCCTTGCCACGGTGAGAAATGAAGGCCAAAACACCTAGGGAAAAGCTCACTATGGCGAGATGCCTTTTTCATATGGTACTTGAAGAGCTTGCCGTGGCGACATGTATGCTCGCCACGGTGAGGTGTCCCCTATACTAGGGTTTGGACTTTTGTGCCCTTTTAAGCCTAGTGTGTATGCATTTTGGTCCTGTATGGTTCGGTAACCATTACCGCGTGTGCGTGGTGTAATGTAGGTTGAATGAGAAGAAGTTTGACAACGAATTAACCTTGGATTTGGGTGATTTTTCCGTGATATTTTAACACTAAGGTAGGGAAGAACATCTCGCCGAATCCTTATTTTTCTTGAAATTCATGTGAATGATGCTAGTAAAATATATCGCTATTTTCTAGAATTGCTAAACTAGAATATTATAATGTTTTGAGAAATATAAATCTTGAATTTACGCCTTTGATTTGCATGTTTTATACAAGCATCTTGATATGATCATGCATGACTTTGATATGCATTCTAAATTCTATAATTGATTCATGTCATTGCTGTCATCTTGTGTACCTTATCTTTGATATATTGTGTTGCTTGACTCGATAAGTTCAACTCTTCTTGTTTGAATTGTTCATATGTTATGTGACTCGTGTCATGATTTGTGTCCCTATGATAGTAAGATCTAGTTCAAGTGACCCTATGAACGTAGCTTATGGGATTGGTAGTGGCTCACGTGACCATGCTAACTTGCTCAGGGGTTTGGCAATTAGGCTCAAGTGACCCTATTAACTTGCTCAGGGGCTGTGCAACAATGGGATTCGTGACAATCCCGTCGTGGCGATGCACTCGCTTGCAAAAAATATAGAGTCCCCACTCGTAGTTGTTGGTGTCCCGGGATACCTATGTCATTTTTATAAGCACCGAAGTGCCACAAATATGACTCTGAATCCGGTCCACACCAAAGGCTCTTGGATAGGGGCTTCGGTTATCTATCGGGAAGATGTTAAGAACCTGATCAACCTGCTTAATGCGGTCTCTACTAATGGCCAAAACAAAAATAAAGTAAAAGAAAAGAAAATAGCTTCCTCTTCCCCAAATGGGCCTTAAATCCTATTTGTGCCCCTCCGTTCCTATCAAAAATTCGGCGGCGTAACGGCACAAATGGGAGGACGGGAGGAGCCAAAGAAGAGATAGGAGAAGAAAGGGGAGAGCCGGAACCCTCGAGCCTTTGTAGCACCATAGAGGAGCCTTGCTTTGCTTACTTTGATGAGCTTTTGAAGGCTTGTATGGTATGGAATGGGGTTCTAAGTCCTAAGGCTTGAAGCTAAGAGGTAGAGAGAGAAGGCTAAGGGATTACACACACCTAACTTAAAGACTTTTAGTCAAATGCTAAGGTCTAAGGGAGCTTTTTGAAATCTAGAATTTGTATGGGAAGTGTGCACCAAAGGAAGAAAGATCTTCTCACTTTAAGCTCTTTCTCTCTTAGGCCAAAATTCTCAACCCCAAGACCAAGGGGTGGTGGTCTCTATTTATAGGAAATGGGTGGATTACGAGATCACTTAGGACCTAAATGAGTTTAGCAATTAGGTAATCTCACATCTAAGGATTCTTAGGATTTTTGGAGCCTTGAGATGTGTGAGAAGGTCCTCCAATGGTGGATGATGGGGTGAAGCTTTAAGCCACTTGAAGGGTTGCAAATAGGTAGGGAATGGGTGCAACATAACTTGCAAAACACACCCCAAAGGTCAAGATGGTCAACAAGTCAAACCCCAATCATGATTTTCGAGACAAAATCCACAGGTTACTATTCATATGCCTGGTGTAACTAATAGTTGCGCTAGACAAATATACAGTAAAACAGTTTTAAACAGTGTCTGGATGTTGGTTCGAGAGGGTGGGCCCCACCTTTAACCTTAGTGCAACTAATAGTTGTGCTAGGCTTAAAATCTGAGAGAATTGGCCTGACGCAACTAATAGTTGCACCAAATCCCTAGTGGGGCCCACATGAATTTACACTTATACCCTCCGGGCTCGGTTTGTCGTATCTTTTGATGTATACCTCCGATTGGGGTGATTCTTAGACTGTTAGAAAGTTGACGACCTCTACTTTTCAATAGTATGAGATTCGATCATAGTAGAGGGTCGTAGCTGATTTCGGTGCACCCCTCCTAAACCATTTGCATGATAAGGTTAGGTTTAGGTTCAGAACGGGTTATAAGGGTCGGAATTGATTTCTAAAGGTTCGAGTCAAGTTCCTAAGGGATCTAGGGTGATTCCTAAGGGTTTGGAAAGGTTCCTAAGGGTTCTAGAGGGATTCCTAAAGGTTCCATACATGTCAAAAGCTCAGAATTACACCTCTCTCGAAAGGTGTTTCGATCGGGCCTTGGGCCAAATTTGGGTGTCTACAAGGGCTTGGCAATCCGTCTTGACCCAAGTGACCCTGTTAACGTATCTCAGGGGCTTGGTTTCTTGAAGGGAGAGACCTTGTTAATATAGCTCAGGGGCTCGATGTTTTGGTTCAAGTGATCCTATTAACGTTGCTCAGGGGCTTAACAACTCGATATTTGATCTTGCTAGTGGTGTACTTGTAATTTGTTCGCATGTTTCTGATATGTTCGTTTGATCCTATATGCATTATTTTGAAACTTGATTACTTGCATTTATGAAAGAATAAGTTTGACATATTGCTAAAGGATTTCTTATTTGACTCTACTTTCTATTATGCATCAAGATTCATGAATGAGAATGATAAATTGTAATTTAGCATTTGTTATTCTATCCAAGCTCACTCTTTGACTATACGTCACAGCTACAGGAGCTGATTTTGAGTGGGATCCAGAACAAGAGGAAGATTCGGACTACAATCCTGCGGAAGAGGAGGACTTGCCTGAGGAGCATTTCCCATAATTGCGTGAGTGGAACTTGGATAGTTTCTTTTTGGGGTTTTTGATGAATGGTACATTGAGATGTTGTAATTAAATACAATAGTATATTCTGATCCACTGTTTAGATGGAGGTCGGCCTTCATCAGTGGATGTATAGTTTCTTTTGGACTTGTGCATATGGTATCTACTTCTGTGGGTTTATTTAAAAATTTGTTATTGCTATAGCTCTGTTATATTTCCGCTTTGCGCACTTTACTTCTGCTTTTGTAAGCTCACCATTTTGTGATGGCCCGATCCTTCCTGTTGCTTATTAAGAGGAAAGATTGCGGTATCAGGAAGTGATGCTTGCACTGCAATACCATAGCATCACTGTATTTTAGATCTTGTGTGTGTGATCCGGCAACTCAATTTTTTGGTAAGGAAATCCGGGCTGTCACATTCAACTTCTTCTCTTCTCCATCCTCCATGAAAAGTCCATTAGAGCTCTAAGTTCCCAAAAATTTGCCCTCTCATCTCCAGCATCAAAACTTTGATCCACCACCACAAACCTCTCCCATTCTCTCCCTAGATTAACATATCTTATTCTGGGCCTAATCCCAACAATTTCAACCACAAAAGTAGAGGCAAAACAGCAAGGAGTAAAGACCAAACGAAGGTAAAGTTTTAGTTAGAGCTTGTTTAGCTTTTTAGTCTTGCTTGTATAGATTTTGCCATAGTTTCTTTATAGTTTTTCTTGATTTTTATGGCTGGAAATCTGGGATGATCATATAGATATATGATACCATCACATTGGAGGCCATGCAAGTAATCTATGTGATCAAGCAAGGCCATCCAATGGTCTAATATGTTCATATAAGCCTAGACTATAGTACAAAAAATTTGGAAATTTTATTGTTTGAAATTGATGTTTGTTATAAGTTTTATGCTTGATATGAGATAGGACACAAGACCTGGGATGTTGGATGACATGCATGTGATCTATGTGACCATGCAAGGCCATCCAAAGGTCTAGATTGACCCTTGAGGCCAAACTATGCTATTTTGGCATTTAGCATTAGATTTTCATGAATTTTTGTGAATAAAAATAGGATTTCTATATAGAAATTTTGAAATTTCTGGAATAATATATTGACCTGAGATGTTAGATGTCATGCATGAGATCAACATGATCATGCAAGGTCATCCAATGGTCTATATTGACCAAAGAGGCCAAACTTGGAAATACTTGTATTTTTCTTGGAATTTCTTAGAGTTTTATGACAAATAAAAGGTTTTTGATTAAAGAATTTAAAGGTTTTTGATAAAAAGATGGACCAGTTACCTGGGATTCTATGCTTGTCATCAGTGTGATCATGCAAGGCCATCCAATGGACCACATTTGGTCAAAATGTCAAGATTAGGACTTAGTTGATAAAACTTGATTTTTCTTGAAAATAGTGGATTTTAAATATGATTTTCTTTGAACATTAGTGAAAAATTTTATATGCATGATGGACTAGTGACCATTAATTCCAAGAATATGATCTATATGATCATGCAAGGTCATCCAATCGCCATGATGTGGTCAACTTTGACCACTATACACTAATGTGTAGGAAATTGACATTTTTAATTTTCTTGATCATACCATGCAATTTAGACCGAATGATCCTTATGGATGATAAATATAGGTACTGCAGGTCATAAATGTTAATTTTTAATCTCTGAAATTCATCCTAGTGTTCACGGATTTCTAGGTCAACCTATGATTATAGATGCATTGTGGTTTTATTGCATGACATAGTATAGAATAGCTTGGTTGCTTTGCATAGAAATTTTTATGGATATAGTGACCTGAGATAAAATGTTTCTTTTGATGATTGGTTCATGAAAAATCCTAAAATATGATCATCATAATCTGTTTTGATCACGATTGAAAATAATGGTCTCGATTGGCTTGATAGATAGATAGCTTATGTATGACATTGTGTGGAATATTTTTGCATGATTACGTATAATTTGAAATAAAATTGTGACATATTTTGGGGACTGGAATACACTGAGATTATAAGTTACATCTCAGAGAATTTTATCCCGATCATAAGATGATAAGTGGCCAATCGAATGGCCCCGATTGATAAACTTGATAGATAGACCAAATTGCTTGAAATGTTAGGTAAATGCTCAATTTTACCTATGAAATTTTGATTATGAGCTTAATTCTTGATAATCATGAATGACATAGATGATCTTAGAACGATATGATAGGCTTCCGATAGTTGATCGTAAAATTTTAATGGTGTTAGATGCATGGATAGGATTGAATGTGATATGTAGATTATAAAAGTATACTGAATAGAATTTGGAGTTTGATCAAATAAGGATTATAAGAATAGTGATTTTATAAAAAGGGTTTCGAAAAAGAAAAATGAGTTTTGAAAAGATAAATGTGCCCAAAATTTTAGGCCGATCGGATGGCTCTTCAAAGCCAATCCGAAACCTTGGATAAATTGATACTGGTGACTAGGAAAGTATTGGAAAGCGATTAGTCTAACTTAAATAGAAGAAATGAACCCAATTGGGGTCCTGATGAACCTGAGATTAACATAGAAATTTCCCGGATTGAGACTCGAAATTTGTGGCATTGGATGGACCACTAGGTGAACCCCATCTGTGGACCTTACAGCCTACAGCAATCTGTCCTTAGAACAGTGAGCAGATTGAATAGACATAAAATCTGAAAAATTCCCAAAAACTTTTGATAAATATATTAACAGGTTTCAGATGCTCAGTTAAAATTTCATACCCGAATCCTATACGGTTTGAAAGTTACGATACTTGGAGCACAAGGCAATGAAGCTGCCCTGTTGCACCTGAAAACGGAGCTGTGACAAGCTGTGATTTCTATGCCCGAAAACTTATCGAAAAAATGTGGGATAAATTATTTACATACACTAACCTATCCTTGAGGGTTGGATAAAGTTTCACACAATGATTTGATCAGAATTATTGGCGAAAAAATCAGCAAACTTGTAACGCAGAACTGCAGAAAATGGCACCCTGCCAGAAAACCGACCCGACCTTCGATTGAATGGACCTCTTTACAGCCTACTATCTTGACCTTTCACCCTTAAACTATAAAGAAAAAATATAGGTAACTTGTGGATCTTTCCATGGAGCCACTGAGTAATCAATTTCCCTGTCGGCACTAAGAGTTACAGACCCAACACTGAGGCCCAGTAAATTTGGCACAAAAACCTGATGAAACAGAATGGATATCAGTGATCTGTTGACCATGAACAATCCTGATCATATTTTTGAATGCCACCACCTCGAAAAGATGCAATTATCAGTGCTCTTTCACTCCGTTTTGAAAGCACTCAAAAATTTGATTGGAGTAAAAAATGGCGGACAATTTACTGCAGGCTGTTCACCACCCTTGGGGAAAAATCTGAAATTTTAAGGAATAAAGGACCTATCACTTGGACCTTGGCTAGAGACCCATGGCTATTCCGAAAAATCCCGATCACATGGTCACCATGAATCCAACCTGTCATGAGATCCATGTGAGTTTGGGCAACCAAGTCAAA
This sequence comes from Chloranthus sessilifolius, assembly GCA_021018995.1. Classification (NCBI taxonomy): domain Eukaryota; kingdom Viridiplantae; phylum Streptophyta; class Magnoliopsida; order Chloranthales; family Chloranthaceae; genus Chloranthus; species Chloranthus sessilifolius. Next base: position 49,974,724 of record CM037596.1, read on the forward strand.
AGATCCAGTCTAATATTTGACGACTCAATAAGGCCCAAATCCTAAAACTCTTAGTAAATAGGATTGGCAAAGTGAATAGGAGTTTACTAAAAGACCCGGCCCATGACTCAGTAATTCTTAATTGGTTTTCGGAGATAAGAGCTTGGCCTAAAACATTTTTAATAAAGGCCCATAATGGATGAACCCATTTGGCCCAGACCTTGAAAATGCTCATATACTTAGTATTGAATCTAGTAAAGGCCCGAATCACATAGGAAATGGCCCATTGGATCCTTGACCCATTGGGCCCATACCATATTGAACCCATTAGTCCCATACCTTATTGGACTCATAACCCATTGGACCCCTCTGGACCCGTAAGGCATTGAACCCATAACTTAGTAGGCCCAAGACCGATACCCGAAATCATGGAATAAGTCATGAACAATCAATCAGTTAACTTAACTTGCATAAGTAGTATTCTTAGAAACAGACACCTTGATGCTTTAAACATCATTAGAGACAACCGAGTTTTATTATCGACAACGATAAATATAAGTCCCCCCTTTGGACTTTAAACTGAGGTAACACTTGATACAAGTGTAAGCCAATGAGATCCTCCCTTAGGATCAAGTCATGTGATTGGAAACTCGGATATAACCTTTGATAGGTCATCATCAAAATAGAATACTGAAATATTTGAAATGTACATGATTGATAGATAATGTTTAGACATGATTGAAATAGAATACTAAAATGCTTGAAATGTACATGATTGATAGATAATGCTAGGACATGATTGAAATAGAATGCTGAAATGCTTGAAATGTATATGATTGATAGATAATGATTAGACATGATTGAAATAGAATACTAAAATGCTTGAAATGTACATGATTGATAGATAGTGATATGCTGGAACATGAAGATGGAATCTTAAAAATGCTTTGAATACAATATATGACAGATAGATTCTTGAATATGCATAGAATACTGAATTTGGAATATAGAACATAATAGACAGAAATTGAAAACATGTACATGAATATAGAAATATGAAAATAAAAATATGAATACAAAAATATGAATACAAAAATACAGAATACAGAACCTCAGAAATGAAAATATAGAAATATAGAAATTTGAATACAGTATATGAAAGATAGAATTATGAAAAATGTATAAAAATATAAAATTTTGAATTCAGAAAGATGAATAATACAACAAAAACTAAAAATTTAAAAGTGGAAAAATGATACCATACAGATATGTACAGAACCTCACATAGTTAATCGTTGTACTCACGAACAGGCTCGTATGAGCACCTCATATATGAAAGGGTTATTGAAATGTCAGATGAGGATTGGGTCTAGTTAGACCAACAGGTTAATTGATCCTTGTTTGATTGACTAAATGGAGGAGAGTGTCAGCATTTGTTCGCACAACCATTGGCATACAGAATACAGACAGGACCATGGTTGGTAATTGGTATCAACGTTAAATTAATTAAAAGATACTAGTAAGTAACTCATATATAATGAATTTAATAATAATCACTTAATCCTACGATAATCTAAAATACACATGATAATTTCGAAAGAATCGTAATGAAATTATTAACTTATTGTAGACACCCCAATTTTGCCCTCTCGAAGTATGCAAACCTGTTCAGTCAACCTTTGGCCTTGCCCATGACTTTCAGAAGGGACTTACCTTCTCTGAAAGCTTTAAGACCCTAATACAGGGACCATATACTGAAACAATAGTATATGGCTGAGCACAGGTTGAAACAATAGCTCTGTAGCTTAGACCTACAACCCTAGTACGGGGACTATATGCTAAAACAATAGTATATAGTCGAACCACAGGCTGAAATAATAGCCTTGTGATTCGGACCCAACTTAACGCACAGAAAATCTGGGTCTCTGGCTTTTGTGAGTTGCCTTAGGAGTGGATTGCCCGCGCTATAGTGCACGCAACCCAATTGCATGCTCGACCGTTGTCACGCAATTAAGCCAACATGGACCGGTCTTTAACCTTCTAGAGGTCGCCTTATGACCCTATTGTGCGCCTAAACCAGAACGCACAATTGATTGTGCACGCAGTGCAGGGCGCGCAATTAGTTCTAACTTTATTAGAACATGGACACCCGACTGAGATAGTCAGATGGTCATTCGTTGAGTCGGTCATCGACTCAAGGCTATTAAGCACCGAGATAGGTCACATAATTTGGTTACATGAACTAGACAGGGCGCGTAATTGGGTTTGACCGATTAATTGCGCACCTCCCACAGGGCGCGCAATTACCCGAATACCTATAAATAGACCCCTACCCCACACCAAAATGAACATCAAACAATCGAGTTTGCGAGTTCCTTTCTTTTGAGCTTAGGAATTTCGAGACTTTCTTTTCAGCGCCTAGCCTCAGGTAATTTCTTAGTTCTAGTTCTTAATACTTTTCTAGTTCTAGGCTCTAGTTTTTAAGTTCTAGTTTTTAGTTCTTAATTCGTAGATCTTAGATTTTAATTTCAGTCCTTTAATTTTTAGTCTTAGATTCTAGTTCCAGTTTCTAATTCTAGTTTTTATTCCCTGGCTCTTAGCTTCTAGAACCAGTTCTTAGTTTTCAGTCCTTAGATTTTGATTTTAGTTTTTAGTCATAGTGTAATGATTCCTAGACTTATACACTACGCAATAGCAATAAGAATCCGCTCAGGTCAACACTCAAGCCCTGTTATGAGATATACATAGTAGCGATAAGAAAAGTGTTTTGAATTACACACTAGTAAAGTGTACATAATGGTACCTCATACTGGATCTATTACTCCAAAATGTTGGTCTAGTCTAATAGCTTGGCACAACACTAAAGGACAAAGAATAGTGTTGGCCTAGTCTAGTAGCTCTAATGTTGGTCAGCTAATCTGTATATCGAACGAATAATGGTTCTTTTATACAAAGAATAGTATTGTAACAAATAGACACCAAAACCTAGACACCAAAACCCTATTTTGTTTTTATATATATATACAAGAAGGCCCAGTTCTTCTTGTTTTGTTTTATGTGCAATAAACTTACCTAGGTGTACTGGCTTTATATGGCATTTTACCTTCAGTAGCTTGTAAGCTACTTGCATGAGTAATTAGTTACACAACTCAAATGAGTCACCTTACGGGTTCATGCATGCAAAGTGCAGCAAACCCTTATATAACCTACGAACATAACTGGCATCTTCCTCCTTTACATTTCATGGCAAGAAAATCTTCCACCTATGGTCTCCAAATCTACAGACACCATGGACTCGTACAGCGATCCTAGCCCAGCCCTAATTACCTCTAATATCGTATGAGACCATAGTGCACTTCATAATCTCGCAATTTTGATTCTACCTCTTGCATCGGCTAGATTGATGCTAGCATGCATGAAATCCATTTTGTGTAGCATTACGTTGGAAAGACCTCGTCATTCACAAATACAGCAAGCACAACATTGATAGTCGTGGTTACCACAACTCCACCAAAAAAGGTACGCCGTAACTTTTACTTGTATAGGATTGTATCTCATACGGGTGACTCGATGCAACAGCTCTAAGCCCAACATGACAAAATGAACTCTGAGTGCAGGTTAGTGCACTAAAATCACACTGAAACTGTAAACTTCCTTCAAGGTGCACTGATTATACTCAGAGTATAATCACATTGAAGTTGATAAGCTAGGAATACTATCTACTTGATAGTTTGAAAACTTGCTGAACTGCTATCATATTTCTGCTAGCTATATCTAGATAGATATATATAATAGAAGTATATATATATATATACCTGATATATCTCAGCAAAGGTACAATAGCAACAACATACAGAGAAGCCAAGATGACAACCACGGCAAGCAAAAGTGTTCAGCTTGCCACGGCAACTTTATCAGGTTGCCACGGCAAGATGCCCAGCTGAGGAGCTTGCCGCGGCAACCATACAGGGTTGCCGCGGCAAGGTTCTTGCCGCAGCAACCCCTAAATGCTGCTGTTGAGCTATGTTTGGCTATGGTCTTCGTGCCGCAGAGTCTTGGTCTATTATTGGACCATATAGGGTGACCCTCTAAGGTATCAACTCTGTCTAGGATGTATCTTGGGTCTCAAATAACCATTAGTTATTTGATATATAAATATTGATATATATATATATATATATGTAAATATACGATAGGTGCAACATGGTGCATATCTCTAATTCACGCAATTTAGACAAGGGTGATGGTCTCTGACGCATGCGCTCCCATATGATCGAATCGAATCATGTAGGGAAGATATGTTGTTATTATATTTGTGTCAAATGTCACTAAATTTTTATAGAGGATTTGATACATAATTATATATGAAATGAGAAGCATGCTTGGAGTCAACTAGTGTTGACTTACAGTAATAAATTGGATTAGATAAGTACGAGATAGATTTGAGTAGCCAGTAATTTGATAAGGAACCTATGTTATCAATGACACATGATAGCCTTGACCACATAGTTGGCAAAATATTTGATTAGTGCTGTAAAATAAATTTCATTTTATGTTATATCAGTATTATCAATAATTTAGTACAAAGGTATTTGGAAAACATACATGGAAATGCATATGCTACATTGTTTAGTATTCAGATCCTATCATTTTCAATATCCCTTATACGTTGTTACTCCATATTGGTTCAAGTGACCCCGCTAACTTGGGAGCTTGAATTTCTCGATTCAAGTGATCCCGCTAACTCGAGAGCTTGACAAGTGATCCCGCTAACACAGGAGCTTGATGTATCCTGGTTCAAGTGATCCCGCTAACTCTGGAGCTTAACTTTGATTGTTCTCCTGTTTTCGCCTGCATGAATACCTTGCTTCAGCTTGAATTCTCATACCTGTTGCATCATGCAGAAACTCAGCATATCAGCATGTTATTTTAGTCATATTTTTAGTCCATTTTGCTTCTCGATGAGAATGTGATAAACTGTCAATGTATGATAACAATGTAATATTCTCTATTGAGCTTTGATGATAGCTCATTCCATGATTTCATTGTCTTAGCTGCAGAGCTTGATCCGGAGCACGCGGTAGATCCTACATACGTGCCCGATGAGGAGGGAGAAGATAAATAACAGATACTAGTTCTTTTGCCATATTAGTAACTGCCGAGTAATTACATTGCTTTCACATTTGCACAACTCTGTACAAGAAAGAACCCCCTTGATGAAAGGATCATATTAGGTGATCCGACGACGCGATGGTTCCTTAACGATATTCAAGAAGGAAACGTCGGGTTGTCACAGGTGGTATCAAAGCTCACCTTTTAGTCATTTGGAGACTTAAATCGGGCATATGTATATGGCAAAATGGCAAAACTATTTGATCAGGTTGTTAGGAGGAGGAATTAGCATGTGTAATGTTATCTGACCAAGTTGGTATCTGATTAAACTAGGTTGAGATGCCTCCACGTCGTGGAAGAGGTAGGGGTAGACCACCGTTGCCCCATCGCACTGGGCCGAATGCAATTCCAGTCGTAGGTTATGAGCATGACACTGCTTCAGGGAGTGTTGAGAATGTACACATAGCTAAAAGTCGAACGACGATGGAGAATGTTGCAGAGCATACTCCGCCAGTGCAGACTCTGCCAGTAGTGAATACTTCTCCGATGGGAAGTGCTCCTAGCATTGACCAAAATGCGGGACACAATCTGCAGTTGATAGAAACTATGGTCAACACTATGGCCATTCTTGTTGTTATTCGTCCCGAGGGTTTTACGGAGTTTGTCTAACTTCAACCACCGAGTTTCCATGGTCAGCATGACCCGATGGAGGTTGAAAAGTGGTTAGAGCAGATAGAAAAAGTGCTGCAAAGAGTCACGTGCACAGAGGAGGAAAAACTAAGCTGGGCAGCATATAAACTGGAAAGTGAGGCAGAGCCATGGTGGCAGTCTGTCGAAAGAATAAGGATGCCCGGAGTACCATGGACATGGGCAGAGTTCACCGAGGCATTCAATGAAAAATATTTCCCGGCACTTGAAAGATATAAGCTAGAGGTACAGTTTGCAACCTTAGTTCAAGGCCTGATGACTGTATGAGAATATGAGGCAGAGTTCACACGTCTCTCTCATTTTGCACCTTTGTTGGTCGCCATCGAGGTGATGAAAACACAAAATTTTGAGCGAGGTTTGAAACCCTTGATCAAGGAACGCATTTCATTGTTTCAGGCCATGACCTATGCCAATGTGATGAAGTTGGCCTTGATAGCGGAAAGTGATGTGGAAACCATGTTCAAAAGGAGAGAAGAAAAATAGAAGGCCAGAAAAGCTCCATCTCAGTCCTATAGTGCCAGTCAAATTAGCAAGCGACCGCAATTCTAAGGACAAGCAGCATTTCAACTAGCTGCAAGAGCTTATGCACAACCATATTGTTCATCGACGTTTCCATTATCACCACAGATTCCACGTGTTTAGAATTAATCCTTTTCACCAGCGGCCAGAAGTACATCTAGGTTTTCACAAGCACAGCCGCCAGGTTCTCGCACGGGATCATACACGGCTTCATCAGTAGCTTCAAAAGAATTTTGTGGGAAATGTGGAAAGGCACACAAAATAGATGAGTGCCGTAAAGCTTCTGGTGCATATTTTCGATGTGGCAAGATGGGACACCGAATTTATGAATGCCCGGAACTAGTCGAACTAGAATCTAAGGCGGGACCAGTGTTACGATCGGCACAGCCTATGGTACAAGGCCGAGCTTATGTTTTCAGTGCAAAGGATGCATGTACTAGTAATGACATCATTCAAGGTATGTTGGTCCATTACATATCTATGTTAATATTTGTTATATATTATCTTTTTAGATAGAGAAAGTGCATCTAGTAAACTATAAATACTACAGTATGAATTGTTAAATTTACATATTATTATTTTGAATAACTAAAAGTAATCTAGCTAACACTAGATGGTATGCTTTAGGTATTATGCAATTATATCCAAAAGATGCTTATTTGTGTTATGACACACGAGTCTTGATAGATCCCAGATCTACACACTCATTTATTACACCCTAGTTTGCTGAAAAATTGAATAAGTTGGGAGGTATCTGTTAAGACATGAAAAGTACCACTTTTCACCCATTAACTTAGCCTCTGTTAGACCCTTAGCCATCTAATAAATGTGTGTTAAGTCAATTCTGTAGGTAATAAACAGCAGCTGCAATAAGGCCAGAACCCTATTAAGGAGCCCACTTTTGCCCCAGAAGTCCCCCAGAAGGATGAAAGTTGAACCCAGATAAGAATTGAACCTCGCGCAGCATTCACAAGCTGTAAAGGATTTAGAAATTAAGCCTCGCGCAGTCCTCGCGAGTCTCCCAAAACATCATTTCCAATTGCCCGCACTGTTCTCGCTAGCTTGAGAATCATATCAGACATGACTCTCATGAAGCTCAAATATACTGCACCAGCCTCAAGCTCAAGAGAGCAGCTCTCAAACCTCGCGCAGTTCACTCAGATCAACTGAGGAGAGAGAGCTCCAGGTATTTCGGCATGTAGCTATCGCGCAGTGGCCGCGGGATGCAAAACTTTAGAAAAAGCTCTCGCGTAATTCAGAGACCAATGCACATCATGTCCTCGTGAGGATCCTCGCGAAGATACATTCAGAAACAATTTGCTCGTGCGATTCTCACACCATTCAGAAGGAAAGTGCAATCCCGTGAAGATCAGAGCAATCCAGCAAGGATTCAATGCTCTATCGCATGACTGCTTCAGCTATAACTAAGACAACCCCGCGACAGCTAGAATTTCAAGCTAATCCAACCTCGCAAAGACCATGCTACCACACGACAGTCTTGGAAACCAGTACTACCTGGCGAGGCTCTGAACTCTAACTCTCCCTCACCTTTGTAGAGGACATTCTAGGAACTTCCAATAATTAGGGCATGCATTCCAATGCTCCAAGTTTCCTGAACGCTCCCCGAGGCATCCAAGGGACAATATTAGGCCATGTGGCATCGTTAAAATTAGGGTTTCCTAACCCTAATGTGCCGCCAAACTAACTGCTATATAAACTTAAGCCTGGTTTAGGTTTAAGGGACTCTCTGCTTAGAAGAGAATTTAGTCTATCTTCTTCTTCTTCTTCTAGTAGCTGCATATTTCCAGTAAGTTTTAGGTATTTTTCTTTTTACTTTTTCTTCTCTCCATAGTCCAGCATTTGCTGGCTATGCCTTTGTATGACTATTTGGAATAGATTAATGGAGTTTCATGATAGGGTGTTTTACTTTTATGGAATTTTTGTGAGTTGTTCTATACAAGGTTGTGATCTTGAGATCCTCCATTGCTAGGACATATTGCAAGCAATGGAGGACTGATTTTATAGTGTACTTAGATCCAAGTGACCTGTGTGTCTGGGCTAATATGCTCCCATACAGGCCTAGCCCCACCACAGGACCCACTAGATCTGAAGTCCCCATGGGAGCAATGAGCTTTTGTAGCCTTGTGAACATGGTGGTGGCAGCAATGTCTCTTGTTCTATCTTGAGCTTTGTGAGGAGGATAGCCTTTGGGATAGTCTGTGACCATTTAAGTGGACAGGTTCTAGCCTTAGGGTGAAGCCAACCCATAGACTCAAGACGGATTATTCTTCTCAGCACTTGTGCTTGTAGCCCTGTGAGAGATTGTGCTGAGACAAACTCCCCTATATGTGTATAGACCCGCCATCAGATAGCAGATCTGGTTTGGTTATAGAGATTATAGGCTTGCGACTGGATCACCATAGTCTCTCTAAAGCAGTGGACAGCTGGATCTAAGGCTGCACTCAAACTCTTGCTGGTTCTATGTGTCTGGGCTAACATGCTCCCATACAGGCCTAGCCCCACACATAGCACTTTAGAGGTTGAGGTTCCCTATGGATTCTTGTGCTTGTAGCCTGGATGAAGTAGTGCCTACAATGATAAACTTGTTCTGACTCATCTCTGAACTGTGGTTCCCCAATTGGATAATCTGTGACCATTTAAGTGGACAGGTTATAGCCATAAAGGGATTGGATCATGGCACAGAGATGAGTTGGATTCTTTCTCCTCAGTAGTGATAATGTAGCCACTAGACAGGACTTCTATAGCAGCAGATCTGAATTTGAGTCATGAAGCCCATCAAATCTAAACCTAATAGCATACTTCTCACCCTTTTATATTTATTTTCTCACTCCATCTTCGTTCTTAAACCTTTCTATAGTTTAGATATTAAGATACCTTAGAATTTAGATTTTAGTGACCCTAAATCCCCTTCCATTTAGGATTGCCAGATCTGTAGTCAGATCTGGAGGGCCTACTAAAGATGGCTCCCTTGGAGCTTAAGATCAATTTTCCTGAGGGACAAACTCTTACTTATCAAAACTTGATACAACAGGCCCTGTATCTTGCAAGATTGGGCATATTTTAGGCTTGCTGCTCTGTCAGTTTCAATCCACCCTTCATTCATTTTCATTCACCCCATTCTTATCACTGTCTTCAATAAAGTCAATAGCAAGCACTCTAAATTAGCCTAACAGTATCCTAGAGCCTCTTGACTTTATTCTCGATGTAACACTTCCGACTGGACAGTTTCTCACAGCTGATATGGTATATCGATTGGTTATCGTTTCGATCAAGGACTACTGGGGATATGAAGCAGTAGCCGACTTGATCTTACTACCAATGCAAGGATATGACATTATCCTTGGCATGGATATGTTGTTCAATCACCATGCGAATGTTGACTGTCGACGGAAGATTATCTCTTTTCAACCACAAAAGAAGAAATCAGCTAAATTCTATAGGGTACCATCAACAAATCTATCTTTGATATCCACAATTCGAGCATGACGATTACTTGATGATAGTGCTCAGGGGTATATTACTTTTGTGCAAAGTAAAGATTGAGAAGTGAAGACACTTTCACTTTCAGAAGTACCAATTGCTCGTGAATTTCCTGATGTGTTCCCTGATGAGTTGCCAGGCTTACCTCCTGGCAGGGAAGTGGAGTTTGCGATTGAGTTAGCTCCAGGTATCGATCCAGTATCGAAAGCACCGTATCGAATGGCACCAGCAGAGTTGAAGATAGCTTCATGATAAAGGTTTTATTAGACTGAGTGTGTCTCTGCGGGGCGCACCGGTATTGTTCATAAAAAAGAAAGATGGTTCAATGCGCCTTGTTGTCGATTTCTAGTGTGCTAATTTATGGTGTAAAAATTAAGAGAAAACAGAGATGGATTTAGCACATCTAAAAGATCCTAGGCTTGGAAGATATAGGGTCCTTTGTAGCAAGCTTTAAAAGAATGGTGAGTAAGGGAATGTCCACAGGGAGGCTGTTTAGAAATAGGATAAATCTTCAGATCTATAAGAGATCTGACACCCAAGCTATCTCTACTTTAGTAAAGACAGGGGAGAGTTTTGAAATGAGTTGTCACTTAAACTAAACTACAAATAAAATGCAGATTGTTTTGGATCGAATCTAGAGCTTCAGATCTTGCAGATGGAAGGTTTAAAAACTCCGAAAATGGAGAAGAACAGCTTGGAGATTGTTTTCACCACAATCAGGTTGAGCTAAGCATGTCACAGGGGTTCAAAAGCACATAAGTCCCTCAGCTGGCCACAGGCACTGTCCGCAAACACAGTTGCAAGGCAAAACTTCCACTTCAAATCACAGGATCCACCTGGAGTTAAGGCTATGATCTGTCCACTTTAATGGTCACAGACCATCCTATAGGCTTTATTGAATCCATGGATTGCAGTAGATAAATCCAATTGAGGCCTGAGCTCAGATTTACCGTAAGATTATGATCTGTCCACTTTAATGGTCACAGACCATCCTAGAGATCTCCTACAAAGCCTGGGCCTCAATTAGAACAATTAAAACCACTACAGATGCTGTAATTTTCAAGTCACAGACATAAGAAATTACAGGGATATCAGATCCAGGGAATTCAGATGATATCCAAGAGGTCTACTAGTTAAGTGGGTGAGCTGATCAAGCAACTCCTTTACACAAATCCGATCAAGCACCAAGAGGAATCAAAAGAGCTTTAGATCTAATTAAAACATTGAAAGCAATATTTATATTGCAAACTAGGTCACTCTTACAATGGAATGCTCTCAGATCTGTAGTCTATGCAACAATTAACCCCAGCAACACTCTTAACCTTATCCAATTACAGATCTAACTCACTCCTTACTGCTCCAAGGGGTTTAGCCAACCATGATTAGGCTAACGGGGTGAAAGGAAATCTCGCTGCAAGCTTTGATCTCTGAAAAATTGCTCAGAAATTTGATCTCCTCCAATGGTAATTGGGGGTTCCAATATATAGCTTTCCTTCTCTATTTTTCCCGCCAAAAATCCCTTTTAGAAGGTTGTCAGAGTTTGTTAGAGTTCGGTCAAAGCACATGGGTCGGTTAGGGTTTCCTAAGGCATCTTCTAGAACATCGCGTCGGTCACCAAAGTGCCTTGGTTTGCATGCAACAGGTCACCAAGTCTCAGCGTGTGCATAGCATGGTTTTTGAGAAGTTCAGCACATGATTTTGACAAGTTGGAGAAGCTTCCGATAGGTTGAAAGTAAGCTTGTAGTTCCTTTCGATAGGTGCCCTGGTCTCTTTGATAGGTTCCGATAGGTTGGGTTTAGATGCTTTAGCTTCACTGCACTTGATCTGGGGCTTTCGACAGGTTGGAAGAGTGATTTGATAGGTTGAATATTTACATTCTATCGCTTCAATCGGATGGCTTTTGTTCCCATCGAAAGGTTCAGATCATTCTGTGATAGGTGTTGTTTTAGCATTTCTATTTCAATAGGTTCAGTGAACCATTCAATAGGTTCAATAAACCTTTCGATAGGTCTCCTCTTTCCCTCAGCTAGCTTTCGATAGGTTGAATTCTCTTTCTCTTTCAACTGCTCGATAGGGTCTTGGATCCTATCGAACTCTTCACTTCTACACAAATTCTTCCTTTTACTGTTTTCTGATCCTGTCGAACCCTTCAGGTGACTAATCGATAGGACGTTATCAACCTATTCTCGCTTCCTTCACCTTATTCTGTTGCTGGGTCTGCATGGTGCTGAGAGCTGACTTCTTTGTGGGTATTTTTAAGTGGTTTGCTGCATTATTACTAGATTTTCCTGCTAGCTACAAAATGCACTCAACAGAGGCTTATTAGTGTGCTTGCAGGTCCATGAAAAGTTAGGTTAAGGGGTGCAAAGTGGCATTTTTCACCACTTAACATGCCTCTGCATTAATTATCACCGATCTCTTAGATCAAGAATAGATATCCGCTCCCTCGAATCGACGATCTCTTTGATCAGTTACAAGGAGCGCGTTTCTTTTCAAAAATTGATCTACGATCAGAATATCACCAGATGAAGGTGAAAGCAAAAGATATTTCAAATACAGATTTTCGAACGCGTTATGGTCACTACGAGTTTCTAGTCATGCCCTACGGGTTGACCGACGCACCTGTTGCATTTATGGACTTGGTGAATCGAGTCTTCAAACCTTATCTTGATCAGTGTATCGTGTTATTCATCGACGATATACTCGTTTATTCAAAGACAGAGACAGAGCATGAAGATCACCAACGCCTGGCATTGCAAACTTGGAGAGATGCGCAATTATATCCTAAGTTCAGTAAATGCAATTTTTGGTTAAATCAAGTCAATTTTTTAGGTCATATTATCTCTGAAGCAGGTATTATAGTTGATCCTGCGAAGATTGAAGTTGTTGTACAGTGGAAGCAGCCACAGACAGTAACCGACATTTGAAGTTTTCTAGGTCTTACAGGTTGTTTCCGTCGCTTTGTAGAAGGATTTTCATGACTGGCTGGACCACTTATGCAGCTCACTCAAAAGAATATTAAATTCGAGTGGACAGAGGCTTGCCAATAGGGTTTCCAAGAATTGAAAAGGAGATTCACTTCAACACTTGCTGTGGGCGTGTTTGCCTTCCCTCAAAAGGGGGTCTAAAATCACTAATAAAACTAGGCAGAATACACTCGCACAGACCTATAAGTAATCAGGGCCTGTTGTAGCAAGTTTTACAAAGATGGTGAGTAAGGGAATGTCCACAGGGAGGTTGGTTTAGAAATGTGATAAATCTTTAGATCTGTAAGAGATCTGGCACCTTAACTGATGCTACATTAGCCAAAAGATAGGGGAGAGGTTTAAAATGGATTGTCACTTAAGCTAAGCTAAAATTAAACACAGACTAGTTTAGATCAAGTTTAGGAACTTCGATCTTGCAGGGGAAGAGAGTAACAAGCAGAAAATGGAGAAGAGTAGCTTGGAAATTGGTCTTCACTAAAATCAGATTCGATTAATCATGCTACAGAGGTTCAGAGCACACAATTCCCTCAACTGGCTATAAGCACAGCTGCAGGGTTGAAGGCTCCACTCCAAATCATAGGATCCACCTAGTCTTAAGGCTATGATCTGTCCTCTTGAATGGTCACAGACCATCCTATAGACTTTATCTGATCCATGGATTTACAGCAGATGAATCCAATTGGAGCCTGAGCTTGAACTAACCTTAAGGTTATGATCTGTCCACTTTAATGGTCACAGACCATCCTAGGGGTCTCCTCCAATGCTCAAGCATCAATTAGAATAATTAAAACCACTATAGATGCTGCAATTCCAAGGTCACAGACTCAGGGAATTACAGGAGTATTAGATCCAGGGGGATCGGATGGCATCTAAGAGGCCTACCAGTTAAGTGGGTGAGCTGATCTACAGACTCGTCTACACAAATCTGAATGATCACCAAATGAAACCAAAAGAACTTTGGATCTAATTAAAGCATTAAAAATGGCATTGACATCTCAATCAAAATCACTCTACAATGGAAATACTCTCAGATCTGTAGTCTATGCAACTGGGAACCTACAATAGCACTCTTAACCTTACTCAATTACAGATCTGACCTCTCTCCTCGCTACTCCAGGGGAATTAGCCAACCATTGTTGGGCTAAAGGAGGGAAAATGGAATTGCTCTGCAAGCTCTAATCTCTAGAATTTGGCTTAGATCTCAATTCCCCCCAATTGCAATTGGGGGTCTCTATATATAGCTTTTGCCTCTATTTTTCTTGCTAAAAATCCCTTCTAGAAGGTCCTCAGAGTTTGTTTGGGTTATGTTAGAGCATGTGGGTCAGTTAGGGCATCTTCTAGAATCATCATATCGGTCACTAAGTGCCTCGGGTTGCGTGCAACAAGTCACCAAGTCACAACGCGTGCATAGCTGAACTTCTGAGAAGTTTTGCACACGATTTTGATAGGTTTAGGAAGCTTTCGACAGGTTGGAATGGAGCTTTTTGGTCCTTTCGCTAGTTTCTCCGATCTCTTCGATAGGTTCCGATAGGGTGAGCCTTCTCTTAGAACTTCAGCATTCTCAGCACTTGGCCTGGAGCATTCGACAGGTTGGAGAACCATTTCGACAGGTTCCGTTCTTCAAGCTATCATTTCGATAGGGTTGCTCTCATTCCTATCGAAAGGCTCAAGCACCCTTCGATAGGTTCTGTTCCAGCATCTCCATCTCGATAGGTTCAGAAAACCATTCAATAGGTTCCCTTTGCTCCTTAGGCAGGGTTTCGATAGGATGGTTTCATTCTTTCTTTCAGCTGCTCGATAGGTTCTTGGATCCTATCGAACTCCTCAATCCACACGAATTCATCCTTCTTCTGCCTTCAGATCCTATTGAAACCTTTTCAACTACATGAATTCCTCCTTTCTTTGCTCTCAGCTCCTATCGAAGTCTTCAGGTGACCTCGCGATAGGATGTTTTCACCCTGCTGTAGCCACGCGCTCCAAGGGTCCAGTGATGTGCTACCCTTTAGTGTGTTGTTGCTGGGTTTGTCCTGTGCTGAGAGATGGCCCCTTTATGGACATTCTTGAGTGGTTTTCTGCATTAGTGTCATCTTTTATTGTTGTCTACAAAATGCACTTGACAGAGACTTATTAGTGTGCTCACAGGTCTATCAATGGTCAGGTAAAAGGGTGAAAAGTAGCATTTTTCACCATTTAACACACCCCCAAACCTAAGCTTTGCTAGTCCCTGAGCAAAGGAGAATTAAAAGGAATTAAAAATGCCACTTTCGTAGGGAGCACGAATGCATTTAGCATATGCACCAAGCCTTTTAAACCCCTAGGTGATCCCTAGTGGAGGAGTGAAGTCTCCTGAGGGTTTTCAGTGAAGGTACCACAAACTTCTCCAATAAGGTTAGTTAATAGTAGTGCATCCTGCTAAAAAGAGTTTTAGTAAAATAGAAATAACTCACACCATGTCTTTTCAATTCATTAGAGGAATTTCCATAGAATAAGTCTGTTCCAAACTTGAAAGTCTGCTGCAATCCTTCACCATCACTCAGGTCATGTCAAGGCATTGCTCCTAAAAATTAATGCATGGCTCACCTTTCACTTGGGATTTTTGTTTTGATACTACCCCCATCAAATTGAATTTCGGACCCAAGTCTCACCCGGGCTGTTCACTCACAACAAGAATAAGAGGGTGCATCATTTCACACAGCTCAAGAACAGTTACAACCCTCAAATAGGAATGCAAGCATGAGCATAAGCATTGCTTTAATTTCTGAAATTTTCTAGTTCTTTTCCCCATAGATTAAACAATTCTTCATCTCCACATGACAACTCTATTCATTTCAGATCAGTAAGGTCTTTTTATTAGGTTGTAATGTGGCTTAGGGATGAGGTTTGTAAAAGAATGAAAGGGTAAAAGGGATTCAAATTGAGAAATCAGTAAAGGTAAGGAGATGGTTTGCAGCTCAACCTTCTTCTTTTCAACACCTCTTCAATTTCTTTGTGGAATTTCATACTTGAAGTGATCAGCTTCTTATCTTCTTGTAGATTTTCAAATGAAGTGACTTCTCTTTCTCATTCTTTTGCTCTATTTTTTTTTTTTTTTTAAATTGGGTTGGAATGCCACAACTATGCATCACACTAGCCTTCAGATAGTCTTTCTTCTTTTTGCCAGACATCGAACCTTGCACCTCTAACCTCACTTCTCCTCTTATTTTCTGAGTTCTCAAGTTGAATGTGTACTTAAACAGGTCAAAAGGTTTTGGGTTCAAAATTTCTAGTTTTCATCAAAGAAAAATTGTAATTTTAAAATCTCAACTGGTGTGTATCAAGGGTAGTTCAAAGGTGGGGGCATTTTAGGCTCAAACTGTCCAAGGGATGGCCTTACTTCATGTCTTCAATGTCATGAATGCTGTCAAGCTGTTTCAACTTGGAATTGCCTAACTTCTAGTGATTAAAATTAGATCCCATCAGTCCTTAGAGCAGAAAAAATTGGCAAGACACTCTTCAAAGAAAAATTTTTAGGCCCAAATCTCACTGGTATGGTTTTCCATCAAATTTTCAGGAGTGTATCTTCAAAATCTTCTCTCATTTCAGGTTTACTACACATCAAAATTATTTTTCACAACTTGTTGACATTTGCCTCATGAAGTCTGTTGGACAGCAACTTATTTCAATTTCAAACAGTTCTTTAATTTCAAAAAAATTTCAAAAAAAATTCAAGTGAAAATTTACTCTTATTAATTCCAAACACTCCTTTTTACACTTGGCTGCACTGAAATTAACTAATTTATTGGCATACATGCCACACCCCCAAACCTAAAATAAACAGTGTCCTCATTGTTTTACACTATGAAATCAGGAGAGAGGCAGGGGGAGAAAACATTGAGACCATAAAACAACAAAAGAAGAAAAAACAAGAATACATGAAATCAAAATTGTATAATACATGAGACAAATTAGAAATAAACTAAAATAGCAAACTGCCATATCTATTTATAGGCATCATCTGGCCAATCATAGAGGTCAGCCAGGTTTTCCAGCTCATCTTTAGATAAAGGAGCTTTCCCTTTAGATTTAGCTTTCAGTTGCGGCTTCTTTGCTGCCTCCTCAAACTGGGCAGCGGGTTGTTTTCCTTTGGGATGAACAGTAGCAACAGAATCTAAATCTAAATCAGAAGGAAAAAGGGCAGTGGGGTCCAATCCGAGAGCCGCAACAGCCTTCCTTCTTTCCTCCCTTGACAGTAATGTGAAGGAGGCATCAGGTTGGGTTGGGGGCTGGGTGGTAGGGGCGTCTTTAGACTGGGCAACAAGCTTCTTTTCTTTCTTGACAGAAGCAACAGAGGGAGCAGATCTTTTTACAGTAACTTTCTTCTTGGGGGGAACCCTTTTAGGTTTTGGAGGGGCAGGTTGAGTAGGGGGAGGTTCTTAGGCTGGAGGAGGGTGTACATCCACAGGTGGGGTGGGAGGAGTTTGAGTTGTAGAAGGGGGACAGGATTGAGTGGAAGGAGGTGCAGGAGGAGGTGCGGTAGCGAGAGGGGTAGGTTGAAATGGCTGAGAGGTAAGGGAAGCAACCTTTTCCTCTAATATGTCAATTTGTTTTGCGGCATAGAGCAGGTTGGCATCAGAGAGTTCCTTTGTGGCCTTGCGTATATCCTAAGCATTGGCTAATTTTTTCTTGAGAAGCTCAGAATTCTTCTTCTCATATTTGGCAATTAGACTCTCAGGAGCTGCCAATTGTTTTGCAAAAACTCATAACGCGTCAAGATTTCAGACCACCTTTGAGAGATATCCGGAGCTTAATTTTGTGCTTTAATTCTATGTTGGCAATCCTCTCCTCATAAGGAGCCTCAATGGATGCTTGGAGTGCAGCCATACCTCTTAGGACATCTCGTTGGATGTAAGGGTTGTCCCTCATGGCATACAACAGGGTGAGGTAAGGGGGGATGTACAGGTTTTGTCAGAGGACAATGGGCAAGGACATGGGTGTAGTTGATGAAGAGGAGGGGGTGGAGAGAACCAAATCCTCCCATGGATCAGTTTTGGAGGTGGCATCTTGGAAAATAGGTGGGGAGGTGGTGGGGGGTAGAGGGGATTCAGCTACTGCGGAGACCAGTAAATCTGGTGATGAGGGTAAGGTGGCCGGTGGTGAGGAAAGTATGGGGAGAGCTGTTGCGGCTACCTCCTCAGGTTGGGCAACAGCAGGGTGTGGGGTAGGTATGGGTGAAGCAGGAGGGGAAATGTGAGCGGGTTGAGGGGCGTGAGAGGATGGGGTAAGGGTGGATTGAATTGATTGGAGGCATGAGCTCATGAGGGTCTGATTGTCGGTGTTGATGGTTAATTGGGATTGAATAGATTGGATGAGCGATAGAATTTGAGTGAGGGTGTCAGACATGGTGGCGGTAGAAGGGGCAGGTGTTTGGACATGATGGAAGGGCGAAGAGGGTGCATGGTTAAAATGAGGAGGAGTGGGGTGTGAGGAGTCAGGAAGTGGAGTGTACTCATGAGCCACATCCTCCACAATTGAGGTCATGAGGGTCATGAACCCAATAGTGATGAACAGGTCCACACCCTGTGGATGCAGAGGGGTTTGTGATGGGGGGAAATTAGAAATGGGTTGGGTAATGGGTGGAGAAGAAATGGTAGGGGTAAGCTCGGAGAATGTGGGAGGTTCCAGGATGCCAGGTTGGAAACCAGGAGGTGGGTGAAGGTAAAACATGTTCAGATGTGGGTGGAGAGAGGTCTGTTGGTAGAGGGATTGACATAAACGAAAAAAGCAAAGTGGGTGGAGGTGTGGGTAATGGGACAAGTATGGTAGGTGGAGGGATGGATGAGGGTATCTCTGCAGGAGTATCTGCTGCCATGGCAGTGGGTGCCTTCTCAGCCTCCTCCCTTCCAACTGGTTGACTCTTCTTAATTAAGGTGAGGCTGGTTGACCATTCCCTCTTTCCATACAATTTGATGGTCAGCTTCTTCATTGGCTCATTTTGCTTGATTACATACTTTCCAGTCTTGAGTAGACATGTGATGAGTCTACAGAAAGGCAGACCTCCTCCCTTAGCGAAAGCTTGTCTCTTCAGCACCTTGTCATTGATGTCCACCATTGTTTCAAAAATCAACTTAGGTGCATTAATAGATTGCCCCTGTGAACAGAAGTATAGGGAATCCACTAATGGGGCCCTTCTCTCTTGCAAATGGCCAGAGACATAAACATTTTTCCGCAAAATGGTATCAATGAGTCTTAGGGTAGGATGGGGGTCTCTTCTCATCAAGGATTCACCAGAGCCCACTATTCCGTTAGTAAGTTGTTTAGCCATTTCCCTAAATATAGCCCCTATAGGTGCTCCCTCAGCTCTGGTGGAGTCAAATT
The DNA here is from genome assembly GCA_021018995.1 of Chloranthus sessilifolius. Lineage (NCBI taxonomy): Eukaryota > Viridiplantae > Streptophyta > Magnoliopsida > Chloranthales > Chloranthaceae > Chloranthus > Chloranthus sessilifolius. Next base: position 49,993,884 of record CM037596.1, read on the forward strand.
GATATGGGACTCCCAAAGCTATCCCAATGTCTCTGCAATCGACAGTCAGCTGCCAGTCATCAATCAAGATTTCCACTACATCTTCAGCCCCAGGCACCATCCTTTTTTCAGGTATTGGTACCACAATTTCACCAACCTGGGGTACACATTTTCCTTCAAGGGTGAAAGCAAGGGCAATAGACCTTCTTTATTCAGATATCCCAATGTCCCCTGGCACTCCCCAATGTTGGAAAAATATGTCAGATCAAAATCTGTCTCAGGGACAAGACTCAAATTCTCTACAAACTCATTGGGGGTAGTTAACTCAGCTGGAAGCTCTATTGGAGGAGAAGCTCTCGCGACGGGTGTTTCCACCACAGGCTCCTGAATTTCTATAGCTTTGGCTTTCTTGGCTTTAGGAGCCTTCTTGGGTGTCTCTTCAGAGAGCTTCCTCTTAACAGGTGGTTTGGAAACTGGCTTCGATTTCTTGGAAGATTTGGGGGTAGAAGCAGCTGGTCTCCGGAGTAGGTTTGCTAGGGTTTCCTCAAGTTCCGCCATTTACTCACAGGGATTGTTCACCCACCAACTTGTAATGGAATTCAAAGGTTAACAATTGGAACAACGACAGATTGGTGGTGGGAAGGCAACTTACCCTAGAATTCCTAGGGTTGGACAGAAATCGCAATACACAGCTCCAAATTCTTCAAAATCATATGCACAATGCTTCTCTGCGCAAGCTCAATGCCCGTATAAAATGGCGGACTGAATGGTCGAAGGCTCTGCAAGGATTTAGTGGAGAATGAGGGAGGCGAAAAAGAAGGGAAGAGAGCTAGGGTTTTACAGAGGTTAAGGAGTGAGGGACAAATGACCTATCGATAGGTATATAAGGGGTGCAATACAATTTCGATAGGATGCATTGGATAGTTTCGATAGGTTTATGCGTCCTGTCGAAAGCTTAACTAACAAAGCTTTCAAGGGGGATGATTCGATAAGATCCTGATAAGTGGAACCATCCTTCCGACAGGCCTCAGTGCCTATCGAAACCATGAAAGAACCTGTCGAAATCATCATGTGACCTAATGAAAAGTGAACTTGGCCTATTGAAAGCTCCCAAAAACTGAATAAGGCTGCGTTTCTAGACACTCTCAGCTTCAGCACTCGGTAGGCTTGTCTGCTGTGCTGCTTTACAGTTTGTTTCCCTTGTGGCCAAGCTCCCATTATTTCAGGACAACTGGTAATATTCAAAGGATGGCCTAGTATCAAGCATGGTAGTTCTAGTATCAATTAACAACAATGTAAAAACCTAAAACAAATGCAAAGTATGGTTAAATACCTAGAACAACAGCAACTAAAATACATATGATACATACTGGACTGCAGGGGCTAATCTGGAGGGTCTGGAAGGTCCATAATCTCCTCAGGCTCATCAAACTTGGCACCTTTCATGGATTCTTTCCTCAGCCAATGTCCCTCCACTGAGTGTAGTTTTTCATCTGTGTACCAAGCATTGTCCTGCAACAGCCAATGTGTATTTTCATGAATCACTTTCTCTTGTGCATTAATGAAAAAGCAAGCCTCTTCAGGAGATGGTTGATAGCCAGTGCTATAAACATTCAGCTTAACCTTCATGTTTCCAAATGATACTTCCATGATTCCATACCTGCATTGTATGTGAGCATTGGCAGTGGCCAAACAGGGACTGCCTAGAATCCCAAGTATGGAAGAAATACATTTGCTTGGTTCCATGTCCAGCACCAAAAGGTCAGCAGGATAAAAGAAGTTGACAACTCCAACCAACACATCTTCAATTATTCCCACGGGTTTCCTTTCAGATCTGTCAGCCAGCTGTAAGACCACATGTGTGGGATTTAATTCTCCCAAACCCAGCTTCTCTTATAGTGAATATGGAAGCAAATTTACACTGGCTCCCAGATCTAATAAGGCTTTGTCAATGGTGTGATCCCCAATGATGCAGGGGATAGTGGGGGTTCCAGGGTCATGAAATTTGGTTTGGGTTACAATCAACAAAATTTGGTTCACTTTCTTTCCTGAAAAGACTTTCTTGGATAGGTGTATCCTAGATTGTCTTTTATGGGTGCATGGTTCTTTCAAAAATTTGGCATAGGCTGGGACTTGCTTAATTGCATCAAGTAAAGGTAAATTGATCTTTACTTGCTTAAAAGTCTCCATCATTTTCTTTATTTTACCTTGCCCTTTATCAAAAGGGGAAGATGCTTGCAGTGCCTTAGGAAATGGCAAATGTGGGATTGCTCCCTCACTTGCAGCCTTAGCCAATGGGGTCTCTATTTTTTTTATTTTTTTCTTTTCTTGAGGATCCTCATTATCCTCTTTATTCTTAACTGGTCGCACCTTCAAGTCCTCCATTGGTGGTCTTTGCTGTGTTTTTACATGAATCACGTCATTTTCTTCCTCCAAGCTCCTCACAGGGTCACAACCCACTTGGTTGTCCACTAGCTTACCACTTCTCAAAGTTGTAACAAATTTGGCTTCCTCATAGATGGAGGAGACTTCACCCACTACAAACTGTCTTTTTGGGTTGTCCTGTGGTTGGCTAGGAAACGTTCCTCCCTCTCTCCTAGTCAGAGCATCAGACAACTGACCAAGTTGGTCTTCTATCTTTTTGATGCTCTGGTTGTGAGAGTGCACAGTTTTTGTTAGGGAGTTCAAATTCTATATTGAAGATAGAACATGTTCCTCAAAGGAAGATGCTCTCGCAGTTGGAGGAGGTGCAGATTGCTGCAAAGGAGGAGCTACAGGTTGGGCCATGGGTTGCTAATACTGAGGCCTTGGGACATAACCTTCTAGATAGGGCTGAGCATTTCTGTAGGGCATGGGCTGCTAGAGCTGCTGCTGCTAGCTGGGGTATGCATCTTGTCTCCACCTCAGATTGGGGTGGTTTCTCCATTGATACCCAGCAGCAGGCTGCTGCCCATAAGACTGAGTTGCAGCCACATGCTCTGTTATAAAATCAGGAAACTGGTCAGCAAATGGGCATTCTTCAGGGGGGTGAGAATGGGACTGGCATATGGCACATGCCTCCTCCACCCTAGAAGCCACAAGTGACTGCATTTTGATCAGCCTATCAAATTTCAGGGCTAAACTGTCCACTTTCCTTTCCAAATCACTCGGCACACTCACTTCATATAACTTCCCTCTTAAAGTATTCTGCTTCACCAACCTAGGAGGCTCTAGATCTCTAGCCAAGGTTTCCCTTTGCATAGAGTTCGCACTAATGATATCAAATAGCTCCCATGCCTCCTCAGCAGTTTTATGGAGGTAGGTGCCACCACAGGAAGCATCTATCATGTCTCTATTCTTAGAATCAATTCCCTGATAAAAGCTCTGAACTAATTGCCATTCAGGGATTTGATGGTGGGGGCATTTCTTTAGGAGTTCCCTGAATCTCTCCCAAGCTTGGTGAAAATCCTCTGTTGGGTCTTGGGCAAATGAGATGATGCCCTTCCTCAACTGGCTTGTTTTTGACATAGGGAAGAACTTGGCCAGAAATTGACATTGGAGGTCACTCCAGAACTGAATGTTGTTGGGTGGAAGCATGGACAATCAGGTCTTGGCTCTGTCCTTTAATGAAAAAGGAAAGAGTCTCATCCTGGTGTCCTCCTCCGCCAAACCTGTGATATTAAATGTAGTGCACAGTCCCAAGAACTCATCAATGTGCTTGTAGGGGTCTTCTTTAGTCAAGCCATGAAATGAGGGCAGCATTTGAATTATGGATGATTTTATCTCATAATTTCCCTGAGCAGCTGAGAATTGAATGCAGAAGGGGGAATTGTAAACCCCTGGTGCATTAAATTCCTTAAGAGTTCTAAGTTGTTGTTACTCACCCATTTCTACAAAGTCAATTGTAATAGATGTGGGTGTAGTTGGTCTAGATCTGAGAAGTCTTTCAACCTCTGGATTTAGTGGAATAATCTGATGTTGGAGAGTTCTACCAAACATACAACACTTAAATTCTAAATGCAGAACAGATCCTCAACACAACAAGTAGAATCAACCAAACTTTCTAAGTACTCTAAGAAAAATCAACAGATCTGAAAAATAAAAAGGGGAGTAGAAGGGTGCAAACTACAGAGCAGCCTCCAGCACGATTCTCCTCACTGGTAGCCTCAGATCTGATGAAATGCACACAAAAATATGAAAAATAACAAAACTCACATATACAGTTAGTAAATCAAACAAATTACAGATCTATGATCAAAACTTAGATCTATCAATTTCTAAACACACCTCCCTGGCAGCGGTGCAAAAAACTTGTTGGCGTGTTTGCCCTCCCTCAAATGGGCGTCTAAAATCACTAATAAAACTAGGCAGAACACACTCGCACAAACCTGCAAGTAATCAGGGTCTGTTGTAGCAAGTTTTGCAATGATGGTGAGTAAGGGAATGTTCACAGGAAGGTTGGTTTAGAAATGTGATAAATCTCCAGATCTGTAAGAGATCCGACACCCTAACTAATGCTACGTTAGCTAAAAGACAGGGGAGAGGTTTAAAATGGATTATTGTTGTTACATCTAAGTGTGCTTGATTTATTTATGTTTTGAAAACAAGTTTGCAACTGCTAAGTTATAATGAATCTAGAATATTAAAAAGAGTAAAGAAATATCAGCACAGATAGAAGTGAATTAGCCTGCAAGATAAGGGCCAATTGTAGCAAGTTTTAAATGTAAGTGAGTGAAAGATCGTCCACAGAGAATTTATCTAAAATGCAAGATAAACCTCCAGATCTGAGCTACCAGATCTGGCCTCTTATCCTATCTAGAAAGCACATAAGATGGGAGGTTGAATTTGTCACATTAACTAAATGATAAAAGTAAAAGTTAAACTAAATGATCCAGATCTGAGTTGGGGGAACGTTTGAGGTAAACTTATAAAAATGGAGAAGTAATATCTAACTTTGATTTGGTCCTTGAAATATAATGAGAATGACTGCAGCTCAACTGAGAGATGATCCAATCTTCATCTGGCTACAAGCGCAGATGTAAGAGAAATAAATCTAATTCAAGGATTAGGTTTAAGCTTATGGCTATGGTCTGTCCACTTTAATGGCCACAAACCATCCAATAGTCTTTAATCCAAATCCTTAATTTAGAACAAGAAACATCACTATAAATGTCGTGGGAGACCAGGTTACAAACACGAACTCTCACAGGATTAATGAATCAAGGGAAATTGCATGAAAAACAGTAAATCTAAAGGAGTCTAATGCAATAAGGAGATCAGAGGGAACCCTTAACATGAGTCCAATGGAGAATGCACGGTTTACAGCAACCTTTTCAAATTCACCATTACAATTACAGAGCACAGCTTAAACAGCTCTCAGATTTGTAGTCTTAAATACAACTCTCCTTTGAATTACAGAAGCATCTCACAGCTCTCAATTGCAAGTAAAAGTGTGGCTATTACAGGGATTTCAGACAAACTATCTGATTTGGAAATGGGGGAATAAGAATGAAACTCAAAATCTAGATGTCCAAATTGGGCAAATGGTTCGTCTATTTATAGTTTTCCCTAAGTCCATCTAAGATGTGTATCAACCAATCAGGAGTGGTCAGATCTGTATCGACCAAAGGTAGTCGAGCACAAGGATCCAGATCTGTTCTGGCCAATCAGAATTTCTCGATCTGGTTCAGCCAATCAGGTGACAAAAGCATCAATTCTGTTATGCATTTTGAAAGTCTGTTAGAGTTTCTAGAAGTTCCCGCCAAGTTATTTCATCTCTGGGTGCTCACGTGGGGTGGAATATGCCTTCGCTTCATGTTTAGAATCCTCTGGAATGTCCCTAGGTTTTTAAATGCATTGGGATGTGTGAAATAGATTATTGAATTGCCCTTGCAAAAGCTGGGAATCTCCAGAATACCTTTTCGCATAGCTTAGGGAGCTTTTCGCAAGGTGTTGTAACTCCTGAAGCTCTTTTCGCAATGTTCTGGTTCTGTTCGAATTGAGTTTTCTTCTTTTCGAAAAGATCAATCATCTCTTCGAAGAGTTCAGGTGCTCTTCGAAAGCTAAGCCTGGAGTTTTAGTTCTTTTCGCAGAGTTTAGGTTCTTTGCGAATAGTTTAGGTTCTTTGCAAAAAGTACTCTATAGTGTATTTTTCTGTTCGAATTGCTCCATACTTCTTTTTTGGGTTGAGACCAGGTCTTTGCCTCTTCAGTTCAGACCTTTTAACAGCTAGTGAGGTTGTCTCTTCTCTTTCTTCCTTTGGATCGACATGGATTGTCATCTTTTTGGCACTTTTAAGCTGCTTTTATGGTTAAGCCTGTCATTATTGTTAGCTGAAACACAAGCACTTAAAACACTTATTTAGTTCTCTCAAAGGTCTATCAAGACTCAGGTTAAGGGGAGAAAAATGGTATTTTTTAGTTCTCAACACACCCCCAAACCTAAGCTTTGCTAGTCTCTTAGCAAAGACAAAATAAAAATAAAGTATACAACCACTTTTGTAGGGAGCATAGTTGCATTTAGCATATGCAACAAGCCTTTTAAACCCCTAGGTGATCCCTAGTGGAGGAGTGAAGTCTCCTGAGGGTTTTCAGTGAAGGTACCCACAAACATCTCCAATGAATCAGTTAAGATTACAGCAGTTCTGTTACAACAAACTTTCATCCAATCTGTTTATTCACACCTGCATCAGTCATGTTTTAAGAAGATTTTTCAAGAAAAACATCAGTTCAAAACTAAAATTCTGCTATAATTCTTGTTACTACTCTGTCAATTTATGTCAAAGGTTATTTACAAGAAAAATTAATGAACAGCTTGCCTTCTATTTAGGAATCCAGCTTTGATGTTACCCCAATGAGTTGATTTCAAACCCAACTCTCACCAGGATTTTCACTCAACATGCAAGTAAGAGGGTCGTACTATTTCACACGGCTCAAGAGTAGTTACAGCCCTCAAATAGGACTGTAAGCATGAGCATAGGCATTGCTTTTAGTTCAGAATTCACTGCTCTTTTCACCATAGATTACACAAATTCTTATCTCCATGTGATAGCTCAATCCATCATTGATCAGTAAGGACTTTACTGGGGTTGTAATGTGGCTTATGGGTGAAATTTTTCAAGAATAAAGGGGTGGAATGGTGTTCAAATTTGAGAAGTCAGTCAAGGTAAGGAGGTGATACACAAACCTTCTTTACTTCAGCATATTTTCATTTTCTTCTTTGAATTTCCAGAGCCAAAGTGGCCATCTTTTTCTCTTTCTTTTTCAAACTTCCAATGAAATGCCTTCTCTCTTTTTGTTTTGCTCAAATATTTTTTTTTAAATTTTTTTTTTTTTTCAAATTAGCATTGACTGGAATGCCACATTTCCTCTGCTGTTACATCATTGCCTTCAACTTGTACTCTTCTTTTGTTGTCAAATTGTTACTCAATTCTTCTTTCTTCAGCTTCCTTCCCTTTATCTTCTGACTTCTCGGAGTGAGGGTTAGGCTAAATGAAGTTGATGAGGTTATTAGATGAGGTTTCAATGGAATCTTAGATTTGTAAAGCTCAAATGGTGTGTATCAAGGGCAGTTTCAAAAGGTGGGGCTTTGTAAGGTTCAAACTGTTCAAAAGGAGGCCTTACATCATGTCTTTAATATCACGAGTGCTATCAAATTATTTCAATTTGGATATGTGTAACTTCTAGTGCAAGTAAGCAGGTTCAATCAGTCCTAAAAGCAAAAAAAATTGTTAATTCATACCTCCAAAGAATACATTTCAGGCCCAAACCTCACTGGGTGTGGTTTTTTTATCAAATTCCTGAGGTGTATCATCACTGTTTTCCTTCTTTTTAGGTTTACTAAAACATCAATTTTCTTTTGGAAATTTCCTGACATTTACTTCATGAAAGTATTAGAATTACACTAGAAATTAATTTCAAAAAGTTTTTAACTTCTTCATATTTTTCTTTTTTTTTTCAAAACAGCAGGTGTGAAATTACTTTATTTTCAAAAATTCCACTGATCATAAGTTGTACTGATGTTAACTCAATTATTGATTATTGACATTTCAGGCACACCCCCAAACCAAAGGGGAGCAGGGTCCACACTGGTCCAAAGCAAAGAAGAGACATAAGCAAGAAAAAAATCATGATGACAAGAGGATGAATGAAATGCATGAATTTCACAAGAAAACCAGAATTTATATTACAAACTTATACCACGATAAGTACAAAGTGCTTTAATAATCGGGTCAAAATCAGATTATAAGTTGGTTCAATTGGCTCGTAATCGAGTCACCGCTTAATCGTAACTAGAATCGATTGGAGTCCGAACTTGATTGAGCTTTCTCTGGATTGTGTTTTGCATTTCAGTGTATTCTTCTGATTTGATCTTTTTGGTGAGGCCAATGTACTTGCCAAGTCTAGTGGTCTTCAGTTTTTCCTGGTCAAGCTGTGCTTGCAACATGGTCACCTTGTGCTGCTCACTCCGAACCATCTGAAAGGTTTGACCCAGCAAGTCCTTCATTTTCTCTCTCTCAAATTTCATAAATAACTCCAATTTCCGAATCTGGTTTTCATAAGGGGTTCTAATGTAGGCTTGTAAATCAGCTAACCCCTTTAGAACATCTCTACAGATATAAGGATTTTCTTCCATGGCTCTTCTGAGGGTGGCAAATCTGGGAAGGGGAATGGAATGGTAGGGGACCAAAGGTGTCCCAGCTGTGGGAGGGGGAGAAGAAGTGTCCAGAAGGAGGACTTCAGGGTCGGTCTGAGTGGCTTGCTCAGAGAAAGTGAGGAGTGGTGAAGGGGATGCAACCAGAGGGACTTCAGGTTCAGTTTGGGTAGCATGGGCAGTAGTGGTGGGGGTGGGCAGATCAACCAATACTACCTCTGGTTCAGTTTGGGTAGCATGGGAATCAACAGTAGGTACAGGGGTAATGGTGGTTGTGTGGGATGTGGAGGCTAAGGTTTGGAGAAGGTCATTGGTCACAGACTGGTTTTCTGTGTTGAGTTGTAGTTGGGCTTGGATGGCTTGGAGGTGGGCAAGTATTTGGGTAATAGATGCAGGTGGGGGAGAGGTGTGCATAGCAGGGACTGGTACAACTGAAGTGGAGGGTGGAGGTGCAATGGCTATAAAGGGAGAAGTAGGTAAGTGAGTGAAATGATGAGGGTCAGGTATAGGGATAGGTTCAAGCCCCACGGTTTTAAAAATAGATCCCATTAAGGAGGAATAAGCCTCTGTAGTGAAAGACTCAGGTTCAGGTGTATGGGATACTTCAGGTCTATGGGCTAAATTAGCAGGTGAATTTGAGGGGCTTTGGAGCAGAGGAGTGCAGGGAGATTGGGCAATAAAGTTTGCAGCCAAAACATGGGCATTGGTGGGAGAAATGGGTGGTGTGAGTATGGTTGGAGTGGTTGGTGTAGAAGGGGAATCTACAATTGGAATAATGGAGGGTATGGGAGATGGGACAGCTAGGATAGTTGAAGTGGCAGGGGCTGGACTAGGGGAGGAGGGTAAAAGGCCAACTTCCTCAAGAATTGGTGCAGCTGAAGAGCTGGTCACCATGGGAAGGATAGTTTCTTCAAACCACAGATAGCAGCCTTCAAGAAGTGGTGCAGCCTAAAGAGCTGGTCACCTAGATCTGCAAAACCGGTTCTAAGGGAGCCACAGGTGTTCATTAACATGTAGGTGCAGTCTGTGTTCATTAATGCACTGCAGTGTAGGTGCAGGTTCACCTTCCTCTCTCAGTCTTCTCAGCATGGCTTGGCTTGTAGTCCAAGCCTTTTTCCCAAAATTGTGAGGAGCAATGACTTCAAATGGCTCCTGGTTATCAATGTCAAACTTGGCTCTGAGGAGGGCTGTGATCAATCTACCAAATGGGAGGCCAGCTAATTTCTGCTCCTTTTTCAACTTGGCACTAATATCAGCCATGGCTTCAAAATTTAACATAGGGGCATTGAAAAACTGCCATTTAGAAAAATGAAAGAGAGCCTCTAGAATTGGTGTTCTTCTCTCTTGGTTATGCCCGGTGACATAAAAACTTTCCCTCATAATGGAATCCATCAATAAAAATTGGGGGGCTAGGTCTCTCCTCATGATGGACTGTCCAGTGCCAACAATTCCTTGGGTTAAATGTGCAGCCATTTCTCTAAAGGAGGCTGTTTCTGGAGCAGCCAATGGACCAGAAGGATAAAATTGGAAGGGTATCCCCAAAGCATTCCCTATATCTTCAAATGTGACAGTTAGATCGCAATCATCAATAAAGATAACCAGGGTAGGGACATCAGCATCTCTTTCAGTGACCTTTACCAGGTTTTGGTACCATAACTTCACCATTCGCGGGTAAATTTTCTCTGGCAGAGGGGTAAGGATATTGCTTAGTGAGGCATCTCTCATGTATCTTAGAGATAACAGACAATCTGGTTTGTCGATGAAAAAAGTTTCGTCCACAATCAGCTCAGGAATTAGCTTCTAAGCTTCAATAAATGGATTTGGTAGTACCAAACGTATAGGCAGAGGCGGAAGCTCAGGCTCAGGACTAGCCGCTGCAGGGATGGGTTCCTCATGTCTCACTTTCTTCCCTTTCTCCACCCTATCCGCTTTATCCATTGATAGTTTTCTTTTGGCTGAAGTTTTGGTTTTTCCTTTTGGGGTAGGTTTGCTAACTTTCTTAGCAGAGGATTTTGGGAACATGGCAGCCAACGATTTCTCCGCTTTTCCCATTCTAAATTGATTTATGAAAATGCCCACAACAGATACTGACACAAAATCAAAATTTTCAAATGATAAACAGAGAATGTGCAGAGAAATACCGAGATCTAGGGTTTTTGATTGAACGTGTTGGTTGCTTGCTGAAATCCCCCAGGCCAGAAGCTAAAATCCTTCTCTGAAAACTCAAATGATCGAACAAAGGTGAAGAAAAGTGTGGCAAGATTCTCAAATCATGCAAGGATAGAAAGAAATAGGGTTTCTGTGGAACAGGTCGTTCTTCAGAAAGCTTTCGAATATGAAACCCTTGCTTCGAAAGGGTTTAAATATGCTTAGAGTTAATTTCGCAAAGTCCTTTTTAAGTTTTCAAAAAGTTCCAAAATAGACCTTTTGACAACTGCGAATGGCATCAGTACCATTCGAAAAGTTAATAGCTTCAGAAACATCTTTTCGAAAAGAAACTAGCTTCAGAAATATCTTTTCGAAAAGAAAATAGCTTCAGAACCAACTATTCGAAAAGCAAATCCTTGCTTTCGAGCAGTTCGTTACAAATCCAGAGTCTTTTCGAAAAGTAAATTGAACTTTGCGAAAAGATAATTATTACTTTGCGACTTAACTTTTCACATATTTAAACCATGCGAAAAGAGACAAATCATGAATAAAAACAGAAACAAAGAAACTAAGCAAAAACTATGAAATAAAAACATAATGTACAGTTATCTACCATCAGATTTTTGGAGGTTCGTGATGACAGATGGGCAGCACAGGCTCCTGGGTATTTTCAATGCATGGTTTGAGCCTCTGACCATTTACTTTCAAGATTCTTCCATTACTTGGATCAAGGATGTCAACAGCTCCCGAAGGAGCTGCCTGAATGACAGTGTATGGCCCTTCCCATCTGGATCTCAGCTTTCCTGGAAAAAACTTGAGTTTTGAGTTAAATAACCATACCTTAGAGCCAGCTGTGAACTCTTTTCTCAATAAATTTTTATCATGGAAAGTTTTGACTTTCTCTTTGTAAAATCTTGAATTTGTGTATGCATCCATTCTCAGCTCCTCCAACTCAGCAAGTTGCAGTTTCCTGTGATTTCCAGCAGTAGTTAGATCCATGTTCAATGTTTTAATGGCCCAAAAGGCTTTATATTCTAACTCCACTGGTAAATGGTATGCTTTGCCATAGACCAACCTGAATGGGGACATGCCAATTGGGGTTTTATAGGTTGTCCTGTATGCCCACAATGCATCATTCAGCTTAAAGGACCAATCCTTTCTGTCCTTCTTCACAGTCTTTTCCAGGATATGTTTGATTTCTCTATTGGAAATCTCCACTTGTCCACTGGTTTGTGGATGATATGGAGTGGCTACTCTATGAGTCACAGAGTATTTTTTCAATAAAGTTTCAAAATGTTTATTACAAAAATGGCTTCCCCCATCACTGATAATGGCTCTGGGAAAACCAAACCTGGAAAAAATGTGATCCTTAAGAAATTTAAGAACCACTTTGTAATTGTTTGTTTTAGTGGCTGTGGCTTCAATCCATTTGGATACATAATCCACAGCTACTAAAATTAAATTATATCCATTGGAAGGAGGAAAGGGACCCATGAAGTCTATCCCCCAAACATCAAACAACTCAACTACCAAAATAGTCAGAAGGCATTGAGTTTCTCTTGAAATCTGCGTAATTTCAGCTTCAGCAAGACTTACAATGCTGCAGAGCATCTTTGAAAAGTGTAGGCCAATAAAATCCACACTGTAAAACCTTTGTAGCAGTTTTGTTTCCACTAAAATGACCTCCACAGGCCTATTCATGACACAGAAAGTATTCTATGAAATTCTTGGTCAGGGACACATCTTATTATTTGGTCTGCACAACTCTTAAACAGATAAGGATCTTTCCAGATGAAATGTTTAACCTTTGAGAAGAAAAGATCTTTATCCATTTTATTCCAATGTTGAGGAATTCTTTCAGTAGCCAAAAAGTTGACTATGTTTGCAAACCAAGGAGTGTGTACACTAATGGAAAAAATTTGCTCATCAGGGAAAGATTCATTGATAGGCAGCCTATCAATCTCAGCAGTTAAAATTCTAGACAGGTGATGAGCCACCACATTCTCCACCCCCTTTTTATCTTTGATCTGTAAATCAAATTCCTGTAATAGGAGAATCCACCTGATTAATCTTGGTTTGGTGTCCTTCTTAGACAGAAGGTATTTCAAGGCAGAGTGGTCAGTGAACACCACTATTTGTGAACCCAAGACATATGACCTGAATTTCTCTAAAGCAAAAACAATTGCCAGCAACTCCTTCTCAGTTGTTGTGTAATTGAGCTGTGCATCAATCATTGATCTACTAGCATAAGCTATGACATGAGGCAGCTTTTCCTTTCTCTGTCCAAGGACAGCTCCCAGAGCATATTCTGATGCATCACACATCAGTTCAAAAGGTAGTGAATAATCTGGAGACTACAATATTGGAGCTGAAATCAAACAATTTTTTAAGAATTCAAAAGCCTTCATGCATTCATTATTGAAAACAAAAGGGACATCTTGGCACAACAAATGACAAAGTGGCTTGGTTATTTTACTGAAGTCCTTAATGAACCTTCTATAAAATCCAGCATGTCCTAGAAAACTTCTGATTTGTTTAACAGTTTTGGGAGGTGGTAAATGTGCAATTAAATCAATTTTTGCTCTGTCCACCTCAATGCCCTTGTGGGAAACAACATGGCCAAGGACAATGCCTTGGGTGACCATGAAATGGCTCTTTTCCCAGCTCAAAACTAGATTGGTTTCTTCACATCTCTGTAATACCAATTTGAGATGATGTAAACATTGGGAAAAACTGTCTCCGTAGATTGAAAAATCATCCATAAAAATCTCCTTAAATTGATCAATCATATCAAAGAAAATGGAATACATGCATCTTTGAAAGGTAGCAGGAGCATTACAAAGACCAAAAGGCATTCTCCTATAGGCAAAAGTGCCAAAAGGGCAAGTGAATGTGGTCTTTTCCTGATCTTGTGGGTACACAGGAATCTGGTTGTAACCAGAGTAACCATCAAGAAAACAGTAATAAGCTTTTCCTGCTAGCTTATCTAAAATCTGATCAATGAATGGGAGGGGGAAATGGTCTTTTCTGGTCATTGAATTTAATTTTCTGTAATCAATACAGACCGTCCACCCAGTTGTTTGTCTTTTGGTTGACATAAGCTCACCAGAATTTGAGGTTACAACAGTGATCCCGGATTTCTTAGGTACCACCTGTGTAGGTGCCACCCAAGCTGAATCTGAAATGGGGTAAATGACCCCTGCATCCAACAACTTAACCTCTTTCATGACTACTTCTTGCATATGAGGGTTCAGCCTCCTTTGCATTTCCCTTGAAGGCTTTGCATCTTCTTCTAAATGGATTTTGTGCATACAAACAGCTGGACTGATTCCTCCCAAATCAGCAATAGTCCAGCCAATTGCCCTTCTATGTTCTTTTAAAACAATCAACAGATCTTCCTCTTGCTCCTTTGTGAGGGAGGAAGAAATAATTGCAGGCAATGATTTATGATCTCCTAAAAACACATATTTCAAATTTTCTGACAGCTGCTTCAGTTCTAAATTAGGTGGGCTGAGAAAAGAAGGTAACAAAGGTACCTTAGCTATTTGTGCAAGGGGAAGAGTAGCAGGTTTCCAAGAAGAGAAACTTGCTGATTGATTATGAGTTCCTTGCACAACATTTATTTCCTCAAAATTTGAGATACAAACTGTTTCTTCCTCAGAATTTCCCCAAGCATCTTTAACATCTGTGGTGAAATCTTCACACTGCAGAAACTTTTGTAAAGTCCCTTCTACCAGTTCATCCAATAGATCAACATGAAAACATTCTTCAGAGCTGAATTGAGGCTGTGTGACTGCATTATAAACATTTAATTTTACCTTTATGTTTCCAAAAGAGACTTCCATAATACCAGACCTGCATTGAATGCAAGCATTTGTTGTAGCCAGGAATGGTCTTCCCAAAATGACAGGGATGGAAGTTTTGCTTTTGGTAGGTTCCATGTCCAAAACTAGAAAATCAGCAGGATAGAAAAATTTATCTACTCCCACCAATACATCCTCAATCATCCCAACTGGCTTCCTTTCAGATCTGTCTGCTAGTTGTAACACCACATGAGTGGGTTTTAATTCTCCCAAACCTAGTTTCCCATATACAGAATATGGTAGTAGGTTGACACTAGCACCCAGATCTAATAAAGCCTTTTCAATGGTATGTTCCCCAATAATGCAAGGGATTGTGGGGATTCCAGGATCTTGAAGTTTAGGAGGTGTGGCAATGGATATCACCTGATTAACTCTTTCCACAGCAATGACCTTCTTGGATAACTGTATCCTAGACTGTCTTTTGTGAGTGCAAACATCTTTCAAAAATTTTGCATATGCTGGAATTTGTTTGATTGCCTCAAGCAAAGGTAGATTTATCTTGACTTGCTTGAAAGTCTCTATCATTTCATCTATTTTTGTGTTCCCTTTATCAAAAGGGGATACAAATTTTATTGCATGAGGAAATGGTAAATGAGGAACTAGCCCTTCATCTACAGCTTTGGAAGCATTTTTTGAATTTTTTGTTTTTCATTTGTTTGATTTTTCTGAGGTCCATCAGCACCCCCACTGCTATCATTATGCTGCTCTTGCTGCATATCTTTATCATTTTCCTCATTTTTTTCTTCTTCAGTACCCACTTTGTTATTTATAATTCTTCCACAGGAGGCATCCACCATATTTTTGCCTTTTTGATCAATTCCTTGATAGAAGCTTTGAACCAGCTGCCATCTGGGAATTTGATGATGAGGACATTGCCTTAAAAGTTCCTTAAATCGTTCCCATGCTTCATGGAAAGTTTCAGTTGAGTTTTGTGAGAAAGAAATGATAGTTTGTCTCAATTGGCTTGTTTTACACATTGGGAAATATTTTGCTAAAAATTGACACTGCAAATAATTCGAAGAAGTGATACTATTTGGTGCTAACATAGATAACCATGCTCTAGCTTTATCCTTTAATGAAAAACTAAAGAGCCTAAGCTTGGTTGCTTCTGGACCAAGTCCTGCTATGTTGAATGTGATGCAAAGAGCCAAGAATTCATCCACATGTTTGTATGGATCTTCCTTACTCAACCCATGGAAGGAAGGAAGCATTTGGATGGTCGATGATTTGATCTCATAATTTCGTTCAACAGTAGGAAATTGAATGCAAAAGGGAGAATTATAAGCACCAGGTGTAAAGTAATCCCTCAAAAGTCGAGGTTCTTCACCCATAATAGAAGAAATCTGTGTTGTTTGTTTGGTTCGTAGTAGCCTTTCAACTTCTAAATTCAGTGGGACAATCTCAGGGCTGAGAGTCCTCCTACCAAACATACAACTCAAAAAAAAAATCTGATTATTCACAGCAAACCTTCAGAATTCCTTTTTAAGTAGTTTCCCTTCTTCAAAAATTGGATATGAATAATCGCATGTATAAACAATAGAATAGTTTAGTACTGATATAAAAATAAAAGTGAAAACTTAGGTCTACCTATTTTAGAACAAATTCCCCGGCAACGGCGCCAAAAACTTGTTGTTACTTCTAAGTGTGCTTGATTTATTTGTGTTTTGAAAACAGGTTTGCAACTGCTAAGTTATAATGAATCTAGAATATTAAAAAGAGTAAAGAAATATCAGCACAGATAGAAGTGAATTAGCCTGCAAGATCAGGGCCAATTGTTGCAAGTTTTAAATGTAAGTGAGTAAAAGATCGTCCACAGAGAATTTGTCTAAAATGCAAGATAAACCTCCAGATCTGAGCTACCAGATCTGGCCTCTTATCCTATCTAGAAAGCACATAAGATGGGAGGTTGAATTTGTCACATTAACTAAATGATAAAAGTAAAAGTTAAACTAAATGATCCAGATCCAAGTTGGGGGAACGTTTGAGGTAAACTTATAAAAATGGAGAAGTAATATCTAACTTTGATTTGGTCCTTGAAATATAATGAGAATGACTGCAACTCAACTGAGAGATGATCCAATCTTCATCTGGCTACAAGCGCAGATGTAAGAGAAATAAATCTAATTCAAGGATTAGGTTTAAGCTTATGGCTATGGTCTGTCCACTTTAATGGCCACAAACCATCCAATAGTCTTTAATCTAAATCCTTAATTTAGAACAAGAAACATCACTACAAATGCCGTGGGAAACCAGGATACAAACACTAACTCTCACAGGATTAATGAATCATGGGAAATTGCATGAAAAATAGTAAATCTAAAGGAGTCTAATGCAATAAGGAGATCAGAGGGAACCCTTAGCATGAGTCCAATGGAGAATGCATGGTTTACAGCAACCTTTTCAAATTCACCATTACAATTACAGAGCACAGCTTAAACAGCTCTCAGATTTTTAGTCTTGAATACAACTCTCCTTTGAATTACAGAAGTATCTCACAGCTCTCAATTGCAAGTAAAAGTGAGGCTATTACAGGGATTTCAGATAAACTATCTGATTTGGAAATGGGGGAATAGGAATGAAACTCAAAATCTAGATCCCCAAATTGGGCAAATGGTTCATCTATTTATAGTTTTCCCTAAGTCCATCTAAGATGTGTATCAACCAATTAGGAGTGCCCAGATCTATATCTACCAAAGGTAGTCGAGCACAAGGATCCAGATCTGTTCTGGCCAATCAGAATTTCTTGATCTGGTTCAGCCAATCAGGTGACAAAAGCATCAATTCTGTTATGCATTTTGAAAGTCTGTTAGAGTTTCTAGAAGTTCCCGCCATGTCATTTCAGCTCTGGGTGCTCACGTGGGGTAGAATATCCCTTCGCTTCATGTTTAGAATCCTCTGGAATGTCTCTAGGTTTTTAAATGCTTTGGGATGTGTGAAACAGATTACTGAATTGCCCTTACAAAAGCTGGGAATCTCCAGAATACCTTTTCGCATAGCTTAGGGGACTTTTCGCAAGGTGTTGTAACTCCTGAAGCTCTTTTCGCAATGTTCTGGTTCTGTTTGAATTGAGTTTTCTTCTTTTCGAAAAGGTCAATCATCTCTTCGAAGAGTTCAGGTACTCTTCGAAAGCTAAGCCTGGAGTTTTAGTTCTTCTCGCAGAGTTTAGGTTCTTTGCGAAAACTTCAGGTTCTTTGCGAAAAGTACTCTGTAGTGCATTTTTCTGTTCGAATTGCTCCATACTTCTTTTCTGGGTTGAGACCAGGTCTTTGCCTCTTCAGTTCAGAGCTTTTAACAGCTAGTGAGGTTGTCTCTTCCCTTTATTCCTTTGGATCGACATGGATTGTCATCTTTTTGGCACTTTTAAGTTGCTTTTATGGTTAAGCCTGTCTTTATTGTTAGCTGAAACACAAGCACTTAAAACACTTATTTAGTTCTCTCAAAGGTCTATCAAGACTCAGGTTAAGGGGTGAAAAATGGTATTTTTCAGTTCTCAACAATTATCACTTAAGCTGAGCTAAAATTAAACACAGACTAGTTTGGAGCGAGTTTAGGAAGTTAAATCTTACAGGGGAAGAGAGTAAAAAGTAGAAAATAGAGAAGAGTAGCTTAGAAATTGGTCTTCACTGAAATCTGATTCGATTAATCATGCTACCAAGGTTTAGAGCACATAATTCCCTCAACTAGCTATAAGCACAGCTGCAGGGTAGAAGGCTCCACTCCAAATCACAGGATCCACCTAGTCTTAAGGCTATGATCTGTCCACTTGAATGGTCACAGACCATCCTATAGACTTTATCTGATCTATGGATTTGCAGCAGATGAATCCAATTGGAGCTTGAGCTTGGACTAACCTTAAGGTTATGATATGTCCACTTTAATGGTCACAGACCATCCTAGGGGTCTCCTCCAATGCTAAAGCATCAATTAGAACAATTAAAACCACTACAGATGCTGCAATTCCAAGGTCACAGACTCAAAGAATTATAGGAGTATCAGATCCAAGGAGATCGGATGGCATCCAAGAGGCCTACTAGTTAAGTGGGTGAGCTGAACTACAGACTCCTCTACACAAATCCAATTGATCACCAAATGAAACCAAAAGAACTTTGGATCTAATTAAAGCATTAAAACAACATTTACATTGTAATCAAAATCACTCTACAATGGAAATACTCTCAGATTTGTAGTCTGTGCAGCTGGGAACCTACAATAGCACTCTTAACCCTTACCCAATTACAGATCTGACCTCTCTCCTCACTACTCCAGGGGAATTAGCCAACCATTGTTGGGCTAAAGGAGGGAAAATGGAATTGCTCTGCAAGTTCTAATCTCTAGAATTTGGCTCAAATCTCGATTCCCTCCAATTGCAATTGGGGGTATATATATATAGCTTTTGCCTCTATTCTTCTTGCCAAAATTCCCTTCTAGAAGGTCCTCAGAGTTTGTTAGGGTTCTATTAGAGCACATGGGTCGGTTAGGGCATCTTCTAGAACTATCGTGCCGATCACTAAGTGCCTCGGGTTGCATGCAGCAGGTCACCAAGTCACAGCGTGTGCATGGCTGAACTTCTGAGAAGTTTTATAGATGATTTCGATAGGTTTAGGAAGCTTTCGACAGGTTGGAATGGAGCTTTGTGGTCCTTTCACTAGGTTCTCCGATCTCTTCGATAGGTTATGATAGGATGAGCCTTCTCTTAGAACTTCAGGATTGTCAACACTTGGCCTGGAGCATTCGACAGGTTGGAGAACCATTTCAACATGTTTTGTTCTTCATGCTATCATTTCAATAGGGTTGCTCTCATTCCTATTGAAAGGCTCATGCACCCTTCGATAGGTTCTGTTCCAGTGTCTCCATCTCGATAGGTTTAGGAAATCATTCTATAGGTTCCCTTTACTCCTCAGGCAGGGTTTCGATAGGATGGTTTCATTCTTTCTTTCAACTGCTCGATAAGTTCTTGGATCCTATCGAACTCCTCAATCCACACGAATTCATCCTTCTTCTGCCTTCAGATCCTATCGAAACCTTTTCAACTACACGAATTCCTCCTTTCTTCGCTTTTAGCTCCTATCAAAGTTTTCAAGTGACCTCTCGATAGGATGTTTTCAGCTTATTTTCACTTCCTTCTCCTTGCCCTGTTGTAGCCACGCACTCTAAGGGTCCAGTTATGTGCTACCCTCTGGTGTGCTGTTGCTGGGTTTGTCCTGTGCTGAGTGATGGCCCCTTTCTGAAAATTCTTGAGTGTTTTTCTGCATTAGTGTCATCTTTTGTTGCTGTCTATAAAATGCACTTGACAGAGGCTTATTAGTGTGCTCACAGGTTTATAATGGTCAGGTAAAAGGGTGAAAAGTGGCATTTTTCACCACTTTAACACTTGTTTTAGCATTACCATCAGGTAGTGGTGGTTTTGTCATCTTCAATGATGCGTCATACAGTGGGTTAGGTTGCATTTTGAATCAATGGGAACGTGTAATTGCCTATGGTTCCCGTCAGTTGAAAGACCACGAGAAGAACTATCCCACTCACGACTTGGAATTAGCAGCAATTATTTTCACATAAAAAATCTAGAGACACTATCTGTATGGTGAAACATTCAAAATTTTCACCGATCACAAGAGTCTGAAATATCTCTTTACCCAGAAAGAGTTGAATTTTAGGTAGAGAAGGTGGATGGAATTCTTGAAAGACTATACCATGGTAAAGCCAATATTGTAGTGATCAAATTTGATGCAAAAATCATCTGCTCAGTTATCTCATCTTGTGACCCTGTTACAAAGATGGAAACTACTCAATGACATTGTATCATCGAGTGCCACATTGCGAGCAACATCAACTGGAGGTTTACTTGCTACAGTAATGATTCGGGCTCCACTTTTCGATAGGATCAGAGAGCTCCAGATGCAAGATACAGAACTTATTTCCATCCGACATGGAGTATAAAGTGGGCTACAACCAGAATTCTCAATTAAGGACGATGAGTTCTTATTGTTTCGAGGATCAGTATGCGTACCTGATGATCATGCCTTACGTCAGGAAATTCTTGAAGAAGCGCATAAGTCAGCCTATGTTATTCATCCTAGCAGCACAAAGATGTACCAAGATTTAAAGAAGACATTTTGGTGGAACGGTTTAAAATCCGACATAGCAGAATATGTTGTAAAGTGTTTAACCAGTCAGCAAATAAAGGCTGAGCACAAACACCCTGCTGGTCTATTACAACCACTGCCCATCCCAGAGTGGAAATGGGAAAATATTTCCATGGATTTTATTTTCGGTTTGCCCCATACTCAGAAGGGTTATAATGCGATTTGGATAATTGTTGATCGTCTCACCAAATCAGCGCATTTCTTACCCTATAGTACGTGATATACAATGTCAAAATTGGATGAAGTATATCTGCGAGAGATTGTATGATTATATGGGATACCCATCAGCATTGTGTCAGATCGCGACCCTTTATATACCTCGCGATTTTGGCAGAGTTTCCAAGAAGGTATGGGTTCCACGTTAGACTTCAGTACGACATTTCACCCTCAGATCGGCGGGCAGACGGAGAGGGTAAATCAGGTGATAGAAGATATGTTAAGGGCCTGTATGCTAGAGTTTCTAGGATCGTGGGATAAGCACTTACCCCTGATCGAATTTGCATACAATAACAGCTTCCAATCAAGCATCGGTATGACACCATTAGAAGCACTATATGGACGCTGATGTAAATCTCCGATTAATTGGGAAGAAGCTGGAGAGCATTTGATTTTAGGCCCTGATTTGATCCAAAGCACAAATGCAGTTGTTCACGTTATTCGGGAATGATTGAAGAGTGCTCAAAGTCGACAAAAGAGTTGCGCCAATCTCAAAAGAACAAGTGTTGATTTTCAGGTAATACCCAACACTGATAAGTCTTTTGTGAATCCAATAACTATATTATCAATTTGAATAAATGGTATACAGATTGGTGAGCACGCCTTTATTAAAATCTCTCCGACAAAAGGCGTGATGCGGTTTAGGAAACGAGGTAAGTTGATTCCTCGTTATGTTGGACCATTCCCCATTTTAGGCAGAGTAGGGGAGGTCGCGTATCGACTCACTTTACCTCCGCATCTATCTGGCATTCATGATGTATTTCACGTATCTATGTTGAGGAAGTACGTTAGCGATCCAACGCATGTGTTGGATTATCAACCGTTACATATTCAGGAAGATTTAACAGTGACCAAAGAACCAGGCCAGATTTTGGACCGCAAAGACCAAATTTTGCTAACAAAGCGAATTCCACTCGTTTTTATCTAGTGGAAGAATCATGGATCGCATTAGGCTACCTGGGAACGCAAAGCTGATATTCGTGCTCAGTACCCTCTATTATTTACCTAAGGTACATACGTAACGTACACTTACATTATGATTATGCATCATAAATATTTCTAAGTTTCACCTCATTAGAAATAAATGACAAAAATAATGAATGCTACATTTATAAATTTCTTATTGTAATATTCTGTTCGATGCACCCTGTAACCATCCATAAGGAATCATATGAAATATAATACATCCCCTAATCCTTAGAGATAGAAAAATAAAAGTCTTTTATTTTTCACACAAAAGAACAATTATTCTGCTAAAATATTTTTGTTTAAGAACCACATCAGTTGCAAATATATGGAGATGACACCTAAGCAAGGTGACTCATCCCAGCGTACACCACATGTCCCAGTTAAACATAAACGGCCAGATATGGGCTATCACACTATGTATAGTTACTAATTTCTCAAACTAAAATAATTTTATATATAGCAGCACAAGTCAAAACGGTCAACAATTATTTTTCTACAGCCCTTGTATATGCTAAGTATACCCAGGTACCAAAAAGTTATGCAACTAAGCCAAGAGGCCTCAAAATCTAGGCCAGCAACCAGTTGACCACCTTGCCGTGGCAAGGAACAGTGCTGGCCGCGGCAAGCATAAAGAGTTGTCGCGGCAACCCTGTTTGGATTATGTGGGTTCGAACCCCACTTCTCAGGTATTTTCAAGTTTGTTTTCTGTTATAGAGTGTGTGGTTTCTGGTTTCTCCTACCTTCCACGCCATTTTCCTTGCATGCATTCCTCCAGATCAAGCCAAAAGCAGCTGCATACCACTGATTTCTTCGTAGCATCTCTCTATTTCCTGCTATTTCACAATTTCCAACAGATTTTTGGTGTTTTGTGAGGTACCAAAATCAGAATCCCAACTCAAGTTTTTACTTCTTTGTTTTTGAAATTCTTTAGAATGCCTCCTAGGAAAACCGGGGCATCAAAACCCCCAAAGGCTTCAGCTCAAGGAAAGGGCAAGGCCCCTACTCCTTCCCATGAACCAATAGATCCACCAGTTGAGCACGAAGAGCCCATCCCATAGTGGGCTGCAAAGGCAATGGAACCTGAATGGATCATCGATGATCAATTAATTACCCCAAACGATCAGACTGCATGGTCTATTAGATATATGGAACTGGCACAATTAGGCGCCCTATACCTGCCATTTCATACACAGTTTTATTCTCGTCTGGTCCGCTTATTTTATCAAAACATAAAAGTATCCCCAACAGTTGGTCAGTTGGAGACCAAATTGATAATCGAAAGTTTTATTTCAATCTACAACACATAGCCCAAGCTATGGATTGTAGTCCCAATTTTGACCTTAGTCAAGGACCGTATATGCCAAGACAAAGAGATGTGAAGTTTCATCACATCACTACTAAGATGGCTGATGGGCATACCTCTTCTGCTTATAGCCTGGTAGTACGTCGTAGAAAAATATCACAGAAAATGTGGTTTTTAGATTGTGTATTTCGTGGCAATTTATATCCGATGCAGCATGAGAGAGAGTTCCAAGATGCTCTCTTACAAGCTCTCTTTGCTGTTTATGAAAATTGATGGTTAAATGCCCCTAGGGTGGTATGGGAAGGCATTAAATATGCCAACATCCATTTACAAAGCAATGTCGCTAATCCCATGCCATCATGCCCCTATCCTCGTTTAATTTCCCGTCTTTTAGAAAGACATTCAGATAGTGTGAATCAAGTTGCCTATCAGATTCCCCAGGTTGAAGAAGTCCGCACGGATAATATGCGGGTCTTTAGCCTCGCTATTTGGTGAAATGTATGTCAAAGGTCATCCCAAGCGGTTCAAAACCACCAAGCTCGCCAGATCCGTTCTCCTCCACAAGAACCACCCTTGATACCAACTCAAGACATCCCCATTCCACCTCAATTTTGCACTCAAGCCCAAACCAAATCGGTTCCCTTAGCACCTGAAACATACACTAATGCTGCTTTGGCACAGCTCATATGTGAAAACCATGAGCAGACCCTTCTCCAATTCGATAATTTATATCGAAATCATTATATGCTCCATCAATGCATTGATTATGTTGAAGAAACAACCAAAATCATGATGGAGCATATATTCCAAATCGCTGCAAACCCTTACATTGGGCGGGCATGAAATTTCATCTCCCAATAGACCCGCAATGCAGCATTACTGGTGCCAGAATTCCAGCAAGACTTTGAGCAACACGATGCTAGTCCTTCCTCTACTGGTCACCAACAACAGAGTCCCCAGCCTGGTAAATTATACACTCACAAGTTAGCAATTTATGTATGATAGTTCAATTCTGCACTTGATTACTTAAACTTACTATTTCATTCAGTTATTATCTATTGTTGTTTCTAGCTTGTAGCTGTTGTGTTATTAATGTGAGGTCTTCTAGTGTAATCTATATAGTGTAGATTTTGTTTAGCTTGATTGTTGATGGTTAACACATAGTACAGACATGTAGTATAGACTGCTAGAATGATAGCCACTATTGAAACACCAAAACTAGTGTATAATGATTTTCTACACCATGGAGGTACCTTCTACATCATGCCCTGATTTACGTCCGTCTTCAATTTATTTTTGAGAACGAAAATTCCATAAATAGGGGAGAATGTAACGATTCCCAGACTTATACACTACACAGTAGCAATAAGAATCCGGTCAGGTCAACACTCAAGCCCTGTTATGAGATATACAAAGTAGCGATAAGAAAAGTGTTTTGAATTACACACTAGTAAAGTATACATAATGACACCTCATACTGGATCTATTACTCCAGAATGTTGGTCTAGTCTAATAGCTTGGCACAACACTAAAGGACAAAGAATAGTGTTGGTCTAGTCTAGTAGCGCTAATGTTGGTCAACTAATATGTATATCGAACGAATAATGGTTCTTTTATACAAAGAATAGTATTGTAACAAATAGACACCAAAACCTAGCCACCAAAACCCTGTTTTGTTTTTATATATACATACAAGAAGACCCGATTCTTGTTGTTTTGTTTTATGTGCAATACACTTATCTAGGTGTACTGGCTTTATATGGCATTTTACCTTCAGTAGCTTGTAAGCTACTTGCATGAGTAATTAGTTACACGACTAAAATGAGTCACCTTACGGGTTCATGCACGCAAAGTGCAGCAAACCCTTATAAAACCTATGAACATAACTGGCATCTTCCTCCTTTACATTTCATGGAAAGAAAATCCTCCACCTATGGTCTCCAAATCTAAAGACACCATGGTCGTGTACAGCGATCCTAGCCCAGCCCTGATTACCTCTAATATCGTATGAGCCCATAGTGCACTTCATAATCCCGCAATTTCGATTCTACCTCTTGCATCGGCTAGATTGATGCTAGCATGCGTGAAATCCATTTTGTGTAGCATTACGTTGGAAGGACCTCTTCATTCTAAAATACAGCAAGCACAACATCGATAGTAGCGGTTACCGCAACTCCACCAAAAAAGGGATCTCATACGGGTGACTCGATGCAACAGCTCAGAGCCCAGCATGACAAAATGAACTTTGAGCACAGGTTGGTGCACTAAAATCACACTGAAACCACAAACTTCCTTCAAGGTGCCTTGATTATACTCAGAGTATAATCACATTGAAGTTGATAAGCTAGGATTCTATCTACTTGATAGTTTGAAAACTTGCTGAACTGCTATCACATTTCAGCTAGATATATCTAGATAGATATATATAATAGAAGTATATATATATACCTGATATATCTCAAGAAAGGTACAGTAGCAACAACATACAGAGAAGCCAAAAAGACAACCACGGCAAGCCAAAGTATTCAGCTTGCCGCGGAAACTTTATCAGGTTGCGGCAGCAAGAAGCCCAGCTGAGGAGCTTGCCGCGGCAACCATATAGGGTTGCCGCAGCAAGGTGCTTGCTGCGGCAACCCTTATGGCTTGCCGCGACAATCCCTGAATGCTGCTGTTGAGCTATGTTTGGCTATGGTCTTCGTGCCGCAGAGTCTTGGTCTATTATGGGACCATCTAGGGTGACCCTCTAAGGTATCAACTCTATCTAGAATGTATCTTGGATCTCAAATAACCATTAGTCATTTGATATATAAATATTGATATATATGTATGTATAGGATAGGTGCAACATGGTGCATATCTCTAATTCACGCAATTTAGACAAGGGTGATGGTCTCTCACACATGCGCTCCCATCTGATCGAATCGAATCAAGTAGGGAAGATATGTTGTTATTATATTTGTGTCGAATGTCACTAAATTTTCATAGAGGATTTGATACATAATTATATATGAAACGAGAAGCATGCTTGGAGTCAACTAGTGTTGACTTACACTGATAAATTGGATCAGATAAGTGAGAGATAGAATTGAGTAGCCAGTAATTTGATAAGGAACCTATGTTATCAATGACACATGATAGCCTTGACCACATAGTTGGCAAAATATTTGATTAGTGTTGTAGGCAAAATATTTGATTAGTGTTGTAAAATAAATGTCATTTTATGTTATATCAGTATTATCAATAATTTAGTACAAAGGTATTTGGAAAACATACATGGAAATGCATATGCTACATTGTTCAGTATTCAGATCCTGTCATTTTCAATATCCCTGATAAAAAATTGGAAAGATCTGACACGCTTGTTTCAAGAACAATATGTCTATAACATGGACATAGAACCAAGGAAGTCAGATTTGGCCCGATTAAAGCAAAGACATGATGAAACATTCAGTGCTTACTTAGGGAGGTGGAGGGCATTAGCCGCTTAGGTAACTCATCGGATTCTCGATGATGAGCAGATTGAACTGATAACCAAGGGAGCCCTTCCTGTCATCGCAGATTTTTTAGTATATCAGCAGCAGTTTAGTTTTGCTGATCTGGTTTGGAATGCCAATCGTTGCGAAGACGCCAATAGAGAGGGCAGGTTAGGAAGGAATGTGGCCAATGGGGCCATCGGGGTTCGAAAAGCTGCCGAACCAAGAATTGAAAGAAGACTAGGGACAGAGGTACAAAACATTGTTTACCCCCAGGCCAATACCAATGCCCCTCCGATACAGCTCCAGGTTACACAACCACCCCCGGCCCGTTTTAAGCAAGTACCAAAGCCAAGCAACGGACTAAGAGCCCCGTTTATCCAGGAACAAATGAAAGCACGGTTCAAACAAGTGTTCACACCGTTGGGGCAATCCTTGAGTGTCTTATTGCCAGTGTTGCTATAAAAAGGCTTCGTTAATCTGCTCCAACCTCGCCCACCACCCCATCCCATACCAAGGAACTATGATTCGAATCTGCATTGCAATTTCCACCAGGGACCGGGTCACCCTACGGACCGGTGCTTCCCGTTAAAGGACGCGGTCCAAGATCTTATAGAGGCAGGAAAAATCATTCCCCCGCCACGTCCTCAAGGGCAGAACCAGAATATTCATCAAGCCCCTTTACCACCGCACCCAGGAGGCCCCAGGCCTAACATACATTGGATAGAGGAGGAAGAAGAAGAGTTTGACCCTTCAGATTATATCAGTAATCAGGAGGAGTTTTCACTCCCCAGGTCGAACGAAGATGAACTATTTGTTGGGGTGATAGAGCCATTGTATCTAGCCGATTATTTTCCCACACCGGCATACCAAGAGGAGCCCTTAGATTTAGGGCAGTATTTTTCCACCCCTGCTCTCGCCTATCAAATCCAAACGGGCACAACCTCGCCACAATCATATGCATATCCACCCCATGCCCAATTTACCCTATACACCCCTCCGTCACACCCAAATCATCCCGTACCATACGCAACTCCACCATCCCCGTATTATCCTACCCCATACACACCCTCAAATCTCTCCACCCAATACATTACTCCACCATCCCCAAGTTACCCCATCTCATACACACCTTCAAATCCCACCACCCAATATACCATCCCACCGTCCCCAAATCTCCCCGCTCCATGCATAACTCCATCATCCCCAATCTACCCCATTTCACCCACAAACCCTTCATCACCTCACCATGCCACCCCCTACACAAGCCCGTCATATCCAAATCATCCCACTCAATGCACAACTCCATCATCCCCAAATCCATTACCATCCCATCATACCTCCCCATATACAAATCCTTCATATCCCTATCACCCCGCGTCCACCACACCTCAGACGTCTCCCCATCCCTCCATCCCAGTCACACTCCCGCCATCCCTTCGTTACTTTGGCCCCAATCCAACTCCACCCCCACTCATGCAAGCAACCCCTCACCCAATCCCCTCATCACCCAATCACCAATGGTCCTACCATGCCCAGGTAATACTAGTACAAGCCCCCTCCGTGCCCATAAATCCAATTTCGCCAATTCCCCCCACTACCATTCCACCCCCCATCGGAGTTAACCTGGTTGGACTCGAGAAACCAGTATATCCAGCCCAATCCTCCCCAGAATCCTCATGCACTCCTTTTCTCATCCCAAAACCTTCTTATGACCCGCATCAAGTACCGTTGAGCTATGAACAGACGGACATGAATGTCGGGTGCAACCAAGAAGAGGTTGTTGAATTCGTTACTTGATCGGGCCAGATTTCTGCTCAGTCGAAAGCATCAGGGGCAGTCAGAGGAGAAGAAAAGAAGAAAGAATATGCCATGGGAAATCCCTTTGAAAAATAGCCAGGGAGCACATACTAGAGACACAGCTCAAGAGAACACCCGCACATATTACTGTGTGGGATTTGTTAATCACGTCTCCACTCCACTTTCAAGCCCTAATGGGAGCGCTCAAGGACGCGCATGTCTCCACCCACGTAACTCCAGATGAAGTGGGGGAAATAATAGGGAAAGTGTTGGCCCCAAACGCCATCTCTTTCACCGAAGCAGACCTACCGATCGAGGGGAATGACCACTCTAAGCCCTTGAATATAATAGTGGAAGTAGGAAATTTGGTGGTGTCGTTAGTCCTAATCGACAACGGGTCGGCACTGAACGTATGCCCTCTAAGGACGGCAATCAAAATTGGGGCGAACCCCGACACCTTCCAGCCATCCATATCAACCGCCCAGGGATTCGACAACACCAGAAGAGAAATCATAGGAGAAGTAGACCTCGATCGATCCTCAGGCCAGAAACCTTCACCACCCCCTTTCAGGTGATGGGCATCAAGTCTACTTTCAATCTGCTATTGGGCCGGCCGTGGATACATAAGCTCGGAGCAATACCATCTACTCTGCACCAAAAGCTCCGATTTATCTCAGAGGGAAAAATTATCACCATCATAGGCGAGAGCAAAGAGGACATGGAGAAGAGCGCTCTGCACATTGAGAATCCGAAAGTGTTGAACATACCACACACAGCAGAGGACGTCGATCTCCACCGATTTGAGTATGACTTCTTAAATGTTACCCTCGACCAACTGAAAAGACCCCGGATAAAACTGGAGGAATGGAAGCAGTTGTGTTCATGCTCCATAAATGGGGCCATCAAAAAGGGAAAGGGCTGGGCCCACGCCTCCAAGGAAGAGGAACCCCGTCAAGGCCAAGGGGCAACAAACTAAATTCGGCTTAGGCTACAAGCCCAGAGAAGAGGAAGTCAGAGAGGCCAAGGGAAAGATGAGAGCCGCAGCAGTCGCCAAGGCCAAAGGAATCATCTTGGAAGAAGAACCTCACGCTCGCCCCCACATCCGTGAAACCTTTGTGAGCGCCGAGGTAGTAAAAATTTATCTAAATGGGGAGACGAGGGTCACCCCACTTAAGCCTACTTCAATCCACCCCACCAATCCCTACGTCATCCCCCCAGACTTCAAAATGGACTTACCCGCCCTTTCCTTATTCAAGGA
Source organism: Chloranthus sessilifolius (assembly GCA_021018995.1). NCBI lineage: Eukaryota > Viridiplantae > Streptophyta > Magnoliopsida > Chloranthales > Chloranthaceae > Chloranthus > Chloranthus sessilifolius. Next base: position 50,023,667 of record CM037596.1, read on the forward strand.
AGAAGTTCCCCGATCCACCCATCAATCCTTCACCAGCCACTCTGGGCCCATCCTAACCATAGAGGACAGGGTCCCAGAGGATCCCTCTGTAAATATGTTGAGGGAGGAACTGCAAGAGCCTATCGATGCCACTACCAATCAAAGAGGTAAAGGCCAAGCCTCGCAGGTGAGTAACTGGGCATCCTTGCCCCAACTCCTGGGAGCCGCCAAATACCGGGAAAACAACACCGACTCCCTAAAAAAAAACTACCTGTAAAAAGGGAGGTTAGCCTCTGGACCACTCTACCTTGTATATATAGAGATCCACCTCGTCAGGGGCTGACCTCCAAAAAAATGCAAAAGAACATAAAAATAGAAAAAATACCATTTCCAAAAATATTTTCCTTTAAAATTCCCAATAAAATTGAAATTGATGTCGTGATACCCGTCCCACGTGAAGCCAACCCCTTTCCTGTAGAAATATAAGAAGAGGTAGGAGTCACGAGTCTGGACGAGGAAGGCCAAATCGACGAGCTCCCCAATGAGCTCCTTAAACAATTTGTCGATTTTGAGCATGGCCCTACCCTGATCGTCGAAGAGACGGAGAATGTCAATTTGGGCACCAAAGAGGCCCCCAGAATCACCAAAATTGGAACATCGCTGTCACCGAAGAGGAAAGGTATGATCGACTTCCTTCGGTCATACCAAGACGTCTTCGCATGGTCGTATGAAGACATGCCTGGTTTGGATAACGATCTGGTTGAGCATGAGTTGCCACTCTACCCCGATGTTAAGCCAGTTAAACAGTGGTTGAGACGCCTCCGACCCAAATGGATGTTGAAGGTGAAGGAGGAGGTCATTAGGCAGTATGACGCAGGTTTCCTCATGCTATCCAAGTACCCCCAATGGCTAGCCAATATCGTCCCCGTACCAAAGAAGGATCGAAAGGTTCAAATGTGCATTGATTTCTGAAACCTCAACAGGGCGAGCCCTAAAGACGACTTTCCATTACCACACATCGACATCTTGGTCGACAACACCGCAAATCATGGAATGCTCTCATTTATGGATGGATTCTCAAGATACAATCAGATAAAGATGGCCAAGGTTGATCGAGAGAAGACAACGTTCATTACCTGTTGTCAATCTCGAGTGTGCTTTGCTTATTGGTTGGTGTTGAAAATTAATTAAAAACCAAAAATAGAATAGAACAGGGGATGAATCAGCACCACTCAGAAATCCTAGACCTGCAAGATACAGGGTCCTTTGAGCAGGTTTTGATAAGTAAGAGTTTGTCCCACAGGGAAAGGTGATCTAAGGCTCCAAGGGAGCCGTCTCTAGTAGTCCCTCCAGATCTGTCTACAGATTTGGCAATCCTAAAAGGAGGGGAGTTTGAGGTCACTTATTCTAAGTATTCTAATAACTAAATTATAGAAAGGATTGAGAGGATGGATGGAGTGTGGAAAATAATTATAAAAAGGTGAGAAATATGTTTTTGAGCCAAGATCAGAGGAGTTCTTGTAACTCAGATTTAGATTTGATGTTATAGAAATCCTGTCCAGAGGCTACATTATCACCTCTGAGGAGAAGGGATCCAACCCATCTCTACTGCCATGACTCCACCCTTAGGGCTATAACCTGTCCACTTACATGGTCACAGACTATCCCATAGGGGAGCCACTATCCAGGGATGGGTTAGAACATAACTCTTAAATCATTGCAGGTACTATTTCATCCAGGCTACCAACTCAGGATTCCATAGGGAACCTCAACCTCTAAAGTTCCATGTGTGGGGGCTAAGGCTGGAAAACCATGATAGCCCAGACACCTAGAACCAGCAAGCGATTGAGTACAACCTTCGATCCAACTGTCCATTGCTTGAGAGAGGCTACAATGGTCCAGTCACCAACCTATAATCTCTATAACCAGATCAGATCTGGGATCTGATGGCAGATCTATACAAATATGGGGGAGTCTGCTTCTGTACAATCCCTCACCAGGCTTCTACAAGCTCAGGTGAAAAGAAGAAGGATCCATCTTGGATCGGTGGATCAGAATCAGCCTAAGGCTATAATCTGTCCACTTAAATGGTCCCTGACTATCTCGGAGGTTATCCTCCTCACGGAGCCCAAGACAAAACAAGATTATTGGTGCTACCACCATGTTCACCAGGCTACCAGCTCAAGCTCCCATGGGGATTTCAGATCTAGTAGGTCCTGTGGTGGGGCTAAGGCTAGAAGACCATGAAAGCCCAGACACACAGGTTACTTGGATCTAAGTGGCCCTTAAAATCAGTCCTTAATTGCCTAGGCAATGACGGATCACAAGGCAGCAGCCTTGCACAGAGCATCTCACAAATTAACAGCAATCCCACGAAGTATAAATCCTATTACAAAACTTCCATTAATCTACCTCAAATACATATACAAAGTCATAGCCAGCAATTGTTGGACTATGGAGAGCAGAAAAGAAAAAGAAAAAGAAAAACTACTTACTACTAAAAAGAAAAGAGAAAAGAAAAGCGATCTGAGATAGGTTCCCAGATACCTAAACCTAAGCTAGGCCTGGGTATATATAGCAGTGGGGTGGCGGCGCATTAGGGTTAGGAAACCCTAATTTTAATGATCCCACGTGGCCTTCTACTGATCCTTGGATGCCTCGAGGCATGTGCATAGAGATTTAAGCATGGGAATGCGTGCCCTAATCATTGGAAGTTTCTAGAATGCCCTCTGCTAAAGAGATGGAAGTTTGGGTTCAGAGCCTCGCTAGGTAGCTGTAGTTTCCCAGACATCTTGCATGGTAGCTCATTGCTTTTTGCTAGGATGATTTGATACTGAAGCTTCAGCGATCGCGAGGTTGCCTTGGTTTGCTCTTCAGGCAGTCGCGCGGTGGAGATTTGAGCTATCGCTTAGTTGGAGTTAGTGAGGTTGAATAGAAAACACAGTCTCAAGCGTCGCGAGGTTGCAATTCAAGCAATCGCGCGGTAAATTAGTCTTCGCTGGGCAGCAACGCGAGAACTGCGCAAGCTCTTCTCTTTACTTGGACTTCGCTAGTTGCCTCGCAAGGTTCTTTTGAGTTCTGACTGCGCGAGGTTCTTTGTGTCACGCAATCTTAACCAGATGGGCTTTGCCTTCGCTAGGATTCTTTCTTTCTTGAATGGCGCGCGAACTGTGCGAGGCGTTCTTCTTCTGAAAATTGTACCCCGCGGCGACTGTGCGACAGCTGCGTGAGAAATCTTCTAAAGCTCTCTCTCCTTAGCGGTCTTGAGCGAACTTCGCGAGATTGAGAGAAGTCTGCCTTGAACTGCGTGACACTGAGAGCTGTGTTCTACCCTTGATCTTCGCAAGAGCTGTGCAGAGTTGAGTTTCTGAAGCTCCCCAGTCATTCATCTGCGCGAGAGGTTGCTTGTAAAGCCTTGGGAAGCTCAGCTAATCTGTGCGAGACTTCAAGGTGCGTTCTTACTGAGGGGCATCTGGTGCCAAAGCAGGCTCCATAACAGGATTCTTGGCCTTATTTCACTACTGATTATTTCCTGAGTAAAACACTTAAGACGAATTTATTAAGTGGCTAAGGGTCTAATCAAAGGTTAAGTTAAGGGGTGAAAAGTGGTACTTTTCAGGTCTTAACACACCCCCAAACCTAATCTTTGCTAGTCCCTTAGCAAAGCTACATTAAATCTACTCTAAAAATTAAATGCCACTTTCGTAGGGAGCACAGATACATTTAGCATATGTACCAAGCCTTTTTAACCCCTAGGTGATCCCTAGTGGAGGAGTGAAGTCTCCTAACGGTTTTCAGTGAAGACACCCACAAACTTCTTCAATGAAATAGTTAACTAAAGTGCAATGTCTTCCAATGAGCAGTTAAGGAATCAGATTTAGTCTACTAATGAATCAGCATAAAAGAAGTTTAATTCATTGGTTGTGTAGGAACTTAGACAGCATAATTGGCATGTTAGCACAGCATTTCCAAATAATTTGTTATCACAGAAAACTGCACAAATGCATGTCAGCACTGAGCTTATCCTTATGTCAGAAAATTAGGTTAAGGTCATACAGAATATATTCAAGTTCAGACCCAAAAGAAAGCTTTTCAGGGCATCCTCTCATCAAGGTTTGTTGAGGGGTTCAGTTTCTCACAGGCTCAAGAGCAGTTACATCCCCCAACTGGGTTTGTAGGCATGAGCATAGGCAGAGTTCTTAAGAGCTGACATCATTGTCAGTATCTCACCATAGATTGGATAATTCCTTATCTTCACATTACAGCTCACTCAATCTTTGGATCACAAGGGCTTTTAATTGGGTTAAAATGTGGCTTATGGAATATGGTTGAAAAGAATAGAAGGTTTGAACAGGGGTTCAAAAATTGAGAACTCAGCTTCTTGACTTCACCTTCTTGAATGCAGCTCCCTTCATCTTCTTTGAGATTTTCAGATTTGAAGTGATCAGTTTCTCTTCTTGATTTTGATTTTCCAATGAAGGTTCCTCTGGACTTCTCTCTTATTCCTCTTCATTATTATTTCTTTTGTTTCTTTTTGCTGGAGTTTTCTTCCCTTTTTTTTTTTTTTTTTTTTTTGCTTCTCATAAATGCCACCATGTCCTCAGTTACCTTTCTGCCATAATAGATGCTTCTTCTCCATTCACCTAATACTGACCATAGCTAGTCCATCTTCAACTCTTTCTCCTTTACCTTCTGAATTCTCAGAGTGAGGGTAGGTTGAATCAGGTTCATAGGTTCAGGTTCAAGTACTCAGGTGTATTTTGAAGAAATTTAGGATTTAAAGCTCAAAGGGGTATGATGGACAAGGGTAGTTGCTTTAGGATTGATCTTTTTAGGCTCAAACAGTTCAAGAGAAGGCCTTGATCCTTTCCTAGGTCTCATGAGTACTGTCAGTTGTTTCAAGTTGGAGTTACCTAACTTCTAGTGAGCACAGAGACTCAGCCAGTCCTTAGAACTAGAAGAAGTGCCTTAGTTACTCCTCAAAAAAAAAAAAAATTGTGGGCCCAATTCTCACTGGTTCTGGTCATCCTTTGAACTTTTAAGTATGTCCTCACCTTTTTCTCTCTCTACTGATTCACTAAGTGCAGATACACATGTGTTTCCTTGGTGAAATTATTATGGAAATGTGGAATATTAAAAGTCTATAGTGTTCAATGTTTGCATAAATTTTAAACTTCTTAATTTTATGATTCTTAAGTGGACAGAGGTCCATTTCCATATTGCTCAGATGGGTCTGCTGCACTTATGTTAACTATTCCATTGGTAGGGTCTGCTTGCCATACCCCCAAACCTATGAGGAGCAGTGCCCTCACTGGTTCAAGGTCTATGCACAGCAAAGTTATTGCAACATAACAGAAAAGGAAAACAAAACACAGACAAAGCAAGACAGGACAGATAGTGAAAAGTCTGAAATATTAAAACTGTACAAAATACAAGAGATCATCTGTAAAAGAAATAGAGGAAATCCTAGGTGCAATCTAATCAGAATTTGAATTAAAATTTATCCCGGCCCATCTTCCTTGCATGTTCTTGAAGGATAGCCTCTTCTTCTTTCTTCTTTCTTTCCCTCTCGGCCTTCCTCTGCTCTGGAGTTTTGGGTATGGTAGGAGCCCGGACTCTCATTTTTCTCTTCTTTGGCTCAGGAGGGATTTTCAAAGATTGTACAGTGGGTGGCTCAGGGGTTTTAGTGGGGGATTTCCCTTTGGGGCCCATCCCTTTGGAGGCATGCCCAGGCTGAGGCTAAGGTGGAATAGGAGATGATGGGGTTGGTGGAGGCGCAGGAGGGGGAACGGGCGATTTTGATGGAGCGGGCATTTGAGAGAGGAGAGGACCTTTCCCTTTTTCTGCTGGAGGGGGAGCCACAGGAGATGGAACTGGTAATTTCGCTGGAGGCACAGTAGGGCTCTTTCCTTTCACGGACTTGCTTGGTGGAGGTGCCTCCTCTGACTGGGCAGATGGTTCTTTGCCAATTTTCAAAGAGCGAGATGGGGGAGTGGTCTTCTTAGCAGCAACTTTCCGTCTTTGAGGATAGGATTGGGCGGCAGGGGCATCCGAAGGGGCAACCATACTAGGTTGGGCACTGGGATCCGTAGGTTGTGCCTCCTCAGACTCAGAATCAGACGGAAAGAGCTCAGTAGGGTCCAAACCTAGGGCAGCAACCTCCTGTCTGCGTTCTTCTTTAGAGAGGAGGCGCCCATGGGGATCATCCTGAGTGGAAGCTCGGGTGACCTTTGGAGGTGGGGATGGAGGGGCCGGCCGTTTGCCTTTTTGGGCTGCAGTGGCTCTCTTAGAAGTGGGCTTTTTGTGTGAAGGGGTGCGTTTCCTTTTTATAGCAGGAGAGGAAATAGGGGGGGCACTAATGTAGGAGCAGGAGCTACCGTAGGGATCACAGTAGGAGCAACAGGTGTTGTGGGTCTTTGCGAAGGAGCAAGCGAGGCATGGGAGGAGGAGCAGAGGAGGCTGCCGAGTGGGGGGGGAGTGGGGAGCAGTATGTAGGGGTTGTGGAAGAAGATGGGCCTTGAGGTGTGGAAGAAGATGGGGCCTCAGGGGGAGCGGTGGCGATGGGGGTGGCTTGGATAGGTTGGGACAGCAAGAAAGCAACTCTCTGCTCCAAGATTTCTATTTTCTTATTGGCCCACAAGAGATTGGTATCCGAAAGCTCCTTACTGAGACGGCTGATCTCCTGAGCATTGTTTAATTTTTTCTTCAATAACTGGTTATTCTTTTTCACCATCTTAGCATTGGCCTTTTCCATGTCAGCAGTTACTTTGTAGTAGGTTGCTGCAACCTTGTTGGCATTGGATGTCTCCAGAATGGCCTCCCATCCTTTTGAAATATCGCACAGCTGCTCGTTGTGAGCAAGCTTCAGATCACTCAGCTTCTGCAGCAAGGGGTATTCAATGGCTTGGTGGAGTTGGGTCATGCCATTGAGAACATCCCTCTTGATATAAGGATTGTCCCTCATGGCATGGAGGAGGGTGAAGTAGGGAGGGGTGTAGTAGGAGTGTATGGGCAAGATAGGGAGAAATGAAGTGGAAGGAGGAGAGGTTCTTTGGAGCCTGGGGGAAGTGGGGTTGAAGAAATGGGTTGGGTGGGCTGGGTGGAATGGTCAATGAATTTAGGAGGGGGTGGGAAAGAGGGGAATGGAAGGTAGGGGTGGGTAATGAAATGAAGGGAGGGCAGCTGATGGGGGTGGTTCAGGGGACGGGAAGAAGGGTATGGTGAAGGGTTGAAATGGAAGGGAGGGGGGTGCAAATAGGGGGGTGGGAGTGAGATAGGTGGATGGGAATGGAATGGGGTCTGTCTGGGTAGCAGTGTTGGTGAAGTGAGGAGGAGGAAGTATTAGAGGTGGGAGGATAGGGAGAGAGGGAAAAGAGTGGGCAGGTATGGTATCGGGGAGGGGGAAGGATGGAGGCGAGTCAATGGGGGTAGGGGAAATTTGTGGGAGCAGAGGGAGGGGGTTGTGTTGGGATTTGTGGGTTTGTCAATGTGTGCAGGGTGGATTGGAGGGTGTTTATGTCATTTGCATTTTGGCTTGGGTCTCCGTGGTGTTGGATAGTTGTGTTTGGAGGTCATGGATAAGGGAAAAGATGAGTAAGGGAATCGAGGTTGGATGAGGGGGTAGGAGGGTAAGAAGGAATAGGTTGGAAAGGGGAAGTGGGGGCATGATGGAAAGTGGTAGGGGGGAATGGGGGGGTCGGGTGAATGATGTGGTGAAGGGAGAGGAGACTCAGGGAGAGGGATGTCGTGGGTGAGCAAGGTATCAAGCAAACTGGTCATGAAGGCTTGATACCCAGAGGTGGTGGCTAGGTTGAAGTCCAGGTCAGGGAGAGGTGTGTCTAAGGTTGGGTCACTAAGGGGTGTGGTTGTGAGAAGGGTAGGGGTAGTGTGAGAGGTTTTCTTTTTGAGGTAGGATATCAAGGGAGGGCTATCAGGGGGAGGAGCTGGGGCTATGGGAGAGACTAGGGATGCTGATTGTGGTGGGGTGGGTGAAGGTGGAGTGGTGTCTTGGGGTCTAACACTTTCTACCCAGGTTCAAATAATGGTTAGAGGGGGAAGGGAGAAAGGAGAGCAAAGAGGAGAAGTGAAAGATGGAATGGGTGAAGAGGGGAGGAGAGAGGCCAGAGTAGTGGGTGGGGTAATTCTTTGCGAAGCGAGAGGTGTGGCTTCGCACCACCTTCTTTGGGGCAAGGGTTGTTGCCTTCTTTTTGGGGGCAGGGGTGGCCGTTGCCACAGCAGCTTCCTCTCTCTGCTCGGGAACCTCTTGAGTTTCAGTCTTCTTCCTCTTCTTCTGGGGATCCATTAAGCTTCTGCTGATCCCCCATTGTCTTTTAGCAAATGTGGTGGGAGTGAGGTCAGCAGATAACTCCCCCACAGGTATCTTGTATCCTCCCCTCAGAAGTAGTCTGGTGATGAGTCTTCCATAGGGGAGAGTGTGGCTCTTCTTTTGCAGCCCTAACTTCACCATTGTATCCTTCATGGCCTCGAAGATCAACCAGGCAGTATTGAATCCATGGCCCAGAGAGAAGGAATACAGAGCATCAGCAATTGGTGTCCTCCTTTCTTACTGATGGCCGGAGCAATAGATGTTCTTCCTCAAAACTTGATCAATGAACAGTAGTTTGGGCTCCAAATCTCTTCTTCTGATGGATTCCCCTGTGGCCTTCAAGCCTCTGTTAATGGCATGGGCAATTGTGTCAATGGGGGCACTCATAGGGGCACCATACCCACACTTTGGATCAAATCTGGCAGGGATGCCCAAGACTTCAGCGATCAGCTCCGGGTTAAACAGCATCTCAAAATTGTCAACTAATGCAAGGGGGCCTGGCTGCCCTTGTGTGTCAGGTCTGAGCCTAAGGTGCTGGTAGAAGAGTTGCACTAACCTAGGGTAGGCTAGGGCAGGAATCATTTGCAGTAAGGGGAGCAGACCAGCCTTACGCAAGAACTCTATTGCAGGTGCGGACAATGGCTCAGATTCAAAGAAGGAGATATCAAAAATGGCTTCAGGCTCTAAGGGAATGGAAAGGAGGAGCTCAGAAGGTGTAGAGTAATCAGATGTTGGTGCAACCCGCTCCGGTACCACCTCCTTCCCTTATTGCAGAGCCGTAGAGGACTTGGCTTTCTTAGGTGAAGGCTCCATAGTGGCCTTGTCCCTGGCTCTCTTCACAGATGCACTTTTAGGAGCCATCCCAATTTCCTTGGTGAGTGTGGAGTTACAAATTGGAAAGGAAATACTAGGAGCTGAGTTTAACCCTAAAAGTTAGGGTTCTATTTAATGGAACGCGCAAAGGATCTTCAGAGCTCTAAACAGGGGGCAACTAATAAGGGGAGCTTCAAGAACAAAAATCCTGAAGTTCGAACTAAACAGTGATCTAGGGATAGGGTGTGAAGGGAGAGAGGTGGAGAGGAGTGGGAGCTAGGGTTTCGCTGGTAAGAGAGGGAAGAGAAAGCAGTAAGGAAAAAGTAGCGCGGGGTGGGATTTACATATCGCGAAGCTCGGCGTGCTTTAGAAATGTCCGTTCGCTGGTTGGGAATGAATGGGTCGTGAGATTAAATGTTCCTTGAAATTGCGCGATGCAGGCCACCCAGTTCTTTGAAACTCACGACAGCACAACAAAGTAATTTCTTATGAACTGTGCGAGATGAGACCAAACTCATTGTGTAGAACCCCGCGATGGCTTAATCGAGGCAGAATTCACTCACCCCCCAGTCTGCTGTTTGACCCTTACAAAAGGGGTGGATTCTCTCACAGACTTACTTCCAGGGACACCCCTAGTCATTATAAAGCATTCACAATTCTTACACTCTCCAGGCGAGAAAATCACACGTCACGCAAAGTATTCAAATCATCATTCAATCACTTAAAATTATCACACAAGGGAAGTTGGTATCCAAGTAGGCATTAAAGCACTAAACTCAAATTCCAATAAGATTGCAAACTATTCCTACAATCTGTAGAGTACATAATATACAACGATGCACAGTTCTTATCATCAATTCAATGAAAGATCCCCTCCAGGTTCTGAGGATCCTTCACCAATCAAAAATTGGCCCTTGGGATTAACCAGCTTTGGTTGAGGGCAACCTTCCTCTTCTCTTTGTCTAGGGTGTTCAGTTGTCCCATCTGCTCCTCCATCTTCTTGATGCTCGACCATGAGAGTTCTGATCAGGCCAAAGGAACCCAAGTTTTGTAATGAAGCCAAGACTTGGTCCTCGAAAGAAGTATTTCTTGGCTGAGAAGGAGGTAAAACCAACTGATTTTGCTGCTGGTGGTGTTAGAAGGTAGACCTTGGGGCATGCCCTTGATTGAACTGCTGCTGTGGCCTTTGTGGTAAAGCCAACATCTGTTGGGGCTGCATGTAGTTATCTTGCTTCCACCTCAGATTTGGGTGGTCTCTCCATTGGTAACCAGCATTTTGGTGTTGGTATCCATATGGCTGCCTATTGTAGCCCCCAGATTGTTGCTGGCCATAAGACTAAGCAGCAGCAACATGTTCCAACATTAATTCCGGAAATTGCCCTGCAGATGGACATTCCTCCACTGTGTGCTGTGGGGACTGGCATATGAGACATGCCTCCGCCACGTGAGCAGCCCTTCTGGGTTGCATCACAGTCAACAATTTATCAAACTTCATAGAGAGGTTTGCCATCGGTAGCCGTAGGTCATCGTTCCCAGACACATCATAAATTTTTCCTTTGGACCCAGCAGCAGGCCCCACCTTTGACTCAGATTCCTGATTAGTTCTTGCTAGGGATGGCTTTTGAAAAGCATTCTCACTAATCACCTCAAACAATTACCATGCCTCCTCAGCAGTCTTGTGCATGTAGGATCCACCACAAGAGGCATCAACCATATCTCTGTTCTTCTCATCAATCCCATTATGGAAGCTTTGTACAGGCTGCCACTCAGGGATCTTGTGGTGGGGGCATTGTTTGAGCATCTCTTTAAACCTATCCCAGGACTGGTTAAAATCTTCAGTTGGGGATTGAGAAAACCCAAGAATCTCTTTCCTCAACTGGCTAGTTTTGGTCACAGGGAAGAACTTGGATAGAATCTGGTCTGCAGGTCTTTCCATGAAGCAATGCTGTTGTTGGGAAGAGTGGCCAACCAGGTACTGGCCCTATCCTTCAGAGAGAAGGGAAAGAGTCTGAGCCTAGTAGCCTCAGGTCCCAAACCAGTGATATTAAAAGTGGTGCATAAGGCCAAGAACTGGTTAATATGCTTGTAAGGGTCTTCTTTGCTAAGCCCATGGAAAGCTGGCAGTATCTGGATGATGGAAGTTTTTATCTCATAATTCCACTGAAAATCAGGGAATTGAATGCTATAGGGGGAGTTGTAGTCATCCAGAGCATTCAACTCCTTGAGGGTTCTGGGGTGTTCTTCACCCATGGTTGCTGATGCAGAGTTTCCTGTGGGCTCTCTTGTGGTGTGCCTGCCTCTTCTAAGTCTCCTCCCCCTTTCTATCTCAGGGTTTAGAGACTCTAAAGTAGGGCTGAGGGATCTCCTCCCTAGCATACAAGCACACCCACAGCAAGGAAAGCTTCTTGCAGGCACATTGCAAACAAATTTATCTAACTATTTTACAACTATGAAAGAATACATTTAAACTATCCTAGATTCTGCTGGAAAAATTGTTTAAAAAGGGAGATAGACAGAGCTTTAGAGTCAGAGAGTTTGCAAATAGAGGTAGCTATGCTCCAATTGCATTCCAACTATCCTTCACTGCTGCTGTCCAGATCTGCAAGAAAGAATTACAATTATGTCAGCAGTATCAATTATTCACATGGATAAAGAATACTAAGAATACAAAAACTAAGGGTCTACTATTAGATCATCTGTCCCCAGCAACGACGCCAAAAACTTGTTGTCAATGTCGAGTGTGCTTTGCTTATTGGTTGGCGTTGAAAATTAATTAAAACCGAAAAATAGAATAGAACAGGGGATGAATCAGCACCACTCAGAAATCCTAGACCTGCAAGATACAGGGTCCTTTGTAGCAAGTTTTGATAAGTAAGAGTTTGTCCCACAGGGAAAGGTGATCTAAGGCTCCAAGGGAGTCGTCTCTAGTAGTCCCTCCAGATCTGTCTATAGATCTTGTAGTCCTAAAAGGAGGGGAGTTTGAGGTCACTTATTCTAAGTATTCTAATAACTAAATTACAGAAAGGATTGAGAGGATGGATGGAGTGTGGAAAATAATTATAAAAAGGTGAGAAATATGTTTTTGAGCCAAGATCAGAGGAGTTCTTGTAACTCAGATTTAGATCTGATGTTATAGAAATCCTGTCCAGAGGCTACATTATCACCTCTGAGGAGAAGGGATCCAACCCATCTCTACTGCCATGACTCCACCCTTAGGGCTATAACCTGTCCACTTACATGGTCACAGACTATCCCATAGGGGATCCACAATCCAGGGATGGGTTAGAACATAACTATTAAATCATTGTAGGCACTATTTCATCTAGGCTACCAGCTCAGGATTCCATAGGGAACCTCAACCTCTAAAGTTCCATGTGTGGGGCTAAGGCTGGAAAACCATGATAGCCCAGACACCTAGAACCAGCAAGCGGTTAAGTACAACCTTCGATCCAGCTGTTCATTGCTTGAGAGAGGCTATAATGGTCCAGTCACTACCCTACAATCTCTATAATCGGATTAGATCCGGCATCTGATGGCAGATCTATACAAATATGGGGAGTCTACTTCTGTACAAACCCTCACCAGGCTTCTACAAGCTCAGGTGAAAAGAAGAAGGATCCATCTTGGATCGGTGGATCAGAATCACCCAAAGACTATAATCTGTCTACTTAAATGGTCACTGGCTATCCCAGAGGTTATCCTCCTCACGGAGCCCAAGACAAAACAAGATTATCGCTGCTACCACCATGTTCACCAGGCTACCAGCTCAAGCTCCCATGGGGATTTCAGATCTAGTAGGTCCTGTGGTGGGGCTAAGGCTGGAAGACCATGATAGCCCAGACACACAGGTTACTTGGATCTGAGTGGCCCTTAAAATCAGTCCTCCATTGCCTAGGCAATGGCGAATCGCAAGGCAGCAGCCTTGCACAGAGCATCTCACAAATTAACAGCAATCCCACGAAGTATAAATCCTATTACAAAACTTCCATTAATCTACCTCAAATACATATACAAAGTCATAGCCAGTAATTGCTGGACTATGGAGAGAAGAAAAGAAAAAGAAAAAGAAAAACTACTTACTGCTAAAAAGAAAAGAGAAAAGAAAAGCGATCTAAGATAGGTTCCCAGATACCTAAACCTAAGCTAGCCCCGGGTATATATAGCAGTGGGGTGGCGGCGCATTAGGGTTAGGAAACCCTAATTTTAATGATCCCACATGGCCTTCTACTGATCCTTGGATGCCTCGGGGCGTGTGCACAGAGATTTGAGCATGAGAATGCGTGTCCTAATCATTGGAAGTTTCTAGAATGCCCTCTGCTGAAGAGATGGATGTTTGGGTTCAGAGCCTCGCTAGGTAGTTGTAGTTTCCTAGACATCTTGCGTGGTAGCTCATTGCTCTTTGCTAGGATGATTTGATACTGAAGCTTCAACCGTCGCGAGTTTGCCTTGGTTTGCTCTTCAGGCAGTCGCGCGGTGGAGAGTTGAGCTCTCGCTGAGTTGGAGTTTGCGAGGTTGAATAGAAAACACAATCTCAAGCATCGCGAGGTTGCAATTCAAGCAGTCGCGTGGTAAATTAGTCTTCGCTGGGCAGCAGCGCGAGAACTGTGCAAGCTCTTCTCTTTACTTGGACTTCGCGAGTTGCCTCGTGAGGTTCTTTTGAGTTCTGACTGTGAGAGGTTCTTTGTCTCACTCAATCTTCATGAGATGGGCTTTTCCTTTGACAGGATTCTTTCTTTCCTGAATGGCGTGCGAACTGCGCGAGGTGTTCTTCTTCTGAAAATTGTACCCCGCGGTGACTGCGCGAGAAATCTTCTGAAGCTCTCTCTCCTCAGCTGTCTTGAGCGAACTTCGCAAGATTGAGAGAAGTCTACCTTGAACTGTGTGACACTGAGCGCTGTGTTCTACCCTTGATCTTCGCGAGAGCTACGTAGAGTTGAGTTTCTGAAGCTCCCCAGTCATTCATCTGCACAAGAGGTTGCTTGTAAAGCCTTGGGAAGCTCAGCTGATCTGCGCGAGGCTTCAAGGTGCATTCTTGCTGAGGGGCATCTGGTGCCAAAGCAGGCTCCATAACAGGATTCTTGGCCTTATTTCACTGCTGATTATTTCCTGAACAATACACTTAAGACGAGTTTATTAAGTGGCTAAGGGTCTAATCAAAGGTTAAGTTAAGGGGTGAAAAGTGGTACTTTTCAGGTCTTAACATTACCCCCTGGGGAACCTTTTGTTACAAAGTAATGCCATTCGGGCTGAAGAATGTTGGGGCAACCTATCAAAGAGCAATGACGGCCCTGTTCCACGACATGATGTACTGAGAGATCGAAGTGTATGTCGACGACATGATTGCCAAATCACCGGAAAGGGAGGACCACTTGATAAATCTTCAGAAGCTATTCGAGAGGTTGAGAAAGTACAGGTTACGGTTGAACCCCCAGAAGTGCGCCTTCGGCGCTATGTCAGGAAAATTGTTGGGCTTTATTGTCAGCAGAAGGGGGATCGAGGTCGATCCGATCAAGATCAAGGCTGTCACTGAAATGCCTCCACCGTCTACAGAGAAGGAAGCAGAGGCTTTTTAGGCAAGATCCAATACATCAACCAATTCATCACATAATTAACTCTGATATGCGCACCAATCTTCAAACTATTGGGAAAGGACTCACCGGTTGAGTGGAATGATGACTGCCAGGCTGCATTCGACAAGATTAAAGGTTACCTCCTGAAACCTTCGGTATTGGTATCGTCCGTACCTGATAGACCCCTGATAATGTACCTGTCCACGACAGAGTTTTCTATGGGCTGTGTGTTAGGACAACATGATGAGACAGGAAGAAGAGAGCAGACCATCTATTACCTAAGCAAGAAATTCACTGATTACGAGACGCGCTATTCTCATCTAGAGAAAGCATGCTTGGCACTCGTATGGGCTACTCAAAGACTTCAACACTACCTGTTATCCCAACCCATTCTACTTCCAGCACGGATGGATCCGTTGAAGTACCTATTCGAGAAACCTGCTCTCACTGGTCGAACCGCACGATGGCAACTACTTCTATCCGAATTTGACATTATTTATGTCACCCAGAAGTCGATCAAGGGGCAGGCACTCACTAATCATCTTGCTGAGAACCCTTTGCCGGACTATGAGCCTCTAAGGACCGAATTCCCTGATGAGGACATTCTGTTCATGACTGACGAGGATACAGAGGAAATTTGAGGAGCCCTGGGTAATGCACTTTGATGGAGCATCACATGTTGAGGGCCAAGGAGTTTGAGCCATTCTTATCTCACCCAGAGGATCACATATACCCATCTCAATCAAATTGAACTTCCCATGCACCAACAATATGGCCGAGTATGAGGCTTGTACAGCTGGTTTACAGGCGGCTCTTGATCTAAATATAACTCACATTAGGGTCTTTAGAGATTCGCAATTAATTATATGCCAGACCAACGGAGATTGGAAGACCAAGGATGAGAAACTGATCCCATACCATGAACATCTTGAGGATCTAATAACCTGCTTTGAGGAGGTCACCTTATCCTATGTGCCACAAGCAAAGAATCGGTTTGCTGATGCCCTGGCTGCCCTGACCTCTATGGTGGAAATTCCATAGGGAGTTCTGATGAAGCCGATCATGATAGAGAAGAGGAACGAGCCGGCTTTCTATCACCTCATCGAGACACCTACAGAGGAAGATGATGAACCACCCTGGTTCTCGGACATCAAGAATTTCCTCGAAACCCGAACTGTCCCGGATGGAACATCAAAGGTAGATTGATGCACCATCCAGCGATTGGCAACAAACTACATTATCTGCGGCAATCTCCTGTACAGACGATCTCACAAAAATATTCTACTCTGATGCCTATCCCAGGAAGAGGCGGGTGAGATCATGAAGGAGACCCATGAGGGAGTCTATGGGGCACACGCCAGTGGACACATGCTCGCCAAGAAAATCCTAAGGCAGGGATACTTTTGAACCACTTTGGAGACCGATTGCTGCAAGCACATAAAGAAGTGCTACAAATGCCAAGAGCACTCTAGTCTAATACACGCTCCGGCCATTGACTTACACAGCATGGCCACTCCTTGGCCGTCTGCCACCTGGGGTCTCGACGTCATCGGCAAAATCAATCCTAAAGCTTCCAACGGGCATCAGTTCATCCTCGTCACTGTGGAATACTTCACAAAATGGGTAGAGGCAGCCTCCTATACAAACATTAAGGCCAGTCATGTCGAGAAATTCATCAAGAATAACATCATTTGCAGATTTGGCGTACCCAAAGACATCATCACTGATAATGGCACTAATTTTGCTAATAGGCACATCCGATCCTTGTGTGAGCAGTTCCGGATCAAGCATCATTGATCATCCCCATACAGGCCACAGACGAATGGAGCTACGGAGGCAGCCAACAAAACTCTGATCTGCATCCTGGAGAAGATGGTAGTTACTTACAGAGATTGGAGTGAGCAGTTACCCTTCACACTTTGGGCCTATAGAACGTCTATCCGTACCGCGATACACCATTCTCCCTTGTGTATGGAACCGAGGCCGTGCTACCCATTGAGGTCGAAGTACCGTCGCTCCGTATCCTTTTGGAATCCCATCTACCTGAAGCTGAGAGGGAAAGAGCCAGTTTTGAACAGCTAGACTCTATTAACGAGAAAAGACTCCTAGCCCTATGCCACGCCCAGGTCTATCAGAGGAGAATTGCACGTGCTTACAACAAGCGTGTCCGCAGTCGAGACCTAAAGGTAGGAGACACTGTACTGAAGAAAATTTTCCTGTCTCTCCACGCCGATCCGAGAGGGAAGCTTAGGCCAAATTGGGAAGGACCCTATGTCGTCCGAGAGGTTTTGCCAGGATACGCCGTTCGCCTCGCCACCATGAACGGAGACCACTTTCTTGAGCCCATCAACGCTGGATACCTCCGTAAGTTCTACTCATAGGTCTTGAGACAAGGTGAGTTTTGATAAAAGTAGTTGCGTGACCGCTTAAGGACCCCATAAAAGAGGCCATCATTTCAAAGATAAGTAGCCCAAAAGAAATATTTCCTGAAAACCTTCACCTTTTTTGCTACACACATCGGGCCAATCACCATTTCTTTCATATACCCCTCCCGAAATTCCAGAAAAAGAGAAAAGGGAAAAGAGGAAAAATCCAAACCAAAAAAAAAAGAAAAGACAAAAAAGAAGAAGAGAGAAGAAGAAAAAAGCAAAAACCCCCCCCAAAAAAAAAAAAAAAAAAAAAAAGAAGAAAAAGGGAGACCAAGAAAAAGGAAAGGACTGGGGCATAAAAAGTCTTTGGAAAGAAAGAGGAGTCACCCAATCTGAAATTCACTCGAAGCTTAGATCCAAATTCCCAGAAAAACCCAACCTGTTTGAACCCCAGCCACATTACAACCCGGAAGAAAGCCCTCTTTAAGGTCCACAAGCGGTCATAACATCTACTGCATCAGAACAAACTAAGTTAACAAACCACACAGAACTTCATTCAGCCGGCTATGACGGAATCAACGTCCATGTCATGGCCTTCTGGTTCTAAAAAATAAAAATAAATAAAAAAATAAGAGAAAAAAAAGAAGAAAATTAATTTGAGTTCAAAGCAAGATGGACGTGGTGAAAACCCGAAAGGGCACCATGGGTAAAAACAGCAAACTCACGCGGACCAGGTGAAAATCGGAAAGGGCGCCTGGGGTAAGAAAGCGAACCCATGGACGTAGTGAAAACCCGAAAGGGCGCTACGTGTAAAAATAGGGATGACAGGCATGGCGAAAACCCGTCTTGGGCGCTATGAGTTAAAATGTCAAGAAAAGAGAGATCAGGAGAAGACCTGTTCTTACCCGCCTATCTCAGTTTGGACCACTTTAGCCTCTTCTTTCCTTTACTGGGCCACTCATGTTAAAGATTGGATCGGATCCCGATCAAGTATGTCGTCTCTACCGCGACGTCTGACGCATGACCAAAAGGAAAGACAGAAGACTAAACCAATCCCAGGGAAGCTGGCCTCCCCGTGTTTAAAGGAAAAAACTTGTACCGCACAAACAGGATTCGACCATGCTCAAAATAGGACACACTGGTTTCGCCTTGTAATTACCGGCACCACAAAAGATCCAAAAGGAGAAAATTTAAAAAAAGATAATAGATTTCCCTTTCCCATAAAAAGCCCCACACTGTGGAGGAGAAAATTTCAAAAAAGATAATAGATTTTCCTTTCCCATAAAAAGCCCCACACTGTGGAGGAGAAAATTTCAAAAAAGATAATAGATTTCCCTTTCCCATAAAAAGCCTCACACTGTTGAGGAGAAAATTTCAAAAAAGATAATAGATTTCCCTTTCCCATAAAAAGCCCCACACTGTGGAGGAGAAAATTAAAAAAAAAAAGATAATAGATTTCCCTTTCCCATAAAAAGCCCCACACTGTGTAGGAGAAAATTTCAAAAAAGATAATAGATTTCCCTTTCCCATAAAAAACCTAACTTTGTGGAAGAGAAAATCTTCATAAAAAGCCTTACAATGCGAAACGTGCAAAGGAAAAATCAAAAAAAAAACAAAAAAAATATATGTATGTATAGATTTCATTCCATTTCTTACAGTATCATGTACGAAGTGTCACGTCCCAAAAAGATAACGGCATAACACACTTTCTATTTTGCTGCTTTCTTTACAGATAAAAAAAAACCAAAAATATATATATCTATATATATATGACAAAAAAGAAGAAAAATAACCTAAAAAGATATCTCTGTTAGGGGGCATTCCTCCCATCCGTGTATATGATCTATGATATGTGCAGGAACAGGTCAAGAGTAGAGAGCACGCTTCAAAGATCTAATCTCTGCAAGTAGGGAGTCCTCGCGGGCATTTCGATCAGACATCCACCTACCATGAAGACTCTTCTGCCGTCTCCGTGAAGCTTCAGCTGCGCTGCGGGACTCAGTCAAAAGACCAGTCAACCGAAGAACCTCACTCTCGGCTGTAGCAGCTCTCACCTCCGCAATATCAGCTCTGGCCCTTTCTTTCTCCAAAGACTCAGTCAAAGCCAGCCTCTCCACAGAAAGAGACTCAATCCTAGCCCGAAGTATTGTTTCCTTATATGGCCAAGGCCCCGTCTCTGCCACATCTGCCAAAATCGGGCCAGGAGCAGGTAACTCCGCGGATACCAGCCAAACCTCATAATCGGAGGAGGGAACTCCCCCCCAAACCAAGCTACACATATGCGCCGATTGGCGGGTTTCCCAGAGGGCAGCTATGCGATCAAGATCACTAAGAGAACCTCGAGAGAATATCAGAGAGCACAAAGGTGGCCTTGCAGTACACGGCACATGCTGAGTATACCCGAATTGACGAAGCACCCGAGATGGGAAGTAGTATGTGCTACCAGTCAACCCCAAAAGTGTGATACCCTCACAATCTCGAGAGCGGACAATCGAAAAGGTGTCGTCCATCCAGGGAAGTTGCTAGGTTAGCTCCGCATCAGATAGCCATAGGCTCAGTTCCTCAACGCTCCCACAAGGCAGTCTGGAACTCCAGATCAGAAAGCCCCGAGGCACATCCCCTCCTATTAAGTAGAATCTCGGCACAGGCCCCATGGTAGCCAAATGCTCTCCTAACCAGATCTGAACAAGGAGCGGGCTCCCACTGAGAATCCCAACCCGGCCCGAGGCCGCAGATCCAAGCCTCGATACATCTCCGCCAGGACCAGGTGTACCAATGAGCGACCTCCCTCCAATTCGGTCAAGACATCACATAGTCCAAGGGAAAAGCTCTCACCCCCAGTGAAGAAGAGAACTTCCGGTAGCAAATAAAGGGCAAAGGCCTTTACATTGAAGGGATCTCGAATAGGCAACTTTCGAAGGCTCGAGTCACCGAAAAAGTTCTCTCAGGAATTTCACCGAACACCTGGTGGGCCCTCCGGTGAAACATTTCTCATATGCACCCTTTTTTAGGCCGAGGACCGCGTGGACCGCCTTTGCATACCCCAGATTGGGCACTACTTTGGCAAGGCCTCGATGCATCTTCAGGCCCGTGATGGAGGCTAGCTCTTCCAAGGTTGGGGTTAGCTCCCTAGACCCAAATTTAAAGACATGGGCCCTATGGTCCCACAATGCCAAAGCCGCCTGTAGTAGGTTGGGCAACAGAGGAACAGCAAGGAGAGAGGAAAGGTGGGATAACCCGAGGCAATGCAGAACAGCGAGCTCACTCTCAGCCAAGCTATCATGCCATTTTTGTAAGAAACTGGGCCCCGCTCCCAAACAGGGAAGTATACTAACCCCGGCCCCCGTCTGAGAACTTGGGCCCATTTTCAAAGGCGAGTCTATGGACGTACAAAGATGTTCTTGGAAAAATCAGTCAATGTATGGCGATGGACCCACCAGAAAAAGAGAGGAAAGGAAAAGAAAAAGGAAGGGCAAAAGGGCCAAACAAAGATAGAGGAAGAGGCAAGGGGGGGCCTGGCTCGGGTTTTAAAGAACCCGCTCGGCCCAAAATATAGCAGGCACATATATTATATATGCCAAGGCAAAATTTTGAACCACTTTGCCCGGCGTATATAATATATACGCCCGACCATTTTTTCTATGGATTGGCCAGGTGTATATAATATATACACCCGGCTTTTGTGGTCGGACATTTGCCTGGCGTATATAATATATAAGCCCAGTTTCAGGTCGGGCTCAACAAGCCCCCCCCCTCTCACATTGGCCCATTTTTGTTCCAAAGGGGGAACATGTTTATGCTTGACCCATTTCTTCATCTCAGGGCAGCCCACAGGCCCACATAATCACATACCCATGGGAAGCCCCCGGATGATGCACTGCCCGTAGGTTATATACGGAGAACCACCTGCATGGTCCACCCCATCATTGGAGGGGTGCCGACTCATTTCAAGCCAAGGAAGAAGAAACCGTAAAGGCAAAAGCAAAGAAATACCCAAATAAAACATTCATATAAACCATAAATATTATAAACCATCCAAAAAAAAGAAGCAAAAATTGTTGTTATTACATATCCCCAAATAAACCAAAGTCTAAATTGTTCTCTTATGCCAAATTTCCAGAGAATAAACTAGTCCTGGGCAGCCCCCTTCGACTTCTTCCGGCGCCGGCTTGCGCTTTGAAAGGTACGAGTCTCCCCCACCAGAGTCCACGCCTGAGAAATACGGCTGAGAAGAGAACGCGACTCCTTTTCCCGAGCACGCTGTAGGAACACACCAAAAGCCATCAGGTAGAGAAACAGGCGGAAAGTAAATAAGGAGGATAACTAGGTTGGGCCAGCATTCACTCACCACTTCGGTCTCCCTAAGCACAACAAGGTTACGATAATATTCGGCTTGACTCACTGCCGACTCATAATCCTAGCCAGTAAGAAAAAGGAGGTGTTAGTCACACAGGCCATCAACATAATTCAAAGGGAAGGAGAACAAAGCAACAAGATAGAGATTACCCCAGGAATCAGCTCAGGAGGTGGAACCTGGATGGCTTCAATTGAGATACGTGCCTTCTCGGCCACGTCGGTGCACACGCGCGACAAGAAAGCATCGTCCAAATGCCTGAAAGTCCCCTGGACCTCGGAGGGCGAACTACCAGAAGCACCAGTACTAGAGGGGTAGAGGGTCTAGCACCTGAGGCTGCACCAGAAGCACCAGCACCAGAAGGGTTGGAAGGTCCAGCACCTGCGGCATCATAAGGAGCAGCCGCCTCATCCCCTCATCTGAGTCGCCGCCCTGCTCAAACTGTAGAGAGAAACATTTTATCATTAAAGGTGGCAGGTCAATCAAAGTAACCACAAGGAAGCTGCTAAATCAAAAGGGAAAAGGGGCATTACCTGAGATCACGGCCCGCCAAAAGCTAAAAAGTTAGCACCAGGCACGAAGCGGGGCAGCAAGAAATGATAGGGCAGGGAATCGTACCACGACTGATACCCCTCGGGCAAGAAAAGGTCATCAATAGGAACCCCATGGTGAAGAAAGTGAGCAGTGAGCTCATCAATGGAGCCTTCTGGAGCTAACACATCGGCGGGAGGGGCTTGGGGCACGGCAAAGAGAGGACGATACTAATGAACCACTCTCTCCCCTAAATAGTAGGCCCTAGTCCAAGCCCCGTAGAGGAAGATGATGCGACGGTCCAGCAAAAAGCGAGAAGGACCCACTGAGGCCAAGTTCCAGAAGGGAGATCCTATGTAAGGGTCGAGAATGACGTGCAAAAGAAGAGAAAATAGGGAGGGGATACACACATTCAGTCAGAACCCACGACACACAAGAGCTGAGCTATCAAATTTATAAAAAGGGAATTGTTTTACTTGCTCTGGGATCAACATGTCAAACTGAGAGTGCAGCCCTAACTCTAAATGCTTCATACCAACGTCTCGACGGCGACCCACGTGCCAGTTACTCATGAGGGGGAACGTAGCAATTTCAGACTGAAGCAAAGGGCGACCCGGTTGGAAGTGAAGATACCCCCAGATCTGAGAAAGCAAGCAAATAAAGACAGGTATGCTATAAAAGAAAGTTGGACACACTAAAACCGAAGGATAAAATACCTCAATTGTAGGCCAGAAACTCATAATAGAGCTAGACTCCCCAAGAACGGCTCGCTTTCGGCTGGACATGAGTACATCATAGCCAGTGCCTCCCCAATCGAATCGATGCATGGTCTCCCAGTTCACCATCAGGCTGAGCAGGGACAATGAGACTCGCCCTCCGCTGGTGTTGGAGAGGAGAGTCTTGCCCAGGAGGAACAGCAAGGAGATGCGGGCCAGCATAAGTGCGCGCGCGGGCTCGATATAAATGGCCAGGTCAGGCTGGCCCTGGTCCACTAGCTCGTGAGACTCAAACTGATCAACAAGCCAGGACAGCTTGACCTCAGAACCCCGAATATTCCCAGAGGTCGGGTAGGCCCCTATCAGTCGAATCACCTCCTCCTTACCCGGTGTGCGGGTAGGTACCACGGGCACTCTCCAATACGGACCCCAGTGATCATGGACCAGTCCGCCGGTGTAATGGCCATCTTTGCCACGGCCATGTGAAATGTCATGGTCTCGGGGCGAAAATGCTCTATCAGTGCCTTTAAATAGGCCGTATCGGCCCTCACAGCGGGGCACGAAATGAAATCCCCAAAACCGGCAGCAGTGAGCAGGTCCTTCACCACTGGGGGAAGGTAAAGCACGAGGCGCTAGAGGTCAAACCAATCGCCTAGGAACATAATGTGCGGTAGAGGCTGCAAACGGAAGGTGTCAATCAGATAAGGGCAAGCCGGTATAATGAAGACATTAAAGGAAAACAAAAGCGAAAGCAGAAAAGGGGAGGGGGCTCATCTGTTTACCTGACCAACGATCCCGAAGTTGGACATATGGGTGTGCTGGCAGTAGAGGAGGCCGGTATGGGCGGCCTCGCCTTGCATTTCGTACCAAGGCTGGGAGGAGCGCTGAGACACAATGAACTGTTCCCCACGGGGACCGTAGGCCATCTCCGGCCCTTCGTGCTGATCATACCCTTCTTCACCGGACATCCTGAAAGTCTGAGGTGCATCGCCATATGAGAGGAGTGCAAAAACAAAATATATATATATATATATATATATATATATATATATATATATATATATATATATATATGTATGCACTAATCCAAAGAAAAAAAATAAAATAGAATCTCATCAAAAAAAAAAAAACAAAAAAAAAAAAAAAAACAAACAACTAATCCAAAAAAAATGTGTGTGCATGCTAAAAAAAAAAATGTGTGTGCATGAGTACTAATCCCAAAAAGAAAATGTGTGTGTGTGCATACTAACCCATCAAAAAAAATGCGTGTATGAGTACTAATCCCAAAAAAAAAATGTGTGTGTAAGTGTGTGTGTACTAATCCAAAAAAAAATGTGTGTATGCGTACTAATCCAAAAAAAAAAGTGTGTTCACTAACCCATTAACAAAAAATGCGTACGTAATAATCCAAAAAAAAAAATGTTTGTGTGTGTGTATAAATGTACTAACCCATTAACAAGCAAAAAAAAAAAAAAACAAAAAAAAAAAAAAGTGTGTATGTGTATACTAATCCACCAAACAAAAAAAAATATATATATATATATATATATACGTAAATACGCATACTAATATATGTATGCGCTAATCCAAAAAAGAGGGGAGAGGCACCAATCCATCAAATAAAATGCACTAATCCATCAAAAAAAAAAAAAGAAAAAGAAAACAACCCCACAAAAACAAAATACATGAATAATAATAGGCCTAAGGAATCAAATATTTCAAACCAAAAAAAAAAAAATAACTAAAACAAAAAGAGACAAAAAGAAATATAGGCATCACAAAGCATTTCACCATATATAAAAAAAAAAAAGAAGAAGAGAGGCAATTCAAAAGAAAAAGGAAGGATAATGGTTACCTTCAACGGAAGAGAAAAACAAAGATCGATGGAGAACGAGCACCTTTGATGCACAACCGCGACCCCCGGCAATAGAACTGAAGACAAATCAAATGAAAAAACCCTAAGGGGTTGTCCCGGACTCAAGAAGAAAGGAGGGAGGAAGATAGAATTTGAAAAGGGAGGCCCCTTTTGTGCTCGGGCTCGGGCAGTTTCGTAACTGCCAGATTTTAGCTAGGCGTATATAATATATACGCCCGACCATTTTTCGCCAGATTTTTGTCAGGCGTATACATTATATACTTTGCTTTTTAGGAGTAATTGACGACTGCGGCTGAGGGGTGAAGGATATATTTTACTTTGCTTTTTAGTTTAGATTTATTTGCTTTATAAACATCTCTAAGTTTTAATTTGAATTGATGACTTAGATTAGAATTTACAGATTAGTGTAACGGTTTTACTTTTCTATCTTCAGTTTTCTAACATTTGATTGACGCCCATATTTTCGGATGCGATTGATTAGATTAAATCTGTATTGATAGGATCTGAGACTTGATTGACGCCTAATGCTAGGTGAATATAAATATAGTGTAATGGTACTATTTAAATTTATAAATATCAGATAGCTGAGGATTAAGATTGACGACCTTAATCAGAAGGAGGATTTGGATTTATTTTTTGCACTTTAGAAAAAAAAACCACTCTTTCGTTCATATTTCTTCAGTAGATTACATCTTAAAGATAAATAGAAGTTTTTAAAGATAGGAATTTGAATAAAAGATAAAACTAAAAAAATAATTAGATAACAAACTTTCTCGTGGGAACGATCCTATGCTAGTACTATAATTTCTATTGTGCTCTTGCAATAAGTTAATACTTGAATTTAACATAAAATAAACACGTAATAAAAGTCGAGTCAAGTTTTTGACGCCGTTGCTGGGGAAGCAGAATTTATCTAATTCCTTCAAGTTTTTATCTAATAATTTTATTCTTTTAGAAACAGATATTTATCTTTTTCTTTTTATATTTTTTTATATTTTTATTTTTCTTTGATCACTTCTTAATCTTTTTGCGGGTTTATTTGGTCTAGGCAAATCAAGGTTCCAACTTCTCCTGATCATAGATGCAAGAGACCCAGAGTTGTTCTCTCTCCCTGCTCTTCTAAAATAAAAATCATATAAATTCTATATAAAAAGAAAAAAGAGATTTATTTTCTGGTGTATGCATCATACCCGCTCTAGCAGACTAGATTCTTTCGAATACGACCCAGAAATTGAGCGGACTCTCTTGCGTAGACTCGCGTTAAACCAATCTTTTGCAAGAGACTCTCAACCCATGGCTGACAAACTTTCAATCAAGCACATTTCAGCCTAATAGCTTTGACCGAGCCGTCTTGTATAGTTATACCAGAGGCAGCTGAAGGTCGAAACTATGACTTCAAGACCCACACACTCCAAACTCTACCAACTTTTTATGGGCTTGATAGAGAAGATCCCTACCAATACTTGAGGGACTTCATAGAAATATGCACAATGCTACAGACCACGACCAGTAAAGAAACTATAAGACTACGTCTGTTTCCTTTCTCTCTTAAAGATAGGGCGAAGGCATGGTTAGTCTTACTACCTACTAGGAGTATAACCATGTGGGAAGATTTACCGTCCAAATTTTTGGGCGAATACTTTCCAATTGGTAGAACAAACCAAATTCGCCAAGCAATTCAAGGCTTCAGGTAAAAACTTGGAGAATTATTTCACAAGAGTTGGCAACAGATGAAGGATTTGCTACGAAAGTGCCCTCATCACGAGATTCCGAATTGGTCTATAGCACAGAGCTTTTACCAAGGATTGACTGAGACTAACAAGTCTACAATCGATGTCGTAAGCGGAGGAGCCTTCACAGCTCAAAATGGCTAGCAGACCTGCAATTTATTTTATAAACTGGCCAACACTTCAAAGAAAAAATTGTCTTTGCTGGAGACTGATCCAGAGATTGCTCGCCATACCCCACTTGCAAGAGGGGGGTGTATGAGATCAATAAAGAAAAAGTGAAAACTGAGGACGACATGAGTGTAAAAGTTTTAGCTCTTGAGCAAAAAATTGCCACACACATGAATTCCAACCCTAACACTCTAGAAAGGTCTACGATAAACGACTCTAATTGCCAGACTCACACATATACTGAAAACTCTGTTGTGCCACAATACTAAGAGGTGGTGGAAACTGAACAAGCAATGGCTTTTTAGAGGGGAGATTATGGGAATTCCTACAACCCGTCGTGGAGATACCACTCGGGATTTAACTACGATTCTATGGTGGGAGGACAACTAGCACCAATAGTTGGGCAACCCCAATTTCCCCAGACCCAAGTTTTCCACCAATGACCTCAAATTCAGGCAGCACAACCCCAAATTGGACAACGGAGCAACATGCCTGATGCTACCATTATCCAAATCCTTCAGGATTTGCAACAACAGTGACATTAGCATGCGAGGGATTTGCACCAACTTATTCAATTCTCTCAGACCCTTCACTCACACACTCAGTCCATCACAAAGCTAGAGAGCTAGATAGGTCATCTAGCCTCGCAGGTGGCAAGGAGAGAAAATGGACAATTACCCACACAGCCTGTAAACAATCCTAGAGGCCAAAACTTCTAGGGGAGACAGCTGCTCCCCATAATACAACTTAAAACCCTCTTGGATCGTCGAGCTACTGACTCATCTGTAGCACCAATTGTAAATTTTATAAACTATTTTATTTTGTTTCTTTTCTTTTCCTTTAGAGTACCATATTGCGACCTAAAATCATTGAAAAACAAATGAATGTTTGTAATATATACTATGTATTATAACGAACAATCGTATGGATTTACGATTGATCGTGATTGTATTTAAAAAAAAAGGAATGCAGCAATTGTGATTCTTTAACTCAGTGACTGCTAGAGTCAACTTACGACTCTAGGTTAAAGAGAGTAATGAGCGGCTTAACAGGTCATCACTGAAAACAGGACCCATATATTCTTAACAGAGGATATGTCGGTCCCATTTTCAAAATCCTTCAATTTTATCCTTTTCCTCTCCGTTCTTCCCTCTCTTGTTCAAATACCCAGAATCTCAACCATTCTGATAACCACTCTAGCCATATATTCTTCAAGTTCTTCTATCTTCTATTCATTCTAAGAAAACCCCAAGAAAAAAAATTCTAACGCATATTTTTGGAATTAGGGTTTTATTCATCATTAAGGTAAGGGAATGATTTTTGATGGAAAAGCATTTGCATGGATTGTTTATTCAAAACGGGGTTCTGAAACTTTAATTAACATTGGTTGATTAACTTTTGCAGATAAAAATAGAATGACGAACGAACAAGGGAAAAGACAGAGAGAAGAAGAAGAAGAAGAAGATAAAGGTAATACTTCTGATAACGTTGCAATCATTCAACATATTGCACGGTCTACTACCATAAAAGCTAAATCAAAAGCAACTGATCATCCTCAAAAGAAGACCAAGTCTTTAGGGGTTGTTATCCAAGAAGGTCCCACAGATACACCTGAGAGGAATCCCGTGTCTGTCTTAAAAAAAGGACCCAAAATAGACAAATGCAAAAAGCCAACATCCTCTGAAACACCAGTAGATAAACTCCCTACTACAACAATGCGACACACCATGGGAGCTGAGATTGCAGTTGACACTAATGCCTTAGACAAATTAGAGATGGGAGGAGAAGCAATAAGATATTTTAAGGATGTCGGGCTAAACTTTTTTCTAGAGCCAGAAGTCACACCGGTCTATCCTAGATTGGTGCGACTCTTTTATAAAAATATGACTAAAAGTTCCTAAGGATCATCCTTAATCATCTCCACTAGTATAGATGGACTGCCGATCGAGATTACAAATGAAATGATTGCTCGGGTGATGCATGCTCCTTTGGAAATCCCACAATTATCACGTGATAACTCAGAGGCCAATCTATTAAGAATGCCACCCGAGACCCTCCCCTATTTCACTGATATGGCAACATAACTATTAGGAGAACCCCCACAAGATAAGTCTTTTTTCCTTAGAAAAGACTTGGAAGCAAGGAGTTTGTCCCTTCACTTCTTTGATGTGTTGATACATAAGATCATTCACCCCACCGGGCAGGATCTCATAGAAGAACACTCTTGGCCAAGGTATTGCACCTTATGGCAAATCGCTACTGGTTGAATATACCCTCATATCTTCTTGAAGTCACCATGGCCGTAAGGGAGAAATTAGGTTAAGAAAAATACCAAACGAAGAAGCTAGCTTTGCCATTTGGAGGTCTTATAACCAATCAACTGATGAATGTGGGTTACAGTATCAATCCCACTGAGAAAGCCTTACCAAGACCAAAAGAAGGCGTAACGGTCCAGTCCTATAGGAGAAGTTTAAATTCTTCAAATAAGAAGAAAATACCACTAGCGCCTCGGACCAAAAATGCCCCCTCTGTCACAATAGGCCCATCAATTCCCAAGGAAAGAGAAGAAAATATCATAGAACAGACAATTGGAACAGTGGTAATGAAAGAAGGTGAGAGTACTTCTACTCCACCACCTGAGAAGGAAAAAAAGGGATTCTCTAATTCAAGAAAGAATATTCACGGAGAGAATGCCAATCATAGACCAAGCTAGTTTGTACGACCCCACTTTGGACTCTCCAACAGGGATTGTTTTGCCCACTTCAACAGAGGCAACGACATTGCCTAGTACTGTAGAGCCTCAGAGCGAGGAACAACTTGTTGAGTTGGTTACTTCTAGCCAAGACACAGAACAGGTGGAATCTGTTATCCCACCAACAGTCTCAGATGTTGCAGGAATCGAGCCAATAAATCCTAATAATGCACAGGAAAAAGAAATTCTGGCACCAAAAGAAATACACACAGTTCAAACTCCTATGTGACAAACTATGAGAGCAAGCCAAGGAATCGTAGTTCCATCCCTGGTTGATTCTATGATTACCACCACCACAGTGACAGCATCCCAAGAATGAAGGTTATACATCAAAGCCCCAAGAGAGAGCTTTAACACACTCTTACATCAGACAATGACAGTACCAGAACCTACTTCAACAGTCCCAATAACTGAACAAACTTATTTGGAGAGGAGACTAAAAGAAGTAGAGTATTGGCAAATTTTAAATGCTCAATTGCCAGATGTTGTAAAGAGAATGATGGAAGAAATCCAAGTATTGAGAAATAGATTATGATATAACATGCCTATTGCAGAGCAAAAATAAGAAATGATTGCAAACATAAAACAGAAAGCAATCAAGGAATGTCGTGGGTATTGGATAGTAGAAACAAATAAGAGAATCCAAGAAGAAAATGCAGCACTCAGAAACCAAGTAGCACAAATACAGGAAGAAAATAGGATACTGAAAGAAAATCATCAAGGATGGGAAAGAAAGGAAAAAGAATATTAGGATAAAATTCTTCAGCTAACAGAGCAAGTGACAGAATTCATTGGCAACCCAGACGCTTGGGAAATAGCAAGAGAAAAAGCCCATCAAGATTATGAACAGAGCCTAAACAACTTAAGAGAAGAGAAGACTCAAGAACTCATTGTAGCTCAGGGGAAATTCCTTAAACTCCAAGAGGAAAAGAAGTCCCTGATGCTCATTTGTGTTGAGAAAAAGGGCAAGATTGAGTCACTCATGAAAAACTTTTGGACCATAGTAACAACAGAGAAGGCTATTTCTAATAAACTAAGGATGGAAAATGATGAAAAGTATGCTATAATTTGCCAACTTCAACACAAACAGACCATGCTAGAAGCAGAACTGTAGGCCTTGAAAGCTACATATGAGCCAGAAGAAATAGAAAAGGGAAACATAGAAGCACCACCTAAGGAGGAAGTAGAGCTAGAACAAGAAAACGACTCTGATTGTGGCACTGTCTACCTTTGGCCCTTACAATTTCTGAGAGTTTAGAATGTAAAAGAAGGGGAGAAGAGGGAGTGAAAGAAGTATATGCTTAACAGATGAAGGATCTGCTGAAAAGGGTACTACTAAAAAAGATATACAATTATATGAAAAAATGAGAAAAAGAAGAAATCGTAAAATACGATTTTGTGAAATTGGGATTACAAAAAATAATAGAACAGAAAAATGGGAAGAAGATATAAAAAATACGGATACTTGCTGAAGTTGAAAAATAGAAGAAAAAGAAGAAAAAGAAAAAGAAGAGCAAAATTCTCAGAAAACTTTTGATTCCTATTTACCTTCTTTTTTTGAAACCTTCTGAAAATCCAAAACCCCATTACAAGCTGAAGGAAAGACCTTTGAGATTTACGATTTACAAAATATGAGTCTAGTAGAGATATATAAATTAGATACTATGAATAAATAAAGAAGTTATATAAACCGAATTGATTATCCTTTCTATGAGATTTCTCTGCTTAGTAATTATCAGATTTTTACGTATATATCTACATTATTGTGAGAACCCAAGATTTTAATTATTTTTTAGAGTATGCCAATAAGTGAGAGTTTGAATGAAAATATTTTCTAAAAACTGTAGTTTAGAAAAGTCTATGATGAATAAACTCTTCACTGATATGCATACACTCCACACTACACCAAATTGAAATTATTGAGTTCTGATAAAGGATAATTACGATGATGGGAAGCTAAGGATAAAAGATTTGAAATTTTTTGAAATACTAACAAACATATAATGATTGACTGAGTATTTAGTATATAAAAATTTATTATTAGTTTTAAAAAATATTTTGAGAAAGTCCAAAAATATTTGAAGTTTGTGGGTAACTTCACTGAAAACCTTCAGGAGACTACAACTCCTCCCCTAGGGATCACCTAAGGGTTTCAAGGCTTGTTGCATCTGCTAAATGCAATCGTGCTCCCTACGAAAGTGGCATTTAAATTTATAGTTTTAAATATTTTATGTTTCATTGTTTGCTAGGGACTAGCAAAACTTAAGTTTGGGGGTGTGATCAGTCACATAATTTATCATTTTATTACCCTTAACTTAGTGATGCTAGGCTTTAGTTTGATACTAATGAGATACTGACCTGCAGATATTAAAACTAGACGGTAAAACAGAGCCTAAGTGATAATATTCATCAAAGTGAACTTATAAAGTAGTAAGAATGACGATTGAGCATACAATAACGATTCGCCAAGAGTTTAAAGATAGAAAATCATACTTTACGATTTGGCACTAATGCTAAAGACAAACAAAGAAAGAAATGTAAGAAACCATACTTTTACGATTCTTCAAAAGATGATTATTCTGGAAGCGTCAAAAGAAGAATAGTACTGAATCGTCGTAAATAGTAAATTGTCCAGTATGAAAGTCATGAAAGAAGAGAAAATCATGATTTATGAGTTACCAGAAAAAGAAATATTATCTGAAATAAAGCTTTCCTACTTGCTGTTGCTGCTGATCACAGGCATAGTACACCGTCATGAATAGAATTAGAAGATCTCTATAACTAGAAGTTCAGCTGACTACGGATCTGAGAAGATTGATGAAGATATACTCAGAAGGACTCTGCTACTGTGAAATATAAAGAAAGTTCTAAAAGCACATCAACTAAAGGAAGCAAGGACAGATAAAATTAGGAATTACAGTTATATTAGAAAACTTGTATCTTTAGTAGTTTATTTTATTAGAACTTATTTTATTAGAACTAGATCTTTATAAACTGACTCCTTATGATCTATAAATAAGAGAGCTCGCCATAGGAACAAGCATCGAAGAATTTCAGCATTAATGGACGCCTGAGGTTGGATTTTCTTCCGATCAAAGTAGTGTAAAATAGTCATAATAGATTAGATATCAGAGGTTTCTCAAGAGCAATTGATGACTGTGATTGAGTGCTAAAGATTAGTGTAGATATTTGTAATTTCTCAGGAGCAATTGATTACTGCAACTAAGGGGTGAAGGATATATTTTACTTTGCTTTTTAGTTGAGATTTATTTTCTTTATAAACATCTCCAAGTTTTGATTTGAATTGATGACTCATGATAGAATTTGTAGATTAGTGTAACGGTTTTACTTTTCCATCTTTAGTTTTCTAAGGTCTAATTGTCCCCAAGTTGTAGGAAGTTGTTGATTAGATTAAATCTGTATTGGTAGGATCTTAGACTTGATTGACGTCCAATGCTTGGAGACTAGGAATATAGTGTAATGGTACTATTTAAATTTATAAATATCCGATAGCTGAAGATTAAGATTGACGACCTTAATCTGAAGGAGGATTAGGATTTATTTTATGCACTTTAAAATAAATAACCATTCTTTTATTCATATTTCTCTAGTAGAATAGATTTTAAAGATAAATAGAAGTTTTTAAAGATAAGGATATGAATAAAAGATAAAACTAAAGAAATAATTAGATAACAAACTTTCTCATGGGAACGATCCTATGCTAGTACTATAATTTCCATTGTGCTCTTGCAATAGGTTAAGACTTGAATTTAATATAAAATATACATGTAATAAAAGTTGAGTCAAAAGCCGATCCAGTTTTTAGCGCCACTGCCGAGGAAGCGGAATTGATCTAATTCGATCTTGTTTTTTTTTTTTTTTTTTTTTAAAACAATATTTATCTTTCTCTTTTTGTACTTCTTTATATTTTTCTTTTATCTCTTCTTAATCTTTTGCAAGTTTATTCGGGGCAGTGAACCAAAAGATTCCAACTTCTACCGGCCACGGAATTTAGAAGCTCAGATTAGTTTCTCTCCCTACTTGCTAAAAGAAATAGAAAATATTGAAAACAAAAATAAACGCAATAACTGTTTTAACCAAAACTGTCTTATTGTTAAAACAATTCATTACAACGGGTAGCGGTCAGAATATGACTAAGACCATGGGGGAATACTATGCATTGACACCTCGTACATTGCCCCCATGTATTCAAGCCCCTACTACCGATTATAGGACTTTTGAAATTATTCCCAATACACCTCAAAAATTGCCGACCTTTCATGGGCTAATGGATGAAGATCCGTATTTGCATTTAAATAAGTTCATAAAAGTATGCACTGTCATTTGAATTAAGAACTTGACAGTAGAATATACTCGCTCGAGGCTGTTTGCATATTCCCTCAAAGATAAAGCAAAGCAGTGGATAAATGTTGATTACTTTGTGCTGATAGATTTTTATTATAAAAATGGTTGGAAAATATAGCAGAAAATAAAATAAAATGTAATGGAATGGATTTCAGCACAAAAATACAGCCTGCAAGATACAGGGCTGTTGTAGCAAGTTTTAAAGTAAGGATTAGTCCACAGGGAAATGTGATCTGAATCTTGGTAAATCTCCATATCTGCTATAGATCTGGAAACCTATTCCTATTCTAACCTAAAATTATGGAAAAACAGGAAGAGAGATATAGTTTGGGTGTCACTTTAAGCTAAAAACAGCAGGAAATTATATCTAATTATAAAATGCTAAACCAGAGATGAGCAAAAGAAAGACTTGAAGAAGAGAGCAAAAGTTCTGGTAAAATAAAATTCAAATATGGAGAATGAACAACTAGAGAATAGTTTCACTGTAAAAATGATTTGCAACATAGTAAAGTAAAAGATGGACATCCAACAATCCTTCATTTGGTTACAAGCACAAATATAAGGTAGAAGGATCCAAATCCTCCCTTATATATGGACTAGTCCTAGGGCTATACTTTGTCCACTTGAATGGTCACAAAGTATCCCATGGATATAATCCAGTCATAAGGGGAAAAAATAGAATAATAAAATTACTACAAATGCTATGGATGCAAGGCTACAAGTTCAGGCATCCATAGGTGCATAAAATCTAATAAATCGATTGAAAACTAATAGATCTACAAATTAAATTAGCATTAGAACTAGTCATTCATTGATCCATAAGAAGTAACAACAAATTGACTCTTAGATTTATAGTCTCTGCAAATTTCCACTCTTCATACAATGCTCCCACAAATCAAATTATAGCTCAGCTATTACCCTAGCTGCTACAAAGATTTAGCCAAGCATGGCTAGGCTAAGGAGAGAATAGAGGAAGAAGAAGAAGAATAGAAAAGGCCGGAAAAACAATTTGAAATTGCTTCAAACTCTGGATGATTCTCCTCTATTGTATTCCCCCCTATTAATACAAATTCCCAAGTGCCTCAGATCTGTTTTGACCAATCAGAGAAGAGAGGAATTGATTCTGTTATTAGACTTGTTGAGGTGGCTGCATTTCCTCTAAGAATTCCCAAAATCTAGTTAAGCACACATGAGGCACTTAGGCAATTCTCCTTTGTGCAGTTTTCATTCCAAAAATGTCTTCCCAGGCGGTCAGACACCCTCTGGACACGTGCATTGAATCATTGAATGACTAGCATTCTCAGTCGAAAGGTGGAAACACCAGAATTCGCATCTCGAGAGGTTCAAAGTACCTCTCGACAAGTTCTCGACAATTCACAGCTCCTAGGGATACATTTCGACAGGTTAAAGGATTTTCTCGATAGGTTCATTGCTTCAGAAATTTCATTTCGCAAAGTTCACATAGCTGCTTGACAGGATTGCACCAAGTTCTCGATAGGTTCATTTTGTAGCTTCCAACTTCGCGAGGCTTGTTGTGCTTCAGGTAACTTCTCGACAAGTTGAAGTGTGCAAGTCGATAGGTTTGGGGGACTTCTCAATAAGTTGACTTTGAGTGCAAGCAACCACTCGACAGGTTACTTTCAGCCCTCTATACTGCTCGACAGGTTACTCTCTTCAGCAATGATCCACTCGAATGCATCTTCTCTTCAGCAATCTTGCACTTGGCAGGTTTAGTGAACTGCTTGAATTAACTTGTAGCTTCAGCTCTCAGGTCTCCAACTCGAGAGGATCAATGAACTGCTTGAGTAGTTTTAATTTATACCCTCTGGTTTACTCGAGTGGTCTATTTTTCAGCATGCACAGCACGAGTGGATGAGTTATAGGCTTCAGCAACTGCTCAACAGGTTTATTCAACTACTCAAAACCATATTTTTTGAACTTTTATTGCTTATGTCAGTCTGTGATAGCTCTCTGTTATGCTTGGTTGTCTTCATCAGTCCAAGGTTGACTCGGACCTCTCTCTTATTGACCTTGGCTATATAGTTTTCTGCACTGTGCTATAAATTATTGCTAACTACAAAACAATACTCAAAACACTTTATTAATCAGCTCCAAGGTCTATCAAAGGTTAGGTTAGGAGGTTAAAAATGGGATTTTTCATTGATTAACACACCCCCAAACCTAATCTTTGCTAGTCCTCGAGCAAAGAAAAAATTAAAACAATTATACAAAGCGGTAAATGCCACTTTTGTAGGGAGCACAGATGCATTTAGCCTACGTATCAAGCCTTTTAAAGCCCTAGGTGATCTCTAGTGGAGGAGTGAAGTCTCCTTAGGGTTTTAGTTAAGGTACCCACAAACTTCTCAATAAAACAGTTAATGTCAGTGCAACATTTCAAAACAGAGTTCAAACAAATAAAATTCATTCCACACCTTATTTATTTTTATTTTTTTACAGGAGTCACAGCAGTAAAAGTAATATTTTAGTACTAAAATCAAGTTTAAAATCCTACACAATCAATCAACTCATGTCAAGGGTGTTGTGTGTGGAAATTAGTGCAAAGCTTATCATTAATTTGAGAATTCTATTTGGATAAGGCCCCCAACAAATTTAATTTTAGACCAAAATCTCACCAGGGCTGTCACTCAAAATAAATATGAAAGGTATATCATTTCACTCCAGCTTAAGAATAGTTACAATCCTCAGATAGGACTGTAAGCATGAGCATAGGCAGTGCTACTAATTCCTGAAATTTTCTAGCTCTTTTTACCATAGATTACACAGCTCCTCATCTCCACATGATAGCTCAAGCATCTTTAGATCAGTAAGGTCTTTTTATTCGGTTGTAATGTGACTTATGGTAGAGGTTTTAAAAGAATAAAGGGGAATAAAGGATTCAAAATTATGAAATCAACCAAGGTAAGGAGATGATTCATGTCTTCACCTTCTTTATTTTAGCACAACTTTATCTTCTTTTTGAATATTCAGAGTCAAAGTGGCCAGCTTCTTCTCTTCTTTTCAAATTCTCCAATGAAGTACTTTCTTGATTTCTCTTTCTCCTTATGTATTGATTTGTTTTTCTATTTTTTCTCTTTTTTTCTTTTTTTTTTATATGGGCTGGAATGTCACAGCTACACAACTGACACACTACTGTTTTCAAATGTATTCTCTTTTCCATTCACCAAACTGTAAACCCAACTCTTCTTTCTTCAGCATCATCTCCTTAACCTTCTGAAATCTCAGAGTGAGGGTCATGCTGAATTAAAATAATGAGGTTGAGGTTCAAGTATTCTGGTTTTTTATCAAAGAAAATAGAATTTTTAAGGCTCAAATGGTGTGTATCAACTTGGAGTGTCATGAGTACTGCCAGTCTGTTTTAACTTGGACTGCACAACTTCTAGTGCAAAAGAGTAGGTTCAATCAGTCCTTAGAGCAAAAAAATTGCCAAGCACTCTTCAAAGAATTTTTCACAGGCCCAAATCTCACTGGGTATGGTCTTCTATAAAATTCCTGGGGTATATCCTCACAATTTTCTCTCTTTTCTGGTTCACTAAGTATCAACTGTGAAAAATTTCATGCCATTTGCTTCATGAAAATGTTAGAGCTTCAACAGATTTCAGTTTAAATTTTTTTTTAATTTCCTCTTTTTTTTTTTTTTTAAAATTAGGTGGGAACTCACTTTATTTGAAAATTTTTAATCCAATGCTGCTGTACTAGCATTAACTATTCCATTGGCATACCTTGCTATAACCCCAATCCTAAATTAAACTGTGTCCTCACTGTTTCAGAAATAAGTCATGTAGGAGCAGCAGGGTGAATAAGGACATGGCAAATTAAAATTAAAATGAAACAAGGAAACACAAAGAAAAATGGCTCACAACAAGAAATTTCATTAATAAGAACAATATACAATAGTGACAAAACAAAACAGACTACAAAGAGTACAAAAGCAAAGAAATGAAACTACAAAAATCTACGGAGAACAAAAAATAAGTATAGGTTCTAAGTACAACTAACAACACTAGAGCCTAAAGCTAATCTGAATTAGAGTCTGAGCTAAGTACAAAGTCAAATTTTGAAGCATATTTTTCCTCATATTAATTCTTCTTCTTCATAGTTGGGCCTTGAGCAGCACCAGCCTTTGTCCTTTTGGCAGCTGGTTTCATCGGCATGGTGCTGCCTTTTTTTTGGGAGGGCTCCTTGATGGACACTCCTGCTGATGAGGGTAGATGCATTATTGATATGGTTGATTGGAGGGTGTCTACAAGATTTGCCAACTGCTCTGATTTCTCCTTGTATATTTGGTATAAATTTAAAGCTTGCGTCAACACTTGCTGCAACTTCCTCTTTTCAACTCTATGATCCAACTGCAACTAGGAAATCTTAGCTAATAATGGCTGCTTCACCATGGTGTTGAGCTCAGCCATCCCTGTCCTTACATCCCTCCTGATATAAGGGTTAGCAACCATAGCTCGGGTGAGGGTGAAAAATGATGGCATGGGATTGGAGGAAGCAAGAACAATGGTCCTTTCAGTAGGGTCCTCAAAGTAAGGGTAGGGAGTGGCTAAGGATGATGGGATAGATGATGGAGGTGGAAGGGTGGATGTCAGCTCTGCTTCCACAAGATCAGTTTGGGTGGAAGAATAGGTAGTGGAAGGTAGGATAGGGAGCAGGACTTCTGGTTCAGGGTCTGTTTGAGTGGAAGTAGAGGTGAAAGCATAGGGTAGTAGTTCCTCTACCTCAGGATCAGTCTGTGTGGAGGTAGACATATAGGTGGGTGGGATAGGAACTAGCTCATCAGACTCAAACTGTGTCTAAGTGGTAG
Organism: Chloranthus sessilifolius; assembly: GCA_021018995.1. Classification (NCBI taxonomy): domain Eukaryota; kingdom Viridiplantae; phylum Streptophyta; class Magnoliopsida; order Chloranthales; family Chloranthaceae; genus Chloranthus; species Chloranthus sessilifolius. Next base: position 50,062,041 of record CM037596.1, read on the forward strand.
CAGTGGTAGTAGTCAGAGAAATGGAAGGCTGAGGAGAAGGATGGGGTGAGCATACAGGAATGGGTGAAGGGATAAGGGGTTGGGTGGTTGGAGTAGATCAGAGTAAAGTGGATTGAATGGAATGAAGCCAGGTTTTCATGACAGATTGGCTCTCAGTGTTGGTATGGAGCTGAGATTGGATAGATGTGAGGAGGGAAAGGATTTGGGTAAGTGAATTAAGTAGGGATTGGGTAACAGGCTAGGTAGGAGGAATAGGAATAAAGGGTGAGGTAGTGGCAAGTTGGAAATGGTTAGGCAGTGGAGAATCAGGAAGGGGGGTATACTCATGTCTAATATCCTCCACAATGGAGTCAATTAAGGTACAGTACCCCTCAGTGGTAAAGCGCTCCAGGTCATTGGTGGTAGTTTGTTCAATGTTAGTGGCTAGAGGCTCACTATCATCATATGTGAATGGGGAAGGTGGATCCAAGGTAGGACTGTGTATATGGTCAAGAACTGGAATGGAGACTATGGGTGATGTGAGATCTCCTTTGGTATTTTCTTTTTAATGTGGGAGTGGGTAGAGGCAATGGAAATATGGAAGCATAAGGAGCTGACATAGGTGTGGTTGAAGTAATTGTGGAAGGTGTGGATGTGGCTCTGAGAGCCACGAGTATAGGCATGGAAGTTATGGAGGATGATGGAATGGATGAGGTGATGGTGGCTGGCACCTGACTCATAGTGGTGAAAGCTGAGGTCACACTTGCAATAGGGATGGTAGCTAATATACCCCCAGACCCCTTTTTCTTCTTCCCCATTAAAGTCATGCTTATGGTCCATAACTTCTTTCCAAACACAGCATGTGGCAACTCAACACTTGGCTCTTCTGCCTTCCATACATACTTCCCTCTCTTTGGCAAAGCGGTAATGATTCTGTTGTTTGGTAAACCTAGCACAATCTATGTCTTCTTTATTTTTTCATGCACATCAACCATCCCCTTAAAGATCAACTCAGTGCCATTGACAAATTGTCCCTTGGAGAAAAAATAGAGGGCATCCACAATAGGGGGCCTTCTTTCCAGCTGATGCCCACTCACAAACACATTTTTCCTCAGCAAAGTATCCATGAATAATAGATTAGGGTCCAAATCTCTTCTCAACAATGATTCTCCAGATCCCACTATCCCTTTAGTTAAGTGATGGGCCATATCTCGAAATGAGGCACTGATAGGAGGCCCTAAACCACAAGAGGGATCATACTAGAATGGAATCCCCAGTACTAGTGCTATATCCCTAAAATCCACAACTGTCTCCCAATCATCAATTAATACCACAAACACTGGATCCTATGCTCCAACAGTTTCTTTCACTCTTATGTTTTGATACCAGAGTTTCACCAACCTGGGATAAAAAACCTCATCTAATGGGGTCAAAATGGGTCCCAAAGATGCCTTAGCCAATAGGTCATAGTGTCACTGCTTCCCTCTATCTGAGTGAAATAAGGTATATCAAAAGCAGTCTCAAATAGCATACTCAAAGCATCCACAAACTCATTAGGAGTTGTGAGAGGGTCAAACTCAGGCACAAGCTCAAGTACGTCCTCACTGATATTCTCAGTGGTCTTTGCCTTTTTAGATTTCTGAGATTTATTGGGTGCCATACTCAACTTCCTTTTTGCAGGTGGGTGTAGACACCCCCATTTTGCCCCCTCGAAATATATGAAGCTGTTCGATCAACCTTTGACCTCAACCCTAATGTGGGACCATATACTGAAACAATAGTATATGGCTAGACACAGGCTGAAACTATAGCTCTGTGGCTCAGGCCCCCTTTAACCCTAAAATGGGAACCATGCACTAAAATAATAGTATGTGGCTGAACACAGGCTGAAATAATAGCTCTGCGGCTTAGGTCCTAACATAGGAAGACTATATACTGAAACAATAGTATATAGTCAGAAAGTAGACTGAAATAATAGTCTTGCATTTTAAACCCTTTAACCCTAAATTGGGAACCATGCACTGAAACAATAGTACATGACTGAACACAGGCTGAAGGAATAGCTCTGTGGCTCAGGTCTTAATGTAGGAAGACTATATACTGAAATAATAGTATATAGTCCGAATGCAGACTGAAACAATAGTTTGCATTTCAGATCCTTTAACCCTAAATTGGGAACCATGCACTAAAACAATAGTACATGGCTTAACACAGGCTGAAGCAATAGCTTTGTGGCTCAGGTCCCAATGTAGGGAGACTATATACTGAAACAATAGTATATAGTCAGAATGCTAACTGAAATAATAGTCTTGTATTTCAGACCCTTTAACTCTAATATGGGGACCATATACTGAAACAATAGTATATGGCTAGACACGAGTTGAAACAATAGCTCTGTGGCTTAAGCCCCATAACCCTAATGAGGGGACCATACACTGAAATAATAGTACATGGATAAACACAAGCCGAAACAATAGCTCTGTGGATGAGATCTCGATGTGGGAGACTATATACTGAAACAATAGTATATAGTCAGAATGCAGGCTCAGACAATAGTCTGGCATTTCATACCCGACAAGGACCTGGACAACCCAGAATTATGCGCCCAAAACCATGAGCGCAATTCAATTGCACGTAAAACTACAAATGTGCAATCAGTCCTCCTTTCAGATCAGACTCCCTTTCCCATACCACCTCGAGACTCAATCACACGCCTGACAACAGACGCGCGATTGGATTAAGGGCCCCACCACCGACGCACAATTGGCCTACGCCCGACCTAGACTCATAGTCCTTCACCCCCACGTTTTCTTGATTGAGTGCTTTGAAAGAGATGCTTAATCGAATTGTGCATGCCCCATCAGGCGCGAGATTAGTCCTAACATTGTTAGAACTAGGAAACTCGCTGAGCAAGTCAGCCAGTCCTCACTGAGTTGGTAACCGACTTAAAGCAATTAAGCACCGGGAAACCGGCATGAAATTCGGTTAAACACCTGAAACATGGCATTTAATTGAAGAAAAACCTATAAAAGCCTTTTTAAATTTGACTAGAGGGGGGACTGCAAATTTTGGAGAAGAGAGAACGAAAAATACAGAGAATTTCGAGAACGAACACACAGAGAAACTTAGCCATGATTTCGAGATTCAAGCTCCAAATTTTGATGATTCCTCTCCGCAGTCCCGACCTTAGGTAAAAATCCAACCGTTAGTCTTAACCTTAGTATTTAGATTTAGGATTCGCTCTTAGCTTTAATTATTAATATTAATATTTCCAGTCTTATACCGTACCACACCTTTTAGACTGTAATTTTTAATATCTGGTTCTAGTTCTCCATTTCTAGAACCAGTCCTTAATCTAACGGCCTAATTCACCGAGCTTAGACTTTAATTCCGTTCTAAAATCTTAATTTCTAGTCCTATCATTAATCTCTGGTTCTAGTTCTTAGGTTCTAAAACCAGTCCTTAATCATACAGTTTGATTTTCTGATTTCGGACCCGAATTCAGTCCTTAAATTTTAAAATTTCTAGTTTTAATTTCTTAATTAAATATTTCAAAAATCCCAATTCTTAATTTAGTTCTCCTACAATTCTAGTTTCATAATTCAATTCATAATCATAATCCCAAAATCGACTCTAAAAGTTCAAAAACATTACATTATAATTCAAAATCCCATTTGTCTTTAATCTCAGCCACCTGATTTGCCCAAGGGAGCTTACGGAGGGTACTTGAGAAGGAGGCCTATCCTCCTTAGCATAGCTAGCCCAAACGACTTTTTTCTAATTAATTTAATTTCTAATTAAAATTAGTATATTTAAATTAATTAGACTCCTAGTAGGATTAGGAGACTTAATTAATTAGATTTCTAATAGGATTAAGACATTTAAATTAAGTAGACTTTTAATAAGATTAGGGGACTTAATTAATTAGAATTCTAATAGGATTAAGATATTTAAATTCATTAGACTCGTAGTAGAATTGAAAGACCTTTTTTTTAATTAGACTCCTAGTAGAACTAGGAGACCCTTTCTTAATCAGTCTCCTAGTAGGATTAGGAGACCAAGTTAAATAAAATCTTCGCAGGAATAGGAATACCAAACCAGTTACACTGAAGGCAACCCACAACTACTGATGTTTGTTGACGGACGATTCAGTAAAGAACTTCAACCTACAAGCTCCTGCTCCCCTTAAAGCGTGATCAGTGACGTGTTACAGCATCGATAAATATCTGTAACTGGCGATCGCATCTTCACAGGTATTCTTCATTTAGAATTTGCCTCTTTAATTTTAGCATTTAATATTTCCTAATTTATTACTCCATCATCTCCATTGCCAGAGTCCGCTTAGGACAGAATTGGGTCACTTATTTTGGGGACCGAGATAAACCCAGAAAAAGTGCGCACCAATAAACTGACAATCGCGATGGGACTCTTTTTCGCTAAGGTTGCCTTGGTTTAATTAATTTGATTTTCTATTTTTCTTACTTTATTTAATTTGGTTTTATATTTTTTGCTTTTTATTTTGTTCCGCTTTATCACTTTTCTACACACACTTTCACGTGGATAAACTTTTTCAAAAAAACAAAAAAAACAAAAAAAAAACTATTTTAAAATGGCCGGTAACAGAAAATTGAACTTTAATGATAACGATCCACCCGTATGGGGCTCTGTTGCTGACTCTAGTGTGCATCATTTATTTGTGTTTTGAAAACAGACTTACAGAGGATGAATTTACTAAAAGAATACGAAAATATTAGCACAGAGAGACCTCAATTAGCCTACAAGATCAGGGCCAATTGTAGCAAGTTTTAAAATATAAGTGAGTAAAAGATCGTCCGCAGGGAATTACTTTTTAAAATGCAAGATAAACCTCCAGATCTGGGCTACCTGATCTGGCCTCTTATCATATCTACAAAGCACATAAGATGGGAGGTTGAATTTGTCACATTAACTAAATGATAAAAGTAAAAGTTAAACTAAATGATCCAGATCTGAGTTGGGAGGATTTTGATGTGAACTTATAAAAATGGAGAAATAATATCTAACTTTGATTTGGTCCTTGAAACACAATGAGAATGACTGCAGATCAAATGAGAGATGATCCAATCTTCATCTGGCTACAAGCACAGATGTAAGAGAAGTAAATCTAACTCAAGGATTAAATTTAGGCTTATGGTTATGGTATGTCCACTTCAGTGGCCACAGACCATCCAATAGTCTTTAATCTAAACCCTTAATTCAGAACAAGAAATATCACTACAAATGCTGTGAGAGATTAGGTTACAAACACTAATTCCCATAGGGTTAATGAATCAAGGGAAATTGCATGAAAAACAGTAAATCTAAAGGAGTCTAGTGCAATAAGGAGATCAGATGAACCTTTAACACGAATCCAATTGAGAACGTACGGTTTACAGCAACCTTTTCAAATTCACCATTACAATTACAGAGCACAACTTAAACAACTCTCAGATTTGTAGTCTTGAATACAATTCTCTTTTGAATTACAGAGGTATCTCACAGCTCTCAATTGAAAGTAAAAGTTAGGCTATTACAAGGGTTTCAGACAAGCTAGCTGATTTGGAAATGGGGGAATAGAAATGAAACTCAAAATCTGGATACCCAAATTGGGCAAATCGTTCTTCTATTTATAGTTTTCCCTAAGTCCATTTCAGATGTGCATCAACCAATCAGAATTGGTTAGATCCATATCAGTCAATAGGAGTCGAGCACAAGGATCCAGATCTGTTCTGGCCAATCAGAATTGTTTCGATCCGTTCGACCAATCGTGACGTAAGCATCAATTCTGTTTTGCAATTTGAAAATCAGTTAGAGCTTCTAGAAGTTCCCGCCAAGTGATTTCTTCTTTGGGTGTTCACATGGGGTGGAATATGCCTTTGGTTCGTGCTCAGAATCTTCTAGAATGTTCCTGGTTTGTATCTGCATTGGGGCGCATGTAAAAGATTACTGAATTACCCTTGCAGATGCTAAGAATCTTTAGAAAATCATTTCGCAAAGTCTGGGGGACATTTCACAGAGTTTTGTGCCTTCTGAAGTTCATTTCGCAAAGCTCTGATGATGTTCGCTAGGAGTTCTCTTCTTTTCGAATAGGTCTGAAATCCTTTCGAAGAGTTCAAGTGCTTTTCGAAAGCTAAACCTGAAGCTTTTGGTTCTTTTCGCAAAGTTAAGCTTCTTTCCGACAAGTTCAGAAACTTTTCGAATAGTTCAAATTCTTTACGAAACGTTCTCAGATCGCTTTTCTTCCGCTCAATTGCTCCACACTTCTTTTCTAGGTTGAGACCAGGTCTTTGCCTCTTCAGTTCAGGCATTTTGATAGCTCGTGAGGTTGTCCTTTCTCCTTCTTCCTCCAGATCTAGATGGGTCATCATCTTTTTGGCACTTTTAAGCTACTTTCAAGGTTAAGTCTGTCTTTATTGTTAGCTGTAAAACAAACACTTAAAACACTTATTTAGTTCTCTCAAGGGTCTATCCAGGCCAAGATTAAGGGGTGGAAAATGGTATTTTCCAGTTCTCAACACACCCCCAAACCTAAGCTTTGCTAGTCCCTGAGCAAAGACAAAATTAAAAACAAAGTAAAAAGCCACTTTTGTAGGGAGCACAGTTGCATTTAGCATATGCAACAAGCCTTTTAAACCCCTAGGTTATCCCTAGTGCAGGAGTGAAGTCTCCTGAGGGTTTTCAGTGAAGGTACCCACAAACTTCTTCAATAAATCAGTTAAGATCAATGCAGTTCTGTTAAAACAGACTTTCATCCAATCAGATTATTCACACCTGCATCAGTCAAGTTATAAGAGGATTCTAAAAAAAACATCAGTTCAATACTGAAATTCTGCTGTAATTCTTTTACCATTCACTTGATTTGTGTCAAAAAGTTTTTAAAAGAAAAATTAATGAAAAGCTTGCCTTCTATTTGAGAATTCACTTTTGATGTTACCCCAATGAGTTGATTTCAAACCCAACTCTCTCCAGGATTTTCACTCAACATGCAAGTAAGAGGGTTGTACTATTTCACAGGGCTCAAGAGCAGTTATAGCCCTCAAATAGGACTGTAAGCATGAGCATAGGCATTGCTTTTTAGTTCTGAATTCACTGCTCTTTTCACCATAGATTACATAAATCCTTATCTCCAGGTGACAGCTCAATCCATCATTGATCAGCAAGGACTTTACTTGGGTTATAATGTGGCTTATGGGCGAAATTTATCAAGAATAAAGGGGTGGAATGGAGTTCAAAATTGAGAAGTCAGTCAAGGTAAGGAGGTGATAGACACACCTTCTTCAATTCAGCACAATTTCATCTTCTTCTTTGAATTTTCAGAGCCAAAGTGGCCATCTTTTTCTCTTTCTTTTTCAAACTTCCAATGAAATGCCTTCTCCTTTTTTTTTTTTTTTTTTTTTTTCAAAGTAACATTGACTGGAATGCCACATTTCTTCTGCTGATACATCATTGCCTTCAATTATTATTCTTCTTCTTTTATCAAACTGTTACTCAATTCTCCTTTCTTCAGCTTCCTTCCCTTTATCTTCTGACTTCTTAGAGTGAGGGTTAGGCTAAATGAGGTTGATGAGGTTATTTGATGAGGTTTTAAAGAAATCTTAGATTTATAAAGCTCAAATGGTGTGTATCAAGGGCAGTTTCAAAAGGTGGGGCTTTGTAAGGTTCAAACTGTCCAAAAGGAGGCCTTACATCATGTCTTTAATATCACGATTGCTGTCAATTTATTTCAATTTGAATATGTGTAATTTCTAGTTAAAATAAGCAGGTTCAAACAGTCCCAAGAGCAGAAAAAATTGCCAATTCATACCTCCAAAGAATACATTTCTGCAGGCCCAAATCTCACTGGGTGTGGTTTTCTATCAAATTCCTGAAGTATATCATCACAGTTTTCTCTCTTTTTAGGTTTACTACAACATCAATGTTCTTTTGGAAATTTTCTGACATTCACTTCATGAAAGTATTAGAATTACACTAGAAATCAATTTTAAAAGCAAGATTTTAACTTCCTCATTTTCAAAACAACAGGTGTGAAATTACTTCATTTTCAAAAATAAAATTCTGCTGATCATAAGCTGCATTGATGTTAACTCAATTATTGACATTTCTGGCACACCCCCAAACCTATGGTGAGCAGGGTCCGCACTGGTCCGAAGCACAGAAAAGAAACAATCAAGCAGAAATTATAATGACAAGAAGAAAGAACAGAAATGCACAGTAATTACTGAGTAACACAAGAAAAACCAGAATTTTATATTACAAACTCATAACACAGAGAAGTACAATGTGATCTAATAGCTGGGGGCAAAATCTGTATCATAAATTGGTTCAATGGGATCAGAACTGGAGTTACTGTCAGAGTCAGAACTAGAGTCAGCATTGGAGTCTGAACTCGATTTAGCCTTCTCCTGGATTGTGTTTTGCAGCTCAGTGTATTCCTCGGATTTGATCTTTTTGCTGAGGCCAATGTACTTTTCAAGTCTAATAGTCCTCAATTTTTCCTGTTCAAGCTGTGCTTGCAACATGGTCACCTTGTGCTGCTCACTCCTAACCATCTGAAAAGTTTGACCCAGCAGGTCCTGCATTTTCTCTCTCTCAAATTTCATGAACAACTCTAATTTTCAAATTTGGTTTTCATAAGGGGTTTTAATGTAAGCTTGCAAATCAGCTAACCCTTTGATGATATCACGACAAATATATGGATTCTCTTCCATAGCCTTTTTGAGGGCAGCAAATCTGGGAATGGGAATGGAATGGTAGGGGACCAAAGGTATCCTAGCAGTGGGAGTGGGAGAAGAGGAATCCAACAGAATAATCTCAGGATCTGTCTGATTGGCTTGATCAAAGAAAGTTAGGAGAGGTGAAGGGGACTCAACAAGAGCTACCTCAGGTTCTGTTTGGGTAGCATGGCTAGTAGTGGTGATGGTGGGTGGATCAACAAATACTACCTCAGGTTGGGTAGCATGGCTATCAACAACAGGTACAGTGGCTGAGGTAGTAGTTGTGTGGGATGAGGAGGCTAAGGTTTGGAGAAGGGCATTTGTCACAGACTGATTGTTTGTGTTAATCTGTAGTTGTGCTTGAATGGATTGGAGAAAGGTAAGTATTTGGCTAATTGACTCAGGTGTGGGTGTGGTATGCAGAGTAGGGGCTGGTATAACTGAAGTAGATGGTTGAGGTGCAATGGGTGAAATGGTTGTAAAAGGTGAAGTAGCCAAATGAGTGAAATGAGGAGGGGCATGTATAGGTATAGATTCAAGCCCAATGTTTTCCAAAATAGACCCTATCAATGATGAATAGGCCTCTGTAGTGAACATCTCAGGTTCAGGGGTATGAGTTACTTCGGGTGTATGAGCTGAATGAGCAGGTGAACCTGAGAAGCTTTGGAGAAGAGGAGTGCTAGGAGATTGTTCAATAAAATCTGTGGCCATGTCTTGGACATTATTGGGAGAAATTGGTGGTGTGAGTATGGCTTGAGTGGTTGGTGTAGAGGGGGAGTCTACAATTGGGATAATGGTGGTTATGGGAGATGGGACTGCTGGAATGGGTGAAGTGGCAGGAGCTGGGCTAGGTGAGGAGGGTAAGATGACAACTTCTTCAAGAATGGGTGCAGCTGAAGAGCTGGTCACCACAGGAAGGACAACTTGTTCAATGTCAGCTGTCGGGACAGGTTCAGATTCTTTAGCAACGGCAGGTGCAGGCTCAGGTATGGGAGGTTCAGTAGCAACTGCAGGTTCAGTAGCAACTATAGGTATGGCAGGTTCCGTAGCAGCTGCAGGTGCAGGCTCACCTTCCTCTCTCATTCTGTTCAGCATTGCTTGGCTTGTAGTCCAAGCCTTTTTCCCAAAAGTATGAGGAGATATAACTTCAAATGGCTCCTGCTCATCAATGTCAAACTTAGCTCTTAGTAGGGCTGTGATCAGCCTACCAAATGGTATTCCAGCTAATTTCTGCTCCTTTTTCAACTTGGCACTAATATCAGCCATGGCTTTAAAAATCAACATAGGGGCATTAAAAAATTGCCCCTTAGAAAAATGAAAGAGAGCCTCTAAAATTGGTGTCCTTCTTTCCTGGCTGTGCCCCGTGACATAAAAACTTCCCCTTAAAATTGAATCCATCAGTAAAAATTGAGGTGCTAGGTCTCTCCTCATTATGGATTGTCCAGTTCCAACTATCCCTTGAGTTAAATGTGCAGCCATTTCTCTGAAAGAGGCTGCTTCTGGTGCAGCCAATGGACCAGCATGATCATATTGAAAAGGTATCCCCAAAGCATTCCCAATGTCTTCATATGTGACAGTTAAATCACAATCATAAATAAAAATAACAAGAGTAGGGACATCAGCATCCTTCTCTGTCACTTTTACCAAGTTTTGGTACCATAATCTCACCATTCGCGGATAAATTTTCTCTGGCAGAGGGGTAAGGATATTGCTCAGTGAGGCATCCCTAATGTATTTCAAAGATAGCTGACATTCTGATTTGTTGGAGAAAAAGTTCTCATCAATAATAAGCTCCGGAATCAACTTCTGAGCTTCAATGAATGGAATTGGCAGTACCAAATGCATAGGCAGAGGAGGAAGCTCAAGCTCAGGACTAGCAGCAGCTGTTGGGATGGGTTCCTCATGTCTAACCTTCTTCCCTTTCTCAATCCTATCAGCTTTATCCATTGATAGTTTCCTTTTGGCTGAGGTTTTGGTTTTTCCTTTTGGGGTGGGTTTGCTAATTTTCTTAGCAGAAGATTTGGGGAACATGGCAGCCAGTGATTTTTCAGCTTTCCCCATTTAAAATCTTTGTTTGAATCTCCCAAAATGAAAGCTGATATCAATTTCTAACTTAGCAAAACAGAAACAGAGGAAATGCACAGAGAAATACCGAAATCTAGGGTTTTAATTGAACTTGATGACCGCTTGATGAAATCCGCTAGAATCAGAAGCAAAAAGTCCCCCTCTTCAAGCTTAATCCGTTGAACAAATATGAAGCAAATTGAGGCTGAACTTGGAAAGCGCGCAAGGATGGAAACGAAATGGGTTTTCTGTGAAAGAAGACGCTCTGGAGGGCTTTTGAAACTGAAACCTATTCTTCGAAAGGGTTTAAATATATTCAAAATTATTTTCGCAAAGTAATTTTTAAGTTTTCGAAAAGTTCAAAACAGTCCTTTTTACAAAAGAGAATGGCATCAATACCATTCGAAAAGCAAATAGCTTCAGAAATAACTATTCAAAAAGCAAATAGCTTCAAGAACAACTATTCGAAAAGCACATTTACATTCTGAGATCCGATCCTTTTCGAAAAGCAGATTAAACTTTGCGAAAAGACAATTTTTACTTTGCGAATTAATTTTTCACATATTTAAACTTCTCGAAAAGAGAAAAAAACATGACTAAAAACAGAGAAAAAGAAAGCTATGCAAAAACTACAGAACAAAAACATATTGTACAGTTGTATACCATCAGATTTGGGGAGGTTCTTGATGATAGATGGTCAGCACAGGCTCCAGGGTATTTTCAATGCATGGTTTGAGCCTCTGACCATTTTACTTTCAAGGTTCTCCCATCACTTCGATCCAAAATTTCAACAGCCCCAGAAGGAGCTGCATGAATGACAGTATATGGCCCTTCCCATCTGGATCTCAGCTTCCCAGGAAAAAACTTAAGTTTTGAGTTGAATAACCATACCTTGGAGCCAGTTATGAATTTTTTTCTTAGCAGATTTTTATCATAGAACGCTTTAACTTTCTCTTTGTAAGATCTTGAATTGGTGTATGCATCCATTCTCAGCTCCTCCAACTCAGCAAGCTGCAGTTTCCTATGATTACCAGCAGTAGTCAGATCCATGTTCAATGTTTTAATAGCCCAAAAGGCTTTATATTCTAACTCCACTGGTAAATGGCATGCTTTGCCATAGACCAACCTGAATGGGGACATACCAATTGGGGTTTTGTAAGTTGTCCTGTATGCCCACAATGCATCATTCAGTTTAAAAGACCAATCCTTTATGTCTTTTCTCACAGTCTTTTCCAGTATATGTTTGATTTCTCTATTGGAAATCTCCACTTGTCCACTGGTCTGTGGATGATATGGAGTAGCTACTCTATGAGTCACAGAGTATTTTTTCAATAAAGCTTCAAAATGCTTATTACAAAAATGGCTTCCCCCATCACTGATAATAGCTCTGGGGGAACCAAACCTGGAAAAGATGTTATCCTTTAAAAATTTCAGAACCACTCTATGATCATTGGTTCAAGTAGCTGTGGCTTCAACCCATTTGGATACATAATCTACAACTACTAAAATGAAATTACAACCATTTGAAGGAGGAAAGGGGCCCATGAAATCTATCCCCCAAATATCAAACAATTCAACTACCAAAATAGGCTGTAATGGCATTGAGTTTCTCTTAGAAATGCTGCCCAATTATTCGCAAGTCTTACAGTCTTCAGCAGGCATCTTTGAAAAGTGTAGGCCAATAAAACTGCACTGCAAAACCTTTGTCGCAGTTTTATTTCCACTAAAATGACCTCCACAAGCCTGCTCATGACACATAGAAAGTATGTGATGAAAGTCTTCTTCAGAGACACATCTTCTTATTATTTGGTCTGCACAAATCTTGAACAGATAAGGATCCTCCCAAATAAAATGTTTAACCTTTGAGAAGAAAAGATCTTTATCCATTTTATTCCAATGTTGAGGAATTCTTCCAGTAGCCAAAAAGTTGACTATGTTTGCAAACCAAGGGGTGTGTATACTGATAGCAAAAAGTTGCTCATCAGGGAAAGATTCATTGATAGGTAGCCTATCAATCTCAGCAGTTATAATTCGAGACAGGTGGTCAGCCACCACATTTTCCACACCCTTTTTATCTTTAATCTGTAAATCAAACTCCTGTAATAGGAGGATCCACCTGATTAATCTTGGTTTGGTATCCTTCTTAGACAGAAGGTATTTCAAGGCTGAGTGGTCAGTGAACACCACAATTTGTGAACCCAAAACATATGACCTGAATTTCTCCAAAGCAAAAACTATTGCCAATAGCTCCTTCTCAGTTGTTGTGTAATTGAGCTGTGCATCAATCATTGACCTACTGGCATAAGCTATGACATGAGGCAGCTTATCCTTTCTCTGCCCAAGAACAGCTCCCAAAGCATAATCTGATGCATCACACATCAACTCAAAAGGCAGTGAATAATCTGGAGATTGTAATACTGGAGCTGAACTCAAACAATTTTTTAAGAATTCAAATGCCTTCAAACATTCATTGTTGAAAACAAAAGGGACATCTTGAAATAATAAATGACAAAGAGGCTTGGAAATTTTACTGAAGTCCTTAATGAACCTTCTGTAAAATCCAGCATGCCCCAGAAAACTTCTGATTTGTTTAAAAGTTTTAGGAGGTGACAAACGTGCAATTAAATAAATTTTAGCTCTGTCCACCTCAATGCCCTTGTGGGAGACAACATGGCCAAGGACAATGCCTTGGGTGACCATGAAATGGCTCTTCTCCCAGCTCAAAACTAGATTGGTTTCTTCACATCTCTGTAACACCAAGTTGAGATGATGTAAACACTGGGCAAAACTGTCTCCATATATTGAAAAATCATCCATAAAAATCTCCATAAATTGGTCAATCATGTCAGAGAAAATGGAGTACATGCATCTTTGAAAGGTAGCAGGAGCATTACAAAAACCAAAAGCCATTCTCCTATAGGCAAAAGTGCCAAAAGGGCAAGTGAATGTGATTTTTTCCTGATCTTGTGGGTACACAGGAATCTGGTTGTAACCAGAGTAACCATCATGAAAATAGTAATAAGATTTTCCTGCTAGCTTATCTAAAATTTGATCAATGAATGGGAAAGGGAAATGGTCTCTTCTGGTCATTGAGTTTAATTTTCTGTAATCAATACAGACCCTCAAACCAGTTGTTTGTCTGGTTGACATAAGCTCACCAGAATCTGAGGTTACAACAGTGATCCCAGATTTCTTAGGTACCACCTGTGTAGGTGCCACCAAAGCTGAATCTGAAATGGGGTAAATGACCCCTGCATCCAACAACTTAACAACCTCTTTCATGATCACTTCTTGCATATGAGGGTTTAACCTCCTCTGCATTTCCCTAGAAGGCTTTGCATCTTCTTCTAAATAGATTTTATGCATACAAACAGCTGGACTAATTCCTCCCAAATCAGCAATAGTCCAGCCAATTGCCCTCTTATGTTGTTTCAATACAATCAACAACTCTTCCTCCTGCTCCTTTGTGAGGGAGGAAGAAATAATCATAGGCAATGATTTATGGTCTCCTAAAAACACATATTTCAAATTTTCTGACAACTGCTTCAGTTCTACATCAGGTGGGCTGAGAAAAGAAGGTAGGAAAGGTACCTTAGTTGTTTGTGGAAGAGGAAGAATAACAGGTTTCCATGAAGAGAAACTTGCTGATTGATTATGAGTTCCTTGTACATCATTTGCTTCCTCAGACTTTGAGGTACAAATCATTTTTTCCATAGCATTTTTCAAGTCTGTGGTAAAATCTTCACACTGTAAAAACTGTGGTAGAGTCTCTTCCATCAGTTCATCCAACAAATCAACAAGAAAACATTCCTCAAAACTGAATTGAGGCTGTGTGACTGCATTATAAATATTTAATTTCACCTTCATATTTCCAAAAGAGACTTCCATAATACCAGACCTGCATTGAATGCAACCATTGGCTGTAGCCAGAAATGGTCTTCCCAAAATGACAGGGATGGAAATTTTGCTTTTTGTAGGTTCCATGTCCAATACCAGAAAATCAGTAGGGTAGACAAACTTATCTACCCCTACCAACACATCCTCAATCATCCCAACTGGCTTTCTTTCAGATCTGTCTGCTAGTTGTAACACCACATGAGTGGGTTTTAATTCTCCCAAACCTAGTTTCTCATATACAGAATATGGAAGTAGGTTGACACTAGCACCCAAATCTAATAAAGCCTCTTCAATGGTATGTTCCCCAATAATGCAAGGGATTGTGGGGGTTCCAGGATCATGAAGTTTAGGAGGTGTGGTAATGGACAAAACCTGATTAACTTTTTCCACAGCAAAGACTTTCTTGGATAATTGTATCCTAGATTGTCTTTTGTGAGTGCAAATATCTTTCAAAAATTTTGCATATGCTGGGATTTGTTTGATTGCATCAAGCAAAGGTAGATTTATCTTGACTTGCTTGAAAGTCTCCATCATTTCCTCTATTTTTGTGTTTCCTTTATCAAAAGGAGAAGCAGATTTCATGGCATGAGGAAATGGTAAATGAGGAACTAGTCCTTCATTTACAGCTCTAGAATCATCATTAGCATATTTTTGATTTTTCTATTTTTTATTTTTTTGATTTTTCTATTTTTTATTTTTTTGATTTTTCTGAGGTATATCAGTACCCCCAATGCTAACATCATGCTACTCCTGCTGCATATCTCTAGCAGTTTCCTCAATTTTTTCTTCTTCCTTATCAGTTTCCAAATTGTTATTTACAATTCTTCCACTTCTCAAAGTAGTGACAGTTTTTACTTCTTCATGTGAAATAGAAGCCTCTCCAACCATGAACTGTCCTTTGGGATTGTTCAAAGGTTGGCTGGGTAGCCCTCCTTCCTCTCTTTTGCCCAAAGTATTTGAAAGTTGACCCAATGTTTCTTCAATCTTCTTTATGCTCTGACTGTGAAAGTTCACAGTCTGAGTTAAAGATCCTAAATTCTGGAGTGAATTTAGGATTTGATCTTCAAAAGAAGGGGATCTAGAAGGGGCTTGGACTGGAGCAGATTGTTGTACAGGTTGTTGTGGAATGGGCTGCTGAAAATATGGCTTGGCATAAAAATTCTGCTGATAAGGCTGAGCAGTTTTGAAAGGCATTTGGTTATTTGGTTGCTGCTGCTGTTGTGATTGATAATTCCCCTGGCTCCACCTCAAATTGGGGTGCCCTCTCCATGGATATTCATTTGATTGCATCTGTCCAAATGATTGGGCAGCATGAGCTTGCTCCACCACTAAATCTGGGAACTGTGGTGCAGCTGGACATTGGTCAAGTGAATGAGTAGGAGACTGGCATATCAGACATGCCTCCTCTACTCTTGCAACCATTGGATTTTTAAGTGAGTCCATCAATCTATCAAACTTTATGGTCAAATTATCCATCTTTCTTTCCAACTCATTCACCTCATAAATCTTTCCTTTGGTGGTTTGCTGATTGTTCACTTGTTAAGACCTGAAAAGTACCACTTTTCACCCCTTAACTTAACCTTTGATTAGACCCTTAGCCACCTAATAAACTCTTCTTAAGTGTTTTGTTCAGGAAATAATTAGCAGTGAAATAAGGTCAAGAATCTTGTTACGGAGCCTGCTTTGGCACCAGATGCCCCTCAGTAAGAATGTACTTCGAAGCCTCGCGCAGATTAGCGGAGCTTCCCAAGGCTTTACAGCAACCTCTCACGCAGATGAATCACTGAGGAGCTTCAGAAACTCAACCTCGCACAGCTCCCGCGAAGCTCAAGAGTAGAACACATCGCCTAGTGTCGCATAGTTCAAAGCATACCTCTCTTAATCTCGCAAAGTTTGCTTAAGACAGCGGAGGAGAGAGAGCTTCAAAAGATTCCTCGCGCAGCTATCGCGCAGTTGTCGCGGGATACAATTCTCAGAAGAAGAACGCCTCGCGCAGTTCGCGCGCCATTCAAGGATGAAAGTATCCTGGTGAAGGCAAAGCCAAGCTCGCGAAGATTGAGTGAGACAAAGAACCTCGCGCAATTCAAAACTCAAAAGAACCTCGCGAGGTAACTCGCGAAGTCCAAGTAAAGAGAAGAGCTCACACAGTTCTCACGCTGCTGCCCAGCAAAGACTAATCTAACGCACGACTGCTTGAATTGCAACCTCGCTACGCTTGAGACTGTGTTTTCTATTCAACCTCGCGAACTTCAACCCAGTGAGAGCTCAACTCTCTACCGCGCGACTGCCTGAAGAGCAAACAAAGGCAACCTCGTGACAGCTGAAGCTTCAGTGTCAAATCATCCTAGCGAAGAGCAATGAGCTACCACGCGACCAGTCTGGGAAACTACAGCTACCTAGCGAGGCTCTGAACCTAAACTTCCATCTCTTCAGTAAAGGGTATTCTAGAAATTTCCAATGATTAGGGCACGCACTCCCATGCTCAAATCTCCATGCACACGCCTCGAGGCATCCAAGGATCAGTATAAGGCCACGTGACATCTTTAAAATTAGGGTTTCCTAACCCTAATGTGCCGCCACCCCACTGCTGTATATACCAAGGCCTAGCTTAGGTTTAGGCATCTGGGAACCTATCTCAGATCGCTTTTCTTTTCTCTTTCTTTTTAGCAGTAAGTAGTTTTTCTTTTTCTTTTTCTTTTCTTCTCTCCATAGTCTAACAATTGCTGGCTATGACTTTATATATGTATTTGAGTTAGATTAATGGAAGTTTTACAATAGGATTTGTGCTTTGTGGGATTGTTGTTTATATGTGAGATGCTCAATGCAAGGCTGTTGCCTTGTGATCCCCCATTGCCTTGGCTGTGTTTCAAAGCAATGGAGGACTGATTTTAAGGGCCACTCAGATCCAAGTGACCTGTGTGTCTGGGCTATCATGGTCTTCCAGCCTTAGCCCCACCACATGACCTACTAGATCTGAAATCCCCATGGGAACTTGAGCTGGTAGCCTGGTGAACATGGTGGTAGCAGCGATAATCTTGTTTTGTTTTGGGCTCCGTGAAGAGGATAACCTCTGGGATAGTCTGTGACTATTTAAGTGGGCAGATTATAGCCTTAGGGTGATTATGATCCACCAATCTAAGATGGATCCTTCTTCTTTTCACCTGATCTTGTAGAAGCCTGGTGAGGGATTGTATTGAGGCAGACTCCCCCATATTTGTATAGATCTGCCATCAGATGTTGGATCTGATCTGGTTATAGAGATTGTAGGCTGGTGACTGGACCATTTTAGCCTCTCTCAAGCAATGGACAGCTGGATCGAAGGTTGTACTTAATCGCTTGCTGGTTCTATGTGTTTGGGCTATCATGGTTTTCCAGCCTTAGCCCCACATATAGAACTTTAGAGGTTGAGGTTCCCTATGGATTCTTGAGCTAGTAGCCTGGATGAAATAGTGCCTGCAATGATTTATTTGTTATGTTCTGACCCATCCCTGGATAGTGGCTCCCCTATGGGATAGTCTGTGACCATTCAAGTGGACAGGTTATAGCCCTAAGGGTGGAGTCATGGCAGTAGAGATGGGTTGGATCCTTTCTCCTCAGAGGTGATAATGTAGCCCCTGGACAGGATTTCTATAACATCAGATCTAAATCTGAGTTACAAAACTCCTCTGACCTTGGCTCAATAACATATTTCTCACCTTTTTATAATTATTTTCCACACTCCATCCATCCTCTTAATCCTTTCTGTAATTTAGTTATTAGAATACTTAGAATAAGTGACCTTAAACTCCCCTCCTTTTTAGGGCGGATCTGTATCAGAGATCTGGAGGGACTACTAGAGACGGCTCCCTTGGAGCCTTAGATCACCTTTCCCTATGGGACAAACTCTTACTTATCAAAACTTACTACAAAGGACCTTGTATCTTGCAGGTTTAGGATTTTTGAGTTGTGCTGATTCATCCCCTGTTTTATTCTATTTTTGATTTTTAAATAACTTTCACCACCAATCAATAAGCGAAGCACACTTGGGGACAACAACAAGTTTTTGCCACCGTTGTCGGGGATAGATGATCTAATAGTAGACCCTTAGTTTTTGTACTCTTAGTATTCTTTATACATGTGAATAATTGATACTACTGAGATAATTGTGAATCTTCCTTGTAGATCTGGACAGCAGCAGTGAAGGATAGTTGGACTGCAATTGGAGCGTAGCTACCTCTGTTTGCAAACTCTCTGCCTCTAAAGCTCTGTCTATCTTTCTTTTTAATAATTTTTCCAGCAGTATCTAGGATAGTTTAAATGTATTCTTTGGGTAGCTGTAAAATAGTTAGATAAATTTGTTTGTACAGTATTCTTTTGCAATGTGCCTGCAAGAAGCTTTCCTTGCTGTGGGTGTGATTGTATGCTAGGGAGGAGATCCCTTAGCCCTACTTTAGAGCCTCTAAACCTTGAGTTAGAAAGGAGAAGGAGACTTAGAAGAGACAGGCACACCACAGGAGAGCCCCAGGTAAATCTGCGACAGCAACTATGGGTGAAGAACACCCCAGAACCCTCAAGGAGTTGAATGCTCCGGATGACTACAACTCCCCTTATAGCATTCAATTCCCTGATGTTCAGGGGAATTATGAGATAAAAATTTCAATCATCCAGATGCTGCCAGCTTTCCATGCGCTTAGCAAAGAAGACCCTTATAAGCATATTGACTAGTTTTTGGCCTTGTGCACCACTTTTAATATCACTGGTTTGGGACCTGAGGCTACTAAGCTCAGACTCTTTCCCTTCTCTCTGAAGGATAGGGCCAGTACCTGGTTGGCCACTCTTCCCAATAATAGCATTGCCTCATGGAAAGACCTGCAGACCAGATTCCTAACCAAGTTCTTCCCTGAGACCAAAACTAGCCAGTTGAGGAAAGAGATTCTTGCATTTTCTCAATCACCAACTGAGGATTTTAACCAGTCCTGGGATAGGTTTAAAGAGATGCTCAAACAATGCCCCCACCACAAGATCCCTGAATGGCATCTTGTACAAAGCTTCTACAATGGGATTGATGAGAAAAATAGAGATATGGTCGATGCCTCTTGTGGTGGATCCTACATGCACAAGACTGCTGAGGAGGCATGGGAATTGTTTGAGGTGATTAGTGAGAATGCTTTTCAAAAGCCATCCCTAGCAAGAACTCACCAGGAATCTGAGTCAAAGGTGGGGCCCGCTGCTGGATCCAAAGGTAAAATTTATGATGTGTCTAGGAACAATGACCTACAGCTGCAGATGGCAAACCTCTCTATGAAGTTTGATAAATTATTGATTGTGATGCAACCCAGAAGGGCTGCTCATGTGGCAGAGGCATGTCTGATATGCCAGTCCCCACAGCACACAGTGGAGGAATGTCCATCTACAGGGCAATTTCCTGAATTAATGTTGGAGCATGCTGCTGCTGCTCAGTCTTATGGCCAGCAACAATCTGGGGGCTACAATAGGCAGCCATATGGATACCAGCACCAAAATGTTGGTTACCAATGGAGAGACCACCCAAATCTGAGGTGGAAGCAAGATAACTACATGCAGCCCCAGCTGATGTTGGCTTTACCACAAAGGCCATAGCAGCAGTTCAATCAAGGGCATGCCCCGAGGTCTACTTTCTAGCACCACCAGCAGCCCCATCAGCAGCAAAATCAGTTGGTTCTACCCCCTTCTCAACCAAGAAACACTTCTTTTGAGGACCAAGTCTTGGCTTCATTGCAAAACTTGGGTTCCTTGGCTCAGACTGTGAACTCTCATGGTCAGAGCATCAAGAAGATGGAGCAGATTGGACAACTAGCTAACACCCTAGCATAAAGAGAAGAGGGAAGGTTGCCCAGTCAACCAGTGGTTAATCCCAAGGGCCAATTTTTGATTGGTGAAGGATCCTCAGAACCTGAAGGGGATCTTTCATTGAATTGATGATAAGAACTGTGCATCGTTGTATAATATGTACTTTACAGTTTGTAGGAATAGTTTGCAATCTTGTTGGAATTTGAGTTTAGTGCTTTAATGCCTACTTTGATACGAACTTCCCTTATGTGATGATTTTAAGTGATTGAATGATGATTTGAATGCTTTGCGTGACGTGTGACTTTCTTGCCTTGAGAGTATAAGAATTGTGAATGCTTTATAATGATTAGGGGTGTCCCTGGAAGAGAGTCTGTGAGAGAATCCACCCCTTTGGTAGAGGTCAAACAGTGGACTGGTGGGTGAGTGAATTCTGCCTCAATTAAGCCATCGCGGGGTTCTGAATAATGAGTTTTGTCCCATCTCGTGCAATTCATAAGGAACTACTTTGTTGTGCTATTGCGAGTTTCAATGCTACAGAATATCATGCGCAATTCCAGCGCTAACTCCCATAATCGCGTGATTCTTATATCTCGTGATTCCCTTACCCAGCTGTGCGAGCCTAATGCATTTGTCATTTACCACATTGACTGCTGGGACATGACGTTTCCCAAGTCACTCATTTAATGGCGGCGACTGGGATGTTGGTCAACTGTTTCATCTTCCACAATCCCTCGCCTTTAAATACACAGGGAGGCCCTGTTCATCTTCACAGCATCCTATCTCACCCTCACGGTCCTTCCCTATTCCTAATCATGGTAGATGAAGCCAAACGCACTGCCTAACAAGTTTTACCCGATGTGGTTGGACTCGCCGCCCCCTAAAGAGCCAGATCCCCTCCAACCCCTCTAGGATGAATTCGAGGAGGTTCTGCAAACCCTTGCCAAGGAGGAGGAGGAAAAGCTCCAGCCGCAGAAGAAGAAATGCAAGACCGAGCCATCCCCCTCCACTCCACCCCCTCCCCCGCCTTCTCCACCCCCCCCCCCTCCTTCTCAACCCCCGCACCCTTGATCATTCTCCCTTTCCCTCTTTCTTTTTGTAGTTTTCTTTTAAGCATAATATTATCTTCCTTTTACGATGTCTTTGTCACTTTTTACTTTATTTCTTGTTCTTTTCTTTTATGTTGTAATAAGTCTGCTGCACATTGACTTTGAACCAGTGAGGACACTGCTCCTCATAGGTTTGGGGCTATGGTAGGCAGACCCTGCCAATGGAATAGTGAACATAAGTGCAGCAGACTAATCTGAGCAATATGGAAATGGACCTCAGTTCACTTAAGAATCATGAAATTAAGAAGTTTAAAATTTATGCAAACATTGAACATTATAGACTTCTAATATTTCTCATTTCCATAATAGTTTCACCAAGGAAACCCACTTGTATCTGCACTTAGTGAATCATTAGAGAGAGAAAAAGGTGAGGACATATTTGAAAGTTCAAAGGATGACCATAACCAGTGAGAATTGGGCCTACAAAATTTTTTCTTTGAGGAGTAACTAAGGCATTTCTTCTAGTTCTAAAGACTGGCTGAGTCACTGTGCTCACTAGAAGTTAGGTAACTCCAAGTTTAAACAACTGACAGTACTCATGAGACCTAGGAAAGGATCAAGGCCTTCTCTTGGACAGTTTGAGCCTAAAAAGATCAACCCTAAAGCAACTGCCCTTGTCCATACCCCCTTTGAGCTTTAAATCCTAAATTTTTTCAAAATACAACTGAGTACTTGAACCTGAACCTATGAACCTGATTCAACCTACCCTCACTCTGAGAATTCAGACGGTAAAGGAGAAAGAGTTGAAGATGGACTAGCTATGGTCAGCATTAGGTGAATGGAGAAGAAGCATCTATTCTGGCAGAATGGTAACTGAGGAATAAGCGAGAAGTCAAGAGGAACCTTCATTGGAAAATCAAAATCAAGAAGAGAAACTGATCACTTCAAATCTGAAAATCTCAAAGAAGATTAAGGGAGCTGAATTCAAGAAGGTGATGTCATGAACCACCTCCTGCACCCACTGAGTTCTCAATTTTTGAACCCCTTTTCAAACCTTCCATTCTTTTTAACCATACTCCATAAGCCACATTCCAACCCAATTAAAGCCCTTGTGATCCAAAGATTGAGTGAGCTGTCATGTGAAGATAAGGAATTATCCAATCTATGGTGAGAAACTGACAATGATGCCAGCACTTAAGAACTTTGCTTATGCTCATGCTTACAAACTCAGTTTGGGGATGTAACTGCTCTTGAGCCTGTGAGAAACTGAATCCCTCAACAAACCTTGATGAGAGTATGCCCTATAAAGCTTTCCTTCGAGTCTGAACTTGAATTCATTATGTATGACCTTAACCTAATTGTCTTACATAAGGATAAGCTCAGTGCTGACATACACTTGTGCAGTTTTCTGTGATCACAAATTATTTAGAAATGTTGTGCAAACATGAGAGTTTATGCTGTCTAAGTTCCTGTGCAACCAATGAATTAAATTTCTCTTATGCTGATTCATGAGTAGACTAAATTTGATTCATTAACTGCTCATTGGATGACATTGCACTTTAGTTAACTATTTCATTGAAGAAGTTTGTGGGTGTCTTCACTGAAAACCCTCAGGAGACTTCACTCCTCCACTAGGGATCACCTAGGGGTTTAAAAGGCTTGGTATATATGCTAAATGTATCCGTGCTCCCTACGAAAGTGACATTTAATTTTTAGAGTAGATTTAATGTAGCTTTGATAAGGGACTAGCAAAGATTAGGTTTGAGAGTGTGTTAAGACCTGAAAAGTACCACTTTTCACCCCTTAACATAACCTTTGATTAGACCCTTAGCCACCTAATAAACTCTTCTAAAGTGTTTTGTTCAGGAAATAATCAGCAGTGAAATAAGGCCAAGAATCCTGTTATGGAGCCTGCTTTGGCACCAAATTCCCCTCAGCAAGAATGCACTTCGAAGCCTCATGCATATCAGCTCAACTTCCCAAGGCTTTACAGCAACCTCTCGCGTAGATGAATGATTGAGGAGCTTCAGAAACTCAACCTCACACAGCTCTCACGAAGCTCAAGAGTAGAACACATCGCTCAGTGTCGCGCAGTTCAAAGTAGACCTCTCTCAATCTCGCGAAGTTCGCTTAAGACAGCAGAGGAGAGAGAGCTTCAGAAGATTCCTCGCAAAGCTATCGCGCAATCGTCGCGGGGTACAATTCTCAGAAGAAGAATGCCTCGCGCAGTTCGTGCGCCATTCAAGAAAGAAAGCATCCTGGCGAAGGCAAAGCCAAGCTCACGAAGATTGAGTGAGACAAATAACCTCGTGCAGTTCAGAACTCAAAAGAACCTCGTGAGGTAACTCGCGAAGTCCAAGTAAAGAGAAGAGCTTGCGCAGTTCTCGCGCCGCCAAATAAGACTAATCTACCAGGATCGCTTGAATTGCAACCTCGCGACGCTTGAGACTGTGTTTTCTATTCAACCTCGCGAACTCCAACCCAGCGAGAGCTCAACTCTCTATCGCGCGATTGCCTGAAGAGTTTGACCAAGGCAACCTCGCGACGGCTGAAGCTTCAGTGTCAAATCATCCTAGCGAAGAGCAAGGAGATACCATGTGACCAGTCTGGAAAACTATAGCTACCTAGCGAGGCTCTGAACCTAAACTTCCATCTCTTCAGCAGAGGGCATTCTGGAAATTTCCAGTGATTAGGGCACGCACTCCCACGCTCAAATCTCCGTGCACACGCCCCGAGGCATCCAAGGATCAGTATAAGGCCACGTGGCATCGTTAAAATTAGGGTTTCCTAACCCTAATGCGCCGCCACCCCACTGCTATATATACGCAGGCCTAGCTTAGGTTTAGGTATCTGGGAACCTATCTCAGATCGCTTTTCTTTTCTCTTTCTTTTTAGCAGTAAGTAGTTTTTCTTTTTCTTTTTCTTTTCTTCTCTCCATAGTCCAGCAATTGCTAGCTATGACTTTGTATATGTATTTGAGTTAGATTAATGGAAGTTTTGCAATAGGATTTGTTCTTTGTGGGATTGTTGTTTATATGTGAGATGCTCTGTGCAAGGCTGCTGCCTTGTGATCCCCCATTGCCTTGGCTGTGTTTCAAAGCAATGGAGGGCTGATTTTAAGGGCCACTCAGATCCAAGTGACCTGTGTGTCTGGGCTATCATGGTCTTCCAGCCTTAGCCCCACCACAGGACCTACTAGATCTGAAATCCCCATGGGAGCTTGAGCTGGTAGCATGGTGAAAATGGTGGTAGCAGCAATAATCTTGTTTTGTTTTGGGCTCCGTGAGGGGGATAACCTCTGCGATAGTCTGTGACCATTTAAGTGGACAGATTATAGCCTTAGGGTGATTCTGATCCACCGAACCATGATGGTTCCTTCTTCTTTTCACTTGAGCTTGTAGAAGCCTGGTGAGGGATTGTACAGAGGCAGACTCCCCCATATTTGTATAGATCTGCCATCAGATGTTGGATCTGATCTGGTTATAGAGATTGTAGGCTGGTGACTGGACCATTGTAGCCTCTCTCAAGCAATGGACAGCTGGTTCGAAGGTTGTACTCAATCGCTTGCTGGTTCTATGTGTCTGGGCTATCATGGTTTTCCAGCCTTAGCCCTACATATAGAACTTTAGAGGTTGAGGTTCCCTATGAATTCTTGAGCTGGTAGCCTGGATGAAATAGTGCCTGCAATGATTTATTTGTTATGTTCTGACCCATCGCTGGATAGTGGCTCCCCTATGGGATAGTCTGTGACCATTCAAGTGGACAGGTTATAGCCCTAAGGGTGGAGTCATGGCAGTAGAGATGGGTTGGATCCTTTCTCCTCAGAGGTGATAATGTAGCCCCTGGACAGGATTTCTATAACATCAGATCTAAATTTGAGTTACAAAACTCCTCTGACCTTAGCTCAATAACATATTTCTCACCTTTTTATAATTATTTTCCACACTCCATCCATCCTCTCAATCCTTTCTGTAATTTAGTTATTAGAATACTTAGAATAAGTGACCTTAAACTCCCCTCCTTTTAGGACTGCCAGATCTGTGAAGCGGATCCTGGAGGGATTCTAGAGGCAACTCCTTGGAGCCTTAGATCACCTTTCCATGTGGGACAAACTCTTACTTATCAAAACTTGCTACAAAGGACCCTGTATCTTGCAGGTCTAGGATTTTCGAGTTGTGCTGATTCATCCCCTGTTTTATTATGTTTTTTATTTTTAAATAACTTTCACCACCAACCAATAAGCGAAGCACACTTGGGGACAACAACATCACCCGAGCAGGATTCTCAATGTTTCTTGACAAAGATTCCTGTTGAGTTGATTTTTCACCAATTACTTCAAATAAGTCCCAAACCTCCTCAACTATTTTTTGCAAATAGGTACCTCCACAGGAAGCATCTACCATATTCTTGCCCTTTTGATCAATTCCTTGATAGAAGCTTTGAATAAGCTGCCATCGAGGAATTTGATGATGAGGACATTGCCTTAAAAGTTCCTTAAACCTTTCCCATGCTTCATGGAAAGCTTCAGTTGAGTTTTGTGAGAAGGAAATAATACTTTGTCTCAATTGGCTTGTTTTAGGCATAGGGAAGTATTTGGCTAAAAATTGACACCGCAAATCATTCCAAGAAGTGATACTATTTGGTGCCAACATAGACAACCATGCTCGAGCTTTGTCCTTTAATGAAAAAGGAAAGAGCCTAAGCTTAGTTGCCTCTGGACCCAGTCCAGCTATGTTGAATGTGGTACAAAGAGGCAAAAATTCATCCACATGCTTATATGGATCTTCCTTACTCAAACCATGGAAGGAAGGAAGCATTTGGATAATTGATGATTTGATCTCATAATTTCCTTCAACGGTAGGAAATTGAATGCAAAATGGAGAATTATAAGCACCAGGTGCAAAGTAATCCCTCAAAAGTCGAGGTTCTTCACCCATAGTAATGCTTTTCAGAATTTTGTCTTGTTTGTGCAGTTCAGTTCTACTTCCAAATTTAGCGGACTATCTCGGTGAGAGTCCTACCAAACATACAACCTGTAAGCAGAATCAAATTATGCACAGTAAATCTTCAGAATTCCTTTTAAAATAGATTCCACGCGTCACAATGTATATGAATAGCTGCACAGATTTAAACAATGGAATAGTTTAGCACTGAGATAAAATAGAAACAAAATAAAAACTTAGGTCTACCTATTTTAAGACAAATTCCCCGGCAACGGCGCCAAAAACTTGTTGCGGAATCTAGTGTGCATGATTTATTTGTATTTTGAAAACAGACTTACAGAGGATGAATTTACTAAAAGAATACAAAAATATCAGCACAGAGAGACCTCAATTAGCCTGCAAGATCTGGGCCAATTGTAGCAAGTTTTAAAATATAAGTGAGTAAAAGATCGTCCATAGGGAATTGATTTTAAAATGCAAGATAAACCTCCAAATTTGGGCTACCTGATCTGGCCTCTTATCCTATCTACAAAGCACATAAGATGGGAGGTTGAATTTATCACATTAACTAAATGATAAAAGTAAAAGTTAAACTAAATGATCCAGATCTGAGTTGGGGGGATTTTGATGTGAACTTATAAAAATGGAGAAATAATATCTAACTTTGATTTGGTCCTTGAAACACAATGAGAATGAGTGCAGATCAAATGAGAGATGATCCAATCTTTATCTGGCTACAAGCACAGATGTAAGAGAAATAAATCTAACTCAAGGATTAGATTTAGGCTTATGGCTATGGTATGTCCACTTCAATGGCCACAGACCATCCAATAGTCTTTAATCTAAACCCTTAATTCAGAACAAGAAATATCACTACAAATGCTGTGAGAGATTAGGTTACAAACACTAATTCCCACAGGGTTAATGAATCAAGGGAAATTGCATGTAAAACAGTAAATCTAAAGGAGTCTAGTG
The DNA here is from genome assembly GCA_021018995.1 of Chloranthus sessilifolius. NCBI lineage: Eukaryota > Viridiplantae > Streptophyta > Magnoliopsida > Chloranthales > Chloranthaceae > Chloranthus > Chloranthus sessilifolius. The sequence continues at coordinate 50,089,485 of CM037596.1, forward strand.
CAATAAGGAGATCAGAGGGAACCCTTAACATGAATCCAATTGAGAACGTACGGTTTACAGCAACCTTTTCAAATTCACCATTACAATTACAGAGCATAGCTTAAACAGCTCTCAGATTTGTAGTCTTGAATACAATTCTCTGTTGAATTACTGAGGTATCTCGCAACTCTCAATTGCAAGAAAAAATTAGGCTATTACAAGGGTTTCAGACAAGCTAGCTGATTTGGAAATGGGGGAATAGAAATGAAACTCAAAATCTGGATACCCAAATTGGGCAAATCGTTCTTCTATTTATAGTTTTCCCTAAGTCCATTTCAGATGTGCATCAACCAATCAGAATTGGTTAGATCCATATCAGTCAATAGGAGTCGAGCACAAGGATCCAGATCTATTCTGGCCAATCAAAATTGCTCGATCTGGTTCAGCCAATCAGGCGACAGAAGCATCAATTCTATTATGCAATTTGAAAATCAGTTAGAGCTTCTAGAAGTTCCCGCCAAGTGATTTCTTCTTTGGGTGTTAACATGGGGTCGAATATGCCTTTGGTTCGTGCTCAGAATCTTCTAGAATGTTCCTGGTTTGTATCTGCATTGGGGTGCGTGCAAAAGATTACTGAATTACCCTTGCAGATGGTAAGAATCTTCAGAAAATTATTTCGCAAAGTCTTGGGGACTTTTCACAGAGTTCTGTGCCTTCTGAAGTTCATTTCGCAAAGCTCTGATGATGTTCGCTAGGAGTTCTCTTCTTTTTGAATAGGTCTGAAATCCTTTCGAAGAGTTCAAGTGCTTTTCGAAAGCTAAACCTGGAGCTTTTGGTTCTTTTCGCAAAGTTAAGCTTCTTTTCGCAAAGTTAAGCTTCTTTTCGACAACTTCAGAAACTTCTCGAATAGTTCAAATTCTTTACGAAACGTTCTCTGTACTGCTTTCTTCTGTTCGAATTGCTCCACACTTCTTTTCTAGGTTGAGACCAGGTCTTTGCCTCTTCAGCTCAGGCATTTTGACAGCTCGTGAGGTTGTCCTTTCTCCTTCTTCCTCCAGATCTAGATGGGTCATCATCTTTTTGGCACTTTTAAGCTACTTTCAAGGTTAAGCCTGTCTTTATTGTTAGCTGTAAAACAAACACTTAAAACACTTATTTAGTTCTCTCAAGGGTCTATCAAGGCCAAGATTAAGGGGTGGAAAATGGTATTTTCCAGTTCCCAACAGGCTTTCATAGCGACCTTGAGTATAACATCAGGCTGTCTCCTTGGATAGCCCAACATTGTGCTCGGGTAAACATGGTTAATGAGAGCGAAAAATACCCCTTCGCTCCAAAAAATTGAAATCACGGTGACAACATTAGTGGAAGTGGTACTGAGCAAAGCTACTCAGATAGTAAAGTTATGGACCACACTCCCAGTGCACTCACAAAAGGAGGAAAAGAAGCCGACGCATTGCTCCACTCCCAAAGACAAGTTACTCCACAGAATAAAAAAAGGAAAGGACACCGACTCCACCACATGCTTCGACTCTCTCGACACATAACCCACGTACCCCTGACACTCCTTCGATATCAATCACCAAAGACAACTCTCTCCTGAGACACCTAAACAGGACACCACCACAGTAATGATCTCTACCGACTCTTAGACAACTATATCGCTAACAAAAAATGCTCTAGTCACACTTTTGGATTTGACAAATTTTTTCGAGACATCGACTTCACTGTACCCGCAGGTTCAAACCACCAAAATTTAACAAATATAACGGTACGGGAAATCCAAAGCACCACTTGGCCCTATTCTGCAATGATGGTCGACCAATCTGCACCAATCATGGGCTCCTAATCCACTACTTTCATAGATCTCTAGAAGGAGAAGCCCTTGACTGGTTCGTGGCCTTACCTTTAGCCGAAATCGAGAGATTCGAAGACTTAGCCAACAGATTCGTAGATCAATACCAGCACCTAACTCACTAAGAGGTCAGTCTCGCTGATTTGATACATAAAACAGAAGAGGACGACAAAGACTTCTCGACATTCGCCAATCGCTAGAGAAGGCTCACCGCCCGAACGAGGAATCAATTAAAAGAAGCGATGCAATAGAAATTGTGATTAGCAATACCCGAGAGCCTCTTCAAAGCATTCTCATCCTGAGCGATTATCACGACCTCACTAGCCTTTATCAATGCACCTCACGCATAGAACATCGTCTGAAGAATGGAGACCTCAGTCTTCCTACCTTAACGTCCAACGGACCCTCCTCCAACAACCTCAAGACAAACACCCTAAACGAAGCCATAGACTCCAAACAAATCAATGCGAACAAAGAACGGAACCAAACTAAGCCTCAACCATACCACCTATATAACCAAGCTCAAGACCTTTACACAAACCTGTACCCTAACTATAACCAACCTCAATACCCTGACCAAGACCAACCACTATACGCCAACCAATACATGAACCTGTACTATGACCAAAACCAATGCCCCAATGACACGCAAACTAACATCACCTATTACAACCCATTGTTCCATCAAACTCAACTCGCATACAAGACAGTATACTCATTCACCCCCGCCCCATTCCACCCAGCGAGCCTGATTCAGTGAATTGAACCTCCCTCAGAGCAAGACCATACTATGCACTTACAACCAACCAACCCCTATCCCACGAACCTATGAACACAAAGTTACCTTTAGCCCTAAACTGGTTACCAAGATCACTAAAATCTAAACTATCACCGAATCCACCCCTAAACTAACTCAACCCATCACCAAACTCATCACCGAGCTCAATGCGCTTATCTCTACTCAACTTACCCTTGAATCCGATAACCTACCAACGAACAAATCAATCTCCACACGTCCTGAACAGACGCCCAAACCAATGACACAAATTACCCTCGAATAGGTTCACATGCCAACTCTAGAGGTAGTTTTCGAACCAATCAATCGGTGTTATACGAAGCCATTCATACTTAAATCAATCACAAAACTAAACTCTGAAACCAAATTAGTAATTAAATCTACTCCCAAAATCACCAGCCCTCTCGCTTCCAAATCAACTCTAAAATTAACCCCAAAGTCGAATATATTGCCCCACCAACCTTAAACCCGAACCCTGAACTAATCCCTACACCTGCTTCAAAACTTTAACTCGACAACAAACACATCACCCCACTAACCTCAACATCGACTCTTGAATTAACTTCTACACCCACCTCAAAACCTGAACTCACTATCACCTCACCAACCACGAAACTGAACCCCAAACTCAAACCTATTATAAGACCTAAACTTCTCATCAAACCTAAACCTAAACTTAAACTTAGCATCAAACCTAAACCTACTATCAAAACTAAACCTTTTATCGAATCTAAACCTATTATCAAACCTAAACCTATCCTCGAACATGAATCTATCACCAAACCAAAACCCATGATCGAACTTGAACCTATAATCGGACACGAAGCCAAACTGATCATTGAACTTAAACCAATTGTCGAATCAAGACCCGAACCTATCGTCGACCCAACACCCATCCACAAGCTCAAACCCTCCATCAAAGGTGAACCCACCATCAAATCCAAACCCATTGTCAAACTTGAACCTATCATCAAACCTAAATTGATCACCTAATACAAACCTGACATCAAACCTCCGACTATCAGCGAATCTAAATTGATCCTCGAACCTGACCCTACTGCCAAACCTAAACCAATCACCGAACACAAACCTGTCATCAAACCTCAAACTATCAACAAATCCAAGCCCATCATCAAACTTGAACCCATCACTGAACTCGAGCCTGTTATCGAACATGAACTCAGTACTAAAACCCAACCTATTCCTACAACACTAACTCCACTCACCTTTGAACCTACCACAAAACCTATCAAGGAGTCGATCATCGCTCCCACTTTCGAAATAAAACCAAACTCAAATCTTACGATGCCAATCACCATCTAAATCAACATACCTCAAATCCCATCAAAACATGAAATCAACGTCATAACTAAAATCACTTTTGATCATCAGATCCAAATTTTCGTTGGCCTCACAATCAAAACGTTTACCAAAATCCAATCGGCGACAAAACTACTACGTCAAAATTCTGATACTCAACCTCCTCAAAAAATTATAAATAAAACTTTAAAATAACCTCATGATAATCCCAAAGTGCGAATCAAATCAAACAAGCATAATCAAATAAAATTGGATTGCCCCACGCGTAGGGAAGGTCAACCTTGGATTACGCCTCGCATCTCCTCTTCCTACTCTACCTCTGCCTTATCTTATCACTACCTTTACAACACTATTGTCCCTCTCAATGATTTCCACTCCAACTTCACTTGTAAACAGCTTTCCAACTACCCACAAACGACCACGAAGAACTCTTAACAACTCTATGCTTCATCTCTACAAGATGCCTCACTCCTTCGAAAAATAAAAGAAGGTTCCTCCTGATAAGGAGACCTCAGACACAAAAGACCTATCGAAGGAAGAAATCAAGCAACACTACACTTATTTTGATAAACCCTATACCATCCAAGACACAAACTTAAAGATAACCTCACTCTCATCCCTCATCGATCAGATTGAAAGGGATTGAGTACCCCGAAACAATATTATCTAATCAAACGGTCACTTCGACCATCCAACTTGTCCCACCAAGCGGACTTCCTGAGTCAGTCCCCTACCTAAAGAATTGATGTTGTTCCATAACACAATAGTAATAACAACAAAATAATATAAAAAAATAAAAAATATAGAAAAGTATAAAAAAAACTAAAAGTATAAATGCCCAAAATATAAATACTCAAAAATAAAAATACTTTTCTATGCCCCAAACCCTTTGGACTTATACTCGATCGAGAACTCGAAATTGAGGAGCTACTGCTAAGAAAAGTGCCTATACAACCACCTCACCTGGAGGAAAACAAACCCATATGAGAAGTACTTATATTATCTCGGCAACATGCTAAGGAAACAACTATAGGGGAAGGATTTTCTGACCCATAGAATCATAACTCAATGACCATCATGTTTCGTAGCTTAAACAAATGTACTTATATACCTATCATCCTTGTAGTCATCACAAGGCATTTGCCAGTCATAGGTCATTATTTTTGAAACCATTTAGAGTATCATCTAACTCATTGACCATCCTCTTACTCGGGTGAATTGATCGAAAGGACTAGTGGATCAAGAAACTCTCTCTCTGAAATATAGAAAACTCAAGATTCTCATACACCCTCTCCAGCCATTAGAGTCGATGTTAGAGCACAAAAAATGAGAATGTAAGGTTCCATCAAACCTCACAATTCTTGCGTTAGCAGGTTATTTTAAAAAAATATACAGAAAAGAAGCACAATTGAGCGAGAGCAATACGACGAATGAATAGTCAATGAATTCAGGGAAGCATAAGCAAATTGTTAGCGCATTTCTGATAATCTTATTAGGAAAGTATAAGCAAGTCGCGAGGGCCTCCTTGATATCTTGACACTACAAGATGTCGTTGTACGGTGATGGGAGGAGGGCAAAACTCCTGCTAACCATAGAATTTGAGACTTTGATGGTGCTGGACCATGACGGAGAGCTCAATTATGGCACCGCATTATCCACCAGAGAAGAAAGTAGTTGACTACTATTTCAAAGTTAGGTTGAATAAGAAGTTACCCTCATATCAATTAACCTTAGCTCTTCTACACCTTTAATTTTCTTTTCGAACAATGAGTCAAATGATTTTCAAAATATCTTTTAAAATAAAACTGAAAACTCTCGAATGACAAGTGATGCGATCACTATTTATCTACCATTCCCCTCAATCCTTGTTGAAAACAATGATACATGATGATCGTACAACACTTACAAAATCAAGCCTGCCATGTGGCCGAAATAATTGAACTACTTCCCAACATGGGATCATTACTAATACACCCCAGGACATCTGTGAGGTCGATAAAAGTCCCACCATCACTTCACACTGGGACATTTTTTTTAAGAGCGCTAGCACCTTGATAGCGAAACTCAGGTAAGAAGACCGATATCCCAAACTGGGACATTTTAAAAAAAATTTAATTTAGTTTTTGCTTTTCCACCTCGGATACCCACAATTGGGGCATTTTTATTTTTTAGTTTTTTTAGTTCTTACTTTTCCATCATGTGACCCCAAAATGAACACCTAAAACAGAACAACAAAGATATACTCAAAAAATAAATATCATACTCTAATACTACTCATTCCCCCTTCAAGGTAACATACAACGACAAACATAAACAAACATAAATGAAACAAACACAACAAGAGAAATATATCACTCATTATTAGCAATAAAGAAAAAAAGAAATAATATAAGTACAAACCTCTTAGGATTTAATACCCGGGATGCAAAAGAAAAAGGAAGAAAAGACATTAGAAACTAAGAATGCCCCAAACTTTTAAATCCTAAGTTTAGAAACAAAATTCAAAATAAAACCAAGCCCCTTAGCCTCTATTGATAACATACACCTAAATCACAAAACAACAAGTGTCACCCTCATAAATATCCTCCATCTAATTAAATCTATGGCAAACATAGATGAGCCAATGATCATACAACACTTAACCCCCTAAGAAATACCAATCCACTAGAAAATAGATGAACCAATAGGATTAAAACGTCTAATACTCATCTAGAATATTAAAAAAATTAAATCTAAAATTACACCTATCTAACAAGTGTCATCCTAAATCCAAATATAAGAACAAAGCAAACAAACCTTAATCCTAAACACAGGACTCATTCTCTCATCATGACAATAAAAGTTAACCAATCACAAAATTAAAGGAATAAAGCAAACATAATAAATAAAATAACCTCTCATTTAATAAACTTTTTTTACACAATATCACCGGTGGCATACCTCCTGAATATACAACCCAAAATGAAAACCTAAAACCTTAACCTACAACCCAAAATGAAGATTGCGTTCAAAACTGAGACAGAGCGAGGAGCATATTCCACTTGGAGCGTCCAATTGGAGGCTTCAAGAAGGATTGGTTAGGGAGCACATCCTTCCACTTGTTTCACCTTTCTCTTCTGCCATCTTGACCTCCTTCGTCGCCACCTCCTCAACACTGCCTTCACTGCTCCCTAAAAGGAATTGATGCGAAGAATAGCACCCTCATTCCCAATACTGCCCATTCCCAAAATAATGCCGCCCTGGACCATCACCTCAGGATGAAGATAACGCGAAATCATGGACATCGGAAGAAACGACATCTCAATTGGACGGTTAGATCACCCGATATCACTAAAACACAAATTTTAGAACACAAAATATCTAGAAAAAGTAAAAAATTCAAAACCAAATCGAGGAATGAAAAACAAATGAAGGCACCCTCACTTATACAGAGTACGGCCTTAATCACGCACCAGAACACATGCGCTTAAATAAGTCACACGCCATGCACACAACACACAATCCAAAACATAAGCTAAGACCCAAGCGCTCAATGAAACCATCGCCCGCACAAACAGTGCGATGCTCCGATCAAGCACAGTCTATAAACTGCTCAATCCGATCAAACGATTCACTCCAGTTGTGCAATACGAAAGGTCACCCGTACACTGACCTGGCAACACTTTGATCACACGCTTTGATTATAGCGCATAATACGATCACACGCACACTCACATACATGTAAAAAGCCCCTAAAGCCTGAGATGTAATGCTCGAAAACAATTGTGCAATCGTATTGAGCGACCTAAATCAGGTGCGCAATACCTAACTTAGGATGAAATCGACACCCTCACACCTTTTATCACATCGTGGCCAAAATTCACTTGTCCATTGCGTACCCTTACATGAGAAGGGAGCATTGACAACACCCCTTGTCCCATCGCAACATGAAACACATATCACCGACACGGATGACACCCCCTATCGCGACACAGTGAAAGCGACCAACACACTACTCTACTCCTCGCGATCAAATTCAATTTTCACTTACCCCTATCTGATCGTGTAACCCCGTCACACACGTCCCACCAAGATAACATACACACACATGAGACCACTCTAATATCCAGCCCCATTGCAATAAATTAGCCATTCCCTCACGTCCTATCGAAAAAAAAAAACAAAAGAAAATCTCCTAAAAAATGCGGGATGCCGCCAAAAAAAACTAAGTCAATCACAGCGCAACCACAACGTGATCTTTCATAACTCAAGATATGCCAAAGAAAGAATAGCACACACCTATCGCGTGAATACCCTACCAGCATCCCACCACTAACTACGCTTAGCTGACATCCCATTGCAAACATCACTACCGGAAAAGCTCAAACAACACCTGCCATGCCATATATAAAAGGGGAGAAAGCTCGACCAATATCCCATCGTTGAAGCAAAGAGCCCTCTTCCCGAATTACTCGCCATGAAATAGTCACCAGACACAGCTACCACTGCAGAAATGCAGAAAGATTCAGGACTCCTCCCATGTCCCATCGCACCCAACCATAGCCAAGTCCCATCATGAACACCTTATCAGAATCTCCACGTTCTACCAGGACTCACCTAGCCTGCAAAAGAGAAGAAATCTCAAAAGTCCCATTGTAATACCACCCCCAACAACCCACCAGTCCCATCACAGACTATACAAGCTGCATGCAATTCAGTTAAGTATCACCCTTAGGTAAGTACTACCCACTTTTCAATTACTTGATATTTTCTATAAATTATAGTTAGCTATCACTAAGTCAAAATATTTTCAAAACCCATCTCTCTCGACTCACGAATTACTGTAGTCCTCCCATAAGAGACAATCATCAATTTTTGTCGAGAAGGTTAGACGGAGTATCCGGCATGCCAAGTGTCGTGTTGACAACCACACCAACGGTCGGTTCCACAAATCCCTTACCGGTGGATTTGCTCAGTGACGTCTCAGAAGCCACATTTTCCATCGATTTACCACCGAATTGATCTTAAATTAAAAAATTCCTGAATCTTCAAAATCTCCTTACTTCAAAAAAAAGAAAAAAGAAGAAAAAAAATGAAATAAAAGAAAGAGAAGAAAAGAAGAACAAAGCAACAAGATAAATAGACCCAACTCACCTTTCTTTAAATACCATAAAACCCGATTTAGCGCCCCATTACCCACGCATAATAAATTACACTTAAACTTGACCTTTAACTCCTAAGACCGTCAGAACTTGCAATCAAGTGCATATCCCACTGAGCAGAATTGGATCAAGTGCACACGCCACTGTAGAGAATCGTTTGCTCAGATGCATTAGGATTAGAACTCACAACTTAGAGGCCAACTCCAGATGAATCAAGCACACATGCCATTACACGTAATTCAATTGAGCAGACCTCACAAGACCCCCACCTCAATTACTAGCCCAAACCGGTCATTCCCCCGAGAAATCAAACAACGAGTATATTTAATCTAAGAACTTACAAATGCCTATTGGAAAAGGAACACCTGACGTCCATTGGCATGACCAATGATGCACCTAGTCTGACATGACTTGCAAAGGCCTTCAACAGTATATTACATTTTATTATCGGTCCCTGGACCATGTTTATGGACATTTGTATGATGTCCCCCGATACCTCAACTACGTCATATCTCTTTGTTTGATTGCCCCTTGTAGTAGGTCGCGACATAAAGCTGAATGCCCCTTGCACCCATAAATTAGGATATGGTGTTTTTCCATTCCATTTGACTGTCACTCGCAGTAGGTTGTGCCATGCAATGGGATGCCCCTTGCACCCGCAGAATAGGATACGCTGACTTCCCCCATCGACTGACTATGACAGTAGGTCACGATATGCGACGGGATTGCCCCTGGGCATTCATGGCATGGAACACGCCTTTCGACAGCTACCATTGGGCTCCCAAATGCTCTATTTTAGCTTGCGCTAATAGATAAGAAAGCCAAGCATGTCATGTCAGCATCCCTAGTTCACATTTGTGATTTCCCAAGAAAAATGAGAAGACACCTCGAATGAGGGGTGTCTACTTCTTCGGCGCATTCTTACTTCGTAAGAGCGCGCCGAAGAGGGGCATCTGTAGACACCTCCATCTTGCCCTCTTGGAATATACGAAGTTGTTCGATCAACCTTTGACCTCAACCTGTGGGACCATATAATGAAAAAATAGAATATGGCTGGACACAAGCTAAAATAATAGCTCTGTGGCTTAGGCCCCTTTAACCCTAAACTATGAACCATGCACTGAAACAATAATACATGGCTGAACACAGGCTGAAACAATAGCTATGTGGCTCAGGTCCCAACGTAGGAAGACTATATACTAAAATAATAGTATATAGTCAAAATATAGATTGAAATAATAGTCATGCATTTCAGACCCTTTAACTCTAAATTGGGAACCATGCACTGAAACAATAGTACATGGCTGAACACAGGCTGAAGCAATAGCTCTATGGCTTAGGTCCCAATGTAGGAAGACTATATAATGAAACACAAGTACATAGTCGGAATATAGACTGAAATAATAGTCTTGCATTTTGAACCCTTTAACCCTAAATTGGGAACCATGTACTGAAACAATAGTACATGGATGAACACAGGCTGAAGCAATAGTCTGTGGCTCAGGTCCCAACGTACGGAGACTATATACTGAAATAATAGTATATAGTCAGAATATAGACTGAAACAATAGTCTTACATTTCAGACCCTTTAGCCCTAATATGGGGACCATATACTGAAACAATAGTATATGGCTAGACACGGGCTAAAACAATAGCTTTGTGGCTCAGGCCCCATAACCCTAACGTGTGGACAATGCAATGAAACAATAGTACATGGCTGAACACAAGCTGAAATAATAACTCCGTGGCTCATATCCCGACGTGGGAGACTATATACTGAAATAATATTATATAGTCAAAATGCAGGCTGAAATAATAGTCTAGCATTTCAGACCCGACCCAGACCTGGACAACCCTGAATTATGCGCCTAAAACCATATGTTCAATTCAATTGCACACAAAATCACAAACGTGTAATCAGTCCCCCTTTCAGACCAGACTCCCTTTCCCAAACCACCTCGAGACTCGATCACGCGCCTGACAGCAAATGCACAATCGAATTGAATGCCCCACCACCGACGCACAATTAGCCTACACCTGACCTAGCCTCCCAGTCCTTGACCCTCAAGTTTCATTGATTGAGCGCTTCAAAAGAGACGCTTAATTGGATTGCGCACGCCCAATCAAGTGCAAAATTAGTCCTAATATTGTTAGAACTAAGAAACTCGCTGAGCAAGTCCGCCGGTCGCTCACTGAGTTGGCAACCGACTCAAAGCGATTAAGCATCGAGAAACTGGCGCGCAATTTGATTAAATGCCTGAAACATGGAATTTAACTGAAGAAAAACCAATAAAAGCCTTTTTTAATTTGACCAGAGGGGGGCTACGAATTTTGGAGAAGAGAGAGAACGATAAATACAGAGAATTTAGAGAATGAATACATAGAGAAACCTAGCTATGATTTCGAGATTCAAGCTCCGAATTTTGACGATTCCTCTCTGCAGTCCCAACCATAGGTAAAAATCCAACCTTTAGTCCTGACCTTAGTATTTAGATTTAGGATTCTCTCTTATCTTTAATTAGTAATATTAATACTTTCACTCTTAGACCGTAGAACCCCTTTTAGATGGTAATGTTTAATATCTGATTCTAGTTCTTTGTTTCTAAAGCCAGTCCTTAATCTAATGGCCTAATTCCCTGAGCCTAGACTTTAATTCCGTTCTAAAATCTTAATTTCCAGTCCTATCATTCATCTCTGGTTCTAGTTCTTAGGTTCTAGAACCAATCCTTAATCATACGGTCTAATTTTCTGATTTCGGACCTAAATTCAGTCCTTAAATTTTAAAATTCCTAATTTTAATTTCTTAATTAAATATTTCAAAAATCCTAATTCTTAATTTAGTTTTCCTATAATTCTAGTTTCATAATTCAATTCATAATCATAATCCCAAAATCGACTCTAAAAATCTTAAAAAATAATATTATAATCCAAAATCCAATTTGTCTTTAATCTCAGCCACCTAATTTACACAAGGGAGCTTACGGAGGGTACTCGGGAATGATGCCGATCCTCCTTAGCATAGCGGGTCCAAACCCCTTTTTTCTAATTAATCCAATTTTTAATTAAAATTAGAATATTTAAATTAATTAGACTCCTCGTAGGATTAAGAGAGTTAATTAATTAAATTTCTAATAGGATTAAGACATTTAAATTAATTAGACTTTTAATAAGATTAGGAGACTTAATTACTTATATTTCTAATAGGATTAAGATATTTAAATTAATTAGACTCCTAGTAGAATTGAAAGACCTTTTTTTTTAATTAGACTCCTAGTAGAATTAGGAGACCCTTTCTTAATTAGACTCCTAGTAAGATTAGGAGACCAAGTTAAATAAAATCCCAGCAGGAATAGGAAAACCAAACTAATTACACTAAAGGCAACCCACAGCTGCTGACATTCACCGACGGACGATTCAGTAAAGGAGTTCAACCTACAAGCCCCCGCTCCCCTTAAAGTGTGATTAGTGACGTGTTGCAGCGACGATAAATATCTGCAGTTGGCGATCTCATCTTCTCAAGTATTCTTCATTTAGAATTTGCCTCTTTAATTTCAACATTTAATGTTTCATAATTTATTACTTCATTATCGCCATTGCCAGAGTTTGCTTAGGACAGAATTGAGCCACTTATTTCGGGGACCGAGAGGAACCCAGAAAAAGCGCGCACCAACAGTGGGTCTGCTTGTGATAGAGAGGAAGCTATTATATTGGATTTTCTAGTGGATTTGGTAGGAGATTGGAGTAAATTGGTCAAGGTATCTTCAAATTGGTCGGGGTTGGCCATTAAAAACATAGAATCTTAACAAATTCTCTCAACAATCACAGCACAACTCTTCACTTCAAATAAATTTCCCAAGCTAAGAAACTTCCTAAAAATTCAAGAACCATAGCATTCAAAATCACAAGAACTGAGATGGGGAAGAACTTACCCAAAAACTTGGGTTTCTCCACAAATGAAGCACATCATACAAAACCAGCAGCAACTATGTGCAAAATGATGACTTTTCAATGGTGATTCAACTGGCAAGAACAAAGAGCAGATGGAAGGGTATCTAGTGAGTTGGACAAAGGAGGGGCAGAGAAATTTTTGGGAAGAAGAAAGGAAGGGTTTCGAGCAAAAGCAGAAAGTGCCTAAAATAAACTTGTCGAAAGGTTTTAAAACCCAAAACATGATTTCGACAGGTTCAAAACATGATTTGGAGAGGTTCTCTAGTAGAGCATTTCAACCCGTCGAACGGATGAACCCCTCGAAGGCACAGAGAGCTCCATAATGAAGGGTTCGAGAGGGTCCTTCAACCTCTCGACAAGTACAATGGCTTTAGAAAATAGGATTCAAAAGGTTCGTTTAACCTCTCAACAGGTACTCAGAACCTATCGAATTCACTTAAAATGCCTTCAGAACCTATCGACAGGTCACAGTTCTGCCTTAAGGCATTCCCTTTATATATGTGTTGTCCACCACTCATCAAAAGTCAAAAATCTACCTCAGCACCAATCAAAAGCTCCCTCATTCTTCAGACATTATACAGAAAAAATGACAGAACCATGAAAAGTAACAAAATTACCAAAAACAAAGTAACTGGCAGCTATGGCACAAAGTATACAAAGCTGTAAATCACTCATTGTTGGGAGGTTCTTGAAGGTTAATGGTTTCAACAGGCTCCACTGTATTTTTGACACATATTTTTGGCCTCTGACTATTCACTTTCATGACCCTTCCATCTGTGGGGTTCATGATCTCAACAGCTCCAGATGGTGATACATGCTGCACATTGTAAGGTCCATCCCATATGGATTTTAACTTCCCTGAAAAAAACTTAAATTTGGAATTAAAAAGCTATACCTTATCACCTTCAACAAATTCCTTCCTAAGAAGATGTTTGTCATAGAAAGCCTTGGCCTTCTCCTTGTAAATTCTTATATTGGCATAAGCATCCAATCTCAGTTCCTCCAATTCTGACAGTTGCAATTTCCTATGCATACTAGTAGCAGTTAGATCAAAATTTAATGATTTGATGGCTCAGTAGGCCCTATGCTCTAACTCAACTAGCAAATGACATGCTTTGCCATATACCAATCTGAAAGGAGACATCCCAATTGGGGTCTTATAGGTAGTCCTATAAGCTCACAAAGTATCCTACAACTTCAAGGACTAGTCCTTCCAGTCAGTCCTCACAGTTTTCTCTAGCATATGCTTTATTTCTCTGTTAGAAATCTCCACTTGCCCATTGGTCTGTGGGTGCTATGGAGTAGATATCTTGTGTATAGCAGAGTACTTTTAAGCAAGCTTTCAAAGTATCTATTACAGAAATGACTCCCCCCATCACTAATGCTAGCTCTAGGGGCGCCAAATCTAGAGAAAATATTGTCCTTCAAAAATTTAAGGGCAACTGTGTGGTCATTGGTACTTGTGGCAATGGCTTCTACCCATTTAGATACATAATCTATAGTCACAAGAATGAAATTAAACCCATAGGAAGGAGGAAATGGACCCATGAAGTCTATTCCCCAAATATCAAACAGTTCTACCACAAGGATGGGGTGCAATGACATTGAGTCTCTCTTCGATATGCTTCCCATCTTTTGACATCTCTCACAAGCTTTGCAATGCTCCATTGCATCCTTGAACAAGGATGCCCAATAAAATCCACATTGGAGCACCTTTGCAGCAGTCTTCTTGCCACTAAAATGACTCCTACAGGACTGTTCATGACACCCTGTAAGAATATTGTGCAACTCACTTTCAGGTACACATCTCCTAATCACCTGGTTTGCACAACTCTTGTAAAGGTAAGGATCCTCCCACAAAAAATATTTTACCTAAGAGAAGAACAGGTCTTTATCCATCTTGGACCAATGTGGGGGAATCCTTCTAGCATCAAGATAATTCACAATGTTTGCAAACCAAGGCACACTCATAGTGATGGAAAAAGGTTGCTCATCCGGGAAAGAATCATTCATAGGGATGTCTGCACAGTTAGCCATTAAAATTCTAGACAAGTGGTCTGCAATCACATTTTCCACACCCTTTTTATCATTGATCTGTAGATCAAACTCCTGCAGTAGGAGGATCTATCTGATCAACCTTGGCTTAGCTTCTCTTTTACCCAACAGGTACTTCAGGGCTGAGTGGTCATGAAAATAATAATTTTAGACCCTAAAACATAAGGTCTAAATTTTTCCAAGGTAAAGACAACTGCCAGGAGCTCTTTCTTAGTGGTGGTGTAGTTCAGCTGAGCATCAACCAATGTCTTACTGGCATAATAAACTACACTGAGTAGTTTGTCTTTTCTCTGCCCTAAAACTGCATCAATTGTAAAATCCAAAGCATCACATATGAGCTCAAGGGGGAGAGAAAAATCTGGAGCTTGTATGATAGGAGCAGAAGTCAAGCAATTTTTCAAAACCACAAAGGCAGTTAAGCACTTAGAAGTGAATACAAAGGGTACATCCTGACACAACAGGTGGCATAGAGATTTAGTAATTTTGCTGAAATCCTTTATGAATCTTCTGAAGAAACCAGCATGCCCAAGGAATGATCGGACTTGCTTAACAGTTTTTGGAGGAGGCAAATGTGAGATCAGATCAATCTTTACGTTGTCCACCTCAATCCCCTTTTTAGAGACCACATGACCAAGAAGAATTCCCTGGGTAACCATGAATTTGCTCTTTTCCCAGCTCAACACTAGGTTGGTTTCCTCACAACTCTGAAGCACAAGGGAGAGATGATACAAACATTGATCAAAATCATCACCATACATAGAAAAATCATCCATAAAAATTTTCAAAAACTTGTCTAACATGCCAGAAAAAATTGCAAACATGCATCTCTGAAAAGTAGCAGGAGCATTACAAGCCCAAATGGCATCCTTCTGTAAGCAAAGGTGCCAAATGGACAAGTAAATATTATTTTCTCTTGATCTTGTGGATAAACAGGCATCTAGTTGTGACTAAAACTGCAGCAGCTATATAGAAGAAGGAATGCACACATGAGCTCCATTTTCAGTGCAGCAGCCATCAAAAGGGTTCAACATTTTAAAGCAGCTGCACATTCCACCGTATAGGTTTCAGGAAAATGGAGCTCGAGCAGCTATCGTAATTATAGAATTTAAAGAATGGATTGTGCACACATGCAGCAGCTTCCTAACCTCCAACATATCGATAGCACTTAAAGCCATGCATCCTCTCGAAATGCAGCTCCCAAACTCCCAATACCTCTCGAACAGAAAGTGCACAAACATGTAGACCTGTGCCTTCAAACTCCCCAGCATCCTATCGAGCATACAAAGCATTGAATTCCATTGAACCTATCGAGCTTTTTAATATGCAGCATCCAATCCTCTCGAGCAGATCTGGATACAAAGAGCTATAATCTTGTCAACAACTTATGGCTGCACTCAACCAACCTCTCAACTCCATCCTCCAATTATAATTGTCGACCTTTTAGTGCACCATCCTCTCAAAACCCTGCTACAGCAACCTCCTAAACCGGTTGACATCTTAGTTGCATTCCCCTTGAACCTCTCGACCAGCATCCTTGGAACCGCACGGACATAAGCTACTCCAATTTTCCCATCAATCCTCACGACAAGCTGCACCAGCATTCCAATCACACCTGGTGACAACATTGCTCCAAGCTCCAACCTCCCATTCATCTTGTCGAGCAGTTTGAAAACTAAAGTGCATGCATCCTCATGACAGCTTCAACCTCCCATGCATCCTACCTGTCGATCAGCAAAGCTTCCATCCACCCATTGAACAAGTCAACAGGTACAACCACCTTTTAATCCAACCTGCCGAGACCTCCATGAAGTAGGACTGAAAACTTGTCAACAAGCATGAGCTGTAGCCCTACACTTCAATCTTATCGACATCTCTAAGTAGCAACCTATCGACTTGCTGGAAAATATAGTTGCAGCAATCCAGCAGCCAACCTCTCGACCACTTAGGGCTTGCACCTGTCGAGATCTTCCCCCAAACAGCAGCAAACCTGTCGACCACATGGAAAATATAGCTGCAATAATATAGCTTCCAACCTCTCGACACCTTTGCAGCTGCCAGCCTAAACTTGTCGACTATTTAAACCTTGAACCTCTTGAGAAATTCTTTGCATGCACCTTCTATCCTCATGATAGCTTCCTTACACCTAAAGAACCTGTCGATAGCTCCATTACACAAGCCCACAACCTCTCGGGAGCCCAGCAATCCTGTTTACCATTTAAATGTCAATCCTCTCGACACCCTGCTACAGAAATCCACTCCTAAACTTCTCAAGGTCTTCATCTTCACGAGTCATCTCCTCCACCACATGGCTGAAACTGCAGCATATTTGCATAGAGCTGCATCAGCCCCTGGTTCCTCAAGCTGATCCAACTTGGGTTCCACCAAATCTAAAGTGAGGAGGCTATTTTGGTAAAGGCTGCAGCTGCAATGTATTTTCAGGTAAAATATTGTTCGACGGCAGGGGTATTTTGGGGCAGCCAGAGTAATTGGTGAAGCATCGTGAGCATTTTAGGTGGAATCACTTGAGGTGTGCCGCTAGAAAGAATAATGACAGTAGGGGCAGCTTGGGTTCATTTTGTTGACAAAAATTATAAAGAGGTGTAGCTGGGTATTTTTGGTTGGCAAGGGCAGTTTTGGGAACTCCAAAGCATCAAATTCTCTCTTCTGATTGGTTGCAATCCAAAGCACATGAAGCACTGTATTTGTATAAATAGAACTCCTTGCTGCTGTAATTTCTCACCAAGGAATCCATAGAATAGCTTGGGTTCTCCTTAGCTCATTTAGGTTTAGTTTAGCTTTTATTTTTCTTTTTTCTCTTCCCCCTTCTCTCCCTAATCTAGCCTGTTGGATTAGATCTAGATAGCAGTTCAGATCTGGTTTTTGATTATAATTTGGCATAAAGGTCTTGTAAAGTGATGCACAGACTATAGATCTGAGAACAAGGTTATTGTAAGTTGTTTAATTCAATAAATTGTTAATTTTAGTGTCCAATTAATTTGAAAGATCTTGTGGTTTCACTTGGTTCTCGATTGGATTTGTGTAGATGGGACCAGCCCACCCATTGAACTAGTAGATCTCTTGAATACCATTTGATCTCCCTTGATTTAATATCCATGTGGATGTGTGTACCTGTGGCCTAGCATCCACAACATCTGTAGTGATTTTAATATTCTAATTGAAACCTTTGATTTGGAGGAAATCCCTAAGATGGTCTATGTCCATTAAAGTAGACAGATCATAGCCTTAAGATCACTTTAAACCTCTGGTCAAAATTGGATTCTTCTACCTTAAACCTTTGATTTGGAGGAAATCCCTTGATTGATCTGTGACCATTCAAGTTGACAGATCATACCCTTAAGATCAGGTCAAACCTTTGGTTTAGAGTGGATTCTTCTACCTTGCACTTGAGCTTGTTGCCAAGTGAAGGACTGCTGCAGATTCACATACCATGATCTATTTTGCAAAAGAAAACTAGGCCCTAGCAGTCTATTTCCCGTCATTCTCTACTTTATTTCACCATACATCTTCCTTCATCTCAGTAAATTTAGTTTTATAATTTAGTTTTGTAGATTAGATCTAGTGACGCCCGAAAAGCTCTCTTTCGTCTTAGAATTATCAGATCTGTAGCTAGATCAGGAAGTCTACTATACACCTTCTAGGTTTAGGTCACTACTCCCTGTGGGACAAACTCTTACTTATCAAAACGTACTACAAACGGACCCAGTATCTTGCAGGTCTAGGATATTTTAGATGTGCTGAATCCATCATTGTTCTACTTTATTTTTAATTTATTTTCACCACACAATAATCAACACACTGAAAATTCACCAACAAGTTTTTTGTGCCGTTGTCGGGGAGTTTTGATCTAGATAGTAGATATGAGTTTTTCAATTTTTGTAGATATGATATTTTAGCTTTTATTGCTGTTTTGTTTTAGATTTTATACTGCAGTCTAATTGTTTTATTTAATGTTTGTTGCAATTTTTGTATAGAAAACCAGTTTTAAACTGCAGCAACTCTCTTATTTTTGAGTTTTTATTCTTTGCCTTCTAACTATTTGAATAAATGTTGCTGTCATTTTTTTTGCCTTTTTGCAAAAATGAGGTAGTGGCCTGAGTTTTTCTTTTGTTTTATTTACTATATTCAATATGCTTGAATAAGGTACTGCTGCAGTTATTGGATTTTTGCAGATCTAGAGCAGTGGCCACAAGAGGAGCAAATGGATTGCAGCTGGAGCAGATCTGCCTTAGTTTGCATCCCCTTCTCCTTTGCATTCATTTTCAATTTTTAAATTCTTTAAAACCAGCAGTTTTGCTGTATTTGATGTTTGTTTTGATTATAATTTCTGCTATCTTTTAGGCATGTTGATTTCTTTTTTTTCAAAACCATAAAACCAAATAAAAAAATAAAGGAAAATGTAAACCCAAATAGAAATTTTCTAATTTGTTTCTTATTATTTTTCAACAATAGTACATAAGGGCTCTTGTTGAGCCCAGGCCGATCAAAAATCACATAAAATGTAAAGAAATGATAAAAACGTAAAAAATTCTCTCTAGATGGGCTGTTTTCCTTTGCCCTTATTCATTTTCCCCCATCTGGAATTGTTGAGATCATGGCCTTTCATTTTGAAGAATCATGAAGGTTAATGAGCAGTGGATCATATGTTGTTCTGAATACTCAATGGAGCCACTAAGTTTATTTTCCTTCAAGATTTCTTTTTCACCATAAATAGGTCTCAGCTGTGTATGAATCTTGTTTTTAATTGTGTACATCCATGCTAACATTATTTCACAAAATTTTATTGATTCATACACATTCACAGCTCAAGCACACAGGCAACAAAGGGGTTTCTTGTGGCACAGGTGGTTTGGAGTTTTCTTTTAGGATTTTCTGTTTTAGGAATTTTAGTTTACATTCTGTTTTTTTTAGATTACTGATTTTTCTTTCTTAGGTTACTACGTGTCCTAGTTTCACTGTTTTTCTTCCTTTGCTTTATTGCAGTTATTTTCCTGCAGTTGTATACCATTCTTTTCTATTTTTCTGCTTACATACTCAATTTTTCTAATTTTTTGGGTTGTATGTCCTAGTTTTACTAGTTTTCTGCATTTTTTGGATACTTATATTCAGTTTCTAACTTTGTTTTCCTAATTTTATATCCGCAATTCTGTCATTGTATCTACATTTTTCTATTTTTATAGCTTTGTATTTAGTTCCTTACTTTGGTTTCACTGATTTTCTGTTACTAGCATTAGTTCTTGTCATTTGCATAGTAGTTCTTTTATTTTTCTGATTCATATATTCAGTTTTTAGCTTTTATTTTGTAGCAGTTTTAGCTTTGTTTTACTCTTTTTTCTATTTTTCCAGTAATTTCCTGCATTTGTATATCATTTTTTCCATTTTGCTGCTCATATATTCAGTTTTGCGTATAACTGTAAGTTTTCTCCTTAGTCTTCTTTCCCATTTTACCCTACTGCCCCTGGTGACTCATTGTCTAGAACATTGAGGACAATGTTCATCTTAGGTTTGGGGGTATGGCATGCATGCCAATGAAATAAGCTAATGCTAGTGCAGCTATGCTGAAAAAAGTTTTTGAAAATAAAATGATTTCCCACCTTATTTTTGGAAAAAGGGGAAATTAAAAACTTTTTGAAACTGAAATGAGCTGTAGTTTTAACATTTTTCAGGAAGCAAGTGTCAAGAATTTTCTAAAATTGATGTTTAGTGAACTTGAAATGAGAGAAAACTGTGAGGATACCACCCAGAAAATTTGATGGAAGGCCATACCTAGTGAGATTTGGGCCTGAAAAATTTTCTTTGAAGAGTGTCTTGGCAATTTTTCTGCTCTAAGGACTGATTGGATCTCATTTTGCTTACTAGAAGTTAGGTAAATCTGAGTTGAAATAGCGTGACAACACTCATGACATGAAGGACACGAAGTAAGGCCATCCCTTGGACAGTTTTAGCTTAAAACTTCCCACCTTTGAACTGCCCTTGATAAACACCATTTGAGCATTAAAAATCCAATTTTTCTTTGATAAACAACTAGAAAATTTGAACCCAAAACCCTTTGACCTATTTCAGTTCACCCTCTATCTGAGAAATTAGGAAATAGGAGGAGAAGTGAGGTTAGGGGTGCAAGGTTCGATGTGTCGTTAAAAGAAGAAGAAAGTATATTTGAAGGCAAGTGTGATGTATAGTTGTGGCATTCCAACCATAAAAAAGAGAAAAATAGAGAAAAAGTACAAAAAGCATACAAAAAGAAAAGAAAAATAGAAAAGCAAAACAAAAGAGTGAGAATGAGAAGTCGATTCACTGAAAGACTGAAATGGGGATTAGAAACTGATTACTTCAAATCTGAAAATTCAATCAGTAGATGAAACTATGATGAAATGAAGCTTGTGAAGTTGCAAATCACCTCCTTACCTTGTTGATTTCTCAATTTTGAATCCCATTCCACCCTTTTATTCTTTATAAACTTCACCCATAAGCCACATTACAACCCAATAAAAAGACCATATTGATCTAAAAAATGATTGAGTTGTCATGTGGTGATGAGGATTTGTTTGATCTATGGTGAAAAGAGATAAAAAATTTCAGACATTAAAGCAATGCCTATGCTCATGCTTGTAGTCCTATTTGAGGGATGTAACTGCTCTTGAGCTATGTGAAATGATGCACCCTTCTATTTTTATTGAGAGTAACAGCCCTGGTAAGACTTGGGTATGAAATCCAATTTGTTTGGAACATTATCAAAATAGAATTCTTAAATTAAAGGTGAGCTCTGCATTAATTTTCAAGCACAATGCCTGGACATGAGCTGATTGAGAATGAAGGAATTACAGCAAAATTTTAGTTTTAAACTGATGTTTTTCTGCTGAGAATCCTCTAAAAATTGAATGAACATGATGTGGAATTTATTTTATTTGATTTTAACTTTTTTTTAGCATGTTGCTTTAGTATTAACTAATTTTATTGGAGAAGTTTGGAGGTACCTTCACTAAAAACCCTCAGGAGACTCCACTCCTCCACTAGGGATCACCTAGGGGTATAAAAGGCTTGGTGCATGTGCCAAATACACCTGTGTTCCTTACGAAAGTGGTATTTAATTTCATAGGTTAGTTGTTTCAAATTCACTTTGCTCGAGGACTAGCAAAGGTTAGGTTTGGGGGTATGTTAGTCACTATTTTATGCCACATTTTACCCTTTGAACTTGGCTTTTGCTAAGCTTCCGAGTAGTTAATAATTACTTTTTAGTGTTGTTTTGTAGCAAGGAGGTAATTTTATCCTTGGTGCTGTTTTCAATTAAAATGTGCCAATAAGGAGAGTTTTGGAACCAATCAACAGTTGAGAGTGAGAGATGTATGGAATGGATTCAGCCCTAGGCACATTAAAGGTGTTTTGAGGGTCACATACAGCAATTGCACCTTGCGGATTGGTGGTGAAACAAAAGTGCAGTTGATTTGTTTAGAAGCTGGGTTCAGCACCAATTATAAGCAAGAGCACTTGGGGTCATCACTTCAGTAGCACTTTCTTGGGCCTGAAATGCCACAACAGTGGATGCACCCCAACCACACAACAACTATACATCAAGAACCTAGTGGTAGCAGCTCAAGTTGCAGCATGTGCATTCACATGAGTTGCACACATGAGCCTTGGAACAGCAGTACATAGGCTACAGTTGTGTGCAAAGGATCACCAACATGCAGATAGCAGCAGCTCTCATTCCTCTCAAACTGCAGCTACAAATTTAGTCTTCAACAATTCAAAATGGACAGCAGCTACTTTGGCCAACCTATCAAGCAAGCCATGCAACCATCGAGCTGCAGTCCAAAACCTTACAGCCCTTCAAGTGCAACAACATTGCTGCAGCCCAAGGAAGAATAAGAACAGTCGCAATGTGTGCACTAAAACTGCAGTAGCAATATAGAAGAAGGAATGCACACATGAGCTCCATTTTCAGTGCAACAGCCATCAAAAGGGTTCAGCATTTAAAGCAGTTGCAAATTCCACTGTATAGGTTTCAACATAATGGAGCTCGAGCAGCAGTCGTAATTAAAGGATTTAAAGAAGGGATTTAGCACACATGCAGCAGCTTCCTAACCTCCAACATATCGACAGCACTTAAAGCCATGCATCCTGTCGAAATGCAGCTCCCAAACTCCCAATACCTCTAGAACAACAAGTGACCAACCTGTCGACCTGTGCCTTCAAACTCCCCAGCATCCTATC
Source organism: Chloranthus sessilifolius (assembly GCA_021018995.1). Classification (NCBI taxonomy): domain Eukaryota; kingdom Viridiplantae; phylum Streptophyta; class Magnoliopsida; order Chloranthales; family Chloranthaceae; genus Chloranthus; species Chloranthus sessilifolius. The sequence goes on from CM037596.1 coordinate 50,112,806, forward strand.
GAGCATACAAAGCATTGAATTCCATTGAACCTGTCGAGCTTTTTAATATGCAGCATCCAATCCTCTCGAGCAGATCTGGATACAAAGAGCTATAATCCTGTCGACAACTTGTGGCTGCACTCAGTCAACCTCTCGAATCCATCCTCCCATTATAACTGTCGACCTTTTAGTGCACCATCCTCTCAAAACCTTCCTGCAGCAACCTCCTAAACCGGTTGACATCTTAGTTTCATTCCCCTTGAACCTCTCGACCAGCATCCTTGGAACCTCACAACCTTAAGCTACTCCAATTCTCCCATCAATCCTCACGAGAAGCTGCACCAACATTCCCATCACACCTGTTGACAGCATTGCTCCAAGCTCCAACCTCCCATTCATCCTGTCGAGCAGTTTGAATACCAAAGTGCATACATCCTCACGACAGCTTCAACCTCCCATGCAGCCTACCTGTCGATCAGCAAAGCTTCCATCCTCCCATTGAAGAAGTCAACAGGTGCAGCCACCTAACCTGTCGAGACATCCATGAAGTAGGTTTACAAACCTATCGAAAAGCATGAGCTGCAGCCCTGCATTTAAATCCTATTGACACCTTCAAGTAGCAACATGTTGACTTGCTGGAAAATATAGCTGCAGCAATCCAGCAGCCAACCTCTCGACCACTTGGGGCTTGCACCTGTCGAAGCCTTCCCCCAAACAGCAGCCAACCTATTGACCACTTGGAAAATATAGCTGCAACAATACAGCTGCCAACCTCCCAACACCTTTGCAGCTGCCACCCTAAGCCAGTTGACTATTTAAACCTTGAACCTCTTGAGAACTTCTTTGCATGCACCTTCTATCCTCACGACCGCTTCCCTACACCTACAAAACTTGTCGACAACTCCATTACACCAGCCCACAACCTCTCGAAATCCCAACAATCCTGTCGACCATTTAAATGCCAATCCTCTCGACACCTTGCTGCAGTAATCCACTCCTAAACCTCTCGAGGTCTTCATCTTCTTGAATCATCTCCTCCACCACATGGTTGAAATTGCAGCAGATTTGAATAGAGCTGCATAAGCCCATGGTTCCTCAAGCTTATCCGACTCGGGTTCCACCAATTCGAAAGTGAGGAGGCTATTTTGGTAAAGGCTGCAGCTGGAGTGTATTTTTAGGTAAAATATTGTTGGACGATAGGGGTATTTTGGGGCAGCCAGAGTAATTAATTTGTGAAGCATCCTCAGCATTTTAGGTGCAATCACTTGAGGTGTGCAGTTGGAAAGAATAATGGACAGCAGAGGCAGTTTGGGTTCATTTTGTTGACAGAAATTATAAAGAGGTGCAGCTGGGTATTTTTGGTTGGCAAGGGAAGTTTTGGAAACTCCAAAGCATCAAATTCTCTCCTCTGATTGGCTGCAATTCAAAGCACACAGATCACTGCATTTTTATAAATAGAACTCTTTGCTGTTGTAATTTCTCAGCGAGGAATCCATAAAATAGCTGTGGTTCTCCTTAGCTCATTTAGGTTTAGTTTAGCTTTTATTTTTCTTTTTTCTCTTCCCCCTTCTCTCCCTAATCTAGCCTGTTGGATTAGATCTAGATAGTAGTTCAGATCTGGTTTTTGATTGTAATTTGTCATGAAGGTCTTGTAAATTGATGCACAGCCTACAGATCTGAGAACAAGGTTATTGTAAGTTGTTTGATTCAATAAATTATTGATTTTAATATCCAATTAAATCAAAAGATCTTGTGGTTTCACTTGGTTCTCGATCGGATTTGTGTAGATGGGATCAGCCCACCTACTTAACTGGTAGATCTCTTTAATACTATTTGATCTCCCTTGTGCCTGTGGCTTAACATCCACAGCATCTGTAGTAATTTTAATGTTCTAATTGAAACCTTTGAATTGGAGGAAATCCCTAGGATGGTTTGTGACCATTAAGGTGGACATATCATAGCCTTAAGATCACTTTAAACCTCTGGTCTAAATTGGATTCTTCTACCTTAAACCTTTGATTTGGAGGAAATCCCTAGGATTATCTGTGACCATTCAAGTGAATAGATCATACCCTTAAGATCAGTTCATGCCTTTGGTTTAGAATGGATTCTTCTACCTTGCACTTGAGCTTGTAGCTCAGTGAAGGATAGCTGCAGATTCACATACCTTGATCTATTTTGCAACCGAAAACCAGGCCCTAGCTGTCTATTTCCCATCATACTCTACTTTATTTAACCATCCATCTTCCTCCATCTCTGTTAATTTAGTTATATAATTCAGTTTTGTTGATTAGATCTAGTGACACCTGAAAAGCTCTCTTTCTTTTTAGAATTATCATATCTGTGGCCAGATTTGGAGGTCTACTATACACCTTCTAGGTTTAGATCACTACTCCCTGTGGGACAAACTATTACTTATCAAAACTTTCTATAAATGGACCCTATATCTTGCAGGACTAGGATATTTTAGATGTGATGAATCCATCTTTGCACACTGAAAATCCACCAATAGCTGCCATCTAGGTATTTTGTGGTGTGGACACTATCTCAGAAACTCCTTGAATCTTTCTCATGCCTCATGAAAGTCCTCACCTGGGAATTAAGAAAAATAGATAATACACTTTATCAGCTGATTGGTCTTACTCCTAGCAAAGAATTTAGCCAAGAATTGGCTTTGCAAATCACTCCAAGAGGTAATGTTGTTTGCTGGGAGCATGTTCAGCCAATGTTTAGCTTTGTCCTTTAAGGAAAAAGGAAATACCCTCATTTTGGTGGTCTCTTCTCCCAGACTAGCAATTGTAAAGGCGGTACACAGGGCAAGAAATTCATCAATGTTTTTATATGGATCTTCCTTGCTCAGTCCATGAAAAGATGATAGCATTTGAATGGTCTGAGCCTTGATCTCATAGTTGCCCTCTGCTGCAGGGAACTGAATGCAAAATGGGGATGAATAAGCCCCAGGTCCATAGTAGTCGCTCAAGGTTCTAGGAGCATCAGCCATCTCAGTTGTTACACAATGATCAACAGGTGTGTGTGGGGGGTGCCTAGGTCTAAGGATCCTCTCAACTTCAAGATCTAAAGGGACAATCTCGGGGTTGAGGGATCTTCTACCAAGCATACACACACAACAGAATAGATTTCAGCCACAAAACACAACAAACAAAAACAAACACACAAAATACTGCTGCTAAATTCAAAAATGATAGAAATGAGGAAATAATCAAAAGAGTAAGAATTGCAAACTCAAGCAATATCTGCTCCAACAACTGGCAAGTAGCTCCTCTCCAGACTACAACTCCAAATCTGCAAAAAAAATTAAGAGACTACAAAAAATACTATAGCAGCAATTATTCAAATACAACTTAGACAACTAATAGATCTAAAACCTAACATAAAAAAAACTTAGATCTACCAATTCTAGATCTACAAATCCCCGGCAGCGGCACTAAAAACTTGTTGATTACTTTGTGCTGATATATTTTTATTGTAAAAATGGTTGGAAAATATAGCAGAAAATAAAATAAAATAGAATGGATTTCAGCACAAAACACAGCCTGCAAGATACAGGACTATTGTAGCAAGTTTTAAAGGTAGTAAGGATTAGTCCATAGGAAAATGTGACCTAAATTTTGGTAAATCTCTAGATCTGCTATAGATCTGGAAACCTATTCCTATTCTAACCTAAAATTATGGAAAAACAGGAAGAGAGATATAGTGTGGGTGTCACTTTAAACTAAAAACAGCAAGAAATTAAATCAAAATATAAAAAGCTAAATCGGAGATGAGCAAAAGAAAGATTGAAGAAGAGAGCAAAAGTTTTGGTAAAATAAAATTCAAATATGGAGAATGAACAGCTAGAGGATAGTTTCACTATAAAAATGATTTGCAACACAACAAAGTAGAGGATGGACATGCAGCAATCGTTCATTTGCCTACAACCACAAATATAAGGTAGAAGGATCCAAATCCTTCCTTAGATATGGACTAGTCCTAGGGCTATACTTTGTCCACTTGAATGGTCACAAAGTATCCCATGGATATAATCCAATCCTGAGGGAAAGAAATAGAATAATAAAATCACTGCAAATGCTATGGATGCAAGGCTACAATCTCAGGCATCCATAGGTGCATAAAATCTATAAAAATTAATTAAAAGCCAATTGATCTAAAAATTAAATGAGCATTAGAACCAGTCATTCATTGATCCACAAGAACTTACAACAAATTGACTCTTAGATTTACAATCTCTACAAATTTTCACTCTTCATACAATGCTCCCACAAATCAAATTACAGATCAACTAATCCTAGCTGCTACAAAGATTTAGCCAAGCATGGCTAGGCTAAGGAGAGAATAGTGGAAGAAGAAGAATAGAAAAGGTGGGAAATACAATTCGAAATTGCTTCAAACTCTAGATGATTCTCCTCTGTTGTATTCCCCCTTATTTATACAAATTCCCAAGTGCCTCAGAGATGTTGTGACCAATAAGAGAAGAGAGGAATCAATTCTATTATCAGACTTGCTGAGGTGGCTGCATTTCCACCAAGAATTCCTTAAATTTAGTTAAGCACATCTGAGGCAGTTAGGCAATTCTCCTTTGTGCAATTTTCATTCTAAAAATGTCCTCTCAGGCCGTCAGACAGCCTCTGGACACGTGCATTGAATCATTGAATGACTAGCACTCTCAGTCGACATGTGGGAACACCAGAATTCGCATATCGAGAGGTTCAAAGTACCTCTCGACAAGTTCTCGACAAGTCACAGCTCCTACAGATACATTTCGATAGGTTGAAGGATCTTCTCGATAGGTTCATTTCTCCAGAAATCTCATTTCGCAAAGTTCACACAACTGCTCAACAGGATTGCACCAAGTTCTCGATAGGTTCATTTTACAACTTCCAACTTTGCGAGGCTTGTTGTGATTCAGGTAACTTCTCGACAAGTTGAAGTGTGCAAGTCGACAGGTTCAGGTGATTTCTCAATAAGTTGACTTGGAGTGCAGGCAACCACTTGACAGGTTACTTCCAGCCCTCTATATTACTCGATAGGTTACTCTCTTCACCAATAATCCACTTGAATGCATCTTCTCTTCAGTAATCTAACACTCGACAAATTCAGTGAACTGCCCGAATTAACTTATAGCTTTAACTCTCAAGTCTCCAACTCGAGGGGATCAATGAACTGCTCGAGTAGTTTCAAGTAATAGCCCCTGGTCTGCTCGAGTGGTTTATTTTTCAGCATGCACAGCTTGAGTGGATGAGTTATAGGCTTCAGCAACTGCTCGACAAGTTTATTCAACTGCTCAAAACCTTCTTTTCTGAACTTCTGCTGCTTATGTCAGTCTGCCATAGCTCTTTGTTGTGCCTGGTTGTCTTCATCAGTCCAAGGTTGACTCAAACCTCTCTCTTATTAACCTTGGCTACATAGTTTTCTGCACTGTGCTATAAATTATTTCTAACTACAAAACAACACTCAAAACACTTTATTAATCAGCTCCAAGATCTATCAAAGGTCAGGTTAGGAGGTGAAAAATGGGATTTTTCACTGATTAACAATAAACGCCTTGCCCCATAATTCGATGGCCAATTGGAAAGAATTGGAATGCATGTTCCATATGAAATATTTTCCAATTAGCAGAACGAATAAAATTCAACACCTTATCTTAACATTCCATCAAATCCTAGATGAATCTCAGCATGAATGTTGGAACCGTCTCAAGGATCTTCTGTGCAAGTGCCTTCACCATGGGATTCCATACTGGCAACTGATGCTCACTTTTTATGAAAGCCTTAACGATGTAAACCGGCATATGATTGATATATCCTATGGTGGTATATTTTATAATTTAACAACAAAAGAAGTTTGGGAACTCTTTGAGACCCTTACTGAGGAACTGATGCAACACCACGCACTGGGTGAGATTAACTTGGAAACTTCAATAAGTACTCTTCCCATGCAAGGAAGACTTTACAAATTAAAGTCAATAATGAGATGTTTTCCAAGACTAAGGCTATAGAAGATAAAAATTCAGTCTTTGGTGGGTATAAAATCGTACCCAACATCTAAACAAGGAGAAGCCTGTGGTCCTAACCATGGCCCAACTCTATTGATCTCCCGACTTCCTTCTATCCCTTCTTACCACACAAAGGCCCATTACCACGCTACTACAGAGGATACTCTGGGGCAAATAGCTTACAGCTGGATGCAACAGAGTCATATCCAGACATAGTTACTTAATCATCTTGGGCAATCTGTCAAAAGATTAGAAACTCAGTTTGAGCAGCTATTACCTATCGATAGAGAAACTCAATACCATTACATGCAGTTGGTACGTCTAAAGGATGCATATTTATGGGAGGCACATCAACTCCCTTTTCTTTTAACTAATTCCCTCTGGAAACCGTCACACTACCGACTCACCCGTAGCAAAATCATGTACCATATGTCTATCATTATTATCAATATAAATTTTTTTTTCGAGAAATTCATACAACTTACAATACATCCAATAGTATGAATATCTCTCTCCTTGTTTACAATCGTGTTTGAACGTATGGACTTATGGGCAACCAAGATTAAGGATGCTGAATCGTAGCGACCACGACTCAACAGGTGAAGAGTCTTTCCAAATGGTTCATTAATAGCTAGAATTGTAAGCAACAATTCTAGGGAACAGGGGATTCCAGTGGTCTGTCTCATCAGTTACATTAGAATTCGAACCCATTAAATTCATAAGGGAAATGAACAAATTTTGCATTCAAGACTACCACTTCCCAACGACCCTAGCCTAGGAACTTACACATCAACATTTACTCAAAGTGCCGGTTTAAAACCAAGACTTTTCCCTATAAATCCATACCCATCCATGAACCATCACATCTCTTTCGTTGTCCATCTTTCATACCTAAAACCCCATGACGGAAGAGCATAACCAGAGTGATTTTAGCAAAAGACTTGATAGAATTCTCGAGATAAATAGAGCTAAGCTCTTGGCTGCCGAATAAAAAGTAAAAGATTTGAAGCAGCAGAAATCTACCCGAGATGCTAAATCATCCACCAAAAGTACCTTTAACCCTAAATCTAACCCAAATCCGAAACCATATACGAAGAACTCATCTCCCCCCACTTCCTAAACTTTACACCATCACAACCAACCCCGAATGCAAACTCTCATATGATAATGGTGGATTGAGCCATTCCTTGCCACCCTTCTCCATTGCTTATCTTCTTCCTTCGCTTGCGCTACATTCCCTTTACATAGTTTTTGCAAGGGAGCAGTATAAGCAAAAGATGAATCGGAGAGGTGTTACCTTCCCACTTTTCAACTTCCACAGTGGCTTGCATTACTTCCCAAAAAGAGAAATGTGACGTGCATGCTCGGCAGGACTTGGAAGACAGAAGGTATGACCCTGCAAAGGCATGGATATGCCTTTGGTAGGAAAGAATGAGAGACTTTCATTAAAGGTAGTTAGAAGCCGAGGACCGATCTTTATCGAAAGACCCTTATCTCGGATGTTGCTGCCAGTGTCTTAGTTTAATGTGTGTCTAGGTTTTTCCTAGGAATTTCCTTTTATTAGATTTCTTTCCATGTTTCTGTAATTAGTTCATATATATATTAAAAAGTTTTTTTTTACTTATGCTACAAATATCTAAATTTGTAGTTCTATTAAATCGGAAGTATTTTTCTCCCATGTTTGGGGGGAAGAATTTTTATTTTTATTGTAGATCATAAACCCGGTTACTAACTTAACAGTAAAATAAGGTAATAATTTTTCTATATGTCCCCTATTTTGCACAATGAGGAAATTGTCCTATTTATGTTTGGGGGGGAATACATTACATCGGATATTAGTATAGTAGTTTTTTATTACTTTTTCAATAGTAGTTTTTTTGTACTTTTTCATAAAAAATTTTAAAAATTTTTGTAAGAAAGTTAATCATTATATCCAAATTATGATAGAAAAATGAAAGAAAGAAATTCTTAGTAATCCATCATAGTAGTAGTTCAAAAATCAAAACAAAAATAGTTACAATTCAACTAAAGTATCTCTAGAACACTGTACCAGATGAATGTTTGAAATTATACGATTGATCTGAATTGTAAATATTTTAGATTATAGTTTTAAAATTATATAATCAGTGAGCTATAAAGCCTATTTCCTCTTTTACTCTGAGAAAGAGAGACTATTTTTATTCTTGCTAAAATTTTCTTGAACTTCTCTACTATCTGTAATCTCATAATGCTGAAGCTAGAATCAAGATATTATATTAATATGATGATTTATTTGTTTAGACCTGTCTATTAAGTATATCAAAGTAATAAGGCATTCATATTAGTAACTCGTGAAAATAGCGAAAGGCCATTTTTTGTTAAACTAGAGCCAAAAAGCCAAAAATCCTAGAATAATTTATCTTTTAAACCCATATTAGAAGCTTAAAACTGAATTTCTTTATACCAAAATTTTATAAACTTTTAACCATATGTACTACCCAAAGCTTTCTACCTTTGACCCTTACAATTTCTGAAAGTTTAGAATGTAAAAGAAAGGGAGAAGAGGGAGTGAAAGGAGTATATGCATAACAGATAATGGATATGCTAAAAAGGGTACAACTAAAAAAGAAATACAAATATATGAAAATAGGGGAAAAAGGAAAGAAAAAGAAGACATCATAAAATACGATTATGTGAAAATGGGATTTACAAAAGAAGATAGAAAAGAAAAATGGGAAGAAGATATCCAAAATTAGGATACTTACTGCAGCTGAAAAATGTAGAAGAAGAAGAAGAAAAAGAAAAGCTCAATTCTCAGAAATAATTTAGAATTCTCTTTACCTTTTCCTTGAAACCTTCTGAAAACTCAAAGCCCCATTACAAACCGAAGGAAAGACCTTTGAAATTGATGATTTACAAAAATATGAGTCTAGTAGAGATATTAAAATAGATACTAGGAATAAATAAAGAAGTTACATGAATAGGATTGATTATCCTTTCTATGAGATTTATCTGCTTAGTAATTATCAGATTTTTCCACAATATTGTGAGAACCCAAAAGTTTAATTATGTTAAGAGTATGTCAGTAAGTGAGAGTTTGGATGAAAATATTTTCTAAAAATTACAGCTTAGAAAAATCTATGATGAATAAACTTTTTATTGATATGCACACACTTCACGCTTTATTGAATTGAACTTATTAAATTCTGATAAAGGATAATTATGATGATGGGAAGCTAAGGATAAAAGATTTGAATATTTTAGAAATAATGAACATATAATGATTGACTGAGTATTTAGTATATAAAAATTAGTTGTATTTTGAATTTTAGTTTTGAAAAATATTTTGAAAAACCCAAAATTTTTTTAAGTTTGTGGGTAACTTTACTAAAAACCTTTAGGAGGCTACAACTCCTCCACTGGGGATCACCTAGGGGTTTAAAGGCTTATTGCATCTGCTAAATGCAATCATGTTCCCTATGAAAGTGGCATTTAAATTCATAGTTTTAACTATTTTATGTTTCGTTGTTTGCTAGGGACTAACAAAACATAAGTTTGGAGGTGTGATCAGTCACATAATTTACCATTTTATCACCCTTAACTTAGTGTTGCTAGGCTTTAGTTTGCTACTAAGGACATTGTTTTACAGATATTAAAGCTAGATAGTAAAAGAGAGTCTAAATGTTAATCTTTTATCAAATGAATTCAAAGAGCAGTAAAAAGATGATTGAGCGTAAAAGACAAATCTTCGTCTAAAAAGAAATGAACAATCGTGTTTTACGATTGTGCGGAATAATATACTGAGAAGAGAGAAATTGTAATTTATGATTATCTAAAGAAAAGCCGTATTAAGTAAAGACGATACAAGAGAAAGCGAAGAATTGAAATGAATAATCGTTAGCTGAAATCCTACTGAAAATAAAAAATCGTGATTTACGATTTCTAGAAGGAATAGAAAGAAATTGTTATTTACGATTTCCTAAAAATAGAAGCTTTTCACTACTATGGAACATGAGATCTATCACCGCCATTCATATTTTCAGAAGTATTCTACAATTAGAAGACTGACCAACCACGAATCTGAGAAGATTGATGAAGATATACTCCGAAGGACTCTGCTGCTGCAAAATTAAAGAACACTCTAGAAGCGCATCAACTAAAGAAAGCAAGGAAGAATAAAATTAGGAATTAGAGTTATATTAGGATACTTTTATTTTAGTAGTTTCTTTGTAAACCGACTCCTTATGATCTATAAATAAGAGAGCTCGTTATAGGAATAAGCATCAAAGAATTTCAGCATCGATTGACGCTTGAGGTTGGATTTTCTTTCGATCAAAGTAGTGTAACATAGTTAGAATAGATTAGATATTAGAGGTTTCTCAAGAGGAATTGACGACTGCGATTGAGTGTTGAAGATTAGTGTAGATATCTATAGTTTCTTAGGAGCAATTGACGACTGTGGCTGAGGGGTGAAGGATATATTTTACTTTATTTTTTAGTTTAGATTTATTTGCTTTGCAAACATCTTTAAGTTTTGATTTGAATTGACGACTCAAGTTAGAATTTATAGATAAGTATAATGGTTTTACTTTTCCATCTTCAATTTTTTAACATTTGATTGACACCAAGATTTTAGAAAGTTGTTGATTAGATTAAATCTATATTGAAAGGATCTTAGACTTAATTGACGCCCAAAGCTAGGAGACTAGAGATATGGTGTAACGGTATTGTTTAAATTTATAAATATCCAAAAGCTGAAGATTAAGATTGACGACCTTAATCTGAAGGAGGATTAGGATTTATTTTGTGCACTTTAGATTAAAAAAACCATTCTTTTATTCATATTTCTCCAGTAGATTAGATCTTAAAGATAAAAAGAAGTTTTTTAAATAAGGATCTAAATAACAGATAGAATTAAAAGAAATAATTAGATAATAAACTTCCCCATGGGAACGATCCTATTCTAGTACTATAATTTCCATTGTGCCCTTGCGATAGTTAAGACTTGAATTTAACATAAAATATATATAAAAATGAAAGCCGATCACCTACCAGCCAAAAAGAGAGTACTATCCTCCATTACCCGACACCATTCCAAATATCTTCCACCTCCTGAGTAACTAAAACCTTCTTAGATTCCTACCAGAACGATCGCAACCCTAGCTGAGAAATCTAGCCCATAGTAAGTTCTGTGCATTTCATCAATATGCAGGACACAATTTGGAAGACTACTGGGATCTCTGGGACCTGATCTACGACATGAGTGATAGAAAATAGATCAATTGGGAGTCTCTTAGGAATTCTAATCCCAATCACAACCAACCACCACAAAACTTGGAGATTGTTAACAACCCCATGCTGAATCACAACCAAGGGCTAGTATCCCACATCACCACAGTAGACGTTCCCGGTCGACCTTCCTTTCTTCCTTCCGCCTTAATCACTTGCCTCAGCCCTCTTGATACCTTTGTCAATCTAGTGAAGCCTACAAGGCCCCTAGCTATTCAGCCACACCCTTCGACCTCGATCACTTGGATTGCACCCCAAAGTCCACATCCCTATCCAAATTTCACCGAAGTCTGAGTCCAATCAGGGCACAAAGATCGAACCTCCACCAACCTCCGCCAGAACCCCTCACTCCTCCAAGGCCGCAGCCGACTTCATCACCGTCCGACTCTGAACTTGAATACGAAGACCATGTCCCTCAAACCATAGAGCAGATTGCAGCATGGGTGGACAATGTCACTTGAGATACTTCAAGTCAAATAACATGAAAATATGGCAGAACACTACTCAGATGCCAAGACAAGTTAGCAGAGTGAAGAATCCATCAAGGGGGAAGCATTGATTTCTACCTTCCTTAAGAGGACTTTACACAGTACATCCCACCATGGGGCAGCCTAGTGTTGTGCTCCCAAGTGTGCTTCGCTTATTGGTTGGTGGTGAAAGTTATTTAAAAATATAAAAAAATAGAATAAAACAGGGGATGAATCAGCACAACTCAGAAATCCTAGACCTACAAGATACAGGGTCCTTTGTAGCAAGTTTTGATAAGTAAGAGTCTGTCCCACAGGGAAAGGTGATCTAAGGCTCCAAGGGAGCCGACTCTAGTAGTCCCTCCAGATCTGTCTACAGATCTAGCAGTCCTAAAAGGAGGGGAGTTTAAGGTCACTTATTCTAAGTATTCTAATAACTAAATTACAGAAAGGATTGAGAGGATGGATGGAGTGTGAAAAATAATTATAAAAAGGTGAGAAATATGTTATTGAGCCAAGGTCAGAGGAGTTTTGTAACTCAGATTTAGATCTGATGTTATAGAAATCCTGTCCAGAGGCTACATTATCACCTCTGAGGAGAAAGGATCCAACCCATCTCTACTGCCATGACTCCACCCTTAGGGCTATAACCTGTCCACTTGAATGGTCACAGACTATCCCATAGGGGAGCCACTATCCAGGGATGGGTCAGAACATAACAAATAAATCATTACAGGCACTATTTCATCCAGTCTAGCAGCTCAAGAATCCATAGGGAACCTCAACCTCTAAAGTTCTATATGTGGGACTAAGGCTGAAAAACCATGATAGCCCAGACACATTGAACCAGCAAGCGACTGAGTACAACCTTCGATCTAGCTGTCCATTGCTTGAGAGGGGCTACAATGGTCCGGTCACCAGCCTACAATCTCTATAACCAGATCAAATCCAACATCTGATCGCAGATCTATATAAATATGGGGGAGACTGCCTCTATACAATCCCTCACCAGGCTTCTACAAGCTCAGGTGAAAAGAAGAAGGATCCATCTTGGATCGGTGGATCAGAATCACCCTAAGGCTATAGTCTATCCACTTAAGTGGTCACAGACTATCCCAGAGGTTATCCTCCTCACAGAGCCCAAAACAAAACAAGATTATCGCTGCTACCACCATGTTCACCAGGCTACCAGCTCAAGCTCCCATGGGGATTTCAGATCTAGTAGGTCCTGTGGTGGGGCTAAGGCTGGAAGACCATGATAGCCTAGACACACAGGTCACTTGGATCTGAGTGGCCCTTAAAATCAGTCCTCCATTGCTTTGAAACACAGCCAAGGCAATGGGGGATCACAAGGCAGCAGCCTTGCACAGTGCATCTCACATATAAACAACAATCCCACAAAGTACAAATCCTATTGCAAAACTTCCATTAATCTAACTCAAATACATATACAAAGTCATAGCCAACAATTGCAGGACTATGGAGAGAAGAAAAGAAAAAGAAAAAGAAAAACTACTTACTGCTAAAAAGAAAGAGAAAAGAAAAGCGATCTGAGATATGTTCCCAGATACCTAAACCTTAGCTAGGCCTGGGTATATATAGCAGTGGGGTGGCGGCGCATTAGGGTTAGGAAACCCTAATTTTAACGATGCCATGTGGCGCTATATTGATCCCTAGATGCCTCGGGGCGTGTGCATGAAGATTTGAGCGTGGGAGTGCGTGCCCTATTCACTAGAAATTTCTAGAATGCCCTCTACTGAAGAGATGGAAGTTTAGGTTCAGAGCCTCGCTAGGTAGCTGTAGTTTCCCAGACTTGTCGCGTGGTAGCTCATTGCTCTTCGCTAGGATGATTTGACACTGAAGCTTCAGCCGTCGGGAGGTTGCCTTGGTTTGCTCTTCAGGCAGTCGCGTGGTAGAGAGTTGAGCTCTCGCTGGGTTGGAGTTCGTGAGGTTGAATAGAAAACACAGTCTCAAGTGTCGCGAGGTTGCAATTCAAGCAGTCGTGCGGTAGATTAGTCTTCACTGGGCAGCAGCGCGAGAACTGCGCGGGCTCTTCTCTTTACTTGGACTTCGCGAGTTACCTCGCGAGGTTCTTTTGAGTTCTAAACTTCGTGAGGTTCTTTGTCTCACTCAATCTTCGTGAGCTTGGCTTTGCCTTCGCCAGGATTCTTTCTTTCTTGAATGGCATGCGAATTGCGCGAGGCATTCTTCTTCTGTGAATTGTACCCTGCGGCGACTGCGCGAGGAATCTTCTGAAGCTCTCTCTTCTCCGCTATCTTAAGCGAACTTCACGAGATTGAGAGAGGTCTGCTTTGAACTGCGCAACACTGAGCAATGTGTTCTACTCTTGAGCTTCGCGAGAGCTGCGTGAGGTTGAGTTTCTGAAGCTCCTCAGTCATTCATCTGCGTGAGAGGTTGCTGTAAAGCCATGGGAAGCTCAACTGATCTGCGCGAGGCTTCAAAGTTCATTCTTGTTGAGGGGCATCTGGTGCCAAAGCAGGCTCCATAATAGGATTCTTGGCCTTATTTCACTGCTGATTATTTCCTGAACAAAACACTTAAGAAGAGTTTATTAGGTGGCTAAGGGTCTAATCAAAGGTTAAGTTAAGGGGTGAAAAGTGGTACTTTTCAGGTCTTAACACACCCCCAAACCTAATCTTTGCTAGTCCCTTAGCAAAGCTACATTAAATCTACTCTAAAAATTAAATGCCACTTTCGTAGGGAGCACGGATACATTTAGCATATGTACCAAGCCTTTTAAACCCCTAGGTGATCCCTAGTGGAGGAGTGAAGTCTCCTGAGGGTTTTCAGTGAAGACACCCACAAACTTCTCCAATGAAATAGTTAACTAAAGTGCAATGTCATCTAATGAGCAGTTAAGGAATCAGATTTAGTCTACTCATGAATCACCATAAAAGAAATTTAATTCATTGGTTGCACAGGAACGTAGACAGCATAAACTCTCATGTTTGCCCAGCATTTCCAAATAATTTGTGATCACAGAAAACTGCACAAGTGTATGTCAGCACTGAGCTTATCCTTATGTCAGACAATTAGGTTAAGGTCATACATAATGCATTCAAGTTCAGACCCAAAAGAAAGCTTTACAGGGCATACTCTCATCAAGGTTTGTTGAGGGGTTCAGTTTCTCACAGGCTCAAGAGCAGTTACATCCCCCAACTGGGTTTGTAAGCATGAGCATAAGCAGAGTTCTTAAGTGCTGGCATCATTGTCAGTTTCTCACCATAGATTGGATAATTCCTTATCTTCACATGACAGCTCACTCAATCTTTGGATCACAAGGGCTTTTAACTGGGTTGGAATGTGGCTTATGGAGTATGGTTAAAAAGAATGGAAGGTTTGAAAAGGGGTTCAAAAATTGAGAACTCAGTGGGTGCAGGAGGTGGTTCATGACTTCACCTTCTTGAATTCAGCTCCCTTCATCTTCTTTGAGATTTTCAGATTTGAAGTGATCAGTTTCTCTTCTTGATTTTGATTTTCCAATGAAAGTTCCTCTTGACTTCTCTCTTATTCCTCTTCATTATTATTATTTTTGTTTCTTTTTGCTGGAGTTTTCTTCTTTTTATTTTATTTTTGCTTTTCAGAAATGCCACCATGTCCTCAGTTACCATTCTGCCAGAATAGATGCTTCTTCTCCATTCACCTAATGTTGACCATAGCTAGTCCATCTTCAACTCCTTCTCCTTTACCTTCTGCATTCTCAGAGTGAGGGTAGGTTGAATCAGGTTCACAGGTTCAGGTTCAAGTACTCAGGTGTATTTTGAAGAAATTTAGGATTTAAAGCTCAAAGGGGGTATGGACAAGGGCAGTTGCTTTAGGATTGATCTTTTTAGGCTCAAATTGTCCAAGAGAAGGCCTTGATCCTTTCCTAGGTCTCATGAGTGCTGCTTGTTTCAACTTGGAGTTACCTAACTTCTAGTGAGCACAGTGACTCAGCCAGTCCTTAGAACTAGAAGAAATGCCTTAGTTACTCCTCAAAGAAAAAATTTTGTAGGCCCAATTCTCACTGGTTATGGTCATCCTTTGAACTTTCAAGCATGTCCTCACCTTTTTCTCTCTCTAATGATTCACTAAGTGCAGATACAAGTGGGTTTCCTTGGTGAAACTATTATGGAAATGTGGAATATTAGAAGTCTATTATGTTCAATATTTGGATAAATTTTAAACTTCTTAATTTCATGATTCTTAAGTGAACAGAGGTCCATTTCCATATTGCTTAGATGAGTCTGCTGCACTTATGTTAACTATTCCATTGGCAGGGTCTGCCTGCCATACCCCCAAACCTATGAGGTGCAGTGTCCTCACTGGTTCAAGGTCAATGTGCAGTAGACTTATTACAACATAAAAGAAAAGAACAAGAAATAAAGTAACCAACAACAGAAAATAGGATAGCACATTAGAAAAGGAAGATATTATTATGCTTAAAAGAAAAGTACAAAAAGAAAGAGGGAAAGGGAGAAAGATCAAGGGTGCGGGGGTTGAGAAGGAGGGGGGGGGGTGTTGTCGCTCCAAGTGTGCCATAATTGTGTGCATTATGAATCAAAAATTAAAGAATTAAAGAATGCTAGGTTATATGGATGTTAACTTATGAAAGGGATATCAGCACATTGGGGCTAACACTGGCCTGCAAGATCAGGGCCAATTGTAGCAAGTTTTAAAAGTATGTATTTCAAGATCGTCCACAAAGAAGTTTGTCTAAACTGAGAGATAAACCTCCAGATCTGGCTCTATAATTATCTAAAATAAAGAATAGATAAAAGAGAGTGTTGGATTGTGTCACATTTAACTATAAGCAAATAAAGAAAAGAACTAACTACATGATCCAGATCCGAGTTGGGGAGATGTTTAAAATAAGACAAATGCAGAAATAATAGCTTCATGTACTTTAGCCTCTGAATTTTAATGGAGAATCTGTATTTCAACAGAGCAGATTCAATCTTCATTTGGCTACCAGCACAGATGTAAGAGAAATAAATCCGAATTAAGGAATAGGTTTAGACTTATGGCTGTGATCTGTCCACTTAAATGGTCACAGATCTGTCAGCTAGCTGTGGCCTATTCTTTAGTTCAGAACATGAACATCACTGTAAATGCTGCTTGAATTAGGTTACCAACGCTAATTTGCACAGGGATGATGAATTAAGGGAAGTTGGATGCGGATAAGTGAATCTAAAGAAGTCTAATGCACTAAGGTGATCATTCAGAACCCTCGACATGACTCCAATGGAGAAGACACAAATTACAGCAACCTTTTAAAATCCAACGTTACAATTACAGAGCACGGCTTTTAGAGAGCCCTCGGACTTACTGATCGAGCTTCTCGAAGAGCCCTCGATTCTGATCCTTGAATCCGAACTTGGAAGTACAAATCACTCACAATGGCTCTCAAAGGTAAACTACAAGAAGGGATTACTGGGGTTCGGATAAGCTATCTCGACCGGAATGAGGAAACAGAGATGAAAACTCTAAAATCTGGATACTCAAATTGGGCAAATGGTTCATCTATTTATAGTTTTCCTAAGTCCAAATTTCGGATGTGTATCAACCAATCGTAATTGGATAGATCAGTATCAACCAATAGGAGTCGAGCACCAGGATCCGTGATCTCGCCAATGAAAATGCTCACGATCCGTTCACCAATCAGCGTTAGAAGCATCAATTCATTATGGGAATTCAAAAGTCTGCTTTGAGCTTCTAGAAGTTCCGCCAAGTGATTTCATCTTTGGGTTTTCACGTATGAATATGCCTTTGGTTTGTGCTTGAATCTTCCTAATGTCTCTCGGGCTTTTAATTACATTGGGGCGCATGCACGAGTTTTGAAATGCCCTTCAAAGTGGTCAGAAATCCTCAAAGATGCCATTTCGCAGAGTTTAAGGGTCTTTTCGCAAAGTAATTTGGCTCTGAAGCTCTTTTCGTGGGGTTTCGCCTGTCAATTAAACTTTTCTTCTTTTCAAAGGTCATTCTTCTATTCGAGGAGTGTTTTCTTCTTTTCGCAAAGTTCAAGGTTCTTTGCGAATAGTAGAAGTTCTTCTGAATTGAACTCTAGGCTCCCATTCTTCTTTGCGAATTGACTTTTAACTTGATTTTTCCTTTGCGAATAGTAGAAGTTCTTTGCGAATTGAGCTTTAGCTTCCATTCTTCTTCTTCAGGTCTTTTCTTGCTCTTTTAGGACCTTTTTAGCCATTGCTGAAGCTATTTCTTCACTCCCTCTTTGAGCTTGACATGCGTTGTCAGCTTTTTTGATCATTTTAGGATGGTTTTCGGATTTGGACCTGTCTTTTTGGTTAGCTGCAATATGAACACTAAAGCACTTATTTAGTCCTCTCAAGGGTCTTTCAAGGCTCATGTTTAGGGGAGAAAAATGGTATTTTTCACTACTTAACAGGGGGTGGAGAAGGCGGGAGAGGGGGTGGAGTGGGAGGGGATGGCTCGATCTTGCATTTCTTCTTTTGCGGCTGGAGCTTTTCCTCCTCCTCCTTGGTAAGGGTTTGCAGAACCTCCTCGAATTCATCCCAGAGGGGTTGGAGGGGATCTGGTTCTTTAGGGGGCGGCGGGTCCAACCACATCGGGTAAAACTTGTTAGGCAGTGCATTTGGCTTGTCATCTACTATGATTCGGAATAGGGAAGGACCACGAGGGTGAGATAGGATGCTGTGAAGATGAACAGGGCCTCCCTGTGTATTTAAAAGCGAGGGATTGTGGAAGATGAAACGGTTGAACAACATCCAAGTCGCCGCCATTAAATGAGAGTGACTTGGGAAACGTCAAGTCTCAGCAGTCAATGTGGGAAATGACAAATGCATTAGGCTCGCGCAGCTGGGTAAGGGAATCACGAGAAATCAGAATCACGCGATTATGGGAGTTAGCGCTGGAAGTGCGCGTGATATTTTGCAGCATTGAAACTCGTGACAGCGAAAGAATTGGGCCATGCAAATTGCACGAACCTTCCCAAATCAGAATGTGGAACTCGCGAGGGCCAAATCAGTAATTCACAGAAGAAGAAGAAGTCATACCGATCCCCCACAAACATTAGCAAGCACAACAATATCAAACTCCACATATCTCCTAGAATTTCCTAAAATTTAAGGTAAAAACAAAAGTAATATAGTACAATATGGACACAACTGTGGGTCAGGTAGATGTAGGGGTCCCATGAAAATGAACAGTGCACATAGGATCTGCAGGTCGTTCAATGCAAGGCTTCAGCCTTTGACCATTTACTTTGAAGGTCCTCCCAGATTTGGGGTCCTGGACTTCCGCAGCACCAGATGGGGAAACATTTACGACAACATAGGGACCATCCCATCTGGATTTTAATTTGCCAGGAAAGAATTTTAGTTTGGAGTTGAATAACCAAACCTTACCACCCGGTTCGAGGCTTTTCCTCAGCAAGCCTTTGTCGAAGAAATCTTTAGCTCGTTCCTTGTAGATCCTGGCATTGGCGTAAGCATCCATCAGCAGCTCATCCAATTCCAATTATTGTAATGACCTGTGTTGACCAGCAGAAGTTAGATCCATGTTCAAGTTCTTAATGGCGCAATAGGCCCTGTGTTCTAACTCGATTGGGAGATGGCAGGCCTTGCCATAGACTAGTCTAAATGGGGACATTCTGATAGGGGTCTTATAGGCAATCCTATAGGCCCACAGTGCATCATCCAGTTTCTCAGCCCAATCTTTCCGGTCAGTCCTAACTATTTTCTCAAGGATGTGCTTAATCTCCCTATTGGAAATTTCAACTTGCCCACTTGTTTGTGGGTGGTAGGGAGTAGCAATCCTATGGGTCTGAAATATCTCTTGAGCAAGCTCATGAAATTCTGCTTGAAGTGGCTACCCCCATCACTGATAATAGCTCTAGGGGTTCCAAATCTTGAGAAAATGTTGTGCTTTACGAATTTGAGGACTACCTGGTTATCATTGGTTCTTGTGGCAATGGCTTCTATCCATTTGGAAACATAGTCCACTGCCACTAAGATGAACTGGTAACCATTAGAGGGGGGAAAGGGGCCCATGAAGTCTATTCCCCATATATCAAACAGTTCTACAATAAGGATGGGCTGTAATGGCATTGAATTCCTTTTAGACAGCCCTCCTAATTTCTGACATCTCACACATGCCTTGCAGTGTGTGTGTGCATCCTTGAATAAGGATGGCCAGTAAAAACCACACTGTAGGAATTTGTCAGCAGTTTTTCTCCCACTAAAGTGGCCTCCACTGGCATTTTCATGGCACATAGCTAGAATACTAGGGAAATCACTTTCGGGAACACATCGTGGCTGACGATACTTGTGTAGGCAAGGTTCCTCCCAGAAAAAATACTTGACCCTTGAGAAGAACAGGTCTTTATCCATTTTGGTCCAGTGGGGAGGAATCTTTCCTATAACCAGATAATTAACTATCTGTGCAAACCAAGGGACTACGGATTGGATGGCAAATAATTGCTCATTAGGGAAGGCATCATTTGTAGGGCCATCCAGGCATTCCTCCAAGATAATTCTAGACAAGTGGTCAGCCACCACATTCTCCACACCCTTTTTGTCCTTGATTTCGATGTCAAACTGTTGTAACAGGAGTATCCATCTAATCAGCCTCGGTTTAGCATCTCTCTTGGACAGTAGGTACTTCAGTGCTGAATGGTTAGTGAAGATCACAGTTTTAGATCCTAGTAGGTAGGCTCTAAATTTGTGAACAGCGTAAACCACTGCTAGAAGCTCTTTCTCAGTTATGGTATAGTTCAGCTGAGCTTCAGCAAGTGATTTGCTGCTATAAGCAATGACCACAGGCAATTTATCTTTTCTTTGGCCCAACACAGCACCTATTGCCAGGTTTGATGCATCACACATCAGCTCAAAAGGCAGGGTATAGTCCGGTATTTGGAGTACAGGAGCAGAGGTGAGGCAGATTTTCAATGTTTCAAAAGCCTTCAGATATTCAGCAGAAAAGTTGAAGGGGACATCCTGACAGAGCAGGTGGCATAATGGCTTGGTAATTTTGCTGAAGTCCTTAATGAACCTCCTGTAAAATCCTGCATGCCCCAGGAAGGATCTGATTTGGTTGACTGTTTTTGGAGGGGTAAATTGGCAATGAGATCCACTTTGGCCTTGTCTACCTCAAGCCCTTCTTTAAAGACTACATGGCCCAACACAATGCCTTGTGTTACCATGAAGTGGCTCTTTTCCCAGCTTAAAACTAAATTGGTTTCCTCACATCTTTGCAAAACTAGGCTGAGGTGCTGTAGACACTGGCCAAAGCTGTCTCCATAGATAGAAAAATCATCCATAAAAATCTCCAAAAACTTGTCAATCATGTCAGAGAATATGGCATACATACACCTGAAAAGTGGCCGGTGCATTACAGAGTCCAAAAGGCATCCTTCTGTAAGCGAAGGTGCCAAAAGGATAGGTAAAGGTGGTTTTTTCTTGGTCTTGAGGATGCACAGGGATTTGGTTGTACCCCGAGTATCCATCAAGAAAATAGTAAAAAGCTTTTCCAGCCAATTTGTCCAGGATTTGATCAATGAAGGGGAGAGGGAAATGGTCCTTTCTAGTTTTAGAGTTGAGCTTCCTATAATCAATGCACACTCTCCAGCCAGTGGTTGCCCTGGCTGGCCTCAACTCACCAGTTTCAGTCTCAATCACTGTTATGCCAGATTTCTTGGGCACCACTTGGATAGGTGCCACCCAATGAGAATCAGAGATGGGGTAAATCACCCCTGCATCTAGCAATTTAATGATTTCTTTGAGGACCACTTCCTGCATGTGAGGATTTAGCTTCCTCTGCATTTCCCTGGAGGGTAATGCTCCCTCCTCAAGATGGATCCTATGCATGCAAATTGATGCATCAATTCCTCCCAGATCGGCAATGGTCCAGCCAATTGCCTTCTTGTGCTTCCTCAAAACTGTGAGTAATTCCTCTTCCTGCTCATTGATAAGGGAGGAAGAGATAATTACAGAAAGCTTCTCACCTTTCGCAAGGAAAGCATATTTTAATGTTTCTGGAAGCTGCTTAAGTTCCAGATCAGGGGCCTGTTGGGTGGATGGCAAAATAGGTGCATTGGAGGTTGGAGGAAGAGGTAGCAGTGTAGGTCTCCAACTGGAGTGCTGCACTGAGCCCACAGGAGCCTCTGATATTGGCATGTCTTTTGATCTCCTATCTGGGCTCTCTTCCTCCACCATGTCCCAAATGTCAACTAAATTCCTGACAATGTTGCCCCACTCCAGCAGAGTGGGCAATTCTTCTTCTACAATTTCCTCTAGTACATCCACTGCAAAGCTCTCCTCATTGTCCATCTGAGGGTACTTTGCACTGTTGTACACATTCAGCTCAACTTTCATATGTCCAAAGGTTACCTCCATTACTCCAGACCTACATTGGATGCAAGCATTGGCAGTGGCCAAGAATGGCCTGCCCAGTATAATGGGTATGGGGTTTGGGCTAGTGCTGCAGCCCATATCCAAAACTAAGAAGTCAACAGGGTAGAAAAACTTATCCACTCCTACTAAGACATCCTCAACCATCCCTAGAGGTTTCCTCTCGGACACATCGACCATCATCAAGACGATGGGGTAGCCTTGACTCCCCAAACCTAGTTGCAGATATACATTGTATGGCAACAGGTTAACACTGGCTCCAAGGTCTAAAAGGGCTTTTCCAATTGTATGATCTCCAATTACACAGGGAATAGTGGGTATACCTGGATCTTGCAACTTCTCAGGCATTGCTATGTTAAATACAGAATTCACTGTCTCAGTTGCAAAGACCTTCTTGGACACATGGCCTCTAGCCATTCTCTTTTGGGTGCAGAGGTCTTTCAGGAACTTTGCATGGGCTGGGACTTGTTTAATAGCCTCAAGTAGGGGTAAATTGATTTTTACCTGCCTGAAAGTCTCCATCATTTCCTCCATCTGGGCATTCCCTTTTTCAAAAGGGACAGGACTATCTAGAGCCTGAGGAAATGGCGGTAGAGGTCTTCCTCAGCTGCAAGCCCATGATTAAACTTCTGTTTCTTTCTTTTTTCATGTTTATCTTCCTGCTGAGGCTCAACTACACCCTCTTTATTTTTCTCCTGCTGCAAGGTGGCAGGCAATTCTTGGCTTGGTGGCCCAACAAGATCTCTATCATGGTCATTTACATCATCTGTGGAAATTGCCTCAGCTGGTCTATTACCCACCTGGTTATTTACCAGCCTGCCAAACCTTAGGGAGTGACAGCATTGGTGTCCTCATACTCTGAGGAAGCTTCCTCAATGAAAAACTGACCCTTGAGGTTAGCAATTGGCTGGCA
This sequence comes from Chloranthus sessilifolius, assembly GCA_021018995.1. Classification (NCBI taxonomy): domain Eukaryota; kingdom Viridiplantae; phylum Streptophyta; class Magnoliopsida; order Chloranthales; family Chloranthaceae; genus Chloranthus; species Chloranthus sessilifolius. The sequence continues at coordinate 50,135,834 of CM037596.1, forward strand.
GGACAATCTGCCTTCATCTCTCCTAGCCAAGGTTTTGGACATTTGGCTCAGTTGCTCTTCCATTTTTTGGAGGTTCTGACCATGAGAATCCAAGTTTTGTAATGAAGTCAGGACTTGGTCCCCAAAAGAAACATTTCTAGGCTGAGGAGGGGGTAAAACCAACTGATTTTGCTACTAATGGGGCTGCTGGTGGTGCTGGAAGGTAGACCTCGGGGCATGCCCTTGATTGAACAGTTGTTGTGGCCTTTGTGGTAAAGCCAACATCTGCTGGGGCTGCATGTAGTTATCTTGCTTCCACCTCAGATTTGGGTAGTCTCTCCATTGGTAACCAGTATTTAGTGCTGGTATCCATATGGTACTGTGTAGCCCCAGTTGTTCTTGGCCATAAGGAGCAGCGACTTGTTCCAACATTAATTCAGGAAATTGCCCTGCAGATGGACATTCCTCTACTGTGTGTTGTGGGGACTGGCATATCAGACATGCCTCCGCCACATGAGCAGCCCTTCTGGGTTGCATCACAGTCAATAATTTATCAAACTTCATAGAGAGGTTTGCCATCTGCAGCTGTAGGTCATTGTTCCCAGACATATCATAAATTTTTCCTTTGGATCCAGCAGCAGGCCCCACCTTTGGCTCAGATTCCTGATGAGTTCTTGCCAGGGATGGCTTTTGAAAAGCATTCTCACTAATCACCTTAAACAATTCTCATGCCTCCTCAACAGTCTTATGCATGTAGGATCCACCACAAGAGGCATTGACCATATCTCTGTTTTTCTCATCAATCCCATTGTAGAAGCTTTGTACAAGCTGCCACTCAGGGATCTTGTGGTGGGGGCATTGTTTGAGCATCTCTTCCCAGGACTGGTTAAAATCCTTAGTTGGTGATTGAGAAAATGCAAGAATCTCTTTCCTCAACAGGCTAGTTTTTGTCTTAGGAAAGAACTTGGTTAGGAATCTGGTTTGCAGGTCTTTCCTTGAAGCAATGCTATTGTTTGGAAGAGTGGCCAACCAGGTACTGGCCCTATCCTTCAGAGAGAAGGGAAAGAGTTTGAGCTTAGTAGCCTCAGGTCCCAAACCAGTGATATTAAAATTTGTGCACAAGGCCTAGAACTGGTCAATATGCTTGTAAGGGTCTTCTTTGCTAAGCCCATGGAAAGCTGACAGGATCTGGATGATTAAAGTTTTTATCTCATAATTCCCCTGAACATCAGGGAATTGAATGCTAAAAGGGGAGTTATAGTCATCCGGAGCATTCAACTCCTTGAGGGTTCTGGGGTGTTCTTCACCCATAGTTGTTGTCGCAGATTTACCTGGGGGCTCTCCTGTAGTGTGCCTGTCTCTTCTAAGTCTCCTTCCCCTTTCTAACTCAGGGTTTAAAGGCTCTAAAGTAGGGCTGAGGGATCTCCTCCCTAGCATACAAGCACACCCACAGCAAGGAAAGCTTCTTGCAGGCACATTGTAAAAGAATACTTGTACACAAACAAATTTATCTAACTATTTTACAGCTATCCAAAGAAGACATTTAAACTATCCTAGATACTGCTGGAAAAATTGTTAAAAAGAAAGATAGACAGAGCTTTAGAGTCAGAGAGTTTGCAAACAGAGGCAGCCACGCTCCACTTGCAGTCCAACTATCCTTCACTGCTGCTGTCCAGATCTGCAAGGAAGATTCACAATTATCTCAGCAGTATCAATTATTCATATGTTTAAAGAATACTAAGAATACAAAAACTAAGGGTCTACTATTAGATCATCTATCCCCGGCAACGGCGCCAAAAACTTGTTGTGCTCCCAAGTGTGCTTCGCTTATTGGTTGGTGGTGAAAGTTATTTAAAAATAAAAAAAAAAATAGAATAAAACAGGGGATGAATTTGCACAACTCAGAAATCCTAGACCTGTAAGATACAGGGTCCATTGTAGCAAGTTTTGATAAGTAAGAGTTTGTCCCACAGGGAAAGGTGATCTAAGGCTCCATGGGAGCCGTCTCTAGTAGTCCCTCTAGATTTGTCTACAGATCTGGCAGTTCTAAAAGGAGGGGAGTTTAAAGTAACTTATTCTAAGTATTCTAATAACTAAATTACAGAAAGGATTGAGAGGATGGATGGAGTGTGGAAAATAATTATAAAAAGGTGAGAAATATGTTATTGAGCCAAGGTCAGAGGAGATTTGTAACTCAGATTTAGATTTGATGTTATAGAAATCCTGTCCAGAGGCTACATTATCACCTCTGAGGAGAAAGGATCCAACCCATCTCTACTGCCATGACTCCACCCTTAGGGCTATAACCTGTCCACTTGAATGGTCACAGACTATCCCATAGGGGAGCCACTATCCAGGGATGGGTCAGAACATAACAAATAAATCATTGCAAGCACTATTTCATCCAGGCTACCAGCTCAAGAATCCATAGGGAACCTCAACCTCTAAAGTTTTATATGTGGGGCTAAGGTTGGAAAACCATGACAGCCCAAACACATAGAACCAACAAGCGATTGAGTACAACCTTCGATCCAGCTGTCCTTTGCTTGAGAGAGGCTATAATGGTCCAGTCACCAGCCTACAATCTCTATAACCAGATCAGATCCAACATCTGATGGCAGATCTATACAAATATGGGGGAGTCTGCCTCTGTACAATCCCTCACCAGGCTTCTACAAGCTCAGGTGAAAAGAAGAAGGATCCATCTTGGATCGGTGGATCAGAATCACCCTAAGGCTATAATTTGTCCACTTAAATGGTCACAGACTATCCCAGAGGTTATCCTCCTCACTGAGCCCAAAACAAAACAAGATTATCACTGCTACCACCATGTTCACCAGGCTACCAGCTCAAGCTCCCATGGGGATTTCAGATCTAGTAGGTCCTGTGGTGGGGCTAAGGCTGGAAGACCATGATAGCCCAGACACACAGGTCACTTGGATCTGAGTGGCCCTTAAAATCAGTCCTCCATTGCTTTGAAACATAGCCAAGGCAATGGGGATCCCAAGGCAACAGCCTTGCACAGAGCATCTCACATATAAATAATAATCCCACAAAGTACAAATCCTATTGCAAAACTTCCATTAATCTAACTCAAATACATATACAAAGTCATAGCCAGCAATTGCTGGACTATGGAGAGAAGAAAAGGAAAAGAAAAAGAAAAACTACTTACTGCTAAAAAGAAAGAGAAAAGAAAAGTGATCTGAGATAGGTTCCCAGATACCTAAACCTAAGCTAGGCCTGGGTATATATAGCAGTGGGGTGGCGGCGCATTAGGGTTAGGAAACCCTAATTTTAATGATGCCACGTGGCCTTATACTGATCCTTGGATGTCTCGGGGCGTGTGCACGGAGATTTGAGGATGGGAGTGCATGCCCTAATCACTGGAAATTTCCAGAATGCCCTCTATTGAAGAGATGGAAGTTTAGGTTCAGAGCCTCGCAAGGTGGCTATAGTTTCCCAGACTTGTCGCGTGGTAGCTCATTGCTCTTCGCTAGGATGATTTAAAACTGAAGCTTCAGCCATCTCGAGGTTGCCTTGGTTTGCTCTTCAGGCAGTCCCGTGGTAGAGAGTGGAGCTCTCGCTGGGTTGGAGTTCGCGAGGTTGAATAGAAAACACAGTCTCAAGTGTCGCGAGGTTGCAATTCAAGCAGTCGCGTGGTAGATTAGTCTTTGCTGGGGAGCAGCGTGAGAACTGCGCGAGCTCTTCTCCTTACTTGGACTTCGCGAGTTACCTCGTAAGGTTCTTTTGAGTTTTGAACTGCGCGAGGTTCTTTGTCTCACTCAATCTTCGCGAGCTTGGCTTTGCCTTCGCCAGGATGCTTTCTTTCTTGAATGGCGCACAAACTGTGCGAGGCATTCTTCTTCTGAGAATTGTACCCCGCGGTGACTGCGCGACAGCTATGCGAGGAATCTTCTGAAGCTCTCTCTCCTCAGCTATCTTTAGCAAACTTCGTGAGATTGAGAGAGGTCTACTTTGAACTGCGCGACACTGAGCGATGTGTTCTACTCTTGAGCTTCGCGAGAGCTGCGCGAGGTTGAGTTTTTGAAGCTCCTTAGTCATTCATCTGCGCGAGAGGTTGCTGTAAAGCCTTGGGAAGCTCAGCTAATCTGCGCGAGGCTTCAAAGTTCATTCTTGCTGAGGGCATCTAGTGCCAAAGCAGGCTCCATAACAGGATTCTTGGCCTTATTTCACTGCTGATTATTTCCTGAACAAAACACTTAAGAAGAGTTTATTAGATGGCTAAGGGTCTAATCAAAGGTTAAGTTAAGGGGTGAAAAGTGGTACTTTTCAGGTCTTAACACCTAGCCCCAATACGCATCCCTTCTTCATGATTCGCCCCGTTGATGATGAATGCTCTAGCAAGCTCATCAACACAAGTTGCGACGTGGTTAAAGAATCAGCTACTGACCTGCTGAGACCTTAAATCCAGAACCAACTATCAACCTCCATCGTTCCCTCGAGAAAAGGAACCTGCGAGTGCACAACTACTAGAAAGGAACACAAGGGAGAAATAGACTAACTTGCCTCTCCTGCCTCACATCATTCCTCTGCCACCAATGCTGACACCCTAATCACTTCATTCGACCACAAACAAGGTGCATCGATCAGGAAAAGAGCCCACCCTCGAGACCGGCCAAGAATATGATCTCCTATGGCATCTTCAGAAGATCTCGGCACAGATGTCGATACTTGAGCTTATCAAGAAGTCGCCCGACCACCATCGTCTATTAATGAAAGAGCTGGAAGAGACACAAATAGATGAAGATGCTACCTTGGGTGAGCTACATCAGATACCTCCATAATGCCAACCACTGTGTTGGTACGCAATTTTTCTGGGTTTCTCTTGGTCCCCGGAATAAGAAGTCCAAATTGGTCTATGTGGACTCTGACGAAAAGTGATAAATGATAAAAATAAAAAGGGATAAATCCTAAAAGGAAATTATCCGGTTCGTTGTGATCGCCAGCTACAGATATTTATCGACATTGCAACACGTCACTGATCATGCTTTTCAGGGTGTGGGTTCGACTTCTTTATTGAATCGTCGGCCTGCCGACGTTAGCAGCACTGGGTCACCAACAAATTTAGTTAACTCAGTTTTCCTATTCTTGCTTTAATCGTAATTCTACTGAAAGTCCAATTAACTTAATCTTCTAATTTTTTCTAAGAATTTGATTGAGTTAATCTCCTGATCCTACTAGGAGTCTGACTAACCTAAGAGTCCTACTCTGATTAGAAGTCAAATTGACTTAAGAGTTCTAATCTTATTAGAAGTCTAATGGGTATTAGTCTCCTAATTCTACTAGAAATATAATTAGCTTAACTATCTTGATTTTATCAAAAGTCTACTTGACTTAAGTGTCCTAATTCTATTAGAAGTCTAATTACTTTAGGTTTCCTAATTATACAAGGAATCTAATTAATTGTTCTAATTCTGCTAGGAATCTAAATATCCTGACTCTATTAGAACTCGAATTAATGTAGGTATCCTAGTTTTGTTAAAATCCTATATCGAAAGTTTAATTAACTAAGGTGTCCTGATTCTATTGGAAGTCTAATTAATTTAAACTTATTAAAAGTCTAACTATTTTATATATCCTATCTCTATTATAAATCTAATTACTTTAGGTTTCCTAATTCGATTAAGAATCTAATTATTTAAATTAAGCTAATCATATTAGGAATCTAATTAACCTAATCTTCTAATCATACTAGGAATCTTATTAAAAAGGGGGTTTGACTTGCTATGCTAAGAAGGATCGGCCCCGTTCCTGGGTACCCTCCGTAAGCTCCCTTGGGCAAATTGGGTGGCTATGGGTCATTTTGAGAAACTGATTTTTAATTGAAGAATTAAAATTTTGAAAACTCGGATTAAGACTAGAAAATTATGAATTAATTTAGGACTGAAATATGACTCTAGAGATTAAGGATTGGAAATAGAAACTTAAAACTAAGATTAAGAACTGGTTTTAGGAACTAAAACCTAAAACCAGGAACTAAGAGGAGTAAAAGTCAAAATCTAGGATCTAGCGATTAATAATCAAAATTAGAAATTATGATTGAAAATCTAAGGACTAAAAAACTAAGGATTGATTCTAGAAGTTAAGAACTAGAGATTAGAATTAGAAACTAAAATCTAAAACTAGTAATTAAAAGATTAAAATCTAAGATCTAAGATCTACAAAATTGAGAACTAAAACAAGAGCTAGAACCTTAGAAATAGTAATGTAATAAAAAATTGGAATTAAAAATTTACCTGAAGCTAAGGCTAAAGAGGAAGTCTCAAAATCCCTAAACTCTGGAGAAAGTAACTCAAAAACACGATTGGTTGATGTCTAATTGTGTGTGGGGTCGAGGTCTATTTATAGGTATTCTTGCAATTGTGTACCTGCACAGTAAGTGCAATTAGAGTTAAATCCAATGCGCTCCTGCAGTGCGCTCAATCGATCTGGCATACCCTTGGCGCTTAATCCCTTTGAGTCGGTGCCCAACTCAGTGAGTGACCGGCTGATTGGCTCAGCCGAGTGTCCAAGTTCTAATGAGATTAGGGCTAATTGCACACCCTATGCAGTGCGCTTAACCGATTGTGCGTCCTAATGTGGACACACAATAGGGCCCTAAGGCGGCTTCTAGATGATTAGAGGCCGGTCCGTATTCGACTAATTGCGCATCAGAGCTCTGACGTGAAATTGGATTGCGTGTCCTCCATGGTGTGCACAATCGATTCCTAAGGCGGGCCACGAAAAGGGGGCGTCATGGTCCAACGGGACCAATTGCGTGCTAGCTAGGGGGCATGCAATCAGATTGCACGCACTTGTGTGGGCATGCAATTCGGGATTTTGCTAGGGTAAAATTGGGTCCAAATCATGAGGCTATTGTTTCAGCCTGTGTTCAGCCATATACTATTATTTCAGTATACGACTCCCATGTTAGGATTTAGGAGTTTTCAGAGAAGGTAAGTCCTTTTTGAAAATCATGGGTAGGGTCAAAGGTTGATCGAATAGCTTTGCATACTCCAAGAGGCAAAATTGGGGTGTTTACAAATGCCCCTCTTCCATGCATTCTCGTGGAGTAAGAATGCGTCGAAGAAGCCCCTCTTCCGAGGTGCCTTCTCATTTCTTTTGGGAAATCACAAGTGTGAACTGGGAGTGGTGACATGAAATGTTTGGCTTTCTTATCTATCAGTGTAAGATAAAATAGAGAACTTGGGGGCCTGGTGGTAACAATCGAAAGACGTATTCCTTGCCGTGGATGCGAGGAGCATCCCGTCTCGTATTATGACCTGCTGTAAGTATCCACCAATGGGGGAAATTGGCATGTATCCTAATCTGCGGGTGGAAGGGGCATCCTGTCGCATGTCGCAACTTGTTGCATGGCAGTCAAATGGTAAAAGGATCATCATAACCTCATCTATGGGTGCAAGGGGCATCCCATCGCATGTCACAACTTGCTGTAAGGGACAATCAAACAGTGGGAAAATGATGCAGTCGAGGTATCGGGGGGCGTCATACAAGTGTTTAGAGACAAGGTGTAGAGACCGAATAATAAGATGTAAGATGATGTAATGCCAAAGGCTTTGGCAAGTCATGTTAGACCAATGGCATGTCAGGTGTTCCTTTCCAATGGACATTTGTGATCGGTTTCCTAGGGGATAGAACAGATTAGAATGATTAGAAGTAAATTTTTGATAAATAGAGAGTTTATTTAGTATTGTTTTTGAAAGTTTGGGATTTTTTTTTTTTTGAACCTATATAGATATATTTTGGGAATTTGGGGATTTTAACTTAAAATCAATTCGATGGTAAATCTACAGAAAATGTGGCTTTCGAGATGTCGCTGAGAAGATCAACCGGTACAGGATTTGTGGACCCGACCGTTTATGTGGTTGTCAAGATGATGCTTGGTATGCTAAATACTCCGTCTGACCTTCTCGACGAATACTGATGATTGTCTCTTATGGGAGGACTACAGTGATTCGCAGGTCAAGAAAGATGGGTTTTGAAAATATTTGACTTAATATTATCTAACTATATTTTACAAGAAATATTGAGTATAAGAGGGGTGCTTACTTACTTGATTTGTTACTGGCGGGAGGCTTTTGCTTACGATGGGCCTGGCTGGCTGTTGTGGTGGCGTTGAGATGGGACATCAGAGCTTTTCTTCTCTCCTTCTGGTTACAGCTGCTTTTGCAAGGTGTGTAAGGTTAAGCGATGGGACAGAAGCATCTGGATGTGGACTAACCTCCTACATCATTCATATCAATGGGTTTTATCGCCTTCGGGCTACTAAGTTTTCCACATGAACTCAAAGCCTTCTTGTTGGTGTTTATGCATTGTGAAGGTAACCTTCGTGTCACTTCACATTCTGGTGAGAGTGTCATGACGGGACATTTCGGAGGGGTATGGTTTGCGATGGGATATTAGTTGGTCTATTCTTCCCTTTTTATCTCGTCTGTTGCATGGGGTCACATGATGGAACATCAGAGAGTTTTCCTCCCCTATCTTGATTGTTGTAGTGGGGGCTGATGGCTTGTCGTTGTGACGGGACATCTAGAGCGCGTGATGAAAGGTTCATGACCGGACTTGGTAGTCGATGGGTGTAATGGCACATTGGAGAAGTTTCTCTTGTCAGTGGTTGCATGCTTTTATGATGGAGTTTAGCGACTATTGCGTGATGGGGCACTGGGGAGTCGTCATGATGGGACGTGACGATCGTCATCGTAGAGGTTTGGAGGGAGGTTTGACTCTTCATGATGGGATATTGGATGAGCATGCCCCTCCGGTCATGTGCTATAGTGGGTTACGATGGAATTTCGAGGAAGCATAGTAAACGATGGGATATTGGTGATGGTAAAGCTATGTTTATTTCTTTCTTTGGAAGAACTTGGGTTATATGATGAGTTCAAGTTGTAGTTGCATTGCGACGGGACATGTTTGTGAGTGTGCGATGGGGTGTTGGTATGGTGACTCCTTGGCTGTTGTGATGCTGTGGAAGTCTCGAGATCGCGATGAAACGTAGCCTTTGGTCTTGGGAATAGAACTTTCGGGAGGCTCATTCTTAGCTCTTCGCGATGGGACATTGGACGAGCCTTCCGTTGGTCTCGTGGCATGTGAGATTGGTGGTGGGGTTTTGGTGTCCCGATGGGGCATGAGGGGGCGACTAATTTAGGCCATTGAACTTAGGCATTGGGATATCATTGGTAATGCATGTTCTGTTGTGATGGTGATGTGGGTTATTATGGTGGTGTGAAGAGGTCATGTGATGGGACTCTCCCTCTGGTAGTGATTGGAGTAGCGTAATTAGCAACTTCATCGTCGCTTAATTTTCGCTTTGTGTTGTGATTGAACTACAAGTGATGATTTTATCTTATCTTTATCGACTTATTTAATGCGGCCAATGTCAGGGAGTGGTCATGTGTACTTGTGAGTACGCGATGAGACTCTAGGGAAGAACCTTGATCATGGTGGGACATTTATTTGTGGTAGCTCGTTAGGGTGGTGATTCGGTTGTAGTGGGACTACAAGGGTAGAAGTATATTTGTGAGCATGCGATGGGACTACGGGGAGATGCCCTCACCTTGATTGGTTCGGGATGGACCAAGGTGAATACGTGTGTGTTGTAATAGGACATGTGTTCTTGTGTGTTTGTTCTAGTAGGTCTTCGTCGAGGGTGTATGTTCAATGTGTATATTCTGGTCGAGGTGTGTGCCATAGCTAAGAATTACGTGCATGAATATGGGTACCTAACCCAATTGTGTGCCTAGTTGGGTGCGCACAATTGAGAGGTTCAAAGAGTAATTGCGCATTTGAGCGAAAGAGTGTAATCCAATTACGCGTTGGATTATATGCGCATGATTGGGCCGTCACCGGGCCACAAGGGCAGAGTGCGCGACTTACTTTTCAAATTTCTTATGTCTGTATGGGCGCGTGATTGGAGCATCACCCGGCCACAAGGGCAGGGTGCGCGATGACTTTTCAAATCCCGCGCGTCCTTATGAGAGTGTAATTTGATTATGCGATAGGTTCCCAAGCGCGGGATCGTTTCATCGGGTCTTGAGGGCATTCGGCCATTCAATTGTGCACCCTCTCTGGCGTGCATGATTGGGTTTTCGCACAGATATCTTGTGTGGAATTAGATTAAGCTCTAGGTTTCTAGCGCTTAACCAGGAAAGTGCCTATATATACCCGATTTTTCTTTATTTTTCTTTATTCTCTCTCATTATCTAAGCGAATGAGTGTACAGTATCTTTACTGCGATACAACTGTTTGATTTTGATGTCATTTCTTCCGATCTTCGTTGTTTTGCGGGTTCTTCATCCAAAAGTCGCCTTAGAACAGGGACACAGCTATGGCTTGGGGGGTGTTGGGATTGAGGGATGGTATACATCCTTCATTAATATTAGGAGGTGAAGATGGCAAGAGGGAAGTCCTCCAAATGGATGGAAAGGGTGTTTCCCAACCAATCCTCTCCCTGCCTGTCTGCTACTTCTGACTGGATGCTTCGTGTGTCCAATTTTGGTTTTGTGTTCATTTAGGGTTCCGTGTTAGGCATTAGGTTGTAGGTTAGGTTCTAAGTTTTTATTTCGGATTGTATGTTCAAGAGGTATGCCTCCTGTGACAGATGCAAAATTTCATTAAATAAAAAGGTGTTTTATTTATTGTATTTGTTCTATTAATGTTTATTGTTCATTTTGTTTATCTCATTTTGTGTTGAGCATTAATTTAATTTGACCTATTTAGGTGTCTATTTTTATTCAGAATTTACTGGGATTAACCTTATTGGCTTACCTGATTTATTAGGATGTCATTTGTTTAACTTGATTTAGAATTTTGTCTGATTCGGATCTTATTACTTAACTTTATCTAGCATTTATATGATCCTATTTATCTGATTTGGATCTTCATGTTTAGCGTGTTTTATTTAGGGTTTTGATTTATTTAGAATTTTACTTGACTTACTAAGAATTATTTTACTTTATTTATAATTTATTTTATGATTTGCTTAGGATTTATGTAATTTTATTTAGGATTTATTTTATTTATTAGGATTTTATCCAACATTTTGTTTGATCTATGTAGGATTTATCTGATTTATTCGGAGGGTTTCTTATGGTCTATATAGGCTAGAGTTTCATTTTAGGAGATTTGTTTTGTTTGAGGTATAAGTTTGGTTTGAGGTGACACTTGCCAAAGGGGGGTGAGTTTAATTCCTATAGTCTAGGTGGGTGTTAGAAGTTTCAATCCTATTGGTTTATTTGCTTTGGGGAGGATTTGTGTTTCTTAAAACAGTAAGTGTTGTGTGATTATCGGTTAATCTAAGTTTGCTATGGATTATGGTCTTTTAGGGGGTATGTCTGGTTTGGATTAAATTAGATGAAGGGTGTTTTAAAATGAAACACTTGTCATCTTGTGGTGTAAGAGGTATAGTTTATAAATAGGGAGCTAAGGGCTTGGATTTTTATTTTGAAAATTTTTGTATTGTAATTTTGGGGTATTTTTTATTATTATTATTTTTTTAATGTCTTTTTTTTTCCTTCTATTTTGTATCCTGGGTGTTATTCCCAAAGAGGTTTGTAAATATTTTATTTTATTATTTTCTCTTCTCTTTTTTTGAGAATGAGAGGTATTGGGAATGCATGGTAGCAATCGAATTGCTACCATGCTAGGGGAAGAGATGGAAGAGTTAAAGGTTGGCAAAAGGAAAGGAAGGGAACGAGCTACGCCAAAGTTTACACGATCGGCACCAGTTGCTTCTTGGTAGGCTCTATGAATTAACTTCTCACAAGCCTTCTCTTGGGAGTTTTTTGTGACAATTCTTCGTGGGCATTTGCATCGACTCCTGAGTGTCTTTCTTTGAGTCACTCTTTCTTTTCTACAAACTCGGAGCTCTACGAAGTCGAAGCTTGATCGTGTAACTTGAAGGATTGCATCAAAAGCGGCATCTCAAGGGAATTACGGAGCAAAGATGGGATTCTTGTTAGAATTCGTTCAGGATGTGCTTCTTCCCTGAGTTTCTTCATCATCTTCCCCTTGGAAAATTTAGATTCGGGCATGTACTGCCAAAACGTGCTGATTTTCAAGTCCTTATTTTGTGGGGTATATTCAGAGGGGATGCCCTTGGTGTAGTTTGTAAAAATTTTCATATTTATAAGAAGAATTGTTTTATAATTATTTGAATTGAAGTTAATTTTGATTTGATTTAGCTATTTTAGTCTGATTTAGTTTATTCGGTCAAAAGTGTTTGGGCATATTTCAGTTTGGTTTAGTATCGATCCTGTTTGGGTTTCGAAGTGTTCAGATGCTTAAGTGTTTAAGCGGTGACGAGCTTTTGAATCCTTGATACAGATTTTGACCCCAGTTATTAGATCACATTGTACTTATCTGTGTTATAAGTTTGTAATATAAAATTCTGTTTTTTTTTTTGTGTAATTACTATGCATTTCTGTTCTTTCTTCTTATCATTATAATTTTTTGTTCTTGATTGCTTCTTTTCTTTGCTTTGGACCAGTGCGGACCCTGCTCCCCTTAGGTTTGGGGGTGTGGCAGAAATGTCAACAATTGAGTTAACATCAATGCAGCTTATGATCAGTGGATTTTTTGAAAATGAAGTATACTCACACCTGCTGTTTTGAAAAATGAAGAAGTTAAAAAATAAAAAATAAAAAATAAAAAAATCTTTTTGAAATTAATTTCTAGTGTAATTCTAATACTTTCATGAAGTGAAAGTCAGAAAATTTCCAAAAGAAAATTGATGCTTTAGTAAACCTAAAAAAGAGAGAAAACAGTGATATATACCTCAGGAATTTGATAGAAAACCACACCCTGTGAGGTTTGGGCCTGAAATGTATTCTTTAGAGGTATGAATTGGCAATTTTTTTCTGCTCTAGGGACTGACTGAACCTGCTTGCTTTCAATAGAAGTTACACATATCCAAATTGAAATAATTTGACAGCAATCGTGATATTAAAGACATGATGTAAGGCCTCCTTTTGGACAGTTTGAACCTTACAAAGCCCCACCATTTGAAACTGCCCTTGATACACACCATTTGAGCTTTACAAATCTATGATTTCTTTGAAACCTCATCAAATGACCTCATCAACTTCATTTAGCCTAACCCTCACTCTAAGAAGTCAGAAGATAAAGGGAAGGAAGCTGAAGAAAGGAGAATTGAGTAACAGTTTGACAAAAGAAGAAGAATAATAATTGAAGGCAATGATGTATCGGCAGAAGAAATGTGGCATTCCAGTCAATGCTACTTTGGAAAAAAAAATAAAAAATAAAAATAAAAATAAAAAAATAGAGAAGGCATTTCATTGGAAGTTTGAAAAAGAAAGAGAAAAAGATGGCCACTTTGGCTCTGGAAATTCAAAGAAGAAGATGAAAATATGTTGAATTAAAGAAGGTGTGTTTATCACCTCCTAACCTTGACTGACTTCTCAATTTTGAACTCCATTCCACCCCTTTATCCTTGATAAATTTCACCCATAAGCCACATTACAACCCAAGTAAAGTCCTTACTGATCAATGATGGATTGAGCTGTCACATGGAGATAAGGATTTGTGTAATCTATGGTGAAAAAAAAAAAAAAAAAAAAAGCAGTGAATTCAGAACTAAAAAGCAATGCCTATGCTCATGCTTACTGTCCTACTTGAGGGCTGTAACTGCTCTTGAGCTGTGTGAAATAGTACAACCCTCTTACTTGCATGTTGAGTGAAAATCCTGGAGAGAGTTGGGTTTGAAATCAACTCATTGGGGTAACATCAAAGCTGGATTCCTAAATAGAAGGCAAGTTGTTCATTAATTTTTCTTGTAAATAACTTTTTGACACAAATTGACTGAATGGTAAAAAGGAATTACAGCAGAATTTTAGTTTTGAACTGATGTTTTCTTGAAAATCTTCTTACAGCATGACTGATGCAGGTGTGAATAATCAGATTGGATGAAAGTTTGCTTTAACAGAACTGCAGTGTTCTTAACTGATTTATTGAAGAAGTTTGTGGGTACCTTCACTGAAAATCCTTAGGAGACTTCACTCCTCCACTAGGGATCACCTAGGGGTTTAAAAGGCTTGTTGTATATGCTAAATGCAACTGTGTTCCCTACAAAAGTGGCTTTTTATTCTGTTTTTTAATTTTGACTTTGCTAAGGGACTAGAAAAGCTTAGGTTTGGGGGTGTGTTGAGAACCAGAAAATACCTTTCTCCACCCTTTAACCTAGGCCTTGATAGACCCTTGAGAGAACTAAATAAGTGTTTTAAGTGCTTGTGTTATAGTTAACAATAAAGACAGGTTTAACCATGAAAGCAGCTTAAAAGTGCCAAAAAGATGATAATCCATGTCGATCCAAAGGAAGAAAGAAAAGGAACAACCTCACTAGCTGTTAAAAGGCCTGAACTGAAGAGACAAAGACCTGGTCTCAACCCAGAAAAGAAATGTGGAGCAATTCGAACAGAAAAATGCACTACAGAGTACTTTTCGAAAAGAATCTGAACTTTTCGAAAAGAACCTGAACTCTGCGAAAAGAACTAAAAGCTCTAGGCTTAGTTTTCGAAGAGCACCTGAACTCTTCGAAAGGATGATTGACCTTTTCGAAAAGAAGAAAACTCCTTTCGAACAGAACCTGAACATTGCGAAAAGAGCTTCAAGAGTCACAGTACCTTGCGAAAAATCCCCTAAACTATGCGAAATGGTATTCTGGAGATTCCCAACTTTTGCAAGGGTAATTCAGTAATCTTTTTCACGCGTCCCAATGCATTTAAAAACCTAGGGACATTCCAGAAGATTCTAAGCATGAAGCGAAGGCATATTCCACCCCATGTGAGCACCAGAGATGAAATAACTTGGCGGGAACTTCTAGAAGCTCTAATAGATTTTCAAAATGCATAACAGAATTGATGCTTATGTCACCAGATTGGCTGAACCAGATCGAGCAATTCTGATTGGCCAGAACAGATCTGGATCCTTGTGCTCGACTACCATTGGTTGATACAGATCTGAGCACTTCTGATTGGTCGATACGCATCTGAGCTAGACCTGGGGAAAACTATAAATAGATGAACCATTTTCCCAATTTGGGCATCCAGATTTTGAGTTTCATTCCTCTTCCCCCATTTCCAAATCAGATAGTTTGTCTGAAATCCCTGTAATAGCCTCACTTTTACTTGCAATTGAGAGTGAGATATCGTAATTCAAAAGAGAGTTGTATTCAAGACTACAAATCTGAGAGCTGTTTAAGCTGTGCTCTGTAATTGTAATGGTGAATTTGAAAAGGTTGCTATAAATCGTACATTCTCAATTGGACTCATGTTAAGGGTTCCCTCTGATCTCCTTATTGCATTAGACTCCTTTAGATTTACTATTTTTCATGCAATTTCCCTTGATTCATTAATCCTGTGGGAATTAGTGTTTGTAACCTAATCTCTCACATCATTTGTAGTGATGTTTCTTGTTCTAAATTAAGGGTTTAGATTAAAGACTATTGGATGGTGTGTGGCCATTGAAGTGGACAGACCATAGCCATAAGCCTAAATCTAATCTTTGAGTTAGATTTATTTCTCTTACATCTGTGCTTGTAGCCAGATGAAGATTGGATCATTTCTCATTTGACCTGCAGTCATTCTCATTGTGTTTCGAGGACCAAATCAAAGTTAGATATTATTTCTCCATTTTTTATAAGTTTACCTCAAAATCCCCCCAACTCAGATCTGGATCATTTAGTTTAACTTTTACTTTTATCATTTAGTTAATGTGACAAATTCAACCTCCCATCTTATGTGCTTTATAGATAGGATAAGAGGCCAAATTGGTAGCTCATATCAGGAGGTTTATCTTGCATTTTAAACAAATTCTCTGAGGACGATCTTTTACTCATTTACATTTAAAACTTGCTACAATTGGCCCTGATCTTGCAGGCTAATTCACTTCTCTCTGTGCTGATATTTCTTTACTTTTTTTTGTATTCCAGAATCAGTATAACTTAGCAATTGCAAATTTGTTTTCAAAACACAAATAAATCATGCACACCTAGAGGAGCCAACATCAGCACTGAGCTTATCCTTATGTCAAAAAAATTAGGTTAAGGTCATATATAATGCATTCAAGTTCAGACCCAAAAGAAAACTTTGCAGGGTATCTCTCATAAAGGTTTGTTGAGGGGTTCACTTTCTCACAGGCTCAAGAGTAGTTACATCCCCCAACTGGGTTTGTAAGCATGAGCATAGGCAGAGTTCTTAAGTGTTGACATCATTGGCAGTTCCTCACCATAGATTGGATAATTCCTTATCTTCACATGACAGCTCACTCAACTTTGGATCACAAGGGCTTTTAACTGGGCTGTAATGTGGCTTATGAGATAGGGTTAAAAAGAATGGAAGGTTGAAAAGGGGTTCCAATTTGAGAAATCAGTAGGTCACAAAGGTGATTCATGACTTCACCTTCCATAATTCAGCTCCCTTCATCTTCTTTGAGATTTTCCGATTTGAAGTGATCAGTTTCTCTTCTTGATTTTGATTTTCCAATGAAAGTTCCTCTTGACTTCTCCCTTATTCCTCTTCATTATTATTTTTGTTTCTTTTTACTGGAGTTTTCTTCTTTTCATTTTGTTTTTGCTTTTCAGAAATGCCACCATGTTCTTAGTTACCATACTGCCAGATTTTTAAGATCCTTCTTCTCCATTCACCTAATGTTGACCATAGCTAGTCCATCTTTAACTCTTTCTCCTTTACCTTCTGAATTCTCAGAGTGAGGGTAGGTTGAATCAGGTTCATAGGTTCAGGTTCAAGTACTCAGGTGTATTTTGAAGAAATTTAGGATTTAAAGCTCAAAGGGGGTATGGACAAGGGCAGTTGGTTTAGGATTGGTCTTTTTAGGCTCAAACTGTCCAAGAGAAGGCCTTGATCCTTTCCTAGGTCTCATGAGTACTGTCAGTTGTTTCAACATGGAGATACCTAACTTCTAGTGAGCACAGTGACTCAGCTAGTCCTTAGAACTAAAAGAAATGCCTTAGTTACTCCTCAAAGAATAGAAAAATTTTGTAGGCCCAATTCTCACTGGTTATGGTCATCCTTTGAACTTTCAAGTATGTCCTCACCTTTTTCTCTCTCTAATGATTCACTAAGCGCTGATACAAGTAGGTTTCCTTAGTGATATTATCATGGAAATGTGGAATATTAGAAGTTTATAATGTCCAAGGTTTGCATAAATTTTAAACTTCTTAATTTCATGATTCTTAAGTGAACAGAGGTCCATTTCCATATTGCTCAGATGAGTCTGCTGCACTTATGTTAGCTATTCCATTGGCGAGTGCACTGGCACGCCCCAAACCTATGAGGAGCGTGTCCTCCCGGTTCAAAGGTGTCAGTCGAAGTTATTCTGACATAAAAAACAAGAACAAGAAATAAAGTAACCAACAACAGAAAACTGTACAACATATCAGAAAAGGAAGATATCATTAAGATTAAAAGAAAATTACAAAAACGGAGGAGGGAAAGGGAGAGAGATCAGTGGTGAGGGGGTTGAGAAGGTGGGGGAGGGGGTGGAGAAGGCGGGGGAGGGGGTGGCTCTGTCTTTTCCTTCTTCTTTTGCGGCTGAAGCTTTTCCTCCTCCTCCTTGGCAAGGGTTTGCAGAACCTCCTCGTATTCATCCCAGAGGGGTTGGAGGGGATCCGGCTCTTTAGGGGGCGGCGGGTCCAACCACATCATGTAAAACTTGTTAGGCAGTGCGTCCGGCTTGTCATCTGCCATGATTAGGATTAGGGAAGGACCGCTAGGGTGAGAGGAGATAGGATGCGATGAAGATGAATAGGGCCTCCCTGTGTATTTAAAGGCGAGGATGGTGGAAGATGAAACGGTTGAATAACATCCAAGTCGCCACAATTAAATGAGAGTGAGTTGGGAAACGTCAAGTCCCAGCAATCAGCGTGGGAAATGACAAATGCATTAGGCTCGTGCAGCTGGGTAAGGGAATCACGAGAAATCAGAATCGCACGATTATGGGAGTTAGAGCTGAAAGTGCGTGAGAGATTCTGCAGCATTGAAACTCGCGACAACGAAAGAAATGGTCTATGCGAATTGCGCGAGTCTTCCCAAATCACTCTGCCATGATTCCACCCTTAAGGCTATAACCTGTCCACTTGAATGGTCACAGATTATCCCATAGGGGAGCCACTATCCAGGGATGGGTCAAAACATAACAAGTAAATCATTACAGGCACTATTTCATCCAGGCTACCAGCTCAAGAATCCATAGAGAACCTCAACCTCTAAAGTTCTATATGTGGGGCTAAGGCTGTAGGACCATGATAGCCCAGACACATAGAACCAGCAAGAGATTGAGTACAACCTTCGATCTAGCTGTCCATTGCTTGAGTGAGGCTTTAATGGTCCAGTCACCAGCCTACAATCTCTATAACCAGATCAGATCCAACATCTGATGGCGGATCTATACAAATATGGGGGAGTCTGCCTTTGCACAATCTCTCACCAGGCTTTTACAAGCTCAGGTGTAAAGAAGAAGGATCCATCTTGGATCGGTGGATCAGAATCACCCTAAGGCTATAATCTGTCCACTTAAATGGTCACAGATTATCCCAAAGGTTATCCTCCTCACGGAGCCCAAAATAAAACAAGATTATTGTTGCTACCACCATGCTCACCAGGCTACCAGCTCAAGTTCCCATGGGGATTTCAGATCTAGTGGGTCCTGTGGTGGGGCTAAGGCTGTAGGACCATGATAGCCCAGACCCACAGGTCACTTGGATCTGAATGGCCCTTAGAATCAGTCCTCCATTGCTTTGAAACATAGCCAAAGCGATGGCGGATCACAAGGCAGCAGCCTTGCATAGAGCATCTCACACATAAACACCAATCCCACAAAGTACAGGTCCTATTACAGAACTTCCATTGATCTAATTCAAAAACACATACAAAGGCATAGCCAGCAAGTGCTGGACTATGGAGAGAAGGAAAGAAAAAGAAAATTACTTACTGCTAAAAAGAAAGAGAAAAGAAAAAATGATCTGAGATGGGTTCCCAGATGCCTAAACCTAAGCTCAGGTATGGGTTTATAAAGCAGTGGGGTGGCGACGCATTAGGGTTAGGAAACCCTAATTTTAACGATGCCATGTGGCCTGATAATGATCTTTGGACGCCTCGAGGCGCATGCATGGAGATTTAAGTGTGGGAGTGCGTGCCCTAATTGCTGGAAATACCCAGAAGGTCCCTTGCTGAAAAGATGGAAGTTTAGGGTCAGAGCTTCGCTAGGTAGCTATAGTTTCCCAGACTTATTGCGTGGTAGCTCTTTGCTCTTTGCTAGGATGATTTGACATTGAAGCTTCAACCATCGCGAGGTTGCCTTGGTTTGCACTTCAGGCAGTCGCGCGGTAGAGAGTTGGCTCTCGCTGGATTGGGCTTCGCGAGGTTGAATAGAAAACATAGTCTCAAGTGTCGCGGGGTTGAAATTCAAGCAGTCGCGAGGTCGATCGGTCTTCGCTGGGCTGATCTTCGTGAGAGTGAATTTCAGCAGCGCTAGAACTTCGCGAGCACTTCTCTTTACTAGACTTCACGAGTTACCTCGCGAGGCTCTACTGAGTTCTGAGCTGTGTGAGGTTCTATGTCTCACTTAATCTTCATGAAATTGGCTTTGCCTTCACCAGGATGTTTTCTTTCTTGAATGGCGTGAGAACTGTGCGAGGCGTTCTTCTTCTGATAATTGCATCCCGCGGTGACTGCGCGACAGCTGCACGAGGAATCTTCTGAAGCTCTCTCTCCTTAGCCGTTCTGAGCGAACTGCACGAGATTGAGAGAGGTCTGCTTTGAACTGCGCGACACTGTGTGATGTGTTCTACTCTTGAGCTTTGCGAGAGCTACGCGAGTTTGAGTTTCTGAAGCTCTTCAGTCACTCATCTGCGCGAGAGGTTGCTGTAAAGTCTTGGGAAGCTCAGTTGAACTGCGCGAGGCATATTTCTCCTGAATCCTCTAAAGCTTTGGTCAGCTGCGTGAGGCTCATTTCAGGTCTAGATTTAGAGTTCATTCTTCTGAGGGATATCTGGTGCCAAAGTAGGCTCCTTAACAGGATTCCTGGCCTTATTTCACTGCTGATTATTACCTACATAAAACACTTAACAAGAATTGATTAGGTGGCTAAGGGTCTAATCAAAGGTTAAGTTAAGGGGTGAAAAGTGGTACTTTTCAGGTCTTAACAATTATCTTTCAGAAATTTTGCATATGCTGGAATTTGTTTGATTGCATCAAGCAGAGGTAGATTTATCTTGACTTGCTTGAAAGTCTCCATCATTTCATCTATTTTTGTGTTCCCTTTATCAAAAGGGGAAGCAGATTTCATGGCATGAGGAAATGGTAAATGCAGAACTAGTCCTTCATCTACAGCTTTCGAAACATCATTTGAATATTTTTTATTTTTCTGTTTTTCATTTTTTTTATTTTTCTGAGGTACATCAGCACCCCCAATGCTAACATCATGCTGCTCCTGCTGCATATCTCTATTATTTTCCTCAATTTTGTCTTCTTCTTTGTCAGTACCCACTTTGTTATTTACAATTCTTCCACTTCTCAAAGTTGCGACAGTTTTTACTTCTTCATGTGAAACAGAAGCCTCTCCAACCATGAACTGTCCTTTGGGATTGTTCAAAGGATGGCTGGGTAACCTTCCTTCCTCTCTTTTGACCAAAGTATTTGAAAGTTAACCCAATGTTTCTTCAATCTTCTTTATGCTCTGACTGTGAAAGCTCACAGTCTGAGTTAAAGACCCTAAATTCTGGAGTGAATTTAGAACTTGATCTTTAAAAGAAGGGGATCTGGAAGGGGCTTGAACTGGAGCAGATTGCTGTACAGGTTGTTGTGGAATGGGCTGTTGAAAAGTTGGCTTGGTATAAACATTCTACTGATAAGGCTGAAAGGTACTTGGTTCTTTGATTGCTGCTGTTGTTGTGATTGATAATTGCCCTGGCTCCACCTTAAATTGGGGTGCCCTCTCCACGCATATTCATATGACTGCATTTGTCCAAATGATTGGGCAGCATGAGCTTGTTCCACCACTAGATCTGGGAACTGTGGTGCAGCAAGACATTGATCATATGAATGAGTAGGGGACTGGCATATCAGACATGCCTCCTCTACTCTTGCAACCATTGGATTTTTAAGTGAGTCCATCAATCTATCAAACTTTGTGGTTAAATTATCCATCTTCCTTTCTAACTCATTCACCTCATAAATCTTTCCTTTGGTAGTTTGCTGAGTGTTCAACCTAGCAGGATTCTCAATATCTCTTGACAAAGATTCCTATTGAGTTGAATTTTCACCAATTACTTAAAGTAAATCCCAGACCTCCTCAACTATTTTTTACAAATAAGTGCCTCCACAGGAAGCATCTACCATATTCTTGCCCTTTTGATCAATTCCTTGATAGAAGCTTTGAACAAGCTGCCATCGAGGGATTTGATGATGAGGACATTGCCTTAAAAGTTCTTTAAATCTTTCCCATGCTTCCTGAAAAGTTTCAGTTGAATGTTGTGAGAAGGAAATGGTACTTTGTCTCAGGTGGCTTGTTTTAGACATAGGGAAATATTTGGCTAAAAATTGATACTGCAAATCATTCCAAGAAGTGATACTATTTGGTGCTAACATAGACAACCATGCTCTTGCTTTGTCCTTTAATGAAAAAGGAAAGAGCCTAAGCTTGGTTGTTTCTGGACCAAGTCCAGCTATGTTGAATGTGGTGCAAAGAGACAAGAATTCATCCACATGTTTGTATGGATCTTCCTTACTCAACCCATGGAAGGAAGGAAGCATTTGGATAGTTGATGATTTGATCTCATAATTTCCTTCAACAGTAGGAAATTGAATGTAAAATGGAGAATTATAGGTACCAGGTGCAAAATAATCCCTCAAAAGTCGAGGTTCTTCACCCATAGTAGCTGTTTCAACAAAATTTTGTGATGATTGTCTAGTTCGTAGTAGCCTTTCAACTTCTAAATTTAGAGGGACAATCTCAGGGCTGAGAGTCCTCCTACCAAACATACAACACAGAACCGAGAATCAAATTATGCACAGCAAACCTTCAGAATTCCTTTTAAAGTAGATTCCACGCTTCAAAATGTATATGGATAACTGTACAGATTTAAACAATAGAACAGTTAGCACCGATGTAAAGATAAAAACAAAATGAAAACTTAGGTCTACCTATTTTAAAACAAATTCCCCGGCAATGGCGCCAAAAACTTGTTGCTATCTTCTAAGGGTGCATGATTTATTTGTATTTTTAAAATAGACTTGCAAATAATGAATTGTACTGAATTTGGAAAACTAAAAAGAATAAAGAAATATCAGCACAGAGAGAAGTAAATTAGCCTGCAAGATCAGGGCCAATTGTAGCAAGTTTTAAATGTAAGTGAGTAAAAGATCGTCCACAGAGAATTTATTTAAAATGTAAGATAAACCTCCAGATCTGAGCTACCAGATTTGGCCTCTGATCCTATCTACAAAGCACATAAGATGGGAGGTTGAATTTGTCACATTAACTAAATGATAAAAGTAAAGATTAAACTAAATGATCCAGAGCTGAGTTGGGGAGATTTTGATGTAAATTAATAAGAATGGAGAAATAATATCTAACTTTGATTTGGTTCTTGGAACAAAATGAGAATAAATGTAGACCAAATGGGAGATGATCCAATCTTCATCTGGCTACAAGCATAGATGCAAGAGGAAGTAATCTAACTCAAGGATTAGAGTTAAACTTATGGCTATGGTATGTCCACTTCAATGGCCACAGACCATCCAATAGTCTTTAATCTGAACCCTCAATTCAGAATAAGAAACACCAATACAAATGCTGTGAAAGATTAGGTTACAAACACTAATTCCCATAGGGATAATGAATCAAGGGAAATTGCTTGAAAAACAATAAATCTAAAGGAGTGTAGTGCAATAAGGAGATCATAGGGAATCCTCAACACGAATCCAATTGAGAACGTATGGTTAACAACAACCTTTTCAAATTCACCATTACAATTACAGAGCACAGCTTAAACAGCTCTCGGATTTGTAGTCTTGAATACAATTCTCACGTGAAGTACAGAGACATCTCACAACTCTTAGTTACATATAAAAGCTAGGCTATTATAGATATTTCAGACAAGCTATCAGAAATGGAAATGAGGCAATAGAAATGAAACTCAAAATCTGGATACCAAAATTGGGCAAATGGTTCATCTATTTATAGTTTCCCCCAGGTCTAGCTCAGACGTGTATCGACCAATTAGAATTGGTCAGATCTGTATCAACCAATGGTAGTCAAGCATGAGGATCCAGATCTATTTTGGCCAATTAGAATTGCTTGATTTGGTTCAGCTAATTAGACGATAGAAGCATCAATTATGTTATGTAACTCAAAAATTTGTTAGAACTTCTAGAAGTTCCTACCAATTGATTTCATCTTCGGGCGCTCACATGGGGTTGAATATGCCTTTGCTTCATGCTCAGAATCTTTTGGAATGTCCCTGAGTTTTTAAATGCATTGGGGCACGTGCAAAAGATTACTGAATTATCCTTGCAGATGCTAGGAATCTACAGAATACCATTTCGCATAGTTTGGAGAACTTTTCGCAAGGTACTGTGACTTCTGAAGCTCTTTTCGCAAAGTTCAGGTTCTGTCCGCAAGGAGTTCTCTTCTTTTCGAATAGGTCAGACATCCTTTCGAAGAGTTCAGGTGCTCTTCGAAAACTAAGCCTGGAGCTTTTAGTTCTTTTCGCAAAGTTCAGGTTCTTTTCAAAATGTTCAGATTCTTTTCGAAAAGCACTCTGTAGTGCATTCTTTTGTTCGAATTGCTCCACATTTCTTTTCTTGGTTGAGACCAGGTCTTTGCCTCTTCAGTTCAGGCATTTTGACAGCTACTGAGGTTGTCCCTTCTCTTTCTTCCTTTGGATCAACATGGATCATCATCTTTTTGGCACTTTTAGGCCGCTTTCATGGTTAAGCCTGTCTTTATTGTTAGCTATAATACAAGCACTTAAAACACTTATTTATTTCTCTCAAGGGTCTATCAAGGCCCACGTTAAAGGGTGAAACATGGTATTTTCTAGTTCTCAACAGAAACTAGTGCAAGTATTCTACCAAGGAATTAATCTAAAGAGCAGGGATATGGTGGATGCTTCCTGTGGTGGTAACTACCTCCACAAGACAACTGAGGAAGCTTGGGAGCTATTTGACATAATAGGAAAAAATTCTATGCAGCAGGAGTCCCTGTCACGTAATGAAAGCCAGACCCCAGCTAAGATGGTGAAAGAAGCCACCCCTAAAGGTGGAATATATGAAGTCAAGGTGCAAGGTGATTTGGTAAGGAAGGTGGATAATTCTTCCTTAAAATTTGACAAATTAATGAATGTGATGCCGCCCCGGATGGTTGCATAGGTGGAGGAAGCATGTCTGATATGCCAATATCTCACACATTCTATTCATGATTGTCCATCTGCTAACTAGTTTCTTGATTTTGTTATGGAGCATGCCAACGCTGCTCAAACTTTTGGGCAGCAGCCTGCTAGGTATTCTTAGAGGAACCACCCAAACCTGAGGTGGAGTTAAGATTCATATCCTGAACCTCAATAGCAGCAAGCGGTTGCTCCTTATAGACCAGGACCAGTTTAACCAAGGGTACCCACCAAAGCAAATTTTTTTGCTACCTGCCCCCCAGTCTAACCAGTTGGCCCTACCCCCACAACAACCCAAATCCTCTTCATTTGAAGAGCAGATGCTAACTTTAATGAAAAATTTAGGGAACTTGGTGCAGACTATCAACTCTCATGGATAGAGCATCAAGAAGATTGAGGACTAGTTGGGTCAAATTTGTAATGCTTTGAATAGGAGGGAGGAAGGAAATTTGCCTAGTCAGCCCCTGACAAATCCAAAAGGTCTATATATGATGGGTGATGCATCCTCTACGCAGGAGGAAGCTAGTGTTCAGTGATCCAAAGATTGATCATAAGTGTACCATATCTATGAAAATTCTGCTTTGATTTGTGTTGTTTAGAAATCTGTCAGTTGTGTTTTTAGTGTGATGTTGAGTTGCGTATGTTGCTTTGACTGTGTTTGAAATTTATGATTGAATACATGTGCATATTTATCATATGAATTTGCTGTGTGTATTTGTTGATGAATAGTTGAGGTGTCCCTATCATAATTTGCATGAAGTTGAGCTGATACGTATTAGCCGATACGTATTAGCCGTTGATGAACTAATGTTATAAGAGCTAACCCAAACGCAGAAGAAAAAAGAATTAATTCCTGAAAAAGTACATAGCCCTTCCTCTCAAAATGGAAATGGGAAAGGATAGGGAGAAATCCCAATCAAATATTTCAAATTGATAAAAGAGGAGAAAATCTGTTGGGTGGGGGCTTTTAATAGAGACAATAAAACAATGGATTTTAAGGCGATGGAGTGCTTGTTCTTTAATGTTTGACAACAGTGTGTACATATGAAGCATTTTGCCATAGCCGAATACTCTTTTAAAACTAGCTAGTAAAAGTGCACGTGCATTGCTCGTAGGCTTCCTAAAAACTTTTAACCATTGAATAATCGACGAAAAATTTAATTTGATTACACTACTTCATCAAATATTTTTAATATTTTTACATCATCATTTCTTCATTGATAAGTTGAGGATTAAACTTGATATCTTAAAGTTTAGTGCCATTTTTTTCCCTAGAGATCTTTACATTATGGTCTTCAAAATGGGGTTTTGTCAAGTCCTAACAAGTAGGACCCTAAATCGGGTTCTACTTTTTCTCTTACCATCCAAAAGAGAAGAGATATGACGTTGGGTTAATCATGGAAACCAATAAATGCTTGTGAGTGAAATTAAAGGAGTAAGAGAGAGAAACTGATGTAGAGGAGAGAAAGGAGATATCCAACCGTCTCACCAAATTTTTCTTCTTCCTTCCAACAAAATAGCAGCCTTATTTTGGGTAAGATTTTAGGCAAAAAAAATAAATTAAAATTTTCTTCATCCCAACAAATTAATTTTTTTCCAAATTTTAGAAGGAAAAAAAAAATCAAGAGGACATCTATGAGCAAGGTATCAAAAATCGGCTGATACCGATACGTATTGGCGATATGTATCGGTTTCCGAGCAAACCGATACATATTAGCGATACGTATCGGTTTTCGGGCAAACCAATATGTATCGGTATCCCGTATCGGTATCGCCGATACTGGCCCGTGTCGGCCGATACGTCTCAGTTTCAACCTGAGATTTTAGGTTTTTTTTTTTTAAATTGGCCGATACGTATCAGTATCGACCGATTCGTATTAGCCTCGAGAAAATCGATATCCGAGACCGATTTTAATACCTTGCTTGGGAATTGAAAGAGAAGGTGGATTGTTCACTCATGGGTAAGGATTTTGTAATGTTGATGAACTGATTTTAAAAATATATTTCTCATGATTGAAATGAAGTACCTGTCTGAGGGTTAGTGTTCATGCACAGTGGTTGGGTGCACAACAACATGAATGCACTAACCAATGTGCTGCATGAGCTAACAAAGTAAAGATTGAGAAGAAATGTTATCTCGCAGAGCTAGAAGGCTTAAATCTGTTGTGTGAGCCATCTCTTGGCTTTCTCGCACACTAAATTGCCTGAGCAATGGCTATAAAAATGCCTCCCAGAGTTACCTTTCTTCTCCGTGAGCACAATCTGCGCGTGAATTATGTCTTTTGTGTTGTTCTACGTTAGTATCGCGCGAGGCAAATTTCAGAAGCAGCACAAGGTCTTGCGCACCATAGCCAAAGTCTCAGCTCCGCGAAATATATTGTGAGACAGTTTGTTCTTCAGCGCTACAGTCCTTCTCGCCGGATTATAAGCCAACTGTGCGAGCACCTATTTCCAAGTGCGCGAACCATGAGATTAGCACTTAAACTATGTGAAACTCATCATTTTCTTCATTTCCTCTTTCTACCCTAGCTTCCCTGCACTAAAACTGAAATCCCCTTTCTCTTCTTTCTTCTCTACTTTTCAAGCCACTCCACCTCAGGCATTTTCCTCCCACCATTTTGTTCCTCAGCTACTTCTGGTCACTTTAAACAAGGTTTGGGGGGATTTGAATCGTTGTGCACATTTTTAAGTGGAACCCTAGCTCTCAACTGGTATGATCTCTATCTCTCTCTTGGTGTTGTGATTGATTTATTAATTATAGAGAAGAAGGGCAAAAATTTTGTGCTTCTATGCTTACTCAATGTGTTCTACATTTTTTTTTAAGAGTAGTGAGGCCTAAGTTTGATAAGTTGAGCACCCATGGCCACGGGTTTAAAATTCATAGATACCTTAGCGACAATACTGAACTAGTCTGCCACTGGTAGCCCTGTGGCCATTAAAAAATCTAGAAGGATTGCAAAGGTCTCCACATTGGAGACCTCTGAGGTGCCTCCACCTCTTGTTGAGCCCCAAGTTCCACAGGCCAAGAAGAAACCAGCCCCAAAGAAGAGAGCCAGAGAGCACCCACCTGCTAAGAGCCCTAAACAATCAAAGAAGAAATAGAAAAAGGGCAAAGTTCTGGTCCCTAAGGCTAAGGAGGAAGAGACTACTGAATACCTCAAGGTCCCTTCTAAATTTGTGCAAGAAATTCAGCTGGAGGCTGAAACTATTTTTGATAAAACCTATTTTGAGGAGCTACCAGAGACCTTTGCTTCCATTGAATATCTGACCAAGGCATCTCTGCTGCCCTTATTGAGGCCCCCGATGCAGCTGGTTTTCCCAAGACTAGTGAGACTATTTTATCATAATATGAGGTTGAAAATTGGTGATGATGGGAACCCAACACTGCTGATATTGATTGATGGCTTTGAGATGCTGTTCAACCAGGCTGACATTGCAAAAATATTAGGGATACCAGCTAGGTATAGCATTGAGTGTGGCTTGGGTCCCCCTTTGACTACCACCGTCACTGAGATAGCAAGGGAGATAACTAGAGGAATCACTGCCTCAGGTGACTCAACTATGAAGAGGGACCTGCACCCCAACCTCAAGCTCATGGATGTAGTGTTAAGAAAGAATGTTTATTGCTCTGGGCATGAGCAAGAGAGGAGGTACCCCATAGTTGATGCCCTCTTCTCATTTCACAGGAATCATAACTTGGATGCAGCCAAATTGATTTTTGAGGGGATTAAGGACTTATGTGAGAAGATTAAAATAAAGAAGAAACCTCATGCCCCTCACTACTGTAGGTTTATTACTGCATTGCTGAAGTTTGGAAAATACCCCTTTCAAAGGGAGGAGGAGACAGTGACCCTGAACCCCAAAAAGAGTGGAAAGAAATAGTCGAGAATGAGTGGCACAATAATGGAGAAGAAGAAAAAGCAGCGGGAGGAGTTACTGAGAGAAGCAGCCCCCACCATTCATGAAGCAGTTGCTGCTGCTGCTACTGCTGATGCTGCTGCATCCTCCACCACACCTGTGCTAGCTAGTATAACCATCACCTCCCTAGCTATTCCCTCTACCTCCATTCCAGCCCCAACTCTTTTACCACCACCTCCACCCTCAACACAGTCCTCACATCCCCACACAGGTCCAATACCCTTACCTAAGCTTATCTCACCAATCACCACAGCCATAATTACCTCAATCTCACCACCAACCACCATAACCACTAACACCCTACTCATTTCTACACCCTTACCTATTTTTTCAGCTTACACTAGCCCACCTATCAAGACCCCATACCAGAAGAGAAGAAAAGCTGCCAAAACCCCCACTGGATCCCATCCCACCTATATCTTTCAAACAATTCCAATTCCTAAAACCACAACCATTCCTGACCCCATACCCACACCCTTGAAATCCCACCCTTTGTACCTATAACATGTGAACCCCTAGACCAATCCATTCTTATCCCATGACTGTACCCCAATTACAGGAGATGAATTTTCCACTATGATATCCACTATTCTAGGAAACATCAACCTAGAGTACACCCCTCTCCCAGACTCACCTCACCCTTCACATTTTACCCCTCCACACCAGACATCACCACAGGCCACTATCTTCACTCATGGACCTACTTCCCCCTTTCAACCAATTTTCCCTCTCCAACCCATAGCCAACTATCATACCTGACCTATTACCCCAAATCCTGTACCTCCTACTCTCCCTTCATGCCCAAATGTTGGCCAATACCCAAACCCAAGCCTTTATTGATACCTACATTCATTCCATAACCCCCACTCTCCAAAATCAGGCCTACCTCGAAACCAGCTTACAGGCCATTCAATCAACCTTGGCCACTTTACCCCAACCTCCCCACCTTTACCTACTCCACCCCTTTTCCTCCAATCTTTATCTTCAACTGTACCCACACCCCTCTCTACCTTCACTAAAGCCGTTACACAAACTGACGCTGAACCTATCGCAGAACTCCCACCTGTTGTAGCAATCTCTGATGCTGTGACAGATGTGGATGACTGAATACCCACCTCTTCCAGGTCAATCCAAACAGAACCTGAACTGGAGCCCCAACCTGAGCCTCTATCCACAATTTCGCGACTCACACCCTTTTCATTCTTGGCTAGCCTTTGATTCATGCCTCTTCTTTTTTCATCCCCCCATACTTCACCCTCCTTCATGCAATGAACTCCAATCCTTACCTCAAAAAGGATGTCATTCGTGGGATGGCTGCAATTAGAATATCAATCCGGATACCCTATGAAGAAAGGATCCATCTTATAAAATTGGATACCGAAATACAACTAAAGAACATAGCTAAGGGCTAGACCCGAATATTGTTACTATATGAAACCCAAGAGCGTCTGACTGCACAAGCAAAGCTGAATGCTGAACAAGAGAAAATGGTTGTTGTAATAGAAAATCTAAGGGCTAATGGATTGGAGAAAATGTTGGCTGCATCAAAGGAGATCAGGAAGCTCTTTACAACCAGAACTGAATTGGCTGAACAAAAGGCTGAAATCCTGAAAAGGCAACTTACTCAATTAACTGGGGGAGTACCTTCCACTACTGCTGGACCTGGTCAAGAAGCTGCTGCTGTGAAGAAAGATAAAGAGAAAATAATAAAAATTAAGAAAGAACCAACAGATAACTAGATGATTAATTTTTATACATATATTTAGTTAGGAAGTAGTGTGCAATTTTATAGTTTCCTTTCCCTTACTTTGTACATATTCTTACATCTCAATAGAATTTTTTTTATTATGTGTTGATTAGTTCAGTGTCTTTCTTTATGTTTGTTTGTTTATGTGTTGTTTGTTTAGATCAATTTTCCCTGTGGGACAAACACTTACTTATTAAAACTTACTACAACAGGCCCTGTATCTTACAAGTCTGTGTATTTTTAGACTTGCTGCTCTGTAGTTTTCAATCGACCTTTGATTCAGTTTCACTAACACATTCTTATCACTATTTCCAATAAAGTTAGCAGCAAGCATCTAAAATATCCTAACACTTACTTCATGTCTTCAATGTCATGAATGCTATCAAGCTATTTTAATTTAGATTTGCCTAACTTCTAGTGATTGAAACTAGATCCAATTAGTCCTTACAGCAAAGAAAATGCCAAGACACTCTTCAGAGAATAATTTTCAGGCCTAAATCTCACTGGGTAATGCCTTCCATCAAATTTTCTGGGGTGTATCCTTACAGTTTTCTCTCATTTCAGGTTCACTAAACATTAATTTTTTGAAAATTCTTGACATTTTCTTCATGAAAAATATTAAAACTGCAGCTCATTTCAGTTTCAAAATGTTTTTAGTTTCCTCTTTTTCGAATAATCAGGTGGGAAATCACTTTCTTTTCAAAAAAAATTTCAACATGCTTGCCCTAGCATTAACTCATTTTATTGGCACACCTTCCATACCCCCAAACCTAAGATGAATATTGTCCTCAATGTTCTAGAAAATGAGAAACTAGGGACAGCAGGGTAAAAGAAGAAAGAAAAACTAAGCAAAAAAAATTGCAGTGACGTGTAGCAGGAAATAACAAAAGTAAAATTGAACACATGAGTAGGAAAATGAAAAAAAATGATATACCAATGCAGGAAATTACTGATAAAACAACAAAACAAACCTAGAATTGCTACAAAATAAAATCTCAAAACTGCATGTATGGACATAAAACTAAAAGGACTGCTATGCAAATTAAAGGAAACTATTGCTAATGACAGAAAAATAGTAAAAAAAAAGTAAGGAAGTGAATACAAAGCTACAAAAATTAAAAAATGTTGATACAAAAATACAGTTGTAGATAAAAAATAGGAAAACAATGTTAGAAACTAACTATAATCACAGAAAAATGCAAAAAATTAGTAAAACTAGGACATATTAACCTAAGAAAGAAAAATCAGCAATTAAAAATAGAAATTTAAACTAAAATTCCTAAAACAGAAAAAAAAATCCTAATACCAAATCATGAGTTCCCTGTGACAAGCGAAAACCCAAAAGCCTGAGCCCATCAGCTACTTATAAATCAATGTGATTTTGTAAAATAATCGGCAGGAATACCATACAGTGGAAAGCAAGATTCATAAGACCGACCCTTATGTTGATGGAGTGTATGAATCAAAAAGAATTTCTAAATAATAAAGCATGGAAGCACACATTAAAAATAGGGTTCATACACAGCTGAGACCCATTAATGATGAAGGAATCTCGAAGAAAATAAAATCAGTGGGTCCATTGAATATTCAAAACAGCATATGATCCATTGCTCATTATCCTACATGATTCCTCAAAATGAAAAACCATGATCTCAGCAGGTCCAGATGGAAAAAATGAATAAAAACAAAGAAGAACAGCCCATCTGGAAGATATTTTTATGTTTTTATAATTTTATATTTTTTATTTGTTTTGGATCAGCCCGGGCCCAACAAGAGCCGTAATTTACTACTGCTGAAAAATAATAAGAAATTTTAATTTGTATTTTTATTTTCTTCTATTTTTTATTTGGTTTTTTCGAGTTATACAAAAATTAGAATGACAGCAAACACACCAAAATAGTTGGTCAAAAGAATTTAAAAATAGAAAATGAATGCAAAGGAGAAGGGGATGCAAACTCAAATAGATCTTCTCCTGCTGCAATCCATTTGCTCTTCATTTGGAAACTACTCCAGATCTGTAAAAATTCAACAACTACAACAGTACCTTATTCAAGCATATTGATAAAAATACAAAAAAAAACTCAAACTGCAGCCTCATTTCTGCAAAAATGCAAAAGGATACAGTAGCATTTATTCAAACATCTAGAAGGCAGAAAATAAAAAATCAGAAATTCTGCTGCAGTAAAACAAATTTTTTATACAAAAACTATAGCAGACATTTAATCAAACAGGTGGAATGCACTCTAAAATTTTAAAAACTAATTAGCAATAAAAACTAAAAAAAATCAGATCTACAAAAAATGAAAAACTCAGATCTACCGTCTAGATCAAAACTCCCCGACAACGAGGCCAAAAACTTATTGGGGAATTTTAGGTGCTGATTATTATGAATTAAAAGAAAAAAAATAAAATCAAAGTAAAACAGAGGCTGGATTCAACACATCTAAAATATCCTAGACCTGTAAGATACAGGGTCCTTTGTAGCAAGTTTTAATAAGTAAGAGTTTGTCCCACAGGGACTAGTGATCTAAACCTAGAAGGTGTATAGCAGACCTCCAGATCTGGCTACAGATCTGGCAATTCTAAGAAGAGAGAGAGCTTTTCGGGTGTCACTAGATCTAATTTATAAAACTGAAATATAAAACTAAACTATATGATTGAAGAAGATGGATGGTGAAAAATGGTGAGAAATAGGCAGCTAGGGACTGGTTCTCATTGCAAATTAGATCAAGACATATGAATTTACAGCTGTCCTTCACTTAGCTACAAGATCAAGTGTAAGGTAGGAGAATTCAAATCAAACGAAAGGCTTGAACTGATCTTATGGGTATGGGCTGTCCACTTAAATGGTCACTGATCATCCTATAGACTTCATCCAATCCCAAGGTTCAAATTAAAATGTAAAAACCATTACAGCCACTATGCTTGTAAGGCTATAAGCACTTACAACCATAGGATCAAATAATCTCTGTAGATCATGTGAGAACCACTAGAAATCATAGATTATTTGGGGATTTAAACTCAGGTGGGCATTGCTTCAAATAGCTGCAATGCCCTAGCTCACAAGGCTACAATCTCTGCATAATTCTAGATATCTTCACTAAAAACATATCTGAAAATCAGAGCAAGAGTCGGATCTGTTACAATCTTTCACTTGGCTACAAGCACAAGTGCAAAGAAGAAGGATCAAAGTTCATCTTTACTTCTGGAATGGTCCAAAGGGTATGATCTGTCCACTTGAATGGTCACAAATCATCTTAGAGATTTATTCCAGCAGTGAGGATGAAGATTAGAACATGAAAATTACTGCAAGCACTATTGTTGCAAGGCTACATGCTCAGGCAACCCTAGGTGCATCAGATATGAAAAAATCTAAAGCAATTGAATTGAAAAATTACAGATCTAATGGGACTATAAAATAGCATTTCATTGACCAAATAAAACTTACAATGATCTGCCTCAAGCCTACAGTCTGTGCATGATCTAGAGCTCTTCACAATGAATTTACAGACTTATTTGTAATTAGAAACCAGATCTAGGCTGTTATTCAGATCTAATCCAACAGGTTGGATTAGGGAGAGAAGGGGGAAGAGAAAAAGGAAAAATAAAACCTAAAACTAAACCTAAATGAGCTAAGGAGAACTCAGGCTGTTCCTTTATCCCTACTTTCCTTGTTGAAGAAAAACAGCAGAATAGTTGGATATTTATACATATGCATCGATCCATGTGCCTTGAGTTACAGCCAATCGAAGAGCAGAGGACTTCGCTCTGTTCTGCACAGCTGAGGTGTCTTAGAGTTCTCGAAAATGCCCCTTCCGGCCATTTATATTTTCTACTGCAGCCCTTGTATAGTTACTGGAAATTACTTTGGAACCAAGCTGCTGATCTGCTATGTTTAATCAGTTACTTAATCAACTTGAGGTGTTGGCTGTTGCAATGAGTCGTCTTCTTGATAGGTTTGCAGAGCTTTAAAGCAGCAGCTTCATGAACTCGGCAGGTTGTGAAGTGTTGCCAGAAACTTGCCATTCGATAGGTTGAAGTGCAGTGGTCGACAGGTTGAAGCAGATGTAGAAAAGTGCTCGATAGGATGAGCTTCGAGCTGTTCGATAAGTTAGAGTACTATTGTTGTACCAACTGTTCGATGGGTTCAACTGGCTTCATGGTTGAAGCTTTCGATAGGATTGATTGCTGCCCTGTAGAACTGCTCGATAGGATGAGATGGAAGCTGCATAGAAGAGTTCGACAGGGTTCTTGGAATTTCAGCCCACTGGTTGACAGGTTAGTGGACTCTATTGCTGAATTATTTGATAGGTTCTCAAGCTGCTGAGTTCCTAAAGCATTCGACAGATTGAGAGGATGGCTTGCTACTCTTTTAACTCGATAGGATTGAAGCTTTTGACAGGTTGGCATATTCTGCATTGAAACCATTCGATAGGTTGGCAAACCCAGCTTTGCTCCACTTCGATAGGTTGTGACTCTAGTTTTATGAACTAATCGACAAGTTCATTGAAGCTTTCGATAGGCTCAATTGCTGCCACAAAGCACTGCTCGATAGGATGCATTTATGTCTCAGCACTATTTGGCAAATGCTCTCTTCAGCTTATGAGCTTTAAGTGCAGCTTGCATCATTAAAATTGCAGCAGCAGCAACACTTTTTTAGACCATTGGGCTTCACCTGCTTCAACTCCAAATGAATGGCTCCATTTTTTGTTCTTTGTGGCACTTTTTAACTGGATTTCTGCACTATGCTGTAATTTCTTCTTAAACTACAAAACAAGCTAAAAGTAATTATAAACAGCTCTAAAGCTTAGCAAAAGTCGGGTTTAAAGGTGTAGAAAGTGTCAAAAATCAGTGCTTAACAGGGTGATGATGAGGAAGATGAGGATGATGAGGATGATGTTGCTCTGCCTCCGGGTGAGGGTGAGATATGCATCGCTCTGGAGAAGTTCTTTGCGCGGGACCAAGTAGGTACTTGTAAGCAAGAGTCTTCTTTTATTTCTTAGGCATTTAGGTTATAACATATATATTTAGGATCAATTTATGTTGAACCTGAATCTAGTGCAGTGTGTGTGCACATTCATGCATCATGTTTTATATCTAGCTCTAGGTCACGTTTAATTTGTTTTTCTATGTCTTAATCATGTTTTGCATGCTTCTCGTAGATTATCGTTTATGTTTGTTGTTATATGTATTATTGCTTTGTTTTACTAGAATTAGGTTTGCTTGTTGTTTGTAGTCTTTGTTAGTTTAAGTGTGGTCATAGGTGCTAGCCTTACTTGTTTATTTTGGTTATCATTATTTATCATTCATTAGGAGCCCCCGATGCTGGCTATCAGCACTACATGGTCCGAGTCCCACGCCTGCCTGAGTTCCAGCGGGTGCGGTTGACATCTTTCGGCTTTGAGCCGATTCTAGAGTTGGAGTCCCTTCCAAGTCAATCGAGATAAGCAGCAGGCATTGCTCTTCCCAGTCAGGCTGATGCTATCGACCCTAGAGGACTGGGTCCGCATTCCTTATCTTAGGTTCAAGGCAGAGCTGGTGACTGGTCAAATGGAGGGGGACTCTCGGGCTATATGCGAGGAGATTCTTAGAGTTGCATATCATTTTAATGGGTTTGAACTGGGGCAGGTTCCTGTCACTTGGTTCTTTGACACATTTACCAGTGACTTTGTCCATTCGAGACTTCACTGAAAGAAGAGAGCATTATTCGAGGCGTGTCGCACGGTGATGGCATGCCGACAGGTTATGGTGGAGCCGAGAGTGGCTGCAGATAGTGTTCTGCCTGCATTCTTTATCCACTTCCTTGGAGCAGTACCTTTTTCTTCTTCTACTTGAGGGTGTGTCACCAGGTTGTTTATGACACTCCTTTGTGAGTTGGACCGAGTCCCTACCTTCGCTTGGGACACGGCGGCATTGGCGCACCTTTACGAGCAGATGTACCATAAAGGGAGAGGTGCCGCCACCATCTGAGGTTTCCTCCTATTCCTTCAGGTGAGTCTTTGTTAATTATTGGCTTCTTTGTTGTCTTAGTTAGATTGTCTTTCATTTTAATGATAGTTTTGGCATTCTTTCCAGTTCTTGGCATACGACAACTTCACCTTCCTATGCCCACGGGTCCCAGTGGAGATTACTATTACTTTCTCACAGATGCACGTGTGGAAAAGGGCATTGGGGCGTCATCGTCGATCTTCAGACCTGCAAACTGTGTGAGGTCCCTTTGAGGATATGCACGCAGGGTAGGTATGTGTCATTTAGATTGTCAAAATGTTTTAGTTTTTGGCTTTCGATCTACTAATGTTTGTTTTGTTTACTTTTGATTACAGGTCATTTGGAGGCCCTATGTGGCCGGGGAGGATGCCGAGCACCCAGTGGTACAGTCTAGTCAGCGCTTCTTTGACATGGTCCTCTGGGTCCATTGTTTTGAGAAGGTGCAGCATATCCACCTCTCTTGGGTAGCTCAGCAGTTGGGGCTCCCTTAGGGAGTCCCCTCAGAGATTCTCCATAGGGTGGCGAAGAGGATGACCGGTCCCCTTGGCAGAAACTTTGCTTTAAGGATGGAGGCTCAGATTGTTGATTTTAGAGCCGAGGGGACTAGGGTTACTGGGGCAT
Source organism: Chloranthus sessilifolius (assembly GCA_021018995.1). Taxonomy (NCBI): domain Eukaryota; kingdom Viridiplantae; phylum Streptophyta; class Magnoliopsida; order Chloranthales; family Chloranthaceae; genus Chloranthus; species Chloranthus sessilifolius. The sequence continues at coordinate 50,172,535 of CM037596.1, forward strand.
GCGATGAGGCAGACACCCGTGAGTTCATGAGGTGGTTTCAAGAGCTTGGTGGTGGTCGGCTCTTCACTCGTCCCTTCCATGGGAGTGGTTCTTTTACTGTTGGTGGTCATGAGTCTGCCTCAACACTGAGGGAGAGGTTGGCCGCACTGGAGGAGGGCCACCTCAGTGCGAGTGCCTGTGGAGTGTTAGACACCCTACATCGGGTGATGAAGCAGACAGGAGGCGCTCTTCGGTTGAATGAGGAGATATTGAGCTCCTTGATAGACTATCTTCCAAGCTAGGAGGGCGGAGGACGAGCTGAGGGCTTAGCTTGTGGAGACTCGACGATCTTTGGTGAGTTGGTTTATTCATTTTGGTTGTTTAGCACACACTCATCTAGTTTCTAGTTTGTTTGACATCATTGCTTCGTTTGATTTGTCCTATGCTTGCTAGACTGAGAGGGAGGGTGAGGTCACCAGCTAGGCGGTGATGATCGAGCTGTTGCGAGGTTAGCAGCAGGTCGGTCATAAGGTGGAGGTCTGCCTCCATTCAGAGATTGACCGGCTGGTGAGTATATGTCCTAACTTGGTTTTTATTTAATTGCTAGCATTGTTTGCTTTGTTATTTCAGATCCGTTTGTTGGATGTCTTGTTTGTGGACGTCAGAGTTAGCGAGTGCTGGGGTGTCTGCTCTAACATTCGATCCTTCTTCGGCTGCATCTTCTAGTCGAGAGGACCCTGTGATAGCTCAGCTTCGGGTAGGCTGGAGCACTGGGTGAGTTTCTTCAGTCTTCTAAGTTATCTGGCTATGTGTCATGCGGTGATTCACTAATGTAGCATTATGTTCTTTTCAGCGTTAGATCACTGAGGACTTTCAGACGCAGGAGGCGACAGCTACATCTTTACACCCTGAGAGTCTGGTATAATGTGTGTGTATAAGTTTATTTTGATATCATCGATTTGGTTTTATCTGACATGTTCTTTTGGTTGGATTGATTCTTGGGCCGGTGGTTCCTGACTTTGCCCGAGGCTCCTCCTCAGGAGTCTTCTCCCAGCCCGACTCAAGTATATTGTATTTACATTTCATTTCAGATTTTATAGTCATAATATTATCTAACGCATTTTCCTTTCGAGTTTTGTGTTGCAGCCATCTATTCCTGAGGCTCCTCCTATGCCGCTGACACCTCTAGCCGATCCTGTCACTGTCGCTATGGTAGAGCACCTTTTGCAGGAGCACGCTGATCTGGTATGTCTTCATCATTCTCGCACTATTTCTCGCTATGCAGATCCATCTTCTTAGCCTTGGTCTTATGCAGGTGCATGAGCTGGAGGGTGCTCATCTGGAAGTGCCACACCTTCAGGTTCGCGAGGAGACTCATGAGGTTCCTTCTTATACGATTAAGCGTCAACTCCAGGAGTTGACCATGGACCTTGCGATTGAGCGGAGGGGCTGGAGAATGCTTAGGCCATCGTGCGAACTGAGATGGAGCTAACGATCTTTTACAACACGAGCTATCGAGGATAGGGGGAGAATGCGAGGGATGGTCGATCACCTCCCGGGGTTGGGTTCGAGGGCTAGTGGCGCACTAGTGGAGATCCGTCGAGAGACCCATGAGCGTATGTGGGCATATGCTCAGGCAGACTCGACCCTTGGGCCTATGCTTGCGTTTTGCTCTCTACGTTCATAGTCTCGATGGGCCTCTACCCAGGCGAGCGAGAGGGATTTTGTTGCCAGACCTTCCACTTCGAGGAGGCCTCCATCCAGGCCTCAGGCTTCAGCTGAGGCGTCGATGGACCAGGCTCCTACTCCTCGAGCTGATGATGCTAGAGAGGGTGATTAGCGTCCCTTGCAGAGGAAGTGGAGTGAGTAGGGCATTTTTTTTTCTTCTCTTTTTGTGTTCATTGTACATACAGGGGGTATGCCCCCGGTGACACATTGTAAATAAAATTTTGATATATATAGAGATCTTTTGGGTTTAGGCATACTTGTCATTTGCTTTTCTTTTCTTGTTACCTTCTATACTTTAGGTGGTTGTTGTTGGCGTCATCGACAATTATTGGAACTCGGATGCTCGTTGAGTTGCCCCGATAATAGTCGAAGGTTATCTTGTATCTGCACGTGAGGATAAAGTTATTAGTAATTTAGTTACCTCCTTGCTGATTGTCAAGGGGGAGGTGTCTCAGACTGAGGTTTTGTAATAAAAAAGGGGGCATTTGTTTATCTCTTTTTTTTTCTTTCATTTATTTTTTTGTACTTTTCATTACCAGGAAAGGGAACTAATGCCACAGGGAAAGCAAATAACTGAAAGAAAAAAAACTAAAAAAAGGCCCCAATGTAGGAGCGTGGTGGGATAGGCAGTGCACTATCTTTAGCGGTGTTCCTGAGGTGATGGCTTCATTATTGTTCATCTGTTCATGAAAAAGCAGGTGTTTAAGGTTGACTCTTCTTCCAAAATAAAAATGCCGCAGCATCAAGGTACAATGGAGCTTCTCTTGATGTTTGTGAGCACTTTGGGCTTATGAGGAACCATGTATGTTTTGATGAATTAATATCAAGGAAATTGCTTGATGCTGTTTACCAAAATGGGGGAAGTCGTATAGTCATATCAGTCATATATCGGGGTTCTATCGTTGGTAGTGGTTACACTATCCCAAAGTCATTGTTAGAGGGTGAGCGGTAGATAGTAAGTGGTTGCATCAGTCATCATTCATAGGTTTTCGATTTCATATCTAGGGATAGCTTAGGAGGGTTCCGACTCACTGCCCGAAAATATAAATTAAGGGTGAAAGAGAGGGGTAAGGCTGAGTGACATGGTGGAATAGTTTCTATCTGAAATTTTTTGAAGGGGATAAGTAATAATCTTTTTTCAGGCGGATATGGGGTGCCATGATTGAGCTTTCCGTCATGTTTCGGTACCATCAAAATCCCACATTCTATGGTTAGTAATAGTTTGTCCTCCTCCCACCACCTTACGACGATATCTAGTAGTATGGGACACCAGGGATGCCCTCGTGGCATGCTTATACTTTTCTAGTAAGGTCACTAGGAATGTCCTCACAATTTGCTTATGCTTCACTGGGCTCATTGACTTGTTCACCCCTCATATTGCTCTCTCTCAACTATGTATATGTATATATGTTTTTTTTTTCTGAAAGCAACCTACTGACTCAAGAATGATGGGTTTTGATTGAGCCTAACTTCTTCATTTTTTGTGCTCTAACATCTCCTCCAATGGTGGGGGAAAGGGTGAGAATCGGGTGTTACTTATGCATTTGAAAGAGATCAGGTATTCCACTCGTCCTTTTGATCAAATTGCCTGAATAAGAAGGTGGGTAGTTAGTCAAAAGCCTTCAGGGATATCCTGGGAAATGAAGGCGTACAACCAACGAATGAGTCTTGATGATTGCGAGAGTGGTAAATATAGGTATCTGACTATAGGGTAGAATGATCACGAGGCTAAGGGTAGTATTTCCTGAGGTACATGGAATTCTAGGGGTTAGGGAGTTCTTCCACGTCCTGATTCACCAGCTTATATGCATTTCTTGGGTATGCGACTAATATGACATATGGGCCATCCCAGTTCAGTTTCAATTTTTCCTTTGGATATGTGTGTTTTGAAGGCATGATTTTCTTCAAGAATAATTCTCTAATCTGAAAGGTTTGCTTGAGAACATTCTTATCATAGGTTCTGGCCATCCTCCTCTGGTATACTTGAGTGTGATCAGTTACCCTTAGACGCGTCTCATTGAGTTGTTCTAGCTCAGGGGGTAGAGCAATTATCCTTTCGTCTAGAGATAGCTCATCATCAAGTGGGATACGTAGGGATGGTACTTGTATTTCATAGGGTAGGACTTCTTCCATTCCATACATAAGGAGATAAGAAGTTTGGCTAGTGGCCACACAAATAGAGGTTCTATAGGCCCAGAGTGCTTCTGGTAGTTGTTTCAGACCAATGTCAGCTCCATTGCTCGTTTCCACTGTTCGCTTTAAAATTTGGATCAAAGTTTTGTTCGTGGCCTCTGCTTGTCCATTTCCCTGGGGGTAGAGTGGTGATGAGTGATGTAGGTCGATGCCGAATCTTTTGCATAATTTCTTCATCTTCTCTGTGATGAACTACAGTCCATTGTCAATGACGAGCATCCTGGGTACTCCAAAGCGGGTGATGATGTTTCACATGATAAACTTTACGAGCGTAGAAGTAGTGATTCTGACGTATGACTTGGCTTTCGCCCAGTATTTGATCGCAGTAAGTATGAATGTGTGCTTGTGAGTATTCCTCACTGTGTCCGTGAAGGGTCTGATGACATCAAAGGCCCACATCGAGAATGGCCATGGTCTCAATGCAACTGGAGGAGCTTTGATGAGTGCAGCGTGTTCTTGCATTATTTACAGCATTGGACATAAAGGTGGCAATCCCTTGACTTTGTCAGCTAAAAGTAGCCCTGTTGTATGATCTGATCTGCGAGTCTCTATCTGCTAGTGTGAGTGTCACAGGCACTAGCGTGTGCTTCTCGGATAATGTATTAGCCTTTGGCTGTCATGGCACACCATAGCAGTACTCCTTTGGTGAAAGCTTCTTTATATAACATCTCGCCTAGGATGCAGAACCTCGCGCATCAGCTTCTAATTGTCTTTTGTTTGATCTTCATAGCATAAGGTGGGATATGGCAATGCTTCAAGAAGTTTCATATATCAAAGTACCATGGTTGTATGTCGTCGGTTAGTGATTTCTCAAATCTGAAGGTAACGATGTCTGCTTCTTTCTTTGCAGCGTTGCCTGAGGTAGGTTGTATTTCATTCGTGATGGTTTGCAGTTTCGATTCCACTTGCTAGGCAACTTCATGTGCTGATGTTGTTAATCTCTTGATGAAGAAGGACTTCGTGTATTGTCCGACTGGTATCTGAATGACTGAGGCTAGTGTAACGAGAGAGTCTGTGAGCTTGTTCTCAAGTTTAGGTATATGCATGAAGGAGATTCTTTCAAATTTTTTTATCAGGAACTGAGCCATTTCTAAGTAGGCCACCAGTCTTCTTTCTTTGGTCATCCACTCCCCGATGACTCGGGATATCACAAACTTGGAGTCACCATTTGTTTTCAACTGCTTGACACCCAACTTTAATGTTGCTCGTAGTCCAGCAATGAAGGCTTCATATTCTGCAATGTTATTGGTGACTGGGAAGTTCAGCTGAAAGGCCTTCAGTATGATGACTCCTTATGGGCTCAATAAGACTATCCCAATACCTTTTCCTTTGTGATTGAGAGTACTTTCAAAATATAGGGTCCATGAAGTCTTGTCGGGCTCTTCGTTGTGGATCGAGAGGAGATCTTTGTTGGGGAAGTCTTCGTGTACAGGCTCATTGCCCGAGAGTGGAAGGTTCATAAGGTAATCAGTGATCGCCTATCCTTTGACAAACTTCTGCGCAACATAAGGAATGTCAAACTCTTGTAGAAGCATATGACAATGGATGATCTTTCCAGATGTGACAGGCTTCTCGAAGATGTACTTTAGAGGGTCCATATGTGCCATCATTAGTGTCTTGTGTGCTCGGAAGTAGTGCTGTAGTTTTTTTGAGGCCTATACTAGTGTGAGGCATGCCTTCTTCATCGACATGTATTTTCTTTCGTACTCAACCATCGTTCGACTCAGTTAGTAAAAGACCCTCTCTCTCTTGTCTTCTTCTTCATATTGTCCGAGAATTACTCCCATAGCCTTGTCATTTGCTGACACGTAAAGCAAATGACAGACGATCGCTGATTACCTTGCAACCCTTCCACTCTCGATCGCAAACATAATAACTGGCAGTGATAGTATTGGTGGGTGGAGGAGGTACTTCTTGATGTTGTCAAAGGCTTGCTGACACTGGTCATCCCATGTGTACTCAACCCTCGTTTAAGTAGTTTGTAGAAAGGATCACATCTGTCCGAGTGTTGGGAGATGAATCTCTTGATAAATTATAGTCTTCCTATTAGACATCGTAGTTCTTTTATTTTGCTAGTAGGTGGCATTTCGAGAATGGCTCTGACCTTCACCAGATCGACTTTGATTCCTCACTTGCTAACTATGAATCCCAGTAGTTTTTCGGAGGTTACTCCGAACATGCATTTCTTCGGATTCATCTTTAGCTGATACTTTTATGGTCTCTGTAACACCAGTCATAATGCTTCAGCATGTCCTGCTCGTGTTTGAGACTACACTAATATGTCATCGATGTAAACTTCCACGCACTTGTGCATCATGTCATGAAAGATGGCCATCATGGTGCATCGATATGTGGCTCTTGCTTTCTTAAGCTCGAAAGACATGACAACGTAGCAGTATGTTCCCTATGGCATAGTGAGGAAGTCTTCTCTTGGTCTGATTTTGCTAGTTTGATCTGATTATATTCGGAGAAGCCATCCATAAATGATAACATCTCGTGTTTGACGATTTTGTCGATCAAAGTGTCGATATGAGGGAGTGGGAAGTCATCTTTTGGGCATGCCTAGTTGAGGTTTTGGAAATCGATGCATACCCTTACTCTGTCATCATTTTTGGTGATAGGTACTATGTTTGCGACCCATTTGGCGTAGAGGACGACTCGTATGAATTTTGCCTTATGTAGCTTGTCAATTTCCTCCTTGACTTATAGCATTGTCTGAGGGTGCATTGTTCAAAATTTCAGCTTGACGGGCTTTGCAACGGGCTCTAGGATCAAGTGATGTTTTACTAAGCTCGGGTCCAAGCCAGGCATATAATCATAGGACCATGCGAAGGAGCTGAGGTGATCCTGAAGGACTCAGATAATCTATTGCCGTTCCTTGGGACTAAGCGTCATGCTGATTAGTAACTTCCTAGGCTTCTCCTCGATCCCGAAATTGATTTCTTTGGTTGGTTCCGTGACAGCTTGGGTTTACTCATCGTAACGTTTGATGACCCGTTGGAAATCCCATGTCTCCTTGGTGGCTGGTGTTCCTTCATTTGTGAGCTTATTGTAGACACCCAAATTTGGCCTAAGGCCCGATCGAGACATACTTCGAGAGAGGCGCACCCTTGAGCATCTAATATCATTTCCCATAACCTTAAGAACCTTCCCTAACCCTTAAGAACCTTCCCTAACTCTTAGGAATTACCCCCAACTCTTAGAAACCTCTCCGAACCTGCATTTAAGTTTCCTTGGCAATGGTCAGAGAGAGATGTACTAGGGCTATCAAGGACATCTACTAAAAATAAATCCTATACCATTGACATGTATAGGTTTCTAGCTTTCAAACAAGCCAAGAATCACCTCAATCCGAGCTGTACGTCAAAAGTTACGACGGTTCAAAGTTTCGGACCTAAGATGGCTCTATTTTACCCACGGGGAACGAACCTCTCAATAGGTTCAGAGCCTCGCGAGAACCTCGCTAGGAGATAGGCATACATGGTGCATGTATTACATGCGGTAAGCCATTTTCTTCCAAAAATGGCTTGGTGCAACTAATACTCACACCAAGTATAGGTGGGTCCCCTCGCGGGCTTTGAACCTCCAACCACTGTAGCTATTCTTGGCGCATGTAATACATGCGCCAGGCTTAGCTACAGTAACTGATGGTTTTTGCTCGAATTTCACTTTTAGGATTTGACTTATTCACCATCTCAATGTTTAGGATGGGTTTCATTAGGACTGTTGCACCCTCATTTACCCTATTTACAACCCTCTAGTCATATGAAACACCACCCTATCATCTACCATTGAACTCATTCTCACACATATCCACAACCTTAAAAGCCCAAAAAAACCTTAGATTTAGGATTACCTAATTGCTAACCCTATTAGCACTTAAGTATCCCCTAACCCTCTCTTTTTCTATAAATAGAGAGGCACCCCCCTTGGATTAAAGGCTTGAAAAATTTTCAAAGAGAGAAAAAATAGAGAGAGAAGCTTTTCCTCCCTTTGGTGCACCCACAAATTCTAGAATTCAAAAGTTCCCCTTAGACACCATCTTCCATAAAAAAAAACCTTGAGTTAGGAGAGAACTACTCCCTAGCCTTCTTCCTCTACCCCTTAGCTATCAAACCAATCAAGCAGAAGTTGAGGCATCTCCGACTAGAATGGCTGCTAAAAGTAAAGGACGAGGTCATCAAGTAGTGTGATGCAGGATTTCTCTTGGTCTCCAAGTTTCCTCAATTAGTTAGCCAACATCATCCCAATACCGAAGAAGGACAGAAAGGTTCACATGTGCATTGATTTTAAAAACTTGAAAGGCGAGCCCTAAGGACGACTTCCAATTACCGCACATCGTCATCTTGCTCGATAACACTGCCAAGCACGGGATACTCTCATTTATGGATTGATTCTCTAGATACAATCAGATCAAGATGGCAGAGGCAGACTAAGAAAATAGCGTTCATAACTCCATGGGGAACTTTCTGCTATCGAGTCATGCCATTCGGGTTAAAAAATGCTGGTGCAACATACCAAAGGGCCATGACTGCACCGTTTCACAACATGATGTACCGAGAAATTGAGGTGTATGTCGGCAACATGATTGAAAAGTCACCAAAGCGAAGTGACCATTTGGTAAACCTCCAAAAGTTGTTTGAGAGGCTGAGAAAATATACGTTATGTCTGAATCCTCAAAAATGCGCGTTTGGTGCCATGTCAGGGAAACTATTGGGGTCATCATCAGCAGGAGAGGCATCAAGGTTGATTAGATCAATGTAAAGGCCATCACAAAAATTCCACCACCATCTATTGAGAAAGAGGTCAAAGGGTTCTTGGGCAGGATACAGTACATCAGTCGGTCCATTGCACAACTCACTCCTATTTGCACACCAATCTTAAAACTGCTGAGAAAGGATTCACCCATTGAGTGGAATGATGACTACCAAGCAGCATTTGATAAAATCAAAGTTTATCTTCTCAATCTGCCAATTTTAGTACCACTAGAGTCAAGGAGAAAACTCCTAATGTATCTCTCCACGACAGAAGTTTCGATGGGATGTGTGATAGGGCAATATGATGAGACAGGAAGAAGAGAGCAGGCCATCTACTACCTGAGTAAAAAATTTACTGACTATGAGACACGCTATTCACATCTAGAGAAAGCATGCCTAGCTTTTGTATGGGCTACCTAGAGGCTCCGCCATTACTTGCTATCCTAAGTCTTTATACTCTTAGTAGGCATGGATCCATTGAAGTACCTATTCGAAAAGCCGGCTCTCACACGGTGGACTGCACACTGGTAGCTTCTACTGTCCAAATTCGATATCACTTACATCACTTAGAAGTCGATCAAGGGGCAGGCACTCGCTGATCATCTTTTCGATAATCCCTTACCCGATTATGAACCCATAAAAACTGAGTTCTCAGATGAAGACATCTTCTTTATTACAGAGGGCGATACAGTAGAGGCAGAGGAATCATGGGTGATGCATTTCAATGGAGCTGCAAATGTCGAAGGCTTGAGAGTTGGTGCGATCCTAATCTCGTCAAAGGGGTCACATGTACTAGTATCCACTAAACTCAACTTCCCCTACACTAACAACATGGTCGAGTATGAAGCTTGCATAGCTGGCCTACAAGCATCTTTAGACCTAAACATAACTCATCTCAAGGTATTTGGTGACTCACAGTTGATCATATGTAAGACGAACGAAGAATGGAAGACCAAAGATGAGAAATTGATATCCTACCATGAACACCTCGACGATCTGATAGCGTGCTTCAAAGAAGTCACATTCTCATATGTCCCACGAATAAGGAATCGCTTCGCCGATGCATTAGCAACTTTGGCATCAATGATAGAGATCCCCTATGGTGTCGAGATGAAGCCAATCATAATTGAATAGAGGAACGAGCCAGCCTTCAGCCACCAGATTGAGGAAATCACAAAGCCTAATGATGAGTTGCCATGGTTCTTGGATATCTAGAATTTCCTCGAAGCTCGAGCATTCCCTAAGGGGATATCCAAAGAAGATCGACGGACCATCCAGCATTTACCGGTGAACTACGTAATCTGCGGTGAGTGCCTCCACAAGCAATCATATAACAATATCCTACTCCGATGCCTAACTGAAAGCGAGATAGGGAACATCATGAAAGAGATTTATCATGAAGTATGCGGGGCCATGTCAATGGGCATATACTAGCCAAAAATATCCTACGACAACAATACTTCTGGACCACTATGGAACCTAACTGTTGCAAGCATATTCGGAGGTGCTACAAATGCCAAGAACACTCCAGTCTGATCCACGCTTCAGCTATATATGCACACAACATGACCACTCCATGGCCATTCTCCACTTGGGGCCTCGATGTTGTTGGGAAGGTTAATCCGAAAGCATCAAACATACATCAGTTCATTCTTATCACCATTGGATACTTTACCAAATGGGTAGAGGCAGCATCCTACATGAACATTACGACCAATCACGTCGAGAAATTCATTAAGAACAACATAGTTTGCTGATTGGGCATATCCAAGGACATCATCACTAATAATGGTGCCAGCTTTACAAACAGACGCAATAGGGCCTTCTACGAGCAGTACAAGATCAATCACCATCGCTCGTCGCCTTATCGACCACTAGTGAATGGGGCTGTGGAGGCCGCCAACAAGACAGTTGTCCGCATCCTTGAGAAAATGGTGGTCACCTACCAAGATTTGAGTAAAATGTTACCATTTGGATTATGGGCCTACAAAACGTCGATCTGTACCGCTACAGGGGCAATACCATTCTCCCTTGTGTATGGAACTGAGGTCGTCCTGCCAGTTAAAGTTGAGGTACCCTCACTCTGCATCCTCATGGAATCTGTCCTACCCGAGGCAGAAAAGGAGAGGTCCCGCTTTGAACAATTGAACTTGCTAGACAAGAAAAGAATCCTACCTTTGTGTCATACCCAAGTTTACAAAGGGTGAATCACACGTTCTTACAAAAAGCATGTCCGTGGTCGAGATCTGAAGGTGGGAGACACTGTACTCAAGAAAATCTTTCCCTCCCTCCACGCTGATTTGAGAGGGAAGTTCAAGCCCAACTGGGAAGGGCCCTATGTCATCCGAGAGGTACTCCCAGGATACGTCATCTGCCTCGCCACCATGGATGGAGATCACTTTCTTGAGCCTATCAATGCTGGATACATTCGATATTTCTATTCCTAAGTCTTCGCGGTAAGGTAAGTATTGATAAAAATGAATGCATGACTGCTTAAGGGCCCAGTAAAAGAGGCCATCATTTCAAAAGCCAAGTAGCCAAAAAGTCTCCCAGAACATTTATACCCTTTGCTACTCCCATTGAGCAAATGACCTTTCTTTTATTAACCCCTCCCAAAAAAAGGTAAAATATGTGTATATACCAAAAAAACAAGAAAAGTGAGTTACCAGCAAATCCTACAAAAATCTAAAAAGCAAAATCCCAAAAAGAGGATGTCTGGAAAAAGAGAAGAAAGCAAAAAGAACAAAAAATAGAAAAGAAAAAGTGGGGCATGTACAATCAAAATCCCCCAAGGAAGAAGTGTAATATGGCAGCTAGAACCCAATCAAGAAAACCTTTTATACTCATAATACCTTCAAAATTCCTAACCTTACCCATGGCCAAGATACATCCCTGAATAAATCCCTCTTTAAGGGCCACGAGCAGTCACAATATCCATTGATTCAGCACAAGCCAAGCTGGGAGACAAATAAAAGAACTCCATCCAGCCACCTATGACAGAATCAACATCCGTGTCATGGCCTTTGAGAAAAAAAATAAAAATAAATAATATATACGAGCCCAAAGCAAGATGGACGTGGTGAAAACTTGAACGGGCGCCATGGGTAAAAACAACGAGTTTGTGCCAACCAGGTGAAAACTCGAAAGGGCGTCGGGGGTAAAAATGTAAACCCATGGACGTAGTGAAAACCCGAAAGGGCACTACGAGTAAAAAAGAGGGAAATAACAGGCACGACGAAAACCCACCCCGGACATTGTGAGTAAAAGTGTTGTAAAAGAGAAAGAGAAAAGGAGGAAGAAACATAAATAGAAGAGGAAGGGGAAAGTAATCATTCGGTCACCCTCCTACGCTACCTAGTTCCCGACTGGGCCACTCATGTTAGCCCAAATCAGGGCCCGACCAAGAATCCCTTAATAACTGCATCGTCAAACGTATGACCCAAAGTAATGAGAAAACGTCGATTCGATCTAAAGGGATGGATATTCTAGCGTTGGTAAAAATGTTGACCTCGCTCAGATACCACCATGTGAAGGGGTTCGACTAAGCTCAAAATTGGGACCTGTTTGCTCCCCCTTATGTTTAAGGCAAAAAAAACAATAAAAACAAAACCAAAACAAAAAGCTAAAAAAAGAGATAATAACTTTCCCTTTCCTATGTTTAGGCTAGCACTGTGCACACCCCACACCGCGATGATTGGATTGATGACCGGGAAGGCCACTTTTATAAAAGATAATGCATTTTCCTTTCCCATTTTCACACCCACACTGTGTGCGCCATATCTCCAAAGGAATAGCAGCACAATACCCCAGTTTCCCATTTTACAAAATAAAAAAAAGAAGAAGAAGAAGATAAAATCCTTGTAAAATAATACATTTCCTTTTTTCCATTTACAAGTCTGTACTTGGCTAACACCACATCCCTAAAAAATAATATGTGTAATGTCTGGCTTCTTTCCTTTTTTCTTTCTTTCTCTTTTCAAAAATATAAAAGTAACAAAAACATAAAGAAAATATGTATACCAAAAAGATATATCTAAATAGGGGTTTCTTATGCCCCTTTCTATGGTTTTGATCTATGCAAAAAGGAATGTGTAGGATGGAATCAATGACACAACTCACGCTTCAAGGCACAGATCTCAGCATGTAAAACATTCTCTCGAATGTCCCTCTCGGTCATCCAGCGACTGAAGACTCCTATACCATTTCCGAGAGTGGACCACCGGGAAGGTCTGGTCTAACAAAGGAAGCCTCCATACCAACTCAGCTTCTGCTAACCAAAGCTTCAACCCTTGTACATCTCCCTATGGAAGCATATGGCATCTGCCCAAAAAGCAGTGGGTCACCTCACCGCAAATAACATAGAAATGGGGCATAAAGGCAAAGTGCTCTCCTAGCCAAACCAGAAACATAAGTTGGAATCCCTTAAGACACACCACCTTGCCCAAGGCAAAAGTGTCAAGGCAACGATAAAGCTCTTCCAGGATCAGGTGCATCACAGAATGGCCTCCCTCTAATTTAGCCAAGACATTACAGAGTGCAAGCGAGAAACTCTCCACCAATGAAGAAAAGAACCTCAGAGATGAGACCAAGAGCAAAAGCCTTCATGTTATAAATGTTTCTAACTGGCAATTTTTGTAGGCCCTCATCACCAAAATGTTCTCTCAGGAATTTCATCGACACCTGGTGGGCCCTCCCATGAGCCATTTCCCATAATTGGATTTCTTCAAATCCAAAGTCCGGTGGACAGCTTTGGCGCAACCCGACTTTGGCATCACTCTCGGAAGACCTTTGTGCAGCTTTAAACCCGATAGGCTGGAGAGTTCTTTAAGTGTGGGAGACAACTCATGGCTCCCAAAATGGAAGACATGGGTATCCACTTCCCAAAAAGTGGTCGCCACATGAAGAAGGCTCCACCGTGGAGGAATCTCTAGAAAAGACGAGAGGCGAGCAAACCCAAGCTCATTCAAACCCACGAGCTCACTCTCGTTCAAACTCTCTAACCACTTCTTTAAAGAACTAGGCCCCCATGCCCAATAAGGGAAGTATAGTGATCCCAAGCCCCCCAGAAGAAGTGGGGTCGGAAAGCGGGTCCATTGTCATACAATGATTTTCCAAAGATATAAATTCGATGTAAGACGATGGAACCACCCTTGGGAATACAAAAAGAAAAATAGCAGTAAAAAGTACCAAGCCTAAGTTAAAAGAGAGGGAAAAGAGTGCATTCTAGGCCTTAAAAGGCCCCACTTTCCTCAGGAAGTACTTGGCGCATGTAATACATGCGCTAGAGAAATTTTCCCCAGATTTGGCCTGGCACATGTAAAACATGCGCCAGGTCACTTAGGTCCCGAGAAGCAAAAAAAATGAGGGTTAGGAAGGGAGTTTTCACTGATCCCTTGGATAGCTTGCCTGCACTTTTTGCCGTTTATCTGAAAGACACTCAATAAGCCCTATACAGAGAGGCAAATTTGCTTTTGGTCACATCTAACTTGTATAAATCTTCATGCATAAAAGATCCACATAGGCATGGAAATAGTGGCCAAGTGTTAACAAAGTATGCGGCCCCGAAGGCCATCCCTTTTGTCAAAATCAAACCCATCCTCCAAGCAATCTGATACACTACAGTAAGCAAAGGATAGATAGAGCATGTAATTAAAGGGAAAGGCACCAACATTTATTTGAAGAAACTGGAAAAACCATCCAAACAAAATAAATAGCACCACATCATCCATTACATAGTTTCAACAAAAAAATGTCCCAAAAGTCTCAAAAATTTTGAAATAGGGCCTAATCTCTAGCAGCACCCTTGGACTTCTTACGTCGGCACAAAGAACTCTGATATGTTTGGACATCCCCCACTCGGGCCCACGCCTAAGAAAGTTGGCTAAGCAAAGGGCGTGATTCCTTTTCACGAGCGCGCTGCAAATCATACCCAAAGTCATCAATCAGGACCAATCGAAAGATAAAGATGGCCAAGCAATGATCAAAACTAGTTAGTATTATACTCACCACTTTCATGTCCCACAAGTCGGCATTGTTGCGGTAATACTAAGCCTGGTTCACAGCCGGTTCATTGTTCTGCACACAAAAGAGAGAGAGACATCAGCTACAAGGGTCACAGGTGCGAACATGGGCATTTCTTTAAAAGGAGCAAGCAAGCAGAAAAGGAAAGACTTGTTGGCCTGCGGGATATGCGGGCTCACTCCTCTACGGCTATATATAAACTCGAAAGAAAGGCATCATCAAGGCGCCTAAAGGCCCCCTGGACCTCAGTAGATAAACTACCAGAAGCATCAGTGCCAGAGGGGCCTGAAGGACCAGCTCTTGAAGCCTTAGCAGTACCTGCCGCCACACCATCATCATCATCTAAGTCACCTCCCTATTCAAACTGTGAAAAGAAGCAAAGTTCTGATCAGTAAGAATCACAATTAAATCAAAACCAGTGGAGACTAATCTGAAAGAAAAAGGAGAAGTACCTGAGATCACGAACCTCTAAAGGCTATGAAATTTGCCCCAGGTACCAAACGTGGCAGGATGGACCCGTAGAGCAAAGACTCATACCACAGCTGGTAACCTTCGGGCATGAGGAGGTCATTAATAGGGACCCCATGATGAAGAAATCTAGCGGTGAGCTCCTCGGTAGTACCCACGGGTGCCATAACATCTGCAGGAGGAGCTTGCGGTACAGTAAAGTGGTCTCAGTATTGATGAACTACTCGCTCTCCCAGGTACTAGGCCCTCGCCCAAGCCCCATTAAAGAAAATGATATGACGGTTAACATAAAAGCAAGATGGGCCCACAGCAGCTCTATCCCGAAAGGGAGAACCAACGTAAGGGTCATAGACAACCTATCCAGATAGAAAAGAATCCCATTAGCCAAACATGTAGCATAATAAAGGAAAACTCTAAGAAAGAAGAGGAAGAAATAGCCATACCTACTCTGGGATCAACAGGTCAAACAGTGACCTCAGGCCCATCTCCAAATGCTTCATGCTGACATCCTTGTGGCAGTTCTTATTCTAGTTGCTCATGAGCGGATAGGTATATGCCTCAGAATGAAGGAGGGGGCGGCCCGACTGGAAGTGCAAATACCCACAAACCTGAAACAAGTGGTATACATAAAAGTTGTGTCAGAAGCAGGGAATGACTAAACAAATAAACCAAGGAAAGCAAAGGAGTCAGGGGTTACCTCCAATGCAGGCCAAAAGCTGACAATAGACTTTGCATTCCCAATGGAGACTCGAGCTATACTGGACATTAACAAGGCATATCCGGCCCCGCCCCAGTCATATCGGTGCAACCTCATCCTAATTTACCATAATGCTAAGCAAGGACATTGAGACTCGCCCACCGTTGGCAATAGAAAAAAGAGTCTTACCCAGCAGGAAAAGGAGAGAGATGCGAGTCAATTGCAGGGCAAGCTTAGGTTCAAGGAGGATGTTCGCCTCCGGCTGGCCCAGATCCACCAACTCTTGCTGACCGAATCGATCAACCAGCCACTACATTTTAACATCAGAGCCATGTAGATTTGTGGAAGTGGAATTCTCCTCGATTAATTGAATCACCTCATCCCGATCGGGCACACGAAGGTTGGCCACTGGTACCGCCCTATCCGAACCCCCATAATCATCAACCAATCAACGGGGGTAAGAGTCATCTCCGCTATGGCCATATGAAATGTCATAGTCTTGGGATGGAAGAGTTCAATTAAGGCCCTCAGATAGGCCGCATCGGCCCTCATGGCAAGGCACGAGAGGAAGTCCCCAAAACCAGGCTGTGCAAGGAGGAACCTCATGATCGGATGGAGGTAGAGACAAAAATGTTGGAGGTCCAACCAACCTCCTCAGAACACCATAGAGGGCAAGTCCTGCGTCAAAATAAAGAGGTGTTAGATCCTGAAGGTATAGCAAAATCGCACAAGGAAAAAACAACAGAGCTTATCTCTTTACCTTGCCAGTGATACCAAAGTTTGAGATGTGAGCATATTGTCGATGAAGGAGACTGGTACAGGCGGCCTCGCCTTGCATTTTATACCAAGGATAAGAGGAGCGTTCCATTACTAAAAAATGCTCCCCTTGGGGACCGTAAACCACTTTTGGCCCCTCTTCCTGCTCCTGCACGTGCTCCTCCTCACTCGACATTCTGAGACGGATGCAAGCAATAGAATTAAGATATATCAGTAGCAAGAAATCAGTTGTTAAACAGGCTAACTCGGTGGTAAGTAAGCCCCTTTTCTTTTTCATCGATCCTAATCATCGTCATCATTTTCAAAAAAATCACCATCAAATCACCCACATTTTCATAAAAAAAGAGAGAACAACAAAAAAAAACCACCCATCATCACCCTCATTTTAACAAAAAAAATCACTCACATTTTCAAAAAAAATCACCCACACTTCAAAAAAGACACCCATATTCCACCAAAAAAAAGAAGAGAAGAAAAGGAGAGAAAGAAAAAAATTCCTTATGTACACAAAAAAAAAAAAAGAGAAGAAAAGAAAATTTTTATGTGCCCAAACCTCGATCCAAGGAAAAAGAAAAAAGAGAAAATGCCCTAATAAAAAAAATTAACTCAAGAAAAAGAAAAAAATAGGGCATCATTCGAGCCAATTTACATGAAATAAAATCAAACAAATCATTGATGACCATGCTTACAAGAGGAATCATCCATATATCCTCTAAAGAATCAATAATCATAACCACATTGTAAAATAATTCGAGAAAGATCAAATAAAATGGGATTAAAATAATGATTACCTTCTAGAAAATGGGTCCTTGATCCAGCATAGAGCGGGTGTTTAATCTTCACAAGCAAGCACCGACAATGAGGCGCATTTCAAATCAATCCAAGAGAGCCCTAGGGAGAGGTCTCATTTTACTTTGGAGAAGGGGGGAAAGGAAATTTTTGAAAGAATGCCCTTTTGGCTCAGGCTCGGGTGTCTAAAACCCCTCCCCAGGTTTGTCCTGGCATGTCTAATAAACACGCCAAACATAAATTGGCCCCCCTTTGGTCTAACGCAAGTATTACATGCGCCAGACTATATTTGGCCAGATTTGGGCTGGCCAGGATTTGGCTTGGCATGTGTATGGCACACGCCTAGCCAGATCCCATTTTTAGCTCCGCAAGTGCATACACCCCCAGGCGGCAGGTCGACCTCCATTTGACCTGCTCGGAGGGCTATGCTAAAATAAACGGTTTGGGATCAATGAACATCCCGAGCACACATCAAGTAAAAAAATTCCACCAAAAAATCCACATAAAATAACAAAAAAAATTCCATGTAAAATCCCGGATAAAGATCATAAAAATATATATATTCTAAAATGTGGCCCGTACTCCCAAAAAGCGTTGCAACATCTATTCGCTCCGCTCGGGAAGTTGTGCTAAATTAACTTTAGGACTGTTGGGTTCACCCAAAGACCTCGAACCCTGCATCACTCAGGGGCACCCGCACCCAGTCAAATGGGGCAATCAATGCCTCATGAGATTGGATGCAAACTGTGGACCTACGCATATTTTCTTCGTGCCTATCTTTGAGTATTGGTCAATCACCCTCTTACTTACAGAGCTGTTATATTCAGAATAAAACTTGGACATCAACCATCTTTGATCATCTCAAGAAGCGGACATTTTTCCCAGCATAATGGGCTTTGGCAACTCGTACCATCTCGGTTATGCCCAGTAATGTTACTAAGCACTTAGAGACCGATAACCTTGAGGAATGGATGTTTTTTCTGACATACAGGGCTTCCATTTACTCACCATGTTTCTCACCTGATGTTTGAGGTTCATTTTGAATATAGAGGACCCATCAACTAATGCCCTGGGCCTCTCCGAATTTCTCTTGTCTTTGGCATTTGATCATTAGTGATCGGATACCAAAGATGGGCATCTGTAGACACCCAAATTTGGGTGTCTACAGAAGCCCCTACCCTTAGGAACCTTTCCTAACCCTTAGGAATTACCCCCAACTCTTAGAAACCACTTCGAATCCGCATTTAACCTTCTTGGGGAATGGCCAGAGAGAGATGTACTAGGGCTGCAGGGACCTCTACTAATACTGAATCTTATACCATTGAAAAGTACAGGTTCCCAGATTTTGAACAAGCTAAGAAGCACCTCAATCCACGTTGTACGTCAAAAGTTATGACGGTTTGAAGTTTTGGAATAAGATGGCTCTATTTTACCCAAGGGGAATGAACATCTCGACAGGTTCAGAGCCTCGCGAGAACCTCTCGAGGAGATAGGCATACATGGCACAGGTATTACATGCGCCAAGCCATTTTGTTCCAAAAATGACTTGGCACAACTAATACTCATACCAAGTATAGGTGGGTCCCCCCGAGGGCTTTGAACCTCTAAGCACTGTAGCTATTCTTAGCGCGTGTAATACATGCGGCAGGCTTAGCTATAATAACTGATGGTTTTTGCTCAAATTTCACTTTTAGGAATTGACTTATTGACCATCTCAATGTTTAGGATGGGTTTCATTAGGACTGTTGCACCCTCATTTACCCTATTTGCAATCCTCTAGTCATTTGAAACCCCACCCTATCATCTACCATTGAACCCATTCTCACACATATCCCTAACCTTAAAAACCCAAAAGCCCTTAGATTTAGGATTACCTAATTGCTAACCCTATTAGCACTTAAGTATCCCCTAACCCTCTCTTTTTCTACAAATAGAGAGGCACCCCCCATGGGTTAAAGGCTTGAAAAATTTTCAAAGAGAGAAAAAGATTAAGAGAGAAGCTTTTTGTCCCTTTGGTGCACCCACAGATTCCAGAATTCAAAAGTCCCCCTTAGACCTCATCTTCCATAGAAAAACCCTTGAGTTAGGAGAGACTGCACCCTAGCCTTCTTCCTCTATCCCTTAGCTATTAGGCCTTAGAGGTTAGAACCCGTCATTCAACCATCCAAGCTATCAAAACCTCATTGAAGCGCCCTCACGCGAAGGACCAAAGCGGTGCTACAAGGGCCCGAGAACTCTGACACTCCCCTCTATTCCTCTACCTTCTTAGCTTTTGCCCTATCCTTGAATTTGTGTTGTTACGCTGCCAAAGTGTTGGTAGTTGCAGAGGGGAACAAATAGGGTCAAAGTGCCTTTGGGTAAGAGGAAGTGCTCTTTCCTTTTTATTTCTATTTTATTTTTGGCCATAAGTATAGACCACTCTAGAGCGGGTAGATCAGGTGCCTAACACCTTCCCAATCGATAACCAAAGCCCTTACCCAAAGCCTTTGGCATAGACCGGTAAATCAGAGTCATATTAGGCACTTCGATACATTTAATATTGATTTAAGGTTTCCCGGGACACCAAAAGCTCTGGGTGGCGACTCTATATTTTTAAGCGAGTGCGCATCGTCATGACGGGATTGTCAAAAATCCCACGGTTGCATACCTATTGTTTTTTGATTCTAAGTGTGCATGATTTATTTATATTTTGAAAACATATTTACAAATGCTAAGTTATACTGAATCTGGAAAATTAAAAAGAATAAAGAAATATCAGCACAGAGAGAAGTGAATTAGCCTGCAAGATCAGGGCCAATTGTAGCAAGTTTTAAATGTAAGTGAGTAAAAGATCGTCCACAGAGAACTTATTTAAAATGTAAGATAAACCTCCAGATCTGAGCTACCAGATCTGGCCTCTGATCCTATCTACAAAGCACATAAGATGGGAGGTTGGATTTGTCATATTAACTAAATGATAAAAGTAAAGATTAAACAAAGTGATCTAGATTTGAGTTGGGGAGATTTTGATGTAAATTAATAAGAATGGAGAAATAATATCTAACTTTGATTTGGTTCTTGAAACAAAATGAGAATAAATGTAAATCAAGTGAGGGATGATCCAATCTTCATCTGGCTACAAGCACAGATGCAAGAGGAAGTAATCTAACTCAAGGATTAAAGTTAAACTTATGGCTATGGTATGTCCACTTTAATGGCCATAGACCATCCAATAGTCTTTAATCTAAACCCTCAATTCAGAATAAGAAATACCACTACAAATGCTTTGAAAGATTAGGTTACAAACACTAATTCCCACAGGGATAATGAATCAAGGGAAATTGCTCGAAAAACAGTAAATCTAAAGGAGTCTAGTGCAATAAGGAGATCACAGAGAACCCTCAACACGAATCCAATTGAGAACGTACGGTTCACAGCAACCTTTTCAATTTCACCATTACAATTATAGAGCACAGCTTAAACAGCTCTCAGATTTGTAGTCTTGAATACAATTCTCACGTGAAGTACAGAGACATCTCACAGCTCTCAGTTATAAATAAAAGCTAGGTTATTACAGAAATTTCAGACAAGCTATCCGAAATGGAAATGAGGCAATAGAAATGAAACTCAAAATCTAGATACCCAAATTGGGCAAATGGTTCATCTATTTATAGTTTTCCCCAGGTCTAGCTCAGATGTGTATCGACCAATCAGAAGTGCTTAGATCTGTATCAACCAATGGTAGTCGAGCACGAGGATCCAGATCTGGTTTGCCCAATCAGAATTGCTTGATTTGTTTCAGCCAATCAGATGACAGAGGCATCAATTCTGTTATATAATTCGAAAATCTGTTAGAACTTCTAGAAGTTCCCGCCAATTGATTTCATCTTCGGGTGCTCACATGGGGTGGAATATGCCTGTGGTTCGTGCACAGAATCTTTCGGAATGTCCCTGGGTTTTTAAATGCATTGGGGCGCATGCAAAAGATTACTGAAATACCCTTATAGATGCTAGGAATCTCCAGAATACCATTTCGCATAGTTTAGGGAACTTTTCGCGAGGTACTGTGACCTCTGAAGCTCTTTTCGTAAAGTTCCGGTTCTTTTCGCAAAGAGTTCTCTTCTTTTCGAATAGGTCAAACATCCTTTCGAAGAGTTCAGGTTCTCTTCGAAAACTAAGCCTGGAGCTTTTAGTTCTTTTCACAGAGTTCAAGTTCTTTTCGAAATGTTCAGATTCTTTTCGAAAAGCACTTTCAGTGCATTCTTACATTGAATTGCTCCACATTTCTTTTTTGGGTTGAGACCAGGTCTTTGCCTCTTCAGTTCAGACATTTTGACAGCTAGTTAGGTTGTCCCTTCTCTTTCTTCCTTTGGATCAACATGGATTATCATCTTTTTGGCATTTGTAGGTTGCTTTCATGGTTAAGCCTATCTTTATTGTTAGCTATAACACAAGCACTTAAAACACTTATTTAGTTCTCTCAAGGGTCTATCAAGGCCCAAGTTAAAGGGTGGAAAATGGTATTTTCTAGTTCTCAACACACCCCCAAACCTAAGCTTTGCTAATCCCTGAGCAAAGATAAAATTAAAAACAGAATAAAAAGCCACTTTTGTAGGGAACACAATTGCATTTAGCATATGCAACAAGCCTTTTAAACCCCTAGGTGATCCCTAATGGAGGAGTGATGTCTCCTGAGGATTTTTAGTGAAGGTACCCACAAACTTCTCCAATAAATCAGTTAATATCAATGCAATTCTGTTAAAGCAGACTTTTATCCAGTCAGGTTATTCACACCTGCATCAATCAAGCTGTAAAAAGATCTTCAAGAAAACATTAGTTTAAAATTGAAGTTCAGCTGTAATTCCTTTTACCATTCACTCAGTTGGTGTCAAAAAGTTTTTATAAGAAAAATTAATGAAAAGCTTGCCTTCTATTTGAAAATTCAGTTTATGATGTTACCCCAAATATTTTGATTTCAAACTCAGCTCTCACCAGGGTTTTCACTCACCATGCAAGTATGAGGGTTGCACTAATTCACACAGCTCAAGAGCAATTACAGTCCTCAAATAGGATTGTAAGCAGGAGCATAGGCTTTGCTTTTTAGTTCTGAATTCACTGCTCTTTTCACCATAGATTACACAAATCCTTACCTCCATGTGACAGCTCATTCCATCATTGATCAGTAAGGACTTTAACTTGGGTTGTAATGTGGCTTATGGGTGAAATTTATCAAGAATAAAGAGGTGGAATGGAATTTAGAATTGAGAAGTTAGTCAAGGTAAGAAGGTGGTAGACACATCTTCTTTATTTCAGCACAATTTCATCTTCTTCTTTGAATTTTCAGAGCCAAAGTGGCCATCTTTTTCTCTTTCTTTTTCAAATTCCCAATGAAATGACTTTTTCTGACTTTTTTTTTTTTTCGAAGCAGCATTGACTAGAGTGCAACATTTCTTTTGTTGATCCATCATTGCCTTCAATTATTTTTCTTCTTCTTTTACCAATCTGTTACCCAACTCTCCTTTCTTCAACTTCTTTTCCTTTACCTTCTGCATTTTTTATAGTGAGGGTTAGGCTCAATGAGGTTGATTAGGTTGGTTGATGAGGTTACAAAGAAATCTTGGGTTTATAAGGCTCAACTGGTGTGTATCAAAGGCAGTTTCAAAAGGTGGGGCTTTTTGAAGTTCAAACGGTCCAAAAGGAGGCCTTACATCATGTCTTTAATATCATGATTGCTGTCAAGTTATTTCAATTTGAATATGTATAACTTCTAGTGAAAATAAGCAGGTTCAAACAGTCCTTAGAGCAGAAAAATTTGCCAATTCATATCTCCAAAGAATACATTTCAGGCCCAAGTCTCACTGGGTGCAGTTTTCTATCAAATTCCTGAGGTGTATCATCACTTTTTTCTATCCTTTTAGGTTTACTAAAACATTAATTTTTTTATTTTGAAAATTTTCTGGCATTCCCTTCATGAAGGTATTGGAATTACACAAAAAATTAGTTTTAAAAGTTTGAACTTCCTCATTTTTCAGGTGTGAAATCACTTTATTTTCAAAAATTCTACTGATGATCAGCTGCATTAATGTTAACTCACTTATTGGCATTTCTGCCACACCCCCAAACCTATGGTGAGCAGGGTCCGCACTGGTCCGAAGTGTATTAGCAAAGAAAAGAAACAAGCAATCAGAAATCATAATGACAAGAAGAAAGAATAGAAATGCACAATGTATGTACAATGCATTAACACAAAACCAAAATTTTATATTATAGACTCATAAAACAGATATGTACAATGGATTCTAATAACTAGGGTCAAAGTCTGTATCATAAGTTGGTTCTGGGATCAGAACTGGAGTCACTGTCAGAGTTAGAATTAGAATCATTATTGGAGTCTGAACTCGATTTGGCCTTCTCCTGGGTTGTGGCTTGCAGCTCGGTGTATTCCTCAGGTTTGATCTTTTTGGTGAGGCCAATATACTATTCAAGTCTAGTAGTCCTCAATTTTTCCTGTTGAAGCTGTGCTTGCAACATGGTCACCTTGTGCTGCTCACTCCTAACCATCTGAAAAGTTTGACCCAACAGGTCCTGCATCTTCTCTCTCTCAAATTTCATGAATAGCTCCAATTTCCAAATCTAATTTTCATAAGGGGTTCTAATGTAAGCTTGCAAATCAGCTAACCCCTTGAGGACATCTCGACAGATATATGGATTCTCTTCCATAGCCCTTTTGAGAGCGGCAAATCTGGGAATGGGAATGGAATGGTAGGGGACCAAAGGTATCCCAGCTGTGGGAGTGGGAGAAGAGGGGTCCAGAAGAATGACCTCAGGGTCGGTCTGAGTGGCTTGATCAGAAAAAATGAGGAGTGGTGAAGGGGACTCAAGAAGAACTACCTCAGGTTCTGTTTGGGTAGCATGGGCAGTAGTGGTGAGGGTGGGTGGGTCAACCAATACTACCTCAGGTTCTGTTTGGGTAGCATGGTCATCAACAACAGGTAAAGTGGCTAAGGTAGTTGTGTGGGATGTGGAGGCTAAGTTTTGGAGAAGGGCATTGGTCACAGACTGATTGTCTATGTTGATCTGTAGTTGGTCTTGGATGGATTGGCGAAAGGTAAATATTTGTCTAATTGATTCAGGTGTGGGTGTTGTATGCATAGTAGGGGCTGGTAAAACTTAAGTAGATGGTTGAGGTGCAATGGGTGAAATGGTTGTAAAGGGTGAAGTAGCCAAATGAGTGAAATGAGGAGGGTCAGGTATAGGGACAGATTCATGCCTAATATTCTCTAAAATAGATCCCATCAGTGATGAATAGGCCTCTGTAGTGAATATCTCAGGTTCAGTTTGGGTATGAGTTATTTCAGGTGTATGAGTTAAATGAGCAGGTGAACCTGAGAAGCTTTGGAGAAGGGGGGTGCTTTGAGATGGTTCAACAAAATCTTGCGCCAGCTCTTGGTCGTTATTAGGAGAAATTGGTGGTGTGAGAATGGCTGGAGTAGATGGTGTAGAGGAGGAATCTGCAACGGGGATTATGTTGGTTATGGGAGATGGGATTGCTTGAATTGGTGCAAGCATAGGAGTTGAGCTAGGTGAGGTAGGTAAGATGACAATTTCTTCAAGAAGGGGTGCAGCTGAAGGGCTGGTCACCACAGGAAGGACAGCTTGCTCAATGTCGGCTATAGGTACAATAGGTGCAGCTAAAGAGCTGGTCACCTCAGGGTCTGGCAAAGCAGGTTCTAAGGTAGCTGCAGGGGCAGGTTCAGGTATGGCAGGTCCACTAGCAGCTGCAGGGGCAGGCTCCACTTCCTCCCTCATTCTATTCAACATTGCTTGACTTGTAGTCCAAGCCTTTTTCCCAAAAGCATGAGGAGATATAACTTCAAATGGTTCTTGCTCATCAATGTCAAATTTGGCTCTTAGTAGGGCTGTGATCAGCCTACCAAATGGTATTCCAGCTAATTTCTGCTCCTTTTTCAGCTTGGTACTAATATCAGCCATGGCTTCAAAAATCAACATAGGAGCATTAAAGAATTGCCCCTTAGAAAAATGAAAGAGAGCCTCTAAAATTGGTGTCCCCCTTTCTTGGCTGTGCCCAGTGACATAAAAACATCCCCTCAAAATAGAATCCATCAGCAAAAATTGAGGTGCTAAGTCTCTCCTCATGATGGATTGTCCAGTTCCAATGAAGCCTTGGGTTAAATGTGCAGCCATTTCTCTGAAAGAGGCAGTTTCTGGTGGGGCCAATGGACCAGCAGGATTATATTGAAAAGGTATCCCCAAAGCATTCCCAATGTCTTCATAAGTGACAGTTAAATCGCAATCATCAATGAAAATAACAAGAGTAGGGACATCAGCATCCTTCTCTGTCACTTTTACCAAGTTTTGGTACCATAATTTCACCATTCGTGGATAAATTTTTTCTGGAAGAGGGGTTAGGATGTTGCTCAGTGAGGCATCCCTAATGTATTTAAGAGATAACTGACATTCAGGTTTGTTGTAGAAAAAAGTTTCATCCACGATAAGCTCTGGAATCAGCTTCTGAGCTTCAATGAATGGGTTTGGCAGTACCAAATGCATAGGGAGAGGAGGGAGCTCAGACTCAGGACTAAGGTCAGCTGCTGGGATGGGTTCCTCATGTCAAACCTTCTTCCCCTTCTCAATTCTATCTGCTTTATCCATCAAAAGTTTTCTCTTGGCTGAAGCTTTGGTTTTTCCTTTTTTGGACGGTTTGCTAATTTTCTTAGCAGAAGATTTTTGGAACATTTCAACCAATGATTTTTCAGCTTTCCCCATTCTAAAGCTTTGTATAAAAACTCCCACAACAAATGCTGACACCAAATCAAACTTTGCAAATGATAAACAGAGGAAATGCACAGAAAAATACCGAAATCTAGGGTTTTGGTTGAACTTGTTGCTTGCTCGCTGAAATCCACTAGAACCGGAAGCTAAAATCCCTCTCTTCAAGCTTAAATGATCGAAGAAATGTGAAGAAAAGTGTGGCTAAATTATAAAATCATGCAAGGAAAGAAAGAAATAGGGTTTCTGTGAAACAGGACGTTCTCAGAAAGCTTTCGAATATGAAACCCTTACTTCTATGCTCAAAGTGATTTCTGCAAATATCTTTGAAGTTTTTGAAAAGTTCAAAATAGTCCTTTTTTACAAGTGAGAATGGCATCAGTTCCATTCGAAAAGCATATGGCTTCAGAAACAACTATTCGAACAACAAATAGCTTCAGAAATAACTATTCGAAAAATAGCTTCAGAACTAACTAATCAAAAAGCAAATAGCTCTTTTCGATCAGTTAGTAACAGGGCCAGATCCTTTTCGAACAGAAAGTTGAACTTTTTGAAATGAATTTTTTTTTCTTTGCGAACTCATTTTTCACATATTATAAACTTCTCGAAATGAGTGTACACAAGACTAAAACATAGAGCAAACAACTATGCAAAAATTATAAAACAAGCACTGATAAAATACATATTATATAGTGGGTTATCCTCAGATATGGGACGGATCTTGATGATAGATGGTTAGTACAGGCTCCAGGGTATTTTCAATGCATGGTTTGAGCCTCTGACCATTTACTTTCAAGATTCTTCCATCACTTGGGTCCAAAATTTCAATAGCCCCAGAAGGTGATGCATGAATGACAGTATATGGCCCTTCCCATCTGGATCTCAGCTTTCCAGGAAAAAACTTAAGTTTTGAGTTAAATAGCCATACCTTAGAGCCAGCTATGAACTCTTTTCTCAACAAATTTTTATCATGGAAGGCTTTGACTTTCTCTTTGTAAGATCTTTCATTGGTGTATGCATCCATCCTCAGCTCTTCTAACTCCTCAAGCTGCAGTTTCCTGTGATTATCAGCAGTAGTAAGATCCATGTTCAAGGGTTTAATGGCCCAAAAGGCCTTATATTCTAACTCCACTGGTAAATGGCATGCTTTGCCAAAGACCAATCTGAATGGGGACATGCCAATTGGGGTTTTATAGGCTATCCTATATGCCCACAATGCATCATTCAGCTTAAAGGACCAATCCTTTCTGTCCTTCTTCACAGTCTTTTCCAGTATATGTCTGATTTCTCTATTGGAAATCTCCACTTGTCCACTGGTTTGTGGATGATATGGAGTAGCTACTCTATGAGTCACAGAGTATTTTTTCAATAAAACTTCAAAATGTTTATTACAAAAATGGCTTCCCTCGTCACTGATAATAGCTCTGGGAAAATCAAACCTGGAAAAAATGTTATCCTTTAAAAATTTCAGAACCACTCTGTGATCATTGGTTTTAGTGGCTGTGGCTTCAACCCATTTGGATACATAATCCACAGCTACTAAGATGAAATTACACCCATTGGAAGGAGGAAAGGGACCCATGAAGTCTATCCCCCAAATATCAAACAATTCAACTACCAAAATAGGCTGTAATGGCATTGAGTTTCTCTTAGAAATGCTGCCCAATTTCTGCTAGTTCTGGCAAGACTAAAAGTGCTGCAGAGCATCTTTGAAAAGTGTAGGCCAATAAAATCCACATTGCAAAACCTTTGCAGCAGTTTTGTTTCCACTAAAATGACCTCCACAGGCCTGTTCATGACACATAGAAAGTATGCTATGAAAGTCTTCTTCAGGGACACATCTTCTTATTATTTGGTCTGCACAAATCTTAAACAGATGAGGATCTTCCCAAATAAAATGTTTAACCTTTGAGAAGAAAAGATCTTTATCCATTTTATTCCAATGTTGAGGAATTCTTCCAGTAGCCAAAAAGATGACTATATTTGCAAACCAAGGGGTGTGTATACTGATAGCAAAAAGTTGCTCATCAGGGAAAGATTCATTGATAGGCATCCTATCAATCTCAGCAGTTAAAATTCTAGACAGGTGATCAACCACCACATTCTCCACACCCCTTTTATCTTTGATCTGTAAATCAAACTCCTGTAATAGGAGGATCCACCTGATTAATCTTGGTTTGGTGTCCTTCTTAGACAGAAGGTATTTCAGGGCTGAGTGGTCAGTGAACACTATTTGTGAACCCAAAACATATGACCTGAATTTCTCTAAAGCAAAAATAATTACCAGCAACTCCTTCTCAGTTGTTGTGTAATTGAGCTGTGCATCAATCATTGATCTACTGGCATAAGCTATGACATGAGGCAGCTTATCCTTTCTCTGTCCAAGAATAACTCCCATAGCATAATCTGATGCATCACACATCAGTTCAAAAGGCAGTGAATAATCTGGAGACTGTTATATTGGAGCTGAAATCAAATAGTTTTTTAAGAATTCAAATACCTTCAAGCATTCATTGTTGAAAACAAAAGGAACATCTTGGCACAATAAATGACAAAGAGGCTTGGTTATTTTACTGAAGTCCGTAATGAACCTTCTGTAGAATCCAGCATGTCCCAGAAAACTTCTGATCTATTTAACAGTTTTGGGAGGTGGTAAATATGCAATTAAATCAATTTTTGCTCTGTGGGAGACAACATGGCCAAGGACAATGCCTTGGGTGACCATGAAATGGCTCTTCTCCCAGCTCAAAACTAGATTGGTTTCTTCACATCTCTGTAACACCAATTTGAGATGATATAAACACTGGGCAAAACTGTCTCCATAGATTGAAAAATTATCCATAAAAATCTCCATAAATTGGTCAATCATATCAGAGAAAATGGAGTACATGCATCTTTGAAAGGTGGCAGGAGCATTACAAAGACCAAAAGGCATTCTCCTATAGGCAAAAGTGCCAAAAGGGCAAGTGAATGTGGTCTTTTCCTGATCTTGTGGATACACAGGAATCTGGTTGTAACCAGAGTAACCATCAAGAAAATAGTAATAAGCTTTTCCTGCTAGCTTATCTAAAATTTGATCAATGAAGGGAAGAGGGAAATGGTCTTTTCTAGTCATTGTGTTTAGTTTTCTGTAATCAATACAGACCCTCCAACCAGTTGTTTGTCTGGTTGACATAAGCTCACCAGAATCTGAGGTTACAAGAGTGATCCCAGATTTCTTAGGTACCACCTGTGTAGGTGCCACCCAAGCTGAATCTGAAATGGGGTAAATGACCCCTGCATCCAACAGCTTAACAACCTCTTTCATGACCACTTCTTGCATATGAGGATTCAACCTCCTTTGCATTTCCCTGGAAGGCTTTGCATCTTCTTCCAAATGAATTTTATGCATGCAAACAGCTGGACTGGTTCCTCCCAAATCAGCAATAGTCCAGCCAATTACTTTCTTATGCTGTTTCAATACAATAAACAGCTCTTCCTCCTGCTCCTCAGTGAGGGAGGAAGAAATAATCGCAGGCAATGTTTTATGGTCTCCTAAAAACACATATTTCAAAATTTCTGGCAGCTGCTTTATCTCTACATCCGGTGGGCTTAAAAAAGAAGGTAACAAAGGTACCTTGGCTGTTTGTGGAAGGGGAAGAATAGCAGGTTTCCATGAAGAGAACCTTACTAATTGATCATGAGTTCCTTGCACAGCATTTACTTCCTCAGACTTTGAGGTACAAAATATTTCTTCCTCAGAATTTCCCCAAGCATCTTTAAAATCTGTGGTTAAATCTTCACACTGCAAAAACTATGGTAGAGTCTCTTCCACCAGTTCATCCAATAGATCAACAAGAAAACATTCCTCAGAACTGAATTGAGGCTGTGTGACTGCATTATAAATATTTAATTTCACCTTCATATTTCCAAAAGAGACTTCCATAATACCAGACCTGCATTGAATGCAAGTATTTGCTGTAGCCAGGAATGGTCTCCCCAAAATGACAGGGATGGAAGTTTTACTTTTTGTAGGTTCCATGTCCAATACCAGAAAATCAGTAGGGTAGAAAAACTTATCTACTCCTACCAATACATCCTCAATCATCCCAACTGGCTTTCTTTCAGATCTGTCTGCTAGTTGTAATACTACATGAGTGGGTTTTAATTCTCCCAAACCTAGTTTCTCATATACAGAATATGGAAGCAGGTTAACACTAGCACCCAAATCTAATAAAGCCTTTTCAATGGTATGTTCCCCAATAATGCAAGGGATTGTAGGGATTCCAGGATCTTGAAGTTTAGGAGGTGTGGTAATGGACAACACCTGATTAACTCTTTCCACAACAAAGACCTTCTTGGATAACTGTATCCTAGACTATCTTTTGTGAGTGCAAATATCTTTCAAAAATTTTGCATATGCCGGAATTTGTTTGATTGCATCAAGCAGAGGTAGATTTATCTTTACTTGCTTGAAAGTCTCCATCATTTCATCTATTTTTGTGTTCCCTTTATGAAAAGGGGATACAGATTTCATGGCATGAGGAACTAGTCCTTCATCTACAGCTTTAGAAGCATTATCATAATCTTTTTGATTTTTTTGTTTTTCATTTTTTTGATTTTTCTGAGGTACATCAGCACCCCCACTGCTAACATTATGTTGTTCTTGCTGCATATCTTTATCATTTTCCTCAATTTTTTCTTCTTCCTTGTCAGTACCCACTTTGTTATTTACAATTCTTCCACTTCTCAAAGTAGTGACAGTTTTTACTTCTTCATGAGAAACAGAAGCCTCTCCAACCATGAACTGTCCTTTGGGATTGTTCAAAGGTTGGCTGGGTAACCTTCCTTCCTCTCTTTTAGCCAAAGTATTTGAAAGTTGACCTAATGTTTCTTCAATCTTCTTTATGCTCTGACTGTGAAGGTTCACAGTCTGAGTTAAAGACCCTAAATTCTGGAGTGAATTTAGTACTTGATCTTCAAAAGAAGGGGATCTGGAAGGGGCTTGAACTGGAGTAGATTGTTATACAGGTTGTTGTGGAATGGGCTGCTGAAAAGTTGGCTTAGTATAAAAATTCTGCTGATAAGGCTGAGCAGTTTTGAAAGGTACTTGGTTCTTTGATTGCTGCTGCTGTTGCGATTGATAATTGCCCTGGCTCCACCTTAAATTGGGGTGCTCTCTCCATGCATATTCATTTGATTACATTTGTCCAAATGATTGGGCAGCATGAGCTTGTTCCACCACTAGATCTGGGAACTGTGGTACAGTAGGACATTGATCATATGAATGAGTAGTGGACTGGCATATCAGGCATGCCTCCTCTACTCTTGCAACCATTGGATTTTTAAGTGAGTCCATCAATCTATCAAATTTTGTGGTTAAATTATCCATCTTCCTTTCTAATTCATTCACCTCATAAATCTTTCCTTTGGCGGTTTGCTGATTGTTCAACCTAACAGGATTCTCAATATCTCTTGACAAAGATTCCTGTTGAGTTGAATTTTCACCAATTACTTCAAATAAATCCCAAACCTCCTCAACTATTTTTTGCAAGTAAGTGCCTCCACAGGAAGCATCTACCATATTCTTGCCCTTTTGATCAATTCCTTGATAGAAGCTTTAAACAAGCTGCCATCGGGGAATTTGATGATGAGGACATTGCCTTAAAAGTTCTTTAAATCTTTCCCATGCTTCATGGAAAGTTTCAGTTGAATGTTGTGAGAAGGAAATAATACTTTGTCTCAACTGACTTGTTTTAGACATAGGGAAATATTTGGCTAAAAATTGACACTGTAAATCATTCCAAGAAGTGATACTATTTGGTGCTAACATAGACAACCATGCTCTAGCTTTGTCCTTTAATGAAAAAGGAAAGAGCCTAAGCTTGGTTGCTTATGGACCAAGTCCAGCTATGTTGAATGTGGTGCAAAGAGACAAGAATTCATCCACATGTTTGTATGGATCTTCCTTACTCAACCCATGGAAGGAAGGAAGCATTTGGATAGTTGATGATTTGATCTCATAATTTCCTTCAACAGTAGGAAATTGAATGCAAAATGGAGAATTATAGGCACCAGGTGCAAAGTAATCCCTCAAAAGTCGAGGTTCTTCACCTATAGTAGCTGTTTCAGCAGAATTCTATGGTGTTTTTCTGGTTCGTAGTAGCCTTTCAACTTCTAAATTGAGAGGGACAATCTCAGGGCTGAGAGTCCTACCAAACATACAACACAGAATAGAGAATCCGATTATGCATAGCAAACCTTCAGAATTCCTTTTAAAGTAGATTCCACGCTTCGAAATGTATATGAATAGCTGCACAGATATAAACAATAGAATAGTTTAGCACTGATGTAAAGATAAAAACAAAATGAAAACTTAGGTCTACCTATTTTAAAACAAATTCCCCAGCAACGATGCCAAAAACTTGTTATTTGATTCTAAGTGTGCATGATTTATTTGTATTTTGAAAACAGATTTGCAAATGCTAAGTTATACTGAATTTGGAAAACTAAAAAGAATAAAGAAATATCAGCACAGAGAGAAGTAAATTAGCCTGCAAGATCAGGGCCAATTGTAGCAAGTTTTAAATGTAAGTGAGTAAAAGATCGTCCACAGAGAATTTATTTAAAATGTAAGATAAACCTCCAGATCTAGTCTCTGATCCTATCTACAAAGCACATAAGATGGGA
This sequence comes from Chloranthus sessilifolius, assembly GCA_021018995.1. NCBI lineage: Eukaryota > Viridiplantae > Streptophyta > Magnoliopsida > Chloranthales > Chloranthaceae > Chloranthus > Chloranthus sessilifolius. The sequence goes on from CM037596.1 coordinate 50,205,382, forward strand.
GGTTGGATTTGTCATATTAACTAAATGATAAAAGTAAAGATTAAACTAAGTGATCCAGATCTGAGTTGGGGAGATTTTGATGTAAATTAATAAGAATGGAGAAATAATATCTAACTTTGATTTGGTTCTTGAAACAAAATGAGAATAAATGTAGATCAAATGAGAGATGATCTAATCTTCATCTGTCTACAAGCACAGATGTAAGAGGAAGTAATCTAACTCAAGGATTAGAGTTAAACTTATGGCTATGGTATGTCCACTTTAATGGCCACAGACCATCCAATAGTCTTTAATCTAAACCCTCAATTCAGAACAAGAAATACCACTACAAATGTTGTGAAAGATTAGGTTACAAACACTAATTCCCACAGGGATAATGAATCAAGGGAAATTGCTTGAAAAATAGTAAATCTAAAGGAGTCTAGTGCAATAAGGAGATCACAGAGAACCCTCAACACGAATCCAATTGAGAACGTACGATTCACAGCAACCTTTTCAAATTCACCATTACAATTACAAAGCACAGCTTAAACAGCTCTCGAATTTGTAGTCTTGAATACAATTCTCACGTGAAGTACAGAGACATCTCACAACTCTCAGTTACAAATAAAAGCTAGGCTATTACAGAAATTTCAGACAAGCTATCCGAAATGGAAATGAGGCAATAGAAATGAAACTCAAAATCTGGATACCCAAATTGGGCAAATGGTTCATCTATTTATAGTTTTCCCCAGGTCTAGCTCAGATGTGTATTGACCAATCAGAAGCGCTTAGATCTGTATCAATCAATGGTAGTCAAGCACGAGGATCCAGATCTATTTTGGCCAATCAGAATTGCTTGATTTGTTTTAGCCAATCAAATGACAAAGGCATCAATTCTGTTATGTAATTCGAAAATCTGTTAGAACTTCTAGAAGTTCCCGCCAATTGATTTCATCTTCGGGTGCTCACATGGGGTGGAATATGCCTTTGGTTCGTGCTCAGAATCTTCCAGAATGTCCCTGGTTTTTTTAATGCATTGGGGTGCGTGCAAAAGATTACTGAAATACCCTTGCAGATACTAGGAATCTCTAGAATACCATTTCGCATAGTTTAGGGAACTTTTCGCGAGGTACTGTGACTTCTGAAGCTCTTTTCGTAAAGTTCAGGTTATTTTCGCAAAGAGTTCTCTTCTTTTCGAATAGGTCAAACATCCTTTCGAAGAGTTCAGGTTCTCTTCGAAAACTAAGCATGAAGCTTTTAGTTCTTTTCGCAGAGTTCAGGTTCTTTTCGAAATGTTCAGATTCTTTTCGAAAAGCACTCTGTAGTGCATTCTTCTGTTCGAATTGCTCCACATTTCTTTTCTGGGTTGAGACCAGGTCTTTGCCTCTTCAGTTCAGACATTTTGACAGCTAGTGAGGTTGTCCCTTCTCTTTCTTCCTTTGGATCAACATGGATTATCATTTTTTTGGCATTTTTAGGCTGCTTTCATGGTTAAGCCTGTCTTTATTGTTAGCTGTAACACAAGCACTTAAAACACTTTTTTAGTTCTCTCAAGGGTCTATCAAGGCCCAGGTTAAAGGGTGGAAAATGGTATTTTCTAGTTCTCAACATCTATACACTTTAAAATGCCTACATTGGGGGTTAGTTTTGGGGGAGGCAACCCTTCATCGGTACAATTTATGGCCGCGAAATCCTTTGTCAGGTGTAGGTCGAGGCTAATGATCCTTCTCTCGAAGTCATGGAGCATCTTATCAGGTATGATTATGGATTATTGCTTCATCCAGATGCTCGATGGTTTCGTGAGGAGGAGGTGGTAGGGTCACTTTAAACCAAGCTGAGGGAAGGTTCTTCAATATTGAGGGTGGGATGGTGACTAAGCGTGATCATCATGTCGGTTGTTTCTTCCTTGGCTCTGTCGGTGTGACTTCTACCCGTAGCCTCAGGAAATAAGTCTCCTTGTTGGTCATTGAATGGGTTTGGGATGAAGGGCTCCCTCCCTTTTTTATGGTTTTCTAATTTTTTGGGATTTTCTATTTTTGAATTTTTATGGGTTTTAGGATTTTCTATTCTTTTGATTTTTGATAAGAGATATGGTACAGGGTTGGTTGTCTGAAGAGGAACCACCAAGATTGCTTCTTTTAGTTGAGGAAGTTGAATGGTTGTCGAAGCCATTCGCATGAGTCTTTGGATGACTTGGACTCGTTCAAAATTTGGCATTTTTTTTAGAGTCCTCATTCGGGGTGATCCTCTGGATGAGTACAGACAGTGACTGTTCGGCTGAGGTGTTTTCTTGTTCTATCATGCAAACCACTTCTTCCTCAAAGATGGCGAAGAGGCAGTAGTCATCTATGCTGTCATCCTTGAAGTTAGACTGAAGATATTCTTACTTCTGAGGCTGTTCTATGCATTCTTCTGGATCGGTAGGTTCTCGGCTTTGTACCTGTGTGACCATGGACCCTCTCGAACCCGTCGCGGTGGTGCGCCCGCTATGAATGAAAATGTAGAGTTGCCACCCGGAGCTTTTGGTGACCTGAGAAACCTTTAAATCAATATTTTGAGCATCGAAGTGCTAAATATGACTCTGATTTACCGGTCTTTACCAGAAGGTCTAGGGTAGGGGCTTCGGTTATCGATCGGGAAGGGTTTAGGCACCCGATCAACCCGCACGTAGCGGTCTCTATCTAATGCCAAAAATAAACATAAAAGGGCGGAGTTTCCCCTTGCCTGAAGGCAATACGGTCCTATCAAGCTTTGAGCCAAACCGAAATTTTGGCGGCGTAAAGGCTTGAATCCTTGGACTGAGGAGACACCAAGAAGGTAGACGAAGAGAGGGGTGGGCCGGAGCTCATGGTCCCTTGCTGCACCGTGGAAGTCCTTCACTTTGCCGTGCTTCTGATGGCTTAAATAGAGTGAAAATGGGTTCTAATGCTAGGATTCAATAAAATAGGAAGTGTAGGGTGAGACCAAAGGCTAGAATTTAGCTAAAGGGAGTGATCTAATGGTTTAAATGGAGTGGAATAGGCGATCTAAGCTTGCTAGAATTCTGGAAAAAAAATGGCATTTTCTCTCACTAGGGCTCTCTCTCTTAAGCTCTCTAATCTTTCTACCAAATTTTCCAACGTTGATTTTTTCCAACCCTTTGGGAAGAGGGGGGACCTCTCTATTTATAGAGAAGAGGTGGGTTAGGGGCTTACTTAAGAGCTAAGTGGTTTAGCAATTAGGTAATCCCCTATCTAAGGTTTTCAAGGTTTTCAAGGTCCTAGGGGTTTGGGAAACTGATTTTAATGGCAGAGATGATGGGGTGACACCATGGGTGACTTAAGGGTTGCCAATAAGCTCAAAAGGGGTGCAATCAACCTCAAGACATCCACCTTAACTAAGGGGATGGTCAAAGGGTCAAACCAGATGAAAGAATTTTGAGCAACTGATGACAGTTACTGTAGCTAAGCTGGGCAAATATATTATATACGCCTACTTTATGCACAGTGATCTCTACAAAAATTAAGGGAGTTTTGGGAAGATGAAGCCCGTGGTGGGTCCCACCTATACTAGGCGTATATATTATATACGCTTGGCCAAATTTGGCTCAAAAATGTCAGGCGTATATAATATATACGCCTGACCAAAATTGGGCCAGATTTGCCGGGCGTATGTAATACATACGCCCGAGTAAAAAAGTTGTCATTTTATGTGGGACTTCAATCGGCCATAACTATTGAACCGTAGCTCCAAATTGGGTGATCTTTGGCTTGTTGGAAAGTTGGAGAAGTCCTCTTTCCAATGGTATAGTTCATCCATGGTGGTGGTCTGTATAATGTTTTGTAGCTCCTTTCCCATCAACTACTCAGAAGGGTTTAAGTTAGGTCTGGGAAGGAAATCTAGGGTTTAGGGGTGATCTCTAAGGGCTAGGGGATGGTTCTAAAGGGTTCAGGGTGATTCCTAAAGGTCTGGGTAGGTTCCTAAGGGTTCAGGGGCGCCATCGGAAGCACAGGAGTACATCTCTCTAGGAGTACAGACTGATCAGGCCTTGGGCTGAATTTGGGTGTCTACAGATGCCCCTCTTTGGTATTCGATCACTAATGATTGGATGCCAAAGACAAGAGACATCCGAAGAGGTCCAAGGCACGTTTGATGGGTCCACCTGGTTCAACTCAATTCTCAAACATCCATGGTGATGGTGAGTGTACGTAAGCCCTCTCATTTTGGGATATCATTCGTACCTCAGTGTTAACAGTCCCCAAGCGCAATGCGACATTACTGGGCATAACTGCGATGATCATAAAAAGTGTAAGCCCGCAAGCCGAGATATCATCCACTTCCTGAGGGAAATTATAAATTTGTGATGTTGAGTATTAATCTGAACCAGACAGCTCCATGAAACGGGATGATCGATCTATGCTTCGGAATCGATGCGAAGCACACAAAGCGAAGGCCTAAACAATGTGTCCAATCCTATGGGTCATTGACAGCTCCATTGGATTGGTCACGGGTGCCCTTACCTAAGTAAGGCTCAGAATTTCTGGGCGAACCCATCAACCTCGAGGTTGCTTTAGCATGATTTACCCTAATAGAGCGAATATTGATGTCGCAACACTTCTTGGGAATGCATGCCCATTTTTAAAGTAATTTTTTTGTGTTTCCTTTTCTAAATTTTCTTTTGTTTCGAGGCCTCTAAGCAAAGCTCAAGGACCTCTGGCAACTTTATTCTTACACAACTCTTTAAGTGGATCAAATGTCAATTGATACGCTTTAAGAATGCGTGTGCTCTACCAAGGATAGGTGCACCTTGGGGATGTGTTCATTCTGGTGGCGAGGTGCTCCTGATTCACATGAACCGGAGTGCCTCAACTCAAGACAAAGCTAAAAAGGATCGGGCTAGAACCAAACATCCATCGAAAGAGATGGTCAATTCTAACCTTCGTCCCTAATGAAATCACATCTTACTAACTATACACAGATAGACACCAATCAGGGGCGATAAGCAGTAAATAGGTGCAAAAGAAAGCCTCGACCCTAAGGTACAATTTACGAGGACAAACAACCATCCTGCGGATACCCAGACACAAGTGCGTGCATTCAACAGGGACACCGTGCCTATACAGGTTTTAAGCCTGTGTAAAAGGAAATAAAAGGGAATGAGCCCTTCGGTCTGTATGCTTGCACATAGTTTGGTTGGTTGTAATTTCATTTTTGACGAGTCAGTTTCGGCTGACAATAGACTTTTCGAATGGTCTAAAGTCGGGGGCACTCTTGGTCAACATCAATCCGAAGGTGGATGACTAGAGCGAGTGCATGGAAGGTGGGGTCAACCTACACTGGATTTTTATTTTATAACAAAAGGTCATTATTTCCTCTCTTTTTTTTTTTCTTTTTCTTCTTTCATGTCAGTTCGAGACTCTAAGTATGCTCAAACTGCTTTTATTTCTGCACGTATCCTTAGGAGAATCAATTTGCCATGCTGATATACCCTAAGGACGTGTGCATTCCGGTGATGGGTCCTTGGTTTGCATGCCGGATCAGGCCTCGACTTCTACTGGGGAAGATCTGGGGCTAGGTGTATGTTCCTAGGAGTGACCGGTGATGGATGAGGTTCATTTGCCTGTTGGATCAGGTATTGGGTGTCCCTGTATAAAACGGGGTTCGAGAACTTTCGGGTGAACCCGATCATTCCGAATTGATTTAACACGATTCTCGGAGTGGCGCAAATGGTCATTGCGACGCTCTTTTGAGAACCAACGTTGTATATATATATATATATATATATTTTTTTTTTTTTTTCTTTTTCTTATTATTTATTTATATATTATTTTCTTCTTTTTTTTTTCTCTTCTTCTTTTTCTCTTTTTGTTTGATTTTGTGGGCGCATTAGGTGGGCGCCTATGGATCTAGATCCATTTTTTGTAGTGCGGTCCTTTTGGGCTAATCGAAGGGAACTCAGAGGGCCATTTAGGGATGCGTGCAGCATCGCTTGACAGTATGCGGGCTTCTAAGGGGGACCGGGCCGTGGTCCATAGCATGCAAGGGGGATCTGTCGGGCCTCAAAATCAAAAAATGGCCGGGCAGTTTTAAAAACTGCCATTTCTGGTCGGGCGTATATAATATATACGCCTGACCAAAATGCAGCAAAAAATGGTCGGGCGTATATATTACATATGCCTGATCAAAATTGGTAGTTTTTAAAACTGTCCGAGCCCGAGCACAAAAGGGCCCCCCCCTCTTTCAAATTTTATCTTCCTCCCTCCTTCCTCCCTCTTTGAGTTTGGGACAACCCCCTAGGGTTTTTACATTTGATTCTGCTTGAGTTCCACCACCGGGGGGTTGCACGTGCCGATCAAGAGTGCTCATTCTCTACCGATATTTGTTCTTCCATTGAAGGTAATCATTACCCTTCCTTCACTTTTCCTTTGAATTTTGATAATTGTCACTTGATGCTTCTTCTCCCCTTTTTTTTTTATGGTGAAATGCTTTTTGATTTTCTTTTAAGCATATGTGATGCCTATATTCCTTTTCTCTCTTTTTTTGTTTTTTTTGTTGTCTTCCCTTTTTTTTTGGAAATGTTAGATTCCTTAGGCCTATTTTCTATCCATCAATCATTCATTTTATGTCATTTCTTCTTTTTTGTTTTTGATGGATTAGTGCATTTTATTGGTGCATTTTTTTGTTTTATGCATTCTCTCCCCCCTTTTTTGGATGGATTAGGACACACATTTTTTAGTTGATGGATTAGTACACACATTTTTTTGTCTTATTCCCCCCCTTTTTTTTTGTTCCCCTCTCCTTTTTTTGATTTTTGATTGATTAACACACACACACACACACCCTTTTTTTTTTTGGAGATTTTTGGATTAGTGCATATTTTCCTTTTTTCCATTTTTTGTTGGCACCCTTTTCATATGCCGATGCGTTTCATATTTTCAGGATGTTCGGCGATGAAGGGCATGATCAGCAAGAAGGGCCGGAGATGTCCTATGGTCCCCATGGGGAACAATTCTTCGTGTCTCAGCACTTCCCAGCCTTGGTATGAAATGCAAGGCGAGGCTGCCCGTACCGTCCTCCTCTACTGCCAGCACACCCACATGTCCAACTTTGGGATCGCCGGTCAAGTAAACAGGTGAGTCCCCCTCCATTTTCGCTTTTATTTTCCTTTGATGTCTTCATTATACCACCTTGCCCCTATCTGACTGATACCTTCTGTTTGCAGCCCCTACTGCATATTATGTTCCAGGCTGGCTGGTTTGACCTCCAGCATCTCATGCTTTACGTTCCCCCAGTGGTGAAGGACCTGCTCACCGATGTCGGTTTCGAGGATTTCATTTCGTGCCCCGCCGTGAGGGCCGATACAGCCTATTTGAAGGTTCTGATAGAGCGTTTTCGCCCTGAGACCATGACATTTCACATGGCCGTGGCAATGATGGCCTTTACACCCGCATACTGGTCTATGATCACTGGGGTCTGTATTGGAGGGGTGCCCGTGGTACCTACCCGACCTCTGGGAATATTTGAGGTTCTGAGGTCAAGCTATCCTGGCTGGTTGATCAGTTTGAGCCTCATGAGTTAGTGGACCAGGGCCAGCCCGACGTGGCCATTTACCTCGAGCCTGCACGCGCACATATGCTGGCCCACATTTCTCTGCTATTCCTCCTGGGCAAGACTCTCCTCTCAAACACCAGCGGAGGGCGAGTCTACTCAGCCTTATGGTGAACTGGGAAACCATACATCGGTTTGATTGGGGTGGCGCTGGCTATGCGGTGCTCATGTCCAGCCTAAAGCGAGCCGTTCTTGGGGAGTCTAGCTCTATTGTGAGTTTCTGACCTGCGATTGAGGTATTTTATCCTTTGGTTTTAGTTTGTCCAATTTTCCTTTTACGGCATACCTATATCTATCTGCTTGCTTTCTCAGATTTGGGGTATCTTCATTTCCAACTGGGTCGCCCTCTGCTTCAGTCTGAAGTTGCTACGTTCCCCCTCATGAGTAATTGGCATGTGAGCCGACGACGGGACGTAGGTATGAAGAATTTGGAGTTAGGGCTACGCTCTCAGTTTGACCTGTTGATCCCAGAGCAGGTATAACCATTCCCCCTTTTCTATAAATTTGACAGCTCTTTTGTGCTATGGGTTTCGACCAACTGTATGTATCCCTCCTCTATGTTCTCTTCTTTTTGCAGATCGTCCTTGACCCCTACATAGGATCTCCTTTCTGGAACCTGGCTTCAGTGGGTCCTTCTCGCCTCTTGCTGGACCGCCGCATCATCTTCCTCTATGGGACCTGGACTAGGGCCTATTATTTAGGAGAGAGAGTGGTTCATCAGTATCGTCCTCTCTTTGTTGTGCCCCAAGCTCCTTCAGTTGGCGTGTTGGCTCTGGAAGGCTCCATTGACGAGCTTACTGCTCACTTTCTTCACCATGGGGTTCCTATTGATGGTCTTCTTTTACCTGGGGGTATCAGATGTGGTACGATTCTCTGCCTTATCATTTCCTGCTGCCCCGCTTCGTGCTTGGTGTTAACATTTTAGCTTTTAGCGGACCGCGATCTTAGGTAATGCCCTTTTCTCTTTTTATGCAGCAGCCTCCTTGTGATTACTCTGATTGATCTATCATTTAAATGATAAAATGTTTCTCTCTGCAGTTTGAGCAAGGCGGCGGCTCAGATGAGGGGGATGAGGGGGCCGCCCCTTATGATGCTACAGGTGTTGAACCCTCCGACCCTTCTGGTGCTAGTGCTTCTGGCACGGCCTCAGGTGTTGGACCCTCTGACCCTTCTGGTGCTAATGCTTCTAGCAGTTCGCCTACCGTGGTCGAAGGGACCTTCAAGCACTTGGATGATGCTTTTTTGTCACGCGTGTGTGCCGACGTGGCTAAGAAGGCACGTATCTCTGCTGAAGCTATCCAAGTCCCACCTCCTGAGCTGATCCCTAGGGTAATCTCTACCTTGTCGCTTTGCTCTCTTTCTTTTTGAATTATGCCGATGGCCTATGTGACTGACACCCTTTTTTTCTTACTGGCCAGGATTATGAGTCGGCAATGAGTCAAGCCGAATATTATCGTAACATTGTTGGGCTTAGGGAGACCGAGGTGGTGAGTGAATACCGACCCAACCTACTCATTTTCCTATATTTTTTTCTGCCTGTCTCTCTACCTGATGGCCTTTTGTGCTCTTGCAGCGTGCTCGTGAAAAGGAGTCACGTTCTCTGCTCAGCCCCATTTCTTAGGCATGGACTCGGGTGGGGGAGACTCGTACTTTCCAAAGCGAGAGCCTGCGTCGGAAGAAGTCGAAGGGGGCTTCCCAGGACTAGTTCATTCTCTGAAAATTTGAAACAATGAAACAATTTAGACTTGGCTTTATTGGGGGATATGTAATAATTTTTAAACAACAAATTTTTTTGGATGGTTTATAATTTTTATGGGTTTTATGAATGTTTCATTTGGTTATCCCTTTGCTTTGATGGTTTCCCTCTTTTTTTTTTTTTGTTGGGCCTGAAACGGGTCGGCACCCCTCCAATGATGGGGTTGATCTTACAGGTGATTCTCCGTATATAACCTACGGGTAGTGCGTCCTCCGAGGGCTTCCCATGGGTGTGCGAGTATGCCCGCCTGTGGACTGCCCTGAGATGAAAGAGTGGGCTAAGCAAAAAACGTTCCTCCTTGGGGAACAAAAATGGACCAAAGTGAGGGGAACCTTAACTTCGCCCTTTATCATATATATATATTATATGCGCCAAGCAAAAAAATTGGGATTTTGCCTGGGTGTATGTAATAGATACGCTTGGCTAAAACAACTGCCACATTACCCAGGCGTATATAATATATATGCCTAGCAAAAAATTTGAATTTTTGGCTGGGCGTATATATTATATACACCTCCTATAACTGATGCCCGACAGGTTCCCTATAACCCGCGCCCAGCCCTCTTTGCCTTACTGTTTACTCTGGCTTTGCCTTTTTTGCTCCTCTTTTTCCTTCTCTTTTTTTTTTCTTTCTTTCTCCTCAATAAGCGAGTCCATCGCCCTACATTGACTGAGCTTTATAGGACATCTTTGTACATCTATGGACCCGCTTCCCGGCCCGAATTCACATACGGGGGTTGGGGTTAGTATACTTCCCTGTTTGAGCCCGAGGCCCAGTTTTTTGCCAAAGTGGCATGATAGCTTGGCCGAGAGCGAGCTCGTTGTTCTGAATTGCCTCGGGTTGTCCCGTCTTTCCTCCCTCCTCCAATTCCTCTGATGCCCAACCTGCTGCAGGTGGCTTTGGCGTCGTGGGACCACAGGGCCCATTTCTTTAGATTTGGGTCCAGGGAGCTGACCCTAACCTTGGAAGAGCTAGCCTCTATTACTGGCTTGAAGATGCATCGAGGCCTGGCCATAGTAGTGCCCAAACCGGGGTATGCAAGGGCGGTCCATGCGATTCTTGGTTTAAAAAAGGGTGGGTATGAGAAATGTTTCGCCGGAGGGCCCACTAGGTGTTCAGTGAAATTCCTGAGAGAACTTTTTGGTCACTCGAGTCTTCGAAAGTTGCCTATTCGAGATCCCTTCAATGTAAAGGCTTTTGCCCTTTATTTGCTGTCAAAAGCTCTCTTCTTTACTGGGGGCGAGACCTTCTCCCTTGGGCTATGAAACGTTTTGACCGAATTAGAGGGAGGCCGCTCATTGGTGCACCTAGTCTTGGCTGAGATGTATCCGGGCCTGGATGCCTCGGCCTCAGGCTGGGTTGGGATTCTCAGCGGGAGCCCGCTCCTTGTTCAGATTTGGCTAGGAGAGCATTTGGATATCATGGGGCCTGTACCAAGGTTGTGCTTGGTGAGAGGGGATGTGGCCCGAGGTTTTCTAACACGTTACTCGAGGCTGCCCCATGGGAGCATCGAAGAACTGAACCTATGGCTATCTGATGTGGAGCTGATCTGGCAACTTCCCTGGTTGGACGGTACCTTTCCGATTGTCCGCTCTCGGGATTGTGAGGCTATCACACTATTGGGGTTGACTGGTAGCACATATTATTTCCCATCTCGGGTGCTTCGTCAATTCGGGTATACTCAACATGTGCCCTACTCTGTGAGGCCGCCTTTGTGCTCTCTGATATTTTCTCGGGGTTCTCTCAGTGATCTCGACTGTATAGCCGCCCTCTGGGAGACCCACCAATCGGTGCACATGTGCAACTTAGTTCAGGGGGGCGTCGTCTCTCCTGATTACGAGGTTTGGCTGGCATCTGAGGAATTACCTGCCCCTAGCCCAGTTTCGGTAGGCGTGATAGAGACGGGGCCTTTGCCATGTAAGGAGATAATTCTCTGGACTAGGATCGAGTCTCTTTCTGTAGAGAGGCTGGCTTTGATCGAGGCTTTGGAGAAAGAAAGGGTCAAAGCGAGATTATGAGAGCTGCCGAGTGAGTGTTCTTCGTTGACTGGCTTTGATCAATCTCGCAGGTAACCGACGCTTCACGGAGACAGCAGAAGAGTCTTCATGGTAGGTGGATGTCTGATCGAAATGCTCGCGAGGACTCTCTGCTTGCAGAGATCAGTGCTTTGAAGCGTGCTCCCTGCCCTTGACCTCTTCCTGCACATATCATTGATCATATACACGGAGGGGAGGAATGCCCCATAACAGAGATCTCTTTTTGGGTTACTTTCTTTTTTTGTTGTTTTTGTTATATATATACATATATATGTATATTTTTTTTTTGGTTTTTTTACCTATAAAGAAGGCAGCAAAATAGAAAGTGTGTCATGTCGTTATCTTTTTGGGACGTGACACTTCACACGTAATACAGTAAGAAATGGAATGAAATCTATACATACATATATTTTTTGTTTTTTTTTTTAATTTTTTTTTAAACTTTCTCTTTCGTATATCTCGCAATGCAAGGCTTTTCATGGAGGAGGAAAATCTATTATCTCTTTTTTAGAAATTTTCTCCTACAGTGTAGGGCTTTTGATGGAAAAGGGAAATCTATTATCTTTTTTTAAAATTTTCTCCTCCACAGTGTGGGGCTTTTTATGGGAAAGGAAAATCTATTATCTTTTTTGAAAATTTTTTCCTCTACAATGTGGGGCTTTTTTTTGGAAAAGAAAAATCTATTATCTTTTTTGAAATTTTCTCCTCCACAGTGTGGGGCTTTTTATGGAAAAGGAAAATCTATTATCTTTTTTGAAATTTTCTCCTCCACAGTGTGGGGCTTTTTATGGGAAAGGAAAATCTATTATCTTTTTTGAAAATTTTCTCCTCCAAAGTGTGGGGCTTTTTATGGAAAAGGATAATCTATTATCTTTTCTGAATATTTGGGATCTTTTTGCAATGTCGGTAGTTACGAGGGCAAACCAATGGGTTCCCCCCCCCTCTTTTTTTTGAGCATGGTTGAACCCTGTTCATGAGGTACGGGTTTTTCCTTTAAACATGGGAAGGTTAACTTCCCTAGGATTGGTCTAGTATTTTGTCTTTCCCTTTGGTCATGCGTCAAATGCCGCGGTAGAGATGACATACTTGATCGGGATCCGATACAATTTTAACATGAGTGGCCCATCAAAGGGGAGGAAGGGGCTCAAGGGGTTCAAACTGAAATGGGCGGGCCAGAACAGGTCTTCTCCTCATCTCTCTTTTCTTGACATTTTTGCTCATAGCGCCCAAGACGGGTATTCGCTATACCCGTCATCCATGTTTTTACTCATAGCGCCCTTTCGGGTTTTCACTACGTCCATGGGTTCGCTCTCTTACCCCAGGTGCCCTTTCGGGTTTTCACCTGGTCCGTGTGAGTTCACTGTTTTTATCCGTGGCGCCCTTTCGGGTTTTCACCACGTCCATCTTGCTTTGAACTCAAATTAATTTTCTTTCTTTTCTTTTCCTTGTTTTTCTCTTCTCTTTTTTTTTTTAGAACCAGAAGGCCACGACATGGACGTCGATTCCATCATAGCTGGTTGAATGAAGTTCTGCGTGGTTTGTAAACTCAGCTTGTTCTGATGCGATAGATGCTATGACCGCTTGTGGACCTTAAAGAGGGCTTTCTTCCGGGTTGTAATGTGGCTGGGGTTCAAACGGGTTGGATTTTTCTGGGGATTTGGATCTAAGTTTTGAGTGAATTCTAGATTCGATGACTCCTCTTTCTTTCCAAAGGCTTTTTTATGGTACATGCCCCAGCCATTTCTCTTTTTCTTTCTTCATTCTTGGTCCCCCCCTTTTTTTGGGAATTTTGCTTTCTTCTTCTCTCTTTTTTTCTTCTCTTTTTTTTTTGGTTTGGATTTTTCCTCTCCTCTTTTCTCTTTTTCTGGAATCTTGGGAGGGGTATATGAAAGAAATGGTTATTCGCCCGACGTGTGTAGCAAAAAGGGTGAAGGTTTTTAGGGAATATTTCTTTTGGGCTACTTGTCTTTGATATGATGGCCTCTTTTATGGGGTCCTCAAGCGGTCACGCATCTACTTTTATCAAAGCTTACCTTGTCTCAAGACCTATGAGTAGAACTTACGGAGGTATCCAGCGTTGATGGGCTCAGGAAAGTGGTCTTCGTCCATAGTGGCAAGGTGAACGGTGTGTCCTGGTAAAACCTCTCGGACGACGTAGGGTCCTTCCCAATTCGGCCTAAACATCCCTCTCGGATCGGCGTTGAGAGACGGGAATATTTTCTTCAGCACAGTGTCTCCTACCTTCAGATCTGGACTGTGAACACGCTTATTGTAAGCACGTGCAATTCTCCTCTGATAGATCTGGGTGTGGCACAAGGCTAGGAGTCTTTTCTCATCAATTAAATCCAACTGCTCAAAACGGGCTCTTTCCCTCTCAGCTTTAGGTAGATGGGATTCCAAAAGGATACGGAGCGACGGTACTTGAACCTCAACGGGTAGCACGGCCTCGGTTCCGTACACAAGGGAGAATGGCGTTGCCCCTGTAGCGATACGGATAGACGTTCTATAGGCTCAAAGTGCGAAGGGTAACTGCTCACTCCAATCTCTGTAAGTGACTAACATCTTCTCTAGGATGCGGATCAGAGTTTTGTTGGCTGCTTCCACGACTCCGTTCATCTGCAGCCTGTATGGGGATGATCGATGATGCTTGATCTGGAATTGCTCACACAAGGCCCGGATGCGCCTATTGGCGAAATTAGTGCCATTATCAGTGATGATATCTTTTGGTACGCCGAATCTGCAAATGATGTTGTTCTTGATGAGCTTCTCAACATGACTAGCCTTAATGCTTGTGTAGGAAGCTACCTCTACCCACTTAGTAAAATACTCCACCGCGAACAGGATGAACTGATGTCCGTTGGAAGCCTTAGGATTGATTTTGCTGATGACGACGAGACCCCAGGTGGCGAACGGCCAAGGAGTGGCCATGCTGTGCAAGTCAATGGCTGGAGCGTGTATTAGACTGGAGTAGTCTTGGCATTTGTAGCATTTTTGCATGTGCTTGCGTCAATCGATCTCCAATGTGGTCCAAAAGTATCCTTGCCTTAGAATTTTGTTAGCAAGCATGTGTCCACTGATGTGTGCCCCGCAGACTCCTTCATGGATCTCCTTCATGATCTCACCCTCTTCATTTTGGGTTAGGCATTAGAGCAGAATATTGTCATGAGACTGTCTGTACAGGAGATCGCCGCAGATGATGTAGTTCGTTGCCAATCGTTGGATGGTGCGTCTGTCTACCTTTGATGTTCCTTCTGGGATAGTTCGGGTCTTGAGAAAATTCTTGATGTCTGAGAACCAGGGTGGTTCATCATCTAAATCTATAGGTCCCTCGATTAGGTGACAGAAAGCCAGTTTGTTCCTCTGCTCTATCATGATCGGCTTCATCACAACTCCGTATGGAATCTCAACCATAGAGGCCAAGGTAGCCAGGGCGTCACCAAACCGATTCCTTGCTCGTGGTACATAGGAGAAGGTGACCTCTTTAAAGCAGACAATTAGATCCTCCAGATGTTCATGGTATGGGATCAGTTTCTCATCCTTGGTCTTCCAATCTCCGTTGGTCTGGCATATAATTAACTGTGAATCTCCAAAGACCCTGAGGTGAGTTATATTCAGATCAAGAGCTGCCTGTAAACCAGCTGTACAGGCCTCATACTCAGCCATATTGTTGGTGCATGGGAAGTTTAATTTCATTGAGATGGGTATATGTGATCCTCTTGGCGAGATAAGAATGGCGCCAACTCCTTGGCCTTCAACATGCGATGCTACATCGAAGTGCATTACCTAGGGCTCCTTTGTTTCCTCAGTATCCTCGTCAGTCATGAATAGAATGTCCTCATCGGGGAATTTGGTCCTTAGAGGCTCATAGTCCTGCAGAGGGTTCTCAGAAGATGATCAGCGAGTTCCTGCCCCTTAATTGAGTTCTGGGTGACATAAGTAATGTCAAATTCATATAGGAGTAGTTGCCATTTTGCAGTTCGACCAGTGAGAGCAGGTTTCTCGAATAGGTACTTCAACGGATCCATCCGTGCTAGAAGTAGAACGGCTTGGGATAATAGGTAGTGTTGAAGTCTTTGAGTAGCCCAAACAAGTGCCATGCATGCTTTCTCCAGATGAGAATAGCGTGTCTCGTAATCAGTGAACTTCTTGCTTAGGTAGTAGATGGCCTACTCTCTTCTTCCCGTGTCATCATGCTTCCTAACACAAAGCCCATGGAAAACTCTGTCATGAACAGGTACATTATCAGGGGTCTATCAGGTACAGGCGATACCAATACCAAAGGATTTAGGAGGTAACCTTTAATCTTATCAAATGCAGCTTGGCAGTCATCATTCCACTCAACTGGTGAGTCCTTTCTCAGTAGCTTGAAGATTGGTGCACATATCGGAGTTAACTGTATAATGAACTGGCTGATGTACTAGATTATGCTTAAAAAGCCTTTGGCTTCCTTCTCTGTAGATGGTGATGGCATTTCTGTGATGGCCTTGATCTTGGTCGGGTCGACCTCGATGCCTCTCCTACTGACGATGAACCCTAATAGTTTTCCTGACATAGCACCAAATGTGCACTTTTATGGATTCAGACGTAGTCGGTACTTCCTTAGTCTTTCGAACAGTATCTGAAGGTTTACCAGATGGTCGCTTCGCTCTGGTGATTTAGCTATCATGTCGTCTACATACACTTCAATCTCTCTGTGCATCATGTCGTGAAATAGTGCAGTCATAGCTCTCTGGTACATTGCATCGGCATTCTTCAGCCCAAATGGCATGACTCGATAGTAAAAGGTTCCCTAAGGGGTAATGAACGCTGTCTTCTCGCGATCAACCTCTGCCATTTTAATCTGATTGTAACTCGAGAACCCGTCCATAAACGAGAGCATTTCGTGCTTAGCAGTGCTATCGACCAAGATATCGATGTGGGGTAATGGAAAGTAATCCTTAGGGCTCGCCCTGTTGAGATTTCAGAAATCAATGCACATTCGAACCTTTCCATCCTTCTTTGGTACGGGGACGATATTGGCCAGTCACTGGGGGTACTTCGATACCATGAGGAAACTCGCGTCATACTGCTTAATGACCTCATCCTTTACCTTCAACATCTACTCTGGTCGGAGACGTCTCAGCTTCTGTTTAACCGGCTTGCAATCAGGGTAGAGTGGCAACTCATGCTCAACCAGATCGGTATCCAACCCAGGCATGTCTTCATACGACCATGCGAAGACGACTTGGTATGACCAAAGGAAGTCTATCATACCTTTCCTCTCCACAGGGGATAGTGATGTTCCGATTTTGGTAATTCTAGGGGCCTCTCTGGTGCCCAAATTAACATCCTCCATCTCTTCGACGATCGGGGTAGGGCCATGCTAAAAATTGGCAAATTGTTTGAGGAGCTCATTTGGGAGCTCATCGGTTTGACCTTTCTCGTCCAAACTCATGACTCCTACCTCTTCTTGTATTTCTACAGGAAAGGAGTCGGCTTCACGTGGGACGGGTATCACGACATCAATTTTAATTTTATTGGGAATTTTAAAGGACAATATTTTTCGAATTGGTATTTTTTCTATTTTTATGGATTTTTGCATTTTTTTGGAGGGAAGCCCCTGGCGAGGTGGATCTCTATATATACAGGGTAGAGTGGTCCAGAGGCTAACCTCACTTTTTACAGGTTGTTTTTTTTTGGAGAGTCGATACCATTTTCACGGTATTTGGCGGCTCCCATGACTTGGGGTAAGGATGCCCAGTTACTAACCTGCGAGGCTTGGCCTTTACCTCTTTAGTTGGAAGCGGCATCGATAGGCTCTTGCAGTTCCTCCCTCAGCATGTTCACAGAGGGATCCTCTGGGACCCTGTCCTCCATGGTTAGGATGGGCCCCGAGTGGCTGGCGCCGGAGTGATGGGTGAACCAGGGGACTTCTTCCTCAAATAAGGAAAGGGCGGCTAAGTCCATCTCGAAGTCTGGGGGGATGATGTAGGGATTGGTGGGGTGGATTGGAGTAGGCTTACGTGGGGTTACCCTCGTCTCCCCATTCAGATCAATTTTCACTGCCCCGACGCTCACAAAGGTTTCACAGATGTGGGGTCGGGCGGGAGGCTCTTCTTCCAGGTCAATTCCCCTGGCCCTGGCGACTGCTGCGGCCCTTATCTTCTCTTTGGCCTCTCTGACTTCTTTTTCGTCGGGCTTGTAGCCTAGGCCAAATCTGGTTTGCTGCCCCTTGGCCCTAACGAGGTCTCTTCTTCGTTGAAGGCGTGGGCCCAAGCCTTTCCCCTTTTGGTGGCCCCATTTGTGGAGCATGAGCACTGTCGCATCCATTCCTACCCCAATTTTGGCATCGGTTTTCTCAGGTGACTCAAGGGTGATGGTTGAAAATTCATACTCAAATCGATGAAAATCGGTGTCATCTGTTGTGTGTGGCATGTCCAACACTTTCGGATTTTCAATGTGTAGAGCACTCCGCTCCCTGTCTTCTCTGCTCTCACCCAAAATGGTAATGATCTTTCCCTTTAAAATAAATAAGAGCTTTTGGTGTAGAGTCGATGGCATTGCTCCGAGCTTATGTATCCATGGCCGGCCCAACAGTAGATTGAACGTAGACTTAATGTCCATCACCTGAAAGGGGGTGGTGAAGGTTTGCGGCCCAAGGATCAGGTCGAGGTCTACTTCTCCTATAATTTCTCTTCTGGTGTTGTCGAATCCCCTGGCGCTTGATATGGATGGCCGGAAGGTGTCGGGGTTCACACCAATTTTGATTGTCGTCCTTAGAGGGCATACGTTTAGTGCCGACCCGTTGTCTATTAAGACCAACGGCACCACCAGGTTTCCTACTTCCACTGTTATATTCAAGGGCTTAGAGTGGTCATTCCCCTCGATCGGTAGGTCTGCATCAGTGAATGAGATGGCATTTGGGGCCAACACTTGCCCTATTATTTCTCCTACTTCATCTGGAGTTACGTGGGTGGAGACGTGTGCGTCCTTGAGTGCTCCCATTAAGACTTGGAAGTGTAGCGGGGACGTGATTAATAAATTCCACATAGTAATATGCGCAGGTGCTCTCTTGAGCTGTGTCTCCAGTATGTGTTCTCTGGCCATTTTTTCAAAGAGATTCCCTGCGGCTTATTCTTTCTTCTTCTCTTCTCTCGACGGATTCGATGCCTCGGTGTAAATGCCTAACAGTAACAAATTCAACAGCCTCCTCTTGGTTGCAAGTAGCATTCATGTTCGTCTGTTCATAGCTTAACAGCACCTGATAAAGGTTATAGGCAGTTTTCGCGATGAGGAAAGGGGTGTATGGTAGTTCTGAGGAGGATTGGGTTGGACACACCAGTTTCTCAGGTCCCACCAGGTTGACTCCAATAGGGGGCGAAATGGCAGTGGCGGGAGTTGGCAAGGTTGGATTTGTCGGTGCGGAGGGGGCTTGTACAGGTATTACCTGGGCTTGGTAAGACCAGTGGTGATTGGGAGCGGGTGGTAAGGGGATTGGGTGAAGGGTTGCTTGCTTGGGTGGTGGTGGAGTTGGATTGGGGCCAAAATAACGAAGGGATGGTGGGAGTGTGACTGAGATGGAGGGATGGGGAGACGTCTGAGGTGAGGGTGGAGCGGGGTGATGGGGATATGAAAGGTTTGTATAGGGGGTGGCATGGTGGGGTGATGATGGGTTTGTGGATAAAATGGGGTAGATTGGGGATGATGGAGTTGTGCATGATGCGGGGTGATTTGGGGATGGAGGAGTAGTGTATTGGGTGGAGATATTTGGGGGTGTGTATGGGGTAGGATAATATGGGAATGGCAGAGTTATGTATGGTATGGGATGATTCGGGTATGACGGGGAGGTGTATGGGGTAAATTGGGCGTGGGGTGGATATGTGTATGATTGCAGTGGGGGTGCGCCCATTTGGATTTGATAGGTGGGAGCGGGAGTAGAAAAATATTGCCCTAAATCTAAGGGCTCCTCTTGGTATGTCGGCACGGGGAAATAATTAGCCAAATACAACGGCTCGATACTCCCAACGAATGGTTCTCCTTCATTCATCCTGGGGAATAAAAACTCCTCTTGATTACTGATATAATCTGAGGGGTCAAACTCTTCTTCCTCCTCCGCTATCTAATGGATGTTAGGCCTGGGGCCTCCTAGGTGCGGTGGCAGAGGGGCTTGATGGATGTTCTGGTTCTGCCCTTGAGGAATCGGTGGGGGAATAATTTTTCCTGCCTCTATTAAATCTTGGATCGCGTGCTTCAGGGGGAAGCACCAGTCCGTAGGGTGACCCGGTCCCTGGTGGAAATTGCAATGTAGATTCGGGTCATAGTTTCTTGGGATGGGATGGGGTGGTGGGCGAGGCTGGAGCAGATTGACCAGTGCTTTCTGTAACAATACTAGCAGTAAGACACTTAAAGATTACCCCAATGGAGTGAACACTCGTTCAAATCGTGCTTTCATCTGCTCCTGGGTAAACGGGGCTCTTGGTCAGTTGTTTGGCCTTGGTGCTTGCTCGAAACGGGCTGGGGGTGGTTGTGTGACCTGGAGCTGTATCGGGGGAGCATTGGTATTGGCCTGCGGGTAAACAATGTTCTGTACCTCTGTCCCTAGTCTCCTTTCAATTCTTGGTTCGACAGCTTTTCGAACCTCAGTGGCCCCGCTGGCCACATTTCTCCCGAGCTTGCCTTCTCTAATGGCATCTTCGCAACGGTTGACATTTCTTACCAAATCATCAAAACTATACTGTTGCTGATATACTAAAAAATCTGCGATGACCGGGAGGGCTCCCTTGGTTATCAATTCAATCTGTTCATCATCGAGAATCCGGTGAGTTACCTGAGCGGCCAATGCTCTCCACCTTCCCAAGTAAGCACTGAAAGTTTCATCATGTCTTTGCTTTAAACGGGCCAAATTTGACTTCCTTGGCTCTATGTCCATGTTATAGACATATTGTTCTTGAAATAAGCGTGTCAGATCTTTCCAATTTTTTATCATGGACGGTTCCAAGGATGTGAACCATCTTAGAGCTAAGCCCGTTAGACTCTTTTGGAACACTTTGATGAGGAGTCGTTCATCTTCGCCATACTGGCACATATCCCCACAGTAAGATTTTAAGTGGGCAATGGGGTTGCCAGTGCCATTATACTTATCAAATGATGGCATCTTGAATTTTGTATGTGGGAGGACATCGAGAATGTATATAAGTCTAAAAGTCTTGAATGCGCTTCTACTCCTCCCATCTTCATCAGCTGCTTCTGTATTCTGTCTATTTGTTCTTTCAACTATTCTTGTTCTTTTGAGACCGTAGCGGGCACTGCTTCCCCGTAATTTTGCTCAACCCTAGGTGTGATGATGGTGGGCCCGGGAGGGTTGAAGCGGCAACTCCTCCACTATTGTGGATCTCATCCTCCTCGTACTGTTGTTCATGGTATTGGTGAGGGGCGAGGTCTGCTATTTGGACTTGGGGGGTGAGGGGTTGGATGACCTGGTGGGCCCATAAGGTTTGTAGGGGATGGGAAGGGATGAATGGATGGGTGGTTTATGGATGAATGATGTGCTGAGCCGGGTGCACATTCTGGGGGTGATGGGGGTGTGGTTGATGTGGCGGGATGTTGTGGGTTTGAAGAATGGGATGGATTGGATTTTCTGTTGGAGGCAGGATGGGGGCGTAAGGGGTATAAGTGAATGAAGGGTACTGGTGGGGGGATATGGGGTTAGTGAATGGGCCTTGATGAGTGTGGGTGGATGGGCCTTGGGTTTGATGGGCTTGGGCTTGATGATGTTGGAAGGCTTGGGTTGATGGGCCTTGGGCCTAGGTTTGGGGGATAGTATGACTTTGGGCTAGTGGGCCTTATTGGGTTTGGGCTAATGGGCAATGAGGGAGTCAGGTTTGGGTCCATGGGCCCTGGGCTTGGGCTTGGGCTGGATAGGTTTGGGTCCAAGGGCCCTGGGGGGCTTGGGCCTGGGTTTGATGGGTTTGGGCCCATGGGCTTTGAGGGTTTTGGGCCTGGACCTGGGCCTAATGGGCTTGGGTCCATGGGCATTGAGGGTTTTAGGCTTGGGTCTGATGGGCTTGGGCCCATGGGTTTTGAGGGTTTTGGGCCTGGGCTTGGGTCCATGGGCTTTGAGGATTTTGGGCCTGGGTCTGATGGGTTTGGGCTTGGGCCCATGGCTCTAAAGGTGTTTGGGCTAGGGCCCATGGATTTGTGTGGGTTTGGGCCTGGAGTTGAGGTGGGGGATTTTGGGAGGTATGGACGATGGGTGGTTGGGCATGGCTAGGAGGGAATGGGGTATGGAGGTTTTAGAGATTTGGATGCGGGGTTTGGGATGTAGGGTTCCGAGAAGCAGCCCACAGGGTGTACATCGCTCTCATGTCCTCCATTAAGGGCACGAATTCAGGTGTGAGATTGGGGGGTGATGGCACACTCAAGGATGGAGGAGGTTGGGATGAATTGGACGTGACCTGGGTATGGGGGTATGGATGATTGTGCTTGGGGGGTATGGATGTATGGCTATGGAAGATGGTGGGTTATTGGTCACATCCTGGGAAAAGTTGGGCATGACCTGGGTAAATGGTGGGGTATGTCGGGATGTGGATGGGTCATGTGGTGGGAATGGTATGTAGGATGTAGGGGGCATGGATGATGAGATGGATGGAACGTGGGAAGTAGGCGGGGGATGGGGCTCCCTATGGGGTCTTTGGGAGTATGGGGGTGCCGTAAGGGTGCATGGATGGGAAATGGGGATATATGGGTCAGTTGGGAAATGAGGGGTTTTAGTAGGGGATGAAAAGGGGGTATGTTGGGAGAACGTAAGGGAGGGGGGTGGGGTGGATGTGAATACGGGTGCCCCAAATGGACCCGTGATATCGAACCGGGTTTTGGCGAAGGTGTCGGAGATCAGGTCTTCTCCGATATGAGAATGGGATGGGGATGACGGCGGGGATGTATCGGCTCTGGACATGATTCGCTGACGAGTGTTGTATCGATGTCTCAGATAGACCTTTGAGAGTACTAAATAACCCTAAGGCTATAACCTGTTGTTGAGAACTAGAAAATACCATTTTCCAGCCCTTAACCTGAGTCTTGATAGACCTTTGAGAGTACTAAATAAGTCTTTTAGCGTTTGTTTTACAGCTAACAATGAAGGCAGGCCTAACCCTGAAAGCAGCTTAAAAGTGCCAAAAAGATGATGACTCATGCTAATCTAGGGAAAGAAGGAGAAGGAACAACCTCACTGGCTGTCAAAATGCCTAAACTAAAGAGGACAAAGGCCTGGTTTCAACCTGGAAAGAGGTTTGGAGCTATTCGAACAGAAGAATGCATAACAGAATGCTTTTCGAAAAGAACCTGAACTTTTTGAAAAGAACCTGAACTTTGCGAAAAGAACTAAAAGCTCCAAGCTTAGTTTTCGAAGAGCACCTGAACTCTTCGAAAGGATTCCTGACCTATTCGAAAAGAAGAGAACTCCTTGTGAACAGCACCAGAACTGTGCAAAAAGAGCTTCAGAAGTCACAGTACCTTGCAAAAAGTTCTCCAAATAGTGTAAAATGATATCCTGAAGATTCCCAGCATCTGCAAGGGCAATTCAGTAATCTCTTCACGCGCCCCAATGGATTTAAAAACCCAGGGACATTCTGAAAGATTCTGAGCACGAACCAAAGGCATATTCCACCCCATGTGAACACCTAAAGATGAAATTACTTGGCGAGAACTTTTAGAAGCTCAAACAGATTTTTGAATTACATAACAGAATTGATGCTTCTGTCACCTGACTGGCTGAACCAGATCAAGCAGTTCTGATTGGCCAAAACAAATCTGGATCCTTGTGCTCGACTCCTATTGGTTGATACAGATCTAACCAATTCTGATTGGTTGATACACATCTGAGCTGGACTTGGGGAAAACTATAAATAGACGATCCATTTGCCCTATTTGGGCATCCAGATTTTGAGTTTCATTTCTATTGCCCCATTTCCATTTTAGATAGCTTGTCTAAAACTTCTGTAATAGCCTAGCTTTTATTTGTAATTGAGAACTGTGAGATATTTCTATAATTCAAGTGAGAATTGTATTCAAGACTACAAATCCGAGAGCTGTTTAAGCTGTGCTCTGTAATTGTAATGGTGAATTTGAAAAGGTTGCTGTGAACAGTACATTCTCAATCGGATTCATGTTGAGGGTTCCCTGTGATCTCCTTATTCATTAGATTCCTTTAGATTTACTATTTTTAAAGCAATTTCCCTTAATTCATTGTCCCTGTGAGAATCTGTGTTTGTAACCTGATTTCTCACAGCATTTGTAGTGGTGTTTTTTGTTCTTAATCAAGGATTCGGATTGAAGACTATTAGATGATCTGTGTCCATTGAAGTGGACAGACCATAGCCATAAGTTCAACTCAATTCTAATCCTTGAGTTGGATTACTTTCTCTTGCATCTGTGTTGGTAGCCAGATGAAGATTGGATAATATCTCATGTGTTTTACATTTATTCTCAATCTGCAATCAAGTACTAAGTCAAAGTTAGATATTATTTCTCCATTCTTATTAATTTACATCAAATCTCCCCAACTCGGATCTGGATCATTTAGGTTAATTTTTACTTTCATGATTTAGTTAATGTGACAAATTCAACCTCCCATCATATGTGCTTTGTAGATAGGATCAGAGGTCAAATTGGGTGGCTCAGATATGGAGGTTTATCTTACATTTTAAATCAATTCCTTGTGGACGATCTTTTACTCACATTTAAAACTTGCTACAATTGGCCCTGATCTTACAGGCTAATTAACTTCTCTC
This sequence comes from Chloranthus sessilifolius, assembly GCA_021018995.1. Taxonomy (NCBI): domain Eukaryota; kingdom Viridiplantae; phylum Streptophyta; class Magnoliopsida; order Chloranthales; family Chloranthaceae; genus Chloranthus; species Chloranthus sessilifolius. The sequence continues at coordinate 50,229,511 of CM037596.1, forward strand.
TGTGCTGATATTTCTTTATTCTTTTTAGTTTTCCAAATTCAGTATAATTCATCATTCGCAAATCTGTTTTCAAAACACAAATAAATCATGCACACTTAGAACATCAACAAGTTTTTGGCGCTGTTGCCGAGGAATAGATTTTAAAATCGGTAGACCTAAGTTTTTTTTTTATTATTATTACATCAGTGCTAACTGTTCTATTGTTTAAATCTGTGCAGTTATTCCTATACATTTGAGCATGGAATCTACTTTGAAAGGAATACTGAAGGTTTGCTTTGACTCTATGTTTCTGTGTTGTATGTTTGGTAGGAGGACTCTCAATCCTGAGATTGTCCCTCTGAATTTAGAAGTTGAAAGGCTATTAAGAACCAGACAAGCATCACAGAATTTTGCTGAGACTGCTACTATGGATGAGCAACCTAGACTTTTGAGGGATTACTTTGCACCTGGTGCATATAATTCCCCATTTTATATTCAATTTCCTACTATTGAAGGAAATTATGAGATTAAATCATCAACTATCCAGATGCTTCCTTCCTTCCATGGTTTGAGTAAGGAAGATCCATACAAGCATGTGGATGAATTTTTGTCTCTTTGTACAACATTCAACATAGCTGGACTGGGTCCAGAGGCAACCAAGCTTAGGCACTTTCCTTTTTCATTAAAGGACAAAGCTAGAGCATGGCTGTCCATGTTGCCACCAAACAGCATTACTTCTTAGAAGGATTTACAATGTCAATTTTTAGCCAAATACTTCCCTATGTCTAAGACCAGCCAGTTGAGGGAAAATATTGTTTCCTTCTCACAACACTCAACTGAAAATTTTTTCATGAAGCATGGGAAAGGTTTAAGGAACTTTTAAGGCAATGTCCTCATCATCAAATTCCCCGATGGCAGCTTGTTCAAAGCTTCTATCAGGGAATTGATCAAAAGGGCAAGAATATGGTAGATGCTTCCTGTGGAGGCACCTATTTGCAAAAAACAGTTGAGGAGGTCTGGGACCTATTTGAAGTGATTGGTGAAAATTTAACTCAACAGGAATCTTTATCAAGAGACATTGAGAATCCTGCTCGGTTGAACAATCAGCAGACCACCAAAGGAAAGATCTATGAGGTGAATGAGTTGGAAAGGAAAATGGATAATCTAACCACAAAGTTTGATAGATTGATTGACTCACTTAAAAATTCAATGGTTGCAAGAGTAGATGAGGCATGTCTAATATGACAGTCCCCTACTCTTTCACATGATCAATGTCCAGCTGCACCACAGTTCCCAGATCTAGTGGTGGAGCAAGCTCATGCTGCCCAATCGTTCGGACAGATGCAATCAAATGAATATGCATGGAGAGGGCACCCCAATTTAAGGTGGAGCCAGAGAAATTATCAATCACAACAGCAGCAGCAACCAAAGAACCAAATACCTTTCAAAACTGCTCAGCCTTACCAGCAGAATTTTTATACCAAGCCAAATTTTCAGCAGCCCATTCCACAACAGATGGCACAACCTGTGTAGCAATCTGCTCTAGTTCAAACCCCTTCCAGATCCCCTTCTTTTGAAGACCAAGTTCTAACTTTACTCCAGAATTTAGGGTCTTTAACCCAGACTGTAAACTTTCACAGTCAGAGCATAAAGAAGATTGAAGAAACATTGTGTCAACTTTCAAATACTTTGGCCAAAAGAGAGGAAGGTAGGTTACCCAGCCAACCCTTGAACAATCCTAAAGGACAGTTCATGGTTGGAGATGCCTTTGTTTCACATGAAGAAGTAAAAGCTATCACTACTTTGAGAAGTGGAAGAATTGTAAATAACAATGTGAATCCTGAAAAAGAAGAAAAAAAAATTGAGGAAATTGCTAAAGAAATGCAGCAGGAGCAGCATGATGTTAGCATTGGGGGTACTAATGTACCTCAGAAAAATAAAAAAAATCAAAAAGTCAAAAATCAAAAAAATTCTGGTGATGATTCTAAAGCTATAAATGAAGGATTAGTTCCTCATTTTCCATTTCCCCATGCCATGAAATCTGCTTCCCCTTTTGATAAAGGGAATACAAAAATAGATGAAATGATGGAGACTTTTAAGCAAGTCAAGATAAAGCTACTTGTACTTGATGCAATCAAACAAGTCCCAGCATATGCAAAATTGTTTTAAAATATTTGCATTCACAAAAGACAATCTAAGATACAGTTATCCAAGAAGGTCTTTACTGTCGAAAGAGTTAAGTAGGTTTTGTCCATTACCTCACCTCCTAAACTTCAAGATCCTGGAATCCCCACAATCCCTTGCATTATTGGGGAACATACCATTGAAAAGGCTTTATTAGATTTGGGTGCTAGTGTCAACCTGCTTCCATATTCTGTATATGAGAAACTAGGTTTGGGAGAGTTAAAACCCACTCATGTGGTGTTACAACTAGCAGACAGATCTAAAAGAAAGCCAGTTGAGATGATTGAGGATGTATTGGTAGGGGTAGATATGTTTTTCTACCCTACTGATTTTTTGGTATTGGACATGGAACCTACAAAAAGCAGAACTTCCATCCCTGTCATTTTGGGGAGACCATTCCTGGCTACAGCCAATGCTTGCATCCAATACAGATTTGGTGTTATGGAAGTGTCTTTTAGAAATATGAAGGTAAAGTTAAATGTCTACAATGCAGTTACACAGCCTCAATTCAGTTCTGAGGAATGCTTTCTTGTTGATTTGTTGGATGAACTGGTAGAAGAAACTTTACCACAGTTTTTGCAGTGTGAAGATTTAACCACAGATTTTAAAGATGCTTGGAGAAATGTTGTGGAAGAAACAGTTTGTACCTCAAAGTCTGAGGAAGTTAATGCTGTGCCAGGAACTCATGATCAATCAGCAAGGTGTTCTTCATGGAAACCTGCTATTCTCCCCCTTCCACAAACAACCAAGGTACCTTTGTTACCTTCTTTTCTTAGCTCACCTGATGTAGAGCTGAAACAGTTGCCAAAAAATTTGAAATATGTTTTTTTAGGAGACCATAAAACATTGCCTGTGATTATTTCTTCTTCCCTCACTGAAGAGCAGGAGGAAGAGCTGTTGAGTGTATTGAAACAGCATAAGAGGGCAATTGGTTGGACTATTGCTGATTTGGGAGAAATCAGTCCAGTTGTTTGCATGCATAAAATTCTCTTAGAAGAAGATGTAAAGCCTTCTAGAGAAATGCAAAGGAGGCTGAATCCTCATATGCAAGAAGTGGTCATGAAGGATGTTGTTAAGTTGTTGGATGCAGGGGTCATTTACCCCATCTCAGATTCAGCTTGGGTGGCACCTACACAGGTGGTACCTAAGAAATCAGGGATTACTGTGGTAACCTCAGATTCTGGTGAACTTATTTCAACCAGACAAACAACTGGTTGGAGGGTCTGTATTTATTACAGAAAGCTAAACACAATGACCAGAAAGGACCATTTTCCTCTTCCATTCATTGATTAGATTTTAGATAAGTTAGCAAGAAAAGCTTATTACTGTTTTCTTGATGGTTACTCTGGTTACAACCAGATTCCTGTGTATCCACAAGATCAAGAAAAGACCACATTCAGTTGCCCCTTTGGCACTTTTGCCTATAGGAGGATGCCTTTTGGTCTCTGTAATGCTCCTGCTACCTTTCAAAGATGTATGTATTTCATTTTCTCTGATATGATTGACCAATTTATGGAGATTTTTATGGATGATTTTTCAATATATGGAGATAGTTTTGCCCAGCATTTACATCATCTCAGCTTGGTGTTACAGAGATGTGAGGAAACCAATTTAGTTTTGAGCTAGGAGAAGAGCCATTTCATGGTCACCCAAGGCATTGTCCTTGGCCATGTTCTCTCCCACAAGGGCATTGAGGTGGACAGAGCAAAAATTGATTTAATTACACATTTGCCTCCTCCCAAAACTGTTAAATCAATCAGAAGTTTTCTGGGGCATGCTGGATTTTATAGGAGGTTCATTAAGGACTTCAGTAAAATATCCAGGCCTCTTTGCCCTTTACTGTGCCAAGATGTTCCTTTTGTTTTCAATAATGAATGCCTGAAGGCATTTGAATTCTTAAAAAATTGTTTGATTTCAGCTCCAATATTACAGTCTCCAGATTATTCACTGCCTTTTGAGCTAATGTGTGATGCATCAGATTATGCTTTGGGAGCTGTTCTAGGGCAGAGAAAGGATAAGCTGCCTCATGTCATAGCTTATGCCAGTAGATCAATGATTGATGCACAACTCAATTACACAACAACTGAGAAGGAGCTGCTGGCAATTGTTTTTGCTTTGGAGAAATTCAGGTCATATGTTTTGGGTTCACAAATTGTGGTGTTCACTGACCACTCAGCCCTGAAATACCTTCTGTCTAAGAAGGATACCAAACCAAGATTAATCAGGTGGATCCTCCTATTATAGGAGTTTGATTTACAGATTAAAGACAAAAAGGGTGTGGAAAATATGGTGGCAGATCACCTGTCTAGAATTCTAACTGCTGAGATTGATAGGTTGCCTATCAATGAATCTTTCCCTGATGAGCAACTTTTTGCTATCAGTGTACACACCCCTTGGTTTGCAAATATAGTCAACTTTTTGGCTACTGGAAGGACCCCTCAACACTGGAATAAAATGAATAAAGATCTTTTCTTCTCAAAGGTTAAACATTTTATTTGGGAGGATCCTTACCTGTTCAAGATTTGTGCAGACCAAATAATTAGAAGATGTGTCCCTGAAGAAGACTTTCATAGCATACTTTCCATGTGTCATGAACAGGCCAGTGGAGGTCATTTTAGTGGAAACAAAACTGCTGCAAAAGTTTTGCAGTGTGGATTTTATTGGCCCACACTTTTCAAAGATGCACTGCAGCACTGTAAGTCTTGTCAGAACTGCCAGAGATTGGGCAGCATTTCCAAGAGAAATTCAATGCCTTTACAGCCCATTTTGGTAGTTTAATTGTTTGATATTTGGGGGATAGATTATATGGGACCTTTTCCTCCCTAAAATGGTTTTAATTTCATCTTGGTAGCTGTGGATTATGTATCCAAATGGGTTGAAGCCACAGCCACTAAAACCAATAACCATAGAGTTGTCCTGAAATTCTTAAAGGATAACATCTTTTCCAGGTTTGGTTCCCCCATAGCCATTATCAGTGATGGGGGAAGCCATTTTTGTAACAAGAATTTTGAAGTTCTATTGAAAAAGTACTCTGTCACTCACAGAGTAGCTACTCCATATCATCCACAAACCAGTGGACAGGTGGAGATTTTCAACAGAGAACTCAAACATATACTGGAAAAGACTATGAAGAAGGACAGAAAAGATTGGTCCCTTAAACTGAATGATGCATTGTGGGCATATAGGACAGCCTATAAAACCCCAATTGGCATGTCCCCATTCAGATTTGTCTATGGTAAAGCATGCCATTTACCAGTGGAGTTAGAATATAAGGCCTTTTGGGCTATTAAAACTTTGAACATGGATCTTACTACTGCTGGTAATCACAGGAAACTACAGCTTGCTGAGTTGGAGGAGCTGAGAATGGATGCATACACCAATGCATGATCTTATGAAGGAAAAGTTAAGGCTTTCTATGACAAAAATCTGCTGAGAAAAGAGTTCATAGTTGGCTCTAAGGTATGGCTATTCAACTCAAAACTTAAGTTTTTTTCTGGAAAGCTGAGATCCAGGTGGGAAGGGCCATATACTGTCATTCAAGCATCTCCTTCTGGGGCTGTTGAAATTATGGACCCAAGTGATGGGAGAATCTTGAAAGTAAATGGTCAGAGGCTCAAACCATGCATTGAAAATACCCTGGAGCCTGTGCTGACTATCTATCATCAAGAGCCTCCACAAATCTGATGATAGACAACTGTATCATATGTATTTTACTTGTGTTTGTTTTGTAGTTTTTGCATAGTTTATTTCTCTCTATTTTTGTCATGTTTTACACTCAATTCGAGAGGTTTACAATATGTGAAAAATCAATTCGCAAAGAAAAAAATTCATTTCGAAAAGTTTAATTTCCTTTTTGAAAAGGATCTGGACCTGTAACTAACTGCTCAAAAAGAATGATTATCTTTTCAAAAAGTTTGTTCTGAAGCCTTTTGCTTTTTGAAAAGTTGTTTCTGAAGCCATTTGGTTTTCGAATGGTACTGATGCCATTCTCCTTTGCCAAAAGGACTGTTTTGAACTTTTCAAAGACTTCAAAGATGCTTTGCAAAAATCTTTTTGAGCATATTTAAACCCTTTCGAAGCAAGGGTTTCATATTCGAAAGCCTTCCCAGAGTGTCCTGTTTCACAGAAAACCCATTTTCCTTCCATCCCTGCGTGCTTTTAGACTTCAGATTCAATTTCTTTCATATTAGTTCCACTGATTAAGCTTGAAGAGAGGGACCCTTTGCTTCTAATTCTGGTGGATTTAATCAAGCGATCAAAGATTTCAAGCAAAACCCTAGATTTCGGTATTTTTCTTTGCATATCCTCTATTTGTGTTTTGCAAAGTTGATTTCTATGTCAGCATACATTGTGTGAGATTCAAGCAAAGTTTTAAAATTGGGAAAGCTGAAAAATCGCTGGCTGCAATGTTCCCTAAGTCTTCTGCTAAGAAAATTAGCAAACCCTCCACAAAAGGAAAAGCCAAAACCTCAGCCAAGAGGAAACTGTCGATGGATAAAGCTGATAAAATTGAGAAAGGGAAGAAGGTTAGACATGAGGATCCCATCCCAGCATCTGACCCTAGTCCTGAGCCTGAGCTTCTTCCTCTTCCTATGCATTTGGTACTGCCAAACCCTTTCATTGAAGCTCAGAAGCTGATCCCAGAGCTTATTATTGATGAAACCATTTTCTTAAACAAACCTGAATGTAAACTATCCTTGAACTACATCAGGGATGCTTCACTGAGCAATATCCTAACCCCTCTTCCAGAGAAAATCTATCCACGAATGGTGAGATTATGGTACCAAAACATGGTAAAAGTGACGGAGATGGATGCTAATGTCCCTACTCTTGTAATTTTCATTGATGATTGCGATTTAATAGTCACTTATGAAGACATTGGAAATGCCTTGGGAATACCATTTCAACATGATCCGGTGGCCTTTGGTGCACTGAGCCCAAGGCATAGTTGGAACTAGGCAGTCCATCATGAGGAGAGACTTAACACCTCAATTTTTGCTGATGGATTCTATTTTGAGGGGATGTTTTTATGTCACTGGGCACAGCCAGGAAAGAAGAACACCCATTTTGGAGGCCCTCTTTCAGTTCTCTAAGGGGCAATTCTTCAATGCCCCTATGCTAATTTTTGAAGCCATGGCTAACATCAGTGCCAAGATGAAGAAGGAGCAGAAAATAGCTGGAATACCATTTGGTAGGCTGATCACAGCCCTACTAAGAGCCAAATTTGACATTGATGAGCAAGAGCCATTTGAGATTGTCTCTCCTCACGCTTTTGGGAAGAGGGCTTGGACTACAAGCCAAGCCATGTTGAATAGAATGAGGGAACAGGTTGAGCCAGCCCAAGAACCTGCTATACCTACACCAGCCCCTACAGCTGCCATTGAACCTGCTATACTAGACCCTGAGGTGATCAGCTCTTTAGCTGCACCTATTTCACTTGCAGCTGACATTGAACAAGCTGTCATTACTGAGGTGACCAGCTCTTCAGCTGCACCCATTGTTGAAGAGGCCATCATCTTACCCACTTCACCTAGCACAACTCCTATTCCTTCACCCGTTCCAGCAGTCCCATCACTCATAACCACCATAATCCCAATTGCAGACTCTCCCTCTACACCAACCACTCCAGCCATACTTACACAACCAATTTCACCTAACAATATCCAAGATATGGCCACAAATTTTGTTGAACACTCTCCTAGCACTCCCCTTCTCCAAAGCTCCTCAAGTTCACCTGCTCATTCAACTCATACACCTGAAATCACTCATACCCCTGAACCTGAGATATTCACAACAGAGGCCTATTCATCTTTGATGGGATCTATCTTGGAGAATATTGGGCTTGAATCTGTACCCATACCTGATCCTCCTCATTTCACCCTGTAGACACCCAAATTCGGCCCAAGGCCCGATCAATCTGTACTTCGGGAGAGATGTACTCCTGTGCTTCTGATGGCACCCCTAGAGCCCTTAGGAACCTACCTAGACCTGTAGAAATCACCCTAAGACCTTTAGAACCATTCCCCCAATCGTTAGAAGTCACCCCAACACCCTAGAATCCCTTCCCAGACCTAACTTAAACCCTTCTGGAGGATGATGGGATGAGAGCTATAAAATTTCACACAGACCATTAGCATTGATGAGCCATATACCATTGGAAAGAGGACTTCTCCAGCTTTCCAACAAGCCAAAGATCACCCAATTTGGAGCTACGGTTCAAAAGTTATGGCCGATTGAAGTTTCACATAAAATCATAAAAATTTTGCTCAGGCGTGGATATTACATACGCCCAGCCAATTTAGCCCCAGATTAGTCAGGCGTATATATTATATACGCCTGCCTATTTTGGGGAAATTTTGGCCAGGCGTATATAATATATACGCCCAGCATAGGTGGGACCCACCACGGGCTTCATCTTCTCAAGACTCCCCTGATTTTGGAGAAATTTACTGTTCCTAAACTGTAACTGTCATCAGTAGCTCCAATTTCCTCCATCTAGTTTGACCCTTTGACCATCCCCTTGGTTGAGGTGGGTGTCTTGAGATTGGTTGCACCCCCTTTGAGCTTATTGGCAACCCTTAAGTCACCTTTGTCCTCACCCCATCATCCGCCATTAAAACTAGTTTCCCAAAACCCTAGGACCTTGAAAACCTAGAAAACCTTAGATGGGGGATTACCTAATTGCTAAACCAATTAGCTCTTAAGTAATCCCTTAACCCATCCCTTCTCTATAAATAGAGAGGCCTCCCTCTTCCTTAAGGGTTGGAAAAAATTGGAGGTTAAGGATTTGGAGCTTAAGAGAGAACCCTAGTGAGAGAAAATGCACACAATTTTCCAGAATTCCAGCATGCTTAGTTCATCCCTTTCTACCCATTTCCACCATTAGATCACTCCCTTTTGCTAAAGTCTAGCCTTTAACCTCACCGTACATTTCCTATTTTACCGAATCCTAGTGTTAGAATCCATTTCTATATCGTTTAAGCCATCGGAAGCACGCCAAAGCGAAGATCTTCCACGGTGCAACAAGGGCCCGTGAGCTCTGGCTCACCCCTCTCTTCCTCTACCTTCTTGGTGTCTCCTCCGTCCAAGGACTCAAGCCGTTACGCCGCCGAAATTTCGGTTTGGCTCAAAGCTTGATAGGACCGTATTGTCTTCGGGCAAGGGGAAACTCCGCCCTTTTTTCTTTAATTTTGGCCATAGATAGAGACCGCCACGTGCGGGTTGATCGGGTGCCTAAACCCTTCCCGATCGATAACCGAAGCCGCAACCCTAGAGCCTTTGGCAAAGACTGGTAAATCAGAGTCATATTTAGCACTTCGGTGCTCAAAATATCGATTTGAAGGTTTCCCGGGTCTCCAAAAGCTCCGGGTGGCGACTCTACATTTTCATTAAAAACGGTCGCACAGATGGCGACTCTGCTGGGGACTTCACCCTAGCGCTTCCCCTCTTGTTGGCCTTTCCTTTTATTTTGTTATTTTACTAACCATGGCTGTTTTTCATTATTTTTTATTATTTTTACTAACGTACTCACCCATACGATTCAGTCCTTTAAGTGCCTTAGCCGTTTGGCGGGCCTACTTGCGCCTTAAATTTCCGCTTTTACGATTCTTGTCATTTAAGCCGCCTTAGCCGTTTGGCGGGCCCGCTCGCATTTATTTTCACGTCATTTAAATTTCGGTCATTTACGAGCCTTAGCTGTTTGGCGGGCCTACTTGCGCACTTTATTTCGGTCATCATATTTCACCTTTGAACGCCGGCCTGTTGAGGCGGCACGGGTTTGTCATCCCCGACCCGATTTTGGACTTAATCTCACTCCCCTATAAAAGTTTGTAATTAAAAGTGAACCAACAGTATGGGGACATAATTGAATTTATTTTTGCATTTTTCGATAGTTTTCGGGGGGCTTAGGCACAGATACAATTTACCCGATTCCCAGTAAGGCGGCAGCCCTAGTGGTGATGATCCTGAAAAGAACCACCCCTTCCAGTAACTGAGAAGGCGCTTGCGCCGGAGGTATATCGGTTGGGTTGCCAATTCCGATCAAGCTGTAAAACCGGCATTGGTGAGAGCGTAGAAAACCCAAAATTCTGTCGTGTATCCCTAGGAAATGGAAAGGAGGGACCCGATAACATACACAGCAGTCCCCAGGAGCATTTCTCCTAAGAAACCAGTTCAAAGACCCACATTTGGGCTTGCTGTCCACTGTCAAAATATAATTGACAGAACCTTTTGCCCGGCTTATATAATATATACGCCCAGCAAAAAAGCCTCAGATTTACACAGGCGTATATAATATATACGCCTGACCAAAATCATTTAAGCGCATATATAATATATCGTCACCAAATCTATATACTTTTAGTCGAAGGCAGATATAATATATACGCCCAGTATATACTGGGCTGCAGCAACCCGACCTGAGGCCCAATCCACCACCCCAATTCCCCGAGTAGCGGTATTAGTGTCCGCGGTAGCCTCCCACATTCTCTAACACCCAATATGCCCCCGCCCAGTCAAAAGAAGGCGACTTCTCATTGATTTTCTCCGGGGGATCGGGTCATTTGCTTGGATTCCCTCGCCTTCAATAGAACGAAAGGGTTCACTTTCGCTTCTTTCGAAGTGTGTCGGATCCCGCCGTGTGACCTACTAAAGGTACATATATCACTCGAAACGGGAGTTGACCCTGGGCACCAGGTCATCATTCATCTAAGTAGAGGGGAGTTAATTGCAATTTGAAAAAAAGAGAAAGAAAATCCTCATCTTCAAAAAAAAAAAAAAATCCACCTTCAAAAAAAAAAAATCAATCAATCAAAATCAAAAATCAAAATTCACTTTTCAAAAACAAAAAAGTAATAATAAAATCATCATCATTTTCCAAAATCCAAAAAAAAAATACACAAAGAAAAACAATAAAACATATACCTTGGTGTGACCGTCACTACGGTGACCTCAAACCCGGCTCGTAGGAGAAGAACCAGGAAGGTATTCGGCCCTTATCCGCGACATCAATACAACACTCGTCAGCGAATCATGTCAAAAGCCGATACATCCCCACCGTCATCCCCATCCCATTCCCATATAGGAGAAGACCCGATCTCCGACACCTTCACCCAAACCAGGTTCGATATCACGGGCCCATTTGGGGCGCCCATGTTCACCCCCACCACATCCCCTTCCCTTACATTCTCCCAACGTACCCCTTTTTCATCCCCTACTGAAACCCCTCATTTCCCAACCGATCCCTACATCCCCATTTCCCATCCAAACACCCTTACCGCATCCCCATACTTCCAAAGACCCCCTAGGGAGTCCCATCCCCCGCCTACTTCCCACGTTCCATCCCTCTCATCACCCATGCCCCCAACATCCTACATCCCATCCACCCCATCTCACGTACCATTCCCACCACATGGCCCATCCACATCCCAACATACCCCCCCAAATTACCTGGGTCATGCCCAATTTCTCCCAACCACCTCCATCCTTAAGTGATCCATCACCCCCCAATCTCACACCTGAATCCATGCCCTCGAAGGAGGACATGAGAACGATGTACGCTCTATGGGCTGCTTCTCGCAACCCTACCTCTCAAATCCCGCATCCAAATTTCCAAAACCTCCATACCCCATTCCCTCCTAACCATGCTCAACCACCCATCATCCATACCTCCCAAAATCCCCCACCTCAATTCCAGACCTAAACCCACACAAACCCATGGGCCCAGGCCCAAAACCCTCAAAACCCATGGGCCCAAGCCCATCAGGCCCAGGCCTCAGCCCAAAATCCTACAAACCCATGGGCCCAAGCCCAAACCCATCAGAGCCAGGCCCAGGCCCAGGCCCAGAACCCTCAGAACCCGTGGGCACAAGCCCAAGCCCATCAGGCCCAGGCCCAAGACCCTCAAAACCCACGGGCCCAAGCCCATGCCTATCAGACCCAGGCCCAGGCCCAGAATCCCCAAGGCCCATGGACCCAAACCCATCAAGCTCAAATCCAGGCCCAAAACCCTCATAACCCATGGGCCCAAGCCCAAGCCCACCAGACCCAGGCCCAAGTCCAAGCCCCCCAGGGCCCATGGACCCAAACCTACCAAACTCAAACCCAGGGCCCATGGACCCAAACCCAGCCCCCTCATGCCCCAGTAGCCCAAACTCAACAAAGTCCATTGGCCCAAGGTCATATTAATCCCCACACCCAGGCCCAGGGCCCGTCAATTCAAGCCTTCCAAAACCATCAAACCCAAGGCCCATCCGCCCACGCTCATCAAAGCCCATTCACTAACCCCATACCCCCCCACCAATACCCTTCATTTACCTATACCCCTTACGCTCCCATCCCACCTCCCATGGGAAATCCATCCCATTCCTCAAAACCACAACATCCCACCACCTCAATCACACCCCCATCACCCCCAGAACGTGCGCCCAACTCAGCACATCACTTACCCACAAAACGCTCACCCATTTATCCCTTCTCATCCCCTACAAACCATATGGCCCCACCAGGTCATCCAACCCCTCACCCCCAAGTCCAAACAGCAGAACTCGCCCCTCACCAATACCATGACCAACAGTATGAGGAGGACAAGATTCGCAATAGTGGAGGAGCTGCCAGTTTTAACCCTCCCGGGCCCACCATCTTCACACCTAGGGTCGAACCAAATCAGGGGAAACAGTCCCCGCCACAGCCTCAAAGGAACCAGAGCAGCTAAAAGAACAGATAGACAGAATACAGAAGCAACTGATGAAGATGGGAGGAATGGAACTACACTCAACGGACTTTTCAGACTTATGTCTGTTCTCTGATGTCCCCCTGCCACAGAAATTCAAGATGCCATCATTTGATAAGTATAATGGCACTGGCAACCCCATCGCCCACTTGAAATCTTACTACGGGGATATGTACCTGTATGGCAGAGATGAACGACTCCTCATCAAAGTGTTCCAGAAGACTTTAACGGGCCCAGCACTGAGATGGTTCACATCCCTGGAACCGTCATGATAAAAAAGTGGAAAGACCTGACATGATTATTTCAAGAACAATATGTCTATAACATGGACATAGAACCAAGAAAGTCAGATTTTGCCCGATTAAAGTAAAGACATGATGAAACATTCAGTGCTTACTTAGGGAGGTGGAGGGCCTTAGCCGCTCCGGTAACTCATCGGATTCCCGATGATGAGCAGATCGAATTGATAAACAAGGGAGCCCTCCCAGTCATCGCAGATTTTTTAGTATATCAGCAGCAGTCAAGTTTTGCTGATCTGGTCCGAAATGCCAATCGTTACGAAGACGCCATTAGAGAGGGCAGGTTAGGAAGGAATGTGGCCACCGGAGTTCGAAAAGCCGCCGAACCAAGAATTAAAAGAAGACTAGGGACAGAGGTACAAAACATTGTTTACCCCCAGGCCAATACCAACGCCCCCCCAATACAACTCCAGGTTACACAACCACCCCCGACCAGTTTCGAGCAAGTACCAAGGCCAAGCAGTGGACCAAGAGCCCCGTTTACCCCGGAATAGATGAAAGTATGTTTTGAACGAGTATTCACCTCGTTGGGGCAATCCTTGAGTGTCTTACTACCGGTATTACTACAGAAAGGCCTAGTCAATTTACTCCAACCTCGCCCACCACCCCACCCAATACCAAGGAATTATGATCCGAATCTGCATTGCAATTTCCACCAGGGACCGGGTCACCCTACGGACCGGTGCTTCTCGTTAAAGCACGTGATCCAAGATCTGATAGAGGCGGGAAAGATCATACCCCCGCCACTTCCCCAAGGGCAGAACCAGAATATCTATCAAGCCCCTCTACCACCGCACCCCGGAGGCCCCAGGCCTAACACACATTGGATAGAGGAAGAAGAAGAAGAGTTTGACCCTTCAGATTATATTAGCAATCAGGAGGAATTTCACTCCCCAGGCCGAACGAAGATGAAATGTTTGTTGGGGTGATCGAGCCACTGTATCTTGTCGATTATTTTCCCACACCAGCTTGCCAAGAGGAGCCCTTAGATTTAGGACAGTATTTTTCCACCCCCGCTCCCGCCTATCAAATCCAAACAGCAGACCGCCAGAATCATATGTATCCACCCCACGCCTAATTTACCCCATACACCCTCCATCACACATAAATCATCCCATTCCCTCATGATTCCGCCATCCCCATATTATCCTACCCCATACACACCCTCAAGTCCCTCCACCCAATACATTACTCCGCCATCCTCAAGTTACCCCATTCCATACACGCCTTCAAGTCCTGCCACCCAATTTACCCCATACACCCCTCCATCGCCCCCGAATTACCCCACTCCATGCACAACTCCATCATCCCCAATCTATCCCACTTCATCTACTAACCCCTCATCATCCCACCGTGCCACAAACCCTTTATACCCCCCCATTCCACCCACTATCCCGCCATATCCAAACCATCCAGCTCAATGCACAACTCCATCGTCCTCAATTTACCCCACTTCATCCACAAAACCATCACCATCCCATCATACCTCCTCATATATGAACCCTTCATATCCCTATCACCCTGCGCCCACCACACCTCAAACGTCTCCCCATCCCTCTAGCCTAGTCACACTCCCGCCATCCCTTCGTTATTTTGGCCCTAACCCAACTCCACCGCCACACGGACAAGCAACCCCTCACCCAATCCCCTCATCACCCAATCACCACTGGTCCTACCATGCCCAGGTAACACCAGTACAAGCCCCCTCCGTGTCCATAACTCCAATTCTGTCAATTCCCCCCACTAGCATTCCAACCCCCATTGGAGTTAACCTGGTCGGACCCGAGAAACTAGTATATCCGGCCCAATCCTCCCCGGAATCCTCACGCACTCCATTTCTTATCCCAAAACCTGCTTATGACCCGCATCAGGTACCATTGAGCTATGAACAAATGGACATGAATGTCGGGTGCAACCAAGAAGAGGTTGTTGAATTCGTTACCCGATCGGGCCGGATTTCTGCCCAGTCGGAAGCATCAGGGGCAGTTAGAGGAGAAGAAAAGAAGAAAGAATAGGCCACAGGAAATTCCTTTGAAAAAATGGCCAGGGAGCAAATACTGGAGACACAGCTCAAGAGAACACCCGCACATATTACTGTGTGGGATTTGTTAATCATGTCTCCACTCCACTTTCAAGCCCTAATGGGAGCGCTCAAGGACGCGCATGTCTCCACCCATGTAACTCCAAATGAAGTAGGGGAAATAATAGGGCAAGTGTTGGCCCAAAATGCCATCTCTTTCACCGATGCTGACCTACCGATCGAGGGGAATGACCATTCTAAACCCCTGAATATAACAGAGGAAGTAGGGAACTTGGTGGTGCCGTTGGGCCTGATCGACAACGGGTCGGCACTGAACGTATGCCCTCTAAGGACGGCAATCAAAATTGGGGCGAACCCCAACACCTTCCGGCCATCCATATCAAGCGCACGGGGATTCGACAACACTAGAAGGGAAATCATAGGAGAAGTAGACCTTGACCTGATCCTCAAACCGTAAACTTCACCACCCCCTTCCAAGTAATGGACATCAAGTTTACCTTCAATCTACTGTTGGGTCGGCCGTGGATACATAAGCTCGGAGCAATACCATCTACCCTGCACCAAAAGCTCCGATTTATCTGGAAGGAAAAATTGTCACCATCATAGGTGTGAGCAGAGAGGACATGGGGAAGAGCATTCTGCACATTGAGAATCCGAAAGTACTAAACATACCACACACAGTCGAGGACGCTGATCTCCACCGATTTGAGTATGACTTCTCAAGTGTTACCCTCAAACCAACTGAAAAGACCCCGGATAAAACTAGAGGAGGAATGGACGCAGTTGTGTTCATGCTCCACAGATGGGGCCATCAAAAAGGGAAAGGACTTGGCCCACGCCTCCAAGGAAGAAGAAACCTCGTCAGGGCCAAGGGGCAACAAACTAAATTCAGCTTAGGCTACTGGCCTAGAGAAGAGGAAGTCAGAGAAGCCAAGGAAAAGATGAGAGCCGCAGCAGCTGCCAAGGCTAGAGGAATCATCTTAGAAGAGGAACCTCACGCTCGCCCCCACATCCGTGAAACCTTTGTGAGCGCCGGGGTAGTAAAAATTGATCTAAATGGGGAGACGAGGGTAACCCCACATAAGCCTACTTCAATCCACCCCACCAATCCCTACATCATCCCCCCAAACATCGAAATGGACTTAGCCGCCCTTTCCTTGTTTGAGGAAGAAGTTCCCCGATCCACCCCTCACTCCAGCACCAGCCACTCTGGGCCCCTCCTAACCGTAGAGGACAAGGTCTCGGAGGATCCCTCTGTAAATATGTTGAGGGAAGAAATGCAAGAGCCTACCGCATCGATCAAGAGGTAAAGGCCAGGCCTCGCAGGTGAGTAACTGGGCATCCTTGCCCCAACTCTTGAGAGCTGCCAAATACCGTGAAAATGGCACCGACTCTCCAAAAAAAAAACAACCTGTAAAAAGTGAGGTTAGCCTCTGGACCACTCTACCTTGTATATATAGAGATCCACCTCGCCAGGAGCTGACCTCCGAAAAAATACAAAAGATCATAAAAATAGAAAAAATACCAATTCTAAAAATATTGTCCTTTAAAATTCCCAATAAAATTAAAATTAATGTCGTGATACC
Source organism: Chloranthus sessilifolius (assembly GCA_021018995.1). Lineage (NCBI taxonomy): Eukaryota > Viridiplantae > Streptophyta > Magnoliopsida > Chloranthales > Chloranthaceae > Chloranthus > Chloranthus sessilifolius. The sequence goes on from CM037596.1 coordinate 50,246,329, forward strand.
CGTCCCATGTGAAGCCAACTCCTTCCCTGTAGAAATACAAGAAGAGGTAGGAGTCACGAGTCTGGACGAGGAAGGCCAAACCAACGAGCTCCCCAATGAGCTCCTCAAACAATTTGCCGATTTTGAGCATGGCCCTACCCCGATCGTCGAAGAGACGGAGGATGTCAATTTGGGCACCACAGAGGCCCCTAGAATCACCAAAATCGGAACATCAGTGTTCCCTGTGGAGAGGAAAGGTATGATGGACTTCCTTCCGTCATACCAAGATGTCTTCGCATGGTCGTATGAGGACATGCCTGGTTTGGATACCGATCTGGTTGAGCATGAGTTGCCACTCTACCCCGATGTTAAGCTGGTGAAACAGAAGATGAGACGACTCTAACCCAAATGGATTTTGAAGGTGAAGGATGAGGTCATTAAATAGTATGACGCAGGTTTCCTCATGGTATCCAAGTACCCGCAGTGGCTAGCCAATATCTCCCCGTACCAAAGAAGGATGGAAGGGTTCGAATGTGTATTGATTTCCGAAATCTCAATAAGGCGAGCCCTAAGGACCATTTCCCACTGCCACACATCGATATCTTGGTTGATAACACAGCTAAGCATGGAATGCTCTCATTTATGGATGGATTCTCAGGATACAATCAGATAAAAATGGCAGAGGTTGATCGCGAGAAGACGGCGTTCATTACCCCTGGGAAACCTTCTACTATAAAGTAATGCCATTCGGGCTGAAGAATGCTGGGGCAACCTATCAAAGAGTAATGACAGCCCTGTTCCATGACATGATGCACCAAGAGATCAAAGTATACGTTGATGACATGATTGCCAAATCGCCAGAAAGGGAGGACCACTTGATAAACCTGCAGAAGCTATTCGAGAGATTGAGAAAATATAGATTGCGGTTGAATCCCCATAAGTCCGCCTTCGGCACTATGTCTGGAAAGTTGTTGGGCTTTATTGTCAGTAGGAGAGGGATCGAGGTCGATCCGACCAAGATCAAGGCCATCACTGAAATGCCACCACCATCTACAGAGAAGGAAGTCAGAGGCTTTGTAGGCAGGATCCAGTACATCAGCCGATTCATCGCACAGTTAACTCCGATATGCGCACTAATATTCAAATTACTGAGAAAGGATTCACCGATTGAATGGAATGATGACTGCCAGGCTGCATTCGACAAGATTAAAGGTTATCTCCTGAAACCTCCGGTATTAGTACTGCCCGTACCTGATAGACCCCTAATAATGTATTTGTCCACAACTGAGTTTTCCATGGGTTGTGTGTTAGGACAGCATGATGAGACGGGAAGAAGAGAGCAGGCCATCTATTACCTAAGCAAGAAATTCACTGATTACGAGACGTGATATTCTCATCTGGAGAAAGCATGCCTGGCGCTCGTTTGGGCTACTCAGAGACCTCGACACTACCTGTTATCCCAGGCCGTTCTACTTCTAGCATGGATGGATCCGTTGAAGTACCTATTCGAGAAACCTGCTCTCACGGGCTGAACTGCACGATGGCAACTACTCCTATCCGAGTTTGACATTACTTATGTCACCCAGAAGTCAATTAAGGGGCAAGCACTCGCTGATCATCTTGCCGAGAACCCTCTGCCGAACTATGAGCCTCTAAGGACCGAATTCCCCAATGAAGACATTTTGTTCATGACTGACGAGGATACAGAGGAAACAAAGGAGCCCTGGGTGATGCACTTCGATGGGGCATTGCATGCTGAGGGTCAAGGAGTTGGTGCCATTCTTATCTCGCCAAAAGGATCCCGTATACCCATCTCAATCAAATTGAACTTCCCATGCACCAACAATATGGCCGAGTATGAGGCCTGTTGTTGACGCTTCTGGTGTGCTTTGATTATTGGTTGGTGGTGAAAGTTATTTAAAAATCAAAGACAGAGTAAAACAGGGGGTGAATCCAGCACAACTCAGAAGTCCTAGACCTATAAGATACAGGGTTCTTTGTAGCAAGTTTTGATAAGTAAGAGTTTGTGCCACAAGGAAAGGTGATCTAAAGCTCCAAGGGAGCCATCTCTAGTTGTCCCTCCAGATCTGTCTACAAATCTGGCAGTCCTAGGAGGGGAGTTTAAGGTCACTTATTCTAAGTATTCTAATAACTAAACTATAGAAAGTGTTAAGAGGATGGATGGAGTGTGGAAAATGAGTATAAAAAGGGTGAGAAGTATGTTATTGAGCCAAGGTCAGAGAAGTTTTGTAACGCAGATTTAGATCTGATGTTATAGAAATCCTATCCAGAGGCTACATTATCACCTCTGAGGAGAAAGGATCCAACCCATCACTTTGCCACGATTCCACCCTTAAGGCTATAACCTATCCACTTGAATGGTCACAAATTATCCCATAGGGGAGCCACTATCCAGGGATGGGTCAAAACATAACAAGTAAATCATTGCAGGCACTATTTCATCCAGGCTACCAGCTCAAGAATCCATAGGGAACCTTAACCTCTAAAGTTCTATATGTGGGGCTAAGGCTGTAGGACCATGATAGCCCAGACACATAGAACCAGCAAGATATTGAGTACAACCTTCGATCTAGTTGTCCATTGCTTATGAGAGGCTACAATGGTCCAGTCACCAGCCTACAATCTCTATAACTAGATCGGATCCAACATCTGATGGCAGATCTATACAACTATGGGGGAGTTTGCCTCCGTACAATCTCTCACCAGGCTTCTACAAGCTCAGGTGTAAAGAAGAAGGATCCATCTTGGATAGGTGGATCAAAATCACCCTAAGGCTATAATCTGTCCACTTAAATGGTCACAGACTATCCCAGAGGTTATCCTCCTCATGGAGTCCAAAACAAAATAAGATTATCGCTGCTACCACCATGCTCACAAGTCTACCAGCTCAAGCTCCCATGGGGATTTAAGATCTAGTGGGTCCTGTGGTGGGGCTAAGGTTGTAGGACCATGATAGCCCAGACACACAGGTCACTTGGATCTGAGTGGCCCTTAGAATTAGTCCCCCATTGCTTTGAAACACAGCCAAAGCAATGGCGGATCACAAGGCAACAACCTGCACAGAGCATCTCACACACAAACAACAATCCCACAAAGTACAGATCCTATTGCAAAACATCCATTGATCTAATTTAAAAATACATACAAAGGCATAGCCAGTAAGTGTTGGACTATGGACAGAAGGAAAGAAAAAGAAAACAACTTATTGCTAAAAAGAAAGAGAAAAGAAAAACGATCTGAGATGGGTTCCCAGATGCCTAAACCTAAGCTCAGGTATGGGTTTATATAGCAGCGGGGTGGCGGCGCATTAGGGTTAGGAAACCCTAATTTTAATGATGCCACGTGGCCTGATAATGATCCTTGGATGCCTCGGGGAGCGTGCACGGAGATTTGAGCGTGGGAGTGCGTGCCCTAATCGTTGGAAATACCCAGAAGGCCCTCTGTTGAAGAGATGGAAGTTTAGGGTCATAGCTTCGCTAGTAGCTATAGTTTCCCAGACTTGTCGCGTGGTAGTTCTTTGCTCTTCGCTAGGATGATTTGACACTGAAGCTTCAGCCGTCGCGAGGTTGCCTTGATGTGCTCTTCAGGCAGTTGTGCGGTAGAGAGTTGAGCTCTCGCTGGGTTGGGTTTCACGAGGTTGAATAGAAAACACAGTCTCAAGTGTCGCGGGGTTGAAATTCAAGCAGTCGCACAGTCGATCGGTCTTCGCTGGGCCGCAGCACGAGAACTTCGCGAGCACTTCTCTTTACTTGGACTTCGCGAGTTACCTCGCGAGGCTCTTTTGAGTTTTGAACTGCAGAAGGTTCTATGTCTCACTTGATCTTCGCGAGATTGGCTTTGCCTTTGCCAGGATGTCTTCTCTCTTGAATGGCGTGAGAGCTGCGCGAGGCGTTCTTCTTTTGATAATTGCATCCTGCAGCGACTGCGCGAGGAATCTTCTGAAGTTCTCTCTCCTCAGCCGTTCTGAGCGAACTATTTGAGATTGAGAGAGGTCTGCTTTGAACTATGCGATACTGTGTGATGTGTTCTACTCTTGAGCTTCGCGAGAGCTGCGCGAGTTTGAGTTTCTGAAGCTCTTCAGTCATTCATCTGTGTGAGAGGTTACTGTAAAGCCTTGGGAAGCTCAGTTGAACTGCGCGAGGCATATTTCACCTGAATCCTCTAAAGCTTGGGTCAGCTGCGTGAGGCTCATTTCAGGTCTGGATTCAGAGTTCATTCTTCTGAGGGATATCTGGTGCCAAAGCAGGCTCCTTAATAGGATTCTTGGCCTTATTTCACTGCTGATTATTACCTGCACAAAACACTTAACAAGAACTTATTAGGTGGCTAAGGGTCTAATCAAAGGTTAAGTTAAGGGGTGAAAAGTGGTACTTTTCAGGTTTTAACACACCCCCAAACCTAATCTTTGCTAGTCCCTTAGCAAAGCTACATTAAATCTACTCTAAAAATTAAATGCCACTTTCGTAGGGATCACGGATACATTTAACATATGTACCAAGCCTTTGAAACCCCTAGGTGATCCCTAGTGGAGGAGTGAAGTCTCCTGAGGGTTTTCAGTGAAGACACCCACAAACTTCTCAAATGAAATAGTTAATAAAAGTGCAATGTCATCTAATAAGCAGATAAGGAATCAGATTTAGTCTACTCTTGAATCAGTACATGTAAAAGAAATTCAATTCATTGGTTGCACAGTAACTTAAACAGCATAAACTCTCATGATTGCACAACATTTCCAAATAGTTTGTAATCACAGAAAACTGCACAAGTGTGTGTCAGCACTGAGCTTATCCTTATGTCAGAAAATTAGGTTAAGGTCATACATAATGCATTCAAGTTCAGACCCAAAAGAAAGCTTTGCAGGGTATACTCTCATAAAGGTTTGTTGAGGGGTTCCGTTTCTCATAGGCTCAAGAGCAGTTACATCCCCCAACTGGGTTTGTAAGCATGAGCATAGGTAGAGTTCTTAAGTGATGACATCATTGTCAGTTCCTCACCATAGATTGGATAATTCCTTATCTTCACATGACAGCTCACTCAACTTTGGATCACAAGGGCTTTTAACTGTGCTGTAATGTGGCTCATGGAGTAGGGTTAAAAAGAATAGAAGGTTGAAAAGGGGTTCCAATTTGAGAAATCAGTAGGTTACAGAGGTGGTTCATGACTTCACCTTCCATAATTTAGCTCCCTTCATCTTCTTTGAGATTTTTCGATTTGAAGTGATCAGTTTCTCTTCTTGATTTTGATTTTCCAATGAAAGTTCCTCTTGACTTCTCTCTTATTCCTCTTCATTATTATTTTTGTTTCTTTTTTACTGGAGTTTTCTTCTTTTTATTTTGTTTTTGCTTTTCAAAAATGCCACCATGTTCTCAGTTACCATAGTGCCAGATTTTTTTTTTTTTGAGATCCTTCTTCTCCATTCGCCTAATGTTGACCATGGCTAGTCCATCTTCAACTCTTTCTCCTTTACCTTCTGAATTCTCAGAGTGAGGGTAGGTTGAATCAGGTTCATAGGTTCAGGTTCAAGTACTCAGGTGTATTTTGAAGAAATTTAGGATTTAAAGCTCATAGGGGGTATGGACAAGGGCAGTTGCTTTAGGATTGGTCTTTTTAGGCTCAAACTGTCCAAGAGAAGGCCTTGATCCTTTCCTAGGTCTCATGAGTACTGTCAGTTGTTTCAACTTAGAGTTACCTAACTTCTAGTGAGCACAGTGACTCAGCCAGTCCTTAGAACTAAAAGAAATGCCTTAGTTACTCCTCAAAGAATAGAAAAATTTTGTAGTCTCACTGGTTATGGTCATCCTTTGAACTTTCAAGTATGTCCTCACCTTTTTCTCTCTCTAATGATTCACTAAGTGCAGATACAAGTAGGTTTCCTTGGTGATATTATCATGGAAATGTGGAATATTAAAAGTTTATAATGTCCAATGTTTGCATAAATTTTAAACTTCTTAATTTCATGATTCTTAAGTGAACAGGGTCTGCCTGCCATACCCCCCAAACCTATGAGGAGTAGTGTCCTCACTGGTTCAAGGTCAATGTGCAGCAGATTTATTACAGCATAAAAGAAAAGGAAAGAACAGGGTACAAAACACACAGGCAAAGCAAGATAGTAAAGACAGGGAAAAAGTCTATAAAATATTAGAAATGTACAAAATACAAGAGAACAGTTGTAAAAGAAACAGAGGAATTCCTAGGTACAATCTAGTTAGAATCGGTCTTAAAATTTATCCCATCCCATCTTCCTTGCATGCTCTTGAAGGAGAGCCTCTTCTTCTTTCTTCTTTCGTTCCCTCTCTGCCTTCCTTTGCTCGGGAGTTTTGGGTATGGTAGGAGCCCGGACCCTCATTTTTCTCTTCTTGGGCTCAGGAGGGATCTCCGAAGATTTAGCAGTGGTTGGCTCAAGAGATTTGGTGGGAGATTTTCCTTTGGGGCCCTTACCTTTGGAGGCTTGCCCTTGCTGAGGCAGAGGGGGAATAAGAGATGATTGGGCTTGTGCTGGCTCAGGAGGGGCAATGGGGGATTTGGCTGGGGCTAGCACCTGAGATAGGAGAGGACTTTTCCCTTTTTCTGGTTTAAGGGGAGCCACAGGAGATGGATATGGTAATTTCACTGTAGGAATGGCAGGGCTCTTCCCTTTCACGGGCTTGCTTAGTGGTGGTGCCTCCTCAGACTGGGCAAATGTTTCTTTTCCAATTTTCAAAGAGCGAGTTGGGGGAGTGGTCCTCTTTGCAGCAACTTTCCTTCACTGAGGATAGGATTGTGTCGCAGGGCCAGAGGAAGGAGCAGAAACAGTAGGTTGGGCACTGGTATCCGTAGGTGGTGCAGCATCAGAGTCGAAATCAAAAGGAAAGAGCTAAGTAAGGTCCAATCCAAGGGCAGCAGCGGCCTGTCTGCGTTCTTCTTTGGAAAGGAGGCACCCATGGGGATCATCCTGAGCAAAAGCTCTGGTGACCTTTGGAGGTGGGGATGGAGGGGTCGGCCTTTTGCCTTTTTGGGCTGCAGTGGCTTTCTTAGAAGTGGGATTTTTCTTGGAAGGGGTGTGTTTCCTTTTGAGAGCAGGAGGGGAATAGGGGGGGCACTGAGGTAGGAGGAGGAGCTGCAGTAGGGATTGCAGCAGGAGCAACAGGCGGTGTAGGTACTGCAGAAGGAACTGCAGTAGGCATTTGAGGAGGAACAGGAGGAGCTACCGAAGTGGGGGCTGTGGGAGTGGGGGAACAGATTGTATAGGGGTTGGGGTAGGGGCAGTGGAAGAAGATGAGGCCTCAGGGGGAGCAGTGGCGATGGGGATGGCCTGGATAGGTTGGGACAGCAGGAAAGCAACTATCTGTTCCAAGATTTCAATTTTCTTGTTAGCCCATAGGAGATTAGTATCTGCAAGCTCCTTACTGAGTCAGGTGATCTCCTGAGCATTGTTCAATTATTTCTCTAATAGTCGGTTGTGCTTTTTCACCCTCTCTGCATTGTCCTTTTCCATCTCAGTAGCCATTCTGTAGTATGCTGCTGCAGCCTTGTTCGCATTTAATGTCTCCAAAATTACCTCCCACCCTTTGGAAATATCTCGCAGCTGCTCGTTGTGAGCAAGCTTCAAGTCACTAAGTTTCTGCAACAAGGGGTATTCAATGGCTTGGCGGAGTTGGGCCATGCCATTGAGAACATCCCTCTTAATATAGGGATTGTCCCTCATGGCATGGAGGAGGGTGAAGTAGGGAGGGGTGTAGTAGGAGTGTCAGGCAAGATGGGAAGAATGGGAGGGGAAGGAGGAGATGGTGATGGATCGGGGGGGAGAGAAGTGGGGGTTGTAGAAATGGTTGGGGTGGTCTGGGTTGAATGGTCAGTGAATTGAGGAGTGGGTGGGAGAAGAGGGGGAATGGAAGGTATGGGTGGAAAATGAAATGAAGGAAGGGTAGCGGATGTGGATGGTACAGGGTAAGGGAAGAAGGGGATGGTGAAGGGTTGAAATGGAAGGGGTGGGGGTGCAAATAGGGGGGGTGGAATGGGGAAGGTGGATGGGAATGGAATGGGGTCTGTTTGGGTAGAAGTGTTGGTAAATTGAGGGGGAGGTAGTATTAGAGGTGGAAGGATAGGGAGAGAGGGAGAGGAGTGGTCTGGTATGGTATCATGGAGGAGGAAGGATGGAGGTAAGTCAAGGGGGGTGGGGTCCATGGAGGGGAATCGAGGTGGAAGGGGTTGGGTCAATGGGGTGGTAGGAGGTTGTGTTGGGATTGGTGGGTTTGTCAATGTGAAGGGTGGGTTGTATGGTGGTTATGTCTTGCATTTGGGCTTGGGTGATAGTTGGGTTTGGAGGTCATGTATGAGGGAAAGGATATGAGTAAGGGTATCTGAGGTTGGTTGAGGTGGAGTAGGAGGATAAGAAGGAACATGTTGGAAAGGGGAAGTGGGGGCATGATGGAAAGTGGTAGGGGGGGAGGGGGGAGGGTCTGTCGAATGATGTGGTGAAGGGAGAGGAGACTCAGGGAGAGGGATGTCTTAGGTGGGCAAGGTATCAAGCAAGGTGGTCATGAAGGCTTGATACCCTGAAGTAGTGGCTAGGTTAAAGTCCAGGTCATGGAGAGGTGGGACAAAGGGTTGGTCAATAAGGGGTGTGTCTGTGGGAAGGATAGGGGAGGAGGAAGTGGGTAAAGATGAGGCAGGGGTAGTGTGAGGGGTTTTCTTTTTAAGGTAGGTTATCATGGGAGGGCTGTCAGGGTGTGGATCAGATGCTATGGGATAGACTGGGGTTGTCGATTGAGGTATGGTGGGTGAAGGTAGAGTGGTGTCCTGAGGTGTCAACACTTTCTTCCCAGGTACGGATAATAGTTGGAGGTGGAATGGAAAAATGAGATAAAAGAGGAAAAGGGAGAGATGGAATGGGTGAAGAAAAGGTAGTGGAGAGGCAATAGTGGTGGATGGAGGAATTGCTGCAGAAGCAGAGCTGACAGAAGCTCGCGCCACCTTCTTTGGGGCAAGGTTTTTAGCCTTCTTTTTGGGGGCAGGGGTGGCCTTTGCCACAACAGCTCCCTCTCCCTACTCGGAGACATTCTGAGCTTCAGCCTTCTTCTTCTTCTTCTGGGGATCCATTAGACTTCTGTTGATCCCCCATTGTCTTTTAACAAAAGTGGTGGGAGTGAGGTCAGTAGATAACTCCCCTACTGGTATCTTGTACCCTCCCCTCAGAAGTAGTCTGGTGATGAGTCTTCCATAGGGAAGAGTGTGGATTTTCTTTTGCAGCCCCAGCTTCACCATTGTATCCTTCATAGCGTCGAAGATCAACCATGTAGCATTAAATCCATGGCCCAGAGAGAAGGAATAGAGAGCATCAGTAATTGGTGTCCTCCTTTCTTGCTGATGGCCGAAGCAATTGATATTCTTCCGCAGAACTTGATCGATAAACAGCAGTTTGGGCTCCAAATCTCTTCTTCTGATGGAGTCCCCTATGGCTTTCAAGCCTCTGGTAATGGCCTGGGCAATTGTGTCAATGGGGGCACTCACAGGGGCACCATAACCGCAGTTGGGATCAAAACTGGCAGGGATGCCCAAGAGTTCAGCGGTTAACTCTGGGCTAAGCAGCATCTCAAAATTTTCAACTAATGCAAGGAGGCCTGGCTGCCCCTGTGTGTCTGGTCTGACCCTAAGGTGCTGGTAAAAGAGTTGCACTAACCTAGGGTAGGCTAGTGCAGGAATCATTTGCATCAAGGGCAACAAACCAGCCTTGCGCAAGAACTCGATGGCAGGTGCTGATAATGGCTCAGATTCGAAGAAAGAGATATCGAAAATGGCTTCAAGCTCTAAGGGAACGGAAATGAGGAGCTCAGAGGGTGTAGAATAATCCGGTGTTGGTGCAGCCATCTCAGGGACCACCTCCTTCCCTTTTTGCTGAGCTGTAGAGGACTTGGCTTTCTTAGGGGTAGGCTCCACAGTGGCCTTGTCCCTGGCTCTCTTCACCATCACAACTTTCCTTAGTGAGTGTGCAGTTGAAATTTTGAAAGGAAATATCAGGAGCTGAGTCTAACCCTAAAAGTTAGGGTTCTATTTAATTAGACGCACAGAGGATCTCAAGAGCTCTTAACAGGGGGCAACTATTGATGGAAGCTCTAAGAACAAAAATCCAGAATTTCAAAGTGAACAATGATCTCGACAGATGTCAATCTTTGAAGGAGAGGTTGAGAGGAGTGGGAGCTAGGGTTTCATTTGGTAGAGGAGAGAAAGAAGCGAGGAAAGCGGTAGCAGGGTGGGATTTAAATATCACGAGGCTCGGCGTGCTTTGAAAATGTCTGCTCGCTGGCTGGGAATGAATGGGTCGCGAGATTAGATGTTCCTTTAAACTACACGAGGCAGCCCACCCAGTTACATCTGAAACTCGCGACAGCAAAACAAAGTAGTTCTTTATGAACTGCGCGAGATGGGACCAAACCCATTGTTCAGAACCCCGCGATGGCTTAATCGAGGCAGAATTCACTCACCCACTAGTCAGCTTTTTGACCCAGACTTTATGGGTGGATTCTCTCACAGACTCTCTTCCAGGGACATCCATAAGCATTATAAAGCATTCATAAATTCTCATACTCTTAAGGCATTAAAGTCACACATCACGCAAAGCATTCAAATACTACATCATCATTTAATCACTTGAAATTATCACATTGGGGGAGCTGGTATAAAACTAGGCATTAAAGCACTAAACTCAAATTCCAACAAGAGTGCTAACTATTCTTATAAACTGTAAAGTACATATTATACAAAGGTGCACAGTTCTTATCATCAATTCAATGAAAGATCCCCTTCAGGGTCTGAGGATCCTTCACCAATCAAAAATTGGCCCTTGGGATTAACCACTGGTTGACTGGGCAACCTTCCCTCTTCTCTTTTGGCTAACGTGTTCACTAGTTGTCCAATCTGTTCTTCCATCTTCTTGATGCTCTGACCATGAGAGTTCACAGTCTGAGTCAAGGAACCCAGGTTTTGCAGTGATGTCAAGACCTAGTCCTCGAAAGAAGTATTTCTAGGTTGAGAAGGGGGTAAGACCAACTGATTTTGCTGCTGATGGGGCTGCTGGTGGTGCTGGAAGGTAAACTTAGGGGCATTCCCTTGATTGAACTGTTGTTGTGACCTTTGTGGTAAGGCCAACATCTACTGGGGATGCATGTAGTTGTCTTGCTTCCACCTCAGATTTTGGTGGTCTCTCCATTGGTAACCAGCATTTTGGTGCTGGTATCCATATGGTTGCCTGTTGTAGCCCCAGTTGTTCTTGGCCATAAGATGCAAGCGTGACATGTTCCAACATAAATTCAGGAAATTATCCTGCAGATGGACATTCCTCTACTGTGTGCTGTGGGGACTGGCATATCAGACATGCCTCTGCCACATGAGCAGCCCTTCTGGGTTGCATCACAGTCAATAATTTATCAAACTTCATAGAGAGGTTTGCCATCTGCAGCTGCAGGTCATTGTTCCCAGACACCTCATAAATTTTTCCTTTTGATCCAAAGCGAGGCCCATCTTTGACTCAGATTCCTGACTAGTTCTTGCCAGGGATGGCTTTTGAAAAGCATTCTCACTAATCACCTCAAACAATTCCCATGCCTCCTCAGCAGCCTTGTGCATGTAGGATCCACCACAAGAGGCATCGACCATATCTCTATTTTTCTCATCAATCCCATTGTAGAAGCTTTGTACAAGCTGTCACTCAGGGATCTTGTGGTGTGGGCATTGTTTGAGCATCTCTTTAAACCTATCCCAGGACTGGTTAAAATCCTCAGTTGGGGATTGAGCAAATGCAAGAATCTCATTCCTCAATTGGCTAGTTTTGGTCTCAGGGAAGAACTTGGTTAGGAATCTAGTCTACAGGTCTTTCCATGAAGCAATGCTATTGTTGGGAAGAGTGATCAGCCAGGTACTGGCCCTATCCTTCAGAGAGAAGGGAAAGAGTCTGAGCCTAGTAGCCTCAGGTCCCAAACCAGTGATATTGAAAGTGGTGCGCAAGGCCAAAAACTGGTCAAGGGTCTTCTTTGCTAAGCCCATGGAAAGCTGGCAGCATCTGGATGATTGAAGTTTTTATCTCATAGTTCCCCTAAACATCAGGGAATTGAATGCTAAAAGGGGAGTTATAGTCATCTGGAGCATTCAACTCCTTGAGGGTTCTGGGTTGTTCTTCTCCCATAATTGCTGTCACAGATTCACCTGGGGGCTCTCCTGTGGTGTGCCTGTCTCTTCTAAGTCTCCTTCCCCTTTCTAACTCAGGGTTAAGAGGCTCTAAAGCAGGGCTGAGGGATCTCCTCCCTAGCATACAAGCACACCAACAGCAAGGAAAGCTTCTTGCAGGCACATTGCAAAAGAATAATTATACACTAATAAATTTATCTAACTAGTTTACAGCTATTCAAAGAATACATTTAAACTATCCTAGATACTGCTAAAAAAAATTGTTTAAGAAAGATAGACAGAGCTTTCAAAGTTAGAGAGTTTGCAAACAGAGGTGGCTAAGCTCCAATTGCAGTCCAACTATCCTTCACTGCTGCTGTCTAGATCTGCAAGAAAGGTTCACAATTATGTCAGCAGTATCAATTATTCACATGTGCAAAGAATAGTAAGAATACAAAAACTAAGGGTCTACTAATAGATCATCTTTCCCTGGCAACGGCGCCAAAAACTTGTTGACCACTTCTGGTGTGCTTTGATTATTGGTTGGTGGTGAAAGTTATTTAAAAATTAAAGACAGAGTAAAACAGGGGGTGAATCCTTTGTAGCAAGTTTTGATAAGTAAGAGTTTGTCCCACAGGAAAAGGTGATCTAAAGCTCCAAGGGAGCCATCTCTAGTAGTTCCTCCAGATCTGTCTACATATCTGGCAGTCCTAGAAGGAGGGGAGTTTAAGGTCACTTATTCTATGTATTCTAATAACTAAACTACAGAAAGTGTTGAGAGGATGGATGGAGTGTGGAAAATGAGTATAAAAAGGGTGAGAAGTATGTTATTGAGCCAAGGTCAGAGAAGTTTTGTAACTCAAATTTAGATTTGATGTTATAGAAACCCTGTCTAGAGGCTACATTATCACCTCTGAGGAGAAAGGATCCAACCCATCACTCTGTCATGATTCCACCCTTAAGGCTATAACCTGTCCACTTGAATGGTCACATATTATCCCATAGGGGAGCCACTATCCAGGGATGGGTCAAAACATAACAAGTAAATCATTACAGGCACTATTTCAGCCTGGCTACCAGCTCAAGAATCCATAGTGAACCTCAACCTCTAAAGTTCTATATGTGGGGCTAAGGCTGCAGGACCATGATAGCCCAGACACATAGAACTAGCAAGAGATTGAGTATAACCTTCGACTTAGCTGTCCATTGCTTGAGCGAGGATACAATGGTCCAGTCACCAGCCTACAATCTCAATAACTAGATCGGATCCAACATCTGATGGTGGATCTATACAACTATGGGGGAGTCTGCCTCACCAGGCTCTACAAGCTCAAGTGTAAAGAAGAAGGATCCATCTTGGATCGGTGGATCAGAATCCCCCTAAGGCTATAATCTGTCCACTTAAATGGTCATAGACTATCCCAGAGGTTATCCTCCTAACGGAGTCCAAAACAAAATAAGATTATCGCTGCTACCACCATGCTCACAAGGCTACCAACTCAAGCTCCCATAGGGATTTCAGATCTAGTGGGTCCTGTGGTGGGGCTAAGGCTGTAAGACCATGATAGCCCAGACACACAGGTCACTTGGATCTAAGTGGCTCTTAGAATCAGTCCTCCATTGCTTTGAAACACAGCCAAAGCAATGGCAGATCACAAGGCAGCAGCCTTGCACAGAGCATCTCACACACAAACAACAATCCCACAAAGTACAGATCCTATTGCAAAACTTCCATTGATCTAATTCAAAAACCCATACAAAGGCATAGCCAGCAAGTGCTGGACTATGGAGAGAAGGAAAGAAAAAGAAAACTACTTATTGCTAAAAAAAAAGAGAAAGAAAAACGATCTGAGATGGGTTCCCAGATGCCTAAACCTAAGCTCAGGTATGGGTTTATATAGCAGTGGGGTGGCGGCGCATTAGGGTTAGGAAACCCTAATCTTAATGATGCTACATGGCCTGATAATGATCCTTGGATGCCTCGGGGCACGTGCACAGAGATTTGAGCATGGGAGTGCGTGCCCTAATTATTGGAAATACCTAGAAGGCCCTCTGCTGAAGAGATGGAAGTTTAGGGTCAGAGCTTCGCTAGGTAGCTGTAGTTTCCCAGACTTGTCGCGTGGTAGCCCTTTACTCTTCGCTAGGATGATTTGACACTGAAGCTTCAGTCGTCGCGAGGTTGCCTTGATGTGCTCTTCAGGCAGTCGCGCGGTAGAGAGTTGAGCTCTCGCTGGGTTGGGTTTCACGAGGTTGAATAGAAAATGCAGTCTCAAGTCTCGCGGGGTTGAAATTCAAGCAACAATGTCGATCGGTCATTGGCAAAGAACATGAACATCGCGAGCACTTCTCTTTACTTGGACTTCGAGAGTTACCTGGTGAGGCTCTTTTGAGTTCTGAACTGTGCGAGGTTCTATGTCTCACTTGATCATCCCGAGATTGACTTTGCCTTCGCCAGGATGTCTTCTCTCTTGAATGGCGCGAGAACTATGCGAGGCGTTCTTCTTCTGATAATTGCATCCCGCGACGACTGCGGGATAGCTGCGTGAGGAATCTTCTGAAGCTCTCTCTCCTCAGCCGTTCTGAGCAAACTGCACGAGATTGAGAGAGGTCTGCTTTGAACTGTGTGACACTGTGTGATGTGTTCTACTCTTGAGCTTCGCGAGAGCTGTGCGAGTTTGAGTTTCTGAAGCTCTTCAGTCATTCATCTGTGTGAGAGGTTACTATAAAGCCTTGAGAAGCTTAGTTGAACTGTGCGAGGCATATTTCTCTTGAATCCTCTAAAGCTTGGGTCAGATGCGCGAGGCTCATTTCAGGTCTGGATTCAGAGTTCATTCTTCTGAGGGATATCTGGTGCCAAAGCAGGCTCCTTAACAAGATTCTTAACCTTATTTCACTGCTGATTATTAGCTGCATAAAACACTTAATAAGAACTTATTAGGTGGCCAAGGGTCTAATCAAAGATTATGTTAAGGGGTGAAAAGTGGTACTTTTCAGGTCTTAACACCTGTACAGCTGGTTTACAGGTGGCTCTTGATCTAAATATATCTCACCTTAGGGTCTTTGGAGATTCACAGTTAATTATATGCCAAACCAACGGGGATTGGAAGACCAAGGATGAGAAACTGATCCCATACCATGAACATCTGGAGGATCTGATAACCTGCTTTGTGGAAGTCACCTTCTCTTATGTGCTGCGAGCAAGAAATCAGTTTGCTGACGCCCTGGCCACCTTGGCCTCTATGGTTGAGATTCCATACGGAGTTGTGATGAAGCCGATCATGATAGGGCAGAGGAACGACTCGGCTTTCTGTCACCTGATCGAAGGACCTACGGAGAAAGAGGATCAACCACCCTAGTTCTCAGACATCAAGAATTTCCTTGAGACCCGAACTGTCTCGGAAGGAACATCAAAGGTAGACAAACGCACCATCCAGCAATTGGCAACAAACTACGTCATCTGCGGCGATCTCCTGTATAGACGGTCTCACGACAATATTCTGCTCCGATGCCTAACCCAGAAGGAAGCGATTGAGATCATGAAGGAGATTCCATAAGGGGTCTGCGGGGCCCACGTCAGTGGTCACATGCTCGCTAAGAAAATTCTAAGGCAAGGATACTTTTGGACTACTTTGGAGACTGATTGCTGCAAGCACGTACAGAAGTGCTACAAATGCCAAGAGCACTCCAGCTTAATACACGCTCCGGCCATTGACTTACATAGCATGGCCACTCCTTGGCCGTTCGCCACCTGGGGTCTCGATGTCATCGGCAAGATCAATCCTAAGGCTTCCAATGGACATCAATTCATCCTCATCGCTATGGAATACTTTACAAAATGGGTAGAGGCGGCATCCTATACAAGCATTAAGGCTAGCCATGTTGAGAAGTTCATCAAAAACAACATCATTTGCAGATTCGGCGTACCCAAAGATATCATCACTGATAATGGCACTAATTTCGCTAATAGGCGCATCTGGGCCTTGTGTGAGCGGTTCAAGATCAAGCATCATCGTTCATCCCTGTACAGGCTTCAAACGAATGGAGCTGTGGAGGCAGCCAACAAAACTCTGATCCGCATCCTGGAGAAGATGGTAGTTACTTACAGAGATTGGAGTGAGCAGTTACCCTTCGCACTTTGGGCCTATAGAACGTCTATCTGCACCACAACAGGGGTAACACCATTATCCCTTGTGTTTGGGACCGAGGTCGTGCTACCCGTTGAGGCCGAGGTACCGTCGCTTCGTATCCTTTTGGAATCCCATCTACTTGAAGCTGAGAGGGAAAGAGCCCATTTTGAATAGCTAGACCTAATTGACGAGAAAAGACTCCTAGCCTTGTGCGACACTCAGGTCTATCAGAGGAGAATTGCATGTGCTTCAATAAGCGCGTCCGCGGCCCAGATCTGAAGGTAGGAAACATTGTACTGAAGAAAATTTTTCCGTCTCTCCACGCCGATCCGAGAGGGAAGTTTAGGCCAAATTGGGAAGGACCCTACGTCATCCGAGAGTTCTGCTAGGATACGTCGTTCGCCTCGCCACCATGGACGGAGACCACTTTCCTGAGCCCATCAACGCTGGATACCTCCGTAAGTTCTACTCATAGGTCTTGGGACAAGGTATGTTTTGATAAAAGTAGATGCGTGACCGCTTAAGGGCTCCATAAAAGAGGCCATCATTTCAAAGTCAAGTATTTCAAAAGAATATTCCCTGAAAACCTTCACCCCTTTTTGCTACATACATCGGGCCAACAACCATTTCTTTCATATACCCCACCCAAAATTCCAAGAAAAAAAAGAGAAGAAAAAAGAGGAAAAATCCAAACCAAAAGAAGAAGAAAAAAGCAAAACCCCTCAAAAAAAAAGAGAGAGAAAGAGGGGGGACCAAGAAAAAAGAAATGACTGGGGCATAAAAAAAAAAGCCTTTGGAAAGAAAGAGGAGTCACCCAATCTAAAATTCACTCAAAGCTTAGATCCAAATTCCCAGAAAAACCCAACCTGTTTGAACCCCAACCATATTACAACCCGGAAGAAAGCCCTCTTTAAGGTCCACAAGCGGTTATAACATCTACTGCATCAGAACAAGCCGAGTTAACAAACCACACAGAACTTCATTCAGCTGGCTATGACGGAATTGACGCCCCTGTCGTGGCTTTTTGGTTCAAAAAGAAGAAAAAAAGAAAGAAAAAGAAGAAAAAAGAAAATTAATTTGAGTTCAAAGCAAGACGGACGTGGTGAAAACCCGAAAGGGCGCCACAGTTAAAAATAGCGAACTCATGCGGACTAGGTGAAAACCTGAAAGGGCACCTGGGGTAAGAAAGCGAACTCATGGACGTGGTGAAAACCCGAAAAAGCTATGGGTAAAAACAGGGATGACAGGCATGGCGAAAACCCGTCTTGGGTGCTATGAGCAAAAAATGTCAAGAAAAGAGAGATTAGGAGAAGATCTGTCATAGCCTGCCACCTTTTGTTTGGATCCCTTGAGCCTCTCCTCCTCTTTGCTGGGTCACCCATGTGAAAATTGGATCAGATCCCGATCAAGTATGTCGTCTCTACCACGGCGTCTGATGCATGACCAAAGGAAAAGACAGAAGGATAGACCAATCCCGGGGAAGCTAACCTTCCCACGTGTAAAGAAAAAAACCTGCATCTCACGAACAAGGTTCAGCCATGCTCAAAAAAAGAGGGGGACCCGCTGGTTTGGCCTTGTGGTTACCGGCATCACAAAAGAAGAGAAAATTCCAAAAAAGATAATAGATTTCCCTTTCCCATAAAAATCCCCACACTGTGGAGGAGAAAATTCCAAAAAAGAAAAAAGATTTCCCTTTTCCATAAAAAGCCTCACACTGTGAAGGAGAAAATTCCAAAAAAGAAAGCAGATTTCCCTTTTCCATAAAAAGCCCCACACTGTGGAGGAGAAAATTCTAAAAAAGAAAATAGATTTCCCTTTCCCATAAAAACCCCCACACTGTGGAGGAGAAAATTCCAAATAAGAAAAAAGATTTCCCTTTTCCATAAAAAGCCTCACACTGTGGAGGAGAAAATTCTAAAAAAGAAAATAGATTTCCCTTTTCCATAAAAAGCCCCACACTGTGGAGGAGAAAATTCCAAAAAAGATAATAGATTTCCCTTTCCCATAAAAAGCCTCACACTGTGGAGGAAAAAATTCCAAAAAAGAAAAAGGATTTCCCTTTTCCATAAAAAGCCTCACACTGTGGAGAAGAAAATTCCAAAAAAGAAAAAAGATTTTCCTTTTCCATAAAAAGCCTCACACTGTGGAGGAGAAAATTCAAAAAAAGAAAATAGATTTCCCTTTTCCACAAAAAGCCTCACACTGTGGAGGAAAAAATTTCAAAAAAGATAATAGATTTCCCTTTCCCGTAAAAAGCCTCACACTGTGGAGGAGAAAATTCCAAAAATAAAAAAAAAAGAGAAGAAAATAGATTTTCCTTTTCCATAAAAAAAAAAAAACCCCTTACATTGCAGAATTACAAAAAGAAAAACAAGAGCGCATCTATAGATTTCATTCCCTTTCTTTACAAGTGTTGCCTGCGGAGTGTTACGTCCCAAAAAGATAACGACATGACACACTTTCTATTTTACTGCTTCCTTTATAAAAAAAATCAAAACCCAAAATGTATATAGCTGTGTATATATGAAAAAAAGAATAGAAAAAGATAACCCAAAAAGAGATCTCTGTTAGGGGGCTTTCCCCCCGTGTATATGATCTATGATATGTGCAGGAATAGGTCAAGGGCGGGGAGCACGCTTCAAAGTGCTAATCTCAGCAAGCAGGGAGTCCTCGCGGGCATTTCGATCAGACATCCACCTACCATGAAGACTCTTCTGCCGTCTCCGTGAAGCTTCTTCAGCTGCGCTATGGGACTCAGTCAAAAGACCAGTCAACCAAAGTACCTCCCTCTCGGCTGTAGCAGCTCTCACCTCCGCAATATCAGCTCTGACCCTTTCTTTCTCCAAAGCCTCGATCAAAGCCAGCCTCTCTACCGAAAGGGACTCGATCCGGGTCCGAAGCATCGCTTCCTTACATGGCCAGGGCCCTGTCTCTACCACATCTACCGAAGCTGGGCTAGGAGTAAGTAATTCCTCAGATACCAGCCAACCCTCAGAACTCCAGAGACGACGCCTCAGAACCAGCTACATATGCGCCGATTGGCGGGTTTCCCAGAGGGCAGCTATGCGATCAAGATCACTAAGAGAACCTCGAGAGAATATCAGAGAGCACAAGGGTAGCCTCGCGGTATATGGCACATGCTGAGTATACCCGAATTGACGAAGCACCCGAGATGGGAAGTAGTATGTGCTACAAGTCAACCCCAAAAGTGTGATGCCCTCACAATCCCGAGAGCGGACAATCGGAAAGGTGTCGTCCATCCAGGGAAGTTGCCAGGTCAGCTCTGCATCAGATAGCCACAGGCTCAGTTCCTCGACGCTCCCACAAGGCAGTCTTAAACTCCGGATCAGAAAACCCTGAGCCACATCCCCTCTAATCAAGCAGAATCTTGGCACAGGCCCCATGATAGCCAAATGCTCTCCTAACCAGATCTGAACAAGGAGCGGGCTCCCGCTGAGAATCCCAACCCGGCTCAAGGCCGCAGCATCTAGGCCTTGATACATCTTCGCCAAGACCAGGTGTACCAATGAGCGACCTCCCTCCAATTCGGTCAAAACATCACATAGCCCAAGGGAAAAGCTCTCACCCCCAGTGAAGAAGAGAACTTTCGACAGCAAATAAAGGGCAAAGGCCTTGACATTGAAGGGATCTCGAATAGGCAACTTTCGAAGGCTCGAGTCACCGAAAAGTTCACTCAAGAGTTTCACCGAACACCAGGTGGGCCCTCAGGCAAAACATTTCTCGTATCCACCCTTTTTTAAGCCAAGGACCGCATGAACCGCCTTTGCATACCCCGGTTTGGGCACTACTTTGGCAAGGCCTTGATGCATCTTCAAGCCAGTGATGGAGGCTAGCTCTTCCAAAGTATGGGTCAGCTCCCTAGACCTAAATTTAAAGACATGGGCCCTATGGTCCCATGATGCCAGAGCCGCCTGTAGTAGGTTGGGCAACAGAGGAATAGCGAGGAGAGAGGAAAGGCGGGACAACCCGAGGCCATTCAGAATAGCAAGCTCGCTCTCAGCCAAACTATGATGCCATTTTTGTAAAAAGCTGGGCCCCGGGTCCAAACAGGGAAGTATACCGGCCCCCGTATAAAAGCTTGGGCCCCGTTTTGAAGGCAGGTCCATCGACGTACAAAGATGTTCTTTGTGAAAATGGTCAATATATGACGATGGGCCTGCTAGAAAAAGAGGGGAATGAAAGAAAATAAAAGGAGGGGCAAAACAGCCAAACCAAAGTAGAAGAGGCGACAAGGGGGGGACCAAGCTCGGGTTATAAGGAGCCCGCTGAGCCCAATCTATAGCTGGCGTATATATTATATACGCCAAGGCAAATTTTGAACCATTTTTGCCCGGCTTATATAATATATACGCCCGGCCATTTTTACTGAGGATTGGTCAGGCGTATATAATATATACGCCCGGCTATTGATTGCTGAATGTTGGCCTGGCGTATAAAATACATATGCCCAATTTAAGCCGGGGCTGGTAAGGCTCCCCCCCTCACATTGGTCTATTTCTTTTCCCAAGGAGGAACGTAGTTTTATTTGGCCCCCCTTTTCATCGCGAGAGCGCGCACGGGCGGCCATGCCACACACACCCATGAGAAACACCCGGGTGGCGCGCCGCCCATAGGTCGCATACGGAGAGTCACCTGCATGATCAACCTCATCATTGGAGAGGTGCCAGTTCATTCGAAGCAAGAAAAAGAGAGAGGAAACCACCAAAGTAAAAAGATAACCAAATAAAACAGTCTCATAAACCATGAAAATTATAAAACCATAAAAAAAAAGAGACTGTTGTTGTCTAAAGTTATTACATGTCCCATATAAATCAAAAGTCTAAATTGTCTCATTGTGTCCACTTTTTCAAAAAAAAAAACTACTCCTGGGCAACCCCCTTCAATTTCTTCCGGCGCTGACTCACACTTTGGAAAGTGCGAGTCTCTCCCACCCGAGTCCATGCCTGAGAGATACGGCTAAGCAAGGAGCACGACTCCTTCTCACGAGCACGCTGCAGAGGCACACTAAAAGCCATCAGATAGAGAAACAGGCGGAAAGTAAACAAGGGAAATGACTTGGTTGGGCCAGCATTCACTCACCACTTCGGTCTCCCTAAGCCCAACGAGGTTACGGTAGTATTCGGCCTGACTCACAGCCGACTCATAATCCTGGCCGATAAGGAAAAGGAGGTGTTAGTCACACCGGCCATCAGCATAATTCGGGAGAAAGGAACAAGAACAGAGCAACAAGATAGAAATTACCCCAGGAATCAGCTCGGGAGGTGGGACCTAGATAGCTTCAGCAGAAATTTGTGCATTTTCAGTCACGTCGGCACACACGCGTGATAAAAAGGCATCATCCAGGCGCTTGAAGGTCCCCTGGACTTCGACGGGAGAGCTACCAGAAGCACCGGCACCTAAAGGGTCAGAGGGTCCAGCACCTGAAGCCACGCCAGAAGCACCAGCCCCGGAAGGATCGGAGGGTCCAACACCTGTTGCATCATAGGGAGCGGCCTCCTCTTCCCCCTCATCTGAGTCGCCGCCCCGCTCAAACTGTAGAGAGAAACATTTTATCATTAAGGGTGGTGGGTCAATCAAAGCAACCACAAGGAAGCTGCTGAATGAAAGGAGAAAAGGGGCATTACCTGAGATCGCGGCCCGCCAAAAGATAAAAAGTTAGCACCAGGCACGAAGCGGGGCAGCAAGAAATGATAAGGCAGGGAGTCGTACCACGACTGATACCCCCTGGGCAGGAGAAGGTCATCGATAGGAACCCCATGATGAAGAAAGTGAGCTGTGAGCTCCTCAATGGAGCCCTCTGGGGCCAACACATCGGTCGGAGGAGCTTGGGGCACGGTGAAGAGAGGGCCATACTGATGAACCACTCTCTCCCCTAAATAGTAGGCCCTAGTCCAGGACCCGTAGAGAAAGATGATACGACGGTCCAGCAAAAGACGAGAAGGACCCACCGAGGCCAAATTCTAGAAGGGAGATCCTATGTAAGGGTCGAGGATGACCTGCAAAAGAAGAGAAAATCGGAAGGGGATGCACACATTTGGTCAGAACCCCTAGCACACAAGAGCTGAGCTGTCAAATTTACAAAAAGGGAATTGTTTTACCTGCTCTGAGATCAACAGGTCGAATTGAGAGTGCAGTCCTAACTCCAAATGCTTCATACCTACGTCCCGACGGCGACCCACGTGCCAGTTACTCATGAGGGGGAACGTAGCAATGTCACACTGAAGCAGAGGGCGACCCGGTTGAAAGTGAAGGTACCCCCCCCAGATCTGAGAAAGCAGGCAGATGAGGACAGGTATGCTATAAAAGAAATTTGAATAAACTAAAACCAAAATATAAAATACCTCAATGGCAGGCCAGAAACCCACAATGGAGCTAGACTCCCCAAGAACGGCCCGCTTTAGGCTGGACATGAGTACGGCATAGCCATCGCCACCCCAATCGAATCGATGCACGGTCTCCCAGTTCACCATCAGGCTGAGCAGGGACAAGGAGACTCGCCCTCCACTGGTGTTGGAGAGGAGAGTCTTGCCCAGGAGGAACAGTATGGAGATGCGGGCCAGCATAAGTGTGCACGCAGGATCGATGTAAATGCCCATGTCAGGCTGCCCCTGGTCCACCAACTTATTAGGCCCAAACTGATCACCCAACCAGGATAGCTTGACCTCCGAGCCCCTAACGTTCCCTGAGGACGGGTAGGCCCCTAGCAGTTGAATCACCTCCTCCCTACCCGGTGTGAGGGTAGGTACCATGGGCACCCCTCCGATACGGACCCCAGTGATCATAAACCAGTCCGCCGGTGTGAAGGCCATCTCTGCCACGGCCATGTGGAATGTCATCGTCTTGGGGCGAAAACGCTCTATCAGTGCCTTTAAATAGGCCGTATCAGCCCTCACAGCGGGGCACGAAATGAAGTCCCTAAAACCTGCAGCAGTGAGTAGGTCCTTCACCACTGGGGGAAGGTAAAGCACAAGACGCTGGAGGTCAAACCAACCGCCTCGGAACATAATGTGCAGCAGGGCTGCAAGCAGAAGGCATCAATCAGATAGGGGCAAGGAGATATAATGAAGGCATCAAAGGAAAACAAAAGCGGAAAGGAGGAAACCCATCTATTTACCAGACCAACGATCCCGAAGTTGGACATATGGGTGTGCTGGCAGTAGAGGAGGCCGATGTGGGCGGCCTCTCCTTGCATCTCATACCAAGGCTGGGAGGAGCGCTGAGACATAATGAACTGTTCCCCACAGGGGCCGTAGGCCATCTCCGGCCCTTCTTGCTGATAATGCCCCTCGTCACCAGACATCTTGAAAATATGAGACGCATCGGCATATGAGAGGATTGCCAACAAAAAAAATGTATATATATATATGCACTAATCCAAAAAAAGAACCATGTGTAGGTACTAAAAAAAAAAGAAGCAAAAAAACAAGAATGTGTGTGTGTACTAAACAAAAAAAAACCATGTGTGCGTGGGTACTTGTTGTTTACTCTAGTGTGCATGATTTATTTGTGTTTTGAAAACAGATTTGCAAATGCTAAGCTATACTGAATCTGGAAAATTAAAAAGAATAAAGAAATTTCAGCACAGAGAGAAGTGAATTAGCCTGCAAGATCAGGGCCAATTGTAGCAAGTTTTAAATGTAAGTGAGTAAAAGATCGTCCACAGAGAATTTGTTTAAAATGTAAGATAAACCTCCAGATCTGAGCTACCAAATCTGGCCTCTTATCCTATCGACAAAGCACATAAGATCGGAGGTTGAATTTGTCACGTTAACTAAATGATAAAAGTAAAAGTTAAACTAAATGATAAAAGTAAAAGTTAAACTAAATGATCCAGATCTGAGTTGGGGAAATTTTGATGTAAACTTATAAAAATGGAGATATAATATCTAACTTTGATTTGGTCCTTGAAACACAATGAGAATGACTGCAGATCAAATGAGAGATGATCCAATCTTCATCTGGCTACAAGCACAGATGTAAGAGAAATAAATCTAAATCAAGGATTAGATTTAGGCTTATGGCTATGGTCTGTCCACTTCAATGGCCACAAACCATCCAATAGTCTTTAATCTAAACCCTTAATTTAGAACAAGAAATATCACTACAAATGCTGTGAGAGATTAGGTTACAAACACTAATTCCCATAGGGTTAATGAATCAAGGGAAATTGCATGAAAAATAGTAAATCTAAAGGAGTCTAGTGCAATAAGGAGATCAGAGGGAACCCTTAACATGAATCCAATTGAGAATGTACGGTTTACAGCAACCTTTTCAAATTCACATTACAATTACAGAGCACAGCTTAAACAGCTCTCAGATTTGTAGTCTTGAATACAATTCTCTTTTGAATTACAGAGGTATCTCACAGCTCTCAATTGCAAATAAAAGTTAGGCTATTACAGGGTTTCAGACAAGCTAGCTGATTTGGAAATGGGGGGCATAGGAATGAAACTCAAAATCTGGATACCCAAATTGGGCAAATGGTTCATCTATTTATAGTTTACCCCAGGTCTAGCTCAGAGGTGTGTCGACCAATCAGAAGTGCTTAGATCTGTATCAACCAATGGTAGTCGAGCACGAGGATCCAGATCTGTTTTGGCCAATCAGAATTGCTTCTTTTGTTTCAGCCAATCAAATGACAGAGGCATCAATTTTGTTATGTAATTCAAAAATATGTTAGAACTTCTAGAAGTTCCCGCCAATTGATTTCATCTTCGGGCGCTCACATGGGGTGGAATATGCCTTTGCTTCGTGCTTAAAATCTTCTGGAATGTTCCTGGGTTTTTAAGTTCATTGGGGCGCGTGTAAAAGATTACTGAATTACCCTTGCAGAAGCTAGAAATCTCCAGAATACCATTTCGCATAGTTTAGGGAACTTTTCGCAAGGTACTGTGACTTCTGAAGCTCTTTTCCCAAAGTTCAGGTTCTGTTCGCAAGGAGTTCTCTTCCTTTCGAATAGGTCAAACATCCTTTCGAAGAGTTCAGGTGCTCTTCGAAAACTAAGCTTAGAGCTTTTAGTTCTTTTCGCAATGTTCAGATTCTTTTCGAAAAGCACTCTGTAGTGCATTCTTTTGTTTGAATTGCTCCATATTTCTTTTCTGGGTTGAGACCAGGTCTTTGCCTCTTCAGTTTAGGCATTTTGACAGCTAGTGAGGTTGTCCTTTCTCCTTCTTCCTCCAGATCCAGATGGGTCATCATCTTTTTGGCATTTTTAAGCTACTTTCAAGGTTAAGCCTGTCTTTATTGTTAGCTGTAAAACAAACACTTAAAACACTTATTTAGTTCTCTCAAGGGTCTATCAAGGCCTAGATTAAGGAGTGGAAAATGGTATTTTCCAGTTCTCAATAGTACTGATCCAAAAAAAAAGAGATGTGTGTATACAAAAAAAAAAAAAGACGACAAAAAATAAACCATGTGCGAGTATACTAATCCAAAAAAAATAAAAAAAATATGTGTGTATGTGTACTAAAAAAATAAGATGCGTTCACGAATCCAAAAGAAAAACAAAAAATGTGTATGTGCTAACCCATTAACAAAAAATGTGTGTGTGCGTATTAATCCAAACCAAAAAATGTGTGTATAAATATAGGCATCTCTTTTCTTTTGCATATTAATCCAAACCAAAAAATGTGTATATAAATATAGGCATCTCTTTTCTTTTGCATATTAATCCAAACCAAAAAATGTGTGTATAAATATAGGCGTCTCTTTTCCTTTGGGTTAGTATATATATATAAAAAAAAAAGCAAACAAAAAAAAACAACAACAAAAAACAAAACAACAACTAAAACAACTAAAAAAAAAAAAAAAAAAAAAAAAGAAAAAGAAAAGGAGAAAAAGGAAATATAGGCATCACAAAGCATTTCATCAAAAAGAAAAGAAAGAGGCAATAACATCAAAAATTTGAAAGAAAAACAAGGGGAAGGTAATGGTTACTTTCAATGGGGGAGAAAAACGAATAGCGGCGGAGGATAAGCGCCTTTCGATCCACACCCGCGACCGCCGGTAATAGAACTCAAGCCAAATCAAATAAAAAAACCCTAACGGGTTGTCCCGGACTCAAGAGGAAAGGAAGGAGGAAGAGAGAATTTGAAAAGGGGGGCCCCTTTTGTGCTCAGGCTTGGGCAGTTTCGTAACTGCCAGATTTTAGATGGGCGTATATAATATAAACGCCCGACCATTTTTCACCAGATTTTGGTAAGGCGTTTATATTATATACACTCGACCAAAAATGGCAGTTTTTAAACTGCCCGACCTCCTTTTTTTCGATTTTAAGGCCCAACGGCCCCCCTTGTATGCTATGGACCTCGATCCGGTCCCCCCTTCAAGGCCCACATGTCATTGGCCATGGTGCACGCATCCCCAAATGACCCTTCAAGTTTCCTTCGATTGGCCCAAAGGGACCGTGCTACAATAAACGGATTTAAATCCATAGGCGCCCACCTAATGCACCCACAAAACCAAAAAAAGAAAAAAAAAAAATAATAATGAAAGAAAAAAAATAATAAAAAAATACAACGCTGGTTCTCAAAAGAGCATCTCAACGCTTGTTTGCCCCACTCCGAGAGCCGTGTTAAATCAATTCGAAATGATCGGGTTCACCCGAAAGCTCTCGAACCCCGTTTCAGGCAGGGACATTTTGTACCTGACCCGACAGGCAGGTAATTTTGCCCATCTTCGGTCACTGTACCCTATAGAGTCCCCCAGCAAGAGTCAAGGCCTGATCCGGCAGGCAAACCAAGAACCTATCACCGGAATGCACACGTCCCTAAGGTATATCAACATGGCAAGTTGATTCGCCTAAGGATACGTGCAAAAATAAAGGTAGTTTGAGCATGCCCAGGGTCTCCATCTGACATGAAAGAAAAAAGAAAGAGAAAAGAGAAGAAGAAAAGAAAAAAAAAAGAAAAAAAAGAAGAAGAAAGAAAAGGAGAAGAAATAATAACTTGTTGCTGCTTAGTGAAAACCTTGAGTGGGCTGACCCCACCTTCCGGCATTCACTCTGGTCATCCACCTTCGGATCTCTGTTGACCAGGAGTGCCCCCGACTTCAGACCATTCGAAAAGTCTATTGTCAGTCGAAACTGACCCGTCAAAAATGAAATTACAACCAACCAAACTATGTGCGAACATACAGACCAAAGGGCTCTTTTCCCTTTTTATTTCCTTTTACACAGGCTTAAAACCTGTATAGGCATGGTATCCCTATTGAATGTACGCACTTGCGTCTGGGTATCTGCAGGATGGTCGTTGTCCTCTCAAATTGTACCTTAGGGTCGAGGCTTCTGTTCGAGCCTATTTGCTGCTTATCGCCCCTGATGGGTGTCTGTCTGTGCATAGTTAGTAAGATGTGATTTCATTAGGGACGGAGGCTAGAATTGGCCATCTCTTTCAAGGGATGTTTGGTTCTGGCCTGATCTTTAGCTTTGTCTCGAGTTAAGGCACTCCGATTCATATGAATCAGGAGCTCCTCACCACTGGAATGCGCACATCCCCCAAGGTATACCTATCCCTAGCATGCCGCACGCACTCTTAAAAGCGTATCAACTAGCATTTGATCCACTTAAAGAGTTGTGTGAGAATAAAATTGCCAGAGGTCCTTGAGCTTGGCTTAGAAGCCTCGAAGCAAAAGAAAAATTCATAAAATGACACAAAAAAAATTCCTCAGAAAATAGGCATGCATTCCCAAGAGGTGTTGCGACATCAACATTCGCTCCACTCTGGTCAATCATGCTAAAGCAACCTCGAGGTTGATGGGTTCACTCAGAAACTTTGAGCCTTACCTAGGTAAGGGCACCCGTGCCCAATCTAATGGAGCTGTCGATATTCCATAGGATTGGACACAGTTTGAAGGCCTTCGCTTTGTATGCTTCGCATCAATTCCGAAGCATGGATCGATCATCCCGTTTCATGGAGCTATCTGGTTCAGATTAACACTCAACATCACAAATCTATAATTTCCCTCAGGAAGTGGATGATATCCCGGCTAGCGAGCTTGCACTTTTTGTGACCATTGTAGTTATGCCCAGTAATGTCGCAAAGCACTTGGGGACTGTTAACCTTGAGGTACGGACGATATCCCGAAATGAGAGGGCTTACGTACGCTCACCATCACCATGAATGTTTGAGAATTGAGTGGAACCAGGCGGATCCACAAAAGTGCCTTGGACCTCTTCGGATGTCTCTTATCTTTGGCATCCGATCATTAGTGATTGAATACCAAAGAGGGGCATCTGTAGACACCCAAATTCGGCCCAAGGCCTGATCAATCGGTACTTTGGGAGAGATGTAGTCCTGTGCTTCAGATGGCACCCCTGAGCCCTTAGGAACCTACCTAGACCAGTAGAAATCACCCTAAGACCTTTAGAGCCATTCTCCCAATCCTTAGAAGTCACCCCTACACCCTAGAATCCCTTCCCAGACCTAACTTAAACCCTTCTGGCTGTTGATGGGATGAGAGCCACAAAATTTCACACAGTCCATTACCATGGAGTAGCCATATACCATTGGAAAGCGGACTTCTCCAGCTTTCGAACAAGCCAAAGATCACCCAATTTGGAGCTACGGTACAAAAGTTATGGCCGATTGAAGTTTCACATAAAATCATAAAAAATTGACTCAAGCGTGGATATTACATACGCCCAGCCAATTTAGCCCCAGATTAGTCAGGCGTATATATTATATATGCCTGCCTATTTTGGGGAAAATTTGGCTGGGCGTATATAATATATACGCCCAACATAGGTGGGACCCCCCACGGGCTTCATCTTCTCAAAACTCCCCTGATTTTGGTGAAATTTACTGTTCCTAAACTAGGCGTATATAATATATACGCCCAGCTTAGCTACAGTAACTGTCATCAGTAGCTCGAATTTCCTCCATCTAGTTTGACCCTTTGACCATCCCCTTGGTTGAGGTGGGTGTCTTGAGATTGGTTGCACCCCCTTTGAGCTTATTGGCAACCCTTAAGTCACCTTTGGCCTCACCCCATCATCTGCCATTAAAACTAGTTTCCCAAAATCCTAGAACCTTAAAAACCTAGAAAACCTTAGATGGGGGATTACCTAATTGCTAAACTAATTAGCTCTTAAGTAAGCCCCTAACCCATCCCTTCTCTATAAATAGAGAGGCCTCCCTCTTCCTTAAGGGTTGGAAAAAATTGGAGGTTAAGGATTTGGAGCTTAAGAGAGAACCCTAGTGAGAGAAAATGCACACAATTTTCTAGAATTCCAGCATGCTTTGTTCATCCCTTTTAACCCATTTCCACCATTAGATCACTCCCTTTTGCTAAAGTCTAGCCTTTAACCTCACCCTACATTTCCTATTTTACCGAATCCTAGTGTTAGAATCCATTTCTATATCGTTTAAGCCATCGGAAGCACGCCAAAGCGAAGATCATCCACGGTGCAACAAGGGCCCGTGAGCTCCGGCTCACCCCTCTCTTCCTCTACCTTCTTGGTGTCTCCTCCGTCCAAGGACTCAAGCCGTTACGCCGCCGAAATTTCGGTTTGGCTCAAAGCTTGATAGGACCGTATTGCCTTCGGGCAAGGGGAAACTCCGCCCTTTTTTCTTTAATTTTGGCCATAGATAGAGACCGCCACGTGCGGGTTGATCGGGTGCCTAAACCCTTCCCAATCGATAACCGAAGCCCCTACCCTAGAGCCTTTGGCAAAGACCGGTAAATCAGAGTCATATTTAGTACTTCGGTGCTCAAAATATCGATTTGAAGGTTTCTCGGGTCACAAAAAGCTCCGGGTGGTGACTCTACATTTTCATTAAAAGTGAGCGCATCGTTGCGACGGGTTCGAGAGGATCCATGATCGCACACACCCATTTGGCTACTTCCCCCTTTATAGCCATTTCACCCATTGCCCCTCAACCATCTACATCAATTTTACCAACCCCTACTGTGCATACCACACCCACACCTGACACAATTAGCCAAATCTTTACCTTTCTCCAATCCATCCAAGCCCAACTACAGATCAACACAGACAACCAGTCTATGACAAATTCCATTCTCCAAACCTTGGCCTCCACATCCCAAATACATACATTTACGACAAGCAACCCAAACAGATCCAGAGGTAATAGTTTTAGATCCACCCATCCTCACTGTGTCTGACCATGCTACCCAATTCGAACCTTAGGTAATACTTTTGGATTCACCTACACCCATCCTTAATGTCTCTGCTCAAGCCACCCAAACTGACCCTGAGGTAGTGCTTGTAGATTCATCTTCCCCTTCCCCCACTGCTGGAATACATATGGTCCCCTACCACTCCATTCCCATCCCACGTTTTGCCACTCTTAAAAGGGCTATGGAAGATAACCCTTACATCTTTCGTGACGTCCTTAAGGGGATTGCCGATTTCCACACTTACATCAAAACCCCTTATGAAGACCAGATTCAGAAACTGGAGTTGTTTATGAAATTTGAGAGAGAGAAGATGCCGGACCTATTGGGCCAAACCTTTTAGATGGTTAGGAGTGAGCAGCACAAAGTTACCATGTTGCAAGCGCAGCTTGAACAAGAAAAATTGAGGGCAAATAGACTTGCAAAATATATTGGCCTCACCAAAAAGATCAAATCTGAGGAATACACTGAGCTGCAAGCCACAATCCAACAGAAGGCTAAATCGAGTTCAGACTCTAATACTGACTCAAGTTCTGACTCTAACAGTGATTCCAGTTCTGATCCATTGAACCAACTTATGATACAGATTTTGACCCCAGTTATTAGAATACATTGTACATGTTTGATTTATTGGGTCTTGTAGACACCCAATTTCGGCCCAAGGCCCGATCAATTTGTACTTCGGGAGAGATGTACCCCTGTGCTTCCGATGGCACCCCCTGAACCCTTAGGAGCCTACCTAGGCCAGTAGGGATCACCCTAAGACCTTTAGAGCCATTCCCCCAATCCTTAGAAGTCACCCCTACACCCTAGAATCCCTTCCCAGACCTAACTTAAACCCTTCTGGCGGTTGATGGGAGGAGAGCTATATAATTTCATATAGACTATTACCAAGGATGATCCATATATCATTGAAAAGAGAACTTCTCTAGCTTTCCAACAAGCCAAAGATCACCCAATTTGGAGTTACGGTTCAAAAGTTATAGCCGATTGAAGTTTCACATAAAATCATAAAAATTTTACTCAGGCGTGGATATTACATACGCCCAGCCAATTTAGCCCCAGATTAGTCAGGCGTATATATTATATACGCCTGCCTATTTTGGGGGAAATTTTGTCAGGCGTATATAATATATATGCCCAGTATGTGGGACCCACCACGGGCTTCATCTTCTCAAAACTCCCCTGATTTTGGTGAAAATTACTGTTCCTAAACTGGGCATATATAATATATACGCCCAGCTTAGCTACAGTAACTGTCATCAGTAGCTCGAATTTCCTTCATCTATTATGACCCTTTGACCATCCCCTTGGTTGAGGTGGGTGTCTTGAGATTGGTTGCACCCCTTTTGAGCTTATTAGCAACCCTTAAGTCACCCATGGTCTCACCCCATCATCCGCCATTGAAACCAGTTTCCCAAAACCCTAGGACCTTGAAAACCCAAAAAACCTTAGATGGGGGATTACCTAATTGCTAAACCAATTAGCTCTTAAGTAAGCCCCTAACCCATCCCTTCTCTATAAATAGAGAGGCCCCCCTCTTCCCAAAGGGTTGAAGTTTTGTTGAAGGATTAGAGAGTGCTTAAGAGAGAACCCTAGTGAGAGAAAATGCCAATATTTTCTCAGAATTCCAGCATGCATACCTCACCTATTTCAGTCCATTTCCACCATTAGATCACTCCTTTTAGCAAAAACCTAGCCTCTAGCTTCACTCTACACCCCCTACTTTAATGAATCCTAGCATTAGAACCTATTTTCACATCATTTAAGCCATCAGAAGCATGCCAAAGCGAAGATCTTCCACGGTGCAACAAGGGCCCGTGAGCTCCGGCTCACCTCTCTCTTCCTCTACCTTCTTGGTGTATCCTCCGTCCGAGGATTCAAGCCGTTACGCCGCCGAAATTTCGGTTTGGCTTAAAGCTTGATAGGACCGTATTGCCTTCGGGCAAAGGGAAACTCTGCCCTTTTTATTTTTATTTTGGCCATAGATAGAGACCTCTACGTGCGGGTTGATCGGGCGCCTAAACCCTTCCCAATCGATAACCGAAGCCCCTACCCTAGAGCCTTTGGCAAAGACCGGTAAATCAGAGTCATATTTAGCACTTCGGCGCTCAAAATATCGATTTGAAGGTTTCTCGGGTCACCAAAAGCTCCAGGTGGCGACTCTACAATTTCATCAAAGGCGAGCGCATCGCCGCGATGGGTTCGAGAGGATCCACGGTCCTACAGGTCTGTAGTATGTAATTCCTATTTTCTATTAACTTTTGTTAATTTGTAATGACTATGCATTTCTTTTCTTTATTCTCTGTCAATATGATTTTTGTTTTTTGTTCTTTTCTTTGCTTATGCACTTCTGGACCAGTGGGGACACTGCTCATCATAGGTTTGGGGGTGTGGCAGAATTGCCAATAGTTTAGTTAACATCAGTGCAGCTTATGATCAGCAGAATTTTTGAAGATGAAGTAATTTCACACCTGTTATTTTGAAAAATGAGGAAGTTAAAACTTTTTAAATTTAATTTCCTAGTGTAATTCTAATACTTTCATGAAGTGAATGTCAGAAAATTTCCAAAAGAAGATTGATGTTTAGTAAATCTAAAAAGAGAGAAAACAGTGATGATATACCTTAGGATTTTGATAGAAAACCACACCCAGTGAGATTTGGGTCTGAAATGTATTCTTTGGAGGTATGAATTGGCAATTTTTTCTGCTCTAGGGACTGTTTGAACTTGCATACTATCACTAGAAGTTACACATATCCAAATTAAAATAATTTGACAGTAATCATGATATTAAAGGCATGATGTAAGGCCTCCTTTTGGATAGTTTGAACTTCAAAAATCCCCACCTTTTAAAACTGTCCTTGATACACACCATTTGAGCTTTATAAATCTAAGATTTCTTTGAAACCTCATCAACCTCATTTAGCCTAATCCTCACTCTAAAAATTCAGAAGGTAAAGGAAAGGAAGCTAAAGAAAGGAGAGTTGGGTAATAGTTGGTGATAGAAAAAGAAAATTAGTTGAAGCAATGATGTATCAGCAGAAGAAGTGTGGCATTCCAGTCAATGTCATTTTGAAAAAAAAAAAAAAAAAAAAAAACAAGGAGAAGTCATTTCATTGGAAGTTTGAAAAAGAAAGAGAAAGAGATGGCCACTTTGGCTCTGAAAATTCAAAGAAGAAGATGAAATTGTGCTGAAATAAAGAAGGTGTCCACCACCTCCATACCACCTCCTTACCTTGACTGACTTCTCAATTTTAAACTCCATTCCACCCCTTTATTCTTGATAAATTCCACCCATAAGCCACATTACAACCCAAGTTAAAGTCCTTATTGATCAAAGATGGATTGAGCTGTCACATGGAGATAAGGATTTATGTAATCTATGGTGAAAGAGCAGTGAATTTAGAACTAAAAAGCAATGCTGATGCTCCTGCTTACAGTCCTAATTGAGGGCTGTAACTGCTCTTGAGCTGTGTGAAATAGTACAACCCTCTTACTTGCATTGTGAGTGAATATCCTGGAGAGAGTTGGGTTTGAAATCAACTTATTGGGGTAACATCAAAACTGAATTTTCAAATAGAAGGCAAGCTTTTTATTAATTTGTCTTGAAAAAAACTTTTTGACACAAACTGAGTGAATGGTGAAAGGAATTACAGCAGAATTTTAGTTTTAAACTGATATTTTCTTGATACTCCTCCGATTTGACCGATCACGGTGTGAATAATCTGATTGGATGAAAGTCATTTTAGCGTAATCGCATTGATATTAACTGATTTATTGGAGAAGTTTGTGGGTACCTTCACTAAAAACCCTCAGGAGACTTCACTCCTCCACTAGGGATCACCTAGGGGTTTAAAAGGCTTGTTGCATATGCTAAATGCAACTGTGCTCCCTACAAAAATGACTTTTTCATTCAGTTTTTAAATTTTGTCTTTGCTCAGGGACTAGCAAAGCTTAGGTTTGGGGGTGTGTTAAGAACTGGAAAATACCATTTTCCAGCTCTTAACTTGAGTCTTGATAGACCTTTGAGAGTTCTAAATAAGTGTTTTTAGCGTTTGTTTTATAGCTAACAATGAAGGCAGGCTTAACCCTAAAAGCAGCTTAAAATTGCCAAAAAGATGATGACTCATGCTAATCTAGGGAAAGAAGGAGAAGGAACAACCTCACTGGCTGTCAAAATGCCTAAACTTAAGAGGACAAAGGCCTGGTTTCAACCTGGAAAGAGGTTTGGAGCTATTCGAACAGAAGAATGCATAACAGAATGCTTTTCGAAAAGAACCTGAACTTTTCGAAAAGAATCTGAACTTTGCGAAAAGAATTAAAAGCTCCAGGCTTAGTTTTCGAAGAGCACCTGAACTCTTCGAAAGGATTCCTGACCTATTCGAAAAGAAGAGAACTCCTTAAGAACAGTACCAGAACTGTGCGAAAAGAGCTTCAAACTGTGCGAAATGATATCCTGAAGATTCCCAGCATCTGCAAGGGCAATTCGGTAATCTCTGCATGCACCCCAATGCATTTAAAAACCTAGGGGCATTTCAGAAGATTCTAAGCATGAACCAAAGGCCTATTCCACCCCATGTGAACACCCAAAGATGAAATTACTTGGCAGGAATTTCTAGAAGCTCAAACAGATTTTTGAATTACATAACAGAATTGATGCTTCTGTCACCTGATTGGCTAAACTAGATCAAGCAGTTCTGATTGGCCAAAATATATCTGAATCCTTGTGCTCGACTCCTATGGTTGATACAGATCTAACCAATTCTGATTGGTTGATACACTATAAATAGACGAACCATTTGCCCAATTTGGGTATCTAGATTTTGAGTTTCATTTCTATTGCCCCATTTCCATTTCAGATAGCTTGTCTGAAACTTCTGTAATAGCCTAGCTTTTATTTATAATTGAGAACTGTCAGATATATCTGTAATTCAAGTGAGAATTGTATTCAAGACTACAAATCCGAGAGCTGTTTAAGCTGTGCTCTATAATTGTAATGGTGAATTTGAAAAGCTTGCTGTGAACAGTACGTTCTTAATCGGATTCGTGTTGAGGGTTCCCTATGATCTCCTTATTCATGAGATTACTTTAGATTTACTATTTTTAAAGCAATTTCCCTTAATTCATTGTCCCTGTGAGAATCTGTGTTTGTAACCTGATTTCTCACAGCATTTGTAGTGGTGTTTTTTGTTCTTAATCAAGGATTCAGATTGAAGACTATTGGATGATCTGTGTCCATTGAAGTGGACAGACCATAGCCATAAACTCAACTCAATTCTAATCCTTGAGTTGGATTACTTTCTCTTGCATCTGTGCTGGTAGCCAGATGAAGATTGGATAATATCTCATGTGTTTTTACATTTATTCTCAGTCTGCAATCAAGTACTAAGTCGAAGTTAGATATTATTTCTCCATTCTTATTAATTACATCAAATCTCCCCAACTCAGATCTGGATCATTTAGTTTAATTTTTACTTTCATCATTTAGTTAATGTGACAAATTCAACCTCCCATCATATGTGCTTTGTAGATAGGATCAGAGGTCAGATCTGGTAGCTCAGATCTGGAGGTTTATCTTACATTTTAAATCAATTCCCTGTGGAAGATCTTTTACTCACTTACATTTAAAACTTGCTACAATTGGCCTTGATCTTGCAGGCTAATTATCTTCTTTCTGTGCTGATATTTCTATTCTTTTTAGTTTTCCAAATTCAGTATAATTCATCATTTGCAAATCTATTTTCAAAACACAAATAAATCATGCACACTTAGAACACCTGTCCACTTAAATGGTCACAGACTATCCCAGAGGCTATCCTCCTCACAGGCTCAAGATAGAACAAGAAACATTGCTGCTACCACCATGTTCACAAGGCTACAAAAGCTCATTGTTCCCATAGGGATTTCAGATCTAGTGGGTCCTGGGTGGGGCTAGGCTTGTATGGGAGCATGTTATCCCAGATACACAGGTCACTTAGATCTGAGTGAACCACAGTCTCAGACATCCTTTGCTTGCAGCCTTGTACAGAACAACTCACAAACCGAAATCCCATAAATGTAAAACACCCTATTGTAAAATTCCATTAATCTATCCCAAATAACCATACATAGGCATAGCCAGCAAATGCTGGACTATGGAGAGAAGAAAAAGATAAAAAGAAACTACCTAAACCTAACCTACACTTACTGGTAATCTATAGCCGATTCCAGAAGAAGAAAACTAAATTCTATCTAAGAAGAGAAGACAAGACCCCTAAACCTAAACCAGGCTTAGGTTTTTATAGCAGTCAGCTTGGCAGTGTATTAAGGTTAGGAAACCCCAATTTTAATGATGCCACATGGCCTGATACTATTCTTCGAATTCCTCGAGGCACGTGCATGGGAATTGGAGCGTTGGAATGCGTGCCCTAATTGTTGGAAGTTCCCAGAATGTCCTCTACAGAAGTGAGGGAGAGTTAGAGTTCAAATCCTTGCCAGGTAGCACTGGCTTCTAAGATTGTCGCGTGGTAGAGGTCTTAGATTGGATCACGAAATTCTAGTCGTCTGGGATTGTCTTGAATTCTGATTGAAACGATCCGTGATAGAGCATTGAATTCTCGTTGGATTGCTTTGGTCTTCGCAAGATTACACTTTCCTTCTGAATAGCACGGGAACTGCGCGAGAGGATTTTCTGAAGTTTTTTATCCTGCGGCTATTGCACGACAGCTTCTCGCAGAGACACCTGGAGCTCTCTCTCCTCAGCTGATCTAAGTGAACCGCGCGAGGTATGAGAGCTGCTTTTCTTGAGCTACGCGAGACTGCGCGAGCATTTATATTTGAGCTTCGCGAGAGTTGCGCGAAGTATAATTCTGAACCCCAACTGCGCGAGAACAACGCGGATAATTGGAAATGAAGGCTTGGGAAACTCGCGAGGACTGTGCGAGGCTTAACTTCTGAATCTTCTAAAGCCTAAGAAAACTGTTCAAGGTTCAAATCTTTGTCTGGATTCAGCTTTCACCCTTCTGAGGGGGTTCTGGGGGAAAAATGGGCTCCTTAACAGGGTTCAGGCTTTATTGTAGCTGCTGTTTATTACCTACAGAAATGACTTAGCACAAATTTATTAGATGGCTAAGGGTCTAACAGAGGCTAAGTTAAGGGGTGAAAAGTGGTACTTTTCAGGTTTTAAGACACCCCCAAACCAAATCTTTGCTAGTCCCTTAGGAAAGCAACACTAAAAATCTACAGAAATTAATTGCCACTTTCGTAGGGAGCACGGATACATTTAGCATATGTACCAAGCCTTTTAAACCCCTAGGTGATCCCTAGTGGAGGAGTGAAGTCTCCTGAGGGTTTTCAGTGAAGATACCCACAAACTTCTCAATAACACAGTTAATAGTAGTGCAAGATTGTCAAGTTAGTAGTCAAGAAACAGAGTATCAGTTCACTCTTGAATCAATAAAAATATAGGAAATTTAAAATACATTATGCTTGCAGGATGTTTAAGCAACATAAACTTCTCATGATAGCACAGCATTTCTAATCAGTTCACAACAGGGGAAACTACACGTGTGTTAGCACTGAGCTCATTATTAAATTAAAAATTAGGTTGTAGGTCATGCCCAACACATTCAATATCAGACCCAAAACTCTCCAGGGCATAATCTCACAAAGAACTTTTGAGGGTTTCATTGTCTCTCAAGCTCAAGAGCAGTTACATCCCCCAAATGGGTCTGTAAGCATGAGCATAGGCATAGCATTCAAGTTCTGGCATCTTTGGTAGATCTTCACCATAGATTGGACAACTCATTATCTCCACATGACAGCTGATTCAACTTTGGATCACAAGGGCTTAAACTGGGTTGTAATGTGGCTTATGGTATTGGGTTATAAAAGAATTGGAAGGTTGAAAAAGGGGTTCGAAATTGAGAAATCAGTAGGTGAAGGAGGTGGTTCATGACTTCACCTTCTTTAATTCAGCTCTTTTCATCTTCTTTGAAATCTTCAGATTTGAAGTGATCAGTTTCTCCTCTTGTTTGACTTGTTTCCAATGAATGTTTCCTCTTGATTCCTCTCTAACTCTTCTTCATTATTGATTTTTTTTTTTTTTTGAATTGCCACTTACACTACTAGAACTTTAGATAATTTTTCTCCACTCATCCAATGTTGACCCTAGTTGGCCCATATTTAACTCTTTTTCCTTTACCTTCTGAATTCTAAGAGTGAGGGTAAGGTTAAATTAGATCTATAGGTTCAGGTGCAAATACTCAGGTGTGTTTTAAAGAAATTTGGACTTTGAAACTCAAAGAGTGTATAAACAAGGGCAGTTGTTTTAGGGTTTGGTCTGTTTGTGCTCAAACTATCCAAGAGAAGGCCTTGATCCTTTCCTAAGTGTCATGAGTGCTGTCAGTTGTTTCAACTTGGAGTTACCTAACTTCTAGTGAACAAAATGACTCAGCCAATCCTCAAAGCTAGAAGAAATTTGCCTTAATCACTCCTCAAGATAAAAACATATTTGTAGGCCCAATTTTCGCTGGTTATGGTCTTCCTTTGATCTTTTAAGTATGTCCTTACCTTTGTCTCTCTTCAATGATTCACTAAGTGCTGATACCAGTGAGTTATCGTGGTGTTCTCATCATAAAAATGTGAAATTTTAGAAATTTATAATGTCTAAAGATCTGCAAAAAGTTATAAATTCCTTAATTTTCATAATTCTTGGGTGATCACAGATCCATTTCTATGTTACTCACATGATTCTGCTGCACATTAAGTTAACTATGTTATTGGCAGGCCTACCTGCCACACCCCCAAACCTATGAGGAGCAGTGTCCTCATTGGTGCGGAGGTGATAAAAGCAGTAGAATCCTCGAAGTCAGACAAAAATATTCACAAAAGGGAATAGATACACAGAAAATGCAAACAACACAGTATAAAAGTAAAAGAAACTTTCATTGAAAGAAAAGAGAAAATATGACAAAAAGATGGAAAGAGAAAAGAGAAAATGGGGGGTTCAAGTTGTAGTGGGAGGGTTTGAGGAAGAGGGGGGGGGAGATTTAGGTGGCGCCATTTTTCTTTTCTTCTTCTCTCTCTTCTCTTTCTTCTTCTTTTTCTTTTCTTCCTTGGCGATGATGCGCTAAACCTCTTCATACTCATCCCAGAGGAATTGCAATGGGTCTGGTTCCTTTGGCGGAGGGGGATCGTCCCAAACGGGGAAAAATTTGATGGGGAAACCGAAGGGACCATCATCCGCCATTAGTGGAAGTATGGGTGGATTTCTAGAGTTAGAACAGGACGGATGAGATGAAAGGGGATGAAAGGCCGCTTTAAAAGAGATGGACAAGGGAATATACAGCGAATTTGAAATTGCGCCCCTTTTTACAGTTGGCAATAAATGGGTCCTGTGTGGGGAAAGAAGAAAGGACACAAATGACTCTTTGGAAAAGAGAAGTAGCATTAATTGAATGTCCAAAGATTGGCATGGAAATTA
Organism: Chloranthus sessilifolius; assembly: GCA_021018995.1. Taxonomy (NCBI): domain Eukaryota; kingdom Viridiplantae; phylum Streptophyta; class Magnoliopsida; order Chloranthales; family Chloranthaceae; genus Chloranthus; species Chloranthus sessilifolius. The sequence goes on from CM037596.1 coordinate 50,286,215, forward strand.
AAGAGGTAGGTGGAATGCACGGGGAACCTCGCGAGGAGCAATAAGTGAAGAGGAAAGGGCATTGCTCGTGCAGTTGAGCTTGGGATCTTCGCGAGGTACTCTGTACATGGCGCAGCAAATTGAAGAAGAAATCATTGCAATCCCTGAGGCAGGTATTTGCACAAAATGATATGAACACCATCTCCGCGATGTGGAGTACTGGTTCAAACAAAAATATATCCCCCAAAAACTCTTCTCCGTGAAAGGCAAAAAGGAAGAATAATAAAAATAACCCATAATCAGAAAGAAGTACAGAACAGAGCAATAAACATAACTAGAACTTCTGTTAAAGTGCAATAAAAATTGTTACAAGTGTACAGACAAAAAGAAAAACCTAAGAAATAATCTAGAATCTAGGATCTAATCGGACTCAGAATCGGTAAGGAAATTCCAGCCCATCTTTTTAGCATGTGCCTTAAGGGCTGCCTTGTCTGCTTTCTTCTTTTCCTCCCTCTCCTGTTTCCTTTCGGCCGCAGTTTGGGGAGCTTTTGGCACTTGCACCCTCATTTTTGGTTGCTTGCGAGCCTTTGGTGCCTTGGGTGCTTGAGGGGCTTTGCCCTTACGTTGAGCAAGGGGGGTGGCAAGGGATTTTCCTTTTCTTTTACTTGGGGCTTCAGCTTCTGCAGGGGTGACCACTGGGGATTTCTCTTTTCCTTTAGCTGCGGGTTTTGCAGTGGGGACCACAGGTGACTTTTCTTTGCCAGTGGTCTCAGGTTTGGCAGGGGCGTGCGCCTCTTCAGACTGGGTAGCAGGCTCTTTGCCAATTTTCAGAGGGACAACTTTGGGAGCAGACCTCTTTGTTGTGTCTTTCGTCCTCTGAGGATAAGTTTGTTCTTGTGGAGGTGCAGCAGAGGCCTTGGGAGGTCGAGGCTACTCAGTAGGTGCAGGCTGCTCACTGGATGCAGCAGGAGCTTTTCCCTTTGCTGGTTGGGTTTTAGGTGGTGCCTCCGCAGATTGGGCAGGTGGAGCTGGAGTAGCAGTTGGCGCAGGCTGAGGTACATGAATATTGAGTGGGGTTGGGTGGTATGGTTCATTTCTGGCAGCGGCCAAGGCAGATTCCAATGCGGCTATCTGGACTTTAAATTTTAGGGCATCAGTCTCCTGGATCTCCTTTTGGATCTTTTAGATTTCTTGTGTATTGTTAAGCTGCTTTTCAATCATCCTTTCCTGGGCCTTCGCTGCTGCAGCATTGCTTTTCTAATACTCCCAGTTTATGTGATAGTAGGTAGCTAAGGCCTTCATCTTCTGATATTCATCCACAATCATTTTCCACTCCATGGAGATGCCAAGTAGTTGCTCGTTGTGGGCCTCCATCATCTCATCAATTTTCTTCAGCAAGGGGGTCTCAATTGACTGGCGTAGCATGGCCATGCCCCTCAGAACATCCTTCCTCAGGTAAGCATTATCTTTCATGTGCTGTAGGATGGTGAGGTAAGGAGGGCTGTAGAAATGATGTTTTGGGGCAATTGGGAGATAGGAGGTGGAAGGAGCAGTATGTGTTTGGTCTTGGGGAGGGGAAGGAGGGGAAATGGCAGTATGGAAATCAAATGGTGGAGGAATGGGGTCAGGTTCTAGGTCAGTTTGGGTGGATTTGTTAGAGAAGGTGGGAGGGGGTAGGATAAGAGGTGGGATGGAGGGTATAGGGGGGAAAGTGAAGGGTGTAGGCTCAACCGCAGTTGGGGGTGATGGGGGAAGGGAGATTGGAATGGTGAAAATTGGTAAAGGAGATGGGTGGGGAAGAGGTAATGGTGAGGGTGGGAAGGGTAATGGGACAGGGGGAAAATCTGTTTGGGTGTGGCTGTCAGTGGACAGGACCAGGGGGGTTGATGTGGATGGGGTAGGGATGGGTGGAGTGGTTGAAGTGTGAAGGGTAGATTGGATGGAAGTGAGTTCAACCTACATTTGGTCCTGTTCGTGGGTATTGGTTGCTAACTGGGCTTGGATGTCTTGGTTAAGGGGTAGGATGAGGGTTAGTGGGTCAAATGTAGGAGGTGGGGTTTGGGAAGAAGAGAGTACGGGTTGGAAAGGGGAGGAAGGAGCTTGATGGAAAGTGGAGGGAGGGGAAGAATGGTTCTGGGGAGTGGTGCTGTGAAGTAGTTGGGGAGTCTGGCAGAGGAGTGCAGGAGGCAGGCAAGGTGTCAAGGAATGTAGAGATGAAAGCTTGGAAGCCTATGAAAGTGTTCAGGGTTAAGTCAAGGTCTGGGAGAGGAGGGATGGTAGATATGGCTGGGGTGGTTCAATGGGGAGGGAAGGAATTGTGGGTGATGTCTGGGAGATGGTTGGGCTGGTCTGAGTGGGTTTTTGTTTTTTATAGGAGATGAGTGGGGGACTGTCAGGCTTAGTTGGAAGTGAGGGTGGAATTGTGGCAGTGTAGTGTGGTAAGGTAGGGGATGGTGAGTTCTCCCATGGACCGAGCACAGGGGAAGGTGGAGTGGGCATGGAAAGTGGAAACAGAGGAGGGTGAGAGATGGATGTAAAAGGAGTAGAGGCTACAGGAATCAGAGGTGGAGGTGGTGTGGGTGCTGCTGCAGGGATGGGAGTGATGATCTCTAGAGGCACCTCCTTTGTAGCAGGGGCAGAGCCTGATGCAACAGCTGCTACTGGCTTGAGCTCGGGCTTAGCTTCAACTGTCTTCTTCTTTTGACCCCCCATCAAACTTCTGCTGATGCCCCATTGCCTCTTGGCAAAGGTAATGGGGGTAAGGGTTGAGGTCTGCTCTATCCTTTCTATCTTGTAGCCTGCCTTGATCAGCAGCAAGGTGATGAGTCTTGCATATGGCAGGGTGTGAGGCTTCTTGTTGGATCCTAGCTTCACCACTACGTCTTTCATGGCCTCAAAAATCAGCCAGGCAGCATGGAATCCATGGCCCATGTGGAAGGAGTAGACAACATCTGCAATTGGGGTTCTCCTCTCCTGCTGATGTCCTGAACAATAGATGTTCTTTCACAGGACCTGGTTAATGAACAACATTGGAGGCTCTAGTTCCCTCCTTCTGATTAAATCCCCTGTGGCTTTCAGTCCTCTGGATAGGGCCCTTGCAATCATGGCAATTGATGCAGTCAGAGGGTGACCATTATCCACAGCTAGTATTGAATGCTGCTGGGATGCCCAACACATCAGCAATCATCTTCAGGCCTACTAACATATCAAAATCGTCAACCATCACCAGGAAGCACTCTCGTCCATCATTGTCGCTCTTGACTTTGATGTGCTGATAGAACAGCTGGACTAGCCTAGGGTAGGCTATCGCCGAAATTTCTCTCATGAGTGGCATCAGACCCGCTTTGCTAAGAAATTGTATTGCAGGGGCAAAGAGAGGTTCTTTTTTGAAAAATTGGACATCAAAAGCAGTTTTAGGCTCCAATGGAATTGACTGAAGGAGCTCAGAAGGAGTAGAGAATTTTGTGATTGGTACCGCCGCCTCCTCAACCACCCCCTTTCCTTTCTTAGGGGACTTTGAAGTCTTGGCCTTTTTGGGGGTGGTCTCTGCAGGGTTCTTATCCTTCCCTTTTCTCTTCTATGCAGATTTTGGAGACATAGCTATCTGCCTTCTGGTGTAAGCAAATGGAGACTGAGATCTAGGGTTTGGCTTGATCTGATGCACAGGGCACCTCACGACCTCGGAGGGGGGGGGGGATGGTTGAGGGTGATGCTAGGAACACTTGTATAGATTTGTGGAGTGGATAATGAGCTATAGGAGTGATGCTAGAGGAGAGAAGGGGGAGCAACAGAAGCTAGGGTTTCGCAGAGGAAAGAAGGAAGCAGATAATGAGAAAGGGACGAGGCACGGGGTAGAAATACTTAACGCGAAGCTTAGCGCGCTTTGGAACAGCTGGTCGCGAGGTTGAAAATAAACCTAGTGAGAATGTTAATTACAGCTGGATTGCACAACAATCTCAAACGGTGTCTTTGGAGCGTGCGACAGAGTGAGAATAATTCATGTGAATTGCGTGAGCGGTCCTAAGGCTCTAATTGGATTGTGCAACAAGCTCTGATGTTCAGTGTGAATCGCACGACAGACTTAGGATCTCGCGATAGCAAATGGAGTATTTCTGTTGGATTGTGTGAGAGTTTCCCAGTTTATCCTGTGAACCTCGCGACAAACCGATAACCTCGCGACAACAAATGAGTATCTCGATGTGGACTGCGCGAGCGGTTGCCAGGTACACATGTATCTCGCGACAGGCATTGATGGCTCTATGGGAACTGCGCGACGTGCTCTCAAATGAACTTGAACTTCGCGATAGTAAATATATGAACCGCGCGAACCTCTCCCAGACTTCCTTTTTAATCTCGCGAGCGCTTCTGAGTCTCGCGATAATCTCCCAGGCATCCATTTTGAACCTAGCAACAGTCAAGTATAAAACAGAGGGCATGTGTTCTGTGTTCTGCCTTTTTGCATAATTTGCTGAGGTTGAATCCTGGCAAGACCCTCTCCTATGATTGTCTTTAGACATGTAAGCTCAATCACACACTCAAGGACAACAAAAAATGACCGTCCACATTAAGCATTCAATAGAAGCTATCAATTAAAAAGCAATAAGGAGTAAGCGAAGCATCAAAAATTCAAAACAGATAGGCCATGATTCAGATGAGGCCAGTAGCAAATCCTAGAGAATAGAAACTTAAAGAAAGCAAGATAAATCAACCAAAAACTAAGTACATATGTTACAGTAAGGACACAACTATGGAATCAGTTTGAAGAAGGATCCCCTTGACAGTGACTGGTGTCCAAAAGGTCGGCACATTTTTCAAAACAAGGCTTAAGCCTCTGACCATTCACCTTCAAGAGTCTCTCAGACTTAGGATCCTTGATTTCCACAACACCAGATGGGGAAACATGCATGAAAATGTAAGGACCTTCCCATCTGGATTTCAATTTCCCTGGAAAAAATTTAAGTTTCGAGTTAAACAACCAAACCTTATCACCAGCATTGAAACTCTTTCTCAACAGCCCTCTATCAAAGAAAGCTTTGGACCTTTCCTTGTAGATCCTGGAATTGGCGTAAGCATCCATCCTTAGTTCCTCCAATTTCGACAGCTGCAACAACCTGTGATGACCAGTAGAGGTTAGATCTAAGTTTAAATGTTTGATGGCCCAATAGGCCCTGTGTTCTAACTCTACTGGGAGATGATAGGCTTTGCCATAAACCATTCTGAATGGGGACATACCAATCGGAGTCTTATAGGCAGTCCTATAAGCCCACAGTTCATCATTAATCTTGTTAGCCTAATCCTTCCTATCAGTCCTCACAGTCTTCTCCAGGATATGCTTGATCTCCCTATTTGAAATCTCAACTTGCCCACTGGTTTGTGGGTGGTAGGGAGTGGCAATCCTATGAGTGACAGAATATTTCTTGAGCAAGCTCTCGAAATTTCTATTATAAAAATGGCTTCCCCCATCACTGATAATGGCTCTAGGGGTACCAAATCTGGAGAAGATATGCTGCTTTATGAATTTGAGGACAACCTTATTATCGTTAGTTCTTGTGGCAATGGCTTCTACCAATTTGGAAACATAGTCCACTACTACTAAAATGAAATGAAAACCATTTGAAGGAGGGAAGGGGCCCATAAAATCAATACCCCACACATCAAATAGTTCTACAACAAGGATATGCTGTAAAGGCATTGAATTTCATTTAGACAGCCCTCCTAGTTTCTGACATCTTTCACAGGCTTTGCAGTGTATATGGGCATCTCTGAAAAGAGCAAGCCAATAGAAACCACACTGCAACACTTTGTCAGTTATTTTTCTCCCACTAAAGTGACCCCCACAGGCATTTTCATGGCACATGGCCAGAATACTGGGGACATCACTTTCAGGGACACATTTTCGAATAATTTGGTCTGCACAATACTTGTACAAGTGAGGTTCCTCCCAGAAAAAGAATTTGACCTGTGAGAAAAATAGGTCCTTATCCATTTTTGTCCAATGGGAAGGGATCTTGCCTATAACTAGATAGTTGACAATATGTGCAAACTAGGGAACTAAAGATTGGATGGCAAACAATTGCTCATCCGGGAAGACATCATTTGTAGGAAAGTTCTCAACACCTTTTTCTAACATAATTCTGGACAAGTGGTCAGCCACCACATTTTCTACGCCTTTCTTGTCCTTGATTTCGATGTCAAACTCCTGCAACAGGAGTATCCATCTAATCAATCTGGGTTTTGCATCCTTTTTTGACAGTAGGTACTTTAATGCTGAGTGATCAGTGAAGATGACAGTTTTAGACCCAAGTAAGTAAGGTCTAAACTTGTCCACAACAAAAACCACTGGCAGAAGCTCTTTCTCAGTGGTTGTGTAGTTCAGTTGAGCTTCAGCAAGTGATTTGCTGAGATATGCAATGACCACAGGCAGCTTATCCTTTCTCTGGCCCAAGACAACACCTATTGCCAAGTCAGATGCATCACACATCAATTCAAAGGGCAGGGTATAGTCAGGTGTTTGGAGTACAGGGGCAGAGGTGAGGCAAATTTTTAAAGTTTCAAAAGCCTCCAGACATTCAGCAGAGAAGTCAAAGGGCACATCCTGACAGAGCAGTTGACACAATGGCTTAGCAATTTTACTGAAGTCCTTGATAAACCTCCTGTAAAATCCAGCATGGCCAAGGAAGGATCTGATTTGCTTGACTGTTCTTGGAGGGGGCAGATTTTTAATGGGGCCAACTTTGGCCTTGTCTACCTCAATTCCATCTTTAAAGACTACATGGCCCAACACAATTCCCTGTGTTACCATGAAGTGGCTCTTTTCCCAACTTAAGACCAAATTGGTCTCTTCACATCTTTGTAACACTTCATGGAGGTGTTGTAGACATTGGTCAAAGCTATCCCCATAGACTGAAAAGTCATCCATGAAAATTTCCAAGAATTTGTCAATCATGTCAGAAAAAATGGCATACATACACCTCTGAAAGGTGGCTGGGACATTACACAATCCAAAAGGCATCCTTCTGTAAGCAAAGGTGCCAAAAGGACAAGTAAATGTAGTTTTCTCTTGATCAAGGGGGTGCACGGGGATCTGATTGTACCCTGAGTACCCATCAAGAAAACAGTAAAAAGCCTTCCCAGCCAACTTGTCCAAGATTTGATCAATAAAAGGGAGAGGAAAGTGGTCTTTTCTGCTCTTGGAGTTGAGTTTTCTATAATTGATGCAAACTCTCCAGCCAGTGGTTTCCCAGGCTGGTCTCAACTCTCCAGATTAACTTGTGATTACTGTTATACCAGATTTCTTGGGTACCACCTGGATTGGTGCCACCCATTCAGAATCAGAGATGGGGTAAATTACCCCAGCATCCAGTAATTTAATGATTTCTTTCAGAACCACCTCCTGCATGTGAGGATTAAGTTTCCTCTGTATTTTCCTGGAGGGTGCTGAGCCTTCCTCTAGGTGAATCCTATGCATACAGATTGATGCATCAATCCCTCCCAGATCAGCAATGGTCCAGCCAATTGCTCTCTTGTGCTTCCTCAGAACTGTTAGCAATTCCTCCTCTTGCTCACTGGTTAGAGAAGAGGAGATAATTACAGGAAGTTTCTCTTCTTTCTCGAGGAAAGCATACTTTAATGTCTCTGGCAGCTTCTTGAGCTCCAGATCAGGGGCTTGTTGTATGGATGGCAGGATTGGTGTATTGCTGGTTAGAGGAAGGGGCAGCAATTTAGGTTTCCAATTAGAGTGCACTAAGCCTACAGAAGATCTCACTAAGGGTAGATCTTCTGGCATTAAAGCAAGGCTTCCTTCTTCCACCAAGTTCCAAACTTCAGTTAAATTAGTGGCAATGTTGCTCCACCGCAGAAGAGTGGGCAGTTCTTCTTCAACAATTTCTTTTAGTACTTCCACTGCAAAGCATTCCTTATTGTCCAGCTGAGGGTACTTTGCACTATTGTACACATTAAGCTCAACTTTAATATGTCCGAAAGTGACCTCCATAATTCCAAACCTGCACTGAATGCATGCATTGGCAGTGGCCAAAATAGTCGTCGAATATGTGTATTGGAGATGTACTTTTATTGCGGCCCATGTCCAAGACAAGGAAGTCTGCAGGGTAGAAGAACTTGTCTACCCCCACTAGGACATCCTCAACCACTCCCATGGGTTTCCTCTCAGACCTATCAGCCATCAATAGAACAATAGGGGTGGGCTTGAGCTCTCCCAAACCTAGCTACAGATACACACTGTACGGCAGCAGGTTAACACTGGCTCCAAGGTCCAAAAGTGCCCTCCCAATCGTGTGGTCTCCAATAATACAGGGAATAGTAGGTATCCCTTGGTCTTGTAACTTCTCAGGCATTGTCATGGTTAATACAGAATTAACTGTATCAGTTGCAAAGACCTTCTTGGACAAATGGCCTTTGGCCTTCCTTTTCTGAGTATAAAGGTCTTTCAGAAACTTTACATAGGCTGTGACCTGTCGAATTGCATCAAGCAGGGGTAAATTTATCTTGACCTGCTTAAAGATCTCAATCATTTTCTCGATTTGTGCCTGGCCCTTATCAAAAGGGGCAGGGCCACTCAAAGCTTAAGGAAATGGCAGCTGAGGTACTGCTGGTTCCTCAGCTGCAAGCCTATGGCTGAACTTTTGTTTTTTTCTTTTTTCTATTTTTATCTCCTACTGAGGTTCAACTACAACCTCCTTATTTTTCCCTTGTGGAAGGGTAGCAGACAATTCCTTACTCTGTGCCATGATAAAATCCTTATCACTTTCATTTGACATATCCTTGGGGTAGACCTCTCGTTCATTTCCCACCTGGTTGTCTACCTGCTTGCCAGACCTTAAGGCTGTGATGGCATTGGTCCCCTTAAAATTTGAGGAGCTTTCTCCAATGGAATACTGGCCCTTAGGGTTGGCAATTGGTTGGCTAGGCAACCTGCCCTCCTCTCATTTAGCCAGAGCATTGGCTATCTGGCCAAGTTGCTCTTCTATTTTCTTAATGCTTTGACCGTGAGAGGTCACAGTCTGAGTCAAAGGTCCAAGGCTTTACAATTGAGCCAAAACCTGGTCCTCAAAAGAAGCACTTCGGGGCTGAGGTGGTGGGACTACCAATTGATTCTGTTGCTGGGGTTGCTGTTGTTGCTGGAAATTCGACCTTGGGACATAACCCTGGTGAAACTGCTACTGTGGCCTTTGAGGCAAGGCCAACATCTGTTGTGGCTGCATATAATTGTCTTGCCTCCACCTCAAATTTGGATGGTCTCTCCATTGGTAACCAGCATTTTGGTGTTGGTATCCATATGGTTGCTTATTGTAGCCACCAGATTGTTGTTGTCTAAAAGATTAGGCAGCAGCAGCCTGTTCCATTACAAACTCAGGGTATTGCCCCGCAGATGGACACTCTTCTACTGTGTGTTGTGTGGATTGGCATATCAGACATGCCTCCATCACTTGTGCAGCCATTCTGGGCTGCACCATAGTCAAAAGTTTATCAAATCTTTCAGTAAGATTGGCCATCTGCACCCTCAGATCATCATTTCCCCTAACTTCATACATTCTTCCTTTAGAAGTCTCAGCAATCCCCAACTTAGGAGAAGGCTCATGAACAGTTCTAGATGAGGATATCTTCTGGAAAGCATTTTAACTTATGACCTCGAACAAGTCCCATGCCTCATCAGCTATTTTATGCATGTACGTTCCACCAGAAGAGGCATCTACCATGTCTCTGCTCTTCTCATCAATCCCATTGTAGAAACTCTGGACAAGCTGCCAGTCAGGGATCTTATGGTGGGTACATTGTTTGAGCATCTCCTTAAATCTATCCCAACATTGGTTAAAATCTTCAGTTGGGGACTGGGAAAAAGAAAGAATGCCCTTCCTCAACTGGCTGGTCTTGGTCTCTGGGAAAAATTTAGACAGAAATCTTGTCTAGAGGTCTTTCCAGGAGGTCATGCTATTGTTTGGGAGAGTAGATAACCAGGTCATAGCCCTGTCCTTTAGGGAGAAAGGAAAGAGCCTTAACCTGGTGGCTTCTGGTCCTAAACCAGCAATGGAAAATGTCGTGCACAGGGCCAAGAACTAGTCAATGTGCTTGTAAGGGTCTTCCTTGCTAAGCCCATGGAAAGAGGGAAGCATTTGGATGATGGAAGTTTTTATTTCATAATTTCCTTGAACATCAGGGAATTGGATGCTGAATGGAGAATTGTAATCATCTGGAGCATTCAATTCCTTCAATGTTCTTGGTTGTTCTTCACCCATAGCTGCTATCTCAATTTCAATAGGGGGCTCAATTGTGGTGTGTTGATGCCTTCTTGGTCTTCTACCCTTTCTATCTCAGGGTTAGGAGGCTCTAATGTAGGACTGAGGGATCTTCTTCCTAACATGCACGCACACCAACAGTAGGGGAGACTATTTGCAGGCACATTGCACTTAATAAAAATTGTAACTATCCTAATCAACTTCTATGGACTCTTCAATTGAGAAATAGACTTAGTTTTGAGGGTTAAAGAAGTGAAAATTGAGGCAGCTAGACTCCTAGTGCAATTATACTCTCCTTCTCTGCTACGGTCCAGATGTACAAAAAGAATTCCACATGTAAATCAGTAGTATCAATTATTGACAAGTACAGCTACCAAAGAATAAAGAATAAAAAATCTAGGGTCTACTAAAAGATCAATATCCCCGGCAACGGCACCAAAAACTTGTTGGAGTATTTTCAAGTGCTTGCTACTGACTTTATTAAAGACAGTTATAAGAATGGGAAGAATAAAAGAGATGAGTGAAAGAGTGAGAATCATGTTGCAGCAAGCCTAAAAATACACAATCCTGCAAGATACAAGGTCTTTTGTAGCAAGTTTTAATAAGTAAGAGTATGTCCCACAGGGAAGTTGATCCTAAACTCCACGAGAGCCTGCTTTAATAGGCCCACCAGATCTGGCTACAGATCTGGCAATCCTAAATGAAAGGGGATTTAGTGTCACTAGAATCTAAATTCCAAGGTATCCTAATGTCTAAACTATAGAAAGGGTTAAGAGAGAAGGTGGAGTGAGAAAATAAATATAAAAGGGTGAGAAGTATGTTATGCGATTCAAATCTGGTGGATTTCATAACTCAGATTCAGATCTGCTACTATAGAAGTCCTATCCAATGGCTACGTTGTCACCACTAAGGAGAATGAATCTGACTCATCTTTGTGCTATGATCCAATCCCTTTATGGCTATAACCTGTCCACTTTAATGGTCACAGACTATCCAATTGGGGAATCACAGTCCAGAGATGGGTTAGAACAAGTTTATCATTGTAGGCACTGTTTCATCCAGGCTATAAGCTCAAGAATCCGTAGGGAACCTTAACCACTAAAGTGCTATGTGTGGGGCTATGCTTGCATGGGAGCATGTTAGCCCAGACACATAAAACCAGTAAGAGTTTGAGTACAGCCTTAGATCCAGCTGTCCACTGCTAGAGAGACTGCAGTGATCCAGTCGCAAGCTTACAATTTCTATAACCAAACCAGATCTGCCATCTAATAGCGGGTCTTCACAGATACAGGGGAGTCTGCCTATGAACAATCCCTTACAGGGCTACAAGCACAAGTGCAGAGAAAGACATTCCATCTTAAGTCTGTGGATTGGCTTCACCCTAAGGCTATAACTTGTCCACTTAAGTGGTCACAGACTATCCCAAAGGCTACCCTCCTCACAGGCTCAAGATAGAACAAGAAACATTGCTGCCACCACCATGTTCACAAGGCAACAAAAGCCCATTGTTCCCATGGGGATATCAGATCTAGTGGGTCCTGTGGTGGAGCTAGGCTTGTATGGGAGCATGTTAGCCCAGATACACTGGTCACTTAGATCTGAGTGAACCACAGTCTCAGTTCTCCATTGCTTGCAATACATCTTAGCAGTGGAGGATCTCAAGGTAGCAGCCTTACACAGAACAACTAACAAATCGAAATCCCATAAATGTAAAACACCCTATTGTAAAATTCCATTAATCTATCCCAAATAACCATACATAGGCATAGCCAGCAAATGTTGGACTATGGAGAGAAGAAAAAGATAAAAAGAAACTACCTAAATCTAACCTACACTTACTGGTAATCTATAGCCGATTCCAGAAGAAGAAAACTAAATTCTATCTAAGAAGAGAAGACAAGACCCCTAAACCTAAGCCAAGCTTAGGTTTTTATAGCAGTCAGCTTGGCGGTGTATTAGGGTTAGGAAACCCTAATTTTAACGATGCCACATGGCCTGATACTGTTCCTTGGATTCCTCGAGGTGCGTGCACTAGAATTAGAGCATTGGAATGTGTGTCCTAATTATTGAATGTTTCCAGAATGTCCTCTGCAGAAGTGAGGGAGAGTTAGAGTTTAGAGCCTTGCCAGGTAGCACTGGCTTCCAAGATTGTCACGTGGTAGAACGGTCTTCGCAAGATTAGATCAGCTTGAAATTCTTGCCATCGCAGGATTGTCTTAGTTGCAGTTGAAATAGTCGCGTGATAGAGCATTGAATTCTAGCTGGATTGCTCTGGTCTTCGCGAGATTGCTCTTTCCTTCTTAATGGCGCGGGAACTGCACGAGAGGTTTTTCTGAAGTTTTGTATCTTGTGGCTATTGCGCGACAACTTCTTGCAAAGACACCTGGAACTCTCTCTCCTCAGCTGATCTGCTTGAACCGCGTGAGGTATGAGAGCTACTTTTCTTGAGCTGCGCGAGACTGCACAAGCATTTATATTTGAGCTTCACGAGAGCTGCGCGAAGTATAATTCTGAACCCCAACTGGGCGAGAACAGCGCGAATAATTGTAAATGAAGGCTTGGGAAGCTCGCGAGGACTACGCGAGGCTTAACTTCTGAAGCTTCTGAAGCCTAAGAAAACTGCGCGAGGTTTAAATCTTTGTCTGGATTTAGCTTTCACCCTTTTGAGGGGGTTCTGGGGGAAAAATGGGCTCCTTAACAGGGTTCAGGCTTTATTACAGCTGTTGTTTATTACCTACAGAAATGACTTAACACAAATTTATTAGATGGCTAAGGGTCTAACAGAGGCTAAGTTAAAGGGTGAAAAGTGGTACTTTTCAGGTCTTGACATACCCCTACACCAGCAGTTGAACCCCTAGATCTTAGGGCCTATTTCCCATCACCCACCCCACCAACTGCGTACAAATAAATGCGTATCAACCACATTCCACCACCCCCTTGAATTACCCCATAAGCCATATGGCCCCCAATTCTCCACCCACACCCATCAATTACCAATGGCCTACACCCACCCCATTATCCCCATTTATACCACCCACAAATTCTACCAACCCCATCAATTCCCTAGTGGCCCATCAAACCCCCAATCCTCCGCCTACACCCATCAACTACCAATGGCCTACACCCACCCCATTATCCCCATTTCAACCACCCATAAATTCTACCAACCCCATTAATTCTCTAGTGGCCCATCAAACCCCCAATCCTCCGCCCGCACCCATCAACTACCAATGGCCTACGCCCACCCCATTACCCCCGGTACAACCACCGTTAAGCTTCACCACCCCTACCTGGCCCAACTTTACCACCCACCCATCCATCACTGAGGTAAGCCAGGTCTGACCTATCATCCCAGAGCCATCGGTACATGCACTTTAGATACCAACAGCCATACCTTTCCAGCTTTCAAGACCAACCTATGATCCAAATCAGGTCCCGCTGTGCTATGAGCAAACCAATGCTAATGCTGGCAATAGCAACAGGGAGGTGGCAGTGGACTTCGTTATCAGATCAGGAAGAGACTCAAAACAGCCCAAGGTAACAACAACAGTAGCACAAACCCAACTCGAAGGAAAGAAAGATAGCGCAGTGAACCCCTTCGAGAAGATGAATGGAGAACATATATTGGAGACTCAGCTGAGAAGAATGCCTTCCCATATAACTAACTATATGGGATCTGTTGATGACGTCCCACTCCATTTCCAAGCATTAATAGGGGTGTTAAAGAATGCGCATGTGTCCCAACAGGTGAGCCCAGACGAGGTCGGGCAAATAATCAGACAGGTAATGGCACCCAATGCCATTTCATTTTCGGATGCGGATCTGTCAGAGGAGGAAAATAGTCATGCTAAATCCCTCAACATTACTGTCGAATATGGGAATATGATAATTCCCTTGGTTCTAATTGATAACAGGTCGACTCTGAATGTGTGCCCGTTGAGGACTAGCGCTCAGGGATTTGATAAGACAAGAAGAGAAATAATGGGAGAGGTCGATTTGATAATACAAGAAGAGAAATAATGGGAGACCTTCTCTATACCATTTCAAGTAATGGATATCAAATCTTCTTTTAATTTATTGATAGGACGCCTGCGGTTACATGAGGTCTGGGCAATACCTTCTACCCTCCATCAAAAGCTAAAATTCATATCTGGGCAGAAGGTGATCACGATCATTGGTGAAGGGCACTATGATAAAGACAAGGCCACTCACAGCATTAAAAATCCTAAAGTAATGGATGTGCCACATACTAAGGAAGACACCGACCACCACAGTTTCGAGTATGAGGTATCGGCAGTAGGCCCTGAACCCCCGAGAAACATCACTTCTACAATCGGCGACAGAATGGAAGCAATGGTGGCAATGCTCCAGAAATGGAGCAATCAGAAAGGCAGAGGGTTTGACCCTAGACTGCATGGTAGAAGAGAGCCAGTTGTTGCAAGGGGCAGAAAGTTTGATTCAGGTTAGGTTACAAGCCCACAGAGGAAGAGGTCCGAGAGGTTAAAGAGAAAGCCAGGGTGGCTGCAGCTGCTAGAGCTCGAGGAATCAACATAGAAGAGAAACCTCACCCTAGGGCGCACATCAGGGAATCCTTTGTCAGTGCTGGGGTCGTAAAGATCGATCAAAATGGGGTAACCCATTTGACCCCACACAAACCCACAGCTCCAATACATCCCACCAATCCCCAGATCTCCCTTCCCAGCGTAGAAATAGATTTGGTTGTGTTGTCCCTCTTCGAGGAACGACAGTCAGTACTTGAACAAACTCCCCCTGTGGTAAATCACCATAAAATTGAGTTATTGTTTGAGGACACCATCTTTGACGAAATGGGGATCAACATGATGGAAGCTGACTCTAATGAGCCATATCAGTCAGATATAAAACTACATCAGACAACTATGTGAAAACATGCATGCAAAAGGGCTCATTCCCTTTATTTTTCTGCAGGCTTAAGACATGTATTGGTAGTGGTATCCCTGTAAAGTGTACGCCATGTGTCTGGGTATCCGTATGATGGTCGTTTGTTTTGATAAATTATACCCGAGCAGGTTTGGGTCGGGGCTTCCATTACCTTTGCTGCTTATCGCCCCTAATGGGTGCATGTTTATGCATAGTTGTTCATTTGTAACTTCATTGATGATGGAGGCCAAGATTGAGTATCCTTCGGTGGACACCCAATTCTGACCCAGTCTTTTCGATATCACATGAACTTGAGTACGTCGGCTTCAGTTTCGTCGTAAACTATTGCGGAGGCACGGGCTCTTGGCATGCGTTGTCTGGGCGTGTGCCTTCTGGGGTTCGAGGTCCAGATAATGCTTGTTTAAAAAAAAAAAATGAAAAAAGCAATCTTTAAAAAAAAGAAAAAAGAGAAGAATAAATTTGTGTTTTTCAACAAAGACACACAATTGCATGTTTTTCAATACGGTAAAATGTCAATATTTTATCAGCAATGTAGCTGTGCTATATTAAAGTCCTGAGTCTAGGGTTCACCTAAGATCTTTGGATCCTGCTTTAAGGTAGGAGCAACGATATCAGTCTCGGTCAAACAGTCAATGTTTCGATCGAGTCGACTCCACCCACTGCTAAATCTTCGTGATAAGCTCCCTATTTTGGATATATGTGAACTTAAGTATCTTAAGCTTTAGATTCTCCGTTGGAAAAGGTCAATCATTGGTTGAGACCAACTTGTTGAGAATGAGATTACGTATCAATCAAACTATGTGCAACCATGCATTTAGAAGGGTTCATTTCCCTTTTATTTTTCTGCAGGCTTAAAACCTGTATGGGCAGCGGTATCCCTGTAAAGTGTCTGGGTATCCGTATGATGGTCGTTTGTCCCTGTAAATTGTACCCGGGTGGGTCCGAGTCGGGGCTTCCATCGCCTTTGTTGGTTCTTATTGCCCCTGATGGGTGCATGATTACGCATAGTTAATTGATGTTTATGATCATTGACAGCAGAGACTAGGATTGGATGTCCCTTCATGGAGATACCCCAATATTTGGTTGGATCTATTCAAGGTAATCAAAGATAGATGCTCTAGGCCATGTTAATCTAAGGCATGCTTTTGAAAATGGCAAGCACTCCCAAAAAGCGTTGTGACATCTATTCACTTCGCTCGGGCAATCATGCTAAATAAACTTTGGGATCGATGGGTTCGCCCAAAGACCTCAATCCCTGCTTTCAACAGGGGCACCCACGAATAGTTCGATGGGGCCATCAAAT
Source organism: Chloranthus sessilifolius (assembly GCA_021018995.1). Classification (NCBI taxonomy): domain Eukaryota; kingdom Viridiplantae; phylum Streptophyta; class Magnoliopsida; order Chloranthales; family Chloranthaceae; genus Chloranthus; species Chloranthus sessilifolius. The sequence continues at coordinate 50,302,670 of CM037596.1, forward strand.
GCCTCGTAGGATTGGATGTAAACTGTGGAGCCTTGCGCATGTTTACTTCGCGCCTATCTTTGAATGTGGGTCGATCACCCCTCTAACTCACGAAGCTGTATGAATTTTAAACATCAAATACCTTCAAAATCATCCCGGGAAGCTAATGTCTTTCCCGACTATAGGGAGTTCGCAACTCATTCCACCTTGGTTATGCCCAGTAATGTCGCCAAGCGCTTGGGAACCGATTACCTCGAGAAATGAATGTCTAGCCTGGCATCCAGGGCTTTCATTTTCTCACCGTGTTACTCATTTGGTGTTTGAAGTTTGTTCTAAATGCAACAGACCCGTCAGTAATGCCTTGGGCCTCTTCAGATATCTCTTTTTCTTTAGCATTCGATCATTAGTGATCGGATATCAAAGAGGGGCATCTGTAGACACCCAAAGTTGGCCCAAGGGCCGATCGAAACACCTTTTGAGAGAGGTGCAATTCTGAGCTTTTGATGACATATATGGAACTTTAGGACCCCCCTAGAACCCTTAGGAACCTTTTCAAACCCTTAGGAATCACCCTAGATCCATTAGGAACCTGACCCGAAGCTTTAGAAATCAATCCCGACCCTTAGAACTGGTTCTGAATCTAAACCTAATCTTATCAAGAAAATGGTTGAGGAGGGGTATACCAAAACTAGCTATGGCCCTCTACTACGACCAGATCTCATACCATTGAAAACTAGAGGTCGTCAGCTTTTCAACGGTCCAAGAATCGCCCCAATAGAAGGTATACATCAAAAGATACGGCAAACCGAGCCCGGAGTGCATAAGAGTAAAATCCAGTGCCACCCCCCTATGGATATGGCACAACAAATAGTTGCGCCAGTGATAATTTTGCCTAGCGCAACTATTAGTTGCACCATGCCACTTCTCCCAGGATTTAAGCCTGGCACAAATAATAGTTATGCCAGTATTAATTGTGGACCCCACCCTCGTGAACCAACTTCCAGGCACTGTTTAAAACTATTTTACTGTACATTTGCCTGGTGTAACTATTAGTTGTGCCAGGCATATAAATAGTAACCCTGAGATTTTGCCTCAAAAATTGTGATTGGGGTTTGACTTGTTGACCACCTTAACCTTTGGGGTGTGTTTTGCTAGTTCTGTTGCACCCATTCCCTACCTATTTGCAACCCTTCAAGTGGCTTAAGGCCTCACCCCATCATCCACCATTGGAGGACTTTCTCACACATCTCAAGGCTCTAAAAACCTAGGAATCCTTAGATGTGAGATTACTTAATTGCTAAACCCACTTAGCTCTTAAGTGGTCTCCTAATCCACCCATTACCTATAAATAGAGCCCCCCACCCCTTGGTTTAAGGGTTGAGAAATTTTCTTAAGAGAGAAAGAGCTCAAAGTGAGAAGTTCTTCCTCCCTTCTGTGCACCATTTTCACTTAAATTCCAGAATCTCTCAACCTCATTTCAAGCTTGTTCTTGCATCTAAAACCCTTAGCCTAGGTGTGTGTGACCCCCTAGCCTCCCTCCTCTCCCAGTTAGCTTCAAGTCTTAGGAGTTAGAACCCCATTTTCCACCATACAAGGCCTTTAAAAGCTCATCAAAGCAAGCCATGCAAGGCTCTCCCACAGTGCTATGTTAAGACTTGAAAAGTACCACTTTTCACCCCTTAACTTAGCCTTTGATTAGACCCATAGCCACCTGACAAGTCCTTGTTAAGTGTTTTATGTAGGTAATACCTAGCAGTGAAATAAGGCCAGGAATCCTGCTAAAAAGCCTGCTTTAGCACCAGAAGTCCCTCAGAAGGATGAAGTCTGAATTCAGACCTGAATATGAGCCTCGCGTAGTCCAGCTGAGCTTCCCAGGACTCTACAACAACATCTCGCACAGATGATTGACTGAAGAACTTTAGAAGACTCCTCGCACAGCTATCGCGCAGTCGCTGAGGGATGCAATTATCAGAAGAGAACTCCTCGCGCAGTTCTCACGCCATTCAAGAAGAAAGCGTCCTTGCGAAGGCAAAGCCACCCTCACGAAGATCAGTTAAGACATGGAACCTCGCGCAATTCAGAACTCATTAAAGCCTCGCGAGGTAACTCGCGAAGCCCAGTGAAGATAAGTGCTCGCGAAGTTCTCGCGCTATTCAAATCTATCCTCGCGAAGATCAACCTCACGAATACTTAAGCTCCAACCCCGCGACATCTGAGGCTCTGATATCCACTCAACCTCGTGACTGCTTAAGCTCCAACCCTGCGACATCTGAGGCTCTGATGTCCACTCAACCTCGCGACTGCCTGAAGAGCAAACCAAGCCAACCTCGTGAAGGCGGAAGCTTCAATTTCAAATCATCCTAGAGAAGAGCAAAAGCTACCACACGACAAGTTTGGGAAACAAGGGCTACCTAGTGAAGCTCTGAACTTCAAACTTCCACCTCTTCAGCAGAGGACGTTCTGGGAATTTCCAGCGATTAGGGCATGCACTCCCACGCTTAAATCTCTATGCATGCGCCCCAAGGCATCGAAGGATCCCTATGTGGCCACATGGCACCGTTAAAAATTAGGGTTTCCTAACCCTAATGCACCGCCACACCACTACTATAAATACCCACACTTAGCTTAGGATTAGGAGCTTAGACTTTCTTTTCTTTCTACATCCTGGAATAGCTAGGAACCCATCTCATTTCTAGGAGACCTGATCTGAGATCGTTTAGTTTTTCTTTTTGTAGTTGTAAGTAGCTTTCTTTTTCTTTTTCCTTCTCTCCATAGTCCAACACTTACTGGCTATGTCTTTGTGTGTATTTTGAACTAGATTAATGGAAGTTCTGTAATAGGATCTGTACTTTGTGGGATTTATGTTTGTGTGTGAGATGCTCTATGCAAGGCTGCTGCCTTGTGATCTACCATTGCTTTGGCTGTGTTTCAAAGCAATGGAGGACTGATTCTAAGGGCCACTCAGATCCAAGTGACCTGTGTCTGGGCTATCATGGTCTGATACAGCCTTAGCCCCACTACAGGACCCACTAGATCTGAAATCCCCATGGGAGCTTGAGCTGGTAGCCTTGTGACCATGGTGGTAGCAGCGATATTCTTGTTTTGTCTTGGGCTCGTGAGGAGGATAGCCTCTGGGATAGTCTGTGACCATTTAAGTGGACAAATTATAGCCTTAGGGTGATTCCAGTCCACCGATCCAAGATGGATCTTTCTTCTTTACACCTGAGCTTGTAGAAGCCTGGTGGGAGATTGTACAGAGGCAGACTCCCCTATATTTGTATAGATCTGCCATCAGATGTTGGATCTAATCTGGTTATAGAGATTATAGGCTGGTGACTGGACCATTGTAGCCTCACTCAAGTAATGGATAGCTAGATCGAAGGTTGTACTCAATCTCTTACTGGTTCTATGTGTCTGGGCTATCATGGTCCTATACAGCCTTAGCCCCACATATAGAGCTTTAGAGGTTGAGGTTCCCTATGGATTCTTGAGCTGGTAGCCTGGATGAAATAGTGCCTGCAATGATTTACTTGTTATGTTTTGGCCCATCCCTGGATAGTGGTTCCCCTATGGGATAATCTGTGACCATTTGAGTGGACATGTTATAGTCTTAAGGGTGGAATCATGGCAGAGTGATGGGTTGGATCCTTTCTCCTCAGTGGTGATAATGTAGCCCCTGGACAGGATTACTATAACATCAGATCTGAATCTGAGTTACAAAACTCCTCTGATTTGGGCTCAGTAACATACTTCTCACCCTTTTATATTTATTTTCCACACTCCATCCACCCACTCAACCCTTTCTGTAGTTTAGACATTAGAATACTTAGAATAAGTGACCTTAAACTCCCCTCCTTTTAGGACTGCCAGATCTGTAGTCAGATCTGGAGGGATTACTAGAGATGGCTCCTTTGGAGCTGTAGATCACCTTTCCCTGTGGGACAAACTCTTACTTATCAAAACTTGCTACAATGGACCCTGTATCTTGCAGGTCTAGGATTTCTTAGTTGTGCTGATTCCATCCCATGTTTTACTCTTTCTTTGATTTTTAAATGACTTTCACCACCAACCAATAAAGTAAGCACACACTCAAAAATCTGCCAACATGCTACAAGGGCCCGAGGGCTCCGGCTCTCCCCTTTCTTCTCCTATCTCTTTCCAACTCCTACCATCCTCCCATTTGTGTCGTTACGCCGCTGACTTTTCGGTAGGAACGGAGGGGCATAAATAGGATTCTAAGCCCTTTTGGGCAAGAGGAAGCTATTTTCCTTTCTTTTGCTTCATTTTATTTTTGACCATAAGTAGTGACCGTGTTAAGTGGGTTGATCGGGTGCCTAACACTTTCCCGATTGATAACCGAAGCCCCTGCCCAAGAGCCTTTGGTGTGGACTAGATTCAGAGTCATATTTATGGCACTTCGGTGCTGATAAAAATGATATAGGTATCTCGGGACACCAAAATCTCTGGGTGGCGACTCTATATTTTTTGCTAGCGAGCATATCGCCGTGACAGGATAGTAAAAAATCCCACAGTTGCACAAGGATATATGCCTACACGCCTCTCAAAGAAGCAGATACTGATTATGCGACAAGTATTCCAACAGCTGACGACTCCATCCTATCTACCAGCCATGTCAGAAAGGTACTACCGCTTGGCGATATGGCAATAGCAGAAGTCACTCATCCTAGCTTGCCTCCATACCAGTCAAGGTTAACAAAGAGAACAGCAAGACCCGACCTCACCTAGCAATATCATTTAAACCCAATCACATTGAAAGGGTGGAACCTCATGTACCACCTCAAATACATCCCACATACTGGACTCGACAAGAATAGGCAAGGAAGAATTAGGCCGGTTGTTCCAAAGAATGTCCGCAAGCATACAGGATTGGGTTACTAGTCAGACAACAAGCAAGCCGACCTCCTGCCGACCTCGTGTAAATGGCCACTCTATGACCACTTTTTCAAAGGAACCATTGAAAAAGCCAATGTGATGAAAAGAAAGGAAGCATCCCTCACCAAACTGCAAGCGATGAAAACTAAGCAGATTGCCAAAGCCTTGGAGGACCTGACAAGCTTGAACCAAGGTGATGACGACATCGATAAACTGCTTGAGGGTGTAGGACCGCTATTTGAGACTGGGGAGCCCTGCACTACTGAAAGTAGAGAATCACCAGAGTCCGAGCTGCACATAGAAGACTGGGAGTGGATCGACAAGGAGGACTTCCACATCGCCTCTTTGGGAAACGAGGAAGAACAACATTCATTCCAGCCTCATGAGTCAGAAAGGGAAGACTGGCTTTCAATGTCAAGTGAAGAGGAAGACTATTGGAATAGTCTTACTGATATAGAACTCGAAGACCTCTTGAGAGCTGATCGCCTGGAATGGTTTGGAGAGGACAATCGTTCTCGAGAAAAGACTGAGAATCTTGACAACGACTTTGATTAGCAGTACGTAATCGATAATTAGCGGTGCCCATGTCAGTGCCCTTACCTAAAACTACCATACTGTGGCCGGTGCCGCATTGTGATGCTACGGTGTCAAAAGGTTGTCATGGATGAAATCTGGCATACCCTTAGAATAGAAGAATCTCACATTGACTTTATAGAAGTCCAAGAAGAACTAGAGCTCGATTCTCCCAAATCTCCAGACGCACCACAACTTCAAATATTCTGAAATTCGCTAGAAGAAGAATGAAAACCTCTGCTGAGTGATGCTGAAGACTACTAGATAGACCTTCTAGCACTCGAATTAGGAGAGCAGTTAGCCCAGGGCCTTCAAGAGCAGTCAGATGAAGAAGATGATCTCGACTTCAGTGACAGCAGCCTCATTCCTGAAAATGAAGGATGAGAGTGCCCTTGGGGAGATCCCTGTATATCTCATCCATACCAGCCTTGTTGCTGGGCATGCATACTCATCAACTCATCATAGCATTCTACGAGATACAAAGCCGAGAACTCACCGATCCAAAAGAATTTCAATTAGACTTGCCCAACAAACCACAACAAGGACACCTCCAATCTGATTTCAAGGATGAGAGCTTAGACAACTACTGCATCTCCACCCAACGAACCACAACGAGGCATGCACATCAGCCGTACCGTCGCCCTCCTAACTCATCAAGTGGATCATCCCAGAAGAGGACTATTAAAAAAAATGCCAAATTCCAAATGGGTTCATATCATCCGAAGACTCAGACGAACGGCTTCAGTAGCCATTCAGGTTCCTCAACTAGAAGAAGCAACGTTGTCGGTTCCTTTCCCAGCAATCGACCCTGTACCATATCTCTTATCAAAAAAAAAAAAAATAGAAAATCCTAAAACCCATAAAAATTTAAAAATAGAAAATCCAAAAAAATTACAGAACCCTAGAAAAGGGAGGGAGCACTTCATCACAGACCCATTCAGCGACCGACAAGGAGACTTTTCTCCTAAGGCTACGAGTAGTGGTCACACAAACAGAGCCAAGGAAGAAATAACCGATATGATCATACAAGGTCATCGTCCCACCCTAAACATTGAAGAACCCTGCCTCGGCTTAGTTGGAAGTGACCATACAGCCTATTCCTCACGAAGGTCCCGAGCATCTCGACGAAGTGGCAAGCCAATAATCATACCTGACGTGATACTCCATGACTTCGAGAGAAGGATGAATAGCCTCAACCTACACCTGACTAAGGATGTCGCGATCATAAATTGCATAGATAAAGGGTTACCTCTCACAAAACTAACCCCCCAGTGTATCCATTTTGTAGTGTATGAGCTCACAGACGATGAAGAAAGATTGTCAGCTGCAGAGGAGACGCAGAACTTCCAACGGGTCATCAAACGGTTCAAAGAGCAAACTCAAGCCACCATGGAACCTACCGAGGAAATCAATTTTGGCACCGAGGAGAAGCCTAAGAAGCTGCTAATCAGTTCAACACTCAGCCCCAAGGAACGACAATAGATCATCCAAGTCATCCAAGATCACCTCAGCTCTTTCGCATGGTCCTATGAGGATATGCCTTATTTAGACCCGAGTCTGATAGAACATTGCTTGGTCCTCGAATTCAATCCAAAACCCATCAAGCAAAAACATCAAAAAATGCACCCTCAGATAGTGCTACAAGTAAAGGAGGAAGTCTACAAGTTACACAAAGCCAAATTCATCTGAGTCGACCTCTACCCCAAATGGGTTGCGAACATAGTACTTGTTGCCAAGAAAGACTGCAGAGTAAGGGTATGTATCGACTTTTGGAACCTCAACCAAGCATGCCCAAAAGATGACTACCCACTCCCTCATATTGACACTCTGGTCGATAATACTGCCTGGCATGAGATGTTATCTTTTTAGGATGGATTCTCCGAATACAATCAGATCAAACTAGTAGAATCAGACCAAGAAAAGACTTCCTTCACTAGGCCATGGGGGACATACTACTGCGTCGTCATGCACTTTGGGTTTAAGAATGCAGGATCAACATATCAACGCGCCATGATGGCCATTTTTCATGACATGCTTCGCAAGTGCATGAAAGTCTATGTCGATGACATATTGGTGAAGTCTCAGACATAAGCAGGACTCTGAAGCATTGTGACTAGTATTACAGAGATCGAAAAAGTATCAACAAAAAGTGAATCCCAAGAAATGCGTGTTCAAAGTAACCTCTGGAAAGCTACTAGGATTCATAGTTAGCAAGCGAGGAATTGAAGTCGTTCCGATACAGGTCAGAGCCATTCTTGAGATGCCACCTCTCAACAACATCAAAGAACTACGAGGTTTGATAAGAAGACTGCAATTCATCAGGAGATTCATCTCCCAACATTTTGATAGATGCGACCCATTCTATAGACTACTTAAAGGAGGGGTCAAGTACACATGGGATGACCAGTGTTAGCAAGCCTTCGATAATATTAAGAAGTACCTCCTCAACCCGCCAATACTCTCACCACCAGTTCCCGAAAGACCCCTGATCTCCTACGTGTCAACAAATGACAAGGCCATAGGAGTAATCCTTGGACAATATGAAGATAGTAAGAGAGAGAAGGCCATTTACTACCTTAGTAGAATGATGGTCGAGTTCGAATGAAAATACATGCCAATAGAGAAGACATGCCTCACACTTGTATGGACCTCGATGAAATTACGGCACTACTTCGGAGCGCATAAGATACTAGTGCTAACACATATGGATCATCTGATGTATATCTTTGAGAAGCCCGCTACATCTAAAAAGATCACTCGTTGGCACATGCTCCTACAAGAATTTGACATCACTTATGTCACAAAAAAATCAGTTAAACGATAGGCGATTGCTGATTACCTCGTAAACCTTCCACTCTCGAGCAATGAACCTATACATGAAGACTTTCCCAACGAAGATCTCCTCTCGATCTACAATGAAGAGCCCGACAAGGCTTCATGGACCCTCTATTTCAACAGCACTCTCAATCACAAAGGAAAAGGCATCGAGATAATTCTACTGAGCACAGAAGGAGTTTTCATACCGAAGGCCTTTCAACTCAACTTCCCAGTCACCAACAGCGTTGCTGAATATGCAGCCTTCATTGTCGGACTACGAGCAGCAATACAGTTGGGTGTCAAGTAGTAAAAACAATTGGTGACTCTAAGCTTGTGATATCACAAGTCATCGGGGAATGGAAAACCAGAGAAAGATGATTGATGGCACACGAAATAGTTCAGTTTCTAATAAAGAAGTTTGAAAGTATCTCTTTCACCCACATCCCTAGACTGGAGAACAAGCTCATAGATTCTCTCACTACACTAGCCTCGGTCATTCAGATACCAGTCGGACAGAACACCAACTCCTTCATTGAGAGATTTACAATGCCAGCACAGGAGGTCGCCTGGCAAGTGAAATCGGAACCGCCAACTAGACCAAAAGCCGTCATGAAGCCTATCAAATTCTTTTTGAAGAGTGTTTTAACATTTTTTCTGCTCTAAGGGCTGATTATTTCAAATACTTTTCACTAGAAGTTAGGCACCTCCAAATCAAAACAGATTCACAACACTCGTGAAACTAAGGAAATGAATTAAGGCCTTCAATTGGACAGTTTGAGCTTAATTTTCCTACCCTTTTTTGAAACTACCCTTTGCTTACACTCTTTGAGCCTTAAATCCTATTTTTCTTTGACAAACACTAGAGTACTTGCACCTAAACCTATTTGACCTAATTCAACCTTACCCTCACTCTGAGAATTCAAGAGGTAAAAGAGTAGAAGTTAAAGAGAGGTAGGCTGGGTTCAACATTTGGTGGAAGGAGAAGAAAAAGCAACTGAAAAACAGTAGTGTAGCAGTGGTTATATGTGGCAAACCATCATCAAAATATAAAAGTATATATATATATATATATATATATATATATATATATATATATATATATGAAAGAGAAAAAAAATACATAAGAGAAGTCAAGAGAACTACTTCATCTAGAAATTGGAAGAAGGAGAAGGAGCTGGCCACTTTGACTCTGGAAAATATTAAGGAAGATGGAGTTGTGCTGAAATGAAGGTTTTGAAGTCATGAATCACTCCTTACCTTGTTGATTTTTTTATTTTGATCCATTCTACCCCCCCTTGATTCTTTATAAACCTCACCCATAAGCCACATTACAACCCATGAAAAAGTCCTTGATGATCCTAAGTGAAATGAGCTATCATGTAGAGATGCGGAGTCGTCTAATCTATGGTGAAAATATTTGAGGAGGTTAGAACTTAGATGCAATGCCCATGCTCATGCTTGCAGTGCCATTTGGGGACTGTGATTGATCTTGAGTTGTTGAGAATGTGAACACCCTTATATTTTCATTGTGAGAAATAGCCCTGGTAAGGATTGGGTCTGAATTTTAATGTCATTAGGGTTTTATACATACCTGATTTTTGAATAACTAGTGAGCTTAGTGCTGATTTAGGCACATTGTATTTCTGAAGTGAATTGAATGGAGGTGATGCATACACATTTTGATTTAAGTTTTAATTAGATGCATTACTGATGTAATTTTCTCTGATTTTAAAGAATGGGTGTGGAATGAAACTTTATTAATTGGATCATGTTCTGTCATTGCATGCACTACATTTAACTATGTTATTGATGTAGTTTGAGGGTGTCTTCATGTTAAGCACTAATTTTTGCCACTTTCTACACCTTTAAACCTGACTTTTGCTAAGCCTTAGAGCTGTTTATGATTACTTTTAGCTTGTTTTATAGTTTAGGAAGAAAGTGCGGCTTTTGTGCAGTTTTGTGGTAAAAAGGTGCCAATGAGAGAGAAATGAGCTGAGAAGAAAGGGAGTCTTGCATAAAAACTATGTGGCTTTAGCCTAAGCAGTCTTTGAGCTAAAACTTGGTACCCATTGCAGTAGCTGATGTTTAATCTGTCAAATGGAGCTTCAGCCAACCTTCCATCCAATCTTCCCAAAAGCTTCATTTGGAGCTTAGATCTCGTCGAGTCGCAAGGACACCAGCACCTATCTGTATTGCATGCAAGGTGCATCTACACCTCTTCAATCTTATCGAGTAGGTTAGAAATCAAAGAAACAAACCTATCGACTTGTAGCCCATGAACCTCACGAACAAATCCAATGCAACCTGTCAATAGATACCTTTAAGCATAGCTCCAAGCTGTCAGCACCTTTGCAAATTCCACCCTCCAATCCTATCGAAAAGCAAGTAGAAGCAGCCCATGGAGCCTATCGAAATGCTGGAATGATCCTGTCAATTGGTTTAGGCAGCTGAAACTTCATCCTGTTGAATGGTTCTTTACTCAAAACAGTAACCTGTCAAGCTCTTCACTGCAGTAGCTCTTTCATCCTATGAAACCCTTCTTTATAGCTACTTTGAACCTATCGAATGCCACCCAGCTACAGCTTTTCATCCTATTGGATTGCAGTAGCCTTGCACCTATCGAATACTACAGAACTGTAGTTCATGATCCTATCAAAGTGGAGCTCTCCAGCCTTCAACCTATCGGATGCTACAAACTGCAGCCTTGCACCTGTCGAGAACTCCCAGCTGCAACCTTACAAAGCTTTCAACAGGTTGGTCATTAGATCCTCACGATAGTTCCATCCTATCGAAAGGATCTTTCACAGCCCCTGCAACCTATCGAGTGGTTCAATTTACAGCAGCAGCAGCCTCCTAGCTTCCCTGCATGCAAAGCTCTAGCTGCAAGCCAGTCCACAACACCTGTTGACCACTTAAATATCTCACCCTATCGAGATGCCCAACTTGCAGCCTACTTCAAATCTGTCGATGTGCATTTAAGATCTTATCCAATCAGCCAATCTCTCGATCAGCAAGCTCTCAAGCCTCCCTTAAGACCTCACGGCCTTCTAGCTGTTAACACACTAGCCCACATCACATGGCTGAAACTGCAGTAAACTTGAATGGAGCAACATCAGGGCATGGTACCTCGGGCTGACTCGACTAAAGTTACATCAAATCTAAAGATAGAAAGTTGTTTCGATAAGGTCTGCATTGGAACAACAGGAGCCGTTGGGGTTCACTTTTGACTGAAATTATCAAGAGATGCAACTGGATATTTTGGGGGCAACGAGAATGATTATTTTGTGGGCAATCACTTGGGGTGCAACTGGAAAGAGTAATGGACAACAGGGGCAGCTTGTGTCCATTTTGCAGACAACAAGTATAGAGATGAGTATCTGAGTATTTGTGGCTAAACAAGGGCCAATTGGGAACTCCAATGCATAGGAAACCCTGCACATGGGTATGAGCTAATTTTTGGCGGGAATGCAATTGAAGCACAATAGAAGAGGGACCCATCTCTGCTCTCTGATTGGCTGAAACCCAAGGCACAAGGATCAATGCAAATGTATAAATAGAACTCCTTTATGCTCTTTTTCCTCAGCAAGGAAAGTAGGAACAAAGGAATCGCCTGAGTTCTCCTTAGCTCATTTATGTTTAGTTTAGGTTTTTATTTTCCTTTTTCTCTTCCCCCTTCTCTCTCTAATCCAGCTTGTTGGATTACATCTAGATAGCAGCTCATATCTGGTTTGTAATTGTAATTTCGGCATGAAGAAATGAGGATCGATGCACAGACTACAGATCTGGGAGCAAGTTTATTGTAAGTTGTTTTGTTTGAAGCAATAAATTGTTGATTTTAAAGCTTAGTTAAATCTAAAGATCTTGTGGTCCCATTAGATTCTCGATCGAATTTGTGTAGAGGAGTTTGTTAATCAGCTCACCCGCTTAATTGGTAGATCTCTTGATGACCATCTGATTTCCTTGGGTTTGACATGCCTGTGGGTGTTTGTGCCTATGGCCTTGCATACCCAACATCTTTCGTGATTATCTTGTTATGATCGAAGCCATCGGAATGGAGGAAATCTATTGGATGATCTGTGACCATTTAAGCGGACAGATCATAGCCATAAGATCAATCCAAACCGGGGATGGAGGAAATCTATTGGATGGTCTGTGACCATTGAAGTGGACAGATCATAGCCATAAGATCAATCCAAACCACCAGTCTATATCTGATTCTTATACCTTGTATTTGTGCTTGTAGCCAAATGAAGGGTAGCTGTATATCCTCAAATCTTGATCTGTTTTGCAATAAGAACCAGGTCCTGGCTGCCTATTTCTCACCATTTGATCTTTATTTGTCCATCCATCTTCCTCCATATTTTAGTTTAGTTTTATTTCAGTTTTGTAGAGTTAGATCTAGTGACACCCGAAAAGCTCTCGTTCTCCTTAGAGTTACCAGATCTATTGCTAGATCTGGAGGTCTACTATACACCTTCTAGGTTTAGGTCACTACTCCCTGTGGGACAAACTCTTACTTATTAAAACGTGCTACAAAGGACCCTGTATCTTGCAGGTCTAGGATATTTTAGATGTGATGAATCCATCTCTATTTTATTTTGATTTTATTTTGGTTTTACCTTTACACATAAATCAGCACACTGAAATTCCCCAACACTTCACCAAAAACCATCAGGAGACTTCACTCTTGCACTAGGGATCACCTAGGGGTTTAAAAGGCTTGGTGCATATGTCAAATGCATCCGTGTTCTCTAAGAAAGTGGCATTTTCTGTTTTGAATAAGTATTTGAAATTTTGCTTTTGCTCGAGGACTAGCAAAGATTAGGTTTAGGGTTTACATCATTGAGACTAATGTGCATATATTTGGAGTCCCTTGAAGGGCTGCTGAGAGAGAGTTGAAGCTCAAGGTTTTATAGAATCTTGCTACTGAGGATTGAATGGAAGCAGCCTACTTGAGCAATATGTAGCTGCACCAATCGGTCAAATCTAAGCTACATTGTAGAGAGCGACCCCATGAGCCGCAGCTAAATAGCCAAGCAACAATTCAACAACTTTAAAGCCATGACAAGCTGCACAACAGATGCACTCCCCTTATAAGGATGCTGCAAACCTTTTGAGCTGCATGGGAAAGCAATACAAAATCTGTAGCAACCACCTCCTGCACCTCAATGCTGCAGTAAGACTATCCATTCCAGTTGCAGCTCCTTCTCGTGAGCATGCTGACCTACAGCTGAATATTAGCAGCTGGAGAATAGAATTATACACAGATTCAAGCAACTACAGCCATAGCAATGCACCTAGTTGCACCATCAGTAGGTTTGGTGAAGCACCAACCATTCACATGAGTTGTTGTTGTTGTTGCACCATGCAGTTAAGCACAATCCTAGCAGGAGCACTGCGACCTTGGAGATCTGCTGTTTCATCTTCATGTAACTGCTGTTGTTGCACCCTTAAAGGCTTGCTGCTACTCCAACCAACGAAGTTGCTGTCTTGAAGAGATCGAGCAGCTGCCATTTGTTACAGCATGTGACACCTTCAAGTTATTGCACTATGTTGTTGGAACATAACAGCTTCATGGAAAAGCCAACACCTATTTGAGGCTTTCATCTTCACATCCGGCAGCTACCTTTTCACAATTTGAAACCCACGAGCAGATCAACACTCTCAAGTAGTTGTTTCAAATACCACAACTCCCAAGTTGCTGATGTTGCACCATCAAATGGAGCTGTTGGACATAGCTCAAACACCAAGCAACAACTGCAAAGCCACCCTCTCAAGCTACAGATCGGCTTCACACTCGTGAGATGAGTTGGTTCTGAAGCTGCATATATTCCATCTTCGCGAGCTGGAGCATAGATTAATGTTGCATTCAAGTGACCCTTGGGAGTTGAAGCTTCAAGAAATCTCATCTTTGCAAGCTGGGGTGCTGTGCCATGTTGATCTTCGAGAGCTAAACTTTTGAAGCACTCATATGCACAAACCTCAAATTCCAGCAACAACACTTCAAATCTCAAGGGCTGTTTGGAGTTTTCACACATCTCTAGGGCACACTTACCAATGCCCATATAGCCTGAGGCATCCAAGGTCATGGATTGGCCGTAAAATCAACTTTGTACATGAGATGGTTAGCCTTGTGAGAGATTGTGCAAAACCAAACTATCCTCTGTTTGCATTGCCATCATCAGATTGTAGATCTGATTTGGTTACAGAGATTATAAACTTGTGGGCTGGTTCATTGCAGGCCTTTTATAGCAATGATCATCTGATTCTAGAGCCCCTTTTGGTTCTTAATTTGAGATAGTTTTCACCCAATTTTAAGGACTGATTGCTCCTATAGATGCATATGCCTGTAGCCTTGCAAACATAGTGTCTGCAATAGTATTCCTGTTCTGATTTAATCCATTGCTAGGAGGAAATCTCTTGGATAGTCTGTGACCATTGAAGTGGACAGGTTATAGCCTTAGGATCAATCCCTTCAAGTGATTGAACCTCCTCTATTGGATAGTCTATGACAATTTAAGGGGACATGTTATAGCCTTAAGAGGAGTCTAGATTACAGGGTTACCTTGGATTCTTTTTCCTTGCTGATGTACTTGTAGCCTTCAGAAGGATTCCTGCAAGATCAGCCCTAAATCTGAGTTGCGTACCTGATTTACTCTTTGCTGCTTATTTCTCATCATTTCTATATTTATTTTACTATGCACCATCACCAACCTTCTTTTTCCCTTTCTTTAGCTGTAGTTCATTTTAGATTTATTTTAATTTTAGTATAGCTAGTGACGCTTAAACTCCCTTTCTATTAGAATTGCCAGATCTGTAGCGAGATCTGGAGATTACTATACACCCTTGAGGTATTAGATCATCACTCCCTGGGGGACAAACTCTTACTCAAAACTTGCTACAACAGCCCTGGATCTTGTAGGACTGTGTTTATTTTTGCTGTTTTCCAATAAAATAGTTGCAAGCATGTACAATATACCAATAGGAAGTTGTTTTAGTTCCACATCAGGTGGACTGATGAGTGAAGGTTGCAAAGGTGCCTTGGAAGGTGCAAGGAGAGGTAGCACAACAGGTTTCCATTGGGAATGCTTTGCTAGCCCCACTGAAGAATTCAAAGTTTTCACTTCTTCAATTAGATGTGTGGGGACCTCCCCTTCAATAGTTTCAGCCCAAACTTCTTGAAACACATCATCATAATTCAATAGCTTGGGCATGGTCTCCTCAACAAACTCATCAAGCAAATCAATCATGAAACAGTCCTCACTATCCATGTGAGGTTGACTTGCTACATTGTAGACATTGAGTTTCACTTTCATATTATCAAAAGATACCTCCATTACCCCTGATCTACATTGTATACAAGCATTGGCAGTGGCCAAGAATGGCCGGCCCAAAATAACAGGGGTGGAGGTATTGTACTTGCTTGGTTCCATGTCTAGAACCAGGAAATCTACTGGATAAAAAAACTTATCAACCCCAACCAGTGCATCTTGTATAATTCTCACAGGTCTCCTTTCAGATCTGTCAGCCAGCTGTAAGACAACATGTGTGGGCTTCAATTCCCCTAAACCTAACTTCCCATATACAAAATATGGAAGTAGATTAACACTGGCCCCTAATTCTAACAAGGCTTTTTCAGTGGTATGTACCCCTATGATACAAGGAATTGTGGGAACTCTAGGTTCTTGGAGTTTAGTTGGGGTTGCAATAGACAAAACTTGGTTCACTTTCTCAGCAGAAAAGACTTTCCTGGATAAATGAATCCTAGACTGTCTTTTATGGGTACACAAATCTTTCAAAATTTTTACATAGGCTGGAACTTGCTTTATGACATCAAGTAAAGGCAAATTGATCATTACTTGTTTAAAGGTTTCCATCATTTCCTCAACTTTAGCATTCCCCTTATCAAAAGGAGAAGGTGCTTGAAGAGCATTAGAAAATGGTAAATCAGGGACTGGTCTTTCATCTGCGGCCTTAGCATTTTCATCAGTTTTTTTCTCATTTTCATTTTTATTTTCCTAGTGGGACTCATCCACACCCCCTTTATTTGCCACATGTTGCTCCTGCTGCATATTTTCATGGGCTGGTTTCTCATTTCGTGCACTCCTATCAGGCTCAACATCAACCTTGTTATCCACAAGCCTACCACTTCTCAAAGTACTGATGGCTTTAGCTTCTTCATGATGTGAAAAAGACTCACCCATCAAATACTGCCCTTTTAGATTGTTCATTAGCTAACTTGGCAGTCTACCCTCTTCTCTCCTAGTCAAGGTATTAGACAGCTGACCAAGATAATCCTCTATCTTTTTAATAGTTTGGCTATGGGAATTGACAGTTTGAGACAAAGAGCTCAAGTTCTGTAATGAAACTAAAACTTGCTCCTCAAGTGAAGGTGCTCTAACAGGTGGTGGTGCTGGTGTATTTTGATGACTAGGCTATGCCATTGATTGTTGATATTGTGTCTTTGAAAAATAATTTTGCTGGTAAGGTTGGGCAGGTCTATATGGCATTGGTTGCTGATGTTGTAGGGTTTGAAAATTATCTTATGTCCACCTCAGATTGGGGTAGTTTCTCCATGGATAACCAACAAGTTACTACTGTCCAAAATATTGAGCAGCATTAGCATGCTCCATGACCAAATTAGGGAATTGTTCAGTAGAGGGATAGTCCTCAACTGAATGAGTGGGAGACTGGCATATCAGACATGCCTCGTCCACTTTGGCAGCCATTGGAGACTGCATGACCCCCATCAATTTATCAAATTTCTGGGTCAAGCTATCTACCTTCCTTTCTAAATCATTGTGTCCACTGACCTCATACATTCTTTCTTTTGTTGTGTTCTCTTTCATCAATTTAGTTGGAGTCTCAATGTCCCTAGACATTGTCTCCTGCTGCATTGAATTCTCTCCTATAACCTCAAACAATTCTCAGGCCTCATCAGCTATTTTATGGAGATAAGTACCCCCATAAGAGGCATCCACCATATTTTTGCTTTTTGGATCAATTCCTTGATAGAAACTTTGCACAAATTGCCATTGAGGAATTTGATGATGTGGATATTGCCGTAACAGTTCCTTGAACCTTTCCCAAGCCTCATGGAAGCTTTCAGTTGAGAATTGAGTAAAGAATATGATGCTTTTTCTCAGCTGACTTGTTCTAGATATGGGAAAAAACTTTGCTAGGAATTGACACTGATGATCATTCCATGAGTTAATACTATTCATTGGAAGCATGGATAGTCAGGCCCTGGCTTTGTCCTTTAGGGAAAAAGGAAAGAGCCTAAGCTTGATTGCTTCTTCCCCCAAACAAGCAATATTAAAAGTAGTATACAAAGCAAGGAACTCATCAATATCTTTGTATGGGTCCTCTTTACTCAACACATAGAAAGAAATCAACATCTGAATTGTTAAAGACTTAATTTCATAATTTCCCTCCATAGCAGAAAATTGAATGCAGAAAGGGGAATTATATGCACCAGGTGCATAATATTCTCTCAATAATCTAGGTTGCTCGCCCATTTTAGCAGTCTCACTATCAACAGGTGTATGTGTAGTTTGTCTAGATCTAAGAATCCTCCCAGCTTCAAGATTTAAAGGCAAAATCTCAGGGTTAAGAGTTCTTCTTCCAAACATACAACATATAAAAACAAGGTGCAGCACACAATTACAGCACAGATAACATCAAACAAATACAATAGAAAACTACTGTTGCAGATCTAAAAGTTCACAAATCTAAAAATGTAAAAGAGTTAGGAATGCAAACTCAAGCACAACTTGCTCCTCCTATTAGCAAAATCCTCCTCTAAGAACTACAGATCAAGATCTACAAAACAAAATTAAACTATAAAAACTACAGAAGTAATTAGTCAAATAGAACACAGACAATTATAGATCTAAAATTAAAATAAGAAAAATTTAGATCTACCAATTCTAAAAACACAGATCCCCGACAGCGGCGCCAAAAACTTGTTGATTTTTCCTTGTGCTTATTAAAATTCTAAAAACAATACTAAAAATAAAGAAGAAAATTTACAGAAAATTGCACACAAAGAAAAAACCACAGTCCTGCAAGAATTCAGGGCTATCGTAGCAAGTTTGAAAAACTAAGTAAGGATTGTCCACAAGGAAATGTGTTAGAGAATTTAGGAAATCTCCAAATCTGCTACAAATCTGGCACTCTATCCTATTCTACCTTAAAACAAAGAGAGAAAAAGAAAGAGGAGAGGTTTTTAGGGTTGTCACGTTAAATTAAAAACTAAAGAATTTTAAATCTAATTAAAACTGATCCAGAGTTGAGCAAGAAAAGGATTTCAAAGAAGAGAGTAAAGGTTTTGGTGAAATTAAAAGTCAGATATGGAAAATAACAGCGTAGGATTGGTCTCATTGGTCAATTGATTGGTTAGATAGCTAAGCAAAGGATGGATCTACAACCATCCTTCATTTGGCTACAAGCACAAATGCAAGGTAAAGTAATCCAATTTAGACCAGAGGCTTCAATTGATCTTAAGGCTATGTTATGTCCACTTTAATGGTCACAGATCATCCTAGGAATTTTATTCAATCCAAAGGCTTCAATTAGAAGAAGAAAACCACTACAGATGTTGTGGATGTAAGGCAACAAACTCAGGCATCCACGGGAGCATAAAACCTAGGAAAGTCTAAAAATCAATGGATCTATAGATTAAATGAACTGGCATTCGCAAGAGCATAAAATCTTTGATAATCTAATGGAATTCAAAAGACCTAGAGATTTAATGAACTTTAAAACCAACAATTCATTGATTCAAAACATCTTATAATAAATTGTTCTCAGATCTACATTCTTTGCATCATCCAGTTCTCTTACAAAGCTCTCACACCTCTCAAATTATAGATCAAACCTCACCCTAGCTACTGCAAGGATTTAGGCTAAAGAGAGAATTGAGAAGAGGGAAGAAGGCTAGAATTTTGGCGGGAAAGGGAAATTAGAAAATTGCTCAAACTCTCGATTCTGGATCCCCCTTCTTTGTTGTGCTTCTCCCCTATGTATACTTTCCCCCTCTGGCTCAGATCTATTTCAGCCAATCAGAGTAAAGTGGAATCAAATCTGTTATTAGCTTGCTGAGGTGGCTACATTCCCTCCGAGGAACTCCCACGAATTGGTTAGAATTGGGCAAGCACAAGTGAAGTAGTTAGGGAGGTTCTCATTCGTTCTCATGAAGTTTCAAAAGTACCCTCCAACCAATCTAATAGCCTCTGAACACTAGTAGCAAAGTATTAGATGATTTACACTTCTCAGCCAACTGATCGAAATTCAGAATACGTGTCTCGAGAAGTTCAGAGAACCTTTCAATAGGTTCTTGCTGCAATTTTTGTTCGTTCAACAGGTTCTGCACTCCAATTTGACAGGTTGAATTCAACTGCTCAACTGCTCTACATGCTTCAGCTATCCTCTCGGTAGGTTCAGGCAACCTCTCAAGATTTAGTGCAACTCTAAGTGTATGTTCGATAGGTTGGAGGTACTTCTCGACATGATCCAACTTAGCCTCAGATCCTCTCGACATGTTCCAATATACTGCTTGATAGGATCTTTTCATCAGTCCCAAGCACTCGACAGGTTGTCAGAACCTCTCAACAGCTTCACTTCTCCACATCAGAACCTCTTGATAGGTTTAAATAACCACTTGACAGAATCTTTTCTTCGCTTCCACAGCTTGTCCATAACTTAGGTGCTAGAATTCAGCTATCCAGTACTTAGTACCCTCTTAAGGGGTTCATTCTCCATCAAATGTTGTTGCTGTTGTTCAAAGTATTGCTCTGGGGTGCACACATCTAGCATGCACACAACTGAATGATGTGCAACTATTATAACGGCAGGTATGAATGCACACAGATGAAGGTACTGCTGGAGCTCTTTAAAAATTTGTTTGTGATTCTTCTCTACGGATATCTCTCTTGGTATTTTTGGATAGATTTCTACACTATGGCTGCAATTTGTTGCTAACTACAAAGCAACTCTTAAAACACATTATTAATCCCCTCAAAGATCCATCAAAGGTCAGGTTAGGAGGTGAGAAATGGTATTTTTCACTGATTAACGATAGGCAGTGCAGCAGGGGGTTTGGAGAGCTCGGTTAGGGTTGAGAGCTTGTGTAGAGAAAGCAAGTGAAGGAGACTACTGTCGTGAGGCTTTAAGATGTTGAAACCTGATCCTCGTAAGACTCTAGTAAGGATCTCGTGAGGATCTCACAAAGATAAAATAAATGTCATTGATCCTGGCGAGCTCACACCAACGTGAAATGAAACTCGCGCATTTCAATTTGAATTGTGTGACTGGTTGTTTTTATGTAAACTAGGGCCTCGCGGGGCTCTCACTAGGCTCTATTTGAGGTAATTCTACTCAGGAAGTTCTTGCGCAGCTCATTTGTTAAACAGCAGAGCCTGCCAAGGCCATTTCTGTCACAACCCAATTTCTCCACATCACTTTAGGAACATACTCCCTTAATGATTCATGACTCATGCACACTTTTTCATACTTTATACACAAATTATCTACACACAACTCTCATCAGCAGACCATAATGAGGCATATGAACCAAGTTGCATAACCAATTCACACATGCAGATTCCCAAACCACAGTAAATTAAGACTCACAAACTTAGATCCAGATTCTCTAAACACTAACAACAACTACCACAGAATTCAAAAGCACACAAAAACATACACAAACAATAAATGACAAAATTTTAACATCAAACAAAAATAGCTGTGTTACATAGTATACAAAGCTGGGGATTACTAATCATTGGGAGGTTCCTGAAGGTGCAAGGTCTCCATAGAATTTCCCACACACAATTTGAGCCTCTGCCCATATACTTTCATAATCCTCCCAGAGGTGGGGTCCATAATCTCCACAACCCAGATGGAAATGCATGGATAATAGTGAAAGGTCCATCCCATCTGGGTCTTAAATTTTCTGGAAAAAAATTCAGCTTAGAGTTGAATAGCCATACCTTGGCACCATCCTCAAAGTCCTTTCCCAGTAGGCCCTTATCAAAGAAGGCCTTGGCTTTTTCTTTGTAAATTTTGGAGCTTGAGTATGCATCTAGTCTCAATTCCTCCACTTCTGGTAATTGCAATCTCCTATTTTTACTAGTAGCAATTAGATCCAAGTTCAATTTTTTAATGGCCCAAAAGGCCTTGTATTCCAATTCTACTGGCAGATGACATGCTTTGCCATCGACTAATCTGAATGGGGGCATTCCAATTGGGGTCTTATAGGTTATCCTATAGGCCCACAATGCATCATTAAGCTTCACAGCCCAATCCTTCCTATCATTCCTAACTATCTTCTCCAGGATATGTTTAATTTCTCTATTGGAAATCTCCACTTGCCCACTGGTTTGTGGGTGGTAGGAAGTAGCAATCCTATGGGTAACAGCATACTTCTTGAGCAAGCTCTCGAAGTGTCTATTACAGAAAACGTTGCCCTCATCACTAATGATGGCTCTAGGGATACCAAATCTGGAGAAAATATTTTCTTTAATAAATTGTAGGACAACCTTATGATGATTTGTCCATGTAGTAATAGCTTCCACCCATTTGGAAACATAATCCACAGCTACAAGGATGATGTTATAACCCATTGAAGGAGGAAAGGGGCCCATGAAATCTATCCCTATATGTCAAACAACTCCACAATAAGGATGGGTTGCAGTGGCATTGAATCTCATTTTGAAATTCCACCCATCCTTTGACATCTTAAACAGGCTTTACAGTGTGCATGGGCATCCTTAAATAAGGAAGGCCAGTAAAACTAACACTACAGTACCTTTGTTGTTGTCTTTTTCTCACTAAAGTGACCCCCACAAGCATATTCATCGCACATAGTGAGAATACTGTGGATGTCACTATCAGGGACACAACTCCTAATGACCTGGTCTGCACAATAATTAAACAAGCATGGATCCTCTCAGAAAAAATATTTGACTTGTGAGAAGAACAAATCCTTGTCTATCTTAGACTAGTGGGAAGGGATCCTGCTATTGTTTCTATTTTAAGTGCTTGCAACTAACTTTATTGGAGACAGTGATAAGAGTGGGGTAAATGAAAAATGAGTGAAAGGTAGAGTGATGATTACGGAGCAACAAGCCTAAAATGTGCACAGTCCTGCAAGATACAGGGCCTGTTGTAACAAGTTTTGATAAGTAAGAGTTTGTCCCACAGGAAAGTTGATCTCAAGCTCCAAGGAAGCCATCTTTAGTAGGCCCTCCAGATCTGACTACAGATCTGGCATTCCTAAATGGAAGGGAATTTAGGGTCACTATTCTATAAATCCTACGGTAACCTAATGCCTGAACTACAAAAAGGGTTGAGAAGAATGATGGAATGTGAGAAAAGAAATATAATAAGGGTGAGAAGTATGCTATTAGGTTTAGATCTGATGGGTTTTATGACTCAGATTCAGATCTGCTGCTATAGAAGTCCTGTCCAATGGCTACATTATCACCAATGAGGAGAAAGAATCCAACTCATCTCTGTACCATGATCCTATCCCTTTATGGCTATAACCTGTCCACTTAAATGGTCACAGACTATCCAATTGGGGAACCACAGTCCAGAGATGGGTCAGAACATGTTTATCACTGTAGGCACTACTTCATCCAGGCTACAAAAGTTCAGGAATCCATAGGGAACCTCAACCTCTAAAGTGTTATGTGTGGGGCTAGACCTGTATGGGAGCATGTTAGCCCAGACACATAGAACCAGCAAGAGTTTGAGTACAACCTTAGGTCCAGCTGTCCACTGGTTTAGAAAGACTGTAGTAATCCAGTCACAAGCCTACACTCTCTATAACCAAACCAGGTCTGCCATCTAATGGCGGGTCTATACAAATACAGGGGATTCTGTCTCTGTACAATCTCACACAGGGCTACAAGCACAAGTGTAGAGAAGAAGAATTTGTCTTGGATCTGTGGATTGGCCTCACCCTAAGGCTATAACCTGTTCACTTAAATGGTCACAAATTATCCCAGAGGCTATCCTCCTCACAGACGTTCAAAACAGAACAAGAAACATTACTGTCACCAGCATGTTCACAAGGCTACAAAAGCTCATTCCTCCCATGGGGATTTCAGATCTAGTGGGTCCTGTGGTGGGGCTAGGCTTGTATGGGAGCATGTTAGCCCAGACACACAGGTCCCTTGGATATGAATAGATCTTTAAAAATAGTCCTCCATTGCTTATAATACAACCTTGCAATGGAGGATCTCAAGGCAGCAACCTTGTACAGAACAACTCAATCTCAAACTTCAATCCCATAAATGTAAAACACCCAATCATGAAATTCCATCAAATCTAAACCAAATAAGCATATAAAGGCATAGCCAGCAAGTGCTGGGCTATGGAGAGAAGAAAAAGTAAAAAGAAATCTACCTAAACCTTACTAGAGATCTACAACTACTGTAAGAAGAAGATAGACTAAATTCTATTCTAAGAGGGGGTCCCTCTAAACCTAAACTAGGCTTAGGTTTATATAGCAGTTAGTTTGGCGGCGCATTAGGGTTAGGAAACCCTAATTTTAACGATGCCACATGGCCTAATACTATTCCTTGGATGCCTCAGGGTGTGTGCATGGAAATTAGAGCATTGGAGTGTGTGCCCTAATTGTTAGAAGTTCTTAGAATGTCCTCTGTAGAAGTGAGGGAGAGTTAGAGTCCAGAGCCTCGCTAGGTAGCACTGTCTTCGCGAGATTGGATTAACTTGAAACTCCAGCCGTCGTGGGGTTGTCTTAATTTGCAGCTTAAGCAGTCGCGCGATAGAGCATTAAACCCTCGCTGGATTGCTCTGGTCTTCGCGGGATTGCACTTTCCTTCTGAATGACGCGGGAATCGCATGAGCAATTTATTTCTCAGTGGATCTTCGTGAGGATCCTCGCGAGGGCGGGATGTGCATTGGTCTCTAAACTGTGCGAGAAGTTTTTTTGAGGTTTTGCACCCCACGGCCACTGCATGACTGCTGCACGCAGAAATAATTGGAGCTCTCTCTCTCCTCAACTGATCTAAGTGAACTGCGTGAGGTTTTGAGTGCTGCTTTCTTGAGCTGCGCGAGACTGCGTGAGCATTTAAGTGCTTGAGCTTTGTGAGAGCTGCGCGAGTCATGATTCTGAGGCCCTTCTATCACTAAACTACGCGAGAACAACGCGGACAATTGGTATGAAGTCTTGGGAAACTCGCGAGGACTGCGCGAGGCTTACTTTTTGAATCCTTTGAACCTTGCGGCAACTGTGCGAGGCTCATTTCTTGCTCTGTTGCTTCTTGCTTTGCCTTCATGTAGTCACGTTCTTGTCTAGATCCAGCTTCCATTCTTCGGAGAGACTTCTGGGGCAAAAGTGGGCTCCTTAGCAAGATTAAGGCCTTATTACAGCTACTGTTTACCTATAGAAATGACTTAACAAGCATTTATTAGATGGCTGAGGGTCTAACAGAGGCTAAGTTACGGGTGAAAAGTGGTACTTTTCATGTCTTAACACCTGCCTCCAATAAGGTAGTTGACTATGTTGGCAAACCAGGGGACAACAGACTGAATGGCAAATAATTGGTCATCAGGGAAAGAGTCTCTTAATGGTGTAGTAGCACACTCTTCAACTAAAATCCTAGACAGGTGATCAGCCCCCACATTCTCTACTCCTTTTTTGTCTTTGATTTTAAGATCAAACTCCTATAGCCGAATGATCCATCTAATCGATCTTGGCTTTGCATCTTTCTTAGCCAACAGGTACTTGAGGGAAGAGTAGTCAGTGAAGATGACAATCTTATACCCTAGTAGATAGGATCTAAATTTGTCCAAAGTAAACACCATTGCTAGAAGCTCTTTCTCAGTTGTTGTATAATTCAACTGAGCTTCTGTTAGTAATTTGGTGGCATAATAAATGACACTAGGAAGTTTTTCTTTCCTCTGGCCTAGCATAGCTCCCACAACTAAGTCTGATGCATCACACATTAATTTAAAAGGCAAGGAGTAGTCACGGGCTTGGATCACAGGGGCAGAGGTTAAACATTTTTTTAGCACCTCAAAAGTATCAAGGCATTCAGCATAAAAATTAAATGGCACATCTTGACACAGTAGGTGGCACAGAGGTTTGAAAATTTTACTAAAGTCCTTGATGAACCTCCTATAGAATCCTGCATGTCCAATGAAAGACCTAATTTATTTGACTATTTTTGGCGGGGGAAAGTGTGAGATTAAGTCAACCTTTCCTCTATCAACCTCAATGACTCTAAGGGAGACCACATGGCCAAGCACAATGCCTTGGTTGACCATAAAATGACTTTTCTCCCAACTCAAGATCAGGTTGGTCTCTTCACATCTTTGAAGAACCAGGCTGAGATGATGCAAGTATTTACTGAAACTATCCCCAAACATAGAGAAATCATCCATGAAAATCTCTAAAAACTTAACAATCATATCTAAAAAGATTACATACATGCATCTTTGGAATGTGTCAGGAGCATTACACAGTCCAAATGGCATTCTTCTATAGGCAAAAGTGCCAAATGGATATGTGAATGTGATCTTCTCCTGGTCTTGAGGATACACAGAGATTTGGTTGTAACCAGAGTATCCATCTAGAAAATAATAGAATGCTTTTACTATCAGTTTATCCAAAATTTGATCAATGAAGGGCAATGGGAAGTGGTCCTTTCTGGTTTTAAAGTTTAGCTTCCTATATTCAATACATACCCTCCAACCAATAGTCTCCTTGGTTGGCATCAACTCCCCTGAATCAGATTGTGTGAGTGTGATACCAGACTTTTGGGGGACCACCTGGATAGGGGAGACCTACTCAAAGTCTTAAATGGGGTATATGACCCTAGCATCTAGCAGTTTCACAATCTCCTTTAAGACCACCTCTTGCATATGAAGATTCAGTTTCGTTTGCATTTCCCTTGAGGGCTTGAAACCCTCTTCCAAATGTATCTTGTGCATGAACAGTGATGGATCTATCCCCCCTAAATCTATAATGGTCCATCCAATTACTCCCTTATGTTTCTTAAGGACTTCAAGCAACTCCTCTTCCTGCTTCATAGAGAGAGGATGAGATGATGACTGGCAGTTTCTTATCTTGCCCTAGGAAGGCATATTTTAATGTCTCTGGCATCTGTTTAAGTTTAAAATTACGTGGACATTCTATTAAAGGCAATAAAAGTACCTTTGAGGGCTGAGGTAGGGGCAACAACTTGGGTCTCCATATGGAGTGTTGCACTAGGCCCATTGAAGCCTTTGATGTGGTGTTGCTGTCTTCAGCCATGTAAATTGGGGCCTCCTCCTCAGCAACCTCAGTCCACACATGTTCAAATTCCTCACAAACTTTATCCCAGCCCAGCAGATTGGATAAATTTTCCTTTACCAAATCCTCTAGTACATCCATTGCAAAGCAGTCCTCATTGTCCAGCTTAGGTTGCTTGGCAGCATTGTACACATTCAATTTTACTTTCATGTTCCCAAATATACCCTCCATCACCTCAAACCTATATTGAATGTAGGCATTTGCAGTGGCCAAGAATGGCCTGCCCAAGATGACAGGTATGGGAGTGCTATTCCTGAAAGGTTCCATGTCCAAGACCAAAAAATCAATAGGGTAGAAGAATTTGTCGACCACCACTAACACATCTTCAATAATTCCCATAGGCTTTCTCTCAGACCTATCAGCTAGTTGGAGAACTATAGGTGTAGGTTGTAGCTCCCCCAAACCAAGTTGTGCATACACTGAGTATGGCAGCAGGTTTACACTGGCCCCCAAGTCTAAGAGAGCTCTGCATATTCTGTGGTCTCCAATAATACAGGGGATGGTAGGGACCCCTGGCTGTTGCAGTTTTACAGGTGTGGCTATTGATAGCACTGATTTAACTATTTATGCATCAAAGGCCTTCTTGGACAAATGGATCCTTGCCTTAGTCTTTTGTTGTGTACATAGGTCTTTTTTGAACTTGGCATAGGCTGGGACCTATTTGATGGCATTAAGCAGAGATAAATTGATCTTAACTTACTTGAAGGTCTCCCACATTTCCTCCATTCTCACATTCTCCTTATCAAAAGGAGAAGGGTATGTAAAGGCATGAGGAAATGGCAGCTGGGATACTACTGGTACCTCAACTACTGGCCTAGCTATATCATGATCAATTTTTTGTTTTTTCCTTTTTTCATTATTTATTTATTTTTGTTGGGGCTCAACAACAGCCCCATTATTATGCTTATGATGCTCATTAGCAGGGAATGAGTTCCTTTCCTCTGCATTCTTCTCTTTCTCCATACTCTCCATGCCAATTTGGTTATCTACCACCCTGCCACTCCTGAGGGTTGTGACTGCTTTAGCTTCCTCATGGGTTGAGGAACCTTCACCAATCATATAATGACCCTTTAGATTATTCATGGTCTGGCTAGGTAGCCTAACCTCCTCTCTTTTCATCAAAGTATTATTGATTTGACCAAGCTGGTCTTCAATTTTCTTTATGCCTTAACTATTAGAGTTTACAATTTGGGATAAAGAACCCAGGTTTTGCAATGATGATAAAAGCTGTTCTTCAAAAGATGGGGCTCTAAGCTATGGTGGGGGCAAAGCCAATTCGTTTGGTTGTGGGGCAGACTGCTACAAAGGCTGTCTAGGTGCATAGCCCTGATGATATTGTGGCTATGGTCTGTTATAGACACCCAACTCTGGCCCAAGGCTCGATCGAGACATACTTCGAGAGAGGTGCACCCCCTAGCTTCTGATAGCATCTCCCACACCCTTAGGACCATTCCCAAACCCTTAGGAATTACCCCCAACTCGTAGAAACCTCTCTGAACCCTTAGTTAATCCTCCCTGACCATGGTAAGAGAGAGATATTCGGGGGCTAGTAGGGACCTCTACTGAGACTGAATCTTGTACCATTGAAAAGTAGAGGTCCCTAACTTTCCAACAAGCCAACAATCGCCTCAATCCAAGTTGTGCTTAAAAAGTTACGGTAACCGGAAGAATGTTCCGAGATTACACCTGGCTAGGGCATGCTTGGTGTGTGTATTACACACGCCAAGCTATTTTTTCCCAGAAATGGCTTGGCGTGTGTATTACGCATGCCAAATACAGGTGGGCCCCCAGTGGGCTCTAAACTTCCAAGACATTGTAGCTATGCTTGGTGAGTGTAATACACGCGCCAAGCTTTGCTACAGTAACCTCTGGTTTTTGCCCGACTTTCACTTTTGGGGTTAGACTTGTTGACCATCTCAATATTTAGGGTGTGTTTCATTAGGACTATTGCACCCCTTATTACCCTATTTGCAGCCCTCTAATCATTTGAAACCTCACCCTGTCATCTACCATTGAACCTATCCTCACACATATCCATAACCTTGAAATCCTAGGAATTCTTAGATATTAGGATTACCTAATTGCTAATCCCATTAGCATTTAAGTACCCCTTAACCCACTCATTTCCTATAAATAGAGAGGCACCCCTCCCTTTAGAAGGGCTTGAAAAAATTTCAAAAGAGAGAAGAGACTATGAGATCCTTTCCCCCCTTTTGTGCACCAAACCCATAAAAATTCTAGAATTCCAAAACCTCCTTTGAGCCCTATATTCCATCATAGGTCCCTTAGTTTAAGTGAGAGCTACCCCCTAGCCCTCATCTTCTACCCCTTAGCTAGCGATCTTTAGAGGTTAGAACCCATTACTCTATCATCCAAGCCATCAGAAGCTCATCAAGCACACCTACGCGAAGGTTCACAAGTGTGCTGCAAGTGCCCGAGAGCTCTGGGTCTCCCCTCTACTCCTCTACCTTCCTTGCTTTTTCTTTATCCAAGGATTCAAGCGGTTACGCTACCAAATTTTTGGTGTTTGCAGAGAGCTTGATAGGATCATAGCGCCTTCGGGCAAGAGAAAGTGCTTTTTATTTTATATTCATTTAGGTCATAAGTAGAGACCGCTTTCGAGCAGATTGATCGGGTGCCTAACACCTTCCTGATCGATAATCGAAGCCCCTACCCAAGAGCCTTTGGCATTAGACTGACGAATTAGCCATATTTTTGGCACTTCAGTGCTTATAAATTTGATTTGACGTTTCCTTGGACACCAAAAGCTCCGGGTGGTGACTCTAATTTTTTATTAAACGAGCACATCGTTGTGATGGACTCGTGAGAGCCCACGATTGCACAGATGGCGACTCTGCTGGGGAGTAGCTAGTAGAGCTTCCCCTTGAAATTTGGCCTTTTTCTTTACTTTTACTAACACTTGGCTATTTTCTCTTGGTTTCACTCACCCTTGCGATTCTGTTCATTTTTCACTTACCCCTACTTTTTCGTCAATTACTTGCCTTAGCTGATTGGCGGGCCTACTTGTGCATCGTCCTTACTTTCCTGACATTTACATGCCTTAGTCGATTGGCGGGCTTACTTGTGTATTTACACGTCTTAGTCGTTTGGCGGCCCTACATGAGCATTTAATTTATTATAATCATATCCTACCAGTAAACGCCGGCCCGTAGAGGCGGCACGGGATCGTCATCCCCCGTTTTTGAACTTTTAAGCAAACTCCTTTAAAAATTGATGTTAAAATTGAACCAAGATGAGGACTTAATTGAATTTTTATGAGGGTAGATTTTACAAGGGTTGAGATTTTTAAGCAAAGATATAAACACCCGATTCATAGTAAGGCAATAGCCCCTAGTGGTGATGATCCTGAAAATTGTCACCACATCCAGTAACTGAGAAGGCGCTTGCGCTGGAGGTATATAGGGTGGGTAACCGATCTTGTTACAAAGCCTAAAACCCTTGCGGAGTGTGTTTAGTTACCCCGAATCAAACCTTGTATCCCTAGGTTCGATGAGGAGGGGCCTGTTACAACAAAGAAGTGAGTCATCGAAAGCATCGCTTTTAAGAAAGCAAACAAAAAAGACCAAGTTCGGGCTCACTGTTCTGCTGTGTATATAACTATACACTCTGTTTATACATGGTGCATGTAATAGATAGGCCAAGCTTAATTTTCCCAGGTTTTCTTTGGTGTGTGTATTACACACGCCAAGCCAAATTAGACCAGAGTCAGCCTGGTGTGTATAATACATGCGCCAAGCCAAATTCTCCAGAATTTGGCCTGGCACATATAATACACATGCCAAGCCTGCCTTGGGTTAGGCAGCCCGAGTATGAGGCCAGTTCTCACTTTCCCGAGTCCCCCGCTTAGTGGTTTAGCACCTCTAATAGGTCTCGCACTATTCGGCACCCAATACGCCCCCGGTAATCAAAAGTGGGCAACTTATTGACCCACTTTGAGAGATTGGATTGTTTGCGTTGATTCTCGTACCTTCAATAGATCAAAGGGTTTCCCTTTTTACTCTTATAAAGTGTATTGGGATCCCACCGTTGGAGTTATTTAGGGTACAAATACCACCTGAAATGGGAATTCAAGGGCCCCAAAATTCTTCATCATAAAAATCAAACTACCAAATTTTCAAATAAACCAAAAACCCAAAAAGAGGGAAAAAACCGAAAAAATTGTGGTGCTGGCACCACGGCATCGCCTTACTGACTTGCAGATTATGATGTATTATATTTATATTAAATTCAAGTCTTAACCTATTACAAGCACACAATGGAAATCATAGTACTAACGTAGGATCATTCCCACGAGGAAGTTTGTTATCTAATTTCTTTACTTTTATCCTTTATTTAAATTCTTATCTTTAAAAACTACTATTTATCTTTAAGCTCTAATCTATTGGAGATATATGAATAAAAGAATGGTTATTTAATTTCAGTGCATAAAATAAATCCTAATCCTCCTTCTTCAGATAAAGATCGTCAATTTTAATCTTTAGCTATCGGATATTAATAAAATTTAAACAGTTCTGTTACACTATATTTCTAGTCTCCTGGCATTGGTCGTCAATCATGTCTAAGATCCTATCAATATAGATTTAATCTAATCAACATACTTCCTAGAATCTTGGCGTCAATCAAACCTTAGAAAATTGACGATGGAAAAGTAAAACCATTACACTAATCTGCAAATTATAACCTGAGTCGTCAATTCAAATCAAAATTTAAAGATGTTTACAAAGCAAATAAATCTAAACTAGAAGGCAAAGTAAAATAAATCCTTCACCCCTCAACCGCAGTTGTCAATTGCTCCTGAGAAATTACAGATATTTACACTAATCATTGGCACTCAATTGCAGTCGTCAATTGCTCTTAAGAAACCTCTGATATCTAATCTACTCTAACTAGTATACACTATTGATCGAAAGAAAATCTAACCTCAGGAGTCAATTGATGCTAAAATTCTTTGATGCTTATTCCTAAGCCAAGCTCTCTTATTTATATATCATAAGGAGTTAGTTTACAAAGATCTAATTCTAATAAAATAAACTACTAAAAATACAAGTTTTCAAATATAACTCTAATTCTTAATTTTATCTTTCCTTTGCTGCAGCGGTTGATATAATTCTAAAACTTTTTTATACTTCAGCAACAGAGTCCTTCAAAATCTTCTTCATCAATTTCCTCAGATCTGTGATTTGCCAGACTTCTAATTCAAGAGATCTTCTATTTCTGGTTCTTGGCGGTGATAGTTATCATGTGATCAGTAACAGTGAACTAAGCTTTCTGTAGAATTGCTAATAACGATTTTATGTTCTTTCTTCTTTAGTGAAAAATCGTAAATTACAATTTTCTTCTTTCAATAAGGTTCATAGAGGAAAAATCGCAAAAGATAATTCTTCAGTTTTTGTCGTTTTCTGTAAAATCGTAAATGAAAATTTTATACTTCTTCATACTATTGATTCTCATGACTTTGATAGACTTGGCGGACGATTCTCTGGAAAATCGTAAATACTTCATTTTCTTGAGCGGTTTCTTTTGTAGAATCGTAAATTATAATTCTTTGGCTTTCATAGTCTCTCGCTCTGTAAATAGCGATTTTTCATTCTTTTCAGAAGGTGGACCTTTCGTCTTTCAATCTATTGTCATTCTTATTGCTTTTTGAGTTACTTTTGACAAATATTATCACTTGGGCTCTATTTTACTGCTTTTCCATAATATCTGCATATCAACAACTTATTAGTAGCAAACTATGGTCTAGCAATACTACGTAAAGAGTGATAAAATGGTAAATTATGTGATTAATCACACCCCCAAACTTAAGTTTTGCTAGTCCCTAGTAAACAAGGAAACATAAAATATTTAAAACTATGAATTTGCATGTAACTTTCATAGGGAGCACGATTGCATTTAGCAGATGCAACAAGCCTTTAAACCCCTAGGTGATCCCTAGTGGAGGAGTTATAGTCTCCTGAAGGTTTTTAGTAAAGTTACCCACAAACTTCAAATATTTTTGGGTTTTTCAAAATATTTTTCAAAACCAAAAATAGATTTTGATATACTAAATACTCAGTCAATCATTAATATTTATTATTTCTAAAAATTTGTAAATCTTTTGTTCTCAGCTTCCCATCATCGTAATTATCCTTTATCAGAACTCAATGATTTCAATTCGATGTAGCGTGGAGTGTGTGCATATCAGTGAAGAGTTTATTCGTCATAGATTTTTCCAAATTGTAATTTTTAGAAAACATTTTCATCCAAACTCTCACTTATTGGCATACTCTAAAAATTAATCAAAATTTTGGGTTCTCACAATAATATAGATATATATGCAAAAATCTGAGAATTACTAAGCAGAGAAATCTCATAGAACGGACAATCAATTATGTTCATATAACTTTTTTATTCATTTATGGTATCTAGTTCATATGTCTATACTATACTCATATTTTTGTAAATAATAAATCTCAAAGGTCTTTCCTTCGGCTTGCAGTGGGGCTTTAGGTTTTCAGAAGGTTCAAGAAAAAGTAAAGGGGATTCAAAAGTTTTTTGAGAATTTAGCTCTTTTTTTTCTTTTTCTTCTTCACTTTTTCAGCTTCAGTAAGTATCCTTATTTTAGATATGTTCTTCCTATTTTTCCTTTTCTATTTTTTTTTCTATAAATCCCAGCTTCACAGAATCGTATTTTACGATTTCTTCTTTTTCTTTCCTTTCCCCTTCTTCTATATTCTAAACTTTTAAAAAAATTAAGGGTTAAAGGTAGAAAGCTTTGGGCTGTATATATGGTTAAAGGTTTATAAAATTTTGGTACAAAGAAATTCGGTTTTAGGCTCCTAATATGGGTTTAACAGAAGATGGCTTTTGCTAAAAATGTCAGAAATTTTGTTCTGAGATTTTTAGCTTTTTTGGCTCTAGTTTATCAGAAGATGGCTTTTGGTAATTTTCACGATTTACTAATATGGATGTCTTACTATTTTGATATACTTAATAGATAGTTCTAAACAAACAAACAATCATATTTATAGAATATATTGATTCTAAGTTCAACAATATGAGATTACAGATAGTAGAGAAGATCAAGGAAATTTTAGCATGAATAAAAATAGTCTCTCTTTTTCAGAATAGAAGAGGAAAATAGGCTCTATAACTCACTGATTATATAATTTTGAAACTATAATCTAAAGGCAGTTCAAATCAACCGTATAGTTTCAAACATTCATCTGATACAGTGTTCTAGAGATGCTTTACTTGAATTGTAACTATTTTTATTTTGATTTTTGAACTACTACTATGATGGAGTGCTAAGTATTCGGATTTTCATATTTCTATTATAATTTGCATATAATGATTAACTTAAAAATTTTTGAAATCTTTTGAAAAAGTAAAAAAATCAAAAAATCAAAAACTACTATACTATGTACTGTATCTCCCCCAAACTTAAATAGGACAATGTCCTCGTTGTGCAAAACAGGGGGCGTACATAAAAATTTTACCTTATACTATAGCTAAGTTAGTAATCGGGTTTATAATCTATAAAAGAAATAAAAAATCATTCCCCCCAAACTTGGGAGAAAAATACTTCCGGTTGAAGGAACTACTATGTTAGATGTTAGTAACAATGTTAGTAAATTAAAAAAAATAGCAAATAAAAAGAAAGGACATTTTCATATGTATGAACTAATTACAGAAATATGAAAAGAAAATATACTAAAAAGAAATTCCTAGGAAAAATCTAGACACACTAAACTAAGACATTGGCAACAATGTTCAAGATAAAGGATTCATCGATCAAGATTGGTCCTTGGCTTCTAACTACCTTTAATCAGAGTCTCTCATCCCTTCCCATCAAAGGCATATCCATGTCATTGCAAGATTGCACCCTCTGTCT
Source organism: Chloranthus sessilifolius (assembly GCA_021018995.1). Taxonomy (NCBI): domain Eukaryota; kingdom Viridiplantae; phylum Streptophyta; class Magnoliopsida; order Chloranthales; family Chloranthaceae; genus Chloranthus; species Chloranthus sessilifolius. The sequence continues at coordinate 50,337,154 of CM037596.1, forward strand.
TCCAAGACCTGCAGAGCAATGCAAATCACATTTCTCTTCTTGGGAAGAAATGCATGCCATTGTGGAAGGCCTTAAAAATGTGGGAAGCGAACACCTTCTGATTCATCTTTTGCTTATACTGCTTCCTTGCAAAAACTAGGTGAAGGGATAGTGCAAGTGAAGGGAGAAGATAAGTAATGGAGAGGGGTGTTGTGGGATGGCTCAACCCACCATCATCATACGGGAATTTGCATTCGGTGTGGGTTGTGATGGTGTAAAGTTTAGGATGTGGGGCTAGATGAATTCTTGGTATATAGTTTTTGATTTATGTTGAGAGGTTTTCTACTACTTCTTTTTATTATAAAAATGATAAAGATAAAAATAAAAGAAGTAAAATAAAACAAAACAAAATGGGGAATGAATACAGCACAAAACCAAATCACAGACCAGCAAGAATCCAGGGCCTACTGTAACAAGTTTTGATAAGTAAGAGTTTGTCTCATAGGGAGTATTGATCTGAACCACAAGGGCATACAGTAATCTCTAGAGATTTTAACAGATCTGGCAGTCTAAATGGAAGGGTGTTTAAATGTCACCAAGCTATACTAAAAACTAAGAAAAACAGGAATAAACTATAGTTAAAGAAAGGGATAAAGAAGGATGATGATGTGTGTGATAAAACAAAGATAAAATATGAAGAAGTAAACAATTAGGAAAAAATTAGTTATGCAACTCAATGTTAGTCAAGAATCTATAGCAATCCTCACTGATGTGCTATCAAAAACCTCAGCAAGGAAGAAGAATCCAACTTAACCCATGCCATTTAGACTGCTCTTAAGGCTATACTCTGTCCACTTAAATGGTCACAGACTATCAAATAGAGTTTGTCAAATCCCATTGATTAAATCGGAAAACTAACCTAATCTAAAGGAGTAGAGTGATCTTAAGTTCTATCCACTTAAATGGTCACAGACTATCCAATAGATTTCCCCCAACCAATGAATTAGATCAGGCCATGAATATCATTGAAGACATTATGTTTGCCAGGCTACAAGCTCCCCAGATCTGTTACAGATCTAGCAGACATTCATAGGATCAAACAAACTTTGAAAACCAGGTGGAAACCATAAGGTATCTCAAACTTTGAAAACCAGGTGGAAACCATAAGGTATCTCAAACTTTGAAAACCAGGTGGAAACCATAAGGTATCTCAGGTTGAATGAGGATTTTGATTCAGTTGATCATTGCTATAAAAGGTCTGCAATGCCTCAGCTCACAAGTCTGCAATCTCCAAAACAACTTAGATCTACACACTGATAATGGTGATGCAAAATAGAGTAGGTTTGGCTCAGTACAATCTCTCACTAGGCTACAAGCTCAAGTGCAGAGAAAAAAAATTCATCTCAGATTCGTGACCAAGACCCGCCCTAGGGCTCTAGTCTGTCCACTCAAATGGTTACAGGCTATCCACAGAGGCTGCCTTGCCCATAGATGATGAGATAGAACATATAAGCTGCTACTACCACCATGGTCCCAGGGCTGCAAGCTCAAGCTTTCATGGGCCTTTCAATCAGCTCAAATCCTAAATGCATGCTATAGCCTGAACAAAACTATGGGCAAGTAGGAAATAACAGATTGAATAAATATTAACGTAGGCATTGCATTGATTGAAATAAAGCTTACAATGTTCTACCCTCAAGGCAGCAGCCTATGCAAACCCCAAATCAGCTCACTCCATTTCATACAAAATCGATTACAAAACATGAAATAAAACTAACTATTACATAGCACCTAGCCCAATATTGCTATTGTGCTAAGGGAAGAAGAAAATGGAAAAGGGAAAAGGAAACTAAACCCTAAATGAGCACAGGAAACCCTAGCTCAGATCTCAGGCTATTCTTGGATATTTTTCAAAGTAGATAATAGTCCTATTTGTATGCAACCCATTGAAACCCTAATGTGCATTAGCTAATCAGATTTGAGAATGCTTTAGAGTTGATTTTATGGCTTCACTGTGGCCCTTGGATTGCCTCGGGATGTGTGGAGTAGATGGGCATCTCGGGGTGTGTGCCCTAAAATGTGTGAAATGCCCAAATAGTCCTTGTAGTGGACTGAGAAGTTGAGAGCCTGAGCTTTGCGGGGTTAAGTTTGTAGTTAAAGGCAACTCATGTGGCTAGTCGTGCAGATGGGGATTCAAGTGTTTAGGTCGCTAAGCTCTCGCTGGGCTCTCACGGGGTTCGATTGGCTTGAGTTTGTGCAACTCGCCAAGCTGCTCGTGAGGATCAAATGGGCATAACACAGCTCGTGTGGGTCCCTTCCAGGCTCGTAAGGATACTCGCCAAGTTGAATGAGCGTTTAGGCTCTCGAGTGGCTATTTGCCAGGATGTATTTAAGGATCTCGCGTGGCTGGCTGTTCACTGATGCCCCCGAGATCTGCCCGAGAACTGCGTGGCTAATCTTTTGAAGCTCTGTGCGGCCCACGAGGATGAGAAGAACCACGCGAGAATTAAATGCGTGTAGCTCTCTAGGCTCAAGATAGTAAGCTTGCGAGGCTTAATTCCTCATGCTGAGCTACGTGAGATACTCGCGAGGCTCCCTTCTGATTAAATTGAACCTCGCGAGAGCTTCACGAGGTCACTTTTTGTGCTCTTGCTGCTGTGCAGTGTCTATTGTAGCTGTCCTGCCTGCTCGAGTCCACACTTCTTCCACCAGTTGGGCTCCTAGGGTCCACTTAGGCAACCAAAGTGGTCCTAATGGTGTGCCAAATAGCGTAAATGGTATGAACCACCATGGTGCCTTCAATGATTGCCCAATTGCTCCACATCTTGACATAAAACGCAGTTTTCTTGGCTTGAAAGTGTGAATTACTGTATTAAGCTATGAAATTCCTGTTATCTATAAAAGTATAATTAAATCACATTATTAATATGCCCAAAGGTCCATCAAAGGCTAGGTTAAGGGGTGAAAATTGATACTTTTTAGAGCATAATAATTTGTGTTAGGTTTAGGGTGAAGGGTAGTCTCTGTGGATGATTCGGCATCTCAAATAGATTTTTGTTGCTTCAAATCATTTACCTTCTGTTGTGCAGCTACAAGCTCAGCTCTATGTATTTCGAGAATTTTATCGATTATTTTGTTAGAATCACTCTCGTGATGTTCTTCCATCATGGGTGTAGGGTTAAGGACGGAGGAAGAAGAAAGGTTATTGGATGGTTTTGGTTAATGAATGTGTGAGGATTGATAGGGAAGAGGCTGGGCTTTGAACTGTCACTTCGAATAAATGTCGATATGTAGGTTCCTAGGCTAGGGTGGTTGGGAAGTGGTAGTCTTGAATGCAAAGCTTGTATGTTTCCCTTATAAAATTAGGATCTGAATTCCAATGTAACTAATAAGATAGACCACTGGAATGGCATGTTCCCTAGAAATGTTGTTTACAATTTTAACTATCAATGAAAAATTTGAAATGACACTTCACCGTTGAATCATATTCGCTATGATTCAGCATGGTTGCTTGTAGATCCATACGTTCAAACAAGAGTATCGAGAGATATCTATACGATTGGATGTATTTTTCACATTTGCAAGTCGTATGCGAATCTCAAAAAGAAAAATAAAACTGGTAATAATGATATACATATATTACAAGATTTTGTTATGGATGAGTCGGTAGCTCGATGGGTCCATGAGGAGTGCAAAATCGGTCAAGGGGAGTTGATGTGCATCCCATAATAATATGACCTCTTGGGGTGTTTACTGGCCATGAGGAAGAATAGTAGCCTCTCGAGCTAGCCAAAACGATTAATTGCTCAACTTGCGTCTCTAACTATGTGATGGATTCCACGAGATTATTTAATAACTACATTTGAATCTGGCCATGCTGCATCCAGCTTTCGGCCATCTGCATCAGGGCTTCCTTAGTGTTAGTATGGTCTTGGGCCTTTGTGGGGTGTAAAGGAGCGGTAGGTGTTATTCACTGAAAAGTACGACTTTTCACCTCTTAACCTAGCCTTTATTATACCTTGGATCCATCTAATAATCATTTGTTGAGTGTATTTTGTAGTTAAGAACAAATATGTAGCTTAGTACAACAGTCATGCTTTGGAGGCTTAGAAGAGAGAGACTTAAAGCCAAACAATGAAGCAAAGGCAGGAAAAGATGATACACCATGGTGAGACACACCATGGCAACTATTTTGGTTGCTTGAGTGGGCCCTAAAAGTCCAAGGGATGAGAGGAAAGAGGACTTGAATAGAGAAGAGTGCTGCAGCAGCATAGGCACTGCAGTAGAGAACCAGAGAGCAAGCCTCGTGCAGCTAAAATGCAAACCCGCGAGCACTCTCTCGCAGTTCCAGTTAGCGGAAGTTAACCTCGCGAGGTTAGGAGCCTACAGCACCATCTGCACTTGCACACACCTCGCGCAGCTCCAAGAAGAGCAGCTTCAGAAGATATATCGTGAGGATCTCTGTTGGTTAATCTCTAGAGTGCTATCTTGTTATTGGTGAGAAAATAGTGGTGAATAAAAATAAATCAAAAGTAAAGAGATGGAAATTGGTTAAAATAGCAAGTCTGAAATACAAAGCCTGCAAGATACAAGGTTGTTGTAGCAAGTTTTGAGTAAGTAAGAGTTTGTCCCACAGAGAAATTGATCTAGAACCCAAAATGGGTTATAATAGTAGGCCTCCAGATCTGGCTACAGATCTAACAATCCTTTATAATGGGATTTGGGTGTCGCACCTACACTAAACTAAAACTAAAAGAAGGGAAATAAAGTGTAGTCCTATCCTGAAGAAAGGGTTATGAAGAGGGTGGTGATGGTGTGTGTTAAAATAAATATAAAATAATGGGAAGTAGGTAATTAAGCTAAGGATAGTACAGTTATGTAACTCAGATTTAGGGTTGTCTCAGCAACAGTCCTTTAGATGACTAAAAGAACTTCTGCCAGGAAGATGTACCTAACTCAACCCTTATGGTTTGACCTGGTCTCTTAAGGCTATAACCTGTCTACTTCAATGGTCACATGCTATCCAATAAAGAGGATCAAACCACATGAATTAAATTAGAAAACCAATCTGATCTAATGGAATATATTAATCTTAAGGCTATAACCTGTCCACTTAAATGGTCACAGATTATCTAATAGATGTCCCCCACCCTATGGATTAAATTAGAACATAAAAAATCATTGCAGACACCATGTTTGCCAGGTTAGAAGCTCAGGCATCCATAAGAGCAAATAGTTCTTGAAAAAGTAGTGGAAACCACAGTAGTTCAAAAGCTATTTGGAGGGCCTTAAATGTAGCTAGTCATTGCTACAAAAGGCCTGCAATGACTCAGCTCACAAGTCTGCAATCTCGACAGATAAATAAGATTTAACACCCGATGTTGGTCAAGTATAATAGTGGGGAGCTTGTTCCTGCAACAACCTCTCACAAGGCTACAAGGTCAAGTGCAGAGGAGAAGAATCCTTCTCAGATATGTGGCTTGGAATCACCCTAGGGCTATAGTCTGTCCACTTAAATGGTCACAGGCTATCCACAGAGGTTATCCACACCACAGGGGACTGAGATGGAACATATAAATTGTTGCTGCCTCCATGGTCCCAAGGCTACAAGCCCAAGCTCCCATGGGCTTTTTAAATCAGCTCAAGTCCAAAATGTATGACATAGATTAAACAAAAAAATAGATAAATAGGAAAATAATAGATTGAATATACATTTAAAATATAAATTTCATTGATCAAAATATTACTTACAATGAGATTTCTCAAGACAGCAACCTTGTGCATAATAGTTCAGCAATAACTCCCAATGTTCACATGACCCATTACAAAAATTGAATAAAACTAAACCTAATTGCTTATAGAGAATTTAGCCAGCAAGTGTTAGGCTAAGAGAGAAGAAAAAAATGGAAAAAGAGGTGATCAAACCCTAACACTAATCTGCTTGAGCTAACAACTAATATAGGTTGAAGGAGAGATATTTTCAAAGTTAAATTTATAGCATAAATACTCAGTCCTTGAGGCCTTGGCTAAGAGAAGCTTAAACCCTAATTTTAGGGCAGATGTGGCCATGTTACAACCCTTGGATGCCTTGGGATGTGTGCCTCAAAATTAGCGCCTCGGGATGTATGCCCTAGACCTAGGGAAATCCCCAAAGATCCTTCGATATGAAATGAGAAGTGGAGAGCCCAAGCTTTGCGAGGATAACTTTGGCTCATTAATTCATTCACACGATTTGCAAAGTGCTCGCGAGGTAGCATTTGGATTTGAAAGCTCCTTGCTCACGCAGTGGACTTTGAATTATCACGCAGCTGTCGCGAGGTTCTCGGGAAGAATACTTTCAATCTCGCTTGGCTTCATATGAATTGAGTAACACAGCTTGCTAGGTAGAGGGTTAAGTTGTCAAGCATGCGAGAGCTGTGCAGAGAAATTTCTAGAGCCCTCTCTCCTCTTGAGCCATGAGAGAACTTCGCGAGTTTGCTTGTGTTCTTTGTGCACATTGTCCTCGCGAGATTAGGCATGTGGCTGATATTAGATTTGTTCCTCGCGAGAGCTTCATGAGCTAGATTTTGGAAGGCTTAGTGCGCAAGAGATTTGCGAGGATCTTGAGTGTTGATTGCAGCTGAAGCATGCGACTGTTGCGCGAGAGAATGCTCTGGGGCAATCCCTTCACTGAGTTGCACGACTTCTTCATGAGTTTCCTTATGCTATATGTAACATCTGCACGAGAAAGCTTTGCTATTGATTTGAATAGAGCGAGATAGCATTTCTACCATGCAAGATATCACCATTTCTCCTCTGCTGCTATGCATAAGCTGCTGTTGTAGTCTTCTCCTCTCATATCTATACTCCTCTCATCTGCTGGACTTCCTTGGCTCATTATGACATGCACAATGGTCACTATGGTGTTCCATCATTCTTTGGCTCAACAGTCATCTTTGACTTAACTTCTCTCTTTATGGCACCAAAGGCATGGACTTTATATTAAGCTGTACAAATTATTACTAACTATAAGACAAGCTAAACAAATAGTTATTAGTTAGCTTCAAGGTATAGTAACGGCTAGGTTAAGAGATGAAAAGTGATACTTTTTAGTGAATAACACACCCCCAAACCTAATCTTTGCTAGTCCTCGAGTAAAGCAAAATTTAAATAACTACTCTAAAAATGTAAATGTAACTTTCGTAGGTAGCACTGATGCATTTTGCTTATACATCAAACCTTTTAAACCCTTAGGTGATCCCTAGTGGAGGAGTGAAGTCTCCTGAGGGTTTCCAGTGAAGGTACCCACAAACTTCTCAATGAGAACAGTTAACAAAAGTGCAAGTATTATCAAATTAGCTTTTAATGAATTAGAGAGTCAATCCACCCTTGATTCTTTTCAAAAGGTGAGGATTTTAACAAATGAAATGCATAGACCTTTTAACATAAAAACTCTTACATGTATGCACATCATTTTCAATCAGTATATGTCAGTACTGAGCTCACCATCAATTTAAAAATTAGGTTTAGGCAATGCCCAATACATTAAATGTCAGACCCAATGCTTACCAGGGCAGTCTCTCATAAATAATTTTGAGGGTTTTCTTTTTCACACAAGCTCAAGAATAGTTACAGCCCCCAAATGAGTCTGCAAGTATGAGCATAGGCAAGCCTCTAAATTCTAGCATCATTGACTATTCTTCATCATAGATTGGACAACTCATCTCTACATAACAACTCACTCTAATTAAGATCACAAGGTCTTATGACTGGGTTGTAATGTGGCTTATGGGTATAGGTTACAAAGAATGGAAGGGTGAAAAGGATGCAAAATTGAGAAATCAGCAAATGAAGGAGGTGATTCATGGCTTCACCTTTTTTTAATTTCAGCATATTTTGTCTTCTTTGATATTTTTCAAACTTGAAGTGGCCAGCCTCTCTTATTTTTACTTTTTCTAATGAAATTTCCTTTTGACTCCTCTCTATTCCGCTTCATTAATTTATTTTTCTATATTTCTTTTCCTTTTTAATGCATATTTCTTTTCTTTTGTTTTTACTTTTCTGAAATGCCACCCTCGTCCCAGCTGCTACACTATTATCCTCCTTTTGGGTTTCTTCTCTATTCACCAAATGTTGATCCTAGCTTGTCCATCTTCAACTCCTTCTCCTTTACCTTCTGAATTCTAAGAGTGGGGGTAGGTTTGAATTAGGTCCACAAGTTTAGGTGCAAATGCTAAGGTATATTTTGAAGAAAATTAGAAATTAAGGCTCCAAAGGTGTATCCACAAGGGCAGTTTACTAGGTTTGGTATTTTCAAGCTCAAACAGTCCAAGAGAAGGCCTTGATCCTTTCCTAAATGTCATGGGTACTGTCAGTTGCTTCAACTTGGAGATGCCTAACTTCTAGTGAGGAAAAGACTCAGCTAGTCCTTATAGCAAAAAGAATTGCCTACGACACTCCTCAAAGAGAAAAAAAATATTTATAGGCCCAAATCTCACTAGGTATGGTCTTCATTGAACTCATAGGCATGTCCTTACCTTTTTCTCTCTTTAATGGTTCACTAAATGCTAACCCAAGCGAATTTTCTTGGTGTTCACCTCATCAAAATGTTAAAATTTAAAAGTGTTTAATGCCTAAAGGTTTGTAAAATTTATTAAATTTCCTTATTTTCAAAGTTCCTTAGGTGAACTTAGTTATATTTCTATCTTACTTCCTTGGTTCTGCTGTACTTAGGTTAACTACATCATTGGAAAACCTTGATACACCCCCAAAGCTATGACGAGCAGTGTCCTCACTGATTCAAAGATAAGGGACATGTGCAACAAAGATTTTGGTAAAAATCATAGACAAAACAGAGCAAGTAGCAATAGCAAATAAAACTCACACAAATAACTAAAAAGAAATAAGGAAAATAGTAGAAATGAAGTAAACAAAACAAAATTCAGACAAAAGCTACCAAAGATGACTTTCATTAATAAACAATAATATGCATAATGTAACTAAAAATAATAACAAAAAGATTATACAAAAATAGCCTAACTAACTGCATGTACAAAGCCTAATCATCTGAATTTTTTGGTGCATCAGCAGTGTCTTGCACTCATTTCCCTTTTTCTTTCTTTAGAGCTGTAGTAGAGGACTTGTATCTCTTTCAAGTTGTCTTTCTTTGCTTGGTGTTGTTCCTCTTGGGAGTTGGCACTAGCTTTGATGCAGGCTCCTTGATGTTGATCCCAGGTTTTATCTTTTTGAACTCTTAGGGTTTAGGAGTAGTTTCCCTTGGAGGGGCTTTTGCAGTGAAGAGAAAGGCAGCAACTTCTGCTAAATCTCTGTCACCAATATCAGATAAGGTCTGCTGCAATGCTGCAGCAATCTTAGCATAGTCATCTGCTCTTTCCTCCACCAATCTCAGTGCCAACTGTAAGTTCTTGATTACATCCTCCATCCCATCAGCTCTATTATTTTCTTTATTGTATTTCAGTAGTGTCTCCCTCCATCCATGCTTGATTCCCTTTTTCTCCATCTTATGGGTGAGTTCTAAAAATTTGATTTTGTCAAGGAGGGGTTGCTTGACTGTGGTTCTCAGGTCAACCATGCCTCTAATGACATCCCTTTTGATGTAGGCATTTTCCTTCATGGCTCTAAGAAGGGTGTAGTATGGAGGCATAGGGTTGAAAGAGGTAGGGAGTATGGCGTCAGTAGCATGTGAAGAAGGGCTAGCCAACAATGATGAAGGGATGAATGATGGCATGGGTGGGGTGGAAGTAGAGGGTATAGGCTGGTGGACTTCACATTCAGGTAGGGTGAGGTCTATTATCTCTGGGTCTATTTGGGTTAGAATTGAGGAGGTGGGGATTAGGTTTTCCACATTGTTGATGTGTTTGCCTTCCCTCAAATGCGGGTCTAAAATTAACACTAAAACTAGGCAGACACACTCATACAGACCTGCAAGTATTCAGGATCTGTTGTAGCAAGCTTTAAAAGAATGGTGAGTAAGGGAATATCCACAGGGAGGTTGTTTCAAAATACGACAAATCACCAGATCTGTGTCAGATCTGGCACCCTAGCTATTACTAAGTTAGTTAAAAGACAGGGGAGAGGTTTGGAATGAGTTGTCACTTAAACTAAGCTACAATTTAAACATAAGCTATCTTGGATCTAGTGTAGGAACTTAGATCTGATCTTGCAGGGGAAAAGAGTAAAAACGTAGAAAATGGAGAAGAGTAGCTTGGAGGTTGGTTTTCACTGAAATTAGATTCAATTAATCATGCTACCGAGGCTCAGAGCACACAATTCCCTCGCTTGGCTATAAGCACAGCTGCAGGGTATAAATTCCACTCCAAATCACAGGATCCACCTAGTCTTAAGGCTATGATATGTCCACTTTAATGATCACAGACCATCCTATAGATTTTATTGAATCCATGGATTGCAGCAGATGAATCCAATTGAGGCCTGATCTTAGATTTACCTTAAGGTTATGATCTGTTCACTTTAATGGTCACAGACCATCCTAGAGATCTCTTACAAAGCCAGAGCCTCAATTAGAACAATTAAAACCACTACAGATGCTATAATTCCCAGGTCACAGACTCAAGGAATCACAGGAGCATCAGATCCAGGGAGATCAGATGGTATTCAAGAGGTCTACCAGTTATGTGGGTGAGGTGATCTACAACTCCTCTACACAAATCCGATCGATCACCAAATGGAACCAAAGAAAGTTTAAATATAATTAAAGCATTAAAATCAGCATTATCATTGCAAACCAGGTCACTTTATAATGGAAACACTCTCAGATCTGTAGTTTGTATAGCTAGGAACCTATAATAGCACTCTTAACCTCATCCAATTACAGATCTAACTTCGCTCCTCGCTACTCCAAGGGGTTTAGCCAACCATGGTTGGGCTAATGGAGGGAAATGGAATTGCTTTGTAGGCGCTAATCTCCAGAATTTTGGCTCAGATTTTGATCCCCCCAATGGCAATTCGGGGTCTCTATATATAGCTTTCTCCTCTATTTTTCCTGCCAAAAATCCCTTCTAGAAGGTCGTCAGAGTTTGTTAGAGTTCTGTTAAAGCACGTGGGTCAGTTAGGACTTTTTAGAGCATCTTTTAGAACCGTCGTGTCAGTCATGAAGTGCCTCGGATTGCATGCAGTGGGTCACTGAAGTACAACGTGTGCTCAGCTGAATTTCTGAGAAGTTCTACACACAATTTCGACAGGTTCAGGAAGCTTTCGATGGGTTGAAATCAAGTATTTTGGTCCTTTCGCTAGGTTCTCAGATTCGTTCGATAGGTTTCGATAGGATGAATCTTCGCTTGGAGTTTCAGCCTGCTAAGTCCTTGGTTTGGAGTATTCGATAGGTTGGAAAAGCTCTTTGACAGGTTAGAAAACTATTTTGACAAGTTCAACTCTTCATTCTGCCATTTCGATAGGTTTGCTTTCAGTCTTATCGAAAGGCTCAATCACCCTTCGATAGGTTCTGTTCCAGCATTCTCATCTCGATAGGTTCAAGAAACCATTCGATAGGTTCCTTTGACTCTTCAGGCAGGTTTTCGATAGGATGGTTTCTTCTTCCTTTTCAGCTGCTCAATAGGTTCTGAGATCCTATCGAACTCCTTAATCCACACGACTTCATCCTTCTTCTGCCTTCAGATCCTATCGAAGACCTCTTCAACTGCATGAATTCTTCCTTTCTTTGCTTTCAGCTCCTATTGACTCCTTCAGGTGACCAATCGATAGGATGTTCTCAGCCTGTTTTCACTTCTTTCTCCTTGCCCTGCTATAGCCACGCGCTTCCAAGGGTTCAATGATGTGCTACCCTCTAGTGTGTTGTTGCTAGGTTTATCCTGTGCTGAGAGATAGCTCATTTTTGGACATTCTTGAGTGATTTTCTACATCAATACCTTTTTTTATTGCTGTTTACAAAATGCACTTGACAAGAGCTTATTAGTGTGCTCACAGGTCGATCAATGGTCAGGTTATAGGGTGAAAAGTGGCATTTTTCACCACTTAACACACCCCCAAACCTAAGCTTTGCTGGTCCCTGAGCAAAGGAGAATTCAAAGAAAAAATAAAATGCCACTTTCGTAGGGAGCACAGATGTATTTAGCATATGCACCAAGCCTTGTAAACCCCTAAGTGATCCCTAGTGGAGGAGTGATGTCTCCTGAGGGTTTTCAGTGAAGGTACCCACAAACTTCCCCAATAAGGTTAGTTAATAGTAGTACATCCTACTAAACAGAGTTTCAGTAAACTAGAATAAATTCTCATAATGTCTTTTCAGTTCTAGAGGGTTTTCAGCAGAAAAATCACCAACTTAAAACATGAATTTTTGCAGTAATTCCTTCATCATCAATTGGTACATGTCAAGGCATTGTGTCTGAAAATTGATGCAGAGTTCACCTTCTATTTGCGAATTCTGTGTTGATACTACCCCCATCAAATTGGATTTCAGACCAAAGTCTTACCAGGGCTGTTAACTCACAACAACAATGAAGGGTGTAAAATTTCACATAGCTCAAGAGCAGTTACAGTCCTCAAATAGGGCTGTAAGAATGAGCATAGGCATTGCTCTAATTTGTGAAATTTTCTAACTCTTTTCACCATAGATTAGACAAATTCTCATCTTCATATGACAGCTCAATCCATTTCAGATCAATAAGGTCTTTTTATTTGGTTGTAATGTGGCTTAGGGGTGAAATTGGTAAAAGAATAAAGGGGTAAAATGGGATTCAAAATTGATAAATCAACAAGGTAAGGAGGTGATTTGCAGCTCAACCTTCTTCATTTCATCACAATTCCATTTACTTCTTGAACTTTCAGATTTGAGGTGATCAATTTCTAATCCTTATTTCAATCTTTCAATGAAATGACTTCTCTTTCTCATTCTTTTTTTTTTTTTTTTTTATATATATATGGAATACGACAACACCACAGAATGTGTTCTCCTTTCTTTCAACCAGATTTAACATCTTCCTCTAATCTCACTTCTCCTTCCTCTTCCTAATTTCTCAGACTGAGAGTGAACTAAAATAGGTCAAAGTTTTTAGGTTCAAATTTTCTGGTTTTCATCAAGGAAAACTAGGATTTTTAAGGCTCAAGTGTTGTGTGTCAAGGGCAGTTCAAAGGTGGGAAAATATTAGGCTCAAACTGTCCAAGAGATGGCCTTACTTCATGTCCTCAATGTCATGAGTGCTGTCAAGCTGTTTCAATTTGGATTTGCCTAACTTTTAATGATTAAAATTGGATCCAATCAGTCCACAGAGTAGAAAAATTGCCAAGGCACTCTTCAATGAACTTTTTCAGGCCCAAATCTCACTGGGTATGGCCTTCCATCTCATTTTCAAGGGTGTGTCTTCATAATTTCCTCCCATTTTAGGTATACTGCACATCAAAGATTATTTTTCACAAATTGTTGACATTTGCCTCATGAAAAAAAATGTTAAAACTATAGCACATTTCAGTTTCAACAAGTTGTTTTCTTAGTATCCTCTTTTTACAAAAATTCAAGTGAAAAGTACTCTAATTAATTCCAAGCACTTCATTGTAGCCTAGCTGTACTAACAATAACTAATTTATTGGCATACATGCATGCCATACCCCCAAACCTAAACTAAACAGTGTCCCCACTGTGAGCAGCATGAAATTAGGGGGAGGTATGGGGGGAAAAAGAGATACAGAAAATCTACATCAAGACAAAATGATTATATTGCCAAATATAAACATGAAAAAAGGATAAAAAGGAAAAAAACTAAAACAACAAGATGCCATAGCTATTTGCAGGTGCCATCTGGCCAATTGTATAGGTCAGCCAAGTTTTTCAACTCATCCTTGGATAAGGGAGCTTTGCCTTTAGATTTAGCCCTCGATTTCTGTCTCTTTGGTGCCTCCTCAGACTGGGCAGTGGGCTATTTTCCTTTGGGGTCGACAGCAACAGCAGAATCGGAATCGAAATCAAAATCGGAAGGAAAAAGTGCAGTGGGGTCCAAACCAAGAGCTGCAGCAGTCTTCCTTCATTCTTCCTTTGTCATTAAGATGTAAGGGATAGCAGGTTGGGTAGGAGGCTGGGTGGAAGGGGTTGTTTTAGACTGGGCAACAGGCCTCTTCCCTTTCGTGACAGGGGCAGTAGAGGGGGCAGGTCGTTTGGAAGTGACTTTCTTCTTGGGGGGGGGAGCCCTTTTACGTTTTTGAGGGGCAGTATGAGTGGGGGGGGGGGGGGTTCTTGGGCTAGAGGAGGGTTCACATCCACAGGGGGGATGGAAGGAGGTTGAGTTGAAGGGGGGGCAGGGTTGCGAGGCAGGAGGTGCTGGAGGAGGGGCAATGGCAAGAGGGGTGGGTTGGAATGGCTGAGAATCTCCTGAGCATTGGCTAACTTTTTCTTAAGAAGCTCAGAATTCTTCTTCTCGTATTTGGCAATGAGACTCTTAGCCGCTGCCACTTGTTTTGCTGACTCATAATGACTAAGGATTTCAAACCATCCTTGAGAGATATCGCAGAGTTAAATTTGGTATTCCAATTCGATGTTGGCAATCCTCTCTTCATAAGGGGCCTCAATGGAAGCCCGAAGTGTAGCCATACCTCTCAAAACATCCCTGTGGATGTAAGGATTGTCTCTCATTGCACACAGGAGGGTGAAGTAAGGGGCTATGTACATGGATTGGCAAAGGACAATAGGCAAGGACAAGGGTGTAGTGGATGAAGAGGAGGGGGTGGAAAGAACTAGATCCTCCCATGGATCAGTCTGGGTGGAGGCATCCTGGAAAACAGGAGGGGGGGGCGAAGGGTATAGGGAATTCAGCTGCTGGGGAGACCAGCAAATCTGGGGAAGAGGATAAAGTGGCTTGTGGTGAGGAAAGTATGGGGAGAGCGAGTGCGGCTACTTCCTCAGGCTGAGCAGTTGTGTGGTGTGGAGTGGGTAGAGGTGAAACAGGAGGGGATAGGTGAGGGGGTTGAGGGGAGGAAGAGGATGGGATAAGAGTGGATTGGATTGATTGGAGACATGAGCTCATGAGGGTCTGGGTGTTGGTGTTGATGGTTAATTGGGACTGAATGGATTGGAGGATGGAAAGGATTTGAGTGAGGGTGTTAGGTCTGGTGGGAGTAGAAGGGGCTGGTGTGTGGACATGTTGGAAGGGAGAGGATGGGGCATGGTGAAAATGAGGAGGAGTGGGGAGTCAGGAAGTGGAGTGTACTCATGAGCGACATCCTCCACAATTGAGGTCATGAGGGTTGTGAACCTAGAAGTGGTGAACAGGTCCATACCCTGTGGATGCAAAGGGGTTGGAGATGGGGGAGAAGTAGAAATTGGGTGGGTACTGGGTGGAGAAGGAATGGTAGGGGTAAGCTCGGATAATGTGGGAGGTTCCAGGATGTCGAGGTGGAGGACCGGGGAGGTGGGTGGAGGTAAAATGGGTTCAGAGGTGGATGGGGGACGGTCTGGTTGAAGAGGGACTGATACAAATGGGAAAAGCAAAGTGGGTGGAGGTGTGGGTAGTGGGACAGGTAAGGTGGGTGGGGGGGTGGCTAAGGGTGTCTCTGCCAGAGTCTCTGTTGCCATGAAAGTGATTGTCTTCTCAGCCACCTCCCTTCCAACTGGTTGGCCTTTCTTAATCAATGTGAGGCTGGTTGACCATTCTCGCTTACCATACAATTTAAAGGTGAGCTTCTCCAGTGATTCAGACTGCTTAATGCTATATTTACCAATCCTGAGCTGACATGTGATGAGTCTACAAAAAGGTAGGCCACCTCCTTTAGCAAAAGCTTGCCTCTTCCGCACCTTGTCATTGATATCCACCATTGTGTCAAAAATCAGCTTAGGTGCATTCACAAATTGCCCCTTTGAATAAAAGTATAGTGCATCCACTAAAGGGGTCCTTCTCTCTTGCAAATGGCCAAAGACATAGACATTTTTCCTCAAAATGGTGTTAATGAGTCGGAGGGTAGGATGGAGGTCTCCTCTCATCAAGGATTCACCAGAGCCCACTATTCCATTAGTAAGCTGTTTAGCCATTTCCCGAAATGTGGCCCTGTAGGTGCTCCCTCGGCTCTGGTGGAGTCAAATTGATATGGGACTCCCAAAGCCATCCCAATATCCCTGCAATCGATAGTCAGCTGCCAATCTTCAATCAAGATTTCCAGTGTATCCTCAGCTCCAGGTACCACCTTCTTTGTCAAGTTCTGGTACCACAATTTCACTAACTAGGGATAGACATTTTCCTTTAAGGGTGAATGCAGGGGTAGCAGACCTTCATTTTTCAAATATTCCAATGTCCCCTGGCACTCCCCAATGTTGGCAAAATATGCCAGATCAAAATCCGTTTCAAGGACAAGACTCAATTTTTCTACAAACTCATTGGGGGTAGTTAACCCCGCAGGCAGTTCTACTGAAGGGGCAGCTCTTTCTGAGGTTTCTTCTACTCTAGGTTCTTGAATCTCATCCACTTTGGATTTCTTAGCTTTTGGGGTCTTTTTGGGTGAGATTTTAGTGAGCTTCCTCTTGACAGGTGGTTTGTCAGCTGGCTTCGACTTTTTGAAGGATTTGGGGGTGGAAGCAGTTGTTCTCCGATGTATGTTCACGAGGGTTTCCTTCGGCTCATCCATTTTACTCTTCATAAATTAAGCTTTTACCAACTTGAAGCAGAGTTTGAGGTTTAAAAATTAGAGGATTGACAGATTGATGGGGGGAAGGCAACTGACCTCCAAATACCTAGGGTTTAACTGAAATCGCACTGACCAGCTTTAATTTTTTTAAAATTAGGGGCAAAATGCTCCTATGTGCAAGCTGAATGTTCTGACAGAAAGGTAGACTGAATAGCTGTAGCTTCATTGAGGCATTAGTGAAGGAAGAGGGAGGCAACTGTGAGAGGGACAAGAGCTAGGGTTTGCAGAAGGTATGGAATGAGGCACAAATGACCTATCGATGGGTATATAAAAGGTGAAATACGATTCCGATAGGATGAACTGGATGGTTTCGATAGGTTTGTGTGTCCTGTCAAAAGCATAGCAGACATAACCTTAAAAGCGGGATGATTTGATAGGATCTCGATATGTGGAACCATCCTTTTGATCAGTTTAAATGGTAGCTGAATCTTCATTTCGATAGGTTCCTGATTGGTATCTAGAACTTATCGAAATCTCCGTTTTTTCCTATCGAAAAGTTAGTTTTTCCTATCGAGAGGTTCAGTACCTATCGAAACCATCTAACATCCTGCCAAAATCACTAAGTGACTTATCGAAAAGTGAACTTTGACCTGTTGATGACTTCTAAAAATCAAATAAAGCTACATTTCTAGGCATCGCAGTCTCAGTTTTCAGCAAGCTCTGTTGATGTGGTGCCCCATGATTAGATTCACTTATGAACAACTCCCATTACCTCAGGACAGCTGAGGATGATGGTCTAGTATTAAGCATGGTAGTTTTGTTGTTTTCTTTTAATGATTGCAAAGAAATAAAAAGAATCAAATTACAACTAAGTAAACAGCTATAAACAAAAACAGAGTATGGTACATATGATACATACTGACTGCAGGGGTTAATCTAGAGGGACTGGAAGGTCCATGGTCTCCTCCGGCACATCAAACTTGGCACCTTTCATAGATCTTTTCCTCAGCTAGTGTCCATTTCTTGGATGCAGTTTTCCATCTGTGAACCAAGCATTTTTCTGCACCAACCAATGTGGATTATTATGCATCACCTTCTAGTGGGTATTAATGGAAAAACAAACCTCATCAGGAGAGGATTGATAGCCAGTGTTATACACGTTCAGCTTAACCTTCATATTCCCAAATGACACTTCCATGATCCCATACCTGCATTGTATGTGGGCATTGGCTGTGGCCAAAAAGGGCCTACCTAGAATCACAGGTATGGAAGAAGCACATTTTCTTAGTTCCATGTCTAATACAAAAAAGTCAGCAGGATAGAAGAATTTGTCAACTCTAACCAAAACATTAGTACTGCTAAAAAGAAAGAGAAAAGAAAAGTGATCTGAAATAGGTTCCCAGATACCTAAACCTAAGCTAGGCCTGGGTATATATAGCAGTGGGGTGGCAGCACATTAGGGTTAGGAAACCCTAATTTTAACGATGCCAAGTGGCCTTATACTAATCCTTGGATGCCTCGGGGTGTGTGCATAGAAATTTGACAGTGGGAGTGCGTGCCCTAATCACTGGAAATTTCTAGAATGCCCTCTGCTGAAGGGATGGAAGTTTAGGTTCAGAGCCTCGCTAGGTAGCTGTAGTTTCCCAGACTGGTCGCGTGGTAGCTCATTGCTCTTTGGTAGGATGATTTGACACTGAAGCTGCAGCCATCGCGAGGTTGCCTTGTTTGCTCTTCAGGCAGTCGCGCGGTAGAGAGTTGAGCTCTCGCTGGGTTGGATTTCGCATGGTTGAATAGAAAACACAGTCTCAAGCATCGTGAGGTTGCAATTCAAGCAGTCGCGCGGTAGATTAGTCTTCGCTGGGCAGCAGCGCGAGAACTGCGTGAGCTCTTCTCTTTACTTGGAATTCGCGAGTTACCTCGCGAGGTTCTTTTGAGTTTTAAACTATGTGAGGTTCTTTTTCTCACTCAATCTTTGCGAGCTTGGCTTTACCTTCGCCAGGATGCTTTCTTTCTTGAATGGCGCGCGAACTGTGTGAGGCATTCTTCTTCTGAGAATTATACCCTGCGGCAACAGCGCGACAGCTGCGTGAGGAATCTTCTGAAGCTCTCTCTCCTCCGCTGTCTTAAGCGAACTTCGCGAGATTGAGAGAGGTCTTCTTTGAACTGCGCGACACTGAGCGATGTGTTCTACTCTTGAGCTTCATGAGAGCTGTGCGAGGTTGAGTTTCTGAAGCTCCTCAGTCATTCATCTGCGCGAGAGGTTGTTGTAAAGCCTTGGGAAGCTTAGCTGATCTGCACGAGGCTTCGAAGTGCATTCTTGCTGAGGGGCATCTGGTGCCAAAGCAGGCTCCGTAACAGGATTCTTGGCCTTATTTCACTGCTGATTATTTCCTGAACAAAACACTTAAGAAGAGTCTATTAGGTGGCTAAGGGTCTAATCAAAGGTTCAGTTAAGGGGTGAAAAGTGGTACTTTTCAGATCTTAACACACCCCCAAACCTAATCTTTGCTAGTCCCTTAGCAAAGCTATATTAAATATACTCTAAAAATTAAATGCCACTTTCGTAGGGAGCACGGATACATTTAGCATATGTACCAAGCCTTTTAAACCCCTAGGTGATCCCTAGTGGAGGAGTGAAGTCTCCTGAGCGTTTTTAGTGAAGACACCCACAAACTTTTTCAATGAAATAGTTAACTAAAGTGCAATGTCATCCAATGAGCAGTTAAGGAATCAGATTTAGTCTACTCATGAATCAACATAAAAGAAATTTAATTCATTGGCTGCACAGGAACTTAGACTGCGTAAACTCTCATGTTTGCACAGCATTTCCAAATAATTTGTAATCACAGAAAACTGCACAAGTGTATGTCAGCACTGAGCTTATCCTTATGTCAGACAATTAGGTTAAGGTCATACATAATGCATTCAAGTTCAGACTCGAAAGAAGGCTTTACAGGGCATACTCTCATCAAGGTTTGCTAAGGGGTTCAGTTTCTCACAGGCTCAAGAGCAGTTACATCCCCCAACTGGGTTTGTAAGCATGAGCATAAGCAAAGTTCTTAAGTGCTGGCATCATTGTCAGTTTCTCACCATAGATTGGATAATTCCTTATCTTCACATGATAGCTCACTCAATCTTTGGATCACAAGGGCTTTTAACTGGGTTGGAATGTGGTTTTTGGAGTATGGTTAAAAAGAATGGAAGGTTTGAAAAGGGGTTCAAAAATTGAGAACTCAGTGGGTGCAGGAGGTGGTTCATGACTTCACCTTCTTGAATTCAGCTCCCTTCATCTTCTTTGAGATTTTCAGATTTGAAGTGATCAGTTTCTCTTCTTGATTTTGATTTTCCAATGAAGGTTCCTCTTGACTTCTCTATGATTCCTCTTCATTATTATTTTTTTTGTTTCTTTTTGCTGGAGTTTTCTTCTTTTTATTTTGTTTTTTCTTTTCAGAAATGCCACCATGTCCTCAGTTACCATTCTGCCAGAATAGATGCTTCTTCTCCATTCACCTAATGCTGACCATAGCTAGTCCATCTTCAACTCTTTCTCCTTTACCTTCTAAATTCTCAGAGTGAGGGTAGGTTGAATCAGGTTCATAGGTTCAGGTTCAAGTACTCAGGTGTATTTTGAAGAAATTTAGGATTTAAAGCTTAAAGGGGTATGGACAAGGGCAGTTGCTTTAGGGTTGATCTTTTTAGGCTCAAACTATCTAAGAGAAGGCCTTTATCCTTTCCTAGGTCTCATGAGTATTGTCAGTTGTTTCAACTTGGAGTTACCTAACTTCTAGTGAGCATAGTGACTCATCCAGTCTTTAGAACTAGAAGAAATGCCTTAGTTACTCCTCAAAGAAAAAATTTTGTAGGCCCAATTCTCACTGGTTATGGTCATCCTTTGAACTTTCAAGTATGTCCTCACCTTTTTCTCTCTCTAATGATTCACTAAGTGCAGATACAAATGGGTTTCCTTGGTGAAACTATTATGGAAATGTGGAATATTAGAAGTCTATAATGTTCAATGTTTGCATAAATTTTAAACTTCTTAATTTCATGATTCTTAAGTGAACAGAGGTCCATTTCCATATTGCTCAGATGAGTTTGTTGCACTTATGTTAACTATTCCATTGGTAGGGTCTGCCTACCATACCCCCAAACCTATGAGGAGCAGTGTCCTCACTGGTTCAAGGTCAATGTGCAGCAGACATATTACAACATAAAAGAAAAGGAAAACAAAACACACAGACAAAGTAAGACCGTAAAGACAGGGGAAAAGTCTATGAAATATTAGAAATGTACAAAATACAAGAGAACATATGTAAAAGAAATAGAGGAAATCCGAGGTACAATCTAATCAGAATTTGGATTAAAATTTGTCCCAGCCCATCTTCCTTGCATGTTCTTGAAGGAGAGCCTCTTCTTCTTTCTTCTTGCGTTCCCTCTCGGACTTCCTCTGCTCTGGAGTTTTGGGTATGGTAGGAGCCCGGACCCTCATTTTTCTCTTCTTTGGCTCAGGAGGGATCTCCGAAGATTTGGTAGTGGGTGGCTCAGGGGGTTTGGTGGGGGATTTCCCGCTGGGGCCCGTACCTGTGGAGGCTTGCCCTGGCTAAGACTGAGGTGCAATAGGAGATGATTGGGCTGGTGGAGGCTCAGGAGGGGCAACGGGAGATTTGGCTAGAGCTGGCATTTGAGACAGGAGAGGACCTTTCCCTTTTTCTGCTTTAGGGGGAGCCACAGGAGATGGAACTGGTAATTTCTCTGTAGGCACGGCAGGGCTCTTCCCTTTCACGGACTTGCTCGGTGGTGGTGCCTCCTCAGACTGGGCAGAAGGTTCTTTGCCAATTTTCAAAGAGCGAGTTGGGGGAGTGGTCTTCTTAGCAGCAACTTTCCGTCGCTGAGGATAGGATTTGGGTGCAGAGGCATCTGAAGGGGCAGCCACAGTAGGTTGGGCACTGCGATCCGTAGGTTGTGCCTCATCAGAGTCAGAATCAGAAGGAAAGAGCACAGTAGGGTCCAATCCTAGGGCAGCAGCAGCCTGTCTGCGTTCTTCTTTGGAGAGGAGGCACCCATGGGGATCATCCTGAGCGGAAGCTTGGGTGACCTTTGGAGGTGGGGATGGAGGGGCCGGCCGTTTGCCTTTCTGGGCTGCAGTGGCTTTCTTAGGAGTGGGCTTTTTCTTGGAAGGGGTGCGTTTCCTTTTGATAGCAGGAGAGGGAATAGGGGGGGGCACTGATGTAGGAGGAGGAGCGACAGTAGGGGTTGTAGCAGGAGCAACAGGTTTTATAGGTATTACAGAAGGAATGGCAGTAGGCATCGAAGGAGGAACAGGAGGGGCTACGGGAGTGGGGGCTGTGGGAGTTGGGGGAACAGACTGTGTAGGGGTTATGGAAGAAGAGGGGCCTGGATGTGTGGAAGAAGATGGGGCCTCAGGGGGAGCGGTGGCAATGGGGGTGGCTTGGATAGGTTGGGGCAGCAGGAAAGCAACTCTCTGTTCTAAGATATCAATTTTCTTGTTAGCCCACAGTAGATTGGTATCCGCAAGCTCCTTACTGAGACGGGTGATCTCCTGAGCATTGTTCAACTTCTTCTCTAATAGCCGGTTATGCTTTTTCACCCTCTCAGCATTGGCCTTTTCCATCTCAGCAGTCATTTTATAGTAAGTTGCTGCAACCTTGTGCGCAGTGGATGTCTCCAGAATTGCCTCCCATCCTTTTGAAATATCGCACAGCTGCTCGTTGTGAGCAAGCTTCACATCACTAAGCTTCTGCAGCAAGGGGTATTCAATGGGATGGAAGGCTATGCCATGGAGAACATCCCTCTTGATATAAGGATTATCCCTCATGGCATGGAGGAGGGTGAAGTAGGGAGGGGTGTAGTAGGAGTGTCTGGGCAAGATAGGGAGAAATGAAGTGGAAGGAAGAGAGGGTGATGGAGCCTGGGGGGGAGAAGTGGGGGTTGTAAAAATTGTTTGGGTGGTCCGGGTGGAATGGTCAGTGAATTGAGGAGGGGGTAGGAGTAGAGGGGGAATGGAAGGTATGGGTGGAAAATGAAATGAAGGAAGGGAAGCTGATGTGGATGGATCAGGGGAAGGGAAGAAGGGAATGGTGAAGAGTTGAAATGGAAGGAGGGGGGTGCAAATAGGGGGGAGGAATGGGAAAGGTGGATGGGAATGGAATGGGGTCTGTCTGGGTAGAAGTGTTGGTGAATTGAGGGGGAGGTAGTATTAGAGGTGGAAGGATAGGGAGAGAGGGAAAGGAGTGGTCAGGTATGGTATCATGGAGGGGGAAGGATGGAGGCGAGTCAATGGGGGTAGGGTCTGTTGGAACAGGGGAGGCAGAGGTGCGAGGGGGTTGTGTTGGGATTGGTGGGTTTGTCAATGTGTGAAGGGTGGATTGGATGGTGGTTATGTCAGTTTGCATTTGGGCTGGGGTCGCTGTGGTGTTGGATAGTTGGGTTTGGAGGTCATGGATAAGGGAAAGGATATGAGTAAGGGAATCTGAGGTTGGTTGAGGGGCGTTAGGAGGGTAAGAAGAAATAGGTTAGAAAGGGGAAGTGGGGGCATGATGGAAAGGGGTAGGGGGGAAGGGGGGGGGGGTCAGGTGAATGATGTGGTGAAGGGAGAGGAGACTCAGGGAGAGGGATGTCTTGGGCAAGGTATCAAGCAAACTGGTCATGAAGGCCTGATAACCAGAGGTGGTGGCTAGGTTGAAGTCTAGGTCATGGAGAGGTGGGTCTAAGGGTTGGTCACTACGGGGTGTGGCTGTGGGAAGGGTAGGGGTAGTGTGAGAGGTTTTCTTTTTAAGGTAGATTATCAAGGGAGGGCTGTCAGGGTGAGGATCAGGGGCTATGGGGGAGACAGGGGTTGTTGATTGGGGTAGAGTGGGTGAAGGTGGAGTGGTATCTTGGGGTTCAACACTTTCTTCCCAGGTTCGGATAATGGTTGGAGGGGGAATGGAGAAAGGAGAGGAAAGAAGAGAAGAGAGAGATGGAATGGGTGAAGAAGGTAGGGGAGAGGCCAGGGTAGTGGATGGAGGAATTGCTGCAGGCGAGGGTGTGAGCTCAGCCACCTTCTTTGGGGCAAAGGTTTTTGCCTTCTTTTGGGGGGCAGGGGCGGCCGTTGCCACAGCAGCTTCCTCTCCCTGCTCGGAGACCTCCTGAGCATTAGTCTTCTTCTTCTTCTTCTGGGGATCCATTAAGCTTCTGCTGATCCCCCATTGTCTTTTAGGAAATGTGGTGAGAGTGAGGTCAGGAGATAACTCCCCCACTGGTATCTTGTATCCTCCCCTCAGAAGTAGTCTGGTGATGAGTCTTCCATAGGGGAGAGTGTGGCTCTTCTTTTGCAGCCCCAGCTTCACCATTGTATCCTTCATGGCCTCGAAGATCAACCATGCAGCATTGAATCCATGGCCCAGAGAGAAGGAATACAGAGCATCAGCGATTGGTGTCCTCCTTTCTTGCTGATGGTCGGAGCAATAGATGTTCTTCCTCAAAACTTGATCAATGAACAGCAGTTTGGGCTCCAAATCTCTTCTTCTGATGGAGTCCCCTGTGGCCTTCAAGCCTCTGGTAATGGCATGGGCAATTGTGTCAATGGGGGCACTCACAGGGGCACTATAACCGCAATTGGGATCAAATCTGGCAGGGATGCCCAAGACTTCAGTGATCAACTCCGGGCTAAGCAGCATCTTAAAGTTGTCAACTAATGCAAGGAGGCCTAGCTGCCCTTGTGTGTCGGGTCTGAGCCTAAGGTGCTGGTAGAAGAGTTGCACTAACCTAGGGTAGGCTAGTGCAGGAATCATTTGCAACAAGGGGAACAGACCAGCCTTGCGCAAGAACTCGATGGCAGGTGCTGACAATGGCTCAGATTCAAAGAAAGTGATATAAAAAATGGCTTTAGGTTCTAAGGGAATGGAATGGAGGAGCTCAGAGGGTGTAGAATAATCCGATGTTGGTGCAGCCTGCTCCGGTACCACCCCCTTCCCTTTTTGCAGAGCCGTAGAGGACTTGGCTTTCTTAGTTGTAGGCTACATAGTGGCCTTGTCCCTGGCTCTCTTCACAGGTGCGCTTTTAGGAGCCATCCCAACTTCCTTGGTGAGTGTGGAGTTACAAATTTGAAAGGAAATACCAGGAGCTGAGTCTAACCCTAAAAGTTAGGGTTCTATTTAATAGAACGCACAAAGGATCTCAAGAGCTCTAAACAGGGGGCAACTATTAATGGGAGCTTGAAGAACAAAAATCCTGAAGTTCGAAGTGAACAATGATCTGGGGACAGGGTGCTAAAGGAGAGAGGTGGAAAGGAGTGGGAGCTAGGGTTTCGCTGGTAAGAGAGGAAAGAGAAAGCAGTAAGGAAAAGCAGCGCAGGGTGGGATTTAAATATCGCGAAGCTCGGCGCGCTTTGGAAACGTCCGCCCGCTGGTTGGGAATGAATGGGTCGCGAGGTTAGATGTTCCTTGAAACTGCGCGATGCAGCCCACCCCGTTCTTTGAAACTCGCGACAGCACAACAAAGTAGTTCCTTATGAACTATGCGAGATGGGACAAAAATCATTATTCAGAACCCCGCGATGGCTTAATCGAGGCAGAATTCACTCACCCACCAGTCCGCTATTTGACCACTACCAAAGGGGTGGATTCTCTCACAGACTCTCTTCCAGGGACACCCCTAGTCATTATAAAGAATTCACAATTCTTATACTCTAAAGGCAAGAAAGTCAGAGGTCACGCAAAGCATTCAAATCATCATTCAATCACTTAAAATCATCACACAAGGGAAATTGGTATCAAAGTAGGCATTAAAGCACTAAACTCAAATTCCAACAAGATCGAAAACTATTCCTACAAACTGTAAAGTACATATTATACAATGATGCACAGTTCTTATCATCAATTCAACGAAAGATCCCCTTCAGGTTCTGAGGATCCTTCACCAATCAAAAATCGACCCTTGGGATTAACCACTGGTTGACTGGGCAACCTTCCCTCTTCTCTTTTGGCTAGGGTGTTCACTAGTTGTCCAATCTACTCCTCCATCTTCTTGATGCTCTGACCATGAGAGTTCATAGTCTGAGGCAAGGAACCCAAGTTTTGCAATGAAGCCAAGACTTGGTCCTCAAAAGAAGTGTTTCTTGGTTGAGAAGGGGGTAGAACCAACTAATTTTGCTACTGATGGGGCTGCTGGTGGTGCTGGAAGGTAGACCTCAGGGCATGCCCTTGATTGAACTGCTGATGTGGCCTTTGTGGTAAAGCCAACATCTGCTGGGGCTGCATGTAGTTATCTTTCTTCGACCTCAGATTTGGGTGGTCTCTCCATTGGTAACCAGCATTTTGGTGCTAGTATCCATATGGCTGCCTGTTGTAGCCCCCAGATTGTTGCTGGCCATAAGACTGAGCAGCAACAACATGTTCCAACATTAATTCAGGAAATTGCCCTGTAGATGGACATTCCTCCACTGTGTGATGTGGGGACTGGCATATCAGACATGCCTCCGCCACATGAGCAGCCCTTCTGGGTTGCATCACAGTCAATAATTTATCAAACTTCATAGAGAGGTTTGCCATCTGCAGCTGTAGGTCATTGTTCCCAAACACATCATAAATTTTTCCTTTGGATCCAGCAGCAGGCCCCACCTTTGACTCAGATTCCTGATGAGTTCTTGCCAAGGATGGCTTTTGAAAAGCATTCTCACTGATCACCTAAAACAATTCCCATGCCTCCTCAACAGTCTTGTGCATGTAGGATCCACCACAAGAGGCATCGGCCATATCTCTATTTTTCTCATCAATCCCATTATAGAAGCTTTGTACAAGCTGCCATTCAGTGATTTTGTGGTGGGGGCATTGTTTGAGCATCTCTTTAAACCTATCCCAGGACTGGTTAAAATCCTCAGTTGGGGATTGAGAAAACGCAAGAATCTCTTTCCTCAACTGGCTAGTTTTGGTCTCAGGGAAGAACTTGGTTAGGAATCTGGTCTGTAGGTCTTTCCATGAAGCAATGCTATTGTTGGGAAGAGTGGCCAACCAGGTACTGGCCCTATCCTTCAGAGAGAAGGGAAAGAGTCTGAGCTTAGTAGCCTCAAGTCCCAAACCAGCGATATTAAAAGTGGTGCACAAGGCCAAGAACTGATCAATATGCTTGTAAGGGTCTTCTTTGCTAAGCCCATGGAAAGCTGGCAGCATCTAGATGATTGAAGTTTTTATCTCATAATTCCCCTGAACATCAGGGAATTGAATGCTATAAGGGGAGTTGTAGTCATCCGAAGCATTCAACTCCTTGAGGGTTCTGGGTGTTCTTCACCCATAGTTGCTGTCGCTAATTTACCTGGGGGCTCTCCTGTGGTGTGCCTGTCTCTTCTAAGTCTCCCTCCCCTTTCTAACTCAGGGTTTAGAGGCTCTAAAGTAGGGCTGAGGGATCTCCTCCCTAGCATACAAGCACACCCACATCAAGGAAAGCTTCTTGCAGGCACATTGCAAAAGAATACTTGTACACAAACAAATTTATCTAACTATTTTACAGCTACCTAAAGAATACATTTAAACTATCCTAGATACTGCTGGAAAAATTGTTAAAAAGAAAGATAGACAGAGCTTTAGAGTCAGAGAGCAAACAGAGGTAGCTACGCTCCAATTGCAGTCCAACTATCCTTCACTGCTGCTGTCCAGATCTGCAAGGAAGATTCACAATTATCTCAGCAGTATCAATTATTCACATGTATAAAGAATACTAAGAGTACGAAAACTAAGGGTCTACTATTAGATCATCTATCCCCGGCAACGACACCAAAAACTTGTTGTTGTCCCCAGGTGTGCTTCACTTATTGGTTGGTGGTGAAAGTTATTTAAAAATCAAAAACAACATAAAATAGGGGATGAATCAGCACAACTCGGAAATCCTAGACCTGCAAGATACAGGGTCCTTTGTAGCAAGTTTTGATAAGTAAGAGTTTGTCCCATAGGGAAAGGTGATCTAAGACTCCAAGGGAGCCGTCTCTAGTAGTCCCTCCAGATCTGTCTACAGATCTGGCAGTCCTAAAAGGAGGGGAGTTTAAGGTCACTTATTCTAAGTATTCTAATAACTAAATTACAGAAAGGATTGAGAGGATGGATGGAGTGTGGAAAATAATTATAAAAAGGTGAGAAATATGTTATTGAGCCAAGGTCAGAGGAGTTTTGTAACTCAGATTTAGATCTGATGTTATAGAAATCCTGTCCAGGGGCTACATTATCACCTCTGAGGAGAAAGGATCTGACCCATCTCTACTGCCATGATTCCACCCTTACGGCTATAACCTATCCACTTGAATGGTCACAGACTATCCCATAGGGGAGCCACTATCCATGGATGGGTCAGAACATAACAAATAAATCATTACAGGCACTATTTCATCCAGGCTACCAGCTCAAGAATGCATAGGGAACCTCAACCTCTAAAGTTCTATATGTGGGGCTAAGGCTGGAAAACCATGATAGCCCAGACACATAGAACCAGCAAGCGATTGAGTACAACCTTCGATCCAGCTGTCCATTGCTTGAGAGAGGCTACAATGGTCTAGTCACCAGCCTACAATCTCTATAACCAGATCAAATCCAACATCTGATGGCAGATCCATACAAATATGGGGGTGTCTGCCTCTGTACAATCCCTCACTAGGCTTCTACAAGCTCAGGTGAAAAGAAGAAGGATCCATCTTGGATCGGTGGATCAGAATCTCCCAAAGGCTATAATCTGTCCACTTAAATGGTCACAGACTATCCCAGAGGTTATCCTCCTCACGGAGCCCAAAATAAAATAAGATTATCGCTGCTACCACCATGTTCACCAGGCTACCAGCTCAAGCTCCCATGGGGATTTTAGATCTAGTAGGTCCGGTGATGGGGCTAAGGCTGGAAGACCATGATAGCCCAGACACACAGGTCACTTGAATCTGAGTGGCCCTTAAAATTAGTCCTCCATTGCTTTGAAACACAGCAAAGGCAATGGGGGATCACAAGGTAGCAGCCTTGCACAGAGCATCTCACATATAAACAACAATCCCACAAAGTACAAATCCTGTTGCAAAACTTCCATTAATCTAACTCAAATACATATACAAAGTCATAGCCAGCAATTGCTGGACTATGGAGAGAAGAAAAGAAAAAGAAAAAGAAAATCTACTTACTGCTAAAAAGAAAGAGAAAAGAAAAGCGATCTGAGATAGGTTCCCAGATACCTAAACCTAAGCTAGGCCTGGGTATATATAGCAGTTAGGTGGCGGCGCATTAGGGTTAGGAAACCCTAATTTTAACGATGCGTCGAGGCATGTGCACGGAGATTTGAGCGTGGGGGTGGATACCCTAATCACTGGAAATTTCTAGAATGCCCTCTGCTGAAGAGAAGTTTAGGTTTAAAGCCTCGCTAGGTAGCTGTAGTTTCCCAGACTGGTCGCGTGGTAGCTCATTGCTCTTCGCTAGGATTATTTGACACTGAAGCTTCAGCCGTTGTGAGGTTGCCTTGGTTTGCTCTTCAGGCAGTCGCGCGGTAGAGAGTTGAGCTCTCGCTGGGTTGGAGTTCGCGAGGTTGAATAAAAAATGTAGTCTCAAGCGTCGCGAGGTTGCAATTCAAGCAGTCGCGCGGTAGATTAGTCTTCGCTGGGTAGCAGCGCGAGAACTACGTGCGCTCTTCTCTTTACTTGGACTTCGTGAGTTACCTCGCGAGGTTCTTTTGAGTTCTGAACTGCGCGAGGTTCTTTGTCTCACTCAATCTTCGTGAGCTTGGCTTTGCCTTCGCCAGGATGCTTTCTTTCTTGAATGGCGCACGAAATGCACGAGGCGTTCTTCTTCTGAGAATTGTACCCCACGACGACTGCGCGACAGCTATGCGAGGAATCTTCTAAAGCTCTCTCTCCTCCGCTGTCTTAAGCGAACTTCGCGAGATTGAGAGAGGTCTGCTTTGAACTGCGCGACACTGAGCGATGTGTTCTACTCTTGAGCTTCGCGAGAGCTGCGCAAGGTTGAGTTTCTGAAGCTCCTCAGTCATTCATCTGCGTGAGAGGTTGCTGTAAAGCCTTAGGAAGCTCAGCTGCTCTGCGCGAGGCTTCAAAGTGCATTCTTGCTGAGGGGCATCTGGTGCCAAAGCAAGCTCCGTAACAGGATTCTTGGCCTTATTTCACTGCTGATTATTTCCTGAACAAAACACTTAAGAAGAGTTTATTAGGTGGCTAAGGGTCTAATCAAAGGTTAAGTTAAGGAGTGAAAAGTGGTACTTTTCAGGTCTTAACACTCATCTCTATACTTGCTGTCCGCAAAATGGACCCAAGATGCCCCTGTTGTCCATTGCTCTTTCTAGTTGCACACCTCAAGTGATTACCCACAAAAAGGAATCATTCTCGCTGCCCCAAAATATCCCCAATATACTTATGCTGTTTGTCACCAAAACAGCCCCAAATGGGCCCTGTTTTACTAAACTACTGATGTTAGGTCCCATGGCTGCAGCTCGACAGGTTGAAGGAATAAGCTTGAAGCATTTCGATGGGATGACCTGCAACCACATGAACCATTCGATGGGTTCTAATTTACAGTCCACAGAACCCTTCGACAGGTTGCAATGGGAGGTTGAAGTAAGAAGTATATATATATATATATATATATATATATATATATATAAATGTATATGCAGCTGCACTCAAGACGCTAGGTTTTAGGGGTTTTCTCAGAAATCGACTGGTTGGATAGGATCTTGACTGCATCTCGACAGGTTTGGAGCAGGCTAGAGGTTGGGTTTCTCGATAGGTTGAGATATTGAAGCGGTCAACAGGCTTTATGGACTGGATTGTAGCTGAAGCTTGCATGCAAGGAAGCTGTCGTTAGCTTTGGTGAAGCCATTACTTCAGCCTTTCGATAGGTTGAAGGCTGGGAAGCTCCATATCAATTGGATCAGCTGCTGCTCTTTGACGAATTCGATAGGATTGGAAGATGGTAGTTGCTGCAATTCGATAGGATTGTGGGCTGCAAGGGAGATTTGAGCTGCTGCCATTCGATAGGATTGAAGAGGTGCAAGGCTGGGGAGTTAGATAGGTTCATGGCTGGTGAGTTCAGCATTTCGATAGAATGGATACGTGGGAGCTGCAGCTGTAAAGAAGGGTTTGATAGGATCTAGGTGCAGCTGTAAAGAAGGGTTTGATAGGATGAAAGGTGTAAGGCTGCAGCTGGTGTTTCGATAGGTTAGTTGTAGAGGGCTGCTGCAAGGTGAGCTTAGGAATGTAGTTCAATAGGTGTAAGGCTTGGGAGCTCCAACATGTTTCTCGTGGGGATGGGCTGTGTGCAACTTGATGGATTGCAGCTTGGAGGCTGCATCTGCTTAACAAGTAAGAGCCGCTGCCATTGCTGTCGTGAGGATAAAATGCAGTAAGGTGTTTCGATAGGAGCAAGGTGCAGCTTTGGAGATGTCGACAGCTTCAATGGCTGCATGATAGCTGAAGCTCGATAGGTTAACATGCAATGGCCTTCATGCAGCCTTCAACAGGATGTCTGCATTTCAATAGGATGGCAGCTGTATAGCTGCAGCTATATTCTCCAAGTGATCGACAGGTTAGAAGATGGTTGAAGCTTCATTTGCTCCGAGAGGGGAATGCTGTATGGAGCTGAGGTTTTCTCATTAGGATTGAGGAGCTGAGATGCAACATCTCGAGGGGATTAATGGGAACCTGTAGTAGGTGCAATTGAGATGAAGTGCATTGGAGTTAGACTCCCCTGTTTCAGCACCAATGTGAATGCAACAATCTATACTCCAAGTGCAGCAGTTTTTCACCCAATCAGTTGATGGTTTCATTCT
Source organism: Chloranthus sessilifolius (assembly GCA_021018995.1). NCBI lineage: Eukaryota > Viridiplantae > Streptophyta > Magnoliopsida > Chloranthales > Chloranthaceae > Chloranthus > Chloranthus sessilifolius. The sequence continues at coordinate 50,368,513 of CM037596.1, forward strand.
TAGCACAAGTTGTGGCCCACTCCTTCTAGTTCTCTCTTTCAGTTGTTCCAAATCCTCCTCTTCATGACACTTTTTGACTAAAAATTGCACTAAGGCTACACTTTCTCCCTAAACTGCAAAACAAGCTAAAAGTAATCATAAACAGCTCTAAGGCTTAGCAAAAGCCAGGTTTAAAGGTGTAGAAAGTGGCAAAAATCAGCACTTAACAGCTGCCAGTTGGTGTAGGGATCACCAAGGCTACCAATGTGTCAGTAAATTTGGAACCCATGGCCATAGCTACTCAAACTCTTCAACTTAGGTCTTGAAATTGAAAGTTTGGGTTGTTCACACTTCAATTGAGGTAATGCCCACTAAATCCTTTCCACTTAATCATAGAAATAGCCTACTAATTCAAACCACAGAGGAGAGTGCGAAAACTTACCAAACAAGAGCTAGGGTTACACTTTAAATGTCACAGTGGATCAAATCTTTCCAAATCATGTGCAAAATAACCAAAAGGTGTTGTGGAACACAATTGTATGAGGAAAATGGCTAAGGTGGAGTGGTTTAGGGTGTAGAGAAGAAACAATGGAGATGGGAGCTCGGATGTGTTAAGTGGGAGCTAAGGAAAATAGGAGTGAATGAAGAGAATGAAAATTTTGGCAAGGTATATGTGGAGGATTCTGTGCCTCGCAATGTCAATCGTGGAGCTGGTGTAGTATTTGAGTCGCGCGAGAGGACAGGTGTATCTCTCGTGCAGTTTAAGCAAAGGACCTCGCGAGGAAAATTTATTCAGTCTGTGTTGAGCACTAAAAAATACCATTTTTCACCCCTCAACCTAGCCTTTGATGGACCTTTGAGCATATTAATAATGTGTTTTTAGTTGTGTTTTTATAGAAAATAGGAAATAAGAGCTTAATGCTGCAATCCATCTTTTTAAGCCAAGAAGAGTGAAATTGATGCCAATATGTGGAGCTGAGGTAAAACCAGAGAATGCACCATGGTGGCACACACCATGGTGACCATATTGCATGCCAAGGAGGGTCCTAGAAGTCCAATGGCTGAGAAGAAGGTGAACCCAAGTTAAGGAGGCTGCTGCAACAGGCTAAGCACAACAGCAATGTGATAGAGATAAGCCCTCGTGAGGCTTCACTTGAACTTATCGCGAGGTTCATTTCACTCAGAAGTGACCTCGCGTAGCTGTAGCAAAGTTTGCAGGCCAGTAGCATTTAAATCAATCGCACAATTGTCGTACAGTTTAGGGACAAATGAGCTTCAAAAGATATCTCATGAAGAAGTCGCGCAGCTGGAAGCTAAAAATCACTCTATCACATGGTTTAGTGGGAATCTCGTGAGCTTTTTAAGTGCACACTTCTGAAACTTCGCGGGCTTCATGTGAACCTGTCACACAGAACTCGTGCACCTTAATGTCAAAACCAGCTACGCGAGATGCGGCTCTAAGCCTCGCAAGCAACAAAAATCTGCACACAACGTTGAACCTCGCAAGCCTCTTCAGCATGCACTACAGCATCGTGACAGCTCAGCAAGAACCCAGCGAGCTACATCACCTGAAGTTGCAACCACGCGAGACGCACCATTCACAGCAGAGCAGAGCCTCACAAGCTCCCATCATAATAAATCCATCCTCACGAGTCTGCTTCTGCACTCAAGTCTTCTGTGCAAAGCTTAAAATTCCAACTTCTCTCCCACCTGTTTCCATTCTTAGGGGCTGTTTAGATATTTCACATTTCTAGGGCACACCTCTCGAGGTGCCCATATATTTCATGCATCCCAAGGTGGCCAAGGGTCGCAGATCGGCCACTTAATGAAATCCACATTGTCACACTTGCTTCTAGGGCACACTGAAATTCAAGGATTGCTTATAAATAGAACATCCTCTTATTTTGTAATTTAACCAAGAATAGCTTGCGTTCATTTAGGGTTTTTTTATCCAGGGTTAACCTGCGATCACGTAGGGTTAGGGTTAGGATTTTATCCCCTCTTTTTCCATTTTGTCTTCTCCCTTAGCCTAGCAATTGCTTTCTAAACCTTTGGTAAGCATTTAAGTATAGTTTTATTTCAGTTTTGTAATAGTTCAGTAAACATTAGGATTTGGTGTTGAGCTACTGTGCACAAGGCTACTGCCTTGAGAGATTTCATTGTTAATAATACCAAAGCAATGGAATCTTTGGTTGAATGCATACTCAATCTATCATTGTCCTATTTGTCCATAGTCCTGTTCAGGCTATAACATATATTTTGAATTTGAGCTTATTGAAAGGCCCATGAAAGCTTGAGCGTGATGCCTTGGGACCATGGTGGCAGTCAGTAGTTTTCATGCTCTATTCTTAGTATTTGTGGGTAAGGGAGCCTCTGTGGATGGCCTGTGACCATTAGAGTGGACAGACTATAGCCTAAGGGCAAACTTGGTCACAGATTTGAGATGGATTATTCTTCTCTGCACTTAGACTTGTGGCTTAGTGAGAGATTGTGCAGGAACAGACTCGCATCTGCTTTACTTGACCACCATCAGATGTTAGATCTGGCTTCTCTATAGTGATTGTGGAGTAGGAGGCTGAGTCATTACAGGCCTTTTGTAGCAATGATCAGCTGCACGTAGACCCTTATTCAACCTGTTGCTGATCCTTTGTGTAGGCATCAATGTGTCGCTGGCCTTGACAATACACAGAGGGATTTATGGGTTGGAACTCATATGAATGTTAGCTAGATCTATGCGCAGAACTGGGGAGCTTGTTGCCTGGCAGACATAGTGTCTATAATAGTATTCGTGGCCTGATTTGATTCGTGGGATGAGATTTGATCAGCTTAATCCTTTGGATTAGATTAGTAACTTCTAGCTTGATCAATGGGATTTGGCAGACTCTATTGGATAGATGTGACCATTTGAGCGGACAGACTATAGCCTTAAGAGCGCCCCAAATCGCATGGGTTAAGTTAGATTCTTTTACTTTGCTGAGGTTAGTAATAGCACTTCGGTAAGGGCTTGCTGTAGAAGAGAGCCTTAAATCTGAGTTACATAACTTAATGAACATTTAGCCTAAGCTGCTTACTTCTCACCCTTTTACTTTTATTTTAACACACATCATCATCCTTCTTTATCCCTTTCTTTAGCTATAGTTTATTCTTGTCTTTTCCTAGTTTTTAGTATAGCTCAGTGACACCTAAACACCCTTCTTTTAGAACTGCCAGATCTGCAGTTAGATCTAGAGACTATTATACAACCCTTGTGGTTCAGATTAATACTCCTTGTGGGACAAACTCTTACTTATCAAAACATGCTACAACAGGCCTTGTATCTTGCAGGTCTGTGTGTATTTTTAGACTTGCTGTTTTGTGTTTTTCAATCCACCATTGATTTATTTTTACTAACACATTCTTATCACTGTTTTCAAATAAAGTTAGCAGCGAGCATCTTAAAGTGCCCTAATAGTTAGCCAAGGGCCTCGCGAGGTATGTTTCAGTACAAGCTTTAAAAGTTTGCTCGTGAGGTACAACATGTGCGATTTCCATTCTTCGTTCAACTCCATGTTGCGGACAATATCAGGCTTCACCAAGCGCTTTTACTCGCGAGGCTCACACGAGGAATAAAATTCCTATCAGAACCCTACGAGAAAGCCTACAAGTGGCTCGCGAATGTGAAATTGAGGCAATAAAGCCTCGCGAGAAAGCCCAAGTTAACCTGTTCAGTGCTGACACCCTGGCATGTGCAACTATACTAGCATGCACCACATTTCTTCCCTATTCTCCCATTTAACCATGATAATCTCAATGCCTATTATCCACATATTCACAGAGTAAACATGTTAGCTTTGAAATGATTTTAACGTGCAACAGATTCATGCACATTTAAATTTCAGCACATCAACAATAATAAGAGCAACAAAAACATGCACACCAACATCAGGTCCATGTACATTAAATTCAGGTGAAAAACAAGCACCTCACATGACAGATTTTTAAACAAAACAAAACATACATTCAACAAATATGGTACACAGTGTACAGAGCTGTAGGTCACTAATCAGTGGCAAGTTCATGCAGGTGAATGGTCTGAGGATGCTCCACTAAATTTTCTACACAAACTTTCATGATTTTCCCAGACATGGGATCCAAGATCTCCACAGCACCAGATGGGGAGGCATGGATGACAGTGTAAGGTCCATCCCATCTGGATTTTAATTTCTCTAGAAAAAATTTTAATTTAGAGTTGAAAAGCCAAACCTTGGTACCAGCATTGAAGTACTTCCTCATGAGCTTCTTGTCAAAAAATGCCTTGGATCTCTCCTTATAAATTCTGGTATTTGTGTAGGCTTCCAGTCTCAGCTCATCATGCTCTGACATTTACAATTTCCTATGAGAACCAGCAGTTGTTAGATCAACATTCAGTGTTTCAATAGCCCAGTAGGCTCTATGCTCTAACTCCACTGGTAGGTGGAAGGCCTTGTCATAGACCAGCTAAAAGGAGACATACCAATAGGGGTCGTATAGGCAGTCCTATAAGCCCATAAAACATCATTCAACTTTTGTGCCTAGTCCTTTCTATCTGTCCTCACAGTCTTCTCCAAGATATGCTTGATCTCCCTATTAGAAATTTCAATTTGCCCATTAGTTTGTGGGTGGTAGGGAGTTGCAATTATATGTATAACAGAATACTTTTTGAATAGATTCTCAAAAGGTCTGTTACAGAAATGACACCCTCCATGACTAATGATAGCTCTGGGGGTGCCAAATCTAGAGAAGATATTGTCCTCTAAAATTTTCAAGACAACTGTGTGGTCATTTGTCCTTGTGGCAATGGCTTCCACCCATTTAGACACATAGTCCACTACCACAAGTATAAAATTAAAACCCATAAAAGGAGGAAAAAGTCCCATAAAATCAATTCCTCAGATGGCAAACAGTCCTACAACAAGGATGGGCTGTAATGGCATTAAACCTTTCTTGGAAATGCCTCCCAACCTTTGACATCTGTCATAGGCTTTGCAGTGTATGTGTGCATCTCTGAACAAAGAAGGCCAATAAAATCCTCATTGTAAAACTTTTGTAGCTGTCTTTTTATCACTAAAGTGACCTCCACAGGCCTGCTCATGGCACATAGAAAGAATGCTGTGAAACTCACTTTCAGGCACATATTTCCTAACAATCTGATCTGCATAATATTTGTAAAGATATGGATCCTCCCAGAGAAAATGTTTGACCTGAGAGAAAAATAGGTCTTTGTCCATCTTGGACTAGTGAGGGGGGGATCCTATCAACAAGAAAAAAATTCACAATATGTGCAAACCAGGGCACACTAGAGTTCATAGCAAATAACTGCTTATCAGGGAACGATTCATTGATAGGTGCTGCTGCACATTCTTCCAAAATAATTCTAGAGAGGTGGGGAGCCACCACATTCTCAACTCCTTTCTTATCCTTGATCTCAAGATCAAACTCCTATAATAAGAGGATCCATTTGATCAGCCTCGGTTTGGCATCCTTCTTCGCCAACAGGTATTTTAGGGCTGAGTGATCAGTAAAAATAATAATTTTAGACCCAAGCAAGTAAGGTCTAAACTTGTCCACAACAAACACCATAGCAAGTAGCTCCTTCTCAGTGGTGTAGTTGAACTGAGCTTCAGCTAGTGTTTTGCTTACATAATGCATCACTGCAGGCAACCTATCTTTCTCTGTCCTAACACAGCACCTATGGCCAAGTCTGATGCATCACTCATCAGTTCAAAGGGGAGTGAGTAATCTGGGGCCTGGATTACAGGAGCAGTGGTAAGGTAATTTTTAAGACCTCAAAGGCCTCAAGACACTCAGCAGAAAATTCAAATGGCACATCCTAACACAACAGGTGGCACAGTGGCTTTGCAATTTTGTTGAAGTCCTTAATAAACCTCCTATAAAATCCAGAATGTCTTAAGAAGGGTCTGATTTGCTTGACAGTTCTGGGTGGGGGCAGGTGTAAAATCAAGTCCACTTTAGCCTTGTCAACCTCTATTACTTTATGAGAGACCACATGGCCCAACACAATTCCTTGTGTTACCATAAAGTGGTTCTTTTCCCAGCTCAAGACTAAATTAGTCTCTTCACATCTTTGTAAAACCAGATCAAGGTGACTCAAGCACTGGCTAATGTTGTCCCTATACAATGAAAAATCATCTAAGAAGATTCTCAGAAACTTGTCAATCATATCAGAGAAAATTGCATACATGCACCTCTGAAATGGGGTTGGAGCAATGGACAGTCCAAAAGGCATCCTCCTGTAAGCAAAGGTACCAAAGGGACATGTGAAAGTAGTTTTTTCTTAATGTTGAGGATACACAGAGATTTGGATATACCCCGAGTATCCATCAAGAAAGCAATAAAATGCCTTCTCAACTAATTTATCTAAAATTTTTTCAATGAAGGGGAGAGGGAAGTGGTCTTTCCTAGTCTTAGAGTTGAGTTTTCTGTAATCAATATAAACTCTCCAGCCAGTGGTTTCCCTGGCTGGCATCAACTCCCCATAATCAGAAGTAATAACTATTATGCCTGACTTTTTGGGTACCCTTGGATAGGTGACACCCACTCTGAATCTGAAATGGGGTAAATCACCCCTACATCCAACAGTTTTACTATCTCTTTCAAGACTACCTCTTGCATGTAAGGGTTAAGTTCCCCTGCATCTCCCTTGAGGGTTTTAAACCCTCTTCCAAGTGAATGTTGTACATGTAAACTAAGGCATCAATGCCCCCTAGGTCAGCAATTGTCCACCCCATTGCCTTTTTGTGCTTCTTGAGAACACTCAATAACTCCTCCCTCCTCTTGCTCACTAGTGAGAGGAAGACATAATCACTGGAAGCTTTTAGTTTTACCCCAAGAAGGCATACTTTAATGTGTCTGAGAGCTATTTCACCTCTAGCACAGGGAGACTTTCAATGGAAGGTAACAAAGGTGCCTTGGTGGATGGAGGAAGGGGAGCAATATAGGTTTTCAGCTGGAATGCTGAACTAGGCCCATAGAAGACTCTATTTTGGTGTTGTCTTTTCTCATGAGAACTTGGGCCTCCTCAACAATTCTCTGAATATTTTCTAGATTTTCAGCAACATCATCCCAATACAGTAGATTGACTATTTCTTCTTCCACTAGGCCATTTAGGACATTTATTGCCTAACAGTCGTCAATGTCCATTTGAGGTTGCCTAGCAGCATTGTACACATTTAATTTGGCCTTCATGTTTCCAAAGGTCACCTCCATCACCCTTGACCTGCATTGAATACAAGCATTGGCAGTGGCCAAGAATGGCCTTCCTACGACGACAGGTATTGGGGTGCTACTTTTGTAAGGTCCATGTCCAAAACTAAGAAATCAGCAGGATAATAGAACTTATCCACCCCCACCAAAACATCCTCCACCACATCCACAGGTCTCATCTCAGACCTATCAGCCAGCTGGAGCATAACTAATGTGGATTTTAGCTCCCCCAAACCTAGCTTCTCATACACAAAATATGGGAGCAGGTTCACACTGGCCCCTAAGTCTAAGAGGGCTCTACCAATGGTATGGTTTCCAATTATGCAGGGGATAGTAGGCACCCCCTGGGCCCTGTAGTTTCTCAGGTGTGGTAATGGACAAAATTGACTTAACATGCTCAACAGCAAAATCCCTTTTGGACAACTGCACCCTTGCCTTTATTTTCTGTGTGTAGAGGTTTTTCAAGAATTTAGCATAGGCTGGGACCTATTTTATAGCATCAAGAATAAATTGATCTTGACCTGCTTGAAGGTCTCCATCATTTCATCCATCTGAGCATTCCCCTTATCAAAAGGAGATGGGCTAACAAGTGCATGAGAAAATGGCAGTTGTGGGACTACTGGTGCTACAGCTGCATGACTAACCACATCATGGTCAAATTTTTATTTTTTAATTTTTCTTCATTTATTGTTTGTTGTTATGGCTCAATATCAGCCCCTTTATTTTGCTCTTACTGCTCTACAGTAGGGGATGAATTCCTTGGTTCTTTAACACTCACATTTCTTTCATTTTCACTCTCCATGGCTTTCCCAACTGCCCTATCCACTGAGTTGTCAATCACCCTACCACTCCTTAGGGTAGTGATTGCATTAGCCTCCTCATGGGTAGAGGAGACTTCTCCAATCATGAATTGCCCTTTAGGGTTGGTCAGGGGTTGACTAGGCAATTTGCCCTCTTCTCTCCTGTTCAAAGCATAAAAAATTTGACCCAACTAGTCCTCTATTTTTTTAATGCTTTGCCCATGAGAGTTTATAGTTTGGACAAAGTTTCCCAAATTCTGCATAGATACCAGTATTTTCTCTTCAAAGGAAGAGGATCTGGGATGCTATGGGGGCATGACGAACTGATTGGGCCGTGGGGCAACTAAAAATTCTTTCTTGTTGCATATCCTTGGTTAAACTGGTGTTGAGGTCAGTATAGAGCTGCCAACTGCTACTGCCAGGGATGAAGGTATGTATCTTGTCTCCACCTCAAATTTGGATAGCTTCTCCATGTGCACCCAGCAGGTTGCTGCCCATATGCTTGGGCAATATTTGCATATTCCAAAACTAACTCAGGGAACTGGTTCGATAATGGACAATCTTCAAGTGAATGTGTGGGAGATTGGCCTATTAGGCATACCTCTTCCACTTATGCAGCCATCCTAGGTTGCATCACATTCATCAATTTATCAAACTTTAAACTCAGATTGTCCACCTTCCTTTCCAATTTACTCTGCACCTTAACATCATATATTTCTTTTCTAGGGGTGGACTCTTTCACCAATTTAGCTGGGATCTGGCTGTCATTGTGAGACAATGACTCCTACTGTATGAAATTCCTCCCAATAATATCAAACAACTCTCAAGCCTCATTAGCTGTCTTGTGGGATAACTACCCCCACATGAGGTATCCACCATATCCCTACTTTTGAGATTAATTCCTTGGTAAAATACTTGCACAAGTTGCCACTGTGAAATTTGGTGGTGGGGACATTGTTTTAACATTTCATGAAATTCTTCCCATGCCTCATAAAAATCTTCAGTTGAAGACTGAGTGAATGACAATATGTTTGTCCTCATCTGACTAGTTTTATTCATGGGAAAGAATTTAGCTAGAAATTAGCTTTTGAGGTCACTCCATGTCTGAATACTATTAGTTGGGAGCTTAGAGAGTCAGGTGTTGGCTTTGTCCTTTAGGGAAAAAGGAAAAAGCCTAAGTTTGGTTGCTTTAGGTCCCAAGTCAGCTATGTTAAATGTGGTGCAAAGTGCTAAGAATTAATCAATGTGCTTGTAAAGATCTTCCTTACTGAGCCCATGAAAAGATGGCAACATATTAATGGTGGAGGACTTGATTTTATAATTTCCCTCAACTGGAGGAAACTGCATGTAAAAGGGAGATGTGTAATCCCCAGGTGCATTGTATTCCTTTAAAGCTCTTTGCGGAGAGGCTGGTGTGTTGTTTCTCAATCTAAGAATCCTTTCAACCTCAGGATTTGAAGCTTCTAACTCAGGATTTAAGGACCTTCTACCAAGCATACACACACAGAATCAATAGGTAAAAAAGATGCTCACAGCACACAAAAAATTTACAAACCAAAATCATAATTAAAGAGATTTACAACTAAACTATTAATAGAGAATTCAACACAAATGGACCGAGTTTAAGGGTAAAAGAAGTACAAATAGAGCTAGTTAAACTCCACCTGCAGCTCTAGCTTTTCCCTACTACTATTGTCCAATTCTCTAAAATTTTCATAAAAAATCAGTAGTACTTTTTATTCTATTAAGGCACAGCTATAAAGAATTTTCTAAATTAAACAAAAATACAACTCAAGTCTATTAAAAAGATCAATATCCCCGACAGTGGTGTCAAAACCTTGTTAGTTAATCTCTCCAGTGTTGTCTTGTTATTGGTAAGAAAACAATGGTGAATAAAATAAATCAAAAGTAAAGAGATGGAAATTGGCTAAAATAGCAAGTCTTAAATACACAGCCTACAAGATACAAGGCTATTATAGCAAGTTTTGAGTAAGTAAGAGTTTGTCCTATAGAGAAATTGATCTAGAATCTAAAATGGGTTATAATAGTAGGCCTCCAGATAGGGCTACTGATATGACAATCCTAGAGAAAGGGAGTTGGGTATCACACCTACACTAAATTAATACTAAAAGAAGGGAAATAAAGTGCAGTCCTATCCTAAAGAAAGGGTTATGAAGAGGGTGGTGATGGTGTGTTAAAATAAAGGTAAAATGATAGAAAGTAGGCAATTAAGCTAAGGATAGTACAATTATGTAACTCAGATTTAAGGTTGTCTCTGCAGCATTCCTTCAGATGGCTATAAACACATCTATCAGGAAGATGTATCTAACTCAACCCTTATGGTTTGCCCTGGTCTCTTAAGGCTATAACTTGCCCACTTTAATGGTCATAGGCTATCCAATAGAGAGGATCAAACCATATGAATTAAATCAGAAAACCAATCTGATCCAATAGAATAAATTGATCTTAAGGTTATAACCTGTACACTTAAATAGTCACAGATTATCTAATAGATGTTGTTAAGTGGTGAAAAATGCCACTTTTCACCCTATAACTTGACCATTGATAGACTTGTGAGCACATTAATAAGCTCTTGTCAAGTGCATTTTGTAGAGAGTAATAAAAGAAGGTACTAATGTAGAAAACCACTCAAGAATGCCTAAAAAGGAGTTGTCTCTTAGCACAGGACAAACCTAGCAACAATACACCAGAGGGTAGCACATCACTGGACCCCTCGAGTGCGTAGCTACAGCAAGGTAAGGCGAAGGACGTGAAAACAGGCTGATAACGTCCTATCAATTGGTCATCTAAAGACGTCGATAGGAGCTGAAAGCAAAGGAAGGAAGAATTCGTGCAGTTGAAGAGGTCTTCGATAAGATCTGAAGGCAGAAGAAGGATGAATTCGTGTGGATTAAGCAGTTCGATAAGATCTCAGAACCTATCGAGCAACTGAAAGGAAAGAAGAAACCATCCTATTGAAAACCTGTCTGAAGAGTCAAAGGAACCTATCAAATGGTTTCTTGAACCTATCGAAATGAGAATGCTAGAACAGAACCTATCGAAGGGTGATTGAGCCTTTCGATAAGACTGAAAGCAAACCTATCAAAATGGCGGAATGAAGAGCGGAACTTGTCGAAATGATTTTCCAACCTGTTGAAGAGCTTTTCCAACCTGTCGAATACTCCAAACCAAGGACTGAGAAGGCTAAAACTCTAAGCCTTCATTCATCCTATCGAAACCTATCGAACGGATCTCAGAACCTAGCAAAAGGACCAAAATGCTTGATTCCAACCTATCGAAAGCTTCTTGAGCCTGTCGAAATCATGCGCAGAACTTCTCAGAAATTTAGCTGAGCACACGTTATGCTTTAGTGGCATACAACTCGAGGCACTTGGTGACCGACACGACGATTCCAGAAGATGCCCTAGAAAGCCCTAACCGACCCATGTGCTTTAACAAAACTGTAACAAACTCTGAGGACCTTCTAGAAGAGATTTTTGGTGAGAAAAATATAGGAGAAAGCTATATATAGAGATCCCCAATTGCCATTGGGGGGGATCGAGATCTGAGCCAAAATTCTGGAGATTAGTGCTCGCAGAGCAATTCCATTTCCCTCCTTTAGCCCAACCATGGTTGGCTAAGTCTCTTGGAGTAGCGAGGAGCGAAGTTAGATCTGTAATTGGGTGAGGTTAAGAGTGCTACTGTAGGTTCCTAGCTGCACATACTATAGATCTGAGAGTATTTCCATTGTAAAGTGACCTTGTTTGCAATGATAATGCTGTTTTAATGCTTTAATTAGATTTAAATTTCCTTTGGTTCCATTAGGTGATCAATTGGATTTGTGTAGAGGAGTTGTAGATCAGCTCACCCACTTAACTGGTAGACCTCTTGGATACAATCTGATCTCCCTGGATTTGATGCTCCTATGATTCCTTGAGTCGGTGACCTAGGAATTGCAGCATCTGTAGTGGTTTTAATTATTCTAATTGAGGCTCTGGCTTTGTAGGAGATCCCTAGAATGATCTGTGACCATTAAAGTGGACAAATCATAACCTTAAGATAAATCTAAGCTCAGGCCTCAATTGGATTCATCTACTGCAATCCATGGATTCGATAAAGTCTATAGGATGGTATGTGACCATTAAAGTGGACAGATCATAGCCTTAAGACCAGGTGGATCCTGTGATTTGGAGTGGAATTTATACCCTGCAGCTGTGCTTATAGCCAGCGAGGGAATTGTGTGTTCTGAACCTCTATAGCATGATTAATTGAATCTGATTTCAGTGAAAACCAACCTCTAAGCTACTCTTCTCCATTTTCTGTGTTTTTTCTCTCTTCCCCTACAAGATCTAAGCTCCTAAACTTGATCCAAGATTGCTTCTGTTTAATTGTAGCTTAGTTTAAGTGGCAACCCATTCCAAACCTCTTCCCTGTCTTTTAACTAAATTAGTAACAGCTAGGGTACCAGATCTGACACAGATTTGGAGATTTGTCATATTTCTAAACAACCTCCCTGTGGACATTCCCTTACTCACCATTCTTTTAATGCTTGCTACAACAGATCCTGAATACTTGCAGGTCTGTATGAGTGTGTCTGCCTAGTTTTATTATCGATTTTAGACCGTCATTTGAGGGAAGGCAAATACATCAACAAGTTTTTGGCACCGCTGCCGGGGAGGCAGTTTAGAAATTGATAGATCTAAGTTTTGATCATAGATTTGTAGTTTTTGTTTGATTTTACTAACTGCATTTGTAAGTGGTGTTGTTTTTCAGTAGTTTGTGTGCAGTTCATTAGATCTAAGGCTACCAGTGAGAGGAGAATTGTGATGGAGATTGCTCTGTAGTTTGCATCCCTTTACTCCCCTGTTATTTTTTAGATCTGCTGATAATTTTTGTTATAATAGTTAGAAAATTTGGTTGATTTTATTTGTTGTGTGTTTGGATCTGTTCGGCATTCGGAATCTGAGTGTTGTATGTTTGGTAGGAGAACTCTGCAACCTCAGATTATTCCACTAAATCCAGAGGTTGAAAGACTTCTCAAATCCATACCAACTACACCCACTTCTGTTTCATTTGATTCTGTAGAAATGGGTGAGCAACAGCAGCCAAGAACCCTTAAGGAGTTTAATGCACTGGGATCTACAATTCTCCCTTCTGCATTCAATTCCCAACTGCTTAGGGAAACTATGAGATAAAATCATCCATCATTCAAATACTACCCTCATTTCATGGCCTGACCAAAGAAGACCCCTATAAGCACAGTGATGAGTTCTTGGGATTGTGCACTACATTTAATATCACAGGTTTGGGGGAGGAGGCCACCAGGATGAGACTCTTTCCTTTTTCATTAAAGGACAGAGCCAGGATCTGATTGTCTTTGCTTCCACCTAACAGTATTCAGTCCTGGAGTGATCTCCAATGTCAGTTTCTGGCCAAATTCTTTCCTATGACAAAGACCAACCAGTTGAGGAAGGGTACCATCTCTTTTACCCAAGATCCAACTGAAGACTTTCATAATCCTGGGAGAGATTTAAAGAACTCCTCAAGAAATGCCCCCACTATCAAATCCCTGAATGCCAATTGGTTCAAAGCTTTTTTCAAGGAATTGATGCTAAAAGCAGAGATATGATAGATGCCTCCTGTGGCTGCACCTATCTCCATAAAACTGCTGAGGAGGCATGGGAGCTCTTTGATATCATTAGTGAGAACTCTATGCAAAGGGAAACCTTAGCAAGAGATCTAGAGCCTCCTAAAGTGATGAAAGAGAACACCTCAAGGGGAAAGATATATGAAGTGAGTGTGCCAAGTGAGTTGGAAAGGAAAGTGGACAGCTTAACTCTGAAATTTGATAGACTGATGGGAGAAATTCACCTGTGGCTGCTAGAGTGGAGGAGGCATGTGCCATATGCCAATCCCCTGCTCATCCCGTGGAAGAATGCCCATCTGCTAACCAATTTTCTAATTTTATACCAGAGCATGTGGCTGCAGCTCAGTCTTATGGGCAGCAGCCTGCTGCTGGGTATCAATGGAGGAACCACTCCAATCTGAGGTGGAGACAAGATGGATACCCCAGCCAGAAGCAGCAGCAGCCCCAGTAGCCCATGCCTTACAGAAATGCTTAGCCCTATCGAGAAGGTTATGCCCCAAGACCTTAGTATCAGCAACCCATGGCCCAACCTGTAGCTCCTCCTGTGCAGTAATCTGTACCCCCTCCAGCTGTGAGAACACCATCCGTTGAGGAACAAGTTCTATCTTCATTACAGAACTTGAACACCTTGACCCAAACTGTGCACTCTCACAACCAGAGCATCAAAAAGATAGAGGACCAACTTGGTCAGTTGTCTGATGCTCTGACTAGAAAAGAGGGAGGAAGGTTGCCTAGCCAACCACAGGACAATCCACGAAGGCAATTTGTAGTGGGTGAAGTTTCCTCCACTTATGAGGAAGCTAAATCTGTTACAACTTTGAGAAGTGGTAAGTTAGTGGACAACCAAGTGGGTTGTGAGCCTGTGAGGAACTTGGAGGAGGAAAATGAGGTAATTTCTACTAGCACACAACCAAGACCACCAATGGTGGACTTGCAAGAACAATCAGCTGTGAATAAAGAGGATAATGAGGATCCTCAAGAAAAGAAAAAACTCAAAAAGAAAGAGGCCCCTTTGGCTAAGGCTGTAAGTGAGGGAGCAACCCCACACTTGCCATTTCCTAAGGCACTACAGGCCCCTTCCCATTTTGATAAAGGGCAAGGAAAAATTGAGGAAATAATGGAGACTTTTAAGCAAGTAAAGATCAATCTACCTTTACTTGATGCCATTAAACAAGTCCCAGCCTATGCCAAGTTTTTAAAAGAACTATGCACCCATAAAAGACAATCCAAGATACACATATCCAAGAAAGTTTTTTCAGCAGAGAAAGTGAAACAAATTTTGTCGATTGCAACCCCAACCAAATTCCAAGACCATGGCACCCCCACAATCCCCTGCATCATTGGGGATCACATCATTGACAGAGCCTTATTAGATCTAGGAGCCAGCATAAATTTGCTTCCATATTCCCTATATGAGAAGCTGGGCTTGGGAGAATTAAAGCCCACCCATGTGGTCCTACAGCTGCCTGACAGATCTGAAAGGAAACTTGTGGGGATAATTGAGGATGTTTTGGTTAGAGTTGACAAATTCTTCTATCCTGCTGACTTTTTGGTATTAGACATGGAACCAAGCAAATGTGCTTCTTTCATACCTATGATTCTTGGCAGGTCCTTTTTGGCCACAACCAATGCCCATATACAATGCAGGTATGGGATCATGAAAGTGTCATTTGGAAACATGAAGGTTAAGTTGAACGTGTATAACACTGGCTATCAATCCTCTCCTGATGAGGCTTATTTTTCCATTAATGCCCAAAAGAAGGTGATGCATAATAATCCACATTGGTTGGTGCAAGAAAATGCTTGGTTCACAGATGGAAAACTGCACCTAAGGAATGGACATTGGCTGAGGAAAAGATCTATGAAAAGTGCCAAGTTTGATGAGCCTGAGGAGACCATGGACCTTCTAGACCCTCGAGATTAACCCCTGCAGTCAGTATGTATCATATGTACCATACTTTGTTTTTGTTTGTAAGTGTTTACTTAGTTATTATTTGATTATTTTTATTTCTTTACAATATTTCAAAGAAAACAACAAAACTGCCATGCTCAATACTAGACCATCATTCTTAGCTGTCCTGAGGTAATGGGAGCTGTTCATGAGTGAATCTAATCATGGGGCACCACATCAACAGAGCCTGATGAGAACTGAGACTGCGAATGCCCAGAAATACAGCTTTATTTGATTTTTAGAAGTCTTCGACAGGTCAAGCTCACCTTTCGATAGGTCACTTAGTGATTTCGATAGGTACTGAACCTCTCGATAGGTAAAACTAACTTTTCGATAGGAAAAACGGAGATTTCGATAGGTTCTAGATACCAATTAGGAACCTATCCAAATAAAGATTCAGCTGCTGTTTAAATTGATCGAACGGATGGTTTCACCTATTGAGATCCTATCAAATCATCCCCTTTCAAAGTTTTGTCTGTTATGTTTTCAATAGGACGCACGAACCTATCGAAACCATCCAGTTCCTCCTATCAGAATCGTATTTCACCTTTTATATACCCGTCGATAGGTCATTTGTGCCTCATTCCATACCTTCTGCAAACCCTTCCTCTCGTAGTCACCTCCCTCTTCCTTCACTAATTCCTCATAGAACCTACAGCTGTTCAGTCTGCCTTTTTGTCAAAACATTCAGCTTACACATAGGAGCATTTTGCCCCTAATTTTGGAAAATTTGAAGCTGGGCAGTGTGATTTCAGTTAAACCCTAGGTATTTTGAGGTCAGTTGCCTTCCCCCCATCAATCTGTCGATCCTCTAATTTTTAAACCTCAAACTCTACTTCAAGTTGGTGAAATCTTAATTTCTGAAGAGTAAAATGGATGAGCCGGAGGAAACCCTCACGAACATACGCCGGAGAACAATTGCTTCCACCCCCAAATCCTCCAAAAAGTCGAAGCCAGCTAACAAATCACCTGTCAAGAGGAAGATCACTGAAATCTCACCCAAAAACCCCTAAAGCTAAGAAATCCAAAGCTATTGAGATTCAGGAACCTAGAGTTGAAGAAACCTCAGCCAGAGTTACCCCTCCAGTAGAACTGCCTGAGGGGTTAACTACCCCTAATGAGTTTGTAGAAAAATTGAGTCTTGTCCCTGAAATGGATTTTGATCTGGCATATATTGCCAACATTGAGGAGTGCCAGGGGACATTGGAATATTTGAAAAAAGAAGGTCTGCTATCCCTACTTTCACCCTTGAAGGAAAATGTCTATCCCAGGTTAGTGAAATTGTGGTACCAGAACCTGACAAAGAAGGTGGTACCTAGAGCTGAGGATACACTGGAAATCTCGATTGATGATTGGCAGCTGACTATCGATTACAGAGATATTAGGATGGCTTTGGGAGTCCCATATCCATTTGACTCCACCAGAGCTGAGGGAGCACCTACAGGGGCCACATTTCGGGAAATGGCTAAACAACTTACTAATGGAATAGTGAGCTCTGGTGAATCCTTGATTAGAAGAGACCTCCATCCTACCCTCCGACTCATTGACACCATTCTGAGGAAAAATGTCTATGTCTCTGGCCATTTACAAGAGATAAGGACCCCTTTAGTGGATGCACTATACTTTTGTTCAAAGGGGCAATTTGAGAATGCACCTAAGCTAATTTTTGAGACAATGGTGGACATCAATGACAAGGTGCGGAAGAGGCAAGCTTTTGCTAAAGGAGGTGGCCTGCCTTGTTGCAAACTCATCACATGTCTGCTCAGGACTGGAAAATATTTGATTAAGCAATCTGAACCAATGGAGAAGCTCACCTTTAAATTGTATGGTAAGCGAGAATGGTCAACCAGCCTCACATTGATTAAGAAAGGCCAACCAGTTGGGAGGGAGGTGGCTGAGAAGACAACCACTTCTGTGGCAGTAGAGACTCCTGCAAAGATACCCTTAGCCACCCCCCCACCCACCATACTTGTCCCACTACCCACACCTCCACCCACTTTGCTTTTTCCATTTGTATCAGTCCCTCTTCAACCAGACCTCCCCCCATCCACCTCTGAACTTGTTTTACCTCCACCCACCTCCCAGGTCCTCCACCCTGACATCCTGAAACCTCCCACATTATCGGAGCTTACCCCTACCATTCCTTCTCCACCCAGTACCCAACCCATTTCTAATTCTCCTCCATCTCCAACCCCTCTGTATCCACAGGGTGTTGACCTATTCACCACTACTGGGTTCACAGCCCTCATGACCTCAATTATGGAGGATGTTGCTCATGAGTATAGTCCACTTCCTAACTCCCCACACCCCACTCCTCATTTTCACCATCCACCATCCTCTCCCTTCCAACATGTATACGCACCAGCCCCTTCTACTCCCACCAGGCCTGAGACCCTCACTCAAATCCTTTCCATCCTCCAATCCATTCAGTCCCAATTAACCATCAACACCGACACCCAGACCCTCATGAGCTCATGTCTCCAATCAATTCAATCCACCCTTATCCCATCCTCTTCCGCTCCTTAACCCCCTCACCTATCTCCTCCTATTTCACCAATACCCACTCCACACCATGCAGCTGCCCAACCTGAGGAAGTAGCCGCACCCACTCTCCCCATACTTTCCTCACCACTGGTCGCTTTACCCTCATCCCCAGATTTACTGGCCTCCCCAGTAGCTGAATCCCCTATACCCTTCGCCACCCCCCACCTGTTTTCCAGGATGCCTCCACCCAAACTGATCCATGAGAGGATCTGGTTCTTTCCACCCCCTCCTCTTCATCCACTACACCCTTGTCCTTGCCTATTGTCCTTCGACAATCCCTGTACATACCCCCTACAACTCAACCTCCTCCCACCCCCCTGTGGATGTGCACCCTCCTCCAGCCCAGGAACCCCCCCACTCAAACTGCCCTTCAAAACCCAAAAGGGCTCCCCCAAGAAGAAAGTCACTTCCAAAAGATCTGCCCCCTCTGTTGTCCCTTCCAAGAAAGGGAAGAAGCCTATTGCCCAATCTACAACAACCTCTCCCACCCAGCCCCCTACTCAACCTACTGCCCCTTACATCTTAATGACAAAGGAAGAACGAAGGAAGACTCCTGTAGCTCTTTAATTGGACCCCACTATCCTTTTTCCTTCCGATTCATATTTTGACTCTCCTGTTGCTGTCGACCCCAAAGGAAAACAACCCGCTGCCCAGTCTGAGGAGGCACCAAAGAGACAACAACAAAGGGCTAAATCTAAAGGCAAAGTGCCCTTATACAAGGATGAGCTAAAAAACTTGGCTGACCTTTACGATTGGCCAGATGACACCTGCAAATAGCTATGGCAGCTTGTTGTTTTAGTTTCTTCCTCCTTTTCTCATGTATATATTTGGCTTTATGATACATTTTGTCTTCATGTAGATTTTCAGTATCTCTCTTTTTCCCCCCCGTACCTCCCCCTAATTTCATGATGGACACAGTGAGGACACTGTTTAATTCTTTCCCTACAAGATCTAAGCTCCTAAACTTGATCAAAGATAGCTTCTGTTTAATTGTAGCTTAGTTTAAGTAACAACCCATTCCAAACCTCTCCCCTGTCTTTTAACTAAATTAGTAATAGCTAGGGTGCCAGATTTGACACATATCTGGAGATTTGTCATATTTCTAAACAACCTCCCTACGGGCATTCCCTTACTCACTATTCTTTTAAAGCTTTCTACAACAGATCCTGAATACTTGCAGGTCTGTATGAGTGTGTCTGCCTAGTTTTATTGTTGATTTTAGACCCTCATTTGAGGGAAGGGAAACACATCAACAGATGTCCTCCACCCAATGGATTAAATTAGAATATAAAAATCATTGCAGACACCATGTTTGCCAGGTTGCAAGATTAGGCATCCATCGGAGCAAATAGTTCTTGAAAAACTAGGGGAAACCACAATAGTTCAAAAGCTATTTGGGGAGCCTTAAATGCTGCTGGTCATTGCTACAAATGGCATGCAATGACTCAGCTCACATGTCTGTAATCTCTATAGAGAAATTAGATTTAACACCTTGTGTTGGTCAAGTACAACAAAGGGGAGCTTGTTCCTACAATAACCTCTCACAAGGCTACAAGCTCAAGTGCAGAGGAGAAGAATCCTTCACAGATATATGGCTTGGAATCACCTTAGGGCTATAGTCTGTCAACTTAAATGGTCACAAGCTATCCACAGAGGTTATCCACACCACAAGGGACTAAGATGGAACATGTAAATTGCGGCTGCCACTATGGTCCCAGGGCTACAAGCTCAAGCTCCCATGGGCATTTCAAATCAGCTCAAGTCCTAAATGTATGGCATAGATTGAACAAAACTATAGACAAATAGGAAAATAATAGATTGAATACACATTTAAAATATATATTCCATTGATCAAAACATTACTTACAATGAGATTTCTCAAGGCAGCAGCCTTGTGCATAATAGCTCAGCAATAACTCCCAATGTTCACAAGACCCATTACAAAAACTGAATAAAACTAAGCCTATTTGCTCACAGAGAATTTAGCCAGCAAGTGCTTGGCTAAGAGAGAAGAAAAAAATGGAAAAAGAGGTGATCAAACACTAACCCTAATCTGCTCGAGCTCACAGCTAATACAGGATGAAGGAGAGATATTTTCTAAGTTAAATTTACAGCTTAAATATTTAGTCCTTGATACCTTGGGTAAGAGAAGATTAAACCCTAATTTTAAGGTAGATGTGGCCTTATTATAACCCTTGCATGCCTTGGGATGTATGCCTCAAGATCAGGGCCTCGAGATGTGTGACCTAGACCTGGGGAAATCCCTAAAAGGTCCTTGGATATGAAATGAAAAGTGGGGAGCCCGAGCTTCGTGGGGCTGACTTTAGCTCATTAATTCATTCGCGTGATTTCCAGAGTGCTCATGAGGTAGCATTTAGCTTTGAAAGCTCCTTACTCGTGTAGTGGACTTTGAATTATCGCACAGCTGCTGTTCCCTACAATGCTGTCGTGAGGTAGAGTTGCATTGATTTGACTTTGCTCACACAGTAGAGCTTCAGGTACTTTCTGTCTTGAGGTTCTCACATTGAAGACTTTCAATCTCGCTTGGCTTCATATGAATTGAGTAAGACAACCCGCTAGGTAGAGGGTTAAGCTGTCAAATGCGCGAGAGATGCATGAGGAAATTTTTGGAGCCCTCTCTCTTCTTGAGCACTGCGAGAACTTTGCAAGTTTGCTTGTGTTCTCTGTGCGCATTGGCCTCGTGAGATTAGGCACGTGGCTGATATGATATTTATTCCTCGTGAGAGCTTTGCGAGCTGGATTTTTGAAGGCTTAGTGCACGAGAGCTTCACGAGAATCTTTAGTGTTGATTGCAGCTAAAGCGTGCCACTGCTATGTGTGAGAATGCTCTGAGACAATCCCTTCACTGAGTTGCGCAACTTCTTCACAAGTCTCCTTGTGCTGCATGTAACATCTGTGCGAGGAAACTTTGCTATTGATTTGAACAGCGCGAGATAGCATTTCCACTGTGCGAGATAACACCATTTCTCCTTTGTTGGACATATGTTGTTGTTGTAGCCTTCTTCTCTCACATCCATACTCCTCCCATCTACTGGACTTCCTTGGTCCATTATGACATGCAAAATAGTCACTATGGTGTTTACCACCATGGTGTTCCATGATTCTTTGGCTCAGTAATCATCCTTGACTTGACTTCTCTCTCTTTTTGGCACCAAAGGCATAAACTTTGTATTAAGCTGAACAAATTATTACTAACTATAAAACTAGCTAAACAAAGAGTTATTAGTTAGCTTCAAGGTATAGTAAAGGCTAGGTTAAGAGGTGAAAAGTTATACTTTTTACTGAATAATAATCTCGCAGGGCTTAAATTATAAGGTAATTGTCGCTAGGCTCTCACGAGGTTTAGCGTGAAGCTCATTTAGATCCTTAGTGAACATGTCGCGCAGCTGCCACAAGGACCAGCACTAGAACTTCAACGGGCGCAAATCTCACGCACTTCAGAGTTGAAAGCAACTGTGCGACAAGCTAAATTAAAATACTGGTGACTATTCACGCAAGAGCCTCGCGACTGAAGGCACCTAAAGCTCATGTGCACGAGTTCTATAATTCAATGTAAAGCAACCTCACGAGCTTCTCTCTGCAGCATATGTAGCCTCGCGACCAGTCATCAGACCCACGAGAAATGCATTTCAAAGTTAAAGCAGTCGCATGAAGCTCGGGTTCCCACTTCCGAATCCATAGACAGGGACCCTTTGGGAATTTCCACACTTCTAGGGCACTCATCCCGAGGCCCTAATCTATTCCCACACATCCTGAGGCATCCAAGGGCTGCAAAGGAGCCATATCTTTAATTCAATTAGGATTTACTTTCTTATTGGCCAAGGCATTTAACACTGAGTATATAAGCTGTAATTTCAGTTTTTAAATTATCTCTGCCTCAACCTAATTCGACTGAGAGCTTAAGTCAGATTAGGGTTAGGATTAAGTCATCATCCATTTTTCTTTTCTTCTTCCTTAGCCCATCATTTGCTGCCTATGATCTTTGTATATAGCTAGGTGTAGTTTATTTCAGTTTTATAATAGGTTTTGTATGAATGTTAGAAACTGTTGTGGGTTGTTTAGCACAAGGTTACTGTCTTCAGGGCACCATTGTAAGTATCTTTATTATAATGAATTGCCAAGTTTTAGAGCTTAATCGAATTTGTATTTGTTCTATATTTTGCATATGGATTTCTATGGGTTTGATGTACCCAATATTGTTTAATCTTTTAGTCTTGCAACAATGGTGACAGCAACAATTTTATTATTTTCTCTCAATCATCTGTGAGTTAGATAGCCTCTGTGGAAAGCCTGTGATCATTTAAGTGGATAGACTATAGTCCTAGGGTGAGTCTAAGTCACAAATTTGAGATGGATTCTTCTTCTTTGCATTTGAGCTTGTAGCCTTGTGGGAGATTGCGCAGAGACAATTGTTGATAGTTATTTCGAAACTCTTGCTGCTATTTTATTAAAAATAGTGGAGAGAACAAATTAAGAGTGGGGAATTGAAGATGGGTCTGCACAGCAAGTCTGAAATAAACACTGTCCTGCAAGATACAGGGTTCATTGTAGCAAGTTTTGATAAGTACGAGTTTGTCCCACACAGAAATTGATCTAGAACTCAAAATGAGCTATAATAGTAGGCCTCCAGATCTAGCTACAGATCTGACAATCCTAAAGAAAGGGAGTTAGGTGTTACAACTGCACTAAATTCATCCTAAAAGCAGAGAAATAAAATATAGCCCTATCCTAAAGAAAGGGTTAAGAAGAAGATGGTGATAGTGTGTGCAAAAATAAAATGCAAAAATTATGAGAAGTAAGCAGGTTAAGCTAGAGTCAAAGCAGTGATGTAACTCAGATTTAGTCTGTCTCTGCAGTGTTCCTTGCTGAGACGCTATTAAAAGCCTCAATAAGGTAAAAATATCCGGTTTAACCCATGCCATTTAGGGCGTTCTTAGGGCTATACTCTGTCCACTCTAATGGTCATAGGGTATTCGATAGAGTCTGTCAAATCCCATTGGCTAAAACAAACATTGCCAATCTAACCCAGGGGAGTGGATTGATCATTCCTCGAGCTACTGAGTCAGATCAAGCCATGAATACTATTGTAGCACTATGTAATGCCAGTGCTACAAGCTCCCCAGATCTGTGCACAGACCTGGCTGACATCCATCGGTATTCCAACCCATAAGATCCTAAGTGCTTTGCTAAGGCTAACTGCTCACTAGTGCCCACAAAAAGGACCATGCAACAGGTTGAATAAGGCTTTAGATTTAGTTGGTCATTGCTATAAATGGCCTGCAATGACTCAGCCTCAAGCTGCAATTACTACAAAGTGATTAGATTTAACATTTGATGTCGGCTAGGTAAAATAGAGGGGAGCCAGTTCCTGTACAAACCTCCTCACAAAGCTCTAGAAGCTCATGTGTAGGGGAGAAGAATCCTTCTCAAACATGAGGATGGACACAACCTTAGGGCTATACTCTGCCCACTTGAATGGTCAAAGGGTATCCCATTGGTCTATCCACCACACAGAGGTCTAAAAAAGAACATGAAAACTGTTGCAACCACCATGATCCACAGGCCTCCGAGCTCCCTGGATCTCACTATAGATCCAACATTGCTTTCCATGGGGCTATTAAACCAAGGGAAATCAAATGGTAAGTAATAGATCTACTAGAAATTGAATGGGCTAGTCCCAAATACATGGATCTTATAGACATCTAAAGAAACCATAAGATCTTTTGATTCAATTAACCATTAAAACAACAATCTATTGATGAAAACAAAACTTACAATGAATTATCTCCACGCTGCAGCCTGTACACAACTGCTCATCCAAATCCCAATGTAAACCAAAAACCTATTATAAACTAAAATGAAACTAAACCTAGCTACTTACAAAGGGGGTTTGCTAGCAAGTGCTGGGCTAAGAGAGAAGAAAAATAAGAAAAGGAGATGATCAAACCCTAACCCTAGCTTGCTAGAGTTCTTAGTCGACAGAGGATGAAGGAAAGATGAAAATAATAAACTCTAAGTATAGCTTATATACTCTGTCAAAATAGCCTTGGCTCTAAAGAGATTAATCATAATTTTTTAAGCACATGTGTCACTGTTACAACCCCTTGAATGCCTCGAGATGTGCACTTCGAAATCCATGCCTCGAGAAGAGTGCCCTAGCCTTGGAAAATTTCTAGAAGGTCCCTGAGTTAAAAATGAGAAGTGGATAGCCCGCGCTTTGCGGGGCTGGCAGCTATTTTAGTTTACTTGTGCAATTGCTTCGCTTTCGCGGAGTTATCTTTGGCTGATCGGAAGGGCTCATTCGTACAGTAAACCTTTAGTGAATCGCGTAGTTGCTTCACGTCGCAGTGCTGTCGCAGAGATGATCTGGAGTGCCAGGGTGTTTTGCATAGTAGAGCTTCAGGAGCTCTCTTTCACTAAGTACTCACGCAGGTGGGCTCCTGCGCTTGCATTGTAACTTGTAAGGATCCAGAGTGTGCGAGATTTGTTCGAGGGGAATTCTGGGTGTCACTCTCTTCCAGGGCCACGCGAGAACTCCGCAAGGTGACTTTTTATTCTCTATGCATATGGGCTCACTGTATTCCTCGCACGACTGCTTTAAGGCTTGATCTCTGCGAGAGCTTCACGACCACAAATTCTGATGGTTTTACACTGCAAGATCTTCGTGATGTCTTTACAGCTCTCCTCTTGACTGTGCAACCTATCTGCGGGAGAGCTTCTTCCACTGCATCTTTAGCTTTGTGAGGAGGCTCCTCAACTCTGCGAGGTCTGTTTCTTGACACTCTGCTGCACTATACTTGTTGTTGTTGGAACATCCTTCCTTCTCAGTTGACTTCAGTCATCTACTAGACTTTAGGTCAATGATGATCAGCAATAGTGAGTCACCGTGGTGAGCACTACCAAGGTTTTTCATTAGGCTTTGGCTCAGCTGTCATCTTTGCTTGTATTCTCTCTCTTCCTTGGGCTAAAAAGCCAAGATTTTGTATTAAGCTGCACATTTTATTACTAACTACAAAACATACATAGCAAATGATTATTAGTGGGCTTCAAGGTCCATCAAAGCCTAGGTTAAGAGGTGAAAAGTGGTACTTTTTAGTGCATAACACACCTCCAAACCTACTCTTTGCTAGTCCCTGAGCAAAGGATAAATTAAAACAACTACTCTAAGAATTGAAATGCCACTTTCGTAGGGAGCATGGATACATTTAGCATATGTACCAAGCTTTTTAAACCCCTATGTGATCCCTAGTGGAGGAGTGAAGTCTCCTGAGGGTTTTCAGTGAAGATACCCATAAACTTCTCAATGAAACAGTTAACAAAGGTGTAACATTCTCAGGTCAACTATCCAGAAACAGAGCATCAATTCACCTTTGATTCAATAAAAATTTTGGAAATTTGGACATGAAAAGCATAGACATATAATCATCACAAACTCTACCTGAGTGCACAACTTTTCCAATTAGCTCACAACAAGGGGGACAGCACATGTATATCAGCATTGAGTTCATCATTAATTCAAAAATTGAATTATAGGCCATGCCTAATACATTCAACTTCAGACCCAATGCTCACCGGGGCATACTCTCACAAGGGACCTTGAGGGTTTCATTTTCTCTCAAGCTCAAGAGCAGTTATAGCCCCCAAATGGGTCTGTAAGCATGAGCATAGGCAAAGCACCTAAGTCCGGGCGTCATTGGCATATCCTAACCATAGATTGGACAACTCCATGTCTCTTCATGACAACACTTTCAACTTTGGATCACAAGGTCCTTAATTGGGTTGTAATGTGGCTTATGAATTGGGTTATAAAGAATGTACGGTTGAAAAGGGATTCAAAGTTGAGAAATCAATAAGTGAAGGAGGTGATTCATGACTTCACCCATTTTTAGCTCAGTACCTTTTCATTTTCTTTCAAAATTTTCAGACTTGAAGTGGCCAGCTTCTCCTCTTCATTATGATTTTTCCAATGAATTGTTCCTCTTGACTCCTCTCTCACTCCTCTTCATTATTATTTTTCTTTCTTTTCTTACATTTTTCTTTCTATTTTTGTTTTTATTTCTGTGTTTGTGACTTGCCACCTCTTCCCTCAGCTGCTACACTGCATAACTTTAGGTATCTCTTGTCCATTCACCTAATGTTGACCGACCTTATCTTGTCCATCTTCAGCTCCTCTTTTACCTTCTGAATTTTCAGAGTGAGCTAGGTTTGAGTCAGGTCCATAGGTTCAGGTGCAAGTACTCAGGTGTTTTTTGAAGAAAATTGGAAATTAAGGCTCAACATGTGTGCGCACAAGGGCAGTTGATTATGATTTGGTCTGTTTAAGCTCAAACTGTCCAAGAGAAGGCCTTGATCCTTTCCTAGGTTTCATGAGTACTGTCAGTTGTTTCAACTTGGAGGTGCCTAACTTCTAGTGAGGGCATTGCCTCAGCCAGTCCTTAGAGCTAGAAGAATTGCCTCAGTCACTCGTCAAAGGAAGGAAAAAAAATTTTTGTAGGCCCAACTCTCACTGGTTATGGTCTTCCATTAAACTTTTAAGTATGTCCTTACCTTTTTCTCTCTTTAATGATTCACTCAGTACTGATACAGGTGAGTTTACTTGGTGTTCATGTTATGGAAAAGTTAAAATTTAAAAGCTTGTAATGCCTAAAGGTCTGCAAAATTTTAAATTTCTCATTTTTCTAATGATCCTTAGGTGAACATGGTTCTATTTCTGTCTTACTCACTTGAATCTACTGCACTTAGGTGTGCAGCAATGAACAAACAGAGGTACATAAAATACTACACTAAAGCAGAGAAAATCAATAAATTAACACACAACACATTAACAAATACACAAATAGGCAAACAAAGAAGAAACAAAGTAATAGGTTCATAGAAGTAACAAAAAGAAAGTTCATTATATTAGAAAATGTATTTACAACACACTACTCCTAACTCAAAACATGTACAAATATCAATCATCTGAGTCCTTGTGTTTAGTAGGTGGTTCCTGGATCTCTTTACCCTTTGCTATCTTTAAAGCAACAGCCTTAGACAGTGGTCATTTCGAAGTGATTTTTCTAGGCTTGGTCCTGCTTTTTATCTTAGAAGTGGGTGATTGCTTTGGAGTAGGGTCCTTGATTTTGAGTCCAAGTTTGACTGGGCTAGGACTCGTGGCATCCGGACCGGATTGTTGAAGAGGTACATCAGGGTTGAGTTCTTTGAAAAGAGCTTCTACCATCTCCCGATCAGTTTGGGCATTTGTCCTTTTCTCTAATGCTGCAATAGTCACCCGTAATCATAAGCTCTCTCCTCAATTAGTCGGAGTCTCTCTTTTAGTTCTTTGATAACATCATCTTGACTCTCCACCCTTTTCTTCTCCTGGTTGTATTGGACCATAATCTCTCTCCAGCCATCCTTGATTTCCTTTTTCTCAATCTTGTTGGCAAGCATCATGAGTTGAATTTTATCCAGGAGGGGTTGCCGCACGTCTGCTTTCAAGTCGGTCATACTTTGAATTACATCCCTTTTTATGTAGGCATTTGCTTGCATGGCTCGGAGAAGGGTGGGATAGGGTGGCATGGGAGTAGAAAAATCAGGAAATAAGGTCCTATCAGTAATGGAAGGCCCAACCATGGAAGTAGAGGGTGTGGGTGTAGGCAAAGGTGGGGAGGATGATATAGTTGGATGTATGTCAAGGGTAGGTTCAAGATGTGACTGAGGTTCGGGGTCAGTTTGGGTGAAAGCATCTTTAGAAGGAATGGGGGAAGCTTCTATGATAGGGACAATGGGTGTGGGAGTATGTGAAGGATGACAGATTGATGGGGAAACAGGTGACTGTTGGGAAGTTTGGGTTGGAGTTGATAGAGTTGTGTGGATGGATTGTAAAATGGTGGGGATGGAGGTAGGGTTTGGTAGGGTGGAGTGAATAGAGTGAAGGTGGGCTTCGAGGGATTATTGGTTTTGGGTAGTGGTTAATATTTGTGATTGGAGGGACAGTAGGAGGTATAGGATTTGGGGTAAGAGGTCTGGTATGATATTGGGTGTGGGTTGGATGGGTAAAACTGGCTGGAAGGGAGATGTGGGTCTATGAGTGCAGGTAGTGGCCTGTGGTGGGGTAAAGTGTGTGTGGGGGGGGGGGTGAGTCGGGGAGAGGTGTATACTCAAGGTTGATGTCTCCTAGGATAGTAGACATCATAGTGAAAAATTCCTCTCCTGAAAATGACTCATTATCATGGGATAAGAGAATGGATTGGTTTATAGGCTCACTAGGGATAGGTACAAAAGGTTGGGAAGTCTCACTGGGCTGCTGGGAGGTGTCAAAGGTATGGGGTTGTGGTGCATAGGTTATGGGTATTGGGTCTAGAATGAAGGTGGTATCAGAGATTGGAATGATTTAGGAAATATAGGTGGGATGGGGTGCTATGGAGGTTGTGCCTTTTGTAGGTTTTTTTTCTTAGTTTAGGTAACTTTACAGGTGGGCTGGTATGGGCTGGAAATAGGTAAGGGTGTGGAAATGGGTAAGGTGGTCATGGTGGATGTGGGCTGGAGTGGCTCAAGTAAGGATATTGTGCTTGTGTGGGGCTATGAGGGTTGGGATGAGAATGGAGGTAGTGTTAATGGAGTTCGGTATGGCATAGAGGTAGAGGGAATGGATTGGGTGGTAATGATTGTGCTGGCAGGCACATGTGGGGTGGAGGGTGTAGCAAGGACAAGAATTCAAGATCGCAAATGACCACTTGAATGGTGAATAATTCCTTCCTCTTCATTATTGTGCCATTGATACCCTATTATTTCTTTCCCCTATTTTTAGAGTTCAGGACCACTGTCTCCTCCTCCCTTTTGAAGGGGTATTTCCCATCTTTCAACAATGTAGTAATCAACTTGCAGTAGGGAAGGGCATGCAGTTTCTTATTAACCTTCACTTTCTTATACAAGTCCTTAATCCCTTTAAAAACTAACTTGGCTATATCCAAGTAGTGGTTTATGTGAAATGAGAGAGGGGCATCAGCTATGGGGTACCTCCTCTCTTTCTCATGCCCAATGCAATACATATTTTTCCTCAGCACCCCATCTATGAAATCTGAGGTTGGGGTGCAGATCTCTCTTCCTGATTGAGTCCCCTGAAGCCATAATTCCTCCAGTTAGTTCCCTGGCTATCTCTATAATGGTGGCACTAAGGGGAGGTCCTAAGCCAAACTTAGGGTCATACCCAGCTGGTATCCCTAGTACCCTTACAATGTCAGACTGGTTAAACAACATTTCAAAATTATCAATCAGTACCAGCAGTGCTGAGTTCACATCATCACCAGTCTTTAACCTCATATTCTGATAAAGCAATCTGACTAATCTTGGGAACACCAGCTACATTGAGGGGCTCAACAGTGGCAGCAGAGTTGCCTTACTCAGATATTCAATGGCGGCAGAGGTCTCTGGTAGCTCCTCAAAGTAGGTTTTATCAAAAGTAGTTTCAGCCTCCAGCTAGATTGCTTCTATAAAGTCAGAGGGGACCCTGAGGTATTCATTATTTTCTTCCTCCTCAACCTCAGGGGCCATAGGGGCCACAACCTTGCCCTTTTTCTGCTTCTTCTTTAAAAATTTAGGGCCCTCAGCAGGTGGATGCTCTCTGGCCCTCTTCTTTGGGGCAGATTTCTTCTTTTCCTTTGAGATTGTGGGTTCAGCATCAGGAGAGGGCACCTCAGAGGTCTCCAATGTGGAGGCCTCTATAATCCATTCAGATTTCCTAGTGGCCACAGGGCTGCCACTAGGAGCACGGTCTAACATAGCTGCCAATGAATCAATGAATTTTAAACTTTTGGCCATAGGTTCTCCAAATCTCAAAACAGGGCCCACAGATCTTAGAGAATGTAGGTTACTCTAAGTAGGCACCAAAAATATCACAATTCATCTTCTCTCTCTCTAATTTACTAAACCAATCAAAGCACAGAGGGAGAGTTGCAGAGCTTACCCAATGCGAGCTAGGGTTCCACCTAGAAATGTGCACAGTGGCTTAAATCCCCCCAAACTGTGCTCAAAGTAACCAGGAATAGCTGGGGAGAAAAATGGTGAGAGGAAAAAGCTTCAGATGGAGTGGCTCAAGCTGTGGAGAGGAAAATAGAGAAAGAGGGGCTCACTTTTGGGCGGAGAGAGCTAGGGCTGAGAGAGAAAATGAAGCAAATGAGGGGTTTCGCAGAGTTTATAGAACAAATCCCGTGGTTAGCGGGAGTTGGCTTAAGGCTCTCGTGGAGTAGGATTTTCGCGCAGATGGATTTTAAGTTTGCGAAAGGTTCTGTCACACAGCAGAACAAACTGACTCACAGTGCCTTTCGCGGAGCTGAGGCCTTTGCTGTAGTGCACGAGACCTTGATATGCTTCAGGAAATTGCCTCGCATAGTACTCATGTAGAACACCCAGAAGGCATCCTTTTCACACAAATCAAACTCGCAGAGTAGAAAGCAACTCCGCGAGACACTTTCATAGTCAGTGCTTAGCTGTTCCAGCACACGAGGAAGCCAAAAGATGGCTCGCTGTTGAGCACTGAAATATACCACTTTCTACCCCTTAACCTGACCTATGATGGACCTTTGAGCATGTTAATAATATATTTTAAGTGTGTTTTTAAAGATAATAGAAAAATAAGAGCTTAATGCTACAATCCATGCTTTTGAAGCTAAGAAAAAGGAATTTTATGTTTAGCAGTGGAGCTGATGGGTTCATTGAAAAGGCACCATGGTGGTTCACACCATTGGGGCTTTTTAGCATGCTTTGGGGGCCTTGAAGACCTACTAAGAAGAGAGTGGTGAAGCCCAAAAGTTAATGAGGTGCTATGCAGTAATACAACATTTTGTGTTTGTAGCAAGGCAACACCTTGAATGGAAGACAACAGCAAATCAGCACCTCAAGGTATTTTATGAGAACAACTGTAGAGCAATTCAACTGGCATATTACACCTACAACATTAATATACTCGAGTACTTTAAGTGTTGAAATCATCTACTAGAGCTGATGATGGAAGCCCATGAGCAGCACAACTGCAAATTTGAAGAATTCGAGCAGTTTAGAGGGCTAGTGCAACCACTCGAGTGGTTTAAATGAATGATTTAGTGAACCCCATGAGTGGTTCATGTTGAAAACCAACCCCTCGAGTTGTTTAAAATGATAAGATCCAACCTCTTGAATGATCGGTTGAACCCCACGAGATGGTATGTGCTAAAATCAAGCTACAGTGCTGAAAAAAAGACTAATATTAAACCTGTCGCAACCTATCGAATGGATGCTTGACCTATCGAAACCTATTGAATGGTTGTTTGAACCTATCGCAACCTATCGAATGGTTGTTTGAACCTTTTGAGAACCTATTGAGAGGTTCTGATACTAATAATGAACCTATCGAGCATCCTATCGAATGGTTGAATGAACCTGTCAAGATCCTGTCGAATGCACACCTGAAGCCCATTCAACCTATTGAGCAGTTGCCTGAACCTGTCGAGATTGAAGTTCTGAAGCTCAAACCTATCGAACAGTTGCCTGAACCTGTTGAGATTGAAATTCTGAAGCTCCAACCTATCGAGGCACGGGTTCTAGCCATCTATTTCACACTTTAAGGACATTTTAAGGATTCCAATGCTTTTAGGGCACACATCCCAATGTCCCACACATCTCAGGGATTTATCTCGAGTTCCATTAGCAAATATCAGTGGTCGGCAGGGGCATTTTTGAGAGCTGCAAAGACACATCAGCTTGACACAAAACTCTGCACATGGGACAACAGTCCACATGTAATTTTCCTTGGCCAAAATAAAGACACCTCAACTGTGCATAACAGAATTGAGTCCTCTGCTCTCTGATTGGTTGCAACTCAAGGCATATGGATCGATGCATATGTATAAATACCCATCTATTCTGCTATTTTTCTTCAACAAGGAAAGTAGGAACAAAGGAATAACCTGAGTTCTCCTTAGCTCATTTAGGTTTAGTTTTAGGTTTTAGGTTTTATTTTTCCCTTTTCTCTTCCCCCTTCTCCCTCTAATCCAGCCTGTTAGATTAGGTATAGATAGCAGCTCAGATCTAGTTTGTAATTATAATTTCGGCATAAAAAAATGTGGATCAATTCACAGACTACAGATCTGGGAACAAGTTTATTGTAAGTTGTTTTGTTTGAAGCAATAAATTATTGATTTTAAAGCTTAGTTAAATCTAAAGATCTTGTGGTCCCATTAGATTCTTGATCGAATATGTGTAGAGGAGTTTGTTAATCATCTCACCCACTTAACTGGTAGATCTCTTGATGATTATCTGGTTTCCCTGGGTTTGATATGCCTGTGGGTGCCTGTGCCTGTTGCCTTGCATCCATATCATTTGTAGTGATTATCTTGTTCTGATTGAAGCCATCGGAATGGAGGAAATCTATTGGATGATCTGTGACCATTTAAGTGGATAGATCATAGCCTTAAGATCAATCAAAACCATCGGAATGGAAAATATCTATTAGATGATCTGTGACCATTTAAGTGGGCAGATCATAGCCTTAAGATCAATCCAAACCACCGGTCTAAATCAGATTCTTATACGTTACATTTGTGCTTGTAGCCAAATGATGGATGGTTGCATATCCTCAGATCTTGATCTATTTTACAATGAAAAATAGGCCCTAGCTATCTATTTCTCATCATTTGATCTTTATTTTTCCATCCATCTTTTAGATTTAATTTTATATTTTAGTTTTATAGAATTTGATCTAGTGACACCCGAAATGCTATCTTTCTCCTTAGAATTATCAGATCTGTAGCCAGATCTGGAGGTCTACTATACACCTATCTAGGTTTATATCACTACTCCCTGTGGGACAA
Organism: Chloranthus sessilifolius; assembly: GCA_021018995.1. Taxonomy (NCBI): domain Eukaryota; kingdom Viridiplantae; phylum Streptophyta; class Magnoliopsida; order Chloranthales; family Chloranthaceae; genus Chloranthus; species Chloranthus sessilifolius. The sequence continues at coordinate 50,401,525 of CM037596.1, forward strand.
ACTCTTACTTATTAAAACTTGCTACAAATGGACCCTGTATCTTGCAGGTCTAGGATATTTTAGATGTGCTGAACCCATCCTCTGTTTTACTTTGATTTTATTTTGCTTTTATCATTACACAATAATCAGCCCACTGAAATCCCCCAACAAGTTTTTGCGCCGCTGTCGGGGAGTTTTGATCTAGATAGTAGATCTGAGTTTTTTATTTTTATAGGTTTGATTTTTATTTATTAGATCTGAGTTTTATTTTGTTGTTTTATTGTTGTTTTTTCTTTAAACCTAAACTTTGCATTCCAAGTGCTTGATTAAAGGTCTGTTGCTGTTTTTGTATAGAAAACTTGTTTTACTGTAGACGAATTTATGATTTTTCTGAGTCTTTATTTTCTGCCTTTTAGATGTTTAAATAAATGTTGCTGTAGCCTTTTGCATTTTTACAGAAATGAGGCTACAATTTGAGTTTTTCTTTGTGTTTTTGTCAATATGCTTGAATAAGGTACTACTGCAGTTGTTGAATTTGCAGATCTGGAGCAGCTGCCAAATGAAGAGCAAATGGATTGCAGCAGGAGCAGATCCGCTTGAGTTTACATCCCCTTCTCCTTTGCATATATTGTTAATTTTTAAACTCTCTAGAACCAGCAGTTCTACTGTGTTTGATGTTTGTTTTGATTATAATTTTTGTTGTCTTTTAGTCATGCTGCTTTGACAAAACCAAATAAAAAAAAAATAGAAGAAAATGTAAACACAAATAGAAAATTTCTGTTTCTTATTATTTTTCAACAGTAGTAAATAAGGGCTCTTGTTGAGCTCGGGCTGACCTAAAACACATAAACAATAGAAAATCATCATGATTTTTAATTTTGAGGAATCATGTAGGATAATGAGCAGTGGATCATATGTTGTTTCAAATATTCAATGGAGCCATTGATTTTATTTTCCTTCGAGATTTCCTCACCATTAAATGGATCTCAGCTGTATGAATCCTATTTTTAATGTGTGCTCCCGTGCTTCATTATTTAGTAATTCTTTTTCATTCATACACATCATCAACATATGGGTCAGTCTTATGAATCTTGCTTTTCACTGTATGTTATTCCTGCAGATCAATTTTATAATCACTTAAATTCATAAGTAGTTGATTGGCTCAGGCTTTTGGGATTTTCTTTCGGCTTAGGGGATTTATGATTTGGTATTAGGATTTTCTATTTTAGGAATTTTAGTTTAAAATTATGTTTTTAGATTACTGATTTTTCTTAGGTTAATGTGTCCAAGTTTTACTGATTTTTTGCATTTTTCTGTGATTCTAATTAGTTTCTAACTTTGTTTTTCTATTTTTTTATCTACAACTCCATTTTTGTATCAACACTTTTCTATTTTTTTTATAGCTTTGTATTCAGTTCCTTACTTTGTTTTTACTGTTTTTCTGTTATTAGCAATAATTTCCTTTCATTTGCATAGCAGTCCTTTTATTTTTTTGTCCATATATCTAGTTTTTAGATTTTATTTCGTAGCAGTTCTAGCTTTATTTTGTTGTTTTGTTTCTATTTTATCAGTAATTTCCTGCACTGGTATATCCTTTTTTTTCCATTTTTCCTGCTCATACATTCAATTTTGTTTTTTTTATTTTCTAATGCACATAGCTGCAATTTTTTTGCTTAGTTTTTCTTCCTTCTTTTACCCTGCTGCCCCTAGTTTCTCATTGTGTAGAACATTGAGCACAATGTTCATCTTACGTTTGGGGGCGGCAGGTGTGCCAATGAAATAAGTTAATGCTAGTGCAGCCATGTTGAAAAAGTTTTTGAAAAGAAAGTGATTTCCCACCTGATTTTTGGAAAAAGAGGAAATTAAAAAAACTTTTTGAAACTGAAATGAGTTATAGTTTTAACATTTTTCATGAAGCAAATGTCAGAAATTTTCAAAAAAAAAATTGATGTTTAGTGAACCTGAAATGAGAGAAAACTGTAAGGATACACCCTATAAAATTTGATGGCAGGTCATACCCAGTGAGATTTGGGCCTGAAAAAAAAATAAAAATTTCTTTGAAGAGTGACTTGGCAATTTTTCTGCTTTAAGGACTGATTGGATCTAGTTTCGATCACTAGAAGTTAGGCAAATCCAAGTTGAAACAGCTTGACAGTATGCATGATAGTGAGGATATGAAGTAAGGCCATCCCTTAGACAGTTATAGAGTCTACAATGATGATCATGTTCTGATTTGATTCACTGGTCGGAGGAAATCTATTGGATAGCCTGTAACCATTTAAGTGGATAAGTTATAGCCTTAGGATTAATCCATTCCCTAGGATTAGGTTAGTTTTCTTATTTGACCCAGGTGGTTTGATCCTCTCTATTGGATAGTCTGTGACCATTTAAGTGGACAGGTTATAGCCTTAAGAGACCAATTTAAATCACAGGGGTTGGATTGGATTCCTCTACCTTGTAGGTGTGCTTGTAGCCATCTGAAGGAATGCTGTAGAGACAGCTTTAGATCTGAGTTGCATGACTGATGTGACCTTAGTTTAGCTGCATACTTCTTACCATTTTATTCTTTATTTTACCACACCATCATCACCCTTCCTTTAAACCCTTTCTCATAGCATGAAACCACTTTATTTCTTTAGTTTTAGTTTAGTTGTGACACCCTACACCCCCTTTCTTTAGGATTGCCAGATCTGTAGTCAGATCTGGAGGCCTACTAACATAACCCTTTCTGGGTTCTAGATCAAGTTTTCCTGTGGGACAAACTCTTACTTACCAAAACTTGCTACAATAGGCCCTGTATCTTGCAGGATTGTGTTTATTTCTAGGTTGCTGTTTTCAACCATTTCATCATCTCCTTTTTATTTGATTTGATTTTTTTTACGACTGCTTTTCTCACTAATAAAATAATAGCACCTGAAAATATTCCCAACAGTAGGACACTTTGGAGTTATTTGAGTTGGGCTATGGTCAGGACCACAAGCTTTACCTTGTCCAGATGTTGGGTACGATTTTATACCCACCAGAGTTTAATTTTTTCCTTTCCAAAACTTCTGCTTTGGAAGATTTTTCGTCATCGTCCTTAATTTATATAATCCTCCATGCTTAGGGGGCATATTTATTATAGTCTCCGAATCAATCTCACCCGATGCTTGGTGTTGCACTAGTTCCTTGCCAAGGATCTCAAAGATTTCTCAAGCATCCTCTGCTGTTAAATTATGAAACATACCACCACATGCCACATCAAACCTATGCCGGTTTGCATCTTCGAGGCCTTCATAGAAAGTAAGAATTATTTGCCCTTTTGTGACCCCATGGTGAGGACACTTATGCATAAGATCACTGAGTTGAATCCAACTCTCCCAGAGGGTTTCATCCGAAAATTGTTGAAATGTTAAGATTAGATACCGGATCCGAGTTACTCTATATGTGGATAGTATTCCCCAAGAAATTTATGTTTTAACTCCTCCCAATCAGTTATCGATTCTCGGGGCAAAGAGTGTATCCACTGCTTTGCTTCATCTCGGAGAGAATATGAAAATAACCTCAAACGGATGTTTATATCAAGCAAAGTCGTGATCCTGATAATATTGCATATTTCTATAAAATTATTTAGATGCAATGAGCTTCTTCCATTAGCCCATGAAAGATAGGCAGTATTTGAAGTGTGGGCATGATTTGAAAAGTCTCATTACCGACGTGGGGGTGTATTTTAATGCACGGGGGAGGTGCAAGATGTGTTAATGCATAATATTCCCCCATGGTTTTAACCATATTTTGGTCTTTTTCTGTCGTGTTGAGGTCATAGCAGGGTGGCCAAAATAGTTATTATAAATATTTATTTTAATTTTATTTAATTTTTATCCTAGAAGGCAGGGAGAGAAATAATTCTAAGCTTCTAAGTTCCGTGGCCGGCAGAGGTTGGAAACTTTTAATTTACTGCTCCGAATAAACCGGCAAAAGAGTCAGAAGTGATCAAAGAAAATTAAAAATATAAAGAAATATAAAAAGAGAACGATAAATATTGGTTTCTAAAAGAATAAAAATATTAGATAAAAACTTGAAAAAAAATAAGATAATTCCGCATCCCCGGCAGCGGCGCCAAAAACTTGACTTGCGAATTATGATGTATTATATTTATATTAAATTCAAGTCTTAACCTATTACAAGCGCACAATGGAAATCATAGTACTTGCATAAGATCATTCCCATGAGGAAGTTTGTTATTTAATTTCTCTATTTTTATCCTTTATTTAAATTCTTATCTTTAAGCACTGATATTTATCTTTAAGATCTAATCTACTAGAGAAATATGAATAAAAGAATGGTTGTTTAATCTAAGTGCATAAAATAAATCCTAATCCTCCTTCTTCAGATTAAGGTCGTCAATCTTAATCTTTAGCTATCAGATATTTATAAAATTTAAATAGTACCATTACACTATATTTTTAGTCTCCTAGCATTGCTCGTCAATCATGTCTAAGATCCTATCAATATAGATTTAATCTAATCAACATACTTCCTAGAATCTGGGCGTCAATCAAACCTCAGAAAATTGACGATGGAAAAGTAAAACCATTACACTAATCTGCAAATTATAACCTGAGTCGTCAATTCAAATCAAAACTTGAAGATGTTTACAAAGCAAATAAATCTAAACTAGGAGGCAAAGTAAAATATATCCTTCACCCCTCAGCTGCAATCGTCAATTGCTCCTATAAAATTATAGATATCTACACTAATCTTCAGCACTCAATGGCAGTCATCAATTGCTCTTGAGAAACCTTTGATATCTAATCTACTCTAACTAGTATACACTAGTGATCGGAAGAAAATCCAATCTCAGGCATCAATTGATGCTGAAATTCTTTCATACTTATTCCTATGTCGAGCTCTCTTATTTATAGATCATAAGGAGTCGGTTTACAAATATCTAATTCTAATAAAATAAACTACTAAAAATACAAGTTTCCTTATATAACTCTAATTCCTAATTTTATCTTTCCTTTGCTGCAGCGATTGACATACTTCTAGAACTTTCTTTATACTTTAGCAACAGAGTCCTTCAAAATCTTCTTCATCAATTTCCTCAAAATCGTGATTCACTAGACCTCTAATTCAAGAGATCTTCTATTTCTGGTTCATGGTAGTGATAGTTATCACGTGATCAACAACAATGAATTAAGCTTTCTGTAGAATTGCTAATAATGATTTTATGTTCTTTCTTCTTTAGTGAAAAATCATAAATTACAATTTTCTGCTTTCAATAGGGTTCATAAAGGGAAAATCGCAAAAGACAATTCTTCAATTTTTGTCATTTTCTGTAAAATCGTAAATGACAATTTTATACTCATGACTTTATAGACTTGGCGGATGATTATCATAAATACTTCTCTTCCTTGAGCGGTTTCTTCTACATAATTGTAAATTATAATTCTTTGGCTTTCATAGTCTCTCACTCTGTAAATAACGATTTTTTATTCTTTTTAATAGGTGGAGCTTTTGTCTTTCAATCTATTGTCATTCTTACTGCTTTTTGAGTTACTTTTGACAAATATTATCACTTTGGCTCTATTTTACTGCTTTTCCTTAATATCTGCATATCAACAACTTATTAGTAACAGACTATGGTCTAGCAACACTAAGTTAAGGATGATAAAATGATAAATTATGTGACTAATCACTTGCCTCCCGTGGTCCCATAGAGGGAGAAGGAGGAAACTTTACGGACCCCCCATCCGAGGCACCCGCACCCAACTCACCGCCAAGCCATGTCGTGGGCAGTGGATCTGGCACACGTCGTCCCAATTCATCCCCGTCACATTCCCCAACTCATTCTCATGCGAAAGAAATTTTCACATCCATACCCCTCACCCAATCCCCATTTACCATCACCGGACCCTTTGGTGCACCCATTTTCCCATCCACCACCACTCAAAATACCCAAAATCTGACACCCCATTCAACCTCATTTTCTCAAACCATGCCCCTTCCCCCCTCCATGACCATTCCAAACCCATCACATCCTTCGTCCACATTCACCCAAAATTCACCCCTATATGTCACCATATGCTTTCCCCACCTCAACCCCAACTTCATCCCATCTTCTTACCACATCAAACATACCCCCCTCATCGCCATCTAATCCAAATATACCACACTCTTTCTCCCATGTCATGAACAATCCTCCCATATCCATTTCACATCCTTCCCCTATTTCCAATCCATTGTGCATCCCCCCATCCACCCAGGAAATGCCCAATTTTCCCTGGGTCATGCCAAATTCTTCCCATATGCCCACCCCATCCATGCCCCATGCTCCCCCTCCATCAAATATTCCCTATTCACCAATCCCACCACCCAATCTGATGGCCATGATGGATGAGATATGGAAGGCCTACAATACATGGAAAGCTTCACAGGATAGCCTCCCTCCCCCACCTCATACATTCCCACATCTCCATACCCCTCTTTCCCAAAGTTCTCATGAACCCCCTATCATCCATACCATTCAAGAAAGCCCAATGGGCCAGACCCATCAAGGCCCAATAGCCCATATCCACCAAGGCCCAATGACCCATACCCACAAAGGCCCAATGGCCCAGACCCCTCCAAACTCCTTACCCTATATCTAAACCTAGAAATGCCCAAACCTTGGACCCTCATACCAATACCCTCCTCAATTCTCTCAATATCCCACTCACACACAACCCTCATACCCGACCTTAGGCGGGAACCTGGTACGTACCCTTGATCAACCCTAATTCAACCACCCCCATGCACCTCAAGACCATCCCCACGTATCCCTCCATACCCAATGGCCTCACCAAGTCTTAAACTAAAATCCAACTCTTGCTCATCCCATCACCCTACAGAATTTCTCTCACATACAATGGTCCAACCTAACACCCATTCAATCCATTCAGCACCAACAAGAGAATCGCGTCGTCGCTCCACCATATGTAGATCCACAATATGAGGAGGATGAGATCAGGAACAACGGAGCTTACACAGGAGCACTCACCAGCATCAATCCTCCTCCTGTAATCGCCAACCCCTCGCAGCACCAAGTGAATGGAGATCGACCGTTGAAAAGGCAGCCTCGTCATCTAAGGAATCAGAATAGCTGAAAGAACAACTAGACAAGATCCAGAAATATTTAATGAAAATGGGGAGAGCTAAGATCCATGCCACAGACTTTTCTGATTTGTGCCTATTCTCTGAAGTCTCCTTACCCCTAAAATTCAAAGGACCAATCTTTGAGAAATATAATGGCATGCGGAACCCCATCACACATCTCAAGTCTTACTATAGGGACATGTCTTAGTACGGGGGAGATGAGCGTTTGCTCATAAAGGTGTTTCAAAAGAGCCTCACGGGTCCTACTTTGAGGTGGTTCACTTCTTTGGAACCTTCCATGATCAAAACATGGAACGATCTGACCCACCTATTCCAAGAGCAATATGTCTATAACATAGACATTGAACCTCGCATGTCAGATTTAGCTTGCTTGAAACATAAACTCGACAAGATGTTTAGCGACTACCTTGGGCGGTGGAGAGCATTGGCATCTCAGGTTCGGAATAGAATAACTGATGATGAACAAATTGAGATGATTTTGAAGAACACCCTACCGATCATTTAAGACTTCCTAGTATACCAACCGCAATCCAACTTTACTGATTTGGTAAGAAATGCCAACCGTTGCAAGGACTAAATCAGAGAAGGGCGTTTGAGCAAGAATGGGCCCGGTGGGGCCAGTGAAGTTCAGAGGTTCGCTGAGCAGAGGAACGATAAAAGAACTGGGGCAGATATATAGACGGTCATAAATACGCGACCCAATGCCAGCATAACCCCATTCCAAATTAAGGCAGCATAGCCAGCTCCAGTCTAAAGCGAGTCGATACAAAGAGCCATAAATGGGCAATGGGCACAAATGATCCTAGAATAGAGAAGGGCCCATTTCGATTGGGTCTTCACCCCTTTAGGAAAGTCTTTGAACTTCTTGTTGTGGTTATTAATCGAGAAAGGTTTAGTTACTGCACTTGTTAATCAATGAAAAATATCATTTTTCACCTCCTAACCTAACCTTTGATGGACCTTTGATTTGACTAATAATGTGTCTTGAGTATGTTTTGTAGTTAAGCAATAAAGTGCAGTCATAGTGCAAACATCCAGCTAAAAATGCCAAAGAAGGGACCTGGTGACTCAACATGTGCTCATGCAGCCCAAAAGGCTAGCCATCAAGCAGCCCACAGAGCTCTAAAAGTTTATGAGAATGCCATGTTGTGCAACCGTGGGATTTGTGATGATCCCGTCGCAGCGATGCACTTGCTTGTAAAAATATAGAGTTGCCACCCGGAGCTTTCGGTGTCCCGAGAAACCTAGTTCATTTTTATAAGCACCAAAGTGCCACAAATATGACTCTGAATCTGGTCCACACCAAAGGCTCTTGGGTAGGGGCTTCGGTTATAGATCGGGAAGGTGTTAGGCACCCGATCGACCCACTTATTGCGGTCGCTACTTATGGCCAAACTAGAAATGACATAAAAGAGGGCTTAGAATCCTATTTGTGCCCCTCCATTCCTACCAAAAATTTGGTGGCGTAACGAAACAAATGCAAGGATGAGAAGAGCTAAAAAGAGATAGGAGAAGAAAGGGGAGAGCCAGAGCCCTCGGGCCCTTGTAGCACCGTAGGAGAGCCTTGCGAGGCTTGCTTCGATGAGCGCTTGAAGGCTTTGTATGGTTTGTGTTATTCACTGAAAAGTACCATTTTTCACCTCTTAACTTAGCCTTTGTTGGACCTTAAAGTAGACTAATAATCATTTGTTAAGTGTGTTTTGTAGTTAGCAATAAAATGTGCAGCTTAATACAAACTCCTTGCTTTTTGGCCCAAAAGAGAGAGAGAATACACTCAAAGCTTACAGCTGAGACAAAGCCTAATGGAACTGTGGGACCATGGATTCTCTCGAACCCGTCATGACGATGCACTCTCGATGGAATAAACGTAGAGTTGCCACCAGGAGCTTTTGGTGACCCAGGAAACCTTTAAATCAATATTTTAAGCACCGAAGTGCTAAATATAACTCTGATTTACCGGTTTTTGCCAAAGACTCTAGGGTGGGGGCTTCGGTTATAGATCAGGAAGGGTTTAGGCACCCGATCAACCCGCACGTAGCGGTCTCTATCTATGGCCAAAATAAAAAAATAAATGGGCGGAGCTTCCGCTTGCCCAAAGGCAATATGATCCTATCAAGCTTTGAGCTAAACCAAAATTTCGGCGGCGTAACGGCTTGAATCTTTGGACGGAGGAAACACGAAGAAGGTAGAGGAAGAGAGGGGTGAGCCAGAGCTCACGGGCCCTTGTTGCACCGTGGAAGACCTTCGCTCTGGTGTACTTTCGATGGCTTTAAATGGCTTAAACGGTAGGGGAATAGATTCTAATACTAGGATTCGGTAGATGGGAAGTGTAGGGTGAAGCTAGAGACTAAGCTTGACTAAAAAGGGGTGATCTAATGCTTGAAATGGATTGAAAGGGGTGAACTAAGCATGCTGGAATTCTGGTTGAAGAATAAAAATTAAAAGGAAACTTTCTCTCACTAGGGCTCTCTCTCTTAAGCTAAAAAACTTTCAACCCTAATTTTTTTCAACCTTTGGGAAGAGGGGGTGCCTCTCTATTTATAGAGAAAAGGTGGGTTAGAGGGTTACTTAAGAGCTAATTGGTTTAGCAATTAGGTAATCCCCCATCTAAGGTTTTCTAGGTTTTTAGAGTCCTACGGGTGTGGGGAACCGGTTTCAATGGCAGATGATGGGGTGAGGCCATGGGTGACTTAAGGGTTGCATATAAGCTCAAAGGGGGTGCAATCAACCTTAAGACACCCACCTCAACCAAGGGGATGGTCAAAAGCTCAAACCCAATGAAGGAATTTCGAGCATCTGATGACAATTACTGTAGCTAAATTGGGCGTATAAATTGCATACGCCCAGTTTATGTACAGTGATTTTCATGAAAACCAGAGGAGATCTGAGAAGGTGGGTGCCCACGGTGGGCCCTACCTATGCTGGGCATATGTATTATGTATGCCTAGCCAAATTTGGCCCAAAAATGCTAGGCGTATATAATATATACGCTTGACCAAACTGAGGGAAAATTTGCTGGGCGTATGTAATACATAGCCCAGACCCAATAATGGGCCTTATTGGGTCTGGGCTATAGGCCCTTGGTGGGTCTAGCCCGATGGGCCTTATTGGGTTTGAGCCATGGGCCATTGGTGGGTTTGGGCCGTGGGCCCCTGATGGGTTTGGATTTGATGGGTTTGGCCTAATGGGCCCGGGGGGATATGGGTAATGGGGTTTTGGGCCAATGGGCCTTGGGGATGATGGGTAGTGGGGTATTGGGCCATGGGGCCCTGGAAATCATGGATGGTGGGGTATTGGGCCATGGGGCCCTGAGATGTGTGGGAAAAGGGGGTTTGGGCCAATGGGCCTTGGGGTATGTGGGTGATGGGAGTTTGAATGGTGTGGATTATGGGAGGTTGATGGGGGTCATGTGGAAGTGAAGCATGGAGGTTTGCTAAGGTGTGGGATGGATTCATGGATGTGGGGTGTGGAGGAGAGATATTTTGGGAAGCCCTCCATGAGGAGTATGCTTGGAACATCTCCTCTATTATGGCCATGGAAGGGGGGTGGGATGTGGATGGTGGATTTAAGGGGTGATGGGGTATGGATGGGGTGGAGGTGGTGGAGGTGGTGGAAAAATTGGGCATGGCCCCGGTATAATTGGGCATGGCCACGGTAGGTGGGGGTGTATGGGGTGGATGAGGGGATGTATTTTGGGATGATGCGGGCATGATGAGGAAGGATGTGGAAAATTGGGCATGGCCCGGATGGATGGAGGATCTTGCGGTGGGTTGGATAGGGTGGAAGTGGTGTATGTGAATGTGGGTGGATCGGGTCTATAGGGGGATGATGGGAATTGGGGCATGGATGTGGATTGGGAAAATGGGTTTGGCATGGGCATGGTTTGGGCAAATGATGGAGAATGGGGGGAAGGATTTTAGATATTTTGGGGGGTATCGATTGGGAAAATGGGGGCGCCAAATGGGCCGGTAACGGTAAAAGGGGGATGGGTGAGGGGGATGGTGGAAAAGACTTCTCCCGAATGGGAGTGGATTGGAGAATGTGGCGGGGATAAATCGGGATCGGCGTAAACCAGGTCCACTACCCACGACATTCTTCGGGAGCGGGTCGGATAAGGGTGCCTTGGATAAGGCCCAAATATCCTCCTCCTTCTTCCCCTACGGGACGATGGAGGGCAAGATGATGCCGTTGTGCCGGCACGACAAACTAAATATATTTTTTTTGGGTTTTGATTATTTATTATTTTTTGAATTTTATAAAAATTTTGAAAAACAAAGGTTCCGAGGCCTTGGAATTCCCTTTTCGGGTGGCTCTCGTACCTTAATTCAAGACCCGCGGCTACGATTCCGAGGTACTTCGAAAGAATCGAAGGAGAACCTTCGATCTATTGAAGGCACAACAATCGAGGCAAATGACCGAATCCCCCGAAATGAGCCAAAAAGAAGTTGCCTTCTCTTGACCGGCGGGGGCGTATTGGGTGTCGGAGATGGCGGGGCCTAAACAAGGCACTATGCACACTGATTGGGCAACTCGGGAGGTGGAAAGGGCCAAGGATTTGGGTTGGGTACTGCCAATCAGACCTGACGCAACTAATACTTGCGCCAAGGTTGCTGGGGAGGACTTTTACACTGGCGCAACTATTAGTTGCGCCAAGGTAAAAGTTGGGAGTTTAACGCTAGCGCAACTATTAGTTGCGCCAGTTATAAAATTCAGTGTTTTTGCACTGGCGCAACTAATACATGCGTCAGGCAAAAACTGCCTCTCCAGAACAGAGAACAGCAACCACTGATGCCCGAAATGAGTCTCTTTTTGGTTTTTTTATGGAAGCTAGGCTTCCGGGAAATGAGCTATTTTATGGTGATCGATTCTCTCCTTACCGCACCTAAAGGATTGAGTCCGATATAACTCGCTAGCGTGCTCCCCAAGGGTTTGAAGCTTCAGAATGGGAACCCACCGGATATACCTTCGGCGCAAGCGACTTCTCAGATACTAGGTGGGCTGGGACTTTTCTGGATCATCACCACTAGGGGCTGCTGCCATACTAAGACCCGGGTGTTTGTATGTGTGCCTAAACCAACCCTTTTGAAAATTATACCCCGCAAAACAAATTAATTAAGCTCTCTAACTTGGTTCAATTTTAAATTTTTTTCAAAGCTTTTATCTTTTTTTGGAAGTTTTCTTTAGTTCAAAGACTGGGGGTGATTATCCTGTGCCGCCACTACGGGCCAGCTTCCACTATTAGGACATGAATAATAAAAAAAAGACTGGGCCAGTCAAGCGACTAGGCGGGAAATATAAAGTGCTGAAATTTAAAATGTGCCAGTCAAGTGAATAGGTAAAAAGTTGCTAAAATATAAAGCGGAAATGTAGGGGTGAGTAAAAGAAAGGTGCCAGTCAAGTGACTAGGCAAAAATTACTGAAATTTAAAGCAGAATCGTAGGGGTGAGTAAAATGACGTAATCGGAGGGGTGAGTGACCAAAAAATAGCAAAAATAATAAAAAAATAGCAATAAAATGTTAGAAAAATAAATAAATAAAAAGGCCTAGTTGAAGGGGAAGCTCTACTAGCTAATACCCAGCAGAGTTGCCATCTGTGCAACCGTGGGAGTCGATGCTATCCTCGTCGCGACGATGCGCTCTCTAACGATGAAAAATATAGAGTCGTCACCCGGAGCTTTCGGTGTCCCGAGATACCTAGTTCATTTTTATGAGCACTAAGTGCTAAAAATATGACTCTGAATACGGTCCACACCAAAGGCTCTTGGGTAGGGGCTTCGGTTATCGATCGGGAAGGTATTAGGCACCCGATCAACCCGCTTAACACGGTCTCTACTAATGGCCAACAATAAAATGAAGTAGAAGCAAGGAAAATAGCTTCGTCTTGCCCAAAAGGGCTTAGAATCCTATTTCTGCCCCTCTGTTCCTACCAAAAATTCGGTGGCGTAACGGCACAAATGAGAGGATGGAGGGAGTTAGAATGAGATAGGAGAAGAAAGGGGAGACTCGGAGCCCTTAGGCCCTTGTAGCACCGTAGAGGAGCCTTGCGTGGCTTGCTTTGATGAGCTCTTGAAGGCCTTGTATGGTGGAAAATGGGATTCTAACTCCTAAGACTTAAAACTAAGAGGTAGGGAAGGGAGGCTAGGGGATCATACACACCTAGGCTATGGGTTTTTGATGTAAGAACAAGCTTGGGAAGAGGTTTTGGAATTCTGGAATTTGGGTGAAAATAGTGCACAAAAGGGAGGAAGAACTTCTCACTTTGAGATCTTTCTCTCTTAAGCAAAATTTTCAACCCTTAAACCAAGGGGAGGGGGGCTCTATTTATAGGAAAAGGATAGATTAGGAGGCTACTTAAATGCTAATTGGGGTTAGCAATTAGGTAATCTCTAATCTATGATTTCCTAAGATTTTGAGAGCTTGGAGATGTGGGGGAATGGTTTTAATGGTGGATGATAGGTTAGTTCTTTAAATCACTTAAGGGTTGTAAATAGGCATTAAAAGTGTGCAACAAAATTATCAAAACACACCTCAAGGACTGAGGTGGTCAACAAGTCAAACCCCAAATACGAAATTCGGGGCAAAACCCAACAGTTACTGTTCATATGCCTGCGCAAGTAATAGTTGCGCCAGGCAAATGTACAGTAAAACAGTAGTGTACAGTAGCATGGAAGTTGGCCTCGCGAGGGGTGGGGGGACCCATTTATGCCTGGTGCAACTATTAGTTATGCCAGGCAATTTCTAGGGGAAAAAGGCCTGACGCAACTATTACTTGCGCCAAGCAAATCCAGGGGGGAAATGGCTTGGCACAACTATTAGTTGCGCTAGGCAAAAACCCGAAATTATTTCCGATATTTGAATCGCCATAACTTGTGATATACCACTCCGATTGGGGCGATTCCTGGCTCGTTGGAAAGATGGAGAAGTTCTCTTTTCAATAGTATATGATTTGATATTAGTAGAATACCTTAAATAGTCCTGGTGCATCACTCTTCATCCATTGCCCGAGAAGGTTGGGTATAGGGTTTGGAATGGGTTCTAAGGGTTGGGGCTGGTTTCTAAAGGTTTGGGATAGGTTCCTAAGGGATCTAGGGTGATTCCTAAGGGTTTAGGGTGATTCCTAAGGGTTCCATACATGCCATCAAAAGCTCAAAAATGTGCCTCTCTCGAAATGCATTTTGATCGGGCCTTGGGCCAAATTTGGGTGCCTACACTTAGCCAGCTATTTCAACTCCACATCAGGTGGATTTATGAGTGAAGGCAACAAAGGTACCTTTGATGGTGATAGAAGAGGCAACACAACAGGTTTCCAAGAAGGATACCTTTTTGTTGACCCCACTTGAGAATTTAAGGCTTTCACCTCTTGAACTACAGGTGTGGGGACCTTCTCTTCCACTATTTCACTCCACACATTCTCAAAAATATCACAGAAATCATCACAATGCAGCAGCTTGGGCAAAGTCTATTCCATAAGCTCATCCACCACATCAATTTAAAAGTAATCCTCAATATCCAAGTGAGGCTAACTTGCTGTATTGTAAACATTTAATTTAACTTTCATATTGCCAAAAGACACCTCCATTACTCCTGGTCTACATTGTATACAAGCATTGGCAGTGGCCAAGAAAGGCCTGCCCAAAATCACAGGAATAGAGGTGGTGCACTTGCTTACCTCCATGTCAAGAACCAGAAAATCTGCTGGACAGAAAAATTTATCAACCCCAACCAACACATCTTCTATCCTTCCCACAGGTTTTCTTTCAGATCTGTCAGCTTGCTATAGAACCACATGTGTCGGCTTCAATTCTTCCAAACCTAACTTCTCATAAACTGAATATGGAAGTTGGTTTACACTAGCTCCCAGATCTAACAAGGCTTTCTCAATGGTGTGATCCCCAATGATGCAAGGGATTGTGGAAAACTCTTGGGTCTTAAAGCTTTGTCGGGGTTGCAATGGACAGCACTTGGTTCACTTTCTCAGCACAAAAGACCTTCTTGGATAACTGTATCCTAGATTTTCTTTTGTGTGTGCACAAATTCTTCAAAAATCTTACATAGGCTAGAACTTGCTTGATTACATCTAGTAAAGACAAGTTGATCTTTACTTGTTTAAATGTGTCCATCATTTCCTCAACTTTAACATTTCCCTTGTCAAAAGGAGAAGGTACTTGAAGTGCATTGGGAAATGGAAAATGGGGGACTGATCTCCAATTTACTGCCTTAGAAAGCTCATCATATTTATCTTTATTTTTATTTTTTATTTTTTGTTGGGGCACATCAACACCCCCCTTATTTCTTATATGCTGCTCCTGCTGCATATCAACATGGGTTGTTCTTTCATTTCCTGCACTTTTCTCATCAGGCTCAATACCAACTTTGTTGTCAACCAGCCTTCCACTTCTCAAAGTGGTGATAGATTTGGCTTCTTCGTGTGAAGAAGTCTCACCCATTATGTACTGCCCTTTTGGGTTATTCATGGGCTGACTAGGCAGTCTTCCCTCCTCTCTCCTAGTCAAAATATTGGATAGCTGACCAAGGTGGTCCTCCATCTTCTTAATACTTTGGCTATGGGAGTTAACAGTTTGTGATAGAGAGCCCAAATTTTACAGTGAAGCCAAAACTTGCTCTTCAAATATGAGGGATCTAGAGGGTACTGGAGCTAGTGCACTTTGATGCACAGGTTGTGCCATTGGTTGGGTCATAGGTTGCTGGTATTGGGGCCTTGGAAAGTAGTTCTGCTGATAGGGCTGGGCATTCCTATAAGACATGGATTGCTATTGTGGTTGTTGATGCTACTGGTTTTGGAAGGTATCTTCTCTCCACCTCAAATTGGGGTGGTTTCTCCAATGACAATAAGTTGCTGATTGTGGTTCAAAGGACTGACCAGCATTCACATGTTCCATAACAAGGTCTGGAAATTGGGCAGCAGAGGGACATTCCTCAAGGGAGTGAGTGGGGGACTGGCAAATCACACATGTCTCCTCCACTTTGGCAGCCAATGGAGACTGCATTGCTCTCATGAGCTTATCAAAATTTTTAGTCAAGCTATCCACTTTCTTTTCTAAATTATTGTATCCACTAACCACATATATTTTCCCTCTTGTAGTGGTCTCTCTCACCAATCTAATAGGGGTCTTAATGTCACTTGATAAAGTCTCCCTTTGCATGGAGTTTTCACTAATGATATCAAACAATTCTCAAGCCTCATCAGCTATCTTGTAGAGGTAACTACCACCACATCAGGCATCAACCATATCCCTTTCTTTTGGGATCAATTCTTTGATAGAAACTTTGAACAAATTGTCATTCCGAAATTCGGTGATGGGGGCATTGCTTCCAGAGCTTCTTAAATCTCTCTCATGCTTGGTGAAAGTCTTCAATTGGGGCTTGAGCAAATGAAATTATGCTCTTCCTTAGCTGACTTGTTTTGAATATGGGGAAAAACTTAGCTAAAAATTAATATTTAAGGCCATTCCAAGACTGAATACTATTGGTTGGGAGTATGGACAACCAAGTTCTGACTCTATCCTTTAGTGAAAAAGGAAAGAGTCTCAACCTGATTGCTTCCTCCCCTAAACCAGCAATATTGAAAGTAGTGCACAATCCTAGAACAATCCTAGAAATTCATCAATGTACTTGTATGGGTCTTCCTTCCTCAGGCCATGATATGAGGTTAACATCTGTATGATCGAGGATTTAATCTCATAGTTCCCTTAGACAGTAGGGAATTGAATGCAGAAGGGGGAATTATAAACCCTTGGTGCATTGAATTCTTTCAATGTCCTCGGTTGCTCACCCATTGAAGAAACTTTAGAATTAACCACAGGTGTGTGTAGGGACTACTTAGGTCTGAGAAGTCTCTCAACTTCAAGATCTAAAGGAACAATCTCAGGATTGAGAGATCTTCTACCAAGCATACACATAGCAAAAACCAAGTACAACACTGAAAATTATAGCACAAAATTCAGCAAATCAATTTGACAAACACACAACTATTACTACAGGTCTAAATGAATACAGATCTGAAAATGTAAAAGAGTTAGGAAATGTAAACTTTAGCGTAGATTGCTCCTCAAATTGGCACAATGCTCCTCTCAAAACCACAGATCCAGATCTGAAACATAAAATTAAACTACAAAAAAACTACAGCAGCAATTAATCAAACACAAAATAGGCAATTATAAATCTAAATCTAAAATGAGAAAAACTTAGATCTACCCATTTAAAAACATAGATCCCCGACAGCGGTGCCAAAAACTTATTAAATTGCATAACTTACAACTATCAAAGGATTAAAACAACAAATTAAAAGGCCAAAGTGCGGAGATATGGGATCAAGGTAAGCAATCAGTCCTGCAAGAACTAGGGCTATTGTAGCAAGCTTTAAAGGGTAAGTCAAGGAATGTCCACAGGGAAATGTGCCTTAAAATAGGGTAAATCTCCATATCTCTAACAGATCTGGCACTCTAGCCTATCCTAGTTTAAAGCAAAGCTAAAACATGAAAGAGGAGAGGTTTTTTTAAGAGTTGTCACTTTATAAAATTATACAAAATTGAAGATAATAGCAAATGATCCAAAATTGATCAAAACACAAATTTAAGGGAATATAGAAAAGGATTAAAATCAAAAGGTGGAGAGTAGCAACTAGGGATTTTGGTCTTTATTGAAAATCAATTGGTTCAAAGGCAGTGCATAGAATTTATTTGTAACAATCGTTCATCTGGCTACATGTTTAGATGCAAGGTATAAGAATCTAATCTAGATAAGAGAATTGGAGTAATCCTAAGGCTGTGATCTGTCCACTTGAATGGTCACAGATCATCCTAGAGATTCCTCTACTTCAAGGATCTTAATTAGATCAAGTAAGCTATTGCAGATGTTGTAGATGCAAGGCTACAAGCTCAAGCATCCACTGGGAGATTCAATTCAGGGATATCAAATGCAAATAAAAGATCTTTAGATCAAAATCAACTTTATAAGCCATAATTACGGAATCAATATAACTTACAGTCCAATTGTGCTTATATCGACAATCTGTACAACATAGAATCCATTTACAAAGCCTTAACCCTCTCAATTTACAGCTCTCAACCTCACCCTAGCTACTGAAGGGGTATAGCCAACCATAGTTGGCGAAGGAGAGACTGGGGGAAGAGGAAAGAGGGAAGAAATTTTGAAGGGAAATGGAAATTCAAATTTGGCTATGATTCTCTCAATTTCTCGATGATTCTTCTCTAAACTCCTTGGGCTTTTATAGTCTTCCCCTTTGTCCTCAAATCTGTTTCAGCCAATTAGAGCTTAAGGGAATATTTCAGTTATTTCCAGTTGTTGATGTGGCTGATTTTTCTTCTAGAAGCTCTCCCTAATTGGTCCAAAATTGGTAAGTACATGTGATTAAGTTAGGGAGTTCCCATTTGCGCCCAGTTGTGTTCCAAAAATACCCCCAAGGGTCATTAACATGCCTTAGAACTCGTGCACAAAACTCTAAAGCAAGCAACTTAAGTGGCTGGAATTGAGAAGTTCCCAAATCGAGTGTCAAGAGGTTTAGGGAACCTCTCGACAGGTTCTGAGTCCACTTGATGTGTATTTCGACAGGTTGAGAGTGGCCTTCGATGGGTTCACTGACATCTCGACAAGTTCAGATAAGTTCTCGATAGGATTGACATGACTTCTCTCCTTCTGTCTGGGCTCCTTATATCCTCTCCACAGGTTATAGAAAATCCTGTCGACTTGTTATTTAGTCTTTAGGCATCCTCTCAACAGCTTGCAAGTTGTGCTCGATAGGTTGCTTTAACTTCGTGAGAATGAGCGCAGGTTTAGGTAAGTCCTCGACCGGATGACTTGCACTACTCGATAGGTTCAGGGAACCTCTTGACATGTATTTGGAACCTCGTGATCTCCCCTGCACCTCCAGGTAACTGTTGTGGCATCTCAGTGTGCTTGTTTTATTTGTTGGTGGTAAAAACAATTTAAAATTAAAGAAAGAGTAAAATAGGGGATGGAATCAGCACAACTGAGAAATCCTAGACCTGCAAGATACAGGGTCCATTTGTAGCAAGTTTTGATAAGTAAGAGTTTGTCCCACAGGGAAAGGTGATCTACAGCTCCAAAGGAGCCATCTCTAGTAGTCCCTCCAGATCTGACTACAGATCTGGTAGTCCTAAAAGGAGGGGAGTATCTCTTCACTTCTTTTTACCTTAGGAAACCTTAGATGGCTAGATTACCTAATTCCTAACCTAATTTAGTCTCTAAACACCTTCCTAACCTCTCCTTTCCCTATAAATAGAGAGGTACCCCCCCTTTAGAGACTTGAAAATTTTCTCAAATTAGAGATTAAGAAACCTCTCTCTCTCTCTCTCTCCTCTAGTTCCCATTTTCATACAAAGTCCAGAACTTTCAAACCTCATTTTAGATCATGCCTTCCATCCAAATCCTTTAGGTTAGGTGTGTGCTATCCCCTAGCCTTCCCTCTCTACCTCTTATCTTACAAGCCCTAAGAGTTAGAACCCCGATTCTCACCATACAAGCCATTGAAGCTCACCGAACAAAGCCTACACAAGGCTCCACAGTGGTACAACAAGCGCTCGAGAGCTCAGGCTCTCCCCTCTATTCCTCTACCTTCTCGGTTCTTCCTCCATCCTCTCATTTGTGTCATTACACAATCAAATTTTTGGTAGGAATGGAGGGGCACAAATAGGATTTTAATGCCCCTTAGGCATGAGGAAGGTTGTTTTGTTTCTTTTATGTTATTTTTGTTTTGGCCATAAGTAGAGATCATATTAAGCAGGTTGATTGGGTGACTAACACCTTCTCAATCGATAACCGAAGCCCTTACCCAAGAGCCTTTGGCATTGTCCAGATTCAGAGTCAATTTTTGGCACTTCGGTGCTCTTTAAATTTGATTTGGATTTCTTGAGATACCAAAAGCTCTGGGTGGCGACTCTTTAATTTCTTATGACTGCGCATCATCGCGACGGGATCGTCTCGATTCCCACGGTTGGAAAATCATGGTTATGCCTAGTAATGTCACTAAGCTCTTAGGGACCGATTGTCTTAAGGAACGGATATTTTTCCAACATAATGGGCTTCCGCTACTCTCCATGTTTTTCTTTTATCATTTGATGTTTGAGGTTCTCTTTGAATATGGAGGATCCAAAAGCGTTTGTCTTGGGCCTCTCCGAATATCTCTTTCTTTGGCATATGATCATTAGTGATCGGATACTAAAGAGGGACAACTGTAGACACCCAAATTTGGCCTAAGGCACGATCGACACATACTTCGAGAAAGATATCATTTCAAGCCTTCAAAAGCACTTCTCAAACCTTTAAAAATTAACCTAAAACCCATAAAAAGTCCAACCTGACCCATAGAACCCAAACTGAACCCATTGGACCCATACTAGACCTAACCCAAGACCTTGACCAGCCTATGGCCTTTCTGACAAAAATGGCCTATGCGTACATACTATGTACACATAGGCAATTTCTGGCAAAAATTGAACATGCGTAGATACTATGTACGTGTGGTCAAATTTCTGGCCTATGTGTACATAGTATGTTCGCATCGGCAATTTCTAACAGCAATTGGTCATGCGTACATACTATGTACGCATAGCCAATTTTGGCTTCACTTCAAAATTAAGCCCCAGGTCAAGCTCTGAACGTCTCAGTTTTTTGGAAAATCACTGTTCCTAAGCTATGCATACGTACTATGTACACATAGCTTAAAATCTTGATTTTTATGAAAAATGGCAGATTTTAAAATTGAGTTTTTACTTGTGGACCATCCCAGACATCGGGAAGTGTTGCTTTTGGGCTGTTATACCCCTCCCAACTTTTTAGTTTCACTCTTTTGACATCCAACCCATCACCCTTTCGTCTACCATTAAATCCAATTCCCTTCTCTCCAAACCCTCAAAACTTAGAAAACCTTAAATTCTAAATTACCTAATTGCTAACCCAATTAGAGTTTAAACACCCCTTTAATCACCTCTTCTTCTATAAATAGAGACCCCCCCTCTTTTTTAAGGACACTTTCTTAAAATCCTAAAGAAGAAACTCTACAAAAATATCCCTCCATCTTCCCCATTCCTCTTTTCCTAAGACTTAACCCTTAGCTCCCATCCCTCTCATACCATTACATTCCTAAATCCATCACTCCCAAGCCTTGAAACCGTAGCATAGTTCTCTCATACCCTCATTCCCCAAACATCTTTAAACTTCCCAAGCTTTAGCAAGGTTAGAACCTCTCCATAACTCATTTTCTTTTGAAAGCTCACCGGAGTTACCATTCACGCAAGGAACCTCTCATACCTTCATCTCCAGTGTGCTTGATTTATTGTGTGGTGAGAACAAATTAAAAATCAAAGTAAAATAAAAGATGAAAATAGCACAACTAAAATAATCCTAAGCCTGCAAGATACAGGGCTATAGTAGCAAGTTTTGGTAAGTAAGATTTTGTCCCATAGAGAAATTGATCTAGAACCCAAAATGGGCTATAATAGTAGGTCTCCAGATCTAGCTACAGATCTAACAATCCTAAAGAAAGAGAGTTGGGTGTAACAACTACACTAAATTACCTACTCCAATGAATCAAATCAGGCCATGACTACCATTGCAAACACTATGTTTGCCAGGCTACAAGCTCCCCAGATCTGCTTACAGATCTGACAGACTTTCATAGGAGTTTCAACCCATAAAATCCTATGTGTTTGTCACAGGCCATCAGCACAATGAGCTAATGCATAGGAAAAGCAACAGGTTAAATAAGGACTTAGATTCAGCTGATCATTGCTACAAAAGGCCTGCAATGACTCAGCCCCCCAAGTCTGCAATCACTACAGAGAAGCCAGATCTAACATCTGATAGTGGTCAAGTGAAACAAAGGGGAGCCTATTCCTGCAAAATCTCTCACTAGGCTACAAGCTCAAGTGCAGAGAAAAAGAATCCATCTCAAATCTGTGACCAAGATTTCCCTAGGGCTACAGTTTGTCCACTCTAATGGTCACAAGCTATCCACAGAGGCTCCCTTACCCACAAATGATGAGATAGAACATGTAAACTGTTGCTGCCACCATTCCAGGGCTACAAGCTCAAGCTTCCATGGGCCTTTCAATAAGCTCAAATCCTAAATGCATGCTATAGTCTGAACAAAACTATGGGCAAATAAGAAAATAACATATTAAGTAAGCATTTAAAGCATAAATTCCATTGATCTAATGTTACCAACAATGAAATCTCTTAAGGCAGCAACCTTGTGAATAGCTGCTCTTCACAAAAATCCTAATGTTTAAATGACCATTACAAAACTAAATAAAATTACACCTAATTGCTTACCAAAGATTTAGCTAGCAAGTGGGCTAAGAGAGAAGAATAAATGGAAAAAGAGGTGATCAAACCCTAACCCTAACCCTCATCTGCTTGAGCTCTCAACTGACAGAGGTTGAAGGAAAGAGTAATTGATGGTTTCTAAGTTACAAGCACAACTTATATACTTAGTCCTAATGTTGTCGCTGAGAGAAGAGTAAACCATAATTTTTCAAGCAGATGTGGCGCTTTTACAACCCTTAGATGTCTTGGGATGCATGCATCAGAATATGTGCCTCTGGGTGCGTGCCCTAGACTTGGGAAAATCCTTAAAAGGTCCTTGAGTTAAGATTGAGTAGTAGGGAGCTCGAGCTTCACGAGGCTGGCTCCTGCATATCACTTCTGTCACGCAGCTGCAGAGTGTTCTCGGAGTAGAGTTTGGCTTTGAATATTGTTGTCTCGCGTAGTAGAACTTTGGATGATCACGCAACTGCTTTAGCTTTAAATGCACTCGTGCAGTAAAGCTTCAGAAGTTTTCTTTCGCGAGGTACTCGTACAGATGCATTTCTATCTCGCTCAGTTCAGGGTTAAGCTTTTAAGCGTGCAAGAGGACTTCTGAGCATCTCTCTCTTCCAGAGCCACGCGAGAACTTCGTGAGGTCTTTACTGTTGTTCACGCCAATTGGTCTCGTGAGGTAATGCATGCAGCTGCATTAAGCCTTGATCCTCGCAAGAACTTTGCAAGCTGTATTTCTGGAGGCTTAGTGCGCGAGAGCTCCGCGAGTTTCTTCACATGTTGATTGCAGATGAAGTGCGCGACTGCTACGCGAGAGGCTGCTTTGTGATAACCCCTTCATTGAGCTGTGTTAAGCATTGATTTTTGCCACTTTCTATAACCTTAAACCTGGCTTTTGCTAGGACCTAAAGTGTTTAATAATTGTTCTTAGTGTTGTGTTGCAGCAAAGAGATAATTTTTTCCTTAGTGCAGTTTTCCATTAAAAAGGGCCATTTAGAGGAGTTTTGGAATCAACCAGCAGTTGAGGATGGAATGTCTTCAGCCCTAGGCACATGGGAGGGGTTTTTATGGTCACAGACAGCTGCTGCACCTTGCGGATTGGTGCTGAAACAGAAGCACACTTGAATTGCTTAGTAGCTGGGTTCAGCACCTGCTAAAAAGAAGTGCACTTGGCTTCAACTTCAGCAGCACTTTCTTGGACCTGACATGCCACAGCAGTGGATGCATCCCAACTACACAGCAGCTCCCATTCCTCTTGAACTGCAGCTATAAATCTAGACTTCAACAATTCCAAATGGACAACAAATTAAAACTCTAGCTGCATACTCCTTCAGATCATGTTGAAAAGTGCAGCTCATAGCAGCCCGACCCATTGTGCTGATCCATTATAACTTTAGTTCATGGCAAGCAGTTCAATGGCTTCTGCAAACCTCTCTAGTAGGTCTTACAACCCTTCAACACTTGCCGACTTGTGCAGCTTCCAAGCTGTGATCCTGTCGAACAGATCTTCACCTCTCCAGCCAACCTATCGAGATGTAGACCACAACTACAACCATCCTATTGAGAAGAGCAAGTGAAGTCTACAACCTGTCGACAACTTGCATGCAAAGATTCAGCTGCAAATCAGACCATAGAGCTTGTTGACCACTTAAATATCTAAATCTGTCAAGATGCCCAAGTTACAGCCTTCCTCTAACCTCTCAATGGGCCTTCAAGATTCTATCCAACCACCTCGACACCCTTGCTGCAATCCCATACATCTCGACCCCTGGTCTTGCACCCGTCATCTTCAACCTCACGACATGCACCCTACATCCAGCCAACATCTCGAACAGCAAGGTGCAGCACCCAATCCTCTCGACCATTGCATGTAAACCTGTCGAGGAGTGCAAATCCATGCAGCAGCCTTCAATCCTACCGAGCAGATGTGCTGGTTCCAAACCTCTCGACAAGCATCAACAGCTCTTGCACCTATCGACAGCTTCTCCATGCAAATCCTTCAGCCTCTCGAGTTCCTCAGCCATTGAACCTCTTCCCCAACCTGTCGACAAGTTCACTCCCCCTTCTTTCAACCTATCGATAAGTCAACTCAACCTGTCGAAGTTGTAGTTCTGTAGACAATTAATTGCACCTATCGACAAGTACTCTACACCTATCGAATGGTTTCAATGCATAATACACCAACCTGTCGAAAGCTTCAAACCCATCGAATTCTTGAGCTCCCAATCCTCACGGCTTGCACTCCCTTTCACCTCTCGAGCAGCAGCAAGTCCAAAACCACGAACCTCACGACAATAAACTTTTTTTGCATATCTATATATATATATATATATATATATATATATATATATATATGTGTGTGTGTGTGTGTGTGTGTGTGTGTGTGTGTGTCTGTTACCTGTTGCACGCCCAACTCCAATATATAAAGTGCAGTCCCCACCTTTCAATCCTGTCGAGAGGCATATGCCGCAGCCATAACGCCTTCAAATCTTGACGAGCTCTGCACTTCGTCTTCTCCAAAGCTGCAATAAAGATGCAGGATTAAATCTCCATCAGCTCATAGCCCTTCGAGCTGATCTAGCTTAAGGCCCATCAAATCCCAACCATCAAAACTGCTATGTAGCCATGGCATTGAGCATATTTCCAGCAGAGGGATGTTTTAGTAGCAGCAGGGGTATTTTGGGGGCAGCCAAGAAGAGGGTCAGTTCTATTTGGGACATGCCCAGCAGTTTGGGGTACCATTATTTGGGGAATGGTGCAGCTGAGTTTTTTTTTGGTGAGGACATTTTGGGAACTCCAAGGCATGGAAGTGGGCTGCACATGGGCAATTTATTTGCAGAAATTGGTGAAGGCTTCAGCAGAAAATATATTTGGCTAAACAAGGGCAATTTTGGGAACTCCAATACACAGGAAATTCAGCACATGGGTGTGAACTAATTTTTGGCGGGAATGCAAATAAGCTTCCGCTAGGCACAAACAAAATCAGATCCATATCTGCTCTCTGATTGGTTGGAATGCTTAAACAGTGATTAAGCATCAAATCCTCTCCTCCTATTGGCCAAAACCTCAAGCACATGGATCACTGCATTTGTATAAATAGAACCCCATGCTGTTGTAATTTCTCACCAAGGAAAGTAGGAATAAAGCAATAGCCTGAGTTCTCCTTACCTCATTTAGGTTTAGTTTTAGGTTTTATTTTCTCCTTTTCTCTTCCCCCTTCTGTCCCTAATCCAGCATGTTGGATTAGATCTAGATATGTAGTCCAGATCTGTTTTATAATTGTATTTTGAAGGCTTCAAAGCTTTGGGAATAGATTGATGTTGCAAAGATTACAGATTCGAGCACAGTAATTGTGGGTTTTAAAGGTGATTCCGATCTATATTTCACTTCTTCGTATTTGATTTCCCTAGTTTGGATACTCCTGTGGGCCAGCCAGAAATGGGGAGCTTGTAGCCTGGCATTCGCAGCATCTGTAATAGTTTTTTTGTTCTAATCGAGACCATTGGATTGGAAAAATCTCTGGGATGATCTGTTGCCATTCAAGTGGACAGATCATAGCCGTAGGATTGCTTTGATTCTTTAGCTATCATTAGATTAGAACAATCTCTGGGATAGTCTGTGACCATATAAGTGGACAGATCATAGCCTTAGGATTGCTTTGATCAATTGATGGAGATTGGATTCTTATACCATGTATCTGCCGGGGTTGAACTTGGGGAGCTTGTAGCCAAATGAAGGATTGTAGCAAATCAGATCTATACAATGCCTTTGATTCAATTGATTTATAATAAGAACCAGGTCATGGCTGCCTATTTCTTATCATTTGATCTTTTACCTTCCATCTTCCTCCATCTTTTAGATTTAATTTTAGATTTCTATTTTATAGATTAATTAGATCTAGTGACGCCCGAAAAGCTCTCTTTCTTCTTAGAATTACTAGATCTGTAGCCAAATTTGGAGGTCTACTATACACCTTCTAGGTTTAGATCACTACTCTTTGTGGGACAAACTCTTACTTATTAAAACTTGTTACAAGGACTGTATCTTGCAGGTTTAGGATATTTTAGATGTTATGAATCCATCATCTGTTTTACTTTATTTTTATTTTTGCTTTTATCATTACACAATAATCAGCACACTTGAAATTCCCCAACAAGTTTTTGGTGCCGTTGTCGGGGAGTTTTGATCAAGATAGTAGATCCGAGTTTTTCATTTTTTGTAGAACTGATTTTTTTTAGTTTTTATTGCTGATTCGTTTTTAAAATTTTAGAGTGCATTCCACTTGTTTGATTAAATGTCTGCTACCGTTTTTGTATAGAACACCTGTTTTGCTGCAGCAGAATTTCTGATTTTTCTGAGTTTTTATTTTCTGCCTTCTAGATGTTTGAATAAATGATGCTGTAGCCTTTTGCATTTTTGTAGCTGCCAAACGAGGAGCAAATGGATTATAGCAAGAGCAGATCAGCTTGAGTTTGCATCCCCTTCTCCTTTGCATTCATTTTCTATTTTTAAATTCTTTTGACCAGCAGTTATGTTGTGTTTGCTGTTTGTATAACTCAACAAAACCAAATAAAAAAATAGAAGAAAATGAAAATACAAATTAAAATTTCTTATTATTTTTCAGCAATAGTAAATAAGGGCTTTTGTTGAGCCCGAGCTGATCCAAAACAAACAAAAAAATAGAAAATTATAAAAACATAAAAATATCTTCAGATGGGTTATTTTTCTTTGTTTTTATTCATTTTTCCCATCTGGACCTGCTAAGATCATGGTTTTTCCTCTTGAGGAATCATGGAGGTTAATGAGCAATAGATCATATGTTATCCTGCTAATTTAATGGAGCTATTGATTTTAACTTCCTACAAGAATTTTCACCATTAAATGGAGCTCAGCTATATGAATCTTGTTTTTAATGTGTGGTCCCATGCTTCATTATCTAGAAATTCTTTTTGATTCATACACATCATCAACACAGGGGTCAGTCTTATGAATCTTGCTTTTCACTGTATGTTATTCCTGCTGATCATTTTTAAAATCACTTAGATTCATAAGTAGCTGATTGGCTCAGGCTTTTGGGGTTTTCTTTAGGCTTAGGGGATTTATGATTTGGTCTTCAGATTTTAGGAATTTTAGTTTAAATTCAGTTTTTAGATTGTTGATTTCTCTTTCTTAGGATAATGTGTCCTAGTTTTATTGATTTTATGCATTTTTTCTGTCATTATAGTTAGTTTCTAACTTTGTTTTCCTATTTTTCATCTACAACTCTATTTTTGTATCGATATTTTTCAGTTTTTATAGCTTTGTATTCAGTCCCTTACTTTGGCTTTACTATTTTTCTGTTATTAGCATTAGTTCCCTTTCATTTGCATAGCAGTTCTAGCTTTATTTTACTGATTTTTCTTTTTTATCAGTAATTTCCTTTATTTGTGTAGCATCTTTTCCATTTTCCTGCTCATATATTCAGTTTTGTTTTCTTTATTTTCTGCTGCACATAGCTGCAAATTTTTCTGCTTAGTTTTTCTTTCTTCTTTTACCCTACTGCCCTTAGTTTCTCATTGTGTAGAACATTGAGGACAATGTTCATCTTAGGTTTGGGGTTATGGTAGGTGTGCTAATGAAATGAGTTAATGCTAGTGCAGCTATGTTGAAAAAGTTTTTGAAAATAAAGTGATTTCCCACCTGATTTTTAGAAAAAGAGGAAATTAATTTTTTTAAAAAACTTAAATGAGCTGTAGTTTTAACATTTTTCATAAAGCAAATGTCAAGAATTTTCAAAAATTGATGTTTAGTGAACCTGAAATGAGAGAAAACTGTAAGGATACACCCCAAAAAATTTGATGGAAGGCCATACCCAGTGAGATTTGGGCCTGAAATTTTTTTTCTTTGAAGAGTGTCTTGGCAATTTTTCCACTCTAAGGACTGATTGGATCTAGTTTTGATCCCTAGAAGTTAGGCAAATCGAAGTTGAAACAGCTTGACAACATTCATGACATTGAAGACATGAGGTAAGGCCATCCCTTGGATAGTTTGAGCTTAAAATTTCCCACCTTTGAACTGCCCTTGATACACACCTTTTGAGCCCTAAAAATCCCAGTTTTCTTTGATGAAAATCAGAAAATTTAAACCCAAAACCTCAGCGACCTGATACAGCCTAACCCTCACTCTGAGATTTCAGAAGGTAGTGCTGATTTGATGGTTGATTGAGAAAGAAGAAAGCACATTTGGTGGTGTTGTGGCATTCCAGCCCATAAAAAGAAAAATGGAGAAAAGTACAAAAAGAAAGACATACAAAAAGAAAAGGAAAAACAGAAAATCAAAGAAAAGGAATGAGAAAGAGAAGTCATTTCATTGAAAGACTGAAAAGAGGATTAAAAACTGGCCACTTCAAATCTAAAAATTCAAGAAGTAGATGGAATTGTGCTGAAATGAAGAAGTTGTTGTCCAGATCACCTCCTTACCTTATTGATTTATCAATTTTGAATCCCATTTTACCCCTTCATTCTTTATCAACTTCACCCATAAGCCACATTACAACCCAATAAAATGTCCTTACTGATCTGAAATTAATTGAGCGGTCATGTGGAGACAAGGATTTGTTTGATCTATGGTGAAAAGAATTAGAAAATTTCATAAATTAGAACAATGCCTATGCTATGCTTGCAGTCCTATTTGAGGGCTGTAACTGCTCTTGAGCTATGAGAAATGATGCACCCTTCTACTTTTGTTGTGAGTGAACAGCCCTGATAAGCTTGGGTCTGAAATCTAATTTATTTGGGGCATTATCAAAAAAAAATTATTAAATTAAAGGTGAGCTCTGCATTAATTTTCAGGCACAATGCCTTGACATGAACTGATTGATGATGAAGGAATTACGACAAAATTTCAGGTTTTAAACTAATGATTTTTCTGCTGAAGTTCCTCTAGAATTGAATGCACATGGTGTGGAATTTATTTTATTTTTCTTAAACTCTGTTTTAGCATACTACATGAGTATTAACTGATTTTATTGGAGAAGTTTGGGGGTATGTTCACTGAAAACCCTCAGGAAACTCCACTCCTCCACTAGGGATCACCTAGGGGTTTAAAAGGTTTGGTGCATGTGCCAAATGCACCCGTGTTCCCTACGAAAGTGGCATTTAATTTCATAGGTTTGTTATTTTAAATTTCACTTTGCTCGAGGACTAGAAAAGGTTAGGTCTGGGGGTGTGTTAAGCACTGATTTTTGCCACTTTCTACACCCTTAAACTTGGCTTTTGTTAGGACCTAAAGTGTTTAAAAGGTTTGCACAGTGTTTAAGTTCCCTCACTTTAAGCATTGCTTAGGTGATGTTCATTATATTTATTGCTCACTTAGTTAAGACTGCTGCACTTAGGTTAACTAGATCATTGGCAATCCTTGCCATACCCTCAAACCTATGAGGAGCAGTGTCCTCACTGATTCAAAGATAAGAGGGCATGTGCAGCAGGGATCATACACAAAATTGACACTAAGTAAAGCAGATAAAAGCAGGAAACAAGGCACACACAAACAACTAAAACAAACTAACAGCTATAAAGACAGAAAGTAAAACATAACAAAATATAAGAAAAAGAAATTGTATTTATAAAACAAAAATTGGTACAGTGTAAGGAAAAAGAAACTACACAAAGTATATCCTAACTAAGTATAGGTGCATAGTTAATCATCCAAATCCTCTTCTACAGCAGGTGGATCTTACATTTCCTTGCCCTTTGCTTGCCTCAAAGTAGCAGCAGCAGACTATGACCTTTTGAAAGGCTTAAGCATCCTTCGATAGGTTCAATTTCAACATCTTCATTTCGATAGGTTCAGGGAGCCTTCGACAGGTTGGAATGGAGCATTTTAGTCCTTTCGTTAGGTTCTCCGATCTGTTCAATAGGTTCCTTTGACACTTCAGGCAAGTTTTCGACAGGATAGTTTCTTCTTTGCTTTCTTTGCTCGATAGGTTCTGAAATCCTATCGAACTCCTCAATCCATGCGACTTCATCCTTCTTCTGCCTTCGGATCCTATCAACCCCTTCTCCAACTGCACGAATTCTTTCCTTTTAATCCTCAGCTCCTATCGAAGTCTTCCGACATCCTCTCGATAGGATGTTATTGGCCCTATCTTCACTTCTTTCTCCTTATTTTGTTGCTGGGTCTGCATGGTGCTAAGAGATGACTTCTTTGTGGGCATTCTTACAAAATGCACTCAACAGAGGCTTATTGCTGTGCTCACAGGTCCATGAAAGGTAAGGTTAAAGGGTGCAAAGTGGCATTTTTCACCACTTAACACACCCCCAAACCTAAGCTTTGCTAGTCCCTAAGCAAAGGAGAATTCAGAGAAAAATAAAATGCCACTTTTGTAAGGAGCACGGATGCATTTAGCATATGCACCAACCCTTTTAAACCCCTAGGTGATCCCTAGTGGAGGAGTGAAGTCTCCTGAGGGTTTTCAGTGAAGGTACCCACAAACTTCTCCAATACAACTTAGTTAATACTCATGCAACATGTTAAAACAGAGTTTAAGTGAAATAAAATAAATTTCACACCATGTCCATTCAATTCCAGAGGATTTTCAGCAGAAAAATCACCAATTCAAAACCTAAAATTCTGTTGTAATCCCTTCATTCTCAATCAGTTCATGTCAAGGCATTGGGCTTAAAACTTTGATGCAGAGCTCCCCTTTAATTCAAGAATTTTGTTCCTGTACCACCCCAAATCATACTGGGGCTGTTCACTCATAACAAAAATCGAAGGGTGCATCATTTCACACAGCTCAAGAGCAGTTGCAGCCCTCAAATAAGACTGCAAGCAGGAGCATAGGCATTACTTTAATTCCTGAAATTTCTAACTCTTTTCGCCATAGGTTAAGCAAATTCTCATCTCCACATGACGGCTCAATCCATTTCAGATCAGTAGGGTCTTTTTATTGGGTTATAATGTGGCTTATGGGTGAAATTTATAAAAGAAATAACAGGGAAAAATAGGATTCAAAATTGAGAAATCAGTAAGGATAAGGAGGTGTCTACACAATACCTCCTTCATTTCAGCATAATTCCATCTACTTCTTAAATTTTCAGATTTGAAGTGATCAGTTTCTAATCCTCTTTTCAGTTTTTCAATGAAATGACTTCTCTTTCTCAACCTTTTATTTTTCTTTTCTATTTTTTTTTTAGTTTTTTTTTTTTTTTTCTTTTTATATAGGCTGGAATGCCACAATGCCACCAACTATGTTTTTCTCCTCTTGTACCCACTTTTCAAACCAGCTCTACCTTCTTCCATTCCTTTACCTTTACGTTCTGAAATCTCAGAGTGAGGTCTGGCTGCATTAGGTAAAAGAGTTTTGGGTTTGCATTTCTAGTTCCTATTAAGGAAAAATTGTGATTTCAAGGCTCAAATGGTGTGTATCATGGGCAGTTCAAAGGTGGGACATTTTAGGCTCAAACTGTCCAAGGGATGGCCTTACTTCATGTCTTCAATGTCATGAATGTTGTCAAGCTGTTTCAACTTGGAATTGCCTAACTTCTTGTGATTTGAATGAGATCCCATCAGTCCTTAGAGCAGAAGAAATTGCCCAGACACTCTTCAAAGGAATTAAAAATTTTCAGGCTCAAATCTCACTGGGTATGGTCTTCCATCACAGTTTCTGGGGGTATCCTCACAGTTTCTGGGGGGTATCCTCACAGTTTCCTCTCATTTCAGGTTCACTAGTCATCAATTTTTTTGAAAATTCTTGACATTTGATTCATGAAAAATGTTAAAACTACAGCTCATTTCAGTTTTGAAAAGTTTTTAATTTCCTCTTTTCCAAAAAAAATAAGGTGGGAAATCACTTTATTGTCAAAAACTTTTTCAACATAGCTGCACAAAGCATTAACTTATTTCATTGGCACACCTGCCATACCCCCAAACCTAAACTAAACAGTGTCCTCACTATTTTGAGAAAATGCAATCAAGGGAGAGACAGGGTAAAAAGATATCTATAGCATAACACAACAAAAATGTCAAATATATACAAGAGACAAGTGAAGAAGAAAAAAAAAAACCTGAAATGGCCACATTTATATACAGCTTGGTGCCAGCTACCGCTTAGATGCAGGGTCTTTTCCCTTGGATTTGGATTTCTTAGGTTGTTTAGTGCGTGCCTCCTCAGACTGGGCAGCAGGCTTTTTTCCTTTAGGATCAATCGCAGGCGCAGGATCAGAATCTGAATCGAAAGGGAGAAGGGGCATGGGGTTCAGTCCTAGAGCCGTAGCAACCTTTCTTCTTTCATCCCTAGTGAGTAGGGTGCCATGGGAGTTAGAATGAGGGGAAGAGGCGTAGCAGGAGGTGTTGTAGCAAGAGGGGTAGGCTCAAAGGGTTGAGACAACAATGACGCGACCTTTTTCTCCAAAATATCAATCTTCTTGGCAGCATAGAGGAGGTTAGCATCTGAGAGCTCCTTGGTGTCCTTGATGATCTCCTGAGCATTGGCTAGCTTTTTCTTGAGGAGCTCAGAATTCTTCTTCTCATATTTGGAAATGAGACTCTCAGCTGCTGCCAGTTGTTTTGCTGACTCATATCGAACCAGGATTTCAGACCATCCTTGAGAGATATCGCGGAGCTGGATTCGGTGTTCTAATTCGATGTTGGCAATCCGCTCCTCATAAGGAGCCTCAAGGGAAGCTCGAAGTGCAGCCATACCTCTTAAGACATCCCTGTGGATGGAAGGGTTGTCCCTCATTGCGTACAGGAGGGTGAGGTAGGGGGGTATGTACGTGGATTTGCGAAGGACAAGAGGCAAAGATAAGGGTGGAGTGGATGAAGAGGAGGGGGTGGAAAGAACCAGATCCTCACATGGATCAGTTTGGGTGGAGGCATCCTGGAAAATAGGGGGGAGGAAAAGGGGAAATGGGTGGTGGGTATCTCAAGAATCGTAAACAAAGGTGGGGATGAAGGTATACAAAATGAGGGGACAGTGGGGGTAAAGATGGAGCTGCTAACTCCACAAAATGGATATCAGTAGGGATGGGGGAGGGCATAGGTGAAAAGGGAGGAGAGAAATGGAAATGTGAGGGATCAGGGGAGGGAGGAGAAGTGGGAAAAGGTTGGGAGACTAAAGTGGGGGGAGTGAGGGTGGATTGAATTGATTGAAGACATGAGCTCATGAGGGCCTGGTGGTCAGTGTTAGTGGCTACTTAGGCCTGAATGGTTTGAAGGAGGGAGAGGATTTGGGTGAAAGTATCAGGCAGGATGGAAGTAGAGGGTATGGGTGAATGAATGGGATGGAAAGGAGACGACGGGGCATGGGTAAAATGAGGAGGAGTGGTGTGGGGGAAGTCGGGAAGTGGGGTGTACTCATGAGCAACATCCTCCACAATTGAAGAAATGAGGGCAGAGAAATCAATAGAAGTGAACTGGTCCAAACCCTGTGTATGTATAGGAAGTGGTGGAGGGGGAAAATCAGGAAGGGGTTGGAGGGAGGGTGGGGAAGACATGGTGGGGATAGGCTCAGAGAAGGTGGGGAGTTCTAGGATCCCAGGTGTAGGTTATGGTGTAGGTAGGGTGGATGAAAAAGTAGGTGATGTAGGAGGAATGGTGGATGGGTGAATGTCAGCAGCATGATCTGCCGCTGAGGTAGTGGGCATCTCCTTCTCTGCCTCAACCGGCTTGGCCTTTTGAATTAGGGTTAAACTTATAGACCATGCCCTCTTTCCAAAAACCTTCTGAGCCATTTTCTCCACTGGGTCAGCCTCCTTGATCCTATACTTTCCAGCTTTGAGCAGACAGGTGATGAGTTTGCTGAAGGGTAGGTCTCCTCCCTTAGCAAAAGCCTGTCTTTTAAGCACCTTGTCATTTATGTTCACCATAGTTTCAAAGATCAGCTTAGGTGCATTTACGAACTGCCCCTTGGAATAATAAAATAAAGCATCCACTAATGGGGACCTTCTCTCCTGCAAATTTCCTGTAACATAGACATTTTTCCTTAAGATGGTATCCATGAATCTGAGGCTAGGATGGAGGTCTCTTCTCATCAAGGATTCTCTAAAACCCACAATCCAATTGGTTAGTTGCTTGGCCATATCCTTAAATGTAGCTCCAACAGGTGCTCCCTCAGCACGGTTGGAGTCAAATTGGTATGGGACCCCCAACGCCATCCCTATGTCTCTGTTATCGATAGTCAGTTTCCAATCATCAATCAAAATTTCTAATACATCATCAGTCCCCTATGCCACCTTCTTCTTCAGATTTTGGTACCATAACTTCACCAGCTTGGGATACATTGATTCATTCAATGGCGACAGTAGGGGCAACAAGCCTTCTTTCTTCAAATAGCTCAGTGTTTCCTGGCACTCTCCACTGTTGGCAAAATATGCCAGATCAAATTGGGTCTCAAGGACAAGGTTTAACTTGTCAACAAATTCATTGGGGGTGGTTAGTATAGCCGAAAACTCGACAGCAATGGGCCTGTTAGGGGTAGCTCTCTCTAAGGGTGTTTCTACCACAGGTTCCTGAATTTCAACAGCTTTGGCTTTTTTAGCTTTAGGACTCTTTTTGGGTATCCCCTCAGCGATCTTCCTCTTTACAGGTGGCTTGGTAGCAAGTAGCGCTTTCTTAGAGGATTTAGGGGTGGATGCAGTTGATTTCCGGCGTATGCTGGCTAGCATTCCTCAGGCTCATCCATTGTAATCTCAGGGAGTAATTTCTCACCAACTTGGAATGACAAAACTTAGAAAGACAATAGAGTGATGGTAGGAAGGCAACTCACCTCCAGGTACCTAGGGTTTCACAAAGCTAGCGATGCACCTCTCCAATTTCTCTAAAATCAGGGGCAAAATGCTCCTCTACGCAAGCTGAATGTATTGACAAGATGGCACACTAAACAACAGAAGATGTGAGGATTTAGTAGAGAAAGAGGGAGGTGAAAAATGAGGAAGAGAGCTAGGGTTTTTCATAGGGTAAGGAGTGAAGCACAAATGACCTATCGACAGGTATATATAAGTGAAAATGCGATTTCGATAGGATGAATGGAATGATCCTAATAGGTTGATGCGTCCTATCGAAAGCTTAGACATCAAAGCTTTCAAAAGGGATGATTTTTAAGGATTTCAATAGGTAAGACCATCCTATCGATAGGCTTAAATGGTAGAGACAACATCGTTTCGATAGGTGCCTGATATGTACTTAGCACCTATCGAAATCTTTGTTTACCATTATTTAACCTGTCGAGCAGATGGTTTTACCTGTC
This sequence comes from Chloranthus sessilifolius, assembly GCA_021018995.1. Lineage (NCBI taxonomy): Eukaryota > Viridiplantae > Streptophyta > Magnoliopsida > Chloranthales > Chloranthaceae > Chloranthus > Chloranthus sessilifolius. Next base: position 50,437,187 of record CM037596.1, read on the forward strand.
GTAACATCCAATTCCTATTGAAACCATTAGATATCCTGTCGAAATCACCATGAAACCTAATGAAATGTCGATTAGGCCTATCGAAGGCTCCAAAACCCAGATAAAGATGCCTTTCTGGGCACCCTTAGCTTCAGCACATATCAGGCTCTATTGCTGTGCATCCCTATGATTGGATTCTTATGTGGATGAGCTACCCTTATCTTAGAGCAGCTGGAAAATTTGAAAAGATGACCCACTAGAGATGCAAAGTAAAAAGAAATCTAAAACAGAAGCAAAATATGGTGCATATGATACATACTCAACTGCAGGTGCTAATCTGGAGGATCTGGAAGGTTAACGGCCTCCCCATGTTCCTTAAACTTTTCAACCTTCTTGGATCCATTCCTCAACAATTGTTCAACCCCTGGTTGCAATTTTGTCTCTATAGGCCACTCATTGTTCTGCAGCTGTTGTTGAGGATTCCCATGTAGAGCCTCCTCTAGCCCTGTAATGGAAAAATAGGTTTCATCAAAAGGGGGTTGAGAGCTGGTTCTGTACACATGCAGTTTTACTTTCATATTGCCAAAGGAGACCTCCATGATTCCAGATCTGCATTGAATGCAGGCATTGGCAGTGGCCAAGAAGGGCCTGCCCAGAATCACAGGGATGGAGGAAATACCTTTGCTTGGCTCCATATCTAACACCACACAAAGTCAGCAAGGTAAAAAAACTTGTCAACTCCGACCAGGACATCCTCAATGACTCCCACAGGCTTCCTTTCGAACCTGTCAGCCAGTTACAGAACCACAGGTGTGGGTTTCAAGTCTCCCAGGGCCAATTTTTCAGACTGCATAGGGCAGCAAGTTCACATTGGCTCCTAATTCCAATAGGGCCTTCTCAATTTTATGAACCCCAATGATGCAGGGGATAGTAGGCACTCCAGGGTCTTGAAGTTTGGTGGGGGTTGCAATGGACAGAATGTGTTTTACCTTCTATGCTGAAAAGACTTTCTTGGACAAGTATGTCCTAGACTGTCTTTTATGGGTGCATAACTCCTTCAGAAATTTGGCGTAGGCTGGGACTTCTTTGATGGCATCCAGTAAAGGCAGATTAATCTTTACTTGTTTGAAAGTCTCCATCATTTCCTTAATTTTTCCCTGCCCTTTGTCAAAAGGGGAGGGTCCTTGCAATGCCTTGGGAAATGGCAAGTGTGGGGGTGTTCCCTCACTTGCAGCCTTAGCCAATGGGGCTTCTTTCTTTTTGATTTTTTCTTTTCCTTGAGGATCCATATCATCCTCTTTATTGACACTGGGTTGTTCCTGCAGGTCCACCACAGGTGGCCTTTGTTGTATTCTTAGAAAACTCATTCCATTTTCTTCATTCAAACTTCTCACAGGTTCACAACCTACTTGATTGTTCACTAGCCTACCACTCTCAAGGTTGTCACAGATTTGGCTTCCTCATAGGTGGTGGAAACTTCACCCACTACAAACTGTCTCTGTGGATTGTCCTGTGGTTGGCTAGGTAACCTTCCTCCTCTCCTAGTCAGAGTATCAGACAACTGACCAAGCTGGTGCTCTATCTTTTTGATGCTCTGGTTGTGAGAGTGCACAGTTTTGGTTAAGGTGTTCAAGTTCTGTAATGAAGATAGAACTTGTTCCTCAAAAGATGGTGTTCTCACAGCTGAAGTAGGTGTAGCTTGTTGCACAGGAGGAGCTGCAGGTTGGTCCATGGTTTGCTGATATTGAGGTCTTGGGGCATAACCTTCTCGATAGGGCTGAGCATTTCTGTAGGGCATGGGCTGCTGCTGCTGTTGGCTGGGGTATCCATCTTGTCTCCACCTCAAATTGGGGTGATTTCTCCATTGATACCCAGCAGCAGGCTGCTGCCCATAGGCTTGAGTTGCAGCCACATGTTCTGTTATGAAATCAAGAAATTGGGCAGCTGATGGGCATTCATCTTGGGAGTGAGCAGGGGACTGACATATAGCACTTGCCTCCTCCACTCTAGCAGCCACAGGTGACTGCATTGCTCCCACCAGTCTATCAAATTTCAGAGTTAAGCTGTCCACTTTCCTTTCCAACTCACTTGGCACACTCACTTCATATATCTTTCCTCTTGAGGTGTTCTCTTTCATCAATTTAGAAGGGTCTAGATCTCTTGCTTTGCATAGAGTTTTCACTGATGATGTCAAAGAGCTCCCATGCCTCCTTAACAGTTTTATGGAGATAGGTGCCACCACAAGAGGCATCTATCATATCTCTGTTTTTAGCATCAATTCCCTGGTAAAAGCTTTGAACCAATTGCCATTCAGGGATTTGATGGTGGGGGCATTTCTTGAGGAGTTCTTTAAATCTCTCCCTGGATTGATAAAAGTCTTCAGTTGGATCTTGGGTAAAAGAGATGATACCCTTTCTCAACTGACTAGTCTTTGACATAGGAAAGAATTTGGCTAAAAACTGACATTGGAGATCACTCCAGGACTGTATACTGTTAGGTGAAAGCAGAGATAACCAGGTCCTGGCTCTGTCCTTTAATGAAAAAGGAAAGAGCCTCATCCTAGTTGCCTCCTCCCCGAAACCTGTGATGTTGAAGGTAGTGCACAGTCCTAACAATTCATCTATATGCTTATAGGGGTCCTCCTTGGTCAAGCCATGAAATGAGGGCAACATTTGAATGATGGACGATTTGATCTCATAGTTTCCTTGAGCAGCAAGGAACTGAATGTAAAAGGGGGAATTGTAGACCCCGGGTGCATTGAATTCCTTGAGAGTTCGAGGCTGCTGCGGTCACCCATTTCAACAGATTCAATATCAACAGCTGTGGATGTAGTTGGTCTGGTTCTGAGAAGCCTTTCAACCTCCAGATTTAGTGAAATAATCTGAGGTTGCAGAGTTCTCCTACCAAACATACAACACTCACAACTGAATGCAGAGTAAATCCTCACACAACAAATAGCAACAACACAGTTTATTAACTAATCTAAAAATCAGCAGATCTGAAAATAAACAGGGGAAAAGGGATGCAATCTATAGAGCAGCCTTCAGCACAGCTCTCCTCTCAATCTGTACTCAGATCTGGTGAAATGGACACAAAAAATACTGAAAAATAGCAAAACTCACACTACGTCAAAATGAGGAAAAAACCACTCTAACCAGCATAAAATAAACCGCTGCTTAACGTAGTGGTGCAACTTACCACTGCCTAAAATAGTAGTTTTTGAAGTTAAAAACATTGTGATGTGCAAATCGCGTGCAAATCTATCGGGCCGACCTATAAGAACCCCTAATTCGAAAGCTATATACCTCTTTTCTCTCCGCCCCCCTCTTCGTCTCCCTAGCCTCTCTCACCTCTTCGCCTCCTCCCCTCGCTCGCTCTCTCTCCCTCTTCGAAACCCTAGCCTCCATCTCCTTTTCTTGGTTTTTTATCCATTCAACCTCATTTCTAAGAACCTACAACTATGGATCTTCTCTCGCCCCTCTCATCCCTCTCAAGCCACTTGCCAAAATCAGTGATTGGGGGTGAAAATCATAGGCGATGGCGATGGCATTTTTCATCCTAATCAGAGGCGATGGCAACGGCACACATTAGACCTCGTCATCCGACCTCTGTGATTCCATATCTCTCCAAAATTTCACCCAATTTTGACCTTCATCAGTTCGTTAATGGCAGATTCGAGTGAAACGAAAGAGATTTAGACGTTTTCAGAGTCAAATTGCATATAAAAAAGGTAGATCTTTGAACTTTTTTGATTTGATCTGCAATCTCGATTTCTATCTACCAAATAGTAAAACTAGGGTTCCAAATCTGAATTTCCACCGGCCAATTTGTTATTTCAGAATTCTTCTTATAAGAAACGATAGAGAGTGTAGGGATCGGCTCAACAGATTTCTCTCTCCTCTCTTTGTGCGCAGAACCAGTAGAAAAGGTATTTTAGCTCTTGAAGAAACTATAGAAATGTATCTATAAAATAAATAATATCTTATTAGTTTCTTCTTTTTTATACTGATTTCTTGTTCGATTTATGTGAAGATCATTGCTTGAAACCCTAGATTTAATGCATTATTACCGTAACTATAAATCATTTGATTAAAAATTATTAAATGTACGGATAAAACCATATCTAGAAGGTGCACCATGGCGCAACCTTGAAATCCCTGCTTCAATCCCAGCTTATTTAAAAAAAGAGAGATTTTTTTTAATCTTTTCCCTTGTTTTTTCTTTTTTAATCTTTTCTCCCTATGTTAAGGGTGCCTTTTTTTTTCCCCTGTTGATAAGAATTAATGATAATGCAACTCTTCTACTTGGAGGGTGGTGTCTCGCTCCTAAGAAAAGTACCCTCTTTCCAGTGGGGCTGGTCGTTTGATCCGTTTTCTGGCAATATACTTGTTCCCAAGCTAAGTAGTTGTCTTCTCCTGCATGTATAACTACCCAAATCTTGATGCAGTTTTGAATCCCTCCTAGGGATCTCACGTGATAAAATACATGTTATGTTATAACACATAACTAGTCTCGTAAATATTATAACATTAAGGTGAGCAAATTTGTGCTTAGGTCATTCCTCGCTCCTCAGATCAGCTTACGACAAAACATTTGCCAGGAAATATTGTTCATTTTCACTCCATCTCAGGTTATACTCTAAAATCTAGGCAGAAAAATGACGATATTTTACTAGGGAAGCCTGTCTAGCTAATGCTAAGGGGGACTACTACTAACTTGGGATGAGAAGAGCACTCCTGCACACTTAGGAGATCTCTTTCTCTGTCTCAATAAGTCCAGTGTATGGTTTTTTTTATATATAAAGGAAAGGATCTTGATTCTTCTGCAATATATCCAATCCCTCCTTTCTTCTTGAACTTCTTATATTTTTCATCCCCTTTCCATGATAATATCTTCATCCCCTTACTTTCCATGATAATATCTTCATTAAACTATTTTTTGAGAAGCCTCCCTACCTCTGATAGAGGTCCCAACGGTCTTATCATAATCAACAATTGATCTCAACTTCAACAGCTCCATCCTCATTTTTTTATTTGGGACTTTACTGCTAATGCTATTTTGGTTTTCGTTTTCCATATAGTACAATAGTTCTGTCAATTTGGCTTCACAAGCCTCGTAATTCAATCCTAAACATTTGTTAAAAAGGATCATTCAGATGTTACCCAACCATTATGTTCATCAGGCTCTTTTGAGGTCTTGAATATTTGTGAGCTAGATACACTCTTAGAGATCCCATCCTTCGTTTTACATGTTCTGACAGTGCACCCCTGAGACCAAACTGTAAATCACTTGCAGTTGCTTGAAATCTCATTCAAATGGGATGAGGCAGATCTAGCAAGGATAAAATGTGCAGCCAAATTAGTTATATGGTTCCTGACCTCTTTCAGCTCATGTTTTGATTTTCTAATCTCCTAGGGAATATTACACAGGCATTTTCTTAGATTCGCTAGGATTACCAGCTAGCTAACGCCTTGTATTCTTTAAAGAGCAGAGCTTCGGTCCTTTGCTATGGCCCAATCCATCGCCAACAAAGGGATCTCCAAGAGAGGTGGAATTATCATAACAATAAGGATTATGATTTTCTGATTTAGTGAGCTTTGAGCACCATTGCCAATAGACCCAATATTATATTCTGCAATGAGTGAATCAGGGACCCAGGAGCTTTGAGCACCATTGCCCAATAGGCCCAATATTTTATTTATCCTTATATAAAATAATAAACTTAGATTCAATTCGAAGGTATGTAGAAAAATAAGACTAATCATGAAAACTTTCAGTGCATTTTACCAATTCAAAAGGTTTTATTAAAACACAACTTCACGAATTGTGTGGCTCTTGGGACTTACGAAAGTAAAATATATGTAAAGCCCAAAGTTCGGGTAGGTGTCTGCTCGAATTGAGCTATCAATTGCTGCCTTCGTGAAAATGATCAACAAGTGCTCAAGAGGAAAATGATCAAGCATGGATTCACATCCTTGAGAAACATGTCATCTAGGCTACCAACAGGAGTCATGGGATCCCCGGAACTGAACTCTTGAACATTAAACAAAATGCAGAAACAGATATTTAGAGGGCAGAGTATCATGAAGGGTCCACAATATCACAACGGACGATGCATTATCAAATGTCTTCTAATGTCTTCCAATGCCTTTCTTTTCTCCTTGTTGTATTTTTTTATTCTTGTTGAAATACTTAGATCCCCAGATCACCTATTCTTATTGTTTCTGTGTTTGTTTGCCTCTTACATTAAATTTATATTTTCAATATACACTGCTTTCAGTGTTATAATGGCTAATGGAGTTGTAACATCTATGAAGGTACACTTTTGTCCCATTGTATGAAAACTTCCAAATTCTGAGGCGATTAGATCACCAAATTATTTAGGATCCCTAAATCAGTTGTTTTAATATTATGACGAATGCTTCGATTAATTAGTTTGTTTTCTCAAGTTTTATCTAGTTCTCGTTACATTCTTACTTCACATACTTTTTTCTTCATTGCAGTTCAAAAATAATTTTGTTAGTTGCATATGATGGGTTCTCATCATATTGTTTATGCAAGCGACTTAATTTTTCTTGGACCTGACCTCCCATATGTGCTTTGTAGGGACCTGACCTCCCATATGATGTATAAGTGTATTACTCTTCTTCATAGATACCTTTTACGTAACAGAATTTTGTTTTTGAATGGTTATGTTGTTCACTTTCTCATATAAACATTCTAATGGGACCTCCTCACCTGTTGATAGATTTTCGGATGATGAAGATGATTGCCCTGCAGATACGTCATCTTCTAAGGTAGGGAATCGATTAGGTCATAATATCTGCTCCTTTTAATTTACATGATCAAATGTTGTTCTGTTGCCTCACTGAATATGCCTATTTATTCTTTTCTCTTTATCATTTTGTTTATTCAAGATCTTCCTTCTAAGAAACTGAGACCTTTTTCTAAAGGGTTTTCATGGTTATATAGGTTATGCATGGACTTGCAGGAAACATCGGAGGCATTATAGATCTTTTTGCCGGAATGGAAATACAATTTCTGTGAGTGCCAGTTAGACAATTTTTTGATTCATTTCATTAATTTTTGGCATTATATGCTTTCAGAGTAAATGGTGTAATATAGCTGGCATTAAGTACCTACCCCAGTAATCAATTCATCAAAATAGGATTTATAGGCCATAAGTCCATGACCTCTTATTAACAAATCAAGGCATGACTGCTCTAATTTTAGGCTATGAGGGAACTGTATTTGAGTAATCAATTCATCAAAATTGTAGCTCATATATTGAACCGAAGTGAGCTTAAAAATCAAACCTGGGGATCTGAACTATCTATGCACTGTAAATGAATTGTTCATAATTTTTTAACAGTCAATGCTAAAGTACACCAATCAGATGTTTTGAATCCTTTAATAGTTGTGGTTTAAATTAATCAAAGATGTGTGCTGTATGGCCTAAAAGGGCATCGCTCCAATGAAAAAGCCATCTAAGACATCTGATTTGAAGGCCAAGATCTAGAGATCTTTGGAGCAAAAAATTAGCACGAAGTCAACCATCGAATCAGATGATGCCCATTGACTTCATTGAATCATATGGTAGATGTGGAGTTTGGGGCCAATCTTTAGATGGCCTTCAAATCAAACGGCTTATATGGTGTTTTCAGAGGGCACAAGTCCCCTGAGATACCGAGTCTTTCTTCTAAATTGTGTACTTGGGCCAATTTTATGTGTGCAAGGAATGGCTCCCTTTTATTTTATAGAGATGGATAAACGAGGAATCTATTCATTTCCTTAGAATAACTCATCCTCTCCTTAATTCTAAAACTTTGTTTAGTCATTCATGCATATTTGGACAGAGTTTTATTTTTTTAAAACCACAGGCTGGAGAGAGAGTAAGAGAGTTATTTTAGGGTGAGTGAGATATAAGAGTAGGTCTGGGCCTGAGGTTATTGGTCGTTTGGGTGAGCAGGGGCAGGGGCGGTTCGCATGAACCGAATCGGTGAGTTTCTGTTTCACAAACCGGTTTTAGCGTCAATTTTCAGGTTTTGGCTCGGTATTTTGGTCTTGCCATCATTTTTTTTGTCAGTTTTTTATTAGTTTTCACTTCCTACTCAACTGGCTTTCGGCATCAAAAACTTAAACCGAACCGATACAAAATCGGTTTGGTTTCAATCAGTTTCAGGTCTATTTTTTTCTCTGCCGTTCGATTTTTCGAATTTTTTTCCATCTCTGGTCCTCTTATCACAGCCTTCACAGATTGTGGTATGACCATCAACTTTTACGCCATGTGGCACACATGTTTAATCAACCCAAAAAATTCAACCAACAGCCCATCGTGGCACATGTCTAGGCAAAAAAACATCTATTAGGGGATTCTAAACATCTGATTGGTGCACTATAATTTTGATGATTAGACAACTTCTAATCCCTCATGTTATTTATGCCCGACCTTTAAGAGGGTATATGATTTTTCTTGGGGTACATCATTCTCATTTTTGTACATTGTACTATCTCCTAATCTCCATCTTAACAATCTGGTGCCTTTTCAGATCTCTTGATATTGCCATTTTTTTAAAATTCGTTAAAACGTAAAATCGCGATTTTTTTAAAATTACAACTATTTTTTTTTTTAAATGCATTGTCAACGTGTTTCCAACGTTTCATGGAAAAAAATGCGAAACGAGTTTTTTCAATAAAACGGAGATTTTAGTAACTATGAAAATAACAAAAATATATGTTAGATGCTTGTGATTGGGGTCTACCACATACTCAATCGCAGCATATACATAATAAGTAGCTTCATTTTTTCCATCATATTAGCTTTGATACTTAAGAGCTCTATGAATTAGTCCATTCGGACTCTGCTATTCCAAAATTTATCTCTTAATTTCATTCCAAAATTGTACGTGCACACGAGTGCGTGATGGATGGCTTTGATCGTTTTGCACAAGGGCATCTAATTACTCTATTCTCAGCTACTAATTACTGCGGTATGCTTTTTTCTCAATCCTTTACGCCCATCTTGTTTGTTGATTCTACCTTCTAATTCTGGTGGCTTATTGTTTACAGGTACTGCAAACAATGCAGGGGCAATCTTAGTCTTGGGGAGAGACCTTGTGGTTGTTCCAAAAGCTCATTCATCCCTTACCACCTGCCATTACGTCTCCAGAAACATCTCCGGAATCTCATATTGAAGACACATGGATGCAGGTATATTAACCACTTCACTCCACTATTATTATTATTTATTAATGATGCTTGTGCGTCATATAGCCGATGCATATTTTCTTGGTCCGACTGAATCATTGGTTGGTTTCGTGTGAGATTAGGAGCTGAATGCCAACAGACCGCCGACACCAATCCGAGGTTGTCCCCAAGTTGCAAACGATCGAGGTTCTCTTGCTTGGATTTAACCCATGGCTATCTCTGACTGATTCATCCCTTATGGATACATATTTTCATTCAACCTCCCCTACGCCCGAGACCTATGCTACCTGCTCGATATCTGGTGATTTTCTTTCAAAGTAGGTAGGCCCAAAGAATTCAGTATATGCTGGGCTTGGGCCCAGGCCACAGGTTCCAACAGGGCTGAGGAAAGAGATGAAGACTGCTCAGCCATTGAAGTGGGCTGTTTCAGGGACTGCTGATGTCCAGAAAACTGGGGCAGAACAGAGATTAAAAGAGGACAGAATTAAGATATAAAAAGGGGCAGAACTAGGGAAATAAAATAAGCGAGTCTCGATGGGATAACTGAAGTGATCATGTGAGACCCTGCTACGTCGAGATTGAAAGTTTGGAGATCGTTAACTCGATGTCATGTGATCACTTAACTCGGTTAAGTGATCACATGAATCACAGGTACCGAGATTACACCTCGGTGATCCTCATATATATTTAATTTCTTTGTTTAAGATTGTGGGTCGCAGGTCATAAAGAATAGGAGATATTACTTTATTTATTTCTTTACTTTCTTTGTTTCTTAGTGTCCATGTTCCAGTAAAACTCTTTACTGAGAAGTTTGACTTTTTTTCTATCTAGGATTAGTACCAGCCAAGACTTCAATACATCGTTTTTTATTTCGCAAGACAGATTCAGATTGAGAAATCGAAAGAATAATTTTCTTTCTCACATGCTCTTCAGCCTAACATTGAGATCTTCATCTCAGCCATTGAAACTCTCGAGTTTCTGTAGAAGTCTGAATTCAGGATCTCTGGAAAACTGCTGCTATTATTTTCATCCTTGCTATATTCTGCTGGTAATCAATATATTGTTGAACTGCTGTTGATCCTTCTCTTTATATGGTACACCTATGCTACTACTCCTCTACTCTTACATCTAAGATATAAGGTATTTTTTTATCTTATAATTTAGTGACTGAATACTAGGGTGAGAAACAGAACTGAAGAACCGAAAACTTACGAAACCGATCCAAAACAGAATCGAAACTGATCCAAAACCAAAAAATTGAAACCGGTTTCAGATCGGTTCAATTTCAGTTTTGGGTGCCGAAAACCAAAACTTCATTATTTAGACAGTGAATTAATCACATATATTGAATATTATAGGTCCATTCTCGCGATCCGCCATAAACTTCAATGCAGGATGCAAGACAGCCATGCCCAACATTGTCATGTCAATCACTCTGTTCCGAACTCCCCTGTTCTATTACACCCCTTTAGTGGTTCTCTTCTCTATCATAGTAGCCGCAATGCTTGGCCTCATTGACTATGATGCTGCTATACATCGATGGAAGGTTGATAAGATCGACTTCATTGTGTGCATGAGGGTTTTTCTCGGTGTCGTCTTCTCAACTGTCGAGATTGGTTTGGTCATTGCAGTAAGTACCTACCCCTCTTAAGGTGCCCGTGGCTCAAATGGGAGCAATGGTCCATTGATACCTCTAAACATGTATTGATATTTGAGCTTGTACTCCCATTATCATATCGTCATATTCCTTACAGTCGAAAATTAATTTTATTTTTATTATTTCAGGTGAAGCTTTCCGATTTGAAGCTCACCTCAAACAGATCACTAGGAGACGGTGACACTTGGCAGGAGAAGCGAAGCAACTTTATTTATTTTTTTCTTTTATTTTGAAAATGGGCCATGAGGTCCTTAGATTATTAACTCTCTTTCTTTTCTTCTACTTTTTGTTTGAATAAATGGATTGTGCATGTAAAGTTTAAAATATTTGGTTGATTTGAAAGGTTGAAATGCAATATTTTGTTTGAATAAAAGAATTTGGCATCTATTTTATTTATGGATGTGCTTGAATATGAGATTAATAGCTTTTTTTCTTTATATAATTTTTTTTAAAGCATTAAAAATTACATTAAAAAAAAGTATTACAAAAAGCATAAAAAAAATATTATTTTAAAAAAATTTGCATAAAAAATTGTCGACGTAATTTTTTTTTTAAAAAAATTTTGTATAAAAAAGCCACTGCCCTAAACAATTGTAAAAAAAGGAGTGGTTTTATTTTACCACTATACAAGACAGTGGTTTATGAACTTCATAAACCACTGTCTTGTATAGTGGTAAAAAAAAACCACTCCTTTTTTTACAATTGTTTAGGGCAGTGGTTTTTTGAAAAAAAACCACTGTCAAAGACAGTAGTTTTTTGAAAAAACCACTGTTTAAGGCAGTGGTTTTTTGGGCTTTTTCACGTAGTGTCACAAATGCAGTTAGTAAAATCAAATAAAAACTATAAATCTATGATCAAAACTTAGATCTATCAATTTCTAAATTGCTTCCCCGACAGCGGCGCTAAAAGCTTGTTGTGAGATTCCAGTGTACTAATTTATAATATAAAAATTAAGAGAAAACAAAGATGGATTCAACACATCTAAAATATCCTAGACCTGCAAGATACAGGGTCCTTTGTAGCAAGTTTTAAAAGTAAGTAAGGGAATGTCCACAGGGAGGCTGGTTAGAAATATGATAAATCTCTAGATCTGTAAGAGATCTGGCACCCTAGCTATCTCTACTTTAGTTAAAAGACAGGGGAGAGGTTTGAAATGAGTTGTCACTTAAACTTCAATTAAAATGCAGATTGTTTTAGATCGAATCTGGAGCTTCAGATCTTGCAGATGGAAGGTTTAAAAACTCAAAAAATGGAGAAGAACAGCTTGGAGATTGTTTTCACTACAATCAGGTTGAGCTAAGCATATTACAGGGGTTCAAAAGCACACAAGTCCCTCGGCTGGCCACAGGCACTGTCCGCAAGCACAACTGCAGGGTATAAATTCCACTTCAAATCACAGGTTCCACCTGGCCTTAAGGCTATGATCTGTCCACTTTAATGGTCACAGACTATCCTATAGGCTTTGTCGAATCCATGGATTGTAGCAGATGAATCCAATTAAGGCCTGAGCTCAGATTCACCTTAAGGTTATGATCTGTCCACTTTAATGGTCACAGACCATCCTAGAGATCTCCTACAAAGCCAGAGCCTCAATTAGAGCAATTAAAACCACTACAGATGCTACAATTTCTAGGTCACAAACACAGGAAATTATAGGGATATCAGATCAATGGGATTCAGAAGACATCCAAGAAGTCTACCAGTTAAGTGGGTGAGCTGATCAAGTTACTCCTCTACACAAATCCGATCGAGCACCAAAAGGAATTAAAAGAGCTTTAAATCTAATTAAAACATTGAAAATAAAATTTATATTGCAAACAAGGTTACTCTTACAATGGAATGCTCTCAGATCTGTAGTCTGTGCAGCAATTAACCCCAGCAACACTCTTAACCTTACCCAATTACAGATCTAACTCACTCCTTGCTGCTCCAAGGGATTTAGCCAACCATAGTTGGGCTAAAGGAGGAAAATGGAATCTCACTACCAGCTCTGATCTCTGGAAAATTGCTCAGAATTTCAATCCCCCTCATGGCAATTGGGGATCTCAATATATAACTTTCTCCCCTGTTTTTCCCACCAAAAATCCCTTCTAGAAGGTTGTCAGAGTTCGTTAGAGTTTTGTTAAAGCACATGGGTCGGTTAGGGCTTTCTAGGGCATCTTCTCGAACGTCGTGCCGGTCACCAAAGTGCCTTGATTTGTGTGTGACAGGTCACCAAGTCTCAGCGTGTGCATTGCATAGTTTCTGAGAAGTTCAGCACACGATTTCGACAGGTTGGAGAAGCTTTTGACAGGTTAAAAGTAAGCTTATAGTTCCTTTCGATAGGTTCCCTGGTCTCTTCGATAGGTACCGATAGGATAGTTCTCTCTTTGAAGCTTCAGTGTCCTCAGCCCAATATCTGGAGTATTCGATAGGTTGGTTGAGTAGTTCGATAGGTCCAGTGGTCCTTTTTGACAGGTTCAGCTCTGTGTGCCGTCATCCCGATAGGTTGGCTCTCATTCCTATCGAAAGGCTTAAGCATCCTTCGATAGGTTCAATTTCAACATCTTCATTTCGATAGGTTCAGGGAGCCTTCGATAGGTTGGAATCGAGCATTTTAGTCCTTTTGCTAGGTTCTCCGATCCGTTCTATAGGTTCCTTTGACACTTCAGGCAAGTTTTCGATAAGATGGTTTCTTCTTTCCTTTCTTTGCTTGATAGGTTCTGAAATCCTATTGAACTCCTCAATCCATCCGACTTCATCCTTCTTCTACCTTCGGATCCTATCGAACCCTTCTCCAACTGCACAAATTCTTTTCTTTTAATCCTCAGCTCCTATCGAAGTCTTTCGGCATCCTCTCGATAGGTTGTTTTAGCCCTATCTTCACTTCTTTCTCCTTATTCTGTTGCTGGGTCTGCGTGGTGCTGAGAGATGACTTCTTTGTAGGCATTCTTAAGTGGTTTGCTGCATTAGTACCAACTTTCCCTGCTATCTACAAAATACACTCAACAGAGGCTTATTAGTGTGCTCACAAGTCCATAAAAGGTCAGGTTAAAGGGTGCAAAGTGGCATTTTTCACCACTTAACATGGAGGAGGGGTGAAATGTGGATGGGGAGGGGAATCAGGGAGAGGGGTAAACTCATAATTGATGTCTCCTATGATTGAGGACATCATTGCTGAGTATCCCTCGTCGGGAAGAGGGATTTGGGCATGGGTAGGTGAAAATGGGATGGGTTGGTGTAAAGGCTCACAGGTAATAGCCTCACAAGGGATGAAAGTGTCAATAGGTTGAGAGGGGATAGTGGTAGAGCTATGAGGGGTTTCAAAAATGGAGGCTTAGGCTCAAAGGCTTGGGCTGGTGGTAGGTCAATGGATGGGTTTGGTATGGTTGTGGTTTTAGTGGTAAGGATTGTTTGGGAGATAGAGGTGGGTAGGGGTTCCTTCTGTGCTTTGGTTAATCTTCTTCTCTTTTTATAGGTTGTTAGCACAGGGGAGGGTGGCTGAGGAATTTGTATGGCATCTTCAAATGTGGTAGGGATGGGTGAGCTTGGTGTGGCTGTGGTGATGGGTGAGGGAATGGTTAAGGTAGCAGTAGGTATGGGGGCAGTGGGGATAGGTAAAGTTAGCTGGGATGAGGGTAAGGGGACTATGGAAGGTTATGAGGCTTGGGTTAAGGGAGTAGTGGCTAGTAAGGTAATGGCTGCAGAAATGGGGGTGGTGTTGGCTAGCAAAAGTAAATGGGCTATCAGAGAGGGTAGCATAGGGTGTAGCCACAGCTGCAACAACAGCATCAACCACAGAGATTGCAGGCACAACAACCTTCTTTTTCTTCTTCTCCATGAGAGTGCCACTGATCCCCCACTGCTTCTTTCCATAATTTTTGGGGTTCAGGGTAATTATTTCTTCATTTATTTGAAATCGATACCCTCCAAGCTTCAGCAATGCTATAATAAGCCTGCAGTAGGGAAGGGAATTGGGTTTCTTGTTGGTGTTCACCTTCTCCACAATATCTTTCAACCCCTCAAAAATTAGCTTGGCAACATCCAAGTAATGGCCCTTGTGAAAGGAGAAGAGTGCATTAGCAATAGGAAATCTCCTCTCCTGCTCATGTCCAGAGTAATAAATATTTTTCCTCAGCACCCCATCCATAAATCTAAGGTGGGGGTCCAGATCTCTCTTCCTTATTGATAATCCTGATACAGTAATTCTTTCAGTCACCTCCCTAGCTCTCTCTGGGATGGTGGCTGTCAAAGGGGGACCCAAGCCACATTCAGGACTATACCGGGCTGGTATCCCTAGCAATGGTAGCTTGATTGAGCAACATTTCAAATTTTTCTATGATCACTAGCAGTGTTGGGTTCCCATCATCCCCAGTCTTGATTATGATATTCTGGTAAAATAATTGCACTAATATAGGAAAAACTAGTTGCATAGGAAAAACTAGTTGCATTGGAGGCCTCAGTAGAGGCAGCAATGAGGCTTTGTGAGGTACTCCATGGAGGCAGGTGTTTTAGATAGCTCCTCAAAGAAAGCCTTATAAAAAATTGTCTCAGATTCTAGCTTAATTGATGCAACAAAATCATATGGAACCCTGAGGTATTCATTATTTTCTTTCTCTTCATCCTCAGGGGTCTCCGGAGCAGCTTCCTTGCCCATTTTTTGCTTCTCCTTTGACTTCTCAGGGCTTTTAGATGGTGGGTGCTCTTTGGGTAGTTACATTGGTATTTACAGTGTGTTGTGTGCTTATTGTGTGGTGAAAACCAATTAAAAATCAAAGTAAAATAAAAGATGAAAACAGCACAACCAAAATAATCCTAGGCCTGTAAGATCCAGGGCTATTGTAGCAAGTTTTGATAAGTAAGAGTTTGTCCCACAGAGAAATTGATCTAAATTCCAAATTGGGCTATAAAAGTAGGCCTCCAGATCTGGCTACAGATCTGACAATCCTAAAGAAAGGGAATTGGATGTCACGCCTACACTAAATTACCTAAAGAAAGAAATAAAGTGCAATCCTATCCTAAGAAAGGGTTATAAAGAAGGGGATGGTGGTGTGTTAAAATAAGGATAAAAGGGTGAGAAGTAAGCAGCTTAGGTTAAAGGTTCATTTAGTTATGCAACTCAGATTTAGGGCTCTCTCTGCAGCAAGTCCTTGCTGAAGTGCTATTACTAACCTCAATAAGCTGGAAGTATCCAATATAACCCATGCCATTTAGGATGCTCTGAAGGCTATAGTCTGTCCACTCAAATGGACGCAGTCTATCCAATAGAGTTTGTCAAATCCCATTAATCAAGCCAGAAATTGGTAATCTAATCTAAAGGAGTAAGCTGATCAAACCTTATCCAATGGATCAAATTAGGCCATGAATACCATTGCAGACACTATGTCTATCAGTGCTCCGAGCTCCCCAGATCTGTGCACAGACCTGGCTGGCATCCATAAGGGTATTAAACCTAGGAAGGTCAAATGGAAATCAAAAGATCTAAAGGTTAAGTGAACGGGTAAAACCCAGAACCACAAATCTGATCGAGAATCTAGTGGAACCAAAAGACCTATAGATTTAAATAGGCTTTAAATCAACAATTTATTACTTAAAAATAGCTTGCAATACAAAAGTCCTCACAGCTACAATCACTACAGAGAAGTCAAATCTAACATCTGATGGCGGCCAAGTAAAACAGAGGGGAGTCTATTTTTGCACAATCTCTCAACAAGCTACAAGTCCAAGTGCAGAGAAGAAGAATCCATCTCTTATCTGTGACCAAGTTTGCCCTAGGGCTATAGTTTGTCTACTCAAATGGTCACAGGATATCCACAGAGGCTCCCTTACCCACAAATACTAAAACAGAATATGAAAACTATTATCTACCATCATGGTCCTAGGGCATCACACTCAAGCTTTCATGGGCCTTTCAATAAGCTCAAATCATAAATGTATGTTATAGCCTGAACAGAACTACGGACAAATAGGAAAATAAGAGATTGAGTAAGTATTCAAACAAAGATTCCATTGATCTGGTGTTATTAATAATGAAATCCCTCAAGGCAGTGGCCTTGTGCATAACAGCTCAACACCAAATCCCAATGTTTACTGACCTATTACAAACTTAAATAAAACTATACATAAATGCTTACCAAAGGTTTAGCCAGCAAGTCCTGAGCTAAGAGAGAAGAAAAAAATGGAAAAAAGAGATGATCATACCCTAACCCTAACCCTAGCCTGCTTGAGCTTTCAGCCGACAGAGATTGAAAGAGAAAGTGAATGATGATTTTCTAAGTTACAAGCACAACTTATATATGTAGTCTCAATATTGTGGCTGAGAGGAGAGTAAACCCTAATTTTTCAAGCAGATGTGGCACTGTTTCAACCCTTGGATGCGTGCATTATAATTTGTCCCTCAGGGTGTGTTCCCTAGACTTGGGGAAATCCCAAAAAGGTCCTTAGGTTATGATTAAGAAGTGGAGAGCTCGAGCTTCACGAGGCTAGCTTCTGCATTTCACTTATGTCGCGTGACTGCAGAATGTTCGAAGGGTAGAGTTTTACGGGGAATATTATTGTCTCGCGCACTAGAGCTTTGGGCAATCGTGCAACTACTTTAGCCTTGATTGTACTTGTACAGAAGAATTTTTAGTGCTTTAATATCTCGTACAAAAGAGCTTTAGACACTTCATTCGCAAGGTACACGCGCAGATGCTTCTGCATCTTGCTTGATTCAAAGTTGAGCTTCTAGGCACCAGAGAGCTGCGCGAAAGAAGTTCTGGGTGTCTCTCTCTTCTAGAACCACGTGAGAACTTCATGAGGTCTTTGCTGTTGTTCATGCCATTTGGTCTCGCGGGGTAGTGTTCATGGCTGCTTAAGGGTTGATCCTCACGAGAGCTTCGCGAGCTGTATTTCTGAAGGCTTAGTGCGCGAAATCCCTGCGAGTTTCTTCATATGATGCTTGCAGCTGAAGTGCGTGACTGCTGCGCGAGAGCTGTTCTGTGATAACCCCTCCATTTGAACTGTGTGACTTCTTTATGAGCTCTATTATACTACATGTCTTAGCTGTACGAGGGAGCTCTGCCAGTGACTTAAACAGCACGAGGCTACATGTCAGCTATGCGAGATAGGTTAATGGCTCCTCTGCTGCAATGCACATGTTTCTATTACAGCTTCCTCCACTCTCAGCTATACTTCTATCATTTGCTAGACTTTCTTGGTCTATTATGACATGCAAAATAGTCGCCATGGTGTTCCATCACTTTCTGATTCAGCTATCATCATTTGTTGCATTCTCTCTTCTTGGCACTAAAAGCACAGACTTTGTGCTAAGCTGCACAATTTATTCCTAACTATAAAACAAGCTAAAAAGGAGTTATTAGTCAGCTTCAAGGTCCAGTAAAGGCTAGGTTAAGAGGTAAAAAGTGGTACTTT
Organism: Chloranthus sessilifolius; assembly: GCA_021018995.1. Lineage (NCBI taxonomy): Eukaryota > Viridiplantae > Streptophyta > Magnoliopsida > Chloranthales > Chloranthaceae > Chloranthus > Chloranthus sessilifolius. The sequence continues at coordinate 50,455,422 of CM037596.1, forward strand.
TCAGTAATTAACACCACACCCTTGCCCTTCTTCACAGTTTTCTCAATTTGGGGCTCCTCAGTGGGTGCAGTAACCATAGGGGTCACCACATTGGAGGCCTTTGCAATCCTTGCAGATTTTCTAGTGGCCACAGGGCTCCCAGCAGGTGGTGGGGTTACCAAAGTAGACAAGGTGTCTAGGAATTTTGAATCCGTAGCCATATCTATTCAATTTTCTCCAAATTAGGGTTTCAAACTCCCAGCAGGTGGAATGCACACTTCAAAAATAAAACATGCACCAAATTGCTCTCAACTTACACTATAGTAATGTGCAATTAAATCAACAAAAGAGAGTGAGAAATCTTACCAAATGACAGCTAGGGTTTCACCTCACACGTTGTACAAATGTTCAAATCCCCCCAAACCTAGCTCAAAGTGATCAGGAGGTGATGGGGAGCAAAATGGTATGAGGAAATTAGTTGAGCTTGAGTGGAAAGGATTATATAGAAGAAAGAAGAAAAGAGGGAGCTCGTGAATTCACAGGGAAAGCTAGGGCAAAGTGAAGTAAAATGGCGAGAATGAGAAAATCGCTAGGTTTATAGGGCTTAACCCGTGCCTCGCATAGCTGTCGCCAAGTTCTCGCGGAGTATATTCCTCGTGTAGTACACAACTAACCTGGCGAGAGGTTCGGTCGTGAAGAAAAGTAGAGCCTCGTGAAGACTGGTTTAGAAGAGTTATGTGCCTCACAAGGTACTTCGCAGAGTTAAATTCAAGCTCAAGTGTGTGAAGCAGTTGCTCATATCTGGCGCAGCTAGAGTAGTGAAGCCTCGCGAGCATTAAAATGTGAGTCTCAAGAACCTCGTGGGGCTCACTATCAGGCTGCAACATATGTCCTTGTGCTCGCGAAGCTCTCGCACAATACAAAATATCTATCAGAACTTCGCGAGCAAGCTTCAGGTGGCTCGTGAGCATGAAATTTAGGCTATTTAGCCTCGCGAGAAAGCTAGACTTAAACTTTTCTATGAGCTGGTGCCCGGGCCTGTGCATATACAATATCATGCACTAATTTAGTGTGTATCAGCACCAACTCCTTGACAGGGATTCCATTTCATCATGACAATTTGATTACCCTTTTTCAACATTTAAACCATAAAAAAACTCAAAATTTGAAAGATACTCTTTCAGATCAAATTCATGACAATTATTGTGAGAGCATCTCAATTATCAGCAAAAGATGTGAACATTGAATTCAGATGACAGATATGCACATGTACTCAAAACAATAATGAATAAAATACAATCAAACACACAAGTAAATCATTATTACCCTAAATGCAGTAATTGAAAATTTTCTAAGCAATACAAAACAAAACACATAATCAATACATATGGTACACATGTTACTTTGGTTCTTTACCACTCTCATCTCGTTGCTTTTCATGACCTCCTCAGTTGCCTTGTCCTACTAAATTATCATCCACATGGGTGGAGGATGCTTCTCCAATTATGAACTGCGCTTTTGGATTGGCGGAGGGTTGACTCGGCAGTCTACCTTCCTCTCTTTTGTTCAAAGCATTACAGATTTGACCTAGTTGGTCCTCTATTTTTTTAATGCTTTTCCCATGAGAGTTCACAATTTGGACTAAGTTTTTCAAATTCTGTATGAATGCCAGCATTTGCTCTTCAAAAGAAGAGGATCTGGTCTATTGTGAGGGCAAGGCCAACTAGTTGGGCTGTGGGGCAGGCAACTGAAAATTCTGTCTTGGTGGGTATCCCTAGTTAAACTTATGTTGGGGCCTGTATGGAGCTATCAACTGCTGCTATTGGGGTTGAAGGTAATTATCTTATCTCCACCTCAAATTTGGGTGGTTCCTCCATGAGTACCCAGTAGGTTGTTGCCCAAATGCTTGGGCAGCATTGGCTTGCTCCATAACAAAATTAGGGAATTGGATGGCTGATGGACAATCTTGGAGTAAATGTGTGGGAGATTGACATATCAGACATGCCTCCTCTACTTGTGCAACCATTCTAGGCTGCATCATATTCATCAATTTGTCAAACTTCAAGCTCAGGTTGTCTACCTTCCTCTCCAACTCACTTTACACCTTAACTTCATACATTCCACCTCTAGGGGTGGACACTTTCACCAACTTAGCTCGGGTCTAGCTGTCATTGCGAGATAGTGACTCCTGCTATATGAAAATTTCTCCTATAATATCAAACAGCTCCCAAGCCTCATCAGCTATCTTGTGGAGGTAACTACCACCACATGAGGCATCCACCATATTCCTACTCTTAGGATTAATTTCTTAATAGAATACTTGCACTAGTTGCCACATTGGAATTTGGTGGTGGGGATTTATTTTAAAATCTCCTGAAATCTCTCCCATGCTTCATAAAAATCTTCAGTTGAGGACTGAGTAAATGACAAAATACTTATCCTCATCTGGCTGGTCTTGTTCATGGGAATGAATTTAACCAGGAATTGGCTTTGGAGGTCACTCCATGTTTGAATGTTATTGGCTGGGAGCTTATAGAGCCATGTGTTTTTGTCCTTTAGGGAAAAAGGAAAAAGCCTTAGTTTGGTGGCTTCAGGTCCAAAGCCAATAATATTAAAAGTGGTGCAAAGTGCCAAAAATTGGTCGATGTGCTTGTAAGGATCTTCCTTACTAAGCCCATGAAAGGATGACAGCATATTGATGGTAGAGGACTTGATTTCATAGTTTCCTTCCATTGAAGGGAATTGTATGCAAAAGGGAGATGTGTAATCCCCAAGTGCATTGTACTCCTTCAGGGTCATTTGCCTCTCAGTCGTGACAGCTGGCTCAGTTTCAATAGTAGGGCCTTGTGTGGTGTTTGTTGATCTAAGGACCCTTTCCACCTCAGGATTTTAAGGTTCCAACTCAGGGTTAAGAGACCTTCTCCCGAGCATACACACACAAACTAAGCAAGTAAGGAAAATGCTCACAGGACACAAAAAATTTTCTAACTAAATTAACAACTAAACAACTTTACAACTAGACTAATTATAGGGAATTCAACATTAAAGGACTAGGTTTTAGGGGGAAAAAAGTGCAAATAGAGCTAGCTAGACTCTAACTATTACTCTAGCTCTTCGCTTCTACTGTTGTCCAATTCTGCAAAATTCCATAAAGAATCAGTAGCACTTATTATTCTATATATGGCACAACTATAAAGAATTTTCTAAACTATAATATACTACAACTCAGGTCTACTAAAAAGTTCAATATCCCCGGCAACGGCACCAAGAATTTGTTTTGGTCGGATTCTAGTGTGCTTGATTTATTGTGCGGTGAGAACAAATTAAAAATCAAACTAAAATAAAAGATGGAAATAACATAATTAAAATAATCTTAAGCCTATAAGATATAGGGCAATTGTAGCAAGTTTTAATAAGAGTGAGTTTGTCCCACAGAGAAATTGATCTAGAACCCAAAATGGGCTATAATAGTAGGCCTCCAGATCTGGCTACAGATTTGACAATCCTGAAGAAGGGAGTTGGGTGTCACAACTACACTAAATTGCCTACTAAAATAGAAAAGAAATAAAGTGCAGTCCTATCCTAAGGAGGGGTTATGAAGAAGGTGGTGATGGTGTATTAAAATAAAGATAAAAGGATGGGAAGTAAGTCGTTTAGGCTAAAGTTCATTCAATTATGTCACTCAGATTTAGGGCTGTCTCTGCAGCAAATCCTTACTGAAGTCCTATCAATAACCTCAGCAAGGTAGAAGAATCCAACTTACCCCATGCCATTTAGACCGCTCTTAAGGTTATAATCTTTCCACTTAAATGGCCACTGTCTATCTAATAGAATCTATCAAATCCCATTGATTGAATCAGAAAAGCTAACCTAATCCAAAGGAGTGGGCTGATCAAACCTAATCCAATGAATCAAATCAGGCCATGACTACCATTGCAGACACTATGTTTGCCAGGCTACAAGCTCCCCAGATCTGCTTACAGATCTGAGAGACTTTCATAGGAGTTTCAACCCATAAAATCCTATGTGTTTATCACAGGCCATCAGCAGAATGAGCTAATGCATAGGAAAAGCAACAGGTTAAATAAGGACTTAGATTCAGCTGATCATTGCTACAAAAGGCCTGCAATGACTCAGCCCCCCAAGTCTGCAATCACTACAGAGAAGCCAGATCTAACATCTATTAGTGGTCAAGTGAAACAAAGGGGAGCCTATTCCTGCAAAATCTCTCACTAGGCTACAAGCTCAAGTGCAGAGAAAAAGAATCCATCTCATATCTGTTACCAAGATTGCCCTAGGGCTATTGTCTGTCCACTCTAATGGTCACAAGCTATCCGCAGAGGCTCCCTTACCCACATATAATGAGATAGAACATGTAAACTGCTACTGCCACCATGGTCCCAGGGCTACAAGCTCAAGCTTCCATGGGCCTTTCAGTAAACTCAAATCCTAAATACATGCTATAGCCTGAACAAAACTACGAGCAAATAGGAAAATAATAGATTAAGTAAGCATTTAAAGCACAAATTCCATTGATCTAATGTTATCAATAATGAAATCTCTCAAGGCAGCGGCCTTGTGCACAACAGCTCTTCACAAAAATCCCAATATTTAAATGACCTATTACAAAACTAAATAAAACAACACCTAATTGCTTACCAAAGATTTAGCTTGTAAGTGTTGGGTTAAGAGAGAAGAAAAAATAGAAAAGGAGGTGTTCAAACCCTAACCCTAACCCTGATCTGCTTGAGCTCTCAGCCGACAGAGGTTGAAGGAAAGAGTGATTGATTGTTTCTAAGTTATAAGCACAGCTTATATACTTAGTCCTAATGTTGTGGTTGAGAGAAGAGTAAACCCTAATTTTTCAAGCAAATGTGGCACTATTACAACCCTTTGATGTCTTGGGATGCGTGCATTAGAATCCGTGCCTTCGGGTGCATGCCCTAGACCTGGGGAAATTCCTAAAAGGTCCTTGAGTTAAGACTGAGAAGTAGGGAGCTCAAGCTTGGCGAGGCTGGCTCTTGCATATCACTTCTGTCATGCAGTTGCAGAGTGTTCGCGGGGTAGAGTTGGCTTTGAATATTGTTGTCTCGCGCCGTAGGACTTTGGATGATCGCGCAACTACTTTAGCTTTGAATGCACTCGTACAGTATTACTTCAAAAGTTTTCTTTCATGAGGTACTCGCACAGATGCCTTTGCATCTCGCTCGATTCAGGGTTAAGCTTCTAGGCACGGGAGAGCTGCGCGAGAGGACTTCTAGGTGTCTCTCTCTTCCAGAGTCACGCGAGAACTTCGCGAGGTCTTTACTATTATTCATGGCAATTGGTCTCGCGAGGTAGTGCACGTGACTGCATTAAGGCTTGATCCTCACGAGAACTTTGCGAGCTGTATTTTTTGAGGCTTAGTGCACGAGAGCTTTGAGAGTTTCTTCACATGTTGACTACAGCTAAAGTGTACGGCTGCTGCGCGAGAGGCTGCTTTGTGATAACCCCTTCATTTAGCTATGCGACTTCTTCACCAGCTCTAATATGCTGCATGTCGTAGCTGCAAGAGGGAGTTTTGCCAGTGAACTAAACAGTGCGGGGCAGCACCTCAACTATGCGAGATAGGTCATTGGCTCCTCTATTGCTATGCACATGCTTCTGTTGCAGCTTCCTCCATTCTCACCTATACGTCTTTCATTTGCTAGACTTTCTTGGTCCATTATGGCATGCAAAATAGTCACCATTGTGTATACCACCATGGTGTTCCATCGCTTTCTAGTTCAACTGTCATCTTTTGCTTGAATTCTCTCTTCTTGGCACCAAAGACAAGGACTTTGTGTTAAGCTGCACAATTTATTACTAACTACAAAACAAGCTAAAAAGGAGTTATTAGTCTGCATCAAGGTCTAGCAAAGGCTAGGTTAGGAGGTGAAAAGTGGTACTTTTTAGTAAATAACAGTAACCCCTATGGAGAAATTGAAACTCATGGCAGGACCTTGCCAGCATTGTGGAAGAGTCGGTCATACCACTAGGGGTGTTATCGGGTCGATTGGGGTCAGTTTTCATGCAAAACGTAAATCAAACTGATAACTATCGGTTTCTATTTTATGAAATCGAAATCAAACCGATAAGGTTCAAAACCGAAATCGAACCGATAACTATCGGTTCGGTCAGTTTGGTCGATTTTCGATTTCTAAACCTCATTTTAAAAACTTTTTTTATTTATAGCATTTAATCAAGTCGAATTGATTTTTTCGGTTAGAGTTTTCAAAATTTATACAAACCTAACTGATTTATACAAATTATGTTTGTAAACTCCTATGATTCAACTGATTTTAAGACTTTTGGTGATTAACAAACTAAAGCAGCGATAGTTAGCTTTCTACAATAAGCCTCACACACCATCAAACTCAAACATAGACATACTATAATCCATATATACACCACTATCAGTTTCTTATCAGTTTTAACGTTAAAATTGAAACTGAACCGATAAGTATCGATTTCTATTTTTTAAAACCGAAATTGAACCGATATGTTTCAAAATTGAAACTGAACCAAAATTTCAGTCGGTTTGGTCGGTTCGATCAGTTTTTTACACAGCCCTACATACCCCAATGACCTGTCGTTTGGCACTAGGCGTTTGCTTCGTCTATAGCCAGAGAGGACATAATGAGAGACTGTCTGACTCTTCAAGTAAAGCAAGAGATAGCTGAAGGGAAGAAACCGATGACTCAAGGGCGAGTCTATGCTTTGACCAAATGAGAGGGAAAAGCATCCCCTGTCTTCATAGCAGGTATGATGTTTGTTTTCCAACAATTAGCTCAAGTTTTAATAGACCCTAGATCATCTCATTCATTTATATCTCCATCTGTTGCTAGTAAAATAAAGATAGAACCAGTGAAACTTGCTGAAAAATTATATCTGATTATTCCTATCGATGAACAAGTTAAGATTCGAACCTTGTACCCGTCGGAACCCTAGATATTAAAGATTATTCCCTAGACGTCAATCTCTTCTTATTGAACATGAGGGATTTTGACATCATTCTTAGAATGGATTGGCCTTCATTTCATCGTGCCTCTTTGAATTGTCATGAACTTTAACCTTTAGAATCCCTGGTTAACCTGAGAGATTTCTGACATTGATCCAAGAGCCTTTGACTTTACAGCATGTCATTGTTTGTGCCTCTAATCTCGTACAAAAGGAATTCGAACTTACCCTTGATAGAGTCCCTGTAATTATCGAGTTTTCGAACGTGTTACCTGAGGAATTGTCTGATTTACCACCATCACGAGAGATCGAGTTACGAATCGACCAGATACCTGAAACGTATCTTGTATCCCAACCACCTTATCGAATGGCACCAAAGGAGATGGATGAGTTGAAGAAGCAGTTGCAAGAACTTTAAGATAAGGGGTATATTAGACATAGTTCCTCACCTTAGGGAGCTCTAGTCTTGTTCGTCAAGAAGAAGGAGGGTACCCTACGACTATGCATAGATTAAGTCAAAAATATACTTCATTAGGATTAATTGTGTCTATGAAACTTGGTGATTAATTGGAATAATAATCGGACTTATTTCGAATCCTAAAGGGGCACACGTGTCCATTCAAGAGGTGTAGGAGCCTTAAATTAGGTAGAAGATGATAAGTATTGAAAAATGTTAATATTTGACCCCTTAAACTTATAGATCGTTGCCCGATGAAAGCTATTTAATATATTTTGCATAGTTTTAGTGATTTACATGTTTGGAGATAAGTTGAGCATAAAGTAGTCCAAGAATTTAGAAAATAATGTCAAATCCGTGCAACCTTGGATCATCTAAAACTTATTTCAACTTGCAGCTCAATTTTTATCTTTAAAATATCAAAATCATAAAATTACTATTTCATCCAAAGTTGTAGAGTTTGTTGTCTTCTTTCCCATGCCACAAGAATCCCGTCAATCTGAGTTCGAAGTAAAAAGTAATAACCACAATACCGAGGTTGTATCTGTTGAAGAGTTTGGCTAAATTTCACAAAAATCTGGGGAAAATAATCCTATTGATTTTAGGCTAATTTTTTTATTTTCAAGGTTCAAAATTAGTTAAAATTAGGAAAAAAATTAGGATTTTCTTTTAAAAAATAACTGAATAATTTAAGATGGATTTAAAGGCACCTATCTGTTGAAGCGTGATTTGAATCCCACGATGATTTGGATTGGTAGAGATCGGATTCGAGAGATGATATGCTTGAGCCTTTTCGAGAGAACTCCTTTCTTACGATAGATCGATCATGACGATAAGAAACTTCAATGGTGGAAGATTAGGCTTCAGAATATGATGCACGGGTCGCTGATAAAATTGGAACCTACGGTGTAGTTCCACCATGAAAACTAATGGAGATTTGACGAGGAGTTGTGAACGATGGCATTGCCGAAGCTTTTGCAGAGAAGAGAGAAAAGAGAGAGACGACTAAGAGAAAAAATGGTATAATTCTAAATCTCTTTCTAGGTTCTCTATTTATACTAGAAGGGTAATTAGAGAAGAAATCTAACTAGAAAATTAGAGTCTAACTAGGAAGGTTTGACTAGTATAAATTAGTAAGAGTTTGTTGGTACGCGCTTTTTCTGGGTTCCTTTTGGTCCTCGAAAAAACTGGCCCAATTCTGTCTAAGTGGACTCTAGCAAAGGCGGTGTTTTAAAAGTTGAATTAAATATTAAAAGTAAAGATGTAAATCTTAGGGAAATACCTGGTTCATTGTGATCGTCAGCTATAGATATTTATCGATGCTGCAACACGTCACTGATCACGCCTTCTGGGGTGGAGGTATGGGTTGTTCTCTTTACTAACTCATCGGCCTACAGATGTCAGCAGCACTGAGTCACCTATACGTTTAGTTAAGGTTATCTTTTCTAATTTTTATTCTAATTGCTTTACCTTTTCAATCCTTATTATAACTCTTGACTGTTTTAATTACTTGATATTATCGGGGATCCAATTATCCTATTATATGTCTAATTAATTAAATCTCCTAATTCTACTGGGAGTCTGGTTAAAAAGGGGTCTCCTACTTTTACTAGGAGTCCAATTAATTTAAATATCTTAACCCTATTAGAAATCGAATTAATTAAATCTTCTATTCCTACTATGAGTGCAAATATATTAATTCTACGGAAACTAATTAAAAATATGCTAATTCTATTGAAACGCTAATTAATTAAAACAATACTAATTTTATTAAAATTCTAATTAAAGTAAATATACTAATTTTACTAAAAATCTAAAAAGATAGTTTTGGTCCACTATGCTAAGGAGGATCGACCCTGTTCTCGGGTACCCTTCGTAAGCTCCCTTGGGCAAATTCGGTGGCTAGGGATTGAAAAACTGATTTTTTTTTAAATTTAGAAATTATAGATTAAAGATCGAAATCATAAATTTTAAAGGATTAGAAACTTAAAAATTAAGAACTATGGATAGAAAATCTGGAATTAAGGATTAATGATTCTAGGACTGAGACTTGAACTAAAATCTAGAACATAGAAGTTAAGATTTGAAAATCGAAGACCTAATCTCTAGAAATTTAGAACGAAATTCAGGGCCAAAAACTAAAATCAAAACTATGAAATAGAATCTAAGATCTAAAAATATAAAGAGAAATCAGAAAAACCTAAAGCTTAGGACTGGTTCTAACAACTAAGAACTAGAACCAGTGATAAGAAACTAAAGGAAAATCTAGAATTAGAACCTAAAATTAGAACCTAAGATCTAGAACTAAGAACTAGAGCAAAAAAAAACTAGAAGAAAAGTATACCTGAGGGTAGGGCCGCAGAGATGAATCTCAAAATCCTTAGCTCAAACGCGAAGAACTCGTGAGAGAAGAGATCTCTAGGAAGATTGTGTTTCTTCGAGAAAATTATGTTTTGGGGTCATGGTGGTGGGGCTTATTTATAGATTTTTGGCCAATTTCGTGCCCTGTGGGGTGCGCTCAATTGGTCGGTGAAATTCAATTACGCGCCCAGTTTATGGTGCTTAATTGAGTTACGCACCCAGTACCACGTGCTTAATCACTTTAAGTCGGTGACTGACTCAGTGAGTGACTGACTTGTGATGTAGCATGCAATCTGATTGTGTGTGCCTTCTAGGGCACGTAATCGAGGCATAAGGCGATCCGCAAGGTACACAATCCTAGTCCAAGAGAGACCAATTGCGCGCCAGCCATGGGACGTGCAATTGGATTGTGCGCGCTATACAGGGTGCGTAATTCAGGATTTTCCTGGCTTCGAGTCGGGTCTGAGCCACAGAGATATTGTTTCAGCCTGGGTCTAAACCACGTACTATTGTTTCAGTGTATGGTCCCCGTAAAATATTTTAAAGTCTTCAAAGAAGGTTGGTCCTTTTTTGAAGATGATGGGCAAGGTCAAAGGTTGACTGAATAAACTTGTATACTCTGAGAGGGCAAAATAGGGGTGTCTACAAATGCCCCTCGTGTGGAATAAGAATGCGTCGATGAAGTAGACACCCCTCATCCGAGATGCTTTCTCATTTCTTTGGGAAATCACAAGTGTGAACTAGGGAGCTGACATGAAATGCTTGGCTTTCTTGTCTATCAGCACAAGCTATGATGGAGCATTTAGGGGCCCAGTGGTAGTTGTTGAAAGGCATATTATATGTTGTGGATGCGAGTGACATCCGTGGGTGCAAGGGTCATCCCGCTGCATGATGTTACTTGCTGCAAGGGGCAGTCAAACTATAGGAGAGTCGATAACCTAATCTAGAGGTGTAAGGGGAAATCAAACAGAGGGATATAAAACACAATTGAGGTACCAGGGGCATCATATGAATGTCTAGGAATAAGATCCAGAGACCGATAATAAGTTGAAATATCATGTAATGGCGAAGACTTTCGCGAAACCTCTGCCACTATTTACGTTCAAGAACCTCCCAATCATGAATGATCCACTGCCATGTATACTATGTAATAGTTTTTGTTTCTAAATTCTGTCATTAGCTATTTTTTGAGTGTTTTTGTTCTTTTAAATTCTAGATATGTGCTTTTTAGTGTTTTTAAGAATCTTAATCTGTGTCTGTGAAGCTTGAGTAACTGTGAATTGTGAAATTTGCATTTGCAATTTGAGTGAACTGTTAATTTTGAATTTTTATGCAACACTGTGAACCCCCTTGTGTTATAGTGAGTGAACCATATGTGGGATAATTTTTGTGCATGAACTGCGAACTATGCATGTGTTTAGTCTGTGTGCATGATTCATGAATCATGAAGAGAGCATGTGTCTATATCGATGTGGAGAAATAGGACTGTGATAGAAAACTGTGTGATGATGCACATGGCAGTGGGCCTGGCTGCTCAAGATTGAAAATTTTGTGCATATAGCAGCTCGCAAGGCTCATTTTGTTTTTGATTCATCTTCGTGAGAGCCTCGCGAGGCTCTAATTTTTCACCGAAAAGGCCCGTCACGCAAATCAAAGTGAACTGCGCGAGTTCATTCCTGGCCTTTGTGAGCTTGCGAGGATTATTTTCACTTGATTTATCCTCGTGAGATCCACGTGAGATCTTCGTGAAGCTCCACTTTTGTGATTTAAAACCCCTCGCCAAGTTCTTTCACTTTTATCTTCTGCCAGTGCTCTTGAACCCACTGCCGACCAGACCTCTCACCTTCTCCTCCCACTAGCAGAACTATTCCACCATCGTCCTTCACTCTTGAACTTTGCTCAACTTCACAAGCCGCACATTTTGCACCTGGCAAAGTTCTATTTGATCCACTGAGCATCTCACATTTCAAAACTCTAGCTATTTTGGGGTAAGTTTTTAACTCTGTCAACAGTGCCTTTAATCAGTTGTTAGTCTTTGGATAAAAGTTTGTTTTTGGGAGGAGTTTTAGCTAAGAGACCCTAGTGAGCGATAGGCTGTTGCGATTTGTGATTGCATAGAGTTTTGACAAATAGCCGACAGCTCAAATTTTTCTGATTATTTACAAAATCTGTTGAACCCTCCTCAATCGAACCCACCAACTCCCACCACAAAATCAATGAGGATAGCTGAATCCTCTACTATGGAAGCCATTGATGCCCCAGCACCCCAAATGGATAAACCTAAAAAGAGGACTGCACCCAAAAAGAGGGTCAGGACTGTCACAAAGAGCCCTAAAAAGTCAAAGAAGCAAAAGAAGGGTGAGGAGGTTATCCCAGAGGTTGACCCCTTAACCACTCCTAGTGATTTCTTGGCCGCCATCAAATTGGAGCCAGAGACTGCCTTTGACAAGGTATTTTTTGAGAAGGAACCCTTAGTTGTTGCAGCCATTGACTACTTGACCAAAGCCTCCTTGGTGCCCCTATTGAAACCTCTAAATGAACTGGTGTACCCTAGGCTAGTTCAACTATTTTACCAAAACATCTGCGTAAAGAGGTCTGATGAGGGACTCCCTGTGCTATTGGTCCTCATAGATGACTTTGAGATGCTTGTGGGCACCTCTGTGATAGCTCTTGCTCTAGGCATCCCAGCTGCCTATGGTCCAAACTATAGCCTGGGGGCACCCCTAACTGCCTCCATCATTGATATTGCTAAAAGGCTAAGAAGAGGGAAAAAGGCATCAGGAGATTCAATCAGGAGGAGAAATTTTGAGCCCATCCTGTTGTTTATGGACTGTGTTCTTAGAAAGAACATCTATATGACTGGGCACCAGTAGGAGAGGAGGGCACCCATTGCTGATGCTATTTATAGTTTCTCATAGGGGCATTGCTTTGATGCAACCCATTTAATATTTTGAGGGAATAATGGATATCCACCTGAAGGTGCAGAAAAATAAGAAGCCCAGTGGACTCCCTTACTGTAGGCTGATCATAGCCCTACTGAGACAAGGTGGATACCAATGGAAATTGGGGGAACCAACTGAAACCTTACCTCCAATTGAATTTGGAAAGAGATTGTGGACTATCAACATGTCCATGATGGGGAAGAAGGAGAAGGAATCTGAGGTAGAAAACCTTCCTGAAAAAGCTGAAGCTGCTACTGCCACCACTACAGTAGCAACATCAGTTGGTCCATCTGCTGCCAGCTAAGTACAACCCCCACCACTATCCATACCTACCTCACACACCATCCCAGCACCAGTCACCATCAGTCCATCTCCCATCATTATCCCCATGCCTACCATTCCATCTTCATCCCCTTCCACAATCCACACTTCAATCCCTGTGCTAGCTCCAACTCAACCCACTTTCCCACCCTACCGACTCTAACAATTAAAAGAACATATAAAAAGAGAACCCATAAAAAAACCTCAGCCCCCATCATACCTACCCAACCACCCACCATACCTGAACCCATTCCATCTACCCAGCCCATACATAACTTTGAGCCAACTAACCCACCTAGCCCAATTCCATACCCACCCTCCCCATTCAGTTATGATGTCAGTGAGCCTATGACCACTACACTTGACCCACCCACCACAATTGAACCAGACCCATTTGCCCCACTTGACTATTTTACCTCACCTACCCATTCCATCCCCTTTTTCCTCACCCATGACCATGACCTCCTCACCACTGAGGGGTACTCTGCCATGATGGACTCCATAGTGGGGGACATCAGGCATGAGCTCACACTTCTCCCTGACTCCCCACAGCCTACCCACTTTAATCATACCCCAACTTCACCTTTCCAACCAATCTTAACAATCACACCTGCAATCCCTACCATTCCAAACCCATTATCCCAAATATTTTCCCTCCTTATCTCAGTCAAAACCCAAATCATAGCCAATACCCAAAACCAGACCACCATGCAAACCTACCTCCAATCCATTCAAACCACTCTCCAAAACTTAAACCCACCTTCCCAGCCACCTACATCTATACACATACTTGTCCCCACATCACCACCTTCACCCCAGCCCTCACCTCCTGTGGTTACAGTAGCTGCTGCCACTCAAATAGACACTGAGTCTGAAGAGTCGATCCCTATCCCACCAACCTATGCCTCTACCTCCACATAGAGAGATTTGAGGTAGAGGAGGTACCTCTCATTCTCCCTACCTTTCCCTCTACCTCTACCCACACCAATTTTGAGGTAGAGGAGTTAGCCCTCATACCTTTTGCCTCAACCTCAACCTTCAACCAGACTGGACCAAGTTCCCCAAGTGAATTCCCTGAGGAAGAGCTGGCATTAACCCTCACCTCCAGCCCACCATCATCTCCACCCATAAGTTCTGAGCTGGCTATCATCTCTCCCACTATGCATGACCCTGACCAATGGGTCATAGTCCCTCTTGATGCCATTCCCATCCCCACATTTTACACCCTCCACAACTCCATGGTTGACAATCCATATACAAGGCCCTATGTACAAATTTTAGTGAAGTCTATCTCCGATGTAGTCCAGCAGACCTGTGAGGACCAGCTCACTGTAATGAAGCTTATTTATTGGAAATCAAAGGAAGGAACCCTATTGGCCCATCACAAATATATGTAGGTCATGTAGCAGCAAGTATACAGTGCCCTACAACTGTACAAACTCTACGAGAAGACGGCTACTGAACTTGCGCAACTGGTGGACACACTTACAACACCCACCTCAATCATGAAGCCACTCACATCAGCAAGATTGTCTATCAAGGAACTTTCAGTGCAGAAGAGCGGCACCATGCCCAAAAAACCAACTGCTAAAAGGACTAAGGCTAGTGCTGCCACAACTGAATCTGTGAAGAAGGAGAGGGCAAATATGAATGGACTCCACCCTTTGAACTGAGTTCAGACTCAGATTCTACTTAGGCTGTAGTGTAGTTTTTGTATTTTGTAATTAAGTTCTTTGTGTATTTTATGTTTTAGGACTAGTTTGCATGTTATTCAATCTGTCAACAGTCTTATGTCATATTTCTTTTTATTAATAAAAGTTATCTTTTATGTGTTCCTTTGTTACTGTTCATTCTAGTTTTTCCTACTTTACTGTTCTTATTTTTCTGTTATACCACCGTTGCCCTTATACATGTATCTTGGAATAGTGGGGACACTGTTTAACTTAGGTTTGAGGGTGCGGCAGGGTAGGCCAATGAAATAGTTAACCTAAGTGCAACAGTAAAAATCAATTTTATAATAAATAGAGTGAATCCACCTAGTAATTTTGAAAATTAGAAATTTTAAAACTGATGCAGACTGTTTAACATTGAAATCCAGTGAAAAATCAAATACTTCCATAAGGTGAGCATCAACAAAAACACTTAACAATCAGAACTTAGTGAACCAGTAAGTGTTGAGAACTAGAAAATACCATTTTCCACCCCCTAACCTGGGTCTTGATAGACCATTGAGAGAAATAAATAAGTGTTTTAAGTGTTTGTTTCACAGCTAACAATAAAGGCAGGCTTAACCATGAAAGCAGCCTAAAAGTGCCAAAAAGATGATGATCCATGTTGATCCGAAGGAAGAAGGAGAAGGGACAACCTCACGAGCTGTCAAAATGCCTGAACTAAAAAGGACAAAGGCCTGATTTTAACTTGGAAAGAGGTGTGGAGCTATTCGAACAGAAGAATGCATTACAGACTGCTTTTCGAAAAGAATCTGAACTTTTCAAAAAGAATCTGAACTTTTCAAAAAGAACCTGAACTTTGCGAAAAGAACTCAAAGCTTCAGGCTTAGATTTCGAAGAGCACCTGAACTCTTCGAAAGGATTTCTAACCTATTCGAAAAGACGAGAACTCCTTGCGAACAGCACCTGAACTGTGCGAAAAGAGCTTCAGAAGTCACAATACCTTGCAAAAAGTTCTCCAAACAGTGCGAAATGGTATTATGAAGATTCCCAGCATCTGCATGGGTAATTCAATAATCTCTGCACGCGCCCCAATGCATTTAAAAACCCAGGGACATTCTGGAAGATTTTGAGCACTAACCAAAGGCATATTCCACCCCATGTGAACACTCAAAGATGAAATCACCTGGCGGGAACTTCTAGAAGCTCTAACAGATTTTTGAATTACATAATAGAATTGATGCTTCTGTCATCTGATTGGCTGAACCAGATCAAGCAGTTCTGATTGGCCAAAACAGATCTGGATCCTTGTGCTCGACTCTTATTGGTTGATACAGATCTAACCAATTATGATTAGTTGATACACATATGAGCTAGACTTGTTGAAAATCCAGATTTTGAGTTTCATTTCTATTGCCTCATTTCCATTTCAATTAACATGTCTGAAATTTTTGTAATAGCCTAGCTTTTATTTGTAATTGAGAGCTATGAGATATCTCTATACTTCACGTGAGAATTATATTCAAGACTACAAATCCGAGAGCTGTTTAAGCTGTGCTCTGTAATTGTAATGGTGAATTTGAAAAGGTTGCTGTGAACAGTACGTTCTCAATCGGTTTCATGTTAAGGGTTCCCTGTGATCTCCTTATTCATTAGATTCCTTTAGATTTACTATTTTTAAAGCAATTTCCCTTAATTCATGGCCCCTGTGAGAATCTGCGTTTGTAAACCTGATTTCTCACAACATTTGTAGTGGTGTTTTTGTTCTTAGTCAAGGATTCAGATTGAAGACTATTGGATGATCTGTGTCCATTGAAGTGGACAGATCATAGGCATAAGTTCAACTCAATTACAATCCTTGAGTAGGATTACATTTTCTTGCATCTGTGCTGGTAGCCAAATGAAGAATTGGATAATATCTCATGTGATTTACATTCAGCCTCATTCTGCAATCAAGTACTAAATTGAAGTTAGATATTATTTCTCCGTTCTTCTTAAATTACACCAAATCTCCCCAACTCGGATCTGGATCATTTAGTTTAATTTTTACTTTCATCATTTAGTTAATGTGACAAATTCAACCTCCCATCTTATGTGCTTTATAGATAGGATCAGAGGTCAAATCTGGTAACTCAGATCTGAGGTTTATCTTAAATTTTAAATCAATTCCCTGTGGACGATCTTTTACTCACTTACATTTAAAACTTACTACAATTGGCCCTGATCTTGCAGGCTAATTAACTTCTCTTTGTGCTGATATTTCTTTATTCTATTTAATTTTCCAAATTCAGTATAAGGCATCATTTGCAAATCTGTTTTCAAAACACAAATAAATCACGCATACTTAGAAGAGCAACAAGTTTTTGGCGCCGCTACCAGAGAATTTATTTTAAAATTGGTAGACCTAAGTTTTTATTTTTATTATTACATCAGTGCTAACTGTTCTATTGTTTAAATCTGTGCAGTTATTCCAATACATTTTGAGCGTGCAATCCACTTTGAAAGGCATACTGAAGGTTTGTTGTGCATAATTTGATTCTCTGTTTCTGTGTTGTATGTTTGGTAGGAGGAATCTCAATCCTGAGATTGTCCCTCTGAATTTAGAAGTTGAATGGCTACTAAGAACCAGACAAACATCACAGAATTTTGCTGAGACTGCTACTATGGATGAAGAACCTAGACTTTGAAGGGATTACTTTGCACCTGGTGCATATAATTCTCCATTTTGCATTCAATTTCCTACTGTTGAAGGAAATTATGAGACCAAATCATCAACTATTCAGATGCTTCCTTCCTTCCATGGTTTGAGTAAGGAAGATCCATACAAGCATGTGGATGAATTCTTGTCTCATTGTACCACATTCAACATAGCTGGACTTGGTCCAGAGGCAACCAAGCTTAGGCTCTTTCCTTTTTCATTAAAGGACAAAGCTAGAGCATGGCTATCTATGTTGGCACCAAATAATATCACTTCTTGGAATGATTTGCAGTGTCAATTTTTAGCCAAATATTTTCCTATGTCTAAGACCAGCCAGTTGAGACAAAAAATTATTTCCTTTTCACAACACTCAACTTAGACTTTCCATGAAGCATGGGAAAGGTTTAAAGAACTTTTAAGGCAATGTCCTCATCATCAAATTCCCCGATGTCAGCTTGTTCAAAGCTTCTATCAAGGAATTGATCAAAAGGGCAAGAATATGGTAGATGCTTCCTGTGGAGGCACCTCTTGTAAAAAATAGTTGAGGAGGTCTGGGATTCATTTGAAGTGATTGGTGAAAATTCAACTCAACAGGAATCTTTGTCAAGAGACATTGAGAATCTTGCTCGGTTGAACAATCAGCAAACCATCAAGGGAAAGATTTATGAGGTGAATGAGTTGGAAAGGAAAATAGATAATTTGACCACTAAGTTTGATAGATTGATGGACTCACTTAAAAATCCAATGGTTGCAAGAGTAGAGGAGGCATGTCTGATATGCCAGTCCCCTACTCATTCACTTGATCAATGTCCAGCTGCACCACAATTCCCAGATCTAGTGGTGGTGCAAGCTCTGCTGCCCAAACGTTTGGACAGATGCAATCAAATGAATATGCATGGAGAGGGCACCCCAATTTAAGGTGGAGCCAAAGCAATTATCAATCACAACAGCAGCAGCAACCAAAGAATCAAATACCTTTCAAAACTGCTCAGCCTTACCAGCAGAATTTTTATACCAAGCCAAATTTTCAGCAGCCCATTCCACAACAACCTGTACAGCAATCTGCTCCAGTTCAAACCCCTTCCAGACCCCCTTCTTTTAAAGACCAATTTCTAAATTCACTCCAAAATTTAGGGTCTTTAACTTAGACTGTAAACTTTCACAGTCAGAGCATAAAGAAGATTGAAGAAACATTGGGTCAACTTTCAAATACTTTGGCCAAAAGAGAAGAAGGCAGGTTACCCAGCCAACCTTTGAACAATCCCAAAGGACAGTTCATGGTTGGAGAGGTTTCTATTTCACATGAAGAAGTAAAAGCTGTCACTACTTTGAGAAGTGGAAGAATTGTAAATAACAATGTGGGTACTAAAAAGGAAGAAGAAAAAATTGAGGAAACTGCTAGAGATATGTGTTGAGAACTAGAAAATACCATTTTTCACCCTTTAATCTAGGCCTTGATAGACCCTTGAGAGAACTAAATAAGTGTTTTAAGTGCTTGTGTTACAGCTAACAATAAAGACAGGCTTAACCATGAAAGCAGCCTAAAAGTGCCAAAAGGATGATAATCCATGTCGATCCAAAGGAAGAAAGAGAAGGGACAACCTCACTAGCTGTCAAAATGCCTGAACTGAAGAGGCAAAGACCTGGTCTCAACCCAGAAAAGAAATGTGGAGCAATTCGAACAGAAAAATACACTACAGAGTGCTTTTCGAAAAGAATCTGAACATTTCGAAAAGAACCTGAACTCTGCGAAAAGAACTAAAAGCTCTAGGCTTAGTTTTCGAAGAGCACCTGAACTCTTTGAAAGGATGATTGACCTATTCGAAAAGAAGAGAACTCCTTGTGAACAGAACCTGAACTTTACGAAAAGAGCTTCAGGAGTCACAGTACCTTGCAAAAAGTTCCCTAAACTATGCGAAATGGTATTCTAGAGATTCCTAGCTTTTGTAAAGGTAATTCAGTAATCTTTTTCATGTGTCCCAATGTATTTAAAAACCTAGGGACATTCCAGAAGATTCTAAGCACGAAGCGAAGGCATATTCCACCCCATGTGAGCACCAAAAGATGAAATCACTTGGCGGGAACTTCTAGAAGCTCTAACAGATTTTCAAATTGCATAACAGAATTGATGCTTATATCGCCTGATTGGTTGAACCAGATCGAGAAATTCTGATTGGCCAGAATAGATCTAGATCCTTGTGCTCGACTACCATTGGTTGATACAGATCTGAGCACTTCTGATTGGTCGATACGCATATGAGCTAGACCTGGGGAAAACTATAAATAGATGAACCATTTGCCCAATTTGGGCATCCAGATTTTGAGTTTCATTCCTATTCCCCCATTTCCAAATCAGCTAGTTTGTCTGAAACCCCTGTAATAGCCTAACTTTTACTTGCAATTGAGAGCTGTGAGATACCTCTGTAAGTCAAAAGAGAATTGTATTCAAGACTACAAATCTGAGAGCTGTTTAAGCTGTGCTCTGTAATTGTAATGGTGAATTTGAAAAGGTTGTTGTAAACCGTACATTCTCAATTGGATTCGTGTTAAGGGTTCCCTCTGATCTCCTTATTGCACTAGATTCCTTTAGATTTACTGTTTTTCATGCAATTTCCCTTGATTCATTAACCCTGTGGGACTTAGTGTTTGTAACCTAATCTCTCACAGCATTTGTAGTGATATTTCTTATTCTAAATTAAGGGTTTAGATTAAAGACTATTGGATGGTCTGTGGCCATTGAAGTGGACAGACCATAGCCATAAGCCTAAATCTAATCCTTGAGTTAGATTTATTTCTCTTACATCTGTGCTTGTAGCCAGATGAAGATTGGATCATCTCTCATTTGATCTGCAGTCATTCTCATTGTGTTTCAAGGACCAAATCAAAGTTAGATATTATTTCTCCATTTTTATAAGATTACATCAAAATTCCCCCAACTCAGATCTGGATCATTTAGTTTAACTTTTACTTTTATCATTTAGTTAATGTGACAAATTGAACCTCCCATCTTATGTGCTTTGTAGATAGGATAAGAGGCCAGATCTGGTAGCTCAGATCTGGAGGTTTATCTTGCATTTTAAACAAATTCTCTGTGGACGATCTTTTACTCACTTACATTTAAAACTTGCTACAATTGGCCCTGATCTTGCAGGCTAATTCACTTCTCTCTGTGCTGATATTTCTTTACTCTTTTTAATGTTCCAGATTCAGTATAACTTAGCAGTTGCAAATCTGTTTTCGAAACACAAATAAATCATGCACACTAAGAACTAACAACAATATGTAGCAGGAGCAGCATGATGTTAGCATTGGGGGTGCTGATGTACCTCAGAAAAATCAAAAAAATCAAAAACAGAAAAATCAAAAATATTCTGATGATGATTCTAAAGCTGTAAATGAAGGACTAGTTCCTCATTTACCGTTCCCCATGCCATGAAATCTGCATCCCCTTTTGATAAAGGGAATACAAAAATAGATGAAATGATGGAGACCTTCAAGCAAGTCAAGATAAATCTACCTTTACTTGATGCAATCAAACAAGTCCCAGCATATGTAAAATTTTTTAAAGATATTTGCACTCACAAAAGACAATCTAGGATACAGTTATCCAAGAAGGTCTTTGTTGTGGAAAGAGTTAATCAGGTTTTGTCCATTGCCACACCTCCAAAACTCCAAGATCCTGGAATCCCCACAATCCCTTGTATCATTGGGGAACATACCATTGAAAAGGCTTTATTAGGTTTGGGTGCTAGTGTCAACCTGCTTCCATATTTTGTATATGAGAAACTAGGTTTGGGAGAGTTAAAACCCACTCATGTGGTGTTACAACTAGCAGACAGATCTGAAAGAAAGCCAGTTGGGGTGATTGAGGATGTGTTGGTAAGGGTAGATAAGTTTTTCTACCCTGCTGATTTTCTGGTATTGGATATGTAACCTACAAAAAGCAGAACTTCCATCCCTGTCATTTTGGGGAGACCATTCCTGGCTACAACCAATGCTTGCATTCAATGCAGATCTGGTATTATGGAAGTGTCTTTTTGAAATATGAAGGTAAAGTTAAATGTCTACAATGCAGTTACACAGCCTCAATTCAATTCTGAGGAATATTTTCTTATTGATTTGTTGGATGAACTGTTAGAAGAAACTTTACCACAGTTTTTGCAGTTTGAAGATTTAACCACAGATTTTAAAGATGCTTAGAGAAATGCTGTGGAAGAAACAGTTTGTACCTCAAAGTCTGAGGAAGTTAATGTTGTGCAAGGAACTCATGATCAATCAGCAAGGTTCTCTTCATGGAAACCTGCTATTCTTCCCCTTTCACAAACAGCCAAGGTACCTTTGTTTCCTTCTTTTCTCAGCCCACCTAATGTAGAGCTGAAACAGTTGCCAGAAAATTTGAAATATGTGTTTTTAGGAGACCATAAAACATTGCCTGTGATTATTTCTTCCTCCCTCACTGAGGTGCAGGAGGAAGAATTGTTGATTGTATTGAAACAGCATAAGAGGGCAATTGGCTAGACTATTGCTGATTTGGGAGGAATCAGTCCAGTTGTTTGCATGCATAAAATTCACTTGGAAGAAGATGCAAAGCCTTCTAGAGAAATGCAAAGGAGGCTGAACCCTCATATGCAAGAAGTGGTCATGAAAGAGGTTGTTAAGTTGTTAGATGCTGGGGTCATTTACCCCATTTCAGATTCAGCTTGGGTGGCACCTACACAAGTGGTACCTAAGAAATCTGAGATCACTGTTGTAACCTCAGATTTTGGTGAGCTTATTTCAACCAAACAAACAATAGGTTGGAGGGTCTGTATTGATTACAGAAAGCTAAACACAATGACCAGAAAGGACCATTTCCCTCTTTCATTCATTGATCAGATTTTAGATAACTTAGCAGGAAAAGCTTATTACTGTTTTCTGGATGGTTACTCTGGTTACAACCAGATTCCTGTGTATCCACAAGATCAGGAAAAGACCACATTCACTTGCCCCTTTGGCACTTTTGCCTATAGGAGGATGCATTTTTGTCTTTGTAATGCTCCTGCTACTTTTCAAAGATATATGTATTCCATTTTCTCTGATAGGATTGACCAATTTATGGAGATTTTTATGGATGACTTTTCAATATATGGAGACAGTTTTGCCCAGTGTTTACATCATCTTAGTTTAGTGCTACAAAGATGTGAAGAAACCAATTTAGTTTTGAGCTGGGAGAAGAGCCATTTCATGGTCACCCAAGGCATTGTCCTTGGTCATGTTGTCTCCCACAAGGGCATTGAAGTGGACAGAGCAAAAATTGATTTAATTGCACATTTGCCTCCTCCCAAAACTATTAAACAAATCAAAAGTTTTCTGGGGCATGCTGGATTTTACAGGAGTTTCATTAAGGTCTTCAGTAAAATATCCAAGCTTCTGTGTCATTTATTGTGTCAAGATGTCCCTTTTGTTTTCAACAATGAATGCTTGAAGGCATTTGAATTCTTAAAAAATTGTTTGATTTATGCTCCAATACTACAGTCTCCAGACTATTCACTGTCTTTTGAGCTGATGTGTGATGCATCAGATTATGCTTTGGGAGCTGTTCTTGGGCAGAGAAAGGATAAGCTGCCTCATGTAATAGCTTATGCCAGTAGATCAATGATTGATGCACAGCTCAATTACACAACAACTGAGAAGGAGCTGCTAGAAATAATTTTTGCTTTGGAGAAATTCAGGTCATATGTTTTGGGTTCACAAATTATGGTGTTCACTGACCACTCAGCCCTGAAATACCTTCTGTCTAAGAAGGATACCAAACCAAGATTAATCAGGTGGATCCTCCTATTACAGGAGTTTGATTTGCAGATTAAAGATAAAAAGGGTGTGGAGAATGTGGTTGCAGACCAATCTCAATTCTAATCGAGATTGATAGGCTGCCTATCAATGAATCTTTCCCTGATAAGCAACTTTTTGCTATCAGTGTACACACCCCTTGGTTTGCAAATATAGTCAACTTTTTGGCTACTGGAAGGACCCCTCAACGCTGGAATAAAATGGATAAAGATCTGTTCTTCTCAAAGGTTAAACATTTTATTTGGGAGGATCCTTCTCTGTTCAAGATTTGTGCAGACCAAATAATTAGAAGATGCGTCCCTGAAGAAGATTGTCGTAGCATACTTTCCATGTGTCATGAACAGGCCTGTGGAGTGGAAACAAAACTGCTGTAAAGATTTTACAGTGTGGATTTTATTGGCCTACACTTTTCAAAGATGCACTGCAGCACTGTAAGTCTTGTCAGAACTGCCAGAGATTAGGCAGCATTTATAAGAGAAACTCAATGCCTTTACAGCCCATTTTGGTAGTTGAATTGTTTGATATTTGGGGGATAGATTTTATGGGACCTTTTCCTCCTTCAAATGGTTGTAATTTCATCTTAGTAGCTGTGGATTATGTATCCAAATGGGTTGAAGCCACAGCCACTAAAACCAATGACCATAGAGTTGTCCTGAAATTTTTAAAGGACAACATCTTTTCCAGGTTTGGTTCCCCCAGAGCTATTATCAGTGATGGGGGCAGCCATTTTTGTAATAAGCATTTTGAAGCTTTATTGAAAAAGTACTCTGTGACTCATAGAGTAGCTACTCCATATCATCCACAGACCAGTGGACAAGTGGAGATTTCCAATAGAGAAATCAAACATATACTGGAAAAGATTGTGAAGAAGGACAGAAAGGATTGGTCCTTTAAGCTGAATGATGCATTATGGGCATATAGGACAGCCGATAAAACCCTAATTGGCATGTCCCCATTCAGATTGGTCTATGGCAAAGCATGCCATTTACCAGTGGAGTTAGAATACAAGGCCTTTTGGGCTATTAAAACCTTGACCATGGATCTTACTACTGCTGGTAATCACAGGGAACTGCAGCTTGCTGAGTTGGAGGAGCTGAGAATGGATGTATACACCAATGCAAGATCTTACAAAGAAAAAGTTAAGGTTTTTTATGACAAAAATCTGCTGAGAAAAGAGTTCATAGCTGGCTCCAAGGTATGGCTATTCAACTCAAAACTTAAGTTTTTTCCTAGAAAGTTGAGATCCAGATGGGAAGGGCCATATACTGTCATTCAAGAATCTCCTTCTGGGGCTGTTGAAATTATGGACCCAAGTGATGGGAGAACCTTCAAAGTAAATGGTCAGAGGCTCAAACCATGCATTGAAAATACCCTGGAGCCTGTGCTGACCATCTACCATCAAGAGCCTCCACAAATCTGATGTTAAACAACTGTATCATATGTATTTTACTTATGTTTGTTTTGTAGTTTTTGCATAGTTTATTTCTCTCTGTTTTTAGTCATGTTTACACTCAATTCGAGAAGTTATAATATGTGAAAAATTAATTCACAAAGGAAAAAAAATACATTTCGAAAAGTTTAATTTTCTTTTCGAAAAGGATCTGGACCTGTAACTAACTGCTCAAAAAGAATGGTTTGCTTTTCGAATAGTTGTTTCTGAAGCCTTTTGCTTTTCAAATGGATGGTTCTGAAGCCTTTTACTTTTCGAAAAGTTGGTTCTTAAGCTATTTGCTTTTTGAATGGTATTGATGCCATTCTCTTTTGTAAAAAGGACCGTTTTGAACTTTTCGAAAACTTCAAAAATACTTTGCGAAAATCATTTTGAGCATATTTAAACCCTTTCGAAGCAAGGGTTTCATATTCGAAAGCTTTCCCAGAGTGCCCTATTTCACAGAAAACCCATTTTCTTTCCATCCCTGCGTGCTTTTAGATTTCAGATCCAATTTTCTTCATATTTATTCCACGGATTAAGCGTGAAGAGAGGGACTTTTTGCTTCTGATTCTGGTGGATTTAATCAAGCGATCAATGAGTTCAAGCAAAACCCTAGATTTCGGTATTTTTCTGTGCATATCCTCTGTTTGTGTTTTGGAAATTTCATTTTTGTGCCATCATTCATTGTGTGAGATTCAAACAAAGTTGTAAAATGGGGAAAGCTGAAAAGTCACTGGCTACAATGTTCCCTAAATCTTTTGCTAAGAAAGTTAGCAAACCCTGCACAAAAGGAAAAGCCAAAACCTCAGCCAAGAGAAAACTATTAATGGATAAAGCTGATAAAATTGAGAAAGGGAAGAAGGTTAGACATGAGGAACCCATCCCAGCAGCTGATCCTAGTCCTGAGCCTGAGCTTCCTCCTCTTCCTATGCATTTGGTACTGCCAAACCCTTTCATTGAAGCTCAGAAGCTGATCCCAGAGCTTATTGTTGATGAAACCTTTTTCTTGAGCAAACCTGAATGTAAGCTGTCCTTGAACTACATCAGGGATGCTTCACTAAGCAATATCCTAACCCCTCTTCCAGAGAAAATATATCCACGAATGGTGAGATTATGGTACCAAAACATAGAAAAAGTGACAAAGAAGGATGCCGATATCCCTACTCTTGTAATTTTCATTGATGATTGTGATTTAACAGTCACTTATGAAGACATTGGAAATGCCTTGGGAATCCCATTTAAACATGATCCAGCTGGTCCTTTGGCTGCACCAGAAACAACTTCTTTTAGAGAAATGGCTGCACATCTGACCCAAGGCATAGTTGGAACTGGGTAGTCCATCATGAGGAGAGACTTAGCACCTCTATTTTTGCTAATGGATTCCATTTTGAGGGGATGTTTTTATGTCACTGGGCACAACCAGGAAAGAAGAACACTAATTTTGGAGGCTCTCTTTCATTTTTCTAAGGGGCAATTCGTCAATGCCCCTATGCTAATTTTTGAGGCCATGGCTGACATCAGTGTTAAGATGAAGGAGCAGAAAATAGCTGGAATACCATTTGGTAGGCTGAGCACAGCCCTACTAAGAGCCAAGTTTGAGATTGATGAGCAAGAACCATTTGAGATTGTCTCCCCTCATGCTTTTGGGAAAAGGGCTTGGACTACAAGCCAAACCATGTTGGATAGAATGAGGGAAGAGGATAAGCCAGTCCAAGAACCTGTTATACCTGCACCAGCCCCTACAGCTGCCATTGAACCTATTTTACTAGACCCTGAGGTGACCAGCTCTTTAGCTGCACCTATTTCACTTGCAGCTAACATTGCACAAGCTGTCATTACTAAGGTGACCAGCTCTTCAGCTGCACCCATTGTTGAAGAGGCCATCATCTTACCCACTTCACCTAGCACAGCTCCTATCCCTTCACCCACTCCAGCAGTTCCATCACTCATAACCACCATAATCCCAATTCCCGACTCTCCCTCTACACCAACCACTCCAGCCATACTTACACCACCAATTTCACCCAACAATGTCCAAGACATGGCCACAGATTTTGTTGAACACTCTCCTAGCACCCCCCTTCTCCAAAGTTTCTCAGGTTCACCTGCCCATTCAATTCATACACCTGAAGTAACTCATACCCCTGAACCTGAGATATTCACTACAGAGGCCTATTCATCATTGATGGGATCTATTTTGGAGAATATTGGGCTGGAATCTGTACCTATACCTGACCCTCCTCATTTCACCCATTTGGCTACTTCCCCCTTTACAGCCATTTCACCCATTGCCCCTCAACCATCTACATCAATTTTACCAGCCCCTACTCTGCATACCACACCCACACCTGAATCAATTAGCCAAATCTTTACCTTTCTCCAATCCATCCAGACCCAACTACAGATCAACACAGACATCGATCGACAAATTCCTCTAAACCTTAGCCTCCACATCCCAAACACCCACTTTAGCCACTGTACCTTCTGTTTCTGACCAAGCAACCCAAACAGATCCAGAGGTAATAATTTTAGATTCACCCATCCCCACTATGTCTGACCATGCTACCCAATTCGAACCTGAGGCAATACCTTTGGATACACCTACACCCACGCTTAATGTCTCTGCTCAAGCCACCCAAACTGACCCTGAACTAGTGCTTGTAGATTCATCTTCCCCTTCCCCCACTGCTGGAATACATTTGGTCCCCTACCACTCCATTCCCATCCCACGTTTTCCCACTCTTAAAAGGGCTATGGAAGATAACCCTTACATTTTTCGCGATGTCCTTAAGGGGATTGCCGATTTCCACACTTACATCAAAACCCCTTATGAAGACCAGATTCGAAAATTGGAGCTGTTTATAAAATTTGAGAGAGAGAAGATGCAGGACCTGTTGGGCCAAACTTTTCAGATGGTTAGGAGTGAACAGCACAAAATTACCATGTTGCAAGCACAGCTTGAACAGGAAAAATTGAGGGCTACTAGACATGAGAAATATATTGGCCTCACCAAAAAGATCAAATCTGAGGAATACACCGAGCTACAAGCCACAATCCAGGAGAAGGCTAAATCGAGTTCAGACTCCAATACTGACTCAAGTTCTGACTCTAACAGTGATTCCAGTTCTGATCCCATTGAACCAACTTAGTCTTCAGCCATTCAGATGTTGCCTTCTTTCTATGGTTTGAGTAAAGAGGACCCATACAAGCATGCTGATGAATTCCTTGCCTTGTGTACTACCTTTACCATTACAGGTCTAGGGCCAGAAGCCACCAAGCTTAGGCTATTTCCTTTTTCATTAAAGGACAAAGCCAGGGTCTGGTTATCCTTGCTTCCCCCTAATAGTATCAACTCTTGAGATGACATGCAAAGCCAATTCCTAGCTAAATTCTTCCCCATGTCTAGAACCAGTAAATTGAGGAATAGTATCCTCTCATTTTCTCAACTCCCAACTAAAGGATTCCATGAGGCATGGGAGAGATTCAAGGAGCTGTTGAGGCAGTGCCCCCACCATAAAATTCCTGAATGACAACTTATCCAAAGTTTCTATCAAGGAATTGACAACATAAAATTCCTGAATGACAACTTATCCAAGAGTAGAAATATAATGGATGCTTCTTGTGGAGGCACATACCTTCATAAAATAGCTGAGGAAGCATAGAAATTATTTGATGTCATTGGTGAAAACTCATTACAGCAAGATTCTCTTGCTAGGGATGTGGACACCCCAGGAGGAATGTGGAAGGAGAATACAAGAAGAGGTAAAATGTATGAGACTGATGGGTATAATGATTTGGAAAGAAAGGTAGCTAGCTAAACTCAAAAGTTAGAGAAAATGATGGAAGAAAGGCAGTCTCCAATGGTGTTGCTAATGTGACAGAGGCATGTCCCATCTATCAATCTCCCACTCATCCCATTTAGGATTGCCCCTTTGCTGAGCAATTTCCAGAACTGGTGATGGAACATGCAAATATTGCCCAGTCCTTTGGTCAGCAGTCAACTGCTGGTTATTCTTGGAGAAACCACCCTAACCTGAGATGGAAGCAACGCAATATTTAAAATCAAAACTAGCAGCAGCAGTTCCAACCTCAGTTTTATCAGCAACTACAGTAAATGCCTTTTAAACCTGCTCCCCAGGCCTATCAACAGAATTTTGTTCCAAGGACCCAATACTAGCAACCTATGGCTTAGCCTATGGTTCAACATGTGCAACAAAAGGCCCCAATTCCAGCTTCTAGAACACCATCTTTTGAAGAACAGGTTCTAGCCTCATTGCAGAACTTGGGCTCTTTGTCCAAAACAGTCCCCTCTCATAGTCAAAGCATCAAAAAGATAGAAGACCATCTTGGCCAGCTATCTAATGTATTGAAAAAGAGGGAGGAAGGTAGGCCGCCTAGTCAGCCCATGTACAATCCAAAGAGACAATATGTAATAGGTGAAGTCTCTTATTCCCATGAGAAAGCCAAATCTGTCACCACATTAAGAAGTGGAAGGTTGGAGGACAATCAAGTAGGCTGTGGGCCTTTAAAAAATTTTGAGAAAGAAAAAGAAGCAATTTTAAAGAATGTACAGCAGGAGCAGCCCTATTTGAATAAGGGGGATGTTAATGCTCCCCAACAAAAAATTGAAGAAAATGAAAAAATTAAAAATAAAGATAAAGAAAAAATTGATGAGTTGGCTAAGGCTATAAATGGGAGGTCAGCTCCCCATTTGCCATTTCTCAATGCTTTAAAAGAAGCTTCTCCTTTTGACAAAGGGAATGCCAAAGTAGAGGAAATGATGGAAACCTTTAAGCAAGTAAAGATCAGCTTGCCTTTACTTGATGCAATCAAGCAAGTGTCAGCATATGCCAAGTTTTTAAAAGACCTTTGCACTCATAAAAGACAATCTAGATACATCTATCCAATAAAGTCTTTTCAGCAGAAAAAGTGAACCAAGTCTTGACTATAGGAACTCCAACAAAGCTCTAAGACCCTGGTGTCCTCACTATCCCCATGTGGTGTGGTCTTACAAGTAGCTGATAGATCTAAGAGGAAGCCTATGAGAATCATAGAAGATGTCTTGGTTGGGGCTGATAAATTCTTTTATCCTGCTAATTTTCTGGTGCTGGATATGGAGCCAAGCAAGTGTGCTACTTCCATCCCTGTGATTCCGGGCAGACCATTTTTTGCCACTGCTAATGCATGCATACAATGTAGATCTGAGGTCATGAAAGTAACTTTTGATAATATGAAAGTCAAATTGAATGTGTACAATACAGCTCATCAACCCCCTTTAAATAATGAAGACTATTTTTTCATTGAGCTGCTGGATGAGTTGTTGGAAGAAACTCTATCCCAATTGTTGTATAGTAATGATTTGTTTGATGTTTTTGATGAAGTTTGGAATAAAATAGGAGAAGAGAAAGCCTCCACATCTGAGCTTGAGCAAGTGCAAACTGTAAATTCTGAAGTGGGGCTAGCAAAGCATCACCCAAGGAAACCAGCTTTGTTATCTCTTCCACCACCTTCTAAGGCACCTCTATTGCCTTCAGTCATCAGTCCCCTAGATGTGGAGCTAAAGTAGCTCCCAAAATCTTTAAAGTATACCTTCCTAGCAACTAATAAGAAATTGCCAGTCATAATTTCTTCTTTCCTCACTCTTGAGCAAGAGGAAGAGTTGCTTTGTGTTCTAAGGAAGCATAAGAGAGCAATAGGGTGGACTATCATAGATTTTGGTGGTATAAATCCTATTGTGTGCATACACAAGATTCATGTTGAAGAGGGCTCCAAACCCTCTAAAGAGATGCAAAGGAAATTGAACCCACACATGCAAGGGGTTGTCATGAGAGAAGTTGTCAAGCTGCTAGATTCTGGGGTCATTTACCCCATCTCGGATTCTTAATGGGTGGCACCTACCCAGGTGGTGCCTAAGAAATTCGGGATCACTGTAGTTCAAGTAAACTCAAGAAAGCTAATCCCAACCAGATAGACCACTGGTTGGAGGGTGTGTATAGATTACAGGAAGCTCAATGAGAAAACTAGAAAAGACCATTTCCCATTGCCCTTCATTGATCAAATCTTAGATAAGTTGGCAGGCAAGGCATTTTACTATTTTCTTGATGGTTATTCAGGGAACAATCAGATCCCTGTATACCCACAAGATCAAGAGAAAACTACCTTTACATGCCCCTTTGGAACCTTTGCATATAGAAGGATGTCATTTGGACTATGTAATGCACCTGCCACCTTTCAAAGATGTATGTATGCTATTTTCTCTAACATGATTGATCAGTTCTTGGAGATTTTTATGGATGATTTTTCCATTTATGGGGATAATTTTAGCTAATGCTTGCAACACCTTAGCCTGGTGTTGCAAAGATGTGAAGAAACCAACCTAGTATTGAGTTAGGAGAAGAGTCACTTCATGGTGACTCAAGGCACTGTCTTAGGACATGTTATCTCTTACAAAGGGATAGAGGTTGATCAAGCTAAAATCAATTTAATTACACATCTACCCCCGCCCAAAACTGTCAAGCAAGTCATGTCATTCTTGATACATGCTGGTTTCTATCGAAGGTTCATCAAAGATTTCAGCAAAATCTCCAAACCTCTTTGCCACTTGTGCCAAGAGGTTCCATTTGGATTCAATGATGAATGTCTGGCTACCTTTGAACTGCTGAAGATATGTTTGACTACTGCTCCCATTTTACAGGCTCCTAATTTCTCCTTGCCATTCAAGCTGATGTGTGATGCATCAGACTTTGCTATTGGTGCAGTCTTGGGACAAAGAAAAGACAAAGCACCAAGTGTAGTGGCTTATGCTAGAAAATCAATGGCTGATGCCTAGTTGAATTATACAACAACTGAAAAGGAACTGTTGGCCATTGTATTTGCTTTGGAGAAATTCAAATCACATGTACCGGGATCTAAGATCATTGTGTTTACTAACCACTCAGCCTTAAAATATCTCTTGTCCAAAAAGGATGCTAAAGCTAGACTGATAAGATGGGTTTTGCTTTTACAGGAATTTGATTTAGAGATCAAGGACAAGAAGGCGGTTGAGAATGTGGTAGCAGACCACCTATCTAAGATCCCAGCTGCGGAAGAAGAGAGCTTACCCATCAATGATTCCTTCCCAGATGAGCAACTTTTTACTGTAGAGATGAGTGTGCCCTAATTTGCCAACATAGTAAACTATCTAGCTGCAAGTACAATCCCCCCACAATGGAATAAGGATGATAGGAATCTATTTTTCTCATAGATTCGATATTACATGTGGGAGGATCCTTACCTTTTAAAGTATTGTGCAAACTAGGTGGTAAGAAGATGTGTGCCTAAAACTGAGTTTAAAAACATTCTGACTATGTGCCATGAACAGGCTTGCAGAGGTAATTTCAGTGGCAACATAACTACTGCAAAGGTGCTTCAAAGTGGCTTCTATTAGCCCACTCTTTTGAAGGATGCCTTTCAGCATTGCAAAGTCTGTTCTAGATGTCAACAAATGGGGAGTATTTCCACACAAAACTCCATGCCTCTGCAGCCCATTCTTGTGGTTGAGCTTTTTGATATTTGGGGGATAGACTTTATGGGCCCTTTCCCTCCTTCCCATGGTTATAATTATATTCTTGTGGCTGTGGACTATGTGTCCAAATGGGTTGAGGCCATAGCCACAAGAACTAATAATCACAAGGTTGTCCTCAACTTTTTGAAGGATAATATTTTCTCTAGGTTTGGCACCCCCAGAGCCATCATCAGTGATGGGGGGAGCCATTTCTGCAACAAACAGTTTGAGAACCTCCTTAGAAAGAACTCTGCGATACAGAGAGTTGCCACCCCATACCACCCACAAACAAGTGGGTAGGTGGAGATTTCTAATAGAGAGATCAAACATATTTTGGAGAAAACAGTGAGAATGGATTGGAAGGATTGGTTTCTGAAGCTACCTGATGTTCTGTGGGCTTATAGAACTGCCTATAAGACTCCCATTGGGATGTCACCTTTCAGGCTGGCATATGGAAAGGCATGCCATTTACCAGTGGAGCTTGAGCACAGGGCATATTGAGCTATTAAAGCATTAAATATTGACTTAACTTCTGCTGGCATTCAGAGGAAATGCTAGCTGCCTAAGCTGGAAGAGCCCGAGGTTGGATGTTTATTCCAATGCGAGAATCTACAAGGAGAAAACCAAGGCCTCCTTTGACAAGCAATTGCTAAGAAAAGAGTTCATTGTCGGCAGCAAGGTATGGCTTTTCAACTCTAAGCTGAAATTTTTCTCAAGAAAATTGAGATCCAGATGGGAGGGACCCTACATAGTTGAGCATGTATCTCCACCTGGAGCAGTTGAAATCAAGGATCTTAGCGATGGCAGGATCCTGAAAGTAAATGGTCAGAGGCTCAAAACTGTTGTTGAAAATATGGAGCCCATGATAACCACTTCCCTTCAAGAACCTCCATTACTTGGTTGATTCTCAACAATGTTATAGTAAGTACCATAGTTGTTGTTTTGGTGTTGTTATTACTATTTAGCAGTCATTAGGGTTTAATATGTGCATGTACATATCATGTGTCCTCCATAGGCTGACTTGAGGCAGGACTGGTTTAATTTGACTGAGGATTTGCCAAATGGATGTGTAGCATGGTAGTGGGGAAGGATATAAGCCTATTTGAACTGCATTATATAGGTTCTACTAGTGTATAATTGTCTGTCGATAGCTTTTAAGGATTTTTGGTTGTAATTCTCGATAGGTTCAGAGTACTTGTCGAGAGGCTTTCTGAACCTCCTGGGAAGATTTTTGCTGGAACATAGATCCTGTCGAGGGGCTGAATGGTGAATTCAAAGAACCTGACAAAGGATTTGTGAACTTCTCGAAATGACGCAGTTGGCAACATAGACCCATCGACAGGATTGTGTGAACCTCTTGAGAGGTTCAACAGTGTTTCACTCCTCGACAGGTTGTACCAACCTGTCGACGCCCTACCCCCCAATCCTGTCAAAGCTCTTTTTCCTCCGTGTCTAAGCATTAATTCCTCTTATCTCCCTGCCTTAACTTTTATTGCTATAAATAAACCACCATGCACTCCGCTGTACCAGTCCCCATATTATCGCACGACGTTCCATACTTTTCGCAACCAACTCGCCACTTACCACTAATACTATTTTAGCGATTATGACTTGGGAAGATGAGAAAATTTAATACGACGATACGCCTCCCACCTTCGACGTTTTAAATACCAGCCTGGTTCACCTCCTTCGCAGTTGTTCGCGTTTAACCTCCTTAGTTCATCCCTATCCACAACCATGGCGGACGACAAACCCATTGAGCTTCCAATAAAATTTGACCCACTCTGGGAGGATCCGCCACAACCAAAGGAACCGAACCCTTTACAGTTCCTGTGGGACGAATATGAGGAAGTCCAAAGGATTTTGGCCAAGGCGGAGGAGAAAAAGAATAAAAGAAAGAAAAAGAAAAGGAAGATAGAACCATCTGCACCTTCCTCCCCATCCTCCTCCCTCCCATCACCACCTGCTTAGCATCCATCCCCACTCCTGGCTTGCAGTTCCTCTTCCAGCGATAGTAGGTTGAGGATATCCTTGAGCCAGGGGCGCAATTTTTTTTGCATGAGATGTTTTGTTCAAGGCCGTGGAAGTTGCTGCCAAAGTAATGTCTAAGTTAGAATGTGTCTAGGGTTTCTTATAAATATGTCTAGGTTTTCTCCATTGTATATATTTTTTGGGTTTAAATGCAATTTCTTTTTGTTCTGATTCATTTATATGATATGAATGTACAGTGTTTGTTTTCTTTCTTTTGTGTATCTCTATTTTTACCCTACTGCACACCCACATTTATCTTTGACACAGTGAGGACACTGCTCCTCATAGGTTTGGGGGTGTGGCAAGGTATGCCAATGGATAGTTAATAGTAGTGCAGCAAGGTTCAATAGAAATTGAGAAAATAAAGTAAATTCCCACCTAAATTTTTTGTAAGGAAAATAAAAACCTTTTAATGTTGGAATATGCTGTACACTATAATGAAGCAAATGTCAGGAATTTTTATTCAAAAATTAGCACTTAGTGAACTTGAAAGGAGAGACGATCTGTGAGGATACTCCCCAGAAAATTTGATGGAAGACCATACCTAGTGAGATTTGGGCCTAAGAAATTTTTTTTCTTCGAGAGTGTCTTGGCAAATTTTTTTTGCTCTAAGGACTGATTGGATCTAGCTTTGATCACTAGAAGTTAGGCAAGTCCAAGTTGAAATAGCTTAATAGCATTCTTGGCATTGAGGACATGAAGTAAGGCCATTCCTTAGACAGTTTGAGCTTAAAATATCCTTACCCTTTGAACTGCCCTTGATATACACCATTTGAGCCTTGAAATCCAAGCTTTTCTTTGATAAAAACTAAAAAAATTGAACCCTAAACCTCAATGACCTGATGCAGCCTGACCATCACTCTAAGATTTTAGAAGGTAAAGGAGAAGGAATTGAAGAGGTTAGACGAGCAAGGTTTGACAATTTGGTAAAAGAAGAAGAAAATACATGTGTAGGCAAGAGTGATGTGTAATTGTGGCATGCCAGCCCATAATAATAAAAAAATTACAAAAGGAATGCAGACAAAAAGAAAACAAAAACAGAAGAAAAGATAAGTCACTTCATTTGAAAATCTACAAGAAGACAAGAAGCTGATGAAGCTGATCACTTCAGGTCTGAAAATACAAAAAGAAAATGAAGATGTGCTGAAAGGAAGAAGGTGAAGTCATGAATCCCCTCCTTACTCTATTGATTTCTCAACTTTGAATCCCATTCTACTCTTTTATTCTTTATAAACTTCACCCATTAAGCCACATTACAACCCAATAAAAAGACCTTACTAATCTGAAATGGATTGAGCTGTCATGTGGAGACAAGGATTTGTTTGATCTATGGTGAAAAGGTTAGAAAATTTCATAAATTAGAGCAATGCCTATGCTCATGCATGTAATCCTATTTGAGGGCTATAACTGCTCCTGAGCAGTGTGAACTGATGCAAGCTTCTAGTTTCATTATGAGTGACAACCTTGGTGAGCTTTGGAGTTGAAATTAAGTTTGTTGGGGGTTGTATCATAACAAAAATTCTCTATTAATAGTTAGCTATGTATTAAATTTTGGATAAAATGCCTTGACATGAGCTAATTAATTGTGAAGGAATTGCAGCAGAATTTCAATTTAAAAAAAATATTGTGTTTTTTATAAGAACCTTCTGAACTTAAAGGAACAAGGTGTGGAATGAATTTTCTTTTGGCCTGATTTTTATTCTCAACATATTGCATTAACATTAACTGAACCATTGGGGAAGTTTATGGGTAACTTCACTGAAAACCCTCAGGAGACTTCGCTCCTCCACTAGGGATCACCTAGGGGTTTAAAAGGCTTGATGCATATACTAAATTCATCTGTGTTCCTACAAAAGTGGCATTTTTTTTATTTTCAATAATTGTTTTTACTTTCTCCTTTGCTCAGGGACTAGCAAAGCTTAGGTTTGGGGGTGTGTTAAGCAGTGAAAAATACAATTGTTAATCTCCTAACCTGACCTCTGTTGGACCCTTGAGCTAACTAATAAGGTGTTTTAAGTATATTTTGTAGATAAGCAATAAAATTCAGCCTTAGTGCAGATATCCACCTAAAAAGGCCAAAGAAGCAATCTGCTCCTCATCATGTGTTCACAACAGCCCAAAGGTTTGTCAGTCACGCAATCAAAGCTTTATAAATTCATGAGAAGGTCATGGGATTAACAAGGCATGCTTGAGACCAAGTACAGTTGCAAAGAAGATAGATTGAACCCACCAAGAGGTTGCTGAGTGCTGACGGATGGAAGACAACACACCAAAGATAGGTGCCAGCTGAAGAAACTCAAGGCAGAAGCTGTCGAGAAGTTCTGAAGCTCAAATTTTGATTTGTCAAGAGGATCCATTAAGCTATTGTAAGGTTCCAGTTGCTTGTCGATAGGGTGTGCTTCCAGTAAAAGAATCCTGTCGACACCTTACCTAAAGGTGCAGGGGAAGTCGCAAGGTTCAATAGGACCTTACCGAGAGAAGCTTTCGACAGGACCTTCCAGAACTTGTTGTTAAGACCTGAAAAGTACCACTTTTCACCCCTTAACTTAATCTCTGTTAGACCCTTAGTCATTTAATAAATAACTGTTAAGACAATTTTGTAGGTAATAAGCAGAAGCTACAAATAAGCCCCTAACCATACCAAGAAGCCTACTGTTGCCCCAGAAGTTCCTCAAAAGAAAGAAGGTTGAACCAAGACAGAGAATTGGCTGCAGCCTAGGCACATCAAAGCATAAACAAGTCAGGAAGTGAGCCTCGCGCAGATGTCGCAAGGCTTAATTGAACCAGAAAGAATGCTTCGCATAGTTGTCGTGGGCTTCTAAAGGCAGCACACCAACTGGTCGCGCAGTCTTCGTACCGTTCTCACACGGTTTGATGACAAAAGGAATTGAAAAGCAAACTTCGCGCGGTTCTCCTGAGGCTCAGTCATAAGCACTCGCAAAGCACTCGCACAGTCTCGCACAGCTCAAAAGAGGAGCCGTTAATCTTCGCATGATTCACTAAGGAGAGAGAGCTCCAGGCATTCCTGTGCACAGCTGTCGTGTTGTGGCCACGGGATACAGACCTTTAGGAAACTACTCGTTCAATCCAGAAGCCCATGCACCTGGCTTCTTCGCGAGGATCCCCGCGGGATTCACCAAGGAACGAACTGCGTGCATAAATTCCCCCACCATTCAAATGGAAAGAGCATCCCCGCGATGACCAAAGTAGCAATCCCGCGACTGCAATAGCTTCAAGTCAATTCAAGCCCGTGATGCCAATTCTATCACACGACAAGACCTGGAAAGCCTTTCTACCTAGCGAGGCTCGGGATCTTAACTTCTCTCCACTTCTGTAGGTGCAATCTAGGAACTTTCAGTAACTAAGGCATGCACTCCAATGCTCCAATCTCTGTGCACACGCCCCGAGGCATCCATGGAACAGAAATGGGCCATGATAGCATTAATAAATTAGGATTTTCCTAACCCTAATTCTCAGAGAGCTGACTTCTATATAAGCCTATGCCTAGGTTAGGTTTAAGGGATTGGTCTTCTGTACTCCTTGAAACCAACTGTAGAATTGCAGTAGGCTAAGGTTAGGGTTTAGGCAGTTTCTTTTACCCTTTTTCTTCTCTCCGTAGTCCAGCACTTGCTGGCTATGTCTTTGTATGTCTATTTGGAATAAAATTAATGGAGTTTTATAATAGGATTTTATGCATGTATGGGATTGGTGTTTTGTGAGTTGTTCTGTACAAGGCTGCTGCCTTGAGATCCTCCATTGCTAAGTTGTATTGTAAGCAATGGAGGATTGTTTTTAAGGTTTTATTTAGATCTAAGTGACTTGTGTGTCCAGGTTAGGCACATTACAGGCCTAGCCCCACCACAGGATCCACTAAATCTGAATCCCCATAGGAGCTTGAGCTGGTAGCCTTGTGAACATGATGGCGGCAGCAATGTTCTTGTTCTGTCTTAGACCTCTGTGCGGAGGATAGCCTTTATGGATAGTCTGTGACCATTTAAGTGGACAAGTTATAGCCCTAGGGTGAGGCCAATCCACAGATCTAAGACAGATCCTTCTTCTCTGCACTTGTGCTTGTAGCCTTGTGAGAGATTGTACAGAGACAAACTCCCCTGTATTTGTATAGACCCACCATCAGATGGCAGATCTGATCTGGCTGTAGCGATTGTAGGCTTGAGACAGGATCACTTTTGTCTTTCTAAAGCAGTGAAAAGCTAAGCTTAAAAGCTAGTACTCAAACTCTTCTTTGGTTCTCATGTGTCGAGGCTAGTGCAGCACATTGAGTGCCTAGCCCCACACACAGAACTTTAGAGGTTGAGGTTCCTATGGATTCTTGAGCTAGTAGCCCGAAAGAAGTAGTGCCTACAATGATAAACTTGTTCTGACCCATCTCTGGATTGTGGTTCCCCTATTGGATAGTCTGTGACCATTTAAGTGGACAGGTTATAGCCATAAGGGATTGGATCATGGCACAGGGGTGAGTTGGATCCTTTCTCCTCTTTGGTGATAATGTAGCCATTGGACAGGATTTCTATAGCAGCAAATCTGAGTCTGAGTTATAAGACCCATCAGATCTATACCTAATAGCTTACTTCTCACCCTTTTATATTTATTTTCTCACACTCCATCATTCTTCTCAACCCTTTCTGTAGTTTAGGCATTAGGTTACCTTAGGATTTAGATAATAGTGACCTTAAATCCTCTTCCATTTAGGATTACCAGATCTGTAGCCAGATCTAGAGGGCCTACTAAAGATAGCTCCCTCGAAGCTTTAGATCTACTTTCCCTATGGGACAAACTCTTACTTATTAAAACTTGCTACAATAGGCCCTGTATCTTATAGGACTGTGTATTTTTAGGCTTGCTGCTCTGTAGTTTTCAATCCACCTTTGATTCATTTTCACTAACCCCATTCTTATCACTGTCTCCAATAAAGTCAATAGCAAACACAAAAAATATCCTAACACGTGTCGAGATGATCCCCAACCTGTCGAACACTTCACCAAGCCGACAGGTTAATTGTAACCTGCCGACAGGATGAATGAAGAACTGAACAGAGGTATCGAGAGCCACTTCAACCTTGTCGAGATATGCCAATCCTATCGACTTGTGCACTTCAACTCAACGAGAGGTTTTCCAAACTTATCGAAATACAGAGCAAGCAGACTAAGAACCTATCGAGAAGTTCCCTGAACATCTTGTCATTCTTTTTGGGAACTCCTCATGGCCCTTCTTCAGCAGTTATAACTTCTAAATTTTACGCACACGATTCAAGGTGCGACAACGACCCCGGGGGGTATTTTTGGATTTCAACTAAGCACGAGCAGGAACTCTAACTACCTCATATGTAGTTATCAGTTGTGAACCAATAGGAGAAAAGCTTCCAGAAGAGGGATCCGCCACAACAGCATAACTGCATTATTCTTTTGAGTTCTGATTGGCTGAAACAGATCTGAGAAAAAGGTATAAATAGAGGAGCAATCACATTAAAAAGGGATCCAAAAATTTAGAGAGCAGAGCCAAGTTTGAATTCATTTCCCCTTCAAATTATCCTTCTCTTTTCCCTCTTCTTCTTCCTCGCTTTTAGCCAATTACGGTTGGCTAAAACTTCTCCAATAGCTAGGGTGAGGTTATGAGCTGTAATTAAGGTTTCAAAAGTTTTGTAAGGGATTGGATGTTACTGTTGGCGGATTCTGAGTGTGTGCTTACATTATTGGTTGGTGGTGAAACTCATTTAAAAATCAAAGAAACAGTAAAACAGGGGATGGAATCAGCACAACTAAGAAATCCTAGACCTGCAAGATACAGGGTCCATTGTAGCAAGTTTTGATAAGTAAGAGTTTGTCTCATAGGGAAAGGTGATCTACAGCTCCAAAGGAGCCATCTCTAGTAGTCCCTCCATATCTGACTACAGATCTAGCAATCCTAAAAGGAGGAGAGTTTAAGGTCACTTATTCTAAGTATTCTAATGTCTAAACTACAGAAAGGGTTGAGAGGATGGATGGAGTGTGGAAAATAAATATAAAAGGGTGAGAAGTATGTTATGGAGCCAAGATCAGAGAAGTTTTGTAACTCATATTTAGATCTGATGTTATAGAAATCCTGTCCAGGGGCTACATTATCACCACTGAGGAGAAAGGATCCAACCCATCACTCTGCCATGATTCCACCCTTAAGGCTATAACCTGTCCACTTAAATGGTCACAAATTATCCCATAGGGGAGCCACTATCCAGGGATGGGTCAAAACACAATAAGTAAATCATTACAGACACTATTTCATCCAGGCTACCAGCTCAAGAATCCATAGGGAACCTCAATCTCTAAAGCTCTATATGTGGGGCTAAGGCTGTATAGGACCATGATAGCCCAGACACATAGAACTAGCAAGAGATTGAGTACAACCTTCGATCTAGCTGTCCATTGCTTGAGTGAGGCTGCAATGGTCCAGTCACCAGCCTACAATCTCTATAACCAGATCAGATCAAACATCTTATGGTGAATCTATACAAATATAGGGGAGTCTGCCTCTGTACAATCTCTCACCAGGCTTCTATAAGCTCAGGTGTAAAGAAGAAGGATCCATCTTGGATCGGTGGATTATAATCAACCTAAGGCTATAATCTGTCCACTTAAATGGTCACAGACTATCCCAAAGGTTATCCTCCTCACGGAGCCTAAAATAAAACAAGAATATCGCTGCTACCACCATGATCACAAGGCTACCAGCTCAAGCTCCCATGGGGATTTCAGATCTAGTGGGTCCTGTGGTGGGGCTAAGGCTATAGGACCATGATAGCCCAGACACATAGGTCACTTGGATCTGAATGGCCCTTAGAAATAGTCCTCCATTGCTTTGAAACAAAGCCAAAGCAATGGCGGATCACAAGGTAGCAGCCTTGCACGGAGCATCTCACACACAAATACCAATCCCACAAAGTACAGATCCTATTACAGAACTTCCATTAATCTAGTTCAAAAATGCATACAGAGACATAGCCAGCAAGTGCTGGACTATGGAGAGAAGGAAAAGAGAAAAAGAAAATTACTTACAGCTAAAAAGAAAGAGAAAAGAAAAATGATCTGAGATGTGTTCCCAGATACCTAA
Source organism: Chloranthus sessilifolius (assembly GCA_021018995.1). Classification (NCBI taxonomy): domain Eukaryota; kingdom Viridiplantae; phylum Streptophyta; class Magnoliopsida; order Chloranthales; family Chloranthaceae; genus Chloranthus; species Chloranthus sessilifolius. Next base: position 50,496,767 of record CM037596.1, read on the forward strand.
ACCTAAGCTAGGTATGGGTTTATATAGCAATGGGGTGGCGGCGCATTAGGGTTAGGAAACCCTAATTTTAATGATGCCATGTGGCCTAACAGTGATCCTTGGATGCCTCGGGACGCGTGCACAGAGATTTGAGCGTGGGAGTGCGTGCCCTAATCGCTAGAAATTCCTAGAAGGTCCTCTGCTGAAGAGATGGAAGTTTAGGTTTAGAGCTTCGCTAGGTAGCTGTAGTTTCCCAGACTTGTCGTGTGATAGCTCTTTGCTCTTCGCTAGGATGATTTGACATTGAAGCTTCAGCCGTCGCGAGGATGCCTTGGTTTGCTCTTCAGGCAGTCGCGTGGTAGAGAATTGCACTCTCGCTGGATTGGGCTTCGCGAGGTTGAGTAGAAAACGCAGTCTCAGATGTCGCGAGGTTGAAGTTCAAGCAGTCGCGAGATTGCTCGGTCTTCGCTGGGCTGATCTTCGCAAGAGTGGCTTTGCCTTCGCAAGGATGTTTTCTTCTTGAATGGCGCGAGAACTGTGCGAGGAGTTCTTCCTCTGATAATTGCATCCCGGGCATCGCGCTGACCGCCCGAGGAATCTTGAAGCTCTCTCTCGGCTGTCAACGAATCCTGGCAGATTGAGAGAGGTCTGCTTTGAACTGCGCGACACTGCGTGATGTGTTCTACTCTTAAGCTTCACGAGAGCTACGCGAGTTTGAGTTTCTGAAGCTCTTCAGTCACTCATCTGTGCGAGAGGTTGCTATAAAGTCTTGGGAAGCTCAGTTGAACTGCGTGAGGCATATTTCTCCTGAATCCTCTAAAGCTTGGGTCAGGTGCGCGAGGCTCATTTCAGGTCTGGATTCAGAGTTCATTCTTCTGAGGGATTTCTGGTGCTAAAGCAGGCTCCTTAACAAGATTCCTGGCCTTATTTCACTGCTGATTATTACCTACATAAAATACTTAACAAGAACTTATTAGGTGGCTAAGGGTCTAATCAAAGGTTAAGTTAAGGGGTGAATAGTGGTACTTTTCAGGTCTTAACACACCCCCAAACCTAATCTTTGCTAGTTCCTTAGCAAAGCTACATTAAATCTACTTTAAAAATTAAATGCCACTTTCGTAGGGAGCACGGATACATTTAGCATATACCAAGCCTTTTAAACCCCTAGGTGATCCCTAGTGGAGGAGTGAAGTCTCCTAAGGGCTTTCAGTGAAGACACCCACAAACTTCTCAGTGAAACAACTAACAAGAGTGCAGTATCATTAAATGAGCAGTCAAGGAATCAGATTTAGTTTACTCTTGAATCAATACACATAAAAGAATTTTAATCCATTGATTGCACAGAGATTTAGATAGCATAAACTTCTCATGAATGCACAACACTTCCAATCAATTTACAACCACCGAAAATTGCACAAGTGTGTGCCAGCACTGAGCTCATCATTAGCTCGAAAATTGGGTTATAGGTCATAAATAATACATTCAAGTTCAAACCCACAAACTTTGCAGGGCATACACTCATAAAGGTTTTGTTGAGGGGTTCATTTTCTCACAGGCGCAAGAGCAGTTACATCCCCCAAATAGGTTTGTAAGCATGAGCATAGGCAGAGTTCTTAAGTGCTGACATCATTGGCAGTTTCTCACCATAGATTGGATAATTCCTTATCTTCACATGACAGCTCACTCAACTTTGGATCACAAGGGCTTTTAACTGGGCTGTAATGTGGCTTATGGAGTAGGGTTAAAAAGAATGGAAGGTTGAAAAGGGGTTCCAATTTGAGAAATCAGTAGGTCACAGAGGTGGTTCATGACTTCACCTTCCATACTTCAGCTCTCTTCATCTTCTTTGAGATTTTTCAATTTGAAGTGATTAGTTTCTCTTCTTGATTTTTATTTTCCAATGAAAGTTTCTCTTGACTTCTCTCTTATTCCTCTTCATTATTATTTTTGTTTCTTTTTACTGGAGTTTCCTTCTTTTGCTTTTCAGAAATGCCACCATGTTCTCAGTTACCATACTACCAGATTTTTGAGATCCTTCTTCTCCATTCACCTAATGTTGACCATAGCTAGTCCATCTTCAACTCTTTCTCCTTTACCTTCTGAATTCTCAGAGTGAGGGTAGGTTGAATCAGGTTCATAGGTTCAGGTTCAAGTACTCAGGTGTATTTTGAAGAAATTTAGGATTTAAAGCTCAAAGGGGGGTATGGACAAGGGCAGTTGCTTTAGGATTGGTCTTTTTAGGCTCAAATTATCCAAGAGAAGGCCATGATCCTTTCTTAGGTCTCATGAGTACTGTCAGTTGTTTCAACTTGGAGTTACCTAACTTCTAGTGAGCATGGACCCAAATTCTTAGAACTAAAAGAAATGCCTTAGTTACTCCTCAAAGAATACAAAAATTTTGTAGGCCCAATTCTCACTGGTTATGGTCATCCTTTGAACTTTCAAGTATGTCCTCACCTTTTTCTCTCTCTAATGATTCACTAAGTGTTGATACAAGTAGGTTTCCTTGGTGATATTATCATGGAAATGTGGAATATTAGAAGTTTATACTGTCTAAAGTTTGTAGAAATGTTAACTTTCTTATTTGCATGATTCTTAAGTGAACATAGATCCATTTCCATATTACTCAGATGAGTCTGCTGCACTTATGTTAACTATTCCATTGTGGTCCGCCATACCCCCAAACCTATGAGGAGCAAAGGTCCTCCGGTTCAAAGTGAATGTGCAGCAGAACTATTAAGGCTAAAAGAAAAGGAAAGAACAGGGAACAAAACACACAACAGGCAAAGCAAGATAGTAAAGACAAGGGAAAAGTCTATGAAAAATTAGAAATGTATAAAATACAAGAAAACAGAAGCAAAAGAAACAGAGAAAATCCTAGGTACAATCTAGTTAGAATATGTCTCAAAACATGTCCCATCCCATCTTCTTTGCATGCTCTTGCAGGAGAGCCTCTTCTTCTTTCTTCTTTCGTTCCCTCTCGGCCTTTCTTTGCTCGGGAGTTTTGTGTATGGTTGGAGCCTTGACCCTCATTTTTCTCTTCTTTGGTTCAGGAGGGATCTCTGAAGATTTAGCAGTGGTTGGCTCAGGGGGTTTGGTGGGAGATTTTCCTTTGGGGCCCTTACCTTTGGAGGCTTGCCCTTGCTGGGCCAGAGGGGGAATAAGAGGGGATTGGGCTGGTGCTGGCTCAGAAGGGACAACAGGGGATTTAGCTTGTGCTCTCACTTGAGGCAGGAGAGGACTTTTCCCTTTCACTGGTTTAGGGGGAGCCACAGAAGATGGTTCTTATACTTTGGCCGCAAGGATGGCAGGGCTCTTCCCTTTCACGCACTGGCTTAGTGGTGGTGCCTCCTCAGACTGGGCAGATTTGTCCTTTCCAATTTTCAAAGATCCACTTGGGGGGTAGTCCTCTTAGCAGCAACCTTCCGTCGCTCAGGATAGGATTGTTCAGCAGGGCTTGAGGAAGGAACAGCAGCAGTAGTGGGGGCACTGGGAGCCGTTGTTGGTGCAGAATCAGAGTCTGATTCAGAAGGAAAAAGCACAGTGGGATCCAATCCAAGGGCAGCAGCAGCCTGTCTGCGTTCTTCTATGGAAAGTAGGCGACCATGGGGATCATCCTGAGTAGAAGCTCTGGTGACCTTTGGAGGTGGGGATGGAGGGGCCGGCCTTTTGCCTTTTTGGGCTGCAGTGGCTCTTTTAGAAGTGGGCTTTTTCTTAGAAGGAGTGCCTTTTCTTTTAGGAGCAGGAGAGGGAACAAGGGGGGGCACTGAGAGAGGAGCAGGAGCTGCAGTAGGGATTTGAGCAGGAGCAACAGGTTGTGTAGGTACTGCAGAAGGAACTGCAGTAGGCATTTGAGGAGGAACAGGAGGAGGTACCAGAGTTGGGGCTGTGGGGGGTGGGGGGTGGGGGAACAGATTGTGTAGGTGTTGGGGTAGGGGCAGTGGAAGAAGAGGGGCTTGGTTGTGTGGAAGAAGATGGGGCCTCAGGGGAAGCTGTGGCAAGAGGGGTGGCCTGTATGGGTTGGGAAAGTAGGAAGGCAAGTCTCTGTTCCAAGATTTCAATTTTCTTGTTAGCCCACAGTAGATTGGTATCTGCAAGCTCCTTACTGAGTCGGTTGATCTCCTGAGCATTGTTCAATTTTTTCTCTAATAGCCTGTTGTGCTTTTTCGCCCTCTCTGCATTGGCTTTTTCAATCTCAGTAGTCATTCTATAATATGTTGCCACAGCCTTGTTCGAATTTAGGGTCTCCAAAATTGCCTCCCACCCTTTGAAAATATCTCTCAGCTGCTCACGGTGAGCAAGCTTCAAGTCACTAAGTTTCTGCAGCAACGGGTATTCGATGGCTTGGCGGAGTTGGGCCATGCCATTGAGAACATCCCTCTTGATATAGGGATTGTCCCTCATGGCATGGAAGAGGGTGAAGTAGGGGGGGTGTAATAGGAGTGTCTGGGTAAGATGGGTAGAAATGGAGTGGAAGAAGTAGAAGGGGATTGATCCTGGGGGGGAAGAGTGGGTGGTGTAAGGATGAAGTCAAGAGAAGATGTGGAAGTGGCTGGGGTAGTCTGTGTTGAATGGTTAGTGAATTGAGGAGGGGGTGGGAGAAGAGGTGGAATGGAAGGTATGGGTGGAAAGTGAAATGAAGGAAGGGCAGTGGAGGTGGATGAGTCGGGGTAGGGGAAGAATGGGATGGTGAAGGGTCGAAATGGAAGGGGTGGGGTTGCAAATAAGTGGGGTTGAATGGGAAAGGTGGACGGGAAGGGAATGGAGTCAGTTTGGGTAGAAGTGTTGGTAAATTGAGGTGGAGGTAGTATTAGAGGGGGTAGGGTAGGTAGAGAGGGAAAGGAGTGGGGTATGGTGTCATGGAGGGGAAGGGTGTAGGTAAGTCAATGTGGGTGAGGTCTAGTGGAACTGTGGAGGCAGAGGTGGAAGGGGGTTGGGTCAATGGGGTGGTAGGAGGTTGTGTAAGGATGATGGGGGTTGTTAATGTTTGAAGGGTGGATTGTATGTTGGTGATGTCCGTTTGCATTTGGGCTTAGGTCTGTGTTGTTTTGGAGAGTTGGGTTTGGATGTCATGTATGAGGGAAAGGATATGGGTAAGGCTATCTGAGGTTGGTTGAGGTGGAGTATGAGGATAGGAAGGAACAGGTTGGAAAGGGGCAGTGGGGGCATGATGGAAAGTGGTAGGGGGAGAAGGTGAAAGGGCTGGGGAGTGATGTGGTGAAGGGAGTGGTGAATCTGGGAGAGGGATGTCATGGGTGGGCAAGGTATCAAGCAGGGTAGTCATGAAGGCCTGATACCCTGAAGTGGTGGCTAAGTTAAAGTCAAGATCATGGAGGGAAGATGTAGTTGGGAGGGGTTGGACTAGGGGTTGGTCAATATGGGGTGTGTCTGTGGGAATGATAGTGGAAGTGGAAGTGGGTAGAGATAAGGTAGGGGTTGTGTGAGAGGTTTTCTTTTTAAGGTAGGTTATCAAGGGAGGGCTGTCAGGGTTGAGGTCAGAGGATGTCGAAGGTACTGGGGCTGTGTATTGAGGTAAGGTGGGTGAAGGGGGAGTGTTGTCATGGGGTTCAACACTTTCCACCCAGGAACGAATCGTAGTGGGGGGTGGAATGGAAAAGGGAGATAAGAGAGGGAAAAGGAGAGATGGAATAGGTAAAGAAGTTAGTGGAGAGGCAAGTGTGGTGGATGGAGGGATTGCTGCAGAAGCAGAGGTGACAGAAGCTGGCGCCACCTTCTTTGGGGCAGGGGTTTTAGCCTTCTTTTTGGGGGCAGGGGTGGCCTTTGCCACAGCAACTCCCTCTCCCTGCTCGGAAACATTCTGAGCTTCAGCCTTCTTCTTCTTCTGGGGATCCATTAGACTTCTGCTGATCCCCCATTGTCTTTTGGCAAAAGTGGTGGGAGTGAGGTCAGCAGATAACTCCCCCACTGGTATCTTGTATCCTCCCTTCAAAAGTAATTTGGTGATGAGTCTTCTGTAGGGGAGAGTGTGGACCTTCTTTTGCAGCCCAAGCTTCACCATCATATCTTTCATGGCCTCAAAAATCAGCCATGCAGCATTAAATCCGTGGCCCAGAGAGAAGGAGTAGAGAGCATTAAATCCTTTCTTGCTGATGGTCGGAGCAGTAGATATTCTTCCTGAGCACTTGATCGATGAACAGCAGCTTGGGATCCAAATCTCTTCTTCTGATGGAGTCCCCTGTGGCCTTTAAGCCTCTGGTAATGGCCTGGGCAATGGTATCGAGAGAGGCACTCACAAGGGCACCATATCCGCAGTTGGGATCAAAAATGGCAGGGATGCCCATGACTTCAGCAATCAACGATGGGTTAAGCAGCATCTCAAAATTATCAACTAAGACAAGGAGGCCAGGCTGCCCATGTGTGTCTAGTCTGACCCTAAGGTGTTGGTAAAAGAGTTGCACTAACCTAGGATAGGCTAGTGCAGGAATCATTTGCATCAAGGGGAACAACCAGCCTTGCACAAGAACTCAATGGCAGGAGCTGACAATGGCTCAGATTCATAGAACGATATATCAAAAATGGCTTCAGGTTCTAAGGGAATGGAAATGAGGAGCTCAGAGGGAGTAGAGTAATCAGGTGCTTGTGCAACCACCTCAGGAATCACCTCCTTCCCTTTTTGTTGTGCCGTAGAGGACTTGGCTTTCTTAGGGACAGGCTCCATGGTGGCCTGGTCCCTGGCTCTCTTCATGGGTGCACTTTTAGGAGCCATCAAGATTCTTCTTGGTGAGTGTGCAGTTGAAATTTTGAAAGGAAAGGTCAAGAGCTGAGTCTACCCCTAAAAGTTAGGGTTCTATTCAATTGGACGCACGGTGGATCTCAAGAGCTCTTAGCAGGGGCAACTATTGATGGAAGCTTTAAGAACAAAAATCCAGAATTTCAAAGTGAACAATGAACTATAGACAGGAAGCTGGAGGAGAGAGGTTGAGAGGAGTGGGAGCTAGGGTTTCGCTGGTAGGAGAGGAAAGAGAAAGTAGTAAAGAAAAGTAGCATGGGGTGGGATTTAAATATTGCGAGGCTCGACGCACTTTGAAAATATCCGCTCGCTGGCTGGGAATGAATGGGTCGTGAGATTAGATGTTCCTTTAAACTGCACGAGGCAGCCCAGCCAGTTATATGTGAAACTCGCGACAGCAAAACAAAGTAGTTCTTTATGAACTGCGCGAGAGGGGACCAAACCCATTATTCAGAACCCCGCAATGGCTTAACCGAGGTAGAATTCACTCACCCACTAGTCAGCTTTTTGACCCTGACTTTATGGGTGGATTCTCTCACAAACTCTCTTCCAGGGACACCCATAAGCATTATAAAGCATTCACAAATTCCCATTCTCTCAAGACATTAAATTCACACATCATGAAAAGCATTCAAATACTACATTATCATTCAATCGCTTAAAATTAGCAAACAAGGGGAACAGGAATAAAAGTAGGCATAAAGCACTAAACTCAGATTCCAACAAGATTGCTACAGATTCCTCTAAACTGTAAAGTACATATTATACAAAGGTGCACAGTTTTTATCATCAATTCAATGAAAGATCCCCTTCAGGGTCTGAGGATCCTTCACCAATCAAATATTGGCCCTTGGGATTAACCACTGGTTGACTGGGCAACCTTCCCTCTTCTCTTTTGGCTAAGGTGTTCGCTAGTTGTCCAATCTGTTCTTCCATCTTCTTGATGCTCGGACCATGAGAGTTCATAGTCTGAGCCAAGGAACCCAGGTTTTGCAGTGAGGTCAAGACCTGGTCCTCGAAAGAAGTATTTTTAGGTTGAGAAGGGGGTAAGACCTACTAATTTTGCTGCTGATGGGGCTGCTCATGGTGCTGGAAAGTAGACCTAGGGGCATTCCCTTGATTGAGCTGCTGCTGTGGCCTTTGTGGTAAGGCCAACATCTGCTGGGGTTGCATGTAGTTGTCTTGCTTCCACCTCAGATTTGGGTGGTCTCTCCATCGGTAACCAGCATTTTGGTGCTGATATCCATATGGCTGCCTATTGTAGCCCCCAGATTATTGTTGGCCATAAGATTGAGCAGTAGCAGCATGTTCCAAAATCAATTCAAGAAATTGCCCTGTAGATGGACATTCCTCCACTGTGTGTTGTGGGGACTGGCATATCAGACATGCCTCCGCCACATGAGCAGCTCTTCTGGGTTGCATCACAGTCAATAATTTGTCAAACTTCATAGAGAAGTTTGCCATCTGCAGCTGCAGGTCATTGTTCCCAAACACCTCATAAACTTTTCCTCTTGATCCAGCAGCAAGCCCCACCTTTGACTCAGATTCCTAACTAGTTCTTGCCAGGGATGGCTTTTGAAAAGCATTCTCACTAATCACCTTAAACAATTCCCATGCCTCCTCAGCAGTCTTGTGCATGTAGGATCCACCATAAGAGGCATCGACCATATCTCTATTTTTCTCATCAATCCCATTGTAGAAGCTTTGTACAAGCTGCCACTCAGGGATCTTGTGGTGGGGGCATTGTTTGAGCATCTCTTTGAACCTATCCCAGGACTGGTTAAAATCCTCAGTTGGGGATTGAGCAAACGCAAGAATCTCTTTCCTCAACTGGCTAGTTTTGGTCTCAGGGAAGAGCTTGGTTAGAAATTTGGTCTGCAGATCTTTCCATGAAGCAATGCTATTGTTGGGAAGAGTGGTCTGCCAGGTATTGGCCCTATCCTTCAGAGAGAAGGGAAAGAGTCTGAGCCTAGTAGCCTCAGGTCCCAAACCAATGATATTAAAAGTGGGGCACAAGGCTAAGAACTGGTCAATAGGCTTGTAAGGGTCCTCTTTGCTAAGCCCATGGAAAGCTGGCAGCATCTGGATGATTGAAGTTTTTATCTCATAGTTCCCCTGAACATCAGGGAATTGAATGCTAAAAGGGGAGTTATAGTCATCTGGAGCATTCAACTCCTTGAGGGTTCTGGGTTGTTCTTCACCCATAATTGCTGTCACAGATTCACTTGGGGGCTCTCCTGTGGTATGTCTGTCTCTCCTAAGTCTCTTTCCCCTTTCTAACTCAGGGTTAAGAGGCTCTAAAGCAGGGCTGAGGGATCTCCTCCCTAGCATACAAGCACACCAACAGCAAGGAAAGCTTCTTGCAAGGACATTGCAAAAGAATAATTGTACACTAACAAATTTATCTAACTAGTTTACAACAATTCAAAGAATACATTTAAACTATCCTAGATACTGCTAGAAATTTTTTTTAAGAAAGATAGACAGAGCTTTAAAAGTCAGAGAGTTTGCAAACAGAGGTTGCTAAGCTCCAATTGCAGTCCAACTATCCTTCACTGCTGCTGTCTAGATCTGCAAGAAAGGATCAAAATTATGTCAGCAGTATCAATTATTCACATGTGCAAAGAATACTAATAATACAAAAACTATGGGTCTACTAATAGATCATCTTTCCCCAGCAATGGCGCCAAAAACTTGTTGGCGGATTCTGTGTGTGTGCTTACATTATTGGTTGGTGGTGAAAGTCATTTAAAAATCAAAGAAACAGTAAAACAGGGGATGGAATCAGCACAACTAAGAAATCCTAGACCTGCAAGATACAGGGTCCATTGTAGCAAGTTTTGATAAGTAAGAGTTTGTCCCACAGGGAAAGGTGATCTATAACTCCAAAGGAGCCATCTCTAGTAGTCCCTCCAGATCTGACTACAGATCTGGCAGTCCTAAAAGGAGGGGAGTTTAAGGTCACTTATTCTAAGTATTCTAATGTCTAAACTACAGAAAGGGTTGAGAGGATGGATGGAGTGTGGAAAATAAATATAAAAGGGTGAGACGTATGTTATGGAGCTAAGATCAGAGAGGTTTTGTAACTCAGATTCAGATCTGATGTTATAGAAATCCTGTCCAGGGGCTACATTATCACCACTGAGGAGAAAGGATCCAACCCATCACTCTGCCATGATTCTACCTATAAGGCTATAACCTGTCCACTCAAATGCTCACAGATTATCCCATAGGGGAGCCACTATCCAGGGATGGGTCAAAACACAACAAGTAAATCATTACAGGCACTATTTCATCTAGGCTACCAGCTCAAGAATCCATAGGGAACCTCAATCTCTAAAGCTCTATATGTGGGGCTAAGGCTGTATCGGACCATGATAGCCCAGACATATAGAACCAGCAAGAGATTGAGTACAACCTTCGATCTAGCTGTCCATTGCTTGAGTGAGGCTGTAATGGTCCAGTCACCAGCCTACAATCTCTATAACTAGATCAGATCCAACATCTGATGGCAGATCTATACAAATATAGGGGAGTCTGCCTCTGTACAATCTCTCACCAGGCTTCTACAAGCTCAGGTGTAAAGAAGAAGGATCCATCTTGGATCGGTGGATTAGAATCACCCTAAGGCTATAATCAGTCCACTTAAATGGTCACAGACTATCCCAGAGGTTATCCTCCTCACGGAGCCCAAAACAAAATAAGAATATCGCTGCTACCACCATGGTCACAAGGCTACCAGCTCAAGCTCCCATGGGGATTTCAGATCTAGTGGGTCCTGTGGTGGGGCTAAGGCTGTAGGACCATGATAGCCCAGACACACAGGTCACTTGGATCTGAATGGCCCTTAGAAACAGTCCTCCATTGCTTTGAAACACAACCAAAGCAATGGCGGATCACAAGGCAGCAGCCTTGCACAGAGCATCTCACACACAAATACCAATCCCACAAAGTACAGATCCTATTACAGAACTTCCATTAATCTAGTTCAAAAATGCATACAGAGACATAGCCAGCAAGTGCTGGACTATGGAGAGAAGGAAAAGAGAAAAAGAAAATTACTTACAGCTAAAATGAAAGAGAAAAGAAAAACGATCTGAGATGTGTTCCCAGATATCTAAACCTAAGCTAGGTATGGGTTTATATAGCAGTGGGGTGGCAATACATTAGGGTTAGGAAACCCTAATTTTAATGATGCCACGTGGCCTAACAGTGATCCTTGGATGCCTCGAGGCACGTGCATAGAGATTTGAGCATGGGAGTGTGTGCCCTAATCGCTAGAAATTCTCAGAAGGTCCTATGCTGAAGAGATGGAAGTTTAGGTTCTTAGCTTCGCTAAGTAGCTATAGTTTCCCAGACTTGTCGCGTGGTAGCTCTTTGCTATTCGCTAGGATGATTTGACATTGAAGCTTCAGCCGTCGCGAGGATGCCTTGGTTTGCTCTTCAGGCAGTCGCACGATAGAGAATAGCGCTCTCGCTGGATTGGGCTTCGCGAGGTTGAGTAGAAAACATAGTCTCAGATGTTGCGGGGTTGAAGTTCAAGCAGTCGCGAGGTTGCTCAGTCTTCACTGGGCTGATCTTCGTGAGAGTGGCTTTGCCTTCGCAAGGATGTTTTCTTCTTGAATGGTGCGAGAACTACGTGAGGAGTTCTTCCTCTGATAATTACATCCCGCGGTGACTGTGCGACAGTTGCGCGAGGAATCTTCTGAAGCTCTCTCTCCTCAGCCGTTCTGAGCGAACTGTGCGAGAGAGAGGTCTGCTTTGAACTATGCAACACTGCCAATGTGTTCTACTCTTAAGCTTCGCAAGAGCTGTTCGAGTTTGAGTTTCTGAAGCTCTTCAGTCACTCATCTACGCGAGAGGTTGCTATAAAGTCTTGGGAAGCTCAGTTGAACTGCACGAGGCATATTTCTCCTGAATCCTCTAAAGCTTGGGTCAGCTGTGCGAGGCTCATTTCAGGTCTGGATTCAGAGTTCATTCTTCTGAGGGATTTCTGGTGCCAAAGCAGGCTCCTTAACAGGATTCCTAGCCTTATTTCACTGCTGATTATTACCTACACAAGACACTTAACAAGAACTTATTAGGTGGCTAAGGATCTAATCAAAGGTTAAGTTAAGGGGTGAAAAGTGGTACTTTTCAGGTCTTAACAGTTACACAGATTATAGATCTGAGCACAATATTGTAAGTAGTGACATTGCAATGGAATTATGGGATTTAGAGTTAATTATGAGCTATACTTCATTTATTCGTATTTGATTTCCCTAGTTTGGATACTCCTGTGGGCCAGCCAAAACCTGGGGAGCTTATAGCCTGGCATTCACAGTATCTACAATGGTTAACCTGTTCTAATCAAGACCATTGGCTTGAGATAATCTCTAGGATGATTTGTGACCATTTAAGTGGGCATGTCATAGCCTTAGGATTGCTCTGATTCTCTTGTTAAGATTAGATCCTTATACCATGCATCTGTCGGGGTCAAACCTGGGGAGCATGTAGCCAGATGAGGGATTGTTGCAGATTTAATCTAAGCATTGCCTTTGATTCATTTAATTTTTAGTGAAAAACTAAATCCCTAGCTACTGCTCTCCATCCTTTGATTTTTAATCCATTTTCCTTCACTTCTGTGTTTTCTTAAAATATGGATCAACTGCATTTAATTTATGTAGTTTTTAGTGACAAAAACTCAAAACCTCTCCTCTTTCCTGTTTTTGTGTAGCTTAAATTAGGATAGAGTGCCAGATCTATTACAGATCTGGAGATTTACCATAGTTTCTTACTATTTCCCTATGGACATACCCTTACTTACCTTTCAAAACTTGCTACAACAGCCCTGTAGCTTGCAGGTCTAGGAGATTCTAGTTGTGCTGAATCCACCCTTTGTTTTAATTTGATTTTATTTTGCTTTTACCACTACACAATAAATCAGCACACTCGATTCCCCAAGCAGCCCCCAACTTCTCAGCCACCTGTTTCAATGTTCAGGGATATTTTGGATATTTCCCACTTTTAGGGCACACACCCCGAGGTTCCAATCTATGCCACACACTTCGAAGCATCTAAGGGCCATAGATGGGCCACGAAATCAGATCTAAATCTCTTATTTTTGATTGGCTGTGCACATTAGGGCAGCAGGGATTGCCTATAAATATCCTGTTTTCTATTTTGTAAAGGAGCCACGAATAGCCTGGTTCATCTAGGGTTTGCAGCCAGGAATAGCCTGGTTCACTTAGGGTTTTAAGGCCAGGATAGCTAGCTCAAATTTGGGTTTTAATTTAGGGTTTCTTTTAGGATTTTTTAAATTTCTTTTCCCTTTCTTCTTGCTCTTGGACTGCAGCAATGCTGGGCTAGATTCTTTGTAATAGCTAGTTTTATTTCATGTTTTGCAATCGGTATTGTTTATAAAGAGAAGAGTTGTTTTGGGGTTTGCACAGGATGCTGCATTGAGGCAGATCATTGTAAGTTTCTGTTAGTCAATGAAATGCTTGTTTTAATGTTCCATCTAAATCTATATTTTCTCTCTGTTTTCATGCGTGATGTTATGGGTTTGGTGTTCCCATGGTTGCCAGAGCTTGTAGCCTTGCAACCATGGTGGCAGCATCAGTTTTACTATTCTGTCTTAGCATGGGCTGGGGAAGGTAGCCACTAGGATAGTTTGTGACCATTTGAGTGGACAAATAATAACCTTAAGAAAGGCCTTCCTCACAGATCTGAAAAGGATTCTTGTTCTCTGTACATGAGCTTGTAGCCTTGTGAGAGATTATGCAGTGCTAAACTCTCCTCTATTTTGTGTCACCATTATCAGAGGTTAGATATGAGTTCTATAGTGATTGTAGACTTATGAGCTAGGTCATTGCAGGCCTTTTGTAGCAATGACCAACTGAGCTTAAGTCCCCATTCAGCCTGGGATTCCTTGTGGTTTCCACTTGGTTTTCTTGATTAGTTTGCTCCTATGAATGCATGAGCTTGTAGCCTTGCAAATATAGTGTCTGCAATAGTTTTCATGTGTTAATTTAATTCATTGAATGGAGGAAATCTATTGGATAGTCCTTGGCCATTCAAGTGGACAGATTATAGCCTTAAGATCAATCCATTCTCTTGAGTTAGGTCAGATTTATGAGTTAATCAATAGGATTTGACCATCTCTATTGGATAGTCTGTGACCATTTAAGTGGACAGATTATAGCCTTAAGAGCAGTCTCAATGACATGGGTTGATTTGGATTCTTATACCTTACACTTGTGCTTGTAGCCAAGTGAAGGACTGCTGCACTTCCATTTCTAGATCTGACTTGCATAACTGGTTTAACCTTACCTATCTACTTCTTCATCATTTTACTTTATTTTCTCACACTACATCCACCTACTTTTCCCCTTCCTTTTAGCTGTAGTTTTTACTTCTATTTTTCTTAGTTTTAGGTTAGTTTTTGTAACACCTAAACTTCCTCTCTTTACCTTTAGGTTTAGAGTTGCCAGATATGTAGCTAGATTTGGAGGTTACTATACGACCCTTGTGGTGTCGAATCAACACTCTCCATGGGACAAACTCTTACTTCATAAAACTTGCTACAACAGACCCTGGATTCTTGCAGGTCTGTGGGTTTTCATTTTGTGCTTTTGTGTGTTCATTCCATCTTTTGATTTTTTTTATTTTATATTTTATGTGTTATTCTTTTCACATCTATTTTCAAACTAATAAAGAAAGCACAATCAAAATTCACCAAAAAGTTTTTGGCACCACTGTCGGGGAGTTTTGATCTAGTATAGTAAACTAAGTTTAGTTTGTTATGCTTTGTAGATGTAGGGTTTGAGTTTAGTTTTTATGCTTTGTAGGGTTTTGATAAATACTGTTGTATTTTAAGTCTGATTTGCTCTTTGTTTTTATTTTCTGTTTTAGGTTTTTTGTGTCTTAGTTGTGTTTGAGCAGTCTTTAGTTTTATTCATTGTAGAGTTAGTGTTTAAATAAATGTCAACTGTATTTTTCTGGAAATTTTTTCTTTTTCGGTTTGTTTTCTATTTTTTTTAGGACTTTGTATTGAAATGGGTACGTGTGAATAACATACAGTTGACATCATTTTAGTCTCCACTTATTTTCTGTAATTAATTTTGTAGCCTTAATAAATTCCTGCTGATTTTGTGGATTTTTATGGGATTGGAGCAGCAGTAAATAGGAGAGCTTGGAGGCAGCTGGGCATTCCTGCATCAGTTTGCATCTCTATCTCCCCTATTTTTATTTCAGTTCTGCTGTCTTTTTATTTCTACAGTCTTTATTTTTCAGCAGTTGTGTAGTTAGTGGTTTTAATTTTTGTATGTATGTTGTAACCTACCCCTTGTCCAGCTGAGTGTGTGTTGTATGCAAGGAAAGAGGTCTCTCAATCCCAAACTTGTACAGTTAAATCCTGAAATTGAGAGAATTCTGAGTCCTGATTCTACAACACACACCTCGACTGAAAATCTGGTAGAAACTGAGTTGGGAGAGCGGCCTAAAAAACTTAAGGAGCACAATGCACCCGGGGCATATGCATCCCCCTCTTACATTCAACTCCCTAATTTTTTTGACAGTTTCGAGATTAAAGCCTCAACCATCCAAATGCTACCAAGTTTTTGTGGGCTGAGTAAGGAAGACCCCCACCAGCACATAGACCATTTTCTATTAATGTGCACTACTTTTAATATTGCTGGGATGGGAGAGGAAGTCACCAAGCTTAGGCTTTTTCATTTTTCACTAAAGGGTAAGGCCCAAACATGGTTCTCCTTGCTCCCACCATACAGCATACAGTCGTGGAATGATCTTCAATGCTAATTTCTGGCCAAAATTTTCCCAATCGGTAAAACGGGCCAGTTGAGGGAGAGCATCATCTCTTTTGCTCAATCCCCAACTGAGAAAATGCATGAGGTATGGGATAGATTTAGGGAGTTGTTGCGGCAGTGCTCGCACCACCAGATCCCTATGTGGAAGCTTGTACAAAGCTTCTATCAAGGACATGATGCCAGGAGTAGAGCGATGATTGATGCATCAAGTGGTGGCACATACCTCACCAAAACTGCTGAGGAAGCATGGAATTTATTTGAGCTGATTAGTGAAAATTCTCCCCAGCAAGAGGCTTTACCCAGTTATGGCATTGAGCCACCTGCTAGAGCTATTAGAGAACCAACATTTTCCAAAAAGTTGTATGAAGTGAATGTTTATAGTGACCTGGAAAAGAAAGTGGACCAATTGTCGAAAAAGTTTGATAAAGTTTTGAGTGTGTTGCAGTCCCACGTGGCTGCACAGGTTAGAGAGGTGTGCACCATATGCTACTCACCTTCACAGTCCCATTTGCAATGTCCCTCTACTGGTCTGACTCCTAAATTTTTTAATGAGCAAGCCAATGTTGTCCAGTCGTATGGACAGCAGCTTGCTGGATACACTTGGAAGAACACCCAAATCTGAGGTGGAGACAAGCTGATTCACCTGATACCAAGCAGCAGTAGGCTTTTCCCTACAATGCAAACCATCAGTCTTATCAAGGTCATGCACAATTAATTTTCTCATTAGCCCTCCCTGCCAGGACAGTTAGTGGTAGCACCCCACTACCATGGAGTCCCCTCCTTTGAGGAGCAGGTTTTGTCTTCTTTAGAAAACTTAGGCTCCGTTGAACAAATTGTGGATTCACACACGCAGAGCATCAGAAAAATTGAGGACCAGCTTAGTCTTATCTCAAATGCTCTAATGAGAAGGGAAGAGGATTGGCTCCCGAGCCATACAGTGAACAACCCAAGAGGGGCACACTTGATTGATGGAGTTTCTTCAGGCCATGAAGAACCTAGGTCAATCAATGCCTCGAGGAATGGGAAGGAGGTGGCTACCCAAGACTACGTAGATGCGAAGAGGTTGTGCATAAGGAAAGAAGCTGAATAAAATGAGGTTGTTGAGCCCCAACTGAAAAAAAATGAAAAAATGAAAAAACATAAAACTATAAAAAAAAATTAATTAAAAATGAAACAATGAAAAAAAAAAAATTATCCTATTCAGTTGTTGTGTTGATGAGATGGTAGAAATTCCTCAGCCAAATTTCCACACTTGGGGTGAGGAATTTGATGAATTTAATGAAGAATGAACTGAGGAGCCCCCCCCCCCCCCCCCCCCCCTCTGCGCTGAAAATATACCACCTTGGGCTGCTCAGTAGGGCTAGTGCACCAGTCCATTTGGACACTTGTCCTGCTAACCTCCTTCAGTCTGATTTTGACCATCCAACTACTAGGAGCTGGAGCTGCTCCCTTCACCTTTCATGCAACTGAATATCTGTTGAATGGAAGAATTCAGGTTTGTTGCAAATCCAAAGGTATGGCCTTTCATTTTTTATTTCATAGTTCTTTCCAATTCAGATTAGTCCAGATGGGGAAATTAAAATTTCAATCATTCATGTAGCCCCCTTCCGGACTATTTCTATATATTGTGTGGTCTGATATGATTTTTTGTATGAATCCTGCTTTCCAATGTGTACTTTCAATGCTGAAATTTTTGCAATCATTTTTATTCATACCCAGATCATGTTAGGTAGTTAGATTTTGGATTTCTCTATTTTTAGGTATTTAGTTAGTTTTTGTTTTGTCTATATCTGCAATTTTTAATTTCATTTCAGCTGTTTTTAATTTATGGTTTTAGTAATTTGTGTCGTAGTGTTGTTCTCGTCGTGTCACACTTGTATATACCATCTATTTTTCTCTTTCTAGTTTAATTTGCAAAATTTGTGTTTAGCTTTTTCTTAATTTTCTGCTGTAATCTAGGGTGTCTAGCTGTTGCCCCTATACACATGTTGCATGAAACAGTGAGGACACTGTTTAACTTGGGTTTGGGAGTGTGGCAAAGTAGACCTACTAATGGAATAGTTAACTCTAGTGCAACAGTGTGTGGTTTAATTGGAATGAATAAAGTCAATTCCCACCTAACCCGAAAATGAAGAAATTTGCGAAAATTTAAAATTTTGCAAACTTTTAAAACTGAAATTCTTTTGAAAATTTTAGCACCATCATGATAAAAAAATTCAGTTAGCACATATCGAACTAGAGAGGAAAGAAAAAGGTAGAAATACAACCCATGAGTTAATATGAGGACCATACACAGTGAGATTTGGGCCTATCCAATTCTCTTTGAAGAGTGTTTTAGCATTTTTTCTACTCAAAGGACTGATTAATTAAAATACTTTTCACTAGAAGTTAGGCATCTCCAAATCAAAATTGATTGATAGTACTCATGACACTAAGGAAATGAATTAAGGCCTTCCATTGGACAGTTTAAGCTTAAATTGCCTACCCTTTGAAACTGCCCTTTGCTTACACTCTTTGAGACTTTAAAATCCTATTTTTCTTTGATAAACACCGGAGTACTTGCACCTAAACCTCATAGACCTGTTTCAACCTTACCCTCACTCATAGAATTCAAGAGGTAAAGGAGTAGAAGTTGAAGATAGGTAGGCTAGGTTCAACATTTGGTGGAAGGAGAAGAAAAGCTATTGAAAAACCGCAGTGTAGCGGTGGCTATGTGTGACAATCCACCGCCAAAATGTAAAAAATATATATATAAAAGAAAAGAAAAAAAATTTAGAAGAGAAGTCAAGAGAACTACTTCATCTAGAAATTAGAAGAAGGAGAAGCAGCTAGCCACTTTGAATATGAAAAATATCAAGGAAGATGAAGTTGTGCTTAAATGAAGGTTTTGAAGTCATGAATCACTCCTTACCTTGTTGATTTCTAAATTTTGATCCATTCTACCCCACTTCATTCTTTATAAACCTCACCCATAAGCCACATTACAACCCACT
Organism: Chloranthus sessilifolius; assembly: GCA_021018995.1. Lineage (NCBI taxonomy): Eukaryota > Viridiplantae > Streptophyta > Magnoliopsida > Chloranthales > Chloranthaceae > Chloranthus > Chloranthus sessilifolius. Next base: position 50,515,297 of record CM037596.1, read on the forward strand.
AAAAACCTTGATGATCCTAAGTGAAATGAATTATCAGGTAAAGATGAGGAGTTGTGTAATCTATGGTGAAAATATTTAAGGAGGTTAGAACTTAGATGCAATGCCCATGCTCATGCTTACAGTTCCATTTGGGGGCTATGACTGATCTTGAGCTGTTGAGAATGTGAACACCCTTATATTTTCATTGTGAGAGATAGCCCCGATAAGGATTGCGTCTGAATTTTAATCTCATTGGGGTTGTATACATACCTGATTTTTGAATCACTAGAGAGCTTAGTGATGATTTATGCACAATGTAATTCTAATGTGAATTGAATGGTGGTGATGCATTACATGCTGATTTTTAGTTTTAATAGCATGTATTACTACTGTAATTTCCTCTAGTTTTGAAAGAATTAGTGTAGAATGAAACTTTATTCATTGAATCATGTTTTGTGATTGCATGCACTACATTTAACTATGTTATTGGTAAAGTTTGTGGGTATCTTCACTGAAAACTCTCAAGAGACTTCACTCCTCCACTAGGGATCACCTAGGGGTTTAAAGGCTTTGTGCATATGCTAAATGCATCCTTGCTCCCTACGAAAGTTGGATTTTCTGTTTTGAATAAATATTTTTAATTTTGTCTTTGCTCGAGGACTAGCAAAGATTAGGTTTGGGGGTGTGTTAATCTCTGAAAAGTATCACTTTTCATCCCTTAACCTAGCCTTTGATGGACCTTTGAGAATGTGAATAATGTGCTTTTGTTATGTTTTGTAGAAAACGTGAAAATAAGTGCTTAATGTGCAATCCTTGCTTTTTCAAGCCAAGAAGAGTGAATTTTATGCCAATCTGTGGAGCGGGGCAAAACCAGAGAATGTACCATATTGGCACACACCATGGTGACCATATTGCATGCCAAGGTGGGTCCTAGAAGTCTAATGGATGAGAGGATGGTAGACCCAGGTGAAGGAGGTTGCTGCAACAGGCTAAGCATAGCAGCAGTGTAACAGAGATAAGCCCTCGCAAGGTTCACTTGAACTTGTCGCGAGGTTCACTTTATTTAGAAGAGTGCCTCACGCAATTGGCACGAGGCTCATAGACCTGCAACATATGCAAGCTCGCACAGTGCATGGCAGAACTCATGCTACTCAGTGAAGAAATGGCCTCAGGAAGTACCTCGCGCAGCTATCGGGAGGTTCACAAGCCTATGGCACCAAAGCACACAGCAGATCTCACGCAGACAGAGCTTCAGGAAGGCACGTCACACAATTCCCACGCACTTCACTCATCTTCGCGAGCACATTAAAGCTACAAACTATGAACCTCGTGAAGCTCAGAGCTTAAACCTCGAGTGTTGCGACTACCCATCACCTAGCTCTCACTCAGATCCCGCGCGCTGCAAGTCAACCTCGCGAGCCACTTATCAGCCTAGCGAGCAACATTAAGTTGCAGCATTTTTAACCTCACGAGCTATTAGATGATCTCAGCGAGAATCACTTCAGCCCATTGATAACTTAGCGAGTGAGCACCTGAAGCTCAGGCCCCCAACTTCTCTGCCACCTGTTTCAATGTTCAGTGATATTTTGGGTATTTCCCACTTCTAGGGCACACACCCCTAGGTTCCAATCCGTGCCACACACTTCGAAGCATCCAAGGGCCACAGATGGGCCACGAAATCAGCTCTAAATCTCTTGTTTTTTATTTGCTGTGCACATTAGGGCAGCAGGGATTGCCTATAAATATGTTGTTTTCTGTTTTGTAAAGGAGCCAGGAATAGCCTGGTTCATCTAGAGTTTGCAGCCAGGAATAGCCTGGTTCACTTAGGGTTTTAAGGCTAGGATAGTTGGTTCAAATTAGGGTTTTTTTTTAGGGTTTCTTTTAGGATTTCTTTTATTACTTTCCCCTTTCTTCTTACTCTAGCAGAGCAGCAATGTTGGGCTAGATTCTTTGTAATAGCTAGCTTTATTTCATATTTTGCAATCGGTATTGTTTATAAAGAGAAGAGTTGTTTTGGGGATTGCACAGGCAGCTGCCTTGAGGCCGATCATTTTAAGTTTCTGTTAATCAATGAAATGCTGGTTTTAATGTTCCCTCTAAATCTATATTTCCTCTATATTTTCATGCGTGATTTTATGGGTTTGGTATTCCCATGGTTGCCTGACCTTGTAGCCTTGCAACCATGGTGGCAGCAGTAGTTTTACTATTCTGTCTCAGCATGGATTGGGGATGGTAGCCACTAGGATAGTCTGTGACCATTTGAGTGGACAAACTAGAACCTTAAGGAAGGTCTTCCTCATAGAACTGAGAAGGATTCTTCTTCTTTGCACATGAGCTTGTAGCATTGTGATAGATTGTCCAGAGTCCAACTCTCCTCTATTTTGTATCACCATTATCAGAGGTTAGATCTGAGTTTTGTAGTGATTGCAGACTTGGGAGCTGAGTCATTGCAGGCCTTTTATAGCAATGACCAACTGAGCTTAAGTCCCCATTCAAACTAGGATTCCTTGTGGTTTCCAACTGGTTTCCTTGATTTGTTTGCTTCTATGAATGCATGAGCTTGTAGCCTTGCAAATATAGTGTTTGCAATAGTTTTCATGTGTTTATTTAATTTATTGAATAGAGGAAATCTATTGGATAGATTGTGGTCATTCAAGTGGACAGATTATAGCCTTAAGATCAATCCATTCTCTTGAGTTACGTCAGATTTCTAAGTTAATCAATGGGATTTTACCATCTCTATTGGATAGTCTATGACCATTTAAGTGGACAGATTATAGCCTTAAGAGCAGTCTAAATGACATGAGTTGATTTTGATTCTTATACCTTGCACTAGTGATTGTAGCCAAGTGAAGGGTTGTTGCACTTCCATTTCTAGATCTGAGTTGCATAACTGGTTTAACCTTAGCTGTCTACTTCCTCATCATTTTACTTTATTTTCTCACACTACATCTATCTTCTTTTCCACTTCCTTTTTAACTTTAGGTTTAAAGTTGTCAGATCTGTAGCTAGATCTGGAGGTTCCTTGTGGTTTCAGATCAATACTCTCTGTGGGACAAACTCTTACTTCGTAAAACTTGCTACAACAGACCCTGGATTCTTGCAAGTTAGTGGGTTTTAGTTTTGTGCTTTTGTGTGTTCATTCCATATTTTGATTTTGTTTTGTTTATATTTTATGTGTGATTCTTTCCACATCTGTTTTCAAACTAATAAAGAAAGCACAATCAAAATTCACCAACAAGTTTTTGGCACCGTTACTAGGGAGTTTTGATCTAGTATAGTAAATTGAGTTTAGTTTTTTATGCATTGTCGATGTAGGGTTTGAGTTTAGTTTTTATGCTTTGTAGGGTTTTAATAAATACAACTGTATTTCGAGTCTGATTTTTACTCTTTGTTTTTATTTTCTGTTTTAAAGATTTTGTGTCTTAGTTGTGTTTTAGTAGTCCTTAGTTTCATTCATTGCAGAGTTAGTGTTTAAGTAAATGTCAACTGTATTTTTCTCGAATTTTTTATTTTCTCTATTTGTTTTCAATTTTTTTTAGGACTTTTTATTGTAATGGGTATGTGTGAATAACATACAGTTGGCATCATTTTAGTTTCCACTTATTTTTTGTTATTAATTTCGTAGCTTTAAGAAATTCCTACTGAATTTTGTGGATTTTTGTGGATTGGAGCAGCATTAAATAAGAGAGCTTGGCTGCAACTAGGGCATTCCTGCATCAGTTTGCATCTCTATCTCCCCTATTTTTATTTCAATTCTGTTGTCTTTTCATTTCTGTAGTCTTTATTTTTCAGCAGTTGTGTAGTTCGTGGTTTTAATTTTTTTCTGTGTTGTAACCTACCCATTGTCCAACTGAGTGTGTGTTGTATGCAAGGAAGGAGGTCTCTCAATCCTGGACTTGTACCGTTATATCCTAAACTTGAGAGAATTCTGAGTCCTGATTCTGCAACACACACCCCGACTGAAAATCAGATAGAAACGGAGTTGGGAGAGCGGCCTAAAAAAATTAAGGAGCACAATGCACCCGGGGCTTATGCATCCCCCTCATACATTTAGCTACCTAATATTGTGGGCAATTTTGAGATTAAAGCCTCAACCATCCAAATGTTACCATGTTTTCATGGGCTGAGTAAGGAAGACCTGCACCAGCACATTGGCCATATTCTATCATTGTGCACTAATTTTAATATTGCTGGGTTGGGAGAGGAAGCCACCAAGCTTAGGCTTTTTCCTTTTTCACTAAAGGATAAGGCCCAATCATGGCTCTCCTTGCTCCCACCAAACAACATACAGTCGTGGAACGATCTTCAATGCCCATGTCTGGCCAAATTTTTCCCAATCAGTAAAACGAGCTAGTTAAGGAAGAGCATCATCTCTTTTGCTCAATCCCCAACTTAGAAAATGCATGAGGCATGGGATAGATTTAGGGAGTTGTTGAGGCAGTGCCCGCACCACCAGATCCCTATGTGGCAGCTTGTACAAAGCTTCTACCAAGGACTTGATGCTAGGAGTAGAGCGATGATTGATGGATCAAGTGGTGGCACATCCCTCACCAAAACTGCTGAGGAAGGATGTGATTTATTTGAGCTGATTAGTGAAAACTCTCTCCAGCAGGAGGCTTTGCCCAGTTATAGCATTGAGCCACCTACTAGAGCTATTAGAGAACCCACGTCTTCCGGAAAGTTGTATGAAGTGAATGCTTATATTGACCTGGAAAGGAAAGTGGACCAATTGTTGAAAAAGTTTGATAAAGTTTTGAGTCTGCTGCAGCCCCATGTGGCTGCACTGGTTAGAGAGGTGTGCACCACATGCCACTTACCTTCACACTCCCATTTGTGATGTCCCTATGCTGGTCTATCCCTTGAATTTTTTAATGAGCAAGCCAATGTTGTCCAGTCATATGGACAACAGCCTACTGGGTACACTTGGAGGAAGCACCCAAATTTGAGGTGGAGACAAGCTGATTCACCTTATACCCAGTAGCAGCTAGCTTTGTCCTACAATACTAACCAACAGTCTTACCAAGGTAATACACAAGGACAATAATTTTCTCATCAGCCCTCCCAGCCAGGGCAGTTAGTTGTAGCACCCCAGAACCCTAGAGCCTCCTCCTTTGAGGAGCAGGTTTTGTCTTCTTTACAAAACCTAGGCTCTATTGCACAAATTGTGGATTCCCACACGCAGAGCATCAGAAAAATTGAGGACCAACTTAGTCTTATCTCAAATGCTCTAATGAGAAGGGAAGAGGGTCGGCTCTCGAGCCAAACAATGAACAATCCACGAGCGGCACACTTGTTTGATGGAGTTTCTTCAAGCCATGAAGAAACTAGGTCAATCAATGCCTCGAGGAATGGGAAGGAGGGGACTACCGAGGACTGTGTAGATGCAAAGAGGTTGTGCATAAGGAAAGAAGCTGAATAAAATGGGGTTGTTGAGCCCCAACTGAAAAAAATATATATTTTGAAAAAATATATAACTAAAAAGAAAATTTTAATTGAAAATGAAAAAATGAAAAAATAAATAAATAAAATTATCCTATTCAGTTGTTGTGTTGATGAGATGGTGGAAATTCCTCAGCCAAATTTCCACACTTGGGGTGAGGAATTTGATGAATTTAATGAAGAATGAACTGAGGAGGCCCCCCCCCCCCCTATGCGCTGAAAATATACCACCTTGGGCTGCTCAGTAGGGCTAGTGCACCAGTCCATTTGGACACTTGTCCTGCTAACCTCCTTCTGTCTAATTTTGACCATCCACCTACTAGGAGCTAGAGCTGCTCCCTTCACCTTTCATGCAACTGAATATCTGTTGAATGGAAGAATTCAAGTTTGTTGCAAATTTAAAGGTATGGCCTTTCATTTTTTATTTCATACTTTTTTCCAATTCAGCTAAATCCAGATGGGGAAATTAAAATTTCTGTCATTCATGTACCCCCCATCCGAACTGTTTGAATATATTGTGTGGTCTAATTTGATTTTTTGTATGGACCCTGCTTTCCCATGTGTACTTTCAATGCTGAAATTTTTTGCCATCATTTTAATTCATACCCAGATCATGTTAGGTAGTAAGGTTTAGGATTTCTCTGTCTTTAGGTGTTTAGTTAGTTTTTGTTTTATCTATATCTGCTGTTTTTAGTTTCATTTCTACTATTTTTACTTTCTATTTTAAGTAATTTGTGTCATAGTATTGTTCTCATAGTGTCACACTTATATATACCATCTATTTTTCTCTTTCTAATTTAATTTGCTGAATTTTTGTTTAGCTTTTTCTTAATTTTCTACTATAATTTAGGGTGTCTATCTGTTGTTTACCCTGCCGCCCCTATACACATGTTGCATGAAACAATGAGGACACTGTTTAACTTAGGTTTGAGGGTGTGGCAAAGTAGACCTGCCAATGGAATAGTTAACTCTAGTGCAACAATGTGTGGTTTAATTGGAATGAATAAAGTCAATTCCCACCTAACCCGAAAATGAGGAAATTTGTGAAAATTTAAAAATTTTGCAAACTTTTAAAACATAAATTCTTTGAAAATTTTAGCACCATCATGATAAAAAAATTCAGTTAGCACATAGTAAGCTAGAGAGGAAAGAAAAAGGTAGAAATACAACCCATGAGTTAATATGAGGACCATACACAATGAGAATTGGGCCTATCCAATTCTTTTTTAAGAGTGTTTTGATATTTTTCTACTCAAAGAAGTGATTAATTCAAATACTTTCACTAGAAGTTAGGCACCTCCAAATCAAAATAGATTGACAGCACTCAGGACACTAAGGAAATGAATTGAGGCCTTCAAAATGACAGTTTGAGCTTAAATTGCCTACCCTTTGAAATTGCCCTTTGCTTACACTCTTTAAGCCTTTAAAATCCTATTTTTCTTTGATAAACACCGGAGTACTTGCACCTAAATCTCATAAAATTGTTTCAACCTTACCCTTACTCTGAGAATTCAAGAGGTAAAGGAGTAGAAGTTGAAGATAGGTAGGCTAGGGGTCAACATTTGGTGGAAGGAGAAGAAAAGCTACTAAAAAATAGCAGTGTAGCAGTGGCTATGTGTGGCAATCCATCGCCAAAATGTAAATATATATATATATATATATATATATATATAAAAGAAAGGAAAAAAAATATAAAAGAGAAGTCAAGAGAACTACTTCATCTAGAAATTAGAAGAAGGAGAAGAAGCTGGCTACTTTGAATCTAGAAAATATCAAGGAAGATGAAGTTGTGCTAAAATGAAGGTTGTGAAGTAATGAATCACTCCTTACCTTGTTGATTTCTCAATTTTGATCCATTCTACCCCCCTTTATTCTTTATAAACCTCACCCATAAGCCACATTACAACCCACTAAAGACCTTGATGATCCTAAGTGAAATGAGCTGTCAGGTAAAGATGAGGAGTTGTCTAATTTATGGTGAAAATATTTGAGGAGGTTAGAACTTAGATGCAATGCCCATGTTCATGCTTGCAGTCCCATTTGAGAACTGTGACAGATCTTGAGATGTTGAGAATGTGAACACCCTTATGTTTTCATTGTAAGAGATAGCCCCGATAAGGATTGGGTCTGAATTTTAATCTCATTGGGGTTGTATACATACCTAATTTTGAATCACTAGTGAGCTTAGTGATGATTTGTGCACAATTTAATTTTGATGTGAATTGAATGGAGGTGATGCATTACATGCTGATTTTTAGTTTTAATAGCATGTATTACTACTGTAATTTCCTCTAGTTTTGAAAGAATGGGTGTGGAATGAAACTTTATTCATTGAATCATGTTTTGTCATTGCATGCACTACATTTAACTATGTTATTGGTGAAGTTTGTGGGTATCTTCACTGAAAACCCTCAGGAGACTTCACTCCTCCACTAGGGATCACCTAGGGGTTTAAAAGGCTTGGTGCATATGCTAAATGCATCTGTGCTCCCTACGAAAGTGGCATTTTCTGTTTTGATTAAATATTTTTAATTTTATCTTTGCTCGAAGACTAGCAAAGATTAGGTTTGGGGGTGTGTTAATGTTAAGCAGTGAAAAATACCATTTTGCACCTCCTAACCTGACCTTTGGTGGATCCTTGAGCTGACTAATAATGTATTTTGAGTATATTTTGTAGTTAAGCAATAAATTGCAAGTTGAATACAGACTTTCATTTAAAAGAGCCCAAGAAGCATTGTGCTACCCAATTGGAAAGGCCTGATACCAAGCCCAACTGCAAAGAAGAAAGATTAAACCTATTAAGGGGTTGTTGAATGTTAAACAAAGGAAGAGCAGCACACCCAAGATTTGTGCCAGCTGTGAAGGAACTAAAAATAAGCAATCACGAGGTTCGATAAAGCTATCGAGAGCTCCCCATCACCTGTTGGGAAGTTCTGAGAGCAAGGAATGAAGTTATCGAGAGGTACTGAGGGAAGAGATGAAGATCTCGAGAGGTTCCAGCACCCACCGAGAGGTTGGAGATGCAACTATGGTCCCTGTCGAGAGGATACTTCAAGGTACAAAAGATGTCAAGAGGTTCCAGATACTTATTGCGAGGTCCAACTGAACCTGTCGAGCAATGCAAGATGACCTATCGCCAACTTACCTGAAGCTACGCTCCTTCTCACGAGGATTGAACCAACCTGTTGAGCACTTCACTGGAGAATGCATAACAAGTCGACCGGATTGTCTATAAACTATCGAGAGGATGAGTGAGGAACTTGACTGAATGAAGAAATAAGCCTTCAATCCAATCGGCAAGTTCACATCAACCTCTGGAGATGTTCTCCCAAGCTGTCGATAGGATCTTCATAACCTGTCGAGGAATTTCCAAACCTATCAAGAGCTACTCAAATCCTGTCGAGAGGTCTCAGAAGCTATCGACAGCCACTACAACCTATCGATGTGCACACATAGCAAATTCAATCTTGTCGAGAGGATCCTTGAACCTCTCGACACTCGATTTGGCAACTTTTCAACATCTTTCTTTAGCAACTACCAATTCCAGAATTCTGTGCACGAGTCCCGAAGTACTTCAGCGACCCCAGGGGGTATTTTTGGCACATAGTTGGGCATGCATGGAAACCCTAACTACTTCATGTGTATTTGCCAGTTGAGAGCCAATGAGAGAGATCTTCTATAAGAGAAATCGGCCACATCAGCAACCTAGAATAATAGAATTATTCCCTTGAGCTCTGATTTGCTTAAATGGATCTGAGGACAAAGGAGGAAAGTATAAAAGCTTGAAGAAAATACAAAACAACCATCCATAATTTGAGAGAACCAGAGCTTAGCGCGAGATCCATATTTTCCCCTCTAAATTCTCCCTCCTTGCTCCTTCTCCCATTCTCTCTTTAGCCAATCATGAGTGGCTAAACTTTTCTCAATAGTTAGTGTGAGGCCTAGAGCTGTAAATTGAGAGTTTCAAAGGCGTGTAAAGGATTGTATATTGCACAGATTGCAGATCTTAGCACAATAGGATTGTAAGTTTTATGATTGTAATGTAATTATGGATTTTAATTGTGATTATGATCTATATTTTACTTTTTTGTATTTGATTTTCCTAGATCAGATACTCCTGGGGATGCTAGCCAGAAATAGGGAGCTAATAACCTAGCATTCGCAGCATCTGTAATAGCTTTCCTGTTCTAATCAAGATCTATGGTGTGGAACAATCTCTGCGATGGTCTGTGACCATTAAAGTGGACAGATCATAGCCTTAGGATTGCTTCAGTTCTCTGATCAAGATTGGATGCTTATACCTTGCATCTGCCATAAATGGGGAGCTTATAGCCAGATGGAGGATTGTAGCAAATCTATCCTATGCACTATCTTTGATTCCTTTGATTTTCAGTAAAAGACCTAGACCCCTAGCTGTTGTTCTCACCCTTTTGAATTTTTATCTCTTCTATATCTCCACTTATCTCTAGGTTTGATTAGATCTGAATCAATAGCATTTATCTTTTGTAATTTATAGTTAAAGTGACAAAACCAAAAAACCTCTCCTCTTTCCTGCTTTAGTTTAGTTTAAACTAGGATAAAGTGCTAGATCTACCATAGATCTAGAGATTTATCATCCTTTAGAACACATTTCCCTGTGGACATACCCTTACTTACCTTTTGAAACTTGCTACAACAGCCCTAATTCTTGCAAGATTGGTTATTTGCCTTGATTCAACATTGTTGTAATTTGTACAATTAATCTGTTGTTTTAATCATATATTAATCGTAAGGTAGGTAGTACAACAAGTTTTTGGTATCGCTACTGGAGATCTGTGTTTTTAAAAGTGGTAGATCTAAGTTTTCTCATTTTTAGATGGAGATTTTTCATTGATTGTTAAGTGTTTGATTAATTGTTGCTTTAGTCTTTGTTGCAGTTTCACTCTCTTTCAGATTTGGATCTGTGGAGCTAAGAGGAGCTCTATATCATTTGGAAGAACAAGCATTTGCTTGAGTTTGCATCTCTTAACTTTATTTATATTTCTATATCTGTAGCTTTGTAGATCTGCAACATTGGTTGTATATTTTGTGATTGTTTTGATTGAATTTTGTGTTGTGTTTTTCTACTTTGTATTTTGTTTCTACTGTGTGTATGCTTGGGAGGAGATCTCTTAATCCTGAGATTGCTCCCTTAGATCTTGAAGTTGAAAGTCTTCTTAGACCTAAGCAAACCATACACACACCTTTTATTATTTCTGAAATTTTTATAACGGGTGAGCAACCTAGGACTTTAAAGGAATTTAATGCACCAGGGGTTTACAATTCCCCCTTCTGCATTCAATTCCCTGCTGTCCAAGGGAACTATGAGATCAAGTCTTCTATCATACATATGTTACCCTCATGCCATGGCCTGAGCAAAGAAGACCCATATAAGCATATTGATGAATTATTGAGACTATGCACTACATTCAATGTTATAGGTTTGGGGGAGGAAGCAACCAGGTTGAGACTCTTTCCTTTTTCACTAAAGGATAGAGCCGGAATTTGGTTGTCAATGCACCCAACCAACAGTATTCAGTCCTAGAATGACCTTCAATGTCAGTTTTTGGCCAAGTTCTTTCCCATGTCCAAAACAAGTCAGTGGAGGAAGAGCATTATCTCATTTGCTCAAGCCCCAACTGAAGATTTTCACCAATCCTGGGAGAGATTTAAAGAAATCTTGAAGCAATGTCCCCATCATCAGATTTCTGAATGGCAACTTGTCTAAAGTTTCTATTAAGAAATTGATCCTAAAAGTAGGGATATAGTTGATGCTTCTTGTGGTGGTACATACCTCCACAAGACTGCAGATGAGGCTTGGGAGTTATTTGATATCATCAGTAAAAACTCCATACAAAGGGAGACCTGGGCAAGAGATGTTGATACCCCTAGATTGGTGAGAGAAAATACTACCAGAGGGAAGATGTATGAGGTGAGTGGACATAATGATTTAGAGAAGAAAGTGGACAGCCTGACCCAAAAATTTGATAAGCTCATGGGAGCAATGCAGTCTCCAATGGTTGCTAAAGTGGAGGAGGCATGTGTCATATGCCAGTCCCCCACTCACTCCCTTGAGGAATATCCTTCAGCTGCCCAATTTCCTAATTTTATGATGGAACATGTGAATGTTGCTCAGTCTTATGGACAACAGCCTACTGCTGGCTATCATTAGAGAACTCACCCCAACTTAAGGTGAAACAAGACAATTTTCAAAACCAGTAGCAGCAGCCACTACAATCCATGCCCTATAAGAATGCCCAGCCATACCAGCAAAATTATTTCCCAAGGCTCCAATACCAACAACCTATGGTTCAACCTTTGGCTCAGCCAATGGACCCTTTACTTCAAAGTGCACCAGCCCCAGTACCCTCTAGGCCCCTCACATTTGAGGAGCAAGTTCTGGCTTCACTGCAAAATTTGGGCCCTTTATCTCAAACTGTTAACTCTCACAATCAAAGCATCAAGAAGATAGAAGATCACCTTGGTCAGCTATCTAATTCTTTGGCTAGGAGTGAAGAGGGGAGACTACCCAGTCAGCCCATGAACAATCCAAAGGGGCAGTACATGGTTGGTGAGACTTCTTCTCATGAAGAAGTCAAATCTTCACCACCTTGAGGAGTGGGAAGCTGGTGGATAACCAACTTGGTAATGAGCCTGAGGAGAAAAGTACAGAGAATGAAGATACAACCCATGAGAATATGCAGTAGGAGCAGCATTTGAAAAATAAGGAGGGTGATGTGCCCCAACAGAAAACTGAAAATAAAAATAAAGAAAATTTTGATGAACTTGCTAAGGCTGCAAATGGGAGGACAGTTCCCATTTTCCATTTTCTAATGCATTGAAAGCAGCTTCTCCTTTTGACAAAGGGAATGCTAAGGTTAAGGAGATGATGGAAACTTTCAAACAAGTAAAGATCAATTTGCCTTTGCTTGATGCCATCAAGCAAGTTCCAGCCTATGCAAAATTTTTGAAAGACTTGTGCACCCACAAAAGACAGTATAGGATACACTTATCCAAGAAGGTCTTTTGTGCTGAGAAAGTGAATCAAGTGTTGTCTATTGCAACTCCAACCAAACTTCAAGACCCTAGAGTTCCCACAATCCCTTGCATCATTGGGGATCATACTATTGAGAAGGCCTTATTAGATCTGGGAGCTAGTGTAAACCTACTTTCATATTCTGTTTATGAGAAGTTAGGCTTGAGAGAATTGACGCCCACATATGTGGTGCTACAACTAATAGACAAATCTGAAAGGAAGCCTGTGGGAATGATAGAGGATGTATTAGTTGGAGTTGACAAATTCTTTTACCCAGAAGATTTTATGGTGCTTGACATGGAGCCATGCAAGTGCACCACCTCTATTCCTGTGATTTTGGGCAGGCCTTTCTTGGCCACTTTCAATGCTTGTATTTAATGTAGATCAGGAATAATGGAGGTGTCTTTTGGCAACATGAAGGTGAAATTGAATGCTTACAATGCAACCAATCAACCTCACTTGGATGGTGAGGATTGTTTTTAAATGAATATTTTTTATAAGCTTGTGGAAGAGACTTTTTCCAAGCTGCTACATGGTGAGGATTTTTGTGATGATTTGGATGATATTTTTAAGAATGAGTGGAGTGAGACTGTGGAAGAGAAAGCCTCCACACCCATGGTTCATGAGTTGAAAGCCTTAATTTCTGATGAGGGGCCAGCAACAAGATATCCTCATGGGAAACCAAATGTGTTGTCTCTTCCACCACCATCAAAGGCACATTTGTTGTCTTCTCTCATATGTCCACCGGAGGTAGAGTTGAAACAGGTGCCTAAGACCTTAAAATATGTTTTTTTGGGGGTGAATCAGAAATTGCCAGTTATTATTTCTTCCTCTCTTACTGATGAACAAGAGGAAGAGCTGTTGTGTGTTTTGAGGAAACATAAGAGAGCAACCATTTTTGACCTTGGGGGCATCAGCCCTGCTTTGTGTATGCATAAAATTCATCTGAAAGAGGGTTTCAAACCCTCTAGAGAAATGTAGAGAAAATTGAATCCTCACATGCAAGAAGTGGTGATGAAAGTAGTGGTCAAATTATTAGATGCTGGATTCATCTACCCAATTTCAGATTCTGAAGGGGTGGCACCTACTCAGGTGGTACCCAAGAAATCTGGGATTACTGTGAAAAAAATGATTCTGGGGAGCTTGTTCCAACTAGGGAAACCACAGGTTAGAGGGTGTGTATAGACTATCGGAAGCTCAATCTGAAAACCAGGAAAGACCATTTCCCTCTGCCCTTCATTGACCAAATCTTGGATAAGTTAGCAGGAAAGGCTTTCTGTTATTTTCTCGATGGATATTCAGGGTATAACCAAATCTCTGTTTACCGACAAGATCAAGAAAAGACTACTTTTACATACCCATTTGGCACCTTTGCCTACAGAAGGATGACATTTGGACTGTATAATGCACCTGCAACTTTCCAAAGGTGCATGTATGCTATATTTTGTGACATGATTAAGCAGCTTCTTGAGATTTTTATGGATGATTTCTCTATTTTCGATGATAGTTTTAGCAAATGTCTACATCATCTCAGCCTTGTGTTGCAGAGATGTGAGGAAACCAACTTGCTGTTGAGTTGGAAAAAGAGCCATTTCATGGTCACTCAAGGCATTGTCCTTTGTCATGTGGTCTCCCACAGAGGCATTATGGTTAACAAGGCTAAAATAGATTTGATTGCACATTTACCCCCACCAAAAACTGTGAAGTAAGTCAGATCATTCTTAGGGCATGCTGGCTTCTACAGGAGATTCATCAAAGATTTCAGCAAAATCTCAAAACTTCTCTGCCACTTGTTGTGCTAAGAGGTTCCCTTTGATTTCACTAATGAATGCCTTAAGGCCTTTGAGCTGTTGAAATGGTGCCTAACCTCTGCACCTATCCTCCAAGCACCTAATTTTTCCATACCCTTTGAGCTGATGTGTGATGCATCAGACTTTACAATTGGTGTAGTCTTAGGACAAAGGAAGGATAAGGCCCCTTATGTGATTTTATATGCCAGCAAAATTATGATTGGTGCTCATGTAAATTATACTACAACTGAGAAGGAACTGTTGGCAATTGTCTTTGCTCTAGATAAGTTCAGTTCTTATGTGCTTGGATCCAAGATAGTGGTCTTCACAGACCACTCAGCCCTAAAATACCTTTTATTAAAAAAGGATGCATAACCCAGACTGATCAGATGGATCCTCCTATTACAGGAGTTTGATCTTGAGATCAAGGACAAGAAAGGGGTTGAAAATATGGTGGCAGACCACTTGTCTAGGATCCTAGCAAAGGAATTTGATAGGCTGCCTCTTAATGATTCATTTTTGGATGAACAGTTGTTTGTTATCAGCACTTCTACACCTTGGTTTGCAAATATTGTGAACTACTTGGCAGTAGGTAAAATCTCCCCACATTAGAATGAAATGGATAAAGATCTGTTCTTTTCATAGATCAGACATTATATGTGGGAGGATCCATACCTATTCAAACATTGTGCAGTCCAGGTGGTGAGGAGATGTGTCCCTGATGAGGAATTCCACAATATACTAACGATGTGTCATGAACAGGTTTGTGGAGGCCACTTCAGTGAGAACAAGACTGCTGCCAAGGTGCTCCAATGTTGATTTTATTGGCCCACTCTCTTCAAGGATACCTGGCTTCATTATAAAACTTGTGAAAGATGTCAAAAGATGGGAAGTATCTCCAAAAGAAACTTCATGCCTTTACAACCCATAGTTGTAATTGAGCTTTTTGACATATGGATAATTGATTTAATGGGCCCTTTCCCTCCTTCCTATGGATACAATTATATTTTTCTGGCTGTGGACTATATGTCCAAATGGGTTGAGGCCATAGCTACAAGAACTAATGATCAAAAGGTTGTCCTCAACTTCTTGAAGGATAATATTTTCTCCAGGTTTTGCACCCCTAGAGCCATCATCAGTGATGGGGGGAGCCACTTTTGTAATAGATAGTTTGAGAATCTACTTAGAAAGAACTCTATGACACACAGAGTTGCCACCCCATATCACCCACAGACCAATGGGCAGGTGGAGATTTCTAATAGAGAAATCAAACACATTTTGGAGAAAATAGTGAGGGTGGATAGGAAGGACTGGTTCTTGAAATTACCTGACGCTCTGTGGGCTTATAGGACTACTTACAAGACCCCAATAGGCATGTCTTCTTTTAGTCAAGTATATGGCAAGGCATGCCATTTACCAGTAGAGCTTGAGCACAAGGCATATTGGACTGTTAAATCATTGAATACTGACTTAACTTCTGCTGGCTTGCACAGGAAACTCTAGTTGTCAGAGCTGGAAGAGCTGAGGTTGGAGGCATATTCAAATGTTAGGATCTATAAGGAGAAAACCAAGGCTTTCTATGACAAGCACCTGCTGAGGAGGGAGTTCACAACTGGCAACAAGGTATGGCTGTTCAACTCTAAGTTAAAATTTTTTTTAGGAAAACTGAGATCCAGATGGGAGGGACCTTACATAGTTGAGTATGTATCCCCATCTGGAGCTGTTGAATTCAAGGACCTAACAGATGGTAAGACCATGAAAGTAAATGGTCAAAGGATCAAACTGGCTGTTGAAAATGTGGTGGAGCCTGTGATGATCACCCACTATCATGAACCTCCATAGTACAGCTGAGATTCAACAATGTACACTATGTATACTAGTTACTGATTTTGGTTATTTTTACTACTATTTCTGTCTTTGATTCATTTCTGTTTGGCATTGTACATTAATTTTGCCTTGTTTGGTTAGTGCCTCATGTAGGATAATTTGTCGAAAGTGTACAAAAAACTTAGTTGGATTGTCAAGGCTGTTGAGAAAGGAACTGGGGACTAAGTGCAAGGCTATATAAATTGAAAAATAGCTTGTCGACAGGTTCTATGAACATCTTCACAGGTTCTGAGAGTGCCCAATTTACTTGTCGACAGGATCTAGAGGCTGTCGAGCAGTGTGAATTAATTCTTGACAGGTATTGGAGGTGTAAAATTGGTTGTCGATAGGATCCATACAGATTTTGACAGGTTCTATAGGTTTTGGTTGATTTCTCGACTACCTATGGAGAGGTTCTATGAACTTCCCGAAGTGATTTTCTGGAAGAAGGAACCTATCGAGAGGATTGACTGATGAGCTCAAAAGTACTGTCGAGAGGTTCTATGAACCTCTCGAAATGTATTCATTTAAAATCCTCAACATGTCGACAGGATTGCATGGACCTCTCGAGAGGTTCAGCAGTTTTTAACTCCTCAATACGTTGTCCAAACCTGTCGACGCCTTGCCCCCAATCCTGTCGAAACTCGTTTTTCCTCCTTGCCCTCAACATTTGTCTAAACCTTAATAGCTCATATCTCCTTGCCTTAACTCTGATTGCTAAAAATAGACCAACAGGCACTTCGCGGTATCATTCCAATATTAAATTGCACGACGGTCTATACTTATCGAAACCAACATATCATTTTAGTAGTCAAGCTTGGAAGGATGAGAAAATTTATTATGACGATTCATATTCCACTACCCACACATTTTAAATATCATGCCCTTTCCCCTCCATTGCATTCATTCATCAATTCACCCATCCTACAATTATGGCGGATGACTAGCCCATTGAGTTGCCAATAAAATTCGACCTAGTTTGGGAAGATCCGCCACCACCAAAAGAGTCTGACCCATTACAATTCCTGTGGGACGAGTATGACGAAGTACAGAGGATTTTGGCCAAGGAGGAAAAGAAAAAGAATAAGAGAAAGAAGAAGAAATAGAAGATAGACCCACCTGCATCTTCTCCCCCATCCTCCTCACTCCATCCACCACCTGCTCAGCAACCTTCACCTTAAATCCCTGTTCCCCTCCCCCTGGCTTGCAGTTCCTCTTTCAAAAGTAGCAGGTTGAGGATATCCCAGAGCAAGGAGGGCAAACCATTTTGTTCTTGACGGGATATTTGTGTGTCTAGATTTTTCTTAGGTTTATACTATTTTCTATATTTCGTTAGGATTTTTCCTTCTGTCACCCCTTTTATGTCATTGCTCCATTGCACAACTTTATGCGATTCAATGAAATCTCTCTTTGTAATGTTTTGTATAGTTTACTTGCTGTCTTTATAGTTGTTTGGTTGATTGTTGGTATTTTTATTTCCTGTTTTCTTTATTTTGTATACTTTCGCTTTTACTCTTGCAGCACTTTTCCCTATTTTCCAAGCAGTGAGGACACTGCTCCTCATAGGTTTGGGGGTGTGGCAAGGTTTTCCAATGGATAGTTAATGGTAATGCAACATGGTTTTAACAGAAATTTTAAAAAATAAAATTATTTCACACCTGATATTTTATATAGAGGAAATTTAAAACTTTTTAAAACTGGAACATGTGATAGTTCTAACATCTTCATGAAGCAAATGTCAGGAATTCTTCAAAAATCAATGCTTATTGAACTTAAGAAGAGAGGAGATTATGAGGATATACCCCAGAAGTCTAATGAAAGACCATACCCGGTGAGATTTGGGCCTGAAAATTTTTCTTTGAAGAGTGTCTTGGCAATTTTTTTTGCTCTAAGGACTGATTGGATCTAGTTTTGCTCACTAGAAGTTAGGCAAATCCAAGTCGAAACAGTTGGATAGCACTCATGACATGAAGGACATGAAGTAAGGCCATCCTTTGGACTATTTGAGCTTAAAATATCCTTACCCTTTGAGCTGCCCTTGATACACACCATTTGAGCGTTGAAAGTTCTAGTTTTTCTTTGATAAAAACTAGAAAAGTTGAACCCAAAACCTCTTGACCTGTTTCAGTTCACCCTCAATCTGAGAAATTAGGAAATGGAAGGAGAAGTAAGGTTAAAGGAGCAAGGCTAGACAATTGGTTAAAAAGAGAGGAAAACACATTTGATGGCAGTTGTGTATCAAAATTACAGTTGCGGCATTCCAGCCAATGAAAAGAAAAATAATAAAAAAATTTAAAAAAAAGAGAAAAAGCATACAAAAATAAAAGAAAAATTGAAAAAAAAAAGCAAAACAAAAGAGCAATAAGAGAGAAGTCATTTCATTTGATATTTTGAAAAAGAAGATTAGAAACTGATCACTTCAAATCTGAAAATTCAAGAAAGAAGATGGAACTATGCTGAAATAAAGAAGGTGTACATGTCACCTCCTTACTTTACTGATTTCTCAATTTTGAATCCCATTCCACCCTTTTATTCTTTGTAAACATCACCCATAAGCCACATTACAACCCAATAAAAAGTCCTTACTGGTCTAAAATTGATTGAGTTGTCATGTAGAGATGAGAATCTGTTTAATCTATGGAGAAAAGAGTTAGAAAATTTCATAAATTCGAGCAATGCCTATGCTCATGCTTGCAGTCCTATTTGAGGGTTGTAACTGCTCTTGAGTTGTGTGAATTGATACACCCTTCTACTTCTATGGAGAAAGACAACCCTGGTAAGCTTTGGGTCTGAAATTAGGATTGATGGGGGCATTATCAAAACAAAATTCTCAACTTGAGGATAAACTTTGCATTAATTTTGATACAAAATACCTTGACATGAGCTGATTGATTGTGAAGGAATTATAGCAGAATTTTAGTTTTAAACTGTCATGTTTTTGCTGAGAATCCTCTAAAACTGAATGGACAAGGTGTGAAATGAATTTTATATTGCTTACATTTTGTTTTAACATGTCACACTATTATTAACTGATTCTATTGGAGAAGTATGTGGGTAACTTCACTGTAAACCCTCAGGAGACTTCACTCCGCCACTAGGGATCACCTGGGGATTTAAAAGGCTTGGTGCATATGCTAAATGCATCCGTGCTCCTTACGAAAGTGGCATTTTCTGTTTTGATTAAATATTTTTAATTTTATCTTTGCTCGAGGACTAGCAAAAATTAGGTTTGGGGATGTGTTAATGTTAAGCAGTGAAAAATACCATTTTTCACCTTCGAACCTGACCTTTGGTGGACCCTTGAGCTGGCTAATAATGTGTTTTGAGTATATTTTGTAGTTAAGCAATAAATTACAAGCTTAATACAAACTTCCATTTAAAAGAGCCCAAGAAGTATTGTGCTACCCAATTGGAAAGGCCTGAGACCAAGTCCAGCTGCAAGGACGAAAGATTAAACCTACTAAGGGGTTGCTGAATGTTAAACAAAGGAAGAACAGCACACCCAAGATGTGTGCCAGCTGTGAAAGCGCTGAAAATAAGCAGTCGCAAGGTTCCATGAAGCTATCGAGAGCTCCCTAGCACCTGTCGAGAAGTTCTGAGAGCAAGGAATGAAGTTATCGAGAGGTACTGAGGGAAGAGATGAAGATCTCGAGAGGTTCCAGCACCCACCGAGAGGTCGGAGATGCAACTGTGGACCCCGTCGAGAGCATACTTCAAGGTACAGAAGATGTCGAGAGGTTCGAGATACTTATCGCGAGGTTCAACTAAACCTGTCGAACAGTGCAAGATAACCTAGCGATAACTTACCTGAAGCTACATTCCTTCTCACAAGGATTGAGCCAACCTGTTGAGCACTTCACTGGAGAATGTATAACAAGTCGATAGGATTGTCTATAACCTGTCGGGAGGATGAGTGAAGAACTGGACAGAACGAAGAAATAAGCCTTTAATCCTATCGACAAGTTCACATCAACCTCTCGAGATGTTCTCCCAAGCTGTCGATAGGATCTTCATCAACCTATTGAGGAATCTCAAAACCTATCGAGAGTTACTCCAATCCTGTCGGAAGTCTCAGAAGCTGTTGACAGCCACTGCAACCTATCAATGTGCACAAAAAGCAAATTTAATCTTGTCGAGAGGATCCTTAAACTTCTCGACACTCGATTTGGCAACTTCTCAGCATCTTTCTTCAGCAACTGCCAATTCCAGAATTCTATGCACGAGTCCCGAAGCACTTCAGTGACCCCTGGGGGTATTTTTGATACATAGTTGGGCACGCATGAAAGCCCTAACTACTTCACGTGTATTTTCCAATTAAGAGCCAATGGGAGAGAGCTTCTAGAAGAGAAATCGGCCACATCAGCAGCCCAGAATAACAGAATTATTCCCTTGAGCTCTGATTGACTGAAATGGATTTGAGGACAGAGGAGGAGAGTATAAAAGCTTGAAGAAAATATAGAACAACCATCCAAAATTTGAGAGAACTAGAGCTTAGCGCGAGATTCATATTTTTCACTCTAAATTCTCCCTCCTTCTTCCTCCTCCCATTCTCTCTTTAGCCAATCATGAGTGGCTAAACTCTTCTCAGTAGTTAGGGTGAGGTCTAGAGCTGTAAATTGAGAGTTTCAAAGGGTTGTAAAGGATTGTATGTTGCACAAATTGCATATCTGAGTACAATAGGATTGTAAGTTTTATGATTGTAATATAATTGTGGATTTTAAAGGTGATTCTGATCATCATTTTACTTTTTCATATTTGATTTCTCTGGATCAGATACTCCTGGGGATGCCAGCTAGAAATGGGGAGTTGGTAGCCTGGCATTCGCAGCATCTGTAATAGCTTTCCTATCCTAATCAAGATCCTTGGAGTAGAATAATCTCTGGGATGGTCTGTGACCATTAAAGTGGACAGATCATAGCCTTAGGATTGCTTCAGTTCTCTAGTCAAGATTGTATGTTTATATCTTGCATCTACTAGAAATGGGGAGCTTGTAGCCAGATGGAGAATTGTAGCAAATCTATCCTATGCACTGTCTTTGATTCCTTTGATTTTCAGTAAGAGACCAAGTGCCCTAACTGCTGTTCTCACCCTTTTGAATTTTCATCTCTTCTATATCTGCACTTATCTCTAGGTTTGATTAGATCTTGATCAATAGCATTTATCTTTTATAATTTGTAGTTAAAGTGACAAAACTATAAAGCCTCTCCTCTTTCCTGCTTTAATTTAGTTTAAACTAGGATAGAGTGTCAGATCTACCATAGATTTGGAGATTTATCAGCCTTTAGAACATACTTCCCTGTGGATATGCCCTTACTTATCTTTTAAAACTTGCTATAACAGCCCTAATTCTTGCAGGAGTGGCTACTTGTCTTGATTCAACATTGCTGTAATTTGTGCAGTTAATCTGTTATTTTAATCATATAATAATCGCAAGGTAGGCAGTACAACAGTTAATCTCTAAAAAGTATCACTTTTCATCCCTTAACCTAGCCTTTGATGGACCTTTGAGCATGTGAATAATATGTTTTTATTATGTTTCATAGAAAATAAGAAAATAAGAGCTTAATGTATAATCCATGCTTTTTTAAGCCAAGAGTGAATTTGATGCCAATCTGTGGAGCGGAGGCAAAACAAGAGAATGCACCATGGTGGCACAAACCATGGTGACCAGATTGCATGCCAAGGTGGGTCCTAGAGGTCCAATGGATGAGAGGAAGGTGGACCCAAGTGAAGGAGGCTGTTGCAGTAGGCTTAGCACAGCAGCAGTGTAACAGAGACAAACCCTCGCGAGTTTCACTTTATTCAAAAGAGTGCCTTGCGCAGTTGGCGCGAATCTCATAGGCCTACAACATATGCAATCTCGCGCAGTTCATGGTAGAACTCGCATAGCTCAGTGAAGAAATGGCCTCTGGAAGTACCTCGCGCAGCTATCATGAGGTTCACAAGCCTGCAGCACCAAAGCACATAGTAGATCTCGCGCAGATAGAGCTTTCGGAAGGCGTATCACGCAGCTCCCGCGCGCTTCACTCATCTTCGCGAGCACACTAAAGCTACACACTATGAACCTCGCGAAGCTCAAAGCTTAACCTCACAAGCTGCTACCACCTGTCACCTAACTCTTGTGCAAATCCCGCGCACTGTAATTCAACCTCGCAAGCCACTTATCAGCCTAGTGAGCAGCATTAAGCTGTTGCATTTTTAACCTCACAAGCTCCTAGATGATCTCAATGTCCAACACTTCATCCCAGCGACAGCCTAGCGAGTGAGCACCTGAAGCAACTCCAACTGCGCAAAGCTCGGGCCCACAACTTCTTAGCCACCTGTTTCAATGTTCTGGGATGTTTGGGGTATTTCCCACTTATAGGGCACACATCCCGAGGATCCAATCTATGCCACACACTTCGAAGCATCCAAGGGCCACAGATGGGCCATGAAATCAGCTCTAAATCTCTTTTTTTTTATTGGCTATGCACATTAGGGCAGCAGGGATTGCCTATAAATTTCCTATTTTTGGTTTTGTAAAGGAGCCAAGAATAGCTTGGTTCATCTAGGGTTTACAGCCAGGAATAGCCTGGTTCACTTAGGGTTTTAAGGTCAGGATAGCTGGCTTAAACTAGAGTTTTATTTTAGGGTTTCTTTTAGGATTTCTTTTATTTTTTTCCCCTTTCTTCTTACTCTAGCATAGCAACAATGTTGAGCTAGATTCTTTGTAATAGCTAGTTTTATTTAATGTTTTGCAATTGGTATTGTTTTTAAAGAGAAGAGTTGTTTTGGGGTTTGCACAAGCTGCTGCCTTGAGGCAGATCATTGTAAGTTTCTGTTAGTCAATGAAATGTTGGTTTTAATGTTCCATATAAATCTACATTTTCTCTCTATTTTCAAGCGTGATTTTATGGGTTTGGTGTTCCCATGGTTGCTTGAGCTTGTAGCCTTGCAACCATGGTGGCAGCAGTAGTTTTAACGTTCTGTCTCAGCATGGACTGGGGAAGGTAGCCACTAGGATAGTCTGTGACCATTTGAGTGGACAGACTATAACCTTAAGGAAGTTCTTCCTCAGAGATCTAAGATGGATTCTTCTTCTCTGCACATGAGCTTGTAGCCTTGTGAGACATTGTGCAGAGACAAACTCTCCTCTATTTTGCATCACCGTTATCAGAGGTTAGATCTGAGTTTTGTAGTGATTGCAAACTTGTGAGCTGGGTCATTGCAGGCCGTTTGTAGTAATGTTCAGCTGAGCTTAAGTCCCCATTCTGCCTGGTATTCCCTGTGGTTTCCACCTAGTTTCCTAGATCTGTTTGCTCCTATGAATGCATGAGCTTGTAGCCTTGCAAACATAGTTTCTGTAATGGTTTTCATGTGTTGATTTAATTCATTGAATGAAGGAAATCTATTGGATAATCTTTGATAGTTCAAGTGGACAGATTATAGCCTCAAGATCAATCCATTCTCTTGAGTTAGGTCAGATTTCTGAGTTAATCAATGGGATTTGACCATCTCGATTGGATAGTCTGTAACCATTTAAGTGGATAGATTATGGCCTTAAGAGCAGTCTAAATGGCATGGGTTGATTTGGATTCTTATACCTTGCACTTGTGCTTGTAGCCAAGTGAAGGAGTGTTGCACTTCCATTTCTAGATCTAAGTTGCATAACTGGTTTAACCTTAGCTATCTACTTCTTCAGCATTTTACTTTATTTTCTCACACTACATCCATCTTATTTTCCCCTTCCTTTTAGCTGTAGTTTTTACTTCTGTTTTTCTTATTTTTAGGTTAGTTTTTGTGCCACCTAAACTTCCTCTCTTTACCTTTAGGTTTAGAGTTGCCAGATCTGTAGTTAGATTTGGAGGTTACTATATGACCCTTGTGGTTTCAAATTAATACTCTCCATGGGACAAACTCTTCGTAAAACTTGCTACAACAGACCTTGGATTCTTATAAGTCTGTGGGTTTTTATTTTGCACTTCTGTGTTCATTCCATCTTTTGATTTTGTTTTATTTTATATTTTATGTGTGATTCTTCCAACATCTATTTTCAAACTAATAAAGAAAGCACAATCAAAATTCACCAACAGGGTGTCGAACGACTCTTTGAGGTACTTGCGGTGAAAGGAGCAAAATTGGACGAAGGAATGCATACTGGAGCTATGCAATTGGGAGGTATTGGGTGTAGTCTTCCTCTTCGAGGAATACGGAGATTAGCACTTCTTCCTTGGTAGGTCGTTCCTCCTGTTGTTTTATCTCTTTCGCTGGTGGGCGTTCTTCAGTCGTTTCCTCGCGTTATTGTTTGGTAGTATTGTGGGTAACACCATCTACCCACACTATGATTTATTCTGCAATTTGAAGGACATGGTCCTCATATTCTAACTTAGTGTTACCGGGAGCTATATCAAAGTTTTGAGGTGTAGAGAGTTCTATGGGTCGAATGATAGGTCTTCGAGCTTGGAAAGACTGAACTCGAACTCGGGAGAAGTTTGGATACGGTGGAGTCGATGGTTTAACTCGAGTTATGAAGGTAGAAGGGTGAGGTGGAATGATGGTGGGCCTCGGAGGGTCCTCTGACCTGGTTGTAGCGTCGGGATGACTAACTCACTTGATAAGGGTAGACGGATGAAAAGGGGCTCGATCTGGTAGGTCTACTATGGTGACATGGGAGACCGGTCCCTGCTTATAATTCGGCAGAGGGTTGTTGACAATTCCGAGGTTCTGCGGAGGCTATTGGTAGTTTTGGTAAGAATTTTAAAGGGATTCCCAATCAATCTGGCTTCGATCGTTCATGTCGTATATCATATCTCTCAACAGCCAGCAGTCTTATAGGTTATGTCTTGTGTACCGGTGAAAAGCGCAGAACTTGGTGTAATCGAGGTTGGCAAGCCAAGGCCATGGCCGCTCTGATGGGAAACGAATGAGGTTCTGATCACTTAGGAGGTAAAAAATATTAGGGATGGTATTAGGTAATGGAGGATAATGCTCTCGTCTAGGCTAATAGGGACCTCGGGTCTGCTGATTGAAGTTTTGGAGAAGAGGTACATTATTGTAGCCCTGGGTATTGGCAGGACGGTTTCGTGCAACATTTTGATTCTAGTTAGGATAATAGTTTCGGTTAGGGTATTGGTTCTGATTTTGATTAGTGTTATGCACTGAAAAGTACTACTTTTCACCTCTTAACCTAGCCTTTGATGGACCTTGATGCCCACTAATAATCATTTATTAAGTATGTTTTACAGTTAGTAATAAAATGTGCAGCTTAATACAAAATCCTGGCTTTTTGGCCCAAGGAAGAGAGAGAATACAAGCAAAGATGACAGCTAAGCCAAAGCCTAATAGAACACCTTGGTAGTGCTCACCATGGTGACTCACTGTTGCTGATCATCATTGACCTAAAGTCTAGCAGATGACTGAAGTCAGCTGAGAAGGAAGGATGCTGCAACAGCAGCAAGTGTAGTGCAGCAGAGTGTCAAGAAACAGACCTCACAGAGTTGAGGAGCCTCCTCAGGAAGCTAAAGATGCAGTGAATGAAGCTCTCGCGCAGATAGGCCATACAGTCAAGAGGAGAGCTATAAAGACATCGCAAAGATCTCGTGGTGTAAAACCTTCAGAATTCATGATCGCAAAGCTCTCGTGGAGATCAAGCCTCAATGTAGCCCTGCAAGGAACACAGCGAGCCCATATGCATAGAGAACAAAAAGTCACCTCGCAAAGTTATCGCATGGCCCTAGAAGAGAGAGATGCCCAAAATTCCTCTCATGCAGATCTCGCACACTCTGAAGCCTTACAAGTTACTACGCGAGCACAGGAGCCCACCTGCGTGAGTACTTAGCGAGAGAGAGCTCCCGAAGCTCTACTACATGAAATACCTGTTGAATACTTCTGGTGTGCTTTCATTATTGGTTGGTGGTAAAAGTTATTTAAAAATCAAAGACAGGGTAAAACAGGGGGTGAATCCAGCACAACTCAGAAGTCCTATACCTGCAAGATACAGGGTCCTTTGTAGCAAGTTTTGATAAGAGTTTGTCCCACAGGGAAAGGTGATCTAGAGCTCCAAGGGAGCCATCTCTAGTAGTCCCTCCAGATCTGTCTACAGGTCTGGCAGTCCTAGAAGGAGGGGAGTTTAAGATCACTTATTCTAAGTATTTTAATATCTAAACTACAGAAAGTGTTGAGAGGATGGATGGAGTGTGGAAAATGAGTGCAAAAAGGGTGAGAAGTACGTTATTGAGCCGAGGTCAGAGAAGTTTTATAACTCAGATTTAGATCTAATGTTATAAAAATCCTATCCAGGGGCTACATTATCACCTCTGAGGGGAAAGGATCCAACCCATCACTCTGCCATGATTCCACCCTTAAGGCTATAACCTGTCCACTTGAATGGTCACAGATTATCCCATAGGGGAGCCACTATCCAGGGATGGGTCAAAACATAACAAGTAAATCATTGCAGACACTATTTCATCCAGGCTACCAGCTCAAGAATCCATAGGGAACCTTAACCTCTAAAGTTCTATATGTAGGGCTAAGGCTGTAGGACCATGATAGCCCAGACACATAGAACCAGCAAGAGATTGAGTACAACCTTCGATCTAGCTGTCCATTGCTTGAGTGAGGCTACAATGGTCCAGTCACCAGCCTACAATCTCTATAACCATATCAGATCCAACATCTAATGGCAGATCTATACAAATATGGGGGAGTTTGCCTCTGTACAATCTCTCACCAGGCTTCTACAAGCTCAGGTGTAAAGAAGAAGGATCCATCTTGGATCGGTGGATCAGAATCACCCTAAGGCTATAATCTGTCCACTTAAATGGTCACAGACTATCCCAGAGGTTATCCTCCTCACGGAGCCCAAAACAAAACAAGATTATCGCTGCTACCACCATGCTCACAAGGCTACCAGCTCAAGCTCCCATGGGGATTTCAGATCTAGTGGGTCCTGTGGTGGGGCTAAGGTCAGTAGGGACCATGATAGCCGGACACACGGTCACTTGGATCTGAATGGCCCTTTAGAATCAGTCCTCCATTGCTTTGAAACACAACCAAAGCAATGGCGGATCACAAGGCAGACCTTACACAGGAGCATCTCACATAAACACCAATCCCACAAAGCATCCTATTACAGAACTTCCATTGATCTAATTCAAAAACACATACAAAGGCATAGCCAGCAAGTGCTGGACTATGGAGAGAAGGAAAGAAAAAGAAAATTACTTACTGCTAAAAAGAAAGAGAAAAGAAAAACGATCTGAGATGGGTTCCTAGATGCCTAAACCTAAGCTCAGGTATGGGTTTATATAGCAGTGGGGTGGCGGCGCATTAAGGTTAGGAAACCCTAATTTTAACGATGCCACATGGCCTGATAATGATCCTTGGATGCCTCGAGGTGCATGCACAGAGATTTGAACATGGGAGTGTGTGCCTTAATCACTGGAAATACCCAGAATGTCCTCTGCTGAACATATGGAAGTTTAGGGTCAGAGCTTCGGTAGGTTGCTGTAGTTTCCCAGACTTGTCACGTGGTAGCTCTTTGCTCTTCGCTAGGATGATTTGATATTGAAGCTTTAGCTGTCGCGAGGTTGCCTTGGTTTGCGCTTCAGGCAGTCGCGCGGTAGAGAGTTGCGCTCTCACTGGATTGGGCTTCGCGGGGTTGAATAGAAAACACAGTCTCAAGTGTCGCGGGGTTGAAATTCAAGCAGTCGTGAGGTCGGTCGGACTTCGCTGGGCTGATCTTCGGGAGAGTGAATTTCAGCAGCGCAAGCACTTCTCTTTACTGGACTTCGCGAGTTACCTCACGAGGCTCTACTGAGTTTTGAACTGTGCGAGGTTCTATGTCTCAGTTGATCTTTGCGAGATTGGCTTTGCCTTTGCCAGGATGTTTTCTTTCTTGAATGCTGCGAGAACTGCGCGAGGCATTCTTCTGATAATTGCATCCCGCGGTGACTGCGCGACAGCTGCGCGAGGAATCTTCTGAAGCTCTCTCTCCTCAACCGTTCTGAGCGAACTGCGCGAGATTGAGAGAGGTCTGCTTTGAACTGTGCGACACTGTACGATGTGTTCTACTCTTGAGCTTTGCGAGAGCTGTGCGAGTTTGAGTTTTTGAAGCTCTTCAGTCACTCATCTGCGCGAGAGGTTGCTGTAAAGTCTTGGGAAGCTCAGTTGAACTGCGCGAGGCATATTTCTCCTGAATCCTCTAAAGCTTGGGTCAGCTACACGAGGCTCATTTCAGGTCTGGATTCAAAGTTCATTCTTCTGAGGGATATCTGGTGCCAAAGCAGGCTCCTTAACAGGATTCCTGGCCTTATTTCACTGCTGATTATTACCTACACAAAACACTTAACAAGAACTTATTAGGTGGCTAAGGGTCTAATCAAAGGTTAAGTTAAGGGGTGAAAAGTGGTACTTTTCAGTCCTTAACACACCCCCAAACCTAATCTTTGCTAGTCCCTTAGCAAAGCTACATTAAATCTACTCTAAAAATTAAATGCCACTTTCGTAGGGAGCACAGATACATTTAGCATATGTACCAAGCCTTTTAAACCCCTAGGTGATCCCTAGTGGAGGAGTGAAGTCTCCTGAGGGTTTTCAGTGAACACACCCACAAACTTCTCAAATGAAATAGTTAACAAAAGTGCAATGTCATCCAATGAGCAGTTAAGGAATTAGATTTAGTCTACTCTTGAATCAGTACACATAAAAGAAATTTAATTCATTGGTTGCACAGTAACTTAAACAGCATAAACTCTCATGATTGCACATCATTTCTAAATAGTTTACAATCACAGAAAACTGCACAAGTGTGTGTCAGCACTGAGCTTATCCTTATGTAAAAAAAAATTAGGTTAAGGTCATACATAATGCATTCAAGTTCAGACCCAAAAGAAAACTTTGCGGGGTATATTCTCATAAAGGTTTGTTGAGGGGTTCAGTTTCTCACAGGCTCAAGAGCAGTTACATCCCCCAACTGGGTTTGTAAGCATGGCATAGGCAGAGTTCTTAAGTGCTGACATCATTGTCCGTTCCTCACCATAGATTGGATAATTCCTTATCTTCACCTGACAGCTCACTCAACTTTGGATCACATGGGCTTTTAACTGGGCTATAATGTGGCTTATGGAGTAGGGTTAAAAAGAATGGAAGGTTGAAAAGGGGTTCCAATTTGAGAAATCAGTAGGTCACAGAGGTGGTTCATGACTTCACCTTCCATAATTCAGCTCCCTTCATCCTCTTTGAGATTTTTCGATTTGAAGTGATCAGTTTCTCTTCTTGATTTTGATTTTCCAATGAAAGTTCCTCTTGACTTCTCCCTTATTCCTCTTCATTATTATTTCTGTTTCTTTTTACTGGAGTTTTCTTCTTTTCATTTTGTTTTTGCTTTTCAGAAATGCCACCATGTTCTCAGTTACCATACTGCCAGATTTTTGAGATCCTTCTTCTCCATTCACCTAATGTTGACCATAGCTAGTCCATCTTCAACTCTTTCTCCTTTACCTTCTGAATTCTCAGAGTGAGGGTAGGTTGAATCAGGTTCATAGGTTCAGGTTCAAGTACTCAGGTGTATTTTGAAGAAATTTAGGATTTAAAGCTCAAAGGGGGGTATGGACAAGGGCAGTTGCTTTAGGATTGGTCTTTTTAGGCTCAAACTGTCCAAGAGAAGGCCTTGATCCTTTCCTAGGTCTCATGAGTACTGTCAGTTGTTTCAACTTGGAGTTACCTAACTTCTAGTGAGCACAGTGACTCAGCCAGTCCTTAGAACTAAAAGAAATGCCTTAGTTACTCCTCAAAGAATAGAAAAATTTTGTAGGCCCAATTCTCACTGGTTATGGTCATCCTTTGAACTTTCAAGTATGTCCTCACCTTTTTCTCTCTCTAATGATTCACTAAGTGCTGATACAAGTAGGTTTCCTTGGTGATATTATCATGGAAATGTGGAATATTAGAAGTTTATAATGTCCAAGGTTTGCATAAATTTTAAACTTCTTAATTTCATGATTCTTAAGTGAACAGAGGTCCATTTCCATATTGCTCAGATGAGTCTGCTGCACTTATGTTAACTATTCCATTGGCAGGGTCTACCTACCATACCCCCAAACCTATGAGGAGCAGTGTCCTCACTGGTTCAAAGGTGGCTGTGCAGCAGAGTTATTACATCATAAAAGACAAGAACAAGAAATAAAGCAAACAACGACAA
The DNA here is from genome assembly GCA_021018995.1 of Chloranthus sessilifolius. Classification (NCBI taxonomy): domain Eukaryota; kingdom Viridiplantae; phylum Streptophyta; class Magnoliopsida; order Chloranthales; family Chloranthaceae; genus Chloranthus; species Chloranthus sessilifolius. The sequence continues at coordinate 50,545,610 of CM037596.1, forward strand.
AAAATTGTACAGCATATTAGAAAAGGAAGATATCATTAAGATTAAAAAAAATTACAAAAACTGAGGAGGGAAAGGTGGGGGAGGGGGTGGAGAAGGCGGGGGAGGGGGTGGAGTGGAGGGGGCAAGGGATGGCTCGATCTTTTGCTTCTTCTTCTACGGCTGAAGCTTATCCTCCTCCTCCTTGGCAAGGGTTTGCATAACCTCCTCGTATTCATCCCAGAGGGGTTAGAGGGGATCCGGCTCTTTAGGGGGCGGCGGGTCCAACCACATCGGGTAAAACTTGTTAGGCAGTGCGTCCGGCTTGTCATCTGCCATGATTAGGATTAGGGAAGGACCGCTAGGGTGAGAGGAGATAGGATGCGATGAAGATGAACAGGGCCTCCCTGTGTATTTAAAGGCGAGGATGGTGGAAGAAGAAACGGTTGAATAACATCCAAGTCACGCAATTAAATGAGAGTGAGTTGGGAAACGTCAAGTCCCAGCAGTCAGCGTGGGAAATGACAAATGCATTAGGCTCGCGCAGCTGGGGAGGGGAATCACGAGAAATCAGAATTGCGCGATTATGGGAGTTAGAGTTGGAAGTGCGCGAGAGATTCTGCAGCATAGTAATTCGTGACAGCGAAAGAAATGGTCTATGCGAATGCGCGAGTCTTCCCAAAGCACAATTTGGAATGTGCGAGGGCCAAATCAGCAATTCACAGAAGCAGAATAAATCATACCGATCCCACATAAACTCTATCAAGCTCAACAATATCAAACTCCACATATCCCCTAAAATTTTCTAAAACTTAAGGTAGAAACAAAAGTAGTATAGTACAACATGGACACAACTGCAGGTCAGGTAGATGTAGGGGTCCCATGAAAATGAATAGTGCATATAGGATCTGCAGGTCGTTCAATGCAAGGCTTCAGCCTCTGACCATTCACTTTGAAGGTCCTCCCAGATTTGGGATCCTTGACTTTCGCAGCACCAGATGGGGAAACATTCACGACAACATAGGGACCATCCCATCTGGATTTTAATTTGCCAGGAAAGAATTTTAGTTTAGAGTTGAATAACCAAACCTTACCACCCGGTTCGAGGCTTTTTCTCAGCAAGCCCTTGTCGAAGAAAGCTTTAGCCCGTTCCTTGTAGATCCTAGCATTGGTGTAAGCATCCATCCTCAGCTCATCCAATTTCGATTGTTGTAATGACCTGTGTTGACCAGCAGAAGTTAGGTCCATGTTCAAGTTCAATATGGCCCAATAGGCCCTGTGTTCTAACTCTACTGGGAGATGGCAGGCCTTGCCATAGACTAGTCTGAATGGGGACATTCTAATAGGAGTCTTATAGGCAGTCCTATAGGCCCACAATGCATCATCCAGTTTCTCAGCCCAATCTTTCCTGTCAGTCCTAACTGTTTTCTCAAGGATGTGCTTGATCTCCCTATTGGAAATTTCAACTTGCCCACTTGTTTGTGGGTGGTAGGGAGTAGCAATCCTATGGGTCACAGAATATTTCTTGAGCAAGCTCTCGAGATTCCTGTTGCAGAAGTGGCTACCCCCATCACTGATAATAACTCTAGGGGTTCCAAATCTTGAGAAAATATTGTGCTTTACGAATTTGAGGACCACCTGGTTATCATTGGTTCTTGTGGCAATGGCTTCTACCCATTTGGAAACATAGTCCACTGCCACTAAGATGAAGTGGTAACCATTAGAGGGGGGAAAGGGGCCCATGAAGTCTATTCCCCATACATCAAACAGTTCTACAACAAGGATGGGCTGTAATGGCATTGAATTTCTTTTGGACAGCCCTCCTAATTTCTGACATCTCTCACATGCCTTGCAGTGTGTGTATGCATCCTTGAATAAGGATGGCCAGTAAAAACCACACTGCAGGACCTTGTTAGCAGTTTTTCTCCCACTAAAGTGGCCTCCACAGGCATTTTCATGGCACATGGCTAGAATACTGGGGATATCACTTTCGGGAACACATCTTCGGATGATCTGGTCGGCACAGTACTTGTATAGGCAAGGTTCCTCCCAGAAAAAATACTTGACCCGTGAGAAGAACAGGTCTTTATCCATTTTGGTCCAGTGGGGAAGAATCTTTCCTATAACTAGATAATTGACAATGTGTGCAAACCAAGGGACTAAGGAGTGGATGGCAAATAATTGCTCATCAGGGAAGGCATCATTTGTAGGGCCATCCAGGCATTTCTCCAAGGTAATTCTGGGCAAGTGGTCAGCCACCACATTCTCCACACCCTTTTTGTCCTTGATGTTGATGTCAAACTCCTGTAGTAGGAGTATCCATCTAATCAGCCTAGGCTTAGCATCTCTCTTGGACAATAGGTACTTCAATGTCGAATGGTCAGTGAAGATCACAGTTTTAGATCCTAGTAGGTAGGCTCTAAATTTGTCAACAGCGTAAATCACTGCTAGAAGCTCTTTCTCAGTTGTGGTATAGTTCAGCTGAGCTTCAGTAAGTGATTTGCTGCTATAAGCAATGACCACCGGCAGTTTATCTTTTCTTTGGCCCAACACAGCACCTATTGCCAGGTCTGATGCATCACACATCAGCTCAAAAGGCAGGGTATAGTCCGGTGTTTGGAGTACAGGGGCAGAGGTGAGGCATATTTTTAATGTTTCAAAAGCCTTCAGACATTCAGCAGAAAAGTTAAAGGGGACATCCTGACAGAGCAGGTGGCACAATGGCTTAGCAATTTTGCTGAAGTCCTTAATGAACCTCCTATAAAATCCTGCATGCCCTAGGAAGGATCTGATTTGCTTAACTATTTTTGGAGGGGACAAATTGGCAATGAGGTCCACTTTGGCCTTGTCTACCTCAAGCCCTTCTTTAGAGACTACATGGCCCAACACAATGCCTTATGTTACCATGAAGTGGCTCTTTTCCCAGCTTAAAACCAAATTGGTTTCCTCACATCTTTGCAAAACTAGGGTGAGGTGCTGTAGACACTGGCCAAAGTTGTCCCCATAGACAGAAAGTCATCCATAAAAATCTCCAAAAACTTGTCAATCATGTCAGAGAATATGGCATACATACACCTCTGAAAAGTGGCTGGCGCATTACAGAGTCCAAAAGGCATCCTTCTGTAAGCGAAGGTGCCAAAAGGACAGGTAAAGGTGGTTTTCTCTTGGTCTGGAGGATGCACAGGGATTTGGTTGTACCCTGAGTACCCATCAAGAAAATAGTAAAAAGCTTTTCCAGCCAATTTGTCCAGAATTTGATCAATGAAGGGGAGAGGGAAATGGTCCTTTCTAGTTTTAGAGTTGAGCTTCCGATAATCAATGCACACTCTCCAGCCAGTGGTTGCCCTGGTTGGCCTCAACTCTCCAGTTTCGGTCTTAATCACTGTTATGCAAGATTTCTTGGGCACCACTTGGATAGGTGCCACCCAGTGAGAATCAGATATGGGGTAAATCACCCCAGCATCTAGCAATTTAATGATTTCCTTAAGGACCACTTCCTGCATGTGAGGATTTAGCTTCCTCTGCATTTCCTTGGAGGGTAGTGCTCCCTCCTCAAGATGAATCCTAGGCATGCAGATTGATGCATCAATTCCTCTCAGATCGGCAATGGTCCAGCCAATTGCCTTCTTGTGCTTCCTCAAAACTGTGAGTAATTCCTCTTCCTACTCATTGGTAAGGGAGGAAGAGATAATCACAGGAAGCTTATCACCTTTGTCAAGGAAAGCATATTTTAATGTTTCTGGAAGCTTCTTGAGTTCCAGATCAGGGGCCTGTTGGGTGGATGGCAAAATTGGTGCATTGGAGGTTGGAGGAAGAGGTATCAATGTAGGTTTCCAACTAGAATGTTGCACTGAGCCCACAGAAGACTTCAATATGGTCATGTCTTTTAATCTCCCATCTGGGCCCTCATCCTTTGCCATATCCCAAATTTCAACTAAATTCCTGACAATGTTGCCCCACTCCAACAGAGTGGGCAATTCCTCTTCCACAATTTCCTCTAGTAAATCCACTGCGAAGCTCTCCTCATTGTCCATCTGAGGGTACTTTGCACTGTTGTACACATTCATCTCAACTTTCATATGTCCAAAATTTACCTCTATTATTCTAGACCTGCATTGAATGCATGCATTGGCAGTGGCCAAGAAAGGCCTGCTTAGTATAACAAGTATGGGGCTTGGGCTAGTGCTGCAGCCCATATCCAAAACTAAGAAGTCAGCAGGGTAGAAAAACTTATCCACACCTACTAAGACATCCTCAACCATTCCCAGAGGTCTCCTCTCAGACCTGTCAGCCATCATCAACACGATGGGGGTAGCCTTCAGCTCCCCCAAACCTAGTTGCAGATATACACTGTATGGCAACAGGTTAACACTGGCTCCAAGGTCTAAAAGGGCTTTTCCAATTGTATGGTCTCCAATTACGCAAGGAATAGTGGGTATCCCTGGATCTTGTAACTTCTCAGGCATTGATATGTTAAATACAGAATTCACTGTATCAGTTGCAAAGACCTTTTTGGACACATGGCCTCTAGCCTTTCTCTTTTGGGTGCAAAGGTCTTTCAGGAACTTTGCATAGGATGGGACTTGTTTAATTGCCTCAAGCAGGGGTAAATTGATTTTTACCTGCCTGAAGGTCTCCATCATTTCCTCCATCTGGGCATTCCCTTTATCAAAAGGGATAGGACTATCCAAAGCCTGAGGAAATGGCAGCTGAGGTTCTGCGGGTTCCTCAGCTGCTAGCCCATGACTAAACTTTTGTTTCTTTCTTTTTTCATGTTTTGCTCCCTGCTGCGGCTCAACTATAGCCTTATTATTTTTCTCCTGCTGCAAGGTGGCAGGCACTTCTTGGCTTTGTGGTCCCACAAATTCTCTATCATGATCATTTGCATCATCTGTGGAAATTGCCTCAGCTGGTCTATTACCCACCTAGTTGTTTACCAGCCTGCCAGACCTTAGGGTAGTGACAGCATTGGTATCCTCAAGCTTTGAGGAAGCTTCCTCAATTATAAACTGACCCTTGGGGTTAGCAATTGGCTGGCAGGGCAATCTGCCATCATCTCTCCTAGTCAAGGTTTTTGACATTTGGCTCAGTTGCTCTTCCATTTTTTGGAGGCTCTGACTATGAGAGTCCACAGTCTGAGCCTAGGAACCCAAGTTTTGCAATGAAGTCAAGACTTGGTCCTCAAAAGAAACATTTCTATGCTGAGAAGGGGGTAAGACCAACTAATTTTGCTGCTGACGGGGCTGCTGATGGTGTTGGAAGGTAGACCTAGGGGCATTCCCTTGATTGAACTGCTGCTGTGGCCTTTGTGGTAAGGCCAACATCTGCTGGGGCTGCATATAGTTGTCTTACTTCCACCTCAGATTTGGGTGGTCTCCCCATTGGTAACTAGCATTCTGGTGCTGGTATCCATATGGCTGCCTATTGTAGCCCCCAGATTATTGTTGGCCATAAGATTGAGCAGCAGCAGCATGTTCCAACATCAATTCAGGAAATTGTCCTGTAGATGGACATTCCTCCACTGTGTACTGTGGGGACTGGCATATCAGACATGCCTCCGCCACATGAGCAGCCCTTCTGGGTTGCATCACAGTCAATAATTTATCAAACTTCATTGAGAGGTTTGTCATCTGCAGCTGCAGGTCATTGTTCCCAGATACCTCATAAATTTTTCCTTTTGATCCAGCAGCAGGCCCCACCTTTGACTCAGATTCCTGACTAGTTCTTGCCAGGGATGGCTTTTGAAAAGCATTCTCACTAATCACCTCAAACAATTACCATGCCTCCTCAGCAGTCTTGTGCATGTAGGATCCACCACAAGAGGCATCGACCATATCTCTATTTTTCTCATCAATCCCATTGTAGAAGCTTTGTACAAGCTGCCACTCAGGGATCTTGTGGTGGGGGCATTGTTTGAGCATCTCTTTAAACCTATCCCAGCACTAGTTAAAATCCTCAGTTGGGGATTGAGCAAACGCAAGAATCTCTTTCCTCAACTGGCTAGTTTAGGTTTCAGGGAAGAACTTGGTTAGGAATCTGGTCTGCAGGTCTTTCCATGAAGCAATGCTATTGTTGGGAAGAGTGGTCAGCTAGGTACTGGCCCTATCCTTCAGAGAGAAGCGAAAGAGTCTGAGCCTAGTAGCCTCAGGTCCCAAACTAGTGATATTAAAAGTGGTGCACAAGGCCAAGAACTGGTCAATATGCTTGTAAGGGTCCTCTTTACTAAGCCCATGGAAAGCTGGCATCATCTGGATGATTGAAGTTTTTATCTCATAGTTCCCCTGAACATCAGGGAATTGAATGCTAAAAGGGGAGTTATAGTCATCCGGAGCATTCAACTCCTTGAGGGTTTTGGGTTGTTCTTCACCCATAATTGTTGTCACAGATTCACTTGGGGGCTCTCCTGTGGTGTGCCTGTCTCTTCTAAGTCTCCTTTCCCTTTCTAACTCAGGGTTAAGAGGCTCTAAAGCAGGGCTGAGGGATCTCCTCCCTAGCATACAAGCACACCAACAGCAAGGAAAGCTTCTTGCAAGCACATTGCAAAAGAATAATTATACACTAACAAATTTGTCTAACTAGTTTACAGTTATTCAAAGAATACATTTAAACTTTCCTAGATACTGCTAGGAAAAAAAAAATTTAAGAAAGATAGACAGAGCTTTAAAAGTCAGAGTTTGCAAACAGAGGTAGCTAAGCTCCAATTACAGTCCAACTATCCTTCACTGCTGCTGTCTAGATCTGCAAGAAAGGTTTAAAATTATGTCAGCAGTATCAATTATTCACATGTGCAAAGAATACTAAGAATACAAAAACTAAGGGTCTACTAATAGATCATCTTTCCCCGGCAATGGCGCCAAAAACTTGTTGAATACTTCTGGTGTGCTTTCATTATTGGTTGGTGGTGAAAGTTATTTAAAAATCAAAGACAGGGTAAAACAGGGGGTGAATCCAGCACAACTCAGAAGTCCTAGACCTGCAAGATACAGGGTCCTTTGTAGCAAGTTTTGATAAGTAAGAGTTTGTCCCACAGGGAAAGGTGATCTAGAGCTCCAAGGGAGCCATCTCTAGTAGTCCCTCCAGATCTGTCTACAGGTCTGGTAGTCCTAGAAGGAGGGGAGTTTAAGGTCACTTATTCTAAGTATTTTAATATCTAAACTACAGAAAGTGTTGAGAGGATGGATGGAGTGTGGAAAATGAGTGCAAAAAGGGTGAGAAGTACATTATAGAGCCGAGGTCAGAGAAGTTTTGTAACTCAGATTTAGATCTAATGTTATAGAAATCCTGTCCAGAGGCTACATTATCACCTCTGAGGAGAAAGGATCCAACCCATCACTCTGCCATGATTCCACCCTTAAGGCTATAACCTGTCCACTTGAATGGTCACAGATTATCCCATAGGGGAGCCACTATCCAGGGATGGGTCAAAACATAACAAGTAAATCATTGCAGGCACTATTTCATCCAGGCTACCAGCTCAAGAATCCATAGGGAACCTCAACCTCTAAAGTTCTATATGTAAGGCTAAGGCTGTAGGACCATGATAGCCCAGACACATAGAACTAGCAAGAGATTGAGTACAACCTTCGATCTAGCTGTCCATTGCTTGAGTGAGGCTATAATGGTCCAGTCACCAGCCTACAATCTCTATAACCAGATCAGATCCAACATCTGATGGCGGATCTATACAAATATGGGAGAGTCTGCCTCAGTATAATCTCTCACCAGGCTTCTACAAGCTCAGGTGTAAAGAAGAAGGATCCATATTGGATCGATGGATCAGAATCACCCTAAGGCTATAATCTGTCCACTTAAATGGTCACAGACTATCCCAGAGGTTATCCTCCTCACGGAGCCCAAAACAAAACAAGATTATCGCTGCTACCACCATGCTCACAAGGCTACCAGCTCAAGCTCCCATGGGGATTTCAGATCTAGAGGGTCCTGTGGTGGCGCTAAGGCTGTAGGACCATGATAGACCAGACACACAGGTCACTTGGATCTGAATGGCCCTTAGAATCAGTCCTCTATTGCTTTGAAACACAGTCAAAGCAATGGCGGATCACAAGGCAGCAGCCTTGCACAGAGCATCTCACACATAAACACCAATCCCACAAAGTACAGATCCTGTTACAGAACTTCCATTGATCTAATTCAAAAACACATACAAAGGCATAGCCAGCAAGTGCTGGACTATGGAGAGAAGGAAAGAAAAAGAAAATTACTTACTGCTAAAAAGAAAGAGAAAAGAAAAACTATCTGAGATGGGTTCCCAGATGCCTAAACCTAAGCTCAGGTATGGGTTTATATAGCAGTGGGGTGGCGGCGCATTAGGGTTAGGAAACCCTAATTTAACGATGCCACATGGCCTGATAATGATCCTTGGATGCCTCAAGGCACGTGCACAGAGATTTGAGCATGGGAGTGCGTGCCTTAATCGCTGGAAATACCCAAAAGGTCCTCTGCTGAAGAGATGGAAGTTTAGGGTCAGAGCTTCGCTAGGTAGCTGTAGTTTCCCAGACTTGTCGCGTGGTAGCTCTTTGCTCTTCGCTAGGATGATTTGATATTTAAGCTTCAGCCGTCGCGAGGTTGCCTTGGTTTGCACTTCAGGCAGTCGCGTGGTAGAGAGTTGCGCTCTTGCTAGATTGGGCTTCACGGAGTTGAATAGAAAACACAGTCTCAAGTGTCGCGGGGTTGTAATTCAAGCAGTCTCGAGGTCGGTCGGTCTTCGCTGGGTTGATCTTCGCGAGAGTGAATTTCAGCAGCGTGAGAACTTTGCAAGCACTTCTCTTTACTGGACTTCGCGAGTTACCTCTCGAGGCTCTCTGTTTACGAATTGCGAGGTTCTCCTGCTTCCGAGGAATCGCGAGATTGAGAGAGGTCTGCTTTGAACTACGCGACACTGTGCGATGTGTTCTACTCTTGAGCTTTGAGAGAGCTATGTGAGTTTGAGTTTCTGATGCTCTTCAGTCACTCATCTGCGTGAGAGGTTACTGTAAAGTCTTGGGAAGCTCAGTTGAACTACGCGAGGCATATTTCTCCTGAATCCTCTAAAGCTTGGGTCAGCTGCGCGAGGCTCATTTCAGGTTTGGATTCGGAGTTCATTCTTCTGAGGGATATCTAGTGCCAAAGCAGCTCCTTAACAGGATTCCTGGCCTTATTTCACTACTGATTATTACCTACACAAAATACTTAAGAAGAACTTATTAGGTGTCTAAGGGTCTAATCAAAGGTTAAGTTAAGGGGTGAAAAGTGGTACTTTTCAGGTCTTAACAATACCCTGGCTCTCCAGATCATCTCCGTGACAGCACTGCGACGTGAAGCAACTATGCGATTCACTAAAGATTTACTGCACGAATGAGCCCTTCCCATCAGCCAAAGGCAACTCCGCGACTGCACTATAACGCAAAGCAACTGCGCGAGTAAACTAAAATATCTGCCAGCCCCTTGAAGCGTGGGCTCTCCACTTCTCAGTTTTAATTCACAGACCTTTTAAGAATTTCCTAAGGTTAGGGCACACTTCCCGAGGTGCAGATTTTAAATAGTGCCACGTCTGCTAGAAAAATTAGGATTAATCTCTTTAGAGCCAAGGCCATTTTGACAGAGTATATAAGTTGTACTTAGAGTTTATTATTTTCATCTTTCCTTCATCCTCTGTCGGCTGAGAGCTCTAGCAGGCTAGAGTTAGGGTTTGGTCACCTCTTTTTCCTATTTCTCTTCTCTCTTAGCTCAGCACTTGCTGGCTAATCCCCCTGTAAGCAGCTCGGTTTAGTTTTGTTTCAATCTTGTAATAGATTTTGTATACATTGGGATTGTGGATGAACAATTGTGTATAGGCTATAGCTAGGAGACAGTTTATTGTAAGTTTTATTTTTTTTTATGAACTGCTATTTTAATGCTTAATCAAATTTATATATCTTATGGTTTCTTTAGATGTCTATAGGATCCATGTATTTGGGACTAGCCCATTTAGTTTTTAATAGATCTATTATGTACCATCTGATTTTCCTTGGATTGATAGACACATGGAAAGTATGCTGGATCTGTAGTGAGATAGATCTAGGGAGCTCGAAGGCCCGTGGACAATGGTGGTTGTAGCAACTTTCATGCTCTTTCTCAGGCCTCTGTGGGATGGACAGGCCAATGGGATACCCTATGACCATTCAAGTAGACAGAGTATAGCCCTAAGGTTCTGTCCATTCACATGTTTGAGAAGGATTCGTCTCCTTTGCACTTGAGCTTCTAGAGCCTTGTGTGGAGATTTATACAGTAAATGGCTCCCCTCTGTTCTACCTAATCAATATCAGATGTTAGATCTGATCTCTTGCAATAATTGCAGCTTAAGGCTGAGTCATTGTAGGCTATTTGTAGCAATAACCAACTGAGCTAAAAGCCTTATTCAACCTATTGCATGGTCCTTTTTGTGGGCACTAGTGAGCAGTTAGCCTTAGCAAAGCACTTAGGATCTTATGGGTTGGAATACCTATGGACGTTAGCCAGGTCTGTGCACAGATTTGGGGAACTTCTAGCACTGACATTACATAGTGCTGCAATAGTATTCATGACTAGAGCTGGTCCAGTGGTTGTGAAGATGATCGATCCACTCTTCTGGATTAGACTAGCGAATTTCTGATTTAACTAATGGGATTTGACAGACTCTATCAGATACCCTGTGACTATTGGAGTGGACAGAGTATAGCCCTAAGAGTGCTCCAAATGGCATGGATTAAACTGGGAGCTTATACCTTGTTAAGGCTTTTAATAGCGTCTTAGCAAGGAGCACTGTAGAGACAGACTAAATCTGAGTTACATTACTGCACCATTAACTCTAGCTCAGCCTGATTACTTCTCATAATTTTTATATTTTATTTTAGCACACACTACCACCATCCTCCTCTTAATCCTTTCTTTAGGATAGGGCTATATTTTATTTTTCTATTTTTAGGATTAATTTAGTGTAGTCGTGACACCCAACTCCCTTTATTTAGGATTGTTAGATTTGTATCCAGATCTGGAGGCCTACTATTATAACCCATTTTAGGTTCTAGATCAATTTCTCTGTGGGACAAACTCTTACTTATCAAAACTTGCTACAATGGACCCTGTATCTTACAGGACTGTGTTTATTTCAGACTTGCTGTGTTGACCCTTCTCCAATTCCCCACTCTTGATTTATTCTCTCCACTATTCTTAATAAAATAGCAGCACGAGTTTCAAAATAATTATCAACAAGTTTTTGGTGTCGCTGTCAAGGATATTGATCTTTTTAGTAGACCTGAGTTGTATTATAACTTAGACTAACAAATTCTTTGTAGTTGTGTTTAATCTAGAATTAAAGTACTACTGATTCTTTATGGAATTTTATAGAAATGGACAGTAAAAGAAGGGAAAAGCTAGAGCTGCAGTTGGAGTGTAGCTAACTCTATTTGTACTTCCCCCTAAATCTCAGTCCATTTATGTTTAATTCCCTGTTATTTGTTTAGTATAAACTGTGTAGTTGTTAATTTTCACTTGAGATTCTTTGTGTGTGCTTGTGAGTATTTTATGTACTTACTGTGGATGTAAGTTTATACATGGTCGAAGGTCCTTAAACCCTGAGTTGGAACTTCCAAATCTAGAGCTAGATATGATCCTTAGACCTAGACACACCTCGCAAAGCCTTGCTATTGAGACTAAATCAGCTACCATGGCTAAGAGGCAGAGGACATTAAAAGAATACAATGCACCTAGAGAGTACACCTCTCTCTTCTACGTTCAGTTTCCCTCTGTTGAGGGGAACTATGAAATTAAATCCTCCACCATTAGTATGCCGCCTTCATTTCATGGGCTGAGTAAAGAAGATCCCTACAAGCATATCGATTAGTTTTTAGCACTTTGCACTACCTTCAACATTGCTAGCTTGGGGCTTCATGCCACTAAACTGAGGCTTTTTCCTTTTTCATTAAAGGACAAAACCAGCATATGGCTATCAAAGCTCCCAGCCAATAGCATACAGTCATGGAGTGACCTTCAAACCAAGTTCCTGGCAAAAAAAATTTCCATAAACAAAACAAGCAAGATGAGGACAAATATTCTGTCATTCACTCAATCCTCAACTGAGAGCTTTAATGAAGCTTGGGAAAGATTTCAGGAGATGTTAAAATAATGCCCCCACCACCAAATCCTAATGTGGCAGCTTGTTCAAGTGTTTTATCAAGGAATTAATGCCAAGAGTAGGGATATGGTGGATGCTTCCTGTGGTGGTAGCTACCTCCCCAAGACAGCTGGGGAAGCATGGGAGCTGTTTGACATAATAGGAGAAATTTCCATGCAGCAAGAGTCTCTGTCACGCAATGACAGTCAAATTCCAGCTAAAATGGTGAAAGAGGCGGAATATATGAAGTGAAGGTGCAAGGCGATCTGGAGGTGGAATATATGAAGTGAAGGTGCAAGGTGATCTGAAGAGGTGGAATATATGAAGTGAAGGCGACCCCTAGAGGTGGAATATATGAAGTGAAGGTGCAAGGTGATCTAAAGAGGAAGGTGGACAACCTAAGCTTGAAGTTTGATAAATTGATGAATGTGATGTAACCTCGAATGGTTGCACAGGTGGAGGAAGCATGCCTTTTATGCAAATCCCCCACACATTCTATTCATGATTGTCCATCTGCCAACCAGTTTTTGGATTTAAATTTTATTTTGGAGCATGCCAATGTTGCTCAAACTTTTGGGCAGCAGCCTACTAGGTATTCTTGGAGGAACCACCCAAATCTGAGGTGGAGATAAGACTCATACCCTCAACCCCAACAGCAGCAAATGGTAGCTCCCTACAGACCTCAGCACCAAGTTAATTAAGGTTACCCACCAAGGCAAAATTTCCTATTACCTTCCCTACAGTCTAACCAATTGGTCCTATCCCCACAATAGCCCAGATCCTCTTCATTTGAAGAGCAGATGCTGGCTTCAATGTAAAACTTGGGGAGCTTGGTACAGACTGTCAATTCTCATGGACAGAGCATCAAAAAGATTAAGAACCAGCTTGGTCAGATCTGTAATGCTCTAAATAGGAGGGATGAAAGAAAATTGCCTAGTCAGCCCCTGACAAACTCGAAAGGTCAGCTTATGATTCGTGACGCATCCTCTACTCAGGAGGAAGCTAGTGCCCAGTGAGCCAAATATAGGTAATAATTGTATCATAGGCATGAAAATTTTATGTTGAATTGTGTTTTTTAGAATTCTGTCATTTGTGTTTTGTGTGTTATGTTGGTTTGATTGTTTTGCTTTGTCTGTATTTTAATTGTTTGTGAATGAAAACATGTGTCTTTGTATCATCTGAATTGGTTGTGTGTTAGTTGATGAATGGCTGAGATACCCTGATCTTGATTTGCATGATATCGAGCTGAAAAACTACTTTTACAATTCTGCAACGTTGATGAACAGCTGATTAAAAATAGATATAATCTTTCATGAGTGAAATGAAGCACCTGTCTGAGGCTTGGTGCTCTTGCATAGTGGTTGGGTGCACAACAGCACGAAGCACCAACCAATGTGCTACACTGAGATTAAAAGAGTGAAGGTTGTGCAAGAAATACTATCTCGCTGAGTTGGAAGGCTTGAATTTGTTACGCGAGTCATCTTTTCACTTCCTCGCGCTCTAGAACAGCTAAGCACTGACTATGAAAGTGTCTCGCAGAGTTGCTTTCTACTCCGCGAGCTTAATTTATGTGAAAAGGATGCCTTCTGGGTGTTCTACGCGAGTACTGTGCAAGACAATTTCCTGAAGCATATCAAGGTCTTGCGCACTACAGCTAAGACCTCAGCTCCGCGAAAGGCACTATGAGGCAATTTGTTCTGCTGTCTGACAGAACCTTTCGCGGACTTAAAAGTCACCTGCGTAACAATCCTACTCTGCGAGAGCCTTAAGCCAACTCCGTGAACCATGGGATTTGCTCTATAAACTCAGTGAAACCCCTCATTTGCTTCATTTTCTCTCTCTGCCCTAGCTCTCTCTACCCAAAAGCGAGCCCCTCTTTCTTTGTTTTTCTCTCCACAGCTTGAGCCACTCCATCTGAAGCTTTTTCCTCTCACCATTTTACTCCCCAGCTATTCCTGGTTACTTTGAGCACGGTTTGGGGGGATTTAAGCCACTGTGCATATTTCTAGGTGGAACCCTAGCTCGCATTGGGTAAGCTCTACAACTCTCTCTCTGTGCTTTGATTGATTTTGTAAATTAGAGAGAGAGAGAGAAGACGAATTATGATATTTTTGGTACCTACTTAGAGTAATCTACATTCTCTGAGATCTGTGAGCCCTGTTTTATGATTTGGAGCACCTATGGCCAAAGTTCAAAATTCATTGATACATTGGCGGCTATGTTAGACCCTGCTCCTAGTGGCAGCCCTATGGCCACTAGGAAATCCGCAAGGATTGTAGAGGCCTCCACGTTGGAGACCTCTGAGGTGCCCTCTCCTGGTGCTAAATGCACAATCTCAAAGGAAAAGAAGAAATCTACCCCAAAGAAGGGCCAGATAGCACCCACCTACTGAGGACCCTAAATTTTTAAAGAAGAAGCAGAAAAAGGGCAAGGTTGTTACCCCTGTGACCCCTGAGGTTGAGGAAGAAGAAAATAATGAATACCTCAGGGTCCCCTATGACTTTATAAAAGCAATCCAGCTGGAGGCTGAAACTATTTTTGGCAAAGCCTACTTTGAGGAGCTACCAGAGACTTCTACCGCCATTGAATATCTGAGTAAGGCAACTCTGCTGCCACTGTTGAGACCCTCAATGCAGCTGGTGTTCCCAAGATTAGTCAGATTATTTTATCAGAATATGAGGTTAAAGACTGGTGATGATGGGAATCCAGCACTGCTGGTACTGATTGATAATTTTGAAATGTTGTTTAACCAGTCTGACATTGCAAGGGTACTAGGGATACCAGCTGGGTATGACCCTAAGTTTGGCTTTGGACCTCCCCTGACTGCCACCATTAAAGTGATAGCCAGGGAACTAACTGGAGGAATCATGGCTTCAGGAGACTCAATCAGGAAGAGAGATCTACACCCCAACCTCAGATTCATGGATGGGGTGCTGAGAAAAAATATGTATTGCTCTACGCATGAGCAAGAGAGGAGGTACCCCATAGCTGATGCCCTTCTCTCATTTCACAAAAACCACTACTTGGATGTAGCCAAGTTAGTTTTTGAAGGGATTAAGGACTTGTGTAAGAAAGTGAAGGTTAACAAGAAATCGCATGGCCTTCCCTAGTGTAGGTTGATTACTGCACTGTTGAAAGATGGGAAATACCCCTTCAAAAGGGAGGAGGAGACAGTGACCCTGAACTCCAAAAATAGTAGAAAGAAATAATGGGGTATCAGTGGCACAATGATGAAAAAGAGGAAGGAATTATTGAGAGAAGCAGCCCCCACCATTCAGGAAGTGGCTACTGCTGCACCCTCCACCCCACATGTGCATGTCAGCACAATCATTACCTCCTAATCCATTCCCTCTACCTCTATGCCATACCCAACTCCATTAACACTACCTCCATCCTCATCCCAGCACTCACCGCCGCACACAAGCCCAATATCCTTACCTGAGCCACTCCAGCCCACATCCACCATGGCCACCTTACCCATTTCCACAGTCTTACCTATTTTTTCAGCCCATACCAGCCCACCTGTAAAAGTTGCCTCACTAAGAAAAGAAAACTCACAAAAGACAGAGCCCCCATAGCACCCCATCCCACCTATATTTTTCAAACCATTCCAATCCCTGATACCACCTTCATTCAAGACCCAATACCCACATCCTATGCACCATAACACCATACCTTTGAACCCCCCAGCAGCCCAATGAGACTTCCCAACCTTTTGTACCTATCCCTAGTGAGCTTGTAGACCAATCCATTCCCTTATCCCATGATAGTGAGCCATTTTCAGGAGAGGAGTTTTCCACTATGATGTCTACTATCCTAGGAGACATCAACTTTGAGTATACACCTCTCCCCGACTCACCCCCCCCCCCCCCCCACACTTTACCCTACCATACTTTACACCACCACAGGCCACTACCTTCACTCATAAACCCACATCTCCCTTCCAGCCAATTTCACCCATCCAACCCACACCCAATATCATACCAAACCTCTTACCCCAAATCCTACACCTCCTACTGTCCCTCCAATCACAAATGTTATCCAATACCCAAACCCAATCATCCATAGAAACATATATTAATTTCATAACCTCCACCCTCCAAAACCAGACCTACATAGAAACCAGCCTACATGCCATCCAATCCACCTTACACACTTTACCCCAACCATCACATTCACCAACTATCCCTATCTCCCAACCTTTACCTACTCCACCTCTTTCCACATTCACTGATGTCATTACCCAAACTGAGGATGAACCTATTCTAGAGAGCCCACTTGTTGTAGCTACCTCTGATGCTATGACAGATGTTGATGACCTAATACCCATCTCCTCCAAGTCAATCCAAAGAGACTCTGATCTGGAGCCCCACCCTAAGCCTCCACACACCATTCCCCAGCCCACCGACCTTTCATTCTCAGCTAGCCCTTATTCAAGTGAGGACCTTCCCTTAATTCTTGCCTCTTCTTTTTCCAGTCCTCCATACTCCACCCTCCTTCTTGCAATGCAGCCCCATCCTTACATCAAAAGGAATGTTATTAAAGGAATGACTACTCTTAGAACGTCCTATGAAGCACAAATTCAGCACCTGAAATGGGATACCAAACAGCTGCTCAGGGACATAGGAAATGGCTGAAAACAAATATTGTGTCTATACAAAGCCCAAGAGAGTTTGGCTGCAAAAGAGAAGCTCAATGTTGAACAAGAAAAAATGGTTGATGTAATAGAAAGGTTGAGAGCTGATGCATTAGAGAAAAGGTTGACTGCCTCCAAGGAGATCAGGGCAATCCTTATTGCCCAGGCTGAATTGGCTGAACAAAAGGCTGAAATCCTTGAGAGGCAACTAGCTGTCGCAACTGGGAGAGTACCCCCACCACCAACTGTACAACAGAAGAAAGACAAAGGAACAGGGGTTAAAATTAAGAATGAACCAGCTGACCCTTAGATGGTTAGCATAGTGCACATGTTTTGAGTTAGGAGTAGTGTGTTGTAAATACATTTTTTAATATAATGAACTTTCTTTTTGTTACTTTTGTGAACCTATTACTTTGTTTTATTTTTGTTTGTCTGTTTGTGTGTTTGTTAATGTGTTGTATGTTCATTTCTTGATTTTCTCTGCTTTAGTGTAGTATTTTATGTATCTCTGTTTGTTCACTGCTAAACACCATTGTCCTTTGAATCAGTGAGGACACTACTCCTCATAGGTTTGGGGGTGTGGCAGGTTCTGCCAATGAAATAGTCAACCTAAGTGTAGCAGATTCAAGTGAGCAAACAGAAACATAACCATGTTCACCTAAGGATCATTAGAAAAAATGAGAAATTTAAAATTTTGCAGACCTTTAGGATTACAGGCTTTTAAATTTTAACTTTTCTATGATGTGAACACCAAGTAAGCTCACCTGTATCAGTATTGAGTGAATCATTAAAGAGAGAAAAAAGTAAGGACATACTTAAAAGTTTAATGGAAGACCATAACTAGTGAGAGTTTGGCCTACAAAAAAAAAAAAAATATTTTCCTTCCTTTGAGAAGTCATGAATCACCTCCTTCATCTACTGATTTCTCAACTTTGAATCCCTTTTCAACCATACATTCTTTATAACCCAATTCATAAGCCACATTGTAACCCAGTTAAAGACCTTGTGATCCAAAGTTGAAAGTGTTGTCATGAAGAGACAAGGAGTTGTCCAATCTATGGTGAGGATATGCCAATGATGGCAGGACTTAGGTGCTTTGCTTATGCTCATGCTTACAAACCCATTTGGGGGCTGTAACTGCTCTTGAGCTTGAGATAAAATGAAACCCTCAAGGTCCCTTGTGAGAGTATGCCCTGGTGAGCATTGGGTCTGAAGTTGAATGTAGTAGGCATAGCCTATAACCTGATTTTTAAATTAATGAGGAGCTCAGTGCTAATATACATGTGTTGCCCCCCTTGTTATGAGCTAATTGGAAATGTTGTGCACTTAGGTAGAGTTTGTGATGATTAGATGTATGTGCTTTTCACGTCCAAATTCCTCACATTTTTATTGAATCAAATGTGAACTGATACTCTATTTCTTGATAGCTGACATGAGAATATTGCACCTTTGTCAACTGTTTCATTGAGAAGTTTGTGGGTATCTTCACTGAAAACCCTCAGGAGACTTCACTCCTCCACTAGGGATCACCTAAGGGTTTAAAAGGCTTGGTACATATGCTATATGTATCTGTGCTCCCTACGAAAGTGGCATTTCAATTCATAGAGTAGTTGTTTTAATTTATCTTTTGCTCAGGGACTAACAAAGAGTAGGTTTGGAGGTGTGTTATGCACTGAAAAGTATCACTTTTCACCTCTTAACCTAGCCTTTGATGGACCTTGAAGCCCACTAATTATCATTTGCTAAGTATGTTTTAGAGTTAGTAATAAAATGTGCAGCTTAATATAAAATCCTGGCTTTTTGGCCTAAGGAAGAGAGAGAATACAAGCAAAGATGACAGCTGAGCCAAAGCCTAATGGAACACCTTGGTAGTGCTCACCATGGTGACTCACTATTGTTGATCATCATTGACCTAAAGTCTAGCAAATGACTGAAGTCAGCTGAGAAGGAAGGATGTTGTAACAGCAGCATGTGTAGTGCACCAAAGTGTCAAGAAACAGACCTCGCAGAGTTGAGGAGCCTCCTCGTGAAGCTAAAGATGTAGTGGAAGAAGCTCTCGTGCAGATAGGCCGCACAGTCAAGAGGAGAGCTATAAAGATATCGCAAAGATCTTGTGGTGTAAAACCTTTAGAATTCATGGTCGCGAAGCTCTTGCAGAGATCAAGCCTCAAAGTAGCCCTACAAGGAACACAGCGAGCCCATATGCATCAAGAATATAAAGTCACCTTGCGGAGTTCTCACGTGACCCTAAAAGAGAGAGACGCTCAGAATTCCTCTCGCACACTCTAGAGCCTTACAAGTTACTAGGCTAGCACAGGAGCCCACCTGTAGCGAGACAGAGCTCCTAAAGCTCTACTGCGTGAAACACCCTAGCTCTCTAGATCATCTCCACAACAACACTGCGACGCGAAGCAACTGTGCGATTCACTAAAGGTTTACTGCACGAATGAGCCCTTCCTATCAGCTAAAGGCAACTCCGCGACAGCACTGTGACACGAAGTAACTGTGCGAGTAAACTAAAATAGCTGTCAGCCCCGCGAAGCGCGGGCTCTCTACTTCTCAGTTTTAACTCAGGGACCTTTTGGGAATTTTCTAAGAGTAGGGCACACTTCTCGAGACATAGATTTTGAAGTGCACATCTCGAGGCATTCAAGGGTTGTAACAGTGCCATGTCTATTAGAAAAATTAGGGTTAATAACTTTAGAACCAAGGCCATTTTGACAGAGTATATAAGTTGTACTTAGAGTTTATTATTTTCATCTTTCCTTCATCCTCTGTCGGCTAAGAGCTCTAGCAGGCTAGGGTTAGGATTTGATCACCTCTTTTTCCTATTTCTCTTCTCTCTTAGCTCAACACTTGCTGGCTAATCCCCCTGTAAGCAGTTAGGTTTAGTTTTATTTCAGTCTTGTAATAGATTTTATATATATTGGGATTGTGGATGAGCAGTTGTGTATAGGCTGCAGCCAGGAGATAGTTCATTACAAGTTTTTTTTTTATGAACTACTATTTTAATGCTTAATCAAATTTATAGATCATATAGTTTCTTTAGATGTCTATATGATCCATGTATTTGGGACTAGCCCATTCAGTTTCTAGTAGATCTATTATTTACCATCTGATTTTCCTTGATTTAATAGACACATAGAAAGCAATGTTGGATCTGTATTGAGATCCAGGGAGCTCGGAGGCCTGTGGACCATGGTGGTTATAGCAATTTTCATGTTCTTTCTCAGGCCTCTGTAGGATGGACAGACCAATGGGATACCCTGTGACTATTCAAGTGGATAGAGTATAGCCCTAAGGTTGTGTCCATTCACATGTTTGAGAAGGATTCGTCTCCTTTGCACATGAGCTTCTAGAGCCTTGTGAGGAGGTTTGTACAGTAACTGGCTCCCCTTTGTTCTACCTAATCGATATCAGATGTTAATCTGATCTCCTGTAGTAATTGCAGCTTGAGGCTGAGTCATTACAGGCTATTTGTAGCAATGACTAGCTGAGCTAAAAGCCTTATTCAACCTGTTGCATGGTCTTTTTTGTGGGCACTAATGAGCAGTTAGCCTTAGCAAAGCACTTAGGATCTTATGGGTTGGAATACCTATGGATATCAGTCAGGTCTGTGTGCAGATCTGGGGAGCTTGTAGCACTGGCATTACATAGTGCTGTAATAGTATTCATGGCTAGAGCTGGTCCAGTGGCTATGGAGATGATCGATCCACTCTTCTAGATTAGACTAGCAAATTTTTGGTTTAACTAATGGGATTTGACAAATTCTATCGAATACCCTATGACCATTGGAGTGGACAGAGTATAGCCCTAAGAGTGCCCCAAATGGCATGGGTTAAACTGGGAGCTTATACCTTGTTGAGGCTTTTAATAGCGTCTCAGCAAGGAGCACTGCAGAGACAGACTAAATCTGAGTTATATTACTACACCATTAACTCTAGCTCAACCTACTTCTCATAATTTTTATATTTTATTTTGGCACACACTACCACCATCCTCCTCTTAACCCTTTCTTTAGGATAGGGCTATATTTTATTTCTCTATTTTTAAGATTAATTTAGTATAGTCGTGACACCCAACTCCCTTTCTTTAGGATTGTAAGATCTGTAGCCAGATCTGGAGGCCTATTATTATAACCCATTTTGGATTCTATATCAATTTCTCTATGAGACAAATTCTTACTTATCAAAACTTGCTACAATAGACCCTGTATCTTGCAGGACTGTATTTATTTCAGACTTGCTGTGTTGCAATTCCCCACTCTTGATTTATTCTCTCCACTGTTCTTAATAAAATAGCAGCAAGAGTTTCGAAATAATTATCAGCATGTACCATGTTGATTCTGATACTGACCCTGACCGGAGTTCCTTTGCTAGTTGTTCTTGTTGCCTTGATTTGATTAACGACTGTGTTGACTTGCTCAGAGGTTAAGCCTCTCTTGTTATTTTGGGGCTTTGAATTACTGGAAGTCGAGACCTTTAGCGCTACAACCGAAAAGGCGAGATTTCCTCCCTTTATGTGTTGTTGAATGCGACTAGCGCACAGGTGAAGGGTAGCAAAATCTGGGCAATCACTTACGATCAGAGCACTTTGAAGAGGTTCTCTAACGTTATCTGTACAAGCTGCGATTTCCTCCAGCATGATATAAAATCTGTGAAGTCTTCTTCGACCTCTTGCTTTGTCGTCATGAAGTCACTGAGACTGACGGCCTCCTATATCAGATGCTTGTATTGATCTAAAAATTGCCTGACTAGTTCTTCAAATGTATCGATTTTATACAGTGGGAGCCCGATGAACCAATCGAAAGCTTCTCCTTCAAGTGACCTCTGAAAGTAGTGTATCAGAAGTCTGTGGTTGTCGCGAATAGGACGACAGTCATTGCGAAATAACGCCAGATGGTGGTTTGGATTCTTGGTGCCGTTGTATTTGCTAAATTTTAGGGGCTTGAATCCCGCAGATTAATTAAATTCGAGGTCTTGACAAAAGCTGTCAAATCCAAATGACAAGTCAGGGCGGCTTTTCGTAGCCATGTATTCATCGATCATTTTAGGGAAATCCTCTACCATCACGATGGCGTCTTGCTTAGTGCTTTGGGAACGGATTCTATCTTGACGTCCACTGCTAAAGAGTGTGCCTAGGTGGTGACACATGCGGTGATATTGTCGTCGGAATAGGAGGTGTCCTCTCCTGTCTTAGTCATTCTCGTTCCTTTGCGTCCTGTCGTTCCTTGATGGTCTCGTATGTTGCGGCTAAGCCGTGAAGTAGTTCATCGGCTTCGTCTCCTCCCTTTGTAATTTCTGGACACTGAAGTCCACAAGTTATCAAGCTATGAAATTTTGCCCAAAGTTGTTGTCTCTGTGTCCGTCGTTGTGGCTGGTGCTCGGAGGTGTGAAGGGAGTTTCCTCACCACTGGCCATGTTGATTTCCGGGTTGTATTGTGTTGAGCCCTCAAGCGGCTGCTCATGGTACAGTGGGTTATCATGGTACCCCCATAATGGCAGGTCACCGATTCTAATCCTTTGTATTCCTGACATCTCGAGCCTCTGGTGTATACTCATGTGCTTTCGGGAGTATGCTTAAGTGCGGAGAATAATAAAATGAAAGAAAACTAACTGGTTGACAAGGAAAAAGTAATAACACGAAAGAAAACTAACTAGAAGACAAGAAAAACTTAACTAAACACAAGCGGCTTTGGAGACAAGACGTCCCATCATGATCGCCACTCTATTGGTATGCGCTATTTTTGAGTTCCTTTCGATCCCCGGAAAGAGTGGCCCAATTCTGTTCAAGTAGACTCTGGCAAAGGCGGTGTTTTAAAAGGTGAATTAAATACTAAAAGTACAGAGATAAATCTCAGGGAAATACCTAGTTCGTTGTGATAACCAGCTGCAAATTTTTATCGACGCTGCAACACGTCACTGATCATGCCTTCCGGGGTGGCGGTATGGGTTATTCTCTTTACTGAATCATCGGCTTGCCGATATCAACAGCACTGGGTCGCCTATAAGTTTAATTAATCTAATCTTTCCTAATTTTTCTTCTAATTTCTTTACCTTTCCTATCCTTATTATAACTCTTGACTGTTTTAATTACTTGATATCATCGGGGATCCAATTATCCTATTAGAAGTCTAATTAATTAAATCTCCTAATTCTACTGAGAGTCTAATTAAAAAGGGGTCTCCTACTTTTACTAGGAGTCCGTCCAATTAATTTAAATATCTTAACCATATTAGAAATCTAATTAATTAAATCTCCTAATCCTACTAGGAGTGCAAATATATTAATTCTACGAAAACTAATTAAAAATATGCTAATTCTATTGAAACTCCAATTAATTAAAACTATACTAATTCTATTAAATTCTAATTAAAGTAAATATACTAATTTTATTGAAAATCTAAAGAGAGGGTTTTGGCCCGCTATGCTAAGGAAGATCGGCCCCTTTCTCGGGTACCCTCCGTAAGCTCCCTTGGATAAATCAGATGACTAAGGATTGAAAAACTATTTTTTTTTTAATTTAAAAATTATAGATTAAAGATCGAAATCATAAATTTTAAAGGATTAGAAACTTAAAATTAAGAACTATGGATAGAAAATCTGGAATTAAGGATTAATGATTCTAGGACTGAGACTTGGACTAAAATCTAGAACATAGAAGTTAAGATTTGAAAATCGAAGACCTAAGCTCTAAAAATTTAGAAAGAAATTCAGGGCTAAAAACTAAAATCAAAACTATAAATTAGAATCTAAGATCTAAAAATATGAAGAGAAATAAGAAAAAGTTAAAGCTAAGGACTAGTTCTAGCAACTAAGAACTAGAACCATTAATAAGAAACTAAAGAAAAATCTAGAATTAGAACCTAAGATCTAGAACTAAGAACTAGAGCTAAAAAAAACTAGAAGTGTACCTGAGGCCAGGGCCGCAGAGAGGAATCTCAAAATCCTTAGCTCGAACGCGAAGAACTCGTGAGAGAAGAGATCTCTAAGAAGATTGTGTTTCTTCGAGAAAATTGTGTGTTTTGGGGTCGTGGTGGTGGGGTCTATTTATAGGTTTTTGGCCAATTGCGCGTCCTATGGGGTGTGCTCAATTGGTCGGTGAAATTCAATTACGCGCCTAGTCTGTGGTGTTTAATTGAGTTATGTGCCCAATACCAGGTGCTTAATCACTTTGAACCGATGACTGACTCCATGAGTGACCGGCTGACTGGCTCAGTCGAGTATCCCAGTCCTAGTCTAATTGGACTAATTATGCGTCATGTTTGGTGGGCTCAATCGATTAAGCGCCTTAGTATAAGCGCTTAATAGGGGATTTCAGGCGGTCTAAGGAATTAAAAATCGGGTTGGCTTAGAAACCGATTACGCGCTAGTACAGAAGCGCATAATCCAATTGCGAGCGCTAGGTAGGGCATACAATCGCATCTTAGGCGATTTCTAGAAAGGTAAAAGGCCTGTCCAAAATGGACTAATCGAGCGCTGGTGATGTAGCGTGCAATCTAATTGCGCGCGCCTTCCAGGGCGTGTAATCAAGGCGTAAGGTGGTCCACAAGGGACACAATCCTGGTCCAAGAGGGATCAATTGCGCGCCAGCCATGGGGCGTGCATTCAGATTGCGCTCGCTATACAGGGTGCGTAATTTGGGATTTTCTTGGGTCCGAGTCGAGTCTAAGCCACAGAGCTATTGTTTCAGCTTGGGTCTCGACCATGTACCATTGTTTCAATGCATAGTCCCCGTATAGGATTTTAAAGTCTTCAGAGATGGTTGGTCCTTTTCCGGAGATCGTGGGCAAGGTCAAAGGTTAATCGAATAAATTTGTATACTCCGAGAAGGCAAAATGGGGGTGTCTACAGAGTCGTTTTAGGATTTAAATGGTTTCTAAATCAAATCCCATAATTAATCAAATTAAAATACATGTCTTAGTTGTTTTATGGTAATAGGACTCTTAGGATTCAACTGCTATTTTTATGTAAATTAAATCATAAAAGAAATTTCTAAATTTAAAAATGTGGGCCATGTTATGTTGTGCGCATAAGTACCAAACTTGGTGCTTATCGGATCTATCACCATTAAATATAGTCAACTAAAAATCGGGTCATAACTATCTCTAACTCAATTTAAAGTCCTATTATGATGAGGACATCATATTCAGAGGTATTATTTGACGACACCAAAGATCATACTGGATCAAACCCAGTGTCGGGGTTATGAAGACTATATATCCCTGCCCATTTCCTTTTGAAGTACATTTTCCATGCTTGAGTATCCGTATGGATCATGTTCTTTTGGTAGATCGTCAGATATGGGGGATGTGCAGGGAAATCGGCCAACTCCTGTCCTCCAATCTCCGTTTGTGCCACAGGGTATTTCGAATGCAGAAAGCTAGTAAGACCATTTAACTAATCTCGAAGACAAGTATGGTTTGGACGTAGGGAACTTTAGAGGATCCTCCCTTTGAGATCAGGCGAATCGCAGGTGCACTAATAAGTAACATCGTAGCTTCTGGCTTGCAAATATTTTTGTCAAACAAATCTTTTCAATGGGACTCTAGTTTTGTTCTGCGTCTACCAGAATTTGACTGAGATATACTGAAAAAGGGCTCTAGTGAAATTTTCTTTCTTTCCCATCATCTGTATTTTGTGCTAAAAGGGCTCTAATGAAAATTTTCATGGCAGCGGTCTAGAAAATAAGGGTTTCCCTTTTATTGCAGTGGCCAGTACGAGTGGATTTAATAAGTAGCTATTTGATGTTGTCAGAAAAATTTTGGCTAGCTTGATCCCCATCCCAACCGTACTTTATTCATTAACTAGGAAATCGTTGACAGCTTCTCCTTATGTATGTTAAACGTCTTTGCAGGCGTTTTAGCTCTGTGAGATTTCTGGGTGACCGCCTATCATGATTGCCTTAATTTTAGGGGAAATTTACCTGATCGGCCCTGTCAGATACGCTTTTTACGTCAGAAGCCCTGTAGTTTCACCTTTACCCAAACCAACCAGCTCCAAGCCTAGCCGACCCAGGTTAGCAAAATGCCCAAATTACCCCCTTTCTTTAACGCACAAAAACATCATCTTCTTCCTCATTTTAATCTGGTACAGTTTTTAAAAGTCAGAGGTGGCAAAGGTGACGGCGTCTTCTCCTCAATCCAAACTATTCCGATCTGCTATTTGGATCGACCCAGATACACTTTTTTCGTCAGAAACTGTAGCAGATTAGAATAAGGAAGAAGATGATACACCTATATAATTTAAAATTTTAAATATTTGCATTTTTCTATGTTTACGCGATGTGAAACGAGATTTATTCCGATCCAAACTATTCTGAGCTGCTATTTGGATCGACCCAAATACACCGTCTGATTTGAAGGCTACAATATAAAATCGATAGTTCCAAAGATAGATATGAGAAAAAGGCGATATCGACTCTGTACATAGTCGGTACCGATCATTTTAAGAGTCGTCATCGACTCTGTACAAAGTCGTCATCGACTCTATACAGAGTCGCCATCGATTATATAAAAAATAAAAAAATAATAATAATAAATAAAAATTATGTAATCGATGACGATTCTGTACAGAGTCGTCATCGATTACATTAAAACAAAAAAAATAATAATAATAAAATAAAATATTTTAATTTTTTTTTTTTTATTATTATTATTTTTTTTTATATGTAATTGATGACGACTCTGTACCGAGTCGATGACGACTCTGTACTGAGTCGTCATCGATTAATCTGGTACAGTTTTTAAAAGTCAGAGGTGGCGAAGGTGACTGCGTCTTCTCCTCAATCCAAACTATTCTTATCTGCTATTTGGATCGACCCAGATACACCTTTTTCGTCAGAGACTGTAGCAGATTAGAATGAGGAAGAAGAGGATACACCTATATAATTTAAAATTTTAAATATTTACATTTTTCTATATTTACGCAATGTGAAACGAGATCTATGCCGTCAGATTTGAAGGCTACAATAAAAAATCGATAATTCTAAAGATAGATATGAGAAAAAGGTGATATCGACTCTGTACACAGTCGATATTGACTCTGTACATAGTCGGTACCGATCATTTTAAGAGTCGTCATCGACTCTATACAGAGTCGCCATCGATTATATTAAAAAAAAAATTATGTAATCAATGACGATTCTGTACCGAGTCGATGACGACTCTATTGAGTCGTCATCGATTACATAAAAAAAAAAAATAATAATAAAATATACCAGTTGGGTGTAAGGTGTTGCACCAAGTCATTGTTGTTGGTGAGTGCAAGTGTTTGCACCCCATTGTTGTTGTTGTTGGCGCTTACGTGCAAGGTGTTGCACCATGTTCTTGTGTTGTGATCCGATTGAGTCAGGGAGAGATAATGGTATAAACATGTATCCTTTTGTATTTGTGGGCAAGTTGGAGATCCATGTCATCGATGATCCAACTTAAGGGGGAGTGTAGGGGAAAATATATTTAGTGTGAGTTAGTAGGAGAGGTAATATAAACTCCAAAGAAAAGTACAAAGCTTGGGAGGTTAGTGTAAGATCAATGAAGTAGGGAAAAAATAGCTTGATAAGATACCTTATATAATAAAAAATATACTTTAGGTGCTGATATTTGCAACTCAAGATTCGGTTTCCGTATCGTTATCATTAGTATTAATTACCTTTTTCAGAAAAAGGAAACTTAAATGATTTGTTTTCTGTAATTATTGGATGGTAACTATTCACCATGCCATTAATGTTAATTCCAGCTTCCAAACTTATTTTCTTATTAAGGGTTTAATTTATTACGTGCGTTGATCCATTGATATGTTCATTGAGAAGACATCTTGATTGTACCCAATTAAATAGTCTGATTCCTTTTTGCTCCTTTGATTCAGCACCCAAATGAGCCACCTATTATACATGTGCTCAGCCTAGAACTCCATGGATTTAGGCTCATCCCACATATATCAGCCTGCAACTAGGTCAAACATACCTGAGTCAACTTGATCATTATGGTGCAGCAACTCAACTGAGTCAACTCAGTTTCGGTGAAACAATTCGGTTTAGTGGTGGTTGAATCTTACATGGAAACCAGAGTACCAAACCTTGTTTCCTTCTTATATACACTTTTGAAGCTTCTGAGAACATCCAAGAATTGCATTATGACATTTTCTTTTCTTAATTGTCCGCTTCGCCAGTTTATTACAGTTGTCAAAATAATATCATTAAAAAAAAAATAATCTCCTGCTAATATGACAAGACTTGGCAGCCTCTTAAAAAGACCATTAAAAATCTAACATAGACCAATAGATCAACCTAGATCCTACAATAATGCTTGAGTTACGTTAAGTTATAATTCCCGATATTATCCAATACACCAAGTTTTCCTAGTAATAAAATTCTATCTGAGTTTCTTTGCGCGAGGGATATTAAGAAAAGTCCTGCCTTCAGGCAATTGATGTAGTTCTCAATGGAATTGACATTATTTTATATTCTATCATATCAAAGACAAATCAGTAAGCTAGACATGTATCTTTTTCTGTTTTCTCACTTGGTAGTAGTAGGTGAGGTGTGCTAAGTTAGTAGTTAGTGTTATCAGCATTGTTTTTAGTCCCACCTTTTCCATGTATAATATGTTTGGGGGTGCTCCTCTATATAAGGAGTTCTCTTGCAACTCTCATATCATATCTATATAGCAACAATGTAGTCTTTAGTCTCTCTCTCAATCTCTCTCTCTCCTCATTTCTTTCTTTCTTTAATGAACCCTAGTTAGTTTATATCTTAACTGATTATAGTTTTCTACAAAATAATGGTATTGTGGTTGTTCTTGGGATTCCTTTGGCTCTTTGATGATATATTTTAAATGACATGAAATTATACATTTCTCGTTTCGTGCTAAAAGTCTCATTTGAACCATCAGATTATTTTATTTTAGCTAAATCATTTGAACCATGGGTCTCTCACATAAGAATTTCTAAACAAGATTTTTTTTATGTGAATGTGGAGCAGATCCTCTTGGTGTCCAAGCAAAGAAGGTTAGCATGGAAGGAGATCTGGAGGTATATCATCCTTTTTTTCTCAACAATTAACATTTATGCAGCTTTTGTTTGTTTGTGTAATTAGCTATTACATCAAATAATTCTTTGTACAGGTTTGGGCAGGACCCCTTTCAGGCTATAGTACGGATAATGAGCAAAACATGAGAATTTTTTTTGACAAATTGTTGAATGTCTTATAATAAACCGAATCAAGTATATAAATTAGTACCAACTGCAATAAGAAGGGTATGCACCTAGTTCTAATACATATCATGTTCCACCATTATTTGCTCTGTTTTTAGTACCAAAGTGGTATTGAACCATGCTCTATAGTTCTTTTTGTCATGTTCTTTTGAGTTTTACAGTATTGAATATATATGTGATAGAAGTGTGCAAGATGGGTAGGTTTTTCTCTTCATGTAAGATGGGTTAGATCTGGCATTCATAAACTTCTTAGGCTCATAGTTGTTTTATTGTTCTTTTCTACATGCCATATTTGAATTTTCTGAATTTCTAGAATATGTTTTTTTTAAATACTAATAGTGAATTGCAAATGTATTCTGGAGGTTTTGAACATGAGGTAGAACCTTGCCTAGATGATTGTTCTTTTTAAATACTAATAGTCAAAAAATGACATCATGACCTGCATAGATGATTGCAGTATTTCTACATTTGCTTCATTTGTGGTACTCATCATATTGAATGAATTGTGGCTTAACAGGAACAAAAATATACCATTGACAATTCTATAAGACAAGGCATTCATAAACCAAAAGAGGTAATTAGAAATTTTATCTTCTTCATTACAGAAATTTGTGTTGTCATACATTTAATCCATTTGCCTCTATGTAGGGCATTGACATAATTGCTACATGCACGGATGTTTCTTTTGCCATCTGAATAAATACTATAAAAGCAAGGGATTTAATCCATTAATGCACCATGGCCTAGACTTTAATGATGTGTTCCTTTTGATTTCAGGCCACCGATTTCAAGCTCACCTCAAATGGATCACTAGGGATCGGGGACACTTGGCAAGAGAGGCGAAACAATTTTTTTTTTTTTCTTTTATTTTGAAAATGGGCCATAGGATTTTCATATTGTGAACTCTCTTTCTTTTCTTCTTCTTTTATTTGAATAAAAGGATTGGACATGTAGAGTTAAAAATATTTGATTGATTTGAAAGGTTGGATCATAGGTTGAGATGAAGCCTTTTGTTTGAATAAAATAATTGGGCTTCTACTTTTTTTATTAATGGTATTGAATTATTTGCATTTGAGTTGAATGGATGTGTTGAAATATGAGATTAATGACTTTTTTTTATATAAATTTTTTAAAGCATTAAAAAAAAAGTATTAAAAAAAAAGCATTAAAAAAATTGTATTTAAAAAAGCAAAAAAAAATTGCATTAAAAAAGCATAAAAAATATTATTTTAAAAAAATTGTATAAAAAATCATTGACGTAATTTTTATTTTTTTTAAATAGTATTTTTTTATAAAAAATTTGCATAAAAAAACCACTGCCAAAAGCAATGGTTTTTTCTATGACTGTAAAGAGCAGTCGTTATTGAAGTTTGTAAACCACTGTTTTGTGCAGTGGTAAAAAAAAACCACTCCTTTTTTTACAATTGTTTAGGGCTGTGGTTTTTTGAAAAAACCACTGTCTTAGACAGTGGTTTTTTTTACTTTTTCACGTAGTGAGTGGATTTATATTTTACCTATGAAGCCCCTCAAAGCATCCTTGTTGTTACAATTGAACTTGATGCCATCATGGTAGTAGGAATGTAAATGGGCCAGGCTGTGGGTACAAAACAAGGTATCAAACTCGATATGGGCATCGGGGTTGTCTCGATATCGTTTCTCGACCGAACTGACATGTAGGTATCGGCCTAGTTTTGATGCCATGATACGAAATCATCTCCAGAACCTGCCTGACTAGGCCAGGTCCATGCCTCAGTTATGGGGTCATACTAGGTCACTAAAGGCCCAGGCCATTTGCTCCATGAGTGGCTATATTAACAATATTTGAAACTACAAGTAATAAGAAATAGGAAAATAAGGAAAATATATCAACATTGAAAGCTTTAATAGACATTACTTGGTTTTATGACTATTGTAACACCCATTTATCTATCTTTGCACAAGAATTAATAACAAAATAAAATTTTCTCTATTATGCCTCACACATCTTTCATCAACTATATATTTTTCATTTCTCCTTCAGTGGTCAAAAAATTAAATTTTTCTTTCTCATTTGATTATTGAAGGATGCTCTTAGAAGTGACATTTATCCAATGGCTAAGAAGACTAAGCTGACTGCTCTCTCTTCTTCTTCGGCAATCACCCACACCATACCACAATGATCTATAAGGAAACTCCAAATGCCACTAGGAAAATAGTAGTGAAACAATGGATGATCAATTTTTTCGGGATAGATTCCAACCTTCATTTAAAATTTTAAACAATATTTTGGTGTTTAAATGATCTTACACCATTACAGGTGTAAGATGTCAGCAATCCAAGCGATTAAACTGATTTCTCATACATTGAATTGCAGTGGGCTTGAAAATCACATTCTTTGGGCGGTGCACTCTAATATCTGTTGCTCTTATTATTTAAGGGCTGATATTAAAGTTCACCAATTGGATGGTTCGCTTCCATTTATATTATTATTCTTTGGCTGAGTAAAGCATATGTTATGATGGTTCGCTACCATTTGGAATATTTGATTGATCACAGACTTGTGCCACGAAGTGTTATAATAAAGCATATGTTAAGATGTAAGATAACTTAATAAAAGAAACCATTTTAGTATTTAAATGTCAGTCACACCCCATATGGCTATACTCTGTTCTATTTTAATAGACAATGCATAAAACTCCTTCTGAACAAAAGCCAACTGTAACGATCCTAAATTTCTGAAACTTTCTGACTGCTTTGGTATCCGTGACTGACACGAAAATTGAGACAAATTTAAAATTCAAAAATATGAATATTAATATAAAGATTGCTGATCCTTGTGCGCTCAACACCGGAGCGAATGAATAAGAAATGGAAATATCAGAGATATTTCCATTCATAGCTTATAAGAGAAGCAAGGTTAGGAAAAACTTGATGCCTCTTCTCTTTACCTTGAATCCTTGCCAACAAGCTTATTGCTTGGAAACTCCCTCTGTGAAATCTGCTTAGGGAATCGACGTGTGTGCGTCAAATCTGCTTAGGGAAGGTGAGATACGGTTGTGTGTTGCTATAGTGATACACCTCTGCTTAATCGGAGAACTCGAAGCGGAAAACTCTCCGATTTGGATCCGAAACTCACGACGGATCACAAATGCCGTGAATGAAGGAGCAGCCATCAAAGAGGTGGTTTACTATACTTTTATAGGATCTTTGATGTCATACATATGCATTTATGTGAGTGTGATTGACTCATAAAGAATCATAATGAGTTAGGGTTGAAATGGGTTTAAAATCACGAACTTCATTAATGACAGTTACTGTCATTTCCGATCGATCAAATTAGATATTTGATCAATCAAATTATAATCCGATCAATCAAATCTGGGATTTGATCGATCGAATTTTATAAACCCTTATATAATAGAAGGGTGACATTTTAGAAGTTCGGACCCGATATGATTGATCAATCAAATGGGTGATTTGATCGATCAAACTTGGAACTAATCGATCAAAATATGAAGTGATCGATCAACTGTGAACTAATCGATCAATTGAGAATTGAGCGATCGAACAGTAAGATTGATCCATCAAATAGGGGATTTGATCGATCTAATTTTATAAATAACCTATAGAACAGGAGGTATGTTTTTCTAAATTTTTTACTTTTAGAAATCGGATCGATCAAACAGAAGGATTGATCAATCAAATAGAGGATCCGACCGATCAAATGGGAGATTGATCGATCAAAATTCCTCTGTTCTGAAGAAGGTGAAATGCTGGTTTTGATCGATCAAATATAGAAATTGATCGATCAACTTGAGAATTCGATCGATCAAATGGGAATTGATCTATCAGATGTCCTCTATTTAGACTGTTTATGTTTGAGTCATCCGATCGATCAATGATGAGATTGATCGATCAGATGTGAATCCTATCGATCAAATAGAAGAATTGATCGATCGAATTTTTTGTTTTTGTCTATTTTGGTTTTCTGGGAAAAACACTGCTGGACAGTGTACCAAATTGTATCCTGACACTTCTGACATGCAGTATACTATACGTATGGTCTAGTTCAAGACCGGAACATCTTAAAAAGCTTTGGATTTGCTTAGAAAGATCTGTTCTGAGATAGGGAAAATTCAACTTAACTTGTATCTGAATTTGACTAAATGATTTTCTGAGCATCTATATTTGCCTCCTTCTGTTTTATAAGTATGGTTATCTGTTTCTACCATCTGTATCTGTTATCTGATTCTGAGGTCTTTATGTGTATTGATTTAAAGTTCATGTGACGAATTCCCCTTACGTGGCAGGATAATCATGACCAGCACGGCGGGATATCCGTGTATCTGATTTGTAAACCCTCGGCACAAGTTTCTCTCCTTTGTAAAGGCTTGATGCAATCATCTGCAAATGTTCATTGAACGACGATGGTCGGGGTTACCCATCGGCACACATCTTGCTATCACGTGCTATATTCATGAGAGTTATTTAAGTACATAAAATTTAAGTCAATAACTACTGTATGCATGTATCTGAAAACTCGGAGATTATAGTCTGTTTCTGTGATTCTATATCTGTTCTGTTCTGTTATTCTGCGTCTGGTCTATTTACTAAAAGTTATGTATTCTAATTACTTTGCATCCGATATCTGATTTTCTGTCAACATCTGTTTTGTTCTGTCTGCATTCTCTGACATATTCATCTATTCTGAGTTATATTCTGCAAACCATGTGTTACAATTAAGATGCAAATTACTTGAGTTTCTTCTATTAAGCTTAGATGGTTAGCTACTCCTGATTTTAATATCATATGTTCTGAGGCTAGAGCTCTCGGCACTGAGAGCGACCCTGATTATCAGCCAGAGGCGGAGGCTGGGGCTGAGGAGGAGGATATTGATATCCCGACTGACGAGTTCTATCCATACCTTGGGTATTAGTTTTGTTATTTTGGAATTTGTATATGTGTATTTTGGATTATTTGTATGCCTGGTGGCCACCTGTCTGTATTATATACTATAGATGTTTCACTTGTAGTTATATACATTCTATAAGAACCACTATTGGGAACCATTGTTTTGAGTGATGGATGTCCATCACCAGTGGTTCTTCTTGGTTCCTTTTTGAGGATGTATATTCTTTTGATTTTCACATATGTATTATTTTATTTTTTTCTTTCTTTTAGAGCCTTATATGATGACTCGATTTGCCACTTTCGGTACTGTCTACTCTGATTTTCGCTAGATGAGCAGACACTCTTTGGTTTGTCCTGGGGATCATCCAGAGTATGATCCTGATGGCACGGATTTTCGAGTGCAAAAATCCGGGCTGTCACACCAACTTTCATGGCATTTAATATACTAATCTTTTAGCCTCTTTTGGGTTTCTCGAGTAACCTTCCTCAGTTTCTAGTGACTTGGAATAGCCTTAAATGGGAAGGATCTCAAGGCGCGTTTTGGAGGGTGGGAGCTTATACTGTGGTGTGGAGTATATGGCTTGAGAGAAATGCTCGTTTCTTTAATCATAAACGACGCCATCTCGGTTCTATTTTGAAGGCTGCTAAGGATTTTATGTGCCATTGGGTAGTACTTGATATGTATGGGGGGCTGATCTTTGTTTATAATGCCGCCTCTGCTTTGTGATTGTGCTTTAGGGGTGGGGTAGATACTGTTTTCCTAGCCTTTCTCTGGCAGCGATTGCTTGTGTTTTTTTCATTACTGTTGCTTTTTTGGTTTTGTCCCTTTTTTGTAGTCTATCTAAGCTTCTCGCTGGTTTTTTAATGAATAGTTACGTTTATGATGTATATATATATATATATATATATATATATATACTCCTTTTTTATTACTGAATGTTAACAAATGCCAATGCAGCATAACATACCACTACTCCACTACCCAAGGATATGGTGCAACCACAAAATGTGTGTTACACAACTTCTAGGAATATATATCTATAGACTCAGACTTACTATAATTATCAAACATTTGTACTACTATATATCATTTGTTTTTTTTTTAAAAGCTGTATATCATTTATTTTGAAACTTGAAGGACCTCCCATCTTACTTTTGGGCTCATCTCTAAAATTTATTTATTGATCAATAGCTACAAACCATTCCCAAATTCACGAAATTTTGGTTAAAAAGAGTTTTGTCTACACAAAAGATTTTTTAAGAAATGGAAGTCTTACTGTCCCAAGACAATGGGTGGTGTCAAAAAATTATTCCTAAATTGATAAGCTGATAAACTTTATGAGGGTGTAGGTCTCCTCAAACTAATGTGGCTATGTGAGCGACAAACAAATCATAGATGGTATTGCTAAGACTAACAAGGCAGGATTGCCTTGCATAACTTGGAACTTGAGCTCTCGAAGACTTATGATAGATTTGAGTAACCTTTGGTGCTTTGGATCTATAACAGGATGGTCTTTGAACTTGAATGGAGAAATGGATTCTTTTGGTGTATATCAGGTTCGTTGTCCTAATTAATGGAGGTCCAATTGGATATTTCAGCCCTCTTAGGAGGTAGGGAGATCTCTGATCTTCCTTCTGCTTTACCCTAGATGCTAAGGCCTTGGGTCCTATAATGAGAAAAATGCGATTTCGACTGAATTTCTTGTTTGACTTTTGATGTGAAAACTAATGCATGCAATGCTAGGGCTGAGATTAAAATTAATTTAAACAATTAAAATGGCAATCTTCATTAACAAATTATCACAGAAAATATCAAGAGATTCAATTGAGTAATTTAATTCCAATCGAAATTAGTGTTACTTTTCGCGTATGTTCCCTATCGGATCTAGAAGATTAGGGTTCTAAGCGAACAACAAGATCTCCGACAGTTTTAGGGCGTTGAACGAACTCGCAAGCGGGTTCTTTCGATACCGAGCAAAAACAAAGCAAATAATAATTTTAATGGTGAAAGGATAGGTTAAACTTCAATTTACTAGTGAAATAGATAGGGTAGGTTATGCTCCTTACACAACTCATAGATCATAAGAAGATATAGAAGGAGGAAAAGTTGGCCTCTGTTTGCGTTACTGTTAAGACCTGAAAAGTACCACTTTTCACCCCTTAACTTAACCTGTGATTAGACCCTTAGCCCTTTAATAAATGTTTGTTAAGCTATTTTTGTAGGTAATAAACAGCAGTGCAATAAGGCCATAATCCTGCTAAGGAGCCTATTTTGACCCCAGAAGTCCCTCAGAAGAATGAGAACTGAATTCAGACCTGAGAAGAGCCTCGCACAGCTTCCCAAAGCTTCAGAGGATTCAGAAAAATATGCTTCACGCAGTCCTCGCGAATTTCCAAGACTTCACAACAACTTCTCGCGTAGTTGAGTGACAGACTAGCTTCAGAATCCTGCCTCACGCAGTAGCTGCGGGATGCAAATGTCAAGAGAACCTATCACGCAGTTCAGAAAAGCCTCAAAGCTATATCGAGGATCCTCGTGAAGATCTATCAAGAAATGGACTCTCGCGCAGCTCAGAAACTATTAAAGCCTCACGCAGTTCTTGCGCTGTTCAGGAAGAAAACAGCCTCGCGAAGCCAGAGTTAACCTCGCGAAGCTCAATCCAGCGAGAGCGCACCAACCTTGCGATAGCTGAAGCTTCAGAGTTAAACTCAACCACGCGAAGAGCAGAGCTACCACGCGATGAGTCTGGGAAATGATGGCTACCTAGCGAAGCTCTGAACTTTAACCTTCCATCGCTTTAGTAGAGGACTTTCTAGGAATTTTCAAGGATCAGGGCACGCCCTCCCTCGCTCAAATCTCCGTGCACGCGCCACGAAGCATTCAAGGAACAGTATTCTGCCACGTGGCATCGTTAAAATTAGGGTTTCCTAACCCTAATGCGCCGTCACACCACTAATATATAAACCCAAACTTGGTTTAGGTTTAGAGCCCAGACTTTATCACTGATTTACGATCTAAGATCATTTTCTTTTCTATTCTTCTGTAGTTGTAAGTAGTTTTCCTTTCTCTTTTTCTTTCTCTCCATAGTCCAGCACTTGCTGGCTATGTCTTTGTATGTATTTTTGAACTAGTTTAATGGATGTTTTGTAATAGGATATGTACTTTTATGGGATGTGTGCGAATGAGAGTTGCTCTGTGCAAGGCTGCTGCCTTGTGATCCGCCATTGCTTTGGCTGTGATTCAAAGCAATGGAGGACTGATTCTAAGGATCCATTCAGATCCAAGTGACCTGTGTGTCTGGGCTATCATGGTCTGATACAGCCTTAGCCCCACCACAGGACCCACTAGATCTGAAATCCCCATGGGAGCCTGAGTTGGTAGCCTTGTGACCATTGTGGTGGCAGCAATATTACTGTTCTGTTTTGGACTCTATGAGGAGGATAACCTTTGGGATAGTCTATGACCATTCAAGTGGACAGGCTATAGCCTTAGGGTGAAGCCAATCCGTAGGATCCAAGATGGATTCTTCTTCTCTGCACATGTGCTTGTAACCTTGTGGGAGATTGTACAGAGGCAGACTCCCCTATATTTGTATAGACCCACCATCAGATATTAGATCTGATCTAGTTATAGAGATTGTAGGCTTGTGACTGGACCATTGTAATTCCACTCAAGCAATGGACAGCTAGATCGAAGGTTATACTCAATCCCTTGCTGGTTCTATGTGTCTGGGCTAACATGGTCCTATACAGCCCTAGCCCCACACATAGAGCTTTAGAGGTTGAGGTTCCTTATGGATTCTTGAGCTTATAGGCTGGATGAAGTAGTGCCTACAATGATTAACTTATTTTTACCCATCTCTGGATTGTGGTTCCCCTATGGGATAGTCTGTGACCATTCAAGTGGACAGGTTATAGCCTTAAGGGATTGGATCATGGCACAGAAATGGGTTGGATTCTTTCTCCTCAGTGGTGATAATGTAGCTATTGGATAGGATTTCTATAACATCAGATCTGAATCTGAGTTACAAAACTCCTCTGATCTAGACCCAATAGCATACTTCTCACCCTTTTATATTTATTTTCCCACACTCCATTCATCTTCTCAACCCTTTCTGTAGTTAATTCATTAGGCTACCTTAGGATATTTAGAATAAGTGACCCTAAACTCCCTTCCTTTTAGGACTGCCAGATCTGTAGTCAGATCGGAGGGACTACTAGAGATGCTCCCCTGGAGCCGTAGATCACCTTTCCCAATGGGACAAACTCTTACTTATCAAAACTTGCTACAATGGACCCTATATCTTGCAGGTCTAGGATTTATCAGTTGTGCTGATTCCATCCCCTGTTTTACTTTCATTTTAAATTGCTTTTACCACCAACAAATAAAGTAAGCACACTGGGAATCGCAACAGTTGCCCACCTTGCAATTATTATATGATTAAAATAGCCAATTAAAAGGCTCAAATTATAAATGTATGGAATTAAGGTGAGCAACCAGTCCTGCAAGAACTAAGGCTGTTAGAGCAAGTTTTAAGAGGTAAGTAAGGGTATATCCACAGGAAAATGTGGTTCAACTATAGTAATGGTAGATCTGGCACTCTATCCTAATTTGAACTAAACTAAAGCAGGAAAGAGGAGAGGTTCTAGGTTTTTTTATCACTCTTACTACAAACTATAAAAGATAGATGCAATTGATCCAAATCTAATCGAACACAGAGATAGGGGGTATATAGAAAAGATGAAAATTCAAAAGGGTGAGAACAGCAGCTAGGGATTTTGGTCTCTTACTGAAAATCAAAGGAATCAAAAGCAGTACAAAGAACTGATTTTCAACAATTCTCTTTTCTGTCTTCAAGCTTCCCAAGTTCTTCCTAATCCACCAATGGATCAAATCAATCCTAAGATTAAGATCTATCCTTCTACTGGATACAGTCTTAAAGTTATGATCTGCCCTTCTACTAGATACAGTTCATCCCCGAGATTGCTCCAAACGATTGATCTACCTAGGTTCCTCCGACAGAGGTGAGGTATAAGAATTCAATCTCCACCAATGGATTAAAGTAATCCTGAGGTTAGGATCTACCCTTCTGTTGGATACAGTCCTAAGGTTATGATCTGCCCTTCTACTGGATATAGTTTATCCCCGATATTACTCCAATCTATTGATCTTAATTGGAGCAGGAAAACTATTGCAGATGTTGCGGGTGCCAGGCTACTAAGCTCCCCATTTCTGGCTAGCATCCACAGGAATATCCAATCCAGGGAAATCAAATATGAAGAAGTGAAATGTAGATTAGAATCACCTTTAAAAACCATAATTATATTGTAAGCTTATAATACCATTGTGCCCAGATCTGCAATCTGTGTAATATATAATTTCTTAAAAGCCTCTGAATCTCTCAATTTATAGCTCAAGACCTCACCCTAACTACTGAAAAGAGTTTAGCCACTCATGATTAGCTAAAGAGAGAAGGGGAGAAGAAGGGAGGAAAATTTTGGAGGAAAAATGGATCTCGCACTAAGCTTTGGTTCTCTCAAATTCTGGATGTGTTCAATGTACTTTCTTCAAGCTTTTATACTCTCCTTCTCTATCCTCAGATCCATTTCAGCCAATCAGAGCCCAAGAGAATAATTATGTTATTCTGGGCTGCTGATATGGCTGATTTCTCTTCTAGAAGCTCTTCTCCCATTAGTCCATAATTAGCAAATGCACGTGAGGCCTTTAGGGTTCACGTGATGCAGTTAGGGTTTCCAATCAAACACAGTTGAATCCCAAAAATACCCCCAGGGGTCGTTGGCATGCTTTGGAACTCATGCACAAAATTCTGAAATTAGCAGTTACTAAAGGAGCATGTTGAGAAGTTGCCAAAATGAGTGTCAAGAGGTTCAGGGAACCTCTCAACAGGTTTTGAATTTGCCTTATGTTCACATCGACAGGTTGCAGTGGCTATTGACAGCTTTGTAAACTTCTCGATAGGTTTGAAGACTTCTCGACAGGATGAGTGGCACTCGTGGATAGGATTAGAGTAGCTCTCAATAGGATTTGGGAAAATCTTGAGATGTTGATTTGAACTTTTTGATAGGATTGGGGGCTCGTTGACGGGATTGGAAGCTCATTTCATCATTCTGCACAGTTCCACACTCATCCTCTCTCCAGGTTATAGACAATCCTATCGATTGATTATACAGCTTAACACTGAGCTCTCAACAGGTTTGGGTCAATCCTTGTGAGGATAGGTATGGCTTCAGGTGAGTTGTCGACAGGTTGTCTTAGACTGCTCGACAGGTTCAGCTTCAACTTCTCGATAGGTAACTAGATCCTCTCGACTTCCCCTGTACCTCCAGGTATCCTCTCGACAGGATCCACAATTGCACCTCCAACCTCTCGATCGGTAATTGAATCCTCACGAGATGTTCACAATTCCAACTCATTACCTTTCGACAGGTTGAGCTAGACTCCTGGATCCTCATGACAGCTTATTGACACCTCTCAACACTTGGCTTTTGAGCATCAGAACCTCTCTATAGCTAGACATAACCTCTCGATAGGTTTTGCCTTGTGCTTCCACAGCTACCACACATCTTGGGTGTGTTGTTCTTCCTTTGTTCAACACTCAGCAATCCCTTAGTAGGTTCACTCTTTATTCCTTACAGCTGGACTTGGTCTTAGGCATTTCAAGTTGGGTCGCACAGTGCTTCTTGGCCTCTTTTAAGTGAATATCTGTACTAAACTACAATTTATTGCTTATCTACAAAACACACTTAAAACATATTATTAGTCAGCTCAAGGGTTCACCAAAGGTCAAGTTAGAAGGTGAAAAATGGTATTTTCACTACTTAACACACTCAAACCTAAGCTTTGCTAGTCCCTGACCAAAGGAGAAAGTAAATAAACAATTATTAGAAATAAAAAATATCACTTTTGTAAGGAATACAGATGCATTTAGCATATGCATCAAGCCTTTTAAACCCCTAGGTGATCCCTAGTGGAGGAGTGAAGTCTCCTGAGGGTTTACAGTGAAGTTACCCACAAATTTCTCTAATGAGTCAGTTAATATTAGTGCATCATGTTTCAAACAGAGTTTAAGCAGTATAAAATTCATTCCACACCTTGTTCGTTCAGTTTTAGAGGATTCTCAGCAAAAACATGACAGTTTTAAAACTAAAATTCTCCTGTAATTCCTGCACAATCAATCAGCTCATGTCAAGGTATTTTGTATGAAAATTAATGCAAAGCTTACCCTCAAATTGAGAATCCAGTTTTGATATTGCCCCCATCAACCCTAATTTCAAACCCAAAGCTCACCAGGGCTATCACTCTCAACAAAAATAGAAGGGTGTATCAATTCACACAACTCAAGAGCAGTTACAGCCCTCAAATAGGACTGCAAGCATGAGCATAGGCATTGCTCCAATTTCTAAACTTTTCTAACTCTTTTCACCATAGATCAAACAAATTCTTATCTCCGCATGACAGCTCAATCAATTTCAGATCAGTAAGGTCTTTTTATTGGGTTGTAATGTGGCTTATGGGTGAAGTTTATAAAGAATAAAAGGGTAGAATATGATTCAAAATTGATAAATTAGTAAAGTAAGGAGGTGATTTGCAACTTCACAACCTTCATTTCAGCATAGTTCCATCTACTTCTTAAATTTTCAGAGCCAAAGTGGTCAGCTTTTTCTCTTCTCTTCAATTTTTCAATGAAATGACTTCTCTTTCTCACTCTTTTATTTTGCTTTTCTATTTTTCTTTTCTTTTTGTATGCTTTTTCTTCTTATATATATATATATATATATATATATATATATATATATATATATATATATATATATATATATATATATATTTCTTTTCATGGGCTGGGATGCCACAACTATACATCACACTTGCCTTCAAATGTATTTTCTTCTCTTTCAATCACTGTCAAACCTTGCTCCTTTAACCTCACTTCTCCTTCCATTTCCTTATTTCTCAGGTTGAGGGTGAACTGAGGCAGGTCATGAGGTTTTGGATTTAAATTTTCTGGTTTTCATCAAAGAAAATTGGGATTTTGAAAGGCTCAAAAGGTGTGTATTAAGGGCAGTTCAAAGGTGGAAAGTTTTAAGCTCAAACTGTCCAAGGGATTGCCTTACTTCATGTCCTCAATGTCATGAGTGTTGTCAAGCTGTTTCAATTTGGATTTGCCTAACTTCTAGTGTGCAAAGGTAGGTTCAATCAGTCCTTAGAGCAGAAGAAATTGCCAAACACTCTTCAAAGAAAATTTTTCAGGCCCAAATCTCATTAGGTATGGTCTTTCATTAGACTTCTGGGGTATACCTTCACATTTTTCTCTCTTCTCAAGTTCACTAAGCGCTAATTTTTGAAAATTCCTAACATTTGCTTCATGAAAATGTTAGAGCTATAACATGTTCCAATTTTTTAAAAAAATTTAATTTCCTCTATTTAAAAAAAAATTAAGGTGAGAAATTATTTTATTTTTTTAATTTCTGTTAAAACCTTGCTGCACTACCATTAACTATCCTATTGGCAAACTGTCACACCCCAAAACCTATGAGGAGCAGTGTCATCACTGCTTGAAAGATAAAGGGATGTGCAGCAAGAGACATAGACAAAAGCAGACACAAAATAAAGGAAGAAAATGCACACAAATAATTAAAACAAGCAAATTAGCGATGAGTAGAAAGTCAAATAGACAGAACGTAACAAAAAAGGGAAATTTGATTAATGCAGCAAAAATTTTCATTTACATTGTTCGAAAAAAAAGGAAAAAAATAAAAACAAACATCCTAACTAACTGTCGTCCTCTGGTGGCGCAGTCTTGGTTTTGGGGCTTTTGCCTTTTGCTGGTGTGGCAGCAGGGGGAAGAGCAAGGGGTGGACGGAGTGAAGGGGAAGAAGATGTAGAAGGTGCTATCTTCTGCTTCCTTTTCTTTCTCCGATCCTTTTTCTTTTCCTCCTTGGCCAAAATCCTTTGTACTTCCTCATACTCATCTCACAGGAATTGTAGTGGGTCAGGTTCTTTTGGTGGTGATGGGTCCTCCCAAACTGGATCGAATTTGATTGGCAGATCAATGGGTTTGTCATCTGCCATAGTTCCGGGTAGAGACGAATTGATGAGGTCAAGAGAGAATGAATGCGATGGAGGTGAAGGGGCCTTGTATTTAAAATGCATGGGTGGTAGAATATGCAACGTCATATTAAATTTTCTTCTTCTTCCGAGGTTAATGGCCATAATTATATTAAAGAAGGTTAGTTGGCAACAAATATGTTGGCTGGGATAAACAAAAGATGTTGCACAATTTATTATGGTGGGACCAATGCTAAGGTGTATGGAGTAGCAACCAGTGAAGTAGAGGAAGAGCAAAGGGAATGGAAATTTTTCCAAAGAAAACTTAAAGTGCAAAAAGAAGCTGTCGAATGGCAAAAATGGAGTTGTCGTTAGGTTTAAAGCAGTGAGAAACGACTTTCAACAGGATTGGGGCAAGGTGTCGATAGGTTGATGCAACCTGTCGAAGAGTAGAAAGTCAATGATCCTCACGAGAGGTTCATGCAATCCTGTCGAGGAGTTCAAGTAGACAACAACAATCATTCTGAGAGGTTCACAGAACCTCTCGACGGGTTCTTTGAACTCAATATGCAATCCTCTCGACAAGTTCTAGGCTCCAGAAAAGTTACTTCGAGAGGTTCACAAAACCTCTTGATAGGTACCCTAAACCTATCAAGAATTCAACCAAAAATCTGCAGAACCTGTCAAAATGCTCCTGGATCCTATCGACAACCATTTTTACACCTTCAAACCTTGTCGAGAATTAGTTCACACCTCTCGACAGCTTCTAGATCTTGTCCAAAAGTAAATTGGGAACTCTTAGAACCTGTCGATATGTTCATAGAACCTATCGATAGGCTGTATTTCAGTTTAAATAGGCTTGTAATCAGTTCCCAGTCCATTCCCCAATAGATTTGACACTCCAACTCAGGTCACTTCACCAATTGACTCATTATCCTACCTGAGGTACAGACATTCATGGCAAAAAAGAATCATGTGCAATGCCAAACAGAAATGAAACAAAAGAAACAAAAATGCCTAACACATGAGTTATTATACATAGTATACATTGTGAAAACTCAGACATGTTATGGAGGTTCATGATAGTAAATCCTCAGTACAAACTCCACCACATTTTCAACTACAAGCTTGAGCCTTTGCCCATTCACTTTTGTGGTCCTTCCATCTTTTGGATCCTTGATTTTCATAGCTCCAGATGGGGATACATGCTCAACTATGTAAGGTCCCTCCCATCTGAATCTAAACTTACTTGGGAAAATTTTCATTCTAGAGTTGAACAGCCATACCTTGTTGCCAGTTGTGAACTCTTTCCTCAATAGGTGCTTGTCATAGAAAGCCTTAGTTTTCTCCTTGTAGGTCCTAGCATTTGAATATGCCTCCAACCTCAGCTCTTCCAGCTTTGATAGCTAGAGTTTCCTGTGCATGCCAACATATTTTAAGTCAGTATTTAATGCTTTAATAGCCCAATAAGCCTTGTGCTCCAGCTCTACTAGTAAATGGCATGACCTGCCATCTACCAGCCTGATGGGAGACATGCCTATTGGGGTCTTATAGGCAGTCCTATAAGCCCACAGAGCATCAGGTAACTTCAAGAACCAGTCCTTTCTAGCCACTCTCACTGTTCTCTCCAAAATGTGTTTGATTTCCCTATTAGAAATTTTGACCTGCCCACTAGTTTGTGGGTGGTATGGGGTGGCAACTATGTGTGTCACAAAGTTCTTTCTAAGTAAGTTTTCAAACTGTCTATTATAAAAATGGCTCCCCCCATTACTAATGATAGCTCTGGAGGTCCAAACCTAAAGAAAATATTGTCCTTCAAAAAGTTGAGAACAACCTTATGATCATTTGTTCTTGTAGCTATGGCCTCAACCCATTTGGACACATAGTCCACAGCTATAAGAATATAATTGTGT
Organism: Chloranthus sessilifolius; assembly: GCA_021018995.1. Classification (NCBI taxonomy): domain Eukaryota; kingdom Viridiplantae; phylum Streptophyta; class Magnoliopsida; order Chloranthales; family Chloranthaceae; genus Chloranthus; species Chloranthus sessilifolius. The sequence goes on from CM037596.1 coordinate 50,590,437, forward strand.
CCAAAGGAAGGAGGGAAAGGACCCATGAAGTCTATCGCCCAAATATCAAAAAGTTCACTCACAAGTATTGGCTGTGAAGGCATAGAGTTTCTTTGGGAGATACTTCCCATCTTTTGGCATATTTCACAAGTTTTACAATGAAGCCATGCATCCTTGAAGAGAGTGAGCTAGTAGAATCCACTTTGGAGCACCTTGACAGGAGTTTTGTTCCCACTGAAGTGAGCTTCACACGCCTGTTCATTACTCATAGTTAGCATATTGTGGGATTCCTTATCAGGGACACATCTCCTCACCACTTAGTCTGCACAATGCTTGAATAGGTATGGATCCTCCCACATATAATGTATGATCTATGAAAAGAATAGATCCTTGTCCATTTTGTTCCAATGTGGGGGGATCTTTCCTACTGCCAAGTAATTCACAATATTTGCAAACCAAGGTGTAAAGGTGTTGATAACAAACAATTGTTCATCCGGAAAGGAGTCATTAACAGGTAGCCCATCAAATTCTTCTACTAGGATCCTAGACAAGTGGTCTGCAACCACATTTTCAACCCCTTATTTTTCTTTGATCACAAGATCAAACTCCTGTAATGGGAGGATCCATCTGATCAATCTAGGCTTTGCATCCTTTCTTGACAAAAGGTATTTTAAGGCTGAGTGGTCTGTGAAAACCACTGTCTTGGATCCTAGCACATAAGACCTGAACTTATCTAAAGCAAAAACAATTGCCAATAGTTCCTTCTCAATTGTGATGTAATTTAATTGAGCATCAATCATGATTTTGCTGGCATATGCAATCACCCAAGGGGCCTTATCCTTCCTTTGTCCCAAGACTGCACCAATTACAAAGTCTGATGCATCGCACATCAGCTCGAAAGGTATTGAAAAGTCAGGTGCTTGAAGGATAGGTGCAGAGGTTAGGCAACTTTTCAATATCTCAAAGGCCTTAAGGCTTTCGTCATTGAAATCAAAAGGAACCTCTTGGCACAATAGGTGGTAAAGAGGTTTTGAGATTTTGCTGAAATCTTTAATAAATCACCTATAGAAGCCAGCATGCCTCAAGAATGATCTGACTTGTTTCACAATTGTTGGTGGGGGGTAAATGTGCAATCAGATCTATTTTAGCCTTGTCTACCTCAATGCCTCTGTGAGAAACCACAAGGCCAAGGGCAATGCCTTAAGTGACCATAAAATTGCTCTTTTCCCAACTTAAAACCAAGTTGGTTTCCTCACATCTCTGTAACACAAGGTTGAGATGGTGCAGACATTGGCTAAAACTATCTCCAAAAATAGAGAATCATCCATGAAAATCTCTAAAAACTGCTCAATTATGTCCGAAAATATAACATACATATACATTTGGAAAGTTGCAGGTGCATTACACAATCCAAATGGCATCCTTCGATAGGCAAAGGTGCCAAATGGGTATGTGAAAGTTGTCTGTTCTTGGTCTTGTGGATAAACAAGGATTCGGTTATACCGTGAATACCCATCAAGAAAACAGTACAAAGCCTTTCCTGCTAACTTATCTAAAATTTGGTCAATGAAGGACAAAGGAAAATGGTCTTTTCTGGTTTTCAGATTGAGCTTTCGGTAATCTATACACACCCTCCAACCTGTGGTTTCCCTAGTTGGAACAAGCTCACCAGCATCAGTTTTAATCACAGTAATTCAAGATTTCTTGGGTACCACCTGAGTAAGTGCCACCGATTTAGAATCTGAAATTGGGTAGATGACTCCAGCATCTAACAATTTGACTACTTCTTTCATCACCACTTCTTGCATGTGGGGATTCAATTTTCTCTACATTTCTCTAGAGGGTTTGAAACCCTCCTTTAGATGAATTTTATGCATGCACATAGCAGGGCTGATGCCCCCAAGGTCAGCAATGGTCCAGCCATTACTCTCTTATGCTTCTGTAAAATACACAACAACTCTTCCTCTTGCTTATCAGTCAGAGAGGAAGAAATAATCACTGGAAATTTCTGATTTGCCCCCCAAAAAGCATACTTCAAGGTCTTAGGCAGCTGTTTCAACTCCACCTCTGGTGGACATACCATTGAAGGCAACAAAGGTGCCTTTGATGTTGGTGAGAGAGGCATCACAACAGATTTCCAAGGAAGATACTTTCTTGCTGGCCACACATAAGAAGTTAAGGCTTTAACCTCTTGAACCATGGGTGTGGGAGCCTTCTCTTCTATAATCTCACTCCATACATTCTCAAAAACATCACTAAAATCATCACAAGAATCATTATAATGTAGCAGCTTAGGAAAAGTCTCTTCCACAAGGTCATCCAAAACATCAATTGAAAAACAATCCTCATCATTCAAGTGAGGTTGATTTGCTGCATTGTAAATATTCAATTTAACCTTTATGTTGCAAAAAGATACCTCCATTACTCCTGATCTATACTGAATACAAGCATTGGTAGTGGCCAAGAAAGGTTTGTCCAAAATCACAGGAATAGAGATGGTGCACTTGCTTGGCTCCATGTCAAGAACCAAAAAATCTGCTGGATAGAAAAATTTATCAACTCCAACTAAAACATCCTCTATCATTTCCATAGGCTTCTTTTCAGATCTGTCTACTAGTTGTAGCACCACATGTGTGGGCTTCAATTCTCCCAAGCCTAACTTCTCATAAACAGAATATGGAAGTAGGTTAACACTAGCTCTCAGATCTAATAAAGCCTTCTCAATAGTATGGTCCCCGATTGTGAGAATTCCAGGGTCTTGAAGCTTGGTCGGAGTTACAATAGACAACACTTGATTCACTTTCTTAGCACAAAAGAACTTCTTAAATAAGTGTATCCTAGACTGTGTTTTGTGGGTGCACAATTCTTTCAAAAATTTTGCATAGGCTGGAACTTGCTTGATGGCATCAAGTAAAGGTAAGTTGATCTTTACTTGTTTGAAAGTTTCCATCATTTCCTCAACCTTATCATTCCCCTTGTCAAAAGGAGGAGCTACTTTCAATGCATTAGGAAATGGAAAATGGGGAACTGTCCTCCCATTTGCATCCTTAGCAAGTTCATCAGATTTTTTTATTTTTTTTTTTCAATTTTCTGTTGGGGCATATCATCCCCCTTATTTTTTATATGTTGCTCTTGCTGCATATTTTCATTGGTTGTTTCTTTATTTTCTGCACTTGACTTGTCAGGCTCAATACCAACTTGATTATCCATCAGCTTCCCACTCCTCAAGGTGGTGACAGATTTTACTTCTTCATGCGAAGGAGTCTCACCAACCAAGTATTGCCCCTTTGGATTGTTCATAGGCTAACTGGGCAGTCTCTCCTCTTCTCTCCTAGCCAAATAATTAGATAGCTAACCAAGGTGGTCCTCTATCTTCTTGATGCTTTGACTGTGGGAGTTAACAGTTTGAGATAAAGGACCCAAATGCTACAGTGAAGTCAGAACTTGCTCTTCAAATGTGAGGGACCTAGAGGGTGCTGGAGCTGGTGCACTTTGATGCACAGGTTGAACCATTGATCGGGCCATAGGTTATTGGTATTGGGGCCTTGAAAAATAATTTTACTTGTATGGCTGGGCATTCCTATAAGGCATGGATTGTTGTGGCTGCTGCTGCTGGTTTTGAAAATTATCTTGTCTCCACCTCAAGTTGGGGTAGTTTCTCCAATGATAGCCAGCAGTAGGCTGTTGTCCATAATATTGAGCAACATTCACATGTTCCATCACAAAATCTGAAAATTAGGTAGCTAAGGGACATTCCTGAAGGGAGTGAGTGGGGGACTGACATATGACACATGCCTCCTCCACTGTAGCAGCCATTGGAGACTGCATTGCTCTCATGAGCTTATCAAACTTTTGGGTCAAGTTGTCCACTTTCCTCGCCAAATCATTATGTCCACTCACCTCATATATTTTTCCTCTGGTAGTATTTTCACTCACCAATCTAGGGGTCTCAACATATCTTGCCCAGGTCTCCCTTTGCATGAAGTTTTCACTGATGATATCAAATAACTCCCAAGCCTCATCTGTTGTCTTGTGGAGGTATGTATCACCACAAGAGGCATCAACCATATCCCTGCTTTTGGGATTAATTTCTTGATATAAACTTTAGACAAGTTGCTATTCAGGAATTTAGTGATGAGGACATTGCTTCAAGAGTTCTGTAAATCTCTCCTAGGCTTAGTGAAAGTCTTCAGTTGGGGCTTGAGCAAATGAAATAATGCTCTTCCTCAGCTGACTTGTTTTGGACATGGAGAAAAACATGGCCAAAAACTGACATTGAAGGTCATTTCAGGATTGAATGTTGGCTGGGAGCATTGATAACCAAGTTCTGGCTCTATCTTTTAGTGAAAAAGGAAAGAGTCTCAACCTGGTTGCTTCCTCTCCTAAACCTACAATATTGAAGGTAGTAAACAATCCTAAAAATTCATCAATATGCTTGTAGGGGTCCTCTTTGCTCAGGCCATGAAATGAGGGTAACATCTGTATGATAGAAGACTTGATCTCATAGTTCCCTTGGACAACAAGGAATTAAATGCAGAAGGGAGAATTGTAAACCCCTGGAGCATTGAATTCCTTTAAAGTCTTAGGTTGCTCACCCATTGCTGCAATTTCAGAATCAACTAAAGGTGTGTGTATGGTTTGCTTAGGTCTTAGAAGTCTTTCAACTTCAAAATCTAAGGGAGCAATCTCAGGATTAAGAGATATCCTCCCAAGCATACACACAGCAGAAACCAAATTCAAAGCAAAAAATCACAGCACAAAATTCAATTAAAACAATCACAAAATACACAACTAATGCTGTAAATCTACAAAGCTACAGATCTAGAAATATAAATAGAGTTAGGAAATGCAAACTTAAGCAAAGCTTGCTCCTCCAACTGGTATAAAGGTCCTCTTAGGACCACAGATCCAGACCTGAAACAGACAATTAAACTACAAAAAAATTACAGTAGCAATTAATCAAACACTTAACAAGTAATTAAAACTATATATCAAGAAATGAGAAAAACTTAGATCTACCAAGTTAAAAATATAGATCCCCGACAGTGACGCCAAAAACTTGTTTACGCTGCCCATCTTACAATTATTATATGATTAAAACAACCAACTAAAAGGCCCAAATAATAAATGTATGAAATAAAGGTGAGCAACCAGTCCTGCAAGAAACAGGGCTATTGTAGTAAGTTTTAAGAGGTAAGTAAGGGTATGTCCACAGGAAAATGTGGTTCAACTATAGTAAATCTCTAGATCTATGGTAGATCTGGCACTCTATCTTAATTTAAACTAAACTAAAGCAAGAAAGAGGAGAGGTTCTAGGTTTTTTGTCACTTTTACTACAAACTATAAAAGATAGATGCAATTGATCTAGATCTAATTGAACACAAAGATAAGGGGAGATATAGAAAAGACGAAAATTCAAAAGGGTGAGAACAGCAGTGTGCGACCATGGATTCTCTCGAACCCGTCGCGACGATGCGCACTCAATGAAATAAATGTAGAGTCGCCACTCGGAGCTTTTGGTGACCCAGGAAACCTTTAAATCAATATTTTGAGCACCGAAGTGCTAAATATGACTCTGATTTACCGATTTTTGCCAAAGACTCTAGGGTAGGGGCTTCGGTTATTGATTGGGAAGGGTTTAGACACCCGATCAACCCACACGTAGCGGTCTCTATCTATGGCCAAAATGAAAAAATAAATGGGCGAAGCTTCCGCTTGTCCGAAGGCAATATGGTCCTATCAAGCTTTGTGCGAAACCGAAATTTCGGCGGCGTAACGGCTTGAATCCTTGGACGGAGGAAACACCAAGAAGGTAGAGGAAGAGAGGGATGAGCCGGAGCTCACGGGCCCTTGTTGCACCGTGGAAGACCTTCGCTTCGGTGTACTTCCGATGGCTTTAGATGGTTTAAACGGTAGGGGAATGGATTCTAATGCTAGGATTCGGTAGGAGGGAAGTGTAGGATGAAGCTAGAGACTAAGCTTGACTAAAAAGGAGTGATCTAATGGTTGAAATAGATTGAAAGGGGTAAACTAAGCATGCTAGAATTCTGGTTGAAGAATGAAAAATAAAAGTGAACTTTCTCTCACTAGGTCTCTCTCTCTTAAGCTCAAACTTTCACCCCTAATTTTTTTCAACCCTTTGGGAAGAGGGGGGGCCTCTCTATTTATAGAGAGAAGGTGGGTTAGAGGGTTACTTAAGAGCTAATTGGTTTACCAATTAGGTAATCCCCCTATCTAAGGTTTTCTAGGTTTTTAGGGTCCTAGGGGTTTGGGGAACCAGTTTCAATGGAAAATGATGGGGTGAGACCATAGGTGACTTAAGAGTTGCATATAATCTCAAAGGGGGTGCAACCAACCTTAAGACACCCACCTCAACCACGGGGATGGTCAAAAGGTAAAACCTGATGAAGGAATTTCGAGCATCTAATGACTGTTACTGTAGCTAAGTTGGGCGTGTATATTACATATGCCCAATTTATGTACAATGATTTTCATGAAAACCAGAGGAGATCTGAGAAGGTGGGTGCCACGGTGGGCCCTACCTATGCTGGGTGTATGTATTATGTACGCCCGACCAAATTTGGCCCAAATATGCCAGGCATATATAATATATACGCCTAACCAAACTGGGGTCAAATTTGTTGGGCATATGTAATGCATACGCCTGAGCAAAAGTCATGATTTTATGTAAAACTTCAATTGGCCATAACTTTTGAACCATAACTTCAAATTGGGTGATCTCTGGCTTACTGGAAAAATGGAGAAGTCCTCCCTCCAATGGTATGTGGCTCCTCCTCGGAAATGGTCTGTGTAAAATTTTATAGCTCTCCTCCCATCAATTGCTCAGAAGAGTTCAAGTTGGGTCTGGGAAGGGATCCTAGGGTTTAGGGGTGATCTCTAAGGGTTGGGGGAATGGTTCTAAAGGGTTCAGGGTGATTTCTAAAGGTCTGGGTAGGTTCCTAAGGGTTCAGGGTGATTCTTTAGGGTTCAGGGGTGCCATCGGAAGCACCGGGATACATCTCTCTCGGAGTACAGACTGATCGGGCCTTGGGCCGAATTTGGGTGTCTGTAGATGCCCCTCTTTGGTATTCGATCACTAATGATCAGATGTCAAAAACAAGAGACATCCCAAGAGGTCCAAGGCACGTTTGATGGGTCCACCTAGTTCAACTCAATTCTCAAACATCCATGGTGATGGTGAGTGTACATAAGCCCTCTCATTTCGGGATATCGTCTGCATTTCAATGCTAATTCCCCTAAGCGCATTAACATTACTGGGCATAACTGCGATGATCATAAAAAGTGTAAGCCCACTAGCCGGGATATCGTCCACTTCCTGAGGGAAATTATAGATTTGTGATGTTGAGTATTAATCTGAACCAGACAGCTCCATGAAACGGGGTGATCGATCTATGCTTCGGAATCGACGCGAAGTACACAAAGCGCAGGCCTATAAATTGTGTCCAATCCTATGGGATATCGACAGCTCCATTGGATTGGCCACAGGTGCCCCTACCTAGGTAAGGCTCAGAGTCTTTGGGCGAACCCATCAACCTCGAGGTTTCTTTAGCATGAGTTACCTGAGTGAAGCGAATATTGATGTTGCAACACTTCTTGGGAATGCATGCCTATTTTCAAAGTGAATTTTTGTGTGTTATTTTTTTTGAATTTTCTTTTGTTTTGAGGCCTCTAAGCAAAGCTCAAGGACCTCTGGCAACTTTATTCCTGCATAACTCTTTAAGTGGATCAAATGCCAGTTGATACGCTTTAAGAGTGCATGCGCTCTACCGAGGATAGGTACACCTTAGGGATGTGCACGTTCCAGTGGTGAGGTGCTCCTGACTCACACGAATCGGAGTGCCTTAACTCGAGACAAAGCTAAAAAAGATCGGGCTATGACCAAACATCCATCGAAAGAGATGGCCAATTCTAGCCTCCATCCCCAATGAAATCACATCTTACTAACTATGCACAAACAGACACCCATCAGGGGCGATAAGTAGCAAATAGACGCGAATGGAAGCCTCGACCCTAAGGTACAATTTACGAGGACAAACGACCATCTTGCGGATACCCAGACACAAGTGCATACATTCAACAGGGACACCATGCCTATACAGGTTTTAAGCCTATATAAAAGGAAATAAAAGGGAATGAGCCCTTCGGTCTGTATGTTTGCACATAGTTTGGTTGGTTGTAATTTCATTTTTGGCGGGTCAGTTTCAACTGACAATAAACTTTTCGAATGGTTTGAAGTCGGGTGCACTCTTGGTCAACATAGATCAGAAGGTGGATGATCAGAGCCAATGCTTGGAAGGTGGGGTCAACCTACACAGGATTTTAACTACATAACAAAATGTTGTTATCCCAAACCTTCTCCTTCTTTTTTTTCTTTCTTTTTTCTTCCTCTTTTTTTTTCTCCCTTTTTTTTTTTTTTTCTTTTCCTCTTTTTTTTCTTCTTCTTTCTGTTTTTTTTTCTCTTTTTTTACACATGTTAGTTCGAGACTTTGAGTATGCTCAAACTGTTTTTATTTTTGCATGTATCCTTAGGCAGATTAACTTGTCATGTTGATACACCTTAAGGACGTGCGCATTCCGGTGATAGGTCATTCGTTTGCCTGCTGGATCAGGTCTCGCCTCCTGTCGGGGAAGATTTTGGGCTAGGTGTATGTTCCCAGGAGCGACCGGTGATGGATGAGTTTACTTTCCTATCGGATCAAGCCCTGACTCCTGGGGAATGTTTAGGGAACAGTGATCGAGGATGGGTAAAATTATCTGCCTGTCAGATCAGGTCCTGACTCCTAGGGATGCATGGTCTTGGTCTTTAAACAAATTAGACCCAGCCATCTTGTTTAGAAAAGTAGGTTCGGAAGCGGGTTCCTAATGACCGGGGATAAACATGACCAGTATTTTGCCTGCCGGATCAGGCATGAGGTGTCCCTGTGTAAAACAGGATTTGAGAATTTTTGGGTGAACCCAATCATTTCGAATTGATTTAACACAGCTCTCGGAGTGGGGCAAACAGGCGACGCTCTTTTGAGAATTAGTGTTGTGTTTCATCATTTTTCTTTTTTCTCTCTTCTCTTTTTTTTGGTTGTTATTTCATGTGAATCTCTTTCTTTTTTTTTTTGGTTTTATGCAAATTTTTTTTTTTTTATTTTATGATTTTATGGGAGCACTCGGCGGGCACTTACAGATCCAGATCCGTTTATTGTAGCACGGTCCCTTTGGGCCAATCGAAGGGAGCTTAAAGGGTCATTTGGGAATGCGTGCACCATCGCCCGGTGATACGTGGCCTTCTAAGAGGGGCCGAGCCTTGATCTGGGGCATACAAAGGGCCTGTCGGGTCACCAAAGCCAAAAATTGGCTAGGCGTATATAATATATACGCCTGGCAAATCCGCAGCGAAAATAATCGAGCGTATATATTATATACGCCTAACCGAAATCTGGCAGTTTCAAAACTGCTCGAGCCCGAGCACAAAAGGGGCCCTCCTTTCAAATTCTATTTTCTTCCCTCCTTCCTTCCCACATCCGGGACAGCCTCCTAGGGTTTCTATGTTTGATTTTGCTTGAGTTCTACCACCGGGAGTCGCTCGTGCCGATCAAGAGCGTTCACTCGCTGCCGATCTTTAGATCTATTTCCTCTCCTATTGAAGGTAATTACCGCCCTTCTTTCACCTTTCCTTTAGATTTTGATAATGATTTTTGTTTGAAATGTTTGATGCTCTTCCTCTTTGTAGTGAAAAATTAGTTTTTTTTTATTTTCTTTCAAGCATATGTGATTCCTTATGCCTATGTTCCCCTTTTTTTCATTTTTTTTTCGTTTTATGTTTCTTTCATGATGGATTAGTGCATTTCTCCACCCCTTTTTCTTTCTTTTTTTTTTTTAATTTTTTTAGCAACCTTTTCTTATACCGATGTGTTACTCATTTTCAGGATGTCTGGCGATGAAGGGCAAGATCAATAGGAGGCCAGAGATGGCCTATGGTCCTCACGGGGAGCAGTTTATCATTTCTCAGTGGTCCTCTCAACCCTGGTATGAAATGCAAGGTGAGCTGCCCGTACCGACCTCCTCCATTGTCAGCACACCCATATCTCTAACTTCGGGATTGTTAGCCAGATAAACAGATGAGCCCTTTTCTTTTCCTTTGATGCTTTTACTATACCACTTCACTCCTATTTGATAGATTCCTTTTGTTTGCAGCCTTTACCTCATATCATGTTCCAGGGTGGATGATTCGATCTCCAGCACCTCATGCTCTATCTTCCCCCAGTGGTGAAGAACCTGCTTGCTCAAGCCAGTTTTGGGGATTTTATTTTGTGCCCCACTGTGAGGGCCGACACGGCCTATGTGAAGGCCCTGATAGAGCGCTTTCACCCTGAGACCATGATGTTTCATATGGCAATGGTTGAGATGACCCTTACACCCATGGACTGGTCCATGATTACTAGGGTTCACATTGGAGGGGTGTCAGTGACACCTACCCGCACACCTGATAGGGAGGAGGTGACTCGGCTGATAGGGGCCTACCCAACCTCAGGGAATGTTCACAGTTCTGAAGTGAAGTTATCCTGGCTGGTCAGTTTGTTTGAGCCTCCTGAGTTAATGGATTTGGGCCAGCCCAATGCGGCCATTTATCTCGAGCCAGAGCGTGCACTGATGCTGGCCCATATTTCTCTGTTGTTCCTTTTGGGTAAGACTCTTCTTTCAAATACCAGCGGAGGGCGAGTCTCATTGTCCCTTCTCAGATTTATGGTGAACTGGGACAACGTGCATCGGTTTGATTGGGGCGGTGCTGGCTATGCGGTGCTCATGTCTAGCCTGGCGCGAGCCGTACTTGGGGAGTTCAGCTTTGTCGTGGGCTTTTAGCCCGCGCTTGAGGTATTTTATCCTTTGGTTTCAGTTTGTCTAACTTTTCCCTTTTATGGCATATCTATTTTTATCTACTTGCTTTCTCAGGTTTGGGGGTATCTACATTTCCAACCTGGTTGCCCTCTGCTTCTATCTGAAGTTCCTACGTTCCCCCTTATGAGCAATTGGCACGCGAACCGTCGTCGGGATGTAGGCATGAAGCACCTGGAGTTAGGGTTGCGCTCCCAGTTTGATCTGTTGATCCCTGAGCAGGTATAATAATTTCTCTCTTTACAAATTTGATAGTTCTTTCGTGCTGTGGGTTTTGACCAAATGTATATATCCCTCCTCTCTTTTTTTTTTAATAGGTCATCCTTGACCCCTACGTCAGATCTCCCTTCTGAAACCTGGGTGCAGTGGGTCCTTCTCGTCTTTTGTTAGACCGACGCATCATTTTCTTTTATGGGTCTTGGACTAGGGCCTATTACCTAAGAGAGAGGGTGGTACATCAGTACCGTCTTCTTTTCACTGTGCCCCAAGCTCCTCCAGCTGATGTGTTGGCTCCTGAAGGTTCCACCGACGTGCTTACCGCTCCCTTTCTCCATCATGGGGTCCCCATTAATGACCTTCTTTTTTCTAGTGGATATCAGATGTGGTATGAGTCTCTACCCTATCGCTCTCTGCTGCCCCACTTCGTGCCTGGTGCCAACTTTTTGGCTTTTGGCGGTTCGCAGTCTTAGGTAATGTTCTTTCCTCTTTTTATTTAGCAGCCTTCTTATGATTGCCTTGATTGCCCTGTTATTTGAATAAAAACTGTCTCTCTCTACAGTTTGGGCAGGGTGGCGACTCAGATGAGGGGGATGAGACAACTGCTCCTGATGAGGCTATAGGTGATGGACCTTCTGACCCTTCCGGTGCTGGTGCTTTTGACTGTTCGCCAGCCGAGGTCCAGGTTACCTTTAAGCACTTGGATGATGCTTTCCTGTCGCGTATGTGTGCCGATGTGGCTGAGAAGGCATGCATATCCGTTGAAGCTATTTGGATTCCACCTCCTGAGATGATCCCCGAGGTAATCTCTCCCTTGTTGCTTTGCTCTCTTTTTTTCTTGAATTATGCTGATGACCTGTGTGACTGACACCTTTTTTTCTTGCTGTGCAGAATTATGAGTCGGTTATGAACCAAGCTGAATATTACCGCAACATCATCGAGCTTAGAGAGGCTGAGGTGGTGAGTGAATACTGACCAAACCTAATCATTTTATTATTTACCTTATGCTTGTTTCCCTACCTGATGGCCTCTGGTGTGCTCCTACAGCGTGCTTGTGAAAAGGAGTCGCGCTCTTTGCTCAGCCTCATCTCTCAGACGTGGACTCGGGTGGGAGAGACTCATACATTTCAAAGCGTGACCCGGCGCCGGAAGAAGTCAAAGGGGGCTGCCCAAGACTAGTTTATTTTCTGAAATTTTGAAACATTGAAACAGTTTAGACTTTTGTTTATTGGGGAATACGTAATCTTTTAAACAACAATTTTTTTTTGAATGGTTTTATGATTTTTATGGTTTATATGAACGCTCTATTTGGTTATCTCTCCGCTTTTATGGTTTCCTTTTCTTTGGCATGAAGCGGGCCAGAGCCCCTCCAATGATGAGATTGAGCCCGCATATCATCCTCCGCATATGACCCACGGATACCGCATCATCCGAGGATTTCCCATGGGTGTGTGAGCGTGTCCAACTGTGGGCTACCCCAGGATAAAAAAAGTAGGGCAAGCGAAAGCCGTCCCTCTCTTGGGGGAAGTAAAAAAAAAAAAGACCAATGTGAGGGGAGCCACACTTCCCTGCAATTTTAGCTAGGCGTATATATTATATACGCCTGGCAAAATATTTAAAATTTTGCCTTGGCGTATATAATATATATGCCTCATATAACTGGGCTCAACGGGGTTCTTCATAACCCGAACCTGACCCTCTTTGACTCTCTTTTCATCTAGACTTGGCCTTTTTGCCCCTCTTTTTTTTTTTTTTTTCTTTTTCTTTTTTACAAGCAGATCCATCGCTCTACATTGACTGATTTTTATAAAAAACATCTTCGTACGTCAATGGACCCGCTTGTTGGCCCAAATTCTCATACGGGGGTTGGGGCTAGTATTCTTCCCTGTTTGGACCCAAGGCCTAGTTTTTTGCAAAAATGGTGCGATAGCTTGGCTGAGGGCGAGCTCGCTATTCTGGATCGCCTCAGGTTATCCCGCCTTTCCTCTTTCCTTGCTATTCCTTTGTTGCCCAACCTCCTGCAGGCGGCTTTGGCGTCGTGGGACCATAGGGCCCATGTCTTCAGATTTGGGTCCAGGGAGCTCACCCCAACCTTGGAAGAGCTAGCCTCTATTACTGGCTTGAGGATGCATTGGGGACTTGCCAAAGTGGTGCCCAAACCTAGGTAAGCAAAGGCGGTCCATGCGGTTCTCGATTTGAAAAAGGGTGGGTATGAGAAGGGCTTCGCTGGGGGGGCCACCAGGTGCTCGGTGAAATTCCTGAGAGAACTTTTCGGTAACTCGAGTCTCCGAAGGTTGCCTATCCGAGATCCTTTCATTGTAAAGGCCTTTGCCCTTTATTTGCGGTCGGAAGTTCTCTTCTTTACTGGGGCGAGACATTTTCCCTCGGTTTATGCGACGTCTTGACCGAATTGGAGGGAGGTCATTCACTGGTACACCTGGTCCTGGCTGAGATGTATCAGGGCCTGGATGCCTCGGCCTCGGGCTAGGTCGGGATTCTTAGCAGGAGTCCACTCCTCATTCAGATTTGGCTAGGAGAGCATTTGGCTATCATGGGGCCGGTGTCAAGATTTTACTTGGTAAGAGGGGATGTGGCTCGGGGCTTTCTGACCCGGTGCTTGAGACTGCCCCATGGGAGTATCGAGGAACTGAACCTGTGGCTACCTGATGCAGAGTTGATCTGGCAACTTCTCTGGATGGATGGCACATTTTCGATTGTCCGCTCTCGGGATTGTGAGGGTATCACGCTTTTGGGGTTGACTGGTAGTACCTACTATTTCCTATCTCGGGTGCTCCGTCAATTCGGATATACTCAACACGTGTCGTGCACTGTGAGGCCTCCCTTGTACTCTCTGATATTCTCTCGGGGTTCTCTCAGTGACCTAGACTACATAGCAGCCCTCTGGGAGACCCGCCAATCGGCGCACATATGCAGCTTAGTTCAGGGGGCATTCTCTCTTCTAATTACAAGGTTTGGCTGGCATCCGAGGACTTACCTGCCCCTAGCCCTTTTTGGTAGATGTGATAGGGACGGGGCCCTGGCCATACAAGGAAACAATACTCCCGACTAGGATTGAGTCTCTTTCTACAGAGAGGCTGGCTTTGACTGAGGCTTTGGAGAAGGAAAGGGCCAGAGCTGAGATTGCGGAGGTGAGAGCTACTACGGCCAAGAGTGAGGTTCTTCGGTTGACTGGGCTTTTGACTGAGTCTCACAGTGCAGCTGACGCTTCGCGGAGGTGGCAGAAGAGTCTTCATGGTAGGTGGTTGTCTGATCGGAATGCCCGTGAGGACTCTCTCATTACAGAGATCAGTGCTTTGAAGCGTGGTCCCTGCCCCTGACCTGTTCCTGCACATACCATAGATCATATACACAGAGGGGGGGCTGATGCCCCTTAACAGAGATCTCTTTTTTTTTTTCTTTTTGGGTTGTTTCTTCTTCTTTTTTTTTTCTTTTTCTCTCTTTTTTTTATACTTGTAAAGAAGGAAGAAAATAGAAAGTGTGTCATGTTGTTATCTTTTTGGGACGTGAGACTTCACACGTAACGCTATAAGAAAAGAAATGAAATCTATTATATATATACATTTTTTATTTTTTATTATTTTTTTTTGTGTTCGAATTTTCTTCCTACGTCTTGTAATGTAAGGCCTTTTATGGAAAAGGAAAATCTATTATCTTTTTTTTTAATTTTCTCCTACACAGTGTGGGGTTCTTTATGGAAAAGGAAAATCTATTATCTTTTTTAAAATTTTCTCCTACACAGTGTGGGGCTCTTTATGGAAAAGAAGAATCTATTATCTCTTTTGAAATTTTCTCCTTTTCTCCTTCTTCTTTTTGTGATGTCGGTATTTACGAGGCCAACTGGTGGGTCCTTTTTTGAGCATGGTCGAACCCTGTTCATAAAGCTTAGGTTTTTCTTTTAAACATGGAAAGGTCAGCTTCCCCGAGATTGATTAGTCTTCTGCCTTTATCTTTTGTCATGTGTCAAACGACGTGGTAGAGATGACATACTTGATCGGGATCCGATCCAATTTTTAACATGAGCGGCCTAGCAAAGGAGAGAGGAGGCTCAAGGGGTCCAGACTAAAATAGGCGGGCCAGAACAGATCGTCTTCTAATCTCTCTTTTCTTGACATTTTTGCTCACATCACCCAAGACGGGTTTTCGCTATGCCTGTCATCCCTGTTTTTACCCGTAGCACCCTTTCGGGTTTTCACTACGTCCATGGGTTCGCTCTCTTACCCCAGGTTCCTTTTCAGGTTTTCACCCGGTCCGGGTGAGTTCCCTGTTTTTACCCGCGGTGCCCTTACGGGTTTTCACCACGTCCATCTTGCTTTGAACTCAAATTAATTTTTTCTTCTTTCCCTTTTTTTTCTTTTTTCTTTTTTTTTTCTTCAAGAACCAAAAAGCCACGACATAGACATTGATTCCATCATAGCCGGCTGGATGAAGTTCTGTGTGGTCCGTTAACTCAGCTTGTGCTATGCAACAGATGCTATGACTTCTTGTGGACCTTAAAGAGGGCTTTCTTCCAGGTTGTAATGTGGCCAGGGCTCAAACAGGTTGGATTTTTCTGGGATTTTGGATTTAAACTTTGAGTGAATTCCAGTTTCAGTGATTCCTCTTCCTTTCCAGGGGCTTTTTACAGTACGTGCCCCAGTCGTTTCTTTTTCATTCTTGATCCCCCGCTTTTGGGGTTTTTCTTTTCTATATATATTTATTTATTATTATTTTTTTTTTTTTTGGATTTTTCCTCTGTCTTCTTTTTTTTCGAGATTTTTCCTCTCTTTTCTCCTTTTTTGTTAGTATTAACACATATTTCTCTTTTCTCCTCTTCTTTTTTTTTGATGTTTTTGGGAGGGGTATATGAAAGAAATGGTTATTGGCCCGAAGTGTGTAGCAAAAGGGTAAAGATATTTAGGGAATATTTCTTTTTTTTTTGCTACTTGTCTTTGAAATGATGGCCTCTTCTATGGGGTCCTTAAGCGGTCACGCATCTACCTTTATCAAAACTTACCTTGTCGCAAGACCTATGAGTAGAACCTCCGGAGTTATCCAGTGTTAATGGGCTCAGGAAAGTGGTCTCCGTCCATGGTGGCGAGGCGAACGGCGTATCCCGGCAACACTTCTCGAATGACGTAGAGTCCTTCCCAATTCGGCTTAAACTTCCCTCTTGGATTGGCGTGGAGAGATGGGAAAATCCTCTTCAGTACCGTGTCACCTATCTGCAAGTCTCGAGCGCGAACACGCTTATTGTAAGCACATGTAATTCTCCTCTGATAGACCTGGGTGTGACATAAAGCTAGGAGTCTCTTCTCGTCAATCAAATCTAGTTGCTCAAAACGGGATTGTAGAAACCCAAATGCAGCCCAAGGCCCGATCAGTCTGTACTCCGAGAGAGACGTACCCCTACGATTCTGATGGCACCCTTGAACCATTAGGAACCAACCCAGACCTTTTGGAATCACCCTGAACCCATTAGAACCATTCCCCTAACCTTTAGAGATCAACCCTAAAACCCTAGGATCCCTTCCTAGACCCAACTTAAACCCTTCTGAGCAATTGATGGGAGGATAGCTACAAAATTTTACACAGACCATTATTGAGGAGCAGCCCCATACCATTGGAAGGAGGACTTCTCCAGCTTTCCAGCAAGCCAAAGATCACCCAATTTGGAGTTGTTGTTCAAAAGTTATGGCCACTTGAAGTTTCATATAAAATCATAACTTTTGCTCAGGCGTATGTATTAGATACGCCCAGCAAATTTGGCCCCATTTTGGTCAAGCGTATATCTTATATACGCCTGACATTTTTGGGCCAAATTTGGCCGGGCGTATATAATACATACGCCCAGTATAGGTAGGACCCACCACGGACACTCACCTTCTCAGATCTCCTCTGGTTTTCATGAAAATCACTGTACATAAACTGGGCGTATGTAATATATACGATTAGCTACGAATCATCATCAAATGCTCGAATTTCCTCCATCTGGTTTGACCTTTTGACCATCCTCTTGGTTGAGGTGGGTGTCTTAAGGTTGGTTGCATCCCTTTTGAGCTTATTGGCAACCCTTAAGTCACCCATAGTCTCACCCCATCATCTGCCATTGAAACCAGTTTCCCAAACCCCTAGGACCCTAAAAAACTAGAAAACCTTAGATGGAGGATTACCTAATTGCTAAACCAATTAGCTCTTAAGTAACCCTCTAACCCACCTCTTCTCTATAAATAGAGAGCCCTCCCCCTTCCCAAAGGGTTGAAAAATTAAGGTTGAATGTTCAGCTTAAGAGATAGAGCCCTAGTGAGAGAAAAATATATATTATTTTGCATTCTTCAACCAGAATTCCAGCATGCTTAGTTAACCCCTTTCAACCCATTTCAACCATTAGATCACCCCTTTTTTAGTCAAGCTTAGTCCCTAGCTTCATCCTACACTTCCTATCTACCGAATCCTAGCATTAGAACATATTCTCCTACTGTTTAAGCCATATAAAGCCATCGAAGGCACGCCAAAGCGAAAGTTTTCCACGGTGCAACAAGGGCCTGTGAGCTCCGGCTCACCCCTCTCTTCCTCTACCTTCTTGGTGTCTCCTCTGTCCAAGGATTCAAGCCATTACGCCGCTAAAATTTTGCTTTGGCTCAAAGCTTGATAGGACCATATTGCCTTCGGGCAAGGGGAAGCTCCGCCCACTTGTTTTTATTTTGGCCATAGATAGAGACCGCTACGTGAGGGTTGATCGGGTGCCTAAACCCTTCCCGATCGATAAGCGAAGCCCCTACCCTAAAGACTTTGGCAAAGACCGGTCAATCAGAGTCATATTTAGCACTTCGGTGCTCAAAATATTGATTTAAAGGTTTCCCGGGTCACCAAAAGCTCCGGGTGGCGACTCTACATTTTATTCCATCACGTGTGCATCGCCGCGACAGGTTCGAGAGAATCCATGGTCGCACAAATGGCGACTCTGCTGGGGATATCACCCTAGCGCTTCCCCTCTTGTTGGCCTTTTTTTAATCTTTATTAACCATTACTATTTTTCTTAAATTTCTGCTATTTTTCCTTCATTTTTTTTGTTTTTACTAACATATTTACCCCTACGTTTCGGCTTTAAATTTCAGTATTTTTGCCTAGTCACTTGACTGGCACCTTTTTTACTTACCCCTACGTTTCGGCTTTAAATTCTAGCAATTTTTGCCTAGTCACTTGACTGACACCTTTTTTACTTACCCCTACGTTTTGGCTTTAAATTCTAGCAATTTTTGCCTAGTCACTTGACTGACACCTTTTTTACTTACCCCTACGTTTTGGCTTTAAAATTCAGCAATTTTTGCCTAGTCACTTGACTGGCACCTTTTTTTACTCACCCCTACATTTCGGCTCTAAATTTCAGCAATTTTCGCTTAGTCACTTGACTGGCACCTTTCTTACTTACTTTTACGATTCAATTTTAATTTTCAGCACTTTATATTTCCCGTCTAGTCGCTTGACTAGCCCCGTCTTTTTACTTACTTCTTGTCATATCCCAATAGTGGACGCCGGCCCGTTGAGGCGGCACAGGCTCGTCATCCCCAACCCGATTTTGGACTTAAATTCACTTCCCTTTAAAAATCTATAATTAAAAGTGAACCAACAGTGTGGGGACATAATCAAATCTGTTTTTACGTGTTTTTGGTAGTTTTCGGGGGGTTTAGGCACAAATATAACTTATCTGATTCCCAGTAAGGCGGCAGCCCTAGTGGTGATGATCCTGAAAAGAACCACCCCTTCCAGTAACTGAGAAGGCGCTTGCGCCAGAGGTATATCGGTTGGGTTGCCAATTCCGATCAAGCCATAAAACCCGCAATGGTGAGAACGTAGACAGCCCGAATTCAGCCATGTATCCCTAGGAAGCGGAAAGGAGTGACTCGATAACACATACAGCAGTCCCCGGGAGCATCCCTCCCAGGAAACCAGTTCAAAAGACTCATTGTGGGCTTGCTGTTCACTGTCAAAACAAGCTGACAGAACTGTCTTTGCCAGGCGTATATAATATATACGCCCAGCCAAAAATCCCCAGAAATACTCAGGCGTATATAATATATACGCCCAGCCAAAATCCCCAGATTTAAGCCAGGCGTATATAATACATATGCCTAGCCAAATCTGCTTAGTTTTGGTCAGGCGTATATAATACATACGCCCAATATATACTGGGCTCAAGCAGCCCGATCGGAGGCCCAATCCACCACCCAAGTTCCCCGATTAGCGGTATTAGTGCCCACAGTAGCCTCCTGCATTCTGTAACGCCCAATATGCCCTCGCCCAGTCAAAAGAAGGCGACTTCTCATTGATTTGCTTCAGGGGATCGGATCGTTTGCATGGATTCCCTCAACTTCAATAGAATGAAAGGGTTCCCTTTTGCTTCTTCTGAAGTGTGTCGGATCTCACCGTGGGACCTACTAAAGATGCATATATCACCCGAGACAGGAATTTTCCTAGGGCACCAAATCATCATTCATTTAAATAGGGGAGATCATTTTCATTTGAAAAGTTCAAAAAAAATATATATAGAAAAATCAAAATCCAGATATACGATACTTTGGTGTGACACACACTCCTCAAACCCAACTCAGAGAAGGAGAACTAGGAAAGTATTCGGCCCTTACCCAAGACATCGATACAACACTCGTCGGCGGATCATGTCGAGCACCGATACATCCCCGCCATCATCCCCATCCCATTCCCATATAGGAGAAGACCCGATCTCCAACACCTTCACCCAAACACGGTTCGATGTCACGGGTCCATTTGGGGCACCCTTGTTCGCGTCCACCCCATCCCCCACCCTTACATTTTCCCAACACACCCCCATCTCATCCCCTACTGAAACCCCTCATTTCCCAACCGACCCATACATCCCCATCTCCCATCCATACACCCTTATCGCACCCCCCTACTCCCAAAGACCCCATCGGGAGCCCCATCCCCCTCCTACCTCCCACGTCCCATCCACCTCATCATCCATGCCCCCTACATCCTATATCCCATCCACCTCATCTCACATGCCTTCCACATCACATGGCCCATCCACATCCCAACATACCCCCCTATTTACCCAGGTCATGCCCAACTTTTCCCAGGGTGTGACCAGTAACCCACCATCTTCCATAGCCATACATCCACACCCTCCAAGCACAATCATTCATACCCCCCATACCCGGGTCATGCCCAATTTCACTCAACCCCCTTCGTCCTTGGATGCGCCATCACCCTCCAATCTCACGCCTGAATTCATGCCCTCAATGGAGGACATGAGAATGATGTATGCCCTTGGGCTACCTCTCAGAGTCCTACATTCCAAACCCCACATCTAGGTCTCCAAAACCTCCATACCCCATTCCCCCATGACCATGCCCAACCACCCATCATCCATACCATCCAAGATCCCCCACCTCAATTCCAGGCCTAGGTCCAAGCCTAATAGCCCCAAGCCCACTCATCTCAGGCCCAAACCCACACAAATCTATGGGCCCAAGCCCACTCCCAGACCCAAGCCCACTCATCCCAGGCCCAAGCCCACCAAACCCATCAGACCCAGGCCCAGAATCCTCAAGTCCTATGGGCCCAAGCCCAAACCCATCAGACTTAGGCCCAGGCCCAAAATCCTCCAGGCCCATGGGCCCTAACCCAAACCCATCATACTTAGGCCCAGGCCTAAAACCCTCAAGGTCCATGGGCCCAAGTCCAAACCCATCAGATCCAGGCCCAAAACTCTCAAGGCCCATGGGCTCAAGCCTAAACCCACTAGACTCAGGCCGAAGCCCATCAAACCCAAGCCCAGTTCCAAGCTCCTCGGGGCCCTTGGGCCCAAACCTATCAAACCCAGGCCCAAGGTCCATCACCCCACACCCAATACCAACATGGCCCATCAGCCCAAACCCAACAGGGCCCATTGGCCCAAAATCATGCCAACCCCCACACCCAGGCTCAAGGCCCATCAGCCCAAGCCTTCCAAAACCATTAAGCCCAAATCCATCAAACCCAAGGCTCGTCCGCCCACACTCATCAAGGCCCGTTCACGAACCTCTTACCCCTTCACCAGTACCCTTCATTCACCTATACCCCTTATGCTCCCATCCCGCCTCCAACGGAAAATCTGATCCACTCCATTCCTTAAAATCACGCCTACAGCATCCCGCCACATCGACCACACCCTCATCACCCCCAGAATGTGCACCCAGTTCAGCACATCATTCATCCACAAACCACTCATCCATTCACTCCTTCCCATCCCCTACAAGCCTTGTGGCCCCACCAGGTCATCCAACCCATCACCCCCCAGGTCCAAATAGTGGACCTCGCCCGTCACCTGTACAATGACCAACAGTATGAGGACGATGAGATCCGCAATAGTGGAGGAGCTGTCAAATTCGCCCCCCCAGGCCCATCATCGTCACACCCAGGGCAGAACAAAATCAGGGGAGGCAGTCCCCACTATAGCCTCCAAAGAATCAGAGCAACTGAAAGAATAGATAGACAGAATACAGAAGCAGCTGACAAAGATGGGAGGGCTAGAGCTGCATTCGACAGAGTTTTAAGACTTATGTTTGTTCTCGGATGTCCCCTTACCATAAAAATTTAAGATGCCATCATTCGATAAATATAATGGCACTGGTAACTCCATCGCCCACTTAAAATCTTACTGTGGGGATATGTGCCAGTACGGCGGAGATGAACGACTCCTCATCAAAGTGTTCCAAAAGAGTCTAACGGGCCCAGCACTGAGATGGTTCACGTCCCTAGAACCATCCATGATAAAACTTAAAAAGATCTGACACACTTATTCCAAGAACAGTATGTCTATAACATGGACATAGAGCCAAGGAAGTCGGATCTGGCCCGTTTGAAGTAAAGGCATGATGAAACTTTCAGTGCCTACTTAGGAAGGTCGAGGGCATTGGCCGCCCAGGTGACCCACCAGATTCCTGATGTTGAGCAGATTGAATTGATAACCAAGGGAGCTCTCTCAGTCATCACGAATTTTTTGGTGTATCAGCAACAGTCTAATTTTGCTGATTTGGTCCGAAATGCCAACCATTGCGAAGACGTTGTTAGAGAGGGCAGGTTGGGAAAGTGCGTGGCCAACGGAGCCACTGGGGTTCGAAAGGCTGCCGAACCAAGAATCGAAAGAAGACTAAGGGCAGAGGTACAGAACATCATTTACCCCTAGGCTAATACCAATCTCCCTCGGATACAGCTCCAGGCCACACAACTACCCTCAACCCATTTCGAGCAAGCACCAAGGTCAAACAACGGACCGAGAGCCCCATTTACCCAGGAGCAGATGAGAGCATGATTCGAATGAGTGTTCACGCCGTTAGGACAATCTTTAAGTCTCTTATTGCCTACAAAAGGGTCTGGTCAATTTACTCCAGCCTCGCCCACCACCCAATCCAATCCCGAGAAATTATGACCCGAACTTGAATTGTAACTTCCACCAGGGGCCGGGTCACCCTACAGACAGGTGCTTCCCACTAAAGCATGTGGTTCAAGATCTAATATAGGCAAGAAAAATTGTTCCCCCACCGCTTCCTCAAGGACAAAACCAGAACATCCATCAAGCCCCTCTACCCCCGCACCCAGGACACCCCAGGCCTAACATCCATTGGGTAGAAGAGGAAGAAGAAGAGTTTGACCCTCGGATTACATCAGTAATCAAGAAGAGTTCTCATTTCCAAGGATGAATAAGGGCAAACCATTTGTGGGGGTGATCGAGCCGCTGTACTTAGCCAATTACTTCCCCACCCCAGCATACCAGGAGTAGCCCTTAGATTTAGGACAGTATTTTTCCACTCCCGCTCCCGCCTATCAAATCCAAACGGGCACAACCCCGCCGTAATCATACGCATATCCGTCCCACTCCTAATTTACCCCATAGTACACCCCACCTCCCAATCACCCCATCCCCTACACTATCCCACCATCAGCCACTCATATGCCCCTCCGTCACACCCAAATCCCCCCACGCCATACATAACCCCACCATCCCCATACTACCCTACCCCATACACATGTCCAAATCTCTCACCCAATACACCACTATGTAATCCCCAAATTATTCCATCCCGTATACACCCCCGAATCCCACCACCCAGTATACTACCCCGCCATCCCCAAATCATCTTGCCCAATACACAACTCCACCATCCCCAAATCACCCCGTTCCATGCACAACTCCATCATCCCCAATATACCCCATTTCATCCAAGAACCCACCATACCACCCCATATACAAACCCTTCATATCCATACCCTCCTACTCCATCCACTACCCCGTCATATCCCAATCACCCCGCTCCATGCACAACTCCATCATCCCCAATTTACCCTATTTTATCCACAAACCCATCATTGCCCCACCATGCCACCCCATATACAAACCCTTCATATCCTTATCACTCCGCTCCACCCGCGCCTCCGACGTCTCCCAGTCATTCCATCCCAGCCATACCCCCACCATCCCTATGCTATTTCGCCCCCGATCTAACTCCACCCCCACCCAAACAAACAACCCCTCACCCACTCCCCTTATCACCCGCTCTCAATCACCACTGGTCTTACCACGCCTAGGTAGTACCTGTACAAGCCCCCTCCACACCCACAAATTCAACCTCGCCAATTCCCGCCACTACCATTTCGCCCCCTATTGGAGTCAACCTGGTCGGACCCGAGAATCCGACATACCCAGCCCAATCATCCCCAGAATCACCATGCACTCCCTTCCTCATCCCGAAACCTACCTATGACCCGCATCAAGTA
This sequence comes from Chloranthus sessilifolius, assembly GCA_021018995.1. NCBI lineage: Eukaryota > Viridiplantae > Streptophyta > Magnoliopsida > Chloranthales > Chloranthaceae > Chloranthus > Chloranthus sessilifolius. Next base: position 50,614,332 of record CM037596.1, read on the forward strand.
CCGTTAAGCTATGAACAGACGGGCATGAATGCTAATTGCAATAGAAAGGAGACTGTTGAATTTATTACCCAATCTGACAGGATTTCTATACAGCCAGAAGCATCGGGGACCGTCAGAGGAGAAGAGAAAAAGAAAGAGCAGGCCGCAGGGAACCCCTTTGAGAAAATGGCCAGAGAGCACGTGTTGGAGACACAGCTCAAGAGAACACCCCCACATATTATTATGTGAGATTTTTTAATCACATCCTCGCTCCACTTTTAAGCCTTAATGGGAGCACTCAAAGACGCACATGTTTTCGCCCACGTAACCCCAGATGAGGTGGGAGAAATAATCGGGCAAGTATTGGCCCCAAATGCCATCTCATTTACTGATGCGGATTTGTTGCTCGAGGGGAACAACCACTCTACACCAAAAATAGGGAACCTGGTGGTGCCATTGGTCTTAATAGACAATGGGTCGGCATTGAACATAAGCCCTCTAAGGACGGCAATCAAAATCGGTGCGAACCCCAACACCTTCCGGCCATCCAAAACAAGCGCCAGGGGATTCGACAATACCAGGAGAGAAAGTATAGGAGAAGTAGACCTTGACCTGATCATCTGGCCGCAAACCTTCACCGTCCCGTTTGAGGTGATGGACATCAAGTCTACGTTCAATCTACTATTGGGCTGGCCGTGGCTACATGAGCTCAGGGCAATACCATCAACTCTACACCAAAAACTTTGATTCATCTCAGGAGGAAGAATCGTCACCATCGTAGGTGAGAGCAGAGAAGATAGGGAGCGGAGCACTCTGCATATTGAGAATCTGAAAGTGCTTAACATGCCGCATATAGCAGATGACACCGATCTCCATCGATTTGAGTATGACTTTTCAGTCGTTACCCATGAGTCGCCTGAAAAAACCCCTATCAAAACTAGGGTAGGAATGGATGCAGTTGTGTTCATGCTCCACAAATGGGGCCACCAAAAAGGGAAAGGGCTGGGCCCACGCCTTCAAGGAAGAAGAGACCCTGTCAGGGCTAAGGGGCAGCAAACCAAATTTGGCTTGGGCTATAGGCCCATCGAAGAAGAAATCAGAGAGGCCAAAGAAAGGATAAGAGTCGCAGTAGCCGCCAGGGCCGAAGGAATCAACTTGGAAGAAGAAACTCCTGCCTGAGCCCACATCCGTCAAACCTTTGTGATCGTCGGGGTGGTGAAGATTGATCTGAATGGGGAGACAAGGGTAACCCCACACAAGCCTGTTTTCGCTCATCCTACCAACCCTTACATCACCCCCCCAGACCTCGAGGTGGATTTAGTCGCCCTCTCCTTATTTGAGGAGGAAGTCCCCCGGTCCACCCGTCACTCTAGCACCAGCCACTTTGGGCCCACCCTAACCATAGAGGACAGGGTCCCAGAGGATCCCTCCATAAACATGCTAAGGGAGGAACTGCAAAAGCCTACCGATGCCGCTTCCAACCAAAGAGGTAAAGGCCAAGCCTCGCAGGTAAGTAACTAGGCATCTTTGCCCCAACTTCTGAGAGCCGCCAAAGGCCATGAATACGGCACCAGCTCTCTAAAAAAAAAAATAACCTGTAAAAAGTGAGGTTAGCCTCTGGGGCACTCTACCCTGTATATATAGAGATCAACCTCACCAGGGACTAACCTCCAAAAAATTATAAAAAACCATAAAAATAGAAAAAATGCAAATTCCAAAAAAATTGTCCTTTAAAATTCTCAATAAAATTAAAAATGATGTCGTGATACCCGTCCCACGTGAAGCCGACCCCTTTCCTGTAGAAATACAAGAAGAGGTAGGAGTCACGAGTCTGGACGAGGAAGGACAAATCGATGAGCTCTCCAATGAGCTCCTCAAACAATTTGCCAATTTTGAGCATGGCCCGACCCCAATCATCGAAGAGACAGAGGACGTCAATTTGGGCACCAAGGAGGCTCCTAGAATCACCAAAATCGAAACATCGCTATCCCCTGCGGAGAGAAAGAGTATGATAGACTTCCTTCAGTCATATCAAGACGTCTTCGCATGGTCGTATGAAGACATGCCTGGTTTGGATACCGATCTGGTTGAGCATGAGCTGCCACTCTACCCTGATATTAAGTAGGTTATACAGAAGCTGAGACACCTCAGACCTAAATGGATGTTGAAGGTGAAGGACGAGGTCATTAAGCAGTATGATGCAGGGTTTCTCATGATATCTAAGTACCCGCAGTGGCTGGCCAATATCGTCCCCGTACCAAAGAAGGATGGGAAGGTTCGAATGTGCATTGATTTCTGAAATCTCAATAAGGTGAGCCCTAAGGATGACTTTCCATTACCCCACATCGATATCTTGGTCGATAACACTACTAAGCACGGAATGCTCTCTTTCATGGATGGATTCTCCGGCTATAATCAGATTAAGATGGAAGAGGCTGACCGAGAAAAGACTGCATTCATCATTCCCTGGGGTACCTTCTACTACAAGGTGATGCCATTCGGACTCAAGAATGTTGGGGCAACCTACCAGAGAGCAATGACGGCCCTATTCCACGACATGATGCACCGAGAGATCAAAGTATATGTCGACGACATGATTGCTAAATCACCAGAAAGGGATGACCACTTGGTAAACCTTCAAAAGCTATTCAAGCAGTTGAGAAAGTACAGGTTGTGGTTGAATCCCCAAAAGTACGCATTCGGCGCTATGTCAGGAATATTGTTAGGCTTTATTGTCAGTAGGAGAGGGATCGAGGTCGATCCGACCAAGATCAAGGCCATCACTGAAATGCCGTCGCCGTCTATGGAGAAGGAGGTCAGAGGCTTTTTAGGTAGAATCCAGTACATCAGTCGGTTCATTGTATAGTTAACTCCGATATGCGCATCGATCTTCAAACTATTAAGAAAGGATTCACCAGTTGAGTGGAATGATGACTGCCAAGCTGCATTTAACAAGATTAAGGGTTACCTCCTAAATCCTCAGTATTGGTACCACCTGTATCGGGTAGACCCCTGATAATGTACCTATCCACGACAGAGTTTTCCATGGGCTGTGTGTTAGGACAACATGATGAGACAGGAAGAAAAGAGTAGGCCATCTACTACCTGAGCAAGAAGTTCACTGATTATGAGACGCGTTATTCTCATCTGGAGAAGGCATGCTTAGCGCTTGTTTGGGCTACTTAAAGACTTCGACACTACCTGTTATCCCAAGCCATTCTACTTTTAGCACGGATGGATCCGTTGAAGTACCTATTCGAGAAACCTGCCCTCACTGGCCGAACTACACGATGCCAACTTTTATTATCTGAATTTGACATCACGTACGTCACTCAGAAATCGATCAAGGGGCAGGCGCTCGCTAATCATCTTGCTGAGAACCCTCTGCCTGACTACGAGCCTCTCAAGACTGAATTCCCTGATGAGGACATCCTGTTCATGACAAAAGAGGATACGATGGAAACAGAGGAATCCTGAGTAATGCACATTGACGGGGCATCACATGTCGAGGGCCAAGGAGTTAGCGCCATCCTAATTTCACCAAAAGGATCCCATGTACCGGTCTCTATCAAACTCAACTTTCCCTGTACTAACAATATGGCTGAGTACGAAGCTTGCGCCGCTGGTCTACAGGCAGCTCTCGATCTGAATGTAACTCACCTTTGAGTATTTGGTGATTCATAGTTAATCATATGCCAGACGAATGGTGACTGAAAGACGAAAGATGAGAAACTGATCCCCTATCATGAACACCTCGAGGATCTGATAGTTCGCTTCCGAGATGTGACTTTCTCATATGTTCCCAAGATAAGGAATTGCTTTGGTAATGCATTAGCAACTTTGGTGTCAATGATTGAAATCCCCTATGGTGTTGCGATGAAGCCGATCATGATCAAGCAGAGGAATGAGTCGGCCTTCTGCCTCCAGATTGAGGAACCTACAAAGCCTGATGATGAGCCACCTTGGTTCTCAGATATCAAGAATTTCCTCGAGACCCTAACTTTCCCAGAAGGTACATCCAAGACGGATCGACGAACCATTCAACGTTTAGCGGCAGGATACGTCATTTGCAGGGAATGCCTCTACAAGCGATCATATAATAACATCTTACTCAAGTGCCTCACTAAAACTGAAGCGGTCAATATTATGAAAGAAATCCATGAGGGAGTATGCGGAGCCCACGTCAGCGGTCACATGCTCGCTAAGAAAATCCTACGGCAGGGATACTTTTGGACCACCATGGAATCGGATTGCTGTAAACATCTTCAAAAATGCTACAAGTGTCAAGAACACTCCAGTCTAATACACGCTCTTGCCATTGATCTTCACTGCATGACCACTCCTTGACCATTTGCCACCTGAGGCCTTGACGTTGTCAGAATGATTAATCTGAAGGCATCAAATGGACATCAGTTCATCCTTGTCGCCATTGAATACTTCTCCAAGTGGGTAGAAGCAGTGTCATATGCCAACATCACAGCCAGTCACATTGAGAAGTTCATCAAAAACAACATCATTTGCAGATTCAGCGTGCCCAAGGATATCATCACTGATAATGGCACTAATTTCGCTAATAGGCGCATCCAAGCCTTGTGTGAGCAGTTTCGGATCAAGCATCATCGATCATCCCCATATAGGCCTCAGACGAACGGAGCTATAGAGGCGGCCAAGAAAACTCTAGTTCGCATTCTTGAGAAGATGGTAGTCACTTACAAAGATTGGAGCAAGTAGTTACCCTTCGCGCTTTGGGCCTATAGAATGTCTATCCGTACTGCTACAGGGGCAACCCCATTCTCCCTTGTGTATGGAACCGAGGCCATCCTCCCGATAGAGGTTGAAGTGCCCTCACTCTGAATCCTCATAGAATCAGGCTTACCCGAAGCAGAAGGAGAGAGATCCTGCTTTGAACAATTAAACTTTTTGGACGAGAAGAGACTCCTAGCCTTGTGTCACACTCAAGTTTACCAGGGGAGAATCACACACGCTTACAATAAACATGTCTACGGTCGAGATCTAAAGGTAGGAGACACTGTGCTGAAGAAGATCTTCCCATCCCTCCATGCTGATCCAAGAGGAAAGTTTAAGCCGAACTGGGAAGGACCATACGTCATTCGAGAGGTGTTGTCGAGATATGCCATCCGCCTCACCACCATGGACGGAGATCATCTTCCTGAGCCCATCAACGCTGGATACGTCCGACTGTTCTACTCATAGACTATCGTGATAAGGTAAGTATTGATGAAACAGATACGTGACTTCTTAAGAATCATTCAAAAGAGGCCATCATTCCAAGCACAGTAGCCCAAAAACATCCCTAAAAATGATGATATCCTTTGCTACCCCATTTGAGCTTGGGCCTTTCTTTCAATAAATCCATTCCCCTAAAAAAAATATACGTGTATATATACCAAAAAAAAAAAGAAAGAGAGAGGAAAGATACATGATTATAGAGTTACTATCAAATCCAAAAAAATCAAAAAAGCAAAACCTCAAAAAGAGATTGTCTTAAATGGAGGAAAAAGAATAACAAAAATGTGTGTGTAGAAGAATCATGGGGCATGTACAGTAAAAACCCCCAAGGAAGAAAGTATGTTAAGAAAATTGAAGCCGCATCAAGGAAACCCTTTTAACCCAGCATACCTTCAAATTCTAACCCTACCCATGGCCAAGCTACACCCTGAAGGAAGCCCTCTTTGTAGGTTCCCAAGCAGTCATATTATCTGTTAAGTTAACATGAGCCGAGTCGTGAGACGACACCAGAACTTCATCCAATCGGTTATGACGGAATCAATGTCCATGTCATGACTTTCTGGTTATAAAAAAAGAAAAGGAAAGATAAGATAAAAAAAAAAAAAAAAGAAATAGAAAAAAATTAATTTGAGTTCAAAGCAAGGTGGACGTGGTGAAAACCCGCAAGGGCACCGCGGGTAAAAACAGCGAACTCACGCGGACCAGGTGAAAACCTGAAAAGGCACCTGGGGTAAGAGAGCGAACCCATGGACGTGGTGAAAACTCGAAAGGGCGCTACTGGTAAAAACAGGGATGACAGGCATGGCAAAAACCCATCTTGGGCAGTGTGAGCAAAAATGTCAAGAAAAGAGAGATTAGGAGAAGATTTGTTCTGGCTCGCCTATTTCAGCCTGGACCCATTGAGCCTCTTCTCCCCTTTGGTGGGCCGCTCATGTTAAAAATTGGATCGGATCTCGATTGGGTATGTCGTCTCTACCGCTTCGTTTGAAACATGACCAAAGGTAAACGTAGAAGACCAATCAATCTCGGGGAAGCTGACCTATCCAGTTGGCCTTGTAAATACTGATATCACAAAAAAGGAGAAGGAGAAAAGGAGAAATTTTCAAAAAAGATAATAGATTTTCCTTTTCCATAAAAAGCCTCACACTGTGTAGAAGAAAATTTTAAAAAAGATAATAGATTTTCCTTTTCCATAAAAAGCCTCACACTGTGTAGGAGAAAATTTCAAAAAAGATAATAGATTTTTCTTTTTCATAAAAAGCCTCACACTGTGTAGGAGAAAATTTCAAAAAGATAATAGATCTTCCTTTTCCATAAAAATTCTCACATTGTGTAGGAAAAATTTTTTAAAAAGATAATAGATCTTCCTTTTCCATAAAGAGCCTCACACTGTGTAGGAGAAAATTTCAAAAAAGATAATAGATTTTCCTTTTCCATAAAAAGCCTCACACTGTGTAGGAGAAAATTTTTAAAAAGATAATAGATTTTTCTTTTCCATAAAAAACCTTACGTTGCGAGACGTATGGAAGAAAATTCAAACACCAAAAAATATATGTATATATATAGTAGATTTCATTTCTTTTCTTACCAGCATCACGTATGAAGTGTCGTGTCCCAAAAAGATTACAACACGACACAGTTTCTATCTTCTACCTTCTTTACAAGTATATAAAAAAAAAAAAAAACACACAAAAAAAAAGAAACAACCCAAAAAAGGAAAGAGATCTCTGTTAAGGGGCATCAGCCCCCCCTCTGTGTATATGATCTATGGTATGTGCAGGAACAAGTTAGGGGCAGGAACCACGCTTCAAAGCATTGATCTCTGTAAGAAGAGAGTCCTCACGGGCATTTTGATCAGTCAATCACTTACCATGAAGACTCTTCTGCCGCCTTCGCGAAGTGTCAGCTGCACTGTGAGACTCAGTCAAAAGCCCAGTCAATCGAAGAACCTCACTCTCGGCCGTAGCAGCTCTCACCTCCGCCATCTCAGCTCTGGCCCTTTCCTTCCCCAAAGCCTCAGTCAAAGCCAACTTCTCTATAGAAAGAGACTCAATCCTAGTTCGGAGCATCGTTTCCTTGTATGGCCAGGGTCCCGTTTCTATCGCATCTACCAAAATCGGGTTAGGGATAGGTAAGCCCTCAGATGCCAGCCAAACCTCGTAATAAAAAGAGAGGACGCCCCCATAAACTAAGCTGCACATGTGCGCCGATTGGCGAGTCTCCCAGAGGGCTGCTATGCGGTCTAGGTCACTAAGAGAACCCCGAGAGAATATCAGAGAACACAAGGGCGGCCTCACAGTGCATGGCACGTGTTGGGTATATCCGAATTGATGGAGCACCCGAGATGGGAAATAGTAGGTACTACCAGTCAACCCCAAAAGCATGATGCCCTCACAATCCCGAGAGCGGACAATCGAAAAGGTGCCATCCATCTAGGGAAGTTGCCAGATCAACTCCGCGTCAGATAGCCACCGGTTCAGTTCCTCGATGCTCCCGTGGGGCAGTCTCGAGCACCGAGTCAGAGAGCCCCGAGCCACATCCCCTCTTACCAAGAAAAATCTCGGCACGGGCCCCATGATAGTCAAATGCTCTCCTAGCCAAATCTGAATAAGGAGTGGACTCCCTCTAAGGATCCCGACCCGGCCCGAGGTCAAGGCATCCAGGCCCCGATACATCTCAGCCAGGACTAGGTGCACCAGTGAACGACCTCCCTCCAATTCAGTCAAGACATCGCATAATCCGAGGGAAAATGTCTCACCCCCAGTAAAGAAGAGAACTTCTAACAGCAAATAAAGGGCAAAGGCCTTTACATTGAAAGAATCTTGGATAGGCAACTTTCGGAGACTCGAGTCGCCAAAAAGTTCTCTCAAGAATTTCACTGAGCACCTGGTGGGCCCTCCGAAGAAACCATTCTCGTACTCACCCCTTTTCAAACCAAGAACCGCATGGACCGCCTTCGCATACCCTGGTCTGGGCACCACTTTGGCAAGTCCCCGATGCATCCTCAAGCCAGTAATAAAGGCTAGCTCTACCAAGGTTGGGGTAAGCTCCCTAGACCCAAATCTGAAGACGTGGGCCCTATGGTCCCACGACGCCAAAGCCGCTTGCAAGAGATTGGGCAACAGAGGAATAGCAAGGAGGGAGGAAAGGCGGGATAACCCGAGGCGATCCAGAACAGCGAGCTCACCCTCGGCCAAGCTATCACACCATTTCTGCAAAAAATTGGGCCCCAGGTCCAAACAGGGAAGTATATTAGCCCTAGCCTCCGGATGAGAATTTGGGCCTTTCTTGGGAAGCGAGTCCATGGACATACAAAGTTGGCCTTTACGGAAATCAGCCAATGTAGGGCGACATACCCGCTCGAAAAAGAGGAGAGAGAAAAGAGAAAAAAAAAGGGGGGGGGCAAAAAGGCCAAGCCCGGGTGAAAAGTGAGCCAAAGAGGGCCAGGTTCGAGTTATAAAGAACCCGTCGGGCCCAGTTATATGAGGCGTATATAATATATACGCCAGGGCAACATGTCAGATAATTTGCCAGGCGTAAATATTATATACGCGAAGGCAAAATTTCAAAATTTTTGCCAGGCGTATATAATATATACGCCCAGTTAAAAATGCAGGGAAAGGTGGCTCCCCTCACATTAGTTCATTCTTTTTTACTTCCCCAAAAAGAGGAATGGATTTCGCTTAGCCTACTTTTATATCTCGGGACAGCCCATAGGCGGGCACGCTCACACACTCATGGGAAACCCTCGAATGACGCCATATCCATGGGTCATATATGGAGAATCACATACGGGCTCAACCCCATCATTGGAGGGGCTCTGGTCCACTTCATGTCAAGAAAAAAAGAAACCATAAAAGCAGAGAGATAACCAAATGAAGCATTCATATAAACCATGAAAATCATAAAACCATCCATCCAAAAAATTGTTGCTTAAAAAAAAAAAAATTATTACATATCCCCCAATAAATTAAAGTCTAAACTGTTTCACTCTTTCAAATTTTCAGAAAATAAACTAGTCCTGGGCAGCCCCCTTTGATTTCTTCTGGCGACGGGTCACGCTCTGAAAAGTACGGGTCTCCCCCACCCGAGTCCACGCCTGAGAGATGCGGCCGAGTAGAGAACGCGACTCCTTTTCACGAGCACGCTGCATAAGCACACCAAAGGCCGTCAGGTAGGGAAACAAGTAGAATGTAAATAAGAAGATGATTAGGTGCGGTCAGTATTCACTCACCACCTTAGCCTCCCTAAGCCCGACAATGTTGCGGTAGTATTCGGCTTGGTTCATGACCGACTCATAATCCTTCACAACAAAAAAGAGAGAGAGAGAGAGAGGTATCAATCACACAGGTCATTGGCATGATCTAAGAAGACAGAAGAGCATGGTAACAAGGGAGAGATTACCTAAGGGATCAGTTCAGGGGGTGGAATCTGAATAGCTTCAACAGATATGCGTGCCTTCTCAGCCACATCGGCACACATACGCGACAAAAAGGCATCATCCAAGCGCTTAAAAGTCCCCTGGACCTCAATTGGCGAACTGTCGGAAGCACCAGCACCGGAAGGGTCGGAAGGTCCAGCATCGGTAGCCTCATCAGGAGCAGCTGCCTCATCCCCCTCATCTGAATCGTCACCCTATCCAAACTACAGAGAGAGAAAGTTTTTGTTCAAATAGCAGGGCAATCAAGGCAATCACAGGAAGGCTGCTAAATAAAAAGAGGAAAGAACATTACCTGAGACCGCGGACCACCAAAAGCCAAAAAGTTAGCACCGGGCACGAATGGGGGCAGCAGAGAACGATAGAGCAGAGAATCATACCACATCTGATATCCCCTGGGAAAGAGAAGGTCATCAATGGGGACCCCGTGGTGGAGAAAGCAAGCGGTAAGCACTTCGGTAGAACCTTCAGGAGCCAATACATCAGCAGGAGGAGCTTGGGGCATAGCGAAGAGAGGACGATACTGATGAACCACCCTCTCTCCTAGGTAATAGGCCCTAGCCCAGGACCCGTAGAAGAAAATTATGCGTCGATCTAACAAAAAGCGAGAAGGGCCCACTGCAGCCAGGTTCCAGAAGGGAGATCCGACGTAGGGATCAAGGATGACCTGCTCAACAAAAAGGAGGAGAGATATATACATTTGGACAGAACCCACAGCACAAAAGTGCTATAAAATTTGTAAAGAGAGAAATTGTTATACCTACTTAGGGATCAACAGATCAAACTGGGAGCGCAGCCCTAACTCCAGGTGCTTCATACCCACGTCTCGACGGCGGTTCGCGTGCCAATTGCTCATAAGGGGGAACGTAGGAACTTTGGAAAGAAGCAGAGGGCGACCAGGTTGGAAATGCAGATACCCCTAAACCTAAGAAAGCAAGCAGATAAAAACAGATATGCCATAAAAAAGGAAAAGTCAGACAAACTAAGACCAAAGGATAAAATAACTCAAGTACAGGCCAAAAGCCCACAACAGAGTTGGACTCCCTAAGTACGGCTCGTACCAAGCTAGACATAAGTACCGCATAACCAGCACTGCCCCAATTAAACCGATGCACAGTGTCCCAGTTCACCATAAGACTGAGAAGGGACAATGAGACCCGCCCTCCGCTGGTATTTGAAAGGAGAGTCTTGCCCAAGAGGAACAACAGAGAAATACGGGCTAGCATCAGTGCACGCTCTGGCTCGAGATAAATGATCGCATCAGGCTGGCCCAGATCCACTAACTCATGGGGCTCAAACAGACCAACCAGCCAAGATAACTTGACTTCGGAACCACGAACGTTCCCGGAGGTTGGGTAGGCCCCTATCAGCCGAGTCACCTCCTCCCTATCAGGTGTGCGGGTAGGTGTCACTGGCACCCCTCCAATGCGAACCCTAGTAATCATGGACCAGTCTGCGGGTGTAAGGGTCATCTCAACCATGGCCATATGAAACGTCATGGTCTCAGGGTGAAAGCACTCTATCAGAGCCTTCAGATAGGCCGTGTCAGCCCTCACGGCAGGGCATGAAATAAAATCTCCAAAACTAGCTCGAGCAAGCAAGTCCTTCACCACCTGGGGAAGATAGAGCACGAGGCGCTGGAGATCGAACCAGCCACCCTAGAACATGATGTGTGGTAAACGCTGTAAACAAAAGGGATCTGTCAAATAGGAGCAAAATGGTATGATAAAGCCATCAAAAATAAAAAGAAAAAAGGGCTCATCTGTTTACCTGGCTTGCGATCCCGAAGTTGGAGATGTGGATGTGCTGACAATGGAGCAGGCCAATGCGGGCGGCTTCACCTTGCATTTCATACTAGGGTTGAGAGGAGCACTGTGAAACGATAAACTTCTCCCCATGAGAACCATAGGCCATCTCTGTCCCCTCCTGTGGATAATGCCCTTCATCGCCAGACATCTGAAAATATGGAACACATGGGTATAAGAAAGGGCTGCTAAAAAACAAAAGAGAGAAAGAGAAAAATAACAAAAAATACAAAAAAAAAGAAAAAAAATGCACTAATCCATCATAAAAAAAATAAAACAAATAAACAAATAAGACAAAAAAATAAGAACAAAAATGATGATGGATGATGAACGGTGATGATATAGTACTAAAAAATATATATATAATAATAATAATATGATGAATGATGAATGATGATATAATAAAAAAAAGGAAAAATGATGATGATGGATAAAAAAAGAAGAGAGGAGCATGGGCATAAGGAATCACATATACTTGAAAAAAAATGCATTAATTTTTCACCACAAAAAAGGAAGAACAAAAAAAAATAATATCAAAATTCGAAAGAAGGATGAAAGAGAGGTTGATGATTACCTTCAATGGGGGAAGAAATAGATCCAAAAATCGGCGGAGAATGAACATTTTTTTGATCCGCACACACGACTCCCGGTGATAGAACTCAAGCAAGATCAAATGCAAAAACCCTGGGGGGTTGTCCCGGACTTGAGAAGGGAGGAGGGAAGAAGATAGAATTTGAAAGAGGGCCCCTTTTGTGCTCAGGCTCGGGCAGTTTTAAAACTACCAGAATTTGGTCAGGCGTATATAATATATACGCCCGACCATTTTTTCCGTAGATTTAGCAGGCGTATATAATATATACGCCCGGCCATTTTTTTTGAAGATTTGCCAGGTGTATATATTATCTACGCCCAGCCAATTTTGGCTTTGAGACCCGATAGGCCCTCTCTTTGCTCTACGATCAAGGCCCGGTCCCTCTTAGAAGCCCACGTATCACCGGGCAATGGTGCACGCATCCCCAAATGGCCCCTCGAGCTCCCTTCAATTGGCCCAAAGGGACCATGCCACAGTAAACGAATCTAGATCTGTAAGCATCTGCCGAGTGCTCCCATAAAATCATAAAATCATAAAATCATAAAAATAAAAAAAAGCATGACACTAGTTCTCAAAAGAGCGTCGCAACGCCTGTTTGCCCCACTCTGAGAGCCGTGTTAAATCAATTCAGAATGATCAGGTTCACCCAAAAATTCTCAAACCCTGATTTATATAGGGATACCTCATGCCTGATCCGGTAGGCAAAATACTGGCCACGTTTACCCCCGGTCATTAGGAAACCGCTCCTAAACCCACTTCCCTAAACAAGATAGCGGGGTCTAATTTATTTAAAGGACCAAGACCACGCATCCCCAAGACTCAAGACCTAATCCGGCAGGCAAACCAAGGATCTATCACCAGAATACGCACGTCCTTGAGGTGTATCAACATGGCAAGTTGGTCTACCTAAGGATACATGCAAAAGCAAAAAAATAAATAAATAAATAAAAATAAAAATAAAAATGGTTTGAGCATGCTCAAAGTCTTGAAACTGACATGTGAAAAATGGTTTGAGCATGCTCAAAGTCTTGAGTAGGTTGACCCCACCTTCCAAGCTTTGGCTCTGAGCATCCACCTTCGGATCTATGTTGACCAAGAGTGTACTCGACTTCGGACCATTCGAAAAGTCTATTGTCAGTCGAAACTGACCCGTCCAAAAATGAAATTACAACCAACCAAACTATGTGCAAGCATACAAACCAAAGGGCTCATTCCCTTTTATTTCCTTTTACACAAGCTTAAAACCTGTATAGGCCCGGTGTCCCTATTGAATGTACGTACTTGAGTCTGGGTATCCGCAGGATGGTCGTTTGTCCTCGTAAATTATACCTTAGGGTCGAGGCTTCCGTCCACGCCTATTTGCCGTTTATCACCCCTGATGGGTGTCTGTCTGTGCATAGTTAGTAAGATGTGATTTCATTGAGGATGGAGGATAGAATTGACCATATCTTTCGATGGATGTTTGGTCCTAGCCCGATCTTTTTAGCTTTGTCTCAAGTTAAGGCACTCCGGTTCGTATGAATCAGGAGCACCTCACCACCGAAACGTGCAAATCCCCAAGGTGTACCTATCCCCAGCAGAGCGCACGCACTCTCAAAGCGTATCAACTAGCATTTGATCCACTTAAAGAGTTGTGTAAGAATAAAATTAACAGAGGTCCTTGAGCTTTGTTTAGGGGCCTCGAAACAAAAATTCAAAAAAAACACACAAAAATTCACTTTGAAAATGGGCATGCATTCCCAAGAAGTGTCGCGACATCAATATTCGCTACACTCGGGTAAATCATGCTAAAACAACCTCGAGGTTGATGGGTTCACCCAAAGACTCCGAGCCTTACCTAGGTAAGGGCACCCGTGGCCAATCCAATGGAGCTGTCAATACCCCATAGGATTGGACACAATTTAAGCCTTCACTTTGTGTACTTCGCGTTGACCCCGAAGCATAGATCTATCACCCCGTTTCATGGAGCAGTCTGGTTCAGATTAGTACTCAACATCATAAATCTATAATTTCCCTCAGGAAGTGGATGATATCTCGGCTAGCGGGCTTACACTTTCTGTGATCATCGCAGTTATGCCCAGTAATGTCGCAATGCGCTTGGGGATTGTTAGCTTTGAGGTACATACGATATCCTGAAATGAGAGGGCTTACGTACACTCACCATCATCATGGATGTTTGAGAATTGAATTAAACCAGGCGGACCCATCACATGTGCCTTGGACCTCTCCGGATGTCTCTGGTCTTTGGCGTCCGATCATTAGTGATCGAATACCAAAGAGGGGCATCTGTAGACACCCAAATTTGGCCCAAGGCCCGATCAGTCTGTACTCCGAGAGAGATGTACCCCTGCACTTCTTATGGCACCCTTGAACCCTTAGGAACTAACCCAGACCTTTAGGAATCACCCTGAACCCATTAGAACCATTCCCTTAACCTTTAGAGATCACCCCTAAAACCCTAGGATCCCTTCCTAGACCCAACTTAAACCCTTTTGAGTAATTGATGGGAGGAGAGCTACAAAATTTTACATAGACTATTGCTGAGGAAGAGCCCCATACCATTGGAAGGAGGACTTCTCTAGCTTTCCAGCAAGCCAAAGATCACCCAATTTGGAGTTGTGGTTCAAACGTTATGGCCGATTGAAGTTTCACATAAAATCATAACTTTTGCTCAGGCGTATGTATTAGATACGCCCAGCAAATTTGGCCCCATTTTGGTCAGGCGTATATATTATATAAGCCTGGAATTTTTGGGCCAAATATGGTCAGACGTATATAATACATACTCCCAGCATAGGTAGGGCCCACCACGGACATTCACCTTCTCATATCTCCTCTGGTTTTCATGAAAATCATTGTACATAAATTGGGCGTATGTAATACATACGGCCAGCTTAGCTACAATAACTGTCATCAAATGCTCGAATTTCCTCCATTTGGTTTAACCTTTTGACCATCCCCTTGGTTGAGGTGGGTGTTTTAAGGTTGGTTGCACCCCCTTTGAGCTTATTGGCAACCCTTAAGTCACCCATGGTCTCACCCCATCATCTGCCATTGAAACCAGTTTCCCAAACCCCTAGGACCTTAAAAAACTAGAAAACCTTAGATGGAGGATTACCTAATTGCTAAACCAATTAGCTCTTAAGTAACCCTCTAACCCACCTCTTCTCTATAAATAGAGAGGCCCCCCACTTCCCAAAGGGTTGAAAAATTAAGGTTGAAAGTTAAGCTTAAGAGAGAGAGCCGTAGTGAGAGAAAAATATATATTATTTTGCATTCTTCAACCAGAATTCTAGCATGCTTAGTTCACCCCTTTCAACCCATTTCAACCATTAGATCACCCCTTTTTTAGTCAAGCTTAGTCCCAAGCTTCATCCTACACATCCTATCTACTGAATCCTAGCATTAGAACCTATTGCCCTACTATTTAAGCCATATAAAGCCATCGGAGGCACGCCAAAGCAAAGGTCTTCCACGGTGAAACAAGGGCCCGTGAGCTCCGGCTCACCCCTCTCTTCCTCTACCTTCTTGGTGTCTCCTCCGTCCAAGGATTCAAGATGTTACGCTGCCAAAATTTCGTTTGGCTCAAAGCTTGATAGGACCGTATTGCCTTCGGGCAAGGGGAAGCTTCACCCACTTATTTTTATTTTGGCCATAGATAGAGACCGCTACGTGCGGGTTGATCGGGTGCCTAAACCCTTCCCGATCGATAACCGAAGCCCCTACCCTAGAGCCTTTAGCAAGGATCGATAAATCAGAGTCATATTTAGCACTTCGGTGCTGAAAATATTGATTTAAAGGTTTCCTGGGTCACCAAAAGCTTCAAGTGGCGACTCTACATTTTATTCCATCGCGTGTGCATCGCCGCGATGGGTTCGAGAGAATCCATGGTTGCACAGGGATCTTTCCTTCTCAGCTTCAGGCAGATGGGATTCCAAAAGGATACGGGTACTTCGACCTCAACTGGTAGCACAGCCTCGGTTCCATACACAAAGGAGAATGGTATTGCCCCTGTAGCAGTATGGATAGACGTTCTATAGGCCCAAAGCGTGAAGGGTAACTGCTCACTCCATCTTTGTAAGTGACTACCATCTTCTCCAGAATGCAGATCAGAGTTTTGTTGGCTGCTTCTACAGCTCCGTTCGTCTTAGGCCTGTATGGGGATGAGCGATGATGCTTGATCTTAAACCGCTCACACAAGGCCTGGATGCGCCTATTAGAGAAATTAGTGCTATTATTAGTGATGACATCCTTGGGCACACCGACTCTGCAAATGATGTTGTTCTTGATGAACTTCTCGACATGACTGGCCTTAATGCTCATATAGGTGGCTGCTTTTACCCACTTCGTGAAGAACTCCACTGCGACGAGGATGAACTGATGTCCGGGGAAGCCTTAGGATTGATCTTGTCGATGACGTCGAGACCCCAGGTGGCGAACGGCCAAGGAGTGGTCATGCTGTGTAAATCAATGACCAGAGCATGTATTAGACTAGAGTGTTCTGGGCACTTGTAGCATTTCTGAACATGTTTGTAGCAATCAGTCTCTAAAGTGGTCCAAAAGTATCCTTGCCTTAGGATTTTCTTAGCGAGCATGTGTCCACTGACTGTGCCCCGCAAGCTCCTTCATGGATCTCCTTCATGATCCCAACCGCTTCTCTGTTGGTTAGGCATCGGAGCAGAACATTGTTGTGAGACCGTCTGTACAAGAGATCGCCGCAGATGACATAGTTCATTGCCAATCGCTGGATGGTGCATCTGTCTACCTTCGATGTTCCTTCTGAGATAGTTTGGGTCTCGAGGAAATTATTGATGCCTGAGAACCAAGGTGGCTCATCATCTAACTCGGTAGATCCCTCGATCAGGTGACAGAATGCCGGTTTGTCCCTCTGCTCTATCATGATCGACTTCATCTCAACCCCGTATAGAATCTCAACCATAGAGGCCAGGGTAGCCAGGGCATCAACAAACCGATCTCTTGTTTGTGGCACATAGGAGAGGTGACTTCCTCAAAGCAGGTTATCAGATCCTCAAGATGTTCATGGTACGGGATCAGCTTCTCATCCTTGGTCTTCCAATCTCCGTTGGTCTGGCATATGATTAACTGTGAATCCCCAAAGACCCTGAGGTGAGTTATATTCAGATCAAGAGCCGCCTGTAAACCAACTATACAGGCTTCATACTCGGCCATATTGTTGGTGCATGGGAAGTTTAACTTGATTGAGATGAGTACATGCAATCCTCTTGGCGACATAAGAATGGCGCCAACTCCTTGGCCTTCAACATGCGATGCCCCATCAAAGTGCATTACCCAGGACTCCTCTGTTTCCCCTATATCCTCTTCAGTCATGAATAGGAAGTCCTCATCGGAGAATTCAGTCTTTAGAGGCTCATAGTCTGGTAGAGGGTTCTCAGCAAGATGATCAGCGAGTGCTTGCCCCTTGATCGACTTCTGGGTGACATAAGTAATGTCAAATTCTGAGAGAAGTAGTTACCATCGTGCAGTCTGGCCAGTGAGAGCAGGTTTCTCGAACAGGTACTTCAACGGATCCATCCGTGCTAGAAGTAGGACGGCTTGGGATAACAGGTTGTGTCGATGTTTTTGAGTAGCCCATACGAGCGTTGAGCATGCTTTCTCCAGTTGAGAATAGCGCGTCTCATAATTAGTGAACTTCTTGCTCAGGTAGTAGATGGCATGCTCTCTTCTTCCTGTCTCATCATGCTGCCCTAACACACAGCCCATGGAAAACTCTGTCGTTGACAGGTACATTATCAGGGGTCTATCAGGTATAGGTGGTACCAATAATGGAGGATTTAGGAGGTAACCCTTTATCTTGTCAAATGCAGCTTGGCAGTCATCATTCCACTCAATTGGTGAATCCTTTCTTAGTAGCTTGAATATCGGTGCACATATCAGAGTTAACTGTGCAATGAACCGGTTGATGTACTGGATTCTGCCTAAAAAGCCTCTGACCTCCTTCTCTGTAGATGGTGGTGGCATTTCAGTGATGGCCTTGATCTTGGTCGGATCGACTTCAATCCCTCTCCTACTGACAATAAAGCCTAACAGTTTTCTTGACATAATGCTAAACACGCACTTTTGGGGATTCAACCGCAACCTGTACTTTCTCAACCTCTCGAACAGCTTCTGAAGGTTTACCAGGTGGTCATCCCTTTCCGATGATTTGGTAATCATGTCGTCGACATACACTTCGATCTCTCAGTGCATCATGTCGTGGAACAGTGTCATCATTGCTCTCTAGTAGGTTACCCCGGCATTCTTGAGCCCGAATGGCATCACCTTGTAACAGAAGGTACCCCAAGGAGTGATGAACGCAGTCTTTTCTCGGTCGGCCTCTGCCATCTTAATCTGATTGTAGCCTGAGAATCCATCCATGAATGAGATCATTCCGTGCTTAGCAATGTTATCGACCAAGAAATCGATGTGTGGTAACGGAAAGTCATCCTTAGGGCTTGCTTTGTTGAGATTTTGAAAATCAATGCACATTCGAACCTTCCCATCCTTCTTTGGTACGGGGACGATATTGGCCAGCCATTGAGGGTACTTGGATACCATGAGGAAACCCACGTCATACTGCTTAATGACCTCGTCCTTCACCTTTAACATCCATTCAGGTCAGAGGCGTCTCAGCTTCTATTTAATCGGCTTAATATCAGGGTAGAGTGGCAACTCATGCTCAACCATATCAGTAACCAAACCAGGCATGTCTTCATACGACCATGCGAAGACGTCTTGGTATGACGGAAGGAAGTCTATCATACATTTTCTCTCCGCAGGGGACAATGATGTTCCGATTTTGGTGATTCTAGGGGCCTCTTTGGTGCCCAAATTGACGTCCTCCATCTCTTCGACGATCGGGGTAGGGCCATGCTCAAAATCAGCAAATTATTTGAGGAGCTCATTGGGGAGCTCATCGATTTAACCTTCCTCGTCCAAACTCGTGACTCCTACCTCTTCTTGTATTTCTACAGAAAAGGGGTCAGCTTCACGCGGGACGGGTATCACGACATCATTTTTAATTTTATTGAGAATTTTAAAAGACAATATTTTTGAAATTTGTATTTTTTCTATTTTTTGCATTTTTTCGAAAGTCAACCCAGGCGAGGTGGATCTCTATATATATAGGGTAGAGTGTCCCAGAGGCTAACCTCACTTTTTACAGGTTATTTTTTTTTTTTTTTGGAGAGTCGGTGCCGTATTCACGGCCTTTGGCGGCTCCCAGGAGTTGGGGCAAAGATGCCCAGTTACTTACCTGTGAGGCTTGGCCTTTACTTCTTTGGTTAGAAGCAGCATCGGTAGGCTCTTGTAGTTCCTCCCTCAGCATGTCTACAGAGGGATCCTCTGGGACCCTGCCCTCTATGGTTAGGATGGGCCCAAAGTGGTTGGTGCTAGAGTGATGGGTGGACCGGGGGACTTCCTCCTCAAATAAGGAGAGGGCGGCTAAGTCCACCTTGAGGTCTGGGGGGATGATGTAAGGGTTGGTGGGGTGGGCGAAAGCAGGCTTGTGTGGGGTTACTCTCGTCTCCCCATTCAGATCAATCTTTACCACACTGGCGCTCACAAAGGTTTGATGGATGTGGGGTCGAGCGTGAGGTTCTTCTTCCAGGTTGATTCATCTG
The DNA here is from genome assembly GCA_021018995.1 of Chloranthus sessilifolius. NCBI lineage: Eukaryota > Viridiplantae > Streptophyta > Magnoliopsida > Chloranthales > Chloranthaceae > Chloranthus > Chloranthus sessilifolius. Next base: position 50,634,036 of record CM037596.1, read on the forward strand.
ACCTGGCGACTATTGCGGCTCTTATCTTTTCCTTGGCCTCTCTGACTTCTTCTTCGATAGGCCTGTAGCCTAGGCCGAATTTGGTTTGCTGCCCCTTAGCCCTGACAGGGTCTCTTCTTCCTTGAAGGCGCGGGCTCAGCCCTTTCCCTTTTTGGTGGCCCCATTTGTGGAGCATGAACACAGTTGTATCCATTCCTCCTCTAATTTTGGCAGGGGTTTTTTCAGTCGACCCGAGGGTAACAGCTGAGAAGTCATACTCAAATCGATGAAGATCGGTGTCATCTGCTGAGTGCGGCATATTAAACACTTTCGGATTCTCAATATGAAGAGTGCTCCTCTCCCTGTCTGCTCTGCTTTCACCTACGATGGTGACTATTCTTCCCTCTGAGATGAATCAGAGTTTTTAGTGTAGAGTTGATGGTATTGCCCCAATCTCATGTAGCCACGATCGGCCCAACAGTAGATTAAATGTAGACTTGATATCCATCACCTGAAAGGGGATAGTGAAGGTTTTCGGCCCAATGAGCAGGTTGAGGTCAACTTCTCCTATGATTTCTCTCATGGTGTTGTCGAATCCCCTAGAGCTTGTTATGGATGGCCGGAAGGTGTTGGGATTCGCATTAATTTTGATTGTCATCCTTAGAGGGCATATGTTAAGTGCTAACCTGTTGCCTATTAAGACCAACGGCACCACCAGGTTCCCTATTTCCACTGTTATATTCAGAGGCTTAGAGTGGTTGTTCCCCTCGAGCGGCAAATCCGCATCAATGAATGAGATGGCATTTGGGGCTAATACTTTTCTCCCACTTCATCTAGGGGTTACGTGGGCGGAAACATGTGCGTCTTTGAGTGCTCTCATTAAGGCTTAAAAGTGGAGCGGGGACGTAATTAACAAATCTCACACAGTAATATGTGCGAGTGTTCTCTTGAGCTGTGTCTCCAACACGTGCTCTTGGCCATTTTCTCAAAGGGGTTCCCTGCGGCCTGCTCTTTCTTCTTCTCTTCTCCTCTGACGGCCCCCAATGCTTCTGGTTGTGTAGAAATCCTGCTTGACCGGGTAATAAATTTAACAGTCTCCTCTCAGTTGCAACTAGCATTCATGTCCATCTATTCATAGCTTTACGGCACTTGATGCTGGTCATAGGCAGGTTTCGAGATAAGGGAGTGCATGGTGATTCTGGGGAGGATTGGGCTGGGTACGTCGGATTCTCGGGTCCAACCAAGTTGACTCCAATAGGGGGCAGAACGATAGTGACGGGAATTGGCGAGGTTGGATTTGTGGGTGCGGAGGGGGCTTGTAGAGGCATTACCTAGGTGTGGTAAGACCAGTGGTGATTGGGAGCGGGTCATAAGGGGAGTGGGTGAGGAGTTGTTTGTTTTGGTGGGGGTGGAGTTGGATTGGGGGCAAAATAGCGAAGGGATGGTGGGAGTGTGACCGGGATGGAGGAGTCGGAGGGCGATGGGATCGGATGTTGGGGGGTGTGATTAAGAGCTGGCGGGATGGGGTGTGAGACGGGGTAACTGGGGATGAGTGGAATGTTGCATGGGATGGAGTGACTGGGAGATGTCAGAGGTGCGGGTGGAGCGGGGTGATAGGGATGTGACGGGGTAGCGGATAGAGCAAGGGGGTACGGATATGAAGGGTTTGTAAATGGAGTGGCATAGTGGGGCGATGATGGGTTTGTAGATGAAACGGGGTAAATTGGGGATGATGGAGTTGTGCATAGAGCGGGGTGATTTGGAGATGGTAGAGTTGTGTATTGGGCAAGATTATTTGGGGATGGCGGGTTGGTATACTGGGTGGTGGAATTTGGGGGTATGTACGGGATGGGATAATTTGGGGATGGCAGAGTGGTGTATTGGGTGGAGAGATTTGGGGGTGTGTATGGGGTAGGGTAGTATGGGGATGGTGGAGTTATGTATGGCGTGGGGTGATTTGGGTGTGACAGAGGGGTATATGGGGTGGCTGATGGTGGGATAGTGTATGGGATGGGGTGATTGGGAGGTGGTGTGTATTGTGGGGTAAATTGGGAGTAGGGCGGATATGTGTACGATTGCGGCGGGGCTATGCCCATTTGGATTTGATAGGCGGGAGCGGGAGTGGAAAAATACTATCCTAAATCTAAGGGCTCTTCTTGGTATGCCGGGGTGGGGAAGTAATCAGCTAAATACAATGGCTCGATCACCCCAACATATGGTTCGTCCTTATTCAACCGGGGAAATGAAAACTCCTCTTGATTACTGATGTAATTCGAGGGGTCAAACTCTTCTTCTTCCTCTTCTACCCAATGTATGTTAGGCCTGGGGCCTCCTGGGTGCGGTGGTAGAGGGGCTTGATGGATGTTCTGGTTCTGCCCTTGAGGAAGCGGCGGGGGAACAATTTTTCTCGCCTCTATTAAATCTTAGACCGCGTGCTTTAGTGGGAAACACCGGTCTGTAGGGTGACCCGGTCCCTGGTGGAAGTTATAATGCAGGTTTTGGTCGTAGTTTCTCGGGATTGGATTGGGTGGTGGGCGAGGCTGGAGTAAATTGACCAGACCCCTTTGTAGCAACACTGGGAATAAGACACTTAAAGATTGCCCCAACGGCGTGAACACCCGTTCGAATCGTGCTCTCATCTGTTCCTGAGTAAATGGGGCTCTCGGTCCATTATTTGGCATTGGCGCTTGCTCGAAACAGGCTGGGGGTGGTTGTGCGGCCTGGAGCTGTATTAGGGGGGCATCGGTATTGGCCTGGGGGTAAACGATGTTCTGTATCTCCGTCCCTGGTCTTCTTTCAATCCTTGGTTCGGCAGCTTTTCGAACCCCGGTGGCCCCGCTGACCACACTCTTTCCCAACCTGCCTTCTCTAACGGCATCTTCCCAACGGTTGGTATTTCAGACCAAATCAGTAAAACTAGACTGTTGCTAATACACCAAAAAATCCGCGATGAATGGGAGAGCTCCCTTGGTTATCAATTCAATCTACTCATCATCGAGAATTCGGTGGGTCACTTGGGCGGCAATGCCCTCCACCTTCCTAAGTAGGCACTGAAAGTTTCATCATGTCTTTGCTTCAAACAGGTCAGATCTGACTTCCTTAGCTCTATGTCCATATTATAGACATATTGTTCTTAGAATAAGTGTGTCAGATCTTTCCAAGTTTTTGTCATGGATTGTTCTCAGTGCTAGGCCCGTTAGACTCTTTTAAAATACTTTGATGAGGAGTCATTCATCTCCGCCGTACTGGCACATATCCCCACAGTAAGATTTTAAGTGGGCAATGGGGTTGCCAGTGCCATTATATTTATCGAATGATGGCATATTAAATTTTGATGGCAGGGGGACATCCGAGAACAGACATAAGTCTGAAAAGTCTATCGAATGCAGTTCTACTCCTCCCATCTTCGTCAGGTGCTTCTGTATTCTGTCTATCTATTCTTTCAGCTGCTCTGATTCTTTTGAGGCTATTATTGGGACTGCCTCACCCTGATTTTGTTCGGCCCTGGGTGTGACGATGGTGGGCCTGGGAGGGTCGAAGCTGGCAACTCCTCCACTATTATGGATCACGTCCTCCTCGTACTATTGGTCATTGTACTAGTGAGGGGCGAGGCCCGCTATTTGGACTTGGGGGGTGATGGGTTGGATGACCTGGTGGGGCCATAAGGTTTGTAGGGGATGGGAAGGAATGAATGGATGAGTGGTTTGTGGATGAATGATGTGCTGAGCTGGGTGCACATTCTAGGGGTGATGGGGGTGTGGTTGATGTGGCGGGATGCTGTAGGCGTGGGTTTGAGGAATGGAGTGGATCGGATTTTTCGTTGGAGGCGGGATGGGGGCGTAAGGGGTATAGGTGAATGAAGGTTACTGGTGGAGGGGTGAGGGGTTCGTGAATGGGCCTTGATGAGTGTGGGTGGATGGGCCTGGGGTTTGATGGATTTGGGCTTGATGGTTTTGGAAGGCTTGGGTTGATGGGCCTTGGGCCTGGGTGTGGGGGTTGGTATGATTTTAGGCCAATGGGCCCTGTTGGGTTTGGGCTAATAGGCCATGTGGGTATTGGGTGTGGGGTGATGGACCTTGGGCCTGGGTTTGATAGGTTTGGGTCCAAGGGCCCTGGGGGGCTAGGAACCGGGCCTGGGTTTGATGGGCTTGGGCCTGAGTCTGGTGGGCTTGGGCTCATGGGCCTTGAGGGTTTTGGGCCTGGGCCTGATGGATTTGGGCTTGGGCCTGGGTCTGATTGGTTTGGGCCTGGGAGGAGTGGTCTTGGGTATGATGGGCTTGCGCCTGGGATTGAGCTTGGGTTTGGGAGTGGGCCTAGGCCCATGGTTCTAAAGATATTTGGGCTTCGGCCCACGGATTTGTGTGGGTTTGGGCCTGAGATGAGTGGGCTTGGGCCTGGGCCTAAGATTGATGTGGGGGATTTTGGATAGTATGAATGATGGGTGGTTGGGCATGGTCATGAGGGAATGGGGTATGGAGGTTTTGGAGACCTGGATGTGGGGTTTGGGATGTAGGGCTCCGAGAGGCAGCCCACAGGGCATACATCATTCTCATGTCCTCCATTGAGGGCATGAATTCAGGTGTGAGATTGGAGGGTGATGGCCCACTCAAGGATGGAGGGGGTCAGGTGAAATTGGGCATGACCCGGGTATGGGGGTATGGATGATTATGCTTGGAGGGTATGGATGTATGGCTATAGAAGATGGTAGGTTACTAGTCATACCCTGGGAAAAGTTGGGCATGACTTGGGTAAATGGGGGGTATGTTGGGATGTGGATGGGCCATGTGATGTGGATGGCATGTGAGATGAGGTGGATGGGATATAGGATGTAGGGGGCATGGATGATGAGGTGGATGGGACGTGGAGGTAGGCGGGGATGTAGGGGTCTTTGGGAGTAGGGGGGGTGCGGTAAGGGTGTATGGATGGGAGATGGGGATGTAGGGGTCAGTTGGGAAATGAGGGGTTCCAGTAGGGGATGAGATGGGGGTATGTTGGGAGAATGTAAGGGAGGGGAATGGGGTGGATGCGAACACGGGCGCCCCAAATGGCCCCGTGACATCGAACCAAGTTTGGGTGAAGGGGTCGGAGATCGAGTCTTCTCCTACATGGGAATGGGATGGGGATGATGGTGGGGATGTATCGGCTCTCGACATGATCCGTTGACGAGTGTTGTATTGATGTCTTGGGTAAGGGCCGAATACTTTCCTGGTTCTCTTTCTACGGGTTAGGTTTGTGGTCGCCACAGTGATGGTCTCACCAAAAGTATATATATATATATATATATATATATATATATATTTGGGTTTTTAATTTTTCTTTATTATTATATTTTTTTTTTTTGGATTTTTCAAATGGAAATTAACTCCCCTATTTAAATGAATGATGATCTGGTGCCCTAGAAAAATTCCCGTCTCAGGTGATATATGCACCTTTAGTAGGTCCCATAGCGGGATCCGATGCACTTTGGAAGAAGCGAAAGGGAATCCTTCTGTTCTATTGAAGGTGAGGGAATCCACGCAAACAACCCGATCCCCCGGAGCAAATCAATGAGAAGTCGCCTTCTTTTGACTGGGCAAGGGCATATTGGGTGCTATAAAACGCAGGAGGCTACTGCGGGCACTAATACCGCTAATCAGGGAACTTGGGTGGTGGATTGGGCCTCAGATCGAGCTGCTTGAACCTAATTTATACTGGCCTATGTATTATACGCCTGACCAAAACTAAGCCGATTTGGCTGGGAGTATATATTATATACGCTTGGCTTAAATCTAGGGATTTTGGCTAGGCGTATATATTATATACGCCTAAGTATTTCTGGGGATTTTTGGTTGGGCGTATTTAATATATACACCTGGCAAAAACTATTCTTTCAGCTTAGTTTGACAGTGAACAGCAAGCCCAAAATGAGTCTTTTGAACTGGTTTCCTGGGAGGGATGCTCCCGGGGACTGCTATGTATGTTATCGGATCACTCCTTTCCACTTCCTAGGGATACACGGCTGAATTCGGGCTGTCTACGCTCTCACAATTGCGGCTTTTACAGCTTGATCGGAATTGGAAACCCAACCGATATACCTCCAACGCAAGCGCCTTCTCAGGTACTGGAAGGGGTGGTTCTTTTAAGGATCATCACCACTAGGGCTGCCACCTTACTGGGAATCGAGTAAGTTATATTTGTGCCTAAACCTCCCGAAAACTACCCAAAACATGCAAATATAAATTTGATTATGTCCCCACACTGTTGGTTCACTTTTAATTACAGATTTTTAAAGGGGAGTGAATTTAAGTCCAAGTTCGGGTCGAGGATGACAATCCCATGCCGCCTCAACGGGCTGGCGTCCACTATTAGGATATGACAAGAAATAAGAAAAAAAATGATGGGGCCAATCAAGCGACTAGGCGGAAAACATAAAGTGCTGAAATTTAAAACCGAATCGTAAAGGTAAGTAAGAAAGGTGCCAGTGAAGTGACTAGGCAAAAATTGCTGAAATTTAAAGCCGAAATGTAGGGGTAAGTAAAAAAGGTGCCAGTCAAGTGGCTAGGCAAAAATTGCTGAAATTTAAAGCCGAAATGTAGGGGTAAGTAAAAAAGGTGCCAGTCAAGTGGCTAGGCAAAAATTGCTGAAATTTAAAGCCGAAACATAGGTAAGCAAGAAAGGTGCCTGTCAAGTGACTAGACAAAAATTACTGAAATTTAAAGCCGAAATGTAGGGGTAAGTAAAAAGGTGCCAGTCAAGTGACTAGGCAAAAATTACTAAAATTTAAGGCCGAAACATAGGGGTAAGTATGTTAGTAAAAATAACAAAAATGAAGGAAAAAATAACAGAAAATCAGAAAAACAACAATGGTTAGTAAAAATTTAAAAGAAAAGGCCAATAAGAGGGGAAGCGCTAGGGTGATATCCCCAGCAGAGTCACCATCTGTGCGACCATGGATTCTCTCGAACCCGTCACGACGATGCGCACTCAATGGAATAAATGTAGAGTCGCCACCCGGGAAACCTTTAAATCAATATTTTTAGCACCAAAGTGCTAAATATGACTCTGATTTATCGGTTTTGCCAAAGACTCTAGGGTAGGGGCTTCGGTTATCGACCGGGAAGGGTTTAGGCACCCGATCAACCTGCACTTAGCGGTCTCTATCTATGGCCAAAATGAAAAAATAAATGGGTGGAGCTTCCGCTTCTCCGAAGGCAATATGAGCCAAACCGAAATTTTGACGACGTAACGGCTTGAATCCTTGGACGGAGGAAACACCAAGAAGGTACAGGAAGAGGGGTGAGCCGGAGCTCACGGGCCCTTGTTGCACCGTAAAAGACCTTCGCTTCGGTGTACTTCCGATGGCTTTAAATGGCTTAAACGGTAGGGGAATGAATTCTAATGCTAGGATTCGGTAAATAGGAAGTGTAGGATGAAGCTAGAGACTAAGCTTGACTAAAAAGGGGTGATCTAATGGTTGAAATGGATTGAAAGGGGTGAACTAAGCATGCTGGAATTCTGGTTGAAGAATAAAAAATAAAAGGAAACTTTCTCTCACTAGGTCTCTCTCTCTTAACCTCAAACTTTCAACCCTAATTTGTTTCAACCCTTTGGGATGAGGGGGGGGCTCTCTATTTATAGAGAGAAGGTGGGTTAGCTTTAAGAGCTAATTGGTTTAGCAATTAGGTAATCCCCCTATCTAAGGTTTTCTAGATTTTTAGGGTCCTAGGGGTTTGGGGAACCGGTTTCAATGGCAGATGATGGGGTGAGACCATAGGTGACTTAAGGGTTGCATATAAGCTCAAAGGGGGTGCAACCAACCTTAAGACACCCACCTCAACCAAGGGGATGGTCAAAAGGTCAAACCTGATGAAGGAATTTCAAGCATCTAATGACAATTACTGTAGCTAAGCTGGGCGTATATATTACATATGCCCAATTTATGTACAGTGATTTTCATGAAAACCAGAGGAGATCTAAGAAGGTGGGTGTCGCAGTGGGCCCTACCTATGATGGGTGTATGTATTATGTACGTTCGGCCAAATTTGACTCAAATATGCCAGGCATATATAATATATACGCCTGACCAAACTCGGGTCAAATTTGCTAGGTGTATGTAATACATACGTTTGAGCAAAAGCCATGATTTTATGTAAAACTTCAATTGGCCATAACTTTTGAACCATAACTTCAAATTAGGTGATCTTTGGCTTGCTGGAAAGCTGGAGAAGTCCTCCCTCTAATGGTATGTGGCTTCTCCTTGGCAGTGGTCTATGTAAAATTTTATAGCTCTCCTCCCATCAATTGCTCAGAAGGGTTCAAGTTGGGTCAGGCAAGGGATCCTAGGGTTTAGGGGTGATCTCTAAGGGTTGGGGGAATGGTTCTAAAGGGTTCAGGGTGATTCCTAAAGGTCTTGGTAGGTTCCTAAGGGTTCAGGAGTGCCATCGGAAGCACAGGGGTACATCTCTCTCGGAGTACAGACTGATCGGGCCTTGGGCCGAATTTGGGTGTCTACAAGTAGCTAGGGGTCTTGATCTCTTACTGAAAATCAAAAGAATCAAAAGTAGTGCAGAGAACTGATTTGCAACAATCCTCTTTTCTGGCTCCAAGATACCCAAGTTCCCACGATCCTTAGGTTTGGATCTGCCCTTCTACTTGATACAGTCCTAAGGTTATGATCTGCCCTTCTACTGGATACAGCTCATCCCCGAGATTGCTCAAGCCTATTGATCTACCCAGGTTCCTCCGACAGAGGTGAGGTATAAGAATTCAATCTCTACCAATGGATTAAAGTAATCCTGAGGTTAGGATCTACCCTTCTACTGATACAGTCCTAAGGTTATGATCTACCCTTCTACTAGATACAGTTCATCCCTGAGATTACTCTAATCTATTGATCTTAATTAGAACAGGAAAACTATTACAGATGCTGCGGGTGACAGGCTACCAAGCTCCCCATTTCTGGCTGACATCCTCAGGAATATCCATTCCAGGGAAATCAAATATGAAGAAGTGAAATGTAGATTAGAATCACCTTTAAAAACTATAATTATATTACAAGCTTATAATACCATTGTGCCTAGATCTATAATCTGTGCAATATACAATCTCTTACAAGTCTCTGAATCTCTCAATTTACATCTCAAGACGTCACCCTAACTATTGAAAAGAGTTTAGCCACTTATGATTGGCTAAAAAGAGAAGGGGAGAAAGAAGGAAGAAGGAGGGGAAATTTGGAGGAAAAATGGATCTCGCACTAAGCTTTGATTCTCTCAAATTTTGGATGTGTTCAATGTAATTTCTTCAAGCTTTTATACTCTCCTCCTCTGTCCTCAGATCCATTTCAACCAATTAGAGCCTAAGAGAATAATTATGTTATTCTGGGCTACTGATGTGGTGCTAGAAGCTCTTCTCCCATTGGTCCATAATTAGCAATGCACACGAGGCCGTTAGGGTTCACGTGATGCAGTTAGAGTTTCCAATGGTGCATAGTTGAATGCTAAAAATACCCCTAGGGGTCGCTGACGTGCTTTGAAACTTGTGCATAAAATTTTGAAATTGGCAGTTGCTGAAGTAGCATGTTGAGAAGTTGCCAAAACGAGTGTCGAGAGGTTCAAGGAACCCCTTGATAGGTTCTGAATTTGCCTTGTGTTCACATCGACAGGTTGCAGTGGTTGTCGACAGCTTTGTAGACTTCTCGATAGGTTTGGAGTCTACTCGACAAGATGAGTGGCACTCATCGATAGGATTAGAGTAGCGCTCGATAGGATCTGGGAACATCTCCAGATGTTGATTTAAACTGGTCGATAGGATTGGGGGCTCGTCGACAGGATTGGAAGCTTGTTTCATCGTTCTGCCCAGTTCCACACTCATCCTCTCTACAGGTTATAGCCCAATCATGTCGATTGATTATACAGCTTAACACTGAGCTCTCGATAGTTTTGGGTCAATCCTCGCGAGGATAAGTATGGCTTCAGGTGAGTTGTCGGCAGGTTGTCTTGGACTGCTCGACTGGTTCAGCTTCAACTTCTCGATAGGTAACTGGATCCTCTCAACTTTCCCTGCACTTCTAGGTATCCTCTCGACAGGATCCACAAATGCATCTCCAACCTCTCGATCGGTAATTGAATCCTCACGAGATGTTCACAATTCCAACTCATTACCTTTTGGTAGGTTGAGTTAGACTCCTAGATCCTCACGATAGTTTACTGGTACCTCTTGACACTTGGCTTTCGAGCATCAGAACCTCTTGACAGCTAGACTTAACCTCTTGATAGGTTCTGCCTTGTGCTTCCACAGCTGGCACACATCTTGGGTGTGTTGTTCTTCCTTTGTTCAATACTCAGCAACCCCTTAGTAGGTTCAATCTTTATTCCTTGCAGTTGGACTTGGTCTCACACATTTCTAGTTGGGTAGCACGGTGCTTCTTAGGCTTTTTTAAGTGAATATCTGCACTAAGCTGTAATTTATTGCTTATCTACAAAACACACTTAAAACACATTATTAGTCAGTTCAAGGGTCCACCAAAGGTCAGGTTAGGAGGTGAAAAATGGTATTTTTCACTGCTTAACAGTCTCGCACCAAACCACATGCGGGACGAAGAATCGCTCTTTGATTTGAGAGAATCACACCATCGCAAAAACTCAAGCAAAGTTCTCAAAGTTGCAAAGCAATTTCATTAACCAATAATTATTTCCAAAGTTATTTTTACAAGCCTTTAAATAGGCTAACCAAACTCTAACTCGAAATAAAGCATTCCTTAAAACCCTTAAAATGAAAAATTTTGCCAAAAAAAGAAAATCCTATCAAATCTCGTGCGATCAGTCGATCAATCGATTCTAGAGTTGATCGATCGATTGATGAAAATTATAATTGCTCGAAGGCTCTGTCCACATTCGATAGATCAACAATTCAAAGTTGATCGATCGACTGAGAAGTATAACTGCACTCATAATACTATGCTTTCTATCCTCAATCGATCGATCAAAGGTTGGGGCCGATTGATAAACTAAAACACTTCTTCAATGCTTCGAATTTGAATAGTTTTTCTTTCTGACCACCTTCACATTCTTCTTTTACCTTCGATACTTTATGGGCAGCTGCTTGAATCGGATGTCCCTATCAATTTCCCCTGGGTTAGAAGGATTCATCCCCAATGAATATTGGTTGTGACAGAGGGCGAGGTGATCCGGATCAATCTATTGAAATTCTTCCCTTGTTATCCACGTATTCTCTGAATCAGTTTTGTTCTTTCACTTGACCAAGTATTTCTGAAGTCCCCCTTAGGTGGTGGACACAATTTGATCCTCCAAAACATCTTCAATGATCTCACGAGATGGTCGTGTAGGTGGAAGTAATGGCGTGGGTAGGGGAATAACGGTGGCATCGGATGTTGAAGGCTCAAATTGGTTGGGTGGGATAGTTGGATGGCCATGGAACGAAACATGATCCTCCACATTGAAAGTCATGCTAATCTCCAATTTTGATGGTAAATCTAGGATGTAAGCGTTAGAACTAACACACTTCAAAATCCTATATGGGTCCCACACCTCGAGCTTGTAACTTCTTTTCAATTCCTTGAGGGAATTGCTCAGGTCTATTCCAAATCATCACAAAGTCATCCTCCTGAAACTCTTTGAACCTTCTATGAGAATTTGTAGAAATCTTGTATTTTTTAGTGTTCACATTAATTTTTCTTTTAATTTCAGCATGCAATTCATGAATGCTAAGTGGAAATGTAGATGCAGACTCTGACGACCTTTGATGAACTGACATTAGGATGAGGTTTATGGGTTTCCTAGGTTTATACCCATGCACTATTTGAAATGTACTTGTACCTGTGGTTCTATTAACTGAATTATTATATGCAAACTCCGCTACAGGTAGGATAGAATCCCAACTCCTAATGTGCTCACCTACTAGACACCGTAACTAGTTACTTAGACTCCGATAATTTACAATATGAGTTTGCCCATCAGTTTGGGGGTGATATGCAGATGAAAACTGGAGCCTAGTCCTCATTTTATGCCACAGTATCTTCCAAAAGTAACTGATAAACTTGACATCATGATCAGACACTATAGTTTTAGATAAATCGTGAAGACGAATAACCTCATTAAAGAAAAGTGTGGCAAAATATTACTTGCATCTGAGGTCTTCGAGCACGCGATGAAATGGACTATTTTTGAAAAAGGTCCACAACAATGAACACCGAATCATGCTTTCGGAGGGTCTTGGGGAGGCCTAACATAAAGTCCATAGACAAAGTCTTGGGGAGGCTAACACAAAGTCCATAGATAGGTCTTGCCACGGAGTGTGTGGCACCAGTAAAGGTGTGTATTCCTCAGTGTTTTATCTCTTTTGTTTTGTCAGTTGACAAACACGAGACTGGTTGATGATTTTGACAACATCTCGAGTGAGATTGGGCCAATAAAATCGATCTTCAACCAAAGCAACGGTCTTATAGCAACCAAAGTGGCCTGTAACTCCTCCAGCATGTAATTCCCAAACAAGAAAGTCACGTAGACAAGTGCGGGGAATACACAAGCAGTGTATTAGGAACAGGTAACCATCTTGTAGGGTATATTTACTCTTTCTCATAGGTTGTTCACTCATAAGTGAGGTGTACTCTTCTCCAAAATTCGGGCATGAAGGATAATTGTCTACGAGACGATCAAATCCGATCACCTCAACACTCAATGATTGTAACGTCACCACTCTACGGCTAAGCACGTCAGTAGCTCAATTCTCCACACCAGCCCTATATTTCAACACAAAGGTGAATCCTTGAAGTTGCTCTGCCCATTTCGTATATCGTGGGTTTAACTTCTTTTGGGAACTCAAAAATTTAAGGGCTTCGTGATCAGAGAATAATATAAATTAATGTGGTAGCAAATAGTGTTTCCAATATTTAAGAGATTGCACTACCGCATAGAATTCTTTGTCATAGGTTGAGTATTTCTGCCTAGACTCATTTAACTTCTCACTGAAATAAGCTATCGGATGGCCCTATTGGCTCAACACTCCTCCAATACTTACGCCTGACGCGTCACACACTACCTCAAAGACTTTAGAAAAGTTTGAAAGGCGGATGACTGAAGCTTTTGTCATTCAGGACTTTATCTCCATAAAGGCTTTAGCTGTAGTAGGTATCCATTTAAACTTCTCCTTTTTTATGCAATCGATGATAAGGAAAGTTACCGTACTGAAGTTACGGATGAATCGCCTGTAAAAAGTGGCTAACTCATGGAAGCTACAAACCTCGTGAATGTACTGAGGTTCAGGCCATTCCACAATAGCTTTGACCTTTTTTTGGTCTGCAGTCATTCCTTCAGAGGTTAGGACAAACCCTAAGAAGACAACGCTCTATAACATGAAAGTGCACTTCTTTAGATTTGTTTACAACTTTTCTCCTCTGAGAGTCATCCAAACTTGCCTTTAGTGGCTTAAGTATTGTTCCTTGTTGTGGCTATAAATAAGAAAGTCGTCGAAATAGACTATAAGGAACTTACCTATGAAAAGTCTCAACACCTGTGTCATGATACACATAAACGTACTTGGGGCATTTGAAAGCCCAATAGGCATGACAAACCACTCGTATAAGCCATCCTTGGTTTTAAAGGAAGTTTTTCATTCGTCACCAGGACGAACTCAAATTTGATGGTATCCACTCTTCAGATCGATCTTCAAAAATATAGTGGCATCGACCATTAGGTCCAACATGTCGTCTAGTGTCAGTATAGGGAATCGATACTTGACCGTGATTTTATTAATAGTGTGACTATCAACACACATTCTCCAAGTTCCATCTTTCTTGGGTGTGAGCAGTGCTGACATGACATATGGACTCATACTTTCCTTAATGAATCCCTTCTAGAGAAGTTTATCAACTTGCCTTTTTAACTCTGAGTGTTCGGATGGATTGATGCGATAGTGGGGCAAGTTAGGTAAAGTAGATTCGAGAACCAGATCAATGGCGGGTTCGATGTCCCCATGGGTCAAAATACCATCCGATACCGATACGTATCGGTTTTGGACATGAGTCATACAATACATTGCCTATGTATCGTATACCCTTTAAAAATATGTAATTATCGTCCGATACGGGCAATTTATCGCCTGTATCGGATGATAAATTGAAATTATCGGACGATAATTTCAATGTATCGTCTGATAATTTAAATTTTTTTTAAATCAAATTTTTTTTTTCAAATTATCAAACAATATGGGCAAATGATTGCCTGTATCATCCGATAATTTGAAATTATTGGACGATAATTTTAAATTATTGGACTATGGGGCCCCATTTCCTTTTCACCCACGATTTAAGCCCCATTTTTACTTTTTCTTTCCCCTTTTCCTTCTTCTTTCCCAGCATTCTTCTTCTTCTATCCCTGCAAACAATAAACCTTAACGTTTCTTCTTTCTTAGCCACCGGAGACCAAAATTTTAGCTACCGACCACCCGAATTGTCACGTTTTTGCCGAATATTTAAGAAAATATATTATTTTTCATCATATAACTTATTTTATCTTTATTTGCTTGCATTCTTAAAAAAAAAAAATCACTAGATCTACCATATTTATGGGTAGATCTACCAAAAAATATGGTAGATCTTAATATTTTAGGTCAAAATTTGAGGGTTTTGTGTTAAACCCACCATTTTTGAGCCTATATTATCATATTTAGGGGTTTAATTTGTTTTTAAAACTTTTTTTTTTTTTTTTGTGTTAGTAAATTAAGTTTTTATATCATACTTAAAAATAAATTATGTTAGTAATTTAAGTTTTAAAAATAAATTAAATATTTTTATATTATATAAAAACTCAATTACCCTTTTAAATTTATTTATTTATTATAAACTTAATTTATTTAAAATATAAAAACTTAATTTATTTATTTTATAAAGTTATTTATAAATACTTAATGTAAGTGATGTGTCGAGACACATGCGACAGTGTCACCTGTGATGTGTCGCGACACATGTGAAACATACTCCATAACACATGTGACAGGTGTCGCGACAAGTAATTGATGTGTCACACATGTGACACATCAATTACACATGTGTCGCATGTGGCATGGGCTATATGACACAAGTATCGCGACACATGTAATTTATGTGTCACATGTATCACACATGTAACACATACCCCATGACACATCAATTACACATGTGTCACATGTGTCGCATGTGTCATGGGATATGTGGCACATGTGACACATTAATTACACATGTCACACATACCCCATGACATATCAATTACACATGTGTCACATATGTGGCATGGGGTATGTGACACAGGTGTCGCGACACATGTAATTGATGTGTCACATGTATCACACATGTGACACATATCCCATGACACATCAATTACACATTGTCACATGTGTCGCATGTGTTATGGTGTATGTGACACATGTGACACATCAATTACACATGTCATACATACCCCATGATGCATGTGACATATCAATTTCAAGTAAATATGATTTTCAAATATTTTAAAAGTTAGAATAATATGATTTTCTAATATAGCAATATTTTTAAAATTAGAATAATATTAACTAAATACTATTTTCAAATGTAATCTAAAATTTTTAATTTTTTCAATATTTTTAGAATAATATGTAGTAAATATGGTAAAATATAATCTAATATTTTAAAAATAAGAATAATATCAAATAAATTTTCAAATATTAGAATAATATCAAATAAATTTGGTAAAATATTATCTAATATTTTAAAAATAAGAATAATATCAAATAAATTTTCAAATGTAATCTAAAATTTTAAAAAATTTAAATAATATCAAATAAATTTGATAAAATATAATCTAATATTTTAAAAATAATAATAATATGAAATAAAATTTTAAATGTAATATAAAAATTTTAAAAATTAGAATAATATCAAATAGATTTTATTTTTCAATGAAATCTAAATATTTTAATTTAATCCAATCTTTTGCTCATTCATGTAGGTAAAATAAATAATATGGTACGATCATTAAATTTAGCTTTGCAATACGATATAGGAATAGATGGTGATAGACTCCGAATAGAATGCTAGCTTTGTGGAAAAAAATTACTGGGAGGAGGTATCACACGGTTGAATGAGTATTTGGCCCATGTTAAGGGAGAGACAAAAGGATGTCCCAATATACCCAGAGAGGTGAAAGAAGTTGTCAAAGCCAATTTACAGGTGGCTAAGATAAAAAAAAAAGTAGAAGCCGACCGAAATAGAGAAATGTATGAGAGAATAAGAAGGGGAGATCTAGAGTTTCCTGCAGCTGGACCTGTGGATGATGAGGATGAGGATGAGCATGAACAGACAATGAGAGTCATAAGGCAGCGACGAGAGCAGGAAGAAGTCGATTATCAGTTTCGATCCAGATTGAGGGACCCATCCATGCCTGATGTTGGTGGTGGATCTAGTCATAGGCCACATGTTGATGATGATGAGGATATTCATGAGACTGTCGGGTTGCGTAGGTCAGCATCAGTGAGGGAGACCGAGCCGTCTACTATAGGTTGTACTACAGGTCCCATGGATCCATTCATGTATCGAATAGAAAGCTCAAAGAAAACTAAATTGAGTATAATTTTACTAAAAAAATGGGAGAATAGGCTTAGAAAATCAATTGTAAAGTTCTTGATATACAATCACATTCCGAGTCAAGTTGTGGAGTCGTCGTACTTCAAAACTATGATTAATGCAACTGCAAAAGCTGGTCTAAGAGTCAAAAAATCTTCTGCATACGAGGTATTGAGCCCTTATTAGATGATGAGTATAACGAAATAGGAGCTTATGTGGAAAACTTCCACGAAGTATTGAGTGAGAGAGGTTGCATAATTATGTGCGATGGATGGACCGGTCCCATAAGGAAAAGTTTGATTAAATTTTTAGTCTATAGCGATGTCGGGATAATATTTCTAATATCAGTTGATGCTTTTAAATACGTGAAGATGGCTGATTACCTTTTCCAACTAATGGATGAGATAGTTGAAGATGTTGGAGAGCATCAAGTTGTGCAGGTAATAATAAACAATGCTACCAATTATAAAGCCACAGGAAGACAGTTAATGTTAAAGAGACGTCACTTGTATTAGACTCCGTGCACCATTCATTGGTGGACCTCATTCTTGAGGATTTAGAAAAGAGAAGCAAGGCACAGGCAACTATTCAGAAGGGAAGAACGATTACTTTCTACCTATACAACAGTGACAAGTTGTTGAATTTGATGAGACTTCACCAAGAACGAGCTTGGCTAGATAGTTTCTAGCCCTACAGAGCTTGGCTAGATATAGGCGTGAGGTGAAAAGTATGATCAACTCTGAAGAATGGAGAAAACATGAATTAGAGCTCCCACGAGCAAAAATACCTGCCTACAATAAACTTGCTGACCTGATCTACAGCTCTTAATTTTAGACAGATATTGACCACCTGATCGTCGTCACTATCCCGTTGGTGTAAGTGTTGAGATTGGTAGATGGTGATGAGAAACCAACGATGGGGTATGTTTACGAGTTGATGGATAAAGCAAAATTGACTATTAAAATTAAATGTCTTATAAAATATAAATGATATTGGGTGATCATCGACAAGAGGTGGGATGCATAATTCTACCAGTACTTGCATGCCACAGGTATAATATGCTAAACTGCTTATGTAGTGATTTTTATTTATTTTTTATTTTTTATATCATTCATTGTTTCCATATATTGATAAGATAGCTCATATTTGATGTATAGCACACTACTTGAATCCGACCTTCCAGTATATGCGACGCTTCGAGTTGAGTGAGGCCGATGAAGTGTACATTGATTTGCTTAATGTGATCCAATGAATGCTCCCTAAGTTGGCAGAGCAAGGTCAAGCCATAAGAGATGTGAGTAATCATACTTTATAACTAATAAGTTAAGTGACATATGATATATTTATTGATATGTGGGTTATTGTATTCCATCTTTATAGATTGACATATTCTACAAGAGACATGGGTCATTTGAGACCCCGTTGACACAATCTCAAATAAAGTACGATAAACTCGCTAATTGGTGGATACATTATGGAGGTGATGGCCCGATACTGAGGCGAGTTGCAATGAGGGTTTTATCACAAACATGTTCCTCGTCCAACTGTGAGCAAAATTAGAGCACCTTCTCTTTCATTCACACAAAGACAAGGAATAGGCTAACTATGGAACGATTAGAAAAGTTAGTCTACTGTCACTACAACATGAGATTAAGGGTCAGGAATATGTAGAGGACCAATCGTGATAAGCAATTATATGAAGTCTTAGTTTATATAATTTTTGTTTGATCTAATTGATGAGGCATATACTAATTCATCTATCATATTCTACCTTACAGATAGTGAATATTTTGATCCCATCCAATTGGATTATATATTTACGGAGGATGACCCTTTGAATAAGTGGGTCGAAGATAGAGAAGAGTCAATGTTGGATACTGAGGGCACCGCATGACTGGATAATACTAAAAGAGTAGTGGAGGAGTAGGCTTTCTAATCTCCGAGACAAAAAAAGATTGAATCGTCATTCAGTTGTAAGATCTGGTGACGAAACACAGCCCGATAGTGATAATAACGATGATGGGGGTGATGATGGAGGCAATGAAACCCATGTTGGCATTAGTGATGGAGCAGATGGTGTTGATCCTTATTCTTATGGAGGTATTGTTGTATGCGGTGATGAGCTGATAGCAATGTATGACACTCCTATATTTAGAGATGGAAGGGTTGAAGGAAGAGGAGCATCAAAATCTTTCCAAACACCACCACCACCACAAGGTCCACAAGATGATATGAGTTATATGAATTTTAGCTTCGGAGAATTTAGTTTATAAAATACTGAAGATTCAGTAACCAATAACCCATATTATCGGCCTCAACCAACCTACCCCGGGCCATAAGACTTTGTTAGCCAAATTTTTGGAGGACCAACCTTTACCTATTACACTGACCCATATTTGCCACTAATGCCTCAGTTTTAAGGGGGCACATATGATCATGAGAATCAATATCGCTAATATTATAAGGAAAGCTTAGACAGCAATGATGATGATCACGAGGGCTAAGAACCACCACAAAATTTAATGTGGCTTTAAAGTAAGTTTCTCATGTATAATATACCTTTTAATTTTGATCATGAGTCATGTACAATGAAATTTAGGTTATGCGTTGATAAAATTATGAAATATGCATCAAATAAGCCTTAAATAAATTTAAAAAAAGTTAAAATAAATAGAAAATCATTAAATTTATTTTTTTTAATTTTTTTAGTATTTTTTGGGATTTTTTGAAATAAATAGAAAATCATCAAACTGATACATTCAATGTATCGTCGATACATTCAATGTGTCGGCCAATACCCAGTACGTATCGTCCTGGAGGTTAGGACGATACGTGCCGAAAAATCGGTATTTTGACCCATGGATGTCCCGTAGAGGTAGTAACTCATCCAGAAGGTCTTTGGGAAAGACATCTCAAAATTCACTCATTATCGGTTCAACCTCTTTTGGTATCTCAACACTTGACTCTTTGGGTATTTCAACTATAACAAGGATATAGACAATGTCCTCTGTTTTAGTGCCTCGTTCAAACTCTAAAGGGCTAACGATATGAACAACCTTAGATGTCTTGTCTCTCTCTATCATGCCTTTATCACTTGACTTAGTTGTTTTCACTATGGGTGCTCTAGGAGGTTAAGGATTTATCTTTATTTTATTTTCGTTGTGAGTGAAAGAACATACGTTCGATCTCCCGAACAATGTAACGTTCATATCATACAACCACGACCTCCCAAGGATAATATGCCTTCCATCCATAGGCACAACATCACACCACAAGGTGTCCTTATACATGTCGAATGGTATCGAAACCTGACACCTATGTGAAACTGAGATTGATGATGAATCGACCAACGTAATTTTATAGGGTCACGGGTGAGTTACGGGTGTAAGCCCTAAGCGAGAAACTGTACTCTTAGAAACAACATTGGTACAACTTTCACTGTCGACTATGACTCGACAGACTTTCTCACCACACTTGGCTAAGGTATAAAAGATGTTATCCTGTCGCCAATCATCATTCTCCTTAGACTGGCTAGAGCACATCTAATGACAAGAGCCCGCGAGGTATTACTCTCCTCAACGGGATAGGAGATTTCCCTAAAACAAGCCACTGTTCGTTCTCCTACAAAATCTTCCTCATCACTAGGGAATGACTCAAGCTCACAAACTTCTTCTGTTCCCTCATCGTGCTCATTCAAGTGTCATCGGCTATAAATAAGTTTTGCGATGGACATTGTGCCACAAAATGTCCGATGCCATGACATTTGTAACACTTGTTTAGACCACCACTCTTGAGGCCTTCAAGCATTGGGTCTTTACCCTTATCGACTCTGGCTACTGGTATAGCAACTGGGTTGGGCCTAGCAGATGGGGTATTAACGTTGGGTTTTGACTCAAGAAAGTTAGGCCTATAACTAGACCCATTAGTATCAAAACTTTTGGTTTGAGGGGGGGTCTTGAGGTACCATTCTAACTCTTCGACTATAGAAAAACATTCATCTAGATCAGTAACGAGGTATGGAATGAGTTTCCTCTATAGTTTGGGGCAAAGGCCCATTCTAAATCGGGATAGAGTAACTCTTTTCGGCTCATCCACATTAGCATGGGACGTTAGGTTTTCAAACTTATCGATATACTCTGTGACCGGTAAATTCCCTTAGCGCAACGATTGCCACTGATCAAGAATACGTTCATCATAGGAAAGAAAAATATATTTATGATTCAGTTGGATCTTCATTTCATCCCAAGTGGAAATGGGAAAAAGACCTTGGGACTGCCTACGACTCTCTGATCCCATCCAGTAAAGCCTAGCTTGACCCATAAGCTTTACCTTAGAAAATCGGACTTTACACTCCTTAGACATGGCATACTACTCGAAGTAGTTTTCCATGCTGGCGACCCACTCAAGATAGACTTTAGGTTGTCTTTTCTCGTCAAAAGTAGAAGCGTCGATTTTAACGAATTTCATGACTTTGTCGTCTTGATTGGTTTGGACTTCACGTTGGTGAGGACCTTCTCTCCTACGATCATTAGTGTGGACTCTATGGTGATTTTCAGTGATGAACTCATTCATCTCTTCAACACAAGTCTCTAAAGCTTCATGTCGGGCTTGTTGATCACACAACTATTGTTGCAATTGATTGTGGTGTTCGGCCATCTGGGCTTGAAGAGCGGATTGACTCGTGGTCAACTTAGACGCAAGTTCTTTAATTAGAGCTTTTATTGTAATGGGATTCATGACTATGCAACACAAAACGAAATGATGCAAGACAAAACGAAATAAAAGAAATGAACCCTAGAACCTATATGAACACTGATAACCCTAAACTGACAAAGCTTTGATACCAAAGCTGATGCAAAAACTAACACATGCAATGCTAGGGCTGAAATTAAAATTAATTTAAACAATTAAAATGACAATCTTCCTTAACAAATTATCACAGAAAATATAAAGAGATCCAATTGAACAATTTAATTACGGTCCAAAATAGTGTTACTTTTCGCATACGTTCCCTTTCAGATCTAGAAGATTAGGGTTCTTAGCGAACGGCTAGATCTCTGATAGTTTTAAGACGTCGAATAAACTCGCAAGCGGATTCTTTCGATACCGAGCGAAAACAAAGTAAATAATGATTTTAATGGTGAAAGGATAAGTTAAACTTGGATTTAATAGTGAAATAGATAGGATAGGTTATACTCCTTACGCAACTCATGGATCATAAGAAGATAGAGGAGCAAAAGTTTGCCTTATACCAAACTGTACACGGGGCGAAGAATTGCTCTTCGATTTGAGAGGATCACACCCTCACAGAAAACTCAAGAAAAGTTCTCAAAGTTGCAAAGCAATTTCGTTAACTAATAATTAATTTCAAAGTTGCTTTTACAAGCCTTTAAATAAGCTAACCAAACCCTCACTCGACATAAAGCATTCCTTAAAGCACTTAAAATGACAAGTTTTAAATATATATATATATATATATATATATATATATATATATATATATATATATATATATATATATATATATATATATATATATATATATATATATCCAATCAAATCTTGCGCGACCAGTCGAACGATCGATTATGGAGTTGATCGATCGACTGATGAAAATTATAATTACCCGAAGGGTCTGTCCACATTCGATCGATCGAAAATTCGGAGTCGATTGATCGACTGAGATGTATAATTGCGCTCATAATACTATGCTTTCTGTGCTCAATCGATCTATCGACTGAAACACCTTTTTAGTCTTTCGAATTTGAATAGTTTTTATTTCTGACCACCTTCACGTTCTTCTTTTGCCTTCAATATGTTACGGGCGGCTGCTTGAATCGAATGTCCGATCCCCATCAACTTCCTTATGTTTACAATTTGCCACAAAATCCCTTACTTCCAATACATGGATAGTATGGTATTTCTGTGGAAGCTACTTTGGATCAAGCTATCATCCTTAAATTTATCCTTCTAATGTCTTTCATCATGTTAAATTCTGTTTCGGGTGATATTTGATCAGAATCAGTAATTATAGATGACATAGGAATCCCACTCTAGATTCTACGCAATAACTGCCATAACTGCCAAGTTCATTATATTATTTCTCGTAAGAATGCAAGGGAGATTTTACAGTCACTTTTGCACATCTTTACGAAAAAAAAATTGTACGTGTTGTGAGTTCAAATGGGTCTTGTCTGATAAAACTTCAGATGTGTCTTGTCCGATAAAAAACCTATTTTGTACATTTTTAAAAGTTAAATGGGGGCTACAGCCTCCACACCCTTCTCCTCCCTGATATCTCCTTGTGAACTGCGTCCTCTGCTTTTATTACTATTAGACTCTTGCTGCTTTTCTAGGATTCATAGGGTTAATCTAGCATTAAAAATGCTTCTTCCTGTTTCTATGGTTCTAGGAGACGGTTATTACAGAAATTATTTAGTTATTTTTTTTACAAGATTGTTGCATGTGCTTGAAGCTTGAGTAACAATTGTTTTTTTATCAATACTTGAGTGACAACGTTAGGGTGGTCACGAATTGATTTGCAATTTGTCGAACTATGGATTTTATTGTTGATACTTCTATTCAGGATTAATTATGCTAACCTATTTCTATTTTATCTCATATGACTGGTTGCTAAAGATAATATATTTGACCTTATTACTTCATTTTTTTTTTCAGATTTAAACCAAGGCGAGCACGGATGTCAGGATGATTAGATTTGTTTTCGCCTTCTCAAGTATTGGATCATGATTAAAAGAGTTTTGAGGAACCCTCCAATTTCTCGGATGATTATTCAGGTTCACTCTAAATTTGATATAAAGAAAAAATTTCTTTGTAGGCATTTCAACATTCTGTGCGCGTGGATGTCATGAGGATTTAGTCAAGATTGCTTTTCTGCGATAGATTTTCTTTTTTACTCTAGATTTCTTGTAGTAGGGCTTTAATTTACTTTTGCAATTTTAGATTAAGATAGTTGCTTAGCTAGAGGCAGGGGTATGCCCCCACAATCCCTTGTAATTTTTCCCCTATATATATATATCAGAAACAAGAAAATACATTCGAGTGCAGACCAAAAATGTTACACAGATTCTAGCTTCGCCAATCCCTCTAGGGTTTTTAGAAAAAAATGGACCTTTTAAACTTTTATTTCACGGGTCAAGGATACAGGTTTTTTACTCAAAAAATTTGCCCTCAAGTTGTAGGTGACTTGACCTATAATCTCTTTTATTGAACTTTTTTCTGTTGTAGCCTTGTAGGTGACTTTTAGAATAAATATCTAGTTTATTCTTTTCCTGACTATCGCAGTCAATGTTGCTACTATGAATCAAAATAATTGTATCAATCTTTTGGTGGACTGTAAAAATTGTCATGAAATCTGCATAACCTATTTTTTACTTTTTTCCTGTTTGTATTTGGGTTTTTGCCGGTGTTTATCTTTTTTTTTTTTCTTTTGTTTTACTGTGGCTAAGCTTCTCATTCCACATTGATCCGTTTTAATCCTGTGTCTTTAATGAAATTGTAGCTTTAATGTGATCAACAAAATATCCTTAACTTTTGATCAGTTTTTCTCTCCACACTAAACAGCCAGAATCTCCAACATAGAGTATTGTTCCCTGCTTTGAAACCTCTCAACTACCACTTGCTACCAGTCCACCATTCGCCTCCCTCCTTCCACTTCCGTTACATTCTCTATTTAGCTTATTATTTCTGAAATTCATTTCATTATTAATAGTTTTCCCTTACAAGCACAACTCCATCTACTCCATGATTGGTGGTGAGTTATAAATTTGGCTATCCATCTCAAAACCAGGTGGCTATGAGGAGGGGCCCAGGATTTATAAGAGGAGAGAGAAGGCTATGAATACCCGATGTGGGACTAGGGCTGTCAAGGAGCCGGGCCGGGCAGGGTTTAGGCAGGGTTTTTCACCGGCCCCTTTTTTTTTATAAAATATAGTTTAGGGCTAAACCCTGCCCGATAGCTAATCGGGCTGGGCCGGGCTCAGCCAGATTTTGAAATCTTGTAGCCCGAACAAGGCCCGATTATCTATCCGGGTCGGGCCAGGCCGAGTTTCTAATATTTTTTTACAGTTTTTTTAAGATTTTTTTTTTATAAAGGACCTCATAATAAACGGGCCAGGCCGGGCCTTACACTTGGCAGCCCGAACCCAAGCCCTGTTCTTATCGAGCCTAGCCCGGCCCGGACCGTTTACTAAATGATAAAAATATTGGGCCCAAACCTGGCCCATCCGGGCCGGGCTGAAACCTGGCCTGTTGACAGCCTTATGTGGGACTAAACTTCAACGCACCCCTACTGGTGTTGGCCGAACTGAGCCAAATCACGTGGAGAATTGAACTGGGTCACATGAAGTTGAGAAAGGCCTGTGCTGATACCATGATAAATTTGGATATCCATCTCAAATCCAATTGGCCATGAGTGATGAGGCTCAGGATTTTATAACAGGATAGACAATGCTATGAATAACCAATGTGGAACTAAACTTCAACAGAAACCTTCAAATCAATTTAATCACTTTTTAATTCTGTATACCATGGAACACACAATTAGGAGGCGTCTACTTGCAGGATTAAACTATAGTGATTTGTTTATTTATATGTTTTTGTGTGTATATGCATACTTCATTACTACACTTCTAGGCTTTTCCTATTCTCCTCTCCTCTTTGTGGGAAGGCAAATTAAATGTTTAATAATATTCTTGCTTAATTTATGGTAGCCTCATTCA
Organism: Chloranthus sessilifolius; assembly: GCA_021018995.1. Classification (NCBI taxonomy): domain Eukaryota; kingdom Viridiplantae; phylum Streptophyta; class Magnoliopsida; order Chloranthales; family Chloranthaceae; genus Chloranthus; species Chloranthus sessilifolius. The sequence continues at coordinate 50,659,329 of CM037596.1, forward strand.
CAATATTATATAGCCTTTTGCAAGCGATGATCAATGAAGATGAAGTCTCAAAATCTGAGTACATTATTTTAAAGCCATAGGATGAGAGAAATTGAATCAAATAAAATCGAATCCAATCATAAAAATACAACCTCCTATCTTTGGGGACCCTGGGATATATAGGAGTCATGTGAGAGAAAAAAAATACAAGTGGTTGCGTAATGGCATATGCTTAGAGATAAGCGGACAGGTCCTCAAGGTTGTGGGTTCGAGGCCAGCTTACCTATAAATAAATAATAATATAAAAATTGATTAGCGAACAAGTGAAACACGATAAAGACAAAGTACAACTCATTGTTCAATCTTACAATGGATCTTGACAAGGGCCATCGGTAAGCGGTGTTTTAAACATTCATGAAGATGAATATGATTGAGGCATGCCTCTTAGTTTGACAGGGAATTTGGTTCTTGTCTTCCGAATCATTTTGTTTTTCATGTCATAATTTATAGTAAACTGAAATCCTATATAGAGGCATATCATCGAATTGAATTGGCCTTGTCATTCAAAATTTTTCTTAATGTGCAATTGTGGACTTTTGCGTATCCATCGCGTCGATGTGCTCTTAAGAAAAAAAAGTGGAGTCGCCACCCGGAGCTTTTGGTGTCCCGGGATACCCAAAATCGATATTATAAGCACCGAAGTGCACAATATGACTCCGATTACTGGTCAACGCCAAAGTCTCTTAGGGAAGGGCTTCGGTTATCAATTGGGAAGGTGTTAGGCACCCGATTGACAAGCTCGAAAGCGGTGTCTACTATGGCCAAATGTAAGAAAATATAAAAAGATTGAACGACACTTCTCCTTTGCCCGAAGGAACTCCGATCCTATTTGAGCCTCCCGCAATCACTAAAATTTCGGCGGCATAACGACTCAAATTCTAGGATAGAGGAAAAGCAAAAGAAGGTAGAGGAATAGAGGGGAGAGCCGAGCTCTCGGGTCCTTGTAGCACCGTTGTTGGATCCTCGCGTGAGAGCATCACCGATGAGCTTCCGATAGCAATGGGTTAAGGAAAGAGGCTTAGCTAGCTAACGCTTGGATGATAGGAGCTTGGGAATGCTAATATGAGAGGTGAGCTAAGGCTTTGAAGGCTTAGGGATTGATGGGGTACGAGGGATGAACCTAGGTTCTAAAGTTTAGGAGGATTAAAACTTGAAAATGGGGATGGAATTCCCTAGAGTTTTCTCTCTTTTGGAAATTTTTTCAAGCCCTTAAACAAGGGGGGGTGGCTCTCTATTTATAGAAGGAGAGGTGATTAGGGAGATGCTTAAGGGCTAATGGGTTTAGCAATTAGGTAATCTAGAATTTAAGGTTTTCTTGGTTTTTGAGGACTTGGAGAGAAGGGAATTGGGTTTAAATGGTAGACGATAGATGATTGGTTGGATGGCAAAAGAGTTAAACTGATATTTGGGAGGGGTATAACAGTTCTAAAGAAACACACCTTGAACTCTGAGGTGGTCCACAAGTCAAACACCAAAACCAAAATCTGCCATTTTTTACGAAAATCAAGGTTTTAAGCTATGCGTACATTATATGTACGCATAGCTTAGGAACAATATTTTTCATAAAAACTGAGAAGTCCAGAGCCCAAGCTGGGGCAGTTTTGAAGCAAAAGCCAAAATTGGCTATGTGTACGTAGTTTGTACGCACAGTCAATTTCTGCCAGAAATTACCTATGCAGACATAGTATGTACGCATAGTCCCAAAATAGTCTATTGTGTATATAGTATGTATGCATAGCTAATTTTTGCCAGAAATTGTTTATGCGTACACAGTGTAGTCACATGGCATATGCGACCCTATGCGATGACATAGGGTCATCGCATATGCGATTTGCATATGCCATTATGCTATGGCATAAAAATTTTATTTTTATTTTTTCAAAAAATTCTAAAAAAATTTCAAAAAGTCTCAAAAAATTCTCAAAGTTTCCAAAATTGATCAATAATATATTTCGTGTTAATTTTTGGCTCTATTAACTTTATAGTGTCTAGGATGTGAAATAAAAGTATATAATATAACTATATAGTATATAATCCATAAGTTAGAAGGGAAATATAAATTTTATTAATGTTAAACAAAATAGTACAAAAATGAATTTAGGAACATATAAAAAAGAATGAAAAGAGTAAATTCTAAGTTCTAAGTTTAACCCACAATGATACATTTCGATTTTCGTCATGTGATTCACGTCCTAATGGTTGTGTACCAGGCAAAAGTTCTATACATTGGTTTCTAATCCACAATGGTACATCACCTCCACCTCCACCACCACCATCGCCGTCACTTGCATCACCATCATCATCCGAATCATCTCCTTCTTCAACATATTATTCTTCCTCATTGGTTTCTTTATCACTCGATCTCACTAAGACGGTATCTATATCATCTATGAGTGTTTCTTCATGAATCTCGTCTTCTTCTTTTTGACACAAGCGTGAGCTACCTTCCCCCGCTGCCGATCTTCTCCTCCGTCCGATAGGAAGCTCATCTCCAAAAGCGGCTTCTTCCACTTGCTTTCACGTAAGATCCTCATCCGTAAAGACTCGCTCTTCGGAGGCATCTGCCATCCAAGGAGAATTGGATGATAAGTCTTCGAGAGAGATGGGATCATAGTGTCCCGGATGTTCCCGATTTTTAAGAAAGCGATCTGGTAGCTTTGGTTGTATTGCACAAAGACCAAATCTTTGAGCATTTTTTGCTTAAGCTTGTTCCGCTTCTTCGTGTGTATCTATTTGAGAGAAATATTTAATAAATATTAATATCTATTAAACTTTAAATAATAATTAAATTAAAATTATGACTAAAAATGAAATAAAAATTAACTAATTACCATCTCAAATGTGCTCCAATTCCATTCACATGCCGACGCGGCACATGTAAGGCTAAGAACCTTAATGGTCATCTTCTTCAATAATCCATTTTTTGTCATCGAATCCACTCCATAGGACAACCATCAATCGGCTACAAACATTAGTATTAATTAGATATATTTATAGTATTAAGCTATTAATTTAGAAGAAATGAAATGTAATAAAAAAATATATCATAAACATGCTAAGTATTTTGGATTCTCTTTGTCGAATCACAATTTCTCTTTCGAACATCTCTTGAGAATTCTTGTATCGGTCAAAAGAGTTGCCAATCCAATCTGATCTTGCTCTTCTTTGTCCGAAACTATCTTCTCTAAAACGTCAAGGAAACTACTAATATGTGTTGCATCCGTCGCCTCCTGATTCGGACAAGAAAAATAAATCATGGGATTTAGGAGAAATGCGATGGAATATGAGGGGCTAGACATTTGGATACCCCATCTCTTCTCAACTAAGTCAATAATGGGTTGAAATAGGCGAGATTTGTACATATTATTAGATTTAATTTTTTCTATAGCTTTCTCCATAAAACTATAGATATAGCCCATAGCAGGCTTCTCATCACCATCAATCAATCGTCGTACTTTTACGATTGGTTACGAGTCTTTAAGTGATTAGGCAACATTATTCTAAAAAGAGTTGGTTAAGATGATTTGTGCCACCTACTTCCCTTCGGCCTTCTTTGACCAAATTTTATTCCTCCAATTGGTGAAAGTTACGAAGCTTCTATGTTTTTCTCTTTCAGCATATATGCTTTATAATGTCAAGAAGGTCGTAGTAAAATGAGTGACAGTGGGGCATTACAAATTACCCCCAATTACTTTACACATGTGGTGGAGTAGAAGTGTATGTTTATATATATACACTACTACCTTCCTAACCTTAGCTACAGTTTTAATATGCATTTTTTCCTATGTCTTTTAAGATTAAGTCTAAGCAATGGGCCGTACATGGGATCCAATATATGTGTGGTCTCCTTTCTATTATTAGTCTACCCGTGGGCACCAAGTTTGCCGTGTTGTCCGTGACAACTTGGACAACATATTGTCTACTAATATCCTTTTCTATCACCTTATCTATAAGGGAAAATAGATATTCGACCGTGTGAGAATGAGACAAAGCATCTATAGATTTAACGAACATAGTTCCAGTAGGACAATTTGCCTAAAAATTAATGATTGACCTACAGGCCCTATTGGTCCAACCATCGGTCATTAGTGAACACTCATGTCTTCCAATCCTCTCGATACTCCTCGAGGAAGGCTTTTATGAAGTCTACCTCCTTTTTAAGACATGTTTGTCTTATCTCATGATATGATGGAGGTTTTAGGCCAGGTCCAAATTGTCCAAGAGCTTCAACCATTACTTTCAAACTCTTTAACTTTACGGTATTGAATGCAATACCGGCTTGGGACATCCACTTAGCCACGTATTGAATAGTGGTGGATCGGTCCTTAGCTTTAAACTTATTTTCTATAATTATTTAGGCCAGACTCTTACCCCTAGCGTCTACCACATCCTCGGGATGTGGTCTACAAGAGAAGAATTTGCCTATTCCCTTCCCCTTTCTACCATGTGCTCTTTTAAAGGGTGGTGGTCTTGCACCACTACGAGCCGTGGAGGGAGTAGATCTATCATATTCTTCCTCATCATCTTCATCAACATCATAGTATTGTTATAAAATCACTTCATCATTACGTTTCGTCCTCGAAGTCTTATCCATCAATTCCAAGATCTTTTTTCGAATCTCCGATGTGACATTTGGACATGCCTTCGCATCCGATCTGGGTTGCCAAGCAAGATGTTACTTGTGTCATCGTATTCCCCCGATGCTTACATGGGGGCATAGGATACATTGGACCTTATTTTTTTCGGTTACACTCTTATAATGTCCATATTTTCAACCCGGATTGGCGAAATTTGTTGGCCTAAGAGCGTCATTCGAGGACGTAGACATAATGATAACGTAATTTAAAGAACTTGGTGGGTAGATATTAACCACACTAGAAAAATGAGGTATAATAAGGAAGGAAAATAATCAAACAAAATTTAATAGGAATTAGAAATTTATTCTAACTCTTGTTTCTTGGTTCTTGAAGTGATTCCTCCCTCTTTGCTTGAAGAATGAAGATTAAAGTTTGAATCTCTTAACTCTTTAAATTAACTACAAAATAGAGCAAAAGAAATTATGATTAAAGATTTAAAGGAAGAGAGAGAGAGAGAGAAAGTGAACACTAAAAACTCAAAAAATAGACCAAAGAGACATAAATCATACCTTGGATAGATGTGGTATGGATTAGGAAGAGAAACCCCGCTTTTATAGGCTTGGGGGAGGCCTTAAAAGCAAAAAAAAAATAAAAAATTCCTCAACGGTCATAAATATGACCGTTGGGATGTATGTCATCGCATACACATGTATGCGATAGCATACATGTTTCTATCACATATGTCATCATGGCATATGCGACAGAGCCATATAAAATGGAATATGCTATTGCATATGACATCAATGAGCGTACATAGTATGTACGCATAAGCCATATTTGGCAGAAAGGCCACAAGCTGCTTATGGGGGTTTGGGAAAGGCCTAGTATGGGTCTGGATTGGCTTCTAAGTTCCTGGTCAGGATTTTTTAAGGGTTCAGGTTGATTCCTAAGGGTTCCAGATGGCTCCTAAGGGTTTAGGTTGTGCTTTCGAAAGCTTAGATGTACTCTTTTCTCGAAGTATGTGCTGATCATATGCCAAAGAAAGAGACATCCGAAGAGGCCCAAAGCAAACATTGTTATGCAAAGCGAACCTCAAATATCAAATGGTAAAAGAAAAATATGGAGAGTAGCGGAAGGCCCATTATAATAGGAAAACGTCCGTTCCTCAAGGCTATCGGTCCCCAAGTGCTTAAAGATATTATTGGGTATAACCGTGATGGTACGATTGATGATGTATGATGTTCGAGATTTATTTTGAGTAAAATAGCCCCGCGAGCGGAGGGTGATTGATCCATACTTAAAGATTGGCGTGAAGCAAAAGATGCGAACAACCAATGGTTTGTGCCCAATCTCATGAGGCATTGATTGCCCCACTTTGATTGGTCACAGGTGCCCCTACGCGAGATAGGGTTCGAGATCTTTAGGCTTATCCATCGATCCCAAAGTTAATTTAACACAACTACTCGAGCGGAGTGAATATTGATGTTGCAACGTTTTTGGGGAATGTGTGCCATTTTTTATGACGATCTTACAAACATATCAACTATGTAAAAATATGGACCCATTAGGGGCAATAAAAGTAAGGCGATGGAAGTTTCGTCCCAGGTCCCGACCGAGTACAATTTACAGGAACAAACGGCCATCCTACGAATACCTAGACACATGGCGTACACTGTATAGGGAGACCATATAGGTTTTTTAAGCCTACAATCGAGAATAAACACAAGAAAAGATCCCTTATGCATCCATGTTTGAACATAGTTGTTCGATATGTAATCTCATTTAGCGGTGGAATGAAACCGATCGAAACATTCACTGTTTGACCGAGATTGACACTGTCACTCCTACTTTGAAGTAGGATCCAAAGATCTAAGGCGAACCTTAGATTTAGGACATTAATTTAGCACAGTTGCGTTGACGAAAAAATAGTAATATTTTCTCACATTGAAGCGCACATGTGCGTAGTGAGTGCCAAAAAGTAGAATGAAAACATAGATTTTTATTTTTATTATTATTTTTTTAATGGACTGAACGTGAGTGCTTCATCTGATCCGTCCATAGCCATTATTGACATTAAATGTTTTGCCAACTTGAGAGGTTGCTTGATTCGAGGCTTTAGGCCTTCTAATGTTCCTGCACATTCTCAAGAAAACGTGATGGGGACATCGATTACGGACCATATCACACATACCGGCGTTGGAAGAAGCGGAGCAGAAATGGAAATCAGAACCAGACTTAAGGAATCTGTGTATTGGAGCAATGCGCAGTCCCAGGCTTCGATTGATTGACTGTGACTAGTAAAACTTATTTTTGGTGAATATATGTATATATATGCTTCGAGCGATCGAACACTCTTATCGATCGATCGATTGCTTAGTGACTAGAGAGCTATATTTTATATATATTGCTCGATTGATCGATGCTTCACATCGATCGATCGGTCGATTTTTCGCGAAAATGAGTTTTATTAGAATTCGAAGTTAAGTTTTGAGGGCATACTTGTCTTTTTAGTAGTTGTTTTAGGGTTTTCTTTTATTTTAGAGGTCTCCTATATAAGGTCTTTTAATAAACAATGTAATTAGTTGATTGATTATTGAATGAAAAGAGAGTTGCTTTTGTGTAAATCCTAGAAAGCTTGAGCAGAGTTTTCAACCGAGGAAGTAATCCTTCAAACTATGAGGAGTGAGCAATCATTTCTCGTGCGACTTGGTGTGAAGCCGACGTATAGCCATAGTGTGAAGCCTCGGAAAATCCTTGGTGTGAAGTCTTAGAAATCTATACCTTTTATTTCTGTCTTTCTAAATTATTGTCAGGTAATATCTTTCTTATTTCGATTGATAAAAAGATCAAAATTCCAAAACCTTATTCCTTGATATATTTAATTTTTCCCTTTTATTGAGTTATTTCTTCAAGTTTTATTTCATCTAAAATCTCCGAAAAGTCAAGAGACGATATTATAATTATCGCTTGATGCCCTAAACTAGAAAGAAACTCGAGTTCCTTCATTGGAGCCGTTTTTCTAGATCGGGAGATCGTCGTGCATGCGAACGCTAAAATGAATTAATCAAACTATTTTATTGAGTTCATCGAATTAATTTTATGTGTTGCATGATTTTGAATATTTCCGCTATTCAATTCACTCTAAAGTTAATCCCAAATTCGTATATTAGGGTTTTAGCTATTTGTCCTGTGTCAACTTTAGTATCAAAGCACCGTTTTTAGTTTACGGTTCTTCGTGTTCACATAGGTTCTAGGGTTTATTTCTTTCCATTTTAGATTTATCTTACTCCATCTAATTTTACATCATTCCGTCACGGATACTAGTAGCTTAGAAGCCCTGATTAGAGATCTTTCATCTAAGGTGACCGCTAGTCAAACTCAGATGAATGAGCACATCGCTGATCAACAAGCCAGACATGAGGCTTTAGAAATCCTTTTTGAAGAGATCAATGAGCTTATTGCTGAGAATCACACTAGCGTCAACCTCAACGACCATAGGAGGGAGGGTCCTCGTCATCGTGAAATTCAAATCTGTCAAGACGATAAAGTCATGAAATCAGTGAAAATGGATGCCCTTACTTCTGACGGGAAAAGACAACCCAAAGTCTTTCTCGAGTAGGTCGCCAGCATGGAATACTACTTCAAGTGGTATGCCATGTCTGAAGAGCGCAAGGTCAGATTTGCCAAAGTCAAGCTTATGGGTGAAGCCAGACTTTATTAGTTGGGAGTAGAGTGTCGTAGGCAAATCCAAGTTTTCATGCTATTTCCACATGGACTGCAATGAAAGTCTAACTGCACGAAAAATACATTCCCGTATTATATGATGAACATATTCTTGATCAATGGCAGTCATTATATCAAGGAAATTCTCTGATCACAGAGTACATCGATTGGTTTGAAGACCTGATGACCCAGGCCGATGTAGATGAGCCAATAAAAGTTACCCTCTCTCGATTCCAAATGGGCCTTCGACCAGAGTTACAGAAGAAACTCATTCCTTATCCCATTACAAATCTCGAGGAATGTTTTGCTAGGGTTGAAGAATTATAATGGTATCTTGACACTCCCAGTAATGGCCGATCAAAGCCTTCTAAGCTTGATTATCAATCTAATCCTATAGAAAAGGGAAATAATGTCTCTAATCAATCTTCAAAATCCATGATTCCTCAAGTTGACAAAGGAAATGGTCCAATGATCAAGAGTTCTAGACGTGCTTTGCAACAATTTGTAAGTGTCAAGGTTTAGGTCACTTTGCATCCCAATGTCCTAGTAAGGGGTCAAACCTTGATTATTCAGGAGCATGTCGAGAAAGAGAGCAATGAATTACGCAAAGAAGTGTACGAACCATGTGACACGCCAAGTGATGACGAAGGTTTAATGAATATGTTTAATGAATTTGATATTAACAGTTTTATATAAATTTCTGATAGTTTCGAACATGTGGAATCTTTTCTAATCTCAGAAAAGGGTAAGGATGGAGGTTTAAATTTTCCTTTAGACAAGGGCAACCATCCAATAGTTATCGTAACGAATCTTACGCCTATTCTAGATCCCACAACCCCGCCCTTTGATCCATTCCTTATTGAGCACCCAATCGAACCACACCCATTTACCCAGTTTCTATCCTGTACCTTACCTGCGCAATATGAGAAAGGATCGAATGAGACGGTCATAGGATTTCTGAGCTTCCATGCCATTGAAGGTAATAATCGGGAGTATCTCATGGCGTGGAAAGGTAAGCCAAGCGTTGAGCTTCCGAAGTGTGTCATCCATAGGTTCCCTAACTCATCGGAGATGAGTTTTTTCCATCCGTGGAGTATTGATAGGGACATCGGTTACGGACCATATCGCACGTACCGGCATTGGAAGAAGCGGAATGAAAACTAAAACCAGACTTAAGGAATCTAAGTATTGGAGCAATGCGTAGTCGCTCTATCGATCCCAGGCTTCGATCGATCGACTGTGGCCAGGAAAACTTATTTTTGGCGAATATATGTATATATATATGCTTCGATCGATCGAGCACTCTTGTTGATCAATTGATTGTTTAGTGACCAGAGAGCTATATTTTATATATATGCTCGATTGATGGATGCTTCACATTGATTGATCGATTTTTCGCAAAAATGAGTTCCGTCAGAATTCGAAGTTGAGTTTTGAGGACACACTTGTCTTTTTAGTAGTTGTTTTAGGATTTTCTTTTATTTTAGAGGCCTCTTATATAAGGTCTTTAAATAAACAATGTAATTAGTTGATTGATTATTAAATGAAAAGAGAGTTGCTTTTGTGCAAACCCTAGAAAGCTTGAGAACAGTTTTCAACAGAGGGAGTGAATGCTTCAAACCTTGAGGAGTGAGCAATTGTTTCTCGTGCGACTTGGTGCGAAGCCGACATATAGCCATAGTGTGAAGCTTCGAAAAATTCTTAGTGTGAAGTCTTGAAAATCTATACCTTTTATTTCTGTCATTCTAGATTATTGTCAGGTAATATCTTCCTTATTTCTATTGATAAAAAGATCAAAATCCCAACACCTTATTCCTTGATATCTTTAATTTTTTCCTTTTATTGAGTTTTTTCTTCAATTTTTATTTCATCCAAAATCCCCGAGGAGTCAAGAGACGATATTATAATTATCGCTTGATGCCCTAAACTAGAAGAAAATTCGAGTTCCTTCATCGGAGCCGTTTTTCTAGATCGGGAGATCGTCTTGCATGCGAACGCTAAAATGAATTAATCGAACTGTTTTATTGAGTTCATCGAATTAATTTTATGTGTTGCATGATTTTGAATATTTCTACTATTCAATTTACTTTAAAGTTAATCCCAAATTCACATATTAGGGTTTTAACATTTTGTCCTGCATCAAAATTTCAGTCCCTTTTTTGTTTATACAGATAACAAATGTGCATCCTAATTAAAAAAAAAAAAAAAAACTTTTACCTATATTTTTTTATTTTATCTTTCTTTAAAACTGATATTTTTATATTTTTTGGTTTTTCCTTTTTCTCTCTTCTTTGAGATGAAAGTATGATGCTGCAAATATGTACATGGACATAACATGGACATAAAAAGGAGTATATATTTTTGGATTTTTTTCTTTCTTTCTCTTTCTTTTCTTCTCTTTTTTGTTTAATGCCTTAACAATGAGACGAAGTAACAGGTCTCATTTTGTGTATAGTCCAACCCGTTCATGCGGTCGGATCTAAGTGAGGTTCAGAATTTTTATCAAGGTTTGAACATCCATCCCTTTGGGTTGAATAAACTTTTTATCCTTATCTCAGGTCATGCGTTTGACGGTGTGGTCTAAGGATCTACCTGATCAGGACCCGATTTGAGTGAACATGAGCGTCCCAGTTGGCGACCAGATAATTTACACGTGATCAAAGGTACAATTGATTTTCTTTTTCTCTTCCCCCTTCTTGTTTTTCTTTTAGGAATATTTTTACTCACAGCGCCCAAGCTAGGTTTTCTTCATGCCCATTATCGCCCTCTTTTATACCTGTAGCACCCTTTCCGGCTTTCATCACGTTCATGAGGATGCATTTTTACCCCTGGTACCTTTTCGAGTTTTCACCTGGTCCACACAAGCTAGCTCTTTTTACCTGTAACACCCTTTCGGGTTTTCACCACGTCCGTTTTGTTTTGAGCTTGTATATTTTCTTTTTCTTTTTCAAATTCGAAGACCATGACATAGACGTTGATTCCTTCATAGTCGGTTGGATGGAGTTCCTTGTTGTCTCTCAGCTTGGTTTGTATTGATTTAATGGATACTATGACTGCTTGTAGACCTTAGAGGGCTTTCTTCAGGGATGAATCATGGTCATGGACTAGAAGGTTAGGAATTTTGAAGGTATTCTTTGGTAAAAGTTTCTTTTCTTAATTGTGTTCCAACTGCCGTAATGCACTTCTTCCTTGAGAGATTTTTACTCTACATGCCCCATGTATTTTTTCTTCTCTTTTTTTTTCTATTTTTTTCGTTCTTTTTGCTTTTTTCAGACATCCTATTTTTGGGATTTTGCTTTTCTAATTTGGATTTTGATGATAACTCTTTCGCTCTTCGCTTGGGGAATTTTTCTTTATTTTTTTTTTTTTTGGTATATACACACGTTTTTTTTTTGGAGGGAGAGGTTATGAAAGAAAGGCTATCGGCTTAAATTGGGTAGTAAAGGGTATGAGCATTTAGGAACGCTTTTTGACTACTTAGCTTTGAAATTATGGCCTCTTTTAAAGGGTCCTTAAGCAGTCACGTATCCATTTTTATTATTACTTAACTTGCCGCGGGAGACTAGGAGTAGAATCGGCATACGTATCTAGCGTTAATCGGCTCAGGAAAGTGATCTCCGTTCATTGTCGCGAGATGAAGTACGTACCCAGAGAGTACTTCTCAGATGACATAAGGTCCTTCCCAGTTGGGCTTTAATTTCCCTCGAGGTTTTGCGTGGAGAGAGAGGAAGATTTTTTTTAGTATCGTGTCACCCACCTTTAAATCTCGAATGCGGATACGTTTGTTGTAACCACACATGATTCTTCCCTGATAGACCTGGGTGTGACACAAAGCATGGAGCCTCTTTTCATCGATCCGATTCAGCTATTTGAAACGAGATCTCTCCCTCTCGGCTTTTGATAGATTGGACTCAATGAGGATACGGAGTGAAGACACTTCAACCTCAACTAGTAGTATAGCCTTGCTCCATACACAAGAGAGAATGGTGTTGCCCGTGTAGTGGTATGATCGACGTTTGATAGGCCCATAGTGTGAAGGATAACATTTCACTCCAATCTCGGTATGTGACGACCATCTTCTCAATGATGCAGACAATCGTATTATTAGCAGCTTTTACGGCTTCGTTAGTTTGCAGCCTATATGATGATGAGCGATGATGTTTGATTTTTTACTGTTCACATAAAGCTCTAATGTGCTTGTTCATAAAGATAGTGTTGTTATCCGTGATGATGTCCTTGGGCATGCCGAAGTGACAAACAATGTTCTTGATAAATATCTTGGCATGACTGGCTATGATGCTTGCATAAGATGCTGCCTCCACCCATTTTGTGAAGTACTCGACGATGACGAGGATGAATTGATGTCCGTTAGAAGCCTTTGGATTGACCTTTCCTATGACGTCGAGGCCCCGGGTGGCAAATGGCCACAGAGTGGTCATGCTGTGTAGATCTATGGCGGGAGCATGTATCAGACAGGAGTGTTCTTGGCATTTGTAGCACTTCTGAATGTGCTTGCAATAGTCAGTGTCCATGGTGGTCCAAAAATACCCTTACCATAGGATCTTTTTAGCGAGCATTTGCCCGTTGACGTGGGCCCCACATACTCCCTCATGGATTTCCTTTACGATATTTGCTGCCTCAGTTAGGCATCTGAGTAAAATGTTGTTATATGATCGCTTGTAGAGGCACTCATCACAGATGGCATAATTTTTCGCTAAACGTTGGATGGTCTGCCTATCTGTCTTGGACGTCCTTTCAGGGAAGGCATGTGTTTCGAAGAATTTCTTGATGTCTGAGAACCATGGAGGCTCGTCATTGGGCTTTATGGATTCTTCGATCTGGAGGTAAAAGGCCGCTCATTCCTTTGTTCGATCATGATCAACTTCATCTCGATGCCATAGGGGATTTCGACCATTGATGCCAACGTTGCTAGCGCATCGACAAAGCGATTTCTTGCTCATGGGACATAGGAGAAGGTAACATCATTGAAGCATGCGATTAGATCTTCAAGGTGCTCATGGTACGGGATCAACTTCTCATCCTTTGTTTTCCAATCTCCGTTAATTCGGCATATGATTAGCTGCTTGTAGGCAGGCTACGCAAGCTTTGTATTCAGCCATGTTGTTAGTGTAAGTGAATTTAAGCTTGATGGAGACAGGTATGTGGGACCCTTTCGATGAGATTAGAATAACACCGACTCCTTGACCTTCGATATTTGCTGCCCCGTCGAAGTGCATTACCCAGGATTCCCTTATTTCTTCTGTATCATCCTCTGTCATGAATAAGATGTCCTCATCAGGGAATTCAATTCTCAAAGGTTCGTAATCAAGTAAAGGATTTTCGGCAATTTGATCAGCGAGTGCTTGCCCCTTGATTGACTTCTGGTGACATATGTGATGTCAAACTCTGATAAGAGGAGTTACCAGCGTGCAGTTCGGCCTGTGAGAGTTGACTTTTCAAATAAGTACTTCAAGGGATCCATTCGAGCCAGGAGGAGAACTGCCTGGGATAATAAGTAGTGACGAAGCCTCTGTATATCCCATACGAGAGCTAGGCATGCTTTCTCCAGATGAGAATAGCACGTCTCGTAATTAGTGAACTTGTTGCTCAGATAGTAGATGGCCTGCTCTCTTCTTTCGGTTTCGTCTTGCTGCCCTAGGACACATCTCATCTGAGTGGCCTCTCGAGTACTAGGGGTACCAAAATTGGAAGATTGAGAAGGTAACCTTTGATCTTATCGAATGCCTTTTGACAATCATCGTTCCATTCAATGGGGAAATCTTTTCTCAATAATTTGAAGATCGGCGTGCAGATAGAAGTGAGCTATGCAATGAATCAACTAATGTACCGTATCCTGCCCAAGAAACCTCTGACCTCTTTCTCGGTAGATGGTGGAGGCATTTCGACGATGACTTTCACTTTGATTAGGTCAACCTCGATGCCTCTTCTACTGACAATGAAGCCCAGTAGCTTTCCTGACATGTCGTCAAATGTGCATTTCTTAGGGTTTAGACATAGCCTGTACTTTCTCTGTGTTTCAAACAGCTTTTGGAGGTTCACCAGATGATCACCTATCTCCTGAAACTTGGCTATCATGTCGTCGACATACATCTCGATTTCTCTATGCATCATGTCATGGAACAGTGTTGTCATGACCCTTTTATATGTTGCCCCAATATTCTTTAATCCGAATGGCATGACTCGATAGCAGAAGGTTCTGCATGGGGTGATGAATGCCATTTTTTCTTAGTTCGCCTCTGCTATTTTGATCTGACTATACCCTGAAAACTCATCCATGAACAAGAGTATCCCACGCCTGGCAGTTTTATCGACCAAGATGTCAATGCGTGGCAAAGGGAAGTCGTGGCTCTCCTTGTTAAGGTTTCTGAAATCGATGCACATGCAAACCTTTCTGTCTTTCTTTGGTACAGGCACGATGCTGGCTAACCACTGCGGGTATTTAGAGACCATAAGGAAATCGGCATTGTACTACTTTATGACCTCATCCTTTACTTTCAACATCCACTCTGGCCGAAGATGCCTCAACTTTTACTTGACAAGCTTTATGTCAGGATATAGCAGCAACTCATGCTCGACCAAATCGGTGTTTAAACTAGGCATATCCTCGTGACCATGCGAAAACATCTTGGTATGACCGAAGGAAATCAATCATGCTTTTTCTTTCTTCAGGAGACAATGATGTTCTGATCTTAGTGATTCTAGGATCCTCCTCGATTCCCAGATTGACGTCCTCGGTCTCTTCAATGATTGGGGTAGGGTCATGCACAAAATCGACATATTGCTCAAGGAGCTCATTGGGAAGCTCCTCAGCTAGGACATCCTCATCCAGGTCCATGACTCCTACCTCTCCTTGTATTTCTATAAGAAAGATGTCGATTTCAAATTGGATGGATTTTTCTTTGAAGGCATCATTTTTCGTGCTTTTTTGGGATTTTTAAAAGACAATATTTTTAGACTTTTTTGTATTTTTTCTACATTTTTAGGATTTTTTTTTTTTGCATAAATGGGCCCTTGGCAAGGCAGGTCTCTATATGCACATGACATTGTTTGCCAAGGGCTAATCTCACTTTTTATAGATTGTTTTTTTTTTTGGAAGCAAGTGTCAAATTTATGGCCATTTGATGCTCTTAGTGTTAGGGGCATTGACGTCCAATGCCTCACTTGAGGTACCGCATCTTTACCTAACTCTTTGGAGGATGTGGACTGAGATGGTTTCTGAGAGTTGGCCCCCAACATGTTAACCACATGTTCATCTTGAACATGGTCTTCAAATATTAGCACGGGTTTGGGATGGGCTAAGATAGGTGGCTGTACAGGCAGGGGTCCCTCCTCCTCAAAGAGCGATAAGGAGGCCTGGTCTATTTTGATTTCTGAGAGGATGATTTGGAGGTTGGTTTGGTGGATGGCCATCTGTTTATGTGGGGCTAGCTGCGTTGCCCCATTTTGATTAATTTTTATAACCCCCGCACTCACAAAGGTTCTTCAGAGGTGAGACCTTGGACGGGGTTCATCCTCTAGGTCTATTCCCCTAGCTTTGGCTACAGCAATGGTTCGAGCCTTCTTTTTAGCCTCTTGGACTTCCTCATCGATAGGCTTGTAGCCTTAGCCGAATTTCATTCGTTGTCCGCCTCTTGCTTTGATTGGGGCTCTTCTTGTAAGCGGAGACCTAACCCTTTCCCTTTCTTATGGCCCCATTTATAGAGCATCGCTACTGTCGCAATCATTCCTCCAATTTTTTCGATAACCTTTCTGAGGGATTTTGGTGCCACTACTGTTGACACATCATACTGAAAACTGTGAAGCTCAGTGTCCTCAGCCGGTGCGGTACATACAAAATCTTGAGATTTTCGATGTTGTGGGTCATTTTCTCTCTTTCTTGTCGCCCTTCTCCCATGATGGATATAACTTTCTCTTTTGAGATGAACTTGAGCTATTGATGTAGGGTGGAGGGCACCACTTCGATTTCATATAGCCATGGGCGCCCCGATAGTAGATTAAATGTGGACTTAATATCCATGACCTGGAAAGTAATAGAGAAGGTCATTGGCCTAATTGTAAGCTCAAGATCAACTTCTCTAATTACTTCCCTCCTGGTATTATCGAACCATCGGGCTCCTGTTCTCGCTAGTCAGAACATAGCTGGGTCAACCCCAATCTTGGTCGTGGTTCTCAACAGGCACACATTCAATGTCGATCCGTTGTCTATTAATATCAACGGTATCACCATGTTCCTGATTTCTGCTGTGATATTGAGGGATCTAGAGTGGTTCCCTCCTTCTGCTAGGAGGTTGGCATCTGAAAATGAGATGGCGTTAAGGGCCAACACTTGGCCAATCATTTGCCCTACTTCATCTGGGGAGACTTTATCGGATACATGCGCATCTTTCAGTGCCTCCATTAGAGCTTGGAAATCAAGTGGAGACGTCATTAGTAGGTCCTAGATGGTGATGTGAGTCGACGTTCTTTCAAGCTGTGTTTCTAACGCATATTCCCAGCTCATTTATCTATGAAATTTATTGTCGTAGTTCCTTTGTTTCTTCAGGTTGGGCTGGTATTGGCACCTCTGGCTGCTTGGAGATTCTTTCGGATTGGATAATAAACTCAACTGTCCCTGTGCTGTTGTTGCCAACATTGACCTCCGTTTGGTTATAGTTGAGTGGGACCTGATGGGGATCATATGTCGGCCCCGAGATTTGGAATGGGATGGATGGAGGTGCTAAATATGACCGAGCTGGTAGGGGTGCGGAAATATTGGGCCAATTGTAGTGGATTGGTGTTGGAGATGGATTGGGTGGCATATAGTGGTTAGTTGTTGGTACCAGAAGTGGCGAGTATATTGGGGGTGAGGTGAAAATGGGTTGTACATGGTTGACGGGGGCTGGTATCGAGAATGGATGGTATAGCGAGAGTGAGGCCCAACTGGGTTGAATGTGGCTAACAGTCGTGGGTGTCGGGAAGTAAAGCCTTATATCTAAAGGCGCCACATGGGGTGTTGGATTGGGAAAATAGTCAGCTAAATTCAAGGGCTCGACTACCCCTATGATTTCATTTTCCTGGGTCCACTACCTTGGCGTCTTACGACTTTCTCCTGTGTTGATGCACTCTGAGGGGTCAAACTCTTCCACCTCTTTCTCCACCATGTTAATGGTGGCCCTTGGGCCCATTCCTGCTTGCGGGTGTGACAGTAATGGTGCTTGATGTATGTTGGTGTGCAAATTGGCTTGGGGAGGTGCCGTGGGATGAGATGATTTTTCCCGCCTCGATCAGATTCCTCATGTGACATCTGAACTGTTTCTTATCATTCAGAAGTTGGCATTTCCAAGCTCCATTAATCTCGTGATAAAGTTTTGGACTTATTCCGGGATTATAGAAATCAGAAACATTATTCATCGAAATGCTAGTTTGTTCTAGCAAATATTGTGATTGTTGTACTTGATACAAAGTAAAATCTGATTTAGCATCATTGAAATCATCGTGAACTTGGTAAATTAGTAACTTGTTTTTGGCAAGTTAAGAAAGAGGTATATAGTCCGAGTTGGTGGCCTCTTAACACATCATAAGTTTTTCCAACATAAGGTTTTCTTATGTTTGGAGGTGGTTGAGAAGAGGAGTTTCCTTCTTCTGTCGTCTTCTATCGTTTACAGAGTAAAATCCACTGGTTTAGTGGTAACATAAATCTTCTACCTGCAGTAGATATGCCCACTTTAGTTAGTGGTTTAAACTTGGATCTCTGCTTAAAAAATCAGTCAAAACTTAGTACTTCCTTTAACATGTTCAACTTCAAAAGTATATAGAGCTATTTGATTATACCATTTTAATCTTCTTCCATCTAATATCTCTTTTTTATTAATTAAAAAGTCGCGAATTGCTTTATTATCAGTTCTGACAATAAAAACCTCAGTAGCTAGATAAATATGAAATCTTTTAAGAGAAAGTTTTATTGCAAATAATTCTTTTTCAAATATAATATAATTCTGTTCATTTGGTTTAAATTTTTCAGAATTATAACCACATAATTTTTCTTTACTTTGTATCTTTTTTGTTAACGGTAATTTTCGTGGTTTTATTCCATTAGACTGATAAGAATCTTTTTCTTCCCAATCTTCAGCAAGAATGGCCTTCAAGACACATCCCCAACAATTATCTGAAGCATCTGTTTCTAAGATTAATTTATCTCCAGTTGTTGGAAGATAAACTGTAGGACAGTCTTGGATATCTTATTTTATTTGTTTTAGTAAATCTTTATCTTTATTTATCCATGTAAATTCTATTTCCTTTTTTAATTTATTTATGAAGGATTTTTCCTTTTCTGCTAAAATTTTCAAGTAGTTTCTTCCATAATTTAACAAGCCTAGGAGACTTTGTAATTATTTTTTATCAGTTACTTCTTCGAGAAAATTCTTTATTTTGATAATAATATGATCTTATAATTTTAGACCATCATGTGTTAAAATAAGACCTAAAAATTCTATTGATTCTTTTTCAACTTCTATTTTTGAAGGTAAAAGGATAATTCCATGTTTTTGGAAAATATCGCACATTTATTTTAAATGTTTTTTGTGTTCTTCTTTTGTTTTAGAAAACACTAAGATATCATTGATATATACCGCACAAAATTCTTTATAAGGGGTAAAAATTGAATCTATCCATCTTTGATAGATTTGTGGAGTAGTATGCAAGCCAAATGGCATGACATTCCATTTCTAATATCTACATGGAGTACTAAAAGCAGTTAAAGGTTTAGATTTATCGTCTAACTTTAATTGCCAATATCCTGATTTACAGTCAAATTTACTAAAGAATTTTGATCCCGTTCTGTTCTCAAAACATCTTTTCTTGGAATAAAGTATCCGTCAAATTCTAAATTTTCATTTAATCTTTTGTAATTTAAAACCATTCTAGCTTCTCCTCGCTTTATTTCAGCATGATTTCTTACTAAGAATGTAGGGCTAGAATGAGGGCTTTTTGTAGATTCAATAAGTTTTTTCTCTAATAAATCTTTAATTTGTATTTCAAATTCGTCTATGTCTATCTTTGTATAGATCATAGGTTTTACCCTAATTATGATATTACGATCTTTTAAAGTTATGGTACAGTACCGTGGACTTTTATGCCATAATTTTAGTGGGTTGTCATTAAAACTGTCTTTGAGGATGGTGAAAAGCCAATGAGTTTGAGAAAGTTGTGTAGAGAGGATTTGTGGGTGGGCCAAGTGGGAATGGAGTAACCACCCTTTTCAATTAACAAAGACAACTGGATATTGAGGGATTGCCCTAAGGGAGTGAACACATGGTCAAATCGGGCCCTTCTCTGTTCAGGAGTCATTTGTGTCCACTGGCCATTGCCCTGCCTCTGAGCAGGATTTGCTTGTGTTGGGGCTTGCTGTACTGCCCTAACTTGAAATGGTGTTATGCTGGTGCTGGGCTATGAAGTCATTATCGCTTAAACTTTTGCTCCCGTTCTGTTCTCATTCCTCTACTCTATGAATTTGCTGGCCCCATTGGCCACTTTTTTGTTCAACCGCCCTTCTCTTACCGCGTCTTCACAATGGTTGACATTTCTTACCAAGTCAATGAAACTGGCTTGCTGCTGGTAGACTAAAAAGTTAGAGATAACAGGTAGAGCTATTTTTGAGATTATCTCGATTTGCTCATCGTCCTGGATGCGATTCCTTACTTGGGCTGCTAGGGCCCTCTACCTTTCGAGATATTCATTAAATGTTTCATTGGACTTTTACTTCAAGCGGGCTAGATCAGACTTGCGTGGCTCTATGTCGATGTTATAGACATACTAGCTCTTGAAACAGGTGGGTAAAGTCTCTCAATATTTTCAACATAGATGGTTCAATAGAAGTGATCCATCTCAAGGCTGGACCCATTAGACTTTTTTGGAATAGTTTGATGAGGAGTCATTCATCTCCACCGTACTGGCGCATGTCCCCACAATATGAGTTGAGGTGTGCAATAGGGTTGTCGGTGCCGTTGTATTTGTCGAATGATGGTACTTTGAATTTAGGTGGCAAAGGCACTTTGACAAATAGACACAGATTTGAAAATTTTGTGGCATGGATCTCAGTTCTACCAAGCTTCATTAACTGCTTTTGGATTTTGTCCATTTATTTTTTAAGTAGTTTTGACTCTCTCGGTGGTAATGATGGGGTTGGTTCCCCACTGGGCTACCTCTATTCATTATGGACAACCTGTTGGATGGTGGGTGGGGGATTGAACCCGGACAAAGCCCCTACGTTGGCCTCACTATTTTGGGCCTCGTCTTCTTCATACTGATGACCTGCATCAATATAGGGTGGTGGAGGGGGAGATTAATTAGTTTTTGGAGAGATTGAGTGGGTGCCTGATGGAGCCATTATAAGTGGGGGAAGCTTTGATGAGTGACTTGTGGGGCAATGGAATGGGTGAATTGTGGATTTTGAGCGGGTGCCTAATGAGGCCATTGGATCAGATGGATATTTTGAGGATTTGGTTAGGGTGAAATGGGAATGGTTGATGGTTTGGGATTGATTCCCATATTGGGTTGGGTGTGATGAGTGTGGATGAATAGGGTTCATGGCGGTTTGTTGAATTGGGTGAAATGGGTTTGCCATTTGAGGGGGAATGGGGTGTACTTGTGGGATGCAATGGTAGGTGAGAAATTGGGGAAATTGTGGGGGGTGACCCTTAAACTTGGGTCGGTATGGGCTTCTGGTTGGGCATTGGACCTTTGAGGCCCACTTGAATGGCTCCCTGATTAGTGTTGGGTGGTCTGGATTATGGGTGGTTGATTAGGGTTAGTGTTTTGGGTGAATGAGGTATGAAGATTTTGGAGTATGTTGGAGGTTTGATATTTCTGGTGGATGAGGAAGGCTTTAGGAGGCCTTCAAGCAGTATATGCCTTCACCATATCGTCTATCATGGCCATGGGATTGGTTATGGGGGTGGATGTGGATGACCCTTCTGATGAGGGGGTGTATGGGAAAAATTGGCCATGACTTGGGTGGATGAGGGAAAATTGGGCATGATTTGGGAGGATGTGGGAAAATGTGGTGTATTTGGATTGGATGTGGAGGGAAAATGGGGTGTACATGACTTGGGTGGATGTGGGAAAATGTGGTGTATTTGGATTGGATGTGGAGGGGAGATGGGGAGATGGGGTGCATTGGGAATGGATGTGGAGGAAAATTGGGGTGTATGTTGGGTGGATGGGGGAAAATTAGGCATGGCTTGGGTTGATGTGTTTGGAAAATTGGATATATTTTGAATAGATGTGGATGGAGAAATGGGCAAACTTTTGGTGGATGTGGATGGAAAAATAGGTAAATTTTGAGTAAATGTGGATGGAAAGATGGGCTCACCGTATGGTTCGGTGATGGTAAATGGGGGTTGGGTGAGCAGAATGGAGATAGGAATCTCCTTCGATTGGGAATGTGGTGGGGGATTTTCGGTATTGAAGGCGGTTGTTACCACCGGCCACACCATGGTTTGAAGGCGGGTGGGGTATGGCCCAAAAAATTTCTTTTTTCTCCCTCTTCCCCCATGGGATTATGGTGGGTTTGGCGATGTCATGGTTACAACACCACTTACACTCCTCTTTTTTCTGATCTTTTGATTTTTTGGTGATTTTGATTTTGTTAATTTTTTTTTTATTTTTCAATGACTTTTTTTTTAACTTTGTGAAAAATTTTGAACTTCTTTCTCCTTGATCTTTACAGTGCTTTCGGGGCTTTCGAAACTCCTTTTACAAGTGTCATTGATACCCCAAAAACTTTCTACGACGGGACCCAGATGCCCTTTTTAAGAGTCAAAGGAGAAACTCCATTGGTCTTTAAAGGCACAGATTTCCACGCGGCGACCCGATCTCTCGAAAAGAGTAAATAAGAGGGTGACCTCTTTTGACCGACGAGAGTGTCTTGGGCACCTTAAAATGTAGGAAGTGTCAGAAATATTAAAGCCAATGTGCGGGGGGTTCAGGAAACTATGACAAAGGCACCAAATTCTTGAAATCTGTATATTAGACTATGCATACATAATATGTATGACCAAATTTATGGACTTTTTAACTATGCGTACATAGTATGCACGCATGAAAAAAAAATTAGTTATTTAACTATGTGTACATAGTATGTACACATGAACAAATTTTTGGATTTTTTAGCTAGGCGTACATAGTATTTACGCACAAATGGATATACACAAATTTTCCAGATTGTAGATCCGAGTTGGGCTTTTACTTGGTTTTTCTGGAAGCAATGCTTTCAGGGACTATTTTTCTTTGTTTTTATCGGGTCCCTCCTTTCCACACCTAGGGATACAAGGCTAGTTCGATGCAACTAATGCGCTCCCCAAGGTGTTAAGGCTTCGTAAAGTTCAGTCACTCACCCGATATACCTCCGACGCAAGCGCCTTCTCAGATACTGGATGGGGTTGTTGTTATTCACTGAAAAGTACCACTTTCCACCTCTTAACTTAGCCTTTGCTAGACCTTGAAGCAGACTAATAACTATTTGATAAGTGTGTTTTGTAGTTAGCAATAAAATGTGCAGCTTAATACACACTCCTTGCTTTTTGGCCCAAAAGAGAGAATATACTCAAAGATGACAGCTGAGACAAAGCCTAATGGTGACTCATTGTTGCTGATCACCATTGACCAAAGTCTAGCAGATGAATGAAATTAGTTGAGAAGGGAGGAGACTGCGACAGCAGCAAGTGCAATGCACCAGAGCAGTAAAAGATAGACCTCGCAGAGTCGAGGAGCTTCCTCGCGAAGGTAAAGATGCAGTGGAAGAGGCCCTCGCGCAGATACATCGCGCAGTCAAAAGGACAGCTGAAATGACCTTGCAAAGATCTCGCAGGTTAAAGTCCCCAAAATCTGTGGTCGTGAAGCTCTCGCGGAGATCAAGCCTCAAAGCAGCCGTGCGAAGAACACAACGAGTCCATATGTACACTGAATAAAATGTCACCTTGCGGAGTTCTCGCATAGCCCTGAAAGAGAGAGATGCCCAGAATTCTCTTCGCACAGATCTCGTGCACTCTGAAGCCTTACCATTGACTACGCGAGCGCAGGAGCATAACTGCGCGAGTACTTAGCGAGAGAGAGCTTCTGAAGCTCAACTGAGCGAGAAACACTGGCGCTCCAGATCATCTCCGCGACAGCATTACAGCGTCAGCGAATTGCGCTATCAAATGAAGAGCAAACGCGCGAGCAAGCACTTCCCACCAGCCAAAGGCAACTTTGTTAAGGCAAAGCAGCTGCGCGAATGAGCTAAAAGTAGATACCAGCCCCGCGAAGCATGGGCTCTCCACTTCTCAGTTTTAGCTGAAGAACTTTTTGGGAATTTCTCAAGGCTAGGACACACTTCTTGAGATGCAGATTTCGAGCCGCATATCTCCAGGCATCCAAGGGTTGAAATAGTGTTATGTCTGCTAGAAAAATTAGGGTTAATCTCTTTAGAGCAACCTCGATCCGTCGCGGCACTAACGACGCCTTAGCTAAAGTCGACCTACTCGATAACAATCGCGAGGCGTCCCTTCGCGCTTTCAACCTGCGCGGTGCTTCGCTACCACGTGCAACGAAGCCAACCCATCTGCACATCAGCTCTGATACCACCCGCCTAGAGGACGGGAACTCCTCCCAACATGGTTGCCTCTGTTTCACGGCCTACCATTCAGCTCATCGTGTCCCTTACGACACGCCAGTCTGCACCGCTGCGCTAAGCTTGGCCCGCTCAAGCTTCACCCTGTGCACTGCACTAGTACCTCGCTACTTTGCCGAACCCAGCCTGACCTTGTGCCTCGCACAAGGCTCAATCGAAGTCCCACGCAGCTTGCCTTCGTGTGCATTCCAAATTACTAGCACACGTTCATCTTTAGCCCACATGCTGTCTTGCTCAACTGAGTCCCACGCAGCGCCTTAGTGTTCTCACGTGAGGTTGCCCAGCCGTATGCACCGTGACGCGTAGTCTGGAGCCATACTTCAACCTCTCTCGAGTTCCACACGGCATCGCTGCGTCGACGTCCTAGGCCCACCCTTTCAGGCCTAGGAGACACTTGCGCCCCCTCTGGCAACGCAAGGCCTTGGGTGCGGGGGAATAGCTCTCTAGCTCCCTTCCCCTATATAAGGGTAAAACAGTCATTCAGCCAGAATGGCAGGAGAACCTCAAACCTATTGGTTTGACATGCCGCAACGCCTCATGCATCGCTAGCCCACCTTGGCTATGTCGCATCCGTGTCGCGACCATGACGCTCCGCGTCGTACCCTCATGCGACCGTGTCGCGTCCTCGCAGCGCGACCACGTCGCAAGGCCAACATGGCCCCATGTCGCGTGCCCTCCTGGCACCACATGTCGTGCCACATGCACCATGCTGTAAGCTCGAGTCTTGGCCCCGTCACACAAGGCCGTTTTGACATAGTATATAAGTTGCACTTAGAGTTTATTATTTTCATCTTTCCTTCATCCTCTGTCGGCTGAGAACTCTAGCAGGCTAAGGTTAGGGTTTGATCATCTCTTTTTCTTCTTTTTCTTCTCTCTTAGTACAACACTTGTTGGCTAACCTCCTTGTAAGCAGCTAGGTTTAGTTTTATTTCAATTTGTAATAGGTTTTTGGTATACACTGGGATTGTGGATGAGCAGTTGTATGCAGGCTGCAGCCTGGAGACAGTTCATTATAATTTCTATGTTCATCAATGGATTGCCATTTTAATATTTAATTGAATTTAAAGATCTTATGGTTTCTTTAGATGTCTACAGGATCCATATATTTAGGACTAGCCTATTCAGTTTCTAGTAGATCTATTGCTTACCATCTGATTTCCCTTGGTTTGATAGCCCCATGGAAAGTAATGCTGGATTTATAGTGAGATCCAGGGAGCTCGGAGGCCTGTGGACCATGGTGTTTGTCACAATTTTCATATTCTTTGTTAGGCCTCTGTGGGATGGACAGACCAATGGGATACCCTGTGACCATTAAAGTGGACAGAGTATAGCCCTAAGGTTATGTCCATTCACATGTTTGAGAAGGATTCTTCTCCCCTACACATGAGCTTCTAGAGCCTTGTGAGGAGGTTTGTACAGGAACTGGCTCCCCTCTGTTTTACCTAGTCGATATCAAATGTTAGATCTGATCTCTCTGTAGTATTTGCAGCTTGAGGCTGAGTCATTGCAGGTTGTTTATAGTAATGACCAGCTGAATCTAAAGCCTTATTCAACCTGTTGCATGGTCCTTTTTGTGGGCACTAGTGAGCAGTTAGCCTTAGTAAAGCACTTAGGATCTTATGAGTTGGAATACCTATGGATGTCAGCCAGGTCTGTACGCAGATCTGGGGAGCTTGTAGCACTGGCATTACATAGTGCTGCAATAATATTCATGGCTTGATCTGGCCCAGTGGCTGGGGGAATGATCAATCCACTTCCCTGGGTTAGATTGGCAATGGTTGTTTTAACCAATGGGATTTGACAGACTCTATCGGATACCCTGTGACTATTCAAGTGGACAGAGTATAGCCCTAAGAGCACCCCAAATGGCATTGGTGAAATCGGATATTTTAACCTTGTTGAGGCTTTTAATAGTGTCTCAGCAAAGAACACTGCAGATACATACTAAATCTGAGTTACATCACTGTTTTAACTCTAGCTTAACCTGCTTACTTTTCATAATTTTAGTATTTTATTTTGGCACACACTACCACCGTCTTCCTCTTAGCCCTTTCTTTAGGATAGGACTACATTTTATTTCTCTGCTTTTAGGATTAATTTAGTATAGTCGTGACACCCAACTCCCTTTCTTTAGGATTGTCAAATCTGGAGGCCTACTATTATAGTCCATTTTGGGTTCTAGGTCAATTTCTCTGTAGGACAAACTCTTATCAAAACTTGCTACAATGGACCCTGTATCTTATAGGACTGTGTTTATTTCAGACTTACTGTGCTGACCCATTTCCAATTCCCCACTCTTGATTTATTCTCTCCACTGTTCTTAATAAAATAGCAGCAAGAGTCTCAAAAAATGACCAATAAGTTTTTGGCGTCGTTGTCGAGGATATTGATCTTTTTAGTAAACCTGAGTTGTATTATAATTTAGACTAACCAATTCTTTGTAGTTGTGCCTTATTTAGAATAAAAAGTACTACTGATTCTTTATGAAATTTTGCAGAAATGGATAGCAGAAATGGGAAAAGCTAAAGTTACAGCTGGAGTGTAGCTAGCTCTGTTTGCACTTCCTTCCCCCTAAATCTCAGTCCATTTATGTTAAAGTCCCTGTTATTTGTTTAGTGTAAATTGTGTAGTTGTTAATTTTTACTTGAGATTCTTTGTGTGTGCTTGTGAATATTTTTTGTACTTACTGTGGGTGTGAGTTTATGCCTGGTCGAAGGCCCTTAAACCCTGAGGTGGAACCTCCAAATCCAGAGGTTGAAAGGATCCTTAGACCTAGGCACACCACAGAGGGCCTTACTATTGAGGCTGAACCAGCTACTATGGCTGATAGGTAGATGACATTGAAGGAATACAATGCACCTGGGGAGTACACCTCTCCCTTCTGCATTCATTTTTCCTCTGTTGAGGGGAACTATGAAATTAAATCCTCCACCATCAATATGCTGCCTTCATTTTATGGGCTAAGTAAAGAAGATCCCTACAAGCATATCAACCATTTTTTAGCACTTTGCACTACCTTCAACATTGCTGGCTTGGGGCCTGAGGTCACTAAATTGAGGCTTTTTCCATTCTCATTAAAGGATAAAGCCAAGACATGGCTATCAAAGCTCCCAGTCAACAGCATGCAGTCATGGAGTGACCTTCAAACCAAGTTCCTAGCAAAAAAATTTCCCATGAACAAAACAAGCCAGATGAGGACAAATATTTTGGCATTCACTCTGTCCTCAACTGAGAGTTTTAATGAAGCTTGGGAATGATTTCAGGTGATGTTAAAACAATGCCCCCACCACCAAATCCCAATGTGGTAGCTCGTCCAAGTGTTTTATCAAGGAATTAATGCCAAGAGCAGGGCTATGGTAGATGCTTCCTGTGGTGGTAGCTACCTCCACAAGACAGCTGAGGAAGCATGGGAGCTGTTTGACATAATAGGAGAAAATTCCATGCAGCAGGAGTCTCTGTCATGCAATGACAGTCAGATTCTAACTAAAATGGTGAAAGAGGCCACCCCTAGAGGTTGAATATATGAAGTGAAGGTGCAAGGTGATCTGGAGAGGAAGGAGGACAACCTGAGCTTGAAGTTTGATAAATTGATGAATGTGATGCAACCTCGGATAGTTGCACAGGTGGAGGAAGCATGTCTGTTATGCCAATCCCCCATACATTCTATTCATGATTGTCCATCTGTCAACCAGTTTTCATATTTTATTTTGGAGCATGCCAATGCTACTCAAACTTTTGGGCAGCAGCCTGCTAGATATTCTTAGAGGAACCACCCAAATCTGAGGTGGAGACAAGACTCATATCCTCAACCCCAGCAACAGCAAATGGTAGCTCCCTACAGATCCCAGTACCAGGTTAATCAAGGTTACCTACCAAGGTAAAATTTCTTGTTACCTGCCCCACAGTCTAACCAATTGGTCCTGCCCCCCCAACAGCCCAGATCCTCTTCATTTGAAGAGCAGATGCTGGCTTCAATGCAGAACTTGGGGAGCTTGATGCAAACTGTCAATTCTCATGGACAGAGCATCAAGAATATTGAGGACTAGATGGGACAGATTTGTAATGCTCTGAACATGAGGGAGGAAGAAAAATTGCCTAATCAACCCCTAAACAATTCAAAAGGGCAGCTCTTGCTTGGAGAAACACCCTTTACCCTTGAGGATGCTGATGCCATAACTATCCTTAGGAGTGGTAGGGTGGCTGACAATTTAGTTGCCAGTGAACAAGAGGAGGTCACAGAAAATGAAACTGAAAATGAAAGGATTGTTAGTGTCAAGGAGCCGAGGCTTGTGTCCCCTGCTGTAGATCAGTTAGGATAAAATAATGGGGCTGATGCTGAGCCCCAACATAAAGAAATAAATGAAGATAAAAGAAAATGGGAAAAATATGACCATGATGGCTATAGGCATGCAGTAGTGGCACCAGCAGTGCCATAGCTGCCATTTCCTCAAGCTCTAGTTAGCCCATCCCCTCTTGATAAAGGGAATGCTCAGATAGAGGAAATGTTGGAAACTTTCAAGCAGGTTTGAATCAACTTGCCTTTGCTTGATGCCATAAAGCAAGTCCCTACCTATGCTAAGTTTTTAAAAGACCTCTGCACTCAAAAGAGGAAAGCTAGGGTGCAATTGTCTAAAAGAATATTCGCTGTTGAGCATGTTGAGTTAGTTTTGTCCATCGCCACACCTGAAAAATTACAAGACCCAGGGGTATCTACTATCCCCTGCATAATCGAAAACCACATCATTGGAAAAGCCCTCTTGGATTTAGGGGCCAGTGTAAACTTACTCCCTTATCAGTGTATGAGGAGCTAGGTTTGGGGGAGCTTAAACCTACATCAGTTGTGCTCCAATTGGCTGACAGGTCTGAGAGGAGACCTGTGGGTGTGGTAGAGGATGTCATAGTTGGGGTGGGCAAATTCTATTATCCAGCTGAATTTCTTGTTTTAGACATGGACCCTTGCAAAAGTAAAACTCCAATTCCTGTTATCCTTGGCAGACCATTCTTGGCTACTGCAAATACTTGCATATAATGCAGGTCAGGGGTAATGGAGGTTACCTTTGGGAACATGAAGGCCCATTTAAATGTGTACCATGCTGCTACAATGCCTCATATTGACATTGATGACTGCTGTATAGTAGATATACTAGATGGCCTCATAGAAGAAGAATTATCCAATCTGCTGGATTGGGATAACATGACTGAAAGCCTAGAAAGTGT
The DNA here is from genome assembly GCA_021018995.1 of Chloranthus sessilifolius. Lineage (NCBI taxonomy): Eukaryota > Viridiplantae > Streptophyta > Magnoliopsida > Chloranthales > Chloranthaceae > Chloranthus > Chloranthus sessilifolius. The sequence continues at coordinate 50,688,552 of CM037596.1, forward strand.
TTGGAGTTTGTTTAAGAGGGAGGCTCAAATTCCAATGATAGAAGACAACACAAATACTGAGTCTTCTGTGGGCCTAGTGCAGCACATATTACTGCTGCCCTTCCTAAGGCCACTAAGGCACCTCTGTTGCCTTCAATTGAATGTCCCCCTGAGCTGGAGCTAAAGCAGCTCCCAGCCACATTAAAATATGCCTTCTTGGGGTAAGATAACAAGCTTCCTTTGATTATCTCCTCCTCTCTCACTAGTGAGTAGGAGGAGGAATTACTAAATGTCCTTAAGAAGCACAAGAAACCAATTGGATGGATAATAGCTGACCTTGAAGGCATTGATGCCTCAGTGTGCATGCACAAGATTCACCTAGATGAGGGTGCAAAACCCTCAAGGGAGATGCAAAGGAAGCTAAACTCTCACATGTAGGAGGTAGTCCTTAAGGAAATAGTAAAACTGTTGGATGCAAGGGTGATTTACCCCATTTCAGATTCTGAATGGGTGTCACCTATCCAGGTGGTACCTAAAATGTTAGGCATCACAGTTGTTACTTCTGGTTCTGGGGAGTTGATTCCAGCCAGAGAGATCACTGGCTGGAGAGTGTGCATTGATATAGGAAACTCAACTCCAAAACCAGAAAGGACCACTTCCCTCTCCCTTTTATTGACCAAATCCTAGACAAGTTGGCTGGGAAGGCATACTATTGTTTTCTTGATGGATACTCAGGGTATAACTAAATCTCTATGGATCCTCAAGACCAGGAGAAAACTACTTTCACATGTCCCTTTGGCACCTTTGCTTACAGAAGGATGCCTGTTGGACTGTGTAATGCCCCAGCCACTTTTCAAAGGTGCATGTATGCAATTTTTTCTGATATGATTGACAAATTCCTGAAAATCTTCATGGATGATTTCTCTGTATTTGGGAATAGCTTTAGCCAGTGTCTAGTCCACCTTGAAAAAGTTTTGCAAAGATGTGAGGAGACCCACTTGGTCCTAAGTTGGGAAAAGAGTCACTTCATGGTAACTCAAGGTATTGTATTAGGCCATGTGGTCTCTCACAAAGGAATTGAGGTGGACAAGGCTAAAGTAGATTTGATTTCACATCTACCCCCACCCAGGACTGTCAAGCAAATTAGATCATTTCTCTGGCATGTTGGATTTTATAGGAGGTTCAACAAGGACTTTAGCAAGATTGCCACACCATTATGCCACCTAGTTTGTCAGGATGTGCCATTTTTATTTTTTGCTGAATGCCTTGAGGCCTTTGAGGCTTTAAAAAAATGCCTCACGACTGCCCCTGTAATCCAGGCCCCAGATTACTCGCTCCCCTTTGAGCTGATGTGTGATGCATCAGACTTAGCCATAGGTGTTGTCTTAGGATAGAGGAAAGATAAGATGCCTGTAGTGATCTATTATGCCAGCAGAACACTAGCTGAAGCTCAGCTGAACTACACTACAACTAAGAAGGAGCTACTTGTAGTAGTGTTTGTTGTGGACAAGTTTAGACCCTACTTGTTGGGGTCTAAGATTGTAGTTTTTACAGATCACTCAGCCCTAAAATACCTATTGGCTAAGAAGGATGCAAAGCCTAGGTTGATCAGATGGATTCTCCTCTTACAAGTTTAATCTTGAGATCAAAGACAAGAAGGGGGTCGAGAATGTCGTGGCTGACCACCTCTCTAGGATTATCTTGAAAGAATGTGCGACAACACCTATTAATGAGTTGTTCCCCGATGAGCAGCTTTTTGCTGTGTAGTCTAGTGTGCCCTGGTTTGCACATATTGTCAATTTTCTTGTTGCTAGTAAGATCCCTCCACTCTAGTCTAAAGTGGACAAAGACCTGTTCTTCTCTCAGGTTAGACAATTTCAGTGGGAGGATCCATACCTTTACAAGCATTGTGCAGACCAGGTCATTAGGAGATGTGTGCCTGAAAATGACTTCCACGACATTCTTTCAATGTGCCATGAGCAAGCCTGTGGAGGTCATTTCAGTGGCAAAAAGATTGCAGCAAAAGTGCTCCAATGTGGTTTGTATTGGCCTTCTTTGTTCAGAGATGCAAACTTGCATTGCAATGCTTGTGAGAGATGTCAAAGGAAGGGTGGCATTTCGAAGAGAGACTCCATGCCATTGCAGCCCATCCTAGTTGTAGAACTTTTTGACATCTAGGACATTGATTTTATGAGCCCCTTTCCTTCATCTATGAGATTGAATTTCATACTTGTGGCAGTGGACTATGTGTCCAAATGGGTAGAAGCCATTGCCACAAAGACCAATGACCACACAGTTGTCCTTAAATTCTTGAAGGACAATATCTTCTCACGATTTTGTATCTCCAGAGTTATTATCAGTGATGGGGGGAGCCACTTCTGTAACAAACCTTTTGAGAACCTGCTCAAAAGGTATTCTATTACACATAGAATTGCAACTCCCTACCACCCACAGACCTGTGGGCAAGTTAAAATTTCCAATAGAGAGATTAAGAATATTCTGGAGAAAACTGTGAGGACTGATAGGAAGGATTGGGCACCAAAGCTGAATGATGCTTTGTGAGCTTATAGGACTGCCTATAAGACTTCTATTGGCATGTCCCCATTTAGGCTAGTGTATGGCAAGGCCTGCCACCTACTTGTGAAGTTAGAACACAAAGCCTATTGGGCTATCAAAGCAATGAATGTAGATCTAAATTCTGCTGGTTCTCACTGGAAGTTACAAATGGCAGAACTTATTGAAATGAGGCTAGAAGCCTATGCAAATGCCAAAATATACAAGGAGAGATCAAAAGCATTCTTTGATAAGAAGTTGTTAAGGAAGGAATTCATTGCTGGCACCACGGTTTGGCTTTTTAACTCCAAACTTAAATTCTTTCCAGGGAAGCTGAAATCCAGATGGGATGGACCTTACATAGCCATCAAAGCCTCCCCATCTCGTACTGTGGAGATCTTTGATCCAAAGTTAGGAAAGATCATGAAAGTAAATGGTCAGAGGCTCAAGATTTATGTAGAACAATCAGTGGAGCTTCCTTAGACCATTCACCTACATGAACCTCCCACTGCTCAGTGATCCACATCTTTGTATTATATGTGCCATATCTGTTTAAACACTGCTATATGTTTTTGCTTGATTAGGAACCTGTCATTTACTATTTTTCATTAGGGAAATTTATTTATTTTCATATGCTTTATGTATTCTATTTTGAGTCTTCGTTCATTCCTGTCATTAACATGGGAGATGTATGATTGTTACTGCTGTGTGAGTGAAGTACTAGCACTGCAATTGTTTAGAATCTGTTTTCATCAAGGTGCTTTATCATTTGAAATTTTTGCTATGCATGTGCTAGTATTAGGGGAGGTTATTATCATTTGGAAAAGGGATACATGTGAAGGGTTGATGATGATGGCTACTGAATGGGTGCACGACATTGTGCATGCACAGGCCTGAGCACAAATAGCGCAAAGACGTTGAGTGTTGATCTCTCCCGATTAAATAGACTTATTTTCTTAATCGCTAGCCATTTCAAAGCTTTCTCGCGGAGTCATGAAGGCACGAAAAGAAACATTCAACATATTCTATGGCTCGCGACCTCTGAAACTCTAAATTTCTTCTTCTACGTGGAGATCACCAGTTAGGCCGCGCGAGAAATGAGAAACTACTTCACGCGCTCGGTCCTAATGTCTACTTCGCGAGGCATACACAGTTCTGATTCTGTATACGCGAAGCTATGTTCTTATGCACGATTTTTTTTCTTATTAATATACATGTGTTCTACGCAATAACTCAACTCCGCGAACACCTGTGGGAGACTGAGCGAAACACGAGATTGCCTTAAATCCAATTGCTAAAAATAGACCAACGTTTACTGTGCGAATTCATTCCCTATAAAGATTTGTGCGATCTACTATTCCCGATAATAATCATAATTCATTGCCAACTACCTTCCTTTAATATCTTTATGGTATTTGAGCTTGGAAGGAGGCGAGATTTAATATGCCTATTCATATTCTACCGTCCAAGTACTTTAAATACAAGGGTAGTTTGTTTTTGTCCCATTCATTCTCCTCTACTCAGAAGTCCCTCCCTACTCTTAATTATGGCGGATGACAAACCCACCAATCTGTCAAACAAATTCTACCCAATGTGGTTGGACCCGCCACCGCCTAAGGAGCCTGACCCACTACTATTCCTCTGGGATGAGTATGAGGAGGTGCAAAGGATCTTGGCCAAGGAGGAGAAGAAAAAGGAGGAGATAGAAGAAGAAGCAAAAAACTGAACCACCTGCATCTCCCCCACCATCTTCTTCAAACCCCCCACCACCTGCTCAACACCCATCTTCATGATCCTCGTCTTCCCCCTCCTCCTGGCTTACAGTTCCTCTTCCACAGCAGGTTGAGGATATCCCTAAGTCAAAAGGAAGAATCATTTTATTTGACAGGATTTTCTGCTTAGATTGTTTTTAGGTTTATTATTTTTTATTTTTTTTTATAATCTGTTTGCTTTTGTATCTATAATAAAATGTCTTTTCCCAACAATCAATCACTTTTTGTTTTTATGTTTGTTTGTTCTTTTTTATTTGTTATGTGTGCTGCTTTTCTCTCTTGTAGTTTTTGGTAGTTCGTCTCTGTGTTTAATACCTGCTGCACAACCATTGCCCTTTGAATCGGTGAGGACACTGCTCCTCATAGGTTTGGGGGTGTTGCAAGTTTTGCCAATGAAGTAGTTAACCCAAGTGCAGCAGAGTCAAAGGAGTAAGACAGAAATAGAACCATGTTCACCTAAGAATCATTAGAAAAATGAGAAATTTAAAATTTTGCAAACCTTTAGGCATTACAAGCTTTTAAATTTTAACTTTTCTATGATGTGAACACCAAGTAAACTCACTTGTATCAATACTGAGTGAATCATTAAAGAGAGAAAAAGGTGAGGACATACTGAAAAGTTCAATGGAAGACCATAACCAGTGAGAGTTGGGCCTACAAAAAAATTTTCATTCCTTCGAGGAGTGATTGAGGCAATTCTTCTAGCTCTAAGGACTGGCTGAGGCAATGCCCTCACTAGAAGTTAGGCATCTCCAAGTTGAAATAACTGACAACACTCATGAAACCTAGGAAAGGATCAAGGCCTTCTCTTGGACAGTTTGAGCTTAAACAGACCAAATCCTAATCAACTGCCCTTGTGCACACACCTGTTGAGCCTTAATTTCTAATTTTCTTCAAAATACACCTGAGTACTTGCACCTGAACCTATGGACCTGACTCAAACCCACCTCACTCTAAGAATTCAGAAGATAAAGGAGAAGGAGCTGAAGATGGACAAGATATGGTCAACATTGGGTGAATGGAGAAGAGATACCTAAAGTTGAGCAGTGTAGTAGCTGAGGAAAGAGGTGGCAAGTAACAAACACAAAAATAAAAACAAAAATAGAAAGAAAAATACAAGAAAAGAAAGAAAAAAAATAATGAAGAAGAGTGAGAGAGGAGTCAAGAGGAAAAGTTCATTGAAAAAATCAAAATGAAGAGGAGAAGCTGGCCACTTCAAGTCTGAAAATTTTGAAAGAAAATGAAAAGGTACTGAACTAAAAATGGGTGAAGTCATGAATCACCTCCTTCACTTACTGATTTCTCAATTTTGAATCCCTTTTCAACCTTAGATTCTTTATAACCCACTTCATAAGCCACATTAGAACCCAGTTAACGACCTTGTGATCCAAAGTTGAATGTGCTATCATGAAGAGACAAGGAGTTGTCCAATCTATGGTGAGGATATGCCAATGATATCAGGATTTAGGTGCTTTGCCTATGCTCATGCTTATAGACCCATTTGGGGGCTGTAACTGCTCTTGAGCTTGAGAGAAAATGAAACCCTCAAGGTCCCTTAGGAGAGTATGCCCTAATGAGCATTGGGTCTGATGTTGAATGTATTAGGCATGGCTTATAACCTGATTTTTGAATTAATGATGAGCTCAGTGCTGATATACATGTGTTGTCCCCCTTGTTGTGAGCTAATTGGAAATGTTGTGCACTCATGTAGAGGTTGTGATGATTAAATGTCCGTGCTTTTCATGTCCAAATTCCTCACATTTTGTTGAATCAAAGGTGAATTGATGCTCTGTTTCTTGACAGCTGACTTGATAATGTTGCACCTTTGTTAACTATTTTATTGAGAAGTTTGTGGGTATCTTCACTGAAAACTCTCAGGAGACTTCACTCCTCCACTAGAGATCACCTAGGGGTTCAAAAGGCTTGGTACATATGCTAAATGTATCCATGCTCCCTACGAAAGTGGCATTTCAATTCTTAGAGTAGTTGTTTTAATTTTTCCTTTGCTCAGGGACTAGCAAAGATTAGGTTTGGGGGTGTGTTATTCACTGAAAAGTACCACTTTTCACCTCTTAACTTAGCCTTTGTTAGACCTTGAAGTAGACTAATAATCATTTGTTAAGTGTGTTTTATAGTTAGCAATAAAATATACAGCTTAATACAAACTCCTTGCTTTTTGGCCCAAAAGAGAGAGAATATACTCAAAGATGACAACTGAGACAAAGCCTAATGGAACACCTTGGTAGTGCTCACCATGGTGACTCATTGTTACTGATCACCATTGATTAAAGTCTAGCAGATGAATGAAGTTAGCTGAGAGGGGAGGAGACTGCGACAACAGCAAGTGCAATGCACCAAAGCAGCAAAAGATAGGCCTCACAAAGTTGAGGAGCTTCCTCGCGAAGCTAAAGATGCAGTGGAAGTGGCCCTCGCGCAGATACGCCACGCAGTCAGAAGGACAGCTGAAATGACCTTGCCAAGATCTCGCAGGTTAAAGTCCCTAGAATCTATGGTCGCGAAGCTCTCGCGGAGATCAAGCCTCAAAGCAGCCACATGAAGAACACAGCGAGTCCATATGTACACTGAACAAAATGTCACCTCGCAGAGTTCTTGTGTAGCCCTGGAAGAGAGAGACGCCCAAAATTCTCTTCGCGTAGATCTCACACACTCTGAAGCCTTACAATTGACTATGCGAGTGCAGGAACAAAACTGCATGAGTACTTAGCGAGAGAGAGCTTGTGAAGCTCAACTGAGCAAGAAATCCTGACGCTCTAGATCATCTCCACGACAGCATTGCAGTGCCAACGAACTACGCGATCAAATGAAGAGCGAACGCGCGAGCAAGCACTTCCCACTAGCCAAAGGCAACTTCGCGAAGGCAAAGCAGCTGTACGAATGAGCTAAAAGCAGATACCAACCCCGCGAAGCACGGGCTCTCCACCTCTCAATTTTAATTGAAGGACCTTTTGGGAATTTCCCAAGGCTAGGGCACACTTCCTGAGGTGCAGATTTTGAGGCGCATATCTCCAGGCATCCAATGGTTGAAACCGTGCCACGTCTACTTAAAAAATTAGGGTTAATCTCTTTAGAGCCAAGGTCGTTTTGATAAAGTATATAAGCTGTACTTAGAGTTTATTATTTTTACCTTTCCTTCATCCTCTATCGGCTGAGAACTCCAGCAGGATAGGGTTAGGGTTTGATCATCTCTTTTTCTTATTTTTCTTCTCTCTTAGCCCACCACTTGCTGGCTAACTCCTTGTAAGCAGTTAGGTTTAGTTTTATCTCAGTTTGTAATAGGTTTTTGGTATACATTGGGATTGTGGATGAGCAGTTGTGTACAGGCTGCGGCCTGGAGACAGTTCATTGTAAGTTCTGTGTTCATCAATGGATTGCCATTTTAATTCTTAATTGAATCTAAAAATTTTATGATTTCTTTAGAAGTGTATAGGATCTATGTATTTGGGACTAGCCCATTCAGTTTATAGTAGATCTATTACTTACCATCTGATTTCCCTTGGTTTGATAGCCCCGTGGAAGGCAATGTTGGATCTGTAGCGAGATCCAGGGAGCTCGGAGGCCTGTGGACCATGGTGGTTGCAGCAGTTTTCATGTTCTTTCTCAGGCCTCTGTGGGATGGACAGACTAATGGGATACCCTGTGACCATTCAAGTGGACAGAGTATAGCCCTAAGGTTATGTCCATTCACATGCTTGAGAAGGATTCTTCTCCCCTGCACATAAGCTTCTAGAGCCATGTGAGGAGGTTTGTATAGGAACTGGCTCCCCTCTATTTTACCTAGCCGACATCAGATGTTAGATCTGATCTCTTTGTAGTAATTACAGTTTCAGGCTTAGTCATTGCAGGCCGTTTGTAGCAATGACCAGCTGAATCTAAAGCCTTATTTAACCTGTTGTATGGTCTTTTTTGTGGGCACTAGTGACTTAGCCTTAGCTAAGCACTTAAGATCTTATGGGTTAGATTACCTATGGATGTCAGACAGGTCTGTGCGCAAATCTAGGGAGCTTGTAGCACTGGCATTATATAGTGCTGCAATACTATTCATGGCTTGATTTGGCCCAGTGACTAGGGGAATGATCAGTCCACTCCCCTGGGTTAGATTGACAATGTCTGTTTTAACCAATGGGATTTGACAGACTTTATTGGATACCCTGTGACCATTCAAGTGGACAGAGTATAGCCCTAAGCGCGCCCCAAATGGCATCGGTTAAATCGGATATTTTTACCTTGTTGAGGCTTTTAATAGCGTCTCAGCAAGGAACACTGCAGAGACAGACTAAATCTGAGTTACATCACTGCTTTAACTCTAGCTTAACCTGCTTACTTCTCATAATTTTTGTATTTTATTTTGGCACACACTATCACCATCTTCCTCTTAACCCTTTCTTTAGGATAGGGCTACATTTTATTTCTCTGCTTTTGGGATTAATTTAGTGTAGTCGTGACACCCAACTTCCTTTCTTTAGGATTGTCAGATCTATAGCCAGATCTGAAGGCTTACTATTATAGCCCATTTTGGGTTCTAGATCAATTTCTCTGTGGGACAAACTCTTACTTATCAAAACTTGCTACAATGGACCCTGTATCTTACAGGATTGTGTTTATTTTAGACTTGCTGTGCTGACCCATCTCCAATTCGCCACTCTTGATTTATTCTCTCCACTGTTCTTAATAAAATAACAGCACGAGTCTCGAAACATGACCAACAGTGGTTCTTTTCGAGATCACCACTACGACTGCCGCCTTACATGGAACCAGGATGGGTGTATCATAGCCTAATTTTCTCACCCTTTTGCAAAAGCTACCCACTGTAGACACCGCCATTTTGTCCTCTCGGAGTATATAAACCTATTAGGTCAACATTTAACCCATCCCACATTCTCTAGAAAAGGACTAACCTTTTCTGACGACTTTAAAACCCAATAAGGGGACCATGCACTGAAACAATAGTACATGAATGAGGCCCAGGTTGAAACAATAGCTCTATGGCTCAGACCCGACTCGGACCCAGGATATTCCCGAATTATGCGCCCTGATAAGTGCCCGTAACCCGATTGCACGCCCCATAGCTGGCGCACAATTGGTCTCTCTTGGACCAGGAGTGCACTTCCCGAAGTCCGCCTAGGCCTTGATTATGCGCCCTGGTAAGCGTGCGCAATCATATTGCACGCTTTCTCACCAGCGCGCAATCAGTCCCTTTTGGACTGGCCTTCTACCCTTCTAGAAACCACCTAAGACGTGATTATATGCTTCACACAGAGCGTGCAGTCAGATGTACACTTGCGCATAATTAGTTCCTAAGCCAACCCGACCATTAATTCCTTAGACCGCCTAAAAATCCTCGATTAAGCACACGTATGCAGTCGTACAATCGATTGAGTGCACTAATCTGGGCGCGCAATTAGTCTAATTGGACTAAGATTGGGATACCTCTCTGAGTCAATCAGCCTATCACTCACTGAGTCGGTTACCGACTTAAAGCGATTGAGCACCTGAAGCCAGGCCCTTAATTCAATTATGCGCACCCACCAGGGCGCGTAATTGAAATCGACTGACCAATTGAGCACACCCCACAGGGCGCGCAATTATCAAATTACCTATAAATAGGACCTACCACTACGACTCCAAAAAGATACAATTTTCGAGACACATCAATTCAACATCACATCGCCTCTAGCAATCGAATTTTCGAGTTCATGCTTCCAAGATTAAGAGTTTGAGATTCCTCTCTGCGGCCCTGGCCTTAGGTATATTTTTCTTCTAGCTTTTAATTCTTCTAGTTTTTAGTTCTTAGGTTCTAGTTTCTAGATTTTAGTTCTAGATTCTTTCTATCTTTTTTAGTTTTTATCACTGGTTCTAGTTCTTAGTCACTAGGGTGAGTCCTTAGCTTTAACTTCTTGATTTCTCTTCATATTTTTAGATCTTAGATTCTATAGTTTTGATTTTAGTTTTTAGCCTCAAATTTCGTCCTAAATCTCTAGACCTTAGGTCTTTGATTTTCAAATCTTAAATTCAATGTTCTAGAACTATTAGTTAAAAATAGAACTGTTAGTCCTAAATTCAAATCTTAAATTCAATGTTTTAGAACTGTTAGTCCTAAAACTATTAGTTCTAAACTCTAGATTTTCTATTTTAATTTCTAAGATTCCAAGATTTATGATTTTGATCTTTAAATTTATAATTTCTAAATTAAAAAATCATATTTTCAAACCCTAATCATTTGATTTACCCAAGGGAGCTTACGGAGGGTACCCGGGAACGGGGACGATCCTCCTTAGCATAGCAGGCCCAAAACCATTTTTTTTAGGATTTTAGTAGAATTAGTATATTTCTATTAATCAGAGTTTTGATAAAATTAATTTACTTACTCAAATTAGAAGCGTGTCATCTAATAAGAGTTTCAGTAGATTAGTATACTCACTTATAGTAAGATTAGGGCATTAGTTAGAAACCTAATTAAATCCTTTTCTAGGTTTTTATAAATTAGTCGATTAATTAGACTTCTAATAGGATTAAAATTAATTAAGCCTTCGATAATAGCAAGAGTCATAGAAGGAGTAGGAAACCTAAAGTAGTTAGAAGAGAACTAGGAAGACTAGCTTAACTAAACTTAGAGGAGACCCAGTGCTGCTGACATCGGCCAGCTGATGATTCAGTAAAGAGAACAACCCGTATCTCCATCCCGAAAGGCGTGATCAGTGACGCGTTGCAGTGTTGATAAATATCTGCAGCTGGCGATTGCAACGAACCAAGTATTTTCCTAGGATGCCCTCTTTATTTTAAGCATTTAATCATCTTTAAAACACCGCCTTTGCCAGAGTCCACTTGGACATAATTGGGCCACTCTTTTAGGGAACTGAGAGGAACTCAGAAAAAGCGCGTACCAACAGACTGGCGATCGCGATGGGACGACTTGTCACCAAAGCCGCCCGTGTTTAGTTAAATTTCTTTGTCTTCTAGTTAGTTTTCTTTCGTTTTGTTGCTTTTAGTTTCTCTATTTCCTAGCTAGTTTTTTCGTTTTATTACGGTCCCCACTTAAGCGTACATCGAGAGCACATGAGCATACACCAGAGGCTCGAGATGTTAGAAATACAAAGGATTAGAATCGGTGACCCACCATTATAGGGGTACCATGATAACCCATTGTACCATGAGCAGCCGCTTGAGGGCTCAACACAATACAACCCGAAAGCCAACATGGCTGGTAGTGAGGAAACTCCCTTCCCACCTCCGAGAACCAACCACAATGATGGACACAAAGACAAGAGCTTCGGGCAGAATTTCATAGATCAACAACTTGTGGACCTCACTGTTCAGAATTTACAAACGGGAGAGATGAAGCTGACGAACTACTCCACGGTTTAGCCGCAGCATAGGAGACTATCAAGGAATGAAGAGACGCAGAAGAATGAGAATAGCAAAGACAGGAGAGGCCAACCCCTACTCCGACGACGATATCACCACGTGTCGCCACCTAGGCACACTCTCCACACTGTCCTCAGCGTTGGACGTCAAGACGGAGCTCGTTCCTAGACCACTAAGCAAGATGTTGTCCGTAAGGATAAAAGATTTCCCCAAGATGATCGACAAATACATGACTAAGAAAAACTGTTCCGATTTGTCATTCGTATTCAATAGCTTCTGCCGAGACCTCGAATTCAATCTACCGGCGAGATTCAAGCGCCTAAAATTTAGCAAATACAACGGCATTGGAAATCCAAACCACCATCTGGCATTATTTTGCAATGACTGCTGGCCTATTCGTGACAATCACGGACTTCTTATACACTACTTTCAGAAGTCACTCGAAGGAGAAGCCCTCGACTGGTTCGTCGGGCTCCCGCTGCATAAAATTGACACATTTGAAGAATTAGCCGGGTAGTTCTTGGGCCAATACAAACATCTGATACAAGAGGTCGTCAGTCTCAGCGACTTGATGACAACGAAGTAAGAGATCGAAGAAGACTTCGCTGATCTTGTATCACCCTGGAGGAAACTCATGGCTCGCACGGGAAGTCAAATGAGAGAAAAAGACGCAATCGACATCATCATAGATAACGTCAAAGAGCTCCTTCGAAGCGCTCTGATCATAAGCGATTGCCCCGATTTTGCTGCTCTTCACCTACGTGCCAGTCGGATCCAGCGTCATATAAAGGGAGGGGACCTCGCCTTTTCAATCGCAACACCAAAGGCATCAACCTCCAGCGATTCAAAGCCCCGAAATAACAAAAAAGGCTCAAGCTCTGAGCAAGTCAATACATTTACTAATCAAATTTAAAGCAATGGGAATAATCAGCAAAGGAACTCCGGTCAGGGTCAGTACCAGAACCAGCAATGATACACCAATCAAAACTAATATCCTAACCAAAACCAGTAGCCTAACCAAAATCAAAACGATGCCCGAAACCGTCCTGCCAATATCCAGGGCTACAATAATGTACCCCCGCCCCAAAATTTTAATCAGCAGACCCAAGGTCCCTATCGGCCTAGTCAAAATCATTATCCTCCATTACCTGATACCATCTCTAATATTTTTCGTCTCCTAAGGGACCAAAACCTCATTCTATTTCCACCAGAGAGGCCGCGGCCCTAGCCTGCTAATCTCGATTACAGCAAGTTTTGCTCTTTTCATCGGTACGCGAGACATAACCTAGAAGACTGTTGGGTGTTGAGAGATATGATGTACGACATGAACGATCGAAACCAAACTAACTGAGAATCACTTCGAAATTCTAACAAAAATGACCAACAGCCTCCTCAAAACCTCTGGATCATCAACAATCCTCTGCTAAACCATAATCAAGGACCAGCTACCCATGTCACCACTGTAACCTCCCAGGACGAGTCCCTTGTCACCCATCTACCCTCATTACACGAGTGAGCTATCTCGATGCTACAATTAGTTCAGGTGACTCTCCAACTCCTCCACCTTATCCAAACTTCACTAGAGTCCGAGTTCAATCATTCCGAGCTCGAAGACCCATTATTCAACCCGTAACACCTTCTATAGCTCCTAACATGGATGTTGCTCTCAGTATTTTTGAGTCAGAATATGAAGACCACGTCTTTCAAACTGCAGAACAGATCGACGCATGGGTAGACAATGTCACCCGAAATACTACCAGTCAATAACGCGAGGAGACAACTGAAGAACACCCACCAGCGGTAGAGATGAGACAACAGGAGGAAGAACCTCTAAAGAAAGAAGTGCTAATCTCCGCATTCCTCGAAGAGGAAGACTACACCCATAGCCTCCTGCCTTGGAATGGCATAGCACTAGTACACATTCCTTCGTCCAATTTTAGTCCCTTCATCGCAAGTACCGTAATAAATCCCTCAACACTTCAAGGTCAACAATAGACATGCCCAATCCTTAAATCTGGAACCATCTATCTGCCACCGCCATTCCCTCGAGAAAAGCAAAGTAACAACACACAACCGTCTGATCGGATAACCAAGGAACGGGGAGTGAACTTTCCTCCTCCACCTCACGTGATCCCTCCGCCTCCGACACCAGTGCCTTAACCAACTCAACAGAATGGGAATAGAGCACATCGAACCGACAAAGAACCTGCCCTGGAAGCAGGTTAGGAATATGATCTTCTCTGACACCTCACAAAGGTGCCCGCACAAATATCAATCCTGGAGCTCATCAAGAAATCCCTAGAGCATCATCGACTGTTCATGGAGACATTGGATGAGACACATAAACGAGGATACCACCTTGGATCAGCTACATGAGATTGCCTCGGTTATGACTCAACCCCCTGGGCTTACCTTCAATGAAGTTGACATGCCTAAAGAATCGTTACGAGGAAGCTCGGCGGCCCTTATCTATTTAACTGTTATAATTAGAGGGTTTTCAATACCTCACGCATTAGTCGACACCGGAGCAGGACTTAACATCTGTCTTATAACGATGTTGAAGATCCTTGAATATACCGAACATGATATAAGGCCTTCATCCTTGTCCCTCATCGCTTACGATGGCTCTCAGCACTTCGTCAAAGGAACCATCAAGTTGCAGGTTCGCCTTGGGCCAGTCACCAAGGACGTCACATTCCATGTCTCTGATTCCTCAAGCACTTATAATTTGATATTGGGAAGAAAGTGCTTGGAATCTATGAAAGCAGTAGCATCGATGTATCATCAATGCGTCATGTTCTCACACAAAGATTCCATCATCAGGATATATGTCGATACACCCCTTAAAGAAATCGACACGGACTATGCGGCAAGGATTCTGATAGCGCATGATTCGGAATTGAACATAGGACATCAAAAAGACGGAGGAGCCTGATGATATATCGGTAGCGGAAGTTAGCCACCCTTTCTCCCTTCCGACCCGCCAACAAAGTAATGAGAAGAGAAGCTGAACCCGATCTCTCCCGGCTATACAACATTAACTCGACCGCAGCAAAAGGATGGGGCTTGATGTATCAGCTGAGATACTTCCCTCACACTGGACTCAGTAAAGAAAAGCAAGGATGCATAAGACCGGTCGTCTCGAAGAAGATATGCAGACACATCGGACGCAGGTGGCTACAAAGAAGCGATGAAAGAACATCAGGGATACAATGCTACCACAAAATTGAGAATGAAAAATAATCACACTAACCAAATATACCTGCGACGGAGTAGGAGTCGACTCCTGAGGAGGAGCCTCGGGAGCAGAGTCAGGAATAACCTGCGTGAGAACCAAACAAATAAAACAAACACAAAACTCGTCAAATAAAATTGATTAGCGAACGAGATATATATATATATATATATATATATAACAAATAAACTACACATAAACAAAATATACCTAACTCTCTAGGCGCAGAGAGGCGGCAGTCGCCTCCCTCGTCTGGAGGTCATTAGTAAGGCGGCATTGAAAAGACATAACATGATATCAACAAACCGCTAAACCACACAAGGTCGGATAGCTCAAAAGATCAAAGGAACTTACCCAATGCTCAAGCTCCTCTCGGAGCTGAGCTGAGCCATCGCCGAATCCTCCCGACTGGAAGAAGCGACTGAAGACGGGTCAAACGGTAGAGTAAAAGCACCAGCACTAGAAAGCTTTGCTCTCTGCGAATACCAATAAACACCTCAAACCTGACGAAGTCAATGATTAATGAAAACGAACTCTAAATAAAACAAAAAAAAAGCACTCACCAGCTGATCAATCTTAGAGTGTAGGCTAGCTGCTACTGCCCGGTTAGCCCGCTGCTGACTACGGTAGGACTCGAGGAATGCCACCTGACTAGCAACCTCACTCTCCCTCTCAGTCTGATAAACAAAGACCAAATAAGACTATTGAAACCAGGACTATTAAGAATAGAAATGAATAAAACTCACAAACAAATACACTAACCAAAGACTGCCAGGTCTTTGCGAGCTGAATCCTCAGCTCATCCTCCGAGGTCCTAGCCTGGAAGACCGAGTCCGCCAACGACAGCAACATCTCATCTGGATGAGGAGCACATCCTGCCAGCTCCATCGCCCTATGAAGCGCATTCAGCGCTCCGCTGATGCCCACACCCAGGTGGCCCTGCTCTAATGTAGCCAATCTCTCCCTCAAAGCGGAGGCAGACTCAGGACCGCCTACTGCAAAAGAACTGCTCCCATGGAAGAGGCAGCCACCGCCTATATCATGAAACCACCTCAGGAACTCTCGGGCATCCGCCTCATCGCGTGCCTCGATAACTCTGGTACCCCTGGCTCTAAAATCCTCAATCTGAGCTGCCATCCTCAATGAAAAGATACGGTCAGAGGGACCGGTCATCCTCTTCGCCACCCTGTGGCGAATCTCCGACGAAACTCCCTGAGGAAGACTCAACTGACGAGTCACTCAAGAGAGGTGGATGCGCTCCACCTTCTCAAAACAATGAACCCAGATGTCCACATCGAAGAAGGGCCGACCGGACTGAATCACTAGCTGCTCTGCATCCTCGTCAATGCCATAAGGCCTCCAAATCACCTGTGACCAGAAATAAGTGAAACACCCTGTCAAGTCTATGACCTAAAACACATAAAACACTAATAATATAAACAACACGTACCTTCCCTGCATGCATATCCTCGAAGAGACCCCGCGCGGTCTGAAGATCTGAAGATCGACGATGGCGCCCCCACGCCTGCCGCCACACATGCATCCGTGGGAATGTAAAAGTAATGAGACCCACGGCCACAAGGAGAAATGGTCGTACGCCTAGAACTAAACACACGACATCAGAAACCATCACTAAAATGGACACCAAAGCTACTAAGACATTACCTACGAAACTAAGTAATCAACCCGGGAAAAAAAAACCCACCTGAAGGAAAGGAAGGAAACCTCTAATGGTAACGACGCCTCCCCCTCTACGATAAAGCTGCTCGTAGAGGTGCGCCAGCGCTACTGCCCCCAAGCATAGGTGGGCATTTGATCCAGATCCCTCAGTAATGTCAAGAAAAGACTCGTCACACACCCCCAGGCCGAGGACGAGAAAAGGACCGCCCCAAAGAAATGCATCAAGAACGCCCGCAGTACCCGATCTGCCACTACTCCCGGCTTCATCACTGGCGCTCGACATGCCATCACCTCATGGCGTGCCTCAAACACCGTCCTCGCCTCTGAGTGATGCCTCGGAGGAGCAAACCCACTAGCAAAAGTATAAGAAAACCAAGTAACTCGAACCACCCCGATCCCGAATTCGCTATACCGGTACTCAACACTGAGCACCTCTCAGCTCATAGCCTTATAATCACTCTCCATCTCCCCGTGATCGGTGCTCCCTCGAATTGTAGCCCGATGATACAGACCCAGTCCTCAGGGGTAGGCAGCAACATACCCACTAGAAATAGCAATGCCTGCTGCTCCTCCCTCCATCTCTCTAGAATCGCCCCGATCAGACCACAGTCAACCATGAAGGGCTCCAACTTCAAGATCGGCCCGAAGCCGAAAGCCGCTAACCGCGCTCGCTGGAACTCAAGCAGGGCATGGTACCAGGCATGAAACTCTGACCATGTTGAACTAATAGCTAATGTCGGAGGCTCCTAATGAACCCAAAAAAAAAATACATTCACCTATGCCTACGCCAACCCTAATCACAACCACTGATAGGACTAAAACCATTGAATGGCAACCATAACAAGACATAATAAAAGCAACGACTTACAGCTAGCACTCAAAATATGATAAAAATAACGCAGAAGTAGACATGACCTAAAACTAGACACGAATATGATGCATGAATGCGCACACACCCTAAAATTATATGCAGGTTTGACGTAAAATTAAAAAGGTCACCCAAAGAACTCTACGTTATAACCTAAATGCCTAGAAATAATAGACTCTTGCTCAATGGATATCTACCTGATCTCACGCGAAGAACTTCTCCAATGAAATCTTGATCGCGGGCTCGTGAGGAACAACATCCTTGCTAGCATCCTCATCGCCCTCACTATCCTCGCTGGCCCTATCGTCTGTCTCAAGGACCTCTTCCCTGACACCCATCTCGACGTCCCCCTCGATTACGACACCAGCACCGGTGTGGATCTCACCGGCATCCTCGCCTATCCCCTCAACCATCCGCCCTATCTCAAACGAGGTCAAGGAAACTTGATCAATACCCTCAGACTCCATCTCAGATCGAAGAGCTCGAAGAACTAAAGAAAATGCTAGAAACGGCGTCTCAAACAGACGGACGGAGTGCAAGAAAGTGTGAAAACATGGAAATTAGGGGCAAGGAAGCAGAGAAAGCTCGAAACTGCGAAAGATTTTGAAAATTCGCATTTGAAATAGAAACCTCCAGCTTATATAGAGCGTGACTTAGTCGCGCACCTGGGAACAGGCGTGCAATTGAATCACGGGCATCTTCCACGGCGCATAAATAGAAACATGCGCCATTGAAATGACGCATAATCAACTTGTCACCTGCCCAAAGACCGATCGCGCGTTTTGAATAGAATGTATAATAGGATTATATGCTCTATTCCATGCGCACAAACATAGAAGTTGCCCGTACGATGACCAGGGGACGCTCGAATCGCGCACTTCTGGGAAAGCGCGCAACTTCATTGCACACTTGAAACCTTTCGCGTAACTGACTCATTCAAGCACGGCTTAACAGGAGCGCAATCGTATTAAATGCACTGAATCATGCGCCCAATTACCCAAGATTGAACAAAAATTTGTGACAACCATTAGCAGCTAAGAAAGTCGGAAACCCAGACTTAGGAATCAACACCAAAACACTAAAATAACATTCACTGCCCAGATTTCATACTCACTTAAGCACTTACGCCCCATAAACAAACATAAGAATTTTTATTCATACATCCGTACTTAAACATGTAAAACTATCAAAACTCATACTAACTCAAGATTTGATTAAAATTCACTCAAAACTTAAGGGAATCAGATTAAAAATACCCTCAATTAAATAAAGTGAATCCAAACTGAATAAGGACCGAATTAATCAAACCAAACCAAAATGCACACCAAGGGCATACCCTTTCATAATACACAATTACAATGTCAAAATGAAAGACGAATATCAATTTAGGAGAGGCATCCCTACAAGAAACGCCCAAAATAGGGGAAAACAATAGAAAAGTCCGGAGAGGAAGCACACCCTGAACGAATTCCAACAAGAATCCCATCTTCCCCTCCTGAGTTGGCAGAAAAGGAAGAATGACTCGCAGAAAGCCACCCAGGATCTAACGGATATACCTATGGAAAGCCAATCTTAGAAACCTCCAAGGGAACGCCAACCAGAAGATAATCCGCAGAGCCTACCAAGGAGCAAATGGCGTCTGTCACGAGAAATCTAATGAAGCTTTATCTTTGGTTTCTTTTCTCCCTCCTTTGACTCTTCCACCTCTTCCCCTAGCATGGTAGCAATTCGATTGCGACCCCGCATTCCCAACGCCACTTATTATCAACAATAACAATGAACAAAAAATTACAATTCCCTTAGGATTTAACACCCGAGATACAAAATAAAAAGGAAGAAAAGACATAGAAAAGAAAAATGCCCTAACTTTTAAAAATAAATGCCCCAAACTTTTAATCTTAAGTCAGAAACTTTTAATCTTAAGTCAGAAATAAATTTCAAAATAAAACCAAGCCTTTTAGTCCTTATTTATAACACACACTCCTTAAATCACAAGATGAAAAATGTCACACTCCTAAGCACTCCATCTAATTAAATCCAAACCAAACACATACCCCCTGAAAGACCACAATCCATGACCAATCTAAGTAAACCAATAATCACACAACACTTACCCCCCAGGAAACACAAATTCACCACAAGTCTAGATAAACCAATAGGATTAAGGCACCTGACATTCATCTAGAATCTTTAAATTAAACTCCAAGTTCACTCGTCTGTCATGCATAATCGAACATAAGACTAAAACAAAAGAAAGAAAAAAAAAACCTAAAAGCCTAATCATGAAACTTACCCTTTCATCGTGACAAAGAATAATCAATTGAAAAAACTAAGACATAAAAATAAATAAATACATAAAATATAATAAACATCTTTTATAACAAATTCTTTTACAAGTGTCACCGGAGGCATACCTCCCGAACATTCAACCCAAAATGAAAATCTATAAACCTAATTTACAACCTAAAATGAAAACTAAGCCCAAAGACCCAACTCGGAGCGTCCAATCAGAGGCTTCAGAAGGAGAGATGGAGGATTGGTTGGGAAATACATCCCTCCACTTGTAACACCTCCTCTTCTGCCATCTTCACCTCCTCCGTCGTCGCCTCCTCAGCGTTGCTTTCACTGCTCCCTAAAAGGGACCGATGTGAAGGCCAGTCGCTCCTTTCCCAACGCCGCCCATTCTCAGAGTCACACCATCATCAGAAGCCCCCTCAGGCTAAAGGGCAAGCGAAACCATGAACATAGGAAGAAATGACATCATAATCATACAATTGGAGTACAATTTATCACTAAAAGCACGAAGAAAATGAAGGAAACTCAGATATATATAGGAACCCACCTGATTAAACGCCCGAACCACAAATGCTTAATTCAGTTATGTGCGCACGCACAAGTGCTCAATCCCAATCGCACGCACCTATAAAGTCGCGCAATCGAATTTCCGCCTGCATACAATTCCGACAACATAATCACGCGCAACTAAGTGAGCGCACAATAAATTCACGCGACAATACTACCACGCGGAATCCGAAGTGTCACCTGCACAGTGACTTGGTGACGCTCTGACTGCGCACATTAAAATGAGCGCATATTTGGATTGCACGCTAGCACCCATGCTTGTAATTCGAATCGACACCCGTATGCCAACATTCAGCCACCCCCGCGACTCCTAGATTACGCATTGCCCATGGAGCGCATGATGACATTATACGAACACACATTGACACGCAATCACCTCTCTGGACCCTTTATCGCGCACACCTGGTCAAGTGTACAATCGAATTAAATGCATAGTACCCTGCGCGCAATGCTCAGCTATGACCATATTTCAAACACAATGCATACCTTCAAGCCCTTTTATCCCATCTCGATCAAAGTCCCTCTCCCGTATCTCATTGCATAGGCTCACAAGCCATTTAGAGAGAGAGAGAGTGAGAGAGTTGTTGATCACGTTTTGTCCCATCACGGCCAGACACATCAGCATTAGTCACCCATGTCCCATCTCGATGCTGAAAAACTTCACCACACAACCTAGCACACCATGCAGCTGAAGGGAAGGCTCAGTCAATGCCCCATCGCAAAGAGCCGAACCTTGTAGGTCCCATCACTATCTCGAAACCTCTCGCCACGCGGTAATCGCCAGACTCCGCCACAATCAAAAATGGTAGAGGAAGATAAACCCTCCACCATCCCATCGCACGATAACCAGCGAGGCCCCCTACCATTGTAGAAATTTGAGGAAGAGAGGAAATCATTTGATCACCCATCACACTCGATCGAATATCAAGACCTAGCACAAACATCTTCTTAAAGTCCCATCGCGCCTGCTACCGCCGACACTCATCATTGCACACCATCACAAGGAGAGAACCACCATGTCCCATCGCAAACCTCCCCAAAACATTTCATCACATTGGTGACCATCAGAAGTGAAGAAAGGAGGAGAAACCCTCTAATGACCAATCGTAACATCACTCCGGCAACTGATCAGTCTCGCCGTGAGCTATACAGAGACCCTTGATAATAATTTGGGTAAGTATTATAACCCCCTTTATACTCGATATTTCTATAATATATAGTTAAATAATATTAAGTCAAATATTTTTAAAACATGTCTCTCTCTATCTGTAAATCATTGTAGTCCTCCCATAAGTGACAATCATCAGTATTCATGAGAAGGTTAGACGGAGCATCCAGCATGCCAAGTGTCATCTTGACAATCACATAAATGGTTGCGTCCACAAATCCCGTACTGGTGGATCTGCTCAGTGATATCTCGAAAGCCACATTTTTTGAAGTTTTACAATCGAATTGATCTTAAGTTATATCCTAAATTTTCAAAGAAAAAACTCTCTTTTCAAAAAATAAAAAAATAAAAATAACAATAAATAAATCTCGTACCTATCAAACTTCACTTCTCACCACTCCAATCTATTTTTTTCCCTGGGAAATTGAACACTGAGTATACTCAACTCTGAGAAATTATAAATGTCCACTGGAAAAGGGACGCCTGACGTGCCGTTGGTGTGAGCAATGACGCACCCGGTCTGACATGACTTCCGAACGCATTCGCCATTACATGATATTTCATATTATTATCGGTCTCTGGACCTTATCTCTGAACATTCGTATGACGCCCTTCGGTACCTCGATTGTGTTGTATATCCCTTTGTTTGATTGCCCCTTGCACCTATAGATTAGAATATCGACTCTCCTACAGTTTGATTGCCCCTTGTAGCAAGTCGCGATATGCAACGGGATGCCCCCTTGCACCCACGGACTAGGTTATGCCTCTTTTCCCCTGTTGATTATCACTGATAGCAGGTCGTGATATGTGACGAGATGCCACTCGCATCCACCACATGGAATATGCCTTTCGACAGCTACCACTGAGCCCCCGAATACTCCATTTTAGCTTGTGCTGATAGATAAGAAAGTCAAGCATCTTATATCAGCATCCCTGATTTACATTAGTGATATCCCAAGAAAAATGAGAAGGTCCCTCGGATGAGGGGTGTCTACCTCTTCGACGCATTCTTACTCCGCAAGAACGTGTCGAAGAGGGGCATCTATAGACACCCTCATTTTGCCCTTTCAGAGTATATAAACCTATTCGATCAACCTTTGACCTTACCCACGATCTCCAGAAAAGGACTAACCTTTTCTGAAGACTATAAAATCCTATACGGGGACCATGCACTGAAACAATAGTACATGGATGAGGCCCAAGCTGAAACAATAGCTCTGTGGCTCATACCTGACTCAGACCTAGGGTATTCCCGAATTATGTGCCCTGATAAGCGGGTGTAACCCGATTTCATGCCCCATAGCTGGTGCGCAATTGGTCTCTCTTGGACCATGAGTGCACTTCCTGAAGACTGCCTAGGCCTTGATTATGCGCCGTGGTAAGCACGCGCAACCATATTGCACGCTTTCTCCCCAGCGCACAATCAGTCCCTTTTGGATTGGCCTTCTACCCTTCTAGAAACCGTCTAAGATGTGATTATACGCTTCACACAGAGCGTGCAATCAGATTATGCACTTATACACTTGCACATAATTAGTTCCTAAGCTAACCCGACCTTTAATTCCTTAGACCACCTAAAAATTCTCGATTAAGCGCACGTATGCAGGCGTTCAATCGATTGTGCGCACTAATTTGGGCACACAATTAGTCTAATTAGACTAGGACTGGGATACTCAACTGGGCCAGTTAGCCGGTCACTCACTTAGTCGGTCACCCACTAAGTCGGTCACTGACTCAGAGCGATTGAGCAACTGAAGCCAGGCACTCAATTCAATTATCCGCGCCCGCCAGGGTGCGTAATTGAAATCAACCGACCAATTGAGCGCACCCGACAAGGGGCGCAATTGTCAAGTTACCTATAAATAGGACCCACCACCATGACTTCAAAAACACACAATTTTTAAGACACATCAATTCAACATCACATTGCCTCTAGCAATTGAATTTTCGAGTTCCTGCTTCCAAGCTTAGGAGTTTGAGATTCCTCTTGCGGCCTTGGCCTTAGGTATATTTTCTAGCTTTTAATTCTTCTAGTTTTTAGTTTTTAGTTCTTAGTTCTTAGTTATAGTTCTTAGGTTCTAGATCTTAGGTTCTAGTTTCTTGATTTTAGTTTTAGATTCTTTTCTATCTTTTTTAGTTTTTATCACTGGTTCTATTTCTTAGTCACTAGAGCCAGTCCTTAGCTTTAGCTTCTTGATTTCTCTTCATATTTTTAGATCTTAGATTCTATAGTTTTGATTTTAGTTTTTAGCCTCGAATTTCATCCTAAATCTCTAGAGCTTAGGTCTTTGATTTTCAAATCTTAAATTCTATGTTCTAGATCTTAGTTCAAGTGTCAGTCCTAAAACTATTAGTTCTAAACTCCAGATTTTCTATCTGTAATTTTAATTTCTAAGATTCCAAGATTTATGATTTTGGTCTTTAAATTTATAATTTCTAAATTATAAAATCAGTTTTTCAAACCGTAACCATCTGATTTGCCCAAGGGAGCTTACGGAGGGTACTCGGGAATGGGGTCGATCGTCCTTAGCATAGCAGGCCCCAAAACCCTTTTTTTAGGATTTTAGTAGAATTAGTATATTTCTATTACTCAGAGTTTTGATAGAATTAATTTACTTACTCAAATTAGAAGTGTGTCATCTGATTAGAGTTTCAGTAGAATTAGTATACCCACACTTAGAGTAGGATTAGGACGTTAGTTAGAAACCTAATTAAACTCCTTTTCTAGGTTTTCATTAAGTAGTCGATTAATTAGACTTCTAATAGGATTAAAATTAATTAAGCCTTCGATAATAGCAAGATTTATAACAAGAGTAGGAAACCTAAAGTAGCTAGAAGAGAACTACGAAGACTAGCTTAACTAAACTTACAGGCGACCTAGTGCTACTGACATCGGCTGGCCGATGATTCAGTAAAGAGAACAACCCGTATCTCCACCCCGGAAGGCATGATCAGTGACGTGTTGTAGCATCGATTAATATCTTCAGCTAGCGATCGCAATGAACCAAGTATTTTCCTAGGATCCCCCTCTTTATTATAAGCATTTAATCATCTTTAAAACATCGCCTTTGCCTGAGTGCACTTGGACAAAATTGGGCCACTCTTTCAAGGAACCGAGAGGAACCTAAAAAAAGCGCGTACTAACACCCGCGAAACAATTTAATTATTCCCCTTGGTTTAATTTTACAATTCAATTTTTAGGGAGTTTGCTTAAGTTCAAAATTGGGGCTTTCGGCGCTGCTCTCAATCAGGCTATGGGAGTCCCATGCCGCCACTACGGGCAGGCGTCCACTGGTGGAATATGTCAAGAAATAAGATAATGGCACGGTCAGTCAAGCGACTAGGCGGAATATGTAAATTCCGTCAAGTAGGGACGCCAAACGGCTAAGGCGGTAAATGACAGAAATGAAATCTAAGTTATCAAGTAAGCCGGTCAAATGGCTTAGGCGGTAAATGACAGAATTGTAGGGGTAAGTATAAAAAATGTGGAATCGTAGGGGGTAAGTAAGTAAGCAAAACAAATAAAAAGTTAGCAAAAATGGAAAAATACATGCAAAAGGGGCCAAACCTTCAAGTAGAAGCTCTACACATACATCCCCAGTGGAGTCGCCATTTGTGCAACCGTGAACTTTTATGGGTCCGTTGTGTCAATGCGCTCTTAAGAAACAAAAATGGAGCCGCCACCCAGAGCTTTTGGTGTGCCGAGATACCCAAAATCAATATTATATGCACTGAAGTGCACAATATGACTCCGATTTACCGGTCAACGCCAAATCCTCTTGGGTAAGGACTTCGCTTATCAATCGGGAAGGTGTTAGGCACCCGATTGACCCGCTCGTAAGCGGTCTCTACTATGGCCAAATATAAGAAAATATACAAAGATTGAACGACACTTCTCCTTTGCCCGAAGGCACTTCGATCCTATTTGAGCCTCCCATAATCATTGAAATTTTGACGGTGTAACGCTCAAATTCTAGGATAGAGGAAAAGCAAAAGAAGGTAGAAGAATAGATGGGAGAGCCGGAGCTCTCGTGCCCTTGTAGCACCATTGTTGCATCCTCGCGTGAGTGCGGCACTTGTGAGCTTCCGATAGCAATGGGTTAAGGAAAGAGACTTAGTTAGCTAAGGCTTGGATGATATGAGCTAGGGAATGCTAATGTGAGAGGTAAGCTAAGTGTCACGAACTTAGTTGTCGTGCCTCAACAATCCATGCGGCTCTTATGCTTAGTCGCTCCCTAGCGTCGCAAGATCAACTTAGCTACCAAAAAACTCACAAGAGCAAGAAGAGAACTCAAGAGAGGGAATGCAAAGAACTCTTTGTATTGAAACTTTCAAATACTTACAAGTTGTGAGGTGCCTTACAAATGAGGACCACTACCCTATTTATAGTTTACAAAGTGTACAATGGACAGTGTAAGATTGGTCCATGTGTCATTCATCCAATGGTTGGAAATGTTCTAGAGTTTCCTCTAGAAATTTCTCCACCCTTCCCTTTTCTACACTCTTCCTAGGTCTTTTCTCTAGGTTTCTAGAGTCTTCCTTAGAGCCTCCCATATACCTTCTTTACTTGTATACTACTATATATACGTTTATGGTACAAGTAGAGTGGGAAAAGATTCGGTGTTGTGCACAGGACGTGACACTCCCCCACCTATGTTGGCAACGTCCTCGTCGCATCTTCCTCTTCTAATCTCCGTATTTTCTTCTCGAACTGTCACAGCATGTCGGCGGGCTCCCAATTAGCCTCATTGTCTGGTAGCCCTTTCCACTTCACAAGGCACTCCTTGTAGGGTCAAACGCCTCGACGTCGAAATGTTCTATGAGCGAGGATGTTTTTTACTTCCTTCTCAAATGAAGTTGTTACGACGGTTGGGGCTCGTTTGGAGATGCCCCGGGTTGGGTCATCTAGATCTTCATGGTATGGCTTTAAGTTGCTAGCATGGAAGACCGGGTGGATCTTCAACTTTTCGAGAAGTTGAACTTGGTAGGACACCTTGCCTACCTTCTTAGTGATCGGAAAGGGACCTTCATATTTCCGCACCAACCCCTTATGTCCCTCCTAAAAACCTTAAACTATTGGGGTAAGAGCTTGATCATTACCAAGTCACCTAGTTGGTACTCGACTGGCCATCTTTTCATGTCTGCCCACTTCTTCATCCTTTTGGTGGCTTTCTCCAGATCTGCCCTGGCCATGTCTGCCTTTTCTTGCCACCCTTTTGCAAATTGGTAGGCTGTTGGGTTCTTTCCTGTGTAGCCCATCACGACGGTGTGTGGAGTGAGGGGTTGTTATCCCGTAACAAGCTCAAAGGGCTATGATGTGTAAACTTACCCTTTATAGATTGTAAGAGAATTGGGCAACATCTAGCAACTTCACCCAATCTCTTTGGTTGGCACTCACAAAGTGTCGTAGATATAACTCCACTAGAGCATTGACGCGCTCTATTTTATCATCCGATTGGGGGTGGAAACTTATAGAGAAGTGCAAGTTTGACCAATAGTTTGAACAACTCGGTCCAAAACCTTCTCGTGAATCGAGGATCTCGATCGCTGATGATGGTTAGTGGTACTCCCCAAAGCTTCATCACATTTTTGAGGAATAAACGTGCAACTTCTTCGGCAATGCAATTTGTTGGTGTTGCGATGATGGTGTCATACTTTGATAATCGGTTCACCACTACCATGATCGAACCACATCCCTCCGACTTTGGCAATGCATTGATGAAGTCCATAGAGACACTCCCCCAAGGTCTCAGAGATGGGTAGGGGTTCTAACAATCCCCCTGGTTGTTGTTGCTTGATTTTGTCTTGTTGGCACACAAGACAAGTCTTTACATAGGCTTTGACATCACTCTTCATCTGAGGCCAGTACTATGCAGACTCCAGGAGCGCCATCATGCGACGTTGGCCCGAGTGGCCAGCCCATTGAGTATCGTGGCACTCCTTAGTGAGTTCCTTCCTTAGGTTGCCCCACTCTAGCAACGGCGCCAAAAACTTGTTGGTGTTGTACCTAGGTGCTAATTATTGTTATGTGTGTGGAAATAAAATCAAATAAAAGGAATGAGAAGAAGATGGTTATGAAAACAACAACCTAAAATACACAACCTGCAAGAAACAGGGCAATTATAGTAAGTTTTGAGTAAATAAGAGTTTGTCCCACAGAGAAATTGATTTAGAACCCAAAATGGGTTGTAATAGTAGGCCTCCAGATTTGGCTACAGATCTGACAATTCTAAAGAAAGAGAGTTGGGTGTCACAACTATACTAAATTATTACTAAAAAAAGGGAAATAAAGTGCAGTCCTATCCTAAAGAACGGTTATGAAGAAGGTGGTGATGGTGTGTGTTAAAATAAAGATAAAATAATAGGAAGTAAACTACTAGGCTAAGGTCATATCAGTTTTGTAATTCAGATTTAGATCTACTTCAGCAGGAATCCTTGCTGATGTATTATCAAAAACCTCAGCAAGGAAGAAGAATCCAACTCACTCTTGTGATTCAACCTAGTCCCTTAAGGTTATAACCTATCCACTTTAATGGTCACAGGCTATCCAATAGGGAGGATCAAAACACATGCAGAAAATTAGAACATGTAGATCATTACAGACACTATGCTTGCCAAGCTACAAGCTCCCCATATTTGTTACAGATCTGGCAACCATTCATAGGAATTTCAACTCATAAAATCCTATGTGTAGGGCAAAGGCCATCAGCACAATGCCTGGACATATAAGAAAAGCAATAGGTTGAATAGGGACTTAAATACAGTTGGTCATTGCTACAAAAGGACTGTAATGACTCAGCCCTCAAGTTTGCAATCTCTGTAGCAAGATCAGATCTACCATCTGATGATGGTGATGTACAAACAGAGGGGAGCTTGCTTTAGCCACAATCTCTCACAAGGTTACAAGCTCATGTGCAGAGAATAAGGATCCAATTAAGACCTGTGGCTTGGAATCATCCTAGGGCTATAGCCTGTCCACTTAAATGGTCACAGACTATCCGTAGAGGCTATCCTTCTCACAGAGGCCTAAGATAGAACAAGAATATTGTTGCTACCACCATGGAACAGAGGGCTACAAGCTCCCCAGATCTAATATAAACCTGGCATGCTTCCATGGGGTTTCAAAATCAGTGGATCCTAAGTGTGGGGCAAAGGTCATCAACACAATGCCTGGACACAGAGGTCACATAAGATTGAATTAGGCACTAAAAACAACATTCCATTGATTAAACAGAGTACTTATAATGCAAATGTTCTCAAGGCAGCAGCCTTGTGCAGAACAGTCCTCTAATAATCCAATGTTCATACAAAACCCATTACAAAACTTAAAAGGACTATGCCTAATGGCTTACACAGATCATAGTCAGCAAGTGCTGGGCTATGGAAGAAGAAAAATGAAACAAAATGATCTAAACCCTAACCCTAAAAAAGCCTTCAGCTCACAGCCGATTCAAGGTTGAGGAAAAGATAAAAAATTCTAAGTTAAAAATACAGCTTTTATACTTAGTCCTCAATGCCTTGCCTAAGAGAATATTAACCCTAATTTCCTAGCAGATGTGGCATTGTTACAACCCTTGGATACCTTAGGATGTGTGCCTCGAGATCAAGGCCTCGGGATGTGTGCCTTGGACCTTGGGAAATCTTCAAAAGATCCCTGGATAAAGGATGAAAAGTGGAGAGCTCGAGCTTTGCAGGGCTGGTTTGTTCTTTTAGTTCATTCGCTCGGTTTACAGAGTACTCGCGTGGTAGCATTTGGCTTAGAAGGCTCTTGGTTCGCACAGTAGACTTTACATTATCGCGTAGCTGCTTTGCCTCACACTACTGTCACGAGGTTCTCGCGCAGTAGAGCTTCAAGTATCACCTGTTGCGAGGTTCTCGCACAGTAGATTTCACATTTCGCTCGGCTCCTCTTGTAATGAGTATAACAGCTCGCTAGGTAGAGTGTTATGCTTTGATGCGTGTGAGAGCTGCGTGAGAGAACTTCTAGGCGTCTCTCTCTTCCAGAGCCACGTGAGAACTTCACAAACCTGCTTGCGTCTCTTGTGCACATTGGCCTCGCGAGACTACGTGCGACAGCTATAAGGCTTGATCCCTGTGAGAACTTTGCGAGTTTGATTTCTAAAGGTTTAGTGCATGACTGCTTCGCAAGTTCTTCGCGAGTTCACTTGTGCTGCATGCATTAGTTGTGCGAGATACCTTTGCTACTGATTTAAACAATGCGAGATACATTTTGACTGCACGAGATAATGGCACTGCTCCTTTGCTGTAATGCAGCTGCTGCTGTTGTAGCTCTCTCCACTCACATATATGCTTCTTTAATCTGCTAGCCTTTCTTGGTCCATGATGAATGCAAAATAGTCACCAGGGTGTGTACCACCATGGTGTTCCATTGATCTTTGGCTCAGCTGTCATCCTTGGCTTGGATTCTCTCTCTTGTTCGCACCCAAGGCATGGACTTTGTGGTAAGGTGCACAAGTTATTGCTAACTACAAAACAAGCTAAACAAGAGTTATTAGTCAGCTTCAAGGTGTAGCAAAGGCCAGGTTAAGAGGCGAAAAGTGGTACTTTTCAGTGAATAACAGGTATATAGAGTCTTCCTCCCTTAGCATAGAGCAACCCATTGTCCTCCCAGAACCGTTTCATAGCTCTCATGCAAGCCATTTCTAGCAATCCCTTTGCTAGAGGATCTTCCTTCAACCCTTCCCTTATGTGGTCTGGGAGCGAGCCTCGTAGTTGGCTAATCATGGGCAGCTCTTGTTTCTTCAATCCAGTCGATTCCCCTTTTCTGCTTAGCGCGTCAGCCACCAAGTTGGTTCTTCCTGGCTTGTATTGAACACCAAATCAAACTCTGCCAAGAAGTCTTGCCATCTAGATTGCTTGGGACTCAACTTCTTCTAGGACTAGAAATAACTAGTAGCAACATTATCCGTCTTTATGGCGAACTTGGATCCTAGGAGGTAGTGTCTCCAAGTTCTTAAGCAATGTACCACTGCAGTCATTTCCTTCTCTTAGGTGGTGTAACGCCTTTCAGTTTCGTTAAGTTTTTACTCTCATAGGATATTGAATGTCCTTCTTGTACCAACACTCCATCGATAGCAAAATTAGAGGCATCGGTTTGAACCTCGTAAGGCTTTCCAGGGTCTGGCAAGCTCAGGACCGGTTCTCCCATAATCGCTGTCTTCAACTCTGCGAAGGCTCGTTGGCACTCATCTGTCCATGCCCATTGTATGTTTTTCTTTAATAGGTCAGTGAGGGGCGCTGCCTTCCCTGAGTACCTCCAAAAATAGCTCACAAAGCCAAGGAATGACCTCAGCTCGGTCACTTTGGTTGGTGGCGCCCATTCTTGGATAGCTCGTACCTTGCTACTATCCATGCTTAGCTTGTCGCCATAGATCTTATGTCCCAAGAACATTATTTCCGGCTGTGCAAAGGAGCACTCGTCTCTCTTTACGCATAGCTCATTCTCTCGGAGCAACTGGAACACCTTCCTCAAGTGCTCGATGTGTTCCTCCAATGTGTTGCTGTAAATGACAATGTCTTCGAGGTACACCACAACGAACCGATCAAGGTAAGGGTGGAATATCTTGTTCATGAGGGTGCAAAATATTGTCAGTGCATTGGCGAGATCGAAGGGCATGACAAGGAACTCGTATGAGCCATACCTAGTTACACAAGTAGTCTTTGATTCATCTCCTTCAGTGATGTGGACTTGATAGTACCCGGGTCTCAAGTCAAGCTTTGAGAAGTAACGGGCTCCTCCTAATTGATCGAAGAGGTCTGCTATGAGAGGTATGGGATACTTGTTTTTTATCATGACCTTGTTGAGCGCCCTATAGTCGATGCATAATCGTAGAGAGCCATCATGCTTCTTTTGGAACAACACCAGTGCTCCATATGGGGCTTTGGATGGTTGGATGTAGCCCGCATCCAACAAGTCTTTGAGTCATCTCCGTTACTCTTCCAACTCTCGCGGTGCCATGCGATAGGGTGCTTCGGTAGGTGGCTTGGCCCCGGTTTCCAGCTTGATTTTGTGGTCCACCGCTCTCCTAGGTGGTAGTTTCTTGGGCAACTCAGGAGGCATTACATCTTGATATTGGCTTAGCACTTTGTCGACCTCCTAGGGCACTTGGTCTGTGGTGTCTTCTTCCTTGTGCGAGAGGGTGGCTAAGAAAGTCACCTCTCCTTTCTTGACTCCCTTGGCTAGTCGTAGGGCTGATAGAGTCTTTGCGATCGGCTTGGTTTCTCTTACTGCAGGAACCATGCATGGAGCACTCTCCTCTATGATGCAGACTGTGTTTATAAAGGTCATAGGTACTGCCTTTACCTTACTGAGGAACTCCATTCCCAACACTACTTGGAAATCATCCATCAGGACCACCGACAAGTCTAGAGTCCCTTTCCAGTCTCCTACGGTTAACGCCACTCCTCAGGTTGTGCCGTGAATTGGTTTTGCTTCTGAGTTGACGGCCTTGAGCCACCCTTACTCCTTGGTCACCTTTACGCCCAATCGACTTGCCTCCTCTACCGAGACAAAGTTGTGAGTGGCACTTGTGTCCACCATAGCATGTGTGGTCTTCCCGTTGATGGTCACCTTAACATACATGAGTCCTTTGGTTGGGGACTTTGTGTTCTCGCATTGTTTGGGGCCTCAGATTGCTTCTTAATTGCATTTAAGAGTCGTAGGGACCTCATCGACAAGTCTTCGGCATCGTCCTTCTCTTCTAACTGAGAGGCAAGGGCTGTAAGGGCTCTTCTTTTCGGGCAATCCCTTGCCATGTGCGGTCCGTCGCATAAGAAGCACTTCAAGTCACGAGTCCTAGTGTTGTCGTACTTCGGTCTCTCGTTTATCGAAGACCTCTTATACACTATCTTGTTAGCATCCTCTTTTGAATGTAAAGGATTGTCTCCCCCACCTTTGCCATAGTTTCCCTTGGGAGCCGGCTTTTTGGATGTCTCGGACATCTTGAATTCTACGAGGGACTCGGTAGCGGCCATGGCCGAAGAAAGGTCTTGGACACCCCTGGGTCATAATTCCTACTCCACCCATGGTTGTAGGGCATCCATGAAATTGAAGAAGAGATCCTTTTCTGGCATATCGGGGATCTCGAGCATGAGTGTGGAGAACTCTTTTACGTAGTCTCGGATTGATCTCGTATGTCGTAATCGTTTCAAATTTTTGCGAGCCAAGTAATCGACATTCTCGGGATAGAATTGCTTCTTCAGTTCCTTCTTGAAATCTTTCCAAGTGTCGATGGTGCAAGTGCCTCGTTCAATATCTACCTCGCTCCTCCACCACAACATGGCTATGTCATGGAGCTAAAGCATGGCAGCTTGTGCTTTTTTGTTCTCGCCGACTAGGGAGATTGCTTTAAAATATTATTTCAAGTGCCAATAAAAGTTATCAATCTCCCTATCATCTCTAGATCGGCTGAATGCTTTGGGCTTGGGTGCCTTTACCTTTAGGGCATCCCGAGTCGTGACCACACCACTGGTCATGGCCTTTTTGCATAAGACTCAATCGCCTTTCATTTCTTCTAATTGTGCATGCATAGCATTGAGGGCATCCCATACCTTAGCCTCGAAGCTTTCGCGTGCCTTCTATTCCGTGTCCATTATAGCGTTAACTTGGCCTTGCATCTCCCCACGTAGCTCCTCGAGTCCCGCCTCTAGAGCCGAGATGTTTTGGCCAACTTCCTCCAATCGATCGTTCCCATCGGCGATGGCTAGCTCCACCCTACCTAGCCGCATGTCAAAGTTAGCGACCACATAGTGAGATCTCTCCCTTCTCGACTTGCCACCATTGTTGTTGCGTCCTTCCTCTTGCACAGTTTCAGATGACATAGCGATCTCCTACTCCGATTGATCTCCCTCAAACTAATGTGGTTTTCACCTAATCGGCATAGCTCTGATACCAATTGTCACAGACTTAGTTGTCGCGCCTCAACAATCCGTGCGGCTCTTGTGCTTAGTCACTCCCTAGCATCGCAAGATCAGCCTAGCTATCGAAAAACTCATAAGAGAAAAAAGAGAACTCAAGAGAGGGAATGCAAAGAACTCTTTGTATTGAAACTCTCAAATACTTATAAGTTGTGAGGTGCCTTGCAAATGAGGACCTCTACCCTATTTATAGTTTACAAAGTGTACAATGGATGGTGTAAGATTGGTCCATGTGTCATTCATCCAATAGTTGGGAATGTTCTTGAGTTTTCTCTAGAAGCTACTCCATCCTTCCCTTTTCTACACTCTTCCTAGGTCTTTTCTCTAGGTTTCTAGAGTCTTCCTTAGAGCCTCCCATATACCTTCTTTACTTGTATGCTACTGTATATACATTTATGGTACAAGTAGAGTGGGGAAAGATCCGGTCTTGTGCACGGGACGTGACATAAGGCTTTGAAGGCTTAGGGATTGATGGGGTAAGAGGGATGAACCTAGGTTCTAAAGCTTGGAAGGATTAAAGCTTGAAAATAGGGAGGGAATTCTCTAGAGTTTTCTCTCTTTTGAAACTTTTTCAAGTCCTTAAACAAGGGGGGGTGGCTCTCTATTTATAGAAGGAGAGGTGATTAGGGAGATGCTTAAGGGCTAATGGGTTTAGCAATTAGGTAATCTAGAATCTAAGGTTTTCTAGGTTTTTGAGGGCTTGAAGATAAGGGAATTGGGTTTTAATGGTAGATAATAGGGTGATTGGTTGGATGGTAAAAGAGTTAAACTGATAGTTGGGAGGGGTATAACAGTTCTAAAGAAACACACCTCGAACTCTGAGGTGGTCCACAAGTCAAACACAAAAACCAAAATCTGTCATTTTTCATGAAAATCAAGATTTTAAGCTTGAATATATTGTATGTACGCATAGCTTGGGAACAATATTTTTCACAAAAACTGAGAAGTCGAGAGCTCGAGTTGGGGCAGTTCTTAAGCAAAAGCCAAAATTAGCTATGCGTACGTAGTATGCACGCATAGTCCCAAATAGTCTATGCATACATAGTATGTACGCATAGCCAATTTCTTTCAGAAATTGCTTATGCGAACATAGTATGTACGCATAAGCCATATTTGGCATAAAGGCCATAGGCTACTTATGGGGTTTGGGAAACGTCTAGTATGGGTCCGGATTGGCTTCTAAGTTCTCAGGGAGGATTTTTTAAGGGTTCGGGATGGTTCCTAAGGGTTTAGGTTGTACTTTCGGAAACTCGGGTGTACACCTTTCTCAAAGTACGTGTTGATCGTGTCTTGAGCCAAATTTGGGTGTCTTCACTTAATAACCAATTTTCTTTTGTTAATTGCCAAATTTACTAATTGGGCAGGTTAACTGTATGTTTATTCTTGGATATACATGGTTTAGTGAAGGATTATATTTATGGGAAGCTTTGGGATAAGTTATAACTGAAAGGGAAAAAATTTCATGTAATATTTTATATGTAATGTCTTGCCTAATAAAAGGTATGTGCCTGTACCGTACCTAATTGTGGTCAACTCTTTTCCTGAACCTCATTATCTCTTCTTTTCTCCTCTTCTTCTAGAACTAACCCTAGGCTGCTCCTTGATTCACTGCTAATTCACTTATTCATCATGGTGTCAGAGCAACAAGAGGAGTGTTAGTTGATTTCCTTTCAAAATAATTAAATTCCCTTAAAAGGTGTCGGTACGATGGCCAATGAGTAGTAAAGTTCAGGAGTATAGTTGAGAGGTGAGTGGTTAAGATTACAGTGATGAAAGATTGAGGTTCAGATGAAAAGATTGGCGGAAGAGGGACAATGATGACTATGATGGACGACTTAGATGAGAGCAGAGTGAGTCTTTCATAAGGAATTGTGGCTAGATAGTCAGGGTACTATAGGGGGTAATAGGTAAGGGCCCCAATAGTGCAACTGAGGTTAAGTAAATGGAGGAGGAATAAGAGAAAGGCTACAACTATTCTCACCCATTTTATAGTAAGTACCTCACAGTTTTTTCATTAACGAAGATCATTGACTGGTTGAATCAGACGTTGGAGATTTTTTTTTTGTTCCAATCTTCCTCATCATAGATCTTAACAAAATGGCTCGCCTATTAGATGGTCATATGTCGATTGCACGTGGTACAGGTCCTTAAAAGTGAAGGTCAAACAAAAATCACACTTTTTTGTTGTCGATCCGTTGTAATCTCGTTTCTTTAATGAAATTATAGCTTTAATATGATCAACAAAATATCCGTAACTTCTGATCAGTTTTTCTCTCAGAACTGAATAACCAGAATCTCCAAGAGAGGGTATTGTTCCCTGCTTTGGAACCTCTCAACTACCACTTGCTACCAGCCTACCAGTGTGACTTCACCTTCCTCCTTGCACCACCATTTCATTCCCCTATTAGCATATTATTTCAAAATTTGTTTTATAATTAATATGTTGTCCCTACAAGCTTTTGTTATGTATCCCATGTTAACTGACAAATCATGTAGCATCCGCGTGCATGATTAAACCATAAGGGTCTTTATTTTATATGTTTTTGATGCTATTTACATACTTTTTTGTGACACTTATGAGGTTTTCCTATTCCCCTCTCCTCTTTGTGCAAAGGCATATCTAAATGTTTTTTAAGATTCTTGCATAATTTATGGTAGCCTCATTCATAACATTGTGTACCTTTTTGCAGGCAATGATCAATGAATATGAAGTCTCAGAATCAGAATTTGAGCCCAATATTTTACAGCCGTAGGATGAGAGAAATTGACTCGAATAAAATTGAAACCAACCATCAGAGAACGACTTATATTTGGGATATTTGGGAAACAAATGAGAGCAAAACAATGCATGTGGCCGCCTAATGGCATATGCTTAGAGATAAGCAGATAGGTCTTCAAGGTAGCGGGTTCGAGATGATTTGGGGAAAATTCAAAGTACAACTCCTTATAAAGAGATGATTTGGGGAAAATTCAATCTTACAACGGATCTTGACAAGGCCATTGGTAAGTGGTGTTGTAAACATTCATGTAGATGAATATGATTATTCAATCAATTATAATTGAGGCACGCCTCTTAGTTTTACAGGGAGTTTGATTTATTTAAGTTTTGGTCCAAATCATTTTGTTGTTCATACAATAATTTATAGTAAAATGAAATGCTTACATAGATTCATGTCATTGAATTGAATTGGTCTTGTTTTGGAGTTTGTTTTCCTTCATAACTATGCTTAATAACTAATTTTCTTTTAGAATTGCCATATTCGCAAATTGGACAATGTTTACTGTATGTTTATTCTTGGGTATACATGGTTTAGAATAGGATTATATTCATGGGCAGCTTTGGGATAAGTTGTAACTGAAATGGCAAAATTCTTATGTAATATCTTATATTTATCTCCTGCTGAATAAAAGATCTCTTCTTCGATAACTACCCCTAGTATGATCCTTTATTCGCTGCTAATCCATTTATTCATCATGGTATTAGAGCAACAAGTGGAGTATTAGTCGGTGTCCTTTCAAAATGATTAAATTCCTCTAAAAGGTGGGGGTACAATGGCCAATGACTGGTAAGGTTCAGGATTATGGTGGTTAAGAAGGTGAGTGGTTAAGATTGAGGTGAGAAGAGATTTGAGGTTCAGATGAAAGGATTGGTGGGAGAGGGACAATGATGACTCGGTGGATGATGGTCGACTCAGATACACAGATGAGGACATGGTGAGCGGTTCATATGGAATTATGGCTAGATAGTCAAGGGTACTACAGGGGGTAATAGGTAGGGGCTCTAATAGAGCAACTAAGGCCAAGCAAATGGAGAAGGAATAAGAAGAAAAGTGAAATAATCTCAGCTTCTACTGTCGGTGTTAATATATGTAGTTGTGTGTCGTAAAGAAATTGAAGTTGTGTGTGAGCATGTACTACCTATGTAGTGAAAGGGTACTACCATTATTTACACCACCCCATGAAAATGTAATAAATATTTCCACTTCAAAAAATAAGACTAAGCGGGAGCCATAAACTGCCGCTATTAATAAAAAAACTGCCGCTAATACCCTTGTTGCTAATAGTCTTAATAGCATTTAATAGTTTTTTTTTGTTAATAGCGGCAGTTTTTTGCTGCAAATAACTGCCGCTAATTGTCTTATTTTTTGTAGTGTTCTTACCATGGGAAGGTTATGTAATGCTGCTTTTGAGAAAGGCACCACAAAGGTGGTGATGATTCAGAACAAGGAATATTAAACTTTAAACGCCATCAGGTAACTTCAAGTGAATGGCTGCTAGCCTGCTAGCTATTGGGGATCAGTTCATAAAGATGCAACAAGAAAACTAATTAATAATAATATATTTTTTTTTTCTTTCTTGTAGGGTTGTGAACGGCTGTTTTGGGCTGAGCAGGAAGTTAGGAATTGAGGCTGTTTTGGGCGAACCAAGAAAAACATGCTTGCATCTGGATACTGCATATATGCAACAGCAGCCGGCATTTAAGCTGCAGAAACGTCAGCAACAGCAGCTACAATAGCAGCACCACCTTCAGCAAAATCAGCAGCACCTGCAGCAACACCTCTCCTCCTTTCTCTCTCTTCCACCTTCTCCTCCGTTCAAGCAAGACCATTTCTTGGTACACCTACTAATAAGTCTATATCACTCTTATGTTAAAATGTTATTGAATAGGTAGGTAGATGTCTTAGAAGATAATATTTTCTTATTATCTGATTAGTTTTTATGATCTGTTGGTGGTTTTAAGTTGCAGCGATTGCAAGAGGAGAGAACACTAGATCTTCTCCAATCTCATCTGCTTAGACTTATTGAATGGGCCGTAAGGCTTGTGGAAAAGAGCATCCTATTGAAGGGATGCAATAATGATAGCCAAAAGTATGCTGGAAGCATACTCCATCGACAATAAATTGGATGGAATCTAGTGATACAGTGAGGGAAGGGTCCCAATAAGCATGCATTGTATAATTAAACTGTGGCTCATATTTTTTCCAATATAGTTCTTCAATACTTAGCAAAACTCTTTGAATTTAATTGCTATTTTGTGCTAGAGAAAAAGACATACAGGATCCTCCAAATTCTGCATGTTAAAATTGAAGATCTACTTGCTGATTTGTTTACAAGGTAGGTGAAAATTCAAGGCTTCTAGTTCTACTAATGCTAAACAAGTAGTGCATCATTGCCATTCAAAGGAAAAATGTGGGCCAAGGTGGCACTTGAACTGTTAATGCTTCCATTTCGTCAAACTTTCCTCTTTTTCCTTGGCAAGATGAGTGGCGAAGAGGCCTCAAAGCACTAAGAGCTGACACTGTCACGAAACCTACTCACTTCCCAGCTCTCAAGGTATGATGCTGTCATTTATGTTCCCAATTTTAATGTCTGCATTAAATACCATACTACAGCAATGTTTATAGTGTTCCTATCACGAGCATTCGATGACAGCGACCTATTCGAATTTTTAATCTATTCAGCCACACAACTATTTGCCAACAATCGAATTCGATGGCAGTGGCCTTCCTCTTGACAGCTGCCCCTTGAACCACTTGAAGGAAGTCAATATTAAGCACTTCAAAGGCCGCAACGAGGAGTTTGAGTTTGTGAAGTTTTTGCTGGAGAAAGCAAAGGTTGTGAAAAGAATTGTTGCCTTCACTTTTGTGGACTGATCCACATAACCAAAGGTGCTTTACAATTTTATATTCTTTATTTATTTGTTTTTGATACGTAAGAGGTCTTTTATAAATTAATGGAATCCCCTTGATTTCTCTTGATTTTAAAGCTATGATTTAAACATCTTTGGTGCAGCCAATTGGCCCAAAACATGATCGCTATCATATGATTCAGGGCAGCCAACCGTTGAATCAAATGATGTCCTTGCACTGCATGTAATTGTATGATAGAGATCATGTTTCATGTTAATTTTGTACACCAAAGATCTTTAGAACACACCCTTCAATTCAGGCTACTTAAATTTAGAAAACTTAATACATAATTTAAGCTACATTTAGCTGTAATTATATTTATACTTTATTTTTTTTTCCTATGTAAAACTTTCGTTTGCTCTTTGAAAAATATTTTGCTTGAACTCGAGAAATTTCTCAGTCAGATTCATGGGATTGCTCTTGCTGATCACTGCAGAGGTAGTTTTTTGTTTGATTTCTTGGTTTTGCAGAGGTGATTTTCGATTTCTTCATGATTTTATTGTTTTGCAGAGATTTTATACTCAATTCAATAATTTTTCCTTATGAGGTGTAGATCCGGTGATGATTTGGTCCGATCAGGTATTAATATATTAGATTTTTTCATTTTTATTAGAACCTTTGAACAAAGCTTATAAGTTCAGTTTCATTTGGATGTATTCTTATATACATTATTTGATTTGGTTATATGCAGGTTTTTGTTAGGTGAGGTGCCAGCGAGCGATTCAGATCAATTTTACGATTCCAATGAGTTCTATCACATAATCATTCTTTTTGTGTTTGAATTTTTATTATTCAATTGAGCAGAGGTTGTATAACAGTTGTTTGATAAAATGCTTTGAAGAGATTTAATTTTTCTTTGATCTATTTCCCTTGTATTTGCAATGTAATTTACCTTGAGTAGTTAGCTATATATTTTTGAAGGATTGTCGACATGGTTCTTATCCTATATAATTCTTAACTAACATGCACAGTGACAAAGTCTAGGTACACGAATAAAATGGCACTGTAAATATACGGACAAAATGGTAAATTTTGGGGCAAAAAGGAGAAAATTCTAAAAATTAGAAAAGAAAGTAGCTGTCTTTTGTATATTTGAATTGATAAATTAGGAGGGTAAAGCTATTAAAAACAAAGAAAAGAAAAGAATTTTTTTTTTTTTTGATCATTTCTTGAGCGCTCAAACAAGTGAGTGTACTTTTGATCATTTCTTGATCTGGTGCTCAAGAGTGTCTATGCATTCCCAAGGTTATATTAGGGAGATTGACCTGAGTAAAGAGGTCATCGTAATGGGTTTCTCGCTAAAAATGCCCATGAGATGATTGTAATTTGGGGTGGGCCGTTAGCTAATATGGGGTGGGCCTTTAGCTAATTGTAATTTAATATATATCCAGTTTAGCTACAACGTAAACAACCATTTTTTTTGCATTTTTTGCTAGAATGTTCTTTAGACACTAGAACAAGACAGAAGAATTTGGAACTTCATGTTTTCAATTATGACATTACATTTACTTATTCATTTTGCCTCTTAAATTTTCTTCAGTTTTATTTATCAATTAATTGATCATTTGTTACATTTTATCGGCCATAATGCCTTATGTCAATAATGCTTGGATCCTTTAATTTTATGATTCCATTGACGTTTTATGATTTTATTTAACTTTTTATGGTGCATAACTAGTTTGCATTTCATATCGGAGAGATAAGAAATACTAGCATTCCTAATTAAATTACTGTTACTGTTCTGTTTAGCTGCTCGTTTGTTTGTTTTTTCTGTAAGTTATTATGGTTCAAAACTCTCTAGAGAAATTATATATAACAATACAGAAGTCAAGGCTCTGAGAGCTGGCCTTAATAACTTACTTCTAAGGTGCATCATGATGCAATCTTGAGGGTACAGGTTAAGTACAATGCCTACATAGGCTGCATGACGTATGGTAGCTTGGTAAATGATTTAGATGAACAACAAAATCATATGGCACCAACTCCCATTAGTACTTTATTTCTCTTCATATCTAACATGTAAATGATCTCTCGTGATAAAATCCTAGATAAGAATTGACTTGGGCAAAGCTTCTTGAAGCTTTCCGCTGTTTAACTTCTGCATGTCTAGAAAATTGGCCTATTTAAAATATTACATCACTCAAGAGTTAGATCAATATGCGTGTTTTTTGGGTGCATTGTGATCGTATTATAATAGTCTATTTTCCATGATTTTGAATGGATATATTTAAATTATTTTACAAAATATTAAAATAATTGATTAATTGGGTCTTTGTGTCTC
This sequence comes from Chloranthus sessilifolius, assembly GCA_021018995.1. Lineage (NCBI taxonomy): Eukaryota > Viridiplantae > Streptophyta > Magnoliopsida > Chloranthales > Chloranthaceae > Chloranthus > Chloranthus sessilifolius. The sequence continues at coordinate 50,729,960 of CM037596.1, forward strand.
ACTTTCTCTTTATGTTTAGTTCGTTATTCATTCTCTTATTTGTAGTGTGATCATTTTCTATTTTCATGGATGTACATTGTGGCTATAGTAAATTTTTTTTGTCATGGTTTCCTTGTATTTCGCAATGGCATCATATTCTTTGTTCTCTACAATTGCAGGCAGGGTCAAGGCACCCAGTGACCCCCCATGAAGGTTTTGAACCAGATGAAAACAACTGGCGTTGGAATTGGTTGGAGTGGTGGATGGCTGTTTGCCCCTGAGAAAACTAATTCCTCGACATAAATGTTAGAGATGGAGTGCTGTTCCATGTGAACGGCTCATTGGAGGAAAAGAATGTCAACAAGATCCCATATAAATATCCGCCAAGAAACCCATTTCAAATAAAAAAAATGGGTGTTTCCAATTCCGACGGGAGTGGTTCCTCATCAAGCAAATCTGCCACAATGTCAGGCGAGCCAAAATCCAACAGCAATTACCAGAGAATCAAATTGAGGAAGCAAACTTTAAACCATCCGGATTTGGTTTGGTGGCACAAATCTTTCAATTGGTTCTAGCTCTACAATTGTCTCCTGGTTTCTTTTGTGTTATTACTAAATCAAGATAGGGGAACCTCATGGACAAGTCACTTCTCCATTGTAATCACTGCTGAGATTTCACCATACATTTTTCGCCATATACTGTTCGTAGAAGATTACATGCATTTGTTAGAGTTATAAGACAGACTCATTGAGGGCATTGATCCGGTTTTGTACCCATATTACCGAGGATGGGTATTAATCTTTAGCTATTTTGTGGTCTTTTGGAATGCCTTATATGAGAACCTTTCTGCCATTTTAATTACTTTATATAGAGACAACGGGGAAAAAATAATTTGTGCAAGAGAAAGTTGCCACATAAGACTATTATCAATTAGCTCTGGAGATGGTTGGCTTCAGGGCTATTGTATGGTAATTATCTTGAACAATTTACCTACATTATGATCACAGTTGTTTCCGTTCCTACTTGAAATGATATTGATCATGATTTAGGGCAAATTGTTTACCCTGAGTAGTATATGACATCCCACTTTGGATATTTTTTACTTAAGGAGCAATACCCTTAATCTAATTTCATCTCCAAACTGGCCCTACATGTTTACTTTCATTTCTGATTTCAGTCAAGTCATGAAATTTGATTTTTCATATATTGGTTTCAAATTATATCGTCGGGAAAAATTTACCTACATTATGATCACAGTTGTTTCCGTTCCTACTTGAAATGATATTGATCATGATTTAGGGCAAATTGTTTACCCTGAGTAGTATATGACATCCTACTTTGGATATTTTTTACTTAAGGAGCAATACCCTTAATCTAATTTCATCTCCAAACTGGCCCTACTTGTTTACTTTCATTTCTGATTTCAGTCAAGTCATGAAATTTGATTTTTCATATATTGGTTTCAAATTATATCGTCGGGAAAAAAAATTATATCTTCAAACCCATGTCGACGGCTACAAGCCTACAACCGTTGGCATAGATTTTAAAAAATATATAGTATTTAAAAAAAAAATTGCATAAAAAATGACTCCCCAAATTAGTCGTTCTTCTATGACTGTTAAGAGCAGTCGTTGTTAAAGTTCATAAACGACTGTCGTGTACAGTAGTAAGAAAAACTACTTTTTTATAACTGTCTTCGCGATTGTCAAAGACAATCGTTTTTTTGAAAAGAAGACTGGAATTGGCAGTCCTTTTTTTTGCTTTTTCACGTAGTGCCATTTGATTCAACGCAGTCAATGGATTTTCAGTATTGGCGCATTATAACATATATAGTTGGGAAGAACAAAGGTACCCGACTATAATCAGCCTACTGGTGCAACTAGTTGTACCTTGAATTTTTCCCTCTTCACATACTAATTGAGCTTTCACAAGGGCAAAAATTTGACATTTCCATTTGCAAATGCCCAATTTCGGTGTGCAAGTAGTTGCTTCCTTACCTTTAGGGATGCAATAAAAAATAAAAACCCGAAACCAAGTCAAAAATTGGGCAAACTAAACCTGCCCGAATCGTACCAAAACCGATTTAAAACTAAATCCAATAGATTAGAGTTTGATTCATTTTCAGTTTTGGCTGGTGAAAATCGAAAACTGATTATGACGATGAGAAAATAAAAAAATTTGAATAAAACGAAAACACCCGAAAAACTAAAAAATAGCTTAAAAGTATAATAAAAAAAAAGTGAAACCGACCTGAACAAAATCGAGATTTTTGGGTTTTGATTATGTTTCAGTTTAAAATAAACAAACTGAAACCGAATTGATTTGTATTAGTTCAGTTTTGGTTCCAGCTGTATCGAATCGAAAATTTTGATTTCCGATTTTGGTTAAGTTCCATTAATCGGATCTTCGAGTTTGGGTTTTTTCTTTCGGGCCTACCTACCTCCTTATACCTGGCCCATTTCATTTCGGGCCAAGGGCCACCCTACAATTTCCTTATTTTATAGAAATCATCTCAATTGACATGCATGGCTTAAACCGACCAAATTTTAATCGGGCTTTTGGAACTAGCTCATACCCAACTTGATTACTAATTTTGTCGGGCCAGGTCTATTTTAATTCTAGCTACCTATGTCAGCCTATACCTGTGACAGTCCGATTTTCCCAACAGATTTTTTTTCTTCAACAACACGGATACTCGAGAAAATTGGATCGTCAAGTCGTACAAATCACGATCCGAATACAGAATACTTGGTACAACCACACAATACGGAATTCAAAGCAATTAATACATATGGCAGGAATAGAAGATTCTATCTTTATACAAAATACAGGCTAACAATTTAAAACCACCGGTGATGGTCGACCCTCACCTAAACAGTGGTACCCAAAAAAGATGTACATCCAAAATCTAATTCTACCAATCTACAAGATGATTGGGCGTACCAAGTTCGAACCTCAAAATTCATAACTATATCGAGATCAAATCCACTAGTCTATGGTAGAAGATTTGCCTCAAGCTCCGAATCTCACTCAAGACTTGCACCTGTGACGTATAGTCGAGGGGTGAGCTATAGTCCAAACTCTGTAGAGGAACTCAAGAACAATTACATTTATCATCTTATGCACATATTCAAATGACAAGATTTCAAAAAAGTTTCTCATCAAAACGCAAATTTAAATACAAGTTTTCAAAAGCTTTTCATTTTAAAATAAGGACATGCTTCAAAACCATTCATCTCAGAACAGTCATGTCATTTTCACATCAAACAAAATATACAAGGACTTTCTCTCATATCAAAACAAACTTGAAAATCACGTGTCTTAGGTATAGTTTCACAAAGGTTCAAAAGTCAACTGCAATTCGGATTCAAAGATCATGTTAGGTTATCTTACATATAATCCGCCCATAGCAGTCCACAATTGTACGAACAATCCGCCTATATCGGTCCATCATTGTATGAATATTTCGCCCATAGCGGTCGACAATTTTATGAATATTTCACCTATAGCGGTCCACAATTGTACGAATATTCTGCCCATAGCGATCCACTTCAATTTATCTAACTTATGTTTCAGTTCACTTACATAGTTTACATATTCGATTCATGGATATCCCGTCATGCTGGTTCCATTCACGGATATCCCACCGTGCCGGTTCGATTCATGGATTAACTGTCGTACCAGTTTCAGTCACGGATATCTCGTCGTGCCGTTTCGATTCACGGATAAACTGCAGAACCAGTTTGATTCACGGATATCCCGCCGTATCGGTTCAATTCACGGGTATCCCACCATGCCAATTCAATTCACGGATATCCTAATATGCCGGTTCGATTTTATGGTTATCCCGCCGTGCCGGTTCGATCCACGTACACATTTATATCAAATCAGATTTGATGTTTCAATGTGAGCTAATTCAAAGTTCGTAGTTCATATTCAAGTGCAAATTCAAAGTTCAAGTGTCAAGTGTAATTCAAGTTCAAAATTCGTGTCCGAATTAGGCAAATCAAAACTCATATTCATATTTCAAATATCTAGATGCAAATCAAATTCTTGATAGTCAAAGCATTTCAAACATTCAATGCAACGAGATCAATTTTCATTTCAAAAAAATCAGATTCATATACAAAGCTCAATATTCAAGTCATGTTCATATTTCGGAGTTCGGATTCATGTTTATATTCGATTCAAATACAAATATCAAGGTTCTAATTTTAGATTTCTAGTTCAAAATTCGTATTCAAAGTTCATATTCGGAGTCCATTTTAAAATTCCAAACTTCAAAAATTCAAAATCCATTTTCAAAACAAATCATAACTTATAAAACACTCATCATACAAGTCTATGAATTTAAGATACAAATGTAATTGGTTAATGAAGTTCTCCTACCTCGGTTGCGAAATCACGCAAAGTCATGTAAAACGGTACAAAATTCCTCACAAACATTTTCAAATCTTAACCTACATTACGAAACATTCGTATACCTAAATGTTAATGATTAAATATCACACATATCTAAATTCCTAAAATTTTCTCAAAACTAGGGTGAAAAGGGCAAGTTTGCGTTAACTTTGGATCATGTAAAAATTATCCCTACTTACCACTTAATTTTGATCTTTAAAATATTAGATTTGTAAAATTAGTAATTCATACGACTTATAGAGCTCGTTGTCTTCTTTCCAACGCCTCAAGAATCACACAAATCAGAGTTCGAGGTCAAACGTTATGACCGAAATACCAAACAAGGGATGGCATTGTGAACAGTAGCTCATTGTTAAGACCTGAAAAATACCACTTTTCACCCATTAACTTAACCTTTGATTAGACCCTTAGCCACCTAATAAGTTCTTGTTAAGTATTTTGTCTAGGTAATAATCAGCAGTGAAATAAGGCCAAGAATCCTGTTAAAGAGCCTGCTTTGGCACCAGAAATCCCTAAGAAGAATGAACTCTGAATCCAGACCTGAAATGAGCCTCGCGCAGCTGACCCAAGCTTTAGAGGATTTAGGAGAAATATGCCTCGCGCAGTTCAACTGAGCTTCCCAAGACTTTACAGCAACCTCTCACGCAGATGAGTGACTGAAGAGCTTCAGAAACTCAAACTCGCACAGCTCTCGCAAAGCATAAGAGTAGAACACATCACACAGTGTCACGCAGTTCAAAGCAAACCTCTCTCAATCTCGCGCAATTTGCTCAGAACGGCTGAGGAGAGAGAGCTTCAGAAGATTCCTCGCGCAACTGTCGCGCAGTCGCCGCGGGATGCAATTATCAGAGGAAGAACTCCTCGCGCAGTTCTCGCGCCATTCAAGAAGAAAACATCCTTGCGAAGGCAAAGCCACTCTCGTGAAGATCAGCCCAGCGAAGACCGAGCAACCTCGTGACTGCTTGAACTTCAACCCCGCAACATCTGAGACTGTGTTTTCTACTCAACCTCGTGAAGCCCAATCCAGTGAGAGCGCAATTCTCTACCGCTCAACTGCCTGAAGAGCAAACCAAGGCATCCTCGCGACGGCTAAAGCTTCAATGTCAAATCATCATAGTGAAGAGCAAAGAGCTACCACGGGACAAGTCTGGGAAACTACAGCTACCTAGCGAAGCTCTGAACCTAAACTTCCATCTCTTCAGCAGAGGACTTTTGGGGAATTTCTAGCGATTAGGGCACGCACTCTCACGCTCAAATCTCCATACACGCGCCCCGAGGCATCCAAGGATCACTGTTAGGCCACGTGGCATCGTTAAAATTAGGGTTTCCTAACCCTAATGCGCCACCATCCCACTGCTATATAAACCCATACCTAGCTTAGGTTTAGGCATCTGGGAGCACATCTCAGATCGTTTTTCTTTTCTCTTTCTTTTTAGCTGTAAGTAATTTTCTTTTTCTCTTTTCCTTCTCTCCATAGTCCAGCACTTGCTGGCTATGTCTCTGTATGCATTTTTGAACTAGATTAATGAAAGTTCTATAATAAAATCTGTACTTTGTGGGATTGGTGTTTGTGTGTGAGATGCTCTGTGCAAGGCTGCTGTCTTGTGATCTGTCATTGCTTTGGCTGTATTTCAAAGCAATGGAGGACTGTTTCTAAGGGCCATTCAAATCCAAGTGACCTGTGTGTCTGGGCTATCATGGTCCTACAGCCTTAGCCCCACCACAGGACCCACTAGATCTGAAATTCCCATGGGAGCTTGAGCTGGTAGCCTTGTGACCATGGTGGTAGCAGCGATATTCTTATTTTATTTTGGGCTCCATGAGGAGGATAACCTCTGGGATAGTCTGTGACCATTTAAGTGGACAGATTATAGCCTTAGGGTGATTCTAATCCACCGATCTAAGATGGATCCTTCTTCTTTACACGTGAGCTTGTAGAAGCCTAGTGAGAGATTGTACAGAGGCAGACTCTCCTATATTTGTATAGATCTGCCATCAGATGTTGGATCTTATAGAGATTGTAGGCTGGTGACTGGACCATTACAGCCTCACTCAAGCAATGGACAGCTAGATCGAAGGTTGTACTCAATCTCTTGCTGGTTCTATGTGTCTGGGCTATCATGGTCCTATACAGCCTTAGCCCCACATATAGAGCTTTAGAGATTGAGGTTCCCTATGGATTCTTGAGCTGGTAGCCTGGATGAAATAGTGCCTGCAATGATTTACTTGTTGTGTTTTGACCCATCCCTTGATAGTGGCTCCCTTATGGGATAATCTGTGACCAATTGAGTGGACAGGTTATAGCCTTAAGGGTGGAATCATGGCAGAGTGATGGGTTGGATCCTTTCTCCTCAGTGGTGATAATGTAGCCCTTGGACAGGATTTCTATAACATCAGATCTGAATCTGAGTTAAAAAACTTCTCTGATCTTGGCTCCATAACATACTTCTCACCCTTTTATATTTATTTTCCACACTTCATCCATCCTCTCAACCCTTTCTGTAGTTTAGACATTAGAATACTTAGAATAAGTGACCTTAAACTCCCCTCCTTTTAGGACTGCCAGATCTGTAGTCAGATCTGGAGGGACTACTAGAGATGGCTCCTTTGGAGCTGTAGATCACTTTTCTCTGTGGGACAAACTCTTAGTTATCAAAACTTACTACAATGGACCCTGTATCTTGCAGGTCTAGGATTTCTTAGTTGTGCTGATTCCATCCCCTATTTTACTTTTTCTTTGATTTTTAAATAACTTTCACCACTAACCAATAACGTAAGCACACACTCAGAATCCGCCAACAAGTTTTTGGCGTCGTTGCCGGGGAAAGATGATCTATTAGTAGACCCTTAGTTTTTATATTATTAGTATTCTTTGCACATGTGAATAATTGATACTGCTGACATAATTTTGAACCTTTCTTGCAGATCTAGACAGCAGCAGTGAAGGATAGTTGGACTGCAATTGGAGCTTAGCTACCTCTGTTTGCAAACTCTCTGACTTTTAAAGCTCTGTCTATCTTTCTTAAAAAAAATTTCTAGCAGTATCTAGGATAGTTTAAATGTATTCTTTGAATAGCTATAAACTAGTTAGATAAATTTGTTAGTGTACAATTATTCTTTTGCAATGTGCTTGCAAGAAGCTTTCCTTGCTGTTGGTGTGCTTGTATGCTAGGGAGGAGATCCCTCAGCCCTGCTTTAGAGCCTCTTAACCCTGAGTTAGAAAGGGGAAGGAGACTTAGGAGAGACAGGCACACCACAGGAGAGCCCCCAAGTGAATCTGTGACAGCAATTATGGGTGAAGAACAACCCAGAACCTCAAGGAGTTGAATGCTCCAGATGACTATAACTCCCCTTTTAGCATTCAATTCCCTGATGTTCAGGGAAACTATGAGATAAAAACTTCAATCATCCAGATGCTGCCAGCTTTCCATGGGCTTAGCAAAGAGGACCCTTACAAGCATATTGACCAGTTCTTGGCCTTGTGCACCACTTTTAATATCACTGGTTTGGGACCTGAGGCTACTAGGTTCAGACTCTTTCCCTTCTCTCTAAAGGATAGGGCCAGTACCTGGCTGACCACTCTTCCCAACAATAGCATTGCTTCATGGAAAGATATGCAGACCAAACTCCTAACCAAGTTCTTCCCTGAGACCAAAACTAGCCAGTTGAGGAAAGAGATTTGTGCATTTGCTCAATCCCCAACTGAGGATTTTAACCAGTCCTGGGATAGGTTCAAAGAGATGCTCAAACAATGCCCCCACCACAAGATCCCTGAGTGGCAACTTGTACTCTACAATGGGATTGATGAGAAAAATAGAGATATGGTCGATGCCTCTTGTGGTGGATCCTACATGCACAAGACTGCTGAGGAGGCATGAGAATTGTTTGAGGTGATTAGTGAGAATGCTTTTCAAAAGCCATCCACAGCAAGAACTAGTCGAGGAATGGAGTCAAAAGGTGGGGCTTCTTCTTTGGATCAAGAGAAAAGTTTATGAGGTGCAGAACAATGACCTGCAGCTGCAGATGGCAAACCTCTCTATGAAGTTTGACAAATTATTGACTGTGATGCAACCCAGAAGGGCTGCTCATGTGGCGGAGGCATGTCTGATATACCAGTCCCCACAACACACAGTGGAGGAATGTCCATCTGTAGGATAATTTCCTGAATTGATTTTGGAACATGCTGCTGCTGCTCAATCTTATGGCCAGCAATAATCTGGGGGCTACAATAGGCAGCCATATGGATACCAGCACTAAAATGCTGGTTACCAATGGAGAGACCACCCAAATCTGAGGTGGAAGCAATACAACTACATGCAGCCCTAGCAGATGTTGGCCTTACCACAAAGGCCACAGCAGTAATTTAATCAAGGGAATGCCCCTAGGTCTACTTTCCAGCACCATCAGCAGCAAAATCAGTTGGTCTTACCCCCTTCTCAGCCTAGAAATGTTTCTTTTGAGGACCAAGTCTTGACTTCATTGCAAAACTTGGGTTCCTTGGCTCAGACTGTGGACTCTCATGGTCAGAGCCTCCAGAAAATGGAAGAGCAGATGAGCCAAATGTCAAAAGCCTTGGCTAGGAGAGATGAAGGCAGATTGCCCTGCCAGCCAATTGCTAACCCCAAGGGTCAGTTTTTAATTGAGGAAGCTTCCTCAAAGTTTGAGGACACTAATGCTGTCACTGCCCTAAGGTCTGGCAGGCTGGTAAACAACCAGGTGGGTAACAGACCAGCAGAGGCAATTTCCACAGATGATGCAAATGATCATGATAGAGAAGTTGTGGGACCACAAAGCCAAGAAGTGCCTGCCACCTTGCAGCAGGAGAAAAATAATGAGGCTGTAGTTGAGCCGCAGCAGGGAGAAAAACATGAAAAAAGAAAGAAACAGAAGTTTAGTCATGGGCTAGCAGCTGAGGAACCAGCAGAACCTCAGCTGCCATTTCCTCAGGCTTTGGATGGTCCTATCCCTTTTGATAAAGGGAATGCCCAGATGGAGGAAATGATGGAGACCTTCAGGCAGGTGAAAATCAATTTACCCCTACTTGAGGTAATTAAACAAGTCCCAGCCTATGCGAAGTTCCTGAAAGACCTCTGCACCCAAAAGAGAAAGGCTAGAGGCCATGTGTCCAAGAAGGTCTTTGCAACTGATACAGTGAATTCTGTATTTAACATATCAATGCCTGAGAAGTTGCAAGATCCAGGGATACCCACTATTCCCTGTGTAATTGGAGACCATACAATTGGAAAAGCCCTTTTAGACCTTAGAGCCAGTGTTAACCTGTTGCCATACAGTGTATATCTGCAACTAGGTTTGGGGGAGTTGAAAGCTACCCCCATTGTGCTGATGATGGTTGATAGATCTGAGAAGAAACCTCTGGGAATGGTTGAGGATGTCCTGGTGGGAGTGGATAAGTTTTTCTACCCTACTTCTTAGTTTTGGACATGGGGTGCAGCAATAGCCCAAATCCCATACCTGTTATATTGGGCAGGCCTTTCTTGGCCACTGCCAATGCCTGCATCCAATGCACGTCTGGAGTAATGGAGGTAACTTTTGGACATATGAAAGTTGAGCTGAATATATACAACAGTGCAAAGTACCCTCAGATGGACAATGAGGAGAGCTTTGCAGTGGATGTACTAGAGGAAATTGTGAAAGAGGAATTGCCCACTCTGCTGGAGTGGGGCAACATTGTCAGGAATTTAGTTAAAATTTAGGACATGGTGGAGGAAGAGAGCCCAGATGGGAGATCAAAAGACATGACCATATCGAAGTCTTCTGTGGGCTCAGTGCAGCACTCCAGTTGGAAACCTACATTGCTACCTCTTCCTCCAACCTCCAATGCACCAATTTTGCCATCCACCCAACAGGCCCCTGATCTGGAACTCAAGAAGCTTCCAAAAACATTAAAATATGCCTTCCTTGAGAAAGGTGATAAGCTTCTTGTGATTATCTCTTCCTTCCTTAACAATGAGCAGGAAGAGGAATTACTAACAGTTTTGAGGAAGCACAAGAAGGCAATTGGTTGGACCATTGCCGATCTAGGAGGAATTGATGCATCAATCTGTATGCATAGGATTCATCTTGAGGAGGGAGCACTACCCTCCAGGGAAATGCAGAGGAAGTTAAATCCTCACATGCAGGAAGTGGTCCTTAAGGAAATCATTAAATTGCTAGATGCAGGGGTGATTTACCCCATCTCTGATTCTCATTGGGTGGCACCTATCCAGGTGGTGCCCAAGAAACTCATAATGATGATTAAGATCTAAATCGAGAGTTGAGGCCAGCCAGGGCAACCACTGGCTGGAGAGTGTGCATTGATTATAGGAAGCTCAACTCTAAAACTAGAAAGGACCATTTCCCTCTCCCCTTCATTGATCAAATTCTGGGCAAATTGGCTGGAAAAGCTTTTTACTGTTTTCTTGATGGGTACTCAGGGTACAACCAAATCCCTGTGCATCCTCAAGACCAAGAGAAAACCACCTTTACCTATCCTTTTGGCACCTTTGCTTACAGAAGGATGCCTTTTAGACTCTGTAATGCGCCAGCCACTTTTTAGAGGTGTATGTATGCCATATTCTCTGATATGATTGACAAGTTTTTGGAGATTTTTATGGATGAATTTTCTGTCTATGGGGACAGCTTTGGCCAGTGTCTATAGCACCTCAACCTAGTTTTGCAAAGATGTGAGGAAGCCAATTTGGTTTTAAGCTGGGAAAAGAGCCACTTCATGGTAACACAAGGCATTGTGTTGGGCCATGTAGTCTCTAAAGAAGGGCTTGAGGTAGACAAGGCCAAAGTGGACCTCATTGCCAATTTGTCCCCTCCAAAAATAGTCAAGCAAATTAGATCTTTCCTGGGGCATGCGGGATTTTATAGGAAGTTCATTAAGGACTTCAGCAAAATTGCTAAGCCATTGTGCCACCTGCTCTGCCAGGATGTGCCCTTTGACTTTTCTGCTGACTGTCTTAAGGCTTTTGAAATATTAAAAATCTGCCTCACCTCTGCTCCTGTACTCCAAACACCAGAGTATACCCTACCTTTTAAGCTGATGTGTGATGCAACAGACTTGGCATTAGGTGCTATTTTGGGCCAAAGAAAAGATAAACTGCCTGTGGTCATTGCCTATATCAGCAAATCACTTGCTGAAGCTCAGCTGAACTATACCACAACTGAGAAAGAGCTTCTTGCAATGGTTTACGCTATTGACAAATTTAGAGCCTACCTACTAGGATCTAAAACTGTGATCTTCACTGACCATTCGGCATTGAAGTACCTACTGTCCAAGAGAGATGCTAAGCCTAGACTGATTAGATGGATACTCCTGCTACAGGAGTTTGACGTCGAAATCAAGGACAAAAAGGGTGTGGAGAAGGTGGTGGTTGACCACTTGTCTAGAATTATCTTAGAGAAATGCCTGGATGGCCCTACAAATGATGCCTTCCCTGATGAGCAATTATTTGCCATCCAATCCTTAGTCCCTTGGTTTGCACATATTGTCAATTATCTAGTTATAGGAAAGATTCCTCCCCACTGGACCAAAATGGATAAAGACCTGTTCTTCTCAAGGGTCAAGTATTTTTTCTGGGAGGAACCTTGCCTATACAAGTACTGTGCCGACCAGATCATCCGAAGATGTGTTTCGGAAAGTGATATCTCTAGTATTCTGGCCATGTGCCATGAAAATGCCTGTGGAGGCCACTTTAGTGGGAGAAAAATTACTGACAAGGTCCTGCAGTGTGGTTTTTACTGGCCATCCTTATTCAAAGATGCATACACACACTGCAAGGCATGTGAGAGATGTCAGAAATTAGGAGGGCTATCCAAAAGAAATTCAATGCCTTTACAGCCCATCCTTGTTGTAGAACTGTTTGATGTGTGGGGAATAGACTTCATGGGCCCCTTTCCTCCCTCTAATGATTACCACTTCATCTTAGTGGCAGTGGACTATGTTTTCAAATGGGTAGAAGCCATTGCCACAAGAACCAATGATAACCAGGTGGTCCTCAAATTTGTAAAGCACAACATTTTCTCAAGATTTGGAACCCCTAGAGCTATTATCAGTGATGGGGGTAGCCATTTCTGCAACAGGAACTTCGAGAGCTTGCTTAAGAAATATTCTGTGACCCACAGGATTGCTACTCCCTACCACCCACAAACAAGTGGGCAAGTTGAAATTTCCAATAGGGAGATCAAGCACATCCTTGAGAAAACAGTTAGGACTAACAGGAAAGATTGAAATTTGGCCATTGTGGGCTTATAGGACTGCCTATAAGACTCCCATTGGAATGTCCCCATTCAAACTGGTCTATGGCAAGGCCTGCCACCTCCCAATAGAGTTAGAACACAAGGCTTATTGGGCCATTAAGAATTTGAACATGGACCTAACTTCTGCTAGGCATCACAGGTCATTACAACAGTCGGAATTGGATGAGCTGAGGATGGATGCTTACACCAATGCCAAGATCTACAAGGAACGGGCTAAAGCTTTCTTTGACAAGGGCTTGCTGAGAAAAAGCCTCGAACCGGGTGGTAAGGTTTGGTTATTCAACTCCAAACTAAAATTCTTTCCTGGCAAATTAAAATCCAGATGGGATGGTCCCTATGTTGTCGTGAATGTTTCCCCATCTGGTGCTGCGGAAGTCAAGGATCCCAAATCTAGGAGGACCTTCAAAGTGAATGGTCAGAGACCTAAGCCTTGCATTGAACAACCTGCTGATCCTATGAGCACTATTCATTTTCATGGGACCCCTACATCTACCTGACCCGCAGTTGTGTCCATATTGTACTATACTATTTTTGTTTCTACCTTAAGTTTTAGAAAATTTTAGGGGTTATGTGGAGTTTGATATTGTTGAGCTTGATAGAGTTTATGTGGGATTGGTATGATTTATTCTTCTTCTTCTGTGAATTGTTGATTTGGCCCTCGCGCATTCCAAATTGTGATTTGGGAAGACTCATGAATTATCGATAGACCATTTCTTTCATTGTCATGAGTTTCAATGTCTAATCTCGCGCACTTCCAGCTCTAACTCCCATAATCGCGCGATTCGGATTTCTCGTGATTCCCTTGCCCAGCTGCGCTAGTCTAATGCATTTATCATTTCCCATGCTGACTGCTGGGACTTGACGTTTCCCAACTCACTCTCAATTAATTGCGGCGACTTGGATGTTATTCAACCGTTTCATCTTCACCATCCTTGCCTTTAAATAGACAGGGAGGCGTTGTTCATCTTCATCGCATCCTATCTCCTCTCACCCTAGCGGCCCTTCCCTAATCCTAATCATGGCAGATGACAAGCCGAACGCGCTGCCTAACAAGTTTTACCTGATGTGGATGGACCCGCCGCCCCCTAAAGAGCTGGATCCCCTCCAACCCCTCTGGGATGAATACGAGGAGGTTCTGCAAATCCTTGCCAAGGAGGAGGAGGAAAAGCTTCAGCCGCAGAAGAAGAAAAGATGAGCCATCCCCGCCTCCACTCCACCCCCTCCCCCACCTTCTCAACCCCCTCACCCCTGATCTCTCTCTCCTTCCCTCCTTCGTTTTTGTAATTTTCTTTTACTCTTAATGAAATTTTCCTTTTCTGATATGTTGTACAGTTTTCTATTCTTGGGTACTTTGTTTCTTGTTCTCATCTTTTCTGCTGTAATAACTCTGCTGCACAGACACCTTTGAACCAGTGAGGACACTGCTCCTCATAGGTTTGGGGGTATGGAAGGCTGACCCTGCCAATGGAATAGTTAACATAAGTGCAGCAGACTCATCTGAGTAATATGGAAATAGATCTATGTTCACTTAAGAATCATGCAAATAAGAAAGTTAACATTTCTGCAAACTTTAGACAGTATAAACTTCTAATATTCCCCATTTCCATGATAATATCACCAAGGAAAACTACTTGTATCAGCACTTAGTGAATCATTAGAGAGAAAAATGTGAGGACATACTTGAAAGTTCAAAGGATGACCATAACCAGTGAGAATTGGGCCTACAAAATTTTTCTATTCTTTGAGGAGTAACTAAGGCATTTCTTTTAGTTCTAAGGACTGGCCGAAAGTCTTTGCTCACCAGAAGTTAGGTAACTCCAAGTTGAAACAACTGACAGTACTCATGAGACCTAGGAAAGGATCAAGGCCTTCTCTTGGACAGTTTGAGCCTAAAAAGACCAATCCTAAAGCAACTACCCTTGTCCATACCCCCCTTTGAGCTTTAAATCCTAAATTTCTTCAAAATACACCTGAATACTTGAACCTGAACCTATGAACCTGATTCAACCTACCATCACTCTGAGAATTCAAAAGGTAAAGGAGAAAGAGTTGAAGATGGACTAGCTATGGTCAACATTAGGTGAATGGAGAAGAAGGATCTCAAAAATCTGGCAGTATGGTAACTAAGAACATGGTGGCATTTCTGAAAAGCAAAAACAAAATAAAAAGAAGGAAACTCCAGTAAAAAGAAACAAAAATAATAATGAAGAGGAATAAGAGAGAAGTCAAGAGGAACTTTCATTGGAAAATAAAAATCAAGAAGAGAAACTGATCACTTCAAATCGGAAAATCTCAAAGAAGATGAAGGGAGCTAAAGTATGGAAGGTGAAGTCATGAACCACCTCTGTGACCTACTGATTTCTCAAATTGGAACCCCTTTTCAACCTTCCATTCTTTTTAACCCTACTCCATAAGCCACATTACAGCCCAGTTAAAAGCCCTTGTGATCAAAAGTTGAGTGAGCTATCATGTGAAGATAAGGAATTATCCAATCTATGGTGAGGAACTGCCAATGATGTCAGCACTTAAGAACTCTGCCTATGCTCATGCTTACAAACCCATTTGGGGGATGTAACTGCTCTTGAGCCTGTGAGAAAATGAACCCCTCAACAAAACCTTTATGAGCGTATGCCCTGTAAAGTTTGTGGGTCTGAACTTGAATGTATTATTTATGACCTATAACCCAATTTTCAAGCTAATGATGAGCTCAGTGCTGGCACACACTTGTGCAGTTTTCAGTGGTTGTAAATTGATTGGAAGTGTTGTGCATTCATGAGAAGTTTATGCTATCTAAATCTCTGTGCAATCAATGGATTAAAATTCTTTTATGTGTACTGATTCCTTGACTGCTCATTTAATGATACTGCACTCTTGTTAGCTGTTTCACTGAGAAGTTTGTGGGTGTCTTCACTGAAAACCCTCAGGAGACTTCACTCCTCCACTAGGGATCACCTAGGGGTTTAAAAGGCTTGGTACATATGCTAAATGTATCCGTGCTCCCTACGAAAGTGGCATTTAATTTTTAGAGTAGATTTAATGTAGCTTTGCTAAGGGACTAGCAAAGATTAGGTTTGGGGGTGTGTTAAGACCTAAAAAGTACCACTTTTTACCCCTTAATTTAACCTTTGATTAGACGCCGCCTAATAAGTTCTTGTTAAGTATTTTGTGTAGGTAATAATCAGCAGTAAAATAAGGCCAAGAATCCTGTTAAGGAGCCTGCTTTGGCACCAGAAATCCCTCAGAAGAATGAACTCTAAATCCAGACTTGAAATGAGCCTCGCGCAGCTGACCCAAGCTTTAGAGGATTCAGGCGAAATATGCCTCGCGCAGTTCAACTGAGCTTCCCAAGACTTTACAGCAACCTCTCGCGCAGATGAGTGACTGAAGAGCTTCAGAAACTCAAACTCGCGCAGCTCTCGCGAAGCTTAAGAGTAGAACACATCGCGCAATGTCGCGCGGTTCAAAGCAGACCTCTCTCAATCTGAACGGCTGAGGAGAGAGAGCTTCAGAAGATTCCTCGCGCAGCTGTCGCGTAGTCGCCGCGGGATGCAATTATCAGAGGAAGAACTCCTCACGCAGTTCTCGCACCATTTAAGAAGAAAACATCCTTGCGAAGGCAAAGCCACTCTTGCGAAGATCAGCCCAGCGAAGACCGAGCAACCTCGCGACTGCTTGAACTTCAACTCCGCGACATCTGAGATTGTGTTTTCTACTCAACCTCGCGAAGCCCAATCCAGCGAGAGCGCAATTCTCTACCGCGCGACTGTCTGAAGAGCAAACCAAGGCATCCTCGCGACGGCTGAAGATTTAATGTCAAATCATCCTAGCGAAGAGCAAAGAGCTACCACGCGACAAGTCTAGGATACTACAGCTACCTAACGAAGCTCTGAACCTAAACTTCCATCTCTTCAGCAGAGGACCTTCTGGGAATTTTTAGCCATTAGGGCATGCACTCCCACACTCAAATCTCTGTACACGCGCCCCGAGGCATCCAAGGATCACTGTTAGGCCACGTGGCATCATTAAAATTAGGGTTTCCTAACCCTAATGCGCCGCCACCCCACTGCTATATAAACCCATACCTAGCTTAGGATTAGGTATCTGGGAACACATCTCAGATCATTTTTCTTTTCTCTTTCTTTTTAGCTGTAAGTAATTTTCTTTTTCTCTTTTCCTTCTCTCCATAGTCCAGCACTTGCTAGCTATGTCTCTGTATGCATTTTTGAACTAGATTAATGGAAGTTCTGTAATAGGATCTGTACTTTGTGGGATTGGTGTTTGTGTGTGAGATGCTCTGTGCAAGGTTGCTGCCTTGTGATCCACCATTGCTTTGGCTGTGTTTCAAAGCAATGGAGGACTGTTTCTAAGGGCCATTCAGATCCAAGTGACCTGTGTGTCTGGGCTATCATGGTCCTACAGCCTTAGCCCCACCACAGGACCCACTAGATCTGAAATCCCCATGGGAGCTTGAGCTGGTAGCCTTGTGACCATGGTGGTAGCAGCGATATTCTTGTTTTGTTTTGGGCTCCGTGAGGAGGATAACCTCTGGGATAGTCTGTGACCATTTAAGTGGACAGATTATAGCCTTAGGGTGATTCTAATCCACCGATCCAAGATGGATCCTTCTTCTTTACACCTGAGCTTGTAGAAGCCTGGTGAGAGATTGTACAGAGGCAGACTCCCCTATATTTGTATAGATCCGCCATCAGATGTTGGATCTGATCTGGTTATAGAGATTGTAGGCTGGTGACTGGACCATTGCAGCCTCACTCAAGCAATGGACAACTAGATCGAAGGTTATACTCAATTTCTTGCTGGTTCTATGTGTCTGGGCTATCATGGTCCTATACAGCCTTAGCCCCACATATAGAGCTTTAGAGATTGAGGTTCCCTATGGATTCTTGAGCTGGTATCGTGGATGAAATAGTGCCTGCAATGATTTACTTGTTGTGTTTTGACCCATCCCTGGATAGTGGCTCCCCTATGGGATAATCTGTGACCAATTAAGTGGACAGGTTATAGCCTTAAGGGTGGAATCATGACAGAGTGATGGGTTGGATCCTTTCTCCTCAGTGGTGATAATGTAACCCCTGGAGAGGATTTTTATAACATCATATCTGAATCTGAGTTACAAAACTTCTTTGATCTTAGCTCCATAACATACTTCTCACCCTTTTATATTTATTTTCCACACTCCATCCATCCTCTCAACCCTTTCTGTAGTTTAGACATTAGAATACTTAGAATAAGTGACCTTAAACTCCCCTCCTTTTAGGACTGCCAGATCTCTAGTCAGATCTGGAGGGACTACTAGAGATGGCTCCTTTGGAGCTGTAGATCACCTTTCCCTGTGGGACAAACTCTTACTTATCAAAACTTGCTACAATGGACCCTGTATCTTGCAGGTCTAGGATTTCTTAGTTGTGCTGATTCCATCCCCTGTTTTACTCTTTCTTTGATTTTTAAATGACTTTCACCACCAACCAATAATGTAAGCACACACTCAGAATCCGCCAACACTCACCGTGGCGAGGTCTTCAGGCACCTATAGCTCACCACAGGGAGCTTGCACAGAGCCAAAAATGGCTAGAAAACTCAAGGGGCACTCGCCGCAGTGAGGGCTTTAGAATATGGCTCGCCGTAGTGATGTTTAGGGTCGTTGCGGTGAGTTTGCTATGACTCATTTCATGTGTGTTTCTTCTTCCTTGATCCGAATAGCCCAAAATCACATATAATGATCCTCATTAAGTCTAAAAATGCATTTCTCATCACAAATCACAATTTTTACCTCCTTGGGTCGCGCAAGCGGAAATCCACGAATATCGATGTAATTCCTCAAGGATGCGAAGCCCACGATTGACGCGCAAACTATGAATTCCTCAAGGATCCTTGCATGTAAATCCAAATTACACACGAGTCAATATCTAAATCTCATAATCATCCTATGATCTATGCATGCATATGAAAGGTTTCAGAATTACCTTCCAAAATCGCGCATGTGAAGCCCACGATCGACGCCACGACTCATCATTCATCCGATGATCGATCTCCCTTCTTCTTCGACCTCAATGGTGTCAAAAATCGGAGTTCTTGCGATACGAAATAGGGTAAAAGGTTTGAGCGGAGGTTGATTGTAGGATTTCAAAGGAGGAAGGAGATGTGAGCTCTTTCCTACTCTCGGCTCTCTCACTCCTTCTCAAATGAAAATCTGAGCTTCATTTCAACGTATCCCTCTCTTACTTTTCGTGAGGTTGTTAAGGTGTTAAGTCAATACACAGAGGAGCGGTGTATGGGCCTTAATCGAATGGTTCAAAAATGAGTTCTATAATGAACTTAACACGTTTCAACCCCCAGACCTCTTATTTGCTAACCGATTCCCTAACCGCTACACCATCACATGGCTTGTATACTTGCACCACTATTTATATGAAAAATTAGAAATAGATATCCTAAAACATCAAGAACTGTATCGGACACCTCACTGAGCACATACACAAAATCGGTGTGGTGGGTGGGGGCTTTGTCAGTGTGTTGGGCGCCACATAAAATAGATGCAGTGTACATCTATATATATATATATATATATATATATATATATATATATATATATATATTAGCTCAGGTAATTGGGTTCGCGCCTAAGGTCCACATGATCGTCCTTGATCACGTGTATGCCACTCTTTTCATTCTAATTTATTCATTAAATTTAATTAACTAGCCCATGCTATACAATGGTGCTTGAAAGAGTGGGCTTAAACTTGGTCCGGTCCTGGGTTCGAGTCGTGTGCAACACACACTTCTCACTAGGGTTCGAGTTTCGATTCAGTGTTTGAGTTAGGAATCGGTTCTCAGAATTTGGATATTGGGTGCGTATGCCTAATCAAGGTGGATGGGCCAGAGGTCTCGTCACAGTTCCACTCAACCTCTTGACCAAAGTCAAATCGGTCAAGGCAGTCGTATCATCGTCGAAGATCAACAATTCAAAGCTAGAAAATCAGGGTTGTTACATTCTATCCTCCTTAAAAGAATTTTCGTCCTCGAAAATTTACGTGAGGTACGAATACTTGGTAGTTCCGAACAAAATCAGTCACGTTCTCCTCGAGAGTCCGTGATTCAACATCTTCAAAAATCAGGGCCATTACACACTCCCCTCCTTAAAGGAATTTTTGCCCTAAAAAATTCTACGATGTGACTTCTGATGTGTTCACATAGTTGATTCTTTGATGTTAAAGGTAAATAGTTTTTCGATATATATAAAGGTGCCATTGTCGCCAACAAGACAATGTCGTCAACATCACAAGGCTTAAACCATCAACTAATTCCCCACAATCTGAAATCGAAAGGTATCCAATCACTAGAACAAAACCCATTAACAAGCGACCGTAAGCATGAATCCAAAGTACGCTGTCTCAGCAAAAAAAAATTTAATCTAAAAATCTCCAAAGTTAACCATAAACCACGTAGTCCACTACAAAGAAACTATCTATCAAAATGCATTAAAATTCTCCATCAAAAGACATTAGAAACATAAGTTTAAAGTATGAAGTACTGATATGAACGGTTGACCCACAAACATATCACATCACTTAGAACAAAAGAAGTCTGAACCATTTACAATTTCATTCATCAAATCGTCTTTTTGTTCTTTTTCGCCTTGGGATAGTCCTTTATCTGGTGTCTTATCTAGCCACACTTAAAGCATGCGCCTACTACCCGCCAACACTCCTTTTTATGTGGCCCTCCACATCGGGAGCATGGTTCAATCGGTGCAGATAGGGCAATGTGCAAAGTCAGCTACCCATTCGATGTTTCAACTATTGTGGGTTTTAAAGGTCAGAAGGGCAGTGTCGGGGTTGACACAATTTGGGTACGTTGATGGGATGTGGGCATTAATAGCCTCGGTCTCTGGCTCGCCGGCTGATGGACGTATAGCAGTATATGTTGTCCTATTCACTTTTCATTCTTTCCTTCTCTTATACATACTGTCAATATCCCTTTCGGTGATAAGGGCCAATCTTATAACTTGTGCATATGTCATTGGCTCAAACATAAAAATCATCTCCTTGATAATCGGTTTTAGGCCGTACTCAAACTTTTAGGCCTTCATTAGTTCGGTGGCCACTAGTAATGGTGCGAAACTAGAGAGCCTCGTGAATTACTCATATTCACGAATCGTCATTTGTCCTTGTACCAGGTTTGCAAACTGAATCTCCATTTGGCGTCTCTCCGGTGTCGGGAAGTATTTCTCATTAAAGACCTCAGTGAATTTGACCCAGGACCATGGTGTCCCTAGTGCTAGGGTCCTTTTGACAGATTTTCACCACTGATTTGCCTCTCCTTCGAGTTGGAAGGAAGCCCAACTCACTTTTTCCTCTCCAATGCAAGGAATTCTTCAGAGGGTCTTTTCTATTTGATTTAACCATGCTTCGGCCTCAAGCGAGTTGGTTTGATCGTAGAAGCTAGGGGGTCTCATCCTCCTGAACCCTTGGAATCTTGAGGGTTGGCGTCTCTCTGCTAGAAGTGCAACTTGCCGGTTGACCATGGTTTCTAGCAACTACTCGACGCGACTGCTATTACTTCCTTCTCCCAAAGGAGGGTCGTTGGCACCAATGGCTACTCCTTCATCATTATGCGTGCCTTTGGTACGAACAACTCTTGGTCGACCTCATGGAGGCATGCTCAACTGTCACGATGAAATAAAGGTTTCAATCAAAAGTGATCGTGAAGATCCAAAGCATTTCTAATTAAGGTTCCTATGTCCAGACAAAATAAGCCTAAGCCCCGAAAAAATTTAAAGTCATTTAGAGACTTCAGAATAGGGATCGTGAATCCCTCCTAAGTTCTGATAGAATCTAATGCCATTGCATTTGAGTCCCAATAAGACCTAACCCCAAAGCTCTTATACCAATTGTGACAAAGTCATAGTTGGGTCTCCTATGTCCTGATAGAATCTACCGCTATAACTTTGATACCAACTGTGATAGCCTGATTTTCCTAACACATTTTTTTTTGTTTAATAACATGAATACTTAGAAAAATCGGACCGTCGGGTCATACAGATCACGATCCGAATACAGAATACTTGATATATCCACACAATGTGAAATTCAAAGTAATTAATACATATAGCAGGAATAGAAGATTCTATCTTTATACAAAATACAGGCTAACAATTTAAAATCACCAGTGATGGCCGACCATCACCTAAACAATGGTACTCCAAAAAGGATGTACATCCAAAATCTAATTTTACCAGTCTACAAGATGATTGGATGTACCAAGTCCAAACCTCAAATCCACAACTATATCGAGATCAAATCCACCAGTCTATGGTAGAAGATTCGCCTCAAGCTCCGGATCTGACTCAAGACCTGCACCTGTGACGTATAGTCGAGGGGTGAGCTACAATCTAAGCTCAGTAGAGGAACTCAAGAACAATTATATTTATCATCTTATGCATAGATTCAATGACAAGATTTCAAAGCAGTTTCTAATCAAAATGCAGATTTAAATACAAGTTTTCAAAAGCATTTCATTTCAAAATAGGGACATGCTTCAAAACCATTTTCATCTCAGAATAGTTATGTCATTTTAACATCAAGCGAAATATACAAGGACTTTCTCACATATCAAAACAAACTTGAAAATCACGTGTCTTAGGCATAATTTCACAAAGGTTCAAAAGTCCAGTGCGATTCGGATTCAAATATCATGTTAGGTTCTCTTACATATATTCCGCCCATAGCGATCCACAATTGTACGAACAATCCACCCATAGCAAGGATATCCTGCCGTGCCGATTTCATTCATGGATTAACTGCCAAACCAGTTTGATTCACGGATATCTCATCGTGTCAGTTCGATTCATGGATATCCCGCTGTCCCGATTCGATTCACAGATATCCCGCCATGCCGATTCGATCCACGTATACATTTATATCAAATCAGATTCGATGTTTCAATGCGAGCCAATTCAAAGTTCGTAGTTCATTTTCAAGTGTAAATTCAAAGTTTAGGTGTCAAGTGTAATTCAAGTTTAAAATTCATTTTCGAATTAGGCAAATCAAAACTCATATTCATATTTCAAATATCTAGATGAAAATCAGATTCTTAATAGTAAAAGAATTTCAAACATTCAATGCAACAAGATCAATTTCCATTTCTAAAAAATCAAATTCGTTTACAAAGCTCAATATTCAAGTCATGTTCATATTTCGAAGTTCGGATTCATGTTCTATTAGATTTAAATGCAAATATCAAAGTTTTAATTTCAGATTCCTAGTTCAAAATTCATAGTCAAAGTTCATATTTGGAGTCCATTTTCAAATTCCAAACTTTAAAATTTCAAAGTCCACTTTCTAAACAAATCATAGCTTATCAAACACTCATCATACAAGTCTATGAATTCAAGATACAAATGCAATTGGTTAATGAAATTCCCCTATCTTGGTTGTGAAATCACGCAAAGTCACACAAACTGGTGCAAAAATCCTCACGGACGTTCCCAAACTTTAACCTATATTATGAAGCATTCATATAGCTAAATGTTAATGACTAAATATCACACATGTCGAAATTCTTTAAGTTTTCTTAAAACTAGGGCGAAAAGGACAAGTTCGCGTTAACTTTGGATCATGTAAAAATTGTCCCTAATTTTTACTTAATTTTGACATTTAAAATATTAGGTTTGTAAAACTGTTAATTCATACAAGTTAAAGAGCTCGTTGACGTCTTTCCAACACCTCAAAAATCATGCCAATCGGAGTTTAGGGTCAAACGTTATGACCAAAATACCGAACAAGTGAATAGTCGCTCGCCGCGGCGAGGTCTTCAGGCACCTATAGCTCGCCGCAGCAAGCTTGCACAGAGCCAAAAATGGATAGAAAACTCAAGAGGCACTCGACTTCAGAACATGCCATGCCACAGCGAAGTTTAGGGTCACCACGACGAGTCTGCTAAGACTCATTTCATGTGGGCTTCTTCTTCCTCGATCCAAATCGCCCAAAATCACATATAATGATCCTCATTATGTCTGAAAATACATTTCTCATCACAAATCACAATTTTTTACCTCCTTGGGTCACGCAAGCGAAAATCCACGATTATCAATGTCGAGAGATCAACACCCAAACTTCGAATTCCTCAAAGATCCTTGCATGTAAATCCAAATTACACACGAGTCAATATCTAAATCTCACAATCATTCTACAATTTGCACATGCATATGAAAGGTTTCAGAATTACCTTCCAAAATCGCGCATGCAAGGACCACGATTAACACCACGGCCCGTCGTTCATCCGATGATCGATCTCCCTTCTTTTTTGAGCTCAATGGTGTCGAAAATCGAAGTTCTTGCGGAACGAAACAATGCAAAAGGTTTGAGTGGAGGTTGATGGTTGGGTTTCAAAGGAGGAAGAAGATGGGAGCTCTTTCCCACTCTCAGCTCTCTCACTCCTTCTCAAATGAAAATCTGAGCCTCATTTCAACGTATCCCTCGCTTACTTTTAGTGAGGTTGTTAGAGTGTTAAGTCAGTACACCGAGGAGCGGTGTATGGGCCTTAATCGAATGGTCCAAAAATGAGTTCTATAATGCACTTAACACGTTTTGACCCCCAGACATCTTATTTGCTAACCAAGTCCCTAAGCACTACGCCATCATTTGGCTTGTATACTCACTTTCACCACTATTTATATGAACACTTAGAAATAGATATCCTAAAACATCCAGAAGTGTATCGTACACCTCACCGGGCACATACACGAAATCTCTATGTAGGGTGGGGGCTTTGTCAGTGTGTTGGGCACATATACATATAGATATATATATTAGCTCGGGTTATTGGGTTCACACCTAAGGTGCACTTGATCATCCTTTATCACGTGTACGCCACTCTTCTCGTTCTAATTTATTCATTAAATTTAATTAACTAAGCCCATGTTATACTATGGAGCTTGAAATTGTGGGTTTGGACTTGGTCCGGTCCTGGGTTCGAGTCGGGTACAATACACACTTCTCACTAGGGTTCGGGTTTCGATTCAATGTTCGAGTTAGGAATCGGTTTTCAGAATTTGGATATTGGGTGTGCTTGCCTAATCAAGGTGGATGGGCCAGAGGTCTCGTCACAGTTCCACTTAACCTCTTGACCAAATTCAAATTAGTCAAGGCAGTCGTATCATCGTCGAAGATCAATGATTCAACACTAGAAAATCAGGGTTGCTACATTCTATCCTCAAAAGAATTTTCATTCTCGAAAATTTATGTGAGGTACGAATACTTGGTAGTTTCGAACAAAATCAGTCACGTTCTCATCGAGAGTCTGTGATTCAACATCTTCGAAAATCAGGGTCATTACAATACTTGGCCCATTTCAGGCTAGCCCGACCATTGAGACCCCTTCTGAATCTGCATCCCTACTTAACTTAGAGCACCTCCAACAAGGATATCTAAATTTGAATAGTTAAACCACCTTTTAAGCCCACTTTCTGTTTTAGTTACTGCCTTTTGTAAAAAAAATTTAGCAAGATAGCTATTTTAACTATTTTTTAAAAATAATATTATTTATTAATGGCAAGATCAAGGACATCGGCAAGTTTAGGGATCACCCCCCTTGTTGGGTTTTCTAAGATTTAGAGATGGGGGGAGAGGGGGAGAGATGATTTTATTTTATGGCAAAGGGGAAAATGCGCCCGGGCGTCGAGATAGCTCTACGCCAATTAAACTTTTAAAATATTTTAAAAGTCATATTCCTTTTCAGCCGTCATTCTTGACTTTTTTAAAAGTCTTTTTAAAGTCTCTTTCTTATCTCTCTCTTCTTTCTCTTTTTCTAAGAAAGTGTCAGACTTACTTTTTCAGGTATAATTTACTCAAAAAATGTGAACTTTTGGCAGCAAAGTGCTAGCACCTCGACAGCGAAGTGTCAGCACTCCAATAGCGAGGCGGTGGCACCCTGATCAGTCACAGAATATACCATTTTATCACTCTTAGCTTAATGTTGCTAGACCTCAGTTTGCTACTACCAAGTTAATGATGTGCAGATATTAAGGAAAATCAGTAAAAGAAAACAAAAGTGTTAATCTTCATCGAAAAGAACTCAAAAATAGTAAGAAAGACGATTGAATGAAAAAGACGATCAGACGCATGAATAAAGTCTAAAATCACAAAAGACGATGGAGCGCTATAGAGAAAAATATAAAATCATTATTTACGATTCTTCAGAAAAAACGTTCCAGCGGCAGTCGATACAAAGAGAAAAGGATTGTTCATAATAAAGAATCATTCTGAAAAGTTATAAGTTGAAAAAGAGAACAATTGTAATTTATGATTGTATAGATTGAAGCTCTTATACTACTGATCACGTGAAGATTTACACTGTCATGCACCAAAATAGAAGAACTCTTAAATTAGAAGTTTGGCAAATCACGAATCTGAGAAGATTGATGAAGAAAGACTCCTAAAGATCTCGATTGCTGAAATTAATGAGAAAGTCCATATACGCATCAACCAATGAAAGCAAGAAAGATAAAATTAGGAATTAGAGTTATATTAGGAATCTTTTATTTTTCGTAGTTTCTTTTATTAGGATTAGAATATTGTAAACCAACTCCTTATGATTTATAAATAAGAGGGCTCGGCATAGGAATAATTTCATCGAAGGAATTTTCAAAATCAATTGACGACTGAGGTTGGGGTTTCTTCCGATCAAAAATAGTTTAGAGTAGTTTAGATATCCAAGATTTCTCGATCACAATTAAGACTGGGATTGAGAGCTAAAAGATTAGTGTAGATATCCGTAGTTTCTAAGAAGTAATTGATGCCCGCGGTTGATGGGTGAAAGAAATACTTTTACTTTGTTTTCTAGTTGAGATTTATTTTTATTGCAATTTATCGCTTTGTAAACATCTCCAAGTTTTGATTTGAATTGACGACTCGGGTTGAGATTTGCAGATTAGTGTAATGGTATTTTACTTTTTCATCTTCAGTTTTTAGAATTTGATTGACGCCCAAGTTTTAGGAGATTGTTGGTTAGATTAAATCTGTATTGATAGGATTCTAGTTTTGATTGACGATCAATGCTAGGAGACTTGATATATAGTGTAACGAAACTTTTAATTTCATAAATATCTAAGAACATAAGGAGACTGATTGACGACCAGGATCCAGAAGTTTGAAGATTAGGATTTATTTTCTTACACTTTAGTTTAAAAAATCTGTCTTTTATTCATATTTCTCCAGTAGTTTAGAACCTTAAAGATAGATATAAGTTTTCAGAAAAGTTAAATACAAAAATAAATCGCTTCCTCGTGGGAATGATCCTATACTAGTATTACAAGTTTCATTGTGCACTTGCAATAGGTTAAGACTTAATTAGAACAACATAAAGAGCACATACAAGTTTTTGGTGCCGTTGTCAGAGAAGCAGATTTTGTTTTATATTAGTTTTAGAAAATAAATATTTATCTTTCTCTTTTTATTTCTTTCTTTATATTTTTATTTTCTTGATCACTTCTTAAGCTTTTGCAGGTTTATTCGGAACCAACGAATCAAAGTTTCAACTTTCCCTACAGAAGAAGAAATCACTCCTCAGGGAGAGAAGCAAATTGTTAAATTGGCTACTTCTAGCGAGGTCTCTGCACTTATTAAGTCTATTGCTCCACCCATAATTTTATCAAATGCAGAGCAGATTCCTATATTCCAGGTAGCAGAAGTAAGACAGAGTTTTGACACTATGAGTGGGTTTCACAAATTTGATGAACTAAGAGATATCTCCTCCAATTTCCACTACAACAGTTCCCACGACCTCAGGAGATAACCTGATTGGAAAAGGAGCTTGCGAGAAGTAGAGCAGCGGCAAAGCATAAATGCACCAAATCTAATTCCATTGCCAGAAATAGTAAGAAAGATGATGGAGGAGTTCCGTAGGCTGAAAAGTAGAGTTCTCGAATCCATGCCTACAACACAAGAATGTCTTGAGATAGTGGACAACATAAAGCGAAAAGCTGCGAAAGATCACCATGCACATTGGACAGCTAAAACAAATAGGAAAGTCCAAGAGTCCACTGCCGCCCTCCAAGAACATGTTATGCAATTGTAAGAACAGAACAGTGCATTGCAAGCAAATCAATAGGCATGGGAAGGAGAGAAGAGGGAATATGAGGATAAAATAGCAACTCTGATGGAACAATTCGGCGAATTCATTGAAGACCTAGATGTCAGAGAAATAGTAAGAGAAAAAGTCCATCACGAGACGAGTAGACACTCAATAATCAGCTCAATGAAAAGACCCATGAGCTCAAGGTGGAATGAGGAAAACTTCTTAAGCTGTAAAATGATAAGGATTCCTTAATCCTACCCTGTGCAGAATAAAAGGAGAAAGTTAAATCAATCATATGCAAGTTCTGGACAACAGTAATAGGACTACACACTGAAGTTGACAAGCTGAAAGAGGAGATACAATCAAAATCTATTGTGATTTGTAAATTGACTGAAGAATTGAAAAAGAAAGAAACACTTGAAGACCAGTTGCGAGCTTTGAAAGAGAAATACGATGCATTGACATCATAGAAAGTAAGTTATGGGCCACATCCAAAGGAAATTGATCCGAGAGTTCAGATGGAGACAGAACCAGATAGAGAATCTAACAGCTCTACAGAAGTGATGCCTGAATCTGAAGAAGAAGATACAGACATTCTTTCTTCACCAATAGACCAACCAGTACTAGCCCCAGTCATTTCAATTGTCCCATATCCATCATCACCAAGTGATTAAAGATCACTTTCTATGCATCATCATGCCTCACACGTATGAAAATTTTGAAATTAAAATTTTCAGTATCCCCTGTTTATGCACAATGAGGACATTATCCTATTTAAGTTTAGGGGGGTACACAACTTCTGTGTATAATAGTTTATTTTATTTTTCTTTCTATTTTAGAATAATTTTATAAATACTATGATCAGTTAATCATCATATATGAATTATAAAAGAAAGAAAAAAAAAATTATGAATCCTGAAAACCTTACGATCCATCATAGTAGAAGTTCAATAATCAAACAATAGAGTAGTTGTAATTCATACTTAGCTCTTTTGAACACTATATCAGATTGAATGTTTGAAATTATAAAATTGATCTGAACTATAATATTTAGACTATAATTTTAAAATTATAAAATCAGTGAGGTTTTGAGCCACAATTTCCTCTTTTTATTTTAAGAGAGAGACTGTCATCTATTCAAACTTAAATTTTCTTGAACTTCTTGACTGCATTATATGAAATCTCATATTGCTGAACTTTGAATCAAAATATTCTAGGATTATCATAACCTATTTTTTTTCTAGAACTATCTATTAGAAGCATCAAAATAATAAGGCATTTATACTAGTAAATTATGAAAATGATCAAAGGCCATCTTTTGTTTAACCAAAGCCAAAAAGCCAAAATCTCATAAATAATTTATCTTTTAAACCATATTAGAAGCCTAAATCGAATTTCTTTGTATTATGATTTTATAAACTCTTAACTATATGTACTATCCAAAGCTTTCAACTTTTAACCCTTATATTTTCTGAGAGTTTAGAATATAAAAGAAGGGAAGAAGAAGGGGTGAAAGGAGTATAAGAAAACAGATAAGAGATATACTGAACAAGGGTACAACTAAAGAGAAATAAAATAAAAAAAATATTGGAAATAGTATAAAGTCGTGAAATACGATTATGAGAAAACAAAGAGAAGCAAAAAGCTTCCGAGCTAAAAATCAAAAGGATATCTGAAAATAATTAAAAGAAAAAATGGGATTTACAAAACAGAAAAAGAAAATGGGAAGAAGTTATCCAACCTTCTGATACTTACTGAAGTAGAATAGAAAAGAAGAGAAGAAGATAGAGAAGGAAGAACTAAATTCTCAAAAACCTTTGAATCCTATCTACCTTTCTTTGAAACTTCTTAATTCAAAGCCTCATTACAAGCTGAAGGAAAGACCTTTTTGATTTATGATTTACAAAAGCATATGCCTAGTAGAGATGTGAATAATAGATACTATGAATGAACAAAGAAATCATATGAATCGAATTGATTATTATTTTCATGAGATTTATTTTTTTAGTCATTTGTCCTTTGAATTTATCATATATATCACATTAAAAGAACCCAGAATTGCAACATATTTTTAAGAGTATGCCCATAGTGAGAATTTTGATGAAAATGTCTTCTAAATCAGCAGTTTAAAAAAATTTATGATAAATAAATTTTTCACTGATACGCACACATTCCACGTTATGCTGGATTGAAATTGTTGAGTTTTGATCAAGGATAACTGTTAGGATGGAAAGTAAGGATATAAAAGATTTGTAATTTTTGAAAATCATAATAACCATATGATGGTTGACTTAACTAGTGTATAAAATTAGTTTAAATTTTTTTTTTTTATTTTGCTTTGAAAAATTGAAAAATCCAAAAATATTTTAAAATTTGTAAGTAACTTCACTGAAAACTTTCAGAAGACTACAACTCTTCTACTAGGGGTCACCTAGGAGTTTAAAGGCTTATTGTATTTGCTAAATGCAATCGTGCTCCCTACGAAAGTGATATTTAAATTTTAGATTAGTATTTATTTTCTTGTTTGCTAGGGACTAGCAAAACATAAGTTTGGGGGTATGATCAGTCACAGAATATATCATTTTATCACCCTTAACTTAATATTGTTAGACCACAGTTTGCTACTAACAAGTTAATAATGTGCAGATATTAAAAAAAATTAGTAAAAGAGAACCAAAGTGTTAATCTTCGTAAAAAAAAACTCAAAAAATAGTAAGAAAGACGATTGAACGAAAAAGACGATCGAACACATGAAGAAAGTCTAAAATCGCAAAAGACGATGGAGTCCTACAGAGAATAATATAAAATCGTAATTTACAATTCTTCAGAAAAGATGTTCTAGCAAAAGACGATACAAAGAGAAAACAATCGTTCATAATAAAGAATCGTTCTGAAAAGTTATAAGCTAAAAAAGAGAACAATCGCAATTTATAATAGTATAGATTGAAGCTCTTACACTGCTAAGCACGTGAAGATTTACACCGTCATGCACCAAAATAAAAGAACTTTTGAATTAGAAGTTTGGCAAATCACATATCTGAGAAGATTGATGAAGAAAGACTCCTAAAGAACTCGATCACTGAAATTGAGGAGAAAGTCCAGAGACGTATCAACCAGTGAAAGTAAGGAAGATAAAATTAGGAATTTGAGTTATATTAGGAATCGTTTATTTTTAGTAGTTTCTTTTGTTAGGATTAGAGCATTATAAATCGACTCCTTATGATCTATAAATAAGAGGGCTTGATATAGGAATAATTTCATCAAAGGAATTCTCAAAATTAATTGATGACTAAGGTTGAGTTTTCTTTCGATAAAAAATAATTTAGAGTAGTTTAGATATCCAAGGTTCCTCGATCACAATTGACGACTGGGATTAAGAGCTGGAAGATTAGTATAGATATTCGTAATTTCTCAGAAGCAATTGACGCCTATGGCTGAGGGGTGAAAGATGTATTTTTACTTTATTTTATAGTTTAGATTTATTTTTATTGCAATTTGCTGCTTTGTAAACGTCTCCAAGTTTTGATTTGAATTAACGACTCAGGTTGAGATTTACAGATTAATATAACAGTATTTTACTTTTCCATCTTCAGTTTTTTAGAATTTAATTGACGCCTAAGTTTTAGGAGATTGTTGATTTGATTAAATCGGTATTGATAGGATTCTAGTTTTGATTGACGACCAATGCTAGGAAACTTGATATATAGTGTAACGGTACTTTTAATTTCATAAATATATGAGAATAGAAGGAGACTGATTGACGACCAAGATCTAGAAGTTTGAAAATTATGATTTATTTTCTTGCACTTTAGTTTAAAAAATCATTCTTTTATTCATATTTCTCCAGTAGTTTAGAACCTTAAAGATAGATATAAGTTTTCATAAAAGCAAAATACTCACTTCCACGTGGAAACGATCCTATACTAGCATTACAATTTTCATTGTGCGCTTGCAATAGGTTAAGATTTAATTAGAACAATATAAAGAGCACATATACGCCCCGGCGGCGAAGCACTAGCACCCCGGTGTTGAGGTGTCGGCGCTTTGCTAAAAAAAATCGGGGGCGTTAACGTCTCTATATCGAGTTGCTGGCGCTTCGATTAAAAAAAATAATTTAGCGAAGCGCCGATGCCTCTATATAAAGGTGTTAGCGTTTCGATAATATATATATATATATATATATATATATATATATATATATATATATATATATATTAGTGAGGCACCGACACCTCGATATAGAGGCATCGGCGCCCATAAAACGAGACATCGGCACTCCGACTCTGGCATTCTAGCGTCGGGGTGTTGGCACCTCGTTTTCAGGGTGCTGGCGCTTTACTATCGGATGATCATATTTTTTGGATAAAATATCTCTGAAAAAATAAGTCTGAAAAAATAGACAGAATAAAGAAAAAAGAGACTTAAAAAAAGTCAAGAATGACGGTTGAAACAGTATTTAACTTTTAAAATATTTTTAAAATGTAACCCTAATTAATAAAATGTGTCTCATATCAATTGGCATAGAAATATTTCTATACCCAATCGTATATCCTCGGCCTTCTTATTTTATTAATAACGAACTTTATAAAACTCGCCAAAAATAGCGATTGGATGAGGAGTCACCAAAAGTGGCGAGTTGGATATTTGACTGTCCCTTTTTAACATTTGAGTGGCGAGTTGGATATTTGACTGTGCCTTTTTAACATTAGGATCGTTATTTTAGTTACTTTTAAGGCATATAACATCTCTACGAGAGATGCTTTGATAAGAACATAAAAAATGTGTCATACATTCATAAAATTGGACCTAAAAGTGGCTCTTCATTAGCCGCTACGGAGCACATGTTTCTGACGGTACCGCTGAACAAACAGTGCCACTGTTCGCGCCAACACAATTTCCGAAAGTGAAACCCACTTGAAACCCATCAATTGCCTAGAATCAGTCAATTGAGTCAGTTGCTTGGAATCAGTTGGTTGGAGATTATTTTTTACCCTAAACTTCCATACAATGAATCTTAGGCCACAATCTTACCATCAACAACTAATTTTTCATTTCACATGTGACGGATATCCAAAGGGTGACCTAAAATTATATGGTACCTATCACGTTCAAATGTGATTTTAAAGCCATTGTTTTACAATTTGTGAGACATTAAATAAAAAATTTAATATTCATTATGTGAAAGGTCTGATTGAAAAATCAATCCATCTGATAGTATGATCATGATCTCAAGATTCATTATGCCGAATATATGATTTGAAGGAGTCAATGAGTCGGAGGGGTTGCGCAGGTTGCCACTTTTAGAAATTAGTTGACGCGAATAGCGGTACCCGAAGCTAGTAGCAAACAAAAGAGGTGGTGGGGCGCAACGCGCACTTCGTTAGTGGGTAGCTCGTACAGATATATATATATATATATATATATATATATATATATATATATATATATATATTTTTTTTTTTTTACAGTTTTTAAATAATATAGAAATAATAATATTTAAATGCGAAATTATTCAGCAGCTCGTGTCATTTCTACCCCTAATCTCTCTTTATATAAATACCAGGACCAAAGAGGTTAACTGAGTTTCGACACCCTCTTATCCTCCACCCAGCCCTGTCTATCCTACGCACCCACCATGCCTATCAACACAGTTTTCCCAAACGCAATCAAGAAAAAGCAGATCTCGAAAGCCCCCGATACGAGATGGCGATCCACGTCGCTGGAGAAAATCTACGGTCGTCGTTTGCTGGAAGCGCTGAGAGCCACCAAAAACAATTCATCTCAGCCGTCAAAAATTGCGCCGTCTCGGATCGTGAAAGAAGCGGCCGATTCGGCTCTCGCTTTGACGGCTAAAGGCCAGATGCGTTGGAGCCGAGCGATTCTCTCGAGGCGATGGCGAAAGCGTAAATTGTGTGTCAAAGTGGGGTCGAAGATTAGGAGGTATGCGTGTCGGCGGCGACACGGAACGGCGAAGAAGGGAGGGAACTTGAGGTGTCGCTTACGTGTGCTCTCGCGATTGGTTCCTGGGTGTCGGAAAGTATCTACACCAGATCTTCTGGAAGAGACCGTTGATTACGTGGCGGCACTCGAGGTTCAGGTTAAGGCTATGCGCACGTTAGTCGAACGCCTTTCGTCTGTTGCAACTTTGGCTGTTGCTCCTCCTGTGTTGGAGGGGTAACATTGTAATAAAAAGTACATGTGAGGGTGGATTTGTTGAATTATATGGGGGTTATATTCTGTAAATTCTGGACATTTGTATATCTTAATTTTTATTTTTATTTTACTTTTCGATTCGCTGTGACTCCCATATTCAATCAAAATGCTGTAGCAGAGTTAATAATGTGTAGAGCTTTGTTTGCGTTTTTCAAATTTTTTTTTGGGTGAGGGGTGATTGCTGTAATTATTTTTTTCGTTTCAGCCTTTCAGGTATAATCAGAAATTCAGAATTTTGATTAATTAGAATGAGCAGTTTGTTTTGAATTTTATGGAAGACAATTCAGGATGATTTTGTTAGTGACTCGGTAGAAAATACATCATTAAGAATGTATTTAACTTTTTAAAGAAAAAGAAAAATGGGTTCCCAATTATAGATCACGTGCCATGTGGCAGTTGATTCCAAACACTCATTATGAGATCATGTATCTTTTGACACGTGATCTATAAATAAATAAAGTAAAAACTAAAATTTAGTTAGTGGTCAAACAATTAGTCAAAGTTTAGATGCATCACCACATACTTTGGTGAATTTAATTTTTTTACCTTGATTATATTTTGTATTATATTTAGGACAGTTGATATTCCATTTATAAATTTTTTTTTTAAACGAATATTATTGTCGTTAGGCAAGTTGTCGGAACACTCTATCCCTTGGATTAGTCGCTTGTGGACCGCACTTGCCGCACTTGGTTCCACTGCATGGATCCACCCTGCTTTTAAACCCATATCATGGGGCCAATCGCACTTGGTTCCAGTGCATGGATTCACCCTGCTTTCGAACCCATATCCCGGGGCCACTTTAAAATATCGGAGCCACTTTAAAATATGTGTTTTGTAAAATATTTAACTCAAAATTTTCTAACTTTCTCTGGGACAATAAAACAGAGGATTGTTGCTAATTTAAATAGTAATACACCAATGCTGTTATAAATGTGCATACATTTAAATAGTCATACACTAACTTTGTTATACTCAAATAATGATATTAAGTTTTGAATAGCATGCAGTTATAATGGATCAAAATAGGCATTAGTTGGCAAAAACTGTGTTATTAGCAACTTTTGGTTGGCTACAAGCTTATCCTAGTTTTATGTTCCTTTGAGTTGAATAACATAACTATTTTCTAGGGGTAGATAAATTTATGCTCGCTGCTTTATTTTTTTCTTTATAGGTCTATGGTTAAAAAAAAGTGGTGTGCCTATAGCAGCTCTAATAAAAAAATTGTTTATTATTATTAAAAAAAGGGCTCAACTCTCCTTACTATCATTTAAATACAAAAATGATGTTTAAATTATCATATATCATGATATGTTTAAGATATGTGGAATCCACTTCGTCAAAGTAAAAGATCCTTGATTCAAAGGCAATGGGCCCAAACTTTACAATTTTTTGAGAGTTTTGAACTACTCGGTTTGGCATTCTACTACCAACCATTGTGCTCACTTTTAGTTTTGGATATTAAAATTAGCCAATCGGATGATTCATATCCACATATGGGCATATTGGTTGGCTAAAGTATTTTCTGATGATGAATTACTATCTAGGCAATTTAGATTTATCATAAATATGCATAGTAATCCAGAGTTCATTGGATTGAGATTAAAACTTTTAATTTAAATGGTGGGAGATGGTTTAAGCACCATTTGGTGTTTAAATGTGAGGACTTAGGAGCCATTCTCCTTCAGCAAAAGAGACCAATTCTCCCGACCGTCATTTAAACACGAAATAGTGTTTAAGCTATCATACACTATTTATTAGCTAATGATCTTGGAAATTCATACCCTCAAAATGATATATCGTATGCTATGAGTAAAAAAATCACACCTTTTAGAGAGATCGAACCATCCGATATGTGTACTCAAATACCAACAGCTGTTCTTTATTTTGATGACTGATATTAAGCATGATCCTTTGGTCGATTATTTTCTAATGATGAATTGTCATTTTGGCAATTTAGATTGATCATAGATGTATGCCGTATGACCCAGTGATAAATCACACTTCAATGCTGTGACAATAAAAAAAAAAAGAAAGATATTTTAATGATGTAAAATCATTTAAATGTCCATCTATTATCCCTTAAAAAAATAAATATTGCACAATTATACTGCTCTCTAGTGGTGGGGTTCATGTATGTTCGAAGCACGTGGCCTGAGC
Organism: Chloranthus sessilifolius; assembly: GCA_021018995.1. Lineage (NCBI taxonomy): Eukaryota > Viridiplantae > Streptophyta > Magnoliopsida > Chloranthales > Chloranthaceae > Chloranthus > Chloranthus sessilifolius. Next base: position 50,766,092 of record CM037596.1, read on the forward strand.
CACAAAGCAAACGCATATTGCAGCCTGGCAGACGACAAAAGCGTTAAATCTGTTTTTATCAGCTACACAAGCTATGAACCTTTATATCATAGGCTCATGGTAATCCCAATTTCGTATGGGGCAATAATCTGGCACTAAGGGCTTGTCTGGACAAGCTACCTTTATTTGCACCTACTAAATCTATTTTATTTGCACTCACCAAATCTTTCTTTGATGGCACATATGTCTGAAAGATGTCGACTTCTTTAAATCAGAGAATAGTCTTCCATACAACGAATCTTAGACTCCTCAAGCTTATTATAATAGGTCAGTTTTTGATTTTATGTGCCACACATCAAAGACACTTAAAAATCCTATTCAAGTGTGATGTGTGCGAGAATGTTTTTCTTTCATTTTAAAAAAATGTGCACCACATGTATAAAAGTTGATTGTTTGATGATACACCCATGATCTAAATACCCCTTATTTTGAAGATTGGGGTGAAAAACAATCACCATCGTTTAATTCAAAGCACTGAAATGAAGGTAACTTTAATTAATTTGTCATACTTTTATAATAGAGCTTTGGACGAGTGAATGAGAAGAGCTAGCCTGTCCACCCATCATGTTAATGAGTGTCAACCCATCATGAGCAATAAAGCAGTCCGAACATATGTGTAACAACATGACTTGCACGGACTTCCTTGCATTAAAAGTTCGTACATGTCATGCAGCCACAGAGATGTGTGGACTGTCATGTCTACCCATGATAGGTGGACCCTCATTGTAGATTAACTCAAACATTTAACCTTCTATAATAGAGCATTGGACGGGTTAATGAGAAACATTTAACCTTTTAGAAGTTCTAGTGAAATATATACTAAATAGTACTATGGTAGTACCAAAAAATTTAGACCACGTATTAAATGTAGTAGCAAATTTTTTTTTCTTGCAATATGGTACTTTCGGTTTGTTATGGACAAAATTTAAGAAAAATGTTATGACCTAAGTTTTTAAAATTCGGTTTAATGGTTTTAGTTGGGGAGGAGCACCAAGCTTTACGTGAGTGCTCCACACCCTATCATGGCCCACTCTCTCTAAAACCAATTAGAGTCCTTTTGGGACTCTTTCTCTCTCTCTCTCCCTGTCTATCTCACTAAGACCCAAGCATCCACACCAAACGTCTGTCTCCCTCTCGTCTGCATTTTCTCTCTCTCTCTCACACACTCTCTCTTTTAGCGGAAAGTTGAGTGTCCCTAAGAGACTCTAAATCACTTTATTGCCTAGTTAAGATCTTAGGTCTCTATCTAACGTCACGAGTCAAAGTTTGACTTTTATTTTAACTTATAATTGACTTGTGATCAGTTCAGTAACCCTTTTATTCTGGTACAATACTTGTTTGACTTTTATTTGACTATTTAATAGAATAAGTTTTTTTATGATTAAGCTTTAATTGTCGAAATACGTAGTTGGGATTATATAAGATACATGTTATATTAAATGTTTTCATCGGCACTACATTATATTCATATCATAGAAATATGATAAGACATACGCATGATAAGGTAAGGAATAAGATACGCCACTCGACTTTTAAGCCTTCATTATAGTGAAGTTCCTTTCACTATCACATGAAATTTAAAATGTAGGCATCCATGTATAGATACAACACCTCTATGAGAGTATGAGCTGTTAGACGAAATACATTCAGGTTATTACGAAACCCATCCCTTGGACAGTATGGTTTAATGAAGCTTATCGCACGATGATTCACTCTAATTTAAGTTGTATGTAAATGTTAAGAAAATGTAAATATGATAAGATATGAATAAGAGAAGATACGGATACGATAAGATATGCTGTGAAGGCTAGTTGAATATGAAATTAAGTTCTACACGTGTCATATCTTATGAGTCACCATAAGGATACAACGTCTGTAACCAAGACTAGTCTTAAGGACAATATGATACGACAGTATCTCGACGTAAGGGGACACTGATTTTTATGCGCGTAATCTCATCGGGCTAGATGATGGTTTACGATATGATATAGAGGTCAGATGATTATCTATACGTGAACCTTGCGTGGTAGGCTCGAGCGGGGGCACAAGTCGTTTACATAAATAAGTATGATGTGAAGTATGCTGTGTAGGCGTATGGAGCTACAATAAGATTGAAGATATGTCATATAAGTTAAGTTGACAAGATAAGTAAGAAAAGTGATACGCATTAGAAACATTATATGCATTGATAATTGTTACGTCCTTTCAGCTTTATAGTTATGAAATGTTTATGAGAACTTTAATTATGCTATTTATATAGAATTGTAAATGTTTCACTTTCACTCACGAAGTTGCACTTACGATCACTTGAGTAGAATGTTGTGGATTGGTTGTACAACCCACTGAGTTTACGTGACTGAGTAAACTCATCCTACTAAAAACTAACATTTACAGGTAAAGATATGGACTAGATTGCTCCGGTGGATTTAATGCATTGGTAGATGATACGGTTTATGAGAGTGACGATGTGGATAACCAGCTAGATGATGTCAGGCATGTGTTAATTATTTAGAAAGGCTTTCTAGTAGATTGGTCGTACCTTTATTTATAGTCATTTAGTTCAATAGACTCAAAATTCAGTATAAGTTTAATGAAGAGAATTTTATTATGAGACGAAACTTTGGTTTATGATTTTTGGGAGCTCAGTGTTATGGAAGATTTGGTAGGATATGTGTGTCTGCTTCTCGCTTTGACAAGTATACAATGTTATAACATGGAATTCTAGGCCATTAAGATCAGCTAGGATTATGGGTCGTGACAAAAAATTTCACAATTATAAAAAATATAATATTTACAAAATACTAAAATATGTATTATATATAAAGATTCAAATAATATTATTCAATAATAATATATGCCAATTATATAATTCACTATCTATATGTAGTAGAACCCTTTTAAAAGCAGGAGCCTTATACAATTGGTACAACCTTTATCTATATGTATTACAAATTGACAATCATAAAATGATAAAATATAATAGAAAGCAAGGTATTAAAATCGGTATTGGTCTTAGGTATTGGTTTGCTCGAGGTTGATACCAATCGGCCAATACGTATCAGCCGATACCGATACGTATCGGCCGAAAACCGATACGTATCGCCGATATGTATCGGTATTGACCAATTTTTTATACCTTGATAGAAAGTATAATTAGCCCGTGAATCAACTTCATAAGCTGTAACATTTAAAATTTCTTTGGAAGCTTTCAACAATTCGCCATGATACACTACAAACATGAAGGCTATTACAAGGCCGCCGGTACTCGACCCATACGGTCCATTCAGCGACCCATTCTACTTTATTATAAACTCAGACCTATATATATATATATATATATATATATACACTACTGGTAGCCCTTTTCCCATTATTCCCTCCTTTTCGTCTCTTTCAATTTTTCCTCCCTCGCCAACAAACCCTATCCTTAGCCGAGATCTGATTGCTGACCATGGATTGGACATCGTTCCCAATCACAGATCGGTGAACTTTGAGCTCTGAACTCTAGATTTCTCATTGGTAGATGATTGAACTGGTTCCCAGTCTTCATATTTCTTAGTTTGCGCTTTGGTCGTCATATTTCTCAGTTTGATATTGGTGATTTCTCAAATTTGTTTTATTTTTCTTGGATCTAGAGAAATTTCTCACTCCGATTCATTGGATTGCTCCTGCTAATGATTGCAGTGATAGTTTTTTATTTGATTTGTAGGTTATATAGTGTAAAGACCCGTATTTTGAACCTGAGTTAGACTGACTCTGTGTGTGTATTCGGCTCGGCAATCGACGTCACCATTTATTTTGGATTTTTATCTAGATGTGATTGTGCGGACAGATTTTAATTTAGAGCCCATTTGGACCCTCGTGCGAAAGTTGTGCACCGACCTCGGTGTAGCCGCTCAACACCGGACTTGAGTTTTAAATTAGAAGTGTATAATACATAAGATGTGTGTGTGTGTTTTACTTTGTGAGCAATCCTATTATAAGAAGGAATTGCATTCTTGTATTATACTAGGTTTTGTTAAGAGAGGATAGTTACCCAACCGTGTGAAACTCCATCTTCTCTCTTCTTCAATCATCGTAGGAGATCGGTTTAGAAAACTTCCTTCTCTAGAACCCTCTTTGTTGAAAGCACTTAAACCTTAGAAAGAACTTGAATCAACCTTGGATTCGTAGTTGGCTATTGGGAGAGGTTGAGATCATTGGGGGCGTGTTGGAGTTGTCTCTGTGAACTCGTGGGATCGATCGCGCTTGAATCGCTGAGAAACCCGTCGGTTTCGTTCCGAAGCTCCATTCGCGTGACTCATTTCTAATCTAGGAATCCTTAGATTAAAGGTACGTTTTAATTAAACTTTTTGATTAAATCATTAGATTAGCCATGGGTTTTGCTTTGGGATGTATGGGTTTCGATTCGGGTGAAAACCAGCGAAATCGCGTCGCTGTAGCTCGCTCGAACGAGCTATTATCATTGCTCGAGCGAGGTATCACCGAACTCCGATATTGCCTTAGTATTTTAGTCATAACTTTTTATCCCGAACTCTGATTAAGACAATTCTTTTTGCGTTAGAAAGCTAATAGGAAAATCTACAACTTTCATGTTTTGACCAACTCATGAATCAATCATCTTGATGGTAAAAAAAATATGAGAATGTTACGTCAAATCGCTCGAGCGAGCTATTATCATCGCTCGAGCGAGGTATCACCGAACTCCGATATTGCCTTCGTATTTTAGTCATAACTTTTTATCCCGACCTCCGATTGAGGCGATTCTTTTTGCGTTGGAAAGCTAATAGAAAAATCTACAACTTTTATGTTTTGACTAATGCATGAATCAATCGTCTTGATGGTCAAACATATATGAGAATGATACGTCAAATTCTAAGATTGGCGCAACTTGCCTGTTTTGACTTGTTTTTGAGAAAACACTTAAATAGGTCTATATTATTAGTAATTAGAGTTTATCTTAATGCATGAACGTATATTATGATGTAGATTGAGGGCGAGAGGCCATCAATAGGACTTTGCTTGACTTCGCATTACTCCGAGTTTTGGTAGGAGAATCTCATCTTTACAGTATTTTATTTTAATTCGTATGGATATTTTGAATTAAAATCTTTAAACTTGCATATGCCATTGAAATCACATCTGTAAACTGAAATTGATATGAATGACTGAAAATCTAAATCTACCTGAATCCTGAAACCTGAATCTGCTTAAGCTATGAAAATCTGAAATCAAGAACCTGAACTATGTATAAGAGACTTGCATCTGATTTATATTAGTATCTGCATTTGTTTTATGATTGACCTGAACGACCCCTCAAAAATTCCTGAACAATTTTTTGGCACAAGTTTCCCTCATTACGTAGGGGCTTGTTGCATCCTGAAAAAGGGTTCATGAACGACGATAGTAGGTAGGGGTTCCCATTGGCTATATTCCTGCTCTCGAGATATAGTTTACTCGGGAGGTATTTTAAGTTGAGGATTAAGTCATGAATTACTGAACTTTGCATATAGAAGTTAGAGAAACTAAGACACTGAAACATCATTCTTGAAACTGTTTTCACACATTTAGAAATAAATCTTATATATGATTTCTGCACCTAAATTCAGTTTATTATCTGCTTATATGTTTGACAAGCTATATTCCGATATTTGTTTTGAAACCAGATTAGTTAAAGTAAAATGCCGTAGATGTCTTTCTTCTACTGAGCTTTGTTGGTTAGCTCACTCCGACTATACGTCAGTTAGAATCTTGGCGTGGTTATTGTGGTGGATCCTGACTACGTGCCTGAGGAAGAGTTTGAGGTTCCTCCTGAGGAGTTTTTCCCAGTATAGAACTTACTGATTTTCTTATTTGTGGTGAGAGTTAGACTTGAATTTGTGGGCCCATTTTAGTTGGATACCATAGTTTTATATTTGACGTTGATTTCTGTTATGAGCCATGTTTCGATGATGGTTGGCCATCATCGGTGGTTCTTTACTTTTAATTGCTTTCGCATTTATTTTAGCTATGGATATTTATTACGCTTTACTCTGATATGTGTCCTGTTTGTCCGACTTATCGTTTATTCGATAGGTTGGCGAACCGGCCTTTCCTATACCTGAGGGATTGGAAAAGTCGGGTCGTCACATATAGGGTAATTTTTTATTTTTTTATGATTTTATTGTTTTGCAGAAATTTTGTATTTGATTCACTAATTTGTCTTTGTAAAGTATGAATCAAATGATGATTTCGTCCAATCATGTATTAATATATTAGATTTTTACAGTTTTGTTAGAACCTTTTGACCAAAGCTCATAAGTTTAGTTTCATATGGATGTATTCTTATGTATGATTTGTTTTGGTTATATGTAGGTTTTCATTAGGTGAAGTCCTAGCAACCGATTTAGAGATCAATTTTATGATTCTAGTAAGTCCTCACCAAATTATCACCTAATAATCCCTTTGGTGTTTGAATTTTTCATTATTCAATTGAACAGAGGTTGTACAACAGCTAACAACTATTTGATAAAATGCTTTGAAGAGATTTGATTTTTCTTTTATCTACTTCCCTTATATTTTCAATATAATTTACCATTAGTAATTAGCTTGATAGATAATTATTGTAAATCTCTATCATATGATTGGTGTTTAAATGATCTTTTGGGATCTCTATCTATAGTTAGCTTTATAGATAACTATTGTGGGATCTCTATCTATAGTAAGCTTTATAGATAATTGTTGTGGGATCTCTAACATCTCTATCATATTATTGTGGTCTATCGTAATATTGCTATCACGGCAATAGAAACATGATTAAATGAACATGAATTTTCACGGAATGGTAATGGAAACTTGATTAAATGAAGAACTTGGTGTTTTTAGGCATACAATGGATGGTTGGTTAATTTAGAAGGAACGCAGAATAAATATTAAATAAGACACTAAAAATGAAAAGTTAGGCAATATAATTCGCGAATCCCAAGTTTTGAATTAGAGAACAAACAAAGGCTAATAATGTAGATGAAGAAGCCCATGTATGAAAAACGTGTAACACTAGGCATATCTCTCACAAATGAAATTTAGTATTAAGCCTTCTAGTACTAAAAATATGTGACCTGCACCCATTCCTCCATAGGTCGACTTTCCATGACCATTAGATCGTATAATATATGACATCATTTTATCCAATGATAAAATGAGCACTTTGTTACCAGGAATAGTCATCATTTCTTCATCAACCTTATCGCTGTCACGGCAATGGATGCTGGACAGTAAGGAAACAGTCTCATCACTTAATTCAGGGGACCTATTTTCACATCATATACAATAAATATTGCATAAATTTATGTAATATTTCCTATCTTACAAGTAATAGTATTTCTCATATTATAACAACATGTTTAGCAATTGAATATCTGGCGATCTGATGGTCATATTTTACGTGAGGGTTTTTAGAATACTGTTGTTGCTGCCACCTTATGATTATTAAAGAATTAAAACCAGCCAATTAAAAGGCAAAAATCACAGAGAAATGGAATCAAGGTGAGCAACCAGTCCTGCAAGATCCAGGGCTGTTGTAGCAAGTTTTAAAAGATAAGTAAGGGTATGTCCACAGGACAATGTGTTCTAAAGGATGGTAAATCTCCAGATCCAGAGTAGATCTGGCACTCTATCCTAATTTAAACTAAACTAAAGTAAGAAAGAGGAGAGGTTTTATGATTTTGTCACTTTAACTAGAGACTACAGAATAAAATGCTATTGATTCAGATCTAGCCCAACACAGAGAATAGAGGAGATATAGAAGAGATGAGAAATTTAAAAGGTGAAAATAACAGCTAGGGGTATTGATCTGTCACTGAAAATCAAAGGAATCAAAAGGCTTTGCATAGATCTGATTTGCTACAATCCTCTATCTAGTTACAAGCTCCCCATTTCTGGCAGATGTAAGGTATAAGGATCCAATCTCAACCAAAGAATTGAAGCAATCTTAAGGCTATGATCTGTCTACTTTAATGGTCACAGACCATCCTAGAGATTGTTCCACTTCAAGGATCTTGATTAGAACAGGAAAACCATTACAGATGCTACAGATGCCAGGCTACCAGCTCCCCATTTCTGGCTAGCATCCACAGGAGTATCCAATCTAGGAAAATTAAATACGAAAAAGTAAAATATAGATCATAATAACCTTTAAACTCTACAATTATATTGCAAGCTTACAATACTATTGCGCCCAGGTCAACAATCTGTGCAATATACAGTCTATTACAAGCCTCTGAATCTCTCAATTTATAGCTTAAGACCTCACCCTAACTACTGAGAAGAGTTTAGCCACTCATGATTGGCTAAAGAGAGAATGGGAGAAGAAGGAAGGAGGGAGAATTTGGAGGAAAAAATGGATCTCGCTCTAGGATCTGGTTCTCTCCAAGTCTGAATATTTGATTTGTATTTTCTTCAAACTTTTATGCTCTCCTCCTCTGTCCTCAGATCCGTTTAAGCCAATCAGAACTCAAGAGAATAATTCTGTTATTCTGGGTTGCTGATGTGGCTGATTTTTCTTCTAGAAGCTCTCTTCCCATTAGCTCTCAACTGGCGAGTACACGTGAAGTAGTTAGGGTTTCCATACGTGCCCAAATATGTATCAAAAATACCCCCAGGGATTGCTGAAATGCTTTGGAACTTGTGCACATAAATCTATAATTGACAGCTGCTGAAAGAGGACGCTAAGAAGTTACCAAAATGAGTGTCGAGAGGTTCAAGGGATCCTCTCGACAGGTTCTGAATCTGCATTATAATCACATCGACAGGTTGCATTGGCTTCCGACAGCTTTGCAGACTTCTCAACAGGATTGAAGTACTAGCCGACAGGTTTGGAATGACTCTCGATAGGTTTGAACACATCTCAACAAGTTGATGAAGATCCTGTTGATAGGATTGATGGCTCGTCGATATGATGAGAAGCTCATTTCACCGTTTTGTTCAGTTCTTCATTCATCCTGTCGACAAGTTATAATCAACCTGTCGATAAGTTATTCATTGTCCAGTGAAGAGCTCGACAAGTAGGCTCATTCATCGCGAGAATGAGCGCTGCTTCAGGTAACTCGTCGATAGGTTGTCTTGTACTGCCCGACAGGTTCAGTTGAACCTTGCGATAAGTATCTTGGAACTTCTCGAGTTCATCTGTAGCTTGGAGTATCCTCTCGATAGGTTCGTTTACACATGTTCAACCTCTCGACTGCTTCATTCCTTACCCTCAAGACTTCTCGACAAGTGCTGGGAAGCTCTCGATAGCTTCATGGAACCTCTCAGCTGCTTATTTTCAGTGCTTCCATAGCTGGCACACCTCTTGGGTGTGTTGTTCTTCCATTATTCAGCACTTAACGACCCCTCAGTAGGTTCAATCTTGATTTCTTACAGCTGGACTGGGTCTTTGGCCTTTCCAATTAGGTAGCACAGTGCTTCTTGGGCTCTTTTAAGTTGAAATCTGTATTAAGCTTGTAATTTATTGCTTAACTATAAAACATACTTAAAACACATTATTAGTTAGCTCAAGGGTTCAACAAAGGTCAGGTTAATAAGTGAAAAATTATATTTTTCATTACTTAACACACCCCCAAACCTAAGCTTTGCTAGTCCCTGAGTAAAGGAGAAAGTAAAAATAATTATCCTACAAAATTAAATGCCACTTTCGTAGGGAACACGGGTGCATTTGGTACATGCACCAAGCCTTTTAAACCCCTAGGTGATCCCTAGTGAAGGAGTGAAGTCTATTGAGGGTTTACAGTGAAGTTACCCACAAACTTCTCTAACAAAGTCAGTTAATAATAGTGCAACATGTTAAAATAAAATTCAAGCAATATAAAATTCATTCCACACCTTGTCTATTTAGTTTCAGAGAATTCTCAGTAAAAACATGACAGTTTAAAACTAAGATCTTGCTATAATCCTTCACAATCAATCAGCTTATGTTAAGGTATTTTGTATGAAAATTAATGCAAAGCCTACCTTCAAATTGAGAATCATGTTTTTGGATAGTACTCCTATCAATCTTAATTTCAGACCCAAAACTCACCAGGGCTATCTCTCTCAATAGAAATAGAAGGGTATATCAATTCACACAGCTCAAGAGTAGTTACAGCCCCTCAAATAGGACTGTAAGCATGAGCATAGGTATTGCTCTAATTTCTGAAATTTTCTAACTCTTTTCACCATAGATTAAACAAATTCTTATCTCCACATGACAACTTAATCAGTTTTAGATCAGTAAGGACTTTTTATTGGGTTGTAATGTGGCTTATGGGTGAAGTTGTATAAAGAATAAAAAGGGTGGAATTGGATTCAAAATTGAGAACTCAAAAAGGCAAGGAGGTGATTTGCACACCTTCTTCATTTAAGCATAGTTCCATCTACTTCTTGAATTTTCAGATTTGAAGTGATCAATTTCTAATCTTCTTTTCAATCTTTCAATGAAATGACTTCTCTTCTTATTCTTTTATTTTACTTTTTTGTTTTTCTTTTCTTTTTGTAGTCCCCCCTTTTTTTTTTCCTGCATTTTTTTTCTTTTTATAGGCTGGAATGCCACCATTGTTCTTCTGATACGCAATTGCCATCAAATGTGCTTTATTCTTCTTCCACTAGATGTTGAGCTAGTTCCACCTTCAACTTCTTCTCCTTTACCTTCTGAAATCTCAGAATGAGGGTCAGGCTGAATCAGGTCACTGAGATTTTGGGAAATTTTTTGGTTGTTATCAAAGAAAATTGAGACTTTTTTAAGGCTCAAAAGGTGTGTACCAAGGGCAGTTCAACGGGTAAGGATATTTTAAGCTCAAACTGTCCAAAGGATGGCCTTCATGTCCTCAATGTCTTGAATATTGTCAAGCTATTTCAATTCGGATTTGCCTAACTTCTAGTGAGTAGAGCTAGGTCCAATCAGTCCTTAGAGCAGAAAAAGTTGCCAAGACACTTCAAAATTTTTTTTCAAGCCCAAATCTCACTGGATATGGTCTTTCATTAGACTTCTGGGGTATATCCTCACAATTCCCTCTCATTTCAGGTTCACTAAGCATTCATTTATAAAAATTTCTGACATTTGCTTCATTAAGGTGTTAGAATTATAACATGTTCTAGTTTTAAAACGTTCTAATTTCCTCTCTTTGAAACAAAAATCAGGTGTGAAATTATTTCATTTCCTCAATTTTTGTTAAAAATTTTGATGCACTACCATTAACTATCCCATTGGCAGGCTGCCACACCCCTAAACCTATGAGGAGCAGTGTCCTCACTGCTTGGAAGATAGGGAAATGTGCAACAAGAAAGACATTGTTATGTAAGTTTAGTCTGTCAGAGGATGTGTTGATTTATTATGTGGTGTTAGAAGAAAATTACAATCAAAGTAAAACAGAGGATAAAAGTGATATGGTGAAAACAGTAATCCTAAAACATCCTAAGCTTCCATGATCCAAGGCTATTATAGCAAGTTTTGATAAGTAAGAGTTTGTCCCACAGAGAAATTGATCTAGAACCCAAAATGGGCTATAATAGTAGGCCTCCAGATCTTGCTACAGATATGACAATCCTAAAAAAAGGGAGTTGGGTGTCACGATTACACTAAATTAACCCTAACAAAAGAGAAATAAAGTGCAGCCCTATCCTAAAGAAAGGGTTAAAAAGGAGATGGTGATGGTATGCATCAAAATAAAATATAAACAATGATGGGAAGTAAGTAGGTTAAGCTAGAGTTAATGCAGTAATATAACTCATATTTAGACTGTCTCTGCAGTGGTCCTTGCTGAGATGCTATCAATAACCCCAACAAGGTAGAAGAATTCAATTTAACCCATGCCATTTGGAGTGCTCTTAGGGCTATACTCTGTCCACTCAAATAATCAAAGAGTACCCGATAGAGTCTGTCAAATTCCATTGATTAAACCAGAAATGCTAACCTAATCCAAAGGAGTGGACTGATCATTTTCCCAACCAATGGACTAGATCAGGCCATGAATATTATTACAGACACTATGTAATGCCAGTGCTATAAGCTCCCCAGATCTACGCATAGATCTGGCTGACATCCATAGGTATTCCAACCCATAAAGTCCTAAGTGTTTTGCCAAGGCCAACGGCTCAATGTGCTCACACAAAGGACCAGCAATGAATCAGCCTCAAGATGTAATTACTACAGAGAAATCAGATCTAACATCTGATATCGGTCAAGTAAAACAGAGGGGAGCCAGTTCTTGCACAAATCTCCTCACAAGGCTCTAGAAGCTCATGTGAAGAGGAGAAGAATCCTTCGCAGACATGTGGCTGGACACCACCTTATGGTTATACTCTGTCCACTCAAATGGTCATAGGGTATTCGATAGGTCTGTCCATACCACAAAGATCTGAGAAAGAACATGTAAACTGATGCTGCCACCATGGAGTCCCAGGGCTACGAGCTCTCCAGATCTAGCTATAGATCCGGCTTGCTATCCATGGGTCTATTAAACGAAGGGAAATCAGATGGTAAATAATAGATCTATTAGAAATTGAATGGCCTAGTCCCAAAGCATTGATCCTATAGACATCTAAGAAAACTATAAGATCTATAGATTTAATTAGTCATTAAAATAATAATCCATTGACAAAAGTAAAACTTACAATGAACTGTCTCAAGGCTGCAACCTGTACACAACTGGTCATCCAAAAGATCCCAATGTATACAAAGCCTATTACAAAATTAAAATAAAACTAAACCTAGATGCTTACAAAAGGATTAGCCAGCCAATGCTAGGCTAAGAGAGAAGAAAAATAAAAAAAGAGATGATCAAACCCTAACCCTAGCCTGCTAGAGCTCTCAGCCGACAGAGGATAAAGGAAAGATGAAAATACTAAACTCTAAGTACAGCTTATATACTCTGTCCATAAGGCCTTGGCTCAAAAGAGATTAACCCTAATTTTTTCAGCAGACGTGGCACTGTTACAGCCCTTGAATGCCTTGAGATGTGCACCTCAAAATCCATGCCTCAGGAAGTGTGCCCTAACTTTGAGAAATTCCCAAAAGGTCCTTGAGTTATTGAGAAGTGGAGAGCCCGAGCTTTGTGGGGCTGGCATCTGCATTAATTCACTCATGCAGTGGTAGAGCCTTTACAGAGGAGCATTTGGCTTAGGAGGATTGTTCACTCGTGCGGTAAATTCTCAGTTGATTGCGCAGTTGCATTATGCTGCAATGCTGTCGCAGAGGTGATTTGGAACGCTTGGATTTCTGGCACAGTAGAGCTTTAGAAGTTCTCTCTCGCTAGATACTCGCGCAAGTAGGCTCCTGCGCTCACGTAGTAACTGGTTAGGCTTCAGAGTGCGCGAAAGTTGCGCGAGGAAAATTCTGGGCGTCTCTCTCTTCTAGGGCTTCATGAGAACTCCGCGAGGTGACAAATTGTTCTTTATGCATATGGACTTGCTATGTTCTGCGCACAACTGCTTTAAGGCTCGATCTCCGCGAGCACAAATTCTGAGGGTTTTAAGATGCGAGATCTTTACAATTTCTTTACTACTCTCCTCTTGAGTGTGCGCCCTATCTGGATGAGGGCAGCTTTCACTATATCCTTAGCTCCGTGAGGGAGATCCTCAACTCTGCGAGATGATTCTTTTGATCCTCTAATGTATTGCACTTGTTGTTGCAGCATCCTCCATTCTCATCTAACTTCTTTCATCTGCTAGACTTTTGGTCAATGATAACCAGCAAATGAATCACCATGGTGAGCATACCAGGGTGTACCATTAGGCTTTGGCTCAGCTGTCATCTTTGCATGTTTTCTTTCTCTTCTTTGGACCAATAAGCAGGGATTTTGTATTTAGCTGCACAGTTTATTACTAACTACAAAACACACTTAACAAATAATTATTAGTGAGTTTCAAGGTTCAGGAAAGGCTAGGTTAAGGGGTGAAAAGTGATACTTTTTAGTGAATAATAGACATATATAGGGAAACAAGGACAGAAAAATAGTGCAACTTAAGAAAGAACAACAATATACACAAAAGAGGACAAGACTAAAGCAAAATTTCTATATTAACACCAAAATAAGCAAAATGTAAGGGAAAGTGGTCTACAAAAAGTGAGGTAAAAATATCCTATTACACAACTCTAATCATCTGACTCTTCTGCAACCTCAGGTGGATCTTTGAGTCCTTTACCTTTTGCTTCCTTCCTAGCAGCAGCAGTGGATTGGGACCCCTTGGAGGAAGGTTTTCTAGCTCTGGAGGTGGATTTCTTTGGAGGGGGTGGCTTAGGCTTGGAAGGGGGCTCCTTGAGTTTGATGCCAGGCTTGACTTTGCTTGGCTCCTATGGGGGAGGGGCTGTTGCCAAGGGAGGTGCATCAGGGTTCAATTCTTTGGAGAGAGCCTCAGCTAACTCCCTATCAATCTTCGTAGTTAAATCCTTCTGCATAACTGCAATAGTCAGCCCATACTCCTGCACTTTATCCTGTGTTACTCTCAGTTGTGCCTATAGGGCCTTTATCACATCCTCCTGCCCTCAGCTCTAGTCTTCTCCTCATTGTATTTCACCATAATTTCCTACCAACCCTTCTTTATCTCTTTCTTCTCCTGCTTGTAAGTCACTTGTAGGAATTTGATATGATCAAGCAGAGGCTGCCTCACAATGGTTCACAGGTCAGCCATGCCCCGAAGGACATCTCTCTTAATATAAGCATTGGCTTGCATGGCCTTGAGAAGAGGCAGGTAGGGAGGAGGGGAATTAAGGGAGGCAAGTAGGATGGATTGATCAGCAGGGGAAGTAGGGTCAGCCAGTTGTTGAGGGGTCAAGGAGGATGGCATGGGTGGGATGGAAGTAGAGGGAAAGGCAACCTCAGGGTCAGGGTCAGTTTCGGTGGAGGCAGTAGTAAAGGTAGGGAGAGGAACTGTAGGGATAGGTTCAGTTAATTGTAAGGGTTTGGGAGAAATGGAGGGAGTGGTGAGATGGATGGGTAAAGGGCTAGTAGGCTTTTGGGATGGTTGGGTTAAAATTTGTAAAGTGGAATTTATGGCTAGCACAGTGGAAGGAATAGAGGCTTGGTTTTGGAGGGTTGAGTTCATGGTATTGAGTGTAGCCTCAATCGATGATTGGGTTTGGTTATTGGCCATCACTTGGGATTGGAGGGAAAGTAAGTGGTTTAGGATTTGGGGTAAAGGATCAGGTGGGACAGGGGTTGTGGGTTGGAATGGTGGGATTGGTGGGGTAAATGAGTGGGTAGGTTGTGGAGTGGTAGGATGTGGAGAATCTAGTAAGGGAGTGTAGTCATGCCCAATATTCTCCATAATGGATTTTATCAATGATGAAAAACTCTCAGTGGTCAACTGGTCCTGGGTGTGTGGAGGTGAGATAGGAAAAGTGGAATCAAAATCAAAGGGAGCAGATGGAGGGGAAGAAGTGGCTGGCCCAGTTGATGAAGTTGGTAAAAGGAATGGATAGAGGAGTTGATGTGGTGATGGTGGAAAATGAGGCTAAGGTGCTGGGGGTAAGGAGGTTTGAATGGAAGGTAGGGAAACTGAGATGGAAGGCAAAGGAAATGAGGTGGGTGGTTGAGAGGCTGATGGGTTGGGGAAACTAGCGATATCAGCTGGAATGGAGGAAATGATTGCAGGTGCTGAGGGAATCAAAGGAGCAGCTGCAGAGCTGGCCACTTGAGGTGCCTCCCTTTCAGGATTCTCTAAAGATTTGCTTTTACTTTTCCCAATCATAGTCCTACTGGCAGACCAGGCCTTCTTCCCAAATACTTTAGGGGTCACCTTCTCCACTTCCTCCCCTTCCTTGAAAACAAATTCTTTCCTCTTGAGCAGGACAGTAATGAGCCTGCTGTAAGGGAGCCCTGGTAGGGCTTGGGCCCTCCTACACTTGTCATTTACATCCAGCATTGCTTCAAAGACTAGTCAGACATCATTCAAAAACCGGCCTTTAGAGAAGGCATATAGGGCATTCGCTATTGGCACTCTCCTCTCTTGCTGATGCCTACTCACATAGATATTCTTCCTCAAAATTGCATCAAAGAAGAGCATGCTAGGGTGTAAATCTCATCTCATGATTGAGTCTCCAGACCCCACAATGCCTTGAGTGAGGTGCATGGCCATTGCTTTGAAGAGATGTTCTCAGGTGCAGCTAGGTCATAAACTAGATCAAAAATAAAAGGGACCCCTAATGCTATTCCTATATCTCTGTAATCCACCACCATCTCCATATGATCAATTAAAATTATAAGGCAGGGCTCAATTGAATCTGGCTAGGTTTATTTCCTGAGATTCTGATGCCACAACTTAACCAGCCTTAGGTAAGACTTTTCATTCAATGGGCTCAACATGAGTGTCATGCCTGCCTTCACCAGATAATTCAAAGTATCCTGACACTCCCCTAGCTTAGAGAAATAGGGGGTGTCAACAATAGTCTCTGGTATCAGATCTAATTTATCAACAAATTCATTGGGTGTGGATCTGAGCGAAGGGGCTTCAGGCACCAATTCAGGGTTAGATTCAGCCTCAGGAATTTCAGGCTCAAGGATAGGTTGTGTCTCAGGGGCCTCCTCCACAATGTCTGTACTGATTTGGGTCTTCTTAGATTTCTTGGATTTCTTAGATTTCACAGTTTTCTTAGCTTCATCCATAACAAGCTTCCTTTTGGCAGGTGGTGTTTCCTTAGGTTTTGTGGTTTGCTTACTAGACTTCCTAGTGGCTTTGGTGGCAGATTTAGAAGGCACCTTGAAAAGGTTAGCCAATGTGTCCTCTTGACCAGCCATTACATAATATCAATCACCACTAATGCAATAGTAATTACCATAAAAACTTCTTGAATTCTCAAACAATTCAAACAAAGTAAAGATTGAAATGCCAAGCTTGGAAATCACAGAGAGGAGCTGAAAAGAAGCTTACCAACAGAAACATAGGGTTTCACAAATCTTAAAAAGCAAACCACCAAACCAGCTCAAACCAGGTGCGAAGTGTAGTTTTTGATGGATTGAAGCAAATGGGAAAAGGGCCAAGAAGTTGTTGTAACAGTCAGTGAGATAGAGAGGGAAAATGCAAAATGGAAAAAATCGCTAGAGCAAACTTAAAGCGCAAAGAGAAGCTGTCGAATGGCAAAAATGGAGTTGTCATTATGTTTAAAGCAGTGGAAAACGATTCTCGATAGGATTGGAGCAAGTCGTTGACAGGTTGATGCAACTTGTCGACATGTGCAAAGTGATAGATCCTCACGAGAGGTCCACACAATCCTGTCGAAGAGTTCCAAAAATACAGAAGCCATCTTTTCGAGAGGTTCATAAAACCTCCCGACAGGTTCTTTGAAATCAATAAGCAATCCTCTCGACAAGTTCTAGACTCCAGAGAAATTACTTCGAGAGGTTCTCAGAACCTCTCAATAGGTACTCTGAACCTGTCGAGAACTCAACTAAAAATCTTCATAACCTGTCGGAACGCTCCTGGATCCTATCGACAAAAATTTTTACACCTTCCACACTTGTCGAGAAGTAATTCACACTTCTCAACAGCTTCTAGATCTTGTCGAAAAGCATACTGGAAATTCTCAGAACCTGTCGACATGTTCCTAAAACCTATCGAGAAGTAATTTTCCATACAGATTTGTAATTCATTCCCAGTTCATTTGTCAACAGATCTAACACTCCAACTAAGGTTACTTCACCAATTTTGACTTATTTTCTTACTTGGGGGTACTAACCTGCGTGGAAAATTTATATACAGTGGAACAAAGAACTGAAACAAAAATAAAAAACATTAGAAAAAATAAATAACTAAGGACATAATTTATTGTACATAGTGTACATTTGTTGGAACTTAATCATGTCATGGAGGTTCATGATAGCGAATGGTTGATACAGGCTCCACCACATTCTCAAAAATATCACCAATATCGCCACAAAGATCATTATAATGCAGCAACTTAGGCAAAGCCTCTTTCACAAGCTCATCAACAACATCAATTCAAAAACAATCCTCATCATTCAAGTGAGGCCGAGTTGCTGCCTTGTAAACATTCAATTTAACCTTCATGTTGCCAAAGGACACCTCGATTTCTCCTGATCTACACTAAATACAAGCATTGGCAGTGACCAAGAAGGGTTTGCCCAAAATTATAGGAATAGAGGTGGTGCACTTGCTTGGCTCTATGTCAAGAACCAGAAAATCTACTGGGTAAAAGAATTTGTCAACTCCAACTAACTCATCTTCTATTATTCCCACAGGCTTCCTTTTAGATCTGTCTGCTAGCTATAGCACCACATGTGTGGGCTTCAATTCTCTCAGGCCTAACTTGTCATAAACAGAATATGAAAGTAGGTTTACACTAGCTCCCAGATCTAATAGGGCTTTCTTAATGGTATGATCCCCGATGATGCAGAGGATTGTGGGAACTCCAGGGTACAGCTTGGTTGAGGTTACAATAGACAACACTTGGCTCATTTTCTCAGCACAAAAAAACTTCTTGTATAAGCGTATCCTAGACTGTCTTTTATGGGTGCACAATTCTTTTAAAAACTTTGCATAGGTTGAAACTTGCTTGATGGCATCAAGTAAAGGCAGGTTGATCTTTACTTGTTTAAAAGTCTCCATCATCTCCACAACCTTAGCATTCCGCTTGTCAAAAGGAGAAGCAACTTTCATTATATTAGGAAATGGCAAATGGGAAACTGTCCTCCCATTTGCAGCCTTAGCAAGTTCATCAAATTTTTTTATATTTTTGCTTCAATTTTCTGTTGGGGAACATCACCCCTTTATTTTTTAAATACTTCCCTTGTTGCATATTTTCATTAGTTGTTTCTTTCTTTTCTGCACTTGACTCATCAGGCTCATTACCAACTTGGTTATCCACCAGCTTCCTACTCCTCAAGGTGGTGACAGATTTGACTCCTTCATGAGAAGAAGTCTCACTAACCATGTATTGCCCCTTTGATTTGTTCATGGGCTGACTAGGCAGTCTCCCCTCTTCTCTCCTAGCCAAAGAATTAGATAGCTGACTAAGGTGGTCCTCTATCTTCTTGATGCTTTGACTGTGGGAGTTAATAGTTTGAGATAGAGAGCCTAAATTCTGTAGTGAAGCCAGAACTTACTCTTCAAATGAGAGGGACCTAGGGGGTGCTGGGGTTGGTGCACTTTGAAGCACAGGTTGAACCATTCGCTCAGCCATAGGCTGAGCCAAAGGCTGTTGGTATTGGGACCTTGGAAAATAATTCTACAGGTATGGCTAGGCATTCGGATAAAGTATGGATTGCTGTGGCTGCTGCTGCTGGTTTTGAAAGTTGTCTTATCTCCACCTCAAGTTAGGGTGGTTTCTCTACTAATAACCAGAAGTAGGCTATTGTCCATAAGACTGAGCAGCATTTACATGCTCCATCATAAGATTTGGAAATTGGACAGCTGAAGGACATTCCTCAAGGGAGTGAGTGGGGGACTGGTATATGACACATGCCTCCTCCACTTTGGTAACCATTGGAGATTGCCTTGCTCCCATCATTTTCTCTAACTATTGGGTCAAACTGTCCACTTTCCTCTCAAACTCATTATGTCCACTCACCTCATACATCTTTCCTCTGGTAGTATTTTCTTTCACCAACCCAGGGGTCTCAAAATCTCTTGCCCAGGTTTCCCTTTGCATAGAGTTTTCACTGATGATATCAAATAACTCCCAAGCCTCACCTGCAACCTTGTGGAGGTATGTACCACCACAAGAAGCATCAACCATAACCCTGCTTTTAGGATCGATTCCTTGATAGAAATTTTGGACAAGTTGCCATTCAGGAATCTGATGATGGGGACATTGCTTAAGGAGTTCTTTATATCTCTCCCAGACTTGATGAAAATCTTCAGTTGGGGCTTGAGCAAAAGAGATAATTCTCTTCCTCAACTGACTTGTTTTAGATATGGGAAAAAACTTGGTTAAAAACTGACATTGAAGATTATTTCAGGACTAAATACTGTTGGTTGGGAGCATTGACAATCAAGTTCTGCCTCTATCCTTTAGTGAAAAAGGAAAGAGTCTCAACCTAGTTGCTTCCTCCCCAAACCTACAATATTGAAGGTAGTACACAATCCTAAAAATTCATCAATATGCTTATATGAGTCTTCTTTGCTCAAGCCATGGTATGAGGGTAACATCTGGATGATGGAAGACTTGATCGCATAGCTTCCTTGAACAGCAGGGAATTGAATGCAGAAGGAGAAATTGTAAACCCCTGGTGTATTGAATTTCTTTAATGTTCTAGGTTCTTCACCTATTATAGAATTATCAGCCACAGAAGTATGTACAGGATGCTCAGGTCTGAGAAGTCTTTCAACTTCAAGATCTAAGGGAGCAATCTCAGGATTAAGAGTTCTCCTCCCAATCATACACACCACAGAAGCCAAATACAAAGTAGAAAATCACAGCACAAAAATCAGTAAAATAATCACAGGACAGACAACTATAAAACTGCAGATCTACTCAACTACAGATCTAAGAATATAAATAGAGTTAAGAGATGCAAACTTAAGCAATGCTTGTTCTTCCAAGTGATACAGAGCTCCTCTTAGCTCCACAAATCCAGATCTGAAATAGAGTAAAACTACATAAAGACTAAAGCATCAATTAATCAAACACTTAACAGTTAATGAAAAATGTAAATCTAAAAAAATGAGAAAACTTAGATCTACCACTTTTAAAAATATAGATCCCCGGCAGCGGCGCCAAAAACTTATTGTTGCTGCCACCTTGTGATTATTAAAGAATTAAAATCAACCAATTAAAAGGTAAAAATCATAGAGAAATGGAATCAAGGTGAGCAACTAGTCCTGCAAGATTCAGGGCTGTTGTAGCAAGTTTTAAAAGGTAAGTAAAGGTATGTCCGCAAGAAAATGTATTAAAGGATGGTAAATCTCCAGATCCAGAGTAGATCTGACACTCTATCCTAATTTAAACTAAACTAAAGCAGGAAAGAGGAGAGGCTTTATGGTTTTGTCACTTTAACTAGAGACTACAGAATTAAATGCTATTGATCCAGATCTAGTCCAATATAGAGAATAGAGGAGATATAGAAGAGATGAGAAATTCAAAAGGTCAGAACAGCAGCTAGGGGTATTGGTCTCTCACTAAAAATTAAAGGAATTAAAAGGCCTTGCATAGATCTGATTTACTACAATCCTCCATCTGGCTATAAGCTCCCCATTTCTGATAGATGCAAGGTATAAGGATCCAATCTCAATAAGAGAATTGAAGCAATCCTGAGGCTTTGATCTGTCCAATTTAATGGTCACAGACCATCCTAGAGATTGTTCCAATTCAAGGATCTTGATTAGAACAGGAAAACCATTACAGATACTACAGATGTGAGGCTACCAGCTCCCTGTTTCTGGCTGACATCCACAGGAGTATCCAATCCAGAGAAATCAAATACGAAAAAATAAAATATAGATAAGAATAGCCTTTAAACTCCATAATTATATTGTAAGCTTACAATACTATTGTACTCAGATCTGCAATCTGTGCAATATACAGTCTATTACAAGCCTCTTAATCTCTCAATTTATAGTTTAAGACCTCATCCTAACTACTGAGAAGAGTTTAGCCATTCATGTTTGGCTAAAGAGAGAATGGGAGAAAGAAGATGGAGGGAGAATTTGGATGGAAAAATGGATCTCGCTTTAGGCTCTGGTTCTCTCCAAGTTTGGATGTTTGGTTTATATTTTCTTCAAGCTTTTATACTCTCCTCCTCTGTCCTCAGATCCATATCAGCTAATCAGAGCTCAAGAGAATAATTATGTTATTCTGGGCTGTTGATGTGGCTGATTTCTCTTCTAGAAGCTCTCTTCCCATTGGCTCTCAATTGGCGAGTACACGTGAAGAAGTTAGGGTTTTCATGCGTGCCCAAATATGTACCAAAAATATCCTCAGGGATCGCTGAAATGCTTTGGAACTCGTGCATAGAAATCTAGAATTGGTAGCTACTGAAGGAGGACGTTGAGAAGTTGCCAAAACGAGTGTCGAGAGGTTCAGGGGATCCTCTAGACAGGTTCTGAATCTGCATTATAATCACATCAACAGATTGCATTGGCTTTCGACAACTTTACAGACTTCTCGACAGGATTGAAGTACTAGTCAACAGGTTTGGAATGGCTCTCGATAGGTTTGAACACATCTCGATAGGTTGATGACGATCCTCTCGAGAGCTTGGGATAACATCTCGAGATGTTGATTTGAACTTGTCGATAGGACTGATGTCTCGTCGACAGGATGAGAAGCTCATTTCACCGTTCAGTTCAGTTCTTCATTCATCCTGTCGACAGATTATAATCAACCTGTCGATAAGTTATACATTGTCCAGTGAAGTGCTCGACAAGTAGGCTCATTCCTCGTGAGAATGAGCACTGCTTCAGGTAAGTCGTCGACAGGTTGTCTTGTATTGCTCGACAGGTTCAGTTGAACCTCGCGATAAGTATCTTAGAACTTCTCGACTTCATCTGTACCTTTGAGTATCCTCTCGATAGGTTCGTTTACACATGTTCAACCTCTCGACTGCTTCATTCCTTGCCCTCAGGACTTCTCGACAAGTGCCTAGGAAGCTCTCGATAGCTTCATGGAACCTCTCGGTTGCTTATTTTTAGTGCTTCCACAGCTGGCACACCTCTTGGGTGTGTTGTTCTTCCATTGTTCAGCACTTAACAACCGCTCAGGAGGTTCAATCTTTATTTCTTACAGCTAGACTTGGTCTCTGGCCTTTCCAATTAGGTAGCATGGTGCTTCTTGGGCTCTTTTAAGTGAAAATCTGTATTAAGCTTGCAATTTATTACTTAACTACAAAACATACTTAAAACACATTATTAGTTAGCTTAAGGGTTCAACAAAGGTCAGGTTAAGAAGTGAAAAATGGTATTTTTCATTACTTAAATACGCGACAAGAAATTTGGGCATTTTAATACCATTCTTCCACATAATGGATAAGAGTTTAATTCAAAAGTATAGGTATACCCCTAATTTATGTCGAAATCTATTCAATATGAGAAGTTCCAAGGTTCAATGCTATGATTAGTTAAGCAAACTTTTTTTTCGTAAGGATGAATAGGCTTTCTAAAGAGTACATTGAAGGGGTCAAAGGATTCATCAATTTAGTAGTAGCTCATGATCTATGATTAATGGGATGTTGAAATTTCCTTGCATTAAATGCTACAATGCACACAATCATGATACAGTGACAATAAACAATCATTTGATATGCAATGGATTCATAAAAAATTATACAAAATAGATTTTTCATGGCAAGGATATACTTCAAGAAAGTTCTACAAAGAATAATATGATAGATAGTGAAACTGATGACCATGACACGAGTGACGACATGATGGATATGTTGCATGATGCTTTTGGAGTTCAAGTCCCAAACGAAGATTCAGAAAGTTTGGTGCAGGAAGAGAATTATTTACCAAATGCTAGTGTTGCTATATTTTATAAATTGGTACATGATGTGGGGCAAGATTTGTATCTAGGATGTAAAACTTGTTGTGGTATTCTAGTGTGTTGATTTATTGTGTGATGATAAAGACAAAATAAAATCAAATTAAAATAGAAATGGATTTAGCACATCTAAAATATCCTAGACCTGCAAGATACAGGGTCCATTTGTAACAATTTTTAATAAGTAAGAATTTATCCTACAAGGAGTAGTGATCTAAACCTAGAAGGTGTATAGTAGACCTCTAGATCTGGCTACAGATCTGGCAATTCTAAGAAGAAAGAGAGCTTTTCGGGTGTCACTAGATCTAATTAATCTATAAAATAGAAATATAAAACTAAGTCTAAAAGATGGAGGAAGATGCATAGTAAAATGAGAGATCAAATGGTGAGAAATAGGCAGTCAGGGACTGGTTCTCATTGCAAATCAATTGGATCAAAGGAAAAGTATAGACTGATTTGCTACAATCTTTCATCTAGCTACAAGCTGAAATGCAAGGTATAAGAATCTAATCTCCACCAATGAATCAAAGCAATCCTAAGGTTATGATCTGTCCCTTCTACTGAACACAGATTATCCCAGAGATTGTCCCAATTCAATGATCTCAATTGGAACAGGTTAATCATTGCAGATGCTGTGGGTGCCAGGCTACAAGCTCCCCATTTTTGGCTGGCATCCACAGGACTATCTAATTAAGGGAAATCAAATATGAAAAAGTGAAATGTAGATCAGAATCACGTTTAAAACTAACAATTACTGTAATAACATCTTACAGCCTATTGAGCTCAGATCTGCAATCATGTGCAACATCCAATTTATTCACAAAGCTTCAAACTCTTGATTTACAATTGAAAACCAGATATGAACTACTACTTAGATCTAATCCAATAGGCTGGATTAGGGAGAGTAGGGGGGAAGCGAAAAAGAAAAAATAAAACCTAAAACTAAACCTAAATGAGCTAAAGAGAACAAAAGTTATTCTATGGATTCCTTACTGAGAAATTACAGCAGCAAGGAGTTTTATTTATACAAGTGCAGTGATCCAAGTGCTTTGAATTGCAGCCAATTAGAGGAGAGAATTTCATGCTAATCCATCTGCTTAGCGTTTCAACCAATCAGAGAGTAGAGATGGATTTGGTTTTGTTGTGCTCAGTAGAAGCTTTCAGCCAAATATTTCTCCCAAAAATAGTTTGCATATGTGGGCAGTTGTCCCTGCTGTGGAGTTTCGAAATTGCCCCTGCCAATCAATAATATTTACCTAAAGAAATATAACTCTAGTTGCATTATTCATTTAATTTCTGCAAATCTATTGCCCATGTGCAGACCTTTCTTTTATGCTTTGGAGTTCCCAAATTATCCCTGCCATCCTTTTGATATTTTGTCAATGAAACCCTAAAACTATTAGCTGCAGCCCCTATCAAAACATCCTTTCTCTTCTTAGATTGGTGGGCCCGAGTTGGATTGGCTTGAGGGAATTCTATGTATCCTCGAGTAAAAGGTGGTTGAAGTGGAGCTACTGTCATTTGAGAAGATGACAACCCAACTCGAGAGGATGGCAGTATGGTGCTGAAGAAGGTATAGAGGTTTGCTGATCGAGAGGGTTGAGTATAGGGCTGCAACAAGGTGTCAATAGGATTGGGAATGGAGCCGCAATTCGAGAGGTGTTGTAGCTGCTAAAACTACGTGTTGATAGGTATAAAGCTGAAGCTTGCTTGTCGGTAGGTTGAAGCTGCATGTACAAATGGCTGTCGACAGGTTGAAGACCCCTTGAATTCAGATTTGCTTGAGGATTTGCTGGTGCAACTCGATAGGATCACAACTTGGGGGCTTTGCTATTCAAGAGGATCAATGGGAGCTGGAAATGCTGGTCAACAAGTTATTGGGATCCAAAGGGTCGACAAGATGTACACTACGTGAAAAAGTAAAAAAAACCACTGCCTTAAACAGTGGTTTTTTTTTTAAAACCACTGTCCTAAACAGTTGTAAAAAAAGGAGTGGTTTTTTTTACCACTATACAAGACAGTGGTTTATGAAACCACTGTCTTGTATAGTGGTAAAAAAAAACCACTCCTTTTTTTACAACTATTTAGGGCAGTGATTTTTTTATGAAAATTTAAATATATATATATATATATATATATATATATATATATATATATATATATATATATATATATATATATATATTTAAAAAAAAAAAATTACGTCGACAATTTTTTATGCAAATTTTTTTACAATAATATTTTTTTTTAATGCAAATTATTTTATGCTTTTTGTAATACTTTTTTTTAATGCAATTTTTTAATACTTTTTTTTAATGCTTTAAAAAAATTATATAAAGAAAAAAAGCTATTAATCTCATATTTAAACACATCCATTCAACTCAAATGCAAATCATTCAATGCCATTAATAAGTAAAATAGATGCCCAATTCTTTTATTTAAACAAAATATTGCATCTCAACCTATGATCCAACCTTTCAAATCAACTAAATATTTTAAAAATTACATGCTCAACCCTTTTATTCAAACAAAAAAAAAAAAAAAAAGAAAGAGAGTGAATAATCTAAAGACCCCATGATCTATTTTCATAATTAAAAAAATATATATATATGCTTCGCCTCTCCTGCCAAGTATCCCTGTCCCCTAGTGATCCGTTTGAGATGAGCTTCAAATCGAAAAGCCTCGCCTGAAATCAAAAGGAGAACGTAATTAAATATTTATGATATTAAGCAATTAAATTGAGATATTGATGATATTAAGCAATTAAACTGATAATACTCCAAGCACATAACAAATTTCAAACACATACTTCACATAAGGACAGAAGAGCCATAGAATCAGTCTTACTTTTGCGATACAATTGAAATCCCCACAAACAGTTCGATCCAGGAGCACTCGAACTTGCTCACATGGTTATTATTGTAATTAAATTGTCTGATATAACTAAATTATATGAAGGCATTTTATGCAATTGGAGTAAAACAATAGGTTAGAAATTAGATACAACCAAACAATTTCCTTTTATGGGTATGTTGGACTTGCACCCCCTAGAACAAATGAACAAGTAATATGATTTACTTATTTATTTGTGAAATTATGCTAGGTTTTTAACAAAATAAAATGGTTAGCATTGAGGTAGAAAGAACAAATGAATAAGTAATATGATTTTTGTTAATACTAGTTGTGATTATTATAAAGCATTTATCAAACTAGGTTATCGAAAATAACTCTATAATATTCTAACCAAACACACCACCATCTCTGGTAAAAAGTTACAATTTAGAACAATTCGGCAAATCATAATATAGTGGTAATAATAATAATAATAATATTTAAAATGTTGATTTTGAAGAGCCAGCCTGCTTAGACGGATGGAATTTGTGCTAGGGACATGGCAGCTCCGTAGTGGTGGGGAAAAGCGGCATACCCAAAAAAATTGAAAGGGAGAACATATAAAAAGGGAGAAATTGAATCCACATACCCAAAAAATTTACGATGAATTCTCAAAGAAAGTGATCTGCCATTAAGAGCTGTGGTTTCTCTGTATCTTCTTTGATTTCCACAGATACTTCATCTTTGATTTCTTGTATTCTTTTATCCCATATGCCATCTATCAACTTCCAGGTCTGGTCACTGATAATTTGGGTCTGCAGATGCAGATAAAAGCAATGGCATAGATTGAGAAAAAAATATCAGATGATCTAGGAATAATAAAAGATTAAATTATATTTTCTATTTACCTCCATAGGCCGTAGTGCACCAAATGTCGAAAATCTCACATTGCCTGGTGCAAATGTAACCCTCCCAGGAAGAGAAATCCCACGAATTCCCCATCGCCTAGCGTAGATGAGTGCTCCATGAATTCCCCATCGCCCAGTTTCCTCTTCGTCACTGACTTCAGATTTTGACCTATCAGACTCCTCGTCAGCCTCATCAGCCAGACTTTCCTGTAGGGGAAAATGAAACACTTTAAAACCCAGCTGAGGGATCTATGCTTTGTATGCTAGCAAGGCTGGTTTATGTGATAACCTGTTGCTTGTTATATGCAACAATGAGTTTTTCATACTCTGTCTTCCTCTTTGCAGCTTTCGCTTCCAAGGGTGCTTTCTCCTGTCAGACCCAACAGAAATAGTGAAATTCTTATTTGGCGAGAGTGATGAAAAACTTAACAGACATAGTGAAAATTATAGAAGAAAAGTAATCTATCTCTTAGTTTACTAAATTAATGGAATAATTCCAATTATATTGCTTTTCAACTTGCCCATTCCCAATGACAGTTCTACTAAGATCTCTAACAAAATCAAGTCAATTATGAATCTCCCTTACTTGAGCTAAACCAGATTAATTTTAGTATATGATCAATGCAAAAAGAAACTTAAATTCACTCATCAAGGTGCATGGCTAAATAGAGTAGTGACAGTAGTCTACTCTAATATGGACAAGATACATCTTCTAAACTTAAAAGTTGATCATACACGATATACAGCAGCCACATGGGTCCAACACTAACTTTGCAAAACTACTAAAGAAGGAAGCACCAAAAAAAAAGAAAAAGAAAATCAAATATCAATGTTTTTATGCTAGTTATTTTCCTTTGCTTTAATACATGCTGAATGTTTCTATTTATACAACGAAAACTTACATCATCAGACATTGACTTCCACTTCTCTCCCCCAGCTTTTCCAACCTTCAACATCAGGATCCAATTGACCCATCTTTTGCTGCTTTTATCTGCTTTGATAGCAGCTTTGCGCTTCCCAACCTTTCTGAAAAGGAGAAGCATAGATGGTTCATCATAAAAAGTAATCAGCTGAAATTTTAAATTCCATTGCCTCATCTTAATTTGCAACCAATTCGAACAGTTTCACTATATTGTGAAACTAAACAATTAATTAAACATTCTACAAATTTCAAGAACTAATGTTGGAGCTCAAAACTGATCGTCCAAATCAAAACTGATCAATCATGAATTGATCAGTGTAAGATCACTAGATTAGATATGCGGGTAACATTAAAAATAGAAATACAAATGAAGACCTCCTTACTTTCTGTGGAGTCCTCCTAGAGAAGGATATTCTCAGGCTTCCACAGCTAGCAAGCACATTTTGTAGCGAAACTGCTAATTGCTTGGCAAGGTCCGCACCATATTGACAGTGTCCTGTGAAAATGTATAATTAAGTAACCTTGCAAAATAAATAAGGCCAGGAGAAACTCTGCTTGAGTAGTAGTGAAGTGAAAATATTGAATCAAGAAACTGGAATAGCATTCTCTTCATATCCAAAGCAACACTTTGTGTGTTATCATGCTCAGATTTATCCAAGTTTCTTGGAAAAAAATGGGTTATCAAATGAAACAAAATTCCAAATAGAAAAAATGGCATGTGCCTCTTTGTTTTGGCCATGCTCCATACAAAATATGATAAATAATAGACAGATATACCTGATAATTACCCATTACATGCAGAAGCATAAAACAAAATCCACAATAGACATTGTGAATCAATTTAATTCCATTTTGATTCTTATTCTCTAAATAATGACTTCCACATACAAGGTGTCAGATCTTCAGTTCACCAAGTGAAACCATAAGCCCATAAGTGGACTAAAAGCAATGTTGTCATGAGAAAAGGCATGCATAGAATCTTTAATTAAGTCATACTTCCCTCCATAAAGGGGAAGTGACTTTAACATTTAATTTTTCATAACCGTAAACTCTTGAGAAACATGACAATCTTTTGGAGAATTCCTATATCTGTATTTCTTTTTTGGAATTGCTAAAGTTCTCATTGTATATTTTTCACATAAAAGGTATCAGTTAAATGCATTGAACAAACTTGAAGTGGGAGAGACCAATTTACCCCAAGAACATATCACCATACATATGTAAGTTCTATCAAATATTCACGTGCATAATGATACCATTTACACAAAAAATTTAGTACTATATACATGTGTACTAAATATATAAACCCAAAACCTTGAATACAAGTAGAAGGTATATGCGCACACCTTGGAAGCAAGTGGAAGGAAAATATTCAAACGAGGACTGAAAGCTAATGCCACTTTCCATGCTTGTTATACAAAAGTTTTACAGTTTCAGGGGCCAATGAAACATGGGGTCAGAGGTTTTAATATGTATGGGGAGCACTCATTATCCTTAAACTCTTGGAGTGATCTGAAGGAAATGCTTACCTCTCTTAAAACCCTATAGAGACAATTTGATATAGTTTGAATAGTGTCTCAGACCATTGGGTTCGAGGTCATTCGGGAGAAATTTTAGTTGGATGGAACAACAAAGTTGAATCACATCATTAATGTTTAAAAATCTAAATCAGACCCGGATGTTGACCCTTTCAAGTTGAGTCACCCGGTCATGACTCGGCCTTGTCAGGAACATTGTGACATACCCAAATTAAATAAGGAGAGAACTTACCTCGTGCTTTACTTTTTAACCTATATAGTTATATATAGTTATTATATCATAATACTTAAAAGCAATAAAAGTCAGTAATAGTTTATATATTAATTGTAGTCAGCAGTTTATTACTCTAACTTTATTGGTCAAACCTATATATCTATGCTACACTACTTTAGCCTTTATTATGTAACTTTTGTTATAATAATTTGAAAAGTCAAACATTAATCATACAGTATGCACATACCACAAGTATTGTCTTGACACAACATATTTGATTCATAGTCATTCAGAATATTGGCCACGTTAAATCTGCAATACATATGGTCTGTTGTCAAGCTGTGCCTAGGCCCTGGCTAGGGAGGGTGGTCACCTAGGTATAGCCCCCCGTTAAGCTTTGCTCACCTTGGGAATCATAAATATAGACCTGCAACATTTTGATGAGTGTATGTTGTAGGCCTACTAGAGCCATCACAATGGTAATCAATGTGACGACAAATACAGCTCCCAAGCTTTACAAATCGTTCACTTTCTTCTTTTTAGAAAGAAATAATTACGTCTCTCATCAAATATTATCCCTAAATTCTAGGATATATATACATGGGTAAAAGTGAAATTATAAACCACTGGCCTTAAACTACGTGATTGAGAGTATCACCACTTAAATAGAGGCCCAATCTTTTAAGAACCGTACTTTCCAACATTTTATAGATCAGCTGACGTAAAGTTGGAAAAAATCACTACTTTGATACTTTTCCTTAAAAACAATTTCAATTGTATAAAATTAACTATAGATTTGATTATCATCAATCTATTTGGGGTCGGCACTATTGATCAATAGATGCCCTTAACACCCCAGAACCCTAAAAATATTATGTTTTAACAATTTTGACATGCTTGTTTTAAAAATATTATGTTAGTTATTACATTAGTATTTCAACCTACAATTTTAGATGATTATATTTCGAATGAGTATATAAGCGTATGTTTATCATGTTTTATATTTTCCTTGCTTGTTATCTTTTATTATTGATTTAAGTAGTCTAGTATAACAAGCCAAAAAAATTGCAACATTATCAAGCCTCACCGCCTAGGCCCCCCTAGCTCTAGAGGAGTTGGGCCCTGCTTAGTACTTTTAACAACTTTGGAGGCTGGTCATTCTGAGTTGTCATAGTTTGAAGCTTAACTGAGACTCCACTGGACTAGCCTTAATTCTTAAAAGAGATGAGTAAACTCAACCAAGTTGAGTTGTAATTCTAGCCCTTACATGTTACTAATACTCCATCTAAGTATATATGCTTCTTATTACTTTTCCAACTTGGTAATTTTCTATACTAGTTAGAAATTTTCTTCAGAATGCATAGACTGTTTAAGGTAAAAGTGATCCAAGATAAGGTGTTAAGGAAGTCTGGCAATCGCATGCCTCTACAATAAGTAAGAAGGAAACAAATTTTCTCCAGCATACATAATTTATCAAGGCTGGTGTTACTATCACACTGCCTTACATTACACCCACCTCCTCCTACTGTAATTCAAAATTTGAAGATTAAAATGCAAATCAAGATCTCAAATCACCAGACGAAATGGATCTAGTTTTTGAATTAAAAATTATGAAATTACAGATACATCAATTTTCAATTAAAAATGCTAGAACATTATAGATAGAATAGAAAAAATGCAAACGAGAACTAAAGACCAAAAAAAAACCTAGAGAAGGCCGATCACAAATCCAATACGTGAAAAGTTAGCAAAACTCACCGATGGTTGGAATGGTAGTGACGAGTTCCCTGCAACTGCTAGTTTCTTCCCCATTGACAAGTGCCCAACAGGTACCATTTGCATTCACAACCAACCTACAACATTAAACCAAATGGAAAGAACAATCGCACCCAATCAAAGTACCTTTTGTGGCAGGAGACATAAAGAAAGATGTTACAAGCATGATTTTAAATATCGACCTATATGTATCGGGTTGGGCCCCATTCGATATGATATACACCTTGATTTGATATGGGTCTAATATCAGGTAAAACAAGTCAAATATCAGCCCCATATCGGCCTATAACAGGTCGTATTGGCCCATAGAGGGTCACAATGGCGGATATGTATGCGAGAACTAGACAAAATACCAATGCCCGTTGGGCCTTTTTTAAAAATTATTATATATTTTTAAAAATATTTTAATAATAAAAAAAGTACTTCAGTATCTGTAGTTTTGGCCAGTACATATCTGATCAGATACATATCAGTCTGGAACTTGGCCGGTATATATATATATATATATATATATATATATATATATATATATATATATATATATATATATATATCTTTAAATCCCTGCATACAAGTACTAGAACATTAAATTTGTATATTTAATTAGCATAGATACAGATAACAAATAGAAAAATTGGTTGGAGGCTTAAACTTACCAAGACCAGCAGAGATACTTGTAGAGCTATGTCCTACACCAAAAGCATCATAAATGCTTTCATCCCTCTTGGGAAACCTTGCAAGACCTGAAGTCTGCCTAATGGTGTCCATTTTAGACCTTCTACTAGTCAAAATCGTATGTGGGTATGCCTGCAAAGTCCATGAATTATAGTTCATAAACAGTATAAGAAAACCTTAAAAGGTAATTGGGGTGATGAAGATATCAAAATTCTTCTGGTTGCAAGACTAGTTTCCTCATGTGATGCCCAACATTCCATATGATCCTATCATCAGGCGTATTGAATACATGGTGTAGAGCCAAAGTTAGCTCAACAACTCCAAGGCTTGAACTCAGGTGTCCACCTGTCTTTGATAATGTGCATACAATTTATGCTCTAAGCTCTGTAGCTAAATGTTCAAATTCCTAGAAAATTAAGTTAAAAAACAAAAAAAAATCCATTAGTCTCTGCCATTGATCAATAAACCCTATACCCATTAAAAAAGAAGGAAAAGGTAGTCTGGTAACATCCCGCATCAGTATTTTGTCATGTGGTGCCCAATCACATGATCAGGTGTCACATAAAAGAGTGGCTCGATGATCATTAA
Organism: Chloranthus sessilifolius; assembly: GCA_021018995.1. Lineage (NCBI taxonomy): Eukaryota > Viridiplantae > Streptophyta > Magnoliopsida > Chloranthales > Chloranthaceae > Chloranthus > Chloranthus sessilifolius. The sequence goes on from CM037596.1 coordinate 50,799,027, forward strand.
ATTACTGTGAAAAAAATAATAATAAGCCATATAAAAACTTTACAGTCAACAGAGTCATCTGCACTGAGAAGAACTATAAAATCAGATTTAGTTTCACAGTTTATAATCTGCTAGAGTACACATCGTAGCCAAAAATTGATCTTCTGCCAAAAAAATAGAAAAATCTTAATAAGCGAAAAAAAAAACCTAGAAATCGCAGATCTGAACCTGAATCCTACTTGATTTTGATCTGAAAGATGTGCATTACAAATACTAAAACACGAAAGAAGTGCCAAACCAGTAGACTGGATAGCAATAATTGGAATTTTTTACCCTTAATTCTAGACTAGATAGCAGTAGGAAGGAGTGCCAAATCAGCACTATCCCCTGTTGCCACTAAGAAAATAGGCAGCATTATGTGCATCAGATAATGATCCATTCCGGTTCCTCAATTTCAGCCCTCGATTTTTCAACTCGTCACTTGATATCTTGCATTTACAAAAATTCCCAGGTGAACCGAAGCTCACCTCTAACTACTTGCCACGTGCACCAAAATTTGCCATAGGATTTAGCTAGCATTCTGGATCAACTCTGCCACCCCTGGGCTCACCCACAAACCAGTTTAGAAAAGTTGTGTACTTATAATCAGCCCAAGCTTCAACAAAAGTTCATGAATCTGCCAAAATCTGTTACAACAGTGATACTATATATGATCACAACAACAACAGAGACATTCACAAAATTTAAGGCTAAAAAGACATCAAGTAAGCCCAACCCTCTGTTAGAGAGAGAAAGAAAACATTAAAACCAATTCGGTTCACAAACTGCCATAGCACATAACCGGTTCTAAATGTGTGCTGGCTGGAAAGTCTAGCTACTCTAAAATATTAAAACTCAACCACATTATTCCCCATGTGTGTTAAACCCACAAACCTCAATAGTGAATTAGAGTTAGAAACTAGATTTCTGAACTAGAATAGGGAACGCAATTCTATAACTGAAATCAAACAAGATCTAAAAAAGGGAACTACCAGATGATTTCCTACAAATAACCATCAGAAACTCAACAAAATTAGACAACCTGTGATGAACTACACAAAAACCAGACAAGTTCATAACAACACCAGATCCAAACACTTGGAAGAACGTACCGTAAACTCTCTCCCAGATCTCGAGAAATCGATCCGTTGGTTTCCGATAAAAGAACTACCTGAACAACGCTGCCATGGCTGATTCGATCATGATCTACACCCTATTATTTTGTAGTGGCAGCTAGGGTTTCCATTACGAGTTAGGGTTTTGAAGAGAGGGAGAGGGAGAGACTAATAAGCATTGGAGGGTAAAGTTAGATCAGATCAGATCTCAGAACATTGATTTCGAATAGAAACTTATGGAAGATCTATTCACAAATTAAAATTAGAGAAAAATTAAAAATAAGAAAGGTTGGAGGGGTGGAATGGTGCGTTTGTAGAGGTTTGAAGAAGGAGAAGAAGAAGATCGAGTAAACTCGATTTCCGGCAAGCTAGGGTTTCCATGCCGTCGTCTTGCAGAGCTTTGAAGGAGAAGAAGATCTAGAGCTCGGAGTTCACTGATCTGAGTTTGAGAATCAATTCGTCGATCTCAATCGGTGGTCCGCAATAGTTAGGGTAGTTGGTGGGGGAGGGAGGACGAGGGAAAAAGAGATGAAGAGAAATTTTTTTTGCCCGAGGGCACTTTTATATATGCGTTGGAGTGGTTTTTTTTAAGCAATTAATTTTTGGGCGTGAGATTGGGTGTGGGATAAGGGTAAAGGAATTAAAGCACTGTTTTAATATAAAAAACAATTGATTTTAGCCGTAGATTATCATACCACTGCTTGGACAGTGGGTCTTTTTGTTATTGCAAAAGTGGTTTTTTGATCATTTTGACGTAGTGGTAGAAGAAGGCTGCAGCTGGGGTAATCGACAGGTTTAGGATGGTAGCTGCAAAGGTGTTGAGAGGTTTAGAAGGTGCAAGCTGAAAGCGCCGACAGGTTTTGCATTTAAACGGTCGATAGGTTTGCATGTGGGGGAACTGCACTTCGATAGGTTTAATGGGAGGAAGGCCTTGCTGATCGATAGGTAGGCTGCATGGGAGCTTGAAGCTCTTGAGAGGATTGTGGTGTGCTACAGATTAAAGAGCTCGACAAGTTCAATGGGATTTCTGCATGCAAGGTGTCGACATGTTCAAGTGCTTGCTCCTGCTCCCTTTCGACAGGTTTGCAAGTGGTTTGCTGAAGAAGGTGTTGAGAGGATTGAATGGGAGGATTATGTAGCTGGTCGTGAGGATTGCATGGGAGGATTATGTAGCTGGTCGTGAGGATTGCATGGGAGGATTGTGAGGTTTGCATGGGAGGATTGAGCAGCTGCTGGTCATGAGGATTGCATGGGAGATGGAGCACAAGGCCTCGACAGGTATTTAATGTGCACTCAATCTGCTCGACAGGATGCTGTTTCAGCTACTTCAGCAAATGAATAGGTTGTTGCTTGGAGGTGTCGACAGGTTTGAAGGGTATTTAAAGGTTGCTGATCGACAAGTTGTGTGTGCTCTTCATCTGCTTGACAGGTAGGCTGTTCAGCTGCCATTCGAGAGGATTGAAGGGAGGTTCTGAAGCTGCACTTGCATTCAATACGTACTGAACCCAGGTTGGCTGGTGTGCTGCTCCAATGAAGATGTTGACATAATTAAATGTATTCAAATCGGCAGGTTGCTAGTGAGCATCCATCTGCTCGATAGGATGGCTGAGGAGTTGCTTGCTTGATGTTCTCAAGAGGTGTTGGACCAGTTGCTGCTGTATTCGATGGAATTAAATGTAGACTTGCATTGGTGCAACCGCCGCCATATGGAGCTGTTGGAAGGCTACAAGCGGTTGTTTCAGTGCACACTTTCATAATTGTTGGAACTGCTCTTCTTCCTTGGGCTGCAGTTGTCAAGTATTTGAATGCTGCTGCAACTGGGAATGTTGTCTGGTTGCAATGAAGGCTTCAAGTGCATGGGTGCAACCAGCCAGCTGAAGATGCTGTTGTCACCAAGTGCTGAAATTGTTTCTTTCATTCGATAGGTGAGAGAGGAATCCTTTGTGAGGGAACTGAGCTGCTTGAATCAACTGGCCATAGCACCATTCTATTAATCTTTCATTCCCAACTGTTGCTCGATTCCAAATTTCCTCTAAATGGCATTTTTTAACTAAAAACTGTACTAAGGACAATTACCTCCTTGTTGCAAAACAACATCAAAAGCAAGTATTAAATACTCTAAGTCCTATCAAAAGCCAAGTTTAAAGGTGCATAAAATGGTAAAAATCTCTGACTAACAATTGTGATAGCCTGAATTTTCTCATCACAAAAATCCTTACCGTCGGATCATAGATCACGTTCCATTATAGATATGACACATCATAAGAGCATACAAACCAAAATCTTCATGCAGCGGAAATGGCAGAACAACCTCACAAGGTTATTACATGTAATAAATAAAAGAACCATCGGTGATGGCCGACCATCACCTAAACAGTGGTGACATAACATATATAAAAATCTGATTTACAACTTATTACATATACAGGTTCTCAAGTTTAATGACACCCAAAAGTAATACCAGGCCACTGGTTAAAACCTTCTTAGACGAAAGGTCTGCGGCACAGAATGATCCGCCAAAGATTCGAATCCCGCTCACAGCTTGTACCTATGACGTATAGTCAAGGGATGAGCTTTATCCAAGCTCAGTAGAGAAAAATAATACCAATATGCATCTTTTCAGACAAAAATACAGAGTTGATTTATCAAAAGTCCAATCGATGAAATCAAACTTAAGTTTCATTATTTTTTTGGATCAAAACCATTTTAAATTTAAGAAACACATCATCATGTACTTACAAATCCAATTCGAGCAAAACCTTATCATGTACTTCAAAATTGAGTTCGAGCAAAACATTATCATGTATTTGAAAAATCGAGTTTCGAGCAAAACATTATCATGTATTTCAAAATCGAAGTGTACAAGCGGAATTCTCAAGTTCTAGTTTGCTTGTGCAGATTCAGTCAGTATTCATTCCTTTTCAATTTCATTAAGTATCTTTTGTATACAGTGTAATTCGACGTGTTGATCCAGTATCAATTTTCAGTGTTGAATGCAATGTCAGTCGGTCCAGTATGTAGTACATGATGTACGGTTTAACCGTCGAGCCAGTCCAGTATGCAGTACATGATGCACGATTTAACCACCGAGCCGGTCTAGTATGCAGTACATGATGCACGGTTTAACCGTCGAGCCGGTCCAGTATGCAGTACATGATGCAAGGTTTAACTGTCGTACCGGTCTAGTAATGTAGTATGCTCAATATATGCAGCAATGCTCAGTGTCCAGTTTTCAATGTTTAGTATTCAGTATTCAATATCCAATATTCAGTATCCAGTGTTCATATAATTCATTTTTCATTCTAGATTAACGTACTTATTCATAGTTCAAATTTCTTTTCACGTTCAAGGCTCGAGGTTTCATATACACAAAACATGCTTCGGATTTCAAGTTCAATTTCAGAGTTTTAATTAGATCTTTGAGTTCAAATGTCACGTTCCGATTCAGATTCTTGTACAGACTTACACTCTCAAATTCTTATTCGAAATCAATTTTAAGACAAGATTCACTTCTAGTTTTCGATCAAAATCGTATTTCATATACAGAATTCAAGTCACAGAATTCAAATCAAGGCATGTTTCAAAAATCATATACTAATCTAACAATTCGAATCATCAAGGCAAAATTTCACGGTTTCAAGTACTTCAAAATATTCGGGTTCAAAAGCATAATCATCAAGTTGAAATATCATATTCCGACTCGAATTCGAAAACATATGCAGATTTTAAAATCGCTTTTAATATACTAGGTTCAGTCAAGACATGGAAATCATATGCTAACATGAAACAAAACAAAATTCAAAGTTCACTTCATTCAAACACAAATCGATATTTCAGACATTTCAAAGCTATCCAATATTCAAGTATAAAACAAATCAAGTCCATGAATCAGCATCAAGATGAACTTCGAGTCAGAATATGATCGATGGTCTGAAGTCACACGAAGCAATGCAATGTCCTGATTGATGGTCCCATTCCTTACTCTACATTACATAAACAAAAATGCATTAGGGATTGCTTTAATTACTAATCATTTGGTTTACTTAAGTGTTTTCTTAAAGCTAAGACGGAAATGGGCAAGTTTGAGCGAACTTTGGATCATGAAGAAATTTCCCCATCTTGTCATTCAATTTTGACAATTAGTTGATTTGATTCGTGAAATTGGTCCTCCTACAAAGTTATGAGGCTCGTTGTCATCTTTTCAATGCCGTAAGAATTGCGCCATTATGAGTTCGAGGTCAAAAGTTATAGCTAAAATACTCAGCATATGTCAGAATTTGGCTCAAAGTCGCCCCGACCAGTTTCAGAAGTCTCCCGTGCGAGTTCAGTAAGTCTTTTAACTTTCATGCCCCACACCCAACCCACTCTGGCGAGTTCAGAATGTCGCCCGGGCGAGACCTTCAGAAATTAATTAGCACACAAGGTCGCCTAGGCGATTTTCTTATTTTGCCTGGAAAACTCGCCCGGGTGAGTTTTCCAATTGCGAACCTCTTTATGTTTTCTTTCTTTCAGGTTCAAAAACCTATCCATCCTAAACAATTTACCATTGCGAGATGCAAATTGGTAGATCTTAATGGATTGCATATCATCCATTATATAATATAACCCATTAACAATAAAAATAACATGCAGAGCCACACTATTTCACAAAATAAAACTGGCTATTAAATCCAGTTAAACAAAATATGTATTATACAATGATCAAATTCTTACCCATAAAATTCCAATATGCAAACCATCCTTCCATATCCAAATTGTATTTTAGACATAAAAGCATTCACTACGTGAAAAAGCCAAAAAAATCACTACCTTAAATAGTAGTTTTTTCCAAAAATCACTGTCTTTGACAGTAAAAAAAACCACTGCCCTAATTAGTTGTAAAAAAAGCAATGATTTTTTTTACCACTACACACAGCAATGGTTTATGAACTTCAACAACGACTGCTCTTAACAGTTATAGAAAAAATCACTGCCAAAGACAGTAATTTTTTTATGCAATTTAAAAAAAAAAAAAAATTTACGCCGATTTTTTATGCATTTTTTTTTAAATAATATTTTTTTTATGCTTTTTTTAATACTTTTTTTAATGTAATTTTTTAATGCTTTTTTTTAATACTTATTTTAATGCTTTAAAAAAAATTATACAAAGAAAAAGAGTTATTAATCTCATATTTAAACACATCCATTCAACTCAAATGCAAATCATTCCATTAATAAAAAAATAGATGCCCAATTCTTTTATTCAAACAAAAGGTTGCATCTCAACCTATGATCCAACCTTTCAAATCAACCAAATATTTTAAACTCTACATGCCCAATCTTTTTATTCAAATAAAAAGAAGAACAAAAGAAAGAGAATTAATAATCTGACCCCATGGCCCATTTTCAAAGTAAAAGAAAAACTAAATAAAATTGTTTCGCCTCTCCTGCCAAGTGTCCCCGTCTCTTAGTGATCCATTTGAGGTGAGCTTCAAATCAAAAAGCTTCGCCTGAAATCAAAAGGAGAATATCATTAAACTGAGATATTGATTTCGGTATATATAAAGTAATTCCTTGTAATAGCCCGAAAAATCACGCTAAACTATGACCTTGGGATCCGTGCCCGATTGGTCACAAGTTTGACCAATCAGGAGATCATGAGTTAGCATAGAATGTGATGAACGGACGAGATGTGATAGTTTGAGTGATTATGTAGTGTGTGATGTAAATGAGAAGTCACTTACACCTACTGCGGTGTATGTGCTCAACACACAAAGAGGGAGATAGATAAAAGGGTTTAATAACCCTAGATGTGTATTTTGGTTGTTGAAGGAGAGTAAAGAAGAGAGAGAAAGAGAGAGAAGTAAGAGAGGAGTTATTGCAACTAATTGGAGGGGGGATTCAAGAGATAAAAGCCGGATTCAACGCGATTTGGATCTGTTAGAGCCAAAGCTGGAAACCCTAGCCTTCCAACTATTTGATTGAAATCAACTTGAGATCTATTCAAGGTAAGATTTTTGTAAATAAAATGCATAGATTATAGGGGTTAAGTTGTGATTGAATGTGGGTTAAAATCATAGGATAATGGCTTAGAAAAATAGAGGAAAAAGTATGGAAAAAGATTGGGAAGAACAGCTCGAAAGGGGCTGAATCTGACATTTTCGATTAATCAAAATTGGGTTTCGATTAATCGAAATTGGCCAGGAAGTTGAAAGGTCAGAGGACCCCGATTTCGATTAATCGAATATGATTTCGATTAATCGACTTTGGATTTCGATTAATCGATTTGGGGATCGATTAATCGACTGGGAACCTCCAGTGGACCCCAGGGGTTGGAGTAAATGACTTGAGGAAAACTCGACTAATCGAAATGGGATTTCGATTAATCGATTTTAGTTTTCGATTAATCGATTTAGAATCGATTAATCAACTTGTGAAACTCGACTGTTCGAACTGAGAGTCGACTTTGCGAAAAGAAGAATTTCGATTAATCGAAATTGGATTCGATTAATCGAATGAAAACTCGACTGTTCGAACTGAGGGTCGACTTTGCGAAAAGGAGAATTTCGATTAATCGAAATTGGATTCGATTAATCGAATGAAAGCTCGACTGTTCGAACTGAGAATCGACTTTGCGAAAAGGAGAATTTCGATTAATCGAAATTGCTTCGATAAATCGATATTGACCTTCGATTAATCGAATCAGATTCGATTAATCGATTTTGGAGTTCGATTAATCGACTGAGATAAATTATGTTGACTTTTGGGTTTGACTTTAAGATTCTTGGAGGGTCTTATACCTTCTTTATTACATCCTTTGTGATGTGTTTCACCTGTTATGTGGTACCATAGGTGATACGTGTGGACTAGTGCACAAGGAGCCACGTGGGACCTTGATGCATTGATCAAATGAAGACTTGAGGTAGGGAACACCTTGAACATGTACTTTATTTTACAAGAGCATGTATGTAGTGATATAGAATTAAATTCAAATGTTTATTTCTTAAGAATTAGTGAAAATTGTGTGTGTGTGACATTCATAAGAGTAATCATAATGAGCCATCCCCAGGGAATGAAGAAGTAAAGAGATAAGAGCATCAGGTGTGATGCAAGTAAATGGATACATCCCAGGGATGTATCCAAGGATTGAATCATGTTTGATAGGGCCTAACTGATATAAGATAGTACAATTACATGGTGAATAACTATATGTAAGGCACCGATATTTTTGTTATTTGAGGTTTGATAGGGTACCCCACCGACGTGGCGGGATATCCACGACTGACACGGCAGGATATCCGTGACCGATACGGCGGCGAAACCGTAGGCCAGTGCGGAGGCTTATCCGTACATAGTAAGCACACCCCAGGGGTGTTGATTGAGACAAGTGTAACCCCGCCACCAATCCCCAGGGGAAAGGGGCTTGGGTACTATTTGTATTCCCAGGGAATACGATTAAAACTGTCTATATAGATGACGATGATGGGTATCTCATCGGGGCTCGATGCTATATTGCTCGGGGATTACTTAAGTTGAAAGTTTAAGTTTTGCTTTAGGCCTTTTCAGCATCATTCATGAGTAAATAAAAATATAAGTAATCAACAGTAAAACGAAATGCTTTTTAACTGTTTCATTAACAACTGCATAGATACATCATGCATGACATATCATGGAATATATGTGAGTTATAATTTATATGTTCAACCGTGTTTGTTCCCTATTGAGCTAGGATGTAGCTCACCCTATAGACTATACGTCGCAGGTCCACTACTAGCAGCTGCCGAGGCTTCAGGAGACGCTGATCCCGGCGAGTCGGACCTTGCGGCCGGTGAAGAGTTGGAGCCACCTCCAGAGGACTTCTTCTAGAGGACTCCGTTGTGCCACTTTGAGGGATTTTGGAGAGAGTTTTTGTACGGCTTGGTATGTCAAGCCTTGATTCTGTTTAAACCATGTATATATATATAGATGGGATTATTCTTTTGGGGCGAACCATCCGTGATGATTGCTATCATCGATGGTTCGGATCGGTTCTCCATTCATGTAGAGGCATGAGGGTAGAACTGTCTTTTGGAGAGTTAATTAATATAGATTCAAATTCCGCAATTTCGTTTAGTATACTTTTTGATGCTTGATATACCAGTGTTCCGTGCTTAGCTAAAGGGCACGGTCAAGATGATCGTGCTGATGGCACGGGTTTCGGGGTGCCGAAATCCGGGCTGTCACAGTTGGTATCAAAGCTATTTTCTTTTAGCAATTCTGACAAGGGTTCTTTCGTCAGAACATAGGGGCTTCTGCTAACGAAACTTTAGTTTCAAATGCAGCCGCAAATGTCATCTAGAGGAAGAGGCCGACCAAGGGAAGGCCAGCAGAAGAGTCTACGTAGTGGAGATGGTTACATCTCTCCTACAAATAGAGTGCCTTTAGGAGGTACTGAGGCCCCAGGGGGCAGTAGTAGTAGACAACGGGATGAAGAAGATCGAGATCATCAAGATCAAGATCTAAGAGAACAAGAAAGATTGAGAGAAAGGCAAGAGGACAGAGAAGAGCGACAAAGGATGATGCACACTATGGAGACTATGGCAGCTGCCATGGCACAACAAGCCGCATCCTTTGCAGCTCATGCGTCAAGAGAACAGCAGCCACCTACACCACCTGTAGGACCTGCGTTGCCTGTGCCCTCATCTTTTACAGAGTTTAGGAGGATGAGACCTCCTTCATTTTCTGGGCAGGCAGACACAATGGCCGCTGAGAATTGGCTGATGGAGATGGAGAAAGTTTTTAGCGTGCTAACTTGCACGGAAGATGAGAGTGTGAGATGGGCAGCTTACATGTTGGATGGGGAGGCTGGGCCTTGGTGGAAGTCCGTGATACGGACTCGGGCTCAGGAGACCCCAGAGTTGCCTTGGACTTGGGAGGAGTTTGTTGAGGAGTTCAACAAACAATATTTTTCGGAAGTGGTGAGGAACCAGCTTGAGATACAATTTTTACAATTGGTGCAAGGTAGAATGACAGTGAGAGAATATGGGGTAGAGTTTCTGCGACTTGCCCGTTTTGCTCTTGGACACGCTGCCATCAAGTGATGAAGTCCAAGAGGTTTCAGCAAGGTTTGAAGCCTGAGGTTAGGGGAGGCGTAGCTCCATTTCAACTAAGGACCTATGAAGAGGTCATGAGTAAAGCACTGGTAGATATAGACAGAGAGAGCAGCAGAGAGGAGGAAATGAACAAGGAAGATCGGGGCACTACGAACCGGTGAACAAAAAGCCGAGGTTCATGGCCCAAAATCAGAGACCACAGTTCCAAGGGGGTTTCGAAAGACCGGCGCAACAACAACACCAACAGAGGTTTCCATTACTTGTGTCGGGGAGACCTTTTCGCTATGAGAGCCCTGCCATGTCTACTGACGCCACTAAACCACAGGGTTCTCGTACTGTTTCTTCCGCACCTCGGGAGACTTGCGCAAAGTGTGGCAAGCCTCATAGGACGGTGGACTGTAGATCGGGAACTAGGGGCTATTTCCGATGCGGCAAGGTGGGCCACTTGATCAAAGATTGCCCCGAGACGGATAAGAGAAAGACGGTTTCAGTTGCAGCACCACGACCAATTCAAGCAAGGAAACCGATCGTCCAGGGGAGAGCCTATGCAGTCACTGCTCAGGAAGCAGGGAACGTGCATGACGTCATCCAAGGTGAGATTTTTTTTTTATTATTAAAGAAATTTTCCATTTCATTAAAATCTTAGATAGAGAAGGAGCGTGCATTAGAAATTTTATATAGATTCTTTTCTCAATACAAAAAGTTGTATGTGAATTAAGAGTGTAAATTGATGTGTAAATTATTGTATGTATGTATGTATACTATAGGTATTCTAAATATATATGAAAAAGGATGTTTCGGTGGATATGACGCTCGAGTGTTGATAGACCCCGGGTCTACCCACTCATTCGTTACTCCACGTTTCGCTAAGAAGATGAAGATTGTTCCAGAGACGTTGGATTTCATCCTATCTGTGTCTATTCCGACTGGAGAGTTAGTAGACACGGAGTTAGCTTGCAAATCCATCATAGTAGCAGTTCGAGACTTAGAGGTGCATGAACTAGAAGCAAAGTTGATACTGTTAGACATGCAAGGGTTTGATGTGATCCTTGGCATGGACTGGTTGGCGCAGCATTGTGCAACCGTCGATTGCAAGAACAAGGTAGTTATTTTCAGACCCAACACAAGAAGATCATTTCGGTTTCAAGGAGTGAGGTCGTCATTTGTGCCACTGATCTCAGCAGTAAGGGCCGAGAAAATGATCAGAAAGGGTTGCAGTGGACACTTAGCTTTCTTAAAGGAGGACAAGGAAGAAAAGAATGTCATTTCTGAGATAGCAGTTCTGCGAGACTTCGCTGACGTGTTTCCAGAGGAATTGCCTGGATTACCTCTAGAAAGAGAAGTAGAATTCGCCATTGACTTAGCACCAGGAACGGAGCCTATTTCAAAAGCACCTTATAGAATGGCTCCCGCTGAGTTAAAGGAGTTGAAAGAACAACTATAAGAGCTTATGGATAAGGGGTTTGTTAGACCGAGCGTGTCTCCATGGGGAGCACCGGTCTTGTTTGTCAAGAAGAAGGATGGGTCAATGCGGCTATGCATTGACTATCGACAATTGAACAAACTCACTGTGAAGAACCGCTACCCTTTGCCTAGAATTGACGACCTATTCGACCAACTGCAAGGAGCAAAGTATTTTTCCAAGATCGACACGAGATCCGGTATCATCGATTCGAGTCAAAGCCGAGGACATTCGTAAGACTTTTCCGGACACTATGGACACTATGAATTCCTTGTGATGCCGCTTTGGATTAACGAATGCTCGGCGTCGTTTATGGATCTGATGAACCGAGTGTTTAAACCACACTTAGACTCCTGCGTCGTAGTGTTCGTTGATGATATATTGATATACTCCAAATCCAAGACGGAACACGAAGAACATTTGAGGATTGCTCTACAGACGCTACGTGAACACCAATTGTACGCCAAACTCGGCAAGTGTGAGTTTTGGTTGGAAGAAGTTAGCTTTTTGGGACATGTTGTCTCAAAGCACGGTGTCACGGTAGATCCAGCTAAGATAGAAGCGAGTTAAATGGGAGTAACCAAAGACAAAGGACCGATGTCCAAGTTTTACGGGCTTAGCAGGCTATTATCGACGTTCGTTGAGGGGTTTTCAAAGATGTGGACCTCTCACAAAGTGACAAAAAAGATTCAAGGTTTGAGTGGAGTGAGGCATGCGAGAAAAGCTTTCAAGAACTCAAAACGAGACTCACTTCGCCCGATTAGCGATTCCTTCAGTAAGGAGGATACGTGTACAAATGACGCGTCATACAATGGCCTTGGTTGTGTGCTCAACCAACACAAGAAGGTGATAGCTTACGGATCGAGACAGTTGAAGGAACACGAGAAAAATTACCCGACTCATGACTTGGAACTGGCAGCAGTCATTTTTGCGCTAAAGATTTGGAGACATTACTTGTATGGTGAGACCTTCGAAATTTTCACCGATCATAAGAGCCTCCGATACCTCTTTACACAGAAAGAGCTCAATATGAGACAGCGCAGATGGATGGAATTCCTCAAGGATTATGATTGCTCCATACAATACCATCCTGGCAAGGCGAATGTAGTAGCAGATGCATTGAGTCGGAAAAGTTCAGCTCAGTTAGCTTCTTTGATTTTGGGTATGCACCGATGGAAATTATTGGAAGTCCTGGCACTCTATGATGCGAACATTGAGTCAAAGGACACTGGATCCTTTTTGGCAAACATATCAGTAAAGCCAGTGATATTTGAACATATCCACGATCTACAGATGAAAGATCCGGCATTAACAAAGATTCATCAAGACGTGAGTGAAGGCATTAGGTCGGACTTCACATTAAAAGAAGATGGTTCTTTATTGTTTAAGGGCCGTCTATGCATTCCTGACAATGTCGACCTAAGACGAACGATTCTTGATGAGGCCCATAAGTCAAATTATGCTATCCACCCTGGTAGCACCAAAATGTACCAAGATTTGAAAAAGAACTACTGGTGGAGAGGACTGAAACAAGACGTGGCCGAGTACGTGTCACGGTGTTTGACTTGTCAGCAGGTGAAGGTTGATCATAGACATCCTGCTGGACTATTGCAACCTTTACCAATACCAGAATGGAAGTGGGAATCGATCTCAATGGATTTCATTGTTGGATTACCCCGCATCGCCAAGAGACACAATGCCATTTGGACCGATTGACCAAATCAGATTTTTTTGCCGTACAATACTACTGATATCTGGCGGGAAGACCGCGGAACTTATACATGAAGGAGATTGTAAGATTACATGGTATTCCAAGCATAGTTTGATCGTGATCCACTATATACGCCCAAGTTTTGGAAGAAATTTCAAGAAGGAATGGGAACACGACTAGACTTTAGTTCACTTTCCATCCTCAAACGCGATGGGCGACAGCGAGTGAACCAAGTAATAGAAGACATGCTCAGGGCATGCATGCTTGATATGCAAGGATACTGGGATGAGTATCTGCCGATGCTCGAGTTCGCATATAATAACAGTTTTCAAACGAGCATTGGCATGGCACCTTATGAAGCTCTGTATGGACGACGATGCAAGTCACCTCTAAATTGGGAGGAAACAGGTGAGAAATTTGTGTTAGGACCAAAGCTACTTGAAGATAATGCTACCGTCGTTCGAATAATTAGAGAAAGGTTGAAGACAGCACAGAGTAGACAGAAAAGTTACGCCGATATGAAGCGGACTAGTGTTGACTACAAAGTGGGTGAGCATGTGTTTGTGAAAGTATCACCTATGAAAGGTGTAATGAGATTTGGCAAGAGAGGGAAGTTAAGTCCACGTTATGTTGGACCATTTGAAATTTTGGGACGCGTAGGTGAAGTTGCATATCGCATTGGCTTACCACCACTATTTGATCGAGTACATAACGTGTTCCACATATCGATGCTCAGAAAGTACGTGAATGATCCGTCTTATGTGTTAGGAAAGCAACCTATAGAGATGTGTGAGGACATGAGCATGATAGAGGAACCAGTGGAAATCTTGGATCGAAAGGAACAAGTATCATCACAAGACTAAAGTGATTCCCTTAGTGCTTGTTCGGTGGAATAATCACCCAAAAGAAGAGGCTACTTGGGAACGAGAGGCCGATGTGAAAGAACAATATCCAGCCTTGTTTCCAACAACGTGAGAACTTAATGTAAACCACAAACATGTCTGTGAAACCTCCACTATACTTGTAATTCAATGGAAAATTTTGATCAAATCTGATTTGAGGAACAGAATTATACGTACATGATCAAGTATATACAACTCTATGGATGAACCACTTGATGTCATAAACTACCAAAAGAAATCAAAGAAACAAAGAGATTGAAATTTTGCAGAAATTGGGCAAAACTGATTAATCGAATTTCAAATCGATTAATCGATTTGGAATTTAAAAGAGAGTTAGAATATACATAGAAGACCAATTTCGATTGATCGAATTGGAATCTCGATTAATCGATTTGGAATCGACTAATCGATTTTGAAATTTTGATTAATCGAATTATATTTCGATTAATCGATTTACTAAAAGGACTTACGAGAATTTGAAATCAAATGGACGATTTCGATTAATCGATTTCGAAATTTCGATTAATCGAAATGGATTCGATTAATCGAATAATTTAAGAAATTCTGGAAAATTAGAAGTTACAGCACGATTTCGATTAATCGAAATTAAATTCGATTAATCGATTTTGGAATTTTGATTAATCGAAAAGGATTTCGATTAATCGACTGGCTCGCGCCAGTGAGCTCAAAAATTGAAAATTTTAAACAGATACGATTTTGATTAATCGAAATGGTTTCGATTAATCGAATTTGACTTTCGATTAATCGATTTGGGAAATCGATTAATCGATTTTACGCGGCTTAACTTAGTTTTGAATCTCGATTAATCGATTCTGAATTTCGATTAATCGAGCCGAGACCTATATATAAAGATTTGGGGATTTCATTCCCCATTCGAAATTATTTTTGCTTGAGATTTTTGGGCGTTTCACCTTCTTCCTCTTCTCCGACAAGCTGGTGCCCTAGGGTTCCTGTTTCCGATGGTTTTCCGGCTCGCATCGCCATCGAAACCTACGGTAAACCCTAATTTCACACTTTTCTTTCGATTTGAACTAGCTAAACCCTAGTTTTTCTCAAAATGCCGCCCAAAACCCGTCTATCTTCAAAGAAGGCGACTTCTAAGTTGCTGATTAGGCGTAAGAACGCCGCACTACCACCACCTACCCCATCGCCGGTGAGGACTCCATCACCGTCGGAATCGGAAACCACCTCCGGTTCGACGAGCGCGTCAACGCGCGAGTCTTCCCGCGAATCGACCCCCATGCCACCACCACCCACCAATGTCGAGCAACCAAACGAATGGTGGGCGGCCAAGACCTTTGAGGTCGAGTACGTCATCGACCCTACCCTTTTCACAAATCCCGATGTGCCGGGCGAGACCCAATGGGCTCGAAATTACCTCACCAACGCCGGACTCGGCAACCTTCTCAAACCAATCCGGGGTTCTTACTACCCTAGATTGGTTAGATTCTTTTACCAAGGGCTAACCGATGGCCCTACCGACGATTGCATCATAACCAAGATCGAGGGTCGTCTCTATACGATCACTCGTCGCCACATCCACGAGGTACTCGAGTGTTACCTCGATTTTACCCCGGAAACCACTCTTTTCCCACCCTTTGAGGAAGACCCCCGCTTTGAAGAGGTCATGACCCGTATGACCAACGGGAAGAAGGGGTCGGGCTCCTCCATTAAGAGGGTTGACCTTCCACCCTACATGTGGATGCTTGATTCCATAATCAAGTGCAACCTCTACCCGATGCGCCACGACACCGAGCGCGTGGACAAAGTGCAACATGCACTTTATGCGGCCTTCTGTGGCCGGTGGTTCGACGCCACAATGGTCATCCTAGAGGGGATGAAATACATCAAGGGCAAGTTGATGAAGGGCAACATGAGGCCCAAAGAAAAGATGCTCTATGCTCGTCTTATATCGAGCATGTTGGAGTGCTACTCCGACGAGCCCTCCTACACCATCTCACCTCACGAGGTGAGGGCTACGGATCGCGTGAAGACATTTACAAAGTCTTCATGGACCCGTAGCTACAACCTTCTAAAGCGGACCCTACCAGCTCCGGGTCCCGCCCCAGCAGCAGCAGCAGTAGCAGTAGCACCGCCACCACCCCCACCACCTCGGACCCACCCCAGTGGGTGCACACCATTCTCACAGAGCCATCCGTGGAGGGTTCCTCCCACACCATAGCCTCACCGACGCCACCGCCCACTCACGCGCCATGACACCCACCTCATCCTACCGTCGGCGCGCCGTTTCATCTGGGCCGACCATCGAGGAGGTGTTGGCCCGTATGGAGGCCAACAACGAAAGGATGAACCGGCGGATGGACTTCCTACTCTTCCACACCCTCCGCCACATCTACCCGACCGACTACCGCCGCTACCTCGCCCAGGAGGAGGAGTGGACGGCCGGACGCACCGCCTTCCATCGAGGACCCGTCTTCCATCCCACCACTACAGACGCGGCTCCTTCCACATCCACATCCGCTCCGCCGACCGAGACGCCAGCGGCACACCACCCACCAAAGACTGCCGTCACCCCACTGCAGCCAGAGGCCCAGCAGACCACCACCATCAGAGCACCGGACCAGCCTGGCGAGGGGACTGCATGAGTCTTTTCTTTATTTTTGTATCAGTCATGTATTGTGTACATGTATATCTTGTATGCCACTTTATTGGCACTGTGTAAAACTTTTGATATTAATGGAAAAGCTAAATTTTTGTGTTAATTGTTTGCCTTCGTCAAAAATTTGAGTTCCATGCATGTGATTGTGTCTACTTAAATACGTCTGAGTCAACTGGACCACCTCCCCTGAGAGTGTGGGGGGGGGAGCGAGAGAGACCCAGTCAGACAAACCTTGGGTTATTTTCGAGGACGAAAATTCCCAAGGTGGGGAGGATGTAATAGCCCGAAAAATCACGCTAAACTATGACCTTGGGATCCGTGCCCGATTGGTCACAAGTTTGACCAATCAGGAGATCATGAGTTAGCATAGAATGTGATGAACGGACGAGATGTGATAGTTTGAGTGATTATGTAGTGTGTGATGTAAATGAGAAGTCACTTACACTCATCATCAGGTGTATGTGCTCAACACACAAAGAGGGAGATAGATAAAAGGGTTTAATAACCCTAGATGTGTATTTTGGTTGTTGAAGGAGAGTAAAGAAGAGAGAGAAAGAGAGAGAAGTAAGAGAGGAGTTATTGCAACTAATTGGAGGGGGGATTCAAGAGATAAAAGCCGGATTCAACGCGATTTGGATCTGTTAGAGCCAAAGCTGGAAACCCTAGCCTTCCAACTATTTGATTGAAATCAACTTGAGATCTATTCAAGGTAAGATTTTTGTAAATAAAATGCATAGATTATAGGGGTTAAGTTGTGATTGAATGTGGGTTAAAATCATAGGCTAATGGCTTAGAAAAATAGAGGAAAAAGTATGGAAAAAGATTGGGAAGAACAGCTCGAAAGGGGCTGAATATGACATTTTCTATTAATCGAAATTGGGTTTTGATTAATCGAAATTGGCCAGGAAGTTGAAAGGTCAGAGGACCCCAATTTCGATTAATCGAATATGATTTCGATTAATCGACTTTGGATTTCGATTAATCGATTTGGGGATCGATTAATCGACTGGGAACCTCCAGTGGACCCTAGGGGTTGGAGGAAATGACTTGAGGAAAACTCGACTAATCGAAATGGGATTTCGATTAATCGATTTTAGTTTTCGATTAATCGATTTGGAATCGATTAATCAACTTGTGAAACTCGACTGTTCGAGCTGAGAGTCGACTTTGCGAAAAGAAGAATTTCGATTAATCGAAATTGGATTCGATTAATCGAATGAAAACTCGACTGTTCGAACTGAGGGTCGACTTTGCGAAAAGGAGAATTTCGATTAATTGAATGAAAGCTCGACTGTTCGAACTGAGAATCGACTTTGCGAAAAGGAGAATTTCGATTAATCGAAATTGCTTCGATTAATCGATATTGACCTTCGATTAATCGATTTTGGAAATCGATTAATCGAATCAGAT
The DNA here is from genome assembly GCA_021018995.1 of Chloranthus sessilifolius. NCBI lineage: Eukaryota > Viridiplantae > Streptophyta > Magnoliopsida > Chloranthales > Chloranthaceae > Chloranthus > Chloranthus sessilifolius. The sequence continues at coordinate 50,817,357 of CM037596.1, forward strand.
TCGATTAATCGATTTTGGAGTTCGATTAATCGACTGAGATAAATTATGTTGACTTTTGGGTTTGACTTTAAGATACTTGGAGGGTCTTATACCTTCTTTATTGCATCCTTTGTGATGTGTTTCACCTGTTATGTGGTACCATAGGTGGTACGTGTGGACTAGTGCACAAGGAGCCACGTGGGACCTTGATGCATTGATCAAATGAAGACTTGAGGTAGGGAACACCTTGAACATGTACTTTATTTTACAAGAGCATGTATGTAGTGATATAGAATTAAATTCAAATGTTTATTTCTTAAGAATTAGTGAAAAGTGTGTGTGTGTGTGACATTCATAAGAGTAATCATAATGAGCCATCCCCAGGGGATGAAGAAGTAAAGAGATAAGAGCATCAGGTGTGATGCAAGTAAATGGATACATCCCAGGGATGTATCGAAGGATTGAATCATGTTTGATAGGGCCTAACTGATATAAGATAGCATAATTGCACGGTGAATAATTATATGTAAGGCACCGATATTTTTGTTATTTGAGGTTTGATAGGGTACCCCACCGACGTGGCGGGATATCCACGACTGACACGGCAGGATATCAGTGACCGATACGGCGGCGAAACCGTAGGCCAGTGCGGAGGCTTATCCGTACATAGTAAGCACACCCCAGGGGTGTTGATTGAGACAAGTGTAACCCCGCCACCAATCCCCAGGGGAAAGGGGCTTGGGTACTATTTGTATTCCCAGGGAATACGGTTAAAACTGTCTATATAGATGACGATGATGGGTATCTCATCGGGGCTCGATGCTATATTGCTCGGGGATTACTTAAGTTGAAAGTTTAAGTTTTGCTTTAGGCCTTTTCAGCATCATTCATGAGTAAATGAAAATATAAGTAATCAACAGTAAAACGAAATGCTTTTTAACTGTTTCATTAACAACTGCATAGATACATCATGCATGGCATATCATGGAATATATGTGAGTTATAATTTATATGTTCAATCGTGTTTGTTCCCTATTGAGCTAGGATGTAGCTCACCCTATAGACTATACGTCGCAGGTCCACTACTAATAGCTGCCGAGGCTTCAGGAGACGCTGATCCCGGCGAGTCGGACCTTGCGGCCGGTGAAGAGTTGGAGCCACCTCCAGAGGACTTCTTCTAGAGGACTCCGTTGTGCCACTTTGAGGGATTTTGGAGAGAGTTTTTGTACGGCTTGGTATGTCAAGCCTTGATTCTGTTTAAACCATGTATATATATATATAGATGGGATTATTCTTTTGGGGCGAACCATCCGTGATGATTGCTATCATCGATGGTTCGGATCGGTTCTCCATTCATGTAGAGGCATGAGGGTAGAACTGTCTTTTGGAGAGTTAATTAATATAGATTCAAATTCTGTAATTTCGTTTAGTATACTTTTTGATGCTTGATATACCAGTGTTCCGTGCTTAGCTAAAGGGCACGGTCAAGATGATCGTGCTGATGGCACGGGTTTCGGGGTGCCGAAATCCGGGCTGTCACATTCCTACTCTGATGGTTATGTTCATTAGAGTAGTGGCTGATGCCATGAAACAGCTTAAGTCATTGTTTCTTGTGAAGTCCCCTCTACTACTATATGCCTAGCTCTCAGTATAATGGAATGTTGAGGTGCTACCATCAGATATGTCGCTTTAATATTTGTCAAACCTAGTACCTCTGCAATTTATGAAGGAAGTGTATATATCATTAACGGATATAAATTTCGGACTGTGGAGAAGGAGAAGATGGCCAAAACTCATAATAGCGGTGTTGTTGTCACTGCAACAATGACAAGCTATGTAAGTGCAAAGGACCAGAGGCCAATTATAAGGGAGCTAACATATTATGGTCGTTTAACGAACATAATAGAGTTGACATATTTTGAGCAAGTCAAGTTTATATTATTCAAGTGTGACTGGGTTGAAGTGATGACACAAGGCAAAGGAATTAAAAGAATGATGAGCTAGGGTCCACACGTGTCAATTTCACACTACTGTTAATTCCAACTCAAAATATAGCAGATGAACCATACATGTTGGCATCTCAACTTAGGAAGGTTTTCTATGTGAAAGAAACAAATGAACCAAATTGGCATGTTGTCGTCAAGTCTAAGCCTAGAGATTTGTTTGATATGAGTTGGGATGATTCATTCAGGGATTGTGAGCCACTTGGTAACCCGCAACCAAACGACGTTGACGAAATTGATAATGACGTCAATTGGGTTAGAGAAAATGTGGTTGGGATAATCGTTGAAGTACCTCCTCAAATGCGTGATGTGCAACATGATCCTTCAATAAATTTCATTCATGGTGATGAAGATGGGTCAGACTTTCCTACTCAAATGGATGAAAATATGTAATTGTAGTGGATCAAGATTACTTAGAGATGTGGTACTAGTGGATATAAATAGCTCGTCTGAATAATAGTTTTTTTACTGTTCTAATTCTTTTTACTATTATAATGATGTATCGTGTTCCATGTAGCAATAGATAGGTAGAAGTAGAGATACAGATCGCCATAGAGATAGAAATTTGCTTAGTTTTCATTATGTGTTCCTTAAGTTCTTTTCAATTAATGAAATCAATTAAGAAGATGCATGACTAAGTCATTTAAAGTCTACGAACCCGTTATATCAAAGATAAGTATGAATAGTAAGTTATTTCTTATTCTTTTGAATTCAGATTGTAATTGGTTAATGAATATGAGTTTTAAAACTTGTTTATAAGTTTTAAAAGGTTTTCAAGATTTCTGTAGTTTTAAATTCTTTGTTGTCGTTGTCACCTTAGGTTTAGAATTATTAGACTTTCATCACCCAACTATGTTGTCGTTGTGTCTTAGTTACTTTCATTAACAGGATTATTGCTAGAGAAGTTTATGTTGTCGTTGTTATCTTAAACTAATCTTATCTTCTTTTTATATTGTCATTGTCACCATAAGATAATTACAAAATTCAAAGGAATTAGAGATAATTAACTTAGATTATGAATCGGCGATTAGGGAACCCAGACTTGTTTTCCTTATCTGTCTTTTACAACTCTACTTTTCAGCATTTGTTAGAATTAAATCTGTTTACTTTCTGCAACTTAGTTTTAAAATCAAACATAACTTCTTTTCAAAAGATTTTCCTGAGGATCGATACCCTTACCTGTGCTACAATTCCCTTGTACACTTGTAAGGTGATAATTTTGGTATAGTAAAGTAGCTATCAAGTTTTTGGCGTTGTTGTCGGGGGATTTTACTTTTTGAAATAGAATTCAAATATTTGTCTTATAATTAGGATTACTTCTATTTCTTTTCTAGTTCTCTTGTTTTTGTCTAGGTTTGAGTGCGAAATTGTGAATTAATAGCTTCAGAAACCTTTTCACGAGGATAGCTAGAGGCCCAGATTTGCTTTCTTAAACTTTGATCTTTTATTTTTCTTTTAGTTTAGGAGAAAGCTAGACAACATATTTCTGGTTTATGCACCATACATGCTCCAATTCATTAAAATTCTTCAATTTAGATTCTAAAATTGAACGTACTCTTTTGCAAAACCTATCTGCCAACCATAATTCTGGAATCAAATCGGTGAATTTGGCAAAAGACTCACTGGAATTTCCCCTTAATTAGTTTTTAGATTCATCATCCTCTTCAGGTGAAGGATCAAATTCTGATTTTATGATGACTGAAGACCGACCAATTCAGGAACACTTCACCCCAGTTACCCTAACCAAACCTTCTTGTATCACATTAATTGAGATTGCAATGGGCAACTAATCATTTATAATCTGAAACCTTGCAAGTGCACAAGTTCGAAGTACTAGGGCAAATACAAAGGTGTCAAACCACATGGACTAGACGTTTATTCTCAACTAAAGCTTTAACTAGAAAGGGGGTTTTATAAAAGTAAAATTCTAATTAAGTTATCTACGAAAACAAATAAAACAGATTTGGAAAATAGTGAGAAAATAGTCTGGGATCCCTTTAATTGCAGATTCGTAAATAACTCGCATCTTACTCATAATCTAATCCGAATCTGGGTAATCGACCTTCTTTTCGCTACAACCTAAAGCTAGGTAAAAGTATTAGATCCTATTCATAGTCACGGACTAGTCGGGATGATATGATCCGTCTAATCTCTAGCAATCTAATCTGTAAACACCATTACACGAAACCTATCAAACTAGATTACAAGTACTAGCCCAAAGGTGAGTATTCTATTAGTTCTAATCCTAATCCCTACAAGGCCATTAAAATTATCAAAAATAGAAATAAATCGATTTAAAACCATCTATCTTAACAACATAGATCCCAATCATGCAATCATTATCACATAAATTCAGATTAGAAGAGAAATAGAAATTAAATTAATTACTTATCTTTGAACATACAAGAGATCCCAAGCTTCGGGAAGTTTTAGCTACGCATCGTTACTGTGATCTTCACCATCGCTGAATCGATCATAAAACGATGATTACAAAGCCCTCAATCTCCCAAACTCTTGCAAGTCAGAAATAAAAACTAAACTTAAAACTAGAAAACTTAAAACTACGAGCGAAAATCCCTAGGCTAAAAGCTATCTATTCCTAAACCTTGGGTCCTTATTTATAGATGTATAAGGCCCTAGAACAATGTTTAGACATGAAAGGAATCCTGTAAACCGCCGAAGAATTGAGCTAAGGGAGAAAGAAATCTCGGAGTCCATTTTCGACCGATCGAGAATGGAGCTCGACTAGTCAAAATTATATCTATAAGGCTGCCCATAATTTCTGTTTTACTTCAACCAGTCCAAAATTTGCATTTGGACCGGTCAAATTCTGCAATTTTGAAGATGAATGGACTTGGGCGGTCCACTTTTACTATTGTTGAAGCTTTAATGAGCTCGACCTGTCGAAATGCTGCTCTATTTCGTCCAAATTCGATTGGTCGAGTTCCAATCTCGATTGGTCGAGACTGCACATTCCTGCATTTCTCCGTGTACTTCGTTTGGTCATAACTTTTGATGTACAACTCGGATTTGGGTGTTTCTTGGCTCGTTGTAAAGCTAAGAAACTCTACTTTCCAATGGTATAGGCCTTAGTTCTTGCAAATCTTTATATAAACCTTGTCACTCTCTTTTCTTTCTGCTATTTTCTTCATGTATTTGAGTCTTCCTTTACTTTACTCTTTTAACCATTTTTTATACTTTTGGCCTTCAAAACCTTTTATTCCATATCTAACACTAAAAGCAAGCATTAGTAGTTAAATGAGGCTGAGCAATGTCGAGATTTGGGTCTAAATTATACAGTTTTGAAGGCTGATCAACAACACTTTGAGATCAAGTAGAATATGTTACAATCACTTCCCAATTTTCATGGGCTTGATTGCGAAGACCCTTATTAGCACCTTAGGAATTTCATAGAACTTTGCACTATTTAAAAAATGACAACAGTAAATGGCGAGGTTGTCAAACTGAGGTTGTTTCCCTTTTCATTGAAGGATCGGGCTAAGGAATGACTTGCCTCCTTGCCCACTACACTACAAAAAATAAGACTATTAGCGGCAATTTTTTATTAGGTAATTTTTTTTAATAAAAAACTGCCGCTATTAGTCTTATTTTTTGTAGTGCTAGTACCATTACCACATGGGATGGACTTCAAGCTAGATTTCTAGCCAAGTATTTCCCAATTGGTAAAACAACCTAGATCCGACAAGAAATTCAAACCTTCCGACAATTGCCGAGAGAATAATTTCATGAAAGTTGGGAAAGAATGCATGACCTACTGCATAAATGTCCTCATCATGAAGTACCAAATTGGTCAATAGCGTGGAGTGTTTACCAAGGGTTAAACGAGGGGAATCAACAAATTGTTGATTCAGTTAGTGATGGAGCCTTTATGGCTTGTAATAGTCAACACTTATGAGAATTATTTGAAAGACTCATTGATAATTCATTGCAAAAAAAGGTTCTGAAAGGACTAACCTAGATGTTTCACTACACACCCCTTGCTAGAGGAGACATCTTTGATGTCAAATTTGATAGGGTAGAGTAGAAAAAGATCTCAATGTCAAAGTTGAAGCCTTAGAACAAAAATGCCATCCTTGATGGTATCAAACCTGAAACCAATTGATAAATCAGTGGTAGCTTGTGCTATCTATAAAAGTTTGACCCACATAATAACTGATTGCCCAACAACACCATTATATCCTGAAATGATTGAGAAATAATAAGTTTGTGCTTTTCAGCGAGGTGATTATGAAAATACTTATAACCTGGAATAGAGGACTCACCTCGAATTTATTAATGGCTCAATGGGCGTCCAGATACCTCAACAACAACCACCACCTGTTGTTCAGCCCAGGTTCTTTCGACCAAATAATTTTCAGCAACCCTCTATGCAACCAACTAGGCCATTACAACCAGTTGAATAACAACATTATAGGCTGCCTTAAAGCAACATATCCGATGCAACAGTTGTCCAAATCCTTCGGGACTTGCAACAATAGTTGCATCAACACTCTAAAGATCTATCCCAGCTAGCTCAATTCTCTCAAACTTTGCATTCTCATACATAATTCGTTACTAAGCAAGAAGCTCAAATTGGGCTACTAGCTATACATATGGGGAAGAGAGAGGAGGGTAGGTTACCATCACAACCGGTGAGTAACACTAAGGGACATGTATTTGTTGGGGAGACATCCAATCCCCCTGAGCATGTTCAAGCTGTTACGACCCAACATAATGGAAAGGCTATTGATAACAAAATTGAGATGCTAATTTTATTAACCATCCCTAAGGTCGAAGAAAAAGAAATGGAGAATGAGAAAGTGAACTCTGATAAAGAAAAACTAGAAATAAGAAAGTATAATGAATTAATTTGGGAAAAAGATAGTGCACCGAAAGGTTTAACTGAGGCACAATATCTGCCTAAGTTACCATTTCCCAATGCATTCGGTGCATTATCACCTTTTGATAAAAATCCAAAAAATTAGAAGAGATCACAAAAATTTTTAAGCAAGTAAAAATAAATTTGCCTCTTTAGATGCTGTGACAGCCCGATTTTTCTGACACTTTTTTTTTTAAATATAGATCTCCGGGAAAACTGGACCGCCAGATCATAGATCACAATATGAATACAAAATACTTGGTACATCCTCATATAAGCGCAGAAATCAAAGCAGATATATATATGGCAGAACAAAAATCAAACCTCCATTTCTATATCGAGAACACGTGATCTTCTAAAAGAAATAAACTAAACCATCGGTGATGGCCGACCATCACGAAAACAGTATACAAAAGTATGTACAAAAGTACTGCAGAATCTCTAAGATGAACCAAGCTCAAACGCTAAAGAGATCAACTGAAACTATACCAAGTCCGAATCTGTAACAACTATTATGTTGCTTTCTCCGATACGTAAATGTGGATTCTCCTCAAGTCCAGGGTCCTAATCAAGAGCTACACCTGTGACGTATAGTCGGAGTGAGCTAACAGTCTAAGCTCAGTAGAGGAAATCAAAATACAAATTTCACATCTTATCATATCAATACATAGATTCAATGACAAAGTTCAAAAGCGAAAACGAAGCAGAGTTTCATATATCCTCGAATTGAAATTAATAGTTCAAAGTTTCACACAAAACTCGATGATACAATTTTCCAAAATCTCTTTTTGTGTTATCAAATTCATCTTCAAAGTCAAATTTAAAATTTCTATTCGGACTTAGAGACTTATAGAGTTCAATATTCATATTCAATGACTTACAGTGTTTAGTGTTCCGATTCAATGGCTTACAGTGTCTAGATTTTCATTATTCTCATCTTACAATGGTCAAATTTCTAGTTCATATCTTATAGTGTGTACAGATGACCCATCATACCGGTCTAGTCAGTGTATGTAGTATACAGTGTATACGGATAACCCGCCGTATTGGTCCAATCAGTGTATGTAGTATGCAGTGTGTACGGATAACCCGCCGTACCGGTCCAGTCAGTGTATGTAGTATATAGTGTGTGTGGATAATTCACCCTATTGGTCCAGTCAATGTATGCAATATGCAGTGTACAGTGTGTACAGATAACCCGCAGTACCGGTCCAGTCAATGTACAGTCTTGTAGTCATTGTCCAGTCAGGGTGTACAAATTCAAATTCACAGTTCATGTTCAGAATTCATATCAGGTTCAATGTTCATATCAGATTATATTAGATTCAATATTCTTGTCTTTCGATTAAAAGCCCATATTCGGTGTCCATCTTCGGTGTCCATATTCGGAGTTCATATCATTGTTCAATGTTCGGATTCATATTCATATCCATAGTTCATATTCAAGTCCGTAGTTCAAATTCAAAACTCAATTTCAAAGGATTCGTTCAAGCTCAGATTCACACTTTAGAATTCGGATTTAAATATCAGTAGATTTTTATTCAGAGTTCATATTCAAGGTTCATAAGACTCAATGAAATTTTTGTACACTCACATTCAAGTTCAAAGATTCATAACTTCCAATATCAAAGATTTCAATGTGATTCAACATTCCAAATTCAAAAATCCAAATGCAACTAATAACTTCAAAGACTTCAATGTTTACAGTTCAATGATTTTCAATGTTCAATTCCATTAGATTTTCAAATTCAGAGTCTAATGATTCATGTCCAACATTCACTAATCAAATTTGAAAGAGTCAATGTCAGATCCAAATCTTGATGATTCAAGGGTTCAAATGATTTGGATGCAAATTTCTATTACATCAGGTTCAATGTTCAACGGATTCAATATTCAAAGCTCAATGATTCAGGACTAATGTCCAAATTTCTATATCAAAATCACACTCAAGTTCAGAGTTCTAATCTTAGAGTTCACATTTCAGTTCAAAGTTCTAAGATCATAATAATTCAAAAGATTCCAAGGCAAACACATTATAAACCAACTTTAATTCAAATATATCAAAGATATATGGATTAAAGTCAAAATGAATGCTATTGGATTGTGAATTTCCCCTACCTCAGATTCGATGTCTTGCGGGAATGGAAGCAAAACAAAGGTCCTATCAATGGTCTCCAACTTTCAATCTACATCACATATATGATGATGCATCAAGGATTTATTCCAATTACTAACAAATTTGACGTATTTATGTATTTTCTCAAAATCGAGGCAGAAATGGGCAAGTTCGTGCTAACTTAAAACTTGACCCAACTTCCTGCTCAATTTTAACCTTTAAGACATTTGAACCATAAATTAGTAATACACAAAATTTATAGAGTTTGTTGTTCTCTTTCCAACCCTGTAAGAATCACGTGAATCTGAGTTCGGAGTAGAATGTTACGACCAAAATACCGAGGCTGTGTTGGCACTTCGATCAAAATCGAACGATCAATTTTTCCTAGGCAAAAAAATTGCACGATCGATTTCACCAAAATTTTTACGCATTTCTATTCTATCAAATTCGATTGATCGATTTAGAAATTGATCGATCAATTTTGACAGGTTCAGAACCCATTCGGGCTTCTTCTTCCTTGTTCCAAATCGTCCAAAACTCGTTTACACGTATCCCAAACACACTGAAACCAACACTACTTATTCCATACTAATTTAACCAAATCTTACCTTCTAATTTCGAGCATGCAAGTTCTACGGTGATCAAAATCAATGGATTTGATGTTAAACCCTCATGCTCCTCCAACAATCCGATCTCTTCTCTCTAATTGTAACGATGTCAAATTTGAAGATCAAATCCTTCAAATACAAACGATGAACCTAAAGTCTCCACTTGAGCAACAGCGGATCTTACAAGATCATGGACATTAGGGTTTCTAAATAACCCAAAACAAAAGAGGGTTTAGAGAAGAAGAACTCTCGTTCTTCATGGCTCAAGATCACGCCAAAGATCAACGATTTCTCGTGACACACAAACACTAAGAAGCTAAATGCATCAGAAATTAATGGTGCCGATTCGACTTTCAGATGGTTCACGACGGCGATTCTCCTCAAGCTCTTTCTCTTCCTCCCTCTCTCTCTAGAAACCCAAACCCCAAGCAATTTATTTTTCAAACCGATAAAGCTTCCTTGAGAAGCTGGCTTTTTATATAAAAGTCTTTTGCTTCCGCATGAAGCGCATACACTCGACTGAGTGTTAATTCATATCCAAAGGCTTGGTTTGGTATAAAGCACATACACGTAAGCTAGGTGTTAACTATTATACAAAATAAACTTTTGAATCGATGTGGGGCTTGCACACCTAAACCACTCATACACTGGATTAGGTGTTAAGCTTATACACCACAACGGTGTATAAGTTTTTGGTCCAAAAATCCCATACGAAGTTCAAACAGACCCAAAGATGATTTTATCCAAAAAATCCAAAATGGTGACGCATATTGTAATTGACATGTACACCAAATTAGGACCTACGGGTTCAGAAATTTGGGGCTCGTGTTGACATTCGGGTTGAGGCCCAAGTTCAAACGTTGGACTCGATTTCGTGTGTAACGTGCACAAACACGCGTACACTCTACAAAGGTTACAGGTTGGGCTTTAAAGTGTTTGGCGCGTACCCCCAATTATAACAAGTGGGGTTTAAGGCCATGTTACCCAGGTTAAATGATTTGACTCGGGTCAAATTAGTCAAAAGGTCGCATTCTCATCAAAAGTCAATGATTCAACATTTACGAAAATTTTGGGTTGTTATAGATGCAATCAAAGAAGTTCCAGTCTATGCAAAATTCTTAAAAGAAATGCACACACCCAAAAGTGAAAGCGCCAAAACAATTTATCAAAAAAGTGTTTTTAACTGAGTACATAAGCTCAGTCTGAAGGAAAATACTCCACCGAAGCTTAATGATCTAGGAGTGCCCATTATTCCTTGCATTATTGGTGACCATGCTATTAATAAGGCACTCCTCGATCTGGGAGCAAGCGTGAACCTACTTCCATACGTAGTTTATGAGAAGTTAGGATTGGGAGATTCAAAGCCCACATCAGTAACATTACAGTTAGCTGATAGATTAGAAATAAAACCAGTTGGAATTATTGAAGTACTGGTCGGGGTTGACAATTTTTCTTCCCCATTGATTTTCTTGTATTTGACATGGAGCCATGTTTGAAACCCCCCTCAAAGATTCCTGTCATACTTGGTAGACCATTTTTTGCCACGACCAATTCCTGTATTAATTGTAAAATCGGTATGATGGAGGTTTCTTTTGGAAATATGCGTGCTTCTACATTTATTACATTGAGGAACTTGTAGAAGAAGCACATCCTCTAGTGCTGTCTAAAGATTCATTGGAAATAACACTTTGGTACATGGAATTGGAAGAAAATGATTATGAATTTGAGTAGAAAGCATACATTGTTCAAATCCCTCCTCTAAATTCTCAATCGAGGACATGGAAACCTATGGTTGACCCCTTGCCTACCACTTCTAGTAAACCATTGTTACTATCAATTAAAAAAGCAACAAATTTGGAATTAAAAAAGCTTCCGAAACCCTGTAATCATTTCTTCAATTAAAAAAGCTTCAATTCTATGCATTTTTGGGATCCAACAATACTCTTCTTGTAATCATTTCTTCAATTTTGTCATCAGAACATAAATGGAAATTGTTGAAAGTTCTTACAAAATATAAGCATGCTAAAGGGTGGATAGTCGCAGATTTGGAAGGCCTTGACCCTTCTATTTGTATGCATAGAATTCATATGGAGGACAATGCCAAAACTTCTCGTTAAAGCCAACGAGGCATAAATATAAACATGAGGGAAGTTATTCAAAAGGAAGTTGTTAAATTGTTAGATGCAGGTATTATATACCCCATATTGGATAGTGAGTGGGTCGGGCCCACTCAAGTGGTCTCGAAGAAGTCAGGAATCACTGTTAAAGAAAATTCTGATGGAGAGTTGGTACCTATACGCGAGACCACAGTTGGTGCGTATGTATTGATTATCAGAAGCTTAACTCTATGACTCACAAAGATCATTTTTGATTACCATTTATTAATCAATCTTGGAAAAACTTGCAGGCCAAGAGTTATTCTGCTTTTTGGATGGGTACTCAAGATATAACCGAGTACCGATTTTTTCAAAAGATCGGGAAAATACCACCTATTGGTACGTGCTTTTTCTAGGGCCCTTTCGGGTCCCAGAATAAGTTGCCCCATTTGGTCCTAAGTGGATTCTATTTGTGATGGGGAAAGGCTATAGAATAATAACAAAGGAAAATATTTAAATGCAGGAAAATAAAAGAAGACGAATTCTAAATAGAGAATACCTGAGTTGATGCGATCGCCAGCTATAGATATTTATCGACGCTGTAACATGTCACTGATCATGCTTTGCGAAAGGTGGGTTGAACTCTTTTACTGAAAAAGGGGGGTTGTGACCCGCTATGCTAAGGAAGATCGGCCTCATTCCCGGGTAACCTCCGTGAGCTCCCTTAGGAAAATGAGTGAGGCAATGGCAGTTTTGTAAATATTGAGAAATGTTAGGGACCTATTTGGCGCTAGGCTAAGAATTTTGACAGAGGATTCCTTGGGGATGGATCTAAGGTTAAACGCTTCGCCCTTTGTACTCCTTTGATAATCAAAGCAAGTGGGCCAGTGCCACTAGCTCGAATACCCTGAGACTTCTAGAGAAAATCTACAATTCTAGGAACCAAAATCTTAGAGTGCATCTAGACTCCATTTTTTAAAGTCACAGAGTGAACCTCAAATTTTCTAAAAGAGAGAAGCTGAAAAAATTATGTATTTGTCCATGGGGTGGGGGGGGTCTATTTATAGTTATTCGAGCAATTGCGTGCATGTGGGCATGAGCACAATTGATGAATTGCATGCATGGATCCATGCGCATAATTGAATTACGTGCAGGGTGCCCCACACTTAATTCCCTAGAAGTCGGTCACCGACTGTGGAATGGCCGACTAATTGGTTTAGTCAGGATTTAGAGTTCTAGTCTAACTGGGCTAATTACACGCATGAAGTTATGTGCATAATCGAATTGCGTGCATGGAGTCATTTGCGTAATTCAGAACTTTGGGAGGTTCTGGGTGTCATAGTCCTGGTCAAACTTAGACCAATTACGCGTAGAGGGTTTGCAACTGTGGACTTTACAGGTCTGTCGTGACGATGCGCTCGTAAGAAAAATGGAGTCACCACTCAGAGCTTTTGGTGTCCCGGGATACCCAAAATTAGTATTAAGAGCACCAAAATACAAAATATGACTCTGATTCATCAATCAACACCAAAGCGTCTTGAGTAAGGACTTTGGTTATCAATCAGGAAGGTAACCCGCTCGTAAGCGATTTCTACTATGGCCAAATGTAAAAGTAAAAATAAAAATTGAATGACACCCCCCCTTGTCAGAAGGCACTCCGATCCTATTTGAGCCCCCAGCAATCACTGAAATTTTGGCGACATAACAACTCAAATTCTAGGATAGAGGGAAAGCAAAGAAGGTAGAGGAATAGAGGGGAGAGTCGGAGTTCTCAGGCGCTTGTAGCATCATGGTCGGATCTTCGCGTGGGTGGTGCATTTCTGATCGGACTCAAAAGTTGTATAAATTATCCCCACATCCTGATTTAGTTAATCCTTAATTAACGAATAATGTTTTCTTTTAGTTCTTGTTGTGTGCAACAGGTGTAGAAGCTAGTTAAATGTAAAAAGAGTTAAAAGAGCAAAGTTAGGAAGAAACCCAAGCAAACGACAAGAATCCAAGGAGATGCAGCTGAAAGGAGTACTTTCAAAGGTTAAATGGAACAGTCGCAATTACAGATTTGTCCGGTCGGGATAGCGCAATAGAGTAGAGCTGAAGAGGAAGAGAACAAGTCTAAAATGGACCAGTCAAAGAGTCATATTCGATGGGTCAGAGCGCTTAGGGCTTCAAAAACATAAGGTGAGACCAGTCAGGACTTAGCCGACCAGTCGAAAATATAATAGGCAATACAAAGAAAATCTCAAGGGTATTTCGACTGGTCACTCCAATATCAACCGGTCTAGAAAATAAAGAATGCTAAAGCCTCATGGGATCGTCTTCTACCTGGAGAAGGAGTCTAAATTCGACCGGTCGGTTCTCCAACCCCTATTAGTCACAACAACATTCTTGAGCAAAAAACAAGGTCTGCATAGCTATGGATGAGCTTTAATTCCAAGGTCTTCTATAAGAATCTCTTCGAATAGACGGGATAACTCCAAATCGCACAGATTCCTTTTCAGATTCATCCCCTTGGAGGATTTTTAGGATCTAGAGATTAGTTTCTGTGTATAATTGTTCTAGGGCCTTGTAATCTATAAATAAGGACCCTAGATTAGGTTTTAGGGGACTCACACACTGAAACTTTTCAACAGGGCTCTGATGTGAGTTTCCGTAGGTTAGGTTAGGAACAGTTCTAGAATGGAGGGTGATTGGATGTATTCATCGATCAAAGCCTGCATTAGCGATGATGGAGGTCTTTGAGTCAATGCGTGCTTATAGGTTTGGGCGAGATCTCTTGTAAATTTTGGATAAGTATATTTTAATATATTTCTGTTTCTTTTTCTGTTTGTGAATTCCACTATTGGTACGATTGCATGTACGAGGTTTCGACTAGATCGAGAATGCGATGGTAATGCTGTAATTGTATTTAATTTAATTTCAGTGGCCTTGTAGGGATTGGGGTTAGTCTAGATAGGATATTCACCGACAGACTAGGCCTTGTAGGGTAGTTTTGATTGTTCGTGTAATGGTTCTTTGACGATTAGGTTTATCTAACTCTTGATTAGATCTATCTAATTCATATACGATGCGACTGAGCTTATAGCCAGGAGCAAGGATTAATGAGATTCACACTAGAAAAGAAATAGGATTTATTGTGTACGAATCTGGAATCCAAGAGGGGTTCCAGTTTCCCTTCTCCTTCCTTATTTCCAAAACTATGTAGGTTTCTTTTATTTATTTTAGAATAATTTAGGAAATCTAATGCTTCATGATTCTTCGTAAAATTGAAATTGAATAAGAGACAAATGACAAATCCCTATGGTTCGACACCCTTGTACTTGCCCTAGTACATTCGGACTTGTGCACTTGCAAGGTCATATTTTAAAATGATCAAGTTTTTAGTGCCGCTGCTGGGGATTTTGGCTTTATTTCTTATTTGATTTATGTTTTACTATATTTTGTATCATTATACTAACTATAGTGTTGTTAAGTAGTGAAAAATACCATTTTTCACCTCTTAACCTAACCTTTGTGGGACCCTTAAGCTAACTAATACTGTGTTTTAAGTATGTTTTGAAGATAAGCAATAAAATTCAGCCTTAGTGCAGATATCCACCTAACAAGGCTAAAGAAACAATTTGCTCCTCATCATGTGTTCACAACAGCCCAAAGGCCTGTCAGTCAAGCAATCAGAGTTGTATAAATTCATGATAAGGTCATGGGCTCAACAAGGCATGCTTGAGACCAAGCACAGTTGCAAAGAAGACGGATTGAACCCACCAAGAGGTTGCTGAGTGCTAATAGATGGAAGACACCACACTAAAGATAGGTGCCAGCTGAAGAAACTCAAGGCAAAAGCTGTCGAGAAGTTCTGAAGCTCAAATGCCGATTTGTCGAGAGGATCCATGAAGCTATCGCTAGGTTTCAGTTGCTGTCGATGGGTTGTGCTTGTAGTAAAAGAATCTTGTCGACACCTTACCTAAAGGTGCAGGGAAAGTCGCGAGGTTCAACTGAACCTATCAAACAGATCGAGAGAAGCCTTCGACAGGACCTTTCAGAACCTATTGTGATGATCCCCAAGCTGCCAAAGACTTCACCAGTCGACAGGTTGATTGTAACCTATCGATAGGATGAACAAAGAACTAAAACAGAAGGTATCGAGAACCATTTTCAATCCTGTCGAGAGATGCCAATCCTATCAATGTGTGCACTTTAGCTCAGCGAGAGTTTTCGAAACCTGTTGAAATACAGAGCAAGTAGACTATGAAGCTATCGAGAAGTTTCCTGAACCTCTCGACATTCATTTTAGGAACTTCTCACGGCCCTTCTTCAATAGCTACAACTTTCAAATTTTGCGCACACGATCCAAGGCACGACTGGGACCCCTAAGGGGTATTTTTGGTATTCAATTGAGCACGAGCGGGAACTCTAACTACCTCACATGTACTTGTCAGTTGTGAACCAATAGGAGAAAAGCTTTTAGAAGAGGAATCAGCCACATCAGCATAACTGCATTAATCCTTTGAGTTCTAATTGGCTAAAACAGATTCGAGGAAAAGGTATAAATAAAGGAACAATCACATTGAAAATCATCCAAAAATTGAGAGAGACAGAGCCAAGTTTGAATTCATTTTCCCTCCAATTTTTCCCTCTCTTTTCCCTCTTCTTCTTCCTCCTATTTAGCCAATTATGGTTGGCTAAAACTTCTGCAGTAGCTAGGGTGAGGTTATGAGCTGTAATTAAGAGTTTCAAAGGCTTTGTGAGGGATTAGATGCTGCACAAATTGTAGATCTGAGCACAACATTGTAAGTAGTGACATTACAATAGAATTGTGAGATTTAGAGTTAATTCTGAGCTATACTTCATTTATTCGTATTTGATATATCTAGTTTGGATACTCATGTGGGCCAACCAAAAATGAATAGCTTGTAGCCTGGCATTCATAGCACCTACAATAGTTAACCTATTCTAATCAATACCATTAGTTAAAGACAATCTCTAAGATGATCTGTGACCATTCAAGTGGACAGGTCATAGCCTTAGGATTGCTCTGATTCTCTGGTTAAGATCAGATCCTTATACCATGCATCTGCCGGGGTCAAACCTTGGGAGCTTGTAGCTAGATGAAGGATTGTTGTAGATCTAATCTAAGCATTGCCTTCGATTCATTTAATTCTCAGTGAAAGACCAAATCCCTAGCTGTTGTTCTCCATCCTTTAATTTTTAATCCATTTTCCTTCACTTATGTATTTTCTTAAAATTTGGATCAACTGCATTTAATTTTTATAGTTCGTAGTGACAAAAAACCCAAAACCTCTCCTCTTTCTTGTTTTTATATAGCTTAAGTGCCAGATCTATTGTAGATTTGGAGATTTATCATAGTTTATGCACATTTCCCTGTCGACATTCCCTTGCTTACCTATCAAAACCTGCTATAACAACCATGTATCTTACAGGTCTAGGAGATCATAGTTGTGCTGAAACCACCCTTTGTTTTAATTTGATTTTATTTTGCTTTTACCATTACACACTAAATCAACACACTCCATTTCCACAACAAGTTATTGGCGCTGCTGCCGGGGAACTGTGATCTAAACTTTGTAAATCAAAGTTTTTTTTTAATTTTTTTTAATTTTTAGATTTATAATTTTGATTGCCTGCTAAGCGCTTGACTAATTGCTCCTGTAGTATTTTGTAGCTTAATTTTCTTTTCAGATCTGGATCTGTGGTGCTCCGAGGAGCATTGTGATAGAGGTTGTGCTAAAGTCTGTATCCCTCTACTCCTTTTGTTTTTCCTGATCTATAGTTTGTAGTTTTAATTAGCTATTTGTGCTTGTTCCTATTTGTTGTATTGAACTTGAGCTGTGATTTGTATAAGTGTGCATTGAGATTGTGAGTGGTGTATGTTTGGAAGAAGAACTCTCAACCCCCAGATTGTGTCATTTAATCCAGAGGTTGAAAGGATTCTTAGACCCAGACAAACCCCACCTACATATGCTACAACAGAATTTGTTAAAATGGGTGAGCAACCAAGGTTGTTACATGATTACTATGCACCTGGTGCATATAATTCTCTTTTTGCATGCAGTTTCCTACTGTGGAAACTAATTATGAAATCAAGTCTTCAATCATTCAGATGTTGCCTTCTTTCCATGGTTTGAGCAAAGAGGACCCATACAAGCATGTTGATGAATTCCTTGCCTTGTGTACTATCTTTAACATTACAGGTCTAGGGCCAGAAGCTAGCAAGCTTAGGCTATTTCCTTTTTCATTAAAGGATAAAGCCAGTGCCTAGTTATCCTTGCTTCCTAATAGTATCAACTCTTTGGATGACATACAAAGCCAATTCTTAGCTAAATTCTTCCCCATGTCTAGAACCAGTCAATTGAGGAAGAGTATCCTCTCATTTTCTCAACTCCCAACTGAAGGGTTCCATGAGGCATGGGAGAGATTCAAGGAGCTGTTGAGGCAGTGCCCCCACCATAAAATTCATGAATGGCAACTTATCCAAAGTTTCTATCAAGTAATTAACTCCAAGAGTAGAAATATGGTGGACGCTTCTTGTGGAGGCACATACCTTCATAAAACAGCTGAGGAAGCATGAGAATTGTTTAATGTCATTGGTGAAAACTCATTACAGCAAGAGTCTCTTGCTAGAGATGTGGACACCCCAGTAAGAATGTTGAAGGCGAATACAACAAGCGGTAAAATATATGAGATGGGTGGATATAATGATTTGGAAAGAAAGGTAGCCAACTTAACTCAAAGGTTAGAGAAAATGATAGAAGAAAAGCAGTCTCCAATGGTTGCTAATGTGGGAGAGGCATGTCCCATCTGTCAATCTCCCACTCATCCCATTCAAGATTGTCCCTCTGCTGAGCAATTTCTAGAACTGGTGATGTAACATGTGAATGCTACCCAGTCTATCAGCAACAGCAATTCCAACCTCAGTTCTATCAATAACCACAGCAAATGCCTTTTAAATATATTCCCCAGACTTATCAATAGAATTTTATTCCAAGGACCTAATACCAGCAACCTATGGCTCAACCTATGGTTCAGCCTGTGCAACAAAATGCCCCAACTCGAGTTTCTAGAACACCTTCTTTTGTAGAATAAGTGCTGCCCTCATTGCAGAACTTGGGCCCGTTGTCCCAAACAGTCCACTCTCATAGCCAAAGCATCAAAAAGATAGAAGAGCATCATGGTCAACTATCTAATGCATTGATAAAGAGGGAGGAAGGTAGGCTGCCTAGTTAGTCCATAGACAATCCAAAGAGACAATATGTGGTAGGTGAAGTCTCTGCTTCCCATGAGGAAGCAAAATCTATCACCACATTAAGAAGTAGAAGGTTGGTGGACAATCAAGTAGGCTCTGGGCCTCTGCAATATTCAGAGAAAGAAAATGAAATAGTTCAAAAGAATATACAGTAGGAGACCCCCAGTTTGAATAAGGGGAATGTTAATGCTCCCCAACAGAAAATTGAAAAAATGAAAAAATTGAAAATAAAAATAAAGAAAAAATTGATGAGTTGGCTAAGGCTGCAAATGGGAGGCCAGCTCCCCATCTGCCATTCCCCAATGCTTTGAAGGCAACTTCTCCTTTTGATAAAGGGAATGCCAAAGTAGAGGAAATGATGGAAACCTTTAAGTAAGTAAAAATCAACCTGCCTTTACTTGATGCAATCAAGCAAGTCCCGACCTATGCCATATTTTTAAAAGACCTTTGCACCCACAAAAGACAATCGAGGATACATCTATCCAAGAAAGTCTCTTCAGCAGAAAAAGTGAACCAAGTCTTGACTATAGCAACTCCAACAAAGCTCCAAGACCTTAGAGTCCCCACTATCCCCTGCATCATTGGGGATCATACCATTGAAAAAGCCTTATTAGATCTGGGAGTTAGTATGAATTTGCTTCCATACTCAGTTTATGAGAAGCTGGGCTTAGCTAAGTTGAAACCCACACCTGTGGTTTTTCAACTAGCTGACAGATCTGAAAGGAAACCTATGGGAATAATAGAAGATGTCTTGGTTAGAGTCGACAAATTCTTTTATCCTGCAGACTTTCTGGTGTTGGATATGGAGCCAAGCAAGTGTGTTACTTCCATTCCTATGATTTTGGGCAGGTCATTTTTGGCCACTGCTAATGCATGTATACAATGTAGATCAGGGGTCATGAAAGTAACTTTTAGAAATATGAAGGTCAAATTGAAGGTGTATAATACAGCTCATTAGCCCCATTTAGATAATGAGGATTGTTTTTTCATTGAGCTGCTGGATGAGTTGGTGGAAGAAACTTTGCCCCAGCTGCTGCATAATAATGATTTGTTTGATGCTTTTGATGAAGTTTGGAATTAAACAGTGGAAGAGAAAGCCTCCACATTTGAGCTTCAGCAAGTGCAAACTGTAAATTCTGAAAGGGGACCAGCAAAGCATCACCCAGGGAAACCAACTTTGTTATCTCTTCCACCACCTTTTAAGGCACCCTTGTTGCCTTCACTCATCAGTCCCTCAGATGTGGAGCTAAAGCAGCTCCCAAAATATTAAAAGTCTGTCTTCCTAGTAGCTAATAAGAAATTACCAGTCATAATTTCTTCTTCCCTGACTCTTGAGCAAGAGGAAGAGCTGCTTTGTGTGCTAAGGAAGCATAAGGGAGCAATAGGGTGAACTATTACAGATCTTGGAGGTATAAATCCTGCTATGTGCATGCATAAGATTCATCTTGAGGAGGACTCCAAACCCTTTAGAGAGATGCAAAGAAAATTGAACCCACACATGCAGGAGGTTGCCATGAAAGAAGTTGTCAAACTGTTAGATGCTGGGGTCATTTACCCCATCTCGAATTCTCAATGGATAGCACCTACCCAAGTGGTGCCTAAGAAATCTGGGATCACTGTAGTTCAAACAGACTCAGGAGAGCTGATCCTAACTAGACAGGCCACTTGTTGGACAGTTGGTATAGATTATAGGAAACACAATGAGAAAACTAGCAAAGACCATTTCCTATTGCCCTTCATTGATCAAATCTTAGATAAGCTTGCAGGCAAGGCATTTTACTATTTTCTTGATGGTTATTCAGGGTACAATTAGATCCTCATATACCCACAAGATCAAGAGAAAACCACCTTTACATGCCCTTTTGGAACCTTTACATATAGAAGGATGCCATTTGGATTACATAATGCACCTGCCACCTTTCAAATATGTATGCATGCTATCTTCTCTGACATGATTAATTAGTTCTTAGAGATTTTTATGGATGATTTTTCCATTTATGGGGATGATTTTAGCCAATGCTTGCATCACCTTAGCTTGGTGTTACAAAGATGTGAAGAAACCAACCTGGTCTTGAGTTGGGAGAAGAGTCACTTCATGGTGACTCAAGGCACTGTCTTAGGACATGTTGTATCCCACAAAGGAATAGAGGTTGATCAAGCTAAAATCAATTTAATTGCACATCTACTCCCACCCAAAACTGTCAAGCAAGTCAGGTCATTCTTGGGACATGCTAGTTTCTATCGAAGGTTCATCAAAGATTTTAGCAAAATCTCCAAACCTCTTTGCCACCTGTTATGCCAAGAGGTTCCATTTGAATTCAATGATGCATGCCTGGCTGCCTTTGAATTGCTGAAGACATGTTTGACTACTGCTCTCATTTTACAGTCTCATGATTCCTCCTTGCCATTCGAGCTGATGTGTGATGCATCAGACTTTGCTATTGGTGCATTCCTGAGACAAAGAAATGACAAAGCACCAACTGTAGTGGCTTATGCAAACAAATCAATGGCTGATGCCCAATTGAATTACATAACAACTGAAAAGGAATTGTTAACCATTGTATGTGCTTTGGAGAAATTCAGATCAATTGTGTTGGGATCTAAGATCACTGTGTTTACTGACCACTCAACCTTAAAATATCTTTTGTCCAAAAAGGATGCTAAAGCTAGACTGATAAGATGAGTTTTGCTTTTACAAGAATTTGATTTAGAGATCAAGGACAAGAAGGGGGTTGAGAATGTGGTAGTAGACCACCTATCTAGGATCCCAGCTACTGAAGAAGAGAGCTTGCCCATCAATGATTCTTTCCCAGATGAGCAACTCTTTGCTGTAGTGATGAGTGTGCCCTGGTTTGCCAATATAGTAAACTATCTAGCTATAGGTATAATACCCCCATAATAGAATAAGGATGATAGGAATCTGTTTTTCTCATAGATTCGATATTACATGTGGGAGGACCCTTTCCTTTTTAAGTATTGTGCGGACTAGGTGGTAAGAAGATGTGTGCCTGAAACTGAATTTAAAAACATTCTGACTGTGTGCCATGAGCAGGCTTACGGAGGCCATTTCAGTGGCAACAAAATTGCTGCAAAGGTGCATTGCAAAGCCTATTCTAGATTCCAGCAATTGGGGAGTATTTCCACACGAAACTCTATGCCTCTGCAGCCTATTCTTGTGGTTGAGCTTTTTGATATTTGGGGGATAGACTTTATGGGCCCTTTCCCTCCTTCCCATGATTATAATTATATTCTTGTGGTTGTGGACTATTGTGTCCAACTGGGTTGAGGCCATAGCCACAAGAACAAATGATCACAAGGTTGTCCTCAACGTTTTAAAGGACACCATTTTCTCCAGGTTTGGCACCCCCAGAGCCATCATCAGTGATGGGTGGAGCCATTCTGCAACAAACAGTTTGAGAACCTCCTTAGAAAGAACTCTATGACACACAAAGTTGCCACCCCATACCACCCACAAACCAATGGGCAGGTGGAGATTTCTAACAGAGAAATCAAACATATTTT
The DNA here is from genome assembly GCA_021018995.1 of Chloranthus sessilifolius. NCBI lineage: Eukaryota > Viridiplantae > Streptophyta > Magnoliopsida > Chloranthales > Chloranthaceae > Chloranthus > Chloranthus sessilifolius. Next base: position 50,839,818 of record CM037596.1, read on the forward strand.
GGAGAAAACAGTGAGAGTGGATCGGAAGGATTGGTTTCTGAAGCTATCTGATGCCTTGTGGGCTTCTAGGACTGCCTATAAGACTCCCATTGGGATGTCTCCTTTTAGGCTGGAATATGGCAAGGCATGCCATTTACCAGTGGAACTTCAACACAGGGCATATTAGGCTATCAAAGCATTATATACTGACTTAACTTCTGCTGGAATTCAGAGGAAACTCCAGCTGTCTGAGCTGGAAGAACTGAGGTTGGATGCTTATTCCAATGCGAGAATCTATGAGGAGAAAACCAAGGCCTTCTTTGACAAGCATTTGTTATGAAAAGAGTTCATTATTGGCAACAAGGTATGGCTTTTCAACTCTAAGCTGAAAATTTTCTTAGAAAAATTGAGATCCAGATGGGAGGGACCCTACATAATTGAGCATGTATCCTTATTAGGAGCAGTTGAAATTAAGGATCCTAATGACGGCAGGATTATGAAAGTAAATAGTCAAAGGCTCAAAACTGTTGTTGAAACTATGGAGCCCATGATGACCACTTCCCTTCAAGAACCTCCATTACTTGACTGATTCTCAACAATGTATAGTATGTACCATAGTTGCTATTTTGGTGTTTTTATTACTGTTTAGCAGAGTCATTAGGGTTCTACTGGTGTATAATTGTCTGTCGATAGGATCACTGAACTTGTCAATCACTTCTAAGGGTTTTTGGTTGTAATTCTCGCTAGGTCCATAGAACCTGTTGAGGGGATGAATGGTGAATTCAAGGAACCTGGCGAAGGATGGGTGAACTTCTCAAAATAATGCAATTGGCAACCTAGACTCATCGATAGGATTGTGTGAACCTCTCGAGAGGTTAACTAGTACTTCACTTGTCGACAGGTTGTACCAACCTGTCAACGCACTGCCCCCCCAATCCCGTCGAAGCTCTTTTTCCTCCGTGTCTAAACATTATTTCCTCTTATCTCCCTGCATTAACTTCCATTACTATAAATAAACCACCATGCACGCCGTGATACCAGTCCCCATATTATCGCACGACGTTCCACACTTTCCATAACCGACTTGCCACCCACCACCAATACCATTTTAAAAATTATGACATGGAAAGATGAGAAAATTTAATATGACGATACGCATCCCACCTCCAACGTTTTAAATACCAGCCTGGTTCACTTCCTTCGCAGTCGTTCACGTTTAACCTCCTCAGTTCATCCCTATCCACAACCATGGCAGACGACAAACCCATTGAGCTTCCAATAAAATTTGAACCAGTTTGGGGGACTCCATTGCTGTCACCAGAACCAGACCCTTTATAGTTACTGTGGGACGAATATGAGGAAGTTCAAATTATTTTGGCCAAGGAGGAGAAGCAAAAGAATAAAAGAAAGAAAAAGAAAAGGAAGATCAAATCACCTGCACCTCCCTCCCCACCCTCCTACCCCCCACCAGCACTTGCTTCGCTTTAGTCCTCCTAAGCCCTCTCATCTCCACCCCTGGCTTGCAGATCCTCTTCCGACAGCAACAGGTTGAGGATATCCCTGAGCCAGGGGTGCAATTCTTTTTGGAGGGGTTATTTTGTTTAAGGTCATGCAGGTTGCTGCCAGAGTCATGTCTCAGTTAGAACGTGTCTAGGTTTTCTTCTAAATATGTCTAGGTTTTCTCCATTGTACATATTCTTTAGATTTAAATGCAATTTCTTTTGTCTGATTTGTTTCTTTGATATGAATGTATAATGTTTTTTTTTTTTGTGTATCTCTATTTTTACTGCGCTGCACACTCACAGTTCTCTTTGACACAGTGAGGACACTGCTCCTTATAGGTTTGGGGGTATGGCAAGGTATGCCAATGGATAGTTAATAGTAGTGCAGCAAGGTTCAATAGAAATTGAGATAATAAAGTAAATTCCCACCTGAATTTTTAAGGAAAATAAAAACTTTCTAATATTGGAATATGCTGCAGTTCTAACACTTCAATGAAGCAAATGTCAGAAATTTTTATTCAAAAATTAGCACTTAGAGAACTTGAAAGGAGAGAAGATATGTGAGGATACTCCCCAGAAAACTTGATGGAAGACCATAACCAGTGAGATTTGGGCCTGAGAAATTTTATTTCTTGAAGAGTGTCTTGGCAATTTTTCTGCTCTAAGGACCGATTGGATCTAGCTTTGATCACTAGAAGTTAGGCAAATCCTAGTTGAAACAGCTTGACAACATTCTTGACATTGAGGATATGAAGTAAAGCCATCCTTTGGATAGTTTGGGCTTAAAATATCCTTACCCTTTGAACTGCCTTTAATACACACCATTTGAGCCTTGAAAAACAAGCTTTTCTTTGATAAAAAATAAAAAAATTTGAACCCAACACCTCAATGACCTGATGCAGCCTGATCCTCACTCTGAGATTTTAGAAGGTAAAGGTGAAGGAATTGAAGAGGTTAGAGGAGCAAGGCTTGACAATTTGGTGAAAGAAGAAGAAAATACATTTGAAGGCAAGTGTGATGTATAGTGGTGGCATTCCAATCCATAAAAAAAAAAAAAAAAAAAAGAAGAAAAATGGAGAAAAAGTGCCAAAAGCATACAAAAAGAAAAGAAAAACAGAAGAAAAGAGAAGTCACTTCATTTGAAAATCTATAAGAAGATAAGAAGCTGATCACTTTAAGTCTGAAAGTACAAAAAGAAAATGAAGATGTGCTAAAAAGAAGAAGGTGAAGTCATGAACCACCTCCTTACCTTTTTTATTTCTCAATTTTGAATCCCATTCCACCCTTTTTCTTCATAAACTTCACCTATAAGCCACATTACAACCCAATAAAATACCATACTGATCTGAAATGGATTGAGTTGTCCTGTGGAGACAAGGACTTGTTTGATCTATGGTGAAAAGAGTCAGAAAATTTCAGAAATTAGAGCAATTTCTATGCTCATGCTTGCAGTCCTATTTGAGGGCTGCAACCGCTCTTGAGCTGTGTGAACTGAGGCACCCTTCTAGTTTCATTCTCAGTGACAACCCTGGTGAGCTTTGGGTCTGAAACAAAGTTTGTTGGGGGTTGTATTATAATAAACATTCTAAATTTAATAGCTAGCTATGTATTAAATGTCGGATAGAATGCCTTGACATGAGCTGATTGATTGTGGAGGAAATGCAGCAGAATTTTAGTTTTGAAAAGGCTGTGTTTTTGATAAGAACCTTCTGAACTTAAAGGAACAAGGGGTGGAATGAATTTCATGTTGGCTTGATTTTTGTTCTCAACATGCTGCATTAACATTAACGGAACCATTGGGGAAGTTTGTGGGCAACTTCACTGAAAATCCTCAGGAGACTTCACTCCTCCACTAGGGATCACCTAGGGGTTCAAAAGGCCTGATGCATATGCTAAATGCACCGTGTTTCCTACGAAAGTGGCATATAATTTTGTAGGTTAATTGTTTTTACTTTCTCCTTTGCTCAGGGACTAGCAAAGCTTAGGTTTGGGGGTGTGTTAAATAGTGAAAAAACCAATTTTCACCTCTTAACCTAACCTTTGTGGGACCCTTGAGCTAACTAATACTGTGTTTTAAGTATGTTTTGTAGATAAGCAATAAAATCTAGCCTTTAGTGTAGATATCCACCTAATAAGGCACAAGAAACAATCTGCTCCTCATCATGTGTTCACAACAGCCCAAAGGCCTGTCAGTCAAGCAATCAGAGTTATATAAATTCATGAGAAGGTCATGGGCTCAACAAGGCATGCTTGAGACCAAGCATAGTTGCAAAGAAGACGAATTGAACCCACCAAGAGGTTGTTGAGTGCTAATAGATGGAAGACATCACACTAAAGATAGGTGCTAGTTGAAGAAACTCATGGCAAAAGCTGTCGAGAAGTTCTGAAGCTCAAATGTCGATCTGTCGAGAGGATCCATGAAGCTATCGCTAGGTTTCAGTTGCTGTCGATAGGTTGTGCTTGCAGTAAAAGAATCTTGTCGACACCTTACCTAAAGGTGCAGGGAAAGTCGCGAGGTTCAATTGAACCTATCGAACAGATCGAGAGAAGCCTTCGACAGGACCTTTTAGAACCTGTCATGATGATCCCCAAGCTGCCAAAGACATCACCAGTCGACAGGTTGATTGTAACCTATCGATAGGATGAACAAAGAACTAAAACAGAAGGTATCGAGAGCCATTTTCAATCCTGTCGAGAGATGCCAATCCTATCGACGTGTGCACTTCAGTTCAGTGAGAGGTTTTCCAAACTTGTCGTAATACAGAGCAAGTAGACTATGAAGCTATCGAGAAGTTCCCTGAACCTCTCGACATTCATTTTGGGAACTTCTCACGGCCCTTCTTCAATAGCTACAACTTTCAAATTTTATGCACACAATCCAAGGCACGACTGGGACCCCTAAGGGGTATTTTTGGTATTCAACTGAGTACGAGTGGGAACTCTAACTACCTCACATGTACTTGTCAGTTGTGAACCAATGGGAGAAAAGCTTTTAGAAGAGGAATCAGCCACATCAGCATAACTACATTAATCCTTTGAGTTCTAATTGGCTAAAATAGATCCGAGAAAAAGGTATAAATAGAGGAACAATCACATTGAAAATCATCCAGAAATTGAGAGAGACAGAGCCAAGTTCGAATTCATTTTCCCTTTAATTTTTCCCTCTCTTTTTCTTCTTCTTCTTCCTCGCTTTTAGCTAATTATTGTTGGCTAAACTTCTGTAGTAGCCAGGGTGAGGTTATGAGCTATAGTTAAGAGTTTCAGAGGCTTTGTGAGGGATTGGATGCTGCATAGATTGTAGATCTGAGCACAATATTGTAAGTAGTGACATTGCAATGAAATTGTGGGATTTAGAGTTAATTCTGAGCTATACTTCATTAATTCGTATTTGATTTGTCTAGTTTGGATACTCTTGTGGGCCAGCCAGAAATGGGGAGCTTGTAGCCTGGCATTCACAGCATCTACAATGGTTAACCTGTTCTAATCAATACCATTGGCTAAAGACAATCTCTAATGATCTGTGACCATTCAAGTAGACAGGTCATAGCTTTAGGATTGCTCTGATTCTCTGGTTAAGATTAGATCCTTATACCTTAAATCTGTCGGGGTAAAACCTGGGGAGCTTGTAGCCAGATGAAGGGTTATTGCAGATCTGATCTAAGCATTACCTTTGATTCATTGAATTCTTAGTGAAAGACCAAATCCCTAGCTGCTGCTCTCCATCCTTTGATTTTTAATCTATTTTCCTTCACTTTTGTGTTTCCTTAAAATCTGGATCAACTGCATTTAATTTATGTAGTTCGTAGTGACAAAAAATCCAAAACCTCTCATCTTTTCTGTTTTAGTATAGCTTAATTTTGGATAGAGTGTCAGATCTATTGCAGATCTAGAGATTTACCATAGTTTATGCACATTTCCCTAGGGACATACTCTTGATTACCTATCAAAAGTTGTTATAATAGCCCTGTATCTTACAGGTCTAGGAGATTGTAGTTGTACTGAATCCACCCTTTGTTTTAATTTGATTTTAGTTTGCTTTTACCATTACACACTAAATTAGCACACTCCATTTCCACAACAAGTGTGTGTTGTAGGTTTGAATATCAAAGGCTTGAATACACCAAATCTTGTCACGGGACACTGCTAGAGGCTAAGGTATGCGCTTTTGGTTTCCTATTAGTAAGCTAACTGTTTTACTTTTATTTTTCTTCTGTTTATGCCAAGGTTGAGGTCGTAATTTTTCTCTCTCGAGCGACTAGACCTTGAGCTTGAGAGGACATACCGGCGAATTCACGCTAGCTCAAGGTCCTCTCAAAATGTCATAAGTTTTGAATGTTCTAGCCGCCCGCCCTGCGGATCAGTCACAAAATATTCTACTTTACCACCCTTAACATAGTAATGCTAGACCTTAATTTGTTACTAATGAGATACTATGTGCAGATATCTAGATTAATGAATAGATTAGAGCCGAGGTGTTAATCTTTACCAAAATGAACTAAAAAAGTAGTAAAAATTACGATTGTGCAAAGAAATGATCCACTTGAACGAAGGAAATGTCGAACGCACGTAAATCTCGAATGAGTGAAAAATAAAGAAGAAAAGAGAAATCATGATTCACAAACGTAAGAAAGAAGCTATGACTGGATGAACCAAAGTAAAATCTCGAACATTCGGAAGAGTAGAAATAGTATAGAAAGATGACCAATCATGCACATGATTGTATGAAATGAAGCTCAGGCTGTTGATCACGTGAGGTCTACACCGCCATGCACAGAATTAGAAGATCTCTTGGATTAGAAGTCTGGTAACTTACGGATCAGACAAGATTGGCGAAAGAACTTAGAAGATCTTTGCTGCTAAAATAAAGGAGAAAAGTTTTGCACGCATCTACCATTCAGATCAAGGAAGAACCAAGATTAGAAGTAGAATTATATTAGGAATCATTTATTGAGTAGTTTTCTTTTATTAGAGATAGAATAATGTAAACCGACCTCTTATGATTTATAAATAAGAAGGTGCGACATAGGAGTAGAGTTATTGAAGGAACTCTCAGCATCAATTGATGACTAAGGTTGGATTTTCTTTCTATCAAAAGTAAAGTAGAGTAATTTAGATATCCAAGGTTTCTCGAGAGCAATTGACACCTGTGATTGAGAGCTGGAAGATTAGAGTAGAGTATTTGAAGTTTCTCAGAAGCAATTGATGCTTGCAACTGAGGGATGAAAGATCTTTTTATTGCTTTCTAGTTTAGATTTATTTTCATGCATTTTACTGTTTTGTGAACATCTAAATTTTTTTTATTTGAATTGATGACTCAGATTGAGAATTTACAGATTAGTGTAACGGTTTTACTTTTCCATCTTCAATTTTCTTGAGTTTGATTGACGCCCAAATTTTAGGAAGATTGTAGATTAGATTAAATCTGTGTTAAAGAATTCTAGCTTTTGATTGACGTCCAAATCCTAGAGGACTAAGATACGGTATAACGGTATTTTATTTAATAAATATCCAAGATCTGAAGGATTGTGATTGACGACCATAATCTGAAAGGATGAGGATTTAGATTTATTTTTCGCAATTAGTTTAAACAACCCCTTCTTTATTTATATTTATCCAAGTAGTTTAGGATCTTAAAAGACAAATACAAGTTTTTAAACAAACGAGATTACTTCAGAATAATCACTTTCCTTGTAGGAATGATCTTATACTAGTGTTGCAATTTTCGTTGTGTGCTTGCAATAGGTTAAGACTTAGTACGATAAAAGCTCAACCAAATTTTTGGCGCTGCTGCCTGGGAAAGTGGATTTTATTCTTTATTTTATTTTTGTTTCAAAAACTAATATTTGTCACTTTTTATTTTCTTTATATTTTTATTTTTCTTTAATCACTTCTTTATCTTTTTCAAGTTTATTCAGAGCAGTGAATCAAAGGTTTCAACACTTCTTCTGACAAGAGAAGCTAGAGGTTGAGATTTGTTTTCTCCCTGCTTTCTAAAATAAAAATCATATAAAATTACAATGAAAATAAATAGATATAATAATCATTCTAGCCATCCCGCTCTGTTTCTAATTTCATATACTATGGCGGAGAATGATCAATTTTTGTCTAAACCATTGGAAGATTATTATGCATTGGCACCTCTTACACCTCCCTCATGTATTCAATTACCCCCTGTGACTGGCGATGAATCCTTCGAGATCAAACCCAACGTACTTTAATTACTTCCTATCTTTTATGGGTTTGGTGAGGAGGATCCATATATGCATGTAATGAGTTTTCTAGAAATTTGTGCAATTGTTAAGTTTAAAAATTTATCAGAAGAGGCCACTCATTTGAGGCTATTCCCATTTTCGCTTAAAGGAAGGGTAAAGCAGTGACTGAACTCTTTGCCCAACAACACAATTACTAGCTGGGAAGAAATGCAAATAAAGTTTATCACAAGGTACTTCCTAATTAGTAAAATGAATCAAATCCAGAGGATTATCACAACATTTCACCAATTTTCGAATGAAACTTTTGAGGGAAGTTGGAAGTGTCTTAATGAGCTTCTGAACAAGTGCCCTCATCATGAGATCCCGCACTGGTAAATAGTGCTCAATTTTTATGAAGGCCTTAATGAACAAACCTGACACATGATTGATGTTGCTTGTGGAGGAATGTTTTGCATGTTAACTACAGAGGATGCTTGGGAACATTTTGAGACCTTTAGCGAGGAACCAATGCAAAACCATGTATCGAATGTGACTGATTCGGAGACTTTAAAGAATAAGCCTCCTAAGCGGGGAGGGCTTTATGAATTAAAGTCAATGATGAGTTACCTCCCAAAGGTAAAGCTTTGGAAGATAAAATTTCAGTCTCTGTTGGATATAAAATTGTACCCAACATCTCAAAAAGGGAAGCTTGTGGCCCACCACTGGAAGATCCTAAACACCAAGCTGTACCTTTTTGCCCCACAAGAGGTCAACACCATACTGATGCCATCAAGGATGCCATACTGCAGACATGTGGAAATTGTCAACGGCATGACCAGAATAAATTGAAGCCACCTCTTGCTCTTCAACAATCTATTTTAAAGTTAGAGGCTCAAGTTGAACAACTTATGATTTTAATCCAGAAGAGAGAGTAGCTATTCTTCATCATCACCAGATGGCACCCCAAGAGGACATATTTTTATGGGAGACACATCAACTACCTGAAATCTTAACTAAGTTACTCCTAGATATTGTCATGCTACCGACTCATTGTTGTCGCTCCAAGTGTGCCATAATTGTGTGCATTATGAATCAAAAATTAAAGAATTAAAGAATGCTAGGTTATATGGATGTTAACTTATGAAAGGGATATCAGCACATTGGGGCTAACACTGGCCTGCAAGATCAGGGCCAATTGTAGCAAGTTTTAAATGTAAGTGAGTAAAAGATCGTCCACAGGGAATTGATTTAAAATTTAAGATAAACCTCCAGATCTGTGCTACCAGATCTGGCTCTATAATTATCTAAAAAAAGAATAGATAAAAGAGAGTGTTGGATTGTGTCACATTTAACTATAAGCAAATAAAGAAAAGAACTAACTACATGATCCAGATCCGAGTTGGGGAGGTGTTTAAAATAAGACAAATGCAGAAATAATAGCTTCATGTACTTTAGCCTCTGAATTTTAATGGAGAATCTGTAGTTCAACAGAGCAGATTCAATCTTCATCTGGCTACCAGCACAGATGTAAGAGAAATAAATCCGAATTAAGGAATAGGTTTAGACTTATGGCTGTGATCTGTCCACTTAAATGGTCACAAACTTCATAGGCGTGGCCTATTCTTTAGTTCGTAACATGAACATCGTAAATCTTGCTAGAATTAGGGTTACCAACGCTAATTCAAGGTGATGAATTAAGGGAAGTTGCATGCGGATGAGTGAATCTAAAGAAGTCTAATGCACTAAGGTGATCATTCAGAACCCTCGACATGACTCCAATGGAGAAGACACAAATTACAGCAACCTTTTAAAATCCAAAATTACAATTACAGAGCACTTAGAGAGCCCTCGGACTTACTGATCGAGCTTCTCGAGAACCCTCAGACTTCTGATCTTGAATCCGAACTTGGAAGTATAAATCACTCACAATGGCTCTCAAAGGTAAACTACAAGAAGGGATTACAGGGGTTCGGATGCTATCTGACCGGAATGAGGGAAACAGAGATGAAAACTCTAAAATCTGGATACCCAAATTGGGCAAATGGTTCGTCTATTTATAGTTTTCCCTAAGTCTAGCTCAGATGTGTATCAACCAATAGGAGTCGAGCACCAGGATCCAGATCTGTCGCCAATCGAATCGCTTGATCCGTTATTCAAATCGAAACAGAGGCATCAATTACATTATGCATTTTGAAATTGTTTTGAGCTCGGAAGTTCATGAGTAATTTAACTTTGGGCGCTCACATGGGTTGGAATATGCCTTCGGATCTTGATTGGAACCTTCCGGAATGTTCCTGGTCTTTTGATTGCATTGGGGCGCGTGCAAAGTTTCCTAAAATACCCTTCGGACGAGCTGCAAATCCCCAGAATGCCATTTCACATAGTTTAAGGGCTTTTTCGTAAAGTAGTTAGAGTTTCTAGAAGTTCCCGCCAAGTAATTTCATCTTTGGGTGTTCACATGGGGTGGAATATGCCTTTGGTTCGTGCTCAGAATCTTCCGGAATGTCTCTGGGCTTTTCAATGCATTGGGGCTCGTCGTGATTACTAAATTGCCCTTGTTAAAGCCGCGAATCTCCGAATACCTTTTCGCAGAGTTGGGGCCTTTTCGCAAAGTTCAATGACCACAAGCTCTGTTGCAAAGTTCAATCTTCTTTCGAGTGTTTTCTTCTTTTACAAAGTTCAAGGTTCTTTCTGAAAAGTGCAAGTTCTTCTTGAATAGTAGAAGTTCTTGCGAATTGAACTCTAGGCTCCCATTCTTCTTTGCTAAATAGTAGAAGTTCTTTGCGAATTGAACTCTAGGCTCCCATTCTTCTTTGCGAATAGTAGGAGTTCTTTGCGAATGGCTTTCTCTCTTGCTTGAGTCTTTATACGCTCTTTTAGACCCTCTTTAGCCATTCTTTGAGGCTGTTTCTTCACTCCTTCTTTAAACTTGACATGAGGCACTTTTTGATCTTTTGGGATGCTTTTGATTTGGACCGTCCGATTGGTTAGTAAAAATGCACACTAAAGCACTTATTTAGTCTTCTCAAGGGTCTTTCAAGGCTCATGTTTAGGGGTGAAAATGGTATTTTCACTACTTAACACACCCCAAACCTAAGCTTTGCTAGTCCACGAGCAAAGAAACGTAAAAGCAAAATAAAGAGCCACTTTTGTAGGAAGCAGTGCATTTAGCATATGCAACAAGCCTTTTAAACCCCTAGGTGATCCCTAGAGGAGGAGTGAAGTCTCACGAGGGTTTTGGTGAAGGTACCCACAAACTTCTCCATGGGACAGTTGGCATTAGTGCCTTTGTCATCCCATGAGCAATCAAAGATCAAAATTAGTTACTCTTGAATCAATGTTTAAGAAATTTAGGTTTATTGTTTGCAAGGGATTTCAACATTTATAAACCTTATGAATGTTTCACTCTTTCCAATCTGGCAGCCATAGAAATCATGCAAATGTGTCAGCAGTAGTTCATCATTTGAATAAAAATTAGGTTATAAGTCATACTTAATGTGCTCAAGTTCCAACCCAAACACTTACCAGGGTGTACTCTCATCAAGATTTTTGTTGAAGGGTTCATTTTCACTCAAGATCAAGAGCGTTACATCTCCCAAATGGATTTGTAAGCATGAGCATAGGCATGATTCTCGTGGCATCCTTGACATCTCCTCACCATAGATTGGGAAACCTTATCTCCACATGACAGTTCACTCAACTTTGGATCACAAGGACTTTTAGGCTGGGTTTGTTGTATGGCTCGTGGAGTGAGGTTTGTGGATAGGAAGGTTGAGCAGTGTTTGGATTTTTGAGAAGTCAGGAATTGAAGGAGGTGGTTCATGACTCCACCTTCTTGAGTTTAGCTTCTTTTGAGATTCTCGTGTTCAAAGTACTCAGTTCTTCTTCCTTTGATCTTGAATTTTCAACATAAAGTTCCCCCTTTTGCCTTTTTGCTTGCTTTTTCACATTGTTTTTCTTTTACTTTCTCACCACCATATTGCCCATTTTTGAGGTATTTCTTCTTCATTTATTTTGATATTTGCCCGTAAATGTTCCATCTTTACTTCTTTCTCCTTTAACTCCACGAATTCTCAAGGTGAGGGAAGGTGAATTGGTTCCATTGGTTGGTGCAAGAAAAATGGGTGTTTTGATGAAGCATTGTAGGATTTATAGCTCAATTGGGGTACAAACAAGAGATCTTTCTTGGTTGGTTCATTAAGCTCAAGCTGTCCAAAGAAGGCCTTGATCTTTCCTCGATTTCATGAATGTGTTGCTTGTTTTGATTTGGAGTTTCCTAATTTCTAGTGGATCTAATGCCTCAAATATCCTTTGAATCGGAAAAAGGGTTGCCTCGGTCACTCTTCAACAGAGATGTAAAACATATAGGCTCAATTGGTTATGGTTTTCCTTGAGCTTTTAAGTATATCTTTACCTTTTCTCTTCCTGTGGACTTGCTATGTGCTAATACAAGTGTATTTTCACGGTGTTAACATCATGGAAATGTGGAATATTGTAGGGTTTAGAATGTCTAAATTCTTGCAAAGAAAATTTTAAAATTTCCACATTGTCATGATTCTTAAGTAAATTGATTCATTTCTGATTACTTTGGTGATTGTGATGCCCTTATGCTAATTATCCCATAGGCGGGGACCTGTTTGCCATACCCCCAAACCTAAGATGAACATTGTCCTCAATGTTCTAGACAATGAGAGAGGGAGCGTAGGTAAAGAAGAAAGAAAAACTAAGAAGCAGAAAAAATCTAAACTATATGCGAAAATAAAAATGTAAAGCGAAGATATGAGCAAGGAAATGGAAAAGGATATACAAATGCAAGAAAAATCAACAAAACAATGCTAGAACGCTAAATAAAATCTAACAAATAGAAGGATTACTACAAATGAAAGGAAACTAATGCTAATAAGAGAAATAGTAAAAGCAAGGTAAGGACTGAATACAAAGTTAAAAAAAGAAAAAGAAAAGTGTTGATACAAAACTGAATTTGTGAATACAAAATAGGAAAACAAAGTTATAAACTAACTATACTCACGAAAAATGACGAAAATCGAAAAGCGAGGACACATTAACCTAAGAAAGAAAAAAAATCAGCGATCTAAAAGCAGAATTTGAAACTAAAATTCCTAAAAGAAAATCTAATGCCAAATGATGTATCCTAAGCCCAAAGAAACAAACCCAAAAGCGAGATACTTATGAATCTAAGTGATTATAAAATGATTAGCAGGAATACGGTGAAAAGCAAGATTCATAAGATTGACCCTTTGTTGATGATGTGTATGAAAAAAAAATGAAGCATGGGAGCACATATTAAAAGCAGGTTCACACACGGTGAGACCCATTTATGATGAAGAAATCTCGAAGGAAAATAAAATCAAGGGTCCATTGAATATTCAAAACACCTATGATCCACTACTCATTATCCTACATGATTCCTAAAAAAATGATCTCAAAGAGGTCCGGATGGGAAAAGTGGATGCAAATGGAGAAAAACAGCCCATCAGGAAGATATCTATATTGTTTTATAATTTTCTATTTTATTTTTTTTCTTGTTTTGGATCGGCGCTCAACAAGAGCCCTTATTTACTCTTCTTTGAAAATAATGAGAAACAACTCAGAGATTTTCTATTTGTGTTTTCAGCTTCTTTTATTTTGTATTTGGTTTTGTAAAAAAAAAATAAAAAATAAAAAATCAGCATGCCTAAAAGACAGTAGAAATTATAATCAAAACAAACATTAAACACAGCAGAATTGCTGGTTCTCAAGAATTTAAAATAGAAAATGAATACAAAGGAGAAGGGATGCAAACTCAAGCGAGATCTGCTCTAGCTTTGGTCGAGATGTTCCTTGTTGAATGGGCTCGGATCTGCAAACATCCAAAAAATGCGATCTAGGGGTTTCCTCTGTTTGGGTTTCTTTACTTTGAACAGATCGCGCAGCTGGGCTCTACCCTTTTGATTTCTGACAAGAGAAAAAGCGCAGAAGATTAGAATAGATGGTGGTTATTCGTGTGGAGCTCGTGAGAGAAGAGGGTGAGCTAGGGTTTTGAAAAGCGGTTTTGCTTGGGAGAGTTTAGAAAATCTTGAGAAAGTGTAGTTCAAAGAAGAGCTTGATATGTCTATTCGAAATGGATTTGGCTCGGAAAGATCTTATAAAGGACTTCTCCCAGATTTTCTATTCGAAAAGGAAATTTTAACTATTCGAGCGAACATGGTTCTTTTGAGTAGTTCATTACCTCGAATCAATTGAATAGAACTTTGGACTTTTCAAAAGTAATTTTACTGCGATTTGAACTTTGAAGTGTATTTACACTATGCGTACAAGAAAAATAGATGAAGCAAATGACAAAAATCGGAAAAACAATGTTGTACAAACATATTATACACTTTTCTACCATCGATTTTGAGATTCAAGGATGATAGGTGGGCAACAAGGGCTCCGGTGTTTTCAATGCATGGTTTGAGCCTCGACCATTTACCTTGAGTATTCTTCCATCCTTGGGATCTGAAATATCCACAGACTCCGAGGGGAGGCCTTGATGACAAGCAGTGTATGGCCCTTCCCATCTGGATCTCAATTTGCCTGTGAAAGAATTTAAGTTTAGAGTTGAATAACCATACCTTGGACCCCGGTATGAACTCTTTTCTCATGAGGCTCCTATCATGGAATGATTTAACCTTTTCTTTGTACAACTGGAGCTAGTGTAGGCATCCATCCTCGTTCTTCGATTCGGTGAGTTGAAGCTTCCTGTGGTTACCAGCAGCTTAGATCCATATTAAAAGTTTTGATTGCCCACAAGGCCTTATATTCTAATTCTCTTGGTAGATGACATGCCTTGCCATAAACCCGACTGAAGGGACATCCCTATAGGAGTCTTGTAGGCGCTGTATGCCCACAAAGCATCATTAAGCTTAAAGGACCAGGTCTTTTCTGTCCTTCTTCACGCTTTTTCTAAAATGTGTTTGATCTCTCTATTTGAAATCTCCACCGCCCACATCCTTTGGTTTGTGGATGATAGGGAGTGGCTACTCTGTGAGTGATGAGTACTTTTTTAATAGAGAGTCAAGCACTGTTGCAAAAGTGGCTTCCCCCCAGCACTAATGATGGCTCTGGGGAATCCAAATCTGGAAAAAATGTGGTCTTTGAGGAATCTTAAAACCACTTTGTGATCATTGGATTTGGTAGCTATGGCCTCAATCCACTTGGAGACATAATCCACAGCTACCAAGATGAAATTGTTTCCATTAGAAGGGGGAAAGGGGCCCATAAAATCTATGCCCCAAACATCAAACAACTCAACTACCAGGATTGGCTGCAGGGGCATTGAGTTTCTTTTGGAAATACTGCCCAGTTTTTGGCAGTTCTGGCAAGATTTACAGTGCTGTAAGGCATCTTTAAAGATTGTGGGCCAATAGAAACCACACTGCAGAATTTTTGCAGCTGTTTTATTGCCACTGAAATGGCCTCCACAGGCCTGTTCATGACACATTGACAATATGCCAGGGAATTCATGGTCCGGGACACACTTTCTGATCACTTGGTCTGCACATCTTTATCAAAGAAACCTTTCGCCTCGGACAAGTGCTGCTAGTGTTGTAGTTAGGGTGGTAAAGATTTTTCCTAGGTTTCATCTTTTATGTAAGCAAGTTTACTTCTTTTTAATATAATTTGTATCTAGTTGGTTTGGCATATAAAAAAATTCTAACTTGATCATTTTTGTTGTTTCTAATTTTCATTTTTCTTTTGATGATTATCTTTCTGTGTGATCCACGTCGAATGTGATTTCTCTCAGTTTGGGGAAAATTTTGATGATTTCTGCAGATTATGAGCCTGGTACACACAAAGTAATAGTAGGTAAAATTTTGAGTATCCCCTGCTTTTGAAAAATAATGAGGACATTGTCTTATTTTAGTTTGGGGGGGAGGTACACCTTTCTGTCTATATTAGTTTTGATTTGTTTATTAGTCTTTAGTTGCTTTATTTTTGTTTTAATGGTAGATTTTTTTTAGACTTTCTTTTCTGAATAGCTAATCATTATATTTGAGTTATGATAGAAAAATTTATGATTCCACAAACTTTATAATCCATCGTAGCAAAAGTTCAACAATCAAAATAGAGCAGTTACGATTCATGTCTAGCTCTCTTGAACACTGTATCAGATTGAATGTTTTAAACTATATTTTAATTTAAACTATAATATTTAGACTATAGTTTCGAAATCATATAACCAGTGAGCTTTTGAGGCATAATTCCTCTTTTAGCTTGAGAGAGACTGCTTTCTATTCGAACTTAAATTTTATTTTGAACTTCTTGACTGCATTATAATGAAATCTCATATTGTTGAAAAATTGAATCAAAGACTATGATTATGATAACTTATCTTTTTAGAACTATTTATTAGATACATTAAAACAATATGGCAGTCATGCTAGTGAATCATGAAAATGATTCACAGCCATTCTTTTCATTCTTTAGAGCTAAAAAGTCAAAATCTCATAAATTTATTTACCCCTTGAACCCATATTAGAAGCCTAAATCGAATTTATTTATACCAAATGCTCATAAACCCTTAACCATATGTACTGCCTAAAGCTTTCAACCTTTTTACCCTTATTATTTTCTAAGAATTTAGAATGTAGAAAGGAAGAAGAGGGAGTGAAAGGAATAAAAGAATAACAGATAAGGGATATGCAACAAATGGTACTGTTAGCAGCTTGTTTATATCATCTAATTAAGTCTTAACATATTGCAAGTGCACAATAGAAATTATAGTACTAGGAAAGGATTGTTCCCACAGAGACAGGTTATACTATATTAATTTAATTTTTTAAAAAACTTATACTTATCTTTTAAGATCCTAAACTACTGAAAAAATATGAATAAAGAATTATTTCTAATCTAAATTACAGAAAATAAATCTTAATCTTCAAACTTTAGATTATGGTCGTCAATCACAATCTTCAGCTATCGGATGTTTACAAATTTAAAATACCGTTACACTATATGTCACTCTTCTAGAATTTGATCGTCAATAAAAAACTAGCTTCATTCAATATAGATTTATACTAATCAACAATCTTCTAAAACTTGGGCGTCAATCAAATTTTAGAAAACTGAAGATGGAAAAATAAAACCATTACACTAATCTGCAAAATTTAACCTGAGTCGTCAATTCAAATTAAAATTCGAAGGTGTTTACAAAGCAGGAAATTTAAATTAGAATGCAAAATAAATCTAAACTAGAAAGTAAAAGTAGAACCATCCAAAGGGTTGATCTTTCAGCTTTCTCAGCTTTGGTTTTCAGGGAAGACCTTAGAGAACTGTGGACGATGTTACTTTGTAAATCCTAAACTATTTTGATCGAGAGAAAATACAGACCTCAGTTGTCAATTGATGCTGTGAAATTCTTCGATGGTTTATTCCTACACCGGGCTCTCTTATTTATAAATCATAAGGAGTTGGTTTATAAGTTCTAATTCTAATAAAAGAAATAAAAAGATTCCTATTATAACATTACTTCTAATTTTATAGTTCGTCCTTGTTTTCCATAGTTGATGTGCTTTTCGATTTCTTCCTTTTTATTCAGTAGTAGGAATCTTATAGAGTCTGTCTTCATCAATCTTCTAGATCCATGATCCGTCAAACTTTTCATTCAAGAGTTCTTTTAATTTTATTCTTGGTAGTGTTCATTCTCATGTGATCAGCAGCAGCAGCAGCAGCAGGAAAGCTTCTATTAGTACAATCGAAAATCATAATTGTCTCTTTTCTTCTCTTTTTGGAAAATCGTAAATCACAATTTTCTATCTTTCATAGCTTTCTCTCTGGACGATTCTCTTAATTATGATTCATCACTTTTCTTCTATATCGGCTTCTTCTGAAGAATCGTAAATTACGATTTCTTATTCTCTTCTTCAGTAATAGCGCTAAATCGTCTTTCATGATTTTTTAGCTTTCAGTATAATAGCAAATCGTCTTTTTACACTCAATCGTCTTTTACTGCTCTTTTAAGTTCATTTTAACGAATACTAACTCTTTGGCTCTCTTTTATTGATTTTCTTTAATATCTGTACATCATTAACTTATTAGTATTTAAAACTAACTCACCAAATGCCCATGGTTCCTCATAGACCAAAAGTGCTCACCTAGAAACCCAGAGAAGCTCCATTGTACCTAGACACTGGCGCATTTTTTTTTGTCAGATGGAGAATCATCTTAGAAGCGTCGACTTGCCCATAAAGAAGATGCGGAATAACAAAGTCACCATCCAGAGAGCGCTACTGAAGATATTGTACTGTCGATCCTGCCACGCTCCTACATTGGGGCATTATTATTATTATTTTAGTTATTTTCTTTTCCTGTTGCATTATTTTCATTTCCAAAACAAAAAAAAGAAGAGAAAAGAAAAAAAGAAAAAAAACAAGAGAGCTTATATCCACCTTTACTATCAGGCCTTGGTCTGAGACGCACGCTCCCCTTGACAACTAGCAAGGGAGAGAACAAAAATTATTGATAGCGTTACCTTTATATGTGCAGATATAAAGCAACCTCCAACCATCACCAAGCTAGCTTAGGAAGCATCCAAATCCCAATGATGGCTGACAGTAATAAAAAGCAAACGACAAATGCAAGATGTAATCAAAAGAAAAGGAGTCAACACAGGTACATCTGAACTGGAAAAGCTATTTAAATAAATAAATAAATAAATATATATATATATATATATATATATATGCATCAAAAATTTCTTTTTTACATCTGTCACCGGGGCATGCCCCCTGTATACAATAAACATGCACAATGAATACCAAAAATGCACACACACCCCTACTCCCTACGCTACCGCTAAGAGGGTTGATCACCGTTGTCCCCAATATCATCAGCTCGAAGGTCCGTAGACTGATCCTCCAAAAACACAATCCCAGCATCCGGAGTCTGCAGAACCTCTAGATGACGAGGCCTCGCTACAAAATCCCCTCGCTTGCCTGACTAACAGACCACCTCGATCGAGAACAAGGAGGATACTCCGCAAGAATCTCATGAATGACAGAATCCTCACAAGCATATTACCTTACACGATCATGTGATATGTGATGAGGCTGCTCGATCGAGGAACTTGTAGCCCTCGACTCCGATCCATCAAGCTGACCAACCAACCCGCACACTCCCCGCTCACTCCTTGTCAGATGATACTACAGCCGATCTAGGGTCACCTGCATCTCTGCCCGCATTGTCTGATGCACCGCCTCCAATGCCTCAGTCTGAGTCCTCTACACAACCATCATCTCGATCAACATATCATCGCGACTCTACGTCTCCCCAATGATCTGTCTCACCTCAGGAGTGGCACGCACTTGCGCCGCCCCTAGACGCGCCTCCTCAAACTCATGAACCTGTGTCACCACACCGAGTCAAAGAAAACCAATATGTGGAAATTTATAAAGAGAACTTTGAAAAGGAAATAATCATACCAGATCCACCCTCTACCCCAGAAGTTGCTCAACCGTCGTAGCGGTCCACTAGATCAGCAGGCGGCACGGAAGGAACAACAAACGTAGGCGGCTACAACAAGTACAAACAAATATATCAGATAACACTATGATGACGAATAAACCATAAACACAACAACTAAAACATACCTGAGTAGGGATAGGAGTAGACCCCTGAGGGAGCCTTAGCAGCGGAGTCCAGAACAACATACACAAAGAACAAAAATGAGCTAACAGAAGATATGTCAGAACAAGATAAATAACCTAAATTGAATTACACAGAACCAGAAACTATACCTGACTCTCAAGGCATAGAGAGGCAACAGTCGCCTCCCTCGTCTGAAAGTCCTCGACAACCTGATGCTGAAATACCAACATGATGTTAGTAAATTATTAAGAAAAATGAAACAATAACACCCAACGAACTACTACAATCATACAGACAGGTCAAATGATTGAAGAAACTCATCCAGTGCTCCAGCTCGGCCCGAAGCTAAGCCATCGCTAAATCCTCCTGACTGGAAGAGGTAATCGAAGATGGATCAAATGCCTGAGCAGAAGCCCCTGCAGCGAAAAGCTCTGCCCTCTGTAAACACCGACAACCATGCCAGAACTAGTCAGAACCCACAAAATACCACTAATTAATAAATCTAAATAAGACACTTACCAATTGGTCAATCTCAGACAACAGACTGGCCTCCACCTCCTGGCCGGGCTGCTGCTAACCACGTAATAACTCGACCATCGCCGCATGACTGGCAACCTCAGCCTCCCTCTCAGACTAACCAAAAGAAAATGAGACATAACAGCTACATCAGAATGACTGGAAGACTAAATCAACATAATATATAAACAACTAGGCCAATAAACTAACTCACTGGGATCCGTTGAGTCTCCGCTAGCCAAGCCCCCATCTCATCCTTCGCTCCTCTAGCCTGAGCAATCGAGGTGGCAAGGGAGTGCAACATCTCCTCATCAGGACAAGGAGGGCACCCCGTCTGCTCCATCGCCCTATGAAGGGCATCCAATACTCCTTGGACACCCGTCGTGAGATGGCCCTGCTCTAACGTGACCAATCTCTCCCTCATTGCCGACGTCAACTCAGGCCCACCGACCGCAAAAGAACCACTCCCATGGAAGGGACATGTGAAGAGGCGCCCACCACCGAATGCCTCAAACCATCTCACAAACTCTCGAACATCCGCCTCGTCACGTGTTCCTGTCACCCTGGTCCCCCTAGCTCTAAAATCTGCTATCTGAAGTGCCATCCACTCTGCGAAGTTTCGAGCAGGGGGGTCGGTCATCCTCTTCACCACTCTGTGGCGAATCTCTGATGGGACTCCCTAAGCGAGTCCCAGCTGCCGTACCACTCGAGATAGGTGGATCCTCTCCACCTTCTCAAAGTAATGGACCCATATGTCCACATCAAAGAAAGGCTGTCTAGACTAAATCACTGGCACAACAGTATCCTCCCCATCCGCGTAGGGCCTCTAAATCACCTATAAACCAATAGATAAATTAGTCGACAAGTGTTGAAACTCGAGAAATAAAAGCACCAAATTGAGAAAACACAACAACAATATAGACAACACCTACCTGCCCCGCATGCATGTCCTTAAAAAGACCTAGTGTGGTCTAAAGATCCGAGGAACAATGACGACCCCTCAACGCTATCCTCCACACATGCATCCATAGAAACATGAACCTAATCTTTGTTGGGACCCTTGGGCGAAGAAAGGTAAAGTGATCATACGCCCAGAACTAAAAAAAACACAAAAAAAAATGCTAAATAGCTGCTACGACTAGAAGAAATAAGAAAATCGAAAACACTATGACACCAATTAATTAAAACTCACCTGGAGGAAGGGAAGGAAACCTCCGATCATCGCGATGCCTCACCCCCGACGATAAAGTTGCTCATAGAGATGCGCCAATGTGGCCGCACCCCAAGCATAGGTAGGGACCCGATCCAAGTCCCTGAGAAGCATAAAAAACAAACCCGGTGATACATCCTCAAGTCGAAGAAGAAAAGAGTACCGTGCCTAGGAAATGCACCAAGAATGCTTGAAGCACCCTATCTACAGCCAACCTAGCTCGCCCACGGGCTCCCGACCTGCCATCGCCATGTAACGTGCCTCGTAGGACATCCTCGGCTCTAAATGATGCCTCAAAGGGACGAAGCTGTTGTCGTCTACCCAGTGTGCTTGTGTTATTGTGTGGTGGAAACTAATTAAAAATAAAGTAAAATAAAAGAATGGATTCAGCACAACTAAAGTAGTCCTAGACTTGCAAGATACATGGCCTATTGTAGAAAGTTTTGATAAGTAAGAGTTTGTCCCACAGAGAAATTGACCTAGAACCCAAAATGGGCATTAATAATAGGCCTCCAGATCTGGCTACAAATCTGCCAGTCCTAAAGAAAGGGAGTTGGGTGTCACGACTATACTACATTAATCCTAACAACAGAGAAATAAAATGTAGCCCTATCCTAAAGAAAGGGGTCAAGAAGAAGGTGGTGATGGCATGTACCAAAATAAAATATACATAATGGTGAGAAGTAAGCAGGTTAAGTTCAGATTTAGAGCAGTAATGTAACTCAGATTTAATCTGTCTCTGCAGTGCTCCTTGCTGAGACGCTATCAAAAGCCTCAATAAGGTAGAAATATCTAGTTTAACCCATGCCATTTGGGTTGCTCTTAAGGCTATAGGCTCTCCACTCAAATGGTCATAGCCTATCCTAGAGAGTATGTCAAATCCCATTAGTTAAATCAGAAATTGCTAAACTAATTCAGAGGAGTGGACTGATCATTTCCCCAGCCACTGGAGCAAATCAAGCCATGAATACTAATGCAGCACTATGTAATGCCAGTGCTACAAGCTCCCTAGATCTGCGCACAGATCTGGCTGACATCCATAGGTATTCCAACCCATAAGATCCTAAGTGCTTTTCTAAGGCCAACTGCTCACTAGTGCCCACAAAAGGACCATGCAACAGGTTGAATATGGCTTTAGATTTAGCTTGTCATTGCTACAAATAGCCTGTAATGACTCAGCCTCAAGCTGTAATTACTACAAAGAGATCAGGTCTAATATCTGATGTTGGCTAGGTAAAATAGAGGGGAGTCAGTTCCTGTACAAACCTCCTCATAAGGCTCTTGAAGCTCATGTGTAGGGGAGAAGAATCCTTCTCAAACATGTGAATGGACATAACCTTAGGGCTATACTCTCTCCACTCAAATGGTCACAGGGTATCCCATTGGTTTGTCCATACGACAGATTCCTGAGCAAGAACATGAAAACTACTGCAACCACCATGGTCCATAAGTCTCCGAGCTCCTTGAATCTCACTACAGATCCAACATTGCTTTCCATGGGGCTATTAAACCAAGGGAAATCAGATAGTAAATAATAAATCTACTAGAAACTGAATGGGCTAGTCCCAAATACATGGATCCTATAGGCATCTAAAGAAACCAAAAGATCTTTAGATTCAATTAGGCATTAAAACAGCAATCCATTGATGAACACAAAACTTACAATGAACTATCTCCAGGCTGTAGCCTGTACACAACTGCTCATCCACAATCTCAATGTATACAAAAACCTACTACAAATTGAAATAAAACTAAACCTAGCTGCTTACAGGGGGATTAGCCAGCAAGTGTTGGGCTAAGAGAAAAGAAAAAAAGGAAAAAGTGATGATCAAACCCTAACCCTAGCCTGCTAGAGCTCGCAGCCGACAGAGGATGAAAAGAAGAGTTGATGATAATACTAAACTCTAAGTGTAGCTTATATACTCTGTCCATACTGCCTTGGCTCCGAAGGGATTAACCCTAATTTCTCCAGCAAACGTGGCACTGTTACATCCCTTGAATGCCTTGAGATGTGCGCCTCAAAATCCACAACTCAAGATCTGTGCCCTAGCCTTGGGAAATTCCCAAAAGGTCCTTAAGTTAAATTGAGAAGTGGGGAGCCCGTGCTTCGCGGGGCTGGCATATGCATTTACTTATTCACCCAGTTGTAGGGTCTTTACAGAGTAGCTTTTGGTTGGTGGAAAGTGCTCACGCGCGCAGTTAATCTTCAATTAATCGCACAATTCCTTTGCACTGCAATTTTATCGCAGAGATGATCTAGAGTGCCTGTTAAGTGGTGAAAAATGCCACTTTGCACCCTTTAACCTAACCATTCATGGACCTGTGAGCACACTAATAAGCCTCTGTTGAGTGCATTTTGTAGATAGCAGAGAAAGCTGGTAATAATGTAGCAAACCACTTAAGAATTCCCACAAAGAAGTCATCTCTCAGCATCGTGCAGACCCAGTAACAGAACAAGGAGAAAGAGGTGAAGATAGGTCCAAAACATCTTATCGAGAGGATGTCAGAAGACTTCGATAGGAGCTGAGGATTAAAAGAAAAGAATTTGTGCAGTTAGAGGAGGGTTCGATAGGATCCGAAGGCAGAAGAAGGATGAAGTCACATGGATTGAGGAGTTCGATAGGATTTTAGAACCTATCGAGCAAAGAAAGGAAAGAAGAAACTATCCTATCAAAAACTTGCCTGAAGTGTTAAAGGAACCTATCGAACGGATCTGAGAACCTAGCGAAAGGACTAAAATGCTCGATTCCAACCTGTCGATGGCTCTGAACCTATCAAAATGAAGACGTTGAAATTGAACCTATCAAAGGATGCTCAGAGCTGAACCTGTCAAAGAGGACCACTGGACCTATTGAACCACTCAGCCAACCTATCGAATACTCCAGATATTGGGCTGAGGACCCTAAAGCTTCAAAGAGAGAACTCATCCTATCGGTACCTATCGAAGAGACCAGGGAACCTATCGAAAGGAACTACAAGCTTACTTTTAACCTGTAGGAAGCTTCTCTAACCTGTCGAAATCATGTGCTGAACTTCTTAGAAACTATACTATGCACATGCTGAGACTTGGTGACCTGCCGCATGCAAATTGAGGCACTTTGGTGACCGGCGTGACATTCTAGAAGATGCCCTAGAAAGCCCTAACCGACCCACGTGCTTTAACAGAACTCTAACAAACTCTGACAACCTTCTAGAAGGGATTTTTAGCAGGAAAAACAAAGGAGAAAGTTATATATTGAGATCCCCAATTGCCATGAAAAGGGGGGATTGAAATTCTGAGCAATTTTCCAGAGATCAGAGCTTGCAATAAGATCCCATTTCCCTCCTTTAGCCTAACTATGGTTGGCTAAATCCCTAGGAGCAGCAAGGAGTGAGTTAGATTTGTAATTGGGTAAGGTTAAGAGTGTTGCTGGGGTTAATTGCTGCACAGACTACAGATCTGAGAGCATTCCATTGTAAGAGTTACCTTGTTTGTAATGTGAATGTTGTTTTCAATGATTTAATTAGATCTAAAGATCTTTTGATTCCTTTTGGTGCTCGATCGGATTTGTGTAGAGGAGTTGCTTGATCAGCTCACCCACTTAACTGGTAGACCTCTTGGATGTCATCTGAATTCCTTAGATCTGATATCCTTGTAATTTCTTGCGTCTGTGACTTGGAAATTGTAGCATCTGTGGTGGTTTTAATTGTTCTAATTAAGGCTCTGGCTTTGTAGGAGATCTCTAGGATGGTCTGTGACCATTAAAGTGGACAGATCATAACCTTAAGGTGAATCTGAGTTCAGGCCTTAATTGGATTCATCTGCTGCAATCCATGGATTCGATAAAGCCTATAGGATGGTCTGTGACCATTAAAGTGGACAGATCATAGCCTTAAAGCAAGGTGGATCTTGTGATTTGAAGTGGAATATATACCCTGCAGCTGTGCTTGCGGACAGTTCTTGTGGCCAACCGAGGGACTTGTGTGCTTTTGAACCCCTGTAATATGCTTAGCTCAACCTGAGTGCAGTGAAGACAATCTCCAAGCTGTTCTTCTCTATTTTTTGAGTTTTTAAGCCTTCCATCTGTAAGATCTGAGGCTCCAGATTCAATCTAAAACAATCTACATTTTAATAGTAGTTTAGTTTAAGTGACAACTCATTTCAAACCTCTCCCCTGTCTTTTAACTAAAGTAGAGATAGCTAGGGTGTCAGATCTCTTCCAGATCTAGAGATTTATCATATTTCTAACCAGCCTCCCTGTGGACATTCCCTTACTTACTTTTAAAACTTGCTACAAAGGATCCTGTATCTTGTAGGTCTAGGATATTTCAGATGTGCTGAATCCATCTATGTTTTCTCTTGATTTTTACATCATAAATCAGCACACTGGAATCCAACAACAAGTTTTGGCGCCGCTACCTTGGAAGCAATTTAGAAATTGATAGATCTAAATTTTGATCATGAATTTGTAGTTTTTTATTTTATTTTACTAACTGCATTTGTGAGTCTTGCTATTTTTCAGTATTTTTTGTGTCCATTTCACCAGATTTGAGTACAGAGTTAGAGGAGAGCTGTGTTGAAGGCTGCTCTATAGTTTGCTTCCCTTCTCCCCTGTTTATTTTCAGATCTATTGATTTTTAGATTAGTTAATAAATTGTGTTGTTGCTATTTGTTGTGTGAGGATTTACTCTGCATTCAGTTGCGAGTGTTGTATGTTTGGTAGGAGAACTCTGCAACCTCAGATTATTCCACTAAATCCAGAGGTTGAAAGACTTCTCAGAACCAGACCAACTACATCCACAACTGTTGATATTGAATCTGTCGAAATGAGTGAGCAGCAGCAGCCTCAAACTCTCAAGGAATTCAATGCACCAGTGGTCTACAATTCCCCTTTTGCATTCAGTTTTTTGATGCTCAAGGAAACTATGAGATCAAATCGTCCATCATTCAAATGTTGCCCTCATTTCATGGCTTGACCAAGGAGGACCCCTATAAGCATATAGATGAATTCTTAGGACTGTGCACTACCTTCAACATCACAGGTTTGGGGGAGGAGGCAATTAGGATGAGGCTCTTTCCTTTTTCATTAAAGGACAGAGCCAGGACCTGGTTATCTCTGCTTTCACCTAACAGTATACAATCCTGGAGTGATCTCCAATGTCAGTTTTTAACTAAATTCTTTCCTATGTCAAAGACCAGTCAATTGAGGAAGGGTATCATATCTTTTACCCAAGATATAACTGAAGACTTTCAACAATCCTGGGAGAGATTTAAGGAACTCCTCAAGAAATGCCCCCACCATCAAATCCCTGAATGGCAATTGGTTCAAAGCTTTTACCAGGGAATTGATGCTAAAAGCAGAGATATGATAGATGCCTCTAGTGGTGGCACCTACCTCCATAAAACTGCTGAGGAGGTATGGGAGCTCTTTGACATCATCAGTGAAAACTCAATGCAAAGGGAAACCTTAGCAAGAGATCTAGACCCTTCTAAATTGATGAAAGAGAACACCTCAAGAGGAAAGATATATGAAGTGAGTGTGCCAAGTGATTTGGATAGGAAAGTGGATGGCTTAACTCTGAAATTTGATAGGCTGATGGGAGCAATGTAGTCACCTGTGGTTGCTAGAGTGGAGGCATGTGCTACATGCCAGTCCCCTGCTCACTCCCTAGATGAATGCCCATCAGCTGCCCAATTTCCTGATTTCGTAACAGAACATGTGGCTACAACTCAAGCTTATGGGCAGCAGCCTACTGCGGGGTATCAATGGAGAAACCATCTCAATTTGAGGTGGAGACAAGATGGATACCCCAGCCAGCAGCAGCAGCAGCCTCAGCAGCCCATGCCCTATAGAAATGCTCAGCCCTGTCTAGAAGGTTATGCCCCAAGACCTCAATATCAGCAAACCATGGCCCAACCTCCAGCTCCTCCTGTGCAGAAAGTTGCACCTACTCCAGTTGTGAGAACACCATCTTTTAAGGAACAAGTTCTATCTTCATTACAGAACTTGAACACCTTAACCCAAACTGTGCACTCTCACAACCAGAGCATCAAAAAGATAGAGGACCAGCTTGGTCAGCTGCCTGATGCTCTGACTAGGAGAGAAGGAGGAAGGTTACCTAGCCAACCACAGGACAATCCATGAAGATAGTTTGTAGTGGGTGACCTTTCCTCCACCTATGAGGAAGCCAAATCTGTGACAACCTTAAGGAGTGATAGGCTAGTGGACAATCAAGTAGGCTGTGAACCTGTGAGAAGTTTAAATGAAGAAAATGGAATGAGTTTTCCAAGAACACAAGAAAGGCCACCAGTGGTGGACCTGCAGGAACAACCCAGTGCCAATAAAGAGGATGATATGGATCCTCAAGGAAAAGAAAAAATAAAAAAGAAAGAAGTCCCATTGGCTAAGACTGCAAGTAAAGGAACACCCCCACACTTGCCATTTCCCAAGGCATTGCAAGGACCCTCCCCTTTTGACAAAGCGCAGGGCAAAATTGAGGAAATGATGGAGACTTTCAAACAAGTAAAAATTAATCTGCCCTTACTGGATGCCATGAAACGAGTCCCAGCCTACGCCAAATTTTTGAAGGAGTTATGCACCCATAAAAGATAGTTTAGGACATACTTGTCCAAGAAAGTCTTTTCAGCAGAGAAGGTAAAACGCATTCTGTCCATTGCAACCCCCACCAAACTTCAAGACCCTGGAGTGCCTACTATCCCCTGCATCATTGGGGATCATAAAATTGAGAAGGCCCTATTGGACTTAGGAGCCAGTGTGAACTTGCCGCCCTATACAGTCTATAAAAAATTGGGCCTGGGAGACTTGAAACCCACACCTGTGGTTCTGCAACTGGCTGACAGGTTTGAAAGGAAGCCTGTGGGAGTCATTGAGGATGTCCTGGTGAGAGTTGACAAGTTTTTTTACCCTGCTGACTTGTGGTGTTAGATATAGGGCCAAGCAAAGGTATTTCCTCCATCCCTGTGATTCTAGGCAGGCCCTTCTTGGCCACTGCCAATGCCTGCATTCAATGCAGATCTAGAATCATGGAGGTCTCCTTTGGCAACATGAAAGTAAAACTATATTTGTACAGCACCAGCTCTCAACCCCCTTTTGATGAAACCTATTTTTCCATTGCAGGGCTAGAGGAGGCTCTGCATGAGAATCCTCAACAGCTGCTGCAGAATAATGAGTGGCCTATAGAGACAAAATTGCAACCAGGGGTTGAACAATTGCTGAGGAATGGATCCAAGAAGGATGAAAAGTTTAAGGAACATGGGGAGGCCGTTAACCTTCCAGATCCTCCAGATTAGCACCTGCAGTTGAGTATGTATCATATGTACCATATTTTGCTTCTGTTTTAGATTTGTTTTTACTTTACATCTCTACTAGAATTCTTTTGCAATAAATATGCCATGTTCTCTAGTGGGTCATCTTTTCAAATTTGCTAGCTGCTCTGAGATAAGGGGAGCTCATCCACATAAGAATCCAACCATAGGGCCGCACAGCAACAGAGCCTGATATGTGCTGAAGCTAAGGGTGCCTAGAAAAGCAACTTTATCTGGGTTTTGGAGCCTTCGATGGGCCTAATCTACATTTTGTTTGGTTTCATGCTGATTTCGACATGATATCTAATGGTTTCGACAGGTAAAACCAACTGCTCGACAGGTTAAATAAGGGCAAACAAAGATTTCGATAGGTTCTAAGTACATATCGGGCACCTATCGAAAAGATGCTGTCTCTGCCGTTTAAACCTATCGATAGGGTGGTCTTACCTATCGAAATCCTTAAAAATCATCCCTTTAAAAAGATTTGATGACTAAGCTTTCGATAGTATCCAGCAACCTATCAAAACCATTCCATTCATCCTATCGAAATCGCATTTTCACCTATATATACCTGTCGATAGGTCATTTGTGCTTCACTCCTTACCCTCTGAAAAACCCTAGCTCTCTTCCTCATTTTTCGCCTCCCTCTTTCTCTACTAAATCCTCATGGAATCTTCTGCTATTTAGTGTGCCATCTTGTCAATACATTCAGCTTGCGTAGAAGAGCATTTTGCCCCTTGATTTTAGAGAAATTAGAGCGGTGCATCACTAGCTTTGTGAAACCCTAGGTACCTGGAGGTGAGTTACCTTCCTACCATCACTCTGTTGTCTTTCTAAGTTTTCCCATTCCAAGGTGGTGAGAAATTACTCCCTGAGATTATAATGGATGAGCTTGAGGAAACGCTAGCCAGCATACGCCAGAAATCAACTGCATCCACCCCTAAATCCTCCAAGAAAGTGCTACCTGCTACCAAGCCACCTGTAAAGAGGAAGCTCGCTGAGGGGACACCCAAAAAGAGTCCTAAAGCTAAGAAAGCCAAAGCTGTTGAAATTCAGAAACCTGTGGTAGAAACACCCTTAGGTCGAGCTTCCGGCTATACTAACCACCCCCAATGAATTTGTTGACAAGTTAAACCTTGTCCCTGAGACCGAATTTGATCTGACATATTTTGCCAACATTGGAGAGTGTCAGGAAACACTGAGCTATTTGAAGAAAGAAGACTTGTTGCCCCTACTATGGCAATTGAATGAATCAGTGTATCCCAGGCTGGTGAAGTTATGGTACCAAAATCTGAAGAAGAAGGTGGCACAGGGGACTGATGATGTATTAGAAATTTTGATTGATGATTGGCAACTGACTATCGATCACAGAGACATAGGGATGGTGTTGGGGGTCCCATACCAATTTGACTCCAACCGCGCAGAGGGAGCACCTGTTGGAGCTACATTTAAGGATATGGCCAAGCAGCTAACCAATGGGATTGTGGGTTCTAGAGAATCCCTGATGAGAAGAGATCTCCATCCTAGCCTCAGATTCATGGATACCATCTTAAGGAAAAATGTCTATGTTACAGGACATTTGCAGGAGAGAAGGTCCCCATTAGTGGATGCTTTATTTTATTGTTCCAAGGGGCAGCTCATAAATGCACCTAAGCTAATCTTTGAAACTATGGTGGACATAAATGACAAGGTGCTTAAAAGACAAGTTTTTGCTAAGGGAGGAGGCCTACCCTTCAGCAAACTCATCACCTGTCAGCTCAAAGCTGGAAAGTATAGGATCAAGGAGGCTGAGCCATTGGAGAAAATGGCTCAGAAGGTTTTTGGAAAGAGGGCATGGTCTACAAGTTTAACCCTGATTCAAAAGACCAAGCCGATTGAGGCAGAGAAGGAGATGCCCACTACCTCAGCAGTAGATCATGCTGCTGACATCCCCCCATCCACCATTCCTCCTACATCACCCACTTTTTGATCCACCCTACCTACACCATCACCTACACCTGGGATCCTGGAACTCCCCACCTTCTCCGAGCCTATCCCCACCATGTCTTTCCCACCCTCCCTCCATCCCCTTCCCGATTTCCCCCCTCCACCATTTCCTATACATACACAGGGTTTGGACTTATTCACTTCTACTGGTTTCTCTGCCCTCATTTCTTCAATTGTAGAGGATGTTGCTCATGAGTACACCCCACTTCCCGACTTCACACCACTCCTCATTTTACCCATGCCCCATCCTCTCCTTTCCATCCCATTCATTCACCCATACCCTCTACGTCCACCCTGCTTGATATTTTCACCCAAATCCTCTCCCTCCTCCAGTCCATTCAGGCCCAAGTAGCCACTAACACTGACCACCAGGCCCTCATGAGCTCATGTCTCCAATCAATTCAATCCACCCTCACTCCCCCCACTTCAGTCTCCCAACCTTTTCCCACTTCTCCACCCTCCCCTGATCTCTCACTTTCCATTTCTCTCCTCCCTTTTCACCTATGCCCTCCCCCATCCCTACTGATATCCTTTTTGTGGAGTTAGCCGCTCCATCTTTACCCCCACCTTCCCCCTCAGCACCTGTTATACCTTCATCCCCACCCTTTGCTTTTTGCAGATTCTTTGAGATACCCACCATCCATTTCCTTTTCCTCCCCCCTATTTTTCAGGATGCCTCCACCCAAACTGATCCATGGGAGGATCTGGTTCTTCCCCCCCCTCCTATTCATCCACTCCACCCTTATCTTTGCCTCTTGTCCTTTGCCAATCCATGTACATACCCCCCTACCTCACCCTCTTGTACGCAATGAGGGACAACCCTTACATCCACAGGGATGTCTTGAGAGGTATGGCTGCACTTCGGGCTTCCCTTGAGGCCCCTTATGAGGAGAGGATTGCCAACATCAAATTAGAACACCGAATCCAGCTCCTCAATATGTCTCAAGGATGGTCTAAAATCCCGGTTTGATATGAGTCAGGAAAACAACTGGCAGCGGTGAGAGTCTCATAGCCAAATATGAGAAGAAGAATTCTGAGCTCCTCAAGAAAAAGTTAGCCAATGCTGAGGAGATCATCAAGGCCACCAAGGAGTTCTCAGATGCTAACCTCCTCTGTGATGCCAAGAAGATTGATATTTTGGAGAAAAAGGTCGTGTCATTGTTGTCTCAACCCTTTGAGCCTACCCCTCTTGCTACAGCACCTCCTGCTGCGCCTCCTGCCCCTCCCCCATGTCCCCCCTCTACAACTACCCCTTCAGCGACCCCACCTGTGGATGTTCCCCCTCTTGCCACTGCCCCTCCTCCAGCACCTCCTGCCTTGCAACACCCTCCCACCCCCTCGTGGAGGTTACCCCTCCCCCTCTTGCCGAAGTACCTCCAGCAAACAAACCTACCCCTCCCAAAGAGAAGCGGACTTCCTCCAAAAGAACCACCACCGCCAAGAGATCTGCTTCTTCTGCTGCCGCTATCAAAAAAGGAAAATAACCTGCTACCTGTTAGGCTATTTTTAAGTGATTGCTACTGACTTTATTGAAGACAGTGATAAGAATGGGGTGAATGAAAATGAATGAAAGGTGGATTGAAAATGACAAAGCAGCAAGCCTAAAATATGCACAATCCTGCAAGATACAGGGCCTGTTGTAGTAAGTTTTGAAAAGTAAGAGTTTGTCCCACAGGAAAATTGATCTTAAGCTCCAAGGGAGCCATCTTTAGTAGGCCCTCCAGATCTAACTACAGATCTAGCAATCCTAAATGGAAGGGGATTTAGGGTCACTAAAATCTAAATTCTAAGGTATCCTAATGTCTAAACTATAGAAAGGGTTAAGAAAGAAGATGGAGTGAGGAAATAAATATAAAAGGGTGAGAAGTATGCTATTAGGTTCAGATCTGATGGGTTTCATGACTCAAATTCAGATCTGCTGCTATAGAAGTCCTGTCCAGTGGCTACATTATCACCACTGAGGAGAAAGAATCCAACTCATCTCTGTGCCATGATCCAATCCCTTTATGGCTATAACCTGTCCACTTAAATGGTCATAGATTATCTAATTGAGAAACCACAGTCCAAAGATGGGTCAGAACAAGTTTATCATTGTAGGCACTACTTCATCCAGGCTATAAGCACAACGATCCATAGGGAACCTCAACCTCTAAAGTGCTATGTGTGGGGCTAGGCCTGTATGGGAGCATGTTAACCTAGACACATAGAACCAACAAGAGTTTGAGTGCAACCTTAGATCCAGCTGTCCACTACTTTAGAGAGCCTGCAGTGATCCAGTCGCAAGCCTACAATCTCTATAACCAAACCAGATTTGTCATCTGATGGCGGGTCTATACACATATAGGGGAGTTTGTCTCAGCACAATCTCTCACAGGGCTACAAGCACAAGTGCAGAGAAGAATAATCCGTCTTGAGTCTGTGGGTTGGCTTCACCCTAAGGCTATAACCTGTCCACTTAAATTGTCACAGACTATCCCAGAGGCTATCCTCCTCACAAAGCTCAAGATAGAACAAGAAACATTGCTGCCACCACCATGTTCACAAGGCTACAAAAGCTCATTGCTCCCATGGGGACTTCAGATCTAGTGGGTCTTGTGGTGGGGCTAGGCCTGTATGGGAGCATGTTAGCCCAGACACATAGGTCACTTGGCTCTGAATAAACCATAAAATCAGTCCTCCATTGCTTGCAATATGTCCTAGCAATGGAGGATCTCAAAATAATGACCTTATGCTGAGAACAACTCACAAAAATCCCATAAAAGTAAAACACCCTATCATGAAACTCCATTAATCTATTCCAAATAGTCATACAAAAGCATAGCCAGCAAATGCTGGACTATGGAGAGAAGAAAAAGTAAAAGGAAAACTACCTAAACCTTACTAGAGATCTGCAGCTATTGCAAGAAGAAGATAGACTAAATTCTATTCTAAGCAGAGAGTCGCCTAAACCTAAACCAGGCTTAGGTTTATATAGCAGTTAGTTTGGCGGCGCATTAGGGTTAGGAAACCCTAATCTTAACGATGCCACATGGCCTAATACTGTCCCTTAAATGCCTCGAGGTGCATGCACAGAACTTGAAGCATTGGAATGCGTGCCCTAATTGTTGGAAGTTCTCAGAATGTCCTCTGCTGAGGTGAGGGAGAGTTAGAGTTTAGTGCCTCGCCAGGAAGCACTGGTTTCAAAGACTGTCACGTGGTAGCACGGTCTTCGCGAGATTGGATTAGCTTGAAATTCTAGACGTTGCGGGGTTGTCTTAGTTACAGCTAAAGCAGTCGCGCGATAGAGCATTGAATCCTTGTTGGATTGCTCTGGTCTTCACGGGATTGCTCTTTCCTTCTGAATGGCGCTGGAATCACGCGAGCAATTTGTTTCTCAATGGATCCTCGCGAGGACGTGATGTGCATTGGTCTCTGAACTGCGCAAGAGGTCTTTCTAAAGTTTTGCATCCTTCTTGCGCGACAAATTGCTACTTGAAATACCGGAGCTCTCTCTCGCTTGATCCGAGTGAGTATGCGAGGTTTGAGAGCTACTTTCTTGAGTTGCGCGAGACTGCACGAGCATTTATATTTGAGCTTCGCGAGGGCTGCGCAAAGTATGATTCTGAAGCCCCTCTGTCACTCAACTGCGCGAGAACAATGCGGGCAATTAGAAATGAAGTCTTGGGAAACTCGCTAGGATTGTGCGAGGCTTAGTTTCTGATTCCTTTAAAGCTTGTGAAAGCTGTGCGAGGTTCAATTCTTGTCTGGGTTCAGCTTTCATCCTTCTGAGGGACTTATGGGGCAAAAGTGGGCTCCTTAACAGGGTTCAGGCCTTATTGCAGCTGCTGTTTATTACCTACAGAGATGACTTAAGACACAGTTATTAGATGGCTAAGGGTCTAATAGAGGCTAAGTTAAGGGGTGAAAAGTGGTACTTTTCATGTCTTAATACACCCCCAAACCTAATATTTGCTTGTCCCTTAGCAAAGCTACACTAAAAATCTACAGAAATTAACTGCCACTTTTGTAGGGAGCACAGATACATTTAGCATATGTACCAAGCCTTTTAAACCCCTAGGTGATCCCTAGTGGAGGAGTGAAGTCTCCTGAGGGTTTTGAGTGAAGATACCCACAAACTTCTCAATAAAACAGTTAGCAGAAGTGTAAGATTCAAGTTAGCTGTCAAGAAATAGAGCATCAGTTCACCCCTGAATCAGTAAAAAAATAAGAAATTTAAATGCATTGTCTGCACAGATGTTTAAGCATCAAAAACTTCCCATGATAGCACAACATTTCCAATCAGTTCACAACAGGGAAACTACACATGTGTGTTAGCACTGAGCTCATCATTAAATTAAAAATTAGGTTGTAAGTAATGCCCAATACATTCAATATCAGACCCAAAACTCTCTAGGGCATACTCTGTCAAAGAACTTTTGAGGGTTTCATTGTCTCTCAAGCTCAAGAGCAGTTACATCCCCCAAATGGGTCTGTAAGCATGAGCATAGGCATAACATTCAAGTTCTGACATCATTGGCAGATTTTTACCATAGATTGGACAACTCATTATCTCCACATGACAAACTCATTCAACTTTGGATCACAAGGGCTTTAACTAGGCTGTAATGTGGCTTATGGTATTGGGTTATAAAAAGAATTGGAAAGTTGAAAAAGGGGTTTGAAATCCAGAAATCAGTAGGTGCAGGAAGTGATTCATGACTTCACCTTCTTTAATTCAGCTCCTTTCATCTTCTTTGAAATCTTCAGATTTGAAGTGATCAGTTTCTCTTCTTGTTTGATTTTTTATTTTTTTTTAAATTGAATGTTTCCTCTTGATTCCTCTTTTACTCCTCTTCATTTTTGTTTTCTTTTCATTCTGGTGAAGTTTTATTCTTATCATGAAACTGCCACCTTTTTCCTCAGTTGTTACACTGCTAGAATTTTAGATAATTTTTCTCCACTCATCCAATGTTGACCCTAGCTAGTCCATCTTTAACTCTTTCTCCTTTACCTACTGAATTCTCAGGGTGAGGGTAAGGTTAAATCAGATCCATAGGTTCAGGTACAAGTACTCAGGTGTGTTTTGAAGAAAATTGGACTTTGAAGCTTAAAAAGTGTATGAACAAGGGCAGTTGCTTCAAGGGTTTGGTCTGTTTAGGCTCAAACTGTCCAAGAGAAGGCCTTGATCCTTTCCTAAGTGTCATGAGTGTTGTCAGTTGTTTCAACTTGGAGTTACCTAGCTTTTAGTGAACACATTGACTCAGCCAGTCCTTAAAGCTAGAAGAAATTTGCCTCAATCACTCCTCAAATAAAAAAAAGTTTTGTAGGCCTAATTCTCACTGGTGATGGTCTTCCTTTGAACTTTTAAGCATGTCCTTACCTTTTTCTCTCTTCAATGGTTCACTAAGTGCTTATACCAGTGAGTTTTCTTGGTGTTCTCATCATAGAAATGTGAAAATTTAGAAATTTATAATGTCTAAAGATCTGCAAAAACTTTTAAATTCCTTAATTTTCATAATTCTTAAGTGAACACAGCTCCATTTCTATGTTACTCACATGAGTTTGCTACACTTTGAGTTAACTATGTTATTGGCAGACCTACCTGCCACACCCCAAACCTAGGAGGAGCAGTGTCCTCACTGGTTCAGAGGTGAGAATAAACGGTAGAATCCAAGGAAACATACAGAAACAAACATAGAAGAAGAGAGAGAAATAAAAATGCAAAACTGAACAGTATGGAACTAAAAGAAAACTTTCATTAAAAGAAAAAGAAAATATGACAAAAAGATGGAAAAAAAGAAAGGAGAAAATGGGGGGGGGGTTAAGGTGTAGCCGAGGGAGGGTTGGAGGAAGATGGAGGGGGAGATGCAAGTGGTGCCATATTTTTCTTTTTCTTCTTCTCTCGCTTCTCCCTTTTTTTCTTTTTCTTCTCCTCTAACTTCTCTCATTTTTTCTTTTTCTTTTCCTCCTTGGCCAAGATCCGCTGGACCTCGTCATATTCATCCCAGAGAAATTGCAAGGGGTCTGGCTCCTTAAGCGGTGGGGGATCGTCCCAGATGGGATAAAATTTGATTGGGAAGCCAAAGGGGCTGTCATCCGCTATTTGTGTGAGGAGGGACGGACTTCTAGGGTTAGAAGAGGAGGGATGAGACGAAAAGGGACTGAGGGCCGGTTTAAAAGAGAGGGATAAGGGAACATGAATCGGCGGAATTAAAATTGCACCCGTTTTCACACTTGGCAATAAATGAGGGTTGTGTGGTGAAAGAAGAAAATACACAACTGGCTCTTTGAAAAAGAGAAGTAGCATTAAATGAATGTCCAAAGAGAGGCATGGTATTTAAAGAGGTAAGTGTAGCATGCGGAGATCCTCGCGAGGAGCAATAAGTGACGAGGAAAGGACATTTCTCGCGCAGCTGAGCTGGGGATCTTCGCAAGGTACACTTAGGGTGGCACATCAATTTGAAGGAGCCATTGCAATCCCGAAAGCAGGTAATTGCACAAATTTATATAAACACCATCTCCACGACAGGGATTACTGGTTTAAAGAAAAATATCCCCCCAAAAACTCTTCTCCCATAAATGGCAAAAAGAACAAAATCACAAGTAATAAACAAGCACAAAGAAACACACAGAATAAAGCAATAGAGAAAACTAAAAATTCTATTAAAGTGGAATAAAAATAGTTACAAGTGGAATGACAAGAAGAAAAACCTAAGATACAATCTAGAAGCTAGGATCTAATTTGAATCAGAATCTGTAAGGAAATCCCAGCCCATCTGTTTAGCCTTTGCCTTAAGGGCAGCTCTGTCCTCTTTCTTCTTCTCCTCCCTTGCCTTTTTCTTCTCGGCTGGTGTTTTCGCCGCAGTTGGAGCTTTAGGTGCCCTCACCCTTACTTTTGGCGCTTTGGGAGCTTTTGGTTCCTTGGGTTTTTGAGAGGC
The DNA here is from genome assembly GCA_021018995.1 of Chloranthus sessilifolius. Lineage (NCBI taxonomy): Eukaryota > Viridiplantae > Streptophyta > Magnoliopsida > Chloranthales > Chloranthaceae > Chloranthus > Chloranthus sessilifolius. Next base: position 50,877,053 of record CM037596.1, read on the forward strand.
TTTGCCTTTACGCTTAGTAGAGGGGGTGGCAGGGGATTTTCCTTTGCCTTTGCTTGGGGCATCAGTTTCTGCAGGGGGGACCACTGGGGATTTTTCTTTTCCTTTAGCCTTAGGTTCCTCAATGGGGATCACTGGTGACTTTCCTTTTCCAGTGGACTCAGGTTTGGCCTGGGACTATGCCTCTTCAGACTGGGTAGCAGGCTCTTTGCCAAATTTTAAAGGAACAGCTTTGGGAGCAGACCTCTTGGCTGTGACTTTCCTTCGCTGAGGATAAGTTTGTTCTTGTGGAGGTGCGGCAGAGGCCTTGTGAGGTGGAGGCTACTCAGTAGTTGTAGGCTGCGCAGTTGGAGGTGAAGCATGAGCTTTTCCTTTATCTTTTTGGGGCTGAGGTGCTGCCTCCTCAAAATGGGCAGGTGGAGCTGGAGTGGTAGTTGGCACAGGCTAAGGGACTTGAACAGAGAGTGGGGTTGGGTGGTAAGGTTCATTTTTGGTAGCGGCCAATGCGGATTCCAATGAGGCTATCTGGACTTTAAATTTGAGGGCGTCAGCCTCATGGATCTCCTTTTTGATTTGTTGGATTTCCTGGGCATTGTTAAGTCATTTTTCAAGCATTCTTGCCCAGGCAGTCGCTACAGCAGCATTGGATTTCTCATACTCCCAATTAATCTGATAATAAGTAGCTGAAACTTTCGTCTTTCGATATTCCTCTACCATATTTTTCCACCCCAAGGAGATTCCCAGTAGTTGCTCGTTGTGGGCCTCCGACATCTCATCAATCTTCTCCTGCAGGGGGGTCTCAATTGATTGGCGTAGCTTGGCCATACCCCTCAGGACATCCTTCCCTAGGTAAGCATTATCTCGCATGTGATGTAGGATGGTGAGGTAAGGAGGGCTGTAGAAATGATGTTTGGGTGCAATTGGCAGATAGGAGGTGGAAGGGGCGAAGTGTGCTTGGTCCTGGGGGGGAGGGGGAATGATAGTAGGGAAGTCAAGTGGTGGGGGAATGGGGTCAGGTTCTGGGTCTGTTTGGGTAGATTTGGCAGAGAAGGTGGGAGGGGGTAGGATAAGAGGGGGAATGGAGGGTATAGGGGGAAAAGTGAAGGGTGTAGCCTCAACAGGAGTTGGGGGTGATGGGGGATGGAAAATTGGAATGGTGAAAAGGGGTAAAGGAAAAGGGTGGGGAAGAGGTAATGGTGATGGTGGGAGGGGTAATGATTCAGGAGGGAAGTCTGTTTGGGTGGTATTGTCAGTGAACAGGAGGGATGGGTGGAGTGCTTAAGGTGTGTAGGGTGGATTGGATGGAGGTGAGTTCAGCCTGCATCCAGTCCTGTTTGTGGTTATTGGTGGATAATTGGGTTTGGATGTCTTGGATCAGGGGTAGGATGAGGGTTAGTGTGTCAAAGCTAGGAGGTGGGGTTTGGGAAGAAGAGGGTACTGGTTGGAAAGGGGAGGAAGGAGCATGATGGAAAGTGGAGGGAGGGGAAGAGTGTTGTTCTGGGGAAAGGTGCTATGAGGTAGTTGGGGAGTCTGACAGAGGGGTGTAGTAGGTAGGCATGGTTTCAAGGAATGTAGAGATGAAGGCTTGGAAGCCTATGGATGTGTTTAGGATTAAGTCAATATCGGGGAGAGGAGATATAGTAGATATGGCTGGGGTGGGGGTTTCTTCAAGGTGGGGTGGTTCAATGGGGATGGAAGGTATTGAGGGTGGTGTCTGGGAGATGGTTGGGATGGTCTGAGTAGGTTTTCGTTTCTTGTAGGAGATGAGTGGGGGGCTGACAGGCTTAGTTGGAATGGAGGGGGGAATTGTGGCAATGTACAGTGGTAAGGTAGGGGTAGGGGAGTCCTCCCATGGACCAAGCACAGGTGAAGGGGGAGTGGGCATGGGGAATGGAATCAGAGGGGGGTGAGAGATGGATGCAAGAGGAGTAGAGGATGCAGGAATAAAAGGTGGAGGGGGTGTGGGTGCTGCTGCAGGGATGGAAGTGATGAGCTCTGGAGGCACTGCTATTGTAACAGGGGTAGACTCTGATTCAGCTGCTTATGTTTGCTTGGGTAGGGCCTGTGCCTTAGCTTTCTTCTTTTTCTGACCCCCCATCAAGCTTCTGCAATTCCCCATTGCCTCTTGGCAAAGGTAGTAGGGGTAAGGGTGGTGGTTTGCTCAGTCCTTCCTTTCTTGTAGCCCCCCTTGATCAGTAGCAAGGTGATGATTCATGCATAGGGTAGGGTGTGAGGCTTCTTGTTTGACCCTAATTTTACCACTGTGTCTTTCATAGCTTTAAAAATTAGCCATGCTGCACGGAAGCCATGGCTAATGTGATTGGAGTAGACAACATCCGCAATGGGGGTTCTCCTCTCCTGCTGATGTCCTGAGCAATAGATGTTCTTCCGCAAGACTTGATCAATGAACAATAGTTCAGGTTCTAGTTCCCTCCTTCTGATTGAGTCCTCGGTGGCTTTTAATCCTCTTGTTAGGGCCCTTGCAATTGTATCAATTGATGCACGCAGAGGGGGGCCATATCCACAGCTAGGATCGAATGCTGCTGGGATGCCCAATACTTCAGCAATCATCTTAGGGCTCACTAACAAATCAAAATCGTCAATCATCACCAGCAAGCACTCTTGTCCATCGTTGCCCTTCTTGACCTTGATGTGCTGGTAAAACAGCTGCACTAGCCTTGGGTAGGCTAGTGCTGGAATTTCTCTCATCAGTGGCATCAGGCCCGCTTTGCTCAGAAATTGTATTGCAGGGGCAGAGAGAGGTTCTTTTTTAAAGAATGGGACATCAAAGGCTGTTTCAGGCTCAAATGGAATTGACTCCATGAGCTCAGAAGGAGTAGAGAATTTTGTGGTTGGTACCGCCGCCTCCTCAACCACTTCCTTTCCTTTTTGGGGGGACTTTGAAGTTTTGGCCTTTTTAGGGGTGATCTCTGCAGGGTCCTTGTCCTTCCCTTTTCTCTTATGTGCAGATTTTGGGGCCATATCTAACTCTATCTTTGGGTGTGAGCAAATGGAGACTGAGATCTAGGGTTTGGTTTAATTTGACGCACAGGGCACCTCAAGATCTCAGAGCAGAGGGCAATGAATGAGGGTGATGATAGGAACAACTCTGTTGAGTTATGAAGTGAATGATGAGCTGTAGGAGTGATGCTGGACGGAAGAGGGGAGAGCGGCAGAAGCTAGGGTTTCGTAGAGGGAAGAAGGAAGTAGATGATGAAAAAGGGACAAAGCGATGGGTTGAAATACTTATCGCGAAGCTCGACGCGCTTTGGAACATCTGGTCACGGGGTTAGAAATAAACTTAGCGAGGGTGTTGATTACATATGGATTGCGCGACAATCTCTAAAGTTGACCTTGGAGCGCGCGACAGAGTGAGATTAATTCATGTGAATTATGCTAGCGGTTCCTAAGGCTCTATTTGGATTGCGCGAAAAGCGCTGAGGTTCATCTTGAATCTCGCGACAGACATAAAATCTCGTGATAGTAAATGGAATATTTCTGTTGAATTGTGCAAGATTCTCCCAGTTTATCTTGTGAACCTCACGACAGCCTGATAATCTCACGACAGTTAATGAATGGCTCTATATGAATTGTGCGGGAGGCTCTCAGCAACACATGAATCTCATGACAGCGAATAGAATGTGGCCAGGTGAACTGCGCGAACTTCTCTCAGACTCCCTCGTTTAACCTCGCGAGAGGTTTCCAGGCTTCCTCTTTTAACCTCGCGAGAACATATGAATCTCGTGATAGTTTCCCAGGCTTCCATTTTGGACCCAACGATAGTAAGGTATAAAACAGAGAGCATGTGCTCTCTGTTCTGCCCTTTTGCATGTTTGCTGTGGTTGAATCCTGGGCATGATCCTCTCCTATGACTGTCTTTAGTCATATGTAAACTCAATCATACACTCAAGGACAACGAAACGACCTCCTACATTAGGCATTCAACAGAAGCTATCAATTCAAAAGCAGTAATAATCAAACCAAGCATCAAAAGTTCACCACAGATAGGGCAAAATTCAGATAAGGCCACTAGCAAATCCTAGAAAATAGAAACTAAAGAAAGCAAGATAAATCAACCAAAAACTAAGTACATATGCTACAGTAATGACACACCTGTGGAATCAGTCTGAAGAAGGATCCCCTTGACAGTGAATGGTGTCCAAAAGGTCGGCAGGTTTTTCAAAATAAGGCTTAAGCCTCTGACCATTCACCTTCAAGAGTCTCCCAGACTTAGGGTCCTTGATTTCCACAGCACCAGATGGGGAAACATGCATGACAATATAAGGACCTTCCCATCTAGATTTCAATTTGCCTGGGAAAAATTTAAGTTTGGAGTTGAACAGCCAAACCTTGTCACCAACATTGAAACTCTTTCTCAACAGCCCTTTGTCAAAGAAAGCTTTTGACCTTTCCTTATAGATCCTTGCATTGACATATGCATCCATCCTTAGTTCTTTCAATTCCGATAGCTGCAGCAACCTGTGATGACCAGTAGAAGTTAGATCTAAATTTAAATGTTTGATGGCCCAATAGGCCTTGTGTTCTAACTCCACTGGGAGATGACAGGCCTTGCCATAGATCAGTCTGAAAGGGGACATACCGATGGGGGTCTTATAGGCAGTCCTATAAGCCCACAGTGCGTCATTAAGCTTGTCAGCCCAATCCTTCCTATCAGTCCTCACAGTCTTCTCAAGGATATGCTTGATCTCCCTATTTGAAATTTCAATTTGCCCACTGGTTTGTGGGTGGTAGGGAGTAGCAATCCTATGGGTGGCAAAATATTTCTTGAGCAAGCTCTTCAAATTTCTGTTGCAGAAATGGCTCCCCCCATCACTGATAATGGCTCTAGGGGTACCAAATCTGGAGAAGATATTTTTCTTTATGAACTTGAGGACCACCTGATTATCATTAGTTCTTGTGGCAATGGCTTCTACCCATTTGAAAACATAGTCCACTGCCACTAAGATAAAATGATAACCATGTGAAGGAGGAAAGGGGCCCATAAACTCAATACCCCACACATCAAACAGTTCTACAACAAGGATGGGCTGTAAAGGCATTGAAATTCGTTTAGACAGCCCTCCTCGTTTCTGACATCTTGCACAGGCCTTGCAGTGTGTATGGGCATCTCTGAAAAGAGAAGGCCAATAGAAACCACATTGCAACACTTTGTCAGCTGTTTTTCTCCCACTAAAGTGACCCCCACAGGTATTTTCATGGCACATGGCCAGAATACTGGGGATATCACTTTCGGGAACACATTTTCGAATAATATGGTCTGCACAATACTTGTACAAGCAAGGTTCCTCCCAGAAAAAGAATTTGACCTGTGAGAAAAATAGGTCTTTATCCAGTTTTGTCCAATGGGAAGGGATCTTACCTATAACTAGATAATTGACAATATGTGCATACCAAGGAACCAAAGATTGAATGGCAAACAATTGCTCATCCGGGAATACATCATTTGTAGTGAGGTCATCAATACCTTTCTCCAACATAATTCTGGACAAGTGGTCAACCACCACATTTTCTACACCTTTCTTGTCTTTGATTTTGATGTTAAACTCCTGCAACAGGAGTATCCATCTAATCAATCTGGACTTTGCATCCTTCTTGGACAGTAGGTACTTTAATGCTGAGTGGTCAGTGAAGATGACAGTTTTAGACCCAAGTAGGTAAGGTCTGAACGAAAACCACTGTCAGAAGCTCTTTCTCAGTGGTTGTGTAGTTCAACTGAGCTTTAGCAAGTGATTTGTTGAGATATGCAATGACCACAGGCAGCTTATCCTTTCTCTGGCCCAAGACAGCACCTATTGCCAAGTCAGATGCATCACACATCAACTCAAAGGGCAGGGTATAGTCAGGTGTTTGGAGTACAGGGGCAGAGGTAAGGCAAAATTTTAAAGTTTCAAAAGCCTTCAGGCATTCAGTAGAGAAGTCAAAGGGCACATCTTGGCAGAGCAGGTGGCACAATGGTTTAGCAATTTTGCTGAAGTCTTTGATAAACCTCCTGTAGAATCTAGCTGGCCAAGGAAGGGTCTGATTTGCTTGTCGGTTCTTGGAGGGGGCAGATTTTTAATGAGGTCAACTTTGGCTTTGTCTACCTCAATTCCATCTTTAGAGACTACATGGCCCAGCACAATTCCTTGTGTTACCATGAAGTGGCTCTTCTCCCAACTTAAGACCAAATTGGTCTGTTCACATCTTTGTAGGACTTGATGGAGGTGTTGTAGACATTGGTCAAAGCTATCCCCATAGACTGAAAAGTCATTCATGAAAATTTCTAAGAATTTGTCAATCATATCAGAAAAAATGGCATACATACACTTCTAAAAGGTGGCAGGGGCATTACACAATCCAAAAGGCATCCTTCTGTAAGCAAAGGTGCCAAAAGGACAAGTAAATGTAGTTTTCTCTTGATCAAGGGGGTGCACAGGGATCTGATTGTACCCTGAGTACCCATCAAGAAAATAGTAAAAAGCCTTCCAGCCAACTTGTCCAAAATTTGATCAATAAAAGGGAGAGGGAAGTGGTCTTTTCTAGTCTTGGAGTTGAGTTTTCGATAATCGATGCAAACTCTCTAGCCAGTGGTCTCCCTGGCTGGTCTCAACTCTCAAGAGTTGGTTTTGATCACTGTTATGCCAGATTTCTTGGGTACCACCTGGATTGGTGCCACCCATTCAAAATCAGAGATAGGGTAAATTACCCCAACATCCAGCAACTTAATGATTTCTTTCAGAACCACCTCTTGCATGTGAGGATTAAGTTTCCTCTGTATTTCCCTGGAGGGTGTTGAGTCCTCCTCTAGATGAATCCTATGCATACATATTGATGCATCAATTCCTCCTAGATTAGCAATGGTCCAGCCAATTGCTTTCTTGTGCTTTCTCAAAACAGTTAGCAACTCCTCCTCTTGTTCACTGGTAAGAGAAGAGGAGATAATCACAGGAAGTTTCTCTTTCTTGAGGAAAGCATATTTTAATGTCTCTGGCAGCTTCTTGAGCTCTAGATTAGGGGCTTGTTGTATGGATGGCAGGATTGGTGTATTGTTGGTTGGAGGAAGGGGCAGCAATGTAGGTTTCCAATTGGAATGCTGCACTAAGCCCACTGAAGACTTCACGAGGGGTATGTCTTCTGGCATCAAAGCTAGGCTTCCTTCCTCTACCAAGTTCCAAATTTCAATTAAATCAGTGGCAATGTTGCTCCACTCCAGCAGAGTGTGCAGTTCTTCTTCAATAATTTCTTCTAGTACATCCATTGCAAAGCATTCCTCATTGTCCAGCTGAGGGTGCTTTGCACTGTTGTACACATTAATCTCAACTTTCATATGTTCGAAAGTGACCTCCAGGATTCCAGACCTACATTGAATGCATGCATTGGCAGTGGCCAAGAATGGTCTGCCTAGAATAACAGGTATCGGAGATGTACTCTTGCTATAACCCATGTCCAAGACAAGGAAGTCTGCAGGATAGAAGAACTTGTCTACCCCCACTAGGACATCCTCGACCACTCCCATGGGTTTCCTCTCGGACCTATCAGCCATCAATAGAACAATGGGGGTGGGCTTCAGCTCCCCCAAACCTAACTGCTGATATACACTGTATGGCAGCAGGTTAACACTGGCTCTAAGGTCTAAAAGGGCCCTTCCAATCATGTGGTCACCAATAATACAAGGAATAGTGGGTATCCCTGGGTCTTGCAACTTCTCAGGTATTGTCATGGTTAATACAGAATTCACTGTATTAGTCGCAAAAACCTTTTTGGACAAATGGCCTCTGGCCTTCCTTTTTTTAGTACAGAGGTCTTTCAGAAACTTTGCATAGGATGGGACTTGTCGGATTGCATCAAGCAGGGGTAAATTTATCTTGACCTGCTTAAAGGTTTCCATCATTTCCTCGATCTGTGCCTGACCCTTATCAAAAGGGGCAGGGCCACTCAAAGCTTGAGGAAATGGCAATGAGGTATCTTCTTGATTCCTCAGTAAGCCCATGGCTGAACTTTTGTTTTTTTCTTTTTTCTATTTTTATCTCCTACTGAGGCTCAACTACAACCTCTTTATTTTTCCCTTGTTGAAGGGCAGCAGGTAGTTCTTTACTCTGTGCCTTAACAAAATCCTTATCACTTTCACATGAAATTTCCTTAGGATTGACCTCTCCTTGTTCCTTTCCCACCTGGTTGTCTACCATCCTACCAGACCTTAGGGCAGTTATGGCATTGGCCCCCTCAAAATTGGAGGAGCCTTCTCCGATGGAATACTGGCCCTTAGGGTTGGCAATTGGTTGGCTTGGAAACCTGCCCTCCTCTCTTTTAGCCAGAGCATTGGCTATTTGGCCAAGCTGCTCTTCTATTTTCTTAATACTTTGATTGTAAGAAGTCACAGTATGATTTAAGGGTCCAAGGCTTTGCAATTGGGCCAAAACTTGGTCCTCAAAAGAAGCACTTCAGGGCTGAGGTGGGGGAACTATCAATTGATTTTGTTACTGGGGCTGCTGTTATTGGAAATTCGACCTTTGGGCATAACCCTGGTTAAACTGCTACTGTGGCCTTTGAGGTAAGGCCAACATCTACAGTGGTTGCATATAATTGTCTTGCCTCCACCTCAAATTTGGGTGGTCTCTCCATTGGTAACCAGCATTTTGGTGCTGGTATCCATATGATTGTTTATTGTAGCCACCAGATTGTTGCTGTCCAAAAGATTGGGCAGCAGTAGCCTGTTCCATTACAAACTCAGGGTATTGCCTCGCAGATGGACATTCTTCTACTGTATGCTGTGGAGATTGGCATATCAGACATGCCTACATCACTTGTGCAGCCATTCTGGGCTGCACCACAGTCAAAAGTTTATCAAATCTTTCAGTAAGATTGGCCATTTGCATTCTCAGATCATCATTTCCCCTAACTTCATACATTTTTCCTTTAGAAGTCTCAGCCACCCCCAGCTTAGGAGATGGTTCTTGAACAGTTCTAGAAGAGGACATCTTCTGGAAAGCATTTTCACTTATGACCTCGAACAAGTCCCATGCCTCATCAGCTATTTTATGCATGTACGTTCCACCACAAGAGGCATCTACCATGTCTCTGCTCTTCTCATCAATCCCATTGTAGAAGCTAGACAGTCAGGGATCTTGTGGTGGGGACATTGTTTGAGCATCTCTTTAAATCTATCCCAGCACTGGTTAAAATCTTCAGTTGGGGATTGGGCAAAAGAAAGTATGCCTTTCCTCAACTGGCTGGTCTTGGTCTCTGGGAAAAATTTAGACAGAAATCTTGTCTGGAGGTCTTTCCAGGAGGTGATGCTGTTGTTTGGGAGAGTAGATAACCAGGTCATGGCCCTGTCCTTTAGGGAGAAAGGAAAGAGCCTTAACCTAGTGGCTTCTGGTCCCAAACCAGCAATGGAGAATGTCGTGCACAGGGCCAAGAACTGGTCAATGTGCTTGTAAGGGTCTTCCTTGCTAAGCCCATGGAAAGAGGGAAGCATTTGGATGATGGAAGTTTTGATTTCGTAGTTTCCTTGAACATCAGGGAATTGGATGCTGAATGGAGAATTGTAATCATCCGGAGCATTCAATTCCTTCAATGTTCTAGGTTGTTCTTCACCCATAACTGCTATCTCAATTCCAATAGGGGGCTCAACTGCGGTGTGTCTATGCCTTCTCGGTCTTCTACCCCTTTCTATCTCAGGGTTAGCAGGCTCTAATGTAGGACCAAGGGATCTCCTTCCTAACAAGCACACACACCAACAGCAGGGAAGACTATTTACAGGCACATTGCACTTAAAAAAAAATGCAACTATCCTAATCAACTGCTATGCTATGGAATCTTCAAATGAGAAATAGGCTGAGTTTTGAGGGTTAGAGAAGTGCAAACAGAGGTAGCTAGACTCCCAGTGCAATTCTACTCTGCTTCTCTGCTACGGTCCAAATCTGCAAGAAAAATTTCAAATGTAAATCAACAGTATCAATTATTCACAAGTATAGCTATCAAAGAATACAGAATAAAAAAAAATCTAGAGTCTACTAAAAGATCAAAGTCCCCGGCAACGGCGCCAAAAACTTGTTAGGCTATTTTTAAGTGCTTGCTACTGACTTTATTGAAGACAGTGATATGAATGGGGTGAATTAAAATGAATGAAAGGTGGATTGAAAATGACAGAGCAGCAAGCCTAAAATATGCACAATCCTACAAGATACATGGCCTGTTGTAGCAAGTTTTGATAAGTAAGAGTTTGTCCCACAGGGAAATTGATCTTAAGCTCCAAGGGAGCCATCTTTAGTAGGCCCTCCAGATCTGACTACAGATCTAGCAATCCTAAATGGAAGGGGAATTAGGGTCACTAAAATCTAAATTCTAAGGTATGCTAATGTTTAAACTATAGAAAGGGTTAAGAAAGAAGATGGAGTGAGAAAATAAATATAAAAGGGTGAGAAATATGCTATTAGGTTCAGATCTGATGGGTTTCATGACTCAAATTCAGATCTGCTGCTATAGAAGTCCTGTCTAGTGGCTACATTATCACCACTGAGGAGAAAGAATCCAACTCATCTCTGTGCCATGATCCAATCCCTTTATGGCTATAACCCGTCCACTAAAATGGTCACAGATTATCCAATTAGGGAACCACAGTCAAGAGATGGGTCAAAACAAGTTTATCATTGTAGGCACTACTTCATCCAGGCTACAAGCACAAGAATCCATAGGGAACCTCAACCTCTAAAGTGCTATGTGTGGGGCTAGGCCTGTATGGGAGCATGTTAGCCCAGACACAGAACCAGCAAGAGTTTGAGTGCAGCCTTAGATCCAGCTGTCCACTGCTTTAGAGAGACTGCAGTGATCCAGTCGTAAGCTTACAATCTCTATAACCAAACCAGATCTACCATTTGATGGTGGATCGATACACATACAGGGGAGTTTGTCTCAGCACAATCTCTCACAGGGCTACAAGCACAAGTGTAGAGAAGAATAATTCGTCTTGAGTCTATGGGTTGGCTTCACCCTAAGGCTATAACTTGTCCACTTAAATTGTCACAGACTATCCCAGAGGCTATCCTCCTCACAAAGCTCAAGATAGAACAAGAAACATTGCTGCCACCACCATGTTCACAAGGCTACAAAAGCTCATTGCTCCCATGGGGACTTCAGATCTAGTGGGTCCTGTGGTGGGGCTAGGCCTGTATGGGAGCATGTTAGCCCAGACACATAGGTCACTTGGCTCTGAATAAACCATAAAATTAGTCCTCCATTGCTTGCAATATGTCCTAGCAATGGAGGATCTCAAGGTAACAGCCTTGTACAGAACAACTCACAAAAATCCCATAAAAGTAAAACACCCTATCATGAAACTCCATTAATCTATTCCAAATAGTCATACAAAGGCATAGCCAGCAAATGCTGGACTATGGAGAGAAGAAAAAGTAAAAGGAAAACTACCTAAACCTTACTAGAGATCTGCAGCTATTGCAAGAAGAAGATAGACTAAATTCTATTCTAAGCAGAGAGTCGCCTAAACCTAAACCAGGCTTAGGTTTATATAGCAGTTAGTTTGGCGGCGCATTAGGGTTAGGAAACCCTAATCTTAACGATGTCACATGGCCTAATACTGTCCCTTAAATGCCTCGAGGTGCATGCACAGAACTTGAAGCATTAGAATGCGTGCCCTAATTATTGGAAGTTCTCAGAATGTCCTCTGCTGAGGTGAGGGAGAGTTAGAGTTTAGTGCCTCGCCAGGAAGCACTGGTTTCAAAGACTGTCACGTGGTAGCACGGTCTTCGTGAGATTGGATTAGCTTGAAATTCTAGACGTTGCGGGGTTGTCTTAGTTACAGCTAAAGCAGTCGCGCGATAGAGCATTGAATCCTTGTTGGATTGCTCTGGTCTTCACGGGATTGCTCTTTCCTTCTGAATGGCGCTGGAATCATGCGAGCAATTTGTTTCTCAATGGATCCTCGCAAGGACGTGATGTGCATTGGTCTCTGAACTGCGCAAGAGGTCTTTCTAAAGTTTTGCATCCCGCGGCCACTGCGCGACAGCTGCGCGCCGAAATACCTGGAGCTCTCTCTCCTTAGTTGATCTGAGTGAACTGCGCGAGGTGTGAGAGCTGCTTTCTTGAGCTACGCGAGACTGTGTGAGCATTTATATTTGAGCTTCGCGAGGGCTGCGCGAAGTATGATTCTGAAGCCCCTCTGTCACTCAACTGTGCGAGAACAGTTCGGGCAATTGGAAATGAAGTCTTGGGAAACTCGTGAGGACTATGCGAGGCTTAATTTTTGAATGCTTTAAAGCTTGTGAAAGTTGTGCGAGGTTCAATTCTTGTCTGGGTTCAGCTTTCATCCTTCTGAGGGACTTCTGGGGCAAAAGTGGGCTCCTTAACAGGGTTCAGGCCTTATTGCAGCTGCTATTTATTACCTACAGAAATGACTTAACACACAGTTATTAGATGGCTAAGGGTCTAACAGAGGCTAATTTAAGGGGTGAAAAGTGGTACTTTTAATGTCTTAACACTGCCCCATCCAAAGCAGCTAAACCCACCAGGTCCTCCCCTCAGTCTGACCCCCATGGCACCCTACTCACTAGGGATGAAAGACGAAAGGCTGCTGCAGCTCTAGGACTGGATCCCATGACCTTTTCCCTTCTGATTAGAATTTTGATCCTGCGCCTGCGGTTGACCCTAAAGGAAAAAAGCCTGCTGCCCAGTCTGAGGAGGCACGCGCTACACAACCTAAGCAATCCAAATCCATGGGCAAAGCCCATGCATCTAAGCGGTAGCTGGCACCAAGCTGTATATAAATGTGGCCATTTTACTTGTCTCTTGTATATATTTGACATTTTTGTTGTGTTATGCTATAGATATCTTTTTACCCTGTCTCTCCCTTGATTGCATTTTCTCAAAATAGTGAGGACACTGTTTAGTTTAGGTTTGGGGGTATGGCAGGTGTGCTAATGAAATAAGTTAATGCTTTGTGCAGCTATGTTGAAAAGGTTTTTGACAATAAAGTGATTTCCCACCTGATTTTTTTTAGAAAAGAGGAGATTAAAAACTTTTCAAAACTAAAATGAGCTGTAGTTTTAACATTTTTCATGAAGCAAATGTCAAGAATTTTTAAAAAAATTTATGACTAATGAACCTGAAATGAGAGGAAACTATGAGGATACACCCCAGAAATTGTGATGGAAGACCATACCCAGTGAGATTTGGACCTGAAAATTTTTAATTCCTTTGAAGAATGTTTGGGTAATTTCTTCTACGCTAGATGGGATCTAATTCTAATGACTAGAAGTTAGGCAATTCCATGTTGAAATAGCTTGACAGCATTCATGACATTGAAGACATGAAGTAAGGCCATCTCTTGGACAGTTTGAGCCTAAATTGCCCCACCTTTGAACTGCCCGTGATACACACCATTTGAGCCTTGAAATCACAATTTTTCCTCGATAGAAATCAGAAATGCAAACCCAAAACCCTTTAACTTGATGCAGCCCAACCTCACTCTGAGATTTCAGAAGGTAAAGGTAAAGGAATGGAAGAAGGTAGAGCTGGTTTGAAAAGTGGTACAAGAGGAGAAAAACACAGTTGGTGGCGTTGTGGCATTCCAGCCTATAACAAAAAAAAAAAAACAGAAAAGCAAAATAAAAGGTTGAGAAAGAGAAGTCATTTCATTGAAAGACTGAAAAGAGGATAAGAAACTGATCACTTCAAATTTGAAAATTCAAGAAGTAGATGGAATTATGGTGATATGAAGAAGGTGTTGTCTAGACACCTTCTTACCCTTACTGATTTTTCAATTTTGAATCCTATTTTTCCCTGTTATTTCTTTTACAAATTTCACCCATAAGCCACATTACAACCCAATAAAAAGACCCTACTGATCTGAAATGGATTGAGCCGTCATGTGGAGATGAGAATTTGCTTAATCTATGGTGAAAAGAGTTAGAAAATTTCAGGAATTAAAGCAATGCCTATTGTTAAGTGGTGAAAAATGCCACTTTACACCCTTTAACCTGACCTTTCATGGACCTGCAAGCACACTAATAAGCCTCTGTTGAGTGCATTTTGTAGCTAGCAGGAAAATCTGGTAATAATGCAGCAAACCACTTAAAAAAGCCCATAAAGAAGTCAGCTCTCAGCATCATGCAGACCCAACAACAGAATATGGTGAAGGAAGTGAGAATAGGTTGATAACGTCCTATCGATTAGTCACCTGAAGGGTTCGATAGGATCAGAAAGCAGCAAAAGGAAGAATTCGTGTAGAAGTGAAGAGTTCGACAGGATCCAAGACCCTATCGAGCAGTTGAAAGAGAAAGAGAATTCAACCTATCGAAAGTTAGCTGAGGGAAAGAGGAGACCTATCGGAAGGTTCGTTGAACTTATCGAATGGTTCACTGAACCTATCGAAATAGAAATGCTGAGACAGCACCTATCGTAGATTGATCTGAACCTTTCGATAAAAATAAAATGAAAATATTCAACCAGTCGAATCACTCTTCCAACCTGTCGAAAGCCCCAGATCAAGCGTAGTGAAACTAAACTCAACCTATCGGATCCTATCGAAGAGACCAGGGAACCTATCGAAAGGAATTACAAGCTTACTTTCAACCTGTCGGAAGCCTCTTCAACCTGTTGAAATTGTGTGCTGAACTTCTCAGAAACCATGCTATGCACACACTGAGACTTGGTGACCTATTGCATGCAAACCGAGGCACTTTGGTGACTGGTGCGATGTTTTAGAAGATGCCCTAGGAAACCCTAACCGACCCATGTGCTTTAACAGAACTCTAACAAATTCTGACAACCTTCTAGAAGGGATCTTTGGTGGGAAAAATGGAGAAGGAAAGCTATATATTGGAACCCCCAATTGCCATTGGGGAGGATCGAATTTTTGAGCAATTTTCCAGAGACCAGAGCTTGCAGTGAGATTCCCTTTTCCCTCCTTTAGCCTAACCATGGTTGGCTAAACCCCTTGGAGCAGCGAGGAGTGAGTTAGATCTGTAATTGGGTAAGTTTAAGAGTGTTGCTGGGGTTAATTGTTGCATAGACTACAGATCTGAGAGCATTCCATTGTAAGGGTGACCTAATTTGCAATGTAAATGTTGGTTTTAATGTTTTAATTAGATCTAAAGATCTTTTGATTCCTCTTGGTGCTCGATCGGATTTGTGTAGAGGAGTTGCTTGATCAGCTCACCCACTTAACTGGTAGACCTTTTGGATATCATCTGAATTCCTTGGATCTGATATCCCTGTAATTTCCTATGTCTGTGACCTGGAAATTGCAGCATCTGTAGTGGTTTTAATTTTTCTGATTGAGGCCTTGGCTCTGAAGGAGATCTCTAGGTTGGTTTGTGACCATTAAAGTGGACAGATCATAACCTTAAGGTAAATCTGAGCTCAGGCCTCAATTGGATTTATCTACTGCAATCCATGGATTCGATAAAGCCTATAGGATGGTCTGTGACCATTTAAGTGGATAGATCATAGCCTTAAGGCCAGGTGGATCCTATGATTTGGAGTGGAAGTTTTGCCCTGCAGCTGTGTTTGCGGACAGTGCCTGTGGCCAGCTGAGGGACTAATGTGCTCTTGAACCCCTGTGACATGCTTAGCTCAACCTGATTATAGTGAAAACAATCTCCAAGCGGCTCTTTTCCATTTTCTGAGTTTTTAAACCTTTCATCTACAAGATCTGAAGCTCCAGATTCGATCCAAAACTATATGCATTTTATTTGTAGTTTAGTTTAAGTGACAACTCATTTCAAACCTCTCCCCTATTCTTTAACTAAAGTAGACATAACTAGGGTGTCAGATCTCTTATAGATCTGAAGATTTATCCTATTTCTACACAACCTCCCTGTGGACATTCCCTTACTCACCATTCTTTTAAAGCTTGCTACAAAGGACCCTGTATCTTGCAGGCCTAGGATATTTTAGCTGTGCTGAATCCATCTCTGTTTTCTCTTGATTTTTACACCATAAATCAGCACACTAGAAATCCACTGCAAGTTTTTGGCGCCGCTGCCGGGGAGGTAGATTAGAAATTGATAGATCTAAGTTTTTATCATAGTTTTGTAGTTTTTGTCTGAATTTACTAACTGCATTTGTGAGTTTTGCTATTTTCCAATATCCTTTGTGTCCATTTTAGCAGATCTAAGTACAAAATGAGAGGAGAGCTGTGCTGAAGGCTGCTCTATAGTTTGCATCTCTTCTCCCCTGTTTATTTTCAGATCTGTTGATTTTTTTTTAGATTAGTTAATCAATTATGTGTTCCTATTTGTTGTGTGAAGTTTTACTCTGATTTCAGTTGTGTATGTTTGGTAGGAGAACTCTTCAACCAGAGATTATTCCACTAAATCCAGAGGTTGAAAGACTTCTCAGAACCAGACAAACTACATCCACAGCTGTTGAATTTGAAGCTGTCGAAATGGGTGAGCAGCAGCAGCCTCGAACTCTCAAGGAATTCAATGCACCAGGGGTCTACAATTCCCCCGTCTGCATTCAGTTCCCTGCTGCTCAAGGAAATTATGAGATTAAATCGTCCATCATTCAAATGTTGCCTTCATTTCATGGCCTGACCAAGGAGGATCCCTATAATCATATATATGAATTCTTAGGACTGTGCACCACCTTCAACATCATAGTTTTGGGGGAGGAGGCCACCAGGATGAGACTCTTTCCTTTTTCATTAAAGGACAGAGCCAGAACCTGGTTACCTCTGCTTCCACCTAACAGCATACAGTCCTGGAGTGATCTCCAATGTCAGTTTTTGGCCAAATTCTTTCCTATGTCAAAGACCAGTCAGTTGAGGAAGGGTATTATTTCTTTTACCCAAGATCCAACTGAAGATTTTCATCAGTCTTAGGAGAGATTCAAAGAACTCCTCAAGAAATGCCCCCACCATCAAATCCCTAAATGGCAACTGGTTCAAAGCTTTTACCAGAGAATTGATTCAAAAAGCAGGGACATGATAGATGCCTCTTGTGGAGGCACTTATCTTCATAAAACTGCTGAGGAGGCATGGGAGCTTTTTAACATCATCAGTGAGAACTCTATGCAAAGGGAAACCTTGGCAAGAGATTTATAACCATCTAAATTGATGAAAGATAACACCTCAAGAGGACAGATATATGAAGTGAATGTGCCAAGTGAATTGGAAAGGAAAGTGGACAAGTTAACTCTAAAGTTTGACAGGTTCATGGGAGCAATGCAGCCACCTGTGGCTGCTAGAATAGAGGAAGCATGTGCTATATGCCAGTCTCCTGCTCACTCCCTAGATGAATGCCCCTCCGCTGCCCAATTTCCTGAGTTCATAATAGAGCAAGTGGCTGCAACTCAAACCTATGGGCAGCAGCCTGCTGTTGGGTATCAATGGAGAAACCACCCCAATTTGAGGGGGAGACAAGATGGATACCCCAGTCAACAGCTGCAGCAGTCCCAGCAGCCCATGCCCTACAAAAATGCTCAGCCCTATCAAGATGGTTATGTCCTAAGACCTCAATATTAGCAAACCATGGCCCAACCTGTAACTCCTCCTGTGCAGCAAGCTGCACTTACTTCAGCTGTGAGAACACCAACTTTTGAGGAACAAGTTCTATCTTCATTACAAAACTTGAACACCTTGACCCAAACTGTGCATTCTCACAACCAGAGCATCAAAAAGATAGAGGACCAGCTTGGTCAGCTGTCTGATGCTCTGACTAGGAGAGAAGGAGGAAGGTTGCCTAGCCATCCACAAGATAATCCACGAAGATAGTTTGTAGTGGGTGAAGTTTCCTCCACATATGAGGAAGCCAAATCTGTTACAACTTTGAGAAGTGGTAGGCTAGTAGATAATCAAGTGGGCTGTGAGCCTATTAAAGTCTGAAGGAAGATAATGGAAGGAGTTTTCCGAGCACACAACAGAGGTCACCAGTGGTGGACTTACAGGAACAACCCAGTGTCAATAAAGAGGATGACATGGATCTTCAAGAAAAAGAAAAAATCAGAAAAAAAGAAGCCCCATTGGCTAAGGCTGCAAGTGAAGGAGCAACCCCACACTTGCCATTTCCCAAGGCATTGCAAGGACCCTCCCCTTTTGACAAAGGGCAGGGAAAAATTGAGGAAATGATGGAGACTTTCGAGCAAGTAAAGATCAATCTGCCTTTACTGGATGCCATTAAACAAGTCTCAACCTATTCCAAATTTTTGAAGGAGTTACGCACCCATAAAAGACAGTCTAGGACATACTTGTCCAAGAAAGTCTTTTCAACAGAAAAGGTAAAACACATTCTGTCCATTGCAACCCCCACCAAACTTGAAGACCCTGGAGTGCCCACTATCCCTTGCATCATTAGGGATCATAAAATTAAGAAGGCCCTATTAGACTTAGGAGCCAGTGTGAACTTGCTGCCCTATGCAGTCTATGAAAAACTGGGCCTGGGAGACTTGAAGCCCACACCTGTAGTCTTGCAACTGGCTGACAGGTCTGAAAGGAAACTTGTGGGAGTCATTGAAGATGTCTTGGTGGGTGTGGAAAATTTCTTTTATCCTACTGACTTTGTGGTGTTAGATATGGAGCCAAGTAAAGGTAATTCCTCCATCCCTATGAGTCTGGGCAGACCCTTCTTGGCCACTACAAATTCCTGCATTCAATGCCGATCTGGAATCATGGAGGTCTCCTTTGGCAACATGAAAGTAAAAATGCAAGTGTACAACACCAGCTCTCAACCCCCTTTTGACGAAACCTATTTTTTCATTGCAGGACTGGAGGAGGCTTTGCATGATAATCCTCAACAGCTGCTGCAAGACAATGATTGGCCCATAGAGATAAAATGGCAATCAGGGGTTGAAGAATTGCTGAAGAATGGATCCAAGAAGAATGAAAAGTTCAAGGAACATGAAGAGGCCGTTAACCTTCCAGGTCCTCCAGATTAGCACCCGCAGTTGAGTATGTATCATATGTACCATATTCTATTTGTTTTTACTTTAAAATTGCATTTCTAGTAGCATTCTTTTGAAATAAATATGCCATGTTCTCTAGTGAATCAAAATTTCAAAATTGCTAGCTGCCATAAGCTAAGGGGTGCTCATCTGCATAAGAATCCAATCATAGGGCCGCACAGCAATTGAGCCTGGTTAGTGCTGAAGCTAAGGGTACCCACAAGGAAAGTTTTATCTGGCTTTTGAGACTTTCAATAGGCCTAATCCACTTTTCGTTAGGTGTCATGTTGATTTTGACAGGATACCTACTGGTTTCGATAGGAACTAGAGTTTTCGACAGGTAAAACCAACTGCTCGATAGGTTAAATAAGGGCAAACATAGATTTCGATAGGTACTGAGTACATATCGGACACCTATCGAAATGATGTTATCTCTACCGTTTAAAACTATCGACAGGATGGTCTCACCTATCGAAATCCTCAAAAATCATCCCTTTTGAAAGCTTTATTGTCTAAGCTTTCGATAGGACGCCTCGACCTATCAAAACCATTCAGTTATCCTATCAAAATCGCATTTGTACCTTTATATACCTGTCGATAGGTCATTTGTGCTCCACTCCTTCCCGCTGAAAAAACCCTAGTTTCCTTCCCCATTTGTTGCCTCCCTCTTTCTCTACTAAATCCCCATGGAATCTTTTGCTATTTAGTGTGTCAACTTGTCAATACATTCAGCCAGCGTAAAGGAGCAATTTGCCCCTAATTTCAGAGAAATTGGAATGGTGCATCGCTAGCTTTGTGAAACCCTAGGTACCTGGTGGTGAGTTACCTTCATACTATCACTCTGTCATCTTTCTAAGCCTTCCCGTTCCAAGCTGGTAAGAAATTACTCTGTGAGATTACAATAAATGAGCCTGAGGAAACACTAGCCAGCATACGCCGGAAATCAATTACATCTTCCCCTAAATCCTCCAAGAATGTACCCCCTGCTACCAAGCCACCTGTAAAGAGGAAGCTCACTGAAGGGACACCCCAAAAGGGTCCTAAAGCTAAGAAATCTAAAACTATAGAAATCCAGGAACTTGTGACAGAAACACCGTTAGAGAGAGCTACCCCTGACAGGCCCATGGCTGTAGAGCTTCCAACTACACTAACCACCCCCAATGAATTTGTTGACAAGTTAAACCTTGTCCCTAAGACTGGATTTGACCTGACACATTTTGCCAACATAGGAGAGTGCCAGGAAACACTGAGCTATTTGAAGAAAGAAGGCTTGTTGCCCCTACTGTCGCCATTGAAAGAAGCAGTGTATCCCAGGTTGGTGAAGTTATAGTACCAAAATCTGAAGAAGCAGGTGGCACAGGGAACGGATGATGTATTAGAAATTTCGATTGATGATTGGCAACTGACTATCGATCACAGAGACATAGGAATGGCTCTGGGGGTCCCATACCAATTTGATTCCAACCGCTCTGAGGGAGCACCTATTAGAGCTACATTTAAAGATATGGCAAGCAACTAACCAATGGGATTGTGGGTTCTGGAGAATCCCTGATGAGAAGAGACCTCCATCCTAGCCTCAGACTCATGGATACCATCTTAAGAAAAAATGTCTATGTTACAGGACATTTGCAGGAAAGAAGGTTCCCATTAGTGGATGCCCTATTTTATTATTCCAAGGGACAGTTCATGAATGCACCTAAGCTGATCTTTGAAACTATGGTGGACATAAATGACAAGGTGCTCAAACGACAGGCTTTTGCAAAGGGAGGAGGCTTACCTTTCAGCAGACTTATCACCTATCTGCTCAGAGTTGGGAAATATAGGATCAAGGAGGCTGAGTCAGTGGAGAAAATGGCTCACAAGGTTTTTGGAAAGAGAGAATGGTCTACAAGTTTAACCCTGATTCAAAAGACCAAGCCGGTTGCAGCAGAGAAGGAAGTGGCCAATACCACAGTGGCAGATCTTGCGGCTGACATCACCTCACCCATCATTCCTCCTACTTCACCCACATTTTCATCAACCTTACCTACACCATCACCTACACCTGGGATCCTGGAAATCCCCACCTTCTCCGAGCCCATCCCCACCATGTCTTCCCCACCCTCCCTCCAACCCCTTCCTGATTTTCCCCCTCCACCACTACCTACACATACACAGGGTGTGGACCAGTTCACGTCTACTGGTTTCTCTGCCCTCATTCTTCAATTGTGGAGGATGTTGCTCATGAGTACACCCCACTTCCTGACTCTCCTCACACCACCCCTCCTCACTTTACCCATGCCCCGTCCTCCCCTTTCCATCCCATTCATTCACCCATCCCCTCTACTTCCACCCTGCCTGATACCTTCACCCATATCCTCTCCCTCCTTCACTCCATTCAGGCCCAAGTGGCCACTAACACTGACCACCAGGCCCTCATGAGCTCATGCCTCCAATCTATTCAATCCACCCCCACTTCAGTCTCCCATCCTTTTTCAATCTCTCCTACCTCCCCTGATCCCTCTATTTTAATTTTCTCTCCTCCCCTAGCACCTGTTATGCCTTCACCCTCACATGCCCGTATTTCGGCAGTTGCTGAGATACCATCCACCCATTTCCCTTTGTCTCCCCCCCTATTTTCTAGGATGCCTCTACCCAAACTGATCTATGGGAGGATCTGATTCTTTCCACCCCCTCCTCTTCATGCCCTCCACCCTTACCTTTACCCCTTGTCCTTCGCCAATCCATGTACATTCCTCCATACCTCACCCTCCTGTATGCAATGAGGGACAACCCTTACATCCACAGAGATGTCTTGCGAGGCATGGCTGCACTCCGGGCTTCCCTTGAGGCTCCTTATGAGGAGAGGATTGCCAATATCGAACTAGAACACTGTATCCAGCTCCGCGATATCTCTTAAGGATGGTCTGAGATCTTGGTTCGATATGAGTCAGCAAAGCAATTTGCAGCGGCCGAAAGTCTCATTGCCAAATACAAAAAGAAGAATTTTGAACTCCTCAAGAAGAAATTAGAAAATGCTCAAGAGATACTCAAATCCACCAAGGAACTCTCTGATGCTAACCTCCTCTATGCTGCCAAACAGATTGATATTTTGGAGAAAAAGGTTTCTTCCTTGTTGTCTAAACCATTTGAACCTACCCCTCTTGCTACAGCGCCTCCTGTTGAACCTCACCCCCACCCTATCCCCCTACTACTACTCCTTCCACAACTCCCCCTGTGGTTGTTGCTCCCACTGCCACTGCCCCTCCCCCCTCTTCTGCAGATGTACCTCCACCTGACAAACCTATCCCTCCCAAACGAAAGCGGACTTACTCCAAAAGAACCCCCACCACCAAGAGATCTGCTGCTGCTACTGCCACTATAAAAAAAGGGAAACAACCTGCTGCCCCATCTGAGGAAGCTACTCCCCCCAGGTCCCCCCCTCAGTCTGACCCCCATGGAACCCTCCTCACTAGGGATCAAAGACGGCAGGTTGCTGCGGCTCTAGGACTGGACCCCATAGAACTTTTCCCTTCCAATTCAGATTCTGATCCTCCACCTGCTGTTGCTCCTAAAGGCAAAAAGCCTGTTGCCCGGTCTGAGGAGGCACGCGCTAAGCATCCTAAGCAATCCAAATCCAAGGGCAAAGCCCCTGCATCTAGTCGGTAGCTGGCAGCTAGCTATTTACAACTATGGTCTTGTGTTTATTTTTTTTTTTTCATTTATCTCTTGCATATATTAGACATTTTTGTTATGATATTCTATAAAAAAATTTCTTTTGTCATATTTTTGTTTTCGTTTGTCTCCCTCTTTATTGCATTGTCTTAAAACAATGGGGACAGTGTTTAGTTTAGGTTTGGGGGTGTGGGATGTATGCCAATGAACTAGTTAATTGTAGTACACCCAAGTTAAAAAGGAATAATAAAAAAAAGAATGAATTCATCTCATATTTGTTCTTAAGGAAACCTACAAAACCATTTGCATCAGAAACAAGCTGAAATTTTAAGATTCTTCATGAAGAACATGTCAAGAATTTATGCAGGAAGCCTGTAATGTGTGATAAACTAGAAACAAGAAGAAACTGTGAAGATACTCTCTAGAAATTGGATGGAAGGCCATACCCTGTGAGAATTGGGCCTGAAATCTTTCTTTGAGGAGTGTCTTGGCAATTTTTCCTACTCTAAGAACTGATGGGATCTATCTTTGATCACTAGAAGTTAGGCAAATCCAAGTTGAAACAACTTGACAGCATTCATGACATTGAGGACATGAAGTAAGGCCATCCCTTGGACAGGTTGAGCCTAAAATTTCCCCACCTGTAAACTACCCTTGATACACACAATTTGAGCCCTGAAAATCCCAATTTTCTTTGATAAAAACCAGAAAACTCAAACCCAGAACCCCTTGACCTGTTTCAGTTTACCCTCAATCTGAGAAATCAAGAAAAAGAAGGAGAAGTGAGGTTAGAGGAGTAAGGTTCGATGTTTGGTTGAAAAAAAGAAGAAATACAGTCAATGGTGTTGTGGCATTCTAGCCCCAAAAGAAAAAAAAAAAAAAAAAAGCAAAGTAAGGAGTAAGAGAAGTCATTTCATTGAAAGATTGAAAGAAAGAGAAGAAGCTAGCTACTTTAGCTCTAAAAATTCAAGAAGTATATGAAATTGTGCTGACATGAAAAAGGTTGAGTTGCAAATCACCTCTTTACTTTTCTGATTTCTCAAAGTTTGGATCCCATTCCACCCTTCTTATTCTTTATAAACCTCACCCATAAGCCACATTACAACCCAATAAAAAGTCCTTACTGATCTGAAATTGATTGAGCTGTCATGTGGAGATGAGGATTTGTTTGACCTATGGTGCAAAGAATTAGAAAACATCATAAATTAGAGCAATGCCTATGCTCTTGCTTACAATCCTATTTGGGGGCTGTAACTACTCTTGAGTTGAGTGATATGGTTTACCTCTCTTCTTTGTACTAATGAGTGAACAACCCTGGTGAGATTTGAGTCTGAAATCCAGTTGATGGGGGAAGTATCTGAGCAGGATTCTCAAATTGATGGTGAGTTATGCATGATCTTCCAGAAGAAGTTCTTGGACACTAACTGAGTGATAATGAAGAGATTTCAGTAGACTTTCACATGCCCAAATGGAAATATGAAATTCCCTTAATGGATGGACATGATTTGAATTTATTTGATTTGCTTCAATTCTACTTTAACACGCTGCACTACTATTAACTAAGTTATATTGGAGAAGTTTGTGGGTATCTTCACCGAAAACCCTCAGGAGACTTCACTCCTCCACTAGGGATCACCTAGGGGTTTAAAAGGCTTGGTGCATGTGCTAAATGCATCCGTGCTCCCTACGAAAGTGGCATTTTATTTTTCTTTTGAATTCTCCTTTGCTCAGGGACTAGCAAAGCTTAGGTTTGGGGGTGTGTTAAGTGGTGAAAAATGCCACTTTGCACCCTTTAACCTGACCTTTCATGGACCTGCAAGCACACTAATAAGCCTTTGTTGAGTGCATTTTGTAGCTAGCAGGAAAATATGGTAATAATGCAGCAAACCACTTAAAAATGCCCATAAAGAAGTCAGCTCTCAGCATCATGCAGAGCTAGCAACAGAATAAGGTGAAGAAAGCGAGAATAGGTTGATAATGTCCTATCGATTAGTCACTTGAAGGGTTCGACAGGATCAGAAAGCAGCAAAAGGAAGAATTCTTGCAGAAGTGAAGAGTTCGACAGGATCCAAGACCCTATCGAGCAATTGAAAGAGAAAGAGAATTCAACCTATCGAAAGCTAGCTGAGGGAAAGAGGAGACCTATCGAAAGGTTCGTTGACAAATGGTTCACTGAATCAATCAAAATAGAAATGCTGAGACAACACCTATTGCAGATTGATCTGAACATTTCGATAGGAACAAAGGTCATCCAATCAAAGCGATAGAATGGAAATATTCAACCTGTCGAATCACTCTTCCAACCTGTCGAAAGCCTCAGATCAAGCGCAGTGAAGCTAAACTCAACCTATCGGATCCTATCGAAGAGACTAGGGAACATATCGAAAGGAATTACAAGCTTACTTTCAACTTGTCGGAAGCCTCCTCAACCTATCAAAATCGTGTGCTGAACTTCTCAGAAACCATGCTATGCACACGCTGAGACTTGGTGACCTGTTGCCTGCAAATTGAGGCACTTTCGTGACTGGCGCGATGTTCTAGAAGATGCCCAAAGAAACCCTAACCGACTCTAACAAATTCTGACAATTAACAGAACTCTAACAAATTTTGACAACCTTCTAGAAGGGATCTTTGGCGGGAAAAACAGAGAAGGAAAGCTATATATTGGAACCCCCAATTGCCATTGGGGAGGATTAAATTTTTGAGCAATTTTCCAGAGACCAGAGCTTGCAGCGAGATTCCCTTTTCCCTCCTTTAGCCCAACCATGGTTGGCTAAACCCCTTTGGAGCAGCGAGGAGTGAGTTAGATCTGTAATTGGGTAAGTTTAAGAGTGTTGCTTGGGTTAATTGTTGCATAGACTACAAATCTGAGAGCATTCCATTGTAAGAGTGACCTAGTTTGCAATGTAAATATTATTTTTAATGTTTTAATTAGATCTAAAGCTCTTTTGATTCCTCTTGGTGCTCGATCGAATTTGTGTAGAGGAGTTGCTTGATAAGCTCACCCACTTAACTGGTAGACCTTTTGGATATCGTCTGAATTCCCTGGATCTGATATCCCTGTAATTTCCTGTGTCTGTGACCTAGAAATTACAACATCTGTAGTGGTTTTAATTGTTCTGATTGAGGCCCTAGCTCTGAAGGAGATCTCTAGGATGGTCTGTGACCATTAAAGTGGACAGATCATAACCTTAAGATAAATCTGAGCTCAGGCCTCAATTGTATTTATCTACTGCAATCCATGGATTCGATAAAGCCTATAGGATAGTCAGTGTCCATTAAAGTGAACCGATCATAACCTTAAGGCCAGGTGGATCTTGTGATTTGGAGTGGAAGTTTTTCCCTACAGCTGTGTTTGCGGACAGTGCCTGTGGCCAGCTGAGGGACTTATGTGCTCTTGAACCCCTATGACATGCTTAGCTCAACCTGATTATAGTGAAAACAATCTCCAAGCTGCTCTTCTCCATTTTTTGAGTTTTTAAACCTTTCATCTGCAAGATCTGAAGCTCCAGATTCGATCTAAAACAATCTGCATTTTATTTGTAGTTTAGTTTAAGTGATAACTCATTTCAAAACTCTCCCCTGTTATTTAACTAAAGTAGACATAACTAGGGTGTCAGATCTCTTATAGATCTGAAGATTTATCCTATTTCTAAACAACCTCCCTGTGGACATTCCCTTACTCACCATTCTTTTAAAGCTTGCTACAAAGGAACCTGTATCTTGCGGGCCTAGGATATTTTAGCTGTGCTGAATCCATCTCTATTTTCTCTTGATTTTTACACCATAAATCAGCACACTAGAAATCCACAACACCTATGCTCCTACTTGCAGTCCTATTTGAGGGCTGTAGCTGCTCTTGAGCTGTGTGAAATGATTCACCCTTCGATTTTTGTTATGAGTGAATAGCCCCGGTATGATTTGGGTCTAAAATCAGAGATTTGGGGTGGTATAGGAACAAAATTCTTGAATTAAAGGCGAGCTCTGCATCAAAGTTTTTAGCCTAATGCCTTGACATGAACTAATTGAGAATGAAGGGATTACAGTAGAATTTTAGGTTTTGAATTGGTGATTTTTCTGCTAAAAATCCTCTGGAATTGAATGAACATGGTGTGAAATTTATTTTATTTCACTTAAACTCTGCTTTAACATGTTGCACTATTATTAACTAAGTTTATTAGAGAAGTTTGTGCGTACCTTCACTGAAAATCCTCAGGAGACTTCACTCCTCCACTAGGGAAGGGTTAGTGCATATGCTAAATGCATCCGTGCTCCCTACGAAAGTGGCATTTTATTTTTCTCTAAATTCTCCTTTGCTCAGGGACTAGCAAAGCTTAGGTTTGGGGGTGTGTTAAGTGGTGAAAAACGCCACTTTGCACCCTTTAACCTGACCTTTCATGAACCTGTGAGCACACTAATAAGCCTCTGTTGAGTGCATTTTGTAGATAGCAGGGAAAGCTGGTAATAATGCAGCAAACCACTTAAGAATGCCTAGAAAGAAGTCATCTCTTAGCACCGTGCAGACCTGTGCAACAGAACAAGGAGAAAGAGGTGAAGATAGGTCCAAAACATCCTATTGAGAGGATGTCGGAAGACTTCAATAGGAGCTGAGGATTAAAAGGAAAAAATTCGTGCAGTTGGAGGAGGGTTCGATAGGATTCGAAGGTAGAAGAAGGATGAAGTTGCATGGATTAAGGAGTTCGATAGGATTTCAGAACCTATCAAGCAAAGAAAGGAAAGAAGAAACTATCTTGTCGAAAACTTGCCTGAAGTGTTAAAGGAACCTATCGAACGGATCTGAGAACCTAGCGAAAGGACTAAAATGCTCGATTCCAACCTATCGAAGTCTCCCTGAACCTATCGAAATGAAGACGTTGAAATTGAACCTATCAAAGGATGCTCAGAGCTGAACCTGTTGAAAAGGACCACTGGACCTATCGAACCACTCAGCCAACTTATCGAATACTCCAGCTATTGGGCTGAGGACCCTAGGTTGATGTCCTCCGTTTCTTTGACGATAGGGTAGGACTATGCTCAAAGTCGGCAAACCGCTCAAGGAGTTTATTGGGGAGCTCCTCAGTAGGGATTTCCTCATCCAGACTTGTGACTCCCACCTCTTGTATTTCTACAAGAAAGGGGTCGATGTAACGTGGGATAGAGACTTCGATTAAGGCATCTTTTTCTTTGACTTTATTCAGAATTTTGAAAGACAATATTTTTGGTTTTTGCATTTTTTCTATATTT
The DNA here is from genome assembly GCA_021018995.1 of Chloranthus sessilifolius. Taxonomy (NCBI): domain Eukaryota; kingdom Viridiplantae; phylum Streptophyta; class Magnoliopsida; order Chloranthales; family Chloranthaceae; genus Chloranthus; species Chloranthus sessilifolius. Next base: position 50,904,848 of record CM037596.1, read on the forward strand.
TTGGGATTTTTGTTTTCCTCAGAAATGGGCTCTTGGCAAAGCGAGTCCCTATACATACATGGTATTGCTTGCTAAGGGTTCATCTCACTTTTAATAGGTTGTTTTTTTTAGGAAACGGACGTCAAAGTTCAAGCCATTTGCTCCTTTACCAATTTGGATGGAGGGGGTTGACTGATATGATTCTTTAGAGTCGGCTTCCATCATGTGGATCTTGGGATCGTCTAAGACTCTGTCCTCAAACATCAGCAAGTTCTTGTGGTGGTTTACCACAGGGGGATATTGTGTAGGTATAGAAAACTCTTCCTCAAAGAGGGACAAAGAGACTAGGTCTACTTCCAGGTTGGGAGGGATAATTTGAGGATTGGTGGGGTGGACGGGGGCTACTGGTTTATGCGAGGTTAAATGCATTCTCCCATTCTGATCGATCTTCATGATCCCTGTGCTTACAAAGGTCTCCTTCATGTGAGGTCTAGGGCGGGGTTCCTCTTCTAAATTGATTCCTCGGGCTTTTACTGCAGGGATCGTGAAGATCGATCCCTAGACCTCACATCAAGGAGACCTTTGTAAGGTCTCCTAGCCCAAATCTTCCTTGTTGGACACCCTTAGCCCTAACTGAATATCTTTTGCCCTGTAATAAGGGTCCCAACCCCTTACCTTTTTTATAGCCTCATTTCTGGAGCATGGCCATTGCTGCGACCATTTTGCCTCCGATTTTCAAGGTGATGCTTTTTGGGGGCTCCGGGATTACCACTGATACTTCATACTCGAAACTGTGGAGGTCTGTATCCTCGATCGTGTGCAAAATATCTAGCACTTTGGGGTTCTCAATGTTGTGGGTGACTTTATCCTTTTCATCATGCCCTTCACTTATGATGGTGATGATCTTCTGTCCAGACACAAATTTGAACTTCTGATGCAATGTTGACTGTATTACCCCGACTTCATGTAACCAAGGGCGCCCTAATAATAGGTTGAAGGAGGACTTAATGTCCATTACTTGGAACTGTATGGAGAAGGTCATTGGCTCAATTACGAACTCAAGATTGACTTCCTTGATTATCTCTCTCCTTGTGTTATCAAAACCTTTGGCGCTAGTTTTTATCAACCTCAACATACAAGGATCTACCCCTATCTTGGTAGCTGTTCTTAGAGGACACAAATTTAAAGTAGACCCATTGTCGATTAATACTAATGGGATTATCATATTTCTAGCTTCTATAATGATATTGAGGGATTTGGAATGATTATTTCTCTCCTCCGACAAATCGACATCCGGAAAAGAGATGGCATGGGAGCCATCACTTGCCCGACATCTGGGTTCACTTGAAGAGACACATGTGTATTCTTTAACACCCCCATCAGAGCTAAGAAATGGAGTGGGGATGCCATTAATAGATCCCAGACTGTGATATGGGTCGACATTCTCCTTAGCTGAGTCTCAAGTATGTGCTCTCGGCTCATCTTTTCAAACAGATTTACCGCTATAGCATCTTTCTTCCCCTCTGGTCGGGCTGGCATTGGTGCCAGTGCATCTGGTTGTTTGGAGATCTTCCCTGACTTGGTGACAAAATCAACTGATCCTTCCCTATTACTCCCGGTATTGACATCTATTTATTCATAGTTGACCGAGACTTGATGAGGATCATAAGTTAGTCCTAGTATCTAGAAGGGAATGACTATGGGTATTTGATGTGTTTGTATTGATGGCTTGTGAAGGGTGGGAAATACCTGGTTAATTTTTGGAAGGGTGGAGAACATGGGCCAAAGGGGGTTATTGGGGGTGGTGGATGACTATATGGGGGGTGATATGGCAAGGGTAGGCCATTGATAATTGATCGGTGATGGTGGGGCATAGGGAACACAATCGACTAGTAGGTAGTTGGTGGGGGAGGCTATGTACGATTGATAGGAATTGATTCGTACATAGTTGACGGGAGTTGGCAATGGAAAATAGGCCCTAAGATCCAAGGGTTCTGTTTGTGGTGAGGGGTTAGGAAAGTAATAAGCCAAATTTAAGAAGTCAATCACCCCAATACTTCTATCTTCTCTATTTCTCCATAGTGGCACTATAGCATCTCCCTGGGCGTGGATATAATCTGACGGATCAAACACCTCATTATCTTCTTCTAGTGTGCTGATAGTCGGTCTTGGGCCTGCCCCTCCTGGTGGGTGTGGGGGTAGCGACACCTGGTGAATGTTGGCATGCTGATTGGCTTGGGGAAGTGCCAGCGGGATGATCTTACCAACTTCTATCAAGTCTTGTATCGCGTGCTTTAAAGGGAAGCAACGATCAGTTGGGTGGGTGGCCTGGTCCTTGATGGAAATTATAATGGGTATTTGGGTCGTAATTCCTCGGAATAGGATTCAGCGGAGGCCGTGGCTAGTGTTGTTGTATTGCTTACCTTGTAATTGCTAAAGGGTTAAGAACAACAAACTAAAGGCAAAATCACAGAGAAATGGGATCAAGGTAAGCAACCAATCCTGTAAGAACCAGGGCTGTTGCAGTAAGCTTTAAAGGTATGTCAAGGTAGGTCCACAGGGAAATGTGTTCTAAAATAGGGTAAGTCTCTAGATCTCTAACAGATCTAGCACTCTAGCTTATCCTAATTTGAAAACAAAGTAAGAAAGGAAAGACGAGAGGTTTTTTAAAGGTTGTCACTCTACTAAAAACTACAGAAATAAAATGCAAAATCAAGTCATCCAGAATTGATAAAAACACAAGTTTACAAAGGTGGAGAAAAGGATTAAAATCAAAGGGGAGAGTAGCAGCTAGGTATTTTGGTCTTCACTACAAATTGGTTAGTTCAGAGGCAATGTAAGGAACTGATTTGCAGCAATCCTTCATCTGGCTACAAGCTCAAATGTAAGGTATAAGAATCCAACCTTAATAAGAGATTCCTCTAATTCAAGGATCATCCTAGAGATTCCTCTAATTCAAGGATCTTAATTAGAATAATTAAGCTATTGCAGATGCTATGGATGCAAGGCTAAGAGCTCAAGCATCCACAGAGAGATTTAATCTAGGAAAATCAAATGTAAACAAGAGATCTATAATTCACAATATATTGATTTAATACAAACTTACAGTAAAATGTGCTCAGATATGCAATCTGTACAACATTCAATCTCCATACAAAGCTTTGAACCTCTCAAGTTACAGCTCTCAACCTCACCCTAGCTACTAAAGGGGTTTAGCCAACCATGGTTGGTCTAAAGAGAGAATGGGGACGAAGGAAGAGGGAAGTAATTTTAGAGGGAAGAGGAAATTCAAAATTTTTGTCCGAGCTCTCTCAATTTCTGGATGGATTATCTATGCAATTTCTCTTGCATTTATACTCTTCCCTCTGACCTCAGATCTGTTTTAGGCAATTAGATCTCAAGGGAATACTTCAGTTATTCTGAGCTGTTGATGTGGCTGATTTTACTTCTAAAAGCTTTCCACCAATTGGTCCAAACTGGGTAAGTACATGTGAGGAGGTTAGAGGGTTCCCATTTGAGCCCATTTGTGCTCTAAAAATATCCCCAAGGGTTGTTGAAGTGCCTTTGAATGTGTGTATAGAGCACTGAAGAGAGCAACAGTCTCAGCTAGAACTGAGAAGTTCTAAAACTGAGCTTTAATAGGTTCAGGGAACCTCTTGATAGGTTATGAAGCTTCTTTGTGCTTCATTCAATAGGTTAGAGTAAACTTTTGACAGGTTGGATGGCTCATTGATAGGTTGGATAACTTCTCGATAGGTTTTGAGGAACCTCTCGACAGGTTGACCTTAAAGCCTCCCTCCTGTCCTAGCTCCAACCAACCCCTTGACAGGTTATAGTTGAACCTGTCGATTTCTTATATAGGTCTAGTTGAGATTTCGACAAGTTCTTCTCTGCACTTCAATAGGTTGAAGATAGTTCTCGATAGGTTCATAGTTCAACCCACAGACCTATCGATAGGTTGCAATAATCTCTCACAGCTTTAGGTAAGTTCTCGTTAGGTTCTGGGGAACCTCTCAACAGGATGCTCTCAGCACTCGACAGGTTCTTTCAACACTCGACAGGATTCTCTCAGCACTCGATACGTGCTTTCAACTTCTCAACAGGTTCTGGGAACTTGTCGATCACTTCATATCCAAGCATCCAAACCAATCGACAGGTTGAATTAACCTCTCAACAGGTTATAGTCTTTATTTCCACAGCTGGCACACAGGTTGGAGTCCTGTCTTGCCTCTATTCAGTCCTTAGTAGCCTTTAGGGGGTTAAATCTTCATCAAATGAAATTGTTGGTTTGCTCCCTTGTGTATATAGTTGGACACATGTGTAGACACCCAAATTTGGCCCAAGGCATGATCGGAATACATTTCGAGAAAGGTGCATTTCTAAGCTTTTGATGACATATATGGAACCTTTAAGAACCCCCCTAGAGCCCTTAAGGAACCCCTCTAAACCCTTAGGAATCACCCTAGATCCCTTAGGAACCTGCCTCACCCTTAGGAATCAACCCCAACCCTTAGAACCCATTCTGAACCTAAACCTAACCTTCCGAGCCTTAGAAAAGGAGTGGTACACTACAACTAGCTACAGCCTTATACTATGATCAATCTTATACCATTGAAAAGTAGAAGTCATCAGCTTTCCAATTGTCTAAGAATCGCCCCAATCGGAGTTATACATCAAAAGATATGACAGTCCGAACCCGAAGGGCAAAAAATGTAATTTCAAGAGGGCCCCCCCTGGGATTTGGCGCAACTAATAGTTGCGCCAGTTATAATTTTGCCTGGTGCAACTATTAGTTGCGCAAAGCCATTTTCTCAGAATTTAAGCCTGACGCAACTAATAGTTGCGCCAGTATTACAGTGGACCCCACCCTCGCGAGGCAACTTCCAGGCCACTGTTCGACACAGTTTTACTGTGCATTTGCCTAGCGCAACTATTAGTTGCGCCATGCATATGAACAATAACTCTATCTTTTGCCCCAAAATTCATGATTGGGGTTTGACTTGTTGACCACCTTTACCTTAGGGGTGTGTTTTGATAGTTCTGTTGCACCCTTTTGCACCCTATTTGCAACCCATTAAGTGGCATAAAGCCTCACCCTATCATCCACCATTGGAGGACCTTCTCACACATTTCAAGGTTCCAAAAACCCTAGGAAACCTTAGATGTTAGATTACCTAATTCCTAATTTGGATTAGCATCTAAACACCCTCCTAACCCACCCATTTCCTATAAATAGAGACCCCCACCCCTTGGTTTAAGGGTTGAGAATTTCTACCTAAGAGAGAAAGAGCTTAAAGTGAGAAGATCTTTCTCCCTTTGGTGCACACTTCCCATACAAATTCCAGTATTCCAAAACCTCATTCCATGCCTTACCTTTCCTAAAAAGTCTCTAGGTTAGGCCTGTGTGATCTCCCTAGCCTCCCTTCTCTACCTCTTAGCTTCAAGTCTTAGGAGTTAGAACCCTATTCCATACTATTGATTGTTTTTCGAGACTCTTGCTGCTATTTTATTAAGAACAGTGGAGAGAATAAATCAAGAGTGAGGAATTGGAGATGGGTCAGTAGAGCAAGTTTGAAATAAACACAATCCTGTAAGATATAGGGTCCATTTTAGCAAGTTTTGATAAGTAAGAGTTTGTCCCACAGAGAAATTGATCTAGAATGCAAAATGGGCAATAATAGTAGGCCTACAGATCTGGCTACAGATCTGACAATCCTAAATAAATGGAGTTGGGTGTCATGACTACACTAAATTAATCCTAAAAGTAGAAAAATAAAATATAGCCCTATCCTAAAGAAAGGGTTAAGAGGAAGATGGTTGTAGTGTGTGCCAAAATAAAATACAAATATTATGAGAAGTAAGCAGGTTAAACTAGAGTCAAAGCAGTGATGTAACTCAGATTTAGTCTGTCTCTGTAGTGTTCCTTGCTGAGACGTTATTAAAAGCCTCAAGAAGGTAAAAATATCCGATTTAACCCATGCCATTTGGGGCGCTCTTAGGGCTATGCTCTATCCACTCTAATGGTCACAGGATATCTGATAGAGTCTATCAAATCCCATTGGTTAAAACAGACATTGCCATTCTAACCTAGGGGAGTGGACTGATCATTCCCCCAACCACTGGGCCAGATTAAGCCATGAATACTATTGCTGCACTATATAATGCCAGTACTACATGCTCCCAAGATCTGCGCATAGACCTGGCCGACATCTATAGGTATTCCAACCCATAAGATTGTAAGTGCTTTGCTAAGGCTAACTGCTCACTAGTGCCCACAAAAAGCACCATGCAACTGGTTGAATAAGGCTTTAGATTCAGCTAGTCATTACTACAAATGGCCTGCAATGACTTAGCCTCAAGCTGCAATTACTACAAAGAGATCAAATCTAACATTTGATGTCGGCTAAGTAAAACAAAGGGGAGCCAGTTCCTGTACAAACCTCCTCACAAGGCTCTAGAAGCTCATGTGCAGAGGAGAAGAATAGAATCCTTCTCAAACATGTGAATGGACACAACCTTAGGGCTATACTTTGTACACTTGAATGGTCACAAGGTATCCCATTGGTCTGTCCATCCCACAGAGGCCTGAGAAAGAACATGAAAACTGCTGCAACCACCATGGTCCACAGGCCTCCAAGCTCCCTGGATCTCACTACAGATCCAGCATTGCTTTCCATGGAGCTATCAAACCAAGGGAAATCAGATGGTAAGCAATAGATCTACTAGAAACTAAATGTGCTAGTCCCAAATACATGGATCCTATAGACATCTAAAGAAACCATAAGATCTTTAGGTTCAATTAAGCATTAAAATAGCAATCCATTAATGAACACAAAACTTACAATGAATTGTCTCCAGGCTGCAACCTGTACACAATTGCGCATCTGAATCCCAATATATAGCAAAGACCTATTATAAACTGAAATGAAACTAAACCTAGCTTATTGCAAGGGGGTTGGCCAGCAAGTGCTGGGCTAAGAGAAGAAAAATAAGAAAAAGAGTTGATCAAACCCTAACCCTAGTATGCTAGAATTCTCAGCCGGCAGAGGATGAAGGAAAGATGAAAATAATAAATTCTAAGTATAGCTTATATACTCTGTCAAAACAGCCTTGACACTAATGAGATTAACCCTAATTTTTCTAGCAGATGTGGCACTATTTCAACTCTTGGATGCCTGGAGATATGCACCTCGAAATCTATACCTCGAGAAGTGTGCCCTAGCCATGGGAAATTTTCAAAAAGTCCTTCAGTTAAAACTAAGAAGTGGAGAATTCGTGCTTCGCAGGGCTGGTGTCTACTTTTAGCTCATTTGTGCAGCTGCTCCGCCTTCGCGTAGTTGCCTTTGGCTGGTGGGAAGTGCTTGCTTGTGAGTTAGCTCTTCATTTGATCATGCAGTTCGCTGGTGCTGCAATGCTGTCGTGGAGATGATCTGGAGCACCAAGATTTCTCGCTCAGTTGAGCTTCAGAAGCTCTCTCTCTCGCTAAGTACTTGCACTGTTATGCTCCTGCGCTTGCGCAGTCAATGGTGAGGCTTCAGAGAGAGTGAGATTTGTGCGAAGAGAATTCTGGGCGTCTCTCTCTTCCAGGGCTATGCGAGAACTCTGTGAGGTGACAGTTTGTTCAATGTACATATGGACTCGCTGTGTTCTTCACGCGAGTGCCTTGAGGTTTGATCTTTGCGAGAGCTTCGCAACCACATATTCTGGGGACTTTAACTTGTGAGATCTTCGTGAGGTCATTTCAGCTGTGCTTCTGATTGCGTGGCGTATCTATGCGAGGGCCTCTTCCACTGCATCTTTAGCTTCAAGAGGACGCTCCTCAACTCTGTGAGGTCTATCTTTTGCTATCCTGGTGCATTGCACTTGCTGCTGTCGTAGTCTCCTCCCTTCTCAGCTAACTTCATTCATCTGTTAGACTTTGGTCAATGGTGATCAGCAAAAATGAGTCACCATGGTAAGCACTACTAAGGTGTTCCATTAGGCTTTGTCTCAGCTATCATCTTTGAGTGTATTCTCTCTCTCTTTTGGGCTAAAAAGCAAGAAATTTGTATTAAACTGCACATTTTATTGCTAACTACAAAACACACTTAACAAATGGTTATTAGTCTGCTTCAAGGTCCAGCAAAGGCTAAGTTAAGAGGTGAAAAATGGTACTTTTCAGTTAATAACACACCCCCAAATCAAATATTTGCTAGTCCCTGAGCAAAGGAAAAATTAAAACAACTACTCTAAGAATTGAAATGCCATTTTCGTAGGGAGCACGGATATATTTATCATATGTACCAAGCCTTTTAAACCCCTAGGTGATCCCTAGTGGAGGAGTGAAGTCTCCTGAGGGTTTTCAGTGAAGATACCCACAAACTTCTCAATGAAACAGTTAAAAAAAGTGAAACATTATCAAGTTAGCTATCAAGAAATAGAGCATCAGTTCACCTTTGACTCAATAAAAATGTGAGGAATTTGGACATGAAGAGCAAAGACATTCAATCATCACAACCTCTACATGAATGCACCACAGTTCCAATTAGCTCACAACAAGGGGGACAACACATGTATATCAGCACTGAGCTCATCATTAATTCAAAAATCAGGTTATATGCTATGCCTAATATATTCAACATCAGACCCAATACTCATCAGGGCATACTCTCACAAGGGACCTTGAGGGTTTCATTTTCTCTCAAGCTTAAGAGCGGTTACAGCCCCCAAATGGATCTGTAAGCATGAGCATAGGCAAAGCACCTAAGTCCTGGCATCATTGGCATATTCTCACCATAGATTGGACAACTCCTTGTCTCTTCATGACATCACATTCGACTTTGGATCACAAGGTCTTTAACTGGGTTGCAATGTGGCTTATGAAGTGGGTTATAAAGAATATAAGGTTGAAAAGGGATTCAAAGTTGAGAAATCAGTAAGTGAAGGAGGTGATTCATGACTTCACCCATTTTTAGCTCAGTACCTTTTCATTTTCTTTCAAAATTTTCAGACTTGAAGTGGCAAACTTCTCCTCTTCATTTTGATTTTATCAATAAGCTATTCCTCTTGACTCCTCTCTCACTCCTCTTCGTTATTGTTTTTTTTTTTTTTTTTTTTTTCTTTCTATTTTTGTTTTTAGTTTTGTGTTTGTGACTTGCCACCTCTTTCCTCAGCTGCTACACTGCTCAACTTTAGGTATCTCTTCTCCATTCACCCAATGTTGACCCTATCTTGTCCATCTTCAGCTCCTTCTCCTTTACCTTCTGAATTCTCAGAGTGAGGGTAGGTTTGAGTCAGGTCCATAGGTTCAGGTGCAAATACTCAGGTGTATTTTGAAGAAAATTAGAAATTAAGGCTCAGCAGGTTTGTGCACAAGGGTAGTTGATTAGGATTTGGTCTGTTTAAGCTCAAACTATCCAAGAGAAGGCCTTGATCCTTTCCTAGGTTTCATGAGTGTTGTTAGTTGTTTCAACTTGGAGGTGCCTAACTTCTAGTGAGGGCATTGCCTCAGCCAGCCCTTAGAGCTAGAAGAATTGCCTCACTCACTCCTCGAAGAAAGGAAATTTTTTTTATAGGCTCAACTCTCACTGGTTATGGTCTTTCATTGAACTTTTAAGTATGTCCTTACTTTTTTCTCTTTTTAATAATTCACTTAGTACTGATACAAGTGAGTTTACTTGGTGTTCACATCATGGAAAAGTTAAAATTTAAAAGCTTGTAATGCCTAAAGGTCTATAAAATTTTAAATTTCTCATATTTCTATTTGTCTTACTTGAATCTGTTGTACTTAGGTTAACTATTTCATTGGTAGAACCTGCCACACCCCCAAACCTATGAGGAGTAGTGTCCTCACAGATTAAAAGGACAATGGTTGTGCAGCAGTGATTAAACAGAGAAATTAACTACCAAACACTACAAGAAAGAAAAGCAAAACACATAACAAATAAAAAAAAAGAATAAACACATATAAAAAACAAAAAGTGATAGATTGTCGGGAAAAGACATTTTATTATAGGTACAAAAACAAACATATTACAAAAATAAAAAATAAAAAATTATAAACCTAAGAACAATCTAAGCAGAACATCCTATTAAACAAAATGGTTCTTCCTCCTAGCTCAGGGATATCCTCAACCTGCTGTGGAAGAGGAACTGTAAGCCAGGAGGAGGGGGAAGATGAGGATCATGGAGATGGGTGTTGAGCAGGTGGTGGGGGATTTGAAGAAGATGGTGGGGGAGATGCAGGTGGTTTGGTTTTTTACTTCTTCTTCTTTCTCTTCTCCTTTTTCGGCTCCTCCTTGGCTAGGATCCTCTGCACCTCGTCGTACTCATCTCAGAGGAATTGTAGTGGGTCAGGCTCCTTAGGCGGTGGTAGGTCCAACCACATCGGGTAAAATTTTTTTGACAGATTGGTGGGTTTGTCATCTGCCGTAGTTAAGAGTAGGGAGGGACTTCTGAGTGTAGAGGAGAATGAATGTGGTGAAGACGAACTACCCTTACATTTAAAGTACTTGAGCGGTGGAATATGAATAGGCATATTAAATCTCCCCTCCTTCCAAGCTCAAATGCCATAAAGAAATTAAAGGAAGGTAGTTGGCAATGAATTATGATTATTATCGGAATGGTAAGTCGCACAAATCTTTATGGGGAATGAATCCGCACAGTAAATGTTCGTCTATTTTTGGCAATTGGATTTAAGGCAATTTCGTGTTTCGCGCAGTCTCCCACAAGTGTTCGCGGGGTAGAGTTCTCGCACAGAACACATGTATATTAATAAGAAGGAAAAATCGCGCAGAAGAACATAGCTCAGCATGTAAAGAATTAGAACTGTGTATGCCTCACGAAGTAACTTCCCAGAGTAGATGTTGGGACATAGCGTGCGAAGCAGTTTCTCATTTCTTGCGTGACCTAACTGGTGATCTCCGTGAAGAAGAACAAATTTGGAGTTTCAGAGGTCGCCCACCATAAAATATGTTGAATGCTGCTTTTCGCGCCTTCATGACTCCACGAGAAAGCTTTGAAATGGTTCGCGATTAAGAAAAGAAGGCTATTTAATCGGGAGAGACCAACACTCAGCCTCTTTGCACCATTTGTGCGCAGGCCTGTGCATGCACAATGTCGTGCACCCATTCAGTAGCCATCAACATCAACCTTTCACATCTATTCCTTTTCCAAATGATAATAACCTCCCTAATACTAGCACATGCACAGCAAAAATTCCAAATGATAAAGCACCTTGATGAAAACAGATTCTAAATAATTGCAGTGCTAGTACTTCACTCACATAGTAGTAACAACCATACATCTCCCACGTTAATGACAGGAATGAACGAAGACTCAAAATAGAATAAACAAAGCATATGAAAACAAACAAATTTCCCTAATGAAAAATAGTAAATGACAGGTTCCTAATCAAGCAGAAACATACAGTAATTTTTTAAACAGATATGGCACATATAATACAAAGCTGTGGATCACTGAGCAGTGAGAGGTTCATGTAGGCGAATGGTCTGAGGAAGCTCCACTGGTTGTTCTACACAAATCTTGAGCCTCTGACCATTTACTTTCATGATTTACCCTGACTTTGGGTCTAAGTTCTCCACAATACCAGATGGGGAGGCTTTGATGACAATATAAGGTCCATCCCATCTGGATTTCAGCTTCCCTGGAAAGAATTTAAGTTTGGAGTTAAAAAGCCAAACTTTGGTGCCAGCGATGAAGTCCTTCTGTAACAACTTCTTGTCAAAGAATGCTTTTGATCTCTCCTTGTACATTCTGGCATTTGCATAGGCTTCTAGCCTCATTTCATCAAGTTTTGCCATTTGTAACTTCCTGTGAGAACCAGTAGAAGTTATATCTATATTCATTGCTTTGATAGCCCAATAAGCTTTGTGCTCTAACTCCACAGGTAGCTGGGAGGCCTTGCCATACACCAGCCTAAATGGGGACATGCCAATAGGAGTCTTATAGGTAGTCCTATATGCCCATAAAGTATCATTCAGCTTTGGTGCCCAATCCTTTCTATCAGTCCTCACAGTTTTCTCCAAAATATGCTTAATCTCCCTATTAGAAATTTCAACTTGCCCACTGGTCTGTGGGTGGTAGGGAGTTGCAATTATGTGTGTAACAGAATGCCTTTTGACTAGGTTCTCGAAAGGTTTGTTATAGAAGTGGCTCCCCCCATCACTGATAATAGCTTTAGGGATACCAAATCGTGAGAAGATATTATCCTTTAAAATTTTAAGGACAACTGTGTGGTCATTGGTCTTTGTGGCAATGGCTTCTACCCATTTGGACACATAGTCCACTGCCACAAGTATGAAATTCAATCCCATAGATGAAGGAAAGGGGCCCATAAAATCAATGCCCTAGATATAAAAAAGTTCTACAACTAGGATGGGCTGCAATGACATGGAGTCTCTCTTCGAAATGCCTCCCATCCTTGGACATCTCTCACAAGCATTGCAATGTAAGTTTGCATCTCTGAACAAAGAAGGCCAATACAAACCACATTAGAGCACTATTGCTGCAATCTTTTTGCCACTGAAATGACCTCCACAGGCTTGCTCATGACACATTGAAAGAATGTCGTGGAAGTCATTTTCAAGCACAAATCTCCTAATGACCTGATCTGCACAATGCTTGTAAAGGTATGGATCCTCCCACAGAAATTGTCTAACCTGAGAGAAGAATAGGTCTTTGTCCACTTTAGACTAGTGTGGCGGAATCCTACCAGCAGTAAGAAAATTGACAATGAGTGCAAACCAGAGCACACTAGACTGCACAGCAAAAAGTTGCTCATCGGGGAACAACTCATTAATAGGTGTTGCTACACATTCTTCCAAGATAATCCTAGAAAGGTGGTCAGCCACCACATTCTCAACTCCCTTCTTATCTTTGATCTTAAGATTAAACTCTTGTAAGAGGAGAATCCATCTGATCAACCTAGGCTTTGCATCCTTCTTAGCCAATAGGTATTTCAGGGCAGAGTGATCTGTAAAGACTATAATCTTAGACCCCAACAAGTAGGGTCTAAACTTGTCCACAGCAAACACTACTGCAAGTAGCTCCTTCTCAGTTGTAGTGTAGTTCAGCTGAGCTTCAGCTAGTGTTCTGTTGGTATAATAGATCACTGCAGCTTATTTTTCCTCTGTCTTAAAACAACACCTATGGCTAAGTCTGATGCATCAGCTCAAAGGGGAGTGAGTAATCTAGGGCCTGGATTACAGGGGCAGTCGTGAGGCACTTTTTGAAAGTCTCAAAGGCCTCAAGGCATTCTGCAGAAAATAAAAATGGCACATCCTGACAAAGAAGGTGGCACAATGGTTTGGCAATCTTGTTGAAGTCCTTGATGAACCTCTTGTAAAATCCAACATGTCCAAGAAATAATCTAATTTGCTTGACAGCCCTGGGTGGGGGTAAATGTGAAATCAAATATACTTTAGCCTTGTCCACCTCAATTCTTTTGTAAGAGACCACATGGCCTAAAACAATGCCTTGGGTCACCATGAAGTGACTCTTTTCCCAGCTTAGGACCAAGTGGGTCTCCTCACATTTTTGCAAAACTTTATCAAGGTGGACTAGAGACTGGCTAAAGCTATTCTCAAACACAGAGAAATCATCCATGAAGATTTCTAGGAATTTATCAATCATATAAAAAAAAATTGCATACATGCACCTTTGAAAAGTGGTTGGGGCATTGCACAGTCCAAAAGGCATCCTTCTGTAAGAAAAGGTACCAAAGGGACATGTAAAAGTAGTTTTCTCCTGGTCTTGAGGATCCATAAGGATTTGGTTATACCTTGAGAATCCATCAAGAAAATAACAGTATGCCTTCCAAGCCAACTTGTCTAGGATTTGGTTAAAAAAAGGGAGAGGGAAGTGGTCCTTTCTGATTTTGGAGTTGAGTTTCTTATAATCAATGCACACTCTCTAGCCAGTGGTCTCTCTGGCTGGAATCAACTTCCCAGAATCAAAAGTAACAACTGTGATGCCTGACTTTTTAGGTATCACCTGGATAGGTGACACCCATTCAAAATTTGAAATGGGGTGCATCACCCCTGCATCCAACAGTTTTACTATTTCCTTAAGGACTACCTCCTGCACGTGAGGGTTTAGGTTCCTCGACATCTCCCTTGAGGGTTTTGCACCCTCATCTAGGTGAATCATGTGCATGCACACTGAGGCATCAATGCCTCCAAGGTTAGCTATTGTCCACCCAATTGCTTTCTTGTGCTTCTTAAGGATATTTAGTAATTCCGCCTCCTGCTCACTAGTGAGAGGAGGAGATAATCACGGGAAGCTTGTTATCTTACCCCAAGAAGGCATATTTTAATGTGGTTGGGAGCTGCTTCAGCTCCAACTCAAGGGGACATTCTATTGAAGGCAACATAGGTGCCTTAGTGGCTTGAGGAAGGGGCAACAATATGTGTTGCACTAGGCCCACAGAAGACTTAGTGTTTGTGCTATCTTCTGTCATGAGAATTTGAGCCTCCCTCTCAAATAGACTCCAAACACTTTCCAGACTTTCAGTCAAATTATCCTAATCTACCAGATTGGATAATTCTTTTTCTACTAGGCCATCTAGTACATCTACTAGATAGCAGTCCTGAATGTCAATCTGACCTGCATTGTATGCAAGTATTTACAATAACCAAGAATGGTCTGCTAAGGATAACAAGAATTGGGGTTTTGCTTTTGCAAGGGTCCATGTCTAAAACAAGAAAATCAGCTGGATAATAGAATTTGCCCACCCCAACTAAGACATCCTCTACCACACCCACAGGTCTCCTCTCAGAGCTGTCAGCCAGTTGTAGCACAATTGATGTAGGTTTAAGCTCCCCCAAACCTAGCTCCTCATACACTGAATAAGGGAGTAAGTTTATACTGGCCCCTAAATCCAAGAGGGCTTTTCCAACGATGTGGTTTCCGATTATGCAGGGGATAGTAGGTACTCCTGGGTCTTGTAATTTTTCAAGTGTGGCGATAGACAGAACTGACTCAACATGCTCAACAGTAAACACTCTTTCAGACAATTGCACCCTAGCTTTCCTCTTTTGAGTGCAGAGGTCCTTTAAAAATTTAGCATAGGCAGGGACTTGCTTTATGGCATCAAGTAGGGGCAAGTTGATCCAAACCTACTTGAAAGTCTCTAGCATTTCCTCCATCTGAGCATTCCCTTTATCAAGAGGGGATGGGCCAGCTAGAGCTTGAGGAAATGGCAGCTGTGGCACTGCTGGTGCCACTGCTACATGCCTACAACCATCATGATCATATTTTTTCCTTTTTCTTTTATCTTCATTTATTTCTTTATGTTGGGGCTCAACATCAGCCCCATTATTTTATCCTAGCTGATCCACAGTAGGGGACATAAGCCTCGGCTCCTTGACACTAACAATCCTTTCATTTTCTGTGACCTCTTCCTGTTCACTGCCCACTAAATTGTTAATCACCCAGCCACTCCTAAGGGTAGTTATGGCATTAGCATCCTCATGGGTAAAGGGTGTTTCTCCAAGCAAGAGCTGCCCTTTTGAATTGGCTAGGGGCTGACTGGGCAATTTTTCTTCCTCCCTTATGTTCAGAGCAATACAAATATATCCCATCTGGTCCTCAATCTTTTTGATGCTCTTTCCATGAGAATTGATAGTCTCCACCAAGCTCCCCAAGTTTTGCATTGAAGCCAACATCTGCTTTTCAAATGAAGAGGATCTGGGCTGTTGTGGGGCAGGACCAATTGGATAGACTGTGGGGCAGGTAACAGGAAATTTTGCCTTGGTGGGTAACCTTGATTAACCTGGTGCTAGGGTCTGTAGGGAGCTACCACTTACTATTACTGGGGTTGAGGATATGAGTCTTGCCTCCTTATCTCCACCTCAGATTTGGGTGGTTCCTCCAAGAATATCCAACAGGCTGCTGTTGGGGTGTTTACCTTCCCTCGAATGAGGGTCTAAAATTACTAATAAAACTAGGCAAAACACACTCACACAGACCTACAAGTAATCAGGGTCTGTTGTAGCAAGTTCTAAAAAGATGGTGAGTAAGAGAATGTCCATAGGGAGGTTGGTTTAGGAATGTGATAAATCTCCAGATCTGTATGAGATCTGGCACCCTAACTAATGCTACATTAGCTAAAAGATAGGGGAGAGGTTTAAAATGGATTGTCACTTAATCTAAGCTAAAATAAAGCATAGACTAACTTAGATCGAGTTTGGGAACTTAGATCTTGCAGGGGGAAGAGTAAAAAGTAGAAAATGGAGAAGAGTAGCTTGGAGATTGGTTTTCACTAAAATCAGGTTCAATTAATCATGCTACAGAGGTTCAGAGCACACAATTCCCTCAACTGGCTATAAGCACAGCTGCAGGGTAGAAAGCTCCACTCCAAATCACAGGATCCACCTGGTCTTAAGGCTATGATCTGTCCACTTTAATGGTCACAGTCCACCCTATAGACTTTATCTGATCCATGGATTTGCAGTAGACAAATCCAATTGGAGCCTGAGCTTGGACTAATCTTAAGGTTATGATCTGTCCACTTTAATGGTCACAGACCATCCTAGGGATCTCCTCCAAAGCTAAAGCATCAATTAGAACAATTAAAACCACTACAGATCCTGCAATTCCTAGGTTACAGACTCAAGGAATCACAGGAGTATCAGATCCAGGGAGATCGGGTGGTATCCAAGAGGCCTACCAGTTAAGTGAGTGAGTTGATCTACAGACTCCTCTACACAAATCTGATCGATCACCAAATGAAACCAAAGGAACTTTAGATCTAATTAAAGCATTAAAAACAACATTTAAATTGCAATCAAAATCACTCTACAATAGAAATACTCTCAGATCTGTAGTCTGTGTAGCTGGGAACTCACAATAGCAATCTTAACCTTACCCAATTACAGATTTAACCTCTCTCCTCGCTACTCTAGGGGAATTAGCCAACCATTATTGGGCTAAAGGAGGGAAAATAGAATTTCTCTGCAAGCTCTAATCTCCAAAATTTGGCTCAGATCTCAATCCGCCCTAATTGCAATTGAGGGTCTCTATATATAGCCTTCTCCTCTATTTTTTCTACCAAAAATCCCTTCTTGAAGGTCCTCAGAGTTTGTTAGAGTTCTGTTAGAGCACGTGGGTCAGTTAGGATTTCCTAGGGCACCTTCTGAAACTGTTGTGTCGGTCACCAAGTTCCTTGGCTTGCGTGCAGTAGGTCACCAAGTCACAGCGTGTGCACAGCTAAATTTTTGAGAAGTTCTGCACACCATTTCGACAGGTTCGGAAGCTTTCGACAGGTTCAAATAGAGCTTTTGAGTCCTTTCGCTAGGTTCTCAGATCTCTTCGATAGGTTCCGATCTACATGCAATTGTTTCGATAGGGTTGCTTTCACTCCTATCGAAAGGCTCAAGCACCCTTCGATAGGTTTTGTTCCAACGTCTTCATCTCGATAGGTTCAGGAAACCATTCGAGGTTCCCTTTACACCTCAGATAGGTTTTCGATAGGGTGATTTCTTCCTTCCTTTCAGCTGCTCGATAGGTTCTTGGATCCTATCGAACTCCTCAATCCACACGAATCCATCCTTCTTCTGCCTTCAGATCCTATCGAAACCTTCTCACCTATACAAATTCCTTCTTTCTTTGCTTTCAACTCCTATCGAAGTCTTCAGGTGACCATTCGATCGGATGTTTTCAGCCTGTTTTCACTTCGTTCGCCTTGTTGTGCTGTAGCCACGCGCTCCAAGGGTCCAGTGATGTGCCACCCTCTGGTGTGCTGTTGCTGGGTTTGTCCTGTGCTGAGAGATGGCCCCTTTTTGGGCATTCTTGAGTGATTTTCTACATTAGTATCCTCTTTTATTGCTATCTACAAAATGCACTCAACAGAGGCTTATTAGTGTGCTCATAGGTCTATCAATGGTCAGGTTAAAGGGTGAAAAGTGGCATTTTTCACCACTTAACACACCCCCAAACCTAAGCTTTGCTAGTCCCTGAGCAAAGGAGAATAAAAAGAATTAAAAATGCCACTTTCATAGGGAGAACGGATGCATTTAGCATATGCACCAAGCCTTTTAAACCCCTAGGTGATCCCTAGTGGAGGAGTGAAGTCTCCCGAGGTTTTCAGTGAAGGTACCCACAAACTTCTCCAATAAGGTTAGTTAATCATAGTGCAACTTGTTAAACAGAGTTTCAGTAAAATAGAATAAATTCACACTGTCTTTTCAATTCATTAGAGGAGTTTCAATCAGAAGGAAAATTAGTTCCAAACTTGAATGTCTGCTGCAATCCTTCACCATCACTCAACTCATGTGAAGGCATTGCTCAAAAGAATTAAGGCATGGCTCACCTTTCACTTGAGAATTCTATTTTGATACTACCCCCACCAAATTGGCTTTCAGACCCAAGTCTCACCAGGGCTGTTCACTCACAACAAAGAATAGAAGGGTGTATCATTTCACACATCTCAAGAGCAGTTATAGCCCTCAAATAGGACTGTAAGCATGAGCATAGGCATTGCTCTAGTTTCTGAAATTTTCTAACTCTTTTTACCATAGATTAAACAGATCCTTATCTCCACATGACAACTCAATCCATTTCAGATCAGTAAGATCTTTTTATTGGGTTGTAATGTGTCTTAAGGATGAGGTTTGTAAAAAAAATTAAAGGGTGGAATGGGATTCAAAATTGAGAAATCAGTAAAGGTAAGGAGGTGATTTGCAACTCAACTTTCTTTATTTCAGCATAGATCCATCTTATTTTTGAATTTTTAGAGCCAAAGTGGCCAGCTTTTTCTCCTCTTTCAAAATATCCAATGAAGTGACTTCTCTTTCTCATTCTTTTGTTTTGCTTTTTTATTTTTCTTTTCTTTTTGTATGCTTTTTACACTTTCTTCCATTTTTTTTTATATGGGCTGGAATGCCAGAATACCACCAAAGGTGCTTCCTTCTTTTTCAACCAATCATCGAACCTTGCTCCTCTAACCACACTTCTCCTCCTTTTTCCTGATTTCTTAGATGGTATGTATCAAAGAAAAGCTGGGCTTTTAAAGGCTCAAATGGTATGTATCAAGGGCAGTTCAAAGGTGGGGAAATTTTAGGCTCAAACTGTCCAAGGGATGGCCTTACTTCATGTCTTCAATGTCATGAATGCTGTCAAGCTGTTTCAACTTGTAATTACCTAACTTCTAGTGATTAAAATTAGATCCCATCAGTCCTTAGAGCAAAAAAAATTACCAAGACACTCTTCAAAGAAACTTTTTCAGGCCCAAATCTCACTGGGTATGGCCTTCCATCAAATTTTTCAGGGGTGTATCTTCACAATCTTCTCTCATTTCAGGTTTGCTACACATCAAAATAATTTTTCACAACTTGTTGACATTTGCCTCATGAAGTTTGTTGGACTATAGCTTATTTCAGTTTAAAACATTTTTTTTTTTAATTTCCTCTTTTTACAAAAAATTCAAGTGAGAATTTACTCTAATTAATTCCAAACACTCCTTTTTAGCCTAGCTGCACTAAAAGTAACTAATTTATTGGCATACATGCCATACCCCCAAACCTAAACTAAACAGTGTCCTCACTGTTTACAGCATAGTGGGTGTAGCCGTGCGGTCATCCAGGGCTAAAAACAGAACATGTAGACAACCAAAAAAAAAAAAAGTATTATATCAAAAAGAGACTAAATAGAGCATAAATAGAGTATTTTATTACAATGGTCAAGCACAAGGATGCGAAAAGTAGGCAGGTGGACAAAATATCCTTAGCAAACGAAAAAGGGCCCCCCCTGGCTCAGGGATATCCTCAGCCGGCATTAGGTGGAAGAGGAACTAGAAGCCAGGAGGGGAGGAAGAAAAGGAAAAAGAGCAGGATCAGGGGGCAAGGGGAGGGGTGGCAGAGGAGGATGGTGGCGGAGAAGCCGGTGGCTCGGTCTTCTGCCTCTTCTTCTCCCTCTTATTTTTTTTTCTCCTTGGTGAGGGTCCGCTATACCTCCTCATACTCATCCAAGAGGAATTGCAACGGGTCTGGTTCCTTGGGCGATAGTGGCTCCAGCCAGAAGAGGTAGAGTTGAGCAGGAGTGAACGTGGGCTTGTCATCTGCCATAGTTATGAGGAGGAGTGCAGAGGGTAGAAGGAGAGGAATGGGGCGAAGTCGAGCCATTTGCATCTATTTAAGGTGGATGTAAGAGGGAATATGAAGCAGTGCATTTAATATCACCGTTGTTGATGAAAAGGAATGAATGGTTAATTTGACCAATCAGCATGGGGAATGACATCATGCATTAACTGGCAGCCTAAATTTAGCACGAGGAGTTATGGCGTGGGGTAAAAACCCAGGGGGTACAGAGTTTAAGGCCCGTGCTATGCGCAGTTGTACATGGTACATGTGGGGTAAAATTTCCGCGCAGCGCAGGTGCACAACAAGCATGGAAGGAGTGAGGGGGAAAATTCGATAGGATGAGTGTAGAATGTTGACAGGTTAAGGCTTCCTATCAAAGTCGCACAAGTATGGGTTGGCAGTTGAATGCTCTGGATAGGTTCAACCTGTCCTGTCGAAAAGAATAAACATTGCATTCGATAGGCTGGGATGGCCGCTTGCGATAGGTCGGTGTCCTGTCGAACGGAGGGTAGATAAAATATTCACTTCGTTAGGATGCCGATGGGTGAAAACAGCCTTTCGATAGGTTGGGTAGTACATTTGTCACTCTTGTCGATAGGTTCCAGGCAAGAGTTCAGAACCTATCGCAAAGTTGTTCTCACCTATCAAGAGGTCTCAGCACCTATCGAAATCCTCACTAATCCTATCGACATTAGCAGTTGACCTAGCGAAAGGTCCAAATGACCTATCGAGAGGTTCGATGAGCTCAATAACATGGCCCGTGTGTGCAGGGCATTTAGTCTTAGCACCCAGCAACTCATCTGCTGTGCTACCAGTCAGCTAATTGGCCTCTGACCTTGTGCCTTTGATTCCTAGACTGTGGGCGATATTGAAACGAAGCTTCATCTTGACATGGCCATTTATTGTAAAAAAAATATCGTGGGAAAGAATCGAGGTATAAATCAAATATAATACATATGATACAAATCGATGTCAGGTATAAACCTGGAGGATCCTGAAGATCAATGGTCTCTTCAGGAACACAAATGTTGTCAACGCAAAGTTTCAGCCTCTGACCATTGACCTTAAGGGTTCTGCCATCTGTAGGATGCATGACTTTGACAGCTTCGGATGGAGAAATGTGTACCACTGTGAAAGGTCCATCCCATCTGGGCTGCAACTTTCCTTGAAAGAATTTCATTCTGGAATTGAACAACCATACCTTGTCATTTGGCTTGAAATCTTTGTGTAGCAAATGTCTGTCATGGAAGGCTTTGGTCCTCTCCTTATAACTCCGGGCATTTGCATAAGCTTCTAGTTGCAATTCATCCAGCTCAGATAACTAGAGTTTCCTGTGAATACTAGCTCAGTGTAAGTCAGAATTTACTACTCTAATGGCCCAATATGCTTTGTGTTGCAATTCAACAGGTAAATGACATGCCTTGCTATATACTAGTCTGAATGGGGACATGCCTATGGGGGTTTTATAGGCTGTTCTATAAGCCCATAAGGCATTTGTCAATTTACTAGACCAATCCCTTTTGTCAGTTCTCACAGTTTTCTCAAGAATATGTTTGATTTCCCTTTTGGAAATCTCTACTTGCCCACTGGTTTGTGGGTGGTAGGGAGTGGCTACTTTGTGGGCAACAGAGTATCGTTCCATCAATTTGTTAAAAGGTTTATTACAGAAGTGGCTTCCCCCATCACTAATAATAACTTTAGGAAAGCCAAATCTTGAGAAGATGTTGTCTTTTAGGAATTGAATGACGACTTTGTGATCATTTGTCCTTGTAGCTATGGCCTCTACCCATTTGGATACATAATCCATAGCTACAAGGATGAAATTGTATCCAGCAGAAGGGGGAAAAGGTCCCAAAAAGTTAATTCCCCAAATATCAAACAGTTCAACAACAAGTATAGGTTGCAAGGGCATAGAGTTTCTCCTTGTAATATTGCTCATTTGCTGGCATCGATGACAAGCTTTACAGTGCTGCCTGACATCTTTGAATAGGGTAGGCTAGTAGAAACCACTTTGAGGAACCTTGGCCGCAGTCTTGTTACCACTGAAGTGGCCTCCGCAAGCCTGCTCATGGCACATGGTTAGGATATTTTGAAACTCAGTTTCAGGTACACAACGTCTGATCACCTGGTCTGCACAATGCTTAAAAAGGTAAGGATCCTCCCACATGTAATATCGAATCTATGCAAAGAACAAATTTTTGTCATCCTTGGTCCAATGTGGAGGGATCCTACCCACAGCAAGGTAATTGACAATATTGGCAAACCAGGGCATACTTATCTGGACAGTCAGAAGCTGCTCATCTGGGAAGGAGTCATTGATGGGCAAGCTTTCTATGTCAGTTGCTGGGATCCTTGACAGATGATCAGCCACCACGTTCTCAACTCCCTTCTTGTCCTTAATCTCTAAATTGAATTCCTGCAAGAGAAGAATCCATCTGATTAGTCGTGCTTTAGCTTCCTTTTTGGACAAGAGGTATTTCAAAGCTAAGTGGCCAGTGAACACAATAATTTTTTATTCCAGCACATAAGACCTGAATTTTTCTAAGGCAAAGATAATAGATAATAGCTCTTTCTCAGTTGTAGTGTAATTCAATTGAGCATCAATAATTGATTTACTGGCATATGCTACCACAGAAGGTGCCTTGTCTTTTCTTTGACCCAACACTGCCCCAATGGCAAAATCTGATGCATCACACATCAGCTCAAATGGTAGAGAAAAATTAGGGGATTGCAAGATGGGAGCTGTGGCTAAACAAGTCTTTAACAGTTCAAAAGCAGCTCGGCATTCATCATTAAAGTCAAAAGGAACGTCCTGGCACAACAGGTGACAAAGGGGTTTGGAGATTTTGTTGAAGTCCTTGATGAACCTCCTGTAGAACCCAGCATGCCCAGAAATGACCTAACTTGTTTGGTAGTTTTTGGAGGGGGCAAATGAGCAATTAAATCGATCTTAGCTTGATCAACCTCGATTCCTTTGTGAGAGACAACATGTCCTAGAAAAGTGCCTTGAATCACCATGAAGTGACATTTCTCCCAACTCAGAACAGAGGTGGTGTAGGCATTGGCTAAAATCATCTCCATAAATGGAGAAATCATCCATAAAGATCTTCAAAAACTTATCAATCATGTTAGAGAAGATAGCATGCATGCATCTTTGGAACGTGGTAGGTGCATTACACATCTCAAATGGCATCCTTCTGTATGCAAAGGTTCCAAATGGGCAAGTGACTGTGGTTTTTTCTTGGTCCTGGGGGTATACAGGGATCTTATTGTACCCTGAATATCCATCAAGAAAATAGTAATAGGCCTTGCCTGCCAGCTTGTCCAAAATTTGGTGTATGAAGGGAAGTGGGAAGTGATCCTTGCATGTTTTTTCATTGAGTTTTCGGTAATCTATGCATACCCTCCAACCGGTGGTCTGTCTGGTTGGGATTAACTCACCTGAGTTTGCTTCAACAACTGTAATGCTAGATTTCTTGGGTACTACCTGGGTAGGTGCTACCCATTGTGAATCCGAGATGGGATAAATTATCCCAACATCTAGGAGTTTGACTACCTCCTTCATCACAACCTCCTACATGTGTGGGTTGAGTTTTCTCTGCATCTCTCTGGAAGGTTTGGATCCTTCCTCGAGATGAATTTTATGCATGCACACAGTAGGATTGATTCCCCCAAGGTCTGCAATGGTCCATCCTATTGCCTTCTTATGCCTTTTTAGTACACAAAGTAGTTCTTTTTCCTGCTCAAGAGTGAGGGAAGAAGAGATTATCACAGGCAATTTGGTATTGTCTCCTAAAAAGGCATATTTCAAAGATTTTGGGAGTTGTTTTAACTCCTCCTCTGGGGGACTGATGAGGGAGGGCAATAGGGGTGCCTTAGAGAGGGGTGGCAGAGGTAACAAAGTAGGCCTCCATGGATGGTGCTGTGCTGGTGCCACTTCAGAAGAGACAAGTTTCACATGTTCAATCTCAGAGGTGGGAACCTTCTCTACCTCTGTTTCCTTCCATACTTCAACTAGCTCATTAAACCATTCCTTACCATGTAGCAGTATATTCATATTTTCCTGGACAACCTCATCTATTACATCAAGAGAAAAGTAGTCCTCATCGGGATGAGGTTGATTTGCCGCGTTGTACACATTCAATTTGACCTTCATATTTCCAAATGACACTTCCATGATTCAAGACCTGCATTGAATACAAGCATTAGCTGTGGCCAAAAAGGGTCTGCCTAGAATCACAGGTATGGAAGTGGCACTCCTACCTGGTTCCATGTCCAACACCAAAAAGTCAATAGGATAGAAGAATTTGTTAACTCCAATCAAAACATCCTCGATTATCCCCGCAGGTTTCCTTTCAGATTTGTCAGCCAGCTGGAGGACCACATGTGTGGGCTTTAATTTGCCTAAGCCCAACTTCTCATATACTGAATATGGAAGCAAATTTACACTGGCTCCCAGTTCTAATAAGGCTTTGTCAATGGTATGATCCCCAATGATGCAGGGGATAGTGGGGAGGCCAGGGTCTTGAAGTTTGGGGGGAGTTGTAATAGACAGGACTTGCTTAACTTTTTCTGCTGAAAAGACCTTCTTGGATAGGTGTATCCTAGACTGTCTTTTATGGGTGCACATGTCTTTTAAAAACATGGCATAGCCTGGGACTTGTTTAATGGCATCAAGTAAAGGTAAATTGATCTTTACTTGCTTGAAAGTCTCCATCATTTCCTCTATTTTACCTTGCCCTTTATCAAAAGGGGAAGGTGCTTGCAGTGCTTTAGGAAATGGCAAATGTGGGGTTGCTCCCTCATTTACAGCCTTGACCAATTGATCATCTATCTTTTTCTTTTTTTTTTCTTTTCTTGAGGCTCCTCACTATCCTCTTTATTCACAGGTGGTTGCTCCTTCAAGTACACCACTAGTGGTCCTTGTTGTGTTCTTGCAGAAATCACTTCATTTTATTCCCCCAAGTTTCTCACAGGCTCACAGATCACTTTGTTGTCCACTAACCTACGACTTCTCAAAGTTGTAACAGATTTGGCTTCCTCATAGGTGGAGGAGACTTCACCCACTACAAACTGTCTTCGTGGGTTGTCCTGTGGTTGGCTAGGCAACCATCCTCCCTCTCTCCTAGTCAGAGCATCAGACAGCTGACCAAGTTGGTCTTCTATCTTTTTTATGCTCTGGTTGTGAGAGTGCACAGTTTGGGTTAGGGAGTTCAAATTCTGCAGTGAAGACAGAACTTGTTCCTCAAAGGAAGATGCTCTCACAGTTGGAGGAGGTACAGATTACTGCACAGGGGGAGCTATAGGTTGGGCCATGGGTTGCTGATACTAAGGCCTTGGGACATAACCTTCTCGATAGGGCTAAGCATTTCTGTAGGGCATGGGCTGCTGGGGCTGCTGCTGCTGGCCAGGGTATGCATCTTGTCTCCACCTCAGATTGGGGTGGTTTCTCTATTGATACCCAGCAGCAAGCTACTACCCATAAGACTGAGCTGCAGCCACATGCTCTATTATAAAATCAGGAAATTGGTCAGCAGATGGGCATTCTTCAAGGGAGTGAGCAGGGGACTGCCATATGACACATGCCTCCTCCACCCTAGTAGCCACAGGTGACTGCATTGCTCCCTCCAAACTATCAAATTTTAGGGCTAAACTATCTGCTTTCCTTTCCAAATCACTTGGCACACTCACTTCATATATCTTCCCTCTTGAAGTATTCTCCTTCAACAATCTGGGAGGCTCTAGATCTCTAGCTAAGGTTTCCCTTTGCATAGAGTTCTCACTAATGATATCAAAGAGCTCCCATGCCTCCTCAGCAGCTTTATGGAGGTAGATGCCACCACAGGAAGCATCTACCATGTCCTTGCTCTTAGAATCAATTCTCTGATAAAAGCTTTGAACCAATTGCCATTCAGGGATTTGATGGTGGGGGCATTTCTTTAGGAGTTCCTTAAATCCCTCCCAGGATTGATGAAAATCTTTAGTTGGATCTTGGGAAAATGAGATGATGCCCTTCCTCAACTGGCTTATTTTTGACATAAGGAAGAACTTGGCCAGAAATTGACATTGGAGGTCACTCCAGGACTGAATGCTATTGGGTGGAAGCATGGACAACCAGGTCCTGACTCTGTCCTTTAATGAAAAAGGAAAGAGTGTTATCCAGGTGGCCTCCTCCCCTAAACCTGTGATATTAAATGTAGTGCACAATCCCAAGAACTCATCAATGTGCTTGTAGGGGTCTTCTTTAGTCAGGCCATGAAATGAGGGCAGCATTTGAATTATGGATGATTTTATCTCATAGTTTCCCTGAGCAGCTGAGAATTGAATGCAGAAGGGGGAATTGTAAACCCCTGGTGCATTAAATTCCTTAAGAGTTCTAGGCTGCTGTTGCTCACCCATTTCTACAGAGTCAATTACAATAGATGTGGGTGTAGTTGGTATGGATTTGAGAAGTCTTTCAACCTCTGGATTTAGTGGAATAATCTGTGGTTGGAGAGTTCTCCTACCAAACATACAACACTCAAATTCTGAATGCAGAACAGATCCTCAACACAAGAAGTAGAATCAACCAAATTTTCTAACTACTCTAACAAAAATATCAACAGATCTTTAAAATAATAGAGGAGTAGAGGGATGCAAACTACAGAGCAATCTCCAGCACAATTCCTCTCACTGGCAGCCTTAGATCTGATGAAATATACACAAAATACTAAAACTTACAAATGCAATTAGTAAAATCAAACAAAAAACTACAGATCTATGATAAAAAACTTAGGGTTCGAAAACTTGTTGGGGTGTTTGCCTTCCCTCGAATGAGGGTCTAAAATCACTAATAAAACTAGGCAGAACACACTTACACAAACCTGCAAGTAATCAGGGTCTGTTGTAGCAAGTTTTAAAAAGATGGTGAGTAAGGGAATGTCCACAGGGAGGTTGGTTTAGGAATGTGATAAATCTCCAGATCTGTATGAGATCTGACACCCTAACTAATGCTACGTTAGCTAAAAGACAGGGGAGAGGTTTAAAATGGATTGTCACTTAAGCTAAGCTAAAATTAAACATAGACTAACTTGGATCGAGTTTGGGAACTTAGATCTTGCAGGGGGGAAGAGTAAAAAGCAGAAAATGGAGAAGAGTAGCTTGGAGATTGCTCTTCACTGAAATCAGGTTCAATTAATCATGCTACAGAGGTCCAGAGCACACAATTCCCTCAATTGGCTATAAGCACAGCTACAGGGTAGAAAGCTCCATTTCAAATTGCAGCATCCACCAAGTTTTATGGCTATGATCTGTCCACTTTAATGGTCATAGACCATCCTATAGACTTTATCTGATCCATGGATTTGCAGTAGACGAATCCAATTGGAGCCTGAGCTTGGACTAATCTTAAGGTTATAATCTGTCCACTTTAATGGTCATAGACCATCCTAGGGATCTCCTCCAAAGCTAAAGCATCAATTAGAATAATTAAAACTACTACAAATGCTGCAATTCCTAGGTCATAGACTCAAGGAATCATAGGAGTATCAGATCCAGGGAGATCGGGTGGTATCTAATAGGCCTACCAGTTAAGTGGGTGAGCTGATCTACAGACTCCTCTACATAAATCCGATCGATCACCAAATGAAACTAAAGGAATTTTAGATCTAATTAAAGCATTAAGAACAACATTTACATTGCAATCAAAATCACTCTATAATGGAAATACTCTCAGATCTGTAGTCTGTGTAGCTGGGAACCCACAATAGCAATCTTAACCTTACCCAATTACAGATCTAACCTTTCTCCTCGCTACTCTAGGGGAATTAGCTAACCATTGTTGGGCTAAAGGAGGGAAAATGGAATTTCTCTGCAAGCTCTCATCTCCAGAATTGACTCAGATCTTGATCCCCCCTAATTGCAATTAGGGGTCTCTATATATAGCTTTCTCCTCTATTTTTCTTGCCAAAAATCCCTTCTAGAAGGTCCTCAGAGTTTGTTAGAGTTCTGTTAGAGCACGTGGGTCAGTTAGGATTTCCTAGGGCATCTTCTGGAACCGTTGTGTCGGTCACCAAGTGCCTCGAGTTGCGTGCAGCAGGTCACCAAGTCACAACATGTGCACAGCTGAATTTTTGAGAAGTTCTGCACATGATTTCGATAGGTTCGGAAGCTTTCGACAGGTTCAAATAGAGCTTTTTAGTCCTTTCGCTAGGTTCTCAGATCTCTTTGATAGGTTCCGATCTGCATGCAATTGTTTCGATAGGATTGCTTTCACTCCTATCGAAAGGCTCAAGCACCCTTCGATTGGTTTTGTTACAGCGTCTTCATCTCGATAGGTTCAGGAAATCATTCGATAGATTCCCTTTATACCTCAGACAAGTTTTTGGTAGGATGATTTCTTCCTTCCTTTCAGCTGCTCGATAGGTTCTTGGATCTTATCAAACTCCTCAAACCACATGAATCCATCCTTCTTTTGCCTTCAGATCCTATCGAAACCTTCTCAACTGCACAAATTCCTTCTTTCTTTGCTTTCAGCTCCTATTGAAGTCTTCAGGTGACCATTCGATCGGATGTTTTCAGCTTGCTTTTACTTTCTTCGCCTTGCCGTGCTGTAGCCACGCGCTCCAAGGGTTCAGTGATGTGCCACCCTCTAGTGTGATGTTGCTGGCTTTGCCCTGTGCTGAGAGATGGCCCCTTTTTGGGCATTCTTGAGTGGTTTTCTGCATTAGTGTCCTCTTTTATTGCTGTCTATAAAATGCACTCGACCGAGGCTTATTAGTGTGCTCACAAGTCTATCAATGGTCAGGTTAAAGGGTGAAAAGTAGCATTTTTCACCACTTAATAGCTACTGCCCAAAAGTTTAAGCAGCATTGGCATACTTCAAAATAAAATCTGAAAACTGGTTGGTCAATGGACAATCATGTATTAGAATGTGTGGGGGATTGGCATAACAGACATGCTTCCTCCACCTGTGCAACCATCCGAGGATGCATCATATTCATCAATTTATCAAACTTCAAGCTCAGGTTGTCCACCTTCCTCTCCAAATCACCTTGCACCTTCACTTCATATATTCCACCTCTAGGGGTGGCGTCTTTCACCATTTTAGCTAAAATCTGACTGTCATTGCGTGACAGAGACTCCTGCTGCATGGAATTTTCCCCCATTATATCAAACAGCTTCCATGCATCCTCAACTGTCTTGTGGAGGTAGCTACCCCCACAGGAAGTATCCACCATATCCCTTCTCTTGGCATTAATTCCTGGATAAAACACTTGAACAAGCTGCCACATTGGGATTTAGTGGTGGGGGCATTGTTTTAACATCTCCTAGAATCTTTCCCAAGCTTCATTAAAGCTCTCAGTTGAGGACTAAGTGAATGACAGAATATTTATCCTCATCTGGCTTGTTTTGTTCATGGGGAAAATTTTTGCCAGAAATATGGTTTGAAGGTCACTCCGTGATTGTATGCTGTTGGCTGAGTGTTTTGATAGCCATGTGCTGGCTTTGTCCTTTAATGAGAAAGGAAAAAGCCTCAATTCAGTGGCCTCAGGCCCCAAGCCAGTAATGATTAAGGTAGTACAAAGTTCTAAAAACTGATTGATATGCTTGTAGGTATCTTCTTTACTCAGCCCATGAAATGACGACAGCATACTGATGGTGGAGGATTTAATTTCATAGTTCCCCTAAACAGAGGGAAACTAAATGCATAAGGGAGAGGTGTACTCCCCAGGTGTATTGTATTCCTTCCATGTCCTCTACCTCTCAGCCATAGTAGCTGGTTCAATCTCAATAGCAGGGCCCTGTATGGTGTGCCTAGGTCTAAGGATCCTTTCAACCTCTAGATTTGAAGGTCCAAACTCAAAGTTTAAGGACCTTGAACCATGCATAAACTCACACCCACAGTAAGTACAGAAAATACTCACAAGCACACACAAAGAATCTCAAGTAAAAATTAACAACTACACAGCTTACACTAAATGAATAACAGGGACTTTAACATAAATGGACTGAGAATTAGGGAGAAGGAAGTGCAAACAGAGCTAGCTATACTCCAGCTGCAACTTTAGCTTTTCCCTTCTTCTGCTATCCATTTCTGCAAAATTCTGCAAAGAATCAGTAGTACTTTTTGTTATAAATTAGGCACAACTACAAAGAATTGATTAGTCTAAATTATAATACAACTCAGGTCTACTAGAGAGATCAATATTCCTCGACAGCGGCGCCAAAAACTTGTTGATTGTTTCTCGAGACTCTTGCTGCTATTTTATTAAAACCAGTAGAGAGAATAAATCAAGAGTGGGGAATTGGAGATGGGGGATCAGCACAACAAGTCTGAAATAAACATAGTCCTGAAAGATACAGGGTCCATTATAGCAAGTTTTGATAAGTAAGAGTTTGTCCCATAGAGAAATTGATCTAGAACCCAAAATGGGCTATAATAGTAGGTCCCCAGATCTGGCTACAGATCTGACAATCCTAAAGAAAGGGAGTTGGGTGTCACGACTAGACTAAATTAATCCTAAAAGCAGAGAAATAAAATATAGCCCCATCCTAAAGAAAGGGTTAAGAGAAAGACGATGGTAGTGTGTGCCAAAATAAAATACAAAAATTATGAGAAGTAAGCAGGTTAAACTAGAGTCAAAGCAGTGATGTAACTCAGATTTAGTCTGTCTCTGCAGTGTTCCTTGCTGAGACGCTATTAAAAGCCTCAACAAGGTAATAATATTCGATTTAACTCATGCCATTTGGGGTGCACTTACGGCTATACTCTGTCTGCTCTAATGGTCACAGGGTATCCGATAGAGTCTGTCAAATCCCATTAGTTAAAACAAACATTGCCAATCTAACCCAGGGGAGTGGACTGATCATTCCCCAAGCCACTGGGCCAGATCAAATCATGAATACTATTACAGTACTATGTAATGCCAGTGCTACAAGCTCCCCAGATCTGCGCACAGACCTGGTTGACATCCATAGGTATTCTAACCCATAAGATCCTAAGTGCTTTGCTAAGGCTAATTGCTCACTAGTGCCCACAAAAAGGGCCATGCAATAGGTTGAATAAGGCTTTAGATTCAGCTGGTCATTGCTACAAATGACTAGCAATGACTCAGCCTCAAGCTACAATTACTACAAAGAGATCAGATCTAACATCTGATGTCGGCTAGGTAAAACAAAGGGGAGCGAGTTCCTATATAAACCTCCTCACAAGGCTATAGAAGCTCATGTGTAGAGGAGAAGAATAGAATCCTTCTCAAACATGTGAAGGGACACAACCTTAGGGCTATACTCTGTCCACTTGAATGGTCATAGGGTATCCCATTGGTCTGTCCATTCCACAAAGGCCTGAGAAAGAACATGAAAACTACTGCAACCACCATGGTCCATAAGCCTCCGAGCTCCTTGGATCTCACTACAGATCCAGCATTGCTTTCCATGAGGCTATCAAACTAAGGGAAATCAGATGGTAAGCAATATATCTACTAGAAATTGAATGGGCTAGTCCCAAATACAGGGATCCTATAGACATCTAAAGAAATCATAAGATCTTTAGATTCAATTAAGCATTAAAATGGCAATCCATTGATGAACACAAAATTTATAATGAATTATCTCCAGGCTGTAGCCTGTACACAACTGCTCATCCGAATCCCAATGTATACCAAAATCCTTTTATAAACTAAAATGAAACTAAACCTAGCTGCTTACAAGGGGGTTAGCCAGCAAGTGCTGGGCTAAGAGAGAAGAAAAATATAAAAAGAGATGATTAAACCCTAAACCTAGCTTTCTAGAGTTCTCAGTCGGCAGAGGATGAAGGAAAGATGAAAATAATAAACTCTAAGTACAACTTATATACTCTGTCAAAATGGCCTTAGCTCTAAAGAGATTAACCCTAATTTTTCTAGCAGACGTGTCACTATTTCAACCCTTGGATGCCTGGAGATATGTGCCTCGAAATCTATGCCTTGGGAAGTGTGCCCTAGCCTTGGGAAATTTCCAAAAAGTTCTTCAATTAAAACTGAGAAGTAGAGAGCCCGTGCTTCACGGGGCTGGTATCTACTTTTAGCTCATTCACGCAGCTGCTCTACCTTCACGGAGTTGCCTTTGGCTGGTGGGAAGTGCTTGCTCACGCGTTAGCTCTTCATTTGATCGCACAGTTCGCTGGTACTGCAATGCTGTCGCGGAGATGATCTGGAGCGCCAGGATTTCTCGCTCAGTTGAGCTTCAGAAGCTCTCTCTCTCGCTATGTACTCACGCAGTTATGCTCCTACACTCGCACAGTCAATGGTAAGGCTTCAGAGTGTGCGAGATCTACGCGAAGAGAATTTTAGGCGTCTCTCTCTTCTAGGGCTATGCGAGAACTCCGCGAGGTGATAGTTTATTCAATGTACATATAGCGCTGTGTTCTTCGTGCGGCTGCTTTGAGGCTTGATCTCCATGAGAGCTTCACGACCATAGATTCTGGGGACTTTAACCTGTGAGATCTTTGTGAGGTCATTTCAGTTGTCCTTCTGACTGCGTTGCATATCTACGCGAGGGCCTCTTCCACTGCATCTTTAGCTTTGTGAGGATGCTCCTCAACTCTGCGAGGTCTATCTTTTACTGTTCTGGTGGATTGTACTTGTTACTGTCGCAGTCTCCTCCCTTCTTAGCTAACTTCATTCATTTACTAGACTTTGGACAATGGTGATCAGCAACAATGAGTCACCATGGTAAGTACTACAAAGGTGTTCCTATAGACACCCAAATTCGGCCCAAGGCCTGATCAGTCTGTACTCCGAGAGAGATGTACCCCTGTGCTTTTGATGGGACCCCTGAACCCTTAGGAACCTACCCAGACCTTTAGGAATCACCTTGAACCCTTTATAATCATTCCCCCAACCCTTAGAGATCACCCCTAAACCCTAGGATCCCTTCCCAGACCCAACTTGAACCCTTCTGAGCAATTGATGGGAGGAGAGCTACAAAATTTTATACAGACTACTACCAAGGATGAGCCACATACCATTGGAAGGAGGACTTCTCCAGCTTTCCAGCAAGCCAAAGATCACCCAATTTAGAGTTATGGTTAAGAAGTTATGGCCAATTGAAGTTTTACATAAAATCATGACTTTTGCTCAGGCGTATGTATTACATACGCTCAACAAATTTGCCCCCAGTTTGGTTAGGCGTATATATTATATACGCCAGACATTTTTGTGGCAAATTTGGCTGGGCATACATAATACATACGCCCAGCATAGGTAGGGCCCACTGCGGGCATCCCTCTTCTCAGATCTCCTCTGGTTTCATGAAAATCACTGTACATAAACTGGGCGTATGTAACATATACGCCCAGTTTAGCTATAGTAATTGTCATCAGATGCTCGAAATTCCTTTATCAAGTTTGACCTTTTGACCATCCCCTTGGTTGAGGTGGGTGTCTTTAGGTTGGTTGCACCCCCTTTTAGCTTATATGCAACCCTTAAGTCACCCATGGTCTCACCCCATCATCTGTCATTGAAATCGGTTCCCCAAACCCCTAGACTCTAAAAACCTAGAAAACCTTAGATGGGGGATTACCTAATTGCTAAACCAATTAGCTCTTAAGTAACCCTCTAACCCACCTTTCATCTATAAATAGAGAGGCACCCCCTCTTCCCAAAGGGTTGAAAAAAATTAGGGATGAAAGTTTTTGAGCTTAAGAGAGAGAGCCCTAGTGAGAGAAAGTTTCCTTTTATTTTTCATTCTTCAACCAAAATTCCAGCATGCTTAGCTCACCCCTTTTAATCCATTTCAACCATTAAATCACTCCTTTTTAGTCAATCTTAGTCTCTAGCTTCACCCTACACTTCCCATCTACCGAATCCTAGCATTAGAATCCATTCCCGTACCATTTAAGCCATTTAAAGCCATCGAAAGTACACAGAAGCAAAGGTCTGCCATGGTGCAACAAGGGCCCATGAGCTCCGGCTCACCCCTCTCTTCCTCTACCTTCTTGGTGTTTCCTCCATCCAAGGATTCAAGCAGTTACGCCGCCGAAATTTTGGTTTGGCTCAAAGCTTGATAGGACCATATTGCCTTCGGGCAAGCGGAAGCTCCGCCCATTTATTTTTTTATTTTGGCCATAGATAGAGACCGCTACGTGTAGGTTGATCAGGTGCATAAACCCTTCACGATAGATAACCAAAGCCCCTACCCTAGAGTCTTTGACAAAAATTGGTAAATCAGAGTCATATTTAGCACTTCTGTGCTTAAAATATTGATTTAAAGGTTTCCCGGGTCACCAAAAGCTCCGGGTGGCGACTCTACATTTATTCCATCGAGAGCGCATCGTCGCGATGGGTTCGAGAGAATCCATGGTTGCACAAATGGCGACTCTGCTGGGGACATCACCCTAGCGCTTTCCCTCTTGTTGGCCCTTTTTTTAAATCTTTACTAACCATTGGTATTTTTTTGATTTTCTACTATTTTTTCCTTCATTTTGGTTGTTTTTACTAACGTACTTATCCCTACGTTTCGACTTTAAATTTCAGTAATTTTTGCCTAGTCACTTGACTGGCACCTTTTTACTTACCCCTACGTTTCGGCTTTAAATTTCAGCAATTTTTACCTAGTCCCTTGACTGGCACCTTTCTTGCTTATCTACATTTCGGCTTTAAATTTCAGCAATTTTTGCCTAATCACTTGACTGGCGCCTTTTTTACTTACTCCTACATTTCGGCTTTAAATTTCAGCAATTTTCTCCTAGTCACTTGACTGGCACCTTTCTTACTTACCTTTACGATTCGGTTTTAAATTTCAGCACTTTATATTTTCCGCCTAGTCGCTTGACTGGCCCCGTCATTTTTTCTTATTTCTTGACATATCCTAACAGTGGACGCCGGCCCATTGAGGCGGCACGAGCTTGTCATCCCCGACCCAAACTTGGACTTAAATTCACTCCCCTTTAAAAATTTGCAATTAAAAGTGAACCAACAGTGTGGGGACATAATCAAATTTATTTTTGCATGTTTTGGTTAGTTTTCGGGGGGTTTAAGCACAGATATAACTTACCCAATTCCCAGTAAGGCGGCAGCCCTAGTGGTGATGATCCTAAAAAGAATCACCCCTTCCAGTACCTAAGAAGGCGCTTGCGCCGGAGGTATATCAGTTGGGTTTTCAATTCCGATCAAGCGGTAAAACCCCCAATGGTGAGAGCATAGACAGCCCGAATTCAGCCGTGGATCCCTAGGAAGCGGAAAGGAGTGACTCGATAACATACATAGCAGTCCCCGGGAGCATCCCTCCCAATAAACCAGTTCAAAAAGACTCATTCTGGGCTTGCTGTTCACTGTCAAACCAAGCTAAAAGAACAGTTTTTGCCAGGCATATATATTAAATACGCCCAGCCAAAACTCCCCAGAAATACTTAGGCGTATATAATATATACGCCCAGTCAAAATCCCCATATTTAAGCCAGGTGTATATAACATATACGCCCAGCCAAATCTGCTTAGTTTGGTCAGGCGTATATAATACATACGCCCAGTATAAACTGGGTTCAAGCTGCCCGATCAGAGGCCCAATCCACCACCCAAGTTCCTCGATTAGCGGTATTAGTGCCCGTAATAGTCTCCCGCATTCTATAACACCCAGTATGCCCCCGCCTAGTCAAAAGAAGGCGACTTCTCATTGATTTACCCTGGGGGATCGGGTCGTTTGCATGGATTCCCTCACCTTCAATAGAACGAAAGGGTTCCCTTTCGCTTCTTCCGAAGTGTGTCGGATCCCGCCGTGGGACCTATTAAATGTGCATATATCACCCGAGATGGGAATTTTCCTAGGGCACCCGATCATCATGCATTTAAATAGGGGAGTTAATTTCCATTTGAAAAATCTAAAAAAAAAATATATATATATATATAAAGAAAAATTAAAAACCCAAAAAAATATATATATACTTTTGGTGTGACCGTCACTACGGCGACCTTGAACCCAACCTGTAGAAAGTGAACCAGGAAGGTATTCGGCCCTTACCCAAGACATCAATACAACACTCGTCAATGGATCATGTCGAGAGCCGATACATCCCCACCATCATCCCCATCCCATTCCCATGTAGGAGAAGACCCGATCTCCAACGCCATCACCCAAACCCGGTTCGATGTCACGGGTCCATTTGGGGCGCCTGTGTTTGCATCCACCCCATCCCCCTCCCTTACATTCTCCCAACATACCCCCATCTCATCCCCTACTGAAACTCTTCATTTCCCAACCGACCCATACATCCCCATCTCCCATCCATACACCCTTACCGCACCCCCTACTCCCAAAGACCCCATCGAGAGCCCCATCCCCCGCCTACCTCCCACGTCCCATTCACCTCATCATCCATGCCCCCTACATCTTATATCCCATCCACCTCATCTCACATGCCATCCACATCACATGGTCCATCAACATCCCAACATACCCCCCCATTTACCCAGGTCATGCCCAACTTTTCCCAAGGTATGACCAGTAACCCACCATCTTCCACAGCCATACATCCATACCCTCCAAGCATAATCATCCATACCCCCCATACCCGGGTCATGCCCAATTTTCACTCGACCCCCTCCATCCTTGAGTGGGCCATCACCCTCCAATCTCACACTTGAATCCATGCCCTCAATGGAGGACATGAGAATGATGTATACCCTGAGGGCTGCCTCTCGGAGCCCTATATCCCAAACCCCACATCCAGGTCTCCAAAACCTCCATACCCTATTCCCTCATGATCATGCCCAACCACCCATCATTCATACCATCCAAAATCCCCCACATCAATCCCAGGCCCAAGCCCAATCATCTCAGGCCCAAACCCACACAAATCCATGGGCCCAAGCCCAAATATCTTTAGAACCATGGGCCTAGGCCCACTCCCAAACCCAAGCTCAGGCCCCAAGCCCAAGCCCATCAGACCCAAGACTAATCCTCCCAGGCCCAAACCCATCAGACCCAGGCCTAAAACCCTAAAGGCCCATGGGCCCAAGCCCAAGCCCCAAACCCATTAGACCCATGGCCCCAAACCCAAACCCATCAGACTCAGGCCCAGGCCCAAGCCCATCAGACCCAGGGCCAGCTCCAAGCCCCCCAAGGCCAATGGACCCAAACCTATCAAACCCAGGCCCAAGGTCCATCACCCCACACCCAATTACCACATGGCCTATTAGACCAAACCCAACAGAGCCCATTGGCCCAAAATCATACTAACCCCCACACCCAGTCCCAAGGCCCATCAACCCAAGCCTTCCAAAACCATCAAGCCCAAATCCATCAAACCCCAGGCCCATCCACCCACACTCATCAAGGCCCGTTCACAAACCCCTTATCCCTCCACCAGTACCCTTCATTCACCTGTACCCCTTACGCCCCCATCCTGCATCCAACAAAAAATCCGATCCAGTCCAATTATCAAACCCACACCTATAGCATCCCACCACATCAACCGCACCCCCATCACCCCCAGAATGTGCACCTAGCTCAACACATCATTCATCCATAATCCACTCATCCATTTATTCCTTCCCATCCCCTACAAACCTTGTGGCCCCACCAGGTCATCCAACCCATCACCCCCAAGTCCAAATAGCGGACCTCGCCCCTCACCGGTACAATGACCAACAGTACGAGGTGGACGAGATCCGCAATAGTGGAGGAGTTGCCAGCTTCGACCCTCCCAGGCCCACCATCGTCACACCCAAGGTCGAACAAAATTAGGGGGAGGCAGTCCCCGCTACAGCCTCAAAAGAATCTGAGCAGCTAAAAGAACAGATAGACAGAATACAGAAGTAGCTAATGAAGATGGGAGGAGTAGAACTGCATTCGACAGACTTTTCAGACTTATGTCTATTCTCGGATGTCCCCCTGCCATAGAAATTTAAGATGCCATCGTTTGATAAATATAATGGCACTGGCAACCCCATAGCCTACTTAAAATCTTACTGTAGGGATATGTGGCACTACGGCGAAGATGAACGACTCCTCATCAAAGTGTTCCAAAAGAGTCTAACGGGCCCAACACTGAGATGGTTCACATCCCTAGAACCATCTATGCTACAAAGTTGGAAAGATCTAATACACTTATTCCAAGAATAATATGTCTATAACATGGACATAGAGCCAAGGAAGTCGGCTCTGACCCGTTTGAAGCAAAGACATGATGAAACTTTCAGTGCCTACTTAGGAAGGTGGATGGCATTGGCTGCCTAGGTGACCCACCGGATTCTCGATGATGGGCAGATTGAATTGATAACCAAGGGAGCTCTCCCAGTCATCGCAGATTTTTTGGTGTATCAGCAACAGTCCAGTTTTGCTGATTTGATCCGAAATGCCAATCATTACGAAGATGTCATTAGAGAGGGCAGGTTGGGAAAGAGCGTGGCCAGCAGGGCCATCGGGGTTCAAAAAGCTACCGAACCAAGGATTGAAAGAAGACCAGGGACAGAGGTACAGAACATAGTTTACCCCCAGGCCAATACTGATGCCCCCCCGATACAGCTCCAGGCCGCACAACCACCCCCAACCCGTTTCGAGCAAGCACCAAGGCCAAACAACGGACCGAGAGCCCCATTTACCCAGGAATAGATGAGAGCATGATTCAAACGGGTGTTCATGCTGTTGGGGAAATCTTTAAGTGTCTTATTGTCAGTGTTGCTACAAAAGAGTCTAGTCAATCTACTCCAGCCTCGCCCACCACCCAATCCAATCCCAAGAAACTATGACCCGAACTTGCATTGTAACTTCCACCAGGGACCGGGTCACCCTACGGACTGGTGCTTCCCACTAAAGCACGTGGTCCATGATTTGATAGAGGCGAGAAAAATTACTCCCCTGCCGCTTCCTCAAGGGCAGAACCAGAACATCCATCAAGCCCCTCTACCACCGCACCCAGGAGGCCCCAGGCCTAACACTCATTGGGTAGAAGAGGAAGAAGAAGAGTTTGACCCCTTAGATTACATTAGTAATTAAGAGGAGTTTTCATTTACCAGGTTGAATAAGGATGAACCATTTGTGGGGGTGATCGAGCCGTTGTATTTAGCCAATTACTTCGCCACCTCGGCATACTAAGAGGATCCCTTAGATTTAGGGAAGTATTTTTCCACTCCCGCTCTCGCCTAACAAATCCAAACTGGCACAGCCCCGCCACAATCATACACATATCTGCCCCACTCCCAATTTACCCCATAGTACACACCACCTCCCAATCACCCCATCCCATACACTATCCCACCATCAGCCACCCCATATACCTCTCTGTCACACCCAAATCACCCCACGCCATACATAACTCCACCATCCCCATACTACCCTACCCCATTGTTGAGAACTAGAAGATACCATGTTTCACCCTTTAACCTGGGCCTTGATAGACCCTTGAGAGAACTAAATAAGCATTTTAACTGCTTGTATTACAGCTAAACAATAAAGACAGGCTTAACCATGAAAGCGGCCTAAAAGTGCCAAAAAGTTGATGATCCATGTTGATCCAAAAGAAGAAAGAGAAGGGACAACCTCACTAGCTGTCAAAATGCCTGAACTGAAGAGGCAAAGACCTGGTCTCAACCCAGAAAAGAAATGTGGAGCAATTCAAACAGAAGAATGCACTACAGAGTGCTTTTCGAAAAGAATCTGAACATTTCGAAAAGAACCTAAACTTTACGAAAAGAACTAAAAGCTCCAGGCTTAGTCCTCGAAGAGCACCTGAACTCTTCGAAAGGATGTCTGACCTATTCGAAAAGAAGAGAACTCCTTGTGAACAGAACCTGAACTTTGTGAAAAGAGCTTCAGATGTCACAGTACTTTGCGAAAAGTTCCCCAAACTATGCGAAATGGTATTCGAGAGATTCCTAGCATCTGCAAGGGTAATTCAGTAATCTTTTGCATGCGCCCCAATGCATTTAAAAATCTAGGGACATTCTAGAAGATTCTGAGCATGAAGCAAAGGCATATTCCACCCCATGTGAGCGCTCGAAGATGAAATCAATTGGCGGGAACTTCTAGAAGTTCTAACAGATTTTCGAGTTACATAACAGAATTGATGCTTCTGTCATCTGATTGGCTGAACCAAATCAAGCAATTCTGATTGGCCAAAACAGATCTGGATCCTCATGCTTGACTACCGTTGGTTGATACAGATCTGACCAATTCTGGTTGGTCGATACACGTCTGAGCTAGACCTGGGGGAAACTATAAATAGATGAACCATTTGCCCAATTTGGGCATCCAGATTTTGAGTTTCATTTCTATTGCCTCATTTCCATTTCAGATAGCTTGTCTGAAATTTCTGTAATAGCCTAGCTTTTATTTATAACTGAGAGCTGTGAGATGTCTCTGCACTTCACGTGAGAATTGTATTCAAGACTACAAATCCGAGAGTTGTTTAAGCTGTGCTCTGTAATTGTAATGGTGAATTTGAAAAGGTTACTTTGAACCGTACGTTCTCAATTAGATTCGTGTTGAGGGTTCCCTGTGATCTCCTTATTGCACTAGACTCCTATAGATTTACTGTTTTTCAAGCAATTTCCCTTGATTCATTATCCCTGTGGGAATTAGTGTTTGTAACCTAATCTTTCACAACATTTGCAGTGGTGCTTCTTGTTCTGAATTGAGGGTTCAGATTAAAGACTATTGGATGGTCTGTGACCATTGAAGTGGACATACCATAGCCATAAGTTTAACTCTAATCCTTGAGTTAGATTACATCCTCTTGCATCTGTGCTTGTAGCCAGATGAAGATTGGATCATCTCCCATTTGATCTACATTTATTCTCATTTTGTTCCAAGAACCAAATCAAAGTTAGATATTATTTCTCCTTTCTTATTAATTTACATCAAAATCTCCCCAACTCAGCTCTGGATCATTTAGTTTAATCTTCACTTTTATCATTTAGTTAATGTGACAAATTCAACCTCCCATCTTATGTGCTTTGTAGATAAGATCAGAGGCCAGATCTGGTAGCTCAGATCTGAAGGTTTATCTTACATTTTAAATAAATTCTCTGTGGACGATATTTTACTCACTTACATTTAAAACTTGCTACAATTGGCCCTGATCTGGCAGGCTAATTTACTTCTCTCTGTGCTGATATTTCTTTATTCTTTTTAGTTTTCCAAATTCAGTACAATTCATTATTTGCAAGTCTGTTTTCAAAACACAAATAAATCATGCACACTTAGAAGATAGCAACAAGTTTTTGGCGCCGTTGCCGGGGAATTTGTTTTAAAATAGGTAAACCTAAGTTTTCATTTTATTTTTATCGTTACATCGGTGCTAACTGTTCTATTATATAAATCTGTGCAGTTATCCATATACATTTTGAAGCGTGGAATCTACATTAAAAGGAATTTTGAAGGTTTGCTGTGCATAATTTGATTCTCGATTCTGTGTTGTATGTTTGGTAGGTGGACTCTCAGCCCTGAGATTGTCCCTCTAAATTTAGAAGTTGAAAGGCTACTACGAACTGAATCATCATCACGAATCTAACTAAACCTATGGGTGAAGAACCTCGACTTTTGAGGGATTATTTTGCACCTGGTACCTATAATTCTCTATTTTGCATTCAATTTCCTACTATTGAAGGAAATTATGAGATCAAATCATCAACTATCCAAATGCTTCCTTCCTTCCATGGGTTGAGTAAGGAAGATCCATACAAACATGTGGATGAATTCTTATCTCTTTGCACCACATTCAACATAGCTGGACTTGGTCCAGAAGCAACCAAGCTTAGGCTCTTTCCTTTTTTATTAAAGGACAAAGCTAGAGCATGGTTG
Organism: Chloranthus sessilifolius; assembly: GCA_021018995.1. Classification (NCBI taxonomy): domain Eukaryota; kingdom Viridiplantae; phylum Streptophyta; class Magnoliopsida; order Chloranthales; family Chloranthaceae; genus Chloranthus; species Chloranthus sessilifolius. Next base: position 50,946,667 of record CM037596.1, read on the forward strand.
TCTATGTTAGCACCAAATAGTATCACTTATTGGAATGATTTGCAGTGTCAATTTTTAGCCAAATATTTTCCTATGTCGAAAACAAGCCAGTTGAGACAAAGTATTATTTCCTTCTCACAACATTCAACTGAAACTTTCCATGAAGCATGGGAAAGATTTAAAGAACTTTTAAGGCAATGTCCTCATCATCAAATCCCCCGATGGCAGCTTGTTCAAAGCTTTTATCAAGGAATTGATAAAAAGGGCAAGAATATGGTAGATGCTTCCTGTGGAGGCACTTACTTGCAAAAAATAGTTGAGGAGGTCTGGGATTTATTTGAAGTAATTGGTGAAAATTCAACTCAACAGGAATCTTTGTCAAGAGATATTGAGAATCCTGCTAGGTTGAACACTCAGCAAACCACCAAAGGAAAGATTTATGAGGTGAATGAGTTAGAAAGGAAGATGGATAATTTAACCACAAAATTTGATAGATTGATGGACTCACTTAAAAATCCAATGGTTGCAAGAGTAGAGGAGGCATGTCTGATATGCCAGTCCCCTACTCATTCATATGATCAATGTCCTGCTGCACCACAGTTCCCAGATCTAGTGGTGGAACAAGCTCATGCTGCCCAATCATTTGGACAAATGCAGTCAAATGAATATGCATGGAGAGGGCACCCCAATTTAAGGTGGAGCCAGGGCAATTATCAATCGCAACAGCAGCAGCAATCAAAGAACCAAGTACCTTTCAAAACTGCTCAGCCTTATCAGCAGAATTTTTATACCAGGCCAACTTTTCAGTAGCCCTTTCCACAACAACCTGTACAGCAATCTGCTCCAGTTCAAGCCCCTTCCAGATCCCCTTCTTTTGAAGATCAAGTTCTAAATTCACTCCAGAATTTAGGGTCTTTAACTCAGACTGTGAACTTTCACAGTCAGAGCATAAAGAAGATTGAAGAAATATTGGGTCAACTTTCAAATACTTTGGCCAAAAGAGAGGAAGGAAGGTTACCCAGCCAACCTTTGAACAATCCCAAAGGACAGTTCATGGTTGGAGAGGCTTCTATTTCACATGAAGAAGTAAAAACTGTCACAACATTGAGAAGTGGAAGAATTGTAAATAACAAAGTGGGTACTGACAAAGAAGAAGAAAAAATTAAGGAAAATGATAGAGATATGCAGCAGGAGCAACATAATGTTAGCATTGGGGGTGTTGATGTACCTCAGAAAAATCAAAAAAATGAAAAACAGAAAAATATAAAATATTCAAATAATGTTTCTAAAGCTGTAGATGAAGGAATAGTTCCGCATTTACCATTTCCTCATGCCATGAAATATGCTTCCCCTTTTGATAAAGGAAACACAAAAATAGATGAAATGATGGAGACTTTCAAGCAAGTCAAGATAAATCTACCTCTGCTTTATGCAATCAAACAAATTCCAGCATATGCAAAATTTCTGAAAGATATTTGCACTCACAAAAGACAGTCTAGGATACAGTTATCCAAGAAGGTCTTTGCTGTGGAAAGATTTAATCAGGTGTTGTCCTTTACCACACCTCCTAAACTTCAAGATCCTGGAATCCCTACAATCCCTTGCATTATTGGGGAACATACCATTGAAAAGGCTTTATTAGATTTGGGTGCTAGTGTCAACCTGCTTTCATATTCTGTATATGAGAAACTAGGTTTGGGAGAATTAAAACCCACTCATGTGGTGTTACAACTAGCAGACAGATCTGAAAGAAAGCCAGTTGGGATGATTGAGGATGTATTGGTAGGAGTAGATAAGTTTTTCTACCCTGCTGATTTTCTGGTATTGGACATGGAACCTACAAAAAGCAAAACTTCCATCCCTGTCATTTTGGGGAGACCATTCCTGGCTACAGCAAATGCTTGCATTCAATGCAGGTCTGGTATTATGGAAGTCTCTTTTGGAAATATGAAGGTGAAATTAAATGTTTATAATGCAGTCACACAGCCTCAATTCAGTTCTGAGGAATGTTTTCTTGTTGATCTATTGGATGAACTGGTGGAAGAGACTCTACCACAGTTTCTGCAGTGTGAAGAGTTAACCCCAGATTTTAAAGATACTTGGGGGAATGCTGAGGAAGAAACATTTTGTACCTCAAAGACTGAGAAAGTAAATGTTGTGCAAGGAACTCATGATCAATCAGTAAGGTTCTCTTCATGGAAACCTGCTATTCTTCCCCTTCCACAAACAGCCAAGGTACCTTTGTTACCTTCTTTTCTCAGCCCACCTAATGTAGAGCTAAAGCAGTTGCCAGAAAATTTGAAATATGTGTTTTTAGGAGACCATAAAACATTGCCTGCGATTATTTCTTCCTCCCTCACTGAGGAGCAGGAGGAAGAGCTGTTGATTGTATTGAAACAGCATAAGAAAGCAATTGGCTGGACTATTGCTGATTTGGGAGGAATCAGTCCAGCTGTTTGCATGCATAAAATTCATTTGGAAGAAGATGCAAAGCCTTCTAGGGAAATGCAAAGGAGGCTGAATCCTCATATGCAAGAAGTGGTCATGAAAGAGGTTGTTAAACTGTTGGATGCAGGTGTCATTTACCCCATTTCAGATTCAGCATGGGTGGCACCTACACAGGTGGTACCTAAGAAATCTGGGATCACTTTGTAACCTCAGCATCTGGGGAGCTTATGTCAACCAGACAAACAACTGGTTGGAGGGTCTGTATTGATTACAAAAAACTAAACACAATGACCAGAAAAGACCATTTCCCTCTTCCCTTCATTGATCAAATTTTAGATAAGCTAGCAGGAAAAGCATATTACTGTTTTCTTGATGGTTACTCTGGTTACAACCAGATTCTTGTGTATCCACAAGATCAGGAAAAGACCACATTCACTTGCCCTTTTGGCACTTTTGCCTATAGGAGAATACCTTTTGGTCTTTGTAATGCTCCTGCTACCTTTCAAAGATGCATGTACTCCATTTTCTCTGATATGATTGACCAATTTATGGAGATTTTTATGGATAATTTTTCAATCTATGGAGACAGTTTTGCCGAGTGTTTACATCATCTCAAATTGGTGTTACAGAGATGTAAAGAAACCAATCTAGTTTTGAGCTGGGAGAAGAGCCATTTCATGGTCACCCAAGGCATTGTCCTTGGCCATGTTGTCTCCCACAAGGGCATTGAGGTGGACATAGCAAAAATTGATTTAATTGCACATTTGCCACCTCCCAAAACTGTTAAATAGATAAGAAGTTTTCTGGGACATGCTGGATTCTACAGAAGGTTCATTAAGGACTTCAGTAAAATATCCAAGCCTCTTTGTTAGTTATTATGCCAAGATGTCCCTTTTGTTTTCAACAATGAATGCTTGAAGGCATTTGAATTCTTAAAAAACTATTTGATTTCAGCTCTAATATTACAGTCTCCAGATTATTCACTGCCTTTTGAACTGATGTGTGATGCATCAAATTATGCTTTGGGAGCTGTTCTTGGACAGAGAAAGGATAAGCTGCCTCATGTCATAGCTTATGCCAGTAGATCAATGATTGACGCACAGCTCAATTACACAACAACTGAGAAGGAGCTGCTGGCAATTGTTTTTACTTTAGAGAAATTCAGGTCATATGTTTTGGGTTCACAAATAGTGGTGCTCACTGACCACTCAGCCTTGAAATACCTTCTGTCCAAGTAGGACACCAAACCAAGATTAATCAGGTGGATCCTCCTATTACAGGAGTTTGATTTACAGATCAAAGATAAAAAGGGTATGGAGAATGTGGTGGCTGATCACCTGTCTAGAATTTTAACTGCTGAGATTGATAGGCTACCTATCAATGAATCTTTCCCTGATGAGCAACTTTTTGCTATCAGTATACACACCCCTTGGTTTGCAAACTTAGTCAACTTTTTGGCTACTGGAAGAACTCCTCAACATTGGAATAAAATGGATAAAGATCTTTTCTTCTCAAAGGTTAAACATTTTATCTGGGAGGATCCTTATCTGTTCAAGATTTGTGCAGACCAAATAATAAGAAGATGTGTCCCTAAAGAAGACTTTCATAGCATACTTTCTATGTGTCATGAACAGGCCTGTGGAGGTCATTCTAGCAGAAACAAAACTGCTGCAAAGGTTTTGCAGTGTGGATTTTATTGGCCTACACTTTTCAAAGATGCACTGCAGCACTGTAAGTCTTGTCAGAACTGCCAGAGATTGGGCAGCATTTCCAATAGAAACTCAATGCCTTTATAGCTCATTTTGGTAGTTGAATTGTTTGATATTTGGGGGATAGACTTCATGGGTCCCTTCGCTCCTTCCAATGGTTGTAATTTTATCTTAGTAGCTGTGGATTATGTATCCAAATGGGTTGAAGCCATAGCCACTAAAACCAATGATCATAGAGTTGTCTTGAAATTTTTAAAAGATTAACATTTTTTCCAGGTTTGGTTCCCCCAGAGCTATTATCAGTGATGGGGGAAGCCATTTTTGTAATAAGCATTTTGAAGCTTTATTGAAAAAGTACTCCATAACTCATAGAGTAGCTACTCCATATCATCCACAGACCAGCGGACAAGTGGAGATTTCCAATAGAGAGATCAAACATATATTGGAAAAGATTGTGAAGAAGGACAGAAAGGATTGGTCCTTTAAGCTGAATGATGCATTGTGGGCATATAGGACAGCCTATAAAACCCCAATTGGCATGTCCCCAATCAGATTGGTCTATGGCAAAGCATGCCATTTACCAGTGGAGTTAGAATATAAAGCCTTTTGGGCTATTAAAACCTTGAACATGGATCTTACTACTGCTGGCAATCACAGGAAACTGCGGCTCGCTGAGTTGGAAGAGCTGAGAATGGATGCATACACCAATTAAAGATCTTACAAATAAAAAGTTAAAGCTTTCTATGACAAAAATCTGCTGAGAAGAGAGTTCATAGCTGGCTCTAAGGTATGGCTATTTAATTCAAAACTTAAGTTTTTTCCTGGAAAGCTGAGATCCAGATGGGAAGGGCCATATACTGTCATTCATGCATCACCTTCTGGGGCTGTTGAAATTTTAGACCCAAGTGATGGGAGAATCTTGAAAGTAAATGGTCAGAGGCTCAAACCATGCATTGAAAATACTCTGGAGCCTGTGCTGACCATCTATCACCAAGAACCTCTACATATCTGATGATAAACAACTGTATCATATGTATTTTACCAGTGCTTGTTTTATAAATTTTGCATAGTTGTTTGCTCTCTGTTTTTAGTCTTGACTACACTCAATTCGAGAAGTTTATAATATGTGAAAAATGAGTTCGCAAAGAAAAAAAATTCATTTCAAAAAGTTCAATTTTTTGTTCGAAAAGGATCTAGCCCTGTAACTAACTGATAGAAAAGAGCTATTTGCTTTTCGAATAGTTAGTTCTGAAGCTATTTACTTTTTGAATAAGTTAGTTCTGAAGCTATTTGCTTTTCGAATAGTTAGTTCTGAAGCTATTTGCTTTTCGAAATGTTGTTTCTGAAGCCATGTGCTTTTCGAATGGTACTGATGCCATTCTCACTTTTAAAAAAGGACTATGTTGAACCTTTTCGAAAATTTCAAAGACACTTTGCGAAACACGTTTTAAGCATATTTAAACCCTTTTGAAGCAGGGGTTTCATATTCGAAAGCCTTCCCTGAATGTCCTGTTTCACAGAAAACCCATTTTCGTTCCATCTCTGTGTGCTTTTAAAGTTCATATCCCATTTGTTTCATATTTGTTCCACTAATAAAGCTTGAAGAGAGGGACATTTTGCTTCTGATTCTGGTGGATCTCATCAAGCGTTCAAAGAGTTCAACCAAAACCCTAGATTTCGGTATTTTTCTGTGCATTTCCTTTGTTTATCATTTGCAAAGTTTGATTTGGTGTTAGCATTTGTTGTGGGAGTTTTTTATACAAAGCTTTAGAATGGGGAAAGCTGAAAAATCATTGGCTGAAATGTTCCAAAAATCTTCTACTAAGAAAATTAGCAAACCGTCCAAAAAAGGAAAAACCAAAGCTTCAGCCAAGAGAACTTTCGATGGATAAAGCAGATAGAATTGAGAACAAGAAGAAGGTTAGACATGAGGAACCCATCCCGGCAGCTGACCCTAGTCCTGAGCCTGAGCTCCCTCCTCTCCCTATGCATTTGGTACTGCCAAACCCGTTCATTGAAGCTCAGAAGCTGATTCCAGAGCTTATCGTGGATGAAACTTTTTTCTACAACAAACTTGAATGTCAGTTATCTTTGAAATACATTAGGGATGCCTCACTGAGCAATATCTTAACCCCTCTTCCAGAAAAAATTTATCCACGAATGGTGAGATTATGGTATCAAAACTTGGTAAAAGTAACAGAGAAGGATGCCGATGTCCCTACTCTTGTTATTTTCATTGATGATTGCGATTTAACTGTTACTTATGAAGACATTGGGAATGCTTTGGGGATACCATTTCAATATGATCCTGCTGGTCCATTGGCCGCACCAGAAACAACCTCTTTTAGAGAAATGGCTGCACATTTAACCCAAGGCATAGTTGGAACTGGACAATCCATCATGAGGAGAGACTTAGCACCTCAATTTTTGCTGATGGATTCTATTTTGAGGGGATGTTTTTATGTCACTGGGCACAGCCAAGAAAGGAGGACACCAATTTTAGAGGCTCTCTTTCATTTTTCTAAGGGGCAATTCTTTAATGCCCCTATGTTGATTTTTGAAGCCATGGCTGATATTAGTACCAAGCTGAAAAAGGAGCAGAAATTAGCTGGAATACCATTTGGTAGGCTGATCACAGCCCTACTAAGAGCCAAATTTGACATTGATGAGCAAGAACCATTTGAAGTTATATCTCCTCATGCTTTTGGGAAAAAGGCTTGGACTACAAGTCAAGCAATGTTGAATAGAATGAGGGAGGAAGTGGAGCCTGCCCCTGCAGCTGCTAGTGAACCTGCCATACCTGAACCTGCCCCTGCAGCTACCTTAGAACCTGCTTTGCCAGACCCTGAGGTGACCAGCTCTTTAGCTGCACCTATTTTACCTACAGCCGACATTGAGCAAGCTGTCCTTCCTGTGGTGACCAGCTCTTCAGCTGCACCCCTTCTTGAAGAAATTGTCATCTTACCTACCTCACCTAGCCCAACTCCTATGCTTGCACCAATTCAAGCAATCCCATCTCCCATAACCAACATAATCCCCGTTGCAGATTCCTCCTCTACACCATCTACTCCAGCCATACTCACACCACCAATTTCTCCTAACAATGACCAAGATATGGCCCCAGATTTTGTTGAACCATCTCAAAGCACCCCCCTTCTCCAAAGCTTCTCAGGTTCACCTGCTCATTTAACTCATACACCTGAAGTAACTCATACCCAAACTGAACCTGAGATATTCACCTATTCATCACTGATGGGATCTATTTTAGAGAATATTGGGCTTGAATCTGTCCCTATACCTGACCCTCCTCATTTCACTCATTTGGCTACTTCACCCTTTACAACCATTTCACCCATTGCACCTCAACCATCCACTTCAGTTTTACCAGCCCCTACTATGCATACCACACCCACACCTGAATCAATTACCCAAATATTTACCTTTCTCCAATCCATCCAAGCCCAACTACAGATCAACACAGACAATTAGTCTGTGACCAATACCCTTCTCCAAACCTTAGCCTCCACATCCCACACTACCTTAGCCACTGTACCTGCTGTTGATGACCATGCTACCCAAACAGAACCTGAGGTAGTATTGGTTGATCCACCCACCCTCACCACTACTGCCCATGCTACCCAAACAGAACCTGAGGTAGTTCTTATTGAGTCCCCTTCACCTCTCCTCACTTTTTCTGATCAAGCCACTCAGACCGACCCTGAGGTCATTCTTTTGGACCCCTCTTCTCCCACTCCCACAGCCGGGATACCTTCGGTCCCCTACCATTCCATTCCCATTCCCAGATTTGCCACTCTCGAAAGGGCCATGGAAGAGAACCCTTATATCTGTCGTGATGTTCTCAAGGGGTTAGCTGATCTGCAAGCTTACATTAGAACCCCTTATGAAGACCAGATTCAAAAATTGGAGTTGTTCATGAAATTTGAGAGAGAGAAGATGCAGGACCTGCTGGGCCAAACTTTTCAGATGGTTAGGAGTGAGCAGCATAAGGTTACCATGTTGTAAGCACACCTTGAACATGAAAAATTGAGGACTACTAGACTTGAAAAGTATATTGGCCTCACTAAAAAGATCAAAGCTGAGGAATACACCGAGCTGCAAGCCATAATCCAGGAGAAGGCCAAATCGAGTTCAGGCTCCAATACTGATTCTAATTCTGACTCTGACAGTGACTCCAGTGCTGATCCCATTGAACCAACTTATGATACAGACTTTGAGTTATTAGAATCCATTGAGTTATTAGAATCCATTTTATATTTATGAGTCTATAATATAAAATTTTGGTTTTGTGTTAATGCATTGTACATACATTGTGCATTTCTTTTCTTTCTTCTTGTCATTATGATTTCTGATTACATGTTTCTTTTCTTTGCTAATACACTTCGGACCAGTGCGGACCCTGCTCACCATAGGTTTGGGGGTGTGGCAAAAATGCCAATAATTGAGTTAACATTAATGCAGCTGATCATCAGTAGAATTTTTGAAAATAAAGTGATTTCACACCTGAAAAATGAGGAAGTTAAAACTGATTTTTAATGTAATTCCAATACCTTCATGAAGGGAATGTAAGAAAAATTTCAAAATAAAAATTGATGTTTTAGTAAACCTAAAAGGAGAGAAAACAGTGATGATATACCTCAGGAATTTGATAGAAAACTGCACCCAGTGAGACTTGGGCCTGAAATGTATTCTTTGGAGATATGAATTGGCAATTTTTTCTGCTCTAGGGACTGTTTGAACCTACTTACTATCACTTGAAGTTACACATATTCAAATTGAAATAACTTGACAGTAATCATGATATTAAAGACATGATGTAAGGCCTCCTTTTGGACAGTTTGAACTTCAAAAAGCCCCACCTATTGAAACTGCCTTTGATACACACCAGTTGAGCCTTATAAACCCAAGATTTCTTTGTAACCTCATCAACCAACCTAATCAACCTCATTGAGCCTAACCCTCACTCTGAAAATTCAGAAGGTAAAAAAAAAAAAAAGGCTGAAGAAAGGAGTGTTGGGTAACAGTTTGGTAAAAGAAGAAAAATAACTGAAGGCAATGATGTATCAATAAAAGAAATGTTGCACTCCAGTCAATGTTGCTTTGAAAAGGAAAAAAGTCAGAAAAAGTCATGTCATTTGGAATTTGAAAAAAGAAAGAGAAAAAGATGGCCACTTTGGCTCTGAAAATTCAAAGAAGAAGATGAAATTGTGCTGAAATAAAGAAGATATGTCTCCCACTTCCTTACCTTGACTGACTTCTCAATTTTGAACTCCATTCCACCTCTTTATTCTTGATAAAGTTCACTCATAAGCCACAGTACCACCCAAAATAAAGTCCTTACTGATCAATGATGGATTGAGCTATCACATGGAGATAAGGATTTGTGTAATCTATGGAGAAAAGAGCAGTAGATTCAGAATTGAAAAGCAATGCCTATGCTCTTACTTACAGTCCTATTTGAGGACTGTAATTGCTCTTGAGCTGTGTGAAATAGTACAACCCTCATATTTGCATGATGAGTGAAAACCCTGGTAAGAGTTGAGTTTGAAATCAAATTATTTGGGGTAACATCAAAACTGAATTTTCAAATAGAAGGCAAGCTTTTCATTAATTTTTCTTTTAAAATCTTTTTGACACCAACTGAGTGAATGGTAAAAGGAATTACAGCTGAATTTTAGTTTTAAACTAATATTTTCCTGGAGATCTTTTTACAGCTTGACTAATGCAGGTGTGAATAACCTGACTGGATAAAAATCTGCTTTAAACAGAACTGCATTGATATTGACTGATTTAGTGGAGAAGTTTGTGGGTACCTTCACTGAAAACCCTCAAGAGACTTCACTCCTCCATTGGGGATCATCTAGGGGTTTAAAAGGCTTGTTGCATATGCTAAATGCAATTGTGTTCCCTACAAAAGTGGGTTTTTATTCTATTTTTAATTCTGTCTTTGCTCAGGGACTAGCAAAGCTTAGGTTTGGGGGTGTGTTGAGAACTAGAAAATACCATGTTTCACCCTTTAACCTGGGCCTTGATAGACCCTTGAGAGAACTAAATAAGTGTTTTAAGTGCCTGTATTATAGCTAAACAATAAAGACAGGCTTAACCATGAAAGCGGCCTAAAAGTGCCAAAAAGATGATGATCCATGTTGATCCAAAAGAAGAAAGAGAATGGACAACCTCACTAGCTGTCAAAATGCCTGAACTGAAGAGGCAAAGACCTGGTCTCAACCCAGAAAAGAAATGTGGAGCAATTCAAACAGAAGAATGCACTACAGAGTGCTTTTCGAAATGAATCTGAACATTTCGAAAAGAACCTGAACTTTGCGAACAGAACTAAAAGCTCCAGGCTTAGTCTTCAAAGAGCACCTGAACTCTTCGAAAGGATGTCTGACCTATTCGAAAAGAAGAGAACTCCTTGCGAACAGAACCAAAACTTTGCCAAAAGAGCTTCAGAAGTCACAGTACCTTGCGAAAAGTTCCCCAAACTATGCGAAATGGTATTCTGGAGATTCCTAGCGTCTGCAAGGGTAATTCAGTAATCTTTTGCATGCGCCCCAATGCATTTAAAAACCTAGGGACATTCCAGAAGATTCTGAGCATGAAGCAAAGGCATATTCCACCCCATGTGAGCGCCCGAAGATGAAATCAATTGGCGGGAACTTTTAGAAGCTTTAACAGATTTTCGAGTTCCATAACAGAATTGATGCTTCTGTCATCTGATTGGTTGAACCAAATCAAGCAATTCTGATTGGTCAAAACAGATCTGGATCCTCGTGCTTGACTACCGTTGATTGATACAGATCTGACCAATTCTGATTGGTCGATACACGTCTGAGATAGACCTGGGGGAAACTATAAATAGATGAACCATTTGCCCAATTTGGGCATCCAGATTTTGAGTTTCATTTCTATTGCCTCATTTCCATTTCAGATAGCTTGTCTGAAATTTCTGTAATAGCCTAGCTTTTATTTGTAACTGAGAGCTGTGAGATGTCTCTGTACTTCACGTGAGAATTGTATTCAAGACTACAAATCTGAGAGCTGTTTAAGCTATGCTCTGTAATTGTAATGGTGAATTTGAAAAGGTTGCTGTGAACCATACGTTCTCAATTGGATTCGTGTTGAGGGTTTCCTATGATCTCCTTATTGAACTAGACTCCTTTAGATTTACTATTTTTCAAGCAATTTCCCTTGATTCATTATCCCTGTGGGAATTAGTGTTTGTAACCTAATCTTTCACAGCATTTGTAGTGGTGTTTCTTGTTCTGAATTGAGGGTTCAGATTAAAGACTATTGGATGGTCTGTGACCATTGAAGTGGACATACCATAGCCATAAGTTTAACTCTAATCCTTGAGTTAGATTACTTCCTCTTGCATCTGTGCTTGTAGCCAGATGAAGATTGGATCATCTCCCATTTGATCTACATTTATTCTCATTTTGTCCCAAGAACCAAATCAAAGTTAGATATTATTTCTCCATTCTTATTAATTTACATCAAAATCTCCCCAACTCAACTATGGATCATTTAGTTTAATCTTCACTTTTATCATTTAGTTAATGTGACAAATTCAACCTCCCATCTTATGTGCTTTGTAGATAGGATCAGAGGCCAGATCTGGTAGCTCAGATCTGGAGGTTTATCTTACATTTTAAATAAATTCTCTATGGACGATCTTTTACTCACTTACATTTAAAACTTGCTACAATTGGCCCTAATCTTGCAGGCTAATTTACTTCTCTCTGTGCTGATATTTCTTTATTCTTTTTAGTTTTCCAAATTCAGTACAATTCATTATTTGCGAGTCTGTTTTCAAAACACAAATAAATCATCCACACTTAGAAGATAACAACACCCATACCCCCAAATCTCTCCACCCAATACACCACTCTGCCATCCCCAAATTATCTCATCCCGTACACACCCCCAAATCCCACCACCCAGTATACCACACTGCCATCCTCAAATCATCTTGCCCAATACACAACTCCACCATCCCCAAATCACCCCGCTCCATGCACAACTCCATCATCCCTAATTTACCCCATTTCATCCACAAACCCATCATCGCCCCACAATGCCATCCCATAACAAACCCTTCATATCCGTACCCCCTGCTCCATCTGTTACCCCATCATATCCTTATCACCCCGCTCCACCCGCACCTCCGACATCTCCCAGTCACTCCATCCCATGCAACATACCACTTATTCCCAGTTACCTCGTCTCACACCCCATCCCTCCAGCTCTTAATCACACCCCTCAACATCTAATCCCATCGCCCTGCAACCCCTCCATCCCAGTCACACTCCCACCATCCCTTCACTATTTTGCCCCCAATCCAACTCCACCCTCACCCAAACAAATAACTCCTCACCCACTCCCCTTATCACCCGCTCCCAATCACCACTGGTCTTACCATGCCCAGATAATGCCTGTATAAGCCCCCTCTGTACCCATAAATCCAACCTCGCCAATTCCCACCACTACCGTTCTGCCCCCAATTGGAGTCAACCTGGTTGGACCCAAGAATCCAACGTACCTTTCCCAATCCTCCCCAGAATCATCATGCACTCCCTTCCTCATCCCGAAACCTGCCTATGACCCGCATCAATGCCGTTAAACTATGAACAGACAGACATGAATGCTGGTTGCAATCGAGAGGAGACTGTTGAATTTATTACCCGGTCAGGCAAGATTTCTATACAACCGGAAGCGTCGGGGGTCGTCAGAGGAGAAGAGAAGAAGAAAGAGCAGACCGCAGGGAACCCCTTTGAGAAAATGGCCAGAGAGCATGTGTTGGAGACACAGCTCAAGAAAACACTCGCACATATTACTATGTGGAATTTGTTGATCACGTCCCCACTTCACTTTCAAGCCTTAATAGGAGTACTCAAAGACGCACATGTTTCTGCCCACGTAACCCCAAATGAAGTGGCAGAAATAATCGGGCAAGTATTGGCCCCAAATGCCATCTCATTTACTGATGCGAATCTGCCGCTCGAGGGGAACAACCACTCTAAGCCCCTAAATATAATAGTGGAAACAGGGAACTTTGTGGTGCCGTTGGTCTTAATAGACAATGGGTCAGCATGAACGTACATGATGTCAGGCTCTCTGTCTTCCATTCTTCTAGGAGACTTCTGGGCAAAAGTGGGCTCCTTAGCAGGATTAAGGCCTTATTGCAGCTGCTGTTTATTACCTGCTGAAGAGGCTTAAAGTACTTTTATTAAATGATTAAGGGTCCAACAAAGATTAAGTTAAGGGGTGAAAAGCGGTACTTTTCATGTCTTAACAGGCTGTTCACTCAGTAGTACAAAGAAGAGGGGTAAGCCATATCACTCAGCTTAAGAGCAGTTACAGCCCCCAAATAGGACTGCAAGCAAGAGCATAGGCATTGCTCTAATTTGTGATGTTTTCTATTTCTTTGCACCATAGATAAAACAAATCCTCATCTCCACATGACAGCTCAATCCATTTCAGATCAGTAAGGACTTTTTATTGGGTTGTAATGTGGCTTATGGGTGAGGTTGATAAAGAATAAGAATGGTGGAATGGGATACAAACTTTGAGAAATCATAAACGTAAATAGGTGATTTGCAACTCAACCTTTTTCATGTCAGCACAATTTCATATACTTCTTGAATTATCAGAGCTAAAGTATCTAGCTTCTTCTCTTTCTTTCAATCTTTCAATGAAATGACTTCTCTTTCTCCTTCCTTTGCTTTTTTTGTTTTTTTTTTTGGGCTGGAATGCCACAACACCATCGACTGTATTTCTTCTTTTTTTTCAAACAAACATCGAACCTTACTCCTCTAACCTCACTTCTCCTTCTTTTTCTTGATTTCTCAGATTGAGGGTGAACTGAAACAGGTCAAGGGGATCTGGGTTTGAGTTTTCTAGTTTTTATCAAAGAAAATAGGGATTTTCAGGGCTCAAATGGTGTGTATCATGGGCAGTTCACAGGTGGGGAAATTTTAGGCTCAACCTGTCCAAGGGATGGCCTTACTTCATGTCCTCAATGTCATGAATGCTGTCAAGTTGGTTCAACTTGGATTTGCCTAACTTCTAGTGATTAAAGATAGATCCCATTAGTCCTTAGAGCAAAAAAAATTGCCAAGACAATCCTCAAAGAAAAATTTCAGGCCCAATTCTCACAGGGTATGGCCTTCCATCTAATTTTTGGAGAGTATCTTCACAGTTTCTTCTTGTTTCTGGTTTATCACACATTACAGGCTTCCTGCAAAAATTCTTGACATGTTCTTCATGAAGAATGTTAAAATTTCAGCTTGTTTCAGACGCAAATGGATTTATAGGTTTCCTTAAGAACAAATGGGAGATGAATTCATTCGTTTTCTGATTATTCCTTTTTAACTTGGTTGTACTACAATTAACTAGTTCATTGGCATACATGCCACACCCCCAAACCTAAACTAAATAGTGTCCCCACTGTTTTAAGACAATGCAATAAAGAGGGAGACAAACAAAAATGAAAATATGACAAAAGAAATTTTTTTATAGACTATCATAACAAAAATGTCTAATATATACAAGAGATAAATGAAAAAAAAAAAAAACACAGGGCGATAGTTGTAAACAGCCAGCTACCAGCTACCGACTAGATGTAGGGTCTTTGCCCTTGGATTTGGATTGCTTAGGATGCTTAGCGCGCGCCTCCTCAGACTGGGCAACAGGCTTTTTCCCTTTAGGAGCAACAGTAGGTGGAGGATCAAAATCCGAATCGAAAGGGAAAAGTTCTAGGGGGTCCAGTCCTAGAGCCATAGCAGCCTGTCGCCTTTGATCCCTAGTGACAAGGGTTCCATGGGGGTCAGACTGAGGGGAAGACCTGGGGGGAGCAGCTTCCTCAGATGGGGCAGTTTGTTTCCCTTTTTTTATAGCGGCAACAGCAGCAGCAAATCTCTTGGTGGTGGGGGTTCTTTTGGAATAAGTTCACTTTCGTTTGGGAGGGATAGGTTTGTCAGGTGGAGGTACATCTGAAAAAAGAGGGGGGAGGGGCAGTGGCAGTAGGAACAACAGCCACAGGGGGAGTTATGGAAGGAGTAGTAGTAGGGGGGGCTTGGGGGTGGGGGGTGAGGTTCAGCAGGAAGCGTTGTAGCAAG
Source organism: Chloranthus sessilifolius (assembly GCA_021018995.1). NCBI lineage: Eukaryota > Viridiplantae > Streptophyta > Magnoliopsida > Chloranthales > Chloranthaceae > Chloranthus > Chloranthus sessilifolius. The sequence continues at coordinate 50,961,941 of CM037596.1, forward strand.
AGGGGTAGGTTCAAATGCTTTAGACAACAAGGAAGCAACCTTTTTCTCCAAAATATCAATCTGTTTGGCAGCATAGAGGAGGTTAGCATCAGAGAGTTCCTTGGTGGCTGAGTATCTCTTGAGCATTTTCTAATTTCTTCTAGAGGAGTTCAGAATTCTTCTTTTCGTATTTGGCAATGAGACTCTCAGCCGCTGCCAATTGCTTTGCTGACTCATATCGAACCAGGATCTCAGACCATCCTTGAGAGATATCGCGGAGCTGGATATGGTGTTCTAGTTCGATATTGGCAATCCTCTCCTCATAAGGAGCCTCAAGGGAAGCCCGGAGTGCAGCGATGCCTCGCAAGACACTCTGTGGATGTAAGGGTTGTCCCTCATTACATACAAGAGGGTGAGGAATGGAGGAATGTACTTGGATTGGCGAAGGATAAGGGGTAAAGGTAAGGGTGGAGGGCATGAAGAGGAGGGGGTGGAAAGAATCAGATCCTCCCATAGATCAGTTTGGGTAGAGGCATCCTGGAAAATAGGGGGGGAGACAAAGGGAAATGGCTGGATGGTATCTCAGCAACTGTCGAAATAGGGGCAGGTGAGGGTGAAGGCATAACAGGTGCTAGGGGAGGAGGTGGGGGTAAAGATGGAGTGGCTAACTCCACAAAAAGAATATCAGTAGGGATGGGGGAGGGCATAGGTGATGAGGGAGGAGAGAAAATTAAAATAGAGGGATCAGGGGAGGTAGGAGAGATGGAAAAAGGATGGGAGACTAAAGTGGGGGGAGTGAGGGTGGATTGAATAGATTGGCGGCATGAGCTCATGAGGGCCTGGTGGTCAGTGTTAGTGGCAACTTGGGACTAAATGGAGTGAAGGAGGGAGAGGATTTGGGTGAAGGTATCAGGCAGGGTGGAAGTAGAGGGGATGGGTGAATGAATGGGATGGAAAGGGGAGGACGGGGCATGATTAAAGTGAGGAGGGGTGGTGCGAGGAGAGTCAGGAAGTGGGGTGTACTCATGAGCAACATCCTCCACAATTGAAGAAATGAGGGTCGAGAAACCAGTAGACATGAACTAGTCCACACCCTGGGCATATGTAGGTAGTGGTGGAGGAGGAAAATCAGGAAGGGGTTGGAGGGAGGGTGGGGAAGACATGGTGGGGATGGGCTCGGAGAAGGTGGGGATTTCCAGGATCCCAGGTGTAGGTGAAAAGGTGGGTGAAGTAGGAGGAATGATGTGTGAGGTGATGTCAGCAGTAAGATCTGCTGCTGAGGTATTGGCCACTTCCTTTTCTATTGCAACCAGCTTGGTCTTTTGAATGATGGTTAAACTTGTAGACCATTCTCTCTTTCCAAAAACCTTGTGAGCCATTTTCTCCACTGGCTCAAACTCTTTGATCCTATATTTCCCAGCTCTGAGCAGACAGGTGATAAGTCTGCTGAAAGGTAAGCCTCCTCCCTTTGCAAAAGCCTGTCGTTTGAGCACCTAGTCATTTATGTCCACCATAGTTTCAAAGATCAGCTTAGGTGCATTCACGAACTATCTCTTGAAATAATAAAATAGGGCATCCACTAATGGGGACCTTCTTTCCTGCAAATGTCCTGTAACATAGACATTTTTTCTTAAGATGGTATCCATGAATCTGATGCTAGGATGGAGGTCTCTTCTCATCAGGGATTCTCCAGAACCCACAATCCCATTTGTTAGCTGCTTGGCCATATCTTTAAATGTAGCACCAATAGGTGCTCCCTCAAAACGATTGGAATCAAATTGGAATGGGACCCCCAGAACCATTCCTATGTCTCTGTCATCGATAGTCAGTTGCCAATCATCAATCAAAATTTCTAATATATCATCCATTCCCTGTGCCACCTTCTTCAGATTTTGGTACCATAACTTCACTAACCTAGGATACACTGCTTCTTTCAATGGCGACAGTAGGGGCAACAAGGCTTCTTTCTTCAAATAGCTTAGTGTTTCCTGGCACTCTCCAATGTTGGCAAAATGTGTCAGGTCAAATCCGGTCTCAGGGACAAGGTTTAACTTGTCAACAAATTTATTGGGGGTGGTTAGTGTAGCTGGAAGCTCTACAGCCATGGGCCTCTCAAGGGTAGCTCTCTCTAAGGGTGTTTCTATCACAAGTTCCTAGATTTCTACAACTTTGGATTTCTTAGCTTTAGGACCCTTTTTGGGTGTCCCTTTAGTGAGCTTCCTCTTTACAGGTGGCTTGGTAGCAGGGGGTACATTTTGGGAGGATTTAGGGGAAGATGCAATTGATTTCTGGCGTATGCTGGCTAGTGTTTCCTCAGGCTCATTCTTTGTAATCTCACGGAGTAATTTCTCACCAGCTTGGAATGGGAAGGCTTAGAAAGACGACAGAGTGATAGTATGAAGGTAACTCACCACCAGGTACCTAGGGTTTCACCAAGCTAGCGATGCACCGTTTCAATTTTTCTAAAATTAGGGGCAAAATGCTCCTTTATGCAGGATGAATGTATTGACAAGATGGCACACTAAATAGCAAAAGATTCTGTGGGTATTTAGTAGAGAAAGAGGGAGGTGACAAATGGGGAAGGAAACTAGGGTTTTTTCAGCGGGAAGGAGTGGAGCACAAATGACCTATCGACAGGTATATAAAGGTACAAATGCGATTTCGATAGGATAACTGAATGGTTTTGATAGGTCGAGGCGTCCTATCGAAAGCTTAGATAATAAAGCTTTCAAAAGGGATGATTTTTGAGGATTTCGATAGGTGAGACCATCCTGTCGATAGGTTTAAACGGCAAAGACAACATCATTTTGATAGGTGTTCGATATGTACTCAGTACCTATCGAAATCTATGTTTGCCCTTATTTAACCTATCGAGCAGTTGGTTTTACTTGTCGAAAACTCCAGTTCCTATCGAAACCAATAGGTATCCTATCGAAATCAACATGACACCTAACGAAATGGGGATTAGGCCTATCGAAAGTCTCAAAACCCAGATAAAACTTTCTTTGTGGGCACCCTTAGCTTCAGCACTAATCAGGCTCAGTTGCTGAGCGGCCCTATGATTGGATTCTTATGTGGATGAGCACCGCTTATCTTATGGCAGCTGGCAATTTTGAGAAATTGATTCACTAGAGAATATGGCATATTTATTTTAAAAGAATGCTACTAGAAATGCAATTTTAAAGCAAAAACAAACAGAATAAGGTCCATATGATATATACTCAACTGCGAGTGCTGATCTGGAGGATCTGGAAGGTTAACGGCCTCTTCATGTTCCTTGAACTTTTCATTCTTCTTGGATCCATTCTTCAACAATTGTTCAACCATTGATTGCCATTTTATCTCTATGGGCCAATCATTGTTTTGCAGCAGCTGTTGAGGATTATCATGCAGAGCCTCCTCCAGTCCTACAATGAAAAAATAGGTTTCGTCAAAAGGGGGTTGAGAGCTGGTGTTGTACGCATGCAGTTTTACTTTTATGTTGCCAAAGGAGACCTCCATGATTCCAGATTGGCATTGAATGCAGGCATTTGCAGTGGCCAAGAAGGGCCTGCCCAGAATCACAGGGATGGATGAATTACCTTTACTTGGCTCCATATCTAACACCACAAAGTCAACAGGATAAAAGAAATTTTCCCCACCCACCAAGACATCTTCAATGACTCCCACAGGTATCCTTTCAGACCTGTCAGCCAGTTGCAAGACTACAAGTGTGGGCTTCAAGTCTCCCAGGCCCAGTTTTTCATAGACTGCATAGGGCAACAAGTTCACATTGGCTCCTAAGTCTAACAGGGGCTTCTCAATTTTATGATCTCCAATGATGCAGGGGATAGTGGGCACTCAAGGGTCTTGAAGTTTGGTGGGGGTTGCAATGGACAGAATGTGTTTTACCTTTTCTTCTGAAAAGAGTTTCTTGGACAAGTATGTCCAAGACTGTCTTCTAAGGGTGCATAAGTCCTTAAGAAATTTGGCTTATGCTGGGAACTGTTTAATGGCATCTAGTAAAGGTAGATTGATCTTTACTTGCTTGAAAGTCTCCATCATTTCCTCAATTTTGCCCTGCCCTTTGTCAAAAGGGGAGGGTCCTTGCAATGCCTTGGGAAATGGCAAGTGTGGGGTTGCTCCTTCACGTGCAGCCTTAGCCAATGGGGCTTCTTTTTTTTCTAATTTTTTCTTTTTCTTGAGGATCCATGTCATCCTCTTTATTGACACTGGGTTATTCCTGCAGGTCCACCACTGGTGACCTCTATTGTGTGCTTGAAAAACTCTTTCCATTATCTTCTTCAGACTTTTCACAGGCTCACAGCCCACTTGATTATCTACTAGCCTACCACTTCTCAAAGTTGTAACAGATTTGGCTTCCTCATATGTAGAGGAAACTTCACCCACTACAAACTGTCTTCGTGGATTATTTTGTGGCTGGCTGGGTAACCTTCCTCCTGCTCTCCTAGTCAAAGCATCAAACAGCTGACCAAGCTGGTCCTCTATCTTTTTGATGCTCTGGTTGTGAGAGTGTACAGTTTGGGTCAAGGTGTTCAAGTTCTGTAATGAAGATAGAACTTGTTCCTCAAAAGATGGTGTTCTCACAGCTAAAGTAGGTGAAGCTTGCTGCACATAAGGAGTTACAGGTTGGGCCATGGTTTGCTGATATTTAGGTCTTGGGACATAACCATCTCGATTGGGTTGAGCATTTCTGTAGGGCATGGGCTGCTGGGGCTGCTGTTGCTATTGACTGGGGTATCCATCTTGTCTCCACCTCAAATTGGGGTGGCTTCTCCATTGATACCCAGCAGCAGGCTGCTGCACATAGGTTTGAGTTGCAGCTACTTGCTCTGTTATGAACTCAGGAAATTGGGCAGCTGAGGGGCATTCATCTAGGGAGTGAGCAGAAGACTGGCATATAGCACATGCTTCCTCTATTATAGCAGCCACAGGTGGCTGCATTGCTCCCATGAGCCTGTCAAACTTCAGAGTTAAGCTGTCCACTTTCCTTTCCAATTCACTTGGTACATTCACTTCATATATCTTTCCTCTTGAGGTGTTCTCCTTCATCAGTTTAAATAGTTCTAAATCTCTTGCCAAGGTTTCCCTTTGCATAGAGTTCTCATTGATGATGTCAAAGAGCTCCCATGCCTCCTCAGCAGTTTTATGAAGATAAGTGCCTGCACAAGAGGCATCTATCATGTCCCTGCTTATTGAATCAATTCCCTGGTAAAAGATTTGAACCAGTTGCCATTCAGGGATTTGATGGTGGCGGAATTTCTTGAGGAGTTCTTTGAATCTCTCCCAAGACTGATGAAAATCTTCAGTTGGATCTTGGGTAAAAGAAATAATACCCTTCCTTAACTGACTAGTCTTTGACATAGGAAAGAATTTGGCCAAAAACTGACATTGGAGATCACTCCAGGACTGTATGCTGTTAGGTGGAAGCAGAGATAACCAGGTTCTGGCTCTGTCCTTTAATGAAAAAGGAAAGAATCTCATCCTGATGGCCTCCTCCCCCAAACCTGTGATGTTGAAGGTGGTGGACAGTCCTAAGAATTCATCTATATGCTTATAGGGATCCTCCTTGGTCAGGCCATGAAATGAAGGCAACATCTTAATGATGGACAATTTAATCTCATAATTTCCTTGAGCAGCAGGGAACTGAATGCAGAAGGGGGAATTGTAGACCCCTGGTGCATTGATTTCCTTGAGAGTTTGAGGCTGCTGCTGCTCACCCATTTTGACAGTTTCAAATTCAACAGCTGTGGATGTAGTTTGTCTGGTTCTGAGAAGTCTTTCAACCTCTGAATTTAGTGGAATAATCTCTAGTTGAAGAGCTCTCCTACTAAACATACAACTCCCACAACTAAAATCAGAGTAAAACTTCACACAACAAATAGGAACACACAATTGATTAACTAATCTAAAGAAAAATCAACAGATCTGAAAGTAAACAGGGGAGAAGAGATGCAAACTATAGAGTAGCCTTCAACACAGCTCTCGTCTCTTTTCGTACTTAGATTTGCTAAAATGGACACAAAGAGTACTGGAAAATAGCAAAACTCACAAATGCAGTTAGTAAATTCAGACAAAAACTACAACACTATGATAAAAACTTAGATCTATCAATTTCTAATCTACCTCCCCGGCAGCGGCGCCAAATACTTATTGTGGATTTCTAGTCTGCTGATTTATGGTTTAAAAATCAAGAGAAAATAGAGATGGATTCAGCACAGCTAAAATATCCTAGGCCTCCAAGATATAGGGTCCTTTGTAGCAAGCTTTAAAAGAATGGTGAGTAAGGGAATGTCCACAGGGAGGCTGTTTAGAAATAGGATAAATCTTCAGATCTATAAGAGATCTGACACCCTAGTTATGTCTACTTTAGTTAAAGAATAGGGGAGTGTTTTGAAATGAGTTGTCACTTAAACTAAACTACAAATAAAATGTAGATTGTTTTGGATCGAATCTGGAGCTTCAGATCTTGCAGATGAAAGGTTTAAAAACAGAAAAAATGGAGAAGAGCAGCTTGGAGATTGTTTTCACTATAATCAGGTTGAGCTAAGCATGTCACAGGGGTTCAAGAGCACATAAGTCCCTCAGCTGGCCCCAGGCACTATCCGCAAACACAGCTGCAGGGCAAAACTTCCACTCCAAATCACAGGATCCACCTAGCCTTAAGGCTACGATTTGTCCACTTTAATGGTCACAGACCATCCTATAGGCCTTTTCGAATCCATGGATTGCAGTAGATAAATCTAATTGAGGCCTGAGCTCAGATTTACCTTAAGGTTATGATATGTCCACTTTGTCATAGACCATCCTAGAGATCTCCTTCAGAGCCAGGGCCTCAATCAGAACAATTAAAACCACTACAGATGCTGCAATTTCTAGGTCATAGACACAGGAAATTACAGGGATATCAGATCCAGGGAATTCAGATGATATCTAAAAGGTCTACCAGTTAAGTGGGTGAGCTGGTCAAGCAACTCCTGTACACAAATCCGATTGAGCACTGAGAGGAATCAAAAGAGCTTTAGATCTAATTAAAACCATAAAAATAACATTTACATTGCAAACTATGTCACTCTTACAATGGAATGCTCTCAGATCTATAGTCTGTGCAACAATTAACCCCAGCAACACTCTTAAACTTACCCAATTACAGATCTAACTCACTCCTCGCTGCTCCAAGGGGTTTAGCCAACCATGGTTGGGCTAAAGGAGGGAAAAGGGAATCTCGCTGTAAGCTCTGGTCTCTGGAAAATTGCTCAGAAATTTGATCCTCCCGAATGGCAATTGGGGGTTCCAATATATAGCTTTCCTTCTCTATTTTTCCCGCTAAAGATCCCTTCTAGGAGGTTGTCAGAATTTGTTAGAGTTCTGTTAAAGCACATGGGTCGGTTAGGGTTTCCTAGGGCATCTTCTAAAACGTCGCGTCGGTCACCAAAGTTCCTCGGTTTGCATGCAACAGGTCACCAAGTCTCAGCGTGTGCATAGCATGATTTCTCAGAAGTTCAGCACACGATTTCGACAGGTTGAAGAGGCTTCCGACAGGTTGAAAGTCAGCTTGTAATTCCTTTCGATAGGTTCCCTGGTCTCTTCGATAGGATTCTATAGGTTGAGTTTAGCTTCACTGCGCTTGATTTGGGGATTTTGACAGGTTGGAAGAGTGATTCGACAACTTGCATATTTTCATTCTGGCGCTTCGATCGGATGACCTTTGTTCCTATCGAAAGGTTCAGATCAATCTGTGATAGGTGTTGTCTCAGCATTTCTATTTCGATAGGTTCAGTGAACCATTCGATAGGTTCAACGAACCTTCTAATAGGTCTCTTCTTTCCCTCAGCTAGCTTTCGATAGGTTGAATTCTCTTTCTCTTTCAACTGCTCAATAAGGTCTTGGATCCAATCGAACTCTTCACTTCTGCACGAATTCTTCCTTTTGCTGCTTTCTGATCCTGCCGAACCCTTCAGGTGACTAATCGATAGGACGTTATCAACCTATTCTCGCTTCCTTCACTTTATTCCATTGCTGGGTCTGCATGATGCTGAGAGCTGACTTCTTTATGGGCATTTTTAAGTGGTTTGCTGCATTATTACCAGATTTTCCTGCTAGCTACAAAATGCACTCAACAGAGGCTTATTAGTGTGGTTGCAGGTCCATGAAAGGTCAGGGTAAAGGGTGCAAAGTGGCATTTTTCACCACTTAACACACCCCCAAACCTAAGCTTTGCTAGTCCCTGAGCAAAGAGGAATTCAAAAGAAAAATAAAATGCCACTTTCGTAGGGAGCACGGATGCATTTAGCACATTTACAAAGCCTTTTAAACCCCTAGGTGATCCCTAGTGGAGAAGTGAAGTCTCCTGAGGGTTTTCAGTGAAGATACCCACAAGCTTCTCCAATATAACTTAGTTAATAGTAGTGTAGCGTGTTAAAGCAGAATTGAAGCAAATCAAATAAATTCAAATCATGTCCATCCATTAAGGGAATTTCATATTTCCAATTGGGCATGTGAAAGTCTACTGAAATCTCTTCATTATCACTCAGTTAGTGTCCAAGAACTTCTTCTGGAAGATCATGCATAACTCACCATCAATTTGAAGATCCTGCTCAGATACATCCCCCATCAACTGGATTTCAGACTCAAATCTCACCAGGGCTGTTTACTCATTAGTACAAAGAAGAGGGGTAAACCATATCACTCAGCTCAAGAGCGCTACAGCCCCCAAATAGGACTGCACGTAAGAGCATAGGCATTGCTCTAATTTATGATGTTTTCTAATTCTTTGCACCATAGATAAAACAAATCCTCATCTCCACGTGACAGCTCAATCTATTTTAGATTAGTAAGGACTTTTTATTGCGTTGCAATTTGGCTTATTGGTGAGTTTTATAAAGAATAAGATGGGTGGAATAGGATCCAAACTTTGAGAAATCATAAAAGTAAAGAGGTGATTTGTGACTCAACCTTTTTCATGTCAGCACAATTTCATTTACTTCTTGATTTTTCAGAGCCAAAGTAGCTAGCTTCTTCTCTTTCTTTCAATCTTATAATGAAATGACTTCTCTTTCTCCTTCCTTTGCTTTTTTTTTTTTTTTTTTTGGGCTGGAATGCCACAACACCATCGACTGTATTTCTTCTTTTTTTCAACCAAGCATCGAACCTTACTCCTCTAACCTCACTTCTCCTTCTTTTTCTTGATTTCTCAGATTGTGGGTGAACTGAAACAGGTCAAGGGGTTCTAGGTTTGAGTTTTCTAGTTTTTATCAAAGAAAATTGGGATTTTCAGGGCTCAAATGGTGTGTATCAAGGGCAGTTTACTGGTGGGGAAATTTTAGGCTCAACCTGTCCAAGGGATGGCCTTACTTCATGTCCTCAATGTCATGAATGCAGTCAAGTTGTTTCAACTTGGATTTGCCTAACTTCTAGTAATTAAAGATAGATCCCATCAGTCCTTAGAGCAGAAAAAATTGCCAAGACACACCTCAAAGAAAAATTTCAGGCCCAATTCTCACAGGGTATAGCCTTCTATCCAATTTCTGGAGAGTATCTTCACAATTTCTTCTTGTTTCTGGTTTATCACACATTACAGGCTTCCTGCAAAAATTCTTGACATGTTCTTCATGAAGAATGTTAAAATTTCAGCTTGTTTCAAATGCAAATGGTTTTGTAGGTTTCCTTAAGAACAAATAGGAGATGAATTCATTTGTTTTCTGATTATTCCTTTTTAACTTGGTTGTACTACAATTAACTAGTTCATTGGCATACATGCCACACCTCCAAACCTTAACTAAACAGTGTCCCCACTATTTTAAGACAACGCAATAAAGAGGGAGACAAACGAAAATGAAAATATGACAAAAGAAAAATTTTGATAGACTTTCATAACAAAAATGTCTAATATATACAAGAGATAAATGAAAAAAAAAAAAACACAGGGCCATAATTGTAAACAGCCAGCTGCCAGCTACCGACTAGATGTAGGGGCTTTGCCCTTGGATTTGGATTGCTTAGGATGCTTAGCGCGTGCCTCCTCGGATTGGGCAGCAGGCTTTTTGCCTTTAGGAGCAACAATAGGTGGAGGATCAGAATCCGAATCGGAAGGGAAAAGTTCTATGGGGTCCAGTCCTAGAGCCGCAGTAGCCTATCGTCTTTGATACCTAGTGACGAGGGTTCCATGGGGGTCAGACTGAGGGGAGGACTTGGGGGGAGCAGCTTCCTCAGATGGGGCAGTAGGTTGTTTCCCTTTTTTTATAGCGGCAGTAGCAGCAGCAGATCTCTTGGTGGTGGAGGTTCTTTTGGAGTAAGTCTGCTATCGTTTGGGAGGGATAGGTTTGTCAGGTGGAGGTGCATCTGCAGAAGAGGGGGGAGGGGCAGTGGCAGTAGGAGCAACAGCCACAGGGGGAGTTGTGGAAGGAGTAATAGTAGGGGGGGGGCATGGTGGTGGGGGTGAGGTTCAACAGGAGGCGCTGTAGCAGGAAGGGTAGGTTCAAATGGTTTAGACAACAAGGAAGCAACCTTTTTCTCCAAAATATCAATCTGTTTGGCAACCTAGAGGAGGTTAGCATTAAAGAGTTCCTTGGTGGCTTTGAGTATCTCTTGAGCATTTTCTAATTTCTTCTTGAGGAGTTCAGAAATCTTCTTTTCATATTTGGCAATGAGACTCTCAGCCGCTGCCAATTGCTTTGCTGACTCATATCGAACCACAATATCAGACAATACTTGAGAGATATCGCGGAGCTGGATACGGTGTTCTAGTTCAACAGTAGCAATCCTCTCCTCATAAGGATCCTTAAGGGAAGCCCGGAGTGTAGCCATGCCTCGCAAGACATCTCTGTGGATGTAAGGGTTGTCCCTCATTACATACAGGAGGGTGAGGTATGGAGGAATGTACATGGATTGGCGAAGGACAAGGGGTAAAGGTAAGGGTGGAGGGCATGAAGAGGAGGGGGTGGAAAGAATCAGATCCTCCCATAGATCAGTTTGGGTAGAGGCATCCTGGAAAACAGGGGGGGAGATAAAGGGAAATGGCTGGATGGTATCTCAGCAACTGCTGAAATAGGGGCAGGTGAGGGTGAAGGCATAATAGGTGCTAGGGGAGGAGGTGGGGGTAAAGATGGAGTGGCTAACTCCACAAAAACAAAATCAATAGGGATGGTGGAGGGCATAGGTGATGAGGGAGGAGAGAAAAATAAGATAGAGGGATCAGGGGAGGTAGGAGAGATGGAAAAAGGATGGGAGACTGAAGTGGGGGGATTGAGGGTGGATTGAATATATTGGAGGCATGAGCTCATGAGGGCCTGGTGGTCAGTGTTAGTGGCCACTTGGGACTGAATGGAGTGAAGGAGGGAGAGGATTTGGGTGAAGGTATCATACAGGGTTGAAGTAGAGGGGATGGGTGAATGAATGGGATGGAAAGGGGAGGACGGGGCATGGGTAAAGTGAGGAGGGGTGGTGCGAGGAGAGTTAGGAAGTGGGGTGTACTCATGAGCAACATCCTCCCCAATTGAAGAAATGAAGGCAGAAAAACTAGTAGACGTGAACTGGTCCACACCCTGCGTATGTGTAGGTAGTGGTGGAGGAGGAAAATCAGGAAGGGGTTGGAGGGAGGGTGGGGAAGACATGGTGGGGATGGGCTCGGAGAAGGTGGGGATTTCTAGGATCCCAGGTGTAGGTGATGGTGTAGGTAAGGTTGATGAAAAGGTGGGTGAAGTAGGAGGAATGATGGGTGAGGTGATGTCAGCAACAAGATCTACTGCAACCGGCTTGGTCTTTTGAATCAGGGTTAAACTTGTAGACAATTCTCTCTTTCCAAAAACTTTGTGAGCTATTTTCTCCACTGGCTCAGCCTCTTTGATCCTATATTTCCCAGCTCTGAGTAGACAAGTGATAAGTCTGCTGAAAGGTAAGCCTCCTCCCTTTGCAAAAGCCTGTCGTTTGAGCACCTTGTCATTTATGTCCACCACAGTTTCAAAGATCAGCTTAGGTGCATTCACGAACTGTCCCTTGGAACAATAAAATAGGGCATCCACTAATGGGGACCTTCTTTCCTGCAAATGTCCTGTAACATAGACATTTTTTCTTAAGATGGTATCAATGAATCTGAGGCTAGGATGGAGGTCTCTTCTCATCGGGGATTCTCCAGAACCCACTATCCCATTGGTTAGCTGCTTGGCCATATCTTTAAATATAGCTCTAATAGGTGCTCCCTCAGAGCGGTTGGAATCAAATTGGTATGGGACCCCCAGAACCATTCATATGTCTCTGTGATCGATAGTCAATTGCCAATCATCAATCAAAATTTTTAATATATCATCCGTTCCCTGTGCCACCTTCTTCAGATTTTGGTGCCATAACTTCACCAACCTGGGATACACTACTTCTTTCAATGGCGACAGTAAGGGCAACAGGCCTTCTTTCTTCAAATAGCTCAGTGTTTCCTGGCACTCTCCAATGTTGGCAAAATGTGTCAGGTCAAATCCGGTCTCAGGGACAAGGTTTAACTTGTCAACAAATTCATTGGGGGTGATTAGTGTAGCTGGAAGCTCTATAGCCATGGGCCTGTCAGGGGTAGCTCTCTCTAAGGGTGTTTCTGTCACAAGTTCCTGGATTTCTATAACTTTGGATTTCTTAGCTTTTGGACCCTTTTTGGGTGTCCCTTCAGTGAGCTTCCTCTTTACAGGTGGCTCGGTAGCAGGGGGTACATTCTTGGAGGATTTAGGGGAAGATGCAATTGATTTCCGGCGTATGCTGGCTAGTGTTTCCTCAGACTCATTCATTGTAATCTCACAGAGTAATTTCTCACTAGCTTGGAATGGGAAGGCTTAGAAAGACGACAGAGTGATAGTATGAAGGTAACTCACCCCCAGGTACCTAGGGTTTCACAAAGCTAGAGATGCACCGTTCCAATTTCTCTGAAATTAGGGGCAAAATGCTCCTTTACACAGGCTAAATGTATTGACAAGATGGCACACTAAATAACAAAAGATTCTGTGGGGATTTAGTAGAGAAAGAGGGAGGCGACAAATGGGGAAGGAAACTAGGGTTTTTTCAGCGGGAAGGAGTGGAGCACAAATGACCTATCGACAGGTATATAAAGGTACAAATGCGATTTCGATAGGATAACTGAATGGTTTTGATAGGTCGAGGCGCCCTATCGAAAGCTTAGACAATAAAGCTTTCAAAAGGGATGATTTTTGAGGATTTTGATAGGTGAGACCATCCTGTCGATAGGTTTAAATGGCAGAGACAACATCATTTTGATAGGTGTCCGATATGTACTAGGTACCTATCAAAATCTATGTTTGCCCTTATTTAACCTATCGAGCAGTTGGTTTTACTTGTCGAAAACTCTAGTTCCTATCAAAACCAGTAGGTATCCTGTTGAAATCAACATGACACCTAACGAAATGTGGATTAGGCCTATCGAATGTCTCAAAACCCACATAAAACTTTCCTTGTGGGCATCCTTAGCTTCAGCACTAATCAGGCTCAGTTGTTGTGCGGGCCTATGATTGGATTCTTATGCGGATGAGCACCCCTTATTTTAATTCTGGCAATTTTGAAAAATTGATTCACTAGAGAACATGACATATTTATTTCAAAAGAATGCTACTAGAAATGCAATTTTAAAGCAAAAACAAATAGAATACGGTACATATGATACATACTCAACTACGGGTGCTAATCTGGAGGATCAGGAAGGTTAACGGCCTCTTCATGTTCCTTGAACTTTTCATTCTTCTTGGATCCATTCTTCAGCAATTGTTCAACCCCTGATTGCCATTTTATCTCTATGGCCAATCATTGTTTTGTAGCAGTTGTTGTGGATTATCATGTAGAGCCTCCTCCAGTCCTGCAATGAAAACATAGGTTTCGTCAAAAGGGGGTTGAGAGCTGGTGTTGTACACATGCAGTTTTACTTTCATGTTGCCAAAGGAGACCTCCATGATTCCAGATTGGCATTGAATGCAGGCATTTGCAGTGGCCAAGAAGGGCCTGCCGAGAATCACAGGGATGGAGGAAGTACCTTTACTTGGCTCCATATCTATCACCACAAAGTCAGCAGGATAAAAGAAATTTTTCACACCCACCAAGACATCTTCAATGACTCCCATAGGTTTCCTTTCAGAACTATCAGCCAGTTGCAAGACTACAGGTGTGAGCTTCAAGTCTCCCAGGCCCAGCTTTTCATAGACTGCATAGGGCAGTAAGTTCACACTGGCTCCTAAGTCCAATAGGGCCTTCTCAATTTTATGATCCCCAATTATGCAGGGGATAGTGGGCACTCCAGGGTCTTGAAGTTTGGTGGGGGTTGCAATGGACAGAATGTGTTTTCCCTTTTCTGCTCAAAAGACTTTCTTGGACAAGTATGTCCTAAACTGTCTTTTATGGGTGTATAACTCTTTCAAAAATTTGGCGTAGGCTGGGACTTGTTTAATGGCATCCAATAAAGGCAGATTGATCTTTACTTGCTTGAAAGTCTCTATAATTTCCTCTATTTTGCCCTGTCCTTTGTCAAAAGGGGAAGGTCCTTGCAATGCCTTGGGAAATTGCAAGTGTGGGGTTGCTCCTTCAATTGCAGCCTTAGCCAATGGGGCTTCTTTTTTTCTAATTTTTTCTTTTTCTTAAGGATCCATGTCATCCTCTTTATTGACACTGGGTTGTTCCTACAGGTCCACCACTGGTGACCTCTGTTGTGTGCTCGAAAAACTCCTTCCATTATCTTCCTTCAGACTTTTCACAGGCTCACAGCCTACCACTTCTCAAAGTTGCAATAGATTTGGCTTCCTCATACGTGGAGGAAACTGCACCCACTACAAACTATCTTCGTAGATTATTTTATGGCTGGCTAGGTAATCTTCCTCCTCTCCTAGTCAGAGCATCAGACAGCTGACCAAGCTGGTCCTCTATCTTTTTGATGCTCTGGTTGTGAGAGTGCACAGTTTGGATCAAGGTGTTCAAGTTCTGTAATGAAGATAGAACTTGTTCCTCAAAAGATGGTGTTCTCACAGCTGAAGTAGGTGCAGCTTGCTGTACAGGAGGAGTTACAGGTTGGGTCATGGTTTGCTGATGTTGAGGTCTTGGGACATAACCATCTCGATAGGGCTGAGCATTTCTGTAGGGCATGGGTTGCTGGGGCTGCTGCTGCTGTTGACTAGGGTGTCCATCTTGTCTCCACCTCAAATTGGGGTGGTTTCTCCATTGATACCCAGCAGCAGACTGCTGCCCATAGGTTTGAGTTGCAACCACTTGCTCTGTTATGAACTCAGGAAATTGGGCGGCTGAGGGGCATTCATTTAGGGAGTGAGCAGGAGACTGGCCTATCAAGAAGGTTATGCCCCAAGGCCTCAGTATCAGCAACCCATGGCCCAACATGTAGCTCCTCCTGTGTAGCAAGCTGCACCTCCTCCACCTATGAGAACACCATCTTTTGAGGAACAAGTTCTATCTTCACTGCGGAACTTGAACATCTTAACTGAAACTGTGCACTCTCACAACCAGAGCATAAAAAAAATAGAGGACCAACTTGGTCAGCTGTCTGATGCTCTGACTAGGAGAGAGGGAGGAAGGTTACCTAGCTAACCACAGGATAATCCACGAAGACAGTTTGTAGTGGTTGAAGTTTCCTCCACCTATGAGGAAGCCAAATCTGTGACAACTTTGTTGAGTGGTAGGCTAGTGGACAATCAAGTGGGCTGTGAGCCTCTGAGAAGCTTGGAGGAAGAGAATGGAGGGATTTCTCCTAAAACACAACAAAGACTACCAATGGTGGACTTGTAGGAACAATCAGCTGTGAATAAGGAGGATAATGAGGATCCTCAAGAAAAGAAAAAACTCAAAAAGAAAGAGACCCCATTGGCTAAGGCTGCAAGTGAGGGAGCACCCCCACACTTGCCATTTCCTAAGGCACTACAGGCACCTTCCCCTTTTGACAAAGGGCAAGGTAAAATTGAGGAAATGATGGAGACTTTCAAATAAGTAAGGATCAATCTACCTTTAATTGATGCCATTAAACAAGTCTCAGCCTATGCCAAATTCTTAAAAGACCTGTGCACCCATAAAAGACAGCCTAGGATACACCTATCCAAGAAAGTCTTTTCAGCAGAAAAAGTTAAGCATGTCCTGTTCATCACAACTCCCCCCAAACTTCAAGACCCTGAACTCCCCACCATCCCCTGCATCATTGGGGATCATACCATTGACAAAGCCCTATTAGATTTATGAGCTAGTGTAAATTTGCTTCCATATTCAGTATATGAGAAGCTGGGCTTAGGCAAATTAAAGCCCACACATGGCTGGCTGACAGATCTGAAAGGAAACCTGTGGGGATAATCGAGGATGTTTTGGTAGGAGTTAACAAATTCTTTTATCCTGCTAACTTTTTGGTGCTGGATATGGAACCAGGTAAGAATGCCACCTCCATACCTGTGATCCTAGGCAGACCCTTTTTGGCCACAACTAACGCTTGTATTCAATGCAGGTCTGGAATAATGGAAGTGTCATTTGGAAATATGAAGGTCAAGTTGAATGTCTACAACACAGCCAATCAGCCTCATCCTGATGAGGATTGTTTTTCTCTAGATATAATAGATGAGGTTATGCAAGAAAATGTGAATATGTTGTTGCATGGTAAGGAATGGTCTAATGAGCTAGCTGAAATATGAAAGGAATCAGAGGTAGAAAAGACTCTCACCTCTGAAATTGAGCATGTACAACTTGTCTCTTCCAGAGCGGAACCAGCAAAGCTCCATCCATGGAAGCCTGCTCTGCTACCTCTTCCACCCCCCTCCAAGACACCCCTATTGCCCTCTCTCATCAGCCCCCCAGAGGTGGAGTTAAAGCAACTCCCGAGAGCTTTGAAATGTGCCTTTTTAGGAGACAACAACAAATTTCCTATGATAATCTCCTCTTCTCTCACCATTGAGCAGGAAAGAGAACTACTTGGTGTGCTAAAAAGGCATAGAAGGGCAATAGGATGGACCATTGCAGGAGGGATTAATCTTGTTGTGTACATGCATAAGATTCATCTTGAGGAAGGTTTCAAACCTTCTCGAGAGATGGAGAGGAAACTCAACCCTCACATGCAGGAAGTTGTGATGAAGGAGGTAGTCAAACTCCTCAATGCTGGCATCATATACCCTATCTCGAATTCCCAATGGGTGGCACCTACCCAGGTAGTGCCCAAGAAATTTGGCATCACAGTTGTTGAAGCAGATTCAGGAGAGCTGATTCCAACCAGACAGACCACTGGTTGGAGAGTATGCATCCATTATAGAAAGCTCAATGAAAAAACCATCAAGGACCACTTCCCATTGCCCTTCATAGACCAAATTTTGGACAAGTTGGCAGGCAAGGCATATTACTGTTTCCTTGATGGGTATTCAGGGTACACTCAGATCCCTGTCTACCCCCAAGACCAGGAAAACACCACATTCACTTGCCCATTTGGAACCTTTGCATACAAGAGGATGCCATTTGGGCTGTGCAATGCACCTGCCACTTTCCAAAGATGCATGTATGCCATTTTTTCTGACATGATTGACAAGTTTTTGGAGATCTTCATGGATGATTTCTCCATTTAAGGAGATGATTTTAGCAAATGCCTACACCATCCCAGTTCTATGCTGCAGAGGTGTGAGGAGACCAACCTGGCCCTATGTTGGGAAAATAGTCATTTTATGGTGACTCAAGGCACTGTCCTTGGACATGCGGTCTCCCACAAGGGAATAGAGGTTGATCAGGCTATGATTGACTTAATTTCCCATCTGCCCCCTCCCAAAACAGTCAAACAAGTCAGGTCTTTTCTAAGCCATGCTACGTTTTATGGGCGATTCATTAAGGACTTCAGTAAAATCACCAAACCTCTATGCCACCTGTTGTGCCAAGAGGTACCCTTTGAGTTCAATGATGACTGCCTGGCTACTTTTGAGCAGCTAAAAACTCGCTTGACTACAACTCCTATTCTACAAGCCCCTGATTTCTCTTTACCATTTGAGCTGATGTGTGATGAATCAGACTTTGCTATGGGGGCTGTTTTGGGAAAAAGAAGAGACACGGCACCATGTGTGGTGGTGTATGCTAGTAAATCAATGGTTGATGCTCAATTGAATTACACCATGACTGAGAAGGAGTTGTTAGCCATTGTCTTTGCTTTAGAAAAATTCAGATCTTATGTGTTGGGCTCCAAAATCACTGTGTTCATTGACCACTCAGCCTTGAAATACCTCTTGTCTAAGAAGGACGCCAAAGCAAGATTGATCAAATGGATTCTCCTTTTGCAGGAATTTCATTTGGAGATTAAAGACAAGAAGGGAGTGGAAAATGTGGTTGCTGATCATCTGTTCTGGATCCAAGTTACAGAAACAGAGAGCCTGCCCGTCAATGATTCTTTTCTAGATGAGCAGCTGTTTGCTGTGGAGATCAGTATGCCCTAGTCTACCTTGCTGTGAAAAGGATCCCTCAACATTGGAACAAGAATGATAGAAACTTGTTTTGCTCCCAGATCAGACACTATATATGGGAGGATCCTGATCTTTTTAAGCATTGTTCAGACCAAGTAATTCGAAGATGTGTACCGGAAACAGAGTTCCACCACATTTTAACCATGAGTCATGAACAGGCTTGTGGGGGCCACTTCAGTGGTAACAAGATTGCTGCGAAGGTGCTTCAGAGTGGTTTCTATTGGCCTACTCTATTCAAAGATTCCCGGCAACATTGCAAAGCTTGTCCTCGATGCCAGCAGATGGGAAGTATTACTAAGAGGAATTCCATGCCTTTGCAGCCCATACATGTGGTCGAATTGTTTGATGTCTGGGGTATTGACTTTATGGGACCATTTCCCCCCTCCTGTGGATATAATTTCATCCTTGTAGCTGTAGACTACGTGTTCAAATGGGTAGAAGCCATAGCTACAAGGACAAACGACCACAAAGTTGTCATTAAATTCCTCAAAGACAACATCTTCTCCAGGTTTGGCATCCCCAAAGCCAGAATTAGCGATGGGGGAAGCCACTTCTAAAATAAACCTTTTGATAAGCTGCTGGAAAAGTATTGTGACCCACAGGGTAGCCACTCCTTACCACCAACAAACTAGTGGGCAAGTAGAGATTTCCAACAGGGAAATCAAACACATTTTAGAGAAGACTGTGAGAAGTGATGGGAGGGACTGGTCCATGAAATTGACAAATGCCTTATGGGCTTATAGGACTGCCTATAAGACCCTCATAGGTATGTCCCCATTTAAACTAGTTTATGGCAGGGCATGCCATTTACCTGTTGAATTGGAACACAAAGCATACTGGGCTATTAAAGCAATAAATTCTGATTTCAACTCTGCCGGTATATACAGGAAACTGCAGTTAGCTGAGCTGGAGGAGCTCAGATTGGAAGCATATGCCAATGCTTAGACTTACAAAGAGAAGACCAAAGCCTTCCACGACAGACATTTGCTACGGAATGAAGTCAAACCCAATGATAAGGTGTGGATGTTCAACTCTAGATTAAAATTCTTTCCAGGAAAGTTACAGTCCAGATGGGATGGACCCTTCATAGTTGCACATGTTTCCCCATCTGGAGCTGTTGAAGTCAGGGACCCTATATATGGTAGAGTCATGAAGGTCAATGGCCAGAGGCTCAAACTGTGTGTGGACAAGATTTGTGAGCCTGAGGAGAGCATTGATCTTCAAGACCCTCCATATTAATAGCTGATTTTTGCTTGTATCATATGTAAAATGTGTGATTTATTTGTATCAATAAAGTGTCGGCTAGCCTAGCAGGAAAATTTTCAGGGTGTTGAGACTGAACACTACACTCAAATATCCAACTATTGGCTTTTAGAACCCTTCGATAAGACGAGTGATGATTTTGATAGGATTCTGGACATTTTCGAGGGGCACTGAGCTTTGACGATAGGTTAAACCAACCCCTCGATAGGCTAAATAAGGCAACAAAAACATTTTGATAGGTTCTGGATACCTATCGGAACCTATCGAAATGATGAATCACGTCGAATTCCAACCTATCGAATGGAAGGTTCCATCTGTCAAGATCCTATCGAATTGTACCTTTTGTAAGCTTTGACTGCCAAGTCTTCGATAGGACACCTTGACCTATCGCCACCATTCTCGTCGTCTTATCGAAATCATTTTTCACACCCGTATCGATCAGGTGGTCTTATCCTATGCATTTCCTGCATACCTAAACCTCTCTCAGTGCCTCAACATTTATGGCACATGCCTCCTTAACTTATCTTCCCTCCTAAATTTAGCCCATCATGTAGTCCACGCTCCATTTCCCACACAGCGACCACCACTCCAGGCATTCCCGCCCTTCATTTCCATTTCCCAAGCCTGGAAGAATGCGCCACTTTTATTGCATCGTTTCATATTCCAACGCCCATGCACCTTAAATATTGGCTTTGTCCAGTCCTTACACATCCATCCCCCCTAACCAGCCCAACTCTTCCAGCCCACACTCATGGCAGACGACAAACCTCAAGAGTTGGCCACGAAGTTCTTCCCAGTCTGGCCACCACCACCACCACCGGTCGAGCCTGATCCTCTTCAATTTATCTGGGATGAATATGACAAGGTACAAAGAATCCTCGCCAAGGAGAAAAAGAAAAATTGAAAGAGGGAGGAGAGGCAGAAGACCGACTCACCGGCTGTTCCCTCCCATCATCCTCATCCTCATCCACCACCCCACCCCCAGCCCCTTGATCCCACTCTTTTTCTTTTTCTTTCCCCCCCTGGCTTGCAGTTCCTCTTCCACCTGACGCAGGCTGAGGATATCCCTGAGCCAGGGGGGGCGTTTTTTATTCCCAAATGAGATTTTGTCCACATATCTGTCTTCAATTATTTGTAATAAAATGTTTTGTTCATTTCATTTGTTGCTTCTCTATTTAGTTTTTGTTCCGTTCATTTTCTCTGTATGTCTGCACCACTAAACCCATTCTTCTAAAAATAGTGAGGACATTGTTTGGTTAAGGTTTTGGGGTGTGGCATGTATGCCAATAAACTAGTTAATTTTAGTGCAGCCAAGTTAAAAAGGAATAACCGAAAAGAGAATGAATTCACCTCATATTTGTTGTTAAGAAAACTTTAAAAACCATTTGCAACTGAAGTAAGCTGAAGTTTTAACATTTTTCATGAAGAAAATGTCAAGAATTTTTAAAGAAAGTTTTTGATGTGTAATAAACCAGCAACAAGAAGAGACTGTGAAGATACCCCCCAGAAAAATTGGATGAAAGGCCATACCCTATGAGAATTGGGCCTGAAAGATTTCTTTGAAGAGTGTCATGGCAATTCTTTTTGTTTTAAGAACTGACTGAACCTAATCTTGATCACTAGAAGTTAGGCAAATCCGAGTTGAAACAACTTGACAGCACTCAGGACATTGAAGATGTGAACTAAGGCCATCCTTTGGACAGTTTGAGCCTAAAATTCCCCACCTTTGAACTGCCCTTGATACACCTTTTTGAGCCATAAAAAAAATAAAAAATCCCAATTTTCTTTGATAGAAACCAGAAAATTTGAACCCAAAACCCCTTTGGCTTATTTCAGTCTACCCCCAATCTGAGAAATCAAGAAATGGAAGGAGAAATGAGGTTAGAGGAGCAAGGTGGCAAATTTGGTCAAAAGAAAGGAAAACACAGTTTGTGATGTTGTGGCATTCCAACCCACACACAAAATAAAAAAAAAATGAAAAAAGAAAAAGAAGAAGAAGCAAAGGAAAAGAATGAGGAAGAGAAGTCACTCTACTTAAAAATCTACAAGAAGACAAGAAGCTGATCACTTCAAGTTTGAAAAATTCAAAAAGACAGTGAAGAGGTTCTGAATTGAAGAAGGTGAAGTCATGAATCATCTCCTTGCCTCTACTGATTTCTCAATTTTGAACTCTATTATCCCTTTTTGTTCCTTCACAAACCTCATCCCTAAGCCACATTACAACCCAATAAAAAGACCTTACTGATCTAAAAGTGGATTGAGCTATCATGTGGAGATGAGAATCTACTTAATCTATGGTGAAAAGAGTTGGAAAAGTCAGAAATTCAAGCAATGCCTATGCTCCTGCTTACAGTCCTATTTGACGGCTGTAACTGCTCTTGAGCTAAGAGATATGATTTACCCCTCTTCTCTGTACTAATTAGTGAACAGCCCTGGTGAGACTTGGGTCTGAAATTCAGTTGATGGGGAAGTATCTGAGCAAGATCCTCAAAGTGATGATGAGTTCTGCATAAAATTTCAGGAGAAATGACTTGACACAAACTGAGTGATGATGGTGAGATTTCAGCAAACTTTCATATTTTCAAATGGATGTTTTTCTGTTGAATTTCCTTTAATGAATGGGCATGATGTGAATTTATTTGATTTGCTTAAACTCTGCTTTAACAGGTTGCACTATTATTAACTAAGTGTATTGGAGAAGTTTGTGGGTATCTTCACTGAAAACCCTTAGGAGACTTCACTCCTCCACTAGGGATCACCTAGGGGTTTAAAAGGCTTGGTGTATATGCTAAATGCATCCATGCTCCCTATGAAAGTGACATTTTTATTTTCTTTTAATTCTCCTTTGCTCAGGGACTACCAAAGCTTAGGTTTTGGGGTGTGTTAAGTGGTAAAAAATGCCACTTTTCACCCTTTAACCTGACCATTGATGGACCTGTGAGCGCACTAATAAGCCTCTATTGAGTGCATTTTGTAGATAGCAGTGAAAGTTGGTAATAATGCAGAAAACCACTTAAGAATGCCCATAAAGAAGCCAGCTCTCAGCACCATGTAACCCCAACAACAGAACAAGGGGAAGGAAGTGAAGATAGGTCCAAAACATCCTATCAAGAGAATGTCTGAAAACTTCGATAAGACCTGAGGGTTAAAAGGAAGGAATTCGTGCAGTTGAGAAGGATTCGATAGGATCAAAAGGCAGAGAAAGGAAGAATTCGTACAGAAGTGAAGAATTCGACAGCATCCAAGAACCTATCGAGCACTTGAAATAAAAAGATAATTCAACCTATCGAAAGCTAGCTTGAGGGAAAAAGGAGACCTATCGGACGATTCCCTGAACCTATCGAATGGCCCACTGAACCTATTGAAATGGAAGTGTTGGGACAATACCTTTCACAAAATGATTTGAACCTTTCGATAGGAACAAGGGGTCATCCAATCGAAGCAATGGAATATGAATCCCCAACCTATCGAATCACTCTTCCAACCTGTCAAAGGCCCCAGATTAAGTGCAGTGAAGCTAAAGCATCTAAGCCCAACATATCAGAACCTATCAAAGAGACCAAGGAACCTATCGAAAGGGGCTACAAACTCCTTTGCAACCTATCGGAAGCTTCTCCAACCAGTCGAAATCGTGTGCTGAACTTCTCTGAAACTATGCTATGCACACGCTGAGACTTGGTAACCTGCTACACGCAAATCGAAGTACTTTGGTGACCGACGTGAGGTTCTAAAAGATGCCCTAGAAAGCCGCAACTGACTCACATGCTTTAACAGAACTCTAACAAAGTCTGACGACCTTCTAGAAGGGATTTTTGAGGGGAAAAACAGAGGAGAAAGTTATATATAGAGATCCCCAATTGCCATTGGAGAGGATCGAATTTCTGAACAATTTTTTGGAGATCAGAGCTTGCAGCGAAATTCTATTTTCCTTCCTTTAGCCCAACCATGGTTGGCTAATTCCCTAGGAGCAGTAAGGAGTTAGATCTGTGATTGGGTTGGTTAAGAGTGTTGCTGGGGTTAATTGTTACACAGACTACATATCTGAGAGCATTCCATTGTAAGAGTGACCTTGTTTGCAATGTAAATATTGTTTTCAATGTTTTAATTAGATCTAAAGCTCTTTTGATTCCTTTTGGTGCTCGATCGAATTTGTGTAGAGGAGTTGCTTGATCAGCTCACCCATTTAACTGGTAGACCTCTTGGATATCATCTGAATTTCCTGGATCTGATATCCCTGTAATTTTCTGTGTTCGTGACCTGGAAATTGTAGCATCTGTAGTAGTTTTAATTGTTCTAATTGAGGCTCTGGCTTTGTAGGAGATCTATAGGATGGTCTGTGATCATTAAAGTGGACAGATCATAGCCTTAAGGTAAATCTAAGCTCAAGCCTCAATTGGATTCATCTGCTGCAATCCATGGGTTCGATAAAGTCTATAGGATGGTCTGTGACCATTAAAGTGGACAGATTATAACCTTAAGGCCAGGTGGATCCTGTGATTTGGAGTGAGATTTATACCCTGCAGCTGTGCTGGTGGCCAACTGAGGACTTGTGTGCTTTTGAACCCCTGTAATATGCCTAGCTCAACCTGATTGTAGTGAAAACAACCTCCAAGCTGTTCTACTCCATTTTCTGAGTTTTTAAACTCTCCATCTACAAGATTTGAGGCTCCAGATTCGATCTAAGACAATCTTCATTTTAATTGTCGTTTAGATTAAGTGAAACTTTGAGCTAATCTCTCCCCTGTCTTTTAGCTAGATCAACATTAGTTAGGGTGCCAGATCTCTTACAGATTTGAAGATTTACCTAATTCCAAACCACCTCTTTGTGGACTTCCCCTTACTTACTTTTAAAACTTGCTACAAAGGACCCTGTATCTTGCAGGCCTAGGATTTCCCAACTATTCTGAACCCATCTTTGTTTTCTCTTGATGTTCACACCATAAATCACCACACTGGAATTACCCAACAGTGACATAGGTAAAGGATGGTGGATTTGGTCTATATGGGGAAGATGGAAAATGGGGCATTGGTGCAAATGTGGAAATTTGGGTTGGGTTCGTCATGGATGGGGGTGGGAAATGAGTTAGATTTGAAGGGGATGTGGATGGAATGGGTGGTTGGCTTGGTATGGACATGGGGGGAAAAGTGGATTGGGAAAAAGATGGGGAATGAGGGGGTTGACTTTGGATATTTTGGGAAGTGGCGGTTGGGAAAATGGGCGCGCCAAATGGGTCGGTAACGGTAAAAGGGAATAAGGTGATGGGGATGGATGTGAAGGCTTCTCCCGAATGGGAGTGGGTTGGAGAGTGTGGCGGGGAGGAGTCGGGATCGGTGAAAGCCGGGTCCGCTACCCACGACATCCTTCAGGAATGGGTTGGGTATGGGTGCCTTGGATAAAGCCGAAAACTTTTCCTCCTTCCCCTATGGGAGGATGGAGGGCAAGATGATGTCGTTGTGCCGACACCACAAAGGTTTCTAATTTTTTTAGGTTTTTTTATTTTCAATTTTTTTTGGGAGAAAACTATTTATGAAAACAAAGGTTCTGAGGCCTTATAATTCCCTTCTTGGGTGGCCTTCGTACCCTAATTTAAGACCCACGACAATGATTTCAAAGCACTTCGGCAGAATCAAAGGAAAACCTTTGATGTATTAAAGGCACAGAAATCGAGGCGAACAACCCGACCCCCTGGAAAGAGCCAAAAAGAAGCTGCTTTCTTTTGACCGACGAGGGCATATTGGGTGTTGGAGATGGTGGGGCCTAATCAGAGGTACTAAATGCACTAATCGGGGGACTCGGAAGGTGAGAAAGCCTAAGATTTGGGGCTGCTGATGTCCAGGTAGGCTTGGTGCAACTAATACATGCGCCAAGTTAGTAGAGCCTCTTTTTTATACTGGCGCAACTATTAGTTACGCCAAGGTAAAAATTGGCGAATTTAAAACTGGCGCAAGTATTAGTTGCGCTAGTTATAAATCTGAGATTTTTGCACTGGCGCAACTAATACTTGCACCAGGTAAAAATGAGGCTCCATAACTTATGACAGCAGGGAACAGCAGCCTGAAATGGGTTAGTTATTTTATGTTTTGTGGAAGCTAGGCTTTCGCGAGCTGACTGATTTTTATGTGATCGATTCTCTCCTTACTGCACCTAAAGGGTTGGAGTCTAGTATAACTCGCTAACGCGCTTCCCAATAGGTTTTAAGCTTGTAGGAATGGGAACCCACCCGATATACCTCCGGCACAAGCGCGTTCTCCAATGCTAGGTGGGTTGCGACTTTTCTAGATCATCACCCCTAGGGGCTGCCACCATACTAAGACCCGAGTGGTTTTTTGTGACTAAACCCAACCCTTTGAAAATCTATCCCATAAAACCAAGTTAATTAAGCTCCCTATTCTTCATTCAATTTTAACTTTTTTTTTTTAACATTTTTTGTATGAAAGTTTTCTTTGGTCCAAAAGACGGGGGTGATGACCCCGTGCTGCCACTACGGGCAGGCGTCTACTATCAGAATATGTTTGTACAAGTAGACCCGCCAATCGGCTAAAGCACTTTAAATGATATCAAATTAAAGAAATTGAAAGACAATGATCAAGTATGCCCGCCAATAAGCTAAGCCACCTAAAATAACTAAAATGTAAGGAAAAATAAAGACAATACGCAAGTAAGCTCACCGATCAGCTAAGGCATGTAAATGACGGAAAAGTAGGGGTGAGAAAATAACAAAAATAAAAAAAAAATTGTGAAAAAGGTTAGTAAAATAAAAAGAAATGGCCAAATTTCAAGGAGAAGCTCTAAAAACTATCCCCAGCAAAGTTGCCATTTGTGCAACCGTGGGATTTGTGATGATCTCATCGCGACGATGCGCTCGCTAACAAAAACATAGAGTCGCCACCGGGAGCTTTTGGAGTCCCAGGAAACCTATATCATTTTGATGAGCACCGAAGTGCTAAAAATATGACTCTGAATCTGTTGTTATTTATCCAGTGTGAAAAGAAACAAAGATGGATTTAGCACGTCTGAAAGAAATCAAGTCCTACAAGATACAGGGCCGGTTGTAGCAAGTTTTAATAAGTAAGAGTTTGTCCCACTGGGAAAATGGTCTAAAGCTCCAAGGGAGCCATCTTTAGTAGGCCCTCTAGATCTGACTACAGATCTGGAAATCCTAAATGGAAGGGGATTTAAGGTCACTATTATTTAAATCCTATGGTAACCTAATGTCTAAACTACAGAAATGGTTGAGAAGAATGATGGAGTGTGAGAAAATAAATATAAAAAAGGTGAGAAGTAAGCTATTAGGTACAGATCTGATGGGTTTTATAACTCAGACTCAGATCTGCTGCTATAGAAGTCCAATGGCTACATTATCACCACAGAGAAGAAAGGATCCAACTCACCCCTGTGCCATGATCCAATCCCTTATGGCTGTAATGTATCCACTCAAATGGTCATAGACTATCCAATAGGGGAACCACAGTCCACAGATGGGTCAGAACATGTTTATCATTATAGGCACTACTTCATCCAGGCTACCAGCTTAAGAATCCATA
Organism: Chloranthus sessilifolius; assembly: GCA_021018995.1. Classification (NCBI taxonomy): domain Eukaryota; kingdom Viridiplantae; phylum Streptophyta; class Magnoliopsida; order Chloranthales; family Chloranthaceae; genus Chloranthus; species Chloranthus sessilifolius. Next base: position 50,989,180 of record CM037596.1, read on the forward strand.
GAAACCTCAACCTCTAATGTTCTGTGGGGGCATAGGCCTGCATATGTGCACTAGCCTGGACACACAGGACCAGCAAGAGTTCGAGTACTAGCTTTAGATCTAGCTGTTCACTGCTTTAGAGAGACAGCAATGATCCAGTCACAAGCCTCCAATCAGTCAGATCAGATCTGCAATCTGATGGTGGGTCTATACAAATACAGGGGAGTCTGTCTCTGCATAATCTCTCACAGGGCTACAAGCACAAGTGCAGAGAAGAAGAATCTGTCTTAAATCTGTGGATTGGCCTCACCCTAGGGCTATAACCTGTCCATTTAAATTGCCACAGACTATCCACAGAGGCTATCATCCTCACAGAGGTCTGATACAGAACATGTAAATTACTGCCACCACCATGTTCACAAGGCTACCAGCTTAGGTTCCCATGGGGATTCAAATTTAGTGGATCCTGTCGTGGGGCATAGGCCTATGTATGTGCACTAGCCTGGACGCACAGGTCACTTGGATCTGAGTAAATCCTTTAAAATAATCCTCCATTTCTTACAAGACAACTTAGCGATGGAGGATTTCAAGGCAGCAGCCTTGTACAGAACAACCCTCAAACATCATTCTCATACATGTATAACATCCTATTATAAACTTCATTAAAACTGTTCCAAATAGACATACAAAGGCATAGCTAGCAAGTGCTGGGCTATGGAGAGAAGAAAAAGGAAAAAGATGCTACCTAAACCCTAACCTTAGCCTACTGGAACTCTACAGTCGATTCAAGAAGATAGGAGGAATTCAGCCCCCACCTCCCCCTTAAACCTAAACTAGGCTTAGGCTTATATAGCAGTCGGCTGTGGGAGCATTACGGTTAGGAAAACCCTAATTTTAATTATTCAAGTGTGGCCCATTTCTGTTCCTTGGATGCCTCGGGGCGTGTGCACAGAGATTGGAGCATTAGACTGTGTGCCCTAGTTGCTGGAAGTTACCAAACTGCCCTTACAAAAGTGGGGGAAAGTTAACATCCTGAGCCTCGCTAGGTAGAAACGGTTTCTAGGTCTTGTCGCATGATAGAGTGGTCATCACGGGATTGAATTGACTTGATGCTCCTGCAATCGCGAGATAGATAGTTTGGTCATCGCGAGAATGCTCTGGTCATCGCGGGATTGCGCTTTCCATTTGAGTGGCGCGGGAATCGCGCACGCAATTCGTTCCTTAGTGAATCTTGCGAGGATCCCCGTGAAGAAGCAATGTGCATTGGCCTCTAGATTTTGCGAGCAGTCCCCTGAAGATCTGCATCCCGCGGCCACTGCGCGATAGCTGTGCACAGAAGTTCTTGGAGCTCTCTCTCCTTAGCTTGTCTGAGTGAATTGCGTGAGGATTAAATGCTCCTCTCTTGAGCTGCATGAGACTGCGCGAGCACTTACAACTGAGCCTCGCGAGAACTGTGCAAAGTTTGCTTCTCGAGCCCTTCTATCATTTATCTACACGAGAATGGTGCGAGCAATTGGTGTGCTGCCTTGAGAAACTCGCGACAACTGTGTGAAGCATTTTTCACTGAATCACTTGAATCTTGCGACATCTGCGCGAGGCCCATTTCTTGACTTGTTGTTGCTGTGCTTTGCCTATGTTGCAGCCAAGTTCTTTGTCTGGGTCCAACTTCCTTTCTTCTGAGGAACTTCTGTGGCCCACTTGGGCATTCAATGTGTACATTCAGGTGTGTTCTACCTTTGTGTTTCTTTCCTCTGTGAATGGGTTACCAGTTCCTTAGAGTTCTGGTACAAAAGTAGGCTTCTTAGCAGGGTTAGGGCCTTATCTGCAACTGCTGCTTATTACCTACAAAATGGTCTTAACACACATTTATTAAATGTCTAAGGGTCTAATAGAGGTTAAGTTAAGGGGTGAAAAGTGATACTTTTCAGGTCTTAACATTGTGACACCCAACTCCCTTTCTTTAGGATTGCCAGATCTATAGCCAGATCTGAAGGCCTACTATTATAACCCATTTTGGGATCTATATCAATTTCTCGGTGGGACAAACTCTTACTTATCAAAACTTGCTATAATAGCCATGTATATTGCAGGCTATGTGTACTTTACATTATTGATTTCATAGCCATTTTACTCCACATTTGTATTTTGATTTTACCATCTCTTTACTTAAATAAACATCAGCACTTAGACACCTAAAGAAGACCAATAGAACCCTGGATGTGGACGGCTACAATGTAAATAAGAAACACATCAGATGATAGCACAACTACCAAACTGAAAACATGCCTATAGTGACCAGATATACCTACAGAGGAGGAGTAGGATCCTGAGGGGTAGCCCCAGGGGCAGAGTCGTGGACCACTTGCACAAAACAAAACAAGCAACACACCAAAATTCGTCAGATAAAACCTACCCAGTAAACATCGAACACACAAATAAAATGCATACACATATTATACCTGACTCTTCGGGCATAATAAAATGATTATGGCCTCCTATTGGCGGATTTCTAAGTGTGTGCTTACTTTATTGGTTGGTGGTGAAAGTCATTTAAAAAACAAAGAAAGAGTAAAACAGGGGATGGAATCAGCACACCTAAGAAATCCTAGACCTGCAAGATACAGGGTCCATTGTAGCAAGTTTTGATAAGTAAGAGTTTGTCCCACAGGGAAAGGTGATCTACAGCTCCAAAGGAGCCATCTCTAGTAGTCCCTCCAGATCTGACTACAGATCTGGCAGTCCTAAAAGGAGGGGAGTTTAAGGTCACTTATTCTAAGTATTCTAATGTCTAAACTACAGAAAGGGTTGAGAGGATGGATGGAGTGTGGAAAATAAATATAAAAGGGTGAGAAGTATGTTATTGAGCCCAGATCAGAGGAGTTTTGTAACTCAGATTCAGATCTGATGTTATAGAAATCCTGTCCAGTGGCTACATTATCACCACTGAGGAGAAAGGATCCAACCCATCACTCTGCCATGATTCCACCCTTAAGGCTATAACCTGTCCACTCAAATGGTCACAGATTATCCCATAGGGGAACCACTATCCAGGGATGGGTCAAAACATAACCAGTAAATCATTGCAGGCACTATTTCATCCAGGCTACCAGCTCAAGAATCCATAGGGAACCTCAACCTCTAAAGCTCTATATGTGGGGCTAAGGCTGTATAGGACCATGATAGCCCATACACATAGAACCAGCAAGAGATTGAGTACAACCTTTGATGTAGTTGTCCATTGCTTGAGTGAGGCTACAATGGTCCAGTTACCAGCCTACAATCTCTATAATCAGATCAGATCCAACATCTGATGGTGGATCTATACAAATGTAGGGGAGTCTGCCTCTGTACAATATCCCACCAGGCTTCTACAAGCTCAGGTGTAAAGAAGAAGGATCCATCTTGGATCGGTGGATTAGAATCACCCTAAGGCTATAATCTGTCCACTTAAATGGCCACAGACTATCCCAGAGATTATCCTCCTCACGGAGCCCAAGACAAAACAAGAATATCGCTGCTACCACCATGGTCACAAGGCTACCAGCTCAAGCTTCCATGGGGATTTCAGATCAAGTGGGTCCTATGGTGGGGCTAAGGCTGTATAGGACCATGATAGCCCAGACACACAGGTCACTTGGATCTGAGTGGCCCTTAGAATCAGTCCTCCATTACCTTGAAACACAGCAAAAGCAATGGCGGATCACAAGGCAGCAGCCATACACAGAGCATCTCACACACAAACACAAATCCCACAAAGTACAGATCCTATTATAGAACTTCCATTAATCTAGTTCAAAATACATACAAAGACATAGCCAGCAAGTGATGGACTATGGAGAGAAGGAAAAAGAAAAAGAAAACTACTTACAACTATAAAAAGAAAAACTAAACGATCTCAGATTAGGTCTTCAAGAAATGAGATGGGTTCCTAGCTATTCCAGGATGTAGAAAGAAAAGAATCTCTAAGCCCCCCTAAGCCCAAGCTAAGTGTGGGTATTATAGCATTGGTGTGGCGGCGCATTAGGGTTAGGAAACCCTAATTTTAATGATGCCACATGGCCGAATAATGATCCTTCGATGCCTTGGGGCCCGTGCATGAAGATTTGAGCCTGGGAGTGCGTGCCATAATCGCTAGAAATTCCCAGAAAGTCCTTAGCTGAAGAGATGGATGTTTGAGGTTCAGAGCTTTGCTAGGTAGCCATTGTTTCCAAGACTTGTCGCGTGGTAGCTTTTGTTCTTTGCTAGGATGATTTGAAATTGAAGCTTCCACCTTCGTGAGGTTGGCTTGGTTTGCTCTTCAGGTAGTCGCGAGGTTGAGTGGACATCAGAGCCTCAGATGTTGCGGGGTTGGAGCTTATGCAGTCGCGAGGTTGATCTTCACGAGGATAGATTTGAATAGCGTGAGAACTTTGCGAGCACTTATCTTCACTGGGCTTCGCGAGTTACCTCACGAGGCTTTGATGAGTTCTGAACTGCGCGAGGTTCCATGTCTTGACTGATCTTTGCGAGGGTGGCTTTGCCTTTGCAAGGACGCTTTCTTCTTGAATGGCGTGAGAACTATGCTAGGAGTTCTTTTCTGATAATTGCATCCGGCAGCGACTGCGCGACAGCTGTGCGAGTTTATGTTTCTGAAGCTCTTCAGTCAATCATCTGCACGAGAAGTTGTTGTAGGCTCATTTTCAGGTCTGGATTCAGACTTCATCCTTCTGAGGTACTTCTGGTGCCAAAACAGGCTTTTTAGTAGGATTCCTGGCCTTATTTCACTGCTGGGTACTACCTACATAAAACACTTAACAAAGACTTATTAGGTGGCTATGGGTCTAATCAAAGGTTAAGTTAAGGGGTAAAAGGTAGTACTTTTCAGGTCTTAACACACCCCCAAACCTAATCTTTGCTAGTCCCTTAACAAAGCTACGTTAAACCTAATATAAAAATTAAAGCCACTTTCGTAGGGAGCACGATACATTTAGCATATGTACCAAGCCTTTTAAGCCCCTAGGTGATCCCTAGTGGAGGAGTGAAATCTCCTGAGGGTTTTCAGTAAAGACACCCACAAACTTCTTCAATGAAACAGTTAACAAAAGTGCAATATCATCCAATGAGCAATCAAGGGGCAGACTTAGTTTACTCTTGCATCATTAAGCAGAAAAGAAATTTAATTCATTGGTTGCACAGTAACTTAAATAGCATAAACTCTTCATGATTGCACAACATTTCCAATTAGTTTACAATCACAAAAAACTGCACTAGCGTGTGCCAGCACTGAGCTTATCCTTAGGTCAAAAATTAGGTTAAGGTCATACATAATGCATTCAAGTTCAGACCTAAAAACTTTGCAGGGCATACTCTCATAAGGGTTTTATTGAGGGGTTCATTCTCTCACAGGCTCAAGAGCAGTTACATCCCCCAAATTGGTCTATAAGCATGAGCATAGACAGAGTTCTTAAGTGCTGACATCATTGGCAGTTCCTCACCATAGATTGGATAACTCTTTATCTTCACATGACAGCTCACTCAACTTTTGGATCACAAGGGCTTTTAACTGGGTTGTAATGTGGCATATGGAGTGGGGTTGAAAGAATGGAGGGTTGAGAAGGGGTTCAAAATTAAGAAATCAGTAGGTGACAGAGGTGATTCATGACTTCACCTTCTTGAATTTAGCTCCTTTCATTTTCTTTGAGATTTTCAGATTTGAAGTGATCAATTTCTCTTCTTGATTTTGATTTTCCAATGAAAGTTCCTCTTAACTCCTCCCTTACTTCTCTTCATTGTTATTTTTGTTTCCATCTTGTGGAATTTTCTGATTTTTTTTTATTTTTTTGTTTTTACTTTTCAGAAATGCCACCATGCTCCCAATTATCATACTGCCAGATTTGAGGTATTTCTTTTTCATTCACCTACTGTTGATCATAGCTAGTCCATCTTCAACTTTTTATCCTTTACCTTCTGAATTCTCAGAGTGAGGGTAGGCTGAAGCAGGTTCATAGGTTTAGGTTCAAGTACTCAGGTGTATTTTGAAGAAATTTAGGATTTAAAGCTCGAAGGGGGTATGGACAAGGGCAGTTACTTAAGGGTTGGTCTTATTAGGCTCAAAGTGTCCAAGAGAAGGCCTTGATCCTTTCCTCAGTCTCATGAGTACGGTCAGTTGTTTCAACTTGGATTTACCTAACTTCTAGTGAGCACAGTGACTCAGTCAGTCTTTAGAACTAGAAGGGATTTCCTTGGTTACTCCTCAAAAGATGGAATTTTTTTTTATATAGGCCCAATTCTCACTGGTTATGGTCTTCCCTTGAACTTTTAAGTATGTCCTCACCTTTTTCTCTCTCTACTAATTCACTAAGTGCCGATACAAGTGAGTTTCCTTGGTGATATTATCATGGAAATGTGGAGTATTAGATGTTTATAATGTCCAAGGTTTGCAAAAATTTTAAACTTCTTATTTTCATGATTCTTAAGTGAACAGAGGTCCATTTCCATATTGCTCAGATGAGTTTGCTACACTTATGTTAGCTATTCCATTGGAAGGGACTGCCTGGCACACCCCCAAACCTATGAGGAGCAGTGTCCTCACTGGTTCAAAGGTGTTTGTGTAGTAGAGTTATTACAGCATAAAAGACGAGAACAAGAAACAAAAACACAACATACAAGGCAAGATAGTAATGACAGGGGAATAAAGTTTATTAAAAATGAGAAGTGTACAAACTGTAAGAAAACAGAAGCAAAAGAGTGCGAAAACAGATAAAATCCTATGGACAATCTAGTTAGAATCTGGCTCAACGCTTGTCCCAACCCATTTTCTTGGCATGTTCTTGAAGGTAAGTCTCCTCTTCTTTCTTCCTTCGTTCTCTCTCGGCCTTTCTTTGGTCGGCAGTTTTGGGTATGGTTGGAGCGCTGACCCTCCTTTTTCTCCTCTTTAGTTCAGGAGGGATCTCTGAAGATTTATCAGTGGTTGGCTCAGGGGGAGATTTTCCTTTGAGGCCCTTACCTTTGGAGGATTACCCTTGCTGGGGCGGAGGGGGAATAAGAGGGGATTGGGCTGGTGCTGGCTCAGGAGGGACAACAGGGGATTTAGCTTTTGCTTTCACCTGAGGCAGGAGAGGACTTTTCCCTTTCAATGGTTTAGGGGGAGCCACAAAAGATGGTTCTTATACTTTGGCTGCAGGAATGGCAGAGCTATTCCCTTTCATGGGCTGGCTTAGTGGTGGTGCCTCCTCAGACTGGGCAGATTTGTCTTTGCCAATTTTCAAAGAGCCACTTGGGGGAGTAGTCCTCTTGGCAGCAACCTTCCTTCACTGAGGATAGGATTGTTCAGCAGGGCTTGATGAAGGAGCAGCAGCAGTAGTGGGGGCACTGGGATCCCTAGGTGGTGCAGAATCAGAGTCTGAGTCAGAAGGAAAAAGCTCAGAGGGATCCAATCCAAGGGCAGCAGCAGCCTGTCTGCGTTCCTCTTTGGAAAGTAGGCGACCATGGGGATCATCCTGAGCAGAAGCTCTGGTGACCTTTGGAGGTGGGGATGGAGGGGCCGGCCTTTTGCCTTTTTGGGCTGCAGTGGCTCTTTTGGAAGTGGGAGTTTTCTTAGAAGGAGTGCGTTTTCTTTTGGGAGCAGGAGAGGGAACAGGGGGGGCACTGAAACAGGAGCAGGAGCTGTAGTAGGGACTTTAGCAGGAGCAACAGTTTGTGTAGGTACTGCAGTAAGAACTGGATGAGGCATTGGAGGAGGAACAGGAGGAGGTACCTGAGTTGGGGCTGTAGGAGGTGGGGGAACAAGTTGTGTAGGAGTTGGGGTAGGGGCAGTGGAAGAAGATGGGGCCTTAGGGGGACTGGTGGCGAGAGGGGTGGCCTGTATGGGTTGGGAATGTAGGAAGGCAACTCTCTATTCCAAGATCTCAATTTTCTTGTTAGCCCACAGGAGATTAGTATCTGCAAGCTCCTTACCGAGTCGGTTGATCTCCTGAGCATTGTTCAATTTTTTTTCTAATAACCGGTTGTGCTTTTTCGCCCTTTCTGCATTGGCTTTTTCAATCTCAGTAGTCATTCTGTAATACGTTGCCGCAACCTTGTTCGCATTTAGGGTCTCCAAAATTGCCTCCCACCCTTTGGAAATATCTCTCTGCTGCTCGCGGTGAGCAAGCTTCAAGTCACTAAGTTTCTGCAGCAAGGGGTATTCGATAGCTTGTCGGAGTTGGGCCATGCCAATTGAGAACATCCCTCTTGATATAGGCATTGTCCGTCATGGCATGGAGGAGGGTGAAGTAGGGAGGGGTGTAATAGGAGTGTCTGGATAAGATGGATAGAAATGGAGTGGAAGAAGGAGAAGGGGATTGATCCTAGGGGGGAAGAGTGGGTGGTGTAAGGATGAAGTCAAGAGAAGGGATGGAAGTGGCTGGGGTAGTCTGTGTTGAATGGTTAGTGAATTGAGGAGGGGGTGGGAGAAGAGGTGGAATGGAAGGTATAGGTGGAAAGTGAAATGAAGGAAGGGCAGTGGATGTGGATGGGTCTGGGTAAGGGAAGAAAGGAATGGTGAAGGGTTGAAATGGAAGGGAAGGGGTTGAATGGGAAAGGTGGATGGGAAGGGAATGCGGTCAGTTTGGATAGAAGTGTTGGTAAATTGAGGTAGAGGTAATATTAGAGGGGGTAGAGTAGGTAGAGAGGGGAAGGAGTGGTAGGGTATGGTGTCTTGGGGGGTGCAGGGTGTAGGTAAGTCGATGTGGGTAAGGTCTGTTGGAACTGTGGGGTCAGAGGTGGAAGGGGGTTGGGTCAATGGGGTGGTAGGAGGTTGTGTAGGGATGATTGGGTTTGTCAATGTTTGAAAGGTGGATTGTATGTTGGTGATGTCCATTTGGGCTTGGGTCTGTGTGGTGTTGGAGAGTTGGGTTTGGATGTCATGTATGAGGGAAAGGATATGGGTAAGGGTATCTGAGGTTGGTTGGGGTGGAGTATGAGGATAGGAGGGAACAGGTTGGAAAGGGGAAGTGGGGGCATGATGGAAAGTGGTAGGGGGAGAAGGTGAAAGGGCTGGGGAGTGATGTGGTGAAGGGAGTGGTGAATCTGGGAGAGGGATGTCATGGGTGGGCAAGGTATCAAGCAAGGTAGTCATGAAGGCCTGATACCCTGAAGTGGTGGCTAGGTTAAAGACAAGATCATGGAGGGAAGATGTAGTTGGGAGGGGTTGGACTAGGGGTTGGTCAATATGGGGTGTGTCTGTGGGAAGGACAGTGGAGGTGGAAGTGGGTAAAGATAAGGCAGGGGTAGTGTGAGAGGTTTTCTTTTTAAGGTATGTTATCAAGGGAGGGCTGTCAGGGTTGAGGTCAGAGGATGTAGGTACGGGTACATGTATTGAGGTAAAGTGGGTGAAGGGGGAGTGTTGTCATGGGGTTCAACACTTTCCACCCAGGAATGAATCACAATGGGGGGTGGAATTGAAAAGAGAGATAAGAGAGGGAAAGGAAGAGATGGAATAGGTGAAGAAATTAGTGGAGAGGTAAGTGTGGTGGATGGAGGGATTGCTGCAGAAGCAGAGGTGACAGAAGCTCGTGCCACCTTCTTTGGGGTAGGGGCTTTAGCCTTCTTTTTGGGGGCAGGGGTGGCCTTTGCCACAGCAGCTCCCTCTCCTTGAGCAGAGACATTCTGAGCTTCAGCCTTCTTCTTCTTCTTCTGGGGATCCATTAGACTTCTGCTGATCCCCCATTGTCTTTTGGCAAAAGTGGTGGGAGTGAGGTCAGCAGATAATTCCCCCACTGGTATCTTGTATCCTCCCTTCAGAAGTAATTTGGTGATGAGTCTTTCGTAGGGGAGAGTGTGGACCTTCTTTTGCAGCCCAAGCTTCACCATCATATCTTTCATGGCCTCAAAAATCAACCATGTAGCATTAAATCCGTTGCCCAGAGAGAAGGAATAGAGAGCATCAGCAATTGGTGTCCTCCTTTCTTGCTGATGGCCGGAGCAGTAGATATTCTTCCTTAGCACTTGATCGATGAACAATAGCTTGGGATCTAAATCTCTTCTTCTAATGGAGTCCCCTGTGGCCTTCAAGCCTTTGGTAATGGCCTGGGCAATGGTATCGAGAGGGGCACTCACAGGGGCGCCATAACCGCAGTTGGGATAAAAAATGACAGGGATGCCCATGACTTCAGTAATCAATGCTGGGTTAAGCAGCATCTCAAAATTGTCAATTAACACAAGGAGGCCTGGCTGATCATGTGTGTCAGGTCTAACCCTAAGGTGCTGGTAAAAGAGTTGCACTAACCTAAGATAGGCTAGTGCAGGAATCATTTGCATCAAGGGGAACAAACCAGCCTTGCGCAAGAACTCAATGGCAAGAGCTGACAACGGCTCAGATTCGAAGAACGATATATAAAAAATGGCTTCAGGTTCTAAGGGAATGGAAATGAGGAGCTCAGAGGGAGTAGAATAATCTGGTGCTTTTGCAGTCACCTTAGGAATCACTTCCTTCCCTTTTTACTGTGTCGAAGAGGACTTGGCTTTCTTAGGGATAGGCTCCACGGTGGCCTGGTCCCTGGCTCTCTTCACAGGTGCACTTTTAGGAGCCATCAAGATTCTTGTTGGTGAGTGTGCAGTTGAAATTTTGAAAAGAAAGATCAAGAGCTGAGTCTAACCCTAAAAGTTAGGGTTCTATGCAATTGGACGCACGGTGGATTGCAAGAGCTCTTAGCAGGGGGCAACTGTTGATGGAAGCTTTAAGAACAAAAATCCAGAATTTCAAAGTGAGCAATGAACTGTAGACAGGAAGCTGGAGGAGAGAGATTGGGAGGAGTGGGAGCTAGGGTTTCGCTGGAAGGAGAGAAAAGAGAAAGCAGTAAAGAAAAGCAGCGCAGGGTGGGATTTAAATATCGCGAGGCTCGGCGTGCTTTGAAAATATCTGCTCGCTGGCTGGGCATGAATGGGTCGCGAGATTAGATGTTCATTTAAACTACGCGAGGCAGCCCACCCAGTTATATCTGAAGCTCGCGACAGCAAAACAAAGTAGTTCTTTATGAACTGCGCAAGAGGGGACCAAACCGATTATTCAGAACCCCACGATGGCTTAACAGAGTTAGAATTCACTCACCCACTAGTCAGCCTTTTGACCCTGACTTTGTGGGTGGATTCTCTCACAATCTCTCTTCTAAGGACACCCATAAGCATTATAAAGCATTCACAAATTCTCATACTCTCAAAGCATTAAATTGACACATCATGAAAAGCATTCAAATACTACCATTATCATTCAATCACTTGAAATTAGCAAACAAGGGGAACAGGAATAAAAGTAGGCATAAAGCACTAAACTCAGATTCCAACAAGATTGCTACAAATTCCTCTAAACTGTAAAGTACATATTATACAAAGGTGCACAGTTCTTATCATCAATTCAATGAAAGATCCCCTTCAGGGTCTGAGGATCCTTCACCAATCAAAAATTGGCCCTTGGGATTAAGCACTGGTTGACTGGGAAACCTTCCCTCTTCTCTTTTGGCTAAGGTGTTCGCTAGTTGTCCAATCTGTTCTTCCATCTTCTTAATGCTCTGACCATGAGAGTTCACAGTTTGAGCCAAGGAACCCAGGTTTTGCTGTGAGGTCAAGACCTGGTCCTCGAAAGAAGTATTTCTAGGTTAAGAGGGGGTAAGACTAATTGATTTTGTTGCTGATGGGGTTGCTGATGGTGCTAGAAGGTATTCCTAGGGGCATTCCCTTGATTGAACTGCTGCTGTGGCCTTTATAGTAAGGCCAAGATCTGTTGGGGCTGCATGTAGTTGTCTTGCCTCCACCTCAGATTTGGGTGGTCTCTCCATTGGTAACCAGTATTTTGGTGCTGGTATCCATATTGCTGCCTATTGTAGCCCCCAGATTGTTGTTGGCCATAAGATTGAGCAGCAGCAACATGTTCCAAAACCAATTCAGGAAATTGCCCTGCATATGGACATTCCTCCACTGTGTGCTGTGGGGAGTGGCATATCAGACATTCCTCCGCCACATGAGCAGCCCTTCTGGGTTGCATCACAGTCAATAATTTATCAAACTTCATAGAGAGGTTTACCATCTTTAGCTGCAGGTCATTGTTCCTAGACACCTCATAAACTTTTCCTCTTGATCCAGCAGCAGGCCCCACCTTTGACTCAGATTCCTGACTAGTTCTTGCCAGGGATGGCTTTTGAAAAGCATTCTCACTAATCACCTCAAACAATTCCCATGCCTCCTCAGTAGTCTTGTGCATGTAGGATCCACCACAAGAGGCATCGACCATATCTCTATTTTTCTCATCAATCCCATTGTAGAAGCTTTGTACAAGCTGCCACTCAGGGATCTTGTGGTGGGGGCATTTTTTGAGCATCTCTTTATACCTATCCCAGGACTGGTTAAAATCCTCCGTTGGGGATTGAGCAAATGGAAGAATCTCTTTCCTCAACTGGCTAGTTTTGGTCTCAGGAAAGAACTTGGTTAGGAACTTGGTCTGCAGGTCTTTCCATGAAGCAATGCTATTGTTGGGAAGAGTGGTCAGCCAGGTACTAGTCCTATCCTTCAGAGAGAAGGGAAAGAGCCTGAGCCTAGTAGCCTCAGGTCCCAAACCAGTGATATTAAAAGTGGTGCACAAGGCCAAGAACTGGTCAATATGCTTGTAAGGGTCCTCTTTGCTAAGCCCATGGAAAGCTGGCAGCATCTGGATGATTGAAGTTCTTATCTCATAGTTCCCCTGAACATCAGGGAATTGAATGCTAAAAGGGGAGTTATAGTCATCCGGAGCATTCAACTCCTTGAGGGTTCTGAGTTGTTCTTCACCCATAATTGCTGTCACAGATTCACTTGGGGGCTCTCCTGTGGTGTGCCTGTCTCTCCTAAGTCTCCTTCCCCTTTCTAACTCAGGGTTAAGAGGCTCTAAAGTAGGGCTGAGGGATCTCCTCCCTAGCATACAGGCACACCAATAGCAAGGAAAGCTTGTTGCAGGCACATTGCAGAAGAATAATTGTACAACTAACAAATTTATCTAACTAGTTTACAACTATTCAAAGAATACATTTAAAACTATCCTAGATACTGCTAGACAATTTTTTAAGAAAGATAGACAGAGCTTTAAAAGTCAGAGAGTTTGCAAACAGAGGTAGCTAAGCTCCAATTGCAGTCCAACTATCCTTCATTGCTGCTGTCTAGATCTGCAAGAAAGATTCAAATTTATGTCAGCAGTATCAATTATTCACATGTGCAAAGAATACTAAGAATACAAAAACTAAGGGTCTACTAATAGATCATTTGTCCCCGGCAACGGCGCCAAAAACTTGTTGGCAGTTTTCTGAGTGTGTGCTTACTTTATTGGTTGGTGGTGAAAGTCATTTAAAAATCAAAGAAAGAGTAAAACAGGGGATGAAATCAGTACAACTAAGAAATCCTAGACCTGCAAGATACAGGGTCCATTGTAGCAAGTTTTGATAAGTAAGAGTTTGTCCCACAGGGAAAGGTGATCTACAGCTCCAAAGGAGCCATCTCTAGTAGTCCCTCCAGATCTGACTACAGATCTGGCAGTCCTAAAAGGAGGAGAGTTTAAGGTCACTTATTCTAAGTATTCTAATGTCTAAACTACAGAAAGGGTTGATAGGATGGATGGAGTGTGGAAAATAAATATAAAATGGTGAGAAGTATGTTATTGAGCCCAGATCAGAGGAGTTTTGTAAGTCAGATTCAGATTTGATATTATAGAAATCCTGTCCAGTGGCTACATTATCACCACTGAGGAGAAAGGATCCAACCCATCAGTCTGCCATGATTCCACCCTTAAGGATATAACCTGTCCACTCAAATGGTCATAGATTATCCCATAGGGGAACCACTATCTAGGGATGGGTCAAAACATAACCAGTAAATCATTGCAGGCACTATTTCATCCAGGCTACCAGCTCAAGAATCCATAGGGAACCTCAACCTCTAAAGCTCTATATGTGGGGCTAAGGCTGTATAGGACCATGATAGCCCAGACACATAGAACCAGCAAGAGATTGAGTACAACCTTCGTTCTAGTTGTCCATTGCTTGAGTGAGGCTATAATAGTCTAGTCACCAACCTACAATATATATAACCAGATTAGATCCAACATCTGATGGTAGATCTATATAAATATAGGGGAGTCTGCCTCTGTACAATCTCCCACCAGGTTTCTAGAAGCTCAGGTGTAAAGAAGAAGGATCCATCTTGGATCGGTGCATTAGAATCACCCTAAGGCTATAATCTGTCCACTTAAATGGTCACAGACTATCCCAGAAGTTATCCTCCTCATGGAGCCCAAGATAAAACAAGAATATCGCTGCTACCACCATGGTCACATGGCTATCAGCTCAAGCTGCCATGGGGATTCCAGATCTAGTGGGTCCTGTGGTGGGGCTAAGGCTGTATAGGACCATGATAGCCTAGTCACACAGGTCACTTAGATCTGAGTGACCCTTAGAATCAGTCCTCCATTGCCTTGAAACACAGCCAAAGCAATGGCGGATCACAAGGCAGCAGCCTTGCACAGAGCGTCTCACACACAAACACAAATCCCACAAAGTATAGATCCTATTACAGAACTTTCATTAATCTAGTTCAAAATATATACAATGACATAGCCAGCAAGTGCTAGACTATGGAGAGAAGGAAAAAGAAAAAGAAAACTACTTACAACTATAAAAAGAAAAACTAAACGATCTCAGATCAGGTCTCCCAGAAATGAGATGGGTTCTTAGCCATTTCAGGATGTAGAAAGAAAAGAATATCTAAGCCCCCCTAAGCCCAAGCTAAGTGTGGGTATTTATAGCAGTGGTGTGGCGGCGCATTAGGGTTAGGAAACCCTAATTTTAACGATGCCACATGGCCGAATAGTGATCCTTCGATGCCTTGGGGTGCGTGCATGGAGATTTGAGCGTGGGAGTGCGTGCCCTAATGACTAGAAATTCCCAGAAAGTCCTCAGCTGAAGAGATGGAAGTTTAAGGTTCAGAGCTTCGCTAGGTAGCCATTATTTCCCAGACTTATCGCGTGGTAGCTTTTGTTCTTCGCTAGGATGATTTGAAATTGAAGCTTCCGCCTTCGCAAGGTTGGCTTGGTTTGCTCTTCAGGCAGTCGCGAGGTTGATCTTCGCGAGGATAGATTTCAATAGCGCGAGAATTTCGCTAGCACTTATCTTCACTGGGCTTCGCGAGTTACCTTGCGAGGCTTTGATGAGTTATGAACTGCGCGAGGTTCCATGTCTTAACTGATCTTCGTGCGGGTGGCTTTGCCTTCGTAAGGATGCTTTCTTCTTGAATGGCGTGTGAACTGTGCGAGGAGTTCTCTTCTGATAATTGCATCCCACGGTGACTGCACGATAGCTGTGCGAGTTTATGTTTCTGAAGCTCTTCAGTCAATCATCTGCGCGAGAAGTTGTTGTAGGGTCTTGGGAAGCTCAGCTGGACTGCGCGAGGCTCATTTTCAGGTCTGGATTCAGACTTCATCCTTCTGAGGGACTTTTGGTGCCAAAATAGTCTTTTTAGCAGGATTCCTGGCCTTATTTCATTGCTGGGTACTACCTACATACAACACTTAACAAGGACTTATTAGGTGGCTATGGGCCTAATCAAAGATTAAGTTATGGGGTGAAAAGTGGTACTTTTCAGTTCTTAACACCTCCCTCGTCTGGAGATCTTCGATAAGTGTGCACTGCAAACATTCCAACATGGCATCAGGTCACTAAATGACTAAATATAATAAAACAAAGCAACTCAAACACCAAGATTCACCCAACGGTCTAAGTCGGCGCGAAGTTGGGCGATCACCGGGTCCTCTCGATTGGAGGATGCTACTGAAGACGGGTCAAAGGCTAGAGAAGATACTCCAGCAGTGGAAATCTCCGCCCTCTGGAAATATAACAGACAACAAGTACCTCAGAAATAACAGAAATGACGACACTAATGATTAACTAAAAGCCAAACACAAAACACTCACCAACATATCTATCTCTGAGTGCAAGCTGGCCTCCACCTCATGACCAACCTATTGTTATCCCTCATCGCCTAAGATATACATAAACATGATTAGCAAACTGAAATAAGAATAGGCCAATACAACTAAAAGGGACAAACTAAACTCACCAAAATATGATGGTCTCCTCCAGTTAACCCCTCAGCTGATCCTTCGCGGTCCTGGCATTAGCAATCAAGGTTGCCAAGAACCTCAACATCTCCTCATCAGGGCAGGGGGCTCTCCCTATCTGTTCCTGCATAAGATGTAGAGCCTCCAATGCCCCGCAAACTCTAGGGCTCAGCTAACCCCGCTCTAGCTCAGCCACCCTCTCCCTCAACGCTCTAGCAGAATTAGGCCCACCAATACTGAAGGAGCTCTTCCCCTGGAAGGGAAACTGGGTAAAGAGCTAATCACAGAGCTCCTCGAACCATCTAGTGAAGGTCGAGCATCTGCTTCATAGCAAGCTCAAGTAACTTTGGTCCCCATACATAAAATCCAAATACTAATCTGGCATCTTCCTCTCAAAGAAGAGGTCAGGGAGACCAATTTTCTTTTTTAACCCCCGCGCATGAAGCTCCGAGGGGACTCCTTAGGAGAGTCCCAACTGTCGAGGCACTCGAGATAGGTGGATTTTCTCCACCATCTCAAAGCAGGGGTCCCACATCTCTCGCCTAAAAAGTGGCTGACCATACAGTATCACAATCTGGTCGGTGCCCTCCCCTTCCTCGTAGGGCCTCCAAAAAACCTGTAATCCTAAAACAAGATAGATAAGAATGTTAGTAAAATCCAAAGTGTAAAATAAAATAGCACTAGCAAAACAAAACAAAGAACACACCTAACCGAGGTACATATCCTGGAATAGCCACCTCACAGTTTGGAGAGTTGTAATCCTCCGGCGATCTCCCATCAACGTTCGCCACATATACATATGCGGAAACATGGGCGCCATCCCTAGAGCTGGGGCGAAGGAATAAGAAATGGTCGTACGCCCAGAATTGTATAAAGACGAAGCAGAACCGTGCCAGCTTGAAAGAAGACGCATAGTCCTAAGAACTTATGAAAGAAAAATTGAAACCTCACCTGTAGAAAGGGAATGAAGCCACCGATGGTAGTGACTCCCCTCACCTGACGGAATAATTTCCCGTATAGGTGGGCTAGAGCCGCCACACTCCATTCATATTAAGACACTCGCTCCAAGTCCACGAGCAATGGCAGGAATAACCTAGTGATACACCCCCGAGTGGAAGACGAAAATAGAACTCCTCCAAAAAAATGCATCAGGAAAGCCCAGATGATGCGATCTGCCTCTACCCCTACCTCTAATATGGGAGAATGAGCCACTATCACCCTGTGATGCTCCTTATATGCTACCATAGACTCAGGGTGATGCCTCATAGGAGTGAACCCGGCTCTAAACATGTAAAGAAACTAGATGGTCTGAATTAGTCCCGACCCAGACTTGCTAAAAGTGTACTCGATCCTGAAACACTCAACGCTCGCCGCCTAATAGTTAGACATCATCTACCCAGTCACAGACTCACCCTAAAACCTCACCCCGTGTAACACAGGCCCAGTCCTCAGGAGTCAACAACATCATCCATGCAGGGAAAAGTAACACTTGCTGCTCCTCCCTCCACCTCTCGACTATAGCCCCGACCAAACCGATATCAGGGTGGATCGGCTTGAGCCCTAGGATGGGCCCAAAACCAATGGATGCGAGCATCTCTTGCTGGAATGCAGGGAGAGCCTAATACCACGCATGGGACTCAGCCCACACAGAACTGATGGACAAGGAAAGGGGCTCCTAAACGTACAACAAAGACTTGAAGAAACGTAAGAAACATAAAAGATAATGACTAACGAAGCAAAAATAGTATAAGTGGTAAATAATCATGAGAAGAAAATCTATGCTGACTAATGAACATAGCATGCCAAACATGAGAAAAACAAAGCGATAAATAAATGTAACCTAAAGCTATATACGAGCATGACACATGAATGCCCACGCACCCAAAAACCAAATGCAAGTTCTGCGTAAAAGTAAAGAGGTTTCCATGGCCTAGATGATCTACATCATAGCCTAAATCCCTAAGAAAATAAAAGGGACACTTGTTTTCAAACACTTACCCAATTCGACGCAAAGGCGTCAGCTAATGGAATCCATAACAGATGCTCAGCCTAGGGTGGGTCATCATCACCCTCAGCAATGGGAGGATCCACACCCTCATCACCAAGAGGAACCTCATCCCCCTCAACTCTCGCAGTCACCTCAATAGGGCCCTCCTCAGCAATCATGGAAACCTCCTCTGTACTACCGATAGGAACCTCCAGAGCACCCATGCCATCCATCATCTCCACGAACTCCGAGATAGTCATGCTACCCTTAGGCTCAATCTCACAAGAAATCACTAAAAAATTAAATAGCAATGCAAGAAACTACATTGAAATCCAATGGACGGATCGCGAGATATCACACTCACATGGAAACTAGAGCACTCGGGAGCAGAGAAGCACATAAATCAAGAAAAGCCAGAACGCGTAAGCAAAATGAGAGAGATTTTTAGCTTTTATAGACATCGAGCAATCCTGCACTATCCCCATAACACGGAATCGAATCGAGCGCACTAAACGATATGTGAATTTTGAGTCCCGCATATTAAGTGGTGAAAAATGCCACTTTTCACCCTTTAACCTGACCATTGATAGACCTGTGAGCACACTAATAAGCTTCTGTCAAGTGTATTTTGTAGACAATAATAAAAGAGGACACTAATGTAGAAAACCACTCAAGAATGCCCAAAAAGGGGCTATCTCTCGGCATGGGACAAACCAAGCAACAGCACACCAAAGGGTAGACATCACTGGACCCATGGAGCGCGTGGCTGTAGCAAGGCAAGGCGAAGGAAGTGAAAATAGATTGAAAACATCCTATCGATTGGTCAACTGAAGACTTCACAAGAGCTAAAAGCAAAGAAAGGAAGAATTTGTGCAGTTGAAGAGGTTTTCGATAGGACCTGAAGGAAGAAGAAGAATGGATTCATGTGGATTGAGGAGTTCGATAGGATCCAAGAACGTATCGAGCGGCTGAAAGGAAGGAAGAAATCATCCCATCAAAAACCTGCCTAAGGTGTCAAGGGAACCTATCGAATGGTTTCTTCAAACCTATCATGATGAAGGCGCTGGAACAGAACCTATTGAAGGGAACTTGAGCCTTTCGATAGGAGTGAGAGCAACCCTATCAAAATGGTGGCGTGCAGAGCGGAGCCTGTCGAAATGTCTCTCCAACCTGTCGAAGAGCCCCTCCAACTTGTCGAATACTCCAAGCCAAGGGCTGAGAATGCTGAAACTCTAAGAGAAGGCTCATCCTATCGGAACCTATCGAAGAGATTTGAGAACCTAGTAAAAGGACAAAAATGCTCTATTGAACCTGTCAAATCGTATGCAGAATTTCTCAGAAATTCAGTTCTGCACACGTTGTGATTCGGTGATTTGCTGCACGCAATTCGAGGCATTTGGTGACTGACATGACGATTTCAGAAGATGGCCTAGGAAACCCTAACCGACCCACGTGCTCTAACAAAACTCTAACAAACTCTAAGGACCTTCTAGAAGGAATTTTTGGCGAGAAAAATAGATGAGAAAGCTATATATAGAGACCCCCAATTGCAATTAAGGGGGATCGAGATCTGAGCCAAATTCTAGAGATTAGATCTTGCAGAGAAATTCTATTTTCCCTCCTTTCACACAACCATGGTTGGCTAATTCCCTCGAAGTAGCGAGGAGAGAGGTTAGATCTGTAATTGGGTAAGGTTAAGAGTGCTATTATAAGTTCCTAGCTGCACAGACTACAGATCTGAGAGTATTTCCATTGTAGAGTGACTTTGATTACAATGTAATGCTATTTTTAATGCTTTAATTTGATCTAAAGTTACTCTGGTTCCATTTGGTGATCGATCAAATTTGTGTAGAGGAGTCTTTAGATCAGCTCACCCACTTAACTGGTAGGCCTCTTGGATACCACCCGATCTCCCTGGATCTGATACTCCTGTGATTCCTTCAGTCTGTGAGATCTGTAGTGGTTTTAATTGTTCTAATTGAGGCCTTAGCTTTAGAGGAGATCCCTAGGATGGTCTGTGACCATTAAAGTGGACAAATCATAACCTTAAGATGAGTCCAAGCTCAGGCTCCAAGTGGATTCGTCCACTGCAAATCCATGGATTTGATAAAGTCTATAGGATGGTCTGTGACGATTAAAGTGGATAGATCATAGCCTTAAGATCAGGTGGATCCTGCAATTTGAAGTGGAGTTTATACCCTGCAGCTGCGCTTATAGCCTGTTGAGGGAATTGTGTGCTCTGAACCTTTGTAGCATAATTAATTGAGCCTGATTTCAGCGAAAACCAATCTCCAAGCTATTCTTCTCCATTTTATGCTTTTTAGCTCTTTCCCCTGCAAGATCTAAGATCCTAAACTCGATCCAAGTTAAGTCTAGGTTTAATTTTAGCTTAGCTTAAGTGATAATCCATTTTAAACCTCTCTCCTATCTTTTAGCTAACATAGCATTAGTTAGTGTGCCAGATCTAATACAGATCTGGAGATTTATCATATATTTAAACCAAACTCCCTATGGACATTCCCTTACCATCTTTATAAAACTTGCTACAATAGACCCTGATTACTTGCAGGTCTATGTGAGTGTATTCTGCCTAGTTTTATTGATGATTTTAGACCCTCATTTGAGGGAAGGCAAACACTACAACAAGTTTTTGATGCCGTTGCCAAGTTTGATAAGCCTGAGGAGACTATGGACCTTCCAGCCCCTCCAGATTAGCCCCTGAAGCCAGTATGTATCATATGTACCATACTTTATTTTTAGGTGTTTACTTAGTTGTTAATTGATTCTTTTTATATCCTTGCAATAATAAAAGAAAAAACAAAACTACCATACTAGACTGTCATTCCCAGTTGTCCTGAGGTAATGGGAGCTGTTCACAAGAGAATCAAATCATGGGGCACCACATCAACAGAGCCTGCTGAGAACTGAGACTGCGAGTGCCCAGAAATACGACCTTATTTGGTTTTTAGAAGTCTTTGATAGGTCAAGTTCACCATTCGATAGGTCACATGGTGATTTCGGCACGATGTTCGATGGTTTTGATAGGCACTGAACTTCTCGACAGGAGAAATTTACTTCTCGATCGGTTAAAAAGAGCAAAACGAAGATTTCGATAGGTTCTAGATACCAATCGGGAACCTATCGAAATGATGACTCAGCTGCCGTTTAAATTGATCGAAAGGATAGTTCCACCTATCAGGATCCTATCGAATCATCCCCTTTTAAGGTTTTGTCTGCTATGCTTTCGATGGGACACATTAACCTATCGAGACCATCCAGTTCATCCTATCGGAATCGTATTCCACCCCTTACATACCTGTCGATAGGTCATTTGTGCCTCATTTCATACCTTCTACAAAACCCTATCTCTTTTTCTCTCTTTCGCCTCCCTCTTTCTCCACTAAATCCTCATAGAACCTTCAACTGTTCAATTTGCTATTTTGTCAGTACATTCAGCTTACACAGAGGAGCATTTTGCCCCTAACTTTGGGAAAATTGAAGTTGTGTATTGCGATTTCTATTAAACCCTAAGGATTTCAAGGTCGGTTGCCTTCCCACCATCAATTTGTCGTTCCTCTATTTTTTAACCTTCAAGCTCCACTCCAAGTTGGTGAGTGACTAATCTCTGAGAGTAAAATGGATGAGCCGGAGGAAACTCTAGCAAACATACGCCAGAGAACAACTTCTTCCACTCCCAAATGCTCCGCAACGTCGAAGCTAGCAGACAAATTACTTGTCAAGAGGAAGCTCACTGAGATGACACCCAAAAAGGCTCCTAAAGCTAAGAAAGTCAAGCTATTGAGATTCAGGAGCCTGTGGTGGAGGAAACCTTAGCGCGAGCTACTCCTCTAGCAGAGCTGCTAGCTGGGTTAACTACCCCCAATGAGCTCCTTTCACAACCTTAGGCCCCTGTTCAGAGCACACAATTCCCTCAAACTGGATATAAGCACAACTGTAGGGTAGAAGGCTCCACTCCAAATCGCAGGATCCACCTGGTTTTAAGGCTATGATCTGTCCACTTTAATGGTCACAGACCATCCTATAGACTTTATTTGATCCACAGATTTGCAGCAGACGAATCCAATTGGAGCCTGAGCTTGGACTAATCTTAAGGTTATAATCTGTCCACTTTAATGGTCACAGACTATCCTAGGGATCTCCTCTAAAGCTAAAGCATCAATTAGAATAATTAAAACCACTATAGATGCTACAATTCCAAGGTCACAAACTCAGAGAATTACAGGAGTATCAGATCTAGGGAGATCAGATGGTATCCAAGAGGTCTACTAGTTAAGTGGGTGAGCTGATCTACAGACTCCTCTACACAAATCCAATCGATCACCAAATGAAACTAAAGGAACTTTAGATCTAATTAAAGCATTAAAAATAGCATTTATATTGTAATCAAAATCACTCTACAATGGAAATACTCTCAGATCTGTTATCTATGCAGCTGGGAACCCACAATAGCACTCTTAACCTTACCTAATTACAGACCTAACCTCTCTCCTTGCTACTCAAAGGGAATTAGCCAACCTTTGTCGGGCTAAAGGAGGGAAAATAGAATTTCTCTACAAGCTCTAATCTCTAGAATTTGGCTTAGATCTCGATCCCTCCCAATTGCAATTGGGGGTCTCTATATATAGCTTTATCCTCTATTTCTTCCCACCATAAATCTCTTCTAGAAGGTCCTCAGAGTTTGTTAGGGTTCTGTTAGAGCACGTGGGTTGGTTAGGGCATCTTCTAGAATCATTGTGCCGGTCACTAAGTGCCTCGAGTTGCGTGCAGCAGGTCACCAAGTCATAGCGTGTGCATAGTTGAATTTCTGAGAAGTTTTGCACACAATTTTGACAGGTTTAGGAAGCTTTCGACAGGTTCAAATAGAGCTTTTTGGTCCTCTCGCTAGGTTCTCAAATCTCTTTGATAGGTTTCGATAGGATGGGCCTTCTCTTAGAGCTTCAGCATTCGACAGGTTCAGGAAGCTTTCGACCGGTTCAAATAGAGCCTTTTGGTCCTCTCGCTAGGTTCTCAAATCTCTTTGATAGGTATCGATAGGATGGGCCTTCTCTTAGAGCTTCAGCATTCTCAGCCCTTAGCCTAGAGCATTCGACAGGTTGGAGGGGCTTTTTGACAGGTTGGAGAACCATTTCGATAGGTTCCGTTCTGCATGCCATCATTTCGATAGGGTTGCTCTCATTCCTATCGAAAGGCTCAAGCACCCTTCGATAGGTTCTGTTCCAGCATCTCCATCTCGATAGGTTCAGGAAACCATTCGATAGGTTCCCTTTACCCTTCAGGCAGGATTTCGATAGGGTGGTTTCTTCCTTTCTTTCAGCTGTTCGATAGGTTCTTGGATCTTATCGAACTCCTCAATTCACACGAATCCATCTTTCTTCTGCCTTCAGATCCTATCAAAACCTTTTCAACTACACGAATTCCTCCTTTCTTTACTTTCAGCTCCTATCGAAGTCTTTAGGTGACCTCTTGATAGGATGTTTTCAGCCTGTTTTCACTTCCTTCGCCATGCCCTATTGTAGCCACGCACCCCAAGGATCCAGTGATGTGCTACCCTCTGGTGTGCTGTTGTTGGGTTTGTCCTATGCTGAGAGATGGCCCATTTTGGGCATTCTTGAGTGGTTTTCTACATTAGTGTCATCTTTTATTATTGTCTATAAAATGCACTCGACAGAGGCTTATTAGTGTGCTCACTAGTCTATCAATGGTCAGGTTAAAGGGTGAAAAGTGGCATTTTTCACCACTTAACAACTGGCTCCCCTCTGTTTTACCTAGCCGACATCAGATGTTAGATCTGATCTCCCTGTAGTAATTGCAGCTTGAGGCTAAGTCATTACAGGCCATTTGTAGCAATAACCAGCTGAATCTAAAGCCCTATTCAGCCTGTTGCATGGCCCTTTTTGCGAGCACTAGTGAGCCGTTGGCCTTAGCAAAGCACTTAGAATCTTATGGGTTAGAATACCTATGGATGTCAGTCAGATCTGTGCGTAGCTCTGGGGAGCTTGTATCATTGGCATTATATAGTGCTGTAATAGTATTCATGGCTTCATCTGGTCCAGTGGCTAGGGAAATGATCAGTCCACTCCTCTGGAATAGTTTGGGAATTCTGGTTTAACTAATGAGATTTGATAGACTCTATAGGATAGATTGTGACCATTTGAGTGGACAGCCTATAGCCTTAAGAGCACCTCAAATGGCATGGGTTAAACTAGATATTTCTACCTTGTTGAGGCTTTTAATAGCGTCTCAGCAAGGAGCACTGTAGAGGCAGACTAAATCTGAGTTACATTACTACTCTAAATATGAACTTAACCTGCTTACTTCTCACCATTTGTATATTTTATTTTCGTTCACACCATCACCACCTTCTTCTTGACCCCATTCTTTAGGATAGAGGTATATTTTATTTCTCTATTATTAGGATTAATTTAGTGTAGTCGTGACACCCTACTCCCTTTCGTTAGGATTGTCAGATCTATAGCCATATCTGGAGGCCTACTATTATAGCCCATTTTAGGTTCTAGATTAATTTCACTGTGGACAAACTCTTACTTATCAAAACTTGCTACAATAGGCACTGTATCTTACAAGTCTAGGATTACTTTAGTTGTGCTGAATCCATTCTTTTATTTTACTTTCTTTTTAATTACTTTCCACCACATAATACCACAAGCACACTACTGAGAATCCGACAACAAGTTTTTGGTGCCGTTGCCGGGGATGTTGATCTTTTTAGTAGACCTGAGTTGTACTATAATGTGGATGTTTAAATTCTTTGTAGTTGTACCTAAACTAGAATAAAAGTACTACTAATTCTTTGTAGAATTTTACAGAAATAGACAGCAGAAGAAGGGAAAAGTTAGAGCTGCAGTTGGAGTGTAGCTAGCTCTCTTTGCACTTTCCTTCCCCTCAATCTCACTCCATTTATGTTGAATCTCATGTTATTTTGTTTAGTGTAAATCTGTGTAGTTATTACTTTTTGTTTGAAATTCTTTCTGTGTGCTTGTAAGTATTTTCATTACTGTTGGTGAGTGTATGCTCGGTAGAAGGTCCTTAAACCTTGACTTGGATCCCCCAAATCCAGAGGTCGAAAGGATCCTTAGACCTAGACACACCACACAAAGCCCCGCTGTTGAAACTAAACCAGCTATCATGGCTGAGAGGCAGAGAACACTAAAGGAGTACAGTGCACCTGGGGAGTACACCTCTCCCTTCTGCATTCAATTCCCCTCTATTGAAGGGAATTATGTGATTAAATCCTCCACCATCAATATGCTGCCTTCGTTTCATGAACTTAGTAAAGAAGATCCCTACAAGCATATAGACCAATTTTTAGCACTTTGCACTACCTTCAATATTGCTGGCTTGGGACCTGATGCCACCAAACTGAGGCCTTTTCCTTTCTCATTAAAGGACAAAGCCAGCACATGGCTATCAAAGCTCCCAGCCAACAGCATATAGTCATGGAGTGACCTTCAAACCAAGTTCCTGGCCAAATTCTTTCCCATGAACAAAACCAGCCAGATGAGGATAAATATTTTGTCATTCACTCAGTCCTCAACTGAGGATTTCTATGAAGCTTGAGAAGGATTTCAGGAGATGTTAAAACAATGTCCCCACCACCAAATCCCAATGTGGCAGCTTGTCCAAGTGTTTTATCAAGGAATTAATGCCAAGTGTAGGGATATGGTGGATTCTTCCTGTGGTGGTAGCTACCTCCACAAGGCAGCTTAGGAAGCTTGGGAGTTGTTTGACACAATAAGGGAAAATTCCATGCAGCAGGAGTCGCTAAGATGGTAAAAAAGGCCACCCCTAGAGGTGGAATATTTGAAGTGAAGGTGTAAGGTGATCTGGAGAGTCAGGTGGACAACCTGAGCTTGAAATTTGACGAACTCATGAATATGATCCAGCCTTGAGTGGTTGCACAAGTGGAGGAAGCATGTCTGATATGCCAGTCTCCCACACATTCTATTCATGATAGTCCATCTGCCACCCAGTTTTCAAGCATTGTTATGGAGCAAGCCAATGCTGCTCAAACTTTTGGGCAACAGCCTGCTGGGTATTCTTAGAGGAACCACCCAAATCTGAGGTAGAGACAAGATTCTTATCCTCAACCCTAGCAGCAGCAAATAGTAGCTCCTTACAGACCCCAGCACCAGTTTAATCAAGGTTACCCACCAAGGCAAAAATTTATGTTACCTACTCCACAGTTTAACCAATTGGCCCTACCCTCACAATAGCCCAGATCCTCTCCATTTGAAGAGCAGACGCTGGCTTCAATGCAGAATTTAGAGCGCTTGGTGTATACTATCAATTCTCATGGACAGAGCATCAAGAAGATTGAGGACCAGCTGGGCCAGATTTGTAATGCTCTAAATAGGAGGGAAGAAGGAAAATTGCCTAGTCTGGCCCTGAATAATTCGAAAGGTCAGTATATGATCGGTGATGTATCTTCTACAGCGGAGGAAGCTAGTGCTCAGTGATCTAAACATTGGTAATAATTGTATCATATATATGAAATTTCTATGTTAATTTATGTTCTGTAAACTTCTGTCAGTTAAGTTTTTAGTGTGATGTTGAATTGATTGTATTGCTTTGTCTGTATTTGAATTTCGTTATTGAATACATGTGCATATTTGTCCGCTGAATTTGCTGTGTGTAGTTGTTGATGAATGATTGAGGTGCCCTTATCATAATTTGTATGAAGTTGAGTTGAAAAACTGTTGATTTAAATGGGCATATGTGTTTCATGATTGAAATGAATTACCTATCTGAGGGTTGATGCTCATGCACAGTGGTTCGATGCACAACAGCATGAATGCACTAACCACTGTGTTGCACTGAGCTAACTGAGTAAAGGTTGAGAAGATATGCTGTCCCGCTGAGTTAGAAGGCTTATATTTGTTGTGCGGGATATCACTTGGCTTCCTCGGGCACTAAAAGCCTGAGCAATGGCCATAAAAATGCCTCACGAAGCTGCCTTCTGCTCCGCGAGCTCAAGCTGTAAGAGAAGTATGGCCTCAGAGCATAACTGCGCGAGCACCACACGAGATAAATTTTTGAGGCAACACAAGGCCTCGAGCACTAAAGGTAAAAGATTTAGCTCTGCAAATTTTCAATGTGAGGCAGTTTGTTCTTCTACGCAATAGAACGCCTCACTGTCTTAAATGCCAACTACGCGAGAATTTTACTCTGCGAGCCCCTCTTGCCAACTCTGTGAACTGTGGGATTTGCTCTATAAACTCAGCGAAACTCCTCATTTTCTTCATTTCCTCTGTCTACCCTAGTTTCCTAGCATAAGAACTGACATCCCTTTCCCCTCCTTTCTTTTATACTTTGTAATCCACACTACCTCAGGCATTTTCCTCCCATCATATTGATCCCCAGCTACTCCTGATAACTATGAGCAAGGTTTGGGGGATTTGAGCTACTATACATAATTTCAAGGGGAACCCTAGCTCTCAATTGGTACGATCTCCATTTTTCTCTCTGCCCTGTGTTTGATTTGTTTAAAAGAAGAGAAGAAGGGGAGAATTTGAAGCTTTTGTACTTACTCAGAGTGAGTGGTATTTTCTCAAAGTTGTAAACCCAAATTTTGATACTCTCAGCACCTATGGCCACGGGTTTAAAATTTGTAGATACCCTCACTGCGATGTTGAACCCGTCCATCAGTGGCAGCCCTGTGGCCATTAAAAAATTGGCTAGGATTACGGAGGCCTCCACTTTGGAGACCTCCGAGGCTCCCTAACCTATTGTTGAGTCCTCCATTCCAAAAGAAAAGAAGAAATCTGCTCTAAAGAAGAGGGCCAGAGTGCACCCACTTGCTACAAACCTTGAAAAATCACTGAAGAAGTAAAAAAAGGGAAAAGTTATAGCCCCTGCGATCCCTGAGGTTGAGGAGGAAGCAATTACTGATTGCTTCAGGGTCCCTTCTGAGTTTGTACAATCAATCCAGCTGAAGGCTGAAACCATTTTCAATAAAGCCTTCTTTGAGGAGCAACCTGAGACTTCTACCTCCATAGAATATCTGGCAAAGGCATCTCTGCTTCCCCTATTGCGACCCTCAATACAGCTGGTTTTCCCAAGATTGGTTAGGTTATTTTATCAGAATATGAAGTTAAAAACTGGTGATGATGGGAACCCAGCACTGCTGGTTTTAATTGATGATCTTTAGATGCTATTTAGCCAAACAGACATTGCAAGGATACTAAGGATACTATCCAGGTATAACCCTGAGTGGGGCTTGGGACCTCCTTTAACTGCCACCATTACTGAGATAGCCAAGGAGTTAACTGGAGGGATCACTACCTCAGGTGACTCAATCAGAAAGAGGGATCTGCACCCCAACCTCAGGCTAATCGGTGCTACATTGCGCAAAAATGTATATTACATTAGGCATGAGTATGAGAGGAGGTACCCTATAGCTGATGCCATCTTATCTTTTCACTGAAACCACTACTTGGATGCAGCCAAGTTAGTTTTTGAGGGGATTATAGATTTATGCGAGAAAGTGAAGATAATGATGAAACCTCATGCCCTTCCCTACTGTAGATTTATTACTGCATTGTTGAAGTGGGGGAAGTACCCATTTCAAAGCGAGGAGGAGACTGTGGCACTGAACCCCAAACAGAGAGGGAAGAAGCAATGGGGAATCAGTGGCACCATGACGGAAAGGAAGAAGAAGAGGAGGGAGGAGTTACTGAGAAATGCAGCACCCACCATTCAAGAAGTAGCTGCTACTGCTGCTGCTGCTACAACCTCTCCCTCACTTGTGTCAACCAACACCACACTCACCACCCCTTCTATTACCCCTACCTCCATGCCTGCTACACCTTCCACCCGGACCTCACAACCCATCACAAGCCCACTACCCTTACCTGACCCTACATCACTAACCACCATAGCCACAGCCACCTTACCTATTCCTACACCCTTGCCTATTTTTCCAGCCCACCCTAGCCCACCCCTTCTACAACCCAACCCACCTATATAACCCAACCAATTCTAATCCCTGAAACCCCAACCATTCTAGACCCCATACCCACACCCTATGAACCTGAAGCCCATACCTTTGAAGCCCCCTAGTATTCCATTAAGACTTCCCCACCTTTCGTACCTATTCCTAGTGATTCTGTAGACCAATTTATTTCCTTATCCCATGATAGTGAGCCATTTTCTGGAGAGGAATTTTCTACTATGATTTCTACTATCCTAGGAGACATCAAGCTTGAGTATACACCTCTTCTAGACTCACCTCACCCTCCACACTTTACCCCTCCTTATCAGACACCACCATAGGCCACTACCTTCACTCATAGAGCCACATCTCCCTTCCAACCAGTTTAACATATCCAACCCACACCCAAACCATACCAGACCTCTTACCCCAAATCCTACACCTCTTACTTTCCCTACACTCCCAAATGTTGGCTAATACCTAAACCCAAGCTACAATTGAGGCCAATCTTCATTCACTTCACTCCACCTTACCAAACCCTACCTCCATCCGAAACATTTTACAATCCATCCAAGCAACTTTAACCACTCTCACCCAACAGCCAACTCTCCCTACATCAAGCCATAACCCCCCACCAGCTCTTACACCCATTGAACCTATCCCAGAAACTTATCTCAACACCTTTAGAGATGTCTCCACTCAAATTGAACCTGACCCTTAACTACCTACACCGGATCCTACCCTCCATTTCCCTCACCCTCTGCCCTCCACCCCACTTCTATCCTCATCCAGTTCCCTTACATTCTAGGCTGGCCCTTCTTTCAGTTCTGATATGTCCATCTATCCTATCTTTGCTTCTCCAATGCCCCCTTACTCCACCCTCATCAGAGCCATGAAAGCCAATGCCTACATAAAAAGAGAGGTAGTTCAGGGCATGGCTGACTTGAAAGCTACAATAAGGCAGCCCCTCCTTGTTAAAATTAAACTCCTGATGCTTGCTCACAAGGTTGAGAAAAAGGAAATAAAGAAAGGATGGAGGGAGATTATGGTCCAATACAATTAAGTAAAGAACAGAGTAGAGAGTCAGGAAGATGCCATCAAGGAACTGACAGAGAAGATCCGACTGACTGAGGAGTGAGCTTATGATTATGGAGTGACTATTGTAGCTTTTGAGAATAGGGAAAATGCACAAACTAACCGAGAGTTGGCAGAGGCACTTTTAAGGAACTAAACCCAAATCTACCTCTCTAACAAATAGCTCCAGATGCAACGGGTCCCAGCCTAGTCAAACTTGGACTCAAAATCAAGGAACCTACACAAAAACCTTCCCCCACTCCAACTAGAAAAAGCTCAGACAAGCCTAGAAAAGCTACTTCCAAAAGACCACTGTCTAAGGTTGCCACTTTGAAGCAAGCAAAGGGGAAAGGAATCCAGGAACCACTTGTTGAGGCCAAGGACTCTGATGATTAAATTGTGCACATGAATTTAGTTAGGAAATAGAGTGTCATTTTTTTTGTGTAGTTTACTTCCACATACTTTGTACATACTTTAGCTTTTATAATAGAATTGCTCTTTATTTTGTTTTATTTAGTTTCCAATCTATCTTTCTCTATATCTGTGTGTTTGTTTCTATATTATTTGTTATGTATTTTTCCCTGTTGAAGTTTTTGTTCTGTTAATCTCTAGGTCTTGACCCTGCTGCACATCCACCTTTGAATTAGTGAGGACACTGCTCCTCATAGGTTTGGGGGTGTGGCAAGCTTGGTCTGCCAATAGAATAGTTAACTTTAGTACAACAGTGTTAGTTTAATTGGGATGAATAAAATCAAGTCCCACCTAACTTGTTAGAATGAGAAAATTTGTGAAAAATTAAAAATTTTTGCAGACATTTTGAAACTAAAAATTTTAAAATCTTTGCACCACCATGAAGCTAACATTAGAAAATTTTTCAGTTAGTACTTAGTGAACCTAAGAGGAGAGAAGAAGGTGAAAATACACCCCATGGGTTAATTTGAGGATGTACCTAGTGAGATTTGGGCCCATCATTTTCTTTTAAAGAGTATTTTTGACATTATTTCTGCTCTGACGACTGATTGAGTGAGGACCTTTTCACTAGAAGTTAGGCACCTCCAAATCAAAACTAATTGATAGCACTCATGACATTAAGGAAATAATCCAAGGCCTTCATTTGGACAATTTGAGCTTGAAAATCCAACCTTTTAAAACAGCCCTTTTGCATACACTCGTTGAGCCTTAAAAATCTTAATTTTTTTTGACAAACACTGGAGTACTTGCACCTTAACCCCTTGACCTGATTCAACTGTACCCTCACTCTGAGAATTCAAAAGGTAAAGGAGAAGGAGTTGAAGATAGTGAGAGTGGTCCAACATTTGGTGGGAGGAGAAGAAAAGCAACATATGAGCAGCAGTATATCAGTGGTTTTTGTGTGGCAGTTCATCCTAAAAATAAAATAAAAAAATAAAAAATAAAAGAGAAAAAGAAAGAGAAGTCTAGAGAAGGACATCATCTAAAAATTGAAAAGAAGAGGAGAAGGTGGCCACTTTGACTCTGAAATATATCAAGTAAGATGAAGTTATGCTGAAATGAAGGTAGTGAAGTCATCAATCACTCCTTACCTTACTGATTTCTCAGTTTTGAATCCCTTTATACCCCTTCATTTTTTATATCCCTCACCCATAAGCCACATTACAACTCATTCAAAAAAGACCTTGTAGATCCAAAGTGAAATGAGCTGTCATGTAGACATGAGGAGTTGTCTAATCTATGGTGAAAAGTCATGAGGATATCAGAAATCAAAAGCTTTGCCCATGCTCATGCTTGCAGGCCCATTTGGGGTCTGTAACTGCTCTTGAGCTGATGAGAATGTAAACACCCTTTTGATTTTCATTGTTGAGAGATAGCCCTGGGGAGAATTGGGTCTGAATTTTAAATTCTTTGGAGTTGTATCCAACCTGATTTTTGAATTTAAGACAAGCTTTGTACTGATTATATGCACATTGTATTCCTGATGTGAACTAATTGGTGGTGATGCACATGCATGTTGATTTTGAGTTTTAAAATGGCTACATTACTGCTGTAATTTCCTCTGATTTTAAAGGATAGGTGTGGACTGAAGCTTTATTCATTGAAATTTGTTATGTCATTGACTGTACTACTTTTACCTGTTTCAATAGTGAAGTTTGTGGGTACCTTCACTAAAAACCCTGAGGAGACTTCACTCCTCAACTAAGGATCACCTAGGGGTTTAAAAGGGTTGGTACATATGCTAAATGTATCTGTGCTCCTTACGAAAATGCCATTTAAATTCTTAGAATAGTTATTTTAAGTTTTCCTTTACTCAGGGACTAGCAAAGATTAGGTTTGGGGGTGTGTTATTCACTGAAAAGTACTACTTTTCACCTCTTAACCTAGCCTTTGATAGACCTTGAAGTAGACTAATAATCATTTGTTAAGTGTGTTTTGTAGTTAGCAATAATCTGTACAACTTAACACAAAATCCATCCTTATTGGCCCAAATAAGAGGAAGAAGACATGCAAAGATGACAGCTGAACCAAAACCTAATGAAACACCCTAGTAGTGCTCACCATGGTGACCAGGTGCTGATCATCATTGACCAAAATGCCTAGCAGATGAATGAAGTTGGCTGAGAATAGAGAAACTATAAAAGTAGCAAGTGCAATGCATCGGAGCATAGAAAGACAGATGTCACAGAGTTGAGAAGCTCCCTCGCAAAGCTAACGATCCAGTGGAAGATGCCCTCGCACAGATAGGACGCGCAGTTCAGAGGAGAGCTGTAAAGACATCGCAAAGATCTCGAAAAGATCTTACAGATTAAAAATCTCAAAATTTGTGGTCGCGGAGATCAAGCTTTAAAGCAGCCGTGCGAAGAACATAGCGAGTCCATGTGTGTACTGAACTAAAATTCACCTCGTGAAGTTCATGCGTGGCCCTGAAAGAGAGAGACGCCCAGAATTCTCCTCGCATAGATCTCACGCACTCCGAAGCCTTACCAATTACTACGTGAGCGTGGGATCATAATTGTGCGAGTACCTCGTGAGAGAGAGAGCTTTTGAAGCTCTACTACATGAGAAGTCTAGGCACTCCAGATCATCTCTACGACAGCATCGCAGTGTAAAGCAACTGCGCGATTAATTGAAGATTAACTGTGCGAGTGAGCACTTCCCACCAACCAAAAGCTACTTTGCAAAGGTCCTACAACTGCATAAATAAGTGAATGCATATGCCAACATCGCAAAGCATGGGCTCCCCACCTCTTAGTTTAACTCAAGGACCTTTTGGGAATTTTCCAAGGCTAGGGCACACATCTTGAGGCACAAATTTTGAGGCGCACGACTCAAGGCATTCAAGAGATGTAAAAGTGCCATGTTTATTGGAAAAATTAGGGTTAATCCCTTCAGAGCCAAGGCTGCATGGACAGAGTATACAAGCTACACTTAGAGTTTAGTTTTATCATCAACCCTTCTTTTCATCCTCTGTAGGCTGCGAGCTCCAGTAGGCTAGGGTTAGGATTTAATCACCTCTTTTTCCCTTGTTTCTTCTCACTTAGCCTAGCATTCGCTGGCTAATCCCCCTATAAGCAGCTAGGTTTAATTTTATTTTAGTTTGTAATAGGTTTTGTATACATTGGGATTGTCGATGAGCAGTTGTGTATAGGCTGCAGCCTGGAGACAGTTCATTGTAAGTTTTGTGTTTATCAATGGCTTGCTATTTTAATGTCTATTTGAATCTAAAGATCTTATGGTTTCTTTAGATGTCTATAAGATCCATGTATTTGGGACTAGCCCATTCAGTTTCTAGTAGATCTATTATTGATCATCTGATTTCTCTTGGTTTGATAGCCCCATGGAAAGCAATGCTGGATCTGTATTGAGATCGGGGGAGCTCGAAGGCCTGTGGACCATGATGGTTGCAGCAGTTTTCATCTTCTTTCTCAGACCTTTGTGGTATAGACAGACTAATGGGATACCCTGTGACCATTTGAGTGGACAGAGTATAGCCCTATGGCTGTATTCATTCACATGTTTGAGAAGGATTCTTCTCCCCTGCACATGAGCTTCTAGAGCCTTGTGAGGAGGTTTGTATAAGAGCTGCTCTCCTTTGTTTTACTTAGCTGACATCAGATGTTAGATCTAATCTCTCTATAGTAATTATAGCTTGAGACTGAGTCATTGTAGGCTGTTTATAGCAATAATCAGTTGAATCTAAAGCCCTATTCAACCTGTTGCATGGTCCTTTTTGCGTGCACTAGTGAGCCGTTGGCCTTAGCAAAGCACTTAGGATCTTATGGGTTGGAATACCTATGAATGTCAGCCAGATCTGTGCGCAGATCTAGAGATCTTGTAGCACTGGCATTACATAGTGCTGCAATAGTATTCATGGCTTGATCTAGTCCAGTGGCTAGGGAAATGATCAGTCCACTCCTCTGGATTAGTTTGGCAATTTCTGGTTTAACTAATGGGATTTGATAGACTCTATAGGATAGGATGTGACCATTGGAGTGGACAGCATGTAGCCTTTAGAGCACCCCAATTGGTATGGGTTAAGCTAGATATTTCTACCTTGTTGAGGCTTTTGATAGCGTCTTAGCGAGGAGCACTGCAGAGGCAGACTAAATCTAAGTTACATTAATGCTCTAAATCTGAATTTAACCTGCTTACTTCTCACCATTTGTATATTTTATTTTGGTACACACCATCACCACCTTCTTCTTGACCCCTCTTTAGGATAGGGCTGCATTTTATTTTTTTTGTTATTAGGATTAATTTAGTATAGTCGTGACACCCAAATTTTTTTCGTTAGGATTGTCAGATCTGGAGGCCTACTATTATAGCCCATTTTGGGTTCTAGATCAATTTTTTTGTGGGACAAACTCTTACTTATCAAAACTTGCTACAATAGGCCCTATATCTTGTAGGTCTAGGATTACTTTAGTTGTGCTGAATCCATTCTTTTATTTTACTTTCTTTTTAATTGGTTTCCACCACACAATAATACAAGCACACTACTGGGAATCCGACAACAGTATATCGGGTGGGCAGCTTTCTCGTTACCAAGCTTAAAACCCAGGGAAAAGTGAGTCTTAGCGGATCCGCATCGGCCTTGTAAACCCCCCTTAGGATCGGTGAGGAAAGAGACGGATAATATAAACAATCAGTCCCCGGAAGCGTAGCTTCAAAAAATACCAAGTTAGATGACTCATTTTGGGCTGAAACCTCTGCTGTCAAACTGTCTGAAAGCCCACTTTTTCCTAGCGCCACTAATACTCGCTCTAAGCCAAAAAGCCTCAGTTTTACTCTGGTGCTAGTAATACATGCGCTAGTGTAAAACTAGGTATTTTTGAACTGGCGCATCTAATAGTTGCGCCAGCACTGTGTTAGATAGTAGCAGCCCAAATCTGTGGCCTATTTCACATCTCGAACTCCCCGATTAGTATTTTTAATGCCTCTGTTTGGGCCCCGCAACTTTCAACACCCAATACGCCCTCACCGATTAAGAGAAGGTGACTTCTTTTTTACTTGTTTTAGGGGATCAAGTTGTTTACATTAGTTTCTGTGCCTTCAATAGATCAAGGAGTTTCCCTTTGATTCTTTTGAAGTGCTTTGGAGCCTTTACTGCAGGATCTATTTAAGGTACGAAAGCCACTCGAAGAGGGAACTCAAAAGGCCCTGGAATTCTTAATCTTTTCACTTATAAAAATTCAAAAAAATAAATAATAAAAAGTAAAAATCATAAAATTAGAGTTTTGTTGGTGCCGGGACAACGACATCATCGTACCCTCTACCATCCTGTAGGGGAGGGAGGAAGCTTTATGGGCCCCACTCGAGGAACCCATACCCTACCCGACACCAAGCCATGCTGTGGGCTGTGGATCCGGCATATACCTATCCCAACTCATCCCCACCACATTCCCCAACCCATTCTCATGTGGAAGAAGTTTTCACATCCTTCCCCCTCACTTAATCCCCATTCGCCGTTACCGGCCCCTTCGATGCTCCTATCTTTCCATCTACCACCTCCCAAAATATCCAAAATCCAACCCCCCATTCCCTATTATTTTTCCAAGCCATGCCCCAATCCATGGCCATTCCCACCCCATCTCACCTTCCATCCACACCATTCAAAACCTGGCCTCATCCTCCACTTTCACCAATATACCCTATTTTTCATCTGTCCGACGCGTATCCAATCCACCCACATCTATCCATGCCGCATTCGATTCCCCATACATCCCTCCATCTACCCATGCCATGCCCATTTTTACTGGGGCCACGACCAGCTTTCCTCTCTCATCCTCCACATTTATGCCCCATACATCCTCCCCATACATGCCTAATCCATCCCCATTCACCAATCCCCACCTCATTTCTCTAACCCACCCTATATCCCACAACTTACCCGGGTCATGCCCGATTTTATCGGGGCCATACCGAATTTTCCCTCCTCATCCACCCCATCCATGCCCCTCTAACCCTTAAATACCCCATCTCCATCGATCCCCCTTCTATGGCCATGATGGAGGAGATGGTCCAAGAAGCTACACTAGGTGGAAAGCTTTCCAACACATCCCCTCTCATCATTACCATGCATCCCTGGATCCATCCCATACCCTATCAAGCCTCTATGCCTCATTCCCCATGACCCCCATCAATCCCCATCATCCATACCATCCAAACCCCCATGGCCTTGACCTACCAAGGGCCCATGGCCCAGCCCACCAAGGGCCCATGGCCCAAACCCACCAATGGCCTAAGGCCCAAACCCACCAAAGACCCATGGCCTTGAACCATCAAGGGCCCATGACCCAGATCAATCAATGGCCCATGACTCAGACCCACCAAGGCCCACTGGGCCAGACTTATCATGACCAAGGCTTTATGGCCCAACCTTCCCAAGGACCCATGGGCTAGACCTTTATAGCCCAACCCTCCCAACGCTTCATGGCCAAAACCCAAACCCAGCAAGGCCCTAAACTTGGAGCCTCACACCCATACCCTTCACAATTCCTCCAAAATTTTTCTCACCCACAACCCTCATATCCAGCTTAAACCCATACCCTACACCAACCTCAATTCACCCATATCCCTACATCCCAAAGTCAGTTCCAAACTTTCCCCCAAAATATGACTTCCACTCATCCCATCACCCGGCAAACATTTCCTCACATTTAATGGACTCACCCAACCCCCATACAGACCATTCCCATCCAGTCCATGCAACACCAACAAGAGAATCCCACCCTCACTGCACCTTATGTAGACTAGTAGTATGAAGAGGATGAGATTAGGAACAGTGGTGCTTATGCCAGGGCATTGACCAGCATTAACCCTCCTCCTATAATTGCCCACCCCCTGGTAGCCCATAGTGAAGCCCAACCAACTGCTGAAAGAATGGCCCCCATGTCCGAAGAATTAGAGCAATTGAAAGAACAGCTAAATAAAATTTAGAAGCAGTTGTTGAAGATGGGTGGTGCTGAAATCCACGCTACGAACTTCTCAAATTTGTGTTTGTTCGCTGAGGTCCCCTTGCCTCCAAAATTTAAAATGTCAGCTTTTGACAGGATAACGACACCAGCAATCCCATAGCACACCTCAAGTCTTATTGTGGGGACATGTGCCAGTATGGGGGGAACGAAAGAGTATTAATAAAGGTCTTTTAGAAGAGCTTAACTGGCCCAACCTTGAGATGGTTCACGCCCTTAGAATCATCTATGATAAAGACTTGGAAGGACTTGACACATTTATTTCAAGAATAATATGTCTACCATATAGACATTGAACCGCACAAGTCAGACTTGGCCCGATTGAAGCAGAACCCTAACGAAACTTTCAGTGATTATTTAGGGCGTTGGAGAGCATTGGCAACTCAGATTAGAAATAAGATACCTGATGAAGAGCAAATAGAAATAATTTCAAAAAATACTTTGCCAGTACTAGCAGTAGCCCAGCTTTGCTGATCTGGTAAGAAACACCAATTGCTGTGAAGATGCTATCAGGGAAGGTCGCTTAAGCAAGAACGTGCGTAGTGGAGCCAGTGGAGTTAGGAGGTTCTAAGAGTAGAGAAACGAGAAGAGAGCAGGGACCGATGTCCAGTATTGCTAATACCAGGCCCAATAATAATATAACCCTGTTCCAATTTAAGGTAGCCCAGCTAGCTCCAATCAGAAACGAGCCGATATATAGAATAGGGAATGGACAAGGGATGCAGATGACCCCAGAGAAATGGAGAGCCCACTACAATCTAGTTTTTATGCCCTTGGGGCAATCTTTGAATGTACTTTTACCTTTGCTAATAGAAAAGGAACTAGTTACCACCCTCCAACTGTGACCTCCTCTTAATCCAATCCCAAAGAACTATGACCCCAACACTCACTGTAATTTTTATTAGGGTTTAGGTCACCCGACTGAACACTGCTTCCAATTGAAGCAAGCGATCAAGATTTAATTGATGCTGGGAAAATCATTCCACCTACACATTTTCAAGTAAACCAACATGCAAATAGACATCAAGTGTCATTACCCCCACACCCTACCGGAAGAGCAAGTCCAAGACCCACCATAGGATGATAGAGGAATGTGAAGAAGAGTTTGAATTTGACCCGGCAGACTATATCAGTAACTAGGAGAGTTATGTGACACCATTGCAAAGAAATTGTGAAGGAGTATTGAACCCTTAGATCTTAAAGCTTATTTCCCATCACCCACACCCTCGTCAATGCAAATTAATTCATATCAACCATACACTGCCACCCCCATCAATTACCCGATAGCCCATTAGGTCCCCCACCAACACCTATTAATTATCAGTGGCCCACTCCTACCCCATTACCCTGGTGCAACCACCAGCAAACTTCACCACCCCCACCTAGCCCAATTTTCCCACCCACCCATCAATCACCAAAGTTAAAAAAATCTTACCCACCCTTCCTGAGCCATCAGTACAAGTGCATCAAATACCAGCAGCTACGCCATTTCAAATCTCGGGACCAACTTACAATCCTCATCAAGTCCTGCTTAGCAAGGAATAGATAGATGCCAATGCCGACAGCAGCAGAAAAGGGGCAGTAGATTTTGTTAAAATGGGTAAAAGATTTTGAAGTAGTCAGAAGTACCAGCAGCAGCACAAACCCAACCAGAGGGAAAGAAGGATAGTGCCGTAAACCCTTTTGAAAAAATGAGCTGTGAACATATACTGGAGAATCAGTTGAGGAGAATGCCTGCTCATATTACTGTTTGGGATTAATTGATGGCATCCCCACTCCATTTTCAAGCCTTAATGGAGGCGTTAAAGAATGTGCATGTATCGCTTCAGGTGACCTCTGATGAGATCGAGCAGATAATTAGTCAAGTGATGGCTCCAAATGCTATTTCATTTTCGAATGCTGATTTATCGGATGAGGGAAGTAGTCACTCAAAATCCCTCAATATTGCTATGGAGTATGGAAATATGATAATCCCCTTGGTGTTAATTGATAATGGGTTTACTTTGAATATATGTTTGCTGAGAATCGCCATAAAGATTGGGGTAGATCCGTGCATGTTGAGACCAATAAGAACCAGTGCCAAAGGTTTTGAGAATACGAGAAGAGAGATAATTGGAGAAGCCTTGAGCTATTGATTGGGACAATGACCTTCTCCATATTATTTTAAGTAATGGACATCAAATCTTTATTCAATCTATTGTTAGGATGCCTATGGTTGCATGAAGTTGAAGCGATACCATCAACGCTGCATCAAAAGCTCAAGTTTACGTTCGGGCATAGATTATCACTATCATTGGTGAGGGGCACAGTGAGAAGGAAAAAGCCACCAACAATGTTGAGAAGCCAAAAGTGTTGAATATGCCGCACACAGCTGAGGATGTCGACCTCCACAATTTTGAGTATGAAGTATCAACGGTACTCCCGGAGCCCATCGAGGGCATCATTCCAAAAATTGAAGGTGGAATGGTAGTGGCAGTGGCCATGCTCCAAAAGTAGGGCTATCAAAGAGGAAAGGGGCTGAGACCCCGGTTATAAGGAAGAAGAGAGCCCGTCACAGCCAAGAGTGGCCAGAAAGTCTGATTGGGTTGGCTACAAGCCCACTGAGGAAGATGTTCAGGAGGCTAAGGAGAAAACTCGGGCCACGGCAGCTGCAAGAGACAAAGGGATACACTTAGAAGAGAAACCCCATCCCAAGCCTCACATCAGAGACTCATTCATAAGTGTCGAGATCATGAAAATCGATTGGAGCAGGGCCACCCCATTAACCCCACACAAGCCCGTAACACCTGTCCACCCCACCAATCCCCACATTACCTTTCCTAGCCTGGAAATAGATCTGGCCGCGTTACCCCTCTTTGAGGAACAACATTCCATACCTGAACAATCTCCCCCTATGGTAAATTACCAAAAAATAGTGTTGACATTTGAGGACATAATCTTAGATGAACCCGAGATCAACATGATGGAGGTTGACTCCGAAGAGCCATATCAGTCAACACCCCCATCCGAAAAGGTAAAGGAGCAGCCCCCCAGGTATGCAATTGGGCGTCTGTGCCCCAAACTCTGGAAGCAAGGAGTGGCCTAAACTGTGGCACCCATTTTCCAAAAATAAATAACCTATAAAAAGTGAGATAAACCCTTGGTAGGTAATACCTTGTATATACATAGACTCGCGCTGCCAAGGGTCCGTCTCCGAAGAAAATAAAAATTCCAAAAACATTGAAAAAATATATAAGCAAAAAATATTGTCAGTTAAAATTCTAAATAAAAACCCATAAGAAGATGCCTTAATCGAAATGTCCGTCCCAAGTAAAATTGACCCGTTTCCTATAGAAATATAAGAAGAGGTAGGAGTTACAAGTCTGGACGAGGATGTCCCTTTTGAGGAGCTCCCCAATGAGCTCCTTGACCAGTTTGCCAACTTTGAGCATGACACTACCCCCATTGTTGACAAAACTAAAGACATCAATCTAGGGACTGAGGAGATTCCCCAAATTACCAAGATCGGAATGTCATTGTCTCCCAAAGAAAGAAAAAGTATGATCGATTTCCTTCGGTCATACCAAGACATTTTTGCCTAGTCGTATGAGGGCATACCTCGTCTAGACACCGGATTTGGTCGAGCATGAGTTGCCACTCTCCCTTGATATGAAGCCAGTCAAGCAGAACCTGAGTAGTCTCCGACCCAAGTGGATGCTGAAAGTCAAGGACGAAGTCATTAAATAGTATGACGCAGGGTTTCTCATGGTATCCAAGTACCCGCAATGGCTAGCCAATATTGTGCCTATGCCGAAGAAGGATGGAAAAGTCCGCATGTGCATCGATTTTTGAAACCGGAATAAGACGAGCCCGAAAGATGATTTCCCATTTCTGCACATCGTCATCTTGGTCGATAACACTGCTAAGCATGGGATGTTTTCTTTCATGGATGGATTCTCCGGATACAACCAGATAAAGATGGCAGAGACCGACCGATAAAAGAAGGCGTTCATCACTCCTTGGGGAACCTTTTGCGTAGAGTCATGCCATTTGGGCTGAAGAATGCCGGTGCAACGTAGCAAAGAGCAATGACGGTGCTATTCCATGATATGATGCACCAAGGGATTGAGGTGTATGTCGATGATATGATAGCCAAGTCACCGGAGCAAAGCGATCATCTGATAAACCTCTAGAAGTTGTTTAAGAGGCTGAGAAAGTATAGGTTACATTTGAATCCATAGAAGTGCACATTTGGCACTATGTCTAAAAAATTGTTAGGATTCATCAACAGCAAGAGAGGTATCGAAGTTGACCCAATCAAAGTTAAAGCTATCACAAAAATGTCATCACCGTCTACTGAGAAAGAGGTCAGAGGGTTCTTGGGCAGGATGCAGTATATCAGTCGATTCATTGCATAGCTGACCCCAATCCGCACGCCGATCTTCAAGCCCCTTCCAAAGAACTCGCCCGTTGAGTGGAACGACAATTGTCAGGCAGCATTCGATAAAATCAAAAGCTACCTCCTCAATCTACCTGTGTTGGTACCACCCGAGCTGGGGAGACCACTGTTGATGTATCTCTCTGCGACAGAAGTTTCGAAGGGATGTGTCTTAGGGCAGCATGATGTTGAATTGCTTACCTTACAACTATTAAAGGATTAAAACAGCAAATTAAAAGGTCAAAGTGCAGAGATATGGGATCAAGGTAAGCAATCAGTCCTGTAAGAACCAGGGTTATTGTAGCAAGCTTTAAAGGGTAAGTCAGGGTATATCCATAGAGAAATGTGCCTTAAAATAGGGTAAATCTCTAGATCTCTAATAGATCTGGCACTCTAGTATATCTTAGTTTAAAACAAAGACAAAACAGGAAAGAGGAAAGGTTTTTTTAAGAGTTGTCACATTATAAAACTACAAAAAATTGAAGATAACAGCAAATGATCCAAAATTGATCAAAACAAAGATTTAAAGGAATGTAGAAAAGGATTAAAATCAAAAGGTGGAGAGTAGCAACTAGCGATTTTGGTCTTTACTAAAAATCAATTGGTTCAATGGCAGTGCACAGAATTGATTTGAAATAATCCTTCATCTGGCTACAAGCTCAGATGCAAGCTACAAGAATCTAATCTAGACAAGAGAATTGGAGTAATCCTAAGGCTGTGATCTATCCACTTGAATGGTCACAAGTCATCCTAGAGATTCCTCTCCTTTAAGGATCTTAATTAGAATAAGTAAACTATTGCAGATGCTATAGATGCAAGGCTACAAGCTCAAGCATCCACAGGGAGATTCAATCCAGGGAAATCAAATGCAAACAAGAGATCTTTAGATCAAAATCAACTTTATAGACAATAATTACTGAATCAATACAACTTACAATCCAATTGTGCTCAGATTTGTAATCTATGAAACATAGAATCCATTTATAAAGCCTTGACCCTCTCAATTTATAGCTCTCAACCTCACCCTAGCTACTGAAGGGGTTTAGCCAACCATTGTTGGTTAAGGAGAGAATGGGGGAAGAGGAAAGAGGGAAGGAATTTTGGAGGGAAATGGAAATTCTAATTTGACTCTAGTTCTCTCAATTTCTCGATGGTTCTTCTCTAAATTCCTCAGGCTTTTATAATCTTCCCCTCTGTTCTTAAATCTATTTCAGCCAATCAGAGCTCAAGGGAATATTTCAATTATTCCCAACTGTTGATGTGGCTGATTTTTCTTCTAGAAGCTCTCCCCCAATTGGTCTAAAACTGGTAAGTACATATGATAAAGTTAGGGAGTTCCCATTTGCGCCCAATTGTGTTCTAAAAATAGCCCCAAAGGTCATTAACATGCCTTGGAACTCATGCACAGAACTCTGAAGCAAGCAACTTAAGTGGATGGAACTGACAAGTTCCCCAATCGAGTGTCTAGCAGTTCAGGGAACCTCTCAACAGGTTCTGAGTCCACTTAATGTGTATTTCGATAGGTTAAGAGTGGCCTTCGACTAGTTCACTGACTTCTCGACAGGTTCAGATAAGTTCTCGACAGGATTGATGTGAATTCTCTCCTTCTGTCTGGGCTCGTTATATCCCCTTGACAGGTTATAGAAAATCCTGTCGACTTGTTATTCAGTCTTTAGGCATCCTCTCGACAGCTTGCAAGTTATGCTCGACAGGTTGCTTCAACTTCTCGAGAATGAGTGCAACTTCAGGTAATTCCTCGACAGGATGACTTGCACTGCTTGATAGGTTCAGGGAACCTCTCGACATGTATCTAGAACCTCACAATCTCCCCTGCACCTCCAGGTAACCTCTGGATAGGATGCACTATACAACTCGACAGGTGCTGTGAACCTCTCGAACTCTTCACTCTTTCAACTCAATACCTCTCGACAGGTTATAAACCAACTTCAGAACCTCTCAATAGGTTGGTGGAACCTCTCGATAGCTTGACTTTTCTCTCTAGAACCTCTTGGCATGTTGAGTTAACCTCTCGAGATGTTCTGCTTTATGCTTCCACAGCTGGCACACATGTTGGGGTGTTGTCCTTCCTCTGCCAAGTCATTTAGCAGCCTTTGGAGGGGTTCAACCGTCCTTCCTTGCAACTGCTCTTGGTCCCAAGCATACCCAGTTGGGTCCATGACATTCTCATGGACTTCTAAGGCTCTGTGGATTACTTGATTGGTTGGCCTTTGGGCTGCCTGAGAACATGTTCGGCAATATATACCTACTTTGGCATTTTTAGATGGATGTCTGTACTAAGACTACAACTTATTGCTTATCTACAAAATGCACTTAAAGCACCTTATTAGTCATCTCAAAGGTCTATCAAAGGTCAGGTTTGGAGGTGATGAAAAATGATATTTTTCACTGCTTAACACACCCCCAAACCTAAGCTTTGCTAGTCCCTGAGAAAAGGAGAAATTAAAATTAATAATTGAAAATAGAAAAATGCCACTTCCGTAGGGAGCACATATGTATTTAGCATATGCATCAAGCCTTTTAAACCCCTAGGTGATCCCTAGCGGAGGAGTGAAGTCTCCTGAGGGTTTTCAGTGAAGGTACCCACAAACTTCTCCAATGAATCAATTAATATTAATGCATCATGGTAAAACAAAATTCAAGCAAAATAAAATTCATTCCACACCTTGTTCATTCAATTTTCTAAATGATTCTCACCAGAAAAGCAGAAGTTTAAAACTGAAATTCAGCTATAATTCCTTCACAATCAATCAGCTCATGTCAAGGCATTTTGTATGAAAATCAATGCAAAGCTCACTGTCAATTTGATAATTCTGTATTGATAATGCCCCCAACAAACCTAATTTCAGACCCAAAGCTCACCAACACTGTCACTCATAATAGAATAGAACGGTATATCATTTCATACAGCTCAAGAGTAGTTACAACCCTCAAATAGGACTGCAAGCATGAGCATAGGCATTGCTCTAATTTCTGAAACCCTCTAACTCTTCTAACCATAGATTG
This sequence comes from Chloranthus sessilifolius, assembly GCA_021018995.1. Taxonomy (NCBI): domain Eukaryota; kingdom Viridiplantae; phylum Streptophyta; class Magnoliopsida; order Chloranthales; family Chloranthaceae; genus Chloranthus; species Chloranthus sessilifolius. Next base: position 51,034,171 of record CM037596.1, read on the forward strand.
CACAAATCCTTATCTCCACATGACAACTCAATCAATTTCCTATCAGTAGGGTCTTTTTATTAGGTTGGAATGTGGCTTATGGGTGAGGTTTATAAAGAATAAAAGGGTATGGATACCTGAGCTTAGGTTTAGGCATCTAGGAACCCATCTCAGATCATTTTTTCTTTTCTCTTTCTTTTTAGCAGTAAGTAATTTTCTTTTTCTTTCCTTCTCTCCATAGTCCAACACTTGCTGGCTATGCCTTTGTATGTGCTTTTGAATTAGATCAATGGAAGTTCTGTAATAGGATCTGTACTTTGTGGGATTGGTGTTTATGTGTGAGATGCTCTGTGCAAGGCTGCTGCCTTGTGATCCGCCATTGCTTTGGTTGTGTTTCAAACCAATGTAGGATTGATTCTAAGGGCCATTCAGATCCAAGTGACCTGTCTGTCTGGGCAATCATGGTCCTACAGCCTTAGCCCCACCACAAGACCCACTAGATTTGAAATCCCCATGGGAGCTTGAGCTGGTAGCCTTGTGAGCATGGTGGTAGCAGTGATAATCTTGTTTTGTTTTGGGCTCCGTGAGGAGGATAACCTCTGGGATAGTCTGTGACCATTTAAGTGGACAGATTATAGCCTTAGGGTGATTCTAATCCACCGATCGAAGATGGATCCTTCTTCTTTACACCCGAGCTTGTAGAAGCCTGGTGAGAGATTGTACAGAGGCAAACTCCCCCATATTTGTATAGATCCGCCATCAAATGTTGGATCTGATCTGGTTATAGAGATTGTAGGCTGGTGACTGGACCATTGTAGCCTCACTCAAGCAATGGACAGCTAGATCGAAGGTTGTACTCAATCTCTTGCTGGTTCTATGTGTCTGGGCTATCATGGTCCTACAGCCTTAGCCCCATATATAGAACTTTAGAAGTTGAGGTTCCCTATGGATTCTTGAGCTGGTAGTCTGGATGAAATAGTGCCTCCAATGATTTACTTGTTATGTTTTGACCCATCCTTGGATAGTGGCTCCCCTATGGGATAATCTGTGACCATTCAAGTGGACAGGTTATAGCCTTAAGGGTGCAATCATGGCAGAGTGATGGGTTGGATCCTTTCTCCTCAGAGGTGATAATGTAGCCTCTGGACAAGATTTCTATAACATCAGATCTAAATCTGAGTTACAAAACTTTTCTGACCTTGGCTCAATAACGTACTTCTCACCCTTTTTATACTCATTTTCCACACTCCATGCATCCTCTCAACACTTTCTGTAGTTTAGATATTAAAATACTTAGAATAAGTGACCTTAAACTCCCCTCCTTCTAGGACTGCCAGATCTGTAGACAGATTTGGAGGGACTACTAGAGATGGCTCCTTTGGAGCTCTAGATCACCTTTCCCTGTGGGACAAACTCTTACTTATCAAAACTTGCTACAAAGGACCCTGTATCTTGCAGGTCTAGGACTTCTGAGTTGTGCTGGATTGACCCCCTATTTTACTCTGTCTTTGATTTTTAAATAACTTTCACCACCAACCAATAATGAAAGCACACCAGAAGTATTCAACAAGTTTTTGGCGCCGTTGCCGAGGAGACATGATCTATTAGTAGACCCTTAGTTTTTGTATTCTTAGTACTCTTTGCACATGTGAATAATTGATATTGCTGACATAATTTTGAACCTTTCTTGCAGATCTAGACAACAGCAGTGAAGGATAGTTGGACTGCAATTGGAGCTTAGCTACCTCTATTTGCAAACTCTCTGACTTTTAAAACTCTGTCTATCTTTCTTAAAAAAAAAATTTCTAGCAGTATCTAGGATAGTTTAAATGTATTCTTTGAATAGCTGTAAACTAGTTAGACAAATTTGTTAGTGTATAATTATTCTGTTGCAATGTGCCTGCAAGAAGCTTTTCTTGCTGTTGGTGTGCTTGTATGCTAGGGAGGAGATCCCTCAGCCCTGCTTTAGAGCCTCTTAAGTCTGAGTTAGAAAGGAGAAGGAGACTTAGAAGAGACAGGCACACCACAGGAGAGCCCCCAAGAGAATCTGTGACAGCAATTATGGGTGACGAACAACCCAGAACCCTCAAGGAGTTGAATGCTTCGGATGACTATAACTCCCCTTTTAGCATTCAATTCCCTGATGTTGAGGGGAACTATGAGATAAAAACTTCAATCATCCAGATGCTGCCAGCTTTCCATGGGCTTAGCAAAGAGGACCCTTACAAGCATATTGACCAGTTCTTAGCCTTGTGCACCACTTTTAATATCACTGGTTTGGGACCTAAGGCTACTAGGCTCAGACTCTTTCCCTTCTCTCTGAAGGATAGGGCCAGTACCTGGCTGACCACTCTTCCCAACAATAGCATTGCTTCATAGAAAGACCTGTAGACCAGATTCCTAACCAAGTTCTTCCCTGAGACCAAAACTAGCCAGTTGAGGAAAGAGATTCTTGCGTTTGCTCAATCCCCAACTGAGGATTTTAACTAGTCCTGGGATAGGTTTAAAGAGATGCTCAAACAATGACCCCGCCACAAGATCCCTGAGTGGCAGCTTGTACAAAGCTTCTACAATGAGATTGATGACAAAAATAGAGATATGGTCGATGCCTCTTATGGTGGATCCTACATGCACAAGACTGCTGAGGAGGCATGGGAATTGTTTGAGGTGATTAGTGAGAATGCTTTTCAAAAGCCATCCCTGGCAAGAACTAGTCAGGAATCTGAGTCAAAGGTGGGGCCTGCTGCTGGATCAAAAGGAAAAATTTATGAGGTGTCTGGGAACAATGACCTGCAGCTGCAGATGGCAAACCTCTCTATGAAGTTTGATAAATTATTGACTGTGATGCAACCCAGAAGGGCTGCTCATGTGGCGGAGGCATGTCTGATATGCCAGTCCCCACAGCACACAGTGGAGGAATGTCCATCTGCAGGACAATTTCCTGAATTGATGTTGGAACATGCTGCTGCTGCTCAATCTTATGGCCAGCACCAAAATGCTGGTTACCAATGGAGAGACCACCCAAATCTGAGGTGGAAGCAAGACAACTACATGCAGCCCCAGCAGATGTTGGCCTTACCACAAAGGCCACAGCAGCAGTTCAATCAAGGGAATGCCCCTAGGTCTACCTTCCAACACCATCAGCAGCAAAATCAGTTGGTCTTACCCCCTTCTCAACCTAGAAATACTTCTTTCGAGGACCAGGTCTTGACATCACTGCAAAACCTGAGTTCCTTGACTCAGATTGTGAACTCTCATGGTCAGAGCATCAAGAAGATGGAAGAATAAATTGGACAACTAGCGAACACCTTAGCCAAAAGAGAAGAGGGAAGGTTGCCTAGTCAACCAGTGGTCAATCCCAAGGGCCAATTTTTGATCGGTGAAGGATCCTCCAACCCTGAGGGGGATCTTTCATTAAATTAATTATTAAGAACTATGCACCATTGTATGATATGCATTCTACAATTGATAGGAATCATTAGCAATTTTGTTGGAATCTGAGTTTAGTGCTTTAATGCCTACTTTTATACCAGCTCCCTTTGTTTGATAATTTCAAGTGATTGAATGATAATGTAGTATTTGAATGCTTTTCATGATGTATGAATTTAATGCTTGGAAAATATGGGAATTTGTAAATGCTTTATAATGCTTGGGGGTGTCCCTGGAAGAGAGTTTGTGACAGAATCCACCCATAAAGTCAGGGTCAAACAGCTGACTCATGGGTGAGTGAATTCTAACTCGGTTAAGCCATCGTGGGGTTCTGAATAATGGGTTTGGTCCCCTCTCGCGCAGTTTAAAGGAACATCTAATCTCGCTACCCATTCATTCCCAGCTTGCGAGCGGACATTTTCAAAGCGCGCCGAGCCTCGCGATATTTAAATCCCACCCCGCACTGCTTTCTCTTTCCTCTCCTACCAGTGAAACCCTAGCTCCCACTCCTCTCAACCTCTCTCCTCCAGCATCCTATCTACAGTTCATTGTTCACTTTGAAATTCTGGATTTTGTTCTTAAAGCTTCCATCAATAGTTGCCCCCTGCTAAGAACTCTTGTGATCCACCATGCATCTAATTGAATAGAACCCTAACTTTTAGGGTTAGACTCAGCTCCTGGTTTTTCCTTTCAAAATTTCAACTGCACTCACCAAGGAGAGTTGTGATGGCTCCTAAAAGCGCACCTGTGAAGAGAGCCAGGGACAAGGCCACTGTGGAGCCCACCCCTAAGAAAGCCAAGCCCTCTACGGCTCAGCACAAAGGGAAGGAGGTGGTTCCTGAGGTGGCTGCACCAAAACCTGATTATTCTACACCCTCTGAGCTCCTCATTTCCATTCCCTTAGAGCCTGATGCCATTTTTGATATCTCTTTCTTTGAATCAGAGCCGTTGTCAGCACCTGCCATCGAGTTCTTGCGCAAGGCTGGTTTGTTCCCCTTGATGCAAATGATTCCTGCACTAGCCTATCCTAGATTAGTGTAACTCTTTTACCAACACCTTAGGGTCAGACCAGACACACAGGGGCAGCCAGGCCTCCTCGTGTTAGTTGATAATTTTGAGATGTTGCTTAGCCCAGATTTAATTGCTGAAGTCTTGGGCATCCCGGCCATTTTGATCCCAACTGCGGATATGGTGCCCCTGTGAGTGCCTCTCTCGATACCATTGCCCAAGCCATTACCAGAGGCTTGAAGGCCACAAGGGACTCCATCAGAAGAAGGGATTTGGATCCCAAGCTGCTATTCATCGATCAAGTGCTAAGGAAGAATATCTACTGCTCCGGCTATCAGCAAGAAAGGAGGACACCAATTCCTGATGCTCTCTACTCTTTCTCTCTGGGCCACGGATTTAATGCTGCATGATTGATTTTTGAAGCCATGAAAGACATGATGGGGAAGCTTGGGCTGCAAAAGAAGGTCCACACTCTCCCCTATGGACTACTCATCACCAGATTACTTCTAAGGGGAGGGTACGAGATACCAGTGGGGGAGTTATCTGCTGACCTCACTCCCACCACTTTTGCCAAAAGTTAATGGGGGATCAGCAGAAGTCTAATGGATCCCCAGAAGAAGAAGAAGAAGGCTGAAGCTCAGAATGTCTCCGAGTAGGGAGAGGGAGCTGTTGTGGCAAAGGCCACCCCTGCCCCCAAAAAGAAGGCTAAAACCCCTGCCCCAAAGAAGGTGGCACGAGCTTCTGTCACCTCTGCTTCTACAGCAATCCCTCCATCCACCACACTTGCCTCTCCACTACCTTCTTCACCCATTCCATCTCTCCCTTTCCCTCTTTTATCTCCTTTTTCCATTCCACCTCCCACTATTATCCGTACCTGGGAAGAAAGTGTTGAACCCCAGGACAACACTCCACCTTCACCGACCATACCTGCCCACACAGCCTCTCCCCATATCATCCGATCCACACGCTAACAGCCTCCTTGATAACCTACCTTAAAAAGAAAACCTCTCACACTACCCCGCCTCATCTTTACCCACTTCCACCTCCCTGCCCCTTCCCACAGACACACCCTTTATTGACCAACCCTTAGTCCCACCTCTCCATGACCTAGACTTTAACCTAGCCACCACTTCAGGGTATCAAGCCTTCATGGCCACCTTGCTTGATACCTTGCCCACCCAAGACATCCCTCTCCTTGAGTCTCCTCTCCCTTCACCACATCATTCGCCAGACCCTTCACCCTCCCCCCCTACCACCTTCCCTCATTCCCCCACCTCCCCTTTCTTACCTGTTCCTTCTTATCCTCATACTCCACCTCAACCAACCTCAGATACCCTTACTCATATCCTTTCCCTCATACATGACCTCTAAACCCAACTATCCAACACCACACAGACCCAAGCCCAAATACAAACTGACATAACCACCATACAATCCACCCTTCACACATTGACAAACCCACCAATCCCAACACAAACTCATACCACCCCATTGACCCAACCCCCTTCCACCTCTGACTCCCCAGTTCCAACAGACCCCACCCACATTGACTTACCTCCATCCTTCCTCCTCCATGATACCATACCCGACCCGACCACTCCTTTCCCTCTCTACCTATCCTTCCCCCTCTAATAATACCTCCCCGTCAATTTACCAACACTTCTACCCAAACTGACCCCCTTCCATTCCCATCCACCTTTCCCATTCCACCCCCCCTATTTGCCCCCCCACCCCTTCCATTTCAACCCTTCACCATCCACTTCTTCCCTTACCCTGAACCATCCCCATCCGCTGCCCTCCCTTCATTTCACTTTCCACCCATACCTTCCATTCCCCCTCTTCTACCACCCCCTCCTCAATTCACTGACCATTCAACCCAGACCACCCCAACCATTTCTACTACCCCCACTTTTCTCCCCCAGGATCCATCACCATCTCCTCCTTCCACTCCATTTCTACCAATCTTGCCCAGACACTCCTACTACACCCCTCCCTACTTCACCCTCCTCCATGCCATGAGGGACAATCCCTATATCAAGAGGGATGTTCTCAATGGCATGGCCCAACTCCGCCAAGCCATCAAATACCCCTTGCTGCAGAAACTTAGTGACTTGAAGCTTGCTCACCACGAGCAGCTGAGAGATATTTCGAAAGGGTGGGAGGCAATTTTGGAGACATCAAATGCGAACAAGGTTGTAGCAACGTATTACAGAATGACTACTGAGATTGAAAAGGCCAATGCAGAGAGGGTGAAAAAGCAGAACAGGCTATTAGAGAAAAAATTGAACAATGCTCAGGAGATCACCCGACTCAGTAAGGAGCTTGCAGATACCAATCTCCTATGGGCTAACAAGAAAATTGAAATCTTGGAACAGAGAGTTGCTTTCCTACTGTCCCAAACTATGCAGGCCACCCCCATTGCCACCGCTCCCCCTGAGGCCCCTTCTTCTTCCACAGAACCAGGCCCATCTTCTTCCACTGCCCCTACCCTAACCCCTACACATTCTGTTCCCCCAACTCCCACAGCCCCCACTCCGGTAGCTCCTCCTATTCCTCCTCAAATGGCTACTACAGTTCCTTCTACAGTACCTACATAGCCTGTTGCTCCTGCTGCAATCCCTACTGTAGTTCCTACTCCTCCCTCAGTGCCCCCCCTATTCCCTCTCTTGCTCTCAAAAGAAAGCGCACCCCTTCTAAGAAAAAGCCCACTTCTAAAAGAGCCACTGCAGCCCAAAAAGGTAAAAGGCCGGCCCCTCCATCACCACCTCCAAAGGTCACCAGAGCTTCTGCTCAGGATGATCCCCATGGGCGCCTACTTTCCAAAGAAGAACGCAGACAGGCTGCTGCTGCCCTTGGATTGGACCCTACTGAGCTCTTTCCTTCTGACTCCGACTCTGATGCTGCACCACCTACGGATCCCAGTGCCCAACCTACTGTTCTATTCCTTCATCTGGCCCTGCTGCATAATCCTATCCTCAGCGAAGGAAAGTTGCTGCAAAGAGGACTACTCCCCCAAGTCACTCTTTGAAAATTGGAAAAGAAACATCTGCCCAGTTTGAGGAGGCACCACCACTAAGCCAGCCCGTGAAAGGGAAGAGCCCTGCCATTCCTACAGTCAAATTACCAGATCCATCTCTTGTGGCTCCCCCTAAACTAGAAAAAGGGAAAAGTCCTCTCCTGTCTCAGGAGCAAGCCCAAGCTAAATCCCCTGCTGTTCTCCCCGAGCCAAAGACAAGCCCAATCATCTCTTATTCCCCCTCTGCCTCAGCAAGGGCAAGCCTCCAAAGGTAAGGGCCCCAAAGGAAAATCTCCCACCAAACCCCCTGAGCCAACCACTGCTAAATCTTCGGAGATCCCTCCTGAACCCAAGAAGAGAAAAATGAGGGCCCGGGCTCCAACCATACCCAAAACACCCGAGCAAAGAAAGGCAGAGAGGGAACGAAAGAAGAAAGAAGAAGAGGCTCTCCTGCAAGAGCATGCAAGGAAGATGGGATGGGATAAGTTTTAAGACAGATTCTAACTAGATTGTACCTACGAATTTCTCTATTTCTTTTACAACTGTTCTCTTGTATTTTGTACATTTCTAATTTTTCATAGAATTTTCCCCTGTCTTTACTATCTTGCTTTGCCTGTGTGTGTTTTGTTCCCTGTTCTTTCCTTTTCTTTTAGCCTCATTAGCTCTGCTACACAGCCACCTTTGAACCAGTGAGGACACTGCTCCTCATAGGTTTGGGGGTATGGCAGGCAGACCCTGCCAATAGAATAGTTAGCATAAGTGCAGCAAACTCATCTGAGCAATATGGAAATGGACCTCTGTTAACTTAAGAATAATGAAATTAAGAAGTTTAAAATTTATGCAAACCTCGGACATTATAAACTTCTAATATTCCCCATTTCCATGATAATATCACCAAGGAAACCTACTTGTATCAGCACTTAGTGAATCATTAGAGAGAGAAAAAGGTGAGGACATACTTGAAAGTTCAAAGGATGACAATAACCAGTGAGAATTGGGCCTACAAAATTTTTCTATTCTTTGAGGAGTAACTAAGGCATTTCTTTTAGAGTCACTGTGCTCACTAGAAGTTAGGTAACTCCAAGTTGAAACAACTGACAGTACTCATGAGACCTAGGAAAGGATCAAGGCCTTCTCTTGGACAGTTTGAGCCTAAAAAGACCAATCCTAAAGCAACTGCCCTTGTCCATACCCCCTTTGAGCTTTAAATCCTAAATTTCTTCAAAATACACCTGAGTACTTGAACCTGAACCTATGAACCTGATTCCACCAACCCTCACTCTGAGAATTCAGAAGGTAAAGGAGAAAGAGTTGAAGATGGACTAGCTATGGTCAACATTAGGTGAATGGAGAAGAAGGATCTCAAAAATCTGGCAGTATGGTAACTGAGAACATGGTGGCATTTCTGAAAAGCAAAAACAAAATAAAAAGAAGGAAACTCCAGTAAAAAGAAACAAAAATAATAATGAAGAGGAATAAGAGAGAAGTCAAGAGGAACTTTCATTGGAAAATCAAAATCAAGAAGAGAAACTGATCACTTCAAATCGGAAAATCTCAAAGAAGATGAAGGGAGCTTAATTATGGAAGGTGAAGTCATGAACCACCTCTGTGACCTACTAATTTCTCAAATTGGAACCCCTTTTCCACCTTCCATTCTTTTAAACCCTACTCCATAAGCCACATTACAGCCCAGTTAAAAGCCCTTGTGATCCAAAGTTGAGTGAGCTGTCATGTGAAGATAAGGAATTATCCAATCTATGGTGAGGAACTGACATGATGTCAGCACTTAAGAACTCTGCCAATGCTCATGCTTACAAACCCAGTTGGGGGATGTAACTGCTCTTGAGCTTGTGAGAAACTGAACCCCTCAACAAACCTTTATGAGAGTATACCCTGCAAAGTTTTCTTTTGGGTCTGAACTTGAATGCATTATGTATGACCTTAACCTAATTTTTTGACATAAGGATAAGCTCAGTGTTGACACACACTTGTGCAGTTTTCTGTGATTGCAAACTATTTGGAAATGTTGTGCAATCATGAGAGTTTATGCTGTTTAAGTTACTGTGCAACCAATGAATTAAATTTCTTTTATGTGTACTGATTCAAGAGTAGACTAAATCTGATTCCTTAACTGCTCATTGGATGACATTGCACTTTTGTTAACTATTTCATTTGAGAAGTTTGTGGGTGTCTTCACTGAAAACCCTCAGGAGACTTCACTCCTCCTGTAGGGATCACCTAGGGGTTTAAAAGGCTTGGTACATATGTTAAATGTATCTGTGCTCCCTACGAAAGTGGCATTTAATTTTTAGAGTAGATTTAATGTAGCTTTGCTAAGGGACTAGCAAAGATTAGGTTTGGGGGTGTGTTAAGACCTGAAAAGTACCACTTTTCACCCCTTAACTTAACCTTTGATTAGACCCTTAGCCACCTAATAAGTTCTTGTTAAGTGTTTTGTGTAGGTAATAATCAGCAGTGAAATAAGGCCAGAAATCCTGTTAAGGAGCCTGCTTTGGCACTAGATATCCCTTAGAAGAATGAACTCTGAATACTTTTTGGTGGTGAAAGTTATTTAAAAATCAAAGACAGAGTAAAACAGGGGGTGAATCCAGCACAACTCAGAAGTCCTAGACATGCAAGATACAAGGTCCTTTGTAGCATGTTTTGATAAGTAAGAGTTTGTCCCATAGGGAAAGGTGATCTAGAGCTCCAAGGGAGCCATCTCTAGTAGTCCCTCCAGATCTGTCTACAAATCTGGCAGTCCTAGAAGGAGGGGAGTTTAAGGTCACTTATTCTAAGTATTTTAATATCTAAACTACAGAAAGTGTTGAGAGGATGGATGGAGTGTGGAAAATGAGTATAAAAAGGGTGAGAAGTACGTTATTGAGCAAAGGTTAGAGAAGTTTTGTAACTCAGATTTAGATCTGATGTTATAGAAATCCTGTCCAGAGGCTACATTATCACCTCTGAGGAGAAAGGATCCAACCCATCACTCTGCCATGATTCCACCTTTAAGGCTATAACCTGTCCACTTGAATGGTCATAGATTATCCCATAGGGGAGCCACTATCCAGGGACGGGTCAAAACATAACAAGTAAATCATTGCAGACACTATTTCATCCAAGCTACCAGCTCAAGAATCCATAGGGAACCTCAACCTCTAAAGTTCTATATGTCGGGCTAAGGCTGTAGGACCATGATAGCCCAGACACATAGAACCAGCAAGAGATTGAGTATAACCTTCGATCTAGCTGTCCATTGCTTGAGTGAGGCTATAATGGTCCAGTCACCAGCCTACAATCTCTATAACCAGATCAGATCCAACATCTGATGGCGGATCTATACAAATATGGGGGAGTCTGCCTCTGTACAATCTCTCACTAGGCTTCTACAAGCTCAGGGGTAAAGAAGAAGGATCCATCTTGGATCGGTGGATCAGAATCACCCTAAGGCTATAATCTGTCCACTTAAATGGTCACAGACTATCCCAGAGGTTATCCTCCTCAAGGAGCCCAAAACAAAACAAGATTATCGCTGCTACCACCATGCTCACAAGGCTACCAGCTCAAGCTCCCATGGGGATTTCAGATCTAGTGGGTCCTGTGGTGGGGCTAAGGCTGTAGGACCATGATAGCCCAGACACACAGGTCACTTGGATCTGAATGGCCCTTAGAATTAGTCCTCCATTGCATTGAAACAATGGCAAAGCAATGGCGGATCACAAGGCAGTAGCCTTGCACAGAGCATCTCACACATAAACACCAATCCCACAAAGTACAGATCCTATTACAGAACTTCCATTGATCTAATTCAAAAACACATACAAAGGCAGAGCGAGCAAGTACTGGACTATGGAGAGAAGGAAAGAAAAAGAAAATTACTTACTGCTAAAAAGAAAGAGAAAAGAAAAAACAATCTGAGATGGGTTCCCAGATGCCTAAACCTAAGCTCAGGTATGGGTTTATATAACAGTGGGGTGGCGGCGCATTAGGGTTAGGAAACCTCAGGGTGCGTGCACAGAGATTTGAGCATGGGAGTGCATGCCCTAATCGTTAGAAATACCCAGAAGGTCCTCTGCTGAAGAGATGAAAGTTTAGGGTCAGAGCTTCGCTAGGTAGCTGTAGTTTCCTAGACTTGCCGCGTGGTAGCTCTTTGCTCTTCGCTAGGATGAATTGACACTGAAGCTTCAACCGTCGCGAGGTTGCCTTGGTTTACGCTTCAGGCAGTCGCGCGATAGAGAGTTGCGCTCTCGCTGGATTGGGCTTCATGAGGTTGAATAGAAAACACATTCTTAAGTGTCGCGGGGTTGAAATTCAAGCAGTCGCGAGGTCGGTCAGTCTTCGCTGGGTTGATCTTCACGAGAGTGAATTTCAGCAGCGCGAGCACTTCTCTTTACTAGAGTTCGTGAGTTACCTCGCGAGGCTCTAATGAGTTCTGAACTGCACGAGGTTCTATGTCTCACTTGATCTTCGTGAGATTGGCTTTGCCTTTGCCAGGATGTTCACTTTCTTGAATGGTGCGAGAACTGCGTGAGGCGTTCCTCTTTTGATAATTGCATCCCGCGGCGACTCCACGACAGCTGCGCGAGGAATCTTCTGAAGCTCTCTCTCCTCAGCTGTTCTGAGTGAATTGCGTGAGATTAAGAGAGGTCTTCTTTGAACTACGCGACACTGTGCGATGTGTTCAACTCTTGAGCTTCGCGAGAGCTACGCGAGTTTGAGTTTCTGAAGCTCTTCAGTCACTCATCTGCGCAAGAGGTTGCTGTAAAGTCTTGGGAAGCTCAGTTGAACTGGGCAAGGCATATTTCTCCTGAATCCTCTAAAGCTTGGGTCAGCTGCGCGAGGCTCATTTCAGGTCTGGATTCAGAGTTCATTCTTCTGAGGGATATCTGGTGCCAAAGCAGGCTCCTTAACAGGATTCCTGGCCTTATTTCACTGCTGATTATTACCTACACAAAACACTTAACAAGAACTTATTAGGTGGCTAAGGGTCTAATCAAAGGTTAAGTTAAGGGGTGAAAAGTGGTACTTTTTAGGTCTTAACAATCGTGCAAGTCTGATTTAGCCCGTTTGAAACAGAATCCTAACGAGACCTTCAACGACCATTTGGAGCGTTAGAGAGCACTGGCAGCTCAAGTCAAAAATGGAATACCAGATGATGAGTAGATAGAGATGATTTCAAAGAACACTTTATTAGTGATTTCCGATTTTCTTGTCTACCAACAGCAGTCCAGTTTTACTGATTTGCTAAGAAACACCAACCGCTATGAGGATGCCATCAGGGAAGGACGGCTCTGCAAGAATGTTTCAGGGGGACCTAGCGGGGTTAGAAGGTTTGCCAAATAGAGAAATGACAGGAGGGCAGGGGTAGAGGTGCAAAATGTGACCAATACCAAGCCCAATAACAATGTAGTCCTCTTTCAGTTTAAGGTGGCGCAACCAGCTCCCGCCAGACCGGGGCCAGTGTAGAGAGTAGGGAACGAACAGGGGGTACAAATAACCCCGAAAAGGAGAACCCGTTATGATTGTGTTTTTATGCCCTTGGGGTAATCTTTAAGCGTACTTTTACCTTTATTAATTGAAAAGGGATTAGTAACTGCACTCCAACCACGACCTCCTCCCAATCCGATTCCATATAATTTTGACCCGAATACTCATTGTAATTTCCACTAGGGTTCGGGTCACCCGACTGGTCACTGCTTCCCATTAAAGCACACAATTACAGATTTAATCAATGCTGGGAAGATCATTCTCCTTGCACCCACCCAAGTAAACCGTCATACGAATATTCACCAAGTGCCTTTGCCACCACACCTTACCAGAATAGCAGGTCCCAGATCCACCATAGGGATGGAGAGAAAAATGAGGAAGAGTATGAATTTGACCCCTATGATTACATCAGTAACAGAGAAATTTTATGATCCCAAGGCAGCGAGACCGAGAAGAACTATTGGGGTGGTTGAGCCCCTGAATCTGGCAGATTATTTTCCTACCCCTACACCAGCAGTTGAGCCCCTAGATCTTAGGGCCTATTTTCCACCATCCACCCCCATTAACTATGTACAAATAAATGTGTATCAACCATATTCCATCACCCCCATCAATTACCCAATAAACCAACAGGCCCCCAATCCTCCACCATCAATAAATTACCAATGGCCCATGCCCACCCAATTACCCCTGGTTCAACCACCTGCAAACTCCACCACCCCGTCAATTACTTAATGGCCCATCAAACCCCCGATCCCCCTCCAGCACCTATCAGCTACCAATGGCCTACTTTTACCCCCTTTCCCCCAGTACCTCCACCCGCAAGCTTCACCACCCCCATTCAACCCAATTTTGCCACCCACCCATCCATCATTGAGATAAGCCAGGTCCTACCTACACTCCCAGAGCCATCAGTATATACACTTCAGGTGTCAGCAGCCATACCATTCTAGATCTCAGGACCAACCTATGATCCACATCAGGTCCCGCTGAGTTATGAGCAAACCAATGCTAACGTCGGCAACAGCAGCAAGGAGGGAGCAGTGGACTTCATTACCAGATGAGGAAGAATCTCAAAATAGCCTGAGGTAGTAATAACAACAGCAACAGCAGCAGCACCAGCATGCCCATAGGGGAAGAAGGATAGTGCAGTCCACCCGTTTGAGAAGACGAGTCGAGAGCACATTCTCGAGACTTAGTTAAGAAGGATGTTAGCCTATATCACTGTCTGGGATCTTCTGATGATGTCCCCACTCCATTTCCAAGCTCTAATGGGGGCGTTAAAAATTACACATGTGTCGCAACAGGTGAGCCCAGGCGAGATCGGGCAAATAATCGGGCAGGTGATAGCACCCAATGCCATTTCATTTTTGAATGTGGATCTACGAGAGGAGGAACACAGTCATGGTAAATCCCTCATCATTACTATCAAATTCGAGAACATGATAATTTCCTTGGTTCTAATTGATAACGGGTAAGCATTGAATGTGTGCCCGTTGAGGACTGCCACCAAGATCGGCCCCTGTATGCTAAGGCCGACAAGGACTAATGCTCGGGAATTTGATAATACAAGAAGAGAAATAATGGGAGAGGTCAATTTGGAATTAGTAATTGGGCCCATGACCTTCTCTATACCTTTTCAAGTGATGGATATCAAATTTTCTTGTAATTTACTGATAGGATGCCCGTGGTTACATGAGGTCGGGGCGATACCTTCTACGCTCCATCAAAAGCTAAAATTCATATCCGAGCAGAAGGTGATCACCATCATTGGTGAAGGGCATGATGAGAAAGACAAGGCCACTGACAGCATTGAAAATCCTAAAGTAGTGGATGTACCACATACTGAGGAAGACATTGACCTCCACAGTTTCGAGTATGACGTATTGGCAGTAGGCCTAGAACCCCCGAGAAACATCACTTCTACAATCAACGACGGAATGGAAGCAGCGGTGGCCATGCTCCAGAAGTGGGGCTATTAGAAGGCAGAGGGCTCAGGCCTAGACTACAGGGTAGAAGAGAGCCAGCTATTGCCAAGGGGTAAAAAGATCGATTCAGGTTAGGTTACAAGCCCACAAAGGAAGAGGTTCGAGAGGCTAAAGAGAAAGACAGGGTCGCTATAGCTACAAGGGCAAGAGGAATCAACATAGAAGAAAAGCCTCATCCTAGGCCACACATCAGAGAATCCTTTGTCAGTGTTGAGGTCATAAAGATTGATAGGAATTGGGTAACCCATTTGACCCCACACAAACCCACAGCCCATGTCCATCACACCAATCCCCACATCTCCCTTCCCAACCTCAAAATAGATCTGGCTGCCCTATCCCTATTTGAGGAGTAACATTCCATACATGAACAAACTCCTTCGGTGGTAAACCACCACAGGACTCTGCTGAAGTTTGAGGATGAAACCTCAAACAAACCTATGGTCAATTTGATGGAGGCTGGTCTAGAAGAATCACATTCACTAGCCTCCTACATCCAAAATGGTAAAGGGGTAGCAAGTTAGGTATGCAGGCATCTTTGCCCCAAACTCTAGAAGCAGGGAGTGGCCTACAAGTTGGCACCTATTTCCTAAAAAAAAAAAAACCTATAAAAAGTGAGAGAAGTCCTTGACAGGCAATACCTTGTATATACACAGACTCGCGTTGCCAAGGGTCCGTCTCTGAAGAAAACAAAAATCTCAAAAACATTGGAAAAATACAAAATCTCAAAAATATTGGAAAGATATAGAACCTTAAAAACATAGAAAAAATACAAAACCCAAAAAAATTGTCATTTAAAATTCTAGATAAAGTCCCACAAAATAATGCCTTAATCAAAATACTTGTCCCACATAAAATCGACCCCTTTTTTATAGAAATACAAGAAGAGGTAGGGGTTATGAGTCTGGACAAGGATAGTCCTTTGGAGGAGCTCCCCAATGAGCTCCTTGACCTGTTTGCCAAATTTGAGCATGGCCCTACCCCCATTGTCGAAGAAATAGAAGATATCAATTTAGGGACTAAGGAGATTCCTAGAATAACCAAGATCAGAACATCACTATCTCCTGAAGAAAGAAAAAGCATGATTGATTTCCTTCGGTCATACCAAGACATTTTTGCCTAGTTGTACAAGGACATGCCTGGTCTGGACACTGATTTGGTCGAGCATGAGTTGCCTCTCTACCCTGATATGAAGCCAGTTAAGTAAAAGCTGAGATATCTCTGACCCGAGTGGATGTTGAAAGTCAAAGATGACATCATCAAGTAGTATGACACAAGATGTCTCATGGTCTCCAAATACCTACAGTGGCTAGCCAATATCATGCCTGTGCCAAAGAAAGATGGGAAGGTCCGCATGTGCATCGATTTCTATAACTTGAACAGGGCGAGCCCGAAGGACAATTTCCCATTGCCCCACATCGACATCTTGGTCGATAATACTGCTAAGCATGGGATGCTTTCTTTTATGGATGGATTCTCGAGATACAATCAGATAAGGATGGCAGAGGTTGATCACAAGAAAATAGCGTTCATTATCCCCTGGGGAACCTTTTGCTATCCAGTCATGCCATTTGGGCTGAAGAATGCTAGGGCAACGTACCAGAGTGCCATGATTGTGCTATTTCACGACATGATACACCGAGAGATTGAAGTGTATGTTAATGATATGATAGCCAAATCATCAAAGCGAGGCCATCACTTGGTAAACCTCTAAAAACTGTTTGAGAGGCTAAGAAAGTGTAGGTTACATCTGAATCCACAGAAGCATGTTTTTGGCGCCATGTCCAAAAAACTGTTAGGATTTATCATCAGCAGGAGAGGGATCGAGGTCGACCCAGTCAAAGTCAAAGCTATCACAGAAATGCAACCGCCATCTACTAAGAAAGAAGTTAGAGGGTTCTTAGGCAAAATATAATATATCAGTCAGTTTATTGCACAACTGACCCCAATCTGTAAGCCGATCTTCAAGCTACTTCGAAAAAACTCACCCGTCGAATGGAATGATGACTGCTAAGCAGTATTCGATAAAATCAAAAGTTACCTCCTCAATCAACCTATTTTGGTACCACCCGAGCCGGGGAGACCACTCTTAATGTACCTCTCCACTACGAAAGTTTCGATGGGATGTGTCTTAGGTCAACATGACGAGACAGGAAGAAGAGAACAGGTCATTTACTATCTGAGCAAGAAGTTTACTGAATAGGAAATGCACTATTCTCATCTAGAGAAAGCATGCCTGGCTCTTGTATGGGCTACCCAGAGGCTCCGCCACTACTTGCTATCTCAAGCTATTTTACTTTTGGCTCGAATGGACCCATTGAAGTATCTTCTCGAGAAGTCGGCCCTCACTGGGTGGACTGCACGTTGGCAGCTCTTATTATCTGAGTTTGACATCACATACATCACTCATAAGTCGATTAAGGGGCAAGCACTTGCCGATCATCTTACCGACAATCTTTTGCCAGATTATGAACCTTTGAGAACTGAGTTCCCTGATGAGGACATCCTTTTCATGACAGAAGATGATACAAAAGAAGCAGAAGAATCATGGATAATGCACTTTGACGGGGTAGCCAATGCCGAAGGTCAAGGAGTTGGTGACAGTCTAATCTTACCAAAAGGATCCCATGTATAGTCTCAATCAAGCTCAACTTCCCTTGCACTAACAATATGGCTGAGTACGAGGCTTGTGCCATAGTTCTGCGAGCGGCTCTTAATCTGAATGTTACTCACCTCTGGGTGTTCAGCAATTCACAGTTAATTACATGCCAAATGAATGGTGACTGGAAGACGAAAGATGACAAACTGATCCCTTACCATGAGCACCTCGAGGATCTGATAGCTTGCTTTCAAGATGTGACATTCTCATATATCCCCCGAATAAGGAATCGCTTTGTCGACGCACTAGCGACGCTAGCATCAATGACAAAAATCCTATATGGTGCTAAGATGAAGCCGATCATGATCGAGCAGAGAATGAGCCAGCCTTCTGCCTCCAAATTGAGGAACCTACAAAGTCTAATGATGAGACACCTTGGTTCTCAGATATCAAGAATTTTCTCGAGACAGTAACATTCCCTAAGGGTGTGTCCAAGATGGATCAACGAACCATTCAACGTCTAGCGGCATGCTACGTCATTTGTGGGGAATGCCTTTATAAGTGATCCTAGAATAATATCTTACTCAAGTGCCTTACAGAAAGTGAAGTGATCAATATCATGAAGGAGATTCATGAGGGAGTATGCGGAGCCCACGTCAGCGGTCACATGCTTGCGAAGAAAATTCTACGGTAGGGATACTTTTGGACCACTATGGAATCAGATTGTTATAAACATGTTCAGAAATGCTACAAGTGTCAGGAACACTCTAGTCTGATACATGCTCCTACCATTGATCTTCACTGCATGACCACTCCTTGGCCATTTGCAACTTGGGGCCTTGGCGTCGTCAGAATGATTAATCCAAAAGCATCAAACGGACATCGATGCATTCTTGTCACCATTGAATACTTCACCAAGTGGGTAGAAGTGGCATCATATGCCAACATCATGGCCAGTCACGTCAAGAAGTTTCTCAAGAGTAATATTATGTGCCGATTTGGAGTACCCAAAGATATCATCACGGACAAGGGTACAAACTTTGCAAATAAGAGCATTTGAGCCTTCTGCGAGCAATACAAGATCAAGCACCATCGCTCATCACCTTATCAGCCTTAAACTAATGGAGCCGTGGAAGTTGCAAATAAGACGGTCATCTACATCCTTATGAAAATGGTCGTCACTTACCAAGATTGGAGTGAAATGCTGTCATTTATTTTATGGGCCTATAGAATGTTGATCTGTACTGCTACAAGGGCAACACCATTCTCCCTTGCGTATGGAACTGAGACCGTCCTACCAGTTGAGGTTGAAGCTCCCTCGCTCCGAATTCTTAGGAAATCAGGCTTACCCGAAATAGAGAGAGAGATCCCGCTTTGAACAATTGAACTTATTGGATGAGAAGTGACTCCTAGCCTTGTGTCACACTAAAGTTTATCTGGGGTGAATCACACGCGCTTACAATAAATGTGTCCACGGTTGAGATATAAAGATAGGAGACACTGTGTTGAAGAAGATCTTCCCATCCCTCCACTCCGATCCAAGAGGGAAGTTCAAGCCGAACTGGGAAGGACCTTATGTCATTCGAGAGGTGCTACCGGGATATGCCATCCGCCTCGCCACCATGGACGGAGATCATCTTCCTAAGCCCATCAATGCTGGATACGTCCAACGATTCTACTCTTAGTCTATCATGACAAGGTAAGTAGTGGTGAAATAGATATGTGACTACTTAAGGATCACCCAAAAGAGGCCATCATTCTAAGCACAGTAGCTAAAGAGCATCCCTAAAAAAGATGATATCCTTTGCTACCCCATTTTGAGCCTAAGCCTTTCTTTCAATGAACCCCTTCTCCCCAAAAAATAAGTGTACATATACAAAAAAAGGGAAGTAAAATTACCATCAAAATCCAAAAAAATCATAAAAGTAAAACCCCAAAAAAGAAATGGAGTAAAAAGAACAAAAACTGTAGAAGAATCACGAGGCATGTAAAGTAAAACCACCAAGGAAGGAAGTATGTTCAGAAAACGGAAGCCGTATCAAGGAAACCCTTTTAGCCCAGCATACCTTCAAATCCTAACTTAACCCATGGCCAAGCTACACCCTGAAGGAAGCCCTCTTTTTAGGTTCACAAGCAGTCATAGTGTCCATTAAGTCAACACAAGCCAAGTTATGGGACGACACTAAAACCCCATCTGGCAGGCTATGACGGAATTGACGTTTATGTCGTGGCTTTTGAAAAAAAAAATGAAATGAAAGAAAAAGAAAAAGAAAATAAAAATACAAGTGCGAAGCAAGATGGACGTAGTGAAAACCCGAAAGGGCACTACGGGTAAAAACAACGAGTTTGTGTGGACCAGGTGAAAACCCGAAAGGGCGCTTTGGGTAAGAGAGCTAAGCCCATGGATGTGGTGAAAACCCGAAAGGGCGCCACGGGTAAAAAAGGAGATAAATAAAAGAAAAGCAAAAAAAAAGAAAAGAAGGGTTTGAAATGATTGATTGATGTTTAAGGAACCTTTTTGTTACTCTCCCTGATCCCCTTTTCTGGGCCACTCATGCTAGTTCAAATCGGGCCCCGACCAAAATTATCTTTGGGAAATGGCTTGGTCAAACATATGACTCAAGGTAAGGAGAAAGGTTTGACTCAATCCGAAGGGATTGATGTTTCAGTCTTGGTAAGGCTATTGAAACTCCCTCAGACCCGACTATTTAAAAGAGGGGTTCGACTATGCCCAAAGTGGGATCCTTGACTTCACCTCACTGATAAGGCATAAAAAAAAAAGAGAAATGCCAAAAAAGAATAAACAAATTAAGAAAAATCAAAATATAAAAAAAATGTGTGTGTGTGTGTATATATATTTCTACTCATTCCCATGTACATAGTTACAACATCATACTTTCATCTCAAAAATAAAGAAAAAGAACAAAAAATCTCTAAAAATAAAAATCCAAAAAAATATATATAAATCTTGAAAATTAAAAATATATAGGTAAAAGTGTTTCTCCTTCTGTTAAATAGGATGCTTATTGTTACCTTTATAAACAAAAAAGGGACTGACATTTTAGGATGTGCAGCAACATCCAGCAGTCTAAAGCCTCGAAACAGGCAACTTCTCAGCGATGGACAAATCAGATGAAGCATTCCGCCACTGACGTCAGGTCTATTAAAAAAAAAGAGAGAAAATCATTTTGAAAAAGAAAGAATAAATCTGTGTTTCCCCACAGAGCTACGCACATGTGTGTTTCGATGCGGTAAAATGGCGATATTTTATCAACAACACCACAGTGTTATAGTAACATCCTAAGTCTAAGGCACACCTTGGATTCTGGATCCTACTTTAAGGTAAGAGCAACGGTGTTAGTCCCGGTCAAATAGTCAATGTTTCGATCGAGTTGACTCCACTACTAAATCTTTGTGATGAGTACTTTGTTTTGGATTCATATGAACTTGAGTGTCTTAAGCTTTAGATTTTCTATTAGAAAAGGTCAATCGTTGGTTGAGATCAACCTATTGAGAATGAGAATACGTATCAATCAAACTATGTGCAACCATGCAACCAGAAGGGTTCATGTCGCCTTTATTTTTTGTAGGCTTAAAACCTGTATGGGCAGCGGTATCCTTGTAAAGTGTACTCTATGCGTTTGGGTATCTGTATGATGGTCGTTTGTTCCCATAACTTGTACCCAAGTAGGTTCGGGTCGGGGCTTCCATCACCTTTGTTGCTTATCGCCCCTAACAGGTGCATGATTATGCATAGTTAAATAATGTTTATGATCATTATTGGCAGAGACCAGAATTGGATGTCTGTTTTGGGAGATACTCAATGTTTGGTTGGACCTGATCAAGATAATTGAAGCTGGATGCTCTAGGTCATGTTGATCCAGAGCATGTTTTCAAAAATGGCGCATACTCCTTAAAAAGCATTGCGACCTCCATTCGCTTCGCTCGGGTAGCGATGCTAAATAGACTTCCGGATCGATGGGTTCACCCATAGATTTTGAACCCTGCTTTAGGCAGGGGCACCCACGAACAGTCAGATGCGGCAATCAAATGCCTCATAGGATTGGACGCAAACTATGGAGCCTTGCGTATGTTTACTTTGCGCCTATCTGTAAGTGTGGGTCGATCACCCCTCTTACTTGCGAAGCTGTTGTATTCAGAATGAATCTTGAACATCAAATACCTTCAAATCATCTCGAGAAGCAAATGTTTGTCCTGGCATACAGGGCTTTCGCAACTCATTCCACTTCGGTTATGCCCAGTAATGTCGCTAAGCGCTTGGGAACCGATTACCTTGAGAAATGAATGTTTGGCCAAGCATCCAAGGCTTTCGTTTTCTCACCATGTTATTCATCTAATGTTTGAAGTTTATTTGAATGCAGTGGACCTATCAGTAATGCCTTGAGCCTCTTCGGATGTCTCTTTTCTTTGGCATTCGATCATTAGTGATCGGATACTAAAGAGGGCATCTGTAGACACCCAAATTTTGCCTAAGGCTCGATCGAAACACATTTCGAGAGAGGCACACTTCTGAGCTTTTGATGGCATGTATAGTACCCTTAGATACCTTCCCAATTCCTTTGGAATCATCCCAAATCCCTTAGAATTCATCTCGAACCTTTAGAAACCAATCTCGACCCTTAGACTCCCTTCCTAACCCTAAACGTAACCTTCCCAGGTAATGGATGAAGAATGGTACATCGGACCTAGCTGAGGTCTTCTACTACTATCAAATCATATAACATTGGAAAGATGACTTCTTTCGCTTTCCAACGAGCCAAGAATCGCCTACATTGGAGTTGTATATCAAAAGTTATGGCTTTTCAAAAATTAGGCTGAAATTCATATTTTTTGCTTAGCGCAACTAATAGTTGTGCGAAGCCATTTTTTGCCCAAAAATGGCTTGGTGCAACTAATAGTTGGGCCAGATATAGGTGGGTCCCCCCGCGGGCAATCAACTTCCCAAAGTCACTATGCATGAACTATTTTACTGTGCATATGCCTGGCGCAACTAATAGTTGCACTAGGCATATGAACAGTGACCTCTGGTTTTTGCCTCAAAAATTGAGATTGGGGTTTGACTTGTTAACCACCTTGATCTTTGGAGTGTATTTTGCTAGTTCTATTAAACCCTTTTACTGCCTATTTACAACCCTTAAGTGATTTGAAACACCAACCTATCATCCACCATTAGAACCACCTTCACACCTTTCTAAGCTCTCAAAATCCTAGGAAACCTTAAATTAGAGATTACCTAATTGCTAAACCCAATTATTATCTAAGTAGCCTCCTAATCCACCCTTTTCTAGAAATAGACCCCCCCTCCGCTTGGATTAAAGGTTGAGCAAATTACCTAAGAGAGAAAGAACTTAAAGTGGGAAGATCTTTCTCTCTTTGGTGCCCCATTCCCATACAAAATTCAGAATTCCAAAACCTCCTTGGAGTGATATTTCTCACCTTAGATCCCTTAGTTTAGGTATATGCTATCCATTTACCTACCCTCTCTATCTCTTAGCTAGCAAGCCTTAGAGGTTAGAACCCCTATTTCGACCATATAGGTCTTTAAAAGCTCATCAAATCAAGCCAATGCAAGGCTCCTTAACGGTGCAACAAGAGCCTGAGGGCTACGGCTCACCCCTTTCTTCTCCTATCTCTTTTAGCTCATCTTCCATTCTCCCATTTGTGCCATTATGCTACCAAATTTTCAATACGAACGGACGAGCACAAATAGTATTTAAGACCCATTTGGGTAACAGGAAGCCATTTCCTTTTCTTTTATATCATTTTTGTTTTGGCCTTTAGTAGTGACCGCATTAAACAGGTTAATTGGGTGCCTAACACCTTTCCAATCGATAACCGAAGCCCCTACCCAAGAGCCTTTGGTGTGGACCGGATTAAAAGTTATATTTTTAGCACTTCGGTGCTCATAAAAATGATATAGGTTTCCCGAGACACCAAAAGCTCCAGGTGGCGACTCTATATTTTTGTTAGAGAGCGCATCATCGCGACGAGATCGTCACGAATCCCACGGTTGCACAGATTCATGAAATAGTTAAAACACAAAAGTTGTAGATTTCATTGTCCTCATTCCAACTTCATGAGAATTGTATCAATTAAAGTTTAGGGTAAAAAGTAATAGCCGAAATATTGTAGTATCGACAAGCACAGTCAAAATCGACTGAACGATTTCAAACCGATCAAACGGTTACTTATTTCGATTGAATAGTTTTGAAAATCAATCGAATGGGTTTCAAACCGACCAAGAACCTTCAGGTTTCACTCTTGACAAAATCGTTCGATCGGTTACTAATTGGATCGAACAGTTTCATCAGATTTCACCCAAACTCGGGTTCTAGCTTCTCAAACTCATTCTCCTTCAAATCTAACCATCTTCTCTTAAATTTCCACATACATCCTAACTAGATTCCAAACATATACGTAAAAACACAACTTAATCAAGATTCTTACCTCTTAATCCAACGATTGACTCCCTGATCGGATCGTCTTCTTTGTTGCACAAAAGGTTTCCAAAACCCACATCGATCTCTTATGAGCTCCACGATCACTATCAATCCAACATAATCATAGGCGATCCTTCCATACACACTTCACACCATTCTTGCTATGATTAGCAGCTCAAACACACATCTCTTTCTAAGAAGAATGGGTTTTCAAAACCCCCAATGGCTCTAAATCTTACGAAACCACAACCTAACATTGAAACCGAAGGCAATCTTTCCCTTACACGATCTCACAAATCATCTTCATGCAAATCTAAGGCTCGTTGCACAACCCCATGAGTTCGTCTCCTTCTTCCTCTTTCTCTCTTCCCTTTTCTCTCTCTCTAAATCCAAGACCTTTTCTCTTGCAAACCGGGTGGCTTCAAAGAGAAGCTTTCCTTCTCTGAACTAAAAGCTTCGACTTCCCCGCAAAACATTTACACCTCAATAGATGTATATGATCCAAAAGAATTGCTTTTACACCACTCATCCATACTCTTTCTCATCTAGTGTAATCTAACACAAACCACAAAGTCACTCTCACTTGGTCAAATAAGTGACCAGATGGGCACGCATCCTAAGGTACACTATTCAAGGTCAGCCACACATCTCGAAGTACACTATTCAAAGTCAAAATTTTTAAGATGTTACATAACAGTTCCATGGTATGCCAATATCATAAATTATTTTGCAACAGGTAAGATTCCCCTAAACTGGTCCAATCAAGATAAATATATTTTCTGTGCTAATGTCAAATATTATATTTAGAAGGACCCAGACCTATTTAAAATGTACTCATACCAAAAATACAAAAATGTATGCCCGATAGTGACACCCATAATATCCTATAATTTTGTCACTCATATGCTTGTGGGGGCCACTTCGGTGGTAAGAAAACGGCTGCAAAGGTACTGTAATTGGGACTTAATTGGCCATCGTTATTTAAGGATGCTTAGAATTTTTATCAGGCCTGCGATCAATGCCAGAAACTAGGAGCCATGTCCCGAAGGAATATGATGCCCATTCAACTGATTTTGCTCGCGAAACCCTTTGATGTGTGGGCATAGACTTTATGAGTCCATTTCCACCCTCGTATGGATATATTTATATCCTTATAGCCATTGACTACGTATCTAAATGGATCGAAGCATCAACCACAAGGACTAATGATCATAAGGTGGTAGTCTCTTTTATCAAGGAAGATATTTTTGCATGGTTTGGAACCCCACGAGCTATTATAAGTGATGGGGGTAGTCATTTTTGTAACTGGTATTTCGAAAGTTTACTTAAGAAATATGGAGTTACACATAAAATCACAACTCCCTATAACCCTCAGACAATTATCAAGTAGAAGTTTCTAACTGTGAAATAAAGAAAATATTAGAAAGAACTATTAGACTTGATCGAAAGGATTGGTCCCTAAGACTACATGATGCTCTATGGGCATATAGACGGCCTACAAAACCCCTATTGGTATGTCTCCTTTCTGATTAGGGTACGGTAAGGCTTGTCATTTACCTGTCAAATTGAACCATAGATATTTCTGGGCAATTAAGACACTTAATTTCTGGGTTTAAAGAACTTTCTAGTTCTACAAATCAGAAGTATTTTTCTCCCAAGTTTGGGGGAAAGATTTTTTATTCTTGTTGCAGATTATAAACCTGGTTACAAACTTAGCAGTAAAATACGATAATAATTTTGTTCTGTATGTCCCCTGTTTTCCACAATGAGGATATTGTCCTATTTAAGTTTGGGGGGAGATACGTTGTAGTTTTGTTTACTTTTTCATAAAACTTTCAAAAAAAAAAAGAAATTTAGTAAGAAAGTTAATCATTATATACAAATTATGATAGAAAAATGAAAATTCGAAATTCTTGGCATCCATCATAGTAGTAGTTAAAAAATCAAAATAAAAATAGTTACAATTCAAAGTAAAGTATCTCAAAACACTGTATTAGATGAATGTTTGAAACTATACGATTGATCTGAACTGTAAATATTTTAGATTAAAGTTTCAAAATTATATAACCAGTGAACTATAGAGCCTATTTCCACTTTTCTTTTGAGAAAGAGAGACTGTTTTTATTCATGTAAAATTTTCCTTGCACTTCTCTACTATATGAAATTTCATAATGTTGAACTTAGAATCAAGATATTCTGTAAATATGATGATTTATTTGTTTAGAAATGTCTATTAAGTATATCAAAGCCATAAGACATCCATATTAGTAAATTATGAAAATGACCAAAGGCCATCTTTTATTAAACCAAAGCAAAAAAGTTAAAAATCCTAGATTATTTTATCCTTTTGAGCCCATATTAGAAGCCTAAAACCAAATTTCTTTGCATCAAAATTTTATAAATCATTAATCATATGTACTATCCAAAACTTTTTATCCTTGACCCTTATAATTTCTGAGAGTTAGAATGTAAAAGAAGGAGAGAAGAGGAAGTGAAAGGAGTATATGCTTAATAGATAAAGGATCTGCTGAAAAAGGTACAACTGAAAAAGAAATATAATTGCATGAAAATATGAGAAAAGAAAAGAAATAGAAGAAATCGTAAAAGATGACTCCATAAAAAAGAGAAGCAAAAAGCTTCCAAAAAGAAAGAAAATGGAATTTACAAAAGAAAAGAAATGGGAAGAACTTGTCCAAAATAAGGTACTTACTATAGCTGGAAAAATATAGAAGAAGAAGAGAAGGAAGAGCTAAATTCTCTGAAATAATTTTGAATCCTCTTTATATTTTTCTTTGAAACCTTCTGAAAACCCAAAGCCCCATTACAAGCCAAAGGAAAGACTTTAAAGATTTACGATTTATAAGAATATGAGTCTAGTAGAGATATAGGAAGTAGATACTATGAATAAATAAAGAAGTTATATAAACAGAACTGATTATCCTTTCTATGAAATTTATCTACTTAGTAATTATCAGAATTTTGCATATATATCTATAATATTGTGAGAACCCAAAAGTTTGATTATTTTTTAGAGTATGCCAATAAGTAAGAGTTTGGATGATAATATTTTCTAAAAACTACAGTTTAGAAAAATTTATGACGAATAAACTTTTCACTAATATGCACACACTCCACGCTATACCGAATTGAACTTATTGAGTTCTGATAGAGGATAATTACCATGATGGGAAGCTAAGGATAAAAAGATTTGAAAATTTTAAGAAATAATGAACATATAATGATTGACTGAGTAATTAGTATCTAAAAATTTTTATTTTGAATTCTTTAGTTTTGAAAAAAAAAAATCTTTTGAAAAATCAAAAAATATTTGAAGTTTTTAGGTAACTTCACTGAAAACCTTCAGGAGAATACAACTCCTCCACTAGGAATCACCTAAGGGTTTAAAGGATTCTTGCATTCGCTAAATGTAATCGTGTTCTCTATGAAAGTGACATTTAAATTCATAATTTTAAATATTTTATATTTCCTTGTTTGCTAGGGACTAGCAAAACTTAAGTTTGAGGGTGTGATCAGTCACATAATTTATCATTTTATCACCCTTAACTTAGTGATGCTAGGCTTTAGTTTGCTACTAATGAGTTACTGATATGCATATATTAAAGCTAAACAGTAAAAGAGAGCCTAAGTATTAATCTTTGACAAAATAAACTCAAAAGCTATAAAAAGATGATTGAGCGTTAAAGACAATTCACCAATAGAAGAAAATTGAGAAATCGTAATTAACGATTTTATGCTACTGCTGAAGTAAGGAGAAAGAAAGAAATGAGAAATTGTAATTTACGATTCTCTAAAAGAAGAGATGATTCTTCATAAAGCAACAAAAGAGTAAAGATGATACAGAAGAAAAAGCAATCGTTCGTTAAGTATCTAGTATGAAAGCTATGAAAAAGTAGAAAATTGTGGTTTATGATTTTTCATAAAGATGCTACAATAGATCGTTATTTGCGTTTGTGATAATAAAAGTTTTCTCGCTGCTATCTGCTCCTGTTGATCACGGGATTGAGAGTTATCACCGCCATGTGCTGAATAAGAAGATCTCTAAAATTAGAAGTTTGGTGCACCATGGATTTGAGAAGATTGATGAAAATGTACTCTTAAGGACTCTGCTGCTGCTAATTAAAACACACTCTAGAAGCGCATCAACTAAAGAAAGCAAGGAAGAATAAAAATAGAAATTAGAGTTATATTAGGACACTTTTATTTTAGTAGTTTCTTTTATTAGATCTTGTAACCTGACTCTTTATGATCTATAAATAAGAGAGCTCAGCATAGGAATAAGCATCGAAGAATTTCAGCATGAATTGACACCTGAAGTTAGATTTTCTTCTTATCAAAGTAGTATAACATAGTTAGAATAGATTAGATATCAGAGGTTTCTCAAGAGCAATTGATGACTGCAATTGAATACTTCAGATTAGTGTAGATATCTGTAGTTTTTCAGGAGCCATTGACGATTGCGATTGAGGGGTGAAGGATTTATTTTACTTTACTTTTTAGTTTAGATTTTATTTGCTTTGTAAACATCTCCAAGTTTTGATTTGAATTGACGACTCAGGTTAGAATTTGCTATTTAGTGTAACGGTTTTTACTTTTCCATCTTCAATTTTCTATGGTTTGATTGACACACAAATTTTAGGAAGTTGTTGATTAGATTAAATCTGTATTGATAAGATCTTAGACTTGATTGATGACCAATGCTAGGAGACTAGAAATATGGTGTAACGGTACTATTTATTTTTATAAATATCCGAAAGCTGAAGATTAAGATTGACGACCTTAATCTGAAGAAGGAGGATTAGGATTTATTTTATGAGCTTTAGATTAAAAAACCATTCTTTTATTCATATTTCTCCAGTAGATTAGATCTTAAAGATAAATAGAAGTTTTTAAAATAAGGATTTGAATAGAAGATAAAAATAAAAGAAATAACTAGATAAACAAACTTCCTCGTGGGAACGATCCTATGCTAGTACTATAATTTCCATTGTGCACTTGCAATAGGTTAAGACTTGAAATTAATATAAAATATATACATCATAATCAATAGTGATCAATGGGTTGATACCGTCCTTGGTGTAGGTGGTGGCCTCTCCTTTTTTTGTCGTTCTCTTCTTCCTTGTGTTGCCGCACTTTCGCAGTTTCGTACGTAGCGGCCATACCTAGGAGCAATTTTTTGGCTTTGTCGCGTCCTTTTAGTAATCTCTGAACACTGAGTTGTACGAATTATCGGGCGGTGAAATTATGTCCAATACCACTGTCTTCCTAGCCGTGGTTGTTGCTCGTGCTTGGGGGCGTGAAAGGGTGTTTTTGGTCGCCGACCATATTAATCTCGGGGTGACACTGGGGTGAGTCATAGGACTGTTCAACATCATATATAAGGTTAGTGTGGTATCACTATAGTGGTGGATTATCAGTGCTAGTCAAGTTTATTTTGTGTATCCCTGATAGTTCTAACCTCTGGTAGATACTCATAAACCTTCGGGGAGCTCTCGAGAGGGTAAGTGTGTGTAGCGAAGTGATAAAGCAAAATGGAAATAAAACTAAGCTAAGTAGAAAATTAAACTTAGGAAAAAACTACTTTAGCAGAAAAGGGTCCCATCATAATTGCCAGTTTGTTGGTACACGCCTTTTCTAGGTTCCTTTCGATCCCTAGAAGAAGTGGCACAATTCGGTTCGAGTGGACTCTGGCTAGGGGTGATAGAATGATGAACTATAAAATATTAAGTGCTGAAATTAAAGAGGCAAATATTGAATGGAGGATACCTATATTGATGCGATCATCAGCTGCAGATATTTATCGATGTTGCAACACGCCACTGATCACGCGAGGGGGGATGCGAGTTGACTGCTTTGCTGAGCGTCAACCGACCGACTCCAATAGCTATAATCTGTCTAACCTAGTTTTCTAATCCTGATTTAAGTCTCGCTTTATCTTCCTATCCTACACTGGGCTTGACTGATTGAGGATTCCTAGTACTACTCTAACTCTAATTGAACTTCCTATTGCTAGTCTAACTCTAATCAATTTAGTACCTTAGTGTTATTCTGTGACAGCCCGGATTTCGACACCTCAAAACCCGTGCCATCAGCACGATCCCCTAGACTGTGCCCCATGACTATGTATGGAGCATTGGTATAACAAGCAATATTAAGGTAAAATGGAACAATAACTACATGATGCAGAAGTAAAATACTACTCTAAGTATAACTCAAAAGACAGTTCTACTTTCATGCCACTGTATGAAAAAAGAACCGATCCAAACCAACAGTGATAAACAGATCACCTCAGATGGTCCGCCAAAAGAATATATCAGTTAATTACATTGTTATCAACATAAAGGCTTGACATACCAAGCCGTATAAATGTACTGTCAAAATCTCTCTCTATCAAAGTACTCAGCGGAGTCTCCTAGAAGAAGTCCTCAAGAGGGGGCTCCAACTCGTCCCCAAGCACGTAATCTGAATCACCCGGATCCACATCTCCCGAAGCCTCGATCGCTGCTAGCACTAGACCTGCGATGTATAGTCTAAAGGGTGAGCTACACCCTAGCTCAATAGGGAACATCACAAGGAACATATAACTAAAAATCTCACATATATTCCATGATATTCTAAGCATGATGTATCTATGCATTTACTAGAAAAACAATTTAAAAGAAGGCAATTATGCACTTAAGTTTACTGGTAGTTTGCATGTTTCATTTGTTCTTAACTGTTCATGAATTACACTGATTAAGCCTAAAGTAAAACTTAAATCTTCAACTTAAGTAATCCCTGAGCAATATAGCATCGAGCCTCGATGGAATACCCTCCATCGTCATCTAAATAGACAGTTGTTATATGTATTCCCTGAGAATACTACACAAGCTCCATTCCCATAGGCGGCAAGGTTAAATCTCATCTCAACATCGCTGGGATATGCTTACTGTGTACGGATAAACCTCCGTACTGGTGTACGGATTGGCTGCCGTACCGGTCACGGATATCCTGCCGAATCAGTTGTGGGTATCCCGCCACGTCTGTGGGGTATTCAATTCAAACCTTAAATAATAAAAATATCATGTACTTTGCATATGGTTATTCACCATGTAAAAGTGCTACTTTATATCAGTTAGACCTTATTAGTAGTTATCCAATCTTACTTACATCCCTGGGATGTATAAATTATTCGCATCATGTTAAGACCTGAAAAGTACCACTTTTCACCCCTTAACTTAATCTCTGTTAGACCCTTAGTCATTTAATAAATGTGTGTTAAGCCAATTTTGTAGGTAAAAAGCAGCAGCTGCAGATAAGGCCCTAACCATGCTAAGAAGCTTACTTTTGCCCCAGAAGTCCCTCAGGAGAAAGGAGGTTAGACCCAGACAGAGAATTGGCTGCAGCATAGGCACAGTAAAGCAGAAAAATGTCAAGAAGTGACCCTCGCGTAGATGTCGCAGGATTCAATTGTTTCAGAGATAAAGGCTTCGCGTAGTTATCGTGGATTTCTGAAGGCAACACACCAACTGCTCGCGTTGTTCTCGCGCAGATGAATGATAGAAGAGCCCAGAAAGTAGACTTCACGCAGTTCTCGCAAGGCTCAGTCATAAGCTCTCGCATAGTCCGGCGTAATCTCGCACAGCTAATTAAAGGCGCCATGAATCTTCGCGTGATTCACTGAGGAGAGAGAGCTCCAAGCATTCCTGCGCACAGCTGTCGTGCAGTGGCCGCGGGATATAAACCATCAGGGAATGGCTCGCGCGATCCAGAAGCCCATGCACATGGCTTCTTCACGAGGATCGTCGTGAGATTCACCAAGGAATGAACCGCGCGCTCAATTCCCATGCCATTCAAATAGAAAGCTAAACCCCGCGACGACTAGAGCATTTTTGTGTTGACCACAGTATCAATCCCACGACTGCAAGAACTTCAAGTCAAATCAATCCCGCGATGCCAATTCTATCACGTGACAAGACTTGGAAATCCTTGCTACCTAGCTAGGCTCGGGATCTTAACTTCTCCCCACTTCTGCAGGGGCAATCTTGGAACTTCCAGCAACTAGGGCACGCACTGTAATGCTCCAATCTCTGTGCACACACCCCGAAGTATCTAAGGAACAAAAATGGGCCATGATTGCATTGATAAAATTAGGGTTTTCCTAACCCTAATACTCCCGCAGCTGACTGCTATATAAGCCTAAGCCTAGTTTAGGTTTAAGGGACTTCTATACTCCTTCTTGAATTAACTGTAGAATTGCAGTAGGCAAAGGTTAGGGTTTAGGCAGCTTCTTTTTCTCTTTTTCTTCTCTCCATAGTCTAACACTTGCTGGCTATGCCTTTGTATGTTTATTTGGAATAATTTTGATGGTATTTTATAATAGGATGTTATACTTATATGGGATTGGTGTTCTGAGAGTTGTTCTGTACAAGGCTGCTGCCTTGAGATCCTCCATTGCTATGCTGCATTGTAGGCAATGTAGGATTAGTTTTAAGGATTTATTTAGATCCAAGTGACCTGTGTGTCTAGGCTAGGCACATTGCAGGCCTATGCCCCACCACAGGATCCACTAAATCTGAATCCTCATGGGAGCTTGAGCTAGTAGCCTTGTGAACATGGTGGTGGCAGTAATCTTCTTATTCTGTCTCAGACCTCTGTGAGGAGGATAGCCTATGTGGATAGTCTGTGACCATTCAAGTGGATAGGTTATAGACCTAGGGTGAGGCCAATCCACAGATCTAAGATAGATTCTTCTTCTCTGCACTTGTGCTTGTAGCCTTGTGAGAGATTGTGCAGAGACAGACTCCCCTGTATTTGTATAGACCCGCCATCAGATGGCAGATCTAATATGGCTGTAGAGATTACAGGCTTGTGACTGGATCACTGTTGTCTTTTTAAAGCAGTGAATAGCTGGGCTTAAAAGCTAGTACTCAAACTCTTGCTTGTCCTGTGTGTCCAAGCTAGTGCACATTGTAGGCCTAGCCCCACACATAGAACTTTAGAGGTTGAGGTTCCTATGGATTCTTGAGCTGGTAGCCTGGAAGAAGTAGTGCCTATAATGATAAACTTGTTCTGACCCATCTTTGGACTGTGGTTCCCCTACTGGATAGTCTGTGACCATTTAAGTGGATAGGTTATAGCCATAAGGGATTAGATCATGGCACAGGGGTGAGTTGGATCCTTTCTCCTCATTGGACATGATTTCTATAGCAGCAGATCTGAGTCTGAGTTATAAGACCCATCAGATCTGTACCTAATAACATACTTCTCCCCCTTTTATATTCATTTTCTCACACTCCATTCTTCTCAACCATTTCTGTAGTTTAGGCATTGGGTTAGCTTAGGATTTAAACATTAGTGACCTTAAATCCCCTTCCATCTAGGATTGCCAGATCTATAGTCAGATCTGGAGGGCCTACTAAAGATTGCTCCCTTAGAGCTTTAGATCAACTTTCCCTGTGGGACAAACTCTTACTTATTAAAACTTGCTACAACAGGCCCTGTATCTTGTAGGTTTGTGTATTTTTAGGCTTGCTGCTCTGTAGTTTTCATTCCACCTTTGATTTTTTTTTGTTAGCCCCATTCTTATCACTATTTCCAATAAAGTCAGCAGCAAGTACCTAAAATAATCTAACAAGTTTTTGGCACCGTTGCTGGGGATTCCTGATCTATTAGTAGACCCTAGATTTTTTTATTCTTTATTCTTTGGTAGCTGTGCTTGTTAATAATTGATACTGCTGATTTACATTTGGAATTTTTCTTACAGATCTGGACAGTAGCTGAGAAGGATAGTTGAACTGCACTGGGAGTCTAGCTACCTCTGTTTGCACTTCTCTAACCCTCAAAAACTCAGTCTATTTCTCCTTTGAAAATTCCATAGCAGTTGATTAGGATAATTGTAATTTTGTTAATTGCAATGTGTCTGCAAGTAGTCTTCCTTGCTGTTGGTGTGTGTGCATGTTAGGAAGGAGATCCCTAAGTCCAACATTAGAGCCTCCTAACCCTGAGATAGAAAGGGGCAGAAGACCAAGAAGGCCTAGACACACCATAGTTGAGCCCCCTACTGAAACTGAGACAACAGTCATGGGTGAAGAGCAACCCCGAACATTGAAGGAATTGAATGCTTCTGATGAATATAATTTCCCATTTAGCATTCAATTCCCAGATGTTCAAGGAAACTATGAGATTAAAACCTCAATCATCCAAATGCTTCCCTCTTTTCATGGGCTCAGTAAGGAAGACCCCTACAAACACATTGACCAATTCTTGGCCTTGTGCACAACATTCTCCATTGCTGGTTTGGGACCAGAAGCCACCAGATTAAGGCTCTTTCCTTTCTGCCTAAAGGACAGGGCCAGCACCTGGTTAGCTACTCTCCCAAACAACATCACTTCTTGGAAAGACTTTCAGACAAGATTTTTGACCAAATTCTTTCCAGAGATAAAAACCAACCAGTTGAGGAAAGCAATACTTGCTTTTGCCCAATCCCCAACTGAGGATTTTAATCAAGTGTGGGACAGATTTAAGGAGATGCTCAAACAATGTCCCCACCACAAGATCCCTGACTGGCAGCTTGTCCGGAGCTTTTATAATGGGATTGATGAGAAAAGCAGAGACATGGTAGATGCCACTTATGGTGGAACTTACATGCACAAAATAGCTGATGAGACATGGGACTTGTTTGAGGTTATTAGTGAAAATGCTTTCTAAAAGATGTCCTTGTCAAGAACTGTTCAAGAGCCTTCTCCTAAACTGGGACTTCCTGAAACTTCCAAAGGAAAGATGTATGAAGTAACTAGGAATAATGACCTGAGAATGCAGATGGCCAATCTTTCTGATAAGTTTGATAAACTACCAACTATGGTGCAGCCCAGATTGGCTGCAATAGTGATGGAGGCATGTCTGATATGCCAATCTCCACAACACAGTGGAAGAGTGCCCATCTGCAGGGCAATATCCTGAGTATGTGATGGAACAAGCTGCTGCTGCCTAATCATTTGGCCAGCAACAATCTGTTGGCTACAACAAACAGCCATTTGAATACCAGCACCAAAATGTTGGTTACCAGTGGAGAGATCACCCAAATTTGAGGTGGAGACAAGACAATTATATGTAGCCACAACAGATGTTGGCCTTACCTCAAAGGCCACAACAGTAATTTAAGCAGGGATATGCCCCACGGTCAAATTTCCAGCATCAGCAGCTGCCCCAGCAGCAAAATTAGTTGGTAGTTCCTCCACCTCAGCCTCGAAATGCTTCTTTCGAGGATCAGGTTTTGACCTCATTACAAAGCCTTGGAGTCTTGGCTCAGACTGTGACTTCTCACAGTCAAAGCATAAAGAAAATAGAGGAATAGCTAGGCCAAATATCTAATGCCTTGGCCAAAAGAGAAGAGGGTAGGTTGCCAAGCCAGTCAGTGGCAAACCCTAAGGGCCAATATTCGATTGGAGAAGGTTCCTCAAGTTTTGAGGGAGCTAATGCCATCAGAACCCTAAGGTCTAGCAGGCTGATAGACAACCAGGTGGAAAAGGAACAAGGAGAGATCATTTCCAAAGAACTTTCGAATGAAAGTGAAAGAGACTTTGTTAGAGCATAGAGCCATGAGTTGCCTACTACCCTGCAACAAGGGAAAAAGAAAGAGGCTGTAGTTGAGCCTTAGCAGGAAATAAAAGATGAAAAAAGAAATAAACAAAATTTTAGTCATAGGCTTGCAGCTGAGGAATCAGCAGTACCTCAGTTGCCATTTCCTCAAGCTTTGAGTGGCCCTGCCCTTTTTGATAAGGGGAATGCACAGATAGAGGAAATGATGGAGACCTTTAAGCAGATTAAAGTCTATTTGCCCCTGCTTGATGCAATTAGAAAGGTCCCAGCCTATGCCAAATTTCTGAAAGACCTTTGTACCCAAAAAAGAAAAGCTAGAGGCCATTTGTCCAAAAAGGTCTTTGCAACTGATACAGTTAATTATGTATTAAACATGATAATGCCAGAGAAGTTGCAAGACCCAGGGATACCCACTATTCCCTGCATAATTGGAGACCATGCAATTGGGAGGGCCCTTCTAGACCTTGGAGCCAGTGTTAACCTGTTTCCATACAGTGTGTATTAGCAGCTAGGTTTGGGGGAGCTAAAACCCACTCCCATTGTGCTGTTAATGGCTGACAGGTCTGAAAGGAGACCTATGGGAGTGGTTGAGGATGTCTTAGTGGTGGTGGACAAGTTCTTTTACTCTGCAGACTTCCTTGTTTTGGACATGGGCTGCAACAAGAGTACATCCCCTATACTTGTTATTTTGGGCAGGCCATTCTTGGCCACAGCCAATGCATGCATTCAATGCAGGTCAGGGATTATGGAGGTAACTTTCAAACATATGAAGGTTGAGCTTAATGTGTACAACAATGTAAAGTACCCTCAGCTGGACCATGAGGAAAGCTTTGCAATGGATGTACTAGAGGAAGTTGTTGAAGAAGAATTGCCCACTCTGCTGGACTGGGGCAATATTGTCATAAGTTTAACAGAAGTTTGGGACATGGTGGAGGAAGGGAGCCTAGCTGTTATGCCAGAAGACATGACCACATTGAAGTCTTCTGTGGGCTTAGTGCAGCATTCCATTTGGAAACCTATATTGCTGCCTCTTCCTCAAACCAATAAAGCACCAATCTTACCATCCACCCAAATAGCCCCTGATCTGAATCTCAAGAAGCTTCCAGAAACATTGAAATATGCTTTCCTTGAGAAAGATGAAGAACCTCCTGTAATTATCTCCTCCTCTCTTACCAATGAGCAGGAGGAAGAATTACTAACAGTCTTGAGGAAGCACAAAAAAGCAATTGGCTGGACAATTACGGATCTAGGAGGGATAGATGCATCAATCTGTATGCACAGGATCCATTTAGAGGAGGGCTCAACACCCTCTAGGGAAATGCAGAGGAAATTGAATCCTCACATGCAGGAAGTGGTTCTGAAAGAAATCATTAAATTGCTAGATGCTGGTGTAATTTACCCCATTTTTGATTCTAAATGGGTGGCACCTATCCAAGTGGTGCCCAATAAATCGCATAATACCATCATAATCGAGTGGAGATGAGACCAGCCGGAGACCTGGAGGGTTTGCATAGATTACCGGAAGCTCAACTCTAAGACCAGAAAAGACCACTTCCCTCTCCCCTTCATTGATCAAATTCTGGATAAGTTGGCTGGAAAAGCATTCTATTGTTTTCTTGATGGGTACTCAGGGTACAACCAGATCCCTGTGCACCCTCATGACCAAGAGAAAACTATATTTACTTGCCCTTTTGGCACCTTTGGTTACCGAAGGATGCCTTTTGGGCTGTGTAATGCCCCAGCCACCTTTCAGAGGTGTATGTATGCCATATTCTCTGATATGATTGATAAATTCTTAAAAAATTTTATGGATGATTTCTCTGTATATGGGGACAGTTTTGGCCAATGTCTGCAACACCTCCACCTGGTCTTACAAAGATGTGAGGAGACTAATCTGGTCTTAAGTTGGGGAAAGAGCCACTTCATGGTAACACAAGGTATTGTGTTGGGCCATGTAGTCTCTAAAGATGGGATTGAGGTAGATAAGGCCAAAGTTGACCTCATTACAAATTTTCCCCCTCCAAGAACAGTCAAACAAATCAGATCTTTCCTTGAACATACAGGATTCTACAGGAGGTTCATTAAAGACTTAAGTAAAATTGCTAAACCATTGTGCCACCTGCTCTGCCAGGTTACACCCTTTGACTTTTCTGCTGAATGTCTTGAGGCTTTTGAAACTTTGAAGATATGCCTCACCTCTGCCCCTGTACTCCAAACACCTGACTATGCACTGTCCTTTGAGTTGATGTGTGATGCATCCGACTTAACAATAGGTGCTATTTTGGGCTAAAGGAAAGATAAGCTGCCAGTGGTCATTGCCTATCTTAGCAAATCACTTGCTGAAGCTCAGCTGAATTACACAACAACTAAGAAAGAGCTTCTAGCAGTGGTTTTTACTGTTGACAAATTTAGACCCTACTTACTTAGGTCTAAAACTGTAATCTTCACAGACCACTCAGCATTGAAGTACCTATTTTCCAAGAAGGATGCTAAGCCCAGGCTGATTAGATGGATACTCCTGTTACTAGAGTTTGACATTGAAATCAAGGAAAAAAAGGGTGTAGAAAATATGGTGGTTGACCACTTGTCTAGGATTGTATTGGATAAATGTGCTGATGACTTTGCAACTGATGTTTTCCCGGATGAGCAATTGTTTGCCATCCAATCCTTGGTTCCTTGGTATGAACACATTACAAATTATCTTGTTGTAGGTAAGATTCCTGCCCATTGGACCAAAATGGACAAATACCTATTTTTCTCACAGGTCAAATTCTTTTTCTGAGAGGAACCTTGCTTATATAAGTATTGTGCAGACCAAATCATTCAAAAATGTGTTCCAAAAAGTGATGTCCCCAGTATTCTGGCCATGTGCCATGAAAATGCCTGTGGAGGCTACTTTAGTAGAAGAAAAATAGCTGATAAAATCTTGCAATGTGGGTTCTATTGGCCTTCTTTATTCAAAGATTCCAATACACACTGCAGGACCCGTGAAAGATGTCATAAATTAGGAGGGTTGTCCAAAACAAACTCAATGCCTTTGCAGCCCATCCTTGTTGTGGAATTGTTTGATGTCTGGGGTATTGACTTTATGGGCTCCTTTCCTCCTTCAAATGGTTATCATTTCATCTCAGTAGCAGTGGATTATGTTTCAAAATGGGTAGAAGCTATTGCCACAGGAACAAATGATAATCAAGTTGTCCTCAACTTGGTAAAGCAGAATATCTTCTCAAGATTTGGCGCCCCTAGAGCCATTATCAGTGATGGGGGTAGCCATTTCTGCAACAGAAATTTCAAGAGCTTGCTCAAGAAATATTCTATCAACCACAGGATTGCTACTCCCTACCACCCACAAACCAGTGGGCAAGTTGAAATTTCAAATGGAGAAATCAAGCACATCCTTGAGAAGACTATGAGGACTGACAGGAAGGACAAGGCTAAAAAGCTAAATGATGCACTGTGGGCTGCCTATAAGAGTCCCTTTGGGATGTCCCCATTCAGACTGGTTTATGGCAAGGCTTGTCATCTCCCAGTAGAGTTAGAACACAGGGTCTATTGGGCCATTAAACATTTAAATCTAGACCTAACTTTTGCTGGTCATCACAGGTTACTACAGCTGTCAGAACTAGATGAGCTGAGGATGGATGCATATGTTGATGCCCGGATCTACAAGGAAAGGTCCAAGGTTTTCTTTGACAAGGGTCTGTTGAGAAAGAGCTTCATAGCTGGTGACAAGGTTTGGTTGTTTAACTCCAAACTTAAATTTTTTCCTGGCAAACTAAAATCCAGATGGGAAGGTCCCTACATTGTCATGAGTGTTTCCCCATCTGGTGCTGTGGAAATCAAGGATCCCAAGTCTGGGAATACCTTGAAGGTGAATGGTCAGAGGCTTAAGCCTTGTTTCGAAAAACCTGCTAAACCTATGGACACCATTCACTTTCATGGGGATCATTCATTAAACTGATCCACAGGTGTATCAATATTGTATCATATGTACTTTGGTTTTGTTAGATTTGTCTTGCTTTCTTTTTTTTTTTTTCAAATTCTCTAGGAAATTGTAGTGGCCCCACTTGAATCTGAACCTGTCAGGTCTGATTTCTTTATGCTTGGTTTGATGATTACTGCTCTTGAATTGATGGTTTTTACTTGAATGCACAATGTTGGATGGTGATTTTTGCTGTCTATGCTTGAATGGTTGATTTTAATGTGTCTGGGGGTACCCATGGTGATGAGTCATGCCTAGGAACTAGCCACAGCACAAATGGAAATGGTAGAATGAAGAGCACGTGCTCTCTGTTTAATACTTTGCTGTCGCTGGGTCCAAAAGGAGGCCTGAGAGACTCTGGTGCAATTCACATAGAACCCTTAAATAGCTGTCGTGAGATTCAAAGTAAACCTGGGAACCTCTCGCGCGATCCAAATGGAGCATTTCACTAGCTGTCGCAAGGTTCAAAAGGAAGCCAGGGAGACTCTCACGCAATTCAAATAGAATACTTCATAAGTTGTCACAAGATGCAAAGGCTGTCGCGAGATTCAAAGTGAACCTCAGAACCTTTCACGCAATCCAAAAAGAGGCCTGGGAGCCTCTCGCGCAATTCACATGGAATTCTTCACAAGCAGTCGCACGCTCCAAGGTAAACCTCAGAGATTGTCACGAAATCCAAGTTGAATGGCACCTTCGCTAGGTTTCATTTCCAATCCCGCGACCAGATATTTCCAAAGCGTGCCAAGCTTAGCGACAAGTATTTTAACCCCGCGCTTGTCTCCCTTTCCAATAATCTCTCTTTCTTCTCCATCATGCAAAACCCTAGCTTCTGGTGCTCTTCTCCCTCTCTCCTCCAGCGTCCATCCTACAACCCATCATTCACACCAGGAATTTATAGATTTGTTTCTAACATCATCCCCATCAATTGCCCTCTGCTCATAGATTTCGTGGTGCACTATGCGTCAGATCAAACCAAACCCTACAATTTTAGGGTAAGTAGTCAGATCTTAGTCCCCCATTTTTATTTTTGAAAGTAGAGTTTGAAATGGCCCCTAAGAGTGCACCAAAGAAAAGGGGCAAGGATAAGGCCCCTGTTGAGCCTGATGCTAAGAAGCTCAAGACTTTAAAGGCACCGAAAAAAGGGAAGGAAGTTGTTGAGGAGGTGGAGGAGCCAACCCCTGAGTTTTCTACACCCTCTGAGTTCATGATTTTAATCCCCTTGGAGCCTGAGACGGCTTTCGACCTGCCCTTCTTTGAGAAGGAGCCTCTCTCTGCCCTTGCCATTCAATTTATGAGTAAGGCTGGCCTGACAACCTTGATGAGAGGAATTCCAGCACTAGCCTACCCTAGGCTAGTGCAACTCTTTTACCAGCACATCAGGGTCACCAAGGACAAAGATAGATAAGCAGGTCTCCTTGTGTTGATTGATGAGTTCGAAATGTTAGTTAGCCCCAAGGTGATTGCAGAGGTATTGGGCATCCCAGCCGCATTTGACCCTAGCTGTGGATATGGCCCCCCCCTGAGTGCCTCAATTGATACAATTGCAAGGGCTCTGACTAGAGGAATAAAGGCCTCAGGGGATTCTATCAGAAGAAGAGAGTTGAATCCTGGACTCCTTTTTATTGACTAGGTCCTGAGAAAGAACATCTATTGCTCAGGCCATCAGCAGTAGAGGAGAGCTCCAATTACTGATGCTGCCGACTCGTTCTCTCTGGGCCATGGCTTCCATGCAGCCTGATTAATCTTTGAAGCAATGAAGGATTTGGTGGAGAAATTAGGGCAGAACAAGAAGCCACACACACACCCCTATGTCAGAGTAATCACCAAGCTGCTAATAATGGGGGGGTATAAGATAGCAAAAATAGAGGAGACTACCACCCTTGCCCCTACAACTTTTGCCAAGAGGCAATGGGGAATTAGCAGGAGCTTGATGGAGACCCAGAAGAAGAAGAAGGCTGAGGCTCAGGCCCCCACCAAGCAAGCAGAAGAGGCAATTGTTACAAGGCCTACCCCTGTTACTACACAGGATATTCCAGAGCCTGTCACCACCACTATTGCAGCAGCCCCCACTTCCCCCCACCTTTTACTCCAGCATCCCTTATCCTGACAACATCCCCTCCGATTCAACCATCAACATCTCTCCCTTCCTCCCCTACACCCTTTTTTCCTGTGATTGGTACCTGGGAGGAGACCACTCCCCATGTCAGCCCCTCACCATCCCCTACCCTACCTCAATACACAGCCCCCATACTTCCATCCTCTTCCCATAAACCTGACATCCCTCTACTCATTTCCTACAAGAAAAGAAAAACCACCGAGACAACCCCCACCATCTCCCAAACACCACCCACAATCCCTTTTATTCCCACTAACACACCTCACATTGAAGAAGATACCACTCCTGCCATGCCTACTACATCCCCATTCACAGACATAGACTTAAACCTTAACTTAACCACATGATTCTAAGCCTTCATGGCTAGTTTCCTTGACACTATGCCCACCAACTACACCCCCCTCCCGCACTCCCCAATTACATCCCCACACCACTCACTCGAACCCTAATCTCCCCCTCTTTCTACTTTCCATCATGCACCTTCCTCACCTTTTCAACCTGTGCCATCTTCTATAAAAACTCAACCTCCCAGCCCAGACACACTGACACTCATCCTCTCCCTCATCCAAGACATCCAATCCCAACTATCCACCACTACACACACCCAGGACCAGATGCAGACTGAACTCATATCCATCAAATCTACCCTACAGACATTAACTAACCCACCCATCCCTCAACAATCCACTCAAACCCCCCTGGTCCTTTCCCCTCCCAGCCCTGTCCCCACAATCTGACCATTCTCTTTTATACCTTTCACCATTCCCTTTTTCCCTCCCCCATCACCCCTACTCCTAGTGAGCCTACCCCATTTTCTTTCCCCCCCATACCTTCAAGCCCACCTCTTATCCTATCCCCTCCAACATTCACTGACAAACAGACCCAAACAGACCCAGAACCTGTTACCCTCCCCCAACAACTAGACTTACCCACTGTTATCTCCACTTCCCCCACCTAGGATCAATCACATTTTGCTCCCTCCACTTCCTCTCTTCCTATCTCACCCAAACACTCCTTTTACATCCCTCCCAACCTCACCATCCTCCATGCCATGAGGGACAATCCCTACCTTAGAAGGGATGTCCTGAGGGGCATGGCCCAACTTAGGCAGTCCATTGTGACCCCACTGCTCTAGTAGATTACGGAACTGGAGGAAGCCCACAAAAAGTAATTACTGGGTATCTCCCTGGGGTGGACTAATATCTTAGAGGCCTATGAGAAGGCCAAATCTATGGCTGCTTATCATCTGCTGAATGTGGAGCTGGAGAAGCCAACACTACTGCAGAGAAGATGAAAGCAAGACTTTTCGAAAAGAGGCTCAACAATGCCCAGAAGATCTTCAGACTCTAAATGGAAATCTATGAAACTGACCTCCTCAAAGCCAAAATCTAGATAGCCTCATTGGAAGCTGCATTGACTGCTGCCAGAACTGCAGCTCAGCAGCCCACCCACTCTCTATCCGTATGCCAAAACCTGAGCCTGAAGCTATCCCAAGCTGCCCAAGCTGAGGAGGCACAACCACATGGCCAGCCAGATAAAGGGAAGTTCCCTGCTGCCCCTCCTTCATCACCTTCTACTAAGCAGCCTCCAGCTACCCAAACCCCTGCTGCACCGCCAACTGAGTAAACTTATCCTAAATAAACAAAAGTCACTGCTAAAAGGGCTATTTACACAGCAGCCTCTATTAAAATTGGAAAAGAGCCAGCTGCCCAGTCTGAGGAGGCACAACCCCCTGGCCAGCCTAAGCCCAAAGATAAAAGGAAGTCTCCAGTAGCCCCGACTGAGCAAGATAAAGGAAAATCACCTATGATCCCTCCTGAACCCAAAACCAGAAAGATGAGGGTGAGGGCACCAAAAGCTCCAACCATGAAGAAACCCCCACATCCAAAGCAACCAAGGCAGCAAAAGAAAAAGAGCCCAACTGAGAAGAAAGCCCGAAAGAAAAAGACCAAAGCTCCCTCAGATAGAACCAAGTCTAAGCCAAGTTCTGAGAGCAAAGCTGAAATGAGGAAACATGTAAAACAGATGGGCTGGGACTGGTTCACGGATTCAGATTTCGAGTCCTCCTCTTAGAATAGATTATACTTAGGCTGTTCTTTCATTATTATTTTTTTTCTTGTCATTTCAATTATAGTTGTACATTTCTTTCTAAATTAATAGAATTTCTTTTTGTATTTTGCTTCCTGTATTTGATATGTGTGTGTTTACCTTTTTGTTCCTGACTATTACCCTACATTTTCTCACCTTTGACCCAGTGAGGACCCTGCTCCTCATGGTTTGGGGGTGTGGCAGGATAGATCTGTCAATAGAATAGTTAACTTTAGTGCAGTAATGGTGGTGTAACTGAGATGAATAAAGTCAATTTCCACCTAACTTGCTGCAATGAGGAACTTTGAAAAAAAAAAAATTTAATATATTTACAGATATTTTGAAACTGAAAATGTTAAAATCTTGACACCACCATGAAGCTAACATTAGAAATGCTAAATTAATACTTAGTAAACCTAAGAGGAGAGAAAAAGCTGAAAATACACCCCATGGGTCAATTTGAGGACCATACCTAGTGAGATTTGAGCCCATCATTTTCTTTTGAAGAGTGTTTTTGGCATTATTTATGCTCTGAGGACTGATTGAGTCAAGACCTTTTCACTAGAAGTTAGGCAGCTCTAAATCAAAATTGATTGACAGCACTAATGACACTAAGGAAATGATCCAAGCCCCTCATTTGGATAGTTTGAGCCTGAAAACCCAACCTTTTAAAACTACCCTTTGATATACACTCTTTGAGCCTCAAAAAGTCCTATTCTTCTTTAACAAACACTAGAGTACTTGCACATTAACCTCTTGACCTGATTCAAACTCGTCCTCACTCTGAGAATTCAGAAGGTAAAGGAGAAAGAGTTAAAGACAGTGAGAATGGTCCAACATTTGGTGGAAGGTGAAGAAAAGTAAATTATGAACAATAGTGTATCAATGGTATTTGTGTGGCAGTTCATCATAAAAAATCATAAAAATATTAAATAAAAATAAAAGAGAAAGAAAGAGAAGTCTAGAGAAGAACATCATCTAAAAATTGAAAAGAAGAGGAGAAGCTGGCCACTTTGATTCTGGAATATATCAAGTAAGATAAAGTTTTGCTTAAATGAAGGTTGTGAAGTCATGAATCACTCCTTACCTTGCTGATTTCTTAATTTTGATCCC
This sequence comes from Chloranthus sessilifolius, assembly GCA_021018995.1. Classification (NCBI taxonomy): domain Eukaryota; kingdom Viridiplantae; phylum Streptophyta; class Magnoliopsida; order Chloranthales; family Chloranthaceae; genus Chloranthus; species Chloranthus sessilifolius. The sequence continues at coordinate 51,079,035 of CM037596.1, forward strand.
CTTTTTACCCCTTGATTATCTATATCCCTCACCCATAAGCCACATTACAACCCATTCAAAAAGACCTTGTAGATCCAAAGTGAAATGAGCTGTCATGCGGAGATGAGGAGTTGTCCAATCTATGGTGAAAAGATATGAGGATGTCAGACATTAGAAGCCTTGCCTATGCTCATGCTTGCAGGCCCATTTGGGGTCTGTAACTGCTCCTGAGCTGTTTTGAATGTGAGCACCTTCAAATTGCCAATGTTGAGAGATAGCCCTGATGAGAATTAGGTCTGAATTTTAACCTCATCGGGGTTGTATCCAACCTGATCTTTGAATTTAAGGCAAGCTGGGTACTGATTTTTACATAATAAATTTCTAATGTAAAATGAATGGTTGTGATGCAAACACATGCTAATTTGGAGTTTTAAATGGCCTGCATTACTCCTGCAGTTCCCTCTAAATGTTAAAGAATGGGTGTGGAATGAAGCTTTATACATTGAAATCTATGTTGTCATTAACTGCACTATACTTAACTGTTCTAATGGTGACGTTTGTGGGTATCTTCATTGGAAACCCTCAGGAGCCTTCACTCCTCCACTAGGGATAACCTAGGGGTTTAAAAGGCTTGGTGCATATGCTAAATGTACCCGTGATCCCTACGAAAGTGGCATTTAATTAGTTAAAGCTTTGCTAAGAGACTAGCAAAGATTAGGTTTGGGAGTGTGTTAAGACCTGAAAAGTACCACTTTTCACCCCATAACTTAATCTCTGTTAGACCCTTAGTAAATTAATAAATGTGTGTTAAGCCAATTTTATAGGTAATAAGCAGTAGCTGCAGATAAGGCCCTAACCATGCCAAGAAGCTTACTTTTGCCCCAAAAGTTCCTCAGGAGAAAGGAGGTTAGACCCAGATAGAGAATTGGCTGCAGCATAGGCACAGTAAAGCAGAAAAAAGTTAAGAAGTGAGCCTCGCGCAGATGTCGCAGGGTTCAATTGTTTCAGAGAAAAAATCTTCGCGTAGTTGTCACCGATTTCTAAAGGCAGCACACCAACTGCTCGCGCTGTTCTCGCACAGATGCATGATAGAAGAGCCCAAAAAGTAGACTTCACGTAGTTCTCGCAAGGCTCAGTCATAAGCTCTCGCACAGTCCCGCGTAGTCTCACGCAGCTCAAGAAAGGTGCCATTAATCTTTGCGTGATTCACTGAGGAGAGAGGGCTCCAAGCATTCCTGTGCGCAGTTGTCGCACAGTGGCCGCGGGATACATACCTTCAGGGAATGGCTCGGGCGATCCAGAAGCCCATGCACATGGCTTCTTTGCAATGATCGCCGCTATATTCACTAAGGAACGAACCGCGCGCGCAATTCACGCGCCATTCAAATAGAAAGCTCAACCCCGTGACGACCAGAGCATTCCTGCGACGACCAAAGTATCAATCCTGCGACTGCAAGAGCTTCAAGTCAAATCAATCCCGCGATACCAATTCTATCACACGACAATACCTAGAAATCCTTGCTGCCTAGCGAGGCTCAGGATCTTAACTTCTCCACACTTCTGCAGGGGCAATCTTGGAACTTCCAACAACTAGGGCACGCACTCTAATGCTCTAATCTTCATGCACACGCCTCGAGGCATCTAAGGAATAGAAATGGGCCATGATTGCATTGATAAAATTAGGGTTTTCCAAACCCTAATGCTCCCACAGCAGAATGCTATATAAGCCTAAGCCTAGTTTAGGTTTAAGGAACTTCTGTACTCCTTGAATCAATTGTAGAATTATAGTAGGCTAAGGTTAGGGTTTAGGCAGCTTCTTTTTCTCTTTTTCTTCTCTCCATAGTCCAGCACTTGATGGCTATGCCTTTGTATGTTTATTTGTTACAATTTTGATAGTGTTTTATAATAGGATGTTATACTTATATGGGATTGGTGTTTTGAGGATTGTTCTGTACAAGGTTGCTGCCTTGAGATCCTCCATTGCTATGTTGCATTGTAAGCAATAGAGGATTGCTTTTAAGGATTTATTTAGATCCAAGTAACCTGTGTGTTCAGGCTAGGCACATTGCAGGCCTGCCCCACCACAGGATCCACTAAATCTGAATCCCCATGGGAGCTTGATCTAGTAGCCTTGCGAACATGGTGGTGGCAATAATCTTCTTGCTCTGTCTCAGACCTCTATGAGGAGGATAGCCTCTGTGGATAGTCTGTGACCATTCAAGTGGACAGGTTATAGCCCTAGGGTGAGGCCAATCCACAGATCTAAGATAGATTCTTCTTCTCTACACTTGTGCTTGTAGCCTTGTGAGAGATTATGTAGAGACAAACTCTCCTGTATTTGTATAGCCCCACCATCAGATGACAAATCTGATCTGGCTGTAGAGATTATAGGCTTATGACTGGATCACTGCTATCTTTCTAAAGCAGTGAACAGCTGGGCTTAAAAGCTAGTACTCAAACTCTTGCTGGTCCTGTGTGTCCAGGCTGGTGCACATTGTAGGCCTAGCCCTACACATAGAACTTTAGAGGTTGAGGTTCCTATGGATTCTTGAGCTGGTAGCCTAGAAGAAGTAGTGCCTACAATGATAAACTTGTTCTGACCCATCTCTGAACTGTGGTTCCCCTATTGGATAGTCTGTGACCATTTAAGTGGATAGGTTATAGCCATAAGGGATTAGATCATGGCACAGGGGTGAGTTGGATCCTTTCTCCTCTTTGGTGATAATGTAGCCACTGGACAGGATTTCTATAGCAGCATATCTGAGTCTGAGTTATAAGACCTATCAGATCTGTACCTAATAACTTCTCCTCCTTTTATATTTATTTTCTCACACTCCATCATTCTTCTTAACCATTTCTGTAGTTTAGGCATTATGTTACCTTAGGATTTAAACATTAGTAACCTTAAATCCCCTTCAATCTAGGATTGTAGGATATGTAGTCAGATCTGGATGGCCTACTAAAGATAGCTCCCTTGGAGCTTTATATAAACTTTCCCTGTGGGACAAACTCTTACTTATTAAAACTTGCTACAACAGGCCCTGTATCTTGCAGGCCTGTGTATTTTTAGGCTTGCTGCTCTGTAGTTTTCAATTCACCTCTGATTTATTTTTGCTAACCCCATTCTTATCACTGTTCCCAATAAAGTCAGCAGCAAGCACCTAGAATAATCTAACACATCACTGATACCTTTATCACTTTCTCATCCCCTGGGGATGTCTCATTTTCATTAGCTTACTTGGTCTCAGTTACTCGCATCACAACGATGCCTGTATTACTTTCTCATCCCCTAGGGATACCTCATTCTCATTTATTTTCCTGGTATCACACACACACCCTTATCACAAAGATTTACACAGTTGAAACATTTTCAATTTGATTTCTGTATCACTATATACATGCTCTTGCAATTAAAGTATATGTTCAAAGTGTTCCCTACCTCAGATCTCTGAAGGTCTAAGCATCAAGGTCCCTCATAGCTCCTTATGCTTGCTCTCACACATACCACCTATGGTACATCATAACACATGCAATATATCACTAAATATGCAATAGAGAAGGTCCTAGACACTCCATGAACCTCAGGGTCCAATTAAGAAGTCAAGTGAAACTGTCAAAATCGATTAATCGACTCCCAAAATCAATTAATCGAACACTAAATCGATTAATCGATCCCCAAAATTGATTAATCGAAATCCAAAATCGATTAATCGATCCCAAATTGATTAATCGAATTGCCCAAAATGGTTAAATCGATTCTCAAATCGAGCAGTCAAAAATCCAAAATCGATTAGTCGATCCCAAATCGATTAATCGAATTTCAAAATCGATTAATCGATTTCCCAAATCGATTAGTCGATTTCCCCAAGTCTTACTTCTCCAGCCACTAGAGGTACCCAGTCGATTGTCAATTTCTAAATCGATTAATCGACTTTCAAAATCGATTAATCGATTTCCAGATCGATTAATTGAAATCGGGGATCCTTGCTTTTTCATCTTCTAGACCAAAATCAATTAATCGATTCTCCCAATCGATTAATCGATTTGGCCAGACTCAGCCCCTTTTCAGGCTGTTCTTCCAAATCTTTTCCCTACCAATTCTTTCCCTTTTCTATGCCTTTAATCTATCTTCTTAACTACTTTTTACTAATTTTAACCATCAAGACATATGCGTTTAAATCTAATAAGGACTCACCTCAAATCAATCCCTACAAAGATGGATTTGGTTGGTTAAGTAGCTAGGGCTCTAGCTTTTGCTTCAACGGCTCTTCATGCGTTGAATCCGGCATTCAATGCTCTAATCAACCCTTCAATCCAGCCACATTAATTACTTTTTCATTAACTGACCTTGGCTCTCTCTCTCTCTCTATCTCTCTTCTTAACTCTCTTTACAAACCAAAACCATGAAACCTAGGTTCTTTAAGCCCTTATATCCTCTCTCAAGTTTCGGTGTTAAGCACATACACCTGAGATAGGTGTATGTGACCTTATCTCACACTATACACTACACTTAGGTCAAATTTACCTCACATTAGTTCATCACTTCATGAGTCCACTATTTGACCATCACTTGGTCTAACCTACGACCAGTCGGGCACGAATCCTGAGGTCACTATTTAATGCTCAAATTTTTGGGATATTACATTCTCCCCACCTTGGGAATTTTCGTCCTTGAAAATAAACAAAGGTGCAGCGCTTTGGTACCCCACACACGGTGGTGTCATGTACCCGATCAAGAGAAATGAACTAGACATCATACAATTCAAGAATATAACTTAATGCAAGCGAATTTCCAAAATGATGATGTATCTTTCTCTATTCAATTCCCAAAATTTACAATTGTTCATTTACATCCTTTTAATTACAATCAAAACTCCAAAAATTGGCCACAAAAGAAAATCCTCGTCTCAAGCTCACGTCGTCCCCTCTCCCGGCTGATCTGGTGCTAGGGCAGGCTGCTCTGTGTGGGCTGGCTACTCTGCCTGGTCGGGCTGCTGGGGCACTGAGCTAGATGTTCCAGCATCCGTAGCACTAGTATGGAATGTGGTCGCACCCGCAATCCAAGCCTGCTCCTGCGCGAGGCGCTGCTAATAGTCCAACGGATAGATGTACCGCATGGTGTGGTACATCAGGAAGTCCATCCACTGGTTCATCATCTGGTTGTTGGCCTCCATCCGGGCTAACACATCCTTGATCATGGGTGTGGGGCGAGCTGTTCGGTGGCGGTATGATGAGATAGGTGTGACAGTCCCTGACTGCGATGGTGGCGTAGTGGATGTGCTAGGAGGTGGCACTATGGGCTGCCTCCCAGCTGGTACTGAGGTCTGAGATGGGAATCCCTCAGCGAGTGGAATAACAGGAGGTGCTCCCACCACTGGTGGATCCTGCTGTGGTGGTGGGGGTGGCGGTGGTGCTACTACTGGCCCATGAACTGGTAGGGCTCTCTTACACAATCTATAGCTACGACCCCAAAAAGCGATTGAGTAATGCTTCACGTGGTCCTTAGCCTTCTGCTCATGGGGCGAAATCGCATACTCTGGGGCATCAGAGTAGCATTCAAGCATGCTCGATATGAGGCGAGCATAAGGCATCTTTTCTTTTGGCCTTAAAAGACCCTTCATCAATTTCCCCTTAATGTACGTCATCCCCTCGATGACGATCCTTGTAACATCGAACCAACGCTCGCAGTAAGTTGCATAGAGGACTTGTTTGACCAATTCTATGCGTTCGGTGCCATGGCACATAGGGTATAAATTACACTTGATTATCGAATCAAGCATCCACATATAAGGACGTAGGTCTACCCTTAGCATCGACTTTCCTGATCCCTTTTTCCCGTTAGTCATGTCAGTTATAATGTCCTCCAATTTGACCTCCTCAGGGAAAGGTGGGAATAGGGTGGTCTAGGGCACAAAATCCAAATAACACTCAAGTGATTCATGCATGTGGCGACGGGTGAAGGTATAATTATGACCATCTATCTTGGTCATGACGGTATCATCAACTTGGCCCTTCTCTAAATTTTAGTAAAACAGGCACACAAGTCAAGGATAATAGGGCCCGTGCAATGGGTTTAAAAGATGGTCGAGACCCGCATTTTGGAGGTACTGTCGGGCCCATTGGGTCTCGGCCTCGACTGTCGGGTCAGTAAGTAGGATTTCATCGATGATGTACTCATCTTAGAATTCCTTAGCTTCCCACCACTCGTTTGGTTGGAGCAGATTCACGGGTGGTGGTGGTGTAGGTGAAGATTCGGGCGAAGACACGCTCATCGAACCGGATGTGGTATCCGATGACGACGGGGATGGGGTTCTTATGGGTGATGGTGTTGGTGGTGGCGGTGCGGCATTCTTACGCCGTACCGAAAGCTTCGAAGCTACTTGCTTCGTGGTCAAGCAAGTTCAAGGCGGCATATTGTTGAAAAATCAATAAAAACTATGGTTTAATGGCTCAAATTGAAGAAAAAGCTTGAATCTAGGGTTTACCTTAGGTATTTGACCCCAACGGCAATGATTTCGATCCGAAATTGATCCCAAATCGCAAAAACCCTAGGTTGCAAGGTGGTTGAAGGAGGAAGAGGAAAAAGGTGAGCAAGAAAAACCCTAAATTTTTTTCGAATGGGGAGAAATCCCCTTCGTTTTATATTTATAGGCCCGATTCAATTAATCAATTTCTAAAATCGATTAATCAATTTTTAAAAACTTATTCCAGTCGTGCGAAATCGATTAATCAGTTTCCAAAATCAATTAATCAAAACTCAAAATTGATTAATCGAATTCATTTTGATTAATCGAAATCGTGGTCACTTAAAATTTCTTGGCCTTCCATTTCACTGGCGCGTGCCAGTCGATTAATCGATTTACCAAATCGATTAATCGATTTCCCAAAATCGAATAATCGAATCTCACCTCAATTAATCGAAATCGTAATGTCCTTAAATTTTTCTAAAGCTCCCAAGTCAACGAGATGTGTTAGTCGATTAATCGAATTCCAATATAGATTATTCGAATTCCAAAATCGATTAATCGATCCCCAAATCGATTAATCGAAATCACACTTTAGTAATTTTCTGAACCTTCACTCAATCCTCACTGACTGGCGTATGCCAGTCGACCAATCGACCAAAAATCGATTAATCGGTTTGATCAAATTTTAGAATATATATATATATATATATATATATATATATATATATATATATTTTGTTTCTTGTCTCCTTTGTTTTCTTTATAATACATGACCAGTTGGTCAGCGGTTTTGTGAAGCATAACTTCATAGCCATTGCATGGCAACGATGAATCCTAACCACGCATTCAACATTTGTATTAGGAACACGATGTTGATTGAAATTCTCTCTACTGAATAAATTGATCAAAAGATCCACATTGGATTGCAACATATGGTTTAAATCCGCAAACATGCTTGCGGTGATACAATTTTGACTTTCAAGCAGTCACAAACAAGTTCGGATATTGTTCTTTCACGTCGGCCTCTCGTTCTCACGTAGCTTCTTCGGCCGGATGATTTATCCATCGAACATGTACTAATGGAATCACTTTTGTTCGCAACACTTGTTCCTTTCAATCCAATATCTCCATTGGTTCATCTATCATGCTCATGTCTTTATGCATCTCTAATGATTAGCCGCTCAACACGTGATCAGGGCCATTAAGATACTCCCTGAGCATAGATACGTGAAACACATTGTGTACCCGATAGAATAACGGTGGCAATCCAATGCGGTAAGCAACTTCTCCTACTTGACCCAGAACCTCAAATGGTCCAAGATAGCGGGGACTTAACTTCCCTCTCTTTCTAAATCTCAACATGCCCTTAATAGGTGACAGTTTCACGAACACATGTTCACCCACCTTAAAGTCTACACTCGTTCGCTTGATATCGGCGTAGATTTTCTGTCTACTCTGAGCCGCTTTGAGTTTTGCCCTTATCATCCGAACATAGGTGGCATTATCTTCAAGTATCTCGAGTCCCAAAAAAAATTTCTCACAGAAACAATGCTACTCGGAATCCCATGCAAACGGACGATCTCCTTCATATATAGCTCAGCGAGTCTTCCTGCCGTATACATCGTGTTGTAAGGTAAGAACTGCATTGATTTGGTAAATCGATCGACAACTACCCAAATGGCATTGTACCTCTTTACAGTATGCAGTAGTCCAACGATGAAGTCCATAGAGATCGATTCCTACTTCCACTCTGGTATAGCTAGAGGCTACAATAATCCTGCAGGGTGTCTATGATCGATCTTCACTTGTTGGCACCAAACACCGTGACACGTACTCTGCCATGTCTTGTTTCAAACCTCTCCACCAATAATTCTTTTTCAAATCTTGATACATTTTCGTGCTACCTGGGTGAATCGCATAGTTGGACTTGTGTTATTCATCAAGAATAGTTTGTCGTAGATCGGCATTGTCCGGAATGCAAATACGGCCCTTGAACAATAAGGAACCATCCTCCTTGACTGAGAATTCAGATCTGATGCCTTCAGTTACATCTTGATGAATCTTCGTTAGCGTCGGGTCTTTCATCTGTAGCTCATGGATATGGTCAAATATCACTGGTCTCACTGAAATGTTTGCCAAGAAGGCTCCTATGGCTTGCGACTAAACATTTGCATCATACAGTGCCAGATCTTCAAATTATTTCCATTTGTGCATACCCAAAATCAAAATAGCCAATTGAGCTGAACCCTTTTGACTCAAGGCATCGGCTACAACATTAGCCTAGCCTGGATGGTACTGTATGGAACAGTCATAGTCCTTGAGGAACTCCATCCATCTGCACTGCCTCATATTTAATTATTTCTGTGTAAATAGATATCTGAGGCTCTTATGGTCTGTGAAAATCTCAAAAGTCTCTTCGTACAAGTAATGGCACCAAATCTTCAGTGCAAATATGACCGCTGCTAGTTCCAGATCATGTGTCGGATAATGTTTCTCATGTTCATTCAGCTGTCTTGACTCGTAAGCTATCACCTTTCGGTGTTGGTTGAGCACGCAACCCAAACCATTGTACGAAGCATCGCTATACACCATGAACCCTCCACTACCTGAAGGAATCTCTAGCACTGGAGCTGAAGTGAGTCGCTTCTTGAGTTCTTGAAAACTCTTCTCGCATGCCTCACTCCACTCGAATCTTGAATCCTTCTGTGTAAGCCTTGTAAGTGGTCCTGATAGCTTTGAAAATCCCTCTACAAAGCTTCGGTAATAACCTACTAATCCAAGAAAAATACGGACGTCGATCACGGTCTTTGGTTGCTCCCAATTGACCACTGCTTCTATCTTTGCTAGATCTACAGTGACACCATGCTTTGAGACGACGTGTCCCAAAAAGCTAACCTCCTCTAACTAAAACTCGCACTTGCTGAGCTTGGCGTACAATTGGTGTTCACCCAAAGTTTGTAGAACAATCCTCAAGTGTTCTTCGTGTTTTACCTTTGACTTGGAGTATATTAGGATATTGTCGACGAACACGACGACGTAGGAGTCCAGGTGTGGTTTAAACACCCGATTCATTAAATCCATAAATGACGTCGGTGCGTTCATCAACCCAAACGACATCACCAAGAATTCATAGTGTTTGTACTGTGTCCTGAAAGCAGTCTTCTGAATATCCTTTGCCTTGACTCTCAACTGATGGTATCTAGATCTCTGATCGATCTTAGAAAAATACCTTGCTCCTTGTAGCTGGTCAAATAAGTCATCTATCCTAGGTAAAGAGTACCTATTCTTTATAGCGAGTTTGTTTAATTGCCGATAGTCAATGCACAGGTGCACTGACCCATCTTTCTTCTTTACAAATAAAATCGGTGCTCCCCATGGAGACACACTCGGTCTAACAAACCACTTGTTCATGAGCTCTTGTAGTTGCTCTTTCAATTCCTTCAACTTGGCAGGAGCCATTCTATACGATGTTTTAGAAACAGGCTCCGTTCCTGGTGCTAAGTTGATGCTGAATTCAACTTCTCTCTTTGGAGGTAATCCTGGTAATTCCTCTGGAAATACATCTTCAAATTCTCACACCACGGCTATCTCGGAGATAATATTCTTCTCTTCTTTATCCTCCTTCAAGAATGCCAAGAAACCGCTACATCCCTTTCTGATCATGCGCTCGGCTCTGACTGCAGAAATAAGTGGTACATGCGTTGATCTCTCTCCTCAAAACTGAAATGATCTCCTTCTGTTGGGTCTGAAGATGATGACCTTATTCTTGCAATTTACCGTCGCATAGTGAGTCGATAACCAATCCTTGCCAAGGATCACGTCGAATCCTTGCATGTCCAACATGATCAAATTTGCTAGTAGTTCAAAGATGTCTCCATCTATGATTCTCACGATCACAGAGTTGCAAACCTTTTCGGTATCAACTGATTTCCCAGTCGGAATAGTCACGGTTAACACAAAGTCTAACTCCTCTGGGGTGACTTTCATCTTCTTTGTGAAGCGAGGGGTAATAAATAAGTGGGTAGATCCTGGGTTTATCAATACTTGTGCTTCATGTGTCACATCACTTCCTTTCTCATAGATTTGTAACGTACCTAGTCATACATACACGTATATATATATAATGTATACTATCATACAAAATTATTACATACGAGTTCTTTTATATTTTCTATATAGATGCACCTTCTCTATCTAAAATTTTCAAGAATTGAAAGTCTTTATTTAAAAGAAATCTCACCTTGGATTACATCATTTGTATTTTGAGCCTCTTGAGTTGTGACTGCGTAGGCTCTCCCTTGGACAATCGGCTTCCTTGCTTGTATAGGTCGTGGCATAGGAGCTAAAGCCGTCTTCCCCTTGTTTGCCTCAGGGCAATCCTTGATCAAGTGGCCCACCTTGCCACATCTGAAATAGCCCTGAGTTCCCTGTCTACAATCCGCTATCTTGTGAGACTTGCCACACTTGGCGCAAGTCTCCCGAGGTGTGGATGAACCTACTCGCAAGAAACCCTATATAACTGTAGCTCTGGTAGTAATAGCAGGGCTCTCATATCATATCGGTCTCCCCGACGCAAGCAATGGAAATTTCTGTTGGTTGGTCTACTGCACCGGTCTCCCATAACCTCCTTGGAACGGTGGTCTCTGATTGTTTGCTATGAATCTCGGCTTTTTGTTCACAGGCTCGTAGTTCCCTGTTCTACTCTGGTCCACACTCCACCTTCCTTGTTGCTCCCTCTAGTGGTATTTATTATTATTTTCTTCTTCTACCACCAAGGCCTTGCTCATGCCCTCTCCGTAAGTCCTCATCTGGAATGGTGCCACTCCTCCCCTCATGTCCGGTCTCAACCCTTGCTGAAACCTCTTCGCTCTCATCATCTCTGTGATGATGTAGTCAGGCACGAAGTGAGCGAGTCGGATGAACTCCACTCTATACTCTCTAACAGTCATCTTCCCTTGAACAAGCTGTAAAAATTGAGTCTCCATATGGTTCCTCACCACTTCTGGGAAGTACTGTTTGTTGAACTCTTCAACAAATTCATCCCACGTCCAGGGCAAATCTAGAGTCTCCAGAGCCCTAGTCTGTGAAACAGACTTTCACCAAGGCCCAGCCTCTCCATCCAACATGTAGGCTGCCCAACAGACACTCTCATCCTCTGTATACGTGAGCACACTAAACACCTTCTCCATCTCACTCAGCCAGTTCTTAGCTGCCAAGGGCTCTGCCTGTCTAGAAAAGCTAGAAGGTCTCATCCTCCTAAACTCAGTAAATGCAGAAGACACTGGCGGTGTCGAAGCCACTGGAGGTGTCGGTGGCTGATGATGCTCGTGGGCAGTATGAGCTGCCAAAGATGCTGCCTATTGTGCCATGGCAGTTGCCAAGGTTTCCATACTATGCATCATCCTCTGACGCTCCTCTTTGTTTTCATTTCGTTCCCTGACTCTCTCCTGTTCCCTCTTATCTCAATCTTGACGATCTCGATCTTGAGTTTCTGCCTGATCTTAGCTCCCTTAGCCACCACTGCCTGAAGCCCCTCTATCTCCTACAGGCACTCTATTGGTATCTGGGATAAAATAAACTCGACTACGCAAACTTCAACTATGGCCACCCCTGGGTCGGCCCTTCCTCTAAAAGACATAACGGTCTGCACGTGAAACCCAAGTTTCATTAGCAGAAGTCCCTATGCTCTGACAAAATTAATGATTGTCAAGATTTCTAAAAGAAAGGCTCTGATACCAACTTTGACAGCCCAATTTTTGACACTCTGAAACTCGTGCCATCCGCACTATCCCCTTGACCGTGCCCCATGACTATGTATGGAGCATTGGTATAACAAGCAATATTACGGTAAAATGGAATAATAACTACATGATGCAGAAGTAAAATACTACTCTAAGTATAACTCAAAAGACAGTTCTACTTTCATGCCACTGCATGAAAAGAGAACCGATCCGAACCATCGGTGATAAATAGATCACCTCAGATGGTTCGTCAAAAGAATATATCAGTTAATTACATTGTTTATCAAAATAAAGACTTCACATACCAAGTGGTACAAATGTACTCTCAAAATCTCTCTATCAAAGTACTCAGCGGAGTCTCCTAGAAGAAGTCCTCAGGAGGGGGCTCCAACTCGTCCCTAGGCACGTAATCCGAATCACCCGAATCCACGTCTCCCAAAGCCTTGGCCACTGTTAGCACTGGACCTGCGACGTATAGTCTAAAGGGTGAGCTACATCCTAGCTCAATAGGGAACAATATAATGAAAATATAAGTTAAAACCTCACATATATTCCATGATATTCTAAGCATAATGTATCTATGTATTTACTGGAAAAATAGTTTAAAAGATGACAATTATGCACTTAAGTTTACTGGTAGTTTGTATGTTTCATTTATTCTTAATTGTTCATGAATTACATTGATTAGGCCTAAAGAAAAACTTAAATCTACAACTTAATTAATCCCCGAGCAATATAGCATCAAGCCCCGATGGAATACCCTCCATCGTCGTCTAAATAGACAGTTGTTATATGTATTCCCTGGGAATACTACCAAAGCCCCGTTCTCATAGGCGGCGGGGTTAAATCTCATCTCAACATCGCTGGGATGTGCTTACTGTGTACAGATAAACCTTCGTACCGGTGTACGGACTGGCCGTCGTATCGGTCACGGGTATCCTGCCGAGTCAGTCGTGGGTATCCCGCTACATCGGTGGAGTATTCTATTTAAACCTTAAATAAAAAAAATATCATGTACTTTACATATAATTATTCACCATATAAAAGTGCTACTTTATATCAGTTAGGCCTTATCAGTAGTTATCCAATCTTACCTACATCCCTGGGATGTCTAAATTGTTCGCATCACACTGATGCCTTTATCACTTTCTCATCCCCTGGGGATGTCTCATTTTCATTAGCTTACTTGGTCTTAGTTACTCGCATCACAATGATGCCTTTATTACTTTCTCATTCCCTGGGGATATCTCATTCTCATTTACTTTTTTGATATCACACATGCACCCTTTTCACAAAGATTTACACAGTTAAAACATTTTCAATTTGATTTCTATATCACTACATGCATGCTCTTTCAATTAAAGTACATGTTCAAGGTGTTCCCTACCTCAGATCTCTAAAGGTCCAAGCATCAAGGTCCTACACGGCTCCTTATTCTTGCTCTCACATGTACCACCTATGGTACATCATAACACATGAAACATATCACTAAAGATCCAATAGAGAAGGTCCTAGACCCTCCATGAACCTTAGGGTCCAATTAAGAAGTCAAGTGAAACTGCCAAAATCGATTAATCTACTCCCAAAATCGATTAATCGAACCCTAAATCGATTAATCGGTTCCCAAAATCGATTAATCAAAATCTAAAATCGATTAATCGATCCCAAATTGATTAATCGAATTCCCTAAAATGGTTAAATCGATTCTCAAATCAAGCAGTCGAAAATTAAAAATCGATTAGTCGATCCCAAATCGATTAATCAAAATTCAAAATTGATTAATCGATTTCCCAAATCGATTAGTCGATTTCCCCAAGTCTTACTTCTCTTGCCACTGGAGGTACGCAGTCGATTAGTCAATTTCCAAATGAATTAATCAACTTTCAAAATTGATTAATCGATTTCCAGATCGATTAATCGAAATCGGGCATCCTTTCTTTTTCAACTTCTAGACCAAAATCGATTAATCGATTTGACCAGACTCAGCCCCTTTTTGAGCTGTTCTTCCAAATCTTTTCCTGATCAATTCTTTTCTTTTTCTATGCCTTTAATCTATTTTCTTAACTACTTTCGACTAATTTTAACCATCAAGACATATGCATTTAAATCTAATAAGGACTCACCTCAAATAAATCCCTACAAAGATGGATTTGGTTGGTTAAGTAGCTAGGGCTCCAGCTTTTGCTTCAACGGCTCTTCATGCGCTGAATCCTACATTTAATGCTCTAATCAGCCCTTCAATCTAGCCACATTAATTCCTTTTTCATGAACTCACCTTGGTTCTCTCTCTCTCTCTCTCTATCTCTCTTCCTAACTCTCTTTACCAACCAAAACCATGAAACCTAGGTTATTAAAGCCCTTATATCCTCTCTCAAGTTTCGGTGTTAAGCACATACACCAGAGATAGGTGTATATGACCTTAACTCACACTATACACTACACTTAGGTCAAATTTACCTCACATTAGTTCATCACTTCATGAGTCTACTGTTTGACCATCACTTGGTCAAACCTATGACCAATCGAGCACGGATCTTGAGGTCACTATTTAACGCTCAAATTTTTAGGATATTACATATTCTAATTCTAAATAACTTAGTTTCCTAATACTACTCTAATTTTAATCGATTTAGTCTCCTAATGTTACTCGAACCGAGAAAACAAAGGGGGTTGTGGCCCGTTGTGCTAAGGAGGATCGGCCCCGTTCTCGGGTACCCTCCGTAAGCTCCCTTAGGCGAATCAGTTGGCTAAGGGCTATTTTATAAATATTAAAAATTAAAGACTAAATTTGAACTGAGAATTAAGAATTTAAGGATTGAAAATTAAGAATTTAAGAATTGAAAGTTAAGAAAGAAAGACTAGAACTAAGAACTAGAGATTAAGAACTAGAACTAAGAATTAGGACTAGAAAGTAAGAAGTAAGATCTAGAACTTAGAAAATTAAGAACTAAGAACTAGAACTAAGAATTAGGACTAGAAAGTAAGAAGTAAGATCTAGAACTTAGAAAATTAAGAACTAAGAACTAGAACTAGAATATTGAAAACCTAAGAGCTAGAACTTGAAATTGAGAACTAGAAAGAGACTACCTGAAGCTAAGCGCTTCTTCCTCCTTCCAGTGCCACAGAGAGAAGAGAATCGAGCTTGGGAGCGATCTGTGCTTGAGAGAGGAGAGATTGCTATTGAATTCCTTCCGTTTCAGTGACGTAGGGGGTCTTTTTATAAGGGTACAAGTAATTCCATGAGTGAGGACATGTGCGTAATAACTAAATTATGCGCATGAAAACAAGTTCTCAATTGAATTTTGCTCATAATATAATGCACTTAATTTACTTTCAGTCGGTCACTGACTAGGGAGTGACCGGCCGGGTGGGGCATCCTAGTTCCAGTGTACTTTGGAACTAATCTCATGCAAGGGGTTATGCGTGGAATCCAATTCCACGCCAGGGTGTCTACTTGAGATCGAGGAGTTCGGGTGGCCTTGGGGATTAGAGTCCCAATCCACATTGGGATTGATTTCGCATGAATGAGGTCATGTGAAATCGATTCTGCGTACCTTTGTGTGAGGGGATTTGGGTCTCAGGCCCCATACCCCCGACGTGGGAATCATGCACTGAAACAATAGTATATGGTTGAACAGAAGCTGAAATAATAGCTCTGTGGCTCAAATCCCAACAGAGGAAGACTATACACTGAAATAATAGTATATAGTCAAAATGTAGGCTGAAACAATAGTCTAGCATTTCAAGCCCGACTCGGACCCGAACAATCCAGAATTAAGCACCTACAACCACACACGTAGTTCGGTTGCAAGAAAAATCACCCACGCCCAATTAGTCCCTTCTCAAACCAAACATCCTTTTCCTAGACCATCTTGAGATTCGATCACGTGTCTATCCTGAGACGTGTGATCGGATTGAGCGCCCCACCACTGGTGCGCAATTGGCCTTCGCCCGACCTAGTCCTACAATCCTTGACCCCTACGTTTCCTCGATTAAACACTTCGAGAGTAGCACTTAATTGGATAACGGACCCCAAAATGAGCTCACAATTAGTTCTAATGCTATTAGGACTAGGAAACTCGCAGAGCTAGTCAGCTGATCACTCACAGAGTCGGTGACCGACTCAAAGCGATTAAGCACCGGGAGGTCGGAGCGTAATTTGATTAAACACCTGAAACAGAGCGTTTAATAGGAGAAAAACCTATAAAATATTTTTTTCTTAATTCTCTCTAGAGGCTGACAAAATTTCGAGAGAGAACGGATTTTTTTGGGATTCTAAAACCAGAGAACTTTGAGGACAAACCCATAGAGCAACCTAGTCATGATTTGGAGATTCAAACTTCGAAACCTCCGATGATTTCCCTCCGCAACCTCGGTCTTAGGTAAAAATCTTAGTTTTAGACTTAAGATATTTCTCTTACTTTTAATCATAGGTTTTAATTTTTAGTTCGAGATCGTAGCACCATTTTTTAGACTGCAAATTTTCTATATCTGGTTCTAGTTCTCCGAATTTAGCGCCAGTCCTTAATTCAACGGTCTAATTTACCGACCCTAGGCTCTAATTCCGTTCTAAAATCTTAATTTCCAGTCCTATCATTAATTTCTGGTTCTAATCTTTGGATGCTAGAACCAACCCTTAATCATACGGTCTGATTTTCTGATTTTGAACCCAAATTTAGTCCTAGAAAATTAAATTTAAATTTAAATTTCTTATTTTAATACCTCCAAAAATCCTAAATATTAATTTTAGTTTCTATAATTTTAGTTTCTCAATTTAATCTATAATTATTATTTTGAAATCGACTCTGAAAAATCTAAAAATACCTTTTTTATCATCATAAATCCAATTTACCCTTAATCTCAACCACCTGATTTGCCCAACGGAACTTACGAAGGGTACTCGGGAACGAGGCCAATCCTCCTTAGCATAGCGCACCCAAAACCCCTTTTTTTAAGAATTTTAGAATTAATTAATTGCTTCTCTTATCTTTTTTGTATAATTGACTAGTAGATTTTTTTTTTTCAGCATAATTAATTAATTAAGTTAATTAGATTCTAGTATGATTGATTAATCTCTTTAAATCATATTTTAATTGGTTGATTTCTTGCTTTAATTAGAATTTCAGTCTGATTAATTCATTGCCTAAATTAGAATTCTAGTAAAATCAATCTTCTATTTCAATTAGGATTTCGGTAAGACTGTTATACATGATTTAATTAGAATAAAACTAGCATACTTGCTCAAATTTGAATTTCAGTATAACTAGCATGCTCGATTTAATTAGAGTTTCACCAGAACTACTACATGTGCACTCCTAGTATAATTAGGAAACCTGATCACAACTAGACTTCTAATGGGATTAGGAGACTAAAATTTATCAGACTTCTAATGGGATTAGGACGCTTAATTAAT
Source organism: Chloranthus sessilifolius (assembly GCA_021018995.1). Lineage (NCBI taxonomy): Eukaryota > Viridiplantae > Streptophyta > Magnoliopsida > Chloranthales > Chloranthaceae > Chloranthus > Chloranthus sessilifolius. The sequence continues at coordinate 51,096,635 of CM037596.1, forward strand.
TAGACTTTCAATAAGGATAAGAATAGTAAAAATTAACTAAACTCTTAATAGGATTAGAATAAACCCACATAACTAAACTCACGATAGAATTGGGAAGTCTAAACTGATTAGAACTATAATAATGACAATAACGGGAAATAAAAGGAAAATTAAATTATCTAAATTATAAAAAAAGATGTAGTTGCTGATGGTCGCAGGCGGACGATTCAGTATAGAAGTAGCCCACATCCGCTCTAAAGCGTGATCATTGATGTTTTGCAGCTTCGTTAAATATTTGTAACTGACAATCGCAATAAACTAGGAACCTTCCTAGAAAACTCCTTTATTTCTAACATTCTAAATGCCGCATCGCTAGAGTCCACTTGGACAGAATTGGAGCCATTGCTTCAACGAGGACCGAGAGGAATCCGGAAAAAGCGCGCACCAACACCCATGACTAGATTATATCCATGGGATACTCTGTGACCATTCGAGTGGACAGAGTATAGCCCTAAGACTAGTCCATATCTCAGGGCTGAGCTGGATTCTTCTATCTTTCACTTGTACTTGTAGCCAAGTGAAGGAATGCTGCAGATCTAGTTCTTGATCTGAGTTGCAGTGAAGATTATCCCACAATTGCCTACTTCTCCATATTTTCACTTTATTTCACCACACCATCATCATCCTTCTTCACCCCTTTTCTTTAGATGTAGTTTTATTCCTGTTTTTAGTTCAGTTTAGTATTGTGAAACCTAAACACCTCTCTTTACCTTACTTTCTAGTATAGGTTTAGAGTTGCTAGATTTGTAACTAGATCTGGAGTTTACATTACACCTTTAGATTTTTTGATCATCACTCTCCGTGGGACAAAATCTTACTTTCAAAACTTGCTACAATAGCTCTAGATCTTGCAGGCTATGTTTATGTCTGTGTATAAACTCTTTCAGTTTTTCTTCTTTATTTTTGTCATTGTTTTATCATTTTAATAAACACGCATAGAATCAAACCAATAAGTTTTTGGCGCTGTTGCCCGAGAGTTTTGATCTAAGTATAGCAGTCTGAGTTTAGTTTTTATTTTTTAGAGTTGTAGGGTTCGAATAAATTACTGTTGTATGTTGTGTTTGATTTTTGCATTTTTTCTTGATTTTCTATTTTAGGTATTTTGTGTCTTTTTCGTGTTTGCAAAAATTAAAGCTGTAGTCTTGGGATTTTTGTTGTTTTTCTTTATTTTCTATTTTAAATTTATTGCTTATTTTGTGGTTGAATAAATTTCTATTGTTGAGCAGTAGGTACTGAATAATAGGGCTGTTGTTGAGCCCCATAAAATATATATATATATATGTATAAACAAAATAATAAAAATAAAATAAAAAATAAAACAAATAAAATATTTTTAATTTTTTTAGAATGATGTGTCAACAGATGAGGACTAGCAGTACCTCATCAGCCATTTCCTCATGCTTTTCAAGAGTATTCTCCTTTTTCCCAAGGGGAAAGCTAGATGGAGGAAATGAGGATTGTTTGACAATTACTATCCTTGATGAGATGGTGGATGACACCTCACCCAAATTGTTGGACTTGGGCTGAGGAATTAGATGAAATTATTAAATTATGAATTAAGGAGGCGCCCACGTATGTATTGAAAAAATTAATCATCTTGGGCTTCTCAGTAGGGCTAGTACAACAGTCCACTTGGGCAACTGCCTTGCTGCCCCTCCCTCAACTTGTTATTAACTATCCACCTGATGCGGAGCTGAAGTTGCTCCCTGCATCTCTCATGCAACTGCTAGTTTGGAGCTGGAAGAACTGAGGTTTGATGGCTACGCATCTGCAAAGGTATGGCTTTTTAACTTCTGCATTAAAGTTCTTTCCAGTTCAGTTGAGGTCTAGATGGGTGACCAATTTACTATCATTCATGCATCCCCATTCGGACTGCTGAGATCTTGAAACTTAATTTTTGGGAAGAATCATGAAGGTTAATGAGGAAAGGCTCATATTCTCTTTTGAAAATTTTGTGGAGCCTCTGAAATCATTTACTTTCAAGGCCTCCAACTGATATTTGATCTCAGTTGTTTATCATATGTAACATAGATGTTTTTATTGTTTTAAAATTCTGTATATACTGTGTTTATATGGTCTGTTGTGATGAATCTTGAGTAAAATGTGTGCCATAACTGCTCATGCACTGTTGTGTGTGGATGCAGTCATCTAATATTTTTCCTAGATTCATACTCTGATCATTGTAGGAATTTATGTTTTTGAGTTTATTGTTCTAGGAGTTTAGAATACTAGCTGTTTTTTAGTATAATTGTTGTTTTTACTTAGTTGTAACTGTTGTTTTATATGGTTTTCTGTTTTAGGAGTTTGTGTAGCTGTTGTATCTTCATAGTGTCAGTTTGTGTATATTCTCTTTTTCTCCTTAGTGTGATTTTCTACACTCTTTTAGTTTAATTTTCTCTTAGTATTCTGTTGAACTTTAGTTATTTGGCTTTAACATAACCTTGCTGCCCCTATACATGTCTGTTGAAATAGTGAGGACACTGTTTATCTTAGGTTTGGGTGTATGGCAGTGTGGTAGACCAGTACAATAGTTAATTTTAGTGCAGCAATGTTAGATAAATTGAGATAAATAAAGTCAATTCCCACCTAACCATATTAGAAAGTGGAAATTAAAAAATTTTGCAGACACATTAAAACTGAAATCTTTTAAAAGTTAGCACCACCATGAAGCAAACATCAAGAAATTTTTTCAATTAGTACTTAGTGAACTAAAGCGGGGAGAAAAACGTAAAAATACACCCCATGAGTTAAATTAAAGACCATACCAAGTGAGATTTGGGCCTATCAAATTTCTTTTGAAGAGTATTTTTGGTAATTTTTTCAGCTCTAAGGAATGACAGAATCAACATCTTTTCACAAGAAGTTAGGCACCCCCAAATTGAAACTGATTGACAGTACTCATAACACTAAGGAGATGATCTAAGGCCTTCATGTGGACAGTTTGAGCTTAAAATTTTCTACCCATTCAACTGCCCTTTACATATACTCTTTGAGCCTTTAAAATCCTATTTTTCTTTGACAAACACTAGAGTACTTGCACCTAAACCTCATGACCTGATTCAACCTGACCCTCACTCTGAGAATCCAGAAGGTAAAGAAGAAGAAGTTGGAGATATGTGGGCTTGGTTCAACATTTGATGGAAGGAGAAGAAAATAAAGCTAAAAAAATAATAATGTAGCAGTGGTATATGTGTGGCATTTCATAAAAATAAAATAAAAAATAGAAAGAGAAGTAAAGAGAAGTACTTCATCTGACAAAGTAAAAAGAAGAGAAGAAGCTGGCCACTTTGGATCTGAAAAACATCAAGGAAGGTGAAGTTGTGCTTTAATGAAGAAGGTGAAGTCATGAATCACCTCCTTCCCTTACCGATTTCTCAATTTTGAATCCATTCTACCCCTCCTAGTCTTTGAAAACCTCACCTATAAGCCATATTACAACCCATCAAAAAGACCTTATTGATCCAAAGTGAAATGATTTTTCATGTGGAGAGGAGGAGATGCCTAGTCTACGGTGAAAATACATGAGGATGTCAGGAATTAGTAGCCATGCCTATGCTCATGTTTGTAGGCCTATTTGGGGTCTATGCTTGATCTTGAACTAATGAGAATGTGAAAACCTTGGACTTTCATTATTGAAAGATAGACCCTGGTGAGGATTGAGTCTGAAATTTAACTTCATTGAAGTTGTACCTTCACCTGATTTTTTAATTAAACGTGAGCCTAGTACTGATTTTCATACTTTGTATTCTTGATGTAAAATGATTGTTGGTGATGTAAAGCACATACTGATTTGAGTTTTAAATTGTTTGCATTACTGCTATAATCTCCTCTGATTTTTAAAAAATAGGTGTGGAATGATGCTATATTTATTAAAGTATGTTTTGTCATTGGTTGCACTATACTTAACTATTTTAATGGGAAAGTTTGTGGGTATCTTCACTGAAAACTCTCAGGAGACTTCACTCCTTCACTAGGGATCACCTAGGGGATTAAAAGGCTTGATGCATAAGCTAAATGCATATGTGCTCCCTACGAAAGTGCCATTCACTTTTTAGAATAATGGTTTTAATTTTTCCTTTGATCGAGGACTAGCAAAGATTAGGTTTAGGGGTATGTTAGTGTTATTCACTGAAAAGTACCACTTTTTACCTCTTAACCTAGCCTTTGATAGACCTTGAAGCAGACTAATAATCATTTGTTAAGTGCATTTTGTAGTTAGCAATAATCTGTGCAGCTTAATACAAAATCTATCCTTTTTGGTTCAAAAAAGAGGAAGAAGACATGCAAAGATGACAGCTGAGCCAAAGCCTAATGAAACACCCTGGTAGTGCTCACCATCGTGACTCATTTGTTGGCCATCATTGACCAAAAGCCTAGCAGATGGATGACGTTGTCCGAGAATGGAGAAACTGCAACAACAACAAGTGCAATGCAGCAGAGCATAGAAAGACAGATCTCGTAGAGTTGAGAAGCTCCCTCACAAAGCTAAGGATACAGTGGAAGATGCCCTCGCACAGATAGGATGCGCAGTCAAGAGGAGAGCTGTAAAGACATCGCAAACATCTCACAGATTAAAATCCTTAGAATTTGTGGTCGGAAAGCTCTCCCGGAGATCAAACCTTAAAGTAGCCGTGCGAAGAACATAGCAAGCCCATGTGTGTACTGAACAAAATTTTACCTTGCGGAGTTCGTGTGTGGCCCTGGAAGAGAGAGAGGCCCAAAATTTTCCTCGCGTAGGTCTCGCATACTCTGAAGCCTTACCAATTACTATGCGAGTGCAGGAGCATAACTGCGCGAGTACGCAGCGAGAGAGAGAACTTTTGAAGCTCTACTGCGTGAGAAGTTTAGGCACTCCAGATCATCTCCGTGACAGCCTTGTAGTGTAAAGGAACTGCACGATTAACTAAAGATTCATTGCGCGAGTGAGCACTTCACACCAACCAAAAGCTACTCCGCGAAGGCCCTGCAACTATGCGAATGAATGAATGCATATGCCAGCCCCGTGAAGCATGGTCTCCCCACTTCTCAGTTTTAACTCAAGGACCTTTTGGAAATTTCCCAAGGCTAGGGTACACGTCCCGAGGTATAGATTTTGAGGTGCACATCTCAAGGCATTCAAGGGATATAATAGTGCCACGTTTGCTAGAAAAATTAGGGTTAATCTCTTCAGAGCCAAGGCCATATGGACAGAGTATATAAGCTACACTTAGAGTTTAGTTTTGCATCGACCCTTCTTTTCATCCTTTGTCGGTTGAGTGCTTCAGCAGGCTAGGGTTAGGGTTTGATCACCTCCGTAAGCAGCTAGGTTTAATTTATTTCAGTTTATAATTGGTTTGGTATACATTGAGATTTTGGATGAGTAGTTGTGTACAGACTGCAACCTAGAGACAGTTCATTATAAGGTTTGTGTTTATCAATGGATTACTGTTTTAATGCCTAATTGAATCTAAAGATCTTATGGTTTCTTTAGATGTTTATAGGATACATGTATTTGGGACTAGCCCATTCAGTTTCTAATAGAGTTATTATTTATCATCTGATTTCCCTTGGTTTGATAGCCCCATGAAAAGCAATGCTGGATCTGTAGTGAGATCTGGGGAGCTCGGATGCTTGTGGACCATGGTGGTTGCAACAGTTTACATATTTATTTTCATATCTCTATGGTATAGACAGACCAATGGGATACCCTATGACCATTCGAGTGGATAGAGTATAGCCCTAAGGTGTTGTCCATTCACATGTCTGAGCAAGATTCTTCTCCCCTGCACATGAGCTTCTAAAGCCTTGTGAGGAGGTTTGTACAGGAACTGGCTCCCCTCTATTTTACCTAGCCGACATCAGATGTTACATCTGATCTCTTTGTAGTAATTGTAGCTTGAGGCTGAGTCATTGCAGGCCGTTTGTAGTAATTACTAGTTGAATCTAAAGCCCTATTCAACCTGTTACATGGTCTTTTTTGTGGGCACTAGTGAGGCGTTGGCCTTGGCAAAGCACTTAGAATCTTATGGGTTGAAATACCTATGGATGCCAGCCAGATTTGTACATAGATCTGGGGAGCTTGTAGCACTGGCATTACATAGTACTGTAATAGTATTCTTGGCTTGATTTGGTCCAGTGGCTGGGGAAATGATTAGTCCACTCCTCTGGACTAGATTGGAAATTTCTGGTTTAACTAATGGGATTTGACTGACTCTATAGGATAGTCTGTGACCATTTGAGTGGAGCCTATAGCCTGAAGAGCGCCCCAAATGGCATGAGTTAAACTAGATATTTCTACGTTGTTGAAGCTTTTGATAGCGTCTCAGCAAGGAGTACTGCAGAGACAGACTAAATTTGAGTTACATTACTACTTTACTCTGAACTTAACCTGCTTACTTCTCACCAATTTTTATATTTTATTTTGGTACACACCATCACCATCTTCTTCTTAACCCTTTCTTTAAGATAGGGCTATATTTTACTTCTTTGTTGTTAGGATTAATTTAGTGTAGTCGTGACACCCAGCTCCCTTTCTTTAGGATTGTTGGATCTGTAGCCAGATCTGGAGGCCTACTATTATAGCCCATTTTGGGTTCTAGATTAATTTCTCTGTGGGACAAACTCTTACTAATCAAAACTTGCAATAATAGGCCAGGTATGTTATAAGTCTAGGATTACGTTAATTGTGCTGAATCCATTCTTTTATTTTACTCTGTTTTTAATTAGTTTCCACCACACAATAACCAAAGCACACTAGGGTCCGAGAACAAGTTTTTTACACCGCTGTCGGGGATATTGATCTTTTTAGTAGACCTGAGTTGTACTATAATTTAGATTTCCAAATTCTTTGTAGTTGTACCTAAACTAGAATAAAAGTGCTACTGATTCTTTATGGAACTTTGCAGAAATGGACAGCAGAAGAAGGGAAAAGCTACAGCTGCAGTTGGAGTGAAGCTAGCTCTGTTTGCACTTACTTTCCCTAAATCTTAGTCCATTTATGTTCACTTCCCTGTTGTTTGTTTAGTTTAAATCTGTGTAGTTGTTAATTTTTGTTTGAAATATTCTTTGTGTGTGCTTGTGAGTATTTTATGTACTTACTGTGGGTGTGAGTATATGCATGGTAGAAGGTCTTTAAACCCTGAGCTAAAACTTTTAAATCTAGAGGTTGAAAGGATCCTTAGACCTAGACGCATCCCACAAGGCCTTATTATTTAAACTAAATCAACTATCATGGCTGAGAGGCAGAGAACATTAAAGGAGTATAATGCACCTGGGGAGTACACCTATCCCTTCTGCATTCAATTCCCCTCTGTTGAAGGGAATTATGAGATTAAATCCTCCACCATCAATATGCTACCTTCATTTCATGAGCTTAGTAAAGAAGATCCCTACAAGCATATAGACCAATTTTTATCACTTTGCACTACCTTCAATATTGCTGGCTTGGGACCTGACGCCACTAAACTAAGGCTTTTTCCTTTCTCACTAAAGGACAAAGCCAGCACATGGCTAACAAAACTCCCAGCCAACAGCATACAGTCATGGAGTGACCTTCAAATAAAATTTCTGGCCAAACTCCTTCCCATGAACAAAACCAGCCAGATGAGGATATATATTTTGTCATTCACTCAGTCCTCAACTAAGGATTTGTATGAAGCTTGGGAAAGATTTCAGGAGATGCTAAAACAATGCCCCCACCACCAAATCCAAATGTGGTAGCCTATCTAAGTATTTTATCAAGGAATTAATTCCAGGAGCAGGGATATGGTGGATGCTTCCTGTGGTGGTAGTTACCTCCACGAGACAACTGAGGAAGTTTGGGAGCTGTTGGACATAATAGGAGAAAATTTTATACATCAGGAGTCTCTGTCATGCAATGATAGCTAGACTCAAACTAAGATGGTAAAAGAGGCCACCCTTAGAGGTGGAATATTTAAAGTGAAGGTGCAAGGTGATTTGGAGAGGAAGGTGAACAACCTGAGCTTGAAATTTGACAAACTCATGAATGTGATACAGTCCCGAGTGGTTGCACAGGTGGAGGAAGCAAGTCTGATATGCCAATCTTCCACACATTCTATTCACGATTGTCCATCTACCACCCAGTTTTTAGATTTTGTTATGGAGTAAGCTAATGCTGCTCAAACTTTTGTGCAGCAACCTACTGGGTATTCTTGGAGGAACCACCAAAATCTAAGGTGGAGACAAGATTCATATCCTCAACCTGTTAGGCTATTTTAGAGTGCTTGCTACTGACTTTATTGAAGACAGTGATAAGAATGGGGTGAATGAAAATGAATGAAAGGTGGATTGAAAATGATGGAGCAGCAAGCCTAAAATATACACAATCCTGCAAGATACACGGCCTGTTGTAACAAGTTTTGATAAGTAAGAGTTTGTCCCACAGGGAAATTGATCTTAAGCTCCAAAGGAGCCATCTTTAGTAGACCCTCCAGATCTGACTACAGATCTGGCAATCCTAAATGGAAGGGGATTTGGGGTCACTAAAGTCTAAATTCTAAGGTATCCTAATGTCTAAACTATAGAAAGGTTTAAGAAAGAAGATAGAGTGAGAAAATAAATATAAAAGGGTGAGAAGTATGCTGTTAGGTTCAGATCTGATGGGTTTCATGACTCAGATTCAGATCTGCTGCTATAGAAGTCCTGTCCAGTGGCTACATTATCACCACTGAGGAGAAAGAATCCAACTCATCTCTGTGTCATGATCCAAACCCTTTATGATTATAACCTATCCACTTAAATGGTCACAGCTTATCCAATTGGGGAACCACAGTCCAGAGATGGATCAGAATGAGTTTATCATTGTAGGCACTACTTCATCCAGGCTACAAGCACAAGAATCCATAGGGAACCTCAACCTCTAAAGTGGTATGTGTGGGGCTAGGCCTGTATGGGAGCAAGTTAGCCCAGACACATAGAATCAGCAAGATGTTGAGTGCAGCCTTAGATCCAGCTATCCACTGCTTTAGAGAGTCTTCAGTGATCCAGTCGTAAGCCTACAATCTCTATAACCAAACCAGATCTGCCATCTGATGGCGGGTCTATACACATACAGGGGAGTTTGTCTCAGCACAATCTCTCACAGGGCTACAAGCACATGTGAAGAGAAGAATAATCCGTCTTGAGTCTGTGGGTTGGCTTCACCCTAAGGCTATAACCTCTCCACTTAAATGATCACAAACTATCCCAGAGGCTATCCTCCTCACAAAACTCAAGATAGAACATGAAACATTGCTGCCACCACCATGTTCACAAGGCTATAAAAGCTTATTGCTCCCTTGGGGACTTCAGATCTAGTGGGTCCTGTGGTGGGGCTAGGCCTGTATGGGAGAATGTTAGCCCAGACACACAGGTCACTTGGATCTGAATAAACCATGAAATCAGTCCTCCATTGCTTGCAATATGTCCTAGCAATGGAGGATCTCAAGATAACAGCCTTGTATAGAACAACTCACAAAAATCTCATAAAAGTAAAATACCCTATCATGAAACTCCATTAATCCATTCCAAATAGTCATACAAAGGCATAGCTAGCAACTGCTGGACTATGGAGAGAAGAAAAAGTAAAAAGAAAACTACCTAAAACTTACTAGAAATATGCAGCTACTACAAGAAGAAGAAGATAGACTAAATTCTATTATAAGCAGGGAGTCCTTTAAACCTAAACCAGGCTTAGGTTTATATAGCAGTTAGTTTGGCAGGGCATTAGGGTTAGGAAAGCTTAATTTTAACGGTGCCACATGGCCTAATATTGTCCCTTGAATGCCTCGAGGTGCGTGAATAGAACTTAGAGCGTTAGAATGAGTGCCCTAATTGCTGGAAGTTCCCAGAATATCCTCTGCAGAGGTGAGGGAGAGTTAGAGTTCAGAGCCTTGCCAGGTAGCACTGGTTTCCAAGACTGTCGCGTGATAGCACGGTCTCTAGCCGTCACGGGGTTGTCTTAGTTGCAGCCAAAGTAGTCACGCGATAGAGCATTGGATCCTTGCTGGATTGCTCTGGTCTTCGTGGGATTGCACTTTCCTTCTGAATGGCGCGGGAATTGCGCAAGCAATTTAGTTTCTGAATGGATCTTCACGAGGATCCTCGCGAGGACGTGATGTGCATTGGTCTCTGAATTGCGCGAGAAGTTTTTTTGAAGTTTTGCATCCCGCGGCCATTGCGCGCCGAAATACCTGGAGCTCTCTCTCCTCAGTTGATCTGAGTGAACTGCGCGAGGTTTGAGAGCTGCTTTCTTGAGCTGCGCGAGACTATGCGAGCAGTTATATTTAATCTTCACGAGAGTTGCGCGAAGTATGATTCTGAAGCCCCTCTGTCACTCAACTGCGCGAGAACATTGTGGGCTATTGGAAATGAAGTTTTGGGAGGCTCGCGAGGACTGCACGAGGCTTAATTTCTGAATCCTTTAAAGCTTGTGAAAGATGCGCGAGGTTCAATTTTTGTCTGGGATCAGCTTTCATCCTTTTGAGGGACTTCTGGGGTAAAAGTGGGCTCCTTAACAGGGTTCAGGCCTTATTACAGCTGCTATTTATTATCTACAGAAATGACTTAACACACATTTATTAGATGGCTAAGGGTCTCACAGAGGCTAAGTTAAGGGGTGAAAAGTGGTACTTTTCATATCTTAACACACCCCCAAACCTAATCTTTGCTAGTCCCTTAGCAAAGCTACACTAAAAATCTACAGAAATTAACTGCCACTTTCGTAGGGAGCACGGATACATTTAGCATATGTACCAAGCCTTTTAAACCCCTAGGTGATCCCTAGTGGAGGAGTGAAGTCTCCTGAGGGTTTTCAGTGAAGATACCCACAAACTTCTCAATAAAATAGTTAATAGTAGTGCAAGATTATCAAGTTAGCAGTCAAGAAATAGAGTATCAGTTCACCCTTGAATCAGTAAAAATATAGGAAATTTAAATACATTGTCTGCACAGTTGTTTAAGCAACATAAACTTCATATGATAGCACAACATTTCCAATCAGTTCACAACAGGGGAAACTACACATGTGTGTCAGCACTGAGCTAATCATTAAATTAAAAATTAGGTTGTAGGTCATGCCTAATACATTGAATATCAGACCCAAAATTCTCTAGGGCATACTCTCACAAAGAACTTTTGAGGGTTTCATTGGCTCTCAAACTCAGGAGCAGTTACATCCCCCAAATGGGTCTATAAGCATGAGCATAGGCATAACATTCAAGTTCTGTCATCATTGGCAGATTTTCACCAGAGATTGGACAACTCATTATCTCCACATGACAGCTCATTCAACTTTGGATCACAAGGGCTTTAACTGGGCTGTAATGTGGCTTATGGTATTGGGTTATAAAAAGAATTGGAAGGTTGAAAAGGGGTTCGAAATTCAGAAATTAGTAGGTGCAGGAGGTAATTCATGACTTCACCTTCTTTAATTCAGCTCCTTTCATCTTCTTTGAAATCTTCAAATTTGAAGTGATCAGTTTCTCTTCTTGTTTGATTTTTTTTTTTTCGATGAATGTTTCCTCTTAACTCCTCTCTTACTCCTCTTCATTATTGTGTTCTTTTCTTTCTGATGCAGTTTTCTTCTTTTTATTTTTATTTTTGCTTTGATGAATTTCCACCTTTTTCCTCAATTGTTACACTGCTAGTACTTCAGCCACCACATTTTCTGCACCTTTGTTGTCTTTGATTTCGATGTCAAACTTCTACAACAGGAGTATCCATCTAATCAATCTAGGCTTTGCATCCTTCTTAGACAATAGGTACTTTAATGCTGAGTGGTCAGTGAAGATGACAGTTTTAGACCCAAGTAGGTAAGGTTTAAACTTTTCCACAGCAAAAACCACTGCCAGAAGCTCTTTCTCAGTGGTTGTGTAGTTCAGTTGAGCTTCAACAAGTGATTTGCTACGATATGCAATGACCACAGGCAGCTTATCCTTTCTTTGGCCCAAGACAGCACCTATTGCCAAGTCAGATGCATGACACATCAACTCAAAGGGCAGGGTATAGTCAGGTGTTTAGAGTACAAGGGTAGAAGTGAGGCAAATTTTCAAGTTTTCAAAAGCCTTCAGACATTTAGCAGAGAAGTCAAAGGGCACATCCTAGCAGAGCAGGTGGCACAATGGCTTAGCAATTTTGCTGAAGTCTTTGATAAACCTCCTGTAGAATCCAGCATGGCCAAGGAAGGATCTGATTTTCTTTACTGTTCTTGGAGGGGGTAGATTTTTAATGAGGTCAACTTTGGCCTTGTCTACCTCAATTCCATCTTTAGAGACTACATGGCCCAACACAATTCCTTGTGTTACCATGAAGTGGCTCTTCTCCCAACTTAAGACCAAATTGGTCTCTTCACATCTTTGTAGGACTTGATGGATGTGTTGTAGACATTGGTCAAAGCTATCCCCATAGACCGAAAAGTCATCCATGAAAATTTTCAAGAATTTGTCAATCATATCAGAAAAAATGGCATACATACACCTCTGAAAGGTGGCTGGGGCATTACACAGTCCAAAAGGCATCCTTCTGTAAGCAAAGGTGCCAAACGAACAAGTAAATGTAGTTTTCTCTTGATCAGGGGGGTGCACAGGGATCTGATTGTACCCTGAGTACCCATCAAGAAAATAGTAAAAAGCCTTCCTAGTCAACTTGTCCAAAATTTGAACAATAAAAGGGAGAGGGAAGTAGTCTTTTCTGGTCTTGGAGTTGAGTTTTCGATAATCGATGCAAACTCTCCAGCCAGTGGTCTCCCTGGCTGGCCTCAACTCTCCAGAGTCGGTTTTGATCACTATTATGTCAGATTTTTTGGGTACCACCTAGATTGGTGCCACCCATTCAGAATCAGAGATGGGGTAAATTACCCCTGCATCCAGTAACTTAATGATTTCTTTCAGAACCACCTCTTGCATGTGAGGATTAAGTTTCCTCTGCATTTCCCTTGAGGGTGTTGAGCCCTCCTCTAGATGAATCCTATGCATACAGATTGATGCATCAATTCCTCTTAGATCAACAATGGTCCAGCCTATTGCTTTCTTGTGCATCCTCAAAACAGTTAACAACTCCTCTTGCTCACTAGTAAGAGAAGAGGAAAAAATCATAGGAAGTTTCTCTTCTTTCTCGAGGAAAGCATATTTTAATGTCTTTGGCAGCTTCTTGAGCTCAAGATTAGGGGTTTATTGTATGGATGGCAGGATTGGTGTATTGTTGGATGGAGGAAGGGGCAGCAATATAGGTTTCCAATTGGAATGTTGTACTAAGCCCATAGAAGACTTCACTAGGGGTGTGTCTCTTGGCATTAAAGCTAGGATTCCTTCTTCCACCAAGTTCCAAACTTTAGTTAAATCAGTGGCAATGTTGCTCCACTCCAGCAGAGTGTGTAGTTCTTCTTCAACAATTTCTTCTAGTACATCCATTGTAAAGCATTCCTCATTGTCCAGCAGAGGGTGCTTTGCACTGTTGTACACATTAAGCTCGACTTTCATATGTCCGAAAGTGACCTCCAAGAATGGTCTGCCTAGAATAACAAGTATCGGAGATGTACTCTTGTTGCAGCCCATGTCCAAGACAAGGAAGTCTGTAGGATAGAAGAACTTGTCTACCCCTACTAGGACATCCTCTACCACTCCCATGGGTTTCCTCTCAGACCTATCAGTTATCAATAGAACAATGGGGGTGGGCTTAAGCTCCCCCAAACCTAATGGCGATATACAACATGGCGATGAGTTAACACTTGCTCCAAAGTCCAAAAGGGCCCTACCAATCGTGTGGTCACCAATAATACAGGGAATAGTGGGTATCCCTGGGTCTTGCAACTTCTCAGGTGTTGTCATGGTTAATACAGAAATTTGGACAAATGGCCTCTGGCTTTCCTTTTTTGAGTACAGAGGTCTTTTAGAAACTTTGCATAGGCTGGGACCTGTCGGATTATATCAAGCAAGGGTAAATTTATCTTGACCTGCTTAAAGGTCTCCATCATTTCCTCGATCTGTGCCTGACCCTTATCAAAAGGGGTAGGGTCACTCAAAGCTTGAGGAAATGGCAGCTGAGGTATTGCTGGTTCCTCAGCTGCAAGCCCATGGCTGAACTTTTGTTTTTTTCTTTTTTCTATTTTTATCTCCTACTGAGGCTCAACTACAACCTCTTTATTTTTCCCTTGGTGAAGGGCAGCAGGCAGTTCTTGACTCAGTGCCTCAACAAAATCCTTATCACTTTCACTTGACATTTTCTTTGGATAGACCTCTCCTTGTTCCTTTCCCACCTGGTTGTCTACCATCCTATCAGACCTTAGGGTAGTTATGGCATTGGCCCCCTCAAAATTGGAGGAGCCTTCTCTGATGGAATACTGGCCCTTAGGATTGGCAATTGGTTGGCTTCGCAACCTGCCCTCCTCTCTCTTAGCCAGAGCATTGGCTATTTGGCCAAGCTGCTCTTCTATTTTCTTAATGCATTGACCGTGAGAAGTCACAGTCTAATTAAAAGATCCACGGCTTTGCAATTGGGCCAAAACCTAATCCTCAAAAGAAGCACTTCGGGGCTGAGGTGGGGGAACTGTCAATTGATTTTGTTGCTGGGGCTACTGCTGTTGGAAATTCGACCTTTGAGCATAACCCTGGTTAAACTGCTGTTGTGGCCTTTGAGGTAAGGCCAACATCTGCTGTGGCTGCATATAATTGTCTTGCCTCCACCTCAAATTTGGGTGGTCTCTCCATTGATAACCAGCATTTTGGTGCTGGTATCCATATGGTTGTTTATTATAGCCACCAGATTGTTGTTGTCCAAAAGATTGGGTAGCAGCAGCCTGTTCCATTACAAACTCAGGGTAATCCCCGCGTAGATGGACATTCTTCTACTGTGTGCTATGGAGATTGGCATATCAGACATGCCTCCGTCACTTGTGCAACCATTCTGGGCTGCACCACAGTCAAAAGTATATGAAATCTTTCAGTAAGATTGGCCATCTGCATTCTTAGATCACCATTTCCCCTAACTTCATACATTTTTCCTTTAGAAGTCTCAGCCCCCAGCTTAGGAGATGGTTCGTGAACAGTTCTAGAAGAGGACATCTTCTGGAAAGCATTTTCACTTATGACCTCGAACAAGTCCCATGCCTCATCAGCTATTTTCTGCATGTACGTTCCACCACAAGAGGCATCTACCATGTCTCTGCTCTTCTCATCAATCCCATTGTAGAAGCTCTGGACAAGCTGCCAGTAAGGGATCTTGTGGTGGGGACATTGTTTGAGCATCTCTTTAAATCTATCCCAGCACTGGTTAAAATCTTCAGTTGGGGATTGGGCAAAAGAAAGTATGCCTTTCCTCAACTGTCTGGTCTTGGTCTCTGGGAAACATTTAGACAGAAATCTTGTCTGAAGGTCTTTCCAGGAGGTGATGCTGCTGTTTGGGAGAGTAGATAACCAGGTTTTGGGCCTGTCCTTTAGGGAGAAAGGAAAGAGCCTTAACCTAGTAGCTTCTGGTCCCAAACCAGCAATGGAGAATGTCGTGCACAGGGCCGAGAACTGGTCAATGTGCTTGTAAGGGTCTTCCTTGCTAAGCCCATGGAAAGAGGGAAGCATTTGGATGATGGAAGTTTTGATTTCATAATTTCCTTGAACATCAGGGAATTGGATGCTGAATGGAGAATTGTAATCATCCGGAGCATTCAATTCCTTCAATGTTCTAGGTTGTTCTTCACCCATAACTGCTATCTCAATTTCAATAGGGGGCCCAACAGTGGTGTGTCTATGCCTTCTCGGTCTTCTACCCCTTTCTATCTCAGGGTTAGCAGACTCTAATATAAGACTGAGGGATCTCCTTCCTAACATGCACACACACCAACAGCAGGGAAGACTATTTGCAGGCACATTGCACTTAAAAACAAATGCAACTATCCTAATCAACTGCGATGCTATGGAATCTTCAAATGAGAAATAGACTGAGTTTTGAGGGTTAGAGAAGTGCAAACAGAGGTAGCTAGACTCCCAATGCAATTCTACTCTCCTTCTCTGCTACGGTCCAAATCTGTAAGAAAATTTTCAAATGTAAATCAGCAGTATCAATTATTCACAAGTAAAACTACCAATGAATAAAGAATCCAAAATCTAGAGTCTACTAAAAGATCAACTTCCCCGGCAGCGGCGACAAAAACTTGTTAGGCTATTTTAGAGTGCTTGCTACTGACTTTATTGAAGACAGTGATAAGAATGGGGTGAATGAAAATGAATGAAAGGTGGATTGAAAATGACAGAGCAGCAAGCCTAAAATATGCACAATCACAGATACTGCTGTTGTAGCAAGTTTTGATAAGTAAGAGTTTGTCCCACAGGGAAATTGATCTTAAGCTCCAAGGGAGCCATCTTTAGTAGGCCCTCCAGATCTGACTACAGATCTGGCAATCCTAAATGGAAGGGGATTTGGGGTCACTAAAGTCTAAATTCTAAGGTATTCTAATGTCTAAACTATAGAAAGGTTTCAGAAAGAAGATGGAGTGAGAAAATAAATATAAAAGGGTGAGAAGTATGCTATTAGGTTCAGATCTGGTGGGTTTCATGACTCAGATTCAGATCTGCTGCTATAGAAGTCATGTCCAGTGGCTACATTATCACCACTGAGGAGAAAGAATCCAACTCATCTCTGTGCCATGATCCAATCCCTTTATGGTTATAACCTGTCCTCTTAAATGGTCACAAATTATCCAATTGGGGAACCACAGTCCCGAGATTGGATCAGAACGAGTTTATCATTGTAGGCACTACTTCATCCAGGCTACAAGAACAAGAATCCATAGGGAACCTCAACCTCTAAAGTGGTATGTGTGGGGCTAGGCCTGTATGGGATCATGTTAGCCTAGACACATAGAACCAGCAAGAAGTTGAGTGCAGCCTTAGATCCAGCTGTCCACCGCTTTAGAGAGTCTGCAGTGATCCAGTCGCAAACCTACAATCTCTATAACCAAACCAGATCTGCCATCTGATGGGGGGTCTATACACATACAAGGGAGTTTGTCTCAGCACAATCTCTCACAGGGCTACAAGCACAAGTGAAGAGAAGAATAATCCGTCTTGAGTCTGTGGGTTGGCTTCACCCTAAGGCTATAGCCTCTCCACTTAAATGGTCATAGACTATCCCAGAGGCTATCCTACTCACAAAGCTCAAGATAGAACAAGAAACATTGATGCCGCCACCATGTTCACAAGGCTACAAAAGCTTATTGCTCCCTTGGGAACTTCAGATCTAGTGGGTCTTGTGGTGGGGCTAGGCCTGTATGGGAGCATGTTAGCCCAGACACACAGGTCACTTGGATCTGAATAAACCATGAAATCAGTCCTCCATTGCTTGCAATATGTCCTAGCAATGGAGGATCTCAAGATAACAGCCTTGTACAGAACAACTCACAAAAATCCCATAAAAGTAAAACACCCTATCATGAAACTCCATGAATCTATTCCAAATAGTCATACAAAGGCATAGCCAGCAACTGCTGGACTATGGAGAGAAGAAAAAGTAAAAAGAAAACTACCTAAAACTTACTAGAATTATGCAACTACTACAAGAAGAAGAAGAAGATAGACTAAATTCTATTCTAAGCAGAGAGTCCTTTAAACTTAAACCAGGCTTAGGTTTATATAGCAATTAGTTTAGCAGTGCATTAGGGTTAGGAAACCCTAATTTTAACGATCCCACATGGCCTAATATTGTCCCTTGGATGCCTCGGGGCGCGTCCACAGAACTTGGAGCGTTGGAATGTGTGCCCTAATTGCTGGAAGTTCCCAGCATGTCCTTTGCAGAGGTGAGGGAGAGTTAAAGTTCAGAGCCTCACCAGGTAGCATTGGTTTCCAAGACTATCGCGTGATAGCACGGTCTCTAGCCGTTGCGGGGCTGCAGCTAAAGCAATCGCGCGATAGAGCATTGGATCCTCGCTCGATTGCTTTGGTCTTCGCGGGATTGCACTTTCCTTCTGAATGGCACGAGAATTGCGTGAGCAATTAAGTTTCTGAATGGATCTTCACGAGGATCCTCGCGAGGACGTGATGTGCATTGGTCTTTGAATTGCACAAGAAGTTTTTCTGAAGTTTTGCATCCCGCGGCCACTACGCGACAGCTGCGCATTGAAATACCTGAAGCTCTCTCTCCTCAGTTGATCTGAGTGAACTGCGTGAGGTTTGAGGGCTGCTTTCTTGAGCTGCACGAGACTACGCGAGCAGTTATATTTGAGCTTCATGAGAGTTGCGCGAAGTATGATTCTGAAGCCCCTTTGTCACTCAACTGCGCGAGAACATTGCAGGCTATTGGAAATGAAGTTTTGGGAGGCTCGCGAGGACTGCGCGAGGCCTAATTTCTAAATCCTTTAAAGCTTGTGAAAGCTGCACGAGGTTCAATTCTTGTCTGGGTTCGCTTTCGTCCTTTTGAGGGACTTCTGGGGTAAAAGTGGGCTCCTTAACAGGGTTCAGGCCTTATTGCAGCTGCTGTTTAATATCTACAGATATGACTTAACACACATTTATTAGATGGCTAAGGGTCTAACAGAGGCTAAGTTAAGGGGTGAAAAGTGGTACTTTTTATGTCTTAACACAACCCCAACAATAATAAATGGTAGCTCCTTACAGACCCCAACACCAGTTTAATCAAGGTTATCCACCAAGGCAAATTTTTTATTACCTGCCCTACAGTTTAATCAGTTGGCTCTGCCCACACAACAACTCAAATCCTCTTCTTTTGAAGAGCAGATGCTGGCTTTAATGCAGAATTTGGGGAGCCTAATACAGACTGTCAATTCTCATGGACAGAGTATCAAGAAGATTGAGGACTAGTTAGGTCAGATTTGTAATGCTCTGAATAGGAGGTAGGAAGGAAAATTGCCTAGTCAGCCCCTGAAAAATCTAAAAGGTCTGTATATGATTGGTGATGCATCCTCTATAGTGGAGGAAGCTAGTGCTCAGTGATCCAAACATTGGTAATAAGTGTATCATATGTATGAAATTTTTATGTTTATTTGTGTTCTTTAGACTTCTGTCAGTTGAGTTTTTAGTGTGATATTGAATTGATTATGTTGCTTTGTCTGTGCTTGCATTTTGTTATTGAATATATGTGCATATTTGTCTGTTGAATTTACTATGTGTACTTATTGATGAATGGTGGAGGTGCCCTTATCATAATTTGTATGAAGTTGAGCTGAAAAGTTATTTTTAAAATTTTGCAATATTGATGAACTATTGATCAAAATGGGCATATGTGTTTCATGATTGAAATGAATTACCTGTCGGAGGATTGCTGCTCATGCACAGTGGTTGGGTGCACAACAGCATGAATGCACTAACCAATGTGCTGCACTGCGCTAACTAAGTAAAGGTTGAGATGAAATGCTGTCCCACAGAGCTAGGAGGCTTAAATTTACTGCGCGAGCCATCACTTGGCTTCCTCACACGCTAAAAGCTTGAGGAATGGCTATAAAAATGACTCGCGGAGCTGCCTTTCTGCTCTGCGAGGTCAAGCTATAAGAGAAGTATGGCCTCAGTATTGTTCTGCGCGAGCACAACACGAGATAAATTTTTGAGGCAACACAAGGCCTCACGCACTAAGGTCAATGATTCAGCTCTACGAGTTTCAATGTGAGGCAGTTGTTCTTCTGCGCGACAGAACGTCTCACAATTTTAAAGGCCAACTGTGCGAGAATTTTACTCTGCGAGCTCCAATTGCCAATTCCCAAACCGTAGGATTTGCTCTATAAACTCAGCGAAGCCTCTCATTTTCTTTATTTCCTCTGTCTGCCCTAGTTTCCCAACATAGGAACTAATATCCCTTTCCTCTCCTTTCTTCTCTACTTTGTAATCTACACCACCTCAAGCATTTTCCTCTCATCATATTATTCCCCAGCTACTCCTGATAACTTCGAGCAAGGTTTGGGGGGATTTGAGCCACTGTGCACAATTTTAACTGGAACCCTAGCTCTCAACTGGTACGATCTCCATCTCTTTCTCTGCCCTCTGTTTGATTTATTTAAAAGAAGAGAAGAAGGGGAAATTTGGAAGATTTTTTGCTTACTCAGTGTGATTGGTATTTTCTCAAAGTTGTGAGCCCAAATTTTGATAATCTGAGCACCTATGGCCATGGGTTCAAAATTTTTAGATACCCTTGCTGCAATGTTGAACTCGTTTGCCGGTGGCAGCCTTGTGGCCACTAGAAAATCTGCAAGGATTATAGAGGCCTCCACATTGGAGACCACTGAGGCACCCTCACTTGTTGTTGAGCCCACCATTCCAAAAGAAAAGAAGAAATCTGCCCCAAGGAAGAGGAGCCGAGAGCATCCACTGCCTAAGAGCCCTGAAATAACAAAGAAGAAACAGAAAAAGGGCAAAGATGTGGCCCCTACGGTCCCTGAGGTTGAGGAGGAAGCCATTACTGATTGCCTCAGGGTCCCTTCTGACTTTGTGCAGGCAATCCAGCTAGAGGCTGAAACCATTTTTGACAAAGCCTATTTTGAGGAGCTACCTAAGACTTCTGCCTTCATTGAATATCTGACAAAGGCATCTCTGCTGCCCTTGTTGAGGCCCTCATGCAGCTGGTTTTCCTAAGATTGGTCAGATTATTTTATCAGAATATGAAGTTAAAAATTGGCGATGATGGGAACCCAACACTGCTTCTTTTAATTGATGATTTCGAGATGCTATTCAACCAGGCAGACATTACAAGGATACTAGGGATACAAGCCAGGTATAACCCTGAGTGGGGCTTGGGTCCTCCTTTGACTGCCACCATTACTGAGATAGGCAGGGAGTTAACTAGAGGGATCACTGCCTCAGGTGACTCAATAAGAAAGAGGGATATGCAGTCCAACCTCAGGCTAATGGATGTTGTGTTGCGGGAAAATGTGTATTGCTCAGGGGATGAGCAGGAGAGGAGGTACCCCATAGTTGATGCCCTCTCCTTATTTCACAGAAACCACTACTTGGATGTTGCCAAGTTAGTTTTTGAGGGAATTATAGATTTATTCAAGAAGGTGAAAATAATAAAGAAACCTCATGCCTTCCCTACTGCAGATTGAAAACTGCACTGCTGAAGTGGGGGAAGTACCCATTTTAAAAAGAGGAGACTGTGGCACTGAACCCAAACAGAGTGGAAAGACACAATGGGGAATCAGTGGCACCATGATGGAGAAGAAGAAGAGGAAGGAGGAGTTACTGAGAGAAACAACCCCCACCATTCATGAAGTAGCTGTTGCTGTAGCTATTATTGCTGATGCTACTGCAACCTCCGCCTCACTTGTGCCAGCCAGCACCACACTCATGCCAGCTCCACCTTCAACCCACACATCACAACCCATCACAAGCCCACTACCCTTACCTAACCCTATATCACTAACCACCATAGCCACAGCCACCCTACCTATTTCTGCACCCTTACTTATTTTTCTAGCCCACCTGTCAAGACTCCATACCAGAAGAAAAGGAAAACTACCAAAACCCCTACTGCACCCCATCCCACCTATATCACCTAAACAATTCTAATCCCTAAAACCACAACCATTCCATACCCCATACCCACACCTTATGAACCTGAAACCCATACCTTCGAAGTCTCACATTATTCCATTGAGACTTCCCCACCTTTTGTACCTATCACTGGTGAGCTTGTAGACCTATCCATTTCCTTCTCCCATGACTGTGAGCTATTTTTGGGAGAGGAATTTTCCACTATAATATCCACTATCCTAGGAGACATCAACCTTAAGTATTCACCTCCCCCAAACTCACCTCACCCTCCACACTTTACCCCTCCACATTAGACACCACCACAGGCCACTACATTCACTTAGAGACTCACATCTCCCTTTCAGCCAGTTTTACCTCTCCAACCCACACCCAATACCATACCAAACCTCTTACCCCAAATACCATACCAGACTTGAGCTTCAATCTGCAATTCTCCAACCCACTCCTTTTTCATTCCTGGCTGGCCCTTCTTCATGTGAGGACCAACCTTTGATTCCTGCCTCTTCTTTTTCCATCTCCCCCTACTCCACCCTCCTTCATGCAATGAAATCCAATCCTTACCTCAAAAAGGATGTTATTCGAGAGATGACTACTATCAGAACATCCATCAAGATACCCTATGAAGAATGGATCCATCGCTTAAAATTGGATAATGAGATGCAGCTCAAGAACATCGCAAAAGGGTGGAGACAACTGTTGCCTTTATACAAAGCCCAAGAGAGTATAACTGCCTAAGAGAAGCTGAATGCTGACCAAGAGAAAATGACTGCTACAACAGAAATGCTGAGATCCCTGTAATAGCCTCACTTTTACTTGCAATTGAGAGTTGTGAAATACTTATGTAATTCAAAAGGGAGTTGTGTTAAAGACTACAAATCTGAGAGTTGTTTAAGCTGTGCTCTATAATTGTAATGGTGAATTTGAAAAGGTTGTTGTAAACCGTACATTCTCAATTGGACTCATGTTAAGGGTTCCCTCTGATCTCCTTATTGCATTAGACTCCTTTAGATTTACTGTTTTTCATATAATTTCCCTTGATTCATTAATCCTGTGAGAATTAGTGTTTGTAACCTAATCTCTCACGACATTTGTAGTGATGTTTCTTGTTCTAAATTAAGGATTCAGATTAAAGACTATTGGATGGTCTGTGGCCATTAAAGTGGACAGACCATAGCCATAAGCCTAAATCTAATCCTTGAGTTAGATTTATTTCTCTTACATCTGTGCTTGTAGCCAGATGAAGATTGGATCATCTCTCATTTGATCTGCAGTCATTCTCATTGTATTTCAAGGACCAAATCAAAGTTAGATATTATTTCTCCATTTTTATAAGTTTACATCAAATTCCCCCAACTCAGATCTGGATCATTTAGTTTAACTTTTACTTTTATCATTTAGTTAATGTGACAAATTCAACCTCCCATTTTATGTGCTTTCTAGATAGGATAAGAGACCAGATCTGGTAGCTCAGATATGGAGGTTTATCTTACATTTTAAACAAATTCTCTGTGGACGATCTTTTACTCACATTTAAAACTTGCTACAATTGGCCCTGATCTTGCAGGCTAATTCACTTCTCTCTGTGCTGATATTGCTTTACCCTTTTTAATGTTCTAGATTCATTATAACTTAGCAGTTGCAAATCTGTTTTCAAAACACAAATAAATCATGCACACTTAGAAATCAACAACAAGTTTTTGGTGCCGTTGCCAGGGAATTTGTTTTAAAATAGGTAGACCTAAGTTTTCATTTTTATTTTTATATCAATACTAAACTATTCTATTGTTTATACCTGTGCAGTTATTCATATCCATTTTTGAAGGAGGGAAACTACTTAAAAAGGA
The DNA here is from genome assembly GCA_021018995.1 of Chloranthus sessilifolius. Lineage (NCBI taxonomy): Eukaryota > Viridiplantae > Streptophyta > Magnoliopsida > Chloranthales > Chloranthaceae > Chloranthus > Chloranthus sessilifolius. Next base: position 51,119,976 of record CM037596.1, read on the forward strand.
ATTCTGAGGGTTTGCTGTGAATAATCTGATTTTTTATTCTGAGTTGTATGTTTGGTAGGAGGACTCTCAGCCCTGAGATTGTCCCACTGAATTTAGAAGTTGAAAGGCTATTAGGAACCAAACAAACAACACAGAATTCTGCAACTATGGGTGAAGAACCTCGACTTTTGAGGGATTACTTTGCACCTGGTGCTTATAATTCTCCCTTTTGCATTCAATTTCCTACTGTTGAAGGAAATTATGAGATCAAATCATCGACCATCCAAATGCTTCCTTCTTTCCATGGGTTGAGTAAGGAAGATCCATACAAACATGCGGATGAATTCTTAGCTCTTTGCACCACATTCAACATAGCTGGACTTGGTCCAGAGGCAACCAAGCTTAGGCTCTTTCCTTTTTCATTAAAGGACAAAGCTAGAGCATGGTTGTCTATGTTAGGACCAAATAGTATCACTTCTTGGAATGATTTGCAGTGTCAATTTATAGCCAAATACTTCCCAATGTCTAAAACAAGCCAATTGAGACAAAGTATCATTTCCTTCTCACAAAACTCAACTGAAACTTTCCATGAAGCATGGGAAAGATTTAAGGAACTTCTAAGGCAATGTCCTCATCATCAAATTCCTAGATGGCAGCTGGTTCAAAGCTTCTATCAAAGAATTGATCAAAAAGGTGAAAATATGGTGGATGCCTCCTGTGGAGGCACTTACTTGCAAAAAATAGTTGAGGAGGTTTGGGACTTATTTGAAATAATTGGTGAAAACTCAACTCAACAGGAATCTCTGTCAAGAGATATTGAAAATCCTGCTAGGTTGAACAATCAGCAAACCACCAAAGGAAAGATTTATGAGGTGAATGAGTTAGAAAGAAAGATGGACAATTTAACTACAAAGTTTAATAGATTAATGGACTCACTTAAAAATCCAATGGTTGTAAGAGTAGAGGAGGCATGTCTGATATGCAAGTCCCCTACTCATTCAATTGACCAATGTCCTGCTGCACCACAGTTCCCAGATTTGGTGGTGAAACAAGCTCATGCTGCCCAATCATTTGGACAGATGCAGTCAAATGAATATCCATGGAGAGGGCACCCCAATTTGAGGTGGAGCCAAGGGAATTATCAATCACAACAACAGCAGCAACCAAAGAACCAAATGCCTTTCAAAACTGCACAACCTTATCAGCAGAATTTTTATGCCAAGCAAAATTTTCAGCAGCCCATTCCACAACAACTTGTGCAGCAATCTACCCCAGTTCAAATCCCTTCCAGGTCCCCTTCTTTTGAAGATCAAGTCCTAAATTCACTCCAGAATTTAGGATCTTTAACTCAGACTGTGAACTTTCACAGCCAGAGCATAAAGAAGATTGAAGAAACATTGGGACAACTTTCAAATACTTTGGCCAAAAGAGAGGAAGGAAAGTTACCCAGCCAACCTTTGAACAATCCCAAAGGACAGTTCATGGTTGGAGAAGCTTCTATTTCACATGAAGAAGTAAAAACTGTCACAACTTTGAGAAGTGGAAGAATTATAAATAACAAAGTGGGTACTGAAGAAGAAAAAAATGAGGAAAATGATAAAGATATGCAGCAAGAGCAGCATAATGATAACAGTGGGGGTGCAGATGTACCTCAGAAAAATCAAACAAATGAAAAATAAAAAAATCAAAAAGATTCTGATAATGCTTCCAAAGCTGTAGATGAAGGACTTGTTCCTCATTTGCCATTCCCTCATGCAATGAAATCTGTATCCCCTTTTGATAAAGGGAACACAAAAATAGATGAAATGATGGAGACTTTCAAGCAAGTCAAGATAAACCTACCTTTGCTTGAGGCAATCAAACAAATTCCAGCGTATGCAAAATTTTTGAAAGATGTTTGCACTCATAAAAGACAGTCTAGGATACAGTTATCCAAGAAGGTCTTTGCTGTGGAAAGAGTTAATTAGGTATTGTCTATTGCCACACCTCCTAAACTTCAAGATCCTGGAATCCCCACAATCCCTTGCATTATTGGGGAACATACCATTGAAAAGGCTTTATTAGATTTGGGTGCTAGTGTCAACCTACTTCCATATTCTGTATATGAGAAACTAGGTTTGGGAGAATTAAAACCCACTCATGTGGTGTTACAACTAGCAGACAGATCTGAAAGGAAGCCAGTTGGGATGATTGAAGATGTATTGGTGGGAGTAGATAAATTTTTCTATCCTGCTGATTTTCTAGTTTTGGACATGGAACCTACCAAAAGCAAAACTTCCATCCCTGTCATTTTGGGAAGACCATTCCTGGCTACAGCAAATGCTTGCATTCAATGCAGGTCTGGTATTATGGAAGTCTCTTTTGGAAACATGAAGGTAAAATTAAATGTTTATAATGCAATCACACAACCTCAACTCAGCTCTGAGGAATGTTTTCATGTTGATCTATTGAAAGAACTGGTAGAAGGGACTTTACAACAGTTTCTGCAGTGTGAAGATTTCACCACAGATGCTAAAGATGCTTGGGGAAATTCTGAGGAAGAAACAGTTTGTACCTCAAAGTCTGAGGAAGTAAATGTTGTGCAAGGAACTCATAATCAATCAGTAAGTTTCTCTTCTTGGAAACCTGCTACTCTTCCCCTTCCACAAATAGCTAAGGTACCTTTGTTACCTTCTTTTCTCAGCCCACCTAATTTAGAACTGAAGCAGCTGCCAGAAAATTTGAAATATGTATTTTTAGGAGATCATAAATCATTGCCTGCGATTATGTCTTCCTCCCTCACAAAGGAGCAGGAGGAAGAGCTGTTGATTGTTTTGAAAGAACATAGAAGGGCAATTGACTGGACTATTGCTGATTTGGGAGGAATCAGTCCAACTGTTTGCATGCACAAAATCTATTTGGAAGAAGATGCAAAGCCTTCTAGGAAAATGCAAAGGAGGCTGAACCCTCATCTGCAAGAAGTGGTCATGAAAGAGGTTGTTAAGTTGTTGGATGCAGGGGTCATTTACCCCATTTCAGATTCAGCTTGGGTGGCACCTACACAAGTGGTACCTAAGAAATCTGGGATCATTGTTGTAACCTCAGATTCTGGTGAGCTTATGTCAACGAGACAAACAACTGGGTGGAGGGTCTGTATTGATTACAGAAAATTAAATTCAATGACCAGAAAAGACCATTTCCCTCTCCCATTCATTGATCAGATTTTAGATAAGCTAGCAGGAAAAGCTTATTACTGTTTTCTTGATGGTTACTCTGGTTATAACCAGATTCCTGTATACCCACAAGATCAAGAAAAGACCACATTCACTTGCCCTTTTGGCACTTTTGCCTATAGGAGAATGCCTTTTGGTCTTTGTAATGCTCCTGCTACCTTTCAAAGATGCATGTATTCCATTTTCTCTTATATGAGTGACCAATTTATGGAGATTTTTATGGATGATTTTTCAATCTACGGAGACAGTTTTTTCCAGTGTTTACATCATCTCAAATAGGTGTTACAGAGATGTGAAGAAACCAATCTAGTTTTGAGCTGGGAGAAGAGCCATTTCATGGTCACCCAAGGCATTGTCCTTGGCCATGTTGTTTCACACAAAGGCATTGAGGTGGACAGAGCAAAAATTGATTTAATTACACATTTACCACCTCCCAAAATTGTTAAACAGATCAGAAGTTTTCTGGGACATGCTGAATTTTACAGAAGGTTCATTAAGGACTTCAGTAAAATAACCAAGCCTCTTTGTCATTTATTGTGCCAAGATGTCCCTTTTTTTTTTCGATAATGAATTCATGAAGGCATTTGAATTCTTAAAAAACTGTTTGATTTCAACTCTAATATTGCAGTCTCCAGATTATTCACTACCTTTTGAACTGATGTGTGATGCATCAGATTATGCTTTGGGAGCTGCCCTTGGACAGAGAAAGGAAAAGCTGCCTCATGTCATAGCTTATGCCAGTAGATCAATGATTGATGCACAACTCAATTACACAACAACTGAGAAGGAGCTGGTGGCAATTGTTTTTGCTTTAGAGAAATTCAGGTCATATGTCTTGGGTTCACAAATAGTGGTGTTCACTGACCACTCTGCCTTGAAATACCTTCTGTCTAAGAAGGACACCAAACCAAGATTAATCAGGTGGATTCTCCTATTACAGGAATTTGATTTACAGATCAAAGATAAAAAAGGTGTGGAGAATGTGGTGGCTGATCACCTGCCTAGAATTTTAACTGCTGAGATTGATAGGCTGCCTATCAATGAATCTTTCCCTGATGAGCCACTTTTTGCTATTAGTGTACACACTCCTTGGTTTGCAAACATAGTCAACTTTTTGGCTACTAGAAGAATTCCTCAACATTGGAATAAAATAGATAAAGATCTTTTCTTCTCAAAGGTTAAACATTTCATCTGGGAAGATCCTTATCTGTTTAAGAGTTGTGCAGACCAAATAATAAGAAGATGTGTCCCTGACCAAGAATTTCATAGAATACTTTCTATGTGTCATGAACAGGCCTGTGGAGGTCATTTTAGTGGAAACAAAACTGCTGTAAAGGTTTTGCAGTGTGGATTTTATTGGCCTACACTTTTCAAAGATGCTCTGCAGCACTGTAAGTCTTGCCAGAACTGCCAGAAATTGGGCAACATTTCTAAGAGAAACTCAATGCCTTTACAGCCTATTTTGGTAGTTGAGTTGTTTGATGTTTGGGGGATAGACTTTATGGGTCCCTTTCCTCCTTCCAATGGGTGTAATTTCATTTTAGTAGCTGTGGATTACGTATCCAAATGGGTTGAAGCCACAACCACTAAAACCAATGATCACAGAGTGGTTCTTAAATTTCTAAAGGATCACATTTTTTTCAGGTTTGGTTTTCCCAGAGCTATTATCAGTGATGGGGGAAGCCATTTTTGTAATAAACATTTTGAAACTTTATTGAAAAAATACTCTGTGACTCATAGAGTAGCTACTCCATATCATCCACAAACCAGTGGACAAGTGGAGATTTCCAATAGAGAAATCAAACATATACAGGAAAAGACTGTGAAGAAGGACAGAAAGGATTGGTCCTTTAAGCTGAATGATGCATTATGGGCATATAGGACAGCCTATAAAACCCCAATTGGCATGTCCCCATTCAGGTTGGTCTATGGCAAAGCATGCCATTTACCAGTGGAGTTAGAATATAAAGCCTTTTGGGTTATTAAAACATTGAACATGGATCTGACTACTGCTGGTAATCACAGGATATTGCAACTTGCTGAGTTGGAGGAGCTAAGAATGGATGCATACATAAATTCAAGAGTTTACAAAGAGAAAGTCAAAGCCTTCCATGATAAAAATTTGTTGAGAAAAGAGTTCACAGCTGGCTCTAAGGTATGGTTATTTAACTCTAAACTTAAGTTTTTTCCTGGAAAGCTGAGATCTAGATGGGAAGGGCCATATACTGTCATTCATGCAGCTCCTTCTGGAGCTGTTGACATCTTAGATCCAAGTAATGGAAGAATCTTGAAAGTAAATGGTCAGAGGCTCAAACCATGCATTGAAAATACCCAGGAGCCTGTGCTGCCCATCTATCATCAAGAGCCTCCCCAAATCTGATGGTATACAACTGTACAATATGTTTTTATTTCATAGTTTTTGCTTAGTTTTCTTTTTCTCTATTTTTATTCATGTTTGTTCTCTTTTCGCATGGTTAAAATATGTGAAAAGTTAAGTCGCAAAGTAAAAATTGTCTTTTCACAAAGTTCAATTTACTTTTCGAAAAGAATCTGGATTTGTAACGAACTGCTCGAAAGCAAGGATTTGCTTTTCGAATAGTTGTTTCTGAAGCCATTTTCTTTTCGAAAAGATGTTTCTGAAGCCATTTTCTTTTCGAAAAGATGTTTCTGAAGCTATTAGCTTTTCGAATGGTACTGATGCCATTCTCAGTTATAAAAAGGTCTATTTTGGAACTTTTCGAAAACTTAAAAAGGACTTTACGAAATTAACTTTGAGCATATTTAAACCCTTTCGAAGTAAGGGTTTCATATTCGAAAGCTTTCTGAGAACGTCTGTTCGTAAACCCTATTTCTTTCTTCCCTTGCGTGATTCTAGAATTCAGCCACACTTTTCTTCTCCTTTGTTCGATCATTTGAGCTTTCAGAGAAGGATTTTAGCTTTTGGTCTGGGGGATCTCAGCAAGCAAGCAGGATGTTCAATCAAAAACCCTAGATCTCGGTATTTTTCTGCGCATTCCCTCTGTTTATCATTTGAAAATTTTGATTTTGTGTCAGCATTTGTTGTGGGCATTTTCATACACAAATTTAGAATGGGAAAAGCTGAAAATTCATTGGCTGCCATGTTCCCAAAATCTTCTGCTAAGATAGTTAGCAAACCTACCCCAAAAGGAAAAACCAAAACTTTAGCCAAAAGAAAACTATCAATGGATAAAGTGGATAGGATTGAGAAAGGGAAGAAAGTGAGACATGAGGAACCCATCCCTGCAGCTGCTAGTTCTGAGCCTAAACTTCCTCCTCTGCCTATGCATTTGGTACTACCAAATCCATTCATTGAAGCTCAGAAGCTAATTCCTGAGCTTATTGTGGACGAAACTTTTTTCGTCAACAAATCGGACTGTCTGCTATCTTTAAGATACATGAGAGATGCCTCACTAAGCAATATCCTTACCCCTCTGCCAGAGAAAATTTATTCGCAAATGGTGAAGTTATGGTACCAAAACTTGGTAAAAGTCACTAAAAAAGATGCTGATGTCCCTACCCTGGTTATTTTTATTGATGATTGCGATCTAACTATCACATATGAAGACATTGGTAATGCTTTGGGGATACCTTTCCAATTTGATCCTTCTGGTCCATTGGCTGCACCAGAAGCAACCTCCTTTAGAGAAATGGCTGCACATTTAACCCAAGGGATCGTTGGCACTGGACAGTCCATAATGAGGAGAGACCTAGCACCTCAATTTTTATTGATGGATTCAATTTTGAGGGGAAGTTTTGATGTCACCGGGCACAACCAAGAAAGGAGAACACCAATTTTAGAGGCTCTCCTTCATTTTTCTAAGGGGCAGTTTTTCAATGCCCATATGTTAATTTTTGAAGCCATGGCTGATATTAGTGCCAAGTTCAAGAAGGAGTAGAAATTAGCTGGACTCCCATTTGGTAGACTGATCACAGCCCTCCTAAGAGCTATGTTTGACATTGATGACCAGGAGCCATTTGAAGTCATAGCTCCTCACAATTTTGGGAAAAAGGCTTGGACTACAAGCCAAGCCATGCTGAAAAGACTGAGAGAGGAAGGTGAGCCTGCACCTGCAATTGCTACTGAACCTGCACCTGCAGCTGTTAATGAACCTGCCCCTGCAGCTCCCTTAGAACCGGCTTTGCCAGATCCTGAGGTGACCAGCTCTTTAGCTGCACCCATTCTTGAAGAAGCTTTGCCAGACCCTGTGGTGCCCAGCTCTTTAGCTGCACCCATTCTTGAAGAATCTATCCTTCCCATGGTGACCAGCTCTTCAGCTGCACCAATTCTTGAGGAAGTTGGCCTTTTACCCTCCTCACCTAGTCCAGCTCCTGCCACTTCACCTATCCCAGCTGTCCCATCTCCCATACCCACCATTATTCCAATTGCAGATTCCCCCTCTACACCAACCCCTCCAACCATATTCACACCACCAATTTCTCCCACCAATGCCCAAGTTTTGGCTACAGATTTTATTGCCCAATCTCCCTGCACTCCTCTGCTCCAAAGCCTCTCAAGTTCACTTGCTCATTCAGCCCATACACCTGAACCTGAGCCTTTCACTACAGAGGCTTATTCCTCATTAATGGGGTCTATTTTTGAAAACGTTGGGCTTGAACCTATCCCTATACCTGACCCCCCTCATTTCACTCACTTGCCTACTTCTCCCTTTACAGCCATTTCACCCATTGCACCTACCATCCACTTCAGTTTTACCAGTCCCTGCTATGCATACCTCCCCCACACCTGAATCTATTAGCCAAATACTTACCTTCCTCCAATCCATCCAAGCCCAACTACAGATCAACACAGAAACCCAGTCTGTGACCAATGACCTTCTCCAAACCTTAGCCTCGACATCCCACAGAACTACAATTACCACTGTACCTGCTGTTGATGACCATGCTACCCAAACTGAACCTAAGGTAGTATTGGTTGATCTGCCCACCCTCACCACTACTGCCCATGCTACCCAAACTGAACCTGAAGTACCTCTGGTTGAGTCCCCTTCACCACTCCTCACTTTCTTTGATCAAGCCACTCAAACCGACCCTGAAGTCATCCTTCTGGACACTTCTTCTCCCACTCCCACAGCTGGGATACCTTTGGGCCCCTACCACTCCATTCCCCTTCCCAGATTTTCCACCCTTAGAAAGGCCATGGAAGAGAATCCATATATCTGTGGAGATGTCCTCAAGGGGTTAGCTGATTTGCAAGATTACATTAGAACCCCTTATGAAAACCAGATTCGGAAATTGGAGTTATTCATGAAATTTGAGAGAGAGAAAATGAAGGACCTTCTGGGTCAAACTTTTCAGATGGTCCGGAGTGAGCAGCACAAGGTGACCATGTTGCAAGCACAGCTTGACCAGGAAAAACTGAGGACTACTCGACTTGGAAAGTACATTGGCCTCACCAAAAAGATCAAATCAGAGGAATACACTGAGCTGCAAAACACAATCCAGGAGAAAGCTAAATCAAGTTCAGACTCCAATACTGATTCTAGTTCTGACTCTGACAGTGACTCCAGTTCTAATCCCATTGAACCAACTTATGATACAGATTTTGACCCCAGTTATTAAATCACTTTGTACTTATCTGCGTTATGAGTTTGTAATATAAAATTCTGGTTTTTCTTGTGAAATTACTGTGCATTTCTGTTCTTTCTTCTTCTCATTATGAACCAACTAGTAAACCCAGTTGAGATAGCAGAAATCCTAAGTATACTAGATGCCTACAACCCTGAGTTTGGCTTGAGAGCACCACTGACTGCCACCATTCTAGAGATTGCAAAGGAAATTACTAAAGCGATTACAACATCTGGGGTATCCATCAGAAAAAGAGACTTGGATCCAGGCCTCCTTTTTATGGATGGAGTGTTGAGGAAGAATGTCTTTTGCTCTGGGCACCCACAAGAGAGAAGGGCTCCCATAGCTGATGCCCTATATTCCTTCTCCTTAGGCCATTAAATTAATGCTGCCCAGATCATTTTTGAGGGGATGAAGGACATCCATGAGAAGGTGAAGAAGAAGCAGAAGCCCCATGCCCTGCCTTATTGCAGGCTTATCATTGCTCTATTGAAGCTAGGGGCTACCATTTCAAAATGGATGAGGAGACAATGAACTTGTCCCCTAGTAAATGTGGGAAGAAGCAATGAGAGATTAACCATACACTAATAGAGAAGAAGAAGAAAGAGTAGCTGGCTCAAGTAGCCCCCACCATCCAAGAAGAAGTTGCGGCTACCTCAACCTCTGTAGCAGTCACCTCTGCTGATATCTCTGCTGCTGCCACCTCTGCTAATATCTCTGCTGCTATCACCCCTATCTTGCCAGCCATCCCTACCTTACCCATTACCTCATCACCCATTACCTCACCTACACCTACCATACTAGTGCCCACACCTCCCTTCCTTATCCCACAACCCACCATTCCTGCTGTGTCCATTCTTATACCTATACTTGTGTCCATGCCTACCCTCACACCAGCTGCCCTTACTCAACCATTGCCCATTTACCCTGCTCACCCCAGCCCACTTGTCAAAGTAACCTGCACCAAAAGGAGAGCCACCAAAGCTCCCACTGAGCCCCAACCCACCTATTTACCCATTGAAACCATAACTACCCCAGTCTCCTAGCCTATTCCTATCCCAGAAGCAGCATCCGTACCAGAGCCCATACCCATTGATTTACACCCATCCTCTCCAGCACCACCCTCACCATTCTACTATTATGATAGTGAGCCTCAGCTCACTGACATCCCCAACATTTCCATATCTGACCATCCAACCCAACCCATAATACCTTCCACTTTTGAACCATTTGACTAGTCATATGACCACCACCAAATCTCCACTGGGGAGTACTCCACCCTGATGGACTCCATTTTAGGGGACATCAGGTATGAGTTTACTCCTTCACATGATTCACCCCAGCTAACCTAATTTACCCAAATCCCTACTTCACCTCAACCCTCTATCTTCCACCATGCACCTACTTCTTTATTTCAAGCTATCCAATCCACTCAACCCACAACACTTATCATCCTAGACTCCCTACCTCAAATCCTTACCCTACTCACTGCCCTACAAACCCAACTCTTAACCAACACCCAAAACGAGGCCACCATTCAAACCAGCCTAGATGCCATGCAGTCCACACCAGACCCCTTACCCTAAATCCTTAGCATCTTTCTTTGCCTCTTAACCCAAATAATGGTCAACACCTAAAGCTAAACAACTATTGAATCTAGCCTTCAAGCCATTCATTCAACCCTACAAAACCTTGCCCCCACAACTGAGCCTCCTTTATCATCCCCCTTACCTGAGCCTGCCATTACCACAACAGAGATGACCACCCAACCTGACCATGTACCTGACCCTGACCCTATAAAGCCACCCCTTATTCCACCCCTTATTGAACCATCTCTGGCCTCCACCTCCCCCCAACCTCAACTTGCGATAGAGGAACTATCAGTCCTGCTCCCTACCCTACCTGCAGTGACTAAAGTTGATAACGTCACCCAAACAAATCCCGAGGAAGATGAAGTCCCCTATCTAGTACCCTCTACCTCCACCCTACCCATTCTATCACCTATATCCATTCCCCACCCCAGCCTGGTGGACCTAACTGAGAGGATAATGGTTCCTGCTTCCTCATTCTCAACCCCACCATTTGCTACTCTTAAGAGAGCCATGGATGAGAACCCTTACATCAGGAAGGATGTGATCAAAGGTATGACAGATATTAATACAACAATCAAGCAGCCATTCCTCCATCAAATCAAGATGCTCAAATTGACTCATAAGATGTAGAGGAAGAAGATGAAGCATGGTTGGAGGCAGAACTTACAACTATACCAACAGGAGAAGTATAGAGCAGATGGCCTAGAAGAAACTATGAAGAATATGCAGTTGGCCCTTAGACTGGTATAAGAGAGCGTTGATGATTATGCCAGGACTGCTACAGCATTGCAGCAGACCATATCTTTTATGGCTGACAGATACTTAGCAACTGCAGCTTCCTCTCTCTACATGCAGCAGTTCCTCCCCTTCCAACTGCCCCTCCACCTAGAGCTTCAAAACCTGGAGTCAAGATCAAGGAACCTTCCTCCATGCCTGAACCCACTCCTAAAAAGTGAGGTAGCACGAAGCATAGGAAGACCACTGCTAAGACATCAAAGTCCACTGCTGCTGCTCTCAAGAAAGAAAAATGAAAAGCTCCTCAGGAACATGTAGATGTAGATTCAAATGATTAAACCTTGTTAGGATTTCTTTTACTTCTAGGAATTTTTGTAATTATTTTCAGTTGCATTATATATATTGTTGTTTTCTGAAAGAAAATATTTTTTTTCTTTTTATATCTACTATTTGTGTTTTGATTGATTTTCCTTCTAATGTATTGTCTTCTTTTACTTATATGTCCATGCCTATGCTCATGCTTGCAAACCCATTTGGAGTCTGTAATTGCTCCTGGGCTTATGTGAAGATGAAAACCCTCAAACTCAATTGTGAGAGATTGCCCTGGGGAGCATTGGGTATGAAATTAAATATATTGGGCATTGTTTAAACCTAATTTTTAAATTAATGGTGAGCCTAGTACTGGCATACGCTTACTATTTATCTTGTTGTAAGCTGATTGGAAATGATGTGCATGCATGTAAGAGTTTTTCATGTTAAATTGTCTGTGCATTTCATATGATTAAAATTTCTCACATTTAAAAAAATTGATTTCATAATATGTGCACTTTTGAAAACTGATTTCATAATGTAAGAGTTTTTCATGCTAAATTGTCTGTGCATTTCAAGGGTGGACTGATACTCTGTTTATTAAAAACTGATTTCATAATGTGTGCACTTTTGTTAACTGTTTTATTGGGAAGTTTGTGGGTATCTTCACTAAAAACCCTCGGGAGACTTTATTCCTCCACTAGGGATCACCTAGGGGTTTAAAAGTCTTGATGCATAAGCTAGATGCATCCGTGCTCCCTATGAAAGTGGCATTTACATTCCTAAAGTAGTTGCTTAAACTTTGCTTTGCTCGAGGACTAGCAAAGATTAGGTTTGGGGGTGTGTTATTCACTTATAAGTACCACTTTTCACCTCTTAACCTAGCCTTTACTATACCTTGGAGCTATCTAATAATCCTCTGTTAGTATGTTTTGTAGTTAGTAATAACAGTTGTAGCTTAGTATAAAATCCATACTTTTGAAGCCAAAAACAGAGAGAATTCATGCTATGATGAGGAGCTAAGGCAAGAACACAGAATACACCTTGGTGGCACACACCATAGTGACCATATTACATGCCAAGGTAGACCCTAGAAGTCCAGAGGAGGAATGATTGGTGGACCGAAGTAGTGAAGGCTGCTGTAGCAGAAGGACCACAGCAGCAGAACACAGAAAAATACCTCGCGCAATCGTCGCGAGGTTTATAGGCCTGTAACATATGCAAACTCGTGCAGAACTTGCGCTGCTCGGTGAAGAAATGCTCTCAGGGAGCTACCTCACGCAACCGTCATGAGGTTCATTTGAAATGATGTGCATGCATGTAAGAGTTTTTCATGTTAAATTGTCTGTGCATTTCATATGATTAAAATTTCTAACATTTAAAAAAGAAAACAAGGGTGGACAGATACTTTGTTTATTGAAAACTGATTTAATAATGTGTGCACTTTTGCTGACTATTTTATTGAGAAGTTTGAGGGTATCTTCATTGAAAACTCTCAGGAGACTTTACTCCTCCACTAGGGATCACCTAGGGGTTTAAAAGGCATGATGCATAAGCTAAATGCATCCGTGCTCCCTAAGAAAGTGGCATTTACATTCCTAAAGTACTTGCTTAAATTTTGCTTTACTCGGACTAGCAAAGATTACGTTTGGGAGTATGTTATTCACTAAAAAGTACCACTTTTCACCTCTTAACCTAGCCTTTACTACACCTTGGAGCTATCTAATAATCCTCTGTTAGTATGTTTGTAGTTAGTAATAATAGTTGCAGCTTACTACAAAGTTCATGCTTTTGAAGCCAAAAAGAGAGAGAATTCATGCTAAGATGAGGAGCTGTGGAAAGAACAGAGAACACACCTTGGTGGCACACACCATAGTGACCATATTGCATGCCAAGGTGGACCCTAGAAGTCCAGAGGAGGAATGGTTGGTGGACCCAAGTAGTGGAGGCTTCTGTAGCCGAAGGAGCATAGCAACAGAACACAGAAAAATACCTCGCGCAATCGTCGCAAGTTTTATAGGCCTGCAACATATGTAAACTCGCACAGAACTCGCGCTGCTCAGTGAAGAAATGCTCTCAGTAAGCTACCTCGCATAGGCGTCGTGAGGTTTATTTGAAATGATGTGCATGCATGTAAGATTTTTTCATGTTAAATTGTCTGTGCATTTCATATGATTAAAAATTCTCACATTTAACAAAAAAATCAAGGGTGGAATGATACTCTGTTTATTGAAAACTGATTTGATAATGTGTGCACTTTTGTTAACTGTTTTATTGAGATGTTTGTGGGTATCTTCACTGAAAAGCATCAGGAGACTTTACTCCTCCACTAGGGATCATCTAGGGGTTTAAAAGGCTTAATACATAAGCTAAATGCATCTGTGCTCCCTATGAAAGTGCCATTTACATTCCTAAAGTAGTTACTTAAATTTTTCTTTGCTCGAGGACTAGCAAAGATTAGGTTTGGGGGTGTGTTAGTCACTGAAAATTACCACTTTTCACCTCTTAACCTAGCCTTTACTACACCTTGGAGCTATCTAATAATCCTCTGTTAGTATGTTCTGTAGTTAGTAATAATAGTTGCAACTTAGTACAAAGTCCATGCTTTTGAAGCCAAAAAGAGAGAGAACTCATGCTAAGATGTGGAGCTGAGGCAAGAACAGAGAACACACCTTGGTGGCACACACCATAGTGACCATATTGCATGCCAGGGTGGACCCTAGAAGTCCAGAGGAGGAATGGTTGGTTGACCCAACTAGTGGAGGCTGCTGTAGCAGAACACTGAAAAATACCTCGTGCAATCGTCGCAAGGTTTATAGGCCTGCAACATATGCAAACTCGCGTAGAACTCACGCTGCTCAGTGAAGAAATGCTCTCAGGGAGCTAACTCCCGCAGCCGTCGTGAGGTTCATTTGAAATGATGTGCATGCATGTAAGAGTTTTTCATGTTAAATTGTCTATGCATTTCATATGATTAAAATTTCTCACATTTTAAAAAAACCTCAAGGGTGGACTGATACTCTATTTTTTGAAAACTGATTTGATAATTTGTGCACTGTTGTTAACTATTTTATTAAGAAGTTTTTGGGTTCTTCACTAAAAACCCTCAAGAGACTTTACTCCTCCACTAGGGATCACCTAGGGGTTTAAAAGGCTTGATGCACAAGCTAAATGCATCTGTGCTCCATATGAAAGTGGCATTTACATTCCTAAAGTATTTGCTTAATTTTTTCTTTGCTCGAGGACTAGCAAAGATTAGGTTTGGGGGTTTATTATTCACTAAAAAGTACCACTTTTCACTTCTTAAACTAGCCTTTACTGCACCTTGGAGCTATCTAATAATCCTCTGTTAGTATGTTTTGTAGTTAGTAATAATAGTTGTAGCTTAGTACAAAGTCCATGCTTTTGAAGTAAGAGAGAATTCATGCTAAGATGTGGAGCTGAGGCAAGAACAGAGAACACACCTTGGTGGCACACACCATAGTGACCATATTGCATGCCAAGGTGGACCCTAGAAGTCCAGAGGAGGAATGGTTAGTGGACCCAAGTGCTGGAGGCTACTGTAGCAGAAGGAGCACAGCAACAGAACACAGAAAAATACCTCATTGAATTGTCACGAGGTTTATAGGCCTACAACATATGCACACTCGCACGGAACTCGCGCTACTCAATGAAGAAATGCTCTCAGGGAGCTACCTCGTGCAACCCTCGTGAGGTTTATTTGCTCTTCACACTCTAGCTGCTTGTGAAGCACTCACGCATTAGCCATTTCCAAAATCTAGTTCGCAAAGCTCTCGCGGGGATCAAAATTCTCAGGATAGCCGCACGCACAGTTCTCGCGAGGCTCATTTATACAGAAGACTCCAGCCACTCACACAACTCTTGTGTAGCTCAAGAGGAGAGAAAGTCCTAGAAAATCTCTCGCGTGCATCAAAGCCAGAGCTAGTCGCGCAAAGCTTGAAGCCATCCACGCGAGCTATGCTACTCACTACATAGGGATCCTCGCGACATCCAAACCCATCTATGCAAGACCCTCGCGATGGGAATCACCTGAAGCTCCATTGCTCAAGCTGAGACCATTCACTACAAATTCATCCTCGCGAGGACTCTTTCACAACTACTTCAACCACGCAACAAGCCTCCCGAGGAGCAAAACAAGCAGACCCAGCCCCGCAAAGCACAGGCTCCTACTTTCTATTTCCATACTCAGGGATACTTTGGGAATTTCCCCAAGGCTAGGGCACACATCCTGAGACCCTGATCTCTATGCACAAATCCCAAGGCATCCAGGGGCTGTAAGGGAGCGATGTCTTCAAATAGAAAATAGTTTTTTTTCCTTCTTGTTTCTTATTGGCCAAGGCAGTGAGGACTGAGTATATATATGTTGTATTCTATTTTTAGAAACCCATCTCTTTCTCAACCTAATTTCGGCTGAGTACTTAGGTTAGAATTGGGTTAGGATTAGATCATCATCTTTTTCCCTTTTTCTTCTTCCTTAGCCAAGCACTTGCTGACTATGATCTCTGTAAATAATTAGCCATAGGTTAATTCAGTTTTGTAATGGGTTGTGCGAACCTTGGGATCTGTTGAGTGCTATTTTAGACAAGGTTGCTGCCTTGAGGACTTTCATTGTAAGTATTGTTTAATCAATAAAATATTTGTTTTAATGCTTATTCAATCTGCTATTTTCCTATGTGTTCATAGTATTCTTTGATCTATGTCATACACATGATTTTACTAATTTAAAGCTCCAATGGAAGCTTGAGAATGTAGCCCTGTAACTATGGTTGTAGCAACAATTTCCTTGTTCTATCTCAGACCTCTATGATTTGGATTGCCTCTGTGGATAGCCTGTGACCATTTGAGTGGATAGACTATAGCCCTAGGGTGATTCTAAGCCACAGATCTTAAATGGATTCTCATCCTGCAGATGTGCATATAGCCATCTAAAGGATTGCTATAGAGAGAGCTCTAAATCTGAGTTGCACAACTGAAATGACCTTAGCCTAGTTATCTATTTCCCATTAATTTTTATCTTTATTTTATCACCCATTATCATGACCTTCTTCGTAAACCCTTTCTTTAGTATAGGACTGTACTTTCTTTCTCTTCTTTTAGTTTTAGTTTTAGTGTAGTTGTGACACCCAACTCCCTTTCTTTAAGATTGCTAGATCTGTAGCCAGGTCTAGAGGCCTACTATTATAACCCTTTTTGAGTCCTAGATTAATTTCTCTATGGGACAAATTCTTACTTACTCAAAACTTGCTACAGCAGCCCTGTATCTTACAGGCCGTAGTATTTTAGACTTGCTGTGTTCCTCATTTTGCATCTCTCCTCTCTTGATTAATTTTCTCCACTATTTTTAAATAAAATAGCAACAAGCAATTTAAAATATTTCAACAGTGAGTCTTCTTCAGCCCATGAAGAAGCTAAATCGATCACCACTTTGAGAAGTGGAAGGTTAGTTGACAACAAGGTTGGTGTTGAGTCTGAGAAGAGTACAGGAAAAGAAAGAACAATCCATCATGATATGCAGCAGGAGCAGTATATAAGAAATAAGGGGGATGTTGATGAACCCCAATAGAAAAAATGAAAATAAAAATAAGAAAAAAACTGATGAGATTGCTAGGCAGCAAATGAGAGATCAGTCCCTCATTTGCCATTTCCCAATGCACTTCAAGCACCTTCTCCTTTTGATAAGGGGAATGCTAAAGTTGAGGAAATGATGGAAACATTTAAATAAGTGAAGATTAATTTGCCTTCACTTGATGTAATCAAGCATGTGGTAGCCTATGCCAAGTTTTTGAAATATTTGTGCGCACATAAAAGATAATCTAGGATACACCTATGCAAGAAGGTTTTTTTTGTTGAGAAAGTGAACCAAGTGTTGTCCATTGCAATCCCAACAAAACTCCAAGACCCTAGAGTTCCCACAATCTCTTGCATCATTGGGGATCACACCATTGAAAAATTTTTGTTAGATCTGGGAGCCAGTGTGAATCTACTTCCATATTCAATATATGAGAAGTTAGGTTTGGGAGAGTTGAAGCTCACACATGTGGTATTACAGCTGGCTGACAGATCTAAAAGGAGGCCAATGGGAATTATTGAAGATGTGTTAGTTGGGGTTGGCAAGTTCTTTTATCCAGTAGATTTTTTGGTTCTTGATATGGAAGCAAGCAAGTGCACTACCTCCATTCCTGTATTGTAATTTTGGGCAGGCCATTCTTGGTCACTGCCAATGCTCGTATACAATATAGATCAGGTATAATGGAAGTATCCTTTGGCAATATGAAAGTAAAACTGAATGTCTACGATGCAGCAAATCAGCCTCACTTGGATAGTGAGGACTACTTTATGATTGATGTGCTGGATGAGCTTGTGGAAGAAACTTTACCCAAGCTATTACATTGTGATGACATGTTGGATATTTTTGAAAATGTTTGGAGTGAAACTATGGAAGAGAAGGTCCTCACACCTATGATTCAAGAGGTGAAAACTTTAAATTCTAAAGTGGGGCTAGTAAAGTATCCTCCTTGGAAACCAGCTATGCTACCTCTTCCACAACATTCTAAGGTACTTTTGCTGCCTTCACTCATAAGTCCACCTGATGTGGAGCTGAAACAACTTCCCAAGTCTTTGAAATATATAATTTTGGGAGTAAATCAAAAGTTGTCTGTAATAATTTCTTCTTCCCTCACTGAGGAGCAGGAAGAAGAGCTGTTGTGTGTGTTAAAAAAACAAGAGAGCAATAGGATGGACTATTGCTGATTTTGGAGAAATCAATCCCGCTATTTGTATGTATAAGATCCACCTGGAAGAGGGTTCTAAACCCTCTAGAGAGATGCAAAGAAAGTTAAACCCCATATACAAGAAGTAGTGATGAAGGAGGTGGCTAAATTGTTAGATGCAGGAGTCATCTATCCCATTTCAGATTTTTAATGGGGCTACCAACTCAGGTGGTACCTAAAAAATCTTGAATCACTGTGGTTAAATCAGATTCTGGTGAGCTAATTACAACCAGTGAGACCACTGGTTGGAGGGTGTGCATTGATTATAAAAAGCTCAATTTAAGAATTAGAAAAGACCACTTTCTACTGCCCTTCATAGACCAGATTTTGGACAAGTTGGTAGGCAAAGCTTTTTATTGCCCCTTGATGGATATTCTGGGTATAACCAGATTCGTGTGTATCCCTAAGGCCAGGAGAAAAAAACTTTCACGTGTCCATTTTCACCTTTGCCTATAGGAGGATGTGTTAAGACCTGAAAAGTACCACTTTTCACCCCTTAACTTAACCTTTGATTAGACCCTTAGCCACCTAATAAGTTCTTGTTAAGTGTTTTGTGCAGGTAATAATCAGCAGTGAAATAAGGCCAAGAATCCTGTTAAAGAGCCTGCCTTGGCACCAGATATCCCTCAGAAGAATGAACTTTGAATCTAGGAGAAATATGCCTCGTGCAGTTCAACTGAGCTTCCCAAGGCTTTACAGCAACCTCTCGCGCAGATGAATGACTGAAGAGCTTTAGAAACTCAAACTCGCGCAGCTCTCATGAAGCTCAAGAGTAGAACACATCACACAGTTCAAAGCAGACCTCTCTCCATCTCACGTAGTTCGCTTAGAACGGCTGAGGAGAGAGAGCTTCAGAAGATTCCTCGCGCAGCTGTCGTGCAGTCGCCGCGAGATGCAATTATCAGAAGAAGAATGCCTTGTGCAGTTCTCACGCCATTCAAGAAAGAAAACATCCTGGCGAAGGCAAAGCCAATCTCGCGAAGATCAAGTGAGACATAGAACCTCGCGCAATTCAGAACTCAAAAGAGCCTCGCGAGGTAACTCGCGAAGTCCAAGTAAAGAGAAGTGCTCGTAAAGTTCTCGTTCTGCTGCCCAGCGAAGACCGATCGACCACACGACTGCTTAAATTTCAACCCCGCGACACTTGAGACTGTGTTTTCTATTCAACCTCACGAAACCCAACCCAGCAAGAGCTCAACTCTCTACCGCGCGACTGCCTGAAGAGCAAATCAAGGCAACCTCACGACGGTTGAAGCTTCAGTGTCAAATCATCCTAGCGAAGAGCAAAGAGCTACCACGCGACAAGTCTCAGAAACTACAGCTACCTAGCGAAGCTCTGACCCTAAACTTCCATCTCTTCAGCAGAGGGCCTTCTGGGTATTTCCAGCGATTATGGCATGCACTCCCATGCTCAAATCTCCATGCACATGCCCCGAGGCATTCAAGGATCTTTATCAAGCCACGTGGCATCATTAAAATTAGGGTTTCCTAACCCTAATGTGCTGCCACCCCACTGCTATATAAACCCATACCTGAGCTTAGGTTTAGGCATCTGGGAACCCATCTCAGACCATTTTTCTTTTCTCTTTCTTTTTAGCAGTAAGTAGTTTTCTTTTTCTTTCCTTCTCTCCATAGTCCAGCACTTGCTGGCTATGCCTTTGTATGTGTTCTTGAATTAGTTCAATGGAAGTTCTGTAATAGGATCTGTACTTCTTGGGATTATTGTTTGTGTGTGAGATGCTCTATGCAAGGCTACTGCCTTGTGATCCGCCATCGCTTTGGCTGTGTTTCAAACCAATGGAGGACTGATTCTAAGGGCCACTCAGATCCAAGTGACCTGTGTGTCTGGGCTATCATGGTCCTACAGCCTTAGCCCCACCACAGGACCCACTAGATCTGAAATTCCCATGGGAGCTTGAGCTGGTAGCCTTGTGAGCATGGTGGTAGCAGCGATAATCTTGTTTTGTTTTGGACTCCGTGAGGAGGATAACCTCTCGGATAGTCTATGACCATTTAAGTGGATAGATTATAGCCTTAGGGTGATTCTGATCCACCGATCCAATATGGATCCTTCTTCTTTACACCTGAGCTTGTTGAAGCCTGGTGAGAGATTGTACAAAGGCAGACTCCCCCATATTTGTGTAGATCCGCCATCAGATATTAGATCTGATCTGGTTATAGAGATTGTAGGCTGGTGACTGGACCATTGTAGCGTCGCTCAAGCAATGGACAGCTAGATCGAAGGTTGTACTCAATCTCTTGCTGGTTCTGTGTCTGGGCTATCATGGTCCTACAGCCTTAGCTCCACATATAGAACTTTAGAGGTTGAGGTTCCCTATGGATTCTTGAGCTGGTAGCCTGGATGAAATAGTGCCTGCAATGATTTACTTGTTATGTTTTGACCCATCCCTGGATAGTGGCTCCCCTATGGGATAATTTGTGACCATTCAAGTGGACAGGTTATAGCCTTAAGGGTGGAATCATGGCAGAGTGATGGGTCGGATCCTTTCTCCTCAGAGGTGATAATGCAGCCTCTGGACAGGATTTCTATAACATCAGATCTAAATCTAAGTTACGAAACATCTCTGACCTAGGCTCAATAACATACTTCTCACCCTTTTTATACTCATTTTCCACACTCCATCCATCCTCTCAACACTTTCTGTAGTTTAGTTATTAGAATACTTAGAATAAGTGACCTTAAACTCCCCTCCTTCTAGGACTGCCAGATCTGTAGACAGATCTGGAGGGACTACTAGAGATGGCTCCCTTGGAGCTTTAGATCACCTTTCCCTGTGGGACAAACTCTTACTTATCAAAACTTGCTACAAAGGACCCTGTATCTTGCAGGCCTAGGACTTCTGAGTTGTGCTGGATTCACCCCCTGTTTTACTCTGTCTTTGATTTTTAAATAACTTTCACCACCAACCAATAATCAAAGCACACCAGAAGTAGTCAACAAGTTTTTGGTGCCGCTGCAGGGGAAAGATGATCTATTAGTAGACCCTTAGTTTTTGTATTCTTAGTATTCTTTGCACATGTGAATAATTGATACTGCTGACATAATTTTGAACCTTTCTTGCAGATCTAGACAGCAGCAGTGAAGGATAGTTGGACTGCAATTGGAGCTTAGCTACCTCTGTTTGCAAACTCTCTGACTTTTAAAGCTCTGTCTATCTTTCTTAAACAATTTTTTTAGCAGTATCTAGGATAGTTTAAATGTATTCTTTGAATAGCTGTAAACTAGTTAGATAAATTTGTTAGTGTACAATTATTCTTTTGCAATGTGCCTACAAGAAGCTTTCCTTGCTGTTGGTGTGCTTGTATGCTAGGGAGGAGATCCCTCTGCCCTGCTTTCGAGCTTCTTAACCCTGAGTTAGAAAGGGGAAGGAGACTTAGAAGAGACAGCACACCAAGAGAGCCCCCAAGTGAATCTGCGGATGCAATTATGGGTGAAGAACAACCTGTAACCTCAAGGAGTTGAATGCTTGATGACTATAACTCCCTTTTAGCATTCAATTCCATCGATGTTCGGGGAACTATGAGATAAAAACTTCAATCATCCAGATGCCGCTTTCCATGGGCTTAGCAAAGAAGACCCTTACAAGCATATTGACCAGTTTTTGGCCTTGTGCACCACTTTCAATATCACTGGTTTGGGACCTGAGGCTACTAGGCTCAGACTCTTTCCCTTCTCTCTGAAGGATAGGGCCAGTACCTGGCTGACCACTCTTCCCAACAATAGCATTGCTTCATGGAAAGACCTGCAGACCAGATTCCTATGCAAGTTCTTCCCTAAGACCAAAACTAGCTAGTTGAGGAAAGAGATTCTTACATTTTCTCAATCCCCAACTGAGGATTTTAACCAGTCCTGGGATAGGTTTAAAGAGATGCTCAAACAATGCCCCCACCACAAGATCCCTGAGTGGCAGCTTGTATAAAGCTTCTACAATGGGATTGATGAGAAAAATAGAGATATGGTTGATGCCTCTTGTGGTGGATCCTACATGCACAAGACTACTGAGGAGGCATGGGAATTGTTTGAGGTGATTAGTGAGAATGCTTTTCAAAAGCCATCCCTGGCAAGAACTAGTCAGGAATCTGAGTCAAAGATGGGGCCTGCTGCTGGATCAAAAGGAAAAATTTATGAGGTGTCTGGGAACAATGACCTGCAACTGCAGATGGTAAACCTCTTTATGAAGTTTGATAAATTATTGACTGTGATGCAACCCAGAAGGGCTGCTCATGTGGCGGAGGCATGTCTGATATGCCAGTCCCCACAGCACACAGTAGAGGAATGTCCATCTGCAGGACAATTTCCTGAATTGATGTTGGAACATCATGTCACTCAATCTTATGGCCAGCAACAATCTGGGGGCTATAATAGGCAGCCATATGGATACCAGCGCCAAAATGCTGGTTACCAATGGAGAGACCACCCAAATCTGAGGTGGAAGCAGGACAACTACATGCAGCCCCAGCAGATGTTGGCCTTACCACAAAGGCCACAACAGCAGTTCAATCAAGGGAATGCCCCTAGGTTTGTCTACCTTCCAGCACCATCAACAGCCCCATCAGCAGTAAAATCAGTTGGTCTTACCCCCTTCTCAGCCTAGAAATGTTTCTTTTGAGGACCAAGTCTTGACTTCATTGCAAAACTTGGGTTCCTTGGCTCAGACTGTGGACTCTCATGGTCAGAGCCTCCAGAAAATGGAAGAGCAACTGAGCCAAATGTTAAAAACCTTGGCTAGGAGAGATGAAGGTAGATTGCCCTGCCAGCCAATTGCTAACCCCAAGGGTCAGTATTTAATTGAGGAAGCTTCCTCATAGTTTGAGGACACCAATGCTGTCACTACCCTAAGGTCTGGCGGTGGTAAACAACTGTGGGTAATGCATCACCAAGCAATTTCCACAGATGATGCAGATGATCATGATAGAGAAGTTGTGGGACCACAAAGCCAAGAAGTGCTTGCCACCTTGCAACAGGAGAAAAATAATAAAGCTATAGTTGAGCCGCAGCAGGGAGCAAAACATGAAAAAAGAAAGAAACAGAAGTTTAGTCATGGGCTAGCAGCTGAGGAACCAGCAGAACCTCAGCTGCCATTTCCTCAGGCTTTGGATGGTCCTATCCCTTTTGATAAAGGGAATGCCCAGATGGAGGAAATGATGGAGACCTTCAGGCAGGTAAAAATCAATTTACCCCTTCTTGAGGCAATTAAACAAGTCCCAGCCTATCCAAAGTTCCTGAAAGACCTCTGCACCCAAAAGAGAAAGGCTAGAGGCCATGTGTCCAAGAAGGTCTTTGCAACTGATACAGTGAATTCTATATTTAACATATCAATGCCTGAGAAGTTACAAGATCCAGGGATACCCACTATTCCCTGTGTAATTGGAGACCATACAATTGGAAAAGCCCTTTTAGACCTTGGAGCCAGTGTTAACCTGTTGCCATATAGTGTACATCTGCAACTAGGTTTGGGGGAGCTGAAGGCTACCCCCATCGTGCTGATGATGGCTGACAGGTCTGAGAGGAGACCTCTTGGAATGGTTGAGGATGTCGTAGTAGGTGTGGATAAGTTTTTCTACCCTGTTGACTTCTTAGTTTTGGATATGGGCTGCAGCACTAGCCCAAGCCCCATACCCGTTATACTGGGCAGGCCTTTCTTGGCCACTGCCAATGCCTACATCCAATGCAGGTCTAGAGTAATAGAGGTTACTTTTGGACATATGAAAGTTGAGCTGAATGTGTACAACAGTGCAAAGTACCCTCAGATGGACAATGAGGAGAGCTTTACAGTGGATGTACTAGAGGAGATTGTGGAAGAAGAATTGCCCACTCTGCTGGAGTGGGGCAACATTGTCAGGAATTTAGTTAAAATTTGGGACATGGTGGAGGAAGAGAGCCCAGATGGGAGATCAAAAGACATGACCATATCAAAGTCTCCTGTGGGCTCAGTGCAGCACTCCAGTTGGAAACCTACATTGCTACCTCTTCCTCCAACCTCCAATGCACCAATTTTGCCATCCACCCAACAGGCCCCTGATCTGGAACTCAAGAAGCTTCCAGAAACATTAAAATATGCTTTCCTTGAGAAAGGTGATAAGCTTCCTGTGATTATCTCTTCCTCCCTTACCAATGAGCAGGAAGAGGAATTACTCACAGTTTTGAGGAAGCACAAGAAGGCAATTGGTTGGACCATTGCCGATCTGGGAGGAATTGATGCATCAATTTGCATGCATAGGATTCATCTTGAGGAGGGAGCACTACCCTCCAGGGAAATGCAGAGGAAGCTAAATCCTCACATGCAGGAAGTGGTCCTTAAGGAAATCATTAAATTGCTAGATGCAGGGGTGATTTATCCCATCTCTAATTCTCATTGGGTGGCACCTATCCAAGTGGTGCCCAAGCAATTTGGCATAACAGTGATTAAGACTGAAACTGAAGGGTTGAGGCCAGCCAGGGCAACCACTGGCTGGTGAGTGTGCATTGATTATAGGAAGCTCAACTCTAAAACTAGAAAGGACCATTTCCCTCTCCCCTTCATTGATCAAATTCTGGACAAATTGGCTAGAAAAGCTTTTTACTATTTTCTTGATGGATACTCAGGGTACAACCAAATACCTGTGCATCCTCAAGACCAAGAGAAAACCACCTTCACCTATCCTTTTGGCACTTTCGCTTACAGAAGGATGCCTTTTGGACTCTGTAATGCACCGGCCACTTTCCAGAGGTGTATGTATGCCATATTCTCTGACATGATTGACAAGTTTTTGGAGATTTTTATGGATGACTTTTCTATCTATGGGAACAGCTTTGGCCAGTGTCTACAGCACCTCAACCTAGTTTTGCAAAGATGTGAGGAAACCAATTTAGTTTTAAGCTGGGAAAAGAGCCACTTCATGGTAACACAAGACATTGTGTTGGGCCATGTAGTCTATAAAGAAGGGCTTGAGGTAGACAAGGCCAAAGTGGACCTCATTGCCAATTTGCCCCCTCCAAAAATAGTCAAGCAAATCAGATCCTTTCTGGGGCATGCAGGATTTTACAGGAGGTTCATTAAGGACTTCAGCAAAATTGCTAAGCCATTGTGCCACCTGCTCTGTCAGGATGTCCCCTTTAACTTTTCTGCTGAATGTCTAAAGGCTTTTGAAACATTGAAAATATGCCTCACCTCTGCTCCTGTACTCCAAACACCAGACTATACCCTGCCTTTTGAGCTGATGTGTGATGCATCAGACCTGGCAATAGGTGCTGTGTTGGGCCAAAGAAAAGATAAACTGGCCATTGCTTATAGTAGCAAATCACTTGCTGAAGCTCAGCTGAACTATACCACAACTGAGAAAGAGCTTCTAGCAGTGGTTTATGCTGTTGACAAATTTAGAGCCTACCTACTAGGATCTAAAACTGTGATCTTCACTGACCATTCGACATTGAAGTACCTACTGTCCAAGAGAGATGCTAAGCCAAGGCTGATTAGATGGATACTCCTGTTACAAGAGTTTGACATCGAAATCAAGGACAAAAAGGGTGTGGAGAATGTGGTGGCTGACCACTTGTCTAGAATTATCTTGGAGAAATGCCTGGATGGCCCTACAAATGATTCCTTCCCTGATGAGCAATTATTTGCCATCCAATCCTTATTCCCTTGGTTTGCACACATTGTTAATTATCTGGTTATAGGAAAGATTCCTCCCCACTGGACCAAAATAGATAAAGACCTGTTCTTCTCAAGGGTTAAGTATTTTTTCTGGGAGAAACCTTGCCTATACAAGTACTGTGCCGACCAGATCATCCACAGATGTGTTCTCGAAAGTGATATCCCCAGTATTCTGGCCATGTGCCATGAAAATGCTTGTGGAGGCCACTTTAGTGGGAGAAACATTGCTGACAAGGTCCTGCAGTGTGGTTTTTACTGGCCATCCTTATTCAAGGATGCATACACACACTACAAGGCATGTGTGAGATGTCAAAAATTAGGAGGGCTGTCCAAAAGAAATTCAATGCCATTATAGCCCATCTTTGTTGTAGAACTGTTTGATGTATGGGGAATTGACTTCATGGGCCCCTTTCCCCCCTCCAATGGTTACCACTTCATCTTAGTGGCAGTGGACTATGTTTCCAAATGGATAGAAGTCATTGCCACAAGAACCAATGATAAGCAGGTGTCCTCAAATTCGTAAAGCACAACATTTTCTCAAGATTTGGAACCCCTAGAGCTACTATCAGTGATGGGGGTAGCCACTTCTGCAACAGGAATCTCGAGAGCTTGCTCAAGAAATATTCTGTGACCCATAGGATTGCTACTCCCTACCACCGACAAACAAGTGGGCAAGTTGAAATTTCCAATAGGGAGATTAATCACATCCTTGAGAAAATAGTTAGGACTGACAGGAAAGATTGGGCTAAGAAACTGGATAATGCACTGTGGGCCTATTGGACTGCCTATAAGACTCCTATTGGAATGTCCCCATTCAGACTAGTCTATGGCAAGGCCTACCATCTCCCAGTAGAGCTAGAACACAGGGCCTATTGGGCCATTAAGAACTTGAACATGGACCTAACTTCTGCTGGTCAACACAGGTCATTACAACAATCGGAATTGGATGAGCTACGGATGGATGCTTACACCAATGCTAGGATAAACAAGGAACGGGCTAAAGCTTTCTTCGACAAAGGCTTGTTGAGAAAAAGCCTCAAACCGGGTGGTAAGGTTTGGTTATTCAACTCCAAACTAAAATTCTTTCCTGGCAAATTAAAATCCAGATGGGATGGTCCCTATGTTGTCGTGAATGTTTCCCCATCTGGTCCTGCGAAAGTCAAGGACCCCAAATCTAGGAGGACCTTCAAAGTGAATGGTCAGAGGCTGAAGCCTTGCATTGAACGACCTGCAGATCCTATGTGCACTATTCATTTTCATGGGACCCCTACATCTACCTGACCCACAGTTGTGTCCATGTTGTACTATACTACTTTTATTTCTACCTTAAGTTTTAGGAAATTTTAGGGGATATGTGGAGTTTGATATTGTTGAGCTTGATAAAGTTTATATGGGATCGGTATGACTTATTCTTCTTCTGTGAATTGCTTATTTGGCCCTCGCACATTCCAAATTGTAATTTGGGAAGATTCGCGCAATTCGCATGGACCATTTCTTTCGCTGTCGCGAGTTTCAATGCTGTAGAATCTCTCGCGCACTTCCAACGCTAACTCCCATAATCGCGCGATTCTGATTTCTCGTGATTCCCTTACCCAGCTGCACGAGCCAAATGCATTGGTCATTTCCCACGCTGACTGCTGGGACTTGACGTTTCCCAACTCACTCTCATTTAATGGCGGCGACTTGGATGTTATTCAACCGTTTCATCTTCCACCATCCCTCGCCTTTAAATACACAGGGAGGCCATGTTCATCTTCATCGCATCCTATCTCACCCTCGCGGTCCTTCCCTAATCCTAATCATGGCAGATGACAAGCCAAACACACTACCAAACAAGTTTTACCCGATGTGGTTGGACCCGCCGCCCCCTAAAGAGCCAGATCCCCTCTAACCCCTCTGGGATGAATTCGAGGAGGTTCTGCAAACTCTTGCCAAGGAGGAGGAGGAAAAGCTCCAGCCGCAGAAGAAGAAGCGCAAGATAGAGCCATCCCTTGCCCCCTCCACTCCACCCCCTCCCCCGCCTTCTCCAACCCCTCCCCCTCCTTCTCAACCCCCTCACCCCT
The DNA here is from genome assembly GCA_021018995.1 of Chloranthus sessilifolius. Classification (NCBI taxonomy): domain Eukaryota; kingdom Viridiplantae; phylum Streptophyta; class Magnoliopsida; order Chloranthales; family Chloranthaceae; genus Chloranthus; species Chloranthus sessilifolius. The sequence goes on from CM037596.1 coordinate 51,147,922, forward strand.
GATCTTTCTCCCTTTCCCTCCTTTTTTGTAATTTTCTCTTAAGCTTAATAATATCTTCCTTTTCTGATATGTTGTACAGTTTTCTGTTGTTGGTTACTTTATTTCTTGTTCTTGTCTTTTATGTTGAAATAACTCTGCTGCACATTCACCTTGAACCAGTGAGGACACTGCTCCTCATAGGTTTGGGGGTATGCGAGAACCTATAATGGAATAGTTAACATAAGTGCAGTGACTCATCGAGCAATATGGAAATGGACCTCTGTTCATAAGAATCATGAAATTAAAGTTTAAAATTTATACAAACATTGGACATTATAAACTTCTAATATTCCACATTTCCATGATAATATCACCAAGAAACCTACTTGTATCGCACTTAGTGAATCATTAGAGAGAAAAAGGTGAGGACATACTTGAAAGTTCAAAGGATGACCATAACCGGTGAAATTGGGCCTACAAAATTTTCTATTCTTTGAGGAGTAACTAAGGCATTTCTTTTAGTTCTAAGGAATTTTGAGTCACTGTGCTCACTAGAAGTTAGGTAACTCCAAGTTGAAACAACTGACAGTACTCATGAGACCTAGGAAATGATCAAGGCCTTCTCTTGGACAGTTTGAGCCTAAAAAGACTAATCTTAAAGCAACTGCCCTTGTCCATACCCCCTTTGAGCTTTAAATCCTAAATTTCTTCAAAATATACATGAGTACTTGAACCTGAACCTATGAACCTGATTCAACCTACCCTCACTCTGAGAATTCAGAAGGTAAAGGAGAAAGAGTTGAAGATGGACTTGCCATGGTCAACATTAGGCGAATGGAGAAGAAGGATCTCAAAAAAATCAGGCAGTATGGTAACTGAGAACATGGTGGCATTTCTGAAAAGCAAAAACAAAATAAAAAGAAGAAAACTCCAGTAAAAAGAAACAAAAATAATAATGAAGAGGAATAAGAGAGAAGTCAAGAGGAACTTTCATTGAAAAATCAAAATCAAGAAGGGAAACTGATCACTTCAAATAGGAAAATCTCAAAGAAGATGAAGGAAGTTGAATTATGGAAGGTGAAGTCATGAACCACCTCTGTAACCTGCTGATTTCTCAAATTTGAACCCCTTTTCAACCTTCCATTCTTTTTAACCCTACTCCATAAGCCAGATTACAGCACAGTTAAAAGCCCTTGTGATCCAAAGTTGAGTGAGATGTCATGTGAAGATAAGGAATTATCCAATCTATGGTGAGGAACTGACAATGATGTCAGCAATTAAGAACTCTGCCTATGCTCATGCCTACAAACCCAGTTGGGGGATGTAACTGCTCTTGAGCCTGTGAGAAACTAAACCCCTCAACAAACCTTGATGAGAGTATACCCTGCAAAGCTTTCTTTTGGGTCTGAACTTGAATGCATTATGTATGTCCTTAACCTAATTTTCTGACATAAGGATAAGCTCAGTGCTGACACACACTTGTGCAGTTTTTTGTGATTACAAACTATTTGGAAATGTTGTGCAATCATGAGAGTTTATGCTGTTTAAGTTACTATGCAACCAATGAATTAAATTTCTTTTATGTGTATTGATTCAAGAGTAGACTAAATCTAATTCCTTAACTGCTCATTGGATGTCATTGCACTTTTGTTAACTATTTCATTTGAGAAGTTTGTGGGTGTCTTCATTGAAAACCCTCAGGAGACTTCACTCCTCCACTAGGGATCACCTAGGGGTTTAAAAGGCTTGGTACATATGCTAAATGTATCTGTGCTCCCTACGAAAGTGGCATTTAATTTTTAGAGTAGATTTATTATAGCTTTGCTAAGGGACTAGCAAAGACTAGGTTTGGGGGTGTGTTAAGACCTGAAAAGTACCACTTTTTACCCCTTAACTTAACCTTTGATTAGACCCTTAGCCACCTAATAAGTTCTTGTTAAGTATTTTGTGCAGGTAATAATCAGCAGTGAAATAAGGCCAACAATCCTGTTAAGGAGCCTGCCTTGGCACCAGATATCTCTCAGAAGAATGAACTCTGAATTCAGGAGAAATATGCCTCGCGCAGTTCAACTGAGCTTCCCAAGGCTTTACAGTAACCTCTCGCGCAGATGAATCACTGAAGAGCTTCAAAAACTAAAACTCGCGAAGCTCAAGAGTAGAACACATCACACAGTGTCACACAATTCAAAGAAAACCTCTCTCAATCTCGCACAGTTCACTCAGAACGGCTGAGGAGAGAGAGCCTCAAGAAAGAAAACATCTTGGAGAAGGCAAAGCCAATCTCGCGAAGATCAAGTGAGACATAGAACCTTGTGCAGTTCAGAACTCAAAAGAGCCTCGCGAGGTAACTTGCGAAGTCTAAGTAAAGAGAAGTGCTCACGAAGTTCTCGCGCTGCTACCCAGCGAAGACCGATCGATCGCACGACTGCTTGAATTTCAACCCCGCGACACTTGAGACTGTATTTTCTATTCAACCTCGCGAAACCCAACCCAGCGAGAGCTCAACTCTCTACCGCGCGACTGCCTGAAGAGCAAATCAAGGCAACCTCGCGACGGCTGAAGCTTCAGTGTCAAATCATCCTAGCGAAGAGTAAAGAGCTACCACGCGACAAGTCTGGGAAACTATAGCTACCTAGCGAAGCTTTGACCCTAAACTTCCATCTCTTCAGCAGAGGGCCTTCTAGGTATTTCTAGCGATTAGGGCACGCAGAGGGCCTTCTGGGTATTTCTATAATAGGATCTGTACTTTGTGGGATTGTTGTTTGTGTGTGAGATGCTTAGTGCAAGGCTGTTGCCTTGTGATCTGCCATTACTTTGGCTATGTTTCAAAGCAATGGAGGACTGATTCTAAGGGCCACTCAGATTCAAGTGACCTATGTGTCTGGGCTATCATGGTCCTACAGCCTTAGCCCCACCACAGGACCCACTAGATCTGAAATCCCCATGGGAGCTTGAGCTGGTAGCCTTGTGAGCATGGTGGTAGCAGCGATAATCTTGTTTCGTTTTGGACTCCGTGAGGAGGATAACCTCTGGGATAGTCTGTGACCATTTAAGTGGACAGATTATAGCCTTAGGGTGATTCTGATCCACCGATCCAAAATGGATCCTTCTTCCTTACACCTGAGCTTGTAGAATCTGGTGAGAGATTGTACAAAGGCAGACTCCCCCATATTTGTATAGATCCGCCATCAGATGTTGGATCTGATCTGGTTATAGAGATTGTAGGCTGGTGACTGGACCATTGTAGCCTCGCTCAAGCAATGGACAGTTAGATCGAAGGTTGTACTCAATCTCTTACTGGTTCTATGTGTCTGGGCTATCATGGTCCTACAGCTTTAGCCCCACATATAGAACTTTAGAGGTTGAGGTTCCCTATGGATTCTTGAGCTGGTAGCCTGGATGAAATAGTGCTTGCAATGATTTACTTGTTATGTTTTGACCCATACCTGGATAGTGGCTCCCCTATGGGATAATTTGTGATCATTCAAGTGGACAGGTTATAGCCTTAAGGGTGGAATCATGGCAGATTGATGGGTCGGATCCTTTCTCCTCAGAGGTGATAATGTAGCCTCTGGACAGGATATCTATAACATCAGATCTAAATCTGAGTTACAAAACTTCTCTGACTTAGGCTCAATAACATACTTCTCACCCTTTTTATACTCATTTTCCACACTCCATCCATCCTCTCAACACTTTCTGTAGTTTAGTTATTAGAATACTTAGAATAAGTGACCTTAAACTCCCCTCCTTCTAGGACTGCCAGATCTGTAGACAGATCTTGAGGGACTACTAGAGATGGCTCCCTTGGAGCTTTAGATCACCTTCCCCTGTGGGACAAACTCTTACTTATCAAAACAGGCTACAATGGACCTTGTATCTTGTAGGCCTAGGACTTGTGAGTTGTGCTCGATTCACCCCCTGTTTTACTCTGTCTTTGATTTTTAAATAACTTTCACCACCAACCAATAATCAAAGCACACCTGAAGTAGTCAACAGGATGCCATTTGGACTGTGCTATGCCCTTATAACTTTTCAAAGGTGTAGGCATGTCATCTTCTCAAATATGATTGACCAATTTTTAGAGATATTCATGGATGCTCTTTCTATCTTTGGAGATAGTTTTAGCCAGTGCCTACATCATCTCAGCCTAGTGCTGCAGAGATGTGAAGAGACCAACTTGGTGTTGAGTTGGGAAAAGAGTCACTTTATGGTCAACTAAGGCATTGTCCTTGGCCATATTTTTCCCACAGAGGCATAGAGGTTGACCAGGGTAAAATTAATTTGATTCAACATATGCCCCAACTTAAAATTGTAAAGCAGGTCAGATCCTTTTTGGGGCATGGTGGTTTTTATAGGAGATTCATCAAAGATTTCAGTAAAATTATAAAACCTCATTGTCACCTACTGTGCGAAGAGGTTCCTTTTGTATTCAATGATGAATGTCTCACTGCTTTTGAGTTTTTGAAAAGATGTTTGACCTCTGCATCTATCCTACAAGCCCCTAATTGTTCTGTGTCATTTAAGCTGATGTGTGATTCATAAGATTTTGCAATTGGTACAGTTTTGGGACAGAGAAAGGACAAGTTACCTTGTGTGGTTGCTTATGCAAGAAAGACAATGATTGATGCTCAGTTAAACTACACCACAACTAAGAAGGAACTGTTAGCTATTGTCTTTGCTTTGGAAAAGTTCAGGTCTTATGAGCTAGGATCTAAGATTGTTGTGTTTACAGACCATTCAGCCTTAAAATATCTTTTGTCTAAAAAAGAAGCCAAACCCAGATTAATTAGATGGATCCTCCTATTATAAGAGTTTTATCTTGAGATTAAAAATAAAAACAGGGTTGAAAATGTGGTTGCAGACCACTTTTTTAGGATCCTAGCTGCTGAGTTTAATGGACTGCCTGTTAATGATTCATTTCCAGTTGAGCAACTTTTTACTATCAACATGAGTGTACCCTAGTTTGCACACATTGTGAACTATCTAGCAGTGGGTAGGATCCCCCCACATTGGACTAAAATGGACAAGAGTCTATTTTTCTCTCAGATAAGATATTATATGTGGGAGGATCCATACCTCTTCAAGAAATGTGCAAACCAAGTTGTGAGAAGGAGTGTACCTGAAAATGAATTCCACAACATACTAATAATGTGTCATGAACAGGCTTGTAGAGGCCATTTCAGTGGAAACAAGACTGCTGCAAAAGTACTTCATAGTGGATTCTATTGGCCTACTTTATTCAAAGATGTATGGCAGCACTGCAAGGCTTCTGAAAAATGCTAAAAAATGGAAAGTATTTCTGAAAGAAATTCCATGCCTTTACAACTTATTCTTGAAGTTGAATTGTTTGACATTTGGGGGATTGACTTCATGGGTTTCTCTCCTTAGAGGCATAATTTTATTCTTGTGGCTGTGAACTATGTGTCGAAGTGGGTTGAAACCATAGCCACAAGAACCAATGATCATAGAGTTGTCATCAAGTTCTTGAAAGACAACATTTTCTCTAGGTTTGGTACCCCCCGAGCTATCATTAGTGATGGGGAAGCCATTTCTATAATAGGCATTTTGAAAATCTACTTAGAAAATACTCTGTGACACACAGAGTTGCCACTCCATAGCACCCACAGACCAGTGGGCAGGTGGAAATTTCTAACAGAGAGATTAAGCACATTCTAGAGAAAAGTATGAGAGCAGATAGGAAGGATTTGTCCTTGAAGTTGACTGATGCTCTTTGGGCTTATAGAACTGCCTATAAGACCCCAATAGGGATGTCTCCCTTTAGGTTGGTGTATGGCAAGGCATGCCATTTACTAGTGGAGTTAGAGCATAAAGCTTACTGGGCTATTAAGTCATTGAATTTTGATCTAACTGATGATGGTATGCACAGGAGGCTGAAGCTGTCAGAACATGAAGAGCTGAGATTGGATTCCTACTCCAATGCAAGGATTTACAAAGAAAAGGCCAAAGCTTTTTATGATAAATATTTGTTGAGAAAGGAGTTTGCTACAGGTAACAAGGTATGGTTGTTCAACTCAAAGTTAAAATTTTTCTCAAGGAAGTTGAAATCTAGGTGGTAGGGGCCTTACATTGTGATTCAGATTTTCCCATCGGAAGCTGTTGAAATCATGGATCCCAAGAATGGTAGGATCATGAAAGTTAATGGTTAAAGGCTCAAAATTTGTGTTGAAAATGGAGTGGAGCCTGTGGTGACCATTAACCTTCATGAACATCCAAAGTGTGAATGTTTTTTAACATTGTACATTATGTATCATAGCTGTCAATTAGAATGATGTTGTCTTCAATTTTGTTTGTCATTATATATATTCTGCAAATTTTGTTTAGTTTTTCATTTACTATGATAGTTCAATTGTGCTGAGATCAAGAAGCTCTATAATGTAAAAGAAATAAATGGGAACTGAGGACGATTGATGAATCTGTGTTGAAGGTGGACTATGTACTGATGTGAAGTAAGTTTGGATTACAAAACAACCTGTCGAGAGGTTAGAGGTGAAATTCGGTAGGTACTGAAGGTGTCTCATGTGAAATTCGGCAGGTACTTAGACCTGTCGAGATGATGTGATATGAATTTGATAGGTACTGAAGGTATTTGCTGAAATTCGATAGGTTCTGTGTACTTGTCGAGAGGTTGGGAAACCTCTCAGCACCTTAATTGCTGGTAAATTTTAACCTATCGAGAGGTTGGATGAACCTCTCAAATTATAATTTCTGAAGCTTGTATACCTGTCGAGAGGTTGGATGAACCTCTCGAAACCTTCAGCCTGAGAGTCCTGCATAGTCAATTGGTTTTAACTGTTTGACAAGTTGTTTCATCCTGTCGAAATCTTCCTTTCAACCTATCAAAATCGTGTTTTGCTTGTTTAAAAGTTATTGATAGGTTCATTCTATTCATTCGACACCTTGAGCTGAAATCCTTGTCTTCCTCTGCACGAGTTTCCAGCTTCTTCTTTCTTCTCCATCTCCCTGGTTCCAGTTCCAATTATTTTGCTTGTGTTCCAGTTTCACCAGCTTTGCAAGGCCGACATTTTACACTTGGTTTTAGCGGATTTGGTTCTGTGTACTGCATATACTGAGAAACCCTAGGTTTGGGTGCATTTTTCTTTACCATCTCTGAGTTTTTGAATCATCCATTTTTGTGCTTTGCATTTTTGGAGAATTTGTGGTGTGAAAGGTGAGAATTAAGTGAAGAAGATTGTGGAGAGTGACCTGTGTGAATTTGGTTTGTGTTTCAATGGTCAACCCTGAGCAATTTGAGGGCACCTTGACCGATTTTCTCCACTCCCCTTCCCAATCCACCCTGAAATCTACTAGGAAGTCCAGTAGGATAGCCTCATAGCCTAAGGTAGACCCACCTGTTAAGAGGAAGCTAGCTATGGACAAGCCCAAGAAGGCTTAAAAAGCTAAGAAAGCCAAAATTGTTGAGGAGGTTACTGAGGAAATGCCTAGACCTAATCCTGAGCTAGAGACTGAGTTACCTATGACCTTGACAATTCCTAATGAGTTTGTGGACTCTTTAGGTCAGATTCCTGAGATAGTCTTTGACTTACCTTATTTTACTAAGGTAGAGGAGAGCAAGGAGACCTTGGCCTACTTGGAAAAGGCATCCTTGAATCCTCTTTTGACTCTGTTACAAGAAAAGGTATACCCAAGATTGGTCAGATTATGGTATCAGAACATCAGGAAAAAGATGATGTCAGGTTAACTGATCTTGTACTTCTGGTGCTGGTTGATGACTGTTAAGACCTGAAAAGTACCACATTCCACCCCTTAACTTAATCTCTGTTAGACCCTTAATCATTTAATAAAAGTGTTTTAAGCATGTTCTGTAGATAATAAGCAGTAGCTGCCAATAAACCCCTAACCATGCCAAGAAGTTCACTGTTGCCCCAGAACTACCTCAACAGAACGAAGGATGAACCCAGACAGAGAGTTGGCTGAACTATAGGCACATCCAAGTAGAAATATATCAAGAAGAATGCCTCGCGCAATTTGCGCATTGTTCTCGTGCGGTTTGGTGCCAGAAAGAATTGAAAAGCAAGCCTCGCGAGATCCTCATGAGGCTCAGTCTAAAGCATTCGTGCAGTCTCACGTAGCTCAAAAGAAGAACCGTTAAGCTTCATGCAACTCACTCAGGAGAGAGCTTGGTATTCTGCAGCGGTATGTCGATGCGCGATCTGAGACCTTCTGAGAAATGCTCGCGCGACCTAAAAACTCATGAACACTGCTTCTTCGTGAGGATCTCTCGTGAGATTCACCAAGGGATGAACTGCGCGAGCAATCCCCACACCATTCAAAGCTGAAAGAGCAATCTCGCGATAGCCATTTGTATTCCGTGATGACTAAACTGCCAATCCCGTGACTGCATGAATTTCAAGTCAGTTCAACCCCGTGACGCCAATTCTACCACACAGAAAGATCTGAAATCGTTTCTACCCAGCGAAGATCGAATTCTAAACTTCTCCCCACTTTTGCAAGGGCAATCTGGGAATCTCCAGCAATTAGGGCACGCACTCTAATGCTTCAATCTCTGTGCACTCGCCCCGAGGCATCCAAGGGACAAGAATGGGCCGCAATTACATAAATAAATTAGGGCTTTCCTAACCCTAATTGGAGGGGAAGCCGACTGCTATATAAGCCTAAGCCTAGCTTAGGTTTTAGGATCGACTCTTCTTTGGGACTTAATTTCTGTGCTTCTTCTCCAAAAACCAACTGTAGAATTACAGTAGGTTAAGGTTAGGGTTTAGGAGTTTTCCTATTTTTCCTTTTTCTTTCTCTCCATAGTCCAGCATTTGCTGGCTATGCCTTTTGTATGATTATCTGGTATAGATTTTAATGGAGTTTTTGTAATAGGATCTGTTACATGTATGGGATGTTGTTTTTTTTGTGAGTTGTGTTGTACATGGCTGCTGCCTTGAGATCCTCTATTGCTAAATTGTTTTGTAAGCAATGGAGGATTGCTTCTAAGGTACTATTTAGATCTAAGTGACCTGTGTGTCCAGGTTAGGCACTTTGCAGGCCTTCCCCCACCACAGGACCAACTAAATATGAATCCCCATGGGAAATTGTGCTTGTAGCCTTGGGAACATGGTGGCAGCAGCAATATTCTTGTTCTGTCTTAGCCATTTGTGAGGAGGATAACCTCTATGGATAGTCTGTGACCATTCAAGTGAATAGATTATAGCCCTAGGGTGAGGCCAAGTCATAGAACTAAGACAGATTCTTCTTCTCTGCACTTGTGCTTGTAACCTTGTGAGAGATTGTGCAATGACAGACTCCCCTATAGAGAATAGATCCACCATTAGATTGCAGATCTCAGTTGGCCGTAGAGATTGTATGCTTGTGACTGGATCACTGCAGTCTTTCTAAAGCAGTGAACAACCATGCTTAAAAGCTAGTACTTAAACTCTTGCTGATCCTGTGTCCAGGCTTGTACACTTTGTAGGCCTAGCCCCACACACAGAACTTTAGAGGATGAGGTTCCTATGGATTCTTGAGCTTGTAGCCTAGATGAAGTAGTGCCTACAATGATAAACTTGTTCTGACCCATCTCTGAATTGTGGTTCCCCTATTGGATAGTCTGTGACCATTTAAGTGGATAGGTTATAGCCTTAAGGGATTGGATCATGGCACAGGGGTGAGTTGGATTCTTTCTCCTCTTTGGTGATAATGTGACCATTGGACAGGATTTCTATAGCAACAGATCTAAGTCTGAGTTACAAGACCCATCAGATCTGTACCTAATAACATACTTCTCACCCTTTTATATTTATTTTTTCACAACACCATCCTTCTTAACCCTTTCTGTAATCTAGACATTAGGGTACCTTAGAATTTAGATTATAGTGACCCTAAATCTCCTTCCATTTAGGATTGCCAGATCTGGAGAGCCTACTAAGGATAGCTCCCTTGGGGCTTGATATCAACTTCCCTGTGGGACAAACTCTTACTTATCAAAACTTGCTGCAACAGGCCCTATATCTTGCAGGACTGTGCATATTTTAAGCTTGCTGCTCTGTCATTTTCAATCCACCTTTCATTCATTTTCATTCACCCCATTATTACCACTGTCTTCAATAAAGTCAGTAGCAAGCACATAAACATATCTCAACAAGTTTTTGGCATTGCTACCGAGGATATTGATCTTTTAGTAGACTCTAAATTTTTTATTATTTATTCTTTGGTAGCTGTACTTGTGAATAATTGATATTGATGATTTACATTTAGAATTTTTCTTGCAAATTTGAACCGTAGCAGAGAAGGAGACTGGAATTGCATTGAGAGTCTAGCTACCTATATTTTCACTTCTCTTACCTTCAAAACCTCAGTTTATTTCTCCTTTGAAGATTCCATAAGCAGTTGATTAAGAGAGTTGTAATTTCGTTTAGTGCAATGTGTTTGTGAATAGTTTTCCCTGCTGTTGGTGTGTACGTATGTTAGAAAGGAGATCTCTCAGTCCTACGTTAGAGCTTGCTAACCCTGAGAATGAAAGGGGTAGAAGACCGAGAAGGCACAGACACTCCACAGTTGAGCCCCCTATTGAAATTGAGATAGCAGTCATGGGTGAAGAACAACCTAGAATATTGAGGGAATTGAATGCTCCAGATGATTATATTTCTCCTTTCAACATTCAATTCCCAGATGTTCAAGGAAACTACGAAATTAAAACTTCCATCATCCAAATGCTTCCCTCTTTCCATGGGCTTAGCAAGGAAGACCCTTACAAGCACATTGACCAATTCTTGGCCTTGTGCACAACATTCTCCATTGCTGGTTTAGGACCAGAAGCCACTAGGCTAAGGCTCTTTCCTTTCTCCCTAAAGGACAGGGCCAACACCTGGTTGTCTACTCTCCCAAACAATAGTATCACTACTTGGAAAGACCTCCAGACAAGATTTCTGTCTAAATTTTTCTCAGAGACCAAGACCAGCCAATTGAGGAAGGGCATACTTTCTTTTTCCCAGTCCCCAACTGAAGATTTTAACCAATGCTGAGATAGATTTAAAGAGATGCTCAAACAATGCCCCCACCACAAGATCCCTGACTGGCAGCTTGTCTAGAGCTTCTACAATGGGATTGATGAGAAGAGCAGAGAATGGTAGATGCCTCTTGTGGTGGAACGTACATGCATAAAACAGCTGATGAGGCATGGGACTTGTTCGAGGTCATTAGTGAAAATGCTTTCCAGAAGATGTCCTCATCTAGAACTGTTCAAGAGCCTTCTCCTAAGTTGGGGGTGGCTGAAACTTCTAAAGGAAAGATGTATGAAGTTAGAGGAAATGATGACCTGAGAATGCAGATGGCCAATCTTACTGAAAGATTTGATAAACTTTTGACTGTGGTGCAGCCTAGAATGGCTGCACAAGTGATGGAGGCATGTCTGATATGCCAATCTCCACAGCACATAGTGGAAGAGTGCCCATCTGCAGGGCAATACCCTGAGTTTGTAATGGAATAGGCTGCTGCTGCCCAATCTTTTGGGCAACAACAATCTGGTGGCTACAATAAACAACTATATGGATACCAGCACCAGAATGCTGGTTACCAATGGAGAGACCACCCAAATTTGAGGTGGAGGCAGGACAATTATGTTCAGCCACAACAGATGTTGGCCTTATCTCAAAGGCCACAGCAGCAGTTTAACTAGAATTATGCTCAAAGGTCAATTTCCAGCAGCAGCAGCATCCCCAGCAACAAAATCAATTCGTAGTTCCCCCACCTCAGCCCCAAAGTGCTTCTTTCGAGGACCAGGTTTTGGCCCAATTGCAAAGCCTTGGACCCTTGAATCAGACTGTGACTTCTCACTGTCAAAGCATTAAGAAAATAGAAGAGCAGCTGGGCCAAATAGCCAATGCTCTGGCTAAAAGAGAGGAGGGCAGGTTGCCAAGCCAATCAGTAGCCAACCCAAAGGGCCAGTATTCCATCAGAGAAGGCTCCTCAAATTTTGAGGGGGCCAATGCCATCACAGCCTTAAGGTCTGGCAAGCTGGTAGACAACTAGGTGGGAAAAGAACAAGGAGAGGTCTTTCCCAAGGAAATGTCAAGTGAAAATGATAAAGATTTTGTTAGAGCACATAGTCAAGAACTTCCTGCTACCCTTCAACAAGGGAAAAATAAAGAGGTTGTAGTTGAGCCTCAGCAGAAGATAAAAATAGCAAAAAAAAAAAAAAAAAGTTCAACCATAGGCTTGCAGCTGAGGAACCAGCAGTACCTCAGCTGCCATTCCCTCAAGCTTTGAGTGGCCCTGCCCCTTTTAATAAAGGTCAGGCATAGATCGAGGAAATGATGGAGACCTTTAAGCAGGTAAAATAAATTTACCCCTACTTGATGCAATCCGATAGGTCCCAGCCTATGCAAAGTTTTTGAAAGACCATTGTACTAAAAAAAGGAAGGCCAGAGGCCATTTGTCCAAAAAGGTCTTTGTAACTGATACAGTTAATTCTGTATTAACCATGACAATACCTGAGAAGTTCCAAGACCTAGGGATACCCACTATTCCCTGTATTATTGGTGACCATAGAATTGGAAGGGCCCTTTTAGACCTTGGAGCCAGTATTAACCTACTGTCATACACTGTATATCAGCAGTTAGGTTTGGGAGAGCTGAAGCCCACCCCCATTATTCTATTGATGGCTGATAGGTCTGAGAGGAAACCTATGGGAGTGGTTGAGGATGTCCTAGTGGGGGTAGACAAGTTCTTCTACCCTGCAGACTTCCTTGTTTTGGACATGGGTTGTAACAAGAGTACATCGATACATCATTCTCAAGTGCATTTTTGGCCTATCGCCAATGCATGCATTCAATGCAGGTCTGGGATCATGGAGGTCACTTTCGAACATATGAAAGTTGAGCTTAATGTGTACAACAGTGCAAAGTACCCTCAGCTGGACAATGAGGAATGCTTTTCAGTGGATGTACTAGAAGAAATTGTTGAAGAAGAACTGCCCACTCTGCTGGAGTGGAGCAATATTGTCACTGATTTAACTAAAGTTTGGAACATAGTGGAGGAAGGAAGCCTAGCTTTAATGCCAGAAGACATACCCCTAGTGAGGTCTTCTGTGGGCTTAGTGCAACATTCTAGTTGGAAACAAACATTGGTGCCCCTTCCTCCAACCAACAATACACCAATCTTGCCATCAATCCAACAAGCCCCTGATCTGGAACTCAAGAAGCTTCCAGAGACATTGAAGTATGCTTTCCTCGAGAAGGACAAGAAACTTCCTGTGATTATCTCCTCTTCTCTTACCAGTGAGCAAGACGAGGAATTGCTGACAGTTTTGAAGAAGCACAAGAAAGCAATTGGCTGGACCATTATTGATCTAAGAGGGATTAATGCATCAATCTATATGCATAGAATTCATCTAGAGGAGGGCTCAACACCCTCCAGGGAAATGCAAAGGAAACTTAATCCTCACATGCAAGAGGTGGTCCAGAAAGAAATTATTAAGTTGGTGGATGTTGGGATAATTTACCCCATCTCTGATTCTGAATGGGTGGCACCAATCCAGGTGGTACCCAAGAAATCTGGCATAACAGGGATCACAACCGACTTTGGAGAGTTGAGACCAGCCAGGGAGACCACTGGCTGGAGAGTTTGCATCAACTATCGAAAAATCAACTCCAAGACCAGAAAAGACCACTTCCCTCTCCCTTTTATTTATCAAATTCTGGATAAGTTGGCTGGGAAGGCTTTTTACTATTTTCTTGATGGGTACTCAGGGTACAACCAGATCTCTGTGCACCCCCTTGATCAAGAGAAAAGTACTTTTACCTGTCCTTTTGGGACCTTTGCTTACAGAAGGATGCCTTTTGGACTGTGTAATGCCCCAGCCACCTTTCAGAGGTGTATGTATGCCATCTTTTCTCATATGATTGATAAATTCTTGGAAATCTTTATGGATGATTTCTCGATTTATGAGGATAGCTTTGACCAATGTCTACAACACCTCCATCAAGTCTTACAAAGATGTGACGAGACCAATTTGGTCTTAAGTTGGGAGAAGAGCCACTTCATGGTCACACAAGGAATTGTGTTGGGCCATGTGATCTCTAAAGATGGAATTGAGGTAGACAAGGCCAAAGTTGACCTCATTGCAAATTTGCCCCCTCCAAGAATAGTCAAGCAAATCCGATCCTTCCTTGGGCATGCTGGATTCTATAGGAGGTTTATCAAAGACTTCAACAAAATTGCTAAACCATTGTGCCACCTGCTCTGGCAGGATGTGCCATTTGATTTTTCTGCTGAATGTCTTGAGGCTTTTGAAAAGTTAAAAATCTGCCTCACCTCTGCTCCTGTACTCCAAACACCTGACTATACCTTGCCCTTTCAGTTGATGTGTGATGCATCTGACTTGGCAATAGGTCCTGTCTTGGGCCAGAGAAAAGATAAGCTGCCTGTGGTCATTGCATATCTCAGCAAATCACTTACTGAATCTCAGCTGAACTACACAACCACTGAGAAAGAGCTTCGTGCAGTGGTTTTTGCTGTGGACAAGTTTAGACCTTACCTACTTGGGTCTAAAACTGTCATCTTCACTGACCACTTAGCACTAAAGTACCTATTATCCAAGAAAGATGCAAAGCCCAAATTGATTAGATAGATACTCCTGTTGCAGGAGTTTGACATCAAAATCAAGGACAAGAAGGGTGGAGAAAATGTGGTGGCTGACCACTTGTTCAGAATTATGTTGGAAAAAAGTGCTGATGACCTTGCTACAAATGATGTCTTCCCAGATGAGCAACTGTTTGCCATCCAGTCTTTAGTTCCTGGTATGCACATATTGTCAATTATCTAGTTATAGGCAAGATCCCTTCCCATTGGACAAAAATGGATAAAGACCAATTTTTCTCACAGGTTAAATTCTTTTTCTGGGAAGAACCTTGCTTGTACAAGTATTGTGCAGACCAAATCATTCGGAAATGTGTCTCCGAAAATGATGTCCCCAGTATTCTGGCCATGTGCCATGAAAATGCCTGTGGGGGTCACTTTAGTGAGAGAAAAATAGCTGACAAAGTGTTGCAGTGTGGGTTCTATTGGCCTTCTCTTTTCAGAGATGCCAATACACACTGTAAGGCCTGTGCAAGATGTCAGAAACTAGGAGGATTGTCTAAACGAAATTCAATGTCTTTACAACCCATCCTTGTTGTAGAATTGTTTGATGTGTGGGGTATCGACTTTATGGGCCCCTTTCCCCCTTCAAATGGTTTTCATTTCATCTTAGTGGCAGTCGACTATGTTTCCAAATGGGTTGAAGCCATTTCCCCAAGAACTAATGAAAATCAGATTGTCCTCAAGTTTATAAAGTAGAATATCTTCTCCAGATTTGGTACCCCTAGAGCCATTATTAGTGATGGTCGGAGCCATTTCTGTAACAGAAATTTTGAGAGCTTGCTCAAGAAATATTTTGTCACCCATAGGATTGCTACTCCCTACCACCCACAAACCAGTGGGCAAGTTGAAATTTCAAATAGGGAGATCTACCATATCCTTGCGAAGACTGTGAGGACTGATAGGAAGGATTGGGCTAACAAGCTTAATGATGCACTATGGGCTTATAGGACTGCCTATAAGACCCCCATTGGTATGTCCCCATTCAGACTGGTCTATGGCAAGGCCTGTCATCTCCCAGTGGAGTTAAAACACAAGGCCTATTGGGCCATCAAACATTTAAATCTAGATCTAACTTCTACTGGCCTTCACAGGTTACTGCAGCTATCTGAATTGGAAGAACTAAGGATGGATGCGTATGCCAATGCCAGGATCTACAAGGAAAGGTCCAAAACTTACTTTGACAAAGGGCTGTTGAGAAATTGTTTTATTGCTGGTGATAAGGTTTGGTTGTTTAACTCCAAACTTAATGTTTTTCCGAGCAAATTGAAATCCAGATGGGAAGGTCCTTACATTGTCATGCATGTTTCTCCATCTGGTGCTGTGAAAATCAAGGATCCCATGTCTGGGAGAACCTTGAAAGTGAATGGTCAGAGGCTTAAGCCTTGTTTTGAAAAACCTATTGAACCCATGGACACCATTTGCCTTCAAGAAGATCCTTCTTCAAATTGATCCACAGGTGTGTCATTACTGTATCATATGTATGATGTTTTTGGTTGATTTATCTGCACATAGCACTTTAGAGGTTGAGGTTCCCTATGGATTCTTGTGCTTGTAGCCTGGATGAAGTACTGCCTACAATGATAAACTTGTTCTGACCCATCTCTACGCTGTGGTTCCCCAATTGGATAGTCTGACCATTTAAGTGGACAGGTTATAGCCATAAAGGGATTGGATCATGGCACAGAGATGAGTTGGATTCCTTCTCCTCAGTGGTGATAATGTAGCCATTGGATAGGACTTCTATAGCAGCAGATCTGAATGTGAGTCATGAAACCCTTTAGATCAGAGCCTAATAGCATACTTCTCACCCTTTTATATTTATTTTCTCACTCCATCTTCTTTCTTAACCCTTTCTATAGTTTAGACATTAGGATACCTTAGAATTTAGATTTTAGTGACCCTAAATCCCCTTCCATTTAGGATTGCCAAATCTGTAGTCAGATCTGGAGGGCCTACTAAAGATGGCTCCCTCAAAGCTTAAGATCAACTTCCCTGTGGGACAAACTCTTACTTATCAAAACTTGCTACAACAGGCCTTGTATCTTGCAGGATTGTGCATATTTTAGGCTTGTTGCTCTATCATTTTCAATCCACCTTTCATTCATTTTCATTCACCCCATTCTTATCACTGTCTTCAATAAAGTTAGTAGCAAGCCCTTAAAAATAGCCTTACAAGTTTTTGGCGCCGTTGCCGGGGATATTGATCTTTTGGTAGACTCTAAATTTTTTATTCTTTATTCTTTGGTAGCTGTACTTGTGAATAATTGATACTGCTGATTTACATTTGAAAATTTTCTTGCAGATTTGGACCGTAGCAGAGAAGGAGAGTAGAATTGCACTAGGAGTCTAGCTACCTCTGTTTGCACTTATCTAACCCTCAAAACTCAGTCTATTTCTCATTTGAAGATTCCATAGCATAGTAGTTGATTAGGATAGTTGCAATTTTTATTAAGTGCAATTTGCCTGCAAATAGTCGTCCCTGATGTTGGTGTGTGTGCATGTAAGGAAGGAGATCCCTCAGTCCTACATTAGAGCCTGCTAACCCTGAGATAGAAAGGGGTAGAAGACCGAGAAGGCATAGACACACCACAGTTGAGCCCCCTATTGAAATTGAGATAGCAGTTATGGGTGAAGAACAACCTAGAACATTAAAGGAATTGAATGCTCCGGATGATTACAATTCTCCATTCAGCATCCAATTCTCTGATGTTCAAGGAAACTACGAAATCAAAACTTCCATCATCCAAATGCTTCCCTCTTTCCATGGGCTTAGCAAGGAAAACCCTTACAAGCACATTGACCAGTTCTTGGCCCTGTGCACGACATTTTCCATTGCTAGTTTGGGACCAGAAGCCACTAGGTTAAGGCTCTTTCCTTTCTCCCTAAAGGACAGGGCCATGACCCGGTTATCTACTCTCCCAAACAACAGCATCACTTCCTAGAAAGACCTTCAGACAAGATTTATGTCTAAATTTTTCCCAGAGACCAAGACCAGCCAATTAAGGAAAGGCATACTTTCTTTTGCCCAGTCCCCAACTGAAGATTTTAACCAGTGATGGGATAGATTTAAAGAGATGCTCAAACAATGTTCCCACCACAAGATCCCTGACTGGTAGCTTGTCCAGAGCTTCTACAATGAGATTGATGAGAAGAGTAGAGACATGGTAGATGCCTCTTGTGGTGGAACGTACATGCATATACCAACTGATGAGGCATGAGGCTTGTTCGAGGTCATAAGTAAAAATGCTTTCCAGAAGATGACCTCTTCTAGAACTGTTCAAGAACCTTCTCCTAAGCTGGGACTTGCTGAGACTTCTAAAGGAAAAATGTATGAAGTTAGGGGAAATGATGATCTGAGAATGCAGATGGCCAATCTTACTGAAAGATTTGATAAACTTTTGACTGTGGTGCAACCCAGAATGGCTGCACAAGTGATGGAGGCATGTTTGATATGCCAATCTCTACAGCACACAGTAGAAAAATGCCCATCTGTAGGGTAATACCCTGAGTTTGTAATGGAACAGGCTGTTGCTGCCCAATCTTTTGGACATCAACTATCTGGTGGCTACAATAAACAACCATATGGATACCAGCACCAAAATGTTGGTTACCAATGGAGAGACCACCCAAATTTGAGGTGGAGGCAAGAAAATTATATGCAGCCACAACAGATGTTGCCCTTACCTCAAAGGCCACAACAGCAGTTTAACCAGGGTTATGGTCAAAGGTCGAATTTCCAACAATAGCAGCCCCAGCAACAAAATCAATTGGTAGTTCCCCCACCTCAACCCCGAAGTGCTTCGTTCAAGGACCAAGTTTTAGCCCAATTGCAAAGCCTTGGACCCTTAAATCAGACAGTGACTTCTCACAGTCAAAGCATTAAGAAAATAGAAGAGCAGCTTGGCCAAATAGCCAATGCTCTGGCTAAGAGAGAGGAGGGCAGGTTGCCAAGCCAACCAATTGCCAACCCCAAGGGCCAATATTCCATCGGAGAAGGTTCCTGCAATTTTGATGGGGCCAATGACATAACTGCCCTAAGGTCTGATAGGATGGTAGACAACTAGGTGGGAAAGGAACAAGGAGAGGTCTATCCTAAGGAAATTTCATGTGAAAGTGATATGGATTTTGTTAAGGCACAGAGTAAAGAACTGCCTGCTGCCCTTCAACAAGGGAAAAATAAAGAGGTTGTAGTTGATCCTTAGCAAGAGATAAAAATAGAAAAAAGAAAAAAACAAAAGTTCAACCATGGGCTTGTAGCTGAGGAACCAGTAGTACCTCAGCTGCCATTTCCTCAAGCTTTGAGTGGCCCTGCCCCTTTTAATAAGGGTCAGGCACATATCGAGAAAATGATGGAGACCTTTAAGCAGGTCAAGATAAATTTACCCCTGCTTGATGCAATCCGACTGGACCCAGCCTATGCAAAATTTCTGAAAGACCTCTGTACTCAGAAAAGGAAGGCCAGAGGCCATTTGTCCAAGATGTTCTTTGCGACTGATATAGTGAATTCTGGATTAACCATGACAATGCCTAAGAAGTTGTAAGACGTAGGGATACTCACTATTCCCTGTATTATTGGTGGCCACATGATTGGAAGGGCCCTTTTGGACCTTGGAGCAAGTGTTAACCTGCTGCGATATAGTGTATATCAGCAGTTAGGTTTGGGGGAGCTGAAGCCCACCCCCATTGTTCAATTGATGACTGATAGGTCTGAGAGGAAACCCATGGGAGTGGTTGAGGATGTCCTAGTGGGGGTAGACAAGTTCTTGTACCCTCCAAACTTCCTTGTTTTGGACATGGGTTGTAATAAAAGTACATCTTCGATACATGTTATCCTGGGCAGGCCATATTTGGCCATTGCCAATGCATGCATTCAATGCAGGTCTAGAATCATGGAGGTCACTTTCGGGCATATGAAAGTTGAGCTTAATCTGTATAATAGTGCAAAGTACCCTCAGCTGGACAATGAGGACTGCTTTGCAGTGGATGTACTAGAAGAAATTGTTGAAGAAGAACTGCCCACTCTGCTGGAGTGGAGCAATATTGTCACAGATTTAACTGAAGTTTGGAACTTGGTGAAGGAAGGAAGCCTAGCTTTGATGCTAGAAGACGTACCCCTAGTGAAGTCTTCTGTGGGCTTAGTGCAGCATTCAAATTGGAAACCTATATTGTTGCCCCTTCCTCCAACCAACAATACACCAATCCTGCCATCCGTACAACAAGCCCCTGATCTGGAGCTCAAGAAGCTGCCAGAGACATTAAAATATGCTTTCCTCGAGAAAGAAGAGAAACTTCCTGTGATTATCTCCTCTTCTCTTACCAGTGAGCAAGAGGAGTTGTTAACTGTTTTGAGGAAGCACAAGAAAGCAATTGGCTGGACCATTGCTGATCTAGGAGGAATTGATGCATCAATCTGTATGCATAGGATTCATCTAGAGGAGGGTTCATCACCCTCCAGGGAAATGCAGAGGAAACTTTTTCTTCACAAGTAAGAGGTGGTTCTGAAAGAAATTATTAAGTTGCTGGATGCTTGGGTAATTTATCCCATCTCTGCTTCTGAATGGGTGGCACCAATCCAGGTGGTACCCAAGAAATCTGGCATAACAGTGATCACATCCGACTCTGGAGAGTTGAGACCAGCCAAGGAGACCACTGGCGGGAGAGTTTGCATCGATTATCGAAAGCACAACTCCAAGACCAAGAAAGACCACTTCCCTCTCCCTTTTATTGATCAAATTTTGGACAAGTTGGCTGGGAAGGCTTTTTACTATTTTCTTGATGGGTACTCAGGGTACAATCAGATCCCTATGCACCCCCTTGATTAAGAGAAAACTACATTTACTTGTCCTTTTGGCACCTTTGCCTACAGAAGGATGCCTTTTGGACTGTGTAATGCCCCTGCCACCTTTCAGAGGTGTATGTATGCCATTCTTTTTATATGATTGACAAATTCTTAGAAATTTTCATGGATGATTTTTTGGTCTATGAGGATAGCTTTGACCAATGTCTACAACACCTCCATCAAGTCCTACAAAGATGTGAAGAGACCAATTTGGTCTTAAGTTTGGAGAAGAGCCACTTCATTGTAACACACGGAATTGTGTTAGGCCATGTAGTCTCTAAAGATGGAATTGAGGTAGACAAGGCCAAAGTTGACCTCATTAAAAATCTGCCCCCTCCAAGAACAGTCAAGCAAATTAGATCCTTCCTTGGCCATGCTGGATTCTACAGGAGGTTTATCAAAGACTTCAGCAAAATTACTAAACCATTGTGCCACCTGCTCTGCCAAGATGTGCCCTTTGACATCTCTGCTGAATGTCTAAAGGCTTTTGAAACTTTGAAAATTTTCCTCCCCGCTGCCCCTGTACTCCAAACACCTGACTATACCCTGCCCTTTGAGTTAATGTGTGATGCATCTGACTTGGCAATAGGTGTTGTCTTCAGCCAGAGAAAGGATAACCTGCCTGTGGTCATTGCATATCTCAGCAAATCACTTGCTGAAGCTCAACTGAACTACACAACTACTGAGAAAGAGCTTCTGGCAGTGGTATTTGCTGTGGACAAGTTTAGACCTTACCTACTCGGGTCTAAAACTGTCATCTTCACTGACCACTCAGCATTAAAGTACCTACTATCCAAGAAGGATGCAAAGCCCAGATTTATTAGATGGATACTCCTGTTGCAGGAGTTTGACATCGAAATCAAAGACAACAAAGATGTAGAAAATGTGGTGGCTGACCACTTGTCCAGAATTATGTTGGAAAAAGGTGTTGATGACCTCACTACAAATGATGTATTCCCGGATGAGCAATTGTTTACCATCCAATCTTTAGTTCCTTGGTATGAACATACTGTTAATTATCTAGTTATAGGCAAGATCCCTTCCCATTGGACAAAAATGGATAAATACCTATTTTTCTCACTGGTCAAATTCTTTTTCTGGGAGGAACCTTGCTTGTACAAGTATTGTGTAGACCAAATTATTCAGAAATATGTTCCCGAAAGTGATTTCCCCAGTATTCTGGCAATGTGCCATGAAAATGCCTGTGGGGGTCACTTTAGTTGGAGAAAAATAGCTGACAAAGTGTTACAGGGTGGTTTCTATTGGCCTTCTCTTTTCAGAGATGCCCATACACACTGCAAGGCCTGTGAAAGATGTCAGAAACTAGGAGGGCTGTCTAAACGAAATTCAATGCCTTTACAGCCCATCCTTGTTGTAGAATTGTTTGATGTGTGGGGTATTGATTTTATGGGCCTCTTTCCTCCATCAAATGGTTTTCATTTTATCTTAGTGGCAGTGGACTATGTTTCCAAATGGCTAGAAGCCATTGCCACAAGAACTAATGATAATCAAGTGGTCCTCAAGTTCATAAAGCATAATATCTTCTCCAGATTTGGTACCCCTAGAGCCATTATCAGTGATGGGGGGAGCCATTTCTGCAACAGAAATTTCGAGAGCTTGCTCAAGAAATATTCTGTCACCCATAGGATTGCTACTCCCTACCACCCACAAACTAGTGGGAAAGTTGAAATTTCAAAAAGCATATCCTTGAGAAGACTGTGAGGACTGATAGGAAGGATTGGGCTGACAAGCTTAATGACGCACTGTGGGCTTATAGGACTGCCTATAAGACCCCCATCGGTATGTCCCCTTTCAGACTGATCTATGGCAAGGCCTGTCATCTCCCAGTAGAGTTAGAACACAAGGCCTATTGGGCCATCAAACATTTAAATTTAGATCTAACTTCTGTTGGTCATCACAGGTTGCTGCAGCTGTCAGAATTGGAAGAACTAAGGATGGATGCATATGCCAATGCAAGGATCTATAAACAAAGGTCCAAAGGTTTCTTTGACAAAGGGCTATTGAGAATGAGTTTCAATGCTGGTGATAAGGTTTGTTTCTTTAACTCCAAACTTAAATTTTTTCTAGGCAAATTGAAATCAAGATGGGAAGGTCCTTACATTGTCATGCATGTTTCCCCATCTGGTGTTGTGGAAATCAAGGATCCTAACTCTGGGAGACTTTTGAAGGTGAATGGTCAAAGGCATAAGCCTTGTTTCGAAAAACCTGCCGACCTTTTGGACACCATTCACTGTAAAGGGATCCTTCTTCAAACTGATTCCACAGGTGTGCCATTACTCTCGCATATGTACTTAGTTTTTGGTTGATTTATCTTGCTCTCTTTAGTTTCTATTCTCTAGGATTTGCTAGTGACCTTATCTGAATTTTTTCCCTATCTATTTTTGAACTTTTAATGTTTCGCTTGCTTCCTACTACTTTTGAATTGATAGCTTCTGTTGAATGCCTAATGTGGGAGGTCATTTTCATTTTCCTTGAGTGTATGATTGAGTTTATATATGACTAAAGACAGTCATAGGAGAGGGTCATGCCCAGGATTCAACCACAGCAAACATGCAAAGGCGAGCAGAGCACATGCTCTGCTTTATACCTCTCGTCATGGGTCCAAAATGGAAGCCTGGGAGACTCTCGCGAGATTCATATGCTCTCGCGAGGTTAAAAGAGGAAGCCTAGAAACTTATCGCGAGGTTAAGGAGGGAGTCTGAGAGAAGTTTGCACAGTTCACCTAGACACATTCTATTCGCTGTCGCGAGATTCATGTGTAGCTAAGAGCCTCTCGCGCCATTCATATAGAGTCATACATTACCTGTCGCGAGATTATCAGGCTGTCGCGAGGTTCACAAGATAAACTGGGAGAATCTCGAGCAATTCAACAGAAATATTTTATTTACTGTCGCGAGATTCTAAGTCAGTCGCGAGATTCAAAATAAACCTCAGAGCTTTTCGCGCAATCTAAATAGAGCCTTAAGAACCGCTCGCGCAATTCACATGCATTAATCTCACTCTGTCGCGCACTCCAAGGATGACTTTAGAGATTGTCGTGCAATCAAGATGTAATCAACACTCTCGCTAGGTTTATTTCTAACCCCGCGACCAGATGTTCCAAAGCGCACCGAGCTTCGCGATAAGTATTTCCACCCCCCGCTTTGTCCCTTTTTCATTATCTGCTTCATTCTTCCCTCTGCGAAACCCTAGCTTCTGCCGCTCTCCCCTCTCCCATCCAACATCACTCCTACAGCTCATCATTCACTTCACAACTCTACAGAGTTGTTCCTATCATCACCCCCATCCATTGCCCTCTACTCTGAGATCTTAAGGTGCCCTGTGCGTCAAATCAAACCAAACCCTAGCTCTCAGTCTCCATTGCTCATACTAGAGGACAGAGTTAGAAATGGCTCCCAAAATTACATAAAAGAGAAAGGGGAAGGACAAGGACCCTGCAGAGACCACCCCTAAAAAGTCCAAGAATTCAAAGTCCCCCAAAAAAGGAAAGGAAGTGGTTGAGGAGGCGGTGGTACCAACCACTAAGTTCTCTACTCCTTCTGAGCTCATGGAGTCAATCCCATTAGAGCCTGAAACAGCCTTTAATGTACTCTTTTTTGAGAAAGAACCTCTCTCTGCCCCTGCAGTACAGTTCATAAGCAAAGCGGGCCTGATGCCATTGATGAGAGAAATTCCAGCACTAGCCTACCAAAGGCTAGTGCAGCTGTTTTACCAGCACATCAAGGTCAAGAAGAACAACGATGGACAAGAGTGCTTGCTAGTGATGATTGATGATTTTTATTTGTTAGTGAGCCCTAAGAGGATTACTGAAGTATTGGGCATCCCAGCAACATTCAATCCTAGCTGTGGATATGGCCCCCCTCAGCGTGCATCAATTGACATAATTGCAAGGACTCTAACAAGAGGATTAAAAGCCACTGGGGACTCAATCAGAAGGAGGGAACTAGAACTTGAACTACTGTTCATTGACCAAGTCCTGCAGATGAACATCTATTGCTCAGGACATCAGCAGGAGAGGAGAACCCCCATTGCGGATGTTGTCTACTCCTATCACATGGGCCATGGCTTCCATGCAGCCTGGCTAATTTTTGAGGCTATGAAAGACACAGTGGGAAAATTAGGGTCAAACAAGAAGCCTCCACCTCCTATCTGTCAATTGCACCAAAACATCATTTCTATAGCCCTCCTTACCTCACCATCCTACATCACATGCGGGATAATTCTTACTTGAGGAAGGATGTCCTGAGGGGCATGGCCAAGCTACGCCAATCAATTGAGAACCCCCTACTGGAGAAGATTAATGAGATGACGAAGGCCCACAGAGAGTAAATACTGGGCATCTCCTTGGGGTGGAAGAATATTGTGGAGGAATATGAGAAGATAAAAGCTACATCTACTTATTTTCAGATAAATTGGGAGTATGAGAAATCCAATGCTGCTGCAGCAACTGTCTGACCAAGAATGCTTGAAAAATGACTTAACAATGCCCAGGAAATCCAAAAAATCCAAAAGGAGATCCATGAGACTGACGCCCTCAAATTTAAAGTCCAGATAGCCTCATTGGAATCCGCATTGGCTGCTGCCAGAAATGAACCTTACCACCCAACCCCACTCTCTGTTCACAGGCCTTAGCCTACGCCAACTACTACTCCAGCTCCACCTGCCCAGTCTGAGGAGGCACCACCTCAGCCCTAGAAAGACAAAGGCAAAGCTCCTGCATCACCTCCTAAGGAGCAGCCTCCATCTACCGAGCAACCTACCCCTACCACGGCCTCTGTTGAACCTCCACAAGAACAAACTTATCCTCAGTGGAGGAAAGTCACAGCCAAGAGGTCTGCTCCCAAAGCTGTCCCTTTAAAAATTGGCAAAGAGCCTGCTACCCAGTCTGAAGAGGCACAGCCCCCGGCCAAACCTGAGTCCACTAGTAAAGGAAAGTCACCAGTGGTCCCCACTGCGGAACCCACAGCTAAAGGAAAAGATACATCCCTAGTGGTCCCCCATGCAGAAGCTGAAGCCAAAAGCAAAGGCAAAGGAAAATCCCCTGCCACCCCCCTGCTAAGCACAAACGAAAAGCCCCTTAAGAACCCAAGGAACCAAAGGCTCCCAAGGCACCAAAAGTAAGGGTGAGGGCACTTAAAGTTCCAACTACGGTGAAAACACCAGCCTAAAAGAAGAAGGAGAGGGAGGAAAAGAAGAAACAAGACAGAGCTGCCCTTAAGGCGAAGGCTAAACAGATGGGCTGAGATTTCCTTACAGATTCTGATTCAGATTAGATCCTAGCTTCTAGATTGTATCTTTGGTTTTTCTTCTTGTAACTATTATTATTACACTTTAATAGAAATTCTAGTTTTATCTATTACTCTTTCTGTGTGTTTCTTTCTGATTGTTTGGTACTTTTGATTTTGTTCTTTTTGCCATTAATGGAAGAAGAGTTTTTGGGAGGATATTTTTCTTCGAACCAGTAATCCATGTCGCGGAGATGGTGTTTATATAAATTTGTGCAAATACTTACCTCAGGAATTTCAATGGCTTCCTCTTCAAATTGATGTGCCATCATAAGTGTACCTCGCGAATATCCCTAGCTCAGTTGCGCGAGAAATGTCCTTTCCACATCACTTCTTGCTCCTCGCGAGGATCCTGGTGCTATACACTTACCTCTTTAAATACCATGCCTCTCTTTGGACATTCATTTAATGCTACTTCTCTTTTCCAAAGAGCCAGTTATGTATTTTCTTCTTTCCCCACACAACACTCATTTATTGCCAAGTGTGAAAATGAGTGCAATTTCAATTCCGCCGATTCATGTTCCCTCCTCCCTCTCTTTTAAACCGGCCCTCAGTCCCTTTTCATCTCATCCCTCCTCTTCTAACTATAGAAGTCCATACCTCCTCACACAAATGGCAGATGACAGCCCCTTTGGCTTCCCAATCAAATTTTACCCCATCTGGGACGATCCCCCACCGCTTAAGGAGCCGGATCCCTTGCAATTTCTCTGGGATGAGTATGACGAGGTCCAGCGGATCCTGGCCAAGGAGGAAAAGAAAAAGAAAAAAAGAGAGAAGTTAGAGGAGAAGAAAAAGAAAAAAAGGGAGAAGCGAGAGAAAAAGAAAAAGAAAAATATGGCACCACCTACATCTCCCCCTCCATCTTCCTCCAACCCTCCCCTAGCTACACATTAACCACCCCCCCCCCCCATTTTCTCTTTTCTTTTTTCCATCTTTTTGTCATATTTTATTTTTATTTCAATGAAAATTTTCTTTTAGTTCCATACTGTTCAGTGTTGCATTTTTATTTCTCTCTCTTCTTCTGTGTCTGTTTCTGTATGTTTCCTTGGATTCTACCGTTTATTCTCACCTCTGAACCAGTGAGGACACTACTCCTCCTAGGTTTGGGGGTGTGGCAGGTAGGTCTGCCAATAACATAGTTAACTTAAAGTGTAGCAGAATCATGTGAGTAACATAGAAATGGAGTTGTGTTCACTTAAGAATTATGAAAATTAAGGAATTTAAAACTTTTTACAGATCTTTGGACATTATAAATTTCTAAATTTTCACGTTTCCATGATGAGAACACCAAGAAAACTCACTGGTATCAGCACTTAGTGAACCATTGAATAGAGAAAAAGGTAAGGACATACTTAAAAGTTCAAAGGAAGACCATCACCAGTGAGAATTGGGCCTACAAATATTTTTTTTTTATTTGAGGAGTGATTGAGACAAATTTCTTCTAACTTTAAGGACTGGCTGAGTCAATGTGTTCACTAAAAGTCAGGTAACTCCAAGTTGAAACAACTGACATCACTCATGACACTTAGGAAAGGATCAAGGCCTTCTCTTGGACAGTTTGAGCCTAAACAGACCAAACCCTAAAGCAACTGCCCTTGTTCATACACTCTTAGAGCTTCAAAGTCCAATTTTTTTTCAGAACCCACCTGAGTACTTGTACCAGAACCTATGGATCTGATTTAACCTTACCTTCACTCTGAGAAGTCAGAAGGTAAAGGAGAACAAGTTAAAGATGGACTAGCTAGGGTCAACATTGGATGAGTGGAGAAAAATTATCTGAAGTTCTAGCAGTGTAACAACTAAGGAAAAAGGTGGCAATTCATCAAAAAATAAAAAAATAAAAAAAAATTAAAACAATAATAAAAAGAAGAAAACTACACTAGAAAGAAAAGAAAATAATAATGAAGAGGAGTAAGAGAGGAATCAAGAGGAAACATTCATTGAAAAAAAAAAAAAAATCAAACAAGAGGAGGAACTGATCACTTCAAATCTGAAAATTTCAAAGAAGATGAAAGGAGCTGAATTAAAGAAGGTGAAGTCATGAATCACCTCCTGCACCTACTGATTTCTGAATTTTATCCCTTTTTTCAACCTTCCAATTCTTTTTATAACCCAATACCATAAGCCACATTACAGCCCAGTTAAAGCCCTTGTGATCCAAAGTTGAATGAGCTATCATGTGGAGATAATGAGTTATCCAATCTATGGTAAAAATCTGCCAATGATGCCAGAACTTGAATGCTATTCCTATGCTCATGCTTACAGACCCATTTGGGGGATGTAACTGCTCTTGAGCTTGAGAGACAATGAAACCCTCAATAGTTCTTTGTGAGAATACGCCCTGGAGAGTTTTGGGTCTGATATTGAATGTATTGGGCATGACCTACAACCTAATTTTTAATTTAATGGTGAGCTCAGTGCTAACACACATGCGTAGTTTCCCTGCTGGGAACTGATTGGAAATGCTGTGCTATCATGTGAAGTTTATGTTGCTTAAACATCTGTGCAGACAATGTATTTTAAATTTCCTATATTTTTACTGATTCAAGGGTGAACTGATACTCTGTTTCTTGACTGCTAACTTGACAATCTTACACTACTATTAACTATTTTATTGAGAAGTTTGTGGGTATCTTCACTGAAAACCCTCAGGAGACTTCACTCCTCCATTAGGGATGACCTAGGGGTTTAAAAGGCTTGGTACATATGCTAAATATATCCGTGCTCCCAACGAAAGTGGCATTTAATTTCTGTAGATTTTTAGTGTAGTTTTGCTAAGGGACTAGCAAAGATTAGGTTTGGGGATGTGTTAAGACCTGAAAAGTACCACTTTTCACCCCTTAACTTAATCTTTGTTAGACCCTTAATCATTTAATAAAACTATTTTAAGCCTGTTCTGCGGGTAATAAACAGCAGCTGCAATATGGCCTTAATCCGGCTAAGGAGCCCACTTTTGCCCCAGAAGTCTCCCAGAAGAAGGGAAGACAGAGAGCCTGACAACATGAAGGCAGAGCACAACAGCAGTAAAAAAAGAAATGAACCTTGCACAGCTGTCGCAAGGTTCACATGACTCAGAAAGCCTGCCTCGCGCAATCCTCGCGAGTTTCCCATGACATCATACCAATTGCCCGCACTGTTCTCGCGCAGTTTAGTGACAGAAGAGCTCCTGCAACATAGTTCGCGCAACTCCCGCGAAGCTTAAATATAAAAGATCGCGCAGTCTTGCACAGCTCAAGAAAGCAGCTCTCAAACCTCGTGCAGTTCACTCAGATCAGCTGAGGAGAGAGGGCTCCAGGTATCTCTGCGTGCCACTGTCCCGCAGTGGCCGCGGGATGCAAAACTTCAGAAAAACCTCCCGCGCAGTTCGGAGACCAATGCACATCACGTCCTCGTGAGGATCCACGCGAAGATCCATTGAGAAATAAACTGCTCGCGCGATTCCCGCGCCATTCAGAAGGAAAGTGCAATCCCGTAAAGACCAGAGCAATCCAGCTAGGATTCAACGCTCTATCGCGCGACTGCTTCAGCTGTAACTAAGACAACCCCGCGACGGCTAGAATTTCAAGCTAATCCAATCCCGTGAAGACCGGGCTATCACGCGACAGTCTTGGAAACCAGTGCTACCTGGCGAGGATCTGAACTCTAACTCTCCCTCACCTCTACAGAGGGCATTCTAAGAACTTTCAGCAATTAGGGCACACACTCCAACGCTCTAAGTTTTGTGCACGCTCCCTGAGGCATCCAAGGAACAGTATTAGGCCATGTGGCATCATTAAAATTAGGGTTTTCTAACCCTAATGCACCGCCAAACTAACTGCTATATAAACCTAAGCCTGGTTTAGGTTTAGGATCCCTCACAGAATAGAATTTTGTCTATCTTCTTCTTGAAGTAGTTGTAGATCTCTAGTAAGGTTTAGGTAGATTTCTTTTTACTTTTTCCTCTCTCCATAGCCCGGCTCTTCCTGGCTATGCCTTTGTATGACTATTTGGAATAGATTAATGGAGTTTTATGATAGGGTGTTTTACATTTATGGGATTTCTGTTTATGAGTTGTTCTGTACAAGGCTGCTACCTCAAGATCCTCCATTGCTAAGATGTATTGCAAGCAATGGAGGACTGATTTTATGGTTTACTCAGATCCAAGTGACCTATGTGTCTGGGCTAACATGCTCCCAAACAAGCCTAGCCTCACCACAGGACCCACTAGATCTGAAGTCCCCATGGGAGCAATGAGCTTTTGTAGCCTTGTGAACATGGTGGTGGCAGCAATGTTTCTTGTTTTATCTTGAGCTTTGTGAGGAGGATAGCCTTTGGGATAGTCTGTGACCATTTAAGTGGACAGGTTATAGCCTTAGGGTGAAGCCAACCCACAGACTAAAGACGGATTGTTCTTCTCTGCACTTGTGCTTGTAGCCCTGTGAGAGATTGTGCTGAGACAAACTCCCCTGTATGTGTATAGACCCGCCATCAAATGGCAGATCTGGTTTGGTTATAGAGATTGTAGCCTTGCGACTGGATCATTGCAGTCTCTCTAAAGCAGTGGACAGCTGGATCTAAGGCTGCATTCAAACTCTTGCTGGTTCTATGTGTATGGGCTAACATGCTCCCATACAGTCCCTATGGATTCTTGTGCTTGTAGCCTAGATGAAGTAGTGCCTACAATGATAAACTTGTTCTGACCCATCCCTGGACTGTGGTTCCCCAATTGGATAGTCTGTGACCATTTAAGTGGACAGGTTATAGCCATAATGGGATTGGATCATGGCACAGAGATGAGTTGGATTCTTTCTCCTTAGTGGTGATTATGTAGCAATTGGATAGGACTTCTATAGCAGCAGATCTGAATGTTAGTCATGAAACCCTTCAGATCTGAACCTAATAGCATACTTCTCACCCTTTTATATTTATTTTCTCACTCCATCTTCTTTCTTAACTCTTTCTATAGTTTAGACATTAGGATACCTTGGAATTTAGATTTTAGTGACCCTAAATCCCCTTCCATTTAGGGTTGCCAGATCTGTAGTCAGATCTGGAGGGCCTACTAAAGATGGCTCCCTTGGAGCTTAAGATCAACTTCCCTGTGGGACAAACTCTTACGTATCAAAACTTGCTACAACAGGCCTTGTATCTTGCAGGATTGTGCATATTTTAGGTTTGCTGCTCTGTCATTTTCAATCCACCTTTCATTCATTTTCATTCACCCCATTCTTATCACTATCTCCAATAAAGTCAGTAGCAAGCACTTAAAAATACCCTAACAAGGACCAGGTGTCCGCCCAATTGCAAAGCCTTGGATCCTTGAATCAGACTATGACTTCTCATAGTCAAAGCATTAAGAAAATATAAGAGCAGCTTGGCCAAATAGCCAATGCTCTGGCTAAAAGAGAGGAGGGCAGGTTGCCAAGCTAATCAATTGCTAACCCTAAGGGCCAGTATTCCATCGGAGAAGGCTCCTCCAATTTTGAGGGGGTCAATGCCATAACTGCCCTAAGGTCTGGTAGGATGGTAGACAACCAGGTGGGAAAGGAACAAGGAGAGGTCTATCCTAAGGAAATATCATGTGAAAGTGAAAAGGATTTTGTTAAGGCACAGAGTAAAGAACTGCCTGCTGCCCTTCAATAATGGAAACATAAAGAGGTTGTAGTTAAGGCTCAGCAGAAGATAAAAATAGAAAAAAGAAAAAAACAAAAGTTCAGTCATGGGCTTGCAGCTGAGGAACCAGTAGTACCTCAGCTGCCATTTCCTCAAACTTTGACTGGCCCTGCCCCTTTTGATAAGGGTCAGGCACAGATCGAGGAAATGATGGAGACCTTTAAGCAGGTCAAGATAAATTTACCCCTGCTTGATGCAATCCGACAGGTCCCAGCCTATGCAAAGTTTCTGAAAGACCTCTGTACTTAGAAAATGAAGGCCAGAGGCCATTTGTCCAAGAAGGTCTTTGCGACTGATACAATTGATTCTGTATTAACCATGACAATGCCTGAGAAGTTGCAAGACCTAGGGATGCCCACTATTCCCTGTATTATTGGAGACCACACGATTGGGAGGGCCCTTTTGGACCTTGGAGCCAGTGTTAACCTGCAGGCATACAGTGTATATCAGCAGTTAGGTTTGGGGGAGCTGAAGCCCACCCCCATTATTCTATTGATGGTTGATAGGTCTGAGAGGAAACCCATGGGAGTGGTTGAGGATGTCCTAGTGGGGGTAGACAAGTTCTTTTACCCTGCAGACTTCCTTATTTTGGATATGGGTTGTAACAAAAGTACATCTCTGATACCTGTTATCCTGGGCAGACTATTTTTGGCCACTGCCAATGCTTGCATTCAATGCAGGTCTGATATCATGGAGATCACTTTCAGGCATATGAAAGTTGAGCTTAATATGCATAACAGTGCAAAGTACTCTCATCTGAACAATGAGGAATGCTTTACAGTGGATGTACTAGAAGAAATTGTTAAAGAAGAGCTACCCACTCTGCTGGAGTGGAGCAACATTGTCAGTGATTTAACTAAAGTTTGGAACTTGGTGGTGGAAGGAAGCCTAGCTTTGATGCCAGAAGACATACCCCTAGTGAAGTCTTCTGTGGGCTTAGTGCAGCATTCCAATTGGAAACCTACATTGTTGCCCCTTCCTCCAACCAACAATACACCAATCTTGCCATCCATACAAGAAGCCCTTGATCTGGAGCTCAAGAAGCTGCCAGCGACATTAAAATATGCTTTCCTTGAGAAAGAAGAGAAACTATCTGTGATTATCTCCTCTTCTCTTACTAGTGAGAAAGAAGAGGAGTTGCTAACAGTTTTGACGAAGCACAAGAAAGCAATTGGCTGGACCATTGCTGATCTAGGAGGAATTGATGCATCAATCTGTATGCATAGGATTCATCTAGAGGAGGGTTCATCACCCTCCAGGGAAATGCAGAGGAAACTTTATCCTCACATGCAAGAGGTGGTTCTGAAAGAAATCATTAAGTTGCTGGATGCTGAGGCAATTTACCCCATCTCTGATTCTGAATGGGTGGCACCGATCTAGGTGGTACCTAAGAAATCTGGCATAACAGTGATCACAACCGACTCTGGAGAGTTGAGACCAGCTAGGGAGACCACTGGATGGAGAGTTTGCATCGATTATCAAAAACTCAAGTCCAAGACCAGAAAAGACCACATCCCTCTCCCTTTTATTGATCAAATTTTGGATAAGTTGGCTGGGAAAGTTTTTTACTGTTTTCTTGATGGGTACTCAGGGTACAACCAGATCCCTATGCACCCTTTAGATCAAGAGAAAACTACATTTACTTGTCCTTCTGGCACCTTTGCTTACAGAAGGATTTCTTTTAGACTGTGTAATTCCCCTGCCACCTTCCAGAGGTGTATGTATGCCATTTTTTCCGATATGATTGATAAATTCTTGGAAATTTTCATGGATTACTTTTCGGTCTATGGGAATAGCTTTGACCAATGTCTACAACACCTCCATCAAGTCCTACAAAGATGTGAAGAGACCAATTTGGTCTTAAGTTGGGAGAAGAGCCACTTCATGGTAACATAAGGAATTGTGTTAGACCATGTAGTCTCTAAAGATGGAATTGAGGTAGACAAGGCCAAAGTTGACCTTATCAAAAATCTGCCCCCTCCAAGAACAGTCAAGCAAATCAGATCCTTCCTTGGCCATGCTGGATTCTACAGGAGGTTTATCAAGGACTTTAGTAAAATTGCTAAACTATTGTGCCACCTGGTCTGCCAGGATGTGCCCTTTGATTTCTCTGTTGAATGTCTGAAGGCTTTTGAAACTTCGAAAATTTGCCTCACCTCTGCCCCTGTACTCCAAACACCTGACTACACCCTGCCCTTTGAGTTAATGTGTGATGCATCTGACTTGGCAATAGGTGCTGTCTTGGACCAGAGAAAGGATAAGCTGCCTGTGGTCATTGCATATCTCACTAAATCACTTGTTGAAGCTCAACTAAACTACACAACCACTAAGAAAGAGCTTCTGGCTGTGGTTTTTGCTGTGGATAAGTTTAGACCTTACCTACTTGGGTCTAAAACTGTCATCTTCACTGACCACTCAGCATTAAAGTACCTACTGTCCAAGAAGGATGCAAAGCCCAAATTGATTAGATGGATACTCCTATTGCAGGAGTTTGACATCGAAATCAAAGACCAGAAAGGTGTAGAAAATGTGGTGGCTGACCACTTGTCTAGAATTATGTTGGAGAAAGGTGTTAATGACCTCACTACAAATGATGTATTCTCGGATGAGCAATTGTTTGCCATCCAATCTTTAGTTCCTTGGTATGCACATATTATCAATTATCTAGTTATAGGCAAGATCCCTTCCCATTGGACAAAAATGGATAAAGACCTATTTTTCTCATAGGTCAAATTTTTTTTCTGCGAGGAACCTTGCTTGTACAAGTATTGTGTGGACCAAATGATTCAGAAATGTGTTCCCGAAAGTGATATCCCCAGTATTCTGGCCATGTGCCATGAAAATGCCTGTGGGGGTCACTTTAGTGGGAGAAAAATAGCTAACAAAGTGTTGCAGTGTGGTTTCTATTGGCCTTCTCTTTTCAGAGATGCCCATACACACTGCAAGGCCTGTGAAAGATGTTAGAAATTAGGAGAGCTGTCCAAATGAAATTCAATGCCTTTACAGCCCATCCTTGTTGTAGAACTATTTGATGTGTGGCGTATTGATTTTATGGGCCCCTATCCTCCTTCAAATGGTCTTCATTTCATTTTAGTGGCAGTGGACTATGTTTCCAAATGGGTAGAAGCCATTGCCACAAGAACTAATGATAATCAGGTTGTCCTCAAGTTCATAAAGCAGAATATCTTCTCCAGATTTGGTACCCCTAGAGCCATTATCAGTGATGGGGGAAGCCATTTCTGTAACAGAAATTTCGAGAGCTTGCTCAAGAAATATTCTGTCACCCATAGGATTGCTACTCCCTACCACCCACAAACCAGTGGGCAAGTTGAAATTTCAAATAGGGAGATCAAGCATATCCTTGAGAAGACTGTGAGGACTGATAGGAAGGATTGGGCTGACAAGCTTAATGACGCACTGTGGGCTTACAGGACTGCCTATAAGACTCCCATTGGTATGTCCCCATTCAGAATGGTTTATGGCAAGGCCTGTCATCTCCCAGTGGAGTTAGAACACAAGGCCTATTGGGCCATCAAATATTTAAATTTAGATCTAACTTCTGCTGGTCATCACAGGTTGCTGCAGCTGTCGGAATTGGAAGAACTAAGGATGGATGCATATGCCAATGCAAGGATCTATAAGGAAAGGTCCAAAGCTTTCTTTGACAAAGGGCTGTTGAGAAAGAGTTTCAATGCTGGTGATAAGGTTTGGCTGTTTAACTCCAAACTTAAATTTTTTCCTGGCAAATTGAAATCCAGATGGGAAGGTCCTTACATTGTGATGCATGTTTCCCCATCTGGTGCTGTGGAAATCAAGGATCCTAAATCTGGGAGACTCTTGTAGGTGAATGGTCAAAGGCTTAAGCCTTGTTTCGAAAAACCTGCCGACCTTTTTGACACCATTCACTGTAAAGGGGATCCTTCTTCAAACTGATTCCACAGGTGTTTCATTACTGTAGCATATGTACTTAGTTTTTGGTTGATTTATCTTGCTCTCTTTAGTTTCTATTCTTTAGGATTTGCTAGTGACCTTATCTGAATTTTTCCCTATCTGTTTTTAAACTTTTAATGCTTCGCTTGCTTCCTACTATTTTTGAATTGATAGCTTCTGTTGAATGCCTAATGTGGGAAGTCATTTTCGTTGTCCTTGAGTGTACGAATGAGTTTACATATGACTAAAGACAGTCATAGGAGAGGGTCTTGCCCAGGATTCAACCACAACAAACATGCAAAAGGGCAGAACAGAGACCACAAGCTATCTTTTTTATACCTTACTGTCGGTAGGTCCAAAATGGAAGCCTGAGAGACTATTGCGAGATTCATATGCTCTCGCGAGGTTAAAAGAGGAAGCCTAAAAACCTATCGCGAGGTTAAAGGAGGAAGTCTGGGAGAAGTTCGCGCAGTTCACCTGGACACATTCTATTAGCTGTCGCGAGATTCATGTGTAGCTGAGAGCCTATCGCGCAATTCATATAGAGCCATACATTACCTGTCGCGAGTTTATCAGGCTGTCGCGAGGTTCACAAGAAAAACTGGGAGAATCTCACGCAATTCAACGGAAATATTCCATTTACTATCGCGAGATTCAAAATGAACCTCAGAGCTTTTTGCACAATCAAAATATAAGCCTTAGGAACTGCTCGCGCAATTCACATGAATTAATCTCTCTCTGTCGCGCACTCCAAGGATGACTTTAGAGATTGTCGCGCAATCCAGATGTAATCAACACCCTCTCTAGGTTTATTTCCAACCCCGCGACCAGATGTTCCAAAGCGCGCCGAGCTTCGCGATAAATATTTCAACCCCGCGCTTTGTCCCTTTTTCATTATCTGCTTCCTTCTTCCCTCTGCGAAACCCTAGCTTCTGTCGCTCTCCCTTCTCCCGTCCAGCATCACTCCTACAACTCATCATTCACTTCACAAATCTATAGAGTTGTTCCTATCATCACCCCCATCCATTGCCCTCTGTTCTGAGATCTTGAGGTGCCCTGTGGGTCAAATCAAACCAAACCCTAGATTTCAGTCTCCATTGCTCATACTAGAGGACAAAATTAGAAATGGCTCCCAAAATTGCACAAAAGAGAAAGGGGAAGGACAAGGACCCTGCACAGACCACCCCTAAAAAGGCCAAGACTTCAAAGTCCTCCAAAAAAGGAAAGGAAGTGGTTGAGGAGGCGACGGTATCAACCACTAAGTTCTCTACCCCTTCTGAGCTCATGGAGTCAATCCCATTAGAGCCTGAAATAACCTTTGATGTACCCTTTTTTGAGAAAGAACCTCTCTCTACCCCTGCAATACAGTTCATAAGCAAAGCGGGCCTGACGCCATTGATGAGAGAAATTCCAGCACTAGCCTACCCAAGGCTAGTGCAGCTGTTTTACCAGCACATCAAGGTCAAGAAGGACAACAATGGACAAGAGTGCTTGCTGGTGATGATTGACGATTTTGATTTGTTAGTGAGCCCAAAGTTGATTGCTGAAGTATTGGGCATCCCAGCGGCATTCAATCCTAGCTGTGGATATGGCCCCCCTCTGCGTGCATCAATTGACACAATTGCAAGGTCCCTAACAAGAGGATTAAATGCCACTGGGGACTTAATCAAAAGGAGGGAACTAGAACCTGAACTGCTATTCATTGACCAAGTCCTGCAGAAGAACATCTATTACTCAGGACATCAGCAGGAGAGGAGAACCCCCATTGCGGATGCTATCTACTCCTATCACATGGGCCATGGCTTCCATGCAGCCTAGCTAATTTTTGAGGCTATGAAAGACACAGTGGAAAAATTAGGGTCAAACAAGAAGCCTCACACCCTACCCTACGCACAAATCATCACCTTGCTGCTGATCAAGGGGGGCTACAAGATAGGAAGGACCGAGCAAACCACCACCCTTACCCCTACTACCTTTGCCAAGAGGCAATGGGGAATTAGCAGGAGCTTGATGGGGGGATAGAAAAAGAAGACAACTGAGGCTCAAGTCCTGCCCAAGCAAACAGAAGTAGCAGCTGGATCAGGGTGTACCCCTGCTACAAAGGAGGTGCCTCCAGAGATTATCACTTCCATCCCTACAGCAGCAGCCACACCCCCTCCACCTTTTATTCCTGCATCCTCTACCCCTCCTGCATCCATCTCTCACCCCCCTCTGATTCCATTCTCCATGCCCACTCCCCCTTCACCTGTGCTTGGTCCATGGGAGGACTCCCCATCCCCCACCTTACCTCAGTACACTGCCACAATTCCAACTATGCCTTCCAGCCCCCACTCATCTCCTACAAGAAACGAAAACCTACTCAGACCATCCCAACCATCTCCTAGACACCACCCTCAATACCTTCCATTCCCATTGATCCACCCAACCTTGAAGAAACCACCACCCCAGCCATATTTACTATATCTCCTCTCCCAGACATTGACTTAACCCTTAACACATCCATAGGCTTCCAAACCTTCATCTCTACATTCCTTCAAACCATGCCTACCTACTACACCCCTCTGCCAGACTCCCCAACTACCTCACAGCACCACTCCACAGAACCCCCCTCTTCCCCTCCCTCCACTTTCCATCATACTCCTTCCTCCCCTTTCCAACCAGTACCCTCTTCTTCCTAAACCCCACCTCCTAGATTTGACACACTAACCCTCATCCTACCCCTGATCCAAGACATCCAAGCCCCGTTATCCACTAATAACCATAAACAGGACCAGATGCAGGCTGAACTCACCTCCGTCCAATCCACCCTACACACCTTAACCACTCCACCCATCCCTACCCCATCCACTTCAACCCCCCTGGTCCTGTTCACTGACAAGACCACCCAAACAGACTTCCCTCCGGAATCATTACACCTCCCACCACTTCCCAACCATTTCCTTTACCCCCTTTCACCATTCCAATTTTCCATCCCCCATCACCCCCAACTCCTGTTGAGCCTACACCCTTCCCCATCCCCCCTATACCCTCCATCCCCCCTCTTATCCTACCCCCACCCACCTTCTCTGCCAAATATACCCAAACAGACCCAGAACCTGGCCCCATTCCCCCACCACTTGACTTCCCTACTATCATTCCCCCTTCCCCCCAGGACCAAGCACACTTCGCTCCTTCCACCTCCTATCTGCCAATTGCACCAAAACATCATTTCTACAGCCCTCCTTACCTCACCATCCTACATCACATGCGGGATAATGCTTACCTGAGGAAGGATGTCCTGAGGGGCATGGCCAAGCTACGCCAATCAATTGAGACCCCCCTGCTGGTGAAGATTGATGAGATGACGGAGGCCATAGAGAGCAAATACTGGGCATCTCCTTGGGGTGAAAAAATATTATGGAGGAATACGAGAAGATGAAAGCTACATCTACTTATTTTTAGATAAATTGGGAGTATGAGAAATCCAATGCTGCTGCAGCGACTGCCCAAGCAAGAATGCTTGAAAAATGACTTAACAATGCCCAGGAAATCCAAAAAATCCAAAAGCAGATCCATGAGACCGACGCCCTCAAATTTCAAGTCCAGATAGCATCATTGGAATCCGCATTGGCCGCTGCCAGAAATGAACCTTGCCACCCAACCCCACTCTCTGTTCATGTGCCTCAGCCTGCGCCAACTACTACTCCATCTCCACCTACCCAGTTTGAGGAGGCACCACCTAAGCCCCAACAAGGTAAAGGAATAGCTCCTGCTTCACCTCCAACGACGTAGCCTACAACTACTGAGCAGCCTCCACCTCCCAAGGCCTCTGCTGCACCTACAAAAGAATAAGTTTATCCTGAGCAGAGGAAAGTCAAAGCCAAGAGGTCTGCTCCCAAAGCTGCCCCTTTAAAAATTGGCAAAGAGCCTACTGCCTAGTCTGAAGAGGCACAGTCCCAGGCCAAACCTAAGTCCACTAGAAAAGAAAGTCAATGTGGTCCCCACTGGGGAACCCTGGCTAAAGGAAAAGAAAAATCCCCAGTGGTCCCCCCTGCAGACACTGATGCCACAAGCAAAGGCAAAGGAAAATCCCCTGCCACCCCCCTGCTAAGCGTAAAGGCAAAGCCCCTCAAGAACCCAAGGAACCAAGAGCTCCCAAAGAACCAAAAATGAGGGTGAGGGCACCTAAAGCTCCAACTGCGGTGAAAACACCAGTCGAGAAGAAAAAGGCAAGGGAGGAGAAGAAGAAAGAGGACAGAGCTGCCCTTAAGCCGAAGGCTAAACAGATGGGCTGGGATTTCCTTACAGATTCAGATTCAAATTAGATCCTAGCTTCTAGATTGTATCTTGTAATTCCACTTGTAACTATTTTTATTCCACGTTAATAGAAACTCTAGTTTTTTCTATTACTCTATTCTGTGTGTTTCTTTTTGATTGTTTGTTACTTTTGATTTTGTTCTTTTTGCCATTCATGGAGAAGAGTTTTTGGGGCGATATTTTTCTTTGAACTAGTAATCCACGTCGCAGAGATGGTGTTTATATAAATTTGTGCAAATACCTACTTCAGGGATTGCAATGGCGTCCTCTTTAAATTGATGTGCCATGATAAGTGTACCTCGCGAAGATCCCCAGCTCAATTGCGCGAGAAATGTCCTTTCCTCATCAGTTATTGCTCCTCGCGAGGATCCCCGCGCGATACACTTACCACTTTAATTTCCATGCCTATCTTTGGACATTCATTTAATGCTACTTCTCGTTTCCAAAGAGCCAATTGTGTATTTTCTTCATTCCCCACACAACACTCATTTATTGCCAAGAGTGAAAAGGGGCGCAATTTCCATTCCGCCGATTTATGTTCCCTCGTCCCTCTCTTTTAAACCGGCCCTCAGTCCCTTTTCATCTCATCCCTCCTCTTCTAACCCTAGAAGTCCACCCCTACTCACACAAATGGCGGATGACAGCCCCTTCAGGTTCTCAATCAAATTCTACCCCATCAGGGAAGATCCCCATCGCCTAAGGAGCCGGACCCCTTGCAATTTCTCTGGGATGAGTATGACGAGGTCCAGCGACTCCTCGCCAAGGAAGAAAAGAAAAAGAAGAAGAAAGAGAAGAGAAAAAAGAAGAACAGAAAAAGGGCGCCACCTGCATCTCCCCCTCCCACTTCCTAAACCTCCCCCAGCTACACATTGACTCCCCCCCCATCTTGTCTTTTCCTTTTCCCTTTTTTTTTTTTCATATTTTCTTTTTATTTTAATGAAAGTTTTCTTTTAGTTCCATACTGTTCAGTTTTGCATTTTTATTTCTCTCTCTTTTTCTGTGTTTGTTTCTGTATGTTTCCTTAGATTCTACCGTTTATTCTCACCTCTGAACCAGTGAAGACACTGCTCCTCCTAGGTTTGGGGGTGTGGCAGGTAGGTCTGCTAATAACATAGTTAACTTAAAGTGCAGCAGAATTATGTGAGTAACATAGAAATGGAGCTGTGTTCACTTAAGAATTATGAAAATTAAGGAATTTAAAACTTTTTGCAGATCTTTAGACATTATAAATTTCTAAATTTTCACATTTCCATGATGAGAACACCAAGTAAACTCACTGGTATCAGCACTTAGTGAATCATTGAAGAGAGAAAAAGGTAAGGACATACTTAAAAGTTCAAAGGAAGACCATCACCAGTGAGAATTGGGCCTACAAAATATTTTTTATTTGAGGAGTAACTGAGGCAAATTTCTTCTAGCTTTAAGGACTGGCTGAGTCAATGTGCTCACTAAAAGTTAGGTAACTCCAAGTTGAAACAACTGTCAACAATTATGACACTTAGGAAAGGATCAAGGCCTTCTCTTGGACAGTTTGAGCCTAAACAGACCAAACCCTAAAGCAACTGCCCTTGTTCATACACTCTTTGAGCTTCAAAGTCCAATTTTCTTCAAAACACACGTGAGTACTTATACTTGAACCTATGGATCTGATTTAACCTTACCCTCACTCTGAGAATTCGGAAGGTAAGGGGGAAAAAGTTAATGATGGACTAGCTAGGGTCAACATTGGATGAGTGGAGAAGAATTATCTGAAGTTCTAGCAGTGTAACAACTGAGGAAAAAGGTGGCAATTCATCAAAGCAAAAACAAAAAAATAAAAAGATGAAAACTGCACCAGAAAGAAAAGAAAACAATAATGAAAAGGGGTAAGAGAGGAATCAAGAGGAAACATTCATTGGAAAGAAATCATCATCTTGCCCACCTCACCTATCACAGCACCTATCCCATCACCTATCCCAACAGTCCCATCACTCATCCCTACCATAATCCCAATTACAGATTCTCCCCCTACACCAACCACTCCAGCCATACTTACACCACCAATTTCACCTAGCAAATTCCAAGATATTGCCATAGATTTTGTTGTCCACTCTCCTAGCACGCCTCTCCTTCAAAGCTTCTCAGGTTCACCAGCTCATTCAGCCCATACACCTAAAATTACCCATACTCCTAAACCTGAGATATTCACCACTGAAGCCTATTCATCCTTGATGGGATCCATTTTGGAGAATATTGGGCATGACTCTGTCCTCATGCCTGATCCCCCTCAATTCACTCATTTGGCTACTTCCCCCTTTACTGTCATCTCACCCATTGCCTCCCAACCACCT
This sequence comes from Chloranthus sessilifolius, assembly GCA_021018995.1. Taxonomy (NCBI): domain Eukaryota; kingdom Viridiplantae; phylum Streptophyta; class Magnoliopsida; order Chloranthales; family Chloranthaceae; genus Chloranthus; species Chloranthus sessilifolius. The sequence goes on from CM037596.1 coordinate 51,189,882, forward strand.
ACATCAATCATACCAGTCCCTACTCTGCCTACCACACCCACACCTGACACAATTAGCCAAATCTTTACCTTCCTCCAATCCATCAAAGCCCAGCTACAGATCAACACAGACAACTAGTCTGTGACAAATTCCTTTCTCCAAACCTTGGCTTCCACATCCCAACTAAATACCTCAGTCCAACTACCCCCCACTTCTGACCATGCTACCCAAACAAAACTTGAGGTTGTACTTTTGGATTCCCCCCCACCCATCCTCACTATCTCTGATCAAGCTACTCAAACTGGCCCTGAGGTAGTATTTTTAGATTCCTCTTCTCCCACCCCCACTGCTGGGATACATATGGTCCCCTACCACTCCATTCCCATTCCACGCTTTGCCACTCCCAAAAGGGCTATGGAAGAGAACCCTTACATCTTTCGCGATGTCCTCAAGGGGTTAGCAGATCTTCAAGATTATATTAGGACCCCTTATGAAGACCAGATTCAGAAGCTGGAGCTGTTTATGAAATTTGAGAGAAATAAGATGCAAGACCTGTTGAGCCAAACATTTCAGATGGTTAGGAGTGAGCAGCACAAAGTCACCATGTTACAAGCGCAGCTTGAACAAGAAAAACTGAGGGCTAATAGACTTGAAAAATATATTGGCGTCACCAAAAAGATCAAATCTGAGGAATACACCGAACTTCAAGCCACAATCCAAGAGAAAGCTAAATCGAGTTCAGACTCCAATACTGACTCAAGTTCAGACTCCAACAGTAATTCCAGTTCTGACCCCATTGAACAAACTTATGATACAGATTTTGACCCTAGTTATTAGACTATCTTATAATTTTTTTTTTATTTTTTTTTTGTGTTTTCGTAGTTTGTGTAGTGTGCAATTAATCTTTACAGTTGACTTCTGTTAATTTGCAATTACTATACATTTGTTTTTCTCTACCATTCTGTTTATGTTTTCTTTTCTTTCTGCTTATCCACTTCTGGACCAGTGAGGACACTGCTCCTCATAGGTTTGCGGGTGTGGCAAAGATGCCAATAGTTTAATTAAAATCAATGCAGCCTATGATCAGCAGAATTTTTGAAATTGAAGTAATTTCACACCTATTTGTTTTTGAAAAGTGAGGAAGTTAAAATGTTTTAAATTGATTTCTAGTGTAATTCTAATACTGTCATAAAGTGAATGTCCGAAAATTGGCAAAAGAAAATTGATGTTTCAGTAAACCTAAAAAGAGAGAAAATAGTAATGATATACCTCAGGAATTTGATAGAAAACCACAACTAGTGAGATTTGGGCATGAAATGGATTCTTTGGAGATATGAATTGGCAATTTTTTCTGCTCTAGAGACTATTTGAACCTGCTTACTATCACTAGAAGTTACACATATCCAAGTTACACATGATGTAAGGCCTCCTTTTGGACAGTTTGAACATTAAAAAGCCCAACCTTTTGAAACTGCCCCTGATACACACCATTTGAGCTTTATAAAACTAAGATTTCTTTGAAACCTCATCAACAAACCTCATCAACCTCATTTAGCCTATCCCTCACTTTGAGAATTCAGACGGTAAAGGAAAGGAAGCCGAAGAAAGGAGAGTTGGGTAACAATTTGGTGAAAGAAAAAGAAAAATAACTGAAGGCAATGATTTATCAGCAGAAGAAGTGTGGCATTCCAGTCAATGTCATTGTGAAAATAAAAAAAAAAAGGAAAAAAAAAAAAATTAAATGACAATAAAAAGAAGAAAAGTCATTTCATTGGAAGTTTGAAAAAGAAAGAGAAAAGGATGGCCACTTTGGCTCTGAAAATTCAAAGAAGAAGATGAAAATGTGATGAATTGAAGAAGGTGTGTCTATCACTTCCTTACCTCGACGGACATCTCAATTTTGAACTCCATTCCAACCCTTTTATTCTTGGTAAATTTCACCCATAAGCCACATTACAACCTTCGTTAAAGTCCTTACTGATCAAAGATGGATTGAGCTGTCACATAGAGATAAGGATTTGTGTAATCTATGGTGAAAAGAGTAGTAAAGTCAGAACTGAAGACCAATGCCTATGCTCCTGCTTACAGTCCTATTTGAGGGCTGTAACTACTCTTGAGCTATGTGAAATAGTACAACCCTCCTACTTGCATGTTGAGTGAAAACCCTGGTGAGAGTTGGGTTTGAAATCAACTTATTTGGGGTAACATCATAACAGGATTCTCAAATAGAAGGCAAGCTTTTTATTAATTTCTCTTGTAAAAACTTTCTGACACAAATTGAGTGAATGGTAAAAGGAATTACAGTAGAAGTTTAGTTTTGAACTGATGTTTTCTTGAGAATCCTCTTACAGCTTGACTAATGCAGGTGTGAATAATCTGACTGGATAAAAGTCTGTTTTAATAGAACTGCATTGATATTAATTGATTTATTGGAGAAGTTTGTGGGTACCTTCATTGAAAACCTTCAGGAGAGTTCACTCCTCCACTAGGGATCACCTAGGGGTTTAAAAGGCTTATTGCATATGCTAAATGCAACTGTGTTCCCTACAAAAGTGGCTTTTTTTCATTCTATTTTTAATTTTGTCTTTGGTCAGGGACTAGCAAAGCTTAGGTGTGGGGGTGTGTTGAAAACTAGAAAATACCATTTTCCACCCCATAATCTTGGCCTTGATAGACCCTTGAGTTTACTAAATCAGTACTTTAAGTGTTTGTTTTATAGCTAACAATAAATGTAGGCTTAACCACCCTGAAAGCAGCTTAAAAGTGCCAAAAAGATGACGACCCATCTTGATCTGGAGGAAGAAGGAGAAAGGACAACCTCATTGGCTATCAAAATGCCTAGACTAAAGAGGACAAAAGCCTCGTTTCAACCTGAAAATAAGTTTGGAGCTATTCGAAAAAGAAGAATGCATTACAGAATGCCATTCGAAAAGATCCCTGATCTATTCGAAAAGAACTTGAACATTGCGAATAGAACTAAAGCTCCAGGTTTGATTTTCGAAGAACACCTGATCTATTCGAAAAGGACCAAACTCACTGATGATCTATTCAAAAATAAGAAAACTCCTTGCGAACAGCACCAGATATGTGCGAATAGAGCATCAGAAGTCACTTTTCTCTTCGAAAAGATCTCCAAACTATGCGGAATCGTATTCTGAAGATTCCCAGCATCTTCAAGGGCACTTCGGTAATCTCTGCACGTGCTCCAATGCAGTTAAAAACCCAAGGGCATTCTGAAAGATTCTGAGCATGATCCAGAGGCATATTCCACCCCATGTGAACACCCAAAGATGGAATTACTTGGTAGAAACTTCTAGAGGCTCAAACAGATTTTTGAATTACATAACAGAATTGGTGCCTCTGTCTCCTGATTGGCTGAACCAGATCAAATAGTTCTGATTGGCCAGAACAAATCTGGATCCTTGTGCTCGACTCCTATTGGCTGATATGGATCTAACCAATTTTGATTGGTTAATACACATCTGAGTTCGACTTGGGGAAAACTATAAATAGGCGAACTATTTGCCCAATTTGGGTATCCAAAATTTGAGTTTCATTCCTGCTACCCCATTTCCAATTCATTTTAAGATAGCTTGTCTGAATCCTCTGTAATAGCCTAGCTTTTGTCTGTAACTGAGAACTATGAGATACTTATCTAATTCAAGTGAGAATTGTATTCAAGACTACAAATCCGAGAGCTATTATAAGTTGTGCTCTGTAATTGTAATGGTGGATTTGAAAAGGTTGCTTTCATCAGTACGTTCTCAATCCGATTCATGTTGAGGGTTCATTGTGATCTCCTCATTCATTAGATTCCATTAGATTTGTTATTTTTAAAGCAATTTCCCTTAATTCATTATCCCTGTGAGAATCTGTGTTTGTAACCTGATTCTTATAGCATTTGTAGTGGTGCTTATGTTCTGAATCAAGACTTTGGATTGAAAACTATTGGATGATCTGTGTCCATGACAGTGGACAGATCATAGCCATAAGTTCAACTCAATCCTACTCATTGAATTGGGTTATTTTCTCTTACATCTGAGCTGGTAGCCAGATGAAGATTTGATACTTTCTCGATTGTGCTACACTAGTTCTCATTCTGCAATCAATTACTAAGCTTAAGTCAATTGTTATTTCTCCATTCTTATTAATTTTGCATCCAATTCCCCCAACTCAGATCTGGATCACGTAGTTTACATTTTACTTTTAGATAATTTAGTTAATGTGACAAATTCAACCTCTCATCTTATTTGCTTTATAGATAGAATTAGAGGCCAGATCTGGTAGCTCGGATCTGGAGGTTTATCATATATTTTAAATCAATTCCCTGTGGACGATTTTTTACTCACTTACATTTAAAACTTGATACAATTGGCCCTGATCTTGCAGGCTAATTAACTTCTCTCTGTGCTGATATTCCTTTATTCTTTTTAGTTTTCCAGATTCAGTATAATCCATCATTTGCAAATCTGTTTTCAAAATATAAATAAATCATGCACACTTGAATCAACAACAAGTTTTTGGCGCCGCTGTCGGAGAATAGATTTTAAAATTGGTAGACCTAAGTTTTTTTTTGTTTTTTTTCATCAGTGCTAACTGTTCTGTTGTTTGAATCTTTGCTGTTACATTTGAGTTTGGAATCTACTCAGTTTTGAAGGTTTGCTTTGCATAATTTTTTTCTCTATTTCTATGTTGTATGTTTGGTAGGAGGAATCTCAATCCTGAGATTGTCCCTCTGAATTTAGAAGTTGAAAGACTACTAAGACCCAGACAAACATCATAGAATTTCGCTAAGACTGCTACTATGGGTGAGCAACCTAGAATTTTGAGGGATTACTTTGCACCTGGTGCATATAATTCCCCATTTTACATTCAATTTCCTATTGTTGAAGGAAATTATGAAATCAAATCATCAACTATCAAGATGCTTCCTTCCTTCCATGGTTTGAGTAAGGAGGATCCATACAAGCATGTGGATGAATTCTTGGCCCTTTGTACCACATTCAACATAGCTGGATTAGGTCCAGAGGCAACCAAGCTTAGACTCTTTCCATTTTCATTAAAGGACAAAGCTAGAGCATGGCTGTCCATGTTGCCACCAAACAGTATTACTTCTTGGAATGATTTGCAATGTCAATTTTTAGCCAAGTACTTCCCTATGTCTAAGACCAGCCAGTTGTGACAAAGCGTTGTTTCTTTTTCTCAACACTCAACTGAAACCTTTCATGAAGCATGGGAAAGGTTTAAGGAACTTTTAAGGCAATGCCCTCATCATCAAGTTCCCCAATGGCAGCTTGTTCAAAGCTTCTATCAAGGAATTGATCAAAAGGGTAAGAATATGTACATGCTTCCTGTGGAGGCACCTATTTGCAAAAAATAGTTGAGGAGGTCTGGGACCTATTTGAAGTTATTGGGGAAAATTCGACCCAACAGGAATCTTTGTCAAGAGACATTGAGAATCCTGCTCGGTTGAATAAAGAGCAGACTACCAAGGGAAAAACTTATGAAGTGAATGAGTTGGAAAGGAAGATGGATAATCTAACCACAAAGTTTGATAGATTGATGGACTTACTTAAAAATCAAATGGTTGCTAGAGTGGAGGAGGCATGTCTGATCTGCCAATCCCCTACTCATTCCCCTGATCAATGTCCAGCTACACCACAGTTCCCAGATCTAGTGGTGGAGCAAGCTCATGCTGCCCAATCGTTTGGATAGTTGCAATCTCATGAATATGCATGGAGAGGGCACCCTAATTTAAGGTGGAGCCAGGGCAATTATCAAACACAACAGCAGCAGCAACCAAAGAACCAAATACCTTTCAAAACTGTTCAGCCTTACCAGCAGACTTTTTATACGAAGCCTAATTTTCAGTAGCCCATTCCACAACAGATGGCACAACCTGTGCAACAATCTATCACAGCTCAGCTCCGTTCCAGATCCCCTTCTTTTGAAGACCAAGTTCTAACTTCACTCCAGAATTTAGGGTCTTTAACTCAGACTGTAAACTTTCACAGTCAGAGTATAAAGAAGATTGAAGATACATTAGGTCAACTTTCAAATACTTTGGCCAGAAGAGAGGAAGGCAGGTTACCCAGCCAACCCCTGAACAATCCCAAAGGATAGTTCATGGTTGGAGAGGCTTCTGTTTCACATGAAGAAGTAAAAGCTATCACTACTTTGAGAAGTGGAAGAGTTATAAATAACAATGTGGATACAGAAAAAGAAGAAGAAAAAAATGAGGAAACTGCTAGGAACATGCAGCAGGAGCAGCATGATGTTAGCATTGGGGGTGCTGATGTACCTCAGAAAAATCAAAAAAATGAAAAATAGAAAAATCAAAAATATTCGGGTGATGATTCTAAAGCTGTAAATGAAGGACTAGTTCCTCATTTACCATTTCCCCATGCCATGAAATCTGCATCTCCTTTTGATAAAGGGAATATAAAAATAGACGAAATGATGGAGACTTTCAAGCAAGTCAAGATAAATCTTCCTTTGCTTGATGCAACCAAGCAAGTTCCAGCCTATGCAAAATTTTTGAAGGACATTTGCACACACAAAAGACAATCTAGGATATAGTTATCCAAGAAGGTCTTTGGTGTGGAAAGAGTTAAACAGGTTTTGTCCATTGCCACACCTCCTAAACTCTAAGATCCTGGAATCCCCACAATCCCTTGCATTATTGAGGAACATACCATTGAAAAGGCTTTATTAGATTTGGGTGCTAGTGTCAACCTGCTTCCATATTCTGTATATGAGAAACTAGGTTTGGGAGAGTTAAAACCCACTCATGTGGTATTACAACTAGTAGACAGATCTGAAAGAAAGCCAGTTGGCATGATTAAGGATGTGTTGGTCGGAGTAGATAAGTTTTTCTACCCTGCTGATTTTCTGGTATTAGACATAGAACCTACAAAAAGCAGAACTTCCATCCCTGTCATTTTAAGGAGACCATTCCTGGCTACAGCCAATGCTTGCATTGAATGCAGGTCGGGTATTATGGAAGTGTCTTTTGGAAATATGAAGGTAAAGTTAAATGTTTACAATGCAGTTACCCAACCTCAATTCAGTTCGGAGGAATGCTTTCTTGTTGATATGTTGGATGAACTGGTAGAAGAAACTTTACCACAGTTCTTGCAGTGTAAAGATTTAATCATAGATTTTGAAGATGTTTGGAGAAATGTTGTGGAAGAGACAGTTTGTGCCTCAAAGTTTGAGGAGATCAAAGTTGTGCAAGAAACTCATGTCCAATCAGTAAGGTTTTCTTCATGGAAACCTGCTGTTTTTCCCTTTCACAAACAGCCAAGGTACCTTTATTACCTTCTTTTCTCAGCCCACCTGATGAAATATCCAAGCCTCTTTGTCATTTAATCATAGAAGTTTTCTGGCACATGCTGGATTCTACAGAAGGTTCATTAAGGACTTCAGTAAAATATCCAAGCCTCTTTGTCATTTATTGTGCCAAGATGTCCCTTTTGTTTTCAACAATGAATGCTTGGAGGCATTTGAATTCTTAAAAAACTATTTGATTTCAGCTCCAATATTACAGTCTCCAGATTATTCACTACCTTTTGAACTGATGTGTGATGCATCAGATTATGCTTTGGGAGCTATTCTTGGGCATAGAAAGGATAAGCCGCCTCATGTCATAGCTTATGTCAGTAGATCAATGATTGATGCACAACTCAATTACACAACAACTGAGAATGAGCTGCTAGCAGTTGTTTTTGCTTTGGAGAAATTCAGGTCATATGTTTTTGGTTCACAAATTGTGGTGTTCACTGACCACTCAGCCCTGAAATACCTTCTGTCTAAGAAGAATACCAAACCAAGATTAATCAGGTGGATCCTCCTATTACAGGAGTTTGATTTATAGATTAAAGACAAAAAGGGTGTGGAAAATGTGGTGGCTGATCACCTGTCTAAAATTATAACTGCTGAGATTGATAGGTTTCCTATCAATGACTCTTTTCCTGATGAGCAACTTTTTGCTATCAGTGTGCATACCCCTTGGTTTGAAAATATAGTCAACTTTTTGGCTACTGGAAGGACCCCCCAACACTGGAATAAAATGGATAAAGATCTATTCTTTTCAAAGGTTAAACAATTTATTTGGGAGGATCCTTACCTATTCAAGATTTGTGCAGACCAAATCATTAGAAGATGTGTCCATTAAGAAGACTTCCACAGCATACTTTCCATGTGTCATGAATAGGCCTGTGGAGGTCATTTTAGTGGAAACAAAATTGCTGCAAAGGTTTTGCAGTGTGAATTTTATTGGCCCACACTCTTTAAAGATGCACTGCAGCACTGTAAGTCTTGTCAGAATTGCCAGATATTTGGCAGCATTTCAAAGAGAAATTCAATGCCTTTACAGCCCATTTTGGGTAGTTGAATTGTTTGATATTTGGGGGATAGATTTTGTGGGACCTTTTCCTCCTTCAAATTGTTTTAATTTCATCTTAATAGCTGTGGATTATGTATCCAAATGGGTTGAAGCCACAACCACTAAAACCAATGACCACAGAGTTGTCCTGAAATTCCTAAAGGACAATAACTTTTCCTGGTTTGGTTCCCCCAGAACCATTATCAGTGATGGGGGAAGCCATTTTTGTAACAAGCATTTTGAAGTTCTATTGAAAAAGTACTCTGTGACTCACAGAGTAGCTGCTCCATATCATCCACAGACCAGTGGACAAGTGGAGATTTCAAATAGAGAAATCAAACATATACTAGAAAAGATTGTGAGGAAGGACAGAAAGGATTGGTCCTTTAAGCTGAATGATGCCTTGTGGGCATATAAGACAGCCTATAAAACCCCAATTGGCATGTCCCCATTCAGATTGCTCTATGGTAAAGGATGCCATTTACCAGTAGAGTTAGAATATAAGGCCTTTTGGGCCATTAAAACTTTGAACATGGATCTTACTACTGCTGGTAATCACAGGAAATTGCAGCTCTCTAAGTTGGAAGAGCTGAGGATGGATGCATACACCAATGCAAGATCTTACAAAGAAAAAGTTAAGGCTTTCTATGACAAAAATCTGTTGGGAAAAGAGTTCACAGCAGGCTTTAAGGTATGGTTATTCAACTCAAAACTTATGTTTTTTCCTGGAAAGCTGAGATTCAGATGGTAAGGGCCATATACTGTCATTCAAGCATCTCCATCTGGAGCTGTTGAAATTATGGACCCAAGTGATGGGAGAACCTGTAAAGTAAATGGTCAGAGGCTCAAACCATGCATTGAAAATAGTCTGGAGCCTGTGCTGACCATCTATCATCAAGAGCCTCCACAAATCTGATGTCACACAACTGTATCATATGTATTGTAACTGTCTCTGTTCAGTGATTTTAGAATAGTTTTGTAATTGTTTTTTCTCTGTTTTAGTCATGTTTTAGTTAAATTTTCTTTGAGGAATCATGAGTTTTGAAAGTTTTGTGGTTAAATTTGAGTTCTGTACTTCAGAACTTTTGTTCATAATTTTTGAAAAGTTTTACAATCATTTCAAAAAGTACAATCTTCTTTTCGAAAAGGATCTGAACTTGTAACCACAACTGTTCGAAAAGAATGAATATGCTTTTCGAATAGTTGTTTCTGGAGCCTTTTGCTTTTCGAATAGATGTTTCTGAAGCTATATGCTTTTCGAATAGTTGTTTCTGGAGTCTTTTGCTTTTCGAATGGTACTGATGCCATTCTCCTTTTTGAAAAGGACTTTTTTGAATTTTTCAAAAAGTTCAATAATGCCTTGCGAAATCAATTTAAGCATATTTAAACCCATTCGAAGCAAGGTTTTCATATTCGACAGCATTCCAGCCCGTTTTGTTTCGCGGAAAACCCTTTTTTCCATTTCTGCATTCTTCGGGAGCTCAGAACCAATTGCCTTCATTTCTTTGCCACTGATTAAGCTTGAAAAGAATAACATTTTGCCTCTGGTTTTGGTGGATTTGATCAAATGGTCAGAGATTTTGAGCAAACCCTAGGTTTTGGTATTATTCTCTCCATATCCTTTGTCTGTGCTTTCAAATTTTGATTTTTCTGTAAACATACATTGTCTAGGATTCGAGAGAGTTGGTAGTAAATTATTGTTAAAAGGAGGAACTATTTGAAGAAGTGTTTAGAAATTGTTAAAATGGGGAAAGCTGAAAAATTGCTGGCTGCGATGTTCCCTAGGTCTTCTGCTAAGAAAGTTAGTAAACCCTCCACCAAAGGAAAAGCCAAAACCTCAGCCAAGAGGAAACTGTCGATGGATAAGGCTATAAGATTGAGAAAGGAAAGAAGGTTAGAATTGAGGAACCCATCCCAGCAGCTGACCCTAGTCCTGAGCCTGAGCTTCCTCCTCTTCCTATGCATTTGGTACTGCCAAACCCTTTCATTGAAGCTCAGAAGCTGATTCCAGAGCTTATTGTTGATGAAATTTTTTTCCTGAACAAACCTGAATGTAAGCTATCATTAAACTACAACAGGGATGCTTCACTGAGCAACATTCTAACCCCTCTTCCAGAGAAAATTTATCCAAGGATGGTGAGATTATGGTACCAAAACATGGTGAAAGTGACTGAGAAAGATGTTGATGTCCCAACTCTTGTAATTTTCATTAATGATTGTGATTTAACAGTCACTTATGAAGACATTGGAAATGCCTTGGGGATACCATTCCAATATGATCCTGCTGGTCCTTTGGCTGCACCAGAGACAGCTACTTTCAGAGATATGGCTGCCCATCTAACCAAAGGCATAGTTGGAAGTGGGCAGTCCATCATGAGGAGAGACTTAGCACCCCAATGTTTGCTGATGGATTCCATTTTGAGAGGGTGTTTTTATGTCACTGGGCACAGTCAGGAAAGAAAGACACGCATTTTGGAGGCCCTCTTTCATTTTTCTAAAGGGCAATTCTTCAATGCTCCTATGCTAATTTTTGAAGCCATGGCTAACTCAGTGACAAGATGAAGAAGGAATAGAAAATAGCTAGAATACCGTTTGGCAGATTGATCACAGTCCTACTAAGGGCCAAATTTGACATTGATGAGTAAGAGCCATTTGAGACTATCTCCCCTCATGCCTTTGGGAAGAGGGCTTGGACTACAAGCCAAACCATGTTGAATAAAATGAGGGAAGAAGCTGAGCCAGTCTAGGACGCTGCTTTACCTGAACTTGAGGTGACTAGCTCTTTTGCTGCACCTATTGCCTCTGCAATTGCCAGTGAACCTGCTATACCAGAACCAGAGGTGACCAGCTCTTTAGCTGCACCTATTGCACCTGCAATTGACATTGAACCTACCACCATTGCTGAGGTAACCAGCTCTTTAGTTGTACCTATTGTTGAGGAAACCATCACCTATCCCAACAGTCCCATCACTCATCCCTACCATAATCCCAATTACAGATTCTCCCCCTACACCAACCACTCCAGCCATACTTACACCACCAATTTCACCTAGCAAATTCCAAGATATTGCCATAGATTTTGTTGTCCACTCTCCTAGCACGCCTCTCCTTCAAAGCTTCTCAGGTTCACCAGCTCATTCAGCCCATACACCTAAAATTACCCATACTCCTAAACCTGAGATATTCACCACTGAAGCCTATTCATCCTTGATGGGATCCATTTTGGAGAATATTGGGCATGACTCTGTCCTCATGCCTGATCCCCCTCAATTCACTCATTTGGCTACTTCCCCCTTTACTGTCATCTCACCCATTGCCTCCCAACCACCTACATCAATCATACCAGTCCCTACTCTGCCTACCACACCCACACCTGACACAATTAGCCAAATCTTTACCTTCCTCCAATCCATCAAAGCCCAGCTACAGATCAACACAGACAACTAGTCTGTGACAAATTCCTTTCTCCAAACCTTGGCTTCCACATCCCAACTAAATACCTCAGTCCAACTACCCCCCACTTCTGACCATGCTACCCAAACAAAACTTGAGGTTGTACTTTTGGATTCCCCCCCACCCATCCTCACTATCTCTGATCAAGCTACTCAAACTGGCCCTGAGGTAGTATTTTTAGATTCCTCTTCTCCCACCCCCACTGCTGGGATACATATGGTCCCCTACCACTCCATTCCCATTCCACGCTTTGCCACTCCCAAAAGGGCTATGGAAGAGAACCCTTACATCTTTCGCGATGTCCTCAAGGGGTTAGCAGATCTTCAAGATTATATTAGGACCCCTTATGAAGACCAGATTCAGAAGCTGGAGCTGTTTATGAAATTTGAGAGAAATAAGATGCAAGACCTGTTGAGCCAAACATTTCAGATGGTTAGGAGTGAGCAGCACAAAGTCACCATGTTACAAGCGCAGCTTGAACAAGAAAAACTGAGGGCTAATAGACTTGAAAAATATATTGGCGTCACCAAAAAGATCAAATCTGAGGAATACACCGAACTTCAAGCCACAATCCAAGAGAAAGCTAAATCGAGTTCAGACTCCAATACTGACTCAAGTTCAGACTCCAACAGTGATTCGAATTCTGACCCCATTGAACCAACTTATGATATAGATTTTGACCCTAGTTATTAGACTATCTTGTAAATTTTTTTTTTTTTTTGGGTTTTTGTAGTCTGTGTAGTGTGTAATTAATCTTTACTATTGACTTCTGTTAATTTTCAATTACTATACATTTTTTTTTCTTTGTCATCTAGTTTATGTTTTCTTTTCTTTCTGCTTATCCACTTCTGGACCAGTGAGGACACTGCTCCTCATAGGTTTGGGGGTGTGGCAAAGATGCCAATAGTTTAGTTAACATCAATGCAGCCTATGATCAGCAGAATTTTTGAAATTGAAGTAATTTCACACCTGTTTGTTTTTGAAAAGTGAGGAAGTTAAAACGTTTTAAACTGATTTCTAGTGTAATTCTAATACTGTCATAAAGCGAATGTCCGAAAATTTCCAAAAGAAAATTGATGTTTCAGTAAACCTAAAAAAAGAGAAAATAGTAATGATATACCTCAGGAATTTGATAGAAAACCACAACCAGTGAGATTTGGGCCTGAAATGGATTCTTTGGAGATATAAATTGGCAATTTTTTCTGCTCTAGGAACTGTTTGAACCTGCTCACTATCACTAGAAGTTACACATATCCAAATTAAAATAGCTTGACAGCAATCATGATATTAAACACATGATGTAGGGCCTCCTTTTGGACAGTTTCAACTTCAAAAAGCCCCACCTTTTGAAACTGCCCCTGATACACACCATTTGAGCTTTATAAAACTAAGATTTCTTTGAAACCTCATCAACAAACCTCATCAACCTCATTTAGCCTAACCCTCACTCTGAGAATTCAGAAGGTAAAGGAAAGGAAGCTGAAGAAAGGAGAGTTGGGTAACAGTTTGGTGAAAGAAAAAGAAAAATAACTGAAGGCAATGATGTATGTCGAGAAAAATGTGGCATTCAGTCAATGTTGCTTTGAAAAAAAAAAAAAAAGAAGAAAAGTCATTTCATTGGAAGTTTGAAAAAGAAAGAGAAAAGGATGGTCACTTTGGCTCTGAAAATTCAAAGAAGAAGATGAAATTGTGATGAATTGAAGAAGGTGTGTCTATCACTTCCTTACCTTGACTGACTTCTCAATTTTGAACTCCATTCCAACCCTTTTATTCTTGATAAATTTCACCCATAAGCCACATTACAACCTTCGTTAAAGTCCTTACTGATCAAAGATGGATTGAGCTATCACATGGAGATAAGGATTTGCGTAATCTATGGTGAGAAGAGCAGTAAATTTAGAACTGAAAACCAATGCCTATGCTCCTGCTTATAATCATATTTGAGGGCTGTAACTGCTCTTGAGCTGTGTGAAATAGTACAACCCTCCTACTTGCATGTTGAGTGAAAACCCTTGTGAGAGTTGGGTTTGAAATCAACTTATTTGGGGTAACATCATAACAGGATTCTCAAATTGAAGGCAAGCTTTTCATTAATTTCTCTTGTAAAAACTTTCTGACACAAATTGAGTGAATGGTAAAAGGAATTACAGTAGAAGTTTAGTTTTGAACTGATGTTTTCTTGAGAATCCTCTTACAGCTTGACTGATGCAGGTGTGAATAATCTGATTTGATAAAAGTCTATTTTAACATAACTGCATTGATATTAACTTATTTATTGGAGAAGTTTGTGGGTACCTACACTGAAAACCCTCAGGAGACTTCACTCCTCCACTAGGGATCACCTAGGGGTTTAAAAGGCTTGTTGCATATGCTAAATGCAACTATGTTCCCTACAAAAGTGGCTTTTTTTCATTCTGTTTTTAATTTTGTCTTTGGTCAGGGACTAGCAAAGCTTAGGTGTGGGGGTGTGTTGAGAACTGGAAAATACCATTTTCCACCCCTTAATCTGGGCCTTGATAGACCCTTGAGTTTACTAAATAAGTGCTTTAAGTGTTTGTTTTACAGCTAACAATAAAGGCAGGCTTAACCCTGAAAGCAGCTTAAAAGTGCCAAAAAGATGACGACCCATGTTGATCTGGAGGAAGAAGGAGAAAGGACAACCTCATTGGCTATCAAAATGCCTAGACTAAAGAGGACAAAAGCCTGGTTTCAACCTAGAAATAAGTTTGGAGCTATTCGAAAAAGAAGAATGCATTACAGAATGCCATTCGAAAAGATCCCTGATCTATTCGAAAAGAACCTGAACATTGTGAATAGAACTAAAGCTCCAAGTTTGGTTTTTGAAGAGCACGCAATCTATTCGAAAAGGACCAAACTCACTGATGATCTATTCAAAAAGAAGAAAACTCCTTGCGAATAGCACAAGATTTTTGCGAATAGAGCTTCAAAAGTCACTTTTCTCTTCGAAAAGATCCCCAAACTGTGAGGAATCGTATTCTGAAGATTCCCAGCGTCTTCATGGGCACTTCGGTAATCTCTACATGTGCTCCAATGCAGTTAAAAACCCAAGGGCATTCTGAAAGATTCTAACCACGAACCAGAGGCATATTCCACCCCATGTGAACATCTAAAGATGAAATTACTTGGCGGGAACTTCTAGAAGCTCAAACAGATTTTTGAATTATAGAACAAAATTGATGCCTCTGTCTCCTGATTGACTGAACCAGATCAAGCAGTTCTGATGGGCCAGAATAGATCTGGATCCTTGTGCTCGACTCCTATTGGCTGATATGGATCTAACCAATTCTGATTTGTTAATACACATCTGAGTTGGACTTGGGGAAAACTATAAATAGACGAACTATTTGCCCAATTTGGGTATCCAGAATTTGAGTTTCATTCCTGCTGCCCCATTTCCAATTCATTTTAAGATAGCTTGTCTGAATCCTCTGTAATAGCCTAGCTTTTGTCTGTAACTGAGAACTGTGAGATACTTATGTAATTCAAGTGAGAATTGTATTCAAGACTATAAATCTGAGAGCCATTTTAAGTTGTGCTCTGTAATTGTAATGGTGGATTTGAAAAGGTTGCTTTCATCAGTACGTTCTCAACCGGATTCATGTTGAGGGTTCATTGTGATCTCCTCATTCATTAGATTCCTTTAGATTTGCTGTTTTTAAAGCAATTTCCCTTAATTCATTATCCCTATGAGAATCTGTGTTTGTAACCTGATTCTTACAGCATTTGTAGTGGTGCTTATGTTCTGAATCAAGACTTTGGATTGAAAACTATTGGATGATTTGTGTCCATGACAATGGACAGATCATAGCCATAAGTTCAACTCAATCCTAATCCTTGAATTGAATTATTTTCTCTTACATCTGAGCTGGTAGTCAGATGAAGATTTAATACTTTCTCGATTGTGCTACACTAGTTCTCATTCTACAATCAATTACTAAGCTTAAGTCAATTGTTATTTCTCCATTCTTATTAATTTTGCATCCAATTCCCCCAACTCAGATCTGGATCACGTAGTTTACATTTTACTTTTAGATAATTTAGTTAATGTTACAAATTCAACCTCTCATCTTATTTGCTTTATAGATAGAATCAGAGGCCAGATCTGGAGGTTTGTCATATATTTTAAATCAATTCCTTGTGGACGATCTTTTACTCACTTACATTTGAAACTTGCTACAATTGGCCCTGATATTGCAGGCTAATTAACTTCTCTCTATGCTGATATTCCTTTATTCTTTTTAGTTTTCCAAATTTAGTATAATTCATCATTTGCAAATCTGTTTTCAAAATACAAATAAATCATGCACACTTGAATCAACAACAGGAGCCCACTTTTTCCCCAGAAGTCTTCCAGAAGAATGGAAGACAGAGAGCTTGACAGCATGAAGGCAGAGCACAACAGCAGCAGAGAAAGAAATGAGCCTCGCATAGCTTTCGTAAGGTTCACATGACTCAGAAAGCCTGCCTCATGCAATCCTCGCGAGTTTCCCATGACATCATACCAATTGTCCCTGTTCTTCTCGCACAGTTTAGTGACAGAAGAGCTCCTGCAGCATAGTTCGCGCAGCTCTCGCGAAGCTCAAATATAAATGTTCGCGTAGCTCAAGAAAGCAGCTCTCAAACCTTGCGCAGTTCACTCAGATCAACTGAGGAGAGAGAGCTCTAGGTATCTCTGTGCACAGCTATTACGCAGTGGCTGCGGGATGCAAAACTTTAGAAAAACCTCTCGTGTAGTTCAGAGACCAATGCACATCACGTCCTCGCGAAGATCCATTGAGAAACAAACTACTCTCGCGATTCTTGTGCCATTTAGAAGGAAAGTGTAATCTCGCGAAGACTAGAGCAATCCAGCGAGGATTCAATGTTCTAAGACAACTCCGCGATGGCTAGAATTTCAAGCTAATCCAATCTCGCTAAGACCGTGCTACCGCGCGACAGTCTTGGAAGCCAGTGCTACCTAGCGAGGCTCTGGACTCTAACTCTCCCTCATTTCTATAAAGGACATTCTAGGAACTTCCAGAAATTAGGGAACACAATCCAATGCTCTAATTTCTATGCACGCACCTCGAGGCATCCAAGGAACAGTATTAGGCCATGTGGCATCATTAAAATTAGGGTTTCCTAACCCTAATGTGCAGCCAAACTAACTGCTATATAAACCTAAGCCTGGTTTAGGTTTATGGGACCTCATAGAATAGAACTTAGTTTTGCTTCTTCTGGAATCGGCTGAGAACCTCTGATTGGTTGATACACATCTGAGCTGGACCTGGGGAAAGCCATAAATAGACGAAGCATTTGCCCAATTGGGGCATCCAGATTTTGAGTTTCATTTCTAATCCCCCATTTCCCAGCCAGACAGCTTGTCTGCAATCCTTGTAATAGCCTACTTTGTACTTGCATTTGAGAGCTGTGAGATACTGCTGTAACTCAAAGGAGAGTTTGCATCCAAGACTGCAAATCCGAGAGCTGTTAAGCCGTGCTCTGTAAATTGTAAAGATGAATTTTAAAAGGTTGCTGTAAACTATGCATTCTCCATTGGACTCATGTCAAGGGTTCCCCCTGATCTCCTCAGTACATTAGACTCCTTTAGATTCATTGTTTTGCATGCAATTTCCCTTGATTCATTAATCCTGTGAGAATTAGTGTTTGTAACCTAGTCTCTTACAGCATTTGTAGTGATGTTTCTTGTTCTGAATTGAGGATTTGGATTAAAGACTATTGGATGGTTTGTGGCCATTAAAGTGGACAGACCATAGCCATAAGTGTAAGCCTAATCCTTGAATTAGATTTATCTCTCTTACATCTGTGCTTGTAGCCAGATGAAGATTGGATCACCTCTGTTGAGCTGTAGTTATTCTCATTAGATTTTAAAGATCAAATCAGATTTAGATATCACTTCTCCATCTTTGTTTCAATCATTCCCCCAACTCGGATCTGGATCATTTAGTTTAAATTTTTCTTTGTTTTTAGTTAGTTAAACGTGACAAATTCAAACCTCTCATCTTATCAGTTTTCTAGATAGGATAGAGATCGTAGCTCGAGATCTGGAGGTTTATCTTACATTTTAGACAAATTCTCGTGGACGATCTTTCACTCACTTACTTTTAAAACTTGCTGATCTTGGCTAATTCTCTTCTAATCTGCTGATATTTCTTTATTTTTTTTATATAGTCTAGAGCCACTGTAATTTAGCAGCTATAAATCTGTTTTCAAAACACACATAAATCAAGCACACTAAGAAGCAACAACAAGTTTTTGGCGCCGCTGCCGGGGAATTTGTTCTAAAATAGGTAGACCTAAGTTTTTACCTTTATTTTTTTTTATATCATTACTAAACTATTCTATTGTTTATACCTGTGCAGTTATTCATGTCCAATTTTTGAAGAAGGGAAACTACTTAAAAGAAAGAAGGTTTCTTTGTGAATAATCAGATTTTTTGTTCTGAGTTGTATGTTTGGTAGGAGGACTCTCAGCCCTGAGATTGTCCCACTGAATTTAGAAGTTGAAAGGCTACTACGAACCAAACAAACAACACAGAATTCTGCTACTATGGGTGAAGAACCTCGACTTTTGAGGGATTACTTTGCACCTGGTGCTTATAACTCTCCCTTTTCCAGTCAATTTCCTACTGTTGAAGGAAATTATGAGATCAAGTCATCAACTATCCAAATGCTTCCTTCCTTCCATGGGTTGAGTAAGGAAGACCCATACAAACATGTGGATGAATTCTTGGCTCTTTGTACCACATTCAACATAGCTGGACTTGGTCCAGAAGCAACCAAGCTTAGGCTCTTTCCTTTTTCATTAAAGGATAAAGCTAGAGCATGGTTATCCATGTTAGCACCAAACAGTATCACTTCTTGGAATGATTTGCAGTGTCAATTTTTAGCCAAATATTTCTCAATGTCTAAAACAAGCTAATTGAGACAAAGTATCATTTCATTCTCCCAAAACTCAACTGAAACTTTCCATGAAGCATGGGAAAGATTTAAGGAACTTTTAAGGCAATGTCCTCATCATCAAATTCCTAGATGGCAGCTAGTTCAAAGCTTTTATCAAGGAATTGATCAGAAAGGCAAAAATATGGTGGATGCCTCCTGTGGAGGCACTTACTTGCAAAAAATAGTTGAAGAGGTTTGGGACTTATTTGAAGTGATTGGTGAAAACTCAACTCAGCAGGAATCTCTATCAAGAGAAATTGAAAATCCTACTAGGTTGAACAATCAAACCCACCAAAGGGAAGATCTATGAGGTGAATGAGTTGGAAAGAAAGATGGACAATCTAACCACAAAGTTTGATAGATTGATAGACTCACTTAAAAATCCAAATGTTTCAAGAGTAGAGGAGGCATGTCTGATATGCCAGTCCCCTACTCATTCAATTGACCAATGTCCTGCTACATCATAGTTCCCAGATTTAATGGTGGAACAAGCTCATGCTGCTCAATCATTTGGACAAATGCAGTCAAATGAATATCCATGGAGAGCACACTCCAATTTGAGGTGGAACCAAGGGAATTACCAATCCCAACAACAGCAACAACCAAAGAATCAAATGCCTTTCAAAACTGCACAGCCTTATCAGCAGAATTTTTATGTCAAACCAAACTTTCACAGCCCATTCCACAACAACCTGTTGATGCAGATTCAAACCCCTCCGTGTCCCTTTCTTTTGAAGATCAAGTCCTAAATTCACTTCAGAATTTAGGGATCTTTAACTTCAGATCGTGTGAACTTTCACAGCCAGAGCATAAAGAAGATTGAAGAAATATTGGGACAACTTTCAAATACCTTGGCAAAAAGAGAGGAAGGAAAGTTACCCAGCCAACCTTTGAACAATCCCAAAGGACAGTTCATGGTTGGAGAAGCTTCTAATTCACATGAAGAAGTAAAAACTGTCACCACTTTGAGAAGTGGAAAAATGATAGATAACAAAGTGGGTACTGAAGTAGAAAGAAATGAGGAAGAGGATAAAGATATGTAGCAAGAGCAGCATAGTAATAGCAGTGGGGTTGCTGATGTACCTCAGAAAAAACAAAAAAATGAAAAGCAGAAAATTCAAAAAATTTCTGAAAATACTTCTAAAGTTGTAGATGAAAGATTAGTTCCTCATTTACCATTTCCTCATGCAATGAAATCTGTATCCCCTTTTGATAAAGGGAACACAAAAATAGATGACATGATGGAGACTTTCAAGCAAGTCAAGATAAATTTACCTTTGCTTGAGGCAATCAAGACATATGCAAAATTTTTGAAAGATGTTTACACTCACAAAAGACAGTCTAGGATACAGTTGTCCAAGAAGGTCTTTGCTGTGGAAAGAATTAGCCAGGTGTTATCCATTGCTACACCTCCTAAACTTCAAGATCCTGGAATCCCCACAATCCCTTGCATTATTGGGGAACACACCATTGAAAAGGCTTTATTAGATCTGGGTGCTAGTGTCAACCTACTTCCATATTCTGTATATGAGAAACCAGGTTTGGGAGAATTAAAACCCACTCATGTAGTGTTACAACTAGCAGACAGATCTGAAAGGAAGCCAGTAGGGATGATTGAAGATGTATTGGTGGGAGTAGATAAATTCTTCTATCCTGCTGATTTTCTAGTTTTGGATATGGAACCAACCAAAAGCAGAACTTCCATCCCTGTCATTTTGGGAAGACCATTCCTGGCTACAGCAAATGCTTGCATTCAATGCAGGTCTGGTATTATGGAAATCTTATTTGGAAACATGAAGGTAAAATTAAATATTTATAATGCAGTCACACAGCCTCAATTCAGCTCTGAACAATGTTTTCATGTTGATCTATTGGATGAACTTGTGGAAGGGACTTTACAACAATTTCTGCAGGGTGAAGACTTCACCACAGATGCTAAAGATGCTTGGGGATATGCTGAAAAAGAAGCAAGTTGTATCTCAAATTCTGAGGAAATAAATGTTGTGCAAGGAACTCTTAATCAATCAGCAGGTTTCTCTTCTTGGAAACCTGCTACTCTCGCCCTTCCACAAACGTCTAAGAGATGTGAAGAAACCAATCTAGTTCTGAGCTGGGAAAAGAGCCATTTCATGGTCACCCAAGCCATTGTCCTTGGCCATGTTGTTTCTCACAAGGGCATTGAGGTGGACAGAGTAAAAATTGATTTAATTGCACATTTACCACCTCCCAAGACTGTTAAACAAATCAGAAGTTTTCTGGGACATGCTGGATTTTACAGAAGGTTCATCAAGGACTTCAGTAAAATAACCAAACCTCTTTGTCATTTGCTGTGTCAAGATGTCCCTTTTGATTTTAATAATGAATGCATGAAAGCTTTCGAATTCCTAAAAAACTGTTTGATTTCAGCTCCAATATTGCAGTCTCTAGATTATTCATTACCTTTTGAACTGATGTGTGATGCATCAGATTATGCTTTGGGAGCTGTCCTTGGACAGAGAAAGGAAAAGTTGCCTCATGTCATAGCTTATGCCAGTAGATCAATGATTGATGCACAACTCAATTACACAACAACTGAGAAGGAGCTGCTGGCAATTGTTTTTACTTTAGAAAAATTCAGGTCATATGTCTTGGGTTCACAAATAGTGGTGTTCACTGACCACTCTGCTTTGAAATACCTTCTGTCTAAGAAGGACACTAAACCAAGATTAATCAGGTGGATTCTCCTATTACAGGAATTTGATCTACAGATTAAAGATAAAAAGGGGGTGGAAAATGTGGTGGCTGATCACCTCTCCAGAATTTTAACTGCTGAGATTGATAGGTTGCCTATCAATGAATCTTTCCCTGATGAGCAACTTTTTGCCATTAGTGTACACACTCCTTGGTTTGCAAACATAGTCAACTTTTTGGCTACTGGAAGAATTCCTCAACATTGGAATAGAATGGATAAAGATCTTTTCTTCTCAAAGGTTAACCACTTCATCTGGGAGGATCCTTATCTGTTTAAGAGTTGTGCATATCAAATAATAAGGAAATGTGTCCTTGACCAAGAATTTCATAAAATACTTTCTATGTGTCATGAACAGGCCTGTGGAGGTCATTTTAGTGGGAACAAAACTGCTGCAAAAGTTTTGCAGTGTGGATTTTATTGGCCTACACTTTTCAAGGATGCCCTGCAGCATTGTAAGTCCTGCCAGAACTGTCAGAAATTAGGCAGCATTTCCAAGAGAAACTCAATGCCTTAATAGCCTATTTTGATAGTAGAATTGTTTGATGTTTGGGGGACAGACTTCATGGGTCCTTTTCCTCCTTCCAATGGGAATAATTTCATTTTAGTAGCTGTGGATTATGTATCCAAATGGATTGAAGCCACAACCACTAAAACAAATGATCACAAAGTGGTTCTTAAATTTCTTAAGGATCACATTTTTTCCAGGTTTGGTTTTCCTAGAGCCATTGTAAGTGATGGGGGAAGCCATTTTTGTAATAAACATTTTGAAACTTTGTTGAAGAAATACTCTGTGACTCATAGAGTAGCCACTCCATATCATCCACAAACCAGTGGACAAGTGGAGATTTCCAATAGACAAATCAAACATATTTTGGAAAAGACTGTGAAGAAGGACAGAAAGGATTGGTCCTTTAAGTTGAATGATGCATTGTGGGCATATAGGACAGCCTATAAAACCCCAATTGGTATGTCCCCATTTAGGTTGGTCTATGGCAAAGCATGCCATTTACCAGTAGAGTTAGAATATAAAGCTTTTTGAGCCATTAAAACATTAAACATGGATCTAACTACTGCTGGTAATCACAGGAAACTGCAACTTGCTGAGTTAGAAGAACTGCGAATGGATGCATACACAAATTCAAGATTGTATAAAGAGAAAGTCAAAACTTTTCATGATAAAACTTTATTGAGAAAAGAGTTCACAGCTGGTTCTAAGGTATGGTTATTTAACTCAAAGCTCAAGTTTTTCCAGAAAGTCGAGATCCGATGGAAGGGCCATACATTTATTCGTGCACCCCTTCGAGCTGTTGACATCCTTGATCCAAGTAATGGAAGAATCCTGAAAGTAAATGGTCAGAGGGTTAAACCATGCATTGAAAATACCCAGGAGCCTGTGCTGCCCATCTATCATCACGAATCTCCAAAAATCTGATGGTAGAAAACTGTACATTATGTTTGTATATCATAGTTTTTGCTTATTTTCTGTTGCTTTTATCACTTTTCGCATAGTTTAAATATGCTCAAAGTTAAGTCGCAAAGTAATAATTCTTTCGCAAAAGTTCCAATTTACTTTTCGAATAGACTCGATCTCGAAATCGCTTGAAAGCAAGAATTTGCTTTTCAATAGTTGGTTCTTTGAAGCCATTTTCTTTTCAAAAGATAGTTTCAAGCTAATTCTTTGTGAAATAATGTTTCAAGTCGTTAACTTGTCGAATGGTACTGCCATTCAATTGTAAAAGGTCTATTTTGAAACTTTTCAAAACTTAAAAGGCACTTTGCGATATTAACTTTGAGTATATTTAAACCCTTTCAAGTAGGGGTTTCATTTCAAACTCTCTCGAAAGTGACTCTTTCCATCTGAAACCCTACTTTTCTTTCTTTCCTTGCAGATTAAAGAAGCTACTACACTTTTGTCACCTTTGTTCGATCATTTGAGTTTTCAGAGAAGGATTTCAGCTTAACTGGGGGATTTCTGCAAGCAAACAACTCGTTCAAACATAAACCCTAGATCTCGGTATTTCTCTGCCCATTCTCTCTGGTTAGCATTTAGTAATTTGATTTTGTGTCAGCATCTATTTTGGGCATTTTTATACATCAATCTAGAATGGGAAAATCAGAGAAATCATTGGCTGCTATGTTCCCCAAATCCTCTGCCAAGAAAGTGAGCAAATCGACCCCAAAAGCAAAAGGAAAAGCCAAAACTTTAGCTAAACGGAAACTATCTATGGATAAAGCAGATAGGGTGGAGAAAGGAAAGAAAATTAGACATGAGGAACCCATCCCTACTGCTACTAGCCCTGAGCCTGAGCTTCCTCCTCTGCCCATTCATTTGGTCTTACCTAACCCCTTCATTGAAGCTCAGAAACTAATACCTGAGCTGATGGTGGATGAAACTTTTTTCGTCACCAAACCAGATTGCTTACCATCCTTAAGATGCATTAGAGAGGCTTCACTAAGCAATATCCTTACCCTTTTGCCAAATAAAATTTACCCAGGAATGGTGAAGTTATGGTACCAAAACCTAATCAAGGTCACTGAAAGAGATGTTGATGTCCCTACCCTAGTCATTTTCATTGATGATTGCGATCTTACTGTGACATTTGAAGACATAGGGAATGCTTTAGGGATACCATTCCAATTTGATCCCTCTGGTCCTTTGGTTGCTCCAGAAATAGCCTCCTTTAGAGAGATGGCTGCACATTTAACCCAGGGTATTGTGGGCACTGGGCAGTCCATCATGAGAAGAGACCTTGCCCCCCAATTTCAATTAATGGATTCCATTTTAAGGGGAAGCTTCTATGTCACTGGGCACAGCCAAGAGAGGAGAACACCAATTTTAGAGGCCCTCTTTCATTTCTCCAAGGGACAGTTTTTCAATGCCCCTATGCTAATTTTTGAAGCCATGGCTGACATTAGTGCCAAGTTGAAAAAGGAGCAGAAGCTAGCTGGCCTACCATTTGGCAGATTGATCACAGCCCTCCTCAGAGTCAAATTTGATATTGACAGTGAGGAGCCATTTGAAGTCATTACCCCTCACAATTTTGGGAAAAAGGCTTGGACTACAAGCCAGGCTATGCTAAGAAGGATGAGAGAGGCTGGTGAACCTGCACATGCCCCTGCTGCTGCACCTGAACCTGCAGCTGTGAGTGAACCTATCCCTGCAGCTGTGAATGAGACAGAACCCATCCCTACAGATGAGCTCGAACCCATCCATCCTCGAAGAGAGCACACTGAGCCCCTTCAATTTTGCCAGATCCAATTTTGTTAGAATCAACTTTGCCAGATCCAGTTTTGCCAACTCCTGTGGTGACCAGCTCTTTAGCTGCACCACTTCTTGAACCAACTCTGCCTATCCCTGTGGTGACCAGCTCCTTAGCTGCACCCATTGTTGATAAAAATCCCCTTCCTTTGGTGACCAGCTCTTCAGCTGCACCTACTCTAGAGGACGTTGGCCTTGCACCCTACTCCCCTACTCCAGCCCCTAACATTTCACTTATCCCAACTGTCCCATCTCCCACACCCTCCATCATTCCAATTGTGGATTCCCCCTCTACACCAACCACTCCAACCATTCTCACACCACCAATTTCACCCTCCAATGCCCAGGTTTTAGAGGAGTTAGCTGCAGATTTTATTGCCCCATCTCCCTGCACTCCTTTGCTCCAAAGCCCCTCACCTTCCCCTGCTCATTCAGCCCACACACCTGAGGTCTCCCATACACCTGAACCTGTGCCCTTCACTACAGAGGCCTACTCTTCCTTAATGGGTTCTTATTTTGAATCCATGGAACTTGAACCTACCCCTATACCTGCTCCTCATCACTTCACTCACTTCCCTACCTCTCCCTTCTGCCCATTGCACTCCACCCTCCACATCAGTTGTCCCAGTCCATGCCCACCTCTCCCACACGCATCCATTTCCCAAATTCTTACCTACCTCCAATCCATCCAAGCCCAACTCACACAGACAACCAACTCTGTAACCAATGAACTCCTCCAAACCTTAGCTTCCACATCCCAAACAGCCACCATTACCCCTGTACCTATTGTTGATTCCCAGGCCACCCAAACTGACCCAGAGATATTATTGGTTGATCTGACCACCCCCACCACTACTGCCCATGCAACATAAACTGAACCTGAAGTCCCCTTGGTTGCATCCCCTCCACCACTCCCCATTTTCTCTGAGCAAGCCACTCAGACAGACCCTGCTGTCAACCTTCTAGACACTTCTTCCCCCCCTCCCACAGCTGGGACACCTTTGGTCCCCTACCATTCCATTCCCCTCCCCCGATACGCCACCCTCATCAAAGCCATGGAAGATAATACCTATATCCGCAGAGATGTTCAAAAGGGGCTAGCTGATTTACAAGCTTACATCCGTACCCCTTATGAAAACTAGATTTGAAAGTTGGAGATCTTTATGAAATTTGAAAGAGAGAAAATGAAGGACCTGCTGGGTCAAACATTTCAGCTGGTGAGGACTGAACAACACAAGGTGTCCATGTTGCAAGCCCAACTTGACCAAGAAAAATTGAAGACCACTAGCCTTAGCAAATACCTTGGCCTCACTAAAAAGATCAAATCTGAGGAGTATACTGAGCTACAAAACACCATTCCGGAGAAAGCTCAATCAAGTTCGGACTCCAACACTAACTCTAGTGCTGATTCTGACAGTGATTCCAGTTCGGAGCCACTTGAACCAACCTATGATACAGATTTTGACCCCAGTTATTAGCTCTCATTGTACTTTTTGTGTTATAAAGTTGTAATAGAAAATTCTGTTTTGTGTATACTACTGTGCATTTCTGTCTGTCTTCTTGCCATCATTACTTTTGTTGTTTTTCTTTCTTGCATATATTTTTCCTCTGTTTTGGACCAGTGTGGACCCTGCTACCCTTTGGTTTGGGGGTGTGACAGAAATAGCAATAATCAATAAAGGAGTTAACATCAGTACAATTTTGGATCAGCAATTTTTTTTATTTTTTATTTTATATTTTTCACACCTGTTGTTTTGAAATATATTAAGAAGTTAAAAAAAAAAAAAAAAAAAAAAAAAAAAAAAAAAAACTCTTTAAAATTACTTTCCTGTGTAATTCTAAAAGACTGTCATGAAGTAAATGTCAAGAAATTTCCAAAAGAAAATTGATGTTTTAGTAAACCTAAAATGAAGGAAATCAGTGAAGATATACCTCAAGAAGTTGATATAAAACCACACCCAGTGAGGTTTGGGCCTGAAATGTATTCTTTGGTCTTTTTCTTTTTCTTTTGGGACTGTGAATCTGCTTACTTACACTAAAAGTTACACATATCCAAATCGAAATAATTTGATAGCACTCATGATATTAAAGATATGATGTAAGGCCTCCTTTTGGACAGTTTGAACCTTACAAAGCCCCACCTTTTGAAATTGCCCTTGATACACACCATTTGTGCTAAATAAATCTATGATTCCTTTGAAATCTCCCCCAATAAACCTCATCAACCTCATTTAGCCTAACCCTACCCCGAGAAGGCAGAAGAAAAAGGGAAGGAAGCTGAGGAAGGAGAATTGAGTAACAATTTAATAGCAAAAGAAGGGTAAAAGTTGAAGGCAATGATGAAACAGCAGAGGGAATGTGGCATGCAGTCAGTGCTAATTCGGAAAAGAAAAGAAAAATATTTGAGCAAAACAAAAGAAAGAAGGCATTTTCATTGGAAGTTTGAAAAAGAAAGAGAAAAAGATGGCCACTTTGGCTCTGGAAATTCAAAAGAAGAAGATGAAACTATGCTGAAGAAGAGTGGGTTTGTATATAACCTCCTGACCTTGACTGACTTCTCAAATATGAACACCATTCCAACCCTTTTGAGAAATTTCACCCATAAGCCACAATAAAACCCAAGTAAAAGTCGTTACTGATCAATGATGGATTGAGCTATCACATGGAGATAAGAATTTGTGTAGTCTATGGTGAAAGGAGCAGTGAATTTATAACTAAAAGCAATGCCAATGCTCCGCCATATCTATTTGAGGATCAGAATCGCTCTTGAGCTGTGAAATAGTACAACCCTCTCATTTGCTTATTGAGTGAAAATCCGTGAGAATTGGGTTTAAAATCAACGATTAGGGCAACATCAGGATTCCTAAATCAAAGGCTAGCTGTTCGTTAAATTTCCTTGTCAATGGCCTCTGACATAAATCGACTGAGTAGTAACAAGAATTACTGCAGAATTTTAGTTTTAAACTGATATTTTTCTTGAAAATCTTCTTACAAAATAACGATGCAGTGTGAATAATCAATTGAGGAAAGTGGTTAATGTAATCGCATTGATCTTAACTAACTTATTGAAGAAGTTTGTGGCTACCTTCACTGAAAACCCTCAGGAGACTTCACTCCTCAACTAGGGATCACCTAGGGGTTTAAAAGGCTTGTTGCATATGCTAAATGCAACTGTGCTCCCTACAAAAGTGGCTCTTTACTTTGTTTTTTTTATTTTGTCTTTGCTCAGGGACTAGCAAAGCTTAGGTCTGGGGGTGTGTTGACAAGTGAAAAATACAATTTTTCACCCCTGAACTTAAGTCTTGATAGACCTCTGAGAAAACTAAATAAGTGTTTTAAGTGCTTATGTTGCAGCTAATAATAAAGACATGCTTAACCATAAAAGCAGCTTAAAAGTGCCAATAAGATGACAATCCATGTCAATCCAAAGGAAGAAAGTGAAGAAACAACCTCATCATTTGTTGAAAGGTCTAAATAGAAGAAGCAAAGACCTAGAAGAGAAGTATGGAACAATTCGAACAAAAAAATGCACTACAGAGTCCTTTTCGCAAAGAACCTGTACTTTTCGCAAAGAACCTGAAACTCTGCGAAAAGGAATAAAACTCCAGGCGTAGCATTCGAAGAGCATCTGAACTGTTTTTAGAGAGGATTGAACTTTGCGAAAAGAAGAAAATACAATTCGAACAGAACCAGAACATTGTGAAAAGAGTTTCAGGAGTCACAACACTTTACGAAAAGGCCCCTAAGCCGTGCGAAGAGGCATTCTGGAGATTCGCAGCTTTAACAAGGGTAATTCAGTAATCTATTGCACGCGTCCCAATGCATTTTAAAACCTAGGGACATCCCAGAGGGTTCTAAGCATGAAGCGAAGGAATATTCCACCCCACGTGAGCACCTAGAGAGGGAATAACTTGGCAGGAACTACTAGAAACTCTAACAAACTTTCAAAATGCATAACAGAATTGATGCCTTTTTCACCGATTATGAACCGGATCGAGGAATTGATTGGCGTAACAGATCCGGATCCGTGTTTCGACTACCATTGGTCAATACAGATCTGAGAACCTCTGATTGGTTGATACACATCTGAGCTGGACCTGGGGAAAGCTATAAATAGATGAAGCATTTGCCCAATTGGGGCATCCAGATTTTGAGTTTCATTTCTAATCCCCCATTTCCCAGCTTGTCTGCAATCCTTGTAATAGCCTACTTTGTACTTGCATTTGAGAGCTGTGAGATACTGCTGTAACTCAAAGGAGAGTTTGCATCCAAGACTGCAAATCCGAGAGCTGTTAAGCCGTGCTCTGTAAATTGTAAAGATGAATTTTAAAAGGTTGCTGTAAACTATGCATTCTCCATTGGACTCATGTCAAGGGTTCCCTCTGATCTCCTCAGTACATTAGACTCCTTTAGATTCATTGTTTTGCATGCAATTTCCCTTGATTCATTAATCCTGTGAGAATTAGTGTTTGTAACCTAGTCTCTTACAGCATTTGTAGTGATGTTTCTTGTTCTGAATTGAGGATTTGGATTAAAGACTATTGGATGGTTTGTGGCCATTAAAGTGGACAGACCATAGCCATAAGTGTAAGCCTAATCCTTGAATTAGATTTATCTCTCTTACATCTGTGCTTGTAGCCAGATGAAGATTGGATCACCTCTGTTGAGTTGCAGTTATTCTCATTAGATTTCAAAGTCCAAATCAGATTTAGATATTACTTCTCCATCTTTGTTTCAATCATTCCCCCAACTCGGATCTGGATCATTTAGTTTAAATTTTTCTTTGTTTTTAGTTAGTTAAACATGACAAATTCAAACCTCTCATCTTATCAGTTTTCTAGATAGGATAAGAAGCCAGATCTGGTAGCTCAAATCTGGAGGTTTATCTTACATTTTAGACAAATTCTCTGTGGACGATCTTTCACTCACTTACTTTTAAAACTTGCTACAATTAGCCCTGATCTTGCAGGCTAATTCTCTTCTAACTGTGCTGATATTTCTTTATTTTTTTTATATAGTCTAGAGCCACTGTAATTTAGCAGCTATAAATCTGTTTTCAAAACACACATAAATCAAGCACACTAAGAAGCAAAGAGTTTGAGTACTAGCTTTTAACCATGAATGTTCATTGCTTTAGAAAGGCTGCAGTGATCCAGTCATAAGCCTACAATCTCTACGGCCAACTCAGATCTGCAATCTGATGGTGGATCTATTCACTATAGGGGAGTCTCTCACTGCACAATCTCTCACAAGGCTACAAGCCCAAGTGCAGAGAAGAAGAATCTGTCTTAGTTCCATGACTTTGCCTCACCCTAAGGCTATAATTTGTCCACTTGAATGGTCACAGACTATCCACAGAGGTTATCCTCCTCACAAAGGGCTAAGACAGAACAAGAACATTGCTGTTGCCACCATGTTTCCGAGGATACAAGCACAAGTTCCCATGGGGATTCAGATTTAGTGGGTCCTGTGGTGGGGGAAGGCCTGCAAAGTGCCTAACCTGGACACACAGGTCACTTAGATCTAAATAGTACCTTAGAAGCAATCCCCCATTGCTTATAAAACAGCTTAGTAATAGAAGATCTCAAGGTAGCAACCATGTACAGCATAACTCACAACAAAAACAAGATCCCATACATGCAACAGATCCTATTACAAAAACCCCATTAAAATCTATACCAGATAATCATATAAAAAGCATAGCCAGCAAATGATGGACTATGGAGAGAAAAAAAAAGGAAAAAGAAAACTCCTAAACCCTAACCTTAGCCTACTATAATTCTACTGTTGGTTTTTGGAGAAGAAGCACAGAAGTTAAGTCCAAAAAAAGGATCCCTAAAACCTAAGCTAGGCTTAGGCTTAGGCTTATATAGCAGTCAGCTTCCCCTCCACTTAGGGTTAGGAAAACCCTAATTTCTCAATGTAATTGTGGCTCATTCTTGTCCCTTGGATGCTTCGAGGCGTGTGCACAGAGATTGAAGCATTAGAGTGCGTGCCCTAATTACTGGAGATTCCTAGATTGCCCTTACAGAAGCGGGGAGAAGTTTAGAATTCAATCCTCACTGAGTAGAAATGATTTCAGATCTTTCCGCGTGGTAGAATTGGCATTGCGGGGTTGAATTGACTTGAAATTTATGCAGTCACGGGATTGGCATTTTAGTCATCGCGAAATACAAATGGCTATCGCGAGATTGCTCTTTCAGCTTTGAATGGCACGGGGATTGCTCGCGCGGTTCGTCCCTTGGTGAATCTCATGACAGATCTTCGTAAAGAAGTAGTGTTCAAGAGTTTCTGGGTCGCGTGAGATTCACTGAAGGTCAGTATCTCGCGGCCACTGTGCGATAGCTACGCGCAGGAATACCTAAAGCTTTCTCTTCTGAGTGAGTCGCGTGAAGCTTAACGGTTCTTCTTTTGAGCTGCGTGAGACTGCATGAATGCTTTAGTCTGAGCCTCGCGAGGACCTCACGAGGCTTGCTTTTCAATTCTTTCTGGCACCAAACTGCACGAGAACGACATGCAAACTTCGCGACCAGTTGTTGTGCTTCCTCCAGGGGCTCGCGACAACTGTACGAAGGCACTATCCCTGGTTCAATTGAACCCTGTGACATTTGCGCGAGGCATTCTTCTTAATGTATTTCTGCTTGGATGTGCCTATGCTTCAGCCAACTCTCAGTCTATGTTCATCCTTCATTCTGTTGAGGTAATTTTGGGATAACAGTGAGCATTTTGGCATGGTTAGGGGTTTATTGGTAGCTGCTATTTATTATCTATAGAACAGGCTTAAAACACTTTTATTAAATGACTAAGGGTCCTACAGAGATTAAGTTAAGGGGTGAAAAGTGATACTTTTCAGGTCTTAACAGGACTCAATCAGAAGGAGGGAACTCAAACCTAAACTGCTATTCATTGACCAAGTCCTACAGAAGAACATATATTGCTCAGGACATCAGCAAGAGAGGAGAACCCCCATTGCGGATGTTGTTTACTCCTACCACATGGGCCATGGCTTCCATGCAGCCTGGCTAATTTTTGAGGCTATGAAAGACACAGTGGAGAAGTTAGGGTCAAACAAGAAGCCTCACACTCTACCCTATGCAAGAATCATTACCTTGCTAATGATCAAGGGGGGATATAAGATAGGACGAACTGAGCAGACCACCACCCTTACCCCTACTACATTTGCCAAAAGATAATGGGGAATGAGCAGGAGCTTGATGGGGGTCCAGAAAGAGAAGAAAGCTGAGGCTCAGGCCCTCCCCAAGCAAGAAGAAGCAGCTGGATCAGGGTCTACCCCTGCTACAAAGGAGGTGCCCCCAGAGCTTACCACTTCCATAGCTGTCGCAACAACTGTTACCCCTGCATCCACCACCCCTCTTGCATCCATCTCTCACCCCCCTCTATTTCCATCATCCATGCCCACTCCCCCTTCACCTGTGCTTGGTCCATGGGAGGACTCACCATCCCCTACCTTACCTCAGTGAATAGCCACAATTCTCCCCTCATCTTTACCTAAGCCTACCAGCCCCACACTCATCTCCTACAGAAAATGAAAAACAACTAAGACCATCCCAACCATCTCCCAAACACCACCCTCCATACCTTCTATCCCCATTGACCCACCCCACCTTGAAGAAGCTACCACCCCAGCCATATCTACTACATCCCCTCTCCCAGACATTGACTTAACCCTTAACACATCCATAGGCTTCCAAGCCTTCATCTCTACATTCCTTGAAACAATGCCTGTCTATTAAACCCCTTTGCCAGACTCCCCAACTACCACCCAGCACCACTCCCCAAAACACTCTTCCCCTCCCTCCACCTTCCATCATGCTCCTTCCTCCCCTTTCCAACCAGTACCTTCTTCTTCCCAAACCCAAACTCCTAGCTTTGACACACTAACCCTCATCCTACCCCTTATCCAAGACATACAAGCCCAGTTATCCACTAATACCCAAAAATAAGACCAGATGCAGGCTGAACTCACCTCCATCTAATCCACCCAACACACCTTCACCACTCCACCCATCCCTCCACCATCCACTTCACCCACCGGTCACAGTCCCAGCAGCATGACACAAGAACTTCCTCTCGACTCATTACCCCCCCCCACCATCACCATTAACTCTTACCCACCCATTACCTTTAATCCCTTTCACAATTCCCATTTTCCATCCCCCATCACCCCCAACTCCTATTGAGCCTACACCTTTTTCCTTTCCCCCTATTGTTGCTTAATTCTAAGTGTGCATGATTTATTTGTGTTTTGAAAACAGATTTGCAAATGATGAATTACACTGAATTTGGAAAACTAAAAAGAATAAAGAAATATCAGCACAGAGAGAAATAAATTAGCCTGCAAGATCAGGGCCAATTGTAGCAAGTTTTGAATGTAAGTGAGTAAAAGATCATCCACAGGGAATTGATTTTAAAATTTAAGATAAACCTCCAGATCTGAGCTACCAGATCTGGCCTCTTATCCGATCTACAAAGCACA
The DNA here is from genome assembly GCA_021018995.1 of Chloranthus sessilifolius. Taxonomy (NCBI): domain Eukaryota; kingdom Viridiplantae; phylum Streptophyta; class Magnoliopsida; order Chloranthales; family Chloranthaceae; genus Chloranthus; species Chloranthus sessilifolius. Next base: position 51,223,149 of record CM037596.1, read on the forward strand.
TAAGATGAGAGGTTGAATTTGTCACATTAACTAAATGATAAAAGTCACAATTAAACTAAATGATCCATATTTGAGTTGGGGAGATTTTGATGTAAATTAATAAGAATAGAGAAATAATATCTAACTTTGATTTAGTTCTTGAAACAAAATGAGAATAAATGTAGATCAAATGAGAGATGATCCAATCTTCATCTGGCTACAAGCACAGATGCAAGAGAAAGTACTCTAAATCAAGGATTAGAGTTAAACTTATGGCTATGGTATGTCCACTTCAATGGCCACAGACCATCCAATAGTCTTTAGTCTGAACCCTCAATTCAGAACAAGAAACACCACTACAAATGCTGTGAAAGATTAGGTTACAAACACTAATTCCCACAGGGATAATGAATCAAGGGAAATTGCTTGAAAAATAGTAAATCTAAAGGAGTCTAGTGCAATAAGGAGATCATAGGGAACCCTCAACACGAATCCAATTGAGAACGTACGGTTCACAGCAACCTTTTCAAATTCACCATTAGAATTACAGAGCACAGCTTAAACAACTCTCGGATTTGTAGTCTTGAATACAATTCTCTTTTGAATTACAAATGTATCTCACAGCTCTCAATTGCAAGTAAAAGTTAGGCTATTACAAGAGTTTCAGACAAGCTATATGAATTGGAAATGGACCAACAGAAATGAAACTCAAAATTTGGATACCCAAATTGGGCAAATGGTTCATCTATTTACAGTTTCCCCCAGGTCTAGCTCGGATGTGTATCGACCAATCATAATTGGTCAGATCTGTATCAACCAATGGTAGTCGAGCACGAGGATCCAGATCTGTTTTGGCCAATCAGAATTACTTGATTTGGTTCAGCCAATCAGATGACAGAAGCATCAATTCTATTATGTAATTCGAAAATCTGTTAGAACTTTTAGAAGTTCCAGCCAATTGATTTCATCTTCGGGTGCTCACATGGGGTGGAATATGCCTTTGGTTCGTGCTCAGAATCTTTCAGAATGTCCCTGGGTTTTTAAATGCATTGGGGCACGTGTAAAAGATTACTGAATTACCCTTGCAGATGCTAGGAATCTCCAGAATACCATTTCACATAGTTTGACTTTCAAGCTCTTTTGCAAAGTTCGGTCTTTCGCTCATAAGGAGTTCTCTTCTTTTTGAATAGGTTAGAAATCCTTTCGAAGAGTTCAGGTGCTCTTCGAAAACTAAGCCTGGAGCTTTTAGTTCTTTTCGCGAAGTTCAGGTTCTTTTCGAAATATTCAGATTCTTTTCGAAAAGCAATCTGTAATGCATTCTTCTGTTCGAATAGCTCCACACTTTCCAGGTTACAACCAGGCCTTTGTCCTCTTTAGTTTAGGCATTTTGACAGTTCGTGGGGTTATCCCTTCTCTTTCTTCCATTGGATCAACATGGATCATCATCTTTTTGGCACTTTTAGGTTGCTTTCATGGTTAAGCCTGTCTTTATTGTTAGCTGTAACCCAAGCACTTAAAACACTTAATTAGTACTCTCAAGGGTCTATCAAGGCCCAGTTTAAAGGGTGGAAAATGGTATTTTCTAGTTCTCAACACACCCCCAAACCTATGCTTTGCTAGTCCCTGAGCAAAGACAAAATTAAAAACAGAATAAAAAGCCACTTTTATAGGGAACACAGTTGCATTTAGCATATGCAACAAGCCTTTTAAACCCCTAGGTGATCCCCAGTGGAGGAGTTAAGTCTCCTGAGGGTTTTCAGTGAAGGTACCCACAAACGTCTCCAATAAATCAGTTAATATCAATGCAGTTCTATTAAAGCAGACTTTTATCCAGTTAGGTTATTCACACCTGCATCAGTCAAGCTGTAAAAAGATCTTCAAGGAAACATTAGTTTAAAACTAAAATTCAGCTGTAATTCCTTTTACCATTCACTCAGTTGGTGTCAAAATATTTTTATACGAAAAAAATTAATGAAAAGCTTGCCTTCTATTTGAAAATTCAGTTTATGGTGTTACCCCAAATAATTTGATTTCAAACTCAACTCTCACCAGGGTTTTCACTCACCATGCAAATATGAGGGTTGCACTATTTCACACAGCTCAAGAGCAATTACAGTCCTCAAATAGGATTGTAAGCAGGAGCATAGGCTTTGCTTTTTAGTTTTGAATTCACTGCTCTTTTCACCATAGATTACAGAAATCCTTATCTCCATGTGACAGCTCAATCCATCATTGATCAGTAAGGACTTTAACTTGGGTTGTAATGTGGCTTACGGGTGAAATTCATCAAGAATAAAGGGGTTGGAATGGATTCCAAACTCTAGAAGTCACCAAGGTAAGGAGGTGATGACACACCTTCTTCATTTCAAAGATAATTTTATTTTCTTCTTTGAATTTTCAGAGCCAAAGTGGCCATCTTTTCCTCATTCTTTTTCAAACTTCCAATGAAATGGCACCCTTTTCTTTTTAACATTTACTGACATGCCACATTTCTGTTATTGATACATCATTGCTTTCAATTCTTTTTCTTCTTCTTTTACCAAATTGTTACCCAACTCTCCTTTCTTCAGCTTCCTTTCCTTTACCTTCTGAATTCTCAGAGTGAGGGTTAGGCTAACTGAGGTTGATGAAGTTGTTTGATGAGGTTTCAAAGAAATCTTAGATTTATAAAGCTCAAATGGTGTGTATCAAGGGCAGTTTCAAAAGGTGGGGCTTTTTGAGGCTCAAACTGTCCAAAAGGAGGCCCTACATCATGTCTTTAATATCATGATTGCTGTCAAGTTATTTCAATTTGAATATGTGTAACTTCTAGTGATAGTAAGTAGGTTCAAACAGTCCCTAGAGCAGAAAAAAATTGCCAATTCATATCTCCCAACAATACATTTCAGGCCCAAGTCTCACTAGGTGTAGTTATCTATCAACTTCCTGAGGTATATCATCACTGTTTTCTCTCTTTTTAGGTTTACTACAACATTAATTTCATTTTGAAAAATTTTCTGACATTTACTTCATGAAAGTATTGGAATTACACTGAAAATCAGTTTTTTTTTTGACATTTTCTGACATTTCCTCATTTTTCAAAAACAAGTGTGAAATCACCTTATTTTCAAAAATTCTGCTTATCATAAGCTGCATTAATGTTAACTCAATTATTGGCATTTCTGCCATACCCCCAAACCTCTGGGGTGCAGGGTCCGCACTGGTCAGAAGTGTATTAGCAAAGAAAAGAAACAATCAAACAGAAATCATAATGACAAGAAGAAAGAAAAGAAATGCACAATGTACGCACAATGTATTTACACAAAACCAAAATTTTATATTATAGACCCATAAAACATATATGTACAATGTATTCTAATAACTGATGTCAAAGTCTGTATCATAAGTTGGTTCAATGGGATCAGAACTGGAGTCACTGTCAGAGTAAAAACTAGAATTAGTATTGGAGTCTGAACTTGATTTAGCCTTCTCCTGGATTGTGTTTTTCAGCTCGGTGTATTCCTCAGTTTTGATCTTTTTGGTGAGGCCAATATATTTTTCAAGTCTAGTAGTCCTCAATTTTTCCTGTTCAAGCTGTGCTTGCAACATGGTCACCTTGTGCTGCTCACTCCTAACCATCTAAAAAGTTTAACCCAGTAGGTCCTGCATCTTCTCTCTCTCAAATTTCATGAATAACGCCAATTTTTGAATCCGATTTTCATAAGGGGTTCTAATGTAAGCTTGCAAATCAGCTATGAATGGGAATGGAGTGGTAGGGGACCAAAGGTATCCCAGCAGTGGGAGTGGGAGAAGAGGAGCCCAAAAGAATGACCTTAGGGTAAGTCTGAGTGGCTTGATCAGAAAAAGTGAGGAGAGGTGAAGGGGACTCAATAAGAACTACCTCAGGTTCTGTTTGGGTAGCATGGGCAGTAGTGGTGGGGATGAGTGGATCTACAAAGATTACATCAGGGTCTGTTTAGGTAGCATGGTTATCAACAGCAAGTACAATGGCTAAGGTAGTTGTGTGGGATGTGGAGGTTAAGGTTTGGAGAAGGGCATTGGTCACAGACTGATTGTCTGTGTTGATCTATAGTTGGGCTTGGATGGATTGGAGAAAGGTAAATATTTGGCTAATTTATTCAGGTGTGGGTGTGGTATGCATAGTAGGGGCTGGTAAAACTGAAGTAGATGGTTGAGGTGCAATGGGTGAAATGGTTGTAAAGGGTGAAGTAGCCAAATGAGTGAAATGAGGAGGGTCAGGTATAGGTACAGATTCAAGCTCCATATTCTCTAAAATAGATCCCATCAGTGATGAATGGCCTCTGTAGGAATATCTCAGGTTCAGTTTGGGTATGAGTTACTTCAGGTGTATTAGTTGAATTAGCAGGTGAACTTGAGAAGCTTTGGAGAAGAGGAGTACTAGGAGCTTGTTCAACAAAATCAGGGGCTAAATCTTGGATATTGTTGAGAGAGATTGGTGGTGTGAGTATGGCTGGAGTGGTTGGTGTAGAGGAGTCTGTAACTAGGATTATGTTGGTTATGGGAGATGGGATTGCTTGAATGGGTGCAGGAATAGGAGCTGGGCTAGGTGAGGTGGGTAAGATGACAACTTCTTCAAGAATGGGTGTAGCTGAAGAGCTGGTCACCCTAGGAAGGACAACTTGTTCAATGTCAGCTGCAGTTGAAATAGGTGCAGCTAAAGAGCTGGTCACCTCGGGGTCTGGCAAGGCAGGTTCTAGGGAAACTGCAGGAGTAGGTTCAGGTATGGCAGGTTCAATAGCAGCTGCAGGGGCAGGCTCCACTTCCTCCCTCATTCATTTCAACATTGCTTGACTTGTTGCCCAAGCCCTTTTCCCAAACGCATGAGGAGATATAACTTCAAATGGCTCTTGCTCATCAATGCCAAACTTGGCTCTTAGTAGGGCTATGATCAGCCTACCAAATGGTATTCCAACTAATTTTTGCTCCTTTTTCAGCTTGGTACTAATATCTGCCATGGCTTCAAAAATCAACATAGGGGCATTGAAAAATTGCCCCTTAGAGAAATGGAAGAGAGCCTCTAAAATTGGTGTCCTTCTTTCCTGGCTGTGCCCAGTGACAAAAACATCCCCTCAAAATGGATTCCATCAGTAAAAATTGAGGTGCTAGGTCTCTCCTCATTATGGATTGTCCAGTTCCAACTATGCCTTGGGTTAAATGTGCAGCCATTTCGAAGAGGTCAAGCTTCGAGCCTAATGGACCAGCAGGATCATGTTGAAAAGGTATCCCCAAAGCATTCCCTATGTCTTCATAAGTGACAGTTAAATCGCAATCATCAATGAAAATAACAAGAGTAGGGACATCGGCATCCTTCTCTGTCACTTTACCAAGTTTTGGTACCATAATCTCACCATTCGTGGATAAATTTTCTCTGGAAGAGGGGTTAGGATATTGCTCAGTGAGGCATCCCTATTGTATTTCAAAGATAACTGACATTCAGGTTTGTTGTAGAAAAAGGTCTCATCAACAATAAATTCTGGAATTAGCTTCTGAGCTTCAATAAATGGGTTCGACAGTACCAAATGAATAGGCAAAGGAGGAAGCTTAGACTCAGGTATCAGCTGTTGGGGTGGGTTCCTCATATCTAACCTTTTTCCCCTTCTCAATCATATCAGCTTTATCTATTGAAAGTTTCCTTTTAGCTGAAGCTTTGGTTTTTCCTTTTTTGGATGGTTTGCTAATTTTCTTAGCAGAAGATTTTTGGAACATTTCAGCCAATGATTTTTCAGCTTTCCCCATTCTAAAGCTTTGTCTAAAAAACTCCGACAATAAATGCTGACACCAAATCAAACTTTGCAAATGATAAACAGAAGAAATACACAGAAAAATACCGAAATCTAGGGTTTTGTTTGAACTTGTTGCTTGCTTGCTGAAATCCACCAGAACCAGAAGCAAAAAATCCCTCTATTCAAGCTTAAACCATCGAACAAATATGAAGAAAAGTGTGGCTGAATTCTAAAATCACGCAAGGAAGGAACGAAAAAAAAGGGTTTTCTGTGAAACAGACGCTCGAAAGTTTCAATATGAAACCCTTACTTCGAAAGGGTTTAAATATGCTCAAAATGATTTTCGCGAAATATCTTTGAAGTTTTCAAAAAGTTCAAAATAGTCCTTTTTTACAAGTGAGAATGGCATCAGTACCATTCGAAAAGCATATGGTTTCAGAAACAAGTATTCGAACAACAAATAGCTTCAGAACTAACTTTTCGAAAAGCAAGTCATTCTGAACTAACTATTCGAAAAGCAAATCATTCTTTTCGAGCAGTTAGTTACAGGTTCAACTCCTTTTCGAAAAGTTAATTAAACTTTTCGAGAAGGATTTTTTTTTCTTTGCGAGTTCAATTTTTTACATATTTAAACTTCTTGAATTGAAAGTCAAATGATTAAAAATAGAGAGCAAACAACTATGCAAAAATTATAAAACAAGCACTGATAAAATACATATTATATAATTGTTTATCCTCAGATATGGGACGGATCTTGATGATAGATGGTTAGTACAGGCTCCAGGGTATTTTCAATGCATGGTTTGAGCCTCTGACAATTTACATTCAAGATTCTTCCATCACTTGGGTCCAAAATTTCAACAGCCCCAGAAGGAGATGCATGAATGACTGTATATGGTCCTTCCCATCTGGATCTCAGCTTTCCAGGAAAAAACTTAAGTTTTGAGTTAAATAGCCATACCTTAGAGCCAGCTATGAACTCTTTTCTCAACAAATTTTTATCATGGAAGGTTTTGACTTTCTCTTTGTAAGATCTTCCATTGGTGTATGCATCCATCCTTAGCTCTTCTAACTCCTCAAGCTGTAGTTTCTTGTGATTACCAGCAGTAGTAAGATCCATGTTCAAGGTTTTAATAGCCCAAAAGGCCATATATTCTAACTCCACTAGTAAATGGTATGCTTTGCCATAGACCAATCTGAATGGGGACATGCCAATTGGGGGTGTATAGGCTGTCCTATATGCCCACAATGCATCATTCAGCTTAAAGGACCAATCCTTTCTGTCCTTCTTCACAGTCTTTTCTAGTATATGTTTGATTTCTCTATTGGAAATCTCCACTTGTCCACTGGTTTGTGGATGATATGGAGTAGCTACTTTATGAGTCACTGAATACTTTTTCAATAAAGCTTCAAAATGTTTATTACAAAAATGACTTCCCCCATCACTGATAATAGCCCTGGGAGAACCAAACCTGGAAAAGATGTTATCCTTTAAAAATTTCAAAACTACTATGTGATCATTGGTTTTAGTGGTTGTGGCTTCAACCCATATAGATACATAATCCACAGCTACTAAGATGAAATTACAACCATTGGAAGGAGGAAAGGGACCCATGAAGTCTATCCCCCAAATATCAAACAATTCAACTACCAAAATAGGCTGTAATGGCATTGAGTTTCTCTTAGAAATGCTGCCCAATTTCTGGCAGTTCTGGCAAGACTTACAGTGCTGCAGAGCATCTTTGAAAAGTGTAGGCCAATAAAATCCACACTGCAAAACCTTTGCAGCAGTTTTGTTTCCACTAAAATGACCTCCACAGGCCTGTTCATGACACATAGAAAGTATGCTATGAAAGTTTTCTTCAGGAACACATCTTCTTATTATTTGGTCTGCACAAATCTTGAACAGATAAGGATCCTCCCAAATAAAATGTTTAACCTTTGAGAAGAAAAGATCTTTATCCATTTTATTCCAATGTTGAGGAGTTCTTCCAGTAGCCAAAAAGTTGACTATGTTTGCAAACCAAGGGGTGTGTATACTGATAGCAAAAAGTTGCTCATCAGGGAAAGATTCATTGATAGGCAGCCTATCAATCTCAGCAGTTAAAATTCTAGACAGGTGATCAGCCACCACATTCTCCACACCCTTTTTATCTTTGATCTGTAAATCAAACTCCTGTAATAGGAGGATCCACCTGATTAATCTTGGTTTGGAAGGTATTTCAGGGCTGAGTGGTCAGTGAACACCACTATTTGTGAACCCAAAACATATGACCTGAATTTCTCTAAAGCAAAAACAATTGCCAGCAGCTCCTTCTCAGTTGTTGTGTAATTGAGCTGTGCATCAATCATTGATCTACTGGCATAAGCTATGACATGAGGCAGCTTATCCTTTCTCTGCCCAAGAACAGCTCCCAAAGCATAATCTGATGCATCACACATCAGTTCAAAAGGCAGTGAATAATCTGGAGACTATAATATTGGAGCTGAAATTAAACAATATTTTAAGAATTCAAATGCCTTCAAGCATTCATTGTTGAAAACAAAAGGGACATCTTGGCACAATAAATGACAAAGAGGCTTGGATATTTTACTGAAGTCCTTAATGAACCTTCTGTAGAATCCAGCATGTCCCAGAAAACTTCTGATTTGTTTAACAGTTTTGGGAGGTGGAAAATGTGCAATTAAATCAATTTTTGCTCTGTCCACCTCAATGCCCTTGTGGGAGACAACATGGCCAAGGACAATGCCTTGGGTGACCATGAAATGGCTCTTCTCCCAGCTCAAAACTAGATTGGTTTCTTCACATCTCTGTAACACCAATTTGAGATGATGTAAACACTGAGCAAAACTATCTCCATAGATTGAAAAATCATCCATAAAAATCTCCATAAATTGGTCAATCATATCAGAGAAAATGGAGTACATGCATCTTTGAAAGGTAGCAGGAGCATTACAAAGACCAAAAGGCATTCTCCTATAGGCAAAAGTGCCAAAAGGGCAAGTGAATGTGGTCTTTTCCTGATCTTGTGGATACACAGGAATCTGGTTGTAACCAGAGTAACCATCAAGAAAACTGTAATAAGCTTTTCCTGCTAGCTTATCTAAAATTTGATCAATGAATGGAAGAGGGAAATGGTCTTTTCTGGTCATTGTGTTTAGTTTTCTGTAATCAATACAGACCCTCCAACCAGTTGTTTATCTGGTTGACATAAGCTCACCAGAATCTAAGGTTACAACAGTGATCCCAGATTTCTTAGGTACCACCTGTGTAGGTGCCACCCAAGCTCAATCTTAAATGGGGTAAATGACCCCTGCATCCAACAGTTTAACAACCTCTTTCATGACCACTTCTTGCATATGAGGATTCAGCCTCCTTTGCATTTCCTTAGAAGGCTTTGCATCTTCTTCCAAATGAATTTTATGCATGCAAATAGCTGGACTGATTCCTCCCAAATCAGAAATAGTCCAGCCAATTGCTTTCTTATGTTGTTTCAATACAATCAACATCTCTTCCTCCTGTCCTGAGTGAGGGAGGAAGAAATAATCGCAGGCAATGTTTTATGGACTCCTAAAAACACATATTTCAAATTTTATGGCAATTGCTTTAGCTCTACATCAGGTGGGCTGAGAAGAGAAGGTAACAAAGGTACCTTGGCTGTTTGTGGAAGGGGAAGAATAGCAGGTTTCCAGGAAAAGAACCTTACTGATTGATCATGAGTTCCTTGCACAGCATTTACTTCCTCAGACTTTGAGGTACAAAATGTTTCTTCCTTAGCATTTCCCCAAGCATCTTTAAAATCTGTGGTTAAATCCTCACACTGCAAAAACTGTGGTAGAGTCTCTTCCACCAGTTCATCCAATAGATCAACAAGAAAACATTCCTCAGAACCGAATTGAGGCTGTGTGACTGCATTATAAACATTTAATTTCACCTTCATATTTCCAAAAGAGACTTTCATAATACCAAACCTGCATTGAATGCAAGCATTGGCTATAGCCAGGAATGGTCTCCCTAAAATGATAGGGATGGAAGTTTTGCTTTTTGTAGGTTCCATGTCCAATACTAGAAAATTAGCAGGGTAGAAAAACTTATCTACTCCTACCAATACATCCTCAATTATCCCAACTGGCTTTCTTTCAGATCTGTCTGCTAGTTGTAACACCACATGAGTGGGTTTTAATTCTCCCAAACCTAATTTCTCATATACTGAATATGGAAGCAGGTTGACACTAGCACCCAAATCTAATAAAGCCTTTTCAATGGTATGTTCCCCAATAATGCAAGGGATTGTGGGGATTCCAGGATCTTGAAGTTTAGGAGGTGTGGTAATGGACAACACCTGATTAACTCTTTCCATAGCAAAGACCTTCTTGGATAACTGCATCCTAGATTGTCTTTTATGAGTGCAAATATCTTTCAAAAATTTTGCATATGCTGGGATTTGTTGGATTGCATTAAGCAAAGGTAGATTTATCTTGACTTGCTTGAAAGTCTCCATCATTTCATCTATTTTTGTGTTCCCTTTATCAAAAGGGGATGCAGATTTCATGGCATGAGAAAATGGTAAATGAGGAACTAGTCCTTCATTTACAGCTTTAGAATCATTATTAGAATCTTTTTTATTTTTCTGTTTTTCATTTTTTTGATTTTTCTGAGGTACATTAGCACCCCCAATGCTAACATCATGCTGCTCCTGCTGCATATCTCTATCAGTTTCCTCAATTTTTTCTTCTTCCTTTTCAGTACCCACTTTGTTATTTACAATTCTTCCACTTCTCAAAGTAGTGACAGTTTTTACTTCTTCATGTGAAACAGAAGCCTCTCCAACCATGAACTATCCTTTGGGATTGTTCAAAGGTTGGCTGGGTAACCTTCCTTCCTCTCTTTTGGCCAAAGTATTTGAAAGTTGGCCCAATGTTTCTTCAATCTTCTTTATGCTCTGACTGTGAAAGTTCACAGTCTGAGTTAAAGACCCTAAATTTTAGAGTGAATTTAGAACTTGATCTTTAAAAGAAGGGGATCTGGAAGGGGCTTGAACTGGAGCAGATTGCTGTACAGGTTGTTGTGGAATGGACTGCTGAAAAGTTGGCTTGGTATAAAAATTCTGTTGATAAGGCTGAGCAGTTTTGAAAGGTACTTGGTTCTTTGATTGCTGGTGCTATTGCGATTGATAATTTCCCTGACTCCACCTTAAATTGCGGTGCCCTTTCCATGTATATTCATTTGACTGCATTTGTCCAAATGATTGGGCAGCATGAGCTTGTTCCACCACTAGATCTCGAATGGGAAAAGAAGACGTTGATCATATGAATGAGTAGGGGACTGGCATATCAGACATACCTCCTCTACTCTTGCAACCATTGGATTTTTAAGTGAGTCCATCAATCAATCAAACTTTGTGGTTAAATTATCCATCTTCCTTTTCAAATCATTTACCTCATAAATCTTTCCTTTGGTGGTTTGCTGATTGTTCAACCTAGCAGGATTTTCAATGTCGCTTGACAAAGATTCCTATTGAGTTGAATTTTCACCAATTACTTCAAATAAATCCCAGACCTCCTCAACTATTTTTTGCAAGTAGGTGCCTCCACAGGAAGCATCTACCATATTCTTGCCCTTTTGATCAATTCCTTGATAGAAGCTTTGAACAAGCTGCCATCGGGGGGTTTGATGATGAGGACATTGCCTTAAAAGTTCTTTAAATCATTCCCATGCTTCATGGAAAGTTTCAGTTGAATGTTGTGAGAAGTAAATAATACTTTGTCTCAACTGGCTTGTTTTAGACATAGGGAAATATTTGGCTAAAAATTGACACTGCAAATCATTCCAAGAAGTGATACTATTTGGTGCTAACATAGACAACCATGCTCTAGCTTTTTCCTTTAATGAAAAAAGAAAGAGCCTAAGTTTGGTTGCCTCTGGACCAAGTCCAGCTATCTTGAATGTGGTGCAAAGAGACAAGAATTCATCCACATGTTTGTATGGATCTTCCTTACTCAAACCATGGAAGGAAGGAAGCATTTGGATAGTTGATGATTTGTTCTCATAATTTCCTTCAACAGTAGGAAATTGAATGCAAAATGGAGAATTATAGGTACCAGGTGCAAAGTAATCCCTCAAAACTCGAGGTTCTTCACCCATAGTAGCTATTTCAGCCGAATTCTGTGATAATTGTCTGGTTCGTAGTAGCCTTTCAACTTCTAAATTTATAGGGACAATCTCAGGGCTGAGAGTCCTACCAAACATACAACACAGAACAGAGAATCAAATTATGCACAGCAAACCTTCCGAATTCCTTTTAAATTAGATTCCACGCTTCAAAATGTATAAGAATAACTGCACAGATTTAAACAATAGAATAGTTTAGCAAAAAACAAAATGAAAACTTAGGTCTACCTATTTTAAAACAAATTCCCTGACAATGGCGCTAAAAACTTGTTGCTTAATTCTAAGTGTGCATGATTTATTTGTGTTTTGAAAACAGATTTGCAAATAATGAATTATACTGAATTTGGAAAACTAAAAACAATAAAGAAATATCAGCACAGAGAGAAGTAAATTAACCTGCAAGATCAGGGCCAATTGTAGCAAGTTTTGAATGTAAGTGAGTAAAAGACCGTCCACAGGGAATTGATTTTAAAGTTTAAGATAAACCTCCAGATCTGTGCTACCAGATCTGGCCTCTTATCCGATCTACAAAGCACATACGATGAGAAGTTGAATTTGTCACATTAAGTAAATGATAAAAGTCACAATTAAACTAAATGATCCAGATCTGAGTTGGGGAGATTTTGATGTAAATTAATAAGAATGGAGAAATAATATCTAACTTTGATTTGGTTCTTGAAACAAAATAAGAATAAATGTTGATCAAATAAGAGATGATCCAATCTTCATCTGGCTACAAGCACAGATGCAAGAGAAAGTACTCTAACACAAGGATTAGAGTTAAACTTATGGCTATGGTATGTCCACTTCAATGGCCACAGACCATCCAATAGTCTTTAGTCTGAACCCTCAATTCAGAACAAGAAACACCACTACAAATGCTGTGAAAGATTAGGTTACAAACACTAATTCCCACAGGGATAATGAATCAAGGGAAATTGCTTGAAAAACAGTAAATCTAAAGGAGTCTAGTGCAATAAGGAGATCATAGGGAACCCTCAACACGAATCCAATTGAGAACGTACGGTTCACAACCTTTTCATTCACCATTACAATTCTGAGCAGCCTGACTTAAACAACTCTCGGATTTGTAGTCTTGAATACAATTCTCTTTTGAATTACAAATGTATCTCACAGCTCTCAATTGCAAGTAAAAGTTAGGCTATTACAAGAGTTTCAGACAAGCTATCTGAATTGGAAATGGACCAACAGAAATGAAACTCAAAATTTGGATACCCAAATTGGGCAAATGGTTCATCTATTTACAGTTTCCCCCAGGTCTAGCTCGGATGTGTATCGACCAATCATAATTGGTCAGATCTGTATCAACCAATGGTAGTCGAGCACGAGGATCCAGATCTGTTTTGGCCAATCTGAATTACTTGATTTGGTTCAGCCAATCAGATGACAGAAGCATCAATTCTACTATGTAATTCAAAAATCTGTTAGAACTTTTAGAAGTTCCAGCCAATTGATTTCATCTTCGGGTGCTCACATGGGGTGGAATATGCCTTTGGTTCGTGCTCAGAATCTTTCGGAATGTCCCTGGGTTTTTAAATGCATTGGGGCACGTGTAAAAGATTACTGAATTACCCTTGCAGATGCTAGGAATCTCCAGAATACCATTTCACATAGTTTGGGGAACTTTTCGCAAGGTACACTGACTTCTGAAGCTCTTTTTGCAAAGTTCAGGTGCTGTTCGCAAGGAGTTCTCTTCTTTTTGAATAGGTTAGAAATCCTTTCGAAGAGTTCAGGTGCTCTTCGAAATCTAAGCCTGGAGCTTTTAGTTCTTTTCGTAAAGTTCAGGTTCTTTTCGAAATATTCAGATTCTTTTCGAAAAGCAATCTGTAATGCATTCTTCTGTTCGAATAGCTCCACACTTTCCAGGTTACAACCAGGCCTTTGTCCTCTTTAGTTTAGGCATTTTGACAGTTCGTGGGGTTATCCCTTCTCTTTCTTCCATTGGATCAACATGGATCATCATCTTTTTGGCACTTTTAGGTTGCTTTCATGGTTAAGCCTGTCTTTATTGTTAGCTATAACCCAAGCACTTAAAACACTTAATTAGTTCTCTCAAGGGTCTATCAAGGCCCAGTTTAAAGGGTGGAAAATGGTATTTTCTAGTTCTCAACACCTATACCCTCCATCCCCCCTCTTATCCTACCCCCCCCACCTTCTCTACTAAATCTACACAAACAGACCCAGAACTTGACCCCATTCCCCCACAACTTGACTTCTCTACTATCATTCCCCCTCCTCCCCCTCAGGACCAAGCACACTTTGCTCCTTCCACCTCTTATCTTCCCGTCGCCCCAAAACATCATTTTTACAGCCCTCCCTACCTCACCATCCTCCATCATATGAGAGATAATGTTTACCTGAGGAAGGATGTCCTGAGGGGCATGGCCAAGCTTCGCCAATCAATTAAGACTCCCCTGCTGGAGCAGATTGATAAAATGAAGGAGGAACACTGACAGCAACTTCTGGGCATCACATTGTGGTGGACTAACATTTTGGATGCCTACCAAACGGCCAAGGCTACAGCTACTTATTATCAGATAAATTGGGAGTATGAGAAATCCAATGCTGCTGTAGCGAATGCCCGGGCAAGAATGCCTGAAAAGTGACTTAACAATGCCCAGGAAATCCAAAAAATCTAAAAGGAGATCCATGAGACTGACATCCTCAAATATCAAATCAAGATAGCCTCATTGGAATCCGCATTGGCTGCTACCCGAAATGAACCTTACTACCCCCCCATCTCTGTTCTCATGCCTGAGTCAACTACTACTCTAGCTCCACCTGCCAAGTCTGAGGAGGCACCACCTCAGCCCCAGAAAGGCAAAGGAAAAGCTCCTGCTTCACCTCCTAAGGAGCAACCTCCATCTACTGAGCAACCTACCCCTACCACGGCCTATGTTGAACTACCATAGAAGCAAACTTATCCTCAGCGGAGGAAAGTCAGTGCCAAGAGGTCTGCTCCCAAAGTTATCCCTTTAAAAATTGGCAAAGAGCCTGCTGCCTAGTCTGAAGAGGCACGGTCCCCTGCCAAACCTGAGCCCACTGAGGAAGCAAAAGTTAAAGGAAAAGGGAAATCCCCAGTGGTCCCCACTAAGGAAGCAGAAGCAAAAGGCAAAGGCAAAGAAAAATCTCCTGCCACCCCCCCTGCTAAGCGCAAAGGAAAAGCCCCTCAAGAACCCAAGGAACCAAAAGCTCCCAACCAACCAAAAGTAAGGGTGAGGGCACCTAAAGCTCCAACTATAAAGAAAACTCCTGCTGAAAAGAAAATGGAGAGGGAGGAAAAGAGGAAACAGGATAGAGCTGCCCTTAAGGCACTGGCTAAAAAGATGGGCTGGGATTTCCTAACAGATTCGGATTCAGATTAGAACCTAGCTTCTAGATTGTATATTAGGTTTTTCTTCTTGTAATTACATTTGTAACTATTTTTATTCCACTTTAATAGAATTTCTAGTTTTTGTCTATTGCTCTGTTCAGTGTGCTTCTTTCTATTTGTTTGCTACTTTTGATTTTGTTCTTTTTACCATTCATGGGAGATGAGTTAAGGGAGGCTATGTTTCTTTGCAATAGTAATCTATGTGGAGGACAGATGGAGATGGTGATTATATAAATTTGTGCAAATATCAGCCTCAGGGAGTTCAATGGTTTCTTCTTCAAATTGATGAGCCATGTTAGGCTATCGCGCGAAGATCCCCAGCTCAGCTGCGCGAGAAATGTCCTTTACTCATCACTGATTGCTCTTCACAAGGATCCTCGCGCGATACACTTCTTTAAATACCATGTCTATCTTTGGACAATCAATTAATGCTCCTCTTTTCCAAAGAGCCAGTTGTGTGTTTCTTCTTTCCCCACACAACCCTCATTTATTGCCAAGTTTGAAAAGGGGCGCAATTTCAATTCCATCGATTCATGTTCCCTCGTCCCTCTCTTTTAAACTGGCCATCCATCCCTTTTCTTCTCATCCCTCCTCCTCTACCCCTAGAAGTCCATACCTCCTCACACTAATGGCAGATGACACCCCCTTCGGGTTCCCAATCAAATTCTACCCCATCTAGGAAGATCCCCCACCACCAAAGGAGCCGGACCCCTTGCAATTTCTCTGGGATGAATTTGACAAGGTCTAGCAGATCCTCGCCAAGGAGGAAAAGAAAAAGAGAAAAAGAGAGAAGAGAGAAAAGAAGAAGAAAAAAATAGCACCACCTACATCTCCACCTCCACCTCCATCTTCCTCAAACCCTCCCTCGGCTACACATTGACCCCCCCCCCCCCCTTTTTGTCTTTTCCTTTTCTATCTTTTTGTTATATTTTCTTTTTATTTTAATGCAAGTTTCTTTTAGTTTCATACTGTTCTATTTGCATTTTCTGTTTCTCTCTATTCTTTTATGCTTATTTTTGTCTATCTACTTGGATTCTACTATTTTTTATCACCTCTGAACCAGTGAGGACACTGGTCCGAATGGTTTGGGGGTGTGACAGTCTGCCAATAGAATAGTTAATTTTAGTGCAGAAATGGTGGCTTAACTGGGATGAATAAAGTTAATTTTCACTTAACTTGATACAATGAGGAAACATGTAAAAAATTAAATATTTTGGCAGACTTTTGGAAACAGATAAAA
Organism: Chloranthus sessilifolius; assembly: GCA_021018995.1. Classification (NCBI taxonomy): domain Eukaryota; kingdom Viridiplantae; phylum Streptophyta; class Magnoliopsida; order Chloranthales; family Chloranthaceae; genus Chloranthus; species Chloranthus sessilifolius. Next base: position 51,239,678 of record CM037596.1, read on the forward strand.
GTTGATCTTGACACCACCATGAAGCTAATATTAGAAAAAATTTTGAGTTAAGTACTCAGCTAGCCTAAGAGGAGAGAAATAGACAAAAATACACCCCATGAGTTAAAATTGATGACCATACCTAGTGAGATTTGGGCCCATCATTTTCTTTTAAAGAGTGTTTTTGGCATTATTTCTGCTCTAAGGACTGAGTGAATCAAGACTTTTTCACTAGAAGTTGTGCAACTCCAAATCAAAACTAATTGACAGCACTCATGAGACTAAGGAAATGATCCAAGGCCCTCATTTGGATAGTTTGAGCCTAAAAATCCAACCTTTTAAATTCTGCCCTTTTGCATACACTAGTTCAGCCTTAAAATCATATTTTTTCTTTCACAAACACCAGAAAACTTGCACCTTAACCTCATTACCTGAGTCAACCTTACCCTCACTCTGAGAATTCAGAAGGTAAAGGAGAAGGAGGTAAAGATACTGAGAATGGTCCAATATTTCGTGGAAGGTGAAGAAAAGCAACTTGTGAACAGCTGTGTATCAATGGTAGTTGTGTGGCATTTCATCAAAAGAATGAATAAAGAAAATAAAAAGAGAAAAAGAAAGAGAAGTCTAGAGAACATCATCATCTAAAAATTGAAAAGAAGAGGAGAAGCTGGCCACTTTGTCTGTGAAATAGAAGAGGAAGATGAAGTTTTTACTAGAATGAAGGTTGTGAAGTCATGAACCACTCCTTACCTTGCTGATTTCTCAATTTGGATTCCCTTTTTATCCCTTTTATTCTTTACACCCCTCATCCATAAGCCACATTACAACCCATTCTAAAAGACCTTGTGGATCCAAAGTCAAATGAGTTGTCATGTGAAGATGAAGAGTTGCCCAATCTATGGTGAAAGTCCTTGAAGATGTCAGAAATCAGAAGTTTGGCCTATGCTCATGCTTGCAAACCCATTTGGGGTCTGCAACTGCTCTTGAGCTATGAGATTATGAACACCCTTAGTTTATTAATGTTGAGAGATAGCCCTAGTGAGAATTGGGTATGAATTTTTACCTCTTTAGGGTGGTATCCAACCTGGATCTTGACTCAAAGGCAAGCTGGGTACTGATTTTCATACATTGAAATTATAATGTTAAATAAATGGTGGTCAGGCAAACACATGTTAACTTTTATGTTCTAAATGACCTGCAAACATTGCTGCAATTTCCTCTAAGTGTTAAATGGATGTGGAATGAAACTTTAAACATTTGAATCTGTGTTGTCATTATCTGCACTACACTTAACTGATTTTAATGGTGAAGTTTGTGGGTGTCTTCACTGAAAACCCTCAGGAGACTTCACTCCTCCACTAGGGATCACCTAGGGGTTTAAAAGGCTTGGTACATATGCTAAATGTATCTGTGATCCCTGGGAAAGTGGCATTTAATTACAGCTTTGCTAAGGGACTAGCAAAGATTAGGTTTGGGGGAGTGTTAAGACCTGAAAAGTACCACTTTCCACCCCTTAACTTAATCTCTGTTAGACCCTTAATCATTTAATAAAAGTGTTTTAAGCATGTTCTGTAGGTAATAAGCAGTAGCTGCCAATAAACCCCTAACCATGCCAAGAAGCTCACTGTTGCCCCAAAACTACCTCAGCAGAATGAAGGATGAACCCAGACAGAGAGTTGGCTGAAGTATAGGCACATCCAAGCAGAAATATATCAAGAAGAATGCCTCACGCAAATGTCACAGGGTTCAATTGAACCAGGGATAATGCCTTCGCGCAGTTGTTGTGAGCCCCTGGAGGAAGCACAACAACTGCTCGCGTAGTTTGTGTGCCGTTCTAGCACGGTTTGGTTCCAGAAAGAATTGAAAAGCAAACCTCGCGAGATGCTCACGAGACTCAGTCTAAAGCATTCACACAGTCTCGCGCAGCTCAAAAGAAGAACCGTTGAGCTTCGTGCGACTCACTCAGGAGAGAGAGCTTCAGGTATTCCTGCATGCAGCTGTCGCGCAGTGGCCACGAGATACAGACCTTTTGAGAAATGCTCGCGCGACCCAGAAACTCATGAACACTACTTCTTCGCGAGGATCTCTCGTGAGATTCACCAAGGGACAAACCGCGCTAGCAATTCCCGCGACATTCAAAGCTAAAAGAGCAATCTCGTGATAGCCATTTGTATTCCGCGATGACTAAACTGTCAATCCTGCGACTGCATGAATTTCAAGTCAGTTCAACCCCACAACGCCAATTCTATCATGCGGAATGATCTGAAATCGTTTCTACTCAGTGAGGATCAAATTCTAAAATTCTCCCCACTTCTGCAAGGGCAATCTGGGAATCTCCAGCAATTAGGGCACGCACTCCAATGCTTCAATATTCGTGCACACACCCCGAGGCATCCAAGGGATAAGATTGGGCCGTAATTACATCAATAAATTAGGGTTTTCCTAACCCTAATTGGAGGGGAAGCCAACTGCTATATAAGCCTAAGCCTAGCTTAGGTTTGAGGATCGACTCTTCTTTGGGACTTAATTTCTGTGCTTCTTCTCCAAAAACCAACTATAGAAGTACAGTAGATTAAGGTTAGGGTTTAGGAGTTTTCCTATTTTTCCTTTTTCTTTCTCTCCATAGTCTAGCATTTGGTAGCTATGCCTTTTGTATGATTATCTGGTATAGATTTTAATTGAGTTTTTGTAATAGGATCTGTTACATGTATGGGATGTTATTTTTGTTGTGAGTTGTGCAGTACAAGGCTACTGCCTTGAGATCCTCCATCGCTAGGTTGTTTTGTAAGAAATGGAGGATTGCTTCTAAGGTACTATTTAGATCTAAGTGACCTGTGTGTCCAGGTTAGGCACTTTGAAGGCCTTCCCCCTCCACAGGACCCACTAAATCTGAATCCCCATGGGAACTTGTGCTTGTAACCTTGGAAACATGGTGGCGGTAGCAATGTTCTTATTCTGTCTTAGCCATTTGTGAGGAGGATACCCTTTGTGGATAGTCTATGACCATTCAAGTGGATAGATTATAGCCCTAGGGTGAGGCCAAGTCATGGAACTAAGACAGATTCTTCTTCTCTGCACTTGTGCTTGTAGCCTTGTGAGAGATTGTGCAGTGACAGACTCCCCTATATTGAATAGATCCACCATCAGATTACAGATCTGAGTTGGCCGTAGAGATTGTAGGCTTGTGACTGGATCACTGCAGTCTTTCTAAAGCAGTGAACAGCCATGCTTAAAAGCTAGTACTCAAACCCTTGTTGGTCCTGTGTGTCCAGGCTTGTGCACTTTGTAGGCCTAGCCCCACACACAGAACTTTAGAGGATGAGGTTCCTATGGATTCTTGAGCTTATAGCCTGGATGAAGTAGTACCTACAATGATAAACTTATTCTGACCCATCTCTAGATTGTGGTTCCCCTATTAGATAGTCTGTGACTATTTAAGTGGACAGGTTATAGCCTTAAGGGATTGGATCATCGCACAGGGGTGAGTTGGATTCTTTCTCCTCTTTGGTGATAATGTAACCATTGGACATGATTTCTATAGCAACAGATCTGAGTCTGAGTTACAAGACCCATCAGATCTGCACCTAATAACATACTTCTCACCCTTTTATATTTATTTTCTCACTCCACCATCCTTCTTAACCCTTTCTGTATTCTAGACATTAGGGTACCTTAAAATTTAGATTGTAGTGACCCTAAATCCCCTTCCATTTAGGATTGCCAGATCTGTGGCCAGATCTGGAGAGCCTACTAAGGATAGCTCCCTTGGAGCTTGAGATCAACTTCCCTGTGGGACAAACTCTTACTTATCAAAACTTGTTACAACAGGTCCCGTATCTTGCAGGACTGTGCATATTTTAGGCTTGCTGCTCTGTCATTTTCAATCCACCTTTCAGTCATTTTCATTCACCCCATTCTTATCACTATTTTAAATAAAGTCAGTAGCAAGCACATAAGCATATCTCAACAATGACTGGGACATAGTAGTGGATTACCAGGACATTGGGTTGGTGTTGGGAGTCCCATTTTTATATGATCTAGCCAACGGTTTGGGAGCCCCTGACAGTGTCCTTTAGGAATATGGCTAGACACTTGACTCATGGCATAGTTGGATCTGGGGAGTCTTTGATGAGGAGAGACTTAGACCCCAGCTTATTTTTGTTGATACAATTTTGAGAAAGAATGTATATGTCAGTGGACATCAGTAGGAGAGAAGAACCCTATAGTGAATGCCCTTTATTTCTTCTCCAAGGGTTAATTCTTTAATGCCCCTAAGCTGATATTTGAGGCCATGGTGGATGTGTATGATAAAATAAAAAAGGGACAGATTTTGCCATGGTTACCTTACAACAGACTCATTACTGCTCTGCTCAAGCAAGGAAACTATGTGGTGAAGAAAGATGAACCAACTGAAGGTTTGAGTCCAAAAGAGTTTGGGAGGAGAGCTTGGTCCACTAGCATGACTTTAATTGGCAAGAGAAAGAAGCCAGTTGAGAGTTCAGAAAAGGAAACATCTCAGGTGACCAGCTCAGTAGCTTCACCTGTGATCTCTATAGCTCCAGCAGCTAGTGTAGTGCCTTTGCCTACCTATGTTGGTAGCAGTTCAGTGCCTTTACCTATGACCTCTGCATCTATATCCATCACTCCTACTGTTGTGACTGCTTCTATTGTCAGTTCTGCCAGTATCATCCCATCCACTTCCATACCATCCATATCTATCCCAATCCCTTCTAGCAACACATCCATTCCCTCTACCATCACCATAATTACCCTCGTGTCCGCTCCTCCTACCACTGACCTAATATTAACCTTGAAAAACCACTTACCAGAGAAAAACCAAGTAAGCCACATCCACAATTCCTCCAGCTAGCCCATCCATCCCATTTGCAAAATGTTTAAGCCCTGAACCAACAACTCCACTTCCATTTGACCCAGTTACTTCCATTTCAACCACTTCATCATCCCTACCTTTGGCTACTTACCCTGTTACTTCTTGTTCTCCTATCCATACTCAGGAGCTAGAACATTTCACCACTGAGGGGTATTCATCCCTAATATATTCCATTGTGAAAGATATTGGGCATGAATACTCCCCTTTACTAGATTCTCCACACCCTATACCTTTCCTTCATGCTTCCACATCACCTTTCCAGCCTATTCTGGATGCTTCTCCCTCCACTCATCCCATTACCCATTCCCTACCCGACTCCTTTGCCCAAATCCTTTCCCTCCTCACATCCATCCTAGCCTAGCTTCAGACCAACACAGAAAACCAATCTCTCATAACCACCTGTCTAGATACCATTCAATCCCCCTTAATTCCATCTTCCTCAGCCACCCAACCTCTTAGAACTCCTACCCTTATACCCAGTCCACCACCACCACATCTGTCTCCTCTATCTTCCCCTGTGGTGGTCACTTCCATAGTTGCTACCACACCTTCACCCCCTCAGCTAGCTCTTGTAGTAGTCACCTCCAATGCTGCTACTCAAAATGATTTTGAGGAGGAAGATTCACCCCTTCCTTTTACCAGATTGACCTAACAGAACCAGACCTCTCATTTTTACCCTTCACCTACCCTTCCACCTCACCTGAGTCAGTTGACGAGGAGGAGTTGCCACTTTCTTTCATCTTATCATCACCTCCACTTCCACAACTTGTGCTATCCATCATCCCTTCCTCTATTGATGACCCTCGCCATTGGGCCATTGTCTCATATGGATCCAACACCATTTCACCTTTGCCATCCCTTACCAAAGCCATAGGGACCAGCCAATATGTTGGGGAGGATGTCAGAATTTTAGTGGATGCAGTCCTGGCCTTGACACAACATGCCCATGAAGTAGAAATTGAACCTATTTTGGAGGCCCATAGGAAAAAGGAGCTATGGCAAATGGTCCTCAACTCCCTCAATTTGTACAAGGTCTACAAAGACAAATCTATCATGCTTTCCAGACTTGTAGAGACCTTATCCCTCTATCCAGCTCTGAAATCCGCTTAGTCAACTGGTATTTCCATCAAGGAACCTGGCCCAAAGCCAAAGAAGCAGAAGAAGCCAGCTGCAATCAAATCCACACCTGATGCTTCTAGTGCAGAGCCAGTGAAAAAGGACAAGAATCCTTATGAAGAAAAATATACCTGGATCCCTCCTTTTGTTTTAAGTTTAGATACTGAGTCTGATTAGGTGCAGAGTAGTTAGTGTGTTTAGATTTTGTATTAATGTTGTTTTAGGTAGTTTGGTTGTATGTAATTTTCTTTTTGCATTTTGGCATCTCTGTAACTATTTTGTATATAGTTCATTTTAATAAAATGTTCCTTTTATGTGCCATTGTCTATATCTCTGTTGTTCATTTTTATCTTACTTTCTATAGTTTTATTTTGCTTGTACCTTACTATTTCTAGTTGTTATATTTCTGAAACAATGAGGACACTCTTTCTCATAAGTTTGGGGGTATAACATGGTAATTTTGAAAAATTATGAGGTACTTAAGCCAAGTGTAATGGTGTTAGTAGGATAAAAATAAATTTAGCAGAATTTCAACTGAGTGATTTTAAAAAAGGAAGATTTAAAATGTACGATAGACTATTTAATGCTAGGATCTTTTAAAAATTTAGCACTTCCATGAAGGAGATCATCAAGAAATTTTTGTCATAATCAGTATATAGTGAACCATTAAGGAGGAAAAAAGTAAGAACATGCTTTGTGAATCCAAAGGGAGACCATACCCAGTGAGACTTGGACTTGTAAAATTTTATTTCAAGAGTGTTTAGCATTTTTATTCTGCTTTAAGGACTGTTTGAATTTAGTTCCTCTACCTAGAAGTTAGGCACTCCAAATTAAAGCAAAGTGACAACACTCATGACATTGAAGAGATGATGTAAGTCCATCCCTTGGATAGTTTGAGCTAAAAATCCCTACCCTTTGAACTGCCTTTGTATACACCATTTGGGCCTGAAAATTCCATTCTTCTTTGACAAAAACCAATTTTTTTTTTTTTAACCTACTGAACCTCTTGACCTGTTTCAGCTCACCCTCAATCTGAGAATTTAGGAGGTGGAGGGAGAAGTGAGGATAGAGGAGCAAGGTTTGATATTTGGTGGAAGGAGAAGGAAGAAAATCGAAGAAAAAAATAGTGTATCAGTTATGTAGCTGTGGCATTCCAGCCCATAAAAAAATATATGAGAAAAATACAAAAGGAAAGAATACAAAAAAGAAAAGAAAAGAGAAAAACAAAAAAACAAAATAAAAGAAAATGCAAAGAGAAGTCACTTCATTTGGAAATTGGAAGAATATGAGAAGCTAATCACTTCAAATATGAAAATATCAAAGCAGATGAAGTTGTGCTGAAATGAAGAAGGTGGGTATACTACCTCCTTACCTTACTAATTTCTTAATTTTGAATCCCTCTTTACCCTTTTATTCTTTATAAACCTCACCTATAAGCCACATTACAACTCAATAAAAAGACCTTACTGGTCTGAAATTTGATTGAGCTGTCATGTGGAGATAATGAACTGCTTAATCTATGGGGAAATTACTAGAGGATTTCATAAATAAGAGCAATTGCCTATGCTCATGTTTGTAGTCCTATTTGAGGACTGTAACTGCTCTTGAGCTTGACTGAAATTGAACACCTTTGAAATCATTTGTGAGAGTACGCCTGTGAGAGCATTGGGTCTAAAATTAGATTTATCTAGGCATTGTTTAAAGTTGCTTCTCCAATTAATGGTAAATTACATACTGTTTTGCACATATTATTCTCTTGATGATTTCAGATTGGTTGTGATAAGTTTGAAAATGGATTTAGGTATTAAATTATTTACATCTACTGCTTTGAAACTTCTTATTTTGAATGAGCAAGGGATGGAATGAAGCTGAATTTGTTGAAATCTAACTTGTAACTGTTTGGACCTGATTTAACTATGTTCATATGGAAGTTTGTGGGTAACTTCGCTGAAAAACCTTAGGAGACTTCACTCCTCCACTAGGGATCACCTAGGGGTTTAAAAGGCTTGATGCATATGCTAAATACATCCGTGCACCCTACAAAAGTGGCATTTTCTATTTTCAATATTTATTTTTAATTTTTCCTTTGCTCAGGGACTAGCAAAGCTTAGGTTTGGGGGTGTGTTAATTAGTGAAACATACCATTTTTCACTTCCTAACCTAACCTTTGATGGACCTTTGAGTTGACTAATAATGTGCCTTGAATGTATTATGTAATTAGCAATAAATTGCAGTCATAGTGCAGAAATCTATCCAAAAGTACCAAGAAGAGACCTGTTTGAGAGCTGCATCAATACAGAATAGTTTTAAAAGTTGCAGATACAACCTAGGCAATCAGCCATCAAGTATGTTCACAGAACCTCAAAATTATATGGCAATGGCATGTATCCAATTGTGTACACATGGGAGCGAAAGTAGCTGCATCTGATGAAGGATGAACCCCTCAAAGGCTACTGAGTGCTGGACAGATGAAATCCAACCCCTCATGTTGTGTACAAATTGTGGAAGCAAAGAAATCAAGTTGTCAAGTGGTTAATGGATGTTGTCAAGAGGTTATTTCAACCTATCGAGAGGTTTTGCTAATGAGAAATGAAGCTGTAGAGAGGTTTACAGAACCTGTCGAATGGTTTAAACTGAGGAAGAAGATCTTGTCGAATAGTGAAAATGAACCTGTCGAGAGGTCTCTTGAAGCAACCATCCTCGCGAAGTGCAAAATGCTGAAATCATACATGTCGAGAGGTTCCCTAAACCTATCGAACAGACAGAGCCAACCTAGCAAGTGGTCACCTGAAGCTGCACTGAATCTCACGAGGTTACATGAACCTGTCGACAGGATTACTGAAGTTAAAGGGTCTGCCGAGCAGTTCATCTGAACCTGTTAAAGGCTAGTTTCAACCTGTCGAATGGTGCAAAGAAACACACTCAGAACCTGTCGAGAGGTTCTCTGAACCTCTCGAGGCATGATTTTAGAACTTCTCAGTGGCAGTTGAGAATGCACATCAATTCAGTGCTCTGCTGCACTTGTCCCAAGGCTATTTAGCCAGTTGTAGGGTATTTTTGGAATGCAAATAAGTACGAATGTGAACTCTCTAACTACCTCAGATGTGCTCACCCAATTTGAACCAATTTGTGGGAGATTCTAGAAGAGAAATCATCTACATCAGTATCCCAAAATAACAAATATTTTCTCTTTAGTTCTGATTGGCTGAAATAGATTTGAGATAGAGGGGGAGAGTATAAATAGAGGAGAAGCATAATAGATAAATGGAAGAATTCTAGAGAAGTCCAGAGAACAAATTCAAATTCTCTTTCCCTTCAAATTCTCCATTCTCTCTTCAGCCCAACTATGGTTGGCTAAGCTCTTTTAACAACTAGGGTGAGGTAGATCTATAAAATTGAGAGGTTTGAGAGCTTTGTATGTGGATTAGGTGATGTAGAGACTGCAAATCAGAGGACAATTGATTATAAGATGTATTTGAATTAATGAATTGTTAGTTTAATGATCATTTAATTCTATAGATCTTTTGGTTTCATTAGATTCTCCATAGGATATATGTATTTGGGAATGCCCATTCATTTAACCTATAGATCTATTGATTTCCAACAGATTTTCTTAGACTTAATGCTTCTATGGATGCCTGAGCCTATAGCCTTGCATCCACAACATCTGTAGTGATTTTTCTGTCCTAATTGAAGCCTTTGGATTGAAAGAAATCTCTAGGATGATCTGTGACCATTGAAGTGGACAGATCATAGCCTTAAGATCAATTCAGCCCCTAGTTTAGATTAGATTTTTCTACCTTGCATTCGTGCTTATAGCCAGATGAAGGATAGCTGCAGATCCATCCCCTGCATTGTTGTTTAACCAATCAATTTTCAGTGTGACCAAATCCCAAGCTGTTATTCTCCATATTTGAATTTAATTCTCCAAAACCTTTTCTCTTTTCTCCAAATCTGTTTTCTATTCATCTCTGGATCAGTTACATTTAGATTTAATTTTCTATAGTTTAGTTTAAAGTGACAACCCCAAAAAAACCTCTCCTTTTTCCTTTTCTTGCTTCGATTTAAGTTAGAATAGGTTAGAATGCCAGATCTGGAGATTTACTATATTTTTTAACACATTTTCCTGTGGACATACCCCTACTTACCTCTTTAAAGCATGCTGCAATAGCCTTGGTTCTTGTAGGCCTGTTGTTGTTGTTGTTTTTCGGATGTGCTATGATTTATTATGCGGTGTTAGAAGAAAATTAAAATCAAAGTGAAACAGAGGATAAAGATATTGTGAAAACAGTAATCCTAAAACATCCTAAACCTGCAAGATACAGGGGCTATTGTAGCAAGTTTTGATAAGAGTTTGTCCCATAGAGAAATTGATCTAGAACGCAAAATGGGCTATAATAGTAGGCCTCTAGATCTGGCTACAAATGTGATAATCCTAAAGAAAGGGAGTTGGGTGTCACGACTACATTAAATTAACCCTAACAAAAGAGAAATAAAATACAGCCCTATCCTAAAGAAAGGGTTAAGAAGAAGATGGTGATGGTGTGTGCCAAAATAAAATATAAAAATGATGGGAAGTAAGCAAGTTAGGCTAGAGTTAATGCAGTAATGTAACCCAGATTTAGACTGTCTCTACAGTGGTCCTTGCTGAGATGCTATTATTAACCTCAACATGGTAGAAGAATCTAATTTAACCCATGCCATTTGGGGTGCCCTTAGGGCTATACTCTGTCCACTCAAATGGTCACAGAGTATCCGATAGAGTCTGCAAAATCCCATTGATTAAACTAGAAATGCTAACCTAATCCAAAGGAGTGGACTGATCATTTCCCCAACCAATGGACCAGTTCAGGCCATGAATATTATTGCATATACTACATAATGCCAATGCTATAAGCTCCCTATATTTGCGCACAGATCTGACTGACATCCATAGGTATTCTAACCCATAAAGCCGTAAGTGCTTTGCCAAGGCCAACGGCTCACTGTGCCACACAAAGGACCAACAACAGGCTAAATAAGGATTTACATTCAGCTAGTCATTACTACGAAAGGCCTGCAATGACTCAACCTCAATCTACAATTACTATAGAGAAATCAGATCTAACATCTTTTACCAGTCAAGTAAAACAGAGGGGAGCCAGTTGTTAAGACCTGAAAAGTACCACTTTTCACCCCTTAACCTTTGATTAGACCCTTAGCCATCTAATAAGTTCTTGTTAGGTGTTTTATGTAGGTAATAATCAGCAGTGAAATCAGGCTAGGAATCCTGCTAAAGAGCCTATTTTGGCCCCAGAAGTCCCTCAGAAGGATGGACCTTGAATCCAGACCTGAAATGAGCCTCGCGCAATCCAACTGAGCTTCCCAAGACTTTACAACAACTTCTCACGCAGTTGAGTAACTGAAGAGCTTTAGAAGCACAAACTCGTGCAGCTCTCGCGAAGCTCAAGAGTAGAACACATCGTGCGGTCTCGCACAGTTTAAAGCAGACCTCTCTCAACCTCGCGCAGTTCGCTTGAAACGCTAAGGAGAGAGAGCTTCAGAAGACTCCTCGCACAGCTATCGTGCAGTCACCGTAGGATGGAATTATCAGAAGAGAACTCCTCACGCAGTTCTCGCACCATTCGAGAAGAAAGCATCCTCGCAAAGGCAGAGCCATCCTCGTGAAGATCAATTAAGACATGGAACCTCGCGCAGTTTAAAACTCATTAAAGCCTTGTGAGGTAACTCATGAAGTCCATTGAAGAAAAGTGATCGCACAGTTCTCACGCTATTCAAATCCATCCTCGTGAAGATCAACCAAGCAAATGCGCAGCTACCTCGCGACTACTTGAACTCCAACCCCGTGACATCTGAGTCTTTGATGTCTACTCAACCTCGCGAAGCCCAATCCAGCGAGAGCACAATTCTCTACTGCGTGACTGCTAGAAGAGCAAACCAAGGCAACCTTGCGACGGTTGAAGCTTCAATGTTAAACCATCCTCGCGAAGAGCAAGAGCTATCAGGTGACAAGTCTAGGAAATAATAGCTACCTAGCGAAGCTCTGAACTCTAACTTCCATCGCTTCAGCAGAGGACTTTTTGGGAATTTCCAATGATTAGGGCACACACTCTCACACTTAAATCTTTGTGCACGTGCCCCGAGGCATCCAAGGATCACTATTAGGCCATGTGGCATCATTAAAATTAGGGTTTCCTAACCCTAATGCGCCGCCACACCACTGCTATATAAACCCATACTTAGCTTAGGTTTAGATATCTTAGAATATCTCAGAACAGATCTGGGAACACATCTCATCTCTTGGAGATTTGATCTGAGATCATTTTTTCTTTTCTTTTGTAGCTGTAAGCAGTTTTTCTTTTTCTTTCTCCTTCTCTCTATAGTCCAGCACTTGCTGGCTATGCCTTTGTATGCATTTTGAACTAGTTTAATGGAAGTTTGTAATAGGATTTTTACATTATGGGATTTGTGTTTGATTGTGAGATGCTCTGTGCAAGACTGCTGCCTTGTGATCCGCCATTGCTTTGGCTATGATTCGAAGCAATGGAGGACTAATTCTAAGGGCCACTCAGATCCAAGTGACCTGTGTGTCTGGGCTATCATGGTCCTATACAGCATTAGCCCCATCACAGGACCCACTAGATCTGAAATCCCCATGGGAGCTTGAGCTGGTAGCCTTGTACCATGGTGGTGGCAGCGATATTCTTGTTTTGTCTTGGGCTCCGTGAGGAGGATAGCCTCTGGGATAGTATGTGGCCATTCAAGTGGACAGGTTATAGCCTTAGGGTGATTCTAATCCACCAATCCAAGATGGATCCTTCTTCTATGCATCTAAGCTTGTATTAGCCTAGTGGGAGATTGTACAGAGGCAGACTCCCCTATATTTGTACAGATCCGCTATCAGATGTTAGATCTGATCTGGTTATAGAGATTGTAGGCTTGTGACTGGACCATTGTAGCCTCACTCAAGCAATGGACAGCTAGATCGAAGGTTGTACTCAATCTCTTGTTGGTTTTATGTGTCTGGGCTATCATGGTCCTATACAGCCTTAGCCCCACACATAGAGCTTTAGAGGTTGAGGTTCCCTATGGATTCTTGAGCTAGTAGCCTGGATGAAATAGTGCCTACAATGATTAACTTGTTTTGACCCATCTCTGGATTGTGGTTCCCCTATGGGATAGTCTGTGACCATTTGAGTGGAAAAGTTATAACCTTAAGGGATTGGATCATGGTATAGAGATGGGTTGAATGCTTTCTCCTCAGTGGTGATAACATAGCCATTGGACAAGATTTCTATAACATCATATCTGAATCTGAGTTACAAAACTCCTCTAATCTAGGCTCAATAACATACTTCTCACCCTTTTATATTTATTTTCCACACTCCATCCATCCTCTCAATCCTTTCTGTAGTTTAGACATTAGGCTACCTTAGGATCTGTAAACTAAGTGACCTTCAACTCCCTTCCCTTAAGGACTGCCAGATCTGTAGTCAGATCTGGAGGGACTACTAGAGATGGCTCCCTTGGAGCTGTAGATCATCTTTCCCTGTGGGATAAACTCTTACTTATCAAAACTTGCCACAATGGACCCTGTGTCTTACAGGTCAAGGACTTATCAGTTGTGCTGATTTCATCCCCTGTTTTATTTTGATTTTAAATTTCTTTTACCACAAACAAATTAAGAAAGCACAGCTGGGGGTAGCAACACCAGTTCCTGCACAACCTCCTCACAAGGCTCTAGAAGCTCATGTGTAGAGGAGAAGAATCCTTCTCAGACATGTGGCTGGACACCACCTTAGGGTTATACTCTGTCCACTTAAATGGTCAGAGGATATCCGATAGGTCTTTCCATATCACAGAGATCTAAGAAAGAACATGTAAACTGCTGCTGCCACCATGGAGTCCCAGGGCTACAAGCTCTCCACTTCCGGCTTCCTATCCATGGGTCTATTAAACTAAGGGAAATCAAATGGTAAATAATAGATCTACTAGAAACTGAATAGGCTAGTCCCAAAGCATGGATCCTATAGACATCTAAGGAATCCATAAGTTAGTCATTAAAATAATAATCCATTGATAAAAGTAAAACTTTCAATAAATTGTCTCAAGGCTGCAGCCTGTACACAACTGCTCATCCAAAAGATCCCAATGTATAAAAAAGCCTATTATAAAACTAAAATAAAACTAAACCTAACTTCTTACAAAAGGATTAGCCAGCCATTGCTGAACTAAGAGAGAAGAAAAAATAAGAACAAGAGATGATCAAACCCTAACCCTAGCCTGCTGGAACTCTCAGCCAATAAAAGATGAAGGAAAGATGATAATACTAAACTCTAAGTACAACTTATATACTCTGCCCATATGGCCTTGGATCAAAAGAGATTAACCCTAATTTTTCGAACATACGTGGCACTATTACAACCCTTGAATGCCTTGAGATGTGAGCCTCAAAATCCACACCTCGAGAAGTGTGCCTTAGCCTTAAGAAATTCCCAAACAGTCCTTGAGTTAAAACGGAGAAGTGGAGAGCCCGAGCTTCACGGGGCTGACATCTGCATTAATTCACTCGCGCAGTGTTCATAGTTATTTCGAAACTCTTACTGGTATTTTATTAAGAACAGTGGAGAGAATAAATCAAGAGTGGAGAATTGGAGATGGGTCAGCACAGCAAGTCTGAAATAAACATAGTCCTACAAGATACAGAGTCCATTGTAATAAGTTTTGATAAGTAAGAGTTTGTCCTACAGAGAAATTGATCTAGAACCCAAAATGGGCTATAATAGTAGGCTTTCAAATCTGGTTACAGATTTGACAATCCTAAAGAAAGGGAGTTGGGTGTCACGACTATATTAAATTAATCCTAAAAGCAGAGAAATAAAATGTAGCCCTATCCTAAAGAAAGGATTAATAAGAGGATGGTGGTAGTGTGTGCCAAAATAAAATATAAAAATTATGAGAAGCAGGTTAAGCTAGAGTCAAAGTAGTGATGTAACTCAGATTTAGTCTGTCTCTGCAGTGTTCCTTGCTGAGACGTTATTAAAAGCCTCAACAAGATAAAAATATCTGATTTAACCCATGCCATTTGGGGCGCTCTTAGGGCTATACTCTTTCCACTCTAATGGTCATAGGGTATCCGATAGAGTCTGTCAAATCCCATTGGTTAAAATAAACATTACTAATCTAACCAATGGGAGTGGACTGATCATTCCCCCAGCCACTAGGCCAGATCAAGCCATGAATACTATTGCAGCACTATGTAATGCCAGTGCTACAAGCTCCCCAGATCTGCGCACAGACCTGGCTGACATCCATAGGTATTCCAACCCAGAAGATCCTTAGTGCCTTACTAAGGCTAACTGCTCACTAGTGCCCACAAAAAGGACCATGCAATAGGTTGAATAAGGCTTTAGATTTAGCTGGTCATTTCTACAAATGGCTTGTAATGACTCAACCTCAAACTGTAATTACTAGAAAGAGATCAGATCTAACATCTGATGTCGGCTAGGTAAAACAGAGGGGAGCAAGTTCCTGTACAAACCTCCTCACAAGGTTCTCGAAGCTCATGTGCAGGGGAGAAGAATCCTTCTCAAACATGTGGATGGGCACAACCTTAGGGCTATACTCTGTCCACTTGAATGGTCCCAGGGGTCTGTCCATCCCACAGAGGCCTGAGAAAGAATATGAAAATTGCTGCAACCACCATGGTCCACAGGCCTCCGAGCTCCCTAGATCTCACTACAGATCCAACATTGCTTTTCATGGGGCTATCAAACTAAGAGAAATTAGATGGCAAGCAATATATCTACTAGAAACTGAATGGGCTAGTCCTAAATACATGGATCTTATAGACATCTAAAGAAACCATAAGATTTTTAGATTCAATTAAGCATTAAAACGACAATCCATTAATGAATATAAAACTTACAATGAATTGTCTCCAGGCTACAGCCTGTACACAACTGCTCATTCAAATCCCAATGTATACCTAAAACCTATTACAAACTGAAATGAAACTAAACCTAGCTGCTTACAAAGGAGGTTAACTAGTAAGTGCTAGGCTAAGAGAAAAAAAAAATAAGAACAAGAGATGATCAAACCCTAACCCTAGCCTGCTAGAGTTCTCAACCGACAGAGAATGAAGGAAAGATGAAAATAATAAACTCTAAGTACAACTTATATACTCTGTCAAAACGGCCTTGGCTCTAAAGAGATTAACCCTAATTTTCTAGTAGACATGGCACTTTTACAATCCTTGAATGTCTCAAGATGTGTGCTTCAAAATTTGTGCCTCGAGAAATGTGCCCTAACCTTGGGAAATTCCCAAAAGGTCCCTAAGTTAAAACAGAGAAGTGAAGAGCCCACGCTTCACGGGGTTGACAATTGTTTTAGTTTACTCATGTAGTTGCTTTGCTTTCACAGAGTTGCCTTTGGCTGATGGAAAGGGCTCATTCATGCAGTAAACCTTTAGTGAATCACGCAATTGCTTCGCGTCTCAGTGCTGTCACGGAGATGATCTGGAGAGCACGAGTATTTCGCGCAGTAGAGCTTTAGGAGCTCTCTCTCGCTAAGTACTCCCGCAGGTAGGCTCCTGCGCTCGCATAGTAACTTGTAAGACTCCTGAGTGTGCGAGATCTGTGCAAGGGGAATTCTGGGTGTCTCTTTCTTCCAGGGCCACGCGAGAACTCCGCGAGGTGACTTTTTGTTCTCTATGCATATGGGGTCGCTGTGTTCCTCACACGACAGCTTTGAGGCTTGATCTTCGCGAGAGCTTTGCAACCACGAATTTTGAAGGTTTTACATCAGAAGATCTTCGTGGTGTCATTACAGCTCCCCTCTTGATTGCACGGCCTATATGCATGAGAGCTTCTTCCACTGCATCTTTAGCTTCGCGAGGAGGCTCTTCAACTCTGCGAGGTCTAGTTTTTGACACTCTGCTGCACTATACTTGTTGCTGTTGCAGCATCCTTCCTTCTCAGCTGACTTCAGTCATCTGCTAGACTTTAGGTCAGTGATTATCAGCAATAGTGAGTCACCATGGTGAGCACTACCAGGGTGTTCCATTAGGCTTTGGCTCACCTGCCATCTTTGCTTATATTCTCTCTCTTCTTTGGGCCAAAAAACCAGGATTTTATATTAAGTTGCATATTTTATTACTAACTAGAAAACATACATAACAAAAGATTATTAATGGGCTTCAAGGTCCATCAAAGGCTAGGCTAAGAGGTGAAAAGTGGTACTTTTTAGTGCATAACACACCCCCAAACCTAATCTGTGCTAGTCCCTGAGTAAAGGATAAATTAAAACAACTACTCTAAGAATTGAAATGCCACTTTCGTAGGAAGCACAGATACATTTAGCATATGTACCAAGCCTTTTAAACCCCTAGGTGATCGCTAGTGGAGGAGTGAAGTCTCCTGAGGGTTTTCAGTGAAGATACCCACAAACTTCTTAATAAACAGTTAACAAAGGTGCAACATTCTCAGGTCATCTGTCAAGAAACAGAGCATCAGTTCACCTTTGATTCAATAAAAATGTGAGGAATTTGGACATGAAAAGCACATACATCTAATCTTCATAAACTCTACCTGAGTGCGCAACATTTCCAATTAGCTCACAACAAGGGGGACAACACATGTATATCAGCACGGAGCTCATCATTAATTCAAAAATCAGGTTATAGGCCATGCCTAATACATTCAACTTCAGACCCAATGCTCACCAAGGCATACTCTCACAAGGGACCTTGAGGGTTTCATTTTCTCTCAAGCTCAAGAGCAGTTACAGCCCCCAAATGGGTCTGTAAGCATGAGCATAGGCAAAGCACCTAAGTCCTAACATCATTGGCATATCCTCACCATTGATTGGACAACTCCTTGTCTCTTCATGACAACACATTAAACTTTCGATCATAAGGTCTTTAACTGGGTTGTAATGTGCCTTATGAATTGGGTTATAAAGAATGAAAGGTTGAAAAGGGATTCAAAGTTGAGAAATCAGTAAGTGAAGGAGGTGATTCATGACTTCACCCATTTTTAGCTCAGTACCTTTTCATTTTCTTTCAATTTTTTTAGACTTAAAGTGGTCAGCATCTCCTCTTCATTATGATTTTTCCAATGAACTGTTCCTCTTGACTCCTCTCTCACTCCTCTTCATTATTGTTTTTCTTTCTTTTCTTGCATTTTTCTTTTTATTTTTGTTTTAATTTTTGTGTTTGTGACTTGCCACCTCTTTCCTCAGCTGCTACACTGCTCAACTTTAGGTATCTCTTCTCCATCCACCCAATGTTGACCTATCTTGTCCATCATCAGCTCCTTCTCCTTTACCTTCTGAATTCTCAGAGTGAGGGTAGGTTTAAGTCAGGTTCATAGGTTCAGGTGCAAGTAATCAGGTATATTTTAAAGAAAATTTGAAATTAAGGCTCAACAGGTGTGTGCACAAGGGCAGTTGATTAGGATTTGGTCTGTTTAAGCTCAAACTGTCCAAGAGAAGGCCTTGATCCTTTCCTAGGTTTCATGAGTGCTATCAGTTATTTCAACTTGGAGGTGCCAAACTTCTAGTGAGGGCATTGCCTCAGCTAGTCCTTAGAGCTTGAAGAATTGCCTCAGTCACTCCTCAAAGGAAGGAATTTTTTTTTTTGTAGGCCCAACTCTCACTGGTTGTGGTCTTCTATTAAACTTTTAAGTATGTCCTTACCTCTTTCTCTCTTTAATGATTCACTCAGTACTGATACAGGTGAGTTTACTTGGTGTTCACATCATGGAAAAGTTAAAATTTAAAAGCTTGTAATGCCTAAAGGTCTACAAAATTTTAAATTTCTCATTTTTCTAATGATCCTTAGGTGAACATGGTTCTGTTTCTGTCTTACTCAATTGAATCTACTGCACTTAGGTTAACTATTTTATTGGCAGAGCTTGCCACACCCCCTAACCTATAAGGACCAATGTCCTCACTGATTCAAAGGACAATGGGTGTGCAGCAGTGAACAAATAGAGATATATAAAACACTACACTAGAGAAAAGCAAAACACATAACAAATAACAAAAAAGAATAAACATATATATAAAAAAAAAAAAAAATGATAGATTGTCAGGAAAAGACATTTTATTATAGGTACAAAAACAAACAGATTGTAAAAAAAAAAAAAAAAAAAAAAATTATATACCTAAGAACAATCTAAGCAAAACATCCTGTTAAACAAAATGGTCCTTCCTCCTGGCTTAGGGATATCCTCAACCTGCTGTGGAAGAGGAACTGTAAGCCAGGAGGAGGGGGAAGACGAGGATCATGGAGATGGGTGTTGAGCAACTGGTGGGGGGTTTGAAGAAGATGGTGGGGGAGATGCAGGTGGTTCGGTTTTTTGCTTCTTCTTCTTTCCCTTCTCCTTTTTCTTCTCCTCCTTGGCCAGGATCCTCTGGACCACTTCGTACTCATCCCAAAGAAATTGTAGTGGGTCCGGCTCCTTAGGCAGTGCGGGGTCCAACCACATTGGATAGAATTTGTTTGGAAAATTGGTGGGTTTGTCGTCCGCCATGGTTGTAACGAGGGACTACTAAGGTTAGAGGAGAATGGGTGAGATGAAAATAAACTGTCCATGTATTTAAAGTACTTGGAAGGTGGAATATGGATGGGCACATTAACTTTCGTCTCTTTTCAAGCGTGAAAATAAATTGTGATTATTCTGGGAATGATAAATCGCACAACCTATTTGAGGAACGAGAGCTTACAATAAATGGTGGTCTAATTTTGGCATTGGGAATTAAGGGAATCCCACGTTCCGCGGAGTTTTCCTAAGTGCTCGCGGAGTAGAATTCTCACGCAGTTAGATGTACCTTCCTGAGAAGGATAATCATGCAGAAGAAAATTGCTCCGCGAGTACAAAATCAAGAACATTGTGTACCTCGCAAAGTTACTTTACGGAGTAGACATTGAGATTGAGCACGCGAAGTCATTTTTCATTTCTCGGGTAGCATAGCTGGGGATCTCTGCGAAGAACATTCACTCAGAGTTTCAGAGGTCTCGCGCAATAGAATATTTTGAAATCTACAATTCGCGCCCCTATGACTCTGCAAGAAAGTGGTGAAATGGTCTGCGACCGTGAAAATTAGGCCATTCAACTCTGCGAGAAACCAACAGTCAACCTCTTTACACCATTTGTGCTCAGGCCTGCGCTTGCATAATGTCTTACACCCATTCAGTGGCCATCAACATCAACCCTTCACATGTATTCCTTTTCGACATGATAATAACCTCTCTAATACTGGCACAAGCATAGCAAAAATTCCAAATGATAAAGGACCTTGATGAAAATAGATACTAAACAATTGCAGTGCTAGTACTTCACTCACATAGCAGTAACAATCATACATCTCCCATGTTAATGACATGAATGAACGAAGCATATCAGAACAAACAAATTTCCCTAATGAAAAATAGTAAATGATAGGTTCCTAGTCAAGCAAAAACATATAACAATTTATTAAATAGATATGGCACATTTAATACTATAGACACCCAAATTTAGCCCAAGGCCTGATCGGAACACCTTTCGAGAGAGGTACAATTCTGAGCTTTTGATGACATGTATGGAACCTTTAGGCCCCCCCTAGAACCCTTAGGAACCTATATCCATTAGGAACTTGACTTGAACCTTTAGAAATCAAGCTCGACCCTTAGAACCCGTTTTGAACCTAAACCTAACCTTATTAAGAAAATGGTTGAGGAGGGGTACACCGGAACCACCTACGGCCCTCTACTATGATCGAATCTCATACCATTGAAAAGTAGAGGTCGTTAGCTTTCCAACGGTCTAAGAATTGCCCTAATCGAAGGTATATGTTAAAAGATATGGCGAACCAAGCCCGGAGGGCATAAGAGTAAAATCAAGTGGCCCCCTAGGGATTTGGCACAACTAATAGTTGCACCAGGCTATTTCTCCCTAGAAATGGCCTGGCACAACTAATAGTTGCGCCGGTGATAATTTTGCCTAGCACAACTATTAGTTGCGCTAGGCCACTTCTCTCAGGATTTAAGCCTGGCGCAACTATTTAGTTGCGCCAGCATTAATTGTGGACCCCATCCTCGCAAACCAACTTCCAGGCACTGTTTAAAACTGTTTTACTGTATATTTGCCTGGCGTAACTATTAGTTGTGCCAGGTATATGAATAATAACCTCTGGATTTTACTCGAAAATCATGATTGAGGTTTGACTTGTTGACCACCTTGACCTTTGGAGTGTGTTTTGCTAGTTCTGTTGCACCCATTCACTACCTATTTGCTACCCCTTATGTGGCTTAAGGCCTCACCCCATCATCCACCATTGGAGGATCCTTTCACACATCTCAAGGCTCCAAAAACCCTAGGAATCCTTAGATGTGAGATTCCCTAATTGCTAAACCCATTTAGCTCTTAAGTAGCCTCCTAACCCACCCTTTTCCTATAAATAGAACCCCCCACCCCTTGGTTTAAGGGTTGAGAAATTTGCTTAAGAGAGAAAGAGGTCAAAGTGAGAAGTTCTTCCTCCCTTTTGTGTACTATTTTCACCCAAATTCCAGAATCTCCCAACCTCATTTCAAGCTTGTTCTTGCATCCAAAACCCTTAGCCTAGGTGTGTGATCCCTTAGCCTCCCTTCCTTACCTCTTAGCTTCAAGCCTTAAGAGTTAGAACCCCATTTTCCACCATACAAGGCCTTCAGAAGCTCATCAAGGCAAACCACGCAAGGCTCTCCTACGGTGCTACAAGAGCCTGAGGGCTTTGACTCTCGCTTTTCTTCTCCTATCTCTTTCTAGCTCCCTTTATCCTCCCATTTGTGCCGTTACGCCACCGACTTTTCGGTAGGAACAGAGGGGCACAAATAGGATTCTAAGCCCTTTTGGGAAAGAAGAAGCCATTTTCTTTTCTTTTATTTTATTTTTGTTTTACCCATTAGTAGAGACCGCGTTAAGCGGGTTGATCGGGTGCCTAACACCTTCCTGATCGATAACAGAAGCCCCTACCTAAGAGCCTTTGGTGTTGACCAGATTCAGAGTTATATTTTTAGCACTTCGGTGTTTCTAAAAATGATATAGGTATCCTGGGACACCAAAAGCTCCGGGTGGCGACTCTATATTTTTTTGCAAGCGAGCGCATCGTCGCGACAGGATCGTCACGAATCCCATGGTTGCATAGATGGCGACTCTGCTGGGGATAACTTTTAGAGCTTCTCCTTGAAATTTAGCCCTTTATTTTTATTTTTACTAACCATTTTGCTATTTTTTTATTGATTATTTTATTTTATTTTGGTTTTACTCACCCCTACTTTTCTGTCATTTACATGCCTTAGCCGATCTGCGGGCTTACTTGTGTACTGTCTTTATTTTTTTCTTACATTTCTGTCATTTTTGGTGCCTTAGCCGATTGGCGGGCCTACTTGAGCATTGTCTTTTAATTTCTTTAATTTTCTGTCATTTAAAGTACCTTAGCCGATTGGGGGGCCTACTTGTGCAAATATATTCCGACGGTGGACGCCGGCCCGTAGTGGCGGTACGGGGTCATCACCCCCGATCTTTGAACTAAAGAAAACTTCTAAAAAAAAGAAGAAAAGCTTTGAAAAAAATAGAAATAGAACCAAGTTAGGGAGCTTAATCAATTTGTTTTTTATGGGGTAAATTTTCAAAGGGTTGGGTTTAGGCACACATACAACCACCTGGATCTTAGTATGGCAACAGCCCTTAGTGGTGATGATATAGAAAAGTCACAGCCCACCTAGTATCTGAGAAGGTGTTTGCGCCGGAGGTATATCGGGTGGGTTCCCATTTTGAAACTTAAAACCCTTGGGGAGCGCGCTAGCGAGTTATACTGGACTCAAACCCTTTAGGTGCGGTGAGGAGAGAGCCGATCACCAAAAAATAGCTCAATTCCCGGAAGGCTAGCTTCCACAAAAAAAAAAAAATAGACTCATTTTGAGCTGCTGTCTTTGCTGTTATACATTCTGGAGCATCAGTTTTTGCCTGGCGCATGTATTAGTTGCGCCAGTGCAAAAAATTGGAATTTATAACTGGCGCAACTAATAGTTACGCCAGCTTTACAATCCAGATTTTTACCTTGGCGCAACTAATAGTTGCGTCAGTGTAAAAATAGTGCCCTGCAGCCTGGGTGCATGTATTAGTTACGCCAGGTCTGTTTAACAGCACACCAGCCCGAATCTGTGGCCTTCTTCACCTCCCGAGTCCCCCGATCAATGTGTTTAGTGCCTTGTTTAGGCCCCGTCGTCTCCGACACCCAATACGCCCCCGTCGGTCAAGAGAGGGCAACCTCTTTTTAGCCCATTCCGAGGGATCAGGTTGTTTGCCTCGATTTTCATGCCTTCAATAGATCGAAGGTTCTCCTTCGATTCTTTCAAAGTGCGTCATAATCATCACCGCGGGTCCTGAGTTAAGGTACGAGAGCCACCCGAAAAGGGAATTCCAAGGCCTCAGAACCGTTGTTTTTTCAAAAAAAAAAAAAATTTAAATAAAAAACCCAAAAATAAAAAATATATAGTTTGTTGTACCGGCACAACGACATCATCTTCCCCTTCGCCACCCTGTAGGAGAAGAAGGAGGATGATTTTTGGGCCTTATCCAAGGCACCCTTACCCAACCCCCTCCCGAAGAATGTTGTCGGTAGTGGACCCGGCTTACGCCGATCCCGACTCATCCCCGCCACATTCTCCAACCCACTCTCATTCGAGAGAAGTTTTTTCCACCGTCCCCCTCACCCAAACCCTCTTTTCCCGTTATCGGCCCTTTTGACGCTCGCATTTTCCCAACTGATACCCCCCAAAATATCCAAATTCCAACCCCCCATTCTCTATCTTTTGCCTAAACAATACCCATGCCAAGTCCAACCCATTTCCCTTCCACATCCACACAAAATCCATTCTCTCAATCCATATCCATGGCCCATTTCCCATCCTCCCCTATAGGCCTGATCCACCCACATTCACGTACACCAATTCCTCCCTATCCAAACCCCCACAAATCCCCCCATCTACCCGAGTCATGCCCATTTTCACCAGGGCCATGCCTGGTTTTTTCCAAGCATCCACCCCAAACATCCCTAATCCTTCCACATCCTTCACCCAACCTCAACTCTCCAATCCACCCCATACCCTACCTCTTACCATGGCCATGCCCGATCATACTAGGGCCATGCCCAATTTCCCCTCCATCCCATCTCCACCACCCACATCCAATCCTCCCTCCATGACCATGATGGAAGAGATGTTCCAAGCCTACTCCATATAGAAGGCTTCTTAAAACACCTCCCCTCCTCCACACCCCACATCCCTGAACCCATCTCACACCCTAGCCAATCTCCATGCCTCACTCCTCAATGACTCCCATCAACCCCTCATAATCCACACCATCCAAACCCCCATTATCCACATGCCCCAAGGAGAAATGGCCCAATCTCCAACCTCCCACATACCCCAAGGCCCATTGGCCCAAACCCCCTTTTCCCACATATCCCAGGGCCCCATGATCCAATACCCCACCACCCAAACCTACCCAGGGCCCATGGCCCAGACCTTTCAAGGCCCCTTGGGCCAAACCCATCAAGGGCCCATGGACCAAACCCACCATACCCACCAAGGCCCATTGGGTAGACCCATCAAGGGCCCATGGTCCAGACCCACTAGGGCCCATGGCCCATACCCATGAAGACCCATTGGCCCAAACCCATCAAGGGCCCATGGCCCATACCCACCAAGGCCCATTGGCCCAAACCTACCCAAGCCCATTGGCCCAAACCTACCTAGGGCCCATGGCCCAAACCTACCAAGGGCCCCTCGCCCAAACCCATCAGTGGCCTATAGCCCAAAATGACTAAGGCTTCATGGCTCAAACCCAAACCCCACACTCACACCTTCCACAATAACCCCAACATTTCACCCAACCTTAAGGTCAAACCCATGCCATACCCCAAACCCAATTTCCCCATGGCCCCACACCCCAAGGCCATCTTCAAACCTCCCCCCATACCCAATGGCCCCATTAGGCCCCTCCTCAAACCAAATTCCCATCACCCAAGAAACCTTACCTCACCTCCAATGGACTCACCCCACCACCACTCATGTCATTCCCATCCAACCCATGCAACAACAACCAGAGAATCCCGCCCTCACTGCACATTATGCTGACCAACAGTATGAGGTGGATGAGATTAGGAATAGCGGGACCTACGTAGGGGCATTGACTAGCCTTAACCCTCCTCCTATAAATTCCCACCCCTTGGTGGCCCAAAATGAAGTCCAACCGATGGCCAAGAAAGCGACCCCTGCATCAGAAGAGTCAGAACAACTGAAAGAACAGTTGGACAAAATAGAGAAGCAGCTAATAAAAATGGGTGGTACTGAAATCCATGCCACGAACTTCGTAGATTTGTGCTTGTTCGCTGAGGTCCCCCTGCCCCCCAAATTTAAAATGCCAGCCTTAGACAAATATAATAGCACTGACAATCCTATTGTGAACTTGAAGTCCTACTGTGGGGACATGTACCAATACGGAGGGGACAAAAGACAACTAATAAAAGTCTTTCAGAAGAGTCTAATCGGGCCGGCTTTGAGATGGTTCACATCTTTAGATCCATCCATGATGAAAGCATGGAAGGAACTGACGCACCTCTTTCAAGAACATTTGTCTACAATATAGACATTGAGATCAAACTTTTTAGTGTACCAGCAGCAGTCCAGCTTTGCTGATCTAGTGAGAAATGCTAACCGATGTGAGGATGCCATCAGGGAGGGCCATCTGAGTAAGAACATGCCAAGTGGACCTAATGGATTTAGGAGGTTTTCGGAGCGAAGGAACGATAAGAGAACAGGGGGCGATGTCCAGAACATAGCCAATACCAGGCCCAATAACAACACTACCCCATTTCAATTTCAGGCAGCCCCACTAGAACCAGTCAAGCCTTAGCAGATGCAGAGAATAGGGAATAGGCAAGGAATGCAAATGACTTCGGAGCAGAGGAGAGCCCGCTACGATCGAGTTTTTATGCCTCTGGGGCAATCATTGAGTGTACTTTTGCCTTTGTTAGTAGAAAAGGGATTAGTTATTATCTATCAACCGCAATCTCCTCCTCATCCGATCCCAAGGAATTATGACCCGAATACCCACTACAATTTTCATCAGGGTCCGGGTCACCCAACTGATCATTGCTTCTGCTTGAAACATGCCATCCAAGATTTGATCGATACCGAGAAAATCATTCCCCCTGCACCTTCTTAGCATGCTAATATTCACCTAGTGCCACTACCCCCACATCCTACCAGAGGAGCAGGTCCCAGACCCACTGTCAGAATGATAGAAGATGAGGAGGAGTTTGAATTTGACCCATCCGATTATATCAGTGATCGGGAGAGTTATGTGGCACCATTGTCGAGAAACATGGAAGAAAGGAACATAGGGGTAATTGAACCCTTGAATTTGTTAGAATATTTCTCCAACCCGACCCCGCAATTTGAACCCTTAGATCTCAGGGCATACTTTCCATCCACCACACCCGTCAATTATGTACATATCAATGCATACCAACCATGCACCACCACCCCCATCAATTAGCCGATGAGCCAACAGGCCCCCAATCCTACACCCACACCCGCCAGTTATCAATGGCCTGCGCAAGCCCCATTTCCCCCTGTTCAACTACCGACAAACTCCACCACCCCCATCAATTAACCAATAAGCCATCAGGCCCCCAATCCCACACCCACACCCACACCCGTCGGTTATCAATGGTCCGCGTCCACCCCATCACCCCAAATTCTGCCTACGAACTCCACCACCCCGGTCAATTACCTAACGACCCATCAGACCCCCCATCTCCCACCAGCACCTGCCAGCTATCAATGGCCTACCTTTACCTCCTTCCCCCCAATACCACCACCCTCAAGCTTCACCACCCCCATTTGGCCCAATTTTTCCACTTAACCCACTATCACCGAAATAAATCAGGTATTGCCCACACCTCCTAAGCCAACAGTGCAAGAGCCTTAAGTACCGACAACCATACCTTTTCAGCTCTCGGGACCAACCTATGACCCTCATCAGGTCTCGCTAAGCTACGAGTAAACAGATGCCAATATTAGTAGCAGCAGTAGAGAAGGGGCAGTGAATTTTATCACACGGTCTGGAGAATTTCGAAACAGCTAAAACCACCAGCAGCCGCACAAGCCCAACCAGAGGGGAAGAAAGACAGTGTTGTGTACCCCTTCGAAAAAATGAGTCGAGAACATATACTAGAGACTCAACTGAGAAGAATGCCCACCCATATAACCATCTGGGATCTGTTGATGACGTCTCCACTCCATTTTCAAGCATTAATGGGGGCATTAAAAAATACACATGTATCACTCCAAGTTAGCCTAGATGAAGTCGGGTAGATAATTGCGCAAGTGATGGCTCCGAATGCCATCTAGTTTTCTGATACTGATTTACCTGATGAAGGGTGTAGCCACTCAAAGTCTTTGAATATAATAATTGAGTCTGGAAATATGGTCATTCCCCTAGTCTTGATTGATAATGGGTCCGCATTAAACATATGCCCATTAAGAACCGCCACTAAGATCAGGGTCGATCCATGCATTCTGAGGCCCACCAGAACTAGGACAAGAGGGTTTGACACTTTTCAGTGAATAATACACTCCCTGAGTGAACCTCAGCTGACATACCACTCAAGATGTTTGGATCCTCTCCACCCTCTCAAAACATTGGACCCATATGTCCACATCAAAGACGGGACGACCAGACTGAATCACTGGTACGCTCAAATCCTCCTCATCCTCATATGGCCTCCAAATCACCTACCACCAAGCAAACGAGCCGACCCCTCAACAAAGATTCAGACCCTAAAAGACTGAAATGAGACAAAAAAAACACATGCATGATGATCTATACCTGCCCCGCGTACATATCCTCAAACAGGCCTCGCGCAGTTTGAAGATCCGAAGACCAGCGGCGACCCCTCAACGCCTCCCTCCATACGTGCATCCGCGAGAATGTGAATGTCACCTCCAATGAAACTCCTGGACAAAGAAAAATAAAATGATCATACGCCCAAAACTAAAAAAATGCCCCCAACATCATTTATGCACTTCAACTAAGACCAAACTAAACAAAAAAAATGAAGAATGCCCCCATCATTTACGCACTTCAACTAAGACAAAACAAAACTAAAAAAAGTTCCCCCCATCATTCATTAACTTTAACCTAAACTAAACCAAAAACTGCTCCGAAAACACCCCAGATCAAAATAAATAAATGAGATCGAACTAAACTTAAAGAAATATTAAATAAATAAACATCACATTCAAAACAAGTCAAATAAGCAACCAAATAAACCAAATGAAATTAAAAAAACAACATAATTTCTTCATAAATAAATAAAATAATTACAAAATACACCGAGGGCATACCCTCTGAATATACAACTTAAAATAAAAAACTTAAAATCCGCACGTTCAGGCAATGCCCGAATCCGAATTTATTCGAGAAACCAAAAATCCCATCTTCCCCTCTTCCCTATGCATGGCAGCAATTCGAATTCTACGTTGCATTCCCAATCCCATCCATTCTCGACAATTCATGCAATAAACACAACTCTTCAGGTTCAACACCCCGGGATATAAAAAGGAAAGGAAGAAAAGACATTAATGAACAAGAAACTGCCCAAAACTAAAAACAAATACACCAAAACTTTTATTCCCAAACTTGGAATAAATTCAAAACAACAAGAACCCAAAACATTTAGCTCACATATTTATAAACTATACCTCCTGGATTACCAAATGACAAGTGTCATACCTTTAAACCCTTCCAATCTAATTAAATCTAAACCAAACACATACCCCTTTGGAAGACCATAATCCATGACAAACCCGAATGAACCAATAATCACACAATACTTACCCCTTCAAGGAAACGCCAAATCCCAAAGCCAAGTAAACAAGCCAATAGGATTTAAACATTTAACACCCATCCAAAACTTTTGAAAACTCACACCTTTTAACAAGTGTCACCTCAAATCAAACAAAAGACTAGAACAAAATACTTTAGACTTCACTCTAAAAAAAATGAGACCCTAAATTGTTTTGGACCCCGCCAAGAAAAATGCCCCAACCAAACCCATCGAAACCAAGTAAACAAACAAACCCCATAAAAACAAACTTCAAGATAAACTAAATCCTACAATAAGTTAAACAAATCAAATAACACCAACTAATCCATTAATGAGCTTAAACAAATAAACAAGCACGAAAAAAAAAAATTCCCCTTTATTTGTAATTTAAAATTTTACAAGTATCACCGGAGGCATAGCTCCTGAATTTACAATCCAAAACGAAAATATAAAACTTTAACCTACAACCCAAAATGAAGACTGGGTTAAAAAATGAGACGAAGCGAGGAGTAGATTCTACTCGGAACGTCCAATCAGAGACTTCAAGGAGAATTGGTTGGGAAACACATCCCTCCACTTTTTACTCCTCTTTCGCTATCTCCACCTCCTCCACCGCCGCCTCCTCAATGCTGCCTTTACCGTTCTCTAAAAAGGACCGATGCGAAGACTAGCGTTCCCATTCTCAATACTGCCCACTCCCAAAATAACGCCATCAACGAGCATCTCCTTACGACGAAGATCAAATGAAATAATGAATATAGGAAGAAATGACATCCCAATCAGACGATTAGATTGCCCGATATCGCTAAAACACGAATTTCAGAATACAAAATATCATGAAAAAGGTCAAAACTCAAGACTAAACCAGAGAATGAAACACAAATGAAAGTTCCCTCGCTTATATAGAGTACAGACACAATCACGTGCCAAAGCATAGGCGTTTAATTCGATCACGCGCCACACACACTATGCACAATCCAAAACACGCGCTATTACCCAAGCGCTCAATGAAACCATCGCCCGCGCCAACAACACGATGCTCCAATCACGTGCACTCCATGAACGATGCAAATTTATCAAACGACACACTGTCGCTAAGCAACCTGAAAGGTCACCCGTACACTGACTTGGTGACGACTCGATCACTTGCTATGGTATAGCACATAATATAACCACACACACTCAAAAATGCATAAATGGCCCCTCAAACCTGAGATCGCACGCCCAAAAATAGGCATGCAATCGTATTGAGCGACCTAAAATAGGCGTGCAATATCCAACTTTGGACGAAATTTACACCCTCAGACCTTTTTAAAATAGGCACGCAATACCCGACTTTGGACGAAATTTACACCCTCACACCTTTTTACCACATCGCAGCCAAAATTCTTCTGTCCCATCGTGTAGCCTCACAGGCTGTTCTGACAGAAAAGGAAGACCTACTCATCCATCCCATTGCATACCCTTGAATGAGAGGAAAGCATCGACAACACCCATCCCCATCGCGATACCATGTACACATGCGATGCCACCTCAATATCCAGCCCCATCACAATAAATTAACCATACCCTCATGGCCCATCGTGAAAGGCCAAAAGCAAATCTCCCAAAAATGCTAGCACACTGCCCAAAAAACTAAGCTAATCATGATGAAACCACAACATGATTCTTTCATAACCTAAAATCTGCCACAGAAAGAAGCACGATATGTCCCATCATGCAAATATCTCACCAGCGTCCCATCGCTGACTACATTCACTCGACATCCCATCGCGAACATCACTACCTGAAAAAGAAAAAAAAAAGAGTTCAGACAGCACATGCCACATTGTATGACAAAAAGAGGGAAGGATTGATCATTTCCCATCGCTAAAGCAAAAGGCTCTCTCTCTCCCGAATTGATCTCCACATCCCACCAAGACTCACCCAGCACGCAGCCAAAGAAGGGGAGAACCCCAGGTCCCATTATGACATCATTCCCCTCTGATGTTTTATCTCACTGGCGACCGCCAACCCCTACCATAGCGGACCCGAAGAGAAGAAAGTTCCAAAGTCCCATCGCGGTATCACCCCCTACAACCCACCAGTCCCACCACCATACCGTACAAGCTGCATGCCATCTAGGTAACTATCACCCCTAGGTAAGTACTACCCACTTTCTTTTTGTTTTACTCGATATTCCTCATAAATATATAGTTAGCTATGATTAAGTCAATTGTTTTCAAAACCCGTCTCTCTTGACTCACGAATCACTGTAGTCCTCCCAAAAGAGACAATCATTAGTACTTGCCAAGAAGGTAAGATGGAGTATCCGACATGCCATGTGTCGTCTTGACAACCATAATAACGGTCAGGTCCACGAATCTTGTATCGATGGATCTGCTCAGCGACGTCTCGGAAGCCACATTTTTTGCTATTTTACCATCGAATTGATTTTAAGTTAAAATCCCTAAAATTTCAAATTTTCAAATCTCCTAAAATTTCAAAATTCCCATACTAAAAAAAAAACTAAAAAAAAGAAGAAAAGAAGAACAAAGCAACAAGATAAATAGACCCGACTCACCTTTCTTTAAATGATAAAATAAAAAATTGATTAAGCGCCCCATCACCTGCGTATAATAAATTACACTTAAACCTAACCTTTAACTCTTAAGACCCTTGAGCTCGCAATCAAGCGCATATCCCACTGCACAGAATTGGATCAAGTGCACACGCCACTGCACAGAATCGGTTGTTCAGACACATTCAGACTAGAATTCCCAACCAAGACCGTCTAAACTCGCAATCAAGTGCATACGCCACTGCACATAATTGTTTGATCAGATGCATTACCATCAGAATTCCCAACTTAGAGGCCAACTCCAGATGATTCAAACACAGGCGCCACTGCGTAGAATTCAATTGAGCACACCTCACAAGACCCATACCTCAATTACCAGCCCAAACCGGCCATTCCCTTGGGAAACTGAATATTGAGTATATTTAATCTAAGAACTTATAAACACACTTTGGAAAAGGAATGTCTGACGCGCATTATTGTGAGCAATGACGTGCCCAGTTTGACATGACTTGTAAAAGCCTTCGATATTACATGATACTTCATTTTATTATTATCAATCCCTAGACCTTGTTTTGGACATTTGATTGACGCCCTAATACCTTGATTACATAAAATCCCTATGTTAGCTCGCGCCATGCGACGGGATGCGTCATGCACCCACAGACCCGGAATGTGCCCTTCTACAGCTACCATTTGCCCTTCAAATAC
Source organism: Chloranthus sessilifolius (assembly GCA_021018995.1). Taxonomy (NCBI): domain Eukaryota; kingdom Viridiplantae; phylum Streptophyta; class Magnoliopsida; order Chloranthales; family Chloranthaceae; genus Chloranthus; species Chloranthus sessilifolius. Next base: position 51,271,855 of record CM037596.1, read on the forward strand.
TCCATTTTAGCTTGTGCTGATAGATAAGAAGGCCAAGCCTATCATATCAGCATCCCCAATTCATATTTGTGATTCCCCAAGAGAAATGAGAAGACACCTCAAATGAGGGGTGCCTACTTCTTCAACGTGTTCTTACTTTGCAAGAGCACGCCGAAGAGGGGCATCTGTAGACTCTCATTTTGCCCTCTCAGAATATACAAATTTGTTTGGTCAACCTCATAACTCATATATGGGACCATATGCTGAAACAATAGTATATGGTTGGACATAGGCTGAAATAATAGTTTTGTGGCTCAGGCCCCATACCCCCGATGTGCTATCCTTACTGAAGTGCTATCAAAAACCTCAACAAAGAAGAAGAATCCAACTTAACCCATGCCATTTAGACTGCTCTTTAGGCTATAGTCTATCCACTTAAATGGTCATAGACTATCTAATAGAGTTTGTTAAATCTCATTGATGAAATAAAAAAAGCTAATCTAATCTAAAGGAGTGGATTGATCTTAAGGCGATAATCTGTCCACTTAAATGGTCACAGACTATCCAATTGATTTCCTACAATCAATGAATTAAATCAGGCCATGAATACCATTATAGACACTATGTTTGCCAGGTTGCAAGCACCCCAGATCTGCTACAGATCTGGTAGGCTTTCATAGGAGTAAACAGACTTTGAAAACTAGGTTGAAACCACAAGGTATCTTAGGCAAAATGAGGATTTAGATTTTGCTGATCATTCTATGAAAGGTCTATAATGACTCAGCTCACAAGTCTACAATCACTACAAAGAAGCCGGATCTAACATCTGATAGTGGTCAAGTAAAACAGAGGGGAGCCTGTTCCTGCAACAACCTCTCACTAGGCTACAAGCTTAAGTGCAGAGGAGAAGAATCCTTCTCAGATTTGTGATCAAGACCTTCCCTAGGGCTATAGTCTGTCTACTCAAATGGTCACAAGCTATCTACAGAGGCTGCCTTACTCATAAATGATGAGATGGAACATGTAAACTGCTGCTGCCACCATGGTCCCAGGGCTACAAGCTCAAGTTTCCATGGGCCTTTCAATAAACTCAAATCCTAAATGCATGCTATAGCCTGAACAAAACGACGGGTAAATAGGAAAATAATAGATTAAATAAATATTTAAAGTATAAATTCCATTAATCTAAATTACCAACAATGCAATTTCTCCAGGCAGCAGCCTTGTGCACAACAGCTCTTCACAAAATCCCAATGTTTAAATGACTCATTACAAAACTAAATGAAACAACACCTAATTGCTTACCAAAGATTTAGCCAGCAAGTGCTGGGCTAAGAGAGAAGAAAAAAAATGAAAAAAGAAGTGATCAAACCCTAACCCTAACCCTAATCTACTTGAGCTCTAGTTGATAGAGGTTGAAGGAGAGATTGATAAATTCTAAGTTACAAACACAACTTATATACTCAGTCCTAATGCCTTGGCTCAGACTTGGGGAAATCCCCAAAAGGTCCTTGAGTTAAGATTGAGAAGTGGAGGGCCCAAGCTTCGCGAGGCTGCCTTCTACATATTACTTCTGTCGTGCAAATGATTTGTGCTCTTTAGTTACTTCACGCAAATTGCAGAGTCCTCGTGAGGTAAGAATTATCTTGGAAGATTTGTTCACTCACGCAGGTGGACTTTGGAAGATCACGCAGCTGATCTGGCTTTTAATGCACTCGTATGGAAGAGTTTGCAGCACTTGGCTTGCTCGCATAGTAGAGCTTTAGAATCTCCTGTCGTGAGGTACTCACACAGATGGACTTTTTCATCTCGCTCAACAAAAGAGTTGAGCCTTTAGGCGCACGAGAGAACTTCTGAACGTCCCTCTCCTCCAAAGCCAAGTGAGAACTTCGCGAGGTTGTGGCTGCTGTTCAAACAAATTGGTGTCGCGAGGTAGTGTGGGCGGCTACTTTAAAGCTTGATCATCAGGAGAGCTTTGCGAGCTGTATTCCTAGAGGCTTAGTGCATGACTACTTCGCGAGTTCTAGTGTGCTGCATGTCTTAGCTGCGTGAGGGAGACTTTGCTAGTGAATTTAACAGCACGAGGCAGTACATCAACTGTGCGAGATAAGTCATTTGTTCCTTTGCTGCTATGCACATGCTTCTGTTGCAGCTTCCTCCACTCTCATCTATACTTTGTTCATCTGTTGAACTTTATTGGTCCATTATGACATGCAAAAGAGTCACCATGGTGTGTACCACTATGGTGCTTCATTACTCTCTGGCTCAGCTGCCATCTTTTTCTTGAATTCTCTCTCTTCTTGGCACCAAATGCATGGACTTTGTGTTAAGCTGCAGAAGTTATTACTAATCTACAAAATAGGCTAAGCAAGAGTTATTAGTCGACTTCAAGGTCCAGCAAATGCTAAGTTAAGACGTGAAAAGTTGTACTTTTCAATGAATAACACACTCCCTGAGCGAGCCCCAGCTGACATACCACTCGAGATGTGTGGATGCTCTCCACCCTCTCAAAATAATGGACCCATATGTCCACATCAAAGAAGGACCAGCCAGACTGATTCACTGGCACGTTCGAATCCTCCTCATCCTCATACGACCCCCAAATCACCTACAACCAAGAAAACAAGCTGACCCCTCAACAAAGACTCAAATCCTAAAAGACCGAAATGAGAAAAAAAAAAACACAGGCATTATGATCTATACCTTCCCCGCGTGCATATCCTCAAAGAGGCCTCGCGCAATCTGAAGATTCGAAGACCAGCGGCGACCCCTTAACGTCTCCCTCCATACGTGCATCCGCGAGAAGGTAAATGTCACCAACAATAGAACTCCAGGACGAAGAAAAGTGAAATGATCATATGCCCAAAACTGAAAAAATGCCCCCCAACATCATTTATGCACTTCAACTAAGACCAAACTAAATAATAAAAAATGATGAAATGGCCACATCATTTACACACTTCAACTAAGACAAAACTAAACTAAAAAAAGTGTCCCCCATCATTCATTCACTTGAACCTAAACTAAACCAAAAATTGCTCTCAGAACACCCCAGATCAAAATAAATAAATGAGATCGAACCAAACTCAAAGAAATATTAAATAAATAAACATCACATTCAAAACAAGTCAAATAAGCCAAAATTGAAATTGTCACAAATGAAATAAAAAAAAACATAATTTCTTCATAAATAAATAAATTAATTATAAAATACACCGAGGGCATACCCTTTGAATATACAACTTAAAATAAGAAACTTAAAATCCGCACGTTTAGGCAATGCTCGAATCCGAATTTATTCGAGAAACCAAAAATCCCATCTTCCCCTCTTCCCTTAGCATGGCAGCAATTCTACTGCTATCTTGCATTCCTAATCTCTTCCATTCTCAACAATTCACGCAATAAACACAACTATTTGGGTTCAACACCCGGGACATGAAAAGGAAAGGAAGAAAAGACATTAATGAACAAGAAACTGCCTAAAACAGAAAAAAAATGCCCAAAAAATTTTAATCCCAAACTTGGAATAAAATTCAAAACAACAAGAACCCAAAAATTTTAGCTCACACATTTATAAACTATACCTCCTGAAATACCAAATGACAAGTGTCACACCTTTAAACCCTTCCAATCTAATTAAATCTAAACCAACCACATACCCCTTTGAAAGACCACAATCCATGACAAACCCAGACGAACCAATAATCACACAACACTTACCCGTTTAAGGAAACACAAATCCCAAAACAAAGTAAACAAGCCAATAGGATTTAAACATTTAACACCCATCCAAAACTTTTGAAAACTCACACCTTTTAACATGTGTCACCTCAAATCAAACAAAAGACTAGAACGAAATACCTCAGACTTCACTCTAAAAAGAATGAGACCTAAATTGTTTAGGACCCCGCCAAGAAAAATGCCCCAACCAAACCCATCGAAACCAAGTAAACCCTCTAAACAAACCCCATAAAAACAAACTTCAAGCTAAACTAAATCCTAAAATAAGTCAAACAAATGAAATAACACCAACTAATCCATTAATTAGCTTCAAGAATAAACAAGCACGACAAAACCAAACAATAAATGCCCCTTTATTTATAATTTAAAATTTTACAAGTATCACCGGTGACATACCTCCTGAATTTACAATCCAAAATGAAAATCTAAAACTTTAACCTACAACCTAAAACGAAGACTAGGTTCGAAACTGAGACAAAGCGAGGAGCAGATTACGCTCGAAATGTCCAATCAGAGACTTCAAGGAGAATTAGTTGGGAAACAAATCCCTCCACTTTTTACTCCTCTTCTGCTATCTTTAACTCCTCCACCGCCGCCTCCGCAACGCTGCCTTCACCGCTCCCTAAAAAGGACTGATGTGATTGCCCGATAACACTCTCATTCCCAATATTGCCCACTCCTAGAATAACGTCATCCACGAGCATCTCCTCAGGATGAAGATCACATGAAATAATTAATATAGGAAGAAACGACATCCCAATCGGACGGTTAGATAGCCCGATATTGCTAAAACATGAGACTAAACTAGAGAATGAAATACAAATGAAAGCACCCTCGCTTATATAGAGTACGGACTCAATCACGTGCCAGAGCATAGGCGCTTATTTCAATCACGCGTTACACACACTGCGCACAACTCAAAACACGTGCTATAACCTAAGCGCTCAATGAAACCATCGCTCACGCCAACAGCGTGAAGCTCCGATAGCGTGCACTCCTTGAACCGCACAAATTTATCAAATGACACACTGCCATTGTCCAAACTGAAAGGTCACCCGCACATTGACTTGGTGATGTCTCGATCATGAGCCATGGTTATAGCACACAATATAATCACACGCACACTCAGAAGCGTGTAAACGACCCCTCAAACCTGAGATCGCATGCTCGAAAATAGGTACGCAATCGTACTGAGCAACCTAAAATAGGCGTGCAATACCCGACTTTGGACGAAATTTACACCCTCACACCTTTTTATCACATCACGGCCAAAATTCTTCTATCCCATCATGTAGCCTCACAGGCTGTTTTGGAAGAAAAGGAAGACCTACTCATCCATCCCATCGCATACCCTTACATGAGAAGGAAGCATCGACAACACCCATCCCCATCATGATAACGTGTACGCATGCGATGTCACCTCAATATTCAGCCCCATTGTAATAAATTAACCATACCCTTATGGCCCATCGCGAAAAGCCAAAAGCGAATCTCTCGAAAATGCTAACACATCGCCCAAAAAACTAAGCCAACCACAACACAACTATAACGTGATTCTTTCATAACCTAAGATCTGCCAAAGAAAGAAACAAGATACGTCCCATCGCATAAATATCTCACCAGCGTCCCATCGCTAACTGCATTCACTCGACATCCCATCGTGAACTTCACTACCTGAAAGAGGAAAAAAAAGAGTTCAGACAGCACATTCCATGCCGTATGATGAAAAGAGGGAAGGATTGATCATCTCCCATCGCTAAAGCAAACGGCTCTCTATCTCTCTCCTGAATTGATCCCCACGACCCACCAGGACTCACCCAGCACGCAGCCAAAGAAAGGGAGAACCCTCAAGTCCCATCGTGACATCATTCCCCCAAGACGTTTTTTCACACCGGCGACCGCCAACCCCTGCCAGAGCGAACCCGATGAGAAGAAAGCTCCAAAGTCCCATCGTGGTATCACCCCCAACAACTGACCAATCCCACCACCATATCCGGGTAAGTATCACCCCCAGATAAGTACTACCTACTTTCTTTTTATTTTACTCGATATTTCTCATAAATTTATAGTTAGCTATGATTAAGTCAAATATTTTCAAAACCCGTCTCTCTCAACTCACGAATCACTGTAGTCCTCCCATAAGAGACAATCATCAGTACTTGCTGAGAAGGCTAGACGGAGTATCCGGCTTGCCAAGTGTCGTCTTGGTAACCACAATAATGGTCAGGTCCAGCAATCCCGTATCAATGGATCTGCTCAGCGACGTCTCGATGTCACATTTTCTGCCATTTTACTACCGAATTGATCTTAAGTTAAAATCCCTAAAATTTCAAAATTTTCAAATCTCCCAAAATTTCAAAATCCCCTTATTAAAAAAAACAAAAAAAAGAAGAAAAGAAGAACACAGCAACAAGATAAATGGACCCAACTTAACTTTCTTTACATGATAAAAAAATTTGATCAAGCGCCCCATCACCCGCGCATAATAAATTACACTTAAACCTGACCTTTAACTCCTAAGACCCCTGAAGTCGTAATGAAGCGCATATCACACTGCACATAATTGGATCAAGCGCACACGCCACTATGCAGAATTGTTTGTTCAGACATATTAGGACTAGAATTCCCAACCAAGACCATCTAAACTCGCAATCAATCGCATACGCCACTGCATAGAATCGTTTGTTCAGAGCATTAACACAGGAATTCCCAACTTAGAGGCCGAATCTAGATGAATCAAACCCACGCGCTACTACGCATAATCCAATTGAGCACACCTCACAAGACCCATACCTCAATTACCAGCCCAAACCGGCCATTCCCCTGGGAAACTGAATATTGAGTATATTTAATCTAAGAACTTACAAACGCCAATTGGAAAAGGAACGATTGACGCGCATTAGTGAGAGCAATGACGCGCCCGATCTGGCATGACTTGCAAAAGCTTTCATTATTACATGATACTTCATTTTATTATTATCGATCCCTGGACCTTGTTTTGTGTATTTAATTAATGCCTCGGTACCTCGTTTGCATTAAATCCGTCTGTTAGCCTGTGCCATGCGACGAGATGCTCCATGCACCCACAAACCCAGAATGTATCCTTCGACAGTTACCATTTGCCCTTCAAATGCTCTACTTTAGCTTGCGCTGATAGATAAGAAAGCCAAGGCTGTTATATCAACTGACACCTTGAATGAGGGGTGTCTACTTCTTTGACACGTTCTTACTTCGCAAGAGCGCACAGAAGAGGGGCATCTGTAGACACTCCCATTTTGCCCTCTTGGAATATATAAATTTGTTCGGTCAACTTTTGACCTCATAGCCCTGATATGGGACCATATGCTAAAATAATAGTATATGGCTGGACACAGGCTGAAATAATAGTTCTATGGCTCAGGCCCCATAACCTCGATGTGTGAACCATGCACTAAAACAATAGTACATGGTTGAACACATGCTGAAACAATAGCTATGTGGCTGAGATCCTGACGTAGGGAGATTATATACTGAAACAATAGTGTATAGTTAGAATGCAAACTAAAACATTAGTCCAACATTTCAGACCCCTTTGCCCTAATATGGGACCATGTATTGAAACAATAGTATATGACTGGACATAGGCTAAAACAATAGTGTTGTGGCTCAGGCCCCATACCCCCGACGGGACCATGGATTGAAACAATAGTACATGGTTGAACACAGGCTAAAATAATAGCTCTGTGGCTCAAATCCGAACGTAGGGAGACTATATACTGAAATAATAGTATATAGTCAGAAGGCAAACTGAAAAAATAGTCTGGCATTTCAAGCCCGACCTAGACTCGGATAGCCTCGAATGAAGCGCCTACAGCCATGCTCGTAACTCGATTGCACGCCAAATCACAAGCATGCAATCAGTCCCTTCTCAGACCTGACTTTCTTTCCTCATACCATCTCGAGACTCTATCACGCGTCTATCATAAGACATGCGATTGGATTGAGCACCCCACCACTGGTGCGCAATTGGCCTACGCCCGACCTAGTCATACAGTCCTTAACCCCTAAGTTTCCTCGATTAAATGCTTTGAGAGTGGCACTTAATTAGATTACGCACCAAAAAATGGGCGCGTAATTAGTTCTAACGCAATTAGAACTAGGAAACTCGCTGAGCAAGTCAGCCGGTCGCTCATTGAGTCGGTGACTAACTCAAAGCGATTAAGCACCGGGAGACCGATGCACAGTTTGATTAAATGCCTTAAATAGGGCGTTTAATTAGAGAAAAACCTATAAAATATTTTTTTCTTAATTCGCCCAAGAGGCTGGACAATTTTTTTTTTCTAGAGAATGGATTTTTTTGGGATTTCGAAACTAGAGAACTCCGAGGACAAACCCATAGAGCAACCTAGTCATGATTTGGAGATTCAAACTCCGAACCTCCGATGATTTCTCTCCACAGTCTCAATCCTAGGTAAAAATCTTAGTTTTAGACTTAGGATCTTTCTCTTTATTTTAATTATTAGTTTTAATTTTCAGTTCAAGACCGTAGTCACCTTTTTTTTTAGACCGTGAATTTTATATTTGGTTCTAGTTCTTCAAATTTAGAACCAGTCCTTAATCCGACAGTCTAATTCACCGACCCTAAGTTCTAATTCTGTTATAAAATCTTAATTTCCAGTCCTATCATTAATTTTTTGTTTTAATCCTGGGATTCTAGAATCAGTCCTTAATCATACGGTCTGATTTTCTAATTTCAGTCCCGAAATCAGTCCTAAAATTTTAAATTATGATTTTAATTCCCTATTTTAATATTTTCAAAAATATGAAATATTAATTTTATTTTCTATAATTTTAGTTTCTCAATTTAATCCATAATTATTATTCCGAAATTGAATCTGAAAAATCCAAAAATACTTTTTTTATCGTCATAAATCTAATTTATCCTTAATCTCAGTCACCCGATTTGCCCAAGGGAGCTTACGGAGGGTACTCAGGAACGAGGCCAAGCCTCCTTAGCATAGCGGGCCCAAAACCCCTTTTTTGAAAGAATTTTAGAATTAATTAATTGCTTTTCTTATCCTTTTAGTATAATTAACTAGTAGATTTATTTTATTTCAGCATAATTAATTAATTAAGTTAATTAGATTCTTGTATGATTGATTAATCTCTTTAAATCAGATTTTAATTGGTTAATTTCTTACTTTAATTAGAATTTTAGTCTGATTAATTCATTGCCTAAATTAGAATTCTAGTAAAATCAGTCTTCTATTTCAATTAGAATTCTGGTAAGAGTGTTATACTTGATTTAATTAGAATACAACTAGCATACTTGCTCAAGTTTGAATTTCAGTATAAGTAGCATGCTCGATTTACTTAGAGTTTCACCATAACTACTACATGTGCACTCCTAGTACAATTAGGAAACCTGATCACAACTAGACTTCTAATGGGATTAGGAGACTAAAATTAATCAAACTTCAAATGGGATTACGACTCTTAATTAATTAAACTTTCAATAAGGGTAGGAATAGTAAAAATTAACTAGATTCTTAATAGGATTAGAATAAACCCACATAACTAAACTCACGATAGAATTGGGAAATCTAAACTGATTAGAACAATAATAATCACAATAATGGAAATAAAAGGAAAATTAAACTATCTAAATTATAAGAAAAGACATAGCTGCTGACGTTCGCAGGTGGACGATTCAGTATAGAAGTAGCCCACACCCGCTCTAAAGCGTGATCATTGACGTGTTGCAGTGTCATTAAATATTTGCAGCTGGCAATCGAAATAAACTAGGACCCTTCCTAGAAAACTCATTTATTTCTAACATTCCAAACCCCACATCGCTAGAGTCCACTTGGACAGAATTGGAGCCACTGATTCAACGGGGACCGACAGGAACCCAAAAAAAGCGCGCACCAACATCCGCCGCAAGCCTGAGGGAACTCGCATCTTTGATTTTTCTACTTCTTTTTTCTCTTCTCATTCAAACCCACATTTATTGCCAATATTTTGGGGCATTAATTTCCCAACCATAAATCATAAATAAACATGATTTAAACACAAGATCTCACCTTATAATCTTACGGAAATTTTACACATCGATGACCTAAACCCTCAATCTCTTGTTTCTCTTTTCCCTTGAATGAAAAGGTTTTGAAAACCCATCCTCTTGCGATCAAATCATGAAGCACGTGAAGATCAATCTCCCCTCTAGCACACTCATAAAATCCTAACTCCTCACGCTCTACGAAGACTCACAACGGATTCTTTATGAAAGGGGTTTCGTAGCAAGGTTCCTCACATTCCTCAAATCGATGCTTCTCATCACACGATCACGTGCATGGCCTTGTGCGGAAGATCGATCAAGACATCATGCTTTCGACGACAACGATCTACCCGAGCACATGAGGTTTCCTTCTTCCCATTCTCTCCTTCAAACGGGTTGCAAGGGAATGGCCCGCTGTTGATCACTGAATTATGCCACTTTCCACCTCCTAAGCTAGCATTTAATAGACCTTTTAGCCATTTAATAATTGCTTGTTAAGTGAGTTTTTACAGCTAACAATAAAATGCAGCTTAGTGCAACAATCCACATAATGGATGCTAAGAAGAGAGAATTGGAAATTAAGTCGTGAAGCTGATGGAATTATAGAGAGTGCACCATGGTGATCCCCACCATGTGAGCCATTTAGCATGCCCGAGACCCCTAGAAGTCTAGTTGTGAGAAGGAAAGTGGACCCAAGCTTGGGTGGATTGCAGTTGCAGCAGACTATATAGAACAATTGAGAAGCAACTAGCTGCAGCTCTTCTACATCTCAAGTAGTCCTATACACATTAGACCTTCGGTAAAGAAAGCTCGAGTAGCTCTTTGTCTTCACAATCAACCTCTCGAGCAGCTCAAGTAGACTGCACAATCAGAACTCTAAGCTCGAGCAGCTCCGTGCTTTCAAGAATAACCCATCGAGTAGACCAGCATCTTCACTATTTCAATCACATGCAGCTCGAGCACTTTATAGTAGCAGCATTTACCACTCGAGTAGCCCACACTCTCTTACAACAACTCCACACTCGAGCACATCATGTGTGCAACAAACCAGCACTCGAGCAGCTGAGTAGCAGCCTCAAAAGCACACTCGAGCAGTTCATAGAACTGTTGGATTGAACCTGTCGAGTAGCTATTGCATTAAAGCTGTCGGGCAACTTTAAAATCAATCCTATCGAGCTACAAGTGCTGAAGTACCAAGTTGTCAAGTAGTTGAACCCAGCCTGTCGAGTGTTTGTATTAATTACCTTGCAATTATTAAGGGGTCAAAATCAGCAAATTGAAAGGCAAAATCATAGAGAAATGGAATCAAGGTAAGTAATCAGTCCTACAAGATCCAGGGCTGTTGTAGCAAGTTTTAAAAGGTAAGTAAGGGTATGTCCACAGGGAAATGTGATTTAACTATAGTAAATCTCCAGATCTAGAGTAGGTCTAGCACTCTATCCTAATTTAAACTAAACTAAAGCAAGAAAGAGGAGAGGTTTTGGGTTTTTGTCACTTTTACTATAGACTACAAAAGATAAATGCTATTGATCCAAATCTAATCAAACACAGGGATAAGGAGAGATATAGAAGAGATGAAAATTCAAAAGGTGGAGAACAACAGCTAGGGATATTGGTCTCTCACTGAAAATCAAAGGAATCAAAGGCAATGTAGAGAACTGATTTGCAATAATCCTCTTTTCTGTCTACAAGCTACCCAGGTTCCCCCAAATCCACCAATGGATCAAAGCAATCCTGAGGTTAGGATCTGCCCTTCTACTGGTTACAGTCCTAAGGTTAGGATCTGCCATTCTACTGGATACAGTTCATCCCCGAGATTACTCCAACCTATTAATCTACCCAGGTTCTCCCGACAGAGGTGAGGTATAAGAATCCAATCTCCACCAATGGATCAAAGCAATCCTGAGGTTAGAATCTACCCTTCTACTGGATACAACCCTAAGGTTATGATCTGCCCTTCTACTAGATATAGTTCATCCCCGAGATTACTCCAATCTATTGATCATGATTGGAACAGGTAAATCATTACATATGCTGCAGATGCTAGGCTACCAGCTCCCCATTTCTGGCTGACATCAGCAGGAGATCCAATCTAAGGAAATTAAATATGAAGAAGTGAAATATAGATTAGAATCACCTTTAGAACCCATAATTATATTACAAACTTACAATACTATTGTGCCCAGATCTGTAATCTGTATAATATACAGTCTCTTACAAGCTTCTAAATATCTTAAATTATAGCTCAAAACCTCTCCCTAACTATTGAAAGGAGTTTAGCCACTCATGATTGGCTAAAGAGAGAGTGGGAGAAGGAGGAAGAAGGAGGGAGAATTTGGAGAGAAAAAATAGATCTCGCACTAAGCTCTGGTTCTCTCAATTTCTGGATCATCTTTAATGTAATTTCTTCAAGCTTTTACACTCTCCTCCTCTGTCCTCAGATCCATTTCAGCCAATCAGAGCTCAAGAGAATAATTATATTATTCTGGGCTACTGATGTGGCCGATTTCTCTTCTAGAAGATCCCTTCTCATTGGTTCACAATTGGAGAGTACACGTGATGTCGTTAGGGTTTCCCTTTGTGCCCAATTGAATTCCAGAAATACCCCCAGGGGTTGCTGAAGTGCTTTAGAACTCGTGCACAAGATTCTGGAATTGGCAGTTGCTGAAGGAAGAGCACTGAGAAGTTGCCAGCTCGAGTGTTGAGAGGTTTAGGGATCCTCTCGATAGGTTCTGAATTCATGTTGTGTTCACATCGATAGGTTGCAGTGGATGTCGAGAGCTTCTGTCTGCTTCTCGACAGGATTAGAGTAGCTCTCGATAGGTTTGGACACATCCGATAGGTTAATGAAGATCCTGTCGACAGCTTGAGAGAACATCTCGAGAGGTTGATTTGAACTTGTCGATAGGATTGAGGGCTCGTCGACAGGATTGGAAGCCCATTTCTTCGTTCTGCCTAGTTCTCCATTCATCCTCTCGACAGGTTATATTAATCTTGTCCACTAATTATACAACTCAACATTGAGCTCTTGATAGGTTTGGATCAATCCTTGCAAAGATAAGTATGGCTTCAGGTGAGTTGCCGCCTAGTTGTCTTGGATTGCTCGACAGGTTCAACTTCAACTTCTCGATAGGTAACTGGATCCTCTCGACTTCCCCTACATCTTGAGGTATCCTCTTGACAGGATCCACAGCTGCATCTCCAACCACTCGATCGGTAATTAGATCCTCACGAGAGCTTCCTAGCACCTCTTGACCTCTTTATAGTTTCTCTTCAAAACCTCTCGACATGCTATAATTAGCCTTAATAACTTCTCGACAGGTGTTGGGGAGCTCTCAATAACTTCAAGGAACCTCTCAACAACTTATTTTCAGTGCTTCCCTAACAGGTACACATCTTGGGTGTGTTGTTATTCCTTTGTTTAACACTCAGCAACCCCTTAGTAGTTTCAATATTTATTCCTTGCAGCTGGACTTGGTCTCAGGCATTTCCTGTTGGGTAGCACAGTGCTTCTTGGGCTCTTTTAAGTGAATATCTGCATTAAGCTGCAATTTATTGCTTATCTATAAAACACACTTAAAACACCTTATTAGTCAGCTCAAAGGCCCACCAAAGGTCATGTTAGGAGGTGAAAAATGATATTTTTCACTGCTTAAGACACCCCCAAACCTATGCTTTTCTAGTCCCTGAGCAAAGGAGAAAAAAAAATAATTATTGAAAAAAAAAATACCACTTTTGTAGGGAACACAGATGCATTTAGCATATGCATTAAGCCGTTTAAACCCCTAGGTGATCCCTAGTGGCGGAGTGAAGTCTCTTGAGGGTTTACAGTGAAGTTACCCACAAACTTCTCCAATGATTTAGTTAATATTAGTGCAGCATGTTAAAACAAAATTCAAACAATATAAAAATTCATTCCACACCTTGTCAATTTAGTTTTAAAGGGTTCTCAGTAAAAACATGATAGTTTAAAATGAAAATCCTACTATAATTCTTTCACAATTAATCAGCTCATGTCAAGGTATTTTGTATGAAAATTAATGCAAAGCTGACCCTCAAATTGAGAATCCTATTCTGATAATGCCCCCATCAATCCTAATTTTAGACCCAAAGCTTACTAGGGATGTCACTCTTAATAAAAATAGAAGGGTGTATCTATTCACACAACTTGAGCAGTTACAACCCTCAAATAGGATTGCAAGCATGAGCAAAGGCATTGCTCAAATTCCTAAAATTTTCTAACACTTTTCACCATAGATTAAACAAATTCTCATCTCCACATGATAGATTAATCAATTTTAGATCAGTAAGGACTATTTATTAGGTTGTAATGTGGCTTATGGGTGAAGTTTACAAAGAATAAAAGGGTGGAATAGGATTCAAGTTTGAGAAGTCAGTAAGGTAAGGAGGTGATTTGCCACTCAACCTTTTTCATTTCAGCACAGTCTTCATCTTCTTTGAATTTTCAGATTTGAAGTGATCAATTTCCAATTCTCATTTCAATGTATCCAATGAAGTGACTTCTCTCTTATTTTTTTGTTTTGCTTTTCGGTTTTTCTCTTTTTGTATGCTTTTCTCATCATTTTTATTTCTATATATATATATATTTTATATGGGCTAGAATGCGACAAATGTACAACTGACACACAGCTGTCATCAAATGTGTTTTCTTCTTCTTCCACCAAATGTTGAACCAGCTCCACCTTCTTCAACTTCTTCTCCTTTACCTTTTGAAATCTCAGAGTGAGGGTCAGGCTGAATAAGGTCACTGAGGTTTGGGTTCAAGTACTCTAATTTTTGTCAATGAAAGCTTGGATTTTTAAGGCTCAAATGGTATGTATCAAGGGCAGTTCAAAGGATAAGGAAATTTTAAGTTCAAACTGTCCAAGGGATGACCTTAATTCATGTCCTCAATGTCATGAGTGTTGTCAAGCTGTTTCAACTTGGAATTGCCTAACTTCTAGTGAGCAGAGGAAGATCCAATCACTCCTTAAGGCAGAAGAGATTGCCAGACACTCTTCAAAGAAAAAAATTTCAGGCCCAAATCTCACTGGGTATGGTCTTTCATCATATTTCTGGGGTATATCCTCACAATTTCCTCTCTTCTTAAGTTCACTAAGCACTAATTTTATAAAAAATTCCTTATATTTGCTTCATGAAAATGTTAGAACTATAGCATGTGTCAGTTTTTAAAAGTTTTTTAATTTCCTCTATATATAAAATATCTGGTGGGAAATTATTTTATTTTTTTAATTTATGTTAAAACCTTGCTACACTGGCATTAACTATCCATTGCAAACCTTGCCACACCCCCAAACCTATGAGGAGCAGTGTCCTCACTACTTGGAAGGTAAAGAAATGTGCAGCAGGGGATATAGACAAAAGCAGACAAAAAATAAAGGAAGAAAATGAACACAAACAATTAAAACAAGCACACTAGCGATGAGCAGAAGTAAAATAGACAGAACGTAACAAAAGAGGAAATTTCATTAATGCAGCAAATTTTTCTTTTTTTTCTTTTTTTTTACATGGTACGGGAAAAAAAAAAAAACATCCTAACTACTGCCGTCCTCAAGTGGCGCAGTCTTGATGTTGGGGCTTTGGCCTTTTGCTGGAGTGGCAGCATGGGGAAGAGTAGGGGGTGGATGGAGTGAACGGGAAGAAGATGCAAAAGGTGCTATCTTCTGCCTCTTTTTCTTTCTCCAGTCCTTTTTCTTTTCCTCCTTGGCCAAAATCCTTTGTACTTCCTCATACTCATCCCATAGGAATTGTAGTGGGTCAGGTTCCTTTGGTGGTGGTGGGTCCTCCCAAATTGGGTGAAATTTTATTGGTAGATCAGTGGGTTTGTCATCCGCCATAGTTGTGGGAGGGGTGAATTGATGAGCGAATGCAATAGAGGGGAAAGGGCCTTGTATTTAAAATGCATGGGTGGTGGAATATGTATCATCACATTAAATTTTTTGCCTTTTTCCCAGGTTAATTGACATAATGATATTAAAGAAAGTTATTTGGCAATAAATACATTAGCTGGGATAAACATAAGATGTTGTGCGATTTATTATGGTGGGACTAATGCCAAGGTGTATGGGGTAGCAACCAGTGAAGTAGAGGAAGAACAAAGGGAATGGAAAAATCACTACAGAAAGTATAAAGCGCAAAGAGTTGTCTTTAGGTTTTAGAAACAATGAAAATCGATTCTCGACAGGATTGGGTAAAAGTGTCGACAGGTTGATACAACCTATCAAAGAGTGAAAGACAGCTGAACCTCACGAGAAGTTCACTCAATCTTGTCGACGGGTTTATGATTTCAGAACAACTCACTTCGACAAGTTCACAGAACCTCTTGACAAGTACATTGAATTCAATTATTAATCCTCTCGACAAGTACTCGACGCCAAACTCAATCTTGTCGAGAAGTTCACAAAACCCCTCGACAAGTACATTGATCCTGTCGACTATTCAATGAAAGACCTTCAGATCCTATCGAGATGTTCGTGGAACCTATCGACAATCATAATTCCATGTTCATAACCTATCGACAATTAACTCAAACCTCGCGACAAGTTATATCTCCATTCAAACTGTTTTGTATCAGTTCCCCCATCCACTCTACACATCATTTTATCAAATCCCAACTCAACTCAAACAGTCCCTACTTCTAGCCAGTTTATGGGGGACTCCTAATTAGTACATGCACATATTAGGCTATACTTACAATGCCGAATAGTGATAAACAAAAAACACAAAAACAAAAATAGCACTATGATACATAATATACATTGTTGAAAATCAGACATGATTTGGGGGTTCTTGAAAGTAAATGGCCGGCATAGGCTCCACTATATGTTCCACACAGACCTTGAGCCTTTGACCATTAACTTTCATGGTCCTCCCATCTTTGGGATTCATGATATCAACTACTCCAGATGGAGATACGTGCTAAACTCTGTAGGGTCCCTCCCATCTAGATTTCTACTTACCTGGGAAAAATCTTAATTTAGAATTGAACAACCAATCTATAGGCAAAGGTGCCAAATGGGCATGTGAAAGTTAATTTTTCTTAGTCATGTAGACAAATAGGGATTTGGTTATACCCCGAATATCCATCAAGAAAATAATAAAAAGACTTTCTTGCTAACTTATCCAAGATTTAGTCAATGAAGGGCAAAGGGAAATGGTCTTTTCTAGTTTTCAAATTGAGCTTTCGATAGTCTATACACACCCTCCAACCTGTGGTTTCCCTAGTTGGAACAAGCTGACCATCATCAATTTTAATCACAGTAATTCTAGATTTCTTAGGTGCCACCTATTCAGAATCTGAAATTGGGTAGATGACTCCAGCATCTAGCAATTTGAACACTTCTTTCATCACCACTTCTTGCATGTGGGGATTCAATTTTCTCTGTATTTCTCTAGAGGGTTTGGAACCTCTTCCAGGTAAATTTTATGCATGCACATAGCAGTGCTGATGCCCCCAAGGTCAACAATGGTCCAGCCAATTGCTCTCTTATGTTTCTTTAAAATACACAACAATTCTTCCTCTTGCTCATCAGTGAGAGATGAAGAAATAATCACTGAAAATTTCTTATTTGCCCCCAAGAAAGCATACTTCAATGTCTTAGGTAGTTGTTTCAACTCCACCTCTGGTGGGCATACAAATGAAGGCAACAAAGGTGCCTTTGATGGTGGTGGAAGAGGCATCACAGTGAATTTCTAAGGAAGATATCTTATTGTTGGCCGCACATAAGAAGTTAAGGCTTTCACCTCTTGAACCATGGGTGTGGGGGCCTTTTCTTCCACAATCTCACTCCCCACATTCTCAAAAAAATCATCAAGATCATCACAAAAATCATTACAAAGCAGCAACTTGAGAAAAGTCTCTTCCACAAGCTCATCCAAAATATCAACTGAAAAATAATCCTCATCATTCAATTGAGGCAAATTTGCTGCATTGTAAATATTTAATTTAACCTTCATGTTGCCAAAAGATACCTCCATTACTCCTGATCTACACTGAATATAAGCATTGGCAGTGGCCAAGAAAGGTTTGCCCAAAATCACAGGAACAAAGGTGGTGCACTTGTTTGGCTCCATGTCAAGAAATAAAAAATCTGTTAGATAGAAAAGTTTGTCAACTCCAACTAATACATCCTCTATCATGCCCACAGGCTTCCTTTCCAATCTGTCTGTTAGTTGTAGCACCACATGTATAGGCTTCAATTCTCTCAGGCCTAACTTCTCATAAATAGAATATGGAAGTAGTTTATACTAGCTCTCAAATCTAATAAGGCCTTCTCAATAATATGATCCCTAATGATGCAGGGGATTGTGGGAACTCCAGAGTCTTGAAGCTTGGTTGGAGTTCCAATAGACAGCATTTGGTTCACTTTCTCAGCACAAAAGACCTTTCTTGGATAAGTGTATCCTAAACTGTCTTTTGTGAGTGCACAATTCTTTCAAAAATTTTGCATAGGCTGAAACTTGCATGATAGCATCAAGTAAAGGCAAGTTGATCTTTACTTGTTTAAAAGTTTCCATCATCTTCTCAACCTTAGCATTCTCCTGGTCAAAAGGAGAAGCTGCTTTTAATGCATTAGGAAATGGCAAATGGGGGACTGTCCTCCCATTTGTAGCCTTAGCAAGTTCATCAGAACTTTCTTTATTTTTATTTTCAATTTTTTGTTGGGGGACATCACCCCCCTTAATTTTTATATGCTGCTCCTGCTGCATATTTTCATGGGTTGTTTCTTCATTTTCTGCACTTTATTCATCAGGCACATTACCAACTTGGTTATCCACCAACCTCCCACTCCTCAAGGTGGTGACAGATTTTGCTTCTTTATGAGAAGAAATCTCACCAACCATGTACTGCCCCTTTAGATTATTCATGGGCTGACTGGGCAGTCTTCCCTCCTCCCTCCTAGTCAAAGAATTAGATAGCTAATCAAAGTGGTCCTCTATCTTCTTAATGCTTTGACTGTGGGAGTTAACAGTTTGAGATAGAGAGTCCAAATTCTACAGTGAAGCTAGAACTTGCTCTTCAAATGTAAGGGACCTAGAGGGTGCTGGGGAAAGTGCACTATGAAGCACAAACTGAACCACTGGCTGAGCCATAAGCTGTTGGTATTGGGGCATTGGAAAATAACTCTGCTAGTATGGTTGGGCATGGACTTTTGTGGCTGCTGCTGGTTTTGAAAGTTATCTTGTCTTCACCTCAAGTTGGGGTGGTTTCTCTAATGTTAACCGGCAGTAGGTTGTTGTCCATAGGACTGAGCAACATTCACTTGTTCCATCACAAAGTTTGAAAATTGGGTAGCTAAAGGACATTCCTCAAGGGAGTGAGTGGGGGACTGGCATATGACACATGCCTCCTCCACTTTGGCAGCCATTGGAGTTTTTCATTACTCCCATGAGTTTATCAAATTTTTGGGTCAAGCAGTCCACTTTGCTCTCTAAATCATTATGTCCACTCACCATATACATCTTTCCTCTGGAAGTATTTTCTCTCACCAATCTAGGGGGCTCAAAATCTCTTCCCCAGGTTTCCCTTTGCATGGAGTTTTGACTAATGATATCAAAAAACCCCCAAGGCTCATCACCAGTCTTGTGGAGGAATGTACCACCACAAGAACCATCAACCATAAGAATCAATTCTTATATAAAAACTTTGGACAAGTTGTCATTTAGGAATCTGATGATGGGGACATTACTTCAAGAATTCTTTAAATCTCTCTCAGGCTTGGTGAAAGTCTTCAGTTAGGGCTTGAGCAAATAAAATAATGCTCTTCCTCAGCTTGCTTGTTTTGGACATGGGGAAAAACTTGGCCAAAAATTGATATTGAAGATCATTCCAGGATTGAATATTGTTGTTTAGGAGCATTGACAATCAAGTCCTAGCTCTATCCTTTAGTGAAAAAGGAAAGAGTTTCAACCTGCTTGCTTCCTCTCCTAAACCTGCAATATTAAATGTAGTGCATAGTCCTAAAAATTCATCAATGTGTTTATAGGGGTCCTCTTTGCCCAGGGCATGAAATGAAGGTAACATTTGTATGATAGAGGACTTGATCTCATAATTTCCTTGAACAGCAGGAAATTGAATGCAGAAAGGAGAATTGTAAACCCCTAGTGTATTGAATTCCTTTAAAGTACTAGGTTGTTCACCCATTTCAGAACTATTACAAGCAACCTTAGGTGTGTGAAAGGGATGCTTGGGTCTAAGAAGTTTTTCAACCTCAAGGTCCAAAGGTGCAATCTCAGGCTAAAGAGATCTCCTCCCAAGCATACACACAACAACAACCAAGTACAACTCAGATAATTATAGCAGAAAGATCAATAAAACAATCACAAAACAAACAACTAATGCTATAGATCTACAAAACTACAAATCTAGAAATATAAACAAAGTTAGGGGGTGCAAAGTTAAGCAAAGATTGCTCCTCCAACTGGTATAAAGGTCCTCTTAGCACCACAGATCCAGATCTGAAACAAAAATTAAACTACAAAGATATTGCAGAAGCAATTAGTCAAACGCTTAACAAGCAATTAAAACTAAATATCTAAAAATGAGAAAAACTTAGATCTACCAAGTTAAAAACACAGATCCCCGGCAGCGGCACCAAAAACTTGTTGGTATTGATTACCTTGCAATTATTAAGGGGTCAAAATCAGCAAATTGAAAGACAAAATCACAGAGAAATGGAATCAAGGTAAGCAATCATTCCTGCAAGATCTAGGGCTGTTGTAGCAAGATTTTAAAATGTTTGTAAGGGTATGTCCACAGGGAAATGTGATTTAACTATAGTAAATCTCCAAATCTAGAGTAGATTTGACACTTTAGCCTAATTTAAACTAAATTAAAGCAGGAAAGAGGAGAGGTTTTAGGTTTTTGTCACTTTTACTACAGACTATAAAAGATAAATGCTACTGATCTAGGTCTAATCAAACACAGAGATAAGGGGAGATAAAGAAGAGATGAAAATTCAAAAGGTGGAGAACAATAGCTAGGGATATTGGTCTCTCACTGAAAACCAAAGGAATCATAGGCAATGCAGAGAACTGATTTGCAATAATCCTCTTTTCTGGCAATAAGCTACCCAGGTTCTCCCAAATCCATCAATGGATCAAAGCAATCTGCCCTTCTACTGGATACAGTCCTAAGGTTATGATCTGCCCTTCTACTGGATGCAGTTCATCCTCGAGATTACTCAAACCTATTGATCTACCTAGGTTCTCCCGGCAGGGGTGAGGTATAAGAATCCAATCTCCAGCAATGGATCAAAGCAATCCTGAGGTTAGGATCTGCCCTTTTACTAGATACAGCCCTAAGGTCATGATCAGCCCTTCTGGTGGATACAGTTCATTCCCGAGATTGCTCCAATCTATTAATTTTGATTGGAGCGGGTAAACCATTGCAAATGTTGCAGATGCCAGGCTACCAGCTCCCCATTTCTGACTGGCATCCGCGGGAGTATCCAATCTAGGGAAATCAAATATGAAGAAGTAAAATACATATTAGAATCACCTTTAAAGCCCATAATTATATTACAAACTTACAATACTATTGTGCCCAGATCTATAATCAGTGTAATATACTGTCTCTTACAAGCCTCTGAATCTCTCAATTTACAGCTCAAGACCTCTCCCTAACTACTAAAAAGAGTTTAGCCACTCATGATTGGCTAAAGAGAGAATGAGAGAAGAGGAAGGAGGGAGAATTTGGAGGAAAAAAATGGATCACTCACTAAACTCTAGTTCTCTCAAATTCTGGATCGTCTTTAACATAATTTCTTTAAGCTTTTATACTCTCCTTTGTCCTCAGACCCGTTTCATCCAATCAGACCTCAAGAGAATAATTCTGTTATCCTTGGTTACTGAGTGGCCGATTTCTCTTCTAGAGGCTCCCTTCTCATTGGTTCACAATCGGAGAGTACACGTGCTGCCGTTAGGGTTTCCCTTTGTGCTTAGTTGAATACCAAAAATACCTTCAAGGGTGGCTAAAGTGCTTTGGAACTTGTGCACAAGATTCTTGAATTGGCAGTTGCTAAAGATAGAACACTGAGAAGTTGCCAGCTCGAGTGTCGAGAGGTTTAGGGATCCTCTCGATAGGTTCTGAATTCGCGTTGTGTTCACATCAACAGGTTGCAGTGGATGTCGACAGCGTCTGTCTACTTCTTGATAGGATTGGAGTAGCTCTTGATAGGTTTGGACACATGTAATAGGTTAATGAAGATCCTGTCGACAGCTTGGGAGAACATCTCGAGAGGTTGATTTAAACTTTTCAATGGGATTGAGGGCTCGTTGACAGGATTGAAAGCTCATTTCTTCATTCTGCCCAGTTCTCCATTCAGCCTCTCGACATGTTATATTAATCCTGTCGACTGATTATACAACTCAACACTAAGTTCTCGACAGGATTGAATCAATCCTCGTGAGGATAAGTATGGCTTCAAGTGAGTTGTCGATAGGTTGCCTTAGACTGCTTGACAGGTTCAACTTCAACTTCTTGATAGGTAACTAGATCCTTTCGATTTCCCCTACATCTTCAGGTATCCTCTCGATAGTATCCATAGTTGCATCTCCAACCTCTCGATCGGTAATTAGGTCCTCATGAGTGCTTACTAGCACCTCTCCACCTCTTTATAATTTCTCTTCAAACCTCTCGACATGCTATAATTAGCCTTCAGAACTTCTCGACAGGTGCTGGGGAGCTCTCGACAGCTTCAAGGAAACTCTCGACAGCTTATTTTCAGTGCTTCCCCAGCTGGCACACATCTTGAGTATGTTGTGCTTTCTTTGTTCAACACTCAACAACCCCTTAGTAGGTTCAATCTTTATTCATTCCAGCTGGACTTGGTCTCAGGCATTTCCTATTGGGTAGCACAGTGCTTCTTGGGCTCTTTTAAGTGAATATTTGCACTAACCTGTAATTTATTGCTTATATACAAAACAAACTTAAAACACCTTATTAGTCAGCTCAAGGGTCCATTAAAGGTTAGGTTAGGAGGTGGAAAATGGTATTTTTCACTTCTTAAGATCAAGCTAAAATCCATCCTCACTAGTTGTAGAATTGAAGCAAAGAACTTGTCGAGTTGTTTATGTTGTAGTAAAGGCACACTCAAGCTGCATCCAAACCTGTTAAGGCCTTTAAATGCAACCTCACAAGCTACACTTGTTGAAGCACCAACCTCACGAGCTGAATACTAAATTATTACAAGCTGTCGAGTAGTTCTGAAACCATCCTCACGAGCTGTATGCTTGAAGAAAGCAACTTGTCGAGCTACAGTTTGAAGCAAACCAACCTGTCAGTTGCTGCCTAAACCACTCAAGTAGTTCCCTAAACCATTTCACCTTGTCAAGCTGCACTCTGAAGCTGTCGAGTAGGTCTAAAGGGAAGCTGTCAAGCCGCAGCCTAAAGACGCTCATTCTGTCAAGCTGTATTGCTGAAGCCACTCATCCTATCGAGCCGCAATGCCTGAAGCTATCCGTCCTCATGAGCTACATACCTAAAGTAACCCAACTGCTTGGGAACCACTCGAGATTTATATTCTGAAGTCTCATCCACACGAGGCATGAATTCCAACCATCCTATTCAAACTTTAGAGATATTTTTAAGATTCCACGACACCTAGGGCACACATCCCAATGTGCTGAGCTATTCCTCACATCTCGAGTCAACACTAGGTCAAAAATAAGCCACGTCAGTAGGGCATAACTAACTTGATTCTCTCTCTTTCTGATTGGCCAAAGCATTTCATTGCATTATGGATTAAATAATTTCATTTGGGCTGTTTTATAAAAGGCAGCCAGGATACTTAGAACCTGTTCCCATTTTAGGTTTAGGGTTTTCTTTCTTTTTCACTTTCTTCTTTCCTTAGCTCAGCAGTAATGTTGGGTTAAATCTTTGTAGTTGCTAGGTCTATTTTGAGCTATAATTAGTTTTTTAATAACATTGTGAGCAGTCTTGGAATCTTGCAAAGATTGCATCCTTGAGGGCAGGTCATTATAAGTTCTTTTCATGTAATGCAAAGCTATTTTTAATGCTTCTTTCAATCAATATTCATCTTATATTTTTCATTTAGATTTTTATGGGTTGTTTGCACCTATGGATGGATGAGCCTGTAGCCTTCCAAACATAGTGGCTGTAATGGGTTTATTGTTCTAGTTTTAACCCCATGACTGGATCACATCTCTGGGATATTATGTGACTATTCAAGTAGACAAAATATAGCCTAAGGATGAGTCTAGATCACAGGGCTAAGCTGGATTCTTTTTCTTTGCAGTTGTCCATATAACCAGGTGAGAGATTGTTACAGATCCAGCTCCTCCTCTGTTTTACAATACTATTTTAAGTGAATAGATCTGGGGTCTTGTAGAGATTGCAGACTTGAGAGCTAGGTCATTGCAAGTTTGTTTGTAGCAATGACTAGCTGATTCTAATGACCCATTCAATCTGTGAGTTCCAGTGGGCTCCACTAGATCTTCATGTACTGAATGCTCCTATGCATGCATGAGCTTATAGCCTTACAAACATAATGTCTGCAATGGTTTTCCTTTGATTGGATGAAATCACTGGGATCTTCTGTGACCATTTTAGTAGACAGAATATAGCCCTAAGATCAATTTATGCCTCTGGATTAGGATAGATTCTTCTACCTTACACTTGTGCTTGAAGCCAAGTGAAGGACAGCTGCAGACCTAGCTCTTGATCTGATTTGTAGTGAGGATTAGCCCATAGCTGTCTACTTCTCCATATTTTTCATTTTATTTTACCAAACTACCTTCGCTCTTTTTTACCCCCTTTCTTTGGGTCTAGTGTTTATTTCTATTTTTAGTTTAGTTTGTGACACTCAAAAATACCCTCTCTTTACTTTGCTTTCTAGTTTAGGTTTAGAGTTGCCAGATTTGTAGCCAACCTAGAGGTTTACTATAATTTTTTAGATCATCACTCCTTGTGGGACAAGCTCTTTCTTCTCTAAAAGTTGCTATAACAGCCCTGGATCTTGCAGGATCGTGTCTTTGTTTTGGTTTTGTATTCTAATCCCATATTGTTATTCCCCTTTGTTTTAGTCTTTGCCATTCTTTATTTCTGATCATCATGTTTATAATAAAAAGAATACAACCAAAAGAAATCCAACAAGTTTTTGGCGCCATTTTCGGGGAGTTTTGATCTAAGTAGTAAATCTGATTTTTTATTTAGATTTGTTGTAGTTCTAGTGTTTGAATAAATTACAGCAGTAGTTTTTGTTTGATTTTTACATTTTTTTTCTTTATTTTCCGTTTTAGGTCAGTTTGTGTGTTGGTTCTTTATTTCAGACTCTTGCTGCTATTTTACTAAGAATAGTAGAGAGAATAAATCAAGAGTGGGGAATTGGAGTGGGTCAGCACAGAAAGTCTGAAATAAACACAATCCTGCAAGATACAGGGTCCATTGTAGCAAGTTTTGATAAGTAAGAGTTTGTTTCACAGAGAAATTAATCTAGAACCCAAAATGGGCTATAATAGTAGGCCTCCAGATCTGGCAACAGATCTGACAATCCTAAAGAAAGGGTGTTGGGTGTCATGACTACACTAAATTAATCTTAAAAATAGAAAAATAAAATATAGCCCTATCATAAAGAAAGGGTTAAGAGATAGATGGTGGTAGTGTGTGCCAAAATAAAATACAAAATTATGAGAAGTAAGCACGTTAAGCTAGAGTTAAATTAGTGATGTAACTTAGATTTAGTCTGTCTCTGCAGTGTTCCTTGTTGAGACGCTATTAAAAGCCTTAACAAGGTAAAAATATTCGGTTTAACCCATGCCATTTGGGGTGCAATTAGGGCTATACTTTGTCCATTCTAATGGTCATAGGGTATCCGATAGAGTCTGTCAAATCTCGTTGGTTAAAACAGACAATGCCAATCTAACCTAGAGGAGTGGACTGATCATTCTCCCACCCACTGGGCCAGATCAAGCGATGAGTACTATTGCATCACTATGTAATGCCAGTGCTCACTAGTGCCCACAAAAAGGACCATGTAACAGGTTGAGTAAGGCTTTAGATTCAGCTGGTCATTGCTACAAACAGCCTATAATGACTCAGCCTCAAGCTGTAATTACTATAAGGAGATCAGACCTAACATCTAATGTCAGCTAGGTAAAACAGAGGGGAGCCAGGTCTTGTACAAACCTCCTACAAGGCTCTAAAAGCTCAAGTGCAGGGGAGAAGAATCTTTCTCAAACATGTGAATGGACTAAACCTTAGGGTTATACTCTATCCACTTGAATGCTCACAGGGTATCCCATTGGTCTGTGTTAAGACCTGAAAAGTACCACTTTTCACCCCTTAACTTAATCTCTGTTAGGCCCTTAATCATTTAATAAATGTGCCTTATGTCTATTCTGTAGGTAATAAGCAGCAGCTGCAAGTAAACCCTTGACCATGCCAAGAAGCTCACTGTTGCCCCAGAACTACCTCAGCAGAAGGAAGGATGGACCCAAACAGAGAGTTGGCTGAAGCATAGGCACATCAAAGCATAAATAAACCAAGAAGGATGCCTTCGCACAGTTGTCGCGGGCTCCTGGAGGAAGCGCAACAATTAGCCGTGCAGTCCACGCACTGCTCCAGCGTGATTTGATGACAGAAAAAAATACAAATCAGTCTTCACGCAGCTCTCGCGAAGCTCAGCCATAAGTGAGTGAAGCATTCGCGCAGTCTCGTGTAGCTCAAAAGAGGAGTCATTAAGCGTCGCGCGATTCATTCAGAAATGAGAGCTCCTGGTATTCCTACGCGCAGTGGCCGCGAGATACAAACCTTCAGGGAAACGGTCGCGCGACTCAGAAACTCAGGAACACTGCTTCTTTGCGAAGATCTATCGCGAGATTCACCAAGGGACGAACTGCGCGAGCAATCCCCATGCCATTCAAAGCTGAAAATTCAATCTCGCGACAGCCATTAGTACCCCGCGATGATCAAAATGTCAATCCTGCGACTGCATAAACTTCAAGTAAATCCAACCCCGCGATGTCAATTCTACCATGCGGAAGGATCTGAAATCTTTTCTACCCAGCGAGGATCGGGTTCTAAACTTCTCCCCACTTCTGTAAGGGCAATCTAGGGACTTCCAGTAATTAGGGCACGCACTCTAATGCTCCAATCTCCGTGCACACGCCCCGAGGCATCCAAGGGATAAGAATGGGCTACAATTGCATTAACGAAATTAGGGTTTTCCTAACCCTAATTGTGAGAGAACTGACTGCTATATAAGCCTTAGCCTAGCTTAGGTTTAAGAGATCTCTTTTGGGACTTAACTTCTGTGCTTCTTCTCTAAAAAATCAACTATAGAATTATAGTAGGCTAAGGTTAGGGTTTAGGAGTTTTCTTTTTCTTTTTTCTTTCTCTCCATAGTCCAGCACTTGCTGGCTATACCTTTTGTATGATTATTTGGTATAGACTTTAATAGAGTTTTTGTAATTGGATCTACTGCATGTATGGGATGGTGTTTTTGTTGTGAGTTGTTCTGTAGTAGGCTGCTGCCTTGAGATCCTCCATTGCTAAGTTGTATTGTAAGCAATGGAAGATTGTTTTTAAGGTTTCATTTAGATTCAAGTGACCTGTGTGTCCAGGGTAGGCACATTGTAGGCCTTCCCCCACCACAGGATCCATTAAATTTGAATCCCCATGGGAGCTTGAGCTGGTAGCCTTGCGAACATGGTGGCGGCAGCAATGATCTTATTCTGTCTTAGACCTCTGTGAGGAGGATAGCCTCTGTGGATAGTCTGTGACCATTCAAGTCGACAGGTTATAGTCCTAGGGTGAAGCCAATCCATGGACCTAAGGCAGATTCTTCTTCTTTGTGCTTTTGCTTGTAGCCTTGTGAGAGATTGTCCAGAGACAGACTCCCCTATGTTTGTATAGATCCATCATCAGATTGCAGATTTGATTTGGCTGTAGAGATTGTAGGCTTGTGATTGGATCACTGCAGTCTTACTATGGCAGTGAACAGCCATGCTTGAAAGCTAGTACTCAAACTCTTGCTGGTCTTGTGTGTCCAGGCTTGTGCACTTTGTAGGCCTAACCTCACACACAGAACTTTAAAGGATGAGGTTCCTATGGATTCTTGAGCTTGTAGCTTGGATGAAGTAGTGCCCACAATGGTAAGCTTGTTCTGACCCATCTCTGGATTGTGGTTCCCCTATTGGGTAGTCTGTGACCATTCAAGTGGATAGGTTATAGCCATAAGGGATTGGATCATGGCACAGGGGTGAGTTGGATTATTTCTCCTCTTTGGTGATAATGTAGCCATTGAACAGGATTTCTATAGCAACAGGTCTGAGTCTGAGTTATAAGACCCATCAGATCTGTACCTAATAACATACTTCTCACCCTTTTATGTTTATTTTTTCACTCCACCACTCTTCTTAACCCTTTCTATAATCTAAATAGTAAGCTGCCTTAAGATTTTGATTTTTGTGACCTTAAATCCCCTTCCATTTAGGATTGCCAGATCTGTAGTCAGATCTGGAGAGCCTACTAACGATAGCTCCCTTGGAGCTTTAGATCAACTTCCCTGTGGGATAAACTCTTACGTATCAAAACTTGCTACAACAGGCACTGTATCTTGCAGGACTGTGCATATTTTAGACTTGCTGCTCCATAATCCTCACTCTACCTTTCATTCATTTTTATTCACCCCATTCTTATCACTGTCTTCAATAAAGTCAGTAGCAAGCAACTCAAAATATACCAACAAGTTTTTGGCGCCGTTGTCGGGGATATTGATCTTTTAGTAGACTCAAGATTTTTAATTCTTTATTCTTTGGTAGCTGTACTTGTGAATAATTGATGCTGCTGAATTACATTTGGAATTTTTCTTGTAGATCTGAACCATAGCAGAGAAGGAGAGTAGAATTGCACTGGGAGTCTAGCTACCTCTGTTTGCACTTCTCCAACCCTCAAAACTCAGTCTATTTCCCCTCTGAAGATTCTATAGTAGTTGATTAGGATAGTTACAATTTTTGTTAAGTGCAATGTGCCTGCGAATAGTCTTCCCTACTGTTGGTGTGTGTGCATGTTAGGAAGGAGATCCCTCAGTCCTACATTAAAGCCTGCTAACCCTGAGATAGAAAGGGGTAGAAGACCGAGAAGGCATAGACACACCATAGTTGAGCCCCCTATTGAAATTGAGATAGCAGTTATGGGTGAAGAACAACCTAGAACATTGAAGGAATTGAATGCCCCAGATGATTACAACTCTCTATTCAACATTCAATTCCCAGATGTTCAAGGAAACTATGAAATCAAAACTTTCATCATCCAAATGCTTCCCTCTTTCCATGGGTTTAGCAAGGAAGACCCTTACAAGCACATTGACCAATTCTTGGCCCTGTGCACGACATTCTCCATTGCTGGTTTGGGACCAGAAGCCACTAGGTTAAGGCTCTTTCCTTTTTTCCTGAAGGACAGGGCCATGACCTGGTTATCCACTCTCCCAAACAACAGCATCACTTCTTGGAAAGACCTCCAGACAAGATTTCTGTCTAAATTTTTCCCAGAAACCAAAACCAGCTAATTGAGGAAAGGCATACTTTCTTTTGCTCAGTCCCCAACTGAAGATTTTAACCAATGCTGGGATAGATTTAAAGAGATGCTCAAACAATGTCTCCACCACAAGATCCCTGACTGACAGCTTGTCTAGAGCTTCTATAATGGGATTGATGAGAAAAGCAGAGACATGGTAGATGCCTCTTGTGGTGGAACGTACATGAATAAAATAGCCGATGAGGCATGGGACTTGTTCGAGGTCATAAGTGAAAATGCTTTCCGAAAGATGTCCTCATCTAGAACTGTTCAGGAGCCTGCTCCTAAGCTGGGGCTTGCTGAGACTTCTAAAGGAAAAATGTATGAAGTTAGGGGAAATGATGACCTAAGAATGCAGATGGCCAATCTTACTGAAAGATTTGATAAACTTTTGACTGTGGTGCAGCCCAGAATGGCTGCACAAGTGATGGAGGCATGTCTGATATGCCAATCTCCACAACACACAGTAGAAGAGTGTCCATCTGCGGGGCAATACCCTAAGTTTGTAATGGAACAGGTTGCTGCTGGCCAATCTTTTAGACAGCAACAATCTGGTGGCTACAATAAACAACCATATGGATACCAGCACCAAAATGCTAGTTACCAATGGAGT
Source organism: Chloranthus sessilifolius (assembly GCA_021018995.1). Lineage (NCBI taxonomy): Eukaryota > Viridiplantae > Streptophyta > Magnoliopsida > Chloranthales > Chloranthaceae > Chloranthus > Chloranthus sessilifolius. The sequence continues at coordinate 51,301,783 of CM037596.1, forward strand.
GACCACCCAAATTTGAGGTGGAGGCAAGACAATTATATGCAGCCACGACATATGTTGGCCTTACCTCAAAAGCCACAACAGCAATTTAACCAGGGTTATGCCCCAAGGTTGAATTTCCAGCAGCAACAACAGCCCCAGCAACAAAATCAATTGGTAGTTCTCCCACCTCAGCCCCAAAGTGCTTCTTTCAAGGACCAGGTTTTGGCCCAATTGCAAAGCCTTAGACCCTTGAATCAGACTGTGACTTCTCACAGTCAAAGCATTAAGAAAATAGAAGAGCAGCTTGGCCAAATAGCCAATGCTCTGGCTAAAAGAGAGGAGGGCAGGTTGTAAAGCCAGCCAGTAGCTAACCCTAAGGGCCAGTATTCCATCGGAGAAGGCTCCTCAAATTTTGAGGGGGCCAATGCCATAACTGCCCTAAGGTCTGATAGGCTGGTAGACAATGTTAAGACCTGAAAAGTACCACTTTTCATCCCTTAACTTAGCCTTTGATTAGACCCTTAGCCATCTAATAAATGCTTGTTAAGTGTTTTTCGTAGGTAATAAACAGTAGGGCAATAAGGCCATGAATCTTGCTAAGGTGCCTGTTTTGGCACCAGAACTCCCTCAGAAGAATGAACCATGAATCCAGACCATAGAAGAGCCTCACGCAACTGACAAAGCTCCAGAGGATTCAGAATAATACACTTTGCGCAGTCCTCACGAAGTCCCAAGACTTCACAAAAAAGTTCTTGCGCAGTAGAGTCACAGAAGAGCTTCAGAAGCCTTGAGTCACGCAGCTCTCATGAAGTTTAGAAGTTAAAGGTCACGCAGCTCCCATGCAATTCAAGAAGACCCCTCTCACCCTCTCGCGGTTCACTCAGAATAGCTGAGGAGAGAGAGCTTCAGAATCCTGCCTCGTGCAGCTGTCGCGCAGTAGCCGTGGGATGCAAATATCAAGAGAACCTATCGCGCAGTTCAGAAAAGCCTCAATGCCTCGTGAAGATCCTCGCAAAGATCCATTAAGAAGTTAACTTCTCGCACAGTTCTCGCACTGTTCAGAAAGAAAGCAGTCTCGCGAAAGCCAGAATTAGCCTCGCAAAGTGAAGTGGAAAGATCGCGCAGTTCTCGCGCTATTCACAATTATCAATCCAACTGCGCGAAGCCCAACCTAGCGAGAGCTTAACTGTCTACCTCACGACTACTCAAAGCATCAAGAAGCTGCAACCACGCGAAGACTAGAGCTACCACACAACAAGTCTGGGAATCGACTGCAACCTAGCAAAGTTCTGAACTCCAACTTCCATCATTTTGCAGGGGACTTTCTGGGGATTTCCAAGGATTAGGGCACGCGCTCCCATGCTCAAATCTCCGTGCACGCACCTCGAGGCATCTAATGATCATTATTCAGCCACGTGGCATCGTTAAAATTAGGGTTTCCTAACCCTATTGCGCCGCCACACCACTGCTATATAAACCAAAGCCTGTTTTAGGTTTAAAGGGGAGAGGAGGAAAGAAAAGAAAAGGAGACTTTGAGTTAGAATTTAGAAGAGGAACTCCTATCTCAGATTTTGTAATTTTCTTTTTCGTTCTTGTCCTTCCTGTAACTATAAGTAGTTTTCTTTTTCTTCTTTTTCTTCTCTCCATGGCTCAACACTTGCTGGCCATGCGTTTGTATGTCTATTGAGGTTAGATTAATGGAGTTTTTGTAATAGGATTTGTACTCTTATGGGATTTGTGTATTTGTGAGCTGTTCTGTGCAAGGCTGCTGCCTTGTGATCCGCCATTGCTTTGGCTGTGTTTCAAAGCAATGGAGGACTGATTCTAAGGATCCACTCAGATCCAAGTGACCTGTGTGTCTGGACTATCACGGTCCAATACAGCCTTAGCCCCACCATAGGACCCACTAGATCTGAAATTCTCATGGAAGCCTAAGCTGGTAGCCTTCTGACCATGATGGTAGCAGCAATTAACTTGTTTTGTCTTGGGCTCCGTGAGGAGGATAGCCTCTGGGATAGTCTGTGACCATTTAAGTGGACAGGCTATAGCCTTAGGGTGAATCCAATCCGCCGATCCAAGATGGATCCTTCTTCCCCGAGCCTGAGCTGTTAAGCCTGGTAGGAGATTGTGCAGAGGCAGACTCCCCATATATTTGTATAGACCCGCCATCAGATGTTAGATCTGATCTAGTTATGGAGATTTTAGGCTTGTGACTGGACCATTGCAGCCCCACTCAAGCAATGGACAGCTAGATCTATGGTGGTACTCAATCTCTTGCTGGTTTTATGTGTCTAGGCTATCATGGTCCTATACAGCCTTAGCCCCACACATAGGGCTTTAGAGGTTGAGGTTCCCTATGGATTCCCTGAGCTTGTAGCCTGGATGAAGTAGTGCCTACAATGATTAATTTGTTTTGACCCATCTCTGGACTGTGGTTCCCCTATGGGATAGTCTGTGACCATTTAAGTGGACAAGTTATAACCTTAAGGGATTGGATCAGGGATGAGTTGAATTCTCCCTCCTCTTTGGTGATAATGTAGCCATTAGATAGGATTTCCATAACATCATATCTGAATCTGAGTTACAAAACTCCTTTGATCTCGACTCAATAACCTACTTCTCACCCTTTTATATTTATTTTCCACAATCCATCCATCTTCTCAATCCTTTCTGTAGTTAACTCATTAGGCCATCTTAGAATACTTAGAATAAGTGCCCTTAAACTCCCCTCCTTTTAGGACTGCCAGATCTGTAGTCAGATTTGGAGGGACTACTAGAGATGGCTCCTTTGTAGCTGTAGATCACCTTTCCCTGTGGGACAAACTCTTACTTATCAAAACTTGCTACAAATGGACCCTGTATCTTGCAGGTCTAGGATTTCTCAGTTGTGCTGATTCCATCCCCTATTTTACTCTTTCTTTGATTTTAAATTGTTTTTACCACCAACAAATAAAACAAGCACACTGAGGCACCACAACAGACAACCAGGTGGGAAAGGAACAAGGAAAGGTCTACCCCATGGAAATGTCAAGTGAAAGTAATAAGGACTTTGTTAGGGCAGAGAGTCAAGAATTGCCTGCTACCTTTCAACAAGGGAAAAATAAAGAGGTTGTAGTTGTGCCTCAGTAGGAGATAAAAATAGATAAAAGAAAAAAACAAAAGTTCAGTCATAGGCTTGCAGCGGCGGAACCAGCAGTACCTTAGCTGCCATTTCCTCAAGTTTTGAGTGGCCCTACCCCTTTTGATAAGGGCAGGCTCAGATCGAGGAAATGATGAGACCTTTAAGCAAGCCAAAATAAATTTACCCCTGCTTGATGCAATCCGACAGGTCCCAGCCTATGTAAAGTTTCTAAAAAACCTTTGTACTCAGAAAAGGAAGGCCAGAGGCCATTTGTCCAAAAAGGTCTTTGCGACTGATACAGTTAATTCTGTATTAACCATGACAATGCCTGAGAAGTTGCAAGACCCTGGGATACCCACTATTCCCTGTATTATAGGAGACCACACGATTGGGAGGGCCCTTTTGGACCTTGGAGCCAGTGTTAACCTGCTGCCATACAGTGTGGATCAGTAGCTAGGTTTGGGGGAGCTCAAGCCCACCCCCATTGCTCTATTGATTGTTGATAGGTCTGAGAGGAAACCCATGGGAGTGGTTGAGGATGTCCTAGTGGGGGTAGACAAGTTCTTCTATCCTGCCGACTTCCTTATTTTGGACATGTGCTGTAACAAGAGTACATCCCCAATACCTGTTATTCTGGGCAGATCATTCTTGGCCACTGCCAATGCATGCATTCGATGCAGGTCTGGGATCATGGAGGTCACTTTCGGACATATGAAAGTTGAGCTTAATGTGTACAATAGTGCAAAGCACCCTCAGCTGGACAATGAGGAATGCTTTGTAGTGGATGTACTAGACAAAATTGTTGAAGAAGAACTGCCGACTCTGCTGGAGTGGAGCAACATTGTCACTGACTTAACTAAAGTTTGGAATATGGTGGAGGAAGGAAGCCTAGCTTTAATGCCAGAATACATATCCCTAGTAAGGTCTTCTGTGGCCTTAGTACAGCATTCCAATTGGAAACCTATATTGCTACCCCTTCCTCCAACCAACAATACACCAATCCTGCCATCCATTAAAAATCCCCTGATCTGGAGCTCAAGAAGCTTCCAAAGACATTAAAATATGCTTTCCTTGAGAATGACAAGAAACTTCCTATTATTATCTCCTCTTCTCTTACCAGTGAGCAAGAGGAAGAATTGCTAACAGTTTTGAGGAAGCACAAGAAAGCAATTGGCTGGACCATTGCTGATCTAGGAGGGATTGATGCAACAATCTGTATGCATAGGATTCATCTAGAGGAGGGCTCAACACCCTCTAGGGAAATGCAAAGGAAATTGAATCCTCACATGTAAGAAGTGGTTCTGAAAGAAATCATTAAGTTGCTGGATGCTGGGGTAATTTATCCCATCTCTGATTCTGAATGGGTGGCACCAATCCAGGTGGTACCCACGAAATCTGGCATAATAGTGATCACAACCGAGTCTGGAGAGTTGAGACCAGCCAGGGAGACCACTGGCTGGAGAGTTTGCATTGATTATCAAAAACTCAACTCCAAGCCCAGAAAAGACCACTTCCCTCTCCCCTTTATTGATCAAATTTTGGATAAGTTAGCTGGGAAAGCTTTTTACTGTTTTCTTGATGGGTACTCAGGGTACAACCAAATCCTTGTGCACCCTCTGGATCAAGAGAAAACTACTTTTACTTGTCCTTTTGGCACCTTTGCTTATAAAAGGATGCCTTTTGGACTGTGTAATGCCCCAGCCACCTTTCAGAGGTGTATGTATGCCATTTTTTCTGATATGATTGACAAATTCTTGGAAATTTTCATGGATGATTTTTTTGTTTATGGGGATAGCTTTGACCAATGTCTACAACACCTCCATCTGGTCTTACAAAGATGTGAAGAGACCAATTTGGTCTTAAGTTGGGAGAAGAGCCACTTCATGGTAACACAGGGAATTGTGTTGGACCATGTAGTCTCTAAAGATGGAATTGAGGTAGACAAGGCCAAAGTTGACCTCATTAAAAATTTGTCCCCTCCGAGAACAGTCAAGCAAATCAGATCCTTCCTTGGACATGCTGGATTCTACAGGAGGTTTATCAAAGACTTTAGCAAAATTGCTAAACCATTGTGCCACCTACTTTGCCAGGATGTGCCCTTTGACTTCTCTGCTGAATGTTTGAAGGCTTTTGAAACTCTAAAATCTTGCCTCACCTCTGCCCATGTACTCCAAACACTTGACTATACCTTGCCCTTTGAATTGATGTGTGATGCATTTGACTTCGCAATAGGTGCTGTCCTGGGCCAGAGAAAAGATAAGCTGGCTGTGGTCATTGCATATCTCAGCAAATCACTTGCTAAAGCTCAACTGAACTACACAACCACTAAGAAAGAGCTTCAGGCAGTGGTTTTTACTGTGGACAAGTTTAGACCTTACCTACTTGGGTCTAAAACTATTATTTTCACTGACCACTCAGCATTAAAGTACCTACTGTCCAAGAAGGATGCAAAGCCCAGATTGATTAGATGGATACTCCAGTTGCAGGAGTTTGACATTGAAATCAAGGACAAGAAGGGTGTAGAAAATGTGGTGGCTGACCACTTGTCTAGAATTATGTTGGAGAAAGGTGTTGATGACCTTGCTACAAATGATGTCTTCCCGGATGAGCAACTATTTGCCATCCAATCTTTTGTTCCTTGGTATGCACATATTGGCAATTATCTAGTCATAGACAAGATTCCTGCCCATTGGACAAAAATGGATAAAGACCTGTTCTTCTCCCAGGTCAAATTTTTTTTCTGGGAGGAACCTTGCTTGTATAAGCATTGTGTAGACCAAATCATTCAGAAATGTGTTCCCGAAAGTGATATCCCCAGTATTCTGGCCATGTGCCATGAAAATGCCTGTGGGGGTCACTTTAGTGGGAGAAAAATAGCTGACAATGTGTTGCAGTGTGGGTTCTATTGGCCTTCTCTTTTCAGAGATGTCAATATACACTGAAAGAATTGTGAAAGATGTCAGAAACTAGGAGGGCTGTCTAAACGAAATTCAATGCCTTTACAGCCCATCCTTGTTGTAGAACTCTTCGATGTGTGGAGTATTGATTTTATGGGCCCCTTTCCTTCGTCAAATGGTTTTCATTTCTTCTTAGTGGCAGTGGACTATGTTTCCAAATGGGTAGAAGCCATTGCTACAGGAACTAATGATAATCAGGTTGTCCTCAAGTTCATAAAGTAGAATATCTTCACCATATTTGTCACTCCTAGAGCCATTATCAGTGATGGGGGGAGCCATTTCTGCAACAGAAATTTTGAGAGTTTGCTTAAGATATATTTTGTCACCCATAGGATTGCTACTCCTTACCACCCACAAACTAGTGGGCAAGTTGAAATTTCAAATAGGGAGATCAAGCATATCCTTGAGAAGACTGTGAGGACTGATAGGAAGGATTGGGCTGACAAGCTTAATGATGCACTATGGGCTTATAGGACTACCTATAAGACTCCCATTGGTATGTCCCTATTCAGACTGGTCCATGGCAAGGCCTGTCATCTCCCTGTGGAGTTAGAACACAGGGCCTATTGGGCCATCAAACATTTAAATCTAGATCTAACTTTTGCTAGTCATCACAGGTTGCTGCAGCTGTCCGAATTTGAAGAGCTAAGGATGGATGCATATGCTAATGCTAGGATCTACAAGGAAAGGTCCAAAGCTTTCTTTGACAAAGGGCTATTGAGAAAGAGTTTCAGAGCTGGTGATAAGGTTTGGCTGTTTAACTCCAAACTTAAATTTTTTCCTGGCAAATTGAAATCCAGATGGGAAGGTCCCTACATTGTTATGCATGTCTTCCCCTATGGTGCTATGGAAATCAAGGATCCCAAGTCTGGGAGAACCTTGAAGGTGAATGGTCAGAGGCTTAAGCCTTATTTTGAAAAACCTGCTAAACTCATGGACACCATTCACTTTCAAGGGGATCCTTCTTCAAACTGATCCATAGGTGTGTCATTATTGTATCATATGTACTTAGTTTTTGGTTGATTTATCTTGCGCTCTTTTATTTATATTCTCTAGGATTTGTTAGTGGTCCTATCTGAATCTGGAAACTTTTGATGTTTGGTTTGATTCTTACTGCTTTGCAATTGATAGCTTTTGTTGAATGCCAAATGTCGGAGGTCGATTTTTGTTGTCCTTGATTTTATGATTGAGCTTACATGTGTCTAGAGGAAGCCATAGGTGAGAGTCATGCCTAGGATCCAACCATAACAAACATGCAAAAGGGGAGAACAGAGAGCACGTGATCTTTGTTTTATACCTTACTATTGTTGGGTCTAATTTGAAGCCTGAGAGACTCTCGCGCACTACAGACAGCTTACTTAACTTGTTGTTGCGAGATTCTCAGGCTGTCGCAAGGTTAAAAAGGGAGTCTGAGAGCATTTCGCACAGTTCGCATAGAAACATTCAATGCCTATCGCGAGATTCATGTCTACCTGACAACCTCTCGCGCGGTCCCCATTGAGCTATTCAGTAGTTATCGCGAGATTTCAAGACTCTCATGAGATTCAGAAGGTAACCTGGGAGACTCTTGCGTAATTCAACAGAAATATTTCATTTGCTGTCGCAATATTCTAAGTCTGTTGCGAGATTCAAAATGAACCTCAGAGCTTCACTCGCAATCCAAATAGAGACCTAGGAGCTGCTCGCATAATTCACATGAATTCATCTCACACTCTCGCACGCTCTAAGGTCAACCTGGGTGATTGCTGTGCAATCCAGATTTAATCAACACCTTCGCTAGGTTCATTTCCAGCCCTGGGACCAGATGTCCCAAAGCGGGCCGAGCTTCGCGATAAGTATTTTAATCCCACGCTTGGTCCCTTTTCCATTATTTTCTTCCTTCTTCCCTCTTCGATATCCTAGCTTCTGGCGCTCTTTCCCCTCTCTCCTCCAGCATTAATCCTACAGCTCATCATTCACTCCACAAATCTATAGAGTTGTTCCTAGCATCACACACATCTATTGCCCTCTACTCAGAGATCTCGCGGTACACTGTGCGTCAAATCAAACCAAACCCTAGATCTCAGTCTCCATTTCTCATACTAGAAGACAGAGTTAGAAATGGCTCCAAAATTTGCACAAAAGAGAAAAGGGAAGGACAAAGACCCTGCAGAGACCACCCCTAAAAAGGCCAAGACTTCAATGTCCCACAAGAAAGGAAAGGAAGTGGTCGAGGAGGCGACGGTACCAACCACTAAGTTCTCTACTCCTTCTGATCTTATGGAGTCGATTCCATTGGAGCTTAAAACAACCTTTGATGTACCAATTTTTGAGAAAGAACCTCTCTTTGCCCCTGTAGTACAGTTTATGAGCAAAGCGGGCCTGATGCCATTAATGAGAGGAATTCCAGTACTAGCCTACCCTAGGCTAGTGCAGCTCTTTTATCAGCACATCAAGGTCAAGAAGGACAACGGTGGACAAGTGTGCTTGCTGGTGCTGATTGACGACTTTGATATGTTAGTGGGCCCTAAGGTGATTGCTGAAGTGTTGCGCATCCCAGCAGCATTTGACCCTAGCTGTGGATATGGCCCCCCTCTGAGTTTATCGATTGATACAATTGCACGGGCCCTAACTAGAGGATTAAAAGCCACAGGGGACTCGATCAGAAGGAGAGAATTGGAACCTAAACTCCTGTTCATTGACCAAGTCTTGCGAAAGAACATATATTGCTCAGGACATCAACAGGAGAGGGGAACCCCCATTGCGGATGCTGTCTACTCCTTCCACCTAGGCCATGGCTTCCATGCAACCTGGCTAACTTTTGAGGTAATGAAAGACACATTGGAGAAGATAGGGACAAACAAGAAGCCTCACACACTACCCTATGCAAGAATCATTACCTTGTTACTACTAAAAGGGAGATATAAGATAGGAAGGACTGAACAGACCACCACCCTTATCCCTACTACCTTTGCCAAGAGGCAATGGGGAATCAGTAGGAGCTTGATTGGGGGCTAGAAAAAGAAGAAAGCTGAGGCTCAGGCCTTGCCCAAGCAAGCAGAAGAGGCAGCCAGATCAGGGTCTACCCCTGCTACAAAGGAGGTGCCCCCAGAGCTTATCACTTCCATCGCTGCAGCAACACCTGTTACCCCTGCATCCATCTCTCACCCCCCTCTGTTTCCATTCTCCATGCCCACTCCCCCTTCACCTGTGCTTGGTCCATGGGAGGACTCCCCATCCCCTACCTTACCTCAGTACACAACCACAATTCCCCCCTCATCTCCACCTAAGCCTGTCAGCCCCCCACTCATCTCCTACAAAAAATGAAAGACCGCTGAGACAATCCCCATTATCTCCCAGACACCACCCACCATCCCTTCATCCCCATTACCACACCACACCTTGACCAAGACACCACCCCAGCCATACCTACTACAACTCTCCTCACAGACATTGACTTAACCCTAAACACCACCATAGGATTCCAAGCCTTTATGGCTAGTTTCCTGGACACAATGCCTACCCACTACACCCCCCTCCCAAACTCCCCAACTACCTCACAGCATCACTCCCCTGAACCCCACTCTTCCCCTCCCTCCACTTTCCATCATGCACCTTCCTCACCTTTCCAACCGGTACCCTCTTCTTCACAAATCCAACCTCCTAGCCTTGACACACTAACCCTCATCCTATCCCTTATCCATGACATCCAAGCCCAGTTATCCACCATTACCTAAAAACAGGATCAGATGCAGACTGAACTCACCTCCATCTAATCCACCTTACACACCTTAACCACTCCCCCCATCCCTCCACCATCCACTTCAACCCCCCTGGTCCTGTCCACTGACAAAGAAACCCAAACAGACTTCCCTCCTGACTTTCAACCCCCCCTTCCATCCCCATTACCTTTTACCCCCCCATTTCCTTTCATACCTTTTACCATTCCCATTTTTCCCCCACCACCACCCCCTACTCCTACTGAGCCTACCCCATTCTCATTTCTCCCTATACCCTCCATCCCACCTCTTATCCTCCCACCTCCAACATACACAGACAAACAAACACAGACTGACCCAGAACCTATCCCCCCTCCCCCCCAACTAGACTTAGCCCCTTTTCCCCCCCCCTTCTCCCCCCCAGGACCACTCACAGCTTCCTCCTTCCACTTCATATCTACCCATCGCACCAAAACATCATTTTTATAGCCCTCCCTACCTCACCATCCTCCATCACATGAGGGATAATGCTTACCTTAGGAAGGATGTCGTGAGGGGCATAGCAAAGCAACACCAATCCATTGAGACCCCCCTGCTAGAGCAGATTGATGAAATGACGGAGGCCCACAGAAAACAACTACTGGGCATCTCCTTGGGGTGGAAAAACATTTTGGAGGCCTATCTGAAAACCAAGGCTACTGAAGCTAGAGGGAAGCTGTTGAGCCGCAGCCTAAAGACGCTCATCCTGTCAAGCTGTTTTGCTTAAGCCACTCATCCTATCGAGCCACAATGCCTGAAGCTATCCGTCCTCATGAGCTGCATACCTGAAGTAACCCAACTGCTTGGGAACCACTCGAGATTTATATTCTGAAGTCTCACCCACACGAGGCACGGATTCCAACCATCCTATTCAAACTTTAGAGATATTTTTAGGATTCCACGACACCTAGGGCACACATCCCAATGTGTTGAGCTATTCCTCACATCTCGAGTCAACACTAAGCCAAAAATAAGCCACGTCAGTAGGGCATAACTAACTTGATTCTCTCTCTTTCTGATTGGCCATAGCATTTCATTGCATTATGGATTATATAATTTCATTTGGGCTATTTTATAAGAGGCAGCCAAGATACTTAGAACCTGTTCCCATTTTAGGTTTATGGTTTTCTTTCTTTTTCACTTTCTTCTCTCCTTAGCTCAGCAGTAATGTTGGGTTAAATCTTTGTAGTAGCTTGGTCTATTTTGAGCTATAATTAGTTTTGTAATAACATTGTGAGCAGTCTTGGAATCTTGCAAAGATTGCAGCCTTGAGGGCAGGTCATTATAAGTTCTTTTCATGTAATGCAAAGCTATTTTTAATGCTTCTTTCAATCTATATTCATCTTATATTTTTCATTTAGATTTTTATGGGTTGTTTGCACCTATGGATGCATGAGCCTGTAGCCTTCCAAACATAGTGGCTGTAATGGGTTTATTGTTCTAGTTTTAACCCCATGACTGGATCACATCTCTGGGATATTCTGTGACTATTCAAGTGGACAAAATATAGCCTAAGGATGAGTCTAGATCATAGGGCTAAGCTAGATTCTTTCTCTCTGTAGTTGTCCATATAACCAAGTGAGAGACTATTATAGATCTAGCTCCTCTATTTTACAATACAATTTTCAGTGAATAGATCTGGGGTCTTGTAGAGATTGCAGACTTGAGAGCTAGGTCATTGCATGTTTGTTTGTAGCAACGACTAGCGGATTCTAATGACCCATTCAATATGTGAGTTCTAGTGGGCTCCACTAGATCTTCATGTACTGAATGCTCTTATGCATGCATGAGCTTATAGCCTTACAACCATAATGTCTGTAATGGTTTTCCTTTGATTGGATGAAATCACTGGGATCTTCTGTGACCATTTTAGGAGACAGAATATAGCCCTAAGATCAGTTTATGTCTCTGGGTTAGGATAGATTCTTCTACCTTACACTTGTGCTTGAAGCCAAGTGAAGGACAGCTGCAAACCTAGCTCTTGATCTGATTTGTAGTGAAGATTAGCCCATAGCTGTCTACTTCTCCATATTTTTCATTTTATTTTACCAAACCACCTTCGCCCTTTTTTACCCCCCTTTCTTTAGGTCTAGTGTTTATTTCTATATTTAGTTTAGTTTGTGACACCCAAAAATACCCTCACTTTACTTTGCTTTCTAGTTTAGGTTTAGAGTTGCCAGATTTGTAGCCGACCTAGAAGTTTACTATAATTTTTTAGATCATCACTCCTTGTGGGAAGCTCTTTCTTCTCTAAAAGTTGCTATAACAGCCCTGGATCTTGCCATTCTTTATTTCTGATCATCATGTTTATAATGAAAAGAACACAACCAAAAGAAATCCAACAAGTTTTTGGCGCCGTTGTCGGGGACTTTTTATCTTAGTAAATCTGAGTTTTTATTTAGATTTGTTGTAGTTCTAGTGTTTGAATAAATTACAACTGTAGTTTTTGTTTGATATTTACATTTTTTTCTTTATTTTCTGTTTTAGGTCAGTTTGTGTGTTGGTTCATTATTTCGAACTCTTGCTGCTATTTTATTAAGAACAGTAGAGAGAATAAATCAAGAGTGGGAAATTGGAGATGGGTCAACACAGAAAGTCTGAAATAAATACAGTCCTGCAAGATACAGGGTCCATTGTAGCATGTTTTGATAAGTAAGAGTTTGTTCCACAGAGAAATTAATCTAGAACCCCAAATGGGCTATAATAGTAGGAATCCAGATCTAGCTACAGATCTGACAATCCTAAAGAAAGGGAGTTGAGTATCACGACTATACTAAATTAATCCTAAAAATAGAGAAATAAAATATAGTCGTATTCTAAAGAAATGGTTAAGAGAAAGATGGTGGTAGTGTGTGCGAAAATAAAATACAAAATTATGAGAAGTAAGCACGTTAAGCTAGAGTTAAGTTAGTGATGTAACTTAGATTTAGTCTGTCTCTGTAGTGTTCCTTGTTGAGACGCTATTAAAAGCCTCAACAAGGTAAAAATATTCGGTTTAACCCATGCCATTTGGGTTAACCCATGCCATATGGGGTGCTCTTAGGGCTATTCTCTGTCCATTCTAATGGTCACAGGGTATCCGATAGAGTCTGTCAAATCTCGTTGGTTAAAACAAACAATGCCAATCAAACCTAGAGGAGTGGACTGATCATTCTCCCAGCCACTGGGCCAGATCAAGCGATGAGTACTATTGCAGCACTATGTAATGCCAGTGATTCAAGCTCTCCAGATCTGTGCACAGACCTGGCTGACATCCATAAGTATTCCAACTCATAAGATCCTAAGTAATTTGCTAAGGCCAACTGCTCACTAGTGCCCACAAAAAGGGCCATGTAACAGGTTTAGTAAGGCTTTAGATTCAGCTGGTCATTGCTACAAACAGCCTATAATGACTCAGCCTCAAGCTGTAATTACTATAAAGAGATCAGACCTAACATCTAACATTAGCTAGGTAAAATAGAGGGGAGCCAGTTCCTGTACAAACCTCCTCACAAGGCTCTAAAAGCTCATGTGCAGGGGAGAAGAATCCTTCTCAAACATTTGAATGGACACAACCTTAGGGTTATACTCTATCCACTTGAATGCTCATAGGGTATCCCATTGGTCTGTGTTAAGACCTGAAAAGTACCACTTTTCACCCCTTAACTTAATCTCTGTTAGGTCCTTAATCATTTAATAAATATGTTTTAAGTCTATTCTGTAGGTAATAAGCAGCAGCTGCAAATAAACCCTTGACCATGCCAAGAAGCTCACTGTTGCCCCAGAACTACCTCAGTAGAAGGAAGGATGGACTCAGACAGAGAGTTGGCTGAAGCATAGGCACATCAAAGCAGAAATAAACCAGAAGGATGACTTCTCACAGTTGTCGCGGGCTCCTGGAGGAAGCGCAATAATTGGCCACGCAGTCCGTGCACAACTCCCGCGCGATTTGATGACAGAAAGAAATACAAATCAGTCTTCGCGCGGCTCTTGCAAAGCTCATCCATAAGTGAGTGAAGCATTCGTGCAGTCTCGCGTAGCTCAAAAGAGGAGTCGTTAAGCATCACGCGATTCATTCAGAAATGAGAGCTCTAGGTATTCCTACGTGCAGCTGTCGCATAGTGGCCGCGAGATACAAACCTTCAGGGAAACACTCGCGTGACCCAGAAACTTAGGAACACTGCTTCTTCGCAAAGATCTATAGCGAGATTCACCAAGGGATGAATCGCGCGAGCAATCCCCGCGCCATTCAAAGCTGAAAATTCAATCTCGCGATAGCCATTAGTACCCCGCGATGATCAAAATGTCAATCCTGCGACTGCATAAACTTCAAGTAAATCTAACCCCGCGACGTCAATTCTACCATGAGGAACGATATGAAATTTTTTCTACCCAATGAGGATCGGGTTTTAAACTTCTCCCCACTTCTATAAGGGCAATCTGGGGACTTCTAGCAATTAGGGCACGCACTCCAATGCTCCAATCTCCGTGCACACGCCCCGAGGCATCCAAGGGACAAGAATGGGCTGTAATTGCATTAATGAAATTAGGGTTTTCCTAACCCTAATTGTTGGAGAACCAACTGCTATATAAGCCTAAGCCTAGCTTAGGTTTAAGAGATCTCTTTTGGGACTTAACTTCTGTGCTTCTTCTCCAAAAAACCAACTGTAGAATTACAGTAGGCTAAGGTTAGGGTTTAGGAGTTTTCTTTTTCCTTTTTCTTTCTCTCCATAGTCCAGCACTTGCTGGCTATGCCTTTTGTATTATTATTTGGTATAGATTTTAATGGAGTTTTTATAATTGGATCTACTGCATGTATGGGATGGTGTTTTTGTTGTGAGTTGTTCTATACAAGGCTGTTGCCTTGAGATCCTCCATTGCTAAGTTGTATCGTAAGCAATGGAAGATTGTTTTTAAGGTTTCATTTAGATCCAAGTGACCTGTGTGTCCTGGGTAGGCACATTGAAAGCCTTCCCCCACCACAGGATCCATTAAATTTGAATTCCCATGGGAGCATGAGCTGGTAGCCTTGCGAACATGGTGGTGGCAGCAATGATCTTGTTCTGTCTTAGACCTCTGTGAGGAGGATAGCCTCTGTGGATAGTATGTGACCATTCAAGTCGACAGGTTATAGCCCTAGGGTGAAGCCAATCCATGAACCTAAGACAGATTCTTCTTCTCTGTGCTTTTACTTATAGCCTTGTGAGAGATTGTGCAGAGACAGACTCCCCTATGTTTATATGGATCCATCATCAGATTGCAAATCTGATTTGGCTGTAGAGATTGTAGGCTTGTGACTGGATCACTGCAGTCTTACTAAAGTAGTGAACAACAATGCTTGAAAGCTAGTACTCAAACTCTTGTTGGTCCTGTGTATCCAGACTTGTGCACTTTGTAGGCCTAGCCCCACACACAGAACTTTAGCGGATGAGGTTCCTATGGATTCTTGAGCTTGTAGCTTGGATGAAGTAGTGCCCACAATGGTAAGCTTCTTCTAACCCATCTCTGAATTGTGGTTCCCCTATTGGATAGTCTGTGACCATTCAAGTGGACAGATTATAGCCATAAGGGATTGGATCATGGCACAAGGGTGAGTTGGATTCTTTCTCCTCTTTGGTGATAATGTAGCCATTGAACAGGATTTCTATAGCAATAGGTCTGAGTCTGAGTTACAAGACCCATCAGATCTATACCTAATAACATACTTCTCATCCTTTTATGTTTATTTTCTCACTCCACCACTCTTCTTAACCCTTTCTGTAATCTAAATAGTAAGTTGCCTTAGGATTTAGATTTTTGTGACCTTAAATCCCCTTCCATTTAGGATTGCCAGATCTGTAGTCAGATCTAGAGAGCCTACTAACGATAGCTCCCTTGGAGCTTTAGATCAACTTCCCTATGGGACAAACTCTTACTTATCAAGACTTGATACAACAGACCCTGTATCTTGCAAGACTGTGCATATTTTAGGCTTGCTGCTCCGTAATCCTCACTCTACCTTTCATTCATTTTCATTAACCCCATTCTTATCACTGTCTTTAACAAAGTCAGTAGCAAGCAACTCAAAATATACCAACAGTTTGTCCATACCACAGAGGCCTGAGAAAGAACATGAAAATTGCTGCAACCACCATGGTCCACAGGCCTCCAAGCTCCCAGGATCTCACTACAGATCCAGCATTGCTTTCCATGGGGCTTTCAAACCAGGGGAAATTAGATAGTAAAGAATAGATCTACTAGAAACTGAATGGGCTAGTCCCAAATACATGGATCCTATAGACATCTAAAGAAACCATAAGATCTTTAGATTCAATCAAGTATTAAAATGGCAATCCATTGATGAACACAAAACATACAATGAACTGTCTCCAGGCAGTAGCATGTACACTACTGCTCATCCACAATCCCAATGCATACTAAAAACCTATTACAAACTGAAATAAAATTAAACCTAGCTGCGTACAGGAGGGTTAGCTACCAAGTGTTGGGCTAAGAGAAGAAAAATAAGAAAAAGAGATGATCAAACCCTAACCCTAGCCTGTTGGAGTTCTCAGCCGACAGAGAATGAAGGAAAGATGAAAATAATAAACTCTAAGTATAACTTATATACTCTGTCCATAAGGCTTTAGCTCTGAAGAGATTAATCCTAATTTTTCTAATAGACATGGCACTATTTTAACCCTTAGATGCCTGGAGATATGCACCACAAAATCCACACGTCGGGAAGTGTGCCCTAGCCTAAGGAAATTCCCAAAAAGTCCTTTAATTAAACTTGAGAAGTGGAGACCCTGAGCTTCGTAGGGCTGGCATCTGCATTTGTTCATTCGCACAGTTGCAGAGCTATCGCAGAGTTGCCTTTAGCTAGTGAGAAGTGCATACTCGCCAGTCAATCTTCAGTTCATCTCGTAGTTCCTTTGCGCTACCTTACTGTTGCGGAGATGATCTAGAGCGCCAAGACTATTCACACAGATAGAGCTTCAGAAGCTCTCTCTCTCATTGAGTGCTTGCGCAGTAAGGCGCCTTACACTCGCGTAGTAACTGATTAGGCTCCAGGGTGCGTGAGAGCTGTGAGAGAGAAATTCTGGGCGTCTCTCTCTTCTTTGGCTATGCGAGAACTCCACGGGGTGACAGATTATTCTGTGTGCATATGAACTCACTATGTTCTGCGCACAGTTGCTTTGGGGCTCAATCTTCACGAGAGCTTCATGAGGACAAATTCTGAGAGTTCTGAACCATGAGATCTTGGCAATGTCTTTTCTGTTCTCCTGTTGACCGCGCAGCCAATCTGCGCGAGGGCAACTTTCACTGCATCTTTAGCTTCACGAGGGGGATCTTCAACTCTGCGAGATGATTCTTTTGACACTCTGATGCATTGCATTTGCTGCTGTTGCAGCTTCCTCCATTCTCAACTAACTTCTTCCATTTGCAAGGCTTTTGGTCAATATTGACCAGTAATTGAATCACTATGGTGAGCACTACCACGGTTTGGCTCAGCTGTCATCTTTACATGTACTCCCTCTCTTCTTTGGAGCAATAAGCATCGATTTTGTATTAAGCTGCACAGATTATTGCAAACTTAAAACATGATTATTAGTGGGTTTCAAGGTCCAACAAAGGCTAGGTTAAGAGATGAAAAGTGGTACTTTTCAGTGAATAACACACCCCCAAACCTAATCTTTGCTAGTCCCTGAGCAAAGGAAAATTTAAAGCAATTACTCTAAAAATTTAAATGCCACTTTCGTTGGGAGCACGGACACATTTAGCATATGCACCAAGCCTTTTGAATCCCTAGGTGATCCCTAGTGGAGGAGTTAAGTTTCCCGAGGGTTTTCAGTGAAGATACCCACAAACTTCTCAATGAAACAGTTAGCAAAAGTGCAAGATCATCAAGTTAGCTGTCAAGAAACAGTGCATCTATTCACCTTTGAATCAATACGAATGTGAGAAATTTAAATACATGGTATGCACAAGCATTTAATTATTACAAACTTCTCATGAATGCATAACATTTTCAATTAGTTCACAACAAGGGGGACATCACCTGTATGTCAGCACTGAGCTCATCATTAATTCAAAAAATTTAGTTAGGTCATGCCCAATACATTCAATGTCAGATCCAATGCTGTCTAGGGCATACTCTCACAATGAACCTTGAGGGTTCTCATTTTCTCTCAAGCTCAACAGCAGTTACACCACCCAAATGGGTCTGTAGGCATGAGTATCAACAAAGCATCTAAGTGTTGATATCATTGGCTAGTCCTCTCCATAGATTAGGCAACTCCTCAGCTCTGCATGACAACTCATTCAACTATGGATTACAAGGTCTTTTGATTGGGTTTATGATGTGGCTTATGGTATGGGTTAGAAATAATGGAAGGTTAAGAAGGGATTCAAAATTGAGAAGTGATGCAACCTTGGATGGTTGCACAGGTGATTCATGACTTCACCTTCTTTAATTCAGCACATTTCATTTTCTTTAAACTCTCCAGACTTGAAGTGGCCAACTTCTCCTCCTATTTTAGATTTTTCAAATAAAATTTTCCTCTTTGACCCCGCTCTTATTCCTCTTCAATTTTTTATTTATTTTTAGATTCAATTAGACCATCAGATCTTTATTTCTCTGACCTACCACTTCGTTCCTTAGCTGCTACATTGCTAAGCTCTTAGGTTTCTCTTCACCATTCACCCAATGTTGACCTTATCTTGTCCATCTTCATCTCCTTTTCCTTTACCTTCTGATTCCTCAAAGTGAGGGTAAGTTTGAATCAGGTCCATAGGTTCAGGTATAAGTACTCAGGTGCAGTTTGAAAGAAAATTGGAATTTAATGCTCGAAGGGTGTATGCGCAAGGGCAGTTGATTAGGGTTTGGTCTGTTTACGCTCAAACTGTCGAAGAGAAGGCCTTGATCCTTTCCTAAGTAGCATGAGTGTTGTCAATTATTTTGACTTGGAGATGCCTAAATTCTAATGAGGGCATGCCTCAGCTAGTCCTTAGGGCTGAAAGAATTGCCTCAGTCACTCCTCAAAGAAAGGAAGAAAATTTTGTGTAGGCCCAAAACTCACTAGTTATGGTCTTCTATTGAGTTATTAGGCGTGTCCTTATCTTTTTCTCTCTTTAGTGATTTACTAAGTGCTGATGCAATTGAGTTTTCCTAGTGTTCACCTCATGGAAAGGTTGAAATTTAATCAGTTTATAATGCCTAAAGGTCTGCAAAAATTTTAAATTTCTTTAATTTTTATGATTCTTAGGTGAACATGGCTCCATTTCTGTCTTTTACTTACTTGACGCTGCTGCACTTGGGTTAACTACTTCATTGGCAGAACCTGCCACACCCCCAAACCTATGAGGAGCAGTGTCCTCACTTATTCAAAGTGAGATGTGCAACAGGTATAAAACATAGAAATGAACTACCAAAAACTACAAGAGAGAAAAGCAAAACATATGATAAATAACAAAAAAATTAAACACACAAAAACAAAAGTGGCAGATTGGAAACTAAACAAAACAAAATAAGGAGCAGTGTTATTATACAACTAAAGTGTGTACAAAGTAGGTGGAAGTAAACTACATAAAAAATGACACACGACTTCCTAACAAAATACAAGTGTAAAATTTATTAAGCATTCCAGGGTCAGCTGGTTCATCCTTAATGACAACTTCTTTTCCTTTCGCTCTTTCCCCAATAGCTAGCGGGGGTACTCTTCCAGTTGCTATAGCTAGTTGCCTCTCAAGGATTTCAAGCTTTTGTTCAGACAATTCAGCTCGGACAATAAGGAGTGCCCTAATCTCCTTGGAGGTAGTCAACCTTTTCTCTAATGCATCAGCTCTTAGCTTTTCTGTTGTAGCAGCTATTTTCTCTTGTTCAGCATTGAGCTTCTCTTGTACAATCGAATCTCCTGGGCTTTATATTAACGCAACATTTTTTTCCAGCCCTTCGTGATGTCCTTTAGCAACTTTTTGATATCCCCTTTGAGGAGATTAATCATATTTTCGTAGGACTGTTTAATATTAGTCAGTCCTCGAATAACATCTCTTTTGATGTACAGATTGGCTTGCATGACATGAAAGAGGGTAGAGTAAGGAGGAATGGAAAAATGAGAGGCAAGAAGTAGGGGAGGTGCCTGACTTGAAGAAGGGCCAGCCAAATGTGGAGAGGGGGTGGTCTAGGGAGTTGCAGCTGGAGGTTCAAGTTGGGGTTGGGGTTCAGGGTCTATTTGAACTACCTTGGAACAGGTGGGTATTAAATCCTCCACATCAATGATAGCATTGGAAGTTGCCACAGGAGGTGAAATAGCGAGCAGTGACGAAAGTGGTAAGGAAATGGAAGTAAGAAGAGGTTTAGGTGTAGGGTCAATCTGGGTGGAGGCCATGGTAACTACAAGGGTAGGTGGCTGATGTGAAGGATGGGGTAATAGGGATAAGGTGGACTGGATTGACTCCAGGCTAGCT
Organism: Chloranthus sessilifolius; assembly: GCA_021018995.1. Classification (NCBI taxonomy): domain Eukaryota; kingdom Viridiplantae; phylum Streptophyta; class Magnoliopsida; order Chloranthales; family Chloranthaceae; genus Chloranthus; species Chloranthus sessilifolius. The sequence goes on from CM037596.1 coordinate 51,322,005, forward strand.
TGGATAAAGGATTGATTGAGGAGGGTGGGGGGAATGGTTTCATGGTTGGCCGCAATGGAGGATTGGGATTGGGTATTTGCCAACATTTGGGATTGTTGGGAAAGTAACAGGCGTAGGATTTGGGGTAAGAGGTCCGGTATGGTATTGGGTGTGGTTTGGATAGGTAAAATTGGTTGGAAGGGAGATTTGGGTCGATGAGTGAAGGTAGTGGCCTGTGGTGGTTCATGTGGTGGGGTAAAGTGTGGGGGGGGAGGTGAGTCTAGGAGAGGGGTATACTCTAGGGTGATGTCTCCTAGGATAGTAGACATCATAGTAGAAAATTTCTCTCCTGAAAATGGCTCACTATCATGGGATAAGAGAATGGATTGGTCTACAGGCTCACTAGGGATAGGTACAAAAGGTGGGGAAGTCTCAATGGACTACAGGGGGGTATCAAAGGTATGGGGTTCTGGTGCATAGTATGTGGGTATTGGGTCTGGAGTGAAGGTGGTATCAGGGATTGAAATGGTTTGGGAAATGTAGGTGAGCTGGGGTTCTCTGGGGCTTTAGTGAGTTTTCTTTTCTTAGTGTAGGCAATTTTTATAGGGGGGGGGGGGGGCTGGTATGGGCTGAAAAAGGGGGTAAGGGTGCAGTAGTGGGTAGGGTGGCAGTGGTTATCATGGTTGGTGGTAAGATTGGGGTGGATAATGTTGTGGTGTTTGGGGAGATAGGCTCAGGTAAGGGTACTATGCTTATGTGGGGTTGTGATGTCTGGATGAAGGGTGGAGGTGGTGGGGCAATGGGTGTAGATAAAGCTGAGGGAGAGGGGGTATGTGCTGGCAATGAGATTGGGGGCCTGGCTGGCTCAACAGAGGCCGTTGCCTCAACAGTAGCAGCAGCAGTAACAGTAGCAGCTTCCTGAATGGTGGGGGCAGCTTCACTTAATAATTCCTTCCTCTTCTCCCTCTTTCCCATCATTGTGCCACTGATACCCCATTATTTCTTTTCACTATTTTTGGGCTTCAAGGTCATTGTCTTCTCCTCCCTTTTGAAGGGGTACTTTCTAAATTGCAGCAAGGCAGTGATCAACTTGCAGTAGGGGAGGGCTTGAGGTTTTTTCTTGACCTTCACCTTCTCACACAGATCTTTAATTCCCTCAAAAATCAACTTGGTTGCATGCAAGTAGTAGTTTCTGTGAAATGAGAGGAGGGCATCAGGTATGGGGTACCTCCTCTCCTGCTCCTGACCAGAGCAATAAATTTTTTTTATCAACACTACATCTATGAGCCTGAGTTTGGGATTCAGGTCTCTCTTTTTTATTGCGTCTCCTGAGGCAGTGATTCCTCTAGTTATTTCTTTTGCAATTTCAGTAATATGTTGCTATAAAACGGGGGCTCAAACTCCACTCAGGGTTATACCTAGCTAGTATCCCTAGTATTGTTGCAATGTTTGCCTGGTTGAACAGCATCTCGAAGTCATAAATTAAGACCAGTAGTTTTGGGTTCCCATCATCACCCATTTTTAACTTCATATTCTGATAGAACAATCTCACTATCCTTGGGAAAACTAGCTGCATTGGGATCCTCAACAGGGGCAGGAGAGATGCATTGGTTAGATACTCAATGGAGGCAGAGGTCTCTGTTAGCTCCTCAAAGTCGGCTTTATCAAAAATGGTTTCAGCCTCCAGCGGAATCGCCGACACAAACTCAGAAGGGACCCTAAGGTATTCAGTATTCTCTTCCTCTGCAACCTCAGGGGCCACAATCTTGCCTTTTATCTATTTCTTCTTTGAAATTTTAGGGCTCTCAGCAGGTGGGTGCTCTCTGGCCCTCTTCTTTGCGGCGGATTTCTTCTTTTCTTTGAAAATTATGGGGTCAGCACCAGGTGAGGGCACCACAGAGGTCTCCAATGTGGAGGCCTCTAAAATCCTTGCGGATTTCCTAGTGGCCACAGGGCTGCCACTAGGAGTAGGGTCTAGCATAGCCGCCAATGTATCGATGAATTTTGAACTCTTGGCCATGGGTGCTCAAAATTTTTAAAATGAAGGTTCACAAATCTCAGAAAATGCATAACGCAATGTGTAAACACCGAAACAGTAAATTTTGGGCCTACTTTTCACTGAAAATCAAATCAATCATAGCACAAAGAGGAAATGGAGATTGTACCAATTGAGAGCTAGGGTTCCATCTCAACGTGTTCACAGCAGCTCAAATCCCCTCAAACCTTATTTAAAGAGACCGAAAGGTGCTAGGGAACAAAATGGAAAGAGGAAAATGCCTAAGGCGGAGTGGCTTAAGGGGTAGAGAAGAAAGAAAGAACTGGGAGCTCTAGTTGAGTGCGCCGGAGACTAGGGCAGACAGATGAAATGAAGAAAATGAGGGGTTTTGCGGAGTTTATAGAGCAAATCTGTTCGCACAGTTGGCAATAGGTGCTCGCGGAGTAAGATTTTCACCCAGTTGGCTTTTAAGTCTGTGAGACGTTTTGTGCATTGTAGGGCAAACTACCTCACATTGAGAATCACAGAGCTGACTCAGTGGTGCTAGTGCACGAGGCTCTGTGCTGCTTCAGAAAGTTATCTCGTGCAATTCTCGCGCAGAACAGTACTAAAGCCACGCTTCACATATAGATTTGGTTTGCGGAGTAGAAGCAGCTCCATGAGGCGTTTCTCATAGCCTTTGCTCATGCTTTTAGCATGTGAGGAAACCCAGTGGTGGTTCGCGTAGTAAATTTAAGCTTTCTTCAACTCAGTGAGACAACATTTCTTCTCAATCTTTACTCTGTTAGCTCAGTGTAGCACATTGGTTAGTACATCCATGCTGTTGTGCACCCAACTACTGTGCATGAGTACCAAACTCTTACATGTACTTCATTTCAATCGTGAAAAATATATGTCCATTTTCAATCATCAGTTCATCAACATTGTAGAATCCTAAAAATAGTTTTTCAGCTCAACTTCATGCAAATTATGATAAGGGCACCTCAACCATTCTTCATTAAACACTCAGCAAACTCAGATGACACACATGCACGAATATTCATTCACAAAATGTAAACACAGACACAACAAAATAAGCAATTCAACAACTTACTAAAAACATAACTGACAGAATTTCAAAGAACACAAATCAAAATAGCATTTTCATACATATCGTACACTTATTGCCAATATTTGGATCATTGGACACTTGCCTCCTCCTGAGTAGAGGATGCATCACCAATCATAAATTGACCTTTCAGGTTTGTTAGGGGTTGACTGGGCAATTTTTTTCCTCCCTCCTATTCACAGCATTACAAATCTGACCCAGCTGGTCCTCAATCTTCTTGATGCTCTGTCCATGAGAATTGATAGTTTGCACCAAGCTCCCTAAGTTCTGCATTGAAGCCAGCATATGCTCTTCAAATAAAGAGGATCTGGGCTATTGTGGGGGCAGGACCAATTGGTTAGATTGTGGGACAGGTAACAAGAAATTTTGCCTTGGTGGATAACCCTATTAACCTGGTGCTGGGGTCTATAGGGAGCTATCATTTGCTACTGCTGGGGTTGAGGGTATGAGTCTTGTCTCCACCTCCGATTTGGGTGGTTCCTCCAAGAATACCTAGCAGGCAGCTGCCCAAAAGTTTGAGCAGTATTGGCATGCTCCAAAGTAAAATCCAGAAATTGGTTGGCAGATGGACAATCATGAATAGAATGTGTGAGGGATTGGCATAACAGACATGCTTCCTCCACCTATGCAATCATTCGAGGTTGCATCACATTCATCAAAGTATCAAACTTCAAGCTCAGGTTGTCCGCCTTCCTCTTCAGATCACCTAGTACCTACACTTCTTATATTCCACATCTAGGGGTGGCCTCTTTCACCATCTTAGCTGAAATCTGACTATCATTGCATGACAGAGACTCCTGTTGCATGGAATTTTTCCCGATTATGTCAAACAACTCCCATGCTTCCTCAGTTGTCTTGTGGAGGTAGCTACCAGCACAGGAAGCATCCACCATATCCCTGCTCTTGACATTAATTCCTTGATAAAATACTTGAACAAGCTGCTACATTAGGATTTGGTGGTGGGGGCATTGTTTTAACATCTCCTAAAATCTTTCCCATGCTTCATTTAGAATCTCAGTTGAGGACTGAGTGAATGAAAAAATATTTTTCCTCATCTAGCTTGTTTCATTCATGGGGAAAATTTTTGCCAGGAACTTGGTTTAAAGGTCACACCATGACTGTATGTTGTTGGCTGAGAGCTTTGATAGCCATGTGCTAGCTTTTTCCTTTAATGAGAAAGGAAAAAACCTCAATTTAGTGGCCTCAGGCCCCAAGTCACCAATGTTGAAGGTAGTGCAAAGTGCTAAAAACAGGTCGATATGCTTGTAGGGATCTTCTTTACTTAGCCCATGAAATGAAGGCAGCATACTGATGGTGGAGGATTTAATTTCATAGTTCCCTTTAACAGAGAAAAACTGAATGCAAAAGGGAGAGGTGTACTCCCTAGGTGCATTGTATTCCTTTAATGTCCTCTGCCTCTCAGCCATAGTAGCTGGGTTCAGCCTCAATAGTAGGGCCCTGTGTAGTGTGCCTAGGTTTAAGGATCCTTTCAACCTCTAGATTTGGAGGTTCTAAATCAGGGTTTAAGGACCTTCGACCATGCATAAACTCACACCCACAGTAAGTACAGAAAATACTCACTAGCACAAACAAAGAATCTCAAGTAAAAATTAATAACTATACAGTTTACACTAAACAAATAACAGGGAATTAAACATAAATGGACTGAGATTTAGGGGGAAGGAAGTGCAAATAGCGCTAGCTACACTCCAGCTACAACTTTAGCTTTTCCTTCTTCTGCTACCCATTTCTGTAAAATTCCACAAAGAATCAGTAGTACTTTTTGTTCTAAATTAGGAACAGCTACAAAGAATTGGTTAGTCTAAATTATAATACAACTTAGGTCTACTAAAAGGATCAATATCCCCGACAGCGGCGCTAAAAACTTGTTGGTTCTTTATTTCAGACTCTTGCTAATATTTTATTAATAACAGTGGAGAGAATAAATCAAGAGTAGGAAATTAGAGATGGGTTAACATAGCAAGTCTGAAATAAACACAGTCCTGCAAGATACAGGGTCCATTGTAGCAAGTTTTGATAAGTAAGAGTTTGTCCCAAAGAAAAATGGATCTAGAATCCAAAATGGGCTATAATAGTAGGCCTCCAGATATGGCTACAGATCTGACAATCCAAAAGAAAGGGAGTTGGGTGTCATGACTACACTAAATTAATCCTAAAACTAGAGAAATAAAATGTAGCCCTATCCTAAAGAAAGGGTTAAGAGGAAGATGGTGGTAGTGTGTGCCAAAATAAAATATAAAAATTATGAGAAGTAAGCAGGTTAAGCTAGAGTTAATGAAGTGATGTAACTAAGATTTAGTCTGTCTCTGTAGTGTTCCTTGCTGAGACGCTATTAAAGGCCTCAACAAGGTAAAAATATCCAGTTTAACCCATGCCATTTGGGGCACTCTTAGGGCTATACTCTGTCCACTCTAATGGTCACAAGATATCTGATAGAGTCTGTCAAAACCCAATGGTTAAAACAGACATTGCCAATCTAACCCAGATGAGTGGACTGATCATTCCCCCAGCCACTGGGCCCGATCAAGCCATGAATACTATTTCAGCACTATGTAATGCCAGTGCTACAAGCTCCCCAGATCTGCACACAGACCTGGCAGGCATCCATAGGTATTCTAACCCATAAGATCTAAAGTGCTTTGCTAAGGCCAACTGCTCACTAGCGCCCACAAAAGGAACATGCAACAGGTTGAATAAGGCTTTAGATTCAGCTTATCACTGCTATAAACGGCCTGTAATGACTCAGTCTCAAGCTGTAATTACTACAAAGAGATCAGATCTAACATTTGATGTTAGCTAGGTGAAATAGAGGGGAGCCAGTTCCAGTACAAACCACCTCACAAGGCTCTACAAGCTCATGTATAGGGGAGAAGAATCCTTCTCAAACATGTGAATGGGCACAACCTTAAGGCTATACTCTGTCCACTTGAATGGTCACAGGGTATCCCATTGGTCTGTCCATCCTATAGAGGCTTGAGAAAGAGCATTAAAATTGGTACAACCACCATAGTCCATAGGCGTCCGAGCTCCCTGGATCTCACTATAGATCTAGCATTGCTTTCCATGGGGCTATTAAACTAAGGGAAATTTGATAGTAAATAATAGATCTACTAGAAACTGAATGGGCTAGTCCCAAATACATGGATCCTATAGACATCTAAAAAAACCATAAGATCTTTATATTCAATTAAGCATTAAACCGCAATCCATTGATGAACACAAAACTTATAATAAACTGTCTCCAGGCTGCAGCCTGTACACAACTACTTATCCATAATCCTAATGTATATCAAAAATCTATTACAAACTAAAATAAAACTTAACCTAGTTGCTTACAGGGGGGGTTAGCCAGCAAGTGCTAGGCTAAGAGAGAAGAAAAATAAGAAAAATAGATGATCAAACCCTAACCTTAGCCTGCTGGAGTTCTTAGCCGACAGAGCATGAAGGAAAGATGAAAATAATAAACTCTAAGTACAGCTTATATACTCTGTCCATAAGGCTTTAGCTCTGAAGAGATTAACCCTAATTTTTCTAGTAGACGTGACACTATTTCAACCCTTAGATGCCTAGAGATATGTGCCTTGAAATCTATGCCTCAGAAAGTATGCCCTAGCCTTGGGAAATTCCTAAAAAGTCCTTTAGTTAAAACTGAGAAGTGGAAAGCCCGAGCTTCACAGGGCTGGCATCTGCATTAGTTCATTCATGCAATTGCAGAGCCATCGTAGAGTTGCCTTTAGCAGGTGAGAAGTGCTTACTCACGCAGTCAATCTTTAGTTCATCTCGCAGTTCCTTTGCGCTGCCTTGCTGTCGTGGAGATGATCTAGAGCGTCAAGACTATTCACGTAGATAGAGCTTCTAAAACTCTCTCTCTCAATGAGTGCTCGCACAGTAAGGCACCTGCGCTCGTGTAGTAACTGATTAGGCTCCAGGATGCGTGATAGCTGTGCGAGAGAAATTTTAGGTGTCTCTCTCTTCTTTAGCTATGCAAGAACTCCGCGAGGTGACAAATTGTTCTGTGTGCATATGAACTCGTTATGTTCTACGTGTAGTTGCTTTGGGGCTTGATCTTCGTGTGAGCTTCACGAGCACAAATTCTAAGAGTTTTAAACCGCGAGATCTTTGTTATGTCTTTTCTGTTCTCCTCTTGACTGTGCAATCGATCTGTGTGAGGGCAACTTTCACTGCATCGTTAGCTTCAAGAGGGGAATCTTCAACTCTACGAGATGATTCTTTGACACTCTGATGCATTGCATTTGCTATTGTTGCAGCTTCCTCCATTCTCAGCTAACTTCTTCCATCTGGTAGGCTTCTGGTCAATGATGACCAGCAATTGAATCACCATGGTGAGCACTACCATGGTGTTCCATTAGACTTGGTTCGGCGGCTATCATCTTTACATGTATTCCCTCTCTTCTTTGGACCAATAAGCATGGATTTTATATTAAGCTGCACAGATTATTGCTAACTACAAAATAAACTTAAAACATGATTATTAGTGAGCTTCAAGGTCCAGCAAAGGCTAGGTTAAGAGGTGAAAAGTGGTACTTTTTAGTGAATAACATTGTGTTTTTTCAGTTTTTGAAGAAATTAAAGCTATAGTCTTAAGATTTTTGTAGTTTAATCTTTATTTCTATTTTTCGATCTGTTATTATCCATCTTCGTGTTTGAATAAAGTACTACTATAATTTTTTATTTTTACAGATTTGGAGCAGTAGTAATTAGGAGAGTGCAGCTGCAGCTGGAGCAGCCCTGCCTCAGTTTGCATCTCTCTCTCCCTGTTGTCTTTTCAGTTCTGCATACTTTAATTTCAGTAGTAGTGTGTAGCAGTGTTAGTATTATGCTTTTCTGTGTGCTGTAAGTTAGCTTTTTACTTATTGTGTGTTGTATGTTGGGTAGAGGATCTCTCTATCCTGAGCTAGAGCCTTTAAATCCTGAAATAGATAAAGTCCTTTGACCTAGGCAAACAACACATACCCCTGTTGAACCTTTAGTGCAATTTGAGATGGGAGAGCAACCTAGACCCCTGAGGGACTACTATCCACCAGGGGCATATTCATTCCCCTTGTTCATTCTGTTCCCTATTGCTGAGTGTAGTTATAAGAACAAGCCTCAAACCATTTAAATGTTGCCATCTTTTCATGGGTTAAGTAAAGAGGACCCTTATAAGCACATTGATGAGTTTCTTGCCCTTTGCACTACATTTAAAATTACTGGTCTAGGAGATGAGGCCACTAAAATGACGCTTTTTCCTTTCTTATTAAAGGATAAAGTAAGATGTTGGCTTAACATGCTCCCAACATATACCATTATGTCTTGAAATGACTTGCAATGCCAGTTCTTGGCTAAAGTTTTTCCCATGAGTAAAACTAGCTAGTTGAGGAAGGGCATTATCTCTTTTGCTCAATTCCCAACTAAAAATTTCCATGAAGCTTTGGATAGATTTAAAGAGTTGCTGAGGTAATGCCCACACCACCAAATCCCCAAATGGTAGCTTGTGTAAAGCTTTTACTAGGGGATCGATTCTAAAAGTAGATCCATGGTGGATACCTCTTGTGGTGGCACATATCTCAGCAAAATTGATGAGGAAGCGTGTGATTTGTTTGATATCATAGGTGAAAACTCTATGCAGTAGGAGGCTCTGTCAAGAAATGACATTGACCCATCTGCTAGAGTTATAAAAGAACCCACTTCCAAGAGAAATTTGTATGAATTAAATATGTACAGTGACCTGGAGAGAAAAGTGGACAATTTGTCTAAAAAGTTTGATAAAGTGTTGAGTGTGTTTCAGCTCCAAATAGCTGCACAGGTTAGAGAGGCATGTATGATATGCCACTCACCCACACACTCCTTGTTAGACTTTCCTTCTGCTGGTCAGTATCCAGAATTAGTAATGGAGCATGCCAATGCAGCCCAATCATATGGACAGCAGCCTACTGGGTATCCTTAGAGGAACCACCCTAACCTAAGGTGGCGACAAGATAATTTTCCTCAACCCCAACAGTAGTAGGCATTGCCCTACAGACCCACCCAACAGTTCTATCAAGGTCATGCCCAAGGATAACAATTCTCACATCAGTTCCCCCAGCCAAGTCAATTTGTTTTGTCACCTCCACAAATAAGAGCCTCTCCTTTGAGGAGTAGGTATTGTCTTCATTGCAAAACCTCAACTTCTTTTCACAGATTACGGATTCCCACACTCAGAGCATCAAGAAAATAGAAGACCAGCTAGGTCAAACGTCAAATGCTCTGATGAGAAGGGAAGAGGGTCGGCTCCCAAGCCAAACAGTAACCAATCCCTAGGGGGCGTACTTCATTGGTGAAGCTTCTTCAACTCATGAAGAAACTATAGCCATTAATGCCTCGAGAAATGGTAAAGAGGTGGCAAGCCAAGACGTTGTTGATGCCAAAAGGATGTGCAGAAGGAAAGAAGCTGAATAAAGGGATTGCTATTGAGCCCCAACATATATAAAAATAAAAATAAATAAATAAATAATAATAGTAATAATCAAAATAAAATAAAATTTAAAGATTATTTAGGATTTTACAGTTTTAGAAGTTTTGTATAGTTTCTGTTTTTAGTATAGTTGCTATTTTTCTTAGTTTAATTGCTATTATTAATTAGGTATAACTGCTATTTTATATAGTTGCTATTTTAGAATTTGTGTAGTTGTTTTGTTTTCTTAGTTGTCACTCTTGTATAAATTCTCTTTCCTAGTATAACTTTCTGTAATCTTTTAGTTAATTTTCTCTTAATTTACTGTTCTCATTTGCTCTTCTTTAACATAACCCTGCTGCCCCTATACATGTCTGTTGAAACAATGAAGACACTATTTATCTTCGATTTGGGAGTATGGCAAGGTAGGCAAATAAAATAATTAATTTTAGTGCAACAATGTTAGTTGAATTGAAATAGATAAAGTCAATTCCAACCTAACCATGTTAGAAAGAGAAAATTAAAATTTTCTGTAGATATTTTAAAATTGAAAATCTTTGAAAAGTTAACACCTCCATGAAGTCAACTTCAAGAAAAAATTTTCAAGTAGTACTTAGTGAATTAGAGAGGAGAGAAAAAGGTGAAAATATAACCTATGAGTTAAATTGAAGACCATACCCAGTGAGATTTGGGCTTATCAATTTTCTTTGGGAGAGTACTTTTTGGCAAATTTTTGCTCTAAGGAATGACTGAATCAACATCCTCTTCACTAGAAGTTAGGAACACTAAATTGAAAATGTTTGATAGCATTCATGACACTAAGGAAATGATCTAAGGCCTTCATTTGGACAGTTTGAGCCTAAAATTCCTACCCATTAAACTACCCTTTTGCATACACTCTTTGAGCCTTTATAATCTATTTTTGATTAACCGACACCAAAGTACTTGAACCTAAACCTCATGACCTGATTCAGCCTTACCCCCACTCTGAGATTTCAAAAGGCAAAGGAGAAGATGTTGAAGATAGTTGAGAGGAGTTCTACATATGGTGTAAGGAGAAGAAAAGAAATCCATAAACAGCAGTGTATCAGTGGTACAGTTGTGGCAATTCATCATCAAAAGATAAAAATATAAAAAGAGAAAAAGAAAGAGAAGTCAAATGAAGTACTTCATCTTAAAAGAAGAAGCTGGCCACTTCGGATCTGAAAAACATCAAAGAAGAAGTTGTGCTATAATGAAGAAGGTGAAGTCATGAATCACCTCCTCCCCTTGCTAATTTCTCAATTTTGAACCCTTTCTACCCCTTGTATTCTTTTTAAACTTCAACCATAAGCCACATTTCAACCCATCTAAAAAACCTTAGTGATCCAAGGTAAAGTGAGTTGTCATGTGGAGATAAAGGAATGTCTAATCTATGGTGAAAAGTACATGAGGATGTCAGGAATTAGTAGTCATGCCTATGCTCATGCTTGCAGGCCTATTTGAGGTCTGTGACTGATCTTGAGCTGATGAGAGAGTGAACACCCTTGAATTTCTATTTTTGAGTGATATCCCTGGTAAGGATTGGGTCTAAAATTTAAACTTATTGGGCAATGTTCAAACCTGATTTTTGAATTAATGGAAAGCTTAGTACCGATGTTCACACATTGTATTCTTGATGAAAAATGATTGGTGGTGATGTAAATACATGATGATTTAGATTTTAAATTGTTTGCATTATTGTTTGAAACTCCTCTGAATTTTAAAGAAAAGGTGTGGAATGAAGCTTTATTTATGAAAATCTACTTTTCATTGGCTACACTATGCTTAACTGTTTTATGATGAAGTTTGTGGGTATCCTCACTAAAAACCCTTCGGAGACTTCACTCCTCCACAAGAAATCGCGTAGGGGTTTAAAAGGCTTGATTCATAAGCTAAATGCATTTGTGTTCTCTACGAAAGTGGCATTTTAATTTGTTGAATAACTATTTTATTTTCCCTTTGCTCGAGGACTAGCAAAGAATAGGTTTAGTGGTGTGTTGATTACTAAATTATGCTACTTTTCACCTCCTAACCTAGCCTTTAATAGACCTTTGAGCCATTTAATAATTGCTTTTTAAGTGTGTTTTTATAGCTAGCAATAAAATACAGCTTAGAGCAGCAGTCCACATAATGGATGCCAAGAAGAGAGAATTGAAAGTCAATTCGTGAAGTTGATGAAATTACAAATAGTGCACCATGGTGATCCCCACCATGTGAGCCATTTAGCATGCCCGAGACCCCTAGAAGTCCAGCTGTGAGAAGGACAGTGGACCTAAGCTTAGGTGGATTGCTGCTGCAGCAGAATATATAGAACAACAGAGAAGCAATAAGCTGCATCACTTCTACATCTCGAGCAATACACACATTACACCTTCAGCAAAGCAAGCTCGAGTAGCTGTCAAGCAGCTCTATGTCTTCACAATCAACCTCTCGAGCAGCTCAAGCAGACTGCACAATTAGAACCCCAAGCTTGAGCAGCTCTGTGCTTTCAAGAATAACCCATCGAGCAGACCAGCAACTTCACTATTTCAATCACATGCAGCTCGAGCACTTTATAGCAGCAGCATGTACCACTCGAGCAGCCCATACTCTCTTGCAGCAAGTCCACACTCAAGCACATCATGTATGCAGCGAACTAGCAATCAAGCAGCTGCCTCAAAAGCACACTCGAGCAGTCCATAGAGCTGCTGCATTGAACCTGTTGAGTAGCTGCTACATTGAAGCTGTCGGGTAGCTTTAAAATCAATCCTATTGAACTATAAGTGCTGAAGTACCAAGCTGTCGAGCAGTTGAACCCAGCATGTCGAGCTGAATGCCATCCTCACAAGCTGTAGACCTAAAGCGAAGAACCTGTTGAGTTGTTTATGTTGCAGCAAAGGCACACTCGAGCAGCATAAGAACTTGTCGAGGCCTTTAAATGCAACCTCACAAGTTGCTCTTGCTGAAGCTCCAACCTCACGAGCCGAATGTTGAAGTATTACAAGCTGTCGAGCAGTTTTGAAACCATCCTCACGAGTTGTATGCCTGAAGAAAGCAACCTGTCGAGCTGCAGTTTGAAGCAAACCAACCTGTCTAGTTGTTGCCTTAACCACTCAAGCAGTTCAATGAAGCATTTCATCCTATCGAGCTGCTCTCCGAAGTTGTTGAGTAGTTCTAGCAGGAAGCTGTCGAGCTGCAGCCTGAAGACACTCATCCTGTCAAACTGTATTGCTGAAGCCACTCATCCTATCGAGCTGCAATGCCTGAAGCTATCCGTCCTGACGAGCTGCATACTAGAAGTAACCCAACTGCTTGGGAACCTCTTGAGATTTATAATCTGAAGCCTCATCCACTCAAGGCATGGGTTCCAGCCATCCTATTCGAACTTTAGGGATATTTTTAGGATTTCACAGTACTTGGGGTGCACATCCCAATGTGTTGAGCTATTCCCCACGTCCTGAGGCAACACTAGGCCAAAAATAAGCTCCATCAGCAGGGCATAACTAACTTGATTCTCTCTCTTTCTGATTGGCCAAAGCACTTTATTACTTTATGGATTGTTTAAATACATTTGGCCTATTATGTAAAAGGTAACCAGGATACTTAAAACCTGTGCTCATTTTAGGTTTAGGGTTTCCTTTATTTTTTACTTTCTTCTTCTTTCCTTAGCTTAAGAGCAATGTTGGGTTAAATCTTTGTAGTAGCTTGGGCTAATTTTAGTTGTAATTAGTTTTGTAGTAACATTGTGAGCAGTCTTGGAATCTTGCAAAGACTGCAGCCTCGAGGGAAGGTCCTTATAAATTCTTTTCATGCAATGCAAACCTATTTTTAATGCTTCTTTCAATCTATATTCATCTTATATTTTTCATTTAGATTTTTATGGGTTGTTTACACCTATGGATGCATGAGCTTGTAGCCTTGCAAACATAGTGGCTGTAGTGGGTTATTGTTCTAGTTTTAACCCCATGACAGGATCACATCTTTGGGATATTCTGTGACCATTCAAGTGGACAAAATATAGCCTTAGGATGAGTCTAGATCACAGGACTAAGCTGGATTCTTTTTCTCTACACTTGTGCTTGTAGCCAAGTTAGAGACGGCTGAAGATCCAACTCCTCTATTTTAGAATACTATTTTCAGTGAATAGATCTGGGGTCTTGCAGAGATTGCAGACATGAGAGCTAGGTCATTGCAAGCCTGTTTGTAGCAATGACAAACTAATTTTAATGACCCATTCAATCTGTGAGTTCTCGTGGTCTCTAGTAGATCTTCATGTACTGAATGCTCCTATGAATGAATGAGATTGTAGCCTTGAAAACATAGTGTCTGCAATGGTTTTTCTATTTTAACTTAAAACCCTTGATTGGATGAAATCCTTGGGATATTTTATGACCATTTTAGTTGACAGAATATAGCCCTAAGATCAGTTTATGTCTCTGGGTTAGGCTGGATTCTTCTACCTTGCACTTGTGCTTGAAGCCAAGTGAAGGACTGTTGCAGACCTAGCTCTTGATCTGATTTGCAGTGAAGATTAGCCCATAGCTATCTACGTCTCCATATTTTCTATTTATTTTACCAAACCATCTTCTCTCCCTTTTACCCCCCTTTCTTTAGGTCTAGTTTTTATTTCTATTTTTAGTTTAGTTTGTGACACCCAAAAATACCCTCTCTTTACCTTGCTTCCTAGTTTAGGTTTAGAGTTGCCAAATCTGTAGCAGACCTGGAGGTTTACTATATTTTTTTTATCATCACTCCCTGTGGGACTAACTCTTACTTCTCTAAAACTTGCTACAACAGCCTTGGATCTTGCAGGATTGTGTGTTTGTTTTGGTTTTGTGTTCTAATCACATATTGTTACTCCCCTCTGGTTTAGTCTTTGCCATTCTTTATTTCTAACTATCATTTTTATAATAAAAAGAACTCGACCGAAAGAAATCCAACACTTACGGGAGAAGCCATTCTAGTTATTCACACTTTAGTGTGTTGCTTCCTTGTGAAGCACATACACACAAATGTGTGTGTGGTACCATATTTGGTTCACTTGTCAACCCAATACCTTTCAGTTAAATGTTAGCCTCATCTACACCTGTTCAAACGCCTTGACAATTTAAGTTATAGATCAAAAATTTGGAATGACATCGTGCACCGTGCCAATACGAACACGTGACTGACTTACATGGTTATCGAAATTTGGGGATATTACATTCTCCCCACCTTCAAAAATTTTGGTCCTCGAAAATTGACCACACACTCACATGGCTACTCGTAAGATACACACGCACGTATGACATATCACATACATTCATTGCGTGAACACACCCTTGCACGCACGCGTATCCCTTCACATTTATGCATAGCCATACATATTTCCTTCAAGTACATACACGATGACGTACTTACCCAGACACAGTTCCTAATTCGCACCCTACACACATAGTTCCAACTAACGTCCACACATATCATCGCAACTAAATAGCTTATATTAGTCATTGCTAATATTTGACATCGTACCTACAATAAACACATCGAATGCACCCTGAACCTTTACACATCTCACATTTCGACACTCTAAACACTATCGACAACTGCCTACCTGCCATCAAAATACATTTAGAATTCCATAAATGATGCTCATGATAAAATTGGAAATGGAGTTCATCATTCAACCATTGCACAACAATGTGCCATTGTTTTAGAATTTATAACTTTCCAATATTTATAACTTAAAGTGTACATTGCATCTCAACTCAAAAGTTTACTCGAAAAGTTGCAGATATGTGTCACGTACATCCGACTCGCGCTCACACGTAGCTTATTCAAGAGAATGATTGTGCCACCTCACAAGTACCATTGGGATCCGCTTGGTACATAGTACTTGTTCCTTCAGGCCAAGGATTTGCATTGGCTCTTCTCTAATGGTTAAATCTTCATAAATTTCCAACGGTTCCCCTCCGAGAATGTGGGTCGGGTCCATCACGTACTTCCTCAACATGGACACGTGAAACATGTTGTGTACTTCTTCAAGTTGTAGGGGTAGAGCAATCTGGTATGCAACTTCAACAACTCATCCCAGAATGTCAAACGGTCCAATGTAGCATGGACTTAGCTTTCCACACTTTTCAAAATGCATCATGCCTTTTATCGGTGAAACCTTGAGGAACACATGATCTCCAACCTGGAAATCCACACTCGTCCTTTTCAGATCAGCATACCTCTTCCGACAACTCTTTGCGACCTTTAACCTCTCTCAGATCCAACATACAGTTTCAGCAGTATTTTCAACGATCTCTGGACCCAAGGTAAACTTTTCTCCCATTTCTTCCCAGTTGAGCGGAGATCGACATCTTCACCCATGTAGCGCTTCGTAGGGGGCCATATCAATGCTTGTTTAATAATTGTTGTTGTATGCAAACTCGATCAGGGGTAAATGTTGATCCCATGACCCTCGAAAATCAAGCACACAAGCTCGGATCATATCTTCGATAATTTGATTCACCCTTTCAGTTTGTTCATCCGTTTGAGGATGAAAGGCAGAGCTGAATCGATCCCAATCCTTCCTCGAATCGATGCCAAATTTTTTATGTAAACAATGGGTCTTTATCCGACACAATACTCGTTGGAATGCCTTGAAACCATACGATCTCCTTTTAGTACATCTCTGCAAGTCTACTTGCTATATACCCGGTGTTGTATGGCAGAAAATGAGCCGACTTGGTCAGCCTATCGATGACTACCCAAATGGCATTATGTTTCTTCGCGATTTATGATAATCCTAAAATAAAGTCCATGGAAATGGATTCCCACTTCCATTCTGATATCGGTAGCAGCTGTAATAAACTTAATGGATGCTAGTGATCCACTTTCACCTACTGACATATCAAGCACCTTGAAACATACTCAGCAACATCCTTCTTCAGACCTCTTCTCCAATAACCTTTCTTCAAATATTGGTACATCTTGGTACCACTCGGATGAATAGCATACTTTGACTTGTGAGCCTCGTCTAGAATAGTTTGTTAGAGATCGGCATCGGTTGGTATACATAGATGTCCTATAAACAATAGCGATCCATCTTCCCTAACCGAGAAATTTGGTCTAGTGCCATCGGTCACACCCTGTCTGATCTGCACTAACTCCGCATCTTTCATCTGTAGCTCATAGATATGATCGAATATCGTCGCATGATAAAATATCTTCCAATAGTTTCCTTCTACGGATTCCCATGATCAAACTTGATAACTGAGCCGATGGCTTTTAACTTTAACTCAAAGCATCTGCTACAACATTCTCCTTGCCTGGGTGATACTGAAAGGAGCAATCATAGTCTTTGAGAAATTCTATCCATCTTCTCTGCCTCATATTCAAATCCCCCTGAGTAAATAGGTGCCTGAGGTTTTATGATCAGTGAAGATCGCAAAGGTTTCTGCATACAAGTAATGCCTCCATATTTTCAATGCAAAGATCACTGCGGCTAGTTAAAGATCATGTGTTGGGTAATTTTTGTCATGATCCTTAAGTTGTCCTGATCCATAGGCAATAACCTTTCGATTCTGATTAAGCATACAACATAATCCACTATGTGCAGTGTCACTAAACATGACAAAACCCCCACTGCTTGATGGAATAGCAAGTACTGGTGCAGTGGTGAGCCTCCTCTTAAGTTTTTAAAAACTCCTCACATGACTCTACTCAAGCTTTGCATTCTTCCTCGTAAGCTATGTGAGTGGACCTGATAGCTTGGAGAAACCCTCCACAAATCATCTATAGTAGCCAACAAAACCTAAGAAACTTCTTACTTCGGTGACAGTCTTCGGCTGCTCCCACTATACAACTACCTCAATCTTGGCCAGATCAACTGACACCCGCTTCAGAGACAACATGTCCCTAGAAGCTCAGTTGCTCTAACCAGAACTCACACTTGCTTAACTTTGCATAAAGCTGGTGCTCACGTAACTGTAGTAGAGCGATCTGTAGATGTTGCTCATGTTCCTCCTTTGACTTTGAATAGATAAGAATGTCATCTACAAACACAACTAAGCACCTGTCAAGATGTGACTTGAACACCTTGCTCATTAGATCCATGAATGATGGTGGTACGTTAGTCAAGCCAAAAGGCATCACAAGAAATTGTAATGCCCATATCTAGTCCAAAATGGCATCTTCTGAATATCCTCAACCTTGACTTTCAACTGGTGGTAACTGGATCTCAAATCGATCTTGGAAAAGAACCTTGCTCCTTGCAACTGATCAAAAAGATCATCAATCCTAGGAAGCGAATAACGATTCTTGATTGTCAACTTGTTCAACTAACGATAGTGGATGCATAATCTCATTGACCCATCCTTCTTTTTGACAAATAAGACTGGTGCTCCCCAAGGAGAAACACTTAGTCTTATGAACCACTTATCTAAGAGTTTCTGCAACTGCTCCTTCAACTCCTTCAACTCAGCTGCAACCATCCTATAAGGTGCCTTAGACACTGGCTCCATGCTTGGTGCTAAATCGATTGCGAACTCAACCTCACGATTGTTGAGAATGGGAAAATACCATTTTCCAGCCCTTAACCTAAGTCTTGATAGACCTTTGAGAGTACTAAATAAGTGTTTTTAGTATTTGTTCTACAGCTAACAATGAAGGCAGGCTTGACCCTGAAAGCAGCTTAAAAGTGCCAAAAAGATGATGACTCATGCTAATCTAGGGAAAGAAGGAGAAGGAACAACCTCAGTGGCGGTCAAAATGCCTAAACTAAAGAGGAAAAAGGCTTGGTTTCAACCTGGAAAGAGGTTTGGAGCTATTCGAACAGAAGATTGCAGAATAGAATGCTTTTCGAAAAGAACCTGAACTTTTCGAAAAGAACATGAACTTTTCGAAAAGAACCTGAACTTTGCGAAAAGAACTAAAAGCTCCAGGCTTAGTTTTCAAAGAGCACCTGAACTCTTCGAAAGGATTCCTGACCTATTCGAAAAGAAGAAAACTCCTTGCAAACAACACCAGAACTGTGTGAAAAGAGCTTTAGAAATCACAGTACTTTGCGAAAAGTTCTCCAAACTATGCGAAATGATATCCTGAAGATTCCCAGCATCTGCAAGGGCAATTCAGTAATCTCTGCATGCGCCCCAATGCATTTAAAACTCAGGGACATTTCAGAAGATTCTGAGCATGAACCAAAGGCATATTCCACCCCATGTGAACACCCAAAGATGAAATTACTTAGTGGGAACTTCTAGAAGCTCAAACAGATTTTTGAATTACATAACAGAATTGATGCTTCTGTCACCTGATTGGCCGAACCATATCAAGCAGTTCTGATTGGCCAAAACAAATCTGGATCCCTGTACCCGACTCCTATTGGTTGATACAGATCTAACCAATTCTGATTGGTTGATACACATCTGAGCTAGACTTGGGGAAAACTATAAATAGATGAACCATTTGCCCAATTTGGGTATCCAGATTTTGAGTTTCATTTCTATTACCCCATTTCCATTTCAGATAGCTTGTCTGAAACTTCTGTAATAGCCTAGCTTTTATTTGTAATTGAGAACTGTGAGATATTTCGGTAATTCATGTGAAAATTATATTGAAGACTACAAATCCGAGAGTTGTTTAAGTTGTGCTCTGTAATTGTAATGGTGAATTTGAAAAGGTTGTTGTGAACAGTACGTTCTCAAATGGATTCGTGTTAAGGGTTCCCTGTGATCTCCTTATTCATTAGATTCCTTTAGATTTACTATTTTTAAAGCAATTTCCCTTAATTCATGGTCCCTGTGAGAATCTGCGTTTGTAACATGATTTCTCACAACATTTATAGTGGTGTTTTTTGTTCTTAATCAAGGATTCAGAGTGAAGACTATTGGATGATCTGTGTCCATTGAAGTGGACAGACCATAGCCATAAGTTCAACTCAATTCCAATCCTTGAGTAGGATTACTTTCTCTTACATCTGTGCTGGTAGCCAGATGAAGATTGGATAATATCTCATGTTTTACATTTATTCTCATTCTGCAATCAAGTACTAAGTCGAAGTTAGATATTATTTCTCCATTCTTATTAATTTACATCAAATCTCCCCAACTCGGATCTGGATCATTTAGTTTAATTTTTACTTTTCTCATTTACTTAATGTGATAAATTCAACCTCTCATCTTATATGCTTTGTAGATAGGATCAGAGGTCAGATCTGGTAGCTCAGATCTGGAGGTTTATCTTACATTTTAAATCAATTCCCTGTGGACGATCATTTACTCACTTACATTTAAAACTTGCTACAATTGACCCTGATCTTGCAGGCTAATTACCTTCTCTCTGTGCTGATATTTCTTTAGTTTCCCAAATTCAGTATAATTCAACAGTTGCAAATCTGTTTTCAAAACACAAATAAATCATGCACACTTAGAAGAGGATCAAGTTTTTGGCGCCGTTGCCGGGGAATTTATTTTTAAATTGGTAGACCTAAGTTTTTATTTTTTTTATTATTACATCAGAGCTAACTGCTCTATTGTTTAAATCTGTGCAGTTATTCCGATACATTTTAGCGTGGAATCTACTTTGAAAGGAATACTGAAGGTTTGCTTTGCATAATTTGATTCTCTATTTCTGTGTTGTATGTTTGGTAGGAGGACTCTCAATCCTGAGATTGTCCCTCTGAATTTAGTAGTTGAAAGGCTACTAAGAACCAGACAAACATTCCAGAATTTTGCTGAGACTGCAACTATGGGTGAGCAACCTAGACTTTTGAGGGATTACTTTGCACCTGGTGCATATAATTCCCCATTTTGTATCCAATTTCCTACTGTTGAAGGAAATTATGAGATCAAATCATCAACTATCCAGATGCTGCCTTCTTTCCATGGTTTGAGTAAGGAAGATCCATACAAGCATGTGGATGAATTTTTATCTCTTTGTACAACATTCAACATAGCTAGACTGGGTCCAGAGGCAACCAAGCTTAGGCTCTTTCCTTTTTCATTAATGGACAAAGCTAGAGCATGGCTGTCCATGTTGCCACCAAACAGCATTACTTCTTAGAATGATTTGCAATGTCAATTTTTAGCCAAATACTTCCCTATGTCTAAAACCAGCCAGTTGAGACAAAATATTGTTTCCTTCTCACAACACTCAACTGAAACTTTTCATGAAGCAAGGGAAAGGTTTAAAGAACTTTTAAGGCAATGTCCTCATCATCAAATTCCCCGATGGCAGCTTGTTCAAAGTTTCTATCAGGGAATTGATCAAAAGGGCAAGAATATGGTAGATGCTTCCTGTGTAGGCACCTATTTGCAAAAAACAGTTGTGAAGGTCTGGGATCTATTTGAAGTGATTGGTGAAAATTCAACTCAACAGGAATCTTTGTCAAGAGACATTGAGAATCCTGCTCGGTTGAACAATCAGCAGACCAGCAAAGGAAAGATCTGAGGTTAATGAGTTGGAAAGGAAAATGGATAATTTGACCACTAAGTTTGATAGATTGATGGACTCACTTAAAAATCCAATGGTTGCAAGAGCAGAGGAGGCATGTCTGATATGTCAGTCCCCTATTCATTCACATGATCAATGTCCATCTGCACCACAGTTCCCAGATCTAGTGGTGGAGCAAGCTCATGCTGCCCAATCGTTTGAACAGATGCAATCAAATGAATATGCATGGAGAGGGCACCCCCAATTTAAGGTGGAGCCAGGGAAATTATCAATCACAACAGCAGCAGCAACCAAAGAACCAAATACCTTTCAAAACTACTCAACCTTACCAGCAGAATTTTTATACCAAGCTAAATTTTTAGCAGCCCATTCCACAACAGATGGCACAACCTGTGCAGCAATCTGCTCCAGTTCAAACCCCTTCCAAATCCCCTTCTTTTGAAGACCAAGTTCTACCTTCACTCTAGAATTTAGGGTCTTTAACTCAGACTGTAAACTTTCACAGTCAGAGCATAAAGAAGATTGAAGAGACATTGGGTCAACTTTCAAATACTTTGGCCAAAAGAGAGGAAGGCAGGTTACCCAGCCAACCCTTGAACAATCCTAAAGGATAGTTCATGGTTGAAGATGCCTCTGTTTCACATGAAGAGTAAAAGCTATCACTACTTTGAGAAGTGGAAGAGTTGTAAATAACAATGTGAATCCTGAAAAAGAAGAAGAAAAAATTGAGGAAACTGCTAGAGATATGCAGCAGGAGCAGCATGATATTAACATTGGGGATACTGATGTACCTCAGAAAAATTAAAAAAATGAAAAAGCAAAAAACCATAAACATTCTGGTGATGATTCTAAAGCTATAAATGAAGGATTAGTTTCTCATTTACCATTTCCCCATGCCATGAAATATGCATCCCCTTTTGATAAAGGGAACACAAAAATAGATGAAATGATCTAGACTTTCAAGCAAGTCAAGATAAATCTTCCTTTGCTTGATGCAATCAAACAAGTCCCAGCATATGCAAAATTTTTTAAAGATATTTGCACTCACAAAAGACAATCTAGGATACAGTTATCCAAGAAGGTCTTTGTTGTGGAAAGAGTTAAACAGGTGTTGTCCATTACCTCACCTCCTAAACTTCAAGATCTTGGAATCCCCATCATCCCTTGCATTATTGGGGAACATACCATTGAAAAAGCTTTATTAGATTTGGGTGCTAGTGTCAACCTGCTTCCATATTCTGTATATGAGAAATTAGGTTTGGGAGAATTAAAACCCACTCATGTGGTGTTACAACTAGCAGACAGATCTGAAAGAAAGCCAGTTGGGATGATTGAGGATGTATTGGTAGGAGTAGATAAGTTTTTCTACCCTGCCAATTTTTTGGTATTGGACATGGAACCTACAAAAAGCAAAACTTCCATTCCTGTCATTTTGGGGAGACCATTCCTTGCTACAGCCAATGCTTGCATTCAATGCAGATCTGGTATTATGGAAGTGTCTTTTGGAAATATGAAGGTAAAGTTACATGTCTACAATGCAGTTACACAGCCTCAATTCAGTTCTGAGGAATGCTTTCTTGTTGATTTATTGGATGAACTGGTAGAAGAAACTTTACGACAATTTTTGCTGAGTGAAGACTTAACTACATAATTTAAAGATGCTTTGAGAAATGCTGTGGAAGAAACAGTTTGTACCTCAAAGTCTGAGGAAGTGAATACTGTGCAAGGAACTCATGATCAATCAGCAATGTGTTTTTCATGGAAACTTGTTGTTCTTCTCCTTCCACAAACAACTAAGGTACCTTTGTCACCTTCTTTTATCAGCCCACCTGATGTAGAGCTGAAACAGTTGCCAGAAAATTTGAAATATGTGTTTTTAGGAGACCATAAAACATTGTCTGTGATTATTTCTCCCTCCCTCACTGAGGAGCAAGAGGAAGAGTTGTTGATTGTATTGAAACAACATAAGAGGGAAATTGGCTTGACTATTGCTAATTTAGGAGGAATCAGTCCAGCCGTTTGCATGCATAAAATTCACTTGGAAGAAGATGCAAAGCCTTCTAGAGAAATGCAAAGGAGGTTGAACCCTCATATGCAAGAAGTGTTCATGAAGGAGGTTGTTAAGTTGTTAGATGCTGGGGGCATTTACCCCATTTCAGATTCAGCTTGGGTGGAACTTACACAGGTGGTACCTAAGAAATTTGGGATCACTGTTGTAACCTCAGATTCTGGTGAACTTATTTCAACTAGTGTGCGACCGTAGATCCACTCGAACCCGTCGCGGCGATGCGCTCGCCTTGGATAAAATGTAGAGTCGCCACCCGGAGCTTTTAGTGACCCGGGAAACCTTCAAATCGATATTTTGAGCACCGAAGTGCTAAATATGACTCTGATTTACCGGTCTTTGCCAAAGGCTCTAGGGTAGGGGCTTCGGTTATCGATCGGGAAGGGTTTAGGCACCCGATCAACCCGGACGTAGCGGTGTCTATCTATGGCCAAAAATAAAAATAAAAAGGGCGGAGTTTCCCCTTACCCGAAGGCAATACGGTCCTATCAAGGTTTGAGCCAAACCAAAATTTCGGCGGCGTAACGACTTGAATCCTTGGATGGAGGATACACCAAGAAGGTAGAGGAAGAGAGGGGTGAGCTGGAGCTCACGGGCCCTTGTTGCACCGTGGAAGATCTTCACTTTGGCGTGCTTTCGATGGCTTAAATGGTGTGAAAATGGGTTCTAATGCTAAGATTCAATAAAGTAGGGGGTGTAGAGTGAAGCTAGAGGCTAGGTTTTAACTAAAGGGACTGATCTAATGGTGGAAATGGATTGGAAAAGATGAACTAATCTTGCTGGAATTCTGAGAAATGAGTGCACTTTCTCTCACTAGGGTTCTCTCTTGGGCTCCAAATCCTTAACCTCCAACTTCTTCCAACCCTTAAGGAGGAGGTAGGCCTCTCTATTTATAGAGAAAGGATGGGTTAGGGGCTTACTTAATAGCTATTTGGTTTAGCAATTAGGTAATCCCCCATCTAAGGTTTTTTGGGTTTTCAAGGTCCTAGGGTTTTGGGAAACTGGTTTCAATGACAGATGATGGGGTGAGACCATGGGTGACTTAAGGGTTGCCAATAAGCTCAAAGGGGGTGCAACCAATCTCAAGACACCCACCTCTGCCCAGGGGATAGTCAAAAGGTCAAACTAGATGGAGGAAATTCAAGCTCGATAGCGATTACTAGCTAAGTTGGCGTATATATTATATACGCCTTGATTTAAAACGATAATTTCACCAAAATCGGGAGTTTTGAGAAGATGAACCGTGGTGGGTCCCACCTATCTTTGGGCGTATATATTATATCGCCCCCAAAATAGGCAGGCGTATATAATATATACGCCTGAGTAATCTGGGGTAAAAATGGCTGGGCGTATGTAATATCTACGCCTGAGTAAAATTTTTTGATTTTATGTGAAACGTCAATTGGCCATAACTTTTGAATCGTAGCTCCAAATTGGGTGATCTTTGGCTTGTTGGAAAGCTAGAGAAGTCCTCTTTCCAATGGTATATGGCTCATCCATGTTACTGGTCTGTGTGAAATTCTGTAGCTCTCCTCCCATCAACCGCCAGAAGGGTTTAAGTTAGGTCTGGGAAGGGATTCTAGGGTGTAGGGGTGACTTCTAAGGATTGGGGGAATGGCTCTAAAGGTCTTAGGGTGATTCCTACTGGTCTAGGTAGGTTCCTAAGGGTTCAGGAGGGTGCCATCGAAAGCACAGGTGTACATCTCTCCCGAAGTATAGATTGATCGGGCCTTGGGCCGAATTTGGGTGTCTACAGATGCCCCTCTTTGGTATTCGATCACTAATGATCGAATGCCAAAGACAAGAGACATCCGAAGAGGTCCAAGGCACGTTTGATGAGTCCGCCTGGTTCAACTCAATTCTCAAACATCCATGGTGATGGTGAGTGTACGTAGGCCCTCTCATTTCGGGATATCGTCCGTACCTCAAAGTTAATAGTCCCCAAGCGCATTGTGACATTACTGGGCATAACTGCGATAATCACAAAAAGTGTAAGCCCGCTAGCCGGGATATTGTCCACTTCCTGAGGGAAATTATAGATTTGTGATGTTGAGTATTAATCTGAACCAGACAGCTCCATGAAACGGGATGATCGATCTATGCTTCGGAATTGATGCGAAGCATACAAAGCAAAGGCCTTCAAACTGTGTCCAATCCTTTGGAATATCGACCGCTCCATTGGATTGGGCATGGGTGCCCTTACTTAGGTAAGGCTCGAAGTTTCTGGGCGAACCCATCAACCTCGAGGTTGCTTTAGCATGATTGACCCGAGTGGAGCAAATATTGATGGCGCAACACTTCTTGGGAATACATGCCCATTTTTTGAGTAATTTTTTTTGTCATTTTCTAAATTTTCTTTGTTTCCGAGGCCTCTAAGAAGAGCTCGATGACCTCTGACAACTTTATTTTGCACAACTCTTTAAGTGGATCAAATGCCAGTTGATACGCTTTTAAGAAAGTCGTCATCGCCATCTTTGAGGATAGGTGCACCTTGGGGATGTGCGTTCGGTGGTGAGGTGCTCTGATTCATCGACCGGAGTGCTTTGGCTCGAGACAAAGCTAAAGATCGGGCTAGAACCAAACATCCCTTGAAAGAGATGGCTAATTTCTAGCCTCCGTCCCTAATGAAATCACATCTTACTAATTATGCACAAACAGACACCCATCAGGGGTGGTAAGCAGCAAATAGGCGCGAACAGAAGCCTCGACCCTAAGGTACAATTTACGAGGACAACGACCATCCTGCAGATACCCAGACACAAGTGCGTACATTCAACAGGGACATCGTGCCTATCTGAGTTTAAGCACATGTAAAAGGAAATAAAAGGAAAAGGGCCCTTTGGTCTATATGTTTGTTTGGTTGGTTGTAATTTCATTTTGGCGGGAGTTTCATGACAATAGACTCTTCGAATGGCGAAGTTGGGGCACTCTTGGTCAATAGAGATCCAAGGTGGATGACCAGAGTGAATGCCGGAAGGTGGGGTCAACCCACTTAGGTTTTTACTAAGCGCAACAAATTTGTTACTTCTTCTCTTTCCTTTTTCTTTTTTCTTTTTCTTTTTCTCTTCTTCTTTTTCTTTCATGTCGTGGAGACCTCAGGCATGCTCAAACTGCCTTTATTTTTGCCTGTATCCTTAGGCGAATCAACTTGCCAGGTTGATATACCTTAGGGGACGTGTGCATTCTGGTGATGGGTTCTCGGTTTACGCGGATCAGGCCTTGACTCTTCTTTGGGGAGATCGGGGCTAAGTGTATGTGCTCGGATGAATGAAATTCATTTACTGCTGCGGATCGGTACAAAATGTCCCTGCCTGAAACGGGGTTCGAGAACTTTCGGGGAACCCGATCATTTCGAATTGATTTAACGGCTCTCGTGGTGGGGCAACAGAGCGTTGCGACGCTCTTGTGAGAACCAATTGTATTTTTTTTTATTATTTTTTCTTTTTATATATTATTCTTTTTTTTTTGATTTTGTGGGCGCATTAGGTGGGCGCCTACGGATCTAGATCCGTTTATTGTAGCACGGTCCCTTTGGGCCAATCGAAGGAAACTCGAAGGGTCATTTGGGGATGTGTGCACCATGGACGATGACACGTGGGCCTCGAAGGGGGGCCGGATTGAGGTCCATAGCATACAAGGGGGGCCGTTGGGCCTTAAAATCGAAAAAAGGAGGTCGGACAGTTTAAAAATTGCCATTTTTGGTTGGGCGTATATAATATATACGCCTGACCAAAATCTGGCGAAAAATGGTCGGGCGTATATATTATATACGCCCATCTAAAATCTGGCGATTCTGAAATTGCACAAAAGGGCCCCCTCTCTTCCTCCTTTCTTCTTGAGTCCGGGACAACCCCTTAGGGTTTTTTTTTTGGTTTGGCTTGAATTCCATTACCGGCGGTCATGGGTGTTGATCAAAAGGCGCTTATCCTCTGCCGCTCTTCATTTTTCTCCCCCATTGAAGGTAACCATTACCTTCCCTTACTTTCTCTTTGTATTTTGATAGCATTGTTGTTTTTCTCTCTCTCTTTTTTTTCTTTTGTGGTGAAATGCTTTTTCTTTTTTCATTTCCATTTACACATATGTGATGCCTATGTTCCTTTTCTCTCGGTTTTGTTGTTTTTTTTTGTTGTTTTCCTTAGGCCTATATATTATTATTATTATTTTTTTATTATTTATTCATCTCATCCTATTTTCTCTCTCTTTTTTTTTTGTTTTCGATGGATTAGCGCATCTTATCTTGTTTGGATTAGCACACTCGCACATGGTTTTGCCTTTTTGTTTTTTTTTTCTTTTATATACACACATATCTCCTTTTTTTTTGGATTAGTACCCACACACGCATGATTTATTTTATTTTATTTTTTTTCTTTCTTTTAGTATACACACATCTTTTCTTTCTTTTTTTCTGTTTTGAATTAGCATATGCACATGAGTTTTTTTTGTTTTTTTTTTTTTTCTTTTTAGCATACACACATCTTTTTTTTTGTTTTGAATTAGTATACATACACACATGTTGTGTTTTTTTTTTCCTTATTATTCTTCACACACGTACGCATCTCTCTCTTTTTTGGTTTCGGATTAGTATACATACACACATTTTTTTTTGTTAGCACACACACACACACATCTCTCTTTTTTTGGTTTTGGATTAGTATAAATACACACATGGTTGTTTTTTTTTTTTTTAGTTAGCACACACACACACATCTCTCCTTTTTCTTTTTTTTGGTTTTGGATTAGTATACATACACACATGGTTGTTTTTTTTTTGTTATTAGTCTTTGGATTAATGCATATACATATTTTCCTCTTTCTTCTTTTTTGTTGGCAACCCCTCATATGCCGATGCATCTCATGTTTTCAGGATGTCTGGTGACGAGGGGCATGATCAGCAAGAAGGGCCGGAAATGGCCTACGGTCCCCGTGGGGAACAGTTCATTGTGTCTCAGCGCTCCTCCCAGCCTTGGTATGAGATGCAAGGCGAGGCCGCCCACACCGACCTCCTCTACTGTCAGCACACCCCTATGTCCAACTTCAGGATGGTTGGTCTGGTAAACTGATGGACCCCCTCCTCCTTTCTGCTTTTGCTTTCCTTTGATGCCCTCATTATATCTCCCTACCCCTATCTGATTGATGCCTTTTGCTTGCAGCCCCTGCCGCACATTATGTTCCGAGGCGGTTGGTTTGACCTCCAGCGTCTTGTGCTTTACCTTCCCCTAGTGGTGAAGGACCTCTACATTCTTGCGGTTTGGGGACTTCATTTCATGCCCATGTAAGAATCTGACCTATTTAAAAATCTTGATAGAGCGTTTTCATGCAGACGATGGCTTTCCACATGGGCGTGGCAGAGATGGCCTTCACTCCGGCGGACTGGTCTATGATCACTAGGGTCCGTGTCGAGGGGTGTGCAGTGGTACTCACTTTTACGGGTAGGGAGGAGGTGATTCAGCTGCTGAGGCCTACCGTCCTCGAGGGGGGCGTTCGAGGTTATCCTGGTTGGTTGATCAGTTTGGGCCTAATGAGTTGGTGGACCAGGGGCAGCCCGACATGGACATTTATATCGAGCCCGCAGGTGCACTTATGCTAGCCCGCATCTCCTTACTGTTCCTCCTAGGCAAGACTCTCCTCTCCAATACCAGTGGAGGGCGAGTCTCCTTGTCCCTGCTCAGCCTGATGGTGAACTGGGAGACTGTGCATCGATTTGATTGGGGCGGCGCAGGCTATGCCGTACTCATGTCCAGCCTAAAGCGGGCCGTGCTTGGGGAGTCTAGCTCCATTGTGGGTTTCTGGCCTGCCATCGAGGTATTTTATCTTTTGTTTTTAGTTTATTCAATTTTCTTTTATAGCATACCTGTCCTCATCTGCCTGCTTTCTCAGGTCTGCGGATACCTTCACTTTCAACCGAGTCGCCCTCTGCTTCAATCAGACATTGCTACATTCCCCCTTATGAGTAACTGGCACGTGGGTCGCCGTCGGGACGTAGGTATGAAGCATTTGGAGTTAGGATTGCACTCTCAGTTCGACCTGTTGATCTCGGAGTAGGTGAAACAATTCCCTTTTTGCAAATTTGGTAGCTCAGCTTCTATGTGCTTAGGGGTTCTGATCAAATGTGTGCATCCCTCTCCGATTTTTTCTTCTTTTGCAAGTCATCCTCGACCCTTACGTAGGATCCCCCTTTTGGAATTTGGCCTCAGTGGGCCCCTCTCGTCTTTTGCTGGATCGTCGTATCATCTTTCTCTACGGGTCCTGGACTAGGGCCTACTATTTAGGGGAGAGAGCGGTTCATCAGTATCGCCCTCTCTTTGTCGTGCCCCAAGCTCCTCCCGCCGACGTGTTGGCCCCAGAGGGCTCCATTGATGAGCTCACTGCTCATTTTCTTCATCATGGGGTGCTTATCGACGACCTTCTCCTACTCGGGGGCTATCAGTCTTGGTACGACTCCCTGCCCTATCATTTCTTGCTGCCCCGCTTCGTGCTTGGTGTTAACGTTTTAGCTTTTGGTGGGCCGCGATATCAGGTAATGCCCCTTTTCTTCTTTCATTCAGCAGCTTTCATGTGGTTACCTTGATTGGCCTGTTGCCCTTAATGATAAAATATTTCTCTCTACAGTTTGAGCAGGGCGGCGACTCAGATGAGGGGGAAGAGGAGGTCGTTCCCTATGATGCGACAGGTGTTGGACCTTCCGATCCTTTCGGGGCTGGCGCCTCTGGCGTGGCTTCGGGTGCTAGTGCTTCTGGTAGCTCGGCCGTCGAGGTCCAGGGGACCTTCAAGCGCATGGATGATGCCATTTTGTCACGCGTGTGTGCCGACGTGGCTGAAAAGGCACAGATTTCTGCTGAAGCTATCCATGTCCCACCTCCCGAGCTGATTCCTGGGGTAATCTCTACCTTGTTGCTCCGTTCTCTTTTCCTTTGAAATATGTTGATGGCCTGTGTAACTAACACCTCCTTTCTTCTTCTTGGCGGGATTATGAGTCGGCGTGAAGTAACCTCGTTGGGCTTAGGGAGACCGAAGTGGTGAGAGAGTGCTGGCCCAAACTAGTCATTTTCCTAGTTTACTCTCTGCCTGTTTCTCTATTTGATGGCTTTTGGTGTGCCTCCGCAGCGTGCTCGTGAGAAGGAGTCACACTCCTTGCTTAGCCGTATCTCTCAGGCATGGACTCGGGTGGGGGAGACCCGTACCTTTCAAAGTGCGAGCCGGCGCCTGAAGAAGTCGAAGGGGGCCGCCCAAGACTAGTTTAGTTTCTGCAAATTTGACATACACAAAACAACAATTTAGACTTTGGATTTATTTGGGGGATATGTAATAACTTTGAAACAATAAATTTTTTGGATGGTTTATAATTTTTATGCTTTATATGAATGTTTCATTTCTTTGCTTTGATGGTTTTCTTTGTTTTCTTGTTGGAATGACACGGCACCCTCCAATGATGGAGTTGATCATGCGGTGATTCATATCACCCTACGGGTGGCGCCCTCGGGGTTTCTCATGGGTGTGTGTGCATATGTGGACTGCCCCAAGATGAAAAAAAGTGGGCCAAACAAAAATAAGTTCCTCCTTGGGGACAAAAATGTATCTCTGTGAAAGGGGGCCTTGCTAGCCCTGGCTTTAAACTGGGCGTATATATTATATATGCCCAGAAAATGTTCAGCAATAATGGCCAGGCGTATATATTATATACGCCTGACCAATCCTCAGTAAAAAATGGCCGGGCGTATATAATATATACGCCGGGCAAAAATGATTCAAAATTTGCCTTGGCGTATACAATATATACGCCTGCTATAGATTGACCTCAACGGGATCCTTATAACCCGCGCCTGGTCCCCCCTTGTCTCCTCTTCTACTTTGGTTTGGTGTTTTGCCCCTCCTTTTATTTCCTTTCTCTCCCCTCTTTTCTAGCGGGCCCATCGCCATATATTGACCGATAAAGAACCTCTTTGCACGCCGATGGACCTGCCTTCAAAAGGGGGCCCAAGCCTTTATATGGGGACCGGTATACTTCCCTGTTTGGACCCGGAGCCCAGCTTTTTGCAAAAATGGCATGATATTCTGGCCGAGAGCGAGCTTGCTATTCTGAATGGCCTCGGGTTGTCCCGTCTTTCTTCTCTCCTCGCTGTTCCCCTGTTACCCAACCTACTACAGGCGGCTTTGGCATCATGGGACCATAGGGCCCATGTTTTTAAATTCGGGTCTAGGGAGCTGACCCCAACTTTGGAAGAGTTAGCCTCCCTTACTGGCTTGAAGATGCCTCGACGCCTTGCCAAAGTAGTGCCCAACCCGGGGTATGCAAAGGCGGTCCACGCGGTCCTTGTCCTGAAGAAGGGTGGATATGAGAAATGTTTCGCCGGAGGGCCCACAGTGCTGGTGAAATTCACAGAGAACTTTTCGTGTTCGAGCCTTTGAAAGTTGCCTATTCGAGATCCCTTCAATGTGAAGGCCTTTGCTCTTTATTTTCTATCGGAGGTTCTCTTCACTGGGGGGGAGAGCTTTTCCCTCGGGCTATGTGATGTTTTGACTGAACTGGAGCGAGGTCGCTCATTGGTACACCTGGTCCTGGCGGAGATGTATCAAGGCTTGGATGCTGCGGCCTCGGGCTGGGTTGGGATTTTCAGCGGGAGCCCGCTTCTTGTTCAGATCTGGTTAGGAGAGCATTTGGCTATCATGGGGCCTGTGCTGAGATTCTACTTGATTAGAGGGGATGTGGCTCGGGGTTTTATGATCCGGAGTTCGAGATTGCCTGATGGGAGCGTCGAGGAACTGAGCCTGTGGCTATCTGACGCAGAGCTGACCTGGCAACTTGCCTGGACGGATGGCACCTTTCCGATTGTCCGCTCTCGGGATTGTGAGGGCATCACACTCTTGGGGCTGACCGGTAGCACATATTACTTCCCATCTTTGGTGCTCCACCAATTCGGGTACACACTCATGTGCGTGCACATGAGGCCACCCCTGTGCTCTCTGATATTCTCTCGCGGTTCTCTTAGTGATCTTGATCGCATAGCTGCCCTCTGGGAAACCTGTCAATCGACGCATATGTGTAGCTTGTTTCAGGGGGGCATTGTCTCTCCGGGTTACGAGGGTTGGCTAGTATTTGAGGAATTACCTACTCCTAGCCCAGCTTCGGTAGATGTGGTAGAGACAGGGCCTTGGCCATGTAAGGAAGCGATGCTTCAGACCCGGATCAAGTCCCTTTCCGTAGAGAGGCTGGCTTTGATCGAGACTTTGGAGAAAGAAAGGGTCAAAGCTGATATTGCGGAGGTGAGAGCCGCTACAGCCGAGAGCGAGGTTCTTGGTTGGTTGGTTTTAGTGAGCCAGTGTGTGAAGCTTCACGGAGACGGCAGAAGAGTCTTCATGGTAGGTTGATGTCTGATCAAAATGCCCGCGAGGACTCCCTGCTTGCAGAGATTAATGCTTTGAAGCGTGCTCCCGGCCCTTGACCTGCTCCTGCACATATCATAGATCATATATACGGGGGGGAAAGCCCCCTATCAGAGATCTCTTTTTCGGTTATCTTTTTCTGTTCTTTTCTTCTTTTTTTTTTTTTATATATATACAGCTATATACATTTTGGGTTTTGCTTCTTGTTGTAAAGAAATCAGCAGAAATAGAAAGTGTGTCATGTCGTTATCTTTTTGGGACGTGACACTCAGCAGGAAACACTTGTAAAGGAAGGGAATGAAATCTATACATGCGCTCTTGTTTTGCTTTTTGTAATCCTGCAATGTAAGACTTTTTGTGGGATTTTTCCCTCTCTTTTTTCTTCACCTGGTGGGGTTTCTCTCCTTTTTTTTGGAATTTTCTCCTCCATAGTGTGAGGATTTTTATGGGAAAGGAAAATCTATTATCTTTTTTGAAATTTTCTTCCTCATAGGGTGAGGTTTTTTATGGGAAAGGGAAATCTATTATCTTTTTTGGAATTTTCTTCCTCACACGGTGAGGCTTCTTATGGGAAAGGGAAATCTATTATCTTTTTTGGAATTTTCTTCCTCACAGGGTGAGGTTTTTTATGGGAAAGGAAAATCTATTATCTTTTTTGGAATTTTCTTCCTCACAGCGTGAGGTTTTTTATAGGAAAGGGAAATCTATTATCTTTTTTGGAATTTTCTTCCTCATAGGGTGAGGTTTTTTATGGGAAAGGGAAATCTATTATCTTTTTTAGAATTTTCTTCCTCACAGGGTGAGGTTTTTTTATGGGAAAGGGAAATCTATTATTTTTTTTGGAATTTTCTTCCTCACAGGGTGAGGTTTTTTATGGGAAAGGAAAATCCAGTATCTTTTTTGGAATTTTCTTCCTCACAGGGTGGGGTTTTTATTGGAAAAGGAAAATTTATTATCTTTTTTGGAATTTTCTTCCTCACAGGGTGGGGTTTTTTATGGGAAAGGAAAATCTATCATCTTTTTTGGAATTTTCTTTCTCACAGGGTGGGGTTTTTTATGGGAAAGGAAAATCTATCATCTTTTTTAGAATTTTCTTCCTCACAGGGTGAGGTTTTTTATGGGAAAGGAAAATCTATTATCTTTTTTGGAATTTTCTTCCTCACAGGGTGAGGTTTTTTATGGGAAAGGAAAATCTATTATCTTTTTTTGAAATTTTCTTTCTCACAGGATGAGGTTTTTTATGGGGCCAAATCAGTGGGTCCTATTTTGAGCATGGTCGAACCCTGTGGGTGAGGCACAGGTTTTTTCCTTTAAACATGGGAAGGTTAGCTGCCCTGGGATTGGTTCAGCCCTCTGTCTTTCCTTTCAGTCATGCGTCAGACGCGCGGTAGAGACGACATACTTGACTGGGATCCGATCCAATTTCTAACATGAGTGGCCCATCAAAGGGGAGAAGAGGCTTAAGGGATCCAAACTGAAATAGGCGGGCTAGGACAGATCTTCTCCTAATCTCTCTTTTCTTGACATTTTTTGCTCATAGCGCCCATGACGGGTTTTCGCCATGCCTGTCATCCCTATTTTTTCTCGTAGCGCGCTTTCGGGTTTTCACCACGTCCATGGGTTCGCTCTCTTACCCCAGGTGCCCTTTCAGGTTTTCACCTGGTCCGCGTGAGTTCGCTGTTTTTACCCGTGGCGCCCTTTTGGATTTTCACCACGTCCGTCTAGCTTTGAACTGAAATTAATTTTTTTCTTTTTTTTTCTTTTTTTATTCTTTTCTTCAAGAGCCAGAAAGCCATGACATGGGCGTCGATTCCGTCATAGCCGGCTGAATGAAGTTCTGTGTGGTTTGTTAACTCGGCTTGTTCTGATGCAGTAGATGTTATAACCGCTTGTGGACCTTAAAGAGGGCTTTCTTCCAGGTTGTAATGTGGTTGGGGTTCAAACAGGTTGGGTTTTTCTGGGGATTTGGATCTAAGTTTGGGGTGATTTCTAGGTTCGGGGGCTCCTTTTTCTTTTCGGGGGCCTTTTATGCCCCAGTCATCATTCATTCATTCATTTTTTTTGGGGTTTTTGTTGTTTTTTTTTTGTTTTTATTTTTGGGGTACCCCTCCTTTTCCTTGTTGTTCCTTTTTTTTGGGGGGGGGGGCTTCTCCTTCTTCTTTTTGGTTTAGATTTTTCCTCCCTTCTCTTCTTCTTCTTTTTTGGAATTTTGGGTGGGGTATATGAAGGAACTAGTTGTTGGCCCGAAGTGTGTAGCAAAAATGGGTGAAGGTTTTCAGGGAATATTTTTTGGGCCACTTGACTTTGAAATGATGGCCTCTTTTATGGAGCCCTTAAGCTGTCACACATCTACTTTTATCAAAACTTACCTTGCCCCAATACCTATGAGTAGAACTTACGGAGGTATCCAGCGTTGAGGGGCTCAGGAAAGTGGTCTCCGTCCATGGTGGCGAGGCGAACAGCGTACCCTAGCAGAACCTCTCGGATGACGTAGGGTCCTTCCCAATTTGGCCTAAACTTCCCTCTTGGATCGGCGTGGAGAGACGGAAAAATTTTCTTCAATACAGTGTCTCCTATTTTCAGGTCTCGACTGTGGACGCGCTTATTGTAAGCACGTGCAATTCTCCTCTGATAGACTTGGGTGTGGCACAAGGCAAGGAGCCTTTTCTCGTCAATTAAATCCAACTGCTTAAAACGGGCTCTTTCCCTCTCAGCTTCAGGTAGATGGGATCCAAAAGGATAGGAAGCGACTGTACCTCAACTTCAACGGGTAGCACGGCCTCAATCCCATACACAAGGGAGAATGGTGTTGCCCCTATTGCGGTGCGGATAGACATTCTATAGGCCCAAAGTGCGAAGGGTAACTGCTCACTCCAATCCCTGTATGTAACTACCATCTTTTCTAGGATGCAGATCAGAGTTTTGTTGGCTGCCTCTACTGCTCCATTCGTCTGAGGCCTGTATGGGGAAGAACGATGATGTTTGATCTTGAACTGCTCACACAAGGCCCGGATGCGCCTATTAGCGAAGTTAGTGCCATTATCAGTGATGATATCTTTGGGTACGCCGAATCTGCAAATGATGTTGTTCTTGATGAACTTCTCAACATGGCTAGCTTTAATGCTCGTATAGGAGGCTGCCTCTACCCATTTTGTAAAGTATTCCACAGCGACGAGGATGAATTGATGTCCATTGGAAGCCTTAGGATTGATCTTGCCGACGACGTCGAGACCCCAGGAGGCGAACGGCCAAGGGGTGGCCATGCTGTGCAAGTCACTGGCCAGAGCGTGTATTAGGCTGGAGTGCTCTTGGCATTTATAGCACTTCTGTATGTGCTGGCAGCAATCAGTCTCCAAAGTAGTCCAAAAGTATCCTTGCCTTAGAATTTTCTTAGCAAGCATGTGACCGCTGACGTGGGCTCCGCGGACCGCCTCATGAATCTCCTTCATGATCTCAACCGCTTCTTTCTAGGTTAGGCATCGAAGAAGGATATTGTCGTGAGACCGTCTATACAGGAGATCGTCGCAGATGACGTAGTTTGTTGCCAATCGTTGGATGGTGCGTTTGTCTACCCTTGATGTTCCTTCCTTGACAGTTCGGGTCTCGAGGAAATTCTTGATGTCTGAGAACCAGGGTGGTTCATCATCTATCTCTGTAGGTCCTTCGATCAGGTGACAGAAAGCCGGTTTGTTCCTCTGCTCTATCATGATCGGCTTCATAACCACCCCATATGGAATCTCAACCATAGAGGCCAGGGTGGCCAGGGCGTCAGTAAACCGATTTCTTGCTCGTGGCACATAAGAGAAGGTGACCTCCTCAAAGCAAGTTATCAGATCCTCCAGATGTTCATGGTATGGGATCAGTTTTTCATCCTTGGTCTTCCAATCCCCGTTGGTTTGGCATATAATTAACTGTGAATCTCCAAAGACCCTAAGGTGAGTTATATTTAGATCAAGAGCACTTTGTAAACCAGTATGTCGGGCCTCATACTCGGCCATATTGTTGGTGCATGGGAAGTTCAATTTGATGGAGATGGGTATATGGGATCCTTTTGGCGAGATAAGAATGGCGCCAACTCCTTGGCCCTCAACATGCGATGCCCCATCGAAGTGCATTACCCAGGGCTCTTCCGTTTCCTCTGTATCCTCGTCGGTCATGAACAAAATGTCTTCGTCGGGGAATTCGGTCCTTAGAGGCTCATAGTTCGGCAGAGGGTTCTCAGCAAGATGATCGGCGAGTGCTTGCCCCTTAATCAACTTCTGGGTGACATAGTAATGTCAAACTCGGATAGGAGTAGTTGCCAACGTGTGGTTCGACCAGTGAGAGCAGGTTTCTCGAATAGGTACTTCAACGGATCCATCCGTGCTAGAAGTAGAACGGCCTAGGATAACAGGTAGTGTCGAAGTCTCTGAGTAGCCCAAACGAGCGCCAGGCATGCTTTCTCAAGATCAGAATAGCGCGTCTCATAATTAGTGAACTTCTTGCTTAGCTAATAGATGGCCTGCTCTCTTCTTCCCGTCTCATCATGCTGTCCTAACACACAGCCCATGGAAAATTCAATCATGGACAAGTACATTATCAGGGGTCTAACAGGTACGGGCAGTACCAATACTGGAGGTTTCAGGAGATAACCTTTGATCTTATCGAATGCAGCCTGGCAGTCATCATTCCATTCAATCGGTGAGTCCTTTCTCAGCAGCTTGAAGATTGGTGCACATATCAGAGTTAACTGTGCGATGAATCGGCTGATGTACTGGATCCTGCCTAAGAAACCTCTGACTTCCTTCTCTGTAGATGGTGGTGGCATCTCAGTGATGACCTTGATCTTGGTTGGATCAACCTCGATCCCTCTCCTACTGACAATAAAGCCCAGCAACTTTCCAGACATAGC
Organism: Chloranthus sessilifolius; assembly: GCA_021018995.1. Classification (NCBI taxonomy): domain Eukaryota; kingdom Viridiplantae; phylum Streptophyta; class Magnoliopsida; order Chloranthales; family Chloranthaceae; genus Chloranthus; species Chloranthus sessilifolius. The sequence continues at coordinate 51,359,297 of CM037596.1, forward strand.
GCCAAACATGCATTTCTGGGGATTCAACCGCAATATGTATTTTCTCAGTCTCTCGAATAGCTTCTGCAGGTTTATCAAGTGGTCCTCCCTTTCTGGCGATTTGGCAATCATGTCATCGACATACACTTCGATCTCTTAGTGTATCATGTCATGGAACAGGGCCTTCATTGCTCTTTGATAGGTCACCCCAGCATTCTTCAGCCCGAATGGCATTACTTTGTAGCAGAAGGTTCCCCAGGGGGTAATGAACGCTGTCTTCTTGCGATCAACCTCTGCCATCTTTATCTGATTGTATCCTGAGAATCCATCCATAAACGAGAGCATCCCGTGCTTTACAGTATTATCGACCAAGATGTCGATGTGTGGTAGTGGGAAATCATCCTTAGGGCTCGCCTTGTTCAGATTTTGGAAGTCGATACACATTCGGACCTTTCCATCCTTCTTTTGGTATGGGGACAATACTGGCTAGCCACTGTGGGTACTTGGATACCATGAGGAAACCTGCGTCATACTGCTTAATGACCTCATCCTTCACCTTCAACATCCATTCGAGTCAGAGCCGTCTCAGCTTCTGTTTCACCGGCTTAACATCGGGGTAGAGTGGCAACTCATGCTCAACCAGATCGGTATCCAAACCAGGCATGTCTTCATACGACCATGCGAAGACGTCTTGGTATGACCGAAGGAAGTCTATCATACCTTTCCTCTCCTCAGGGGACATCGACGTTCCAATTTTGGTGATTCTGGGGGCCGCTGTGGTGCCCAAATTGACGTCCTCTGTCTCTTCGACGATCGGGGTAGGGCCATGCTCAAAATCGACAAATTGTTTGAGGAGCTCATTGGGGAGCCCGTCGGTTTGGCCTTCCTCGTCCAGACTCGTGACTCCTACCTCTTCTTGTATTTCTACAGGGAAGGGGTTGGCTTCACGTGGGACGGGTATCACGACATTGATTTTAACTTTATTGGGAATTTTAAAGGACAATATTTTTGGAATTGGTATGTTTTCTATTTTTATGATCTTTTGTATTTTTTCGGAGGTCAGCTCCTGGTGAGGTGGGTCTTTATATATACAAGGTAGACTGGTCCAGAGGCTAACCTCACTTTTTACAGGTTGTTTTTTTTTGGGGAGTCGTTGCCATTTTCATGGCATTTGGCGGCTCTCAAGAGTTGGGGCAAGGATGCCCAGTTACTCACCTGCGAGGCTTGGCCTTTACCTCTTTGATCAGGAGCGGCATCGGTAGGCTCTTGCATTTCCTCCCCCAACATATTTACAGAGGGATCCTCCGGGACCTTATCCTCTACGGTTAGGAGGGGCCCAGAGTGGTTGGTGCTGAAGTGAGGGGTGGATCGGGGCACTTCTTCCTCAAACAAGGAAAGGGCGGCTAAGTCCATTTCAAAGTCTGGGGGGATGATGTAGGGATTGGTGGGGTGGATTGCAACAGGCTTATGTGGGGTTACCCTAGTCTCCCCATTCAGATCAATTTTTACTACCCCGGCGCTCACAAAGGTTTCACGGATGTGGGGGCGAGTGTGAGGTTCCTCTTCCAAGATGATTCCTCTGGCCTTCGCGGCTGCTGCGGCTCTCATCTTCTCCTTGGCTTCTCTGACTTCCTCTTCTCTGGGCCTGTAGCCTAAGCCAAATTTAGTTTGTTGCCCCTTGGCCTTGACGGGGTCTCTTCTTCCTTGAAGGAGTGGGCCCAGTCCTTTCCCTTTTTGATGGCCCCATCTGTGGAGCATGAACACAGCTGCATCCATTCCTCCTCCAATTTTATTTGGGGTCTTTTTAGTTGGTTCGAGGGTAACATTCGAGAAGTCGTACTCAAATCGATGGAGATCGGCGTCCACAGCTGCGTGCGGTATGTTCAGCACTTTCAGATTCTCAATGTGCAGAGCACTCTTCCCCATGTCTTCTCTGCTCTCAGCTAAGATGGTGACAATTTTTCCTTCTGAGATGAATCAGAGCTTTTGGTGTAGAGTAGATGGTATCGCTTCGAGCTTATGTATCCATGGCCGGCCCAATAGCAGATTGGAGGTAGACTTGATGTCCATCACTTGAAAGGGGGTGGTGAAGGTTTGCGGTCCAAGGATGATGTTAAGGTCTACTTGTCCTATGATTTCCCTTCTAGTGTTGTCGAATCCCCATGCGCTTGATATGGATGGCCGAAAGGTGTCGGGGTTCGCCCTAATTTTGATTGCCGTCCTTAGAGGGCATACATTCAGCGCTAACCTGTTGTCGATCAAGACCAACGGTACCACCAAGTTCCCTACCTCCACTGTTATATTCAGGGGTTTAGAATGGTCATTCCACTCAATTGGTAGGTCCGCATCAATAAAAGAGATGGCATTTGGGGCCAACACCTGCCCTATTATTTCCCCTACTTCATCTAGAGTTACGTGGGTGGAGACATGCGCGTCCTTGAGCGCTCCCATTAAGGCTTGAGAGTGGAGTGGAGACATGATCAATAAATCCCACATGGTAATATGTGTGGGCGTTCTCTTGAGCTGTGTCTCCAATATATGTTCCCTGGCCATTTTTTCAAAGGGATTTCCTATGGCCTGTTCTTTCTTCTTTTCTTCTCCTCTGACTGCCCCTGATGTTTCTGGCTGGGCAGAAATCTGGCCCGATCGAGTAACAAATTCAACAGCCTCTTCTTGGTTGCACCCGACATTCATGTCCGTCTGTTCATAGCTCAACGGTACCTGATGCGGGTCATAAGCAGGTTTTGGGATGAGAAATGGGGTGCGTGAGGATTCCGGGGAGGATTGGGCCGGATATATTGGTTTCTCGGGTCCGACCAGGTTAACTCCAATGGGGGGTGGAATGGTAGTGGGAGGAATTGACAGAATTGGAGTTATGGGCATGAGGGGGGCTTGTACTGGTGTTACCTGGGCATGGTAGGACCAGTGGTGATTGGGTGATGAGGGGATTGGGTGAGGGGTTGCTTGTCCGGGTGGTGGTGGAGTTAGATTAGGGCTAAAATAGAGAAGGGATGGCGGGAGTGTGACTGGGCTGGAGGGACGGGGGAGGCGTTTGGTAGCGTGGAGCGCAGGATGATGGGGGTATGAAGGGTTTGTATATGGGGAGGTATGATGGGATGGTGATGGGTTTGTGGATGAAGTGGGGTAAATTGGAGGCGATGGAGTTGCGCATTGAGCGGGATGACCGGGACATGGCGGGGTAGTGGGTGGAATGGGGGGATATAAAGGGTTTGTGGCATGGTGGGATAATGATGGGTTGGTAGATGAAATGGGATAGATTGGGGGTGACGGAGTTGTGCATGGAGCGGGGTAATTCGTGGGTGATGGAGGGGTGTATGGGGCAAATTGGGTGGCGGGACTTGAGGGCGTGTATGGCATGGGATAACTTGAAGATGGCCAAGCATTATATTGGGTGGAGGGACTTGAGGGCATGTATGGGGTAGGATAATATGGGGATGGTGGAATTGCGTAAGGAATAGGATGATTTATGTGTGATGGAGGGGTGTATGGGATGAATTGGGCGTGGGGTGGATATGCGTATGATTGCGGTGGGGCTGTGTCCGTTTGGATTTGATAGGCGGGAGCGAGGGTGGAAAAATACTGCCCTAAATCTAAGGGCTCCTCTTGGCAAGCTGGTGTGGGAAAATAATCGGCAAGATATAGTGGCTCGATCACCCCAACAAATAGTTCATCTTCGTTTGGCCTGGGGAGCGAAAATTCCTCCTGATTGCTAATATAATCTGAAGGGTCAAACTCTTCTTCTTCTTCCTCTATCCAATGTATGTTAGGCCTGGGGCCTCCTCGGTGCGATGGTAGAGGGGCTTGATGGATATTCTGGTTCTGTCCTTGGGGAAGTGGTGGGGGTATGATCTTTCCCGCCTTTATTAGATCTTGGACCGCGTGCTTTAACGGGAAGCACCGGTCCGTAGGGTGACTCGGTCCCTGGTGGAAATTGCAATGCAGATTCAGATCATAATTCCTTGGTATTGGGTGGGGTGGGGGGCGAGGTTGGAGTAAATTGACCAGGCCTTTCTGTAGTAACACCGGTAGTAAGACACTCAAGGATTGCCCCAACGGGGTGAATACTCGTTTGAAGCGTGCTTTCATCTGTTCCGGGGTAAACGGGGCTCTTGGTCCATTGCTTGGCCTTGGTACTTGCTCGAAATAGGTCAGGGGCGGTTGTGTAACCTGGAGTTGTATCGGGGGGGCGTTGGTATTGGGCTGGGGGTAAACAATGTTTTGTACCTCTTTCCTTGGTCTTCTTTCAATTCTTGGCTCGGCGGCTTTTCGAACCCCAGTGGCCCCGTTGGCTGCATTCCTTCCTAACCTGCCCTCTCTAATGGCGTCTTCGCAACGGTTGGCATTTCGGACCAGATCAGCAAAACTTGACTGCTGCTGATATACTAAGAAATCTACGATGATTGGGAGGGCTCCCTTGGTTATCAATTCAATCTGCTCATCATCGAGAATTCGATGAGTTACCTGAGCGGCTAAGGCCCTCCACCTCCCTAAGTAAGCATTGAATGTTTCATCATGTCTTTGCTTTAACCGGGCCAAGTCCGACTTCCTTGGTTCTATGTCCATGTTATAGACATATTGTTCTTGAAATAAGCGTGTCAGATCTTTCCAAATTTTTTATCATGGATGGTTCCAGGGATGTGAACCATCTCAGTGCTGGGCTCGTTAAACTCTTCTGGAACACTTTGATGAGGAGTCGTTCATCTCCGCCATACTGGCACATATCCCCGCAGTAAGATTTCAAGTGGGCGATGGGGTTGCCAGTGCCATTATACTTATCAAAGGATGGCATCTTGAATTTCGGTGGCAGGGGGACGTCAAAGAACAGACATAAGTCTGAAAAGTCCGTCTAGTGTAGTTCCATTCCTCCCATCTTCATCAGCTGCTTCTATATTCTGTCTATCTGTTCTTTCAGCTGCTCTGGTTCCTTTGAGGCTGTGGCGGGGACCGCTTCCCCTTGATTTGGTTCGACCCTAGGTGTGATGATGGTGGGCCCTGGAGGGTTAAAACTGGCAGTTCCTCCACTGTTGCGAATCTCATCCTCCTCGTACTGCTGGTCATGGTATTGGTGAGGAGCGAGCTCTGCTATTTGGACTTGGGGGTGATGGGTTGGATGACTTGGTGGGTCCACACGGTTTGTAGGGGATGAGAAGGGATAAATGGTTGAGCGTTTTGTGGGTAAGTGATGTGCTAAGTTGGTGGCACATTCTGGGGGTGATGGGGGTGTGATTGAGATGGTGGGATGTTGTGATTTTGAGGAATAGGATGGGTTGGATTTTCCGTTGGAGGTGGGATGGGGGCATAAGGGGTATAGGCGAATGAAGGGTATTGGTGGGGGGGTATGGGGTTAGTGAATGGGATTTGATGAGCGTGGGTGGATGGGCCTTGGGTTTGAGGGATTTGGGTTTGATGGTTTTGGAAGGCTCGAATCGACGGGCCCTGGGACTGGGGGTGGGGCTTGATATGACTTTAGGCCGATGGGCCTTGTTGAGTTTGGGCTACTGGGCCATGAGGGGGCTGGGTTTGGGTCCATGGGCCCTGGGTTTGAGTTTGGTAGGTTTGGGTCCATGGGCCCTGGGGGGCTCGGACTTGGGTCTGGGTCTGGTGGGCTTGGGCCCATGGGTTTTGAGGGTCTTGGGTCTGGGCCTAGGCTTGACAAGCTTGGGCTTGAGCCCATGGGTTTTGAGGGTCTTGGGCCTGGGTTTGGTGGGCTTGAACCCATGGGTTTGGAGGTGTTTAGGTTGGGGCCTGGGCTTGATAAGCTTGGGCTTGAGCCCATTGGTTTGGAGGTGTTTGGGCTGGGGCCTGGGCTTGATAAGCTTGGGCTTGAGCCCATGGGTTTGGAGGGTTTTGGGCCTGGGCCCATCTCTCTAGAGGGGTTTGGGCTGGGGCCCATGGATTTGTGTGGGTTTGGATCTGGAGTTGAGGTGGGGGATTTTGGGAGGTATGGACGATGGGTGGTTGGGCATGGTTAGGGGGGAATGGGGTATGGAGGTTTTGGAAATTTGGATGCGGGGTTTTAGAGGTAGGGTTGCTAGATGCGGCCCACAGGGCATACATCGTTCTCATGTCCTCCATCGAGGGCATGGACTCAGGTGTGGGATTGGGGGGTAATGGATTATTTGAGGATGGAGGTGGTTGGGAGAAATTGGGCATGACCTGGGTAAATGGGGTGGATGAGATGTAGGATGTTGGGGGCGTGGGTGATGAGAGGGATGGAGTGTGGGAAGTAGGCGGGGGATGGGACTCCCTGGGGGGTCTTTGGAAGTATGGGGATGCTGTAATGGTGTTTGGATGGAAGATGGGGATGTAAGGATCGGTTGGGAAATGGGGGGTTTCAGTATGGGATGACAAAGGGGTATGTTGGGGGAATGTAAGGGAAGGGGATGAGGTGGAGGTGAACACGGGCGCCCCGAATGGGCCCGTGATATAGATACTGGCTTGGGCGAAGGTGTCGGAGACCGGGTCTTCTCCTATACGGGAATGGGAAGGGGATGACGGTGGGGATGTATCGGCTCTTGACATGATCCGTCGACGAGTGTTGTATTGATGTCGCGGATAGGGGCCGAATACCTTCCTGGTTCTTCTCCTACGGGCCGGGTTTGAGGTCGTCGTAGTGCCGGTCACACCAAGGTATATTTTTGATTGTTTTTCTTTATGTGTTTTTTTTGGGTTTTTGAAAATGATTTTTTTTTGTTTTGAAAAGTGAATTTTGTAATTTTTGATTTTTGATTTTGATTTTGATTGATTTTTCCCTTTTTTTTTTAAGGTGGATTTTTTTTTTGAAGATGAGGATTTTCTTTCTCTTTTTTCTCTTTCCAATTAACTCCCCTCTACTTAGATGATTGATGACCTGGTGACCGAAATTTAAATGACGTGAAAATAAATGCGAGCGGGCCCGCCAAACGGCTAAGGCGGCTTAAATGACAAGAATCGTAAAAGCTGAAATTTAAGGTGCAATTAGGCCCGCCAAACGGCTAAGGCACTTAAAGGACTGAATCGTAGGGGTGAGTACGTTAGTAAAAACAACAAAAAATAGCGAAAAACATCAGCAAATTAGAACAAAAAATAGCCATGGTTAGTAAAATAACAAAATAAAAGGAAAGGCCAACAAGAGGGGAAGCGCTAGGGTGAAATCCCCAGCGGAGTCGCCATCTGTGCGACCGTGGATCCACTTGAACCCGTCGCGGCGATGTGCTTGCCTTGGATAAAATGTAGAGTCGCCACCTGGAGCTTTTGGTGACCCGGGAAACCTTCAAATCGATATTTTGAGCACCGAAGTGCTAAATATGACTCTGATTTACCGGTCTTTGCCAAAGGCTCTAGGGTAGGGGCTTCGGTTATCGATCGGGAAGGGTTTAGGCACCCGATCAACCCGCACATAGCGGTCTCTATCTATGGCCAAAAATGAAAAAAAAAGGGCGGAGTTTCCCCTTGCCCGAAGGCAATACGGTCCTATCAAGCTTTGAGCCAAACCAAAATTTCAGCGGCGTAATGGCTTGAATCCTTGGACAGAGGAGACACCAAGAAGGTAGAGGAAGAGAGGGGTGAGTCGGAGCTCACGGGCCCTTGTGGCACCGTGGAAGATCTTAGCTTTGGCGTGCTTCCGATGGCTTAAATGGTGTGAAAATGGGTTCTAATGCTAAGATTCAATAAAGTAGGGGGTGTAGAGTGAAGCTAGAGGCTAGGTTTTAGCTAAAGGGAGTGATCTAATGGTGGAAATGGATTGGAAAAGATGAACTAAGCTTGCTGGAATTCTGGGAAATGAGTGCACTTTCTCTCACTAGGGTTCTCTCTTGGGCTCCAAATCCTTAACCTCCAATTTCTTCCAACCCTTAAGGAAAAGGTAGGCCTCTCTATTTATAGAGAAAGGATGGGTTAGGGGCTTACTTAAGAGCTAATTGGTTTAGCAATTAGGTAATCCCCCATCTAAGGTTTTTTGGGTTTTCAAGGTCCTAGGGTTTTGGGAAACTGGTTTCAATGGCGGATGATGGAGTGAGACCATGGATGACTTAAGGGTTGCCAATAAGCTCAAAGGGGGTGCAACCAATCTCAAGACACCCACCTCAGCTCAAGGGATAGTCAAAAGGTCAAACTAGAAGGAGAAAATTCGAGCTACTGATGATAGTTATTGTAGCTAAGCTGGGCGTATATATTATATACGCCCAGTTTAGGAACAGTAAATTTCACCAAAATCAGGGGAGTTTTGAGAAGATGGAACCCGTGGTGGGTCCCACTTATAATGGGCGTATATATTATATATGCCCGGCCAAATTTTCTCCAAAATAGGCAGGCATATATAATATATACGCCTGAGTAATCTGGGGTAAAAATGGCTGGGCGTATGTAATATCTACGCCTGAGTAAAATTTTTTGATTTTATGTGAAACTTCAATTGGCCATAACTTTTCAATCGTAGCTCCAAATTGGGTGATCTTTGGCTTGTTGGAAAGCTGGAGAAGTCCTCTTTCCAATGGTGTATGACTCATCCATGGTTCTGGTCTGTGTGAAATTCTGTAGCGCTCCTCCCATCAACCACCATAAGGGTTTAAGTTTAGGTCTGGGAAGGGATTCTAGGGTGTAGGGGTGACTTCTAAGGATTGGGGGAATGGCTCTAAAGGTTTTACGATGATTCCTACTGGTCTAAGTAGGTTTCTAAGGGTTCAGGAGGGTGCCATCAGAAGCACAGGTGTACATCTCTGCCGAAGTATAGATTGATTGAGCCTTGGGCCGAATTTGGGTGTCTACAACCAAACAAACAACATGTTGGAGGGTCTGTATTGATTACAGAAAGCTAAACGCAATGACCAGAAAGGACCATTTCCCTCTTTCATTCATTGATCAGATTTTAGATAAGTTAGCAGGAAAACCTTATTACTATTTTTTGGATGGTTACTCTGGTTACAACCAGATTCCTGTGTATCCACAAGATCAGGAAAAGACCACATTCACTTGCCCCTTTGGCACTTTTGCCTATAGGAGGATGCCTTTTGGTCTTTGTAATGCTCCTGCTACCTTTTAAAGATGTATGTATTCCATTTTCTCTGATATGATTGACCAATTTATGGAGATTTTTATGGATGACTTTTCAATATATGGAGACAGTTTTGCCCAGTGTTTATATCAACTCAGTTTGGTGTTACAAAGATGTGAAGAAACCAATTTAGTTTTGAGCTAGGAGAAGAGCCATTTCATTGTCACCCAAGGCATTGTCCTTGGCCATGTTGTCTCCCACAAGGGCATTGGGGTGGATAGAGCAAAAATTGATTTAATTACACATTTGCCTCCTCCCAAAACTGTTAAACAAATCAGAAGTTTTCTGGGCATGCTGGATTTTACAGGAGGTTCATTAAGGACTTCAGTAAAATATCCAAGCCTCTTTGCCATTTACTGTGCCAAGATGTCCCTTTTATTTTCAATAATGAATGCTTGAAGGCATTTGAATTCTTAAACAATTGTTTGATTACAGCTCCAATACTGCAGTCTCCAGATTATTCACTGCCTTTTGAGCTGATGTGTGATGCATCAGATTATGCTTTGGGAGCTATTTTTGGGCAAAGGAAGGATAAGCTGCCTCATGTCATAGCTTATGCCAGTAGATCAATGATTGATGCACAACTCAATTACACAACAACTGAGAAGGAGCTGCTGGCAATTGTTTTTGCTTTAGAGAAATTCAGGTCATGTTTTGGGTTCACAAATTGTGGGGTTCACTGACCACTAAGCCCTGAAATACCTTCTGTCTAAGAAGGATACCAAACGAAGATTAATCCAGTGGATCCTCCTATTACAGGAGTTTGATTTGCAGATTAAAGATAAAAAGGGTGTGGAGAATGTGGTGGCTGACCACCTGTCTAGAATTCTAACTGCTGAGATTGATAAGCTGCCTATCAATGAATCTTTCCCTGATGAGCAACTTTTTGTTATCAGTGTACACACCCCTTAGTTTGCAAATATAGTCAACTTTTTGGCTACTAGAAGAACCCCTCAACACTGGAATAAAATGGATAAAGATCTTTTCTTCTTAAAGATTAAACATTTTATTTGGGAGGATCCTTATCTGTTCAAGATTTGTGCAGACCAAATAATTAGAAGATGTGTCCCTGAAGAAGACTTTCATAGCATACTTTCCATGTGTCATGAACAGGCCTGTGGAGGTCATTTTAGTGGAAACAAAACTGCTGCAAAGGTTTTGCAGTGTGGATTTTATTGGCCTACACTTTTCAAAGATGCACTGCAGTACTGTAAGTCTTATCAGAATTGCCAGAGATTGGGCAGCATTTCTAAGAGAAACTCAATGCCTTTACAGCCCATTTTGGTAGCTGAATTGTTTGATATTTGGGGGATAGAATTCATGGGACCCTTTCCTCCTTCAAATGGTTTTAATTTCATCTTAGTAGCTATGGATTATGTATCCAAATGGGTTGAAGCCACAGCCACTAAAACCAATGACCAGAGAGTTGTCCTGAAATTTTTAAGGGATAACATTTTCTCCATGTTTGGTTCCCCCAGAGCTATTATCAGTGATGGGGGGAACCATTTTTTGTAATAATCATTTTGAAACATTATTGAAAAAGTACTCTGTGACTCATAGAGTAGCTACTCCATATCATCAACAGACCAGTGGACAAGTAGAGATTTCCAATAGAGAAATCAAACATATACTGGAAAAGACTGTGAAGAAGGACAGAAAGGATTGGTCCTTTAAGCTGAATGATGCATTGTGGGCATATAGGACAGCCTATAAAACCCCAATTGGCATGTCCCCATTCAGATTGGTCTATGGTAAAGCATGCCATTTATCAGTGGAGTTAGAATATAAGGCCTTTTGGGCTATTAAAACCTTGAACATGGATCTTACTACTGCAGGTAATCACAGGAAACTGCAGCTTGCTGAGTTGGAGGAGCTGAGAATGGAGGAATACACCAATGCAAGATCTTACAAAGAAAAAGTTAAGGCTTTCTATGACAAAATTCTGCTGAGAAGAGAGTTCATAGCTGGCTCTAAGGTATGGCTATTCAACTAAAAACTTAAGTTTTTTTCTGGAAAGCTGAGATCCAGGTGGGAAGGGCCATATACTGTCATTTAAGCATCTCCTTCTAGGGCTGTTGAAATTATGGACCCAAGTGATGGGAGAACCCTGAAAGTAAATGGTCAGAGGCTCAAACCATACATTGAAAATACCTTGGAGCCTGTGTTGACCATCTATCATCAAGAGTCTCCACAAATTTGATGATAAACAACTGTATCATATGTATTTTACTTATGTTTGTTTTGTGGTTTTTGCATAGTTTAGTTCTCTTTGTTTTTAGTCATGTTTTACACTCAATTCGAGAAGTTTACAATATGTGAAAAATTAATTCGCAAAGAAAAAAATTCATTTCGAAAAGTTTAATTTTCTTTTCGAAAAGGATCTGAACCTGTAACTAACTGCTCGAAAAGAATGATTAGCTTTTCGAATAATTGGTCCTGAAGCCTTTTGCTTTTCGAAAAGTTATTTCTGAAGCCATGTGCTTTTCGAATGGTACTGATGCCATTCTCCTTTGTAAAAAGGACTGTTTTGAACTTTTCGAAAACTTCAAAGATGCTTTGCGAAAATCTTTTTGAGCATATTTAAACCCTTTCAAAGCAAGGGTTTCATATTCGAAAGCCTTCCCAGAGTGTCTTGTTTCGCAGAAAACCCATTTTCTTTCCATCCCTGCGTGTTTTTAGAGTTCAGATCCAATTTCCTTCATATTTGTTCCACTGATTAAGCTTGAAGAGAGGGACTTTTTGCTTCTGATTCTGGTGGATTTAATCAAGCGATCAAAGATTTCAAGCAAAACCCTAGATTTCGGTATTTTTCTTTGCATATCTTCGGTTTGTGTTTTGCAAAGTTCATTTCTGTGTAAGCATACATTGTGTGAGATTCAAACTAAGTTTTAAAATGGGGAAAGCTGAAAAATCGCTGGCTGCAATGTTCCCTAAGTCTTCTGCTAAGAAAATTAGCAAACGCACCACAAAAGGAAAAGCCAAAACCTTAACCAAGAGGAAAGTGTCAATGGATAAAGCTGATAAAATTGAGAAATGGAAGAAGGTTAGACATGAGGAATCCATCCCAACAGCTAACCCTAGTCCTGAGCCTGATCTCACTCCTCTTCCTATGCATTTGGGACTGCCAAACCCTTTCTTTGAAGCTCAGAAGCTAATCCCAGAGCTTATTGTTGATGAAACTTTTTTCTTGAACAAACCTGAATGTAAGCTATCCTTGAACTACATCAGGGATGCTTCACTGAGCAATATCCTAACCCCTCTTTCAGAGAAAATATATCCACGAATGGTGAGCTTATGGTACCAAAACATGGTAAAAGTGACATAGAAGGATGCTGATGTCCCTACTCTTGTAATTTTCATTGATGATTGCGATTTAACAGTCACTTATGAAGACATTGGAAATGCCTTGGGAATACCATTTCAACATGATCCGGCTGGTCCTTTGACTGCACTAGAGACAGCTTCTTTTAGAGAAATGGCTGCACATATAACCTAAGGCATAGTTGGAATTGGGCAGTCCATCATGAGGAGAGACTTAGCACCTCAATTTTTGCTGATGGATTCTATTTTGAGGGGATGTTTTTATGTCACTGGGCACAGCCAGGAAAGAAGAACACCCATTTTGGAGGCCCTCTTTCATTTCTCTAAGGGGCAATTCTTCAATGCCCCGATGCCAATTTTTGAAGCAATGACTGACATCAGTGTCAAGATGAAGAAGGAGCAGAAAATAGCTGGAATACCATTTGGTAGGCTGATCACAGCCCTACTAAGAGCCAAATTTGACATTGATGAGCAAGAGCCTTTTGAGATTTTCTCTCCTCACACTTTTGGGAAGAGGGCTTGGACTACAAGCCAAACCATGTTGAATAGAATGAGGGAACAGGTTGAGCCAGCCCAAGAACCTGCTATAGCAGACCCAGAGGTGACCAGCTCTTTAGCTCCACCTATTTCACTTACAGCTAACATTGAACAAGCTGTCATTACTGAGGTGACCAGCTCTTCAGCTGCACCCATTGTTGAAGAGGCCATCATCTTACCAACTTCAGCTAGCACAACTCTTATTCCTTTACCCATTCCAGCAGTTCCATCACTCATAGCCACCATAATCCCAATTGCAGACTCTCCCACTACACCAAACACTCCAGCCATACTTACACCACCAATTTCACCTAACAATGTCCAAGATATGGCCACAGATTTTGTTGAACACTCTCCTAGCACTCCCCTTCTCCAAAGCTTCTCATGTTCACCTGCTTATTCAACTCATACACCTGAAATCACTCATAGCCATGAACCTGAGATATTCACAATAGAGGCCTATTCATCATTGATGGGATCTATCTTGGAGAATATTGGGCTTGAATCTGTACCCATACCTGATCCTCCTCATTTCACCCATGTGGCTACTTACCCTTTTACAGCCATTTCACCCATTGCCCCTCAACCATCTACATCAATGTTACCAGCCCCTACTTTGCATACCACACACACACCTGACACAATTAGCCAAATCTTTACCTTTCTCCAATCCATCCAAGACCAACTACAGATCAACACAGACAATCAGTCTGTGACAAATTCCCTTCTCCAAACCTTAGCCTCCACATCCCAAACAACCACTTTAGCCACTGCACCTTCTTTTTCTGACCAAGCAACCCAAACAGATCCGGAGGTAATAGTTTTAGATCCACCCATCCTCACTGTGACAGACCATGCTACCCAATTCGAACCTGAGGCAATACTTTTGGATTCACCTACACCCATCTTTAATGTCTCTGATCAAGCCACCCAAACAGACCTTGAGGTAGTGCTTGTAGATTCATCTTCCCCTTCCCCCACTGTTGGAATACATATGGTCCCCTCCCACTCCATTCCCATCCCATGTTTTGCCACTCTTAAAAGGGCTATGGAAGACAACCCTTACATCTTTCGCGATGTCCTTAAGGGGATTGCCAATTTTCACACTTACATCAAAACCCCTTATGAAGACTAGATTCGGAAACTGGAGCTGCTTATGAAATTTGAGAGAGAGAAGATGTAGGACCTGCTGGGCCAAACCTTCCAGATGGTTAGGAGTGAACAGCACAAGGTTACCATGTTGCAAGCACAGCTTGAACAAGAAAAATTGAGGGCTACTAGACTTGAAAAATATATTGGCCTCACCAAAAAGATCAAATCTGAGGAATACACCGAGCTGCAAGCCACAATCTAGGAGAAGGCTAAATCGAGTTCAGACTCCAATACTGACTCAAGTTCTGACTCTAATAGTGATTCCAGTTCTGATCCCATTGAACCAACTTATGATACAGATTTTGACCCCAGTTATTAGAATACATTGTACATGTTTGTTTTGTTGGGTCTGTAGTATGTAATTCCTGTTTTTTGTTAACTTTTGTTAATTTGTAATTACTGTGCATTTCTTTTCTTTATTTTCTGTCAATATAATTTTTGTTTTTTGTTCTTTTCGTTGCTGATGAACTCCTGGACCAGTGAGGACACTGCTTATCATAGGTTTGGGGGTGTGGTTGAATTGCCAATAGTTTAGTTAACATCAGTGCAGCTTATGATCAGCAGAATTTTTGAAGATGAAGTAATTTCACACCTATTGTTTTGAAATATGAGGAAGTTAAAACTTTTTAAAATTAATTTCCTAGTGTAATTCTAATACTTTCATGAAGTGAATGTCAGAAAATTTCCAAAAGAAGATCAATGTTTAGTAAACCTAAAAAGAGAGAATACAGTGATGATATACCTCAGGATTTTGATAGAAAATCACACCTAGTGAGATTTGGGCCTGAAATGTATTCTTTGGAGGTATGAATTGGCAATTTTTTCTGCTTTAGGGACTGTTTGAACCTGCTTACTATCACTAGAAGTTACACATATCCAAATTGAAATAATTTGACAGCAATCATGATATTAAAGACATGATGTAAGGCCACTTTTTGGATAGTTTGAACTTCAAAAATCCCCACCTTTTAAAACTGCCCTTGATACACACCAGTTGAGGTTTATAAATCCAAGATTTCTTTGAAACCTCATCAACCTCATTTAGCCTAATCCTCACTCTGAAAATTCAGAAGGTAAAGGAAAGGAAGCTGAAGAAAGGAGAGTTGGGTAACAGTTGGTGATAGAAAAAGAAAAATAGTTGAAGGCAATGATGTATCAGTAGAAGAAGTGTGGCATTCCAGTCAATGTCATTTTGAAAAAAAAAAAAAAAAATGAATGAAAAAAAAATAAAAAAAAAGAGAAGTCATTTCATTGGAAGTTTGAAAAAGAAAGAGAAAAAGATGGCCACTTTGGCTCCGAAAATTCAAAGAAGAAGATGAAATTGTGCTGAAATACAGAAGGTGTCCATAACACCTCCTTACCTTGACTGACTTCCCAATTTTAAACTCCATTCCACCCTTTTATTCCTGATAAATTTCATCCATAAGCCACATTACAACCCAAGTTAAAGTCCTTACTGATCAATGATGGATTGAGCTGTCACATGGAGATTAGGATTTGTATAATCTATGGTGAAAAGAGCAGTGAATTCAGAACTAAAAAGCAATGCCTATGCTCCTACTTACAGTACTATTTGAGGGCTGTAACTGCTCTTGAGCTGTGTGAAATAGTACAACCCTCCAACTTGCATGTTGAGTGAAAACCCTGGTGAGAGTTGGGTTTGAAATCAACTTATTGGGGTAACATCAAAACTGAATTTTCAAATAGAAGGCAAGCTCTTCATTAACTTTTCTTGTAAAAACTTTTTTGACACAAATTGAGTGAAAGGTAAAAGGAATTACAACAGAATTTTAGTTTTGAACTGATGTTTTCTTGAGGATCTTCTTACAGCTTGACTGATGCAGGTGTGAACAATCTGACTGGATGAAAGTCTGCTTTAACAGAACTGCATTGATATTAACTAATTTGTTGGAGAAGTTTGTGGGTACCTTCACTGAAAACCTTCAAGAGACTTCACTCCTCCACTAGGGATCACCTAGGGGTTTAAAAGGCTTGTTGCATATCCTAAATGCAACTGTGCTCTCTACAAAAATGGCTTTTTTATTCTGTTTTTAAATTTTGTCTTTGCTCAGGGACTGACAAAGCTTAGGTTTGGGGGTGTGTTGAGAACTGGAAAATACCATTTTCCAGCCCTTAACCTGAGTCTTGATAAACCTTTGAGAGTACTAAATAAGTGTTTTTAGTGTTTGTTCTACAGCTAACAATGAACGCAGGCTTGACCCTAAAACCAGCTTAAAAGTGCCAAAAAGATGATGATTCATGCTAATCTAGGGAAAGAAGGAGAAGGAACAACCTCACTGGCGGTCAAAATGCCTAAACTAAAGAGGAAAAAGGCCTGGTTTCAACCTGGAAAGAGGTTTGGAGCTATTCGAACAGAAGATTGCAGAACAGAATGCTTTTCGAAAGGAACCTGAACTTTTTGAAAAGAACATGAACTTTTCAAAAAGAACCTAAACTTTGCGAAAAGAACTAAAAGCTCCAGGCTTAGTTTTCAAAGAGCACCTGAACTCTTCGAAAGGATTCCTGACCTATTCGAAAAGAAGAAAATTCCTTGCGAACAGCACCAGAACTGTGCGAAAAGAGCTTCAGAAATCACAGTACTTTGCGAAAAGTTCTCCAAATTGTGCGAAATGATATCCTGAAGATTCCCAGCATCTGCAACGGCAATTCAGTAATCTCTACACGTGCCCTAATGCATTTAAAAACCCAGGGACATTTCGAAAGATTATGAGCACGAACCAAAGGCAGATTCCACCCCATGTGAACACCCAAAGATGAAATTACATGGCGGGAACTTCTAGAAGCTCAAACAGATTTTTGAATTACATAACAGAATTGATGCTTCTGTCACCTGATTGGCCGAACCAGATCAAGCAGTTCTCATTGGCCAAAACAGATATGGATCCTTGTACTCGACTCCTATTGGTTGATACAGATCTAACCAATTCTGATTGGTTGATACACATCTGAGCTAGACTTGGGGATAACTATAAATAGACGAACCATTTGCCCAATTTGGGTATCCAGATTTTGAGTTTCATTTCTATTGCCCCATTTCCATTTCAGATAGCTTGTCTGAAACTTCTGTAATAGCCTAGCTTTTATTTGTAATTGAGAACTATGAGATATTTCTGTAATTCATGTGAAAATTGTATTCAAGACTACAAATCCGGGAGCTATTTAAGTTGTGCTCTGTAATTGTAATGGTGAATTTGAAAAGGTTGCTGTGAACAGTACGTTCTCAATCGGATTCGTGTTAAGCTTTCCCTGTGATCTCCTTATTCATTAGATTCCTTTAGATTTACTGTTTTTAAAGCAATTTCCCTTAATTCATGGTCCCTGTGAGAATCTGCGTTTGTAACATGATTTCTCACATCATTTGTAGTGGTGTTTTTTGTTCTTAATCAAGGATTCGGAGTGAAGATTATTGGATGATCTGTGTCCATTGAAGTGGACAAACCATATCCATAAGTTCAACTCAATTCCAATCCTTGAGTAGGATTACTTTCTCTTGCATCTGTGTTGGTAGCCAGATGAAGATTAGATAATATCTCATGTGTTTTACATTTATTCACATTTTGTAATCAAGTACTAAGTGGATGTTAGATATTATTTCCCCATTCTTATTAATTTACATCAAATCTCCCCAACTCGGATCTGGATCATTTAGTTTAATTTTTACTTTTCTCATTTAGTTAATGTTACAAATTCAACCTCCCATCTTATGTGCTTTGTAAATAGGATCAGAGGTCAGATCTGGTAGCTCAAATCTGGAGGTTTATCTTACATTTTAAATCAATTCCCTGTGGACGATCTTTTACTCACTTACATTTAAAACTTGCTACAATTGACCCTGATCTTGCAGGCTAATTAACTTCTCTCTGTGCTGATATTTCTTTAGTTTCCCAAATTCAGTATAATTTATCAGTTGCAAATCTGTTTTCAAAACGCAAATAAATCATGCACACTTAGAAGAGTATCAACAATCAAAAGGTAATCTCAGTAACATCTGGATACTCGCAAGCTACAAGAATATTGACAACGTTGTTATTCCCTTCCCACTGCTCTTGCAAGAATGCGAGATATCCACTACACTCATTCCACATCAAACGTTTGGCTCGAATCGTGGAGATAAATGGTGCTACATTATCCTTTACGCCACGAAATTGGAACGACCTTTCTTTTGGAGGACGGAAGGTGACTATCTTTCTTGGGACAAGCCACTTTTGCATGGTATGTTGATAGCCTATCCATGCCAAGGATCACATCGAATCCTTGCATCTCCAAAATAATCAGATCTGCTATCATCTCATGACCTTCTCCTAGAATTACAATTGATTGACAAATTTTATTCGTGCTCACAGCACTTCCTATGGGAATTGACACAGCTAGAATGAAATCTATGGATTTTGAAATAACACTCAATTTGGTCACAAACTATGGAGTGATGAATGAATGCATAATACCAAGGTCTATCAATACCTGTGCTTTGTGCTGACGCATGTCGCTACATTGGCGCATGGGTAAGGTGTTGTTGCATTTCCAGATTTCCTTTATTTATCACCAGTGTGCTTGCTTATTGTGTGGTGAGAGTAAATAATAAAAAAATAATGTAAAGCAAATAAAGATGATGGCAACAGCACAACTAAAGAAATCCTAAGCCTGTAGGATCCGGGGCTATTCTAGCAAGTTTTGATGAGTAAGAGTTTGTCCCACAGAGAAGTTGATCTAGAACCAAAAGTGTGCTAGAATAATAGGCCTCCAGATCTGACTAAAGATCTGGCAATCCTACACTAAGGGAGTTGGGTGTCACGCCTACACTAAATTACCTAAAGAAAGAAATAAAGTACAACCCTATCCTAAGAAAGGGTTATAAAGAAGAGGATGGTAGTGTGTTATAATTAGAATAAAGAGAAGTAGCTTAGGTTACAGATTTATTTAGTTATGCAACTCAAATTTAGGGCTCTCTCTACAGTAAGTCCTTGCCGAAGTGCTATTACCAACCTAAACAAGGTGGAAGTATCCAACTTAACTCATGCCTTTTGGGGTGCTCCTAAGGCTATAATCTGTCTACTCAAATGGTCACAAACTACCCTATAGAGTCTATCAAATCCCATTGATCAACTCAGAAGTTGCTGATCTAATCCAGAGGAGTGTTCAAACTCTCATCCAGTGGAATCGATTCGAAGCCATGAATACCATTGCAAAGACTATGTTTGCCAATGCTAATAGCTCCTGCAGATCCAAGGCACAGATCTGGCTGACATTCATAGGGGTATTAAACCAAGGGAAATCAGATGGTAAATAGTAGATCTACTAGAAACTGAATGGGTTATTCCCCAAAGCATGGATCCTATAGACATCTAAGGAAACCATAAGATCTTTAGATTTAATTATACTTTTAATCAACAAGTTATTGCTTAGAAACAGCTTGCAATACAAATGTCCTCACAGCTGCAATCACTACAGAGAAGGTAACTAACATCTGATAGTGATCAAGTAAAACAAAAGGGAGTTTATTCCTGCACAATCTCTCACTAAGCTGCAAGTCCCAGTGCAGAGAAGAAGAATATATCTCTGATCTATGACCAAGTTTGCCCTAGGTCTATAGTCTATCCACTCAAATGGTCACAGGCTATCCACAGAGGCTCCCTTACCCATAAATACAAAGACAGAGCATAAAAACTATTGTCTGCCACTATGGTCCTAGGGCATCATGCTCAAGCTTTCATGGGCCTTCCAATAAGCTCAAATCCTAAATGTATGCTATAGCCAGAACATTACTATGGACAAATAGGAAAATAATAGATTGAGTAACCATTCAAAGAAAGATCCCATTGATCTGGTGTCACTAACAATGAAATCCCTCAAGGCAACAGCCTTGTGCACAACAGCTCAACACCGAGTCCCAATGTTTACTGACCTCTTACAAAACTTAAATAAAACTATACATAAATGCTTACCAAAGGTTTAGCCAGCAAGTGCTGAGCTAAGAGAGAAGAAAAAATGGAAAAAGAGGAGATCAAACCCTAACCCTAACCCAAGGCTGCTCGAGCTCTCCGCCGACAGAGGTTGAAGGAGAAGGTGAATGATTATTTACTAAGTTACAAGCGCTGCTTATATACTTAGTCCTAATGTGGTGGCTAGGAGAAGAGTAAACCCTAATTTTCTTAAAGCAGACGTGGCATTGTTACAACCCTTGGATGCTTTGAAATGTGCTTGTTAGAATCCATGCCTCGAGGTGCGTGCCCTAGACTTGGGGAATCCCCAAAAGGTCCTGGAGTTAGGGATGAGAAGTGGAGACCTCGAGATTCGCGGGGCTGGCTTTTGCATTTCATTTCTGTCGTGCAGTATGCAGAGTGTTCGTGAGGTAGAGCTTGGCATGGAATACTGTTGTCTCACATAGAAGAACTTTGGATGATCGCACAGTTGCTTCTGCTGTGAATGCACTCGTGTAGAACTTTCAGTGCATTGATTGCTCGCGTAGAAGAGCTTCAGAAACTTCCCTAGTGGGGTATTCACGCAGATGCCTTTCGCATCTTGCTCGGTATAGACTTAGACTTTTAGGCATGCACAAGCTACATGAGAGCTAAGCGAGAGGTTTTCTGGGCGTCTCTCTCCTCTAGAGTCACGCAAGAATTGCTTGAGGTATATTTAGTGTGCGAAAGCTCCGCGAGTTTCTCCATATAATGCTTGCAGCTGAAGTGCGCGATTGTTGTGCGAAAGCTTCTTTATAGTAACTCCCGCCATTTGAATTGCACTCCTTCTTCATGATCTCTATTACGCTGCATGTCTTAACTGCATGAGGGAGCTCTGCCAGTGACTTGAATAGCGTGAGGTTGCACCTCAGGTGAGGGAAATTGGTCCCTGGCTCATCTGCTGCTATGCACATGCTTCTGTTGTAGCTCCCTCCATTCTCTCCTATTCTTTTAATATCTGTTGAACTTGCTAGTTCTAGTATGACATGCACATTAGTCGCCATGGTGTGTACCACCATGGTGGCCCATCATTTTCTAGTTCAGTTGTTATCTTTTGCTTGAAATCTCTCTTCTTAGCACTAACAACATAAACATTGTGTTAAGTTGTACACTTTATTCCTAACTACAAAACAAGCTAAAAAGGAGTTATTAGTGATCTTCAAGGTCCAACAAAGGTTAGGTTAATAGGTGAAAAGTGGTACTTTTCAGTGCTTAATACACCCCCAAATGTAATCTTTGCTAGGCCCTGAGCAAAGCAAAAGATAAACAACTACTCTATGAATGTAAATGCCACTTTCGTAGGAAGCACAGATGCATTTAACTTATGCATCAAGCTTTCTAAACCCCTAGGTAATCCCTAGTGGAGGAGTGAAGTCTCCTTAGGGTTTTCAGTGAAGGTACCCACAAACTTCTCCATGCAAACAGTTAACAAAAGTAAAAATTGTCAAGTCAGCTGTCAATAAATGGAGCATTACTCCACCTTTGATCCAGAGTGTGAGAAATTTGGACACTTGATATGCGCAGACATTTAATCATCACAACTTTTACATAAATGCTCATCATTTCAAATTAGTTCACAACAAGAGAAAAAACAACACCTGTATGTCAGTACTGAGCTCACCATTAATTCAAAAATTAGGTTCTAGCCCATGCCTAATATATTCAATATCAGACCTAATGCTCACCAGGGTAATCTCTCATACAGATTCTTGAGGGTTTTCCTTTTCTCACAAGCTCAAGAGCAGTTACAGACCCCTAATGGGACTGTAAGCATGAGCATAGGCAAAGCTACTAAATTCTGGCATCTTGGGCTAATCCTTATCGTAGATTGGACAACTCCTTATCTCCACATAACAGCCCATTAAGCTTAGGATCACAAGGTCTTTGACTGGATTGTAATGTGGCTTATGGGTGTAGGTTTTAAAGAATGGAAGGGTGAAAAGGGATGCAAAATTGAGAAATCAACAGGTTAAGGAAGCGATTCATGTCTTCACCTCATTTAGTTCAGCATCTTTCATCTTCTTTGAGAATTTTTTAGACTTGAAGTGGCCAGCTTCTCCTCTTATTTTTGATTTTTTCAATGAAATTTCCTCTTGACTCCTCTCTATTCCTTTTCATTATTATTTTCCTTCTTTTTGATATATTTTTCTTTTTGTTTTTGGTTTTATTTTTCTGGATTTCCATCTCTTTCCTCAGTTACTACACTGCTATCCTCTTTTTAGTGTTTCTTCTCCATCCTCTCAATGTTGACCTTATCTTGTCCATCTTCAACTCCTACTCCTTTTCCTTCTGATTTCTCAGAGTGAGATTAGGTTTGAATCACGTCCATAGGTTCAGGTACAAGTACTCAGGTGTATTTTTAAGAAACTGGATATTAAGGCTCAAGGGGTGTATGCACAAGGGCAGTTGATTAGGGGTTAGCATGTTTAAGCTCAAATTGTCCAAGAGAAGGCCTTGATCTTTTCCTAAATTGCATGAGTATTGTAGGTTGTTTCAACTTGGATATGCCTAACTTCTAGTGAGGGCATTGACTTAGCCAGTCCTTAGAGCAGAAAGAGTTGCCTCAGTCACTCAAACAAAGGAAAAAAGAAATTTTTAGGCCCGAATCTCACTAGTTATGGTCTTCGATTGAATTCTTAGGCATATCCTTACCTTTCTCTCACCTTAATGGTTCACCAAGTATTGAAATAAGTGAGTTTTCTTTGGTTTTCACCTCATGGAAATGTAAGAGTTTAAAAGTTTGTAATGCCTAAAGGACTACAAAATATTTTTAAATTTCTCATTTTTCAATATCTCTTAGGTGAACATAGCTCCATTTCTATCTTACTCACTTGATTCTACTGCACTTAGGTTAACTGCCACATTGGGCAAACCTTGGCACACCCCCAAACCTATGAAGAGTAGTGTCCTCACTAGTTATGAGAAAAGAGGGTATCTGCAGCAGGGTAAAACAAATATAAAAGAGAAAATAAAGGACAACAGAAAAGTAAAACACACAAACAAACACACAAAAGTAAAAAGAGATAGTAAATTAAACAAAACAGAACAAGGAGAAGTTTCATTTAAGCACAGAAATATTAACTGCAAAAAGTTGCTATAAAAAGACCCTAACTAAGTACATGAAAAAGTATAAACCTAGGAAAAATCTAGACACACACAAAGTGAGACATGACAGTGGCAGCATTGACCGAAAAGAAATCTCTGATAAAGATTGGTCCTCGGCTTCTACAAGACATCCCGACAAAAATGATTTTCTCTCCTGGCTCACGGATGTCCTCAACTTGCTGCTTCTGGAAGAGGAACTGCAAGCCAGGAGAGAGTGGGATAACAAGGACTAAGGAGTCAGATGTGGAGTAGGTGGTGGAGGTGGGGAAGAGGGAGGGGCGCAAGATGCAAGGGGTTCCACTTTCTGTTTCTTCTTCTTCCTCTCCTTTTTCCTTTCGTCCTTGGCAAAAATCTTCTGAACCACCTCGTATTCATCCCATAAGAATTGTAATGGCTTGGATTCTGGTGGTGGCGGTGGATCTCCCCAAACTGGTTCGAATTTAATTGGGAACTCGAAGGGTCTGTCAGGCGCCATTGGTGTTGGTAGGGACAGACTACTAGGGGATAAAAGAAGATGGATCCGATGGAGGTGAAGTGGGCTGATATATAAGGCGCTTAGGCAGTGGAACATGCATCGGCGTATTAAATTTTCCCATCCTTCCGATGTTAATTGGTATAATGATATTAAAGAAGGTCAGTTAGCAATAACTAAATTAGTTGGGAGAAACATAAAGCGTCGTGCGATTTATTATGTGGAATGATCCCGCAGGGTGAATGCTTCCCCATTATTAGCAATGGGAGTTAAGGCAAAAATAAATGAAAATGAAGACTTTACAGAAATTTACCATTGATTTAAAGTGCAAACCCGTGCCTCGCAAAGATCCTTTCACATCTTTTGCACAGTGTGCATTTAGCCCCGCGAGGAATTCTGTTGAATAGAAGGAAAGATACTTCTTATTATAGTTCGCGGAGCTGAAACTGGGCCTTAGTGTGCAAGTCAAATTTTTCTTTTTCGCGCAACTGTACTGTCTAACTTCGCGAGACGTCAAAATGTAGAACATTAAGGGCCTCGCGAGGTTAAATGTGAAAAGTAGTTACTCACATAGTTCTAAAATTTTGCGAAGATCGTGCCTCGCGGGGCTCGGATTGTTATCAGAGCTCCGTGAGATTGAACTTTATGCTTGATAGCATCGCGAGAATCCATATTCAACCATTTTCTTAGTGTTGCACACTGGCCAGTTCCTCTATATTGGCATGCACCTATCCATTGTGCATTAGCACCAACCCTTTCACACATTTTCCACTTTATCATCACAATTATATGCCTATTATCGACAACTATTTTTCTCAATTGCAGAATTATTTCAGATCAAATTCGTGCCATTTATCATGAGAACCCTCAACCTTGTATAGAAAATTCATATGTCAGCCATGCACAAGTACTCAAAACAAAGAAAAAGAAAACAAACTTAAACCCACAATCAAATTAACATCCTAAATGCAGTAATGGAAAATTTTCTAAACATCATAAAAACAAAGCAGTTAGCTCATATGGTACATATGTTACAAAGCTGTGGATCACTGAGCAGTGGGAGGTTCATGTAAGTGAATGGTCTGAGGAGGCTCCACTGAATTTTCTACACAAATTTTAAGTCTTTGACCATTCACTTTCGTGATCTTCCCTGACTTTGGATCCAAGATTTCCACAGCACCAGACGGGGAGGCTTTGATGATAGTGTAAAGTCCATCCCATCTAGATTTCAACTTCCCTGGAAAAAAATTTAGTCTGGAGTTGAAAAGCAAAACCTTAGTGCTAGCATTGAAGTCCCTTCTCGTAAGCTTCTTGTCAAAGAATGCCTTTGATTTCTCCTTGTACATTCAGGCATTTGAATAGGCTTCTAGCCTCAGCTCATCAAGCTCTGCCATCTGTAATTTCCTATGAGAACCAACAGAAGTTAGATATAAATTCAGTGCTTTGATAGTCCAATAGGCTCTATGCTCTAACTCCACTAGTAGGTGGCCGGCCTTGCCATACACCAGCCTAAATGGGGACATGCCAATAGGGGTCTTATAGGCGTCCTATAAGCGCACAAAGCATCATTCAACTTTTGTGCCCAATCCTTCCTATCAGTCCTTATAGTCTTCTCTAAAATATGCTTCATCTTCCAATTGAAAATTTCAACTTGCCCACTGGTTTGTGGGTGATAGGGAGTTACAACTTTATGGGTAATAGAGTACTTTTTGAGAAGATTCTCAAAAGGTCTGTTACAGAAATGGCTCCCTCCATCACTGAAGATAGCTCTGGGGTGCCAAATCTTGAGAAAATATTGTGCTTCAAGAATTTAAGGACTACAGTGTGGTCATTGGTCCTTGTGACAATGCCTTCCACCCATTTGGACACATAGACCACTACCACAAGTATGAAATTAAATCCAATAGATGTAGGAAAGGGGATCATAAAATCAATGCCCCAAATGTCAAAAAGTTCTATTACTACTGTGGGCTGCAATGGCATTGAATCTTTATTGGAAATGCCTCCCATTCTTTGACATCTCTCACAGGCTTTTAAGTGTAAGTAGGCATCTCTGAACAAAGAAGGCCAATAAAAACCACATTACAACATTTTTGCGGTAGTCTTTTTTCCACTAAAATGACCTCCACAGGCCAGCTCATGGCACATTGAAAGAATGTTGTGAAACTCACCTTCAGGTACATATCTCCTAACAACCAGGTCAGCACAATGTTTGTAAAGGTATGGATCCTCCCACAGGAAATGCCTGACTTGAGAGAAAAATAGGTCTCTGTCCATTTTGGACCAGTGAGGAGGAATCTTACCAACAGCTAAAAAATTGATAATGTGTACAAACCAGGGCACACTCGATTACACAGCAAAAAGTTATTCATCAGGGAACAACTCATTAACAGGTGCTACTGCACATTCATCAAAAATAATCCTAGAGAGGTGGCCAGCCACCACATTCTCAACTCCCTCTTTATTCATGATCTCAAGATCAAACTCTTATAAGAGGAGGATCCATCTGATCAACCTAGGCTTGGCATCCTTCTTGGGTAAAAGGTATTTCAAGGCTGAGTGGTCAGTGATAACAACAATTTTAGACCACAACAGGTAGGGTCGAAACTTGTCTATAATAAACACAACAACTAGCAGCTCTTTCTTAGTAGTGGTGTAGTTCAGCTGAGCTTTAGCTAGTGATTTACTGGAATAATAGATCATTGCAGGCAACTTGTCCTTCCTTTGTCCTAAGATAACACCTATGGCCAGATCTGATGCATCACACATCAGTTCAAAGGGGAGTGAGTAATCTAGGGCCTGAATCACAGGAGTAGTGGTGAGGCACTTTTTCAAGACCTCAAAAGCCTCGAGACATTCAGTAAGGAAGTGAAATGGCACAGCCTGACAAAGCAGGTGGCACAATGGCTTTGAAATTTTGCTGAAGTCCTTGATGAACCTCCTATAAAATCCAGCATGTCCTAAAAATGATTTGATTTTTTTGACAATTTTAGGTGGGGACATGTGTGAAATCAAGTTCACTTTAGCCTTATCAACCTCTATTCCCTTTTGAGAGACCACATGGCCTAGGACAATTCTGTGTCACGATAAAGTGACTCTTTTCCCAACTTAGGACCAAATTGGTCTCCTCACATCTTTGTAGAACTAGCTCAAGGTGACTCAAGCACTGGCTAAAGTTGTCCCCATATACTGAGAAATCATCCATGAAGATTTGTAAGAACTTGTCAATCATATCAGAAAATATTGCATACATGCACCTCTGAAAAGTGGCTGGGGCATTGCACAGTCCAAAAGGCATCCTTCTGTACGCAAAGGTGATAAAGGGATATATGAAAGTACTTTCTCCTGATCTTGAGGATCCACAAGGATTTGGTTATATCCTTAGTATCCATGAAGAAAACAGTAAAAAGCCTTCCCAGCCAACTTATCTAGAATTTGGCCAATAAAAGGGAGGGGGAAAGGATCCTTTCTGGTCTTGGAGTTGAGTTTTCTATAGTCTATGCAAACCCTCTGGCTAGTGGTTTCTCTGGCTGGCATCAACTCCTCAGAATTAATAGTGATAACTGTTATGTTTGACTTTTTAGGTACCACCTGGATAGGTGACATCCATTCTAAATCTGAAATGGGGTAAATTATCCCTGCATCTAATAGTTTCACTATCTCCTTGAGGATCACCTCCTTCATTTGAGGATTATGTTTCGTCTACATCTCCCTTGAGGGTTTTGCACCCTCATCCAGGTGAATCCTGTGCATATAGACAAAGGCATCAATGCCTCCAAGTTCAGTAATTGTCCACCCTATTACCTTTTGATGCTTCTTAAGAACATTCAATAATGCCTCCTCTTGCTCACTAGTGAGAGAGGAGGAGATAATCACTGGAAGCTTGTTGTCCTGCTCCAAGAAAGCATATTTTAATGTGGCTAGGAGCTGCTTTAGCTCCAGCTCAGGGGGACTTTCAATTGAAGGCAACATAGGTGCCTTAGTGGTTTGAGAAAGGGGCAGCAATATATGTTTCTAATTGGATTGCTGCACAAGGCCTACAGAAGACTCTGTTATGGTGTTGTCTTCTGTAATGAAAACTTGAGCCTTCTTCTTAAACAAACTCTTAATATTTTCTAGGTCATCAGTAGCATTATCTTAATCCAACAGATTGGATAATTCCTCTTCCACTAGGCCATATAGTACATCTACTGCCCAACAGTCCTCAATGTTAGTCTGAGGCACCGTAGCAGCATGGTACACATTCAAATGGGCCTTCATGTTCCTAAAGGTAACCTCTATCACCCCTGACCTACATTGTATGCAAGCATTTGCAGTAGCCAAGAATGACCTACCAAGGATGACAGGAATTGGCGTTTTACTCTTGCAAGGGTCCATATCTAAAACAAGAAAATCAGCTGGATAGTAGAACTTGTCCACTCCCACCAACACATCCTCTATCACACCTACAGGTTTCCTCTCAAACCTATCAGTCAATTGGAGCACAACTGATGTGGATTTAAGCTCCCCCAAACCTACCTCTTCATACATAGAGTATGGGAGCAGGTTCACACTGGCCCCTAAGTCAAAGAGGGCTCTTTCAATGGTCTGGTTTCCAATTATGCAGGGGATAGTAGGTACCCTTGGTCTTGTAATTTCTCAGGTGTGGCAATGGACTGAACTGACTCAATATGCTCAACAGCAAAAACTTTTTGTAGACAATTATACCCTTGCTTTCCTATTCTGTGTGCAGAGGTCCTTTAAAAACTTGGCATAGGCAGGGACCTATTTTATGGCATTAAGCAAGGGCAAATTGATTTTTACCTGCTTAATGGTCTCCATCATTTCCTCTATTTGAGCATTCCCCTTATCAAGGGGGGATGGACCTGCTAATACTTGAGGAAATGACAACTGTGGGACTACTAGTGCCACAGCTGCATGCGTACCCAAATCATGGTCATTTTTTTATTTTTTTCTTTTATCTTCACTTATTAGTTGTTGTTGGGGCTCAACGTCAGCCCCTTTACTTTTCCCTTACTGATCAACAGTAGGGGTCGACTCCTTTGGCTCATCACCACTATCATTTCTTTCCTTTTCATCATGCATGACCTCCTAAGTTGCTCTGCCCACACGATTATCAACCACTCTCCCACTCCTAAAGGTAGAGATAACATTAGCATCCTTATTATTAGAGGCTGCTTCTTCGATCATATACTGTCCTTTGGGGTTGGTTAAGGGCTAACTATGCAATTTACCCTTCTCTCTTTTGTTCAAAGTATTGCAGATTTGGCCAAGCTCATACTCAATTTTCTTAATGTTTTGCCCATGGGAGTTTACAGTTTGGACCAGGCCCCTCAAATTCTGCATGGATGCTAGCATTTTCTCTTTAAAAGAAGAGGATTTGGACTGTTGTGGGGGCAAGGCCAACTGGTTGGGCTTTGGGGCAGGCAACTGAAAATTTTGTCTAGGTGGGCATCCCTGGTTAAACTGGTGCTGGGGTCTGTATGGAACTACTAACTACTGCTGCAGGGATTGAGGATAATTATCCTGTCTCCTCAAATTGGGGTGGTTCCTCCATGAGTACCCAGCAGGTTTCTACCCAAATGTCTGGGCAGCATTGGCTTACTCCATATCAAAATCAGGGAATTGGTTGGCTGATGGACAATCTTGTAATAAATGGGATGGAGATTTGCATATCAGACATGCCTCCTCCACTTGTGGAACCATTTTAAGCTGCATCACACTCATCAATTTATCAAATTTCAAACTCAAATTGTCCACCTTCTTCCCGAACTCACTTTGCACCTTCACTTCATATATTCCACCTCTAGGGGTGGTCTCTTTCACCAACTTAGCAGAGGTTTGACTGTCATTGCGGGACAGTGACTCCTGCTGCATGGAGTTTTCTCCTATAATGTCAAACAACTTCCAAGCCTCATCAGCTATCTTATGGAGGTAGCTACCACCACATGAGGCATCCACCATATCCCTGCTCTTGGGATTAATTCCTTGATAAAATACTTACACTAATTGCCACATTAGAATTTGGTGGTGGGGGCATTGTTTTAACATCTCCTGAAATCTTTCCCAAGATTCGTAAAAATCCTCAGTTGAGGACTGAGTAAATGACAGAATACTTGTGCTCATCTGGCTGGTCTTGTTCATAGGAAAAAATTTAGCTAGGAATTGGCATTGGAGGTCACTCCATGTTTGTATGTTGTTGGCTGGGAGCTTAGAGAGCCATGTGATTGCTTTGTCCTTTAATGAAAAAGGAAAAAGCCTCAGTTTAGTGGCTTCAGGTCCCAAGCCAGCAATATTGAAAGCGGTACAAAGTGCCAAAAATTGGTCAATATGCTTGTAAGGATCTTCCTTACTAAGCCCATGAAAGGATGGTAGCATATTGATGGTAGAGGCTTTGATTTCATAGTTTTCTTCCACTGTAGGGAATTATATGCAGAAGGGAGAAGTGTACTCCCTAGGTGCATTATACTCCTTCAAGGTGCTCTGCCTCTCAGCCATGGTAGCTAGCTCAATTTCAATAGTAGGGCCCTGTGTGGTGTTTCTTAGTCTGAGGATGCTTTCCACCTCAGGATTTGGAGGTTCCAAATCAGGGTTTAGGGATCTCCTTCCAAGCATACACCACCAACTCAGCAAGTAAGGAAAATGCTTACAACACTTAAAGAATTTCTAAACTAAAATAACAACCAAGTTAGAATAACTACTAAACAAATTACACTACATGAACTATAAGAAATTCAACATCAAGGGACTAAGTCCAAGGTAAAAGAAGTGCAAACAGAGATAGCTAGACTCCCATTGCAGCTCTAGCTTTTCCCTTCCACTGGTGTCCAATTCTGCAAAATTCACAAAGAATTAGTAGCACTTTTATCCTACTATGGCACAACTATAAAGAATTTTCTAAAGTATAATATAATATAATATAATACAACTCAGGTTCACTAAAAAAGTCAACGTCCCCGACAACGGCACCAAAAACTTGTTTTTGTATTTTTAGATTTCCTTTATTAATTACCAGTGTGCTTGCTTATTTTGTGGTGAGAACAAATAATAAAAAAAATAATGTAAAGCAAAATAAAGATGATGGCAACGACACAACTAAAGAAATCCTAAGCCTGTTAGATCCAGGGCTATTGTAGCAAGTTTTGATGAGTAAGAGTTTGTCCCACAGAGAAGTTGATCTAGAACCCAAAATGGGCTATAATAGTAGGTCTCCAAATCTGACTACAGATCTGGCAATCCTAAAGAAAGGGAGTTGGGTGTCACGCCTACACTAAATTACCTAAAGAAAGAAATAAAGTGCATTCCTATCCTAAGAAAGGGTTATAAAGAAGAGGATGGTAATGTGTTAAAATAATAAAAGAAAGGGTGAGAAGTAAGTAGCTTAGGACACAGATTTATTTAGTTATGCAACTCAGATTTAGGGCTCTCTCTGTAGAAAGCCCTTGTCGAAGTGCTGTTACTAACCTCAACAAGATGGAAGTATCCAACTTAACCCATGCCATTTAGGGTGCTCCTAAGGCTATAATCTGTCCACTCAAATGGTCACAGACTATCTTATAGAGTCTGTCAAATCCCATTGATCAAGCCAGAAGTTGTTGATCTAATCCAGAGGAGTAAGCTAATTAAACCTCATCCAGGGAATCAGATCAGGCCATGAATACCATTGCCGCACTATGTTTACCATTGTTACGAGCTACCCAGATCTGGGTACAGATCTGGCTGACATTCATAGGAAGGGAAATCATATGGTAAATAGTAGATCTACTAAAAACTGAATGGGTTATTCCCCAAAGCATGAATCCTATAGATATCTAAGGAAACTATATGATCTTTAGATTTAATTATACTTTTAATCAACAAGTTATTACTTAGAAATAACTTGTAATATAAATGTCCTCATAGCTTTAATCACTACAGAGAAGCTAACTAACATCTGATAGCGATCAAGTAAAACAGAAGGGAGTTTGTTCTTGCACAATCTCTCACTAAGCTACAAGTCCTAGTGTAGAGAAGAAAAATCCATCTTAGATTTGTGACCAAGTTTTCCCTAGGGCTATAGTCTGTCCACACAAATGGTCACAGGCTATCCATAGAGGCTCCCTTACCCATAAATACAAAGACAAAGCATAAAACCTGCTATCTGCCACCATTGTCCCAAGCCATCACGCTCAAGCTTCCATGGGGCTTTCAATAAGCTCAAATCCTAAATGTATTCTATAGCCTGAACAGAACTACAGAAAAATAGGAAAATAACAGATTGAGTAAGCATTCAAGCAAAGATCCCATTGATCTGGTGTCATTAATAATGAAATTCCTCAAGGCAGTAGCCTTGTGCACAATAGCTCAAAATCGAGTCCCAATGTATACTAAACTATTACAAAACTAACATAAAACTATACATAAATGCTTACAAAAGGTTTAGCCAGCAAGTGCTGAGCTAAGAGAGAAGAAAAAATAGAAAAAGATATGATCAAACTCGAACCCTAACCCTAGCCTGCTTGAGCTCTCAGTCGACAGAGGTTGAAGGAGAAGGCGAATGATTATCTGCTAAGTTACAAGCGCTACTTATATACTTAGTCCCAATGCTATGGCTAAGAGAAGAGTAAACCCTAATATTCTTAAAGCAGATGTGGCACTGTTACAACCCTTGGATGCTTTAGAATGCATGTGTCAGAATCTGTTCCTCGGGGTGCATGTCCTAGACCTGGGGAAATTCCTAAAAGGTCCTTCAGTTAGGGTTGAGAAGTGGAGAGCCCGAGCTTTGTGAGGCTGGCTTTTGCATTTCACTTATATCGTGCAGTATGCAGAGTGTTCGCGGGGTAGAGCTTGGCATGGAATACTGCTGTCTCGCACAGAAGAACTTTCAGTGCATTGATTGCTCGCGGAGAAAGGCTTCAGAAACTTCCCTTGCGGGGTATTAACGCAGATGCCTTTCACATCTCGCTCGGTATAGACTTAGACTTTTAGGTGTGAACGAGTTGCGCAAGAGCTAAGCGAGAGGTTTTTCGGGTGTCTCTCTCCTCCAGAGTCACACTAGAACTGTCCGAGGTATATTTAGTGTGCGAAAGCTCTGCGAGTTTCCCCATATAATGCTTGCAATTGAAGTGCGGGAGTGCTACGCGAGAGCTTCTTTGTAGTAACTCTCACCATTTGAACTGTGCACCTTCTTTGCGATCTCTATTATGCTGCATGTCTTAACTGCAAGAGGGAGCTCTGCCAGTGACTTGAACAGTGTGAGGTTGCACTTTAGGTGCGTGAATTAGGTCCCTGGCTCCTTGTTGAGCACTGAAATATACCACTTTTTACCCCTTAACCTGACCTATGATGGACCTTTGAGCATGTTAATAATGTCTTTTAAGTGTGTTTTCATAGATAGCAGCAAAATAAGAGCTTAATGCTGTAATCAATGCTTTTAAAGCTAAGAAGAAGGAATTTTGTGTTTAGCAGTGGAGCTGATGGATTTATTGAAAAGGCACCATGGTGGTTCACGCCACTAGGGATTTTTAGCATGCTTTGGGGGCCTTGAAGACCTGCTGAGAGAGAGTGGTGAAGCCCAAAGGTTAACAAGGTGCTATGCAGTAATACATCATTTTGTGTTTGTAGCAAGGCAGCACCTTGGATGGAAAATAGCAGTAAATTAGCACCTCAAGACATTCTATGCTAACAGCTGCAGAGCAATTCAAGTGGCATATTATTGCTACAACATTAATGCACTCGACTACTTTAAGTGTTGAAGATCATCTACTTGAGCTGATGATGGAAGCCCATGAGCAGTATAGCTGCAAACTTGAAGAATTCGAGCAGTTTAGAGGGCTGGTGCAGCCACTCGAGGTGTTTAAATGCAGCTTAAAATGAACTACATGAGCTATTCTTTGTTGGAACTAAAGCACTGGAGTGGTTATGTAGCTGAAAGCAACCCCATGAGTGAATTGTAGAGCTATTATGCGCTGAAAATAGACACCATGAGGGGTTGTTTTGAACTCCATGAGCTGCTATGTGTTAAAATTGAACTTATAGCAACCTATCGAATGATTGTTTGAACCTGTCGCAACCTATCGAATGGTTGTTTGAACCTGTCGCAACCTATCGAATGGTTGTTTGAACTTGTCGAGAACCTGTCGAGAGGTTTTGATGCTAAAAATGAACCTGTCGAGCATCCTGTCGAATGGTTGAATGAACCTGTTGAGCATCCTGTCGAATGGTTGAATGAACCTTTCGAGCTCCTGTTAGAACCTGTCGAATGCATACCTGAAGCCCATTCAACCTGTCGAACAATTGCTTGAACCTATCGAGATTGAAGTTCTAAAGCTCCAACCTATCGAGGCATGGGTTCCAGCCATCTATTTCACACTTTAGGGACATTTTGGAGATTCTAATGCTTCTAGGGCACACATCCCAATGTCCCACACATCTTAGGGATTTATCTCGAGTTCCATTAGCAAATATCAATGGCTTGCAAGGGAATTTTTGAGAGCTGCAAGAACACATCAGCTGGGCACAAAACTCTACACATGGGACAACAGTCCACATGCAGTTTTCCTTGGCTGAAATGAAGGCACCTCAGCTGTGCATAACAGAACTGAGTCCTCTGCTCTCTGATTGGCTACAACTCAAGGCACATAGATCGATGCATATGTATAAATACCCATCTATTAAGCTATAATTTCTCGGCAAGGAAAGTAGGCACAAAGGAATAGACTGAGTTCTCTTTAGCTCATTTAGGTTTAGTTTTAGGCTTTATTTTCCCCTTTTCTCTTCCCCCTTCTCTCTCTAATCCAACTTGTTGGATTAGATCTGAATAACAGTCTAGATCTGGTTTCTAATTGCAAATAAGTCTATAAATTCATTGTGAAGAGCTCCGGATCATGCACAGACTGTAGGCTTGAGGCAGATCATTGTATGTTTTATTTGGTCAATGAAATGCTAATTTAAAGTCCAATTTGATCTGTAATTTTTCAATTCAATTGCTTTAGATTTTTCCAGATCTGATGCACCTATGATTGCCTGATCTTGTTGCCTTGCAACCATAGTGCTTGCAGTAATTTTCATGTTCTAATCTTCATCCTCACTGCTGGAATAAATCTCTAGGATGATCTGTGACCATTCAAGTTGACAGATCATACCCTTAGGATCAATCCAGAAGTAAAGATGAACTTGGATCCTTCTTCTTTGCACTTGTGCTTGTAGCCAAGTGAAA
This sequence comes from Chloranthus sessilifolius, assembly GCA_021018995.1. Taxonomy (NCBI): domain Eukaryota; kingdom Viridiplantae; phylum Streptophyta; class Magnoliopsida; order Chloranthales; family Chloranthaceae; genus Chloranthus; species Chloranthus sessilifolius. Next base: position 51,394,090 of record CM037596.1, read on the forward strand.
GATTCTAGCAGATCCGACTCTTGCTCTGATTTTCATATCTGTTTTCAGTGAAGATATCTGGAATTATGCAGAGATTGTAGCCTTGTGAGATAGGGCATTGCAGTTGTTTGAAGCAATGCCCAGTTGAGTTTAAATCCCCAAATAATCTGTGATTTCTAGTGGTTCACACATGATCTACAGAGATTATTTGATCCTATGGTTGTAAGTGCTTGTAGCCTTACAAGCATAGTGGCTGTAATGGCTTTTACGTGTCAATTTGAACCTTGGGATTGGATGAAGTCTATAGGATGATCTATGAACATTTAAGTGGACAGCCCATACCCTTAAGATCAGTTCAATCCTTTGGTTTGGTTTGAATTCTCCTACCTTGCACTTGATCTTGTAGCCAAGTGAAGGACAGCTGCAAATTCAAATGTCTTGATCTAATTTGCAATGAGAACCAGTCCCTGGCTGCCTATTTCTCACCATTTTTATATTTTATTTTACCGTCCATCTTCTTCGATCTTATAGTTTAGTTTTATATTTCAGTTTTACAAATTAGATCTTGTGACACCCGAGGAACTCTATTTCTTCTTAGATTTAGGCTAGAATGGCCAGATCTGTAGTAGATCTGGAGGTCTACTATACACCTCTTAGGTTTTAGATCACTACTCCCGTTGGGACAAACTCTTACTTATTAAAACTTGTAACAAAGGACCCTGTATCATGCAGGTCTAGGATATTTTAGATGTGCTGAATCCATCCTCTATTTTACTTTAATTTTATTTTCTTTCTTTTAATTCATAATAATCAACACCTAAAATTTCTCAACAAGTTATTGGCGCCGTTGCCAGGGAGTTTTGATCTAGATAGTAGATCTGATTTTTATTTTGTAGATCCGAGTTTTATTTTGTAGTTTTATTGTTGTTTTTTCTTTAAACCTGCACTTTGCATTCCAAGTCCTTGATTAAATTTCTGTTTTATGCCTTCTAGATGTTTGAATAAATGTTACTATTACTTCTTGCATTTTTGCAGATATAAGGCAGTAGCCTAAGTTTTTTTTCTTTTTTCTTTTTATTTCTATCAATATGCTTGAATAAGTTTCCTGAGGGTTTTCAGTGAAGATACCCACAAACTTCTCAATGAAACAGTTAGCAAAAGTGCAAGATCATCAAGTTAGCTATCAAGAAACAGTGCATCTGTTCACCTTTGAATCAATACGAATGTGAGAAATTTAAATACATGGTATGCACAAGCATTTAATCATTACAAACTTCTCATGAATGCATAACATTTTCAATTAGCTCACAACAAGGGGGACAACACCTATATGTCCTCACTGAGCTCATCATTAATTCAAAAAATTTGGTTAGGTCATGCCCAATACATTTAATGTCAGACCCAATGCCCTCTAGGGCATACTCTCACAATAAACCTTGAGGGTTTTCATTTTCTCTCAAGCTCAAGAGTAGTTACACCCCCCAAATGGGTCTATAAGCATGAGTATCAGCAAAGCATCTCAGTGTTGATATCATTGGCTAGTCCTCACCATAGATTGGGCAACTCCTCATCTCTGCATGACAGCTCAGTCAACTGTGGATTACAAGGTCTTTTTACTAGGTTTGTGATGTGGCTTATGGTATGGGTTAGAAAGAATGGAAGGTTAAGAAGGGATTATAAATTGAGAAGTGATGCAACCTTGGATGGTTGCACAGGTGATTCATGACTTCACCTTCTTTAATTCAGCACATTTCATTTTCTTTAAACTCTCTAGACTTGAAGTGGCCAGCTTCTCCTCCTATTTTTTATTTTTCAAATGAAATTTTCCTCTTTGACCCCTCTCTTATTCCTCTTCAATTTTTCTTTTATTTTTAAATTTAATCAGACCATCAGATCTTTATTTCTCTAACCTACCACTTCGTTCCTCAGCTGCTACATTGCTAAGCTCTTAGGTTTCTCTTCTCCATTCACCCAATGTTGACCTTATCTTGTCCATCTTCATCTCCTTTTCCTTTACCTTCTGATTCCTCAAAGTGAGGGTAAGTTTGAATCAGGTCCATAGGTTAAGGTATAAGTAATCAGGTGTATTTTGAAAGAAAATTAGAATTTAAGGCTCGAAGGGTGTATGCACAAGGGCAGTTGATTAGGGTTTGGTCTGTTTAGGCTCAAACTGTCCAAGAGAAGGCCTTGATCCTATCCAAAGTAGCATGAGTGTTGTCAATTATTTTGACTTGGAGATGCCTAACTTCTAATGAGGGCATGCCTCAGCCAGTCCTTAGGGTTGAAAGAAATGCCTCAGTCACTCCTCAAAGAAAGGAAGAAAATTTTGTGTAGGCCCAAAACTCACTAGTTATGGTCTTCTATTGAGTTATTAGGCATGTCCTTATCTTTTTCTCTCTTTAGTGATTTACTAAGTGCTGATGCAAGTGAGTTTTCCTGGTGTTCACCTCATGGAAAGGTTAAAATTTAATCAGTTTATAATGCTTAAAGGTCTATAAAAATTTTAAATTTCTTTAATTTTTATGATTCTTAGGTGAACATGGCTCCATTTATGTCTTTTACTTGACTCTGCTACACTTGGGTTAACTACTTCATTGGCTGAACCTGCCACACCCCCAAACCTATGAGGAGCAATGTCCTCACTGATTGAAAGTGAGATGTGCAACAGGTATAAAACACAGAAACGAACTACCAAAAATTACAAGAGAGAAAAGCAAAACACATAATAAATGACAAAAAAATTAAACACACATAAAAACAAAAGTGGCAAATTGGAAACTAAACAAAACAAAATAAGGAGCAGTGTTATTATACAACTAAAGTGTGTACAAAGTAGGTGGAAGTAAACTACAAAAAAAATGACACACGACTTCCTAACGAAATACAAGTGTAAAATTTATTAAGCATTTAAGGGTCAGCTGGTTCATCCTTAGTGACAACTTCTTTTCCTTTCGCTCTTTCCCCAATAGCTGGCGGGGGTACTCTTCCAGTTGCTATAGCTAGTTGCCTCTCAAGGATTTCAGCCTTTTATTCAGCCAATTCAGCTCGGGCAATATGGAGTGCCCTAATCTCCTTGGAGGCAGTCAACCTTTTCTCTAATGCATCAGCTCTAAGCTTTTCTGTTGCAGCAGCTATTTTCTCTTATTCAGCATTGAGCTTCTCTTGTGCAGCCAAACTCTCCTGGGCTTTATATTGACGCAACATTTTTTTCCAGCCCTTTGTGATGTCCTGTAGAAGCTTTTTGATATCCCCTTTGAGGAGATTAATCCTATTTTCGTAGGACTGTTTAATATTAGTCAGTCCTCGAATAACATCTCTTTTGATGTACAGATTGGCTTGCATGGCATGAAAGAGGGTAGAGTAAGGAGGAATGGAAAAATGAGAGGCAAGAAGTAGGGGATATGCCTGACTTGAAGAAGGGCCACCCAAAAGTGGAGAGGGGGTGGTCTAGGGAGGTGCAGCTGGAGGTTCAAGTTGGGGTTAGGGTTCAGGGTCTGTTTGAACTACCTTGGAACAGGTGGTATTAAATCCTCCACATCAATGACAACATTGGAAGTTGCCACAGCAGGTGAAATAACGGGCATCGACGGAAGTGGTAAGGAAATGGAAGTAAGAAGAGGCTTAGGTGTAGCGTCAATCTGGGTGGAGGTCATGGTAACTACAAGGGTAGTTGGCTGATGTGAAGGATGGGGTAATAGGGATAAGGTGGACTCCAGGCTAGCTTCGAGTGGATTGACTCCAGGCTAGCTTGGATAAAGGATTGATTGAGGAGGGTGGGGGGAATGGTTTCGTGGTTGGCCGCAATGGAGGAATGGGATTTGGTATTGGCCAACATTTGGGATTGCTAGGAAAGTAACAGGCGTAGGATTTGGGGTAAGAGGTCCGGTATGGCATTGGGTGTGGTTTGGATAGGTAAAATTGGTCGAAAGGGAGATGTTGGTCGATGAGTGAAGGTGGTGGCCTGTGGTGGTTCATGTAGTGGGGTAAAGTTTAGGGGGGAGGAGGTGAGTCTGGGAGAGGGGTATACTCTAGGGTGATGTCTCCTAGGATAGTAAACATCATAGTGGAAAATTTCTCTCCTGAAAATGCCTCACTATCATGGGATAAGAGAATGGATTAGTTTACAGACTCACTAGGGATAGGTATAAAAGGTGGGGAAGTCTCAATGGACTGCTGGGGGTATCAAAGGTATGGGGTTCTAGTGCATAGGATGTGGGTATTGGGTCTAGAATGAAGGTGGTATCAGGGATTGGAATGGTTTGAGAAATGTAGGTGGGCTGGGGTTCTCTAGGGGCTTTGCCTTTTGTGAGTTTTCTTTTCTTAGTGTAGGCAATTTATATAGGGGGCTGGTATGGGTTGAAAAAGGGGGTAAGGGTGCAGTAGTGGGTAGGGTGGTAGTGGTTATCATGGTTGGTGGTAAGATTGGGGTGGTTAATGCTATGGTGATTGGGGAGATAGGCTCAGGTAAGGGTACTGTGCTTATGAGGGGTTGTGATGTCTGGATGAAGGGTGGAGGTGGTGGGGCAATGGGTGTAGATAAAGCTGAGGGAGAGGGGGTATGTGCTGACAATGAGATTTGGGGCCTGGCTGGCCCAACAGAGGTTGTTGCCTCAACAGTAGTAGTAGCAACAATAGCAGCAGCTTCCTGAATGGTGGGGGCTGCTTCTCTTAATAATTCCTTCCTCTTCTCCCTCTTTCCCATCATTGTGCTACTGATACCCCATTGTTTCTTTTCACTATTTTTGGGGTTCAAGGCCATTGTCTCCACCTGCCTTTTGAAGGGGTATTTTCTAAACTGCAGCAAGGTAGTGATCAACCTGCAGTAGGGGAGGGCATGAGGTTTTTTCTTTACCTTCACCTTCTCACATAGATCTTTAATTCCCTCAAAAATCAACTTGGTTGCATCAAAGTAGTAGTTTCTATGAAATGAGAGGAGAGCATCAGCTATGGGGTACCTCCTCTCCTGCTCATGACCAGAGCAATACATATTTTTCGTCAACACTACATCTATGAGCATGAGTTTGGGATTCAGGTCTCTCTTTCTGATTGCGTCTCCTGAGGCTGTGATTCCTCTAGTTAATTCTTTTGCAATTTCAGTAATATGTTGCTGTAAAACGGGGGCCCAAACTCCACTCAGGGTTATACCTAGCTAGTATCCCTAGTATTGTTGTAATGTTTGCCTAGTTGAACAACATCTCGAATTCATAAATTAAGACTAGTAGTGCTAGGTTCCCATCATCACCCATTTTTAACTTCATATTTTGATAGAATAATCTCACTATCCTTGGGAAAAGTAGCTGCATTGGGAGCCTCAACAGGGGCAGGAGAGATGCATTGGTTAGATACTCAATGGAGGCAGAGGTCTCTATTAGCTCCTCAAAGTAGGCTTTATCAAAAATGGTTTCAGCCTCCAGCGGAATCGCCGACACAAACTCAGAAGGGACCCTGAGGTACTCAATATTCTCTTCCTCTGCAACCTCAGGGGCCACAATCTTGCCTTCTATCTATTTCTTCTTTGAAATTTTAGGGCTCTCAGCAGGTGGGTGCTCTCTGGCCCTCTTCTTTGGGGCGAATTTCTTCTTTTCTTTGAAAATTATGGGGTCAGCACCAGGAGAGGGCACCACAGAGGTTTCCAATGTGGAGGCCTCTACAATCCTTGCAGATTTCCTAGTGGCCACAGGGCTGCCACTAGGAGTAGGGTCAAGTATAGCCGCCAATGTATCGATGAATTTTGAACTCTTGGCCATGGGTGCTCAAAATTTTTTAAATGAAGGTTCACAAATCTCGGAAAATGCAAAACGCAATGAGTAAACACCGAAACACTAAATTTTGGCCCTACTTTTCTCTAAATATCAAATCAATCATAACACAAAGAGGAAATGGAGATTGTACCATTTGAGAGCTAGGGTTCCACCTCAACGTGTTCACAGCAGCTCAAATCCCCTCAAACCTTATTTAAAGAGATCGAAAGGTGCTAGGGAACAAAATGGTAGGAGGAAAATGCCTAAGGTGGAGATGCTTAAGGGGTAGAGAAGAAAGAAAGAACTAAGAGCTCTGGTTGAGTTCACCGGAGACTAGGGCAGACAGATGAAATGAAGAAAATGAGGGGTTTTGCTGAGTTTATAGAGCAAATCCGTTCGCGCAATTGGCAATAGATGCTCGCGGAGTAGGATTTTCACCCAGTTGGCTTTTAAGTCCGGGAGACATTTTGTGCATTGAAGGGCAAACTACCTCACTTTGAGATTCGCAGAGCTGACTCAGTGGTGCTAGTGCGCGAGGCACTGTGCTATTTCAGAAAGTTATCTCATACAATTATCGCGCAGAACAGCACTAAAGCCATGCTTCACATATAGATTTGGTTCGCAGAGTATGTTAAGACCTGAAAAGTACCACTTTTCACCCCTTAACTTAACCTTTGATTAGACCCTTAGCCACCTAATAAGTTCTTGTTAAGTGTTTTGTGCAGGTAATAATCAGCAGTGAAATAAGGCCAAGAAACCTATTCAGGAGCCTGCCTTAGCACCAGATATCCCTCGGAAGAATGAACTATGAATCTAGACCTGAAATGAGCCTCGCGCAGCTGACCCAAGCTTTAGAGGATTCAGGAGAAATATGCCTCGCGCAGTTCAACTGAGCTTCCCAAGGCTTTACAGTAATCTCTCGTGCAGATGAATGACGGAAGAGCTTCAGAAACTCAAATTCGCGCAGCTCTCGCGAAGCTCAAGAGTAGAACACATCGCACAGTGTCACGCAGTTTAAAGCAGACCTCTCTTAATCTCGCACAGTTCGCTCAGAATGGCTGAGGAGAGAGAGCTTCAGAAGATTCCTCGCGCAGCTGTCGTGCAGTCACCGCGGGATGCAATTATCAAAAGAAGAATGCCTCACATAGTTCTCACGCCATTCAAGAAAGAAAACATCTTGGCGAAGGAAAAGCCAATCTCGCGAAGATCAAGTGTGACATAGAACCTCGCGTAGTTCAGAACTCAGAAGAGCCTCGCGAGGTAACTCACGAAGTCCATGTGTAGAGAAGTGCTCACAAAGTTCTCGCGCTGCTGCCCAGCGAAGACCGATCGACCGTATGACTGCTTGAATTTCAACCCCGCGACACTTGAGACTGTGTTTTCTATTCAACCTCGCAAAGCCCAATCCAGAGAGAGCTCAACTCTCTACCGCACGACTGCCTGAAGAGCAAACCAAAGCAACCTCGCGACGGCTGAAGCTTCAGTGTCAAATCATCCTAGCGACGAGCAAAGAGCTACCACGCGATAAGTCAGGGAAACTACAGCTACCTAGTGAAGCTCTGACCCTAAACCTCCATCTCTTCAGCAGAGGGCCTTCTAGGTATTTCTAGTGATTAGGGCACGCACTCCCACGCTCAAATCTTTGTGCACATGCCTCGAGGCATCTAAGGATCATTATCGGGCCATGTGGTATCGTTAAAATTAGGGTTTCCTAACCCTAATGCGCCGCCACCCCACTGCTATATAAACCCATACCTGAGGTTAGGTTTAGGCATCTGGGAACCCATCTCAGATCTTTTTTCTTTTCACTTTCTTTTTAGCAGTAAGTAGTTTTCTTTTTCTTTCCTTCTCTCCATAGTCCAACATTTGCTGGCTATGCCTTTGTATGTGTTTTTGAATTAGATCAATGGAAGTTCTGTAATAGGATCTGTACTTTGTGGGAATGTTGTTTGTGTGTGACATGCTCTGTGCAAGGCTGCTGCCTTGTGATCCGCCATCACTTTGGCTGTGTTTTAAAGCAATGGAGGACTGATTTTAAGGGTCACTTAGATCTAAGTGACCTGTGTGTCTGGGCTATCATGGTCCTACAGCCTTAGCCCCACCACAGGACCCACTAGATCTGAAATCCCCATGGTAGCTTGAGCTGGTAGCCTTGTGAGCATGGTGGTAGCAGCGATAATCTTATTTTGTTTTGGACTCCGTGAGGAGGATAACCTCTGGGATAGTCTGTGACCATTTAAGTGGACAGATTATAGCCTTAAAGTGATTTTGATCCACCGATCCAAGATGGATCCTTCTTCTTTACACCTGAGCTTGTAGAAGCCTGGTGAGAGATTGTACAGAGGCAGACTCCCCCATATTTGTAAAGATCCGCCATCAGATGTTGGATCTGATCTGATTATAGAGATTGTAGGTTGGTGACTGGACCATTGTAGCCTCGCTCAAGCAATGGAAAGCTAGATAGAAGGTAGTACTCAATCTCTTGCTGGTTCTGTGTCTGAGCTATCATGGTCCTATAGCCTTAGCCCCACATATAGAACTTTAGAGGTTGAGGTTCCCTATGGATTCTTGAGCTGGTAGCCTGGATGAAATAGTGCCTGCAATGATTTACTTGTTATGTTTTGACCCATCCCTGGATAGTGGCTCCCCTATGGGATAATTTGTGACCATTCAAGTGGACAGGTTATAGCCTTAAGGGTGGAATCATGGCAGAGTGATGGGTTGGATCCTTTCTCCTCAAAGGTTATAATGTAGCCTCTGGACAGGATTTCTATAACATCAGATCTAAATTTGAGTTACAAAACTTCTCTGACCTAGGCTCAATAACATACTTCTCACCGTTTTTATACTCATTTTCCACACTCCATCCATCCTCTCAACACTTTCGGTAGTTTAGTTATTAGAATACTTAGAATAAGTGACCTTAAACTCCCCTCCTTCTAGGACTGCCAGATCTATAGATAGATCTGGAGGGACTACTAGAGATGGCTCCCTTGGAGCTTTAGATCACCTTTCCCTGTGGGACAAACTCTTACTTATCAAAACTTGCTACAAAGGACCCTGTATCTTGCAGGCCTAGGACTTCTGAGTTGTGCTGGATTCACCTTCTGTTTTACTCTGTCTTTGATTTTTAAATAACTTCACCACCAACCAATAATCAAAGCACACCAGAAGCAGTCAACAAGTTTTTGGCGCCGTTGCCGGGGAAAGATGATCTATTAGTAGACCCTTATTTATTGTATTCTTAGTATTCTTCGCACATGCGAATAAGTGATACTACTGACATAATTTTGAACCTTTCTTGCAGACCTGGACAGCAGCAGTGAAGGATAGTTGGACTGCAATTGGAGCTTAGCTACCTCTGTTTGCAAACTCTCTGACTTTTAAAGCTCTGTCTATCTTTCTTAAACAATTTTTTTAGCAGTATCTAGGATAGTTTAAATGTATTCTTTGAATAGTTGTAAACTAGTTAGATAAATTTGCTAGTGTACAATTATTCTTTTATAATGTGCCTGCAAGAATCTTTCCTTGCTGTTGGTGTGCTTGTATGCTAGGGAGGAGATCCCTCAGCCCTGCTTTAGAGCCACTTAACCCTGAGTTAGAAAGGGGAAGGTGACTTAGAAGAGACAGGCACACCATAGGAGAGCCCGCAGGTGAATCTGTGACAGCAATTATGGGTGAAGAACAACCCAAAACCCTCAAGGAGTTGAATGCTCCGGACGACTATAACTCCCCTTTTAGCATTCAATTCCTTGATGTTCAGGGGAACTATGAGATAAAAACTTCAATCATCCAGATGCTGCCAACTTTCCATGGGCTTAGCAAAGAAGACCCTTACAAGCATATTGACTAGTTTTTGGCCTTGTGCACCACTTTCAATATCACTGGTTTGGGACCTGAGGCTACTAGGCTCAGACTCTTTCCCTTCTCTCTGAAGGATAGGGCCAATACCTGGCTGACCACTCTTCCCAACAATAGCATTGCTTCATGGAAAGACTTGCAGACCAGATTCCTAACCAAGTTCTTCCTTGAGGCCAAAACTAGCCAGTTGAGGAAAGAGATTCTTGCGTTTGCTCAATCCCCAATTGGGGATTTTAACTAGTCTTGGGATAGGTTTAAAGAGATGCTCAAACAATGCCCCCACCACAAGATCCCTGAGTGGCAGCTTGTACAAAGCTTCTACAATGGGATTGATGAGAAAAATAGAGATATGGTCGATGCCTCTTGTGGTGGATCCTACATGCACAAGACTGCTGAGGAGGCATGGGAATTGTTTGAGGTGATTAGTGAGAATGCTTTTCAAAAGCCATCCCTGGCAAGAACTAGTCAGGAATCTGAGTCAAAGGTGGGGCCTGCTGCTGGATCAAAAGGAAAAATTTATGAGGTGTCTGGGAACAATGACCTGCAGCTACAGATGGCAAACCTCTCTATGAAGTTTGATAAATTATTAACTGTGATGCAACCCAGAAGGGCTGCTCATGTGGCGAAGGCATGTCTGATATGCCAGTTCCCACATCACACAGTAGAGGAATGTCCATCTGTAGGACAATTTCTTGAATTGATGTTGGAGCATGCTACTGCTGCTCAATCTTATGGCCAACAATAATCTGGGGGCTGCAATAGGCAGCCATATGGATACCAGCACTAAAATGCTGGTTACCAATGGAGAGACCACCCAAATCTGAGGTGGAAGCAAGACAACTACATGCAGCCCCAGCAGATGTTGGCCTTACCACAAAGGCCACAGCAGCAGTTCAATCAAGGGAATACCCCGAGGTCTACCTTCCAGCACCATCAGCAGCCCCATCAGCAGCAAAATCAGTTGGCCTTACCCCCTTCTCAACCTAGAAATACTTCTTTCGAGGGCCAGGTCTTGACATCACTGCAAAACCTGGGTTCCTTGACTCAGACTGTGAACTCTCATGGTCAGAGCATCAAGAAGATGGAAGAACAGATTGGACAACTAGCGAACACCTTAGCCAAAAGAGAAGAGAGAAGGTTGCCCAATCAACCAGTGGTTAATCTCAAGGGCCAATTTTTGATTGGTGAAGGATCCTCAGACCCTGAAGGGGATCTTTCATTGAATTGATGATAAGAACTGTGCACCTTTGTATAATATGTACTTTACAGTTTATAGGAATAGTTAGCAAACTTGTTGGAATTTGAGTTTAGTGCTTTAATGCCTACTTTTATACCAGCGCCCCCTGTTTCATAATTTCAGTGATTAAATGATGATGTAGTATTTGAATGCTTTGCGTGATGTGTGACTTTAATGCCTTGAGAGTATGAGAATTTGTGAATGCTTTATAATGCCTATAGGTGTCCCTGAAAGAGAGTCTGTGAGAGAATCCACCCATAAAGTCTGGGTCAAAAAGCTGACTAGTGGGTGAGTGAATTCTGCCTCGGTTAAGCCATCGCGGGGTTCTGAATAATGGGTTTGGTCCCATCTCGCGCACTTCATAAAGAACTACTTTGTTTTGCTGTCGCGAGTTTCAAATATAACTGGGTGGGCTGCCTTGCGCAGTTTAAAGGAACATCTAATATCGCAACCCATTCATTCCCAGCCAGCGAGCGAACATTTTCAAAGCGAGCCGAGCCTCGCAATATTTAAATCCCACCTACTGCTTTTCCTCATCGCTTTCTTTCCTCTCCTACCAACAAACCTAGCTCCCACTCCTCTCAACCTCTCTCCTTCAAAGATCCTGCCTCTGGATCATTGTTCACTTTGAAATTCTGGATTTTTGTTCTTAGAGCTTCCATCAATAGTTGCCCCCTGTTAAGAGCTCTTGAGATCCTCCGTGCGTCCAATTAAATAGAACCCTAACTTTTAGGGTTAGACTCAGCTCCTGATATTTTCTTTCAAAATTTCAACTGCACACTCACCAAGGAAAGTTGTGATGGCTCCTAAAAGCGCACCTGTGAAGAGAGCCAGGGACAAGGCCACTGTGGAGCCTACCCCTAAGAAAGCCAAGTCCTCTACGGCTCAGCAAAAAGGGAAGGAGGTGGTCCCTGAGATAGCTGCACCAACACCGAATTATTCTACACCCTCTGAGCTCCTCATTTCCATTCCCTTAGAGCCTGAAGCCATTTTCGATCTCTCTCTTTGAATCTGAGCCATTGTCAGCACCTGCCATCGAGTTCTTGCGCAAGGCTGGTTTGTTCCCCTTGATGCAAATGATTCCTGCACTAGCCTACCCTAGGTTAGTGCAACTCTTTTACCAGCACCTTAGGGTCAGACCAGACACACAGGGGCAGCCAGGCCTCCTTGCATTAGTTGACAGAGTTAATCGGTGAAGTCTTGGGCATCCCTGCCAGTTTTGATCCCAACTGCGGTTATGGTGCCCCTGTGAGTGCCCCCATTGACACAATTGCCCAGGCCATTACCAGAGGCTTGAAAGCCACAGGGGACTCCATCAGAAGAAGAGATTTGGAGCCCAAACTGCTGTTTATCGATCAAGTTCTGAGGAAGAATATCTATTGCTCCGGCCATCGCTAAGAAAAAGGAGGACGCAATTCTTGATGGTTTCTATTCCTTTTCTCTGGGCCATGGATTTAATGCTGCATGGTTGATCTTCGAGGCTATGAAGGATACAATGGTGAAGCTGGGGCTGCAAAAGAAAATCCACACTCTCCCCTATGGAAGACTCATCACCAGACTACTTCTGAGGGGAGGGTACAAGATACCAGTGGGGGAGTTATCTGCTGACCTCACTCCCACCAATTTTGCTAAAAGACAATGGGGGATCGGCAGAAGTCTAATGGATCCCCAAAAGAAGAAGAAGAAGGCTGAAGCTCAGAATGTCTCCGAGCAGGGAGAGGGAGCTGCTGTGGCAAAGGCCACCCCTGCCCCCAAAAAGAAGGTTAAAAACCTTGCCCTAAAGAAGGTGGTGTGAGCTTCTGTCACCTCTGCTTCTGCAGCAATTCCTCCATCCACCACTCTTGCCTCTCCACTACCTTCTTCACCCATTCCATCTCTCCCTTTTCCTCTTTTATCTCCTTTTTCCATTCCACCTCCAACTATTTTCCGTACCTGGGAAGAAAGTGTTGAACCTCAAGACAACACTCCACCATCACCCACCATACCTCAATCCACAACCCCAGTCTCTCCCACAGCATCTGATCCACACCCTGACAGCCCTCCCTTGATAACCTACCTTAAAAAGAAAATCTCTCACACTACCCCTGCCTCATCTTTACCCACTTCCATAGACACACCCCATACTTACCAACCCTTAGTCCCACCTCTCCATGACCTGGACTTTAACCTAGCCACCACTTTAGGGTATCAATCCTTCATGACCACCTTGCTTGATACCTTGCCCACCCAAGATATCCTCTCCCTGAGTCTCCTCTCCCTTCACCACATCATTCGCCAGACCCTCCCCACGCCCCTACCACTTTCCATCATGCCCCACTTCCCTTTCCAACCTGTTCCTTCTTATCCTCCTACTCCACCTCAACCAACCTCAGATACTCTTACTCATATCCTTTCCCTCATACATGACCTCCAAACCCAACTATCCAACACCACACAGACCCATGCCCAAATGCAAACTGACATAACCACCATCCAATCCACCCTTCACACATTGACAAACCCACCAATCCCAACACAACCTCTTACCACCCCATTGACCCAACCCCTTCCACGTTCCAACAGACCCCACCCCCATTGACTTACCTCCATCCTTCCTCCTCCATGATACCATACCCGACCACTCCTTTCCCTCTCTCCCTATCCTTCCACCTCTAATACTACCTCCCCCTCAACTTACCAACACTTCTACCCAAACTGACCCCTTTCCATTCCCATCCCCCTTTCCCATTCCACCCCCCCTATTTGCACCCCCACCCCTTCCATTTCAACCCTTCACCATCCCCTTCTTCCCTTACCCTGAACCATCCACATCCGCTGCCCTTCCTTCATTTCATTTTCCACCCATACCTACCATTCCCCCTCATCTCCCACCCCCACCTCAATTCACTGACCATTCAACCCAAACCACCCCAACCATTTCTACAACCCCCACTTCTCTCCCCCAAGATCCATCACCATCTCCTCCTTCCACTCCATTTCTACCAATCTTGTCCAGACACTCCTACTACACCCCTCCCTACTTCACCCTCCTCCATGCCATGAGGGACAATCCCTATATTAAGAGGGATGTTCTCCATGGCATGGCCTAACTTCGCCAAGCCATCGAATACCCATTGCTGCAGAAACTTAGTGACTTGAAGCTTGCTCACAACGAGCAACTACGAGATATTTTCAAAGGGTGAGAGGCAATTTTGGAGACATCAAATGCGAACAAGGCTGCAGCAACATACTACAGAATGGCTACTGAGATGGAAAATGCCAATGCAGAGACGGTGAAAAAGCACAACCGGCTATTAGAGAATAAATTGAACAATGCTCAGGAGATCACCCGACTCAGTAAGGAGCTTGCAGATACCAATCTCCTGTGGGCTAACAAGAAAATTCAAATCTTGGAACAGAGAGTTGCTTTCTTGCTGTCCCAACCTATCCAGGCCACCCCCATCACCACCGCTCCCCCTGAGGCCCCATCTTCTTTCACACAACTAGGCCCATCTTCTTCCACTGCCCCTACCCCAACCCCTACACAATTTGTTCCCCCAACTCCCACAGCCCCCACTCCGGTAGCTCCTCCTGTTCCTCCTCAAATGCCTCTTTCAGCCTTCAGATACACACCGCCTGCTCCTCTGGCCGCAATCCCTCATCAGCTCCTCCTCCTACCTCAGTGCCTCGCCCTATTCCCTCTCTTGCTCTCAAAATAAAACGCACCCCTTCCAAGAAAAAGCCCACTTCTAAGAAAGCCACTGCAGCCCAAAAAGTCAAAAGGCCGGCCCCTCCATCCCCACCTCCAAAGGTCACCAGAGCTTCTGCTCAGGATGATCCCCATGGGCACCTCCTTTCCAAAGAAGAATGTAGACATGCCACTGCTGCCCTTGGATTGGACCCTACTGAGCTCTTTCCTTCCTCGATTTACTGATGCGCACCACCTACGGATCCCAAAGGCCCAACCCATCACATCGCTCCCTTCATCTGGCCCTATGGCACAATCCTATCCTCAGCGAAGGAAAGTTGCTGCAAAGAGGACCACTCCCCCAACTCGCTCTTTAAAAATTGGAAAAGAAACATCTGCCCAGTCTGAGGAGGCACCACCACTAAGCAAACCCGTGAAAGGGAAGAGCCCTGCCATTCCTACAGTGAAATTACCAGATCCATCTCCTGTGGCTCCCCCAAAACAAGACAAAGGGAAAAGTCCTCTCCGATCTCAGGAGCCAGCCCAAGCCAAATACCCCGTTGCCCCTCCTGAGCCAGCACATGCCCAATCATCTCTTATTCCCCCTCTGCCTCAGCAAGGGCAAGCCTCCAAAGGTAAGGGCCGCAAAGGAAAATCTCCCACCAAACCCCCTGAGCCAACCACTGCTAAATCTTCGGAGATCCCTCCTGAACCCAAGAAGAGAAAAATGACGGTCCGGGCTCCTACCATACCCAAAACTCCCGAGCAGAGAAAGGCAGAGAGGGAACGAAAGAAGAAAGAAGAAGAGGCTCTCCTATAAGAGCATGCAAGGAAGATGGGATGGGATAAATTTTATGACAGACTCTAACTAGATTGTACCTAGGAATTTCTCTGTTTCTTTTACAACTGCTCTCTTGTATTTTGTACATTTCTAATATTTCAGACTTTTCCCCTGTATTTACTATCTTGCTTTGCCTGTGTGTTTTGTTCCCTGTTCTTTCCTTTTCTTTTATGCTGTAATAACTCTCAAGACATTCACCTTGAACCAAAGGAGGACACCGCTCCTCATAGGTTTGGGGGTATGTCGTGCACTCGCCAATGGAATAGTTAACATAAGTGCAGCAGACTCATCTGAGCAATATGGAAATGGACCTCTGTTCACTTAAGAATCATGAAATTAAGAAGTTTAAAATTTATGCAAACCTTGGACATTATAAACTTCTAATATTCCACATTTCCATGATAATATCACCAAGGAAACCTACTTGTATCAGCACTTAGTGAATCATTAGAGAGAGAAAAAGGTGAGGACATACTTGAAAGTTCAAAGGATGACCATAACCAGTGAGAATTGGGCCTACAAAATTTTTCTATTCTTTGAGGAGTAACTAAGGCATTTCTTTTACTTCTAAGGACTGGCTGAGTCACTGTGCTCACTAGAAGTTAGGTAACTCCAAGTTGAAACAACTGACAGTACTCATGAGACCTAGGAAAGGATCAAGGCCTTCTCTTGGACAGTTTGAGCCTAAAAAGACCAATCCTAAAGCAACTGCCCTTGTCCATACCCCCTTTGAGCTTTAAATCCTAAATTTCTTCAAAATACACCTGAGTACTTGAACCTGAACCTATGAACCTGATTCAACCTACCCTCACTCTGAGAATTCAGAAGGTAAAGGTGAAAGAGTTGAAGATGGACTAGCCATGGCCAACATTAGGCGAATGGAGAAGAAGGATCTCAAAAAAAAAAAAAAATCTGGCAGTATGGTAACTGAGAACATGGTGCCATTTCTGAAAAGCAAAAATAAAATAAAAAGAAGAAAACTCTAGTAAAAAGAAACAAAAATAATTATGAAGAGGAATAAGAGAGAAGTCAAGAGGAACTTTCATTGAAAAATCAAAATCAAGAAGAGAAACTGATCACTTCAAATCGGAAAATCTCAAAGAAGATGATGGGAGCTGAATTATGGAAGGTGAAGTCATGAACCACCTCTGTGACCTATTGATTTCTCAAATTGGAACCCCTTTTTAACCTTCCATTCTTTTTAACCCTACTCCATAAGCCACATTACAGCACAATTAAAAGCCCTTGTGATCCAAAGTTGAGTGAGTTGTCATGTGAAGATAAGAAATTATCCAATCTATGGTGAGGAACTGACAATGATGTCAGCACTTAAGAACTCTGCCAATGCTCATGCTTACAAACCCAGTTGGGGGATGTAACTGCTCTTGAGCCTGTGAGAAACTGAACCCCTCAACAAACCTTTATGAGAGTATACCCTGCAAAGCTTTCTTTTGGGTCTAAACTTGAATGCATTATGTATGACCTTAACCTAATTTTCTGACATAAGGATAAGCTCAGTGCTGACACACACTTGTGCAGTTTTCTGTGATTACAAACTATTTGGAAATGCTGTGCAATCATGAGAGTTTATGCTGTTTAAGCATCAGGCAACCAATGAATTAAACTTCTTTTATGTGTACTGATTCAAGAGTAGACTAAATCTGATTCCTTAACTGCTCATTGGATGACATTGCACTTTTGTTAACTATTTCATTTGAGAAGTTTGTGGGTGTCTTCACTGAAAATCCTCAGGAGACTTCACTCCTCCACTAGGGATCACCTAGGGGTTTAAAAGGCTTGGTACATATGCTAAACGTATATGAAAGTGGCATTTAATTTTTAGAGTAGATTTAATGTAGCTTGTCTAAGGGACTAGAAAAGATTAGGTTTGGGAGTGTGTTAAGACCTGAAAAGTACCACTTTTCACCCCTTAACTTAACCTTTGATTAGACCCTTAGCCACCTAATAAGTTCTTGTTAAGTGTTTTGTGCAGGTAATAATCAGCAGTGAAATAAGGCCAAGAATCCTGTTAAGGAGCCTTCCTTGGCACCAGATATCCCTTAGAAGAATGAACTCTGAATCCAGACCTGAAATGAGCCTCGCGCAGCTGACCCAAGCTTTAGAGGATTCATGAGAAATATGCCTCGCGCAATTCAACTGAGCTTCCCAAGGCTTTACAGCAACCTCTCGTGCAGATGAATGACGGAAGATCTTCAGAAACTCAAACTCGGGAAGCTCTCGTGAAGCTCAAGAGTAGAACACATGGCACAATGTCGCAGAGTTCAAAGCAGACCTCTCTCAATCTCGCGCAGTTCGCTTAGAACGGCTGAGGAGAGAGAGCTTCAGAAGATTCCTCGCGCAGTCATCGCGGGATGCAATTATCAAAAGAAGAATGCCTCGCGTAGTTCTCATGCCATTCAAGAAAGAAAACATCCTGGCGATGGCAAAGCCAATCTCGCGAAGATCAAGTGAGACATAGAACCTCGCGCAGTTCAGAACTCATAAGAGCCTCACGAGGTAACTTGCGAAGTCCAAGTAAAGAGAAGTGCTCGCAAAGTTCTCATGCTTCTGCCCAGCCAAGACCGATCGACCGCGTGATTGCTTGAATTTCAACCTCGTGACACTTGAGACTGTGTTTTCTATTCAACCTCGCAAAGCCCAATCCAGCGAGAGCTCAACTCTCTACCGTGGGACTGCCTGAAGAGAAAACCAAGGCAACCTCGTGACGGCTGAAGCTTCAGTGTCAAATCATCCTAGCGAAGAGCAAAGAGCTACCATGCGACAAGTCTGGGAAACTACAGCTACCTAGCGAAGCTCTGACCCTAAACCTCCATCTCTTCAGGGCCTTTTGGGTATTTCCAGCGATTAGAGCACGTACTTCCATGCTCAAATCTCCGTGCCCATACCCCGAGGCATCCAAGGATCATTATTAGGCCACGTGGCATCGTTAAAATTAGGGTTTCCTAACCCTAATGCACCGCCACCCCACTGCTATATAAACCCATACCTGAGCTTAGGTTTAGGCATCTGGGAACCCATCTCAGATCATTTTTCTTTTCTCTTTCTTTTTAGCAGTAAGTAGTTTTCTTTTTCTTTCCTTCTCTCCATAGTCCAGCATTTGCTGGCTATGCCTTTGTATGTATTTTTGAATTAGATCAATGGAGGTTATGTAATAGGATCTGTACTTTGTGGGAATGTTGTTTGTGTGTGAGATTCTCTGTGCAAGGCTGCTGCCTTGTGATCCGCCATCGCTTTGGCTGTATTTCAAAGCAATGGAGGACTGATTCTAAGGGCCACTCAGATCCAAGTGACCTGTGTGTCTGAGATATCATGGTCCTACAGCCTTAGCCCCACCACAGGACCCACTAGATCTGAAATCCCCATGGGAGCTTGAGCTGGTAGCCTTGTGAGCATGGTGGTAGCAACGATAATCTTGTTTTGTTTTGGACTCCGTGAGGAGGATAACCTCTAGGATAGTCTGTGACCATTTAAGTAGGCAGATTATAGCCTTAGGGTGATTCTGATCCACCGATCCAAGATGGATCCTTCTTCTTTACACCTGAGCTTGTAGAAGCCTGGTGAGAATTGTACAGAGGCAGACTCCCCCATATTTGTATAGATATGCCATCAGATGTTGAATTTGATCTGGTTATAGAGATTGTAGGCTGGTGACTAGACCATTGTAGCCTCGTTTAAGCAATGGAAAGCTAGATAGAAGGTTGTACTCAATCTCTTGCTGGTTCTATGTGTCTGGGCTATCATGGTCCTACAGCCTTATCCCCACATATAGAACTTTAGAGGTTGAGGTTCCCTATGGATTCTTGAGCTGGTAGCCTGGATGAAATAGTGCCTGCAATGATTTACTTGTTATGTTTTGACCCATCCCTGGATAGTGGCTCCCCTATGGGATAATTTGTGACCATTCAAGTGGACAGGTTATAACCTTAAGGGTGCAATCATGGCAGAGTGATGGGTTGGATCCTTTCTCCTCAAAGGTGATAATGTAGCCTCTGGACAGGATTTCTATAACATCAGATCTAAATCTGAGTTACAAAACTTCTCTGACCTAGGCTCAATAACATACTTCTCACCCTTTTTATACTCATTTTCCACACTCCATCCATCCTCTCAACACTTTCTGTAGTTTAGTTATTAGAATACTTAGAATAAGTGACCTTAAACTCCCCTCCTTCTAGGACTGCCAGATCTGTAGACAGATCTGGAGGGACTACTAGAGATGGCTCCCTTGGTGCTTTAGATCACCTTTCCCTGTGGGACAAACTCTTACTTATCAAAACTTGCTACAAAGGACCCTGTATCTTGCAGGCCTAGGACTTCTGAATTGTGCTGGATTCACCTCCTGTTTTACTCTGTCTTTGATTTTTAAATAACTTTCACCACCAACCAATAATCAAAGCACACCAGAAGCAGTCAACAGAGTAGAAGTAGCTTCGTGAGGCATTTCTCATAGCCTTTGCTCACGCTTTTAGCATGTGAGGAAGCCTAGTGGTGGTTTGCGCAGTAAATTTAAGCTTTCTTCAACTCAGTGTGACAACATTTCTTCTCAATCTTTACTCTGTTAGCTCAGTGTAGCACATTGGTTAGTGCATCCATGCTGTTGTGCACCCAACTACTGTGCATGAGCACCAAACTCTTACATGTACTTCATTTCAATCGTGAAAAATATATGTCCATTTTCAATCATCAGTTCATCAACATTGCAGAATTCTAAAAATAGTTTTTTAGCTCAACTTCATGCAAATTATGATAAGGGCACCTCAACCATTCTTCATTAAACACTCAGCAAACTCAGATGACACACATGCTCGAGTATTCATTCAGAAAATGTAAACATAGACACAACAAAATAAGCAATTCAACAACTAACTAAAAACACAACTGACAGAATTTCAAAGAACAAAAATCAAAATAGCATTTTCATACATATCGTACACTTATTGCCAATATTTGGATCACTAGACTCTTGCCTCCTCCTGAGTAGAGGATGCATCACAAATCATAAATTGACCTTTCAGGTTTGTTAGGGGCTGACTGGGCAATTTTCCTTCCTCCCTCCTATTCACAGCATTACAAATCTGACCCAGCTGGTCCTCAATCTTCTTGATGCTCTGTCCATGAGAGTTGACAGTTTGCACCAAGCTCCGCAAGTTCTGCATTGAAGCCATCACATGCTCTTCAAATAAAGAGGATCTAGGCTATTATGGGGGCAGGACCAATTGGTTAGATTGTGGGACAGGTAACAAGAAATTTTTCCTTGGTGGATAACCCTATTAACCTGGTGCTGGGGTCTGTAGGGAGCTATCATTTGATGTTGCTGAGGTTGAGGCTATGAGTCTTGTCTCCACCTCAGATTTGGGTGGTTCCTCCAAGAATACCTAGCAGGCTGCTGCCCAAAAGTTTGAGCAGCATTGGCATGCTCCAAAGTAAAATCCAGAAACTGGTTGGCAGATGGACAATCATGAATAGAATGTGTGAGGGATTGGCATAACAGACATGCTTCCTCCACCTATGCAACCATTCAAGGTTGCATCACATTCATCAATTTATCAAACTCCATGCTCGGGTTGTCCGCCTTCCTCTCCAGATCACCTTGCACCTTCACTTCATATATTCCACCTCTAGGGGTGGCCTCTTTCACCATCTTAGTTGAATCATTTGTCATTGCATGATGTAGACTCTGTGCATGGAATTTTCCCCGATTATGTCAAACAACTCCCATGCTTCCTCAGCTGTCTTGTGGAGGTAGCTACCAGCGCAGGAAGCATCCACCATATCCCTGCTCTTGACATTAATTCCTTGATAAAATACTTGAACAAGCTGCTAGATTGGGATTTGGTGGTGGGGGCACTATTTTAACATCTCCTAAAATCTTTCCCAAGCTTCATTAAAACTCTCAGTTGAGGACTGAGTGAATGACAAAATATTTGTCCTCATCTAGCTTGTTTCATTCATCGGGAAAATTTTTGCCAGGAACTTGGTTTAAAGGTCACACCATGACTATATGCTGTTGGCTGAGAGCTTTGATAGCCATGTGCTAGCTTTTTCCTTTAATGAGAAAGGAAAAAACCTCAATTTAGTGGCCTCAGGCCCCAAGTCAGCAATGTTGAAGGTAGTGCAAAGTGCTAAAAACAGGTCGATATGCTTGTAGGGATCTTCTTTACTCAGCCCATGAAATGAAGGCAGCATACTGATGGTGGAGGATTTAATTTCATAGTTCCCTTTAACAGAGAAAATATGAATGCAAAAGGGAGAGGTGTACTCCCCAGGTGCATTTTATTTCTTTTAATGTCCTCTACCTCTCAGCCATAGTAGCTGGTTCAGTCTCAATAGTAGGGCCCTGTGTAGTGTGCCTAGGTCTAAGGATCCTTTCAACCTCTAGATTTGGAGGTTTCAAATCAAGGTTTAAGGACCTTCGACCATGCATAAACTCACACCCACAGTAAGTACAGAAAATACTAAGAAGCACAAACAAAGAATCTCAAGTAAAAATCAATAACCACACAGTTTACACTAAACAAATAATAGGGAATTAAACATAAATGGACTGAGATTTAGGGGGAAGGAAGTGCAAATAGAGCTAGCTACACTTCAGCTACAACTTTAGCTTTCCCTTCTTCTGCTAGCCATTTCTGTAAAATTCCACAAAGAATCAATAGTACTTTTTGTTCTAAATTAGGAACAACTACAAAGAATTGGTTAGTCTAAATTATAATACAACTCAGGTTTACTAAAAAGATCAATATCCCCGGCAGCGGCACTAAAAACTTATTGGTTCTTTATTTCAAACTCTTGCTGCTATTTTATTAATAACAATATAGAGAATAAATCAAGAGTGGGGAATTAGAGATGGGTCAGCACAGCAAGTCTGAAATAAACACAGTCCTGCAAGATACAGGGTCCATTGTAGCAACTTTTGATAAGTAAGAGTTTGTCCCAAAGAGAAATGGATCTAGAAACCAATATGGGCTGTAATAGTAGGCCTCCAGATTTGGCTACAGATCTGACAATCCTAAAGAAAGGGAGTTGGGTGTCACGACTACACTAAATTAATCCTAAAAATAGAGAAATAAAATGTGGCCCTATCCTAAAGAAAGGTTTAAGAGGAAGATGGTGGTAGTGTGTGTCAAAATAAAATATAAAAATTATGAGAAGTAAGCAGGTAAAGCTAGAGTTAATAAAGTGATGTAACTCAGATTTAGTCTGTCTCTGCAGTGTTCCTTGCTGAGACGCTATTAAAGGCCTCAACAAGGTAAAAATATGCAGTTTAACCTATGCCATTTGGGGCACTATTAGGGCTATACTCTGTCCACTCTAATGGTCACAGGGTATCTAATAGAGTCTGTCAAAACCCATTGGTTAAAACAGACATTGCCAATCTAACCCAGATGAGTGGACTGATCATTCCCCCAGCCACTGGGCCCGATCAAGCCATGAATACAATTTCAGCACTAAGTAATGCCAGTGCTACAAGCTCCCCAGATCTGCACACAGACCTGGCAGGCATCCATAGGTATTCCAACCCATAAGATCCAATGTGCTTTGCTAAGGCCAACTGCTCACTAGCGCCCACAAAAGGATCATGCAGCAGGTTGAATAAGGCTTTAGATTTAGCTTATCACTGTTACAAATGGCCTGTAATGACTCAGTCTCAAGCTGTAATTCCTACAAAGAGATCAGATCTAATATTTGATGTCGGCTAGGTAAAATAGAGGGGAGCCAGTTCCAGTACAAACCTCCTCACAAGGCTCTAGAAGCACATGTATAGGGGAGAAGAATCCTTCTCAATCATGTGAATGGACACAACCTTAGGGCTATACTCTGTCCACTTGAATGGTCACAGGGTATCCCATTAGTCTGTCCATACTACAGAGGCTTGAGAAAGAGCATGAAAATTGGTACAACCACCATGGTCCACAGGCCTCTGAACTCCCTGGATCTCACTACAGATCTAGCATTGCTTTTCATGGGGCTATTAAACTAGCAGTGGATTGTGTAAAGTTTTGCAGCTCTCCTCCCATAAATTGCTCAAAAGGGTTTGAGTTGAGTCTGGGAAGGGATCCTAGGGTTTAGGGGTGATCTCTAAGGGTTGGGGGAATGGTTCTAATGGGTTTTAGGTGATTCTTATAGGTCTGGATAGATTTTCAAGGGTTCAAGGGTGCCATCGAAAGCACAGGGGTACATCTCTCCTGAAGTACAGATTGATCGGGCCTTGGGCCGAATTTGGGTGTCTACAGTTGAATTTCAGATTAGTTAATTAATTGTGTGTTCTTATTTGTTCTGTGAGGATTTACTCTGCTTTCAGTTGTGGGAGTTGTATGTTTGGTAGGAGAACTCTTCAATTTGAGATTATTCCACTAAATCCAAAGGTTGAAAGACTTCTCAGAACCAGATCAACTACTTCCATAGTTGTTGACATTGAATCTATCAAAATGGTGAGCATCAGCAGCCTCGAATGCTCAAGGAATTCAATGCACCAGTGGTCTACAATTCCCCCTTCTGGATTCAGTTCCCTGTTGCTCAAGGAAATTATGAGATTAAATCATCCATCATTCAAATGTTACCCTCATTTAATGGCCTGACCAAGGAGGATCCCTATAAGCATATAGATGAATTCTTAGGACTATGCACCACCTTCAACATCACAGGTTTGGGGGAGGAGGCAACTAGGATGAGGCTCTTTCCTTTTTCATTAAAGGACAGAGCCAAGACCTGGTTATCTCTGCTTCCTCCTAACAGTATACAGTCCTGAAGTGATCTTCAATGTCAGTTTTTGGCCAAATTCTTTCCTATGTGAAAGACCAATCAATTGAGGAAGGGTATCATCTCCTTTATCCAAGATCCAACTGAAGACTTTCATCAATCCTGGGAGAGATTTAAAGAACTCCTCAAGAAATGTCCCCACCATCAAATCCCTGAATTGCAACTGGTTCAAAGATTTTACCAGGGAATTAATTCAAAGAGCAGGGAGATGATAGATGCCTCTTATGGAGGCACTTATCTTCATAAAACTGCTGAGGAGGCATGGGAGCTCTTTGACATCATTAGTTAAAACTCTATGTAAAGGAAAACCTTGGCAAGAGATCTAAAGCCTCACAAATTGATGAAAGAGAACACCTCAAGAGGAAAGATAAATGAAGTGAGTGTGCCAAGTGAGTTGGAAAGGAAAGTGGACAGTTTAACTCTGAAGTATGATAGGCTGATGGGAGCAATGCACTCACCTGTGGCTGCTAGAATAGAGGACGCATGTGCTATATGCCAGTCCCCTACTCACTCCTTAGATGAATGCCCATCAGCTGCCTAATGACAGAGCATGTGTCTGCAACTCAAGCCTATGGGCAGCAGCCTGCTGCTGGGTATCAATGGAGAAACCACCCCAATTTGAGGTGGAGACAAGATGGATACCCCAGTCAACAGCAGCAGCAGCCCCAGCAGCCCATGCCCTACAGAAATGCTCAGCCCTATCGAGATGGTTATGCCCCAAGACCTCAATATCAGCAAATCATGGCCCTACCTGTAGCTCCTCCTGTGCAGCAAGCTGCACCTACTCCAGTTGTGAGAACACCATCTTTTGAGGAACAAGTTCTATCTTCATTACAGAACTTGAACACCTTGACCGAAACTGTGCACTCTCACAACCAGTGCATCAAAAAGATAGAGGACCAGCTTGGTCAGTTGTTTGATGCTCTGACTAGGAAAGAAGGAGGAAGGTTACCTAGCCAACCACAGGATAATCCACGAAGACAGTTTGTAGTGGGTGAAGTTTCCTCCACCTATTAGGAAGCCAAATCTGTGACAACTTTGAGGAGTGGTAGGCTAGTGGACAATTAGGTGGACTGTGAGCCTGTGAGAAGTTTGAAGGAAGAGAATGGAAGTAGTTTTCCTAAAACACAATAGAGGCCACCAGCGGTGGACCTGCAGGAACAATCCTGTGTCAATAAAGAGGACGATATGGATCCTCAAGGAAAAGAAAAAATCAAAAAGAAAGAAGCCCCATTGGCTAAGGCTACAAATGAGGGAGCACCCCCACACTTGCCATTTCCCAAGACATTGTAAGGACCCTCCCCTTTTGACAAAGGGCAGGGCAAAATTGAGGAAATGATTGAGACTTTCAAATAAGTAAAGATTAATCTATCTTTACTGGATGCTATCAAACAAGTCCCAGCCTATGCCAAATTTTTGAAGGTGTTATGCACCCACAAAAGACAGTCTAGGACACACTTGTCCAAGAAAGTCTTTTCAGCAGAGAAGGTAAAACACATTCTGTCCATTGCAACCCCCACCAAACATCAAGACCCTGGAGTGCCCACTATCCCCTACATCATTGGGGATCATAAAATTGAGAAGGCCTTATTAGACTTAGGATCCAGTGTGAACTTGCTGCCCTATGCAGTCTATGAAAAATTGGGCCTAGGAGACTTGAAGCCCACACCTGTGGTTCTGCAACTGGCTGATAGGTCTGAAAGAAAGTCTGTGGGAGTCATTGAGGATGTCCTGGTGGGAGTTGACAAGTTTTTTTACCCTACTGACTTTATGGTTCTAGATATGGAGCTAAGTAAAAGTTTTTCATCCATCCCTGTGATTCTGGGCAGGCCCTTCTTGGCCACTACCAATGCCTGCATTCAATACAGATCTGGATTCATGGAGGTCTCTTTTGGCAATATGAAAGTAAAAGTGCATGTGTACAGCACCAGCTCTCAACCCCCTTTTGAGAAAACCTATTTTTCCATTGCAGGGCTAGAGGAGGCTTTGCATGAGAATCCTCAACAGCTGCTGCAGAACAATGAGTGGCCTATAGAGACTAAATTACAACCAAGGGTTGAACAATTGTTGAGGAATGGATCCAAGAAGGATGACAAGTTCAAGGAACATGGGGAGGTCGTTAACCTTCCAGATCCTCCAGATTAGCACCTACAGTTGAGTATGTATCATATGTATCATATTTTGCTTCTGTTTTAGATTTGTTTTTACTTTGCATCTTTAGTAGAATTCTTTTGCAATAAATATGCCATGATCTCCAGTGGGTCATCTTTTCAAATTTGCCAGCTGCCCTAGACAAGGGGAGCTCATCCACATAAGAATCCAATCATAGGGCCGCACAGCAACAGAGCCTGATAAGTACTTGTTGAGAACTGGAAAATACCATTTTCCACCCCTTAACCTGGGCCTTGAGAGAACTAAATAAGTGTTTTAAGTGCTTGTTTTACAGCTAACAATAAAGGCTGGCTTAACCCTGAAAGTAGCTTAAAAGTGCCAAAAAGATGATGACCCATCTTGATCTTGAGGAAGAAGGAGAAGGGACAGCCTCACTGGCTATCAAAATGCCTAAACTAAAGAAGACAAAGGACTGGTTTAAACCTAAAAATAGGTTTGGAGCTATTCGAAAGGAAGAATGCAGTACAGAATGCTATTCGAAAGGATTCTTGATCTATTCGAAAGGATTCCTGATCTATTCGAAAAGAACCTCAACATTGCGAAAAGAACTAAAGCTCCAGACTTGGTTTTCGAAGAGCACCTGAAATATATTCAAAAGGAACCAAACTTGTTGATGATCCATTTGAAAAGAAGAAAACTCCTTGTGAACAGCACCGTTCTGTGCGAATAGAGCTCTAGAAGTCACATTTCCTTTCGAAAAGGCCCCCAATCTGTGCGAAATCGTATTCTAAAGATTCCCAGTATCTGTAAGGGCATTTTAGTCATCTCTGCACGTGCCCCAATGCATTTGAAAAACTCAGGGGCATTCTGGAAAAATTTTAGCACGAACCAGAGGCATATTCCACTCCATGTGAACACCCAAAGATGAAATTACTTGGCGGGAACTTCTAGAAGCTCAAACAGATTTCTGAATTACCTAACAAAATTTGATGCCTCTGTCTCTTGATTGGCTGAACCAGATCAAGCAGTTCTGATTGGCCAGAACAGATCTGAATCCTTGTGCTTGACTCCTATTAGTTGATATGGATCTAACCAATTCTGATTGGTTGATGCACATCTGAGTTGGACTTCGGAAAAACTATAAATAGTCGAACTATTTGCCCAATTTGGGTATCCAGAATTTGAGTTTCATTCCTGCTGCCCCATTTTCCAATTCAGATCAAGATAGCTTGACTGAAACCTCTGTAATAGCCTAGCTTTTGTCTGTAACTGAGAACTGTGAGATACTTGTGTAATTCAAGTGAGCTTTGTATCCAAGACTACAAATCCGAGAGCTGTTGTAAGCTGTGTTCAGTAATTGTAATGGTGGATTTGAAAAGGTTGCTTTCATTAGTACGTTCTCAATCGGATTCATGTTGAGGGTTCATTGTGATCTCCTCACTCATTAGATTCCTTTAGATTTCCTATTTTTAAGCAATTTCCCTTAATTCACTATCCCTGGGAGAATGTGTGTTTGTAACCTGGTTCTTACAGCATTTGTAGTAGTGCTTATGTTCTGAATCAAGAGTTTGGATTGAAGAAGAAAACTATTGGATGATCTGTGTCCATGACAGTGGACAAATCATAGCCATAAGTTCAACTCAATCCTAATCCTTGGATTGGATTATTTTCTCTTACATCTGAGCTAGTAGCCAGATGAAGATTTGATACTTTCTCAACTGTGTTACACTATTTCTCATTCTGCAATCAATTACTAAGCTTAAATTTGTTGTTATTTCTCCATTCTTATTAATTTTGCATCCAATTCTCCCAACTCGGATCTGGATCAAATAGTTTAAATTTTACTTTAGATAATTTAGTTAATGTGACAAATTCAACCTCCCATCTTACTTGCTTTGTAGATAGGATTAGAGGCTAGATCTGGTAGCTCAGATCTCGAGGTTTACCCTACATTTTAAATCAATTCTCTGTGGATGATCTTTTACTCACTTACATTTAAAACTTGCTACAATTGGCCCTGATCTTGCAGGCTAATTGATTTCTCTCTGTGCTGATATCTCTTTTTTTTTAGTTTTCCAATTTCAGTATAATCCATACTTTAAAAAATCTATTTTCGAAATACAAATAAATCATGCACACTTAGGACAACAATAGCACGGAAGCTAAGGGTACCCAAAAAAGCAGCTTTATCTACATTTTAGTAGGTTTCGTGGTGATTTTGACAGGATATCTAATGGTTTCGATAGGAACTGGATGTTTTGACAAGTAAAACCAAATGCTCGATACGTTAAATAAGGGCAAACAAAGATTTTGATAGGTACTGAGTACATATCGGACACCTATCGAAATGACGTTGTCTCTGTCGTTTAAACCTATCGTTAGGATGGTCTCACCTATCGAATTCCTTAAAATCCACCCCTTTTGTAAGCTTTGATGTCTAGGCTTTCGATAGGATGCTTCAACCTATCAAAATCATTCTAGTTATCCTATCAAAATCGCATTTTCACCTATATATAGCTGTCGATAGATCATTTGTGCTTCACTCTTTCCCACAGAAAAACCCTAGTTTCCTTCCTCATTTTTTGCCTCCCTCTTTCTCTTCTAAATCCTCACGGAATCTTCTGCTATTTAGCGTGCCATCTTGTCAATACATTCAGCCTACGTAAAGGAGCATTTTGCCCCTGATTTTAGAGAAATTAGAGCGGTGCATCACTAGCTTTGTGAAACCCTAGCTTCCTTGAGGTGAGTTACCTTCCTACCATCACTCTGTTGTCTTTCTATGTTTTCCCATTCCAAGCTGGTGAGTAATTACTCACTGAGATTATAATGGATGAGCGTGAGGAAACGCTAGCCAACATATGCTGGAAATCAACTGCATCCACCCCTAAATCCTCCAAGAAAGCGCTACCTGCTACCAAACCACCTGTAAAGAGGAAGCTCACTGAGGAGACACCCAAAAAGAGTCCTAAAGCTAAGAAAGCCAAAGCTGTTGAAATCCAGGAACCTATGGTAGAAACACCCTTAGAGAGAGCTACCCCTGATAGGCCCATTACTGTAGAGCTTTCGGCTATACTAATCACCCCCAATGAATTTGTTGTCAAGTTAAACCTTGTCCCTAAGACTGGATTTGATCTGGCATATTTTGCCAACATTGGAGAGTGCCAGGAAACACTAAGCTATTTGAAGAAAGAAGGCTTGTTGCCCCTACTGTTCCCATTGAAGGAATCAGTGTGTCCCAGGCTGGTGAAGCTATGGTACAAAATCTGAAGAAGGTGGCACAGGGGACGAATGATGTATTAGAAATTTTGATTGATGACTGGCAACTGACTATCGATCATAGAGACATAGGAATGGCTTTGGGGGTCCCATACCAATTTGACTCCAACCGCGCTGAGGGAGCACCTGTTGGAGCTACATTTAAGGACATGGCCAAGCAGCTAACCAATGGGATTGTGGGTTCTGGAGAATCCCTGATGAGAAGAGACCTCCATGCTAGCCTCAGATTCATGGATACCATCTTAAGGAAAAATGTCTATGTTACAGGACATTTGCAGGAGAGAAGGTCCCCATTAGTGGATGCCTTATTTTATTGTTCAAAAGGGCAGTTCTTGAATGCACCTAAGCTGATTTTTGAAACTATGGTGGATATAAATGACAGTGTGCTAAAAAGACAAGCTTTTGCTAAGGGAGCAGACTCATCACCTGTCTGCTCAAAGCTGGAAAGTATAAGGTCAAGGATGTTGAGCCAGTGGAAAAAATGGCTCTCAAGGTTTTTGGAAAGAGAGAATGGTCTACAAGTTTAACCCTGATTCAAAAGACCAAACCGGTTGAAGTAGAGAAGGAGGTGCCCACTACCTCAGTAGTAGATCATGCTGCTGACATACCTCCATCCACCATTCCTCCTACATCACCCACTTTTTCATCCACCTTACCTACACCATCACCTACACCTAGGATCCTAAAACTCCCCACCTTCACCGAGCCTATCCCCACCATGTCTTCCTCACCCTCCCTCCAACCCCTTCCTGATTTCCCCCTCCACCACATACATAGGGTTTGGACCAGCTCACTTCTACTGGTCTCTCTGCCCTCATTTCTTCAATTGTGGAGGATGTTGCTCATGAGTACACAAACACCCCACTTCTTGACTCTCCCCACACCACCCCTCCTCACTTTACCCATGCCCCATCCATTCCCTTCCATCCCATTCATTCACCCATCCCCTCTACTTCCACCGTGCCTGACACTTTCACCCAAATCCTCTCCCTCCTTCAATCCATTCAGGCCCAAGTGGCCACTAACACTGACCACTAGGCCCTCATGAGCTCATGTCTTCAATCAATTCAATCAACCCTCACTCCCCCCACTTTAGTCTCCCATCCTTTTCCCATTTCTCCTCCCTCCCCTGATCCCTCCCTTTTAAATTTCTCTACTCCCGTTTCACCTATACCCTCGCCCATCCCTACTGATATTCTTTTTGTGGAGTTAGCCGCTCCATCTTTACCCTCACCTTTCCCCCCAGCACTTGTTATGCCTTCATCCGCGCCTGCCCCTATTTTGACAGTTGCTGAGATACCCCCCCTGTTCATCCCCACCTGTTTTAAAGGATGCCTCCACTCAAACTGATCTTTGGGAGGATCTGGTTCTTTCCACCCCCCCCTCTTCATCCACTCCACCCTCATCTTTACCTCTTGTCCTTCGCCAATCCATGTACATTCCTCCCTACCTCACCCTCCTGTATGCAATGAGGGACAACCCTTACATCCACAGGGATGTCTTCAGAGGTATGGCTGCACTTCGGGCTTCCCTTGAAGCCCCTTATGAGGAGCAAATTGCTAACATCGAATTAGAACACCGAATCCAGCTCCGCGATATCTCTCAAGGATGGTCTGAAATCCTGGTTTGATATGAGTCAGCGAAGCAAGTGGCAGTGGCTGAGAGTCTCATTGCCAAATATGGAAAGAAGAATTCTGAGCTCCTCAAGCAAAAGTTAGCCAATGCTTAGGATATCATCAACGCCACCAAGGAGCTCTCGAAGGCTAACCTCCTCTATGCTGCCAAGAAGATTGATATGTTGGAGAAAAAGGTTGCTTCCTTGTTGTCTAAACCCTTTGAGCCTACCCCTCTTGCTACAGCACCTCCTGCTGCACCTTACCCATGCCCCTCCTATAACTATTCCTTCGGTGACCCCACCTGTGGATGTTGCCCCTACTGCCACTACCCCTCCTCCACCACCCCCTACCTCGCAATCCCCTCCCACCCCACCAGTAGAGGTTTCCCCTCCCCCTCCTGTCGAAGTACCTAAACCTGACAAACCTATCCCTCCCAAACGGAAGAGGTCTTACTCCAAAAGAACCATCACTGCCAAGAGATCTGCTACTTTTGTTGCCGCTATAAAAAAAGGGAAACAACCTGCTGCCCCATCCAAGGACGTTGTGCCCCCTAGGTCGTCCCCTCAGTCTGACCCCCATGGCACCCTACTCACTAGTGATGAAAGACGAAAGGCTGCTGCGGCTCTAGGACTGGATCCTAAAGGTAAAAAGCCTATTGCCCAGTCTGAGGAGGCACGCACTAAACAACCTAAGCAATCCAAATCCAAGGGCAAAGCCCCTACATCTAGGTGGTAGCTAGCACTAAGCTGTATATAAATGTGGCCATGTGTTTTAATATTTTTTTTTCTTTTGCTTCTGTTTCATTTGTCTCTTGTATAAATTTGACATTTTTTGTTGTGATACTCTATAGATATCTTCTTAACCTGTTTCCCTCTAAATTGCTTTGTCTCAAAATAGTGAGGACACTGTCTAGTTTAGGTTTGGGGGTATGGCAGGTGTAGCAATGAAATAAGTTAATACTTTGTGCAG
Source organism: Chloranthus sessilifolius (assembly GCA_021018995.1). Classification (NCBI taxonomy): domain Eukaryota; kingdom Viridiplantae; phylum Streptophyta; class Magnoliopsida; order Chloranthales; family Chloranthaceae; genus Chloranthus; species Chloranthus sessilifolius. Next base: position 51,426,170 of record CM037596.1, read on the forward strand.
CTATGTTGAAAAAAAAGTTTCTGACAATAAAGTGATTTCCCACCTGAAAAGAGGAAATTAAAAAACTTTTTCGAACTAAAATGAGCTATAGTTTTAACATATTTCATGAAGCAAATGTCAAGAATTTTCAAAAAAATAAATTTTGATGACTAGTGAACCTGAAATGAGAGAAAACTGTGAAGATACCCCCCAGAAATTTTAATGGAAGACCATACCCAGTGAGATTTGGGCCTGGAAAATTTTAATTTCTTTGAAGAGTGTCTGGGCAATTTCTTCTGCTCTAAAGACTGATGGGATCTAATTCTAATCACTAGAAGTTAGGCAATTCCAAGTTGAAACAGCTTGACAGCAGTCATGACATTGAAGACATGAAGTAAGGCCATCCCTTGGACAGTTTGAGACTAAAATGCCCCACCTTTGAACTGCCCTTGATACACACCATTTGAGCCGTGAAATCACAATTTTTCCTCGACAAATACCAGAAATGCAAACCCAAAAGTCTTTAACCTTATGCAGCCTGACCTCACTCTGGGATTTCAGAAGGTAAAGGCAAAGGAATGAAAGAAGGTAGAGCTGGTTTGAGAAGTCGGTACAAGGGGAGAAAAACACAGTTGGTGGCGTTGTGGCATTCCAGCCTTTATTTAAACAAAAAAAAAAAAACAAAAGAATGAGAAAGAGATGTCATTTCATTGACAGATTGAAAGGAAGAGAAGAAGCTGGCCACTTTAGCTCTAAAAATTCAAGAAATATATGGAATTGTGTAGAAATGAAGAAGGTGTTGTCTAGACCACCTCCTTACCTTTACTGATTTCTCAATTTTGAACCCTATTTTTCCCTGTTATATCCTTTGCAAACTTCACCCATAAGCAGCCACATTACAGCGCAATAAAAAAACCCTACTAATCTGAAATGGATTGAGCCGTCATGTGGAGATGAGAAATTGCTTAATCTATGGAGAAAAGAGTTAGAAAATTTTAGGAATTAAAGCAATGCCTATGCTCCTGCTTGCAGTCCTATTTGAGGGCTGCAACTGATCTTGAGCTATGTGAAATGATGCACCCTTCAATTTTTGTTATTAGTGAATAGCCCCGGTATGACTTGGGTCTAAAATCAGAGATTTGGGGTGGTATAGGAACAAAATTCTTGAATTAAAGGTGAGCTCTGCATTAAAGCTTTAAGCCCAATGCCTTGACATGAACTGATTAAGGATGAAGGAATTACAGCAGAATTTCAGGTTTTGAATCGGTGATTTTTTCTGCTGAAAATCCTCTGGAATTGAATGGAGATGGTGCGAAATTTATTTTATTTCACTTAAACTCTGCTTCAACAGGTTGCACTATTATTAACTAAGCTGCATTGGGGAAGTTGGTGGGTACCTTCACTGAAAACCCTCAGGAGGCTTCACTCCTCCACTAGGGATCACCTAGGGGTTTAAAATGCTTGGTGCATGTGCATCCGTGCTTCCTACGAAAGTGGCATTTTCTTTTTTTTGAATTCTCCTTTGCTCAGGGACTAGCAAAGCTTAGGTTTGGGGGTGTGTTAAGTGGTGAAAAATGCCACTTTGCACCCTTTAAGTAGACCTTTCATGGACCTGCAAGCACACTAATAAGCCTCTGTTGAGTGCATTTTGTAGATAGCAGGGAAATCTGATAATAATGCAGCAAACTACTTAAGAATGCCCACAAAGAAGTCAGCTCTCAGCACCATGCAAACCCAGCAATAGAACAAGGAGAAAGAAGTAAAGATAGGTCCAAAACATCCAATCGAGAGGAGGCCGGAAGACTTCGATAGGAGCTGAAGATTAAAAGGAATGAATTCGTGCAGTTGGAGAAGGGTTCGATAGGATCTAAAGGCAGAAGAAGGATGAAGATGCAGGGATTGAGGAGTTCGATAGGATTTTAGAACCTATCGAGTAAAGAAAGGAAAGAAGAAACCATCCTGTCGAAAACGTGCCTGAAGTGTCAAAGGAACCTATCGAACGGATCTAAGAACCTAGCGAAAGGACTAAAATGCTCGATTCCAACCTGTCAAAGGCTCCCAGGAACCTATCAAAATGAAGATGTTGAAACTGAACCTATCGAAGGATGCTTAAGCCTTTCGATAAGAATGGGTGGCAACCTATCGGGATGACGACACACAGAGTTGAACCTGTCGAAAAGGACAACTGGACCTATCCAACTACTCAGCCAACCTATCGAATACTCTGAATATTGGGCTGAGGACCCGGAAGCTTCAAAGAGAGATCCCATCCTATCGAAACCTATTAAAGAGACCAAGGAACCTATCGAAAGGAACTACAAGCTTACTTTGAACCTGTGGGAAGCTTCTCCAACCTGTCGAAATCATGTGCCGAACGTCTCAGAAATTATTCTATGCACACGCTAAGACTTGGTGACCTATCGCACGTAAACTGAGGCACTTTGGTGACTAGCGCAACATTCTAGAAGATGCCCTAGAAAACTCTAACCGACCCATGTGCTTTAATAGAACTCTAACAAACTCTGACAACCTTTTAGAAGGGATTTTTGGTGGGAAAAAATAGAGGAGATATCTATATATTGAGACCCCCAATTACCATTGGGGGGTATCAAATTTCTGGACCATTTCCTGGAGATCAGAGCTCGCAGCGAGATTCCATTTTCCCTCCTTTAGCCCAACCATGGTTGGCTAAATCCCTAGGAGCAGCAAGGGGTGAGTTAGATCTGTAATTGGGTAAGGTTAAGAGTGTTGCTTGGGTTAATTGCTGCACAAACTGCAGATCTGAGAGCATTCCATTGTAAGAGTGACCTTGTTTGCAATGCAAATGTTGTTTTCAATGCTTTAATTAGATCTAAAGCTCTTTTGATGCCTTTTGGTGCTCGATCAAATTTGTGTAGAGCAGTTACTGGATCAGCTCACCCACTTAACTGGTAGACCTCTTGGATGTCATCTGAATTCCCTGGATCTGATATCCCTATAATTTCCTGCATCTGTGACCTGGAAATTGCAGCATCTGTAGTGGTTTTTATTGTTCTAATTGAGGGTTTGGCTTTGTAGGAGATCTCTAGGATGATCTGTGACCATTAAAGTCGATAGATCATAACCTTAAGGTGAATCTGAGCTCAGGCTTGAATTGGATTTATCTGCTATAATCCATGGATTCGATAAAGCCTATTGGATGGTCTGTGACTATTAAAGTGGACAGATCATAGCCTTAAGGCCAAGTGGATCCTGTGATTTGAAGTGGAATTTATACCCTACAGCTGTGCTTGCGGACAGTCCCTGTGGCCAGTTGAGGGTTTTGTGTGCTTTTGAACCTCTGTAATATACTTAGCTCAACCCGATTGCAGTGAAGACAATCTCCAAGTTGTTCTTCTCCATTTTCTGAGTTTTTAAACCATTCTATCTGCAAGATCTGAGGCTCCAGATTCGATCCAAAATAATCTACGTTTTATTTGTAGTTTAGCTTAAGTGACAACTCATTTCAAAACTCCCCCCTATCTTTTAACTAAAGTAGAGATAGCTAGGGTGCCAGATCTCTCACAGATCTGTAGATTTATCATATTTCTAATCAGCTTCCCTGTGGACATTCCCTTACTTACCATTCTTTTTAAAGCTTACTACAAAGGACCCTGTATCTTGTAGGTCTAGGATATCTCCGATGTGTTTAATCCATCTCTGTTTTCCCCTGATTTTTACATCATAAATAAGCACACTAGATTTCCACAACAGTAATGCCTCCATATTTTCAATGCAAAGATCACTGCGGCTAGTTCAAGATCATGTGTTGGGTAATTTTTGTCATGATCCTTAAGCTGTCCTGATCCATAGGCAATAACTTTCTGATTCTGATTAAGCATACAACATAATCCACTATGTGCAGTGTGGCTAAACATGACAAAACCCCCACTGCCTGATGGAATAACAAGTACTGGTGTAGTGGTGAGCCTCCTCGTAAGTTTTTAAAAACTCCTCACATGACTCTGTCCACTCAAACTTTGCATTCTTCCTCGTAAGCTATGTGAGTGGACTGATAGCTTGGAGAAACCCTCCATAAATCATCTATAGTAGCCAGCCAAACCTAAGAAACTTCTTACTTCGGTGGCAGTCTTCGACTGCTCCCACCATACAACTACCTCAATCTTGGTCGGATCAACTGTGACACTCGCTTCAGAGACAACATGTCCTAAGAAGCTCAGTTGCTCTAACCAGAACTCACACTTACTTAACTTTGCATAAAGCTGGTGCTCACGCAACTTTAGTAGAGTGATCTATAGATGTTGCTCATGTTCCTCCTTTGACTTTGAGTAGATAAGAATGTCGTCTACAAACACGACTAAGTACCTGTCAAGATGTGACTTGAACACCTTGCTCATGAGATCCATGAATGAAGGTGGTACGTTAGTCAAGCCAAAAGGCATCACAAGAAACTCGTAATGCCCATATCTAGTCCAAAATTCCATCTTCTGAATATCCTCAACCTTGACTTTCAACTGGTGGTAACCGGATCTCAAATTGATCTTGGAAAAGAACCTTGCTGCTTGCAACTGATCAAAAAGATCATCAATCCTAGGAAGCGAATAACGGTTCTTGATCGTCAACTTGTTCAACTAACGATAGTTGATGCATAATTTCATTGACCCATCCTTCTCCTTGTCAAATAAGACTGGTGCTCCCCAAGGAGAAACACTTCGTCTTATGAACCACTTATCTAGGAGTTTCTGCAACTGCTCCTTCAACTCCTTCAACTCAGCTGGAGCCATCCTATAAGGTGCCTTAGACACTGGCTCTATGCTTGGTGTTAAATCGATTGCGAACTCAACCTCACGATCAAATGGTAATCTCAGTAACATCTGGAAACTCGCAAGCTACAAGAATATTGACAACGTTGTTATTCCCTTCCCGCTGCTCTTGCAAGAATGCGAGATATCCACTACACTCATTCCACATCAAACGTTTGGCTCGAATCGTGGAGATAAATGGTGCTACATTATCCTTTACACCACGAAATTGGAACGACCTTTCTTTCGGAGGACGAAAGGTGACTATCTTTCTTGGGACAAGCCACTTTTGCACGGTATGTAGATAGCCAATCCATGCCAAGGATCACATCGAATCCTTGCATCTCCAAAAGAATCAGATCTGCTATCATCTCATGACCTTCTCCTAGAATTATAATTGATTGACAAATTTTATTCGTGCTCACAACACTTCCTATGGGAATTGACACAGCTAGAATGAAATCTAAGGATTTTGAAATAACACTCAATTTGGTCGCAAACTATGGAGTGATGAATGAACGCATAGAACCAAGGTCTATCAATACCCGTGCTTTGTGCTGACGCATGTCACTACGTTGGCGCATGGGTAAGGTGTTGTTGTATTTCCAGATTTCCTTTATTTATTACCAGTGTGCTTGCTTATTGTGTGGTGAGAGTAAATAAAAAAAAAATAGTGTAAATCAAAATAATGATGATGGCAACAGCACAACTAAAGAAATCCTAAGCCTGCAGGATCCGGGGCTATTGTAGCAAGTTTTGATGAGTAAGAGTTTTTCCCACAGAGAAGTTGATCTAGAACCCAAAGTGTGCTATAATAATATGCCTCTAGACTTGACTACAGATCTGGCAATCCTAAAGAAAGGGAGTTGGGTGTCATGCCTACACTAAATTACCTAAAGAAAGAAATAAAGTACAGTCCTATCCTAAGAAAGGGTTATAAAGAAGAGGATGGTAGTGTGTTAAAATAAGAATAAAGAGAAGTAAGTAGCTTAGGTTACAGATTTATTTAGCTATGCAACTCAAATTTAGGGCTCTCTCTGCAGTAAGTCCTTGCCGAAGTGCTATTACTAACCTCAACAAGGTGGAAGTATCCAACTTAACTCATGCCATTTGGGGTTCTCCTAAGGCTATAATCTGCCTACTCAAATGGTCACAGACTACCCTATAGAGTCTGTTAAATCCCATTGATCAAGTCAGAAGTTTCTGATTTAATCTAGAGGAGTAAGCTGATAAAACCTCATCTAGAGAATCAGATCAGGCCATGAATACCATTGCAGCACTATGTTTACAAGTGCTACGAGCTCCCCAGATCTGTGCACGGATCTGGCTAACATTCATAGGGGTATTAAACCAAGGGAAATCAGATGGTAAATAGTAGATCTACTAGAAACTGAATGGGTTATTCCCCAAAGCATGGATCCTATAGACATCTACGGAAACCATAAGATCTTTAGATTAAATTATACTTTTAATCAACAAGTTATTGCTTAGAAACAGCTTGCAATACAAATGTCCTCACAGCTACAATCACAGAGAAGCTAACTAACATCTGATAGTGATCAAGTAAAACAAAAGGGAGTCTATTCCTGCACAATCTCACACTAAGCTACAAGTCCCAGTGCAAAGAAGAAGAATATATCTCTTATCTGTGACCAAGTTTGCCCTAGGGCTATAGTCTGTCCACTCAAATGGTCACAGGCTATCCACAGAGGCTCCCTTATGCATAAATACAAAGACAGAGCATAAAAATTGCTGTCTGGCACCATGGTCCTAGGGCATCACGCTCAAGCTTTCATGGGCCTTTCAATAAGCTCAAATCCTAAATGTATGCTATAGCCAGAATATAACTATGGATAAATAGGAAAGTAATAGATTGAGTAACCATTCAAACAAAGATCCCATTGATCTGGTGTCATTAACAATGAAATCCCTCAAGGCAGCAGATTTGTGCACAACAGCTCAACACTGAGTCCCAATGTTTACTGACCTATTACAAAACTTACATAAAACTATACACAAATGCTTATCAAAGGTTTAGCCAGCAAGTGCTGAGCTAATAGAGAAGAAAGAGGAGATCAAATCCTAACCCTAACCCAAGCCTGCTTGAGCTCTCTGCCGACAGAGGTTGAAGGAGAAGGTGAATGATTATTTGCTAGGTTACAAGCGCTGCTTATATACTTAGTCCCAATGTTGTGGCTAGGAGAAGAGTCAACCCTAATTTTCTTAAAGCAGACGTGACATTCTTACAACCCTTGGATGCTTTGGAATGCGTGTGTTAGAATCCATGCCTTGAGGTGCGTGCCCTAGACTTGGGGAATCCCTAAAAGGTCCTTGAGTTAGAGATGAGAAGTGGAGAGACCGAGATTCGCGGGGCTGGCCTTTGCATTTCACTTCTGTCGTGTAGTATGCAGAGTGTTCATGAGGAAGAGCTTGGCATGGAATATTGTTGTCTCACACAGAAGAACGTTGGATGATTGCACAGTTGCTTCTGCTGTGAATGCACTCGTGTAGAACTTTCAGTGCATTGATTGCTCGCGTAGAAGAGCTTCAGAAACTTCCCTAGGGGTATCCACGCTGATGCCTTTCGCATCTTGCTCGGTAAAGACTTAGACTTTTAGGCACGCGCGAGCTACATGAGAGCTAAGCGAGAGGTTTTCTTGGCGTCTCTCTCCTTTAGAGTCACGCAAGAATTGCGTGAGGTATATTTAGTGTGCTAAAGCTCAGCGAGTTGCTCCATATAATGCTTGCAGCTGAAGTGCGCGACTGTTGTGCGAGAGCTTCTTTATAGTAACTCCCGCCATTTGAATTGCATGCCTTCTTCATGATCTCTATTACGCTGCATGTCTTAACTGCGCGAGGGAGCTCTGCCAGTGACTTGAATAGCGTGAGGTTGCACCTCAGGTGAGGGAAATTGGTCCCTGGCTCCTCTACTGCTATGCACATGCTTCTGTTGTAGCTCCCTCCATTCTCTCCTATTCTTTTAATATTTGTTGGACTTTCTAGTTCTATTTTTACATGCACATTAGTCACCATGGTGGCCCATCATTTTCTGGTTCAACCGTCATCTTTTGCTTGAAATCTCTCTCTTCTTAGCACCAACAACATAGACTTTGTGTTGAGTTGTACTCTTTATTCCTAACTACAAAATAAGCTAAAAAGGAGTTATTAGTGAGCTTCAAGGTCCAGTAAAGGTTAGGTTAAGAGGTGAAAAGTGGTTCCTTTCAGTGCTTAACACACCCCCAAACCTAATCTTTGCTAGCCCTTGAGCAAAGCAAAACATAAACAACCACTCTATGAATGTAAATGCCACTTTCGTAGGAAGCACATATGCATTTAGCTTATGCATCAAGCCTTTTAAATCCCTAGGTGATCCCTAGTGGAGGAGAGAAGTCTCCTGAGGGTTTTCAGTGAAGGTAGTACCCACAAACTTCTCCATGAAAACAGTTAACAAAAGTACAAATTGTCAAGTCAGCTGTCAATAAATAGAGCATTAGTCCACCTTTGATCTAGAGTGTGAGAAATTTGAACACATGATATGCAGAGGCATTTAATCATCACAACTTTTATATAAATGCACATCATTTCTAATTAGTTCACAACAAGAGAAAAAATAACACCTGTATGTCAGTACTGAGCTCACCATTAATTCAAAAATTAGGTTCTAGCCCATGCCCAATACATTCAATATCAGACCCAATGCTCACCAGGGCAATCTCTCATACAGAACCTTAAGGGTTTTCCTTTCTCACAAGCTCAAGAGCAGTTACAGACCCCTAATGGGACTGTAAGCATGAGCATAGGCAAAGCTACTAAATTCTGGCATCTTTGGCTAATCCTCACCATAGATTGGACAACTCCTTATCTCCACATAACAGCTCATTCAGCTTATGATCCCAAGGTCTTTGACTGGGTTGTAATGTGGCTTATGGGTGTAGGTTATAAAGAATGGAAGGGTGAAAAGGGATGCAAAATTGAGAAATCAGCATGTGAAGGAAGTGATTCATGTCTTCACCTCATTTAGTTCGACATCTTTCATCTTCTTTGAGATTTTTTTAGACTTGAAGTGGCCAGCTTCTCCTCTTATTTTTAATTTTTTCAATGAAATTTCCTCTTGACTCATCTCTATTCCTTTTCATTATTATTTTCTTTCTTTTTGATATGTTTTTCTTTTTGTTTTTGGTTTTATTTTTCTGGATTTCCACCTCTTTCCTCAGTTACTACACTGCTATCCTCTTTTTAGTGTTTCTTCTCCATCCTCTCAATGATGACCTTAGCTTGTCCATCCTCAACTCCTGCTCCTTTTCCTTCTGACTTCTCAGAGTGAGGGTAGGTTTGAATCACGTCCATAGGTTCAAGTACAAGTACTCAAGTGTATTTTTAAGAAACTGGAAATTAAGGCTCAAGGGGTGTCACAAGGGCAGTTAATTAGGGGTTGGCATGTTTAAGCTCAAACTGTCCAAGAGAAGGCCTTGATCTTTTCCTAAATTTCATGAGTGTTGTAGGTTGTTTCAACTTGGATATGCCTAACTTCTAGTGAGGGCATTAACTCAGCCAGTCCTTAGAGCAGAAAGAGTTGCCTCAATCACTCAAACAAAGGAAAAAAGAAATTTGTAGGCTCGAATCTCACTAGTTATGGTCTTCCATTGAATTCTTAAGCATATCCTTACCTTTTTCTCTCCTTAATGGTTCACCAAGTACTGAAATAAGTTAGTTTTCTTTGGTGTTCACCTCATGGAAATGCTAGAGTTTAAAAGTTTGTAATGCCTAAAGGTCTACAAAATATTTTTAAATTTCTCATTTTTCAATATCTCTTAGGTTAACATAGCTCCATTTCTATCTTACTCACTTGATTCTGCTGCACTTAGGTTAACTGCCTCATTGGGCAAACCTTGCCACACCCCCAAACCTATGAAGAGCATTGTCCTCACTAGTTCTGAGGAAAGAGGGTATCTGCAGCAGGGTAAAACAAATATAAAAGAGAAAATAAAGGACAGCAGAAAAGTAAAACACACAAACAAACACGCAAAAGTAAAAAGAGATAGTAAATTAAACAAACAGAACAAGGAGAAGTTTCATTTAAGCACATAAATATTAACTATAAAAAGTTGCTATAAAAAGACCCTAACTAAGTACATGAAAAAGCCTAAACCTAGGAAAAATCTAGACGCACACGAAGTGAGACATGACAGTGGCAGCATCGACCGAAAAGAAATCCCTGATAAAGATCGGTCCTCAGCTTCTACAAGACATCCCGACAAAAATGATTTTCTCTCCTGGCTCACGAATGTCCTCAACCTGCTGCTTCTGGAAGAGGAACTGCAAGCAAGGAGAGAGTGGGATAACAGGGACTAAGGAGTTGGATGCGGAGAGGGTAGCGGAGGTGGGGAAGAGGGAGGGGCGGAAGATGCAGGTGGTTCAACTTTCTGTTTCTTCTTCTTCCTCCTTTCCTTTTTCCTTTCCTCCTTGGCCAAAATCTTCTGAACCTCCTCGTATTCATCCCATAAGAATTGTAATGGCTTGGGTTCTGGCGGTTGCGGTGGATCCCTCAAAACTGGTTCGAATTTGATCGGGAACTCTGTTGTGGATTTCTAGTGTGCTGATTGATGGTGTAAAAATCAAGAGAAAACAGAGATGAATTCAGCACATCTGAGAGATCCTAGGCTTGCAAGATACAGGGTCCTTTGTAGCAAGCTTTAAAAGAATGGTGAGTAAGGGAATGTCCACAGGGAGGCTGTTTAGAAATAGGATAAATCTTCAGATCTATAAGAGATCTGACACCCTAGCTATCTCTACTTTAGTTAAAAGATAGGGGGGAGTTTTGAAATTAGTGGTCACTTGAACTACACTACAAATAAAATGTAGATTGTTTTAGATCGAATCTGGAGCTTCAGATCTTACAGATAGAAGGTTTAAAAACTTAGAAAATGGAGAAGAACAGCTTGGAGATCGTCTTCACTGCAATCAGGTTGAGCTAAGCATATTATAGGGGTTCAAAAGCACATAAGTCCCTCAGCTGGCCTCAGGCCATGTCCGTTAGCACTGCTGTTAAGACCTGAAAAGTACCGCTTTTCACCCCTTAACTTAACCTGTGATTAGACCCTTAGCCCTTTAATAAATGTTTGTTAAGCTATTTTTGTAGGTAATAAACTGCAGTGCACTAAGGCCAGGTATCCTGTTAAGGAACCCATGATTGGCACCAAAAGTCCCTCAAAAGAATGAGCCATGAATCCAGACATGAGGTAAGCCTCGTGCAGCTGACAAAGCTCCAAAGGATTCAGGAATTTAGGCTTTGCGCAGTCCTCGCTACGTTCCCTAAGACTTCACGAGAAGTTCTCGCGCAGTGGAGTGACAGAAGAGCTTCAGAAGCCTTGAGTGGCGCAGCTCTCGTGAAGTTTAGAAGTTAAAGGTCGCACAGTCTCGCACAGTTCAGAAAAGCCTCAAAGCTATCGCGAGGATCCTCGTGATGATCAATCAAGAAATGGACTCTCGCACAGTCCAGAAACTATCAAAGCGTCGCAAGGATCCTCACGAAGTTCCATTAAGAAGTGAACTTCTCGCATAGTTCTCGTGCCATTCAGGAAGAAAGCAACCTCACAAAGCCAGAGTTAGCCTTGCAAAGATCTATTGGAGTGATGCTCACGCAGTTCCTGCGCTTTTCACAAGTAGCAATCCAACCTCGTAAAGCTCAATCCAGCGAGAGCGCACCTACCTCGCGACAGCTAAAGCTTCAGAGTTAAACTCATCCTCGCGAAGTCAGTGCTACCACGTGACAAGTCTGGGAATCGACTGCAACCTGGCGAACTTCTGAACTCCATCTTCCATCGCTTCAGCAGAGGACTTTCTGAGAATTTCCAAGGATTGAGGCACGCACTCCCACGCTCGAATCTTTGTGCACGCACCCCAAGGCATCCAAGGATCATTAATAGGCCACGTGGCATCGCTAAAATTAGGGTTTCCTAACCCTAATACACCGCCACACCACTGCTATATAAACCTAAGCCTGGTTTAGGTTTGAGAGGGGAGACTGAGACTTAATTTTTGGAGAGACTTGATGGTTCAGACCTTATCACTGATAAGGGATCTGAGATCATTTTCTTTTCTGTTCTTCTATAGTTGTAAGTAGTTTTCCTTTTTCTTTTTCTTTCTCTCCATGGCCCAACACTTGCTGGCCATGCCGATGTATGTTTATTGAGATTAGATTAATGGAATTTGTGTTTGGGAGTTGTACTGTTTTGGGATCCGTGTGTTTGTGAGTTGCTCTGTACAAGGCTACTGCCTTGTGATCCGCCATTGCTTTGATTGTGATTCAAAACAATGGAGGACTGATTCTAAGGATCCATTCAGATCCAAGTGACCTATGTGTCGAGGCTATCATGGTCCGATACAGCCTTAGCCCCACCACAGGATCCACTAGATCTGAAATCCCCATGGAAGCCTTAGCTGGTAGCCTTGTGACCATGGTGGTGGCAGCAATATTCCAGTTCTGTTTTGGACTCTATGAGGAGGATAGCCTCTGGGATAGTCTGTGACCATTCAAGTGGACAGGCTATAGCCTTAGGGTGAAGCCAATCCGTAGGATCCAAGATGGATTGTTCTTCTCTGCCCATGTGCTTGTAGCCTTGTGGGAGATTGTACAGGCAGACTCCCCTATACTTGTATAGACCCGCCATTAGATGTTAGATCTAATCTAGTTATGGAGATTGTAGGCTTGTGACTGGACCATTGTAGTCCCACTCAAGCAATGGACAGCTAGATCTAAGGTGGTACTCAATCCCTTACTGGTTCTATGTGTCTGGGCTATCATGGTCCTATACAGCCTTAGCCCCACACATAGAGCTTTAGAGGTTGAGGTTCCCTATGGATTCCTGAACTTGTAGCCTGGATGAAGTAGTGCCTACAATGATAAACTGTTCTGACCCATCTTTGGACTTTGGTTCCCCTATGGGATAGTCTGTGACCATTTGAGTGGACAGGTTATAACCTCAAGGGATTGGATCATGGCACAGGGGTGGGTTGGATTGTTTCTCCTCGGTGGTGATAATGTAGCCATTGGACAGGATTTCTATAACATCATATCTGAATCTGAGTTACAAAACTCCTCTGATCTAGACCCAATAGCATACTTCTCACCCTTTTATATTTATTTTCCCACACTCCATCCATCTTCTCAACCCTTTCTATAGTTAATTCATTAGGCTACCTTAGGATATTTAGAATAAGTGACCCTAAACTCCCTTCCTTTTAGGACTACCAGATCTGTAGTCAGATCTGGAGGGACTACTAGAGATGGCTCCCTTGGAGCTGTAGATCACTTTTTCCTTTGGGACAAACTCTTACTTATCAAAACTTGCTACAAATGGACCCTGTATCTTGCAAGTGTAGGATTTCTCAGTTGTGCTGATTCCATCCCCTGGTTTACTTTGATTTTAAATTGCTTTTACCACCAACAAATAAAGTAAGCACATCTAGGGTCGCAACAACAGCTGCAGGGTAAAACATCCACTTCAATCATAGAATCCACCTGGCCTTAAGGCTATGATCTGTCCGCTTTAATGGTCACAGACTATCCTAGAGACTTTATTGAATCCATGGATTGTAGTGGATCAATCCAATTGAGGCCTGAGCTCAAATTTACCTTAAGGTTATGATCTGTCCACTTTAATGATCACAGATCATCCTAGAGATCTCCTGCAAAGCCAGGGCCTCAATTAGAACAATTAAAACCACTACAGATGCTGCAATTTCCAAGTCACAGACGTAAGAAATATCAGGGATATCAGATCCAGGGAATTCAGATAATATCCAAGAGGTCTACCAATTAAGTGGGTGAGCTGATCAAGCAACTCCTCTACACAAATCCGATCGAGCAACAAGAGGAATCAAAAGAGTTTTAGATCTAATTAAAATATTGAAAACAATATTTACATTGCAAACAAGGTCACTCTTACATTGGAATGCTCTCAGATCTGTAGTCTATGCAACAATTAACCCCAGCAATCACTCTTAACCTTACCTAATTACAGATCTAACTCACCCCTCGCTACTCCTAGGGATTTATCCAACCATGGTTGGGCTAAAGGAGGGAAAATAGAATCTCCCTGCAAGCTCTGATCTCTAAAAAATTGCTCAAAATTTTGATCCCCTGGTGGTAATTGGGGATCTCAATATATAGCTTTCTCCTCTATTTTTCCCGCTAAAAATCCCTTCTAGAAGGTTGTCAAAGTTTGTTAGAGTTCTATTAAAGCACATGGGTTTGTTAGGGCTTTCTAGGGCATCTTCTAGAGCATCACGTCGATCCCTAAACTACCTTGGTTTGTGTGCGACAGGTCACCAAGTCTCAGCGTGTGCATAGCATGGTTTCTGAGATGTTCAACACACGATTTCGACAGGTTGGGGAAGCTTCTGATAGGTTGAAAGTAAGCTTGTAGTTCCTTTCGATAGGTTCCCTGGTCTCTTTGATAGGTACCCATAGGATGAGTTCTCTCTCTGAAGCTTCAGAGTCCTCAGCCTAATATCTGGAGTATTCGATAGGTTGGTTGAGTAGTTCGATAGGTTTAGGGGTCCTTTTCATCAGGTTCAGCTCTGTGTGCCATCATCCCGATAGGTTGGCTCTCGTTCCTATCGAAAGGCTTAAGCATCCTTCGATAGGTTCAATTTCAGTAGCTTCATTTTGATAGGTTCAGGGAGCCTTCGACAGGTTGGAATCGAGCATTTTAGTCCTTTCGCTAGGCTCTCCGATCCGTTTGATAGGTTACTTTGACACTTCATGCAAGTTTTCGATAGGATGATTTCATCTTTCCTTCCTTTTGCTCGATAGGTTCTGGATCCTATCGAATTCTTCACTTCTGCACGAATTCTTCCTTTTTCTGCTTTCTAATCCTGTTGAACCCTTCTCAAGTGCACGAATTCCTTCCTTTCAATGCTTTCAGCTCCTATCAAACTCTTCAGGTGACCAATCGATGGGACGTTTTCAACATATTCTAACTTCCTTCACCTTGCTCTGCTGCAGCCACGCGCTCCAAGGGTTTAATGATGTGCTACCCCTTTGGTGTGCATTTGCTGAGTTCGTCCTGTGCTGAGAGATGGCTCCTTGTTGGGCATTCCTGAGTGCTTTTCTTCATTATTACCAGATTTCCTTGCTATCTACGAAATGCACTCAATAGAGGATTATTAGTGTGCTTGCAGGTCCATGAAAGGTCAGGTTAAAGGGTGCAAAGTGGCATTTTTCACCACTTAACGCACCCCCAAACATAAGCTTTGTAGTCCTTGAGAAAAGGAGAATTCAAAAGAAAAATAAAATGCCACTTTCGTAGGGAGCACGGATGCATTTAGCACATGCACCAAGCCTTTTAAACCCCTAGGTGATCCCTAGTGGAGGAGTGAAGTCTCCTGAGGGTTTTCAGTGAAGGTACCCACTAACTTCTCCAATACAACTTAGTTAATAGTAGTGCAACCTGTTAAAGTAGAATTTAAGCAAATCAAATAAATTCACGTCATGCCCATTCATTAAAGGAAATTCAACAGAAAGACATCCATTTGGAAATATGAAAGTTTGCTAAAATCTCTCCATCATCACTCAGTTTGTGTCTAGGCATTTCTTTTGAAATTTTATGCATAACCCACCATTAATTTGAGGATCCTGCTTAGATACTTCCCCCATCAACTGGATTTCATACTCAAATCTCACCAGGGCTGTTCACTCATTAGTACAGAGAAGAGGGGTAAATCATATAACTCAGCTCAAGAGCAGTTTATAGCCCTCAAATAGGACTGCAAGCAGGAGCATGGGCATTGCTCTAATTTATGATGTTTTCTAATTCTTTGTACCATAGTTCAAACAAATCCTCATCTCCACATGACGGTTCAATCCATTTCAGATCAGTAAGGACTTTTTATTGGGTTGTAATGTGGCTTATGGGTGAGGTTTATAAAGAATGAAAGGGTGGAATGGGATTCAAAATTTGAGAAATCAGTAAAAGTAAAGAGGTGATTTGCAACTCAACCTTCTTCATGTCAGCACAATTCCATATACTTCTTGAATTTTCAGAGCTAAAGTTGCCAGCTTCTTCTCTTCCTTTCAATCTTTCAATGAAATGACTTCTCTTTCTCATTCTTTTGCTTTTTTTAAAAAAAAAAAAAAATCAGAATACCACAAATACCACCAAATGTGTTTTTCTTTCTTTCAACCAAATTTAACACCTTGCTCCTCTAACCTTGCTTCTCCTTCCTCTTCCTGATTTCTCAGATTGGGGGTGAACTGAAATAGGTTAAAAGGTTTTAGGTTTAAAATTTCTGGTTTTCATCAAAGAAAATTGGGACTTTTAAGGCTCAAGTGGTGTGCATCAATGACAGTTTAAAGGTGGGACATTTTAGGCTCAAATTATCCAAGGGATGGCCTTACTTCATGTCCTCAATGTCATGACTGCTATCGAGCTTGTTTCAATTTAGATTTGCCTAACTTCTAATGATTAAAATTAGATCCCATCATTCCTTAGAGCAGAAGAAATTGCCCAGACACTCTTCAAAGAAAAATTTTCAGGCCCAATTCTCACTGGGTATGGCCTTTCATCTAATTTCTGGAGAGTATCTTCACAGTCCCTTCTCGTTGCTGGTTTATCACACATTAAAGACTTCCTGTAAAAATTCTTGACATTTTCTTCATGAAGAATGTTAAAACTTCAGCTTGTTTCAGTTGTAAATGGTTTTGAAGGTTTCCTTAACAACAAATATGAGGTGAATTCATTCTCTTTCCGATTATTCCTTTTTAAGTTGGCTGTACTAAAATTAACTAGTTTATTGGCATACATGCCACACCCCCAAACCTAAAATAAACAGTGTCCTCACTATTTTAAGACAAAGAGCTTAGTGGTGCAGACATTTCAGAGAAAATAAATTGAACAAGAAATAAATTGCGCAACAGGAAGTGGAATGAAGAAAAAATGTTATTATAAATATTCTGAAAACAGACATGTGGACAACATCTCTTTGTGAAAAGGAAACTTCCCCCTGGCTCTGGGATATTCTCCACCGGTGTCGGGTGGAAGAGGAACTGCAAGCCAGGGGGGAAAGAAAAGGAAAAAGAGTGGGGTCAGGGGGCAGGGGGTGGGGTGGTGGATGATGATGAGGATGACAGAGGGGAGGCAGTTGGTGACTCGGTCCTCTGCCTCTTCTTCTCCCGTTTTAGGGTTTTCTTTTTCTCCTTGGCGAGGATTTGCTGGACCTCGTCATATTCATCCCAGTGAAATTGAAGAGGATCAGCCTCGACCGGTGGCAGTGGTGGTGGCCAGACTGGGACAAATTTGATAGGCAACTCTTGAGGTTTGTCGTCGGCCATGAGTGGGGGCTGGAAGAGTTGGGCAGGTTAGGGTGGAGTGGATGTGGAGGGGCCAGACAAAGAGAATATTTAAGGTGCATGGGCGTTGGAAGATGAAGCGATGTAATAAAAGTGACGCAGTTGTCGAGGTGTGGGAATTGAAAATGAAGGGCGGAAATACAGGGATTGGTGGTCGTTGGGTGGGAATTGGAGTGTGGACTGCATGATGGACTAAATTTAGGAGGAACAATTAAGTTAGGGCGGCCTGCGCTATAAATGCTGAAATACTCCGCCATAAGACAAGAAAATCAATTTCGATAGGATGGCGAGAATGGTGGCGATAGGTCAATGTGTCCTATCGAAGGCGTGGAAGTCAATGCTTACAAAAGGTACAATTCGATAGGATATCAACAGGTGGGACCTTCCTTTCGATAGGTTGGAATTTGACACGATTTGTTATTTCAATAGGTTCTGATAGGTTAATGTGTCCTATCGAAAAGTGTCTGTTGGCATATTTAACCTATCGACGGGTTGGTTTCACCTATCGTCAAGGCTCAGTGCCCCTTGAAAATGTCCAGCATCCTATCGAAATCATCAGCCGTCTTATCAAAGGGTTCTAGAAGCCAACATTTGGAAGATTGAGTGAAGTGCTCAGCTTCAGCACCCTAAAAAGTTTCCTGCTAATCCAGCCGTCCGTTGTTGATACAAATAAGTCACATATTTTACATATGATACAAGCCAAAGTCAGCTATCAACCTGGAGGGACTTGAAGATCAATGCTCTCCTTAGGCTCACAAATCTTGTCCACACATAGTTTGAGCCTCTCGCCATTGACCTTCTTGACTCTACCATCTGTAGGGTCCCTGACTTCAATAGCTCCAGATGGGGAAACATGTACAACTATGAATGGTCCATCCCATCTGGACTGCAACTTACCTGGAAAGAATTTTAATCTAGAATTGAACATCCACACCTTATCATAGGGTTTGAATTCTTTCCGTAGCAGATGTCTATCCTAGAGGGCTTTGGTTTTCTCTTTGTAGATCTGAGCATTGGGGTATGCTTCCAATCTGAGTTCCTCCAGCTCAGCTATCTACAATTTCCTGTGTATACCAGCAGAGTTGAAATCAGAATTTATTGCTTTAATAGCCCAGTATGCTTTGTGTTCGAATTCAACAGGAAAATGGCATGCCTTGCCATAAACTAGTCTGAATGGGGACATACCTATGGGGGTCTTATAGGTAGTCCTATAAGCCCATAGGGCATCTGTCAATTTCATGGACCAGTCCCTCCTATCACTTCTCACGGTCTTCTCTAAAATGTTTTTGATTTCTCTGTTGGAAATCTCTACTTGTCCACTGGTTTGTGGGTGGTAGGGGGTGGCTACCCTGTGGGTCATAGAGTACTTTTCCAGCAGCTTATCAAAAGGTTTATTATAGAAGTGACTTCCCCCATCGCTGATGATGGCTTTGGGGATGCCAAACCTAGAGAATATGTTGTCTTTGAGGAATTTAATTATAATTTTGTGGTCGTTTGTCCTTGTAGCTATGGCTTCTACCCATTTGGAAACTTAATCCACAGCTACAAGGATGAAATTATATCCACAAGAGGGGGGAAATAGTCCCATAAAATCAATTCCCCAGGCATCAAACAATTCGACCACCAATATGGGCTGCAAAGGCATGGAATTCCTCTTAGTAATACTTCCCATCTGCTGGCATCGAGGACAATCCTTGCAATATTGTTGGGCATCTCAAAAAGGAGTAGGCCAATAGAAACCACTCTGAAGCACCTTCGCAGCAGTCTTGTTACCACTGAAATGGCCCCCACAAATTTGTTCATGACTCATGGTTAAAATGTGGTGGAACTCTTTTCTGGTACACATCTTCGAATTACTTGGTATGAACAATGCTTAAAAAGGTAAGGATCCTCTCATATATAGTGCCTGATCTGAGAGAAAATTAAGTTTCTATCATTCCTGTTCCAATGTGGAGGGATCCTTTTCACTGCAAGGTAGTTCACGATATTAGCAAACCAAGTCATATTGATCTCCACAGCAAGCAGCTGCTCGTCTAGAAAAGAATCTTTGATGGGTAGGCTCTCTGTTTCTGCAACTTGGATCCTTGATAGATGATCAGCAACCACATTCTCCACTCCTTTCTTGTCTTTAATCTCCAAATGGAATTCCAGCAAAAGGAGAATCCATCTGATTAATCTTGCTTTGGCGTCCTTAGACAAGAGGAATTTCAAGGCTCAGTGGTCAGTGAACACAGTGATTTTTGAGCCCAATACATTAGATATGAATTTCTCTAAGGCAAAGACAATGGCTAACAACTCCTTCTCAGTCGTAGTGTAATTCAATTGAGCATCAGCCATTGATTTACTAGCATATGCCACCACACATGGTGCCTTATCTCTTCTTTATCCCAAAACAGCCCCCATAGCAAAGTCTGATGCATCACACATCAGTTCAAATGGTAAAGAGAAATCAGGGGCTTGTTGAATAGGGGTTGTAGTCAAGCAAGTTTTCAGCTGCTCAAAAGCAGCCAGGTAGTCATCATTGAACTCAAAGGGTACTTCTTGACACAGCAGGTGGCACAGAGGTTTGGTTATTTTGCTAAAGTCCTTAATGAATCGCCTATAAAACCCAGCATGGCCCAGAAAAGACCTGACTTGTTTGAAGTTTTGGGAGGGGGCAAATGGGAAATTAAGTCAATCTTAGCCTGATCAACCTTGTGGGAGACCACATTTCCAAGGACAGTGCCCTGAGTCACCTTAAAGTGACTCTTTTCCCAACTTAGGACCATGTTGGTCTCCTCACACCTCTGCAGTATAGAATTGAGATGGTGCAGGCATTGGCCAAAATCATCTCCATAAATGGAGAAATCATCCATGAAAATCTCCAAAAGTTTATCAATCATGTCAGAAAAAATGCCATACATGCATCGTTGGAAAGTGGTAGGTTCATTACACAGCCCAAATGGCATCCTCTTGTATGCAAAGGTCCCAAATGGGCAAGTGAATGTGGTTTTTTCTTGATCTTGGGGGTAGACAGGGATCTGATTGTACCCTGAATATCCGTCAAGAAAACAATAATATGCCTTGCCTGCCAACTTGTCCAAGATTTGGTCTATAAAGGGCAATGGGAAGTAGTCCTTGCTAGCTTTTTCATTTAGCTTTCTGTAATCTATGCATACTCTCCAACCAGTGGTCTGTCTGGCTGGAATCAGCTCTCCTGAGTCTGCTTCCACAACTGTGATGCTAGATTTCTTTGGTACAACCTGGGTAGGTGCCACCCATTGGGAATCCGAGATAGGGTATATGATGTCACCATCAAGGAGTTTGGCTACCTCCATCACAACTTCCTGCATGTGAGGGTTGAGTTTCCTCTGCATCTCTCGAGAAGGTTTGGCACCTTCCTCGAGATGAATCTTATGCATGCACACAGTAGGATTAATCTCCCCTAAGTTTGTAATGGTCCATCCTATTGGCCTCCTATGCCTTTTTAGCACAACAAGTAGCTCTCTTTCCTGCTCAATGGAGAGGGAAGAAGAAATTATCACAGGTAATTTGTTATTGTCTCCTAAAAAGGCATATTTCAAAGTTTTCTAGAGTTGCTTTAACTCTACCACTGGGGGGCTGATGAGGGAGCGCAAAAGGGGTGTCTTGGAGGGGGGTGGAAGAGGCAGCAAAGCAGGCTTCCATGGATGGAGCTTTGCTGGTTCTACTCCGGAGGAGACAAGTTGAACTTGCTCAGTTTCAGGGGTGGAAGTCATTTCTACATCTGGTTCCTTCCATACTGCTGCGAGCTCATTAGACCATTCCTTACCATGCAGTAGTAGATCCACATTTTCTTGCACAACCTCATCTATTATATCTAGAGAAAAATAATCCTCATCAAGATGAGGTTGAGTGGCTGCATTGTATACATTTAGTTTGACCTTCATGTTCCCGAATGACACCTCCATAATCTCGGACCTGCATTGAATACAAGCATTAGCTGTGTCCAAAAAGGGTCGGCCTAGGATCGCAGGGATGGAAATGGCATTTCTGTCGGGTTCCATATCCAGCACCAAAAAATCAGCAGGAAAAAAGAATTTGTTAACTCCAACCAAAACATCCTCGATTATCCCCATAGGTCTCCTTTCAGATCTGTCGGCCAGTTGTAGAACAATATGTGTGGGCTTTAGTTTGCCTAAACCCAGCTTCTCATAGACTGGATATGGAATCAAATTTACACTGGCTCCCAGATCTATTAGGGCTTTGTCAATGGTATGATCCCCAATGATCCAAGGGATGGTGGGGAGTCCAAGGTCTTGAAGTTTAGGAGGAGTTGCAATGGACAGTACATGCTTGACTTTTTCTACTGAAAAGACATTCTTGGATAGGTGTATCCTGGACTGTCTTTTATGGGGCATAGGTCTTTTAAGAATTTGGCATAGGCTGGGACTTGTTTAATGGCATCAAGTAAGGGCAGATTGATCTTTACTTGTTTGAAAGTCTCCATCATTTCCTCAATTTTACCTTGCCCTTTGTCACAAGGGGAGGGTTCTTACAATGCTTTGGGAAATGGCAAGTGTTGGGGTGCTCCCTCACTTGCAGCCTTAGCCAATGGGGCTTCTTTCTTTTTGATTTTTTCTTTTCCTTGAGGATCCATGTCATCCTCTTTATTAACACTGGGTTGTTCCTGGAGGTCCACCACTAGTCTCACTTCTGAAAGTTTTAACAGATTTGGCTTCCTCATATGTGGAGGAAACTTCACTCACTACAAACTACCTTCGTGGATTATCTTGTGGTTGGCTAGGTAACCTTCCTCCTTCTCTCCTAGTTATAGCATCAGAGAGCTGACCAAGCTAGTCCTATATCTTTTTGATGCTCTAGTTGTGAGAATGCATAGTTTGGGTCCAAGTGTTCAAGTTTTGTAATGAAGATAGAACTTGTTCCTCAAAAGATGGTGTTCTCACAGCTGGAGTAGGTGCAACTTGCTGCACAGGAGGAGCTATAGGTTTGGCCATGGTTTGCTGATGTTGAGGTCTTGGGGCATAACCATCTCGATAGGGCTGAGCTTATCTATAGAGCATGGGCTGCGGGGGCTACTGCTACTGTTGACTGGGGTATCCACCTTATCTCCACCTCAAATTAGGGTGGTTTTTCCATTGATACCGACCAACAGGCTGTTGCCTGTATGCTTGAGTTGCATCCACATGCTCTGTTATGAACTCAGGAAATTGGGCAGCTGATGGGCATTCATCTAAGGAGTGAGTAGGGGACTGGTATATAGCACATGCCTCCTCTATTCTAGCAGCCATAGGTGACTGCATTGCTCCCATCATCCTATCAAACTTTTGAGTTAAGCTGTCCACTTTCCTTTCCAACTCACTTGGCACATTCACTTCATATATCTTTCCTCTTGAGGTGTTCTCTTTCACCAATTTAGGAGGCTCTAGATTTCTTACTAAGGTTTTCCTTTGCATAGAATTCTCACTGATGATGTCAAAGAGCTCCCATGCCTCCTCAATAGTTTTATGAAGATAAGTGCCTCCACAAGAGGCATCTATCATGTCCCTACTCTTTGAATCAATTCCCTGGTAAAAGCTTTGAACCAGTCGCCATTCAAGGATTTGATGGTGGGGGCATTTCTGGAGGAGTTCTTTAAATATCTCCTAAGACTGATGAAAGTCTTCAGTTGGATCTTGGGTAAAGAGATGATACCCTTCCTCAACTGACTGGTCTTTGATGTAGGAAAGAATTTGGCCAAAAACTAACATTAGAGATCACTCCAGGACTCTATGCTGTTAGGTGGAAGCAGAGATAGCCTAGTCCTGGCTCTGTCCTTTAATGAAAAAGGAAATAGTCTCATCCTGGTGGCCTCCTCCCGCAAACCTGTGATGTTGAAGGTGGTGCTCAGTCCTAAGAATTCATCTATATGCTTATAGGAATCCTCCTCGGTCAGGCCATGAAATGAGGGCAGCATTTGAATGATGGACAATTTAATCTCATAATTTCCTTGAGCAGCAGGGAACTGAATGCAAAAGGGGGAATTGTAGACCCTTGGTCCATTGAATTCCTTGAGAGTTCGAGGCCGCTGCTGCTCACCCATTTCAACAGATTAAAATTCAACAGCTGTGGATGTAGTTGGTCTGGTTCTGAGAAGTCTTTCAACCTCTGGATTTAGTGCAATAATCTTAGGTTGAAGAGTTCTCCTACCAAACATACAACTCCCACAACTGAAAACAGAGCAAATCCTCACACCACAAATAGGAACACACAATTGATTAACAAATCTAAAAATCAACATATTTGAAAATAAACAGGGGAGAAGGGATGCAAACTATAGAGCAACCTTCAGCACAACTCTCATCTCACTTTGTCCTCAGATCTGGTGCAATAGACACAAAAATACTGAAAAACAGCAAAACTCATAAATGCAGTTAGTGAAATAAAACAAAAACTACAAATCTATGATCAAAACTTAGATCTCTCAATTTCTAATCTGCCTCCCCGGCAGCGGCACCAAAAACTTGTTGTGGATTTCTAGTGTGCTGATTTATGGTGTAAAAATCAAGAGAAAATAGAGAGGGATTCAGCACATCTGAGAGATCCTAGGCCTGTAAGATACAGGGTCCTTTGTAGCAAGCTTTAAAAGAATGGTGAGTAAGGGAATGTCCACAGGGAGGCTATTTAGAAATAGGATAAATCTTCAGATCTACAAGAGATTTGACACCCTAGCTATCTCTACTTTAGTTAAAAGACAAGGGAGAGTTTTGAAATGAGTGGTCACTTAAACTACACTACAAATAAAATGCAGATTGTTTTAGATTGAATCTGGAGCTTCAGATCTTGCAGATGGAAGGTTTAAAAACATAGAAAATGGAGAAGAACAACTTGGAGATCGTCTTCACTGCAATCAGGTTGAGCTAAGCATATTACAGGGGTTCAAAAGCACATAAGTCCCTCAGCTGGCCACATGCACTGTCCGTTAGCACAGCTGCAAGGTAAAACTTCCACTCCAAATCACAGGATCCACCTGGCCTTAAGGCTATGATCTATTCACTTTAATGGTCACAGACCAACCTAGAGGCTTTATCGAATCTATGGATTGCAGCGGATAAATCTAATTGAGGCCTGAGCTCAGATTTACATTAAGGTTATGATCTGTCAACTTTAATGGCCACAGACCATCCTAGAGATCTCCTGCAAAGCCAGGGACTCAATTAGAACAATTAAAACCACTACAGATGCTGCAATTTCCAGGTCACAGACGTAGGAAATTATAGGGATATCAGCTCCAGGGAATTCAGATGATATCGAAGAGGATTACCAGTTAAGTGGGTGAGCTGATCAAGCAACTCCTCTACACAAATCCGATCGAGCACCAAGAGGAATCAAAAGAGTTTTAGATCTAATTAAAACATTAAAAACAACATTTACATTGCAAACAAGGTCACTCTTACAATGGAATGCTCTCAGATATGTAGTCTATGCAACAATTAACCCCAGCAATCACTCTTAACCTTACCCAATTATAGATCTAACTCACCCCTCGCTGCTCCTAGGGATTTAGCCAACCATGGTTGGGCTAAAGGAGGGAAAATAGAATCTCCCTGCAAGCTCTGATCTCTGGAAAATATCTCAAAATTTCGATCCCCTGGTGGTAATTGGGGATCTCAATATATAGTTTTCTCCTCTATTTTTCCCGCCAAAAATCCCTTCTAGAAGGTTGTTAGAGTTTGTTAGAGTTCTGTTAAAGCACATGGGTCTGTTAGGGCTTTCTAGGGCATCTTTAAGAACATCGTGTCGATCACCAAACTGCCTTGGTTTGTGTGCGACAGGTCACCAAGTCTCATCGTGTGTGTAAGATGATTTCTGAGAAGTTCAGCACACAATTTCGACAGGTTGGAGAAGCTTCCGACAGGTTGAAAGTAAGCTTGTAGTTCCTTTCGATAGGTTCCTTGGTCTCTTCGATAGGTACCGATAGGATGAGTTCTCTCTTTGAAGCTTCAGAGTCCTCAGCCTAATATCTGGTGCATTCGATAGGTTGGCTGAGTAGTTCGATAGGTCCAGAGGTCCATTTTGATAGGTTCAGCTCTGTGTGCCGTCATCCCGATAAGTTGGCTCTTATTCCTATTGAAAGGCTTAAGCATCCTTTGATTGGTTCAATTTCAGCATCTTCATTTCGATAGGTTCAAGGGGCCTTCGACAGGTTGGAATCGAGCATTTTAGTCCTTTCGCTAGGCTCTCAGATCCGTTCGCTAGGTACCTTTGTCACTTCAGGCAAGTTTTCGACAGGATGATTTCATCTTTCCTTCCTTTTGCTCGATAGGTTCTGGATCCTATCGAATTCCTCACTTCTACACGAATTCTTCATTTTTCTACTTTCTAATCCTATCGAACCCTTCTCAACTGCACGAATTCCTTCCCTTCAATGCTTTCAGCTCCTATCGAACTCTTCAGGTGACCAATAGATAAGACGTTTTCAACAAATTCTAACTTCCTTCACCTTGCTCTACTACAACCACGCGCTCCAACGGTTCAATGATATGCTACCCCTTTGGTGTGCTATTGTTGAGTTCGTCCTGTGCTGAGAGATGGCTCCTTGTTGGGCATTCTTGAGAGCTTTTCTTCATTATTACCAGATTTCCTTGCTATCTACAAAATGCACGAAACAGAGGCTTATTAGTGTGCTTGCAGGTCCATGAAAGGTCAGGTTAAAGGGTGGAAAGTGGCATTTTTCACCACTTAACAAACTCGAAGGGTTTGTCAGGCGCCATTGGTGTTGGTAGGGATAGACTACTAGGGGATAAATGAAGATGGATCCGCTGGAGGTGAAGTGGGCTGATATATAAGGCGCTTAGGCAGTGAAACATGCATCAGCGTATTAAATTTTCCAATCCTTTTGATGTTAATTGCTATAATGATATTAAAGAAGGTCAGTTAGCAATAACTAAATTAGTTGGGAGAAACATAAAGCGTCGTGCGATTTATTATGTGGAATGATCCTGCAGGGTGAATGCTTGCCCATTATTAGCAATGGGAGTTAAGGCAAAAATAAATGAAAATGAAGACTTTACAGAAATTTGCCAGTGATTTAAAGTTCAAACCCGTGCCACGCGAAGATGCTTTCACATCTTTTGCGCAGTGTGCATTTAGCCCCACGAGGAATTCTGTCGAATAGAAGAAGGAAAGATACTTCTCATTGTAGTTCGCGGAGCTGAAACTGGGCCTTAGTGTGCAAGTCAAATTTTTCTTTTTTGCACAACTGTACTGTCTAACTTCGCGAGACGCCAAAATGTAGAGTATTAAGGGCCTCGGGAGGTTAAATGCGAAAAGTAGTTACTCACGCAGTTCTAAAATTTTGCCAAGATCGAGCCTCGCGGGGCTCGAATTGTCATCAGAGCTTCGCGAGATTGAACTTTATGCATGATAGCATCGCGAGAATCCATATTCAACCATTTTCTTAGTGTTGCACATTGGCCAGGTCCTTTATATTGGCCTGCACCTATCCATTGTGCATTAGCACCAACCCTTTCACACATATTCCACTTTATCATCACAATTATATGCCTATTATCAACCACTATTTTTCTCAATTGCCGAATTATTTCAGATCAAACTCGTGTCATTTATCATGAGAACCCTAAACCTTGTATAGAAAATTCATATGTCAGTCATGCACATGTACTCAAAACAAACAAAAACAAAACAAACTTAAACACACAATCAAATTAACATCTGAAATGCAGTAATGGAAAATTTTCTAAACATCATAAAAACAAAGCAGTTAACTCATATGGTACATATGTTACAAAGCTGTGGATCACTGAGCAGTGGGAGGTTCATGTAAGTTAATGGTCTGAGGAGGCTCCACTGAATTTTCTACATAAATTTTAATCTTTGACCATTCACTTTCGTGATCTTCCCTGACTTTGGATCCAAGATTTCCACAGCACTAGATGGGGAGGCTTTGATGATAGTGTAATGTCCGTCCCATCTAGATTTCAACTTCCCTGGAAAAAAATTTAGTCTGGGGTAGAAAAGCAAAACCTTAGTGCCAGCGTTGAAGTCCCTTCTCGTAAGCTTCTTGTCAAAGAATGCCTTTGATTTCTCATTGTACATTTGGGAATTTGAATAGGCTTCTAGCCTCAGCTCATCAAGCTCTGCCATCTGTAATTTCCTATGAGAACCAACAGAAGTTAGATCTAAATTCAGTGCTTTGATAGCCCAATGGGCTCTATGCTCTAACTCCACTGGTAGGTAGCAGGCCTTGCCATACACCAGCCTAAATAGGGACATGCCAATAGGGGTCTTATAGGCAGTCCTATAAGCCCACAAAGTATCATTCGGCTTTTGTGCCTAATCCTTCTTATCAGTCCTTATAGTCTTCTCTAAAATATGCTTGATCTTCCTATTGGAAATTTCAACTTGCCCACTGGTTTGTGGGTGATAGGGAGTTGCAACTTTATGGGTAATAGAGTACTTTTTGAGAAGATTCTCAAAAGGTCTGTTACAGAAATGGTTCTCTCCATCACTGAAGATAGCTCTGGGGGTGCCAAATCTTGAGAAAATATTATCCTTCAAGAATTTAAGGACAACAGTGTGGTCATTAGTCCTTGTGGCAATGCCTTCCACCCATTTGGACACATAGTCCACTGCCACAAGTATGAAATTAAATCCAATAGATGTAGGAAAGGGGCTCATAAAATCAATGCCCTAGATGTCAAAAAGTTCTACTACTACTATGGGCTGCAATGCCATTGAATCTTTATTGGAAATGCCTCCCATTCTTTGACATCTCTCACAGGCTTTGAAGTGTAAGTAGGCATATTTGAATAAAGAAGGCCAATAAAAACCACATTACTGCACTTTTGTGGTAGTCTTTTTGCCACTAAAATGACCTCCACAGGCCTGCTCATGGCACATTGAAAGAATGCTGTGAAACTCACCTTCAGGTACATATCTCCTAACAACCTGGCCTACACAATGTTTGTAAAGGTATGGATCCTCTCACAAGAAATGCCTGACTTGAGAAAAAAATAGGTCTCTATCCATTTTGGACCAGTGAGGAGGAATCTTACCAGCAGCTAAAAAATTGACAATGTGTACAAACCAGGGCACACTCGACTGCACAGTAAAAAGTTGTTCATCAGGGAACAACTCATTAATAGGTGCTGCTGCACATTCATCCAAAATAATCCTAGAGAGGTGGTCAGCCACCACATTCTCAACTCCCTTTTATTCGTGATCTCAAGATCAAACTCTTATAAGAGGAGGATCCATCTGATTAACCTAGGCTTGGCATCCTTCTTTGCCAAAAGGTATTTCAGGGCTGGTGGTCAGTGAAAACAACAATTTTAGACCACAACAGGTAGGGTCGAAACTTGTCTATAGTAAACACAACAGCTAGCAGCTCTTTCTTAGTGGTGGTGTAGTTCAGCTGTGCTTTAGCTAGTGATTTACTGGCATAATAGATCATTGCAGGCAACTTGTCTTTCCTCTGTCCTAAGATAGCTCCTATGGCCAGATCTGATGCATCACACATCAGTTCAAAGGGGAGTGAGTAATCTGGGGCCTGGATCACAGGAGCAGTGGTGAGGTACTTTTTTAAGACCTCAAAAGCCTCAAGACATTCAGTAGAGAAGTGAAATGGCACAGGCTGACAAAGCAGGTGGCACAATGGCTTTGAAATTTTACTGAAGTCCTTGATGAACCTCTTGTAAAATCCAGCATGCCCTAAAAATGATCTGATTTATTTGACAATTTTAGGTGGGGACAGGTGTGAAATCAAGTCCACTTTAGCCTTATCAACCCTTATTCCCTTTTGAGAAACCACATGGCCTAGGACAATTCCATGTGTCACCATAAAGTGACTCTTTTCCCAACTTAGGACCAAATTGGTCTCCTCACATCTTTGTAGAACTAGTTCAAGGTGAATCAAGCACTGGCTAAAGTTGTCCCCATATACTGAGAAATCATCCATGAAGATTTGTAAGAACTTGTCAATCATATCAGACAATATTGCATACATGCACCTCTGAAAAGTGGCTGGGGCATTGCAGAGTCCAAAAGGCATCCTTCTGTACGCAAAGGTGCTAAAGGGATATATGAAAGTAGTTTTCTCCTGATCTTGAGGATCTACAAGGATTTGGTTATATCCTTAGTATCCATCGAGAAAACAGTAAAAAGCCTTCCCAACCAACTTATCTATAATTTGGCCAATGAAAGGGAGGGGGAAATGATCCTTTCTGGTCTTGGAGTTGAGTTTTCTATAGTCTATGCAAACCCTCCAGGTAATGGTTTCTCTGGCTGGCATCAACTCCTCATAATCAGTAGTGATAACTGTTATGTCTGACTTTTTAGGTTCCACGTGGATTGGTGACCTCTCCATTCAAAATCTGAAATGGGGTAAATTATCCTTGCATCTAATAGTTTCACTATCTCCTTGAGGACCACCTCCTGCATGTGAGGATTATGTTTCGTCTACATCTCCCTTGAGGGTTTTGAACCCTCATCCAGGTGAATCCTGTGCATATAGACAGAGGCATCAATGCCTCCAAGATCAGCAATTGTCCACCCTATTGCTTTTTTATGCTTCTTAAGAATATTCAATAATGCCTCCTCTTGCTCACTAGTGAGAGAGGAGGAGATAATCACTGGAAGGTTGTGAATCCTGCTCCAAGAAAGCATATTTTAATGTGGCTAGGAGCTGCTTTAGCTCCAGCTCAGGGGGACTTTCAATTGAAGGCAACATAGGTGCCTTAGTGGTTTGAGAAAGGGGCAGCAATATATGTTTCTAATTGGATTGTTGCACAAGGCCCACAGAAGACTCTATTATGATTTTGTCTTCTGTAATGAAAACTTGAGTCTTCTTCTTAAACAAACTCCAAATATTTTCCAGGTCATCGGCAACATTATCTTAATCTAGCAGATTGGATAATTTTTCTTCCACTAGGACATATAGTACATCTACTGTCCAACAGTCCTCAATGTCTGTCTGAGGCACCGTAGCAGCATGGTACACATTCAAATGGGCCTTCATATTCCCAAAGGTAACCTCCATCACCCCTGACCTGCATTGTATGCAAGCATTTGCAATAGCCAAGAATGGCCTACCGAGGATGACAGGAATTAGGGTTTTGCTCTTACAATGGTCCATGTCTAAAACAAGAAAATCAGCTGGATAGTAGAACTTGTCCACTCCCACGAAGACATCCTCTATCACACCTACAGGTTTCCTCTCAAACCAATCAGTCAATTGGAGCACAACTGATGTGGATTTAAGCTCCTCCAAACCTAGCTCTTCATACACAGAGTATGGGAGCAGGTTCACACTGGCCCCTAAGTCCAAGAGGGCTCTTTCAATGGTGTGGTTTCCAATTATGTAGGGGATAGTAGGTACCCCTAGGTCTTGCAATTTCTCAGGTGTGGCAATAGACCGAACTGACTCAATATGCTCAACAACAAAACCTTTTTTTAGATAATTATACCCTTGCTTTTCTTTCCTGTGTCCAGAGGTCCTTTAAAAACTTGGCATAGGCAGGGACCTATTTTATGGCATCAAGCAAGGGCAAATTGATTTTTACCTGCTTAAAGCTATCCATCAATTCCTCTATTTGAGCATTCCCCTTATCAAGAGGGGATGGACCTGCTAATGCTTGAGGAAATGGCAACTATGGGACTGCTAGTGCCACAGCTGCATGCCTACCCAAATCATGGTCAATTTTTTATTTTTTTCCTTTATCTTCACTTATTAGTTGCTGTTGGGGCCCAACGTCAGCCCCTTTACTTTGCCCTTACTGATCAACAGCAGGGGTCGACTCCTTTGGCTCTTCACCACTATCATTTCTTTCCTTTTCACCATGCATGACCTCCTCAGTTGCTCTGCCCACACAATTATCAACCACTCTCCCACTCCTAAGGGTAGAGATAACATTAGCATCCTCATTAGTAGAGGCTGCTTCTTCAATCATACACTGTCCTTTGGGGTTGGTCAAGGGCTGACTATGCAATTTACCCTTCTCTCTTTTGTTCAAAGTATTGCAGATTTGGCCAAGCTGATCCTCAATTTTCTTAATGTTTTGCCCATGGGAGTTCATAGTTTGGACCAGGCCCCTCAAATTCTGCATGGATGCTAGCATTTTCTCTTTAAACAAAGAGGATATGAACTGCTGTGGGGGTAAGGCCAACTGGTTGGGCTGTGGGGCAGGCAACCAAAAATTTTGTCTAGGTGGTATCCCTAGTTAAACTGGTGCTGGGGTCTGTATGGAACTACTAACTACTGCTGCTGGGATTAAGGATAATTATCCTATCTCCACCTCAAATTGGGGTGGTTCCTCCATGAGTACCCAGCAGGTTTCTACCCAAATGTCTGGGCAGCATTGGCTTACTCCATATCAAAATCAGGGAATTAGTTGGCTGATGGACAATCTTGTAATAAATTTGATGGAGATTGGCATATCAGACATGCCTCCTCCACTTGTGGAACAATTTTAGGCTGCATCACACTCATCAATTTATCAAATTTCAAGCTCAAATTGTCTATCTTCTTCCCCAACTCACTTTGCACCTTCACTTCATATATTCCACCTCTAGAGGTGGTCTCTTTCACCAACTTAGCAGAGGTTTGACTGTCATTGCGGGACAGTGACTCCTGCTGCATGGAGTTTTCCCGTATAATGTCAAACAACTTCCAAGCCTCATCAGCTATCTTATGGAGGTAGCTACCACCACATGAGGCATCCACCATATCCCTGCTCTTGGGATTAATTCCTTGATAAAATACTTGCACTAATTGCCACATTAGAATTTGGTGGTGGGGGCATTGTTTTAACATCTCCTGAAATCTTTCCCAAGCTTCGTAAAAATCCTCAGTTGAGGACTGAGTAAATGACAGAATACTTGTCCTCATCTGGCTGGTCTTATTCATACGAAAGAATTTAGCCAGGAATTGGCTTTGGAGGTCACTCCATGTTTGTATGTCGTTGGCTGGGAGCTTAGAGAGCCATGTGATAGCTTTGTCCTTTAAAGAAAAAGGAAAAAGCCTTAGTTTAGTGGCTTCAGGTCCCAAGCCAGCAATATTGAAAGTGGTACAAAGTGCCAAAAATTGGTCAATATGCTTGTAAGGATCTTCCTTACTAAGCCCATGAAAGGATGGTAGCATATTGATGGTAGAGGCTTTGATTTCATAGTTTCCTTCCACTGTAAGGAATTATATGCAGAAGGGAGAAGTGTACTCCCTATGTGCATTGTACTCCTTCAAGGTGCTCTGCCTCTCAGCCATGGTAGCTAGCTCAGTTTCAATAGTAGGGCCCTGTGTGGTGTTTCTTGGTCTAAGGATCCTTTCCACCTCAGGATTTGGAGGTTTCAAATCAGGGTTTAGGGATCTCCTTCCAAGCATACACCACCAACTCAGCAAGTAAGGAAAATGCTTACAACACTTAAAGAATTTCTAAACTAAAATAACAACCAAGTTACAATAACTACTAAACCAATTACACTACATGAACTACAAGAAATTCAACATCAAGGGACTAAGTCCAAGGTAAAAGAAGTGCAAACAGAGATAGCTAGACTCCCATTGCAGCTCTAGCTTTTCCCTTCTACTGGTGTCCAATTCTGCAAAATTCACAAAGAATCAGTAGCACTTTTATCCTACTATGGCACAGTTATAAAGAATTTTCAAAAGTATAATATAATATAATATAATAT
Organism: Chloranthus sessilifolius; assembly: GCA_021018995.1. Lineage (NCBI taxonomy): Eukaryota > Viridiplantae > Streptophyta > Magnoliopsida > Chloranthales > Chloranthaceae > Chloranthus > Chloranthus sessilifolius. The sequence goes on from CM037596.1 coordinate 51,458,948, forward strand.
AATACAACTCAGGTTCACTAAAAAAATCAACGTCCCCGACAACGGCGCCAAAAACTTGTATTTTCAGATTTCCTTTATTTATTACCAGTGTGCTTGCTTATTGTGTGGTGAGAACAAATAATAAAAAAAATAATGTAAAGCAAAATAAAGATGATGGCAACAACACAACTAAAGAAATCCTAAGCCTGTAAGATCCAGGGCTATTGTAGCAAGTTTTTATGAGTAAGAGTTTGTCCCACAGAGAAGTTGATCTAGAACCCAAAATGGGCTATAATAGTAGGTCTCCAGATCTTACTACAGATCTGGCAATCCTAAAGAAAGGGAGTTGGGTGTCACGCCTACACTAAATTACCTAAATAAAGAGATAAAGTGCATTCCTATCCTAAGAAAGGGTTATAAAGAAGAGGATGGTAGTGTGTTAAAATAATAAAAGAAAGGGTGAGAAGTAAGCAGCTTAGGATACAGATTTTTTTAGTTATGCAACTCAGATTTAGGGCTCTCTCTGCAGCAAGTCCTTGTCGAAGTGCTATTCCTAACCTCAAGAAGGTGGAAATATCCAACATAACCCATGCCATTTAGGGTGCTCCTGAGGCTATAATTTGTCCACTCAAATGGTCACTGACTATCTTATAGAGTCTGTCAAATCCTAATGATCAAGCTAGAAGTTACTGATCTAATCCGGAGGAGTAAGCTGGTTAAACTTCATCCAAGGAATCAGATCAGGCAATGAATACCATTGCAGCATTATGTTTGCCATTGTTACGAGCTACCCAGATCTGTGCACAGATCTGGCTGACATTCATAAGAAGGAAAATCAGATGGTAAATAGTAGATCTACTAAAAACTGAATGGGTTATTCCCCAAAGCATGAATCCTATAGATATCTAAGGAAACTATAAGGTCTTTAGATTTAATTATACTTTTAATCAACGAGTTATTACTTAGAAATAACTTGCAATATAAATGTCCTCATAGCTTTAATCACTACAGAGAAGCTAACTAACATCTGATAGCGATCAAGTGAAACAGAAGGGAGTCTGTTCCTGCACAATCTCTTACTAAGCTACAAGTCCTAGTGTAGAGAAGAAGAATCCATCTCAGATTTGTGACCAAGTTTGCACTAGGGCTATAGTCTGTCCACTCAAATGATCACAGGCTATCCATAAAGGCTCCCTTACCCATCAATACAAAGACAAAGCATAAAAACTATTGTCTACCACCATGGTCCCAGGGCATCACGCTCAAGCTTCCATGGGGCTTTCAATAAGCTCAAATCCTAAATGTATTCTATAGCCTGAACAGAACTACAGAAAAATAGGAAAATAATAGATTGAGTAAGCATTCAAGCAAAGATCCCATTGATCTGGTGTCATTAACAATGAAATCCCTCAAGGCAGTAGCCTTGTGCACAATAGCTCAAAACCGAGTCCCAATGTATACTAAACTATTACAAAACTTACATAAAACTATACATAAATGCTTACCAAAGGTTTAGCCAGCAAGTGCTGAGCTAAGAGAGAAGAAAAAATAGAAAAAGATATGATCAAACTCGAACCCTAACCCTAGCCTGCTTGAGCTCTCAGCCGACAGAGGTTGAAGGAGAAGGCGAATGATTATTTCCTAAGTTACAAGTGCTACTTATATACTTAGTCCCAATGCTGTGGCTAAGAGAAGAGTAAACCCTAATTTTCTTAAAGCAGGCATGGCACTGTTACAACCCTTGGACGCTTTAGAATGCGTGTGTCAGAATCTGTTGCTCGAGGTGCATGTCCTGGACCTGGGGAAATCCCTAAAAGGTCCTTCAGTTAGGGTTGAGAAGTGGAGAGGCTGGCTTTTGCATTTCACTTATATCGTGCAGTATGCAGAGGGTTCGCGGGGTAGAGCTTGGCATGGAATACTGCTGTCTCGCACAGAAGAACTTTCAGTGTATTGATTGCTCGTGTAGAAAAGCTTTAGAAACTTCCCTTGCGGGGTATTCGCACAGATGCCTTTCGCATCTCGCTCGGTATATACTTAGACTTTTAGGTGTGCACGAGCGGTGCGAGAGCTAAGCGAGAGGTTTTTCGGGTGTCTCTCTCCTCCAGAGTCACAGCAGAACTGTGGGAGGTATATTTAGTGTGCGAAAGCTCTGCAAGTTTCCCCATATAATGCTTGCAGCTGAAGTGCGCAACTGTTGCGCGAGAGCTTCTTTATAGTAACTCTCACCATTTGAACTGTGCACCTTCTTTGCGATCTCTATTACGCTGCATGTCTTAATTGTGAGAGGGAGCTCTGCCAGTGACTTGAACAGCATGAGGTTGCACCTCAGGGGCGTGAATTAGGTCCCTAGCTCCATGTTGGGCACTGAAATATACCACATTTTACCCCTTAACCTGACCTATGATGGACCTTTGAGCATGTTAATAATGTCTTTTAAGTGTGTTTTTACAGATAAGAGCAAAATAAGAGCTTAATGCTGCAATCCATGCTTTTAAAGCCAAGAAGAAGGAATTTTGTGTTTAGTAGTGGAGCTGATGGATTTATTGAAAAGGCACCATGGTGGTTCACACCATTGGGGCTTGTTAGCATGCTTTGGGGGCCTTGAAGATCTGCTGAGAGAGAGAGTGGTGAAGCCCAAAGGTTAACAAGGTGCTATGCAGTAATACATCATTATGTGTTTGTAGCAAGGCAACACCTTGGATGGAAGACAGTAGTAAATCAGCACCTCAAGACATTCTATGTGAACAGCTGCAGAGCAATTCAAGTGGCATATTACAGCTACAACATTAATGCACTCGAGTACTTTAAATGTTGAAGATCATCTACTCAAGCTGATGATGGAAGCCCATGAGCAGCACAACTGCAAACTTGAAGAATTCAAGCAGTTTATAGGGTTGGTGCAGCCACTCGAGTTGTTTTAATGCAGCTTAAAATGAACTACACGAGCTATTCTTTGTTGGAACTAAAGCACTTGAGTGGTTATGTAGCTGAAAGCAACCCCACGAGTGAATCGTAGAGCTGTTATGCACTGAAAATAGACACCATGAGGGGTTGTTTTGAACTCCATGAGCTACTATGTGTTAAAATTGAACCTGTCGCAACCTATCGAATGATTGTTTGAACATGTCGCAACCTATCGAATGGTTGTTTGAACTTGTCGAGAACCTGTCAAGAGGTTTTGATGCTAAAAATGAAGCTGTCGAGCATCTTGTCCAATGGTTGAATGAGCCTGTCGAGCTCCTGTTAAAACCTGTCGAGAACCTGTCAAATGCATACTTGAAGCCCATTCAACCTGTCGAAGAGTTGCCTGAACCTATCGAGATTGATGTTCTAAAGCTCCAACCTATCGAGGCATTAGTTCCAGCCATCTATTTCACACTTTAGGGACATTTTGGAGATTCCAATGCTTCTAGGGCACACATCCCAATGTCCCACACATCTTAGGGATTTATCTCGGGTTTCATTAGCAAATATAAGTGGCTAGCAAGGGCATTTTAGAGAGCTGCAAGAACACATCATCTGGGCATAAAACTCTGCACATGGGACAACAGTCCACATGTAATTTTCCTTCGCCGAAATGAAGACACCTCAACTGGGCTATTTTTCTTTATTCTTATTCATTTTCTCCCATCTGGACCTGCTGAGATCATGATTTTTCATTTTGAAGAATCATGTAGGATAATGAGCAGTGGATCATATGTTGTTTTGAATATTCAATGGACCCACTGATTTTATTTTCCTTCAAGATTCCTTCATCATTAATGGGTCTCAGCTGTGTATGAACCCTATTTTTAATGTGTGCTCCCATGCTTCTTTATTTAGAAATTCTTTTTGATTCATACACATCATCAACAAAGGGGTCAGTCTTATGAATCTTGCTTTCCACTGTATGTTATTCTTGTTGATCATTTTACAAATTCACATCGATTCATAAGTAGCTGATGGGCTCAGGCTTTTGGGTTTTCTCTTGGCACAGGGAACTCATGATTTGGTCTTAGGATTTTTTATTTTTTAGTTTAATGTGTCCTAGTTTTATTGATTTTTTGCATTTTTCTGTGATTATAGTTAGTTTCTAACTTTGTTTTCCTATCTTTTTATCTACAACTTTGTTTTTGTATCAACACTTTTCTATTTTTTGTAGCTTTGTATTCAGTTCCTTACTTTGTGTTATTAGCAATAGTTTCCTTTCAATTGCATAGCAGTCCTTTTATTTTTCTGTCCATATATGCAGTTTTTAGATTATATTTTGTAGCAGTTTTAGCTTTGTTTTGTTGTTTTTTCTATTTTACCAGTAATTTCCTGCACTTCTATATCATTTTTTTCCATTTTCCTGCTCATATATTCAGTTTTGTTTTTTTTATTTTCTGCTGCACATAGCTACAATTTTTCTGTTTAGTTTTTCTTTCCTCTTTTGCCCTATTGCCCCTAGTTTCTCATTGTGTAGAATATTGAGGACAATGTTCATCTTAGGTTTGGGGGTATGGCAGGTGTGCCAATGAAATGAGTTAATGCTAGTGCAACTATGTTGAAAAAGTTTTTGAAAATAAAGTGATTTCTCACCTGATTTTTGGAAAAAGAGGACATTAAAAAACTTTTTGAAACTGAAATATGTTGTAGTTTTAACATTTTTCATGAAGCAAATGTCAAGAATTTTCAAAAATTGATGTTTAGTGAACCTAAAATGAGAGAAAACTGTGAGGAAGGCCATACCCAGTGAGATTTGGGCCTGGAAAATTTTCTTTGAAGAGTGTTGTGGCAATTTCTCTGCTCTAAGGACTAATTGGATCTAGTTTCGATCACTAGAAGTTAGGTAAATCCAAATTAAAATAACTTGATAGTATATATGACATTGAAGACATGAAGTAAGGCCATCCCTTGGACAGTTTGAGCTTAAAATGTCCCACCTTTGAACTGCTCTTGATACACATATTTTGAGCCTTAAAATTCCCAATTTTCTTTAGTAAAAACCTAAAAATTTGAACCCAAAACCTCAGTGACCTGATATAGCCTGACCCTCACTCTGAGATTTCAGAAGGTAGAGTTGGTTTGATGGTTGGTTGAGAAAGAAGAGAGAACATTTGGTGGTGTTGTGGCATTCCAACCCATAAAAAGAAAAAATACAAGAAAAACATATAAAAAGAAAAGGAAAAACATAAAATAAAAAGAAAAGGAATGAGAAAGAGAAGTCATGTCATTGAAAGACTGAAAAGAGGATTAGAAACTGGCCACTTCAAATCTAAAATTTCAAGAAGTAGATGGAACTGTGTTGAAATAAAGAAGGTGTTGTCCAGACCACCTCCTCACTTTTACTGAGTTCTCAATTTGAATCCTTTTTACCCCATTATTATTTTACAAATGTCACCCATAAGCCACATTACAACCCAATAAAAAAGACCTTATTGATCTGAAATGGATTGAGCTGCCATGTGGAGATGAGGATTTGTTTAATCTATAGTGAAAAGAGTTAGAAAATTTCAAAAGTAAGAGCAATGCCTATGCTCATGCTTGCAGTCCTATTTGAGGGTTGTAAATGTTCTTGAGCTGTGTGAGAAATGATGCACCCTTCTACTTTTGTTGTGAGTGAACAACCCTGGTAAGACTTGGGTCTGAAATCTGATTTGTTTGGGGCATTATCAAAACAAAATTCTTAAATTAAAGGTGAACTACGCATTAATTTTCAGGCACAATGCCTCGGCATGAACTGATTGATGATGAAGGAACTATAGCAGAATTTTAAGTTTAAAACTGATATTTTTCTACTGAAAATCCTCTAAAACTGAATGGACATGGTGTGGAATTTATTTTATTTCACTTAAACTCTATTTTAGCATGTTGCATGAGTATTAGCTGATTTTATTGAAGAAGTTTGGGGGTACCTTCACTAAAAACCCTCAGGAGACTCCAATCCTCTACTAGGGATCACCTAGAGGTTTAAAAGGCTTGATGCATGTGCCAAATGCACCCGTGTTCCCTACAAAAGTGGCATTTTATTTCATAGGTTAGTTGTTTTAAATTTCACTTTGCTCGAGGACAAGCAAAGGTTAGTTTTGGGGGTGTGTTGAGCACTGGAATATACCAATTTCTACACCCTAACCTGACCTATGATGAACCTTTGAGCATGTTAATAATGTCTTTTAAGTGTGTTTTTACAGATAACAACAAAATAAGAGCTTAATGCTACAATTCATACTTTTGAAGCCAAGAAGAAGGAATTTTGTATTTAGTAGTAGAGCTGATGGATTTATTGAAAAGGCACCATGGTGGTTCACACCATTAGGGCATTTTAGCATGCTTTGGGGGCCTTGAAGACCTACTGAGAGAGAGTGGTGAAGCCCAAAGGTTAACAAGGTGCTATGTAGTAATACAACATTTTGCGTTTGTAGCAAGGCAGCACCTTGGATGGAAGACAGCAACAAATCAGCACCTCAAGGCATTCTATGCGAACAGCTCCAGAGCAATTGAAGTGGCATATTACAGCTACAACATTAATGCACTCGAGTAATTTAAGTGTTGAAGATCAACTACTCGAGCTGATGATGAAAGCCCATGAGCAGCACAGCTGCAAACTTGAAGAATTCGAGCAGTTTAGATGGCTGGTGCAGCCACTCGAGGTGTTTAAATGCAGCTTAAAATGAACTACACAAGCTATTCTTTTTTGGAACTAAAGCACTTGAGTGGTTATGTAGCTAAACGCAACCCCACGAGGGAATTGTAGAGCTGTTATGCACTGAAAATAGACTCCACGAGGGGTTGTTTTGAACTCCACAAGCTGCTATGTGTTAAAATTGAACCTGTCGCAATCTATCAAATGGTTGTTTGAATGTATCGCAACCTATCGAATGGTTGTTTGAACCTGTCGCAACCTATAAATGGATGTTTGAACCTATCGCAACCTATCGAATGGTTGTTTGAACCTGTCGAGAACCTGTCGAGAGGTTCTAATGCTGAAAATGAACCTGTCGAGCATCCTATCGAATGATTGAATGAACATGTCGAGCTCCTATTAGAACCTGTCGAGAACCTGTTGAATGCATACTTGAAGCCCATTCAACCTATCGAACAGTTGCCTGAACCTGTCGAGATTGAAGTTCTGAAGCTCCAACCTATCAAAGCACGGGTTCCAGCCATCTATTTCACACTTTAGGGACATTTTGGAGATTCCAATGCTTCTAGGGCACACATCCCAATGTCCCACACATCTTAGGGATTTATCTCGGGTTCCATTAGTTAATATTAGTGGCTAGCAAGGGAATTTTTTAGAGCTACAAGAACACATCAGCTGGGCACAAAACTCTGCACATGGGACAACAGTCCACATGCAATTTTCCTTGGTCGAAATGAAGACACCTCAGCTGTGCATCATCTACTCTCTAATTGGCTGCAACTCAAGGCTCATGGATTGATGCATATGTATAAATACCCATCTATTCTGCTGTAATTTCGCAGCAAGGAAAGTAGGAACAAAGGAATAGCCTGAGTTCTCCTTAGCTCATTTAGGTTTAGTTTTAGGTTTTATTTTCCCCTTTTCTCTTCCCGCTTCTCTCTCTAATCCAACCTATTGGATTAAATCTGAATAGCGGTCTAGATCTAGTTTCTCATTGCAAATAAGTCTGTAAATTCATTGTTCAGAGCTTCGGATCATGCACAGACTGTAGACTTGAGGTAGTTCATTGTAAGTTTTATTTGGTCAATGAAATGCTATTTTAAAGTCCCATTAGATCTATAATTTTTCAATTCAATTGCTTTAGATTTTTCAGATCTGATGCACCTATGGTTCCCTAAGCTTGTAGCCTTGCAACCATAGTGCTTGCAGTAATTTTCATGTTCTAATCTTCATCCTCATTGCTGGAATGAATCTCTAGGATGATTTGGGACCATTCGAGTGGACAGATCATACCCTTAGGACCAATCCAGAAGTAAAGATGAACTTGGATCCTTCTTCTTTGCACTTGTGCTTGTAGCCAAGTAAAAGATTGTAGCAGTTCTAACTCTTGCTCTAATTTTCAGATCTGTTTTCAGTGAAGATATCTGGAATTATGAAGAGATTGTAGCCTTGTGAGCTAGGGCATTGCAGCTGTTTGTAGCAATGCCCAGCTGAGTTTAAATCCCCAAATAATCTTTGATTTTTAGTGGTTCGCACATGATCTACAGAGATTATTTGATCCTATGGTTGTAAGTTCTTGTTGCCTTACAAGCATAGTGGCTGTAATGTTTTTTACGTTTCAATTTGAACCTTGGGATTGAATGAAGTCTATAGGATGATCTGTGACCATTTAAGTGGATAGCCCATACCCTCAAGATCAGTTTAAGCCTTTGGTTTGATTTGAATTCTCCTACCTTGCACTTGATCTTATAGCCAAGTGAAGGACAACTGTAAATTCATGTCTTGATCTAATTTGTAATGAGAACCAGTCCCTAGCTGCCTATTTCTCACCATTTTTACATTTTATTTCACCATCCATCTTCAATCTTATAGTTTAGTTTTATATTTCAGTTTTATAAATTAGATCTAGTGACACCCGAAGAACTCTCTTTCTTCTTAGATTTAGGCTAGAATGGCTAGATCTGTAGCAGATCTGGAGGTCTACTATACACCTCTTAGGTTTTAGATCACTACTCCCTGTGGGATAAACTCTTACTTATTAAAACTTGCTACAAAGCACCCTGTATCATACAGGTCTAGGATATTTTAGATGTGCTTAATCCATCCTCTATTTTACTTTGATTTTATTTTATTTCTTTTAATTCATAATAATCAGCACCTAAAATTCCCCAACACTCCTCTGCTGCTATGCACATGCTTCTGTTGCAGCTTCCTCCATTCTCACCTATTCTTTTAATATCTGCTGGACTTTCTGGTTTCAGTATGATATGCACATTAGTCACCATGGTGTGTACCACTATGGTGGTCCATCATTTTCTGGTTTAGCTATCACCTTCTGCATAAAATCTCTCTTCTTAGCACCAACAGCATAGACTTTGTGTTAAGCTGCACACTGTGCAATCGTGGGAATCGGGATGATCCCGTCGTGACAAAGCGGTCTGTAATAAAAAATATAGAGTCGCCACCCAGAGCTTTCGGTGTCCCAGGAAACCTAGTTCATTTTAATGAGCACCGAAGTGCTAAAAATATGACTCTGAATCCGGTCCACACCAAAGGCTCTTAGGTAGGGGCTTCGGTTATCGATCGGGAAGGTGTTAGGCACCCGATCAACCCGCTTAGCACGGTCTCTACTAATGGCAAAAAATAAAATAAAGTAAAAGAAAAGAAAATAGCTTCCTCTTGCCCAAAAGGGCTTAGAATCCTATTTGTGCCCCTCCGTTCCTACCGAAAAGTCGGCAGCGTAACGGTACAAATGGGAGGATGGAGGGAGCTAGAAAGAGATAGGAGAAGAAAGGGGAGTGTAGGTGTCCTCGGGCCCTTGTAGCACCATAGAGGAGCCTTGCTTGTCTTGCTTTTGATGAACTTTTGGAGGCTTGAATGGAGGAAAAAGGGGTTCAAACCACTAAGGCCTACTAGCTAAGAGATGGAGAAGAGAGGCTAGGGTATCACACACACCTAGGCTTAGGGTTTTGGGTGTAAGAGCAAGCTTGGGAAGGGTTTTTGAATTCTGGAGTTTAGGTGAAAATAGTGCACCAAAGGGAGGAAGACCTTCTCACTTGGAGCTCTTTCTCTCTTAAGAAAAATTCTCAACCCTTAAACCAAGGGGAGGGGGGCTCTATTTATAGAAAATGAGTGGATTAGGAGACAACTTAAGAGCTAAATGGATTTAGCAATTAGGTAATCTAACATCTAAGGATTCCTAGGGTTTTTGGAGCGTTGAAATGTGTGAGAAGGTCCTCCAATGGTGGATGATGGGGTGAGGCCTTAAGGCAGTTAAAGGGGTGCAAATAGGCTTCAAAAGGGTGCAATAGAACTAGCAAAACACACCCCAAAGGTCAAGGTGGTCAACAAGTCAAACCTCAAACACAAAATTTGGGGAAAAATCCAACAATAACTGTTCATATGCTTGGCACAACTATTAGTTGCACCAGGAAAATGTACAGGAAAACAGTAATGTACAATGCCTGGAAGTCAGCTCGCGAGGATGGGGCCCACTTTTGAATCTGGCTCAACTATTAGTTGTGCCAAGCTTAAAATAAGGGAAAATTGGCCTGGCACAACTATTAATTGCACCATGCAAAGTTTAATACTGGCACAACTATTAGTTGCGCCAAGTCCCTAAGGGGCCCACATGACTTTACATTCATGCCTTTTGGGCTCGGTTTGCCATATCTTTTGACGTATACCTCCGATTGGAGCGATTCTTAGACCGTTGGAAAGCTGGAGAAGTCCTCTTTCTAATGGTAAATAATTTAATATTAGTAATAGACCTCAGCTAGTGCTGGTACACCGCTCTTCATCCATTGCCCAGGAAGGTTAGGTTTAGGGTTCGGAATGGGTTCCAAGGGTCAGGGTTGGTTTCTAAAGGTTCGAGGTAGGTTCCTAAGGGATCTAGGGTGATTCTTAAGGGTTTGGGGTGATTTCTAAGGGTTCCATATATGCCATCAAAATCTCAGAATTACACCTCTCTCGAAAGGTATTTCGATCAGGCCTTGGGCCAAATTTGGTTGTCTACAGATGCCCCTCTTTGGTATTCGATCACTAGTGATCGTATGCCAAAGAAAAGAGACATCTGAAGAGGCGCAAGGCATTACTGATGAGTTCACTGTATTCAAAAGGAACTTCAAACATCGGGTGAGTAACACGATGAGAAAATGAAAGCCCTGGGGTGTCAGGCTAATCATTCGTTTCTCAAGGTAATCGGTTCCCAAGCGCTCAGCGACATTACTGGGCATAACCGAGGTGGAATGAGTTACGAAAGCCTAATAGCTAGGAGAAACGTTTGCTTCTCGAGTTGTGAAAGCTCATTAGTCGGGAAAAATGTTCGCTTCTCGAGATGATTTGAAGGTGATTGATGTTCGAGATTTATTCTGAATACAGCAGTTTCATAAGTAAGGGGGCTGATCGACCCACATTCAACGAAGTAAACATACGCAAGGCTCCACTATTTGCATCTAATCCTATGACGCATTTGATGACCTCATTAGATCCCAAAGTTTATTTAGCATGTCCACCCGAGCGAACTGAATAGATGTCACAACGCATTTTCAGAGTACAGGCCATTTTTTTGAAAGCATGCCTCAGCTCAACATGACCTAGAGTATCCAATTTTGACTTCCTTGAACAGATCCAGCCAAATATTGGGCACCTCCTAAAAGGGGGTGTTGCGACATCTCAGTGTGCTTGTTTTATTTATTGGTGGTAAAAACAATATAAAATTAAAGAAAGAGTAAAATAGGGGATGGAATCAGCACAACTGAGAAATCCTAGACCTGTAAGATACAGGGTCCATTTGTAGCAAGTTTTCATAAGTAAGAGTTTATCCCACAGGGAAAGGTGATCTACAGCTCCAAAGGAGCCATCTTTAGTAGTCCCTACAGATCTGACTACAGAACTGGCAGTCCTAAAAGGAGGGGAGTTTAAGGTCACTTATTCTAAGTATTCTAAGATAGCCTAATGAGTTAACTACAGAAAGGGTTGAGAAGATCGATGGATTGTGAAAAATAAATATAAAAGGTTGAGAAGTAGGTTATTAAGTCTAGATCCGAGGAGTTTTGTAACTCAGATTCAGATCTGATGTTATGGAAATCCTATCCAATGACTACATTATCACCAAAGAGGAGGAAAAATTCAACTCATCCCTATGCCATGATCCAATCCCTTAAGGTTATAACATGTCCACTTAAATAGTCACAGACTATCCCATAGGGGAACCATAGTCCCGAGATGGGTCAAAACAAATTAATCATTGTAGGCACTACTTCATCCAGGCTATAAGCTCAGGGAATCCATAGGGAACCTCAACCTCTAAAGCCCTATGTGTTGGGCTAAGGCTGTATAGGACCATGATAGCCCAGACACATAGAACCAACAAGAGATTGAGTACCACCTTAGATCTAGTTGTCCATTGCTTGAGTGGGGCTGTAATGGTCTAGTCAGAAGCCTACAATCTCCATAATCAGATCAGATCTAACATCTGATGGTGGGTCTATACAAATATATGGGGAGTCTGCCTCTGCACAATCTCCAACCAGGCTTATTAGCTCAGGCTCAGGGAAGAAGGATCCATCTTGGATCGGCGGATTGGATTCACCCTAAGGCTATAGCCTGTCCACTTAAATGGTCATAGACTATCCCAGAGGCGATCCTCCTCACGGAGCCCAAGACAAAACAAGTTAATTGCTGCTACCACCATGGTCACAAGGCTACCAGCTCAGGCTCTCATGAGAATTTCAGATCTAGTGGGTCCTGTGGTGGGGCTAAGGCTGTATAGGACCGTGATAGCCCAGATACACAGGTCACTTGGATCTGAGTGGATCCTTAGAATCAGTCCTCCATTGCTTTGAAACACAGCCAAAGCAATGGCAGATCACAAGGCAGCAGCCTTGCAAAGAACAACTCACAAATACACAAATCCCATAAGAGTACAAATCCTATTACAAAAACTCCATTAATCTAACCTCAATATACATACAAAAGCATGGCCATCAAGTGTTGAGCCATGGAGAGAAGAAAAAGAAGAAAAAGAAAACTACTTACAGTTACAGGAAGAACAAGAACGGAAAAGAAAAATTACAAAATCGGAGATAGGAGTTCCTCTTCGAAATTCTAACTCCCAGGCTCCCTCTTCTTTCTTTCCTTTCTTTTCTCCCTCTTAAACCTAAACCAGTCTGAGGTTTATATAGCAGTGGTGTGGCGGCGCATTAGGGTTAGGAAACCCTAATTTTAACGATGCCACATGACCGAATAATGATCCTTGGATGCCTCGAGGTGCGTCCATAGAGATTTGAGCGTGGGAGTGCGTGCCCTAATCCTTGGAAATCCCCAAAAGGTCCTCTATAGAATGATGGAAGTTGGAGTTCAGAGCTTCGCCAGGTTGCAGTCGATTCCCAGACTTGTCGCGTGGTAGCTCTAGTCTTTGCATGGTTGAGTTTAACATTAAAGCTTCAGACGTCGCGTGGTTGCAGCATCTTGATGCTTTGAGAAGTCGCGAGGTAGACAGTTAAGCTCTCGCTGGGTTGGGCTTCGCGCAGTTGGATTGATAATTGTGAATAGCACGGGAACTGCACGAGCTTTCCACTTCATTTCGTGAGGCTAATTCTGGCTTTCGCGAGACTGCTTTCTTTCTTAACTGCGAAGCTGCGGCAGAGTTCTTTTGATATTTGCATCCATGACTCTTGTCAGCGACTATGCAAGGCAAGATTAAAGCTCTCTCTCTCGGCTATTACATGCGAACCCTTGCGAGGGTGAGAGGGGTCTTCTTGAACTGGGCGAGAGCTACGTGACCTTTAACTTCTAAACTTCGTGAGCGCTGCACGACTCAAGGCTTCTAAAGCTCTTCTGTCACTCTACTGCGTGAGAACTTGTTTGTGATGTCTTGGGACTTCGTGAGGACTGCGCGAAGTGTATTTTTCTAAATCCTCTGAAGCTTTAGCAGCTGTGCGAGGCTCTTCTATGGTTTGGATTCATGGTTCATTCTTCTGAGGGACTTTTGGTGCCAAAACAGGCTCCTTAGCAGGATTCATGGCCTTATTGCCCTGCTGTTTATTACCTACAGAAAATAGTTAACAAGCATTTATTAGATGGCTAAGAGTCTAATCAAAGGCTAAGTTAAGGGGTGAAAAGTGGTACTTTTCAGGTCTTAACACAACCCCAAGCCTAATCTTTGCTAGTCCCTTAGCAAAGCTACACTAAATCAACTATAGAATTTAAATGCCACTTTCGTAGGGAGCATGAATACATTTAGCACATGTACCAAGCCTTTTAAACCCCTAGGTGATCCCTAGTGGAGGAGTGAAGTCTCCTGAGGGTTTTCAGTGAAGACACCCACAAACTTCTCAATGAAGCAGTTAACAAAAGTCCAATTTATCAGATGAGCAGTCAAGGAACAAAGTTAGTTCACCTTTAAATCATTAAAAATATAAGAAATTCAAACACATTGGCTGCACAGAAATTTAAACAATATAAGCTTCTCATGAAAGCATATCATTTCTAATCAGTTTACACCAAAGACACTACACATGTGTGTCAACATTGAGCTCATTACTGGATCAAAAATTAGGTTCTAGATCATGCTTAATGCATTCAATATCAGACCCAAAACTCTCCAGGGCATACTCTCATAAAGAACTGTTGAGGGTTTCATTTTCTCTCAAGCTCAAGAGCAGTTACATACCCTAAATGGGTCTGTAAGCATGAGCATAGGCATAGCTCTGAAGTTCTGGCATCATTGACAGATCCTCACCATAGATTGAACAACTCTCTATCTCCACATGACAGCTCACTCAACTTTGGATCACAAGCTTTAACTGGGCTGCAATGTGGCTTATGGAGTGGGGTTAAAAAGAATGGAAGGTTGAAAAGGGGTTCAAATTTGAGAAATCAGTAGGTGAAGGAGGTGATTCATGACTTCACCTTCTTTGATTCAGCTCCTTTCATCTTCTTTGAGGTTTTCAGATTTGAAGTGATCAGTTTCTCTTCTTGATTTCGATTTTTCCAATGAAAGTTCCCTCTTAACTCCTCTCTTACTCCTTTTCATTATTATTTTTATTTCTTTTTTATGCATTTTTCTTCTTTTTATTTTGTTTTTGCTTCTCTGAAATGCAACCATTTTCTCAGTTACCATACTGCTAGACTTTGAGGTACTTCTTCTTTCTTCACCTAATGTTGACCATAGCTAGTCCATCTTCAACTCTTGTTCATTTACCTTCTGAATTCTCAGAGTGAGGGTAAGGTTAAATCAGATACATAGGTTCAGGTGTAAGTACTCAGGTGTATTTTTGAAAAAATTTAGGATTTAAGGCTCAAAGGGGGTATGGACAAGGGAAGTTGCTTAAGGTTGGTCTATTTAGGCTCAAACTATCCAAGAGAGGGTCTTGATCCTTTCCTAAGTCTCTTGAGTGCTGTCAGTTGTTTCAACTTGGAGTTGCCTAACTTCTAGTGGGTACAGTGACTCAGCCAGTCCTTAGAGCTAGAAAAAATTGCCTTAGTCACTCCTCAAAGAAAAAAATTTTGTATAGTAGGCCCAAATCTCACTGGTTGTGGTCTTCCTTTGAATTCTTAAGTATGTCCTTACCTTTTTCTCTCTCTAGTGATTCACTAAGTGTTGATACAAGTGAGTGTCCTTGGTGATCTCATCATGGAGATGTGAAATTTTAAAAGTTTATACTGTCTAAAGTCTAGAAAAATTTTAAATTTCATTATTTTTCTGATTCTCCAGTGAACATGGTTCCATTTCTATATTACTCATAAGATTCTGCTGCACTTAGGTTAACTATTCCATTGGCAGGATCTGCTTGCCACACCCCCAAACCTATGAGGAGTAGTGTCCTCACTGGATCAAAGGTGGGTGTGCAGCAGATTTATTAAGGGCATAATAAAAGGAAATAGCAAGAAAGAAAACAACCAAGAACAGAGAACTGTACAGAATGACAGAAAAATAAAATTTCATTAAGACAAAAAAAAAAAGAAAATTACAAAAAGAAGGAAGCAAGGAGAGGGATCAAGGATGGGGGGGCTGAGAAGGTGGTGGAAGGGGTTGAGTGGAGGGGGCAGGGGATGGGGATGGTTCTATATTTTGCTTTTTCTTCTGTGGCTGGAGCTTTTCCTCCTCCTTAGCCAGGATCTGTTGAACCTCCTCGTATTCATCCCAGAGGGGTTGTAGTGGGTCCGGCTCTTTAGGTGGGGGCGGTTCCAACCACATCGGGTAAAACTTGTTAGGCAGCGCATTAGGTTTATCATCTGCCATTGTTAGAACTAGGGAAGGACCGCTAGGGTGAGAGGAGAAAGGATGAGATGAATATGAAAGGGGCTCCCTGTGTATTTAAAGACGAGGATGGTGGAAGATGAAATGGTGGAATAACATCCAAGTCGCCGCAATTAATTGAGAGTGAGTTGGGAAGTGACAAGTCCCAGCAATCAGCGTGGGAAATGACAAATGCATTTGACTCACGCAGCTGGGCAAGGGGGTCACGAGATAGGAACGAAATCTCACGATGATGAATGTTGTGGCTTGTAGTGCGCGAGAGTTTCCCAAATCTCAAATTGGAATGCGCAAGGCTTAGTACCAAACAGGGAGCAATTCATGCTGTTCAGCATTCAATTCATAAATCAGCAAATCGCAGAAGAAGAAGTAATCATACCAACCCCACCAAAACTCTATCAGACCCCACAGACTCAGACCCCATCGAGACACTACAATTTCCTAAAAACTATTGAAGAAACTAAAGTAGTATAGTACAACATGGACACAATTGTGGGTCATGTAGATGAAGGGGTCCCTTAAAAATGAATAGTGTTTATAGGATTGGTAGGTTTTTTGAGACAAGGCATAAGCCTCTGACCATTCACTTTCAAGGACCGCCCATATTTGGGATCCTTGACTTCCACAGCACCAGATGGGAAAACATTTATAACAATATAGGGACCTTCACATCGGGATTTTTGTTTGCCAGGGAAGAATTTTAGTCTGAAGTTAAATAACGAAACCTTGCCACCAGGGATGAAGCTCTTTCTCAGTAAGCCCTTATCAAAGAAAGCTTTAATCATTCCTTGTAGATCTTGGCATTGGCGTAAGCATCCATCCTCAGCTCGTCCAATTCAGACAGCTGTAGGGACCTGTGATGACCAGCAGAAGTTAGGTTCATATTTAAGTTTTTAATGGCCCAATAGGCCTTGTGTTCTAATTCTACTGGGAGATGGCAAGCCTTGCCATAGACCAGTCTGAATGGGGACATTCCAATGGGAGTCTTATAGGCATTCCGATAAGCCCACAATGCATCATTGAGCTTATCTGCCCAATCTCTCCTATCAGTCCTCACTGTTTTCTCAAGGATGTGCTTGATCTCCCTATTGGAAATTTCAACTTGCCCACTTGTCTGTGGGTGGTAGGGAGTAGCAATCCTATGGGTCACAGAATATTTCTTGAGCAAGCTCTCGAAATTCCTGTTGCAAAAATGGCTACCCCCATCACTGATAATAGCTCTAGGGGTTCCAAATCTTGAAAAAATGTTCTGCTTTACAAATTTGAGAAACACCTGGTTATCATTAGTTCTTGTGGCAATGGGTTCTACCCATTTGGAAACATAGTCCACTGCCACTAAGATGAAATGGTAACCATTAGAAGGAGGAAAAGGGCCCATGAAGTCTATACCCCATACAGCAAACAATTCTACGACAAGGATGGGCTATAAAGGCATGGAATTTATTTTGGACAGCCCGCCTAATTTTTGACATCTCTCACATGCCTTGCAGTGTGTATATGCATCTTTGAATAAAGAAGGCCAATAAAACCCACACTGCAGGACCTTGTTAGCTATTTTTCTTCCACTAAAGTGGCCTCCACAGGCATTTTCATGGCACATGGCCAGAATACTGGGGACATCACTTTCGGGAACACATCTTCGGATGATTTGGTCTGCACAGTACTTGTATAGGCAAGGTTCCTCCCAGAAAAAATATTTGACCTGTGAGAAAAATATGTTTTTGTCCATTTTGGTCTAGTGGATAGGAATCTTTCCTATAACAAGATAGTTCACAATGTGTGCAAACCAGGGGACCAAGGATTGGATGGAAAATAATTGCTCATCCGAGAAGGCATCATTTGGAGGACCATCAAGACATTTCTCCAACACAATTCTGGACAAGTGGTTAGCCACCACATTCTCCACACCCTTTTTGTCCTTGATTTCGATGTCAAACTCCTGCAGCAGGAGTATCCATCTAATCAACCTGGGCTTAGCATTTTTTTGGACAGTAGATACTTTAATGCTGAGTGGTCAGTGAAGATTATAATTTTAGATCCCAGTAGGTAGGATCTAAACTTGTCGACAGCATACACCACTGCCAGAAGCTCTATCTCAGTTGTGGTGTAATTCAGCTGAGCTTCAGCAAGTGACTTGCTGACATAAGCAATGACCACAGGCAGCTTATCCTTTCTTTGGCCCAAGACAGCACCTATTGCCAAATCTAATGCATCACACATTAATTCAAATGGCAGGGTATAGTCTGGTGTCTGGAGTACTGGGGCAGAGGTAAGGCAGATTTTCAATGTCTCAAAAGCCTTTAGACATTAAGTCGAGAAATCAAAAGGCACATCCTGGCAGAGCAGGTGGCACAATAGCTTAGCAATTTTGCTGAAGTCCTTAATAAACCTCCTGTAGAATCCTGCATGCCCAAGGAAAGAAGACTTCAATGTGGTCATGTCTTTTGGTATCACAGCTGGGCTTTCTTCCTCCATATCCCAGACTTTAACTAAATTTCTGACAATGTTGCTCCACTCTAGCAGAGTGGGCAATTCTTCATCCAAAATTTCATCTAATACATCCACTGCAAAGCTCTCCTCATTGTCCTTGTGAGGGTACTGTGCACTGTTGTACACATTCAGCTCAACTTTCATATGTCCGAAAGTTACCTCCATAACTCCAGACTTGCACTGAGTGCATGCATTGGTAGTGGCCAAGAATGGCCTGCCCAAGATAACAAGTATGGGGTTTGTACTTTTGCTGCAGCCCATGTCCAAAACTAGGAAGTCAACAGGGTAGAAGAATTTATCTACCATACCAGGACATCCTCAATCATTCCCATAGGCCTCCTCTCAGATCTATCAGCCATCATTAGCATAATGGGGGTAGGTTTTAGCTCCCCATAACCTAGCTGCAGATATACACTGTATGGCAGCAGGTCAACACTGGCTCCCAGGTCTAAAAGGGCCTTCCCAATTGTATGGTCTCCAATTATGCAGGGAATAGTGGGGATTCCTGGATCTTGCAACTTCTCAGGCATTGATATGTTAAATACAGAATTCACTGTATCAGTTGGAAAGACTTTTTTGGACACATGGCCTCGAGCTTTTCTCTTTTGGGTACAGAGGTCTTTCAGGAATTTTGCATAGGCTGGGACCTGTTTAATTGCCTCAAGTAGGGGCAAATTGATTTTCACCTGCCTGAAGGTCTCCATCATTTCCTCCATCTAGGCATTCCCTTTATCAAAAGTGACCGGACTACCCAAAGCTTGAGGAAATGGCAGCTGAGCTTCTGCTGGTTCCTCAGCTGCTAGCCCATGACTAAACTTCTGTTTCTTTCTTTTTTCATGTTTTTCTCCCTGTTGAGGCTCAACTACAGCCTCTTTATTTTTCTCCTGCTGCTAGGTAGCAGGTAATTCTTGGCTCTGTGTTCCAACAACATCTCTATCACACTCATTCGAATAATTTGTGGAAATGACCTCTGCTGGTCTGTTACCCACCCGATTGTCTATCAGTCTGCCAGACCTTAGGGTAGTGACAGCATTGGTTCCCTCAAAACTTGAGGAAGCTTCTTCAATTAAAAACTGACCCTTGGGGTTGGCATTCGGCTGGCAGGGAAACCTCTCCTCATCTCCCCTAGCCAAGGCATTTGAAATTTTTCTTATCTGTTCTTCTATGGCATGGATGCTCTGACTGTGAGAGCTCACGGTCTGAGCCAAGGACCCCAGGTTTTACAATGAAGTCAAGACCTGGTCCTCGAAGGAAGCATTTCTTGGCTGAGGTTGGGGTAAGATCAACTGATTTTGTTGCTGATGGGGCTGCTGTTGGTGCTGGAAATTGGACCTAGGGGCATATCCTTGATTGAACTGCTGTTGTGGCCTTTGAGGTACGGCCAACATCTGCTGGGGCTGCATATAGTTGTCCTGCCTCCACCTCAAATTTGGGTGGCTCTCCATTGGTAACCAGCATTTTAGTGCTGGTATCCATATGGCTGTCTGTTGTAGCCACCAGATTGTTGCTGGCCATAAGATTGCGCAGCAGCAGCATGTTCCAAAACTAATTTAGGATACTGCCCTCCAGATGGACATTCCTCTACTGTGTGCTGTGGGAACTGGCATATCAGACATGCCTCCACCACTTGAGGAGCCCTTCTGGGTTGCATCACAGTCAGTAATTTGTCAAACCTCCCTGAGAGGTTAGCCATCTGCAGCTGCAGGTCATTATTCCCAGACACCTCATAAACTTTTCCTCTTGACATAGCAGCAGGCCCCACTTTTGACATAGACTCCTGACTAGCTCTTCCCAGGGATGGTTTTTGAAAAGCATTTTCACTAATTACCTCAAACAATTCCCATGCCTCATCAACGGTCTTGTGCATGTAGGTTCAACCACAAGAGGCAACAACCATATCTCTATTTTTCTCATCAATCCCATTGTTGAAGCTTTGTACAAGCTGCTAGTCTGGGATCTTGTGGTGGGGGCATTGTTTGAGCATTTCCTTAAACCTATCCTAGGCTTGATTAAAGTCCTCAGTTGGGGATTGGGCAAAAGCAAGAATCTCCTTCCTCAACTGGCTAGTTTTGGTCTCAAGGAAGAACTTTATCAGGAAACTTGGTCTGTAGGTCTTTCCAAAATGCAATGCTATTGTTGGGAAGAGTAGCCAACCAGGTACTAGCCCTATCCTTCAGAGAGAAGGGAAAGATCCTGAGCCTAGTAGCCTCAGGTCCCAAACAAGCGATATTGAAAGTGGTGCATAAGGCCAAAAATTGGTCAATATGCTTATAAGGGTCCTCCTTGCTGAGCCCATGGAAAGAGGGCGGCATCTGGATGATTGAAGTTTTAATCTCATAATTCCCTTGAACATCAGGGAATTGAATGCTGAATGGAGAGTTATAGTCATCCGGAGCATTCAACTCCTTGAGAGTTCGGGGTTGTTCTTCACCCATGAATACTATCTCAGATTCAGTTGGGGGCTCTACTGTGGTGTGCCTGTTCCTTCCTAGTCTTCTACCCCTTTCTAGCTTAGGGTTGAACAGCTCTAAAGTAGGACTAAGAGATCTCCTACCTAGCATGCAAACACACCACTAGCAGGGACAACTCCTTGCATGCACATTGCACTTGATTCAAAGAATTTTTTAACGAATTTACAGCTAATTTAAGAAGACATACATTTACAACTATATGAAACAAGTGCTATGTAATTTTCAAAGAAACTAGACTGAGTGTCAAAGGTTAGAGAATTACAAACAGAGGTAGCTAATCTCCAAATGTAGTCCAATGTCCTTCTCTGCTGTTGTCTAGATCTGTAAGAAAGATTCAAAATTATATCAGCAGTATCAATTATTCACATTTACAAAGAATACTAAAAATACAAAAACTAAGGGTCTACTAATAGATCATCTTTCCCCGGCAACGGCGCCAAAAACTTGTTGCGACATCTCAGTGTGCTTGTTTTATTTGTTGGTGGTAAAAACAATTTAAAATTAAAGAAAGAGTAAAATAGGGGATGGAATCAGCATAACGGAGAAATCCTAGACCTGCAAGATACAGGGTCCATTTGTAGCAAGTTTTGATGAGTAAGAGTTTGTCCTAAAGGGAAAGGTGATCTACAGCTCCAGAGGAGCCATCTCTAGTAGTCCCTCTAGATCTGACTACAAATCTGGCAGTCCTAAAAGGAGGGGAGTTTAAGGTCACTTATTCTAAGTATTCTAAGATAGCCTAATGAGTTAACTACAGAAAGGGTTGAGAAGATGGATGGATTGTTGAAAATAAATATAAAAGGGTGAGAAGTAGGTTATTGAGTCTAGATCAGAGGAGTTTTATAACTCAGATTCAGATCTGATGTTATGGAAATCCTGTCCAATGACTACATTATCACCAAAGAGGAGGAAGAATTCAACTTATCCCTGTGCCACGATCCAATCCATTAAGGTTATAACCTGTCCACTTAAATGGTCACAGACTATCCCATAGGGGAACCACAGTCCAAAGATGGGTCAAAACAAATTAATCATTGTAGGCACTACTTCATCTAGGCTACAAGCTCAGGGAATCCATAGGGAACCTCAACCTCTAAAGCCCTATGTGTGGGGCTAAGGCTGTATAGGACCATGATAGCCCAGACACATAGAACCAGCAAGAGATTGAGTACCACCTTAGATCTAGCTGTCCATTGCTTGAGTGGGGCTGCAATGGTCCAGTCACAAGCCTAAAATCTCCATAACCAGATCAGATCTAACATCTGATGGCGGGTCTATATAAATATATGGGGAGTCTGCCTCTGCACAATCTCCTACCAGGCTTAACAGCTCTGGCTCGGGGAAGAAGGATCCATCTTGGATCGGCGGATTGGATTCACCCTAAGGCTATAGTTTGTCCACTTAATTGGTTACAGACTATCCTAGAGGCTATCCTCCTCACGGAGCCCAAGACAAAACAATTAATTGCTGCTACCACCATGGTCACAAGGCCACCAGCTCAGGCTCCCATGAGAATTTTAGATCTAGTGGATCCTGTGGTGGGGATAAGGCTGTATAGGACCATGATAGCCCAGACACACAGGTCACTTGGATCTGAGTGCATCCTTAGAATCAGTCCTCCATTACTTTGAAATACAGCCAAAGCAATGGCAGATCACAAGGCAGCAGCCTTGCACAGAACAGCTCACAAATACACAAATCCCATAAGAGTACAAATCCTATTACAAAAACTCCATTAATCTAACCTCGATAGACATACAAAGGCATGGCCAGCAAGTGCTGAGCCATTGAGAGAAGATAAAGAAGAAAAAGAAAACTACTTACAGTTACAAGAAGAACAAGAACAGAAAAGAAAAATTACAAAATCTGAGATAGGAGTTCCTCTTCTAAATTCTAACTCCAAGTCTCCCTCTTCTTTCTGTCCTTTCTTTTCTCCCTCTTAAACCTAAACCAGGCTTAGGTTTATATAGTAGTGGTGTGGCAGCGCATTAGGGTTAGAAAACTCTAATTTTAACTATGCTACGTGGCCGAATAATGATCCTTGGATGCCTCGGGGCATGTGCACAGAGATTTGAGCGTAGGAGTGCGTGCCCTAATCCTTGGAAATCCCCTGAAAGTCATCTATAGAATGATGGAAGTTGGAGTTCAGAGCTTCTCTAGGTTGCAGTCGATTCCCAGACTTGTCGCGTGCTAGCTCTAGTCTTTGCGTGGTTGAGTTTAACACTTAAGCTTCAGACGTCGCATGGTTGCAGCTTCTTGATGCTTTGAGCAGTCACGAGGTAGACAGTTAAGCTCTCGCTGGGTTGGGCTTCGCACAGTTGGATTGATAATTGTGAATAGCGCGGGAACTGTGCGAGCTTTCCACTTCACTTCGCGAGGCTAATTCTGGATTTTGCGAGACTGCTTTCTTTCTGAACAGCACGAGAACTGCTCGACAGGTTCTCTTGATATTTGCATCCCGCTGCTACTACGCGACAGCTGCGCGAGGCAGGATTCTGAAGCTCTCTCTCCTCAGCTATTCTTAGTGAACCGTGCGAGGGTGAGAGGGGTCTTCTTGAACTGTGCGGGAGCTGCGCGACCTTTAACTTCTAAACTTTGCGAGAGTTGCACAACTCAAGGCTTCTGAAGCTCTTTTGGCACTCTACTGCACGAGAACTTGTTTGTGAAGTCTTGGGACTTCGTGAGGACTGCGCGAAGTGTGTTTTTCTGAATCCTCTTAAGCTTTGTCAGCTGCGGGAGGTTGTTCTATGGTCTGGATTCATGGTTCATTCTTCTGAGGGACTTCTGGTGCCAAAATAAGCTCCTTAGCAGGATTCATGGCTTTATTGCCCTGTTGTTTATTACCTATAAAAAACACTTAGCAAGCATTTATTAGATGGCTAAGGGTCTAATCAAAGGCTAAGTTAAGGGGTGAAAAGTGGTACTTTTCAGGTCTTAACAGGGGGCATCCAATCTTGACCTCTGTTGACAATGATCATAATCATCAATTAACTATGCATAATCATGCACCCATCGAGGGTAATAAGCAACAACAAAGGCGATGGAGGCCCCGACCCGGACCCGCCCGAGTATAATTTGCGGGGACAAATGACCATCATACGAATACCCAGATGCATGGCATACACTTTATAGGGATACCGCTGCCCACACAAGTTTTAAGCCTGCAGAAAATAAAGGGAAATGAACCCTTCTAAATGCATGGTTGCACATAGTTTGATTGATATGTAATCTCATTCCTAATAGGTTGGTTTCAACCAACAATTGACCTTTTCCAACTGAGAATCTGATGCTTAAGACACTTAAGTTCACATGAATCAAAAATAGAGCGCTCATCGTAAAGATTTAGCAGTGGAATCGACTCAATAAAAACATTGACTATTTGACTGGGACCGATACTATCGCTCCTATTTTGAAATAGGATCCATGGATCCAAGGTGAACCTTAGACCTAAGACATTAATTTTGTACAACTGCGTTGCCGGTAAAATATTGACATTTTATCGCATCGAAAATATGCGAGTGCGTAGCTATGCGTAGCATGAAAACATAGATTTCTTTCTCTTTTCAAAATGATTTTCATCATTTTTTTTGTTAGACCTGACGTCGGTGGTGAGATACTTTATCTGATTTGTCCATCGCTGAGAAGTTGCCCACTTCGAGGCTTTGAACCGTGTGATGTTCCTGCACATTCTCGAGAAAACATCAGTCCCTTTCTTATACATATAAAGAAAATGCATCCTAAACAATAGAAGAAAAAGTAGATTTCTTCCTACACTTTTTCATTTTCAAGATATTTTTTGGATTTTTGTTTTTAGAGATTTTTTGTTATTTTTCTTCATTTTTGAGATTGAAATATGATGCTGGAAATATGTTCATGAAAATGAGTAGAAATATATACACATTTTTTGGTGTTTAAATTTTTCTTGATTTTTTGTTTTTGGCTCTTCTTCTTTTTTTTTTTTGTTTTTTTTTTTTATGCCTTGATAGTGAGACAGAGTAACGGGTCCCATTTTGAGCATAGTCGAACTCTTTCATGTAGTCGGACCTGAGTGGGTTTCTAAATTTTACCAAGGCCGAAACATTGATCTCTTTTGATTGAGTTAAACCTTTCTCCTTGCCTCGGGTCATACATTTGATGGTGCGGGCTTCACAAAGACAATTTTGGTCGGGACCTGATTCGAACTAGCATGAGCGGCCCAGTCGGACAAGTGGGTACAGGAAGAGTAATAAAAGGGTTCGTCAAACATCAATCTTCTCAATCAGTCCAAACCTTTCTTCTTTTTTTTATTTTTTATTTTTATTTATCTCCTTTTTTTACCCATGGCGCCCTTTTAGGGTTTTCACCACGTCCATGGGTTTAACTCTCTTACCCCAAGCGCCCTTTCGGGTTTTCACCTGGTCTGCACAAGCTCACTATTTTTACCCATAATGCCCTTCGGGTTTTCACTACGTCCATCTTGCATTGAGCTTGTATTTTTATTTTATTTTTTATTTTATTTATTTTTTTAAAGAGCCACGACATAGACGTCGATTCCGTCATAGCCGGCTGGATGGGGTTCTGGTGTCATCTCTCAACTCGGCCAGTGTTGACTTAACAGATACTATGACTGCTTGTGAACCTACAAAGAGGGCTTCCTTCAGGGTGTACCTTGGCCATGGGATAGGTTAGGATTTGAAGGTATGCTGGGCTAAAAGGGTTTCCTCGATACGGCTTCAGTTTTCTCAACGTACTTTCTTCCTTAGGGGTTTTACTATACATGCCCCGTGATTCTTCTAAATTTTTTTTATTCTTTCTGGTTCATTTCAGGCAATCTCTTTTTGAGATTTTGCTTTTTCGATTTTTTTTGGATTTTGATAGTAACTCTACTTTATCTTTTCTCTCTTTTTTTTTTGTATATGTACACACACATTTTTTGGGAAAGGAGTTATTGAAAGAAAGGCCCAGGCTCAAATGGGGTAGCGAAGGATATCATCATTTTTAGGGATGCTTTTGAGCTACTGTGCTTGGAATGATGGCCTCTTTCGGGTGGTTCTTAAGCAGTCATGTATCTGTTTCACCAATACTTACCTTATCGTAATAGACTAAGAGTAGAACCGTTGGACATATCGAGCATTGATGGGCTCAGGAAGATGATCTCCGTCCATGGTGGTGAGGCGGATGGCGTATCTTGACAGCACTTCTCGGATAACGTAAGGTCCTTCCCAGTTTGGCTTGAACTTTCCTCTCGGATCGACATGGAGGGATGGGAAGATTTTCTTCAACACAGTGTCTCCTACCTTTAGATCTCGATCGCGGACACGTTTATTGTAAGCATGTGCAATTCGCCCCCGATAAACTTGAGTGTGACATGTTAAGTGGTGAAAAATGCCATTTTGCACCCTTTAACCTGACCTTTCATGGACCTGCAAGCACACTAATAAGCCTCTATTGAGGGCATTTCGTAGATAGCAGGGAAATCTGGTAATAATGAAGAAAAGCACTCAAGAATGCCCAACAAGGAGCCATCTCACAGCACAGGACGAACTCATCAATAGCACACCAACGGGGTAGCACATCATTGAACCCTTGGAGCATGTGGCTGCAGCAAAATAGGGTTAAGGAAGTTAGAATATGTCGAAAATGTCCTATCGATTGGTCACCTGAAGAGTTTGATAGGAGCTGAAAGCATTGAAAGGAGGAATTCGTGCAGTTGAGAAGGTTTCGACAAGATTAGAAAGTAGAAAAAAGAAGAATTCGTGTAGAAGTGAAGAATTCAATAGGATCCAAGAACCTATTGAGAAGTTGAGAGAGAGAGAATTCAACCTATCGAAAGCTAGCTTGAGGGAAAGAGGAGACCTATCGAAAGGTTCCTTGAACCTATCGAATGGTCCACTGAACCTATCGAAATGAAGATGTTGAAATTGGACCTATCGAACGATGCTTAAGCCTTTCGATAGGAATGAGAGCCAACCTATCGGGATGACGGCACACAGAGCTGAACCTATCGAAAAGGACCCCTAGACCTATCGAACTACTCAGCCGACCTATCGAACTACTCAACCAACTTATCGAATACTCCAAATATTGGGCTGAGGACTCTAAAGAATCAAAGAGAGAACTCATCCTATCAATACCTATCGAAGAGACCAGGGAACCTATCGAAAGGAACTACAAGCTAACTTTTAACCTGTCAGAAGATTCTTTAACCTGTTGAAATCATGTGCTGAACTTCTTAGAAACCATGCTACGCACACACTGAGAGTTGGTGACCTATCGCACGCAAACCAATGCATTTTGGTGACAAGCACGACGTTCTAGAAGATGCCCTACTAACTGACCCCACGTGCTCTAACAGAACTCTGACAAACTTTGACAACCTTCTAGAAGGGATTTTTGGCAAGAAAAATAGAGGAGAAAGCTATATATTGAGACCCCCAATTACCAGCTGGGGGATCAAAATTTGGAGCAATTTTCCAGAGATCAGAGCTTGCAGCGAGATTCCATTTTCCCTCATTTAGCCCAACCATGGTTGGCTAAATCCATCGAGGGGTGAGTTAGATCTTTCATTGGGTAAGGTTAAGAGTGATTGCTGGGGTTAATTGTCGCATAGACTACAGATCTGAGAGCATTCCATTGTAAGAGTGACTTTATTTGTAATGTAAATATTGTTTTCAATGTTTTAATTAGATCTAAAGCTCTTTTGATTCCTCTTGGTGCTCGATCAGATTTGTGTAGTGGAGTTGCTTGATCAGCTCACCCACTTAACTGGTAGACCTCTTGGATATCATCTGAATTCCCTGGATCTGATATCCCTGTAATTTCCTGCATCTGTGACCTGGAAATTGCAGCACATGTAGTGGTTTTAATCATTCTAATTGAGGCCCTAGCTTTGTAGGAGATCTCTAGGATGTTCTGTGACCATTAAAGTGGACAGATCATAACCTTAAGGTAAATCTGAGCTCAGGCCTCAATTGGATTTATCCGCTGAAATCCATGGATTCAATAAAGCCTATAGGATGGTCTGTGACCATTAAAGTGGATAGATCATAGCCTTAAGGCCAGGTGGATCCTGTGATTTGAAGTGGAAGTTTTACCCTACAGTTGGGCTTGCAGACAATGCCTGTGGCCAGCTGAGGGACTTATGTGCTTTTGAACCCCTATAATATGCTTAGCTCAACCTAATTACAGTGAAGACAATCTCCAAGCTGTTCTTCTCCATTTTCTGAGTTTTTAAACCTTCCATCTGCAAGATATGAAGCTCCAGATTCGATCTAAAACAATCTGGATTTTATTTGTAGTTTAGTTTAAGTGACCACTCATTTCAAAACTCTCCCCTGTAATTTAACTATAGTAGAGATAGCTAGGGTGTCAGATCTCTTATAGATCTGGAGATTCATGCTATTTCTAAACTGCCTCCCTATGGACATTCCCTTACTCACCATTCTTTTAAAGCTTGCTACAAAGGACCCTGTATCTTGCAGGCCTAGGATCTTTTATATGTGCTGAATCCATCTCTATTTTCTCCTGATTTTTACATCTTAAATTCGCACACTAGAATTCCACAACAAGTTTTTGGCGCCGCTGCCGGGGAGGTAGATTAGAAATTGATAGATTGAAGTTTTTATCATAGATTTGTAGTTTTTGCTTGATTTTACTAACTGTATTTGTGACTTTTGCCTTTTTTCAGTATTTATTTTGTGTCTATTCCACCAGATCTTAGTACAGAGTGAGAGGAGACCTGCGTTGAAGGCTACTATATAGTTTGCATCCCTTCTCCCCTGTTTATTTTTAGATCTGTTGATTTTTAGATTAGTTAATCAATTATGTGTTCCTATTTGTTGTGTGAGGATTTGCTCACCTTTCAGTTGTGGGAGTTGTATGTTTGGTAGGAGAACTCTTCAACCTGAGATTATTCCACTAAATGCAAAGGTTGAAATACTTCTCAGAACCAAACCAACTACATCCACAGTTGTTGAATTCGAATCTGTTGAAATGGGTGAGCGGCAGTAGCCTTGAACTCTCAAGGAATTCAATGCACCAGGGGTCTACAATTCCCCCTTCTACATTAAGTTCCCTGTTGCTCAAGGAAATTATGAGATTAAATCGTCCATCATTCAAATGTTGCCCTCATTTTATGACCTGACCAAGGAGGATCCCTATAAGCATATAGATGAATTCCTAGGACTGTGCACCACCGTCAACATCACAGGTTTGGGGGAGGAAGCCACGAGGATGAGACTCTTTCCTTTTTCATTAAAGGACAGAGCCAGGACCTGGCTATCTTTGCTTCCACCTAACAGTATACAGTCCTGGAGTGATCTCCAATGTCAGTTTTTGGCCAAATTCTTTCCTATGTTAATGACCAGTCAGTTGAGGAAGGGTATCATCTCTTTTACGCAAGATCCAACTGAAGACTTTCATCAGTCTTGGGAGAGATTTAAAGAACTCCTCAAGAAATGCCCCCACCATCAAATCTATGAATGGCAACTGGTTCAAAGCTTTTACCAGAGAATTGATTCAAAGAGCAGGGACATGATAGAGGCCTCTTGTGGAGGCACTTATCTTCATAAAACTGCTATGGAGGCATGGGAGCTCTTTGATATCATCAGTGAGAACTCTATGCAAAGGGAAACCTTGGCAAGAGATCTAGAGCCTCCTAAATTGGTGAAAGAGAACACCTCAAGAGAAAAGATATATGAAGTGAGTGTGCCAAGTGAGTTGGAAAGGAAAGTGGACAGCTTAACTCTGAAGTTTGATAGGCTGATGGGAGCAATGCAGTCACCTGTGGCTGCTAGAATAGAGGAGGCATGTGCTATATGCCAGTCCCCTACTCACTCCTTAGATTAATGTCCATTAGCTGCCAAATTTTCTGAGTTCATAACAGAGCATGTGGCTACAACTCAAGCCTACGGGCAGCAGCCTGCTGCTGGGTATCAATGGAGAAACCACCCCAGTTTGAGGTGGAGACAAGATGGATACCCCAGTCAACAGCAGCAGTAGCCTTAGCAGCCCATGCCCTACAGAAATGCTCAGCCCTATCGAGATGGTTATGCCCCAAGACCTCAATATCAGCAAACCATGGCCCAACCTGTAGCTCCTCCTGTGCAGCAAGCTGCACCTACTCTAGCTATGAGAACACCATGTTTTGAGGAACATGTTCTATCTTCATTACAGAACTTAAACACCTTGACCCAAACTGTGCATTCCCATAACTAGAGAATCAAAAAGATAAAGGACCAGCTTGGTCAGCTGTCTGTGCTCTGACTAGGAGAGAATAAGAAAGGTTACCTAGCCAACCACAAGATAACCCACGAAGACAGTTTGTAGTGGGTGAAGTTTCCTCGACCTATGAGGAAGCCAAATCTTTTACAACTTTGAGGAGTGGTAGGCTAGTGGACAATCAAGTGGGCTGTGAGCCTGTGAGAAGCCTGAAGGAAGATAATGGAAGGAGTTTTCCAAGAACACAATAGAGTCCACCAATGGTGGACCTGCAGGAACAACCCAGTGTCAATAAAGAGGATGATATGGATCCTCAAGGAAAAGAAAGAATTAAAAAGAAAGAGACCCCATTGGCTAAGGCTGCAAGTGAGGGCACAACCCCTCACCTGCCATTTCCCAAGGCACTACAGGCACCATCCTCTTTTGATAAAGGGCAAGAAAAAATCAAGGAAATGATGGAGACTTTCAAACAAGTAAAGATCAATCTGCCTTTATTGATGCCATTAAACAAGTCCCAGCCTATGCCAAATTCTTAAAAGACCTATGCACCCATAAAAGACAATCCAGGATACACCTATCCAAGAAAGTCTTTTCAGTAGAAAAAGTCAAGCATGTACTGTCCATTGCAACTCCTTCTAAACTTAAAGACCCTGGACTCCCCACCATCCCTTGCATCATTGGGGATCATACCATTGACAAAGCCCTATTAGATTCGGGAGCCAGTGTAAATTTGCTTCCATATTCAGTTTATGAGAAGCTGGGTTTAGGCAAACTAAAGCCCACACATGTTGTTCTACAACTGGCCGATAGATCTTAAAGGAGACTTGTGGGGATAATCGAGGATGTTTTGGTTGGAGTTAACAAATTATTTTTTCCTGCTGATTTTTTTATGCTGGATATGGAACCTTACAGGAATGTCATTTCCATCCCTGTGATCCTAGGCAGACCCTTTTTGGCCACAGCTAATGCGTGTATTCAATGCAGGTCTGGGATAATGGAGGTGTCATTCGAGAACATGAAGGTCAAACTGAACGTATACAATGCAGCCACTCAACCTCATCCTGATGAGGATTGTTTTTCTCTAGATATAATAGATGAGGTTGTGCAAGAAAATGTGGATCTACTACTGCATGGTAAGGAATGGTCTATTGAGCTCACGGCAGTATGGAAGGAACCAGAAGTAGAAATGACTTCCACCCCTGAAACTGAGCATGTTCAACTTATCTCCTCCGGGGCAGAACTGGCAAAGCTCCATCCATGCTGCTTTGTTGCCTCTTCCACCCCCCTCCAAGACACCCCTATTGACCTCCCTCATCAGCCCCCCAGAGGTGGAGTTAAAGCAACTCTAAAAAACTTTAAAATATGCATTTTTAGGAGACAACAACAAATTACCTGTGATAATTTCTTCTTTCCTCACCATTAAGCAGGAAAGAGAGCTACTTGTTGTGCTAAAAAGGCATAGGATGTAATAGGATGGACTATTGCAGACTTATGAGGGATTAATCCTACTGTGTGCATGCATAAGATTCATCTCTAGGAAGGTGTCAAACCTTCTCAAGAGATGCAGTGGAAACTCAACCCTCACATGCAGGAAGTTGTGATGAAGGAGGCAGTCAAACTCCTTGATGCTGACATCATATACCCTATCTCGGATTCCCAATGGGTGGCACCCACCCAGGTTGTACCTAATAAATTAGGCATCACAGTTGTGGAAGTAGACTCTAGAGAGCTGATTCCAACCAGACAAACCACTGGTTGGAGAGTATGCATAGATTACAGAAAGCTAAATGAAAAAACTAGCAAGGACCACTTCCCACTGCCTTTTATAGACCAAATCTTAGACAAGTTGGCATGCAAGGCATATTATTATTTTCTTGACGGATGTTCAGGGTACAATCAGATCCCTGTCTATCCCCAAGATCAAGAAAAAACCACATTCACTTGCCCATTTGGGACCTTTGCATACAGGAGGATGCCATTTGGGCTATGTAATGTACGTGCCACTTTCCAACGATGCATGTATGCCATTTTTTCTTACATGATTGACAAATTTTTGGAGATTTTCATAGATGATTTCTCCATTTATGGAGTTGATTTTGGCCAATGCCTGCACCATCTCAATTCTGTGCTGCAGAGGTGTGAGAAGACCAACCTGGTCCTAAGTTGGGAAAAGAGTCACTTTATGGTGACTCAGGGCACTGTCCTTGGACATGTGGTCCCCCACAAGGGAATAGAGGTTGATCAGGCTAAGATTGACTTAATTTTCCATCTGCCCCCTCTCAAAACTGTCAAACAAGTCAGGTCTTTTCTGGGCCATGCTGGGTTTTATAGGCAATTCATTAAGGACTTAAGCAAAATCACCAAACCTCTGTGCCACCTGCTATGTCAAGAAGTATCCTTTGAGTTCAATGATGACTGCCTGGCTGCTTTTGAACAGCTGAAAACTTGCTTGACTACAGCCCCTATTCTAGAAGCCCTTGATTTCTCTTTACCATTTGAGCTAATGTGTGATGCATCAGACTTTGCTATGGGGGCTATTTTGGGACAAAGAAGAGACAAGGCACCATGTGTGGTGACATATGCTAGTAAATCAATGGTTGATGCTCAATTGAATTACACCACGACTGAGAAGGAGCTGTTAGCCATTGTCTTTGCCTTAGAGAAATTCAGATCTTATGTGTTGCCTTAGAGAAATTCACCTAGTGGTTTAGAAGGCTTGGTGCATGTGCTAAATGCATCCGTGCTCCCTACGAAAGCGGCATTTTATTTTTCTTTTGAATTCTCCTTTACTCAGAGACTAGTAAAGCTTAGGTTTGGGGTGTGTTAAGTGGTGAAAAATATCATTTTGCACCCTTTAACCTGACCTTTCATGGACCTGCAAACATACTAATAAGCCTCTGTTGAGTGCATTTCGTAGATGGCAGGGAAATCTGGTAATAATGAAGAAAAGCACTCAAGAATGTCCAACAAGGTGCCATCTCTCAGTACAGGACGAACTCAGCAATAGCACACCAACGGGGTAGCATATCATTGAACCCTTGGAGCGTGTGGCCGCAACAGAACAGGGTGAAGGAAGTTAGAATATGTCGAAAACGTCCTATCAATTGGTTACCTGAAGAGTTCAATAAGAGCTGAAAGCATTGAAAGGAGGAATTCATGCAGTTGAGAAGGTTTCGACAAGATCAGAAAGCAGAAAAAGGAAGAATTCGTGCAGAAGTGAAGAATTCGATAGGATCCAAGAACCTATCGAGCAATTGAGAGAGAAAGAGAATTCAACCTATCAAAAGCTAGCTTGAGGGAAAGAGGAGACCTATCAGAAGCTTCGTCGAACCTATCGAATGGTCCGCTGAACCTATCGAAATGAAGATGCTAAAATCAGACCTATCGAAGGATGCTTAAGCCTTTCGATAGGAATAAGAGCTAACATATCGGGATGACGGCACACAGAGCTGAACCTATCGAAAAGGACCCCTGGACCTATAGAACTACTCAGTTGACCTATCGAACTACTCAGCCAACTTATCGAGTACTCTAGATATTGGGCTGAGGAGTCTGAAGCTTCAAAGAGAGAACTCATCCTATCAGTACCTATCGAAGAGACCAGGGAATCTATCGAAAGGAACTACAAGCTTACTTTTAACCTGTCGGAAGCTTCTCCAACCTATCGAAATCGTTTGCTGAACTTCTCAGTAATCATGTTATGCACACGTTGAGACATGGTGACCTTTCGCATGCAAACCAAGGCACTTTGGTGACCGGTGTGACGTTCTAGAAGATGTACTAAGAAACCCTAACTGACCCATGTTCTCTAACAGAACTCTAACAAACTCTGACAACCTTTTAGAAGGGATTTTTTGGGGGAAAAATAGAGGAAAAGCTATATATTGAGACCCTAATTACTAGCCAGGGGATCAGAATTCTGAGCAATTTTCCAGAGATTAGAGCTTGCAGCGAGATTCCATTTTCCCTCCTTTAGCCCAACCATGGTTGGCTAAATCCCTAGGAGCAGTGAGGGGTGAGTTAGATCTGCAATTGAGTAAGGTTAAGAGTGATTGCTGGGGTTAATTGTTGCATAGACTATAGATCTGAGAGCATTCCATTGTAAGAGTGACCTTGTTGGCAATGTAAATATTGTTTTCAATGTTTTAATTAGATCTAAAGTTCTTTTGGTTCCTCTTGGTGCTCGATCGGATTTATGTAGAGTTATTTGATCAGCTCACCCACTTAACTAGTAGACCTCTTGGATATCATCTGAATTCCCTCGATCTGATATCCCTGTAATTTCCTGCGTCTGTTACCTAGAAATTGTAGCATCTATAGTGGTTTTAATCATTCTAATTGAGGCCCTGGCTTTGTAGGAGATCTCTAAGATGGTCTGTGATCATGAAACTGGACAGATCGTAACCTTAAGGTAAATCTGAGCTCAGGCCTCAATTGGATTTATCCGCTGCAATCCATGGATTTGATAAAGCCTATAGGATGATCTGTGACCATTAAAGTGGACAGATCATAGCCTTAAGGCCAGGTGGATCTTATGATCTGAAGTGGAAGTTTTACCCTACAGCTGTGCTTGCAGACAGTGCCTGTGGCCAGCTGAGGGACATATATGCATTTGAACCCCTGTAATATGCTTAGCTTAACCTGATTACAACGAAGACAATCTCCAAGCTGTTCTTCTCCATTTTTTTAGTTTTTAAACCTTCCATCTGCAAGATCTGAAGCTCCAGATTCGATCCAAAACAATCTGCATTTTATTTGTAGTTTAGTTTAAGTGACCACTCATTTCAAAACTCTCCCTGTCTTTTAACTAAAGTAGAGATAGCTAGGGGTTCAAATCTCTTCTAGATCTAGAGATTTATCCTATTTCTAAACAGCCTCCCTATGGACATTCCCTTACTCACCATTCTTTTAAAGCTTGCTACAAAGGACCTTATATCTTGCAGGCTTAGGATCTTTTAGATGTGCTGAATCCATCTCTGTTTTCTCTTGATTTTTACATCTTAAATTAGTACACTAGAATTCCACAACAAGTTTTTGGCGTTGTTGTCGGGGAGGCAGATTAGAAATTGATAGATCTAAGTTTTGATCATAGATTTGTAGTTTTTGCTTGATTTTACTAACTGCATTTGTGAGTTTTGCTATTTTTCAGTATTTTTTTTTTGTGCCTATTCAACCAGTTCTGAGTACAGAGTGAGAGGAGAGCTGTGCCGAATGCTGCTCTATAGTTTGCATCCCTTCTCCCCTGTTTATTTTTAGATCTGTTGATTTTTAGATTAGTTAATCAATTGTGTGTTCCTATTTGTTGTGTGAGGATTTGCTTTGCTTTCAGTTGTGGGAGTTGTATGTTTGGTAGGAGAACTCTTCAACCTGAGATTATTCCTCTAAATCCAGAGGTGGAAAGACTTCTCAGAACCAGACCTACTACATCCACAATTGTTGAATTTGAATCTGTTGAAATGGGTGAGTAGCAACAGCCTCGAACACTCAAGAAATTCAATGCACCAGGGGTCTACAATTCCCCCTTTTGCATTCAATTCCCTACTGCTCAAGGAAATTATGAGATTAAATCGTCCATCATTCAAATGTTGCCCTCATTTCATGGCCTGACCAAGGAGGATCCCTATAAGCATATAGATGAATTCTTAGGACTGTCCACCACCTTCAACATCACAGGTTTGGGGGAGGAAGCCACTAGGATGAGACTCTTTCCTTTTTCATTAAAGGACAGAGCTAGGACCTGGCTATCTCTGCTTCCACCTAACAGTATACAGTCCTGGAGTGATCTCTAATGTCAGTTTTTGGCCAAATTCTTTCCTATGTCAAAGACCAGTCAGTTGAAGAAAGGTATCATCTCTTTTACCCCAGATCCAACTGAAGACTTTCATCAGTGCTGGGAGAGATTTAAAGAACTCCTCAAGAAATGCCCCCACCATCAAATCCCTGAATGGCAACTGGTTCAAAGCTTTTACCAGGGCATTGATTCAAAGAGCAGGGACATGATAGATGCCTCTTGTGGAGGCACTTATCTTCATAAAATTGCTGAGGAGGCATGGGAGCTCTTTGACATCTTCAGTGAGAACTCTATGCAAAGGGAAACCTTGGCAAGAGATCTAAAGCCTCCTAAATTGGTGAAAGAGAACACCTCAAGAGGAAAGATATATGAAGTGAGTGTACCAAGTGAGTTGGAAAGGAAAGTGGACATCTTCACTCTGAAGTTTGATAGGCTGATAGGAGCAATGTAGTCACCTGTGGCTAGTAGAATAGAGGAGGCATGTGGTATATGCCAGTCTCCTGCTCACTCCTTAGATGAATGCCCATCAGCTGCCCAATTTCCTGAGTTCATAATAGAGCATGTGGCTGCAACTGAAGCCTATGGGCAGCAGCCTGCTGCTGGGTATCAATGGAGAAACCACCCTAATTTGAAGTGGAGAGCTGACTGACAGCCACGCCCTCTGAAATGCTCATCCCTATCGAGATGGTTATGCCCCAAGACCTCAATATCAGCAAACCATGGCGCAACCTGTAGCTCCTCCTGTGCAACAAGCTGCACCTACTCCAGCTGTGAGAACACTATCTTTTGAGGAACAAGTTCTATCTTCATTACAGAACTTGAACACCTTGACCCAAACTGTGCATTCCCACAACCAGAGCATCAAAAAGATAGAGGACCAGCTTGGTCAGCTGTCTGATTCTCTGACTAGGATAGAAGGAGGAAGGTTACCTAGTGTTAAGACTAGAAAAGTACCACTTTTCACCCCTTAACTTAACCTTTGATTAGACCCTTAGCCATCTAATAAGTTCTTGTTAAGTGTTTTATGTAGGTAATAATCAGCAGTGAAATAAGGCCAGAAATCCTGCTAAGGAGCCTGTTTTGGCACCAGAAGTCCCTCAGAAGGATGAACTTTGAATCCATACCTGAAATGAGCCTCGCACAGCTGACCCAAGCTTTAGAGGATTCAGGAGAAATATGCCTCGCGTAGTCCAGCTGAGCTTCCCAAGACTTTTTAAACAACTTCTCAGCTTGAGTGGTCAAGAGCTTCAAGCACAACTCGCAGCTCTTCTTGGCTCAAGAGTAGAACACAATGGGCCTCGATTCAGCAGAGACCTCTCTCGACCTCGCGCTTTTGCTCGAGAATGGTGAGAGAGAGCGAAGATGCTTCAAGAATCGCGTAATAGCCACGAGATGCAAATATCAGAAGAGAACTCCTCGCACAGTTCTCACACTATTCAAGAAGAAAGCATCCT
This sequence comes from Chloranthus sessilifolius, assembly GCA_021018995.1. NCBI lineage: Eukaryota > Viridiplantae > Streptophyta > Magnoliopsida > Chloranthales > Chloranthaceae > Chloranthus > Chloranthus sessilifolius. Next base: position 51,496,194 of record CM037596.1, read on the forward strand.
CGCAAAGACAAATCCATCCTTGCAAAGATCAATTAAGGCGTGAACCTTGCGCAGTTTAGAACTCATTAGAACCTCGCGAGGAAACTTCATGAAGTCCGTCGAAGAAGTGCCATAAAGTTCTCGCTATTCAAATCAACCTCACAAAGATCAACCCGCGAATGCATGCTTGCTACCTCTTGTTGTGTGAACTCAACCCGTGACATCGAGGCTTTAATGTCTACTCAACCTGCTGAAGCCCAATCCGTGCCAGGCGCAATTCTCTACCATGTTCTTTGAAGAGGAAAGTAAGGCAACCTCGCGACGGTTGAAGCTTCAATGTCAAACCATCCTCGCGAAGAGCCAGAACTATCACGTGACAAGTCTGGGAAATAATAGCTACCTAGCAAAGCTCTGAACTTCAACTTCCATCTCTTCAGCAGAGGACCTTCTAGGAATTTCCAGTGATTAGGGCACACACTCCCACGCTTAAATCTCTGTGCACGTGCCTCGAGGCATCCAAGGATCACTATTAGGCCACGTGGCATCGTTAAAATTAGGGTTTCCCAACCCTAATGCCCTGCCACACCACTGCTATAAAAACCCATACTTAGCTTAGGTTTAGACATCCTGGAAAATCTTAGAAATCTTGGAACACGTCTCATCTCTTGGAGATTTGATTTGAGATCATTTTTCCTTTCTTTTGTAGCTGTAAGTAGTTTTCTTTTTCTTTTTCCTTCTCTCCATAGTCCATCACTTGCTGGCTATGTCTTTGTATGCATTTTGAACTAGTTTAATGGAAGTTTTATCATAGGATTTGTACTTTATGGGATTTGTGTTTGAATGTGATCTGCTCTGTGCAAGGCTGCTGCCTCGTGATCCGCCATTGCTTTGGCTATGATTCAAAGCAATGGAGGACTGATTCTAAGGGCCACTCAGATCCATGTGACCTGTGTGTCTTGGTTTTCATGGTCATATACAGCCTTAGCCTCACCGTAGGACCCACTAGATCTGAAATCCCCATGGGAGCTTGAGCTGGTAGCCTTGTGACCATAGTGGTGGCAGCGATATTCTTTTGTCTTGGGCTCCGTGAGGAGGGTAGCCTCTGGGATAGTCTGTGATCATTCAAGTGGACAGGTTATAGCCTTAGGGTGATTCTAATCCACCGATCCAAGATGGATCCTTCTTCTTTGCACCTGAGCTTGTATTAGCCTGGTGGGAGATTGTACAGAGGCAGACTCCCCTATATTTGTATAGATCCGCTATCAGATGTTAGATCTGCTCTAGTTATAGAGATTGTAGGCTTGTGACTGGACCATTGTAGCCTCACTCAAGCAATGGATAGCTAGATCGAAGGTTGTACTCAATCTCGTGCTTGTTCTATGTGTCTGAGCTATCATGGTCCTATACAGCCTTAGTCCCACACATAGAGCTTTAGAGGATGAGGTTCCCTATGGATTCTTGAGCTCGTAGCCTGGATGAAATAGTGCCTACAATGATTAACTTGTTTTGACCCATCCCTGGATTGTGGTTCCCTTATGGGATAGTCTGTGACCATTTGAGTGGACAGGTTATAACCTTAAGGGATTGAATCATGGCAGAGAGATGGGTTGGATCCTTTCTCCTCAGTGGTGATAACGTAGCCATTGGACAGGATTTCTCTAACATCAGATCTGAATCTGAGTTACAAAACTCCTCTGATCTAGGCTCAATAACATACTTCTCACCCTTTTATATTTATTTTCCACACTCCATCCATCCTCTCAACCCTTTCTGTAGTTCAGACATTAGGCTACCTTAGGATCTGTAAACTAAGTGACCTTAAACTCCCTTCCCTTAAGGACTACTAGATCTGTAGTCCGATCTGGAGGAACTACTAGAGATGGCTCCCTTGGAGCTGTAGATCATCTTTCCCTGTGGGACAAACCCTTACTTATCAAAACTTGCCACAATGGACCCTGTATCTTGTAGGTCTAGGACTCCCCAGTTGTGCTGATTTCATCCCCTGTGTTATTTTGATTTTAAATTTCTTTTATCACAAACAAATAAAGAAAGCACAGCTGGGGTAGCAACACCTAGCCAACCGCAAGATAACCCACGAGGACAGTTTTTAGTGGGTGAAGTTTCCTCCACCTATGAGGATGCCAAATCTGTTACAACTTTGAGAAGTGGTAGGCTAGTGGATAGTCAAGTGGGCTATGAGCCTGTGAGAGGCCCGAAGGAAGATAATGGAAGGAGTTTTCCAAGAACACAACAGAGGCCACTAGTGGTGGACCTGCAGGAACAACCCAATGTCAATAAAGAGGATGATATGGATCCTCAAGGAAATGAAAAAATCAAAAAGAAAGAAGCCCCATTGGCTAAGGCTGCAAATGAGGGAGCAATCCCTTAGTTGCCATTTCCCAAAGCATTGCACGGACCCTTCCCTTTTGACAAAGGGCAGGGCAAAATTGAGGAAATGATGGAGACTTTCAGACAAGTAAAGATTAATCTACCTCTACTGGATGCCATTAAACAAGTCCCAGCCTACGCCAAATTTCTGAAGGAGTTATGCACCCATAAAAGACAGTGTAGGACATACTTGTCCAAGAATGTTTTTTCAGCAGAGAAGGCAAAACACATTCTGTCCATTGCAACCCCCACCAAACTTCAAGACCCTGGAGTGCCCACTATCCTCTACATCAATGGGGATCATAAAATTGAGAAGGCCCTATTGGACTTAGGAGCTAGTGTGAACTTGCTGCCCAATGTAGTTTATGAAAAATTTGGCCTGGGAGACCTGAAGGCCACACCTGTGGTCTTGCAACTGGCTGAGCGGTCCGAAAGGAAGCCTATGGGAGTCATTGAAGATGTCCTGGTGGGAGTCGATAATTTTTTTTATCCTGCTGACTTTGTGGTGTTAGATATGGAGCCAGGTAAAGGTAATTCCTCCATCCCTGTGATTCTGGGCAGGCCCTTCTTGGCCACTTCAAATGCCTACATTTAATGCCGATCTGGAATCATTGAGGTCTCCTTTGGCAACATGAAAGTAAAACTGCATGTGTACAACACTAGCTCTCAATTCCCTTTTTACGAAACCTATTTTTTCATTGCAGGGCTGGAGGAGGCTCTGCATGATAATCCTCAACAGCTACTGCAAAACAATGATTGGCCTCTAGAGACAAAATGGCAATCAGGGTTTGAACAATTGCTGAGGAATGGATCCAAGAAGGATGAAAAGTTCATGGAACATGGGGAGACCGTTAACCTTCCAGATCCTCCAGATTAGCACCTGCAATTGAGTATGTATCATTTGTACCATATTTTGCTTCTATTTTAAATTTGTTTTTAATTTGCATCTCTAGTAGAATTCTTTTGAAATAAATATGCCATGTTCTCTAGTGAATCATCTTTTCAAATTGGCCAGCTGCACTAAGATAAGGGGAGCTCATCCACATAAGAATTCAATCATAGGGTGCCCAGAAAGGCAGCTTTATCTGGGTTTTTAAACCTTTCGATAGGCCTAATCTTCATTTCGTTAGGTTTCATGGTGATTTCGACAGGATATCTAATCGTTTCGATAGGAACTGGATATTTCGACAGGTAAAACCAACTGCTTAATAGGTTAAAATAAGGGCAAACAAAGATTTCGATAGGTACTGAGTACATATCGGACACCTATCGAAATGATGCTATCTCTGCCATTTAAACCTATCGATAGGATGGTCTCACCTATTGAAATCCTTAAAAATTACCCCTTTTAAAAGCTTGGATGTCTAAGCTTTCGATAGGACGCTTCAACCTATCAAAGCCATTCCAGTTATTCTATCGAAATCGCATTTTCACCTATATATACCTGTCGATAGGTCATTTTCTCTTCACTCTTTCCCGCTGAAAAACCCTAGCTTCTTTCCTCATTTGTCGCCTCCCTCTTTCTCTACTAAATCCCCACGGAATCTTCTGCTATTTAGTGTGCCATCTTTTCAATACATTCAGCCTACGTAAAGAAGCATTTTGCCCCTGATTTAAGAGAAATTGGAGCGGTGCATCGCTAGCTTTGTGAAACCCTAGGTACCTGGAGGTGAGTTACCTTCCTACCATCACTCTGTTGTCTTGCTAAGTTTTCCCATTCCTAGCTGGTGAGGAATTACTCCCTGAGATTATAATGGATGAACCTGAGAAAACGTTAGCCAGCATACGCCGAAAATCATCTGCATCCACCCCTAAATCCTCCAAGAAAGCGCTACCTGCTACCAAACCACCAGTAAAGAGGAAGCTCGCTGAGGGGACACCTAAAAAGAGTCCTACAACTAAGAAAGCAAAAGTTATTGAAACCCAGGAACCTGTGGTAGAAACATCCCTAGAGAGAGCTACCCCTAATAGGCTCATTGCAGTAGAGCTTCCGGGTACACTAACCACCCCCAATGAATTTATTGACAAGTTAAACCTTGTCCCTGAGACCGGATTTGATCTGGCATATTTTGCCAACATTGGAGAGTGTCAGGAAACACTGAGCTATTTAAAGAAAGAAGGCTTGTTGCCCCTACTGTCGCCATTGAAGGAATCGATGTATCCCAGGTTGGGGAAGTTATGGTACCAAAATCTGAAAAAGAAGGTGGCACAGGGGACAGACGATGTATTAGAAATTTCAATTGATGATTGGCAACTGACTTCCGATCTCAAAGACATAGGAATGGCTTTGGAGCTCCCATACCAATTCGACTCCAACCACGCTGAGGGACCACCTGTTGGAGTTACATTTAAGGACATGGCCAAGCAGCTAACCAATGGGATTGTGGGTTCTAGAGAATCCCTGATAAGGAGAGACCTCCACCCTAGCCTCAGATTCATGGATACCATCTTAAGGAAAAATGTCTATGTTACAGGATATTTGCAGGAGAGAAGATCCCCATTAGTGGATGCCTTATTTTATTGTTCCAAAGGGCAGTTCGTGAATGCACCTAAGCTGATCTTTGAAACTATGGTGGACATAAATGACAAGGTGCTAAAAAGACATGCTTTTGCTAAGGGAGGAGGCCTACCCTTCAGCAGTCTCATCACCTGTCTATTCAAAGCTGGAAAGTATAAGGTCAAGGATGTTGAGCCAGTGGAGAAAATGGCTCACAAGGTTTTTGGAAAGAGAGAATTGTCTACAAGTTTAACCATGATTCAAAAGACCAAACCGGTTGCAGCAGAGAAGGAGGTGCTGTTAAGACCTGAAAAGTACCACTTTTCACCCCTTATCTTAATCTCTATTAGACCCTTAGTCATTTAATAAATATGTGCTAAGCCCATTTTATAGGTAATAAGCAGCAGCTACAAATAAGGCTCTAACCATGCCAAGAAGCTTACCTTTTTATCCCAGAAGTGCCTCAGGAGAAAGAAAGTTAGACCCAGACAGAACTGGCTGCAGCTTAGGCATAGCAAAGCAGAAATAAGTCAAGAAGTGAGCCTCGTACAAAAGTCATAGGGCTCAATTGAACCAGAAAGATTGCTTCGCACAGTTATCACGAGCTTCTGAAGGCAGCACACCAACTGGTCACGTCGTTCTCGTGCAGATTGATGATAGAAGGGAGTAAAAAGCATACTTCGTGTAGTTCTTGCATGGCTCAGTCATAAGCTCTCGTGAAGTCTTGCATAGTCTCACGTAGGTCAAGAAAGGTGCCTTTAATCTTCGCGCGATTCATTAAGGAGAGACAACTCCAGGCATTCCTGCGCTTGTTGTCGTGCGATGTTGCGGGATCTGCACCTTGAGGCCTTCGATCCAGAAGCCCATGCACCTTGCTTATTCACGAGGATCCCTAGGGGATTCACCAAGGAATGAACTGCGCACACCATTCCCATGCCATTCAAATGGAAAGAGCAATCCCGCGACGACCAGAGCATCCCTGCGATGACCAAAGTACCAATCCCGCGACTGCAAGAGCTTCAAGTCAATCCAATCCTGCGACGCCAATTCTATCACGCGACAAGACCTACAACACATTTCTACCTAGCGAGGCTCGAGATCTTAACTTCTCCCCACTTCTGTAGGGGCAATCTGGGAACTTTCAGCAACTAGGGCACACACTCTAATGCTCTAATCTCCGTGTACACGCCCCGAGGCATCTAAGGAATAGAAATGGGCCATGATAGCATTGATAAATTAGGATTTTCCTAACCCTAATTCTCACAGAGCTAACTGTTATATAAGCCTAAGCCTAGTTTAGGTTTAATGGACATCTGTACTCCTTCTTGAAACCAACTATAGAATTGCAGTAGGCTAAGGTTAGGGTTTAGGCAGTTTTCTTTTCTTTTCCTCTTTTCTTCTCTCCATAGTCCATCACTTGCTGGCTATGCCTTTATATGTCTATTTGGAATAGTTTTAATGGAGTTTTATAATAGGATTTTATTCATGTTTGGGATTGGTGTTTTGTGAGTTGTTCTGTACAAGGCTACTGCCTTGAGATTCTCCATTGCTAAGCTGTATTGTAAGCAATGGAGGATTGTTTTTAAGGTTTTATTTAGATCCAAGTGACCCGTGTGTCTAGGTTAGGCACATTGCAGGTCTATGCCCCACCACAGGATCAACTAAATCTGAATCCCCATGGGAGCTTGAGCTGGTAGCCTTGTGAACATGGTGGTGGCAGCAATCTTCTTATTCTGGCTCAGACCTCTGTGAAGAGGATAACGTCTGGATAGTCTCTGACCATTCAAGTAGATAGATAATAGCCTTAGGGTGAGGCCAATCCACAGATCTAAGATAGGTTCTTCTTCTCTGCACTAGTGATTATAGCCTTGTGAGAGATTGTTCAGAGACAGACTCCCCTGTATTTGTATAGACCCAATATCAGATGGCAGATCTGACCTGGCTGTAGAGATTGTAGGCTTGTGACTGGATCACTGCAGTCTCCCTAAAGTAGTGAACAGCTACACCTAAAGCTAGTACTCAAACTCTTGTTGGTCCTGTGTGTCCAGGCTAGTGCACATTGCAGGCCTAGCCCCACACACAGAACTTTAGAGGTTGAGGTTCCTATTGATTCTTGAGCTGGTAGCCTGGATGAAGTAGTGCCTACAATGATAAACTTGTTCTGACCCATCTCTGGACTGTGGTTCCCCTATTAGATAGTCTTTAACCATTCAAGTGGACAAGTTATAGCCATAAGGGATTGGATCATGGCATAGGGGTGAGTTGGATCCTTTCTCCTCTTTGGTGATGATATAGCCATTGGACAGGATTTCTATAGCAGCAGATCTGAGTATGAGTTATAAGACCCATCAGATCTGTACCTAATAGCCTACTTCTCACCCTTTTATATTTATTTACTCACACTCCATCATCTTTCTTAACCATTTCTGTAGTTTAGGCATTAAGTTACCTTAGGATTTAGACTATAGTGACCTTAAATCTCCTTCCATTTAGGATTGCAAGATCTGTAGCCAGATCTGGAGGGCCTACTATAGATAGCTCCCTTGGAGCTTTAGATCAACTTTCCCTGTGGGACAAACTCTTACTTATTAAAACTTACTACAACAGGCCCTGTATCTTGCAGGTCTGTATATTTTTTGGCTTGCTGCTCTGTAATCCACCTTTGATTCATTTTCATCAACACATTCTTATCACTGTCTCCAATAAAGTCAGCAGCAAGTACTTAAAATAACCTAACAAGTTTTTAGCACCGTTATCGAGGAATCTTGATCTATTAGTAGACCCTAGATTTTTTTATTCTTTATTCTTTGGTAGCTGTAGTTGTGAATAATTGATACTGCTGATTTACATTTAGAATTTTTCTTGCAGATCTTGACAGTAGCAGAGAAGGAAAGTAAAACTACACTGGGAGTCTAGATACCTCTGTTTGCATTTCTCTAACCAATAAAAACTCAGTCTATTTCTCCTTTGAAAATTTCATAGCAACTGTTTAGGATAGTTGTGATTTTGTTAAGTGTAATGTGTCAGCAAGTAGTCTTCCCTGCTGTGTGTGTGTGTGCAGGTTAGGAAGGAGATCCCCCAGTTCAACATTTGAGCCTCCTAACCCTGAGATAGAAAGGGCTAGAAGATCAAGAAGGCCCAGACACACCACAGTTGAGCCCCCTACTGAAACTGAGATAGCAATCATGGGTGAAGAGCAACCCAGAATATTGAAGGAATTGAATGCTCCTAATGATTATAATTCCCAATTTACCATTCAATTCCCAGATGTTCAGGGAAACTATGAGATTAAAACCTCTATCATCCAAATGCTTCCTTCTTTCCATGGGCTTAGCAAGGAAGACCCTTACAAACACATTGACCAATTCTTGGCCTTGTGCACAACATTCTCCATTACTGGTTTGGGACCAGAGGCCACTGGATTAAGGCTCTTTCCTTTCTCCCTAAAGGACAGGGCCAGCACCTGGTTAGCTACTCTCCCAAACAACAGCATCACTTCTTGGAAAGACCTCCAGACAAGATTTTTGACCAAATTCTTTCCAAAGACAAAGACCAGCAAGTTGAGGAAAGCAATACTTGCTTTTGCCCAATCCCCAACTGAGGATTTTAATCAATCATGGGACTGATTTAAGGAGATGCTTAAATAATGTCCCCACCACAATATCCTTGATTGGTAGCTTGTCTAGAGCTTCTATAATGGGATTGATGAGAAAAGCAGAGACATGGTAGATGCCTCTTGTGGTGGAACTTACATGCATAAAACAGCTGATGAGGCATGGGACTTGTTCGAAGTCATCAGTGAAAATGCTTTCCAAAAGATGTCCTTGTCAAGGACTGTTCAAGAGCCTTCTCCTATGTGGGGGCTTACTAAAACTTCCAAAGGAAAGATGTATGAAGTTAGTGGAAATAATGACCTGAGAATGCAGATGGCCAATCTTTCGGATAAGTTTGATAAACTATTAACTGTGGTGCAGCCCAGATTGGCTGCACAAGTGATGGAGGCATGTCTGATATGCCAATCTCCACAACACAGTGGAAGAGTGTCCATCTACAGGGCAATATCCTGAGTATATTATGGAACAAGCTGCTGCTGCCCAATAATTTAGCCAGCAACAATCTGGTGGCTATAATAAACAACCATTTGGATACCAGCACCAAAATATTTGTTACCAATAGAGAGACCACCCAAATTTGAGGTGGAGATAGGACAATTATATGCAGCCACAACAGATGTTAGCTTTACCTCAAAGGCCACAGCAGCAGTTTAATCAGGGATATGCCCCAAGGTCAAATTTCCAGCATCAGCACCTGCCCCAGCAGTAAAATCAGTTGGTAGTTCCCCCACCTCAGCCTCGAAATGCTTCTTTTGAGGACCAGGTTTTAACCTCATTGCAAAGCCTTGGAGTCTTGACTCAAACTGTGACTTCTCATAGTCAAAGCATAAAGGAAATAGAGGAGCAGCTAGGGTAAATATCCAATGCCTTGGCCAAATGAGAAGAGGGCAGTTTGCCAAGCCAGGCAGTGGTCAATCCTAAGGGCCAATATTCAATTGGAGAAGGTTCCTCAAGTTTTAAGGGAGTTAATGCCATCACAACCCAAAGGTCTGGCAGGCTGGTAGAAGACTAGGTTGGAAAGGAACAAGGAGAGGTCATTTCCAATGAACTTTCGAATGCAAGTGAAGAAGAATTTGTTAGAGCACAGAACCAAGAATTGCTTGCTACCCTGCAACGAGGGAAAAATAAAGAGGCTGTAGTTGAGCCTCAGCAGGAAATAAAAGATGAAAAAAGAAAAAAATAAAAGTTCAGTCATAGGCTTGCAGCTGAGGAACCAGCAGTACCTCAGTTGCCATTTCCTCAGGCTTTGGGTGGCCCTACCCCTTTTGATAAGGGGAATGCACAGATAGAGGAAATGATGGAGACCTTTAAGCAGGTAAAAATCAAATTTGCCTCTGCTTGATGCAATTAGACAGGTCCTAGCCTATGCCAAATTTTTGAAAGACCATTGTACCTAGAAAAGAAAAGCTAGAGGCCATATGTCCAAAAAGGTCTTTGCAACTGATACAATTAATTCTGTATTAAACATGACAATGCCAGAGAAGTTGCAAAACACAGGGATACCCACTATTCCTTGCATAATGGAAACCACACAATTAGAAGGGCCCTTCTAGACCTTGGAGCCAGTATAAACCTGCTACCATACACTGTATCAGCAGCTAGGTTTGGGGGAGCTAAAACCCACTCCCATTGTACTATTAATGGCTGACAGGTCTAAAAGGTGACCTATGGGAATGGTAGAGGATGTTTTAGTGGGGGTGGACAAGTTTTTTTACCCTGCAGACTTCCTTGTTTTGGACATGGGCTGCAACAAGAGTTCATCCCCTATACATGTTATTTTCGGTAGGCCATTCTTGGCCACTGCCAATGCATGCATTCAATGTAGGTCTGGGATCATGGAGGTAACTTTCAGACATATGAAGGTTGAACTGAATGTGTACAACAGTACAAAGTACCCTTAGTTGGACAATGAGGAAAGCTTTGCAGTGGATATACTAGAAGAAGTTGTTGAAGAAGAAATGCCCACTCTGCTAGAGTGGGGCAACATTGTCACAAGTTTAACTGAAGTCTGGGACATGGTAGAGGAAGGAAGCCCAACTATAATGCAAGAAGACATGACCACATTGAAGTCTTCTGTGGGCTTAGTGCAACATTCCATTTGGAAACCTACATTGCTGCCCCTTTCTCAAACCAACAAAGCGCCAATCCTGCCATCCATCCAAGAAGCCCCTGATCTGGAACTCAAGAAGCTTCCAGAAACATTGAAATACGCTGTCCTTGAGAAAGATGAAAAACTTTCTGTAATTATCTCTTCTCTTACCAATGAGCAAGAGGAAGATTACTAACAGTCTTGAGGAAGCACAAAAAGGCAATTGGCTGGACCATTACAGATCTGGGAGGGATAGATGCATCAATCTGTATGCACAGGATCCATCTAGAGGAGGGCTCAACACCCTCCAAGAAAATGCAGAGGAAATTGAATCCTCACATGCAGGAAGTGGTCCTAAAAGAAATCATCAAATTGGTAAATGCTGGGGTAATTTACCCCATTTCTGATTCTGAATGGGTGGCACCTATCCAAGTGGTGCTAAAAAATCTGGCATAATAGTTATCACAAATGAGTCTGGAGAGCTGAGACCAGCCAGGGAGACCACTAGCTGGAGAGTTTGCATAGATTATTGGAAGCTCAACTCTAAGACCAGAGAAGACCACTTCCCTCTCCCATTCATTGATCAAATTTTAGATAAGTTGGCTGGAAAAGCTTTTTACTGTTTTCTTGATGGGTACTCAAGGTACAACCAAATCCCTGTGCACCCTCATGACCAAGAGAAAACTATATTTACTTGCCCTTTTGGCACCTTTGCTTACCGAAGGATGCCTTTTGGGCTGTGTAATGCCCCAACCACCTTTCAGAAATGTATGTATGTCATATTCTCTGATATGATTGATAAATTCTTGGAAATTTTTATGGATGATTTTTCTGTATATGGGGACAATTTTGGCCAATGTCTGCAACACCTCCACCTGGTCTTACAAAGATGTGAGGAGACCAATCTGGTCTTAAGTTGGGAAAAGAGCCACTTCATGGTAACACAGGTATTGTGTTGGGCCATGTAGTCTCTAAAGATGGGATTGAGGTAGATAAGGCCAAAGTTGACCTTATTACAAATTTGCCCCCTCCAAGAACAGTCAAACAAATAAGATCTTTCCTTGGACATGCTGGATTCTACAGGAGGTTCATTAAAGACTTCAGCAAAATTGCTAAACCATTGTGTCACCTGCTCTGCCAGGATGTGCCCTTTAACTTTTCTGCTGAATGTCTTGAGACTTTTAAAACTTTGAAGATTTGCCTCACTTCTGCCCCTGTACTCTAAACACCTGACTATGCATTGCCCTTTGAGCTGATGTGTGACGCATCCGACTTGGCAATAGGTGCTGTTTTGGGCCAAAGAAAAGATAAGCTGCCTATGGTCATTACCTATCTCAGCTAATCACTTCTTGAAGCTTAGCTGAATTACTCCAAAACTGAGAAAGAGCTTCTGACAGTGGTTTTTGCTATGGACAAATTTAGACCTTACCTACTTGGGTCTTAAACTGTAATTTTCACAAACCACTCAGCATTGAAGTACCTATTATCCAAGAAGGATGCTAAGCCCAGACTGATTAGATGGATACTCCTGTTGCAGGAGTTTGACATTGAAATCAAGGACAAAAAGGGTGTAGAAAATGTGGTGGCTGACCACTTGTCCAGAATTGTGTTGGATAAATGTGTTGATGACCTTGCAACTGATCCCGGATGAGCAACTGTTTACCATTCAATCCTTGGTTCCTTGGTATGCACACATTATAAATTATCTAGTTATAGGCAAGATTCCTCCGCATTTGACCAAAATGGACAAAGTCTTATTTTTCTCACAGGTCAAATTATTTTTCTGGGAGGAACCTTGCTTATACAAGTATTGTGCAGACCAAATCATCCAAAAATGTGTTCAAGAAAGTGATGTCCCCAGTATTCTGGTCATGTATCATGAAAATGCCTGTGGGGGCCACTTTAGTGGAAGAAAAACAGTTGATAAAGTCTTGCAATGTGGGTTCTATTGGCCTTCTTTATTCATAGATGCCAATACACACTGTAGGACCTGTGAAAGATGTCAAAAATTAGGGGGGTTGTCCAAAAGAAACTCAATGCCTTTGCGGCCCATCCTTGTTGTGGAACTGTTTGATGTCTGGGGTATTGACTTCATGGGCTCCTTTCCTCCTTCAAATGGTTATCATTTCATCTTAGTGGCAGTGGATTATGTTTCAAAATGGGTAGAAGCCATTGCCACAAGAACTAATGATAATCAGGTTGTCCTCAAGTTTATAAAGTAGAATATCTTCTCAAGATTTGGCACCCCTAGAGCCATTATCAGTGATGGGGGTAGCCATTTCTGCGACAAAAATTTTGAGAGCTTACTCAAGAAATATTCTGTCAACCATAGGATTGCTACTCCCTACCGCCCACAAACCAATGGGCAAGTTGAAATTTCTAATAGGGAGATCAAGCACATCCTTGAGAAGACTATGAGGACTGACAGGAAGGATGAGGCTGACAAGCTAAATGATGCATTGTGAGCTTATAGGACTGCCTATAAAACTCTCATTGGTATGTCCCCATTCAGACTGGTTTATGGCAAGGCTTGTCATCTCCCAGTAGAGTAAGAGCACAGGGCCTATGGGGCCATTAAATATTTAAATCTAGACCTAACTTCTGCTGGTCATCACAGGTTGCTGCAGCTGTCATAATTGGATGAGCTGAGGATGGATGCATATGCCAATGCCCGAATCTACAAAGAAAGGTCCAAGGCTTTCTTTGACAAGGGTCTGTTGAGAAAGAGCTTCATAGCTGGTGACAAGGTTTGGTTGTTCAACTCCAAACTTAAATTTTTTCCTGGCAAACTGAAATCCAGATGGGAAAACATTGAAGGTGAATGATCAGAGGCTTAAGCCTTGTTTCGAAAAACCTGCTGAACCCATGGACACCATTCACTTTCAAGGGGATCCTTCATTAAACTAATCCATAGGTGTGTCAATATTGTATCATATGTACTTTGGTTTTGTTAGATTTGTCCTGCCTTCTTTTGTTCAAATTCTCTAGGAAATTTGAGTGGCCCCACTTGAATCTAGACCTGTCTGGTTTGAATTCTTTATGCTTAGTTTGATGATTACTGCTCTTGAATTGATGGTCTTTGCTTGAATGCACAATGTTGGATGGTGATTTTTACTGTCTATACTTTAATGTCTGATCTTAATGTGTCTGGGGGTACTGTTAAGACCTGAAAAGTACCACTTTTCCCCCCTTAACTTAACCTTTCATTAGACCCTTAGCCACCTAATAAACTCTTCTTAAGTGTTTTGTTCAGGAAATAATCAGCAGTGAAATAAGGCCAAGAATCCTGTTATGGAGCTTGCTTTGGCACCAGATGCCCCTCAGCAAGAATGAACTTTAAAGCCTCGCACAGATCAGCTGAGCTTCCCAAGGCTTTACAGCAACCTCTCGCCCAAATGAATGACTGAGGAGCTTCAGAAACTCAACCTTGCGCAGCTCTCGCGAAGCTCAAGAGTAGAACACATCGCTCAGTTTCGCGCAGTTCTAAACTCAAAAGAACCTCGCGAGGTAACTCGCGAAGTACAAGTAAAGAGAAGAGCTCGCGCAGTTCTCGCGCTGCTGCCCAGTGAAGACTAATCTATCGCGTGACTGCTTGAATTGCAACCTTGCGACGCTTGAGACTGTGTTTTCTATTCAACCTCGCGAACTCCAACCCAGCGAGACCTCAACTCTCTACCGCGCGACTGCCTGAAGAGCAAACCAAGGCAACCTCGCGACGGCTGAAGCTTCAGTGTCAAATCATCCTAGCGAAGAGCAATGAGCTACCACGCGACAAGTTTGGGAAACTACAGCTACCTAGCGAGGCTCTGAACCTAAACTTCCATCTCTTCAGCAGAGGGCATTCTAGAAATTTCTAGTGATTAAGGCACGCACTCCCACGCTCAAATCTCCGTGCACACGCCTCGAGGCATCCAAGGATTAGTATAAGGCCACGTGGCATCATTAAAATTAGGGTTTCCTAACCCTAATGCGCCGCCACCCCACTGCTATATATACCCAGGCCTAACTTAGGTTTAGGTATCTGGGAACCTATCTCAGATCGCTTTTCTTTTCTCTTTCTTTTTAGCAGTAAGTAGTTTTTCTTTTTCTTTTTCTTTTTCTTTTCTTCTCTCCATAGTCCAACAATTGTTGGCTATGACTTTGTATATGTATTTGAGTTAGATTAATGGAAGTTTTGCAATAGGATTTGTAATTTATGGGATTGTTGTTTATATTTGAGATGCTTTGTGCAAGGCTGCTACCTTGTGATCCCCCATTGCCTTGGCTGTGTTTCAAAGCAATGGAGGACTGATTTTAAGGGCCACTCAGATCCAAGTGACCTGTGTGTCTGGGCTATCATGGTCTTCCAGCCTTAGCCCCACCACAGGACCTACTAGATCTGAAATCCCCATGGGAGCTAGAGTTGGTAGCCTGGTGAACATGGTGGTAGCAGCGATAATCTTATTTTGTTTTGGGCTCGCTGAGGAGGATAACCTCTAGGATAGTCTGTGACCATTTAAGTGGACAGATTATAGCCTTAGGGTGATTCTGATCCACCGATCCAAGATGGATCCTTCTTCTTTTCACCTGAGCTTGTAGAAGCCTGGTGAGGGATTGCACAGAGGCAGACTCCCCCATATTTGTATAGATCTGCCATCAGATGTTGGATCTGATCTGATTATAGAGATTGTAGGCTAGTGACTGGACCATTGTAGCCTCTCTCAAGCAATGGACAACTGGATCGAAGGTTGTACTCAATCACTTGCTGGTTCTATGTGTCTGGGCTATCATGGTCTTCCAACCTTAGCCCCACATATAGAACTTTAGAGGTTGAGGTTCCCTATGGATTCTTGAGATGGTAGCCTGGATGAAATAGTGCCTACAATGATTTATTTGTGATGTTCTGACCCATCCCTGGATAGTGGCTCCCCTATGGGATAGTCTGTGACCATTCAAGTGGACAGATTATAGCCCTAAGGGTGGAGTCATGACAGTAGAGATGGGTTGGATCCTTTCTCCTCAGAGGTGATAATGTAGCCTCTGGACAGGATTTCTATAACATCAGATCTAAATCTGAGTTATAAAACTCCTCTGACCTTGGGTCAATAACATATTTCTCACCTTTTTATAATTATTTTCCACACTCCATCCATCCTCTCAATCCTTTCTGTAATTTAGTTATTAGAATACTTAGAATAAGTGACCTTAAACTCCCCTCCTTTTAGGACTGCCAGATCTGTAGACAGATCTGGAGGGACTACTAGAGACGGCTCCCTTGGAGCCTTAGATCACCTTTCCCTGTGGGACAAACTCTTACTTATCAAAACTTGCTACAAAGGACCCTGTATCTTACAGGTGTAGGATTTTCGAGTTGTGCTGATTCATCCCCTGTTTTATTCTGTTTTTGATTTTTAAATAACTTTCACCACCAACCAATAAGGAAAGCACACTTGGAGAACAACAGGTACCCCTGATGGTGAGTCATGCCTAGGATCCAGCCACAACACAAATGTAAATGGCAGAACAGAGAGCACATGCTCTCTGTTTACTACTTTGTTGTCACTGGGTTAAAAAGGAGGCTTGAGAGACTCTCGCACAGTTCACATAGAACCCTTCTATAGCTGTTGCGAGATTCAAGTAAACCTGGGAACCTCTCGTGCGATCCAAATAGAGAATTTCACTAGCTGTCATGAGGTTCAGCAGGAATCCTGGGAGACTCGTGAATTTTAAAAAGAATACTTCATTAGGTGCCGCGAGATTTAAAGGTTGTCACGAGATTCAAAGTGAACCTCAGAGCCTTTCCCGCAATCCAAATGGAGGCCTGGGAGCCTCTCGCACAATTCACATGGAATTCTTCACATGTTGTCGCTCGCTCCACGGTCAACCTAGGAGATTGTTGCGCAATCCAAGTTGAATGACACCTTCACTAGGTTTCATTTCCAATCCCGCGACCAGATATTTCCACAGCGCGCCAAGCATAGCGACAAGTATTTTAGCCCCGCACTTGTCTCCCTTTCCAGTACTCTCTCTTCCTTCTTCATCCAGCGAAACCCTAGCTTTTAGCGCTCTTCTCCCTCTCTCCTCCAACGTCCATCCTTCAACCCATCATTCACACCAGGAATCTACAGAGTTGTTCCTAACATCATCCCCATCAATTGCCCTCTGCTCAGAGATCTCGTGGTGCCCTGTGCGACAGATCGAACCAAACCCTACAATTTTAGTGTAAGCACTCAAATATCAGTCCCCATTTCTCATATTCAAAAGTAGAGTTTGGAATGGCCCCTAAGAGTGCACCAAAGAGAAGGGACAAGGATAAGGCCCCTGCTGAGCCCGCTGCTAAGAAGGTTAAAACTTCAAAGGCACCGAAAAAAGGGAAGGAAGTCGTTTAGGAGGTGGAGGAGCCAACCCTTGAGTTTTCTACACCCTTTGAGCTCATGGCTTCAATCCCCTTTGAGCCTGAGATAACTTTCGACCTGCCCTTCTTAGAGAAGGAGCCTCTCTCTGCCCCTGTCGTGTAATTTATGAGCAAAGCTGGCTTGACACCCTTGATGAGAGGAATTCCAGTACTAGCCTACCCTAGGCTAGTGCAACTATTTTACCAGCACATTAGGGTCACCAAGGATCAAGATCGACAAGCAGGTCTACTGGTGTTGATTGATGACTTCGAAATGTTAGTTAGCCCCAAGGTGATTGTAGAGGTATTGGGCATCCCAGTCGTATTTGACCGTAGCTGTGGATATACCCCCCAATGAGTGCTTCAATTGATACAATTACAAGGGTTTTGACTAGAGGATTAAAGGCCTCAGAGATTCTATTAGAAGAAGAGAGTTGGAGCCTGGACTCCTTTTCATTGACCAGGTCCTGAGAAAGAACATCTATTGCTCAGGACATCAGCAGGAGAGGAGAGCTCCTATTGCTGAAGCTGTCTATTCATTTTCTCTGAGTCATGGCTTCCATCCAGCCTGGTTAATCTTTGTGGCAATGAAGAACCTGGTGGTGAAATTAGGGCTGAAGCTGTTTATTCGTTTTCTCTGAGTCATGGCTTCCTAGCTGTGGATATGCCCCCCCATGAGTGCCTCAATTGAGACAATTACAAGGGTTTTGACTAGAGGATTAAAGGCCTCAGAGATTCTATTAGAAGAAGAGAGTTGGAGCCTGGACTCCTTTTCATTGATCAGGTCCTGAGAAAGAACATCTATTGCTCAGGACATCAGCAGGAGAGGAGAGCTCCTATTGCTGATGCTGTCTATTCGTTTTCTCTGAGTCATGGCTTCCATGCAACCTGGTTAATCTTTGAGGCAATGAAGAACCTGGTGGAGAAATTAGGGCAGAACAAGAAGCCACACACACTCCCTTATGCAAGAGTCGTCACCAAGCTGCTAGTAAAAGGGGGGTACAAGATAGCAAAAACAGAGGGGACTACCACCCTTGCCCCTACTGCTTTGGCCAAGAGGCAATGGGGAATCAGCAGAAGCTTGATGGAAGCATAGAAGAAGAAGAAAGTTGAGGCTCAGGCCCCTCCTAAGCAAGCAGAAGAGGCAGATGTTACAAGGCCTACCCCTGTTACTACACAGGAGATTCCAGGGCCTGTCACCACCAATGCTGCAGCATCCCCCATTTTTGCCCCACCTGTTACTTCAACATCCCCTACCCCTATTCCATCTCTCTCTCACCCTCCTCTGTCTTCATTATCCATCCCCACACCCTTTCTCCCGTGATTGGTACTTGGGAGGAGACCACTCCCCATGTCAGCCCCTCACCATCCCCTACCCTCCCTCAATACACAGCCCTAATACCCCCATCATCTTCACATAAACCTGACAACCCTCCACTCATTTCCTACAAGAAAAGGAAAACCACTGAGACAACCCCCACCATCTCCCAGACACCACCCACAGTTCCTTTTATCCCCACTGACACACCTTACATTGAAGAAGACACCACTCCAGCCATGCCTACTACATCCCCATTCCCAGA
Organism: Chloranthus sessilifolius; assembly: GCA_021018995.1. Lineage (NCBI taxonomy): Eukaryota > Viridiplantae > Streptophyta > Magnoliopsida > Chloranthales > Chloranthaceae > Chloranthus > Chloranthus sessilifolius. The sequence continues at coordinate 51,514,717 of CM037596.1, forward strand.
CGTAGACCTCAACCTTAACACAACCACAGGATTCCAAGCCTTTATGGCTAGTTTTCTTGACACCATGCCCACCCACTACACCCTCATCCCGAACTCCCCAACTACATCACAACATCACTCACCAGAACCCCAATCTCCCCCTCCTTCCACCTTCCATCATGCACCTTCCTCACCTTTTCAACCTGTGCCATCTTTTACACACACTCAACCTCCCAACCCAGACACACTGACACTCATCCTCTCCCTCATCTAAGACATCCAATCCCAACTATCCACCACTACACACACCCAGGACCAGATGCAGATTGAACTCACATCCATCAAATCTACCCTACAGACATTAACCAACTCACCCATCCCTCCACAATCCACTCCAACCCCCCTGGTCCTTTCCCCTCCCAACCCTGTCCCCATAACCCAACCATTCTCTTTCAAACCTTTCACCATTCTCATATTCCCTCCCCTATCACCCCCTCCTCCTACTGAGCCTACATCATTTTTCTTCCCCCCCATGCATTCAATCCCATCTCTTATCCTATCCTCCAACATTCAAGCAAATGACCATGAGACCCGAACTCATTACCTTCCCCACAACTAGACTTACCCATTGTTATCTCCACTTCCCCCTCTCAAGACCAATCACAGTTTGCCCCTTCCACTTCCTCTCTTCCTATTGCACCCAAACACTCCTTTTACATTCCTCCCTACCTCACCATCCTCCATGCCATGAGGGACAATCCCTATCTTAGGAGGGATGTCCTGAGGGGCATGGCCCAACTTAGGCAATCCATTGAGACCCCACTGCTGTAGCAAATTGCTGAGATGAAGGAAGCTCACAGAAAGCAATTACTGGGTATCTCCCTAGGGTGGACTAACATCTTAGAGGCCTATGAGAAGGCTAAATCTATGGCTGCTTATCATCAGCTGAATGTGGAGCTGGAGAAGGCTAATACCAATGTGGAGAGAATAAAGGCCAGGATGTTCAAAAAGAGGCTCAACAATGCCAAGGAGATCTTCAGACACTAAAAGGAAATCTATGAAACTAACCTCCTCAAAGCCAAAATCTAGATAGCCTCATTGGAAGCTGCATTGGCTACTGCCAGAACTGCAGCTCAGCAGCCCACCCCACTCTCTATCCGCATGCCAGAACCTGAGCCTAAAGCTACCCGAACACCAGCTGCCCAGTCTGAGGAGGCACAACCACATGGCAAGCCAGATAAAGGGAAGGCCCCTGCTGCCCCTCCTTCATCACCTCCTACAGAGTAGCCCCAACCTACCCACACCCCTGCTGTACCTCCAACTGAGCAAATTTATCCTAAATAGAGGAAAATCACTGCTAAGAGGACTGCTTACACAGCAACCTCTATTAAAATTAGCAAAGAGCCAGCTGCCCAGTCTGAGGAGGTAAAACCCCCTGACCAGCCTGAGCCCAAAGAAAAAGGGAAGTTCCCAGCAGTCACCACTGAGCCAGACAAAGGAAAATCTCCTATGGTCCCTCCTGAACCCAAAACTAGAAAGATAATATATACGCCTAACTAAATCTGCCCTTTTTTGGTCGGGCATGCATAACATATACGCCCAGTATAAACTGGGTCACAACAACTTGATCTGAGGCCCAATCCACCACCCCAATTCCCCGATTAGCAGTATTAGTGCCCGCAGTAGCCTCCCGCATTCTATAACACCCAACATGCCCCCGCCCGGTCAAGAGAAGGCGACTTCTCATTGATCTGCTCTGGGGGATCGGGTCGTTTGTGTGGATTCCCTCGCCTTCAATAGAATGAAAGGGTTCCCTTTCACTTCTTCCGAAGTGTGTCGGATCCCGCCGTGGGACCTGCTAAAGGTGCATGTCCCACCCAAGATGGGAATTGACCCTGGGCACCAGGTCATCATTCATCTAGGTAGAGGGGAATTAATTTCCATCTAAAAAAATATATATATATATCAAAAAAAAAAAAAAAAAAATCATCTTCAAAAAAAAAAACACATAAAAAACAAAAATAAAACAAAAAAATAAAAAAATCATCTTCAAAAACCAAAAAAATCATCTTCAAAAACCAAAAAAATCATTTTCCAAAAATAAAAAAAAACAACAAAAGGAAAACCAAAAAAAAATATATTTTGGTGTGACCGTCACTATGGCAACCTCAAACCCAGCCCGTAGAAGGAGAACCAGGAAGGTATCTTGCCCTTACCCGAGACATCGATACAACACTCGTCAGTGGATCATGTCAAGAGCCGATACATCCCCGCCGTCATCCCCATCCCATTCCCATATAGGAGAAGACCCGATCTCCGACACCTTCACACAAACCAGACTCGATATCACGGTTCCATTTGGGGCGCTCGTGCTCTCATCCACCCCATCCCCCTCCCTTACATTCTCCCAACATACCCCCTTTTCATCCCCTACTGAAACCCCTCACTTCCCAACCGACCCATACATTCCCATCTGTCATCCATACACCCTTACAACACCCCCCTATTCCCAAAGACCCGGTAGGGAGCCCCAGCCCTCGCCTATCTCCCACGACCCATCCACCTCCTCATCCATGCCCCCTACATCCTATATCCCACCCACCTCATCTCACATACCATCCGCGTCACATGGCCCATCCACATCCGAACACCCCCCCATTTACCCAGGTCATGCCTAACTTTTCCCAGGGTGTGACCAATAACCCACCATCTTCCATATCCATACACCCATACCCTCCAAGCACAATCATCCATACCCCCCATACCCGGATCATGCCCAATTTCTCCCAACCCCTTCCATCCTTAAGTGAGCCATCACCTTCTAATCTCCCACCTGAATCCATGCCCTCAATGGAGGACATGAGAAAGATATATGCCCTGTGGGCTGCCTCTCAAAATCTCATATCCCAAACCCCTCATCCAGGCCTCCAAAACCTCCATACCCCATTCCCTCATGATCATGCCCAACCACCCATCGTCCATACCACCCAAAATCCCCCACCTCAATTTCAGGCCCAGGCCTAAACCCACACAAATCCATGGGTCAAAGCCCAAACACCTTTAGAACCATGGACCCAGGCCCATACCCAAAACCCCTAGGGCCCGTGGGCCCAAACCCAAACCCATCAGACCCAGGCCTAGGCCCAAACCCAAACCCATCAGACCCAGGCCTAGGCCCAAACCTAAACCCATCAGGCTCAGGCCCAAAATTCCCAAGGCCCATGGGCCCAAACCCATCAGACCCGGGCTCAGGCCCAAAACCCCTAAGGCCCTTGGACCCAAACATATCAAACCCAGGCCCAAGACCCACCAACTCAAGCCTTCCTAAACCATCAAACCCAGATCCATCAAAACCAAGGCCCATCCACCCACACTCATCAAGGACCGTTCACAAATCCCTTACCCCCCACCAGTACTCTTTATTCACCTATACCCCTTACGCCCCCATCTCGCCTCCAACAGAAAACTCGATCCACCCCATTCCTTAAAACCAAGCCTACAACATCCCACCACATCAACCACACCCCCATCGCCCTCAAAACGTACTCCCGGCTCAGCACATCATTTCCCCACAAACCACTCATCCATTCATCCCTTCCCATCCCCTACAACCCATATGGCCCCACAGGTCATCCAACCCATCACCCCCCAAGTCCAAATAACAGACCTCACCCCTCACCAGTACCATGACCAACAGTACGAGGAGGACGAGATCCACAATAGTAGAGGAGCTGCCAGCTTCAACCCTCCCGGGCTCCCATCATCACACCCAGGGTCGAACAAAATCAGGGAGAGGCAGTCCCCGCTACAGCCTCAAAAGAACTAGAGCAGCTAAAAGAATAGGTAGACAAAATACAGAAGCAGCTAATGAAGATGGGAGGAGTAGAAATGCATTCAACGGACTTTTCAGACTTATGTCTATTCTCTGATGTCCCCCTACCACAAAAATTTAAGATGCAATCATTCGATAAATATAACGGCACTGGCAACCCCATCGCCCACTTAAAATCTTATTGTGGGGATATGTGTCAGTATGGCGGAGATGAACGACTCCTCATCAAAGTGTTCAAAAAAAATCTAACGGGCCCGGCACTGAGATGGTTCACATCCCTGGAACCATCCATGATAAAAACTTGGAAAGATCTTACACGCTTATTCCAAGAACAATATGTCTATAACATGGACATAGAGCTGAGGAAGTCGGATCTAGCCCGTTTGAAGCAGAGACATGATGAAACGTTCAGTGCCTATTTAGAAAGGTGGAGGGCATTGGTCGCTCAGGTGACCCACCAGATTCCCGATGATGAGCAGATTGAATTGATAACCAAGCCTCTCGATCATCATAGATTTTTTAGTGTATCAGCAGCAATCTAGTTTTGATGATTTAGTTTGAAATGCCAACCGTTGCGAGGATGCCGTTAAAGAGGGCAGGTTAGGAAGGAGCGTGGCCAGCGGGGTCACCGGGGTTTGAAAAGCTGCCAAGCTGAGAATTGAAACAAGACCAAGGACAGAGGTACAAAACATTGTCTACCCCCAGGCCAATACCAATGCCCACCCAATACAACTCCAGGTCACACAACCACCCCCAGCCCGTTTCAACAAGCACCAAGGCCAAACAACGAACCAAGAACCCGGTTTACCTAGGAGCAGATGAAAGCGCGATTTGAACGAGTGTTCACGCTATTAGGGCAATCCTTAAGTGTCTTACTGCCAGTGTTGCTACAGAAGGGTCTGGTCAATCTACTCCAGCCTTGCCCACCACCCCATCCCATCTCGAGAAACTATGACCCGAATCTGCAATGTAATTTCCACCAGGGATCGGGTCACCCTATGGACCGGTGCTTCCCACTAAAGCATGCAATCCAAGACTTAATAGAGGCAGGAAAAATTGTCCCCCTGCCGCTTCCTCAAGGGCAGAACCAGAACATCCATCAAGCCCCTCTACCACGCACCCAAGAGGCCCCCGGCCTAACATCCATTGGATAGAGGAGGAAGAAGAAGAGTTTGACCCTTCGATATATATCAGTAATCAGGAGGAGTTTTCCCTCCCCAGGTTGAATGAAGATGAACCATTTGTTGGGGTGATCGAGCCATTGTACTTGGCTGATTATTTCCCCACCCCGGCATACCAAGAAGAGCCCTTTGATTTAGGGTAGTATTTTTCCACTCCCGCTCCCACCTATTAAATCCAAACGGGCACAGCCCCGCCACAATCATACACATATCCACCCCATGCCCAATTTACCCCATATACCCCTCCGTCAGATCCAAATCACCCCACGCCATACATAACTCCACCATCCCCATGCTACCCTACCCCACACACACCCCCAAATCCCTCCACCCAATACACCACTCTCCCATCCCCAAGCTATCCCATCCCATACACACCCCCAAATCTCACCCCCCAGTATGCCACCCCACCATCCCCAAACCATCTTACCCAATACACAAATCACCCTACTCCGTGCACTAATCCATCATCTTCGATTTATCCCATTTCATCCATGGGCCAATCATATCCCCACCATGCCACCCCCTATTCAAACCCTTCATATGCATACCCCAACCACTCCACTCCTTACAAAACTTCATCACCCCCAACTTTCCCCATTTCACCCATGAATCCATCATCACCCCACTATGTCACCCTATACACAAACCCTTCATATCCCTATCACCCCGCTCCACCTGCACCTCAGACGTCTCCCAGTCCCTCCATCTCTGCCCTTCACCCAATCCCCTTTTCACTCAACCACCACTAGTCGTACCACGCGCAGGTAATACCTGTACAAACTCCCTCCGCACCCACAAATCCAATCCTGCCAATTCCCCCCACTACCACTCCATCCCCTATTAGAGTCAATCTGGTCGAACTCAAGAATCTGGCATACCCAGTTCAATCCTCTCCAAAATCATCATGCACTACTTTCCTCATCCCGAAGCCTGCCTATGACCCGCATCAAGTGCCGCTAAGCTATGAATAGACGGACATGAATACTGGTTGCAACTGAGAGGAGACTATTGAATTTATCACCCGGTCGGGCAGGGTTTCTACACAGCCGGAAGCATCAGGGGCCGTTAGAGGAGAAGAGAAGAAGAAAGAAAATACCACAGGGAATCCCTTTGAAAAAATGGCCAGAGAGCACGTATTGGAGACACAGCTCAAGAGAACACCCACACATATTACTGTGTGGGATCTGTTAATCACATCTCCGCTCCACTTTCAAACCTTGATGGGAGCGCTCAAAGACGCACATGTTTCCACCCACGTAACCCCAGATGAAGTGGGAGAAATAATCGGGCAAGTGTTGGCCCCAAATGCCATCTCATTCACTAATGCGGACTTACCGATGGAGGGGAACGACCACTCTAAGCCCCTGAACATAACGGTGGAAGTAGGGAACCTGGTGGTGCCGTTGGTCTTAATAGACAACGGGTCGGCACTGAATGTATGCCCTCTAAGGACGACAATCAGAATTGGTGCGAACCCCGACACCTTTCGGCCATCAATATCAAGCGCCAGGGGATTCGACAACACCAGAAGGGAAATCATAGGAGAAGTAGACCTTGACCTGATCCTCGGGCCGCAAACCTTCACCACCCCCTTTCAGGTGATGGACATCAAGTATACTTTCAATCTATTGTTGGGCCGACCATGGATACATAAGTTCGAGGCGATACCATCAACTCTGCACCAAAAGCTCCGATTCATCTCAGAGGTAAAAATTGTCACCATCTTGGGTGAGAGCACAGAAGAGAGGGAGAGGAGCACTCTGCACATTGAAAATCTGAAAGTGCTTAACATGTCGCACACAACAAATGACACCGATTTCCATCGATTTGAGTACGACTTTTCAGCCGTCACCCTTGAGTCGCTTGAGAAAACCCCTACCAAAACTGGGGTAGGAATGGACACGGCAGTTCTCATGCTCCACAAATGGGGCCACCAAAAGGGGAAAGGTTTGGGCCCACACCTTCAAGGAAGAAGAGACCCCGTCAGGGCTAAGGGGCAGCAAACCAGATTCGGCCTAGGCTACAAGCCCGATGAAGAAGAAGTCAGAGAGGCCAAAGTAAAGATGAGAGCCGCAGCAGCCACTAGGGCCAGAGGAATCAACCTGGAAGAAGAAACTCTTGCCCGACCCCACATCCGCCAAACCATTGCAAGAGTCGGGGTGGTAAAAATTGATCTAAATGGAGAGACGAGGATAACCTCACACAAACTTGTTTCCACCCACCCCACTAACCCTTACATCACCCCCCTAGAGCTCGAGGTGGATTTCGCAGCCCTCTCCTTATTTGAGGAGGAAATCCTCGGGCCCACCCATCAGTCCAACACTAGCCACTTTGGGCCCACCCTAACCATGGAGGACAGAGTCCCAGAGGATCCCTCTATAAATATGTTGAGGGAAGAACTGCAAGAGCCTACAAATGCTGCTTATAACCAAAGAGGTAAAGGCCAAGCCTCACAGGTAAGCAACTGGGCATCTTTTCCCCAACTCCTGGGAGCCGCCAAATGTCGTGAATACGTCACCGACTCTCCAAAAAAAAACAACCTATAAAAAGTAAGGTTGGCCTCTGAAACACTCTACCCTGTATATATAGAGATCCACCTCGCCAGGGGCTGATCTCCGAAAAAATGCAAAAAACCATAAATATAGAAAAAATACCAATTCTAAAAATATTATCCTTTAAAATTCCTAATAAAATTGAAAAAGATGTCGTGATACCCGTCCCACACGAAGCCGACCCCTTCCTTGTAGAAATACGATAAGAGGTAGGAGTCGCAAGTCTAGATGAGGAAGGTCAAATCGATGAGCTCCCCAATGAGCTCCTCAAGCAATTTGCCGATTTTGAGCATGGCCCTACCCCGATCGTCGAGGAGGCAGAGGACATCAATTTCGGCACCGAAGAGGCCCCTAGAATCACCAAAATTGAAACGTCGCTATCCCCTGCGGAGAGAAAGGGTATGATTGACTTCCTCCGGTCATACCAAGGCGTCTTTGCATGGTCGTATGAAGACATGCCTGGTTTGGATACCGATCTGGTTGAGCATGAGTTACCATTCTATCCTGATTGCAAGCCGGTTAAACAGAAGCTGAGACGCCTTTGACTTGAGTGGATGTTGAAAGTCAACGACGAGGTCATTAAGTAGTATGCTGCGAGTTTTCTCATGGTATCCAAGTACCCTCAGTGGCTGGCCAATATCGTCCCCGTACCAAAGAAAGATGGGAAGGTTCGAATGTGAATTGATTTATGAAATCTCAACAAAGCAAGCCCTAAGGATGACTTTCCATTACCCCACATTGATATCTTGGTCGACAATACTGCTAAGCACGGGATGCTTTCTTTCATGGACAGGTTCTCGGGCTACAATCAGATTAAGATGGTAGAGGCCGACCGAGAGAAGACCGCGTTCATCACTTCCTGGGGAACCTTCTACTACAAGGTAATACCCTTCGAGCTCAAGAACGCTGGGGCAATCTACCAGAGAGCAATGACGACCCTATTCCATTACATGATGCACCGAGAAATCGAGGTGTATGTCTATGATATGATTGCCAAATCGCCAGAAAGGAACGACCACTTGGTAAACCTTCAAAAGCTGTTCGAGAGGTTAAGAAAGTACAGGTTGCGGTTGAATCCCCAAAAGTGCGCATTCGGTGCTATGTCGGGAAAGCTATTAGGCTTTATCGTCAGTAGGAGAGGTATCGAGGTCGACCCGACCAAGATCAGGGCATCACTGAAATGCCACCACTGTCTATAGAGAAAGAGGTCAGAGGCTTTTTAGGCAGAATCCAATACATCAGTCGGTTCATCACACAGTTAACTCTGATATGCACACCAATCTTCAAACTACTAAGGACTCACCAGTCGAGTGGAATAATGACTGCCAAGCCGCATTTGACAAGATCAAGGGTTACCTCCTGAACCCTCCTATATTAGTACCACCTGTACCTGATAGACCCCTGATAATGTACTTGTCCACGACAAAGTTCTCCATGGGCCGTGTGTTAGGGCAGCATGATGAGATAGGAAGAAGAGAGCAGGCCATTTACTACTTGAGCAAGAAATTCACTGATTATGAGACACGCTATTCGCATCTAGAGAAAGCATGCTTGGCGCTTGTTTGGGCTACTTAAAGACTTCGGCACTACCGGTTATCCCAAGCCGTTCTACTTCTAGCACAGATGGATCCGTTGAAGTACCTGTTTCGAGAAACCTGCTCTCACTGGCCAGACAACACAATGGCAACTACTCCTCTCCGAATTTGACATTACTTATGTCACCCAGAAGTCGATCAAGGGGCAAGCACTCGCTGATCATCTTGCTGAGAACCCTCTGCTAGACTATGAGCCTCTAAGGACTGAATTCCCTAATGAGGACATCATGTTCATGACTGAAGAAGGTACAGAGGAAACAGAGGAGTCCTGGGTAATGCACTTTGATTGGGCATCACATGTTGAGGGCCAAGGAGTTGGCGCCATTCTTATCTCGCCAAGAGGATCGCATGTACCAATCTCAATCAAGTTGAACTTCCCATGCACCAACAACATGGCCGAGTACGAAGCCTGTACGGGTGGTTTATAAGTATCTCTTGATTTGAATGTAACTCGCCTCAGGGTCTCTGGAGATTCACAGTTAATTATATGCCAGACCAACAGAGACTGGAAGACCAAGAATGGGAAGTGGATCCCGTACCATGAACATCTTGAGGATCTGATCACCTGCTTTGAGGAAGTCACCTTCTCCTATATACAGCAAGCAAGAAATCGGTTTTCTAACTCCTTGGCCACCCTGACCTCTATGGTTGAAATCCCATATAGAGTTAAGATGAAACCGATCATGATAGAGCAGAGGGACAAACCAGCATTTTGTCACTTGGTCGAGGGATCTGCTGCGTTAGATGATGAGCCACCCAGGTTCTCAGACATTAAGATTTTCCTCGAAACCCGAACTATCCCGGAGGGAACATCGAAGGTAGACAGGCACACTATCCACCGATTGGCAATGAACTACGTCATCTATGGCGATCTCTTGTACAGACGGTCTCACGACAATGTTATGCTCCGATGCCTGACAGAAAGAGAAGCGATCAAAATCATGAAAGAGATCCATGAAGGAATCTGCGGGGCACACGTCAGTGGACACATGCTCGCTAAGAAAATTCTAAGGCAAGGATACTTTTGGACCACATTAGAGATTGACTGCTGCAAACACGTTCAAAAGTCCTACAAGTGCCAAGAACACTCCAACCTAATACATGCTTCGACCATTGATTTACACAGCATGGCCACTCCTTGGCCGCTCGCCACCTGGGGTCTTGACGTCATCGGCAAGATCAATCCTAAAGCTTCCAATGGACATCAGTTCATCCTCGTCGCTGTGGAATACCTCACAAAGTGGGTAGAGGCAGCCTCCTATATGAGCATTAAGGCTAGTCATGTTGAGAAGTTCATCAAGAATAAAATCATTTGCAGATTCAGTGTACCCAAAGATATCGGCAAGATCTGAAGGTGGGAGACACGGTGCTGAAGAAGATCTTCCCTTCTCTCCATGCCGATCCAAGAGAGGCGTTTAAGCCGAATTGGTAAGGGCCCTATGTCATTCGAGAAGTGCTGTCGGGATACGCCTTTCGCCTTGCCACCATGGACAAAGACCACTTTCCTGAGCCCATCAACGCTGGATACCTCCATAAGTTCTACTCATAGGTCCTACGACAAGTTAAGTATTGATAAAAGTAGATGCGTGACTGCATAAGGACCCCATAGAAGAGGCCATCATTTCAAACATAAGTTACCCAAACCAAAAAAAAAAGAGAATGAGAGAAAGATGAAGTATTCCCTGAATACCTTTACCCTTTTTGCTACACACGTCGGGCCAACAACCATTTCTTTCATATACCCCTCCCAAAGGCATCCCAAGAAGAAAAGAAAAGGAGGAAAGAAAGAAAGAGAAGAGAAAAAAAAAAGAAGGGGGGGGGATCAAGAAGAAAAAAGAAACAACTGGGGCACGTACCATAAAAAGCCCTTGGAAAAGAAAAGGAATCACCAAATCTAAAATTCACTCAATGCTTAGATCCAAAATCTCAGAAAAACATAACCTGTTTGAACCCCGGCCACATTACAACCTAGAGGAAAGCCCTCTTTAAGGTCCACAACTGGTCACAACATCTTTTGCATCAACACAAACTGAGTTAATAGACCACGCAGAACTTCATCCAACCGGCTTTGATGGAATCGATGTCCATGTCGTGGCTTTCTGTTTCTTGAAAAAAAAAAAAGAGAAAAAAAAATAATTTGAGTTCAAAGCAAGATGGACGTGGTGAAAACCCGCAAGGGCTCCACGGATAAAAACAGCGAACTCACGCGGACTAGGTGAAAACCTGAAAGGGCACCTGGGGTAAGAGAGCGAGCCCATGGACATAGTGAAAACCCGAAAGGGCGCTATAGGTAAAAACAGGGAGGACAGGCATAGCGAAAACCCGTCTTGGGCGCTGTGAGCAAAAATGCCAAGAAAAGAGAGATTAGGAGAGGATCTGTTCTGGCCCGCCTATTTCAGTTTGGACCCCTTGAGCCTCTTCTCCCCTTTGTAGGGCCGCTCATGTTAAAAATTGGATCGGATCCCGATCAGGTATGTTGTCTCTACCGCGGCGTCTGACCCATGACCGAAGTGAAAGACAAAAAACTAAATCAATCCCAGGGAAGCTGACCTTCCCATGTTTAAAGGAAAAACCTGTGCCTCATAAACAGGGTTCGACCATGCCCAAAAAGGACCCACCAGTGTGACCTCGACATCACAAAAAGAAGAGGGAGTAGGGAAGAAAATTTCCAAAAAAAAAACCCACACGGTGGAGGAGAAAGTCTCAAAAAAGATAATAGATTTTCCTTTTCCATAAAAAGCCTCACACAGTGGAGGAGAAAATTTCAAAAAAGAGAGGGGGATGATAGATTTTCCTTTTCCATAAAAAGCCTTACGTTGAGAAACGTATGAAAGAAAAAGTCGAAACACAAAAAAATATATGTATGTATAGATTTCGTTTCATTTCTTACAGTATTACATGTGGAGTGTCACGTCCCAAAAAGATAACGACATGACACACTTTCTATTTTTCTGCCTTCTTTATAAGTAAAAAAAAAATATATATATATATATATAACAAAAAATAAAAAAAATCTATATAACCCAAAAAGAGATCTTGGTTAAGGGGCATTAGCCTCCCTCTGTGTATATGATCTATGGTATGTGTAGGAACAGGTCAAGGGAGGGGACCACGCTTCAAATCACTGATCTCTGTAAGAAGAGAGTCCTCATGAGCATTTCGATCAGACATCCACCTACCATGAAGATTCTTCTACCGTCTCTGCAAAGCGTTAGCTGCACTGCGAGACTCAGTCAAAAGCTCAGTCAACCGAAGAATCTCACTCTCGGCTGTCGCAGCTCTCGCCTCTGCAATCTCAACTCTGACCCTTTCTTTCTCCAAAGCCTCAGTCAAAGCCAGCCTCTCTACAGAAAGAGACTCAATCCTAGTCCAGAGAATCATTTCATTATATGGCCAAGGCCCCGTCTCTATCACATCTACCAAAACTGGGCTAGGGGCAAGTAATTCCTCGAATGCCAGCTAAACCTCGTAATCAGAAGAGACGATTCCCCCCTGAGCTAAGCTACACATGTGCGCCGATTGGTGAGTCTCCCTGAGGGCGGCTATGCGGTCTAGGTCACTAAGAGAACCCCGAGAGAATATCAGAGAGCACAAAGGTGGCCTCACAGAGCACGACACATGTTGAGTATATCCGAATTGACGAAGAACCTGAAATGGGAAATAGTATGTGCTACCTGTCAATCCCAAAAGTGTGATACCCTCACAATCCCAAGAGTGGACAATCGAAAAGGTGCCGTCCATCCAGGGAAGTTGCCAGGTCAACTCCGCATCAGATATCCACAGGCTCAACTCCTTGATGCTCCCATGAGGTAGTCTTGAGCACCGGATCAGAAAGCCTCAAGCCACATCCCCTCTTACCAAGCAAAACCTCGGCACGGGCCCCATGATGGCCAAATGCTCCCCTAGCCAAATATGAACAAGGAGCGGGCTCCCACCAAGAATCCCGACCAAATCCAAAGCTGAGGAATCCAAGCCCCGATACATCTCAGCCAGAACCAGGTGAACCAGTGAACGACCTCCCTCCAATTCGGTCAAGACATCACATAGCCCGAGAGGAAAGGTCTCGCCCCCAGTAAAGAAGAGAACTTCCAACAGCAAATAAAGGGCAAAGGCCTTTACATTGAAGGGATCTCGGATAGGCAACTTTCAAAGACTCGAGTCACCGAAAAGTTCTCTCAGGAATTTCACCAAACACCTGGTGGGCCCCCTAGCGAAACCCTTCTCATACTCAACCTTTTTCAAACCAAGAATTGCATGGACCGCCTTTGCATACCCCGATTTGGGCACCACCTTGGCAAGTCCTCGATGCATCTTCAAGCCAGTAATAGAGGCTAGCTCTTCCAATGTTGGGGTGAGCTCCCTGGACTAGAATCTGAAGACGTGGGCCCTATGGTCCCACGACGCCAAAGCCGCCTGCAAGAGATTGGGAAACAAAGGAATGGCAAGAAGGGAGGAAAGGGGGGATAACCCGAGGCGATCCAGAACAACAAGCTCACTCTCGGGCAAGCTATCATACCATTTCTACAAAAAACTGGGCCCTAGGTCCAAACAGGGAAATATACTAGTCCCAACCCCCATATGAGAGCGTGGATTTTTAAGCGGGTCCATGGACGTAGAAAGTTGGTCTTTATGAAAATCAGCCAATGTAGGGCGATGGACCCGCTCAAAAAAAAAAGGAGGAAGAAAGAAAAGGAGGGGCAAAAAGGCAAAGCCCGAGTGAACAGTGAAACAAAGAGGGCTGGGCATGGGTTATAAGGAACCTGTCAGGCATCAGTTATAGGAGGCGTACATAATATATACGCCCAGCCAAAAATTCAAATTTTTAGCCAGGCGTATATATTATATATGCCAGGGTAATGTGGCAGTTGTGTTTGCCAGGTGTATGTATTATATACGCCAGGGCAAAATTCCAAAATTTTTGCCTAGCGTATATAATATATACGCCCAGTTAAAGGGTAGGGATGTGTAGTCCCCCTCGCGTCATCCCATTCCTTTTTCTCTTACTCGACAAGAGCGGATTTCGCTTAGCCTATTTTTTATCTCGGGGCAGCCCATAGGCGGGCACGCCCACAGATGACGTGGCATCCATGGGACATATGCAAGTAGTCATACGCGAGCTTCCACCATTGTTGGAAGGGGCTCTGACCAGCTTGGTGCAAGAAAACACAAAAAAAAACATCACCATAAAGGCAGAGAAATAAATAAACAGAACACTCATATAAACCTTCAAAGTTGTGAGACCATCCAAAAACAAAAATCCAAAGAAAATTATTACATATTCCCCAATATTCCAAAAACCTAAACTATTTCAATGTTTCAAATTTTCAGGAAAAAAAAAACTAGTCCTGGGCGGCCCCCTTTGACTTCTTCCGGCGTCGGGTCATTCTTTGAAAGGTGCGGGTCTCCCCCACCCGAGTCCACGCCTGAGAGATGCGGCCAAGCAGAGAGCGCGACTCCTTTTCATGAGCACGCTACATAAGCACACGAATGGCCATTAGTTAGGGAAACAAGCAGAAAGTAAATATGAGGATGACTAGATGCGGTCAATATTCACTCACCACCTCAACCTCCCTAAGACCGGCAATGTTATGGTAATATTCGGCTTGGTTTACAGCCGACTCATAATCCTGCAGCAAAAAGAAAAAAGAGAGAGGTATCAGTCACACAGGCCATTAGGTATAATCCAAGAAAACAGAAGGGCAAGGTAACAAGGGAGAGATTACCCCAAGGATCAGCTCAGGGGGTGGAATACGGATAGCTTCAGTAGATATGTGTGCCTTCTCAGCCACATCGGCACACATACGCGACAGAAAGGCATCATCCAAGCGCTTAAAGGTCTCCTAGACCTCAGTTGGTGAGTTGTGGGAAGCACCAGCACCAGAAGGGTCGGAAGGCCCCGCACGAGTAGGCTCACCAGGAACAACTGCCTCATCCCCTCATCTGAATCATCATCCTGTCCAAACTATAGAGGGAAGCAGTCTTTATTCAAAAGCAAGGCAATTACGGTAACCATATGAACGACTGCTAATAGAAAGAGGAAAGAACATTACCTGGGATTGCGGACTGCCAAAAGCTAAAAAGTCGGCACCAGGCACGAATCGGGGCAGAAAGGAACAATAGGGTAAAGACTCATACCACATATGATATCCCCCAGGGAAGAGAAGATCGTCAATAGGGACCCCGTGGTGGAGAAAGCGAGCAGTGAGCATCTCGATAGAACCCTCGGGAGCCAATACATCATCTGGAGGAGCTTAGGGCACGGCAAAGAGAGGTCGATACTGATGAACCACCCTCTCCCCTAAGTAATAGGCCCTAGCCCAGGACCCATAGAAGAAACAATGCGTCGATCTAACAAAAGGCGAGAGGGGCCCACTGCAGCTAGGTTCCAGAAGGGGGATTCAACGTAGGGATCAAGGATGACCTGCTCAGCAAAAGAGAAGGGATTTATATATTTGGTCAGAACCCACAGCACAAAAGAGCTATCAAATTTACAAAGAGAGAAAGTGTTATACCTGCTCTAGGATCAGCAGATCGAACTGAGAACACAACCCTAACTCCAAGTGCTTCATACCCACGTCCCGACGGCTGTTTGCATGCCAATTGCTCATAAGGGGGACTGTGGGGACTTTTGAGAGAAGCAGAGGGAGACCAGGTTGGAAATGCAGATACCCCCACACCTGAGAAAGCAAGCAGATGTAAACAAATATACAAAAGAAAAAGAGAAGGGGGGGGCAAATTGAGACGAATGGATAAATCACCTCAAGAGCAGGCCAGAAGCCCATAACAGAACTGGAATCCCTAAGAACGGCCCGCACCAAGCTAGACATGAGCACCGCATAGCCAGCACCTCCCCAATTGAATCAATGTATGGTGTCCTAGTTCACCATAAGACTGAGTAGGGACAACGAGACCCGCCCTCTGCTGGTGTTTGAGAGGAGAGTCTTGCCCAGGAGGAACAACAGAGAGATGCGAGCCAGCATCAGTGCACGCTCTGGCTCGAGGTAAATGGTCGCATCAGGTTGGCCCAGGTCCACTAGCTCGTGAGGCTCAAATAAACCAACCAGCCAAGATAACTTGACTTCGGAGCCACGAACATTCCCAGAGGTCGAGTAGGCCCCTATCAGCCGAGTCACCTCCTCCCTATCAAGCGTGCGAACAGGTATTACCGGCACCCCTCCAACACGAACCCCAGTGATCATGGACCAGTCTGCGAGCGTGAGGGCCATCTCAGCCATGGCCATGTGATATGCCATAGTCTCGGGGCGGAAGCGCTCTATCAGGGCCTTCAGATAGGCCGTGTCAGCCCTAAAAGCGGGGCATGAAATGAAGTCCCCAAAACCAGCCTAGGCGAGCAGGTCCTTAACCACCTGGGGGAGATAAAGTACGAGGCACTGGAGGTCGAACCAACCACCCCGGAACATAATGTGTGGTAGGGCCTGCAAATAAAAGGCATCAGTCAGATAGGGGCAAGGTGGTATAATGAAGGCATCAACGGAAAACAAAAGAAAAAAAAAGGGGGCTCGTCTATTTACCTGACCAGCGATCCCAAAGTTGGACATGTGGGTATGCTGACAATGTAGGAGGCTAGTACAAGCGGCCTCACCTTGCATCTCGTACCAAGGCTGAGATGAGCGTTCCCCGTGAGGACCGTAGGCCATCTCGGACCACTCCTTTGGACCTTTCCCTTCATCACCGGACATCTGAAACTATAAAGCACATCAGTATAAGAAGGGGCTGCTAAAAAAAAAAAAGAAGAAAAAAAAGGGGGGAATAACACAAAAAAAATGCACTAATCCATCATCAAAAAAGGAATGAAAAATGAATAGGAGAAAAATGCACTACAAAAAGAAAGAACATCAAGCATTCCAAAAAAAAATAGAAAGAGAAAAATACAAAAAATTAATAATAATAACAATAACACATGTGCACTAATCCATCAAAAAAAAAAGAAACAAACAACAACCAAAAAAGGGGCATCACATATACAAAAAAAAAAAATAATAAATAAAACAAAAAAAACAAAAAAAAAGAAACATAACATATTAGAAAACAACCAAAAAAAGGCCATCACATATACAAAAAAAAAAAAAAAAACAACCAAAAAAAAAAAAACGAGGAAAGAGCATCACATATACAACAAAAAAAAAGAGAGAGGCATCACATATAATAAAAAAAAAAGGGGGGGGGATTACATATAATAAGAAAAAAAGAAAGAGAAACAAAAAAGAAGCATACGCCTAAGGAGCCACATATAATAAAAAGAAAAAAGAAAAAAAAAAATAAAGAAGAGCGTAGGCATGAGGATCACATATACCAAAAAAATATACATATACATTTTTCAAAAAAAAAGAGAAAAAAAAGAGAGACAAGGAACATCAAGCATCTCTAAAAAAAAACACAAAACAAAAAAGCAACACTATCAAAATTCAAAGGAAAGGTCGATCACCTTCAATAGGGAGAAGAAATAGATCCAATCGGCAAAGGATAAACGTCTCTTGATCCGCACATGCAATTCCCGGTAATAGAACTCAAGAAAAATCAAATGCCAAAAACCCTAAGGGGCTGTCCCAGACTAGAGAAAGAAGGACACAAGTTGGTAGGCTTGACTAAAATGCAGCGAAAAAACTGTCCGAGCCCAAGCACAAAAGGGACCCCTCTCTTTCAAACTCTACCTTCTTCCCTCCTTCTTTCTCTAGTCCGGGACAGCCCCTTAGGGTTTTTGGCATTTGATTTTTCTTGAGTTCTATTACCGGGAATTGCATGTGCGGATCAAGAGACGTTTATCCTCTGCCGATTGGATCTATTTCTTCTCCCAAGCGTTGGCTCTGACCATCCACCTACGGATCTATGTTGACCAAGAGTGTACCCGACTTCAGATCATTCGAAAAGTCTATTGTCAGTTGAAAATGACCCATCAAAAATGAAATTACAACCAACCAAACTATGTGCAAACATACAGACCGAAGGGCTCATTCCCTTTTATTTCCTTTTACACTGGCTTAAAACCTGTATAGGCACGGTGTCCCTGTTGAATGTACGCGCTTACGTCTGGGTATCCGCAGGACGGTCGTTGTCCTCGTAAATTATACCTTAGGGTCAAGGCTTCTATTCGCGTCTATTTGTTGCTTATCGCCCCTGATGGGTGTCTGTCTGTGCATAGTTAGTAAAATGTAATTTCATTAGGGACGGAGGCTAGAATTGGACGTCTCTTTCGATGGATGTTTGGTTCTAGCCCGATATTTTTTAGCCTTGTCTCGAGTTAGGGCACTCCGGTTCATGTGAATCAGGAGCACCTCACCACCGGAACGTGCACATCCCCAAGGTGTACCTGTCCCCGGTAGAGCGCACGCACTCTTAAAGCGTATCAACTTGCATTTGATCCACTTAAAGAGTTGTGCAAGAATAAAATTTCCAAAGGTCTTTTGAGCTTTGTTTAGAGGCCTTATGACAAATGAAAACTCAAAAACACAAAAAAAAAATTCACT
This sequence comes from Chloranthus sessilifolius, assembly GCA_021018995.1. Classification (NCBI taxonomy): domain Eukaryota; kingdom Viridiplantae; phylum Streptophyta; class Magnoliopsida; order Chloranthales; family Chloranthaceae; genus Chloranthus; species Chloranthus sessilifolius. The sequence continues at coordinate 51,533,344 of CM037596.1, forward strand.
CTGAAAAAGGGCATGCATTCCCAAGAAGTGTTGCGACATCAACATTCGCTCCACTCGGGTAAGTCATGCTAAAACAACCTTGAGGTTGATGGGTTCGCCCAAAGACTCTGAGCCTTACCTAGGTAAGGGCACCCGTGGCCAATCCAATGGAGCTGTCAATATCCCACAGGATTGGGCACAAGTTGGTAGGCCTTCGCGTTGTGTGTTGCGCATTGATTCCAAAGCATAGATCGATCATCCCGTTACATGAAGCTGTCTGGTTCAGATTAATACTCAACATCACAAATCTATAATTTCCCTCAGGAAGTGGATGATATCCCTGCTAGCCGGCTTACACTTTCTGTGATCATCCCAGTTATGTCCAGTAATGTCACAATGCGCTTGGGGACTGTTAGCTTTGAGGTACGGACGATATCCCGAAAAGAGAGGGCTTACGTACACTCACCATCACCATGAATGTTTGAGAATTGAGTTGAACCAGGCAGACCCATCAAACGTCCCTTGGACCTCTTCGAATGTCTCTTGTGTTTGGCATTCGATCATTAGTGATCGAATACCAAAGAGGGGCATCTATAGACACTCAAATTTGGCCCAAGGCCCGATCGGTCCATACTCAGGAAGAAATGCGCCCCTGTGCTTTCGATGGCACCCCTGAACCCTTGGGAACCTATCCAGATCTTTAGGAATCACCTAAAACCCATTAGAACCATTCCCCCAATCCTTAGAGATCACCCCTAAACCCTAGGATCCCTTCCCAAACTCAACTTGAACCCTTCTAAGTAGTTGATGGAGGGAGAGCAATAGAATTTTATACAGACCCCTGACAAGGTTGGGCTATATACCATTGGAAAGAGGACTTCCCCAACTTTCCAACGAGCCAAAGATCACCAAATTTGGAATTGTGGTTCAACAGTTATGGCCATTTGAAGTTTCACATAAAATGGCAACCTTTTACTCAGGCGTATGTACTACATACGCCCAGCCAATTTGGCCCCAAATTGGTCAAGCGTATGTATTATATATGCCTGACATTTTTTGGGCCAAATTTGGCTAGGCGTATATAATATATACGCCCAGCATAGGTGGGACCCACCAAAGGCATCATCTTCCGAGAACTCCCCTGTTTTTTGTGGAAATCACTGTGCATAAATTGGGCGTATGTAATATATACACCCAGCTTAGCTACAATGATTGTCATCAGGTGCTCGAATTTCCTTCATCTGGTTTGACCTTTTGACCATCCCCTTGGTTGAGGTGGGTGTCTTAAGGTTGGTTGCACCCCCTTTGAGCTTATTTACAACCCTTAAGTCACCCATGGTCTCACCCCATCATCCGCCATTGAAACTGGTTTCCCAAACCTCTAAGACCCTAAAAGCCTAGAAAACCTTAGATGGGGGATTACCTAATTGCTAAACCAATTAGTTCTTATGTTCTAACCCACATATTCTCTATAAATAGAGAGGCCCCCCCTCTTCCCAAAGGGTTGAAGAATTAGGGTTGAAAAATCAAGGTTAAGAATTGTGAGCTTAAGAGAGAGTCCTAGTGCACTTTCCAACAAAAAAAATTTCAGCATGCTTAGTTTGTCCATTTCAATCCATTTCAACCATTAGATCACTCCCTTTTAGCCAAAGCCTACTCCTAGCATCCCCATACACTTCCCATCTACTGAATCCTAGCTTTAGAACCCATTTCCATACCGTTTAAGCCATCGGAAGCACGCCAAAGTGAAGACCTTCCACAGTGCAACAAGGGCCCATGAGCTCTGGCTCACCCCTCTCTTTTCCTACCTTCTTGGTGTTTCCTCCGTCCAAGGAATCAAGCCGTTACACCGCCGAAATTTCGGTTTGGCTCAAAGCTTGATAGGATCGTATTGCCTGCGGGCAAGAGGAAGCTCCGCCTATTTATTTTTTATTTTGGCCATAGATAGAGACCGCTATGTGCGGGTCAATCGGGTGCCTAAACCCTTCCCGATCGATAACCGAAGCCCCTACGCTAGAGCCTTTGGCAAAGGCCGGTAAATCAGAGTCATATTTAGCACTTCGGTGCTTAAAATATCGAATTAAAGGTTTCTCGAGTCATCAAAATCTCTGGGTGGTGACTCTACATTTTATTCCAATGCGAGTGCATCACCGCGACGGGTTCGAGAGGATCCATGCTCGCACACTTTTGTCTGTATAATAAAATTTGTCAATATTTTGCTTCTATGTGTGTATAAATCCTCATTCATTTTTGTGTGTTCTTTTTTACTTTTATAGTTTCTGTTTTCTTATTTTTAGGTTTTATGCTTGCTGCACATCGCACCTTTTGAACTAGTGAGGACACTGCTCCTCATGGTTTGGGGGTGTGGCAGAGTAGATCTGCCAATAGAATAGTTAAATTTAGTGCAGTAATGGTAGTGTAACTGGGATGAATAATGTCAATTTCCACCTAACTTGATACAATGAGGAAATTTGTGAAAAAATTAAAATATTTTTGCAGACTTTTCGAAACTAAAAATGTTAAAATCTTGACACCACCATGAAGCTAACATCAGAAAAATTTTCAGTTAGTACTCAGTAATCCTAAGAGGAGAGAAACAGGTGAAATACACCCCATGGGTTAATTCGAGGACTATACCTAGTGAGATTTGGGCCCATCATTTTCTTTTGAAGAGTGTTTTTGACATTATTTATGCTCTGAGGACTGATTGAATCAAGACCTTTTCACTAAAAGTTAGGCACCTCCAAATCAAAACTGATTGACAGCACTCATGATACTAAGGAAATGATCCAAGGCCTTCATTTGGACAGTTTGAGCATGAAAATCCAACCTTTTAAAATCTGCCCTTTTGCATACACTAGTTGATCCTTAAAAAAATCCTACTTTTCTTTGACAAACACCAGAGCACTTGCACCTTAACCTCATGACTTGATTCAACCTCACCCTCACTCTGAGAATTCAGAAGGTAAAGGAGGAGTTAAAGATAGTGAGAATGGTCCAACATTCTATGGAAGGTAAAGAAAAGTAACTTATGAACAGCAGTGTATCAATAGTATTTATGTGGCAGTTCATCATAAAAAATCATAAAAAGATTGAATAAAAATAAAAAGAGAAAAAGAAAGAGAAGTCTAGAGAAGAACATCATCTGAAAATTGAAAAGAAGAGGAAAATCAGGCCACTTTGATTCTAAAATATATCAAGAAAGATGAAGTTTTGTTGAAATGAAGGTTGTGAAGTCATGAATCACTCCTTACCTTGCTGATTTCTTAATTTTGATTTCCTTTATACCCCTTGATTCTTTGCATCCCTCACCCATAAGCGACATTACAACCCATTCAAAAAGACCTTATAGATCCAAAGTAAAATGAGCTATCATGTGGAGATGAGGAGTTGTCCAATCTATGGTGAAAACCCATGAGGATGTCAAAAATTAGAAGCTTTGCCTATGCCCATGCTTGCAGACCCATTTGGGGTCTGTAACTGCTCTTGAGCTATTTTGAATGTGAACACCCTCAGATTGTCAATGTTGAGAGATAGCCCGGGTGAGAATTGGGTCTGAATTTTAACCTCATTGGGGTTGTATCCAACCTGAATTTTGAATTTAAGGCAAGCTAGGTACAGATTTTTACACATTGAATTTCTAATGTAAAATGAATGGTGGCAATGCAAACACTTGCTAAATTTTGAGTTTTGAATGGCCTGCATTACTGCTGCAGTTCCCTCTAAATGTTAAAAATGGGTGTGGAATGAAGCTTTATATATTGAAATCTGTGTTGTCATTAACTGCACTATACTTAACTGTTATAATGGTGAAGTTTGTGGGTATCTTCACTGAAAACCCTCAGGAGACTTCACTCCTCCACTAGGGATCTCCTAGGGGTTTAAAAGGCTTGGTACATATGCTAAACGTACCCGTGATCCCTACGAAAGTGGCATTTAATTAGTTAAAGCTTTGCTAAGGGACTAGAAAAGATTTGGTTTGGGGGTGTGTTAAGACCTGAAAAGTACCACTTTTCACCCCTTATCTTAATCTCTGTTAGATCCTTAGTCATTTAATAAATGTGTGCTAAGCCTATTTTGTAGGTAATAAGCAGTAGCTGCAAATAAGCCCCTAACCTTGCCAAGAAGCTTACCTTTTTACCCCAGAAGTGCCTCAGGAGAAAGAAAGTTAGAGCCAGACAGAACTAGCTGTAGCTTAGGCATAGCAAAGCAAAAACAAGTCAAGAAGTGAGCCTCGCACAAATGTCGCAGGGCTCAATTGAACCAGAAAGAATGCTTTATACAGCTGTCGCAGGCTTCTGAAGGTAGCACACCAACTGGTCGCGCCGTTCTCGCGCAGATTGCTGACAGAAGGGAGTAAAAAGCATACTTCGAGTAGTTCTCGTGTGGCTCAGTGATAAGCTCTCGCTAAGTCTCACGCAGTCTCACGCAACTCAAGAAGGGTGCCTTAATCTTCACGCGATTCACTGAGGAGAGAGAGCTCCGGGCATTCCTGCACGCAGCTGTCACACAATAGCCGCGTGATATAGACCTTCAGGGAACTGCTCGCACGATCCAGAAGCCCATGCACCTTACTTCTTCGTGAGGATCCCCGCGGGATTCACCAAGGAACAAACTGCGCGCATCATTCTCGCACCATTCAAATGGAAAGAGCAATCCCGCGACGACCAGAGCATCCCTGCGATGACCAAAGTACCAATCCCGTGACTGTAAGAGCTTCAAGTCAATCTAATCCCGCGATGCCAATTATATCATGCGAAAAGACCTGGAACTCATTTCTACCTAGCGAGGCTCGGGATCTTAACTTCTCCCCACTTCTGTAGGGGCAATCTGGGAATTTCCAGCAACTAGGACATGCACTCCAATGCTCTAATCTCCGTGCACATGCCCCGAGGCATCCAAGGAATAGAAATGGGCCATGATAGCATTGATAAATTAGGGTTTTCCTAACCATAATTCTCACAGAGCTGACTGCTATATAAGCCTAAACCTAGTTTAGGTTTAAGGGACGTCTGTACTCCTTGAAACCAACTGTAGAATTGCAGTATGCTAAGGTTACGGTTTAGGCAGTTTTCTTTTCTTTTCTCCTTTTCTTCTCGCCATAGTCTAGCACTTGCTGGCTATGCCTTTGTATGTCTATTTGGAATAGTTTTAATGGAGTTTTATAATAGGATTTTATGCATGTATGGGATTGGTGTTTTGTGAGTTGTTCTGTACAGGGCTACTACCTTGAGATTCTCCATTGCTAAGTCGTATTGTAAGTAATAGAGAATTATTTTTAAGGTTTTATTTAGATCCAAGTGACCCGTGTGTCCAGGTTAGGCACATTGCAGGCCTATGCCCCACCACAGGATCCACTAAATCTGAATCCCCATGGGAGATTGAGCTGGTAGCCTTATGAAAATGGTGGTGGCAGCAATCTTCTTGTTCTATCTCAGACATCTGTGAGGAGGATAGCCTATGTGGATAGTCTGTGACCATTCAAGTGGACAGATTATAGCCCTAGGGTGAGGCCAATCTATAGATCTACGACAGGTTCTTCTTCTCTGCACTTATGCTTGTAGCCTTGTGAGAGATTGTGCAGAGACAGACTCCCCTGTATTTGTATAGACCCAATATCAGATGGCAAATCTGACCTGGCTGTAGAGATTGTAGGCTTATGACTGGGTCACTGCAGTCTCCCTAAAGTAGTGAACAGCTATACCTAAAGCTAGTACTCAAACTCTTGCTGGTCCTATGTGTCTAGGCTAGTGCACATTGCAGGCCTAGCCCCACACACAGAACTTTAGAGGTTGAGGTTCCTATGGATTCTTGAGCTGGTAGTCTGGATGAAGTAGTGCCTACAATGGTAAACTTGTTCTGACCCATCTCTGGACTGTGGTTCCCCTGTTGGATAGTCTGTGACCATTCAAGTGGACAGGTTATAGCCATAAGGGATTGGATCATGGCACAGGGGTGAGTTGGATCCTTTCTCCTCTTTGGTGATAATGTAGCCATTGGACAGGATTTCTATAGCAGCAGATCTGAGTATGAGTTATAAGACCCATCAGATCTGTACCTAATAGCTTACTTCTCATCCTTTTATATTTATTTACTCACACTCCATCATCTTTCTTAACCATTTCTATAGTTTAGGCATTAAGTTACCTTAGGATTTAGACTATAGTGACCTTAAATCTCCTTCCATTTACGATTGCCAGATCTGTAGCCAGACCTGGAGAGCCTACTAAAGATAGCTCCCTTGGAGCTTTAGATCAACTTTCCCTATGGGACAAACTCTTACTTATTAAAACTTGCTACAACAGGCCCTGTATCTTGCAGGTCTGTGTATTTTTTTGATTGCTGCTCTGTAATCAACCTTTGATTCATTTTCATCCACACATTCTTATCACTATTTCCAATAAAGTCAGCAGCAAGTACCTAAAATAACCTAATAGGTGCCCACTACCTCAGCAGCAGATCTCGCTGCTGACATTCCCCCGTCCCCCATGCCTCCCTCCTATAGCTATTCCTTCCACGACCCCACCTGTGAATGTTGCCCCTATTGCTACTGCCCCTCCTCCCTCACCTCCTGCCTTGCAACCCCCTCCCACCCCACCTGTAGAGGCTCCCCATCCCCCTCCTGTCGAAGTACCTCCATCGGACAAACCTACCCCTCCCAAACTGAAGAGAACTTACTCTAAACGAACCACCACCGCCAAGAGATCTGCTACTTCTACTGCCGCTATGAAAAAAGGGAAACAACCTGCTGCCCCATCCGAGGAAGCTGCGCCCCCCAAGTCTTCCCCTCAGTCTGACCCCCATGGCACCCTACTCACTAGGGATGAAAGATGAAAGGCAGCTACGGCTCTAGGACTGGACCCCATGGCTCTTTTCCCTTCCGATTCGAATTCTGATCCTGCACCTGCAGTTGATCCTAAAGGCAAAATGCCTGCTGCCCAGTCCGAGGAGGCACGCGCTAAACAACCTAAGCAATCCAAATCCAAGGGCAAAGCCCCTACATCTAGGCAGTAGCTAGCACCAAGCTGTATATGAATGTGGCCATGTGTTGTTTCAATTTTTTCTGTTTCTTTTGTCTCTTGTATATATTTGACATTTTTGTTCTGATATAGATATCTTTTTTCCCTGTCTCCCTCTTAATTGCTTTGTCTTAAAACAGTGAGGACACTGTTTAGTTTAGGTTTGGGGGTGTGGCATGTATAACAATAAACTAGTTAATTTTAGTGCAGCCAAGTTAAAAAGGAATAATCGAAAAGAGAATGAATTAACCTCATAATTGTTGATTAAGAAAATTCTAAAGAAAAACCATTTACAACTAAAACAAGCTGAAGTTTTAACATTCTTCATGTAGAAAATGTCAAGAATTTTTGCAGGAAGTGTTTAATATGTGATAAACCAGCAACGAGAAGAGACTGTCAAGATACTCTCCAGAAATTGGATGGAAGGCCATACCCAGTGAGAATTGGGCCTGAAAAATCTTCTTTGAAGAGTGTCTTGGCAATTTTTTCTGCTCTAAGGATTGATGGGATCTGATTTTAATCACTAGAAGTTAGGCAAATCCAAATTGAAACAAGCTCGACAGCATTCATGACATTGAGGACCTGAAGTAAGGCCATCCCTTGGACAGTTTGAGCCCAAAATGTCCCACCTTTGAACTGCCATTGATGCACACCACTTGAGCCTTAAAAGTCCCAATTTTCTTTGATGAAAACCAGAAATTTTAAACCCAAAACCTTTTTACCTATTTCAGTTCACCCCCAATCTGAGAAATCAGGAAGAGGAAGGAGAAGCAAGGTTAGAGGAGCGAGGTGTTAGATCTTGTTGGAAGAAAGAAAAACACATTTGATGGTATTCGTGGTCTTTTGATTCAAAAAGAAAAAAAAAAAGAAAATTAATATGAGCAAGAGAAGTCATTTCGTTGAAAGATTGAAATGAGGATTAGAAACTGGCCACTTCAAATCTGAAAGTTCAACAAGTATATGGAATTGTGCTGACATGAAGAAGGTTGAGTTGCAAATCACCTCATTACTTTTACCGATTTCTCAATTTTGATTCCCATTCCACCCTTTCATTCTTTATAAACCTCACCCATAAGCCACATTACAATCCAATAAAAAGTCCTTACTGATCTGAAATGGATTGAACCGTCATATGGAGATGAGGATTTGTTTGATCTATGGTGCAAAGAATTAGAAAATATCATAAATTAGAGCAATGCCTATGCTCCTGCTTGCAATCCTATTTGAGGGCAGTAACTGCTCTTGAGCTGAATGATATGAGTTACCCCTCTTCTCTGTACTATTGAGTGAACAGCCCTGGTGAGACTTGGGTCTGAAATCTAGTTGATGGGCGAAGTATCTAAGCAGGATCCTCAAATTAATGGTGGGTTATGCATAAAATTTCAGAAGAAATGCCTGGACACAAACTGAGTGATGATGGGGAGATTTCAGCAAAATTTCATATTTCCAAATGAATGTCTTTCTGTTGAATTTCCTTTAATGAATGGGCATGACGTGAATTTATTTGATTTGCTTAAATTCTACTTTAACAAGTTGCACTACTATTAACTAAGTTGTATTGGAGAAGTTTGTGGGTACCTTCACTGAAAACCCTCAGGAGACTTCACTCCTCCACTAGGGATCACCTAGGGGTTTAAAATGCTTGGTGCATGTGCTAAATGCATCCGTGCTCCCTACGAAAGTGGCATTTTATTTTTCTTTTGAATTCTCCTTTGCTCAGGGACTAGCAAAGCTTAGGTTTGGGGGTGTGTTAAGTGGTGAAAAATTCCATTTTGCACCCTTTAACTTGACCTTTCATGGACCTGCAAGCACACGAATAAGCCTCTGTTGAGTGCATTTCGTAGATAGCAGGGAAATCTAGTAATAATGAAGAAAATCACTCAAGAATGCCCAACAAGGAGCCATCTCTCAGCACAAGACGAACTCAACAATAGCACACCAACGGGGTAGCACATCAATGAACCCTTGGAGCGCATGGCTGTAGCAGAACATGGTGAAGGATGTTAGAATATGTCGAAAACGTCCTATCAATTGGTCACTTGAAGAGTTCGATAGGAGCTTAAAGCATTGAAAGGAGGAATTCGTGCAGTTGAGAAGGTTTCGACAGGATCAAAATGCCGAAAAAGGAAGAATTCGTGCAGAAGTGAAGAATTCGATAGGATCCAAGAACCTATCGAGCAGTTGAGAGAGAAAGAGAATTCAACCTATCAAAAGCTAGCTTGAGGGAAAGAGGAGACCTATCGGAAGGTTCCTTCAACCTATCGAATGGTCCACTGAACCTATCGAAATGAAGATGCTGAAATCGAACCTATCAAAGGATGCTTAAGCCTTTCGATAGGAATCAGAGCCAACCTATCGAGATGACGGCACACAAAGCTGAACTTGTCGAAAAGGACCCCTGGACCTATCGAACTACTTAGCCAACTTATCGAATACTCTAGATATTGGGCTGAGGATTCTGAAGCTTCAAAGAGAGAACACATCCTATTGGTACCTATCGAAGAGACCAGGGAATCTATCGAAAGGAACTACAAGCTTACTTTTAACCTGTCGGAAGCTTCTCCAACCTGTCAAAATCATGTGCTGAACTTCTCAGAAACCATGCTATGCACACGCTGAGACTTGGTGACTTGTCACACGCAAACCAAGGCACTTTGGTGACCGACGTGATGTTCTAGAAGATGCCTTAAGAAACCCTAACCGACCCACGTGCTCTAACAGAACTCTAACAGACTCTAACAACCTTCTAGAAGGGATTTTTGGCGGGAAAAACAGAGGAGAAAGCTATATATTGAGACCCCCAATTACCAGTCAGGGGATCGAAATTCTAAGCAATTTTCCAGAGATCAGAGCTGTAGCGAGATTCCATTTTTCCTCCTTTAGCCCAACCATGGTTGGCTAAATCCCTAGGAGCAGCAAGGGGTGAGTTAGATCTGTAATTGGGTAAGGTTAAGAGTGATTGCTGGGGTTAATTGTTGTATAGACTATAGATCTGAGAGCATTCCATTGTAAGAGTGACCTTGTTTGCAATATAAATGTTGTTTTGAATGTTTTAATTAGATCTAAAGCTCTTTTGATTTCTCTTGGTGCTCGATCAGATTTGTGTAGAGGAGATGCTTGATCAGCTCACCTACTTAATTGGTAGACCTCTTGGAAATCATCTGAATTCCCTAGATCTGATATCCCTATAATTTCCTGTGTCTGTGACCTAGAAATTGCAGCATCTGTAGTGGTTTTAATCGTTCTAATTGAGGCCCTGGCTTTATAGGAGATCTCTAGGATGGTCTGTGACCATTAAAGTGGACAGATCATAACCTTATGGTAAATCTGAGCTCAGGCCTTAATTGGATTTATTCGCTGTAATCCATGGATTCGATAAAGCCTATAGGATGGTCTGTCACCATTAAAGTGGATAGATCATAGCCTTAAGGCTAGGTGGATCCTGTGATTTGAAGTGGAAGTTTTACCCTATAGTTGTGCTTGCAGACAGTGCCTATGGCCAGCTGAGGGACTTATGCGCTTTTGAACCCCTATAATATGCTTAGCTCAACCTGATTACAGTGAAGACAATCTCCAAGCTGTTCTTCTCCATTTTATGGGTTTTTAAACCTTCCATCTGCAAGATCTGAAGCTCCAGATTCGATCCAAAACAATCTGCATTTTATTTATAGTTTAGTTTAAGTGACCACTCATTTAAAAACTCTCCCCTGTCTTTTAACTAAAGTAGAGATAACTAGGGTGTCAGATCTCTTATAGATCTGGAGATTTATCCTATTTCTAAACAGCCTCCCTGTGGACATTCCCTTACTCACCATTTTTTTAAAGCTTGCTACAAAGGACCCTGTATCTTGTAGGCCTAGGATCTTTTATATGTGCTAAATCCATCTCTCTACTTCGGGTAAGCCTGATTCTATGAGGATTCGGAGCGAGGGTACTTTAACCTCTACCGGGAGGATGGCCTCGATTCCATACACAAGGGAGAATGGTGTTGCCCCTGTAGCGGTATGGATCGACGTTCGGTAGGCCCATAAATCAAATGGCAGCATTTCACTCCAACTTGATAAGTGACAACCATTTTCTAAAGGATGTGGACGACCGTCTTGTTCGTGGCTTCCCCAGCTCCATTAGTTTGAGGCCGATAAAGGGATGAGCGATGGGGCTTTGTCTTTTATTGCTTGCAGAAGTCTCGAATGCACTTATTCGCATAGTTTATGCCATTGTCTATGATGATATCTTTGGGTACTCCAAATCGGCACACAATATTGTTCTTGAGAAACTTCTCAACGTGACTGGCCGTGATCTTGGCATATGACGCCGCTTCTACCCACTTGCTGAAGTATTCAATGGCGACGAGGATGAACTGTTGTCCATTTGATGCCTTCGGATTAATCATTCCGACAATGTCAAGGCCCCAGGTAGCAAATGGCTAAGGAGTGGTCATGCAGTGAAGATCAATGGCAGGAGCATGTATTAGACTAGAGTGTTCTTGACATTTGTAGCATTTTTGAACATGTTTGCAGCAATCTGATTCCATGGTGGTCCAAAAGTATCACTGCCGTAGCATTTTCTTAGCGAGCATGTGACCGCTGACGTGGGCTCCGCATACTCCCTCATGAATTTCGTTCATAATATTGATCGCTTCAATTTTAGTGAGGCACCTGAGTAAGATGTTATTGTATGATCACTCGTAGAGGCATTTCCCACAAATGACGTATCCTGTCGCTAAACGTTGAATGGTTCATTGATCCGTCTTGGATGTACCTTCTGCGAAAGTTAGGGTCTCGAGGAAATTCTTGATATTTAAGAACCAAGGTGGCTCATCATCAGGCTTTGTAGGTTCCTCAATCTAGAGGCAGAAGGCCGGCTCATTCCTCTGCTTGATCATAATCGGTTTCATCTCAACACCATAGGGGATTTCAATCATTGACGCCAAAGTTGCTAATGCGTCGGCAAAGCGATTCCTTATCTGAGGAACGTATGAGAAAGTCACATCTCAGAAGCGAGCTATCAGATCCTCGAGCTTTTCATGATAGGGGATCAGTTTCTCATCTTTCGTCTTCCAGTCACCATTCTTCTAGCATATGATTAACTGTGAATCACCAAATACTCAAAGGTGAGTTACATTGAGATTGAGAGCTACCTGTAGACCAGCGGCGCAAGCTTCGTACTTAGCCATATTGTTAGTGCAGGGAAAGTTGAGTTTGATAGAGACCGGTACATGGGATCCTTTTGGTGAAATTAGGACGGCACCAACTCCTTGGCCCTCGACATGTGATGCCCTGTCAAAGTGCATTACCCAGGATTCCTCTGTTTCCTATCTATCCTCTTCTGTCATGAACAGGATGTCCTCATCGGGAAATTCAGTCTTTAAAGGCTCGTAGTTAGGCAGAGGGTTCTTAGCAAGATGATCAGTGAGCGCTTACCCCTTGATCGATTTTTGAGTGACGTACGTGATGTTGAATTCAGATAATAAAATTTACCATTGTACAGTTCGGCCAGTGAGGGCAGGTTTCTCGAATAGGTACTTCAACAGATCCATTTATGTTAGAAGTAGAACGACTTGGGATAACAGGTAGTGTCGAAGTCTTTGAGTAGCCCAAACGAGCTCTAAGCATGCCTTCTCCAGATGAGAATAACGTGTCTCATAATCAGTGAACTTCTTGCTTAGGTAGTAGATGGCCTGCTCTCTTCTTCCTTTCTCATCATGCTGTCCTAACACACAGCCCATGGAAAACTCTGTCATGGACAGGTACATTATCAGGGGTCTACTCGGTACAGGTGGTACCAATACTAGAGGATTTAGGAGGTAACCCTTGATCTTGTTAAATGCAGCTTAGCAGTCATCATTCCACTCAACTGGTGAATCCTTTCTTAGTAGTTTGAAGATCGATGCACATATCGGAGTTAACCGTGCAATGAACCGACTGATGTACTGGATTCTGCCTAAAAAGCCTCTGACCTCTTTCTCCGTAGGCGGCGGCGGCATTTCAGTGATGGCCTTGTTCTTGGTCGGATTGACCTCGATCCCTGTTGGGTTTAGGCTAATGGGCCATGTTTGTATTGGGTGTGGGGTGATGGACCTTGGGCCTGGGTTTGATAGGTTTGGGCCAAGGGCCCCCTGGGGGGCTTGGAACTAGGCCTGGGTCTGATGGGCTTCGGCCTGGGCCTGAGTCTGGTGGGTTTGGGCTAGGGCTCATGGGCCTTGAGAGTTTTGGGCCTGGACCTAGGTCTGATGGGGTTGGGCCTTGGCCCATGGACCTTGAGGGTTTTGGGCCTGGGGCCTGGGCCTGATGGGTTTGGGCTTGGGCCCATGGGCCTTGAGGATTTTTAGCCTGGGCCTGAGTTTGATGGGTTTGGGCATGGTCCCATGGGCCTTGAGTATTCTGAGCCTGAGTCTGATGGGTTTGGTTGCCTTGGGCCTAGGATGAGTGGGCTTGGGTCTGGGAGTGGGCTTGGGCCCATGGATTTGTGTGGGCTTGGGCCTGAGATGAGTGGGCTTAGGCCTGTTGGGCTTGGACCTGGGCCTGGAATTGAGGTGGGGAATCTTGGATGGTATGGATGATGGGTGGTTGGGCATGGTCATGGGGGAATGGGGTGTGGAGGTTTTGGAGACCTAGATGTGGGGTTTGGAATGTAGGACTCCGAGAGGTAGCCCACAGGGCATACATCATTCTCATGTCCTCCATTGAGGGCATGGATTTAGGTGTGAGATTGGAGGGTGATGGCCCATTCAACGACGGAGGGGGTTGGGTGAAATTGGGGATGACCCGGGTATGAGGGGTATGAATGATTGTGCTTCGAGGGTGTGGATGTATGGCTATGGAAGATGGTGGGTTACTGGTCACACCCTGGGAAAAGTTGGGCATGACATACATAAATAGGGGGCTATGTTGGGTTGTGGATGGGCCCTGTGATGTGGAAGGCATGTGAGATGAGGTGGATGGGATATAGGATGTAGGGGGCATGGATGATGAGGTGGATGGGACGTGGGAGGTAGGTGGGGGATGGGGCTCCCGATGGGGTCTTTGGGAGTAGCGGGGTGCGGTAAGGGTGTATGGACGGGAGATGGGGATGTATGGGTCAGTTGGGAAATGAGGGGTTTCAATAGGGGACGAGATGGGGGTGTGTTGGGAAAATGTAAGGGCGGGGGATGGGGTGGACGCGAACACGGGTGCCCCAAATGGACCTGTGATATCGAACCGGGTTTGGGTGAAGGTGTTGGAGATCAAGTCTTCTCCTATATGAGAATGGGATGGGGATGATGGCGGGGATGTATCGGCGCTTGACATGATCCGCTGACGAGTGTTGTATCGATGTCTTGGGTAGGGGCCGAATACTTTCCTGGTTCTCCTTCTACGGGTTGGGTTTGAGGTCGCCGTAGTGACGGTCACACCAAAAGTATACGTATATACGGATTTTTGAATTTTCTATATATATTTTTTTGGATTTTTCAAATGAAAATTATCTCCCCTATTTAAATGAATGATGATCTGGTGCCCTAGAAAAATTCCCGTCTCGGGTGATATATGCACCTTTAGTAGGTCCCACGGCGGGATCCGACACACTTCGGAAGAAGCGAAAGGGAACCCTTTCATTCTATTGAAGGTGAGGGAATCCATGCAAACGACCCGATCCCCCGAAGCAAATCAATGAGAAGTCGCCTTCTTTTGACTGGGCAGGGGCATATTGGGCGTTACAAAATGCGGGAGGCTGCTGTGGGCACTAATACCGCTAATCGGGGAACTTGTGTGGTGGATTGGGCCTCAAATCGGGCTGCCTGAACCCAGTATATACTGGGCGTATGTATTATATACGCCTGACCAAAACTAAGTAGATTTGGCTGGGCGTACGTATTATATACGCCTGGCTTAAAGCTGGGGATTTTGGCTGGGCGTACATATTATATACGCCTAAGTATTTCTGGGGATTTTTGGCTGGGCGTATATATTATATACGCCTGGCAAAGACAGTTCTGTCAACTTGTTTTGACAGTGAACAACAAGCCCACAATGAGTCTTTTAAACTGGTTTCCTGGGAGGGAAGCTCCCAGGGACTGCTGTGTGTATTATCGGGTCACTCCTTTCTGCTTCTTAGGGATACACGGCTGAATTCGGGCTGTCTACGCTCTCACCATTGCGAATTTTATGGCTTGATCCGAATTGGCAACCCAACCGATATACCTCCGACGCAAGCGCCTTCTTAGGTACTAGAAGGGGTGGTTCTTTTCAGGATCATCACCACTAGGGCTGCCACCGTACTGGGAACCGAGTAAGTTATATCTGTGCCTAATCCCCCCGAAAACTACCCAAAACACACAAAAACAGATTTGATTATATCCCCACACTGTTAATTCACTTTTAATTATAGATTTTTAAAGGGGTGTGAATTTAAGTCCAAAATTGGGTTGGGGATGACAAGCCCGTGCCACCTCAACGGGCTGGCCTCCACTGTTAGGATATGACAAGAAGAAAAAAGACAGGGCCAATCAAGCGACTAGATGGGAAATGTAAAGTGCTGAAAATTAAAAATGAATCGTAAAAGTAAGTAAGAAAGGTGCCAGTCAAGTGACTAGGCAAAAATTGCTGAAATTTAGAGCCGAAATGTAGGGGTGAGTAAAAAAAGGTGCTAGTCAAGTGACTAGATAAAAATAGCTGAAATTTAAAGCCAAAATGTAGGGGTAAGTAAAAAAGGTGCCAGTCAAGTGACGAGGCAAAAATTGCTGGAATTTAAAGCCGAAACGTAGGGGTAAGTATGTTAGTAAAATAACAGAAATGAAGGAAAAATAGCAGAAAATTAGGAAAAATAGCAATGGTTAGTAAAGATTAAAAAAAGGCCAACAAGAGGGGAAGCGCTTGGGTGATATCCCCAGCACAGTCGCCATCTGTGCGACCATGGATTCTCTCGAACCCGTCGCGGCGATGCACACGCGATGGAATAAAATGTAGAGTCGCCACCCAAAGCTTATGGTGCCCCGGGAAACCTTTAAATCAATATTTTGAGCAACGAAGTGCTAAATATGACTCTGATTTACCGGTCTTTCCCAAAGGCTCTAGGGTAGGGCCTTCGGTTATCGATCGGGAAGGGTTTAGGCACCCGATCAACCCGCTCGTAGCGGTCTCTATCTATGGCCAAAAGCAAAACAAGTGGGCGGAGCTTCCCCTTGCCCGAAGGCAATACGGTCCTATCAAGCTTTGAGCTAAGCCGAAATTTCAGCGGCGTAATGGCTTGAATCCTTGGACAGAGGAGACACCAAGAAGGTAGAGGAAGAGAGGGGTGAGCCGGAGCTCACGGACCCTTGTTGCACCGTGGAAGACCTTCGCTTTCGTGTGCCTCCGATGGCTTTATATAGCTTAAACAGTAGGGGAATAGGTTCTAATGCTAGGATTCGGTAGATAGGAAGTGTAGGATGAAGCTAGGGACTAAGCTTGACTAAAAAAGGGGTGATCTAATGGTTGAAATGGGTTGAAAGGGGTGAACTAAGCTTGTAGGAATTCTGGTTGAAGAATGCAAAATAATATATATTTTTCTCTCACTAGGGCTCTCTCTCTTAAGCTTAACTTTCAACTTTAATTTTTCAACCCTTTGGGAAGGGGGGGGGCTCTCTATTTATAGAGAAGAGGTGGGTTAGAGGGTTACTTAAGAGCTAATTGGTTGAGAAATTAGGTAATCCTCCATCTAAGGTTTTCTAGTTTTTTAGGGTCCTAGGGGTTTGGGAAACTGGTTTCATTGGCAGATGATGGGGTGAGACCAAGGGTGACTTAAGGGTTGCCAATAAGCTCAAAGGGGGTGCAACCAACCTTAAGACACCCACCTCAATGAAGGGGATGGTTAAAAGGTCAAATTAGATGGAGGAAATTCAAGCATTTGATGATAGTTACTGTAGCTAAGATGGGCGTATATATTACATACGCCCAGTTTATGTACAGTGATTTTCATAAAAACCAGAGGAGATCTGAGAAGGTGAGTGTCTGTGGTGGGCCCTACCTATGCTGGGCATATGTATTATATACGCCTGACCAAATTTGGCCCAAAAATACCAGGAGTATATAATATATACGCCTAACCAAAATGGGGCCAAATTTGCTAGGCGTATCTAATACATACGCCTGAGCAAAAGTTATTATTTTATGTGAAACTTCAATCGGCCATAACATTTGATCCACAACTCCAAATTGGGTGATCTTTGTCTTGCTGGAAAGCTAGAGAAGTCCTCCTTCTAATGGTATGGGGCTCCTCCTTAAAAATTGTTTGCGTAAAATTTTGTAGCTCTCCTCTCATCAATTGCTCAAAAGGGTTTTATGTTGGGTCTAGGAAGGGATCCTAGGGTTTTAGGGGTGATCTCTAAAGGTTAGGGGAATGGTTCTAATGGGTTCAGGGTGATTCCTAAAGGTCTGGGTTGGTTCCTAAGGGTTCAAGGGTGCCATCAGAAGCGCAGGGGTACATCTCTCTCGGAGTACAAACTGATCGGGGCTTGGGCCGAATTTGGGTGTCTACAGTATCATCCTGGTAAGGTGAATGTTGTCACTGATGCTTTGAGTGGTAAGATTTTGGCCCAGTTGTAAAATTTGATTTTGGGGCTTCACAGATGGAAGTTGTTGGAGGACATATCTTTATGCGATGCACGGATTGACGTGAAAGCTTTAGGAGCATTCCTAGAGAATGTTGCAAACCCATTTGGGGTATGTAACTGTTCTTGAGCTTTTGTGAAATGGTACACCCTTAAATACCTTTGTGAGAGACAGCCTTGGTAAGCATTAGGTCTGAGATTGAAATCATTGGGGCATTGTTTGAACCTAAATTTTAATGTACTGATAAGTTTAGTACTGTTTTGCATATATTATTTTCTTGGTGTCAGCTGATTGGATGTGATGAGCATGCATGCATGACTAATGTGTTAAATTGTTTGCATACACTACTTTGGAATTCCTTTAATTTTGACAGAGTAAGGGTGGAATGAACTGTATTTATTTCAAACTGATTAACCACTGTGTTACACTTTTATTAACTGTTTCATTAAGAAGTTTGTGGGTACCTTCACTAAAAACCCTCAGGAGACTTCACTCCTCCACTAGGGATCACCTAGGGGTTTAAAAGGCTTGATGCATAAGCTAAATGCATCTGTGCTCCCTACGAAAGTGGCATTTATATTCTTAGAGTAGTTGTTTAAATTTTACTTTGCTCAGGGACTAGCAAAGATTAGGTTTGGGGGTGTGTTATTTACTGAAAAGTACCACTTTTCACCTCTTAACCTAGCCTTTGTTGGACCTTGAAGCTGACTAATAACTCTTGTTTCACTTATTTTGTAGTTAAGAATAAATTGTGCAACTTAACACAAAGTTCATACTTCTGTTGCCAAGAAGAGAGAGAATTCAAGTCAAGAATGACAACTGAGCTAGAGATTGATGGAACACCATGGTGGTACACACCATGGTGACTATTTTACATGTCATGATTGGCCAAGAAAGTCTAGTAGATTAGAGAAGTATAGATGAGAGTGGAGGAAGCTGCAACAAAAGCATGTGCATAGCAGTAGAGGAACAAATGACTTATCTCGCACAGTTGAGGTGTTGCCTCGCACTATTCAATTCACTAGCAAAATCTCCCTCGCGTAGCTAAGACATGCAGTATACTAGAGCTCGCGAAGAAGTCACGCAACTCAATGAAGGGGGTTATCGCAAAGCAGCCCCTCACTCAGCAGTCACACACTTCAGCTGCAATCAACATGTAAAGAAACTCACGAAATAGTCACACACTATGCCTTTAAAAATATAGTTCGTAAAGTTCTCACGAGGATTAAGCCTTAATGCAGTCGCACGCACTACCTCACGAGACCAATTTGTGTGAATAGCAGCGACAACCTTGCGAAGCTCTCGCATGGCTCTGGAGGAGAGAGACGCCCAGAAGTTCTCTCACGCAGCTCTCGCATGCCTAGAAGATTAACCCTATGTCAAGTGAGATGGAGAGTCCATCTGCACGAGTACCATGTGACACGAGATTCTGAAGCTCTACTACGCGAGCAAGCCAAGTACTATAAACTCTTTTTCTTGTGAGTCGTTCAAAGCCAGTCGATTATGATCATCCAAAGTCCACTGGCAGGGTGAATAAACACCAAATTAATTCCCTACCTCACGAGGACTATGTAAGCTACGCGAAATAACTAAAGAGCACAAATTATCTGCGCGACAAAAGTAATACGTTGAAGGCAGCCTCGCGAAGCTCGAGCTCTCCACTTCTCAATCTTAACTCGGACCTTTTGGGGATTTCCCTAGGTCTAGGGCACACATCCTTAGGCACTAATCTCGAGGCACACATTCTAAAGCATCTAAGGGTTATAACAGTGCTACATCTGCTAGAAAAATTAGGGTTTACTCTTCTCTGAGCCCAAGCATTTGGACTGAGTATATAAGCTGTGCTTGTAATTTAGAACTTATTAATCTCTCCTTCAACCTCTGTCAACTAAGAGCTCAAGCAGATTAGGGTTAGGGTTAGGGTTTGATCACTTCTTTCTCCATTTTTCTTCTCTCTTAGCCCAGCACTTGCTGGTTAAATCTTTGGTAAGCAATTAGGTGTAGTTTCATTTAGTTTTGTAATAGGTCATTTAAACATTGGGATTTTGTGAAGGGCTATTGTACACAAGGCTGCTGCCTTAAGAAATTGAATTGTTGGTAATTTAAGTCAATGGAATTTGTGCTTTTAATGTTTATTTTCCTATTTGCCCATAGTTTTATTTAGGCTATAACATACATTTAGGATTTGAGCTGATTGAAAGGCCCATGGAAACTTGAGCTTATAGCCCTAGGACCATGGCGGGAGTAGCAGTTTACATGTTCCATCTCATCATTTGTGGGTAAGGCAGCCTTTATGGATAGCCTGTGACTATTTAAATGGACAAACTATAGCCCTAGGGCAGGTCTTCATCACAGATCTGAGAAGGATTCTTTTCCTTTGCACTTTAGCATGTAGCCTAGTGAGAGGTTGTTACAGGAACAAGCTCCCCTCTATTATACTGAACCACTATCAGATGTTAGATTTGGCTTCTCTATAGTAATTACAGACTTGTGAGCTGGGTCATTATAGGCATTGTATCAATGACCAGCTATTTCTAAATCCCCTTTTAGCCTGAGATACCTTGTGGTTCCCACCAGGTTTTCAAGGTCTGTTTGCTCCTATGAATGTCTGTCAGAACTGTAGTAGATCTGGGGTACTTGAAGCCTCGCAAACATAGTGTCTGCAATGGTATTCATCACCTGATTTAATTCATTGGTTGAAGGAAATATATTGGATAGTCTGTGGCCATTTAAGTGGACAGAATATAGCCTTAAGATTAGTCCACCCCTATGGATTAGGTTAGCTTTTCTGATTCAATCAATGGAATTTGACAAACTCTAGTGGATAGTCTGTGACAATTTAAGTGGACAGATTATAGCCTTAAGAGCACTCTAAATGGCATGGGTTAAGTTGGATTCTTCTTCCTTGTCGAGGTTTTTAATAGCACTTCAGTAAGGATTTGCTGCAAAGACAACCCTAAATCTAAGTTACATAACTGAATTAACCTTAGCCTAAACTACTTACTTCCCATCCTTTTATCTTCATTTTAAAACATCATCACCACCTTCTCCATAACCCTTTCTTAGGATAGGACTGTACTTTATTTCTTTTTTATTTAGTAGGTAATTTAGTATAGTTGTGACACCCAACTCCCTTTCTTTAGGTTTACCAGATCTATGGCTAGATCTGGAAGCCTACTATTATAGCCCATTTTGGGTTCTAGATTAATTTCTCTGTGGGACAAACTCTGACTTATCAAAACTTGCTACAATAGCCCTATATCTTGCAGGCTGTGTGTACTTTAGGTTACTGATTTCATAGCCATTTTACCACCTTTGTATTTTGATTTTACCATCTCATCACTTAAATAAAAATCAGCACTTAGACACCTGAAAGTAACCGACAACATCCTCAGTTCTGATTGGTTGTGCACATTAGGCCACAAAGGATTGCTTATAAATATGTTATTTTCTATTTTGTAAGTTATCTAGGAATAGCCTGAGATCTGATCCAGGGTTAACCTGTGATCACCTAGGGTTAGGTTTCGATCCAGGAATAGCTTGGATCATTTAGGGTTTAGTTTCCCTGTTAGATTTCTATTTTCTTCTTTCATAGTCTGGCACTTGCTGGCTAACTCTTTTGTAAGCAGTTGAGATTAATTTAGTATTTCAATGGGCATTTGTGAAAACTTTGGGAGCTGATTTGGGGTTTGCATTGGCTGTTGCCATTGAGGGCAAGTATTGTAAGATTCTTTTATAATTTTATCATTTTCATCGTTTTAATTAGATCTATAACCTGTGTTTTCCTTGCATAGAAATCTATTAGATCTAGACATAGATGCCTATAGATCTGATGATCCAATTGTTGCTCGAGCTTCTAGCTTTGCAACAATGGTAGTAACAGTAGGCTTATTGTTCGGTCTCGAGCCTCTGTGATTGAACCCTCTCCCTTTGATAGTCTGTGACCATTTAAGTGGACAGATTGTAGCCTTAAGAGGAGTCTAAATCACAGATCTGAGCTGGTTAGCCTTGTGAGAGATTATGCAAAACTAAACTGCCCTCTATTTTCAATGCCATCATCAGATTGTAGACCTGATTTGATTGCAGAGATTGTAGACTTGAGGGCTGAGTCATTGCAAGCCCTTTGTAGTAATGAATAGTTGTATTTAAGTCCCTATTCAACCTGCTGCTTTTCCTATGTGTCCAGGCATTGTGCTGATGGCCTTTGCCCCTTACATACGACTTTATGGGTTAGAATTCCTATGAATGCCTACCAGATCTTTAATAGATCTGGGGAGCTTGTAGCCTGACAAACTTAGTGTTTGCAATAGTATTCCTATTCTGATTTAATCCATTGTTGGGAGAAAATCTCATGGGTAGTCTATGACCATTTAAGTGGACAAGTTATAGCCTTAGGATCAATCCCTTTAAGTGATTAAACCTCCTCTATTGGATAGTCTATGACCATTTAAGTCGACAGGTTATAGCCTTAAGAGGAATCTAGATTGCAGGGTTACTTTGGATTCTTCTACCTGACAGATGTGCTTGTAGCCATTTGAAGGATTCCTGTAGAATCAGTTCTAGATCTGAATTGCAAAGCTGATTTATTCACAACTGTCTACTTCTCCATCTTTATCTTTATTTTACCACACACATCATCAGCCTTCTTTTTCCCCCTTCTTTAGTTATAGATTTATTCCTGTTTTTAGATTAGTTTTATTTCTGTTTTTAGTTTAATATAGCTTAGTGACACTTAAACTCCCTTTCTGTTAGAATTGCCAGATTTGTAGCTAGATCTAGAGATTACTATACACCCTTGAGGTATCAGATCAATACTCCCTGTGGGACAAACTCTTATCGAAACTTGCTTAAATAGGCCCTGAATTCTTGTAGGTCTGTGTATATTTTAGACTTGCTGTTTTGTGTTTTTCTTCAACCCACCTTTGATTTTTTTTACTAACACAATCTTACCACTGTTTTCAAAAAAATTTAACAGCAAGCACCTGAAATAACCCCAACAACTTTTTTGCGCCGCTGCTGGGGAGTTTTGATCTAAATATAGTCATCTGAGTTTAGTTTTGACTCTTTATAGATGTAGTGTTTGAATAAATTACAGCTGTAATCTATATTTAAAAATAAAAATTAAAAATAAAAACAAAAAAACTTGAAAAGTAAAAATATATATATATATATATATATATATATATATATATATATATATATACATATATATGACAGCAGATGAGGACCAGCAGTACCATATTTGCCATTTCCACCTGATTTTTAAGGGAATTCTCATTTTTCCAAGGGGAAGCTAAATGGGGGAAATGAGGACTGTTTGATAGTTGCTATTTTTATGGAGATGGTGGAAGCCACCTCACCTAAAATGTTGGACTTAGGCTGAGGTATGTGCTGAATTTGTTGAAGAATCGACTGAGGAGGCTCCCACTTATGTTCTGAAAAGTACTCATTTTGGGCTTCTGAATGGGGTGAGTGCACCACTTCACTTGGACAACTGTCCTCAGCGATCTAAGGCACCTTTGCTGCCTTTTAAGTAACTGTCCACCTACTGTGGAGTTGTAGCTTCTCCCTGCATCTCTCATGCAACTAAAAACTGCTGAGCTGGAGGACCTCAGGTTTATTGCAAATGCAAAGGTATGTCCTGTCATTTTTATATTATAGTTCTTTCATGTTTAGCTGAGTTCCAGATGGGTTGTCTTAATTTTCTGTCATGCATATACTCAAATCTGAACTATGGAGATCATGAGCCTTAATATTGGGAAGAGTCATGAGGGTTAATGATTAGAGGCTATAAATCTGTGTTGAAAATTCTGTTGAGCCCTCTAAAATCATTCATTTTCAAGACCTGTCATTGGTAGCTGATCTCACACCATATACCATATGTAACATAGTTGTTTTTAGTGTTTTAAAATTATGTCTTTATAGTTTTTATGTGATCTGTTTTGTATGAATCTTGCTTTTAAATGTGTGCCATTAATGCTGATAATTCTTTGCCATCAATTTTGATTCATACCCAGATCATTTTAGAAAATTGTATTTACGATTTTATTGTTTAGGTGTTTAGTTTAGTTTATGTTTGTATAGTTTAATTACTGTTTTATAGTTGTTTTTAATTAGATATAGTTGCTGCTTTTAGTTTTCTATTCTAAGAGTGTTAGTATATTTTGTATTTTTAGAATATTTGTTGTTTTTATTAAGTTGTAACTGCTGTTTTATATAGTTTGCTATTTTAGGAGTCTATGTAGTTGTTGTGTAGTCTTAGTGTTAGTGTGCTTGAATTCTCTTTTTCTATGTCCTAGTTTAATTTTCTGCATCTTTTAGTTAGTTTTCTCTTTAATTTTCTGCTGTACTTTAGTAGTTTTTCTATTTCTAAACCCTACTGCCCCTATACGTGTTTCATGAAAAAGTGAGGTCACTGTATCACTTAGGTTTGGGGGTGTTGCAGAGTAGACCTGCCAATAGAATAGTTAACTCTAGTGCAACAGTGTGTGGTAATTGGAGTGAATAAAGTCAATTCCCACCTAACCCGAAAATGAGGAAATTTGTGAAAATTTTAAATTTTGTAGACTTTTAAAACTGAAAATCTTTGAAAATTTTAGCACCATCATGAAACTAATATCAGAAATATTTTTCAGTTAGTAGTTACTGAACTAGAGAGGAAAGAAAAAGGTAGAAATACACCCTATGAGGTAATATGAGGAGTGTTTTGGCATTTTTTCTGCTCTAAGGATTGATTAATTCAAATACTTTTCACTAGAAGTTAGACACCTCTAAATCAAAACAGATTGACGGCACTCATGACACTAAGGAAATGAATTAAGGCCTTCAATTGGACAGTTTGAGCTTAATTTTCCTACCCTGTTTTAAACTCCCGTTTGCTTACACTCTTTGACCCTTAAATCCTATTTTTCTTTGACAGACACCAAAGTACTTGCATGTAAACCTGTTTGACTTGATTCAACCTTACCCTCACTCTAGGAATTCAAGAGGTAAAGGAGTAGAAGTTGAAGATAGGTAAGCTAGGTTCAACATTTGGTGGAAGGAGAAGAAAAACTACTGAAAAAAAATAGTGTAGCAGTGGTTATGTGTGGCAAACCATCACCAAAATGTAAAAATATATATATATATATATATATAAAAGAAAAGAAACGAAAAAAAAATAGAAGATAAGTCAAGAGAACTACTTCATCTAGAAAGTAGAAGAAGGAGAAGAAGTTGGCGACTTTGACTCTAGAAAATATTAAGAAAGATAGAGTTGTGCTGAAATGAAGGTTGTGAAGTCATGAATCACTCCTTACCTTATTGATTTCTCAATTTTGATCCATTGTAACCCCTTCATTCTTTATAAACCTCACCCATAAGTCACATTATAATCCACTAAAGACCTTGATGATGTTAAGTGAAATGAGTTGTCATGTAGAGATGCGGAGTTGTCGAATATATGGTGAAAATATTTGAACATGTTAGAACTTAGATGCAATGCCAATGCTCATGCTAGCAGTCCCATTTGGGGGCTGTAACTGATCTCGAGCGGTTGAGAATGTGAACACCCTTATGTTTTCATTGTGAGAGATAGCCCCGGTAAGGATTGGGTCTAAATTTTAATCTCATTGGGGTTGTATACATACCTGATTTTTGAATCACTAGTGAGCTTAGTGCTGATTTGTGCACAATGTAATTCTGATGTGAATTGAATGGTGGTGAAGCATTATATGCTGATTTTTAGTTTTAATAGCATGCAATACTGCTGTAATTTCCTCTAGTTTTTAAAGAATGGGTGTGGAATGAAGCTTAATTCATTAAATTCTGTTTTGTCATTGATGCACTGTTAACTATTTTATTGTTGAAGTTTGAGGATGGGATTTCCAAACCCTCCAGGACATTATGGCAGCCATAACCCATGGAGTGACTGCCACATGAAAATTCATCACACAGGCTCAGTTACCCTAACGCATGTGGCCCTTAGACATCGTATTTAGGAAAATTTTATTTCCTTTAGGACACGAACAAGAGAGACGTGATCCGTTTCTGCAAGCTATCTATGCGGCACATGAGGATAGGTGGTTCAGTGCACCTATTCTTGTTAGGAAAGCGATCTTGCATGCCCTGAAGAGGAACAAACCTGGTGTTATTCCCACACCCATAAATCGGTTACCATATGCAAGACTAATTTCCAAAATTGTTTGAACTCCGTGATGGAAGCGACGAATTTGAGATCCAAGCCCACAAACCCTCGCTTACCGATAACATCAACCACTACCGGGCCAAGGATTTATACCAGAGTCTTAGGAGTCTAAGAACCAATGTCAAGAAGAGATGAGCCAACCGGTTAGCCCAATTGGCAACACAACCACCTCAGCAGGGACCAGTACCAACCACAGCTTGCACTACCTCCATCGCAGCAAGTACCTTGTACTCCGGAAGAGATATTCCATGAACTCTTGCTGTAGAACCGTGAGTTGAGACTACATCAGCGATTCTAGGAGATGATCGCTATTGATTTGATGCGGCATGCATAACTATAGACCTACCAGGAGTGTCTTGTCGTGATGCAGGACTCTATCTTTGGCTCTTCCAGCTCTGGCACAGCAGCAGGCACTGAGGCAATCGAGGAGGATGTTGATGACGGGGATGAGGATGAGGATGTCGTGAATGAGGAGGCTGGTGAGGACGACGATGATGAGGTTGGGGATGAGTCCAGCTCTGAGGAGGACTTTGGAGAGGAGTATGATGAGGGGGATGACGATTAGGTGTTGCTACTGGGAGTGACCGAAGAGGTCCTTTTGTGAGAAAATTTTCAAATTTCAAAGATTATGGGTGAAAAATTATGTAATTTTGATGTACCACCTTAAACTACTGTGACATGGCAGTCACACCTAGTGCATTTTGATGTAAATATTTTTGTGTCATTTGGATGGTTTTAGTTCTTTTTAAATGCTCCCTATTATAGTTTCAATTGTGAATGGGTTTCTTGATATCCAATCGGATGTAATGTGGATTTAATGTGTATCAATAGTGGAATTGGTAAAACATGTTAGTTTCATGTGCTTGGGAATTTTAAAATTGACATGGTAGAATTTTAAATTTCTTGATGTGTAGTATGTGGACACCAAAATGGTATTTTCTGCAGGATGGTTACGTTGCTTGACAGATGTCCAAATTATGAATGTGTTGTTTAGTGTGTGGGGAGTAGTTATGTCTGTTTCTTTGGGTTATGAAGAGCATGTGTGACATGAATGTGCAGTGTCTTAATGCATTGCAGCTATTGTACTGCTATATGTTGTACACTAGTTTACGTATTCTAGTTTCATGAATGTAGATTCGCTAGAGTAACTTCGCACAATTTTGAGGATGAAAACTTTATAAGGTGGGGTGAATGTAATAATCCCAACTTTATAAACCGTGTAAGGTCATGTGATGTGTGTGTAGGATTGTGTGTGTGTGGTTCACAAGAGAACCCATGTAAATTAACACACTTTGGTGTGTATATGTCAATGTAACAGACAACTATGGTGTTTGTGTTTAGCAAGGTAATAAAGTCATGTACTAGTGTTATGATCTGAATTTAATGTCTTTGAAACACGTAAAATATGTGTATGTGTTTAATATCATATTTACCGCATGCCTTGACTTTTCAAAACATTTTAACTAAAAATACATGGTTTAGTTTTTTAAACTCTTATATTTAGTTTTGTCATTAATGGACACAAGTTGTATAATAGCCTACTGGTTAAAAACTTTAAGTTTTAGATAAGAGGTCTAGGGATCAAACCTTGTTATGTGTGCTCTAAACCTCTATTTTAGACTTTGAGGTAGAAACCTATACACTCTTCCTTGGTGTGTTAGCCTAACATTGGGTAATTCCCAAAATAGTATAGTAAGTGTCTTACGGAGAACCCTAAAGTATAATCTTATTCAGTGTTTTTCTTAAGAATAGAGCCGTCAGAAACCCTAGAGACCTTAGAAAAGAAATTCTAGATCTATCTTCCTAGAACCCTTCTTTTGGAAGTGCGGCGAGACGTTGGCGTTTATTCTTAAGCGGCCTTCACCTCCTTCTAGAGTCATCATCATTGTTGGGATCTTAATCTAATCATGATGGTATGATCGACCTAGGTATGGAGAAATCATGCTATCCATTGAACTTAAAATATTAGTTTTTAAATAGATTTTTATATAAATTAGTGAGTTTATTTTATGAATAATGAATCGATGATTAAATGAATGCATGCTAAGATTGGTAATCCTTAATGTTGATAATTTTAATTAAGAAGAAGACGGTTGAAGTCTCACCCTGTGATTTAATGCATTTTGATGTGTGCTCACAGAATTATGTCAATCGATTGACGATTGGATGTCAATCGCTTGAGGATGAAAGAAAGTAGATACTAATAAATGATTTTATTTTTAAAAAAATACATAGAATTATGTCAATCGATTGATGATTGAATGTTAATCGATTTAGGATTAAATGATATTGTTTTGAAAAAATGCACAGAGTTATGTCAATCGATTAACGATTGGATGTCAATCGATTGAGGATGAATATGAAAGTAGATACTAATAAATGATATTGCTCTGGAAAAATACACAGAATTATGTCAATCGATTAAGGATGAATATGAAAGTAGATACTGATAAATGATTTTATTTTAGAAAAAATACACAGTATTATGTCAATCGATTGACGATTGAATGTCAATTGATGGAGGATTAAATGATATTGTTTTGAAAAAATACACAGAATTATGTCAATCGATTGACGAGTGAATGTCAATTGATTGAGGATGAATATTAAAGTAGATACTAATAAATGATTTTGTTTTAGAAAAATGCACGAATTTGATTCAATCGATTGATTATGATAAATCAATCGATTGAACCTGAACAGATGCAGATAAACGATGTTTATTTGGAAAATATATGAATGTGAGTCAATCGATTGATTATGGGAAATCAATCGATTGAGCCTGAATGCTTTGGAAAATGCACAGAATTATGTCAATCGATTGACTCTTGGATATCAATCGATTGAGCCTGAACTTGAAATCAATGGATGGTGTTTGCATAGTTAAGTTCTATAATCGGTTCTTCTCTTAATAGTGTGATTAAAATGTCAATGTTTATGCACCATGGTCGTATGATATGCACTGTAATATTTATGCACCATGATTATGTATACTTTGATATTTATGTACCATAATTAAATGTACTTAAATGCTTATATATTATGATATCACTCTTATGCACTTTACATGTTTCATGATGATCTATATAAAGCACAATCAAGGCACGTAAAATATGATGAAATGCCAAGCCATGATCAACAAGCATTAGACCCAACATCTTGTACATAATGGAGTCTAAGAAGGTATTAGACCCAACATCTTGTGCTTGATGGAGTCTAACTAAACATGAATAAGGAGCATTAAACCCAACATCTTGTACATGATAGAGTCTAAGAAGGTATTAGACCCAACATCTTGCGTAAGATAGAGTCTAACTGAACAAGAGTATGATGAGTATGATTAAGCCTAACGTCTTGAGCGGGACGGAGTTTGAAATGTAATAAATGATATGATTCATTAGACCCAACGTCTTGTACATGACGGAGTCTAACTAAACAAGTGATATGCATGATTAAGACCCAACGTCTTGAGCGAGACGGAGTCTAATGTGCATTAAATGACAAGAAAGATGAAATTAAAAGAAATGATGCATTCATATATTATTGGTATATATGTTTATGTTCAGTACATTTCAACTTATTGGGATTATACATGTCACATGCACACACACATGACACATACTGAAATGTTTATATGGCTATGATTGATATATTATGCTTCAATGGATTGCATGTTTGGTCCATACAAGTGTAAACTTACACCCCTTGTTGATGTGGGTGACCAGATGAGACAGGTGTCGCCGATGACAATATATGAGTCTATGGTGATGAGACGGCACGTGGTGCTCAGGAAACTGGACCGAATGACGATGATGGCTTCGGGGCCTAATTAGTTATTTTCCTTTCTAGTTATTATTATGGGTTTTAAATAAATAAGACATCAATCAGTTAGTATTTTATTAAGATTGTTTAAGCTTTAATCATGTTGCACTTGTTATTGGAATAAGAACATTATCATGGGTTTTATTTTGATTAATTAATATTTTAAAGAAATTTTATCTTTCGCTGTTTAAGGTGCTTTTATCGCCTTAATATGTTTCTATGGTTCACAATATGAAGGTACGGTCTAAGATCTTATAAGCAAGAGGTTGTGAGATCTGAGGTCGCTACAAGTAGGATAGGGGGGATCTTAGACATGAGCCCCCTTTGCTTGCTTGTGTTGTTGTGAAATAGAGAGAGAGAAAGGTAGGAGAAAAAGGGGAGGTGTTTGAAGAGAAAAGAGATGGGGATTTCTTGAATCCTTGATTTTTGATCTGTTGGATTGTAGTGACAGGTGTGAGTGTGCGTGCGAGGGAGATAACCATAAAATTTTGTTCGCACCATGGTGATCGGGCGCTCGGTGTGAACGGATTGGGTTTTTGAAACCCTTTTGTTCTTCACGGAGAATAATCTGATCTATGAGTAGATCACTGTGTTTAAGGTATGAAATTAATGATTAATGTGTTTAATGTGGGTTATTTAATGTTCATTATGATGTGTGAGATATATGGAAGAGATTTGGTGAGGAACGCATTAAGAGAAAACTCGATTCTAAAATATCCCTGGTTCTCTCGCGCACGAGCTTCAGAGCTCTCTCTCGCTAGAAACCTTCTGAAGGCATAAGCAAGGCGGTGGGGCTCTGTGACTCACTCATGCGAGAACTTAAGTGACTTGAGCCTCACTCACACGAGGCCTCGCGTGACCTATAGCAGCCAGCCAATTTCCAGTCAGATGCGTGAGGAAGTGCATGGTTTGGTGCTCACGCGCACGAGCTCTAGAGCTCGCTCGCGCGAGTCACAAAATATAGTTTGTTTGTTCTTTTGACCTGAACTCTTAAGAAATGTGTACCTTAGATCCTTTTAAGCATTCTTAAGGGTGTGTTTGATATTGTGAATGTAGGAATAACGTGTTGACCATTCATGGGGGACTTCCATAAAAGATATATATGATTGTTTTGAGCACGACTTGAGGTAGGGGGAATTCATTACCATGACTTCCAATAAAATTGTATAGATGAATTGTGAATGAGATAAGCATGTGTGTGTGTATGAGTAAGCTAAATACGTGTTAAGCATGATTGAATGTGATAAGCAAGTGTGAATCATGTGATAAGCAAGTGAGTATGTGAATAAAATGGGCAAGTATGTGTAACTCCAATGCTAGTTATTATTAAATCACACTGCTTAAAGTTGAAGGTGAATAACTATAAGTTAGCATGCACTATGATTTGAGGTTACTTGAAATGAATCCCCATGTGTTACAGTTGTAGACCGGCTAACGGTCGTCGTGATGCAAGTGATCCTGTTAACTAAGCTGAAGGGCTTATAGTTGTCACTCAAGTGACCCTGTTAACTAAGCTCAGGGGTTTGGCAGTGTATAAATTATTCATTGAACGATGGTGGTTGGGGATTCCCATCGGTATTACTTGGGCTCCCAATGCTATACATGCTTGGGAGGTGAATTAAGTTAAGCTTTTAAGTAAATTTGAACATATGAACTATAAGAAAGGGAATTACATAAGAACAAAAGAATTAAGAACAAGTGCGTGTGTATACTTCAATTCAGTTATTTAAATGCATATGTTTAAGAGATTTATCTTCATGATATGTGCTTTCATTTCAGTAATAGGATCTATGCTTTATGATATGCTATACATGTTAGTGTTTTTCCTCTATTGAGCTTCGATGTTAGCTCACCCTTCTATTATGCGTCACAGGTGTTGATACAGAGATTAGTCCAGAGGATTCTGGCCGTGAGGAAGATTCTGACTATATACCAGAGGAGTCAGACCTTCTGCCAGAGGACTACTTCCCTTAGGGGATAGTTTGAGATTTAGATTTTTTTAAGACCATTGTGTAAGGCTCGGTATGTCCAGCCTTGTTATTTTGTTCGAACATCAGGTTTTGGATATGTATATAGTTGTTTGAACCACTATTCGGATGATGATTGTTCATCATCGGTGGTTCATTTCGGTTCGGTCAGGCATATGGGTTGCATAAGTGTGCAACCATGAGATTTGTGACAATCCTGTCGTGGCAATGCACTCGCTTGCAAAAAATATAGAGTCGCCACCCGGAGCTTTTGATGTCTTGAGAAACCTAGTTCATTTTATGAGCACCGAACTACTAAAAATATGACTCTGAATCCAGTCCACACCAAAGGTTCTTGGGTAGGGACTTTGGTTATTGATTGGGAAGGTGTTAGGCACTCAATCAACCCGCAAAATGTGGTCTCTACTTAAGGCCAAAACAAGAAATAATAAAAATGAAAGAAAAGGTCTTCCTCATGCCCAAATGGGTCTTAGAATCCTATTTGTGCCCCTTTGTTCCTACCAAAAATTCGGCGGCGTAACGACACAAATGGGACGATTGAGGAGAAACCAAGAAGGTAAAGGAAGAGAGGGGAGAGCCGGAGCTCTCAAGCCCTTGTTGCACCATTAGGGAGCCTTGCATTGACTTTCTTTGGTGAGATTTTGAAGGCTTGTATGGTATGAAATTGGGTTCTCTTTCCTAAGGCTTGAAGCTAAGAGGTAGAGAGGGAAGGCTAAGGGATTAGACACACCTAACCTAACTGCTTTTAGTGAAATGCCAAGGACTAAGGAAGCTTTTTGAAATATGGAATTTGTAGGAAAAGTGTGCACCAAAGGGAGAAAGATCTTCTCACTTTAAGCTCTTTCTCTCTTAGGCCAAAATTCTCACCCCTAAACCAAGGGGTAGGGGGCTCTATTTATAGGGAATGGGTGGGTTAGGAGGGTATTTACATGCTAATCAAGATTAGAAATTAGGTAATCTAACATCTAAGGTTTCCTAGCATTTTTGGAGCCTTGAAATTTGTGAGAAGGCCCTCCAATGGTGGTGATAGGGTGAGGCTTTAAGCCACATAATGGGTTGCAAATAAGGTGCAAAAGGGTGTAACAGAACTATCAAAATACACCCCAAAGGTCAAGGTGGTCAACAAGTCAAACCCAAATAACGAATTTCAGAGTAAAAAGATAGAGTTACTATTCATATGCCTAGCGCAACTAATAATTGCGCCAGGTAAATGCACAGTAAAATAGTGCTGAACAGCGGCCTAAAAGTTGCCTCGTGACGGTGGGGTCCACTTTAATACTCGCGCAACTATTAGTTGCGCCAGGCTTAAAATCTAGGAAAATAGCCTAACGTAACTAATAGTTATGCTAGGCAAAATTATAACTGGCGCAACTATTAGATGCGCCAAATCCCAAGGGGGGCCCTCCTGAAGTTACCCTTTTTCCCTTCGGGTTCGGACCACCATATCATTTGATGTACAATTCGTTTGGGGCGATTCTTGGACTGTTAGAAAGTGGACAACTACTACTTTTTAATGGTATAAGATTTGATTGCAGTAGAAGGTCGTAGCTGGTTTCGGTGTACTACTCCTCACCCATTGCTCGGAAAGGTTAGGTTTAGGTTCTGAACGGGTTCTAAGGGTTAGGATTGATTTCTAAGGGTTCGGGGTAGGTTCCTAGGGGATCTAGGGTGATTCCTAAAGGTTTAGGGTGATTCCTAAGGTTTTGGGGGTGATTTCGGTTTCATACATGTCATCTAAAGCTTAGAAGTGCACTTTTCTCGAAATGTGTTCCGATCAGGCCTTGGGCCAAATTTGGGTGTCTGTAGATGCCCCTCTTTGGCATCCAATCACTAATGACCAAATGCCAAAGAAAAGAGACATTCAAAGAGGCCCAAGGAATTACTGACAGGTTTGCTATATTTGGAACGAACTTCAAAGATCAGGTGAGTAACATGGTGAGAAAATCAAAGCCCTGTATGTTGGGAAAAAAGTCTGTCTCTCAAGGCAGTCGGTCCCCAAGCGCTTAGCGACATTACTGGGCATAACCGAGGTGAAACGAGTTGTGAAAGCCCAATAGCTAGGAAAAATATTTACTTTTAGAGTTGTGAAAGCCTGTTAGTCGAGAAAAATGTCTGCTTCTCGAGATGGTTTAAAGGTGATTGATGTTCGAGATTTATTCAGAATACACTAGTTCGCAAGTAAGAGGGATGATCGACCCATAATCAGAGATAGGTGCAAAGAAAAAATATGCAAGGATCCACAGTTTGCATCCAATCCTATGAGGCATTTGATTGCCCTATCTTACTATTCGCGGGTCGAGGTCTTTGGGCGAGCCCATCGATCTCGAAGTTTATTTAGCATGACTGCCTGAGTGAAGTGAATAGATGTCACAACGCTTTTTGGGGAGAACGTGCCATTTTTGAAAGCATGCCCTAGATCAACATGACCTAGAGCCTCCAGCCTCAACTACCTTGAGCAGATCCAACCAAACATTGGGTGTCTCCCTAAAGGGACATCCAATCCTGGTCTCTGTTGACAATGATTATAAATATCAACTAACTATGCATGATCATGCACCCTTCAGGGGCAATAAGCAACAAGAAAAGGCGATGGAAGCCCCGTCATGGACCTGCCTACATATAATTTACGGAGTAAATGACCATCATATGGATACCCAGACGCATGGCATTCACTTTACAGGGATACCGCTGCCCATACAGGTTTCAAGCCTGTAGAAAATAAAAGGGAAATGAACCCTTCTGAATGCACGGTTGCACATAGTTTGAGTGATACGTAATCTCATTCTCAACAGGTTGGTCTTAACCAATGATTGACCTTTTCAATAGAGAATCTGAAGCTTGAGACACTTAGGTTCATGTGAATCCAAAACAGAGTGCTCATCGCAAAGATTTAGCAGTGGAGTCGACTTGATCGAAATATTGACCATTTGACCGGGACTGACACCATTGCTCCTACCTTAAAGCAGGATCCAAAAATCCGAGGCGAACCTTAGACTTAGGACTTTAATATGGCACAGCTGTATTGCCGATAAAATATTAACATTTTACCGCCTTATGCTTTGTGCATCTCTGCAAGGGAATACAAATATGTTTCTATTTTCGTGATTTTTCTATTATTAATTTTTTATTTTAAAGCTATTATTTTATGTGATTTTCTAGATTTTGAAGCTTGTTATTTTTTGTAATTTTTTGGATTTTGAAGCTGTTATTTATCTAATTTTTTTGGATTTTTTGAAACTATCATTTTATGTGATTTTTGGATTTTTCAAACTATCATTTTATGTGATTTTTTGGATTTTTTTCAAACTATCATTTTATATGATTTTTTGGATTTTTTCAAACTATCATTTAATGTGATTTTTTGGATTTTTTCAAATGATCATTTAATGTGATTTTTTGGATTTTTTCAAATGATCATTTTATGTGATTTTTTGGATTTTTTCAAACTATCATTTTATGTGATTTTTTTGGATTTTTTCAAACTATCATTTTATGTGGTCTTTTGGATTTTTTTTTTGTAGGACCGGGATGCCTATTGATCTTGGTCCGCTTTTATTCTAGCACGGCTTCCAGAGCAAGTCGAAGGGGGATCGAAATGCCATTTGAGAGAACGTGCGTCCGCCGGGAGTCACAAAACAAAAATAGAAAGGAGGGGGGGGGGACCGGCTTTCCTAGTTGGCTCGTACCCGGCCCGAGACCTGACCTAAGTACCTGGCACAACTATTAGTTGCACCAGGCCAATAGAGGCCTCAAAATAGCCTGGCGCAACTATTAGTTTTTCCAAGCAAAAGAAGGGCATAATTTTGCCTGGCGCAACTAATAGTTGCGCCAGACTTGGCTGGGGACGAATTTAAACAGCCCGGGCTCGGGCTGTGGGGTTTTATTTTGAAAATTTCTCCCCCCTCTTTTCTTAAAATTGAACACCGACCCCTTTTAGGGTTCCTTTTCATTGCATCTATGCGTGCTTCATTGCGGTTATTTGCTCGAGTTAATCGATCGCCATGTTGCGCTAGATCAACGACCCCTTCTTCTTCCAAAAGGTAACCATTAAAACTCTTGTTTTGATTGATTTTTCTTGCTGTTTCTTGCAAATGTAATCATAATCTTGCACTTTTTGGATGAGTAGTGGTTTATTTTTGGTTGTGGATGTATTTATGAATGGTGTGTGGATGATTTCTTATGATCAATGCCCTATTTTTGTTATTTTATGAATTTATCGGTCCCTATATGTTTTATTTTTTTTCTTTTGTTCATTTTTGTTTAAGGAATGGATGCATTTTTTGTGTTGGTTTTTCATTATTTTATGGGCAAAAATGAAAGGACTCTTTGTGTTTTTTTTCCTTTTTTGAAAGAAGGCTTTTTTCGGCTTTTGATTTTTGGAGCATAAAGGAAGAACTCTTTGTTTGTTTTTTTTTTTATGTTGTTTTTCTTTTTTTATAAAAGAGGGATTTTTTTGGGTTTTAATTGATGATGATTTTTTGAAGCATAAGGACCCCCTCTTTTTTCTTATTATTATTTTTTCCTTTTTGTAAACAAAGTAAAATGATTTTTTTTTTTTTAAGTTTTGATTTTTCAAAATATAAGGACCTTTTTTGTTTTTATAAACGAAAGTGAAAGGATTTTTTTTGAAGGTTTTGATTTTTTGAAGTATAGCGGCTTTTGTTTTTTTGTTTTTTGTAGACAAAGTAAATGGATTTTTTTTAAGGTTTTGATTTTTTGAAGTATAAGGACTTTTATTTTTTTGTTTTTTTAAACGAAAGTGAAAGGATTTTTCTTGAAGGTTTTGATTTTTTTGAAGTATAAGGACCTTTTTTGTTTTATAAACAAAAGTGAAAGGATTTTTTTAAGGGTTTGATTTTTTGAAGTATAAGGACTTTTATTTTTGTTTTTTGTAAACAAAGTAAAAGGATTTTTTTGAAGGTTTTGATTTTTTGAAGTATAAGGACTTTTATTATTTTTATTTTTTTTGTTTTTATAAACGAAAG
The DNA here is from genome assembly GCA_021018995.1 of Chloranthus sessilifolius. NCBI lineage: Eukaryota > Viridiplantae > Streptophyta > Magnoliopsida > Chloranthales > Chloranthaceae > Chloranthus > Chloranthus sessilifolius. The sequence goes on from CM037596.1 coordinate 51,569,890, forward strand.
TGAGAGGATTTTTTTTTTAAAGGTTTTGATTTTTTTGAAATATAAGGACTTTTATTTTTTGTTTTTTTTAAACAAAGTAAAAGGATTTTTTGAAGGTTTTGATTTTTTGAAGTATAAGGACTTTTATTTTTTGTTTTTCTGAAAACAAAATAAAAGGATTTTTTGAAGGTTTTGATTTTTTGACATATAAGGAATTTTATTTTTTATTTTTTTTGTAAACAAAAGTGAAAGGATTTTTTTTTAAGGTTTTGATGTTTTGAAGTTTAAGAAGATTTTTACTGCATGTGCATCTTCATTTCCAAAAATAAATGGGGAAATGGTGAGCATTTTTACCTCCCCTTGATGCATGGTAAATCATGGTTCTTTTGTCATTGACCTGACCGGATATGATTGCCTTTTGTTGCCCTAACATGTCAGGCAATGATGACCATATTCCTGAGGTGGGCCATGAGGAAGGGCCCGAGATAGTATATGGACTGCGGGAGGAGCCGTTTCTCTAGGTAGAGCAGAGAGCGGGGTCATGCCTCGAAATGCAAGGCGAGGCCACCCGAGTCGGTCTCCTTCATCAACAGCATACCCATATTTCAAATTTTAGAATAGCGGGCAAGGTAAGAAACATGCTCAATTTACTTTCTTTGGGCAGCTTTGCTTTACTTTCGCAATCTGATGCGCATTTCTTTGGGTGCAGGACTTGCCCAATATTGTATTCCACGGGGGGTGGCTCGATTTTCAAGACTTCTACCTCTATGTCCCTCCCATAGTGAAGGTCTTGTTGGCGCAGGTGGGTTTTGGGGAGGTTTTGTCCTGCCCTGCCATGAGGGACTGATGCTGCCTATCTGAAGGCCCTGATTGAACGGTTTCGCCCTGAGACGATGACTTTCCATATGCCTTACACCGAGATGACCTTGACGCTTATCGACTGGGCAATGATTACGGACATCATCATAGGAGGGATACCGGTAGCCGACCTACCGGTGCCGAGTGTAGAGGACATCATCCGACTGATTGGGGCCTATCCCCCTCACGGGCAGACACATGGCACTGAGATCAAGATGACCTGGCTAACTTCACTTTGTACACTTGATGAGCTAGTGGATCTGGGTCTGCCAGACAGGGTGCTCTATATCACACCAGAGCGGGCGATCGCCTTGGCTCGTATCACTCTCCTGGTCCTACTAGGTAAGACCCTTTTCACCAATGCGAGCGGTGGCCGAGTCAGCCTAGCCTTGCGGAGTGTAATGGACAACTGCGGTGACGTTCATAGGTATGACTGGGGAGGGGCTGGGTATGCATTGCTGATGTATAACCTGACTCGGGTCACGACCAGTGATTCCAAATCTGTTGTTGGTTTGTGGGCCGCCCTGGAGGTAATCCCTCATTCCTTTGCTTTTACCATTTTTCTTGAATGATCTTTATATGCAACTGACCTATTATTGTGCATTGCCCTTTTCAGGTATGGGGATACCATCATTTCACCTGTACTTTCTCAGCCTCTAAAACAGCTTCTGAAGGTTTACCAAGTGATCGCTTCACTCTGGGGACTTGGCTATCATATCATCGACATACACTTCAAACTCTCGGTGCATCATGTCATGAAACAGCGCAGTTATAGCTCTTTGGTATGTTGCCCCGACATTCTTTAACCCAAATGGCATGACTCGATAGTAAAAGGTTTCCCAGGGGGTAATGAATGCTATTTTTTCGCGATCAACCTCTGCCATCTTAATCTGATTGTATCCTAAAAATCCATCCATAAAAGAAAGCATTCCGTGCTTTGCAGTATTATCGACCAAGATGTCGATATGCGGCATTGGAAAATCGTCCTACGGGCTTGCCCTGTTCAAATTTCGAAAGTTGATGCACATGCGGACCTTTCCATCCTTCTTCGACACCAACACAATATTGGCTAGCCACTGTGGGTACTTGGATACCATGAGGAACCCCATGTCTTACTGCTTGATGACCTCATCTTTGACTTTCAACATCCACTCGGGTCGGTGACGTCTCAGCTTCTACTTGACCGGCTTCATATCGGGGTAGAGAGGTAATTCATGCTCGGCCAAATCAGTGTCCAGACCAGGCATGTCTTCATACGACCAGGCAAAAATTTCTTGGTATGATCAAAGGAAATCGATCATGCTTTTTCTTTCTTCGGGAGATAGCGACGCTCCGTTCTTGGTAATGCGGGGAATCTCCTCAGTCCCTTGATTAACGTCTTCGGTCTCTTTGACAACAGGGGTAGAGCCATTCCCAAATTCGATAAACCGGTCAAGGAGCTCATTGGGGAGCTCCTCCCAAGGACCATCCTCGTCCAGACTAGTAACTCCTACCTCTTCTTGTATTTCTATAGGAAAGGGGTCGATTTTACGTGGGACGGGTATTTCGATTAAGGCATCCTTTTGTGGGATTTTATTTGGAATTTCAAATGACAATATTTTTGGATTTTGTATTTTTTCAATTATTTTTGAATTTTGTATTTTATCAATGTTTTTGAGATTTTTGTTTTCTTCGATGACGTACCCTTGGCAAAGCGAGTTGCTGTATATACAAGGTATTGCCTGCCAAGGGCTTATCTCACTTTTTATAGGTTATTTTTTTTTTGGGAGACAAGTGCCAAACTTTAGGCTGCTCCTTGCTTTCAGAGTTTAGGGCAAAGATGTCTAGTTGTGTACCTGAGGGGCCGCTCCCTTACCTGTTTGGATGGAGAGTGCTGACTGATATGGCTCATTGGAGTCAATCTCCATCATATTGATCCTCATTTTGTCTGAGATGATCTCCTCAAACGTCAATACTATTTTGTGGTGATTTACCACAGGGTGAGTTTGTTCAGGTACTGGCGGTCGTTCCTCGAAAAGGGACAACGCGGCCAAATCTGTCTCCAAGCTAGGAAAGGTAATGTGGGGATTGGTGGGATGGACAGGGGCTAAGGGTCTATGTGGGGTTAAATGGGTTACCCATTTTGATCGATCTTTACGACCCCAGTGCTGATAAAGGATTCCCTGATATGCAACCTAGGAAGAGGTTTCTCTTCTGTGATAATTCCTCAAGCTCTTGCAGCCTCGGCGACCCTGGCTTTTTCTTTGGCCTCTCGGACCTCTTGCGCGTGGGCTTGTAGCCTAGCCCAAATCTTACTTTCTGTCCCTTGGCCATAACTGGCTCTCTTTTGCCCTACAGTCTAGGCCTGAGCCCTTGGCCTTTTTGATAGCCCCACTTTTGGTGCATATATACCACTGCTACCATAACGCCTCCCGTTTTAGGCATGATGCCCTCAATGGGGTCTGGGAGTGTCACTAATACCTCATATTCAAAGCTGTGGAGATCAACGTCTTTAGCAGTGTGCGGCACATCCAAAATATTAAGTTTTTCGGACTATTGGCGGCCTTTTCTTTCTCACTGTGCCCCTCACCAATGATCATGATAATCTTGTGCCCTGATGCAAATTTGCGTTTCCGGTGTAGTGTGGACGGGATTGCTCAAACCTCGTGCAACCACGGGCGCCCCAACAACAGAATAAATGAGGATTTGATGTCCATTACTTGAAATAATACGGAGAAGGTCATTATCCCAATCAATAGCTTAAGATCAACTTCTCCCATGATCTCTCTTCTGGTGTTGTCAAAACCTCAGGCGCTGGTTCTCGTGGGTCTCAACATGCATGGGTCTGCCCCAATCTTGGTGGCTATTATTAGTGGGCATATATTCAACGCCGACCCATTATCAATCAAAACTAAGGGAATGACCATATTTCTACACTCAACGGTTATGTTTAAGGATTTAGAATGGCTACATCCTTCCTCGAGTAGATCAGCATCAGAGAACGAGATGGCATTCGGAGCCATCACTTGTCCAATTATTTGCACGACTTCATTTGGGCTGACATGAAGTGATACATGAGTTTTTTTTAATGCCCCCATTAATGCTTGAAAATGGAGTGGGGACGTCATCAATAGATCCCAGACGGTTAGATGGGCGGGAATTCTTCTCAGCTAAATCTCTAGTATATGTTCCCGACTAATTTTTTTGAAGGAATTCACAGCACTATCTTTCTTCCCCTCTGGTTGGGCTTGTGCTGCTGCTGGTACTTCTGGTTGCTTCACTATCCTCCCAGACCGTGTGACAAAGTCCACTACTCCTTTGCTGCTACATCCGACATTAACATTTGTTTGCTCGTAGCTTAGCAGAACCTGATGAGGCTCACAGGTTGGTCCTAAGAGCCGGAAAGTTATGGCTGCCGGTACATGAGGCACTTGTACTGCGAGCTCAGGAGGTGTCGGCAACATCTGATTTATTTCGGTGGTAGCGGATTAGGTGGAAAAATTGGGCCAAATGGGGGTGGTGAAGCTCGAGGGTGGTGGCATGGGGGGAAAAGGAGTGAAAGTAGGCCATTAGTAGCTGATAGGCGGTGGAGGATTTGGGGTTTGATGGGCCATCAGGTGATTGATGGGGGTGGTGGAGTTTACAGGTGGTTGAACTGGGGGTAATGGGGTAGGCGCAGGCCATGGATAACTGATGGGTGTGGCTGTAGGATTGGGGGCCGGATGGCTTATTGGGAAATTGATGGGGGTGGTGGTGTACGGTTGGTATGCATTGATATGCACATAATTGACGGGTGTGGGTGATTGAATGTATGCCCTGAGAACTAAGGGCTCGACTTGTGGTGAGGGGCTGGGAAAATAATCAGATAAATTCAGGGGTTCGATCAACCCAATGCTCCTTCTTCCTCATTCCTTGGTAATGGTGTCACATAACTTCTCTATCACTGATGTAATCGGACGGATCAAATTCAAGCTCCTCCTCACTTTCTATCATCCCGATGGTGGGTCACGGACCTGCTCCTTCGGTAGGATGTGGGGGTAATGGCACTTGATGGATGTTTGTATGTTGGTTTGCTTGAGAAGGTACTAGTGGAATTATTTTTTTGGCGTCAATCAAATCTTGGATTACTTGTTTCAAGGGGAAGCAGTGATCAGTCGGGTGACACGGACCCTGATAAAAATTATAGTGGGTATTTGGGTCATAGTTCCTTAGGATCGGATGAGGAAGAGGTTGCGGTTGACGAATAGTGACTAACCCTTTTTCCACTAACAAGGGCAAAAGTACACTCAGAGATTACCCCAGAGGCATAAAAACTCGATCATAGCGGGCTCTCCTCTGTTCTAGAGTCATTTGCATTCCTTGCTCATTCCCTACTCTCTGCATCTGCTTAGTTCTAGTTGTTGCTAACGGGGCTGCCTGAAATTGAAATAGGGTTGTATTATTATTGGGCCTGGTATTAGCAATGTTTTAAATATCGTCCCCTATCCTCTTCTCAGTTCTTTGCTCTGAAAGTCTCTTAATCCCACAGGATCCACTTGGCACATTCTTATTCAGATGGCCCTCCATGATGGCACCCTTATATCGGTTAGCATTTCTCACCAGATCAGCGAAGCTGGACTGCTGCTGGTAAACCAAAAAGTCTGAGATCACTGGCAGAGTATTCTTTAAAATCATCTCTATCTGCTCATTGTCAGGTATCCTATTTCTGACTTGAGTTGCCAGTGCTCTCAAGCGTCCCAAATAGTTGGTGAAGGTCTCATTTAGGTTCTGCCTCAGACGGGCTAAGTCTGACTTTTGAGGCTCAATGTCTATATTGTAGACATATTGTTCTTGAAAGAGGTGCGTCAAGTCTTTCCATGTCTTCATCATGGAGGGTTCTAAAGAGGTGAACCACCTCAGGGCCAGACCTGTCAGACTCTTCTGAAAGACTTTTATTAGCAGTCTCTCATCCCCCCCGTATTGGCACATGTCCCCGCAGTAGGACTTCAGGTGTGCAATAGGATTGCTAGTGCTGTTATATTTGTCAAAGGCCAGCATTTTAAATTTTGGGGGTAGAGGGACCTTGGTGAAATAGATTTCAGCACCAACCATTTTCATCAACTCCTTTTGTATTTTTTCCAATGATTCTTTTATCTGTTTTGACTCTTTTGATATAGGGGTTGCTTTCTCGACCGTTGGTTGGACTTCCCTCTGGGCCACCAAGGGGTGGGCAATTATGGGAGGAAGGTTAAGGCTGGTCAATGCCCCAGCATAGGCTGCACTATTCCTAATCTCATCCTCCTCATATTGCTGGTCGACATAAGTGGGGGTTGGGTAAGCCCATTGGGGGTGAGAAAAGGATTGTGGGGAGATGGGATAAATGGAAGTTTTGTTTTGGGGTGGGGCCTGATCGGACCATTGGATATGGAGGAAGGTTTGGAGAAGGCCTTGGGGTGTGGGGCCATGGGAAAATTGGGTTTGGGGTATGGCATGGGTTTAACCTGACTGTGAAGGTTGGGTGAAATGTTGGGGGTATTGTGGAAGGTATGAGTGTGGGGTTTGGGCTTGGGCCATGAAGCCTTGGTTATTTTTGGCCATGGTCCATTGATGAGTTTTGGCCATGGGCCCTTGATGGGTTTTGGTCATGGGCCCTTAGTAGGTTTGGGCCAATGGGTCTGGGCCATGGGCCCTTTGTAGGTTTGGGCGGTAGGGTATTGGGCCATTGGGCCCTGGAAAAAGGGGGTTTTAGCCAATGGGCCTTGGGGCATGTGGGAGGTTGGAGATTGGGCCATTGGGCCTTGGGGTTTATGTGCAGTGGGGGGTTGAGCCATGGGGCCTAGGGGCAAGTGGGTAATGGGGGTTTGGGTGGTGTGGATTATGGGGGGTTGATGGGGGTCATGGGGAAGTGAGGCATGGAGATTGGATAGGGTTTGGGATGGGTTCATGGGCATGGGGTGTGGAGGAGAGGTATTTTGGGAAGCCTTCCTTGAGGAGTAAGCTTGGAGCATCTCCTCCATCATTGGGCATGGCCCGGTATGATCGGGCATGGCATGGTAGGTGGTGGGATATGGGGTGGATTGGAGAGTTGAGGTGGGGCAAAGGATAGAGAAGGATTAGGGAAGTTTAGGGATGATGATTGGTGGGGTGTGGATGTTTGAAAGAAATCGGGCGTGGCCCTGATAAAAATTGGCATGACCCAGGTAGATGGGGGGATTTGTGGGGGGTTGGATAGGGCGGAAGTGGTGTATGTGAATGTGGGTGGATCGGGCTTATAGGGGGAAGATGAGAAATGGGGCATAGAATTGGATTGGGAGAATGGAATTTGGTTTGACATGGGCATGGCTTGGGCAAAATATGGAGAATGGGGGGTTGGATTTTGGATATTTTGGGGGGTAGTGGTCGGGAAAATGGGGGTATCAAATGAGCCGGTAATGGGAGAGGGTGATTGGGTGAGGGGGATGGTGGAAAAAACATCTCCCGAATGGGAGTGGGTTTGAGAATGTGGCGGGGATGAGTCAGGATCGGCATAAGCCGGGCCCACTACCCACGACATTCTACGGGAATGGGTTGGGTAAGGGTGGAGGGCAAGATGATGGAGGGCAAGATGATCCCATCGTGCCGGTACCACAAGAACTCTATTTTTTTAGGTTTTGTGATTTTTTTAAATTTTTTTTTTAAAGACCTTTTTTTATCAAATAAAGGTTCTGAGGCCTTGAAATTCTCTTCTCGGGTGGCCTTCGTACCCTGATTTGAGACCCGCGGCGACGATTCTTACACACTTCGAAAGAATTGAAGGAGGACCTTCGATCTATTGAAGACACGAAAATTGAGGCAAACAACCCAATCCCCCGAAATAAGCTAAAGAGAAGTTGCCCTCTTTTGGCCGGCGGGGGCGTATTAGGTGTCAGAGATGGCGGAGCTAAACAAAGGCACTAAACACACCGATGAAGGGACTCGGGAGTTGAAAAGGCCAATGATTCGGGCTGGTGTTGTGCAGAACAGGCCTGGCACAATTAATACATGCGCCTAGGTAGCAGGACTCCCTATTTATACTGGCGCAACTATTAGTTGCGCCAAGGTAAAATTTGAGGATTTAAAGCTGGCGCAACTATTAGTTGCACCAGTTATAAATTCCTGCTTTTTCCACTGGCACAACTAATACTTGCGCCAAGCTAAAATGGGGCTCCAGATGTGTATGACAGTAGCAACCAACACCTGAAATGAGTCTCGTTTTTTGTTTTTGTGGAAGCTAGGCTTGCGGGAACTGAGCTGTTATTTGTGATCGATTCTCTCCTCACCGCGCCTAAAGGATTTGAGTCCGGTATAACTCGCTAGCATGCTCCCCAAGGCTTTTAAGCTTTGTAATGGGAACCCACCCGATATACCTCCGGCGCAAGCGCCTTCTCAGATACTAGGTGGGCTAAGACTTTTCTGGATCATCACCACTAAGGGCTGCCGCCATACTAAGACTCAGGTGGTTGTATGTTTCCCTAAATCCAACCCTTTAAAAATCTATCCTATGAAAACAAATTAATTAAGATCCCTATTCTTGATTCAATTTTAATTTTTTTCAAAACTCTCTTTCTTTATGAAAGTTTTCTTTAGTTCAAAGATTATGGGTGATGACCCCATGCCGCCACTACGAGCCGGCGTCTACTATTGGGATATGAGTGCACAAGTAGGCCCGCCAATCGACTAAGGTGCTTTAAATGACGAAAAATTAAATGAATTAAAAGACAATGCTTAAGTAGGCCCGTCGATTAGCTAAGGCACTAAAAATGATAGAAAAGTAAAGAAATTTAAAGACTATGCGCAAGTAGGCCCGCCAATCGGCTAAGGCTCGTAAATGACGTAAAAGTTGGGGTAAGTAAGTGACTTAATCAGAGGGGTGAGTGAAAAAATAGCAAAAAAATAAAAAAAAACAGCAATAAAATGTTAGGAAAATAAAAACTATGGCCTAGTTCAAAGGGAAGATCTACTAGCTAGTCCCCAGCAGAGTCGCCATCTGTGCAACCATGGGATTTGTGACGATCCCGTCACGGCGATGCGTTCACTTGCAAAAAATATAGAGTCACCACCCGGAGCTTTTGGTGTCCCGGGAAACCTAGTTCATTTTATAAGCACCGAAGTACTAAAAATATGACTCTGAATCCAGTCCACACCAAAAGTTATTGGGTAGGGGCTTCGGCTATTGATTGGGAAGGTGTTAGGCACCCAATCAACCCGCAAAATGCGGTCTCTACTTAACGCCAAAATGAGAAATAATAGAAAAGAAAGAAAAAGGCCTCCTCATGCCCAAATGGGTCTTAGAATCCTATTTGTGCCCCTTCGTTCCTACCAAAAATTCGGCAGTGTAACGGCACAAATAGAAGGATTGAGGAGAAACCAAGAAGGTGGAGGAAGAGAGGGGAGAGCTGGAGCTCTCGGGCCCTTATTGCACCATTGGGGAGGTTTGCGTTGGCTTGCTTCAGTGAGATTTTGAAGGCTTATATGGTACGAAATGTGGTTCTAACTCCTAAGGCTTGAAGCTAAGAGGTAGAGAGGGAAGGCTAAGGAATTACACACACCTAACCTAAAGGCTTTTAGTGAAATGTTAAGGTCTAAGGGAACTTTTATAAATCTGGAATTTATATGGGAAGTGTGCACCAAAGAGAGAAAGATCTTCTCACTTTAAGCTCTTTCTCTCTTAGGCCAAAATTCTCAACCCCTAAACCAAAGGGTGGGGGGCTTTATTTATAGGGAATGGGTATGTTAGGAGGGTGTTTAGATGCTAATCAAGATTATGAATTAGGTAATCTAACATCTAAGGTTTCCTAGGGTTTTTGAGCCTTGAAATGTGTGAGAAGGCCCTCCAATGGTGGATAATGGGGTGAGTCTATAAGCCACTTAATGGGTTGCAAATAGGGTGCAAAAGAACTATCAAAACACACCCCAAAGGTCAAGGTGGTCAACAAGTCAAACCCCAATCATGAATTTTGGGGCAAAAAGATAGAGTTAGTGTTCATATGCCTGGTGAAACTAATAGTTGCATCAGGCAAATGCATAGTAAAACAGTGCTGAACAGTGGCCTGGAAGTTCCCTCGCGAGGGTGGGGTCCACTTTAATACTGGTACAACTATTAGTTACGCCAGGCTTAATATCTGGGAAAATGGCCTGGCACAACTAATAGTTGCGCCAGGCAAAATTAGAACTAGCGCAACTAGGAGTTGTGCCAAATCCTAAGGGGGGCCCTCCTGAGGTTACCCTTTTGCCCTTCGGGTTCGGACCGCCATATCTTTGATGTACAACTCCGATTGGGGCGATTCTTGGACTGTTAGAAAGCTGACGACTTCTACTTTTTAATAGTATAAGATTTGATTGTAGTAGAAGGCCATAGCTGGTTTTGGTGTAGCACTCCTCACCCATTGCTTGGAAAGGTTAGGTTTAGGTTCTGAACGGGTTCTAAGGGTTAGGATTGATTTCTAAGGGTTCAGGGCAGGTTCCTAGGGGATCTGGGGTGATTCCTAAAGGTTTGGGGTGATTCCTAAGATTTTGGGGTGATTCCTAAGGGTTCCATATATGCCGTCAAAAGCTCAAAAGTGTACTTTTCTCGAAATGTGTTCCGATCAACCCTTGGGCCAACTTTGGGTGTCTACAATAAGGATAGAATTGTTATTTTGCATTTTTAGTTTAATTACTTTATTAAATGGAATGGAATTATCTTTGACCATGGTTTAGTGTTTCTGCTTTGTTCTACATTATGTGGTTGTACCAAGTGTTCTGAAACATATGGGATCACCTTAACGGGAGATCTGACGATCCGGGTTTTGAGTTAGGAAATTTGGGTAGTCACAGCAACAGACATAATGAAAAAAGGGGGAAGGTGACCAATGTCCCATTGCAAACTACACCCCTCCAAAATGTTCCATCACGACGCTCCCACTAGAATATCAAGCAGCACTGGAAGTCACCTCGACAATGCATAAACACCAACAAGAAGGCTTTGAGTTCATTCACACAAAGGGGTTAATAGCCCGGAAGCGATGAAGCCCATTGATACGAATGATGTGAGTGGTTGTGTGATTTCTCGTACTTCCACAGAGAGCCCGAGTCCTTCCAATGACTTCACCTCCAGAAACTTTTGTCCCATCGCATAACCTTACACGCCCAACAAAGGCGACTCAAATAACGAGGGTAAACTCCCTAATGTCCCATCTCGATGCTACCACAACAGCCAACCAGTCCCATCGCAAGTAAAAGCCTCCTGCCAATAATAAATTAGGTACATAAACACCCCCTCTTTTACTCAATATTTCTCTATAAAATATAGTTAAATAATGTTAAGTTAAAATGTTTTCAAAGCCCATCTTTCTCAACTTGCGAATCACTGTAGTCCTCCCATAAGAGACAATCATCAGTATTCGTCGAGAAGGTCAGACGAAGTACTCGGCATACAAAGTGTCATCTTAACAACCACGCAAATGGTCGAGTCCACAAATCTCGCTCCGATGGATCTGCTCAGCAACGTCCCAGAAGCCATGTTTTCTGTAGATTTACCACCGAATTGATCTTAAGTTAAAATCCCTAAATTTTCAAAAATATATATATATATATATACTTTCAAAAACTAAAAAATAGTAATAGCAAATAGACTCTCTATCTATCAAAATTCTAATCCGTTTTATCGCTTGGGAAATCGAACACCAAGTATACTCAACTCTAAGAAATCACAAATGTCTACTAGAAAAGGGACACCTGATGCGCCATTAGTGTGAGCAATGATACCCTCGGTCTGACATGACTTGCGAAAGCCTCCTCCATTACATGATATTACATCTTATTATCTGGTGTCTGGGCCTTGTCTCTGGAGAATTGTATGATGCCCCCCCGATACCTTGACTGCATCATTTTCCCGTTGTTTGACTGCCCCTTATAGCAAGTCACAACATGCAATGGGATGCCCCTTGCACCCACAGATGTGGATATGATGATCCTTCTACCATTTTACTGCCACTTGCAACAAGTCATGATATGTGAAGGGATGCCCCTTGCACCGCAGATTAGGATATGTCGATTTCCTCCATTGACTGCTACTCGCAGCAGGTCATAATATGAGATTGGATGCCCCTCGCATCCACGATAAGGAATATGCCTTTCGATAGCTACCACTGGGCCCCCAAGTGCTCCTTTTAGATTGCGCTAATAAATAAGAAAGTCAAGCATATCATGTCAGCATCCCTAGTTCACACTTGTGATTTCCTAAAAAAAAGTGAGAAGGCACCTTGGAAGAGGGGTGTCTACTTCTTTGATGCATTCTTACTTCGCAAGAATGCATCGAAGAGGGGCATCTGTAGACACCCTAAATTTACCCTCTTAGAGTATACAAACCTGTTCAGTCAACCGTTGACCCTGACTATCATTTTCAGAAAGGACTTACCTTCTCTGAAAGCCTTTAAGACCCTAACACGGGAACCACATACTAAAACAATAACACAGTGCACACCCCCTTGATGGTGCGCAATTGGTCTCATTTAGACAAGGATGCCCTTTTCGTGACCCGCCTATGGATTGGATTACGTGCACTACAGAGCACACGTAATCCAATTTCACTCCAGATCACTAGTGCGCAATTAGTCCAATATGGGTCGACCTCTAACCATCTAGAAGCCGCCTTAGGGCCCTATTGCATATCCAAACTAGGATGCACAATTGATTAAGTGCATTGTACAGGGTGCGCAATTAGCCCTAATCTGATTAGAACTCAGACACCTGGTTGAGCCAGTCAGCCAGTCACTCGTTGAGTCAATCACCGACTCAAAGCTGTTAAGAGCCTAGGATTGAGCACGTAATTCGATTAAGCACACCATATTGGGTGCGCAATCGGTTGATTGCGCACCTCCAATAGGGCGCACAATTACCCGAATACTTATAAATAAACCCTGACCCCACACCAAAAAAAATACATCACATCCAGCAATCGAGTTTTCGAGTTCCTTTCTTTCGAATTTAGGAATTTCGAGATTTCCTCTCCAGCCTTAGTTTCAGGTAATTTCTTAGTTCTAGTTTTTTTAATTACTTTTCTAGTTCAAGGTTCTAGTTCTAGTTTTCAGTTCTTAATTTCTTAGATCCGAGATTTTAGCTTTTCAATTTCTAGTCTTAGATTTTAGTTTCTAATTCTAGTTTTTAATTTTTGGTTCTAGGCTTGTAGAACCAATCCTTAGTTTTTTAGTCTTTAGAGTTTTAACCCTTCTGATTCTTATTTTTTTTGGTTTCAGGCTTTTAGAACCAATCCTCAGTTTTTTAGTCTTTAGACTTTTAACCCTTCTGATTCTTAAATTTTTTAGATCTTCAATTTTAAATTATAGATCTCTAACGGTTTTAGGTATTAGTCCCTAGAACCGGTTTTAATTTTAGTTTTAGGTTTCTATCTCTGGTCCTTAATCTCTAGAGCTAGATTTCAGTCCTAAATTATTCTAATTCATAATTTTCATTTCAATCCAAATCTTTGAAATCCTAACTTTCCAATTAAAAATCACTTTTTCTTAATCTATATAACTTTTTAATGACCCTTAACCAACCGATTTGCCCAACGGAGCTTATGGAGGTACCCGAGAACAGGGCTGATCTTCCTTAGCATAGTAGACCAAAACCCCTTTTTTTGAATTAGACTCCTAATAGGATTAGGAGACTAAGTTAATTAGATTAGCATAATTGCATTAATTAGGAGACTATTAGTAATTAAATTTAAGTTGCTTAAATTAATTAGATTTCTAATCGAATTAGGAAATCAGATTAATTAGAATTCTAGTTAAACTAAGAAAATTAAATTAATTAGAATTCTAGTCAAATTAGGAAACTTCGAATAATTAGATTTCTAGTATAATTAGGAAACTTAAATTAATTAGATTCCTAATATAGTTAGGACACCTAAAGTAATTAGATTTCTAGTAGAGATAGGACATCTAAAATAGTTAGACATTAAATAAGTTCAGAACATTTAAATTAATTGGATTTTTAATTGAATCAGGATACCTAGGTTAACTAGAGTTCTAACAGACTTAGGATATTTAGATTCCTAATAGAATTAGGAAACTTAAAATAATTGGACTTCTAGTATAATTAGGAAATTTAAAATAATTAGACTTCTAGTATAAGTAGGATACTTAGACCTCTAATAGACTTAGGATACTTAAGTTAATTAGACTCCTAACAAAATTAGGATATTTAGACTGATTAGAATCCCAGTAGAATTAGGAGAACAATATTAATGAGACTTCTAATAAGAATAGGATTCTTAGGTTAGTCAAACTTCTAATCAGATTAGGACTCTTAGGTAGAATTAGGATTAGAGTGAGAATAGCAAAACTGAGTTAACTAAACTTGAAGGTGACCCAGTGCTCCTAACGTCAGCAGGCTAACGATTCAGTAAGAAGTCGAACCCACACCCCGAAAATGTGTGAACAGTGACGTGTTGCAACATCGATAAATATCAGCATATGGCGATCGCAACGAACCAGGTAATTTATTTTTTGGATTTACCCTTTTTATTTCTATCATTTATTGCTTTTCGTCAGAGTCCACATACAACATATTGGGCTACTCTTTCTTGGGACCGAAAGGGACCCAGGAAAAGCACCTACCAACAGCAGCGACGAGCCTGAGCGAACTAGCCTCTTTGGTTTTTCTTCTTCATTTTTCTCTTCCCATTCAAACCCACATTTATTGCCAATATTTTGGGGTATTAATTGCCCAACCATAAATCATAAATAAACATGATTTAAATATGAGATCTCACCTTATAATCTTGCAGAAATTTTGCACATTGACGACCTAAACCCTCAATCTCTTGGTTCTCTTTTCCCTCTCATCAAGAGGGTTTGAAGACCCATCCTCTTACGATCGAATCAAGAGGCATGTGAAGATCAATCTCCCCTCTAGCACACTCACAAAATCCCAACTCCTCACACTCTATGATGACTCACAACGGATTCTCTACGAAGGGGGTTTCTCACAGTCCTAAAATCGATGGTTCTCATAACACGATCATGTGCGTGGCCTTGTGCGGAAGATCGATCGAGAACTCGCACTTTCGGCGGCAATGATCCACACTAGCACACGAGGTTTCCTCCTTCTCTTTCTCTCTTTCATAGGGGTTGTAAGGGAATAGCTTATAGGAGAAGAAGCCATTCAACTTATTCACACTTGGGTTTGTTGCTTCCTTGTGAAGCACATACACACCAATGTGTGTTTGGTAACATATTTGGTTCACTTATGAACCCCATACCTTTCAATTAAATGTTAGCCTCATCTACACATGTTCAAATGCCTTGACAATCTAAGTGATCGATCTAAAATCCTGAACGACATCGTGTACCATGCTGAAATGCACACGTGACTGATTGACATGGTTCACAAAATTTGAGGATATTACAATTAACATGCCGGACAGTTTCACACTTACAAATCACTCACAGAATACCACTTTACTACCCGAAACATAGTGTTGCTAGACCTTAGTTTGTTACTAATGAGATGCCATGTAAAAATATTTAGATTATTGAGCAAATTAGAGTCGAAGTGTTAATCTTTGCCAAAATAAACTAAAAAAGTAGTAAGAACTACGATCGTGCGAAGAAACAATCTACTCGAATGAAAGACCAGTTGATCAGCCAAGAAAAAGAATTATCGAATGAACATAAATCTCGAACGAGTGAGGAAGAAACAGAAATCGTGATTCACGAACGTATGAGAGAAGCTACGACTAGAGGAACCAAAGTAAAATCTCAAGCGTTTGACAGAGCAAAAAACGTATAGAAAGAAGACCAATCGTAGACACGAAAGTGCGAAATAAAGCTCATGTTGTTGATGACGTGAGGTATACATCGCCATGCACAAAATTAGAAGATCTCTCAAATTAGAATTCTAACAACTTACGGATCAGAGAAGATTGGCAAAAAGTCCTTATGATCAAGGAGAAAAGTTCTACACGTATCTACTATCTACCATCGAGGAGAAACGTCATGCACGCAACTACCACTAAAATCAAGGAGAAAAGTCATGCACACATCTACTATTTAGAGTAAGGAAGAACTTGTATTAGAAGTAGAGTTATATTAGGAATCTTTTGTTTAGAAGTTTTCTTTTATTGGAATTAGAATAATATAAACCGACCCCTTATGATCGGTCAATAAGAAGGCTCGACATAGGAATTCTGTATCGAAGGAATTCTCAGCATTAATTGACGACTGAGGTTGGGTTTTCTTCCTATCAAAAGTAGAGTAAAATAGTTTAGATATCCAAGGTTTCTCGAGAGCGATTGACGGCTGTGATTGGGAGCTGAAAGATTAGAGTAGAGTATCTATAGTTTCTCTGAAGCAATTGACGCCTGCAATTGAGGGATGAAAGATCTTTTATTGCTTTCTAGTTTAGATTTATTTTCTTGCATTTTTATTGCTTTGTAAACATCTAAAAGTTTTTATTTGAATTGACGACTCAGATTGAGAATTTGTTGATTACTGTAAGGATTTTACTTTTCTATCTTCTATTTTCTTGAGTTTGATTGACGCCCAAATTTTAGGAAGATTGTTGATTAGGTTAAATCTGTGTTAAGGAATTCTAGCTATTGATTGATGCCCAAATTCTAGAGGGCTGAGATATGATGTAACGACACTTTATTTTGTAAACATCCGAGATATGAAGGATTGTGATTGACGACCATAATCTGGAAGGAGGCGGATTTCGATTTAATTTCTGTAAATTAGTTAAAACAACCCATTCTTTTATTAATACGTTTCTAGTAGTTTATGATTTTAAAAGAAAAATAAAAGATTTTAAACAAACACGAATATATCAAAATAATCACCTTCCTCGGGGGAACGATCCTATACTAGTGCTGCAATTTTTATTTTGCACTTACAATATGTTAAGACTTAGTACGATTAAAAGCCCGAATAAGTTTTTGGCACCGCTATCAAGGATCGAATTTTTTATTTATTTAATTTTTTGAAAATCAATATTTGTCTTTCTTTTTTGTATTTTTCTTTAATCACTTTTTAATATTTTATAGGTTTATTCAGAGTAGCGAATCAAATGTTTCAACACTTCTTCTGACAAGAGAAGCTAGAGGATCAAATTTGTCTTCTCTCCTTGCTTTCCAAAATAAAAAATAGAAAAAACTAAAAATATAAAAATATTTTTATTTTCTGGTATATACATTATGGCTATTCAAGACCACGATCAATTATTTTGGCCAAACTATAATTTAACCCATGCCCCAATGGAATACCCAGTTGCCCCCTGTATCCAAAATCAATAATAAAAGAGCAAGCATTCGTTTCTCAGTGGGGTAATTTGGGAAATTCTTATAATCCTCAGTGGGGAAATTATTCTGGCTATCCGAGGGTAACTCAACAAGAATTATCTTATACATATGTACAATATCCTCAAAATTTCTAACAGACCTACCTGCCACCCATGAAACCATATCAACCATATGGATAGCAGCAGTTCAGTCCTCAGAGCAGTAGATTTGGTGACACAATTATTTAAGTCCTTAGAGATTTACAAAAACAATGGCATCAATGTTTCATGAATTTATCCCAGCTCACTCAATTTTCTCAAGTTTTACATTCACACACACAATCCATTAAGAAGTTTGAAGCTGAAGTTGGGTAGCTAGCTATGCAATTGGTGAAACAGGAGAGCAACCAGTTACAGTCACAACCTATGAGTAACTTGGGAGGGCAAGTTTTTGTGGGAGAGACATCAATTCCCCACGAACAGATCATGTTCAGCATTTAAGAAGTGGTGAGACTGTTGACAACAAGGTGGAGATGGCTACGTTAGTAAACTTCTCTGAGACCAAGGATAGTGAACTTGAAATTAAAGAGGATATTTTCCCACCAGAAAAACTAAAAATAGTAGAAATTAAAAATAGAACCCAAAAAAATAATAAAGATAGTGTGCCTAATATTGTGACTGAAGTACTATATCTATCAAGGTTACCCTTTCTTAATGCTTTTGGGGCACCATCACCATTTTATAAAAACTCAACAAAATTAGGGAAGAGCACATATTTTGTTCAGGTCTCCCCTCTTAATTCTCAAATGAGGATATGAAAACCTGAAATTTCTCTTTCTAGATAAAGAAGGGCCAATGATCATTATATCACTGGAAAACCCTGAGTATGTCTGATATACTCATGGGCATCGTTGTGCTACCAACTCACCCGTAGAAAAACTTTGTAATTATTAGTTTAGTTCATTTTATTTAGTCAATTTTATTTCTTTTAATTGTTTAAATATTTTGAGAGATACTTTACGATCGCATGTAGTAACTCACGTGTGTTCGAAATTCAACATCTCAGGACGATTGTTGTCGGTGTCGTAGTTAGTGTGTCTCTAGATTTTTCCGAGGTTTAATCTTTTATGTAAGCACTTTTACTTTTTTTTAATATACTTTGTAAATATTTCATTTGTTATATAAAAATCTCTTTTGACTATTTGTATTATTTCTAAATTTTTTCTTGATATTATCTTTATGTGTTTTCTATGCCGAACGTTATTTCTCTCAGTTTGGAGGAGATTTTGAAGTATTTCTACAGATCATATGCCCAGTACACGCAATATATTAGGTAAAAAATTTTGGTATCCTCTATTTTTGAAAATAATGAGGACATTATAATAGTTTAGTCTGGGGGATACACCTTTCTGTGTATAATAGTTTTGCTTTATTTTTGCTTTTTACATATCGGAGAAATAAAACAATAAAATTTCTTTTGCATATATTTAGATGTAGATTTCAATTTCTGAATAGTTAATCATTTATATGCGTGTTATGATAGAAAACTTATGATTCTACAAACTTTACAATCCATCATATTTAAAGTTCAACAATCAAAGAATAGAACAGTTACGATTCATGTTTAGCCCTCTTGAACATTGTATCTGAATTGAATGTTTGAAATGATACTTTGATTTAAATTGTAATATTTTGACTATAATTTCGAAATTATATAACCAGTGAGCTTTTGAGCCACATTTTCTCTTTTATTCTGAGAGAAACTACTTTCTATTCAACGTAAATTTTCTTTGAAGTTCTTGACTGCATTACAATGAAATTACATATTGCTGAAAAATTGAAATTGAATCAAATATTTTATGATTATTATAACTTGTCTTTCTAGAATTGTTTATTAGATACATCAAAACAATATGTCATTCATGCTAGTGAATCATAAAAATGATTAAAGGCCATCCTTTTCATTCGTTAGAGCCAAAAAGCGAAAATCCCATAAATTTATTAACCCCTTGAACCCATATTAGAAGCCTAAACCGAATTTCTTTGTACCAAATTCTTATAAACCCTTAACCATATGTACTACCTTAAGCTTTTAACTTTTTACCCTTATTATTTTCTGAGAATTTAGAATGCAGAACGGGAGAAGAGGGAGTGCAAGGAGTAAAAGAATAACAGATAATAGATATGCAACAAAAGGATATGTCTAAGAAAGAAATAAAATGAAGTAAAATTTGGGAAATCAAAAGAATTCATAAAATACGATTCAACAAAAGGAGAGGTAAAAAGCTTCCCAACTGAAGAAAAATTCAAGATGATATCTGAAACTCAGGAAAATAAAATTTATCAAAAAGAAATACAAGAAAATGGGAAGAAGTTATCCAACTTTTTGGATACTTACCATAGCAGAAATGGAAAGAATAGAAGAAGATAGAAGAAAGATTAGCTGAATTATCAGAATTTTCAAATCCTTTCTACCTTTCTTTGGAAACCTCCTACCCCAAAGCGCCATTACAAGCCGAAAAAAAGACCTTATTGATTTATGATTTACAACAACATGAACCTGGTAGAGATGTATATAATAAATACTATGGAGAAATAGGAAGGCATATGAATAAAATTTATTATCTATTCCATGATATTTAATTTTATATCAATTATCCTTTGAGTCATTCATCATACATATCATAAACAGAGAACCCAAAAATTCTAATATTCTTTTAACAGTATGCCAATAGTGAAAGTTTGGATGATAATGTTTTCTAAATCTGCAATTTAAAAAAATCTATGATGAATAAACTTTTCACTGATATGCACACACTCCATGCATAATATGAATTGGAATTGTTGAAATCTGATCAGGGATTACTACTAGGATAGAAAGCAAAGGATGTTGTGATCATGCTTTTTAAACTGTGACAACCATATAATGCTCAGCTATTACAGTTTAGTGTATAAATTTACTTTTAAAATTTAAATTTTTTTTACTTTGATATAAGAAATACTTGAAAAAGCTAAAAATATTTAAAGTTTGTAGGTAACTTCACTAAAAACCTCCAGGAGACTATAACTCCTCCACTAGGGATCACCTAGGGGTTTAAAGGCTTGTTTCATCTGCTAAATGCAATTGTGCTCCCTTGAAAGTAGCATTTAATTTTTAGATTAGTTTTTCTTTCCTTGTTTGCTAGGGACTAGCAAAGCTTAAGTTTAGGGGTGTGATCAGTCACAGAATATACCACTTTACCACCCTTAACTTAGTTATGCTAGACCTTTATTTGTTACTAATGAGATGCTCTGTGTAGATATTTAGATTAATGAGTAGATTAGAGTCGAATTGTTAATCTTTGCCAAAAATGAATTAAAAAAGTAGCGAAAACTACGATCGTGCGAAGAAATAATCCACTCGAATGAAAGATTAGTCGATGAGCCAAGAAAAAAAAATATCGAACGAGCGAGAAAGAAAAAAAGAAACAGAAATCATGATTCACGAATGTACGAAAGAAGCTACGACTAGAGGAACCAAAGTAAAATTTCGAGCATTTGACACATCAGAAATCATTTAGAAATAAGAACAAACGTACACATGAAAGTGCGAAATAAAGTTCATGCTACTGATCAAGTGAGGTATACACCACCATGCACAAAATTTGAAGATCTATCAAATTAGAAGTTTGACAATTTACAGATTAGAGAAGAAATGTGAAAGAACTCAGAAGATCTCAACTGCTAAAATCAAGGAGAAAAGTCCTACATGCATTTACCATCCAGAGCAAGGAAGAACTAAGATTAGAAGTAGAGTAATATTAGGATTCTTTTGTTTAGAAGTTTTCTTTTATTAGAATTAGAATAATGTAAACCGACCCCTTATGATCTATAAATAAGAAGGCTCAGCATAGGAATTTTTTATCAAAGGAATTCTCACCATCAATCGATGACTGAGGTTAGGTTTTCTTCCAATCAAAAGTAGAGTAGAGTAGTTTAGATGTCCAAAGTATTTTTAGAGCAATTGACGCCTGTGATTGGGAGTTGGAAGATTAGAGTAGAGTATCTGTAATTATTCAGAAGTAATTGACGCCACAACTGAGGGATAAAAGAACTTTTTATTTCTTTCTAGTTTAGATTTATTTTCTTACATTTTTACTACTTTGTAAACATCTAAAAGTTTTTTATTTGAATTGATGACTTAGATTGAGAATTTACGTATTAGTATAATGGTATTACTTTTTCATCTCCAATTTTCTTGAGTTTGATTGATGCCCAAATTTTAGGAAGATTGTTAATTAGTTTAAATCTATGTTAAGAAATTTTAGCTTTTGATTGACGCCCAAATTCTAGAGAGACTGAGATACGGTGTAACGGTACTTTATTTTGTAAACATTCGAGACCTGAAGGATTGTGATTGACAACCATAATCTTGAAGGAGGATTTGGATTTAATTTCTGAAAATTAGTTTAAACAACCCATTCTTTTATTCATATTTCTCCAGTTGTTTAGGATCTTAAAAGTTAAATAAAAGTTTTAAACAAATGCGAATATATCAGAATAATCACCTTCCTCATGGGAACGATCATATACTAGTGCTGTAATTTCCATTGTGCGCTTTCAATAGGTTAAGACTTAGTACGATTAAAAGCCCGAACACTTATCGGGTGGGTTTCCTCTAAGAAGAGAGACACAGATTGCCAAAATATGTTTTTCACTAGTCAAGTTGTCGATGCAGGTCTCAAGGTATTGGATCGACGATCAGTGCAAAGCACACTGGTGGAAGATGACAAGTTCTTCATGTTCTAGGTTCTTCTTTTTATGTGTTAGTTCTGTCATTGTTTTTAAAGGAGTCTTTGCACCTCCCATCTATGAAATCATCAAGACTGTGTTTAAAGACACGTGTGTTTTATTATTTTCAAGCAGGTAAGAATAATATTGACTTGGTAGATAAAATAGTAAAATTTCGAGAGTTCTTATAGATCAAGATGCACTAATCATGCTTGTTCAATCAAGACTTATTACAATTCTTACCTTCCTTCTTTTCATGTAAAGCTTCTTCATATGGATGGATTAACTATTGTGTTTTGCATAGGTTGGATCAGGTTTGGTCATAGGCTCTTTCTTCCATGAACTGGAAGTAGACTTCCCATTCACGATGTGTTTCTTGACTGATCAATAAGTTACTTACTTTGACATGGTTTTCTTCAGTGTGAGCTAAAGGCGTCGTGGCAAAATGCTCTGCGGTGTATCTATCCCTTCTTATGTTATCCTTTTTCTTCTGGAAGTAGGTCAACATATTTTCGTGGTCTTTCATTTTTCATAAGTATATTTGCTCGTACATACGTAGCATCTTTCTCCCTTGTTGGATTTGGTATAGCGTTTTAAGAATTTGAATGTATGCGTCCATCTATAAGAGATTCGTGCTTAGTGACAATTGGGTTTTCTTTTGACGTTTTGTAACATAACTTCTAACTACAGGATAGTCATGTGCAATAAAAATTTTGATCATCATTTCAAAAATTACATATCATTCCATTAGATTTTTCATTTAAAAGTTAACATCAAAGTTCTATAAGTCTTTCTGCTCATTGGAGCATATATCAAGACAAAATGATCCTATTGAAAAATTCTAAAATCTACTTTTATGGCCTAGGGGTATACGTCTCAGCCTACAGCTTCTCTATATCCCCTGTCAGCTTCATTAGGCTCTTTTCAAGGGTTTTCAAGCATTTCATGTCTTTCTTAAAGTTGACCTCCATATGTCTCAACTCTGTCTAGAGTCGAACTCTCCTCTCCCTATCTGTTGGCCACTTACCTTGTGTACAAAAAGGGGTTTAAAATCACACAATTAAAGGATCTATTGGTTGCACACACCAAGGCAAGCAGACATATAGACCTGCAAGTATTCAGGGCCTGTTGTATTAAGTTTTATAGGATAAGTAAGCGTATGTCCACAGGGAAATGTGAGCTAAAAATTAAGTAAATCTCCAGATCAAGGAATATCTGGCACCCTACCTAATACTAAAATAGGAAAAGGGAGAGGAGAGGTTTTAAAGGGTTGTCGCTTTAATCTAAACTACAGAAACACAATTAAATGCAGAAATGAATTGAGATTAAATCCAGAGTTCAGATCTTACAAGTGAGGGGAATTTTTGGTGAAATTAAAAACCAAAAATGGAGAGAAACAACCTAGAGTTTGGTCTTGCTGCACTTGGATTGAGCTGATAGTGTCCCAAAGAATTCGGAATGCATAAATCCCTCATCTAGCTATAAGCACAGTTGCAGGGTAAAAGGATTTGATCTAAGCTAGAGATTTGGATTGATCTTAAGGCTATGATCTGTCCACTTCAATGGTCACAGATCATCCAATAGATTCACTCAATTCTCAAGCTTCCATCAGAACAGTATAATCACTACAAATGTTGCAACTGCCAGGCCACAGACACAGGCAATTGCAGGAATATCTGATCTAGGGAGATCAAATGGTATCCAAGAGGTCTACCAGTTAAGTGGGTGAGCTATTCCCATCTATACAAATCCGATCGAGCACCAAATGAAACCAAATGAAATATGGATCTAATTACAACAATTAAACCAACATTGCATTGAAATAGAATCGCTATACAATGAAATGCTCTCAGATTTGTAGTCTGTGCATCATCTGACCCTTAATAACATTCTCAACTCTCCCTAATTACAGATCCAACGTCACTACTTGCTGCTCCAGAGAAATTAGCCAATCATAGTTGGGCTAAAATAAAGAATAGAGAATTTCAATGTAAGCTTTGATATCCAGAATTGATCTTCTTTTTCTAACGGCTTCCCTTCCTTTTATAGCTTTCCTCCTCTGCCTCAGATCCACTTTTTCTGCCAATTATAGCTTCCAAAATAATTATGTTATTCCCTCCTTTATTCCCCTTCTAGAAGGCTCCTTTAATTAGTTAGAGTTGGGGGAGAGCATGTGGGTCGGTTAGGGTTTCTCAGGGCACTTCTAGAGACTTCGTGCCGGTCACAAGAGCATTGCATGTAGCAGTTCACCAACTTGTAGTGCATGCACAATAGCTTTTCTAAGAAGTCCTTCAGTCGAATTTGATAGGTTGCTGAGGCTTTCGATAGGTTCCAAATAGGCCTCCTGTTCCTTTCTCTAGGATTCAGGATCCTTTCAATAGGTTCCAATAGGTTGGGCTGAGAATAAAGCTCCAGCATCCACAACCTTCATCTAGTGTGTTCAACAGGTTGGGGGCTCCTTTAGATAGGTTGATCTCTGCACACTACATTTTGATAGGTTTACTTCTAGCTCCTGTCGATAGGTTCTCAAATTTTCCATAGGTTCTCGATAGGTGTCCTTAGCACGATAGGTTTTAGAATCCTATCGACAGCTTCACTTCAAGCTTAGGCAACCTGTCGATAAGATGCTCCTTTCTTATTTTCGATTGCATGATAGGTTCCAAGATCCTATCGAATTCTCCCATCCTCACGACTTCTTCCTTCTCTTAGCCTTCATATCCTATCGATAGGTTCCAGTAACCTCTCGATATGTTGTTTTTAGCCTATTTTCACTCCTTCAACACTGCTTTGCTATTGCTACATGCTCTAACTGGGCCACTGTTGGGTCTGAACTGTATTGAGAGATAGATTTCTACACTATGACTGCTTTTTACTGCTATCTACAAGACATACTCAACTAGCATTTATTAGTCCACTCATAGGTCTATCAAAGCTCATGTTAAGGGGTGAAAAGTGATACTTTTCAAAGATTAACACACCCCAAACCTAAGCTTTGTTAGTCCCTTAGCAAAGGAAGAATAAAGAAAACTAAAATGCCACCTTTGCAGGGAGCACAGATGCATTTAGGATATGTATCAAGCCTTTTGAACCCCTAGGTGATCCCTAGTGGAGGAGTGGAGTTTCCTGAGAGTTTTCAGTGAAGGTACCCACAAACTTCAATAAAATTAGTTAATACTTATGCAACATATTAAAACAGAGCTTCAATGAAATGAAATAAATTCCACACCTTGTCCCTTCAATTTTTTGAGAATTTTCAGCAGAAAAATCATTAATTTAAAACCTGAAATTCTGTTGTAATTCCTTCATCATCAATCAGTTCATGTCAAGGCATTATTCCTGAAAATTAATGTAGAGTTCACCTTTAATTTAAGAATTCTGTTTTGACAATGCCCCAATCAATTTTTGATTTCGGACCCCAGTCTTACCAGGGTTGTTCACTCACAACACAAGTAGAAGGGTGCATCATTTCTCACAGCTCAAGAGTAGTTACAGCCCTCAAATAGCACTGCAAGCATGAGCATAGGCATTGCTCTAACTTCTGAAATTTTCTAACTCTTTTCACCATAGGTTAAACAAATCCTCATCTCTTCATGATAGCTCAATCCATTTTAGATTAGTAAGGTATTTTTTATTGGGCTGTAATGTGGCTTATGGGTGAAATTTGTAAAAGAATAAAAGGGGTAAAAAGGATTCAAATTGAGAAATCAGTAGAGGAAAGGAGGTGATTTTCAACTCAACCTTCTTCATTTCAACACATCTTCATTTACTTCTTGAACTTTCAGATTTGAAGTCATCAGTTTCTAATGCTCATTTCAATCTTTCAATGAAATGACTTCTCTTTCTCATTCTTTTTCTTTGATTTTCTATTTTTCCCTATTTTTTTTTGTATATTTTTTCTTTTTGTATTTTTCTGTATTTTTTTTTTATCGACTAGAATGCCACAATACCACCAAATGTGCTTCCTTCTCTTTCAACCAAATTTTAAACCTTACTCCTCTAGCCTCACTTCTCCTCCTTTTTCCTGATTTCTCAGATCGAGAGTGAACTGAAATAGGTTAAGGGGTTTTGGGTTGAAATTTTCTAATTTTTATCAAAGAAAAGCTGGTATTTTAAAGGCTCAAATGGTGTGTATCAAGGGCAGTTCAAAGGTGAGAAAAGTTTGGGCTCAAACTGTCTAAGGGATGGCCTTCATGTCCTCAATGTCATGAATGTTGTGAAGCTATTTTAATTTGGATTTGCCTAACTTCTAGTGATCGCAACTAGATCGAAACAGTCCTTAGAGCAGAAAAATTTGCCAAGACACTCTTCAAAGAAAATTTTTCAGGCTCAAATCTCACTGGGTATGGCCTTCCATCAAATTTCTGAGATATATCCTCACATTTTTCTCTCCTTTCAGGTTTGCTAAACATTACTTTTTGAAAATTCTTGATATTTGCTTCATGAAAAATGCTAAAACTACAGCTCATTTCAGTTTTAAATTTTTTTTTATTTCCTCTTTTCCAAAAATCAGGTGGGAAATCACTTTATTTTCAAAAAAAATTTCAACATTGTTGCACTAGCATTAACTCATTCCATTGGCACACCTGCCATACCCCTGAACCTAAATTTAGCAGTGTCCTCAATGTTGAGAAAGCATGGTAGCAATGAACAGGGTATATGAAGAACAGATAGAAGAATAAGCACAAAGAAAGACATAACACAGAAAAGAAATTATTATTAACATCTAAAATATGTACATGATCCAAAGCAGGAAGAGAAAATAAACAATCCTAAACTATATTTATTTACAAGCATCATCAGGCTAATCATATAAATCTGCCAAAATTTTCAAATCATCCTTGGATAAAGGAACTTTTCTTTTAAGTGAGGACTTCTTAGTGGATTGCTTGGGGGCCTCCTCAGAATGGGTAGCAGAGTTCTTATCTTTCTTGGCAGAAGTAGCAAGGGAATCAGAATCGGAATCAGAGGGGAAGAGGACAGTAGGATGGAGGCGAAGGGCAGCAGCTTTCCTTCTTTCCTCCTTGGAGAGTAGAGTGGAGGAGGTGTTATGTGGGGGTGGGTCTTAGTAGGGGCTACCTCTTCAGACTAGGTAGCAGGTTCCTTCCCTTTACTGCGAGCAGAAGCAGAGGAAAAACAGATCTCTTGGCAGTAACTTTTCTCTTTGTATAAGTCCTCTTAGGTTGTGGTGGGGAAGGTTTACCTGTAGGAAGATCTTGGGCTAGAGGGGGGGAACATCTACAGGTGGGGTAGGAGTAGGTTGAGTGGCAGGAGGGTTGGAAGGAGGAGCTGTAGCAAGAGGGGTTGGTTGAAATGGTTGAGAAGTCAATGAAGCAACTTTTCTCTCCAGAATATCGATTTTCTTTACTGCATAAAGCAGGTCTGACTCAGAGAGTTCCTTTGTGGCCTTGAGAATCTCCTGAGCATTGGCTAATTTTTTCTGGAGAAGCTCAACATTCTTCTTCTCAAACTCGGCAATGTGAGTCTGAGCCTCAGCAAGAAATTTGGCGGACTCATAGCGAGTCAGGATTTCCTTCCAACCCTGAGAGATATCCCGAAGCTGGATTCTTTGCTCCAATTCCATGAAAGCAATCCTCTTCTCATAGGAAACTTCCAGGGAAGCTCGGAGGGCAGCCATACCACTCAGGACATCCCGACAGATGTAGGGGTTTTCCCTCATTGCATACAGTAGGGTGAGGTAAGGGGGTATGTAGATGGGGGACCTGAGGATAATGGGCAAAGAAGGGGGTGGAGTGGAAGATGAGGAGGGGATGGAGAAAACCAGTTCCTCACACGGATCAGTTTGGGTGGAGGCATCTTTGAAGACAGGTGTAGGGAGAGTGGGAGGTTGGGTGGTAGGTGACACAACAGCTTCAGTGGCTACTATTGGGGGTGATGAAGGGGTAAAAGATGTGAATGGGATAGGTATGGGGAAAAATGGAGTGGCTACCTCCTCAGACTAGGTAGAAGCTGTGGGGGGTGGAACTATGGGTGAAGATGGAGGGGATAAAAGGATAGGTGATTAGATAGGGGAAAGACGGGAAGTGTGAGGGGGTTGAGGAACTAAAGAGGATGGAGTAAGGGTGGATTTAATGGATTAAAGGCAGGAGCTCATGATGGCTTGGTTGTTGGTGTTGGTGGTAAATTGAGTTTGAATGGACTGTAATAGGGAGAGAATTTGAGTGAAAGAATCAGGCACGATGGGCTTGGAGGGGACATGGGCTTGAATGGGCTGGAAAGGGGAGGAGGGTGCATTGTTGAATTGAGGGGGAGTGGGGTGTGGGGAGTCAGGGAGTGGGGTGTACTCATGCCCAACATCTTCTACAATGGATGTCATAAGGGCAGTGAACCCAGCAATGGTAAATTGGTCTAAGCCCTGAGTGTGCAGTAAGGGTTGGGGAGGGGGGAAATCAGAAATGGGTTGGTCAAAGGGGGGTGAAGAGAGGGTAGGGGTAAGCTCTGGTAGTGTAGGAGGTTCAAGGACTTCAGGTTGGAGGACTTGAGTGGTGGGTGGAGGTAAAACTGGCTCAAAGTTGGGAGGAGAGAGGTATGTTGGAAGAGGGACTGATACAAAGGGTGGAGGTGTTGGTGATGATGTAGGTAAGGTAGGTGAAAGGGTGGATGGGGGTATCTCAGCAATAAGATCTGCTGCAGTGGTAGTGGGCACCTCCTCAACCTCCTCCATCTCACCTGGCTTACTTTTCTTTATTAGGGTCAGGCTGGTGGACCATGCCCTTTTCCCATACATTTTTGGGGTTAACTTCTCCATTGGCTCGTTCCTCTTGACCACATATTTCCCAGCCTTGAGCAAACATGTAATGAGCCTGCTGAAAGGCAACCCACTGCCCTTAGCAAATGCTTGTCTTTTAAGCACCTTGTCATTGATATCTACCATTGACTCGAAAATCAGATTTGGGGCATTCCAAAATTGCCCTTTGGAATAGTAGTACAAGGCATCTACAACTGGGGGTCTTCTCTCCTGTAGGTGCTCAGTGACATATATATTCTTCTTTAAAATAGTATCAATGAATCTAAGGCTGGGTTGTAGGTCTCTTCTCATCAAAGATTCACCAGATCCCACAATTCCATTGGTGAGCTATTTAGCCATTTCTTTAAATGTAACCCATTTGGGAGCTCCCTCAGATCTAGTGAAGTCAAATTGGTGTGGAACTCCCAAAGCCATCCTAATATCCTTGCAATCCAAAGTGATTTGCCAATCAACAATCAGAATTTCCAGTACAGCCTCATTCCCAGGGACCACCTTCTTTGTCAAATTATGGTACCACAATTTAACCTACCTGGGGTACACAGTCTCCTTCAAGGTTGTAAGTAGGGGTAACAATACCTCCTTTAGATACATTAGTGTCCCCTGGCACTCCTCTATCTCAGTATAGTATGCAAGATCAAAATCTGTCTCAGGGACAACGCTCAACCCATTTATAAACTCATTAGGTGTGGTTAACACAGCAGGAAGCTCCACCACAGGTTGTATGTCAGGGGTGGGCAAAGGTGCTTCCGCAGGTTGAGCAGATCACTCCATGGGTATTTCTACAGTAGATTCCTGAATTGCTACAGACTTGGCTTTTTTAGCTTTAGGAGCCTTGTTGGGCTTCCCCTCAAGGAGCTTCCTCTTAGCAGGTGGGCTAGTGGTAGGCTTTAATTTTTTGGAGGACTTTGGGGTGGAAGAAGCTGGTTGCCGAAATAGGTCAGCTAGGGTTTCTTCATAATCAACTATTATGCTTTCAGAAATTGATCTCTCAAGCTCACTCACCAATTTAAATTAAAATTTTGAAGTAAACAACTTAGGAAAATAATAGAGTGAAGCAGAGAAACAGCTTACCCAAAAGTCCTAGGGTTTTGCAGATATCGTGATGCACAATTCAAATTTTACAAAAATCAGGTGCAAAATGCGCCTTAGTGCGGGCTAAATGAACTTGAAGAATGGCAAACTAGATGGTGAAGTCCTTAGAGTATGTAGAGGAAAGAGAGCAGCGACAAATGAGGAAGAGAGAGCAAGGGTTTGCAGAAAGTGTTGAATGGAGCCGAAATGACCTAATGACATGTATATAAAAAGTGAAAAACGATTTCGATAGGATGAGCTGAGTGATTTCGATAGGTTGGGTGCTCCTATCGATCACTAGAAAGAATACGGCTTGCAGGTGGAAAGCTTCTATAGGTTAAATCATTCCTATCGATAGGTTCATATGGTACAGGATTCATCCTCTCGATAGGTTCCCGATAGGTATCCAAAACCTATCGAAAGCTTCATTCTGACCTTTTGAACCTGTCCAAAAGTTGTTTTCACCTATCGACAAGTCTCAGAGCCTAGCGAAATCCTCAAATGACCTCTCAAAATCCTCAAATGACTTAACGATAGGTCCCAAACGCCCATTAAAACTATGTTTTCATGCAGTGCTCAGCCTCAGCACTCAACAAACTCTTTTGCAGTGCTTCCATTCAAAATTTCTTCCTTTGTTGACATACTCCCATGGTCCCTGGACTGCAGACAAGATTGAAATGATGACCTTATGCTAGCATGGAAATTTTATTGTAAATGAACAAAACATCAAAATAGAGAGTAAGCCCTTAAAACAGAACCAAAATATAGTACATATGATACACACTGAAATCATGTATAAATTGAAGATCAATGGTGTCCTCAGGCTCACAGATTTTTTCAACACAAGTTCTAAACCTCTGTCCATTGACTTTCATGACTCTACTGTCTTTGGGGTCCATGATTTCTACAGCTCCAGATGGGGAAACTTGTAAAACTGTGTAGGGCTCATCCCATCTGGACTGTAATTTTTTTGGAAAGAATTTTAATCTTGAATTGAACAACCATACCTTGTCCCCTATTTTGAATTCTTTCTGCAGCAAGTGCCTGTCATGAAAGGCTTTGGTTTTTTTCTTGTAAATCCAGGCATTTGAATATACTTCCATCCTCAACTCATCAAGCTCAGATAATTGCAATTTCCTGTTCACACTAGTAGAAATTAAGTCAAAATTTAATGTTTTAATAGCCCAATATGCTCTATGTTCTAACTCAACAGGCAAGTGACATGCCTTGCCATATACTAGTCTGAATGGGGACATCCCTTGGGGGTCTTATAGGCAGTCCTATAAGCCCACAATGCATCTGACAGTTTTATGGACCAATCTCTCTTATCAGCTAGCACAGTCTTTTCTAGGATGTGTTTGATTTCCCTATTGGAAATCTCTACTTGCTCACTAGTTTGTGGGTGGTAGGGAGTAGCAACTCTTTGGGTCACAGAGTATTTTTCCAACAGTTTTTCAAAAGGTTTGTTGCAAAAGTGGCTTCCTCCATCACTAATAATAGCTTTGGGGGTGCAAAACTTAGAGAAGATGTTGTCCTTTAAGAACTTAATGACAACCTTATCATCATTTGTTCTTGTAGCTATGGTCTCTACCCATTTGGACACATAGTCCACAGCTACAAGAATGAAATTATATCTATAGGAGGGGGAAAAAGGTCTCATAAAATCAATTCCCCATATGTCAAATAATTCAACAACAAGCACAGGGTACAAGGGCATGGAGTTTCTTTTTGTAATACTTCCCATTTGCTGACATCTAGAACAAGCTTTGCAATGTTGTATGGCATCCTTGAAAAGAGTGGGCCAATAGAAACCACTTTGAAGCACCTTTGCAGCAGTCTTGTTACCAGTGAAATGGCCCCCACAAGCCTGTTCATGACATATGGTTAGAATGTTTTGAAACTCAATTTCAGGAACACATCTTCTTATCACTTGGTCTCCACAATATATAAAAAGGTAAGGATCCTCCCACAAGTAATATCGAATGTGTGAGAAGAACAGATTCCTATCATCCTTACTCCAGTGTGGGGGTATCCTTCCCACAACAAGATAGTTTACTATGTTGGCAAACAAGGGCATACTTATCTCTACAGTAAAAAGATGCTCATCTGGGAAAGAATCATTGATGGGCAACCTTTCTATTTCAGCATCTGAAATCCTTGATAAGTGGTCTGCAACCACATTTTCAACCCCCTTCTTGTCTTTAATTTCAAAGTTGAATTCCTGCAGAAGAAGAACCCATCTAATTAGTCTAGCTTTAGCCTCCTTCTTAGATAAGAGGTATTTTAAAGTTGATAGTCAGTAAACACAGTGATCTTAGATCCCAACACATATGATCTGAACTTTTCCAAAGCAAATACAATGGCTAGCAGCTCCTTTTCAGTTGTGGTGTAGTTCAATTGAGCATAAATCATTGATTTACTAGCATATGCCACGACACATGGTGCTTTGTCTTTCCTTTGTCCTAGCATTGCACCAATGGCAAAGTCTGATGCATCACACATCAGCTCAAATGGTAGAGAAAAATCAGGAGCTTGCAATATAGGAGCAGGAGTCAAACAGGTCTTCAAAAATTCAAAAGTAGTTAGGCATTCATCATTGAACATAAATGGAACCTCTTGGCACAGTAAGTGGCAAAGAGGCTTGAAAATTTTGCTAAAGTCTTTGATGAACCTCCTATAGAAACCAGCATGGCCCAAAAATGGCCTGACTTGTTTGACAGTTTTGGGAGGGGGAAAATGTTCTACTAAATCAATTTTAGTTTGATCAACCTCTATTCTTGTTTGGGAAACAATATGTCCTAGGACAATACCTTGAGTCACCATGAAATAACTCTTTTCCCAACTCAGAACCAGGTTGGTCTCCTCAAACGTTTGCAGCACAAGGCTGAGATGGTGCAGGCAGTGGCTAAAATCATCCCCATAAATAGAGAAATCATCCATAAAAATCTCTAGAAACTTGTTAATCATGTCAGAAAAGATAGCATACATGCATCTTTGAAAAGTGGCAAGTGAATTACATAGCCCAAATAGCATCCTTTTGTATGCAAAGGTTCCAAATGGACAAGTTAATGTGGTTTTTTCTTAATCTTGTGGGTAAACAGGAATCTAGTTGTATCCTGAATAACCATCAAGAAAACAGTAAAAACCCTTACCTGCCAACTTATCTAAGATTTGATCTATAAAAGGTAATGGGAAGTGATCCTTACTAGTTTTCTCATTGAGCTTGTGATAGTCTATGCATACCCTCCAACCAGTGGTCTGTCTGGTTAGAATTAGCTCACCTGAGTCTGCTTGAACAACTGTGCTCCCAGATTTCTTGGGCACCTCCTGGGTGGGTGCCACCCATTGAGAATCTAAGATTGGGTAAATGACCCCAACACCAAGAAGTTTGACTACTTCCTTCATAACAACTTCCTGCATGTGTGGGTTGAGCTTCCTTTACATCTCTCTAGAAGGTTTAGAGCCCTCTTCAAGATGAATTTTATACTTGCACACTGCTGGATTTAACCCCCCCAAATCTGCAATAGTCCACCCTATTGCTCTCTTATGCCTTTTTAGCACACAAATCAAATCTTCTTCCTGCTCACGAGTGATGGAAGAAGAGATTATCACTGGCAGTTTGTGATTGGCTCCTAAAAAGTTATATTTTAAAGATTTTAGGAGTTGCTTTAACTCCACATCTGGGGGATTGATAAGTGAAGGCAATAGGGGTGCCTTAGAAGGTGGTGGAAGAGGTAGTAAAGCAAGAGTCCATGGGTAGTGCTTTGCTGGCCCTACTTCAGAATTTACCATTTCCACTTGCTCAAGCTCAGATGTGGAAGCTTTCTCTTCCACTGTTTCATTCCAAACTTTTTCAAAAATATTAAGGAAATCATTCCCATGCAGCAGCTGAGGCAGAGTTTCTTGCACAAACTCATCCAGCACATCAATGGAAAAACAGTCCTCATTCTCTAAGTGGGGTTGATGGGTTGCATTGTGCACGTTCATCTTGACTTTCATATTACCAAAAGATACTTCCATGACCCCTGATCTACGTTGTATACAAGCATTTGCAGTGGCAAAAAAGGGCCTGCCTAAGATCATAGGGATAGAAGTAGCACACTTGCTTGGCTCCATATCCAGCACCCAAAAATTAGCAGGATAAAAGAATTTGTCAACTCCAACCAAAACATCTTCAATGATTCCCACAGGCTTCCTTTCAGATCTATCAGCTAGTTGTAAGACAACATGTGTGGGCTTCAACTCTCCTAAGCCCAGCTTTTCATATACTGAATATGAAAGCAAATTCACACTAGCTCCCAGATCTGACAAGGCATTTTCAATGGTATGATCCCCAATGATGAAGGGGATAGTGGGGACTCCAGGGTCTTGGAGTTTTGTTGGAGTTGCAATATTTAGTATTTGTTTCACTTTTTCTGCTGAAAAGACTTTCTTGGAGAGATGTATCCTTGATTGTCTTTTATGGGTGCAAAGGTCTTTTAAAAACTTAGCATAGGCTGAGACTTGCTTGATTGCATCAAGCAGAGGCAGATTGATCTTCACTTGCTTAAAAGTTTTCATCATTTCCTCTATTTTGCCATGCCCTTTATCAAAAGGGGAAGGTGCTTGCATTGCCTTAGGAAATGGCAAATGTAGGACTGCTCCCCCATTTGCAACTCTAGCTAACTCATCATCTCTTTTTTTAATTTTATTATTTTCTTGAAGATCACAATTATCCTTCTTATTCAGCATGGGATGCTCCTATTGTACCTTCTCTTTTTCTTTTTCTGAAATTTTCAAAGGCCCACAACCTACTTGATTGTCTACCAACCTTTTCTTCTTAATGTGGTAACAGATTTGGCTTCCACATGGGAAGAAGAAACCTCACCTACCACATATTGTCTCCTTGGGTTGTCCATGGGTTGGCTAGGCAGCCTCCCTTCCTCTCTCTTAGTCAAAGCATTAGACAGTTGACCAAGATGATCTTCTATCTTTTTAATGCTTTGGCTATGAGAGTGCACCGTTTGAGATAAGGGTCCTAAGTTCTGTAATGAAGCCAGAACTTGTTCCTCAAAAGAAAGTAATCTAGCAGCTGGAGGGGGTGCAGCTTGCTACACAGGCTGAGCTATAGGTTGAGTCATGGGTTGTTGGTAGCGGAGCCTTGGAAAGTAATTCTGATGGTATGGCTAGCATTTTTGTAAGGCATGGGCTGCTGTGGCTGCTGCTGCTAGTTTGGAAAAGTATCTTGTCTCCACCTCAAGTTGGGGTGGTTTCTCCATTAGTAACCAACAGTAGGCTGTTGCCCAAAAGATTGAGTGGCAGCCACATGCTCCATCACTAAATCTGGAAATTGAATAGTTGAGGGGCATTCCTCAAGGGAGTGAGTGGGGGGGGACTGACATATAACACATGCCTCCTCCACTTTAGTAGCCATGGATGACTGCATTGCTCCCATGAGCTTATCAAACTTCTGGGCAAACTATCCACTTTCCTTTCCAAATCATTGTGCCCACTCACCTCATACATCTTTCCTTTTGTGATATTTTCTTTCACAATTCTAGGAATGTCCAAGTCCCTGGACAATGTCTCTCTCTGCATCGAGTTTTCATTGATGATGTCGAACAACTCCCAAGCCTCAGCAGTTTTGTGGAGGTAAGTACCACCATAAGAGGCATCTACCATATCTCTACTTTTAGAATCAAATCTCTGATAAAAACTTTGAACAAGCTGCCATTCAGGGATTTGATGATGGGGGTATTTCTTCAGGAGTTCTTTGAATCTCTCCCATGCTTGGTGAAAATCCTCAGTTGGGTCTTGAGCAAATGAGATAATGCCCTTCCTCAACTGGCTTGTCATAGACATAGGGAAAAACTTGGCCAAAAACTGACATTGAAGATCACTCCAGGACTGAATACTATTAGGTGGTTGACAACGAAGTCCTAGCTCTATCCTTTAATGAAAAAGGAAAGAATCATATCCTGATTGCTTCCTCCCCCAAACCTGTTATATTGAATGTAGTGCACAGTCCTAGAAATTCATCAATGTGCTTATATGGGTCTTCTTTGGTCAGGCCATGGAATGAGGGTAGCATTTGGATTATGGAGGACTTGATCTCATAGTTCCCTTGAACAACAGAGAATTGAATCCAGAAGGGAGAATTGTAAACTCTAGTGCATTGAATTCCTTCAAGGTTCTAGGTTGCTCACCCATTTCAGCAAATTCAGATACAACAGATGTGGGTGAGATTTGTTTAGACCTAAGAATTCTTTCAACCTCCAGATTTAATGGAACAATCTGAGGGTTGAGAGTTCTCCTTCCAAATATACACCAGTCACAATCTTAATACACACACAATGCAGAGCAAATTTAACACAACAATCAAGAACAAGCACAATTAACTAATAAATCTACAAATCCACAGATCAAAAAAATAAAAGCAGTAGAGGGATGCAAACTTTAGCACAACCTCTAACACAATGCTCCTCCTTAGACACAACTTCCAATCTGTTAAAAACAACAGAAACTATTCCGAAATAGTAAAAACATTCAAAAGCAGTTAGTGAAAAACTAAACAGTCTATTAGAGATCTACAATCTATACTAAAATAAACTTAGATCTACCAACTTTAAGCACACAAATCCCCGGCAGCGGGGCCAAAAACTTGTTGGCCACTTACCTTGTGTTCAAAAAGGGATTTAAAATTACACAATTAAAGGATCTATTGGTTGAACACACCAAGGCAAACTGAAATACAGACTTGCAAGTATTCAGGGCCTGTTGTAGCAAGTTTTAAAGGGTAAGTATGGGTATGTCCACAGGGAAATGTGAGCTAAAAATTAAGTAAATCTCTAGATCTAAGGACGATCTAGCACCCTACCTAATACTAAAATAAAAAAAAGAGAGAGGAGAGGTTTTAACGGGTTGTCACTTTAATCTAAACTACAGAAACACAATTAAATGCAGAGATGAATTGAGATTAAATCCAGAGTTCAGATTTTACAAGTGAGGGGAATTTTTAGTGAAATTAAAAACATAAAATGGAGAGAAACAGCCTGGAGTTTGGTCTTGCTGCAATTGGATTAAGCTGATAGTGTCACAAAGAATTCAGAATGCATCAATCCCTCATCTAGCTATAAGCACAGCTGCAGGGTAAAAGGATTTGATCTAAGCCAGAGATTTGGATTGATCTTAAGGCTATGATCTATCCACTTCAGTGGTCACAAATCATCCAATAGATTCACTCCATTCTCAAGCTTCCATCAGAACAGTATAATCACTACAAATGCTGCAACTACCATGCCACAGACATAGGCAGTTGCAAGAACATCAGATCTAGGGAGATCAAATGGTATCTAAGAGGTCTACCAGTTAACTGGGTGAGCTATTCTCATCTACACAAATCCGATCGAGCACCAAATGAAACCAAATGAAATATAGATCTAATTACAACAATTAAACCAACATTGCATTGAAATAAAATCACTATACAATGAAATGCTCTCAAATTTGTAGTTTGTGCATCATCTGACCTTAATAACATTCTCAACTCTCCCCAATTACATATCCAACCTCACTCCTTGCTGCTCCAGAGAAATTAGCCAACCATAGTTGGGCTAAAAGAAAGAATAGATAATTTCGATGCAAGCTCTGATCTCCAGAATTGATCTCCTTTTTCTGGCAGCTTCCCTTCCTTTTATAGCTTTCCTCCTCTGCCTCAGATTCATTTTTTCTGCCAAGTATAGCTTCCAGAATAATTCTGTTATTCCATCCTTTATTCCCCTTCTAGAAGGCTCTTTCAGTTAGTTAGAGTTGGGGGAGAGCACGTGGGTCGGTTAGGGTTTCTCAGGGCACTTCTAGAGACTTCATGCCGGTCACCAGAGTACCTCGAATTGTGTGCAGTAGGTCACCAACTTGCAGTGTGTGCACAACAGCTTTTCTGAGAGGTCCTTCAGTCAATTTTGATAGGTTACTTAGGCTTTCGACAGGTTTCAAATAGGCCTTCTGATCCTTTTGCTAGGATTTAGGATCCTTTTGATAGGTTCCGATAGGTTGGGATGAGAATAAAGCTTCAGCATTCGCAGCCTTCGTCTGGTGTGTTCGACAGGTTGGGGGCTCCTTTCGATAGGTTGATCTCTGCACACTACATGTCGATAGGTTTGCTTCAAGCTCATGTCGATAGGTTCTCAGCTTTTTGATAGGTTCTCGATAGGTGTCCTTAGTACGACAGGTTTTAGAATCCTATCGACAGGTTCTCTTCAAACTTAGGCAACCTGTCGATAAGATTCTCCCTTCTTGTTTCTGACTACGCGATAGGTTCCAGGATCCTATCGAATTCTCCCATCCTCACGACTTCTTCCTTCTCTTAGCCCTCAGATCCTATCGACAAGTTCCAATAACCTCTCGATAGGTTGTTTTCAGCCTGTTTTCACTCCTTCAACATTGCTTTGCTATTGCTGCATGCTCTAAGTGGGCCACTATTGGGTCTGAATTGTATTGAGAGATAGATTTCTGCACTATGACTACGTTTTACTACTATCTACAAGACATACTCAACAAGCATTTATTAGTCCACTCATAGTGTATCAAAGCTCATGTTAACGGGTGAAAAGTGGTACTTTTAAGAGATTAACATTATCCTGTCGAAGTACACTCAACAATTCTTGAGTGGTAGTCTGCATCCAGTGGTCTTCGAGTATATTTTCACGCAAGATTTATCGATTGTGTTCAAGCAAGCTCTTTAAGGAAATAAATTGTTCTAGTAAGGTTTCCCTATTCATTTCCATGGTGTAAAGGGTTTCGTATACTGGGTTCATTTGAAACAAGGTCAAGTTTTTCTAGTAAGAATTTTAAAAAGAAAATTATGTACAACATTTCAAAGTTTCTATTTTCTTAATAATCAAAGTTTTCAAGACAAGGGTCTTTGAATGTAAATCCCTGACCACATCGAGATAGGCATGTGGATAGTAAATACAAGAACAAGATGCTATGCTAAGTCATATGAGAAAATGAGGATGACCAAATTTCAAAAGATATTTTACTCAAAAATACCTAAAATATCCATTCACAACCTTTTTCACAAATTTTGCCACAATATTTGCTTTTTTAAACTACTAAGGTGCTTCAAGTTTTTGAGCAAAAACCAGAATAAAATGCCAACCATAGTGTTTCAAACTTTTCCAAAATCATTTCCTTTGCCGCAAAACAGAAGGCAAGGCATATCGCAAAATACCATAAAATTCTAAAAGAAAAGTTTTCTTCAACACAATTTCATTTTCCTTGAGTCATTCTTTTCAGATAGTTTTTAATGCTTAGCAACTTTTCGTTGATTTCGGCTAACTTGCGCTCTATTCGCCAGATTTGAGTTTTCTGCATCATAATTCTTTGGTTGCATTCTCTCAATCCATACCTTGTGCTATACCAGTCATCACCGCTAGTGTCATCATATGCTTGTAGAAGTCTCTTGTACCGGGTTCTCATGTCAGTTTCTATCTTCAAATCTGTCTTTCTACCAAAAAGTTCAGACTCTAGTTCCCTCCTTTAAGCTTTCAGGGGCTGCACGTCTCTCTCTCAACTCATCCGGCATCGTTATCTAAATGTTTAAATAAGAAAGTGAAAGGTTCAAATCAAGATTAGGTTGTCGATAGGTGTGATAAGTCTCCTTTTCAAGTTTTGTAGGAGGGTACATTGGTTGATTAACCTTGACAGTTATTGCCTACAGCCTAGACCCTAAAGGTTTTTACTCAAGGTATTATTTCTTTGTCGGCAGGCGATGGTTTTCGTTTATCAATCGATCGAGAAAGTCTTATTAATTAAAACCTCTCGAGTATGTGGTCGATCGAAGACTTTTAATTGTTACGTCAAATCGACAAAAGCGGTCAATGTCAATCAATCAATCTATATCGTCATTTATGGTGATATCAAACGATCTAATCACACCTATCAAGCAAATAGAATGCGAATATAAACAAAACCAATAGCAAAATAATATCATATCATAAGAATGAGCTATATCTAGAGAAGCGATGCAAAGAAAAGATAATGACGATAATTATCTATCAAAACCCTATCATATAATATGTGTTGTAAAAGTCCAATCTTTATCAGGCAAATAAAGGGTGCTAAATTCTATCCATAAATTATGTAATCAAATTAATGTCATGGAACCAAATTCATATTCAAAATGAATTTGAAGTCAATATCAACCAAATGGGATCACATTCAATCAATCATATCCAAAGAATCAAAGACATATTCAGGTGATCATATGCATAAGTTTAGACATATATTCAAGCAAGCATGCTATACTTTGACTATCTATCTATTCAAGCATTCAAATTCATATTCAAGCAGTTAGAATTTCATAACTAAAATTCCAAGGTAATTCGAGTACTTTCAAATAGATGAGGGTCATTTGTTTTTTTTATTCTAACTCCCAGGTAGCGCTTTCAACATTTTGGCTCCTCCAAAGTACCTTTACTATGGGGGATAGTTTTCTAATGCAACTGTCGTTCCTTCTTTTCCACAATTTGCACGGGTCGCTTCGTGTAAGTCAGATCTTCACGAAGTTCAACAACTTCTTCCGAAAATAAGTGACTCGGATTCGAAATATATCGTCTTAGTGTAGATACAATGAATACATTATGTACTCGTGCCATTTCTTCAGGAAGTTGTAGTCGGTTTGCTATGGTTCCAATCTTTTCGATTATCAGATAAGGTCCAATATAATGGGGATTCAGCTTGCCTCATTTATCAAACCGAATCACGCATTTCGTCAGGGATACTCTAATAAAAGCCTTTTCTCCAACTTCAAATTCCAGTATCCATCTCTTCGTATCGGCGAAACACTTCTGTCGATCCTATGCGGCTATCATTCGAGATTGAATCCGTTTAATCTTCTCGACAATAATTTGGACCAATTCAGGGTGTCTGTCTCTCTCCAACTTCACTCTAGCAAAGTGGAGATCGACAAGGTCTTCTATACAGTGCTTCATACAGGGCCGTTTTAATACTGCTCTGATAGCTATTATTATAGGCAAACTCACATAAAAGAAAATATTGGTCCCAACTTCCTTGAAAATTGAGAACACAAAACCTCAGCATAACTTCTAGGATTTGAATCGTCTGTTCAAATTGTCCATCAATCTAGGGATGGATGGTTGTACTCATCTTAATCTTAGTTCCCAAGGTTTTCTGAGGTAAAATGGGAATCTCGATCTAATATAATGGAAAAAGGAACACCATGAAGCCTTACGATTTCAGAAATGTATAATCTGGCTAATTGCCTAAGCGGAGCAGTTTGCTTCGTAGCTAAGAAATTTGTCGACTTCGTCAGGCGAACTACAATTACCCAAATCTTATTACAACCGTTATTGGTCATAGGGAGTCCTACACAAAGTCCATAGTGATGTGCTCCCACTTTCACTGGGGGATATCTAAAGGCTGTAAAGGTCATACAGGTCTCTGATGTTCTGCCTTCACTCGCTGACACAGCAAGCATTGACGAATGAATTTAGCAGTGTCTTTCTTCATTCCGGATCACCAGTAATTTTATTTCAAGTCATGATACATCTTCATACTTCCTGGGTGAATGCCATATTTTGAATGATGTGCTTCCATCAAGATTTCCTTTCTTAACTCTGCATTATTTGGAACACTCAATCTCCTTCAAAAAGATAGGGCTCCGTCAGAAGAAAATAGAAAAGTCAGGAAGTGTGCCATCATTCACCTTCTATCGGTAGGTCTCCAATTGAGGATCTAAGGGTTGTGCTTAAATCACCTTATTTATAATAAAAGGCTTCAACTTCAAACTAGCTACTATAAGCTTCAGATTAGTACCATTAAGGGGTGTCGTACTACAAGTCATATGAGCAAGTGTGGTAGCATGCTCAGATTTCCTGCTCAGGGCATCGACAACAAGATTCACTTTCCTCTCATGATATTGTATCACACAATCGAAGTCTTTCATAGTTTCCATCCACTGTCTTTGCCGCAAATTCAACACCTTCTAACTGAAGAGATATTTCAAACTTTTATGGTCGGTAAAGATGACCAATTTCTCACCATACAGGTAGTGTCACCATATCTTCAAGGCAAACATGACTGCAACCAATTCTAAGTCATGGGTTGGATAGTTCCTCTCATGGCTCTTCAGTTGTTGTAACGCATAAGAAATCATCTTACCCTTCTATATTAACATGCCACCCAAGCCCAGGTGGGATGCATCG
Organism: Chloranthus sessilifolius; assembly: GCA_021018995.1. NCBI lineage: Eukaryota > Viridiplantae > Streptophyta > Magnoliopsida > Chloranthales > Chloranthaceae > Chloranthus > Chloranthus sessilifolius. Next base: position 51,611,773 of record CM037596.1, read on the forward strand.
TAGTAGACTTCATAACCGTCACTTCCTAAAGGAAGAGTAAAGATCAGTGGAGTGGTCAATTGCTTCTTCAGCTCTTGAAAATTGTGTTTGTGAGCAGGGGTCCATTCAAACTTTATAATCTTCTTAGTTAGTTCCGTGAGTGGTTTTGCGAACTTAGAGAACCCTTCCACGAGCCGACAATAATATTCAGCCAGTCTGAGGAAGCTACTTACCTTAGTCACACTGGTTGGTCTCTTCCAACTCATCACGACTTCAATCTTAGCGGGATCAACAGAGACTCCATCTCCTAGCACTACATGTCCTATGAAGGAAACTTTCGTCAACCAGAACTCACATTTTGAGAACTTCGAATATAACTAATGCTCTCGAAGTGTCATAAGAGTAATCATTAGATGTCTCTCGTGCTCTTCTAGGTATGATAAGTACATCAGAATACCGTCGATGAAGACCACAACAAACTTATCAAGATAAGTCTTGAAAATCTGATTCACGAGGCCCATAAATGCAGCCAAGGCATTTGTCAAACTAAAAGGCATGACGGTAAACTCATAGTGACGGTATCAAGTTTTAAAGGCAGTCTTCGAAATATCTTCTTCACGAACTCACAACTGATGAAAGCCGGTACGTAAGTAAATCTTAGAAAAGACTCGAGCGGCTTGCAATTGATCAAACAAGTCGTCAATCCTAGGCAAAGGGTACTTGTTCATTTTCGTTACTTGGTTCAGTTTGTGATAATCTATGCATAATCATAGGGCACCCTCTTTCTTCTTGATGAGCAAGATTGAAGCTCCCCAGGGTGAGCAACACTTTCTAATGTACCTTTTATCTTCAAGTTCTTACAGTTGCCTTTTCCACTCATCCTCATTTGGTACCATTTGATAAGGTGGTTGAGATATAGGGTTCATTTTGGGTATCAGGTCGATTTGAAACTCGATCTCTCAAAATGGTGGTAAACCAGAAAACTCTTTCGGGAACACGTCTGAAAACTCTCTAATTACTGGGACTCAATCAAGGTGAGTTTGAATTCTTGTTGTATAAGATTAAAAGCAAAGAAAAATATGTGTTATGAAGATGAAGGTTCTTAAATCAATGATAGGAATGTCTCGGGTCGACCAGGAATTCTCAAGGTCAAATTCTTATCACGATAATTCAGACAAGCATGATGGAATGAAAGCCAATCCATTCCATGTATAACGACAAAGTCTCTCATGTTCAACAGAAAGAGATTGACTTCAAGGGAGTGATCCTTAATATCTAGGGTACACGACGGGTACACAGTTCTAATCTTAACTTGTTCAGTAGTAGGAGTGATTACATACCATTTCTTAGCTAGTTTAATAGGTTCTATATTTATCTTACTACCAAAAGATGGCAATATAATGAATGAGATGATCTAGGGTCTATCAAAACATGAGCAAATTGTTGGAAACAAGCATCGTACCTATGATGACAACAGGGGATGTTTTTGCCTCTTCTTTTGTCAAAGCGTAGACTCGTCCTTGAGTCATCGAATTTTTTCCTTTACCTATTTCCTACTTCCCATGATGAGTCAGTGTTAAGACCTGAAAGTACCACTTTTCACCCCTTAAGTTAATCTCTATGAGACCCTTAATCATTTAATAAATGTATTTTAAGTCTATCCTATAGGTAATAAGCAGCAGCTACAGATAAGGCCCTAACCATGCCAAGAAGCCTACTGTTGCCCCTAAAGATCCTCAAAAGAAAGGAGGTTGGACCAAGACAGAGAATTGGCTGCAGCCTAGGCACAACAAAGCAGCAACAAGCAAAAAAATGAGCCTCGCACAGATGTCGCGAGGTTCAAATTGAACTAGAGAGAATGCTTCGCGCAGCTGTCGCAGGCTTCTGAAGGTAGCACACCAACTGTTCGCACCGTTCTCGCATGGTTTGATGACAGAAGGGATTGAAAAGCAGACTTCGTGCGAGTCTCACGAGGCTCAGTTATAAGCGCTCATGAAGCACTCGCGTAGTCTCGCACAGCTCAAGAAAGGATCTATTAATCTTCGCGCAATTCACTGAGGAGAGAGAGCTCCAGGCATTCCTATGCGCAACTATCGTGCAGTGGTCACGGGATACAGACCTTCAGGGAACTACTCGCACGATCCAGAAGCCCATGCATCTTGCTTCTTTGCGAGGATCCCCGCGGGATTCACCAAGGAACGAACTGCGCGCGTAATTCCCGTGCCATTCAAATGGAAAGAGCAATCCCGCAAAGACCAGAGCATCCCAGCGATGACCAAAGTACCAATCTTGTGACTGCAAGAACTTCAAGTCAAACCAATCTTGTGATGCCAATTCTATCACGGGATAAGACCTAAAAATCCTTTCTACCCAGCGAGGCTCGGGATTTTAACTTCTCCCCACTTCTATAGGGGCAATCTGGGAACTTCCTACAACTAGGGCACGCACTCTAATGCTCTAATCTCCGTGCACACGCCCCGAGGCATTCAAGGAATAGAAATGGGCCATGGATAGCACTGATAAATTAGGGTTTTCCTAACCATAATTCTCATAGAGCTGACTGCTATATAAGCGTAAGCCTTGTTTAGGTTTAGGGATTGGACTTCTATACTCCTTCTTTTTGAACCAATTGTAGAATTACAGTAGGCAAAGGTTAGGGTTTAGGCTATTTTCTTTTCTTTTTCCCTTTTTCTTCTCTCTATAGTCCAGCACTTGCTGGCTATGCCTTTGTATGACTATTTGGAATAGTTTTAATGGAGTATTATAATAGGATTTTATGCATGTATGGGATTGGTGTTTTGTGAGTTGTTCTGTACAAGGCTGCTGCCTTGAGATTCTCCATCGGTAAGTTGTACCGTAAGCAATGGAGGATTGTTTTTAAGGTTTTATTTAGATCCAAGTGACCTGTGTGTCCAGGTTAGGCACATTATAAGCCTATGCCCCACCACTGGATCCACTAAATCTGAATCCCCATGGGAGCTTGAGCTGGTAGCCTTGTGAACATGGTGGTGGCAGTAATCTTCTTATTCTGTCTCAGACCTCTGTGAGGAGGATAGCCTCTGTGGATAGTCTGTGACCATTCAAGTAGATAGATTATAGCCCTAGGGTGAGGCCAATCCACAGATCTAAGACAAATTCTTCTTCTCTGCACTTGTGCTTGTAGCATTGTGAGAGACTGTGCAGAGACAGACTCCCCTGTATTTGTATAAACCCACCATCAGATGGCAGATCTGATCTGACAGTAGAGATTGTAGGCTTGGGACTGGATCACTGCAGTCTTTCTAAAGCAGTGAACAACTAGGCTTAAAAGTTAGTACTCAAACTCTTGCTGGTTCTGTGAATCCAGGGTAGTGCACATTGTTGGCTTAGCCCCACAGACAGAACTTTAGAGGTTGAGGTTCCTATGGATTCTTGAGCTGGTAGCCTGGATGAAGTAGTGCCTACAATGATAAACTTTTTCTGACCCATCTCTGATCTGTGGTTCTTCTATTGGATAGTCTGTGACCATTCAAGTGGATAGGTTATAGCCATAAGGGATTGGATCATGGCACAGGGGTGAGTTGGATCCTTTCTCCTCTTTGGTGATAATGTAGCCATTGGACAGGATTTCTATAGCAGCAGATCTGAGTCTGAGTTATAAGACCCATCAGATCTGTACCTAATAGCTTACTTCTCACCCTTTTATATTTATTTTCTCACACTCCATCTTTCTTAACCATTTCTATAGTTTAGGCATTAAGTTACCTTAGGATTTAGACTATAGTGACCTTAAATCCCCTTCCATTTAGGATTGCCAGATCTATAGGCAGATCTAGAGGGCCTACTAAAGATAGCTCCCTTGGAGCTTTAGATTAACTTTCCCTGTGGGACAAACTCTTATTAAAACTTGCTACAACAGGCCCTGTATCTTACAGGTCTGTGTATTTTTGGGCTTGTTGCTCTATAGTCCACCTTTGATTTTCACTAACCCCATATCTTATCACCATTCCCAATAAAGTTCGCAGCAAGTACTTAAAATATCCTAACAAGTTTTTGGCGCCGCTACCGGGGAACCTTGATCTATTAGTAGACCCTAGATTTTTGTATTTTTTTTTCTTTGATAGCGGTACTTGTGAATAATTGATACTGCTGATTTATATTTGGAATTTTTCTTACAGATCTGGACAGTAGCAGAGAAGAAAAGTAGAACTGCACTGGGAGTCAAGCTACCTATGTTTGCACTTCTCTAACCCACAAAAACTCAGTCTATTTCTCCTTTGAAAATTCCATAGTAGTTGATTAGGATAGTTATAATTTTGTTAATTGCAATATGTCTGCAAGTAGTCTTCCCTGCAATTGGTGTGTGTGCATGTTAGGAAGGAGATCCCTCAGTCCAACATTCGAGCCTCCTAACCCTGAGATAGAGAGGGGTAGAAGACCAAGAAGGCACAGACACACCACTGAGCCCCCTACTAAAATTGAGACAGCAGTCATGGGTGAAGAGCAACCCATAATATTGAAGGAATTGAATGCTCCTGATGATTATAATTCTCCACTCAGCATTCAATTCCCAGATGTTCAGGAAAACTATGAGATTAAAATCTCCATCATTCAAATGCTTCCTTCTTTCCATGGGCTCAGCAAGGAAGTCCCTTACAAACACATTGACAAATTCTTGGCCCTGTGCACAACATTCTCCATTGCTGGTTTGAGACTAGAAGCCACCAGATTAAGGCTCTTTCCTTTCTCCCTAAAGGACAGGGCCAATACTTGGTTAGCTACTCTCCCAAACAACAGCATCACTTCTTCGAAAGACCTCCAGATAAGATTTCTGACCAAATTCTTCCCAGAGACAAAGACCAGCCAATTGAGAAAAGTAATACTTGCTTTTGTCCAGTCCCCAACTGAGGATTTTAATCAATCTTGGGACAGATTTAAGGAGATGCTCAAACAATGTCCCCACCACAAGATCTCTGACTGGCAGCTGTTGGCGGATTTCTGAGTGTGTGCTTACTTTATTGGTTGGTGGTGAAAGTCATTTGAAAATCAAAGAAAGAGTAAAATAGGAGATGGAATCAGGACAACTAAGAAATCCTAGACTTGTAAAATATAGGGTCCTTTGTAGCAAGTTTTGATAAGTAAGAGTTTGTCCCACAGGGAAAGGTGATCTACAGCTCCAAAGGAGCCATCTCTAATAGTCCCTCCAGATCTGACTATAGATCTGGCAGTCCTAAAAGGAGGGGAGTTTAAGGTCACTTATTCTAAGTATTCTAATGTCTAAACTACAGTAAGGGTTGAGAGGATGGATGGAGTGTGGAAAATAAATATAAAAGGGTGAGAAGTATGTTATTGAGCCCAGATCAGAGGAGTTTTGTAACTTAGATTCAGATCTGATGTTATAGAAATCATGTCCAGTGGCTACATTATCACCACTGAGGAGAAAGGATCCAACCCATCACTCTACCATGATTCCACCCTTAAGGTTATAACTTGTCCACTCAAATGGTCACAGATTATCCCATAGGGGAACCACTATCCAGGGATGGGCCAAAACATAACCAATAAATCATTGCAGGCACTATTTCATCCTGGCTACCAGCTCAAGAATCCATAAGGAACCTCAACCTCTAAAGCTCTATATGTGGGGCTAAGGCTGTATAGGACCATGATAGCCTAGGCACATAGAACCAGCAAGAGATTGAGTACAACCTTCGATCTAGCTGTCCATTGCTTGAGTGAGGCTACAATGGTCCAGTCACCAGCCTACAATCTCTATAACCAGATCAGATCCAACATCTGATGGCGGATCTATACAAATATAGGGGAGTCTGCCTCTGTACAATCTCCCACCAGGCTTCTACAAGCTCAGGTGTAAAGAAGAAGGATCCATCTTGGATCGGTGGATTAGAACCACCCTAAGGCTATAATCTGTCCACTTAAATGGTCACAGACTATCCCAGAGGTTATCCTCCTCACAGAGCCCAAGACAAAACAAGAATATCGCTGCTACCACCATGGTCACAAGGCTACCAGCTCAAGCTCCCATGTGGATTTCAGATCTAGTGGGTCCTGTGGTGGGGCTAAGGCTGTATAGGACTATGATAGCCCAGACACACAGGTCACTTGGATCTGAGTGGCCCTTAGAATCAGTCCTCCATTACTTTGAAACATAGCCAAAGCAATGGCGGATTACAAGGCAGCAGCCTTGCACAGAGCATTTCACACACAAACACAAATCCCATAAAGTACAGATCCTATTACAGAACTTCCATTAATCTAGTTCAAAATACATATAGACATAGCCGGCAAGTGTTGGACTATGGAGAGAAGGAAAAAGAAAAAGAAAGCTACTTACAACTACAAAAAGAAAAACTAAATGATCTCAGATCAGGTCTCCCAGAAATGAGACGGGTTCCTAGCTATTCCAGGATGTAGAAAGAAAAGAAAGTCTAAGCTCCTTAAACCTAAGCTAACTGTCGGTATTTATAGCAGTGGTGTGGCGGCGCATTAGGGTTAGGAAACCATAATTTAACGATGCCACGTGGCCGAATAGTGATCCTCCGATGCCTTAGGGTGCATGCACAGAGATTTGAGCTTGGGAGTGCGTGCCCTAATCACTGGAAATTCCCAGAAAGTCCTCTGCTGAAGAGATGGAAGTTTGAGGTTCAGAGCTTCGCTAGGTAGCCATTACTTCCCAGACTTGTCGCGTGGTAGCTTTTGTTCTTCGCTAGGATGATTTGAAATTGAAGCTTCTGCCTTTGTGAGGTTGGCTTGGTTTGCTCTTCAGGCAGTCGCAAGGTTGAGTGGACATCAGAACCTCAGATGTCGCGGGGTTGGAGCTTAAGCAGTCCCGAGGTTGATCTTCGCGAAGATAGATTTGAATAGCACGAGAACTTCGCGAGCACTTATCCTCACTAGACTTCACGAGTTACCTCGCGAGACTTTGATGAGTTCTGAACTGCACAAGGTTCCATGTCTTAATTGATCTTTGCGAGGGTGGCTTTGCCTTCGTAAGGACACTTTCTTCTTGAATGGCACGAGAACTGCGCGAGGTGTTCTCTTCTGATAGTTGCATCCTGCGGCGACTGCGTGACAGCTGCGCGAGGAGTCTTTTGAAGCTCTCTCTTCTCAACCGTTCTGAGTGAACTATGCGCGGTTAAGAGAAGTCTGCTTTGAATTGCACGAGACTGCGCGAGGTGTTCTATTCTTGGGCTTCTTGAGAGCTGTGTGAGTTTATGTTTCTGAAGCTCTTTAGTCAATCATTTGCACAAGAAGTTGTTGTAGAGTCTTGGGAGATCAGCTAGACTACGCGAAGCTCATTTTCAGGTCTGGATTCAGACTTCATCCTTCTAAGGGACTTCTGGTGCCAAAACAGGCTTTTTAGCAAGATTCCTGGCCTTATTTCACTGCTGGGTACTACCTACATAAAACACTTAACAAGGACTTATTAGGTGGCTATGGGTCTAATCAAAGGTTAAGTTAAGGGGTGAAAAGTGGTACTTTTTAGGTCTTAACAGCAGCTTGTCCAGAGCTTCTATAATAGGATTGATGAGAAAAGTAGAGACATGGTAGATGCCTCTTGTGGTGGAACTTACATGCATAAAACAGCTGATGAGACATGGGACTTGTTCGAGGTTATCAGTGAAAATGCTTTCCAAAAGATGTCCTTGTCAAGAATTGTTCAAGAGCCTTCTCCTCAGCTGGGGCTTGCTGAAACTTCCAAAGGAAAGATGTATGAAGTTAGTAGAAATAATGACCTGAGAATGCAAATGGCCAATCTTTCTGACAAGTTTGATAAACTATTAACTATGGTGCAGCCCAGATTGGCTGCACAAGTGATGGAGGCATGTCTGATATGCCAATCTCCACAACACACAATGGAAGAGTGTCCATCTGCAGGGCAATATCCTGAGTATGTGATGGAACAAGCTACTGCTGCCCAATCATTTGGCCAGCAACAATCTGGTGGCTACAACAAACAACCATTTGGATACCAGTACCAAAATGCTTGTTACCAATGGAGAGACCACCCAAATTTGAGGTGGAGACAAGACAATTATATGCAGCCACAATAGATATTGGCCTTACCTCAAAGGCCACTGCAGCAGTTTAACCAGGGATATGCCCCAAGGTCAAATTTCCAGCATCAGTAGTTGCCCCAACAACAAAATCAGTTGGTAGTTCCCCCACCTCAGCCCCGAAATGCTTCTTTCGAGGACCAGATTTTGACCACATTGCAAAGCCTTGGAGTCTTGACTCAGGCTGTGACTTCTCACAGTCAAAGCATAAAGAAAATAGAGGAGCAACTAGGCCAAATATCTGATGCCTTGGCCAAAAGAGAAGAGGGCAGGTTGCCAAGCCAGCCAGTGGCCAACCCTAAGGGCCAATATTCGATTGGAGAAGGTTCCTCAAGTTTTGAGGGAGCTAATGCCATCACAACCCTAAGGTCTGGCAGGCTGGTAGACAACCAGGTGGGAAGGGAACAAGGAGACGTCATTTCCAATGAACTTTTGAATGAAAGTGAAGAAGAATTTGTTAGAGCACAGAACCAAGAATTGCCTACTACCTTATAACAAGGGAAAAATAAGAAAGCTGTAGTTGAGGCTCAGCAGGAAATAAAAGATGAAAAAAGCAAAAAATAAAAGTTCAGTCATAGGCTTGCAGCTTTGGAACCAACAGTACCTCAGTTGCCATTTCCTCAGGATTTGAGTGGCCCTGCCCCTTTTTATAAGGGGAATGCACAGATAGAGGAAATGATGGAGACCTTTAAGCAGGTAAAAATCAATTTACCCCTGCTTGATGCAATTCGATAGGTCCCAGCCTATTCCAAATTTCTGAAAGACCTTTGTACTCAGAAAAGAAAAGCTAGAGGCCATTTATCCAAAAAGGTCTTTGCAATTGATACAGTTAATTCTGTATTAAACATGACAATTCCAGAGAAGTTGCAAGACCCAGGAATACCCACTATTCCCTGCATAATATGAGACCACACAATTGGACGGGCCCTTCTACACCTTGGAGCCAGTGTTAACCTACTGCCATAAAGTGTGTATTGGCAGCTAGGTTTGGGGGAGTTAAAACCCACCCCCATTGTGCTGTTAATTGCTGATAGGTCTGAGAGGAGACCTATGGGAGTGGTTGAGGATGTCTTAGTAGGGGTGGACAAGTACTTCTACCCTGTAGACTTCCTTGTTTTGCACATGGGCTGCAACAAGAGTATATCCCTTATACCTGTTATTTTGGGCAGGACATTCTTGGCCACTGCCAATGCTTGCATTCAATGCAGGTCTGGGATCATGGAGGTAACTTTCGAACATATGAAAGTTAAACTTAATGTGTACAACAGTGTAATGTATCCTCAACTGGACAGTGAGAAAAGCTTTGCAGTGGATGTACTAGAAGAAGTTGTTGAAGAATAACTGCCCACTCTGTTGGAGTGGAGCAATATTGTCACAAGTTTAACTGAAGTTTGGGATATGGTAGAGGAAGGAAGCCCAGCTGTAATGCCAAAAGACATGACCACATTGAAGTCTTCTGTGAGCTTAGTGCAACATTTCATTTGGAAACCTACATTGTTGCCCATTCCTCAAACCAACAAAGCACCATTCCTGCCATCCACCCAACAAGCCCCTGATCTGAATCTCAAGAAGCTTTCAAAAACATTGAAATATGCTTTCCTTGAGAAAGATGAAAAACTTCATGTAATTATCTCCTCCTCTCTTACCAATGAGCAAGAGGAAGAATTACTAACAGTCTTGAGGAAGCATAAAAAGGCAATTGGCTGGACCATTGTAGATCTAGGAGAGATAGATGCATCAATCTGTATGCACAGGATCCATTTAGAGGAGGTCTCAACACCCTCCTGGGAAATGCAGAGGAAATTGAATCCTCACATGTAAGAAGTGGCCCTCAAAGAAATAATCAAACTGCTAGATGCAGGGGTAATTTACCCCATTTCTGATTTTGAATGGGTGGTACCTATCCATGTGGTGCCCAAGAAATCTGGCATAACAGTTATCACAACTGAGTCTGGAGAGCTGAGACCAGACAGGGAGACCACAGGCTGGAGAGTTTGCATAGATTATTAAAAGCTCAACTCTAAGACCAAAAAAGACCACTTCCCTCTCCCATTCATTGATCAAATTCTGGATAAGTTGGCTGGAAAAGCTTTTTACTGTTTTCTTGATGGGTACTCAGGGTACAACCACATTCTTGTCCACCCTCTTGATCAAGAGAAAACTATATTTACTTATCCTTTTGGCACCTTTGCTTACTGAAGGATGCCTTTTGGGCTATGTAATGCCCCAAGCACCTGGTCATCACAGGTTGCTGCAGCTGTCAAAATTGGATGAGCTAAGAATGGATGCATATGCCAATGCCTAGATCTACAAGGAAAGGTCCAAGGCTTTTTTTGACAAGGGTCTGTTGAGAAAGAACTTCATAGCTGGTGACAAGGTTAGGTTGTTTAACTCCCAACTTAAATATTTTCCTAGAAAACTGAAATCCAGATGGGAAGGTCCCTACATTGTCATGAGTGTTTCCCCATCTGGTGCTATGGACATCAAGGATCCCAAGTCTGGGAAAACCTTGAAGGTGAATGGTCAGAGGCGTAAGCCTTGTTTCGAAAAACCTGCTGAACCCATCGACACCATTCACTTTTAAGGGGATCCTTCATTAAAGTGATCGACAGGTGTGTCAATATTGTATCATATGTACTTTGGTTTTGTTTGATTTGTCTTGCTTTCTTTTGTTCAAATTCTCTAGGAAATTTTAGCGGCCCCACCTGAATCTGGACCTGTCTAGTTTGAATTATTTATGCTTGGTTTGATGATTACTGCCCTTGGATTGATGGTTTTTGCCTAAATACACAATGTTGGATGGTGATTTTTGCTGTTTATGCTTTAATGTTTGATCTTAATGTGTCTGGGGGTACCTATGGTAGTGAGTCATGCCTAGGATCCAGCCACAACACAAATGGATGTGGCAGAATAGAGAGCACATGCTTTCTGTTTAGTACTTTGTTGTCGCTGGGTTCAAAAGGAGGCCTGAGAGACTCTCGCGCAATTCACATAGAATGCTTTATAGCTGTCGCGAGATTCAAGTAAACCTGAGAACCTCTCATGCGTTCCAAATAGAGCATTTGCCTAGCTGTCACGAGGTTCAGCAGGAAGCCTGGGAGACTCTCGCACAATTTAAAAAGAATACTTCATTAGCTGCCGCGAGATTCAAAGGCTGTCACGAGATTCAAAGTGAACGTCAGAGCCTTTCATGCAATCCAAATAGAGGCCTGAGAGCCTTTCACGCAATTCACATGGAATTCTCCACATGTTGTCACGCGCTCCAAGGTCAACCTGGGAGATTGTCGTGCAATCCAAGTTGAATGGCACCTTCGCTAGGTTTTCTTTCCAATCCCATGACCAGATATTTCCAAAGCGCGCCGAGCTTCGTTATAAGTATTTAAACCCCGACTTGTCTCCATTTCTAGTACTCTCTTCCTTCTTCACCCTGTGAAACCCTAGCTTTCGGTGCTCTTCTACCTCTCTCCTTCAGCGTCCATCCTACAACCCATCATTCACAGCAGGAATCTACAGATTTGTTCCTAACGTCATCCCCATCAGTTGCCCTCTGCTCAGAGCTCTCGTGGTGCACTGTGCGTCAGATCCAACCAAACCCTAGGATTTTAGGGTAAGCACTCAGATCTCAATCTCCCTTTCTAATCTTTCAAAGTAGAGTTTGTAATGGCCCCTAAGAGTGGACCAAAGAAAAGGGGCAAGGATAAAGTCCATGTTGAGACCACTCCTAAGAAGGCCAAGACTTCAAAGGCACCTAAAAAAGGGAAGGAAGTGGTTGAGGAGGTGGAGGAGCCAACCCCTGAGTTTTCTACTCCTTCAGAACTCATGGCTTCAATCCCCTTGGAGCCTGAAACAACTTTTGACTTGCCATTCTTTGAGAAGGAGCCTCTCTCTGCCCCTGCCATTCAATTCATGAGCAAGGTGGGCCTGATACCCTTAATGAGAGGAATTCCAACACTAGCCTACCCTAGGCTAGTGCAACTGTTTTATCAGCACATCAGGGTAATCAAGGATAAAGATGGGCAATCATGTTTTCTGGTGCTGATTGACGATTTTTAGATGTTAGTGAGCCCCAAGCTGATTGCAGAAGTATTGGGCATCCCAGCAGCGTTTGACACTAGCTGTGGATATGGCCCTCCCCTAAGTGCCTCCATTGACACCATTGCAAGGGCGCTGACTAGAGGATTAAAGGCCTCAGGAGATTCTATCAGAAGAAGAGAGTTGGAGCCTAGACTCCTATTCATTGACCAGGTCCTGCGAAAGAACGTTTACTACTTTCGAGACATCGGCGGAGAGGAGAGCTCCCCAATTCTTGGATCTTTGTCTATTCTTCTCTACGGGCCATGGCTTCCATGCAGCCTGGTTAATGTTTGAAGCTATGAAAGATCTGGTGGGGAAGTTAGGACAGAACAAGAAGCCCCACACACTCCCCTATGCCAGAGTCATTACCAAGCTACTTTTGAAAGGGGGGTATAGGATAGTAAAAATAGAGGGGACTACCACCCTTGGCCCTCTACTTTTGCCAAGAGGCAATGGGGAATCAGCAGAAGCCTGATGGAAGCACAGAAGAAGAAGAAAGCGGAGGCTTAGGCCCCTCCAAGCAATGTCTGAAAGAAGCGGTGCCCCATTACTCTAGAGGAGATTCGAGCACATGACCCCTACCTTAGCCCACCTTTTACTCCAGCATCCCCTACCCCTATTCCATCTCTCTCTCACCCTCCTCTGTCCTCATTATCCATGTCGACTCTCCCTTCACTTGTGATTGGTACCTGGGAGGACACCACCCCTCATGTTAGCCCCTCACCATCCCCTACCTTACCTCAATACACAGCCCCTCACCATCCCCCCATCATCTCCACAATACCCTAACAACCCTCCACTCATCTCCTACAAAAGAAAGAAAACCACTGACACCACACCAACCATCTCCTTGACATCGCCCATAATCCCTTTCATACCACTGACACACCTAACATTGACCTAGACAACATTCCAGCCATACCTACTACCTCCCCACTTACAGACATTGACCTCAACCTTAACACTACCATCAGATTCTAAGCCTTTATTGCTAGTTTCCTTGACACCATGCCCACAGACTACACCCCCCTCCCAGACTCCCCAACTACCTCACCACAACACTCACCTGAACCCACCCCAATCTCCTCCTCCTTCCACTTTCTATCATGCCCCTTCCTCCCCTTTTCAACCAGTTCCACCTTCTACACAATCTCAACCAACCAACCCAGACACACTTAAACTTATCCTATCCCTCATCTATGACATCTAATCCCAATTTTCCACCACAACACGCACATAAGACCAGATGTAAACTGACAGAACATCCATCAAATCCACACTTCATACACTAACCAACCCACCCATCCCTCCACAATCATCAACCCCCCGTGGTCCTTTCCCCTTCTAGCCCTGACATACAACCCCCCCCCCCACCACCCACAACCCCTTTTATCCCCCCAACACATGTATTCCCTTTCATCCCTTTCACCATCCCCCTTTTTCCACCCCACCACCACCTACTCCTAGTGAGCCTACTTCATTTTCTTTCCCCCCTATGCCTTCAATCCCACCTCTTATCCTACCCCCACCAATATACACTGACAAATAAATCCAAACAGATCCAGAACCTGTTACCCTTCCCCCACAACTAGACTTACCCACTGTTATCTCCACTTCCCCCACCCAGGACCAATCACAGTTTGCCCCTTCCACTTCCTCTCTTCCTATTGCACCCAAACACTCCATTTACATCCCTCCCTACCTCACCATCCTCCATGCCATTTGGGACAATCCCTACCTTAGGAGGGATGTCCTGAGGGGCATGGCCCAACTTCGACAGTTCATTGAGACCCCACTGCTACTGCAGATTACTGAGATGGAGGAAGCCCACAAAGTGCAATTACTGGGTATCTCCCTGGGGTGAACTAATATCTTAGATGCATATGAGAAGGCCAAATCTATGGCTGCTTATCATCAGCAGAATGTGGAGCTGGAGAAGGCCAATACCAATGTGGAGAGAATGAAGGCCAGGATGTTCGAAAAGAAGCTCAACAATGCCCAGGAGATCTTCAGACTCCAAAAGGAAATCCATGAAACAGACCTCCTCAAAGTCAAAATTCAGATAGCCTCATTGGAAGCTGCATTGGCTTCTGCCAGAACTACAGCTCAGCAGCCCACCCCACTCTCTATCCGCATGCCAGAACCTGAGCCTAAAGCTACCCCAACACCAGCCGCCCAGTCTGAGGAGGCACAACCACTTGGCAAGCTCGATAAAGGCAAGGCCCCTACTGCCCCTCCTTCATCACCTCCCACAGAGCAGCCTCCACCCACCAAGACCCTTGCTGGACCTCCAACTAAATAGAGGAAAGTCACTGCTAAGAGGACTATTTACACAACAACCTCTATTAAAATTGGCAAAGAGCCAGCTGCCCAGTCTAAGGAGGCAAAACCCCCTGGCCAGCCTGAGCCCAAAACAAAATGGAAGTCCCCAATAGCCCCCACTGAGGAAGACAAAGGAAAGTCTCCTATGATCTCTCCTGAACCCAAAACCAGAAAGATGAGGGTGAGGGCACCTAAGGCTCCTACCATGAAGAAACCAGCAGGCCAACCAAAGAAACCAAGGCAGCCAAAGAAAAAGAGTCCTGCTTCAAAGAAGAAAAAGAGTCCAACTGAGAAACAAGCAAGGAAGAAAAAGGACAAAGCTGCACTTAGAAAACATGCACAAAAGATGGGCTGGGACTGGTTCACAGATTCAGATTCAGATTCATCCCCCTCTTAGAACCTAGATTGTAGATTAGGCTTTTTGTGCCTTTGCACTTCTTTTCTAGTTATTGTAATTACAATTGTACATGTTTTTCCAAGTTAATAGAATTTTTCTTCTTTTTGTATATTGATTTATGCTTATTTATTTTTTAAATTAGTCTGAATATTGTTCACTTTTGTCAGTAACATGGGAGAGAATTTTGAGCAAAGTACTAACACTGCAACTATTTTGACTCTGTTTGCCTCAATGTGTTTTATCATTTGTGATTTTGTACTCGTGGAGCTATGATTCTTTTGCGCACTTTTCTTCTCATAAATAGATGTTTGGTTCTAAGTGTGCATGATTTATTTGTGTTTTGAAAATAGACTTACAAATAATGAATTGTACTAAATTTGGAAAACTAAAAAGAATAAAGAAATATCAGCACAGATAGAAGTATATTAGCCTGCAAGATCAGGGCCAATTGTAGCAAGTTTTAAATGTAAGTGAGTAAAAGATCGTCCACAGAGAATTTATTTAAAATGTAAGATAAGCCTCCATATCTGAGCTACCAGATCTGGCCTCTGATCCTATCTACAAAGCACATATGATGGGAGGTTGAATTTGTCACATTAACTAAATGGTAAAAGTAAGGATTAAACTAAATGATCCAAATCTGAGTTGGGGGGATTTTGATGTAAATTAATAAGAATGGAGAAATAATATCTAACTTTGATTTGGTTCTTGAAACAAAATGAGAATAGAAGTAGATCAAATGAGAGATGCTCCAATCTTCATCTGGCTACAAGCACAGATGCAAGAGGAAGTAATCTAACTCAAGGATTAGAGTTAAACTTATGGCTATGGTATGTTCACTTCAATGGCCACAGACCATCCAATAGTCGTTAATCTGAACCCTCAATTCAGAACAAGAAACACCACTACAAATGCTGTGAAAGATTAGGTTACAAACACAAATTCCCACAGCGATAATGAATCAAGGGAAATTGCTTGAAAAACAGTAAATCTAAAGGAGTCTAGTGCAATAAGGAGATCATAGGGAACCCTCAACACGAATCCAATTGAGAACGTACGGTTCACATCAACCTTTTCAAATTCACCATTACAATTACAGAACACTTAAACTCTCGGTTGTAGTCTTGAATACAATTCTCTTTTGAATTACAAAAGTATCTCACAACTCTCAATTGCAAGTAAAAGTTAGGCTATTACAAGAGTTTCAAATAAGCTATCTGAATTGGAAATGGAGCAACAGAAATGAAACTCAAAATCTGGATACCCAAATTGGGCAAATGGTTCATCTATTTATTGTTTCCCCCAGGTCTAGCTCAGATGTGTATCGACCAATCAGCAGTGCTTAGATCTGTATCAACCAATGGTAGTCGAGCACGAGGATCCAGATCTATTTTGGCCAATCAGAATTGTTCATTTTTTTTAGCCAATCAAATGACAGGGGCATCAATTCTGTTATGTAATTCGAAAATCTGTTAGAACTTCTAGAAGTTCCCGCCAATTGATTTCATCTTCGGGTGATCACATGGGGTGGAATATGCCTTTGGTTCGTGCTCAGAATCTTTTGAAATGTCCCTAGGTTTTTAAATGCATTGGGGCACGTGCGAAAGATTATTGAATTACCCTTGCAGATGCTAGGAATCTCCAGAATACCATTTCACATAGTTTGGGGAACTTTTCAAAAGTCGTGACTTCAAGCTCTTTTAGCAAAGTTCAGTTACATTCATGAGTTCTCTTCTTTTTGAATAGGTCAGAAATCCTGTCGAAGAGTTCTGGTGCTCTTCGAAAACTAAACCTGGAGCTTTTAGTTCTTTTCGCAAAGTTCAGGTTCTTTTCGAAATGTTTAGATTCTTTTCGAAAAGCACTCTGTAATGCATTCTTCTGTTCGAATAGCTCCACACATTCCAGGTTACAACCAGGCCTTTGTCTTCTTCAGTTTAGGCATTTTGACAGCTCGTGAGGTTATCCCATCTCTTTCTTCCTTTGGATCAACATGGATTATCATCTTTTTGGCACTTTTAGGCTATTTTCATGGTTAAGCCTGTCTTTATTGTTAGCTGTAACACAAGCACTTAAAACACTTATTTAGTTCTCTCAAGGGTCTATCAAGGCCCAGGTTAAAAGGTGGAACATGGTATTTTCTAGTTCTCAACACACCCCCAAACCTAAGCTTCGCTAGTCCTTGAGCAAAGACAGAATTAAAAATAGAATAAAAAGCCACTTTTGTAGGGAACACAGTTGCATTTAGCATATGCAACAAGCCTTTTAAACCCCTAGGTGATCCCCAGTGGAGGAGTGAAGTCTCCTGAAGGTTTTCAGTGAAGGTACCCACAAACTTCTCCAATAAATCAGTTAATATCAATGCAGTTCTGTTTAAAGCAGACTTTTATCCAGTCAGATTATTCACACCTGCATTAGTCAAGCTGTAAAAAGATCTCTAGGAAAACATTAGTTTAAAGCTAAAATTCAGCTGTAATTCCTTTATCATTCACTCAGTTGGTGTCAAAAAGTTTTAATAAGAAAAATTAATGAAAAGCTTGCCTTCTATTTGAAAATTCAGTTTATGATGTTGTTGAGAACTGGAAAATACCATTTTTCACCCCTCAACCTGAGTCTTGATAGACCTTTGAGAGAACTAAATAAGTGTTCTAAGTGCTTGTGTTTCAGCTAACAATAAAGACAGGCTTAACCATAAAAGCAGCTTAAAAGTGCCAAAAAGATGATAATCCATGTCGATCCAAAGGAAGAAAGAGAAGGGACAACCTCACTAGCTGTTAAAAGGTCCGAACTGAAGAGGCAAAGACCTGGTCTCAACCCAGAAAAGAAGTATAGAGCAATTCGAACAGAAAAATGCACTACAGAGTACTTTTCGCAAAGAACCTGAACTATTCGAAAAGAACCTGAACTCTGCAAAAAGAACTACAAACTCCAGGCTTAGCTTTCAAAGAGCACCTGAACTCTTCGAAGAGATGATTGACCTTTTCGAAAAGAAGAGAACTCCATTCGAACAGAACCAGAACGTTGCGAAAAGAGCTTCAGGAGTTACAACACCTTGCGAAAAGTCCCCTAAACTATGCGAAAAGGTATTCTGGAGATTCCCAGCTTTTGTAAGGGAAATTTAGTAATCTTTTTCATGTGTCCCAATGCATTTAAAACCTAGGGACATTCCAGAAGATTCTAAGCATGAAGCGAAGGCATATTCCACCCCATGTGACCACCCAGAGATGAAATAACTTGGCGGGAACTTTTAGAAACTCTAACAAACTTTCAAAATGCATAACAGAATTGATGCTTTTGTCGCCTGATTGGCTGAACCAGATCGAGCAATTCTGATTGGCCAAAATAGATCTGGATCCTTGTGCTTGACTACCATTGGTTGATACAGATCTGAGCACTTCTGATTGGTTGATACACATCTGAGCTGGACTTAGGGAAAACTATAAATAGACGAACCATTTCCCTAATTTGGGCGTCAGGATTTTGAGTTTCATTCCTATTCCCCCATTTCCAAACCAAATAGTTTGTCTGAAATCCCTGTAAAAGCTTCACTTTTACTTACAATTGAGAGCTGTGAGATATTTCTGTAATTCAAAAGAGAGTTGTATTCAAGACTACAAATCTGAGAGCTGTTTAAGTTGTGCTCTATAATTGTAATGGTGAATTTGAAAATGTTGCTGTAAACTGTACATTCTCAATTGGACTCATGTTAAGGGTTCCCTCTGATCTCCTTATTGCATTAGATTCCTTTAGATTTACTGTTTTTCATGCAATTTCCCTTGATTCATTAATCCTGTGAGAATTAGTGTTTGTAACCTAATCTCTCACGGCATTTGTAGTTACGCTTCTTGTTCTAAATTAAGGTTTTAGATTAAAGACTATTGGATGGTCTGTGGCCATTAAAGTGGACAGACCATAGCCATAAGCCTAAGTCTAATCCTTGAGTTAGATTTATTTCTCTTACATCTGTGCTTGTAGCTAGATGAAGATTGAATCATTTCTCTATTGATCGGCAATCATTCTCATTGTGTTTCAAGGACCAAATCAAAGTTAGATATTACTTCTCCATTTTTTATAAGTTTACCTCAAAATTCCCCCAACTCGGATCTGGATCATTTAGTTTAACTTTTACTTTTAATCATTTAGTTATTGTGACAAAGTCAACCTCCCATCTTATGTGCTTTCTAGATAGGATAAGAGGCCAGATCTGGTAGCTCAGATCTGGAGGTTTATCTTGCATTTTAAACAAATTCTCTGTGGATGATCTTTTACTCACTTACATTTAAAACTTGCTACAATTGGCCCTGATCTTGCAGGCTAATTCACTTCTTTCTGTGCCGATATTTCTTTACTCTTTTTAATGTTCTAGATTCATTATAACTTAGCAGTTGCAAACCTGTTTTCAAAACACAAATAAATCAAGAACACTTAGAAGTAAACAACAAGTTTTTGGCGCCGTTGCCGGGGAATTTGTTCTAAAATAGGTAGACCTAAGTTTTCATTTTATATATATATATCAGTACTAAACTATTCTATTGTTTATACCTGTGCAGTTATTCATTTCCAATTTTTAAAGAAGGGAAACTACTTAAAAATGGAATTCTGAAGGTTTGCTGTGGATAATCAGATTTTTTGTTCTGACTTGTATGTTTGGTAGGAGGACTCTCAGCCCTGAGATTTTTCCACTGAATTTAGAAGTTGAAAGGCTACTATGAACCAAACAAACAACACAGAATTCTGCTACTATGGGTGAAGAACCTCGACTTTTGAGGGATTACTTTGCACCTGGTGCTTATAATTCTCCCTTTTGCATTCAATTTCCTACTATTGAAGGAAATTATGAGATCAAATCATCAACCATCCAAATGCTTCCTTCCTTCCATGGGTTGAGTAAGGAAGATCCATACAAACATGTGGATGAATTCTTGGCTCTTTGCACCACATTCAACATAGCTGGACTTGGTGCAGAAGCAACCAAGCTTAGGCTCTATCCTTTCTCATTAAAGGACAAAGCTAGAGCATGGTTATCTATGTTAGCACCAAATAGTATCACTTCTTGGAATGATTTGCAGTGTCAATTTTTAGCCAAATACTTCCCAATGTCTAAAACAAGCAAATTGAGACAAAGTATCATCTCTTTCTCACAAAACTCAACTGAAACTTTCCATGAAGCATGGGAAAGATTTAAGGAACTTTTAAGGCAATGTCCTCATCATCAAATTCCCAGATGGCAGCTGGTTCAAAGCTTCTATCAAGGAATTGATCGAAAAGGCAAAATAAGGTGGATGCCTCCTGTGGAGGCACTTACTTGCAAAAAATAGTTGAGGAGTTTGGGACTTATTTGAAGTAATTGGTGTAAACTCAACTCAACAGGAATCTCTATCAAGAGATATTGAAAATCCTGCTAGGTTGAACAATCAGCAAACCACCAAAGGAAAGATTTATGAGGTGAATGAGTTGGAAAGAAAGATGGACAATTTAACCACAAAGTTTGATAGATTGATGGACTCACTTAAAAATCCAATGGTTGCAAGAGTAGAGGAGGCATGTCTGATATGCTAGTCCCCTACTCATTCAATTGACCAATGTCCTGCTGCACCACAGTTCCTAGATTTAGTGGTGGAACAAGCTCATGCTACTCGATGCAGTCAAATGAATATCCATGGAGAGGGCACCCCAATTTGAGGAGCAGCCAAGGGAATTATCAATCACAACAGCAACAGCAACCAAAGAACCAAATGCTTTTCAAAAATGCATAGCCTTATCAGTAGAATTTTTATGCCAAGCCAAATTTTCAGCAGCCCATTCCACAACACCCTGTGCAGCAATCTGCCCCAGTTCAAATCCCTTCCAGGTCCCCTTCTTTTGAAGATCAAGTCCTAAATTCATTCTAGAATTTAGGATCTTTAACTCAGACTGTGAACTTTCACAGCCAGAGCATAAAGAAGATTGAAGAAACATTGGGACAACTTTCAAATACTTTGGCCAAAAGAGATGAAGGAAAGTTACCCAGCCAACCTTTGAACAATCCCAAAGGACAGTTCATGGTTGGAGAAGCTTCTATTTCACATGAAGAAGTAAAAACTGTCACAACTTTGAGAAGTGGAAGAATTATAAATAACAAAGTGGGTACTGAAGAAGAAAAAAATGAGGAAAATGATAAAGATATGCAGCAAGAGCAGCATAATGATAGCAGTGGGGGTGCTGATGTACCTCAGAAAAATCAAACAAATGAAAAACAAAAAATTCAAAAAAATTCTGAAAATGCTTCCAAAGCTGTAGATGAAGGACTAGTTCCTCATTTGCCATTTCCTCATGCAATGAGATCTGTTTCCCCTTTTGATAAAGGGAACACAAAAATAAATGAAATGATGGAGACTTTCAAGCAAGTCAAGATAAAAATACCTTTGCTTGAGGCAATCAAACAAATTCCAGCATATGCAAAAATTTTGAAAGATGTTTGCACTCACAAAAGACAGTCAAGGATACAGTTATCCAAGAAGGGCTTTGCTGTGGAAAGAGTTAATCAGGTGTTGTCCATTGCCACACCTCCTAAACTTCAAGATCCTGGAATCCCCACAATCCCTTGCATTATTGGGGAACATACCATTAAAAAGGCTTTATTAGATCTGGGTGCTAGTGTCAACCTACTTCCATATTCTGTATAAGAGAAACAAGGTTTGGGAGAATTGAAACCCACTCATGTGGTGTTACAACTATAGACAGATCTGAAAGGAAGCCAGTTGGGATGATTGAAGATGTATTGGTGGGAGTAGAAAATTTTTTCTATCCTGCTGATTTTCTAGTTTTGGACATGGAACCTACCAAAAGCAAAACTTCCATACCTGTAATTTTGGGAAGACCATTCCTGGCAATAGCAAATGCTTGCATTCAATGCAGGTCTGGTATTATGGAGGTCTCTTTTGGAAATATGAAGGTAAAATTAAATGTTTATAATGCAGTCACACAGCCTCAATTCAGCTCTGAGGAATGTTTTCATGTTGATCTATTGGATGAACTGGTAGAAGGGACTTTACAACAATTTCTGTAGTGTGAAGATTTCACCACAGATGCTAAAGATGCTTGGGGAAATTCTGAGGAAGAAACAGCTTGTATCTCAAAGTCTGAGGAAGTAAATGTTGTGCAAGGAACTCATAATCAATCAGCAAGTTTCTCTTCTTGGAAACACCTATTCTTCCCTTCCACAAGCAGCTAAGGTACCTTTGTTACCTTCTTTTCTCGACCCACGATTTAGAGAAATTTGAAATATGTGTTTTTAGGAGATCATAAATCATTGCCTGCAATTATTTCTTCCTCCCTCACAAAGGAGCAGGAGAAAGAGCTGTTGATTGTTTTGAAAGAACATAGAGGGGCAATTGGCTGGACTATTGCGGATTTGGGAGGAATCTGTCCAGCTATTTGCATGCATAAAATCCATTTGGAAGAAGATGCAAAGCCTTCTAGGGAAATGCAAAGGAGGCTGAACCCTCATATGCAAGAAGTGGTCATGAAAGAGGATGTTAAGTTGTTGGATGCAGGGGTCATTTACCCCATTTCAGATTCAGCTTCGGTGGCACCTACACAGGTGGTACCAAAGAAATCTAGGATCACTATTGTAACCTCAGATTCTGGTGAGCTTATGTCAACTAGACAAACAACTGGGTGGAGGGTCTGTATTGATTACAAAAAATTAAATTCAATGACCAGAAAAGACCATTTCCCTCTCCCATTCATTGATCAGATTTTAGATAAGCTAGCAGGAAAAGCTTATTACTATTTTCTTGATGGTTACTCTGGTTACAACCAGATTCCTGTGTACTCACAAGATCAGGAAAAGACCACATTCACTTGCCCTTTTAGCACTTTTGCCTATAGGAGAATGCCTTTTGGTCTTTGTAATGCTCCTGCTACCTTTCAAAGATGCATGTACTCCATTTTCTCTGATATGATTGACCAATGTATGGAGATTTTTATGGATAATTTTTCAATCTATGGAGACATTTTTGCCAAGTGTTTACATCATCTCAAATTGGTGTTATAGAGATGTGAAGAAACCAATCTAGTTTTGAGCTGGGAGAAGAGCCATTTCATGGTCACCTAAGGCATTGTCCTTGGCCATGTTGTCTCCCACAAGGGCATTGAGGCGGACAGAGCAAAAATTGATTTAATTGCACATTTGCTACCTCCCAAAACTGTTAAACAAATCAGAAGTTTTCTGGGATGTGTTGGATTCTACAGAAGGTTCATTAAGGACTTCAGTAAAATATCCAAGGCTCTTTGTCATTTATTGTGCCAAGATGTCCCTTTTGTTTTCAACAATGAATGCTTGAAGGCATTTGAATTCTTAAAAAACTGTTTGATTTCAGCTCCAATATTACAGTCTCCAGATTATTCACTGCCTTTTGAACTGATGTGTGATGCATCAGATTATGCTTTGGGAGTTGTTCTTGGGCAGAGAAAGGATAAGCTGCCTCATGTCATGGCTTATGCCAGTAGATCAATGATTGATGCACAGCTCAATTACACAACAACTAAGAAGGAGCTGCTGACAATTGTTTTTGCTTTAGAGAAATTCAGGTCATATGTTTTGGGTTCACAAATAGTGGTGTTCACTGACCACTCAGCTCTGAAATACCTTTTGTCTAAGAAGGATACCAAACCAAGATTAATCAGGTGGATCCTCTTATTACAGGAGTTTGATTTACAGATTAAAGATAAAAAGGGTGTGGAGAATGTGGTGGCTGATCACCTATCTAGAATTTTAACTGCTGAGATTGATAGGCTGCCTATCGATGAATCTTTTCCCTGATGAGCAACTTTTTGCTATCAGTATACACACCCCTTGGTTTGCAAACATAGTCAACTTTTTGTCTACTGGAAGAATTCCTCAACATTGGAATAAAATGGATAAAGATCTTTTCTTCTCAAAGGTTAAACATTTTATTTTGGAGGATCCTTATTTGTTCAAGATTTGTGTAGACCAAATAATAAGAAGATGTGTTCCTATAGAAAACTTTCATAGCATACTTTCTATGTGCCATGAACAGGCCTGTGGAGGTCATTTTAGTGGAAACAAAACTGTTGCAAAGGTTTTGCAGTGTGGATTTTATTGGCCTACACTTTTCAAAGATGCTCTGCAGCACTGTAAGTCTTGCCAGAACTGCCAGAAATTGGGCAGCATTTCTAAGAGAAACTCAATGCCATTACAGCCTATTTTGGTAGTTGAATTGTTTGATATTTGGGCGATAGACTTCATGGGTCCCTTTCCTCCTTCCAATGGGTGTAATTTCATCTTAGTAGCTGTGGATTATGTATCCAAATGGGTTGAAGCCACAGCCACTAAAACCAATGATCACAGAGTGGTTTTGAAAATTTTAAAGGATAACATTTTTTCCAGGTTTGGTTTTCCCAGAGCTATTATCAGTGATGGGAGAAGCCATTTTTGTAATAAACATTTTGAAGCTTTATTAAAAAAATACTCTGTGACTCATAGAGTAGCTACTCCATATCATCCACAAACCAGTGGACAAGTGGAGATTTCCAATAGAGAAATCAAACATATACTGGAAAAGACTGTGAAGAAGTACAGAAAGGATTGGTACTTTAAGCTGAATGATGCATTGTGGGCATATAGGACAGCCTATAAAACCCCAATTGGCATGTCCCCATTCTGGTTGGTCTATGGCAAAGCATGCCATTTACCAGTGGAGTTAGAATATAAAGCCTTTTGGGCCATTAAAACATTGAACATGGATCTAACTACTGCTGGTAATCACAGGAAACTGCAACTTGCTGAGTTGGAGGAGCTGAGAATGGATGAATACACCAATGCAAGATCTTACAAAGAAAAAGTTAAGGCTTTCTATGACAAAAATCTGCTAAGAAGGGCCACAAACTGTCATTCAGGTAGCTCCTTCTGGAGTTGTTGACATCCTAGATCCAAGTAATGGAAGAATCTTGAAAGTAAATGGTCAGAGGCTCAAACCATGCATTGAAAATACCCAGGAGCCTGTGCTGCCCATCTATCATCAAGAGCCTCCCCAAATTTGATGGCATACAACTGTACAATATGCTTTTAGTTCATAGTTTTTGCTGAGTTTCTTTTTCTCTGTTTTTATTCATGATTTGTCTCTTTTCGCATGGTTTAAATATGTGAAAAGATAAGTCGCAAAGTAAAAATTATCTTTTCGCAAAGTTAAATTTACTTTTCGAAAAGAATCTGGATTTGTAACGAACTGCTCGAAGGCAAGGATTTGCTTTTCGAATAGTTGTTTCTGAAGCTATTTTCTTTTCGAAATGATGTTTCTGAAGCTATTTTCTTTTCGAAATGATGTTTCTGAAGCCATTTTCTTTTTGAAAAGATGTTTCTGAAGCTATTAACTTTTTGAATGGTACTGATGCCATTCTCTGTTGTAAAAAGGTCTATTTTGGAACATTTCGAAAACTTAAAAAGGACTTTGCAAAATTAACTCTGAGCATATTTAAACCCTTTCGAAGTAAGGGTTTCATATTCAACTTTACGAGCGTCACCTTCACAGAAACCCTATTTCTTTCTTTCCTTGCGAGATTTGAGAATCTAACCACACTTTTCTTCACCTTTGTTCGATCATTTGAGTTTTCAGAGAAGGATTTTAGCTTCTGGTCTGGGGGATTTCAGCAAGCAAGCAACACACTCAATCAAAAACCCTAGATCTCGGTATTTTTCTACGAATTCCCTCTGTTTATCATTTGAAAATTTTGATTTTGTGTCAGCATCTGTTGTGGGCATTTTCATACGTAAATTTAGAATGGGAAAAGCGGAGAAATCATTGGCTGCCATGTTCCCACAATCCTCTGCTAAGAAAGTTAGCAAACCTACCCCAAAAGGAAAAACCAAAACTTCAGCCAAAAGAAAACTATCAATGGATAAAGCGGATAGGGTGGAGAAAGGGAAGAAAGTGAGACATGAGGAACCCATCCCTGCAGCTGCTAGTCCTGAGCCCGAGCTTCCTCCTCTGCCTATACATTTGGTATTGCCAAATCCATTCATTGAAGCTCAGAAGCTAATTCCTGAGCTGATTGTGGACGAAACTTTTTTCGTCAACTATCTTTAAGATACATGAGAGATGCCTCACTAAGCAATATCCTTACCCCTCTGCCAGAGAAAATTTACCCACGAATGGTGAAGTTATGGTACCAAAACCTGGTAAAAGTCAACAAAAGATGTCGATGTCCCTACTCCGTTATCTTTATTGATGATTGCGATCTAACGTCACATTTGAAGACATAGGGAATGCTTTGGGATACCTTCTAATTTGATCCTTCCGTCCATTGGTTGCACGTATGCGCCTCCTTTAAAGAAATGGCTGCACATTTAACCCAAGGAATTGTTGGCACTGGACAGTCCATAATGAGGAGAGACCAAGCACCCCAATTTTTATTGATGGATTCCATTTTGAGGGGAAGTTTTTATGTCACCGGGCACAACCAAGAGAGGAGAACACCAATTCTAGAGGCTCTCTTTCATTTTTCTAAGGGGCAGTTTTTCAATGCCCCTATGTTAATCTTTGAAGCCATGGCTGATATTAGTGCCAAGTTGAAAAAGGAGCAGAAATTAGCTGGACTCCCATTTGGAAGATTGATCATAGCCCTCCTCAGAGCCAAGTTTGACATTGATGACCAGGAGCCATTTGAAGTCATAGCTCCTCACAATTTTGGGAAAAAGGCTTGGACTACAAGCCAAGCCATGCTGAGAAGACTGAGTGAGGAAGGTGAACCTGCACCTGCACCTGCAGCTATTAATGAACCTGCCCCTGCAGCTCCCTTAGAACCGGTTTTGCCAGATCCTGAGGTGACCAGCTCTTTAGCTGCACCAATTCTTGAAGCGCTGCGGACCACATGGTGACCTCTTCTTGAAGAAATTATCCTTCCCATGGTGACCAGCTCTTCAGCTGCACCAATTCTTGAGGAAGTTGGCCTTTTACCCTCCTCACCTAGTCCAGCTCCTGCCACTTCACCTATCCCAGCTATCCCATCTCCCATACCCACCATTATCCCAATTGCAGATTCCCCCTCTACACCAACCACTCCAACCATACTCACACCACCAATTTCTCCCACCAATGCCCAAGTTTTGGCTACAGATTTTATTGTCCAATCTCCCTGCACTCCTCTGCTCTAAAGCCCCTCAAATTCACCTGCTCATTCAGCCCACACACCTAAAGTATCCCATACACCTGAACCTGAGCCTTTCACTACAGAGGCTTATTCCTCATTAATGGGATCTATTTTTGAAAACGTGGGGCTTGAACCTGTCCCTATACTTGACCCTCATCATTTCACTCACTTACCTACTTCTCCCTTTACAGCCATTTCACCCATTGCACCTCCACCATCCACTACAGTTGTACTAGTCCCTGCTATGCACACCTCCCCCACACCTGAATCTATAAACCAAATACTTGCCTTCCTCCAATCTATCCAAGCCCAACTACAAATCAACATAGAAAACCAGTCTGTGACCAATGACCTTCTCCAAACCTTAGCCTCCACCTCCCACACAACTACCATTACCACTGCATTTGCATCGTTGATGCCCATGCTACCCAAACTGAACCAGAGGTAGTATTGGTTGATCTGCCCACCCCCACCACTACTACCCATGCTACCCAAACTGAACCAGAAGTACCTCTGGTTGAGTCCCCTTCACCTCTCCTCACTTTCTCCGATCAAGCCACTCAGACCGACCCGAAGTCATCCTTCTGGACACTTCTTCTCCCACTCCCACAGCTGGGATACCTCTGGTCCCCTACCATTCCATTCCCCTTCCCAGATTTGCCACCCTTAGAAGAGCCATGGAAGAAAATCCATATATCTGTAGAGATGTTCTCAAGGGGTTAGCTGATTTACAAGCCTACATTAGAACCCCCCTTATGAAAACCAGATTCGAAAATTGGAGTTATTTATGAAATTTGAGAGAGAGAAAATGAAGGACTTGCTGGGTCAAACTTTTCAGATGGTTTGGAGTGAGCAGCACAAGGTGACCATGTTGCAAGCACAGCTTGACCAGGAAAAACTGAAGACCACTAGACTTGGAAAGTACATTGGCCTCACCAAAAAGATCAAATTAGAGGAATACACTGAGCTGCAAAACACAATCCAGGAGAAAGCTAAATCAAGTTCAGACTCCAATACTGATTCTAGTTGACTCGACAAATGACTCGATTACCAACCTATGATATAGATTTTGACCCCAGTTATTAAAGCACTTTGTACTTATCTGTGTTATGAGTTTGTAATATAAACTTCTGGTTTTTTCTTGTGAAATTACTATGTATTTCTGTTCTTTCTTCTTGTCATTATGATTTTTTTTTTTTCTGATTATTCTTTTCTTTGCTTTGGATCAGTGTGGACCCTGCTCCCCTTTGGTTTGGGGGTGTGACAGAAATGTCAATAATCAATAATTGAGTTAACATCAGTACAGCTTATGATCAGTGGAATTTTTTTAAATGAAGTAATTTCACACCTGCTGTTTTGAAAAAATGAGGAAGTTAAAAACTTTTTGAAATTAATTTCTAGTGTAATTCTAATACTTTCATGAAGTGAATGTCAGGAAATTTCCAAAAGAAAATTGATGTTTTAGTAAACCTAAAAAAAAAAAAGGGAAAACAGTGATGATACACCTCAGGAATTTGATAAAAAACCACACCTAGTGAGGTTTGGGCCTGAAATGTATTCTTTGGAGGTATGAATTGGCAATTTTTTCAGCTTTTGGGACTGATTGATTGAACACCCTAGAAGTTACACATATCCAAATTGAAATAATTTGATAGCACTCGTGATATTAAAGACATGATGTCAGGCCTCCTTTTGGACAATTTGAACCTTACAAAGCCCCACCTTTTGAAACTGCCCTTGATACACACCATTTGAGCTTTACAAATCTAAGATTTCTTTGAAACCTCATCTAATAACCTCATCAACTTCATTTAGCCTAACCCTCACTCTGAGAAGTCAGAAGATAAAGGGAAGGAAGCTGAAGAAAGGAGAATTGAGTAACAGTTTGACAACAAAAGAAGAATAAAAATTGAAGGCAATAATGTATCAGCAGAAGAAATGTGGCATTCCAGTCAATGCTAATTTGGAAAAAAAAAAAAAAAAAAAAAAAGAAAAAGAGAGAAGGCATTTCATTGGAAGTTTGAAAAAGTAAGAGAAAAAGGTGGCCACTTTGGCTCTCGAAATTCAAAGAAGAAGATGAAAATATGCTGAATTAAAGAAGGTTAGTGTATCACCTCCTTACCTTGACTAACTTTTCACTTTTTTAACACCATTCCACCCCTTTATTCTTGATAAATTTCACCCATAAGCCACATTACAACCCAAGTAAAGTCCTTACTGATCAATGATGGATTGAGCTGTCACATGGAGATGAGAATTTGTGTAATCTATGGTGAAAAGAGCAGTGAATTAAGAACTAAAAAGCAATGCCTATGCTCATGCTTACAGTCCTATTTGAGGGCTGTAACTGCTCTTGAGCCGTGTGAAATAGTACAACCCTCTTACTTGCATGTTGAGTGAAAATCCTGGAGAGAGTTGGGTTTGAAATCAATTCATTGGGGTAACATCAAAGCTAGATTCTTAAATAGAAGGCAAGTTGTTCATTCATTTTTCTTGTAAATAACTTTTGACATAAATTGACTGAATGGTAACAAGAATTACAGCAGAATGTTAGTTTTGAACTGATGTTTTTCTTGAAAATCTTCTTATAACATGACTGATGCAGGTGTGAATAATCGATTGGATGAAAGTTTCTTTATATGTAATCAAGTGATCTTAACTGATTTATTGAAGAAGTTTGTGGGTACCTTCACTGAAAACCCTCAGGAGACTTCACTCCTCCACTAGGGATCACCTAGGGGTTTAAAAGGCTTGTTGCATATGCTAAATGCAACTGTGCTCCCTAAAAGTGGTACATTTTATTTTTAATTTTGTCTTTGCTCAGGGACTAGCAAAGCTTAGGTTTGGGGGTGTGTTGAGAACTAGAAAATACCATTTTTCACCCCTCAACCTGAGTCTTGATAGACCTTTGAGAGAACTAAATAAGTGTTTAAGTGCTTGTGTTTCAGCTAACAATAAAGACAGGCTTAACCATAAAAGCAGCTTAAAAGTGCCAAAAAGATGATAATCCATGTCGATCCAAAGGAAGAAAGAGAAGGGACAACCTCACTAGCTGTTAAAAGGTCCGAACTGAAGAGGCAAAGACCTGGTCTCAACCCAGAAAAAAAGTATGGAGCAATTCGAACAGAAAAATGCACTACAAAGTACTTTTCGCAAAGAACCTGAACTGTTCAAAAAGAACTTGAACTCTGCGAGAAGAACTAAAAACTCCAGGCTTAGCTTTCGAAGAGCACCTGAACTCTTCGAAGAGATGATTGACCTTTTCGAAAAGAAGAGAACTCCATTCGAACAGAACTAGAATGTTGCGAAAAGAGCTTCAGGAGTTACAACACCTTGCGAAAAGTCCCCTAAACTATGCGAAAAGGTATTCTGGAGATTCCCAACTTTGGCAAGGGCAATTCAGTAATCTTTTTCATGTGTCCCAATGCATTAAAAAACCTAGGGACATTCCAGAAGATTCTAAGCATGAAGCGAAGGCATATTCTGCCCCATGTGAGCACCCAGAGATGAAATAACTTGGTGGGAACTTCTAGAAACTCTAACAAACTTTTAAAATGCATAACAGAATTGATGCTTTTATCGCCTGATTGGTTGAACCAGATCGAGCAATTCTGATTGGCCAGAATAGATCTGGATCCTTGTGCTCAACTACCATTGGTCGATACAGATCTGAGCACTTCTGATTGGTTGATACACATCTGAGCTGGACTTAGGGAAAACTATAAATAGACGAACCATTTGCCCAATTTGGGCATCCAGATTTTGAGTTTCATTCCTATTCCCCCATTTCCAAACCAGATAGTTTGTCTGAAATCCCTGTAATAGCTTCACTTTTACTTGCAATTGAGAGCTGTGAGATATTTCTGTAATTCAAAAGAGAGTTTTATTCAAGACTACAAATCTGAGAGTTTAAGTCAGGCTCATAATTGTAATGGTGAATTTGAAAAGGTTGCTGTAAACTGTACATTCTCAATTGGACTCATGTTAAGGGTTCCCTCTGATCTCCTTATTGCATTAGACTCCTTTAGATTTACTATTTTTCATGCAATTTCCCTTGATTCATTAATCCTATGAGAATTAGTGTTTATAACCTAATCTCTCACGGCATTTGAAGTGATGCTTCTTGTTCTAAATTAAGGCTTTGGATTAAAGACTATTGGATGGTTTGTGGCCATTAAAGTGGACAGACCATAGCCATAAGCCTAAGTCTAATCCTTGAGTTAGATTTATTTCTCTTACATCTGTGCTTGTAGCCAGATGAAGATTGAATCATTTCTCTGTTAATCGGCAGTCATTCTCATTGTGATTCAAGGACCAAATCAAAGTTAGATATTACTTCTCCATTTTTTATAAGTTTACCTCAAAATTCCCCCAACTCGGATCTGGATCATTTAGTTTAACTTTTACTTTTAATCATTTAGTTAATGTGACAAATTCAACCTCCCATCTTATGTGCTTTCTGGATAGGATAAGAGGCCAGATCTGGTAGCTCAGATCTGGAGGTTTATCTTGCATTTTAAACAAATTCTCTGTGGACGATCTTTTACTCACTTACATTTAAAACTTGCTATAATTGGCCCTGATCTTGCAGGCTAATTCACTTCTTTCTGTGCTGATATTTCTTTACTCTTTTGAATGTTCTAGATTCATTATAACTTAGCAGTTGCAAACCTGTTTTCAAAACACAAATAAATCAAGCACACTTAGAAGTAAACAACAGATGTTACCCCAAATAATTTGATTTCAAACTCAACTCTCACCAGGGTTTTCACTCACCATGCAAATATGAGGGTTGCACTATTTCACACAGCTCAAGAGCAATTACAGTCCTCAAATAGGTTTGTAAGCAGGAGCATAGGCTTTGCTTTTTAGTTCTGAATTCACTGCTCTTTTCACCATAGATTACAGAAATCCTTATCTCCATGTGACAGCTCAATCCATCATTGATCAGTAAGGACTTTGACTTGGGTGGTACTGTGGCTTATGAGTGAATTTTATCAAGAATAAAGAGGTGGAATGGAATTCAGAATTGAGAAGTCACTCAAGGTAAGTAAGTGGTAGACACATCTTCTTTATTTCAGCACAATTTCATCTTCTTCTTTGAATTTTCAGAGCCAAAGTGGCCATATTTTTCTCTTTCTTTTTCAAATTCTCAATGAAATGACTTTTTCTGACTTTTTTTTTTCCTTTCGAAGCAACATTGACTGGAGTGCAACATTTCTTTTGTTGATACATCATTTCCTTCAATTATTTTTCTTCTTTTACCAATCTGTTACCCAACTCTCCTTTCTTCAGCTTCCTTTCCTTTACCTTCTGAATTTTCAGAGTGAGGGTTAGGCTCAATGAGGTTGATTAGGTTGGTTGATGAGGTTACAAAGAAACCTTGGGTTTATAAGGCTCAACTGCTGTGTACCAAAGGCAGTTTCAAAAGGTGGGTCTTTTTGAAGTTCAAACTGTCCAAAAGGAGGCCTTATATCATGTCTTTAATATCATGATTACTGTCAAGTTATTTCAATTTGAATATGTGTAACTTCTAGTGAAAATAAGCAGGTTCAAACAGTCTCTAGAGCAGAAAAATTGCCAATTCATATCTCCCAAAAATACATTTCAAGCCCAAGTCTCACTGGGTGTAGTTATCTATCAACTTCCTGAGGTATATCATCACTATTTTCTCTCCTTTTAGGTTTACTAAAACATCAATTTTTTTATTTTGAAAATTTTCTGACATTCCCTTCATGAAAGTATTGGAATTACACTAAAAATCAGTTTTAAAAGTTTTAACTTCCTCATTTTTCAGGTGTGAAATCACTTTATTTTCAAAAATTCTACTGATGATCAGCTGCATTAATGTTAACTTAATTATTGGCATTTCTGCCACACCCCCAAACCTATGGTGAGCAGGGTCCGCACTGGTCCAAAGTGTATTAGCAAAGAAAAGAAACAGGCAACCAGAAATTATAATGAAAAGAAAAAAGAAAAGAAATGCACAATGTATGTACAATGTATTAACACAAAACCAAAATTTTATATTATAGACCCATAAAACAGATATGTACAATGTATTCTAATAGCTGGGGTCAAAGTCTGTATCATAAGTTGCTTCAATGGGATCAGAACTGGAGTCACTGTCAGAGTCAGAACTAGAAGAAGTGTTGGAGTCTGAACTTGATTTAGCCTTCTCCTAGATTGTGTTTTTCAGCTCGGTGTATTCCTCAGTTTTTATCTTTTTGGTGAGGCCAATATACTTTTCAAGTCTAGTAGTCCTCAATTTTTCCTGTTCAAGCTGTGCTTGCAACATGGTCACCTGTCTTTCACTCCTAACCATCTGAAAAGTTTGACCCAGCAGGTCCTGCATCTTCTCTCTCTCAAATTTCATGAATAACTCTAATTTTCGAATCTGGTTTTCATAAGGGGTTCTAATATAAGCTTGCAAATCTGCTAACCCCTTGAGGACATCTCGACAGATATATGGATTCTCTTCCATAGCCCTTTTAAGAGTGACAAATCTGGGGATGGGAATGGAGTGGTAGGGGACCAAAGGTATCCCAGCAATGGGAGTGGAGAAGAGGAGTTCAAAAGAATGACCTCAGGGTCGGTCTGAGTGGCTTGATCAGAAAAAGTGAGGAGAGGTGAAAGGGGCTCAATAAGAACTACTTCAGGTTCTGTTTGGGTAGCATGGGCAGTAGTGGTGAGGGTGGGTTCCTCATATCCCACCTTTTTCCCCTTCTCAATCATATCAGCTTTATCCATTGAAAGTTTCCTTTTAGCTGAAGCTTTGGTTTTTCCTTTTTTGACGGTTTGCTAATTTTCTTAGCAGAAGATTTTTGGAACATTTCAGCCAATGATTTTTCAGCTTTCCCCATTCTAATGCTTTGTATAAAAACTCCCACAATAAATGCTGATACCAAATCAAATTTTGCAAATGATAAATAGAGGAAATGCACAGAAAAATACCGAAACTAGGGTTTTGGTTGAACTTGTTGCTTGCTCGCTGAAATCACCCAGAACCAGAAGCTAAAATCCCTCTCTTAAAGCTTAAATGATCGAACAAATGTGAAGAAAAGTGTGGCTGAATTCTAAAATCACGCAAGGAAAGAAAGAAACAGGGTTTCTGTGAAACAGGACGTTCTCAGAAGGCTTTTGAATATGAAACCCTTACTTCGAAAGGGTTTAAATATGCTCAAAATGATTTTCGCAAATATCTTTGAAGTTTTCGAAAAGTTCAAAATAGTCCTTTTTTACAAGTGAGAATGGCATCAGTACCATTCGAAAAGCATATGGCTTCAGAACCAACTATTCGAACAGCGAATAGCTTCAGAACTAACTTTTCGAAAAGCAAATCATTCTGAACTAACTATTTGAAAAGCAAATCATTCTTTTCGAGCAGTTAGTTACAGGTTCAGCTCCTTTTCGAAAGGTTAATTAAACTTTTCGAGAAGGATTTTTTTCTTTGTGAGTTAATTTTTTTACATATTTAAACTTCTCGAATTGAAAGTAAAATGACTAAAAACAAAGAGCAAACAATTATGCAAAAATTATAAAACAAGCACTGATAAAATCATATTATGCAGTTGGTTATCCTCAGATATAGGATGGATCTTGATGATAGATGGTTAGTACAGGCTCCAGGGTATTTTCAATGCATGGTTTGAGCCTCTGACCATTTACTTTCAAGATTCTTCCATCACTTGGGTCCAAAATTTCAACAGCCCCCGAAGGAGATGCATGAATGACTGTATATGGCCCTTCCCATCTGGATCTTAGCTTTCCAGGAAAAAAGTTAAGTTTTGAGTTAAATAGCCATACCTTAGAGCCAGCTATGAACTCTTTTCTCAACAAATTTTTATCATGGAAGGCCTTGACTTTCTCTTTGTAAGATCTTGTAGTGGTGTATGCATCCATCCTCAGCTCTTCTAACTCCTCAAGCTGCAGTTTCCTATGATTACCAGCTGTAGTAAGATCCATGTTCAAGGTTTTAATAGCCCAAAAGGCCTTATATTCTAACTCCACTGGTAAATGGCATGCTTTGCCATAGACCAATCTGAATGGGGACATGCCAATTGGGGTTTTATAGGCTGTCCTATATGCCCACAATGCATCATTCAGCTTAAAGGACCAATCCTTTCTATCCTTCTTCACAGTCTTTTCCAGTATATGTTTGATTTCTCTATTGGAAATCTCCACTTGTCCACTGGTTTGTGGATGATATGGAGTAGCTACTCTGAGTCACAAAGTATTTTTTTATAAAGCTTCAAAATGTTTATTACAAAAATGGCTTCCCCCATCACTGATAATAGCTCTGGGAAAACCAAACCTGGAAAAAATGTTATCCTTTAAAAATTTCAAAACCACTCTGTGATCATTGGTTTTAGTGGCTGTGGCTTCAACCCATTTGGATACATAATCCACAGCTACAAAGATGAAATTACACCCATTGGAAGGAGGAAAGGGACCCATGAAGTCTATCCCCCAAATATCAAACAATTCAACTACCAAAATAGGCTGTAATGGCATTGAGTTTCTCTTAGAAATGCTGCCCAATTCTCGCGCCTCGTAAGACATACAAAGGTCATAGAGCATCTTTGAAAAGTGTAGGCCAATAAAATCCACACTGCAAAACCTTTGCAGCAGTTTTATTTCCACTAAAATGACCTCCACAGGCCTGTTCATGGCACATAGAAAGTATGTTATGAATACATCTTCTTATTATTTGGTCTACACAAATCTTGAACAGATAAGGATCCTCCAAAATAAAATGTTTAACCTTTGAGAAGAAAAGATCTTTATCCATTTTATTCCAATGATGAGGAATTCTTCCAGTAGACAAAAAGTTGACTATGTTTGCAAACCAAGGGGTGTGTATACTGATAGCAAAAAGTTGCTCATCAGGGAAAGTTTCATCGATAGGCAGCCTATCAATCTCAACAGTTAAAATTCTAGATAGGTGATCAGCCACCACATTCTCCACACCCTTTTTATCTTTAATATGTAAATCAAACTCCTGTAATAGGAGGATCCACCTGATTAATCTTGGTTTGGTATCCTTCTTAGACAGAAGGTATTTCAGAGCTGAGTGGTCAGTGAACACCACTATTTGTGAACCCAAAACATATGACCTGAATTTCTCTAAAGCAAAAACAATTGTCAGCAACTCCTTAGTTGTTGTGTAATTGAGTTGTGCATCAATCATTGATCTACTGGCATAAGCCATGACATGAGGCAGCTTATCCTTTCTCTGCCCAAGAACAACTCCCAAAGCATAATCTGATGCATCACACATCAGTTCAAAAGGCAGTGAATAACTGAGATAATATTGGAGCTGAAATCAAACAGTTTTTTAAGAATTCAAATCCCTTCAAGCATTCATTGTTGAAAACAAAAGGGACATCTTGGCACAATAAATGACAAAGAGGCTTGGATATTTTACTGAAGTCCTTAATGAACCTTCAGTAGAATCCAGCACGTCCCAGAAAACTTTTGATTTGTTTAACAATTTTGGGAGGTGGCAAATATGCAATTAAATCAATTTTTGCTCTGTCCACCTCAATGCCCTTGTGGGAGACAACATGGCCAAGGACAATGCCTTAGGTGACCATGAAATGGCTCTTCTCCCAGCTCAAAACTAGATTGGTTTCTTCACATCTCTATAACACCAATTTGAGATGATGTAAACACTTGGCAAAAATGTCTCCATAGATTAAAAAACCATCCATAAAAATCTCCATACATTGGTCAATCATATCAGAGAAAATGGAGTACATGCATCTTTGAAAGGTAGCAGGAGCATTACAAAGACCAAAAGGCATTCTCCTATAGGCAAAAGTGCCAAAAGGGCATGTGAATATGGTCTTTTCCTGATCTTGTGGATATACAGGAATCTGGTTGTAACCAGAGTAACCATCAAGAAAACAGTAATAAGCTTTTCCTGCTAGCTTATCTAAAATTTGATCAATGAAGGGAAGAGGGAAATGGTCTTTTCTGGTCATTGTGTTTAGTTTCCTGTAATCAATACAGACCCTCCAACCAGTTGTTTGTCTGGTTGACATAAGCTCACCAGAATCTGAGGTTACAACAGTGATCCCAGATTTCTTAGGTACCACCTGTGTAGGTGCCACCCAAGCTGAATCTGAAATGGGGTAAATGACCCCTGCATCCAACTGTTTAACAACCTCTTTCATGACCACTTCTTGCATATGAGGATTCAGCCTCCTTTGCATTTCCCTAAAAGGCTTTGCATCTTCTTCCAAATGAATTTTATGCCTGCAAACAGCTAGACTGATTCCTCCCAAATCAGCAATAGTCCAGCCAATTGCTTTCTTATGTTGTTTCAATACAAACAACAGCTCTTCCTCCTGCTCTTTAGTGAGGGAGGAAGAAATAATCGCAAGCAAAGTTTTATCGCAAACACATATTTCAAATTTTCTGGCAACTGCTTTAGCTCTACATCTGGTGGGCTGAGAAAAGAAGGTAACAAAGGTACCTTGGCTGTTTGTGGAAGGGGAAGAATAGCAGGTTTCCATGAAGAAAACCTTCTGATTGATCATGAGTTCCTTGCATAGTATTTACTTCCTCAGACTTTCCCCAAGCATCTTTAAAATCTGTGGTTAAATCTTCACACTGTAAAAACTGTGGTAGAGTCTGTTCCACCAGTTCATCCAATAGATCAACAAGAAAACATTCCTCAGAACTGAATTGAGGCTGTGTGACTGCATTATAAATATTTAATTTCACCTTCATATTTCCAAAAGAGACTTCCATAATACCAGACCTGCATTGAATGCAAGCATTTGTCAGAGCTGTGAATGGTCTCCCCAAAATGACAGGGATGGAAGTTTTGCTTTTTGTAGGTTCCATGTCCAATACCAGAAAATCAGCAGGGTAGAAAAACTTATCTACTCCTACCAATACATCCTCAATCATCCCAACTGGCTTTCTTTCAGATCTGTCTGCTAGTTGTAACACCACATGAGTGGGTTTTAATTCTCCCAAACCTAGTTTCTCATATACAGAATATAGAAGCAGGTTGACACTAGCACCCAGATCTAATAAAGCCTTTTCAATGGTATGTTCCCCAATAATGCAAGGGATTGTGGGGATTCCAGGATCTTGAAGTTTAGGAGGTGTGGTAATGGACAACACCTGATTAACTCTTTCCACAACAAAGACCTTCTTGGATAACTGTATCCTAGACTGTCTTTTGTGAGTGTAAATATCTTTCAGAAATTTTGCATATGCTGGAATTTGTTTGATTGCATCAAGCAAAGGTAGATTTATCTTCACTTGCTTGAAAGTCTCCATCATTTCATCTATTTTTGTGTTCCCTTTATCAAAAGGGGATCCAGATTTCATGGCATGAGGAAATGGTAAATGAGGAACTAGTCCTTTATCTACAGCTCTAGAAGTATTATCAGAATCGTTTTGATTTTTTTGTTTTTCATTTTTTTGATTTTTCTGAGGTACATCAGCACCCCCAATGCTAACATCATGTTTCTCCTGTTGCATATCTCTGTCATTTTCCTCAATTTTTTCTTCTTCCTTGTCAGTACCCACTTTGTTATTTACAATTCTTCCACTTCTCAAAGTAGTGACAGTTTTTACTTCTTCATGAGAAACAGAAGCCTCTCCAACCATGAACTGTCCTTTGGGATTGTTCAAAGGTTGGCTGGGTAACCTTCCTTTCTCTCTTTTGGCCAAAGTATTTGAAAGTTGACCCAATGTTTCTTCAATCTTCTTTATGCTCTGATTGTGAAAGTTCACAGTCTGAGTTAAAGACCCTAAATTCTAGAGTGAATTTAGAACTTGATCTTCAAAAGAAGGGGATCTGGAAGGGGCTTGAACTGGAGCAGATTCTTTGTCAAGTTGTTATTGTGGAATGGGTCAGAAAAGTTGGCTTGGTATAAAAATTCCGATTAAGGCGCTTTGAAAGGTACTTGGTTCTTTGATTGTTGCTGCTGTTGCGATTGATAATTGCCCTGGCTCCACCTTAAATTGGGGTGCCCTCTCCATGCATATTCATTTGACTGGATTTGTCCAAATGATTGGGCAACATGAGCTTGTTCCACCACTAGATCTAGGAACTGTGGTGCAGCAGGACATTGATCATATGAATGAGTAAGGGACTGGCATATCAGACATGCCTCCTCTACTCTTGCAACCATTGGATTTTTAAGTGAGTCCATCAATCTATCAAACTTTGTGGTTAAATTATCCATCTTCCTTTCTAACTCATTCACCTCATAAATCTTTCCTTCGGTGGTTTGCTGAGTGTTCAACATAGCAGGATTCTCAATATCTCTTGACAAAGATTCCTGTTGAGTTGAATTTTCACCAATTACTTCAAATAAATCCCAGACCCCCTCAACTATTTTTTGCAAGTAAGTGCCTCCACAGGAAGCATCTACCATATTCTTGCCCTTTTAATTAATTCCTTGATAGAAACTTTAAACAAGCTGCCATCGGGGAATTTGATGATGAGGACATTGCCTTAAAAGTTCTTTAAATCTTTCCCATACTTCATGGAAAGTTTCAGTTGAATGTTGTGAGAAGGAAATAATACTTTGTCTCAACTGGCTTGTTTTAGACATAGGAAAATATTTGGCCAAAAATT
Organism: Chloranthus sessilifolius; assembly: GCA_021018995.1. Taxonomy (NCBI): domain Eukaryota; kingdom Viridiplantae; phylum Streptophyta; class Magnoliopsida; order Chloranthales; family Chloranthaceae; genus Chloranthus; species Chloranthus sessilifolius. The sequence goes on from CM037596.1 coordinate 51,651,359, forward strand.
GACACTGCAAATCATTCCAAGAAGTGATACTATTTGGTGCTAACATAGACAACCATGCTCTAGTTTTGTCCTTTAATGAAAAAGGAAAGAGCCTAAGCTTGGTTTGTACGGACCAGAATCGACTATGTTGAATGTGGTGCAAAGAGATAAGAATTCATCCACATGTTTGTATGGATCTTCCTTACTCAACCCATGGAAGGAAGGAAGCATTTGGATAGTTGATGATTTGATCTCATAATTTCCTTCAACAGTAGGAAATTGAATGCAAAATGAAGAATTATAGGCACCAGGTGCAAAGTAATCCCTCAAAAGTCGAGGTTCTTCACCCATAGTAGCTATTTCAGCAGAATTCTGTGATGCTTGTCTGGTTCGTAGTAGCCTTTCAACTTCTAAATTTAGAGGGACAATCTCAGGGCTGAGAGTCCTCCTACCAAACATACAACATAGAACAGAGAATCAGATTATGCACAGCAAACCTTCAGAATTCTTTTTAAAGTAGATTCCACGCTTCAAAATGTATATGAATAACTGCACAGATTTAAACAATAGAATAGTTTATCACTGATGTAAAGATAAAAACAAAATGAAAACTTATGTCTACCTATTTTAAAACAAATTCCCCGACAACGGCGCCAAAAACCTGATGTTTGGTTCTAAGTGTGCATGATTTATTTGTGTTTTGAAAATAGACTTCCAAATAATGAATTGTACTGAATTTGGAAAACTAAAAAGAATAAAGAAATATCAGCACAGATAGAAGTAAATTAGCTTGCAAGATCAGGGCCAATTGTAGCAAGTTTTAAATGTAAGTGAGTAAAAGATCGTCCACAGAGAATTTATTTAAAATGTAAGATAAACCTCCAGATCTGAGCTACTAGATCTGGCCTCTGATCCTATCTACAAAGCACATAAGATGGGAGGATGAATTTGTCACATTAACTAAATGGTAAAAGTAAAGATTAAACTAAATAATCCAGATCTGAGTTGGGGGGATTTTGATGTAAATTAATAAGAATGGAGAAATAATATCTAACTTTGATTTGGTTCTTGAAACAAAATGAGAATAAAAGTAGATCAAATGAGAGATGCTCCAATCTTCATCTGGCTACAAGCACAGATGCAAGAGGAAGTAATCCAACTCAAGGATTAGAGTTAAACTTATGGCTATGGTATGTCCACTTCAATGGCCACAAACCATCCAATAGTCTTTAATCTGAACCCTCAATTCAGAACAAGAAACACCACTACAAATGCTGTGAAAGATTAGGTTACAAACACTAATTCTCACAGGGATAATGAATCAAGGGAAATTGCTTGAAAAATAGTAAATCTAAAGGAGTCTGTGCAATAAGGAGATCACAGGGAACCCTCAACACGAATCCAATTGAGAACGTACGGTTCACAGCAACCTTTTCAAATTCACCATTACAATTACAGAGCACAGCTTAAACAGCTCTCGGATTTGTAGTCTTGAATACAATTGTCTTTTGAATTACAAAAGTATCTCACAGCTCTCAATTGCAAGTAAAAGTTAGGCTATTACAAGAGTTTCAGATAAGCTATCTGAATTGGAAATGGAGCAACATAAATGAAACTCAAAATGTGGATACCCAAATTGGGCAAATGGTACATCTATTTATAGTTTCCCCCCGGTCTAGCTCAGATGTGTATCGACCAATCAGCAGTGCTTAGATCTGTATCAACCAATGGTAGTCGAGCACGAGGATCTAGATCTGTTTTGGCCAATCAGAATTGCTTGATTTATTTTAGCCAATTAGATGATAGAGGCATCAATTCTGTTATGTAATTCGAAAATCTGTTAGAACTTCTAAAAGTTCCCGCCAATTGATTTCATCTTCGGGTGCTCACAGGGGTGGAATATGCCTTTGGTTCATGCTCAGAATCTTCCAGAATGTCTCTGGGTTTTTAAATGAATTGGGGCGCGTGCGAAAGATTACTAAATTACCCTTGCAGTTGCTAGGAATCTCCAGAATACCATTTCGCATAGTTTGGGGAACTTTTTGCAAGGTACTGTGACTTGTGAGGCTCTTTTTGCAAAGTTCAGGTTCTGTTCGCAAGGAGTCCTCTTCTTTTCGAATAGGTCAGAAATCCTGTCGAAGAGTTCAGGTTCTCTTCAAAAACTAAACCTGGAGCTTTTAGTTCTTTTCGTAAAGTTTAGGTTCTTTTCGAAATGTTCAGATTCTTTTCGAAAAGCACTCTGTAATGCATTCTTCTGTTCGAATAGCTCCACACTTTCCAGGTTACAACCAGGCCTTTGTCTTCTTCAGTTTAGGCATTTTGACAGCTCGTGAGGTTATCCCTTCTCTTTCTTCCTTTGGATCAACATGGATTATCATATTTTTGGCACTTTTAGGCTGCTTTCATGGTTAAGCCTGTCTTTATTGTTAGCTGTAACACAAACACTTAGAACACTTATTTAGTTCTCTCAAGGGTCTATCAAGGCCCAGGTTAAAGGGTGGAGCATGGTATTTTCTAGTTCTCAACATAAATGTACTGTTGTACTATGCAAGATTATTAGTCTGTGAATACTAGTGTGCAGCTGCGCGATACACTGGATCACCTTAATTACCAAGGCTAAAATTAGACCATCATTTAGTGTGAGCTCTCTTTTCCCATAATCAGTTGTGCAATTTATCATTCCCCGCACAATCACAATTTAATGCCATGCTTGGAATGGGACAAAAACTTTAATATGCCGAGTCTTATTCCATCGTCCAAGTATTTTAAATACGCAGTTAGTTCGTCTTTATCTCATCCTTTTTCTTCTGACCCTAGCAGTCAGGCCCTCCTCATAACCATGGCGAATGACAAACCCAACGAGTTCCCAAATAAATTATATCCTATGTGGTTAGACCCCCCACCGCCTATGGAGCCGAACCCATTATAATTTCTTTAGGATGAGTATGAAGTGGTCCAGAGAATCTTGGCTAAGGAGGAGAAGAAAAAGGAGAAGAGAGAGAAGAAGAAGGGAAAAATCGAACCACCGACATCTCCCCCACCATCTTCTGCAAACCCTCCACCACCTCCTCCCCCTTGATCCCTGTTCTTCCCCCCCCCCTCATGCACCAGGTTGAGGGTATCCCTCGGCCAGGGGGGAAGAACTATTTTATCTGTTCTTAGGCTTTTATTTTTTTTCTTTTTCTAAATCTTTTGGTAATATTTTTATATTATTATAAATTTTTCTTTTTGTTCTATACTGTTCAGTTTCCCATCTTTGCTTACTTCTATTTGGCTGCTTGTATGTATTTTTGTTTATCTTCTTGTGTGTTTATTTGTTCTGTATTGAATCTACTACACTTTCTTACCTTTGAACCAGTGAGAACACTGCTCCTCATGGTTTGGGGGTGTGGCAGGGTAGGTCTGCCAATAGAATAGTTAACTTTAGTGCAATAATGGTGGTGTAACTGGGATGAATAAAGTAAACTTCCACCTAACTTGATACAATGAGGAAATTTGTAAAAAAATTTAAATATTTTTTACAGACTTTTCAAAACTAAAAATGTTAAAATCTTGACACCACCATGAAGCTAACATCAAAATTTTTTTCAGTTAGTACTCAGTAAACCTAAGAGGAGAGAAACAGGTGAAAATACACCCCATGGGTTAATTCGAGGACCATACCTAGTGAGATTTGGGCCCATCATTTTCTTTTGAAGAGTGCTTTTGGCATTGTTTATGCTCTAAGGACTGATTGAGTCAAGACTTTGTCACTAGAGTTGGGCACCTCAAACTCAAAACTTATTGACAGCACTCATGACACTAAGGAAATGATCCAAGGGCTTCATTTGGACAGTTTGAGCCTGAAAATCCAACCTTTTAAAATCTTCCCTTTTGCATACACTGGTCGACCCTTAAAAAAATCCTACTTTTCTTTGACAAACACCAGAGCACTTGCACCTTAACCTCATGACCTGATTCAACCTCACCCTCACTCTGAGAATTCAGAAGGTAAAGGGGAAGGAGTTAAAGATAGTGAGAATGGTCCAACATTCTACAGAAGGTGAAGAAAAGCAACTTATGAACATGAGTGTATCAATGGTATTTGTGTTGCAGTTCATCATAAAGAATCATAGAATGATTGAATAAAATTAAAAAGAGAAAAAGAAAGAGAAGTCTAGAGAAAAACATCATCTGAAAATTGAAAAGAAGATGAGAAGCTGAGCACTTTGATTCTGGAATAAATCAAGAAAGATAAAGTTTTGCTGAAATGAAGGTTGTGAAGTCATGAATCACTCCTTACCTTACTGATTTCTTAACTTTGATTCCCTTTTTACCCCTTGATTCTTTATATCCCTCACCCATAAGCCACATTATAACCCATTTAAAAAGACCTTGTAGATCCAAAGTGAAATGAGCTGTCATGTGGAGATGAGGAGTTGTCCAATCTATGGTGAAAAGCTATGAGGATGTCAGAAATTAGAAGCTTTGCCTATGCTCATGCTTGCAGACCCATTTGGGGTCTGTAACTGCTCTTGAGCTATTTTGAATGTGAATACCCTCAGATTGTCAATATTGAGAGATAACGTTGGTGAGAATTGGGTCTGAATTTTAACCTCATTGGGGTTGTATCCAACCTGATTTTTGAATTTAAGGCAAGCTGGGTACTGATTTTTACACATTGAATTTCTAATGTAAAATGAATGGTGGTGATGCAAACACATATCAATTTTGAGTTTTAAATGGCTTGCATTACTACTGCAGTTTCCTCTAAATGTTAAAGAATAGGTGTGGAATGAAGCTTTATACATGGAAATCTGTGTTGTCAGTAACTGCACTGTACTTAACTGTTCTAATGGTGAAGTTTGTGGGTATCTTCACTGAAAACCCTCAGGAGACTTCACTCCTCCACTAGGGATCACCTAGGGATTTAAAAGGCTTGGTACATATGCTAAATGTACCCGCGATCCCTACGAAAGTGGCATTTAATTAGTTAAAGTTTTACTAAGGGACTAGCAAAAATTAGGTTTGGGGCGGTGTTAAGACCTAAAAAGTACCACTTTTCACCCCTTAACTTAATCTTTGTGAGACCCTTAATCATTTAATAAATGTGTTTAAAGTCTATCCTGTAGGTAATAAGCAGCAGCTGCAGATAAGGCCCTAACCATGCCAAGAAGCCTACTGTGGCCTCAGAAGTTCCTCAGAAGAAAGGAGGTTGGACTAAGACAGAGAATTGGCTGCAGCCTAGGCATAGCAAAGCAGCAACAAGCTAAAAAATGAGCCTCGCACAAATGTCGCAAGGTTCAAATTGAATCAGAGAGAATGCTTCGCGTAGCTGTCGCGGGCTTCTGAAGGCAACACGCCAACTGCTCGCATCGTTCTCATGCGATTTGATCATAGAAAGGATTGAAAAGAAGACTTCGCGCGGTTCTCGCGAGGTTCAGTCATAAGCGCTCGCAAAGCACTCGCGCAATCTCGCACAACTCAAGAAAGGAGTCGTTAATCTTTGCGCGATTCACTGAGGAGAGAGCTCCAGGCATTCTTGCGCGCAGCTGTCGTGCAGTGGCCATGGGATAGAGACCTTCAAGGAACTGCTCGAGCGATGCAGAAACCCATGCATCTTGCTTCTTCGTGAGGATCCTCGCGAGATTCACCAAGGAACGAACTGCGCGCGCAATTCCCGTGCCATTCAAATGGAAAGAGCAATCCCGCAAAGACCAGAGCATCCTCGTGATGACCAAAGTACCAATCCCACGACTACAAGAACATCAAGTCAAACCAATCTCATGATGCCAATTCTATCACGCGACAAGACCTGAAAATCCTTTCTACCCAACGAGGCTCGGGATCTTAATTTCTCCCCACTTTTGTAGGAGCAATCTAGGAACTTCCTACAACTAGGGCACACACTCCAATGCTCCAATCTCTGTGCACACACCCCGAGGCATCCAACAAACATAAATGGGCCATGATAGCACTGATAAATTAGGGTTTAACCCTAATTCTCACAAAGCTGACTGGTATATAAGCCTAAGCCTAGTTTAGATTTAGGGACTGAACATCTATACTCCTTGAACCAACTGTAGAATTGCAGTAGGCAAAGGTTAGGGTTTAGATAGTTTTATTTTTTTTTCCCTTTTTCTTCTCTCCATAGTCCAACACTTACTGGCTATGCCTTTGTATGTCTATTTGGAATAGATTTGATGGAGTATTATAATAGGATTTTATGCATGTATGGGATTGGTGTTTTATGAGCTGTTCTGTACAAGGCTGCTACCTTGAGATTCTCCATTGCTAAGTTGTATTATAAGCAATGGAGGATTATTTTTAAGATTTTATTTAGATCCAAGTGACTTGTGTGTCCAGGTTAGGCACATTGCAGGCCTATGCCCCATCACTGGATCCACTAAATCTGAATCCCCATGGGAGCTTGAGCTGGTAGCCTTGTGAACATGGTGGTGGTAGCAATCTTCTTGTTCTGTCTCAGACCTTTGTTAGGAGGATAGCCTGTGGATAGTTTGTGACCATTTAAGTGGACAGATTATAGCCCTAGGGTGAGGCCAATCCACAGATCTAAGACAGATTCTTCTTCTATGCACTTGTGCTTATAGCCTTGTGAGAGACTGTGCAGAGACAGACTCCCCTGTATTTGTATAGACCCACCATCAGATGGAAAATTTGATCTAGCTCTAGAGATTGTAGGCTTGTGACTTGATTACTGCTGTCTTTCTAAAGCAGTGAACTGCTAGGCTTAAAAGCTAGTACTCAAACTCTTGCTGGTTCTGTGTGTCCAGGCCAGTGCACATTGCAGGCCTAGCCCCACACACAGAACTTTAGAGGTTGAGGTTCTTATGGATTCTTGAGCTAGTAGCCTAAATTGAGCAGTGCCTATAATGATAAACTTGTTTTGACCCATCTCTGGTCTGTGGTTCCCCTATTGGATAGTCTATGACCATTCAAGTGGACAGGTTATAGCCATAAGGGATTGGATCATGGCATAGGGGTGAGTTGGATCCTTTCTCCTCTTTGGTGACAATGTAGCCATTGGAAAGGATTTCTATAGCAGCAGATCTGAGTCTGAGTTATAAGACCTATCAGATCTGTACCTAATAGCTTACTTCTCACCCTTTTATATTTATTTCCTCACACTCCATCATCTTTCTTAACCATTTCTGTAGTTTAGGCATTAAGTTACCTAGGATTTAGACTATAGTGACCTTAAATCCCCTTCCATTTAGGATTGCCAGATCAGTAGCAAGATCTGGAGGGCCTACTAAAGATAGCTCCCTTGGAGCTTTAGATCAACTTTCCCTATGGGATAAACTCGTACTTATTAAAACTTGCTACAACAGGCCCTGTATCTTATAGGTCTGTGTATTTTTGGGCTTACTGCTCTGTAATCCACCTTTGATTTTCACTAACCCCATTCTTATCACCATTCCCAATAAAGTTAGCAGCAAGTACCTAAAATATCCTAACAGTCAGGCAGTCTCTCATCATGTGTCCTTTATGATGCAAACAAAGTAGGTGCCTAGTGCCAAACGACAGGTCCTCGCTGTATGGTCCGCTCTTCCACAATGCTGGCAGGGTCCTGCCACGGGTTTGGGTTTCTTTACAGGGGTTACTACCTCAACTTTTTATTTCTTCTCGCTAGGTTTTTCTCCCTTCCTAGCTTGAGGGTTAGGTCGGGGTTTTCCAATTTGAATCTTTCGGTTGTTCTAATTTCTCAACTCACGGCTTGCGAGGAACTCAACATTTTCGACCTCTATCGGAAGGGCCTTTTCAAGTATTGCTACATAGGTTTCCAACTGATACGGAGACACAAAGTGATGGATGCTAGGCTCCAATCGCTTTCGAACCATCTCACCTTCCATTCCTCATCTTGGACCAATCGGGCTGCATAACGAACAAGAGAATTAAAGTGGATTTCGTACTGCCTGACGTCCAAAGCTCCTTGCTCTAGCTCCAGGAATTAAGCTTCTTTCATTTTTCGTTGTGCCTTGGTGAAGTAAGCTTCAAGAAAAAACCTCATGAATTGAATCGCGGCCACAAGATAGGGAGTTCGTCTGACAGAATTCCCTCCACCGTCATCGCCCACCAATTTCTAGCTTCTCCTTCAAAGAGAAAGGTTGGCAGTTTGACCCATTCAAATTCAGGACATCGTAGAACCATCAAAAATCTTTCAACTCTCTTTAGCCAACTGTCAGCTGCTATCGGTTCACAAGTACCCATAAATGCTGGAGGGTTCATCTGCTGAAATTGTTCCACCATCGATCGTCCTTGGTCTTAATTTGAGGCCATCGAAGCCATAATTCACTGCATGTGCCGACACAAACCGGCCTAAGGTTCAGGAGCATCCTCATCGCGATTACTCTCCTGAGTTGATGGTTCAGGAGAAGGTGGTTGTCAGATTCTTCTAGTGCTTACCATCGTAAGGGATAAGTAGAACACATAAGAGTCTTATCTAAACTAGGAATAGTATTTACGATAAGTGTCTTCATTTTTCTTCTTATGTAAGTTATACACAACAATCAATCACAATACTATTAAGTATATTTATTTAGTTCAAGTTGTAGTGCTTCACCAAACCTTCCAAAGAAATGACCATCAGCCAGGTCCAACCATAATAAGTTCCAGTCAAAGGTATTAGTCACTCTAGGGTCAAGAACTTCGAAGAACTAACAAAATGTCCTTACTGTGCTATGTGAAATTTTCCAAAATTCTTTTGACAATATTTAAACTCAATTTAATTGGTCGAAACTTTCAAAAACTTAAATCTTCGAAAAACAGTTTCTGAAATCAATTAAGAAGTTTTATAATCTTTATGCTTTGATACCAACTCTACACATGTGTCACGCCCCTCGCACCCGACCTCGCGGTTCGTTGGCAATTCTGATGTGAGCTAGCGCGACGAGCACGTGTCCTCTTCTTTTCATATCTATGCTCATATTCTTATCTATCGAGTTCAACTCCTTACTTCCTATCTCTTTTCGGGGAAATTATAGCCTTTCTTTTTTATAATTGTAGACACTCAAATTTGGCCCAAGGCCTGATCGAAACACATTTCGAGAGAGGCACATTTTTGAGCTTTTCATGGCATGCATGGAGCCCTTAGGAATCACCCCAAACCCTTAGGAATCACCCTAGATCAATTAGAAACCTATCCCGAACCTTTAGAAACCAGTCCCGACCCGTAGAACACATTTCAAACCCTAAACCTAACCTTCTTGGGTAACGGATACATAATGGTGCACCAAGAATATCTGAGGTCTTCTAATAATATTAAATCATATATCATTGGAAAGGGGACTTCTCCAGCTTTCCAACGAGCTAAGAATTGTCTCAATCGGAGTTGTATATCAAAAGTTACGACGATTCAAACATTGGGCAGAATTTCGAGTTTTTTGTCCGTGAATTTGCCTGGCACAACTAATAGTTGCGCCAGGCCTTTTTCCTCCAGAAATGGCCTGGCGAAACTAATAGTTGTTCCAGATATAAATGGGTCCCCCCACCCCTCATGAAGCCAACTTTCAGGCTAGTGTTCATTACTATTTTACTGTACATTTGTCTGGCGCAACTATTAGTTGCGCCAGACATATGAACAATAACTATTGGATTTTGCCCCGAAAATTGTGATTGAGGTTTGACGTTTTGACCACTTTGACCCTTGGGGTATGTTTTAATAACCTTGTTGCACCCTTTTAATGCCTATTTGTAACCCTTAAGTGATTTGAAACACTAATCAATCATCCACCATTAAAACCATTCCCCCACGTCTCCAAGCTCTCAAAATCCTAGGAAACCTTAGATTAGAGATTACCTATTTGCTAACCCTAATTAGCATCTAAGTAGCCTCCTAACCTACCATTTTCCTATAAATAGAGCCCCTCTCCCCTTGGTTTAAGGGTTGAGAATTTTGCTTAAGAGAGAAAGTGCTCCAAGTGAGAAGTTCTTCCTCCCTTTGGTGCACTATTTTTACCTAAAATCTAGAACTCAAAAACCCCTTCCCAAGCTTGCTCTTACACCCAAAATCCTTAGCCTAGGTGTGTGTGATCCCCTAGCCTCTCTTTTCCATCTCCTAGCTAGTAGGTCTGAGTGGTTAGAACCCCTTTTTTTCACCATTCAAGCCTCTAAAAGCTCATCAAAAGCAAGCCAAGCAAGGCTCCTCTACGGTGCTACAAGGGCCCGAGGGCTCCAGCTCTCACCTTTCTTCTCCAATTTCTTTCTTGCTCCCTTCATCCTCCCATTTGTGCCGTTACGCCGCCGACTTTTTGGTAGGAACAGAGGGGCACAAATAGGATTCTAAGCCCTTTTGGGTAAGAGGAAGCTATTTTCTTTTCTTTTACTTTATTTTCTTTTTGGCTATTAGTAGAGACCGCGTTAAGCGGGCTGATTGGGTGCCTAACACCTTCCCGATCGATAACCAAAGCCCCTATCCAAGAGCCTTTAGTGTGGACTGGATTCAGAGTCATATTTTTAGCACTTCGGTGCTCATAAAATGAACTAGGTATCCCAGGACACCGAATGCTCCGGGTGGCGACTCTATATTTTTTGTTAGAGAGCGCATCGTCGCGACGGGATCGTCTTTGCGCGACCATGGATCCTCTCGAACCCATCGTGGTGATGTGCTCGCTTTTAATGAAAATGTAAAGTCGCCACCTGGAGCTTTTGGTGACCCGGGAAACCTTCAAATCAATATTTTCAGCACCGAAGTGCTAAATATGACTCTGATTTACCGGTCTTTGCCAAAGGCTCTAGGGTAGGGGCTTCGGTTATCGATCGGGAAGGGTTTCGGCACCTGATCAACCCGCACGTGGCGGGCTCTATTTATGGCCAAAAATAAAAATAAAAGGGTAGAGTTTCCCCCTGCCTGAAGGCAATACGGTCCTATCAAGCTTTGAGCCAAACTGAAATTTCGGCGGCGTAACGGCTTGAATCCTTGGACGGAGGAGACACCAAGAAGGTAGAGGAAGAGAGGGGTGAGCCGGAGCTCACGGGCCCTTGTTGTATCGCGGAAGACCGTCGCTTTAGCGTGCTTTCTATGGCTCAAATGGTATTGAAATGGACTCTAATGCAGAGATTTGATAGATAGGGAGTATAGAGTGAAGCTAGGGAATAGATTTTGGCTAAAAGAGGGTGATCTCATGGTTGAAATGGAGTGGAATAGGTGATCTAAGCTTGCCGGAATTCTGGAAAATAAATGGCATTTTCTCTCACTAGGACTTTCTCTCTCTTAAGCTCTCTAATCAACCAAAATTTTCAACCCTTTGGGAAAAGGGGGGCCTCTCTATTTATAGAGAAGGGATGGGTTAGGGGCTTACTTAAGAGCTAATGGGTTTAGCAATTAGGGAATCCCCCATCTAAGGTTTTCTAGGTTTTCAAGGTCCTAGGGTTTTGGGGAAACTGATTTCAATGGAAGATGATGGGGTGAGACCAAAGGTGACTTAAGGGTTGCCAATAAGCGCAAAGGGGGTGCAACCAATCTTAAGACACCCATCTTAAGTAAGGGGATGGTCAAAGGGTCAAACTAGATGCTGGAAATTCGAGCAACTGATGACAGTTACTGTAGCTAAGCTGGGCGTATATATTATATACGCCCAATTTAGGAACAGTAAATTTCACCAAAAACAGGAGAGCCTTGGGAAGATGAAGCCCGTGGTGGGTCCCACCTATGCTGGGCGTATATATTATATACGCCCAGCCAAATTTCCCCCAAAAAAAGGCAAGCGTATATAATATATACGCGTGACTAATCTGGGGCGAAATTTGCTGGGCGTATGTAATATACACGCCCGAGTAAAAGTTTTATGATTTTATGTGAAACTTCAATTGGCCATAACTTTTGAACCGTAGCTCCAAATTGGGTGATCTTTGGCTTTTTGGAAAGCTAGAGAAGTCCTCTTTCCAATGGTAAATGGCGTATCCTTGGTAATGGTCTATGTGAAATTCTATAGCTCTCCTCCCATCAACTGCTCAGAAAGGTTCAAGTTAGGTATGGGAAGGGAATCTAGGGTTTAGGGGTGATCTCTAAGGGTTGGGGAATGGTTCTAAAGGGTTCAGGGTGATTCCTAAAGGTCTGGGTGGATTCCTACGGGTTCAGGGGTGCCATCGGAAGCACAGGGGTACATCTCTCCCGAAGTACAGATTGATCGGGCCTTGGGTCGAATTTGGGTGTCTACAGATGCCCCTCTTTGGTATTCGATCACTAATGATCGGATGCCAAAGACAAGAGACATCCGAAGAGGTCCAAGGAACGTTTGATGGGTTCGCCTGGTTCAACTCAATTCTCAAACATTCATGGTGATGGTGAGTGTACGTAAGCCCTCTCATTTCAGGATATCGTCCGTACCTCAAAGCTAACAGTCCCCAAGTGCATTGCGACATTACTGGGCATAACTGCGATGATCACAAAAAGTGTAAGCCCGCTAGCCGGGATATCGTCCACTTCCTGAGGGAAATTATAGATTTGTGATGTTGAGTATTAATCTAAACCAGACAGCTCAATGAAACGGGATGATCGATCTATGCTTCAGACTTGATACGAAGCACGCAAAGCGAAGGCCTAAACAATGTGTCCAATCCTATGGGGTATTGATAGCTCCATTGGATTGGGCACGGGTGCCCTTACCTAGGTAAGGCTCGAAGTCTTTGGGCGAACCCATCAACCTCAAGGTTATTTTAGCACGCTTTACCCGACTGAAGCGAATATTGATGTCGCAACACTTCTTCGGAATGCATGCCCATTTTTTGAGTAAAATTTTTTATTTCCTTTTTCTGAATTTTTTTTGTTCTGAGGCCTCTAAGCAAAGCTCAAGGACCTCTGACAAATTTATTTTTGCACAATTCTTTAAGTGGATCAAATGTCAGTTGATACACTTTAAGAGTGCGTGTGCTCTGCCGGGGATAGGTACGCCTCGGGGATGTGTACGTACCAGTGGTGAGGTGCTCTTGATTCACATGAACCGGAGTGCCTTAACTTAAGACAAAGCTAAAGATCGGGCTAGGACCGATTATCCCTTGAAAGAGGTGGCTAATTCTAACCTCTATCCCTAATGAAATCACATCTTACTAACTATGCACAGACAGACACCCATCAGGGGTGATAAGCAGCAAAATAGGCGCAAACGGAAGCCTCGACCCTAAGGTACAATTTACGAGGACAAACGGCCATCCTGCGGATACCCAGACGCAAGTGGGTACATTCAACAGGGACACCGTGCCTATACAGGTTTTAAGCCTGTGTAAAAAGAAATAAAAGGGAATGAGCCCTTCGGTTTGTATGTTTGCACATAGTTTGGTTGGTTGTAGTTTTATTTTTGACTGGTCAGTTTCAACTGACAATAGGCTTTTCGAATGGTCTGAAGTCGGGGGCACTCTTGGTCAGCATAGATCCGAAGGGGGATGACCAGAGCGAATGCTTGGAAGGTGGGGTCAACCTACTCAGGATTTTTACTAAGCGGCAACAGGTTGTTATTCCTTCTCCTCTTATTTTGTTCTTTTTTTTTCTCCTCTCTCTTTTTTTTTTCTTTTTTTTTCATGTCAGATTGAGACTCTGGTCATGCTCAAACTGCCTTTATTTTTGCACGTATCCTTAGGCGAATCAACTTGCCATGTTGATATACCATAGGGACATGTGCATTCTAGTGATGGGTTCTTGGTTTGCCTGCCGGATCAGGCCTCGACCTCTGCTGGGGGAGATCTGGGGCTAAGTGTATGCTCCCAGGAGTGACCGGTGATGAATGAAATTCATTTGCCTGCCGGATCAGGTATGGGGTGTCCCGGTGTAAGACGGGGTTCGAGAACTTTCGGGTAGACCCTGATCATTCCGAATTGATTTAACACGGCTCTCGGAGTGGGGCAAATAGGAATTGCGATGCTCTTTTGAGAACCAGTATTTGTGTATACATATATTTTTTTTCTTTCTTATTTTTTCTTTTTCTTATTATTTTTTCTCTCTTTTTTTTTTATTTTGTGGGTGCATTAGGTGGGCGCCTACGGATCTAGACCCGTTTATTATAGCACAGTCCCTTTGGGCCTATCGAAGGAAACTCGAAGGGTCATTTGGGGATGCGTGCACCCTTGACCTGTTCCTGCACATATCATAGATCATATACACGAAGGGGAGGAATGCCCCCTAACAGAGATCTCTTTTTGGGTTATTTTCCTTTTTTTTGTTGTTATATATACACAGATATATATATATATTTTTTGGTTTTTTAACTGTAAAGAAAGCAGCAAAATAGAAAGTGTGTCATGTCGTTATCTTTTTGGGACGTGACACTCTGCACGTAATACTGTAAGAAATGAAATAAAATCTATACATACATATATTTTTCATTTTTTTTTTTTTGACTTTTTCCTTCGCACGTTTCGCAATGTAAGGCTTTTTATGGAGATTTTCTCCTCCACAATGTGGGGCTTTTTATGGGAAAGGGAAATCTATTCTCTTTTTTGAAATTTTTCCCCTCCACAGTGTGAGGTTTTTTATGGGAAAGGGAAATCTATTATCTTTTTAAAAAAATTTCTCCTCCACAGTGTGGGGTTTTTTATGGGAAAGGGAAATCTATTATCTTTTTTTAAAATTTTTCTCCTTCACAGTGTGGGGCTTTTTATGGGAAAGGGAAATCTATTATCTTTTTTTGAAATTTTCTCTTCCACAGTGTGGGGCTTTTTATGGGAAAGGGAAATCTATTATCTTTTTTTTGTTTTATATATATATATTTTTTTCTTTTGGATCTTTTGTGATGCCAGTATTTACAAGGCCAAACCAGTGGGTCCTTTTTTGAGCATGGTCGAACCCTGTTCATGAGATACAGGTTTTTCCTTTAAACGTGGGAAGGTCAGCTTCCCAGGGCTTGGTCTAGTCTTCTGTCTTTCCCTTTGGTCATGCGTCAGATGCTGCAGTAGAGATGACACACTTCATCGGGATCTGATCCAATTTTCACATGAGTGGCCCCTCAAAAAAGGGGGAAAAGGGGTTCAAACTGAAATGGGCGGGCTAGAACAGGTCTTCTCCTAATCTCTCTTTTCTTGACATTTTTGCTCATAGCGCCCAAGACGGGTTTTCGCCATGCCCGTCATCCCTGTTTTTACCCGTAGTGCCCTTTCGGGTTTTCACTACGTCCATGGGTTCGCTTTCTTACCCCAGGTGCCCTTTCTGGTTTTCACCTGGTCCGCGTGAGTTCGCTGTTTTTACCCGTGGCGCCCTTTGGGGTTTTCACCACGTCCGTCTTGCTTTGAACCAAAATTATTATTATTTATTTTTTCTTTCTTTTTTTTTTTAGAACCAGAAGGCCACGACATGGACATCGATTCCGTCATAGCCGGCTGAATGAAGTTCTGTGTGGTTTGTTAACTCAGCTCTTCTGATGCAGTAGATGTTATGACTGCTTGTGAACCTTAAAGAGGGCTTTCCTCCAGGTTGTAATGTGGCCGGGGTTCAAACGGGTTGGGTTTTTCTGGGGATTTAGATCTAAGTTTTGAGTAAATTATAGATTCAGGGACTCCTCTTTCTTTCCAAAGGCTTTTTATACCCCAATCATTTCTTT
Organism: Chloranthus sessilifolius; assembly: GCA_021018995.1. Taxonomy (NCBI): domain Eukaryota; kingdom Viridiplantae; phylum Streptophyta; class Magnoliopsida; order Chloranthales; family Chloranthaceae; genus Chloranthus; species Chloranthus sessilifolius. Next base: position 51,666,865 of record CM037596.1, read on the forward strand.
TTTCTTGGCCCCCCTCTCTTTTTTTTGGGGGGGGTTTGCTTTCTTCTTCTTCTTTCTCTTTTTTCCTTCTTTTCCCTTTTTCTTTTTGGTTTGGATTTTCCCTCTTTTTTCTTTTCTCTTTTTCTAGAATTTCGGGAGGGGTATATGAAAGAAATGGTGATTGGCCTGACGTGTGTAGCAAAAAGGGTGAAGGTTTTCAGGGAATATTTCTTTTGGGCTACTTGTCCTTGAAATGATGGCCTCTTTTATGGGGTCCTTGAGCAGTCACGCATCTACTTTTATCAAAACTTACCTTGTCCCAAGACCTATGAGTAGAACTTGCGGAGGTATCTAGTGTTGATGGGCTTAGGAAAGTGGTCTCCGTCCATGGTGGCAAGGCGAACGGGGTATCCGGGCAAAACCTCTCGGATGACGTAGGGTCCTTCCCAATTCGGCCTAAACTTCCCTCTCGGATCGGGGTAGAGAGACGGGAAAATTTTCTTCAAGATCTGATGTCTCCTACCTTGAGATCTCGGCATGACGCCGTTATTGTTCCTCGATAGATTTGGGTGTGGCACAAGGACAGGAGTCTTTTCTCGTCGATCAAGTCTAGCTGCTCAAAATGGACTCTTTCCTTCTTAGCTTTGGGTAGATGGGATTCTAAAAGGATACAGAGCGATGGTATTTTCACCTCAACGGGTAGCACGACCTCGGTTCCATACACAAGGGAGAATGGTGTTGCCCCTGTGGCAGTGTGGATAGACGTTCTATAGGCCTAAAGTGCGAAGGGTAACTGCTCACTCCAATCTCTGTAAGTAACTACCATCTTCTCCATAATGCGGATCAGAGTTTTGTTGGCTGCCTCTACAGCTCCATTCGTTTGTGGCCTGTATGGGGATGATCGATGATGCTTGATCTATAACTGCTCACACAAGGCCCGGATGTGCCTATTAGCGAAATAGTGCCACTATCAGCGATGATATCTTTGGGTACGCCGAATCTGTAAATGATGTTATTCTTGATGAATGTCTCGACATGACTGGCCTTAATGCTCGTATAGGAGGCAGCCTCTACCCATTTTGTGAAGTATTCCACAGCGACAAGGATGAACTGATGCCCGTTGGAGGCTTTAGGATTGATTTTGCCGATGACGTCGAGACCCCAAGTGGAAAACGGGCAAGGAGTGGCCATGCTATGTAAGTCAATGGCCGGAGCGTGTATTAGAATGGAGTGCTCTTTGCATTTGTAGCACTTCTGTACGTGCTTGCAACAATCGGTCTCCAAAGTGGTCTAAAAGTATCCTTGCCTTAGAATTTTCTTCGCAAGCATGTGTCCACTGACATGTGCCCCACAGACTCCTTCATGGATCTCCTTCATGATCTCACCCGCTTCATTCTGGGTTAGGCATCGGAGCAGAATATTGTTGTGAGACCGTCTATACAGGAGATCACCGCAGACAACATCGTTCGTTGCCAATCGCTGGATGGTGCGTTTCTCTACCTTTGATGTTCCTTCCGGGACAGTTTCGGTCTCGAGGAAATTCTTGATGTCTGAGAACCAAGGTGGCTCATTATCTAACTCTGTAGGTCCTTCGATTAGGTGATAGATATCTGGCTCGCTCCTCTGCTCTATCATGATCGGCTTCATCACAACTCCGTATGGAATCTCAACTATAGAGGCTAGGGTAGCCAGGGCGTCAGCAAACCGATTCCTTGCTCGTGGTACATAGGAGAAGGTGACCTCCTCAAAGCAAGTTATTAGATCCTCAAGATGTTCATGGTATGGGATCAGTTTCTCATCCTTGGTCTTCCAATCTCCGTTGGTCTGGCATATAATTAACTGTGAATCTCCAAAGACCCTAAGGTGAGTTAGATTCAGGTCAAGAGCTGCCTGTAAACCAGATGTACAGGCCTCATACCCGGCCATATTATTGGTGCATGGGAAATTCAATTTGATTGAGATGGGTACATGAGACCCTCTTGGCGAGATAAGAATGGTGCCAACTCCTTGGCCCTCAACGTGCGATGCTCCATCGAAGTGCATTACCCAGGGCTCCTCCGTTTCCTCTGTATCCTCGTCAGTCATGAACAGAATGTCCTCATTGGGGAATTCGGTCTTTAGAGGCTCATAGTCTGGCAGAGGGTTCTCAGCAAGATGATCAGCGAGTGTCTGCCCCTTGATCGACTTCTGGGTGACCTGAGGAATGTTAAATTTGGATAAGAGTAGTTACCATCGTGCAGTTCGGCCAGTGAGTGCAGGTTTCTCGAATAGGTACTTTAACAGATCCATCTGTGCTAGAAGTAGGACGGCTTGGGATAACAGGTAGTGCCAAAGTCTTTAAGTAGCCCAAACGAGTGCCAAGCATGCTTTCTCCAGATGAGAATAGTGTGTCTCATAATCAGTGAATTTCTTGCTTAGATAATAGATGGCCTGCTCTCTTCTTCCTGTCTCATCATGCTGCCCTAACACACAGCCCATGGAAAACTCTGTCGTGGACAGGTACATTATCAGGGGTCTATCAGGTACGGGTGGTACCAATACCGAAGGTTTCAAGAGGTAACCTTTAATCTTGTCGAATGAAGCCTGGCAATCATCATTCCATTCAATCGGTGAGTCCTTTCTCAGTAATTTGAAGATTGGTGTGCATATCGGAGTTAACTGTGCGATGAATCGGCTGATGTACTGTATTCTGCCCAAGAAGCATCTGACTTCCTTCTCTATAGACGGTGGCAGCATTTCAGTGATGGCCTTGATCTTGGTCGGATCGACCTCGATCCCTCTCTTGTAGATAATAAAGCCCAACAACTTTCCTGACATAGCGCCGAAGGAGCACTTGTAGGGGTTTAATTGTAACCTGTACTTTCTCAACCTCTCGAATAGCTTCTGAAGGTTTATCAAGTGGTCCTCCCTTTCTGGTGATTTGGCAATAATGTCGTCGAAGTACACTTTGATCTCTCGGTGCATCATGTCATGGAACAGGGCCGTCATTGCTCTTTGATTGGTTGCCCCAGCATTCTTCAGCCCGAATGGCATTACTTGATAGCAAAAGGTTCCCCAGGGGGTAATGAACGCTGTCTTCTCGCGGTCAACCTCTGCCATTTTGATCTGATTGTATCTTGAGAATCCATCCATAAATTAAAGCATCCTGTGCTTAGCTGTGTTATCAACTAAGATGTCGATGTGTGGCAGTGGGAAATTATCCTTCGAGTTTGCTCTATTCAAATTGTGAAAATCGATACACATGCGAACCTTTCCATCCTTCTTCGACACAGGTACGATATTGGCTAGCCATTACGGGTACTGGGATACCATAAGGAAACCTGCGTCATACTTCTTAATGACCTCGTCCTTCACCTTCAACATCCATTCGGGTCGGAGGCGTCTCAGCTTCTGTTTAACCGGCTTAACATCGGGGTAGAGTGGCAACTCATGCTTAACCAGATCGGTATCCAAACCAGGCATGTCTTCATACGACCATGTGAAGACGTCTTGGTATGACTGAAGGAAGTCTATCATACCTTTCCTCTCCGCGGGGAACAACGATGTTTCGATTTTGGTGATTCTGGGGGCCTCTGTGGTGCCCAAATTGACATCCTCCGTCTCTTCGATGATCGGGGGGGCCATGCTTGAAATCGGCAAATTGTTTGAGGAGCTCATTGGGGAGCTCATCGGTTTGACCTTCCTCGTCCAGACTCGTGGCTCCTACATCTTCCTGTATTTCGACAGGAAAGGGGTAGGCTTCACGTGGGACGGGTATCACGGCATCGATTTTAATTTTATTGGGAATTTTAAAGGACAATATTTTTAGAATTGGTATTTTTTCTATATTTATGGTCTTTTGCATTTTTTCGAAGGTCAGCTCCTGGCGAGGTGAATCCCTATATATACAAGGTAGAGTGGTCTAGAGGCTAACCTCACATTTTACAGGTTATTTTTTTTTAGAGAGTCGGTGCCGTTTTCACGGTGTTTGGCGGCTCTCAAGAGTTGGGGTAAGGATGCCCAGTTACTCACCTGCGAGGCTTGGCCTTTACCTCTTTGATTGGGAGCGGCATCGGTAGGCTCTTGCAGTTCATCTCTAAACATATTTACAGAGGGATCCTCGGGGACCCTGTCCTCTATGGTTAGGATGGGCCCACAGTGGCTGGCACTTGAGCGATGGGTGGACCGGGGAACTTCTTTCTCGAATAAGGAAAGGGCGGCTAAGTCCATTTCAAAGTCTGGGGGGATGATGTAGGGATTGGTGGGGTGGACGGAAGCAGGCTTATGTGGGGTGACCCTTGTCTCCCCATTCAGATCAATTTTTACTACCCCGACGCTCACAAAGGTTTCACGGATGTGGGGGCGAGCGTGAGGTTCCTCTTCCAAGATGATTCCTCTGGCCTTGGCGACTACTGCGGCTCTCATCTTTTTCTTGGCCTCTCTGACTTCTTCTTCTCTGGGCCTGCAGCCTAAGCTGAATTTAGTTTGTTGCCCCTTGGCCTTGACGGGGTCTCTTCTTCCTTGGAGGCGTGGGCCCAGTCCTTTCCCTTTTTGATGGCCCCATCTGTGGAGCATGAACACAGTTGCGTCCATTCCTCCCCCAATTTTATGTGGGGTCTTTTCAGTTGGTCCGAGGGTGACGGCTGAGAAGTCATACTCGAATCGGTGAAGATCGATGTCCTCTACTGTGTGCGGTATGTTCAGCACTTTCGAATTCTCAATGTGCAGAGTGCTTCTTTCCCTGTCTTCTCTGCTCTCTCCCAAGATGGTGACAATTTTTCCTTCCGAGGTGAATCGGAGCTTTTGGTGCAGAGTAGATGGTATTGCTCTGAGCTTATGTATCCATGGCCGGCCCAATAGCAGATTGAACATAGACTTGATTTCCATCACCTGAAAGGGGGTGGTGAAGGTTTGTGGCCCGAGGATCAGGTCGAGGTCTACTTCTCCTATGATTTCTCTTCTGGTGTTGTCGAATCCTCGGGCACTTGATATGGCTGGCTGAAAGGTGTCGGGGTTCGCCCCAATTTTGATTGTCGTTCTCAGAGGACATACATTCAATGCCGACCCGTTGTCTATTAGGACCAACGGCACCACCAAGTTTCCTACCTCCACTATTATATTCAAGGGCTTAGAGTGGTCATTCCCCTCGATTGGTAGGTCCGCATCAGTGAATGAGATGGCATTTGGGGCCAACACTTGCCCTATTATTTCTCCTACTTCATCTGGAGTTACGTGAGTGGAGACATGTGCGTCCTTGAGTGCTCCCATTAGGGCTTGGAAGTGGAACGGAGACGTGATTAACAAATCCCACACAGTAATATGCGCGGGTGTTCTCTTGAGCTGCGTCTCTAGTATGTGCTCTCTGGCCATTTTTTCAAAGGGATTCCCTGTGGCCTATTCTTTCTTCTTCTCTTCTCCTCTAACGGCCCCTGATGCTTTCGGCTTTGTAGAAATCCGGCCTGATCAGGTAACAAATTCAATAGCCTCCTCCTGGTTGCACCCGACATTCATGTCTGTCTGTTCATAGCTTAACGGCACTTGATGTGGGTCATAGGCTGGTTTTGGGATAAGGAAAGGAGTGCATGGCAATTCTGGGGAAGATTGGGTTGGACACGCCAATTTCTCGGGTCCCACCCGGTTGACTCCAATGGGGGACAGAATGGTAGTGGCGGGGTTGAACTTGTGGGTGCAGGGGGGGCTTGTACAAGTATTGCATGGGCTTGGTAAGACTAGTGGTGATTGGGAGCAGGTGATAAGGGGATTGGGTGAGGGGTTGCTTGCTTGGGTGGCGGTGGAGTTTGGTTGGGGTCAAAATAACGAAGGGATGGCGGGAGTGTGACTGGGATGGAGGAATGGGGAGTCATCTGAGGAGCGGGGTGATAGGGATATGAAGGGTTTGTATATGGGGTGGCATGGTGGGATGATGACGGATTTGTGGACGACGTATGGTAAATTAGGGGTGATGGGGTGGTGCATGGAGCGGGATGATTGGGACATGGCGGGGTAGTGGGTGGAATAGGGGGATATAAAGGGTTTGTGGCATGGTGGGATGATGATGGGTTTGTGAATGAAATGGGATAGATTGGGGACGATGGAGTTGTGCATGGAGCAGGGTAATTTGGGGGTGATGGAGGGATGTATGGGGTAAATTGGGTGGTGGGGTTTGAAGGTGTGTATGGAATGGGGTAACTTGGGGATGACGGAGTAGTGTATTGGGTGGAGAGATTTGAGGGTGTGTATGGGGTAGGATAATACGGGGATGGCAGAGTTGTGTATGGTGTGGGGTGATTTGGGTGTGACGGAGGGGTGTATGGGGTAAATTGAGCGTGAGGTGGATATGCGTATGATTGCGGTGGAGCTGTGCCCATTTGGATTTGGTAGGCGGGAGCAGGGGTGGAAAAATACTGCCCTAAATCTAAGGGCTCCTCTTGGTATGCCGGTGTGGGAAACTAATCGGCTAGATACAATGGCTCGATCGCCCCAACAAATAGTTCATCTTTGTTCGACCTGGGGAGTGAAAACTCCTCCTGATTACTGATATAATCTGAAGGGCCAAACTCTTCTTCTTCCACCTCTATCCAGTGAATGTTAGGCTTGGGGCCTCCTGGGTGCGGTGGTAGAGGGGCTTGATGGATATTCTAGTTCTGCCCTTGAGGAAGTGGCGAGGGAATGATTTTTCCTGCCTCTATTAGATCTTGGACTACATGTTTTAGTGGAAAGCACCAGTCCGTAGGGTGACCCGGTCCCTGGTGGAAATTGCAATGCAGATTCAGATCATAGTTCCTCTGTATGGGATGGGGTGGCAAGCGAGGTTGGAGTAAATTGACCAGGCCTTTCTGTAGCAATACCGGCAATAGGACACTCAAGGATTGCCCCAATGGTGTGAATACCCGTTCAAATCGTGCTTTCATCTGCTCCTGGGTAAACAGGGCTCTTGGTCCGTTGCTTGGCCTTGGTACTTGCTCGTAACGGGCCGGGGGTGTTTGTGTAACTTGGAGCAGTATCGGAGGGGCATTTGTATTGGCCTGGGGGTAAACAATGTTCCGTACCTCTGTCCCTAGACTTCTTTCAATTCTTGGTTCGGTCGCTTTTCGAACCCTGGTGGCCCCGTTGGCCACATTCCTTCCTAACCTGCCCTCTCTAATGGCGTCTTCGCAACGATTGGCATTTTAGACCAGATCAGCAAAACTAGACTACTGCTGATATACTAAAAATTCTGTGATGACTGGGAGGGCTCCCTTGGTTATCAATTCAATCTACTCATCATCGGGAATCCGATGAGTTACCTGAGTGGTTAATGACCTCCACCTCCCCAAGTAAGCACTGAATCTTTCATCATGTCTTTGCTTTAATCGGGCCAAATCTGACTTCCTTGGTTCTATGTCCATGTTATAGACATATTGTTCTTGAAATAAGCGTGCCAGATCTTTCCAATTTTTTATCATGGACGGTTCCAGGGATGTGAACCATCTCAGTGTCGGGCCCGTTAAACTCTTCTGGAACACTTTGATGAGGAGTCGTTCATTTCTGCCATACTGGCACATATCCCCACAGTAAGATTTTAAGTGGGCGATGGGGTTGCCAGTGCCATTATACTTATCAAATGATGGCATCTTGAATTTCTGTGGCAGGGGGACATCAGAGAACAGACATAAGTTTGAAAAGTCTGTTGAATGTAGTTCTATTCCTCCCATCTTCATCAGTTGCTTCTGTATTCTGTCTATTTGTTCTTTCAACTGTTCTGGTTCTTTTGAGGCTGTAGCGGGGACTGCTTCCCCCTGATTTTGTTCGACCCTAGGTGTGATGATGGTGGGCCCTGGAGGGTTGAAGCTGGCAACTCCTCCACTGTTGCGGATTTCATCCTCCTCATACTGTTGGTCATGGTATTGGTGAGGGGCGAGTTCTACCATTTGAACTTGGGGGGTGAGGGGTTGGATGACCTGGTGGGGCCATATGGTTTGTAGGGGATGAGAAGGGATAAATGGGTGAGCGGTTTGTGGGTAAGTGATGTGCTGAGTTGGGTGCACATTCTGGGGGTGATGGGGGTTAGATTGAGGTGGCGGGATGTTGTGGGTTTGAGGAATGGGATGGATTGTATTTCCCGTTGGAGGTGGGATGGGGGCGTAAGGGGTATAGGTGAATGAAGGGTACTGGTGGGGGGGTATGGGGTTAATGAATGGGCCTTGATGGGCGTGGGTGGATGGGCCTTGGGTTTGAGGGATTTGGGTTTGATGGTTTTGGAAGGCTTGGATTGAGGGGCCTTGGGCTTGGGGGTGGGGGTTAGTATTACTCTGGGTCAATGGGCCTTGTTGGGTTTGGGCAAATGGGTCATGAGGGGGTTGGACTTGGATCTGAGCCTGATGGGCTTGGGTTCATGGGCCTTGGGCGTGGGCTTGATAGGTTTGGGTCCAAAGGTCCTAGGGGGCTTAGACTTGGGCCTGGGTCTGATGGGTTTGGGCTTGGGCGCATGGGTTTTGAGGGTTTCGAGTCTGGATCTGAGCCTAATGGGCTTGGGTCCATGGGCCTTGAGGATTCTGGACCTGGGTCTGGGTCTGATGGGCTTGGGCCCATGGGTTTTGAGGGTTCTGAGCATGGACCTGATGGGCTTAGGCTTGGGCCTGGGCTTGATGGGCTTGGGCCTGATGGGCTTGGACTTGGGCTTGGGTCTGATGGGCTTGGGCTTGGGCCCATGAATTTGTGTGGGTTTGGGTCTGGAATTGAGGTGGGGGATTTTGGGAGGTATGGACGATGGGTGGTTGGGCATGGTTAGGAGGGAATGGGGTATGGAGGTTTAGGAGATTTGGATGCGGGGATTGAGTTGTAGGATTTCGAGAAGCAGCCCACAGGGCGTACATCGTTCTCATGTCCTCCATTGAGGGCATGGACTCAGGTGCGAGATTGGGGGGTGATGGCTCACTTAAGGATGGAGGGGGTTGGGAGTAATTGGGCATGACCCGGGTAAATGGGGGGATATGTTGGGATGTGGATGGGCCATGTGGTGGGAATGGTATGTGAGATGAGGTGGATGGGATGTAGGATGTTGGGGGCATGGATGATGAGAGGGATGGAACGTAGGAGGTAGGCGGGGGATGGGACTCCCTATGGGGTCTTTGGAAATATGGGGATGCGGTAAGGGTGTTTGGATGGGAGATGGGGATGTAAGGGTCGGTTGGGAAATGAGGGGTTTTAGTAGGGGATGAAAAATAGGTATGTTGGGAGAATGTGAAGGGGATGGGGTGGAGGTGAACACGGGTGCCCCAAATGGACCCGTGATATCGAACCTGGTTTGGGTGAAGGTGTCAGAGATCGGGTCTTCTCCGATATGAGAATGGGATGGGGATGACGATGGGGATGTATCGGCTCTTGACATGATCCGCTGACGAGTGTTGTATCGATGTTGCGGATAAGGGCCGAATACCTTCCTTCTACGGGACGAGTTTGAGGTTGCCGTAGTGACGGTCACACCAAAATATACTTTTTTTATTTTTGTTTTCTTTTCTTTTTTTGTGATGATTTTTTTTTTTTTTGAAGAGAGATTTTTTTTTTTGGGTTTTTTTGTTTCTTTTGAAGATGATTTTTTTTTAATTTTTTTTTAGATGGAGATTAACTCCCCTTTGCTTAGATGAATAATGACCTAGTGCCCAGGGTCAACTCCCGTCTCGGGCGATATATGTACCTTTAGTAGGTCCCACGGCGGGATCCGACACACTTCGGAAGAGGCGAAAGGGAACCCTTTCGTTCTATTGAAGGAGCAGGAATCCACGCAAATGACTCGATCCCCCAGAGCAAATCAATGAGAAGTTGCCTTCTTTTGATTGGGCGGGGGCATGTTGGGTGTTAGAGGATGTGGGAGGCTACTGCGGGCACTAATACCGCTAGTCGGGGACTTGGGGTGATGGATTGGGCCTCAGGTCGGCTTGCTGTGGCCCAGTATATACTGGGCGTATATATTATGCACGCCCGACCAAAACAATACAGATTTTGGCTGGGCATATATATTATATACGCCTAGCTTAAATTCAGGGATTTTGGTCGGGCGTATATATTATATACGACTGGCTATTTTCTAGGGATTTTGGCTGGGCGTATATAATATATACGCCTGGCAAAAACACTTCTGTCAGCTTAGTTTGACAGTGAACAGCAGGCCCGAATTAGGGTCTTTGAACTGGTTTCTTGGGAGAAATGCTCCCGGGGACTGTTGAGTATGTTATCGGGCCCCTCATTTTAGTTTCCTAGGGATACACGGCTATATTTTGGGTTTTCTACGCTCTCACCAATGCGGGTTTTACGACTTGATCAGAATTGGCAACCCAACCGATATACCTCCGGCACAAGCACCTTCTCAGGTACTGGAAGGGGTGGTTCTTTTCAGGATCATCACCACTAGGGTTGTCGCCTTACTGGGAACCGGGTAAATTGTATCTGTGCCTAAACCCCCCAAAAACTACCCAAAAATGCAAAAATAAATTTAATTATGTCCCCACACTGTTGGTTCACTTTTAATTACAGATTTTTAAAGGGGAGTGAAATTAAGTCCAAAAATTGGGTCGGGGATGACAAGCCCGTGCCGCCTCAACGGGCCGGCGTTCAATGGTGAGATATGATGACTGAAATGAAAAGCGCACGTAGGCCCGCCAAATGGCTAAGGCTTGTAAATGACTAAAATTTAAATGACGTAAAAGTATATGCGAGCGGGTTTGTCAAACGGCTAAGGTGGCTTAAATGACAAGAATCGGAAAAACAGGAATTTAAAGGTGCACGTAGGCCCGCCAATCGGCTAAGGCACTTAAAGGACTAAATCGTAGAGGTGAGTACGTTAGTAAAAATAACAAAAATATAGAAAAAATAGTAGAAAATAAGAAAAAAATAGCAATCGTTAGTAAAAAAAAAGAAGGGCCAACAAGAGGAGAAGCGCAAGGGTGATATCCCCAGCAGAGTCGCCATTTGTGTGACCATGGATCCTCTCGAACCCGTCGTGGGGATGCGCTCGCTTTTAATGAAAATATAGAGTCGCCACCCAGAGCTTTTGGTGACCCGGGAATCCTTCAAATCAATATTTTGAGCACCGAAGTGCTAAATATGACTCTGATTTACCGGTCTTTGCCAAAGGCTCTAGGGTAGGGGCTTCGGTTATCGATCGGGAAGGGTTTAGGCACCTGATCAACCCGCACGTGGCGGACTCTATCTATGGCCAAAAATAAAAATAAAAGGGCAGAGTTTCCCCTTGCCCGAAGGCAATACGGTCCTATCAAGCTTTGAGCCAAACTGAAATTTCGGCGGCGTAACGGCTTGAATCCTTGGACAGAGGAGACACCAAGAAGGTAGAGGAAGAGAGGGGTGTGCCGGAGCTCACGGGCCCTTGTTGTATCGCGGAAGATCGTCGCTTTAGCGTGCTTCCGATGGCTTAAATGGTATTGAAATGGACTCTAATGCAGAGATTTGATAGATAGGGAGTATAGAGTGAAGCTACGGAATAGATTTTGGCTAAAAGAAGGTGATCTCAAGGTTGAAATGGAGTGGAATAGGTGATCTAACCTTACTAGAATTCTGGAAAATAAATGGCATTTTCTCTCACTAGGACTTTTTCTCTCTTAAGCTCTCTAATCAACCAAATTTTTCAACCCTTTGGGAAGATGGGGGCCTCTCTATTTATAGAGAAGGGATGGGTTAGGGACTTACTTAAGAGCTAATGGGTTTAGCAATTAGGTAATCCCCCATCTAAGGTTTTCTATGTTTTCAAGGTGCTAGGGTTTTGGGGAAACAGATTTCAATGGCAGATGATGGGGTGAGACCAAAGGTGACTTAAGGGTTGCCAATAAGCTCAAAGGGGGTGCAACCAATCTTAAGACACCCACCTTAACTAAGGGGATGATCAAAGGGTCAAACTAGATATTGGAAATTCGAGCAACTGATGACAGTTACTGTAGCTAAGCTGGGCATGTATATTATATACGCCCAGTTTAGGAACAGTAAATTTCACCAAAAACAGGGGAGCCTTGGGAAGATAAAGCCCGTGGTGGGTCCCACCTATGCTGGGCTTATATATTATATACGCCCGGCCAAATTTCCTCCAAAAAAAGGCAGGCGTATATAATATATACGCCTGACTAATCTGGGGCCAAATTGGCTGGGCGTATGTAATATACACGCCCGAGTAAAAGTTTTATGATTTTATGTGAAACTTTAATTAGCCATAACTTTTGAACCGTAGCTCCAAATTGGGTGATCTTTGGCTTGTTGGAAAGTTGGAGAAGTCCGCTTTCCAGTGGTATATGGCTAATCCTTGATAATGGTCTGTGTGAAATTTTGTAGCTCCCTTCCCATCAACTGCTCGGAAAGGTTCAAGTTAGGTATGGGAAGGGAATCTAGGGTTTAGGGGTGATCTCTAAGGGTTGGGGAATGGTTCTAAAGGGTTCAGGGTGATTCCTAAAGGACTGGGTGGATTTCTACAGGTTCAAGGGTGCCATCGGAAGCACAGGGATACATATCTCCCGAAGTACAGATTGATCGGGCCTTGGGCCAAATTTGGGTGTCTACAGTCTCGATTCCCACAATTGCACAGATGGCGACTCTACTGAGGGCTAGCTAGTAGAGCTTCCTCTTAAACTAGGCCCTTTTTTTATTTTTCTAACATTTTATTGTTGTTTTTTATTTTATTTTTGCTATTTTTTTCACTCACCCCTCCGATTAATTCACTTTACTTACCCCTACTTTTATGTCATTTACGAGCCTTAGTCAATTGGCGGGCCTACTTGCGCATTTGTCCTTTATTTTCCTTACTTTTCCATCATTTTAGTGCCTTAGCCGATTGGCGAGCCTACTTGCGCATTTATCTTTTATTTTCATTTCTTTTCCATCATTTTAGTGCCTTAGCCGATTGGCGGGCCTACTTGAGCTTTGTCTTTCAATACCTTTAAATTTTCGTTAATTAAAGTGCCTTAGCCGATTGGCGGGCCTACTTGTGCACTCATATTCCATTAGTGGACGCCGCCCCACAGTGGCGGCACGGGATGATCACCCCCGGTCTTTGAACTAAAGAAAACTTTCAAACAAGAAAAAAAACTTTGAAAAAATTAAAATTGAACCAAGTTAGGGAGTTTAATTAATTTATTTTTACGGGGCAGATTTTAAAAAAGGGTTGGGATTAGGCAAACATACTAACACCTGGGTCTTAGTATGGCGGCAACCCCTAGTGGTGATGATTTAGAAAAGTCCCAGCCCACCTAGTATCGGAGAAGGCGCTCGTGCCGGAGGTATATCGGGTGGGTTCCCATTCCGAAGCTTAAAACCCTTGGGGAGCGCGCTAGCGAGTTAAACCGGACTCCAACCCTTTAGGTGCGGTGAGGAGAGAATCGATCACCAAAAAATAGCTCAATTCCAGGAAGCCTAGCTTCCACAAAAAGAAAAACCAAAAAAAGAGACTCATTTCGGGTGTTGGTGGTTGCTGTAATCAGTTCTGGAGCATCAGTTTTTGCCTGGCACAAGTATTAGTTGCGCCAGTGCAAAAAATTGGAATTTATAATTGGCGCAACTAATAGTTGCACCAGCTTTAAAATCCACACTTTTACCTTGGCGCAACTAATAGTTACGCCAGTCTAAAAATGGTGCCCTACAACCTAGGCGCATTTATTAGTTGCACCACGTCTGTTTAACAGAACCCTAGCCCGAATCTGTGGCCTTCTTCACCTCCCGAGTCCCCCGATCAATGTGCTTAGTACCTTGCTTAGGCCCCGTCAACTCTGACACCCAATACGCCCCCGGCGGTCAAAAGAGGGCAACTTCTTTTTGGCTCATTCTGGGGGATCGAGTTGTCGACCTCGATTTCTGTGCCTTCAATAGATCGAAGATTTTCCTTCAATTCTTTCGAAGTGCATCAGAATCGTCACCGCAGGTCTTAAATTAAGGTACGAGAGCCACCCAAAAAGGGAATTCCAAGGCCTCAAACCCTTTATTTTTCAAAACATTTTCAAAAAATTCAAAAAATATATATAATAAAAAAAAAATAATATATATAGTTTGTGGTGCCAGCACAACCGCATCATCTTACCCTCCGTTGTCCCGTAGGGGAAGAAGGAGGATGATTTTTGGGCCTTATCTAAGGCACCCTTACCCGACCCACTCCCGAAGAATGTCTTGGGTAGTGGACCCAGCTTACGACGATCCCGAATCATCCCCGCCACATTCTCCAGCCCACTCCCATTTGGGAGAAGTTTTTTCCACCATAGCCCTCACCCAACCCCTTTACCGTTACCGGCCCGTTTGGGGCCCCCATTTTCCCAACCGATACCTGTTGTTTCTTCTTAGTGTGCTTGATTTATGTGTGTTTTGAAAACAGGTTTGCAATTGCTAAATTATACTGAATCTAGAATATTAAAAGAAATAAAGAAATATCGGCACAGGTAGAAGTGAATTAGTCTGCAAGATCAGGGCCAATTGTAGCAAGTTTTAAATGTAAGTAAGTGAAAGATCGTCCACAGAGAATTTGTCTAAAATGCAAGATAAACCTCCAGATCTGAGCTACCAAATCTGGCCTCTTATCCTATCTAGAAAGCACATAAGATGGGAGGTTGAATTTTTCACATTAACTAAATGATAAAAGTAAAAATTAAACTAAGTGATCCAGATCCGAGTTGGGGAAACGTTTGAGGTAAACTTATATAAAAAATGGAGAAGTAATATCTAACTTTAATTTGGTCCTTGAAAACTAATGAGAATGACTGCAGCTCAACTGAGAGATGATCCAATCTTCATTTGGCTACAAGCGCAGATGTAAGAGAAATAAATCTAATTTAAGGATTAGGTTTAAGCTTATGGCTATGGTCTGTCCACTTTAATGGCCACAAACCATCCAATAGTCTTTAATCCAAAGCCTTAGTTTAGAACAAGAAGCATCACTACAAATGCCGTGAGAGATTAGGTTACCAACACTAATTCTCACAGGATTAATGAATCAAGGGAAATTGCCTGAAAAACAGTAAATCTAAAGGAGTCTAATGCAATAAGGAGATCAGAGGGAACCCTTAACATGAGTCCAATTAAGAATATACGGTTTACAACAACCTTTTCAAATCCACCATTACAATTACAGAGCACAGCTTAAACAGCTCTCAGATTTGTAGTCTTGAATACAACTCTCTTTTGAATTACAGAAATGTCTCACAGCTCCCAATTGCAAGTCAAAGTGAAGCTATTACAGGGATTTCAGACAAACTATCTGGTTTGGAAATGGGGGAATAGAAATGAAACTCAAAATCTGGATACCTAAATTGGGCAAATGGTTCGTCTATTTATAGTTTTCCCCAAGTCCAGCTCAGATGTTCATCAACCAATCAGAGGTGCTCAGATCTGTATTGACCAATGGTGGTCGAGCACAAGGATCCAGATCTGTTCTGGCCAATCAGAATCCCTCGATCTGGTTCAGCCAATCAGGTGAAAAAGGCATCAATTCTGTTATGCATTTTGAAAATCTGTTAGAATTTCTAGAAGTTCCCGCCAAGTTATTTCATCTCTGGGTGCTCACGTGGGGTGGAATATGCCTTCGCTTCATGCTTAGAATCCTCTGGAATGTCCCTAGGTTTTTAAATGCATTGGGACACATGAAACAGATTACTGAATTGCCCTTGCAAAAGCTGAGAACCTCCAGAATACCTTTTCGCAAAGTTTAGGGGGCTTTTCGCAAGGTGTTGTAACTCCTGAAGCTCTTTTCGCAAGGTTCTAGTTTTGTTCGAATTGAGTTTTCTTCTTTTCGAAAAGGTAAATCATCTCTTCGAAGAGTTCAGATGCTCTTCGAAAGCTAAGCCTGGAGTTTTTGTTCTTTTTGTAGAGTTTCAGGTTCTTTGCGAACAGTTCAGGTTCTTTGCGAAAAGTACTCTATAGTGCATTTTTCTGTTCGAATTGCTCCATACTTCTTTTCTGGGTTGAGACCAAGTCTTTGCCTCTTCAATTCGAACCTTTCAACAGCTAGTGAGGTTGTTTCTTCTCTTTCTTCCTTTGGATTGACATGGAATGTCATCTTTTTGGCACTTTTGAGTTACTTTCAAGGTTAAGCCTGCCTTTATTGTTAGCTGTAAAACAAACACTTAAAACACTTATTTAGTTCTCTCAAGGGTCTATTAAGGCCCAGATTAAGGGGTGAAAAATGGTATTTTCCAGTTCTCAGCAATACCCCCCAAAATATCCAAAGTCCTACCCCCCATTCTAAATTTTTTGCCCAAACCATGCCCATGCCAATTCCGACCCATTTCCCATCCACACAAAACCCAAACCCATTTTCCCATTCCGCATCCATGCTCCCAATTCTCATCATCCTCCTACAGACCCGATCCACCCACATTCACATACACCACTTCCGCCCTATCCGCCCCCCCGCAAAATCCCCCATCCATCCGGGTCATGCCCATTTTTTTCAGGGCCAAGCCTAACTTTCCTCATCCCTCCTCATCATGCCCCCCATCATCCCAAAACATACCCAATATATCCCCTCATCCACCCTATACCCCCCACCTATAATAGTCATGCCCGATTATACTAGGGTCGTGCCCAATATTCTGGCCACCTCCATCCCATCTATACCCCATCATCCCTTAAATCCCCCATCTCCATCCAACCCTCCCTCCACAACCATGATGGCGGAGATGTTCCAAGCCTATTTCATATGGAAGGCTTCTCAAAACACCCCCCCTCCTCCTTCACACCCCATGCCCCTAAACCCGTCTCACACCCTAGCCAATCTCCATGCCTCACTCCCCCATGACCCCCATCAACCCCCCATAATCCACACCACATAAACCCCCATTACTCACTTACCCCAAGGCCCATTGGCCCAAATCCCCTTTTCTCACATATCCCAAGGGCCCATGGCCCAATACCCACCACCCAAACCTACCCAGTGCCCATGGCCCAGACCCATCAAGACCCATTGGGCTAGACCCACCAAGGGTCCATGACCCAGACCCATCAAGGCCCATTGGCCCAGACCCATCAAGGCCCATTAGGCCAGACCCACCAAGGGCCCATGGCCTAGACCCACCAAAGGCCCATTGGGCCAGACTCATCAAGGGTTCATGGCCCAGACCCACCAAGGCCCATTGGGCCAAACCCCTCAAGGGCCCTTAGCCCATACCTACGCAGGCCCACTGGCCCATACCTACCAAGGGCCCGTGACCTAAACCTACCAAGGGTCCATGGACCAAACCTATCAATGGCCTGTGGCCCAAAATGGTCGAGGGTTCATGGCCCAAACTCAAACCCCACACTCATACCTTCCACAATACCCCAACATTTAACCCAACCTTCACAGTGGGGACAAACCCATGCCATACCTCAAACCCAATTCTCCCATGGCCTCACACCCCAAGGCCCTATCAGGCCCCACCTCAAAACCAAATTCCCATCACCCAACAAATCTTTCCTCACCCCCAATGGGCTCACCCAACCCCCACTCATGTCATTCCCATCCAACTCATGCAACAACAACAGGAGAATCCCGCCCTTGCTGCACACTATGCCGACCAGCAGTATGAAGAGGACGAGATTTGAAATAGCGGGGCCTATGCTGGGGCATTGACCAGCCTCAACCCTCCTCCCATAATTTTCCACCCCCTGGTGGCCCAAAGTGAAGTCTAAATGATGACCGAGAAAGCGACCCTTGTATCAAAAGAGTCGAAATAGCTAAAAGAATAGTTAGACAAAATACAAAAGTAGCTGATGAAAATGGGTGGTGCTGAAATCCACGCCACGGACTTCACAGACTTATGTCTATTCGCTGAGGTCCCCCTCCCCCCCAAATTTAAAATGTTAGCCTTCGACAAATATAATGGCACTGACAATCCTATTTCGCACCTAAAGTCCTACTATGGGGACATGTGCCAATACGGGGAGGACGAAAGACTGCTAATAAAAGTCTTTCAAAAGTGTCTAACCGGGCCGGCTTTAAGATGGTTCACATCTTTAGAACCGTCTATGATGAAAATGTGGAGGGACTTGACGCATCTCTTTCAAGAACAGTATGTCTACAATATAGACATCGAGCTGCTTAAGTCTGACGTGGCCCGTTTAAAGCAGAACCAAAATGAGACCTTTAGCGACTACTTGGGGCAATGGAGAGCATTGGCAGGTCAGGTCAGGAAGAAAATACCTGATGATGAATAGATAGAGATGATTTCAAAGAAGACTCTGCCAGTGATTTCAGACTTTTTGGTATATCAGCAGCAGACCAGCTTTACAGATCTGGTGAGAAATGCTAACTGATGCGAGGGCGCCATCAGGGAGGGGCGTCTGAATAAGAATATGCTGAGTAGACCCAGTGGGGTTAGAAGATTTTCAGAGCAAAGGAATGAGAAGAGAACAGGGGGCGATGTCCCACCAACACCCGTTAGGCCTGAGCATAGTCAATACCGGACCCAATAACAATGCAACCCCGTTTTAATTCCAAGCTGCCCCACCAACACCCGTTAGGCCTGAGGAGATGCAAAGAATGGGGAATGGGCAAGGAATGCAAATGACCCCAGAACAGAGGAGAGCCCGCTACGACCGAGTCTCCACACCTTTGGGGCAATCATTGAGTGTACTTTTGCCCCTGTTAGTAGAAAAGGGATTAGTGGCTATCCGCCAATCACAACCTCCTCCTCACCCGATCCCAAGGAACTATGACCCAAATACCCACTAGAATTTTCATCAGGGTCCGGGTCACCCTACTGATCGCTGCTTCCCATTGAAGCACGCCATCCAGGATTTGATCAATGCCGAGAAAATCATTCCCCCTGCACCCTCTCAGCATGCTAATATTCACCAAGTGCCACTACCGCCACATCCCACCAGAGGAGCAGGTCCCAGACCCACCGTCGGAATGATAGAAGATGAGGAGGAGTTTGAATTTGATTCATCCGATTAATTCTAGTTCTAAATTCTAGTTCTTATTTTTAGTTCTAGTCCTAAATTCTAGTTCTCTTTCTAGCTTCTAGTTCTAGTCCTAAATTCTAGTTCTAGTTCTTAATTTTGGTTCTAATTCATAAGTTCAGTTCTAGTTCCCTTAATTTTGGCTCTGATCTTTAGTTCTAAACACTCAAAATTCCTAATTTTCAATCTTTTAATCCTCAATTTTTAGTCAAAATTTAGTCCTTCAATATTTATAAAATAATTTTTAGCCACCCAATTTGTCCAAGAGAGCTTACGGAGGATACTCGAGAACGGGGCCGATCCTCCTTAGCATAACAGGCCACAACTCCGTTTTTTTATTTAGACTCCTAGGAAAATTAGGCGACCCTTTTTAAAATTAGATTCCTAGTAGAATTAGTGTTGGTACGCCCTTTTTCTGGGTCCCTTTCGATCCCCGGAAAGAGTGGCCCAATTTGGTCTATGTGGACTCTGACGAAAGGCGATAAATGGTAAATTAAAATATAAAAATAAAAGGGGTAAATCCTAAAAGGAAAATACTTGGTTCATTGCGATCGCCAGCTGCAGATATTTATCGACGCTGCAACACGCCACTGATCATACCTTTCGGGGTGTGGGTTCGACTTCTTTACTGAATCGTCAGCCTGGCGACGTCAGTAGCACTGGGTCACGTGAATGTTTAGTTAGTTCAGTTTCCTAATCCCACTCTAGGTCAAATTGCTTTATTTTTCCTAATCCTACTGAGAGTCTAACCTTCTAACTATTCTAGGAGTCTAATTAAGCTAGTCTCCTGATCCTACTAGGAGTTCTAATTTATCTAATCTTACTAAGTCTGACTAACCTAAATGTCCTAATCTTATTAGAAGTCTAATTAGTATTAATCTCCTAATTATGCTCAGACTCTAATTAGCCTAAATATCCTAATTTTATTAAAAGTCTAACTAAGTATCCTAATTCTGTTAGAAATCTAATTATTTCTAGTATCTTAATTCTACTAAAAATCTAATTATTTTAAGTATTCTAATTCTATTAGAAGTCTAATTAATTCAAGTATCCTAATCTTATTAGGACTCTAATTATTTCAAGTATCCTGATCCTATTAGAACTCTTATTAACTTAGGTATCCTAGTTCTATTAAAAATCTAATTACTTTAAATATCCTATTTTTACTAAATGTCTAATTGATTTAGATATCCTGATTCTATTAGATGTCTAATTGACATAAATATCCTAAGTCTATTTGAAGTCTAATCAATTTAAGTATCCTATTTCAATTTAAAGTCCAATTATTCTAAGTATTCTAATCCTATTAAAAGTCTAATTATTTTAAGTTTCCTACTTCTACTAGGAATCTAAAAAAGGGGGTTTAGCCTGCTATGCTAAGGAGGATTGGCCCTATTCCCGCATACCCTCCGTAAGCTCCCTTAGGCAAGTTGGTTAGCTAAGGGTCATTTTAAAAATAATATAGATTGAAAAACTGATTTTTAACAGAAGAGTTAAGATTGAGATTTAAATGAGAAAATTATGAATTAGAAGATATTAAGACTAGAATTTGGAAATAGAGGCTACGATCTAAAATAATTTGAAACTAAGACCTGGTTCTAGATTTTAAGAACCATAAACAAAAATTTAAAGACTAAAATTAAGAATCAATTCTAGGAACTAAACCCTAGAAACAAAGATCAAGAGAACAAAGAGTTTGAATTTAAAAATAAGAGTTGAAATCGAAGATCTACAAAAATTAAGATATTAAGAATCAGAATCAGAAACTAGAATTTAGAATTGTGACAAAAAACTAGAAAAAAAAATTAAGGACTAGAAACTAATAAGCTAAGAACCAGAGATTAAAAACTAGGATTAGAAACTAGAATTAAAACCTAAAATCTAAGACTAAAAATTAAAGGACTAAAATTAAAAATCTAAGATCTACGAAATTAAGAACTAAAAGTTAGAACATAAGAACTAGAACCTAGAACTAGAAAAGTAATTAAGAACTAGAACTAAGAAATTACCTGAAGCTAGGCACTGAAGAGGAAGTTTCGAAATCCCTAGCTCGGAAGGAAGAAACTCTAAAACTCGATTAGTTGATGTTGTTTTGGTGTGGGGTAGGGGATCTATTTATAGGTATTCGGGTGCTTAAGCGCCCCGTGGGAGGTGCGCAATTTATCGGTCAAACCTGATTACTCGCCCTGTCTAGTGCACTTAACCGGATTATGCGCCCTATCCCAGGCACTTAATAGCCTTGAGTTGGTGACCGACTTAGTGAGTGACTGGCCGACTGGCTCAGTCGGGTGCTCAAGTTCTAATCAAATTAGAACTAATTGTGCGCTCTCCATAGCACACATGTGTTATTCACTGAAAAGTACCACTTTTTACCTCGTAACCTAGCCCTTGTTAGACCTTAAAGCTGACTAATAACTGTTGTTTAATTGTGTTTTATAGTTAGTAACAAATTGTACAGCTTAATACAAAGTCCATGTCTTTGGTGCTAAGAAGAGAGAGAATTAAAGTAAAAGATTACAGCTGAGTCAGAGATTAATAGAACACCATGGTGGTACACACCATGGTGACTATTTTGCATGTCATGATGGACCAAGAAAGTCCAGCAGATGAACCAAGCATAGATGAGAGTGGAGGAAGTTGTAACAGAAACATGTGCATAGCACCAGAGGAACAAATGATTTATCTCGCACAATTGAGGTGCTACCTCAGGCCGCTAAGTGAAGGAATTATTACAAAGAAGCCTCTCGCATAGCTGTCGCACACTTTAGCTGCAATCAACACATAAAAGAGCTCGCGAAGTTATTGCTCACTAAGCCTCTAGGAATACAGCTCGTGGAGCTCTCATGAGGATCAAGCTTCAAAGCAGCCATGCGCATTACCTAACGAGACCAAATTGCGCGAACAACAGCCACAACCTCACAAACTTTTCACATGGCTCTGGAAGAGAGAGACGCCCATAAGTTCTCTCGCGTAGCTCTCACGCGATTGGAAGCTCAACCCTTTTGCTGAGTGAGATGTAAAGTTAATCAACGTGAGTGCCTCGTGATAGGAATTTCTAAAGCTCTACTGCATGAGCAAGTTAAGCACTATAAGTTCTTTTGCATGAATGCATTCCAAGCCACATCAGCTGCGCGATCATCCAAAGTCCTTCTATGTGAGACAGTGGCATTCAAAGCCATAATCTACCTCGCGAGGACCCTATAGGCTGCGCGAAAGAACTAAAAAGCAAAAAACAATTGTACGATAGAAGTAATGTCCAGAAGCCAGCCTCGCAAAGCTCAGGCTCTCCACTTCTCAATCTTAACTCAAGGACCTTTTGGGGATTTCCCCAGGTCTAGGGCATGCATCCTGAGGCATTAATCTCGAGGCACACATCCCAAGAAATTCAAGGGTTGTAATAATGCCACATCTGCTAGAAAAATTACGGCTTATTCTTATCTTATCCAAGGCAGTAGGACTGAGTATATAAGTTGTGCTTGTAACTTAGAATTTATCAATCACTCTCCCCTTGAACCTCTGTCGGCTGAGAGCTCAAGTAGATTAGGGTTAGGGTTAGGGTTTGATCACCTCTTTTTCCATTTTTCTTCTCTCTTAACCCATCACTTGCTGGCTAAACCTTTGGTAAGCAATTAGCTGTTGTTTCATTTAGTTTTGTAATAGGTCATTTAAACATTAGATTTGGTGAAGAGCTGTTGTGCGCAAGGCTATTGCCTTGAGAAATTTCATTGTTGGTAATTTAGATCAATGGAATTTATACTTTAAATATTCATTTAATATATTATTTTCCTATTTGCTCATAGTTTTGTTGAGGCGATAGCATGCATTTAGGATTTAAGCTTATTGAAAGGCCCATGGAAGCTTGAGCTTGTAGCCCTGGGACCATGGTGGCAGCAGTAGTTTATATGTTCTATCTCATCATCTGTGGGTAAGGCAGCCTCTGTGGATAGCCTATGACCATTTGAGTTGATAGACTATAGCCCTAGGGCAGGTCTTGTTCTCAGATCTGAGAAGGATTCTTCTCCTCTACACTTGAGCTTGTAGCCTAGTGAGAGGTTGTGTAGGAACAGGCTCCCCTCTATTTTACTTGACCACTATCAGATGTTATATCTAGCTTCTCTGTAGGGATTGTAAACTTGTGGCTGGGACATTGTAGCTCTTTTATAGCAATGACTAACTGTATTTAAGTCCCTATTCAACCTGTTGCTTTTCCTATGTGCTTAAGCATTGTGTTGATGGCCTTTGACACACACATAGGATTTTATGGGTTGGAACTCCTATGAATGTCTGTCAGATCTGTAAGCAGATCTGGGGTGTTTGTAGCCTGGCAAACATACTGTCTTTAATAGTATTCATGGTCTAATTTAGTTCATTGGTTGGAGGAAATCTATTGGACAATCTGTGACCATTTAAGTGGACATATTATAGCCTTAAGATCAGTCCACTCCTTTGGAATAGGTTAGCTTTTCTGATTTAACCAATGGGATTTGACAGACTCTATTAGATAGTTTGTGACCATTTGAGTGGACAAATTATAGCTTTAAGAGCAGTCTAAATGGCATGGGTTAAGTTGGATTCTTCTACCTTGCTGGGGTTTTTGACTAAATGAACTTTAGCCTAAACTGCTTACTTCCCATCCTTTTATCTTTATTTTAACACACCATCACCACCTTCTTCATAACCCTTTCTTAGGATAGGACTGCACTTTATTTCTTTTCTTTTTAGTAGGCAATTTGGTGTAGTTGTGACACCCAACTCCCTTTCTTCAGGATTGCCAAATCTGGAGGCCTACTATTATAGCACATTTTTAGTTCTAGAACAATTTCTCTGTGGGACAAACTCTTACTTATCAAACTTGCTACAATAGCCCTGTTTCTTGCAGGTTGTGTGTACTTTAGGTTACTAATTTCATAGCCATTTTACTCCACCTTTGTATTCTGATTTTACCATTTCATCACTTAAATAAGCATCAGCATTGATAGCTGGAGATTACCAACAAGTTTTTTGCTCCGTTGTCGGGGATATTAATCTTTTTAGTAGACCTGAGTTGTATTATATTGTAGTTTAGAAAATTCTTTGTAGCTGTGCCATATATAGAATAAAAGTACTACTGATTTTTTTTAGGATTTTTACAGAATTAGACAATAGCAGAAGGGAAAAGCTAGAGCTGCTGCTAGAGTTTAGCCTGGGGACATGGATCGAGTTTCCACTTATGCTTGGGGAGCGACGGCATTGGCGCACCTCTATGAGCAGCTGTACCATAGAGGGAGAGGTGTCACCACCATTGGAGGTTTTCTCCCCTTCCTTCAGGTGACTCTTTGTTAATTATTAGCCTTTTCATTGTCTTAGTTGGCCTGGCTTTTATTTTAGTGATAGTTTTATCTTTTTCCAGTTCTGGGCATACGATCACTTCATGTTCTTACGCCCCGCAGGTCTCAGCAGAGATCACTATTATGTTCTTGAGGATGCACATGTGGCGAAGGGCGTTGGGGAACCGTCGCTGATCTTCAAATTTGTAGACTGTGCAAGGTCTTTTTGAGGACATGCATGCGGGGCAGGTATTCATTAACTACATTGTAAAAGTCTTATGTTTTTGAGTTTTGGATTTACTGATGATTGTTTCATTGTTACTGGCTGAAGGTGATTTGGAGCCCCTATGCAATCGGGGAGGATGTCGAGCAACTAGTGAACAATCTAGCCAACCCTTCTTTGACGTGGACATTTGGGTCCATTGCTTTGAGAAGGTGGAGCGTATCCACCTTTCTTGGGTAGCTTGGTAGCTGGGGCTCCCTTAGGGAGTCTCCTCGAAGATTCACCCTAGGGTGGCGAAGAGGATGATAGATCCCCCTGGCTAGAACTTCGCATCGAGGATGGTGGCTCAGATTGTAGATTTTAGAGCCGGGGGGAAAGGGTGATAGGGGCACACGATGAGGAGGATGCCCGAGAGTTTGCGAGGTGGTTTCAAGAGATTGGTAGTAGTTGGCTCTTCATGTGTCCCTTTCACAGGAGCAATTCTTTTGTTGTTGGTGGTACTGAGTCTGCCTTAGCACTGAGGGAGACGCTAACCGCACTGGAGTGATAGACGCCCTGCACCAGGAAATGGAGCAAACGGGACGTGCTCCGTAGCTTGATGAGGAGATGTTGCGCTCTCTAACAGACTCCATCTTCCAGGCCAAGAGGGCAGAGGATGAGCTGAGGGATCAGCTGGCGAAGACCCGACGATCTCTGGTGAGTTGGTTTATTTGTTTTAGTTGTTAGCGCATATCGGTCTAGTTTCTAGTTAGTTTGACATAATTGCTTCATTTGATTTCCCTCGTGCTTGCCAGACTGAGAGAGAGGGTGAGGTCACCAACCAGCGATGATGATCGAGTTGCTGCGTGGTCAGCAATAGGCTGGTCATGAGGTAGAGGCCAGCCTACCCTCAGAGTTTGACTGACTGGTGAGTGTTTATCTTAACTTGGTTTTATTAATCATTAGTATAATTTGTTTTATCACTTTTGATGCATTTGTTATGTGTCATGTTTGTGGAGGTCAAAGATACCAGGTGCTGGGGTGTCTGCTCCAACATTTGATCCTTCTTCAGTTGTGTCATCTAGTCGGCAGGATCCCATGATAGCCCAACTTCGAGCTGAGCTGGAGCACTGGGTGAGTTTCTTCAATCCTCTGAGCTATCTAGTTATGTGTTGTCCAGTAATTTACTAACATCATGTTATATGTTTTTCACCATCAGATCGGCGAGGACTTCCAGACACGGGAGGCGACAGCTGCCTCTTTACGTCCTGAGAGTTAGGTATAATGTGTATGTATTAGTTAATTTTGCTCCTACTGATTTGGTTTTATCTGACGTATTTTTTTGCTTGGCTTGATTCTTGTCCAGTTCATTCCTGGCTCTGCTCTCGAGGCTCCTCCTCAGGGTCTACTCCTATCCCTACTCAGGTATATTGTAGTTGGCAAAGTAATATTTCATTATTGATTCTTTAGTCATAATACTGCCTGATGTGTATGTATCTTTGTGTTGTAGCCATCCATGTTCCAGGCTCCTCTTGTGCCATCTGCCGATCCAATGACCGCTGTGACTATCGAGCATCTTCTCAGGGAGAGAGCGAATCTGGTATGGTTCTTGTCCTCTCTTCAACTTTTCTTTCCTTTGCAAGTATGCTCAGTTCTTTATTTTACGCCGTCATGCAAGCTTGTCAGTTCATGGAGTCATGTTTAGAGGTGGTGCGAGAGTTCATCGCTCTGGGCAGGAGCTCACCACTCTGAGAGCGAGGCGGGTTCTCAAAGATACGCATAGTTGTGAGGACCTTCTGGTTGACATGCTTATTGTGTAGGGGACTCAAACTGAGGCAATAGAGGCTACTCGTCGGTCAGTGCGGTCAGAGATGCTGGCTATGATAGATCGACTACAGTACCGACTGGCGAGGGGTGAGTGAGGAGTTCGCAAGATGGCTAGTCATCTTGCCCAATTGAAGTTGGTGGGTATTGGCTCTCGGGCTAGCCAGCCTTGTCGTACGACCCATGAGTGTGTTAGGGATTATACTCATGAGGATTCCATTATCCGAGAGTTACTTGTTGAGGGTCCTTCGCGCTCACGGTCTAGACGAACTACTTGTCAGGCGAGCAAGGGGGGTTCAGTTGCTGGACCTTCCCCTTGCAGGGAGTGCCCACCCACTCCGGGGGCTTAGTTGGAGACTTCGAAGGATCAGACTCCTGATCGGCGGGTTAATGATACCGGAGATAGCGATTGGCCATCCCAGAGGCAGCGTAGGGCGTAGGGTTCATGTACATTTTTTGCATTCCTTTTTATTTATTGTATATACAGGGGGTATGCCCCCGGTGATGCATTGCAAAAAGAAATTTAGATATATATATATATATAAATCTTTTGGGTTTAAATGTACCTGGCTTCACTTTTCCCTTCTTTATTTTTCCTTGCGTGGTTTACCTAGCAACTTTGGATGCTGTTGTCTATCATTAGGACTTGGATGCTCTTTTGGGTTGGCCCAGTAATTGTCGATGGCTACTCAATACATGCACATAAGGATAAAGTTATTAGTAATTTTATTTTCTCCCTTGCTGATTGTCAAGAGGGGAGGTGTCTCAGATCGAAGTAGGTAATAAAGGATGGATCATTGTATCATTTTCTTTTTACAAAAAGATAAATAACGCAACAAGGAAAGAAAATAACTGAAAGATAAATCCTAAAACTAAAAAAAATGCCCAAGTGTAGGAGCATGATTGAGTAGGCAGTGTGGTATCTTCAGCGGTCTTCCTAATTACTTCATTATTCTGCATCTGTTCATAAACAAGCAGGGGTCTAAAGCTAACTCTTTTGCCTACAATAAAAATGCCCCAGTGTCAAGGTGTAATGGAGCTTCTCTAATTTTTTTTGTGAGCATTTAAGCCTATGAGAAGTAGTGTACGTTTTGATGAATTAGTGTCGAGGAAATCCTTTAATATTGTTTACCGAACTGGGGGAAGTCATTTAGTCTTATCAGTCGTATACTAAGGTAGTAATCACCCTATCCCATAGTCAATACTAGAGGGTGAGCAGTAGATAATA
Source organism: Chloranthus sessilifolius (assembly GCA_021018995.1). Lineage (NCBI taxonomy): Eukaryota > Viridiplantae > Streptophyta > Magnoliopsida > Chloranthales > Chloranthaceae > Chloranthus > Chloranthus sessilifolius. The sequence continues at coordinate 51,694,283 of CM037596.1, forward strand.
AGTGGTTGCATCAGTCGTCATTCACGGGTTTTTTATTTTATAAATGGGGATATATTAGGAGGCTTTTGACTCACTACCCGAAAATAGAAATTAAGGGTGAGAGAAGGGTAAGGCTCAATGATGTGAGGGAATAGTTTATACCTGATAATTTCTAAAAGAGATAAGTAACAATCTTTTTCTCAAGGGAGTATGGGGTGCCATGATTGAGCTCTCCATCATGTTTTTGTAATATCAAAGTCTCACATTCTGTGGTTAGCAGGAGTTTGTCCTCCTCCCACCACCTTACGATGATATCTAGTAGTATTGGGACACCAGGGATGCTCTCGCGGCTTGGTTATACTTTTCTAGTAAGGTTACCCTGAATGTCCCCACAATTTACTGATACTTCCCTAGGCTCATTGACTTGTTCACTTGTCGTATTGCTCTCTCTGTTATGTATGTGTGTATATATTTGTTCCTGAAAGCAACCTACTAACGCAAGAATAGTGTGTTAATTGAGCTTAGCATCTTAATTTTTTGTGCTCTAACATCTCCTCCAATCGCAGGGGGAAAGGGGTGAGAATTGGGTGTTACTTATGCTTTTGGAAGAGATCAGGTATTTCACTAGTCCTCTTGATCAAATTGCTCGAACGAGAAGGTGGGCAGTGAGTCAAAGCTTTCGAAGATATCCTCGAAAATGAAGGCGGACGACCAATGAATGAGTCTTGATGACTGCGGGGGTGGTAGATATAGGTATCTGACTATAGGATACAATGATTACGATGCTAAGGGTAGTATTTCCTGAGGTATATGGTGTTCCAGGGGTTAGGAACCTCTTCCCCGTCTTGGTTCACCAATTTGTATGCATTCCCTTTATATGCGGCTGCTATGACATATGGCCTTCCTAGTTCGGTTTCAGTTTTCCCTTCGGATGGGCGTGTTTAGAAGGCATGATTTTCTTCAAGACTAATTCTCCAATTTCGAAGGTTCGCTTGAGGACTTTCTTACCATAGGCTTTGGCCATTATCCTCTTGTATACTTGGGCATTATTGGCTGCCTTTAGACACATCTCATCGAGTTCTAGCTTAGCGAGTAAAGCAATTCTCCTTTAGTCTAGAGATAGCTCATCATCAAGTTGTATACGTAGGGATGGTACTTGTATTTCATAGGGTAGGACTGCTTCCATCTGATACATAAGGAGATAAGGAGTTTAGCCAGTGGTCATGCGAATAGAAGTTCTATAGGTCAAGAGTGCTTCAGGTAGTTGTTCAGGTCAGTCAACTCTATTGCTCATCTCCACTGTTCATTTCAGAATCTGAATTAGAGTTTTGTTCGTGGCCTCTGCTTGTCCATTTCCTTGGGGGTAGAATGGTGACGAGTGATGCAGGTCAATGTCGAATCTTTTACATAATTTCTTCGTCTTCTCTATGATGAACTACGGTCCATTGTCGGTAACGAACATCCTGGGTACTCCAAAGAGGGTGATGATGTTTTGAATGACAAACTTCACGAGCGTAGAAGAGGTAATTCTGGCATATGGCTCAGCTTCTGCCCATATTGTTTAATATTCGGTCACAGTGAGTATGAATGTGTGCTTGTGAGTATTCCTGACCGTGTCCATGAAAGGTCCGATGATATCAAAGGCCCACATTGAGAATGGCCATGGTCAAGTTATGGGGTTCAATGCAAATGATGGTGCTTTAATGAGCGCGGTGTGTTCCTGGCATTGCCTGTAGCATTTGGCATAGAGGTGGCAATCCCTTGTCATCGTCGGCCAATAGTAGCCTTACCGTATGATGTAATCCTCAAGTCTCTATCTGCCAGCGTGGGCGCTGCAGGCACTGGATGTGCTTTCCCGATGATGTATTGGCCTTTAACTGTCATGACGCACCACAGTAGTACTCCTTTGGTGAATGCTTCTTTATATAGCATATCACCCAGGATACAAAATCTTGCACATCGATTCCTGATTATCTTTTGCTCAATCTTTATAGCGTAAGAAGGGATATGGCGATGCTTCAAGAAGTTCCATATATCAAAGTAGCATGACTACTCGTCGCTGGTCTGTGATTTCTCAAATCTGAAAGTTGCGACGCCAGTTACTTTCTTCCTGGAGTTACCTGAGGTAGGCTGCCCTTCATTCATGATGACTTCTAGTCCAGTTGGTAGTTCCGATTTCACTTGCTAGGTGACTTCGTATGCTGGCATTGTTAATCTCTCGATGAAGCAGGATTTTGTGTTTTGTCCCACTGGTATCTGAATGACTGAGGTTAGTGTAATGAGGGAATATGTGAGCTCATTCTCTAGTCTAGGGATGTGGGTGAAAGAGATCCTTTCAAACTTCTTTATCAAGAATGAAGTTGTAAACTAAGTATTCCATCAGTCGTCTTTCTTAAGTCTTCCACTCCTTGATGACTTGCGATATCACAAGCTTGGAGTTATTGATAGTCTTCAATTACTTGACACCCAACTGTAATGCTGCTCCTAGTTCAACGATGAAGGCTTCGTATTCAACAACGATGTTGGTGACTGGGAAGTCGAGTTGAAAGGCTTTCGGTATGACAACTCCTTCTGGCCTTAGTAGGACTGTTCTAATGCCTTTTCCTTTATAATTGAGATCACCGTCAAAGTAGAGAGTCCATGAGGTCTTGTCAGGCTCTTGATTGTGAATCGAGAGATCTTTGTCGAGAAAGTCTTCTTGTACAGGCTCATTGCCCGAGAGTGGAAGGTTTGTGAGGTATATGGCGATTACCTATCCTTTGACAGACTTCTGCGTGACATAAGTGATGCCAAACTCTTGTAGGAGCATATGCCAGCGGGCGATCTTTTCAGATGTAGAGGGCTTCTCAAGTAGTGTCTTGTGTGCTCCAACGGGCAAATATGCCCTAGTATGAGTATCTTGTGTGCTCCAAAGTAGTGTCGTAGTTTCGTCGAGGCGCATACTAGTGTGAGGCATGTCTTCTCCATTGACGTGTATTTTTGTTTGTACTCGACCAATGTTTTGCTGAGGTAATAAATGGCCTTCTCTCTCTTGCCATCTTCTTCATGTTGTTCAAAAATTACTCCCATAGCCTTGTCATTTGCCAACACCTAAAGGATCAGGGGTCTTCCGAGAATTGGCAGTGATAGTATTGGCGGGTTGAGGAGGTACTTCTTAATATTGTCAAAGGCTTGCTGACAGTGGTCATCCCATATGTACTCGGTCACTCCTTTAAGTAGTTTGTAGAAAGGGATGCATTTTTCTGAGTGCTGCTAGGAGATGAATCTCCTGATGAATTGCAGTCTTCCTACCAGGCCTCATAATTCTTTGACATTAATGGGAGGTATCATCTCGAGAATGGCTCCAACTTTTATCTGATGGACCTCGATTCCTCACTTGCTAACTATGAATCCCAATAATTTTTCGGAGGTTACTCTATACATGCATTTCTTCGGATTCAATTTTAGCTGATACTTCTTGGATCTTTGTAGCACCAATCGTAATGCCTTAGCATGTCCTACTCATGTTTGAGGCTTCACCAATATGTGATCGACATAGACTTTCACTCATTTGTGCATCACGTTGTAAAAAATGTCCATCATGGCACGTTGATATGTGGCTCTTGCATTCTTAGGCACGAAGGGCATGATGAAGTAGCAGTAGGTTCCCCATGGTGTAGTGAAGAATGTCTTTTCTTAGTCAGATTTCGCTAGCTTGATATGATTGTATCCGGAGAAGCCTTCCATAAAGGATAACATCTCATGTCTGGCGATATTGTCAACCAGAGTGTCAATATGAGGGAGCGGGAAGTAATCTTTTGGGCATGCTTGGTTGACGTTCTGGAAGTCAATACATATCCTTACTTTGTCATCTTTCTTGGCCATAGGTACTATATTTGCGATCCATTTGGGATAAAGCATGACTCAGATGAATTTTGCCTTGTGTTGCTTGTCAACTTCCTCCTTAACTTGTAGCATTGTCTGAAGGTGCATTCTTCGAAGTTTCTGCTTGACGGGTTTTGCATCGAGCTCTAGGACTAAATGGTGTTCTACTAAGCTTGGATCCAGATCAGACATATCCTCATAGGACCATGCAAAAGAGCTGAGGTGATCTTGAAGGACTTGGATGATCTATTGTCACTCCTTGGGGCTGAGCGTTGCACTGATTAGCAACTTCTGGGGTTTTTCCTCGGTACAGGAATTGATTTCCTTAGTAGGTTCTGCGATGGCTTGAGTTTACTCGTTGAAGAATTTGATGACCAGTTGGAAGTCCTGCGTCTCCTCAACGGCTAGTACTCCATCATTAGTGAGTTCATACACTGGAAAATGGCTACACTGGGGGGTTAGTTTTGCTGGAGGTAACCCTTCATACGTGTAATTTATGATCGCGACATCTTTAATCAGGTGTAGGTCGAGGCTATTCATCCTTCTCTCGAAGTCGTTGAGTATTTTGTCAGGTATAATTAAGGGCTTCACGCTTCATCGGGATGCTTGGTGCCTTCGTGAGGAAGAGGCAGTACAATCACCTTGAACCGAGTCGAGGCAGGGTTCTTCGATGTCAAGGGTGGTACGATGATCGTGTGTTATCATGTCGATCATTTCTTCCTTGGCTCCGTTGGTGTAACCACTACTCGTAGCCTTAGGAGAAAAGTTTCCTTGTCGGTCGCTGAATGGGTCTAGGATGAAGGGCTCCCTCCCTTTTCTATGGTCTTCAAATTTTTTGGGATTCTCTTTTTTTAAATTTTTATGGGTTTTAGGGTTTTCTATTTTTCTTATTGTTGATAAGAGGTATGGTATAGGGTCAGTTGCCTGGAGAGGAACTAGCGAGATTGCTTCTTCTAGTTGAGGAAGCTAGACGGTTGTTAGAGCAGTTCATGTGATTCTTAGGATGATGTGGACTGGTTCAAAATTGGGCATTTTTTTAGAGTCCTCATTCAGGATGATCCTCCTGATGAGTGAGGATGGCGACGGTCCGACTGATGTGCCTTCTTCTTCTACTATGTAAATTGATCCATCCTCGAGAAGGGCGGAGAGGCAACAGTCGTCTAAGCTCTTATCTTCGAAATCGGACCTGAGGTATTCTTGCTGCTGAGGTTGTTCGAGACATTCTTTTGAACCATTGATTTCTCAGCTTTGTACCTCGTAGTATGCTATGATGAGTATCCAATCCTTATAGTGTGGCTGATATGGGTGAGATATACAAGGATCTCCCCAGGGGCATTCCCAGCTTTCATCCCCGAGAACTAGGTTGTTGTTGAAGTAGAGGTCGTCTTCTTCATCTGACTGCTCTTGAAGGCCTTGGGCCAACTACTTTGCTAATTCGAGTGCTGAAAGGTCTATCAAGTAGTCTTCATCATCACTCGGGTCCGGTTGCCACTCCCCTTCTAGTGAGTTCCAGAATATTTGAAGTTGTGGTGCATTCAGAGATTGAAGGGCGTTGAGCTCTAGTTCTTCTTGGACTTCTATAAAGGCGACATGATGATCTTCCACCCTTGTTGTTCGTTGTATCTCGCATAGGATAACTCTTTCGCACTGTATGAAGATAGATGGGCACAGGCTGCAATAGGGTGACTCCGAGTATGGGCAACGGTGCAGGCACCGCCAATTGTCTAGTAAGGATCGATGATCAAGTTCATCATCAGAATCTGATCCCTTGCTCCCGGAGTGATTAACCTCCTCGAGTAGCTTCAGTCGTTCCGCTCTCAGGTGATCTCCAAGTTCTATATTTGTAAGACTGGTCTAATAGTCTTCTTCTTCGCTTGACATTGAGAGCCAGTCCTCTCCTTTTGATTCATGGAGCTGGGATTACTCTGGTTCTTCCTCATTTCCCAAAGTGTCGATGTGGAAGTCTTCCTCGTTGGTTGACTCCCAGTCTTCTAGGTGCGGTTCAGATTGGGGTGATTCTCTTCTTTCAGTAGTGCAGGCCTCCTCAGTCGCAAAAACGGTCCAACACCCTCAAGCGGTTTGTCAATGTTGTCGTTACTTCAGTTCAAGCTTGTCAGGTCCTTAAAGGCTTTGATGATCTATTCAATTTCTGTCGCTTACGGTTTGGTGAGAGATGTTTCCTTTCTTTTTTGCACATCGGTCTTCTCGGTGGTTCCATAGACAAAGAGGTCGTAGAGTGACCATTTAGGCAAGATCGGCAGGAGGTCGGCTTGCTTGTCGTCTGACCAATAACCCAAACCTGTGTGCCTGCGAACCTTCTTCGGAATGACCAGCCCTATTCATCCTTGTCTATTCTTGACGATTTCTATTTGTGGGATGTACCCGAGCTGGTACATGAGGTCCCACTCTTTCATTGCGGTTGGGTTTATATCATACATCCGGGTGAGGTAGGGCCCTACTGTTCTCTTTGTTAACCTTGATTGGTATGAGGGCGAGCTAGGATGAGTGACTTTTGCTATTGCTGTATTGTTAAGCGGTTATACTTTTTTGATGTGGCCGATGGATAGGACGGAATAGTGAGTTGTTGGAATACTTGTCGCGTAATCAGTATCTGCTTCTTTGAGAGGCACGACGGCATAGATCCTAACAATAGAGTCTTCATGCGGGAACTTGACACATTGATGATATGTAGATCCTACAACTTTCATGCACTCTAATGTTAGTCACTGGTTTTTACCACTGTTTATCCCTTTAACCTAGCTTTTTAACTAAAAAACCGCACTTGTTGTATTTTTATTCCTAAACTGCAAAACAATAGTAAGAAGCATTAAGAGAAGATGAGAACCATTTTATATACCCAAGAGAAGTAGGTCCATGGCTTGGAAAATAGCCTCTGTTGTTGGAAGAAATATCACAGCAAGAAGCCCAAGCCTCAGCAATATATGAAGCTCTGTGCACAGTAAACTGTAGCACAAAGAGATGGAGAACAACAATGTATTTCAGCAGTGATGATTTTGAGCAGCTGGGTGCACATTAGTTGCCCACTAAAAGACAAAATAGCTACACATTAAAACAGGTAGGTGCACAATAGAGCAATACACAGCTGAGTGAACACCCATTGAATGGTGTAATGCCGAGGAAGAGCACTTATCAAGCAGGGCATGCAATTACAGCTGCACATTCAGAAGCTGTCATCTACAACCATCTTCTTGAGCAGATGATGCTTGCATTTAATCCTCTTGAATGGAATACAGCAGTGTAGACACCCCCATTTCGCCCTCTCGGGATATACAATTTTGTTCGGTCAACCATTGACCTCTTAACCTTGATATGGAAACCATGCACTGAAACAATAGTATATAGCTTGACACAGGCTGAAACAATAGCTATGTGCTTAGCGCCCAATGTAGGGAGACTATATACTGAAACAATAGTATATAATTGAAATGCAGACTGAAGCAATAGTCTTGCATTTCAGACTAGAGACCAGACCCGAACAACTCGAATTAAGCGCCAGAAACCTTGCACATAATTTGATTGCACGCCAGACCACAAACTCGTAATCAGTCCCCCTTTCAGACCAAACTTCCTTTTCCAGACCTATTCGAGACTCGATCACGCACCGAAAAGTAGACGTGTGATCGGATTGCATGCCAAATCACCAGTGCCCAATTGGCCTATGCCCGACCTAGCCTCATAGTCCTTGACCCCTAAGCCTCCTTGATTGAGCGCTTCTGAAGAAATGCTTAATTGGATTGCGCATGTACTACCAAGCGCACAATTAGCCCTAATGCTATTAGGACTAGGAAACTCGCTGAGCATGTCAGCCGGTCGCTCATTGAGTCGGTGACCGACTCAAAGCGATTAAGCACCGGAAAAATGGCGTGTAATTCAGTTAAACGCCTGAAAAATGACGCGTTATGGAAGAAAAACCTATAAAAGATTTTTTCTTACTTCACCTAGGAGGCTGGGCAATTTTCGAAGAGAGAACAAATTTTTTGGGGATTCCGAAACTAGAGAAATCCAAGGACAAACCCATTGGGCAACCTAGTCATGATTTCGAAATTCAAGCTTCGAATCTTCGAGGTTTCTCTCCACAGCCCCCGGTCCAAGGTAAAAAAAATCTCAGTTTTAGATTTAGGATATTTTTCATAGCTTTGATTATTAGTTGTGGTCATAGATTTTAATTTTCAGTCCGAGACCGTAGCACCTTTTTTAGGTCGCAAATATTTTATATCAGGTTCTAATTCTCCGAATTCAAAACTAGTCCTCAATCTGACGGTCTAATTCACCGACCCTAGGCTCTAATTCTGTTCTAAAATCTCAATCTACAGTCCTGTCATTAATTTCTGGTTCTAATCCTTCGATTCAGAACCAGTCTTTAATCATACGGACTGATTTTCTGATTTCGGACCCGAATTCAATCCTAAAAATTAAAATTTTATTTTAATTCCTCGATTTAATACTTCTAAAAATCCTAATATAATTTCAGTTTTTATAATTCTAGTTCATGATTCAATTCATAATTATTATTCTGAAGTCAATTCCAAACAAATCTAAAATACGATTTTACGGTCCAAAATCCAATTTATCTTTAATCTCAGCTATCCAATTTGCCCAAGGGAGCTTACGGAGGGTACTCGGGAACGAGGCCAATCCTCCTTAGCATAGCGGGCCCAAAACCCTTTTTTTAAGGAATTCTAGAATCAATTAATTGCTTTATTTTTTTAGTAAAATTAATTAGTAGATTTATTTTATTTCAGTAAAATTAATTAATCAAGTTTATTAGACTTTAGTATGATTGATCAATTTCTTCAAATCAGATTTTAATTGGCTAATTCCTTGCTTTAATTAGAATTTAGTATGATTAGTTTCATTGCTTCAATTAGATTTTTAGTATAGTTAATTCATTGCTTTAATTAGAACTTTAATAGAATTAGTTTTATTTATTTTAATTAGATTTTTAATAAAATCAGTTTATTTATTTTAATTAAATTTTAATAAAATTAATTCGTTTGCTTAAATTAAAGTTTCAGTAAAATTAGTTTTCTACTTTGATTAGAATTCTAATAGGACTGTTATAATTGCTTTAATTAGAATTTCAATACAATTAGTATACTTGACTTAATTTGAATTCGAGTACAACTAGCATACTTGGTTAATTAGAATTCTAGCACAATTAACATGCCTCAATTAATTAGAGTTTCATCAAGAGCTATTACATGTGCACTCCTAGTACAATTAGGAAACCTGATTATAATTAGACTTCTAATGGAATTAGGAGACTAAAATTAATTAGACTTCTAGTAGTACGAGGGCACTCAATTAATTAGACTTTCGATAAGGATAGGAATAGTAAAAATTAACTAGACTCCTGATAGAACTAGAATATTAAATTAAATAAACTACAATAGATCACCAGACAGCTAAACTCACAATAGAATCAGGGAAGTCTAAACTAACCAGCAATATAAGTATAAAGGGAAATAAAAGGGAAATTAAACTATCTAAATTAAGAAAAAGACGTAGCTGCTGACGTTCGCAAGCAGACGATTCAGTATAGACTCTCTCAAGCGTAATCATTGACGTGTTGCAGCGTCGATAAATATTTGCAGCTGGCAATCGCACAAACTAGGAACCTTCCTAGAAACCCCTTTAGTTTTTTTACCTCCACTATTCCAAACGGCGCATCGCTAGAGTCCACTTGGATAGAATTGGAGCCACTGATTCAACGGGGACTGAGAGGAACCTAGAAAAAGTGCGCAAAAGTAGACTGGTGACCGTGATGGGACCCTTTTGTAAACTTTTTTTTAGATAGTTAGGTTCCGTCCTATTTCCCTATTGTTCTTCCCATTGTGTTATCTAGATTTCCTTTTATATAAATATGAGCCTTCGTCAAAGACTCGAGATGTCTTGTATATAAAGAGTGAGTTTAGGAGACCCACCATTGTGGGGATATCATAACAACCCCATGTATGGAGAAGAACCACTTCACAATTCTAGTCCACTACAACCTGAGATTAATATGGCTGCTGAACAGGAGAATCCCTTCTCAACCCCACACCGGTAATAATCATAATGGGAGAGATGGTAACATCAGATAAAACCTTACTGCTCAACAGATCGTAGAAATCAGTATTCAAAGAATACAAAGAGGAGACGACGACTCCGAAGAATTGATTCAAGGGTTGGCAGCCGCTTACCAAACCATTAGGTCACGGCAATTTTTAGAAGAACAAGAGTGACAAGAGAGGCCACCTCCTACCCCGAGCACAGTGTCAGCCCGTGCCACACCATTGATACAACCTACCCACACATTCTTCCATGATGACTCTATAGAAAAGGTTTGCTCACGGGTCATTCCAAAAGATAGCACCGTTAAAATTGAAGATCTCCCTAAAATGCTCGATGAGTGTATGGCCAAGAGAGAGCGCCCTGGTCACTCATTTGGATTTGAAAAATTTTGCCGAGACGTCAAGTTTAAGTTACCAATAGGGTTTAAGCTACTGAAATTTACAAAATATAATGGAACGGAAAATCCGAATCATCACCTGGCCCTCTTTTGTAATGATTGGTGACCCATATGTGATAATCAAGGACTTTTCATTCACTATTTTCAATGCTCATTAGAAGGAGAAGCTTTAGATTGGTTTGTAGGACTCCAACTTTATAAGATAGAAACCTTTGATGAATTAGTCGCTCAATTCCTAGACCAATACAAATACTTGCTCCAAGAAACAGTCAGTCTCAGCGATCTAATGGCAGCCAAGCAAGGACCTGATGAAGAATTTACCAACTTCGTCGCCAAATGGAAAAAACTCGCTGCTAGGACCGACACTTCAATAAAAGAGAAGGATTCGGTAGACATTACCATTGATAATGCTAGAGAACCGTTAAAGAGTGCACTTGTCATAAGTGATTGCCTTGACTTCACTGCACTCCATTCTCAGGCATCTCGACTAGTGCAACACATTAAAGGCAGAGACCTTGCTCTATCCATATATTACATCAAAAGTAGGCTCTTCTAGTGAATCAAAATCGAAAAATAATAAGAAAGCCTTAGGAACTGAGCAAGTTAACACCATTGTCAACCAAGGACAAAACTCTAGTAACGAAAACTTCAAATCACGAAATTTTGGACAAAATCAAAATCAACAACGGTATACCAACCAAAACCAAGGTGGTAATCAATAAAGATACGTGAACTAAAACCAATGCCAGAATAAGAATCAAGGTCAATACTCGAACAAAAATCAATACCCCAATACTTACCAGAACCAAAATATGCCATAAAACTGACTGGCCCACGCGCTGAATTACAATGATGTACCCCCACCGCAAAACTTTAATCCAGCTAGAGGCTCCTACCAACCAAGGCAGGAACACTATCCCCCTTTACCTGATACAATTCCTAACATCTTTTGTCTCCTTAACACTCAAAATCTCCTTTGATTCCCGTAAGAAAAACCTCGCCCATGGCCTGTAAATCTAAACTCTAGTAAATATTATGCCTTCCATCGATATGCGAGACACAATCTAGAGGATTATTGGGTCCTCAGGGACATAATCTATGACATGAATGACCAAAACAAGATCGATTGGGAAGCACTTAGAACCCTAGCCCTAATAATAACCAACCCCAACAAACTTTTGGAATCGTTAACAACCCATGCCCAACCACAACCAAGGAATAGCGGCTCAGGTCACTACCGTAGATCTCTCCGGTCGATTCCCCTTCCAACCTTCCACCTTAATCACTGGTACTCAACCCTCTGTTGCTTCCGCCACACCAGCAAGAGCTCCTTCACCCCCACATCCCTCGGCTTGAATCACTTGCATCACCCTGTCGAGTCCCCCTCCTTATCCAAAATTCACTCAGATACGAGTCCATTCCTCCGTAGTCACCAGAGCCTTCAACCCCTCCAAATCGCGAACCAACGCCATTACCGCTCCCTTTGTCTGATTCTAAACTCGAGTATGGAGATCACGTTCTCCAAAGTACAACACAAATTGCCGCATGGGTAGAAAGTGTCACCCAAAAAACTCCAAGCCAAGAAAACAAAATAACAATAGAACATTCGCTCAACCCAAAAGAAAGTGAACCAGAAGAACATCTTGACCCGTGCGAGACGCTAGTCTCTGCTTTCATAAAAGAGGATGACTATACACAGTACCTCACGCCTTGGAGCGGCACCATTTAGGTATGAGTTCCAACCTCAATTTTCATCCATTTCATAAATATATTTGCATCAAGCCATGCAGGGTTCGGTCAACAACCGACTTTCCTGATTCTCAAATCAGGAACCAATTACGTACCTCTGCCTTTCCCTCAAAATAAGGATTTTACGAGCACAAAACCACCAGAGGGGAGTGTGAGAGAAAGAGAGGTTAACTTGCCGCCCCCACCTCACATCATCCCTTCAGTAATTCCTACACCTCAACCATTTCAACCACCCGCACCCAAGGTCCATCGGCTAGGCAAAGAAACTACGCTCGAGCCAGGACAAGGATAAGACCATCTGTGGCATCTCCTGAAGATCCCGACCCAGATATCCATACTAGAACTCATCAAGAAATTGCTTGATCATCACCGGTTATTGATAAGGATATTTGAAGACATGCAAGTGGATGAGGATACGACCCTAGATGCGCTTCATCAAATCACTTCAGTCATGGCGCAACCTCCAGTGCTCACTTTTACAGACGCAGACATGCCTAAAGAGTCACTCCACAGGAGTGCAACCCCCAAATACCTTACAGTAATAATTAGAGGGTTCTTAGTACCACATGCCCTCATCGACACGGGAGCAGGACTGAACATCTGCCTCTCACCACATTAAAGACTCTCGATTACACAGAGCAGGATGTCAGGCACTCAGCCTTATCACTCATAGCCTACGATGGCTCGGGTCATTTCGTAAAAGGATCTATTAAACTCCAGGTTTACCTTGGACCTGTGATGAAAGATGTTACCTTCCATGCTTTTGATTCTGCTAGTACGTACAATCTTATCTTAGGAAGGAAATGGCTAAAATCGATGAAGGCTGTCGCTCCCACATACCATCAATGCGTCAAATTCCCATACGAGAACTCCATCGTCCGTATATACGCCGATGCACCCCTCCAGGAAATGGATACTGATTATGTGGAAAGCATTTCGACAGCCCACAATTCCGTATTAAACACAGGCCACATTCAAAAGACCCAAATCCCTGATGGGGCGACCGTTGTAGAAGTCTGTCCCATTGCCCGTCCTAGTTCTCCCCCAATGCGTCAATAAGAATTAATGAGGAGAGAGGTCAGTCCAGACCTCGGCAAACTTTATGACATAAATCTATAATGATGAAACGTTGGGATCTTATGTACCAACTTGGATACGTCCCCCACACTGAACTTCGTAAGAATAAGCTAGGACGTATAGGACCTATCGTCCCAATGAAAATACGCAAATACATAGGGTTAGGTTATCAATCGAACGGCCCATAAGCTGACTTATTCCCTACCTCAACAAAATGGTCATTATATGACCACTTCGTCTATGGGACCATTGAGAAAGTGAATGTACCGAGGCAGAAGGAACAATCCCTCACCAAATCCCAAGGAATAGGAATTTAACGGATGACCAAAGCATTCAATGATTTGACAAGTCTAAGCAACGATATCAATAAACTGCTCGAAAGAGTCCAGCCGATGTTTGACACTAAGGAATTTTTAAAAGAGAGGAGAGAATAACCTCGAAAACCTGACCCCTATGTAGAAGATTGGGAATCCACTGACGACGAAGATTTTCATATAGCAGCCTTGCATGATGACAAAGAGCACCTGCGCTCAACTTGGGAAGAGGATGACACCCTACAAGAGAATCTAAACCCTTATAACCTCCGCATCCCCCTAGGCCTTGGCCTTGGAGGGTGGGAATGCCCATGGGATTCCCCTTATATTGTTCACCCGTACCAGCCCCACTGTAGAGTGTTGTCGGATTGGTGTATCAGAGGATGTGCTAATTTATTATGTGTTGGAAGAAAATTAAAATCAAAGTAAACCAGATGATAAAAGTGATATGGTGAAAACAACAATCCTAAAACATCATAAGCCTACAAGATTCAGGGCTATTATAGCAAATTTTGATAAGAGTTTGTCCCACAGAGAAATTAATCTAGAACCCAAAATGGGCTATAATAGTAGGCCTCCCGATCTGGCTACAGATCTGACAATCATAAAGAAAGGGAGTTGAGTGTCCCGACTATACTAAATTAACCCCAACAAAGGAGAAATAAAGTGCAGCCCTATCCGAAAGAAAGGGGTTAAGAAGAAGATGGTGATGGTATGTACCAAAATAAAATATAAGAATGATGGGAAGTAAGCAAGTTATGTTAAAGTTAATGCAGTAATGTAACTCAGATTTAGACTCTCTCTGTAGTGGTCATTACTGAGATGCTATTAATAACCTCAACAAGGTAGAAGAATCCAATTTAACCCATGCCATTTGGGGTGCTCTTAGGGTTACACTCTATCTACTCAAATGGTCACAGAGTATCCAATAGAGTCTATCAAATCCCATTGATTAAACCAGAAATGCTAGCCTAATCCAAAGGAGTAGACTAATTATTTCCCTAACCAATGGACCAGATCAGGCCATGAATATTATTACAGACACTATGTAATGTCAGTGCTACAAGCTCCCGAGATTTGCGCATAGATCTGGCTGACATCCATAAGAATTCCAACCCATAAAGTCCTAAGTGTTTTGCCAAGGCCAACGGTTCAATGTGCCCACACAAAGGACTAGCAACAGGTTCAATAAGGATTTAGATTCAGCTGGTCATTGCTAGAAAAGGTCTGCAATGAATTAGCCTCAAGCTATAATTACTACATAGAAATCAGATCTAACATTTGATATCGGTCAAGTAAAACAGAGGGGAGCCAGTTCCCGCACAAACCTCGTCACAAGGCTCTAGAAGCTCATGCGCAGAGGACAAGAATCCTTCTCAGGCATGTGGCCGAACACCACCTTAGGGTTATACTCTGTCCACTCAAATGGTCACAAGGTATCCGATAGGTCTATCCATACCACAGAGATCTGAGAAAGAACATATAAACTGCTACTGCCACCATGGAGTCCCAGGACTACGAGCTCTCTAGATCTAGCTATAGATCCGGTTTGCTATCCATGGGTCTATTAAACCAAGGGAAATTAGATGGTAAATAATAGATCTACTAAAAACTGAATGGGCTAGTCCCAAAGCATGGATCCTACAGATATCTAAGGAAACCATAAGATTTATAGATTTGATTTGTCATTAAAACAACAATCCATTGATAAAAGTAAAACTTGCAATGAACTGTCTCAAGGCTGCTACCTGTACACAACTGCTCATCCAAAAGATCCCAATGTATACAAAGCCTATTACAAAACTAAAATAGACCTAAACCAAGCTGCTTACAAAAGGATTAGCCAGCCAATGCTGGGCTAAGAGAGAAGAAAAATAAGAAAAAGAAATAATCAAACCCTAACCCTAGCCTGTTAGATCTCTCAACCGACAGAGGATAAAGGAAAGATGGCAATACTAAACTCTAAGTATAGCTTATATACTTTGTCCATAAGGCCTTGGCTCAAAAGAGATTAACCCTAATTTTTCAAGCAGACGTGATACTGTTACACCCTTGAATGCCTTGAGATGTGCACCTAGAAATCCACACCTCTAGAAGTGTGCCCTAACCTTGGGAAATTCTCGAAGGTCCTTAAGTTAAAATGGAGAAGCGGAGAGCTTGAGCTTCGCAGGGCTGACATCTGCACTCACACAGTGGAAGAGCCTTCGTGGAGGAGCATTTGGCTTAGAAGGATTGTTCACTCGTGCAGTAGATTCTCAGTTGATCACACAACTTCTTTGTACTGTAATGCTATTGTGAAGGTGATTTGGAACGCCTAGATTTCTCGTGCAGTAGAGCTTCAAAAGTTCTCTCTCACTAGATACTTGCGTAGGTAGGCTCTTACGTTCGCATAGTAACTGGTTAGGCTTTAGAGTGTGCAGTGATGCACGAGGAAAATTCTGGGTGTCTCTCTCTTCCAGGGCTTTGCGAGAACTCCGTGAGATGAAAAATTATTCTTTATGCATATGGACTAGCTATGTTCTGCGCGCGGCTGCTTTAAGGCTCGTTCTCCGCGAGAGCTTTGCGAGCACAAATTTTGAGGGTTTTCAGACACAAGATCGTTGTGATTTCTTTACTACTCTCCTCTTGACTGTGCATCCTATCTGCACGAGGGCAGCTTCCACTGCATCCATTGCTCGGTGAAGGAGCTCCTCAACTCTGCGAGATGATTCTTTTGATCCTCTGATGCATTGCACTTGCTGCTATTGCAGCATCCTCCATTCTCATCTAACTTCTTTCATCTGCTAGACTTTTGGTCAATGATGATCAGTACCAGG
Source organism: Chloranthus sessilifolius (assembly GCA_021018995.1). Taxonomy (NCBI): domain Eukaryota; kingdom Viridiplantae; phylum Streptophyta; class Magnoliopsida; order Chloranthales; family Chloranthaceae; genus Chloranthus; species Chloranthus sessilifolius. Next base: position 51,710,554 of record CM037596.1, read on the forward strand.
GTGAGCATACCAGGGTGTTCCATTAGGCTTTTGCTCAGCTATCATCTTTGCATGTTTTCTCTCTTCTTTGGACCAATAAGCAGAGATTTTGTATTAAGCTACACAGTTTATTACTAACTACAAAACCCACTTAACAAATAATTATTAGTGAGCTTCAAGGTCCAGCAAAGGCTAGGTTAAGAGGTGAAAAGTGGTACTTTTTAGTGAATAACACACCCCCAAACCTAATCTTTGCTAGTCCCTAAGCAAAGGAGAAATTAAAATAACTACTCTAAGAATTTAAATGCCACTTTTGTAGGGAACACAGATGCATTTAGCTTATGCATCAAGCCTTTTAAATCCCTAGGTAATTCCTAGTGGAGGAGTGAAGTCTCCTAAGGGTTTTAAGTGAAGATACCTACAAACTTCTCAATAAAACAATTAACAAAAGTGCAAAATTATCAAGTCAGTTGTCAAGAAATAGAGCATCTGTTCACCTTTGGTTCAATAAAAATATGTGGAATTTAAACATATGATATGCACAAACATTTAATCACCACAACTTTTACATAGATGCACATCATCTCTAATTAGCTCACAATAAGGGAAAACATCATATGTATGTCAATACTGAGCTCATCATTAATTCAAAAATTAGGTTATAGGTCATACCCAATACATTCAACATCAGACCCAATGCTCACCAGGCACAAGGAACTTTGAGGGTTTTCATTTTCTCTCAAGCTCAAGAGCAGTTACAGGCCCCAAATGGGTCAATAAGCATGAGCATAGGAAAAGCACCTAAGTTCTGACATCATTGGCTAATCCTCACCATAGATTGGACAACTCTTTGTCTCAGCATGACAGCTCATTCAACTTTGGATCACATGGTTTTTTAATTGGGTTGTAATGTGACCTATGGGATAGGTTATAAGGAATGGAAGGTTGAAAAGGGATTCAAAATTGAGACATCAGTAGGTGAAGGAGGTGATTCATGACTTCACCTTCTTTAGTTCAACACCTTTCATTTTCTTTAAAATTCTTCAGACTTGAAGTGGCCAGCTTCTCCTCTTGCTTTCGATTTTTCCAATGAAATTTTCCTCTTAACTCCTCTCTTATTCCTCTTCATTATTATTTTTCTTTCTTTTAGATGTATTTTTCTTCTTATTTTCCTTTTTATTTTTTTTATTTTTTATTTTTTATTTTTCTAACTTGTCACCTCTTTCCTCAGCTGCTACACTGCTAAGCTTTAGATATCTCTTCTCCGTTCACCCAATGTTTACCCTATCTTATCCATCTTCAACTCCTCCTTTACCTTCTGAATTCTAGGAGTGAGGGTAGGTTTGAATCAGGTCCATAGATTCAGGTACAAGTACTCAGGTGTATTTTGAAGAAATTATAAATTAAGGCTCAAAAGGTGTGCGCACAAGGGCAGTTGATTAGGGTTTGGTCTGTTTAAGCTCAAACTGTCCAAAAGAAGGCCTTCATACTTTCCTAGGTGTCATGAGTGTTGTTAGTTGTTTCAACTTGGTGGTGCCCAACGTCTAGTGAGGGCATTGACTTGGCTTGTCCTTAGAGTTAAAAGAATTGCCTCAGTCACTCCTCAAAGGAAGAAAAAATATTTTTGTAGGCCCAAATTCCACCCGTTATGATCTTCCATTGAACTCTTAGGCATGTCCTTACCTTTTTCTTTCTTTAATGATTCACTAAGTACTGATACAAGTGAGTTTTCTTGGTATTCACATTATGGAAAAGTTAAAGTTTAAAAGCTTGTAATGCCTAAAGGTTTGTAAAATTTTTTATATTTCTCAGTTTTTTATAATTCTTAAGTGAATATGGCTCCATTTCTATCTTACTTGATTTTGCTACACTTAGGTTAACTATTTCATTGGCAGATCCTGCCAAGCCCCCAAACCTATGAGGAGCAGTGTCTTTACTAATTCAAAGGTAATTGTGGATGTGCAACAAACTCAAAATAGAGGTCTTAAAAGAAAAGAAACAACAGGAAAGAAAACAGACAACACACAACAAACCACAAATAGACAAACAAAAATAAAGAAAGATAGTAAACTACTCAACATATAATAAAAAGAAATTTCAATATAACAGTAAAAGTATGTACAAAGTAAGGGAAAGTAAATTACAAAATTACACACTACCTCCTAACTAAATACATGTGCAAAAATTAATCATCTGAGTCTTTGGCTTTAGCAGGTGGTTCCTGGATTCCTTTACCCTTTGCTTCCTTCAAAGTAGCAGCCTTGGACTGTGGCTTTTGGGAAGTAGTTTTTCTTGTCCTGGCAATGCTTTTTCTTTTTGGAATGGGTGATGGCTTTGGGGTAGGTTCCTTGATTTTGAGTCCAGATTTGACTTGGATAGGTTTCTTTGAATCCGGAGCTGTTTGCTGGAGAGGTACATCTGGATTTAATTCTTTAAAAAGAGCTTCTGCCAACTCCCTGTCAGTTTATGCATTTACGAACTTCTCCAACGCTATAATAGTCACCCCATAATCATAAGCCCTCTCCTTAGCCAGTCTCAGTCTCTCTTTCAGTTCCTTGATCACATCTTCTTGACTCTCAACTCTTCTCTTTTCCTGGTTATATTGGACCATAATCTCTCTCCATCCGTGCTTTATTTCTTTTTTCTCAACCTTATGAGCAAGCATCAGGAGTTTAATTTTATCAAGGAGGGGTTACGACACTGTAGCTTTCAGGTCAACCACGCCTTGAACTACATCCCTCTTTAAGTAAGCATTGGCTTGCATGGCCCAGAGGAGGGTGTAGTAAGGAGGCTTGGGATTACAAGAGGTAGGAAGTATGGGCTGAGCAGCGATGGAAGAAGTGCTACCCAGCAATGGAAAGGGACAGGATGAAGACAAGGGTGGGGTAGAGGGTAGAGGGTGAGGGAAATTAAGGGCAGATGCATGTATGGGTTGTAGTTGAGGTTCAGAGTCTGTTTGGGCGGACACATCTTTGGAGGTGATGGGAGAAGTTTCTGGGAGAGGTACAATGGGTGTAGGAGTAGGTGTTGGATTATGGATTGATGTAGGAAGAGGTGACTGTTGGAAAGGTTGGGTTAAAGTGGTTAAAGTTGCTTGGATGGATTGTAAAATTGTTGGGATGGATGCAGGGTTTGGTAGGGTGGAGTGAATTGAATAAAGATTGGCCTCAATAGAGGCTTGGGTTAGGTGTTGACAAGTGAAAAATACCATTTTTCACCCCTAAAGTTAAGTCTTGATAGACCTTTGAGAGAACTAAATAAGTGTTTTAAGTGCCTATGTTGCAGCTAACAATAAAGACAGGCTTAACCATAAAAGCAGCTTAAAAGTGCCAGAAAGATGACAATCCATGTCAATCAAAAGGAAGGAAGTGAAGAAACAACCTCATCAGCTGTTGAAAGGTCTAAATGGAAGAGGCAAAGACCTGTAAGAGAAGCAGGGAAGAATTCGAACAGAGGAATGCACTACAGAGTTCTTTTCGCAAAGAACCTGCACTTTTCGTAAAGAACCTGAAACTCTGCGAAAAGGTATTCTGGAGATTCGCAGTTTTAACAAGGGCAATTCAGTAATCGGTTGCACGCATCCCAATGCATTTTAAAACCTAGGGACATTCCAGAGGGTTCTAAGCATAAAGAAATGGAATATTCCACCCCACGTGAGCACCTAGAGAGGGAATAACTTGGCGGGAACTTCTAGAAACTCTAACAAACTTTCAAAATGCATAACAGAATTGATGCCTTTTTCACCTGATTGGCTGAAACAGATCAAGGAATTCTGATTGGCTAGAACAGATCTCGATCCCTGTGCTCAATTACCATTGGTCAATACAGATCTGAGAACCTCTGATTGGTTGATACACATCTGAGCAGGACCTGGGGAAAGCTATAAATAGATGAAGCATTTGCCCAATTGGGGCATCCAGATTTTGAGTTTCATTTCTAATCCCCCATTTCCCACCATGCCTTTGTACGTAATCCTTGTAATAGCCTACTTTGTACTTGCATTTGAGAGCTGTGAGATACTGCTGTAATTCAAAGGAGAGTTTGCATCCAAGACTGCAAATCCGAGAGCTGTTAAGCCGTGCTCTGTAAATTGTAAGGATGAATTTTAAAAGGTTGTTGTAAACTATGCATTCTCCATTGGACTCATGCCAAGGGTTCCCTCTGATCTCCTCAGTACATTAGACTCCTTTAGATTCATTGTTTTGCATGCAATTTCCCTTGATTCATTAATCCTGTAAGAATTAGTGTTGGTAACCTAGTCTCTTACAGCATTTGTAGTGATGTTTCCTGTTCTGAATTGAGGATTTGGATTAAAGACTATTAGATGGTTTGGGGCCATTAAAGTGGACAGACCATAGCCATAAGTGTAAGCCTAATCCTTGAATTAGATTTACCTCTCTTACATCTGTGCTTGTAGCCAGATGAAGATTGGATCACCTCTGCTGAGCTGCAGTTATTCTCATTAGATTTCAAAGACCAAATCAGATTTAGATATTACTTCTCCATCTTGGTTTCAATCACTCCCCCAACTCGGATCTGGATCATTTAGTTTAAATTTTTCTTTGTTTTTAGTTAGTTAAACGTGACAAATTCAAACCTCTCATCTTATCAGTTTTCTAGATAGGATAAGAAGCCAGATCTGGTAGCTCAGATCTGGAGGTTTGTCTTACATTTTAGACAAATTCTCTGTGGACGATCTTTCACTCACTTACTTTTAAAACTTGCTACAATTGGCCCTGATCTTGCAGGCTAATTCTCTTCTAACTGTGCTGATATTTCTTTATTTGTTTATATAGTCTAGAACCACTGTAATTTAGCAGCTATAAATCTGTTTTCAAAACTCACATAAATCAAGCACACTAAGAAGCAACAACAAGTTTTTGGCGCCGTTGCCGGGGAATTTGTTCTAAAATAGATAGACCTAAGTTTTCACTTTTAATTTTGTTTATCATTACTAAACTATTCTATTGTTTATACCTGTGCAGTTATTCATATCCAATTTTTGAAGAAGGGAAACTACTTAAAAAGAAATTCTGAAGGTTTGCTGTGAATAATCAGATTGTTTTTGTTCTGAGTTGTATGTTTGGAAGGAGGACTCTCAGCCCTGAGATTCTCCCATTGAATTTAGAAGTTGAAAGGCTACTACCAAACCAAACAAACACCGTAATTCGCTACTATGGGTGAAGAACCTCGACTTTTGAGGGATTACTTTGCACCTAGTGCTTATAATTCTCCCTTTTGCATTCAATTTCCTACTGTTGAAGGAAATTATGAGATCAAGTCATCAACTATCCAAATGCTTCCTTCCTTCCATGGGTTGAGTAAGGAAGATCCATACAAACATGTGGATGAATTCTTGGCTCTTTGCACCACATTCAACATAGCTGGACTGGGTCCAGAAGCAACCAAGCTTAGGCTCTTTCCTTTTTCATTAAAGGATAAAGCTAGAGCATGGTTATCCATGTTAGCACCAAACAGTATCACTTCTTGGAATGATTTGCAGTGTCAATTCTTAGCCAAATATTTCCCAATGTCTAAAACAAGCCAATTGAGACAAAGTATCATTTCATTCTCCCAAAACTCAACTGAAACTTTCCATGAAGCATGGAAAAGATTCAAGGAACTGTTAAGGCAATGTCCTCATCATCAAATTCCTAGGTGGCAGCTAGTTCAAAGCTTCTATCAAGGAATTGATCAAAAAGGCAAAAATATGGTGGATGCTTCTTGTGGAGGCACTTACTTGCAAAAAACAGTTGAAGAGGTTTGGGACTTATTTGAAGTGATTGGTGAAAACTCCACTCAGCAGGAATCTCTGTTAAGAGAAATTGAAAATCCTGCTAGGTTGAACAATCACCAACCCACCAAAGGGAAGATCGATGAGGTGAATGAGTTGGAAAGAAAGATGGACAATCTAACCACAAAGTTTGATAGATTGATGGACTCACTTAAAACTCCAAATATTTCAAGAGTAGAGGAGGCATGTCCGATATGCCAGTCCCCTACTCATTCACTTGACCAATGTCCTGCTGCATCACAGTTCCCAGATTTAATGGTGGAACAAGCTCATGTTGCTCAATCATTTGGACAGATGCAGTCAAATGAATATCCATGGAGAGTACACCCCAATTTGAGGTGGAACCAGGGGAATTACCAATCCCAACAACAGCAACAACCAAAGAATGAAATGCCTTTCAAAACCAGTTGAATTTTTATGTCAAACCAAACTTTCAAAGACCCATTCCACAACAACATGCGTGATAGCCCAGTTCAAAACCCTTCCAGGTCCCTTTCTTTTGAAGATCAAGTCCTAAATTCACTCCAGAATTTAGGATCTTTAACTCAAACTATGAATTTTCACAGCCAGAGCATAAAGAAGATTGAAGAAACATTGGGACAACTTTCAAATACCTTGGCAAAAAGAGAGGAAGGAAAGTTACCCAGCCAACCTTTGAGCAATCCCAAAGGACAGTTCATGGTTGGAGAAGCTTCTAATTCACATGAAGAAGTAAAAACTGTCACCACTTTGAGAAGTGGAAAAATGATAGATAACAAAGTGGGTACTGAAGAAGAAAGAAATGAGGAAGAGGATAAAGATATGCAGCAAGAGCAGCATAGTAATAGCAGTGGGGTTGCTGATGTACCTTAGAAAAACAGAAAAGTAAAAAATTTTCTGAAAACACTTCTAAAGCTGTAGATGAAAGATTAGTTCCTCATTTACCATTTCCTCATGCAATGAAATATGTATCCCCTTTTGATAAAGGGAACACAAAAATAGATGAGATGATAGAGACTTTCAAGCAAGTCAAGATAAATTTACCTTTGCTTGAAGCAATCAAACAAATTCCAGTGTATGCAAAATTTTTGAAAGATGCTTGCTCTCACAAAAGACAGTCTAGGATACAGTTGTCCAAAAAGGTCTTTGCTATGGAAGGAATTAACCAGGTGTTATCCATTGCTACACCTCCTAAACTTCAAGATCCTGGAATCCCCACAATCCCTTGCATTATTGGGGAACACACCATTGAAAAGGGTTTATTAGATCTGGGTGCTAGTGTCAACCTACTTCTATATTCTGTATATGAGAAACTAGGTTTGGGAGAATTAAAACCCACTCATGTGGTGTTACAACTAGCAGACAGATGTGAAAGAAAGCCAGTAGGGATGATTGAAGATGTATTGGTGGGAGTAGATAAATTCTTCTATCCTGCTGATTTTCTAGTTTTGGATATGGAACCAACCAAAAGCAAAACTTCCATCCCTGTCATTTTGGGAAGACCATTCCTGGCTACAGCAAATGCTTGCATTCAATGCAGGTCTGGTATTATGGAAGTCTCATTTGGAAACATGAAGGTAAAATTAAATGTTTATAATGCAGTCACATAGCCTCAATTCAGCTCTGAAGAATGTTTTTATGTTGATCTATTAGATGAACTTGTGGAAGGGACTTTACAACAATTTCTGCAGGTTGAAGACTTCACCACAGATGTTAAAGATGCTTGGGGATATGCTGAAAAAGAAGCAAGTTGTATCTCAAATTCTGAGGAAATAAATGTTGTGCAAGGAACTCTTAATCAATCAGCAAGTTTCTCTTCTCGGAAACCTGCTACTCTCCCCCTTCCACAAACATCTAAGGTACCTTTGTTACCTTCTTTTCTCAGCCCACCTGATTTAGAACTAAAACAACTGCCAAAAAATTTGAAGTATGTGTTCTTAGGTAATCATAAATCATTGCCTGCCATTATTTCTTCCTCTCTCACAAAGGAGTAAGAGGAAGAGCTGTTGATAGTCTTGAACGAACATAAAAGGGCAATTGGCTGGACTATTGCTGATTTAGGAGGAATCAATCCAGCTGTTTGCATGCACAAAATCCACTTGGAAGAAGATGCAAAGTCTTCTAGAGAAATGCAAAGGAGGTTGAACCCTCATATGTAAGAAGTGGTCATGAAAGAGGTTGTTAACTTGTTGGATGCAGGGGTCATTTACCCCATTTCAGATTCAGCTTGGGTAGCACCTACACAGGTGGTACCTAAGAAATCTGGAATCACTGTTGTAACCTCAGATTCTGGTGAGCTTATGTCAACCAGACAAACAACTGGATGGAGAGTCTGTATTAATTACAGAAAATTAAATGCAATGACCAGAAAAGACCATTTCCCCCTCCCATTCATTGATCAGATCTTAGATAAGCTAGCAGGAAAAGCTTATTACTATTTTCTTGATGGTTACTCTGGTTACAACCAGATTCCTGTGTACCCACAAGATCAGGAAAAGACCACATTCACGTGCCCTTTTGGCACTTTTGCCTATAGGAGAATGCCTTTTGGTCTTTGTATTGCTCCTACTACCTTCCAAAGATGCATGTATGCAATTTTTTCTGATATGATTGACCAATTTATGGAGATTTTTATGGATGATTTCTCAATCTATGGCAACAGTTTTTCCCAGTGTTTACACCATCTCAAATTGGTACTACAAAGATGTGAAGAAACCAATCTGGTTTTGAGCTGGGAAAAGAGCCATTTCATGGTCACCCAGGGCATTGTCCTTGGCCATGTTGTTTCCCACAAGGGCATTGAGGTGGACAAAGCAAAAATTGAGTTAATTGCACATTTACCACCTCCCAATACTATTAAACAAATCAGAAGTTTTTTAGGACATGCTGGATTTTACAGAAGGTTCATCAAGGACTTCTGTAAAATAACTAAACCCATTTGTCATTTGCTATGCCAAGATGTCCCTTTTGTTTTCAATAATGAATGCATGAAGGCTTTTGAATTCCTAAAAAACTGTCTGATTTCAGCTCCAATATTGCAGTCTCCAGATTATTCATTACCTTTTGAACTGATGTGTGATGCATCAGATTATGCTTTGGGAGCTGTCCTTGGACAGAGAAAAGATAAGCTGCCTCATGTCATAGCTTATGCCAGTAGATCAATGATTGATGCACAACTCAATTACACAACAATTGAGAAGGAGCTGCTGGCAATTGTTTTTACTTTAGAAAAATTCAGATCATATGTCTTGGGTTCACAAATAGTGGTGTTCACTGACCACTCTGCCTTGAAATACCTTCTGTCTAAGAAGGACACCAAACCAAGATTAATCAGGTGGATTCTCCTATTACAAGAATTTGATCTACAGATTAAAGATAAAAAAGGGGTGGAGAATGTGGTGGCTGATCACCTCTCCAGAATTTTAACTGCTGAGATTGATAGGTTGCCTATCAATGAATCTTTCCCTGATGAGCAACTTTTTGCCATTAGTGTACACACTCCTTGGTTTGCCAACATAGTCAACTTTTTGGCTACTGGAAGAATTCCTCACCATTGGAATAGAATGGATAAAGATCTTTTCTTCTCAAAGGTTAAACACTTCATCTGGGAGGATCCTTATCTGTTTAAGAGTTGTGCCGATCAAATAATAAGGAAATGTGTCCCTGACCAAGAATTTCATAGAATACTTTCTATGTGTCATGAACAGGCCTGTGGAGGTCATTTTAGTGGGAACAAAACCGCTGCAAAAGTTTTGCAGTGTGGATTTTATTGGCCTACACTTTTCAAGGATGCCCTGCAGCATTGTAGGTCCTGCCAGAACTGTCAGAAATTAGGCAGCATTTCCAAGAGAAACTCAATGCCTTTACAACCTATTTTAGTAGTTGAGTTGTTTGATGTTTGGGGGATAGACTTCATGGGTCCCTTTCCTCCTTCCAATGGGAATAACTTCATTTTAGTAGCTATGGATTATGTATCTAAATGGATTGAAGCCACAGCTACTAAAATAAATGATCACAAAGTGGTTTTGAAATTTCTTAAGGATCACATTTTTTCCAGGTTTGGTTTTCCCAGAGCCATTATTAGTGATGGGGGAAGCCATTTTTGTAAGACATTTTGAAACATTGTTGAAGAAATACTCTGTGACTCATAGAGTAGCCACTCCATATCATCCACAAACCAGTGGACAAGTGGAGATTTCCAATAGAGAAATCAAACATATTTTGGAAAAGACTGTGAAGAAGGACAGAAAGGATTGGTCCTTGTTTAATGATGCATTGTGGGCATATAGGACAGCCTATAAAACCCCAATTGGTATGTCCCCATTTAGGTTGGTCTATGGCAAAGCATGCCATTTACCAGTAGAGTTAGAATATAAAGCTTTTTGGGCCATTAAAACATTGAACATGGATCTAACTACTGCTGGTAATCACAGGAAATTGCAACTTGCTGAGTTAGAAGAGCTGCGAATGGATGCATACACAAATTCAAGATTGTATAAAGAGAAAGTCAAAACTTTTCATGATAAAAATTTATTGAGAAAAGAGTTCACAGCTGGTTCTAAGGTATGGTTATTTAACTCAAAACTCAAGTTTTTCCCAGGAAAACTGAGATCCAGATGGGAAGGGCCATACATCGTTATTCGCAGTTCTTCGGGAGCTGTTGACATCCTTGATCCAAGTAATGGAAGAATCATAAAGGTCAATGGTCAGAGGCTCAAACCATGCATTGAAAATACCCAGGAGCTTGTGCTGCCCATATATCATCACGAATCTCCAAAAATTTGATGGTAGAAAACTGTACATTATGTTTGTATATCATAGTTTTTGCTTATTTTCTCTGTTTTTGTTTTTATCTCTTTTCGCATAGTTTAAACATGCTTAAAGTTCAGTCGCAAAGTCATAATTCGCTTTTTGCAAAGTCCAAATTTCTTTTCGAATAGACTCTGGAGCTATAATGAACTGCTCGAAAGCAAAGATGTGCTTTTCGAATAGTTGGTGCTGAAGACACTTTCTTTTCGAAAAGATAGTTCTGAAGCTAATTCCTTTGCGAAATGATGTTTTTGAAGCTGTTAACTTGTCGAATGGTACTGATGCCATTCACAATTGTAAAAAGGTCTCTTTTGGAACTTTTCAAAATGTTAAAGGCCCTTTGCGATATTAACTTTGAATATATTTAAACCCTTTCGACGGTGGGGTTTCATTTCAAACTCTTTCTGCAGAGCGACTCTTCAACTGCTACCCTACTTCGCTCTCTCCTTGCACGAGTTAACAAGTTTACTACCCTTTTGTAACTGATTGTGTAGATCATTTGCATTTTCAGAGAAGGATTTCAGCTGATAATCTGGGGGATTTCTGCAAAGCAAACAAACTCGTTCAAACATAAACCCTAGATCTCGGTATTTCTCTACCCATTCTCTCTGGTTATCATTTAGTAATTTGATTCTGTGTCAGCATCTATTTTGGGCATTTTTTTACATCAATCTAGAATGGGAAAAGCAGAGAAATCATTGGCCGCAATGTTCTCCAAATCCTCTGCTAAGAAAGTGAGCAAACCGACCCCAAAAGCTAAAGGAAAAGCCAAAACTTCAGCTAAACAGAAACTTTCAATGGATAAGGCAGACAAGATGGAGAAAGGAAAGAAAATTAGACATGAGGAACCCACCCCTGCTGCTGCTAGCCCTGAGCCTGAGCTTACTCCTCTGCCCATTCATTTGGTCCTACCAAATCCCTTCATTGAAGCTCGGTTAATACCGAAATGATGGTAGATTTAAACTTTTTTCGTCACCAAACCAGAGTGCTTGCCATCCTTAATATACCTTAGAGAGGCTTCACTAAGCAATATCCTTACCCCCTTGCTAGAAAAAATTTACCCAAGAATGGTGAAGTTATGGTACCAAAACCTAGTCAAGGTCACTGAAAAAGATGCTGATGTCCCTACCCTTGTCATTTTCATTGATGATTGCGATCTTACTGTGACATTTGAAGACATAGGGAACGCTTTAGGGATACCATTCCAATTTGATCCCTCTGGTCCTTTGGCTGCTCCAGAAACTGCCTCTTTTAGAGAGATGGCTACCCATTTAACCCAAGGTATTGTGGGCACTGGGCAGTCCATCATGAGAAGAGACCTTGCCCCCCAATTTCTATTGATGGATTCCATTTTAAGGGGCAGCTTTTATGTCACTGGGCACAGCCAAGAGAGGAGATCACCAATTTTAGAGGCCCTCTTTCATTTCTCCAAGGGGCAGTTTTTCAATGCCCCTATGTTAATTTTTGAAGCCATGGCTGATGTCAGTACCAAGCTGAAGAAAGAGCAGAAGATAGCTGGCCTACCATTTGGCAGATTGATCACAGCTCTCCTCAGAGCCAAATTTGACATTGATAGTGAGGAGCCATTTGAAGTCATTACCCCTCACAATTTTGGGAAAAAGGCTTGGACTACAAGGCTATCTTGAGAAGGATGAGAGGCGGTGAACTGCACATGCCCTCTTCTGAAACTGCAGTTGTGAGTGAGCTGAACCCACCCTGGTGAGCCTGCTGAAACCAGCCCTGGGTTGTGAGTGAGCAGAACCCACCTGCACTGAATTTGAGCCTGGCCAGCTGCCCCTGCCATGTTGCCAGATCCAAATTTGTCCGAATCAACTGTGCCAGATCTAGTTTTACCAACTCCTGTGGTGACCAGCTCTTTAGCTGCACCACTTCTTGAACCAACTCTGCCAGTTCCTGTGGTGACCAACTCTTTAGCTGCACCCATTATAGATAAAACCTCCCTCCCTTTGGTGACCAGCTCTTCAACTGCACATACTCTGGAGGTAGTTGGCCTTGCACCCTTTTCCCCTACTCAAGCCCCTGCACTTTCACCTATCCCAGTTGTCCCCTCTCCCACACCTTCCATCATTCCAATTGTGGACTCCCCCTCTACACCAACCACTCCAACCATTCTCACACCACCAATTTCACCCTCCAATGCCCAGGCTTTAGAGGAGTTAGCTGCATATTTTATTACCTCATCCCCCTGCACTCCTCTGCTCCAAAGCCCCTCAAATTCCCCAGCTCCATCAGCCCACACACCTGAGACCTCCCCTACACCTGAACCTGAGCCCTTCACTACAGAGGCCTACTCTTCTTTAATGGGTTCTATTTTTGAAACCATGGAACTAGACCCCACCCCTATACCTGCTCCTCCTCCCTTCACCCACTTTCCAACCTCTCCCTTTACAGCCATTGCACCTCCTCCCTCCACCTCAGTTGTCCTAGTCTCTACTATGCCCACCTCTCCCACACCTACATCCATTACCCAAATCCTTACCTACCTCCAATCCATCCAAGCCCAACTTCAAATCAACACAGACAATCAGTTTGTAACCATGGAACTGCTCCATACCTTAGTTTCCACAACCCAAACAACCATAATTACCCCTGGACCTATTTTTTCTTCCCAGGCCACCCAAACGGATCCAGAGGTAATATTGGTTGATCTTCCATCCCCTCCACCACTCCCCATTTTCTCTGAGCAAGCCACTCAGACAGACCCTGCTGTCCCCCTTCTAGCCACTTCTTTCACCCCTCCCACAGCTGGGCCACCTTTAGTCCCCTACCATTCCATTCCCCTCCCCCGATATGCCACCCTCATCAAAGCCATGAAAACCAACCCTTATATCCGCAGAGATGTTCAAAAGGGGCTAGCTGATTTGCAAGCTTACATCCGTACCCCTTATGAAAACCAGATTCGAAAGTTAGAGATCTTTATGAAATTTGAAAGAGATAAAATGAGGGACCTGCTAGGTCAAACATTTCAGCTGGTGAGGACTGAGCAACACAAAGTGTCCATGTTGCAAGCCCAACTGGATCAAGAAAAATTGAAGACCACTAGCCTCAGCAAACACCTTGGCCTCACCAAAAAGATCAAATCTGAGGAGTATCTTGGTGAAAAACACTATTCCGGAGAAAGCTCAATCAAGTTCAGACTCCAACACTGACTCTAGCTCTGATTCTGACAGTGACTCCAGTTCGGAGCCACTTGAACCAACCTATGATACAGATTTTGACCCCAGTTATTAGCTCTCATTGTACTTTTTGTGTTATACAGTGTAATAGAAAATTCTGTTTTGTGTCTACTACTGTGCATTTCTGTCTGTCTTCTTGCCATCATTACTTTTGTTGTTTTTCTTTCTTGCATATATTTTTCCCCTGTTTTGGACCAGTGTGGACCCTGCTTCCCTTTGGTTTGGGGTGTGATGTAAATAGCAATAATCAATTAAGGAGTTAACATCAGTACAGTTTTGGATCAGCAATTTTTATATATTTTTTTCACACCTGTTGTTTTGAAATATATTAAGAAGTTAAAAAAAAAACTCTTTAAAATTACTTTCTTATGTAATTCTAAAAAACTTTCATGAAGTAAATGTCAGGAAATTTCCAAAAGAAAATTGATGTTTTAGTAAACCTAAAATGAAGGAAGACAGTGAATATATACCTCAAGAAGTTGATAAAAACCACACCCAGTGAGGTTTGGGCCTGAAATATATTCTTTGGAGGTATGTTGTGGCAATCTTTTCTGCTTTTAAGACTGTGTGAATCTGCGCACTGGCACTAGAAGTTACACATATCCAAATTGAAATATTTTGATATCACTCATGATATTAAAGATATGATGTAAGGCCTCCTCTTGAACAGTTTAAACCTTACAAAGCCCCACCTTTTGAAACTGCCCTTGATACACACCAGTTGAGCTGTATAAATCGATGAATCCTTTGAAATCTCATCCAATAAACCTCATCAGTTTCATTTAGCCTAACCCTACCCCGAGAAATCAAAAGAGACAGGGAAGAAAGCTGAGGGAAGGAGAATTGAGTAACAATTTAATAGCAAAAGAAGGGTAAAAGTTGAAGGCAATGATGAAACAGCAGAGGGAATGTGGCATGCAGTCAGTGCTAATTCGAAAAAGAAAAGAAAAATATTTGAGCAAAACAAAAGAAAGAAGGCATTTTCATTGGAAGTTTGAAAAAGAAAGAGAAAAAGATGGCCACTTTGGCTCTGGAAATTCGAAAGAAGAAGATATCTTTGTCAAGAAAAGTGGGTTTGCATATAACCTCCTGACCTTGACTGACTTCTCAAATATGAACACCTTTCCAACCCTTTTTAGAGATTTCACCCATCAGCCACAATCAAACCCAAGTAAAAGTCCTTACTGATCATTGATGGATTGAGCTATCACATGGAGATAAGAATTTGTGTAGTCTATGGTGAAAGGAGCAGTGAATTTTTAACTAAAAGCAATGCCTATGCTCCTGCTTACAGTCCTATTTGAGGACTGTAATTGCTCTTGAGCTGTGTGAAATAGTATAACCCTCTCATTTATTTTTTGAGTGAAAATCCTGGTGAGAATTGGGTTTAAAATCAACTGATTAGGGCAACATCAAAGCTGGATTCCTAAATCAAAGGCTTGCTGTTTGTTAATTTTCCTTGTAAATGGCCTCTGACATAAATCGACTGAATAGTAACAAGAATTACTGCTGAATTTTAGTTTTAAACTGATATCTTTCTTGAAAAACCTTCTTACAAAATAACTGATGCAGGTGTGAATAATCAATTGAGGAAAGTGGCTGTAACAGAACTGCAGTGATCTTAACTAACGTATTGAAGAAGTTTGTGGGTACCTTCACTGAAAACCCTCAGGAGACTTCACTCCTCCACTAGGGATCACCTAGGGGTTTAAAAGGCTTGTTGCATATGCTAAATGCAACTGTGCTCCCTACAAAAGTGGCTCTTTACTTTGTTTTTTTTATTTATTATTTTTCTTATTTTCTTTGCTCAGGGACTAGCAAAGCTTAGGTTTGGGGGTGTGTTGACAAGTGAAAAATACCATTTTTCACCCCTAAACTTAAGTCTTGATAGACCTTGGAGAGAACTAAATAAGTGTTTTAAGTGCCTATGTTGCAGCTAACAATAAAGACAGGCTTAACCATAAAAGCAGCTTAAAAGTGTAAAAAAGATGACAATCCATGTCAATCCAAAGGAAGGAAGTGAAGAAACAACCTCATCAGCTGTTGAAAGGTCTAAATGGAAGAGGCAAAGACCTGTAAGAGAAGCAGAGAACAATTCGAACAGAGGAATGCACTACAGAGTTCTTTTCGCAAAGAACCTGCACTTTTCGTAAAGAACCTGGAACTCTGCGAAAAGGTATTCTGGAGATTCGCAGTTTTAACAAGGGCAATTCAGTAATCGGTTGCACGCATCCCAATGCATTTTAAAACCTAGGGACATTCCAGAGGGTTCTAAGCATAAAGAAATGGAATATTCCACCCCACGTGAGCACCTAGAGAGGGAATAACTTGGCGGGAACTTCTAGAAACTCTAACAAACTTTCAAAATGCATAACAGAATTGATGCCTTTTTCACCGATTGGTCAAAACAGATCGAGGAATTCTAATTGGCGTAACAAATCTCGATCCCGTGCTCAACTACCATTGGTCAATCTGATCCGAGAACCTCACGATTGGTTGATACATCTGAGCGTGACACTGGGAAAGTTATAAATAGACGAAGCATTTGCCCAATTGGGGCATCCAGATTTTGAGTTTCATTTCTAATCCCCATTTCCCAGATGCCTTGTCTGTAATCCTTGTAATAGCCTACTTTGTACTTGCATTTGAGAGTCTGTGAGATATCGCTATAATTCAAAGGAGAGTTTGCCAAATCCGAGAGTCTTAAGGATGCTCTTGTAAATTATGAGATGAATTTTAAAGGTTTGTAAACTATGCATTCTCCATTGGACTCATGTCAAGGGTTCCCTCTGATCTCCTCGATTAGACTCCTTTAGATTCATTGTTTTGCATTTCCTTGATTCATTAATCACAGCAGAATTAGTGTTGGTAACCTAGTCTCTTACAGCATTTGTAGTGATGTTTCCTGTTCTGAATTGAGGATTTGGATTAAAGACTATTGGATGGTTTGTGGCCATTAAAATGGACAGACCATAGCCATAAGTCTAAGCCTAATCCTTGAATTAGATTTATCTGTCTTACATCTGTGCTTGTAGCCAGATGAAGATTGGATCACCTCTGCTGAGCTGCAGTTATTCTCATTAGATTTCAAAGACCAAATCAGATTTAGATATTACTTCTCCATCTTTGTTTCAATCACTCCCCCAACTCGGATCTGGATCATTTAGTTTAAATTTTTCTTTGTTTTTAGTTAGTTAAACGTAACAAATTCAAACCTCTCATCTTATCAGTTTTCTAGATAGGATAAGAAGCCAGATCTGGTAGCTCAGATCTGGAGGTTTGTCTTACATTTTAGATAAATTCTCTGTGGATGATCTTTCACTCACTTACTTTTAAAACTTGCTACAATTGGCCCTGATCTTGCAGGCTAATTCTCTTCTAACTGTACTGATATTTCTTTATTTGTTTATATAGTCTAGAACCACTGTAATTTAGCAGCTATAAATCTGTTTTCAAAACTCACATAAATCAAGCACACTAAGAAGCAACAACATTAGGGTATTGGCTAATATTTGAGAATGAAGGGAGAGTCAGAATTGCAAGTTATGGGGTAATAGGTCAGGTATGGTAGTGGTTGTGGGTTGGATAGGTGAAACTGGTTGAAAGGGGAAGTGGGTCTATGAGTGAAGGTAGTGGTCTGTGTTGGTGTCTGATATAGAGGGGTGAAGTGTGGAGGGTGAGGTGAATCTGGGAGAGGGGTATACTTCAGATTGATGTCTCCTAGGATAGTGGACATCATAGTAGAAAATTCTTCTCCTATAAATGGGTCATGGGAATGGGATAATGGAATGGATTGGTCTCAAGGTTCACATGTGATAGGTACAACGGGTGGGGAAGTCTCAGTGGAATAATGTGGGGTTTCAAAGGTATGAGTTTCAAGTTCATAGGGGGTGGGTAAGGGGTCTGGAATGGTTGTTGTTTCAGGGATTGGAATGGTTTGGGACATATAGGTGGGATAGGGTCCAGTGGGGGCTTTACCTTTCGTTAATTTTCTCTTCTTTATGGAGGCAATTTTTACAGGTGGGTTAGAATGAGCTGGAAAAATAGGTAAGGGTGCAAAAATGGGTAGGGTGTCAGTGGCTATGGTGGTTGGCGGTTAGATTGAGGTGGCTATGGCTGTGGTGATTGGTGATATAGGCTCAGGTAAGGGTAGTAGAGTTGTGTGGGGCTGTGAGGTGTGGGTTGAGGGTGGAGGTGGTGTGGAAATGGGTGTAGGTAAAGGTGGTGTTATGGGAGTTGGGGCTGGCATGGAGGTAGAGGGAATGGCTGGGGAGGTAGTGGTTGTGCTGGCTGGCATATGTGAGGTGGAGGATGCAACAGCATCATCAGCAGCAGCTGCAGCAGCTACTTCTTGGATAGTGGGGGCTGCTTCTCTCAGTAACTCCTCCCTCAACTATTTCTTCTTCTCCATCATTATGCCACTGATTCCAAACTATTTCTTTCCACTCTTTTTGGGGTTCAGGGTCACTGTCTCCACCTCCCTTTGAAAGGGGTACTTCCCAAAGTTCAGCAATACAGTAATAAATCTGCAGTAGGGAAGGGCATGAGGTTTGTTCTTGATTTTCACCTTTCAACACAGGTCCTTAATCTCCTTAAAAATTAACTTGGCTGCATCCAAGTAATGATTCCTGTTCAATGAGAAGAGGGTATTAACTATGGGGTACCTCCTCTCCTTCTCATGACCAGAGCAAAAAAATATTTTTCCTTAACACCCTATCCATGAATCTGAGGTTGGGGTGCAGGTCCCTCTTCCAGATTGAGTCACCTGAGGTAGTGATTCCTCCAATTAACTCCCTCGCTATCTCAGTGATGGTGGCAGTCAAAGGAGGACCCAAGCCCCATTCAGGGCTGTACGTGGCTTGTATCCTCAATATTCTTGCAATGTCATACTAGTTGAACAACATCTCAAAGTCATCAATCAATACCAGCATTCCCATCATCATCAGTTTTCAACCTCATATTCAGATAAAATAGTCTCACTAGTCTTGGGAAAACTAGCTGCATCGGGGGCCATAACAGGGGCAGCAGAGATGCCTTGATCAGATACTCAATGGAGGTAGAGGTCTCTGATAGCTCCTCAAAATAGGCCTTGTCAAAAATAGTTTCAGCCTCCAGCTGGATTGCTTGAACAAATTCAGAAGGGACCCTGAGGTATTAGTAGTCTCTTCCTCCTCAGCATTAGGGACCATAGCTTTGCCCTTTTTCTATTTCTTCTTTGATTTTTCAGGGCTCTTAGCAAGTGGGTGCTCTCTAGCCCTCTTCTTTGGGGCTGATTTCTTCTTTTCTTTTGGGATTGGGGGCTCCATAATAGGTGGAGGCACCTTAGAGGTCTCTAATGTGGAGGCCTCTACAATCCTTGAGGATTTTCTAGTGGCCACAAGGTTGCCACTGGCAGACGGGGTCAGCATTGCAGCTAGGGTATTTAAAAATTTTGAACCCGTGGCCATGGGTGCTTAATTATCAAAATTAGGGCTCACAAATCTTGGAAAACACAAAACACACTTAATATGCACAGAAGCACCAAAATTTTCCTTTCTTTCTCTCTAATTTACTAAACCAATCAAAGCACAGAGCGAGAGTTGGAGAGCTAACTAATTGAGAGCTAAGGTTCCACCTTAAAACTTGTACAGCAATGCAAATCCCCCAAACCTTGTTTAAAGTGACCAGGAGTAGCTAGGGAACAAAATGGTGGGAGGAAAATGCTTTATGTGGAGTGGTTTAAGTTATAGAGTAGAAAGCAGAGAAAGGGGGTTTTGGTTGTGGTGCAGAGAAGTTAGGACAGAAAGATGAAATGAAGAAAATAAAGGGTTTCGCAGAGTTTATAGAGTTAATCCTGCAGTTCGCAGAGTTGGAAATAAGTGATCCCAGGATAGCTTTCTCACACAGTTAACATTTAATCCTGTGACAAGTTATGTCGGGCAAAAGAAACTGCCTTTCAATGCATTTTGCGAAGCTGAAGCTTTGCCTTGGTGCGTGAGAGCTATTTCACCTTTCTGAAAGTTATCTCGCGGTGCTCTCATGAAGAACTAAATATATGATAATCCTTTCACACGGATTGGGCTTGCAGAGCAAAAGTAACTCTGCGAGGCTCTATTGCAGCTATTGTTCAGGCGTTGTAGCATGCGGGGGAGCCAAAAATGGGCTCGCGTACCTGATTGAATCCTTTAAGACCTGTGAAAAAGCAGTATTCTCAACATTTAATCTTTTAACTTACTATTGCACACGGGTCAATGCGTCCTTGTTGTTGTGTACCTGACCGCCGAGTTTCAGTACCAAACCTATCACATGTACTTCATCTGAACATGAGAATTAAGTACCCATTAACAACCTCAATTAATCATAATTACTATTAATCAGTGAAAAGTACCACTTTTCACCCCTTAACATGAGCTTTGATAGACCTATGAGTTGTCCAATAAGTGCTTGTTGACCATGTTTTGTAGATAGCAGTAATAAGCAGTCATAGTGCAAAAATCCACCCTAAAGTGCTCTACAAGAAGGTCCATCTCTCACCACAGCTTTGACCTAGCTATGGCACAAAAAAGGGCCCCACACCAATGACCACATGGGGCATGCAGCAACAGTAAAGCAGCATTGCAAAAGGAAAAATAGGCTGAGAACAACCTCTCGATAGGTTACTGCAACCTATCGATGGGATCTGAAAGCTGAAAAAGGAAGAAATCATGAAGATGGGGAGAATCCGATAGGATCCAGAACCTATCACGTAGTCAAAAATAACAAGGGAGCATCCTATCGATTGATTGCCTGAGCTTGAACAGAACCTATCGAAAAGTCTGAGAACCTGTCGATAGGAGCTAGAAGAGACCCTATCAAACGCAATTATGCAAGAGCTCAACCTGTCAAAAGGATCACTCAACCTATCAAAAACATCAAATGAAGGCTACAGATGTGGATGCTCTAACTACAGGATTCAACCTATCGAAACCTTTCAATAGGATCCTGAATCCTAGCTAAAGGACCAAAGTTCTTGATCTCAACCTATCGAAAGCTTTATCAACCTATCAAAATCGATCTAAACACTTCCCAGAAAAGTTGTTGTGCACACGCTGCGAGTTGGTGACCTACTGCATGCAAACTGAGGTACCTTAGTGACTGGTGCGAGAGTTCTAGAAGTGCCCTGGGAAACCCTAACCGACCCACATGCTCTCCCTCAACTCTAACAAACTGGAAGAACCTTCTAGAAAGGGAATAAAAGAGGGAATAAGAGAATCATTCTAGAAGATGTAATTGGTGGGAAAAACGGATCTGAGGTTGAAGGAGAAAGCTATAAGAAGGAAGGAAGCCATCAGAAAAAGGGGGGATCAATTTCGAAAACCAGAGCTTGCAGCGAAATTCTTTAATTCTTTCCTTTAGTTCAACTATGGTTGGCTAATTTCTTGAGAGCAGCAAAGAGAGAGGTTGAATCTATAATTAGGGAGAGCTGAGAGTGCTGTTGAGGGTTAGATGATGCATAGATTGCAAATCTGAGGATATTTCATTATATGGTCAGTTTAATTTAATGTAATGTTGGTATAATTGTTGTAATTAGATCTATAATTCCTTTGGTTTCATTTGGTGCTCGATCGGCTTTGTGTAGATGAGAATAGCTCACCCACTTAACTGGTATACCTCTTGGATGCCATTTGATCTCCCTGGATCTGATGCTTCTGCAATTGCCTGTGTCTGTGGCCTGGCAATTGTAGCATTCACAGTGATTTTAATGCTCTAATTGAACCCTTTGGTTTGGAGGAAATCCCTAGGATGATCTGTGACCATTGAAGTGGATAGGTCATGGCCTTAAGATCAATTCAAACCTCTGGTCTAAATTGGATTCTTCTACCTTAATCCTTTGATTTAGAGGAAGTCTATAGGATGTTCTGCATTAAAATAGACAGATCATGCCATTAAGATTAGTTCAAGCCTTTGGTGTAAAGTAGATTCCTCTACCCTGCAGCTGTGCCTATGGCCAGATGAGGGATTGGTGTACTCTAAACACTCTGTAACCCTAGCAGCTCAACCTAATTGCAGCAAGACCAAACTCCAAGTTACTTCTCCCCATTTTTTGTGTTTAATTCCCCCTCTCTGCAAGATTTGTACTCTGGATCTGATCCTACCATCCATCTCTGTAATCTTACCTGTTTTTAGTTTAATTTAGAAGTGACAACCCCTTAAACCTCTCCTCTTCTTTTTACTGTTTTAACATTTGGAAGGGTGCCAGATCTACCACAGATCTGGAGATTTACCTGATTTTAACTCACATATTTCCCTGTGGACATTCCCTTACTTTTTTTAAAACTTGGTACAACAGGACCTGAATACTTGCAGGACTGTGTGTAAGCCTGCCTTGGTGTGTGTGATCCATAGACTCTTTAATTGTCTGATTTTAAACTCTTTTTTGAACACAAGGCAAAATCTCGACAAGTTTTTGGTGCCGCTGTCGGGGAATTGTATGCTTGAAATTGGTAGATCTAAGTTTGTTTTAGCATAGATTGTAGATTTGCAATAGATTGTTTAGTTTTCCACTAACTGCTGTTGAAATTTTTATTGTTTTGTAGTAGTTTTGGTTATTTTTAACAGATTGGAAGCTGTGTTTAAAGAGGAACATTGTGCTAGAGGCTGTGCTAATGTTTGCATTCCTCTACTCCTTTTATTTTTCTGATTTGTCGATTTGTATTGTGTTTATTCCTGATTGCTGTGATAAATTGGCTTTGCATTGTGTGTGCACTAAGATTGTGAGTGGTGTATGTTTGGAAGGAGAACTCCCAACCCTCAGATCGTTCCATTAAATCCAGAGGTTGAAAGAATCCTTAGGACTAAACAAATTTCACCCACATCTGTTGCATCTAGATTTGCTGAAATGGGTGAGCAACAGCAACCCTCATTCCATGGCCTGACTAAAGAAGACCCATATAAACACATTGATGAATTTTTAGTACTGTGCACTACCTTCAATATTGTAGGTTTGGGGGAGGAAGCAATCCGGATGAGACTCTTTCCTTTTTCATTAAAGGATAGGGCCAGGACTTGGTTGTCAATGCTCCCACCCAATAGTATTCAGTCCTAGAGTGATCTTCAATGTCAGTTTTTGGCCACGTTTTTCCCCATGTCCAAAACAAGCCAGATGAGGAAGGGCATTACCTCATTTGCTCAAGATCCAACTGAGGATTTTCAACAAGCTTGGGAGAGATTCAAAGAACTCCTGAAGAAATGTCCCCATCATTAAATCCCTGAATGGCAACTTGTCCAATGTTTCTATCAAGGGATTGACTCTAAAAGCAGGGATATGGTTGATGCCTCTTGTGGTGGTACTTACCTCCACAAAATTGCTGAGGAGGCTTGGGAGTTGTTTGACATTATCAGTGAGAACTCCATGCAGAGAGAGACATTGTCCAGGGATTTGGACACTCCTAGACTGGTGAAAGAAAACACCACAGGAGGAAACTTGTATGAGGTAAGTGGACACAATGACTTGGAAAGGAAAGTGGACAGTTTGACCCAGAAATTTGATAAGCTCATGGGAGCAATGCAGTCACCCATGGCTGCTAAAGTAGAGGAGGCATGTGTTATATGCCAGTCTCCCACTCACTCCCTTAAGGAATGCCCCTCAGTTGTCTAATTTCCAGACTTTGTGATGGAGCCTGTGACTGCCACCTTGTCTTTTGGGCAAGAACCTACTACTGGTTACCAATGGAGAAACAACCCCAACATGAGGTGGAGACAAGATGGTTTTCAAAACTAGCAGCAGCAGCGACAGCAGCCTATGCCTTACAAAAATGCTCAGCCATACCACCAGAATTACTTCCCAAGGCCTCAATACCAATAGCCTATGGCTCAGCCTGTGCAGCAATTTGCACCCCCTCTAGCTGCTAGATCCCTTTCTTTTGAGGAACAAGTTTTGGCTTTATTACAGAACTTAGGATCCTTGCCTCAAACTGTGCACTCTCATAGCCAAAGCATTAAAAAG
Source organism: Chloranthus sessilifolius (assembly GCA_021018995.1). Lineage (NCBI taxonomy): Eukaryota > Viridiplantae > Streptophyta > Magnoliopsida > Chloranthales > Chloranthaceae > Chloranthus > Chloranthus sessilifolius. Next base: position 51,734,276 of record CM037596.1, read on the forward strand.
ATAGAAGACCATCTTGGTTAGCTATCTAATGCTTTAGCCAAGAGAGAGGAAGGGAGGCTGCCTAGCCAACCCATGGATAATCTATGGAGACAATATATGGTAGGTGAAGTTTCCTCTTCCCATGAGGAGGCCAAATCTGTCACCACATTGAGAAGTGGAAGGTTGGTAGATAATCAAGTAGGTTGTAGGCCTTTGAGAAATTAAGAAAAAGAGAAAGAGGTGGTTAAAGAGAAAGTGCAACAGGAGCAACCCATAATGAATAAAAAGGATAGTGATGATCCCCAAGAAAAAAATAAAATAAAATAAAGAGATGATGAGTTGGCAGAGGCTGTAAATGAGGGAGCAGTCCCACATTTGCAATTTCCTAAGGCAATACAAGCACCTTCCCCTTTTAATAAAGGGCATGCCAAAATAGAGGAAATGATGGAAACCATTAAGCAAGTGAAGATTAACCTACCTCTCCTTGATGCACTCAAGCAGGTTCCAGCCTATGCCATGTTTATAAAAGACCTATACACCCACAAAAGACAATCAAGGATGCATTTGTCCAAGAAAGTCTTTTCATTAGAAAAAGTGAAACAAATATTGACTATTGCCACCCCAACCAAACTCCAAGATCCTAGAGTCCCCACTATCCCCTGCATCATTGGGGATCATACCATTGAAAAGGTCTTATTAGATCTAGGAGCTAGTGTAAATTTGCTTCCATATTCAATATATGAGAAGCTGGGCTTAGGAGAGTTGAAGCCCATACTTGTGGTCTTGCAACTAGCTGATAGATCTGAAAGAAAGCCAGTGGGGATCATTGAAGATGTCTTGGTTGGGGTTGACAAATTCTTTTATCGTACTGATTTTTTGGTGCTAGATATGGAGCAAAGTAGGAGTGCTACTTCTATCCCTGTGATCTTAGGCAGGCCCTTCTTGGCTACTGCAAACGCTTGCATACAATGTAGATCAGGGATCGTGGAAGTAACTTTTGGCAATATGAAAGTCAAGCTGAATGTGTACCATTTAGTTCATTAGCCCCACCTAGAGAGTGAGGACTGTTTCTCCATTAAAACATTAAATGCTGACTTAACCACTGCTGGTGTGAACAGGAGATTGCCAATATCTAAGCTTGAAGAGTTTAGGATGGATGCCTATTCAAATGCAAGGATCTACAAAGACAAAACCAAGGCCTTTCTTGACAAGCACCTGCTGTGGAGAGAATTCAAAATAGGTGCCAAGGTATGGTTGTTCAAGTCAAGATTAAAACTCTTTCCAGGCAAATTGCAGTCTAGATGGGATGGGCCTTACATAGTCTTATATGTTTCCCCATCTGGAACAGTAGAAATCAGGGATCCTAAGCATGGTAGGGTCATGAAAGTCAATAGCAAAAGGTTAAAAAGTTATGTTGAAAAAATCCGTGTACCTGAGGAGACCATTGATCTTTAGGACCCTCCAATTTCTACCTGATTTCAGTGTGTATCATATGTACCATATTTTCGTTCTGTTTTAAATGATTACTTTATGTGTTAAGGCTTTGTTCATAATAAAATTGCCATTCCAGCATTGGGTCATCTAATTGGTCTTGCCCGCAATTCAGGGACTATGGGAGTGTGTAAATAATGAATTTTTTTTTAATGGAAGCACAACAAAAGAGTTTAATGAGTGCTGAGGCTGACCATTGCACAAAGATGTTATTTTTATGGGCATATGAGACCTTTCGATAGGTCATTTGACGATTTTGATAGGTCCCTAGAGGATTTCGATAGGCACTGAGATTGGTCGATAGGTGAAAACAACTTTTTGATAAGTTCAAAAGGATGAAATGAAGCTTTCGATAGGTTCTGGGTACTTATCGAGAACCTATCGAAAGGATAAAACATATGCTATATGAACCTATCGATAAGAAGGATTGACCTATCGAAGTATTCCATCTGCATGTTGTACTTTTATAGCGTTCGACAGGACGCCTTGACCTATCGAAATCATTCAATTCATCCTATCGAAATCGATTTTTCCTCTTTATATACTTATCGGTAGGTCACTTTTGCCCATTTCACACATTTTGAAGAAACCCTAGCTCTCCCTAGCTCTCTCTTCCTCATCTGTCGCCGCCCTCTTTCCGCCGAATACTCTCAGGACTATTTCTCATTCGATCTGCCATTCTTCAAGATCACTCAACTCACACTAAGGAGCATTTTGCACCTGATTGTTGTGGAATTGAGTTTTGCACCACGGTTTCTATAAAACCCTAACAGTTTTGGGATAAGTTGTTCTCCTGCTTTCCCTCTATGACTTCCCTAGCTGTTTTCTTCAGAGTTTCCCTACAAATTGGTGAGTGAGCTCTAAGAGATCCATTTCTGAAAGCAAAATGGCCAATTCTGAAGAAACCCTAGCTGACCTATTTCGGCAACCAACTATTTCCACCCCCAAATCCTCGAAGAAAACAAAGCCTCTCACCAAGCCACATGCCAAAAGGAAGCTCCCTGAGGGGACACCCAAGCAGGCTCCTAAAGCTAAAAAAGCCAAGTCTATAGCAATTCAAGAACCTACTGCAGATATACCCATGAAGAAATTTTTCCCAATTGGGGAAGCGTCCTTGCCCACCTCTGCCATATAGCCTGTGGAGCTTCCTACTAAATTAACCACTCCTAACAAGTTTGTGGATGGTTTGAGCCTGGTCCATGAGACTGAGTTTGATCAGGCATACTTTGCCAACATTGAGGAGTGCCAGGGGACACTATTATATCTGAAAAAGGAGGGATTGTTACCCCTACTTACACCATTGAAGGAGACTGTGTACCCCAGGCTAGTTAAGTTGTGGTACCAAAATTTGAAAAAGAAGGTGATGCCTAGGAAAGAGGCTGTGCTGCAAATTTTGATTGATGATTATCAAATCACAGTGGATAGCAAGGATATTGGGATGGCTTTGGGAGTTCCACACCAATTTGACTCCACTAGGTCTGAGGGAGCACCCAAATGGCTTACATTGAAAGAAATGGCTAAGGAACTCACCAATGGAATTGTGGACTTTGGTGAATCTTTGATGAGAGGAGACCTCCAACCCAGTCTCAGATTCATTGATGCTATTTTAAGCAAAAATGTTTATGTCACTGGGTACCTGCAGGAGAGAAGGCCCCCAATTGTAGATGCCTTATACTACTGTTCAAAAGGATAATTTATGAAGGCACCTCAGTTGATTTTTGAGACAATGGTGGATATTAATGACAAAGTGCTTAAAAGACAAGCATTTGCTAAAGGACGTGGGCTGCCTTTCAGCAGGCTCATTACATTCTTGCTCAAGGCTGGTAAATATGTAGTCAAAAGGAATGAGCCAATGGAGAAGTTGACCACAAAAGTATGTGGGAAAAGGGAATGGTCCACTAGCCTAACCTTGTTTAAGTAGGGTAAGCTAGTTGAGATGGAGGAGGCTGAGGAGGTGTCCACTACCATGGCAGCAGATCTTCCTACTGAGATACCCTCATCCATCCCTTCACCTACCTTTCCTGTCCCATTACCCACACCTCCACCCACGTTGCTTTTTTCCCTTTGTATCAGTCCCTCTTCCAACATGCCCCTTTCCTCCAACCTCTGGACCAGTTTTACCTTCACCCACCACTCAGGTCTTCCAACCTGAAGTCCTTGAACCTCCTACATTATCAGAGCCTACCCCTACCCTGTCTTCTCCATCCATTGACCAACCCATTTCTGACTTCCCCCCTCCTCAACCTTCTGCATACACAGGGTGTGGACCAGTTCACCACTACTGGGTTCACTGCCCTAATGACATCCATTGTGGAGGATGTTGCTCATGAATACACCCCACTTCCTGACTCCCCACATCCCACTCCTCCTCATTTTAACCATGCACCCTCCTCTCCTTTCCATCCCATCCAAAAACCTGTCCCCTCTACCCCCACCATGCCTGACACCTTCACCCATATTCTCTCCCTCTTACAGTCCATTCAGACTCAATTGACCACCAACACCAACAACCAAGCCCTCATGAGCTCATGCCTTCAATCCATTCAGTCCACCCTTACTCCATCCTCCCCAGCTCCCCAACCTTCTGACACTTCTCCTCTCTCCCCTGTTCCTCCACATCTCCATTTATCTCCTCCACCTTCCCCTATTGCTTCACCTTCCACCACTGCTACCCAGTCTGTGGAGGTAGTAGCTCCACCTTTTCCCATCCCTCCTTCATCACCATCCTTTACTCCTTCCTCACCAGCAGTAGTAGCTACTGCAGCTGCTGAGTCACCCATCACCCACCCCCCACTCACTCTCCACCTGTTTTCAAAGATGCCTCCATCCAAACTGATCCATGTGAGGATCTCATTTCTCCACCTCCTCCTCTTCATCCACTCCACCCCTTTCCTTGCCCATTGTCTTTAGATAAAATATGAACATCCCCCCTTACCTCACCCTGCTGTATGCCTTGAGAGACAACCCTTACATCCAAAGGGATGTCTTGAGAGGTATGGCTGCACTCCAAGCTTCCCTTGAAGCCCCTTATGAGGAGAGGATTGCCAACATGGAATTAGAGCAAAGAATCAAGCTCCGAGATATCTCTTAGGGGTGGAAAGAAATCCTGACTCGTTATGAGTCAGCAAAACAGTTGGCTGCTACTGAGAGTCTCAATGCCAAATATGAGAATAATTCTGAGCTTCTCAAGAAAAAATTAGCCAATGCTCAGGAGATACTCAAGGCCACCAAGGAACACTCTGATACCAACCAGCTCTATGCCATAAAACAAATTTAAATATTGGAGAAAAAGGTTGCTTCCTTGACCTCTCAACTCTTGCAACCTACCCCTCTAGCTACAGCTCCTCCTACTGACCCTCCCTCCTCCCATCCCACTCCTCCCCAACCTATGAATGTCCCCCCCCCCTCCGGCCCAAGACCCCCCTTCCACTCTACCTTCCCCACCAAAACCCAAGAGGTATTCCACTCCATGAAAAGTCACTTCTAAGAGGCTTGTTTCATCTAGTGCCTCTGCTGCGAAAGGGAAGAAGCCTGCTACCTAATCTAATGAGGTAGCCCCTACCAAGCCCCCTCCACCTACTGATACCTCCTCCACCTTACTCTGCAAAGAAGAAAGAAGAAAAGCTGTAGCTACCCCTGGCCTCAATCCTACTGCCCTCTTCCCATCTTATTCTAATTCAAATGGAAGGTCCATTCCTCTTGCTGCTTCTACAAAGAAAGACGAGAAACCTATTGCCCAGTTTAAGGAGGCACCTAAGCAATCTCCCAAGAAGTCCCAACCAAAAAGAAACACGCCTTTATTAAAGGATGATTTGAAAATTTTTCAAGATTTATATGATTAGCCTGATGATGCTTGTAAATAAATGTGGTTTCTATTTTGCCCCTTGTACATAATTTTTGTTGCTTCATAGTAATTTATTTTTGTGTATACCTTTCTTTGTGCTTATTCTTTTTCTGTTCTTCACATGCACTGTTCTGTACTACCATGCTCCCAATAGTGCGGACACTGTTTAGTTTAGGTTTGGGGGTGTGGTAGGTGTGCCAATGAATGAAATGAGTTAATGCTAGTGCAACTATGCTATGTTGGAAATTTTTTTGAAAATAAAGTGATTTCCCACCTGAGTTTTGGAAAAGGGGAAATTAAAAAAAACTTTTCGAAACTGAAATGAGCTATAGTCTAACATTCTTTATGAAGCAAATGTCCAGCATTTTTAGAAAATGGATGTGTAGTGAACGTGAAATGAGGGAAAATTGTGAGGATGCACCCCAGAAAATTTGATGGAAGGCCATACCCAGTGAGATTTGGGCCTGAAAAATTTTCTTTGAAGAGTGTCTTCGCAATTTTTCTGTTCTAAGGACTGATTGGATCTAGTTTTGATCACTAGAAGTTAGGAAAATTCGAGTTGAAACAGCTTGACAACATTCATGATAGTGAGGACATGAAGTAAGGCCATCCCTTTGGACAGTTTGAGCTTAAAATGTCCCACCTTTGAACTGCCTTTGATACACACCACTTAAGCCTTAAAAGTCCCAGTTTTCTTTGATGAAAACCAGAAAATTTGAACCCAAAACCTTTTGACCTATTTAAGCTCACCCTCAATCTAAGGAATCAGGAGATAGAAGGAGAAGTGAGGTTAGAGGAGCAAGGTTTAAAATTTGGTTGAAAAAGAAGGAAGCACATTTGGTGGTATTGTGGCATTCCAGCCCATAAAAAGGAAAATGGAGAAAAATACAAAAAGAAAAGAAAAAAAAAAAAGAAGGAAAATCAAACAAAAAGAATGTGAAAGAGAAGTCATTTCATTGAAAGACTGAAAAGAGGATTAGAAATCGGCCATTTCAAATCTGGAAATTCGAGAAGTAGATGAAATTGTGCTAAAATGAAGAAGGTTTAGTTGCAAATCACCTCCTTACCTTTACTGATTTCTCAATGTTGAATCACATTCCACCCTTTCATTCTTCATAAACCTCACCCATAAGCCACATTACAACCAAATAAAAAGACCTTACTGATCTGAAATAGATTGAGCTGTCATGTGAAGATGAGAATTTGTCTGATCTATGGTGAAAAGAGTTAGAAAATTTCATAAATTGGAGCAATGCCTATGCTCATGCTTGCAGTCCTATTTGAGGGATGCAACTTCTCTTGAGCTGTGTGAACTAATGCACCCTTCTATTTTTGTTATGAGTGAACAACCCTGGTATGATTTGGGTCTGAAATCAAAGATTTGGGGTATTATCAGAGCAGAATTCTTAAATTAAAGGTGAGCTATGCATTAATTTTCAGACATAATGCCTTGACATGAACTGATTGATGATGAAGGAATTAGAGCAGAATTTCATGTTTTGAACAGGTAATTTTTATGCTGAAAATCCTCTAAAATTGAATGGAAATTGTGTGGAAATCATTTTATTTACTTAAACTCTGTTTTAGCATGCTGCATGAGTATTAACTTATTTTATTGGAGAAGTTTGTGGATACCTTCATTGAAAACCCTCAGGAGACTTCACTCTTCCACTAGGGATCACCTAGGGGTTTAAAAGGCTTGATGCATATGCTAAATGCATATGTGCTCCCTCCAAAAGTGGCATTTTAGTTTTCTTTATCTTTCCTTTGCTCACGAACTAGCAAAGCTAAGGTTTGGGGGTGTGTTGATCAGTGAAAAGTACCACTTTTCACCCCTTAACATGAGCTTTGATAGACCTATGAGTTGACTAATAAGTGCTTGTTGAGCATGTTTTGTAGATAGCAGTAATAAGCAGTTTTAGTGTAAAAATGCACCCTAAAGTGCTCTACAAGAAGGTCCATCTCTCACCATAGCTTTGACCCAGCTATGGCACACAAAAGGGACCCAAACCAATGACCACTTAGGGCATGCAACAACAGCAAAGCAGCATTGAAAAAGGAAAAATAAGCTGAGAACAACCTCTCGATAGGTTACTGCAACCTATCGATAGGATCTGAAAGTTGAAAAAGGAAGAAATCATGAAGATGGGGAGAATCCGATAGGATCTAGAACCTATCGCGCAGTCGAAAACAACAAGGGAGCATCCTATCGAATGATTGCCTGAACTTGAATAGAACCTATCGAAAAGTCTGAGAACCTGTCGATAGGAGCCATATGAGAACCTATCGAAAGCAATTATGCAAGATCTCAACCAGTCGAAAGGATCGCTCAACCTATCGAAAACATCAAATGAAGGCTGCAGATGCGAAACCTCTAACTGCGGGATTCAACCTATCGGAACCTTTCGATAGGATCCTGAATCCTAGCTAAAGGACCAAAGTTCTTGATCTCAACCTATCGAAATCGATCTAAACACTTCTCAGAAAAGTTGTTGTGCACACGCTGCGAGTTGGTGACCTACTGCATGCAAACTGAGGTAGCTTAGTGACCGATGTGAGACTTCTAGAAGTGCCCTGGGAAACCCTAACCGGCCCACGTGCTCTCCCTCAACTCTAACAAACTAGAAGAACCTTCTATAAAGGGAATAAAAGAGGAAATAAGAGAATCATTCTAGAAGCTGCAATTGGTGGGAAAAACAGATCTGAGGCTGAAGGAGAAAGCTATAAGAAGGAAGGAAGCCGTTAGAAAAAGGGGGCATCGATTTCGGAAACCAGAGCTTGCAGCAAAATTCTTTAATTCTTTCCTTTAGTTCAACTATGGCTGGCTAATTTCTTGAGAGCAACAAAGAGAGAGGTCGAATCTGTAATTAGGGAGAGGTGAGAGTGTTGTTGAGGGTTAGATGATGCACAGATTGTAAATCTGAGGGCATTTCATTGTATGGTCAGTTTAATTTAATGTAATTTTGGTTTAGTTATTGTAATTAGATCTATAATTCCTTTGGTTTCATTTGGTGCTCGATCGGCTTTGTGTAGATGAGAATAGCTCACCCGCTTAACTGGTAGACCTCTTGGATGCCATTTGATCTTCCTGGATTCGATGTACGCAATTGCACGTATGCGTGGCACGGTAATTGCAATTGCAGCATTCCTGATGATTTTAATGCTCTAATTGAACCTTTTGGTTTGGAGGAAATCCCTAGGATGATTTGTGACCATTTAAGTGGACAGATCATGGCCTTAAGATCAATTCAAACCTCTGGTCTAAATTGGATTCTTCTACCTTAATCCTTTGATTTGGAGGAAGTCTATAGGATGATTTGTGATCATTAAAGTGGACAGATCATACCCTTATGATCAGTTCAAGCCTTTGGTGTAGAGTAAATTCTTCTACCCTGCAGCTGTGCCTATGGCCAGATGAGGGATTGGTGTACTCTAAACTCTCTGTAACTCTAGCAGCTCAACCTAATTGCAGCAAGACCAAACTCCAAGTTGCTTCTCCCCATTTTTTGTATTTAATTCCCCCTCTCTGCAAGATCTGTACTCTGGATCTGATCCTACCATCCACCTCTACAATCTTACCTGTTTTTAGTTTAATTTAGAAGTGACAACCCCTTAAACCTCTCCTCTTCCTTTTACTATTTTAACATTAGGAAGGGTGCCAAATCTACCACAGATCTGGAGATTTTCCTGATTTTAACTCACATTTCCCTGTGGACATTTCCTTTCTTTTTTTAAAACTTGCTACAACAGACCCTGAATACTTGCAGGACTGTGTGTGAGCCTGCCTTGGTGTGTGCGATCTGTAGACTCTTTAATTGTCTGATTTTAAACTCCTTTTTGAACACAAGGTAGAATCCTAACAATTACAGAATCTTAAAGATAGTTTTTCAGATCAAGTTCATGACAAATATGAAGAGAGCACCTCCACCATTCATCAACAAACATACACAGTAAATTCAAATGACAAAAATACACATGTATTCAACATCAAATTCAATACAAAATTCAAAAACAGACAAAGCAACACAAACCAAAAAATATCACACTGACAACAAAAATTGACAAATTTTGTAACAACATAGATCAGAATAAACTTTTCATACATACGGTACACTTATTACCAATCTTTGGACCACTAAGCACTAGCTTCCTCATGATTGAAGGATACATATCTAATCATATACGGTCCTTTTGGATTTCTCAGGGATTGTCTAGGCAATTTTCCTTCCTCCCTTCTGTTCAAAGCATTACAAATTTGACCCAACTGGTCCTCAATCTTCTTAATGCTCTGTCTATGAGAATTGACAACCTGTACCAGGTTCCCCAAATTTTGCATTGAATCCAGCATCTGCTCTTCAAATGAAGAGGATCTGGACTTTTGTGGGGGTAAGGCCAACTGGTTAGACTGGGGAAAGGTAGCAGAAATTTTTTGCCTTGGTGGGTACCATTGGTTAAACTGGTGCTGGGGTCTGTAAGGAGATACCACTTGCTGCTGTTGGGATTGAGGATATGAATCTTGTCTCCACCTCAGGTTTGTGTGGTTCCTTCAAGAATACCCAGCAGGCTGTTGCCCATAAGTTTCAGCAACATTGGCATGCTTCATAACAAAATTAGGAAACTGGTTGGCAAATGGACAATCATGAATAGAATGTATGGGAGATTGGCATATCAAATATGCTTCCTCCACCTGTGCTACCACCGGGGCTGCATCACATTTATTAATTTATCAAATTTGAAGGAAAAATTGTCCACCTTCCTCTCCAAATCACCTTGCACCTTAACTTTATATATTCCACCTCTAGGGGTGGCCTCTTTCACCATCTTAGTTGGGGTCTGGCTGTCATTGTGTGATAGAGACTCCTTCTGCATAGAATTTTCTCCTATTATGTCAAACAGCTCCCAAGCTTTCTCAGTTGTCTTGTCGAGGTAGCTACCACCACAGGAAGCATCCACCATATCCCTGCTCTTGGGATTAATTCCTTGCTAGAATACTTGCACTAGTTGCCACAATGGAATTTGGTGGTGGGGGCATTGTTTTAACATCTCCTGAAATCTTTCCCAAGCTTCGTAAAAATTCTCAGTTGAAGACTGAGTAAATGACAAAATATTTATCCTCATCTAACTAGTTTTGTTCATGGGTAAGAATTTGGCAAGGAATTGGGTTTGAAGGTCACTCCATGACTATAAGCTGTTGGCTAGGAGCTTTGATAGCCATTTGTTAGCTTTGTCCTTTAGTGAAAAAGGAAAAAGCCCCAGTTTGGTGCTCTCAGGTCCCAAGCCAGCAATATTGAAAGTAGTGCAAAGTGCCAAAAATTAGTCGATATGCTTGTAGGGATCTTCTTTACTAAGCCCATGAAACGAAGGCAACATATTAATGGTGGAAGATTTAATTTCATAATTCCCCTCAATAGAGGAAAATTGAATGCAGAAGGGAGAGGTGTACTCCCCAAGTGCATTGTACTCCTTTAATGTTCTCTGCCTCTCAGCCATGATAGCTGGTTCAGTTTCAACAGCAAGGCCTTGTGTGGTGTGTCTAGGTCTAAGGATCCTTTCAATCTGTAGATTTGGAGGTTCTAACTTAGGGTTTAAGGACCTTCTATCATGCATATACTCACACCCACAGTAAGTAAAGAGAATGCTCATAAGCATACACAAAAAATTTCAAATAAAAATTAACAACTATATAGATTACACTAAACAAATAACAGGGACTTAAACATAAATGGACTGAGATTTAGGGGAAATGATGTGAAAACAAAGCTAGCTAGACTCCAACTGTAGCTCTAGCTTTTCCCTTTTCTGCTGTCCATTTCTGCAAAATTTCAAAAAATATCAGTAGTACTTTATTCTAGATTAGGCACAGGTACAAAGTATTTGGAAGTCTAAATTATAGTACAACTCAGATCTACTAAAAAGATCAATATCCCCGAGAACGACACTAAAAAATTATTGTAGGATCGGTTTGTCAGAGGATGTGTTAATTTATTATGTGGTGTTGGAAGAAAACTAAAATCAAAGTAAAACAGAGGATAAACATGATATGGTGAAAACAACAATCCTAAAACATCCTAAGCCTACAAGATCCAGGGCTATTATAGTAAGTTTTAATAAGAGTTTGTCCAATAGAGAAATTGATCTAGAACCCAAAATGGGCTATAATAGTAGGCCTCCAGATCTGGCTATTGATCTGACAATCCTAAAGAAAGAGAGTTGGGTGTCACGACTACACTAAATTAACCCTAACAAAAGAGAAATAAAGTGCGGCCCTATCCTAAAGAAAGGGGTTAAGAAGAAGATGGTGATGATGTGTGCCAAAATAAAATATAAAAATGAGCGGAAGTAAGCAGGTTAAGCTATTGTTAATGCAGTAATGTAACTCAGATTTAGACTGTCTCTGCAGTGGTCCTTGCTAAGATGCTATTAATAACCTCAACAAGGTAGAAGAATCCAATTTAACCCATGCCATTTGGGGTGCTCTTAGGGCTATAATCTGTCCACTCAAATGGTCATAAAGTATCTGATAGAGTCTGTCAAATCTTATTTGATTAAACCAGAAATGTTAACCTAATCCAAAGGAGTAGACTGATCATTTCTCCAACCAATGGACCAGATCAGGCCATGAATATTATTGTAGACACTTTGTAATAAGGATTTAGATTCAGCTAGTCATTCCTACAAAAGGCCTGCAATGACTCAGCCTTAAGCTGCAATTACTATAGAAAAATCAGATGTAACATCTGATATTGGTCAAGTAAAATAGAGGAGAGCCAGTTCCTGCACAAACCTCCTCCCAAGGCTCTAGAAGCTCATGAGCAGAGGACAAGAATCCTTCTCAGACATGTGACTGGACACCATCTTAGGGTTATACTCTATCCACTCAAATAGTCACAGGGTATCCGATAGGTCTGTCCATACCACAGAGATCTGAGAAAGAACATGTAAACTGCTGCTGCCACCATGGAGTCTCAGGGCTATAAGCTCTCCAGATCTGGCTATAGATCCGACTTGCTATCCATGGGTCTATTAAACTAAGGGAAATCAAATGGTAAATAATAGATCTACTCGAAACTGAATGGGCTAGTCCCAAAGCATGGATCTTATAGACATCTAAGGAAACCATATGATCTATAGATTTAATTAGTCATTAAAATAACAATCCATTGATAAAAGTAAAACTTACAATGAACTGTCTCAACGCTGCAGCCTATACACAACTGCTCATCCAAAAGATCCCAATGTATACAATGCCTATTATAAAACTAAAGTAAAACTAAACCTAGCAGCTTACAAAAGGATTAGCTATCCAAGGCTGGGCTAAGAGAGAAAGAAAATAAGAAAAAGAAATGATCAAACCCTAACCCTAGCCTGTTGGAGCTCTCAGGCAACAGAGGATGAAGGAAAGATGACAATACTAAACTCTAAGTATAGCTTATATACTCTGTCCATAAGGCCTTGGCTCAAAAGAGATTAACCCTAATTTTTCCAGTAGATGTAGCATTGTTACAACCCTTGAATGCCTAGAGATGTGTACCTTAAAATCCATGTCTCGAGAAGTGTGCCCTAACCTTAGGAAATTCCCAAAAGGTCCTTGAGTTAAAATTGAGAAGTGGAGAGCCCGAGCTTCGCGGGGCTAGCATCTACATTAATTCACTCATGCAGTGGAAGAGTCTTCCGGAGGAGCATTTAGCTTAGGAGGATTGTTCACTCGCAAAGTAGATTCTCAGTTGACCGCGCAGCTACTTTGCTTGCGCTGCAATGCTGTCACGGAGGTGATTTGGAATGCCTAAATTTCTCGCGCAGTAGAGCTTCAAAAGTTCTCTCTCGTTGGATACTGACGCAGGTAGGCTCCTACGCTCGCATAGTAACTGGTTAGGCTGCAGAGTGCGTGAGAGCTACGCGAGGAAAATTTTGGGCGTTTCCCTCTTCCGGGGCTTCGTGAGAACTCCGCAAGGTGAAAAATTGTTTTTTATGCATATGGACTCTCTATGTTCTGGTGCGGCTACTTTAAGGCTTGATCTCCGCGAGCTCAAATTATGAGGGTTTTAAGACGCGAGACCTTCATGATTTCTTTACTGCTCTCCTCTTGACTGTGCATCCTAACTATGCGAGGGCTACTTCCATTGCATCGACGGTCATTTGACTGACTCAGGGGGGAACACTCATACTACCCTCATAGAGTTTGGAGAGGAACTTGAACTAGACACTCCTTCACCCCCAAATATGCCACAACTCCAAATATTTTGGAAATATCTCCAAGAAGAGTGGCAACCTCTCCCGAGTAATGACGAAGACTATTGGATAGATCTCCCTGCATTCGAGTTAGCCGAGCAAGCTAATCTAGGATTTCAAGCATTATCAGATCAAGAAAGTGAGTTCGATACCGTCTTAGACTCTAAGTTAGAAGGATGGGAATGTCCTTGGGGACTTCCCTACATTTCTCACCACTATTAGCCTCGCTGCCGAGCATGTGTGCTCATCCTAGCATATTATGAAGTTCAAGGCAAAGAATTCACTACCCCTGGGAACCGCTTGGGAGATTCTCCTTAGCAAGAAGAGCAACCATATTATGACTCAGAAGCAGATAGTTCAATCGACTATGATCTCCAGAGTTTCTTCGATGAAGAGACCATTAACGTGATAGAGGAAGTCCGAACGTTGGTGCCCCCATCATCAGTGTCACTCATTCAAAAGGTCTCATTAGCTGAGGACTCTAAAAAAAAATACCAAATTTACAACAGGCCCACATTTCTCAAAGAATCATCTGTACGGCTCCAACAGCCGTCTCTCTCCCTCAACTAGAGGAAGCAATTCTCCCAGCCCCCCTTGAGGCGACCAACCTTGTACCATATTTATTATCAAAAATAAAAAAAATAGAAAAAATAGAAAGCATTAAAAATTCAGAAACATAAAATCTAAAAAAATTAGAAAACCTCGAAAAAGAAAGGGAACTCTTCATCCCGAACCAAATTTGTGGCCAACAAGGAGACTTTTCTCCTAAGGTTTCTATTCCACTCCCCGCATAAAGACGTAAAGCATCCTAGCTAAACAACAAGCTAGTGATCATACCGGATGAGATACTTCGTGGCTTTGAGAGAATAATCAGTAGTCTTGATCTTCACCTTACCAAAGATATCTTAGTCATAGGTTGCGCCGAAGAAGGATTACCTTTCCCAAACTCAGATCCCTAGTGTAGTAATTTCACAGTATACGAACTTACCGAGGATGAAGAAGGAGCACCAGTTGCCGAGGAGGTACTGGACTGCCAATGGGTTATCAAGCGTTTCGATGAGCAAACCCAAGCCGTCTCAGAACCTACGGAGGAACTTAACTTTGGCACTGACGAGAAACCTAAGAAGCTATTAATTAGTGCAACACGTAACTCTAAGGAATGCCAACAAATTGCACTAGTCTTATAAGAACACCTTGACTCTTTTGCATGGTCCTTTGAGGATATGCCCGGTTTAGACACAAGTTTAGTAGAACATCACCTCGTCTTAGAACCCGATGCAAACCCTGTTAAGCAGAAACTCTGCAGGATGCATCTACAAACAATCCTTCAGGTTAAAGAGGAAGTCGACAAGTTACACAAAGCCAAATTTATCCGATTCATTCTTTACCCTAAGTGGGTTGCAAATATAGTACATGTCACCAAGAAGGACGGCAGAATACGGGTTCACATCAACTTTTGAAATCTCAATCAGGCCTGTCCAAAAGATGACTTTCCACTTCCACACATTGACACCCTAGTCGACAACACCATCGGACATGAGATGTTATCCTTTATAGATGATTTCTCTAGATATAATCAGATCAAATTAGCAGAGTTCAACCAAGAGAAGACTTCCTTCACCACACCATGGGGAACTTACTGTTACGTCATTATCCCTTTTGGGCTCAAGAACGCAGGAGCCATGTATCAACGCACCATAATGGCTATCTTTCACGACATGATGTATAAGTGTGTAGAAGTCTATGTTGATGACATATTTGACAAGTCCCAAATGTGAGTAGGACATGTGGAAGCGCTCTGACTTGTGTTATAAAGACCTAAGAAATATCAGTTAAAGATGAACCCAAAGAAATGTGTCTTCGGGGTCACTTTCAGAAAATTACTTGGTTTCATGGTTAGCAAGCGAGGGATCGAAGTTGACCTTGTAAAAGTCAGAGCCATCCTTGAGATGTCGCCTCCTAGTAATATCGAAGAGTTACGAGGCCTGATAGGAAGATTGCAATTCATCAGAAGATTCATCTCCCAGCATTTAGACAGATGTGATCCTTTCTACAGACTACTGAAAGGAGGAACTGAGTACAAATGGGATGACCAATGTCAGCAAGCCTTCGACAATATCAAAAAGTACCTTCTTAACCCGCCAATATTATCGCCACCTGTCTCCGAAAGACTTTTAATTCTATACCTCTCAGCGAATGATAAAGCAATGGGAGTAATTCTAGGATAATATGAAGAAGACGGCAAGAGAGAGAAGGCTATCTACTATCTCAGTAGAACGATGGTCGAATACGAACGAAAATATACTTCAATGGAGAAGACTTGCCTCACATTCGTGTGGGCCTCTATGAAATTGCGACACTACTTCGGAGCACATAAAATACTAGTTCTAGCCCGAATGGACCCTCTGAAGTTCGTATTCAAAAAGCCCGTAACATCAGGAAAGATCGCTCGCTGGCATATGCTCTTACAGGAACTCAATATCACCTATGTCAAGCAGAAGTTGATCAAAGGGCAAGAAATCGTTAATTACCTTACAGATCTCCCACTCCCTAGTGATGAGCCCACACACGCGGATTTCCCCGATGAGGACCTATTCACAATTCATAACGAACAGCTCGACAAGACCTCATGGATCCTTTATTTTGACGGCTCGCTAAACCACAAAGGAAAAGGTATCAGGATAGTCCTCCTAAGCCCAGAAGGAGTTGTTATACTTAAAGCTTTTTAGTTAGAGTTCCCAGTCACTAATAATGTCATAGAATACGAAGCCTTTATAGCTGGACTACAAGAAACACTATAGTTTGGCGTTAAACAGTTAAAAACCATCAATGATTCCAAACTAGTAATTTCACAAGTCATAGGAGAATGAAAAACTAAGAAAAGGAGATTAATGGCATACCAAGAAACTGCTCAATATTTAGTAAAGAGATTTGAAAGAATCTCTTTCACGTACATCCGTAGACTAGAAAACGAGCTCACAGATTCCTTAGCCACGCTAGCCTTGATCATCTAAATATCTATCGGGCAAAATACCAAAACCTTCTTTATAAAAAATCTGACAGTACCCGCCCACGAGATTGCATGGACTGTCAAGAGAGAATTACCCATCCTCCCCACAAGTGCAGGACCGAAAGAAGCAATCACCTTGGAAAAGCACGTCAAGACAGGAACCGAAGTCGCTATGTTCAGATTTGAAAAATCATAGACCGACGATTTACAATCAGGGTATTTTAACATCTGAAACTTTTTGAAACATCAACATGTCCTTCCATATGCCATGAACATCGAATGAAAGACTATAAGGAGTCGATGCACCCAATTCTTCATACTTGGCAAACCATTATACAAAGAGGCCTTTACTAAGGGAGTACTACTATATGCATCACGACTGCCAAAGGATAATACATCATCCAAGAAGCATATGCCAGTGCCTATGGCGCCCACTCCGGTAGACAGAGACTCGCTGATCAAGTTGCATGATAAGGCTACTTCTGGCCAATAATGATCAGAGATTGCCACCTCTACGCCCAATCTTGCAAGCAATGCCAAGAACATGCCACACTCCTCAAAGCTCCATTAGTTGTATTGAATACTATGATCTCGCCATGGCCATTTTCAATGTGGGCCTTCGATATCATTGAACCTTTGACAGACACTGTTGGAACACTCATAAGCATGCCTTCATACTTACAGTGATCGAATACTACACCAAATGGGTAGAAGTTGAATCCTATGTCAGAATCACCGCTTCAACACTCATAAGTTTTATCATTTGAAATATCACCACCAGGTTTAGAGTACCCAGGATGTTGTCACTGACAACGGACCACAGTTTATCATAGAGAAGATGAAGAAGTTATGCAAGAAGTACTGTATTGATCTATGCCACTCATCATCGTTCTACCCTCAAGGCAATGGATAGGCAGAAGTTACGAACAAAATGCTAATTTAAATCTTGAAACACACAGTAGAAACAAGCAATGGGGCCGACTGGCGTGAATGACTACCCGAAGCACTCTGGGCTTATAGGACCTCTATTCATACGGCCACTAGCCAAACTCCCTACCTCCATGCCTACGGGATGGAGGCAGTCCTACCATATGAGATACAAGTATCATCAGTACGGATTCAACTCGATGATGAGCTATCCTTAGACGAGAGGAGAATTGCCTTGCTCATGCAGCTGCAACAGCTCGATAAAACACGTCTAAGGGCAGTTGATCACGCTCAGGGATATCAGAGGAGAGTGGCCAGGGCTTATGATAAGAAAGTCCTTAAATGAACCTTTAATATTGGAGAATTAGTCTTGAAGAAAATCATGCCTTCCAAGCACGCCCCTCCGAATGGAAAACTGAAACTGAACTGGGAAGGTCCATACGTCATAACAGCTGCATACCCCTGGAAATGCCTACAAATTGGCCAACCAAGACGGGGAAGAACTCCCTAGCCCGTGGAACGCAATGTACTTTAGAAAATATTATCCTTAACACTGTGATCATCACATCCCGTGGTTAAATGCTTATACTTATCACCCTCGTAGTCATCACGACCCATTTATTGGTCGTACGCTTTCAATTCTTAGGATATCCTTAAGACCTTCGATTTATCGCCCACCTTTTCTCACTCGGGTAATTTGATTAAAGGACTAGTGACTTATCTAACCCCTTTTCAAAAGCATAAGTAACACCCGATCCTCATTTCCTTTCCACTATCATTGGAGGAGACATTAGAGTAAAAAAAAATGAAGATGTTAGGTTCAATCAAAACTAATTATTTTTGCGCTAGCAGGATGCTTTAAAAAAAAATGCATTTACATGTCAAAAATCGAGCGACAGCATTAAGACGAATGAACAACTCAATGAGCTCAGGGATGCATAAGTGGACCGTGAGGATTACTAGAAGTGTATAAGCAAGCTGCGAGGGCATCCCTGATGTCCACATACTACTAGATGTCGTCGTAAGGTGGCGAGAGGATGATATACCCATGCTAACCATGGAATATGAGATTTTGATGGTGCCAAAACATGACGAACAACTCGGTCATGGCATTTCGTATCCCTCTGAGAAAAAGATTGTTACCTACCCCTTTTGGAAAGCATTAGATATAAACTATTCCCTGCATCACTGAGCCTTACCCCCCTCTTCTATTTTTATTTCGGATGATAAATTAGAAGCCTTACAGGATACTCTTAGAAATAAAATTGAAAACTGATGAATGATGACTGATGCAATCACCTACTATACCTACCATACTTCTCCCTAATAACCACGGGATAGGATAACCACCACCCTAGCATAGACCCCCATATACAATTGACCTAATCAACGAGACCTCCCTGGTTCAATGACAGTATCGATCATCTTTTCTTCAAAACTAACTCACCAAATACCCATGACTGCTCATAGACCCAAAGTGGTCATCTCGAAACCCAGAAAAGCTCCATTGCTTCTTGACACTGGGGCATTTATTTATTTATTTAGAAGAAGAATCATATCAGAAGCGCCAACCTATCCACAAAGAAGATAAGGAACGATGAAGTTACCATCTGATCCTACCATTCTCCTACACTGGGGCATTTATTTTATTGATTTGTTATTATTTCTATCTTAGCTATTTACTTTTCCTGTTACATTATTTTTGTTTTAAAAAAAAAAAAAAAAAAAAGAGAGAAAACAAGAGGACATATCTATCTTTTGTTACCAGACTCCAGTTTGAGACATTACCCCCCTTGACAACTAGCAAGGGGGCGCACAAAACTACTGACGACATTACTCTTATATGTGCAGATACGAAGCAACCTTTGACCATCATTGGGCCAGCTTAGGAAGAAGCATCCAAGTCCCAATGATGATTGACGATGCTAAAGAAACTAGAAGCAAAATTAGATGCAAGAGGTAACTAAAAGAAAAGGATCCAATCAGGTACATCTAAACCAAAAATCTCTCCATATATATGTCAGAATGTTTCTTTTCTTTTTACACTTAACACTGGGTGCATCCCCCAATATATACAACACACACATGCTATGGATAAAAAATACACACACATACACCTACTCCCTACACTGCCGCTGGGATGCCCGAGCACTGCTATCCCCAGTATCATCGACTTGAAGGTTCGTTGACTGGTCCTTTGAAAACATGATCCCTACACTCGGAATCCTTGAAACCTCTAGATGGAGAGGCCCCGCTACAGAACCCCCTCACTTGCCTGACTTGCTGATTGTCTCGATCACGAAAGAGGAGGATACCTCGCAAGAATCTCACGGACAATAGCATCCTCACGAGCATCACCCCTGACATGATCATGGGACGTGTGACGAGACTGCCCGGCCGAGGAACCCACAGCCCTCGAATCTGACATGCCAAGCTGATGAGCTTGCCTATATATCCCTTGCTCACTCCTCATCAGACGATACTACAATTGATCTAGGGATGCCTGCATCTCTGCCCGCGTCGTCTGACGAGCCACCTCTAACGCCTCGATCTGAGTCCTCTGTGTAACCATCATCTTGACAAACAAGTCCTCCCGCCTCTGCATCTCCCCAATGACTCGTCTCACCTCAAGAGTGGCTCGCGCTCGCGCTGTCGCTAGACGCGCCTCCTCAAGCTGATGGACTTGCAAAACAATGCCAAGTCAGAGGAAAACTAATATATATATATGAACAAAATAAGAAACTTTGAAAAGGAGACAGTCATACCAGCTCCTGCCTCTCCTCCAAGAGTCGCCAATCGTCTCAGCAAGAGGTACGAAAGGAACAACAAACGTAGGCGGCTGTAACAAGAACAGAGAAATACATCTAAAAAATACTATACTGACAAATAAACTACGAACATAATAACAAAGACATACCAGAGTAGGAATAGGAATAGACTCCTGAGGGGGAGCCTTGGGAGCAGAGTCTGAAACTGCCTGCATAAAGAACCAAACAAACTAACATAAGATTTGTCAGAACCGAAATAAAGATGAAATAACCTAAACTAAATTACACCAAACTAGAAACTTTACCTGGCTCTAGGGACGTAGAGAGGCAGCAGTTGCCTCCCTCGTCTGAAGATCCTCGGCAACCCGACACTGAAACACTGCATGATATTAGTAAGCTACTAAGAATGTAAAACAATGACACCCAACTAACTAATGCAATGCCACAAACAAGATAAAAGATTCAATGGAACTTACCCAATGATCTAGCTTGGTCCAAAGTTGAGCCATCGCTGGATCCTCTTGATTAGAGGAAGCAACTGAAGTTGAATCAAATGCCAGAACGAAACCTCCAGCAGCGAGTTCGACTCTCTACGAATAACAATAAACATATCAGTTGACAAGCTCACAATGCTAACAATTAGCTAAACCATATATGTAAAGGCACCTACCAATCGGTCAATCTCAGATCGTAAGCTAGCCTCCACCTCTTAGTCGACCTACTGCTGACCGCATAACCACTCGATCATCGCTGCTTGATGTGCAATCTCACCCTCTCTCTGAGACTGTCCAAAATCAAATAAAATGAGATACCACAACCATGTTAGAACAACCAAAATACTGTGTCTGCATAATACAAAAAAAATATATAAATTAACTCACCAGGAGCCATCGAGTCTCCGGTAGCCAAGCCCCTAGCTCATCCTCTGCCACCCTAGCCTGAGCAACCGAAGGGGCTAAAGACTGCAACATCTCCTCATCCGGACAGGGAGCACACCCCATCCACTCCATCGCGTGATGGAGAGCATCTAAAGCCCCCTACACGCTCACGGTGAGATGACCCTGCTCCAACATAGCCAACCTCTCCCTCAAAGCTGATGCCGACTCCAGCCCACCAATCGCGAAAGAGCCACTCCCATGGAAGGGACGTGTGAAGAGGCGTCCGCCACCCAACGCACTAAACCACCGCACATACTCCTAGGCATCGGCCTCATCACATACCCCCTAACCCTGGTCCCCCCAGCTCTAAAATCTACTATCTGAAGCACCATCCACTCCGTGAAATTTTGGCCAGGAGGGTCGGTCATCCTCTTCTCCACTCTGTGGTGAATCTCTGGGGTGACTCCCAGAGCAAGCCCCAACTACCGTACCACTCGAGAGGTTTGGATCCTCTCCACCCTCTAAAGCAATGGACTCATATGTCCACATCAAAGAAGGGACGGCCAGACTGAATCACTGACACCTCCGTGTCATCCTTGTCCTCATACGGCCTTCAAATCACCTACAATCAAGCAAACAAGTCGACCCCACAACGAAGACTCAGTTCCTAAAAGACTGAAACAAAAAAAAAATATACGCATGACAATCTATACCTGCCCCTCATGCATATCCTCAAAGAGGCCGCACAAGATCTGAAGATTCGAAGACCAACGGCAGCCCCTCAACGCCTCCCTCCACACATGCATCCGTGAAAATGTAGATGTCACCTCTAATGGAACTCCTAGACGAAGAAAAGCGAAATAATCATAGGCCCAAAACTGAAGAGAAAAATAACAACAACAACAACGACACACAAGAAAAAATGCTAAGAAGATATTATCATTAAATGACCAAAAATTAACCAAACTAAAGACATCACGATGCCAATTAACTAAAATTCACCTGGATGAATGGAAGGAAATCTCCGATCGACGCGATGCCTTGTCCTCGATTGTAAAGCTACTCATAGAGATTCACCAATGTGGCTGCACCCCACGCATAGGTGGGGACTCGATCTAAGTCCCCGAGAACCATAAAAAATAATCCGGTGACGCATTCTCGAGTCACAGAAGAGGAGAGTACTGCACAAAGGATGTGCATCAAGAATGCTCGAAGCACCCTATCCGCAGCCAACCCCAGCTCCACCACGGGCTCTCGACCCATCACTACTGCACAACGCGCCTCATAGGTCATCTTCGCCTCTGCATGGTGCCTCGGCGGGATGAAGCCACTCACAAATGTATCGAAAAACCAAGTGACTCAAACTACACCTGGCCCCGAGCCGCTTAACCTATACGGCACACCCAAGATCTTGTCACATACCTCCAGATATTGCCCCTCCATCCGCCCCGTAATCGACTCACCCTTAAAACGAAGACCGGTGATACAGGCCCAGTCCTCTCAAGTCGGTAACATCATGCCTACTGGAAAGAGAAGCGCCTGATGCTCCCCCCTCCACCTCTCTAAAATCGCTGTGATCAGGCCATGATCAACTTGAAAGGGCTCCAGCTCCAGGATCGGTCTGAAACTAAAAGACACCCCACTGAAACTTTAGCAAGGCATGGTACGAAGTATGAGACTCGGCCCATGCCAAGCTGATAGCCAGCTGTGGCGGCTCCTATTGAGTGAAACACAAATAATAAAAGTAACACAAACACATGCCTATGATGAAAGGCAAATGAATTTAGAACTAAAAGCAAGTTAAATATGCCCCAAACACAACAACAATTTACAACAAACACACAAAACATGATAAGAATGACTGAATAGAAACATGATCTATCTCTAGATGTCGTTATGATGCATGAGTGAGCACATAATCGATCATTTATGCAGGTTTGACATAAATTAGAAGGGTTTCTTGATCCTAATAAGCCTATGTCATAACCTAAATGGCTAAGAAAATGGAAGAACTCTTGCTCATGAATGCGTACCCTCGAGCGAAGAAATCCCCCAGTGGGAAGTGTCTGCAATCTTGATGCTCATAACCCTAGTGCTCCACAGTCGCACCCTCAGCTGCACCCTCAGCTCTCTCACCCTCGACCCTCTCACCCTCATCCTCATTGACCCTCTGTTTAATCTCGAGAACCTCCTCCCTAACCTCCGACTCGTCAACCTCCAATAACTCCTCCCTAACCACCTCCCCGACCACGTTGGTCTGAGCCTCAGAAGTCTCATCTATCTCTGCCACTAACATCCTCACCAATTCAAAAATGGCAATATCGTGCCTACCACCACCCTCAGACTCCATCCTATAACGAAGAGCTCAAAAAATTGAAGAAAACAGAAGAAGCGGTGCCTAAAATGGATAACTAGATCGTAAGATATCACGAAAATACAAAAATTAGAGCACAAAAAAAAAGTAAACATAGAATCGAAGACTAACACGGATCGCATGACACAAATGAAAAGTTTTGAACTATTTATAGGACACCGCTGAATTGTGCGCATAAATCTAGGAGAACAAACTAATCACGCACCACTATCATGGCGCTTAATTCGGATTACACGATCGACCTTGAGTGTGTTATCTAATCGTCACCCAGTCAGACTAACGCGACCGTCTGGTTGCGTGCAGGCTACACAGTGCATAATCACTTCTAGCATCCATACGGTGGTGCACGAATGCCAATGGTCACCCATATAGTAACCAGCCACCGCCATAGTCGTGTGCCGAGTATCCTGCGTTTGAATCAATCAAACGGTCGAAAACTGGCACGTAATTAACTTCTGACGCTCTGAACGCGCGTGCTCCCTTTGGCGCTCAATTAATTTATGCGCTCGGAGTGAAGTGCTCAATTCCCCAGAAACAAAAAAAAGGAACAGAAATTTCCAGGACAACACATTCATAGGCTAAAATAAGTAATCGCCAACACTAATTATCAGCCTAAACCACGCCCTTGTTAAGCCCGATCCCAAAACATTCTAGACCTAAAGAAATATCCACCCCGATAACTAAAAGAAAATGCACTAGACCAAACCAAAAGAAAAAAAATGCCCCAACATCATTTATACACTCCAACTAATACCAAATAAAAAAACTAAAAAAATGCCCCCCATCATCCATTCATTTGAAGCAAAACTAAACAAACAAAGAAACTTGCCCCAACAAAGGCGAAACTAAACAAGAAGAATACCCCCATTGTTCATGCATTCCAACTAAGCTCAAACTCAGTCAAAACAAAAAAAGTCTGCTCCTAACATGCCCTGATCCAAAATAAATAAATTAAACAAGTAAACCTCGCACTCAAAATAAATCGAATAAGCTACAAAATAAACTAAGCCTGAATTTACGAAGAAAATTACAATCATAATCTCTTCATAAATAAGTAAAATAATTACAAAAAACACCGAGGGCATACCTCTGAATATACAACTTAAAATAAGAAACTTAAAATTTGCACGTTCAAGCAATCCCTGAATCCGAATTTATTCAGGAAACTAGAAATCTCAGAGAAACCCGGAGAAAAGGGACGCCCTTAATGAATTCTAGCCGTAATAACCTCTTCCCCTTGTCCCGAGCCGGCATAAAAGAAAGAGTGGTTCACCGAAAGCCACTCAGGACCCGCGGGATCAGCCCTTAGAAGCTCACCATAGAAACCATAACAAGGAAGAGTAACTAATATGGGATCTGCAGAGCCTATCGAGGAAAATTAGGCATCGGTCATGAGAATTCTGACCCTACCTTATCCTTGGGTTTCCTTTCTACCACCTTTTTCTCTTCCATC
The DNA here is from genome assembly GCA_021018995.1 of Chloranthus sessilifolius. Lineage (NCBI taxonomy): Eukaryota > Viridiplantae > Streptophyta > Magnoliopsida > Chloranthales > Chloranthaceae > Chloranthus > Chloranthus sessilifolius. The sequence continues at coordinate 51,759,229 of CM037596.1, forward strand.
TCTTCCATCTCTTCCCTTAGCATGACAGCAATTCGACCACTACCTTGCATTCCCAATTCCGTCCATTCTCAATAATCCATGCCATAAACACAACTCTTCGGGTTCAACACTCGAGATGCAAAAGAGAAAGGAAGAAAAGACATTAATAAAAAAAATGCCGAAAATCACAAAAAAAAATACCCCAAAATTTTAAACCCAGACTTGGAATAAAATTCAAAATAACGAGAACCCAAAACTTTTAACTCACACATTTATAAACTATACCTTCCTAAACCATAGAATGACAAGTGTCACACCTTTAAACCTTTCTAATCTAATCTAAATCTAAACCATACCCCTTTGAAAGACCACAATCCATGACAAACCTAGATGAGCCAATAATCACACAACACTTATCCCTTTAAGGAAACACAAATCTAAAGTAAAGTAAACAAAACCAATAGGATTTAAACATCTAACACCCATCTAGAACCTTTTGAAAACTTACTTTTCTAAGTCTCATGTTGAATCAAACAAAAGACCAAAACTCAAGTTAAAATAAAACCTTAAACTAGAAAAAAACTTTAAACAAAAAAAGCTCTCTAGAATTAGACCCTGACTGGTTTACCCAAAAAAATGCCCCCAACAAACCAAACATAACTAAGTAAACCTTCTAAACCAAGCTCAATAAAGCGAATTAACCTCGGGATAAACCCTAAATAAATTAGGAATGAATCCTAAAACTCTAAGCTAAACCAAAACTAAGCCAAACAAATCAAATAAATCCAATTAATCCGCTAATAAGCCAATACAAACGAATAAACAAACAAGAACAAAAAAAAAATGCCCGTTTATTCAAAACTCAGAAGCTTTACAAGTATCACAAGAGGCATACCTCTTGAATTTACAACCCAAAATGAAAACCTGAAACTTTAACCTAAAACTCAAAACGAAGACTGGGTTCAAAACTAAGACGAAGTGAGGAGAAGATTCTGCTTGGAGCGTCCAATCAGAGATTTCAGGGAGTATTGGTTGGGAAACACATCCCTCCACTTTTTACTCCTCTTCCGCTATCTTCACCTTCTCCACTGCCGCCTCCTCAACGCTGCCTTCACTGCTCCTTAAAAGGGATCGATGTGAAGACTAGCGTCCTCATTCCCAATACCGCACATTCATAGAATAATGTCATCCCTGAGCATCACCTCAGGATGAAGATCACATGAAATTACGAAGATAGGAAGAAACAACATCTCAATCGGACGGTTAGATCATCCGATATCGCTAAAACACAAATTTTAGAATACCAGATATCCAAAAAAGGGTCAAAACTCGAGACTAAACCAAAGAATGATAAACAAATAAAGATCTTTTACTTAATAGAGTACGGACCCAATCACGCGCCCGAACCCATGCGCTTAATTAGATTATGCGCCACGCACGTGGCGTACAATTCAAAACACGCGCTCTGATCCAAGCCCGTAATGAAACCATCGCCCGTGCCAACGGCGCCATGCTCCGATTGCGCACAGTTCATGAACCGCACAAATCTATCAAATGACAAACTTTAGACGTGTAATAAAAAAGGTCACCCGTACAGTGACCTGGTGACGCCTCAATCACGCACTATTATTATGGCACCTAATCTTATTGCACGCACACTCCCACACGCAAAAATGACCCCTCAAGCTGGAGATCGCCCACCGAAACACAGGTGTGTAATCATATTTAGAGACCTGAAGCAGGCGCTTAATACATGGCTTTGAAAGAAATTTACACCATTAAGACCTTACTGTCCCATCGTGGTCAGAATTCTTCTGTCCCATCGCATAGCCTCACAGGCTGTTCTGGCATAAAAGAAAGACTTACTCACCTGTCCCATCGCATACCCCTTACACGAAAAGAAATCATTGACAGCACCCATCCCCATCTCAATAATGTGTACACATGCGATATCACCTCAATACCCAGTCCCACCACTATAAAATAGCCATACCCTCATTCCCATCGCGAAAAGCCAAAAGCAAACCGCCCAAAGACAAAGCCAATCATGACGCAACCACAACGTGTTTCTTTTATAACCTAAGATCTACCAAAGAAAGACACCAACGTCCCATCGTGCAAATATCCCACCAGCATGCCACCGCTAGCTACGCTCTGTCAACATCCCACCACAGGCATCACTACCTGAAAAGATAGAAAAGCTTAGACAACACATGCCACGCCATGTGAAGAAAAGGCGAAAAGATTGATCATGTCCCATTGCTAAGGCAAAGGATTCTCTCACTCCCTTGAATTGATCCTCACGTCCCACCAGGACTCACCCAGCACGCAACCAAAGAAAGGGAGAATCTCCAGGTCCCATCGTGACATCATTTCTCCCAAGACATCACATCACAACCGCCAAGCCCTACCACAGCAAACCCAAAGAGAAGAAATCTCCAAAGTTCCATTGCGGACCACACAAGCTACACACAATTTAGGTAAGTATCACCCCCAGGTAAGTACTACCCATTTTTCAATTACTCGATATTCCTCGTAGATATATAGTTAGCTATGATTAAGTCAAATATTTTTAAAACTCGTCTCTCTCTCAGCTCATGAATCACTGTAGTCCTCCCATAAGAGACAATCATCAGTACTCATCGAGAAGGCTTGACGGAGTATCCAACATGCCGAGTGTCGTCTTGACAACCATAATAATGGTCGGGTCCACAAATCCCGTATCGATGGATCTGCTTAATGACATCTCGAAAGCCACATTTTCTACTGTTTTACCATCAAATTGATCTTAAGTTAAAATCCCTAAAATTTCAAAATTTCAAAACCCCCTTTATTTAAAAAAAAAAAACACCTTTACTTCACAACACAAACAAAAAAAGGAAAAAAAGCAAAGGAGAAGAAGAAAATAAAAACAAAGTAACAAGATAAATTAACTCGACTCACTTATCTTTAAATACCAAAAAAAAGGTGAGTCGGGTCAATTTAAAGAAATCGCCCCATCACTCGCGCACAATAAATTACACTTGAACTTGAACTTACAATCAAGCGCATATCCCACTGCGCAGAATTGGATCAAGTGCACACTCCACTGTGCAAAATCATTAGTTCAGACACATTAGGACTAAAATTCTCAATTTATAGACCCCTAAACTTGCAATCAAGCGCATATCCCACTGTGCAGAATTGGATAGAGCGCATACCCCACTATGCAGATTCATTTATTCAGACACATAGGATTATAATTCCCAACTTAGAGGCTGAGTCTTGATGAATCAAGCGCAAGCTCCACTGCACATAATTCAATTGAGCACACCTCGCAAGACACCACCTCAATTACTAGTTCAAATCAGCCATTCCCGTGAGAAACCAAATATTGAGTATATGTAATCTAAGAACTTATAAACGACTATCAGAAAAGGAATGCCTGACACGCATTGGTGTAAGCAATGACTCGCCCAGTCTGACATGACTTGCAAAAGCATTCGATATTATATGATACTTTATTTTATTATTATCGGTCCCTGGACCTTGTTTTGGATATTTGATTGATGCCCTGATACCTCGATTGGGTAAAATCCCTCTGTTAGCTCGAGCCATGCGACAGGATGCGCCATGCACCCACAAATTTGGAATGTGTCCTTCGATAGCCACCATTTGCCCTTTAAATGATTCAATTTAGCTTGCCCTGATAGATAAGAAAGCCAAGCATGTCATGTCAGCATAACTAATTCACATTTATGATTTCCCAAGAGAAACGAGAAGACACCCTGAATGAAGGGTGTCTACTTCTTCAATGCGCTCTTACTTCGCAGGAGCGCACCAAAGAGAGGCATCTGCAGACACCCCCATTTTGCCCTCGCAAGATATACAATTTTGTTTGGTCAACCTTTGACCTCTTAATCCTAATATGGGAGCCATGCACTGAAATAATAGTACATGGTTGGACACAGGCTGAAATAATAGTTCTGTAGCTCAGATCTCAATGTAGGGAGACTATATACTGAAACAATAGTATATAGTTAAAATGCAGACTAAAATAATAGTATTGCATTTCAGACTAGAGACCAGACTCGGACATCCTCAAATTAAGCGCCTGAAACCTTACGCATATTTCGATTGCACGCCAGACAACAAACGCGCAATAGTCCCCCTTTCAGACCAAACTTCCTTTCCCAGACCTATTGGAGACTCGATCACACGCCTGAAAGTAGACGCGCAATCAGATTGCATGCTAGATAAGTAGCACGCAATTGGCCTACGCCCGACCTAGCCTCACAGTCCTTGACCCCTAAGCTTCCTTGATTGAGCGCTTTTGAAGAAACACTTAATTGGATTGCGCACGTACTACCCAGCACGCAATTAGCCCTAATGCTATTAGCACTAGGAAACTCGTTGAGCAAGTCAGCCAGTCGCTCTCTGAGTCGGTGACCGACTCAAAGCAATTAAGCGCCAGCAAAATGGCGTGTAATTCAACTAAACGCCTGGAAAATGATGCGAAATTGAAGAAAAACCTATAAAAGATTTTTTTCTTAATTCGCCCAGGAGGTTGGGAAATTTTCGAAGAGAGAAAAGATTTCTTTGGGATTCTGAAACCAGAGAACTTTGAGGACAAACCCATTGGGCAACCTAGTCATGATTTTGAAATTCAAGCTTCGAATCTTCGAGGTTTCTCTCCATAGCCCCCGGTCCTAGGTAAAAAAAATCTCAGTTTTAGATTTAGGATATTTTTCATAGCTTTGATTATTAGTTTTGGTCATAGATTTTAATTTTTAGTCCGAGACTGTAGCACCCTTTTTAGACCGCAAATATTTTATATCTGGTTCTAATTCTCTGAATTCGGAACCAGTCCTTAATTCGACGGTCTAATTCACCGACCCTAGGTTCTAATTCTGTTCTAAAATCTCAATCTATAGTCCTATCATTAATTTTTTATTTTAATCCTTCTATTCAAAACCAGTCTTTAATCATACGATCTGATTTTCTGATTTCGGACCCGAATTCAATCTGAAAAATATAAAATTTAAATTTAATTCCTCGATTTAATACTTTTAAAACTCCTAAATATAATTTTTGTTTTTATAATTCTAGTTCACGATTCAATTCATAACATTATTCCAAAGTCAATTCCAAACAAATCTAAAATACGATTTTACAGTCCAAAATCCAATTTATCTTAAATCTCAGCCATTCGATTTGCCCAAGGGAGCTTACGGAGGGTACTCGGGAATAAGACCAATCCTCCTTAGCATAGCAGGCCCAAGACCCTTTTTTTAAGGAATTCTATAATCAATTAATTGCTTTTTTTTTTAGTATAATTAATTAGTAGATTTATTTTATTTCAGCATAATTAATTAATCAAGTTGATTAGACATTAGTATGATTGATCAATTTCTTGAAATCAAATTTTAATTGGTTAATTCCGTGCATTAATTAGAATTTAGTATGATTAATTTCATTGCTTCAATAAGATTTTTAGTATAGTTAATTCATTGCTTTAATTAGAACTTTACTAGAATTAGTTTTATTCATTTTAATTAGATTTTTAATAAAATCAGTTTATTTGTTTTAATTAGATTTTAATAAAATTAATTCCTTTGCTTAAATTAGAGTTTCAGTAAAATTAGTTTTCTACTTTGATTAGAATTCTAATAGGACTGTTATAATTGCTTTAATTAGAATTTCAATATAATTAGTATACTTGACTTAATTAGAATTCCAGTACAACTAGCATACTTGCTTAATTAGAATTCTAGTACAATTAGCATGCTCGAATTAATTAGAGTTTCATAACACATTCATTCCTAGTACAATTAGGAACCTAATCATAATTACATTTCTAATGGAATTAGGAGACTAAAATTAATTGAAATTCTAGTAGTATGAGGGCACTCAATTAATTAGACTTTCGATAAGGATAGGAATAGTAAAAATTAACTAGACTCCTGATAGGACTAGAATATTAAATTAGATAAACTACAATAGATCACCACACAGCTAAACTCACAATAGAATCAGGGAAGTTTAAGCTGACCAGAACTATAACTATAAAGGAAAATAAAAGGGAAATTAAACTATCTAAATTAAGAAAAAGACATAGCTGCTGACGTTCATAGGCGGACGATTCAGTATAGAAGTAACCCATACCCGCTCTCAAGCGTGATCATTGACGTGTTATAGCGTCGATAAATATCTGCAGCTGGCGATTGCACAAACTAGGAACCTTTCTAGAAACCCCTTTATTTTTTTTACCTCCACTATCCCAAACGCCGCATCGCTAGAGTCCACTTGGACAAAATTGGAGCCACTGATTCAACGGGGACTGAGAGGAACCCAGAAAAAGTATGCAAAAACAAGCAACTGCACTGTTGGGGTATTTCAGATGCTTGCTGCTAACTTTATTTGGAAACAATGATCAGAATGTGTTAGTAAAAATAAATCAAATGTAGATTGAAAAACACAAACAGCAAGTCTAAAAATACACACAGACCTGCCAGATATAGGGCCTATTGAAGCAAGTTTTAATAAGAGCTTGTCCCACAGGGAGTGATGATCTTAAACCTCATGGGTTGTATAGTAGTCTCCAAATCTAGCTATAGATCTAGCAATTCTAACATAAAGGGTGTTTAAGTGTCACTAAGTTATACTAAGGCTATAACCTGTCCACTTAAATAAAGTTAAAACTACAGCTAAAGAAAGCGATAAAGAAGGATGGTGATGGTGTGTGGTAAAATAAAGTTAAAAGATGGAGAAGTAGGCAGCTAAGATTAAATCAGTTATGCAACTTAGATCTAGAAATGAAACTGCAACAGTCCTTCTTATGGCTACAAGTACATTAGCAAGGTAAAAGAATCCAAAGTAAGCCTACAATCTAGACTCCTCCTAAGGCTATAACCCGTCCACTTAAATAGTCACAGACTATCCAATAGAGGAGTTTCAATCACTTGAAGGGATTGATCCTAAGGCTATAACCTGTCCACTTAAATGGTCATAGACTATCCAAGAGACTTCCTCCCAGCAATGGGTTAAATTAGAACAATAAAATCACTCAAGATGTTGTGGATGCAAGGCTACAAGCTCCCTAAATCTGCTACAGATCTAGTAGGCATCCACAGGAGTATTAAACCTAGGAAGATCAGATGGCAATCAAAATATCTAAAGGTTAAATGAAGGGGAAATTCCCAAAGACACAAATCCGATCGAGAATCTAATGGAACAAAAGGATCTATAGATTTAAATGGACTTTAAATTAACAATTTATTGCTTTAAAATAGCTTGCAATAAATTGTTCTCTGATCAGCAGTCTGTGCATCCAAATCAGATCTACAATCTGATGTTGGCAAAACGGAATAGAGGGCAATTTGGCTTTGCACAATCTCTCACAAGGCTAACTAGCTCATGTGCAAAGAAGAAGAATCTATCTCAAATCTGTGATTTAGACCCCTCTTAAGGCTATAATCAGTCCACTTAAATAGTTACAAACTATCCAATAGAGAGGGTTCAATCACAGAGGCTTAAAAGAGAACAACAAACCTGCTGCTACAACCATTGTTGCAAGGCAAAATAGCTCGAACAACAATGGGAGTTCCAGACCTATAGGCTTCTGTGCACATAGGCTATCAATCTAAATAAGGTGATAAAAATGACAACATTGAAATGTACATCTAACAGTGCTTGCCCTCGAAGGCAATAGCCAATGCAAACCCCAAATCATCTCCTAAAGTTCTCACAAATGCCCATTACAAAACTGAAATGAAACTAGCTTATTACAAAGAACATAGCCCAGCATTGCTGCTATGCTAAGGTAAGAAGAAAAAGGGAAAAAGAAAATAAAACTTAACCCTAACCCGGAAAAGGTAAAAACCCCAAATGGGGATCTCAAGCTAACCTTAGATATTTTTCAGAGTAGATAACAATCCTATTTATATGCAACCCCATGCAACCCTAATGTGCATTAGCCAATCAGATTTGGGAATGCTTTAGAGTTGATTTCATGGCTTGATTGTGGCCCTTGGATTGTCTTGGGATCTGTGGGAATAGATTAGGGCCCTAGGAGGTGTGCCCTAGAAGTGTGAAATCTCCAAACTGTCCCTGAGCATTGAAAATAGCAAGGCAAGAAGATCTGAGCCCGAGTCTCGGGCAACTGACTTGAGTGCAGATGCAAGCTCACAAGGATGGATTTTCTGTGAAGGGAGCTCGCGAGGCTCTGCTCTGCTGTGAATGGTGCATCTCGCTTGGCTGTCGCGAGGCTGGGATGTACGTGGAAGAAGGTTGCGAAGCTTAATTGGTGCAACTCGCGAGGTAAACTTTGTCGTTCCTCGCTTGGTTGGCATGTCTTCGATGGGCACAAGAGCTGCACGAGAGCTTAGAGAGGAGATTTCCTGAGGCTATATCTGCACGAGCTCCTCAATTCCCCCAATTGATCTGTGTGAGATCTTCATTGCTGCTTTGTGTAGTTGCTCACCAAGTTCATGTGAACCACGCGAGAACCTTGTGAAGGAGCATCTGGGTGATTGGAACTACGCGACATGTCCATTGCAGCAACTATTTGAGCCACTCCAGATCTTCAATAGATGTAGTTGTGCTCAACTATTGTGCTTCAGTCAATGAGTTACATTGTTGCTTCATTTATATGGCTTGAAGTTTAAAATAGCAGCACCTCAAATAGCTGCTTCTCCATGCAATTTCAGTTGCTTGAGTGGCTGTTGGCTCCACTGCTGCAACATACTGTTGTCTTCTTGGATTGAAAATGTAGGATTGTATCATTAAGCTCTTATTTTACAGTTATCTATAAGAACACACTAAAAATACATTATTAGTTGGCTCAAAGATCCATCATAGGCTAGGCTAAGGGGTGAAAAGTGATACATTTCAGGGATTAACACACCCCCAAATCTAATCTTTGCTAGTCCTAGAGCAAAAGAAAAATTAAACATAATTATTCAACACATAAAAAGCCACTTTCGTAGGGAGCACGGATGCATTGAGCCTATGCACCAAGCCTTTTAAACCCCTAGGTGATCCCTAGTGGAGGAGTGAAGTCTCCTGAAGGTTTTCAATGAAGATACCCACAAACATCACTATTAAAACAGTTAAAAATAGTGCAGTCAATGATAAAATAGATTTAAATACATAAAGCTTCATTCCACACCCATTCTTTAAAAATCACAGGAAATTACAGCAGTAAAGCAGCCATTTAAAACATAGAATCAGTAGGTGTTTGCATCACCAACAATCATTTTACATCAGAAATTCAATGAGCAAAAATCAATACCAAGCTTGCCTTAAATTCAAAAATCAAGTTGGATACAACACCAATTATGTTAAAATTCAGATCCAATTCGAACTAAGGCTATCTCTCAGTCATTGAAAATATAAGGGTGTTCACATTCATAACAGCTGAACAAATGGGCCTGCAAGCATGAGCATAGCCAAAGCTTCTAATTTCTGACATCCTCATGACTTTTCACCATAGATTCGACACTCCCTCATCTCCACATGACACCTCATTTCACTTAGGATCAACAAGGTCTTTTGATGGGTTATAATGTGGCTTATGGGTGAGGTTTATAAAGAATCAAATGATAGAATGGAACAAAATTGAGAAATCAGCAAGGTTGGAGGTGCTTCATGACTTCACCACCTTCATTTTAGCACTACTTCATCTTCCTTGACATTTTTTAGATTCAAAGTGGTCAGCTTCTCCTCCTTTTAATTTTTAGAGGATATTCTTCTCTAGACTTCTCTTCTTTTCTATTTTTTTTCTTTTTTTTTTTTTAAATTTTTTTTAAATTTTTATGATTTTTATGATGAACTACCACACAAATACCACCGATATGTTGTTGTTCATTAGTTGCTTTTCTTCTCCTTCCACCAAATGTCGGACCAGTCTCACTATCTTTAACTCCTTCTCCTTTACCTTCTGAATTGTCAGAGTGAGGGTGAGGTTGAACCTGGTCATGAGGTTATGGTGCAAGTACTCCGGTGTTTGTTGAAAAAAAAAAATAGGATTTTTAAGGCTCAAAGAGAGTATGCCAAAGGGCAGTTTCAAAAGGTTGGATTTTCAGGCTCAAACTGTCCAAATGAAGGCCTTGGATAATTTCCTTAGTATCATGAGTGTTTTCAATCAGCTTTGATTTGGAGGTGCCTAACTTCTAGTGACAAAGTGCTGAGTCAATTAGTCCTGAGAGAAGAAAAATGCCAATAACACTCTTCAAAAGATTTTTTTTAAGCCCAAATCTCACTAGGTATGGCCCTTAATTTAACTCATGGAGTGTATTTTTAGTTTTTTCTCTCTTAAGTTTATTAAGTACTAACTAAAAAATTTTCTGATGTTAGCTTCATGGTAGTGCTAAGATTTTAAAATTTTTCAGTTTCAAAATGTCTGCAAAAATTTTTAATTTTCGAGAAATTTCCTCATTCTAACAAGTTAGGTGGGAATTGACTTTATTCATCCCAATTAAACCAACACTGTCGCAGTAAAGTTAACTGTTCTATTGGCAGACCTACCCTGCCACACCCCCATACCTTAGTTAAACAGTGACCTCACTGTTTCATGCAAACGTGTATAGGGGCAGCTGGGTGTATAACAGACAAACTAAATTACCACAGAAAATGAAAAGAAAAGTAAACTAAAAGATGCAGAAAATTTAAACTCAAAAGGAAGAAGAAGAGAATAAGCACAGATGACTATTAAGGAAACAAAACAACTATAGTAAATCCTACAAACATCAATTATAAAACACAACATAAACAAAATACAGAGAATATATATAAAATAGACACTAAACTGACTACCGAAAATAATCAAATCCTAAACACAATTACCTAACATGATAAGAGTTTGAATCTAAATAGATGGGAAACAAAAATTAACATGAATAGCATACATTTAAAAGCGAAATTTAAAAAAAATCAGATCAGACAATATATACAAATTGTCCAGATGGGGGTTCATGAATGACAAAAATTTAGGTCACCCTTCTGGAACTCAACTGAATTGGAAGGAACTGAAAAGTAAAAATGTTTGCATTTGCATCAAACCTAGTGTCCTTCCAGCTAAGGAATTTGTAATAGCCCAAAAAATCACGCTAAACTATGACCTCGGGATCCGTGCCCGATCGGTCACAGGTTTGACCAATTAGGAGTTCGATAGTTAGCGTAGAGTGTGATGAGTGAATGAGATGAGATGGTTTGGGAAACCATGTAGTGTGTGTTGTGAATCTGAAGTCACATACACCTATTGAGGTGCATGTGCTCAACACACAAGCTAGGGGGGGGATAAAAGGGTTTAATAACCCTAAAAACAATAGCTTTGGTTGTTGACAGAGAAGTAAAGAAGAGAGAGAGAAGGAGAGCATAGTTGATGTAAGGAGTAAATGCTAGTTGAGGAAGAGGGATTCGAGCAATAAACGTCGGATTCGACGCGAGGGATCCACTAGAAGCAAAGCTAGAACCCTAGCCTTCCAACCACTTGATTTGAAATCAATTTGAGACTGATTCAAGGTAAATTTTTGTGAATAAAATTCATAGATTGTAGAGGTTAGATTGTGGTTGAAAATGGTTTAAATCGTAGGAAAATGGTTTAGAAAAATAGAGGAAAAAGTGTGGAAAAAGATTGAGAAGAACAGCCAAAAGGGGGCTGAATCTGACAATTTCGATTAATCAAAATTGGCCAAGAAGTTGAAAAGTCAGTGGACCCCGATTTCGATTAATCAAATTGGAGTTCGATTAATCGACTTTGGATTTCAATTAATCGATTTGGGTACCGATTAATCGACTGGGAACTTCCAGTGGACCCCAGGGGCTGGAGGAAATGACTTGTAGAAAATCGACTAATCGAAATGGGATTTCGATTAATCGATTTCAATTTTCGATTAATCGATTTGGGATCGATTAATCGATTTTAGGAACTCGGTTACTCGAATTGAGAATCGACTTGGCTAAACAGAGAATTTCGATTAATCGAATTAGGATTCGATTAATCGAAAGAAAATCTCGATTAATCGATTTGAGAATCGATTAATCGTTCTGGAGTTCGATTAATCGACTGAGATAAATTATGTTAACTTTTGAGTTTGACTTTAAGATTCTTGGAGGGTCTTGGACCTTCTTTATTGCATCCTTAGTGATGTGTTTCACCTATTATGTGGTACCATAGGTGGTACGTGTGAACTAATGCACAAGGAGCCACGTGGGACCTTGATGCGTTGAACAAACAAAGACTTGAGGTAGGGAACACCTTGAACATGTACTTTATTTTACAAGAGCATGATGTAGTGATATAGAATTCAATTAAGATGTTTTATTTCTTAAGAATTGTGAAAAGGGTGTGTGTGTGACATCCATAAGAGTAATTATAATGAGCCATCCCCAGGGGATGATAAAGTGAAGAGATAAGAGCATCAGGTGTGATGCAAGTAAGTGGATACATCCCAGGGATGTATCCAAGATTGAATCATATTTGATAGGGCCTAACTGATATAAGATAGCACACTTACACGGTGAATAACTATATGTAAGGCACCGATATTTTTGTTATTTGAGGTTTGATAGGGTACCCCACCGACGTGGCGGGATATCCACGACTGACACGGCAGGATATCCGTGACCGATACGGCGAAATCGTAAGCGGTCAAAGCAAGTGAGGCTTATCCGTACATAGTAAGCACACCCCAAGGGTGTTGATTTGAGACAAGTGAAACCCCGCCACCAATCCCCAGGGGAAAGGGGCTTGGGTACTATATGGTATTCCCAGGGAATACGTTAAAAGTGTCTATATAGATGACGATGAAGGGTATCTCATCGGGGCTCGATGCTATATTGCTCGGGGATTACATAAGTTGAAAGTTTAAGTTTTGCTTTAGGCCTTTTCAGCATCATTCATGAGTAAATAAAAGACACGAGTAAACTACCAGTAAAATGTAATACTTTTTAATTGTTTTATCAGTAATTGCATAGACACATCATGCATGTCATATCATGGAATATATGTGAGTAATAATTTATATGTTCAACTGTGTTTTGTTCCCTATTGAGCTAGGATGTAGCTCACCCTATAGACTATATGTCGCAGGTCCACTACTAGCAGCGGCCGAGGCTTCAGGAGAAGCTGACCCTGGTGAGTCGGACCTTGCGGTCGGCGAAGAGTTGGAGCCACCTCCTGAGGACTTCTTCTAGAGGACTCTGTTGTGCCACTTTGAGGGCTTTTTGAGAGAGATTTGTACGGCTTGGTATGTCAAGCCTTGTTTTTGTTTAAACCATGTATATATTGAGTTGGGATTATTCTTTTGGGACGAACCATCCGTGATGATTGCTATCATCGATGGTTCGGATCGGTTCCCCATCCATGCAGAGGCATGAGGATAGAACTGTCTTTTGGAGAGTTACTTAATGTAGATTTAAATTCCGCAGCTCCTTTATTATTTCATTTTATGCTTGATATGCCAATGTTCCGTGCTTAGCTAAGGGGCACGGTCAAGATGATCGTGGTGATGGCACGGGTTTTGGGGTGCCAAAATCCGGGCTGTCACAGTTGGTATCAAAGCTATTTTCTTTTAGCAATTCTGACAATCGTCCTTTTGGTCAGAACATAGGGGCTTCTGCTAACGAAACTTTAGTTTCAAATGCTGCCGCAAATGTCATCTAGAGGAAGAGGCCGACCAAGGGGAGGCCAACAGAGGAGTCTACGTAGTGGAGATGATTACATCTCTCCTACTAATAGAGTGCCTTTAGGAGGTACTGAGGCCCCAGGGGGCAGTAGCAGTAGACAGCATAATGAAGAGGATCGAGATCGGCAAGATCAAGATCTAAGAGAACAAGAGATAGTGAGAGAAAGACAAGAAGACAGAGAAGAGCGACAAAGGATGATGCACACTATGGAGACTATGGCAGCTGCCATGGCACAACAAGCCGCATCCTTTGCAGCTCATGCATCAAGAGAACAGCAGCCACCTACACCACCTGTAGGGCCTGCGCTGCCTGTGCCCTCATCTTTTACAGAGTTTAGGAGGATGAGACCTCCTTCATTTTCTGAGCAGGCAGACACCATGGCCGCTGAGAACTGGCTAATGGAGATGGAGAAAGTCTTTAGCGTGCTAACATGCACGGAAGATGAGAGTGTGAGATGGGCAGCTTATATGTTGGATGGGGAGGCTGGGCCATGGTGGAAGTCGTGAATCTGGACTCGGCTCGGGGACCCCAGAGTTGCCTTGGACTTGGGAGGAGTTTGTTGAGGAGTTCAACAAACAATATTTTCCTAAGTGGTGAGGAACCAACTTGAGATACAATTTCTACGATTAGTGCAAGGAGAATGACGGTGAGAGCATATGGGGTAGAGTTTCACGACTTGCTTTTGCTCGGATTACGCTGCCATCAAGTGATGAAGTCCAAGAGGTTTCAGCAAGGTTTGAAGCCTGAGGTTAGGGGAGGCGTAGCTCCATTTCAGTTAAGGACCTATGAAGAGGTCATGATTAAAGCACTAGTGGTTGAAGAGGAAAATACAAATAGATATCGACAGAGAGAGCAGCAGAGAGGAGGAAATGAACAAGGAAGATCGGGGCACAATGAACCGGTGAACAAAAAGCCGAGGTTCGTAGCCCAAAATCAGAGACCACGGCCCAAGGGGTTTCAAGACCGCGTAACAACAACACCAACAGAGGTTTCTGGGAGACCTTTTCGCTATGAGAGCCCCGCCATGTTCATCGGGCGCACTATCACAGTGGTTCTCAGATCGCTTTCTTCCAGACGGAGACTTGCCCAAAGTGTGCCAAGCCTCATAGGACGGTGGATTGTAGATTGGGAACTAGGGGTTGTTTCCGATGTGGCAAGGTGGGCCACTTGATCAAGGATTGCCCCGAGGCGGATAAAAGAAAGACGGCTTCAGTTGCAGCGCCACGACCCATTCAAGCAAGGAAGCCGATCGTTCAGGGGAGAGCCTATGCAGTCACTGCTCAGGAAGCAGGGAACGTGCATGACGTCATCCAAGGTGAGACTCGTTAAAAATTAAAGAAAATTTTCATTTCATTAAAATTTTAGATAGAGAAGGAGCATGCATTAGAAATTGTATAGATTTTTTCTTAATACAAAAAGCTGTATGTGAATTAAGGGTGTAAATTGATGTGTAAATTATTGTATGTATGTATGTATGCTATAGGTACTTTAAATATATATGAAAAAGGATGCTTCGGTGGATATGACGCTCGAGTGTTGATAGACCCAGGGTCTACCCACTCATTCGTCACTCCATGTTTCACCAAGAAGATGAAGATTGTTCCAGAGGCGTTGGATTTCGTCCTATCTGTGTCTATTCCGACTGGAGAGTTAGTAGACACGGAGTTAGCTTGCAAATCCATCATTGTAGCAGTTCGAGACTTAGAGGTGCATGAATTGGAAGCAAAGTTGATATCATTAGACATGCAGGGTTTGATGTGATCCTTGGCATGGAATAAAGATTGTGCAAACCGTCGATTGCAAGAATAAGGTAGTCATTTTCAGACCCAACACAAGAAGATCATTTCGGTTTCAAGGAGTGAGGTCGTCATCTGTGCCACTGATCTCGGCAGTGAGGGCCGAGAAAATGATCAGAAAGGGTTGCAGTGGATACTTGGCCTTCTTAAAGGAGGACAAGGAAGAAAAGAACGTCATTTTTGAGATAGCAGTTGTGCGAGACTTCGCCGACGTGTTTCCAGAGGAATTGCCTGGACTACCTCCAGAGAGAGAAGTGGAATTCGCCATTGACTTAGCACCAGGAACGGAGCCTATTTCGAAAGCGCCTTATAGAATGGCTCCTGCTGAGTTAAAGGAGTTGAAGGAACAACTACAAGAACTTATGGACAAGGGGTTTGTTAGACCGAGCGTGTCTCCATGGGGAGCACCGATCTTGTTTGTCAAGAAGAAGGATGGGTCAATGCGGCTATGCATTGACTATTGACAATTGAACAAACTCACTGTGAAGAACCGCTACCCTTTGCCTAGAATTGACGATCTATTCGACCAGCTGCAAGGAGCAAGGTATTTTTCCAAGATCGACCTGAGATCTGGGTATCATCAGTTGTGAGTTAAGGCTGAGGACATTCAGAAGACAGTTTTCTAGACGCGGTATGGACACTATGAATTCCTTGTGATGCCGTTTGGATTGACGAATGCTCTGGCGTCGTTTATGGATCTGATGAACCGAGTGTTTAAACCACACTTGGACTCCTGCGTCGTAGTGTTTGTCGATGATATTTTGAAATACTCCAAATCCAAGACAGAACACGAAGAACATTTGAGGATTGGTCTACAGACGCTACGTGAACACTAATTGTACGCCAAACTCAGCAAGTGTGAATTTTGGTTGGAAGAGGTTAGCTTTTTGGGACATGTCATCTCAAAACATGGCGTCACTGTAGATCCAGCAAAGATAGAAGCAGTGGTTAAATGGGAGAAACCAAGGACAGCGACCGATGTCCGAAGTTTTCTGGGCTTAGCAGGCTATTATCGACATTTCGTCGAAGGGTTTTCAAAGATATCGGGACCTCTCACAAAGCTGACACGAAAAGATTCAAGGTTTGAGTGGAGTGAGGCATGCGAGAAGAGTTTTCAAGAACTCAAAACGAGACTCACTTCGGCTCCAGTGCTAGCGATTCCTTCAGGCAGTGGAGGATACGCCGTGTACAGTGACGCGTCATACAATGGCCTTGGTTGTGTGCTCAACCAACACAAGAAGGTGATAGCTTACGGATCAAGACAGCTGAAAGAACACGAGAAAAATTACCCGACTCATGACTTGGAACTGGCAGCAGTACTATTTTTATACCAAGATTTGGAGACATTACTTGTATGGTGAGACTTTTGAAATTTTCACCGACCATAAGAGCCTCCGATATCTCTTTACACAGAAAGAGCTCAACATGAGACAGCGCAGGTGGATGGAATTCCTCAAGGATTACGATTGCTCCATACAATACCATCCAAGCAAGGCGAATGTAGTAGCCGACGCATTGAGTCGAAAAGGTTCAGGCCAGTTAGCTTGTTTGATTTTGGGTATGCACCGATGGAAATTATTGGAAGACATGGCATTCTACGATGCGAACATTGAGTCAAAAGCCACCGGATCCTTTTTGGCTAACATATCAGTGAAGCCAGTGATATTTGAACATATCCACGATCTACAGATGAAAGATCCGGCATTAACAAAGATTCATCAAGACGTGAAGGAAGGCATTAGGTCGGACTTCTCGGTTAAAGAAGATGGTTCCTTATTGTTTAAAGGCCGTCTATGCATTCCAGACAATGCCGATCTAAGACGAACGATTCTTGATGAAGCCCATAAGTCAAATTATGCTATCCACCCTGGTAGCACCAAAATGTACCAAGATTTGAAAAAGAACTACTGGTGGAGAGGACTGAAGCAAGACGTGGCCGAGTACGTGTCACGGTGTTTAACTTGTCAGCAAGTGAAGGTTGATCATAGACATCCTGCTGGACTATTGCAACCTTTACCAATCCCAGAATGGAAATGGGAATCAATCTCGATGGATTTCATTGTTGGATTGCCCCGTACTGCTAAGAGACACAATGCCATTTGGGTCGTCGTAGACCGATTGACCAAATCGGCGCACTTTTTGTCGTACAATACTACGTATACAGCAGGAAGACTGGCAGACTTATACATGAAAGAGATTGTAAGATTACATGGAATTCCAAGCAGCATAGTTTCAGATCGTGATCCACTATATACATCCAAGTTTTGGAAGAAATTTCAAGAAGGAATGGGAACACGACTAGACTTTAGTTCAGCTTTCCATCCTCAAACTGATGGACAGACAGAGCGAGTGAACCAAGTAATAGAAGACATGCTCAGGGCGTGCATGCTTGATATGCAAGGATACTGGGATGAGTATCTACCGATGCTCGAGTTCGCATACAACAACAGTTTCCAAACGAGCATTGGCATGGCACCGTATGAAGCTCTGTATGGACGACGATGCAAATCACCCCTCAATTGGGAGGAAACAGGTGAGAAATTTGTGTTAGGACCAAAACTACTTGAAGATAACGCTACCGTTGTTCGAATTATCAGAGAAAGGCTGAAGTCAGCACAGAGTAGACATAAAAGTTACGCCGATATGAAGCGGACTAGTGTCGACTATAAAGTGGGCGAGCACGTGTTTGTGAAAGTGTCACCTATGAAAGGTGTGATCAGATTTGGCAAGAGAGGGAAGTTAAGTCCACGTTATGTTGGACCATTTGAAATTTTGGGACGCGTAGGTGAAGTTGCGTATCGCGTTGGTTTACCACCGCTATTTGATCGAGTACATAACGTGTTCCATATATCGATGCTCAGGAAGTACGTGAATAATCTGTCTCATGTATTAGGAAAGTAACCTATAGAGATGTGTGAGGACATGAGCATGATAGAGGAACCAGTGGAAATCTTGGATCGAAAGGAACAAGTACTGCGCACTAAAGTGATTCCCTTAGTGCTTGTTCGGTGGAACAATCATCCAAAAGAAGAGGCTACTTGGGAACAAGAGGCCGATGTGAAAGAACAATATCCAGCCTTGTTTTCCAACGACGTGAGAATTTAATGTAAACCACAAACGTGGTTGTGGAAATCTCCACGAGACTTGTAATTCGATGGAAATTTTTGCTCAAAAGGATGACTAAAGGAACAGTTTTTTGTATGTACATGACCAAGTGCATGTGTTTTTATGGATCTACGAACCACTTGATGTCATAAATTGTCAAAAATAATCAAAGAACCAAAGAACTTGAAAGTCTAAGGAAATTGGGCAAAACCGATTAATCGAATTTCAAATCGATTAATCGATTAATCGATTTTGCTCGATTAGTCGACTGGCAGGTGCCAGTGACTGGAAATTTGAATAAGAGTTAGAATATACATAGAATGAAATTTCGATTAATCGAAATTTCAAAATCGATTAATCGAAATTCACTTCAATTAATCGAAATCGTCTATCTGACTTCAATTTCTTCCAACTCCCTTTAGTAAATTGATTAATCAAGGTCCAGTTCGATTAATCGAAATCCAAAATCGATTAATCTACACTGCTTCGATTAATCGAAATTTCATTAATTTACTCCCAATTAAATTTTTAAACGGATACGATTTCGATTAATCGAAATGTTTTCGATTAATCGAATTTAACTTTCGATTGATCGATTTGGGAAATCGATTAATCAATTTTACGCGGCTTAACCTAGTTTTGAATCTCGATTAATCGATTCTGAATTTCGATTAATCGAGCCGAGGCCTATATATAAAAATTTGAGGATTTCATTTCCCATTCGAAATCATTTTTGCTTGGGATTTTGGGCGCTTCATCTTCTTCTTCTTCTCCGACCATCCGGCGCTCTAGGGTTGGGATTTTCCGTCGATTCGCTTCCGCATTCGCATCCAAAACCCGCGGTAAAACCCTAACTTCGCTTTTTCCTTTGATTTGAGCTAGCTAAACCCTATTTTTCTAAAAATGCCGCCCAAAACCCGGTTGTCTTCGAAGAAGGCAACCTCTAAGTTGCCGGTTAGGCGTAAGAACGCCGCACCACCACCACCTACCCCATCGCCGGTGAGGACTCCGTCACCGTCGACATCAAAGACCACCTCCGGTTCGACGAGGGCATCTATGCGCGATTCTTCCCGCGAGTCCACGCCCATGCCACCACCACCCACCAATGTGGTGCAACCAAATGAATGGTGGGCAGCCAAGACCTTCGAGGTCGAATACATTATCGACCCTACCCTATTCACCAATCCCGATGTGTCGGGCGAGACCCAATGGGCTCGAAACTATCTTAATAACGCCGGTCTCGGCAACCTTCTCAAACCAATCCGGGGTTCTTATTACCCTAGATTGGTGAGACTATTTTACCAAGGGCTTGTGGACGGCCCGACCGACGATGTGATCAAAACCATTATTGAGGGTCGCGACTACACGATCACTCGTCGTCACATACACGAGGTGCTTGAATGCTACCTCGATTTAACCCCAGAGACCACCCTCTTCCCACCCTTTGAAGAGGAAGTGAGATTTGAAGAGGTCATGACTCGCATGACCAACGGCAAAAAGGGGTCGGGATCCTCCATCAAGAGGGTTGACCTTCCCCACTACATGTGGATGCTTGACTCGGTCGTCAAGTGTAATTTGCACCCTATGCGCCACGACACCGAGCGCGTGGAGAAAGTGCAGCAGGCACTTTACTCGGCCTTCTGTGGCCGGTGGTTTGACGCCACCATGCTCATCCTCGAGGGGATGAGGTACATAAAGGGGAAACTGATGAAGGGCAACCTACGGCCCAAGGAGAAGATGCCCTATGCTCGCCTCATATCGAGCATGTTGGAGTGCTACTCCAACGATGCATCTTACGCCGTCTCTCCGCATGAAGAGAGGGCTACGGACTGCGTGAAGACATTCTCCATGTCTTCATGGGCCCGTAGCTATAACTTGTTAAAACGGACCCTACCGGCTCTGGGTCCCGCTCCAGTAGCCCCAGCAGCAGCAGCAGTAGCACCGCCACCACCCCCACCACCACAGCAGGACCCACCCATGGGTGGGGCACACCCAGCCGAGCCTTCAGTGGAGAGGGCTCCCTCTCATACCGCAGCCTCACCGACGCCACCTGCCCACTCCGCGCCCGCGACACCCACCTCGTCCTACCGCCGGCGCGCCGCATCATCTGGGCCGACCATAGAGGAGGTGTTGGCCCGTATGGAGGCCAACAATGAACGCATGAATCGGAGGATGGACTTCCTCCTCTTTCACACCCTCCGCCACATCTACCCGACCGACTACCGCCGCTACCTCGCCCAGGAGGAGGAGTGGACAGCCGGACGCACAGCCTTCCACAGAGGACCCGTCTTCCATCCCACCACTGCCACTACAGACGCGGCTCCTTCCACATCTGCCTCCGCTCCGCCGACTGAGACGCTTCCACCACAGTCGCCACCACCGCAGCCGCAGCCAGCTCCAGCAGACCACCACCACCCAGAGCACGTCACCTCAGATGGAGCACTGCTCGATAAGACCAGCCTGACGAGGGGATTCCCTGACTCCGCTATGTGTTTTGACTTATCATTGTATATCTGTAAAGTCTTTTTGTACGCCAACTCATGTGGCCTTATAAATTTAAATTTTTAATATAAATCAAATTTTGTCTCAATTGTTCAATTTTGTTAAATTTATCTCCATCCTTGTATGTGTGAATACCTAAATATGTCTGAGTCTATTGGACAGCCTCACCTGAGAGTGTGGGGGGGGGAGAGACCTAGGCCGATGAGCCTTGGGTTATTTTCGAGGACGAAAATTCCCAAGGTGGGGAGGATGTAATAGCTCGAAAAATCACGCTAAACTATGACCTCGGGATCTGTGCCCGATCGATCACAGGTTTGACCAATTAGGAGTTCGATAGTTAGCGTAGAGTGTGATGAGTGAATGAGATGAGATGGTTTGTGAAACCATGTAGTGTGTGTTGTGAATCTGAAGTCACATACACCTATTGAGGTGCATGTGCTCAACACACAAGCTAGGGGGGGATAAAAGGGTTTAATAACCCTAAAACCAATAGCTTTGGTTGTTGAGAGAGAAGTAAAGAAGAGAGAGAGAAGGAGAGCATAGTTGATGCAAGGAGTAAATGCTAGTTGAGGAAGGGGGATTCGAGCAATAAACGTCGGATTCGACGCGAGGGATCCGCTAGAAGCACAACTGGAACCCTAGCCTTCCAACCACTTGATTTGAAATCAATTTGAGATTGATTCAAGGTAAATTTTTGTGAATAAAATGCATAGATTGTAGAGGTTAGATTGTAGTTGAAAATGGTTTAAATCGTAGGAAAATGGTTTAGAAAAATAGAGGAAAAAGTGTGGAAAAAGATTGAGAAGAATTGGAGTTGATTAATCGACTTTGGATTCGATTAATCGATTTGGGTACCGATTATTCATCTGAGAACCTCCAGTGGACGCCAGGGGCTGGAGGAAATGACTTGGGGAAAATCTACTATTCGAAATGGGATTTCGATTAATCGATTTCAATTATTGATTAATCGATTTGGGACCGATTAATCGATTTTAGGAACGCGATTACTCGAATTGAGAATCGACTTGGTAAAAGAGAATTTCGATTAATCGAATTAGGATTCGATTAATCGAATGAAAATCTCGATTTTTCGATTTGAGAATCGATTAATCGATATTGTTTCGATTAATCGATTTTGAAATCGATTAATCGAATCGATTCGATTAATCGATTGGAGTTGATTAATCGGGAGATAAATTATGTTAACTTTTGAGTTTGACTTTAAGATTCTTGGAGGGTCTTGGACCTTCTTTATTGCATCCTTAGTGATGTGTTTCACCTGTTATGTGGTACCATAGGTGGTACGCGTGAACTAATGCACAAGGAGCCACGTGGGACCTTGATGCGTTGAGCAAACAAAGACTAGAGGTAGGGAACACCTTGAACATGTACTTTATTTTACAAGAGCGTGTATGTAGTGATATAGAATTCAATTCAGATGTTTTATTTCTTAAGAATTGTGAAAAGGGTGTGTGTGTGACATCCATAAGAGTAATTATAATGAGTCATCCCCAGGGGATGATAAAGTGAAGAGATAAGAGCATCAGGTGTGATGCAAGGAAGTGGATACATCACAGGGATGTATCCAAGATTGAATCATGTTTGATAGGGCCTAACTGATATAAGATAGCACACTTACACGGTGAATAACTATATGTAAGGCACCGATATTTTTGTTATTTGAGGTTTGATAGGGTACCCCATCGACGTGGCGGGATATCCACGACTGACACGACAGGATATCCGTGATCGATACGGCGGCGAAACCGTAAGCCAGTGCGGAGGCTTATCCGTACATAATAAGCACACCCCAGGGGTATTGATTTGAGACAAGTGAAACCCTGCCACCAATCCCCAGGGGAAAGGGGCTTGGGTACTATATGGTATTCCCAGGGAATACGTTAAAAGTGTCTATATAGATGACGATGAAGGGTATCTCGTCGGGGCTCAATGCTATATTGCTCGGGGATTACTTAAGTTGAAAGTTTAAGTTTTGCTTTAGGCCTTTTCAGCATCATTAATGAGTAAATAAAAGACACGAGTAAACTACCAGTAAAATGTAATACTTTTTAATTTTTTTATCAGTAATTGCATAGACACATCATGCATGTCATATCATGGAATATATGTGAGTAATAATTTATATGTTCAACTGTGTTTTGTTCCCTATTGAGCTAGGATGTAGCTCACCCTATAGACTATACGTCGCAGGTCCACTACTAGCAGCGGCCGAGGCTTCAGGAGACGCTGACCCTGGTGAGTCGGACCTTGCGGCCGGCGAAGAGTTGGAGCCACCTCCTGAGGACTTCTTCTAGAGGACTCCGTTGTGCCACTTTGAGGGCTTTTTGAGAGAGATTTGTACGGCTTGGTATGTCAAGCCTTGTTTTTGTTTAAACCATGTATATATTGAGTTGGGATTATTCTTTTTGGACGAACCATCCGTGATGATTGCTATCATCGATGGTTCGGATCGGTTCCCCGTCCATGCAGAGGCATGAGGGTAGAACTGTCTTTTGGAGAGTTACTTAATATAGATTTAAATTCTACAGCTCCTTTATTATTTCATTTTATGCTTGATATGCCAATGTTCTCTGCTTAGCTAAGGGGCACAGTCAAGATGATCGTGCTGATGGCACGGGTTTCGGGTTGCCGAAATCCGGGCTGTCACAGAATTGTTGTTGCATTAGAGATACAGGAGGTCTCTCTAGCTCCACATCAGGTGGAGAGGCAATAACAAGCTGCAAAGGTGCTTTAGATGGCTTGAGGGTAGTTGTCTAAGTGAAGTGGTGCACTCACCCCACTAAGAAGCCTAAAATGGTACTTTTCAGCACCTTGGTGGGGGCCTCCTCAGTCCATACTTTAAAAATTTTAGCAAATACCTCAGCCCAAGCCCAGCATGTTGGGCAAGGTCTCATCCACTATCTGACCAATGAGTGCTACTGTTTAACAAATTTTATTTCCTCCATCATATCATTCCCCTTATAAGAAGGAGGACCTTTAAAAATTTGAGGAAATGGCAGATGAGGTACTGCTGGTCCTCATCTGCTAACATATCATTTTATTTATTTATTTTTATTTTTTATTTTTATTTTATATTAGATTATAGCTGTACTTTATTCAAACATTCCTAAGACACCAAAAATTCTAAAAATTGAAAATAAAGAAGGCAAACGGAAGGAAAGTACAAGAAAACTGCAGCTATAATTTATTCAAAAGACCCAAAAAATCTACAACAGATAACGAAGAAAATTTTCAAAAATCACACAAAATCTAAAATTGGCATTTATTCAATCACTAAATCTACAAAAATTATAGCTCAACATAAACTCAGATTACTATACTAGATCAATACTCACCGACAGCGGTGCCAAAACCCTGTTGGGATATTTCAGATGCTTGCTGCTCACTTAATTTGAAAACAGTGATAAGAATGTGTTAATAAAAACAAATCAAAGGTGAATTGAAAAATACAAAACAACAAGTTTAAAAATACACACAGAGGCAAGATAAAGGGCCTGTCGTAGCAAGTTTTAATAAGTAAGAGTTTATCCCGTTGGGAGTGATGATCTGAAACCTCGAGGGTTGTATAGTAGTCTCCAGAACTAGCTATAGATCTGGAAATTATAAGAGAAAGGGTGTTTAAGTGCCACTAAGCTAAACTAAGGCTAAGAACAAAAATAAAACTACCGCTAAAGAAATGGCTAAGGAAGGATGGTGATGGTGTGTGGTAAAATAAAGTTAAAAGATGGAGAAGTAGGCAGCTAAGATTAAATAAGTTATGCAACTTAGATCTACAAATGAAACTGCAGCAGTCCTTCTGATGGCTACAAGCACATTAGCAAGGTAAAAGAATCCAAAGTAATCCTACAATCTAGACTCCTCCTAAGGCTATAACCTGTCCACTTAAATAGTCACAGACTATCCAAATGAGGAGTTTCAATCACTTGAAGGGATTGATCCTAAGGCTATAACCTGTCCACTTAAATGGTCACAGACTATCCAAGAACTTCCTCCAAGCAATGGGTTAAAGAAAAATAGTAAAATCACTTTAGATGTGTTGGATGCAAGGCTACAAGCTCCCTAGATCGGCTACAAATCTTGTAGGCAAGCACAGGAGTATCAAACCAAGGAAGACTAGAATGCAATCAAAACATCTAAAGGTTAAGTGAATGGGCAATTCCCAAAAACACAAATCCGATCGAGAATATATTGGAACCAAAAAATCTATAGATTTAAATGGACTTTAAATCAATAATTTATTACTTAGAAATAGCTTGCAATAAAATGTTCTCAGATCTGTAGTCTGTTCATCCAAATAAGATCTACGATCAGATGTTGGCAAAAGGGAACAGAGGGCAGTTTGGCTTTGTACAATCTCTCACTAGGCTAACCAGCTCGTGTGCAGAGAAGAAGAATCCATCTTAGATCTATGATTTACACCCCTCTAAAGGTTATAACCTGTCAACTTAAATGGTCGCAGACTATCCAATAAAGAGGGTTCAATCACAGAGGCCTGAAAGAGAACAGTAAACCTGCTGCTACCACCATTGATGCAAGGCAAAACAGCTAGAACAACTATGGGAGTTTCAGACCTATAGGCTTCTGTGCACATAGGCTATAGATCTAAATAAAGTGATAAAAATGACAACATTGAAATGCATATCTAAGAATGCTTGCCCTCGAAGGCAGTAGCCAATGCAAACCCTAAATCATCTCCTAATGTTCTCACAATTCCCAATTACAAAACTAAAATGTAACTAGGTGATTACAAAGAACTTAGCCCAGCATTGTTGCTATGCTAAGGCAAGAAGAAAAACGAAAAAAGAAAAAGAAAAGTAAACCTTAACCCTAAAAATCTAAAAACCCCAATTGGGGGATCTCAAGCTAACCTTGGATATTTTTCAAAGTAGATAACAGTCCTATTTATATGCAACCCCTTAAAACCCTAATGTGCATTAGCCAATCATATTTGAGAATGCTTTGGACTTGATTTCGAGGATTCACTGTGGCCCTTGGATTGCCTCGAGATGTGTGGGAATAAATTAGGGCCTCGAGAGGTGTGCCCTAAAAGTGTGAAACCCCAAATGTCCCTGAACATTGAAAATTGCAAGTCGAGAAGTTCTGAGCCCGAGTCTCATGCAACTGACTTGAGTGCAGAAGTAGGCTCGCAAGGATGGATTTTCTATGAAGGGAGCTCGTGAGGCTCTGCTCTGCTGTGAATGGTGCATCTCGCTTGGTTATCGCGAGGCTGGGTTGTGCGCAGAAGAAGGTCGCGAAGCTAAATTGGTGCAGCTCCTGAGGTTGGCTTTATAGTTCCTCGCTTGGTTGGCTTATCTTTGATGCACACGAGAGCTGCGCTAGAGCTTAGCGAGGAGATTTCTTGAAGCTGTATCTGTGCGTTGTCAATTCCCCCAACTGATCTGCACGAGATCTTCACTGCTGCTTTGTGTAGCTGCTCGCCAGGTTCATGTGAACCAAGCAAGATCCTCGCGAAGGAGCTTCTGGGTGATTGGAACTGCGCGACATATCCATTGTAGCAGTTGTTTGAGGCACTCAAGATCTTCATTAGATGTAGCTGCTCTCAACTGTTGTGCTCCACTAAATGAGTTACATTGTTGCTTCATTTATATGGCTTAAAGGTCTAAAACAGCAGCACCTCGAATGGCTGCTTCTCAACGCAATTTTAGCTGCTTGAGTGGCTGTTAGCTCCACTGCAGCAGCATACTGCTGTCTTCTTGGCTTGAAAATGTAGGATTACACCATTAAGCTCTTATTTTACTATTATCTATAAGAACACACTAAAAACACATTATTAATTGGCTCAGAGGTCCATCAAAGGTAAGGCTAAGGGGTGAAAAGTGATTCTTTTTAGGGATTAACACACCACCAACCCTAATCTTTGCTAGTCCTTGAGCAAAGGCAAAATTACAAATAGTTATTCAACACATAAAAAGCTACTTTCGTAGGGAGCACGGATCCATTTAGCTTATGCACTAAGCCTTTTAAACCCCTAGGTGATCCCTAGTGCGGGAGTGATCTCTCCTCTGGGTTTTCAATGAAGATACCCACAAACTTCACCATTAAAACAGTTCAAAATAGTGCAGTCAAGGATAAAACAGATTTAAATAAATAAAGCTTCATTCCACACCCATTCTTTAAAAATCAGAGGAAATTACAGCAGTAAAGCAGCCATTTGAAACTCAGAATCAGTAGGTGTTTGCATTACCACCAATCATTTTACATAAAAAATTTAGGTGTTTGCATCACCACCAATCATTTTATATCAGAAATTCAATGTACAAAAATCAGTACCAAGATTGTCTTAAATTCCAAAATCAAGTTGGATAGAACCCTAATGAAATTAAAATTCTGACCCAATTCTCACCAAGGCTTTCTCTCAATCATTGAAAATATAACGGTATTCACATTCAAAACAACTCAACAGCAGTTTCAGACCGCAAATGGGCCTGCAAGCATGAGCATAGGCAAAACTTCTAATTTCTGACAACCTCATGACTTTTCACCATATATTGGACACTCCCTCATCTCCACATGACACCTCATTTCACTTAGGATCAACAAGGTCTTTTGATGGGTTTGTAATGTGGCTTATGGGTGAGGTTTATAAAGAATAAAATGATAGAATGGATTAAAATTAAGAAATCAACAAGGTTGGAGGTGATTCATGACTTCACCACCTTCATTTCAGCACTACTTCATCTTCTGTGATATTTTTCAGATTCAAAGTGGCCAGCTTCTCCTCTTTCTTTCAATTTTCAGATGATGTTCTTCTCTAGACTTCTCTTTCTTTTTCTTTTCTTTTTTTAGTTTTTATTTTTTAATATATATTTTTATATTTTTATGATTTTTATGATGAACTGCCGCACAAATACCACTGATACACTGTTGTTCATAAATTACTTTTTTTCTCCTTCAACAAAATGTTGGACCACTCTCACTCTCTTTAACTCCTCCTTTAACTTATGAATTCTCTGAGTGAGGGTGAGGTTGAATAAGGTCATGAGGTTATGGTGCAAGTACTCCAGTGTTTGTTGAAGAAAAAAAATAGGATTTTTAAGACTCAAAGAGTGTATGCCACCGGGTAGTTTTAAAAGGTTGGATTTTCAGGCTAAAACTATCCAAATGAAGGCCTTGGATCATTTCCTTAGTGCCTAACTTCTAGTGACAAGGGGCTGAGTCAATCAGCCCTTAGAGCAGGAAAATGCCAATAACACTCTTCAAAAGAATTTTGATAAGCCCAATTCTCACTAGGTATGGTCCTCAATTTATCTCATGGAGTGTATTTTCACCTTTTTCTCTCCTCTTAGGTTTATTAAGTACTAATAGAAACATTTTCTAATATTACTTTCATGGTAGTCCTATGATTTTAAAATTTTTTAGTTTCAAAATGTTTGCAAAAATTTTTAACTTTCCACAAATTTCCTCTCTAACAAGTTAGGTGGGAATTGACTTTATTCATCTCAATTAAACCAACACTGTCGCACTAAAGTTAACTGTTCTATTGGAAGACCTACCCTGCCACACTCCCAAAAATAAGTTAATAGTGTCCTCACTTTTTCATGCAAACAAGTATAGGGGCAGCAGGGTGTATAACAAACACACTAAATTACCGCAGAAAATGAAAAGAAAAGTAAACTAAAAGATGTAGAAACTTTAAACTTAAAAGGAAGAAGAGAATATGCACAAGATGACTATTAAGGAAGCAAAAAAACTATACTAAATCCTACAAACATCAACTATAAAACACAAAATAAATTAAATATAGAGAATATATATAAAATAGACACTAAACTGACTACCTAAAATAATAAAATCCTAAACACAAATACCTAACATGATCCGAGTTTGAATCTAAATAGATGGGAAATAAAAATCAACATGAATAGCATACATTTAAAAGTCGGATTCAAACAAAATCAGATTAGACATAATATATACAAATAGTCCAGATGGGGGTGCATGAATGACAGAAATTTAGGTCACCCATCTGGATCTCAGCTGAATTGGAAGGAATTGAAAAGTAAAAATGAAAGGCCATACCTTTGCATTTGCATCAAACCTAATGTCCTTTCAGCTTAGGAATTGCAGTTGCATGAGAGATACAGGGGGCCTCTCTAGCTCCACATCAAGTGGAGAGGCAATAACAGGTAGCAAAGGTGCCTTAGATGGCTTGAAGGCAATTGTCTAAGTGAAGTGGTGCACTCACCCCACTGAAAAACCCAAAATAGTACTTTTCAGCACCTAGGTGCGGGCCTCCTTAGTCCATACTTTAAAATTTTCAGCAAATACCTCAGCCCAAGTCCAACAGGTTGGGCAAGGTCTCATCCACTGTCTCACCAATGACTGCAACTGTTTAACAAATTTCATTTCCTCCGTCATATCCTTCCCCTTATAAGAAGGAGAAGGGCCTTTAAAAATTTGAGGAAATGGCAGATGAGATACTACCGGTCATCATTTGCTGACACATCATTTTAGTTATTTATTTATATATATATTTTTATATTTTTTATAATTTTTATTTTAGATTACAGTTGTACTTTATTCAAACATTCCTAAGACACCAAAAATTCAAAAAATTGAAAATAAAGAAGACAAATGGAAGGAAAGCACAGGAAAACTACAGCTGTAATTTATTCAAAAGACACAAAAAATCTACAACATATAACAAAGAAAATTTTCAAAAATCACACAAAAACTAAAATTCGCATTTATTCAAACACTACATCTATAAAAATTATAGCTCAACAATAACTCAGATTACTATACTAGATCAAAACTCATCGGCAGTGGCGCCAAAAACTTGTTAGGATATTTCAGATGCTTGCTGCTAACTTTATTTGAAAACAGTGATAAGAATGTGTTAGTAAAAATAAATCAAATTTGGATTGAAAAACACAAAACAGCAAGTCTAAAAATACACATAGACCTATAGGATACATGGCCTGTTGTAGCAAGTTTTAATCAGTAAGAGTTTGCCCCATAGGGAGTGATGATCTGAAACCTCGAGGGTTGTATAGTAGTCACCAGATCTAGCTACAGATCTGGCAATTATAATAGAAAGGGTCTTTAAGTGTCACTAAGCTATACTAAGGCTAAGAACAAACACAAAACTACAACTAAAGAAAGGGATAAAAAAGGATGGTGATGGTGTGTGGTAAAATAAAGTCAAAAGATGGAGAAGTAGACAACTAAGATTAAATCAGTTATGTAACTCAGACCTAAAAATGAAACTGCAGCAGTCCTTCTGATGGCTATAAGCACGTCAGCATGGTAAAAGAATCGAAAGTAACCCTACAATCTAGACTCCTCCTAAGGCTATAACCTGTCCACTTAAATGGTCACAGACTATCCAATATAGGAGTTTCAATCACTTCAAGGGATTGATCCTAAGGCTATAACCTATCCACTTAAATGATCACAGACTATCCAAGAGACTTCCTCCGAGCAATGGGTTCAATCAGAATAGAAAAATCACTATAGAGTTGTAGATGAAAGGCTATAAGCTCCCCAGATCTGCTACAGATCTTGCAGGCATCCACAGGAGTATTAAACTTATGAAGATCAGATGGCAATCAAAAGATCTAAAGGTTAAGTGAATGGGCAATTCCCAAAAATACAAATCCGATCGAGAATCTAATGGATCCAAAAGATCTATATATTTAAATGGACTTTAAATAAAAAACTTATTGCTTTAAAATTGCTTGTAATAAAATGTTCTCAGATCTGTAGTCTTTACATCCAAATCAGATCTACAATCTGATGTTGGCAAAAGGGAAAAGAGGGTAGTTGGGCTTTACACACTCTCTCACAAGGCTAACTAGCTCATGTACAGAGAAGAAGTATCCATCTCAGATCTGTAATTTAGACCCCTCTTAAGGCTATAACCTGTCAACTTAAATGGTCACAGACTATCCAATAGAGAGGCGTCAATCACAGAGGCCTGAAAGAGAACAGTAAACCTGCTGCTACCACCATTGTTGCAAGGCAAAATAGCTCGAACAACAATGGGAGTTTCAGACCTATAGGCTTCTGTGCACAGAGGCTATAGATCTAAATAAAGCGATAAAAATGACAGCATTGAAATGCACATCTAACAATGCTTTCAATCGAAGGCAATAGCCAATGCAAACCCCAAATCATCTCCTAAAGATCTCACAAATGTCAATTACAAAATTGAAATGAAACTAGCTGATTACAATGAATTTATCCCAGCATTGCTTCTATGCTACGACAAAAAGAAAAAGGGAAAAAGAAAAAGAAAAGTAAACCCTAACCCTAAAAAGCTAAAAACCCCTAATGGGGGATCTTAAGCTAACCTTGGATATTTTTCAAAGTAGATAACAATCCTATTTATATGCAACCCCTTAAAACCCTATTGTGCATTAGCCAATCAGATTTGAGAAGGCATTGGACTTGATTTCGTGGCTTCACTGTGGCCCTTGGATTGCCTCGGGATGTGAGGGAACAGATTAGGGCCTCGGGAGGTGTGCCCTAAATGTGTGAAAACCCCAAACTGTCTCTGAGCATTGAAAATAGCAACTCGAGAAGTTCTAAACTTGAGTCTCGCCCAGCTAACTTGAGTGCTGAAGCAGGCTCGCGAGGATGGATTTTCTGTGAAGGGAGATCGTGAGGCTCTGCATTGTTGTGAATGGTGCATCTCACTTGGCTATTGCAAGGCTGGGTTGTGTGCAGAAGAAGGTCACGAAGCTGAATTGGTGCAGCTCATGAGGTTGGCTTTACGGTTCCTCACTTGGTTGGCTTGTCTTTGACGTGCACGAGAGCGGGGCGAGAGCTTAGCGAGGAGATTTCCTGAACCTATATCTATGCAAGCTCCTCAATTACCCCAACTAATCTATGCGAGATCTTCATTGCTGCTTTGAGTAGTTGCTCGCCAGGTTCATGTGAACCACGCGAGATCCTCGTGAAGGAGCTTCTGGGTGATTAGAGCTGCGCGACATGTCCGTTGTAGCAGCTGTTTGAGCCACTCCAAATTTTCAATAGATGTAGTTGCTCTCAACTGTTGTGCTCCACTCAATGAGTTACATTGTTGCTTCATTTATATGGATTGAAAGTCTAAAATTGTAGCACCACGAATGGCTGCTTCTCCATGCAATTTCAGCTACTTGAGTTGCTGTTGGCTCCACTGCTGCAGCATACTGCTGTCTTCTTGGCTTGAAAATGTAGGATTGCATCATTAAGCTCTTTTCTTGCTATTATATATAAGAACACACTAAAAACACATTATTAATTGGCTCAGAGGTCCATCAAAGGCTAGGCTAAGGGGTGAAAAGTGATACTTTTCAGGGATTAACACACCCCCAAACCTAATCTTTGCTAGTCCTCGAGCAAAGGCAAAATTAAAAACAGTTATTGGACACATAAAAAGCCACTTTCGTAGGGAGCATGGATGCATTTAGCTTATGCACCAAGCCTTTTAAACCCCTAGGTGATCCCTAGTGGAGGAGTGAAGTCTCCTGAGGGTTATCAGTGAAGATACCCACAAACTTCCCCATTAAAAGTTAAAAATAGTGCAATCACTGAAAAAATGGATTAAATAAATAAAGCTTCATTCCACACCCATTCTTTAAAAATTAGAGGAATTTACTGCAGTAAAGCAGCCATTTAAAACTTAGAATCAGTAGGTGTTTTCATCACTATCAATCATTTTACATCAGAATTTTAGGTGTTTGCATCACCACCAATAATTTTACATCAGAAATTTAGGTGTTTGCATAACCACCAATCATTTTACATCAAAAATTCAATGAGCAAAAATCAGTACCAAGCTTGCCTTAAATTCAAAAATCAGGTTGGATACAACCCAAATGAAGTTAAAATTCATACCTAATTCTCACTAAAGCTATCTCTCAATCATTGAAAATATAAGGGTGTTCACATTTAAATAGGTCAATAGCAGTTACAGACCCCAAATGGGCCTGCAAGTATGAGCATAGGTAAAGCTTCAAATTTCTGACATCCTCCTAACTTTTCACCATAGATTGGACACTCCCTCATCTCCATATGACACCTCATTTCACTTAGGATCAACAAGGTCTCTTGAAGGGTTGTAAGGAGGCTTATGGGTGAGGTTTATAAAGAATAAAAGGATAGAATGGATGAAAATTGAGAAAACAGCAAGGTTGGAGGTGATTCATGACTTCACCACCTTTATTTCAGTACTACTTCAGTTTCCTCGACATTTTTCAAATTCAAAGTTGCCAGCTTCTCCTCTTTCTTTCAATTTTTAGATGATGCTCTTCTCTAGACTTCTCTTTCTTTTTTTCTTTTTTTTTTTAGTTTTTATTTTTTAATTTTTTTTAAATATTTTTATGCTTTTTATGATGGGCTACCACACAAATACCACTGATACACTGTTGTTCATAAGTTGTTTTTCTTCTCCTTTCACCAAATGTTGGACCACTCTCACTATCTTTAACTCCACCTTTACTTTCTGAATTCTCAGAGTGAGGGTGAGGTTGAATTAGGGCATGAGGTTATGGTGCATGTACTCTAGTGTTTGTTGAAGAAAAAAATAGGATTTTTAAGGCTCAAAGAGTGTATGCCAAAGGACAGTT
Source organism: Chloranthus sessilifolius (assembly GCA_021018995.1). Lineage (NCBI taxonomy): Eukaryota > Viridiplantae > Streptophyta > Magnoliopsida > Chloranthales > Chloranthaceae > Chloranthus > Chloranthus sessilifolius. The sequence goes on from CM037596.1 coordinate 51,792,875, forward strand.
TTAAAGGGTTAGATTTTCAGGCAAAAACTATCAAAATGAAGGCCTTGGATCATTTCCTTAGTGTCATGAGTGTTGTTAATTAGTTTCGATTTGGAGGTGCCTATCTTCTAGTGACAAAGTGTTGAGTCAATCAGTCCTTAGAGCGGAAAAAATGCCAATAACACTCTTCAAAAGAATTTTGATATGCCCAAATCTCACTAGGTGTGGTCCTCAATTTAACTGATGGAGTGTATTTTCACCTTTTTCTCTCCTCTTAGGTTTATTAAGTACTAACAGAAAAAATTTCTGATGTTAGCTTCATGGTAGTGCGAAGATTTAAAAAATTTTCAGTTTGAAAATGTCTGCAAAATTTTTTAATTTTCCCCAAATTTCCTCATTCTAACAAGTTTGGTGGGAATTGACTTTATTCATCCCAATTAAACCAACATTGTCGCACTAAAGTTAACTGTTCTATTGGCAGACCTACGCTACCACACCCCCAAACCTAAGTTAAACAGTGTCCTCACTGTTTCATGCAAACATGTATAGGGGCTGCAGGGTGTATAACAGACACACTAAATTACTGTAGAAAATGAAAAGAAAGTAAACTAAATGATGTAGAACATTTAAACTCAAAAGGAAGAAGAAGTAAATATGCACAAGATGACTGTTAAGGAAACAAAACAACTATACTAAATCCTACAAACATCAACTATAAAAAAGAAAATAAACTAAATATAGAGAATATATATATATAAAATAGACACTAAACTGACTTCCTAAAATAATAAAATCCTAAACATGATCAGAGTTTGAATCAAAATAGATGGGAAATAAAAATCAACATGAATAGCATACATTTAAAAGTCGGATTCAAACAAAATTAGATCAAACATAATATATACAAACAGTCCAGATGGGGGTGTATGAATGACAGAAATTTAGGTCACCTAGCTCAAACTCAGCTAAATTGGAACGAATTGAAAAGTAAAAATTAAAGGCCATACCTTTGCATTTGCATCAAACCTGGTGTTCCAGCTCAGGAATTGTAGTTGCATGAGAGATACAAGGGGCATCTCCACCTCCACATCAGGTGGAGAGGCAATAACAGGCAGCGAAGGTGCCTTAGATGGCTTGAGGGCAGTTGTCTAAGTGAAGTGGTGCACTCACCCCACAGAGAAACCCAAAATAGTACTTTTCAGCATGCAGGTGGGGGCCTCCTTGGTCCATACTTAAAATTTTTTAGCAAATACGTCAGCCCAAGTCCAGCAGGTTTGGCAAGGTCTCATCCAGTATCTCACCAATGACTGCAACTGTTTAACAAATTTCATTTCCTCCATCATATCCTTCCCCTTATAAGAAGGAGAAGGACCTTTAAAAATTTGAGGAAATGGCAAAGGAGGTACTACTGGTCCTCATCTGCTGACACATCATTTTATTTATTTATTTATTTTTATTAATTAGTTTTTTGTATTTTAGATTATAGTTGAACTTTATTCAAACATTCCTAAGAACCCAAAAATTCTAAAAATTGAAAATAAAGAAGACAAATGGATGGAAAGCACAGGAAAACGATAGCTAAAATTTATTCCAAAGACACAAAAAATCTATAACAAATAATGCAGAAAATTCTCAAAAAATCACACAAAACCTAAAATTCGCATTTATTCAAACACTTCATCTACAAAAATTATAGCTCAACATCAACTCAGATTACTATACTAGATCAAAACTCACCGACAGCGGTGCCAAAAACATGTTGGGATATTTCAGATAGTTGCTACTAACTTTATTTGAAAACAGTGACAAGAATGTGTTAGTAAAATCCAATCAAAGGGGCATTAAAAAGCACAAAATAACAAGTCTAAAAATACACACAGACCTGCAAGATATAGAGCCAGTTGTAGCAAGTTTTAATCCGTAAGAGTTTGTCCCACAGGAAGTGATGATCTGAAACCTCGAGGGTTGTATTGTAGTCTCCAGATCTAGCTAGAGATCTTGCAATTATAATAGAAAGAGTCTTTAAGTGTCACTAAGCTATACTAAGGCTAAGAATAAAAATAAAACTATAGCTAAAGAAAGGGATAAAGAAGGATGGTGATGGTGTGTGGTAAATTAAAATTAAAAGATGGAGAAGTAGGCAGCTAAGATTAAATCAGTTATGCAACTTAGATCTAGAAATAAAACTGCAGCAGTCCTTTTGATGGCTACAAGCACATCAACAAGGTAAAAGAATCCAAAGTAACCCTACAATCTAGACTCCTCCTAAGGCTATAACCTGTCCACTTAAATGTTCACAGACTATCCAATAAAAGAGTTTCAATCACTTGAAGGGATTGATCCTAAGGCTATAACCGGTCCACTTAAATGGTCATAGACTATCCAAGAGACTTCCTCTGAGCAATGGGTTAAATCAGAACAGTAAAATCACTCTAGATGTTGTGGATGTAAGGCTACAAGCTCCCCAGATCTGCTACAGATCTAACAGGCATCCACAGGAGTATAAAAGTTTGGAAGATCAGATGGCAATCAAAAGATCTAAAGGTTAAGTGAATGGGCAATTCCCAAAAACACAAATCAGATCGAGAATCTAATGGAACTAAAAGATCTATAGATTTAAATGGTCTTTAAATCAACAATTTATTACTTAAAAATAGCTTGCAATAAAATGTTCTCAGATTTGCAGTCTATGCATCCAAGTCAAATCTATAATCTGATGCTGGCTAAAGGGAACAGAGGGCAATTTAGCTTTGCACAATCTCTCACAAGGCTAACCAGCTCATATGCAGAGAAGAAGAATCCATCTTAGATCTATGACTTAGACCCCTCTTAATGCTATAACCTATCCACTTAAATGGTCATAGACTATCCAATAGAGAGAGTTCAATCACCGAGGCCTGAATGAGAACAGTAAACCTGCTGCTACCACCATTGTTGCAAGGTAAAATATCTCGAACAACAATGGGAGTTTTAGACCTATAGGCTTCTGTGCACAGAGGCTATAGATCTAAATAAAGTGATAAAAATGACAACATTGAAATGCACATCTAGCAATGCTTGCCCTCGAAGGCAATAGCCAATGCAAACCACAAATCATCTCCTAAAGTTCTCCCAAATGCCAATTACAAAATAGAAATGAAACTAGCTGATTACAAAGAAGTTAGCCTAGCATTGCTGCTATGCTAAGGCAAGAAGAAAAAGGGAAAAAGAAAAAGAAAAGTAAACCCTAACCCGAAAAAGCTAAAAACCCCAAATGGGGAATCTCAAGCTCACCTTGGATATTTTTCAAAGTAGATAGTAGTCCGTTTTTATATGCAACCACTAATGTGCGTTAGCCAATCAGATTTGAGAATGCTTTTGAGTTGATTTTGTGGCTTCACTGTGGCCATCGGATTCACTCAAGATGTGTGGGAACAGATTAGGGCCTCGAGAGGTGTGCCCTAGAAGTGTGAAAACCTCAAACTGCCCTAGAGGTGTCTCACGCAGCTGACTTGAGTGCAGAAGGAGGCTCGCGAGGATGGATTTTTTATGAAGGGAAATCATGAGGCTGTGCTCTGCTGTGAATGGTGCATCTCTCTCTGCTGTCATGAGGCTAGGTTGTGCACAGAAGAAGGTCACAAAGCTTAATTGGTGCAGCTCATGAGGTTGACTTTGCAGTTCCTCGCATGGTTGGCTTGTCTTTGATGCACATGAGAGCTGCGCGAGGAGATTTCTTGTAGTTGTATTTGCGAGAGCTCCTCAATTCCCCCAACTGATCTATGCGAGATCTTAACTGCTGCTTTGTGTAGCTGCTCGCCAGGTTTTTGTGAACCACGCGAGATCCTCGTGAAGGAGCTTCTGGGTGATTAGAATTGCGTGACATGTCCGTTGCAGCAGCTGTTTGAGCCACTCCAGATCTTCAATAGATGTAGCTGCTCTCAACTGTTGTGCTCCACTCAATGAGTTACATTGTTGCTTCATTTATATGGCTTGAAAGTCTAAAACAACAGCACCTCGAATGGCTTCTTCTCCATGCAATTTCAGTTGCTTGAGTGGCTGTTGGCTCCATTGCTGCAGCATACTGCTGTCTTCTTGGCTTGAAAATGTAGGATTGCATCATTAAGCTCTTATTTTGCTATTATCTATAAGAAGACACTAAAAACACATTATTAATTGGGTCAAAGATCCATCATAGGCTAGTCTAAGGGGTGAAAAGTGATACATTTCAGGGATTAACACACCCCCAAACCTAATCTTTGCTAGTCCTAGAGCAAAAGCAAAATTAAACATAATTATTCAACACATAGAAAGCCACTTTCGTAGGGAGCACGAATGCATTGAGCCTATGCTCCAAGCCTTTTAAACCCCTAGGTGATCCCTAGTGGAGGAGTGAAGTCTCCTGTGGGTTTTCAGTGAAGATACCCATAAACTTCACCATTAAAATAGTTAAAATTTGTGCAGTCAATGATAAAATGGATTTAAATAAATAGAGCTTCATTCCACACCCATTCTTTAAAAATCAAAGGAAATTACAGTAGTAATGCAGCGATTTAAAACTCAGAATCAGTTGGCGTTTGCATCACCACCAATCATTTTACAACAAAAATTCAATATGCAAAAATTAGTACTAAGCATGCCTTAAATTCAAAAATCAGGTTGGATACAACCCCAATGAAGTTAAAATTCATACCCAATTCTCACTAAGGCTATCTCTCAATCATTGAAAATATAAGAGTGTTCACATTTAAAATAGCTCAACAACAGTTACGGACACCTAATGGGCCTGCAAGCATGAGCATAGGCGAAGCTTCTAATTTCTGACATCCTCATCACTTTTCACCATTGATTGGACACTCCCTCATCTCCACATGACACCTCATTTCACTTAGGATCAACAAGGTCTTTTGATGGGTTGTAATGAGGCTTATGGGTGAGGTTTATAAAGAATAAAAGGATAGAATAGATCAAAATTGAGAAATCAGCAAAGTTGGAGGTGATTCATGACTTCACCACCTTCATTTCAGCACTACTTCAACTTCCTTGATAATTTTCAGATTCAAAGTGGCGAGCTTCTCCTCTTTCATTTAATTTTCAGATGATGTTCTTCTCTAGACTTCTCTTTATTTTATTTTTTTTTAGTTTTTTTTTTTAATTATTATTATTTTTTTTAATTATGATTTTTATGATAAACTACTGCACAAATACCACTGATGCATTGCTGCTCATATGTTACTTTTCTTCTCCTTCCACCAAATGTTGGATCACTCTCACTATCTTTAACTCCTCCTTTACCTTCTGAATTCTCAGAGTGAGGGTGAGGTTAAATCAGGTCATGAGGTTATGGTGCAAATACTCTAGTGTTTTGAAGAAAAAAAATAGGATTTTTAAGGCTCAAAGAGTGTATGCCAAAAGGCATTTTTAAAAGGTTGGATTTTCAAACTCAAATTATCCAAATGAAGGCCTTGGATCATTTCCTTAGTGTCATGAGTGTTGTCAATCAGTTTTGATTTGGAGGTGCCTAACTTGTAGTGACAAGGTGCTGAGTCAATCAGTCCTTAGAGCACAAAATATGCCAATAACACTCTTCAAAAGAATTTTGCTAAGCCCAAATCTCACTAGGTATGGTCCTCAATTTAACTCATGGAGTGTATTTTCACCTTTTTTTCTCCTTTTAGGTTTATTAAGTACTAACTGAAAAATTTTCTAATGTTATCTTCATGGTAGTGCTAAGATTTTAAATTTTTTTAGTTTCAAAATGTCTGGAAAATTTTTTAATTGTCCGCAAATTTCCTCATTCTAACAAGTTAGGTGGGAATTGACTTATTCATCCCAATTAAACCAACACTGTCGCACTAAAGTTAACAGTTCTATTGGCAGACCTACTGTTATTCACTGAAAAGTACCACTTTTAACCTCTTTACCTAGCCTTTGATAGACCTTGAAGCTGATTAATAATCCTTTGTTAAGTGTGTTTTGTAGTTAGCAATAATCTGTGCAGCTTAATACAAAATCCCTACTTTTTGGTCCAAAGAAGAGAGAGAATACATGCAAGGATGACAACTAAGCCAATGCCTAAGGGAACACCTTCATAGTGCTCACCATGGTGACTTATTTGCTGGTCATCATTAACCAAAGTCTAGCAGATAGATGAGGTTAGCTGAGAATGGAGAAGACTGCAATAGCAGCAAGAGCAATGCATCAGAGTATCAAAAGACAGATCTCACAAAGTTGAGGAGCTTTCTCGCAAATCTAAGAATGCAGTGGAAGATGCCCTCGCACAAATGGGGCGCGCAGTCACAAGGAGAGCTGTAAAGACATCACAAAGATCTCGTGGTTTAAAATCCTCTGAATTTACCATCGTGAAGTTCTCGCGGAGATCAAGCCTTAAAGCAACCGCGCATAGAACTTAGCGAGTCTATATGTATACTGAACAAAATATACCTCGCAGAGTTCTTGCATGGCCAAAGAAGAGAGAGACGCCCAGAATTCTCCTCACACGGATCTCGCACACTCTAAAGCCTTACCAGTTACTATGCGAGCACATGAACATAATTGCGCGACTACTCAGTGGGAGAGAGAGAGCTTCTGAAGCTCTAGTGCGCGAGAAATTTAGGCACTCTAGATCATCTCTGCAATAGCTTTGCAGCGCAAAGGAACTGTGCGATTAATTGAAGTTTTGTTACGCAAGTGAGAACTTCCCATCAGCCAAAGGCTACTCTACAAAGTCTCTGCAGTTACGTGAATGAATTAAGGCATATGCCAGCCCCTCGAAGCACGATGTTCCCACTTCTCAGTTTTAATAGAAGGACCTTTTGGGAATTCCCAAGGCTAGGGCACACTTCCTGAGGCATGGATCTCGAGGCGCACATCTTAATGCAGTCAAGGGTCATAACAGTGCCACATCTGTTAGAAAAACTAGGGTTAATCCCTTTAGAACCAAGGCCGCATGGACAAAGTATAAGCGCTACACTTAGAGTTTAGTTTTAATCATCAATCCTTTCTTCATCCTCTATCGACTGAGAGTTCTAGTAGGCTAGGGTTAGGGTTAGGGTTAGGATTTGATCACCTCTTTTTCTTATTCTTCTTCTCTCTTAGCCCAGCATTTGCTGGCTAATCCCCTTATAAGTAGTTAGGCTTAGTTCTATTTCAATTTTGTAATAGGTTTCGTATACATTGAGATTTTTAATGAGTAGTTGTATACAGGCAGCACCCTGGAGGCAGTTCATTATAAGGTTTGCTTTTATTAATGGATTATTGTTTTAATGAGCAATTGAATCTAAATATCTTATGGTTCCCCTAGAGGTCTATAGGATCCATGTATTTGGGGCTAGCCCATTCAGTTTCCAGTAGATCTATTATTTACCATCTAATTTCCCTTAGTTTGATAGCCCCATGAAAAGTAATGCTGGATTTATAGTGAGATGTGAGGAGCTCGGATGTAGAGAGCTCGGAGGCCTGTGGACCATGGTAGTTGCAACAGTTTACATGTTCTTTCTCAGACCTCTGTGGTATGGACAGACCAATGGGATACCCTGTGACCATTTGAGTGGACAGAGTATAGCCCTAAGGTGGTATCCAACAACATGTTTGAGAAAGATTCTTCTCCCATGCACATGAGCTTCTAGAGCCTTGTGAGGAGGTTTTGTACAGGAACTGGCTCCCCTTTGTTTTACCGAACTGATATCAGATGTTAGATCTGATTTCTCTATAGTAGTTGCAGCTTGAGGCTAAGTCATTGCAGGCCTTTTATGGCAATTACCAGCGGAATTTAGAGGCTTATTCAACCTGTTATATGGTCCTTTTTGTCAACACCAGTGAGTTGTTGGCCTTGGCAAAACACTTAGGATTTTATGGGTTGGAATACCTATGAATGTCAGCTAGATCTATGCATAGATATGGGGAGCTTGTAGCACTAGCATTATATAGTGATACAATAGTATTCATAGCCTGATCTAGTCCAGTGGTTGGGGTAATGATCAGTCCACTCCTCTGAATTAGATTAGCAACTTCTGGCTTGATCAATGGGATTTGACAAACTCTATAGGATAGGTTGTGACCATTTGAGTGGACAACCTATAGCCTTAAGAGCACCCCAAATGGCATAGGTTAGGTTGGATACTTCTACCTTGTTGAGGCTTTTGATAGCATCTCAGCAAGGACCACTGTAGAGACAGACTAAATCTGAGTTACATTGCTGCTTTAACTCTGAACTTAACTTGCTTACTTCTCACCATTTTTTATATTTTATTTTGGTACACACCATCACCATCTTCTTCTTAACCCTTTCTTTCGGATAGGGCTATATTTTATATCTCTTTTGTTAGGATTAATTTAGTGTAGTCGTGACACCCAACTCCCTTTCTTTAGGATTGTCAGATCTGTAGCCAGATATGAAGGCCTACTGTTATAACCCATTATGAGTTATAGATCAATTTCTCTGTGGGACAAACTCTTACTTATCAAAACTTGCTACAATAGGCTCTATATCGTTCAGGTCTAAGATTACTTTAGTTGTGCTGAATCCATTCTTTTACTTTATTTTTAAATTTGTTTCCACCACAAAATAAATAGCTCCACAGGGAGTCCCATAACATGTTTTTGGCACCGCTGTCGTTGGATATTGATCTTTTTAGTAGACTTGAGTTGTACTATAATTTAGATTTCTAAATTTTTTGTAGCTGTACCTAAACTAGAATAAAAGTAATACTGATTCTTTATGGAATTTGCAGAAATGGATAGCAGTCGATGGGAAAAGCTAGAGCTGCAATTGGAGTGAAGCAAGCTCTGTTTGCACTTCCTTTCTCCTAAATCTCAGTCCATTTATGTTTAATTCCCTGTTATTTATTTAGTGAAAATCTGTGTAGTTGTCAATTTTTGTTTGAAATATTCTTTGGGTGCTTGCGAGCATTTTCTGTACTTACTGTGAGTGTGAGTATATGCACAGTAGAAGGTCTTTAAACCCTAAGCTAGAACGTCCAAATCTAGAGGTTGAAAGGATCCTTGGACGTAGACGCATCCCACAGGGCCCTGCTATTAAAACCGAACCAGCTATCATGGCTGAGAGGCAAAGAAGATTAAAGGAGTACAAGGCACCTGGGGAGTACACCTCTCCCTTTTGCATTCAATTCCCCTCTATTGAAGGAATTATGAGATTAAATTCTCCACCATCATTATGCTGCCTTCGTTTCATGGGCTTAGTAAAGAAGATCCCTACAAGCATATAGACAAATTTTTAGCACCTTGCACTGCCTTCAATATTGTTGGCTTGGGACCTGAGGCCACCAAACTGAGGCTTTTTCCTTTCTCACTAAAGGATAAAGTCAGTATATGAGTATTATACCTCTCAGCCAACAACATACAGTCATAGAGTGACCTTCAAACCAAATTCCAGGCCAAATTCTTTTCAATGAATAAAACCAATCAGATGAGGATAAATATTTTGTCATTCACTCAGTCCTCAACTGAGGATTTTTATGAAGCTTGGGAAATATTCCAGGAGATATTAAAATAATGCCCCCACCACCAAATTTCGATGTGGCAGCTTGTCCAAGTATTTTATTAAGAAATTAATTCCAAGAGCAGGGATATGGTGGATGCTTCCTTTGGTGGTAGTTACCTCCACAAGACAGCTGAGGAACCTTGGGAGTTGTTTGACATAATAGGGGAAAATTCCATACAGCAGGAATCTTTGTCACGCAATGATAGCCAGACCCCAGCTAAGATGGTAAAAGAGGCCACCCCTAGAGGTGGAATATATGAAGTGAAAGTGCAAGGTGATCTGGAGAGGAAGGTGGACAACCTGAGCTTGAAATTTGATAAACTAATGAATGTGATGCAACCTCGGGTGGTTGCATAGGTGAGGAAGCATGTCTAATATGCCAATCTCCCACACATTTTATTCATGATTGTCCATCTGCCACCCAATTTTCAGATTTTGTTATGGAGCATGCCAATGCTCTCAAGCTTTTGGTTAACAGCCTACTGGGTATTCTTAGAGGAACCACCCAAATCTGAGGTGGAGACAAGATTCATATCCTCAATCCTAGCAGCAGCAAATGATAGCTCCTTATAGACCCCAGCACCAGTTTAATCAAGGTTACCCACCAAGGTAAGATTTTCTGTTACCTACCCCACCGTCCAACCATTGGCCCTGCCCCAACAATAGCCTAGATCCTCTCTATTTGAAGAGCAGATGATGGATTTAATGTAAAACTTGGGGAGCCTGGTACAGTCTGTTAACTCCCATGGGGAAAGCATTGAGAAAATTAAAGATCAGATTGGTCAAATCTGTAATGTCTTGAATAAATGAGGGAAGGGTAAATTGCTTGGTCAGCCCTTGATCAACCCTAAAGGATAGTATATGATTGAAGAAGCACCCTCTACCAATAAGGATACCAATGCTATTACTACCCTTAGGAGTGGGAGAGTGGTTGATAATCTGGTGGGCAAGGTAATAGAAGAGGTCGCGGAAAATGAAGATGAAAATGAAAGGAGTGTTAGTGTTAAAGAGCAAAAGATTGTACCCTCTGTTGTGGATCAGCAAGGGAAAAATAATGGTGCTGATGCTGAGCCCCAGCATAAAGAAATAAATAAAGATAAGAAAAAAGATAAAAATATGACCACGAGGTCAATAGGCATGCAGCAGTGGCACCAGCAGTGTCACAGCTGCCATTTCCTCAAGCTCTAGCTGGCCCATCCCCTCTTGATAAAGGGAATGCTCAGATGGAAGAAATGTTAGACTTTCAAGCAGGTTAGAATCAATTTGCCTTTGCTTGATGCCATAAAACAAGTCCTTGCCTATGCTAAGTTTTTAAAGGACCTCTATACCCAAAAGAGGAAAGCAAGGGTGCAGTTGTCTAAAAGAGTTTTTACTATTGAGCATGTTGAGTCAGTCCTATTCATTGCCACACTAGAAAAATTATAAGACCCAGGGGTACCTACTATCCCCTGCATAATCAGAAACCACACCATTAGAAAAGTCCTTTTGGACTTAGGGGCCAGTGTGAACTTACTCCCTATTCAATGCATGAGGAGCTAGGTTTGGAGGAGCTTAAACCTACCTCAGTTGTGCTCCAACTGGCTAGCAGGTCTGAGAGAAGGCATGTGGGTGTGGTAGAGGATGTCTTGGTGGGGGTGGACAAATTATATTATCTAGCAAATTTTCTTGTTTTAGACATGGACCCTTGCAAAAGCAAAACACCCATTCCTATTATCCTTGGCAGGATATTCCTGGCTACTACAAATGCTTGCAAACAATATAGGTCAGGGATAATGGAGGTTACCTTTGAGAATATGAAGGCCCATTTAAATGTGTACCATACTGTTACAGTGCCTCAGAGTGACATTGACGGTTATTGTGTAGTAGATTTACTAGATGGCATGGTAGAAGGAGAATTATCGAATTTGCTGGATTAGGATAATTTGACTGAAAGCCTGGAAAGTGTTTGGAGTCTGGTTGTTAAGGAGGCCTAAATTCCCATGACAGAAGACATCAAAAACACTGAGTCTTCTGTGGACCTAGTGCAACATTTCAATTGGAAACACACATTGCTGTCCCTTCCTTAAACTACTAAGGCACCTTTGTTTCCTTCAATTGACAGTCCCCCTGAGCTAGAGCTGAAATAGCTCCCTGCCACATTAAAATTTACCTTCTTGGGGCAGGACAACAAGCTTTCCGTGATTATCTCCTCCTCTCTCACTAGTGAGAAGGAGAATGAATTACTGAATATTCTTAAGAAGCACAAGAAAGCAATTGGGTGGACAATAGCTGACCTTAGAGGAATTGGTGCCTCAGTTTGCATGCCCAAGATTCACAAGGAGGTGGCCCTCAAGGAAATAGTAAAACTATTGGATGCAGGGGTGATCTACCCCATTTTAGATTTTGAATCGGTGTCACCTATCCAGGTTGTACCTAAAAAATCAAGCATCACAGTTGTTACTTCTAATTCTGGGGAGTTGACGCCAGCCAGAGAGACCACTGACTGGAGAGTGTGCATTGATTATAGGAATCTCAACTCCAAAACCAAAAAGGACCACTTCCCTCTCCCTTTTATTGACCAAATTCTAGACAAGTTGGCTGGGAAGGCATACTACTGTTTTCTTGATGGATACTCAAGGTATAACCAAATGCCTGTGGATCCTCAAGATCAGGAGAAAACTACTTTCACATGTCCCTTTGGCACTTTTGCTTACAGAAGGATGCCTTTTGTGTTGTGCAATGCGCCAGCTACTTTTCAAAGGTGCATGTACGCAATTTTTTTTTATATGATTGACAAATTCCTGGAAATCTTCATGGATGATTTCTCAGTGTATAGGGACAGCTTTAGCCAGTGTCTGAGTCACCTTTAAAAAGTTTTACAAAGATGTGAGGAGGCCAACTTGGTCCTAAGCTGGGAAAAGAGTCACTTTATGGTGACACAAGGTATTGTACTAGGCCATGTGATCTCTCACAAAGGAATTAAGGTGGACAAGCCTAAAGTAAATGTGATCTCCCATCTGCCCCCACCCAGGACTGTCTAGCAGATCAAATCATTTTTAGGACATGCTAGATTTTACAGGAGGTTTATCAAGGACTTCAGCAAGATTTTCAAACCATTATGCCACCTACTTTGCCAAGATATGTCATTTGTATTTTTCGCCGAATGCCTTGAGGCCTTGAAAAAGTGCCTTTCAACTGCCCCTGTAATCCAATCCCCAGATTACTCTCTCCCCTTTGAGCTGATGTGTGATGCATCAGACTTGGCCATAGTTGCTGTCCTAGCACAGAAGAAAGATAAGCTGCCTGCAGTGATCTATTATGCCAGCAGAATATTAGTTGAAGCTCAGCGGAACTACACCACAACTGAGAAGGAGCTACTTGTAGTAGAGTTTACTGTGGATAAGTTTAGACCCTATTTGTTGGGGTTTAAGATTGTAGTTTTTACAGATCACTCAACCCTAAAATACCTACTTGCTAAGAAGGATGAAAAGCCTAGGTTGATCAGATGGATCCTCCTCTTGTAGGAGTTTGATTTGGAGATCAAAGACAAGAATGGAGTTAAGAAAGTGGTGGCTGACCACCTCTCTAATTTTTTTCTAGATGAATATGCAGCAACACCTGTTAATGAGTTGTTCCTTGATGAGCAGCTTTTTACTTTCCAATAGAGTGTGCCCTGGTTTGCATATATTATCAATTTTCTTGCTGCTGGTAGGATCCCTCCACACTGGTCTAAGATTGACAAAGACCTGTTCTTCTCTCAGGTTAGATATTTTCTATGGGAGGATCCATACCTTTACAAGCATTGTGCAGATCAGCTCATTAGGAGATGTGTGCTCGAAAGTGACTTCTACAACATTCTTTCAATGTGCCATGAGCAAGCCTGTGGAAGTCACTTCAGTGGCAGAAAAATGACAGCAAAAGCCTTAATTTAGAACAAGAAGCATCACTACAAATGTTGTGAGAGATTAGGTTACAAACACTAATTCTCACAGGATTAATGAATCAAGGGAAATTGCATGAAAAATAGTAAATCTAAAGGAGTCTAATGCAATAAGGAGATCAGAGGGAACCCTTAACATGAGTTCAATTGAGAATGTACGGTTTACAGCAACCTTTTCAAATTCACCATTACAATTACAGAGCACAGCTTAAACAACTCTCAGATTTGTAGTCTTGAATACAACCCTCTTTTGAATTACAGAAATATCTCACAGCTCTCAATTGCAAGTAAAAGTGAAGCTATTACAGGGATTTCAGACAAACTATCTGGTTTGGAAATGGGGGAATAGGAATCAAACTCAAAATCTGGATGCCCAAATTGGGCAAATGGTTCGTCTATTTATAGTTTTCCCTAAGTCCAGCTCAGATGTGTATTAACCAATCGGAAGTGCTCAGATCTGTATCGACCAATGGTAGTTGAGCACAAGGATCCAGATCTGTTTTGGCCAATCAGAATTGCTCGATCTGGTTCTGCCAATCAGGCGACAAAAGCATCAATTTTGTTATGCATTTTGAAAGTTTGTTAGAGTTTCTAGAAGTTCCCGCCAAGTTATTTCATCTCTGGGTGCTCACATGGGGCAGAATATACCTTTGCTTCATGCTTAGAATCTTCTGGAATGTCCCTAGGTTTTTAAATGCATTGGGATGCATGAAAAAGATTACTGAATTGCCCTTGTAAAAGCTAGGAATCTCCAGAATACCTTTTCGCATAGTTTAGGGGACATTTCGCAAGGTGTTGTAACTCCTGAAGCTCTTTTCGCAACGTTCTGGTTCTGTTCGAATGGAGTTCTCTTCTTTTTGCAAAGGTCAATCATCTCTTCAAGAGTCTGTGTGCTCTTCAAAGCTAAGCCTGAGTTTTTAGTTCTTTCGCAGAGTTTAGGTTCTTTCAACAGCTTCAGTTCTTTGCTAAAAGTACTCAGAGTGCATTTTTCCGCTCAATTGCTCCATACTTCTTTCTGGTTGAGACCGTGTCTTTGCCTCTTCGCCTGACCTTTTAACATGCCTAGTGAGGTTGTCCTTCTCTTCTTCCTTTGGATCAACATGGATTATCATCTTTGGCACTTTTAAGTCGCTTTTATGGTTAAGCTCGCTTTTATTGTTAATCAAACACAAGCACTTAGAACACTTATTTAGTTCTCTCAAAGGTCTATCAAGACTCAGGTTGAGGGGTAAAAAATGGTATTTTCCAGTTCTCAACACACCCCCAAACCTATGCTTTGGTAGTCCCTGAGCAAAGACAAAATTTAAAACAAAGTAAACAACCACTTTTGTAGGGAGCACAGTTGCATTTAGCATATGCAACAAGCCTTTTAAACCCCTAGGTGATCCCTAGTGAAGGAGTGAAGTCTCCTGAGGGTTTTCAGTGAAGGTACCCACAAACTTCTTCAATAAATTAGTTAAGATCACTGCAGTTCTGTTACAGCAAACTTTCATCCAATCAGATTATTCACACCTGCATCAGTCATGTTGTAAGAAGATTTTCAAGAAAAACATCAGTTCAAAACTAACATACTACTGTAATTCTTGTTACTTGGGTTGTAATGTGGCTTATGGGTGAAATTTATCAAGAATAAAGGGGTGGAATGGTGTTCGAAAATTGAGAAGTCATTCAAGGTAAGGAGGTGATACACAAACCTTCTTTAATTCAGTATATTTTCATCTTCTTCTTTGAATTTCCAGAGCCAAAGTGGCCATCTTTTTCTCTTTCTTTTTCAAACTTCCAATGAAATGCCTTCTCTCTTTTTATTTTTTATTTTTATTTTTATTTTTTTTCAAATTAGTATTGACTGGAATGCCACATTTCTTCTGCTGATACATCATTGCCTTCAATTTTTATTCTTCTTTTGTTGTCAAACTGTTACTCAATTCTCCTTTCTTCAGCTTCCTTCCCTTTATCTTCTGACTTCTCAGAGTGAGGGTTAGGCTAAATGAAGTTGATGAGGTTATTTAGATGATGTTTCAAAGAAATCTTAGATTTGTCAAGCTCAAATGGTGTGTATCAAGGGCAGTTTCAAAAGGTGGGGCTTTGTAAGGTTCAAACTGTCCAAAAGGAGGCCTTACATCATGTCTTTAATATCACGAGTGCTATCAAATTATTTCAATTTGGATATGTGTAACTTCTAGTGCAAGTAAGCAGGTTCAATCAGTCCTAAAAGCAGAAAAATTGCCAATTCATACCTCCAAAGAATACATTTCAGGCCCAAACCTCACTAGGTGTGATTTTTTATCAAATTTCTGAGGTATATCATCACTGTTTTCCCTCTTTTTAGGTTTACTAAAACATCAATTTTCTTTTGGAAATTTCCTGACATTCACTTCATGAAAGTATTAGAATTACACTAGAAATTAATTTCAAAAAGTTTTTTAACTTCTTCATTTTTTTTCAAAACAGCAGGTGTGAAATTACTTTATTTTCAAAAATTCCACTTATCATAAGCTATACTGATGTTAACTCAATTATTGCTTATTGACATTTCTGTCACACCCCCAAACCAAAGGGGAGCAGGGTCCACACTGGTTCAAAGCAAAGAAGAGAAACAAGCAAGAAACAAAAAATCAGGATGACAAGAGGACAGACAGAAATGCACAGTAATTTCACAAGAAAAACCATAATTTATATTACAAACTCATAACACAGATAAGTACAAAGTTCTTGAATAACTGGGGTCAAAATCTGTATCGTAAGTTGGTTCGATGGGCTCATGAGTCGAGTCATCACGAGTCGAACTAGAATCGTGATTGAGTCTGAACTTGATTTAGCTTTCTCCTGGATTGTGTTTTGCAGCTCAGTGTATTCCTCTGATTTAATATTTTTGGTGAGGCCAATGTACTTGCCAAGTCTAGTGGTCTTCAGTTTTTCCTGGTCAAGCTGTGCTTGCAACATGGTCACCTTGTGCTGCTCACTCCGAACCATCTGAAAGGTTTGATCCAGCAGGTCCTTCATTTTGTCTCTCAAATTTCATAAATAACTCCAATTTCCGAATATGGTTTTCATAAGGGTTCTAATGTAGGCTTGTAAATCAGCTAACCCCTTTAGAACATCTCTACAGATATATGGATTTTCTACCATGGCTCTTCTGAGGGTGGCATATCTGGGAAGGGGAATGGAATGGTAGGGGACCAAAGGTATCCCAGCTGTGGGAGTGGGAGAAGAAGTGGCCAGAAGGATGACTTTAGGGTCGGTCTGAGTGGCTTGATCAGAGAAAGTGAGGAGTGGTGAAGGGGATTCCACCAGAGGTACTTCTGGTTCAGTTTGGGTAGCATGGGCAGTAGTGGTGGGGGTGGGCAGATCAACCAATACTACCTCTGGTTCAGTTTGGGTAGCATGGGCATCAAAGAGTGAAAGCAGTACGGTAGTTGTGTGTGATGTGGAGGCTAAGGTTTGGAGAAGGTCATTGGTCATAGACTGGTTTTCTGTGTTGATTTGTAGTTGGGCTTAGATGGTTTGGAGGAAGGCAAGTATTTGGTTAATAGATCTGTGTGTGGGGAGGTGTATAGCAGGACTGAACAATCAAGTGGATGGTGGAGGTGCAATGGGTGAAATGGCTATAAAGGGAGAAGTAGGTAAGTGAGTGAAATGATGAGGGTCAGGTATAGGGACAAGTTCAAGCCCCACATTTTCAAAAATAGATCCCATTAATGAGGAATAAGCCTCAGAGGAAAGGCCTGTGTTCTGTGTATGGGATACTTGTGTGTAATGACTGAGCAGGTGAATTTGAGGGGCTTTGGAGCAGAGGAGTGCAGGGAGATTGGGTAATAAAATCTGTAGCCAAAACTTGGGCATTGGTGGGAGAAATTGGTGGTGTGAGTATGGTTGGAGTGGTTGGTGTAGAGGGGGAATCTGCAATTGGGGTAATGGTGGGTATGGGAGATGGGACAGCTGGGATAGGTGAAGTGGCAGGAGCTAGACTAGGTGAAGAGGGTAAAAGGCCAACTTCCTCAAGAATTGGTGCAGCTGAAGAGTTGGTCACCATGGGAAGGATAGTTTTTTCAAGAATGGGTGCAACTAAAGAGCTGGTCACCACAGGGTCTGGCAGAGCTACTTCAAGAATTGGTACAGCTAAAGAGCTGGTCACCTCAGGATCTGGCAAAACCGGTTCTAAGGGAGCGGCAGGGGCAGGTTCATTAACAGCTGCAGGTGCAGGTTCACCTTCCTCTCTCAGTCTTTTTAGCATGGCTTGGCTTGTAGTCCAAGCCTTTTTTCCAAAATTGTGAGGAGCTATGACTTCAAATGGCTCCTGGTCATCAATGTCAAACTTGGCTTTAAGGAGGGCTGTGATCAATCTACCAAATGGGAGTCCAGCTAATTTTTGCTCCTTTTTCAACTTGGCACTAATATCAGCCATGGCTTCAAAAATTAACATAGGGGCATTGAAAAACTACCCCTTAGAAAAATGAAAGAGAGCCTCTAGAATTGGTGTTCTCCTCTCTGGTCGTGACATAAAAACTTCCCCTCAAAATGGAATCCATCAATAAAAATTGGGGTGCTAGGTCTCTCCTCATTATGGACTGTCCAGTGCCAACAATTCCTTGGGTTAAATGTGTAGCCATTTCTCTAAAGGAGGCTGCTTCTGGTGCAGCCAATGGACCAGAAGGATCAAATTGGAAGGGTATCCCCAAAGCATTCCCTATTTCTTCAAATGTGACAGTTAGATCGCAATCATCAATAAAGATAACCACAGTAGGGACATCAACATCTTTTTCAGTAACTTTTATCAGGTTTTGGTACCATAACTTCACCATTCGCGGGTAAATTTTCTCTGGCAGAGGGGTAAGGATATTGCTTTGTGAGGCATCTCTCATGTATCTTAAAGATAGCAGACAATCCGGTTTGTTGACAAAAAAAGTTTCGTCCACAATCAGCTCAGGAATTAGCCTCTGGGCTTCAATGAATGGATTTGGCAATACCAAATGTATAGGCAGAGGAGGAAGCTCAGGCTCAGGACTAGCAGCTGCAGGGATGGGTTCCTCATGTCTCACTTTCTTCCCTTTCTCCACCCTATCCACTTTATCCATTGATAGTTTTCTTTTGGCAGAAGTTTTGGTTTTTCCTTTAGGGGTAGGTTTGCTAACTTTCTTAGCAGAGGATTTTGGGAACATGGCAGCCAATGATTTCTCCGCTTTTCCCATTCTAAATTTATGTATGAAAATGCCCACAACAGATGCTGACACAAAATCAAAATTTTCAAATGATAAACAGAGAGAATGCGCAGAGAAATACCGAGATCTAGGTTTTTTGATTGAACGTGTTGCTTGCTTGCTAAATCCCCCAGACTAGAAGCTAAAATCCTTCTTTGATAGCTCAAATGATCGAACAAAGGTGAAGAAAAGTGTGGCTAGATTCTCAAATCACGCAAGGAAAGAAAGAAATAGGGTTTCTATGGAACAGGTCGTTCTCAGAAAGCTTTCGAATATGAAACCCTTACTTCGAAAGGGTTTAAATATGCTCAGAGTTAATTTCGCAAAGTCCTTTTTAAGTTTTCGAAAAGTTCCAAAATAGACCTTTTTACAACTGAGAATGGCATCAGTACCATTCAAAAAGTAAATAGCTTCAGAAACATCTTTTCAAAAAGAAAATGGCTTCAGAAACATCATTTCGAAAAGAAAATAGCTTCAGAAACATCATTTCGAAAAGTAAATCCTTGCTTTCGAGCAGTTCGTTACAAATCCAGATTCTTTTCGAAAAGTAATTTGAACTTTGCGAAAATGCAATTTTTACTTTGCGACATAACTTTTCACCTATTTAAACCTTGCGAAAAGAGAACAAACATGAATAAAAACAGAGAAAAAGAAACTAAGCAAAAACTATGAAATAAAAACATATTGTACAGTTGTATACCATCAGATTTGGGGAGGTTCTTGATGATAGAGGGGCAGCACAAGCTCCTGGGTACTTTCAATGCATGGTTTGAGCCTCTGACCATTTACGTTCAAGATTCTTCCATTACTTGGATCTAGGATGTCAATAGCTCCAGAAGGAGCTGCCTGAATGACAGTATATGGCCCTTCCCATCTGGATCTCAGCTTTCCAGGAAAAAACTTGAGTTTTGAGTTAAATAACCATACCTTAGAGCCAACTGTGAACTCTTTTCTCAACAAATTTTTATCAAGGAAAGCTTTGACTTTCTCTTTGTAAACTCTTGAATTTGTGTATGCATCCATTCTCAGCTCCTCCAACTCAGCAAGTTGGAGTTTCCTGTGATTACCAGCAGTAGGTAGATCCATGTTCAATGTTTTAATGGCCCAAAAGGCTTTATATTCTAACTCCACTGGTAAATGGCATGCTTTGCCATAGACCAACCTGAATGGGGACATGCAAATTGGGGTTTTATAAGCTGTCCTATATGCCCACAATGCATCATTCAGCTTAAAGGACCAATCCTTTCTGTCCTTCTTCACAGTCTTTTCCAGTATATGTTTGATTTCTCTATTGGAAATCTCCACTTGTCCACTCGTTTGTGGATGATATGGAGTGGCTACTCTATGAGTCACAGAGTATTTTTTCAATAAAGTTTCAAAATATTTATTACAAAAATGGCTTCCCCCATCACTGATAATGGCTCTGGGAAAACCAAACCTGGAAAAAATGTGATCCTTTAGAAATTTAAGAGCCACTTTGTGATCATTTGTTTTAGTGGTTGTGGCTTCAATCCATTTGGATACATAATCCACAACTACTAAAATGAAATTATACCCATTGGAAGGAGGAAAGGGACCCATGAAGTCTATCCCCCAAACATCAAACAACTCAACTACCAAAATAGGCTGTAAAGGCATTGAGTTTCTCTTGGAAATGCTGCCCAATTTCTGACAGTTCTGGGAAGACTTACAGTGCTGCAGAGCATCTTTGAAAAGTGTAGGCCAATAAAATCCACACTGCAAAACCTTTGCAGTAGTTTTGTTTCCACTAAAATGACCTCCACAGGCCTGTTCATGACACATAGAAAGTATTCTATGAAATTCTTGGTCAGGGACACATCTTCTTATTATTTGGTCTGCACAATTCTTAAACAGATAAGGATCTTCCCAGATGAAATGTTTAACCTTTGAGAAGAAAAGATATTTATCCATTTTATTCCAATGTTGAGGAATTCTTCCAGTAGCCAAAAAGTTGACTATGTTTGCAAACCAAGGAGTGTGTACACCAATAGCAAAAAGTTGCTCATCAGGGAAAGATTCATTGATAGGCAGCCTATCAATCTCAGCAGTTAAAATTCTAGACAGGTGATCAGCCACCACATTCTCCACCCCCTTTTTATCTTTGATCTGTAAATCAAATTCCTGTAATAGGAGAATCCACCTGATTAATCTTGGTTTGGTGTCCTTCTTAGACAGAAGGTATTTCAAGGCAAAGTGGTCAGTGAACACCACTATTTGTGAACCCAAGACATATGACCTGAATTTCTCTAAAGCAAAACAATTGCCAGCAGCTACTTCTCAGTTGTTGTGTAATTGAGCTGTGCATCAATCATTGATCTACTGGCATAAGCTATGACATGAGGCAGCTTTTCCTTTCTCTGTCCAAGGACAGCTCCCAAAGTATAATCTGATGCATCACACATCAGTTTCAAAGGTAGGGAATAATCTGGAGACTGTAATATTGAAGCTGAAATCAAACAATTTTTTAAGAACTCAAATGCCTTCATGCATTCATTATTGAAAACAAAAGGGACATCTTGGCACAACAAATGACAAAGAGGCTTGGTTATTTTACTGAAGTCCTTAATGAACCTTCTATAAAATCCAGCATGTCCCAGAAAACTTCTGATTTGTTTAATAGTTTTGGGAGGTTGTAAATATGCAATTAAATCAATTTTCGCTCTGTCCACCTCAATGCCCTTGTGGGAAACAACATGGCCAAGGACAATGCCTTGGGTAACCATCAAATGGATCTTTTCCCAGCTCAAAACTAGATTGGTTTCTTCACATCTCTGTAACACCAATTTGAGATGATGTAAACACTGGGAAAAACTGTCTCCGTAAATTGAAAAATCATCCATAAAAATCTCTATAAATTGGTCAATCATATCAGAGAAAATGGAATACATGCATCTTTGAAAGGTAGCAGGGGCATTACAAAGACCGAAAGGCATTCTCCTATAGGAAAAAGTGCCAAAAGGGCAAGTGAATGTGGTCTTTTCCTGATCTTGTGGGTACACAGGAATCTAGTTGTAACCAGAGTAACCATCAAGAAAACAGTAATAAGCTTTTCCTGCTAGCTTATCTAAAATCTGATCAATGAATGGGAGAGGGAAATGGTCTTTTCTGGTCATTGAATTTAATTTTCTGTAATCAATACAGACCCTCCACCCAGTTGTTTGTCTGGTTGACATAAGCTCACCAGAATTTGAGGTTACAACAGTGATCCCAGATTTCTTAGGTACCACCTGTGTAAGTGCCACCCAAGATGAATCTGAAATGGGGTAAATGACCCCTGCATCCAATAACTTAACAACCTCTTTCATGACCACTTCTTGCATATGAGGGTTCAGCCCCCTTTGCATTTCCCTAGAAGGCTTTGCATCTTCTTCCAAATGGATTTTGTGCATGCAAACAGCTGGACTGATTCCTCCCAAATCAGCAATAGTCCAGCCAATTGCCCTTCTATGTTCTTTCAAAACAATCAACAGCTTTTCCTCCTGCTCCTTTGTGAGGGAGGAAGAAATAATCGCAGGCAATGATTTATGGTCTCCTAAAAACACATATTTCAAATCAATAAATTTGAGAAAAGAAGGTAACAAAGGTACCTTAGCTGTTTGTGGAAGGGGAAGAGTAGCAGTTTTCCAAGAAGAGAAACTTGCTGATTGATTATGAGTTCCTTGCACAACATTTACTTCCTCAGACTTTGAGATGCAAACTGTTTCTTCCTCAGAATTTCCCCAAGCATCTTTAGCATCTGTGGTGAAATCTTCACACTGCAGAAACTGTTATAAAGTCCCTTCTACTAGTTCATCCAATAAATCAACATGAAAACATTCCTCAGAGCTGAATTGAGGCTGTGTGACTGCATTATAAATATTTAATTTTACCTTCATGTTTCTAAAAGAGACTTCCATAATACCAGACCAACATTGAATGCAAGCATTTGCTGTAGCCAGGAATGGTCTTCCCAAAATGACAGGGATGGAAGTTTTGCTTTTGGTAGGTTCCATGTCCAAAACTAGAAAATCAGCAGGATAGAAAAATTTATCTACTCCCACCAATACATCTTCAATCATCCCAACTGGCTTCCTCTCAGATCTGTCTGCTAGTTGTAACACCACATGAGTGGGTTTTAATTCTCCCAAACCTAGTTTCTCATATACAGAGTATGGAAGTAGGTTGACACTAGCACCCAGATCTAATAAAGCCTTTTCAATGGTATGTTCCCCAATAATGCAAGGGATTGTGGGGATTCCAGGATCTTGAAGTTTTGGAGGTGTGGCAATGGACAACACCTGATGAACTCTTTCCACAGCAAAGACCTTCTTGGATAACTGTATCCTAGACTGTCTTTTGTGAGTGCAAACATCTTTCAAAAATTTTGCATATGCTGGAATTTGTTTGATTGCCTCAAGCAAAGGTAGATTTATCTTGACTTGCTTGAAAGTCTCCATCATTTCATCTATTTTTGTGTTCCCTTTATCAAAAGGGGATACAAATTTCATTGCATGAGGAAATGGCAAATGAGGAACTAGTCCTTCATCTACAGCTTTGGAAGCATTTTCAGAATTTTTTTGAATTTTTTGTTTTTCATTTGTTTGATTTTTCTGAGGTACATCAGCACCCCCACTGCTATCATTATGCTGCTCTTGCTGCATTTCTTTATCATTTTCCTTATTTTTTTCTTCTTCAGTACCCACTTTGTTATTTATAATTCTTCCACATCTCAAAGTTGTGACAGTTTTTACTTCTTCATGTGAAATAGAAGCTTCTCCAACCATGAACTGTCCTTTGGGATTGTTCAAAGGTTGGCTGGGTAACTTTCCTTCCTCTCTTTTGGCTAAAGTATTTGAAATTTGTCCCAATGTTTCTTCAATCTTCTTTATGCTCTGGCTGTGAAAATTCACAGTCTGAGTTAAAGATCCTAAATTATGGATTGAATTTAAGACTTGATCTTCAAAAGAAGGGGACCTGGAAGGATTTGAATCAAAGTATTGTCGCATGTGTTGTTGTGGAATGGGTCACGAAAATTTGGCTTGGCATGAAAATTCTGCTGATAAGGCTGTGCAGTTTTGAAAGGCATTTGGTTCTTTGGTTGCTGCTGCTGTTGTGATTGATAATTCCCTTGGCTCCACCTCAAATTGGGGTGCCCTCTCCATGGATATTCATTTGACTGCATCTGTCCAAATGATTGAGCAGCATGAGCTTGTTCCACCACTAAATCTGGGAACTGTGGTGCAGCAGGACATTGGTCAATTAAATGAGTAGGGGACTGGCATATCAGACATGCCTCCTCTACTCTTGCAACCATTGGATTTTTAAGTGAGTCCATCAATCTATCAAACTTTGTGGTTAAATTGCCCATCTTTCTTTCCAATCATTCACCTCATAAATCTTTCCTTTGGTGGTTTGCTGATTGTTCAAGCTAGCAGGATTTTCAATATCTCTTGACAGAGATTCCTGTTGAGTTGAGTTTTCACCAATTACTTCAAATAAGTCCCAAACCTCCTCAACTATTTTTTGCAAGTAAGTGCCTCCACAGGAGGCATCCACCATATTTTTGCCTTTTTGATCAATTCCTTTATAGAAGCCTTGAACCAGCTGCCATTTGGGAATTTGATGATGAGGACATTGCCTTAAAAGTTCCTTAAATCTTTCCCATGCTTCATGGAAAGTTTTAGTTGAGTTTTGTGAGAAAGAAATGATACCTTGTCTCAATTGGCTTGTTTTAGACATTGGGAAGTATTTGGCTAAAAATTGACACTGCAAATCATTCCAAGAAGTGATACTATTTGGTGCTAACATAGATAACCATGCTCTAGCTTTATCCTTTAATGAAAAAGGAAAGAGCCTAAGCTTGGTTGCTTCTGGACCAAGTCCAGCTATGTTGAATGTGGTGCAAAGTGCCAAGAATTCATCCACATGTTTGTATGGATCTTCCTTACTCAACCCATGGAAGGAAGGAAGCATTTGGATGGTTGATGATTTGATCTCATAATTTCCTTCAACAGTAGGAAATTGAATGCAAAAGGGAGAATTATAAGCACCAGGTGCAAAGTAATCCCTCAAAAGTCGAGGTTCTTCACCCATAGTAGCAGAATTCTGTGTTGTTTGTTTGGTTTGTAGTAGCCTTTCAACTTCTAAATTCAGTGGGACAATCTCAGGGCTGAGAGTCCTCCTACCAAACATACAACTCAGAACAAAAAAATCTGATTATTCACAACAAACCTTCAGAATTTCTTTTTAAGTAGTTTCCCTTCTTCAAAAAATGGATATGAATAACTGCACAAGTATAAACAATAGAATAGTTTAGTACTGGTATAAAAATAAAAGTGAAAACTTAGGTTTACCTATTTTAGAACAAATTCCCCGGCAACGGCGCCAAAAACTTGTTGTTTACTTCTAAGTGTGCTTGATTTATTTGTGTTTTGAAAACAGGTTTGCAACTGCTAAGTTATCTAGAACATTAAAAAGAGTAAAGAAATATCAGCACAGAGAGAAGTGAATTAGCCAACAAGATCAGGGCCAATTGTAGCAAGTTTTAAATGTAAGTGAGTAAAAGATCGTCTACAAAGAATTTGTTTAAAATGCAAGATAAACCTCCAGATCTGAGCTACCATATCTGGCCCCTTATCCTATCTAGAAAGCACATAAGATGGGAGGTTGAATTTGTCACATTAACTAAGTGATAAAGGTAAAAGTTATACTAAATGATCCAGATCCGAGTTGGGAGAATTTTGAGGTAAACTTATAAAAAATGGAGAAGTAATATCTAACTTTGATTTGGTCCTTGAAACACAATGAGAATGACTACTGATCAACAGAGAAATGATTCAATCTTCATCTGGCTACAAGCACAGATGTAAGAGAAATAAATCTAACTCAAGGATTAGACTTAGGTTTATGGCTATGGTCTGTCCACTTTAATGGCCACAGACCATCCAATAGTCTTTAATCCAAAGCCTTAATTTAGAACAAGAAGCATCACTACAAATGCTGTGAGAGATTAGGTTACAAACACTAATTCTCACAGGATTAATGAATCAAGGGAAATTGCATGAAAAACAGTAAATCTAAAGGAGTCTAATGCAATAAGGAGATCAGAGGGAACCCTTAACATGAGTCCAATTGAGAATGTACGGTTTACAGCAACCTTTTCAAATTCACCATTACAATTACAGAGCACAGCTTAAACAACTCTCATATTTGTAGTCTTGAATACAACTCTCTTCTGAATTATAGAAATATCTCACAGCTCTCAATTGCAAGTAAAAGTGAAGCTATTACAGGAATTTCAGACAAACTATCTGGTTTGGAAATGGGGGAATAGGAATGAAACTCAAAATCTGGATGCCTAAATTGGGCAAATGGTTCGTCTATTTATAGTTTTCCCTAAGTCCAGCTCAGATGTGTATCAACCAATCAGAAGTGCTCAGATCTGTATCGACCAATGGTAGTCGAGCACAAGGATCCAGATCTGTTCTGGCCAATCAGAATTGCTCGATCTGGTTCAGCCAATCAGGCGACAAAAGCATCAATTCTGTTATGCATTTTGAAAGTTTGTTAGAGTTTCTAGAAGTTCTCGCCAAGTTATTTCATCTCTTGGTGCTCACATGGGGCGGAATATGCCTTTGCTTCATGCTTAGAATCTTCTGGAATGTCCCAAAGTTTTTAAATGCATTGGGACGCATGAAAAAGATTACTGAATTACCCTTGCAAAAGCTGGGAATCTCCATAATACATTTTTGCATAGTTTAGGGGACTTTTCGCAAGGTGTTGTAACTCCTGAAGCTCTTTTCGCAACGTTCTGGTTCTGTTCGAATGGAGTTCTCTTCTTTTCGCAAAGGTCAATCATCTCTTCGAAGAGTTCAGGTGCTCTTCGAAAGCTAAGCCTGGAGTTTTTAGTTCTTTTCGCAGAGTTTAGGTTCTTTTCAAACAGTTCAGGTTATTTGCGAAAAGTACTCTGTAGTGCATTTTTCTGTTCGAATTGCTCCATACTTCTTTTCTGGGTTGAGACCAGGTCTTTGCCTCTTCAGTTCAGACCTTTTAACAACTAGTGAGGTTGTCCCTTCTCTTTCTTCCTTTGGATCGACACGGATTATCATCTTTTTGGCACTTTTCAGCTGCTTTTATGGTTAAGTCTGTCTTTCTTATTAGCTGAAACACAAGCACTTAGAACACTTATTTAGTTCTCTCAAAGGTCTATCAAGACTCAGATTGAGGGGTAAAAAATGATACTTTCTAGTTCTCAACAATATGCTAGTCCCCTGCTCACGCCCTAGATGAATGCCCATCAGCTGCCCAATTTTATGATTTCGTAATAGAACATGTGGCTGCAACTCAAGCCTATGGACAGCAGCCTGCTGCTAGGTATCAATGGAGAAACCACCCCAATTTGAGGTGGAGACAAGATGGATACCGTAGGTAGCCTCAGCAGCCCAAGCCCTACAGAAATGCTCAGCCCTATCGAGAAGGTTATGCCCTAAGACCTCAATATCAGCAAACCATGGCCCAACCTACAGCTCCTCCTATGTGGCAAGCTACACCTGCTCCAGCTATGAGAACACCATCTTTTGAGGAACAAGTTCTATCTTCATTACAGAACTTGAACAGCTTAACCCAAACTATGCACTTTCACAACCAGAGCATCAAAAAGATAGAGGACCAGCTTGGTCAGCTGTTTGATGCTCTGACTAGGAGAGAAGGAGGAAGGTTACCTAGTCAACCACAGGACAATCCACGAAGACAATTTATAGTGGGTGATGTTTCCTCCACCTATGAGGAAGCCAAATCTGTGACAACCTTGAGGAGTGGTAGGGTAGTGGACAATCAAGTAGGCTGTGAACCTGTGAGAAGTTTGAATGAAGAAAATGGAATGAGTTTTCCAAGAACACAACAAAGGCCACCAGTGGTGGACCTGCAGGAACAACCCAGTGTCAATAAAGAGGATGAAATGGATCCTCTAGGAAAAGAAAAAATAAAGAAGAAAGAAGCCCCATTGGTTAAGGCTGCAAGTGAGGGAGCACCCCAACACTTGCCATTTCCCAAGGCATTCCAAGGACCTTCCCCTTTTGACAAAGGGCAGGGCAAAATTGAGGAAATGATGGAGACTTTCAAACAAGTAAAGATCAATCTGCCTTTACTTGATGTCATTAAACAAGTCCCAGCCTATGCCAAATTCTTAAAAGACCTATGTACCCATAAAAGACAATCCACGATACACCTATCCAAGAAAGTCTTTTCAGCAGAAAAAGTCAAGCATGTCTTGTCCATTGCAACTCCCCCCAAACCTCAAGACCCTGGACTCCCCACCATCCCCTGCATCATTGGGGACCATACCATTGACAAAGCTCTATTAGATCTGGGAGCCAGTGTAAATTTACTTTCGTATTCAGTATATGAGAAGCTGGGCTTAGGCAAATTAAAGCCCACACATGTTGTTATACAGTTGGCTAACAGATCTTAAAGGAAACCTGTGGGGATAATCGAGGATGTTTTGGTGGGAGTTAACAAATTCTTTCATCCTACTGACTTTTTGGTGCTGGATATGGAACCAGGAAGGAATTCCACCTTCATACCTGTGATCGTAGGCAGACCCTTTTTGGCCACAGCTAACGCTTGTATTCAATGCAGGTCTGGAATAATGGAAGCGTCATTTGGAAATATGAAGGTCAAGTTGAATGTCTACAATGCAGCCAATCAACCTCATCCTGATGAGGATTGTTTTTCTCTAGACATAATAGATGAGGTTGTGCAAGAAAATGTGAATATGCTGTTGCATGGTAAGGAATGGTTTAATGAGATAGCTGAAGTATGGAAGGAACCAGAGGTAGAAACAACTTTCACCCCTGAAACTGAGCATGTGCAACTTGTCTCTTCCAAACCAAAACCAGCAAAGCTCCATCCATGGAAGCCTGCCTTGTTGCCTCTTCCACCCCCCTCCAAGACACCCCTATTGCCCTCCCTCATCACTCCCCCAGAGGGGGAGTTAAAGCAACTCCCATCAGCTTTGAAATATGCCTTTCTAGGAGACAACAACAAATTACTTGTGATAATTCCTTCTTCCCTCACCATTGAGTAAGAAAGAGAACTACTTCTTGTGGTAAAAAGGCATAGGAGGGCAATAGGATGGACCATTGCAGACTTAGGGGGGATTAATCCTGCTGTGTGCATGTATAAGATTCATCTTGAGGAAGGTGCCAAACCTTCTCGAGAGATGCAGAGGAAACTCAACCCTCACATGCAGGAAGTTGTGATGAAGGAGGTAGTCAAACTCCTTGATGCTGGCATCATATATCCTATCTCGGATTCCCAATGGGTGGCACCTACCCAGGTAGTGCCCAAGATATCTGGCATCACAGTTGTTGAAGCTGATTCAGGAGAGTTGATCCCAACCGGACAGACCACTGGTTGGAGAGTATGCATCGATTACAGAAAGCTAAGTGGAAAAACTAGCAAGGACCACTTCCCACTGCCCTTTATAGACTAAATATTGGACAAGCTGGCAGGCAAGGCATATTATTATTTTCTTGATGGATATTCAGGGTACAATCAGATCCCTGTTTAGCCCCAAGATCAAGAAAAAACCACATTCACTTGCCCATTTGGGACCTTTGCATACAGGAGGATGCCATTTGGGCTGTGTAATGCACCTACCACTTTCCAAAGATGCATGTATGCCATTTTTTCTGACATGATTGACAAATTTTTAGAGATCTTCCTGGATGATTTCTCCATTTATGGAGATGATTTTGGCCAATGCCTGTGCCATCTCAGTTCTGTGCTGCATAGGTATGAGGAGACCAACCTGATCCTAAGCTGGGAAAAGAGTCATTTTATGGTGACTCAAGGCACTATCCTTGGACATGTGGTCTCCCACAAGGGAATAGAGGTTGATCAGGCTAAGATTGACTTAATTTCCCATCTGCCCCCTCCAAAAACTGTAAAACAAGTCAGGTATTTTTTGGGCCATGCTGGGTTTTATAGGCGACTCATTAAGGACTTCAGCAAAATCACCAAACCTCTGTACCACCTGTTGTGCCAAGAGGTACCCTTTGAGTTCAATGATGACTGCTTGGCTGCTTTTGAGCAGCTGAAAACTTTCTTAACGACAGCCCCTATTCTACAGGCCCCTGATTTCTCTTTACCATTTGAGTTGATGTGTGATGCATCAGACTTTGCTATGGGGGCTGTTTTGGGACAAAGAAGAGACAAGTCACCATGTGTGGTGGCATATGCGAGTAAATCAATGATTGATGCTCAATTAAATTACACCACAACTAAGGAGCTGTTAGCCATTGTCTTTGCTTTAGAAAAATTCAGATCTTATGTGTTGGGCTCCAAAATCACTGTGTTCACTGACCACTCAGCCTTGAAATACCTCTTTTCTAAGTAGGACGTCAAAGCAAGATTAATCAGATGAATTCTCCTTTCGCAGGAATTCCATTGGGATATTAAAGAAAAGAAGGGAGTGGAGAATGTGGTTGCTGATCATCTATCAAGGATCCAAGTTGCAGAAACAGAGAGCCTACCCATCAATGATTCTTTTCCAGATGAGCAGCTGTTTGCCGTGGAGATCAATATTCCTTGGTTTGGTAATATCGTGAACTACCTTGCTGTGAAAAGGATCCCTCCACATTGGAACTAGAATGATAGAAACTTGTTTTTCTCTCAAATCAAACACTATATATGGGAGGATCCTTACCTTTTTAAGCATTGTTCAGACCAAGTAATTCGAAGATGTGTACTGAAAATATAGTTCCACCACATTTTAACCATGAGTCATTAATAGGCTTGTGGGGGCCACTTTAGTGGTAACAAGACTGCTGCGAAGGTGCTTCAGAGTGGTTTCTAATGGCCTACTCTGTTAAGAGATGTCCGACAATATTGCAAAGCTTGTCCTCGATGCCAGCAAATGGGAAGTATTACTAAGAGGAATTACATGCCTTTGCAGCCCATACTGGTGGTCGAATTGTTTGATGTCTGGGGTATTGATTTTATGGGACCATTTCCCCCTTCCTGTGGATATAATTTTATCCTTGTAGCTGTGGATTACGTGTCTAAATGGGTAGAAGCCATAGCTACAAGGACAAACGACCACAAAGTTGTCATTAGATTCCTCAAAGACAACATCTTCTCCATGTTTGGCATCCCCAAAGCCATCATCAGCGATGGGGGAAGCCACTTCTGTAATAAAATACTCTGTGACCGATAGGGTAGCCACCCCCTACCACCCACAAACCAGTGGACAAGTAGGGATTTCCAACAAAGAAATCGAACACATTTTGGAGAAGACTATGCGAAGTGATAGGAGGGACTGGTTCATGAAAATGATAGATGCCCTATGGGCTTATAAGACTGCCTATAAGATCCCCACAGGTCTGTCCCCATTCAGACTAGTTTATGGCATGGCATGCCATTTGCCTGTTGAATTGGAACACAAAGCATACTGGGCTATTAAAGCAATAAATTCTGATTTCAACTCTGCTGGTATCCACTGGAAATTGCAGATAGCTGAGCTGGAAGAGCTCAGATTGGAAGCATACGCCAATGCTTAGACCTACAAAGAGAAGACCAAAGCCTTCCACGATAGTAATTTGCTACAGAAAGAATTCAAACCCAACGATAAGGTGTGGATGTTCAATTCTAGATTAAAATTCTTTCTAGGTAAGTTGCAGTCCAGATGGGATGGACCCTTCATAGTTGTACATGTTTCCCCATCTAGAGTTGTTGAAGTCAGAGACCCTACAGATGGTAGAGTCATGGAGGTCAATGGCTAGAGGCTCAAACTGTGTGTGGACAAGATTTGTGAGCCCGAGGAGTGCATTGATCTTCAAGACCCTCCAGCTTGATAGCTGACTTTGGCTTGTATCATATGTAATATATGTGATTTATTTGTATCAACAAAGTCACGGTTGGCTTAGCAGGAAATTTTCAGGGTGCTGAAACTGAGCCTTACACTCATTTATCCAACTTTTATTTTCTTAGAACTCTTCGATAAGACGGCTGATGATTTTGATAGGATTCTGGACATTTTTTAGGGGCACTGAGCGTTAAAGATAGGTGAAACCAACCCCTCGATAGGTTAAAAATGGCAACATAACACTTTTCAATAGGTTCTGGGTACCTATCGGATCCTATCGAAATGACGAATCACTTCATATTCCAACTTATCCAAAGGAAGTTTCCACCTGTCGAGATACTATCAAATTATACCTTTTGTAAGTTTTGACTGCCAAGTCTTCGATAGGACACCTTGACCTATCGCCAGCATTCTCGTCGTCCTATCGATATCGGTTTCCACACCAGGTGGTCCTATCCTGTGCATTTTCTAAATACCTAAACCTATCTCAGTGCTTCAGCATTTATGGTGCATGCCCCCTTAACTTATTTTTCCCCCCTAAATTTAGCCCATCATGCAGTCCACGCTCTATTTCCCACACAGCGACCACCACCCCATGCATTCCCACCCTTCATTTTCAATTCCCACGCCTGGAAGACTGCGCCACTTTTATTGAATCGTTTCATATTTCGACAGCCATGCACCTTAAATATTCATTTCGCCCAGTCCTTACACATTCATTCCACCCTAACCTGCCCAGCTCTTCCAGTCCCCACTCATGGCAGATGACAAACCTCAAGATTTTCCTATCAAGTTCTTCCAAGTCTGGCCACCACCACCTCCACCGGTCGAACCTGATCCTCTTCAATTTCTCTGAGATGAATATGACGAGGTCTAGAGATTCCTCGCCAAGGAGAAAAAGAAAAACCTAAAGAGGGAGAAGAAGAGGCAAAAGGCCGAGTCACCGGCTGCTTCCCCCCGTCATCCTCATCCTCATCCACCACCCCACCCCCGGCCCCCTGATCCCACTCTTTTTCCTTTTCTCCCCCCTGGCTTGCACTTCCTCTTCCACCTGACGCAGGCTGAGGATATCCCTGAGCCTATAGGGACGTTTTTTTTTTTCTCCATAGGATATGTTGTCCACATGTTTGTTTTACGATTATTTATAATAAAATATTTTATCCAATTCACTTGTTGTGTCCCAATTAATTTCTTGTTCAATTTATTTTTCTCTGGATTTCTGCACAACTAAACCCATTCTGCTCGAAACAATGTGGACACTATTTAGTTTATGTTTGGGGGTGTGGCATGTATGCCAATAAAACAGCTAATTTTAGTGCAGCCAAGTTAAAAAGGAATAATCGAAAAGAGAATGAATTCACCTGATAATTGTTGATTAAGAAAATTTTAAAAAACCATTTGCAACCGAAGTAAGCTGAAGTTTTAACATTTTTCATAAAGAAAATGTCAAGAATTTTTGCAGGAAGTTTTTGATGTGTGATAAACCAACAACGAGAAGAGATTGTGAAGATACTCTCCAAAAATTGGATGGAAGGCCATACCCAGTGAGAATTGGGCCTGAAAAACTTCTTTGAAGAGTGTCCTGACAATTCATTCTGCCTTAAGGACTGACTGGACCTAATCTGGATCACTAGAAGTTAGGCAAATCCGAGTTGAAACAACTTGACAGCACTCAGAGCATCGAAGACATGAAGTAAGGCCATCTCTTGGACAGTTTGGGCCTAAAATTCCCCACCATTGAACTGCCCTTGATACACACCACTTGAGCCTTAAAAGCCTCAATTTTCTTTGATGAAAACCAGAAATTCTAAACCCAAAACCTCTTGACCTATTTCATTTCACCCTCAATCTGAGAAATCAGGAAGAGGAAGGAGGAGAAAGGTTAGAGGAGCAAGGTCCTAAATCAGGTTGAAAGAAAGAAAAAAAATGTAGTTGGTGGTAGTTGTGGCACTACATATAAAAAAAATAATAATTAAGAAAAAAAAAAAGAGAGAGAGAAGCAGAAGAATGAGAAAGAGAAGTCATTTCATTAAAAAAAAAAACTGGAAAGAAGAGAAGAAGCTGGCCACTTTGCTTCTGAAAATTCAAAAAAAAAGTAGATGGAATTATGCTGAATAAAAGGTGAAGTCAAAAATCACCTCCTAGCCTCTACTGATTTCTCAATTTCGAACTCTGCTATCCCTTTTTATTCCTCCACAAACCTCATCCCTAAGCCATAGTACAACCCAATAAAAAGACCTTACTGATCTGAAAGTGGATTGAGTTGTTATGTGGAGATGAGAATCTGCTTAATCTATGGTGAAGAAGAGCTAGAAAAGTCAGAAATTCAGGCAATGCCTATGCTCATGCTTGCAGTCCTATTTGAGGGATGTAACTGCTCTTGAGCTGAGTGATATGAGTTACCCCTCTTCTCTATACTGATGAGTGAACAGCCCTGATGAGACTTGGGTCTGAAATCCAGATTGAAGGGGGAAGTATCTAAGCAGGATCCACAAATTGATGGTGAGTTATGCATAGAATTTCAGAAGCAATGCCTGGACATAAACTGAGTGATGATGGAGAGATTACATCAAACTTTCATGTTTCCAAATGGATGTTTTTTCTGTGGAATTTTCCTTAATAAATGGGCATGATTTGAATTTATTTGATTTGCATAAATTCGGCTTTAACAGGATGCACTATTATTAACTAAGTTTATTGGAGAAGTTTGTGGGTACCTTCACTGAAAACCCTCAGGAGACTTCACTCCTCCACTAGGGATCACCTAGGGGTTTAAAAGGCTTGGTGCATATGTTAAATGCATCCGTGCTCCCTACGAAAGTGGCATTTTATTTTTCTCAGAATTCTACTTTGCTCAGGGACTAGCAAAGCTTTGGTTTGGGGGTGTGTTAAGTGGTGAAAAATGCCACTTTGCACCCTTTAACCTGACCTTTCATGGACCTGTGAGCACACTAATAAGCCTCTGTTGAGTTCATTTTATAGATAGCAGGAAAAGATGGTAATAATGCAGCAAACCACTTAAGAATGCCCACAAAGAAGTCATCTCTTAGCACCATGCAGACCCAGCAACAGAACAAGGAGAAAGAAGTGAAGATAGGTCCAAAACATCCTATCGAGAGGATGCCAGAAGACTTTAATAGGAGCTGAGGATTAAAGGGAAAAAATTCGTGCGATTGGAGAAGGGTTCGATAGGATCTGAAGGTAGAAGAAGGATGAAGTCGCATGGATTGAGGTGTTCGATAGGATCTCAGAACCTATCGAGCAAAGAAAGGAAAGAAGAAACGATCCAATCGAAAATAGGTCTGAAGTGTGAAAGGAACCTATCGAACGGATCTGAGAACCTAGCGAAAGGACTAAAATGCTCGATTCAAACCTGTCGAGGGCTCCCTGAACCTATCGAAATGAAGATGTTGAAATTAAACCTATCGAATGATGCCTAAGCCTTTCGATAGGAATGAGAGCCAACCTACCGGGATGACGGCACACAGAGCTGAACCTGTCGAAAAGGACCACTGGACCTATCGAACTACTCAGCCAACCTATCGAATACTCTAGATATTGGGTTGAGGATCCTGAAGCTTCAAAGAGAGAACTCATCCTATCGGTACCTATCGAAGAGACCAGGGAACCTATCGAAAGGAACTACAAACTTACTTTTAACCTGTCAAAATTGTGTGCTGAACTTCTCAGAAACTATGTTATGCACACGCTGAGAATTGGTGACCTATCGCATGCAAACCGAGGCACTTTCGTGACCGGCGTGATGTTCTAGAAGATGCCCTAGAAAGCCTTAACTGACCCACGTGCTTTAACAGAACTCTAACAAACTCTGACAACCTTCTAGAAGGGATTTTTGGCGGGAAAAATAGAGGAGAAAGTTATATATTGAGATCCGCAATTGCCATGGGGGGGGATCAAAATTTTGGGCAATTTTCCAAAGATCAGAGCTTGCAGTGAGATTCCATGTCCCTCCTTTAGCCCAACTATGGTTGGCTAAATCCCTAGGAGCAGCAAAGAGTGAGTTAGATCTGTAATTGGGTTAGGTTAAGAGTGCTGCTGGGGTTAATTGCTGCACAGACTACAAATCTGAGAGCATTCCATTGTAACAGTGACCTTGTTAGCAATATAAATGTTGTTTTCAATGTTTTAATTAGATCTAAAGCTCTTTTAATTTCTTTTAGTGCTCGATCAGATTTGTGTAGAGGAGTTGCTTGATCAGCTCACCCACTTAACTGGTAGACCTCTTGGATGTCATCTGAATTCCCTGGATCTGATATCCCTGTAATTTCCTGCGTCTGTGACCTGAAAATTGCAGCATCTGTAGTGGTTTTAATTTTTCTAATTGAGGCTCTGGCTTTGTAGGAGATCTCTACGATGGTCTGTGACCATTAAAGCGGGCAGATCATAACCTTAAGGTGAATCTGAGCTCAGGCCTTAATTGGATTCATCTGCTGTAATCCATGGATTCGATAAAGCCTATAGGATGGTCTGTGAAAATTAAAGTGGACAGATCATAGCCTTAAGGCCAGGTGGATCCTATGATTTGAAGTGGAATTTATACCCTGCAGTTGTGCTTGAAAATAGTGCCTGTGGCCAGCCGAGGGACTTCTGTGCTTTTGAACCCCTGTAATATGCTTAGCTCTACCTGATTGCAGTGAAGACAATCTCCAAGCTAATCTTCTCCATTTTTTGAGTTTTTAAACCTTCCATCTGCAAGATCTGAGGCTCCAGATTTGATCTAAAACAATCTGCATTTTAATTATAGTTTAGTTTACGTGACAACTCATTTCAAACCTCTCCCCTGTCTTTTAACTAAAGTAGAGATAGCTAGGGTGCCAGATCTCTTACAGATATGGAGATTTATCATATTTCTAACCAGCCTCCCTGTGGACATTCCCTTACTTACTTTTAAAACTTGCAACAAAGAACCCTGTATCTTGCAGGTCTAGGATATTTTAGATGTGCTGAATCCATCTCTGTTTTCTCTTGATTTTTACATCATAAATCAGCACACTAGAATCTAACAACAACAGGTTGCACTATTATTAACTAAGTTGTATTGGAGAAGTTTGTGGGTACCTTCACTGAAAACCCTCAGGAGACTTCACTCCTTCACTAGGGATCACCTAGGGGTTTAAAAGGCTTGATGCATATGCTAAATGCATCCGTGCTCCCTACGAAAGTGGCATTTTTATTTCCTTTTAATTCTCCTTTGCTCAGGGACTAGCAAAGCTTAGGTTTGGGGATGTGTTAAGTGGTGAAAAATGCCACTTTTCACCCTATAACCTGACCATTGATAAACCTGTGAGCACACTAATAAGCCCTTGTCAAATGTATTTTGTAGACAACAATAAAAGAAGATACTAATGAAGAAAAGCACTAAAGAATGCCCAACAAGGAGCCATCTCTCAGCACAGGACGAACTCAGCAATAGCACACCCAAGGGTAGCACATCAAGAAACCCTTGCAGCGCGTGGCTATAGCAGGACAAGGTGAAGAAAGTGAGAATAGGTTGAAAACGTCCTATCGATGGGTCACCTGAAGAGTTCTTTAGGAGCTGAAAGCAAAGAAAGGAAGGATTCGTACAGTTAAGAGGGATTCGATAGGATCAGAAGGCAGAAGAAGGATGAATTCGTGTGGATAAAATAGTTCGATAGGATCCAAGAACCTATCGAGCAGCTGAAAGGAATGAAGAAACCATCCTATCGAAAGCCTACTTGAAGCGTCAAAGGAACCTATCGAATGTTGCTTGAACCTATCGAGATGAAAGTGCTGGAACAGAACCTATCGAATGGTGATTGAGTCTTTCGATAGGAGTAAGAGCAATCCTATCGAAGGGATAGCATATAGAAAGGAACCTATCGAAATGGTTCTCCAACCTCTCGAAGAGTCCTTTCAACCTGTCGAATACTCCTAACCAAAGGCTGAGAACGCTGGAACTCTAAGTGAAGGCTCATCCTATTTGAACCTATCGAACAGTTCTGAGAACCTAGCGAAAGGACCAGAAAGCTCCTTGAACCTGTCAAAATCATGTGTGAAACTTCTTAGAAATTTAGCTGTGCACACGTGGTGATTCAATGATCTACTGCACGCAACCAGAGGTACTTTGGAGATCGGCGTGAGATTCTAAAAGATGCCCTAGAAAGCCCTAACCGAGCCACGTGCTCTAACAGAACCCTAACAAACTCTGACGACCTTCTAGAAGGGATTTTTGGCAGAAAAAATAGGAAGAAAAGCTATATATAGAGATCCCCAATCGCCATTAGAGAGGATCAAAATTCTGAGCAATTTTCTAGAGATCAGAGCTTGCAGCGAGATTCCATTTTCCCTCCTTTAGCCCAACTATGGTTGGCTAAATCCCTAAGAGCAGCAAGGAGTGAGTTAGATCTGTAATTGGGTAAGGTTAAGAGTGTTGCTAGGGTTAATTACTGCACAGACTACATATCTGAGAGCATTCCATTGTAAGAGTGACCTTATTTGCAATGTAAATATTGTTTTCAATGTTTTAATTAGATCTAAAGCTCTTTTAATTCCTTTTGGTGCTCGATCGGATTTGTGTAGATGAGTTGCTTGATCAGCTCACCCACTTAACCGGTAGACCTCTTGGATATCATATGAATTCCCTGGATTTGATACCCCTGTAATTTCTTATTTCTGTGACCTAGAAATTGCAGCTCTGCAGTGGTTTTAATTGTTCTTATTGAGGCTCTGGCTTTGTAGGAGATCTTTAGGATGGTCTGTGACCATTAAATTGGATAGATCATAACCTTCAGGTAAATCTAAGCTCAGGCCTCAATTGGATTCATCCATTGCAATCCATGGATTCGATAATGTCTCTAGGATGGTTTGTGGCCATTAAAGTGGACAGATCATAGCCTTAAGACCAGGTGGATCCTGTGATTTAGAGTGAAATTTATACCCTGTAGTTGTGCTTGTGGCCAGCTGAGGGACTTGTGTGCTTCTGAACCCCTGTAATATGCTTAGCTCAACCTGATTGCAGTGAAAACAACCTCCAAGCTGTTCTTCTCCATTTTATGAGTTTTAAAACCATCCATCTGCAAGATCTGAGGCTCTAGATTCGATCTAAGACTATCTGCATTTTAATTGTAGTTTGGTTTAAGTGACAACTCATTTCAAACCTCTCGCCTATCTTTTAACTAAATTAGTGATAGCTAGGGTGCTAGATCTCTTACAGATCTGGAGATTTATCATATTTCTAACCGGCCTCCCTGTGGACATTCCCTTACTTACCATT
Source organism: Chloranthus sessilifolius (assembly GCA_021018995.1). Taxonomy (NCBI): domain Eukaryota; kingdom Viridiplantae; phylum Streptophyta; class Magnoliopsida; order Chloranthales; family Chloranthaceae; genus Chloranthus; species Chloranthus sessilifolius. The sequence continues at coordinate 51,831,569 of CM037596.1, forward strand.
CTTTTAAAGCTTGCTACAACAGATCCGGAGTACTTGCAGGTCTGTATGAGTGTGTCTGCCTAGTTTTATTATTGATTTTAGACCCTCATTTGAGGGTAGGCAAACATCCCAATTGCAATGCCTATGCTCATGCTTATAGACCCATTTGGGGCCTGTAACTGCTCTTGAGCTTGAGAGAAAATGGAAACCCTGAAAGTTTCTTGTGAGAAGTATGCCCTGGTAAGCATTGGGTCTGATGTTGAATGTATTGGGCATTAACTATAACCTAATTTTTAAATTAATAATGAGTTCAGTACTGACCTACATGTGATATTTTCCCTTGCTATGAGCTAATTGGAAATGTTGTGCATCTATGTAGAAGTTGTGATGATTAAATGTCTGTGCATATCATATGTTCAAATTCCTTATTTTTTTTTTATTGAATCAAATGTTAACTAATGCTCTATTTCTTGACAGCTAACTTGATAATGTTACACTTTTGTTAACTGTTTTATTGAGAAGTTTGTGGGTATCTTCACTGAAAACCCTCAGAAGACTTCACTCCTCCACTAGGGATCACCTAGGGGTTTAAAAGGCTTGGTACATATGCTAAATGTATGCGTGCTCCCTACGAAAGTGGCATTTAAATTCTCAAAATAGTTATTTAAAATTTTCCTTTTCTCAGGGACTAGCAAAGATTAGGTTTGAGGGTGTGTTATTCACTAAAAAGTACCACTTTTCACCTCTTAACCTAGCCTTTGATAGACCTTGAAGTAGACTAATAATCATTTGTTAAGTGTGCTTTATAGTTAGCAATAATCTGTACAGCTTAACACAAAATTCCTGCTTTTTGGTCTAAAGAAGAGAGAGAATACATGCAAGGATAACAGCTAAGCCAAAGCCTAAGGAAACACCTTAGTAGTGCTCACCATGGTGACTTATTTGTTGGTCATCATTAACCAAAGTCTAGCAGATGGATGAGGTTAGTTGAGAATGGAGAAGACTGCAACAACAGCAAGTGCAATGCATCAGAATATCAAAAGACAGATCTCACAGAGTTGAGGAGCTTCCTCACGGAGCTAAGGATGCAGTGGAAGATCCCCTCCGGCAGATGGCGCGTGCAGTCACAAGGAGAGCTATAAAGACATCGCAAAGATCTTGCGGTTTAAAATCCTCAGAATATGCCATCGTAAAATTCTCGCGGAGATCAAGCCTTAAAGCAGCCACGTGCAGAACTTAGCGACTCTATATGTATACTGAACAAAATATACCTCGCAAAGTTCTTGTGTGGCCAAAGATGAGAGAGACGCCTAGAAATCTCCTCGCGCAGATCTCGCGCACTCTGAAGCCATACCAGTTACTATGAGAGCACAAGAACATAACTGTGCGAGTACTCAGCAGGAGACAGAGAGAGAGCTTCTGAAGCTCTACTGTGCGAGAAATCCAGGCATTCCAGTTCATCTCCGTGATAGCTTTGCAGTGCAAAGGAACTGCGTAATTAACTGATGGTTTGCTGCGCGAGTGAGCACTTCCCACTAGCCAAAGGCTGCTCCGCGAAGTCTCTATAGCTACATGAATGAATTAATGCATATGTCAGCCTCGCGAAGCACGATTTCCCCACTTCTAAATTTTAATAGAAGGACCTTTTGGGAATTTCCCAAGGCTAGGGCACAATTCCTGAGGTGCAGATCTCGAGGCACGCATCTCAAGGCCCTCAAGGGTCATAATAGTGCCACGTCTGTTGGAAAAACTAGGGTTAATCCCTTTAGAACCAAGGCCGCATGGATAGAGTATATAAGCTACACTTAGCGTTTAGTTTTAATCATCAATCCTTCCTTCATCCGTTGTCGGCTGAGAGTTTCAGCAAGCTAGGGTTAAGGTTAGGGTTTGATCACCTCTTTTTCTTATTTTTCTTCTCTCTTAGCCCAGCATTTGCTGGCTAATCCCCTTGTAAATAGTTAGGCTTAGTTCTATTTTAGTTTTGTAATAGGTTTTGTATATATTAGGATTTTTTATGAGCAGTTGTATACAGGCTGTAGCCTGGAGGCAGTTCATTGTAAGGTTTGCTTTCATTAATGGATTATTGTTTTAATGACTAATTGAATCTAAAGATCTTATGGTTTCCTTAGATGTCTATAGGATCCATGTATTTGGGACTAGCCCATTAAGTTTTTAGTAGATCTATAATTTACCATCTGATTTCCCATGGTTTGATAGCCCCATGGAAAGTAATGCTTGATTTGTAGTGAGATCTGGGAAGCTCGAAGGCCTGTGGACCATGGTGCTTGCAACAGTTTACATGTTCCTTCTCAAACCTCTGTGGTATGGACAAACTAATGGGATACCCTGTGACCATTTGAGTGGAGAGAGTATAGCCCTAAGGTCGTGTCCAGCCACATAATTGAGAAGGATTCTTCTCCCCTGCACATGAGCTTCTAGAGCCTTGTGAGGAGGTTCTGTATAAGAATTGGCTTCCCTCAGTTTTACCTAACTGATATCAAATGTTAGATTTGATTTCTCTGTACAAGTTGTAGCTTGAGGCTGAGTCATTGCAGGCCTTTTGTAGCAATCACCAGGTGAATTTAGAGCTTTATTCAACCTATTACATGGTCCTTTTTGTGGGCACTAGTGAGCCGTTGGACTTGACAAAACACTTAGAATTTTATGGGTTGCAATACCTATAGATGTCAGCCAGATCTGTGTGCAGATCTGGGGAGCTTGTAGTACTGGCATTACATAGTACTGCAATAGTATTCATGGCCTGATCAGGTCTAGTGGTTGGGGAAATGATCAGTCCACTCCTCTGATTTGATTAGCAACTTCTGACTTGATTAATGGGCTTTGACAGACTCTATAGGATAGGCTGTGACCATTTGAGTGGAAAGCCTATAGACTTATAAGCACCCCAAATTGCATGGGTTAAGTTGCATACTTCTATCTTGTTGAGGCTTTTGATAGCATCTCAGCAAGGAGCACTGCAGAGACGGACTAAATCTGAATTACATTATTGCTTTAACTCTTAACTTAACCTGCTTACTTCTCACCATTTTTTATATTTTATTTTGGCACACACCATCACTATCTTCTTCTTAACCCTTTCTTTAGGATATGGCTATATTTTATTTCTTTTTTGTTAGGATTAATTTAGTGTAGTCGTGACACCCAACTCCCTTTCTTTAGGATTGTTAGATCAGTAGCCAGATCTAAAGGCCTACTATTTTAGCTCATTCTGGATTCTAGATCAATTTCTCTGAGGCACAAACTCTTACTTATCAAAACTTGCTATAATAGGCCATGTATCTTGTAGGTCTAGCATTACTTTAGTTGTGCTGAATCCATTCTTTCATTTTACTTTATTTTTAAATTTGTTTCCACCACACAATAAATAAGACCACAGGGAGTCCCATAACACCTACCCTGCCACACCCCCAAACCTAAGTTAAACAGTTTCCTCACTGTTTCATCCAAACATGTATAGGGGCAGCAGGGTGTATAACAGACACACTAAATTACCATAGAAAATGAAAAGAAAATTAAACTAAAAGATGTAGAAAATTTAAACTCAAAAGGAAGAAGAAGAGAATAAGCACAAGATGACTATTAAGGAAACAAAACAACTATACTAAATCCTACAAATATCAACTATAAAACTGAAAATAAACTAAATACAGAGAATATATATAAAATAGACACTAAACTGACTACCTAAAATAATAAAATCCTAAACACAAATGCCTAACATGATCAGAGTTTGAATCTAAATAGACGGGAAATAAAAATCAACATGAATAGCATACATTTAAAAGCTGGATTCAAACAAAATTAGGTCAGACATAATATATACAAATAGTCTAGATGGGGGTGCATGAATGACCAAAATTTAGGTCACCCATCTAGAACTCAGCTGAATTGGAAGAAACTGAAAAGTAAAAAAGAAGGGCCATACCTTTGCATTTGCATCAAACCTGGTGTCCTTCCAGCTCAGGAATTGCAGTTGCATGAGAGTACAGGGGGCCTCTTCAGCTCCACATCTGGTGGAGAGGGACTAACAGGCAGCAAAGGAGCCTTAGATGGCTTGAGGGCAGTTCTCTAAGTGAAGTGGTGCACTCACCCCACTGATAAACCCAAAATAGTACTTTTCAACACCTAGGTGGGGGCCTCCTCAGTCCATACTTCAAAATTTTCAGCAAATACCTCAGCCCAAGTCTAGCAGGTTGGGCAAGGTCTCATCCACTATCTCACCAATGACTGTAATTGTTTAACAAATTTCATTTCCTCCATCATATCCTTCCCCTTATAAGAAGGAGAAGGACCTTTAAAAATTTGCGGAAATGACAGATGAGGTACTGCTGGTCCTCAACTGCTAACACATCATTTTATTTTATTTATTTATTTATTTATTATTTTAGATTACAACTGTACTTTATTCAAACATTCCTAGAATACCAAAAATTCTAAAAATTGAAAATAAAGAAGACAAATGGAAGGAAAGCACAGGAAAACTACAACTGTAATTTATTCAAAAGACACAAAAAATATAAGAGATAACGAAGAAAAATTTCTAAAATCACACAAAAATTAAAATTCGCATTGATTGAAGCACTACATCTATAAAAAAATATAGCTCAACGTAAACTCAGATTACTATACTAGATCAAAACTCATCGACAGCCGTGCCAAAAACTTGTTGGGATATCTCAAATGGTTGTTGCTAACTTTATTTGAAAACAGTGATAAGAGTGTGTTAGTAAAAATAAATCAAAGGTGGATTGAAAAACACAAAATAATAAGTCTAAAAATACACACAGACCTGCAAGATATAGGGACTGTTGTAGCAAGTTTTAATAAGTAAGAGTTTGTCTCATAGGGAGTGATGATTTGAAACCTTGAGGGTTGTATAGTAGTCTCCCAATCAAGCTACAGATCTGGCAATTATAATAGAAAGTGTGTTTAAGTGTCACTAAGTTATACTAAGGCTAAGAACAAAAATAAAACTATAGCTAAAGAAAGGGATAAAGAAGGATGGTGATGGTGTGTGGTAAAATAAATTTAAAAGATGGAGAAGTAGGCAGCTATGATTAAAGAATCCAAAGTAACCCTACAATCTAGACTCCTCCTAAGGCTATAACCTGTCCACTTAAATGGTCATAGACTATCCAATTGAGAAGTTTCAATCACTTGAAGGGATTGATCCTAAGGCTATAAGCTGTCTACTTAAATGGTCACAGACTACCCAAGAGACTTCCTCCCAGCAATGGGTTAAATCAGAATAATAAAATCACTCTAGATGTTGTGGATGCAAGGCTACAAGCTTCCCAGATCTACTATAGATCTGGCAGGCATCCATAGGAGTATTAAACCAAGGAAGATCAGATGGCAATCAAAAGATCTAAAGGTTAAGTGAATGGGAAATTCCCAAAAACACAAATCCGATTGAGAATTTAATGGAACCAAAAGATCTATAGATTTAAATGGACTTTAAATCAATAATTTATTGCTTAAAAATAACTTGAAATAAAATGTTCTCAGATCTGCAGTCTGTGCATCTAAATCAGATCTACAATCTGATGTTGACAAAAGGGAACAGAGCATAGTTGGGCTTTTGATAATCTCTTACAAGGCTAACTAGCTCATGTGCAAAGAAGAAGAATCCATCTCAAATCTGTGATTTAGACCCCTCTTAAGGCTATAACCTATCCACTTAAATGGTCACAGACTATCCAACAGAGAGGGTTCGATCACAGAGGCCTGAAAGAGAATAGCAAACCTGCTGCTACCACCATTGTTGAAAGGCAAAATAACTCGAACAATAGTAGGAGTTTCAGACCTATAGGCTTCTGTGCATAGAGGCTATAGATCTAAATAAAGCGATAAAAATGACAACATTGAAATGCACATCTAACAATGCTTGCCCTCGAAGACAATAGCCAATGCAAACCCCAAATCTTCTCCTAAAGTTCTCACAAATGCCCATTACAAAATTGAAATGAAACTAGGTGATTACAGAGAACTTACCCTAGCATTGCTACTATGCTAAGGCATGAAGAAAAAGGCAAAAAAGAAAAGAAAAGTAAACCCTAACCCTAAAAAGCTAAAAACCCCAAATGGGGGATCTCAAGCTAACCTTGGATATTTTTCAAAGTAGATAACAGTCCTATTTATATGCAACCCCTTAAAACCCTAATGTGCATTAGCCAATCAGATTTTAGAATGCTTTGGACTTGATTTCGTGGCTTCACTTTGGCCCTTGGATTGCCTCGGGATGTGAGAGAATAGATTAGGGCCTCGAGAGGTGTGCCCTAGACGTGTGAAAACCTGAAACTGTCTCTGACCATTGAAAATAGCAAGTCAAGAAGTTCTGAGCCCGGGTCTCACGCAGCTGACTTGAGTGCAAAAGTAGGCTCGCGAGGATGGATTTTCTATGAAGGGAGCTCGTGAGGCTCTACTGTGCTATGAATGGTGCATCTCGCTTAGCTGTCGCGAGACAGGGTTGTGCGTAGAAGAAGGTCGCGAAGCTAAATTGGTGCAGCTCGTGAGGTTGACGTTACAGTTCCTCACTTGGTTGGCTTGTCTTTGAAGCACACGAGATTTGCGCGAGAGCTTAGCGAGGAGATTTTTCTGAAGCTGTATTTGTACGAGCTCCTCAATTCCCCCAACTGATCTACGCGAGATCTTCACTGCTGCTTTGTGTAGCTACTCGCCAGGTTCATGTGAACCACGCGAGATCCTCGTGCAGGAGCTTCTGGGTGATTGGAACTGCGCAACATGTCCATTGCAGTAGTTGTTTGAGCCACTCAAGATCTTCAATAGATGTAGCTGCTCTCAACTGTTGTGCTCCACTCAATGAGTTACATTGTTGCTTCATTTATATGGCTTGAAGGTCTAAAATAGTAGCACCTCGAATGGCTGCTTCTCCATGAAATTTTAGCTGCTTGAGTGGCTGTTGGCTCCACTGCTGTAGAATACTGTTGTCTTCTTGGCTTGAAAATGTAGGATTACATCATTAAGCTCTTATTTTGTTGTTATCTATAAGAAGACACTAAAAACATATTATTAATTGGCTCAGAGGTCCATCAAAGGCCAGGATAAGGGGTGAAAAGTAATACTTTTCGAGGATTAACATGCACCTTGCAGATTGGTGGTGAAACAGGAGCACACATTGATCCTGTTCAGTGGTGGTTCACAAAGAACTTCATCCTGTCAAAGATGAATCAGGTGATGAACTAACCTGTCAAATAATGGAGCCTCAATGCATTCAACATCCCAACGAATGGTGCAGCACACCATCCAACCTGTCAACTTATTTAGAAGCTGGGATCAGTACCTATGGAATGGAAGTGCACACTCCAGCCATCTTGGCTTCAACAATAGCAACAACCTCTCGGAGAGTGAAGCTCCCAAAACTCCAACTTATCAAAGGGAAAGAGCTGCTCTTTGGCAACCTGTCGACTTGTGTAGATCCCCCAGCCAACTACTCGAGCACTTGCACTCCAACCCATCAAACCTATCGAGCAGTCCAACTCCCAAGTCATCCTATCTAATGGATTAAAGACATGCAACCTACCTATCGAGCAGTTTGGAATTTAAGGAGTAGCATCCTCTTAAGATCTTCAAACCTACATTTCAGATCTCGTCGACTAGCAAAGCCTTCATCCCATCAAACCTATCCACACCTTCCTCAGCTCCATAAAACCAACCTCTTAACTTGATGTGGCATTCAAACTTGTCGACCATTTAAAGCACCAAGCTGTCGACATGCAAGAAGCTTCAACCCTTCATTTTTCATCTTGTCAAGCAGATGAAGAACCCTCTAGCTATCCTATCGAGATTACCTTCAGAACCTCTTGAGATTCTAGCCTATCCACCCTACAACCTGTTGGACAACAACTGCACTTCTCGAATCCAGCTTTAGTACCTCTCGACTTCAAACCCCCATTCAGCCAACCTGTTGACTGGTCACTCCCACATCCTCTTGAAATACAAAACAACAGCCATCCCATCCCATACATCCTCTCGAGCACAGCATCAAACCTCTCGAGATCAACCTACCATCCTCACGATATGTACTTGAAGCTGCAATCATATAAAACTGCAATCTAATCTTTCAAGCCAATACTTCTCTGCTGCAGTTTACACTCTTTCAAAGCTGATCCAGCCCGGGCCTGTTGTCTTCCTAAGTGTGCATGATTTATTTCTATTTTGAAAACAGATTTTTCAAAGTATGGATTATATTGAAGTTAGAAAACTAAAAAAAGAAAGAAATATCAGCATAGAGGGAAGTCAATTAGCCTGCAAGATCAGGGCCAATTGTAGCAAGTTTTAAAAGTAAGTGAGTAAAAGATCGACCACAGAGAATTGATTTAAAATGTATGGTAAACCTCCAAATCTGAGCTACCAGATTTGGCCTCTAATCCTATCTATAAAGCAAGTAAGATGGGAGGTTGAATTTATCACATTAACTAAATTATCTAAAAGTACAATTTAAGCTAAGTGATCTAGATCCGAGTTGGGGGAATTGGAAGCAAAATTAATAAGAATGGAGAAATAACAGCTAACTTAGGCTTAGTAATTGATTGCAGAATGAGAAATAGTGTAGCACAGTTGAGAAAGTATCAAATCTTCATCTGGCTACCAGCTCAGATGTAAGAGAAAATAATCCAATTCAAGGATTAGAATTGAGTTGAACTTATGGCTATGATCTGTCCACTGTCATGGACACAGATCATCCAATAGTTTGCTTCTTCAATCAAAAGTCTTGATTCAGAACATAAGCACCACTACAAATGTTGTAAGAACCAGGTTATAAATACAGATTCTCACAGGGATAGTGAATTAAGGGAAATTGCTTAAAAACTGCAAATCTAAAGGAATCTAATGAGTGAGGAGATCACAATGAACCCTAAACATGAATCTGATTGAGAATGTACTGATGAAAGCAACCTTTTAAAATCCACCATTACAATTACTGAACACAACTTACAACAGCTCTCGAATTTGTAGTCTTGAATACAATTCTCACTTGAATTACACAAATATCTCACAGTTCTTAGTTACAGACAAAAGCTAGGCTATTACAGAGGTTTCAGACAAGCTCCCTTGATCTGAATTCGAAAATGGGGCAGCAGGAATGAAACTCAAATTCTGGATACCCAAATTGGGCAAATAGTTCGTCTATTTATAGTTTTCCCCAAGTCAAGCTCAGATGTGCATCAACCAATCAGAATTGGTTAGATCTATATCAACTAATAGGAGTCGAGCACTGAGTTAGACCTGGGGAAAACTATAAATAGATGAACCATTTGCCCAATTTGGGCATCCAGATTTTGAGTTTCATTCCTATTCCCCCATTTCCAAATCAGCTAGTTTGTCTGAAACCCCTGTAATAGCCTAACTTTTACTTGCAATTGAGAGCTGTCAGATACCTCTGTAAGTCAAAAGAGAATTGTATTCAAGACTATAAATCTGAGAGCTGTTTAAGCTGTGCTCTGTAATTGTAATGGTGAATTTGAAAAGGTTGCTGTAAACCTTACATTCTCAATTGGATGCGTGTTAAGGGTTCCCTCTAATCTCCTTATTGCACTAGACTCCTTTAGATTTACTGTTTTTCAAGCAATTTCCCTTGATTCATTAACCCTGTGGGACTTAGTGTTTGTAACCTAATCTCTCACAGCATTTGTAGTGATATTTCTTGTTCTAAATTAAAGGTTTAGATTAAAGACTATTGGATGGTCTGTGGCCATTGAAGTGGACAGACCATAGCCATAAGCCTAAATCTAATCCTTGAGTTAGATTTATTTCTCTTACATCTGTGCTTGTAGCCAGATGAAGATTGGATCATCTCTCATTTGATCTGCAGTCATTCTCATTGTGTTTCAAGGACCAAATCAAAGTTAGATATTATTTCTCCATTTTTATAAGATTACATCAAAATTCCCCCAACTCAGATCTGGATCATTGAGTTTAACTTTTACTTTTATCATTTAGTTAATGTGACAAATTGAACCTCCCATCTTATGTGCTTTGTAGATAGGATAAGAGGCCAGATCTGGTAGCTCAGATCTGGTAGCTCAGATCTGGAGGTTTATCTTGCATTTTAAACAAATTCTCCGTGGACGATCTTTTACTCACTTACATTTAAAACATGCTACAATTGGCCCTGATCTTGCAGGCTAATTCACTTCTCTCTGTGCTGATATTTCTTTACTCTTTTTAATGTTCCAGATTCAAAGATAACTTAGCATCATTTGCAAACTGCTTTCAAAACACAAATAAATCATGCACTAGAACAACAAGTTTTTGGCTGTCGGGGAATTTGTTTTAAAATAGGTAGACCTAAGTTTTCATTTTTATTTTTACATCAGTGCTAAACTATTCTATTGTTTATATCTGTACAGTTATTCATATCCATTTTGAAGAGGGGAATCTACTTTAAAAGGAATTCTGAAGGTTTGCTGTGCATAAATCTGATTCTCTGTTCTGTGTTGTATGTTTGGTAGGAGGACTCTCAGCCTTGAGATTGTCCCTCTAAATTTAGAAGTTGAAAGGCTATTACGAACCAGACAAACAACACATAATTCTGCTGAAACAGTCACTATGGGTGAAGAACCTCGACTTTTGAGGGATTACTTTGCACCTGGTGCTTATAATTCTCCCTTTTGCCTTCAATTTCCTACTGTTGAACGAAATTATGAGATCAAATCATCGACTATCCAAATGCTTCCTTCCTTCCATGGGTTGAGTAAGGAAGATCCATACAAACATGTGGATGAATTCTTATCTCTTTGCACCACATTCAACATAACTAGACTTGGTCCAGAGGCAACCAAGCTTAGGCTCTTTCCTTTTTCATTAAAGGACAAAGCTAGAGCATGGTTGTCTATGTTAGCACCAAATAGTATCACTTCTTGGAATGATTTGCAGTGTTAATTTTTAGCCAAATACTTCCCAATGTCTAAAACAAGCCAATTGAGACAAAGTATTATTTCCTTCTCACAAAACTCAACTAAAACTTTCCATGAAGCATGGGAAAGGTTTAAGGACCTTTTAAGGCAATGTCCTCATCTTCAAATTCCCCGATGGCAGCTTGTTCAAAGCTTCTATCAAGGAATTGATAAAAAAGGCAAGAATATGGTAGATGCTTCCTGTGGAGGCACTTACTTGTAAAAAATAGTTGAGGAGGTTTGGGACTTATTTGATGTAATTGGTAAAAACTCAACTCAACAGGAATCTTTGTCAAGAGATATTGAAAAGCCTGCTACGTTGAACAATCAGCAAACCACCAAAGGAAAGATTTATGAGGTGAATGAGTTGGAAAGAAAGATCGATAATTTAACCACAAAGTTTGATAGATTGATGGATTCACTTAAAAATCCAATGGTTGCAAGAGTAGAGGAGGCATGTCTGATATGCCAGTCCCCTACTCATTCACTTGACCAATGTCTCGCTGCACCACAGTTCCCAGATCTAGTGGTGGAATAAGCTCATGCTGCCCAATCATTTGGACAGATGCAGTCAAATGAATATCCATGGAGAGGGCACCCCAATTTGTGGTGGAGCCAGGGGAATTATCAATCACAACAGCAACAGCAACCAAAGAACCAAATGCCTTTCAAAACTGCTTAGCCTTATTAGTAGAATTTTTATGCCAAGCCAAATTTTCAGCAGCCCTTTCCACAACAACCTGTACGACAATTTGCTCCAGTTCAAATCCCTTCCAGGTCCCCTTCTTTTGAAAATCAAGTCCTAAATTCACTCCAGAATTTAGGATCTTTAACTCAGACTGTGAACTTTCACAGTCAGAGCATAAAGAAGATTGAAGAAACATTGGGTCAACTTTCAAATACTTTAGCCAAAAGAGAGGAAGGAAAGTTACCCAGCCAACCTTTGAACAATCCCAAAGGACAGTTCATGGTTGGAGAGGCTTCTATTTCGCATGAAGAAGTAAAAACTGTCACAACTTTGAGAAGTGGAAGAATTATACATAACAAAGTGGGTACTGAAGAAGAAAAAAATGAGGAAAATGATAAAGATATGCAGCAGGAGCAGCATAATGTTAGCAGTGGGGGTGCTGATGTACCTCAGAAAAATCAAAAAAATAAAAAACAAAAAAATCAAAAAGATTCTGATAATGCTTCTAAGCTGTAGATGAAGGACTAGTTCCTTATTTACCATTTCCTCATGTCATGAAATCTGTATCCCCTTTTGATAATGGGAACACAAAAATAGATGAAATGATGGAGACTTTCAAGCAAGTCAAGATAAATCTACCTTTGCTTGATGCAATCAAACAAATTTCAGCATATGCAAAATTTTTGAAAGATATTTGCACTCATAAAAGACAGTCTAGGATACAGTTATCCAAGAAGGTCTTTGCTGTGGAAAGAGTTAATCAGGTGTTGTCTATTACCACACCTCCTAAACTTCAAGATCCTGGAATCCCCACAATCCCTTGCATTATTGGGGAACATACCATTGAAAAGGCTTTATTAGATTTGGGTGCTAGTGTCAACCTGCTTCCACATTCTATATATGAGAAACTAGGTTTGGGAGAATTAAAACCCACTCATGTGGTGTTACAACTAGCAGACAGATTTGAAAGAAAGCCAGTTGGGATGATTGAGGATGTATTGGTGGGAGTAGATAAAATTTTCTATCCTGCTGATTTTCTAGTTTTGGACATGGAACCTACAAAAAGCAAAACTTCCATCCCTGTCATTTTGGGAAGACCATTCCTGGCTACGGCAAATGCTTGCATTCAATGCAGGTCTGGTATTATGGAAGTCTCTTTTGGAAATATGAAGGTGAAATTAAATGTTTATAATGCAGTCACACAGCCTCAATTCAGCTCTGAGGAATGTTTTCATGTTGATCTATTGGATGAACTGGTGGAAGGGACTTTACAATAGTTTTTGCAGTGTGAAGATTTAACCACAAATTCTAAAGATGCTTGGGGAAATTTCGAGGAAGAAACATTTTATACCTCAAAGTCTGAGGAAGTAAATGCTGTGCAAGGAACTCATAATCAATCAGCAAGTTTCTCTTCTTGAAAACCTGCTTTTCTTCCCCTTCCACAAACAGCTAAGGTACCTTTGCTACCTTCTTTTCTAAGCTCACCTGATGTAGAACTGAAGCAGTTGTCAGAAAATTTGAAATATGTGTTTTTAGGAGACCATAAATCATTGCCTGCGATTATTTCTTCCTCCCTCACAAAGGAGCAGGAGGAAAAGCTGTTGATTGTTTTGAAAAAACATAAAAGGCCAATTGGCTGGACTATTGCTAATTTGGGAGGAATCAGTCCAGCTGTTTGCATGCATAAAATTCAATTGAAAGAAGATGCAAAGCCTTCTAGGGAAATGCAAAGGAGGTTGAACCCTCATATGCAAGAAGTGGTCATGAAAGAGGTTGTTAAGTTATTGGATGCAAGGGTCATTTACCCCATTTCAGATTCAGCTTGGGTGGCACCTACACAGGTGGTACCTAAGAAACCTGGGATCACTGTTGTAACCTCAGATTCTGGTGAGCTTATGTCAACCAGACAAACAACTGGGTGGAGGGTCTGTATTGATTACAGAAAATTAAATTCAATGACTAGAAAAGACCATTTCCCTCTCCCATTCATTTATCAGATTTTAGATAAGCTAGCAGGAAAAGCTTATTGTTGTTTTCTTGATGGTTACTCTGGTTACAACCAGATTCCTGTGTACCCACAAGATCAGGAAAAGACCACATTCACTTGCCCTTTTGGCACTTTTGCCTATAGGAGAATGCCTTTTGGTCTTTGTAATGCTCCTGCTACCTTTCAAAGATGCATGTACTCCATTTTCTCTGATATGATTGACCAATTTATGGAGATTTTTATGGATGATTTTTCAATCTATGGAGAAAGTTTTGCCCACTATTTACATCATCTCAAATTGGTGTTACAGAGATGTGAAGAAACCAATCTAGTTTTGAGCTGGGAGAAGAGCCATTTCATGGTCACCCAGGGCATTGTCCTTGGCCATGTTGTCTCCCAGAAGGGCATTGAGGTAGACAGAGCAAAAATTGATTTAATTGCACATTTACCACCTCCCAAAACTGTTAAATAGATCAGAAGTTTTCTGGGACATGCTGGATTTTACAGAAGGTTCATTAAGGACTTCAGTAAAATAACCAAGCCTCTTTGTCATTTATTGTGCCAAGATGTCCCTTTTGTTTTCAACAATGAATGCATGAAGGCATTTGAATTCTTAAAAAACTGTTTGATTTCAGCTCCAATATTACAATCTCCAGATTATTCACTGCCTTTTGAACTGATGTGTGATGCATCAGATTATGCTTTGGGAGCTGTCCTTGGACAGAGAAAGGATAAGCTGCCTCATGTCATAGCTTATGCCAGTAGATCAATGATTGATGCACAGCTCAATTACACAACAACTAAGAAGGAGCTGTTGGCAATTGTTTTTGCTTTAGAGAAATTCAGGTCATATGTCTTGGGTTCACAAATAGTGATGTTCACTGACCACTCTGCCTTGAAATACCTTCTGTCTAAGAAGGACACCAAACCAAGATTAATCAGGTGGATCCTCCTATTACAGGAATTTGATTTACAGATCAAAGATAAAAAGGGTGTGGAGAATGTGGTGGCTGATCACCTGTCTAGAATTTTAACTGCTGAGATTGACAGGCTGCCTATCAATGAATCTTTCCCTGATGAGCAACTTTTTGCTATTAGTATACACACCCCTTGGTTTGCAAACATAGTCAACTTTTTGGCTACTGGAAGAATTCCTCAACATTGGAATAAAATGGATAAAGATATTTTCTTTTCAAAGGTTAAACATTTTATTTGGGAAGATCCTTATCTGTTTAAGATTTGTGCGGACCAAATAATAAGAAGATGTGTCCCTGAAGAAGAATCTCATTGCATGCTTTCTATGTGTCATGAACAGGCCTGTGGAGGTCATTTTAGCGGAAACAAAACTGCTGCAAAGGTTTTGTAGTGTGGATTTTATTGGCCTACACTTTTCAAAGATGCTCTGCAGCACTGTAAGTCTTGCCAGAACTGCCAAAAATTGGGTAGCATTTCTAAGAGAAACTCAATGCCTTTACAGCCCATTTTGGTAGTTGAATTGTTTGATATTTGGGGGATAGACTTCATGGGTCCCTTTCCTCCTTCCAATGGCTGTAATTTCATTTTTGTAGTTGTGGATTATGTATCCAAATGGGTTGAAGCCACAGCCACTAAAATCAATGATCACAGAGTGGTCCTGAAATTTTTAAAGGATCACATTTTTTCCAGGTTTGGTTTTCCCAGAGCTATTATTAGTGATGGGGGAAGCCATTTTTGTAATAAACATTTTGAAGCTTTATTGAAAAAATACTCTGTGACTCATAGAGTAGCTACTCCATATCATCCACAAACCAGTGGACAAGTGGAGATTTCTAATAGAGAAATCAAACATATACTGGAAAAGACTGTGAAGAAGGACAGAAAGGATTGGTCCTTTAAGCTGAATGATGCATTGTGGGCATATAGGACAGCCAATAAAATCCCAATTGGCATGTCCCCATTCAGGTTGGTCTATGGCAAAGCATGCCATTTACCAGTGGAGTTAGAATATAAAGCCTTTTGGGCTATTAAAACATTGAACATGGATCTGACTACAGCTGGTAATCACAGGAAACTGCAACTTGCTGAGTTGGAGGAGCAGAGAATGGATGCATAAACCAATTCAAGATCTTATAAAGAGAAAGTCAAAACCTTCCATGATAAAAATTTATTGAGAAAAGAGTTCACAGCTGGCTCTAAGGTATGACTATTTAACTCAAAACTTATGTTTTTTCCTGGAAAGCTGAGATCCAGATGGGAAGGGCCATATACTGTCATTCATGCAGCTCCTTCTGGGGCTGTTGACATTTTAGACCCAAGTGATGAAAGAATCTGGAAAGTAAATGGTCAGAGGCTCAAACCATGCACTGAAAATACCCAAGAGCCTATGCTGCCCATCTATCATCAAGAACCTCCCCAAATCTGATGGTATACAACTGTACAATATGTTTTTGTTCTGTAGTTTTTGCATAGTTTTCCATTTCTCTATTTTTATTCGTGTTTGTTCTCTTTTCGAGAAGTTTAAATATGTGAAAAATTAATTCGCAAAGTAAAAATTGTCTTTTCGCAAAGTTCAATTTACTTTTCGAAAAGGATTTGGATTTGTAACGAACTGCTCGAAAGCAATGATTTGCTTTTCGAATAGTTGTTTCTAAAGCCATTTGCTTTTTGAATAGTTGTTTCTGAAGCCATTTGCTTTTCGAATAGTTGTTTCTGAAGCCATTTGCTTTTTGAAAAGTTGTTTCTGAAGCTATTAGCTTTTCGAACGGTACTGATGCCATTCTCTGTTGTAAAAAGGACTGTTTTGGAACTTTTCGAAAACTTAAAAAAGACTTTGCGAAAATAACTTTGAGCATATTTAAACCCTTTCGAAGTAAGGGTTTCATATTCGAAAGCTTTCTGAGAACGTCCTGTTCCACAGAAACCCCATTTCTTTCTTTCCTTGCGTGATTTTAGAATTCAGCCACACTTTTCTTCACATTTGTTCGATCATTTGAGCTTGAAGAGAGGGATTTTAGCTTCTGGTCTGGTGGATTTCAGCAAGCAAGCAACACGTTCAACCAAAACCCTAGATTTCGGTATTTTTCTGTGCATTTCCTCTGTTTATCATTTGCAAAGTTTGATTTTGTGTCAGCATTTGTTGTGGGTGTTTTTATACACAACTTTAGAATGGGGAAAGCTGAAAAATCACTGGCTGCCATGTTCCCAAAATCTTCTGCTAAGAAAATTAGCAAACCAACCCCAAAAGGAAAAATCAAAGCTTCAGCCAAAAGAAAACTATCAATGGATAGAGCTGATAGGATTGAGAAAGGGAAGAAGGTTAGACATGAGGAACCCATCCCAGCAGCTGCTAGTCCTGAGCATGAGCTTCCTCCTCTACCTATGCATTTGGTACTGCCAAATCCATTCATTGAAGCTCAGAAGCTGATTCCTGAGCTTATCATGGATGAAACTTTTTTCGTCAACAAACCGGACTGTCAACTATCTTTAAGATACATTAGGGATGCCTCACTGAGCAATATCCATACCCCTCTGCCAGAGAAAATTTATCCGCGAATGGTGAAATTATGGTACCAAAACCTGGTAAAAGTGACAGAGAAAGATGCTGATGTCCCTACTCTTGTTATCTTTATTGATGATTGTGATCTGTCACATATGAAGACATTGGGAATGCTTTGGAGATACCTTTTCAATATGATCCTGTTGGTCCATTGGCTGCACCAGAAGCAGCCTCTTTCAGAGAAATGGCTGCACATTTAACCCAAGGGATCGTTGGAACTGGACAGTCCATAATGAGGAGAGACCTAGTACCTCAATTTTTACTGATGGATTCAATTTTGAGGGGAAGTTTTTATGTCACCGGGCACAACCAAGAAAGGAGGACACCAATTTTAGAGGCTCTCTTTCATTTTTCTAAGGGGCAATTTTTCAATGCCCCTATGTTAATTGTTGAAGCCATGGCTGATATTAGTGCCAAGTTGAAAAAGGAGCAGAAATTAGCTGGAATCCCATTTGGTAGACTGATCATAGCCCTACTAAGAGCTATGTTTGACATTGATGACCAGGAGCCATTTGAAGTCATAGCTCCTCATACTTTTAGGAAAAAGGCTTGGACTACAAGCCAAGCAATGCTGAAAAGAATGAGAGAGGAAGGGGAGCCTACACCTGCAATTGCTACTGAGCCTGCATCTGCAGCTGTTAGTGGACCTGCCATACATGAACCTGCCCCTACAGCTCCCTTAGCACCTGCTTTGCCAGACCCTGAGGTGACCAGCTCTTTAGCTACACCCATTCTTGAAGAAGTTGTCCTTCCTGTGGTGACCAGCTCTTCAGCTGCCCCCATTCTTGAAGAAGTTGTCATTTTACCCTCCTCACCTAGTCCAGCTCCTGCCACTTCACCTATTCTAGCAGTCCCATCTCCAATACGTACCATTATCCCAATTGCAGATTCCCCCTCTACACCAACCACTCCAGCCATACTCACACCACCTGAAGTATCCCATACCCCTGAACCTGAGCTTTTCACTACAAAGGCTTATTCATCATTGATGGGGTCTATTTTTGAAAACGTTGGGCTTGAATCTGTCCGTATACCTGACCCTCCTCATTTCACTCACTTGGCTACTTCTCCCTTTGCAGCCATTTCACCCATTGCACCTCCACCATCCACTTCAGTTTTACCAGCCCCTGCTATGCATACCACACCCATACCTGAATCAATTAGCCAAATACTTACCTTTCTCCAATTCATCCAAGCCCAACTACAGATCAACACAGATAATCAGTCTGTTACCAATGACATTCTCCAAACCTTAGCCTCCACATCCCACACAACTACCTTAGCCACTGTACCTGTTGTTGATGACCATGCTACCCAAACCGAACCTGAGGTAGTATTGGTTGATCTGCCCACTCTCACCACTACTGCCCATGTTACCCAAACTGAACCTGAGGTAGCTCTGGTTGAGTCCCTTTCACCTCTCCTCACCTTCTCTGATCAAGCCAATCAAACTGACCCTGAAGTCATCCTTCTGGACCCCTCTTCTCCCACTCCCACAGCTGGGATACCTTTGGTCCCCTACCATTCCATTCCCATTCCCAGATTTGCCGCTCTCAAAAGGGCCATGGAAGAAAATCCATATATCTGTCGAGATGTCCTCAAGGGGTTAGCTGATTTGCAAGCTTACATTAGAACCCCTTAGGAAAACCAGATTCGTAAATTGGAGTTATTCATGAAATTTGAGAGAGAGAAAATGAAGGACCTGCTGGGTCAAACTTTTCAGATGGTTAGGAGTGAGCAGCACAAGGTGACCATGTTGCAAGCATAGCCGGAACAGGAAAAGCTGAGGACTACTAGACTTGGAAAGTACATTGGCCTCACCAAAAAGATCAAATCAGAGGAATACACTGAGCTGTAAAACACAATCCAGGAGAAGGCTAAATCGAGTTTAGACTCCAATACTGATTCTAGTTCTGACTCTGACAGTGACTCCAGTTTTGATCCCATTGAACCAACTTATGATATAGATTTTGACCCCAGTTATTAGATCACCTTGTACTTATCTGTGTTATGGGTTTGTAATATAAAATTTTGGTTTTTCTTGTGTAATTACTGTGCATTTCTGTTCTTTCTTCTTGTCATTATGATTTCTACTTGATTGTTTCTTTTCTTTGCTTCAGACCAGTGCGGACCCTGCTCACCTTAGGTTTGGGGGTGTGGCAGAAATGTCAATAATTGAGTTAACATTAATGCAGCTTATGATCAGTAGAATTTTTGAAAATGAAGGAATTTCACACCTGTTGTTTTGAAAAATGAGGAAGTTAAAAACTTTTTAAAATTAATTTCTAGTGTAATTCTAATACTTTCATGAAGTGAATGTCAGAAAATTTCCAAAAGAAAATTGATGTTTTAGTAAACCTAAAAAGAGAGAAAACAGTGATGATATACCTCAGAAATTTGATAGAAAACCACACCTAGTGAGATTTGGACTTGAAATGTATTCTTTGGAGGTATGAATTGGCAATTTTTTCTGCTCTAGGGACTGTTTAAAGCTGCTTGTTATCACTAGAAGTTATATATATCCAAGTTAAAATAGTTTGACAGCAATCATGATATTAAAGACATGATGTAAGGCCTCCTTTTAGACAGTTTGAACTTCAAAAAGCCCAACCTTTTGAAACTGCCCTTGATACACATCAATTGAGCTTTATAAATCCAAGATTTCTTTGAAACCTCATCAACCTCATTTAGCCTAACCCTCACTCTGAGAATTCAGAAGGTAAAGGAAAGAAAGCTGAAGAAAGGTGAGTTGGGTAACAGTTTGGTAAAAAAATAATTAAAGGTAATGATGTATCAGCAGAAGAAATGTGGCATTCCAGTCAATGTTGCTTTGAAAAAAAAAAAAAAAGAAGGCATTTCATTGGAAGTTTGAAAAAGAAAGAGAAAAAAGATGGCAACTTTGGCTCTGGAAATTCAAAGAAGAAGATGAAATTATGCTGAATTAAAGAAGGTGTGTCTATCACCTCCTTACCTTGACTGACTTCTCAATTTTGAACTCCATTCCACCCCATTATTCTTGATAAATTTCACCCATAAGCCACATTACAACCCAATTTAAAGTCCTTACTAATCAATGATGGATTGAGCTGTCACATGGAGATAAGGATTTGTGTAATCTATGGTGAAAAGAGTAGTGAATTCAGAACTAAAAAGTAATGCCTATGCTCATGCTTACAGTCCTATTTGTGGGCTGTAACTGCTCTTGAGCCGTGTGAAATAGTACAACCCTCTTACTTACATGTTGAGTGAAAACCTGGTGAGAGTTGGGTTTGAAATCGACTTATTTGGAGTAACATCAAAGCTGGATTCTCAAATAGAAGGCAAGTTGTTCATTAATTTTTCTTGTAAATAACTTTTTGACACAAATTGATTGAATGGTAGAAGGAATTATAGCAGAATTTTAGTTTTGAACTGATGTTTTCTTGAAAATCTTCTTAGAGTCTGACTGATGCAGGTGTGAATAATCTGATTGGATGAAAGTTTGCTTTAACAGAACTGCATTGATCTTAACTGATTTATTGGAGAAGTTTGTGGGTACCTGTTGTTTGATTCTAAGTGTGCATGATTTATTTGTGTTTTGAAAACAGATTTGCAACTGCTAAGTTATACTGAATCTGGAACATTAAAAAGAGTAAAGAAATATCAGCACAGAGAGAAGTGAATTAGCCTGCAAGATCAAGGCCAATTGTAGCAAGTTTTCAATGTAAGTGAGTATAAGATCGTCCACAGAGAATTTGTTTAAAATGCAAGATAAACCTCCAGATCTGAGCAACCAGATCTGGCCTCTTATCCTATCTACAAAGCACATAAGATGGGAGGTTCAATTTGTCACATTAACTAAATGATAAAAGTAAAAGTTAAACTAAATGATCCAAGTAAAAGTTAAACTAAATGATCCAGATCTGAGTTGAGGAAATTTTGATGTAATCTTATAAAAAATAGAGAAATAATATCTAACTTTTATTTGGTCCTTGAAACACAATGAGAATGACTGCAGATCAAATGAGAGATGATCCAATCTTCATCTGGCTACAAGCACAGATGTAAGAGAAATAAATCTAACTAAAGGATTAGATTTAGGCTTATGGCTATGGTCTATCCACTTCAATGGCCACAGACCATCCAATAGTCTTTAATCTAAATGCTTAATTTAGAACAAGAAATATCACTACAAATGCTGTGAGAGATTAGGTTACAAACACTAATTCCCACAGGGTTAATGAATTAAGGGAAATTGCATGAAAAATAGTAAATCTAAAGGAGCCTAGTGCAATAAGGAGATCAGAGGGAACCCTTAACACGAATCCAATTGAGAATGTACGGTTTACAGCAACCTTTTCAAATTCACCATTACAATTACAGAGCACAGCTTAAATAGCTCTCAGATTTGTAGTCTTGAATACAATTCTCTTTTGAATTACAAAGGTATCTCACAGCTCTCAATTGTAAGTACAAGTTAGGCTATTACAGGGGTTTCAGACAAACTAGCTAATTTGGAAATGGTGGAATAGGAATGAAACTCAAAATCTGGATGCCCAAATTGGGCAAATGGTTCATCTATTTATAGTTTTCCCCAGGTCTAGCTCAGATGCGTATCGACCAATCAGAAGTGCTCAAATCTGTATTAACCAATGGTAGTCGAGCACAAGGATCCAGATCTGTTATGGCCGGTCAGAATTGCTCAATCTGGTTCAGCCAATCAGGCGACATAAGCATCAATTCTGTTATGCAATTTGAAAATCTGTTAGAGCTTCTATAAGTTCCCGCCAAGTTATTTCATCTTCGGGTGCTCACATGGGGTGGAATATGCCTTCGCTTCGTGCTTAGAATCTTCTGGAATGTCCCTAGGTTTTTAAATGCATTGGGACGCGTGACAAAGACTACTGAATTACCCTTGCAAAAGCTAGGAATCTCCAAAATACCATTTCGCATAGTTTAGGGAAATTTTCGCAAGGTACTATGACTCCTGAAGCTCTTTTCGCAAAGTTCAGGTTCTGTTCGCAAGGACTTCTCTTCTTTTTGAATAGGTCCATCATCCTTTCGAAGAGTTCAGGTGCTCTTCGAAAACTAAGCCTGGAGCTTTTAGTTCTTTTCGCAGAGTTCAGGTTCTTTTCGAAATGTTCAGATTCTTTTCAAAAAGCACTCTGTAGTGAATTTTTCTGTTCAAATTGCTCCACATTTCTTTTCTGGGTTGAGACCAGGTCTTTGCCTCTTCAGTTCAGACATTTTGACAGCAAATGAGGTTGTCCCTTCTCTTTCTTCCTTTGGATCGACATGGATTATCATCTCTTTGGCACTTTTAGGCTGCTTTCATGGTTAAGCCTGTCTTTATTGTTAGCTGTAATACAAGTACTTAAAACACTTATTTAGTTCTCTCAAGGGTCTATTAAGGCGTAGGTTAAAGGGTGGAGAATGGTATTTTCTGGTTCTCAACACACCCCCAAACCTAAGCTTCGCTAGTCCCTTAGCAAAGCCAAAATTAAAAACAGAATAAAAAGCAACTTTTGTAGGGAACACAGTTGCATTTAGCATATGCAACAAGCCTTTTAAACCCCTAGGTGATCCCTAGTGGAGGAGTGAAGTCTCCTGAGGGTTTTCAGTGAAGGTACCCACAAACTTCTCCAATAAATCAGTTAAGATCAATGCAGTTCTGTTAAAGCAAACTTTCATCCAATCAGATTATTCACACCTGCATCAGTCAGGCTATAAGAAGATTTTCAAGAAAACATCAGTTCAAAACTAAAATTCTGCTATAATTCCTTTTACCATTCACTCAATTTGGGTCAAAAAGTTATTTACAAGAAAAATTAATGAGCAGCTTGCCTTCTATTTGAGAATCCAGCTTTGATGTTACCCCAAATAAGTCGATTTCAAACCCAACTCTCACCATGTTTTCACTCAACATGTAAGTAAGAGGGTTGTACTATTTCACACGGCTCAAGAGCAGTTACAGCCCCCAAATAGGACTGTAAGCATGAGCATAGGCATTGTTTTTTAGTTCTGAATTCACTGCTCTTTTCACCATAGATTACACAAATCCTTATCTCCATGTGACAGCTCAATCCATCATTGATCAGTAAGGACTTTAACTTGGGTTGTAATGTGGCTTATGGGTGAAATTTATCAAGAATAAAGGGGTGGAATGGAGTTCAAAATTGAGAAGTCAGTCAAGGTAAGGAGGTGATAGACACACCTTCTTTAATTCAGCACAATTTCATCTTCTCCTTTGACTTTCCAGAGCGAAAGTGGCCATCTTTTTCTCTTTCTTTTTCAATCTTCCAATGAAATGCCTTCTCTTTTTTTTTTTTCTTTTTTTTTTTTTTTTTTTTTCAAGGCAACATTGACTGGAATGCCACATTTCTTCTGCTGATACATCATTGCCTTCAATTATTTTTTTACCAAACTGTTACCCAACTCACCTTTCTTCAGCTTTCTTTCCTTTACCTTCTGAATTCTCAGAGTGAGGGTTAGGCTAAATGAGGTTGATGAGGTTTCAAAGAAATCTTGGATTTATAAAGCTCAATTGGTGTGTATCAAGGGCAGTTTCAAAAGGTTGGGCTTTTTGAAGTTCAAACTGTCTAAAAGGTTGCCTTACATCATGTCTTTGATATCATGATTGCTGTCAAACTATTTTAACTTGGATATATGTAACTTCTAGTGATAATAAGCAGGTTTAAACAGTCCCTAGAGCAGAAAAAATTGCCAATTCATACCTCCAAAGAATACATTTAAGGTCCAAATCTCACTGGGTGTGGTTTTCTACCAAATTCCTGAGGTATATCATCACTGTTTTCTCTCTTTTTAGGTTTACTAAAACATCAATTTTCTTTTGGGAATTTTCTGACATTCACTTCATGAAAGTATAAGAATTACACTAGAAATTAATTTCAAAAAGTTTTTAACTTCCTCATTTTTCAAAACAACAGGTGTGAAATTACTTCATTTTCGAAAATTCTACTGATCATAAGTTGCATTGATGTTAACTCAATTATTGACATTTCTGCCACACCCCCAAACCTAAGGTGAGCATGGTCCGCACTGGTCCAAAGCAAAGAAAAGAAACAATCAAGTAGAAATCATAATGACAAGAAGAAAGAAAAGAAATGCACAGTAATTACACAAGAAAAACGTGACTGTTATATTAAAAACTCATAACACAGATAAGTACAATGTGATCTAATAACTGGGGTCAAAATTTGTATCATAAGTTGGTTCAATGGGATCAGAACTGGAGTCTCTGTCAGAGTCAGAACTAGAATCAGTATTGGAGTCTGAACTCGATTTAGCCTTCTCCTGGATTGTGTTTTGCAGCTCAGTGTATTCCTCTGATTTGATCTTTTTGGTGAGGCTAATGTACTTTCCAAGTCTAGTAGTCCTCAGTTTTTCCTGGTCAAGCTGTGCTTGCAACATGGTCACCTTGTGCTGCTCACTCCTAACCATCTGAAAAGTTTGACCCAGCAGGTCCTTCATTTTCTCTCTCTCAAATTTCATGAATAACTCCAATTTCTGAATCTGGTTTTCATAAGGGGTTCTAATGTAAGCTTGCAAATCAGCTAACCCCTTGAGGACATCTCGACAGATATATGGATTTTCTTCCATGGACCTTTTGAGAGCGGCAAATCTGGGAATGGGAATGGAATGGTAGGGGACCAAAGGTATCCCAGTTGTGGGAGTGGGAGAAGAGGGGTCCAGAAGGATGACTTCAGGGTCGGTCTGATTGGCTTGATCTGAGAAAGTGAGAAGAGGAGTGAGGAGAGGTGAAGGGGACTCAACCAGAGCTACCTTAGGTTCAGTTTGGGTAGCATGGGTAGTAGTGGTTAGGGTGGGCAGATCAACCAATACTACCTCAGGTTCAGTTTGGGTAGCATGGTCATCAACAGCAGGTACAGTGGCTAAGGTAGTTGTGTGGGATGTGGAGGCTAAGGTTTGGAGAAGGTCATTGGTCACAGACTGATTATCTGTGTTGATCTATAGTTGGGCTTGGATGGATTGGAGAAAGGTAAATATTTGGCTAATTGATTCAGGTGTGGGTGTGGCATGCATAGCAGGGGATGGTAAAACTAAAGTGGATGGTGGAGGTGCAATGGGTGAAATGGCTGTAAAGGGAGAAGTAGCCAAGTGAGTGAAATGAGGAGGGTCAGGTATAGGGATAGATTCAAGCCCAAGGTTTTCAAAAATAGACCCCATCAATGATGAATAAGCATCTATAGTGAAAGGCTCAGGTTCAGGGGTATGGGATACTTCAGGTGTGTAGGTTAAAGGGGCAGGTGAACTTGAGAGGCTTTGGAGAAGAGGATTGCTAGGAGATTGTTCAATAAAATCTATGGCCAGGTCTTGGGCATTGGTGGGAGAAATTGGTGGTGTGAGTATGGCTAGACTGGTTGGTGTAGAGGGGGAATCTGCAATTGGGATAATGGTGGGTATGGGAGATGGGACTGCTGGAATAGGTGAAGTGGCAGGAGCTGGACTAGGTGAGGAGGATAAAATGACAACTTCTTCAAGAATGGGTGCAGCTGAAGAGCTGGTCACCACAGGAAGGACAGCTTCTTCAAGAATTGGTGCAGCTAAAGAGTTGGTCACCTCAGGGTCTGGCAAAGCAGGTTCTAAGGGAGCTGCAGGGGCAGGTTCATGTATGGCAGGTCCACTAACAGCTGCAGATGCAGGCTCAGTAGCAATTGCAGGTGCAGGCTCACCTTCCTCTCTCATTCTTTTCAGCATTGCTTGGCTTGTAGTCCAAGCCTTTTTCCCAAAAGTATGAGGAGCTATGACTTCAAATGGCTCCTGGTCATCAATGTCAATCTTAGCTCTTAGTAGGGCTGTGATCAGTCTACCAAATGGGATTCCAGCTAATTTCTGCTCCTTTTTCAACTTGGCAATAATATCAGCCATGGCTTCAAAAATTAACATAGGGGCATTGAAAAATTGCCCCTTAAAAAAATGAAAGAGAGCCTCTTAAATTGGTGTCCTCCTTTCTTGGTTGTGCCCGGTGACATAAAAACTTCCCCTCAAAATTGAATCCATCAATAAAAATTGAGGTGCTAGGTCTCTCCTCATTATGGACTGTCTAGTTCCAACGATCCCTTGGGTTAAATGTGTAGTCATTTCTCTGAAAGAGGCTGGTTCTGGTGCATCCAATGGACCAGCAGGATCATATTGAAAAGGTATCCCCAAAGCATTCCCAATGTCTTCATATGTGACAGTTAGATCACAATCATCAATAAAGATAACAAGAGTAGGGACATCAACATCTTTTTCTGTCACTTTTACCAGGTTTTGGTACCATAATTTCACCATTCACGGATAAATTTTCTCTGGCAGAGGGGTAAGGATATTGCTCAGTGAGGCATCCCTAATGTATCTTTAAGATAGCTGACAGTCCGGTTTGTTGACGAAAAAAGTTTCATCCAAGATAAGCTTAGGACTCAGCTTCTGAGCTTCAATGAATGGATTTGGCAGTACCAAATGCATAGGCAGAGGAAGCTTCAGCTCGGGACTAGCATTTCTTTGGGATGGGTTCCTCATGTCTAACCTTCTTCCCTTTCTCAATCCTATCAGCTCTATCCATTGATAGTTTTCTTTTGGCTGAAGCTTTGGTTTTTCCTTTTGGGGTTGGTTTGCTAATTTTCTTAGCAAAAGATTTTGGGAACATGGCAGCCAGTGATTTTTCAGCTTTCCCCATTCTGAAGTTGTGTATAAAAATGCCCACAACAAATGCTGACACAAAATCAAACTTTGCAAATGGTAAAGAGAGGAAATGCAGAGAAAAATACCGAAATCTAGGGTTTTGGTTGAACGTGTTGCTTACTCGCTGAAATCCACCAGACCAGAAGCTAAAATCCCTCTCTTCAAGCTCAAATGATTGAACAAATGTGACGAAAAGTGTGGCTGAATTCTAAAATCACGCAAGGAAAGAAAGAAATGGGGTTTCTGTGGAACAGGACGTTCTCAGAAAGCTTTTGAATATGAAACCCTTACTTCAAAAGGGTTTAAATATGCTCAAAGTTATTTTCGCAAAGTCATTGTTAAGTTTTCGAAAAGTTCCAAAATAGTCCTTTTTTCAACAGAGAATGGCATTAGTACCATTCGAAAAGCTAATAGCTTCAGAAACAACTTTTCGAAAAGCAAATGGCTTCAGAAACAACTATTCGAAAAGTAAATGGCTTCAGAAACAACTATTCGAAAAGCAAATGACTTCAGAAACAACTATTCGAAAAGCAAATCATTTCTTTCGAGCAGTTCGTTACAAATCCCGATCCTTTTTGAAAAGTAAATTCAACTTTGCGAAAAGGCAATTTTTACTTTGCGAATTAATTTTTCACATATTTAAACTTCTCGAAAAGAGAACAAACATGAATAAAAACACAGAAATAGAAAACTATGCAAAAACTATAGAACAAAAATATATTGTACAGTTGTATACCATCAAATTTGGGGAGGTTCTTGATGATAGATGGGCAGCACAGGCTCCTGGGTATTTTCAATGCATGGTTTGAGCCTCTGACCATTTACTTTCAAGATTCTTCCATTACTTGGGTCTAAAATGTCAATAGCCCTAGAAGGAGCTGCATGAATGACAGTATATGGCCCTTCCCATCTGGATCTCAGCTTTCCAGGAAAAAACTTAAGTTTTGAGTTAAATAGCCATACCTTAGAGCCAGCTGTGAACTCTTTTCTCAACAAATTTTTATCATGGAAGGCTTTGACTTTCTCTTTATAAGATCTTGAATTGGTGTATGCATCCATTCTCAGCTCCTCCAACTTAGCAAGTTGCAGTTTCCTGTGATTACCAGTAGTAGTCAGATCCATGTTCAATGTTTTAATAGCCCAAAAGGCTTTATATTCTAACTCCACTGGTAAATGGCATGCTTTGCCATAGACCAACCTGAATGGGGACATGCCAATTGGGATTTTATAGGCTATCCTATATGCCCACAATGCATCATTCAGCTTAAAGGACCAATCCTTTCTGTCCTTCTTCACAGTCTTTTCCAGTATATGTTTGATTTCTCTATTGGAAATCTCCACTTGTCCACTGGTTTGTGGATGATATGGAGTAGCTACTCTATGAGTCACAGAGTATTTTTTCAATAAAGTTTTAAAATGTTTATTACAAAAATGGCTTCCCCCATCACTGATAATAGCTCTGGCAAAACCAAACCTGGAAAAAATGTGATCCTTTAAAAATTTCAGAACCACTCTGTGATCATTGGTTTTAGTGGTTGTGGCTTCAACCCATTTGGATACATAATCCACAGCTACTAAAATGAAATTACACCCATTGGAAGGAGGAAAGGGACCCATGAAGTCTATCCCCCAAATATCAAACAATTCAACTACCAAAATGGGTTGTAAAAGCATTGAGTTTCTCTTGAAAGGGACCCATGAAGTCTATCCCCCAAATATCAAACCAACCTCCACAGGCATGTTAATGACACATAGAAAGTATGCTACGGAATTCTTCTTCAGGGACACGTCTTCTTATTAATTGGTCTGCACAACTCTTAAACAGATAAGGATCTTCCCAAATAAAATGTTTAACCTTTGAGAAGAAAAGATCTTTATCCATTTTATTCCAACGTTGAGGAATTATTCCAGTAGCCAAAAAGTTGACTATGTTTGCAAACCAAGGGGTGTGTATACTAATAGCAAAAATTTGCTCATCAGGGAAAGATTCATTGATAGGCAGCCTGTCAATCTCAGTAGTTAAAATTCTAGACAGGTGATCAGCCACCACATTCCCCACACCCTTTTTATCTTTGATTTGTAAATCAAATTCCCGTAATAGGAGGATCCACCTGATTAATCTTGGTTTGGTGTCCTTCTTAGACAGAAGGTATTTCAAGGCAGAGTGGTCAGTGAACACCACTATTTGTGAACCCAAGACATCTGACCTGAATTTCTCTAAAGCAAAAACAATTGCCAGCAACTCCTTCTCAGTTATTGTGTAATTGAGCTGTGCATCAATCATTGATCTACTGGCATAAGCTATGACATGAGGCAGCTTATCCTTTCTCTGTCCAAGGACAGCTCCCAAAGCATAATCTGATGCATCACACATCAGTTCAAAAGGCAGTGAATAATCTGGAGACTGTAATATTGGAGCTGAAATCAAACAGTTTTTTAAGAATTCAAATGCCTTCATGCATTCATTGTTGAAAACAAAAGGGACATCGTGGCACAATAAATGACAAAGAGGCTTGGTTATTTTACTGAAGTCCTTAATGAACCTTCTGTAAAATCCAGCATGTCCCAGAAAACTTCTGATCTATTTAACAGTTTTGGGAGGTGGTAAATGTGCAATTAAATCAATTTTTGCTCTGTCTACCTCAATGCCCTTGTGGGAGACAACATGGCCAAGGATAATGCCCTGGGTGACCATGAAATGGCTCTTCTCCCAGCTCAAAACTAGATTGGTTTCTTCACATCTCTGTAACACCAATTTGAGATGATGAAAACACTGGGCAAAACTGTCTCCATAGATTGAAAAATCATCCATAAAAATCTCCATAAATTAGTCAATCATATCAATGAAAATGGAGTACATGCATCTTTGAAAGGTAGCAGGAGCATTACAAAGACCAAAAGGCATTCTCCTATAGGCAAAAGTGCCAAAAGGGCAGGTGAATGTGGTCTTTTCCTGATCTTGTGGGTACACAGGAATCTGGTTGTAACCAGAGTAACCATCAAGAAAGCAGTAATAAGCTTTTCCTACTAGCTTATCTAAAATCTGATCAATGAATGGGAGAGGGAAATTGTCTTTTCTAGTCATTGAATTTAATTTTCTGTAATCAATACAGACCCTCCACCCAGTTGTTTGTCTGGTTGACATAAGCTCACCAGAATCTGAGGTTACAACAGTGATCCCAGATTTCTTAGGTACCACCTGTGTAGGTGCCACCCAAGCTGAATCTGAAATGGGGTAAATGACCCTTGCATCCAACAACTTAACAACCTCTTTCATGACCACTTCTTGCATATGAGGGTTCAACCTCCTTTGCATTTCCCTAGAAGGCTTTGCATCTTCTTCCAAATGGATTTTATGCATGCAAATAGCTGGACTGATTCCTCCCAAATCAGCAATAGTCCAACCAATTGCCCTTTTATGTTTTTTCAAAACAATCAACCGCTCTTCCTCCTGCTCCTTTGTGAGGGAGGAAGAAATAATCGCAGGCAATGATTTATGGTCTCCTAAAAACACATATTTCAAATTTTCTGGCAACTGCTTCTGTTCTACATCGGGTGGGCTGAGAAAAGAAGCTAGCAAAGGTACCTTAGCTGTTTGTGGAAGGGGAAGAATAACAGGTTTCCAAGAAGAGAAACTTGCTGATTGATTATGAGTTCCTTGCACAACATTTACTTCCTCAGACTTTGAGGTAGGAAATGTTTCTTCCCTGGAATTTCCCCAAGCATCTTTTGAATCTGTGGTTAAATCTTCACACTGCAAACACTGTTGTAAAGTACCTTCCACCAGTTCATCCAATAGATCAACATGAAAACATTCCTCAGAGCATAATTGAGGCTGTGTGACTGCATTATAAACATTTAATTTCACCTTCATATTTCCAAAAGAGACTTCCATAATACCAGACCTGCATTGAATGCAAGCATTTGCTGTAGCCAGGAATGGTCTTCCCAAAATGACAGGGATGGAAGTTTTGCTTTTTGTAGGTTCCATGTCCAAAACTAGAAAATCAGCAGGATAGAAAAATTTATCTTACTTCCACCAATACATCCTCAATCATCCCAACTGGCTTTCTTTCACATCTGTCTGCTAGTTGTAACAACACAAGAGTGGGTTTTAATTCTCCCAAACCTAGTTTCTCATATACAGAATATGGAAGCAGGTTGACACTAGCACCCAAATCTAATAAAGCCTTTTCAATGGTGTGTTCCCCAATAATGCAAGGGATTCTGGGGATTCCAGGATCTTGAAGTTTAGGAGGTGTGGTAATAGACAACACCTGATTAACTCTTTCCATAGCAAAGTCCTTCTTGGATAACTGTATCCTAGACTGTCTTTTGTGAGTGCAAATATCTTTCAAAAATTTTGCATATGCTGGAATTTGTTTGATTGCATCAAGCAAAGGTAGATTTATCTTGACTTGCTTGAAAGTCTCCATCATTTCATCTATTTTTGTGTTCCCTTTATCAAAAGGGGATACAGATTTCATGGCATGAGGAAATGGTAAATGAGGAACTAGTCCTTCATTTACAACTTTAGAAGCATTATCAGAATCTTTTTGATTTTTTAGTTTTTCATTTTTTTGATTTTTCTGAGGTACATCAGCACCCCCACTGCTAACATTATGCTGCTCCTGCTGCATATCTTTATCATTTTCCTCACTTTTTTCTTCTTCAGTACCCACTTTGTTATTTATAATTCTTCCACTTCTCAAAGTTGTGACAGTTTTTACTTCTTCATGTGAAATAGAAGCCTCTCCAACCATGAACTGTCCTTTGGGATTGTTGAAAGGTTGGCTGGGTAACTTTCCTTCCTCTCTTTTGGCCAAAGTATTTGAAAGCTGACCCAATATTTCTTCAATCTTCTTGATGCTCTGACTGTGAAAGTTCACAGTCTGAGTTAAAGATCCTAAATTCTGGACTGAATTTAGGACTTGATCTTTAAAAGAAGGGGACCGGGAAGGGATTTGAACGGGAGCAGATTGCTGTACAGGTTGTTGTGAAATGGGCTGCTGAAAATTTGGCTTGGCATAAAAATTTTGCAGATAAGGCTGAGCAGTTTTGAAAGTCATTTGGTTCTTTGGTTGCTGCTACTGTTGTGATTGATAATTCCCCTGGCTCCACCTCAAATTCGGGTGCCCTCTCCATGGATATTCATTTGACTGCATCTGTCCAAATGATTGGGTAGCATGAGCTTGTTCCACCACTAGATCTGGGAACTGTGGTGTAGCGGGACATTGGTCAAGTGAATGAGTAGGGGACTGACATATCAGACATGCCTCCTCTACTCTTGCAACCATTGGATTTTTAAGTGAGTCCATCAATCTATCAAACTTTGTGGTTAAATTATCCATCTTTCTTTCCAACTCATTCACCTCATAAATCTAGCCTTTGGTGGTTTGCTGATTGTTCAACCTAGCAGGATTTTCAATATCTCTTGACAAAGATTCCTGTTGAGTTGAGTTTTCACCAATTACTTCAAATAAGTCCCAAACCTCCTCAACTATTTTTTGCAAGTAAGTGCCTCCACAGGAAGCATCTACCATATTCTTGCCTTTTTGATCAATTCCTTGATAGAAGCTTTGAACAAACTGCCATCGGGGAATTTGATGATGAGGACATTGCCTTAAAAGGTCCTTAAACCTTTCCCATGCTTCATGGAAAGTTTCAGTTGAGTTTTGTGAGAAGGAAATAATACTTTGTCTCAATTGTCTTGTTTTAGACATTGGGAAGTATTTGGCTAAAAATTGACACTGCAAATCATTCCAAGAAGTGATACTATTTGGTGCTAACATAGACAACCATGCTCTAGCTTTGTCCTTTAATGAAAAAGGAAAGAGCCTATGCTTGGTTGCCTCTGGACCAAGTCCAGCTATGTTGAATGTGGTGCAAAGAGATAAGAATTCATCCACATGTTTGTATGGATCTTCCTTACTCAACCCATGGAAGGAAAGAAGCATTTGGATAGTCGATGATTTGATCTCATAATTTCGTTCAACAGTAGGAAATTGAATGCAAAAGGGAGAATTATAAGCACCAGGTGCAAAGTAATCCCTCAAAAGTCAAGGTTCTTCACCCATAGTGACTGTTTCAGTAGAATTCTGTGCTGTTTGTCTGGTTCGTAATAGCCTTTCAACTTCTAAATTTAGAGGGACAATCTCAGGGCTGAGAGTCCTCCTACCAAACATACAACACAGAACAGAGAATCAGATTTATGCACAACAAACCTTCAGAATTCCTTTTAAAGTAGATTCCCCTCTTCAAAATGGATATGAATAACTGCACAGATATAAACAATAGAATAGTTTAGCACTGATGTAAAAATAAAAATGAAAACTTAGGTCTACCTATTTTAAAACAAATTCCCTGGCAACGGCGCCAAAAACTTATTGTTAGTTCTTAGTGTGCCACTGCTATGTTATACTGAATCTGGAACATTAAAAAGTGTAAAGAAATATCAGCACAGAGAGAAGTGAATTAGCCTGCAAGATCAGGGCCAATTGTAGCAAGTTTTAAATGTAAGTGAGTACAAGATCGTCCATAGAGAATTTGTTTAAAATGCAAGATAAACCTCCAGATCTAAGCTACCAGATCTGGCCTCTTATCCTATCTACAAAGCACATAAGATGGGAGGTTCAATTTGTCACATTAACTAAATGATAAAAGTAAAAGTTAAACTAAATGATCCAGATCTGAGTTGGGGGAATTTTGATGTAATCTTATAAAAATGGAGAAATAATATCTAACTTTGATTTGGTCCTTGAAACACAATGAGAATGACTGCTGATCAAATGAGAGATGATCCAATCTTCATCTGGCTACAAGCACAGATGTAAGAGAAATAAATCTAACTCAAGGATTAGATTTAGGCTTATGGCTATGGTCTGTCCACTTCAATGGCCACAGACCATCCAATAGTCTTTAATCTAAACCCTTAATTTAGAATAAGAAATATCACTACAAATACTTAGAGAGATTAGGTTACAAACACTAAGTCCCACAGGGTTAATGAATCAAGGGAATTGCATGAAAAACAGTAAATCTAAAGGAGTCTAGTGCAAAAAGGAGATCAGAGGGAACCCTTAACACGAATCCAATTGAGAATGTACGGTTTACAACAACCTTTTCAAATTCACCATTACAATTACAGAGCACAGCTTAAACAGCTCTCAGATTTGTAGTCTTGAATACAATTCTCTTTTGACTTACAGAGGTATCTCACAGCTCTCAATTGCAAGTAAAAGTTAGGCTATTACAGGGGTTTCAGACAAACTTGCTGATTTGGAAATGGAGGAATAGGAATGAAACTCAAAATCTGGATGCCCAAATTGGGCAAATGGTTCATCTATTTATAGTTTTCCCCAGGTCTAGCTCAGATGCGTATCGACCAATCAGAAGTGCTCAGATCTGTATCAACCAATGGTAGTCGACCACAAGGATCTAGATCTGTTCTGGCCAATCAGAATTTTTCGATCTGGTTCAACCAATCAGGTGACATTAGCATCAATTCTGTTATGCAATTTGAAAATCTGTTAAAGCTTCTAGAAGTTCCCGCCAAGTGATTTCATCTTCGGGTGTTCACATGGGGTGGAATATGCCTTCGCTTCGTGCTTAGAATCTTCTGGAATGCCCCTAGGTTTTAAAATGCATTGGGACGCATGAAAAAGATTACTGAATTACCCTTGTAAAAGCTAGGAATCTCCATAATACCATTTCGCATAGTTTAGGGAACTTTTCGCAAGGTACTGTGACTCCTGAAGCTCTTTTCGCAAAGTTCAGGTTCTGTTCGCAAGGAGTTCTCTTCTTTTCGAATAGGTCAATCATCCTTTCGAAGAGTTCAGGTGCTCTTCGAAAACAAAGCCTAGAGCTTTTAGTTCTTTTCGCAGAGTTCAGGTTCTTTTCGAAATGTTCAGATTCTTTTCGAAAAGCACTCTGTAGTGCATTTTTCTGTTCGAATTGCTCCACATTTCTTTTCTGGGTTGAGACCAGGTCTTTGCCTCTTCAGTTCAGGCATTTTGATAGCTAGTGAGGTTGTCCCTTCTCTTTCTTCCTTTGGATCGACATGGATTATCATCTTTTTGGCACTTTTAGGCTACTTTCATGGTTAAGCCTGTCTTTATTATCAGCTGTAACACAAGCACTTAAAACACTTATTTAGTTCTCTCAAGGGTCTATCAGGGCCTAGGTTAAAGGGTGGAAAATGGTATTTTCTAGTTTTCAGCAAGCACAAGGATCCAAATCTGTTCAGGCCAATCAGAACTGCTTGATCTGGTTCAGCCAATCAGGAGACAGAGGCATCAATTCTGTTATGTAATTCAAAAATCTGTTTGAGCTTCTAGAAGTTCCTGCCAAGTAATTTCATCTTTGGGTGTTCATATGGAGTGGAATATGCCTCTAGTTCGTGCTCATAATCTTCCAGAATGCCCCTGAGTTTTTAAATGCATTAGGGCGCGTGCAGAGATAACTGAAATGTCCTTGCAGATGCTGGGAGTCTTTAGAATATGATTTCGCATAGTTTGGGGACCTTTTCGAAAGGTACTGTAACTTCTGGAGCTCTATTCGCACAGATTGGGGACCTTTTCGAAAGAAAATATGACTTATGGAGCTCTATTCGCAAAGATTTTGTGTTGTTCGCAAGGAGTTTTCTTCTTTTCGAAAGGATCATCAGCAAATTTGGTTCCATTCGAATAGATCAGGTGCTCTTCGAAAACCAAGCCTGGAGCTTTAGTTCTTTTTACAGTGTTCAGGTTCTTTTCGAATAGATCAAGAATCCTTTCAAATAGCATTCTGTAGTGCATTCTTCTTTCCGAATGGCCAGTGAGGTTGTCCCTTCTCCTTCTTCCTCCAGATCAAGATGGCTCATCATCTTTTTGGTACTTTTAAGCTACTTTCAGAGTTAAGCCTAACTTTGTTGTTAGCTGTAAAACAAACACCTTAAACACTTATTTAGTTCTCTCAAGGGTCTATCAAGGCCCAAATTAAGGTGTGGAAAATTATATTTTCCAGTTCTCAACACACCCCCAAACCTAAGCTTTGTTAGTCCCTGAGCAAAGACACAATTAAAAAACAAAGTAAGAAGCCACTTTTGTAGGGAGCACAGTTGCATTTAGCATATGCAACAAGTCTTTTAAACCCCTAGGTGATCCCTAGTGGAGGAGTGAAGTCTCCTGAGGGTTTTCAGTGAAGGTATCCACAAACTTCTCCAATAAATCTGTTAAGATTAATGCAGTTTTGTTAAAACAGACTTTCATCAAATCAGATTATTCACACCTGTATCAGTCAAGCTGTAAGAGGATTCTAAAGAAAATATCAGTTCAAAACTGAAATTCTACTATAATTCTTTTACCATTCACTCAGTTTGTGTCAAAAAGTTTAAAAGAAAAAATAATGAAAAGCTTGCCTTCTCTTTGAGAATCCTGCTATGATGTTACCCCAAATAAGTTGATTTCAAACCCAACTCTCACCAGGGTTGTCACTGAACATACAAGTAAGAGGATTTTACTATTTCACACAGCTCAAGAGCAGTTACAACCCTCAAATAGGATTGCAAGTAGGAGCATGGGCATTGCTTTTCAGTTCTGAATTTACTGCTCTTTTCACCATAGATTACACAAATCCTTATCTCCATGTGATAGCTCAATCCATCTTTGATCAGTAAGGACTTTAACTTGGGTTGTAATGTGGCTTATGGGTGAAATTTATCAAGAATAAACGGGTGGAATGGAGTTCACAATTGAGAAGTCAGCCAAGGTCAGGAGGTGGTAGACACACCTTCTTCAATTCAGCACAATTTCATCTTCTTCTTTGAATTTTTAGGGCCAAAGTGGCCATCTTTTTCTCTTTCTTTTTCAAACATCGAATGAAATGACTTTTCCTTTTCTTTTTCCTTTTTTTTTTCTTAGCAACATTGACTGGAATGCCACATTTCTTCTGCTGATGCATCATTGCCTTCAATTATTTTTCTTTTACCAAACTATTACCCAACTCACCTTTCTTTAGCTTTCTTTCCTTTACCTTCTGAATTCTCAGAGTGAGGGTTAGGATAAATGAGGTTGATGAGGTTTCAAAGAAATCTTGAATTTATAAAGCTCAAATGGTGTGTATCAAGGGCTGTGTTAAAATGTGGGGCTTTTTGAAGTTCAAACTGTCCAAAAGGAGGCCTTACATCATGTCTTTAATATCATGATTACTGTCAAGCTATGTCAACTTGGATATGTATAACTTCTAGTGATAATAAGCAGGTTCAAACAGTCCCTAGAGCAAAAAAAATTACCAATTCATACCTCTAAAGAGTACATTTCAGGCCCAAATCTCACTGGGTGTGGTTTTCTATCAAATTCCTGAGGTATATCATCACTGTTTTCTCTCTTTTTAGGTTTACTAAAACATCAATTTTCTTTTGGAAATTTTCTAACATTCACTTCATGAAAGTATTAGAATCACACTAGAAATCAATTTTAAAAAGTTTTAACTTCCTCATTTTTCAAAAATAGGTGTGAACAGGTGTGAAATCACTTCATTTTCAAAAATTCTACTGATCTCATAAGGTGCATTAATGTTAACTAAATTATTGGCATCTCTGCCACCCCCAAACCTATGAGGAGCAGTGTCCTCACTGGTCTAGAAATGGATAAGCAAAGTAAAAAAAAATAAGCACAATGACAGAGAAAAAGAAAAAAAAAATGCACAGTAATTGACAAATCAACAGAAGTAAACAATAAACAGGAATTGCACATTAAACAAACAACAAAAAACATGTACAAAGTAGTCTAAAAACTAGGGTCAAAATTTGTATCACAAGTTGGTTCAATGGGTTCAGAACTGGAGTCAGTATTGGAGTCTGAACTTGATTCAGCTTTGGAATCTGAACTTGAATCAGCTTTCTCTTGGATTGTGGCTTGGAGTTTAGAGTACTCTTCAGACTTGGTCTTTCTAGTGAGGCCAATATATTTCTCAAGTCTATCAACCCTCTCTTTTTCTCTAACTGTCCTCAGCTTTTCATTGAGAAGCTCTTCTTGTAACATGATAACTGTGTGCTTCTCACCCCTAACCATCTCGTAGGTTTGGTGCAGCAAGTCCTGCATCTTATCTCTCTCAAATTGCATAAACAGTTCCAACTTCCTAATCTTGTCTTCATAAGGAGTCTTTATGTGAGCTTGAACATCAGCAATCCCCTTAAGGACATCACTAGAGATGTAAGGGTTCTCTTCCATAGCCCTTTGAAGAGTGGCAAAACATAGAACAGGAATGGAGTGGTAGGGGACCATATGTATCCCAGCAGTGGGGGTGGGGGAAGATGAATCTAAAAGCACTACCTTAGGTTCAGTTTGGGTAGCATGGTCAGAAGTGGAGGGTACTGTGGCTGAGGTAGATGGTTGGGATGTGGAGGCCAAAGTTTGGAGAATGGGATTTGTCATAGACTGGTTGTCTGTGTTGGTCTGCAGCTGGGTTTGGATAGATTGGAGAAAGGTTAAGATTTGGCTAATTGGGTCAGGTGTGTGTGTGGTAGGCAGAGTGGTGACTGGTATGATTGGTGTAGGTGGTTGAAGAGTAATAGGTGTAAAGGGGGGAGTAGCCAAGTGAGTAAATTTGGAGGGTTCAGGTACTGGGGCATATTCATGCCCAATATTCTCCAAGATGGATCCCATCAAGGATGAATAGGCCTCAGTGGTAAATATCTTAGGTTCAGATGTTTGGGTGATCTCTGGTGTATGAGCTGAATGGGCTGGTGAACCTGAGAGGCTTTGTAGGTGAGGAGTGCTAGGTGAGTTTACAATAAAATTTGTGGGTAAATCTGAGAAATTGTTAGGTGAAATTGGTGGTGTAAGTATGGCTGGAATGGTTGGTGTTGGGGGAGAATCTGCAATGGGAATTGTGTTGGGATAGGTGATGGGATAGGTGTTGTGATAGGTGAGGTGGACATGATGATGGTCTCCTCAACATTAGCAGTAGGTTCAATGGCAGCTAAAGGTGCAATGGGTGTAGCTAAAGAGCTGGTCACCTCAGGTTCAGGTATAGCAGTGTCTTGGGTTGGCTCTGCCTCTTCCCTCATTCTTTTCAACATAGTTTGGCTTGTAGTCCAAGCCCTCTTCCCAAAATCATGCGGTGTTACAATCTCAAAAGGCTCTTGGTCATCAATGTCAAATTTAGCCCTTAGGTGCAGTCCATATATCTAAAAGAAGTTATCTCTGGTGCAGCCAAAGGGCCAGTAGGATCATACTGAAATGGTATTCCCAAGGCATTTCCAATATCTTCATAAGTGATGGTTAAATCACAATCATCAATAAAAATTACCAGAGTTGGGGCATCAGCATCCTTCTCAGTCAGTTTCACCATGTTCTGGTACCATAGTCGCACCATTCTTGGATAAATCTTCTCTAGAAGAGGGGTCAGGATATTACTCAGTGAAGCATCCCTAATGTAGTTTAGGGATAGCTTACATTCTGGTTTGTTCAAGAAAAAATTCTCATCCACATTAAGCTTTGGAATCAGCTTCTGAGCTTCAATGAAAGGGTTTGGAAGCACCAAATGCTTAGGAAGAGGAGGAAGCTCAGTCTCAGGAATAGGGTCAGCTTCAGGGATGGGTTGCTCAATTCTAACCTTCTTTCCCTTCTCAATCCTATCAGCCTTATCCATCGATAATTTCCTCTTGGCTGAGGTTTTAGCTTTTCCTTTGGTGGAGGATTTGCTACTTTCTTAGCAGAAGACCTAGGGAACATCTTGGCCAATGATTTTTTATCTTTTCCCATTTTAAATTTGGTAAAAACTCATTCAAATAATTCTTCCTTCTATCAACAATCAACAAACAACCCTCTTGAATCCCAGACAAAGTATGCGTAAACAGAAATCAAAATTTTAAAGCACGGATAAAGGATATGGAGAGGAAAATACCAAAACCTAGGGTTTACTCGAAATCTCTGACTGCTTGATCAAATCCAGAGGAGTCAGAGGCAAAAGATCCTTCTCTTCAAGCTTAATCAACGAAAAAAAAATGAAGGAAAATGGATCTGGATTCCAAAAGAACGTAGGGATGGAAAAAGAAGGGTTTTCTGTGAAACAGGACAAGCTGGAAATGCTTTCAAATATGAAAACCTCTATTCTAATGGTTTTAAATGTGTTTAAATCGATTTCACAAAGCATCATTGATTCTTTCGAAAAGTTCAAAAAAGTCCTTTTCGAAAAGGAGAAAGGCATCAGTACCTTTCGCAAAGCAAATGGCTTCAGAAACATCTCTTCGAAAAGATCTGCATCTATTCGAAAGGTTTACCGTCCTTTTCGAACAGTTGTGGTTACAAGTTCAGATCCTTTTCGAAAAGAATTTTATTCTTTTCGAACTGAATTTTCCTTTGTGAATTGACTGTAAACTTATCAAAAAGTATGAATTTACTTTTAAACAAATGTTCTGCAATACAGAACTGATTTTTTTTTATTTTTAACAAACTCTCCACATTAAAATCATAGGAATTTATTTTCTCAATCAATTCAACACAACAAAGCGTTCAGAATTATGATTCCTCAAAGAAAATTTAACTAAAACATGACGAAAATAGAGGAAAACAATTACACAAAACTATGCAAAAAATCAATGAACAGACACAGTTAAAATAAATATAATACAGTTGTATGACATTAGATTTGTGGAGGCTCTTGATGATAGATGGTCATCACAGACTCCAGGATATTTTCAATGCATGATTTGAGCCTCTGACCATTTACTTTCAAGGTTCTCCCTTCAAT
Organism: Chloranthus sessilifolius; assembly: GCA_021018995.1. Lineage (NCBI taxonomy): Eukaryota > Viridiplantae > Streptophyta > Magnoliopsida > Chloranthales > Chloranthaceae > Chloranthus > Chloranthus sessilifolius. The sequence goes on from CM037596.1 coordinate 51,872,116, forward strand.
TGGGTCCATAATTTCAACAGCTCCAAATGGGGATACTTGAATGACAATATATGGCCCTTCCCATCTGGATCTCAACTTTCCAGGAAAAAACTTGAGTTTTGAGTTGAATAACCATACCTTAGAGCCAGCTGTGAACTCTTTTCTCAGCAGATTTTTGTCATAGAAAGCCTTAACTTTTTCTTTATAAAATCTTGCATTGGTGTATGCATCCATCCTCAGCTCTTCCAACTTAGAGAGCTGCAGTTTCCTGTGCTTACCAGCAGTAGTGAGATCCATGTTCAAAGCTTTAATGGCTCAAAAGGCCTTATATTCTAACTCTACTGGTAAATGGCATGCTTTACCATAGACCAATCTGAATGGGGACATGCCAATTGGGGTCTTATAGGCTATCCTGTAGGCCCACAATACATCATTCAGCTTAAAGGACCAATCCTTTCTGTCTTTCCTCACAGTCTTTTCCAGTATATGTTTGATTTCTCTACTGGAAATCTCCACTTGTCCACTGGTTTGTGGATGATATGGAGTAGCTACTCTGTGAGTCACAGAATACTTTTTAAATAGAGCCTCTAAATGCTTGTTACAAAAATGGGTTCCCCCATCACTGATAATGGCTCTGGGGGAACCAAACCCGGAAAAGATGTTCTCCTTTAAGAATTTAAGGATAACTCTGTGGTCATTGGTTTTAGTAGCTGTGGCTTCAACCCATTTGGATACATAATCCACAACTACTAAGATGAAATTAAAGCCATTTGAAGGAGGAAATGGTCCCATAAAATCTATCCCCCAAATGTCAAATAATTCAACTACCAAAATAGGCTGTAAAGGCATTGAAATTTTCTTGGAAATGCTGCCCAATCTCTGGCAGTTCTGACAAGACTTACAGTGCTGCAGTGGAACCTTGAAGAGTGTGGGCCAATAAAATTCACACTGTAAAACCTTTGCAGTAGTTTTGTTCCCACTAAAATGACCTCCGCAGGCCTGCTCATGACACATGGAAAGTATGCTGTGGAAGTCTTCTTCATGGACACATCTTCTAATGATTTGGTCTGCACATATCTTGAACAGGTAAGGATCCTTCCAAATAAAATATTTAACCTCTGAAAAGAAGAGATCTTTGTCTATTTTATTCCAGTGTTGGGGGGTCCTTCCGGTAGCTGTTGAGAACTGGAAAATACCATTTTTCACCCCTTAACTTGGGTCTTGATAGACCTTTGAGAGAACTAAATAAATGTTTTAAGTGCTTGTGTTACAGCTAACAATAAAGACAGGCTTAACCATGAAAGCAGCTTAAAAGTGCCAAAAAGATGATAATCCATGTCAATCCAAAGGAAGAAAGAAAAGGGACAACCTCACTAGCTGTTAAAAGGTCTGAACTGAAGAGGCAAAGACCTGGTCTCAACCCAGAAAAGAAGTGTGGAGCAATTCGAACAAAAAAATGCACTACAAAGTGCTTTTCGAAAAGAACCTGAACTGTTCGAAGAGAACCTGAACTATGCGAAAAGAACTAAAAACTCCAGGCTTAGTTTTCGAAGAGCACCTGAACTCTTCGAAGAGATGATTGACCTTTTTGAAAAGAAGAGAACTCCTTTCGAACAGAACCTGAACATTGCGAAAAGAGCTTCAGGAGTTACAACACCTTACGAAAAGTCCCCTAAACTATGCGAAATGGTATTCTAGAGATTCCCAGCCTTTGCAAGGGTAATTCAGTAATCTTTTTCACGCGTCCCAATGCATTTAAAACCTAGGGACATTCCAAAAGATTCTAAGCATGAAGCGAAGGCATATTCCACCCCATGTGAGTACCCAGAGATGAAATAACTTGGCGGGAACTTCTAGAAGCTCTAAAAGATTTTCAAAATGCATAACAGAATTGATGCTTATGTCGCTTGATTGGCTGAACCAGATCGAGCAATTCTGATTGGCCAGAACAGATCTGGATCCTTGTGCTCGACTGCCATTGGTTGATAAAGATCTGAGCACTTCTGATTGGTTGATACACATCTGAGCTGGACTTAGGCAAAACTATAAATAGACGAACCATTTGCCCAATTTGGGCATCCAGATTTTGAGTTTCATTCCTATTCCCCCATTTCCAAATAAGATAGTTGGTCTGAAATCCCTGTAATAGCCTCACTTTTACTTTGAGCATGAGATATACGTAATTCAAAGGAGAGTTGTATTCAAGACTACAAATCTGAGAGCTGTTTAAGCTGTGCTCTGTAATTGTAATGGTGAATTTGAAAAGGTTGCTGTAAACCGTACATTCTCAATTGGACTCATGTTAAGGGTTCCCTCTGATCTCCTTATTGCATTAGACTCCTTTAGATTTACTATTTTTCATGAAATTTCCCTTCATTCATTAATCCTGTGGGAATTAGTGTTTGTAACCTAATCTCTCACAGCTTTTGTAGTGATGTTTCTTGTTCTGAATTAAGGGTTTAGATTAAAGACTATTGGATGGTCTGTGGCCATTAAAGTGGACAGACCATAGCCATAAGCCTAAATCTAATCCTTGAGTTAGATTTATTTCTCTTACATCCGTGCTTGTAGCCAGATGAAGATTGGAGCATTTCTCATTTGATCTGCAGTCATTCTCATTGTGCTTAAAGGACCAAATCAAAGTTAGATATTATTTCTCCATTTTTGTAAGTTTACCTCAAAATTCTCCCAACTCAGATCTGGATCAATTAGTTTAACTTTTACTTTTATCATTTAGTTAATGTGACAAATTCAACCTCCCATCTTATGTGCTTTATAGATAGGATAAGAGGCCAGATCTGGTAGCGCAGATCTGGAGGTTTACCTTACATTTCAAACAAATTCTCTGTGGACGATCTTCTACTCATTTACTTTTAAAACTTGTTACAATTGACCCTGATCTTGCAGGATAATTCACTTCTCTCTGTGCTGATATTTCTTTACCCCTTTTTATATTCCAGAATCAGTATAACTTACCAATTGTAAATTTGTTTTCAAAACACAAATAAATCATGCACACTTAGAGGAACAACAAGTTTTTGGCGCCGTTGCCGGGGAATTTGTTTTAAAATATGTAGGCCTAAGTTTTCATTTTTATTTTTATATTAGTACTAAACTATTCTATTGTTTATATCTGTGCAGTTATTCATATCCATTTTTGAAGGAGGGAAACTACTTAAAAAGGAATTCTGAAGGTTTGCTGTGAATAATCTGATTTTTTTTTGTTCTGTGTTGTATGTTTGGTAGGAGGACTCTCAGCCCTGAGATTGTCCTTCTGAATTTAGAAGTTGAAAGGCTATTACGAACCAGACAAACAACACAGAATTTTGCTACTATGGGTGAAGAACCTCGACTTTTGAGGGATTACTTTGCACCTGGTGCTTATAATTCTCCCTTTTGCATTCAATTTCCTACTGTTGAAGGAAATTATGAGATCAAATCATCGACTATCCAAATGCTTCCTTCCTTCCATGGGTTGAGTGAGGAAGATCCATACAAACATGTGGATGAATTCCTGGCTCTTTGCACCACATTCAACATAGCTGGACTTGGTCCAGAGGTAACCAAGCTTAGGCTCTTTCCTTTTTCATTAAAGGACAAAGCTAGAGCATGGTTGTCTATGTTAGCACCAAATAGTATCACTTCTTGGAATGATTTGCAGTGTCAATTTTTAGCCAAATACTTCCCAATGTCTAAAACAAGCCAATTGAGACAAAGTATCATTTCCTTCTCAGAAAACTCAACTGAAACTTTCCATGAAGCATGGGAAAGATTTAAGGAACTTTTAAGGCAATGTCCTCATCATCAAATTCCCAGATGGCAGCTGGTTCAAAGCTTCTATCAAGGAATTGATCAAAAAGGCAAAAATATGGTGGATGCCTCCTGTGGAGGCACTTACTTGCAAAAAAATAGTTGAGGAGGTTTGGGACTTATTCGAAGTAATTGGTGAAAAGTCAACTCAACAGGAATCTCTGTCAAGAGATATTGAAAATCCTGCTAGGTTGAACAATCAGCAAACCACCAAAGGAAAGATTTATGAGGTGAATGAGTTGGAAAGAAAGATGGATAATTTAACAACAAAGTTTGATAGATTGATGGACTCACTTAAAAATCCAATGGTTGCAAGAGTAGAGGAGGCATGTCTGATATGCTAGTCCCCTACTCATTCAATTGACCAATGTCCTGCTGCACCACAGTTCCCAGATCTAGTGGTGAAACAAGCTCATGCTGCCCAATCATTTGGACAGATGTAGTCAAATGAATATCCATGGAGAGGGAACCCCAATTTGAGGTGGAGCCAAGGGAATTATCAATCACAATAGCAACAGCAACCAAAGAACCAAATGCCTTTCAAACTGCACAACCTTTTCAGCAGAATTTTTATGCCAAGCCAAATTTTCAGCAGCCCATTCCACAACAACCTGTGCAGCAATCTGCTCCAGTTCAAATCCCTTCCAAGTCCCCTTCTTTTGAAGATCAAGTCCTAAATTCACTCCAGAATTTATGATCTTTAACTCAGACTGTGAACTTTCACAGCCAGAGCATAAAGAAGATTGAAGAAACATTGGGACAACTTTCAAATACTTTGGCCAAAAGAGAGGAAGGAAAGTTACCCAGCCAACCTTTGGACAATCCCAAAGGACAGTTCATGGTTGGAGAAGCTTCTCTTTCACATGAAGAAGTAAAAACTGTCACAACTTTGAGAAGTGGAAGAATTATAAATAACAAAGTGGGTACTAAAGAAGAAAAAAATGAGGAAAATGATAAAGATATGCAGCAAGAGCAGCATAATGTTAGCAATGGGGGTGCTAATGTACCTCAGAAAAATCAAACAAATGAAAAATAAAAAATCAAAAAGATTCTGATAATGCTTCGAAAGCTGTAGATGAAAGACTAGTTCCTCATTTGCCATTTCCTCATGCAATGAAATCTGTATCCCCTTTTGATAAAGGGAACACAAAAATAGATGAAATGATGGAAACTTTCAAGCAAGTCAAGATAAATCTACCTTTGCTTGAGGCAATAAAACAAATTCCAGCATATGTAAAATTTTTGAAAGATGCTTGCACTCACAAAAGACAGTCTAGGATACAGTTATCCAAGAAGGTCTTTGTTGTGGAAAGAGTTAATCAGGTGTTGTCTACTGCCACACCTGCTAAACTTCAAGATCCTGGAATCCCCACAATCCCTTTCATTATTGGGGAACATACCATTGAAAAGGCTTTATTAGATTTGGGTGCTAGTGTCAACCTACTTCCATATTCTGTATATGAGAAACTAGGTTTGGGAGAATTAAAACCCACTCATGTAGTGTTACAACTAGCAGACAGATCTGAAAGAAAGCCAATTGGGATGATTGAAGATGTATTGGTGGGAGTAGATAAATTTTTCTATCCTGCTGATTTTCTAGTTTTGGACATGGAACCTACCAAAAGCAAAACATCCATCCCTGTCATTTTGGGAAGACCATTCACAGCTCTGACAAATGCTTGCATTCAATGCAGTCCGTATTATGGAAGTCTCTTTGGAAACATGAAGGTAAAATTAAATGTTTATAATTTATAATCCCTGACCTCAATTGAGATCCGAGGAATGTTTTCATGTTGATCTATTGGATGAACTGGTAGAAGGGACTTTACTAGCAGTTCTGAGGTGAAGATTTCACCACAGATTCTAAAGATGCTTGGGGAAATTCCGAGGAAGAAATAGTTTGTACCTCAAAGTCTGAGGAAGTAAATGTTGTGCAAGGAACTCATAATCAATCAGCCAGTTTCTCTTCTTGGAAACCTGCTACTCTTCCCCTTCCACAATCAGCTAAGGTACCTTTGTTACCTTCTTTTCTCAGCCCACCTGATTTAGAACTGAAGCAGTTGCCAGAAAATTTGAAATATGTGTTTTTAGGAGATCATAAATCATTGCTTGCGATTATTTCTTCCTCCCTCACAAAGGAGTAGGAGGAAGAGTTGTTGATTGTCTTGAAAGAACATAAAAGGGCAATTGGTTGGACTATTGCTGATTTGGGAGGAATCAGTCCAGTTGTTTGCTTGCATAAAATCCATTTGGAAGAAGATGCAAAGCCTTCTAGGGAAATGCAAAGGAGGCTGAACCCTCATATGCAAGAAGTGGTCATGAAAGAGGTTGTTAAGTTGTTGGATGCAGGGGTCATTTACCCCACTTTAGATTCAGCTTGGGTGGTACCTACACAGGTGGTACCTAAGAAATCTGGGATCACTGTTGTAACATCAGATTCTAGTGAGCTTATGTCAACCAGACAAACAACTGGGTGGAGGGTCTGTATTGATTACAGAAAATTAAATTCAATGACCAGAAAAGACCACTTCCCTCTCCCATTCATTGATTAGATTTTAGATAAGCTAACAGGAAAAGCTTATTACTATTTTCTTGATGGTTACTCTGGTTACAACCAGATTCCTGTGTACCCACAAGATCAGGAAAAGACCACATTCACTTGCCCTTTTGGCACTTTTGCCTATAGGAGAATGCCTTTTGGTCTTTGTAATGCTCCTGCTACCTTTCAAAGATGCATGTACTCCATTTTCTCTGATATGATTGACCAATTTATGGAGATTTTTATGGATGATTTTTCAATCTACGGAGACAATTTTTCCCAGTGTTTACATCATCTCAAATTGGTGTTACAGAGATGTGAAGAAACCAATCTAGTTTTGAGCTGGGGGAAGAGCCATTTCATGGTCACTCAAGGCATTGTCCTTGGCCATGTTGTTTCCACAAGGGCATTGAGGTGGACAGAGCAAAAATTGATTTCATTGCACATTTACTACCTCCCAAAACTGTTAAACAAATCAGAAGTTTTCTGGGACATGCTGGATTTTACAGAAGATTCATTAAGGACTTCAGTAAAATAACCAAGCCCCTTTGTCATTTATTATGCCAAGATGTCCCTTTTGTTTTCAATAATGAATGCATGAAGGCATTTGAATTTTTAAAAAACTGTTTGATTTTAGCTCCAATATTGCAGTCTCCAGATTATTCACTACCTTTTGAACTGATGTGTGATGCATCAGATTATGCTTTGGGAGCTGTCCTTGGACAGAGAAAGGATAAGCTTCCTCATGTCATAGCTTATGCCAGTAGATCAATGATTGATGCACAACTCAATTACACAACAACTGAGGAGCTGCTGACAATTGTTTTTGCTTTAGAGAAATTTAGGTCATATGTCTTGGGTTCACAAATAGTGGTGTTCACTGACCACTCTGCCTTGAAATACCTTCTATCTAAGAAGGACACCAAACCAAGATTAATCAGGTGGATTCTCCTATTACAGGAATTTGATTTACAGATCAAAGATAAAAAGGGTGTGGAGAATGTGGTGGCTGATCACCTGTCTAGAATTTTAACTGATGAGATTGATAGGCTGCCTATCAATGAATCTTTCCCTGATGAGCAACTTTTTGCTATTAGTGTACGCACTCCTTGGTTTGCAAACATAATTAACTTTTTGGCTACTGGAAGAAGTCCTCAACATTAGAATAAAATGGATAAAGATCTTTTCTTCTCAAAGGTTAAACATTTCATCTGGGAAGATCCTTATCTGTTTAAGAGTTGTGCAGACCAAATAATAAGAGTTGAGCATATTTAAACCCCTTCGAAGTAAGGGTTTCATATTCGAAAGCTTTTTGAGAACATCCTGTTCCACAGAAACCCTATTTCTTTCTTTCCTTGCGTGATTTTAGAATTCAGCCACACCTTTCTTCACTTTGTTCGATCATTTGAGCTTTTAGAGAAGGATTTTAGCTTCTGGTATGGGGGATTTCAGCAAGCAAGCAACACGTTCAATCAAAAACCCTCGATCTCGGTATTTTTCTGCGCATTCCCTCTGTTTATCATTTGAAAATTTTGATTTTGTGTAAGCAATTGTTGTGGGCATTTTCATACACAAATTTAGAATGGGAAAAGTTGAAAAATCATTGGCTGCCATGTTCCCAAAATCTTCTGCTAAGAAAATTAGCAAACCTACCCCAAAAGGAAAAACCAAAACTTCAGCCAAAAGAAAACTATCAATGGATAAAGCGGATAGGATTGAGAAAGGGAAGAAAGTGAGACATGAGGAACCCATCCCTACAGCTGCTAGTCCTGAGCCTCAGCTTCCTCCTCTGCCTATGCATTTGGTACTGCCAAATCCATTCATTGAAGCTCAGAAGCTGATTCCTGAGCTTATTATGGACGAAACCTTTTTCGTCAACAAATCAGACAGTCTGCTATCTTTAAGATACATGAGAGATGCCTCACTAAGCAATATCCTTACCCCTCTACCAGAGAAAATTTATCCGTGAATGGTGATGTTATGGTACCAAAACCTGGTAAAAGTCACTGAAAAAGATGTTGATGTCCCTACCCTGGTTATCTTTATTGATGATTGCGATCTAACTGTCACATATGAAGACATTGGGAATGCTTTGGGGATACCTTTCCAATTTGATCCTTCTGGTCCATTGGCTGCACCAGAAGCAGCCTCCTTTAGAGAAATGGCTGCACATTTAACCCAAGGGATCGTTGGCACTGGACAGTCCATAATGAGGAGAGACCTAGCACCTCAATTTTTATTAATGGATTCAATTTTGAGGGGAAGTTTTTATGTCACCGGGCACAGCCAAGAAAGGAGAACACCAATTTTAGAGGCTCTCTTTCATTTTTCTAAGGGGCAGTTTTTCAATGCCCCTATGTTAATTTTTGAAGCCATGGCTGATATTAGTGCCAAGTTGAAAAAGGAGCAGAAATTAGCTGGACTCCCATTTGGTAGACTGATCACAGCCCTCCAAAGAGCTAAGTTTGACATTGATGACCAGGAGCCATTTGAAGTCATAGCTCCTCACAGTTTTGGGAAAAAGGCTTGGACTACAAGCCAAGCAATGATGAAAAGACTGAGAGAGGAAGGTGAACTGCCAGAATTACTGAACACTGCATCTGCGGTTGTTAATGAACTCACACAGAAGACTCTTAGAGCCGGCTTTGCCAGACCCTGAGGTGACCAGCTCTTTAGCTGCACCCATTCTTGAAGAAGCTATCCTTCCCATGGTGACCAGCTCTTCAGCTACACCAATTCTTGAGGAAGTTGGCCTTTTACCCTCCCCACATAGTCTAGCTCCTGCCACTTCACCTATCCCAACTGTCCCATCTCCCATACTCACCATTATCCCAATTGCAGATTCCCCCTCTACACCAACCACTCCAACCATACTCACACAACCAATTTTGCCCTCCCATGCCCAAGATTTGGCAACCAATTTTATTGCCCAATCTCCTTGCACTCCTCTGCTCCAAAGCCTCTCAAGTTCACCTGATCATTCAGCCCACACACCTGAAGTATCCCATACCCCTGAACCTGAGCCTTTCACTACAGAGACTTATTCCTCATTAATGGGGTCTATTTTTGAAAACGTTGGGCTTGAACCTATCCCTATACCTGGCCCCCCTCATTTCACTCACTTGCCGACTTTTCCCTTTATAGCCATTTCACCCATTGCACCTGCACCATCCACTTCAATTTTACCAGTCGCTGCTATGCATACCTCCCCCACACCTGAATCTATTAGCCAAATACTTACCTTCCTCCAATCCATCCAAGCCCAACTACAGCTCAACACAGAAAACCAGTCTGTGACCAATGACCTTCTCCAAACCTTAGCCTCCACAATCCACACAACTACCATTACCACTGTACCTGCTGTTGATGACCATGCTACTCAAACTGAACATGAGGTAGTATTGGTTGATTTGCCCACCCTCACCACTACTGCCCATCCTACCCAAACTGAACCTGAAGTACCTCTGGTTGAGTCCCCGTCACCACTCCTCACTTTCTCTGATGAAGCCACTCAGACCGACCCTGAAGTCATCCTTCTAGACACTTCTTCTCCCACTCCCACAGCTGGGATACCTTTGGTCCCCTACCATTCCATTCCCCTTCCCCGATTTGCCACCCTCAGAAGGGCCATGGAAGAAAATCCATATATCTGTAGCGATGTCCTCAAGGGGTTAGCTGATTTGCAAGCTTACATTAGAACCCCTTATGAAAACCAGATTCGGAAATTGGAGTTATTCATGAAATTTGAGAGAGAGAAAATGAAGGACCTGCTGGGTCAAACTTTTGGATGGTTCGGAGTAAGCGGCACAAAGGTGACCATGTTGCCATGACTTGACCAGAAAAGCGAGGACTACTAGACTTGGAAAGTACATTGGACTCACCAAAAGATCAAATCGAGAGGAATACACGAGCGCAAAACTCAATCCGGAGAAGGCTAAATCAAGTTAGACTCAATCACGATTCTAGTTCGACTCATGATGACCCCGATTTTGATCCCATTGAACCAACTTATGATCTGATTTTGACCCTATTAAATCACTTTGTACTTATCGTGTTATGAGTTTGTAATATAAAATTCTGGTTTTTCTTGTGAAATTCTTGTGCATTTCATTTCTTTCTTCTTGTCATTATTTTTTTTCTTGATTGTTTCTTTTCTTTGCTTTGGACGGTCACGGACTGCTCCCCTTAGGTTTGGGGTGTGGCGAAATGTCAATAATCAATAATTGAGTTAACATCAATACGACTTATGATCGATGAAATTTTGAAAATGAAGTAATTTCACACCATTGTTTTGAAAATGAAGAAGTTAAAACATTTTGAAATTAATTTCTACTTTAATTCTAATACTTTCATGAAGTGAAAAATTTCAAAAGAAAATTGATGTTTTAGTAAACCTAAAAAGAGGAAAGGATGATATACCTCAGAATTTGATAGAAAACCACACACCGGAGGTTTGGGCTGAAATGTATTCTTTGGAGGTATGAATTGGCAATTTTTCGCTCTAGGGGTGATTGAACACGCTTACTTTCACTAGAAGTTACACATATCCAAATTGAAATAATTTGACAGCAATCGTGATATTAAAGACATGATGTAAGGCCTCCTTTTGGATAGTTTGAACCTTACAAAGCCCCACCTTTTGAAACTGCCCTTGATACACACCATTTGAGCTTTACAAATCTAAGATTTCTTTGAAACCTCATCAACTAACCTCATCAACTTCATTTAGCCTAATCCTCACTCTGAGAAGTCAGAAGATAAAGGGAAGGAAGCTGAAGAAAGGAGAATTGAGTAACAGTTTGACAACAAAAGAAGAATAATAATTGAAGGCAATGATGTATCAGCAGAAGAAATGTGGCATTCCAGTCAATGCTACTTTGAAAAAAAATAAAAAATAAAAAAAATAAAAAAAAAAGAAGAAAAAGAGAGAAGGCATTTCATTGGAAGTTTGAAAAAGAAAGAGAAAAAGATGGCCACTTTGGCTCTGGAAATTCAAAGAAGAAGATGAAAATATGCTGAATTAAAGAAGGTGTGTTTATCACCTCCTTACCTTGACTGACTTCTCAATTTTGAACACCATTCCACCCCTTTATTCTTGATAAATTTCACCCATAAGCCACATTACAACCCAAGTTAAGTCCTTACTGATCAATGATGGATTGAGGTGTCACATGGAGATAAGAATTTGTGTAATCTATGGTGAAAAGAGCAGTGAATTCAGAAGTAAAAAGCAATGTCTATGCTCGTGCTTATAGTCCTATTTGAGGGCTGTAACTGCTCTTGAGCCATGTGAAATAGTACAACCCTCTTACTTGCATGTTGAGTGAAAATCCTGGAGAGAGTTGGGTTTGAAATCAACTCATTGGGGTAACATCAAAGCTGGATTCTTAAATAGAAGGCAAGCTGTTCATTAATTTTTCTTGTAAATAACTTTTTGACACAAATTGACTGAATGGTAAAAGTAATTACAGCAGAATTTTAGTTTTGAACTGATGTTTTTCTTGAAAATCTTCTTACAACATGACTGATGCAGGTGTGAATAATCAGATTAGATGAAAGTTTGTTGTAACAGAACTGCAGTGATCTTAACTGATTTATTGAAGAAGTTTGTGGGTATCTTCACTGAAAACCCTCAGGAGACTTCACTCCTCCACTAGGGATCACCTAGGGGTTTAAAAGGCCTGTTGCATATGCTAAATGCAATTGTGCTCCCTACAAAAGTGGCATTTTACTTTGTTTTTTATTTTTGTCTTTGCTCAGGGACTAGCAAAGCTTAGGTTTGGGGGTGTATTGAGAACTGGAAAATACGATTTTTCACCCCTTAACCAGGGTCTTGATAGACCTTTGAGAGAACTAAATAAATATTTTAAGTGCTTGTGTTACAGCTAACAATAAAGACAGGCTTAACCATGAAAGCTGCTTAAAAGTGCCAAAAAGATGATAATCCATGTCTATCCAAAGGAAGAAAGAAAAGGGACAGCCTCACTAGCTGTTAAAAGGTCTGAACTGAAGTGGCAAAGACCTGGTCTCAACCCAGAAAAGAAGTGTAGAGCAATTCGAACAGAAAAATGTACTATAGAGTGCTTTTCGAAAAGAACCTGAACTGTCCGAAAAGAACCTGAACTCTGCGAAAAGAACTAAAAACTCCAGGCTTAGTTTTCGAAGAGCACCTGAACTCTTCGAAGAGATGATTGACCTTTTCGAAAAGAAGAGAACTCCTTTTGAACAGAACCTGAACGTTACGAAAAGAGCTTCAGGAGTTACAGCACCTTGCAAAAAGTCCCCTAAACTATGCGAAATGATATTCTGGAGATTCCCAGCCTTTGCAAGGGTAATTCAGTAATCTTTTTCACGCGTCCCAATGCATTTAAAAACCTAAGGACATTCCAGAAGATTCTAAGCATGAAGCGAAGGCATATTCCACCCCATGTGAGCACCCAGAGATGAAATAACTTGGCGGGAACTTCTAGAAGCTCTAACAGATTTTCAAAATGCATAACAGAATTGATGCTTATGTCGCCTGATTGGCCGAACCAGTTCGAGCAATTCTGATTGGCCAGAACAAATCTAGATCCTTGTGCTCGACTACCATTGGTTGATACAGATCTGAGCACTTCTGATTGGTTGATACACATATGAGCTGGACTTAGGGAAAAATATAAATAGACAAACCATTTGCCCAATTTGGGCATCCAGATTTTGAGTTTCATTCCTATTCCCCCATTTCCAAATCAGATAGTTTGTCTGAAATCCCTGTAATAGCCTCACTTTTACTTGCAATTAAGAGCTGTGAGATACTTCTGTAATTCAAAGGAGAGTTGTATTCAAGACTACAAATCTTAGAGCTATTTAAGCTGTGCTCTGTAATTGTAATGGTGAATTTGAAAAGGTTGCTGTAAACCGTACATTCTCAATTCGACTCATGTTAAGGGTTCCCTCTGATCTCCTTATTGCATTAGACTCCTTTAGATTTACTATTTTTCATGCAATTTCCCTTGATTCATTAATCCTGTGGGAATTAGTGTTTGTAACCTAATCACTCACAGCATTTGTAGTGATGTTTCTTGTTCTGAATTAAGGGTTTAGATTAAAGACTATTGGATGGTCTGTGGCCATTAAAGTGGACAGACCATAGCCATAAGCCGAAATCTAATCTTTGAGTTAGATTTATTTCTCTTACATCTGTGCTTGTAGCCAGATGAAGATTGGATCATTTCTCATTTGATCTGCAGTCATTCTCATTGTGCTTCAAGGACCAAATCAAAGTTAGATATTATTTCTCCATTTTTATAAGTTTACCTCAAAATTCCCCCAACTCAGATCTGGATCATTTAGTTTAACTTTTACTTTTATCATTTAGTTAATGTGACAAATTCAACCTCCCATCTTATGTGCTTTATAGATAGGATAAGAGGCCAGATCTGGTAGCACAGATCTGGAGGTTTACCTTACATTTTAAACACACTCTCTGTGGATGATCTTCTCCTCATTTACATTTAAAACTTGCTACAATTGACCCTGATCTTGCAGGATAATTCACTTCTCTCTGTGCTGATATTTCTTTACCCCTTTTTATATTCCAGAATCAGTATAACTTACCAATTGTAAATTTGTTTTCAAAACACAAATAAATCATGCCCACTTAGAGGAACAAAAGTAGCCAAAAAGTTGACTATATTTGCAAACCAAGGGGTATGCACACTGGTAGCAAAAAGTTGCTCATAAGGAAAAGAGTCATTGATAGGCAACCTATCAATCTCAACAGTCAGAATTCTAGACAGGTGATCAGCCACCACATTTTCCACACCCTTTTTGTCTTTAATCTATAAATCAAAATCCTGTAATAGGAGGATCCACCAGATTAATCTTGGTTTGGTATCCTTCTTAGACAAAAGGTATTTCAGGGCTGAGTGGTCAGTGAACACCACAATTTCTGAACCCAAAACATATGACCTGAATTTCTCCAAGGCATAAACAACTGCCAGCAACTCTTTCTCAGTTGTTGTGTAATTGAGCTGTGCATCAATCATTGATCTACTGGCATAACCTATGACATGAGACAACTTATCCTTTCTCTGCCCAAGAACAACTCCCAAAGCATAGTCTGATGCATCACACATCAGTTCAAAGGGCAGGGAGTAGTCTGGAGACTGAAGTATTAGAGCATAAATCAAATAGTTTTTTAAGAATTCAAATGCCCTAAGGCATTCATCATTGAAAACAAAGGGGACATCTTGGCACAATAAATGGCAAAGAGGCTTGGATATTTTACTGAAGTCCTTAATGAACCTCCTGTAAAATCCAGCATGCCCCAAGAAACTTCTAATTTGCTTAACAGTTTTGGGAGGAGGCAAATGTGAAATTAAATCTATTTTTGCTCTGTCCACTCAATGCCCTTATGGGAGACAACATGGCCAAGGACAATGCCTTGGGTGACCATGAAATGGCTCCTCCAAGCTCAAAACTAAATTGGTTTCTTCACATCTCTGTAACACCAGGCTGAGATGATGTAAGCATTGGGCGAAACTGTCTCCATATACTGAAAAGTCATCCATAAAAATCTCTATAAATTGGTCAATCATATCAGAGAAAATGGAGTACATACATCTTTAAAAGATAGCAGGGGCATTACAACGACCAAAAGACATCCTCCTATAAGAAAAAGTGCCAAAGGGGCAAGTGAATGTGGTCTTTTTCTAATCTTGTAGATACACAGGAATCTAGTTGTAACCAGAGTAACCATTAAGAAAATAATAATAAGCTTTCCCTGCTAACTTATCTAAAATCTGATCAATGAATGGAAGAGGGAAATGGTCTTTTCTGGTCATTGTGTTGAGCTCTCGGTAATCAATACAGACGCTCCAACAAGTTGTTTGTTTGGTTGGAATGAGCTCACCAGATTCTGAGGTTACAACAGTAATCCCAGATTTCTTAGGTATGACCTGTGTAGGTGCCACCCAAGCTGAATCTGAGATGGGATAAATGACCCCAACATCCAACAACTTAACAACCTCCTTCATGACCACTTCCTGCATATGAGGATTCAGCCTCCTCTGCATTTCTCTAGAAGGCTTTGCACCTTCTTCCAAGTGAATTTTATGCACGCAAATAGCTGGATTGATTCCTCCCAAATCAGCAATAGTCCAGCCAATTGTCCTCTTATGCGGCTTCAATACAATCAATAACTCTTCCTCCTGCTCCTCAGTGAGGGAGGAGGAGATAATCACAGGCAATGTTTTATTGTCCCCTAAAAATATATATTTTAAATTTTCTGGCAACTATTTCAGCTCTACATCAGGTGGGCTGAGAAGAGAAGGTAACAAAGGTACCTTGGCTGGTTGTGGAAGGGGAAAAATAGCAGGTTTCCATGAAGAAAACCTTGCTGTTTGGACAGGAATTTCTTGCACAGCATTGACCTCTTCAGTCTATGAGGCACAGGCTGTCTTTTCCACAACATTTCTCCAAACATCTTCAAAATCTATGATTAAATCGTTACACTGCAGAAACTGGGGTAGAGTTTCCTCTACCAGTTCATCCAACAAATCAACAAGAAAACATTCCTCAGAACTGAACTGAGGTTGGATAACTGCATTGTAAACATTTAACTTCACCTTCATATTTTTGAAGGACACTTCCATAATACCAGACCTGCATTGTATATAAGCATTGGCTGTAGCTAGAAATGGTCTCCCAAAAATGACAGGAATGGAATTTATGCTTTTTGTAGGTTCCATGTCCAATACCAGAAAATCAGCAAGGTAGAAAAACTAATCTACTCCTACCAACACATCCTAAATCACCCCAACTGGCTTTCTTTCAGATCTGTCTGCTAGTTGTAACACCACATGAGTGGG
This sequence comes from Chloranthus sessilifolius, assembly GCA_021018995.1. Lineage (NCBI taxonomy): Eukaryota > Viridiplantae > Streptophyta > Magnoliopsida > Chloranthales > Chloranthaceae > Chloranthus > Chloranthus sessilifolius. The sequence goes on from CM037596.1 coordinate 51,888,298, forward strand.
TTTTAACTCTCCCAAACCTAGTTTCTCATATACAGAATATGGAAGCAGGTTAACACTAGCACCCAAATCTAATAAAGCCTTTTCAATGGTATGTTCCCCAATAATGCAAGGGATTGTGGGGATTCCAGGATCTTGGAGTTTTGGAGGTGTGGCAATGGACAAAACCTGTTTGACTTTCTCCATAGCAAAGACTTTCTTGGATAACTGGATCCTAGATTCTCTTTTGTGTGTGCAAATGTCCTTCAAGAACTTTGCATAGGTTGGGATTTGCATGATTGCATCAAGCAAAGGAAGATTTATCTTGACTTGCTTGAAAGTCTCCATCATTTCATCTATTTTTTTATTCCCTTTATCAAAAGGGGATGCAGATTTCATGGCATGGGAAAATAGTAAATGAGGAACTAGTCCTTCATTTACAGCCTTAGCATAATCACCCGAATTTTTTTAATTTTTCTGTTTTTCATTTTTTTGATTTTTCTGGGGTACATTAGCACCCCCAATGCTAACATCATGCTGCTCCTGCTGCATGTTCCTAACAGTTTTCTCATTTTTTTCTTCTTCTTTTTCTGTATCTACATTGTTATTTACAACTCTTCCACTTCTCAAAGTAGTGATAGATTTTACTTCTTCATGTGAAAAAGAGGCATCTCCAACCATGAACTATCCTTTAGGTTTGTTCAAAGGTTGGCTGGGCAACCTGCCTTCCTCTCTTCTGGTCAATGTATTTGAAATTTGACCCAATGTGTCTTCAATCTTTTTAATACTCTGACTGTGAAAGTTCACAGTCTGAGTTAAAGACCCTAAATTCTGGACTAAAGTTAGAACTTGGTCTTCAAAAGAAGGGGATCTGAAAGGAGGCTGAGCTGGGGCAGATTGATGCACAGGTTGTACCATCAACTGTGGAATGGGCTGCTGAAAATTAGGCTTGGTATAGAAATTTTGCTGGTAAGGCTGAACAGTTTTGAAAGGTACTTGGTGCTTTGGTTGTTGCTGTTATTGTTGTTGATAATTGCCCTGGCTCCACCTTAAATTAGGGTGCCCTCTCCATGCATATTCATTAGATTGTAACTGTCCAAACGATTGGGCAACATGAGCTTGCTCCATCACTAGATCTGAGAACTGTGGTGCAACTGGACATTGATCATGGGAATGAGTAGGGGACTGCATATCAGACATGCCTCGTCTACTCTAGCAACCATTGGACTTTGAAGTGAGTCCATCAATCTATCAAACTTGGTGGTTAAATTGTCCACCTTCCTTTCCAATTCATTCACCTCATAAATCTTTCCCTTGGTAGTCTGCTCTTTATTCAACCGAGTAGGATTCTCAATGTCTCTTGACAGAGATTCTTGTTGGGTTGAATTTTCACCAATAACTTCAAATAGGCCCCTGACCTCCTCAACTGTTCTTTGTAAATATGTGCCTCCACAGGATGCATCTACCATGTTCATATCCTTTTGATCAATTCCCTGATAGAAGCTTTGAACAAGCTGCCATTGGGGAACTTGATGATGAGGGCATTGCCTTAAAAGCTCCTTAAACCTTTCCCATGCTTCATGGAAAGTTTCAGTCGAGTGTTGAGAAAAAGTGACAATGCTTTCTCTCAACTGGCTGGTCTTAGACATAGGGAAGTATTTGGCTAAAAATTGACACTGTAAATCATTCCATGAAGTAATACTATTTGGTGGCAACATGGACAGCCTTGCTCTAGCTTTGTCTTTTAATGAAAAAGGAAAGAGCCTAAGCTTGGTTGCCTCTAGACCCAGTCCAGCTATGTTGAATGTGGTACAAAGAGACAAGAATTCATCTACATGCTTGTATGGATCCTCGTTACTTAAACCATGGAAGGAAGGAAGCATCTGGATAGTTGATGATTTGATTTCATAATTTCCTTCAACAGTAGAAAATTGAACGCAAAATGGGGAATTATATGCACCAGGTGCAAAGTAATCCCTCAAGAGCCTAGGTTGCTCACCCACAGTAGCAGTCTCAGCAAAATTCTGTGATGTTTGTCTGGTTCTTAGTAGCCTTTCAACTTCTAAATTTAGAGGGACAATCTCAGGATTGAGAGTCCTTCTACCAGACATACAACACAGATACAGAGAGAAAAACTATGCAAAGAAAACCTTCAATACTCCTTACTGAGTAGATTCCAAGCTCAATTGTATAACTGCACAGATTCAAGCAATAGAAACAGTTAGTATTGATCTAAAAATAAAAAATAAAAACTTAGGTCTACCAATTTTAAAATCTATTCCCCAGCAGCGGCGCCAAAAAATTTTATTGTCTTCCTAAGTGTGCATGATTTATTTGTATTTTGGAAATAGATTTTTCAAAGTATGGATTATACTGAAGTTAGAAAACTAAAAAAAAGAAAGAAATATCAGCACAGAGGGAAATCAATTAGCCTGCAAGGTCAGGGCCAATTGTAGCAAGTTTTAAATGTAAGTGAGTAAAAGATCGTCCACAGAGAATTGATTTAAAATGGATGGTAAACCTCCAGATCTGAGCTACCAGATCTGGCCTCTAATCCTTTCCGTAAAGCAAGTAAAATGGGAGGTTGAATTTGTCACATTAACTAAATTATCTAAAAGTACAATTTAAACTAAGTGATCTAGATCCGAGTTGGGGGAATTGGATGCAAAATTAATAAGAATGGAGAAATAACAACTAAATTAGGCTTAGTAATTGATTACAGAATGAGAAATAGTGTAACACAGTTGAGAAAGTATCAAATCTTCATCTGGCTACCAGCTCAGATGTAAGAGAAAATAATCCAATTCAAGGATTAGAATTGAGTTGAACTTATGGCTATGATCTATCCACTGTCATGGACACACATCATCTAATAGTTTCCTTCTTCAATCCCAAGTCTTGATTCAGAACATAAGTACCACTACAAATGCTGTAAGAACCAAGTTACAAACACAGATTCTCACAGGGATAGTGAATTAAGGGCAATTGCTTAAAAATAACAAATCGAAAGGAATCTAATGAGTGAGGAGATCACAATGAACCCTCAACATGAATCCGATTGAGAACGTACTGATGAAAGCAACCTTTTCAAATCCACCATTACAATTACTGAACACAGCTTACAACAGCTCTCGGATTTGTAGTCTTGAAGACAATTCTCACTTGAATTACACAAATATCTCACATTTCTCAGTTACAGACAAAAGCTAGGCTATTACAGAGGTTTCAGACAAGCCCTCTTGATCTGAATTGGAAAATGAAGCGGCAGGAATGAAACTCAAATTTTGGATACCCAAATTGGGCAATTAGTTCGTCTATTTATAGTTTTCCCTAAGTCCAACTCAGATGTGCATCAACCAATCAGATTTGGTTAGATCTATATCAACTAATAGGAGTCGAGCACAAGGATCCAGATCTGTTCTTACCAATCAAAACTGCTTAATCTGGTTCAGCCAATCAGGAGACAGAGGCATCAATTCTGTTATGTAATTCAAAAATCTGTTTGAGCTTCTAGAAGTTCCCGCCAAGTAATTTCATCTTTGGGTGTTCACATGGAGTGGAATATGCCTCTGGTTCGTGCTCAAAATCTTCCAGAATGCCCTTGGGTTTTTAAATGCATTAGGGCGCATGCAGAGATTACTTAAATGCCCTTGTAGATGTTGGGAATCTTCAGAATACGATTTCGCCCAATTTGGGGACCTTTTCGAAAGGTACTGTAACTTTTGGAGCTCTATTCGCACATATTAGGGACCTTTTTGAAAGGAAATATGACTTCTGGAGCTCTATTCGCACAGATTTGGTGTTGTTTGGAAAGAGTTTTATTCCTTTCGAAAGGATCATCAGCAAATTTGGTTCCTTTCGAATAGATCAGGTGCTCTTCGAAAACCAAGCCTGGAGCTTTAGTTCTTTTCGCAGTGTTCAGGTTCTTTTCGAATAGATCAGGAATCCTTTCGAATAGCATTCTGTAGTGCATTCTTCTTTCCAAATGGCTAGTGAGGTTGCCCCTTCTCCTTCTTCCTCCAGATCAAGATGGGTCATCATCTTTTTGGTACTTTTAAGCTACTTTCAGAGTTAAGCCTGCCTTTGTTGTTAGCTGTAAAACAAACACCTAAAACACTTATTTAGTTCTCTCAAGGGTCTATCAAGGCCCAGATTAAGGGGTAGAAAATGGTATTTTCCAGTTCTCAACAGGGCCCACCAAAATCCATTGAGTTTTAATTAATGAACTAGTCAAGGTTTGCAGCCATTGGATTAAACACCTTCAAGACCCCAGCAGATTAGCAAATTGGGTTCCATTTGGGACTATTTTGGTAATAAACAGTAGCAAAAGTTACATTGGGCTTCAGTCGGAAATAACAATTGTTGGCAAGGGCATTTTTGGGAACTCCCAGGCATAAGAGAAGGTTGCACATGGGCAATAACTGATTTTCAAATCTTTGGCTGGAAGCAAACTATTTTAGCTAAGCATAACAAAATTGGATCCCTCTCTTCTCTCTGATTGGTTGGAAAGCTGAAGTAGGGATTAAGCATAAACTGAAATCAAATTCTCTCCTCTGATTGACTGAAATCCAAAGCACTTGGATCACTGCATTTGTATAATTAAGACTCCTTGCTTCTGTAATTTCTCAGCAAGGAAACCATAGACTAACTTTTGTTTTTCTTAGCTCATTTAAGTTTAGTTTAGTTTTTTATTTTCCCTTTTTCTCCTCCCCATTCTCTCTCTAATCCAGCCTATTGGATTAGATCTAGATAAGCAGTCCAGATCTGGTTTGTAATTATATTTTGAGAGTTCCAAAGGCTTTGTAAATGGATTTGATGTTGCACAGATTGCAGATTTGAGCACAATAGGATTGTAAGTTGAATTATTACAGTGTAATTATGGCTTTTAAAGTTCATTCTGATCTAAAGATTACTTTTTCGTATTTGATTTCCCTGGATTAGATATCCCTGTGGTTGCTTGAGTTGTAGCCTGGCACCCACAATATATGCAATAGCTTACCTATTCCAATCAAGATCCTTGAATTAGAACAATCTCTGGGATGATCTGTGACCATTCAAGTGGACAGATCATAGTCTTAGGATTGCTCCACTTCTTTGGTTAAGATTAGATTCTTATATCTTACGTCTGAGCTTATAGCCAGATGAAGGACTGTAGCAAATCTTTCCTATGCATTGCCTTTGATACAATTGATTTTCAGTAAAGACCAAAGTCTCTAGCTGCTTATTTCTCACTATTTTCTATTTTATTTGACCACCCATCTTCTTCCATCTTTTAAACTTAGTTTTATATTTCAGTTTTGTAAATTAGATCTAGTGACACCCGAAAAACTCTCTCTTTTCCCTGTTTTCTATGCTAGAATTGCTAGATCTATAACCAGATCTGAGGGTTTACTATACACCTTCTAGTTTTAGATCACTACCCCCTATGGGGCAAACTCTTACTTATTAAAACGTGCTACAAATGGACCCTGTATCTTACAGGTTTTAGGATAATTTTAGTTGCTGAATCCATCCTCTGTTTTACTTTAATTTTAATTTATTTTCAACACTAATAAATAAATCGGCCCTGAAATATCCGCAACATGTTTTTGGCACCGCTGCCGGGGAGTTTAGATCTAGTTAGTGGATATGAGTTTTTCACTTGTGTAGATCTAATTTTTCTTTAGTTTTTGTGCATTCAAAGTGTTTGAATGAATGTTTGCTGCAATTTTTGTATAGAAAACCTGTTTTAAACTGCAGTAATTTTGAATTTTATGAGTTTTTATGTTTTTGCCTTTTAGCTATTTGAATAAATGTTGTTGTAGCCTTTTACATTTTTGTAGAAATGTGGCAGTAGCTTGAGTTTTTCTTTTTGTTTTACTTATTACATTCACTTTGTTCGAATAAGGTGCTGCTGCAATTTTTTATTTTTTGTAGATATGGAGCGGCAGCCAAAAGAGGAGCTAATTGATTGCAGCTAGAGCTGATCTGCTTGAGTTTGCATCTCCTTCTCCTTTGCATTAATTTTCAATTTTTAAATTCTTTAAAACCAGCAGTTTTACTGTGTTTAGTGTTTTTCTTTATTTTTTTTCCTGCTGTAATTTAGGCATGCTGATTTTTTGTTTTCAAATAATAAAAACACATAAAAAATTCAAAGACAATGAAAACACAAATAAATTATTTTTTTCCTCATTCTTTAGTAGTAGTCAATAAGGGTTCTTGTTGTGCCATGGCTGATAAAAAACAAATAAAAAATATAAAAACGTAAATAGAAAAAAAAATAATTTTTCTAGATGGGTTGTTTTCCTTTGCTTCCATTCATAAACCCCCATCTAGAACTGCTGAGATCATGTTTTTAAATTTCGAGGATTCATGAAGGTTAATGAACAGTGGATCATATTTTTTCTTTGTAAATTCAATGGAGCCTCTGATTTTATTTACTTTAAAGACCTTTCAGCATTAATGGGTCTTAGTTGTGTATGAATCCTACTTTTTACCTGTGTGCATTCATGCTCCATTATTTCAAATTTTTTTATTGATTCATACACATCATCAACACAAGGCTCAGTCTTATGAATTCCTACTGATCATTTTACAAATTCACATAGATTCATAAGTAGTAAACTGGTTCATCTTTTTGGATTACGAATTTCCCTTAGCATAGGTGACTCAAGATTTTTGTCTTAGGATTTTCTTTTTAGGAATTTTAATTTAAATTCTATTTTTAGATTGCGGATTTTTTTTTCTTAGGTTAAATGTGTCCTAGTTTTAGTGTTTTTCTTAAATTTTTGTAGTTTTGTATTCAGTTGTTACCTTTGTTTTGTTGTTCTTCTATTTTTAGCAGTCATTTTCCTGCTTTTATATATCATTTTTTCTATATTTTCTATTCATTTGTTCAGTTTTACATTTTTCTTCTTTATTGCATATAGTTTTTCTTTTCTTGCTTATTTTTCTTTCTCATTTTTACCCTGCTGCCCATAGTTACTCACTGTGTAAACATTGAGGACAATGTTCATCATAGGTTTGGGGGTATGGCAAGGTTTGCCAATTTTTTAAAATAAAGTGATTTCCCACCTGATTTTTTTGAAAAAAGGAGAAATTAAAATCTCTTTAAAATTGAAATGTGCTGTAGTTCTAACATTTTCCGTGAAACAAATGTCAAGAATTTCCCAAAATTGGTGTTTAGAGAACTTGAGAAGAGAGAAAATTGTGAGAATATATCCCAGAAATTTGATGAAAGGCCATACCCAGTGAGATTTGGGCCTGAAAATTTTTCTTTGAGGAGTGTTTTGGTGATTTTTCTACTCTAAGGACTAATTGAATCTATGCTTGCTCACTAGAAGTTAGGCAAATCTGAGTTGAAACTGCTTGACAGCACTCATGACATTGAGGACATGAAGTAGGCTATCCCTTGGATAGTTTGAGCCTAAAATTTCCCCCCTTTGAACTGCCCTTGATACACACCATTTGAACCTTAAAAATTCCAATTTTTCTTTGATAAAACCAAAGAATTTTAACCCAAAACCCCTTGACCTGTTTCAGTTCACCCTCAATCTAAGAATTCAGGAAATAAAAGGAGAAGTGAGGTTAGAGGAACAAGGTTTGATATTTGGTTGAACGAGAAGAAAACACATTTGATGGCAATTGCGGCATTCCAGCCCATAAAAAGAAAAATGGAGAAAATTACAAAAATCATACAAAAGAAAAAAGAAAAGAAAAATAGAAAAGTAAACCAAAAGAATGAGAAATAGAAGTCATTTAATTGAAAGATTGAAAAGAGGATTAGAAACCGGTCACTTCAAATCTGAAAATTCAAGAAAAAGATGGAATTATGCTGAAATAAAGACGGTGAAGTCATGAATCACCTCCTTACCTTACTGATTTCTTAATTTTGAATCCTTTCATTCCCCTTTATTCTTTGTAAACCTCACCCATAAGCCACATTACAACCCAATAAAAAGTCCTTGCTGATATGAAATGGATTGAGCTGTTATGTGGAGATAAGGATTTGTATAATCTATGATGAAAAGAGTTAGAAAAATTCATAAATTATAGCAATGCATATGCTCATGCTTGCAATCCTATTTGAGGTCTGTAACTGCTCTTGAGCTGTATGAAATGATACACCCTTCTATTATATTTTGAGTTATAGCCTTGGTAAGCTTTGGGTCTGAAATTAAGTTTGTTGGGGACATTATCAAAACAGAATTATGGTAAACTCTGCATTAATTTTCATGCATTAATGCCTTGACATGAGTTGATTGATGGTGAAGGAATTACAGCAGAATTTTAGGATTAAAACTGCTGATTTACTACTGAGATTCCTCTAAAATTAAATGAACAAGGTATGGAATGAATTTTATTTTACTTGAACTCTGTTTCAGCATGTTGCACTGGTATTAACTAATTTTATTGGAGAAGTTTGTGGGTATTCACTGAAAAGCCTCAGGAGACTCCACTCCTCCACTAGGGATCGCCTGGGGGTTTAAAAGGCTTGGTGCATAGGCTAAATGCACCCGTGCTCCCTATGAAAGTGGCATTTATTCTCGTAGGTTAATTGTTTTAAAATTCACTTTGCTTGAGGACTAGCAAAGGTTAGGTCTCAGGGTATGTTAGTCACTGGTTTTTACCACTTTTTTCCCCTTTAACCTAGCTTTTGTTAGGGCCTATAATGATTAATAATTGCATCTTAGTGTTGTTTTGCAGTTTAGGAATAAAAATATAGTAAGTGCGGTTTTTCAGTTAAAAGTGTCCAATAAGAGAAGATGAGAACCATTTTATATACCCAAGAGAAGTAGGCCCATGGCTGGGAAAACAGCCGTTGCTGTTGGAAGAAATGACAGAGCAAAAAGCCCAAGCCTCAGCAATATATGAAGCTCTATGCACACTAAACTACAGCGTAAAGAGATGGAGCACAACAATGTATTTCAGCAGTGATGATTTTAAGCAGCTGGGTGCACATTAGTTGCACACTACAAGAGATAATAGCTACACATTAAAACAGCTAGGGTTCAACAGAGCAATACACAGCTGAGTGAACACCCATCGAATGGTGCAATGCTGAGGAAGAGCACCTATCAAGCAGGCCATGCAATTACAGCTGCACATTCAGAAACTCTCATCTATATCCATCTTCTTGAGCAGATGAAGCTGGTATTTAATCCTCTTGAATGGAATACAGCAGTTGCACCTTGCGAATTGGTGCTGAAAAAGGAGCACACATTGAACCTGTTGAGTCGTGGCTCGCAAAGAACTTCATCCTGTCGAAGATGAATCGGGTGCTGAACTAACCTATCGAATAATGGAGCCTCAATGCATTCAGCTTCCCAACGAATGGAGCTGCACACCATCCAACCTGTTAAATTGTTTAGAAGCTGGGATCAATACCTATTGAATGGAAGTGCACACTCCAGCTATCTTGGCTTCAACAACAGCAACAACCTCTCGAAGAGTGAAACTCCCAAAACTCCAACTTATCGAAGGGAAAGAGTTGCTCTTCAGAAACCAGTCGACTTGTGTAGACCCCCCAGCCAACTGCTCGAGCACTTGCACTCCAACCCATCAAACCTATCGAGAAGTCCAGCTCCCAAGTCATCCTATCAAATGGATTAAAGACATGCAGCCTACCTGTTGAGCATTTTAGAATTTAAGGAGCAGCATCTTGTTGAGATCAACAAACCTGCATTTCAGATCTCGTCAACCAGAAAAGCCTTCAACCCATCAAACCTATTGACACCTTCCTCAGCTCCATACAACCAACCTCCCGACTTGAAGTGGCATTCAAACCTGTTGACCATTTAAAGCACCAACCTGTCGACATGCAAGAAGCTTCAGCCCTCCATTTTTCATCTGGTCGAGCAGATGAAGAACCCTCCTGCTATCCTATCGAGATTACTTTCAGAACCTCTCCAGATTCCAGCCTATCCACCCTACAACCTGTCGAATAGCAGCTGCACTCCTCGAATCCAGCTTCAATACCTCTCGACCTCAAACCCCCATTTAGCCATCCTGTCGACTGGTCACTTCACATCCGCTTGAAATATAATTAAGTAGCCATCCCATTCCATATATCCTCTTGAGTACAACATCAAACCTCTTGAGATCAACCTACCATCCTCACGAAGTGTACCTGAAGCTGCAGTCATATAAAATTGCAATCCAATCTTTCAAGCCAATACTTCTTTGTTGCAATTTACACTCTTTCAAAGCTAATCCAGCCCGAGCCCACCAAACTCCATTGAGTTTCAACTAATAAACTAGTCGAGGTTTGTAGCCATTTGATTAAACACCTTCAAGAGCCTAGTAGATTAGCAAATTAGGTTCAATTTGGGGCTGTTTTGGTAATAAACGAGTACCAGAAGTTACATTGGGCTGCAGTTGGAAATAACAATGGTTGGCAAGGGCATTTTCGGGAACTCCAAGGCATAAGAGAAGGCTGCACATGGGCAATAACTGATTTTCAAATCTTTGGAAGCAAGCAAACTATTTCAGCTGAGCATAACAGAATTGGATCCCTCTCTTCTCTTTGATTGGTTGGAAAGCTAAAGTTGGGATTAAGCATAAACTGAAATCAGATTCTCTTCTCTCCTCTGATTGGCTGAAATCCAGAGTACTTTGATCACTGCATTTGTATAAATAGGACTCATTGCTACTATAATTTCTCAGCAAGGAAACCATAGAATAACTTTGGTTCTCCTTAGCCCATTTAGGTTTAGTTTAGTTTTTTATTTTTCCTTTTTCTCTTCCCCATTCTCTCTTTAATCCAACCTGTTGGATTAGATCCAGATAAGCAGTTCAGATTTGATTTGTAATTATATTTTAAGCGTTTTAAAGGATTTGTAAATGGATTGGATGTTGACAGATTGCAGAATTGAGCATAATAGGATTGTAAGCTGTATTGTTATTGTATAATTGTGGTTTTTAAAGTTGATTTTGATATAAGGATCACTTTTTCATATTTGATTTTCCTGGATTAGATATTCCTGTGGATGCTTGAGCTTGTAGCCTGACACCCACAACATCTGCAATAGCTTACCTATTCCAATCAAGATCCTTGATATAAAGATCACTTTTTCATATTTGATTTTCCTGGATTAGATATTCCTGTGGATGCTTGAGCTTGTAGCCTGACACCCACAACATCTGCAATAGCTTACCTATTCCAATCAAGATCCTTGAATTAGACCAATCTCTAGGATGATCTGTGACCATTCGAGTGGGCAGATTATAGCCTTAGGATTGGTCCAATTCTTTTGTTAAGATTAGATTCTTATGCCTTGCATTTGAGCTTGTAGCTAGATGAAGGATTGTAGCAACTCTTTCCTATGCATTGCCTTTGATCCAATTGATTTTCAGTAAAGACCAAAGTTCCTAGCTACTTATTTCTCACCATTTTTTATTTTATTTTACCATCCTTCTTCCTCCATCTTTTAAACTCAGTTTTATATTTCAGTTTTGAAAATTAGATCTAGTGACACCCAAAAAACTCTCTTTCTTTTCCCTATTCTCTAGGCTAGAATTACCAGATCTCGAGGTTTACTGTATACCTTCTAGGTTTTAGATCACTACTCCCTATGGGAGAAACTCTTATTAAAACTTGCTACAAATGGACCCTATATCTTACAGGTCTTAGGATAATTTTAGTTGCTGAATCCATCCTCTGTTTTACTTTAATTTTAATTTGTTTTCAACACCAATACATAAATCATCACTGAAATATCTATAACATCGAGCCATTTCCTACGTAGAATTAGATTGTAGGTAGAAGATGAGTCAGGGATATGGAATGTGACATCTTTAGTAACTGGTTCGAGACAAACTTGTAATTTAATGGTCCCCTTAATAAAGCGTTGGAAGCCATCATATGCGATGAGAGATAAAGACGATGGCCTTATGTCTTGCTCAGTATATTTGAACATCTTGAATGTGGTGATGGGATAGATGTTGAGCCCCTCTCCAGTATCAACTGGTGCATGAGGGACCGAGAATCTCCTAATCATGACCGTTAGATATATAGTGACCGAGCTTCATCGCAAAGATTCCTTCGGCATATCTGCATCTATAAAAGTAAGGATAGGTGGTTGCACCATGACTAAGGTGATCTTATGTAGCTCATCTAGGGTAGTGTCTTCATCTATCTGTGTCTCTTCCAACACTTTCATTAATAGCCGATGGTGGTCCAGTAACTTCTTGATAAGCTCGAGTATCGATATCTATTCCAGGATCTTCTAGATATATTATAGGAGATCATATTCTTGGCCTATCTCGATGGCAGACTCTTTTTCTGATTGATGCGCCTTGTTTGCTGTTGGATGAAGTGGCTAGGGTGCCAGAATTGGCGGCGGAGGAATGATGTGAGGCGGGGAAGGCAAATTAGTCTCTTGCTCCCTCGTGTTCCCTTCTAGTGGTTGTGTAGTTTCCTTTTCTCGAGGGAACGGTGGCGGTGTGTTGCTAGTTCTAAATTTAAGGACTGGGTAGGTTGGTTGCTGATTCTTCAACAACGTTGTGACTTATGTTGATGAGCTGGCTAGAACATTCGTCATGAACGGGGCAAAGATTGAAGAAAGGATGTGTACTGGGGCTAGGCCGCTCCATGGTTGGAGGTACTGTGTATAGTCCTCTTTTTCGTGGAAGGTAGAAATTATGGCTTTCGGCTTGACAGATTCTTTGCTCTGCTGACCTATCTTGGCATCCGAGTAGTGTTCCACCGTAGCATCATGCCGTTGACCCAAAGTATTTCAAGTAATGTTGTCCACCCATGCCGTGATCTGCAGTGCAGTTTGAAGAACATGGTCTTCGTATTCGGGTTTTGAGTCAGATGGTGATGGAGTAAACTATAGGTTTCGAAGAGTGAGGGGTTCAAGTGGAGGTTGATGGAGGTTTAGTATCCGTGCCCTGAATGATTGGGCTCGAACTTGGGTAAAATTTTGGTAGGGAGGTGGACTTGGGATGCGATCCTAGTGATCGAGGTCAAAGGGTGTGGCTGAATAGCTGGGGGCCTTGGAGGCTCTACTGGAATGACAAAGGTAGGAGGACTGAGGCAAGAGATTACAGTGGAAGGATGGAAGGAGGATCGACCGAGAAGGTCTACTATGGTGATGTGGGACACTGTCCCTTGGTTGTGATTCGACATGGGGTTGCTAACAATCCCTAGGTTTTACGGTGGCTTATGGTGATTGGGATTTGAATTCTTGAGAGACTCCCACTCAATCTAGTTTCTGTTACTCATGTCGTAGATCACGTCCTGGAGAACCCAATAGTCTTCCAGATCGTGTCTTGCATATTGATGAAATGCACATAATTAACTACGGTCTAGGTTTGTCGGCAAGGGTCGCTATCATTCTGTTGGGAATCTAAGAAGGTTCTGGGTATGCAGGAGGTGAAAGATGTTTGGAATGGTGTCGGGTAGTGCTCTCTTTTTGACTGGTAGGATCCTCTAGTTTATTGATTAAAATTTTACGGCGGAGGCACGTTATTATAATTTTGGGCATTGATTGGCCTGTTTTGCGCTGTATTTTGACTCTGGTGTTGGTAGACATTAGGGTATCGATTCCTATTTTGATACTGGCCATGGTTCTGGTATTTGTTCAGATAACTTTACTGATCCTGACCTTGATTTTGATTCGGGTATCGTTGCTGGCCTTGGTTCTGTCCAGGGTTCCTTGGCTGAAAGCTATCGTTCCCGAAGTTCTGCCCTTGGTTAGCGACGGTGTTGACCTGCTCCGAGCCGAAAGCTTTCTTACTATTCTTCTGCTTTGAATCATTAGAAGTAGCGACTTTTGATATTACTATTGTAAAGGCGAGGTCTCCTCCCTTTATATGTCGCTGAATACGGCTAGGGCACTAGTGAAGTGTAGCGAAGTCTGGACAATCGCTTATGATGAGAGCGCTTCGGAGAGGCTCTTTGACGTTGTTTATAATGATATCTATCGCATCCTTTTCCTTCATCTGGCTCCCAGTGCAGGCTACCAACTTTCTCCAACATGCTATGAAATCCATGAAGTCTTCCTTAGATTCTTGCTTGGTCTTCAGCAGGTCACTGAGACTGACTGTTTCTTATATCAGATGCTTATACGATACAAGAATTGGTCAGCCAGTTCATCGAATGTGTCAATTTTGTGAAGCGATAGTCTGGTAAACCAGTCGAGAGCCTCTCCGTCTAGCGATCTCTGAAAATAATGTATCAGGAGCCCTTGATTGTCGTAGATGGGTTGACAGTCATTGCAGAAAAGCAATCGATGGTGGTTCGGGTTTCCTGTACTATTGTATTTGTTAAACTTGGGCGGCTTGAACTCTGCAGGTAAGGCAAACTCTAGGTCTTGATAGAACTTATCGAATCAAAATAAACAACCAGAGCGCTCTCCCTTAGCGATGTATTCATCGAGCATCTTAGAAAAGTCATCTACTCTCATAATGGCATCTTTTTGTGTGCCTCGGGAGTGAGTTCGGTCTTGGCGATCAGTGTTGAAGAAAAATAACTAAAGTATAGTAGAAAACTAAGAGAAAATTAAACTAAAAGAGTGTAAAAAATCATACTAAGGAGAATAGGAGAGTATACTATTATTTACTTAAAAGTACCACTTTTTACCTCTTAACCTAGCCTTTACTACACACCTTGGAGCCACCTAATAATCCTTCTTTGAGTTTATTTTGTAGTTAAGAATAAATTTGCAGCTTAGCATAACATTCATGATTAGGAGGCCAAAAAGATAGGGATTTGAAGCCTTTACACACCATGGTGACTAATTTGGTTGCCCAAGGATGCACTAGAAGTCCAATGGATGTGAGAAAGATGGACCAGAATAGAGAAAGCTGCTGCAATAGCATGTGCATTGCAGCAGAGGAGTAGAGAGCAAGCCTTATGCAGCTGAAATCTAACTTGAATGGCTCTCGCGAAGTTAAAATGCCCAGAAATCTATCTCGCGAAGCTCTCGCGAGGTCCAAGAGGTAGAAGGTTAAAGAGCTCATGAAGATATCACGAAGCTCACATGGGAGAAGAGCTCAAAAGCATACCTTTCAAAGTCCTCGCGAGGATCAAAGCTTCAGACATCCCCTCGTGAGGTTCTCGCGAGGTTCAGATAACTTAGAATGCCAAACGTTCACACAACTCTCATGCAGACAAGCTTTAAAAAATATCCTCGTAAAGATCTTGTGAGGATCAAATACACCTCATACTTTAGCTGCTTGCGCAGCTCTCGTGAAAATAATAGCTTCCACAAGTCACTCGTGCAGCTCTCGCAAAGATAATAGCTTCAGCAAGTCACTCACGGAGCTCTCACGCACTTCAGAGCCAAACCCAGCTACACGAAAAGGTAAATCCATCCTGGCGAGCAACCCCGTGAAGCTTAAGGCTTATCCACGCGAGCGGTAGAGTTCAGTACTTCAGCCACGAGACACCCTCACAACTAGAGTACCTAAAGGCCTAACTACATGAGAAGCACCATTCACTGCAAAGCATAGCCTCTTGAAGCCTCTCCCGCAGCCAATCGAACCTCGCGAGCCCCTTTTAACTTTAATTCCTTCCACACGAAGATCCGCGTGAGGAGCAGAACTAGCAAATCTAGCCTCGTGAAACTCGAGCTCCTCCTTTCTCAGTGCACCTCAGGGATACTTTAGGTATTTCCCCACTTCTAGGGCACACATCCCGAGGCCCTAATCTATTTTCACGCATCTCGAGGCATCCAAAGGTTGCAAAGGAGCCACTACAATAGCAACAACTAGGGTTTTCTCTTCTATTTTTTTATTGGCAAAGGCAGTGGGACAATGGGTATATAAGCTGTAATTTCTAGTGAAACAGGTATCTTTTCCTCAACCTAATTTGGCTAAGAGCTATGTCAGATAAGGGTTAGGATTAGGTCATCTTCTCTATTTTTCTTTTATTCCTTAGCCCAACATTTGCTGGGTATGATCTCTGTAAACAATGATGGATAGTTTACTTCAGTTTCGCAATAGGTTTTATATTAATGTTGGGAGCTGTTGTGGGTTGTTCTGCACTAGGCTGTGACCATTTAAGTGAACCAGTTATAGCATTGGATTGGATTCCTCTACATTATAGATGTGCTTGTAGCCATCTGAAGGATTACTGCAAAGACAGCTCTAGATCTGAGTTGCATGACTGATGTGACCTTAGTTTAGCTGCATACTTCTCATCATTTTGTCTTTTATTTTATCCCACCATCACCCTCCTTCTCTAAAACCCTTTCTCATAGCTTAGGATTGTATTTAATTTCTTTTTATTTTAGTTTTAGTTTTAGTTTTAGTTGTGACACCAAAACTCCCTTTCTTTAGGATCGCCAGTTTTGTAGCCAGATCTAAAGGCCTACTAAAACAACCCTAGTGGTTCTAGATTAGGTTTCCCTGTGGGACAACCCTTTCTTATTAAAACTTGTTACAACAGGCCCTGTATCTTGCAAGTCTGTGATATTTTCGAATTGCTGTTTGTGATGTGTTTTCACTCCATTCTAACCCCTTTTGTTTTGTTATTTTTTACCACTCTTTTCTAATAAAATAGCAGCAAGCTTCTATAAATACACCAGCAAATCTTTGGCACTGCTGTCGGGGAAATTTCATCTAATTAGTAGACCTGAGTTTTAATTTTTATTTTTGTGTGTTTGGAAATTCATTGGTAGTAGTCCCTGTGTTTGGATGAAAGTATTGCTGAATTTTTTAGTTTTTACAGATCTGGACAGCAGCAGAAGGGAA
The DNA here is from genome assembly GCA_021018995.1 of Chloranthus sessilifolius. Taxonomy (NCBI): domain Eukaryota; kingdom Viridiplantae; phylum Streptophyta; class Magnoliopsida; order Chloranthales; family Chloranthaceae; genus Chloranthus; species Chloranthus sessilifolius. The sequence continues at coordinate 51,904,954 of CM037596.1, forward strand.
AAGCCGTAGCTGGAGCTTTGCTACCTCTAGTTTGCATTTCTTTCTCCCTAAAATCTCAGTTCCAATTATGTTGTATTGATTTTCAGTAGATCAGTAGTACTTGCTATTGGTTTCTTTTTGTGTATAAATTCTTTAAGTGTGTTGTTTGTGTTGTTATGTACTTGTTGGTGTGTGTGTGCATGCTGGGTAGGAGATCCCTTAACCTTGTCTTAAAACCTCCAAATCCTGAGATAGAAAGGACTCTTAGACCTAGGAACACCACACACACCATTGTTGATAACAATGTGCCAGCTGAGATGGGTGAGCTACAAAGAACCCAGAATGAATTCAATACACTAGGGGCATATACATCCCCCTTCTATATTCAATTCCCTTAAGTTGAAGGAAATTATGAGATTAAATCCTCCACCATCAACATGCTGCCATCTTTCCATGGGTTATGTAAAGAAGACCCATATACTCACAGAGATGAGTTCTTGGCACTTTGCACCACATTTAACGTTACTGGTTTGGGAGAAGAAGCCACCAAATTGAGGCTCTTTCCTTTTCCATTAAAGGATAAGGCTAAAACATTGCTCTCCATGCTCCCAGCCAATAGCATACATTTGTGGAATGATCTTCAATGCCAGTTGATGAAGAGCATACTTTTCTTTGCTCAGTTCCCAATTGAGGACTTTTATCAAGCATGGAAAAGATTTAAGGAGTTATTATAGCTATGTCCCCACCACCAAATTCTTGAGTGGCAGCTTGTCTAGTGCTTCTATCAAGGAATTGATCCCAAGAGAAGGGATATTGTGAATGCCTCATGTGGTGGTACTTACCTCCACAAGACAGCTGAAGAGGCCTGGGAGCTTTTTGATGTTATTAGTAAAAATTCCATGCAAAAGGAAACTCTGTCCAGAAATAACATTGAGACTCCTACTAAAATTGTAAATGAAGCCACCTCTAGAGGTAAAATGTTTGAAGTTAATGTGCATGGTGACCTTGAAAAGAAGGTGGACAGCCTGACCATGAAGTTTGATAAATTAATGAGTGTGATGCAGCCTAGACTGGCTGCACAAGTGGAGGAGGCATGTCTAATATGCCACTCACCCACACACTTAATTGAGAACTGTCCATTAGCAGGTCAATACCCTCAATTGATCTTGGAACATACCAATGCTGCCCAGGCATATGGGCAGCAGTCCGCTGGGTATCAGTGGAGAAACCACCCCAATTTGAGGTGGTGGCAAGACACATATCAGCAGCCCCAGCAACAGCAGTTGGTAGTACCTTATAGACCACAGATACAGTAATTACAACAATTATAACTGCCTGCCCAATAGCCAAACCACTTGGTTTTGCCCCCATCACAGCCCAGATCCCCATCTTTTGAAGAACAGATGTTGGCATCAATGCAAACTCTGGGAACTTTAATAAAAACTATGAACTCTCACAACCAAAGCATAAAGAAAATAGAGGACCAGTTAGGTCAAATCTGCAATGTTTTAACCAAAAGAGAGGAGGGTAGGTTGCCTAGTCAACCCATAGCCAACCCTAAGGGTGAATACATGAATGGGGAGGGCTCCTCTACTCATGAGGAGGCTAATGCAATCACTTTCCTAAGGAGTCACAGGGTGGTTGATAATCAGGTGGGCAGGGAGGCAAAGGAGACAACAGAGAGTGTAAAAGAAAAGAATGTGAGTGTAGAAGAAAAGATGAACTCATCCCCTACTGCGGAGCAACAGGAGCAAAATAAGGGGGTTGTAGTTGAGCCCCAACAAGAAGAAATAAATGAAGAAAAATGTAAAAAATGAAAAGTTGATCATGCAGTGGCTAGGCATGTAACTGAGGTACCAGCAATACCACAGCTGCCATTTCCTCATGCACTTAGAGGCCCTTCCCCTTTTAATAAGGGGAATGCTCAAATGGAGGAAATCATGGAGACTTTTAAGTAGGTTAAAATTAATTTATTGCTTGATGGTATAAGATAAGTCCCTGCCTATGCCAAGTTTCTCAAGGACCTATATATACAACAAAGGAAATCAAGGATCCACTTGTCCATGAAGGTCTTCATAACAGAAACAGTCAAATCAGTGTTGTCCATAGCCACACCTGAAAATTTGCAAGACCCAGTGGTACCTACTATCCCCTGTGTGATTGGAAACCACACTATATGCAGAGCTCGACTTAGGGGCCAGTGTAAACCTGCTGCCATATTCTGTATATGAGTAGCTAGGTTTGGGGGAGCTGAAACCAACTCCTATTGTGTTCTAGCTTGTTGACAGGTCTGAGAGAAGACCTATGGGTGTGATTGAGGATGTTTTGGTTGGGGTGGATAGGTTCTTTTTCCCTGTTGATTTCTTAGTCTTGGACATGGAACCTTCGAAAAGTAACACCCCAATTCCTGTCATCTTGGAGAAACCATTCTTGGCTACTGCCAGTGCCTGCATTCAATGTAGGTCTGGGGTGATGGAGGTGACCTTTGGGAATATGAAAGTCTAATTGAATGTGTATAATACTGCCAAGCAACCTCAGCTGGACAGTGAGGATTGCTTTGCTGTGAATGTACTAGAGGACCTGGTTGAAGAGACTGTATCCAATTTGCTGGATTGTAATGAACCTTGTAAAGTTGTTGAGAAACAAATGGGATTGCCCTTTTGTTGTAAATCATGCATCCCCATCTGGAGCTATGGAAATTATGGAACCTACAGGAGGGAGGATTATGAAAGTATATGGGCAAAGGCTAAGGATGTGGGTGGCAAACTCTATAGAAACCTCTGCCACCATTTATCTTCAAGAACCTCCCAATGATAAGTAACCCACAACCTTGTAAATTGTGTATCATAGTTGTTTGTTTATCAGTGTTTTTGTGTGCTTTTCAAATTCTGTCATATGTTGTTTTTAATTTGATTTTGTGTGCTGTCAAATCTGAATGAATGTTTAAGAGTTAGAAAATCTGAATCTAGGTTAATGAGTATGCTTCTTGAGTGGTTTGTGCATAAACTGCATGTGCTAGGTGAGCTGTGCATTTTGGTTGCTAAACATCACCATGAACCTGCTGTGATTTAAATTGAATGCCTACTATGATCTGTGTTTGGAGCTTATGTGTGCATGAAGTATGCAATGGGCATGAGTTTAATAGATGTGAAATAGTTGAAATGTGGCAGAAATTTGGTGCTGATGCACAATGGCAGGGTGCATGATAGTTGAAATTCACATGCCAGTGAGCTGGCACTGAGAAGCAACGGATTTGGCATTATCGCGAAGCTCAAGCAGCCTCCCGAGCATTTATCAAGGAAAATTCAGCCTTCTTGCATGGGTCAGTGAACCCCGCGAGCTGCATTTCAAGCAAAAATGAGGTGCTCGTGAGGCTCAGTTTAATAGATGTGAAATAGTTGAAATGTGGCAGAAATTTGGTGCTGATGCACAATGGCAGGGTGCATGACAGTTGAAATTCACATGCCAGTGAGTTGGCACTGAGAAGCAACGGATTTGGCATTATCGCGAAGCTCAAGCAGCCTCCCGAGCATTTATCAAGGAAAATTCATCCTTCTTGCATGGGTCAGTGAACCCCGCGAGCTGCATTTCAAGCAAAAATGAGGTGCTCGTGAGGCTCTGTTGTAGAAATCTCAACTTCACAAGATCCTCGCGAGCAAACCTCCTGAAGACTGAACGAAAATGAACCTCACGAGACCTCTTGTTCTTAGCGAATATACTTGTCGCGAGTCTCCTTTTCAATTGCACGAGCAGTGAGTTCCATGATTATTTCAGCTCGTGAGGTTCCATTTTAATGATGCGAGTAGTACTTTAAGCTGCACTAAACTGCGCGACAAGTGTGCCCACGCTTATTTTGCCTCACGAGTCTCAGTTCTCCCAATTTCATCCTCGCGACTACCTGGCGAGAGGCTTGCGAAGCATAGGTTTCATTGATTTAAACCCCATGAGTGCTTCTTCTTCACTTCATCTCTCTGCCCTAGCTTCCTGTGCATTCCACAGAGATGTCACATCAATTCTTTATCTTTTGTTGCCCTTCTTACCCCAGAACTTTCACTCTGCTCCTGTCACTTTGCTCCATGTCAACTCCTGATCATTTCGCACTAGGCAAAGGATAGATTGGTTCACTGTGTAGTGTTTAAACTGAAAACCTAGAAGTTTGGGTGTAAGTTCTCAATTTCTTTTCAGCTGGTTGTTATTGATCTATTGTGTCTGTAAAAGTTTGATTCTTGGGAGTATTTTGTGTGGAGAAATAGTTGTTTCGCAACAAGTAACTAGGGTTCACAATTTGAGAGGCAAACCCTAGGTTTTCTTTTTCTTTTGGATAAATGACCGATAAATCCCCATTTATAGAAAGCCTAGCAGCCCTGTTGAATCCCCCTCCAACAGGCATCCCTACAGCAACAAGGAAATCCATGAGAATCACTGAGGTCTCTACAGTGGCGGTCACTGAGGCCTTTGATGCCCCTGTTCCCATAGTTGAAAACCCTAAGAAGAAATCAGCCCCCAAAAAGAGAGCTAGAGATGCCTCTTCAATCTCCAAAAAGGCCAAGAAACAGAAGAAGGGCAAGGAGGTTGTCCCTGAGGTTGATCCACTGACAACCCCCAATGAATTAATGGCTGCCGTTAAATTAGAGCTTGAGACAACCTTTGATAAGGCATTTTTTTAGGAGGACCCTTTGACTGCCCCTTCCATAGCATATCTAACCAAGGCCCACTTATTACCCCTGCTCAGGCCCCCATTGGAGTTAGCCTTCCCTAGGTTAGTCCAACTATTTTATCAGAACATCAGGGTGAAGAATTTTGGAAACCCTGTATTACTGGTCTTAATTGATGACTTTAAAATGCTAGTAAATCCAGCTGGGATAGATCAAGTCCTAGGCATACCAGCTGCCTACAACCTTGAGTGCTCCTTAGGAGTTACCCTGACAGCCTCAATCACAGAAATTTCTAAAACAATTACAAGAGGACAGCAAGCATCAGGAGTCTCCATTAAGAGAGGTGATTTGGAGCCGAACGTGTTGTTTATGGATGGAGTGTTGAGGATGAATGTGTTATGCTCTGGGCATCAACAAGAGGAAGGTACCAATAGCTGATGCCCTCTATTCCTTCTCATTGGGACAGTACATTGATGCAACCAGGCTGATTTTTGAGGGTATGAAGGATATCCAGCTCAAAGTGAAGAAGAAATAGAAAGCCCACTAGCCAGCCTTATAACAAGATGATCACTGGCCTGCTAAATTAGGTGGATATCAGTTGAAGATGGGGGAGCCAACAGAGGCTTTGGCACTAGTGGACTTTGGGAAGAAATCATGGGGGATCAGCATGACCATCATGAAGAAGAAGAAGAAGGAGGCCGCACCCCCTACTAAAGAGGAAACTACTGTAGTAGCTGCTACCTCTGCTGCAACTTCTATAGCTACCTCTGCTGTCACTCAGTTGCCACAACAGCAGCCTGCTCTACAGTCACACCCACCCCTCCTTCCATAGTTGTCTCACCCCCTAGTACATCACCTACACCTATCATTCACTTGACCGCACCTCCCATCCTTATACCTTAGCCTATCATCCCTACTGTCCCCAGTCCTATCCCTATACCATCAATCCCTACTCCCCAACCCTCTCCCTCTCAAGCCATCCCTGCACCACTAGCCATGTACCCTATCTATCCCTCCCCACCTATCAAAAGAAAATACTCCATAAGGATCACCTTTTCAAGCACTCCACCACCCAGACCTAGACCCATACCCATTCCCAGTTCAAGCTCTACCCATCCTAGTAACCCAACCCATCTCACCCCTACCAACCACTCTCATACCTAGCGCCACAACAACCCCACCTACCCATGTCCCTATGCCTAACATTGAGCCATTCCACCCTCCTGATTCCCCCACCCATCCCATCTACTTTTCCCCCACACATGACCAAGAATCTTACCCCACTGAGGGGTACTCTGCCATGATGGAATCCATTATGGGTGACATCAGGTATGAGTACACACCTCTCCCTGACGTACCACATTGTTGTTTACTTCTAAGTGTGCTTGATTTATTTGTGTTTTGAAAACAGGTTTGCAACTGCTAAGTTATCTAGAACATTAAAAAGAGTAAAGCAATATCAGCACAGAGAGAAGTGAATTAGCCTGCAAGATCAGGGCCAATTGTAGCAAGTTTTAAATGTAAGTGAGTAAAAGATCGTCCACAGAGAATTTGTTTAAAATACAAGATAAACCTCCAGATCTGAGCTACCAGATCTGGCCCCTTATCCTATCTAGAAAGCACATAAGATGGGAGGTTGAATTTGTCACATTAACTAAGTGATAAAAGTAAAAGTTATACCAAATGATCCAGATCCGAGTTGGGGGAATTTTGAGGTAAACTTATAAAAAATGGAGAAGTAATATCTAACTTTGATTTGGTCCTTGAAACACAATGAGAATGACTGCTGATCAACAGAGATATGATTCAATCTTCATCTGGCTACAAGCACAGATGTAAGAGAAATAAATCTAACTCAAGGATTAGACTTAGGCTTATGGCTATGGTGCATCCCACTTTAATAATACAGACCATCCAATAGTCTTTAATCCAAAGCCTTAATTTAGAACAAGAAGCATCACTACAAATGCTATGAGAGATTAGGTTACAAACACTAATTCTCACAGGATTAATGAATCGAGGGAAATTGCATGAAAAATAGTAAATCTAAAGGAGTTTAATGCAATAAGGAGATCAGAGGGAACCCTTACCATGAGTCCAATTGAGAATGTACGGTTTACAACAACCTTTTCAAACTCACCATTACAATTATAGAGCACAACTTAAACAGCTCTCAGATTTGTAGTCTTGAATACAACTCTCTTTTGAATTACAGAAATATCTCACAGCTCTCAATTGCAAGTAAAAGTGAAGCTATTACAGGGATTTCAAACAAGCTATTTGGTTTGGAAATGGGGAAATAGGAATGAAACTCAAAATCTGGATGCCCAAATTGGGTAAATGGTTCGTCTATTTATAGTTTTCCCTAAGTTCAGCTTAGATGTGTATCAATCAGAAGTGCTCAGATCTGTATCGACCAATGGTAGTCGAGCACAAGGATCCAGATCTGTTCTGGCCAATCAGAATTACTCGATCTGGTTCAGCCAATCAGGCGACAAAAGCATCAATTCTGTTATGCATTTTGAAAGTTTGTTAGAGTTTCTAGAAGTTCCCGCCAAGTTATTTCATCTCTGGGTGCTCACATGGGGTGGAATATGCCTTTGCTTCATGCTTAGAATCTTCTAGAATGTCCCTAGGTTTTTAAATGCATTAGGACGTGTGAAAAAGATTACTGAATTGCCGTTGCAAAAGCTGGGAATCTCCAGAATACCTTTTCGCATAGTTTAGGGGACTTTTTGCAAGGTGTTGTAACTCCTGAAGCTCTTTTTGCAACGTTCTGGTTCTGTTCGAATGGAGTTCTCTTCTTTTCGCAAAGGTCAATCATCTCTTCGAAGAGTTTCTCTCGAGCTAAGCCTGGAGTTTTTAGTTCTTTTCGCAGAGTTCAGGTTCTTTTCGAACAGTTCAGGTTCTTTGCGAAAAGTACTCTGTAGTGCATTTTTCTATTCGAATTGCTCCATACTTCTTTTCTGGGTTGAGACCAGGTCTTTGCCTCTTCAGTTCAAACCTTTTAATAGCTAGTGAGGTTGTCCCTTCTCTTTCTTCCTTTGGATCGACATGGATTATCATCTTTTTGGAACTTTTAAGCTGCTTTTATGGTTAAGCATGTCTTTATTGTTAGCTGAAACACAAGCACTTAGAACACTTATTTAGTTCTCTCAAAGGTCTATCATGACTCAGGTTGAGGGGTAAAAAATGGTATTTTCCAGTTCTCAACACACCCCCAAACCTAAGCTTTGCTAGTCCCTGAGCAAAGACAAAATTAAAAACAAAGTAAACAGCCACTTTTGCAGGGACCACAGTTGCATTTAGCGTATGCAACAAGCCTTTTAAACCTCTAGGTGATCCCTAGTGGAGGAGTGAAGTCTCCTGAGGGTTTTCAGTGAAGGTACCCACAAACTTCTTCAATAAATCAGTTAAGATCACCGTAGCTCACATAAAGAACTTTCATCCAATCAGATTATTCACACTTGCATCAGTCATGTTGTAAGAAGATTTTCAAGAAAAGCATCAGTTCAAAACTAACATTCTGCTGTAATTCTTGTTACCATTCAGTCAATTTATGTCAAAAGCTATTTACAAGAAAAATGAATGAACAGCTTGCCCTCTATTTAAGAATCCAGCTTTGATGTTACCCCAATGAATTGATTTCAAACCCAACTCTCTCCAGGATTTTCACTCAACATGCAAGTAAGAGGGTTGTACTATTTCACAAGAGAAATTCTGACCCTCAAATAGGACTGTAAGCATGAGCATAGGCCTTGCTTTTTAGTTCTGAATTCACTGCTCTTTTCACCATAGATTAAACAAATTCTCATTTCCATGTGGCAGCTCAATCCATCATTGATCAGTAAGGACTTTACTTGGGTTGTAATGTGGCTTATGGGTTAAATTTATCAAGAATAAAGGGGTGGAATGGTGTTCAAAAATTGAGAAGTCAGTCAAGGTAAGGAGGTGATACAAAAACCTTCTTTAATTCAGTATATTTTCATCTTCTTCTTTGAATTTCCAGAGCCAAAGTGGCCATCTTTTTCTCTTTCTTTTTCAAACTTCCAATGAAATGCCTTCTCTCTTTTTGTTTTTCTCAATTTTTTTTTTTTTTTCTTTTTTTTTTTTTTTTTCAAATTAGTATTGACTGGAATGCCACATTTCTTCTGCTGATACATCGTTGCCTTCAATTTTTATTCTTCTTTTGTTGTCAAACTGTTACTCAATTCCCCTTTCTTCAGCTTCCTTCCCTTTATCTTCTGACTTCTCATAGTGAGGGTTAGGCTAAATGAAGTTGAAGAGGTTATTTAGATGAGGTTTCAAAGAAATCTTAGATTTGTAAAGCTCAAATGGTGTGTATCAAGGGCAGTTTCAAAAGGTGGGACTTTGTAAGGTTCAAACTGTCCAAAAGGAGGCCTTACATCATGTCTTTAATATCACGAGTGCTATCAAATTATTTCAATTTGGATATGTGTAACTTCTAGTGCAAGTAAGCAGGTTCAATCAGTCCCAAAAGCAGAAAAATTGCCAATTCATACCTCCAAAGAATACATTTCAGGCCCAAACCTCACTGGGTGTGGTTTTTTATCAAATTCCTGAGGTATATCATCACTGTTTTCCCTCTTTTTAGGTTTACTAAAACATCAATTTTCTTTTGGAAATTTCGTGACATTCACTTCATGAAAGTATTAGAATTACACTAGAAATTAATTTCAAAAAGTTTTTTAACTTCAATTTTTTTCAAAACAGCAGGTGTGAAATTACTTTATTTTCAAAAATTCCACTGATCATAAGCTGTATTGATGTTAACTCAATTATTGCTTATTGACATTTCTGTCACACCCCCAAACCAATGGGGAGCAGGGTCCACACTGGTTTAAAGCAAAGAAGAGAAACAAGCAAGAAAAAAAAAATCAGGATGACAAGAGGACAAACAGAAATGCACAGTAATTTCACAAGAAAAACCAGAATTTATATTACAAACTCATAACACAGATAAGTACAAAGTGCTTTAATAACTGGAGTCAAAATCTGTATCATAAGTTGGTTCAATGGGCTCAGAACTAGAGTCACTGTCAGAGTCAGAACTAGAATCAATATTGGAGTCTGAACTTGATTTAGCTTTCTCCTGGATTGTGTTTTGCAGCTCAGTGTATTCCTCTGATTTGATCTTTTTGGTGAGGCCAATGTACTTGCCAAGTCTAGTGGTCTTCAGTTTTTCCTGGTCAAGTTGTTCTTGCAACATGGTCACCTTGTGCTGCTCACTCTGAACCATCTGAAAGGTTTGACCCAGCAGGTCCTTCATTTTCTCTCTCTCAAATTTCATAAATAACTCCAATTTCTGAATCTAGTTTTCATAAGGGGTTCTAATGTAGGCTTGTAAATCAGCTAACCCTTTTAAAACATCTCTACAGATATATGGATTTTCTTCCATGGCTCTTCTGAGGGTGGCATATCTGGGAAGGGGAATGGATTGGTAGGGGACCAAAGGTATCCCAGCTGTGGGAGTGGGAGAAGAAGTGTCCAGAAGGATGACTTCCGGGTCGGTCTGAGTGGCTTGATCAGAGAAAGTGAGGAGTGGTGAAGGGGATTCCACCAGAGGTACTTCTGGTTCAGTTTGGGTAGCATGGGTAGCAGTGGTGGGGGTGGGCAGATCAACCAATACAACCTCTGGTTCAGTTTGGGTAGCATGGGCATCAACAGTAGGTACAGTGGTAATGGTAGTTGTGTGTGATGTGGAGGCTAAGGTTTGGAGAAGGTCATTGGTCACAGACTGGTTTTCTATGTTGATTTGTAGTTGGGCTTGGATGGATTGGAGGAAGGCAAGTATTTGATTAATAGATTCAGGTGTGGGGGAGGTGTGCACAGCAGGGACTGGTACAACTGAAGTGAATGGTGGAGGTGCGATGGGTGAAATGGCTGTAAAGGGAGAAGTAGGTAAGTGAGTGAAATGATGAGGGTCAGGTATAGGGACAGGTTCAAGCCCCACATTTTCAAAAATAGATCCCATTAATGAGGAATAAGCCTCTGTAGTGAAAGGCTCAGGTTATGGTGTATGGGATACTTCAGGTGTGTGGGCTGACTGAGCAGGTGAATTTGAGGGGCTTTGGAGCAGAGGAGTGTAGGGAGATTGGGTAATAAAATCTGCAGCCAAAACTTGGGCATTGGTGGGAGAAATTGGTGGTGTGAGTATGGTTGGAGTGGTTGGTGTAGAGGGGGAATCTGTAATTAGGATAATTGTGGGTATGGGAGATGGGACAGCTGAGATAGGTGAAGTGGCAGGAGCTGGACTAGGTGAAGAGGGTAAAAGGCCAACTTCCTCAAGAATTGGTGCAACTGAAGAGCTGGTCAGCATGGGAAGGATAGTTTCTTCAAGAATGGGTGCAGCTAAAGAGCTAGTCACCACAGGGTCTAGCAGAGCTGCTTCAAGAATTGCTGCGGCTAAAGAGCTGGTCACCTTATGATCTGGCAAAACCGGTTCTAAGGGAGCGGCAGGGGCAGGTTCATTAACTGCTGCAAGTGCAGGTTCACCTTCCTCTCTCAGTCTTTTCAGCATGCCTTGGCTTGTAGTCCAAGCCTTTTTCCCAAAATTGTGAGGAGCTATGACTTCAAATGGCTCCTGGTCATCAATGTCAAACTTGGCTCTAAGGAGGGCTGTGATCAATCTACCAAATGGGAGTCCAGCTAATTTCTGCTCCTTTTTCAACTTGGCACTAATATCAGCCATGGCTTCAAAAATTAACATAGGGGCATTGAAAAACTGCCCCTTAGAAAAATGAAAGAGAGCCTCTAGAATTGGTGTTCTCCTCTCTTGGCTGTGCCCGGTGACATAAAAACTTCCCCTCAAAATTGAATCCATCAATAAAAATTGGGGTGCTAGGTCTCTCCTCATTATGGACTGTCCAGTGCCAACAATTCCTTGGGTTAAATGTGCAGCCATTTCTCTAAAGGAGGTCGCTAGCAGTGCACCAATGGACCAGAAGGATCAAATTGGAAGGGTATCCCCAAAACATTCCCTATGTCTTCAAATGTGACAGTTAGATCCCAATCATCAATAAAGATAACCAGGGTAGGGACATCAACATCTTTTTCAGTGACTTTTATCAGGTTTTGGTACCATAACTTCACCATTCGCGGGTAAATTTTCTCTGGTAGAGGGGTAAGGATATTGCTTAGTGAGGCATCTCTCATGTATCTTAAAGATAGCAGACAATCCGGTTTGTTGACGAAAAAAGTTTCGTCAACAATCAGCTCAGGAATTAGCTTCTGGGCTTCAATGAGTGGATTTGGCAGTACCAAATGTATAGGCAGAGGAGGAAGCTCAGGCTCAAGACTAGCAGCTGCAGGGATGGGTTCCTCATGTCTCACTTTCTTCCCTTTCTCCACCCTATCCGCTTTATCCATTGATAATTTTCTTTTGGCTGAAGTTTTGGTTTTTCCTTTTGGGGTAGGTTTGCTAACTTTCTTAGCTGAGGATTTTGAGAACATGGCAGCCAATGATTTCTCCGCTTTTCCCATTCTAAATTTATGTATGAAAGTGTCCACAACAGATGCTGACACAAAATCAAAATTTTCAAATGATAAACAGAGAGAATGCGTAGAGAAATACCGAGATATAGGGTTTTTGATTGAACGTGTTGCTTGCTTGCTGAAATCCCCCAGACTAGAAGCTAAAATCCTTCTCTGAAAGCTCAAATGATCGAACAAAGGTGAAGAAAAGTGTGGCTAGATTCTCAAATCACGCAAGGAAAGAAAGAAATAGGGTTTCTGTGGAACAGGTCGTTCTCAGAAAGCTTTCGAATATGAAACCCTTACTTTGAAAGGGTTTAAATATGCTCAGAGTTAATTTCGCAAAGTCCTTTATAAGTTTTTGAAAAGTTCCAAAATAGACATTTTTACAACTGAGAATGGCATCAGTACCATTCGAAAAGTAAATAGCTTCAGAAACATCTTTTCGAAAAGAAAATGGCTTCAGAAACATCATTTCGAAAAGAAAATAGCTTCAGAAACATCATTTCGAAAAGCAAATCCTTGCTTTCGAGCAGTTCGTTACAAATCCAGATTCTTTTCGAAAAGTAATTTGAACTTTGCGAAAAGACAATTTTTACTTTGCGACATAACTTTTCACCTATTTAAACCATGCGAAAAGAGAACAAACATGAATAAAAACAGAGAAAAAGAAACTAAGCAAAAACTATGAAATAAAAACATATTGTACAGTTGTATACCATCAGATTTGGGGAGGTTCTTGATGATAGATGGGCAGCACAGGCTCCTGGGTACTTTCAATGCATGGTTTGAGCCTCTGGCCATTTACTTTCAAGATTCTTCCATTACTTGGATCTAGGATGTCAACAGCTCCAGAAGGAGTTGCCTGAATGACAGTATATGGCCCTTCCCATCTGGATCTCAGCTTTCCAGGAAAAAACTTGAGTTTTTAGTTAAATAACCATACCTTAGAGCCAGCTGTGAACTCTTTTCTCAACAAATTTTTATCATGGAAAGCTTTGACTTTCTCTTTGTAAACTCTTGAATTTGTGTATGCATCCATTCTCAGCTCCTCCAACTCAGCAAGTTGCAGTTTCCTGTGATTACCAGCTGTAGGTAGATCCATGTTCAATGTTTTAATGGCCCAAAAGGCTTTATATTCTAACTCCACTGGTAAATGGCATGCTTTGCCATAGACCAACCTGAATGGGGACATGCCAATTGGGGTTTTATAGGTTGTCCTATATGCCCACAATGCATCATTCAACTTAAAGGACCAATCCTTTCTGTCCTTCTTAACAGTCTTTTCCAGTATATGTTTGATTTCTCTATTGGAAATCTCCACTTGTCCACTGGTTTGTGGATGATATGGAGTGGCTACTCTATGAGTCACAGAGTATTTTTTCAATAAAGTTTCAAAATATTTATTACAAAAATGGCTTCCCCCATCACTGATAATGGCTCTGGGAAAATCAAACCTGGAAAAAATGTGATCCTTTAGAAATTTAAGAACCACTTTGTGATCATTTGTTTTAGTGGCTGTGGCTTCAATCCATTTGTATACATAATCCACAGCTACCTAAATGAAATTATACCCATTGGAAGGAGGAATGAGACCCATGAAGTCTATCCCCCAAACATCAAACAACTCAACTACCAAAATAGGCTGTAAAGGCATTGAGTTTCTCTTGGAAATGCTGCCCAATTTCTAACAGTTCAGGCAAGACTTACAGTGCTGCAGAGCATCTTTGAAAAGTGTAGGCCAATAAAATCCACACTTCAAAACCTTTGCAGCAGTTTTGTTTCCACTAAAATGACCTCCACAGGCCTGTTCATGACACAGAAAGTATTCTATGAAATTCTTGGTCAGGGACACATCTTCTTATTATTTGGTCTGCACAACTCTTAAACAGATAAGGATCTTCCCAAATGAAATGTTTAACCTTTGAGAAGAAAAGATCTTTATCCATTTTATTCCAATGTTGAGGAATTCTTCCAGTAGCCAAAAAGTTGACTATGTTTGCAAACTAAGGAGTGTGTACACCAATAGCAAAAAGTTGCTCATCAGGGAAAGATTCATTGATAGGCAGCCTATCAATCTCAGCGGTTAAAATTTTAGACAGGTGATCAGCCACCACATTCTCCACCCCCTTTTTATCTTTGATCTGTAAATCAAATTCCTGTAATAGGAGAATCCACCTGATTAATCTTGGTTTGGTGTCCTTCTTAGACAGAAGGTATTTCAAGGCAGAGTGGTCAGTGAACACCACTATTTGGGAACCCAAGACATATGACCTGAATTTCTCTAAAGCAAAAACAATTGTCAGCAACTCCTTCTCAGTTGTTGTGTAATTGAGCTGTGCATCAATCATTGATCTACTGGCATAAGCTATGACATGAGGCAGTTTTTCCTTTCTCTGTCCGAGGACAGCTCCCAAAGCATAATCTGATGCATCACACATCAGTTCAAAAGGTAGGGAATAATCCGGAGACTGCAATATTGGAGCTGAAATTAAATAGTTTTTTAAGAACTCAAATGCCTTCATGCATTCATTATTGAAAACAAAAGGGACATCTTGGCACAACAAATGACAATTACTGAAGTCCTTAATGAACCTTCTGTAAAATTCAGCATGTCCCAGAAAACTTTTGATTTGTTTAACAGTTTTGGGAGGTGGTAAATGCGCAATTAAATCAATTTTTGCTCTGTCCACCTCAATGCCCTTGTGGGAAACAACATGGCCAAGGACAATGCCTTGGGTGACCATGAAATGGCTCTTTTCCCAGCTCAAAACTAGATTGGTTTCTTCACATCTCTGTAACACCAATTTGAGATGATGTAAACACTGGGAAAAACTGTCTCCGTAAATTGAAAAATCATCCATAAAAATCACCATAAATTGGTCAATCATATCAGAGAAAATGGAATACATGCATCTTTGAAAGGTAGCAGGGGCATTACAAAGACCAAAAGGCATTCTCCTATAGGCAAAAGTGCCAAAAGGGCAAGTGAATGTGGTCTTTTCCTGATCTTGTGGGTACACAGGAATCTAGTTGTAACCAGAGTAACCATCAAGAAAACAGTAATAAGCTTTTCCTGCTAGCTTATCTAAAATCTGATCAATGAATGGGAGAGGGAAATGGTCTTTTCTGGTCATTGAATTTAATTTTCTGTAATCAATACAGACCCTCCACCCAGTTGTTTGTCTGGTTGACATAAGCTCACCAGAATCTGAGGTTACAACAGTGATCCCAGATTTCTTAGGTACCACCTGTGTAGGTGCCATCCAAGATGAATCTGAAATGGGATAAATGACCCCTCCATCCAACAACTTAACAACCTCTTTCATGACCACTTCTTGCTTATGAGGGTTCAGCCTCCTTTGCATTTCCCTATAAGGCTTTGCATCTTCTTCCAAATGGATTTTGTGCATGCAAACAGCTGGACTGATTCCTCCCAAATCAGCAATAGTCCAGCCAATTGCCCTTCTATGTTCTTTCAAAACAATCAATAGCTCTTCCTCCTGTTCCTTTGTGAGGGAGGAAGAAATAATTGCAGGCAATGATTTATGATCTCCTAAAAACACATATTTCAAATTTTCTGGCAGCTTCAGTTCTAAATCAGGTGGGCTGAGAAAAGAAGGTAACAAAGGTACCTTAGCTGTTTGTGGAAGGGGAAGAGTAACAGGTTTCCAAGAAGAGAAACTTGCTGATTGATTATGAGTTCCTTGTACAACATTTACTTCCTCAGACTTTGAGATACAAACTATTTCTTCCTCAGAATTTCCCCAAGCATCTTTAGATCTGTGGTGAAATCTTCACACTGCAGAAACTGTTGTAAAGTCCCTTCTACTAGTTCATCCAATAGATCAACATGAAAACATTCCTCAGAGCTGAATTGAGGCTGTGTGACTGCATTATAAATATTTAATTTTACCTTCATGTTTCCAAAAGAGACTTCCATAATACCAGACCTGCATTGAATGCAAGCATTTGTCAGAGCTGTGAATGGTCTTCCCAAAATGACAGGGATGGAAGTTTTGCTTTTGGTAGGTTCCATGTCCAAAACTAGAAAATCAGCAGGATAGAAAAATTTATCTACTCCCACCAATACATCTTCAACCATCCCAACTAGCTTCCTCTCAGATCTGTCTGCTAGTTGTAACACCACATGAGTGGGTTTTAATTCTCCCAAACCTAGTTTCTCATATACAGAGTATGGAAGTAGGTTGACACTAGCACCCGGATCTAATAAAGCCTTTTCAATGGTATGTTCCCCAATAATGCAAGGGATTGTGGGGATTCCAGTATCTTGAAGTTTAGGAGGTGTGGCAATTGACAACACCTGATTAACTCTTTCCACAGCAAAGACCTTCTTGGATATTGTATCCTAGACTGTCTTTTGTGAGTAGTGCAAACATCTTTCAAAAATTTTGCATATGCTGGAATTTGTTTGATTGCCTCAAGCAAAGGTAGATTTATCTTGACTTGCTTGAAAGTCTCCATCATTTCATCTATTTTTGTGTTCCCTTTACCAAAAGGGGATACAAATTTCATTGCATGAGGAAATGGCAAATGAGGAACTAGTCCTTCATCTACAACTTTGGAAGCATTTTCAGAATTTTTTTGAATTTTTTGTTTTTCATTTGTTTGATTTTTCTAAGGTACATAAGCACCCCCACTGCTATCATTATGCTGCTCTTGCCGCATATCTTTATCATTTTCCTTATTTTTTTCTTCTTCAGTACCCACTTTGTTATTTATAATTCTTCCACTTCTCAAAGTTGTGACAGTTTTTACTTCTTCATGTGAAATAGAAGCTTCTCCAACCATGAACTGTCCTTTGGGATTGTTCAAAGGTTGGCTGGGTAACTTTCCTTCCTCTCTTTTGGCCAAAGTATTTGGAAGTTGTCCCAATGTTTCTTCAATCTTCTTTATGCTCTGGCTGTGAAAATTCACAGTCTGAGGTAAAGATCCTAAATTCTGGAGTGAATTTAAGACTTGATCATCAAAAGAAAGGGACCTGAAAGGGATTTGAACTGGGGCAGATTGCTGCACAGGTTGTTGTGGAATGGGCTGCTGAAAATTTGGCTTGGCATAAAAATTCTGCTGATAAGGCTGTGCAGTTTTGAAAGGCATTTGGTTCTTTGGTTGCTGCTGCTGTTGTGATTGATAATTCCCTTGGCTCCACCTCAAATTGGGGTGCCCTCTCCATGGATATTCATTTGATCTATCCAAATGATTGAGCAGCATGAGCTTGTTCCACCACTAAATCTGGGAACTGTGGTGCAGCAGGACATTGGTCAATTGAATGAGTAGGGGACTGGCATATCAGACATGCCTCCTCTACTCTTGCAACCATTGGATTTTTAAGTGAGTCCATCAATCTATCAAACTTTGTGGTTAAATTGTCCATCTTTCTTTCCAACTCATTCACCCACAAATCTTTCCTTTGGTGGTTTGCTGATTGTTCAACCTAGCAGGATTTTCAATATCTCTTGACAGAGATTCCTGTTGAGTTGAGTTTTCACCAATTACTTCAAATAAGTCTCAAACCTCCACAACTGTTTTTTGCAAGTAAGTGCCTCCACAGGAGGCATCCACCATATTTTTGCCTTTTTGATCAATTCCTTGATAGAAGCTTTGAACCAGCTGCCATCTGGGAATTTAATGATGAGGACATTGCCTTAAAAGTTCCTTAAATCTTTCCCATGCTTCATGGAAAGTTTCAGTTGAGTTTTGTGAGAAAGAAATGATACTTTGTCTCAATTGGCTTGTTTTAGACATTGGGAAGTATTTGGCTAAAAATTGACACTGCAAATCATTCCAAGATGTGATACTATTTGGTGCTAACATAGATAACCATGCTCTAGCTTTATCCTATAATGAAAAAGGAAAGAGCCTAAGCTTGGTTGCTTCTGGACCAAGTCCAGCTATGTTGAATGTGGTGCAAAGAGCCAAGAATTCATCCACATGTTTGTATGGATCTTCCTTACTCAACCCATGGAAGGAAGGAAGCATTTGGATGGTTGATGATTTGATCTCATAATTTCCTTCAACAGTAGGAAATTGAATGCAAAAGGGAGAATTATAAGCACCAGGTGCAAAGTTATCCCTCAAAAGTCGAGGTTCTTCACCCATAGTAGCAGAATTCTGTGTTGTTTATTTGGTTCGTAGTAGCCTTTCAACTTCTAAATTCAGTGGGACAATCTCAGGGCTGAGAGTCCTCCTACCAAACATACAACTCAGAACAAAAAAATCTGATTATTCACAGCAAACCTTCAGAATTTCTTTTTAAGTAGTTTCCCTTCTTCAAAAAATGGATATGAATAACTCGACAGGTATAAACAATAGAATAGTTTAGTACTGGTATAAAAATAAAAGTGAAAACTTAGGTCTACCTATTTTAGAACAAATTCCCCGGCAACGGCGCCAAAAACTTGTTGTTTACTTCTAAGTGTGCTTGATTTATTTGTGTTTTGAAAACAGGTTTTCAACTGCTAAGTTATCTAGAACATTAAAAAGAGTAAAGCAATATCAGCACAAAGAGAAGTGAATTAGCCTGCAAGATCAGGGCCAATTGTAGCAAGTTTTAAATGTAAGTGAGTAAAAGATCGTCCACAGAGAATTTGTTTAAAATGCAAGATAAACCTCCAGATCTGAGCTACCAGATCTGGCACCTTATCCTATCTAGAAAGCACATAAGATGGGAGGTTGAATTTGTCACATTAACTAAGTGATAAAAGTAAAAGTTATACCAAATGATCCAGATCCGAGTTGGGGGAATTTTGAGGTAAACTTAAAAAAAATGGAGAAGTAATATCTAACTTTGATTTGGTCCTTGAAACACAATGAGAATGACTGCTGATCAACAGAGAAATGATTCAATCTTCATCTGGCTACAAGCACAGATGTAAGAGAAATAAATCTAACTCAAGGATTAGACTTAGGCTTATGGCTATGGTCTGTCCACTTTAATGGCCACAGACCATCCAATAGTCTTTAATCCAAAGCCTTAATTTAGAACAAGAAGCATCACTACAAATGCTATGAGAGATTAGGTTACAAACACTAATTCTCACAGGATTAATGAATCAAGGGAAATTGCATGAAAAACAGTAAATCTAAAGGAGTCTAATGCAATAAGGAGATCAGAGGTAACCCTTAACATGAGTCCAATTGAGAATGTATGGTTTACAGCAACCTTTTCAAATTCACCATTACAATTACAGAGCACAGCTTAAACAGCTCTCAGATTTGTAGTCTTGAATACAACTCTCTTTTGAATTACAGAAATATCTCACAGCTCTCAATTGCAAGTAAAAGTGAAGCTATTACAGGGATTTCAGACAAACTATCTGGTTTGGAAATGGGGGAATAGGAATGAAACTCAAAATCTGGATGCCCAAATTGGGCAAATGGTTCGTCTATTTATAGTTTTCCCTAAGTCCAGCTCAGATGTGTATCAACCAATCAGAAGTGCTCAGATCTATATCGACCAATGGTAGTCGAGCACAAGGATCCAGATCTGTTCTGGCCAATCAGAATTGCTCGATCTGGTTCAGCCAATCAGGCGACAAAAGCATCAATTCTGTTATGCATTTTGAAAGTTTGTTAGAGTTTCTAGAAGTTCCCGCCAAGTTATTTCATCTCTGGGTGCTCACATGGGGCGGAATATGCCTTTGTTTCATGCTTAGAATCTTCTGGAATGTCCCTAAGTTTTTAAATGCATTGGGGCACGTGAAAAAGATTATTGAATTGCCCTTGCAAAAGCTGGGAATCTCCAGAATACCTTTTTGCATAATTTAGGGGACTTTTCGCAAGGTGTTGTAACTCCTGAAGCTCTTTTCGTAACGTTCTGGTTCTGTTCGAATGGAGTTCTCTTCTTTTCGCAAAGGTCAATCATCTCTTCGAAGAGTTCAGGTGCTCTTCCAAAGCTAAGCCTGGATTTTTTAGTTCTTTTCGCAGAGTTCAGGTTCTTTTCGAATAGTTCAGGTTCTTTGCGAAAAGTACTCTGTAGTGCATTTTTCTGTTCGAATTGCTCCATACTTCTTTTCTGGGTTGAGACCAGGTCTTTGCCTCTTCAGTTCAGACCTTTTAATAGCTAGTGAGGTTGTCCCTTCTCTTTCTTCCTTTGGATCGACATGGATTATCATCTTTTTGGCACTTTTAAGCTGCTTTTATGGTTAAGCATGTCTTTATTGTTAGCTGAAACACAAGCACTTAGAACACTTATTTAGTTCTCTCAAAGGTCTATCAAGACTCAGGTTGAGGGGTAAAAAATGGTTTTTTCCAGTTCTCAACACACATCCTACACTATTTTAGCATGCCCCCACTTCCCCTTTCCAACCTATCCCCACCTCTCAGCCATCAACCTCTGCCATATCAGATCCCTTACCCCTAATCCTTACCCTCCTTACCTCCCTTCAAAAGCAATTTTTGGCGAACACCCACAGCCAAGCCACCATTCAAACTAGCCTTCAATCTATTCACTCCACCCTACAAACCTTTACCCCCTTAACCCAGCCACCTTCATCCCCACCCTTACCTGAGCCTACCCTTCCAATTTCACCCCAGCTCACACCTATAGTTGTCACAGCAACTGTTGCCACTCAAATTGATTTTGAAAATGTGGAGCTACTCCTTATCGAACCATCCTTGGCCTCCTCCAAACAACCCCAACCTAAGGAATAGGAATTACCCACCCTTCTCCTCTACCTCTACACAAACTGAGGGAGAGGAGCCATCCATTCCACCCATAATCACATCTGCCTTTACCCAGATAGATGCTGAACCAACAGAGATAGTCCCCACCCCACCTACTTACACATCCACCCATGCCCAAACAGACCTACCCTACACCTCTGCCTTTACCCAAACAGACTTTTCTCCTGAAGTACTTCCTTTGCCACCCTTAACCTTAACCTTTACCCATACTGACCCCAGTGAGGATCAGTTGCCACCCACCCTTCAACAACCATCAGCTGGCCCATATTCCTAAGCCATTATCCTTGCCTCCACAGATCCTGTGCCCCCATTTTCCACCCTAAGGAGTGAAGCAGTTGCTAACCCTTACATAAGGAGGGATGTGATAAGAGGGATGGCTGAGATAAAATATATGGTGAAGTAACCTCTACTTGCTGAGATTGACCAGCTGTAGCTGAATCACAGAGTTGAGAAGAAGAGGATGGAGGAGTTGGTGATGAAATCCCTGCAATTATATGAAGAAGGGAAGCAGAAAGTAGAGAGTTTGACAAAACTTGCAGACACCCTCCAAAGAACTGTCTTTGGCATGCAGCACCTTCATCAGCTGGTGTGACCATCAAGGTACCTTCTCAATAGTAGAGCAGCACCAAGGCCATGAAGCCAACTGTAAAAAGATCAAAGGCTAGTGTTGTCAAAACTGAATAGTTGAAGAAAGAGTATTAGAAAATAACAGAAAAATATGGATGGGACCCAGTTGCATTACCAAGCTCAGATTCAGACTAGGTCTAGGATGTCATTCACTCAGTCTCTAATTAGATTTTAATTTCTAGGTCTGTTTATAGGTCTTATAAATGAAAATTGGTGTTTCTTGGGTCCCTCCTTTGCATTAATTATACTTTCTAGTTCTATGCAAGTTCTTTTATTCTTTGTAATGTTAATTCTCAATTATACCCTACTACCCCTTTTACATTTGTCTTTCAAATAGTGAGGATACTGTTTCTCATAGGTTTGGGGGTAGGGCAAGGTATGCCAATGAATAGTTAACTTAAGTGCAACAGTATTAAGTGAGTAGAAATAAATAGAGTGAAGTTCACCTAAGAAATTTTTAAAATGAGGGAATTAAAAAAAAATTTATGCAGACTTTTAACATGATAATCATTTAAAATTCAGCACTTCCATGAGGTGAAAACATCAAGAAAATCTATTTTTATCCGCACTTAGTGAACCATTAAGGAGAGAGAAAGGTGAGGATATGCCCATGAATTCAATTGAAGACCATACCTACTGAGATTTGGGCCTATAAATTTTTTTTTTCTTCTTGAAAAGTGTATTTGGCAAATCTGTTCTGCTCTAAGGACTAATTAACTCAGAATTTTCTCACTTGAAGTTAGGAATACCCAGTTGAAACAGTTTGACAATACTCATGACACTAAGGAGATGATCAAGGCCTTCATTTGGACAGTTTGAGTTAAAACTACTCTTGTGCATACACCCTTTGAGCTTTCAATTTCAATTTTCTTCAAAATACACCAAAGTACTTGCACCTAAACCTATAGACTTGATTCAACACTGCCCTCACTCTGAGAATTCAGAAGGTAAAGGAGAAGAAGTTGAAGATGGAAAAGCTCGGGACAACATTTGTTGAATGGAGAAGAAAAGCGATATGAAGATAGCAGTGTAGCAGTTGGGAGAATGGTGACATTTCATCAAAAAATGAAAAGCAAAAAATAAATAAAATAAAAAATAAAAATAAATAAAAAGGAAAAGAGAAGTCAAGAGGACAACTTCATTTGAAAATTGAGAGGAAGAAGAGAAGCTGGCCACTTTGAATCTGAAAAATGTCTAGAAAGATGAAGTATGCTGAATTCAAGAAGATGAAGTCATGAATCACCTCCTACACCCACTGATTTCTCAATTTTGAATCCTTTTTATCCCTTCCATTATTTACAATCCTCACCCATAAGCCACATTACAACCCAAGAAAAGACCTTGTGATTTGAAGTCAAATGAACTATCATGTGGTGACAAGGGAATGCCTGATCTATGGTGAGAAATGCCTGATGATGTCAGAAATTAGAGCACTGCCTATGCTCATGCTTACAGATCCATTTGGGGTCCGTGACTATTCTTGAGCTTGAGTGAAATGAAACACCCTTTAAGTCATTTGTAAGAGATAGCCCTGGTCAGCTTTGGGATCTGAGATATAATGTATTGGGCATTATTTAAACTTCTATTTTGAATTAAGGGTAAGCAGAGTACTGATGTGCTACACTGTTTTTCCTAATGTAAACTGATTGGGTGTGAGGAGTATACATGCATAATTTAGGTGTTAATTGTTTGCATGCACTGTGTTGAAATTCCTCAAATTTAAAAAGATCAATGGTGGACTGATACTTTATTTATTGAAAACTGATTTGATCATGCTTGCAATTGTGTTAACTATTTTATTGAGAAGTTTGTGGGTGTCTTCACTAAAAACCCTCAAGAGACTTCACTCCTCCACTAGGGATCACTTAGGCGTTTAAAAGGCTTGATGCGTAAGCTAAATGCATCCGTACTCCCTACGAAAGTGGCGTTTAAATTTTTAGAATAGTTGTTTATATTTTGCTTTGCTCGAGGACTAGCAATGATTAGGTTTGGGGGTGTGTTATTTACTGAAAAGTATCACTTTTCACCTCTTAACCTAGCCTTTACTACACCTTGGAGCCATCTAATAATCCGTCTTTGAGTTTATTTTATAGTTAAGAATAAATTTACAGCTTAGCATAACAGTCATGCTTAGGAGGCCAAAAAGAGAGGGATTTGAAGCCAAAGGTTGCAGCTCAGTGAAGAACAGTTGAAACCCCATGGGTGTACACACCATGGTGATTACTTTGGTTGCCCGAGGATGCACTAGAAGTCTAATGAATGTGAGAAAGATGGACCGAAGTACCGAAAGCTGCTGCAACAGCATGTTCATTGCAGCAGAGGAGCAGAAAGCATGCCTCGCGCAGCTGAAATCCAACTTGAATGGCTCTCATAAAGATAAAATGCCTAGAAATCCATCTCGCGAAGCTCTCGCGAGGTCCAAGAGGTAGAAGGTTAAAGAGGTCATGAAGATATCGTGAAGCTCACATGGGAGAAGAGCTTAAAAGCATACCTCGCAAAGTCCTCACGAGGATCAAAGCTTCAGAAATCCCCCTCACAAGGAACTCGCGAGGTTCAGAAAACTCAGTGTGCCAAAGGTTAACTCAGCTCTAGCGCAGACTAGCTCCAGAAAATATCCTCATGAAGATTTCACGAGGATCAAATACACTTCATACTTCAGCTGCTCGTGTAGCTCTCGCAAAGATAATAACTTCAGTAAGTCACTCACACAGCTCTCGCGAAGATAATAGCTTCAGCAAGTCACACACGTAGCTCTCGTGAGCTCTCGTGCAGTTCAGAGCCCAAACTAGCCACATGAAAAGGTAAATCCATCTTGGCGAGCAACACCACGAAACTCAAGGCTTATCCACGCAAGTTGCAGAGTTCAGTACTTCAGCCACGCGATACCCTCCCGACTAGAGCACCTAAAGGCCTAACTGCGCGAGAAGTACCATTCACTGCAAAGCAGAGCCTCACGAAGCCTCTCCAGCAACCAATCCAGCCTCGTGAGCACCTTTAACTATAATTCTTTCCATGCGAAGAGCCACGCGAGGAGCAGAACCAGCAAATCTAGCCTCGCAAAGCTCAGGCTCCTCCTTTCTCAGTGCACCTCAGGGATACTTTGGGGATTTCCCCACTTCTAGGGCACACATCTCGGGGTCCTAATCTATTTCCATAGATCTCGAGGCATCCAAAGGCTGTAAAGGAGCCACGATAGTAGTAGCAATTAGGGTTTTCTCTTCTATTTCCTTATTGGCCAAGGCAGTGGGACAATGGGTATATAAGCTATAATTTTTAGTGAAACAAGTATCTTTTCCTCAACCTAATTCGACTGAGAGCTTAGGTCAGATTAGGGTTAGGAGAAGGTCATCTTCCCCATTTTTATTTTATTCCTTAGCCCAGCATCTGCTGAGTATGATCTCTGTAAACAGCTAGGTATAGTTTACTTCAGTTTTGCAATAGGTTTTGTATAAATTTTGGGGGCTGTTGTGGGTTGTTCTGCACAAGACTGTTGTCTGGAGGGCACCATTGTCAGTCATCTGTGATTTTGACAGCCTCTATGGATAGCCTGTAACCATTTAAGTGGATAGACTATAGCCCTAGGGTGATTCCAGGCCACAGATCTGAGATGGATTCTTCTTCTCTGCACTTTAGCATGTAGCTTTGTGAGAGATTGTGTAGAGACTAGCATCCCTTTATTTTACATTGTCGTCATCAAATCTTAGAGTTGCTTCTGTAGAGATTGCATACTTGTGAGCTGAGTCATTGTAGGTCTTTTGTAGCAATGACCAGCTAAGTCTAAGTCTCCAAACAACCTCTGATTATCTATGGTTTTCACTAAATTTTCAAGGGTTGTTTGCTCCTATGAATGGTTGAGCTTGTAGCCTTACAAACATAGTTTCTGCAATGATGTTCATATTTTGATTTGATCCATTGGTTGGAGGAAATATTTTGGATAGTCTGTGACCACTTAAGTGGACAGGTTTTAACCTTAAGATCAGTTCATTTCCTTGGATTAGGTTAGTTTTCTGATTTAGCCCAAGTGATTTGACCCTCTCTATTAGATAGTCTGTGACCATTTAAGTGGACAGGTTGTAGCCTTAAGAGACCACATTAAATCATAGGAGTTGGATTGGATTCCTCTACCTTACAGATGTGCTTGTAGTCCTCTGAATGATTACTGCAGAGGCAGCTCTAGATCTGAGTTGCATGACTGATGTGACCTTAGTTTAGCTGGGCACTTCTCATCATTATCTTTTATTTTATCACACCATCACCTTCCTTCTCTAAAACCCTTTCTCATAGCTTAGGATTGCATTTTATTTCTTTTTATTTTAGTTTTAGTTTTAGTTGTGACACCAAAACTCCATTTCTTTAGGATTGCTAGATCTGGAGGCCTACTAAAACAACCCTTGTAGTTCTAGATCAGATTTCCTTGTGGGACAACCCTTTCTTATCAAAACTTGCTACAACAGGCCCTGTATCATGCAGGTCTGTGGTATTTTAGACTTGTTGTTTGTGATGTGTTTTCATTACATTCTAACCCCTTTTGTTTTGTTATATTTTTACAACTATTTTCTAATAAAATAGCAGCAAGCTTCTATGAATACACCAACATATAAACAAAATGACAACTAAGAAAACAAAACAACTACACAAATTCCTAAAACATCAACTATATATAACATAAATTACACTAAAAAAAATAGCAGTTAAACTAAAATTAGCAGGTATATTAAAAAACAAGCACTATACTAAAACTCCAAAAACAATAAAATCCTAAACACAACTTCCTAAGGATGATCTGATTATGAATCTACATTGATGGAAAAGAATCATCATCATTAATGGCATACATTTCAATGCAAGATTCATAAAAAATCGGATCACACAAGCATAATATTTATATAATTTTTTACACAAGCACATAAAAAAATTTTGTTTTTATTTTCTTTTTTTGGAGCTCAACAGCAACCCTTTTATTCAGTTTTTCTCCTGATGCACTTCCTCTTGGCATCAAACGCATCTTGGATTTCGACCTCCTTCCCGCTCCTCAAGGCATTGATGGTTATAGTATCTTCATGACTTGAAGATCCTTTTCCAATCAAGTGTACCCCTCTGGGATTGTTCACTGTTTGGCTCGGGAGCCGTCCCTCTTCCCTTCTCATCAGAGCATTTGAGATATGACCTAGCTGATCTTATATTTTCTTGATGCTCTGAGTGTGGGAATCCACAATCTATGAAACGGAGCAGAGGTTTTGTAATGAAGACAAAACCTGCTCCTCAAAGGAGGGGGCTTTGGGCTGTGGGGGTGGGGGTGGGGGTGGGGGTGGCAAAACTAATTGACTTGGCTGGGGGAACTGATGTGGAAATTGCTATCCTAGGCCATGACCTTGATGAAACTGTTGGATTGGTTTGTAGGGCAATGCTTGCTCCTACTGGGGTTGAGGAAAATTGTCATGTCTCCACCTCAAATTACGGTGGGTCCTCCAAGGAAGCCCAGCAAGTTGCTTCCCATATGATTGAGCAGCATTGGCATGCTCCATAACTAATTATGGATATTGACCAGCAGATGGACAATCTAGAAGTGAGCGTGTGGGTGAGTGGCATATGATGCATGCCTCTCCAACCTGTACAGCCACGTGGGGCAGCAACACACTCAAAACTTTTTCAGACTTTCTAGACAAGTTGTCCACTTTTCTTTTCAGGTCATTTTATACATTTAATTCTTACAATTTACCCTTGGAAGTGGGTTCTTTTGCACCTCTAGCAGGTGGCTCAATGCCATTTCTTAACAGAGCCTCCTGCTGAAGAGCACTTTCACTTATAACCACAAGCAGATCCCATGCTTCCTTATCAGTCTTGTTGAGGTAGGTTCCACCACATGATGCATCAATAATTGATCTACTTTTAGCATCTATCCCTTGGTAGAAGCTTTGAATAAGCTACCACCTAGGGATCTGGTGGTGTGGACACTCTCTCAGCAGCTATTTAAATCTATCCCAAGCTTCATGAAAATCTTCAGTTGAGAATTGAGCAAAAGAGACGATGATCTTCCTCAACTGGCTTGTTTTACTAATTGAGAAAAATTTATCCAAGAATTGGCATTGTAGGTCATTTCAAGATTGTATGCTATTTGTTGGGAGCATGGTGAGCCAAGTTCTAGCCTTATCCTTTAGTGAAAAAGGAAAAAGCCTCAATTTGGTAGCTTCATCTCCCAAACCAACAATATTAAAGGTCATACATAGAGAAAGAAACTGATCTATGTGCTGGTAACATAGATTAGTTTCTTTACTAAACCTGTGAAAAGATGATAACATTTGGATTGTTTGAACCTTTATCTCATAATTACCCTCGGCTATAAGGAACTGAATACAAGAGGGGGATGAGTATGCCCTTGGTGCATTGTAGTCCCTCAGGGGTCTAGGTTGCTCTCCCATCTCAAATGTTTCTAAATTTTCAGCAAGGGTGTGTGTTGCTGGCCTGGAGCTCAGGATTCTCTCTATCTATAGATTCAAAGGTTCTATCTTGGGATGGAGAGACATTCTACCTAGCATAAAACACACACACAACAAAGAAAAAGACATTCACAGCAGATAGAATAAAAAATTAATTCAAGCTAACACTACTGCTGAAATTTAAGATTGTAGAAATGAAACAAGAACAGGGAAGAGAGAGATGAATCTGAGGCAAAATTTTTCCAGCTGAAGTTGATCTCTTCTAATTGCTACTACTCCAAATCTGGAAAAATTAAACACTTCAACAGGAATTAATTCAAACACAAGACATGCAATAACAGGCCTAAAATAAAAAATAAAGAAAAATAGCAAAAATCCTAAGACTACAGCTGTAATTTCTGCAAACACTAAAAGGGCACAAACAGTCCTAAAATAGAAAATAAAGAAAAAGTCTAAAAATCAAACACAAATTACAGCTATAATTTATTCAAACACTACAACTACAAAGAATAAAAACTAAACTCAGATTACTATACTTAGATGAAAACTCCCCGGCAACGGCGCAAAAAAATTGTTGGTTATAGATGTTGTGCTTTTATTTTTATTATTAAAGAGAGATAGTATAAATATGCCAGCAAAAATAAATCAGAAAAAGGAGAGTAAAATGAAATGAAGCAACACAAAAAGAACAATCTAAACATACAGTCCTACAAGATCCAAGGCTATTGTAGCATGTTTTGATAAGTAAGAGTTTGTCCCACGGAGTGTGATGATCTAAAAACCTTAAGGTATATAGAAATCTCTAGATCTGACTACAGATCTGGCAACTCTAAACCTACACTAGAAAGCACGGTAAAGAGAGGGTGTTTAGGTGTCACAAAATAAAACTAGACTAAAAATATAAATAAAACTACAGCTAAAGAAAGGAGGTAAAGGAGGACGATGATGGGTTGGTGAAATAAAATAAAAATGTGGAGAAGTAGACAACTATGGGCTAATCTTCACTGCAACTCAAATCAAGAACTAGATCTGAAGCATTCCTTCACTTGGCTACAAGCACAAGTGCAACGTAGAAGAATCCAACCTAATCCAAAGGCATGAACTGATCTTAGGGTTATATTCTACCCACTAAAATGGTCACAGCATATCCCAGGGATTTCATCTAAGCAAGAGGTTAGAGCTGAAATAAGAAAACCATTGCAGATAGTATGTTTGTAAGGCTACAAGCTCATGCAACCATAGGAGCAAACAATCCATGAAAATCTAGTAGGAACCACTAGAAATCATAGGCTGAATGGGGATTTAGAATCAGTTGGTCATTGCTACAAAGAGGCTTGCAATGAACAAGCTCTCAAGTCTGCAATCTGTGCAAGACCTCAGGTCTATTAACTTAAAATGGTGTTGTAAAACAGAGGAGAAGTTTGATCTACAACAATCTCTCATTTGGCAATAAGCACAAAGGCAGGGAAAAAGAATCCAGCTTAGCCTTGTGATCTAGATTCATCCTAGGATTATATTCCATCCACTTAAATAGTCATAGAACATCCCATAGATGTGATCCAGCCATGGGGGCAAAACCAGAACAATAAATCCACTGTTGCCACTATGTGTGCATGGCTACAAGCACATGCATCCATAGGTGCATGAAACCCAAAGAGATGTAGGTGAAAAATATAAGAGAAATACAGATTTAATGGAGCTTTAAAGTCGACATTTCATTGAATAAAAAAAACTTATAATGAGTGGTGCTCAAATCAGTAGCCCTTGCAAAACCCCAAAACTGCTCACAATGTTTTTACAAAACCCGATTACAACATTAATAAACCTAGCTGCTACAAAGTGTTTGCTAGCATTGCTGCTGAGCTAAGGAAGAGAAAGAAGAAAATAAAAACTAAAACCCTAAAAGTGAGCTCAAGCTAATTCTGGCTCCCTTTTACAAAATAGTTTAGAATTATTTATAAACAATCCATACAACTCTATTTGCATTGGCCAATCAGAAATAAGAAAGAAAGAAAATATTTGGAGCGACTGTCGTGGCCCATTTGTGACCAAGTAATGCCTCGAGTAGTGTGGGACAGCTTAGCACCTTGGGATGTGTGCCCTAGATACTGTGGAATACCAAAAATATCCCTGAAGTTTCAATAAAATAGTTGAAACTCGTGCCTCGATTGGTTGAGCTTCAGATTATTCATCTCGAGCAGTTCTCGAGAGGATGACAGGCTTCAGGTATTTATCTCAAAAAGTTCTCAAGAGGCAGGAATGCTTTAGAAATACATCTCGGGAAGCTCTCGACAGGATAAAAACAATGTTTTAAGTGCTCGACAGGATGGTCTTCAGCAATTGCAGCTCGAGTAGATGGTGAGCTTCAGGTCGAGAGGATCTCGAGAGGCTCACTTTCCAGCAATAGCAACTGCTCGACTGCATTAAAGGTTCAAGCTCCAGGCAAGGGCAGCTCGAGAGGATGGAATCCAGCAGCTCGATAGCTTGTAAGGCACCATCCAACAGCTCGATAGGTTGATGCTTTCAGCGGCATCTCGACAAGTTCACTTTAGAACCACCCGACAGCTTCAAGTGTTGTTCGATTGGCTAGTTTCAGCTGCTCGACAGCTTGTAACACACCAGCAAGCTGCTCGACAGGTTGTACACTCCACCCCTGCTACTCGACAGGTTGCTTTTCTTTAGCAATAGACCACTCGACAGGTTGTAATACTCCATGAAGTGCATGAGTGCTTGCAGTGCTTCAACCAGCAGCTCGATATGTTGATGCTCCCACTATGAACCACTCTACAGCTTGGAGTGTTGTTGTCCTTCAGCTATACTCAACTCAAGTAGAGGGTTTAAAAGCTGCTTGGTTGGTGTGATTGTTCTTCCACTCGACAAGTTTTTCAGCATATTTTCAGCAGCTCGAGTGGGTGGTGCAGTAGCTATAAAGTGCTCGAGGATGAAGTGTTGTAGCTGCAGTTTGCTTGCTCAGCTGTCTATATAGTCTACTGCAGCACTCCATTGTGCTTGGGCTCCACTTCTGTTCCTTTGCAAGCTTTCTAGGGCCCCAATGCATGCAAAAGAGCCCCAATGGTGTGATCCACCATGGTGTAGTCAATGTTAATCCATCAACTCCCCAACTTGACTCAAAATTCTTTTTTCTTGTCTCATAAATGATGGATTGCTGCACTAAGCTGCAGTTTATTGTCATCTACGAAAACACACATAAAAACTCATTATTAACCAACTCAAAGGTTCATTAAAGGCCAGGTTAGGAGGTGGAATGTGGTATATTTCAGTGATCAACAAATTTCTACCAGTTACTGTCGTCTTTTCCACGTGGTTGTTGCTAGTACTTGGACGAGTGAAGGGGTTTTCCTGATAACCGGTCATGTTGATCTCGGGGTTCTACTGAGCGAACTCGCCAATCAGATCATCGCCATATATAGGGTTGCCGTGGTAGTTCCATAGCGGATGATTACTATTGTCAGTGAAATTTATTCTTCATATTCCCGCCATCTAGAGTCTTTGATGGATGCTAATGCACTTTCGGGAAATCCTCGGTAGTACGGTGGGTATAGGAAAGAAATAGGGTGTGAAAGAAAACTGGTTTATAAAGAAAATTTAACTAACAGAGGCGGCTTTGGTGACAACAAATCTCATCGTGATCGCCAGTTTGTTGGTATGCACTTTTTCTGGGTCCCTTTCGTTCCCCGGAAAGAGTGGCCCAATTTGGTCTATGTGGACTCTAACGAAAGGAGATGAATGGTAAATTAAAATGTAAAAATAAAAGGGGTAAATCATAAATGGAAAATACCTGGTTTGTTACGATCGCCAATTGCAGATATTAAGTGATGCTACAACACATCACTTAAAACGCCTTTCGGAGTGTGGGTACAACTTCTTTAGTAAATCGTTAGCCTGTCGACGTCATTAGCACTGGGTCACCTGAAAGTTTAGTTAGTTCGGTTTCCTAATCCTGCTCTAGGTCTAATTGCTTTATTTTTCTGAATCCTACTGAGAGTCTAATCTTCTAACTATTCTAGGAGTCTAATTAAGCTAGTCTCCTTATCCTACTAGGAGTTCTAATTGATCTAATCTTACTAGAAGTCTGACTAACCTAAGAGTCCTAATCTTATTAGAAGTCTAATTAGCATTAATCTCCTAATTCTTCTAGGAATCTAATTAGCCTAAATATCCTAATGTAATTAAATGTCTAACTAAGTGTTCTAATTTTGTTAGAAATCTAATTATTTCTAGTATCTTAATTCTACTAAAAATGTAATTATTTTAAGTATTCTAATTCTATTAGAAGTCTATTAATTCAAGTATCCTAATCTTATTACGACTCTAATTATTTCAAGTATCCTGATTCTATTAGAACTCTAGTTAACTTTGGTATCCTAGTTCTATTAAAAGTCTAATTACTTTAAATATCCTATTTTTACTAAAAGTCTAATTGACTTAGATATCCTAAATCTATTAGAAGTCTAATCAATTTAAGTATCATATTTCTAATTAAAGTCTAATTATTCTAGGTATTCTAATCCAATTACAAGTCTAATTATTTTAAGTTTCCTACTTCTACAAGAAATCTAAAAAAATGGGGTTTGGCCCGCTATGCTAAGGAGGATCGGCCTCGTTCCCGGGTACCCTCCATAAGCTCCCTTGGGCAAATCGTTTGGCTAAGGGTCATTTTAAAAATAATATAGATTGGAAAACTAATTTTTAACTGAAGAGGTAAGATTGAGATTAAAATGAGAAAATTATGAATTAGAAGCTATTAAGACTAGAATTTGGAAATAGAGGCTCCGGTCTAAAATAATTTGAAACGAAGACCTGGTACTAGAGATTAAGAACCAGAAGCAAAAATTTAAAGACTAAAGTTAAGAACTGGTTCTAGGAACTAAACCCTAGAAACAGAGATCAATAGAACTAAGAGTTTGAATTTAAAAATAAGAGTTGCAATCGAAGATCTAAAAAAATTAAGATATTAAGAATCAAAATCAGAAAATAGAATTTAAAACTATGACTAAAAACTAGGAAAAAAAATTCAGGACTAGAAACTAATAAGCTAAGAACCAGAGATTAAAAATTAGGATTAGAAAGTAGAATTAAAACCTAAAATCTAAGACTAAAAATTAAAGGACTGAAATTAAAAATCTATGATCTACGAAATTAAGAACTAAAAGCTAGAGCTTAAGAACTAGAACCTAGAACTAGAAAAGTAATCAAGAACAAGAACGAAGAAATTACCAGAAGCGAGGCGCTGAAGAGGAAGTTTCAAAATCCCTAGCTCAGGAGAAAGGAACTCGAAAACTCGATTGCTTGATGTTGTTTTCGTGTGGGGTAGTCTATTTATAGCTATTCGGGTAATTGCGCGCATTGTGGGAGGTGCGCAATTAATTTGTCAAACCTAATTGTGCGCCCTGTCTGGTGCACGCAACTGGATTATGCGCCCTGTCCCAAGCGCTTATTAGCATTGGGTGGATGACCGACTCAGTGAGTGACCGGCTGACTAGCTCAGCTGGGTGTCTGAGTTCTAATCAAATTAGAACTAATTGCGCGCTCCTGCACAGCGTGAGCGATTGATTGCGTGTTTTGTTTTGGGCGAGCAATCGGGTCTTAAGGCAGCCTCTAAAAGGTTAAAGACCGGTCCATGTTAGAATAATTGCTCACCAGTGGTAGGGCGTGCCATTGGGTTGTTCACGCTTTGTAGGGCACACAATCCATACCTAAGACGAGCCATAGAAAGAGCAATCCTGGTCCAAATGGGGCCAATTATGCATGCTGGGTAGGGCATGCAATTCGAGGTTTTCCGTGGGTTAGTTGGGTCCGAATCACTAGGCTATTGTGTCAACTCGTGCTTCGACCATATACTATTGTTTCAGTATATAATCCCCATATTAGGGTTGTGGGGTCTGAGCCACAGAGCTATTGTTTCAGCTAGTGCTCAACCATTTACTATTGTTTCAATATATGGCCCCCGTATTAGGGTCTTTAAAGCTTTGAGAGAAGGTAAATCCTTTCTAAAATTCATGGGCAAGGTCAAAGGTTGATCGAATAGGTTTGTATACTCCAAGAGGGTAGATTAATTAGATTCCTAATCGGATCAATTAGACTTCTAGTAGGATCAAGAGAGTAGATTAATTAGATTCTTAATCGGATCAATTAGACTTCTAGTAGGATCAAGCGAGTAGATTAATTAGATTCCTAGTCGGATTAGGAAACTAAATTAATTAGAGTTAGAGTAACCTAGGAGACTCCCAGTCAGCTAGACTCAGAGAAGGATCAAAAAACCAAATCAATTAAACTCCCAACAAGAATAGGAAAACCAAACTAGCTAAACCCCAAGGCAACCCACAGCTATTGACGTTGGCAGGCCGACAATTTAGTAAAGGAGTTAAACCTGCAAGCCCCCACTCTTCTTAAAGCTTGATCAGTGACGTGTTGTAGTGTCGATAAATATCTGCAGTTGGCGATCGCATTAACACAGGTATCCACCATTTTAAATTTGCTTTTTCCTTTCAGCAATTTAATATTTCCTAATTTATTACTCCATCGCCCTTAGCCACAGTCCACTTGGACCGAATTTGGCCACTCTTTTCGGGGACCGAAAGGGACTCATAAAAAGCACATACCAATCGACAGACGATCGTGATGGGACTCTTTTTCGCAAAGGTTGCCCAGCTTAATTAATTTGGTTTTCTATTTTCCTTGCTTGATTTAATTTGGTTTTTTTATTTCCTTCACCTTACTTTATCACTTTTTACACACACTCACCTACATAGTTTTACAAAAAAAAAAAAAACAAAAAAAAATTACAAATTTATTTTTTAAATGGTAGGCATTAGAAAATTAAACATTAATTACAGTGACCCACCCGCATTGGGCTCCCATAGTGATCCCGACTATAATGTTAGGCCTTCTCCGTGGATAGCCCAGCGTCATACTTGGGTAAACATGGTTAGTGAGAGCGAAAAATATCCCTTCGCTCCCCAAAACACTAGTCAAAGCAATAGTAGCAGGGCGACTGACAGCGAGCCAAGAGACATCGCCAACCAGATTATGGACCTCACGGCCCAAAAACTAATGAAGGGAGGAGAAGAAGCCGATGCCCTGCGACAAGCCCTAGCCGAGATATATGAAGCCACCATGGATCATAAGCTAATTAACGAATGCCAAGTTACCCTGAGAAGCAGGAGAGAAGAAAGGATGCCGACACATAACACACATACCCTTCGCACCTCCTACGATCACAACTGCTGAAGACAACCCTCTCCTGAGGCATCTAGAAAAGAGTCCACCATAAGCATAGACAACCTCCCTCAGCTTTTAGATGACTGCATGGCAAAGAGGGAACACTCAAAATAGTCCTTTAGATTTGATAAATTTTGTCGAGAGATCGGCTTCACTGT
Organism: Chloranthus sessilifolius; assembly: GCA_021018995.1. NCBI lineage: Eukaryota > Viridiplantae > Streptophyta > Magnoliopsida > Chloranthales > Chloranthaceae > Chloranthus > Chloranthus sessilifolius. The sequence goes on from CM037596.1 coordinate 51,940,252, forward strand.
ACCGCTAGCTTTAAACCTCTAAAATATAACAAATACAACGGTACAAGGAATTCGAATCACCACTTGGCCTTATTCTATAACGACTGCCTATCAATATGAACCAATCGCGGGCTCCTGATCCACTACTTTCAGAGATTGCTAGAAGGAGAAGCCCTTGACTAGTTCGCCACTCTGCCTCTAGCAAAATTCGAGACCTTTGAAGACTTAGCTGATAGATTCATAGACCAATACCAACACTTAATTCACAAAAAATTAGTCTCGCTGACTTGATGCACACAAGATAAGAGGACGATGAAAACTTCCCAACTCTCGCCGCCTGAATGGGGAATCAAATAAAAGAAAGGGATGCGATGGAAATCATTGTCGACAATACCCGAGAGCCACTTCGTAGCACTCTCATCCTAAGCGACTACTCTGATTTTTCTATCCTCCATGAATGCACCTCACATATAGAATGTCAACTAAAGAATTGTGACCTTAATCTCACCACACTGACGTCTAACAACCCTAGAACAAACACCCTAAATGAACCTATAGACTCTGAACAAATCAACATGAGCCAAGAATGAAACCTAACAAACCCTCAACCATACCACCCATATGACCAAGCTCAAGATCTGTATCCAAACCTATACCCTGACCCTTACCAACCTTTATACAGCAACCAATACACAAACCTGCACTATGATCAAAACCAACTCCCTGACATTGCACAAACTAACATCACCTGCTACGACCCATTATTTGAACAAACTCCATCAAGCCCTCGACCCACATACGATACCGTACACTCACTCACTCATGCCCCGTTCCACCCAGAAAGCCTGATCTGAAGGATTGAACCTCCTTCGGTGCACGTCCATACCATTCACTCATGACCAAGTAACCTTGCCCCATGTACCTATAAATGTGAAATCACGTTTCACCTTGAACCAGTCATTAAGATCAAAACTATCACCGAATGCACCCCTAAACTAACTCAACCCATCACCAAACTGATCACTAAGCTCAACACAGTCATCTCCAAACAGACTCAGCCTATCGATGAATCCGAGAACCTACCAACAAATGAATCAACCCTAACACCTCCTGAACAAATGCCCAAACCAATGATGAAAAATACCCCTGAACAAGCTCGCGTGCTAATTATGGAAGTAATTTTTGAACTAAACAATCGGTATTATAAGATGCCATTCATACATAAACCGATCAGAAAACTAAACTCTGAACCCAAACCCGTAATCCAATGCACCCCCAAAATCACTAGCCCTCTCGCTTCCAAAGCAACTACAAAACAAACCCCCGAAATTGAACACATTGTCAAACACATTGCCCCACCATTATCAAAACCAGTCCCTGAATCAATTCCTACACATGCTTTAAAACTCGAACTCGATAAAGACCTCACCCCAGTAACCTCGGAACCATGTCTCGAACCAAAACCCATTTCATAACTAAACTCACTACCGAACTCATTACCTCGCCAACTTCAAAATGAAACCCTGAATCTGGCTTTATCGCCAACTAACCTCTGAACTAGCCACTCCAGAATCACTCATTGGGCTAATTTCATAACCAACTCATGAATCAACCCCTACGGAACTTGTCATCAAACTTATGAACCCCTCAACTCTAAAACAAGAACTTAAACCCACTATTGAACTCACCATTCCACCAACAACGAAACTAAGCCTCAAACCTAAACCTATCATCAAACCGATCCTCGAACCTGAACCTACTATTGACCTAAACCGATCACCGAACACAAACCTATCATCAAACCTCAAACTATCAACAAATCCAAACCTATCGTTGAATATGAACCCACCGTCAAAATCGAGCCCATTATTAAACTTGAATCCATCATAAAATGAAAACCTGTTATCGAAACTAAGCCTATCATCAAGCCCGAACCTATCATCGAGCCTATTCCTTCAACACCAACTTCAACCGCCTTCCGATCAATCACTAAACCTGACGACAAACAAACCTAAAAAATGGTCACTCCTCCAACTCTCGAGATCAAATCAAACCAAAAATCCTACGACTTCAATCAACATCCGAATTAACATGTCACCTAATCCTCAAACCTCACAATATAAAATTGATATAACAATTGAAATTCCATCTGAATCTCAGATCAAATCTCCATAGGCCTCCCAATCAAGGTCCCCGTAGAAATTAAACCGGTGATAGTACCGCAACATTAAACAGTCGATACTAAGGCTCCCCCAGAAAATTATAAATAAAACTTTAAAACAACTTCACGATAAATCCAAAATACGCATCAAACGAGACAAAGGAAAACAAAACCAGCCCACAAGGAGAAAAGGTCCACCTTCGCCTACGCCCTCGTGTCTCCTCCTCCTCTTCTACCTCTGCCTTATCCTCTCATTACCTTTACAACACTACCCTCCCTCTCAACAGTTTCAACTCCAACTTCACCCACAAACAACTTTCTAACAACCCATAAATCACCCTGAAAAACACTTTAACAACTCTAAGCTCCACCTCTACGAGATGCCTCAACCTATAAAAAAATTAAAGATGGTTGCCCTCCCGACAAGGAGGCCCCAACTATAAAAGATCTATCAAAAGAAGTTAAAAGACACCACACCTATTTTGACAAATCTCATTTCATCCAAAACACAAACCTAAACATAGCATCTCTCTCATCCCAGATCAATCAGATTGAGAGGGATAGAGGACCCCAAAACAATATCATCTAATCGAATAGTTACTCTGACCATTCAGCATGTCCCACCAAGCGGACTTCCTGAGTCAATCCCTTACTTCAGGAACTGATGTTGTATCATAACATGATAATAATAACAAAAGCAATACAAAAATATACAAAATAAAAATAATATATATACATATATCATATGCACAACAATATCTCTGAGTTATAACTCTTACTTGTCTGAGAACTCGGAGGCAAGGAGCTAGTGCTAAGGAGACAATGCCTACACAACTGCCTCGCCTGGAGGAAATCAAAACCCCCCATGAGAAGTACTTTCACTATTTTGGTAACATGCCCCAAAAATACCTACGCAGGAAAGACTTCCTAGCCCTTGGAATCACGACTCAATGATCATCATGTCTCGTAGCCTAAACAGGTGTAACTATATATTTATCACTCTCGTAGTCATCACAACTCATGCGCCAGTCGTAGGTCACTATTCTTTTGAACCATTTTAAATATCATCTGACTCATTAACCACCCCTCCTATTCGGGCAAGTTGATTGAAAGGACTAGTGGATCGTAAAACTCTCTTTTTGAAATATATAAAACTCTGGATTCTCTCACACCCTTCCAGCCGTTGGAGTTGATGTTAGATCAGAAAAAATAAAAATGCAAGGTTCCATCAAATCTCATAATTTTTATTAGGGAAGAAGCATAAGCAAATTGTGAGGGCATTCCTGATAATCTTATTAGGGAAGTATAAGCAAGCCGCGAGGGCATCCCTAACATCTTCTCACTACTAGATATCATTGTACAGTAGTGGGAGGAGGATGAAACTCCTACTAACCATAGAATTTGATGATTTGATGGTGCTGGACCATGACGGAGAGCTCAATTATGGCACCGAATTACCCACTCGAGAAGAAAGTAGTTGGCTTCTATTTAAAAATTTGGTTGAATAAGAAGCTACCCTCAGATCAATAAACCTTATCTCTCCTCCAACTTTTATTTTCTCTTCGAACAATGTGTCAGATGACTTTCAAATCTCCATCAGAAAAAGACCGAAAACTTTTGAATGATAAGCAATGCAATCACCCGTTACCTACCATTCGCTTCCATCGTGCTAAAAGTTACGATACATGATGATCATTCATCACTTATATAATCAAGCCTAGCATGTGGTCGAAATAATGATACTACTTCCGAACATGGGACCGCTACAAATACACTCCAGGACACTGTGAGGCAAATTAAAGTCCTTACCATCACTTGACACTGGGGCATTTTTTTAAGAGTGCTAGCACCGTTGTAGTAATACTCCGGTCACGAGATTGACACTCCAAACTGGGCATTTATTTTTCATGTTGTTCCTTACTTTTCTGCCACGGAACCATAAACATCCAAAATAAGACAAACAAAAAACATACAACAATAAGCATGAACAAACATAAATGACACGAACACAATAAACAAAATACAACTTTATTTATGATAAAAATTTTATAGGTATTACCAGAGGCATACCTCCTGAACATACAACCAAAAACAAAGGCCTAAGACCTGAATATACAACTTAAAACAAACATGGAATCCAAAATAGACACAAACCCAAAACACGATGAGCGAAACGTCCAACCAGAAGCAGCAGAAAAGGGAGGTGAGGATTAGTTGGGTAACACCCTTTCCATACATTTGGAGGACTTCCCTCCCACCATCTTCACCTCCTTACAATAATGAAGGATGTACATCGCATCTCAATCCCAACACCCCTGAGCCATAGCGATGATTCAGATTACACCACCATCCGGGACCACTTCAGGACGAAGAACGCACTAAACAACGAACATCAAAAGAAATGACATCAAGCTATAACACACACCTCAAGCAGAATACACACCTCCAACAGAATAAACATACACCCTTAATAAAAATACTAACAAAACAAACACAGAACACGTCCTATCGTAATAAGACACACATAATCACCTTGACCCATTGCATACCAATCAGGGGTGAGGACATCTCCGGGTGGTCCCATTACAACCAAATCACCCCCTGACGACCAACTGCGAATTCACATCCCACCGTGCTCAAAATTATTCCCCAGAGTCTCATCGCGTACTCACAAGTATGCGTGGCCACTCCCCAACATTCGCTGAACAAAATAGGCTGACAAAATAAACAAAATAAAATCATCACTCACAGTGCTATCGCTAAATACAAAGTCCCATCGCAACAAAAAAATAAAAAAAAATAATGACAAAGTAGCCACACGCGCTGCTCATCCCATCACGATCAGAATCACTCTCCCTTGTCCCATTGTGTAACTGCCCAGAGAGGGGGAGAGAGCCATTGATATCCCATCACACAGCCCCACAATAACATGTCCCATCGTGATAGAACATACATAACCAAGGCTATCCCAACACCTAAGCTCATTGGCCTAAATCAGCCACCTCATGTCCCATCACAACGCTAAAACCTCACCGAGCGACCATACATGCCACACAATCGAAGGTAGGCTCGACTGATGTCCCATTGCGTGAAATAAAAAAATGAGCCTCCCATCGCAAAGGCCAAAGGGCAAGTCCCGATCTTAAGACATCACCTACCAAAGAAAGACACCATCGTTGTCCCATCATGATGTAAACCAGTCAAGGTGTTACTAAACCAATGCCCCATCACACGCTCATAAACACGTCCTGTCACAATGCAGCTGCAACTCGATCTGGCCATATAACCAAAACCCGACCAGAAAGGAAGGCCCAACAAAATCCTGTCGTAAAGAACCTAAACTCCCTCCAAACATCTTACCACGGCAATCATCACGTGTCATCGCGATGAATCTTGAATACCCCATCACGCAGCAGTCACCAGACTCCTCCATCATAGGAGCATACACTCACCGACAGAAGAAAGACTTATCTAATGTCCCATCGCACCCATCAACTACCAAGTCCCGTTGTGAACATCTCATAAGGGGAGTCGGACGTCCCGTCAAAGTTACAGCCATCAGCCCCCACTATAACAACCAGCAGAGGGGGAAGAATAGACCCTCTTATTTCCCATCGCATGACCCCACACAAAGGGGGGGAGACCAATGTCCCATTACAAACCACACCCCTCTAAAATGTTCCATCATGACAGTCACACCTGAATATGAAGCAGCACCGAAAGTCACCTTGACAATGCATAAATACTAACAACAAGGCTTTGAGTTCATGTGGAAAAATTCACACAAAAAGCTCAGTAGCCCGAAGGCGAAGCCCAATGATACGAATGATTTGGGTGGTCGTGTGATTTCTCATGTTTCCACAAAGAGCCTGAGTCCCCTCAATGACTTCACCTCCAGACACTTTTGTTTCGTCACGTAGCCTTACACGCCAGGCAAAGACGACTCAGACAAGAACAAGGAGCCGCTCGTAATCCTATCGCGACATAACACCAGGAGCAACAGCCAGTCAGTCCCATCGCAAGCAAAAGCTTCCCGCCGATGACAAATCAGGTAAGTAAAACACCCCCTCTTCTACTCGATATTCTTTTAAAATATAGTTAGACAATATTAAGTTAAATGATTTCAAAACCCATCTCTCTCGACTCGTGAGTCACTATAGTCCTCCCAGAAGAGATAATCATCAGTACTCATCGAGAAGGTCAGACAGAGTATTCAACATACTAAGTGTATTCTTGATAACCACATAAATAGTTGGGTCCACAAATCCCACTCCGATTGATCTACTCAGCGACGTCATGGAAGCCACGTTTTCTGTAGATTTACAACTGAATTGATCTTAAGTTAAAAATCCCAAGCTTTCGAAAAAAAAATTCCCAAACTTTAAAAAATAATGATGATAAATAAACCCTCTATCTATAAAAAATTTACTTTTCATTATCCCAATCCGTTCTTCCCCGTGGGAAATCGAACACCAAATATACTCAACTCTGAGAAATCACAAATGTCCACTAGAAAGGGATGCCTGACATGCCATTGGTGTGAGCAATGACGCGCTCGGTCTGACATGACTTGCGAAAGCCTTCACCATTACGTGATATTACATCTTAATATCTGATCACTTGACCTTGTCTCTGGATATTCGTATGACACCCTCCGGTACCTCGATTGCATCAATTTCCCTCAGTTTGATTGCCCCTTATAGTAGGTCGCGATATGTGGCGGGATTCTCCTTGCACCCACAGTTGAGGATATACCTTTCGACAACTACCACAGAACCCTCGAATGCTCCATTCTAGCTTGTGCTACTAAATAAGAAAGCCAAACATTTTATTTCAGCATCCCCAGTTCACACTTGTGATTTTCCAAAAGAAACGAGAACGCACCCTTGAAAGAGAGGTGTCTACTTCTTTGACACATCCTTATTGTGCAAGGATGCGCTGAAGAGGGGCATTTGTAGACACCCTAATTTTTCCCTCTCAGAGTATACAAACCTATTCGGTCAACCTTTGACCTTGCCCACGACTCGCAAAAGGGACTTAACTTCTGTGAAAGCCTTAAAACCCTAATACGGGGACTATATACTGAAACAATAGTATATGGCTGAACACAGGTTATAACAATAACTCTGTGGCTCAGAACCTAAAACCCTAATACGGGGACCATATACTGACACAATAGTTGTGGGCTCTGTGGCTCAGAGCCCACAACCCTAATACGGGGACTACTTACTAAAACAATAGTATATAGTCAAAGCGTAGGCTGAAACAATAGCTTTTTGGTTTAGACCCAACTCAACCCAGGAAATGTCCCGAATTACGTGCCCTGACCAATGTGCACAATTTGATTGCATGCCCCATAGTTGGCAAGCAATTGGTCCCACTTGGACCAGGCCTGTTCTTCCTATGGGTCGCCTTAAGAGTGGATTGCGCGCCCTATAATGCACGCGCAATTCAAGTATGCGCCCACCACTGGCGCGCAATTGGTAAAACATGGATCGGTCCATAACCTTTTAGAGGTTACCTTAAGACCCAATTACGCACCAAAACCACAATGCACAATGGATTGCGTGCACTATATGGGACATGTAATTAGTCCTAATTAGACTAGAAGTAGGACACCCAGCTGAGCCAGTCAACCGGTTACTCATTGAGTCGGTCACTGACTTAGAGAGATTAAACACTGGGATAGGGCGTGTAATCCAATTAAGTGCACCAGACAGGACACATAATTGGATTTGATCGGCTAATTGCTCACCTCCTATAGGGCACGTAATTACCCAAATACCTATAAATAGACCTCCCTACCTCGACCAATACACACCAAGTTTGATAGCAATATCTCTCCTTTGGAGCTTAGGCCTTCCTAGGAGTTTTGAAGTTCTCTCTGCAACAGCGAGGAAGAAGCGCTCGGCTTCAGGTATCTTTTAGGTTCCAGGCTCTAGCTTTTAATTTGTAGTTTCTAGTTCTTAATTTTTAGGTTTCAGTTCTTAGCTTCTAGGTTCTAATTCTTAATTCTGATTCTAGTTCTTAATTTTGGTCCTAGACTCTAATTTTTATTCTAGTTCTTACTTTTGATTCTTGTTTTTAATTCTAATTCTTAATTCTTAAGTTCTAGATTTCAGTCCTTAGTTCCTAATCCCTAATCTCTAAAATTTCAAATCATTAATTTTCTAAGCTTTTAATTATCAAATCAAACTCAGTCTTTTTAAAATTACTTTTATCCATAAAAAACTAATTTACTATTTTTCTCTCTCTGAGACTTCTCCCTTTGAGAAAATTTGAGGTTCTCTCTAGGGCTTCCAAAAGGGGTCGAGCTGCCTTTTAGAATTCTAGAATTGCTGACCCTTCCGCAGAAGCCCCAGGTAGTTAAGCTAGCAGCACCAGCCCATCAGTCTCGATTCTTGAAATAATATTAAAGGAGGAAGCACCCAACTTAGAGCCAAATAGTATCCCCAACCTTTCCCAATTGTCAATCCTATCACTTTTATTTTTGGCCTATTTTAAAATATCAAACAAAGTCGTATTGATGTGAAATTGGTCACATTTGAAAGCTTATCGAAATAGCTTTCTAACAAGCCAAAAAATGTGCAATTCTGACAATTATTGAAGAAGTTATGATCAGTTTTCAAAAGCTACACAAAAAGTGACGAATCCCAAGACTCCTAATTGAAGTAGGATTAGTCTCTTTATTATTTCATAGGCTTTGTTTCTTTTATTAGAAATAGGATTAGTTTCCTTATTTCTTTAAGACTTTTTTAGGAATTAGAGTTACACTAGGATTTCTAGTAAAAGCCTATAAATAGACCCCTATCCCCTAGCCACTCAACACAACTCTCTTCTACATAATTCTCTCTTCTAAGCTTCTTCCTTTTAGAAAATTTTAGTTCTAGTTTCTAGTTCAAAATTCTAGTTCTAGTTTATAGTTCTAAATTCTAGTTCTCTTTCTAGTTTCTAGTTCTAGTTCTTAATTTTGGTTCTAGTTCATAAGTTCCGTTTTAGTTCGCTTAATTTTAGTTCTGATCTTTAGTTCTAAACCCTCAAAATTCCTAATTTTCAATCTTTTAATCCTTAATTTTTAGTCCAAATTCAATCCTTCAATATTTATAAAATAATATTTAGCCACTCGATTTGCCCAAGGGAGCTTATGAAGGGTACCCGAGAACGGGGTTGATCCTCTTTAGCATAACGGGTCACAACTCCTTTTTTTAAATTAGACTCCTAGTAGAATTAGGAGACCATTTTTTAAATTAGATTCCTAGTAAAATTAGGAGACCTCTTTTAATTAGATTCCTAGTAGGATTAGGAGATTGGATCAATTAGACTTCTAGTAGGATCAACAGAGTCGATTAATTAGATTCCTAGTCGGATTAGGAAACTAAATTAAATAGAGTTAGAGTAACACTAGGAGAATCCCAATCAACCAGACTCAGAGAAGGACCAAAAGACCAAATCAATTAAACTCCCAGCGGGGATAAGAAAAACAAACTAGCTAAACCCCAAGGTAACCCACAGCTGCTGACATTGGCAGGCCCACAATTCAGAAAAGGAGTTAAACCTGCAAGCCCCCGCTCTTCTTAAAATGTGATCAGTGACGAGTTTCAGCATCGATAAATATCTGCAACTGGTGATCGCATCAACACAGGTATCCTCTATTTAAAATTTGTCTTTTCTTTTTAGCAATTTAATATTTCCTAATTTATTCCTCCATCGCCCTTAGCCAGAGTCCCCTTGGACCGAATTAGGCCACTCTTTCCGGGGACCGAAAGGGTTCCAGAAGAAGCACGTACCAACAAACCTGATCAACGTGGCATTTGATGGACCACTGGGTGAACCCCATCTAAGCCCAAATCTGTGGACCTTGTAGCCCACAGAAATGAATCCTAGAACAACAAATAGAATAAATATAAATAAATTTATGAAAAATCCATAAAAATTCATAAACATGATTTAATGAGTTCCCGATGCTTGGTTAAAATTTCATATCCGAAACCCATACGATTTGATAGTTACAACAGTCTAAACACAATGTGTCGATGCTGGCCTGTTGCACATAAAAACAGAGCTGAAATAACGCATAGTTTCGGAGCCCGAGAAGTTTTAGGAAAAATCTAGAATTAATTGAACATATACTGTAATATGACCATAATTCCTGGGAAAGATTTTATGCCTCGATTCAATCAGAATTGTCAGTGAGAAAATCGACAAAATGATAGCCCATAATGTTGGCAAATGGCACCTAGCCCGAAAGCAGATCCGACCTTTGATCGGATGGATAGAATTACGTCCTGATCCATTGACTTTGGACCCGAAAAATATAAATATAAAATTTGGGCAACTCGTGGATCTTTCAAGAGAGCCGGTGAGTACTCGATTCCCTTGTCAGCATAACATTAAAAGTTATGAACCCGTCACTGAGGCCTAATAAATCTGACCCAAAACTCTAATAAAATAGAATAGATCTCGGTGATTTGTCCACCATGATTATCCCTTATCATATTTCTGAATGCCACCACCTAGAAAAGATTCTCTCATCAGTGATCTTGCCCCCAATTTTGGAATCATATGAAAATTCGACCAGAGTCGAAAATGACGACCGATTCACCATAGGTTGTCCACCATTTCTTTGGAAATTTTTTTGAATATATAAGATAAAGGCTTAATACTCGGACCTTGACCTGAGACCCATGACTAATTGGGAAGGCCCAATCACATGGTCAACATGAAACAAACTTGGGATAAGTCCTAAGTGAAAATTGGTCTACCAAGTCAAAGGCCCGACTTGATGACCCGATAAAGCCCAAAATCCTAACACTTAGTGAATAGGATAGGTAAAGAAAACAAGAGCCTCGTTAAAAGACATGACCCATGGCTCGACAAATCTAAACTAGTTCCTAACATACTAGCCCGGCCTAAGAAATGTTGATTAAGGCCCATGAAGATTAAAACAAATATGGCTCGGACCTTGGAAAGGCCTAAACCTCAAGATTTAGATCTAGTAAAGGCTTGAATCACATACGAAATGACTCGTTGGACCATGTGGACCTAAAATCTATTGGACCCATAACTTATTGGACCTATTGGACCCTTTTGACCTATAATTCATTGGACCCAAAATTGATTGGACCTATTGGACCCTTCATACCTATAATCCATTGGACCCCACAACTTATTGGACCTGTTGGATCCTTTGGACCTATAATCCATTGAACCCTTAAGTGATTGGACCCACAACCCATTGGACCTATAATCCATTAGACCCACAACCCATTGGACACATAATTCATTGCACCCATATCCCATACTTGAAATTATTATATAAGTAAAGTGATTGACCCTCGATTAAACAATCGGTCAGTTGGAGTTGACATGATACTACATGATAGTATATGGTAAGTACATTCCATGATAGTACTTGATAAGTACATGATATGTCATAACCCCAGATTTTTGGGAACCGTGCACGTCACATACCATGCAAGTGTACCACATATCATGAACATGTATTTATGATTCACAAGGAAACCAAAAACTACATATACACACTATGTGTGTATATGTGAAACTTTTTAGCTTTCACTATATAAGTGAAAGTGGGGAGGAGAGAGTCTCTCCTACGTAACCTAAATTAGCATAGATAGAGAGAACAAAAATAGAAAGAAAGAGGAGAAGGGTTGCAATAGAGAGAAAGAAGAGAAGGTTGTAAAAGAGGAGGAGAGGTTCGTTGGTTTTGAGCAATAGAGAACCTTGAAAATCTTCACGATTAGACGAAGCTGGATCAAACTATAGGAGATCTATCGAGTAAGGTAGGATTTTAGATGTTTATGTATGTTTTAAGTAGAGTTTAAACTATTGGATGAATGATCCTTGACACTATTAGGTCTCTCATGAAGAAGGTGATAGTTCTCGAACAGATAGAGAACATGCATCTTTTCGTGGCTCACTCGAGCGGTCTAAATGGCTCGCTCGAGCAAGGGCAGAGAGAATATTCTGAGCATATTCGCATTTTGGACTCACTCGAGCGAGACCCACAGTGAAGGAGAAGCTCGCTCGAGCAAGGCATCACTTAGAGCTCCAGATACCTTATATTATAACCGCTCGAGAGATGAATAATGACCACTGGAGCGATGTTTATAACTGCTCGAGCGAGAAATAATTACCGCTCGAGCGATGAATAGTGCTTGCTCGAGCGATGAATAATAACCGCTCGAGCGATGAATAGTGCTCACTCGAGTGATGAATAATGACCGCTCAAGCGATGAATTGTAACCGCTCGAGCGAGGTCAAGTGCTCGCTCGAGCGATGCTAAATGATGGCTGGTGCGAGGAATTACCCAATTTTCTCATTTCTTTTAGTGTAAATTATGAGAGCTGTGCTTCCAAGGGTTATAGAGACCATTCTGAGTAAATTCGTAACACATGGAATGTAGGTGTGACGTGAGTTGTTACGCGTAAACCTCTACGAGAAAGGAGCGCGTTGGGTTTTACTTGAGGTAGGGAATATCTTGAAACATGTACTTTAATTCGTCAAAACCATGTATGCAGAGTATTTCAATCATATAAAGTATCTCAAGAGAACAGTCATATTAAATATGTTTCCAACATGTGTGTGTGCGTGTGTGAATTTAAATGGAAATCATGAAGTCCCCAAGGGACGTAGAATTGTAACAATGGGCATCTGAATGATGCATTAAACCAGTAGCATCCCAGGGATGCAGAAGAAACCAAACGGTGGAACAAAAGAAGAATGATAAGGCCTAATGTAATAAAAGTAGCACAATCACGGTGAATAATTATATGTAGAGCACATTCGATATTCTGTTATTTAAGGTTTAATCAGAATACCCCACCGACGTGGCGGGATAACCACGACTGACTCGGCAGGATATCTGTGACCGGTACGGCGGCCAAACCATACACACTAGCACATCCCAGGGATGTTAAGTTGAGAATAGACCCCGCAGCCTAAGAGAGAGGTGCCTGGGTAGTATTGAATTTTTACACATAACAAGTGTCTATTTGGACGACGATAGTGGGGATTCCATCGGGGCTCGATGCTATATTGCTCGGGGACTATTTAAGTCAAGATTTAAGTGATTAGGCCGAATCCATTACTATACCAGTAAGACAAGAATAACCAAAGTCATGCAAAGTAACAGTGTATCCATCATTTTATTTCCAATTATTCTATTGTCTTTCAGTAGTTCTATCAAATAAATTATATCTTTAAACTGTTTTGACATACATGTGAGAGCTTAATTTATATGTTCACTGTGTTTCCCTATTGAGCTAGGATGTAGCTCACCCCCCCTTAGACTATACGTCGCAGGTCCAGGACTAGCGACAACAGAGACTTCTGGAGACGTTAATCTAGGGGATTCAGATTACGTGCCCACAGAAGAGTCAGAGCCTCCTCCTGAAGAATTCTTCTAGGATACCCATTGCATACTTTGAGAGTGAGTTGAGAGTATTAGGTATGGCTTGGTATGTCAAGCTTTTTTATTTGAATGTAATTAAATACCTTTATTCTTTTGACAAACAGTCTGGGGTGAACAGTTATCACCAATGGTTTGGGTCAGTTCTTATGCCCATAAATTGGCATGGGACAAGAACTGTCTTTAGAGACTCTTTTTATATTAAATGCATGAGAACTTGTTTAGAGTAGATGCATGTGCCTTACTTGTAGTCTTTGGCTTGTATATACTAATGCTCCGTACAGAATCACAAGGCATGGGTTTCGGGGTGCCACAATCTGGGCTGTCACAGTTGGTATCAAAGCCATTTCTTTTAATTTTTGACAATCATTTTTGTCTGAACATAGGGAAGCTAACGAAACCGTGGTTTCTCATGCAGACCGCTATGTTTCCTAGAGGAAGAGGCAGACCCAGGGGTGGTCATGATAGGAATTTGCATAGTAGAGATGAGTTCATCTCGCCTACGAACAGAGTGCCATTGGGAAATAGGGAGGTTCTCGAGGGCAGTGGCCAGAGGAGAACAAAAATCAAGCAGAAAATCAGGATCGAGACTGACAAGATCGAGATAAGAGAGAACAAGATAGAGTAAGGGAAAGAAATAAAGAAAGAGAGGAGTGTTAGAGGATGATGCATACTATGGAAACTATGGCAATTGTCATGGCACAACAGGCAGCATCCTTGGCAGCTCATGTCACCCAGAGCAACATCACACACCTATGCCTCCAGTAGGGCCTACACTACCAGTAGCTTCAGCTTTTACCGAATTCAGGAGGATGAGACCTCCTAGCTTTTTAGGGCAAGCAGACACCATGGCAACCAAAAATTGGCTGAGTGAAATGGAGAAGGTATTTAGTGTACTGACATGTACAGAGGATGAGAGCGTCCGTTGGGCAGCTTACATGTTAGATGGGGAGGCTGGGCCTTAGTGGAAATCTATTTCACGGACTAGGGCTCAAGAAACTCCAGATATGCCCTGGACATGGGATGAATTTGTTAAAGAGTTCAATAAGCAGTACTTTTTGAAGGTTGTGAGAAATTAGGTGGAGACTCAATTTTTACAACTAATGCAAGGAAAGATGATCGTAAGAGAGTACGGAGTAGAATTTATGAGACTGGCTCGTTTCTCTCTAGACTACGTAATTTCTGATGTGATGAAAGCAAAGAGGTTCCAATAGGGTTTAAGGTCGGACATCCGAGGAGGAGTTGCGCCATTTCAGCTGAAGACCTATGGAGAGGTCATGAGTACGGCATTAGTGGTCGAAGAAGAAAACAATAACCGATACCGTCAAAGGGAACAATAGGAAAGAGGAAGCATAGATCAAGGCAGGACTGGGAGTTATGAACCAATGAATAAGAAGCCGAGGTTCGTAGCACCGAATCAGTGACAACTGTTCCAGACAAGGTATGGGAGAGCCGCACAACAGACTACTCATCAAAGATTCCCATTGCTAGCGTTAGGGAGATCGATGAGGTATGAGAGTCTTGCTATTTCCAATGGAGCCACAGTTACACAAGGTTTTTCCCGAGCTGCTTCTTCAGCACCAAGAGAGACTTGTGCCAAGTGTGGCAAGTCCCACAAAATGGCGGATTGCAGGCAAGGAATGCAAGGCTGTTTTAAATGTGGCAAGATGGGCCACATGATTAGAGATTCCCCTGAGGCAATTAAGGAGAAGACGACCTCAGATTCCATGCCACGACCTATTCAATCATGGAAACCAGTTGTCCAAGGGAGAGCCTATGCAGTCACCGCCCAAGAAGCAGGGAGTGTACATGACGTCATCCAAGGTGAGATTCCTTTTAAACAAGAGTTTCAAATTTAATACAATTTTAGATAGAGCAGGAGCATTCAATAGAAAAAGCAATTTGACTTGTTTTTGTATGTTAGAAAATTCTAAATAAAGTATGTACTATATATGTATATGTATGTGTTATAGGTATGTTACAGGTCTATGAAAAAGGATGCTATGTAACACGTGACGCACGAGTGTTGATAGACCCCTGGGTCTACCCACTCCTTTATCACCCCTAGATTTGCAAAGAAAATGAAGATTGTCTCGGAGACACTAGACTTTGTGTTATCAGTGTCTATCCCAACGGGAGAATTAGTGGACACAGAGTTAGTCTGCAAATCAGTAGTAGTGAGCATTTGGGATGGCGTCATCTATGAATTAGACGTCCAATTAATATATTTGGACATGTAAGGATTCAATGTGATCCTTGGCATGGATTGGTTGCCTCATCATTGTACGATAGTGGATTGCAAGAACAAGGTTGTTATTTTTTGACCTAACACAAGGAGATCATTTCAATTTCGAGGAGAGAGATCGACATAGGTGCCACTCATCTCTGCAGTTAGAGCCGAACGTTTAATCAAAAAGGGGTGTAGCGGTTATTTGGCATTTCGGAAGGGAGATAAAGAAGAAACAAATGTTATTTCTAAGATAGCAGTAGTGCGAGAGTTCAAAGACGTATTTCTAGAAGAATTGCCAGGATTACCTCCAAAGAGAGAAGTGGAATTTCCTATCAACTTAGCACCTGGAACGGAGCCTGTTTCAAAAGCACCATACAGGATGGCTCCTGATGAGTTGAAGGAGTTGAAAGAGCAGTTGTAAGAGCTCATGGATAAAGGGTTTATAAGACCAAGCGTGTCTCCATGGGGAGCACCAGTTTTGTTTGTGAAAAAGAAAGATGGGTCGATGCAGTTGTGCATTGACTATCGACAATTGAACAAACTCACTGTGAAGAAATTGATACCCTTTGCTAAGAATAGATGATTTGTTCGATCAGTTGTAAGGGGCGAAGTACTTTTCCAAGATTGATCTGAGATCTGGATACCATCAGTTGAGAGTCAAGGCCGAGGACATTCAGAAAATGGCATTCAGAACATGATATGGACACTATGAATTTTTAGTGATGCCGTTCAGGTTGACAAACACACTGGCTTCATTTATGGATTTAATGAATTGGGTGTTTAGACCACACCTGGACTCCTGCATCATCGTGTTTGTTGACGACATCCTGATTTACTCTAAATAAAAAATAGAGCATAAAGAACACTTACAAGTCGCTCAGTAAACTTTGCGTGAACACCAATTGTATGCCAAAATTAGCAAATGTGAATTTTGGTTAGAAGAGGTCAACTTTTTGGGACATGAAGTCTCAAAGCATGGTGTCACAATAGATCCCGCAAAGATTGAGGCAGTAGTGAACTGGGAGCAACGAAAGACCGTGACCGATGTCCAAAGTTTCCTTGGACTAGCAGGTGTTAAGACCTGAAAAGTACCACTTTTCACCCTTTAACTTAACCTTTGATTAGACCATTAGCCATCTAATAAATGTGTGTTAAGCTATTTTTGTAGGTAATAAACAGCAGTGCAATAAGGCCATAAATCCTATTAAGGAGCCTGTATTTACACCAGAAGTCCCTCAGAAGAATGAGCCATGAATCCAGACCTAAGGCAAGCCTCGCGCAACTGACAATGCTCCAGAGGATTCAAAAAATATATGCTTCGCGCAGTCCTCGTGAAGTCCCAAGACTTCACAGCAACTTCTCGCGTAGTTGAGTGACAAAAGAGCTTCAGAAGCCTTGAGTTACACAGCTCTCGCGAAGTTTAAGAGTTAAAGGTTGCACCGCTGTCACACAGTAGCTGCGGGATGTAATGTCAAAGGAGATGTCACGTAGTTCAGAAAAGCCTAAAAGCCTCGCGAGGATCCTCGCGATGTTCCATTGAGAAGTGAAGTCTCGCGCAATTCTCGCACGGTTTAAGAAGAAAGCAGCCTTGCGAAGACCAAAGTTAGCCTCGCGAAGTTCTATGCTCGCGCAGTTCTAGCGCTATTCATAAGTAGCAATCCAACTGCGTGAGGCCCAATCAAGCAAGAGCCTAACTCTCTATCTCACGACTGCTCAAAGCATCAAGGAGATGCAACCCCGCGACATCTGGAGTTTTAATGCAAACTCATCCTCGCAAAGCTCAATCCAGGGAGAGTGCACCAACCCCGCGACAGCTAAAGCATCAGAGTTAAACTCAACCACACGAAGAGCAGAGCTAGCAAGTGACGAGTCTAGGAAACGATGGCTACCTCGCCAAGCTCTAAACTTTAACCTTCCATTGCTTCAGCAGAGGACTTTCTGAGAATTTCCAAGGATTAGGGCACGCACTCCCATGCTCAAATGTCCATGCACGCGCCCCGAGGCATCCAAGGATCATTAATAGGCCATGTGGCATCGCTAAAATTAGGGTTTCCTAACCCTAATGTGCCGCCACATCCACTGCCATATAAACCTAAGCCTGGTTTAGGTTTGGGGATCCTGAAGTCCTTTTTAGAAAACTGGACTTTGAGATCTTTTTCTTTTCTTTTCTTCTGTAGTTGTAAGTAGTTTTCCTATTTTCTTTTCCTTCTCTCCATGGCCCAGCACTTGCTGGCCATGCCTATCTATGTTTATTGAGTTTAGATTAATGGAATTTATGATTGGGTGATGTGTTTTTATGGGATTCGTGTGTTTGTGAGTTGTTTTGTGCAAGGCTACTGCCTTGTGATCCGCCATTGATTTGGCTGTGATTTAAAGCAATGGAGGACTGATTCTAAGGACCCATGCAGATCCAAGTGACCTGTGTGTCTGGGCTATCATGGTCCCTTACAGCCTTAGCCCCACCACAGGACCCACTAGATCTGAAATCCCCATGAAAGCCTGAGCTGGTAGCCTTGTGACCCTGGTGGTGGAAGCAATATTCTAGTTTTGTTTTGGGCTCCGTGAGGAGGATTGCCTCTGGTATAGTCTGTGACCATTCAAGTGGACAGGTTATAGCCTTAGGGTGAATCCAATCCGTCGATCCAAAGTGGATCCTTTTCTCCGAGCCTGAGCTTGTAGCCTGGTAGGAGATTGTACAGAGCCAGACTCCTCTATATTAGCATAGACCCGCCATCAGATGGTAGATCTGATCTGGGTATGGAGATTGTAGGCTTGTGACTAGACCATTGTAGTTCCACTAAAGCAATGGACAACTAGATCTATGGTGGTACTCAGTCTCTTATTGGTTCTAAGTGTCTGGGCTATCATGGTCCTATACAGCCTTAGCCCCACACATAGGGCTTTAGAGGTTGAGATTCCCTATGGATTCCTGAGCTTGTAGCCTCGATGAGGTAGTGCCTACAATGATTAACTTGTTTTGACCCATCTCTGGACGGTGGTTCCCCTATGGGATAGTCTGTGATCATTTATGTGGACAGGTTATAACCTTAAGGGATTGGATCATGGCACAGAGATGAGTTGGATTCCTTCTCCTCTTTGGTGATAATGTAGCCATTGGACAAGATTTCTATACCAGTAGATCTGGATCTGAGTCATGAATTCCAGCAGATCCAAACTCAATAGCATACTTCTCACCCTCTTATATTTATTTTCCATTCATTTTCTCAACCCTTTCTGTAGTTAATTCATTAGGCTACCTTAGGATATTTAGAATAAGTGACCCTAAACTCCCCTCCTTTTAGGACTGCCAGATCTGTAGCCAGATCTGGAGGGACTACTAGAGATGGCTCCCTTGGAGCCGTAGATCAATCTTCTCCTTGTGGGACAAACTCTTACTTATCAAAATTTGCTACATATGGACCCTGTATCTTGCAGGTCTAGGATTTCTCAGTTGTGTTGATTCCATCCACTGTTTTATTTTGATTTTTAAATTGCTTATTGCTTTTACCACCAACACATAAAGTAAAGCACACTGGAAAGATACCAACAAGTTTTTGGCGCCGCTGTCGGGGAGAGTTTGATCTATTAGTAGACCCTTAGTTTTTGTATTTTTAGTATTCTCTATAGCTGTGAATAATTGATACTGCTGATGTAATTTTAAATCTTACTTGCAGATCT
This sequence comes from Chloranthus sessilifolius, assembly GCA_021018995.1. Classification (NCBI taxonomy): domain Eukaryota; kingdom Viridiplantae; phylum Streptophyta; class Magnoliopsida; order Chloranthales; family Chloranthaceae; genus Chloranthus; species Chloranthus sessilifolius. The sequence continues at coordinate 51,959,731 of CM037596.1, forward strand.
GGACAGTAGCAGAGAAGGACAATGAACTGCATTTGGAGAGTAGCTACCTCTGTTTGCAATTCTCTAACCTTTAAAACTTAGTCTAGTTTCTTTGAATATTCCATAGCAGTATTTAGGATAGTTGTAAATTTATGTTTTCGTAAATAGCTGTAAATTTGTTAGATAAATTCTTTGAATCAAGTGCAATGTGCTTGCAAGGAGTTGTCCCTGCTGGTGGTGTGGTTGTATGCTAAGTAGGAGATCTCTCAGTCCTACTTTGGAGCCTTTCAACCTTGAACTAGAAAGGGGTATAAGACTTAGAAGGAACAGACACACCACAGCTGAGCCCCCAAGTGAATATGAGATAGTATCAATGGGTGAGGAATAACCCAGAACTCTCAAGGAGTTGAATGCTCCGGATGACTATAACTCTCCATTTAGTATTCAGTTCCCTGATGTTCAAGGGAACTATGAAATCAAAACTTCTATCATCCAGATGCTGCCCTCTTTCCATGGGCTTAGCAAGGAGGACCCTTACAGGCATATTGATCAATTTTTGGCCTTGTGCACCACATTTAATATTGCTGGTTTGAGACCTGAAGCTACTAGGCTCAGGCTCTTTCCCTTCTCTCTGAAGGATAGGGCTAGTACCTGGTTGGCCACTCTTCCCAACAATGGCATCACATCTTGGAAAGACCTACAGACCAAGTTCCTGACAAAGTTCTTCCCTGAGACCAAAACTAGCCAGTTGAGGAAGGAAATTCTTGCTTTTGCCCAATCCCCAACTGAGGATTTTAATCAAGCCTGGGATAGGTTTAAAGAAATGCTCAAACAATGCCCCCACCATAAGATCCCAGACTGGCAGCTTGTACAAAGCTTCTACAATGGGATTGATGAGAAAAATAGAGATATGGTTGATGCCTCTTGTGGTGGAACCTACATGCACAAGACTGCTGATGAGGCATGGGAATTGTTTGATGAAATCAGTGAGAATGCTTTTCAAAAACTATCCCTAGCAAGAACTAGTCAGGAGTCTGAGTAAAAAGTGGGGCCTGCTGCATTGTCAAGAGGAAAAGTTTATGAAGTGTCTGGGAACAATGATCTGCAGCTGCAGATGGCAAACCTCTCTTTGAAGTTTGACAAATTATTGACTGTGATGCAACCCAGAAGGGCTGCTTAAGTGGTGGAAGCATGTCTGATATGCCAATCCCCACAGCACACAGTAGAGGAATGTCCATCTGCAGGGCAATATCCTGAATTTGTATTGGAACATGCTACTGTTGCGCAATCTTTTGGCCAGCAATAATCTGGTGGCTACAATAGACAGCCATTTGAATACCAGCACCAAAATGTTGGTTACCAATGGAGAGACCACCCAAATCTGAGGTGGAGGCAAGACAATTATATGCAGCCCCAGCAAATGTTGGCCTTACCCCAAAGGCCACAGCAGTAGTTCAATCAGGGATATGCCCCTAGATCTAATTTCCAACACCAGCAGCAACCCCCTCAGCAACAAAATCAATTGGTCTTACCCCCATCTCAACCTAGAAATACTTCTTTTGAGGACCAAGTCTTAACCTCACTGCAAAACATGGGGTCCCTGGCTCAGGCCGTGAATTCTCATGGTCAAAGCATAAAGAAGATGGAAGAGCAGATTGGCCAATTAGCGAATGCCTTAGCTAAAAGGGAAGAGGGGAGGTTGCCCAGTCAGCCAGTGGTTAATCCCAAGGGCCAATTTTTGATTGGTGAAGGATCCTCAAACCTTGCTGGGCAAGGAGATCTTTCATTGACTTGATTCACAGAACTGTGCATTGTGTACTTTATGTATTTTAGTGTGGTTCATTTTTTTTTTGTTCATAGGATTTTCTAGTGATCTTGTCGGAGTTTGAATGTATATGACCTGCAAATTCTTATGCCTGCTTTGGTTCTTAGTCCCTTTGAATTGTTGATTGTGATTAAACAAATGATGGTGGTACTATTTTGATAATGCGAATGCTGTTTGAATTTAATGTTTTGATTTAAATGCTTTTTGAGTAAATGCATGATTAATTGTTGGCAGAGTCCTGTTTTAATATGACTGAAGGTGTCCCTAGAAAAGAGAATGTGGGAAAATCCACCCACAAAACAATGGAAAATGACAGACTAATGGGTGTGTGACCCTTGTCACTGTTTTAGCTGTCGCGAGGTTCTGAAAAATAGGCGTGGTTTCTTTTCGCGCAGTTCATTAACTGTTATCCTCCTAAGCTGTCGTGAGATTCAACACAATTGTGTGGACTCTCTCGCGTGATCCAAATGAAAGTCCAATCTCGCGACCAACTCTTTCCCACCTAGCGAGCAGACATTTTCAAAGTGCGCCAAGCCTCGCGATTTATATAATCCTACCTTGCGCTGCTTTCCTTTTCTATTTTCTCTTCCTTTTCCAGATAGCGAAACCCTAGCTCTGACTCCCATTAATCTCTCTCCTCCAGGATCTATCTTACAGTCCATCAGTCACCTTCTAATTCTAGGGATTTGTTCCCAAAGCCTCCATCACCAAATGCCCTCTGATAAGCGCTCTCGCGGTTTTGTGTACATCGCATTGAACAGAACCCTAAGTGTTAAGGGTAAGATTCAGCTCTCAACCCTTTCCTTTCATTTTTTAACCTACACATTCACAGAGGAATAGTTCAATGGCCCCTAAGGGTGCACCTGTGAAAAGAGCAAGGGGTAAGGCTCCCGTGGAGCCCACTCTCAAGAAGGCCAAGTCCTCAGAAGTACCGTAAAAAGGGAAAGAAGGGGTTCAGGATGTGGCTGCGCCAACACCTGATTACTCTACACCCTCTGAGCTCCTAACTCCCATTCCCTTGGAACCTGAAGCTATTTTTGACCTATCTTTCTTTGAAACAGAACCTCTGTCAGCCCCTGCCATTGAATTCTTGCGCAAGGCGGGTTTTACCCCCTGCTACAAGCCATCCCTACACTAGCCTATCCAAGACTAGTGCAACTTTTTTACCAGCACATTAGGGCTAGACCAGACCACCGTGGGCAGCTAGGCTTCCTCATGTTAGTTGAAAATTTTGAAATGTTATTCGGGCCGGAGTTGACTGCTGAAGTGATGGGCATCCCTACTGTCTTTGACCCCAACTGTGGATATGGTCCCCCTGCGAGTGCCCCCATTGATACCATTTCCCAGGCCCTTATCGGAGGATTGAAGGCCACCGGGGATTCCATCAGGAGAAGAGACCTGGACCCAAAAGTTCTATTCATTGATCAAGTGCTACGAAAGAACATTTATTGTGTCGGCCATCAGCAGGAGAGGAGGACACCAATTGCTGATGTTGTTTATTCCTTTTCATTGGGCCACGGTTTTCATGCTGCAAGGTTGATTTTTGAGGCCATGAAGGATGTAATGGTGAAGCTTGGGCAGAAAAAGAGGCCCTACACTCTCCCCTATGCAAGACTTATTACAAAATTACTTTTGAGGGGAGGGTACAAGATACCAGTAGGGGAGTTAACCATTGACCTCACCCCTACAACTTTTGCAAAAAGGCAATGGGGGATTAGTAGAAGTCTAATGGAAGCCCAAAAGAAAAAGAAGAAGACTGAGACCAACGTTGCTACAGAGCAAGGAGAGGGGGCTGTTGTTGCTAAAGCTCCTACTCCTAAAAAGGTGGCTAAAGCTTCTGCTCCCAAGAAGGTGGTGCAAACTCCTGTCACTATTGTTTCTGTAGCAACACCTCCATCCACCACACCTGCCCCTTCATCAGTTTCTTTGCCTATTCCATCTCTCCCTTTTCCTCTTTTGTCTCCCTTATCCATACCCACTCCAGGTTTCCCTGTGATTGGTTCCTAGGAGGAAAACATTGACCCCCATGACAACCCTTTACCTTCACGCACATTATCTTAGTACACACCCCCAATTCCCCCATCATCTGAACTGAACCCTGACAGCCCTCCCCTGATATCCTACATTAAAAGGAAAACCTCGCACACAGCCGCTGCCCTATCCTTACATAAACCAACCACCCCTATCTTTCCCACAGAAACCCCACACATTGACTCAGCCACCATCCCAGCCATCCCTACTTCACCCCCACTTCCAGACCTTGATTTTAACCTTGCCACTACTTTCGGATATCAGGCCTTCATGACCACATTTCTTGACACCATGCCAACCCATGATATCCCTCTCCCAGATTCGCCACTCCCTTCCCCACATCACTCACCAGAACCTCCATCTCCTCTTCCTACAACCTTCCATCATGCCCCTACATCCCCTTTCCAACCTGTCCCCTCCTCTTCTCATATTCCACCTCAACCACACTCAGACACACTTACCCATATCCTTTCTCTAATACATGGCATTTAAACCCAACTATCAACCACAACACATAACCAAGACCAAATGCAAACTGACATCACCACCATTAAATCCACCCTTCAAACATTGACAAAACAACCCATCTCTGCACAAGCACCACCTACACCACAAATCCAATCCCCTTCCACCGCTGACTCCACAGTGCAACCAGATTTCCCCCCCATTGACTTAACTACAATCCTCACCCTCCAAGACACCATACCCAACCACTCCTTCCCCACTCTACATATCCTTCCCCCACTCATTTTACCCCCACCACAATTTACCAACCAATCAACCCAAACAGACCCCATTCCTTTCCCATCCACATTTTTCATCCACCCACACACACTTTTGGCCACACCTTTGCCATTCAGGCCCTTCACCATTCCATTTTACCCTTACCCAACACCACCCACCTTTAGTGACCCCACTTCATTTGCTTTTCCTCCCATGTCCTCCATTCCACCTCTTATATTACCTCCTCCTAGATTCTCTGAGAACTCGACTCAAACAGAACGAGTCCTTTTTGCCCAGCCCCCACATGTAAATGTCCTCCCAACCACCATTACTCCACCCCTCCCAGACCAATTACCTTCTCCTTCTTCCCCTCCCTTTCTACCTATCTTACCAAGACATTCCTACTACACCCCTCCTTATTTCAGCCTCCTTTATGCCATGAGGGACAATGCCTACATCAAGAGGGATGTTCTCAGGGGGATGGCCCAACTTCGACAAGCCATGGAGTACCCTTTGCTGCAGCAATTGAGTGACTTAAAGCTTGCTCACAGGCAAAAGCTGAGAGATATTTCTAAGGGGTGGGAGTCAATTTTGGAGACCCTCAATGCGCACAAGGCCATGGCAACTTACTACAAAATGGCTGCGGAGATGGAAAAAACCAATGCTGAAATGGAGAAAAAGAGAGCCCGAATGTTTGCAAAGAAATTCAACAATGCTGAGGAGATCCACAGGCTCACTAAGGGGCTTTCTGATGCCAAACTCCTCTATGCTGAAAAGCAGATTGACATCTTGCAAAAGAGGATTGCATCTCTGTTAGGCCAACCACTACAGCCCACCCCTCTTGCTATAGCACCCCCTGAGACCCCACCTTCCACTTCTTCTTCCTTTCCCCCTACTCCTACATCTACATCTGCACCACCTCCACCACCTCCTGTTCAACCACCTCCACCACCTCCTGTTCCAGTGCCTCCCCCTGCTACATCTCCTGCACCTAAGCGTAAAAGGGCTCCGGCCAAGAAACCTTCTCGCTCAAAAAGAGTCACTGCTGCCTAAAAAGGTAAAAAGCCTGCACCTCCATCCTCACCACCAAAGGCCACAAGAGCTTCTGCTCAGGATGACCCCCATTGTCGGTTGCTTTCCAAAGAAGAACGCAGACAGGCTGCTACAGCCCTTGGATTGGACCCCTCTGTTCTCTTTCCCTTTGATTTTGAATTTGACTCTGCACCACCTGCGGCTCCACGTGCTAAGAGTCCTGTTGCTCCTCCTTCATCAGAAACAGCTGAGCAATCATATCCTCAGAGAAGGAAAGTTACAGCTAAGAGGACAACTAAATCGGCTGCCTCTATCAAAATTGGAAAAACACAATCTGCCCAGTCTGAGGAGGCACCACCACTAAGCCAGAAAGATAGAGGCAAGAGCCCAGTTGTCCCTCCTGAGCCAGAAAAAGCAACATCCCCTCTTATTCCCCCTCCAACTCAGCAAGGGCAAGGCTCACAAGGGAAGAGCCCAAAAGGAAAAAGTCCTCTCAAATCACCTGAGCAAACCAAAGCCAAATCCACAGTGACCCCTCCTGCACCAAAGGCCCCCAAAATGAGGGTGAGGGCACTAAAAGCACCTAAAACTGCAGCCCAAAGAAAGGAGGAGAGGGAGAGAAAGAAAAAAGAGGAAGGGGCTATCCTTCAAGAGCATGCTAAGAGGATGGGTTGGGACCGGTTTTGATTCAAGCTCCGATTAGCTTGTACCTAAGATTTTTTCTGTTTCTGCATTTTCTTTTGTACATTTCTCTCTTATAATAGATCTTCTTTTTTTGTCATTACTATGTGTCTTTGTATGTCTATGTTGTGCTCCATGTCATTTTCTTTATTTTGCCCTTAATAAATTTGCTGCACACCCACCTTTGAACCAGTGAGGACACTGCTCCTCATAGGTTTGGGGGTGTGGCAGGCAGATCCTGCCAATAGAATAGTTAACCTAAGTGCAGTAGAATCTTATGAGTAATATGGAAATGGAACCATGTTTATCTAAGAATCATGACAAATAAGCAATTTAAAATTTATTCCAAACTTTAGATAGTATAAACTTTTAAAATTTCGCATTTGCATGATGAGATCACCAAGGAAACTCCCTTGTATCAGTACTTAGTGAATCATTAGAGAGAGAAATAGGTCAAGACATACTTAAGAATTCAAAGGAAGACCATAACCTGTGAGATTTGGGCCTATACAAAAAAATTTCTTTGAGGAGTGGCTAAGGCAATTTCTTCTAGCTCTAAGGACTGGCTGAGTCACTGTACTCACTAGAAGTTAGGCAACTCCAAATTGAAACAAATGACATTACTCATGAAATTTAGGAAAGGATCAAGGCCTTCTTTTGGATATTTTCAGCCTAAACAGACTAACCTCAAGCAACTGCCATTGCCCATACCCCCTTTGAGCTTTAAATCCTAAATTTCTTCAAAATACACCTGAGTACTTGAACCTGAACCTATGTATCTGATTTAACCTTACCCTCACTCTGAGAATTCAGAAGGTAAAGGAACAAGAGTTGAAGATAGACTAGCTATGGTCAACATTAGGTGAATAAAGAAGAAGTACCTCAAATTTTGGCAGTTTGGTAACTGAGAAAGTGGTGGCATTTCAGAAAAGCAAAAATAAAATAAAAAGAAGAAAAATGCATCAAAAAGAAATAAAAACAAGAATGATAAGAAGTGAGAGAGGAATCAAGAGGGAACTTTCATTGGGAAAATTGAAATCAAGAAGAGAAACTGATCACTTCAAATCTGAAAACCTCAAAGAAGATGAAAGGAGCTGAATTAAAGAAGGTAAAGTCATGGATCACCTCCTTCACCTACTGACTTCTCAATTTTGAACCCCTTTTTCAACCTTCCATTCTTTTAACCCCACTCCATAAGCCACATTATAGCCCAGTTAAAGCCCTTGTGATCTAAGTGGAGTGAGCTGTCAGGTGGAGACAAAGAGTTACCCAATCTATGGTGAGGATCTGTCAATGATGCCAGAACTTCAGAACTATGCCTAGGCTCATGCTTACAGACCCATTTGGGAGATGTAACTTCTCTTGAGCTTGAGAGAAAATGAAACCCTCAACAGTTCTTACTGAGAGTATGCCCTGGAGAGTGTTTTGGGTCTGATCTTAAATGCATAATGTGTGACCTCTAACCTAATTTTTGATCCAGTGATGAGCTCAATGTTGACACACATGTGAATTGTTCCTTGGTGTAAACTGATTGGAAATGTTGTTCTTCCATGAGAAGCTTACACTGTTTAAATTTCTGTGCAGCCAAGGTGTTTGAATTTCTTATATTCTTACTGATTCAAGGGTGAACTAACTCTGTTCCTTCACTGCTCACTTGATAATAATGCACTTGTGTTAACTGTCTCATTGAGAAGTTTGTGGGTGTCTTCACTGAAAACCCTCAGGAGACTTCACTCCTTCACTAGGGATCACCTAGGGGTTTAAAAGGCTTGGTACATATGCTAAATATATCTGTGCTCCCTATGAAAGTGGCATTAAATTTCTGTAGTTATTTTGGTGTAGCTTTGCTAAGGGACTAGCAAAGATTAGGTTTGGGGGTGTGTTAAGACCTGAAAAGTACCACTTTTCACCCTTTAACTTAACCTTTGATTAGACCCTTAGCCATCTAATAAATGTGTGTTAAGCTATTTTTGTAGGTAATAAATAGCAGTGCAATAAGGCCATAAATCCTGTTAAGGTGCCTCTATTGGCACCAGAAGTCCCTCAGAAGAATGAGCCATGAATCCAGACCTAAGGCAAGCCTCACGCAGCTGACAAAGCTCCAGAGGATTCAAAAAAATATATGCTTCGTGCAGTCCTCGGGAAGTCCCAAGACTTCACAGCAACTTCTCGCGCAATTGAGTGACAAAAGAGCTTCAGAAGCCTTGAGTCGCGCGGCTCTCGCGAAGTTCAGGAGTTAAATGTCGCGCACCTGTCGCGCAGTAGTCGCGGGATGCAATGTCAAAGGAGCTGTCGCGTAGTTCAGAAAAGCCTCAAAGCCTCACGAGGATCCTCGCAAAGTTCCATTGAGAAGTGAAGTCTCGCGCAGTTCTCGTGCGGTTCAGGAAGAAAGCAGCCTCGCAAAGACCAAAGTTAGCCTCATGAAAATCAATGCTCGTGCAGTTCTCGCTCTATTCACAACTAGCAATCCAACTGCCTGAGGCCCAATCCAGCGAGAGCCTAACTCTTTACCTCGCGACTGCTCAAAGCATCAAAGAGATGCAACCCCGCGACATCTGGAGTTTTAATGCAAACTCATCCTCGCGAAGCTCAATCCAGCGAGAGTGCACCAACCCTGCGACAGCTAAACCTTCAGAGTTAAACTCAACCACGCGAAGAGCAGAACTACCACATGAAAAGTATGGGAAATGATGGTTACCTGGTGAAGCTCTGAACTTTAAACTTCCATTGCTTTAGCAGAGGACTTTCTAGGAATTTCCAAGGAATAGGGCACACACTCCCATGCTCAAATCTCCGTGCACGTGCCTCGAGGCATACAAGGATCATTAATACGCCATGTGGCATCGCTAAAATTAGGGTTTTCTAACCCTAATGCGCTGCCACACCCACTGCTATATAAACCGAAACCTGGTTTAGGTTTGGGGATCCTGAAATCCTTTTTTGAAAACTGGACTTTGAGATCTTTTTCTTTTCTTTTCTTCTGTAGTTGTAAGTAGTTTACCTATTTTCTTGTCCTTCTCTCCATGGCCCAGCACTTTCTGGCCATGCCTATCTATGTTTATTAAGTTTAGATTAATGGAATTTATGATTGGGTGATGTGCTTTTATGGGATTCGTGTGTTTGTGAGCTGTTCTGTGCAAGGTTGTTGCCTTGTGATCCGCCATTGCTTTGGCTGTGATTCAAGGCAATGGAGGACTAATTCTAAGGACCCATGCAGATCCAAGTGACCTGTGTGTCTGGGCTATCAAGGTCCCTTACAGCCTCAGCCCCACCACAGGACCCACTAGATCTTAAATCCCCATGGAAGCCTGAGCTGGTAGCCTTGTGACCCTGGTGGTGGCAGCAATATTCTTGTTTTTTTTTGGGCTTCGTGAGGAGGATAGCCTCTGGGATAGTCTGTGACCATTCAAGTGGACAAGTGTTGTTGCTTCTTAGTGTGCTTGATTTATGTGTATTTTGAAAACAGATTTATAGCTGCTAAATTACAGTGGCTCTAGACTATATAAAAAAAATAAAGAAATATCAGCACAGTTAGAAGAGAATTAGCCTGCAAGATCAGGGCCAATTGAAGTAAGTTTTAAAAGTAAGTGAGTGAAAGATCGTCCACAGAGAATTTGTCTAAAATGTAAGATAAACCTCCAGATCTGAGCTACCAGATCTGGCTTCTTATCCTATCTAGAAAATTGATAAGATGAGAGGTTTGAATTTGTCACGTTTAACTAACTAAAAACAAAGAAAAATTTAAACTAAATGATCCAGATCCGAGATGGGGGAATGATTGAAACAAAGACGGAGAGGTAATATCTAAATCTGATTTTGTCTTTGAAATCTAATGATAAATCTAATTCAAGGATTAGGTTTACACTTATGGCTATGGTCTGTCCACTTCAATGGCCACAAACCATCCAATAGTCTTTAATCCAAATCCTCAATTCAAAACAAGAAACATCACTACAAATGTTGTAAGAGACTAGGTTACAAACACTAATTCTCACAGGATTAATGAATCAAGGGAAATTGCATGCAAAACAATGAATCTAAAGGAGTCTAATGTACTGAGGAGATCAGAGGGAACCCTTGACATGAGTCCAATGGAGAATGCATAGTTTACAGCAACCTTTTAAAATTCATCCTTACAATTTACAGAGCACGGCTTAACAGCTCTCGGATTTGCAGTCTTGGATGCAAATTCTCCTTTGAGTTACAGCAGTATCTCACAGCTCTCAAATACAAGTACAAAGTAGGCTATTACAAGGATTGTAGACAGGCTGTCTGGCTAGGAAATGGGGGATTAGAGATGAAACTCAAAATCTGGATGCCTCAATTGGGCAAATGCTTCGTCTATTTATAGCTTTCCCCAAGTCCAGCTTAGATGTGTATCAACCAATCAGAGGTTCTCAGATCTGTATTGACCAATGGTAGTCAAGCACGGGGATCCAGATCTGTTCTGGCCAATCAGAATTCCTCGATCTGGTTCAGCCAATCAGGTGAAAAGGGCATCAATTCTGTTATGCATTTTGAAAGTTTGTTAGAGTTTCTAGAAGTTCCCGCCAAGTTATTCCCTCTCTAGGTGCTCACGTGGGGTGGAATATTCCTTCGCTTCATGCTTAGAACCCTCTGGAATGTCCCTAGGTTTTAAAACACATTGGGACGCATGCAATAAATTACTGAATTGCCATTGTTAAAGCTGTGAATCTCCAGAATACTTTTTCGCAGAGCTTAGGGGTTTTTTCGCAAAGTGCTGTGACTTTTGAAGCTCTTTTCGCAATGTTCAATCTTCTCTTCGAATTGTGTTTTCTCCTTTTCGTAAAGTTCAATCTTCTCTTCGAAGAGTTCAGATGCTCTTCGAGAGCTAAGCCTGGAGTTTTAGTCCTTTTCGCAGAGTTCCAGGTTCTTTACGAAAAGTGTAGGTTCTTTGTGAAAAGAACTTTGTAGTGCATTTCTCTGTTCGAATTGTTCCCTGCTTCTCTTACAGGTCTTTGCCTCTTCGATTTAGACCTTTCAACAGTTGATGAGGTTGTTCCTTTACTTCCTTCCTTTGAATTGACATGGATTGTCATCTTTTCGCTTTTATGGTTAAGCCTGTCTTTATTGTTAGCTGCAACATAGGCACTTAAAACACTTATTTAGTTCTCTCAAAGGTCTATCAAGACTTAAGTTTAGGGGTGAAAAATGGTATTTTTCACTTGTCAACACACCCCCAAACCTAATCTTTGCTAGTCCCTGAGCAAAGAAAAAAAAAAAATTTTAAAAATATAAATAAAGTAAAGAGCCACTTTTGTAGGGAGCACAGTTGCATTTAGCATATGCAACAAGCCTTTTAAACCCCTAGGTGATCCCTAGTGGAGGAGTGAAGTCTCCTAAGGGTTTTCAGTGAAGGTACCCACAAACTTCTTCAATAAGTTAGTTAAGATCACTGCAGTTCTGTTACAGCCACTTTCCTCAATTGATTATTCACACCTGCATTAGTTATTTTGTAAGAAGGTTTTTTCAAGAAAGATATCAGTTTAAAACTAAAATTCTACAGTAATTCTTGTTACTATTCAGTCGATTTATGTCAGAGGCCATTTACAAGGAAAATTAACAAACAGCAAGCCTTTGATTTAGGAATCCCGCTTTGATGTTGCCCTAATCAGTTGATTTTAAACCCAATTCTCACCAGGATGTTCACTCAAAAAGCAAATGAGAGGGTTGTACTATTTCACACAGCTCAAGAGCAATTACAGTCCTCAAATAGGACTGTAAGCAGGAGCATAGGCATTGCTTTTAGTAATAAATTCACTGCTCCTTTCACCATAGATTACACAAATTCTTATCTCCATGTGATAGCTCAATCCATCATTGATCAAGACGATCACATTTGGGTTTTATTGTGGCTTATGGGTGAAATTTCTAAAAAGGGTTGGAATGGTGTTCATATTTGAGAAGTCAGTCAAGGTCAGGAGGTTATATACAAACACATTTTTCTTCAGCATAGTTTCATCTTTTTCTCTTTCTTTTTCAAACTTCCAATGAAAATGCCTTCTTTCTTTTGTTTTTCTCAAATATTTTTCTTTTCTTTTTCGAATTAGCACTGACTGCATACCACATTCCCTTTGCTGTTTCATCATTGCCTTCAACTTTTACCCTTCTTTTGCTATTAAATTATTACTTAATTCTCCTTCCCTCAGTTGTCTTCCCTTTCTCTTTTGACTTCTCGGGGTAGGGTTAGGCTAAATGAAATTGATGAGGTTTATTGGATGAGATTTCAAAGGATTCATCGATTTATACAGCTCAACTGGTGTGTATCAAGAGCAGTTTCAAAAGGTGGGGCTTTGTAAGGTTCAAACTGTCCAACAGGAGGCCTTTCATCATGTCTTTAATATCATGAGTGCTATCAAATTATTTCGATTTGGATATGTGTAACTTCTAGTGTAAGTAAGCAGATTCATATAGTCCCAAAAGCAGAAAAGATTTCCAAAGCATACCTCCAAAGAATACATTTCAGGCCCAAACCTCACTGGGTGTGGTTTTATATCAACTTCTTGAGGTATATCTTCACTGTTTTCCTTCATTTTAGGTTTACTAAAACATCAATTTTCTTTTGGAAATTTCCTGACATTTACTTCATGAAAGTTTTAGAATTACACTAGAAATTAATTTCAAAAAGTTTTTAACTTCTTCATATTTTTAAAACAGGTGTGAAAAATATCTATATAAAAAAAAAAAAATTGCTGATCCAAAAACTGTACTAATGTTAACTCCTTTATTGATAATTGCTATTTCTGTCACACCCCCAAACCAAAGGGTAACAGGGTCCACACTGGTCCAAAACAGAGGAAAAATATATGCAAGAAAGAAAAACAACAAAAGTAATGATGGCAAGAAGACAGACAGAAATGCACAGTAGTATACACTAAACAGAATTTTCTATTACAACTTTATAACACAAAAAGTACAATGAGAGCTAATAACTGGGGTCAAAATCTGTATCATAGGTTGGTTCAGGTGGCTACGAACTGGAGTCACTGTCAGAATCAGAGCTAGAGTCAGTGTTGGAGTCCGAACTTGATTGAGCTTTCTCCAGAATGGTGTTTTGTAGCTCAGTATACTCCTCAGATTTGATCTTTTTGGTGAGGCCAAGGTGTTTGCTGAGGCTAGTGGTCTTCAATTTTTCTTGATCCAGTTGGGCTTGCAACATGGACACCTTGTGTTGCTCACCTCACCAAATTTGAAATGTTTTACCCAAAGGAGTCCCTCATTTTATCTCTTTCAAATTTCATAAAGATCTCTAACTTCCGGATTTGGTTTTCATAGGGGGTGCGGATGTAAGCTTGCAAATCAGCTAGCCCCTTTTGAACATCTCTACGGATATAAGGGTTATTTTCCATGGCTTTAATGAGGGTGGCATATCGGGGGAGGGGAATGGAATGGTAGGGGACTAAAGGTGGCCCAGCTGTGGGAGGGGGGGAAGAAGTGGCTAGAAGGGGGATAGCAGGGTCTGTCTGAGTGGCTTGCTCAGCGAAAATGGGGAGTGGTGGAGGATGGAACCAAAGGGACTTCAGCTTTGAGTATGTCTGCATGGGTAGTAGTGGTGGGGTGGGCGATCTACCAATATTACCTGGATCCGCTTTGGTTGGCCCGGAAGAAAAAATAGGTACAGGGGTAATGGTGGTTGTTTGGGATGTGGAAGCTAAGTTCCATGGTTCTGCATCGATTGTCTGTGTTGATTTTAAGTTGGGCTTGGATGGATTGGAGGTAGGTAAGGATTTGGGTAATGGATGCAGGTGTGGGAGAGGTGGGCATAGTAGAGACGGGGACAACTGAGGTGGAGGGTGGAGGTGCAATGGCTGTAAAGGGAGAGGTTGGAAAGTGGGTGAAGGGAGGAGGAGCAGGTATAGGGGTGGGGTCCAGTTCCATGGTTTCAAAAATAGAACCCCATAAAGAAGAGTAGACCTCTGTAGTGAAGGGCTCTTGGTGTGTATGGGAGACCTCAGGTGTGTGGGCTGAATTAGTAGGGGAATGTGAGGGGCTTTGGAGCAGAGGAGTGCAGGAAGATGGGGCAATAAAATCTATAGCTAATTCCTCTAAAACCTGGGCATTGGTGGGAGAAATTGGTGGTGTGAGTATGGTTGGTGTAGAGGGGGAATCCACAATTGGAATGATGGAAGGTGTGGGAGATGGGAGAGCTGGGATAGGTGAAAGTGCAGGGGCTTGAGTAGGGGAGTAGGGTGCATGGGCAACTTCCTCCAAAGTAGGTGCAGCTGAAGAGCTGGTCACCAAAGGTACTGGCAGAGATGTTTCAAGAAGTGGGGCAACTAAAGAGCTGGTCACAGAGTTGGTAAACCGGATCCGCATGCTTGATTTTGGCAAAATTGAAGGGCATGCTCAAAGTGTGCTCTCTTCGATTCTGGATGGGTTCAGGTGCAGGCTCACCTGTAGGGATGGGTTCTGGCTCACTCACAGCTACAGGTTCAGCTGCAGGTTCACCTGCCTCTCTTATCCTTCTTAGCATAGCCTGGCTTGTAGTCCAAGCCTTTTTCCCGAAATTGTGAGGGGTAATGACTTCAAATCCTCACTATCAATGTCAAATTTGGCTCTGAGGACGGCTGTGATCAATCTGCCAAATGGTAGGCCAGCTATTTTCTGCTCTTTCTTCAGCTTGGTACTGACATCAGCCATGGCTTCAAAAATTAACATAGGGGCATTGAAAAACTACCCCTTGGAGAAATGAAAGAGGGCCTCTAAAATTGGTGTCTCTCTGTGCTCAAAGGACATAAAAGCTGCCCCTTAAAATGGAATCCATCAATAGAAATTGGGGGGCAAGGTCTCTTCTCATGATGGACTGGCCAGTGCCCACAATACCTTGGGTTAAATGGGCAGCCATATCTCTAAAAGAGACTGTTTCTGGAGTAGCCAAAGGACCAGAGGGATCAAATTGGAATGGTATCCCTAAAGCATTCCCTATGTCTTCAAATGTCACAGTAAGATCGCAATCATCAATAAAAATGACAAGGGTAGGGACATCAGCATCTTTTTCAGTGACCTTGATTAGGTTTTGGTACCATAACTTCACCATTCTTGGGTAAATTCTCTCAGGCAAGGGGGTAAGGATATTGCTTAGTGAAGCCTCTCTAAGGTATTTTAAGGATGGCAACCACTCTGGTTTGCTGACGAAAAAAGTTTCGTCAACCATCAGCTCGGGTATTAGCTTCTGGGCTTCAATGAAGGGATTTGGTAGGACCAAATGAATGGGCAGAGGAGTAAGCTCACGCTCAGGGCTAGCAGCAGCAGGGGTGGGTTCCTCATGTCTAATTTTCTTTCCTTTCTCCACCCTGTCTGCCTTATCCATTGAAAGTTTCCGTTTAGATGAAGTTTTGGCTTTTCCTTTTTCTTTTGGGGTTGATTTGCTCACTTTCCTAGCAGAGGATTTGGGGAACATTGCAGCCAATGATTTCTCTGCTTTTCCCATTCTAGATTGATGTATAAAAATTCCCAAAATAGATGCTGACACAGAATCAAATTACTAAATGATAACCAGAGAGAATGGGTAGAGAAATACCAAGATCTAGGGTTTATGTTTGAACGAGTTGTTTGCTTTACAGAAATCCCCCAGATTACAAGCTGAAATCCTTCTCTGAAAATGCAAATGATCTACACAATCAGTTACAAAAGGGTAGTAAACTTGTTAACTCGTGCAAGGAGAGAGCGAAGTAGGGTAGCAGTGAAGAGTCGCTCTGCAGAAAGAGTTTGAAATGAAACCCCAACTTCGAAAGGGGTTAAATATACTCAAAGTTAATATCGCAAAGCGCCTTTAAGTTTTTGAAAAGTTCCAAAAGAGACCTTTTTACAATTGTGAATGGCATCAGTACCATTTGACAAGTTAACAGCTTCAGAAACATTATTTCACAAAGGAATTAGCTTCAGAACTCTCTTTTCGGAAAGAAAATGTTTCCAGAAACAACTATTCGAAAAGCACATCTTTGCTTTCGAGCAGTTCATTACAGCTCCAGAGTCTATTCGAAAAGCAAATTAGACTTTGCGAAAAGCGAATTATTACTTTGCGACTTAACTTTGAGCATGTTTAAACTATGCGAAAAGAGATAAAAGCAGAAACAGAGAAAATAAGCAAAAACTATGATATACAAACATAATGTACAGTTTTCTACCATCAGATTTTTGGAGATTCGTGATGATATATGGGCAGCTCAGGCTCCTGGGTATTTTCAATGCATGGTTTGAGCCTCTGACCATTTACCTTTATGATTCTTCCATTACTTGGATGAATGATGTCAACAGCTCCTGAAGGGGCAACCTTAATGACAGTGTATGGCCCTTCCCATCTGGGTCTCAATTTTCCTGGGAAAAACTTGAGCTTTGAGTTAAATAACCATACCTTAGAACCAGCTATGAACTCTTTTCTCAATAAATTTTTATCATGAAAAGTTTTGACTTTCTCTTTATACAATCTTGAATTTGTGTATGCATCCATTCGCAGCTCTTCTAACTCAGCAAGTTGCAGTTTCCTGTGATTACCAGCAGTAGTTAGATCCATGTTCAATGTTTTAATGGCCCAAAAAGCTTTATATTCTAACTCTACTGGTAAATGGCATGCTTTGCCATAGACCAACCTAAATGGGGACATACCAATTGGGGTTTTATAGGCTGTCCTATATGCCCACAATGCATCATTCAGCTTAAAGGACCAATCCTTTATGTCCTTCACAGTCTTTTCCAAAATATGTTTGATTTCTATATTGGAAATCTCCACTTGTCCACTGGTTTGTGGATGATATGGAGTGGCTACTCTATGAGTCACAGAGTATTTCTTCAACAAAGTTTCAAAATGTCTATTATAAAAATGGCTTCCCCCATCACTGATAATGGCTCTGGGAAAACCAAACCTGAAAAAAATGTGATCCTTAAGAAATTTCATAACCACTTTGTGATCATTTGTTTTAGTAGTTGTGGCTTCAATCCATTTGGATACATAATCCACAGCTACTAGAATGAAGTTATTCCCATTGGAAGGAGGAAAGGGACCCATGAAATCTCTCCCCCAAACATCAAACAACTCGACTACCAAAATAGGTTGTAAAGGCATTGAGTTTCTCTTGGAAATGCTGCCTAATTTCTGACAGTTTTGGCAGGACTTACAATGCTGCAGAGCATCTTTGAAAAGTGTAGGCCAATAAAATCCGCACTGCAAACCCTTTGCAGCAGTTTTGTTTGCACTAAAATGACCTCCACAGGCTTGTTCATGGCACATAGAAAGTATTCTATGAAATTCTTGGTCAGGGACACATTTTCTTATAATTTGGTCTGCACAACTCTTAAATAGATGAGGATCTTCCCAGATGAAATGTTTAACCTTTGCGAAGAAAAGATCTTTATCCATTTTATTCCAATGTTGAGGAATTCTTTCAGTAGCCAAAAAGTTGACTATGTTTGCAAACCAAGGAGTGTGTACACTAATGGCAAAAAGTTGCTCATCAGGGAAAGATTCATTGATAGGCAACCTATCAATCTCAGTAGTTAAAATTCTGGAGAGATGATCAGCCACCACATTTTCCACCCCTCTTTTATCTTTAATCTGTAGATCAAATTCCTGTAATAGGAGAATCCACCTGATTAATCTTGGTTTGGTGTCCTTCTTAGACAGAAGGTATTTCAAAGCAGAGTGGTCAGTGAACACCACTATTTGTGAACCCAAGACATATGACCTGAATTTTTCTAAAGCAAAAACAATTGCCGCGGCTCCTTCTCGCTTGTTGTGCAATTGAGCTGCATCAATCATTGATCTATGGCATAAGCTATGACATGAGGCAGCTTATCTTTTCTCTGTCCAAGGACAGCTCCCAAAGCATAACTGATGCATCACACATCGAGTTCAAAAGGTAATGAATAACTGAGACTGCAATATTGGAGCTGAAATCAAACAGTTCTTTAGGAATTCAAAAGCCTTCATGCATTCATTATTGAAAACAAAAGGGACATCTTGGCACAGCAAATGACAAAGAGGTTTGGTTATTTTACTGAAGTCCTTGATGAACCTTCTGTAAAATCCAGCATGTCCTAAAAAACTTCTGATTTGTTTAACAGTTTTGGGAGGTGGTAAATGTGCAATTAACTCAATTTTTGCTTTGTCCACCTCAATGCCCTTGTGGGAAACAACATGGCCAAGGACAATGCCCTGGGTGACCATGAAATGGCTCTTTTCCCAGCTCAAAACCAGATTGGTTTCCTCACATCTTTGTAGTACCAATTTGAGATGGTGTAAACACTGGGAAAAACTGTCGCCATAGATTGAGAAATCATCCATAAAAATCTCCATAAATTGGTCAATCATATCAGAAAAAATGGCATACATGCATCTTTGGAAGGTAGCAGGAGCATTACAAAGACCAAAAGGCATTCTCCTATAGGCAAAAGTGCCAAAAGGGCAAGTGAATGTGGTCTTTTCCTGATCTTGTGGGTACACAGAATCTGGTTGTAACCAGAGTAACCATCAAGAAAACAGAATAAGTTTTTCCGCTAGCTTATCTAAGATCCGATCAATGAATGGGTGGGGAAATGGTCTTTCTGGTTATTGCATTTAATTTTCAGAATCAATACAGACTCTCCATCCAGTTGTTTGTCTGGTTGACATAAGCTCACCAGAATCTAAGGTTACAACAGTGATTCCAGATTTCTTAGGTACCACCTGTGTAGGTGCCACCCAAGCTGAATCTGAAATGGGGTAAATGACCCCTACATCCAACAACTTAACAACCTCTTTCATGACCACTTCTTGCATATGAGGGTTCAACCTCCTTTGCATTTCCCTAGAAGGCTTTGCATCTTCTTCCAAGTGGATTTTGTGCATGCAAACAGCTGGACTGATTCCTCCTAAATCAGCAATAGTCCAGCCAATTGCCCTTTTATGTTCTTTCAAGACTATCAATAGCTCTTCCTCTTGCTCCTTTGTGAGAGAGGACGAAATAATGGCAGACAATGATTTATGATAACCTAAGAACACATACTTCAAATTTTCTGGCAGCTGCTTTAGTTCTAAATCAGGTGGGCTGAGAAAAGAAGGTAACAAAGGTACCTTAGACGTTTGTGGAAGGGGAAGAGTAGCAGGTTTCCAAGAAGAGAAACTTGCTGATTGATTAAGAGTTCCTTGCACAACATTTATTTCCTCAGAATTTGAGGTACAACTTGTTTCTGTTTCAATATATCCCCAAGCATTTTTAACATCTGTGGTGAAGTCTTCACCGTGCAGAAATTGTTGTAGAGTCCCTTCCACAAATTGATCCAATAGATCCACATGAAAACATTCTTCAGAGCTGAATTGAGGCTGTGTGACTGCATTATAAACATTTAATTTTACCTTCATGTTTCCAAATGAGACTTCCATAATACCAGACCTGCATTGAATGCAAGCATTTGCTGTAGCCAGGAATGGTCTTCCCAAAATGACAGGGATGGAAGTTTTGCTTTTGGTTGGTTCCATATCCAAAACTAGAAAATCAGCAGGATAGAAGAATTTATCTACTCCCACCAATACATCTTCAATCATCCCTACTGGCTTTCTTTCAGATCTTTCTGCTAGTTATAACACCACATGTGTGGGTTTTAATTCTCCCAAACCTAGTTTCTCATATACAGAATATGGAAGTAGGTTGACACTAGCACCCAGATCTAATAAAGCCGTTTCAATGGTGTGTTCCCCAATAATGCAAGGGATTGTGGGGATTCCAGGATCTTGAAGTTTAGGAGGTGTAGCAATGGATAACACCTGGTTAATTCTTTCCACAGCAAGGACCTTCTTGGATAACTGCATCCTAGACTGTCTTTTGTGAGTCCAAACATCTTTCAAAAATTTTGCATATGCTGGAATTTGTTTGATTGCCTCAAACAAAGGTAAATTTATCTTGACTTGCTTGAAAGTCTCCATCATGTCATCTATTTTTGTGTTCCCTTTATCAAAAGGGGATACAGATTTCATTGCATGAGGAAATGGTAAATGAAGAACTAATCTTTCATCTACAACTTTAGAAGTATTTTCAAATTTTTTTTTAATTTTCTGTTTTTCATTTTTTTGGTTTTTCTGAGGTACATCAGCAACCCCACTGCTATCACTATGCTGCTCTTGCTGCATATCTTTATCCTCTTCCTCATTTCTTTCTTCTTCAGTACCCACTTTGTTATCTATCAATTTTCCACTTCTCAAAGTGGTGACAGTTTTTACTTCTTCATGTGAATTAGACGCTTCTCCAACCATGAACTGTCCTTTAGGATTGTTCAAAGGTTGGCTGGGTAACTTTCCTTCCTCTCTTTTTGCCAAGTCATTTCAAAGATGTCCCAATGTTTCTTCAATCTTCTTTATGCTCTGGCTGTGAAAGTTCATAGTCTGAGTTAAAGATCCTAAATTCTGAAGTGAATTTAGGACTTGATCTTCAAAAGAAAGGGACCTGGAGGGTGTTTGTCACAACCCAGATTTTTGAGATCTGTGCATGGCACACTTTGTTGCACATAGGTATATGCGTTTCACAAAGGGACCAAAACACCCAAATACTTAAAGTGTGTACATGGGAAACACACTAGTATATCCCAATTGTGATAAATATAAAAGTGAGGAAGAGAGAAGAGGAGTCCTTACGTAAAACTATTCTAACCTAAATAGAGAGGAGGAGACTATAGAGAAAAAGAAAGGGAAGAAAGGAGCCTGGGAGAACTAGGGTTGCAGAAACTTGGCTCGGCAAGGGAGATCAGAGGTAATGACGGGAGGACGAACCAGGGAGACCGGATAGCCTAGTTGGTTTACAAATCTTAAATCGAACCTGTGCGTGTTTCATCGTCAGAGGTACGTTAAAAACATATAGATGCCTAGGAATGTTTTAAATAGTAGGAAGGATGTTGGCTGTATGTTGCTTTATATAAGATTAAGGTAAAATGAAGGATGGAAGCATGATCTCGATCTGATCATGGACAAAAATCGGTGTTTCTCGCTCGAGCGGTCTAAAGAGGCTCGCTCGAGCGAGGATGAACATAGAAAAGAAAGACTCTGGGCTCGCTCGAGCGGTCCCTGAAACAAAAGGGAGGCACGCCCGAGCAAGGGTCCACATCAAAAATTTAAAGCTCGATTTAACCGGCCGAGCGATCTCTTGACCGCTCGAGCGAGGTCAAGAGACCGCTCGCGCGAGGTCAAGTGACCGCTCGAGCGAGGGCTAATGACCGCGCGAGCGAGGTCTGGTGACCACTCAAATATTGGTTTTCTAAGGAGAGGAACTCGGGTATCCTACACCCCAAATGACCTTAAACCATCCTAAAGTAAATTCTCTTTTAATGTAGGTTGATGCATTATAACCGCTAAGGACAAGCATGCTTTGAGATTGTTGAGGTAGGGAGTATTCTTGAAACATGTGCATTATTCTGTGAACTCATATGCGTAGTAAAGTCTATTTAAATAGTAGTATATCCTATAAACTCTCATGATAAGTGTGTGTGTGTGTAAAGTGTGAAGAATCCTGAGGTCCCCAGGGGACGAAATATAATGTGGTTAAATAAGAGAAAGTTGAAATAGAAGTATGAGGCATCCCAGGGATGCGTAAGAAATAAAATAGAGAAACAGAAACAATGTGATAAGGCCTAATGTAATATATCTAGCACATTCACGGTGACCAACTATATGTAAAGCACATTGATATTTTTATTATTTAAGGTTGATCAGAATACCCCACCGACGTGGCGGGATACCCACGACTGACTCGGCAGGATATCCGTGGCCGGTACGGCGGCCAATCCGTATAGTTGTAACACATCCTAGGGATGTAGATTGAGAATAGACCCTGCCGCCTATGAGAAAGGGGCTTGGGCAGTATTCCCAGGGGATACACATAATAACTGTCTAGTTAGACGACGATGGCGGGTATTCCATCGGGGCTCGATGCTATATTGCTCGAGGATTACTTAAGTTAAGATTTAAGTGATTAGGCCAATTTCACAAACAAATTCATAAAGAGATTAAACAGAAACTGTGCTAAGATATGGTTGGGAGTCATTGAATTACTTTTATCCTTCAAATTGTTGTACATAAATATTTCTTGAGAAATTATGTTGTTGGTACTAACATATGTGCGGGAGATGATCTATATGTTCTTTTGTTTTCCCTACGGAGCTAGGATGTAGCTCACCCCTTAGACTATACGTCGCAGGTCAAGGACTAACGAAGCAAGGACTTGGTGAAGTAAATCCAAAGGCATCGTGTATAGACTCAGAAGAGTCAGAACCTCCTCCTGAGGAATTCTTCTAGGAAACCCGCTGCATACTTTGATAGTGAGTCGAGAGAGAGTACTGTGTATGGCTTGGTATATCGAGCCTTTTTATTTTGAATGTTTTAAATACTGTCACTTGGTAGACCACCTAGGAGGAATGAGTATCATTAAACTTTCGGGTATGTCCTTATGTCCATGAATTGGCATGGAACAAGAACAGCCTGGTAGGATCAACTAACTTATAAATTCTTATTGTTGCTTAGAGTATTCGCATGTGCTTCAATTACCGTTTGGCTGTATATATGAAGAGGAGTTATGATATGAATGTAAGGCACGGCCTTGAAGGTCGTGCAGATGGCACGGATTTCGGGATGCCGAAATTCGGGCTGTCACAGTGTTTGAAATAGGGCAGAATGCTGCACAGGTTGTTGTGGAATGGCTGCTGAAAGTTTGGTTTGACATAAAAATTCTGCTGATAAGGCTGTGCAGTTTTGAAAGGCATTTGATTCTTTGGTTGTTGCTGTTGTTGGGATTGGTAATTCCCTTGGTTCCACCTTAAATTGAGGTGAGCTCTCCATGGATATTCATTTGATCTGTCCAAATGATTAAGCAACATGAGCTTGTTCCACCATTAAATCTGGGAACTGTGATGCAGCAGGACATTGGTCAAGTGAATGAGTAGGGGACTGGCATATCAGACATGCCTCCTCTACTCCTGAAACATTTGGATTTTTATGTGAGTCCATCAATCTATCAAACATTGTGGTTAGATTGTCCATCTTTCTTTCCAACTCATTCACCTCATAGATCTTCCCTTTGGTGGGTTGGTGATTGTTCAACCTAGCAGGATTTTCAATTTCTCTTGACAGAGATTCCTGCTGAGTTGAATTTTCACCAATCACTTCAAATAAGTCCCAAACCTCTTCAACTATTTTTTGCAAGTAAGTGCCTCCACAGGACGCATCCACCATATTTTTGCCTTTTTGATCATTTCCTTGATAGAAGCTTTGAACTAGCTGCCATCTAGGAATTTGATGATGAGGACATTGCCTTAAAAGTTCCTTAAATCTTTCCCATGCTTCATGGAAAGTTTCAGTTGAGTTTTGGGAGAATGAAATGATACTTTGTCTCAATTGGCTTGTTTTAGACATTGGGAAATATTTGGCTAAAAATTGACACTGCAAATCATTCTAAGAAGTGATACTGTTTGGTGCTAACATGGATAACCATGCTCTAGCTTTATCCTTTAATGAAAAAGGAAAGAGCCTAAGCTTGGTTGCTTTTGAACCAAGTCCAGCTATGTTGAATGTGGTGCAAAGAGCCAAGAATTCATCCACATGTTTGTATGGATCTTCCTTACTCAACCCATGGAAGGAAGGAAGCATTTGGATAGTTGATGATTTGATCTCATAATTTCCTTCAACAGTAGGAAATTGAATGCAAAAGGGATAATTATAAGTACCAGGTGCAAAGTAATCCCTTAAAAGTCGAGGTTCTTCACCCATAGTAGCAGAATTCTGTGTTGTTTGTTTGGTTCGTAGTAGCCTTTCAACTTCTAAATTCAATGGGAGAATCTCAGGGCTGAGAGTCCTCCTACCAAACATACAACTCAGAACAAAAAAAAAATCTGATTATTCACAGCAAACCTTCAGAATTTCTTTTTAAGTAGTTTCCCTTCATCAAAAATTGGACATGAATAACTGCACAGGTATAAACAATAGAATAGTTTAGTAATGATATAAAAAATAAAGGTAAAAACTTAGGTCTACCTATTTTAGAACAAATTCCCCGGCAGCGGCGCCAAAAACTTGTTGTTGCTTCTTAGTGTGCTTGATTTTTGTGTATTTTGAAAACAGATTTATAGCTGCTAAATTATAGTGGCTCTAGACTATATAAAAAAAATAAAGAAATATCAGCACAGTTAGAAGAGAATTAGCCTGCAAGATCAGGGCCAATTGTAGCAAGTTTTAAAAGTAAGTGAGTGAAAGATCGTCCACAGAGAATTTGTCTAAAATGTAAGATAAACCTCCTGATCTGAGCTACCAGATCTGGCTTCTTATCCTATTTAGAAAACTGATAAGATGAGAGGTTTGAATTTGTCACATTTAACTAACTAAAAACAAAGAAAAATTTAAACTAAATGATCCAGATCCGAGTTGGGGGAATGATTGAAACAAAGATGGAGAAGTAATATCTAAATCTGATTTGGTCTTTGAAATCTAATGAGAATAACTGCAACTCAACAGAGGTGATCCAATCTTCATCTGGCTACAAGCACAGATGTAAGAGAGATAAATCTAATTCAAGGATTAGGCTTACACTTATGGCTATGGTCTGTCCACTTTAATGGCCACAAATCATCCAATAGTCTTTAATCCAAATCCTCAATTCAGAATAAGAAACATCACTACAAATGCTGTAAGAGACTAGGTTACAAACACTAATTCTCACAGGATTAATGAATCAGGGGAAATTGCATGCAAAACAATGAATCTAAAGGAGTCTAATGTACTGAGGAGATCAGAGGGAACCCTTAACATGAGTCCAATGGAGAATGCGTAGTTTACAGCAAACTTTTAAAATTCATCCTTACAATTTACAAAGCACGGCTTAACAGCTCTCAGATTTGCAGTCTTGGATGCAAATTCTCCTTTGAGTTACAGCAGTATCTCACAGCTCTCAAATACAAGTACAAAGTAGGCTATTACAAGGATTGCAGACAAGCTGTCTGGCTGGGAAATGCGGGATTAGAGATGAAACTCAAAATCTTGATGCCTCAATTGGGCAAATGCTTCGTCTATTTATAGCTTTCCCCAGGTCCAGCTTAGAAGTGTATCAACCAATCAGAGGTTCTCAGATCTATATTGACCAATGGTAGTCGAGCACGGGGATCCAGATCTATTTCAGCCAATCAGAATTCCTCGATCTGGTTCCGCCAATCAGGTGAAAAGGGCATCAATTCTGTTATGCATTTTGAAAGTTTGTTAGAATTTTTAGAAGTTCCCGCCAAGTTATTCCCTCTCTAGGTGCTCACGTGGGGTGGAATATTCCCTCGCTTCATGCTTAGAACCCTCTGGAATGTCCCTAGGTTTTAAAAGACATTAGGACGCGTGCAATAGATTACTGAATTGCCCTTGTTAAAGCTGCGAATCTCCAGAATACTTTTTCGCCGAGCTTTGGGGTTTTTTCGCAAAGTGCTGTGACTTCTGAAGCTCTTTTCGCAATGTTCAATCTTCTCTTCGAATTGTGTTTTCTCCTTTTCGCAAAGTTCAATCTTCTCTTCGAAGAGTTCAGATGCTCTTCGAAAGCTAAGCCTGGAGTTTTAGTCCTTTTCGCAGAGTTCCAGGTTCTTTACGAAAAGTGCAGGTTCTTTGCAAAAAGAACTCTGTAGTGCATTTTTCTGTTCGAATTGTTCCCTGCTTCTCTTACAGGTCTTTGCCTCTTCGATTTAGACCTTTCAACAGCTGATGAGGTTGTTCCTTTACTTCCTTCCTTTGAATTGACATGGATTGTCATCTTTTTAGCACTTTTAAGCTGCTTTTATGGTTAAGCCTGTCTTTATTGTTAGCTGCAACATAGGCACTTAAAACACTTATTTAGTTCTCTCAAAGGTCTATCAAGACTTAAGTTTAGGGGTGAAAAATGGTATTTTTCACTTGTCAACAACAGGTTATAGCCTTAGGGTGAATCCAATTCGCCGATCCAAAGTGGATCCTTCTTCTCCGAGCCTGAGCTTGTAGCCTGGTAGGAGATTGTACAGTGCCAGACTCCCCTATATTAGCATAGACCCGCCATCAGATGGCAGATCTGATCTGGGTATGGAGATTGTAGGCTTGTGACTGGACCATTGTAGTTACACTCAAGCAATGGACAGCTAGATCTAAGGTGGTACTCAGTCTCTTGCTGGTTCTAAGTGTCTGGGCTATCATGGTCCTATACAGCCTTAGCCCCACACATAGGGCTTTAGAGGTTGAGATTCCCTATGGATTCTTGAGTTTGTAGCCTGGATGAAGTAGTGCCTACAATGATTAACTTATTTTGACCCATCTTGGACTGTGGTTCCTCTATGGGATAGTCTGTGACTATTTAAGTGGACAGGTTATAACCTTAAGGGATTGGATCATGGCACAGAGATGAGTTGGATTCCTTCTCCTCTTTGGTGATAATGTAGCCATTGGATAGGATTTCTATACCAGCAGATCTGGATCTGAGTCCTGAATTCCAGTAGATCCAAACTCAATAGCATACTTCTCACCCTCTTATATTTATTTTCCATCCATTTTGTCAACCCTTTCTGTAGTTAATTCATTAGGCTACCTTAGGATACTTAGAATAAGTGACCCTAAACTCCCCTCATTTTAGGACTGGCAGATCTGTAGCCAGATCTGGAGGGACTAATAAAGATGGCTCCCTTGGAGCCGTAGATCAATCTTCTCCTTAGGGAGAAACTCTTACTTATCAAAACTTGCTACATATGAACCCTGTATCTTGTAGGTCTAGGATTTCTCAGTTGTGCTGATTCCATCCACTATTTTATTTTGATTTTTAAATTGCTTTTACCACCAACACATAAAGTAAAGCACACTGGAAAGATACCAACATCAGGTTATTATCGATGTTTTGTAGAGGGGTTTTCAAAGATATCGGGACCTCTTACGAGGCTTATAAGAAAGGATTCAAGATTTGAGTAGAGTGAAGCGTGCGAGAAGATTTTTCAAGAACTCAAGAAGAGACTCACTTCAGCTCCAGTGTTAGCCATTCCTTCAGGCAGTGGAGGATTCGCGGTCTACAGTGATGCTTCGTATAACGGTTTGGGTTTCGTGCTCAACCAACGCAAAAAGGTGATAGCTTACGGGTCAAGACAGTTGAAAGAGCATGAGAAGAACTACCCGACGCATGATCTGGAACTAGTAGCGGTCATATTTGTGTTGAAGATTTGGCAACATTATTTATACGGGGAAATGTTTGAAATCTTCACCGACCATAAGAGCCTCAGATACTTATTTATGCAGAAGGAACTTAACATGAGGCAGCACAGATGGATGAAAATCCTCAAAGACTATGATTGTTCCATACAGTACCATCCAAGCAAGGCTAATGTGGTAGTCGATGCCTTGAGTCGGAAAAATTCAGCGCAGTTAGGGAGTTTAATTTTGCGAAGCCACCGATGGAAGTTACTTGAAGATCTAGCACTATATGGTGCGGACATCAAGTCGCAAGCTACAGGAGCCTTTTTGGCCAACATATCAGTGAAACCAGTGATATTCAAACACATACGCGAACTACAGATGGAAGATCCAATACTAACCAAGATCCGTCAAGATGTAACTGAAGGCATTAGATCTGAGTTTTAGATCAAGGAAGATGGTTCCTTATTGTTCAAGGGCCGTCTCTGTATCCCTAACAATGTCGATCTGCGACAAACCATTCTCGATGAGACTCACAAATCAAATTACGCTATCCACCCTGGCAGCACAAAGATGTACCAAGATTTAAAGAGGAATTACTGGTGGAGAGGTCTAAAGTAAGACGTGGCAGAATATGACTCACGGTGTTTGACGTGTCAGCAAGTGAAGATTGATCATAGACACCCTGTGGGATTATTACAACCTCTGCCAATACCAGAGTGGAAATGGGAATCGATCTCTATGGACTTCATCGTTGGACTACCGCGCACTACAAAGAGACATAATGCCATTTGGGTAATCCGTGGATCGACTGACCAAGTCAGTACAGTTCCTAACTTACAACACGATGTACATGGCAGGAAAACTGGCAGAATTATATATGAAGGAGATAGTACGTCAACATGGAATCCCAAGCAGTATCTTTCGGATCGTGATCCACTATACACGTCAAAATTTTGGAAGAAATTTTAAGAAGGAATGGGAGCCCGACTGGACTTCAGTTCAGCTTTCCATCCGCAAATAGATGGGCAGACAGAGCGAGTAAATCAAGTAATAGAAGACATGCTCAGAGCGTGTATGTTAGAGCTGCAAGGATCATGGGATCAACACCTATCGTTGATCGAGTTTGCGTATAACAACAGTTTCCAAACAAGCATTGGAATGGCACCGTATGAAGCCTTGTATGGAAGGCGATGTAAATCGCCAATCAATTGGGAGGAAACGGGTGAAAATTTTGTTTTGGGACCCGAGTTACTTGAAGATAACGCCGCTATTGTCCACATGATCCTAGCAAGACTAAAGGCGGCTCAAAGTAGACAGAAAAGCTACGCCGATATCAAGCGAACTAGTGTGAACTCTAAGGTGGGTGAACACGTGTTTGTGAAGGTATCGCCTATGAAAGGCGTGATGAGATTTGGAAAGAGAGGGAAGCTATGTCCCCGTTATCTCGGACCCTTCGAAATTCTGGGTCGGGTGGGGGAAGTCGCATATCACATTGGATTACCAGCAGTGTTCGATCGAGTACATAACGTTTTCCACATTTCTATGCTCAGAAAATATGTGGGTGACCCTTCCCACATTATACAAGGTCAACCATTGGAGATGCACGAGGATATGAGCATGATAGAAGAACCAGTGGATATATTGGATAGAAAGGAACAAGTGCTATGCACCAAAGTCATTCCCTTAGTGCTTGTCCGATGGAAGAATCATTCGGTTGAGGAAGCAACGTGGGAACTTGAGGGGGATGTCAGAGAACAATATCCCAACTTGTTCCAAATTGCCAATTAATTAGTCCTATTCAAATTAATAATATGTAATGGTTGGTAGTATGAAAGTCTCTTTTCCTTTTAATGAATGATTGAATTTTATTGGAAATTTAGTATATTAACTCCAAATTATGATAGAACCAACTTTTTGTGTCAAAACAATATTCCAGATACACCACATAGGAATCTAGTGGTGAGGACTATTGACAGAAAATGAGTAAAAGAGCACCAGAAAAACGTTTATGGGCTCGCTCGAGCGACCACCTATGCTCGCTCGAGCGAGCCACATAAAATCATAAACTTCGCTCACTCGAGTGATTACTATTGCTCTCTCGAGCGAGGCATTTTGACCGCTCAAGCGAGAATTTATAACCGCTCGAGCGAGGTCAGAGTATATATGGGCAAAATTCTGTTCTGTTATTTCATCTTCACGCGAGAGACTCTCGAGCAAGAGTTAAGGTGTTTTTTTTCTTTCAATCTCCAAGCTTTTCCATCCGATTCAAGCCGAATTCGAACGATCCGATCCGTCAAAAGCATTCTAAAAGGTGAAATCTTCACTATTTCTACCTTATTTTCATTTATAAATTCTTCTTGAATATCAATGACTTCCCAAAGCCCTAACCCCCAACCTAGGAAATGGGTGGCGATTCGATCGCCATCATCGTGCAACCAAGCGCCGCAGACACCACAACCACCCCCATCCACACGTCCTACCCCAATCCAATGAAATGAATGGTGGGGATTGAAAGTTTTTGAGACCGAATGGGAGATCCATTCCTCTTGTTTTGGGGATCTGACGTCCACCCAATGGACTTCGGATTTCCTTACAAACAACCACCTACGAGCACTGTTGACCCCTTTTGGAGCTCAGTACTATCCGAGGCTCGTAAAGTTATTCTACCAAACACTCAAGACCAACGTGAGTGAGAACTCTATCCTCGTCACCATTGATAGGAAAGAACTTATTTTCGGCAGTGCTGATGTCTCCTCCGTCATGCAGTGCCCCGACACATACACACCAAACCCCCTTTCTCTACCACCTTTTTCTGGAAACGTAGGTTTCCCGACCATTATCGCCGACATTACCGGCGGCGCCATCGCATCAGGCCAATCAATCACCCGATCCCAATTACCGCCACACATGTAGTTTCTAGATATTATATTTAAGAAAAATTTACACCCAACCGGTCATGACCAAGAGCGCCGCGAGATGATTTTGTGGGCTCTACACTCCGCTTTCCACAATAGGTGGTTTAGCGCTCCGATGGTAGTCATCAAGGGCATGGCGTATGCCCATAAAAGAATCCTAAGGAGTGCTATTCCTCCACCGATCAACCGATTACCCTATGCGCCCTTGATTTCCTGACTCCTCGATTCACAAAATGGGAAGGAGGGATTTCAAATCAGGACGGACGAACTTGTGCTCACCGACAACATCATTCCATTCCTCGCCCAAGACCTAAGCTGAAATCTAAAGAGCCTCCAAACTAGTTTGAATAAGAAGAGAGATCGTCAGATTTCCTTACAAGCAACGCAGCAAGCACCGGCGGGACCGACTGCTCCCTCTACGTCATCTTCACAGCCCCTACCTAGCACCGATAGCGGTATGATGTGAGAGATCCTCCAGCAAGGGAGGGAGATCAGATTATATCAGCAGTTCCAGGAGGCACTCCTTATAGACCTCATGGACCATGCGTACCCGCAGACATACAGGGAGCGCATCGGTGCTATGCGAGGTGCTATTTTTGGAGCATCTAGCTCCGGCCCTGCTACGAGGAGCACTACAGCGGGTGCCACTAACGCCTGGGAGGTTGGTGATGATGATGACGATGACGACGAGGATGACGACGATGATGAGGATGATGATGAGGAGCATGAGCAGAGTGATGACTAGACCATCATCTGTCATTTAAAATTTTGCAATTATCAGTGTAATATTTCATGATTATGAGGTGAAAATTTTTTATTTGAAA
Organism: Chloranthus sessilifolius; assembly: GCA_021018995.1. Taxonomy (NCBI): domain Eukaryota; kingdom Viridiplantae; phylum Streptophyta; class Magnoliopsida; order Chloranthales; family Chloranthaceae; genus Chloranthus; species Chloranthus sessilifolius. The sequence continues at coordinate 51,990,889 of CM037596.1, forward strand.
CAATCGTGACATGATTGTCACAAAATCTAGGGCGGACATAATAGTGACTTAATATAGATATGCATAAATTGTGATTAAATAAGTCTATTTGGTGTAATGTGTGTGTGTATAATCGATTATGTAGTTGTATAAAAATCCTTGTGCAGGTTCTCATAAATTGGAGTAGAATGAATGTTATTCTGCTTATAGCCGTTAAGAGAGTTCTAGAATAATTAGGTTGATTGATACGACTACCTCCTTATTTTTTATAGATAAAAAAATAATTCTCCATGCAGGTATGATCTCGGGTCATTAGACCATGTATTGAATTATCTGATTATGATTTTGTGGGTGTGTTGCTACTAATGTCTATTCGGAAACTTTTTAAATGGTCGTATTTGATTCCTAGTGTGTCGTCAATTTTCGAGGACGAAAATTTTATAAGGTGGAGTGAATGTCATAACCCCAGATTTTTGAGAATCGTGCACATCACATACCATGCACGTGTACCACATATCATGAACATGTATTTGTGATTCACAAGGAAACCAAAAACTACATATACACACTATGTGTGTATATGTGAAACTTTTTAGCTTTCACTATATAAGTGAAAATGGGGAGGAGAGAGTCTCTCCTACGTAACCTAAATTAGCATAGATAGAGAGAACTAAAATAGAGAGAAAGAGAAGGGTTGCAATAGAGAGAAAGAAGAGAAGGTTGTAAAAGAGGAGGAGAGGTTCATTGGTTTTGAGCAATAGAGAACCTTGAAAATCTTTACGATTAGACGAAGCTGGATCAAACTATAGGAGATCTATCGAGTAAGGTATGATTTTAGATGTTTACGTATGTTTTAAGTAGAGTTTAAACTATTGGACAAATGATCCTTGACACTATTAGGTCTCTCATGAAGAAGGTGATAGTTCTCGAACAGATAGAGAACATGCATCTTTTCGTGGCTCGCTCGAGTGGTCTAAATGGCTCGCTCGAGCGAGGGCAGAGAATATTCTGAGCATATTCTCATTTTGGACTTGCTCAAGCGAGATCCATAGTGAAGGAGAAGCTCGCTCGAGCGAGGCATCGCTTAGAGCTCCAAATACCTTATATTATAACCTCTCGAGCGATGAATAATGACCGCTCGAGCGAGGTTGATAACCGCTCGAGCGAGGAATAATTACCGCTCGAGTGATGAATAGTGTTCACTCGAGTGATGAATAATAATTGCTCGAGCGATGAATAATAACTGCTCGAGCGATGAATAGTGCTCGCTCGAGAGATGAATTGTAATCGCTCGAGCGAGGTCAAGTGCTCGCTCGAGCGATCCTAAATGACCGCTCGCGCGAGGAATTACCCAGTTTTCTCATTTCTTTTAGTGTAAATTATGAGAGTTGTATTTCCAAGGGTTTTAGAAACCATTCTGAGTAAATTCGTAACACATGTAATATAGGTGTGACGTGAGTTCTTACGTGTAAACCTCTACGAGAAAGGAGTGCATTGGGTTTTACTTGAGGTAGGGAATATCTTGAAACATGTACTTTAATTCATTAAAACTATGTATGTAGAGTATTTCAATCATATAAAGTATCTCAAGAGAACAGCCATATTAAATATGTTTCCAACATGTGTGTGTGCGTGTGTGAATTTAAATGGAAATCATGAAGTCCTCAGGAGACGTAGAATTGTAACAATGGGCATCTGAATGATGCATTAAACTAGTAGCATCCCAGGAATGCAAAAGAAACCAAATGGTGGAATAAAAGAAGAACGATAAGGCCTAATGTAATAAAAGTAGCACAATCACGGTGAATACATTCGATATTCTGTTATTTAAGGTTTAATTAGAATACCCCACCGACGTGGTGGGATACCCACGACTGACTCGGCAGGATATCCGTGACTGGTACGGCAGCCAAACCGTACACAATACCATATCCCAGGGATGTTGAGTTGAGAATAGACCCCGCCGCCTAAGAGAATGGGGCCTGGGTAGTATTGAATTTTTATACATAACAAGTGTCTATTTAGATGACGATGGTGGGTATTCCATCGGGGCTCGATGCTATATTGCTCGAGGACTATTTAAATTAAGATTTAAGTGATTAGGCCAATCCATTACTATACCAGTAAGACAAGAATATGCAAAGCCATGCAAGGTAATAGTGTATCCATCATTTTATTTCCAATTATTCTGTTGTCTTTCAGCAGTTCTATCAAATAAATTATATCTTTAAACTGTTTTGACATACATGTGAGAGCTTAATTTATATGTTCACTGTGTTTACCTATTGAGTTAGGATGTAACTCACCCCCCCTTAGACTATACGTCGCATGTCCAGTACTAGTGGCAACAAAGACTTCTGGAGACGTTGATCCAGGGGATTCGGATTACGTGCCCACAGAAGAGTCAGAGCCTCCTCCTGAAGAATTCTTCTAGGAGACCCATTGCGTACTTTGAGAGTGAGTTGAGAGTATTAGATACGGCTTGGTATGTCAAGCCTCTTCATTTCAATGTAATTAAATACCTTTATTCTTTTGACAAATCGTCTGGGATGAACAGTTATCACCAACGGTTTGGGTCAGTTCTTATGCCTATGAATTGGCATGGGATAAGAACTGTCTTTAGAGACTCTTTTTATTTTAAATGCATGAGAACTTGTTTAGAGTAGATGCATATGCCTTACTTGTAGTCTTTGGCTTGTATATACTAATGCTCCGTACCGAATCACTAGGCACGGCCTTGAGGGTCGTGCTGATGGCACGGGTTTTGAGGTGCCAAAATCTGGGCTATCACATGATAGATATGTGATATGTTGTACATGACAGGTAGTACATGATAGATTGTGACATGTTAAACATGATAGATAGTGACATGTTAGACATGATAGATCGTGATATATTGGACATAATAGATACATGAAAGATAGTGATATGACAGATAGTGATATACGATAGATAGTGATATGTTGGAAATGATAGAATACTAAAATGTATGATAGATAGTGACATGATTGAACATGATCGAATACTGAAATATATGATAGTGGCATGTTGGACATGATGAAATATAGAAATGCTTGATGTATAGATAGTAATACATTTGAGAATAAGGATAATATGCTTGAACATGATAGTGACACACTTGGACATGAATTTCTGAATGAAATGCTTAAACCTTGTTAGAGATAACCGAGTTTTATATTATCAACAATGAATAACATAAGTCCTCCTTTGGACTTTAAGTTGTGGTAACACTTGATATAAGTGTAAGCCAATGAGTTTCTCCCTTAGGATAGAGACATAGAATATGAAATTCAGAACTGACTTCTGTTTGGGCATGATAGACTACTGAAATGGTTGATAGGTAGTGATAGGCTTGGAAATGAAATGACAGTAATATATCATGATATGATAGTAACATGATAGTAATATGATCTGATATGACAGTATATGATATAATATGATCTGATATGATAATATATGATATGATATGAATTGAAATGAAAGTGTATGATATTATATGATGGTAATATGATAGAAGGCTGAAATGCTTGAAAAGAAATGTATCATTGGGACATGTTTGAACATATAAGATGGAATCTTAATCCTATTTAGAAAGTAGTGCATGACAATAGAATACGAAATTCTAAAATACAATACATGATAGACAAAAATGCATATAAATACTGTACATGAATATAGAAATGTATAGGAATATAGTACATGACAGGCAGAAATGTATATGAATACAGTACACGAATATCGAAATATATATAGTACATGATAAACAAAAATATAAATGAATTATAAAACCTCAAAAAAGAGGATACATGGATACAGAACCTTAGAAATGAGGATACATGAATACAGAATCTCAGAAATTATGATACATGAATACAAGACCTCAGAAATGATGATACATGAATGCAGAACCTCAGAAATGAGGATACATAATACAAAAATATAATTACAATACATGAAAGATAGAATCGTGAAATATGCAAAGAATGCAAAATTCAACAGATAATGCAACGAAAACTAAAATATGAAAGTACAAAGGTGATACCATAAAGACATGTATAAAACCTCACATAGTTGAACACTGTTCTCACGAACAGGCTCGTATGAGCACCTTGTATAAGTAGGGATATTGAAATGTCGGCTGAGGATTGGATCTAGTTAGACCAATAGGGTCATTGATCCTTACCTTGATTGGCTAAACGGCGGAGAGTGTCGGCCTTTGTTCGCACAGACATTGGCATACAAATTACAGACAGGACCATGGTTAGTGTTTGGTATCAACACTGAATTAATTAAAATATACAAATAATCAACTCAATATTAATAAACTTTATAATAACTAATCGCTAAGATAAACTAAAGTATACTCAATCACTTTGGATGAATATTGGAGAAAATAGAACCTATGCCTAATGACGTTGTTGTAAGTTTTCCAATATTATTGCTGTAAGTAACCTGTATAATATAGTTGTATGCTTAGATCTTTAATCATATTATTTCCAATTTAGCTATGAATTGAATATCATTTAACAACTTTTATTTTTGCAATTATATACTGTTGAACTAAATAACATCTGCTTGTGTTACTTATAGTTAGACTTACTGCTTGTTAATTAGTTATATTTGCTGCTACGGGAAACCCCACTTGCACATACACCTATGAAATATTTGTGTACTACTTGTACTAGAAACCTATGACAATGCTAACTAAGACTATATTGAGCATCATCGCTTATGGTCATTTCATGACCCAAAAATTCCATAGGCCAGTCAGTAACCACCCAGTTAGGAATAGAGAAGCTGGATACGAAAAGATCCAAGAGCGTCAACCGAGCTGATAGTTTAATGCTCCCTTTGTCTATAAAGCGACCAACATATGCACGTGGTTTTGATAGGATCTTTCTTCCTCGTTTTAGTTTTGTTTAAGTCTAGTACTTTTGAGAAAAGAGTCGATGTATCTTTCTATTGGAACCTTGAATTACATTGATCCTTTAAAATTTGACTTTTGTGAAAATGGCTTTTAATGTTTGTTTTAATTATATTTCCTTACTCGTCAGAATTTTGTTACAATCAAGTGTTAAGCCCGAATACGCCTGTGCAATCGTGGATTTTTATCAAACCCGTTGTGACGTTGCATTCTCATAAAAAATATAGAGTCGCCACATGGAGCTTTTGGTGTCCCGAAAAACCCAAATCAATATGAAATACTCCAAAGTACCAAATATGACTCTAATTCACCGGCCTACGTCAAAGGCTCTTGGGTAGGGGCTTCAGATATCAATCAGGAAGGTGTTAGGCACTCGATCAACCCGCTCGTAAGCATTCTCTACTATAGTTGTTTAGATGTGTGTAATATATATATATATATATAATTATATATAAGAAAGAAAAAAAAAGAGTGGCACTTCCTCTTGCCCGAAGGCACTCCGATCCTATTGAGCCTTTCTCGCTTGTTGAAATTTGGATAACGTAATGGCTCAATTCTAGGATAGAGGAAAAGAAAAGAATGTAGAGGAATAGAGGAGAGAGTCAGAGCTCTCAGGCCCTTGTAGCACCATGGTGGATCTTCACGTGAGAGCTTCTTTGATGTGCTTCCAAAAGAAAATGAGTTTGAATCTCTAAGGCTATGGAGCTAGAGTTAGGAGAAGAAGGCTAGGGGCTAGATCTAGTTAAATCTCAAGGATGGATTGTGTAGAATGAGGTGTTAAGGATGGAACTCAATTATGGAATTATATGGGTTTAGTGGAGGCAAATGGGAGGGGAGCTCACTAGAATTTTTTGTCTTTGAAAATTTTCAAGCCCTTTGCAAGGGGGGGTGCCTCTTTATTTATAGAAAAAGAGAGGGTTAGGGAGTACTTAAAAGCTAATGTGATTAGCAATTAGGTAATCCTAATATCTAAAGATTCCTTGGGTTTTGAGAGCTTAGATATATGGGAAAGGAGTTCAATGGTAGATGATAGGGTGGGGTTTCAAATGACTAGAGGGTTGCAAATAGGGTAAGTGGGGGTGCAACAATCCTAATGAAAACCACCCTAAACATTGAGATGGTCAATAAGTCACACCCCAAAAGTAATTTTTGAGCACAATCCACAGGTTACTGTAGCTAAGCCTGGCATGTAAATAATACACGCCAAGCATATGTACAATTTCTAGGAAGTCCAAAACTCACTGGGGGGCCCATCTATGCTTGGCGTGTATAATATACACCCCAAGCCATTTCTGGGCAAAAATGGCCTAGCGTGTATAATATTATTCATGTTAGGTAATTTGATAGAGAAGATAAGAAAAATGGGAAATTAAACCGATAGTGTTTAATTAAAGTTTCTTGGACAACTTTGATAGATAAGATTTGTTGTTTTCATACTTAAAGTATTTTCACGATATATTAGATAAAAAGGTGATAATTCATCTAAAAAAGAGATAAGAAGTGACGAGTTGAACTCGAAAGACAAGAATATGATTATAGATATGAACAAAAATGAACGGTGCCCGTCGCGCTAGCTCGCATCGGAGCCACTGATGGATCGCGAGGTTGAGTGCGAGCAGCGTGACACATTTAGTCGCCAAAGGATTCACGGAGATTAAGAGAATTGATTATGATGAAATATTGTCCCCTGTGTCTCGATTTTCCTCAATTCGAATGATCTTATCTTCGGTTGCATGCATGGACGTAGAACTCTATCAAATAGATGTTAAAACTGCTTCCTAAATGGTGATCTAGAGGAAGATATTTTCATGCAACAACCTATTAGTTTTACCGAGAAGGATAAGTCCTTTGAAGTTTGAAGACTTTTAAAGTCTCTTTATTAGTTGAAGCAGTCCTCTAAACAATGGTACATGTAGTTTCATATGACCGTTATCTCGTTTGGCTTCTGTATGAGTGAGAAAGACAATTATGTGTATCTTAAATAATCTGGTAGACATTTCATCATTTTATCATTATATGTTGATGACATCCTCTTAGCTAGTAATGATAAATGTTTACTTACTTTGACCAAAGAATTGTTGTCCTCTAAATTTGAGATGAAAGACTTAGGTGAGGCTGATTTCATTTTGGTATTAAAATCGTTAAGAATTATTCTAAAAGGTTCTTAGGTCTTTCTTAGACATTTTACATAGAAGTAATCCTTTTGCATTTTCACATGAGTAATTCCAAACTAGTAGAGACTCTAATGGATAAATATATAAAGTTGAGGAAGGATATATGTCCTAAAACAGATGCTGAGAAATTGGCTATGTATTTTGTCCCTTATTCTAGCATTGTTGGTAGTCTCATGTATGCACACGTCCTGATATCCGTTATGAGGTTGGATTGGTCAGTCGTTACCAGAGTAATCAAAGTCAATTGCATTGGCATACTATGAAACAGTTCTTTTGATATCTTAGAGGTACTAAGGATTTGATGTTATGATATGGAGGCATTGATTTGAAAGTACATGCATACTCTAATGCTACTTATGGAGATGATCTTGATAAGGGAAAGTTCACTTCTGGCTTCATATTTTTAATAAGTGGTGGAGCTATTTCATGGAGTAGCAACAAAACTAACGCGCTCTCCACCATTGAAGCTGAATATGTTGTTGCTTGCACAACCGTTTAGGAAAAAGTTTAGATCCTAAGATTTTGCAAAGGTTTGAGTATTGTTCCTCACGCCCAAGACCCACTTTCTCTCAGGATGGATAATAAATTTGCCATCAATTTTACGAAGGATTCAAATTCCATAGGAAATCAATGTACATCGAAGTCAAGTATAATTACATCAGAAACCTTGTTAGGCACAAGGAGGTCATACTCCATCAAATTCCTTCTAGAGGTATGTTGGCAAATCCCATGACTAAACCCATTGTGGGAGATGTCTATGAGAAGCATGTCAGACATATGGGATTATGTAGACTTTGAGTGAGTAAACTCAACGTTGTGCAGGTGTCAGTGGGAGTTATGGTTCCATTACTATTTCATAGTTTTCTTTTATACATGGTTGTTATTTATTATTGGACATAGACATCACTTTATAATTGTATTTTTTTTACTGTATATCTTTGATATTATATTTTTGTTGATTATGCGTAATATAGATAATTTATTATCATTATCAGTATTTATATATTCTTATGTTGATCATGGTGTGATTGCGCGAGTAGGTGCGAACTCCTCCACGTGGGAAAGTTGATCTTTTGTCAGTAGGTCACTTGCCCACTCGCACAGGCTAATCACAAGTTTGAAGTAATGAAAAGCGATATATTACATAAGTATGTGATAACCACCTCCAAACGACTCCATACAGGGGTTGCAATTGTTATACACCATTGCACATAGTTGTTAGTTGTGTTTGGGAATGAGACCTAGAGTTGAATGATGCATCCACAGGTGTGATCTAGATATGACATCATAGCTTGAATGGGAACCAAGTTAGTGTTGTTGCTAGATGTCAGTTAGCCTGTGATCAGTCACATATTTTACCATTTTTATACCCTCAACTAAGTGTTGATAGTCCATACTTTGCTACAAATGATGTGTTGTTGATGAATATTTAGAACAACATCTTGAAGAAGAACAAAGTGTTAATCTTTGCCAAACAGAACTCATGAAGTAGTAAGAAGGAAGATTGCAAAAGAATCTTAGATGAAACACCAATTCTCGAGCTGACGAAGAGAAATCGTGAAGCTTATGAACCAGTTGAAGCAAAATCGAGAGCTAGAATAAGAGAAAGAAAGGAATTGTAACCTTACAATTCTGTTGAATAGATGACTGGGAGAGAATAAGGTGAAGTACGAGTGATCAAGCTGAAATCGTATGAAAAAATAAAGAACACAAAATCATGCCTTCGATTTTGTACTATAAAGCTCATGCAATATTGTAAGAGAGTCACGTGAGGAACATACAACCATGCACAAAATCATAAACTCTAAAAGGTATCCATGTATTCCACATATCTGAGAGAATTGGCGAGAATCACTGCTGCTAGAGATCAGGAGGAGAAATCCTACACACCTTTAGTAGCCGAAGAAAGAGGGATATGAATCAAGAAGGATATATATTAGGAAGAGTAGTTTGAGGAAGATTTATTTTAGGTAGCTTACTTTCTTTAGAGTCCTAAATTATTGTAACATACCTCTTGTGAATCTATAAATAAGAGGGCCTGTGTCCATGAATAAGCATCCTAGAAATCTCGATCATAGCAGACAACTAAGATTGGGAGAATGAAAGATAAAACTTAGGATAGATTTTATTTTTAGTCATTTATTTTCTACAAAGTAGAATAGTTTTCATTTCTATTTGTATCACATCAGGGCAGAGAGGCACCTCATGCTTGACCAAATCGGTGTCCAAACCAGGCATGTCCTTGTATGGCCGGGCAAAAACATCTTGGTATGATTGAAGGAATTCGATCATGCTTTTTCTTTCTTCGGGAGAGAGCGATGCTCCAATTTTGGTAATTCGGGGAACCTCCTTAGTCCTTAGATTAATGTCCTCAGTTTCCTTGACAATTGGGGTAAGGCTTGTTGGCGGATTCTGAGTGTGTGCTTACATTATTGGTTGGTGGTGAAGGTCATTTAAAAATCAAAGAAAGAGTAAAACAGGGGATGGAATCTGCACAACTATGAAATCCTAGACCTGCAAGATACAGGGTCCATTGTAGCAAGTTTTGATAAGAAAGAGTTTGTCCCACAAGGAAAGGTGATCTACAGCTCCAAAGGAGCCATCTCTAGTAGTCCCTCCAGATCTGACTACAGATCTGGCAGTCCTAAAAGGAGGGGAGTTTAAGGTCACTTATTCTAAGTATTCTAATGTCTAAACTACAGAAAGGGTTGAGAGGATGGATGGAGTGTGGAAAATAAATATAAAAGGGTGAGAAGTATGTTATGGAGCCAAGATCAGAGAAGTTTTGTAACTCAGATTCAGATCTGATGTTATAGAAATCCTGTCCAGGGCTACATTATCACCACTGAGGAGAAATGATCCAACCCACCACTCTGCCATGATTCCACCCTTAAGGTTATAACCTGTCCACTCAAATGGTCACAGATTATCCCATAGGGGAGCCACTATCCAGGGATGGGTCAAAACACAACAAGTAAATCATTGCAGGCACTATTTAATCCAGGCTACTAGCTCAAGAATCTATAGGGAACCTCAATCTCTAAAGCTCTATATGTGGGGCTAAGGCTGTATAGGACCATGATAGCCCAGACACATAGAACCAGCAAGAGATTGAGTACAACCTTTGATCTAGCTGTCCATTGCTTGGGTGAGGCTGCAATGGTCCAGTCACCAGCCTCCAATCTTTATAACCAGATCAGATCCAACATCTGATGGTGGATCTATACAAATATAGGGGAGTCTACCTCTGTACAATCTCTCACCAAGCTTCTACAAGCTCAGGTGTAAAGAAGAAGGATCCATCTTGGATCGGTGGATTAGAATCACCCTAAGGCTATAATCTGTCCACTTAAATAGTCACAGACTATCCCAGAGGTTATCCTCCTCACGGAGCCCAAAATAAAACAAGAATATCGCTGCTACCACCATGGTCACAAGGCTATCAGCTCAAGCTCCCATGGGGATTTCAGATCTAGTGGGTCCTATGGTGGGGCTAAGGCTGTAGGACCATGATAGCCCAGACACACCGGTCACTTGGATCTGAATGGCCCTTAGAATCAGTCCTCCATTGCTTTGAAACACAACCAAAGCAATGGCGGATCATAAGGCAGCAGTCTTCCACAGAGCATCTCACACCCAAACACCAATCCAACAAAGTACAGATCTTATTACAGAACTTCCATTAATCTAGTTCAAAAATGCATACAGAGACATAGCCAGCAAGTGCTGGACTATGGAGAGAAGGAAAAGAGAAAAAAAAATTACTTATAGCTAAAAAGAAAGAGAAAAGAAAAACGATCTGAGATGTGTTCCCCGATACCTAAACCTAAGCTAGGTATGGGTTTATATAATATTGGGGTGGCTGCACATTAGGGTTAGGAAACCCAAATTTTAACGATGTCACATGGCCTAACAGTGATCCTTGGATGCCTCAGGGCATGTGCACGGAGATTTGAGCATGGGAGTGTGTGCCCTAATCGTTGGAAATTCCCAGAAGGTCCTCTGCTGAAGAGATGGAAGTTTAGGTTCAGTGCTTCGCTAGGTAGTTGTAGTTTCCTAGACTTGTCGCGTGGTAGCTCTTTGCTCTTCGCTAGGATGATTTGACATTGAAGCTTCAGCCGTCGCGAGGTTGCCTTGGTTTGCTCTTCAGGCAGTCGTGTGGTAGAGAATTGTGCTCTCGCTGGATTGGGCTTCGCGAGGTGGCGTTGCCTTCGCAAGGATGTTTTCTTCTTGAATGGTGTGAGAACTGTGCGAGGAGTTCTTCCTCTGATAATTGTATCCCGTGGCGACTGCGTGACAGCTGTGCGAGGAATCTTCTAAAGCTCTCTCGTCAGCCGTTCTGAGCGAACTGTGCGAGATTGAGAGAGGTCTCCTTTGAAATGCGTGAGACTACGCTATGTGTTCTACTCTTAAGCTTCACAAGAGCTGTGCGAGTTTGAGTTTCTGAAGCTCTTCAGTCACTCATCTGCGCCAGAGGTTGCTGTAAAGTCTTGGGAAGCTAAGTTGAACTGCACGAGGCATATTTCTCCTGAATCCTCTAAAGCTTGGGTCAGCTGCGCGAGGCTCATTTCCGGTCTGGATTCAGAGTTCATTCTTCTGAGGGATTTCTGGTGCCAAAGCAGGCTCCTTAACAGGATTCCTGGCCTTATTTCACTGCTGATTATTACCTACACAAAACACTTAACAAGAACTTATTACGTGGCTAAGGGTCTAATCAAAGGTTAAGTTAAGGGGTGAAAAGTGGTACTTTTCAGGTCCTAACACACCCCCAAACCTAATCTTTGCTAGTCCCTTAGCAAAGCTACATTAAATCTACTCTAAAAATTAAATACCACTTTCGTAGGGAGCACAGATACATTTAGCATATGTACCAAGCCTTTTAAACCCCTAGGTGATCCCTAGTGGAGGAGTGAAGTCTCCTGAGGGTTTTCAGTGAAGACACCCACAAACTTCTCAGTGAAATAGCTAACAAGAGTGCAGTATCATTAAATGAGCAGTCAAGGAATCAGATTTAGTTTACTCTTGAATCAGTACACATAAAAGAATTTTAATCCATTGATTGCACAGAGATTTAGATAGCATAAACTTCTCATGAATGCACAACACTTCCAATAAGTTTACAACCACCGAAAACTGCACAAGTGTGTGGCAGCACTGAGCTCATCATTAGCTCGAAAATTAGGTTATAGGTCATAAATAATACATTCAAGTTCAGACCCACAAACTTTGCAGGGCATACGCTCATAATGGTTTTGTCGAGGGGTTCATTTTCTCCCAGGCTTAAGAGCAGTTACATCCCCCAAATGGGTTTGTAAGCATGAGCGTAGGTAGAGTTCTTAAGTGCTGACATCATTGGCAGTTCCTCACCATAGATTGGATAATTCCTTATCTTCACATGACAGCTCACTCAACTTTGGATCACAAGGGCTTTTAACTGGGCTGTAATGTGGCTTATGGAGTAGGGTTAAAAAGAATGGAAGGTTGAAAAGGGGTTCCAATTTGAGAAATCAGTAGGTCACAGAGGTGGTTCATGACTTCACCTTCCATACTTCAGCTCCCTTCATCTTCTTTGATATTTTTCGATTTGAAGTGATTAGTTTCTCTTCTTGATTTTGATTTTCCAATGAAAGTTCCTCTTGCCTTCTCTCTTATTCCACTTCATTATTATTTTTGTTTCTTTTTACTGGAGTTTCCTTCTTTTTATTTTGTTTTTGCTTTTCAGAAATGCCACCATGTTCTCGCCACTACCACTTTGGATTTTGAGTTCCTTCTTCTCCATTCACCTAATGTTGACCATAGCTAGTCCATCTTCAACTCTTTCTCCTTTACCTTCTGAATTCTCAGAGTGAGGGTAGGTTGAATCAGGTTCATAGGTTCAGGTTCAAGTACTCAGGTGTATTTTGAAGAAATTTAAGATTTAAAGCTCAAAGGGGGGTATGGACAAGGGCAGTTGCTTTAGGATTGGTCTTTTTAGGCTCAAACTGTCCATGAGAAGGCCTTGATCCTTTCCTAGGTCTCATGAGTACTGTCAGTTGTTTCAACTTGGAGTTACCTAACTTCTATTGAGCACAGTGACTCAGCCAGTCCTTAGAACTAAAAGAAATGCCTTAGTTACTCCTCAAAGAATAGAAAAATTTTGTAGGCCCAATTCTCACTGGTTATGGTCATCCTTTGAACTTTCAAGTATGTCCTCACCTTTTTCTCTCTCTAATGATTCACTAAGTGCTGATACAAGTAGGTTTCCTTGGTGATATTATCATGGAAATGTGGAATATTAGAAGTTTATACTATCTAAAGTTTGCAAAAATGTTAACTTTCTTATTTGCACGATTTTTAAGTGAAAATAGATCTATTTCAATATTACTCAGATGAGTCTGCTGCATTATGTTAACTATTCCATTGGCAGGGTCTGCCTTCCATACCCCCAAACCTATGAGGAGCAGTGTCCTCACTGGTTCAAAGGTGTCTGTGCAGCAGAGTTATTACAGTAGAAAAGACGAGAACAAGAAATAAAGTACCTAAGAATAGAAAACTGTACAGCATATCAGAAAAGGAAATTTTCATTAAGAGTAAAAGATAATTACAAAAACGGAGGAGGGAAGGAGAAAGAGATCAGGGGTGAGGGGGTTGAGAAGGTGGGGGAGGGGGTGGAGTGGAAGGGGCAGGGGATGGCTCTGTCTTTTGCTTCTTCTTCTGCGGCTGAAGCTTTTCCTCCTCCTCCTTGGCAAGGATTTGCAGAACCTCCTCGTATTCATCCCAGAGGGGTTGGAGGGGATCCGGCTCTTTAGGGGGCGGCGGGTCCAACCACATCGTCTAAAACTTGGTAGGCAGCGCGTCCGGCTTGTCATCTGCCATGATTAGGATTAGGGAAGGACCGCTAGGGTGAGAGGAGATAGGATGCGATGAAGATGAACAGGACCTCCTTGTGTATTTAAAGGTGAGGATGGTGGAAGATGAAACGGTTGAATAACATCCAAGTCGCCGCAATTAATTGAGAGTGAGTTGGGAAACGTCAAGTCCCAGCAGTCAGCGTGGGAAATGACAAATGCATTAGACTCGCGCAGCTGGGTAAGGGAATCACGAGAAATTAGAATCGCGCGATTATGGGAGTTAGAGCTGGAAGTGCGTGAGAGATTCTGCAATATTGAAACTCGCGACAGTGAAAGAAATGGTCTATGCGAATTGTGCGAGTCTTCCCAAATCACAATTTGGAATGCGCGAGGGCCAAATCAACAATTCACAGAAGAAGAAGAATAAATCATACCAATCCCACATAAACTCTATCAAGCTCAACAATATCAAACTCCACATAACCCCTAAAATTTTCTAAAACTTAAGGTAGAAATAAAAGTAGTATAGTACAACATGGACACAACTGTGGGTCAGGTAGATGTAGGGGTCCCATGAAATGAATAGTGCTCATAGGATCAGCAGGTTGTTCAATGCAAGGCTTAAGCCTCTGACCATTCACTTTGAAGGTCCTCCCAGATTTGGGATCCTTGACTTCCGCAGCACCAGATGGGGAAACATTCACGACAACATAGGGACCATCCCATCTGGATTTTAATTTGCCAGGGAAGAATTCTAGTTTGGAGTTGAATAACCAAACCTTACCACCCGGTTCGAGGCTTTTTCTCAGCAAGCCCTTGTCAAAGAAAGCTTTAGCCCATTCCTTGTAGATCCTGGCATTGGTGTAAGCATCCATCCTCAGCTAATCCAATTCCGACTATTGTAATGACCTGTGATGCCCAGCAGAATTTAGGTCCATGTTCAAATTCTTAATGGCCCAATAGGCCTTGTGTTCTAACTCTACTGGGAGGTGGCAGGCCTTGCCATAGACCAGTCTGAATGGGGACATTCCAATGGGAGTCTTATAGGCAGTCCTATAGGCCCACAGTGCATCATCCAGTTTCTCAGCCCAATCTTTCCTGTCAATCCTAATTATTTTCTCAAGGATGTGCTTGATCTCCCTATTGGAAATTTCAACTTGCCCACTTATTTGTGGGTGGTAGGGAGTAGTAATCCTATGGGTCACTGAATATTTCTTGAGCAAGCTCTCAAAGTTTCTGTTGCAGAAATGGCTACCCCCATCACTGATAATAACTCTAGGGGTTCCAAATCTTGAGAAAATGTTGTGCTTTACAAATTTGAGGACCACCTGGTTATCATTGGTTCTTGTGGCAATGGCTTCTACCCATTTGGAAACATAGTCCACTGCCACTAAGATGAAGTGGTAACCATTAGAGGGAGGAAAGGGGCCAATGAAGTCTATTCCCCATACATCAAACAGTTCTACAACAAGGATGGGTTGTAAAGGCATTGAATTTCTTTTGGACAGCCCTCCTAATTTCTGACATCTCTCACATGCCTTGCAGTGTGTGTATGCATCTTTGAATAAGGATGGCTAGTAAAACCACACTGCAGGACCTTGTCAGCAGTTTTTCTCCCACTAAAGTGGCCTCCACAGGCATTTTCATGGCACATGGCCAGAATACTGGAGATATCACTTTCGGGAGCACATCTTCGGATGATCCGTCAAGATAAGATTTTGTATAGGCAAGGTTCCTCCCAGAAAAAATACTTGACCCTTGAGAAGAACAGGTCTTTATCCATTTTGGTCCAGTGGGGAGGAATCTTTCCTATAACTAGATAATTGACAATGTGTGCAAACCAAGGGACTAAGGATTGGATGGCAAATAATTGCTCATCAGGAAAGGCATCATTCGTAGGGCCATCCAGGCATTTCTCCAAGATAATTTTGGACAAGTGGTCAGCCACCACATTCTCCACACCCTTTTTATCCTTGATTTTGATGTCAAACTCCTGTAGCAGGAGTATCCATCTAATCAGCCTAGGCTTAGCATCTCTCTTGGACAGTAGGTACTTCAATGCCGAATGGTCAGTGAAGATCACAGTTTTAGATCCTAGTAGGTAGGCTCTAAATTTGTCAACAGCATAAACCATTGCAAGAAGCTCTTTCTCAGTTGTGGTATAGTTCAGCTGAGCTTTAGCGAGTGATTTGATGATATAGGCAATGACCACAGGCAATTTATCTTTTCTTTAGCCCAAAACAGCACCTAATGCCAAGTCTGATGCATTACACATCAGCTCAAAAGGTAGGGTATAGTCTGGTGTTTAGAGTACAGGAGCAGAGGTGAGGCAGATTTTCAATGTTTCAAAAGCCTTAACAGTAGAAGAAGTCAAGGCACATCGGTAAGCGGTGGCACAATGGCTTAACAATTTTGCTGAAGTCCTTAATGAACCTCCTATAAAATCCCGCATGCCCCAGGAAAGATCTGATTTGCTTGACTATTTTTGGAGGGGACAAATTGGCAATGAGGTCCACTTTGGCCTTGTCTACCTCAAGCCCTTCTTTAGAGACTACATGGCCCAACACAATGCCTTGTGTTACCATGAAGTGGCTCTTTTCCCAGCTTAAAACCAAATTGGTTTCCTCAAATCTTTGCAAAACTAGGCTGAGGTGCTGTAGACACTGGCCAAAGCTGTCCCCATAGACAGAAAAGTCATCCATAAAAATCTCCAAAAACTTGTCAATCATATCAGAGAATATGGCATACATACACCTCTGAAAAGTGGTCATTCTGAGTCCAAAAGGCATCCTTCTGTAAGCAAAGGTGCCAAAAGGACAGGTAAAGGTGGTTTTCTCTTGGTCTTGAGGATGCACAGAGATTTGGTTGTACCCTGAGTACCCATCAAGAAAACAGTAAAAAGCTTTTCCAGCCAATTTGTCCAGAATATGATCAATGAAGGGGAGAGGGAAATGGTCCTTTATGGTCTTAGAGTTGAGCTTCCTATAATCAATGCACACTCTCCAGCCTGTGGTTACCCTGGCTGGCCTTAACTCTCCAGTTTCAGTCTTAATCACTGTTATGTCAGATTTCTTGGGCACCACCTGGATAGGTGCCACCCAATGAAAATCAGAGATGGGGTAAATCACCCCTACATCTAGCAATTTAATGATTTCCTTAAGGACCACTTCCTTCATGTGAGGATTTAACTTCCTCTGCATTTCCCTGGAGGGTAGTGCTCCCTCCTAAAGATGATTCCTATGCATGCAGATTGATGCATCAATTCCTCCCAGATCGGCAATGGTCAAACCAATTTCCATCTTGTGCTTCCTCAAAACTATTAGTAATTCCTCTTCCTGCTCATTGGTAAGGGAGGAAGAGATAATCATAGGAATCTTATCACCTTTCTCAAGGAAGGCATATTTTAATGTTTCTGGAAGCTTCTTGAGTTCCAGATCAGGGGCCTGTTGGGCGGATGGCAAAATTGGTGCATTGGAGGTTGGAGGAAGAGGTAGCAATGTAGGTTTCCAACTTGAGTGCTGCACTGAGCCCACAGAAGACTTCGATATGGTCATGTCTTTTGATCTCCCATCTGGGCTCTCTTCCTCCACCATGTCCCAAATTCTAACTAAATTCCTGACAATGTTGCCCCACTCCAGCAGAGTGGGCAATTCCTCTTCCACAATTTCCTCTAGTACATCCACTGCAAAGCTCTCCTCATTGTCCATCTGAGGGTACTTTGCACTGTTGTACACATTCAGCTCAACTTTCATATGTCCAAAAGTTACCTCCATTACTCCAGACCTGCATTGGATGCAGGCATTGGCAGTGGCCAAGAAAGGCCTGCCCAATATAACAGGTATGGGATTTGGGCTATTGCTGCACCCCATGTCCAAAACTAAGAAGTCGGCAGGATAGAAGAACTTATCCACTCCCACCAGGACATCCTCAACCATTCCCAGAGGTTTCCTCTCAGATCTATCAGCCATCATCAGCACAATGGGGGTAGCTTTCAGCTCCCCCAAACCTAGTTGCAGATATACACTGTATGGCAACAGGTTAACACTGGCTCCAAGGTCTAAAAGGGCTTTTCCAATTGTATGGTCTCCAATTACACAGGGAATAGTGGGTATCCCTGGATCTTGCAACTTCTCAGGCATTGATATGTTAAATACATAATTCACTGTATCAGTTGCAAAGACCTTCTTGGACAAATGGCCTCTAGCCTTTCTTTTTTGGGTGCAGAGGTCTTTCAGGAACTTTGCATAGGCTGGGACTTGTTTAATTGCCTCAAGCAGGGGTAAATTGATTTTCACCTGCCTGAAGGTCTCCATCATTTCCTCCATTTGGGCATTCCCTTTATCAAAAGGGATAGGACCATCCAAAGCCAGAGGAAATGGCAGCTGAGGTTCTGCTGGTTCCTCAGCTGCTAGCCCATGACTAAACTTCTATTTCTTTCTTTTTTTATGTTTTTCTCCCTGCTGCGGCTCAACTACAGCCTCATTATTTTTCTCCTACTGCAAGGTGGCGGGCACATCTTGGATTTGTGGTCCCACAACTTCTCTATCATGATAATTTGCATCATCTGTGGAAATTACCTCTGCTGGTCTGTTACCCACCTGGTTTTTTACCAGCCTGCCAGACCTTAGGGCAGTGATAGCATTAGTGTCCTCAAACTTTGAGGAAGCTTCCTCAATTAAAAACTGACCCTTGGGGTTAGCAATTGGCTGGCAGGGCAATCTGCCTTCATCTCTCCTAGCCAAGGCTTTTGACATTTGGCTCATCTGCTCTTCCATTTTCTGGAGGCTTTGACCATGAGAGTCCACAGTCTGAGCCAAGGAACCCGAGTTTTGCAATGAAGTCAAGACTTGGTCCTCAAAAGAAACATTTCTAGGCTGAGAAGGGGGTAAGACCAACTGATTTTGCTGCTGATGGTGCTGGAAGGTAGAGCTAGACATTCCCTTGATTAAACTGCTGTTGTGGCCTTTGTGGTAAGGCCAACATCTGCTGGGGCTGCATGTAGTTGTCTTGCTTCCACCTCAAATTTGGGTGGTGTCTCCATTGGTAACCAGCATTTTGGTGCTGGTATCCATATGGCTGCCTATTGTAGCCCCCAGATTATTGTTGGCCATAAGATTGAGCAGCAGCAGCATGTTCCAAATTCAATTCAGAAAATTGCCCTGCAGATGGACATTCCTCCACTGTGTGTTGTGGGGACTGGCATATCAGACATGCCCCCACCACATGAGCAGCCCTTTTGGGTTGCATCACAGTCAATAATTTGTCAAACTTCATAGAGAGGTTTGCCATCTGCAGCTGCAGGTCATTGTTTCCAGACACCTCATAAACTTTTCCTCTTGATCCAGTAGTAGGCCCCACCTTTGACTCAGATTCCTGACTAGTTCTTACCAGAGATGGCTTTTGAAAAGCATTCTCACTAATCACCTCAAACAATTCTCATGCCTCCTTAGCAGTTTTGTGCATGTAGGATCCACCACAAGAGGCATCGACCATATCTCTATTTTTCTCATCAATCCCATTGTAGAAGCTTTGTACAAGCTGCCACTCAGGGATCTTGTGGTGGGGGCATTGTTTGAGCATCTCTTTAAACCTATCCCAGGACTGGTTAAAATCCTCAGTTGGGGATTGAGCAAACGCAAGAATCTCTTTCCTCAACTGGCTAGTTTTGGTCTCAGGGAAAAACTTGGTTAGGAATTTGGTCTGCAGATCTTTCCATGAAGCAATGCTATTGTTGGGAAGAGTGGTCAGCCAGGTACTGGCCCTATCCTTCAGAGAGAAGGGAAAGAGTCTGAGCCTAGTAGCCTCAGGTCCCAAACCAGTGATATTAAAAGTGGTGCACAAGGCCAAGAATTGGTCAATATGCTTGTAAGGGTCCTCCTTGTTAAGCCCATGGAAAGCTGGCAGCATCTGGATGATTGAAGTTTTTATCTCATAGTTCCCCTGAACATCAGGGAATTGAATGCTAAAAGGGGAGTTATAGTCATCCGGAGCATTCAACTCCTTGAGGGTTCTGGGTTGTTCTTCACCCATAATTGCTGTCACAGATTCACTTGGGGGCTCTCCTGTGGTGTGCCTGTCTCTCCTAAGTCTCCTTCCCCTTTCTAACTCAGGGTTAAGAGGCTCTAAAGCAGGGCTGAGGGATCTCCTCCCTAGCATACAAGCACACCAACAGCAAGGAAAGCTTCTTGCAAGCACATTGCAAAAGAATAATTGTACACTAACAAATTTATCTAACTAGTTTACAGCTATTCAAAGAATACATTTAAACTATCCTAGATACTGCTAGAAATTTTTTTTAAGAAAGATAGACAAAGCTTTAAAAGTCAGAGAGTTTGCTAACAGAGGTAGCTAAGCTCCAATTGCAGTCCAACTATCCTTCATTGTTGCCATCTAGATCTGCAAGAAAGGTTCAAAATTATGTCAGCAGTATCAATTATTCACATGTGCAAAGAATACTAATAATACAAAAACTAAGGGTCTACTAATAGATCATCTTTCCCAGGCAATGGCGCCAAAAACTTGTTGGCGGATTCTGCGTGTATGCTTACATTATTGGTTGGTGGTGAAAGTCATTTAAAAATCAAAGAAAGAGTAAAATAGGGGATGGAATCAGCACAACTAAGAAATCCTAGACCTGCAAGATACAGGGTCCATTGTAGCATGTTTTGATAAGTAAGAGTTTGTCCCACAGGGAAAGGTGATCTACAGCTCCAAAGGAGCCATCTCTAGTAGTCCCTCCAGATCTGACTACAAATCTGGCAATCCTAAAAGGAGGGGAGTTTAAGGTCACTTATTCTAAGTATTCTAATGTCTAAACTACAGAAAGGGTTGAGAGGATGGATGGAGTGTGGAAAATAAATATAAAAGGGTGAGAAGTATGTTATGGAGCCAAGATCAGAGAAGTTTTGTAACTTAGATTCAGATCTGATGTTATAGAAATCCTGTCCAGGGGCTACATTATCACCACTGAGGAGAAAGGATCCAACCCATCACTCTGCCATGATTCCACCCTTAAGGCTATAACCTGTCCACTCAAATGGTCACAAATTATCCCATAGGGGAACCACTATCCAGGGATGGGTCAAAACACAACAAGTAAATCATTGCAGGCACTATTTCATCCAGGCTACCAGCTCAAGAGTCCATAGGGAACCTCAATCTCTAAAGCTCTATATGTGGGGCTAAGGCTGTATAGGACCATGATAGCTCAGACACATAGAACCAGCAAGAAATTGAGTACAACCTTTGATCTAGTTGTCCATTGCTTGTGTGAGGCTGTAATGGTCCAGTCACCAGCCTACAATCTCTATAACCAGATTACATCCAACATCTGATGGCGGATCTATACAAATATAGGGGAGTCTGCCTCTGTATAATCTCTCACCAGACTTCTACAAGCTCAGGTGTAAAGAAGAAGGATCCATCTTGGATCGGTGGATTAGAATCACCCTAAGGATATAATCTGTCCATTTAAATGGTCACAGACTATCCCAGAGGTTATCCTCCTCACGGAGCCCAAAACAAAACATGAATATCGCTGCTACCACTATGGTCACAAGGCTACCAGCTCAAGCTCCCATGAGGATTTCAGATCTAGTGGGTCCTGTGGTGGGGCTAAGGCTGTAGGACCATGATAGCCCAGACACACCGATCACTTAGATCTGAATGGCCCATACAATCAGTCCTCCATTGCTTTGAAACACAGCCAAAGCAATGACGGATCACAAGGCAGCAACCTTACACAGAGCATCTCACACACAAATACCAATCCCACAAAGTACAGATCCTATTATAGAACTTCCATTAATCTAGTTCAAAAATGCATACAGAGACATAGCCAGCAAGTGCTGGACTATGGAGAGAAGGAAAAGAGAAAAAGAAAATTACTTACAGCTAAAAAGAAAGAGAAAAGAAAAACGATCTGAGATGTGTTCCCCGATACCTAAACCTAAGCTAGGTATGGGTTTATATAGCAGTGGGGTGGCGGCGCATTAGGGTTAGGAAACCCTAATTTTAATGATGCCACATGGCCTAACAGTGATCCTTGAATGCCTCGGGGCATGTGCATGGAGAGTTGAGCGTGGGTGTGCGTGCCCTAATCGTTGGAAAGTCCCAGAAGGTCCTCTGCTGAAGAGATGGAAGTTTAGGTTCAGAGCTTCGCTAGGTAGCTGTAGTTTCCCAGACATGTCGCGTGGTAGCTCTTTGCTCTTCGCTAGGATGATTTGACATTGAAGCTTCAGCCGTCGCGAGGTTGCCTTAGTTTGCTTCGGCGGTGTATGATGAAAGGTGTGCTCTCTGGATTGGCTTCTTGAATGGCATAAGAATTGCACGAGGAGTTCTTCCTCTGATAATTGCATCCCACGGCGACTGTGCGACAGCTGCGCGAGGAATCTTCTGATGCTCTCTCTCCTCAGCCGTTCTGAGCGAATTGCATAAGATTGAGAGTGGTCTGCTTTGAACTACGCGATACTGTGTGATGTGTTCTACTCTTAAGCTTCACGAGAGCTGCACGAGTTTGAGTTTCTGAAGCTCTTCAGTCACTCATCTGCGTGAGAGGTTGCTGTAAAGTCTTGGGAAGCTCAGTTGAACTGTGCGAGGCATATTTCTCCTGAATCCTCTAAAGCTTGGGTCGGCTGCGCGAGGCTCATTTCAGGTCTGGATTCAGAGTTCATTCTTCTGAGGGATTTCTGGTGCCAAAGCAGGCTCCTTAACAGGATTACTTGCCTTATTTCACTGCTGATTATTACCTACACAAAACACTTAACAAGAACGTATTAGGTGGCTAAGGGTCTAATCAAAGGTTAAGTTAAGGGGTGAAAAGTGGTACTTTTCAGGTCTTAACATAAGGCCATGCTCAAAGTTGGCAAACCGATCAAGGAGC
This sequence comes from Chloranthus sessilifolius, assembly GCA_021018995.1. NCBI lineage: Eukaryota > Viridiplantae > Streptophyta > Magnoliopsida > Chloranthales > Chloranthaceae > Chloranthus > Chloranthus sessilifolius. The sequence continues at coordinate 52,013,698 of CM037596.1, forward strand.
TCATTGGGGGGCTCCTCCAAGGGACTATCCTCGTCCAGACTCGTAACACCTACCTCTTCTTGTATTTCTACAGGCAAGGGGTCGATTTCACGTGGGATGGGTATTTCGATTAAGGCATCTTTTTATGGAACTTTATCTAAAATTTTAAATCATAATGTTTTTAGACTTTGGACTTTTTCTATTTTTTTAAGGTTTTGTATTTTTCCAATGTTTTTATGGTTTTATATTTCTTCGGAGACGGACCCTCCCCGCTTCTAGGGTTTGGGGTAAAGATGCCCAGTTGCGTACCTAAGAGGCCGCTCCTTTATCTATTTGGATGGAGGGTGCTGATTGATATGGCTCTTTGGAGTCAGCCTCCATCATATTGACCCCCATTTCATATGAGATCATGTCCTTAAATGCTAACATAGTATTGGGGTGATTTACCATAGGGGAGACTGTGCAGGTAGGGGACCTTGCTCTTTAAATAAGGATATAGTGGCCAGGTCTGTTTGCACATTGGGAAGGGTGATGTAGGGATTGATGGAATGGACAGGGGTTGTGAGTTTGTGTGGTGTCAAATTGTTTACCCCATTTCGACTCATCTTTACAACCCCAGCGCTGACAAAAGAATCCTTGATGTGCAACCTAGGGCAAGGTTTCTCTTCTATGTTGATTCCTCGAGCTCTTGCAGCTGCGGCGACCCTGGCTTTCTCTTTAGCTTCTCGGACCTCTTCCTTCGTGGGCTTGTAACCTAACCCGAATCGGACCTTCTGCCCCTTGGTGATAACTGGCTCTTTCCTTCCTTGTAATCTAAGCCCTAGACTTTTCTGATAGCCCCACTTTTGGAGCATAGCCACCGCTGCTACCATTCCACCTCTTGTTTTAGGAATGATGCCCTCAATGGGCTCCAGGAGTATTACCGACACTTCATATTCGAAACTATGGAGGTCGACATCCTTAGAGGTGTGTGGTACATCCAGTATATTAGGTTTCTCAATGCTATTGGTGGTCTTTTCTTTCTCACTGTGCCCCTCTCCGATGATTATAATAATTTTATGCCCAGATGCAAATTTGAGTTTTTGGTGTAATGTGGAAGGTATGGTTCAGACTTCGTGCAGCCACGGGCGCCCCAATAATAGATTAAATGAGGATTTAATGTCCATTAATTGAAACAAAATGTAAAAGGTCATTGGCCCTATCAATAGCTTAAGATCAACTTCTCCTATTATTTCTCTCCTAGTATTGTCAAAACCTCTAGCGCTGGTTCTCGTGGGCCTCAACATGCATGGATCGACCCTGATCTTGGTGGCAGTTCTTAATGGGCATATATTCAATGCAAACCCATTATCGATTAAAACCAAGGGGATTACCATGTTTCCAGACTCGACTGTTATATTCAAAGACTTTGAGTGGCTACCTCCTTCCTCTAAGAAGTCAGCGTCAGAAAATGAAATGGCGTTCAGAGCCATCACTTGACCAATTATCTGCCCGACCTCATCCGGCTTAACTTGGAGCGACACATGCACATTTTTTAACGCCCCCATTAATCCTTGAAAATGGAGTGGGGACGTCATCAACAGGTCCCATACAGTTATTTGGGGGGGCATTCTTCTCAGCTGAGTCTCTAGTATGTGTTCTCGACTCATTTTCTTGAATGGGTTCACTGTGTTATCTTTCTTCCCCTCTGTCTGGGTTTGCACTGCCACTGGTGCTTCGAGTTGTTTCAATATCTTCCCCAACCTTGTAACAAAGTCAATGGCTACCACTTTTCTGCTGTCATTGGTGTTGGCATTGGTTTGCTCGTAGCTCAGCGAGACCTGATGGGGATCATAGGTCGGCCCTGAGAGCCGAAAAGGTATGCTTGTCAGTACTTGAGGTGTATGTACTGATGGCTCGGGAGGTGTGGGTAACACTTGGTTTACCTCAGTAATAGCCAATTGAGTGATCGAATCAGGCCAAATGGGGTGATAAAGCTTGAGGGTGGTGGTACTGGGGAAAACGGGGTAATAGCAGACCATTGGTAGCCGATGGGCGGTGGAGGATTAGGGGTTTGATGGGCCCTTAGGTGATTGACGGGGGTGGTAGAGTTTGCAGGTGGTTAAACTGGGGATAACAGTGTGGGTGTGGGCCATTGGTAGTTTATTGGCGGTCGAGGACTGGGGGCCTGTTGGTTTATTGGGCAATTAATGGGTGTAGTGGTTTATGATTGATATGTATTTATGTGCATATAATTGACGGGTGTGGGTGATGGAAACTATGCCCTGAGATTCAAAGGTTCAATTGTGGAGTTGGGTTGGGGAAGTAATCTATTAAATTCAAGGGTTCAATCACCCCGATATTCCTTTCTTCAACATTTCTTGGTAATGGTGCTACATAGCTTTCCCGCTCACTAATGTAATCGGGCGGGTCAAACTCAAATTCCTCCTTATATTCCTCTACCATTCCGATGGTGGGTCTGGGACCTGCTCCTCCGATAGGATGTGGTGGAAAAGGCACCTGGTGGATATTTGCTTGCTGGTTTACTTGAGTGGGTGTAGGGGGAATGATCTTTCCAGCATCGATTAAGTCTTGGATCACGTGCTTTAATGGGAAGCAGCGATCAGTTGGGTGATCCAGACCCTAATGAAAATTATAGTGGGTATTTAGGTCATAGTTCTTTGGGATCGGGTGGGGAGGAGGTTGCGACAAACAGATAGTAACTAATCCATTTTATATTAATAAAGGTAAAAGTACACTTAATGATTATCCTAGAGGTGTAAATACTTGGTCATAGTGGGCTCTCCTCTATTCCGGGGTATTCCTTGCCCATTCCCTGCTCTCTGCATCTGCTCAATTTTGATTGGTGCTAGCGAGGCTGCCTGAAATTGAAACAGGGTTATATTATTATTGGGCCTGGTATTGGCAATGTTCTAAATATTGGCTCCTATCCTCTTCTTAGTTCTTTGTTCTAAAAATATCCTAACCCCACTAGATCCACTTGGCACATTCTTATTCATATGGCCCTCCCTAATGGAATTCTCACATTGACTAGCGTTCTTTATCAGATCAGGAAAGCTGGAATGTTGCTGGTATACCAAAAAGTCTGATATCACTAGCAGAGTATTTTTTGAGATCATCTCTATCTACTCATCATCAGGTATTCTATTTCTGACTTGAGCTGCCAGTGCTCTCCAGCGTCCTAGATAGTCGCTGATGGTCTCATTCGGATTCTGCCTCAAGCGGGCCAGGTCTGACTTTCACAACTCAATGTCTACATTGTAGACATATTATTCTTAGAACAGGTGCATCAAGTCCTTCCATGTTTTCATCATAGATGGTACCAATGACGTGAACCACCTCAGAGTCGGACCCGTCAGGCTCTTCTGAAAGACTTTTATCAGTAGTCTTTCGGCCCCTCCATATTGGCAAATGTCCCCATAGTAGGACTTCAGGTATGTAATAGGATTGCCGGTACCGTTATATTTGTCGAAGGCCGACATTTTAAATTTTTGAGGCAAGGGGACCTCAACGAACAAACACAAATCTGTGAAGTCTGTGGCGTGGATTTCAGCACCACCCATTTTCATCAATTGCCTTTGTATTTTGTCCAACTGTTCTTTCAACTGCTCTGACTCTTTCGATACAGGGACTGCTTTCTTGGCTGTCGGCTGGACTTCACTTTGGGCCACCAAGGAGTGGGCAATTATGGGAGGAGGGTTAAGGCTGGTCAATGCCCCAGCATAAGCTCCACTATTCCTAATCTTGTCCTCCTCATACTGCTAGTCAGCATAATGTGCAGCAAGGGCAGGATTCTCTTGTTAGTGTTGCATGGGTTGGATGGGAATGGCATGAGCAGGGGTTGGGTGAGCCCATTGGGGGTGAGGGAAGTTTGTTGGATGATGGGATGAGTGGAAGTTTGGTTTTGGGGTGGGGCCTGATGGCGCCATTGGGCATGGAGAGCGGTTTGGAGATGGTCTTGGGGTATGGGGCCATGGGAAAATTGGGTTTGGGGTATGGCATGGGTTTGACCCGGGTGTGAAGGTTGGGTGAAGTGTTGGGGGTATTGTGGAAGGTGTGAGTGTGGGGTTTGGGCTTGGGCCATGAAGCCTTAGTCATGAGAAGTTTGGGCACGGGCCATGGACCCTTGATAGGTTTGACCTAGTGGGCCTTGATGGGTTTGGGCCATGGGCCCTTAGTGGGTTTGGCCCAGTGGGCCTTGGTGGGTTTGGGCCCTGGACCCTAGGTAGGTCTGGCCCAGTGGGATTGATGGGTTTGGGTGGTGGGATACTGGGGCATTGGGCCATGGAAAAGAAGGGTTTGGGCCAATGGGCCATGGAGCATGTGGGAGGTGGGAGTTTGGATGGTGTGGATTATGGGGAGTTGATTGGGGTCATGGAGGAGTGAGGCATGGAGACTGGCTAGGGTGTGGGATGGGTTCATGGACAATGAGTGTGGAGGAGAGGAGGCATTTTCGGAAGCCTTCCACCTAGAGTAGGCTTGAAACATCTCCTCCATCATGGTCATGGAAGGAGGGTCGGATGTGGATGGTGGACTTTAGGGGTGATGGGGTAGAAGTGGGATGGGTGTGGAGGATAAATTGAGCATGGCCCCAGTAAAATTGGGCATGACCCGGATATGTGAGGGAATATGGGGTGGATTGGAGAGGTGAGGGGATGTATCGGGTATGTATTGGGCTGATGAGGGGTATGGTGAAGAGGGGTGAGAAAAATCAAGCATGGCCCCGAAAAAAATGGGCATGACCCGAATAGATGGGGGGATTTGTGGGGGCTTGGATAAGGCGAAAGTGGTGTATGTAAATGTGGGTGGATCGGGCCTGTAGGGGGAAGATGGGAAATGGGGCATGGATGTGGATTGGGTGAATGGGTTTGGGTTTGTCATGAACGTGGATGGAAAAGGTGTTGGATTTGGAATGGACATGGTTTGGGCAAAAGATGGGGAGCTGGGGGTTGAACTTTGGATGTTTTAGGAGATGGTGGTTGGGAAAATGGGGGAGCCAAATGGGCTGGTAATGGTAAAGGGAGATTAGGTGAGGGGGATGGTGGAAAAGACTTCTCCAGAATGGGAGTGGGTTGGTGAATGTGGCCGGGATGAGTCGAGATCGGCGTAAGCCGAGTCCACTACCCACGACATCCTTCGGGAATGGGTCGGGTATGGGTGCCTTAGATAAGGCCCAAAATTTTTCCTCCTACTACGGGATGATGGAGGGCAAGACGATGCCGTTGTGCCGGCAGCACAACAACTCTATTTTTTAGGTTTTTTTATTTTTAATTTTTTGGAAAGACTATTTTTTTTGTGAAACAAAGGTTCTAAGGCCTTGGAATTCCCTTCTCGGGTGATTTTCATACCCTAATTTAGGACTCGCGGCGACGATTCTGACATGCTTCGGAAGAATCAAAGGAAGACCTTTGATCTATTGAAGGAACAAAAATCAAGGCAGACAACCTGATCCCTCGAAATGAGCCAAAAAGAAGTTGCCTTCTTTTGACCAGCGGGGGTATATTGGGTGTTAGAGATGGCAGGGCCCATTAGAGGTACTAAACACACTAATCACAGGACTTGGGAGGTGAAAAAGGCCACAGATTCGGGCAACTGCTGTCCAAAACAGGCTTGGCGCAATAAATACATGCGCCAAGTCAAAATGCTCCCCTTTTTACACTCGCACAACTATTAGTTACGCCAAGGTAAAAGTGGTCGGGATTAAAGCTGGCGCAACTATTAGTTGCACCAGTTATAATTCTGAGATTTTTGCACTCGCGCAACTAATACTTGTGTCAGGCTAAAATGGGGCTCTAGATGTATATGACAACAGCAAACAATGCCCAAAATGAGTCTCTTTTTTTAGTTTTTGTGGATGCTAGGCTTCCGAGAACTGACTGTTTATTTATGATCGATTCTCTCCTTACCGAAGCCTAAAGGTTTGAGTCCAGTATAACTCGCTAGCACACTCCCTAAGGGTTTTAAGCTTTGGAATGGGAACCCACTCGATATACCTTCGGTGCAAGCGCCTTCTCAGATACTTGGTGGGCTAGGACTTTTTTGGACCATCACCACTAGGGGCTGCCACCATACTAAGACCCGGGTGGTTGTATGTGTGCCTAAACCCAACTCTTTTAAAATCAACCCCGTAAAAACAAGTTAATTAAGCTCTCTATTCTTGATTCAATTTTAATTTTTTTTCAAAGCCTTTTTTTTTATGAAAGTTTTCTTTAGTTCAAAGACTGGGGGTGATGACCTCGTGCCGGCACTATGGGCCGGCCTCCATTGTCGGAATACGATTGCACAAGTAGGACCGCCAATCGGCTACGACACTTTAAAAGATAGAAATTTAAAGAAAATTAAAAGACAATGCGCAAGTAGGCCCGCCAATCGGCTAAGGCACTAAAATAACGGAAATGTAAGGAAAATTAAAAGACAATACGCATGTAGGCCCGACAATCGGCTAAGGCATGTAAATGTCAGGAAAGTAGGGGTGAGTAAAATGACTTAATCGGAGGGGTGAGTAAAAAAATAGATAAAAGATAGCAATAAAAAGGTTAGTAAAATAAAAAATAAATGGGCCAAGTTTCAAGGAGAAGCTCTACAAGTTATCCCCAACAGAGTTGCCATTTGTGCAACCGTGGGGTTTGTGACAATCCCGTCGCGGCGTTGCGCTTGCTAGCAAAAAATATAGAGTCATTACCAGGAGCTTTCGGTATCTCAGGATACCTATATCATTTTTATGAGCACTGAAGTGCTAAAAATATGACTTTGAATCTAGTCCACACCAAAGGCTCTTGGGTAGGGGCTTCGGTTATCAATCGGGAAGCTGTTAGACACCCTCTTCCCAAATGGGACTTAAATCCTATTTGTGCCCTACCAAAAATTTGACGGCGTAATGGCACAAATGGGAGGATGGGAAGATCTAGAGAAGAGAGAGGAGAAGAAAGGGGAGAGCCGGAGCCATCGGGCCCTTGTAGCACCATAGGAGAGCCTTGTGTTGGCTTGCTATGATGAGCTTTTGAAGGCTTGTCTAGTGGAAATAGGAGTTCTGGGCTCTAAGGCTTGCTAGCTAAGAGGTAAAGAGGGAAGGTAAATAGGTAGCATACACCTAAACTAGGGGATCTAAGGTGAAAAATATCACTCAAAGGAGGTTTTGGAATTCTGGAATTTGTATGGGCAATGTTGCTCCAAAGGGAGACAGATCTTCTCACTTTAAGCTCTTTCTTTCTTAGGTAAAAATTCTCAACCCTTAAATCAAAGGGAGAGGGGCTCTATTTATAGGAAATGGGTGGAGACCACTTACACACTAATTGGGTTTAGCAATTAGGTAATCTCTCATCTAAGGATTCCTAAGGTTTTTGGAGCCTTGAAATGTGTGAAAAGGGCCACCAATGGTGGATGATAGGGAGGGGCTTTAAGTCACCTAATGGGTTGCAAATAGGGTGTAAGAGGGTACAACAGAGCTATCAAAACACACCCTAACCAGGTGGTCAACAAGTCAAACCCCAATCAAAAAATTTGGGGCAAAACCAGAGTTTACTGTTCATATGCCTAGTGTAACTATTAGCAAATGTACAGTAAAACAGTGCTAAACAGTGGCCTGAAAATTGGCTTCGACTATTAGTTACGCCAGGATTAAAACCTGGGAAAAGTGGCCTGGCACAACTAATAGTTGCACCAGGAAAAAACATAATTGGCGCAACTATTAGTTGTGCCAGGCCACTTTTCCTAGGGGCCAATTGAAATTACACTTTTGCCCTCTAGGTTAAGACTGTCATATCTTTTGATGTACAACTCCGATTTGGGCGGTTCTTAGACCATTGAAAAGCTGATGACTTCTACTTTTCAATGGTATGAGATTCGATCATAGTAGAAGGCTGTAGTTGGTCCCAGTACACCACTCCTCATCCATTGCCTGAGAAGGTTAGGGTTAGGGTCCGGAAGGGGTTCTAAGGGTTGGGATTGGTTTCTAAAGGCTCGGGGTAGGTTCCTAAGGGATCTAGGGTGATTTATAAGGGTTCCATACATGCCATCAAATGCTTGGAAATGCACTGTTCTCGAAATGTGTTTCGATCAGGCCTTGGGCCAAATTTTGGTGTCTACAGAAGTATTTACTTTCCTGCATTTTACTTTCCTACAATTTACTTTTATGCACGTCAATATTCGAGGATTGACAGATTTTAATTGATGACTAGAATCTAAAAGACTAGGATTAGATTTATTTTTCTACAAATTTACTTTTTCTGTAATTTTATTTCAGCACTTCGGATATCGAGAGAATTTCAGATTTTAATTGACGCCTAAGATCTGGAAGACTTGAGATCTAGTGTAATGGTTTTTAAATTGATAGAATAGATTTATTTTCTATATAGTAGTTTTAAAACAAAAACGATCACTCATTTATTCTTTAAAGGCAAATAGAAAACTTTGAAAATATAGTCTTCCCTGTGGGATTGATCCTATACTCGTGCTACAATTCCATTGTGCGCTTGCAATAGGTTAAGATAAGGAATAGTGTAAGTGCTACCAAGTTTTTGGCGCCGCTGTCTGTTGAGAACAGGAAAATACCATTTTCCACCCCTTAATCTGGGCCTTGATAGACCCTTGAGAGAACTAAATAAGTGTTTTAAGTGTTTGTTTTATAGCTAACAATAAAGACAGGCTTAACCTTGAAAATAGCTTAAAAGTGCCAAAAAGATGATGACCCATCTGGATCTGGAGGAAGAAGGAGAAAGGATAACCTCACGAGCTGTAAAAATACCTGAACTGAAGAGGCAAAGACCTGGTCTCAACCTAGAAAAGAAGTGTGGAGCAATTCGAACAAAAGAAAGCAGTACAGAGAACTTTTCGTAAAGAATTTGAACTATTCGAAAAGTATCTGAACTTGTAAAAAAGAAGCTTAACTTTGCGAAAAGAACCAAAACCTCCAGGTTAGCTTTCGAAAAGCACTTGAACTCTTCGAAAGGATTTCAGACCTATTCGAAAAGAAGAGAACTCCTAGCGAACAACATCAGAGCTTTGCGAAATGAACTTCAGAAGGCACATAACTCTGCGAAAAGTCCCCCAGACTTTGCGAAATGATTTTCTGAAGATTCTTAGCATCAGCAAGGGTAATTCAGTAATTTTTTGCACGCGCCCCATTGCAGATACAAACCAGGAACATTCTAAAAGATTCTGAGCATGAACCAAAGGCATATTCCACCCCATGTGAACATCCAAAGAAGAAATCACTTGGTGGGAACTTCTAGAAGCTCTAACAGATTTTCAAATTGCATAACAGAATTGATGCTTCTATCGCCTGATTGGCTGAGCCAGATCGAGCAATTCTGATTGGCCAGAACAGATCTGGATCCTTGTGCTCGACTCCTATTGGCTGATATGGATCTAACCAATTCTGATTGGTTGATGCACATCTGAAATGGACTTAGGGAAAACTATAAATAGAAGAACGATTTGCCCAATTTGGGTATCCAGATTTTGAGTTTCATTTCTATTCCCCCATTTCCAAATCAGCTAGCTTGTCTGAAACCCTTGTAATAGCCTAACTTTTACTTGCAATTGAGCTGTGGGATACCTCTGTAATTCAAAAGAGAATTGTATTCAAGACTACAAATCTGAGAGCAGTTTAAGCTGTGCTCTGTAATTGTAATGGTGAATTTGAAAAGGTTGCTGTAAACCATACGGTCTCAATTGGATTCGTGTTAAGGGTTCCCTTTGATCTCCTTATTGCACTAGACTCTTTTAGATTTACTCTTTTTCATGCAATTTCCCTTGATTCATTAACCCTGTGGGAATTAGTGTTTGTAACCTAATCTCTCACAGCATTTGTAGTGATATTTCTTGTTCTGAATTAAGGGTTTAGATTAAAGACTATTGGATGGTCTGTGGCCATTGAAGTGGACAGACCATAGCCATAACCCTAAATCTAATCCTTGAGTTAGATTTATTTCTCTTACATATGTGCTTGTAGCCAGATGAAGATTGGATCATCTCTCATTTGATCTGCAGTCATTCTCATTATGTTTCAAGGACCAAATCAAAGTTAGATATTATTTCTCCATTTTTATAAGTTTACATCAAAATCCCCCCAACTCAGATCTGGATCATTTAGTTTAACTTTTACTTTTATCCTTTAGTTAATGTGAAAAATTCAACCTCCCATCTTATGTGCTTTATAGATAGGATAAGAGGCCAGATCAGGTAGCCCAGATCTGGAGGTTTATCTTGCATTTTAAAATCAATTCCCTGTGGACGATCTTTTACTCACTTATGTTTTAAAACTTACTACAATTGGCCCTGATCTTGGAGGCTAATTGAGGTCTCTCTGTGCTGATATTTTCGTATTCTTTTAGTAAATCCATCCTCTGTAAGTCTATTTTCAAAACACAAATAAATCATGCACACTAGACTCAGCAACAAGTTTTTGGCGCCGTTGCCGGGGAATTTGTTTTGAAATTGGTAGGCCTAAGTTTTTATTTTGTTTCTATTTTATCTCAGTGCTAAACTATTCCATTGTTTAAATCTGTGCAGCTATTCATATACATTGTGACGCGTGGAATCTATTTTAAAAGGAATTTTGAAGGTTTGCTGTGCATAATTTGATTCTCTGTTCTGTGTTGTATGTTTGGTAGGAGGACTCTCAGCCCTGAGATAGTCCCGCTAAATTTTGAAGTAGAAAGGCTACTACGAACCAAACAAATAGCACAGAATTCTGCTGAAACAGTTACTATGGGTGAAGAACCTCGACTTTTGAGGGATTACTTTACACCTGGTGCTTATAATTCTCCATTTTGCTTTCAATTTCCTACTGTTGAAGGAAATTATGAGATCAAATCATCAACTATCCAAATGCTTCCTTCCTTCCATGGTCTGAATAAGGAAGATCCATATAAGCATGTGGATGAATTTTTATCTCTTTGTACCACATTCAATATAGCTGGACTGGGTCCAGAGGCAACTAAGCTTAGGCTCTTTCCTTTTACATTAAAGGACAAAGCTAGAGCATGGTTGTCTATGTTGGCACCAAATAGTATCACTTCTTGTAATGATTTGCAGTGTCAATTTTTAGCCAAATACTTCCCTATGTCTAAAACAAGCCAATTGAGACAAAGTATTATTTCCTTCTCACAAAACTCAACTGAAACTTTCCATGAAGCATGGGAAAGGTTTAAGGAACTTTTAAGGCAATGTCCTCATCATCAAATTCCCTGATGGCAGCTTATTCAAAGCTTCTATCAAGGAATTGATCAAAAGGGCAAGAATATGGTAGATGCTTCCTATGGAGGTACCTATTTGCAAAAAACAGTTGAGGAGGTTTGGGACTTATTTGAAGTAATTGGTGAAAATTCAACTCAACATGAATCTTTGTCAAGAGACATTGAGAATCTTGTTCGGGTGAACAATCAGCAAACCACCAAAGGAAAGATTTATGAGGTGAATGAGTTGGAAAGAAAGATGGATAATTTAACCACAAAGTTTGATAGATTGATGGACTCACTTAAAAATACAATGGTTGCAAGAGTAGAGGAGGCATGTCTGATATGTCAGTCCCCTACTCATTCACTTGACCAATGTCCAGCTGAACCACAGTTCCCAGATTTCGTGGTGGAGCAAGCTCATGCTGCCCAATCAATTGGACCGATGCAGGCAAATGAATATCCATGGAGAGGGCACCCCAATTTGAGGTGGAGCCAGGGGAATTATCAATCACAATAGTAGCAGCAACCAAAGAACCAAATGCCTTTCAAAACTGCTCAACCTTATCAGCAGAATTTTTATGCCAAGCCAAATTTTCAGCAGCCCATTCCACAACAACCTGTACAGTAATCTGCTCCAGTCCAAGCCCCTTCCAGATCCCCTTCTTTTGAAGATCAAGTTCTAAATTCACTCCAGAATTTAGGATCTTTAACTCAGACTGTGAACTTTCACAGTCAGAGCATAAAGAAGATTGAAGAAACATTGGGTCAACTTTCAAATACTTTGGCTAAAAGAGAGGATGGAAGGCTATCCAGCCAACCTTTGAACAATCCCAAAGGACAGTTCATGGTTGGAGAGGCTTCTATTTCACATGAAGAAGTAAAAACGGTCACTACTTTGAGATGTGGAAGAATTGTAAATAACAATGTAGGTACTGATAAGGAAGAAGAAAAAATTGAGGAAACTGCTAAAGATATGCAGCAGGAGCAGCATGATGTTAGCATTGGGGGTGCTGATATACCTCAGAAAAATCAAAAAAATGAAAAACAGAAAAATCAAAAATATGCTAATGATGATTCTAGAACTGTAAATGAAGGACTAGTTCCTCAATTACCATTTCCTCATGCCATGAAATCTGCTTCTCCTTTTGATAAAGGAAACACAAAAATAGAGGAAATGATAGAGACTTTCAAGCAAGTCAAGATAAATCTACCTTTGCTTGATGCAATCAAATAAATCCCAGCATATGCAAAAAATTTGAAAGATATTTGCACTCACAAAAGACAATCTAGGATACAATTATCCAAGAAAGTCTTTGCTGTGGAAAAAGTTAATCAGGTTTTGTCCATTACCACACCTCCTAAACTTCAAGATCCTGGAACCCCCACAATCCCTTGCATTATTGGGGAACATACCATTGAAAAGGCTTTATTAGATTTGGGTGCTAGTGTCAACCTACTTCCATATTCTGTATATGAGAAACTAGGTTTGGGAGAATTAAAACCCACTCATGTGGTGTTACAACTAGTAGACAGATCTGAAAGAAAGCCAGTTGGGATGATTGAGGATGTGTTGGTAGGGGTAGATAAGTTTGTCTACCCTGCTGATTTTCTGGTATTGGACATGGAACCTACAAAAAGCAAAACTTCCATCCCTGTCATTTTGGGAAGACCATTTCTGGCTACAGCCAATGCTTGCATTCAATGCAGGTCTGGTATTATGGAAGTCTCTTTTGGAAATATGAAGGTGAAATTAAATGTTTATAATGCAGTCACACAGCCTCAATTCAATTCTGAGGAATTTTTTTTTTGTTGATTTGTTGGATGAATTGATGGAAGAGACTCTACCACAGTTTTTGCAGTGTGAAGATTTTACCACAGACTTGAAAAATGCTTGGAAAAATGCTATGGAAGAAACGATCTGTACCTCAAAGTCTGAGGAAGCAAATGTTGTACAAGGAACTCATAATCAATCAGCAAGTTTCTCTTCATGGAAACCTGTTATTCTTCCTCTTCCACAAACAGCTAAGGTACCTTTGCTACCTTCTTTTCTCAGCCCACCTAATGTAGAACTAAAGCAGTTGCCAGAAAATTTGAAATATGTATTTTTAGGAGACCATAAATCATTGTCTGCGATTATTTCTTCCTCCCTCACAAAGGAGCAGGAGGAAGAGCTGTTGATTGTATTGAAACAGTATAAGAGGGCAATTGGCTAGACTATTGCTGATTTGGGAGGAATCAGTCCAGCTGTTTGTATGCATAAAATCCATTTGGAAGAAGATGCAAAGCCTTCTAGGGAAATGCAGAGGAGGTTGAACCCTCATATGCAAGAAGTGGTCATCAAAGAGGTTGTTAAGTTGTTGGATGCAAGGGTCATTTACGCCATTTCAGATTCAGCTTGGGTGGCACCTACACAAGTGGTACCTAAGAAATCTGGGATCACTGTTGTAACATCAAATTCTGGTGAGCTTATGTCAACCAGACAAACAACTGGTTGGAGGGTCTGTATTGATTACAGAAAATTAAACTCAATGACTAGAAAAGACCATTTCCCTCTCCCATTCATTGATCAAATTTTAGATAAGTTAGCAGGAAAAGCCTATTACTGTTTTCTTGATGGTTACTCAGGTTACAACAAGATTCCTGTGTACCCACAAGATCAGGAAAAAACCACATTCACTTGCCCTTTTTGCACTTTTGCCTATAGGAGAATGCCTTTTGGTCTTTATAATGCTCCTGCTACCTTTCAAAGATGCATGTACTCCATTTTCTCTGACATGATTGACCAATTTATGGAGATTTTTATGGATGATTTTTCAATATATAGAGACAGTTTTGCCCAATGTTTACGTCATCTCAACTTGGTGTTACAGAGATGTGAAGAAACCAATCTAGTTTTGAGCTGGGAGAAGAGCCATTTCATGGTCACCCAAGGCATTATCCTTGGCCATGTTGTCTCCCACAAGGGCATTGAGGTGGACAGAGCTAAAATTGATTTAATTGCACATTTGTCACCTCCTAAAACTGTTAAACAAATCAGACGTTTTCTGGGGCATGCTGGATTTTACAGAAGGTTCATTAAGGACTTCAGTAAAATTTCCAAGCCTCTTTGTCATTTATTATGTCAAGATGTCCCTTTTGTTTTCAATAATGAATGTTTGAAGGCATTTGAATTCTTAAAAAATTGTTTGAGTTCAGCTCCAATATTACAATCTCCAGATTATTTACTGCCTTTTGAGCTGATGTGTGATGCATCAGATTATGCTTTGGGAGCTGTTCTTGGGCAGAGAAAGGATAAGCTGCCTCATGTCATAGCTTATGCCAGTAGATCAATGATTGATGCACAACTCAATTACACAACAACTGAGAAGGAGCTATTGGCAATAGTTTTTGCTTTGGAGAAATTCAGGTCATATGTTTTAGGTTCACAAATTGTGGTGTTCACTGACCACTCAGCCTTGAAATACCTTCTGTCTAAGAAGGATACCAAACCAAGATTAATCAGGTGGATCCTCCTATTACAGGAGTTTGATTTACAGATTAAAGATAAAAAGGGGGTGGAAAATGTGGTGGCTGACCACCTGTCTCGAATTATAACTACTGCGATTGATAGGCTACCTATCAATGAATCTTTCCCTGATGAGCAACTTTTGCTATCAGTATACACACCCCTTGGTTTGCAAACATAGTCAACTTTTTGGCTACTAGAAGAATTCCTCAACATTGGAATAAAATGGATAAAGATCTTTTCTTCTCAAAGGTTAAACATTTTATTTGGGAGGATCCTTATCTGTTCAAGATTTGTGCAGACCTAATAATAAGAAGATGTGTCTCTGAAGAAGACTTTCATCACATACTTTCTATGTGTCATGAGCAGGCTTGTGGAGGTCATTTTAGTGGAAATAAAACAGCTGCAAAGGTTTTGCAATGCGGATTTTATTGGCCTACACTTTTCAAAGATGCTCTGCAGCACTGTAAGACTTGCCAGAACTACCAGAAATTGGGCAGCATTTCTAAGAGAAACTCAATGCCATTACAGCCTATTTTGGTAGTTGAATTGTTTGATATTTGGGGGATAGATTTTGTGGGCCCCTTTCCTCCTTCAAATGGTTGTAATTTCATCTTAGTAGCTGTAGATTATGTATCCAAATGGGATGAAGCCACAGCTACTCGAACCAATGATCATAGAGTGGTTCTGAAAATTTTAAAGGATAACATCTTTTCCAGGTTTGGTTCCCCCAGAGCTATTATCAGTGATGGGGGAAGCCATTTTTGTAATAAGCATTTTGAAGCTTTATTGAAAAAATACTCTGTGACTCATAGAGTAGCTACTCCATATCATCCACTGACCAGTGGACAAGTGGAGATTTCCAATAGAGAAATCAAACATATCTTTGGAAAAAGCGTGAGAAAAGACAGAAAGGATTGGTCTTTTAAACTGAATGATGCATTATGGGCATACAGGACAGCTTACAAAACCCCAATTGGTATGTCCCCATTCAGATTGGTCTATGGCAAAGCATGCCAGTTACCAGTGGAGTTAGAATATAAAGCCTTTTGGACTATTAAAACATTGAACATGGATCTGACTACTGCTGGTAATCACAGGAAACTACAACTTGCTGAATTGGAGGAGCTGAGAATGGATGCATACACCAATTCAAGATCTTACAAAGAGAAAGTTAAAGCATTCTATGATAAAAATCTGCTAAGAAAAAAATTCATAACTGGCTCCAAGGTATGGTTATTCAACTCAAAACTTAAGTTTTTTCCTGGGAAGCTGACATCCAGATGGGAAGGGCCATATACTATCATTCATGCAGCTCCTTCTGGGGCTGTTGAAATTTTGGACCCAAGTGATGGGAGAACATTGAAAGTAAATGGTCAAGGCTCAAACCATGCATTGAAAATACCCTGGAGCCTGTACAATATGTTTTTGTTCTGTAGTTTTTGTATAGTTTTCTTTTTCTCTGTTTTTAGTCATGTTTTTTCTCTTTTCGAGAAGTTTAAATATGTGAAAAATTAATTCGCAAAGTAAAAATTGTCTTTTCACAAAGATTAATCTGCTTTTCGAAAAGGATCTGGTTCTGTAAAGAACTGCTCGAAAGCAATGATGTACTTTTCGAATAGTTGTTCCTGAAGTTATTTGCTTTTCGAAAAGTTGTTCCTGAAGCTATGTGCTTTTCGAAAAGTTGTTTCTGAAGCTATTTGCTTTTCGAATGGTACTGATGCCATTCTCTTTTGTAAAAAGGACTATTTTGAACTTTTTGAAAACTTAAAAATTACTTTGCGAAAATAATTTTGACTCTATGTAAACCCTTTCGAAGAATAGGTTTCAGTTTCAAAAGCCCTCCAGAGCGTCTTCTTTCACAGAAAACCCATTTCGTTTCCATCCTTGCACACTTTTCAAGTTCAGCCTCAATTTGCTTTATATTTGTTCAACGGATTAAGCTGGAAGAGGGGGACTTTTTGCTTCTGATTCTAGCGGATTTCATCAAGCGGTCATCAAGTTCAATTAAAACCCTAGATTTCGGTATTTCTCTGTGCCTTTCCTCTGTTTCTATTTTGCTAAGTTAGAAATTGATATCCGCTTTCATTTTGGGAGATTCAAACAAAGATTTTAAATGGGGAAAGCTGAAAAATCACTGGCTGCCATGTTCCCCAAATCTTCTGCTAAGAAAATTAGCAAACCCACCCCAAAAGGAAAAACCAAAACCACAGCCAAAAGGAAACTATTAATGGATAAAGCTGATAGGATTGAGAAAGGGAGGAAGGTTAGACATGAGGAACCCATCCCAACAGCTGCTGCTAGTCCTGAGCCTGAGCTTCCTCCTCAGCCTATGCATTTGGTACTGCCAAATCCATTCATTGAAGCTCAGAAGCTGATTCCAGAGCTTATTGTTGATGAGAACTTTTTCTCCAACAAACCAGAATGTTAGCTATCTTTGTAATACATTAGGGATGCCTCACTGAGCAATATCCTTACCCCTCTACCAGAGAAAATTTATTCGCGAATGGTGAGATTATGGTACCAAAACTTGGTAAAAGTGACAGAAAAGGATGCTGATGTCCCTACTCTTGTTATTTTTATTGATGATTGTGATCTAACTGTCACATATGAAGACATTGGGAATGCTTTGGGGATACCTTTTCAATATGATCCTGCTGGTCCATTGGCTGCACCAGAAGCAGCCTCTTTCAGAGAAATGGCTGCACATTTAACCCAAGGGATAGTTGGAACTGGACAATCCATAATGAGGAGAGACCTAGCACCTCAATTTTCTTGATGGATTCAATTTTGAGGAAGTTTTTTATGTCCGAGCACCGGAAAGAAGGACACCAATTTTAGAGGCTCTCTTTCATTTTACTAAGGGGCAATTTTTCAATGCCCCTATGTTGATTTTTGAAGCCATGGCTGATATTAGTGCCAAGTTAAAAAAAAAACAGAAATTAGCTGGAATACCATTTGGTAGGCTGATCACAGCCCTACTAAGAGCTAACTTTGACATTGATGAGCAGGAGCCATTTGAAGTTATATCTCCTCATACTTTTGGAAAAAAGGCTTGGACTACAAGCCAAACCATGAAATGAATGAGGAAGGTAAGCATGCACTCAGAGCCTTGTCCACACTGCCTACCATTGAACATATGCCATATTGACAAGTTGTCCTTCCTGCTTGGTGCCCAAGAATCTTTTGGTGGTGACCAGCTCTTCAGCTGCACCCATTCTTGAAAAAGTTGTCATCTTACCCTCCTCACCTAGCCCAGCTCCTGCCATTTCACCCATTCCAGCAGTCCCATCTCCCATAACCACCATTATCCCAATTGCAGACTCCCCCTCTACCCCAACCACTCCAGCCATACTCACACCACCAATTTTTCCAAATAATGTCCAAGACATGGCCACAGATTTTATTGAACAATCTTCTAGCATTCCTCTTCTTCAATGCTTCTCAGGTTCACCTGCTCATTCAGCTGATACACCAGAAGTAACTCATACCCATGAATCTGAGATGTTCACTACAGAGGCTTATTCAGCATTGATGGGGTCTATTTTGGAAAACATTGGGTTTGAATCTATACCTATACATGCCCCTCCTTATTTCACTCATTTGGCTACTTCACCTTTTACAACCATTTCACCCATTGCACCTCAGCCATCTACTTCAGTTATAACAGCCCCTACTCTGCATACAACACCCACACCTGAGTCAATTAGCCAAATCCTTACCTTTCTCCAATCCATTCAAGCACAACTACAGATTAACACAGACAATCAGTCTGTGACAAATGCCCTTCTCCAAACCTTAGCCTCCTCATCCCACACAACTACCTCAGCCACTGTACCTGCTGTTGATAGCCATGCTACCCAAACAGAACCTGAGGTAGCTCTTGTTGAGTCCCCTTCACCTCTCCTCACTTTCTCTGATCAAGCCAATTAGACAGATCCTGAGATTATTCTCCCACTCCCACTGCTGGGATACCTTTGGTCCCCTACCATTCCATTCCCATTCCCAGATTTTCTACCCTAAAAAAGGCTATGGAAGAGAATCCATATATTTGTTGTGATGTCATTAAAGGGTTAGCTGATTTGCAAGCTTACATTAGAACCCCTTATGAAAACCAAATTCGGAAATTAGAGTTGTTCATGAAATTTGAGAGAGAGAAAATGCAGGACCTGCTGGGTCAAACTTTTTAGATGGTTAGGAGTGAGCAGCACAAGGTGACAATGTTGCAAGCATAGCTTGAACTAAAAAAATTAAGGATTACTAGACTTGAAAAATACATTGGCCTCACCAAAAAGATCAAATCAGAGGAATACACTGAGCTGCAAATCACAATCTAGGAGAAGGCTAAATCGAGTTCAGACTCCAATACTGACTCTAGTTCTGACTCTGACTGTGACTCCAGTTCTGATCCCATTGAACCAATTTATGATACAGATTTTGACCCCAGTTATTAGATCACATTGTACTTATCTGTGTTATGAGTTTGTAATATAAAATTCTGGTTTTTTCTTGTGTTACTCAGTAATTACTGTGCATTTCTGTTCTTTCTTCTTGTCATTATGATTTCTGCTTGATTGTTTCTTTTCTTTGCTTCAGACCAGTGCGGACCCTGCTCACCATAGGTTTGGGGGTGTGGCAGAAATGTCAATAATTGAGTTAACATCAATGCAGCTTATGATCGTGAATTTTTATTTTTGAAAATGAAGTAATTTCACACCTGTTGTTTTGAAAATGAGGAAGTTAAAATCTTGCTTTTAAAATTGATTTCTTGTGTAATTCTAATACTTTCATGAAGTGAATGTCAGAAAATTTCCAAAAGAAAATTGATGTTGTAGTAAACCTAAAAAGAGAGAAAACATGATGATATACTTCAGGAATTTGATAGAAAACCACACCCAATGAGATTTGGGCCTGCAGAAATGTATTCTTTGGAGGTATGAATTGGCAATTTTTTCTACTCTTAGGACTGTTTGAACCTGCTTATTTTCACTAGAAATTACACATTCAAATTGAAATAACTTGACAGCAATCGTGATATTAAAGACATGATGTAAGGCCTCCTTTTGGACAGTTTGAACCTTACAAAGCCCCACCTGTTGAAACTGCCCTTGATACACACCATTTGAGCTTTAGAAATCTAAGATTTCTTTGAAACCTCATCAAATAACCTCATCAACCTTATTTAGCCTAACCCTCACTCTGAGAAGTCAGAAGATAAAGGGAAGGAAGCTGAAGAAATAAGAATTGAGTAACAGTTTGATAAAAGAAGAAGAATCATAATTGAAGGCAATGATGTATCAGCAGAAGAAATGTGGCATTCCAGTCAAAGTTACTTTGAAAAAAAAAAAAAAAAAAAAAAGAAGAAAAGGAGAAGGCATTTCATTGGAAGTTTGAAAAAGAAAGAGAAAAAGATGGCCAATTTGACTCTAAAAATTCAAAGAAGAAGATGAAATTGTGCTGAATTGAAGAAGGTGTGTCTATCACCTCCTTACCTTGAGTGACTTCTCAATTTTGAACTCCATTCCACCCCTTTATTCTTGATAAATCGAGGACGTAATTTTTCTAAAAACTGATATTTGTCTTCAGACGAAGGAAGGTAGAGGCCCATATTTGTCTTCTCTCTACATGTTATTTTAAAATAATAATAATAATAATAATATTTCTGGTGTATGCATCACACTCGATCTCTCTTATGGAACTTGGCTTCTAACCGAACTTTCAAAAGAGTATTTGATATAAAGGCCGAAGATCTCCCCATTCAGAAGCAAATACCCTAGTTACTTTGACCGCTCCCACATGCTCCTTACCCGAGGTTGTGAATGGTCACAACTTTGAGATCAAGTACACCATGCTACAAGCCCTTCCAAATTTTTATGGGCTTGATAGCGAATATCTCTATCAACATCTAAGGGATTTTGTAGAACTCTGTACTATGTTGAAAATGCCAGATCTTGATGACGAGGTTGTGAAGTTAAGGTTGTTCCCCTTCTCTCTCAAAGACAGAGCGAATGTGTGGCTTACTTCTTTGCCCGCTGATAGTATTACTTCTTGGGATAGACTACATGCCAGATTTCTGACTACGTATTTCCCGATTGGTAAAGCTAACCAAATTCACCAAGCAATTCAAACCTTCCAGTAATTGCCTGGAGGACTGTTTCACGAGAGTTGGGAACATATACAAGATCTCTTGTGGATATGTCCTCGTTATGAAGTGCCAAACTGGTCGATAGCCTAGTGTTTCTATCAAGGATTAACTGAGAGTAACCAACTGATGGTTGATGATGTGAGTGGAGGTACCTTTATGGCCCAGAATGGACGGCAGTCATGGAACTGTTTTGAGAATCTGGCCGATAATTCCTTGCAGAAACATGCCCACGAAAAATCAAATCCCTATGTGATTCGCCACACTCCTCTCGCTAGGGGTGGCCTTTACAATGTCAATTCTAACAAAGTAAAGAAGGAGAATGACATCAGCGCAAAGGTTGATGTCTTGGAACAGAAACTTGCATCCTTGATAACCCTTAAACATAGTGCTTTGGATAGACACATTACAGCTTGTACAATTTGCCAGAGATTGACCCATACTATAACCGAATGCCCTATTGCCCAATTGTACCCAAATTTTGTGGAAATAGAATGGGTTTATGCATTCCAAAGGAGTAATTATGGGAATTCCTATAATGCGCAATGGAGAAACCATCCTGGTTTCAACTATGGCTCTACAAGTGGGGCACAATAAGGACCATTTGTTATGCAGCCCCAATATCCTCCTAACCAAAATTTTAACCAGTTATACCCCCACTCCTGAGACCACAAATGCCTACTGTTTAGTGATAGTACAAGCCACAGAGCAGTGGAACCGATGCCACTGTTATTCAAATACATAGGGATTTACAGCAACAGTCTTATCATCATTCTAAAGATCTATCCCAACTTGCTCAGTTCTCTCAAGTTCTACACTCACATACCCAATCCATCATGAACTAGGAAGGCCAAATTGGGCAACTAGCTTCACAGATGATGAAGAGAGAGTGGTCAATTGCCATTGCAACCATTAAGCAACCCGAGAGGACAAGTGTTTATGGGGGATACATCCGCCCCCATTGATCAAATTTGAGTTCCTCAAAGGCCCTGTCGAGCCACCGACTCATCTGTAGTGGATTTTGTAAAATTTGTGCATAATTTCTTTTAGGAATTTTTAGTGAGAAGTGCATTACGATTCAAATCGTGATAAAACACAAGCGATTGTGAGGCCTTCTCTGATGTACTCTGTAAGAATATGAGTCTCTGTTGATCACTGATTTATGCCACTTTCCTCCTCCTAACTTAGCCTTGATAGACTTTGAGCTATGTAATAACTGATTTTTAAGTGTGTTTTTATAGCTAGCAATAAACTGCAACTTAGTGCATCAATCTAGTTAATGAGAGCCAAGAAGAAAGAAATTGGAGTCAAACTTTGAAACTTATGGGAACTACAGTGAATGTATCATGGTGGTCCCCACCATGTGGGCCATTTAGCATGCCTTGGAGCCCTTGAAGTCCAGCAGTGAGAAGAAAAGTGGACCCAAGCACAATGGAGTGCTGCAGCAGATTTCATAGAAAACCTAAGCAAGCAACTCGCTTGAGCACTCCAATAGCTCGAGCTGTTGCTGAGCACACACAAGCTGCAGCATTTAAATCTCGAGCACATTAAAAGCCTGTTGTCCACACCAGCTGTAGCATTTAGATCTCGAGCAGTTGGTTGAAGCACCATTGATCCTATCGAGCTGCAAGTGCTAAAACAAAGAACCTCACAAGCTGCAATTGCTGAGGATTTGATCCACTCGGGCACTTTGTCGCTGAAACAAGGGCTGTCGAGTGGTTCATGGCTGACGTACCAACCTATCGAGCTACTGCTGAAAGCACTTAACATCTCGAGCAGCTTTAAACCCATCCTCATGAGCTGCATTGTTGCAACACATCAAGCTATCGAGCAACTGAAACCATCTACTCGAGCTCCACAAGATCCTGTCAAGTTGTGTATAGCTGAATGCCTGAAGCCAGCCATCTACTTGAGCTGTATGCGAATGCAGACCATCCAGTCGAGTGAGTTGTCTGAAGCCTAGTTGAAATTGTCGAGCAGTTTTGAGGCAACCACTTGAGCTGCTCTCTAAAGTAATGCATCCTATCGAGTTGAATTGCTGGAGCATTCAACCTGTGAAGTTGCATTACTGCAGCACACCATGCTGTTGAGTAGTTCTGAGGTCATCCTGTCGAGTTGTGTTCTCAAGCCTCTTATCCTGTCAAGCTGAGAAGCCTAAAGCTTCAAGCACTCTAGTAGCTCTATCCATTCAGGCATTCAACCACTAATGATTCATTGAAAGGCACTTCAACCTGTCGGGAACCTCTCAAGATTCAACTTCTGAAGCTCCATCCACTCAAGGCACGAGTTCCAGCTTGTATATTTAGACTTCAGAGATATTTTTGGGATTCCACACACCTAGGGCACACATCCCAATGTGTTGAGCTGTTCCCAACATTCAAAGGCAACACTAGGTAAACAATAGGCCATGCCAGTATGGCATAACTAACTTGATCCTATTTTTTTCTGATTGGCCAAAGCATTTCATTGCTTTATGGATTGTATAAATACATTGAGCTGTTTTGTAAAAGCAGCTAGGACACTTTGAAATTGTGCTCATTTTAAGATTAGAGTTTTCTTTCCTTTGTCATTTTCTTCATCTCTACTTTGCATAGCAGCCATGTTGGGTTCATGCTCTGTATCAGCTAGAAGTATTTCAAATCTGTAATTAGTTTTGCAATAACATTGTGAGCAGTCTTGGAGATTTGCAGAGAAAGGTGCCTTGAGGGTAGGTCATTGTAAGTTGTTTTCATGCAATGCAAAGCCATTTTTAATGCCCCTTTTAATCTGTATTTTTCTTATATTTATCATTTAGATCTGTATGGATTTTATGCTCCTATGAATACAAGTTCTTGTCACCTTGCACACATAGTGGCTGCAGTAGCATTCCTATTCTAGTTTAATCCCATGACTGGATCACATCTATGGGATATTTTGTGACCATTAAAGTGGAAATAATATAACCCTAGGAAGAGTTTAGATCACAGGGCCAAGCTGGATTCTTCTACCCTGCACTGGTGCTTGTAATCAATTATGTTCATATGATTTGTTGGTTAATTCATAATATCTATTTCATACATCTCTACTAGACTCATACTTTTACAAATCGTAAATCACAAAGGTCTTTCATTCGGCTTGTAATGGGGCTTTTGGTTAAAAGGTTTCGAAAGATAGGATAAAAGGATCCAAAGTTTTCTGAGAATTCAACTCTTCTTTTCCTATTCTTCTTTCTTTTCTTTTCTTTTTTTAGTAAGTATTCTTAAATCGGATAACTTCTTCCCATATATTCTTACAAATCCCAATTTTCTTCAGTCAGAAGCTTTTTGCTTCTCTTTTCATACAAATCCAAATTTTCTTCAGTCAGTTCTCTTTTCATGAATCGTCTTTGACAATTTTTTTTTCTTATCTTTATCCTTTTGAAGTCTTCTTCAATTTATAAAATTGTTTTTTACGATTTTCTTTTCTTTTCCCATATTTTTATATGATTGCATTTCTTCTCAAATGTACCCTTTTCAGCAGATCCCTTATCTGTTAAGCATAGACTACTTTCACTCCCTCTTCTTCCCTTCTTTTCCATTTTAAATTCTCAGAAATTGTACAAGTCAAAGGTTGAAATTTTTGGGTAGTACTTATGGTTAAGGGTTTATAAAATTTTGGTACAAATAAATTCGGTTTCAGGCTTCTAATATGGGTTCAAAGAATAATTTCTTTTCTTGGGATTTTGGCTTTTTGGCTTTGACTAATCAAAAGATGACCTTTAGGCATTTTCATGATTTACTAGTATGGATGTCTTATTACTTTGATATATTCAACAGATAGTCCTAAAGAAACAAATTATCAATCATAGAATATCTTGATTCTAAGTTTAACAGTATTAGATTTTTCAGTAGTAAAGAAGTTCAAGGAAATTTATGATTGAATAAAAATAGTCTCTCTCTCAGAACGAAAAGAGGAATAATGGCTCTAAAGCTCACAGGTTCATAGTTTTGAAACTAGAATCTAAATCTTACAGTTTAAATCAATCATATAGTTTCAAACATTCATTTATGATATAGTGTCCAAAAAGAGCTAAACAAGAATCGCAACTGTTTTATTTTGAATTATTGAACTACTACTATGATGGATTGTAAAGTTTTTTAGATTTTCAATTTTTCTATCATAATGCTCATATAATGATTTAACTATCTAATATATATACAGAAAAAAAATAAAAACTTAAAAATATCTTGATTTTCACAAAAAATTTAAACTATTTTAAACTAATATACCCAAAAAGTGGTGTCTCCGCCCCCAAACATAAATAGGACAATGTCCTCATTGTGCATAAATAGGGGACTTAAAAAGATTTAACTTACAAAAGGATCATACTTGTGAGGCTTTTTTATTTATCTTAATTTTGCGCACTTAGTGATGCTGGATATGGGACAATTGAGTTGGATGGTACATGCAGTGTAGATGGTATAGTGACAAGGCTATTTATACCATTGTCCTCTGAGTCAGATATCTCTATTGTGGAACAGTCAGAATCGACTTCTGGTTCATGTTCTTTTTACGGATCTGGTGGTACTTCTGCAAAGAGTGCCTCCGGATGTCCCTTCTCTACTGTGAATGATTCGTACCTTTCCAGTAGCACAAACAGTTCCTTAGCTTTTTATTTTGTTGTACTTTGAAATCGGCATATCATAGTAAACTTTTCTTTCATTTCGTCTCTCAGATTCTCTGATTCAGTCCTTGCTCTTACTACATCAACCCAATATCTGATTATGAGAGAGTCAATATGTTGCTTCTATTCCTAGCAAGTGAGTATTAGGGACTCCTTATCATCTTGTAATTTGAGCACTTTCCCTTTCTCTAGTTTCAGTTGGTGATTATTTTCAGTCAGCTGAGCATGTAGTGACTGCTGATATTCTTTGTAGGCTCTTTCTTTCACTATTTCCCTAGCATCTGGATCGCCAATGAATTCTCCTAGTTGCTCTATTAGATGTGCTATTTTATCTTCATATTCTTTCTCCTGTCTGTCCCACCCCTGTTGGTTTTCTTTCAGTATCCTATTCTCTTCTTGTACCTACACAATTTGGTCTCTGAGGGCTATAGTATCCTCCTAAATTTTCTTGTTTATTTCACATACCCAATGTGCATGGTATTCTTTTACTACCTTCTGTTTCATTTTCGCAATCATTTCCTATTTTTCTTGTGCAGTAGGTATGTTGTCTTAGACTCTGCTTTTCAACATATGTAATTCATCCATCATCCTCCTCACAGCACCTGGTAATTAGGCATTTGTAATTTGCGATTTCTCTACTTCTTTAAATCTTCTATCTAGGTCAGATTGTTCAATCATTGAAATTGTTGTTGAAGTAGTAGTAGGAGGAGACATTTCCTGATGTAATAACACACTGAATCTATCACTTGTAGCTTCGATATGTAGTCTTGTATCTACAGCTTGGCATATCTGAGTCTGCTCTGGTGTTAAGATTATAGGTAATGTGATGTTGGTTATAGGTAATGTGATGTTGGTTATAGGATCAACAGGGAGTGGGACTTCAGTTCCCTGGCTTGCTCTTATTGCTTGAGACACAGGAGGTTGAATTGATAATATTTCTGGTGGGATGATAGGTTGAAGACTGATAGGTGTTAAGACCTGAAAAGAACCACTTTTCACCTCTTAACTTAATCTCTGTTAGACCCTTAATCATTTAATAAATGAGTTTTAAGTATATCCTATAGGTAATAAGCAGCAGCTGCAGATAAGGCCCTAACCATGCCAAGAAGCTTATTTTTACCCCAGAAGTGCCTCAGGAGAAAGAAAGTTAGACCTAAATAGAACTGGCTGCAGCTTAGGCATAGCAAAACAAAAATAAGTCAAGAAGTGAGCCTCGTGCAGATGTCGTAGGGCTCAATTAAACCAGAAATAATTCTTCACGCAGTTGTCGTGGGCTTTTGAAGGCAGCACGCCAACTGCTCGCATCATTCTCACGCGGTTTGATGACAGAAAGGATTGAAAAGCAGACTTCGCACAGTTCACGTGAGGCTCAGTCATAAGTGCTCGCAAAGCACTCACACAGTCTCGCGCAGCTCATGAAAGGAGCCGTTAATCTTTGCGCGATTCACTGAGGAGAGAAAGCTCCAGGCATTCCTGCGCACAGCTGTCACACATTGGCCGCGGGATATAGACCTTCAGGGAACTGCTCGCGCGATCCAGAAGCCCATGCATCTTGCTTCTTCACGAGGATCCCCACAGGATTCACCAAAGAACGAACTGTGCCCGTAATTCTCGCGTCATTCAAATAGAGAGAGCAATCCCGCGACGACTAGAGCATCCCCTCGATGACCAAAGTACCAATCCTGCGACTGCAAGAGCTTCAAGTCAATCCAATCTCGCGATGCCAATTCTATCATGCGACAAGACCTGGAAATCCTTTCTACCCAGCGACGCTTGAAATCTCAACTTCTCCCAACTTCTGTAGGGGCAATCTGGGAACTTCCTGCAACTAGGGCATGCACTCCAATGCTCCAATCTCCGTGCACATGCCTCAAGGCATCCAAGGAACAGAAATGGGCCACGATAGCATTGATAAATTAGAGTTTTCCTAACCCTAATTCTCACAGAGCTGACTGCTATATAAGCCTAAGCCTAGTTTAGGGTTAGGGGACTGGACTTCTGTACTCCTTGCACCAATTATAGAATTGCAGTTGTCTAAGGTTAGGGTTTAGGTAGTTTTCTTTTCTTTTTCCCTTTTTCTTCTCTCCATAGTCCAGCACTTGCTGGCTATGCCTTTGTATGTCCATTTGGAATAGTTTTAATGGAGTTTTATAATAGGCTTTTTTGCATGTATGGGATTGGTGTTTTGTTAGTTGTTCTGTACAAGGCTGCTGTCTTGAGATTCTCCTTGCTAAGTTGTACTGTAAGTAATGGGGGATTATTTTTAAGGTTTTATTTAGATCCAAGTGACCTGTGCGTCCAGGTTAGGCACATTGCTGGCCTATGCCCCACCATAGGATCCACTAAATCAGAATCCCCATGGGCGCTTGAGCTGGTAGCCTTGTGAACATGGTGGTGGCAGCAATTTTCTTGTTTTGTCTTAGACCTCTGTGAGGAGGATAGCCTCTGTGCATAGTCTGTGACCATTCAAGTGGACAGATTATAGCCTTAGGGTGAGGCTAATCCACAAATCTAAGACAGATTCTTCTTCTCTACACTTGTGCTTGTAGCCTTGTGAGAGATTGTGCAGAGACAGACTCCCCTGTATTTGTATAGACCCACCATCAGATGGCAGATCTGACCTGCCAGTAGAGATTGTAGGCTTGTGACTAGATCACTGCTACCTTTCTAAAGCAGTGAACAGCTAGGCTTAAAAGCTAGTACTCAAACTCTTGCTGGTTATGTGTGTCCAGGCTAGTGCACATTGCAGGCCTAGCCCCACACACAGAACTTTAGAGGTTGAGGTTCCTATGGATTCTTGGGCTGGTAGCCTGGATGAAGTAATGCCTACAATGATAAACTTGTTCTAACCCATCTCTGCACTGTGGTTCCCCTACTGGATAGTCTGTGACCATTTAAGTGGACAGGTTATAGCCATAAGGGACCGGATCATGGCCTAGGGGTGAGTTGGATCCTTTCTCCTCTTTGGTGATAATGTAGCCATTAGATAGGATTTCTATAGCAACAGATCTGAGTCTGAGTTATAAGACCCATCAGATCTGTACCTAATAGCTTACTTCTCGCCCTTTTATATTTATTTTCTCATACTCCATCATTCTTCTCAACCATTTCTGTAGTTTAGGCATTAAGTTACCTTAGGATTTAGACTATAGTGACCTGAAATCCCCTTCCATTTAGGATTGCCAAATCTGTAGCCAGATCTGGAGGGCCTACTAAAGATAGCTCCCTTGGAGCTTTAGATCAACTTTCCCTGTGGTACAAACTCTTATTAAAACTTGCTACAACAGGCCCTGTATCTTGAAGGTCTATGTATTTTTTTTGCTTACTGCTCTGTAATCTACCTTTGATTTTTACTAACCACATTCTTATCACCATTCCCAATAAAGTTAGCAGCAAGCACTTAAAATATCCTAACAAGTTTTTGGCGTCGCTACCAGGGAATCTTGATCTATTAGTATACCCTAGATTTTTATATTCTTTATTCTTTGATAGCGGTACTTGTGAATCATTGATACTGTTGATTTACATTTGAAAATTTTCTTGCAGATCTGGACAGTAGCAGAGAAGGAAAGTAGAACTGCACTGGGAGTCAAGCTACCTCTGTTTGCACTTCTCTAACCCTCAAAAACTCAGTCTATTTTCCCTTTGAAAGTTCCATAGCAATTGATTAGGATAGCTGTAATTGTGATAAGTGCAATGTGTTTGCAACTAGTCTTCCCTGCTGTTGGTGTGTGAGCATGTTAGGAAGGAGATCCCTCAGTCCAATATTAGAGCCTCCTAATGCTGAGATAGAAAGGGGTAGAAGACCAAGAAGGCACAAACACACCACAGTTGAGCCCCCTACTGAAACTGAGACAACAGTCATGCATGAAGAGCAACCCAGAACATTGAAGGAATTGAATGCTCCTGATGATTATAATTCCCCATTTAGCATTCAATTCCCAGATGTTCAGGGAAACTATGAGATTAAAACCTCCATCATCCAAATGCTTCCTTCTTTCCATGGGCTCAGCAAGGAAGACCCTTACATGCACATTGACCAATTCTTGGCCCTGTGCACAACATTCTCCATTGCTAGTTTGGGACCAGAAGCCACCATATTAAGGCTCTTTCCTTTCTCCCTAAAGGACAGGGCCAACACCTGGTTAGCGACTCTCCTAAACAACAGCATCACTTCTTGGAAAGACCTCCAGACAAGATTTTTTACCAAATTCTTCCCAGAGACAAAGACTATCCAGTTGAGGAAAGCAATACTTGCTTTTGTCCAGTCCCCAACTGAGGATTTTGATCAATCGTGGGACAGATTTAAGGAGATGCTCAAACAATGTCCCCACCACAAGATCCCTGACTGACAGCTTGTCTAGAGCTCCTATAATGGGATTGATGAGAAAAGCAGAGGCATGGTAGATGCCTCTTATGGTGGAACTTACATGCATAAAACAGCTGATGAGGCTTGGGACTTGTTCAAGGTTATCAGTGAAAATGCTTTCCGAAAGATGTCCTCGTCAAGGATTGTTCAAGAGCCTTCTCCTAAGTTGGAGCTTGCTGAAACTTCTAAAGGAAAGATGTATGAAGTTAGTGGAAATAATGACCTGAGAATGCAGATGGCCAATCTTTCGGATAAGTTTGATAAACAATTAACTGTGGTGCAGCCTAGATTGGCTGCACAGGTGTTGGAGGCATGTCTAATATGCCAATCTCCACAACACACAGTGGAAGAGTGTCCATCTACAGGGCAATATCCTGAGTATGTGATGGAACAAGCTGCTGCTGCCCAATCGTTTGGCCAACAACAATCTGGTGGCTACAACAAACAGCCATTTGGATACCAGCACCAAAATGTTGGTTACCAAAGGAGAGACGACCCAACTTTGAGGTGGAGACAGGACAATTATATGCAGCCACAACAGATGTTGGCCTTACCTCAAAGGGCACAGCAGCAGTTTAACAAGGGATATGCTCCAAGGTCAAATTTTTTACATCAGCAGCTACCCCAGTAGCAAAATCAGTGGGTAGTTCCCCCAGCTCAGCCCCGAAATGCTTCTTTCGAGGACCAGGCTTTGACCTCATTGCAAAGCCTTGGAGTCTTGACTCAGACTGTGACTTCTCACAGTCAAAGCATAAAGAAAATAGAGGAGCAGCTAGGGCAAATATCCAATGCATTGGCCAAAAGATAAGAGGGCAGGTTGCTAAGCCAACCAGTAGCCAACCCTAAGGGCCAATATTCGATTGGAGAAGGCTCCTCAAGTTTTGAGGGAGCTAATTACATCACAACCCTAAGGTCTGGCGGGCTAGTAGACAACCAGGTGGGAAAGGAACAAGGAGAGGTAAT
The DNA here is from genome assembly GCA_021018995.1 of Chloranthus sessilifolius. Classification (NCBI taxonomy): domain Eukaryota; kingdom Viridiplantae; phylum Streptophyta; class Magnoliopsida; order Chloranthales; family Chloranthaceae; genus Chloranthus; species Chloranthus sessilifolius. The sequence goes on from CM037596.1 coordinate 52,044,478, forward strand.
TTCCAATGAACTTGCGAACGCAAGTGAAGAAGAATTTGTTAGAGCACAGAACCAAGAATTGCCTACTACCCTGCAACAAGGGAAAAATAAAGAGGCTGTAGTTGAGCCTCAATAGGAAATAAAAGATGAAAAAAGAAAAAAACAAAAGTTCAGTCATAGGCTTGCAGCTGAGGAACCAGCAATACCTTAGTTGCCATTTCCTCAGGCTTTGAGTGGCCCTACCCCTTTTGATAAGGGGAATGCACAGATAGAGGAAATGATGGAGACCTTTAACCAGGTAAAAATCAATTTACCCCTGCTTGATGTAATTCGACAGGTCCCAGCCTATGCCAAATTTCTGAAAGACCTTTGTACTCACAAAAGAAAAGCTAGAGGCCTTTTGTTCAAAAAGGTCTTTGCAACTGATACAGTTAATTCTGTATTAAACATGACAATGCCAGAGAAGTGGCAAGACCTAGGGATACCCACTATTCCCTGCATAATTGGAGACCACACAATTAGAAAGACCCTTCTAGACCTTGGAGCCAGTGTTAACCTGCTGCCATATAGTGTGTATCGGCAGCTAGGTTTGGGGGAGCTAAAACCCACCCCCATTGTGTTGTTAATGGCTGATAAGTCCGAAAGGAGACCTATGGGAGTGATAGAGGATGTCTTAGTGGGGGTGGACAAGTTCTTTTACCCTACAGACTTCTTTGTTTTGGACATGGGCTACAACAAGAGTACATCCCCTATACCTGTTATTTTGAGCAGGCCATTCTTGGTCACAGCCAATGCATGCATTCAATGCAGGCTTGGGATCATTGAGGTAACTTTCGGATATATTAAAGTTGAACTTAATGTGTACAACAGTGTAAAGTACCCTCAGTTGGACAATGAGGAAAGCTTTAAAGTGGATGTACTAGAAGAAGTTATTGAAGAGGAACTGCCCACTCTACTGGAGTGGGGCAATATTATCACAAGTTTAACTGAAGTTTGGGACATGGTAGAGGAAGGAAGCCCAGCTATAATGCCAAAAGATATGACCACATTGAAGTCTTCTGTGGGCTTAGTGTAGCATTCGATTTGGAACCTACATTGCTGCCCCTTCCTCAAACCAACAAAGCACCAATCCTGCCATCCACCCAACAAGCCCCTGATCTAGATCTCAAGAAGCTTCCAGAAATATTGAAATATGCTTTCCTTGAGAAAGATGAAAAACTTCCTATAATTATCTCCTCCTCTCTTACCAATGAGCAAGAGGAAGAATTACTAACAGTTTTGAGGAAGCATAAAAAGGCAATTGGCTGAACCATTGCAAATCTAGGAGGGATAGATGCATCAATTTGTATGCACAGGATCCATTTAGAGGAGAGCTCAATACCCTCCAGGGAAATGCAGAGGAAATTGAATCCTCACATGCAGGAAGTGGTCCTAAAAGAAATCATAAAATTACTAGATGCTGGGGTAATTTACCCCATTTTTGATTCTGAATGGGTGGCACCTATCCAAGTGGTGCCTAAGAAATCTGGCATAACAGATTATCTGGCCGAATGCGGATTGAGACCAGGGAGACCCTTTGGTGGAGAGTTTGCATAGATTATCGAAAGCTCAACTCTAAGACCAGAAAGGACAACTTCCCCCTCCCATTCATTGATCAAATTCTGGATAAGTTAGCTGAAAAAGCTTTTTACTATTTTCTTGATGGGTACTCAGGGTACAACCAGATCCCTGTGCACCCTCTTGATCAAGAGAAAACTACATTTACTTGTCCTTTTGGACTGTGTAATGCCCCTGCCACCTTTCAGAGGTGTATGTATGTCATATTCTCTGATATGATTAAAAAATTCTTGGAAATTTTTATGGATAATTTTTCTGTATATGGGGACAGTTTTGGCCAATATCTGCAACACCTCCACCTAGTCTTGCAAAGATGTGAGGAGACCAATCTGGTCTTAAGTTAGGAAAAGAGCCACTTTATGGTAACACAAGGTATTGTGTTGGGCCATGTAGTCTCTAAAGATGGGATTGAGGTAGATAAGGCCAAAGTTGACCTCATTACAAATTTGCCCCTTCAAGAACAGTCAAACAAATAAGATCTTTCCTTGGACATGCTGGATTCTACAAGAGGTTCATTAAAGACTTCAGCAAAATTGCTAAACCATTGTGCCACCTGCTCTGCCAGGATGTGCCATTTGACTTTTCTGCTGAATGTCATGAAGCTTTTGAAACTTTGAAGATTTGCCTCACCTCTGCCCTTGTACTCCAAAAACCTGACTATGCACTCCCCTTTGAGTTGATGTGTGATGCATCCGACTTAGCAATAGGTGCTGTATTGGGTCAGAGAAAAGATAAGCTGCCAGTGGTCATTGCCTATCTTAGCAAATCACTTGCTAAAGCTCAGCTGAATTATACAACAACTGAGAGAGAGCTTATGGCAGTGGTTTTTACTGTGGACAAATTTAGACCTTACTTACTTGGGTCTAAAATTGTAATCTTCACTGACCACTCAGCATTGAAGTACCTCCTGGCTAAGAAGGATGCTAAGCCCAGGCTGATTAGATGGATACTCCTGTTGCAAGAGTTTGACATTGAAATCAAGGATAAAAAGGGTGTAGAAAATGTGGTGGCTGACCACTTGTCCAGAATTGTGTTGGAAAAAGGTGTTGATGACCTTGCTATTGATGTTTTCCCGGATGAGCAATTGTTTTCCATCAGATCCTTGGTTCCTTGGTATGCACACATTATCAATTATCTAGTTATAGGCAAGATTCCTGCCCATTGGACCAAAATGGACAAAGAGCTGCTTTTCTCACAAGTCAAATTCGTTTTCTGGGAGGAACCTTCCTTCTACAAGTATTGTGCAGACCAAATCATTCGAAAATGTGTTCCAGAAAGTGATGTCCCTAGTATTTTGGCCATGTGCCATGAAAATGCATGTGGAGGCCACTTTAGTGGAAGAGAAACAACTGACAAAGTCTTGCAGTGTAGGTTCTATTGGCCTTCTTTATTCGGAGATGCCAATACACACTACAGGACTTGTGAAAGATGTCAGAAATTAGGAGGGCTGTCCAAAAGAAACTTAATGCCTTTACAGCCCATCCTTGTTGTGGAACTATTTGCTGTCTGGGGTACTGACTTCATGGGCCCCTTTCCTCCTTCAAATGGTTATCATTTTATCTTAGTTGCAGTGGATTATGTTTCAAAATGGGTAGAAGCCATTGTCACAAGAACTAATGACAATCAGGTTGTCCTCAAGTTTATAAAGCAGAATATCTTCTCAAGATTTGGCACCCCTAGAGCCATTATCAGTGATGGGATAGCCATTTTTGCAATAGAAATTTTGACAGCTTGCTCAAGAAATATTCTGTCAACCATAGGATTGCTACTCCCTACCACCCACAAACAGTGGGCAAGTTGAAATTTCTAATAGGGAGATCAAGCACATCCTTGAGAAGACTATGAGGACTGACAAGAAGGATTGGGTTGACAAACTAAATGATGCACTGTGGGCTTATAGGACTGCCTATAAGACTTCCATTGAGATGTCCCCTTTCAGTCTGGTTTATGGCAAGGCCTGTCATCTCCTAGTAGAGTTAGAACACAGGGCCTACTGGGCCAATAAACATTTAAATCTAGATCAAACTTCTGCTGGTCCTCACAGGTTGCTGCAGCTATCAGAATTGGATGAGCTGAGGATGGATGCATATGCCAATGCCTGGATCTACAAGGAAAGGTCTAAGGCCTTCTTTGACAAGGGTCTGTTGGGAAAGAGCTTCATGGCTAGTGACAAGGTTTGGTTGTTTAACTCCAAACTTAAATTTTTTCTTGGCAAACTAAAATCTAGATGGGAAGGTCCCTACATTATCATGAGTGTTTCCCCATCTGGTGCTGTGGAAATCAAGGATCCCAAGTCTGGGAAAACCTTGAAGGTAAATGGTCAGAGGCTTAAACCTTGTTTCAAAAAACCTGCTGAACCCATGGACACCATTCACTTTCAAGGGGATCCTTCATTAAACTAATCCACAGGTGTGTCAATATTGTATCATATGTACTTTGGTTTTGTTAGATTTTTCTTGCTTTCTTTTGTTTAAATTCTCTAGGAAAATTTAGTAGCCCCACTTGAATTTGAACCTGTCTGGACTGATTTCGTTATGCTTGGTTTGATGATTACTGCTCTTGAATCAATGGTTTTTGCTTGAATGCACAATGATTGGATGGTGATTTTTGTTGTCTATGCTTTAATGTTTTATCCTAATGTGTCTGGGGGTACCTATGGTGGAGAGTCATGCCTAGGATCCAGCCACAGCACAAATGTAAATGGCAGAACAGAGAACACATGCTCTCTATTTACTACTTTGCTGTCACTGGGTTCAAAAGGAGGCCTGAGAGACTCTCGCGCAGTTCAAAAGGATCACCCTTCAATGGCTGTCACGATATTTAAGTAAACCTGAGAACCTCTCACGCGATGAAAATAGAGCATTTCACCAGCTATCGCGAGGTTCAACAGGAGGCTTGGGTGACTCTTGCGCAATACAAATAGAATATTTCATTAGCTGTCGCGAGATTCAAAGTCTGTCACAAGATTCAAAGTAAACCTCAGAGCCGTTCACGCATTCTAAAAGGAGACCTGGAAGCCTCTCGCGCAATTCACATGAAATTCCTCATAAGCTGTTGCGCGCTCGAAGGTAAACCTGGGAGATTGTCGCGCAATCCAAATTGAATGGCACCTTCGCTAGGTTTCCTTTCCAATCCCGCGACCAAATATTTCCAAAGCATGCTGATCTTCGCTATAAGTATTTTAACCGCGCGCGTGTCCATTTCTAGTACTCTCTTCCTTCTTCACCCTGTGAAACCCTAGCTTTCGCCGCTCTTCTACCTCTCTCCTCCAGCATCCACTCTACAGCCCATCATTCACTCCAAGAATTTACAGATTTGTTCCCAACGTCATCCCCATCAATTGGCCTCTGCTCAGAGATCTCATGGTGCACTGTGCGTCAGATCAAATCAAACCCTAGGATTTTAGGGTAAGCACTCAGATCTCAATCTCCCTTTCTCATCTTTCAAGGTAGAATTTATAATGGCCCCTAAGAGCGCACCAAAGAAAAGGGGCAAGGATAAGGCCCCTATTGAGACCACTCCTAAGAAGGCCAAGACTTCAAAGGCACCTAAAAAAGGGAAGGAAGTGGTTGAGGAGGTGGAGGAGCCAACCCCTGAGTTTTCTACACCCTCCGAGCTCATGGCTTCAATACCCTTGGAACCTGAGACAACTTTCAACCTTCCCTTCTTCGAGAAGGAGCCTCTCTGCCCCTACCATTCAATTCATGAGCAAGGCTAGCCTGACACCCTTGATGAGAGGAATTCCAGCACTAGCTTATCCTAGGCTAGTGTAACTGCTTTATCAGCACATAAGGGTAATCAAGGACAAAGATGGGCAATCATGTTTTCTGGTGCTGATTGATGATTTTGAGATGTTAGTGAGCCCCAAGCTGATTGGAGAAGTATTGGGCATCCCATCCACGTTTGACACTAGCTGTGGATATGGCCCTCCCCTAAGTGCCTCCATTGACACCATTGCAAGGGCGCTAACTAGAGGATTAAAGGCCTCAGGAGATTCTATTAGAAGAAGAGAGTTGGAGCCTAGACTCCTGTTCATTGATCAGGTCCTACGAAAGAACGCTAACTACTCAGGACATCAGCAGGAGAGGAGAGCTCCCATTGCGGATGTCGTCTATTCTTTCTCTTTGGGGCATGGCTTCCATGCAGCTTGGTTAATGTTTGAAGCTATGAAAGATCTTATGGAGAAGTTAGGACAGAACAAGAAGCCCCACGCACTCTCCTATGCCAGAGTCATTACCAAGCTACTTTTGAAGGGGGGTACAGGATAGTAAAAATTGAGGAGACTACCACCCTTGCTCCCATAACTTTTTCCAAGAGGCAATGGGGAATCAGCAGAAGCCTGATGGAAGCACAGAAGAAGAAGAATGCTGAGGCTCAAGCCCCTCCCAAGCAATCTGAAGAAGCAGCTGTTACAAGGGCCGCCCCTATTACTACAGAGGAGATTCCAGAGCCTGTGACCACCACTGCTGCAGCAGCCACCTCAGCCCCCCCACCTTTTACTCCAGCATCCCCTATCCTTATTTCATCTCTCTCTTACCCTCCTCTGCCCTCATTATCCATGCCCACTCTCCCTTCACCTGTGATTAGTACCTGGGAGGACACCACCCCCCATGTTAGCCACTCACCATCCCCTACCTTACCTCAATACATAGCCCCAATACCCCCATCATCTTCACAACACCCTGACAGCCCTCCACTCATCTCCTATAAAAGAAAGAAAATCACTGACACCACACCAACCATCTCCCTGACACCACCCACAATCCCTTTCATTACTACTGACACACCTATCATTGACCCAAACACCACTCCAGCCATACCTACTACCTCCCCACACACAAACATTGACCTCCACCTTAACACTACCATCGGATTCCAAGCCTTTATGGCTAGTTTCCTTGACACCATGCCCACATAATACACCCCCCTCCCAGACTCTCCAACTACCTCACCACATCACTCACCTGAACCCCAATCTCCTCCACCTTCCACTTTCCATCATGCTTCTTCCTCCCCTTTTCAACCTGTTCCACCTTCTACACTATTTCAACCAACCAACCCAAACACACTTACACTTATCCTATCCCTCATCCATGACATCCCATCCCAACTGTCCATCACAACACACACACAAGACCAGATACAAACTAACATTACATCCATCAAATTCACACTTCAGACACTGACCAACCCACCCATCCCTCCACAATCCACTCAACTCCCCTGGTCCTTTCCCCTTTCAGCCCTGACTCACACCCCCCCCCCCCACCACCCACAATACCTTTTATCCCCCCAACACATCCATTCCCTTTCATCCCTTTCACCATTCCCCTTTTTTCCTTCCCCACTACCACCTACTCCTAGTGAGCCAACAATATTTTCCTTCCCCCCCATGACTTCAATCCCACCTCTTATCCTACCCCCACCAACATACAATGATAAACAAACCCAAACAAACCTAGAACCTATTACCTTCCCCCACAACTAGACTTACCAACTGTTATCTTCACTTCCCCCACCCAGGACTAATCACAGTTTACCCCTTCCACCTCCTCTCTTCCTATTGCACCCAAACACTCCTTTTATATCCCTCCCTACCTCACCATCCTCCATGCCATGAGGGACAATCCCTACCTTAGGAGGGATATCCTGAGGGGTACGGCCCAACTTCGACAGTCCATTGAGACCCCTCTGCTACAGGAGATTACTGAGATGGAGGAAGCTCATTGAAAGCAATTACTGGGTATCTCCCTGGGATGGACTAACATCTTAGAGGCTAATGAGAAGGCCAAATCTATGGCTGCTTATCATCAGCTGAATGTGGAGTTGGAGAAGGCCAATACCAATGTGGAGAGAATGAAGGTCAGGATGTTTGAAAAGAGGCTCAACAATGCCCAGGAGATCTTCAGACTCCAAAAGGAAATCCATGAAACAGACCTCCTCAAAGCCAAAATCCAGATAGCCTCATTGGAAGTTGTATTGACTGCTACCAGAACTGCAGCTTAGCAGTCCACCCCACTCTCTATCAGCATGCCAGAACCTGAGCCTAAAGCTACCCCAACACTAGCTGCCCAGTCTGAGGAGGCACAACCACATGGCAAGCCAGAAAAAGGGAAGGCCCCTGCTGCCCCTCCTTCATCACCTCCTACAGAGCAGCCTCCACCCACCAAGACCCCTGCTGCACCTCCAACTGAGCAAACTTATCCTAAACAGAGGAAAGTCACTGCTAAGAGGACTGCTTATACAACAGTCTATTAAAATTGGTAAAGAGCCAGCTGCCTAGTCTGAGGAGGCACAACCCTCTGCCAAGCTTGAGCCAAAAGACAAAGGGAAGTCCCCAGTAGCCCCCACTGAGGAAAACAAAGGAAAGTCTCCTATGATCCCTCCTGAACCCAAAACTAAAAAGATGAGCGTGAGGGCACCAAAGACTCCAACCATGAAGAAACCACCAGCCCAACCAAAGAAACCAAGGTAGTCAAAGAAAAAGAGTCCTGCTTCAAAGAAGAAAAAGAGTCCAACTGAGAAGCAAGCAAGGAAGAAAGAGGACAAAGCTGCACTTAGGAAACATGCACAAAAGATGGGCTGGGACTGGTTCACAGATTCAGATTCAGACTCCTCTTCTTAGAACCTAGATTATAGATTAGGCTTTTCGTGCCTTTGCACTTCTTTTCAAGTTAATAGAAATTTTCTTCTTTTTGTATATTGATTTATGCGCCATATCTATTTTGTGTGCTTGTTTATTTTTTCCATTAGTCTTAATATTGTTCACATTTGTCAGTAACATGCGAGAGAATTTTGAGCCAAGTCCTAGCACTACAGCTATTTTAACTCTGTTTGCATCAAAGTGTTTTATCATTTGCGATTTTGTACGGGTGGGGTTATGATTCTTCTGTGCGCTTTTCCTTCTCATAAATGTACAGTTGTATTATGCGAGAATATTAGTCTCCGAATACCAGTGTGCAGCTGCGCGATATAGGGGATCACCTTAATTACCAAGGCTAAAATTAGACCATCATTTAGTGTGAGCTCTCTTTTCCTATAATCAGTTGTGCGATTTATCATTCCCCGCACAATCACAATTTATTGCCATGCTTGGAAAGTGACAAAAACTTTAATATGCCGATTCATATTCCATCGTCCAAGTATTTTAACTGCGCAGTTAGTTCGTCTTCATCTCATCCTTTCTCTTCAAACCCTAGGAGTCTGACCCTCCTCATAACCATGGCGAATGACAAACCCAACGAGTTCCCAAATAAATTCTATCCTATGGCTTTTATTTTTTTTCTTTTTCTAAATCTTTTTGTAATATTTTTATATTATAATGAATTTTTCTTTTTGTTCTATACTGTTCAGTTTCCCATCTTTGCTTAGTTCTATTTGGCTGCTCTTATGTATTTTTGTTTGTCTTCTTGTGAGTTTAATTATTCTGTATTGAATCTACTGCAGTTTCTCACCTTTGAACCACTGAGGACACTGCTTCTCATGGTTTGGGGGTGTGGCAGGGTAGGTCTGCCAATAGAATAGTTAACTTTAGTGCAGTAATGGTGGTGTAACTGGGATGAATAAAGTCAATTTCCACCTAACTTGATACAATGAGGAAATTTGTGAAATTTTTTTTTATATTTTTGCAGATTTTTCGAAACTGAAAATGTTAAAATCTTGACACGACCATGAAGCTAACATTAGAAAACTTTTCAGTTAGTACTCAGTAAACCTAAGAGGAGAGAAACACGTGAAAATGCACCCTATGGGTTAATTCGAGGACCATACCTAGTGAGATTTGGGCCCATCATTTTCTTTTGAAGAGTGTTTTTGGCATCATTTATGCTCTGAGGACTGATTGAATCAAGACCTTTTTATTAGAAGTTAGGCACCTCCAAATCAAAACTGACTGACAGCACTCATGATACTAAGGAAATGATCCAAGGCCTTCATTTGGACAGTTTGAGCCTGAAAATCTAACCTTTAAAAAAAAAAAATTAAATAAATAAAATAAAAAAAAACTGCCCTTTTGCATATGCTAGTTGAGCCTTAAAAATCCTACTTTTCTTTGACAAACACCAGAATACTTGCACCTTAACCTCATGACCTAATTCAACCTCACCCTCACTCTAAGAATTCAGAAGGTAAAGGGGAAGGAGTTAAAGATAGTGAGAATGGTCCAACATTTTGTGGAAGGTGATAAAAAACAACTTATGAACAGTAGTGAATCAATGGTATTTGTGTGGCAGTTCATCATAAAAAAATCATAAAAAGATTGAATAAAAATAAAAAGAGAAAAAGAAAGAGAAGTCTAGAGAAAAACATCTTCTGAAAATTGAAAAGAAGAGAAGCTGGCCACTTTGATTCTAGAATACATCAAGAAAGATGAAATTTTGCTGAAATGAAGGTTGTGAAGTCATGAATCACTCCTTACCTTACTGATTTCTTAAATATGATTCCCTTTTTACCCCTTGATTCTTTACATCCCTCACCCATATGCCACATTACAACCCATTTAAAAAGACCCTGCAGATCCAAAGTGAAATGAGCAGTCATGTGGAGATGAGGAGTTGTCCAATCTATGGTGAAAAGCCATGAGGATGTCAGAAATTAGAAGCTCTGCCTATGCTCATGCTTGCAGACCCATTTGGGGTCTGTAACTGCTCTTGAGCTGTTTTGAATGTGAACACCCTCAGGTTGTCAATGTTGAGAGATAGCCCTGCTGAGAATTGGGTCTGAATTTTAACCTCATTGGGGTTGTATCCAACCTGAATTTTAAATTTAAGGCAAGCTGGGTACTGATTTTTACACATTGAATTTCTAATGTAAAATGAATGGTGGTGATGCAAACACTTGCTAAATTTTGAGTTTTGAATGGTCTGCATTACTACTGCAGTTCCTTCTAAATATTAAAGAATGGGTGTGGAATGAAGCTTTATACATTGAAATCTGTGTTGTCATTATCTGTACTATACTTAACTGTTCTAATGGTGAAGTTTGTGGGTATCTTCATTGAAAACCCTCAGGAGACTTCACTCCTCCACTAGGGATCACCTACGGGTTCAAAAGGCTTGGTACATATGCTAAATGTACCCGCGATCCCTACGAAAGTTGTATTTAATTAGTTAAAGCTTTGCTAAGGGACTAGCAAAGATTAGGTTTGGGGGTGTGTTAAGACCTGAAAAGAACCAGTTTTCACCCCCTTAACTTAATCTCTGTTAGACCCTTAATCATTTAATAAATGTATTTTAAGTCTATCCTATAGGTAATAAGCAGCAGCTGTAGATAAGGCCCTAACCATGCTAAGAAGCTTATTTTAGCCCCAAAAGTGCCTCAGGAGAAAGAAAGTTAGACCCAGACAGAACTGGTTGCAGCTTAGACACAGCAAAATAGAAACAAGTCAAGAAGTGAGCATTGTGCAAATGTCACAGGGCTTAATTGAACCAGAAAGAATGCTTCGCGCAGTTGTCGCGAGCTTCTGAAAGTAGCACGCCAACTGCTCGAGCCGTTCTCGCGCGATTTGATGACAGAAGGGATTGAAAAGCAGACTTCGCGCGATTCTCGCGAGGCTCAGTCATAAGCACTTGCGAAGCACTCGCACAGTCTCGCACAGCTCAAGAAAGGAGCTGTTAATCTTTGTGTGATTCACTAAGGAGAGAGAGCTCTAGGTATTCCTACGCGCAGCTATCGCGCAGTGGCCGCTGGATACAAACCTTCAAGGAACTGCTCGCGCAATCAAGAAGCCCATGCATCTTGCTTCTTTGCGAGGATCCCCGCGGGATTCACCAAGGAATGAATCTTGCGTGCAATTCCCGCACCATTCAAATAGAGAGAGCAATCCCGCGACGACCAGAGCATCCCTGCGATGACCAAAGTACTAATCTCGTGACTGCAAGAGCTTCAAGTCAATCCAATCTCGTGACACCAATTCTATCACGCGACAAGACCTGGAAATCCTTTCTACCCAGTGAGGCTCGGAATCTCAACTTCTCCCCACTTCTGTAGGGGCAATCTGGGAACTTCCTGTAACTAGGCCACACACTCCAATGCTCTAATCTCTGTGCACACACCCCAAGGCATCCAAGGAACAGAAATGGGCCATGATAGCCTTGATAAATTAGGGTTTTCCTAACCCTAATTCTCACAGAGCTGACTGCTATATAAGCCTAAGCCTAGTTTAGGTTTAGGGGACTGGACTTCTGTACTCCTTCTTGAACTAACTGTAGAATTGCAGTAGGCTAAAGTTAGGGTTTAGGCTATTTTCTTTTCTTTTTCCCTTTTTCTTCTCTCGTTAGTCCAACACTTGCTGGCTATGCCTTTGTATGTCTATTTTGAATAGCTTTAATAGAGTTTTATAATAGGATTTTATGTATGTATGGGATTAATGTTTTGTGAGTTGTTCTGTACAAGGCTGCTGCCTTGAGATTCTCCATTGCTAAGTTGTATTGTAAGCAATGGGGGACTATTTTTAAGGTTTTATTTAGATCCAAGTGACCTGTCTGTCAAGGTTAGGCACATTGCAGGCCTATGCCCCACCACAGGATCCACTAAATCTAAATCCCCATGGGAGCTTGAGCTGGTAGCCTTGTGAACATGGTGGTGGCAGCAATTTTCTTATTCTTTCTTAGACCTCGGTGAGGAGGATAGCCTTTGTCGATAGTCTGTGACCATTCAAGTGGATAAATTATAGCCCTAGGGTGAGGCTAATTCACAGATCTAAGATAGATTCTTCTTCTCTATACTTGTGCTTGTAGCCTTGTGAGAGATTGTGCAGAGACAGACTCCCCTATATTTGTATAGACCCACCATCAGATGGCAGATCTGATCTGGCTGTAGAGATTATAGGCTTGTGACTGGATCACTGCTGCCTTTCTAAAGTAGTGAACAGCTAGGCTTAAAGGCAAGTACTCAAACTCTTGCTAGTTCTGTGTGTCCAGGCTAGTGCACATTGCAGGCCTAGCCCCACACACAAAACTTTAGAGGTTGAGGTTCCTATGGATTCTTGAGCTGGTAGCCTGGATGAAGTAGTGCCTACAATGATAAACTTATTTTGACCCATCTCTGGACTGTGGTTCCCCTATTGGATAGTCTGTGACCATTTAAGTGGACAGGTTATAGCCATAAGGGATCGGATCATGGCACAGGGGTGAGTTGGATCCTTTCTCCTCTTTGGTGATAATGTAGCAATCAGACATGATTTCTATAGCAGTAGATCTAAGTCTGAGTTATAAGACCCATCAGATCTATACCTAATAGCTTACTTCTCACCCTTTTATATTTATTTTCTCACACTCCATCATTCTTCTCAACCATTTCTGTAGTTTAGGCGTTAAGTTACCTTAGGATTTAGACTATAGTGACCTTAAATCCCCTTCCATTTAGGATTGCCAGATCTGTAGCCAGATCTGGAGGGCCTACTAAAGATTGCTCCCTTGGAGCTTTAGATCAACTTTCCCTGTGGGACAAACTCTTACTTATTAAAATTTGCTACAACAGGCCCTGTATCTTACAGGTCTGTGTATTTTTTTGGCTTGCCGCTCTGTAATCCACCTTTGATTTTCACTAACCACATTCTTATCACCATTCTCAATAAAGTTAGCAGCAAGCACTTAAAATATCCTAACAACAGGGACTTGACTAGAAGTAGCCATTTCAACATCTTGTTGTTCTACTGGTGCAAGAATTCCCTCTGTTACTTCACTGATTGGATTCACCGGTTCTGCTTTGGTGGAAGTTGGTTCAATTTGATGGGGCATAGCAAGCCCTGTTGGTGAATCCAAAGTTGAGTCATATAGACTACCTTGATCTATGGCAGGTTCTGGTTCTACCAGGAGTTCTTACGCAGCTGCCTCCTCTGGTAGTTGAGAGCCAACTTCTGTGCTTTCAAGAGGTTGAGTAGAAGTACTCACTACCTCTTCTATAGTTACTTCTTGTTGGACTAAAATACCGGTTAAGAGCCTTGTGGTGGGCTCTTCTTATTCTTCTAGAACTTGGGTGGTCTCCGATGTAGATGGGACCTCCTCCATCTGTGCAAAAATGGCAACTTTCTTTTTGTTTGCGGCGCATAAAGTTCTCTGATAAGCCTTAGCTGTGAGGCTCTTGTTACTTCTCGGTAGGGATTTCTCTTTTGGATTAATTTTTTATCCCATATTCATCAACAAATTCATAATCAAACCACCAAAGGATAGACATAGTTTGTTTATTTGATACTTCTTTAGGCTCAATTTCTCTCCCTCGATATTCATTACCTCTAGAAGGTAAGAAGGAACATCAAATTAGTAGTGATTAGTGGTAAGATATAAGGCTTTCATAAAAAGGGCTCTTCACTGAGTTTCGTGGCCTGTAGGGTGGATGGTCTTATGAATTAAAACATCGAGGATTTCAAATCCGTTCTTTCAAATCCTTTCACAAGAAAAATGATTTGTCTTTTGAGGGTTTGCCTAGCATTTCTGTGGCCATTTGAAGAAAATCTGGAAGGGCCTCTGGTGATTCTCTAAGTACATTTGCTTCTGACGTGTCAAAGGACACTTCAGGTCTTTCCAAGGGTGCATTCATCACTCCAGCAACCATTGCTTTTGTTATTAAAATTGGGAATCCATCAATGGTTGTGGACAAAATCAGTAGTGAACCCTTGCTTCTATTAACCATATTAGTATAAAATAGTTTTACTAGCCTTTGGTAGAATTGTGTTACTACAGACTCTAAAAAGTAGTGGAGCCCTGCATCCCAAAAATATTTTATAGCTCCTCTACTAATTTCAAAATTCTCCCAAAAAGTGACATCTAAGATAACCTCGGATCCCACAAGATTGTGTTTAGTTGATTCTGGGACCTGATCCAATGTTCTTTCAGAGGACATTGGCTTTTTGCCTTTATCAATATTTGTGCCTCTTTTAGGGGCCGCTATCGCTTCTGTTACTTCTACCTCAGGTGTTCCTCGAATGACCATCCCCGAGGTCTTTGCCTTCTTTTTCGGTGGGGCTGCTGCTTTTGATTTAGCTTTTTGGGTAGCAACCCTCTTTAAAAGTTGTTTAATTGGGGAAGAGTTCGGACTGTTACGTTGCTCTTCTCCATCTCCTATTGCTCGTTTTCGATTGTCTCTGGCATTCTTCAATTCTTTCTCTGCAAGTTGTAAAAAGAATATTGCTTAGTAAATCGCAACTTGCCTATATAAAATTGAAATAAATTTCAGAGACTCCCCTGTTGAAAAATTACATTGTTGTCAAGTAATTACCCAACCCTAATTTTCAATTATCTCGTAAAAACTTGAATAGGGTTCTGAAATCGACCCGAAAATGCAAGGAAATTTTAAGAAACAAAAACGATTGAGTTTTTTATCAAGGAGACTTTTTTTTTTGGAAATTGGAGGGAAAGGATGAAAACAAAAATGGAAAGTTTGATAATGCCTCGGGTGTGTAGGCCTTATCTTCGTGGTGACCCACTGAACCGGTCATCCCTCGCGTTTTAACCTTGAATTGGTGGTTAATTCTAATTTTTTAGCTACGATTTATGAACACTCTTATCAGTCAATTCGTAATCACTACAATTGACTGTAAATAAAAAAAAGATTCAATCGTAAATCCATACGATTCGTTCGTAAAAATGGAAAATTAGACATACATTGCGATCCTTCATTCCTTAATGATTTGGTTGCAATGTGTTTCTCAAACCAAAAAGAAAAGAAAATGATTGTACATATTTTACAAAAAGTCCTACGAATGAGTCAATAGTTCGACGATTCCCTAGAGGATTCAATTCTGATCGTGGGGAGCAGATGTCTCCCCCAAAAATACATGGCCTCACGGGTTATTGACCGGCTATGTCGGCAACTATCCATTCTCTCTCCTTACCACTTATGAAGCTAAGCCAATCTGGCTCTCCAGCTTCGTAATGGACTGTGTATCTGAATGGAGTGTCTAAGAGAATTGAGCAAGTAGCTACAAATCCTTGGAATGCTGATGTGACTGTTGCTATAAATCTCGGAGGATTTGAACAACCGTGGCATCAAGTGCACTACTTTGTGGAGCAAATTGGGGTTGTGCAACTTCTAATTGAGGTCTTTGGTAGAAAACTTGAGTCTAGGGAAATCAGGGTTGCGCAACTGTTGGTGCTAGTTTGGCTCTAGCGGTGGAACAATAGTTAAATCCAGGATGGTTCCTCCATACTAGATTGTATGTGTTCGCATAATCTCCCGTCTGGAAGGCCATTAGTTGTTCGTCCTCCACCACCTCTTGGTATGATGGCGCAACAGGGTTCTCTGTTCCTGTGAAATTCTGGCAATTTGAACAGTTTGAAAAGGATCTCTCCACAGTGCTCGGTCAGGCAGACACTAAAATCATGATTTGTTGTTCAAGAGCCACAACCGTTGCACTCATGTTATCCTCCTTCTTTACTTTATCATTGATGATATCGTAAATTCCACCCCTCACGAGCGGGTGTCGCAGGTAACCTCTGGGCCAGATCTCAACAAAGCTTGTTTTGGCTTTGAGTTATTGGCCAGTTTCTCAAATAAGTTCCAGGACTGCTGGCCATTTTGAGCCATAAAGGCTCCTCCGCTTACTATGTCGACTGTAGCCTGATTAGTCTCAGTCAATTCTTGATAGAAACTTTATGCAATGAACCAATTCGGCACATCATGATGAGGGAATTTTCTTAACAAGTCCATCATGCATTCCCAACTCTCATGGAATAATTCTCCAGGCTTTTGGCGAAGTCTTGGATTACTTGGAGAATTTGATTTGTCCTACCAATTGGAAAATGTTCATTTAAGAACTTGGAGTGGAGCCCTTCCCAAGTGGTAACACTTCTAGCAGGTAATGAAATTAGTCATGCCTTCGCCCGATCTTTGACAAAGAAAGGGAACAATCATAACTTAAAGGCCTCATTGTTGGTGTTGGGTGTTTGGAACATAGTGCAAAGTTCTATGAAATCCGTAAGGTGTTGATAGTGGTCTTCGTTGTCAAACCCATGAAAGGTCGGTAATGTCTGGAGTACGTGGGACTTGATTTTGGCATTTTGACCTGCCGCTATCTCTGGTATCATTATATAAGAGGTCTCGGTCAAGGCAACCGGGCAGAAGTGTGCTTGAATTAACGATCATCAGCCATGGTTGGAAACTCTCTTTCGGAAGTTCGATTTAGTGGGAGATTACGCAGGAGAGTTTGTTCGATTTTTGGATCACGCTCAAAGAAGTCTAAGCTTTGAGATCGAATATGATGCATGCACCAGAAACAAAAATATTTTTTGATTTTTTACTTTTTCTTATTTTTATTTTATAAACTAGGGAGAGAAACAAATCTGGGCCTCTGGCTTCTCTGATCAAGGGAAGTTGAAACCTTGATTTGCTAGCTCCGAATAAACCTACAAAATATTTAAGAAGTGATCAAAGAAAAATAAAAATATAAAGAAATATAAAAAGGGAAAGATACATATCGGTTTCTAAAAAGAATAAAAATATAAAAATACAAATAAAATAGAAGATAGATCCGCTATCCCGACAGCAGTGCCAAAAACTTGGTCCAGCTTATTTTATGTATATAATTCTGCTAAATTCAAGCCTGAACCTATTGCAAGAGCATAATGAAAATTATAGCATAGTGATAGGATCGTTCCCACGAGGAAGTGAATTATCTAGTAAAATTCTATTTATATCTTTATATCTAAATTCTTATTTCAAAAACTTCTAGTTATCCTTAAGATCTAATCTACTAGAAGAATATGAATAAAAGAATGGTTTCTATACTAAAATACAGAAAATAAATCTAAATCCTCCCCTTTCCAGATTATGGTCATCAATCACATTCCTTAAAGTTTCGGATGTTTACATATTTAAAATACCGTTATACTAATCTGCAAATTCTAACCTGAGTCTCTCTCCTTGGTAGCCACGCAAGAACCTCGCGAGTTAGCTATTGTTATTTCTGAAGTTTGGCCTCGCGAGATAGTGCGCCAGGTTGATATAATCCTTAATCCTTGGGAGAACTTTGTGAGCTGGATTTCTGAAGGCTTAGTGCGTGAGAGCTCCGTGAGTTCGTTAAGTGTTGATTACAGCTAAGTACACGACTACTGCACGAGAGATTGCTTTGTAACAATCCCTTTACTAAGCTGCACGACTTCTTCGTGAGCTCTATTGTGTTGCATGTAACATCCGCACAAGGGAGCTTTGCTGCAGCTTCAACCACGTGAGGTAGCACCGCAACTGTGTGGGTTAGTTCATTTTCTCTTCTGTTGCTATGCAGCTGCTACTGTTTCAGCTCTCTCTACTCACATCTATGCTTCTTTCATCTACTGTACTTTCTTGGCCCATTATGACATGAAAAATAGTCACCATAGTGTGTACTACCATGGTGTTCCATCAATCTTTGGCTCAGCTGTCATTCTTGGCTTGAATTTTCTCTCTTCTTAGCACCAACAGTATGAACTTTGTGTTAAGCTGCACGATTTATTACTAACTTAAAAACACACTTAAATAAAAGTTATTAGTTAGCTTCAAGGTGTAGTAGAGGCTAGGTTTAGAGGTGAAAAGTGGTACTTTTTAGTGGATAACAGTGGCCATGTTGGGTTAATGCTCTGTAGCAGCTAGAATTATTTCAGATCTGTAATTAGTTTTGCAATAACATTATGAGCAATCTTGGAGATTTGAAGAGACTGCTTCCTTAAGGGTAGGTCATTGTAAGTTCTTTTCATGCAATGCAAAGCCATTTTTAATGCTCCATTTAATCTATATTTTTCTTATGTTTATCATTTAGATTTGTATGGGGTTTATGCTCCTATGGATGCATGTGCTTGTAGCCTTGCACACATAGTGGCTACAGTAGCTTTCCTGTTCTAGTTCAACCCCATGACTAGATCACATCTATGGGATATTCTGTTACCATTTAAGTGGACAGAATATAACTCTAGGATTAGTCTGGATCACAGGGTTGGGCTGGATTCTTCTACCCTGCACTTGTGCTTGTAGGCAAGTGAGGGATTGCTGTAGATCCAGCTCCTCCTTTGTTTTACAATACTATTTTTAGTGAATAGATCTAGGGTCTTGTAGAGATTGCAGACTTAAGAGTCAGGTAATGGCAAGCCTCTTTGAGGTAATGATCAACTGAATTTAAATCTGCACTCAATCTGTGAGTTCTTGTGGTTTCCACTAGATTTTCATGGACTATTTGCTCTTATAGATGCATGAGCTTGTAGCCTTGCAAACATAGTGTCTGCAATGGTTTTCCTATTTTAACTTTAATCCCTTGATTGGATGAATTCTCAGGGATATTTTGTAACTATTTAAATGGACAGAATATAGCCCTTAGATTAGTTCATGTCTTTGGGTTAGGCTAGATTCTTCTACCTTGCACTTGTGCTTGTAGCCAAGTGAAGGACTGCTGCAAACCCAACTCTTGATCTGTTTTACAGTGAATATTAGCCCATAGCTGTCTACTTCTCCATATTTTCTATTTAATTTTACCGAACCACTGTCACTCTCTTTTTTCTTCTTTCTTTAGGTCTAGTTTTTATTTTTATTTTTAGTTTAGTTTAGTTTAGTTTGTGACACCCAAAAACACCCTCTTTTTACCTTGCTTTCTAGTTTAGGTTTAGAGTTGCCAGATCTATAGTAGATCTGGACGTTTGCTATAGTTGTTAGATCATCTCTCCCTGTGGGACAAACTCTTACTTATCAAACCTTGTAACAACAGCCCTGTATCTTGCAGGTCTGTGGGTTTGTTTTGGATTTGTATTCTAATCCATTAATTTTACTCCCCTCTATTTTTGCCTTTGCCATTCTCTATTTTTACCATCAATTTTATAATAAAAAGAACACAATCGAAATAATCCAATAGTGTACTTATGGATTTATGTATGCTTGTAAATTCTTCTTTCTTACATATTACTGAATGTGAACAAATTGTATTGATTACGATTTGAATCGTACAAGAATTTTTGCCCTTTGTGAGCTATGAAGCTAGAATCGTATCCCACAATTATAGGTTGCAGCCGAGTGTGGTGACCATTTCAGCCGGTCACCTTGCAAGTTGAAACCGATTTATTCGAAAGGGACCTTGAACACGCATCACATTCATTACCGTCACTTACCCATGCCAAAGTTTAATTTCATATCCCCTTCGAGATTTCCTTTAAGTAACATTTCACATCCCTAGCCTCTCCCCTATAAAGCCATGTCCCATCCCAAACCCACTCCATTCATTACCCATTTCTTTCTCCTTCTGTCTCCAAAACCTTATCATCATGGCGAAAGAACCCGACCATGATGAACTTATCAAAAGACTTGATCATCTTATTGAAAGATGTTATTCATTGAAAAGTACCACTTTTCACCTCCCAACCTAGCCTTTACTACACCTTGGAGCCATTTAATAATCTACTTTTGAGTTTATTTTGTAGTTAAGAATAAAAGTTGTAGCATAGCAAAACAGTCATGCTTTTAAGGCCAAAGAAGAGACTTTCGAAGCCATGGATTGCAGCTGGGTAGAGAACAGAGAGTACACCATAGTAGTACATATCATGGTGATCATTTTGGTTGTCAAAGTGTGCCTAGTAGTCTGATAGATGAGATAAAAATGGACCTGAGTAGAGAAGGATATAGTAGCAACATGTGCACTACAGCAAAGGAGCAGAGAGCAAGCCTCGCGTAGCTCAAAGGGTGGCTCTTGCAAAGTTAAAACACTCAGAAATCTCCCTCACAAGGGTCTCACGAGGTCTAAGAGATAAAAGGCTAAAGAGGTCGCAAAGATGTCGCATAGCTCACATGATAGAAGAGCTCAAAAGAATAACTTGCAAAGTCCTCATGAGGATCAAAGTTTTAGAAATCCCCCTCGCGAGGATCTTGTGAGGTTCAGATAATGCAAAATGTGGTTCACGTGGCTCTTGTGTTGACAAGCTCCTGAAAACATCCTCGTGAAGATCTCATGAGGATCAAATACAGTTCATACTTCAACTGCTCGCATAGCTCTCGCGAGGATAATAGCTTCAGCAAGTCACTCGCGCAGCTCCGGCGAGCTCTCGCGCACATCAAAGCCAAAGCCAGCCACACAAAAAGGGTAAATCCATCCTAGCGAGATATATCGCGAAGCTCAAGGCTTATCCACACGAGCTGTAGAGTTCAGCACTTCAGCCACGCGACACCCTCGCGATTAGAGCACCAGAAGGCCTAACTATAATTCCTTCCACGCGAGGAGCAGAACCAGCAAGTCTAACTTTGTGAAGCTCGAGCTCCTCCTTTCTCAGTCCATACACAGGGATACTTTAGGGATTTCCCCATGTCTAGGGTACACATCCCGAGGCCCTGATCTATTTCCACACATCCTAAGCCATCCAAGGGCTGCAAAGGAGCCATGATAGTAGCAACAACTAGGGTTTTAACTCCTATTTTCTTATTGGCCAAGGCAATAACGACTGAGTATATAAGCTGTGATATTTTAGAAATAACTATCTCTTCCTTGACCTAAAATCGGTTGAGAGCCTAGGTCTGATTAGGGTTAGGATTTGGTCATTCTCCATTTTTCTTTTCTTCTTCCTTAGCTCAGCACTTACTGGCCAAGTTCTTTTATAAGTAGGTAGGTTATTTAAGTTGTGTAATGGGTATTGTATGAGCATTGGGAGTTGAATCTGATTCTGCAATGGCTGTGGCCTAGAGGGTAAAAAATTTTAAGTTTTATTTCAATCAATGCAATGTCGTGATTATAGCTTATTTGAATCTATGCTTGTCTATGCTTTGCACATGGATTTCTATGGATTTGACACAACCATGGGGGTAGCAGCAGTTTTCTTGTTCTATCTCAGTCTTCTGTGAGGAAGACAATCTCTATGGATAGCCTATGATCATTTAAGTGGACAGACTATAGCCCTACGGTTGATCTAAACCACAGACTTGAGAGGGATTCTTCTTCTCTACACTTGAGCTTATAGCCTTGTGAGAGATAGTTGCAAATCCAAACTCTCCTTTCTATTGCAATGCCATAATTTGAATTTAGATCTGATTTGCTGTAGTGATTACAGACATGTGAGCTGAGTCATTACAGGCCTTTTATAGCAATGACCAGCTGAGTTTAGAGCCCCATTCAACTTTTGATTTGTGGTGGTTTCCACCTAATTTTAAGGATTGTTTGCTCCTATGGATGCATGAGCTTGTAGCCTTGTGTTGGGGAATTTCAAGTGTGCCGATTATTGTGTAATGATAAAAGCAGAAATAAAAATAAAGTAAAATAGAGGATGGATTCAGTACATCTAAAATATTCTAGAAATGCAAGATACAGGGTCCTTTGTAGCAAGTTTTAAGAAGTAAGAGTTTGTCCCACATAGAGTAGTGATCTAAACCTAGAAGGCGTATAGTAGACCTTCAGATCTGGCTACAGATCTGGCAATTCGAAGAAGAAAGAGAGATCTTCGGGTGTCACTAGGTCTAATTTATAAAACTGAAATATAAAAACTAAATCTAAAAGATTGAGGAAGATGGATGGTAAAATAAAATATAAAATGGGGAGAAATAGACAGCTAGGGCCTAGTTTTTATTTCAAAATAGATCAAGAGCTATGGATTTGCAGTAATCCTTCATTAGGCTACAAGCACAAATGCATGGTATAAGAATCTGATTTAGACCGGTGATTTTGATTGATCTTAAGGCTATGATCTGTCCACTTAAATGGTCACAGATCATCCAATAGATTTCCTCCATTCCGATGGCTTCAATCAAAACAAGATAATCACTACAGATGCTATGGATGTAAGGCCACAGGCATAAGCACCCACTGGCATAGCAAGCCCAGGGAAATTAGATGATCATCAAGAGATCTACCAGAAAAGGGGCTGGACTTGTGTCAAGTGCAAAAATCCGATCGAGAATCTAATAGGACCACAAGATCTTTAGATTTAATTAAGCTTTAAGATCAATAATTTATTGCTTTAATAAAAAACAACTAACAACAACATTGTTCCCAGATTTGTAGTCTGTGCATCGATCCACATTTCTTCATACCGAAATTACAATTACAAAACAGATCTGAGATGCTACCTAGATCTAATCCAACAGCTGGATTAGTGAGAGAAGGGGGAAGAGAAGAGGGAAAAATAAAACCTAAAACTAAACCTAAATGAGCTAAGGAGAACTCAAGCTATTCCTTTTTTCCTACTTTCCTTGCTGAAGAAAAACAACAGAATAGATGGGTATTTATACATATGCAGTGATCCATGAGCTTTGAATTGCAGCCAATCAGAGGAGAGAATTTCAGTTTAAGCTTAAACCTTGTTTAAAAGTTTCAACCAATAAGAGAAGAGATAGGGATCTGGTTTTGTTTGTGCCCAGCTAAAGCTAATTTGTTCCCCGCCAAAAATTAGTTCACACCCATGTGCATAATTTCCTGTGCATTGGAGTTCCCAAAATTGCCCTTGTTTAGCCAAATATACTTTGTGCTGAAACCTTCACTAATTTCTGCAAATAAATTGCCCATGTGCAGCCCTCTTCCATGCCTTGGAGTTCTAGCTTTGCCCCTGTCGTCCATTGATTTTTGTTGCTGCAGCCTCTACAATTGTTCAGAGTTAATTGGAACCAAGCTGCTGTCAAAACAGCCCCCACGAATTAGAGTTGTTTGCTGCATTTGCTGAGGTCGATAGGATGGGTGGATTATGCACTCGAGAGGATTGTGAGCTTGTTGAAGCTTGCAAGTCGACAGGATCTATGGGTGGCAACTGCACAAGAAGATTAGAGGTTGGTGCATGCAAGGAGATCTCGATAGGTTTTATGCATGGGAAGCTGCTGCTATTGACAGTTTGGTTGGTGCAAGGTGCATGTCATGAGGTTGAAGATGAGCTGCAGCTTGGGGCTCTACTGGTCAAGATGGTTGGATAGAATCTTGACTGCACATTGAGAGGTTAGAAGAAGGCTGTAGCATGGGCATCTCGACAGGTTGAGATATTTAAGTGGCCAACAGGCTCTATGGCCTAATTTGCAGCAAAAGCTTTGCATGCAAGTTGTTGACAGGTTGAGTTTCCAGCTGCATGAACCATTCGATAGGCTCAGTTCAATACTATTAAACATCTCGTGAGGTTGCTTCACAAGTAACTAAAGAATTCGTGAGGTTGAAGGATTTGCATGGAGAAGCTGTCGATAGGTGCAAGAGCTGCTGGAATGATCATCTCGACAGGTTTAAGGTGCAACTTACATAAACCAATCGACATGTTTATTTCAGTATTTTGGTAGGATGAATGCTTCATTGTTGATCTACTTGACAGGTTTAAGATGGGGACTTGAAGTGCTCAAATGCTGGTCGATAGGATTGAATCCTTTTAAGTCGAGAGGATGGCAGCTGCATTGCTGCAGTTTTATTCTCCAAGTGGTCGATAGGATTGCCTATACTTCAAGTCGAGAGCATTGAGTGCACAATGACCTCCTCGACAGGTTGCATAGGAGGTGGGGACAGCTGCTGATCAAGAGGTTGGAGGATGGAGGCTGCAGATGCTTGTCGAGAGGTTTAGAACCAGCACATCTGCCCGCTAGGATTGAAGGCTGCTACATGGATTTGCACTCCTCGACAAGTACGGAGAGTGGTCTGCGCGAGATGTTGGATGGAGCATAAGACGACAGGATGAATGCATGTTTCAGCCATCCATTCTACAGGTTGGGAGGATGGCCTGCAGCTTCAGCAATGGGTTCGATAGGTTCATACTTCTGCTCAAGTTGTACAACTTATCTTCAGTACCTATTGACAGGTTGAAGGGGTTGGGCAGGGAACTACTCGACTAGTTAGTTACATCAACTCTAGCACTTGACAGTTTGGCTTTGGAAGCTGCTCTTGAGAAGTTCAACTCTTGCACCACTCGACAGGTTGGCCTCCAGCTACATGCATCTCTTGTATATGGTTTCTTCATGTGTGAACTGCTCAACTAGAGCATTACAACAGTAGCCGCTGCCCGAACTGTTGGTGCAACAACAATGAGGGTTAATGCTGCCATCAAGGATTGCTTGAGATTTTACTATAGCTAGCTGTTAAGGTTTGCACGCATAACTTTGGTAAATTTCTTGCATTTATATGCTTGAGGCTGAAATGTTGTAGCTTAATGTGTAAGCAGTTTAAGTGCACAAAGCTGAAAGTTATTACTGCTCTAATGTGCACACAACTGAAGGTATTTGAAGCCTCTAATCTGCTCGAGATGCAACTGCTGCAACTGAGGCTCTGATGCATCTTCCTATGGTGTCCAGCTGCATGCTTCAATTCGGCTCTTCATGAATGATTCTAAAAACTCCTCCATTTTCGGCATTTTAAACTGAAAAACTGCATTTGGGATACGACTCCCTCCTAACTACAAAACAATCTTAAAGAAAATTATTAAACACTCTAGGTCCTAGAAAAAGCCAGGTTTAAAGGTGTAGAAAGTGGCAAAAATCAGTGACTAACACCTTGTAAACACAGTGTCTGCAATGGTATTTATGTTCTGATTTAATCCATTGATTGGAGGAAATCTCTAGGATAGTTTGTGACCATTTAAGTAGACAAATTATAGCCATAGGATCAATCCATTCAAGTGATTAAGGCTCCTCCCTTGGATAATCTGTGACCATTTAAGTGGACATGTTATAGCCAGTAGTCTAAGTCACAAGGGTTGATTTGGATTTTTCAACCTTACTGATGAGCTTGTAGCCATCAGAGGGGCTACTGCAAAGTCTAGTCTATATCTTAGTTACATCACTGATTTACTTTTAGCTGCATACTTCTCACCATTTTATCTCTATTTCACCACACACACCATCATCACCTCCTTTTACAACCCTTTCTCATAAACATAAGATTGCATTTTATTTCTTAGTTTTAGTTAATTTTAGTTGTGACACCAAAACTCTCTTTCTTTAGGATTGCCAGATCTATAGCCAAATTTGGAGGCCTACTAAACAACCCTTTTGAGTTCTAGATCAATCATCCCTGTGGGACAAACTCTTATTTACTTTAAAACTTGCTACTACAGCCTTGGATCTTACAGGACTGTGATTTGGTTGTGTGCTTGTGTTGTGTATTCATTCCCCATTTTGTTTTGCATTCTCTCATTCTCTTTCTCACATTATTTCTTCATCATTGTTTTATAATAACAATAGCACACACACAGATTGAATTTAACAAGTTGTTGGCGCCGCCGTCAGGGATCTTTGATCTAATTAGTAGACCTAAGTTTTTATTTTTATGTACTATATTCATTTGTCGCAGTGCCTATTTTTGAATAAAAGTACTACTAATTTTGTACAAGCTTTTGTAGATTTGGACAGCAATTGAAGGGAAAAGCTAGAGCTACAGTTGGAGCTTTGCTACCTCTAGTTTGCATTTCTTTTCCCCTACATCTCAGTTCAATTTTCTGTTGTATTGATTCCCAATAGCTCAGTGGTACCTGTCATTAGTTTCTTTTTGTTTATAAATTCTTTTTTTTAGTGTGTTGTCTATGTTTTGCTTTACTTGTGTTGTGGATGTTTATGCTTGGTAGAAGATCTCTTAACCCTGACATAGAACATCCAAATCCTGAGATTGAGAGGGCTATTAAACCTAGGAACACCACACACACCCCTATTGATAATATTGTACAAACTGAGATGGGTGAGCAACAAGAACCCTGAAGGAATTTAATACACCAGGGGCATACACATCCCCCTTATGTATTCAATTCCCTATAGCTCAAGGAAATTATAAAATTAAATCTTCAACCATCAGCATGCTGCTATCTTTCCATGGGTTAAGTAAACAAGATCCTTATAAGCACATCGATGAGTTCTTAGCACTTTGCACCACATTCAATATTGCTGGCTTGGGAGATGAAGCCACAAAACTGAGGCTTTTTCCTTTTTTCCTAAAGGATAAAGTCAGAACTTGGCTCTCCAAGCTCCCAGCCAACAACATACAGTCATGGAATGATCTCCAATGCCAATTTTTAGCTAAAATTTTCCCAATGAACAAAATCAGCCAGATGAGGAAGAGCATACTTTCAATTGCTCAAACCTCAACTGAAGATTTTCATGGAACTTGGGAGAGATTTCAAGAACTGTTAAAGCAATGCCCCCACCACTAAATTTCTCAATGGCAGCTTGTTCAAGTATTCTACCAAGGAATTGATCCCAAAAGTAGGGATATGGTGGATTCCTCATGTAGGGGTACCTATCTCCACAAGATGGCTGATGAGGCTTGGGAACTTTTTAACATTATTAGTGAGAATTCCATGCAACAGGAGTCTTTGTCCCGTAATGACATTGAGACTCCAACTAGAATGGTAAAAGATTCCACCTCTAAAGGAGGGATGTTTGAAGTCAATGTGCATAGTGGCCTTGAGAAAAAGGTGGACAGCTTGACCATGAAATTCGACAGGCTAATGAGTGTGATGCAGCCTAGACTAGTTGCACAAGTGGAGGACGCATGTTTGATATGCTAGTCGCCCACACACTCAATTGAGGAATGTCCATCAGGCCACCAATACCCTGAACTGGTCATGGAACATGCCAATGCTGCCCAGGCATATAGATAGCAATCTGCTTGGTACCAATGGAGAAACCACCCCAATTTGAGGTGAGGACAAGACACATATCAGCAGCCCAGTAGCAGCAGTTGGCAATACCGTACATACCACAGCCACAGTACAATCAGGGATGTGCACCTAGACAGAATTTTCAGTTGCCTACCCCACAACTAAAGCACTTGGTTTTGCCCCCACCACCGCCTAGGACCTCTTCTTTTGAAGAGCAGATGTTGGCCTCAATGCAAAACCTGAGTACTTTGACACAAACTATAAAATCTCATAGTTAAAGCATCAAGAAAATAGAGGACCAGCTTGGTCAAATCTATAATGCTTTGAACAAGAGAGAGGAGGGCAGGTTGCCTAGTCAACCCTTGGCCAACCAGAGAGAGAAGGCTCCTCTACCCATGAGGAGGCTAATGCAATCACTACCCTTATGAGTGACAGGGTGGTTGATAATTAGGTGGGCAGAGCAGCTGAGGCAACCAAGGAGAGTGAAAAAGAAAAGAATGTGAGTGATGAGGAAGTAATGAATTCATCCCCTGCTGTGGAGCAGAAGGAACAAAATAAGGAGGCTGATGTTGAGTCTGCCCACAAAAAGAAATAAATGAAGAAAAAGGAAAAAAATAAAAATATGATTATGCAGTGGCTAGGCATGCAGTTGAGGTACTAGCAGTACGATAGTTCCCATTTCCTCATGCACTTGCTGGCCCTTCTCCTTTTGATAAGGGGAATTTTTAGATGGAGGAGATGCTGGAGACTTTCAAGCAGGTAAAAATTAATTTACCCCTGCTTGATGCCATAAAACAAGTCCTTGCCTATGCCAAGTTCTTAAAGCACCTTTACACACAAAAAAGGAAAGCAAGAGTTCAGATGTCCAAGAAGGTCTTTACTGCAAAACATGTGGAATCAGTGTCGTCCATAGCCACACCTAAAAAATTGCAAACCCAGGGATACCTACAATCTCCTGCATTATTGGAAACCACACTATAGGCAGAGCCCTCTTGGACTTGGGGCCCAGTGTAAACCTGCTCCCATATTCAGTATATGAGGAGCTAACCTTGGGGGAGCTTAAACCAATGGCAATTGTGCTCTTGCTAGCCGACAGCTCTAAGAGAAGGCCTATGGGTGTGGTTGAGGATGCTTTGGTTGGGATAGACAAGTTCTACTACGCTAATTTTCTAGTTTTCGACATGGACCTTTGCAAAAGTTCCTGTCATCTTGGGTAGGCCATTCTTGGCCATTGCCAATTCCTACATTCAATGCAGGTCTGGGGTGATGGAGGTAACCATTGGAAACATGAAGGCCCAGTTAAATGTGTACAATGCAGCCAAGCAGGCCCAGCTGGACATTGAGGACTATTTTGTAGTAGATGTACTAGAGGACCTTGTAGAAGAAGAGTTATCCAATCTGCTAGATTGGGATAAAGTTTTTGAAAACTAGAAAACTGATTGGAGT
The DNA here is from genome assembly GCA_021018995.1 of Chloranthus sessilifolius. Classification (NCBI taxonomy): domain Eukaryota; kingdom Viridiplantae; phylum Streptophyta; class Magnoliopsida; order Chloranthales; family Chloranthaceae; genus Chloranthus; species Chloranthus sessilifolius. Next base: position 52,072,998 of record CM037596.1, read on the forward strand.
AAGGTTGAGGAGGAGACCCACGTTTTCAAAATTGAAGACAACACCACCATAGAGTCTTCAGTGGGTCTAGTGTAGCATTCCAATTGGAAACCCACATTGCTGCCCTTGCCTCCAACCACCAAGGCACCTATATTACCTTCCATCGAGAGTCCACCTGATCTGGAGCTTAAATAGCTGCCAAACACATTAAAGTATGCCTTCTTGGGGAAGGATAATAAGCTTTCAGTGATTATCTCTTCCTCTCTTTCTAGTGAGTAGGAAGAGGAATTATTGAATGCCCTTAGGAACCATAAAAAAGCTATAGGTTTGACCATTGCTGATCTGGGGGGGATTGATGCCTCAGTGTGTATGCATAAGATACACTTGGAAGAGGGTTGCAAACCTTCTAGGGAGATGTAGAGGAAGTTAAATCCTCACATGCAAGAGGTGGTTTTAAAAGAAATAGTGAAACTGTTAGATGCAGGGGTAATTACCCCATTTCAGATTCATAATGGGTATCACCTATTCAGGTGGTACCCAAAAAGTCAAGCATAATAGTTGTCACTTCTAATTCTGGAAAGTTGATGCCAGCCAGGGAGACAACTAATTGGATAGTTTGCATTGATTATAGAAAGCTCAACTCCAAAACTAGAAAAGACCACTTCCCTCTCCCCTTCATTGACCAAATTCTAGACAAGTTGGTTGAGAAAGCATATTACTATTTTCTTGATGGGTACTCAGGTTATAACCAAATATGTGTGTACCCTAAAGACCAAGAGAAACAACATTCACCTGTCGATTTGGCACTTTTGCTTATAGAAGAATGCCATTTGGGTTATGCAATGCTCCAACCCACATTTCAGAGATGCATATATGCCATCTTCTCAGACATGTTTGACAAGTTTATGAAAATATTTATGGATGATTTCTCAGTCTTTGGGGACAATTTTGGTTAGTGCTTAAACCACCTCAGCCTAGTGCAACAAAGATGTGAGAAGTCCAACTTGGTCTTAAGCTAGAAAAAGAGCCACTTCATGGTAACACAAGGAATTCTGTTAGGCCATGTGGTTTCCCATAGAGGCATTAAGGTGGATAGATCTAACGGTGACCTGATCTCACTCTTGCCCCCACTAGAACTGTCAAAAAAATCAGGTCCTTTTTAGGACATGCAGGATTCTACAGGAGGTTTATTAAGGACTTCAGCAGCATTGTAAAACCTCTATGCCACCTGCTCTATTAGGATGTGCCTTTTAATTTTTCTGTTGAGTGCCTTGAGGCCTTTGAGGTCTTGAAAAAGTGCCTCACGTCTGCCCCTATAATCCAGGCCCCTAACTACTCTCTCGCTTTTGAGCTGATGTGTGATGCATCAGACCTGACTATAGGAGATGTCTTAGGACAAAGAAAGGAAAAGATGCCCTGTGTGGTATACTATGCCCGCAAGACATTGGCAGAAGCTCAGCTTAATTACACCATAACTGAGAATGAGCTTTTGGCAGTTGTTTTTCCTAAGGATAAATATAAACCTTACCTACTTGGGTCTAAAATTATTGTGTTTACTGACTACTCAGCCCTCAAATACCTACTATCCAAGAAGGATGCCAAGCCTAGACTGATCAGATGGATCCTCTTGTTGTTGGAGTTTGATCTTGTGATCAAAGACAAAAAGGGAGTAGAGAATGTGGTGGCTGATCACCTCTCTAGAATTTTGCTTGAAGAATGTGCTACACGTATTAGAGATCTCTTCCCGGATGAGCAACTATTTGCTATTCAGTCTATTGTGCCATGGTTTGCCAACATTGTTAACTACTTGGATGTTGGCAGGATCTCTTCCCATTGGTCTAAAATAGATAAAGATCTGTTCTTTTCCCTGCCTATACAAGTATTATGCAGATCAAATTATAAGGAAATGTGTCCCTGATAGTGATATCCCCAATATTCTGAGCATGTGCCATGAAAATGCCTGTGGGGGTCACTTCAGTGGGAGAAAAATAGTAGCTAAGGTGACGTAGTGTGGCTTTTATTGGCCTTCCTTATTCAAGGATGCCTATATACACTGTAAGGCCTGTGTCAAATGTCAGAAAATGGGTGGCTTGTCAAGACGAAATTCAATACCATTGCAGCCCATTCTTGGTGTAAAATTATTTGATATTTGGAGAATTAATTTTATGGGCCCCTTTCCTCCCTCAAATGGTTATAATTTTATCCTTGTGGCAGTGGACTATGTGTCCAAGTGGGTAGAAGCCATTGCCACAAGAACTAATGACCACAAGGTTGTCATCAAATTCATTAAAGAAAATAGCTTTTCCAAATTTGGCACCCCTAGAGCTATCATCAGTGATGGGGGCAGCCACTTCTGTAACAGAAATTTTAAGAGCTTGCTTAAGAAATATTCTATTACCCATAAGATTGCAACTTCCTACCACCCATAGACTAGTGAGCAAGTTAAAATTTCCAATAGGGAGATTAAGCATATCCTAGACAAGACAGTGAGAGTAGATAGGAAAGATTGGGCTATGAAGTTGAATGATGCACTGTGGGCTTATAGGACTGCCTATAAGACCCCAATTGGCATGTCTCCTTTCTAATTGGTCTATGACAAGTCTTGCCACCTACCAGTGGTGTTAGAACATAGAGCCTATTGGGCTATTAAAATTTTAAATTTTGATTTAACACCTATTGGTATACACAGGAAGTTGCAGCTGTCAGAACTTGAAGAGTTGAGATTGGATGCATATGCCAACTCCAGGATTTACAAGGAGAAAGCTAAAGCTTTCTTTGATAAAAGACTGATGAGGAAGGACTTCAAGGATGGTGCCGAGGTATGATTGTTTAACTCCAAGTTAAAGTTTTTTCTAGGGAAGTTAAAATCCAGATGGGATGGACCTTTCACTGTCATCCATGCTTCCCCATCTGGTGTTGTGGAGATAATGGACCCCATTTTTGGGAAGATCATGAAAGTGAATGGTCAAAGGCTTAAGATTTGTGTAGAAAACTCTGTAGAGCCTCCTCAGACCATCCACCTTCAGGAACATCCCACTCAAGAGTGGTCCGCAGCATTGTAACTTGTGTACCATAGTTGTTTGAATTTTTATGCTTAGTGTGTGGTTTTAAAAAAAATAGATGTCATGTACTATCGTTGGTTTGTTTTTTATGTGCTATAATAGTCTGTGTGATTGATTAAGTATTTAGATAATCTGAATCTAACTTTATGAGTCGGCCTCTAGTGTGGTTTTTGTATTCAGTTTATCTGTTGTGTGGACTGATTTAAATTCACTGATTGCCAGGATTTATGCTATGCATATATGTGTGTATCAAGTTTAAAAATGTATGCATGAAGTATGCAATGGGCATGAGCTTATTAGATGTGAAATAGATGAGGTGGGAAGAAATTTGGTGCTGGTGCACAATGACAGGGTGCATGATAGTTTAGAAGCACATGCCAGTGTGCAGGCACTGAGAAGTATTGGATTTACCCTTGTCATGAGGCTCATTGGTTTAAATTTCACCCTTCCGAGCAGTTGGCAAGGTAGTTTTGGCCTTCTCACATGGCTAACTTAGCCCCGCGAGCCACAACTCAAGCAAACATAGAGTGCTCGTGAGGCTCTATTATGTCAATCACATCTTTGCGAGAGCCTCGTGAGCGAAACACCTGAAGACTAAATGAAAATGAACCTCGTGAGGTCTCTTGTTCTCTGCGAATGTACTTGTCGCAAGGTTTCATTTCAACTACGCGAGCAATACTATAAACTGCACTGAGCTATGCGACAAGTGAATCCCATACATTCTGATCCTCACGAGAGCCTCATGAGCCAAATACCTGAAGCCTAAGCCATAAAGAACCTCGCGAGGTCCCTTATTCTAAGAAAATATACTTGTCGCGAGGCTCATTTTCAACTACGCGAGCAGTGAGTCAATGCTTGCTTCTGCCACGCGAGGCTCAGTTCTCCCAATTTCATCCTTGCAACTACCTGGTGAAAGCCTCGCGAGGCACTGGTTTAGTTCATTTAAACCTTGCAAATGCTTCTTTTTCATTTCATCTCTCTCTGCCCTAGCTTCTTGCGCAAACCACAGAGCGGTCACATCCATTGTTTCTACTTTCTTGCCCATTTTAACCCCAACACTTACTCCATGATCCTATCCCTTTGCTCCATGTAAGCTTCCGGTCAATTCGCACCAAGCAAAGGACATATTGGTTCACTGTGCTGGGTTTGAACCGAAACCCTAGCTTTCTAAGGGTATGTGCTCTATTTCTCCAATTGTGATTTGTAATTTGTATTTCCTTCATTTAGCTATTTGATTTTTGGGAAGAAATTGTGGGGAGTACAATCAATTGAATGTGAGTTGCCCATGATTTGTATTTCATGACCTAGACCTTCAGATTTTGTGAAATGGCGGGGAAAGTCCCATTTAAAGGCCTAGCAGCTCTGTTGAACCCACCTTCAGTAGACATTCCCACAACGAGAAGGAAATCTGTGAGAATCGTTGAGGCCTCCACAGTGATGGCCACTGAGGCCTCTGATGCCTCGATTCCCGTAGCTGAAAACCCCAAGAAGAAATCAACACCTAAAAAGAGAGCCAAAGTTGCCTCTTCAAGTCCCAAAAAGGCCAAGAAATAAAAGAAGGGCAAGGAGGTTGATCTGCTGACAACCCCCAATGATTTTATCGTTGCCATTAAATTGGAGCCTGAGACAACCTTTGATAAGGCATTTTTTTAGGAGAACCCATTGACTGCCCCATCCATAGCTTATCTGACCAAGGCCCACTTACTACCCCTGCTCAGGCCCCCATTGGAGCTAGCCTTTCCTAGGTTAGTCCAACTTTTTCATTAGAACATCAGGGTCAAGAATTCTAGAAACCCAATACTGTTGGTCTTGATTGATGACTTTGAAATGCTAGTAAATCCAGCTGGGATAGCTCAAGTGCTAGGCATACCAACTGCCTACAACCTTGAGAGTAACTTAGGAGCTCCCCTGATAGCCTCCATCACTGAAATTTTGAAGATAATTACAAAGGGAAAAATAGCATCATGAGTCTCCATCAAGAGGGGTGATTTAGAGCCTAATATGTTGTTTATGGCTGGATTGTTGAGAAAGAATGTGTTCTGCTCTGGGCATCAACAAGAGAGGACGGCACCCATAGTTGATGCCCTCTATTCATTCTCATTAGGGCATTATATTGATGCAGCTAGGCATATTTTTGAGGGGATGAAGGATAACCACCTCAAAGTGAAGAAGAAATAGATGCCTACTGGGCTGCCTTACAGTAGGCTAATCACTGGCCTGCTAAAATTAGGGGAATATCAATTCAAGATGGGGGAGCCTACAGAAGCATTGGCACTAGTGGAATTTGGAAATAAATCCTAGGGGACCAGCATGACCATGATGAAGAAGAAAAAGGAGGTTGCACCTCCTTCTCAAGGAGAAACTACTGCAACAACTGCTACTTTCATTGCAATCTCGGCAGCTACCTCTACTGCAACTTCTGTTGTCATCTCTGCTGCTACATCAGTAGCAACCACCTCTGCAACCACTCCCATCCTACCTTCCAGTCCTACCTCACTCATTACCTCGCCCCCCATTCCATCACTTGCACGTACCTTTCCCTTGCCCACACCTTCCATCATTATGCCTCAGCCCACCATCCCTCCTGTGTCCATACCTCTCCCTATACCTTCAATCCCTACCCCACAACCCACTCCCTCTCAAGCCACCACTGCACCCCTACCCATGTTCCCTGTCTATCCCTCCCCACTTATCGAAAGCAAATACTCCAGGAGGATCACCATTTCAACCACTCCACCACCCAAACCCAGACCCATACCCATTCCCACTCCCAGCTCTGAATCCATCCCAATAACGCAACCCATCTCACCCCTCCCTACCATTGAGATACCCATCCCCACACCACCTTCCCCTGCCCCTATCCCTGACATTGAACCTTTCCAACCCATAAATTCCTCAACACATGATCAAGATCCTTTCATCACAGAGGGGTACTCTGCTATGATGGAATCCATCATGGGTGACATTAGGTATGAGTACACCCCCTCCCTTATTCTCCATAGCCCACCCAGTTCCAGCATGCTCCCACTTCCCCATTCCAACCTATCCCCACCTCCCAACCATCAACCTCGGCCACATTTGATCCCTTACCGCCATATCCTTACCCTCCTTACCTCCCTTCAAACCCAAGTATTAGCCAACACCCAAAGCAAAGCCACCATCCAAACTAGCCTTCAATCTATTCACCCAACCTACTAATCTTTACCCCCACAACCCAACCACCTTTATCCCCACCCTTACCTGAGCCTACCCCTCCAATATCCCCAAAGCTTCCACCTATAGTTGTCATAGTAGATGTGGCCACTGAAACTGAACCTAAGCTTGAGCCTGAACCTATTGAACTTCCCCTCATACAACCCTCCTAGGCCTCTACCTCCCAACAACCCCAACTTGAGGTAGAGGAACTACCCATCCTTCTTCCTACCTTCACCTCTACCTCTGCACAAATTGAGGAAGAGGAGCCCACACTAATATCCACCTCTACTCAGACAGAGCCTGAAGCCGCAGAGATAGTCCCCATCCCACCTACCTACTGTTTGGGATATTTCATGTGTTGATTTATTGTAAAGGAAAATAAAATCAAAGTAAAAAGAGGATGGATTCATCACATTAAAATTATCCTAGACTTACAGGATATAGGGTCCATTTGTAGCAAGTTTTAAGAAGTAACAGTTTGTCCCACAGGGAGTAGTGATCTAAACCTAGAAGGTGTATAGTAGACCTCCAAATCTGGCTACAAATCTGGTAATTCTAAGAAGAAAGAGAGCTTTTCGGGTGTCACTAGATCTAATCAACAAAATAGAATTATAAAACTAAATTTACTGAGATCAAGGAAGATGGATGGTGAAATAAAATAGAAAATGATGGGAAATAGACAACTAGGGCCTGGATTTCTTTTGCAAAATAGATCAAGGTATGTGAATCTACAACTTCCTCCACTTGGCTACAAGCTCAAGTGTAAGGTATAAGAATTCACTCCTAACCAGAGAATTGAAGCAATCCTAAGGCTATGATCTGTCCACTCGAATGATCATAGATCATCCCAGAGATTATCCCAATTCAATGGTCTTGATTGAAACAGTAAAATAACTACAAATGCTGTGGATGCTAGGCCACAGGCACAAGCAGCCACAGGTCTATCAGATCTAGGAAGATCAAATAGTATTGAAGAGATCTACCAGTTAAGTGGGTGGGTTGGTTCCATTTACACAAATCTGATCGAGAACCAAGTGAAACTAGATGATCTATAGATCTAATTAAGTAATAGAATCAACAATTCATTGAATTAAACACAATGTACAGTGAAGTGCTCTCAGATTTGTACTCTGTGCATCAATCCACAAGACCTTCATGCTAAATTACAATTGAAAATCAGATCTGAACTCCTACCTAGATCTAATCCAACATGTTAGATTAGGGCGAGAAGGGAGAAGAGAAAAAAGGAAAAATAAAACCTAAAACTAAACCTAAATGGGCTAAGAAGAACCAAAGCTATTCTATGGATTCCTTGCTGAGAAATTATAGCAGCAAGGAGTTCTATTTATACAAATGCAGTGATCTGTGTGCTTGAGATTGCAGCCAATCAGTGGAAAGGATATGATGCTAATCCATGTGCTTAGCATTCTAACCAATCAGAGAGCATAGATGGATTTGGTCTTGTGCTCAGTTGAAGCTAATTTGCATTCCCACAAAAAATAAGTTCACAAACAGCTTGTCCGTGTGTCAACCTCCTTCATGCTTTTGATTTTCCAAATTACCCCCACTGCCCCTATCAAAACAGATTTTCTCTTCTTAGATTGGTGGGCCCGAGCTGGATTAATTGCAGAGATGTGGGCTGATGAGCTCTGGAGAAGATGAAGTGCAACACCTTTAGGTAAGGTGTCATGAGGATGGCAAATGGGGGTTGCAATTCGTGAGGATATAGGCTGCAGGGAAGAAGATCTTGACAGGTTTGGTGAAGGCGTTGGGGTACTTCTCGATAGGATGTGGGAGAAGATGGCTTGTTCGTTTTGAGGATAGATGAGAATGGGGGCTGCTTCTGTAAGATGTCGAGATGTTGGCTGAGGAGCTCGAGAGGTTGGCTGTAGGGTGCTGCGAAGGAGGTAAAGCTGAAGATTGCAACATCATTTTGAGAGGTTTGGAGTTGCAGGTGTTGATGATTGGCTGAGTGCAAGCAACAAGCTGTCGATAGGTTGATGGTGCAAGTGCTCGATTGGATTGGGACATCAACTGGATGACAGGTTTGCAAGGAGTTCTGGTCAATAGGTTGTAGGGTAAAGCTTTAAAACAAGTGGTCGTGAGGATGCATGGGAGGATGGAGGGTGCAAGGCCTTGACAGTTTTACATGGAAAGGAAGCTTAATGATCGAGAGGTTCAGTGGGAGGATAGTTTTGAAGCTCAAGAGGTTTGAGGTGCTTTGTTGAAGTAGATGCCAAGAGGTTCAAAGGGGTTGTAGTGCATTTATTCGTGAGGATTGAGGGGTGCAACTCGAGAGGATGCATGGGAGGATTGAGTTGTTGCTATTGCTGTCGTGAGGATGCATGGGAGGATGGACTAGCTACAGCCTCAAGCTATCGACAGGTAGGTTGTACTGCATCTAAAGTGATGTTCGACAGGATGAGTATGCAGCCATCTCTTCAGCTCGATAGGTTCTGAGGTAAGGGTGAAAGTTGCTGCAATCTCCTTGACAAGTTTGCATTCAGCTGAAGCATCTTCTCAAGAGGATTTGCTAGTGCATGATAGGTTGAAGATGGGGTTGCTGCTTCAGATCGACAGGATGCTGGTGCATTAAGTAAACAAGATGGCTGAAAGGTGCACTCATCCACTTGATAGATTTACATGCTGCTGAAGCTACTGCTTTTGGAGGGTTGCAAGGCTTGGACTGCAGCTCGGAAGGTTTGTATGTGGGGCTACTGAAAGTTTGTAGATTACATGGTTTGGAGGCTTAGCTTGCTGCAGTCACCATGTTGGTTACCAGATGATTTCGAGAGAATGCAGTTGAAGTTTTATCATGGGAGTTGCACTTGCTTCAGCTGCTCCACAAGTTAGCATGTTGGAGCTTGGAGTTTTACTCTTGGACAGGTGCTGCTCCATGAAGATGCTGTAGTGTAAGGCTGAGGGAATGAGCTTGCGGCTGCTGAGTGCAAAGTGGATTCAGCAATCCACTAAAGAGGTGTTGTTGAAGTTGTAGCCAAGTGCACTTCCTTTTAACTGGTGTTGATCCCAGCTTCTAAACAAATCAACTGTGCTTCTATTTCAGCACCAATCCGTAAGGTGCAGCTACTGTATATGACCCTCAAAACACCTCCAATGTTCCTAGAAGTCATTCCATTCATCTCTCACTCTCAGCTGTGGATTGATTTAAAAACTCTCCTTATTGGGACTTTTTACTGGAAAACTGCACTAAGGATGCAATTACCTGCTTACTGTAAAACAACATCAAAAGTAAGTATTAAATACTCTAAGTCCTATCAAAAGCCAAGTTTAAAGGGGTATAAAATGGTATAAAATAGTGCTCAACACCTACACATCCACCAATGCCGCCCAAATAGACTTTCCTCCTGACGTACTTCCTTTACCACCAGTACCCTTAACCTCCACCCATACCCAAACTAACCCCACAGAGGAATAGCTACTACCCACCCTTCCCCAACCAACGGCTAGCCCATCATCCTCAGCCATAGTCCTAGCTTCTTCAAACCCTGTACCCCCATTTTCCACTCTGAGGAGGGTTGTAGCTGCTAACCCCTTACATAAGGAGAGATTCCATCAAAGGGATGGCTGAGATCAAACACATGATCTAATAGCCTCTACTTGCTGAGATTGCATAGCTACAGCTGGACCATAGAGTAGAAAAGAAAGGATTGGAGGAGGTGGTAATGAAAGCTCTGCAACTATAGGAAGTGGTGAAGCAGAAAGCAAAGAGTTTGGCAAAACTTTCCAACACCCTCCAAAGAACTATCTTTGTCATGCACTCCCCTTCATCAGTTGGTGTGACCATCAGGGAGCCATCTCAACAGCAGGGCAGCGCCAAGGCCAAGAAGCCAGCTGTAAAAAGATCAAAGTCTAGTGCTGAAAAAAAACTGAAAAGTTGAAATAGGACTATAAAGAAATGGCAGAGAAATTTGGATGGGACCCAAATTTTGTTCTAAGTTCAGATTCTAATTCACATTAGGTTGTTGGGTTGCCAGTGGTACTTAGAGTCTATAGTCTTTTATGTTCTAGGTAGACTGTTATAGTTCAGTCCTATGTATTTGTAGCTATTTTATGTTTTCTTTCCTGTTATGTTTTGTACTGTTGTATTAATTTTTGTTTAATGCAATTTTCCTTTTTGTACCACTTTGCCTTTTTTGTCATTACTTGCATTTGTTTTATTTTGTTTATTTGTCATATCTTATTCCCTACTGCCCCTTTCAATTTGTCTTTTAAACAGTGAGGATACTATTTCCTCCTAGGTTGGGGGGTATGGCAGGGTATACCAATGGAATAGTTAACCTAAGTGCAGCAGTATTAAGTGAGAAGTAATAAATAGAGTGAAGTTCACCTAAGAAATTTTTAAAATGAGGAAATTTAAAAATTAATGCAAACTTTTAACATGAAAATCATTTAAAATTTAGCACATCCATAAGGTGAACATTAGAAAATTTTATTTTTATCAGCACTTAGTGAACCATTAGAGAGAGAAAGAGTGAGGACATGCCTATGAGTTCAATTGAGGACAACACCAAGTGAGCTTTGAGCCTAAAATTATTTTTAGAGTGTCTATGGCAAGTTTTTCGGCTCTAAGGACTGACAGATTCAACATTTTTGCACTAGAAGTTAGGCACCCCAATTTGAAACTGCTAATAACATTCATAACACTAAGGAGATGATCAAGGACTTCATTTGGACAGTTAGAGCCTAAAGTACCAACCCATTGAAACTGCCCTTTTACATACATTTTTTGAGCCTTCAAATCAATTTTTCTTCAAGATACACCAGAGTACCTGCAACTCAACCTGTAGACTTGATTCAACCCTACCCTCACTCTAAGATTTCAGAAGGTAAAGGAGAAGAAGTTGAAGAAAAACAAGCTAGGTGCAACAATTGGTGAATGGAGAAGAGAAGTAAATTATAAACAAAAGTGTGACAGTGGTATGCGAGTGGTATCCCATAAAAATAAAAATAAAAATAAAAAAATAAAAGAAAAGAGAAGTCAAGAGGATATTTTCATCTGAAACTTGAAATGAAGAAAAGAAGCTGGCCACTTTGAATCTAAAAAATTTCTAGGAAGATGAAGTATGCTGAATTCTAGAAGGTGAAGTCATGAATCACCTCCTACACCTGCTGATTTCGCAATTTTGAATCCTTTTTATCCCTTCCATTCTTTGCACACTTCACCCATACGCCACATTACAGGACCTTGTGATCCAAAATCAAATGAACTGTCATGTGGAGATAAGGGAATGTCTGACCTATAGTGAGGAGTGCTTGATGATGTATGGTGAGGAGTGCTTGATGATGTCAGAAACTAGAGCACTACCTATGCTCATGCTTGCAGACCCATTTGGGGTTGGTCACTATTCTTGAGCTTGAGTGAAATGGAACACCCTTTAAATCATTTGTGAAAGACAGCCCTGGTGAGCATTGGGTTTGAGATTGAATGTATTAGGCATTGTTTAAACCTCTATTTTGAATCAATGGTAAGTCAAGTACTGGTTTGCTTACATTGTTTTTCCTTGTTTTAACTTATTGGAAGTGATGTGCATACATGCAGGATTTATGAGTTAATTGTTTGCATTCAATGTCCTGATATTCCTCAAATTTAAAAGATCAAGGGTGGATTGATGATCTATATGTTGAAAACTTACTGGATAACATTTGCACTTGTGTTAACTATTTTATTATGAAGTTTGTGGGTATCTTCACTGAAAACCCTCAGGAGACTTCACTCCTCCACTAGGGATCACCTAGGGGTTTAAAAGGCTTGATCATCCTTTCTTCCTATAAAAGTGACATTTAAATTCCTAGAGTAATTGTTTAAATTTTGCTTTGCTCGAGGACTAGCAAAGATTACGTTCGAGGGTGTGTTATTCATTGAAAAGTATCACTTTTCACCTCCTAACCTAGCCTTTACTACACCTTGGAGCCATTTATTAATCTCCTTTTTAGTTTATTTTGTAGTTAAGAATAAAAGTTATAGCTTTGCATAACAGTCATGCTTTTGAGGCCAAAGAAGAGAGTTTTGAAGCCAAGGATTGCAGCTAGGTAGAGAACAGAGAGTACACCATGGTAGTACATACCATGGTAATCATTTTGGTTGTCCAAGTGTGCCCTAGCAGTCTGACAGATGAGAGAAAAATGGACCTGAGTAGAGAAGGCAGTAGCAACAGCATGTGCAGTACAACAGAGGAGCAGAGAGCAAGCCTCACGCAACTCAAAGGGTGTCTCTCACGAAGTTACACTCAATTGTGAGGGTCTCGCGAGGTCCAAGAGATAGAAGGCTAAAGAGCTAGCGAAGATGTTGCGTAGCTCACATGAGAGAAGAGCTCAAAAGAATACCTCATGAAGTCCTCGTGAGGATCAAAGCTTTAGAAATCCCCCTTGCGAGGATCTCACAAGGTTTAGATAATGTAGAATGCTAAAAGTTCATCCTACTCTCACGTGGACAAGCTCCTGAAAATATCCTCGTGAAGATCTCGTGAGGATCAAATATAGTTCATGCTTCAACTACTCGCGTAACTCTCATGAGTATAATAGCTTCAACAAGTCACTCCCGTTGCTCTCGCGAGCTCTGGTGCACTTTAGGGCCAAAGCCAGCCATGCAAAAAGAGTAAATCCATCCTAACAAGCAACCCCACGAAGCTCAAGGTTTATGCATATGAGCTGTAGAGTTTAGCACTTCACCCACGTGACACCCTCGCGACCAGAGCACCTGAAGGCCTAATTACACGAGAAGCACCATTCACTGCAAAGCAGAGCCTCGCGAGGCCTCTCCAACAACCAATCTAGCCTCATGAGCACCTCTTAACTACCATTCCTTCCACACAAAAAGCCATGCAAGGAGAAAAACCAGCAAATCTAGCCTCACGAAGCTCGGGCTCCTCCTTTCATAGTCCATACACAGGGATACTTTGGGCATTTCCCCATGTCTAGGGAAAGCATCTTGAGGCCTTGATCTATTTCCACACATCTCAAGGCATCCAAGGGTTGTAAAGGAGCCACGACAGCAACATCAACTAGGGTTTTCACTCCTGTTTTCATATTGGCCAAGGAGTAACGACTAACTATATAAGCTGTGATATTTTAGAAATAACTATCTCTTCCGGAACCTAAATTGGATGAGTGCTTCGATCTGATTAGTGTTAGGATTAGGTCATTCTCCAATTTTCTTTTCTTCTTCCTTAGCTCAGCACTTGCTGGCTAAGTTCATTTGTAAGTAGGTAGGTTATTTTAGTTGTATAATGCGTATTGTATGAGCTGAATTGGATTCTGCAATGGCTGTGGCAGGGCAAAACATTGTAAGTTTTATTTCAATCAATGCAATGTCATCATTATAGCTTATTTGAAACTATGTTTGTCTATACTTTGCACATGGGTTTCTATGGATTTGATACACCCATGGTTGCTTGAGCTTGTAGCCCTGCAACTATGGTGGTTGCAGCAGTTATCTTGTTTTATCTCAGTCTTCTGTGAGGAAGACAACCTCTGTGGATAGCCTGTGACAATTTAAGTTGACAGACTATAGCCCTAGGGTTGATCTAAATCACAGACCTGAGAGGGATTCTTCTTCTCTGCACTTGAGCCTATAGCCTTGTGAGAGATAGTTGCAGATCCAAACTTTCATTTGTATTGCAATGCCAAATTAGAATTTAGATCTGATTTGCTTTAGTGATTGCAGACTTGTGAGCTAAGTCATTGCAGGCCTTTTGTAGCAATGACCAGCTGAGTTTAGAGCCCCATTCAGCCTTTGATTTGAGGTGGTTTCCACCTAATTTGAAGGATTTTTTGCTCCTATGGATGCATGAGCTTGTTGCCTTGTAAACATAGTGTCTGCAATGGTATTCCTGTTCTGATTTAATCCATTGATTAGAGGAAATCTCTAGGATAGTCTGTGGCCATTTATGTGGACAGATTATAGCCTTAGGATCAATCCATTTAAGTGATTGAGGCTCCTCCCTTAGATAATCTGTGACCATTTAAGTGGACAGGTTATAGCCTTAAGAGTAGTCTAAGTCACAAGGGTTGATTTGGATTTTTCTACCTTGCTAATGAGCTTGTAGCCATTAGAGGGGCTACTGCAGAGTCTAGTCTATATCTTAGTTACATCACTGATTTACTTTTAGCTACATACTTCTCACCATTTTTTCTCTATTTCGCCACACACACCATCATAACCTCCTTTTACAAACCTTTCTCATAAGCATAGGACTGCATTTTATTTCTTAGTTTTAGTTAATTTTAGTTGTGACGCCAAAACTCCCTTTCTTTAGGTTTGCCAGATCTGGAGGCCTACTAAATAAACCTTTTGGATTCTAGATCAATCATCCCTATGGGACAAAATCTTACTTTTAAACTTGCTACAGCAGCCCTGGATCTTGCAGGACTGTGATTTGCTTTTGCGCTTGTGTTGTGTATTCATTCCACATTTTGTTTTGCATTCTCTCATTCTCTTTCTCACATTATTTCTTCATCATTGTTTTATAATAACAATAGCACACACACAGATTGAATTTATCAACAAAAGGGAGAAGCCCAAGATTCTTGCACTTTTGGCCAAGATAGAGGAGCTGAGGCGCCAAGGAACCATCCCAGATACTGATTCTTCTACCACAATCCCCCTTCGCTATACGCCCCCTTCTAACTCTCCATCCTCATCCCCATCTTCACTTACCCCAACTCTCCTGTTTTTGAGTTCCTCTACGAAGAAGGCGGGTTGAGACCTTCATAGCCTCCCTCCTAACTTAGAGTTTTAAAGGTGGAAAGTGGAGGATATCCAGAAGCCAGGAGAGAGAGGGCTCTGCTTGATGGAACAGATTTTGAAAACCCTGAGACGACATAACTGTGCAAATAGTCAAGTCTCAGGGAGGATGTGTTTCTAAATTTTTCCTAGGTTTTTCTTTTCTATAATTAGTTTTTTTTTTCTTTTCTTGCATACCATCCTTGTAAATATTTTCTTTGAATATTAATAGAAATTTTCTTTCTTTATTTTTAATTTTATATTTTCTTGCTTGGTGTTGTTTCTCTTTAGATACTATCGGATATTGTCTCACTCCAAGTTTGGGGGAGGGATTTGATTTTATTTGCGCCTATCTTATGCCCGGAGTACTCAACACCATGATCTTTTTGGCATCCCCTACTTTTCTTAACAGTGAGGACATTGTCCGATTTAAGTTTGGGGGGGATACACACTGCTGTGTATATTATTGAATTAAAAAAAATAAAAATTCTTGTTACTTTCTTTTAACTAGTTTAGTTTAGTTTAGACTAATTCTATATTTTTGGTTTGTTTTCAAAATTTTAATTTTAGTTAACCATCACATGCGAGTAATGATTAGATAATATTTGATTCCAAACACATTACCATCATCTTAAAAGATGTTCAAAAATCTATAATAGGAAGCAGTTAATATTCATGTTTAGTCCATTTGGACACTTGTATCATAACTGAATTTGTGAAACTATGTATTGCATTGAATTAAAGAATTTAGATCATAGTTTCTGAAATATTTTACCCAGTGAGCTTTAGGAATCTTATCCTTTTTTTGAGAGAGACTGCTATGCCTATATGATCAAAATTTTCCTTGAACTTCTTGCCTGTTTTAATTGAAATATCATTGTTGCTATTTGAATCAAACTCTACGACTATGTTGTATGTTTTTCTAGAACTGTTTATTATGAATATTGACATAATATGACATCACTACCAGTACGTTTGAAAATGAAATGAGGGTATATGTTGACAAGTTTGAGCCAAAAATCCAAAATCCCTAATAATTTACGTCTTGAACCTATGTTAGAAGCCTGAAACAAAATTTCTTCGTATCAAAATTTTATAAACCCTAACCATATATTTGTTCTAAAAAATTTAGTCATTTACTATTGTACTTTTGAGAATTTAGAAAAAAGGAAAAAATAGGAGTGTGGAAGGAGTAGGCAAAAATAGAAAAAAGGAAAACACTGAAAAGTGTACATCTGATAAAGAAATAAAATTTAATTGTAGAAGATATGGGAGAACAAATAATAATAAGATAAGCAAAGAAGCTTTCAAACTGAGAAAATGAGAAAAATCAAGAGAGTGATTGAAAAAGAGAAAAAGGGATTTACTCAAAAAGAAGAAAGAAAATAATATATGGGAAGAAGTGACCCAACTTTTTGGATCCTTACTGAAGATGAAAAACAAAAAGATGAAGACAAATAGGTGAGAGATGAACTGAATTCTCAGAACTTTGAATCCTTTTACCTCTCTTTGAAACCTTTTAACCCAAAGCCCCATTACAAGCCAAACAAAGACCTCTTCGATCTGAGATTTACAAGGTAAGAGGTTAGTCGAGATATCTCTGGTAAGCACTATAGAAATTTGAGAACATAAAAGTAGAATAGATTATCTTTTCCATGAGATTTATCTTTTTAAATGTCCTTGAATTATTCATAATACATATCATTTTGAGAGACTCAACAATTTCGATATTCTTTTTGAGTGTATGCCATAGTGAGAGTTTGGATGAAAATGTTTTCTAAATCTGCAGTTTAGAAAGTCTATAGTGAATGAATTCTATCATTGGTATTGATCGTTTTAATTTCAAACCTTGCAAGTGCACAAGTTCTATGCAATTGGGCGAGTATAAGGGTATCGAACCGCAGGGACTTGTCGCCAATTTACTTCAAGTTCTATCTTATTAATATAAAAAGTATGCACAATTTTTAAGTTTCTAAAGATTGTTAAGTAAATCGGACTGATTCAAAATAACAATGTGAAGATGCAGACTAGAGTCTCTCTTTACATCCTGGACTTGCACAAAATAAAATTCAACTTCCCTTTTATTAAGAATTCCCAGTACTCTCGCTCCTGCCTACAAGCTCAATCGCTTCGTAAATGAATTAGGAAATCCTAATCGTCAAAGTACCATTGCCTGAACCGACATAACTATCCTAAAAGGCCTAGCTTGTTAGTGAATACCCTATCTAGGATAACCTAATCCCTACAAGGCCACTAAATTAACCTAAATAAGATTGGAGTGTCATTATCGCGTTCTCGATCTAATCAGAAGCTCGAACATGCAATCGTACTAAAAATGGAACTCAAAATAAAGGAGGAAATATATATTTATTAAGCACTCATCTGTGATTTTACAAGAGACTCCTGCTTGAGAGTGTTTAGACGTGCATTGGGCCAGACATCTTCCCTATCACTAAATCCATTTGCCCTTTACACTTCCACAACTTCTTATTCTTCTCTTCTCACAAAAATTGATCCCCCCCTTTTCTCTAACCCTAAGGTCCCTATATATAGAACATTAGGTCCCCCTTGTTCTTTACATTCGTGTATGGCGGGAGATATCTATAGTTCCTAAAAATCCTCCAAGGAGACAAATTTGGAAAGGAAACCCACATTGATTGAGAGTGATCCAGCTTGTTGAAGATATTTTTAGAGAAGATCTTGAAGTTTAGAAGATATCCACAGCTGTGCGCGCCTGGTATTTCGCACAGAAACTCTGTATGGACCGTTCGAGTTTGGAGAATTGACCTGTCGACTTTAGTTTCCTTCTCTAGGTAGGAGACGATCCGCGAAGGCTTCAACTACACTTATTTTCCAAACCGATTGAATTACGCTGGACCGGTCCAGTAATTCCTCTGTGGATGTTAGCATTCTTCTCTTCCAGTTTTGACCGGTCAACTGAGTCTTGACCGGTCTCTCTTTACACTTCAGAAACCTTTTGAAGTTCTGACCTGTCGAAAGTGATGCTTCGATCGGTCCAAATAAGCTTGATTCTCTTCAGCTGGGGGACCTTCTCCACTGCGTTGTTTCGATCAATTGAATTTGCAATTTCAACCAGTCCATTTGACTTTTGGACATATTCCTCCATCAAGTCCTCCTTGGATCCTTGCCGCTTGCATGGGTTTCTTCATAACTTTGCTCTTTTAACCTTTTTATGATCTAACCCACTCCTGCACCTGTTGCAATACAACATGAACTAAAAGCATCTATTACAAATTAATTAAGGTCTAACAAAGTAAGAATTTGGGGATAATTTATACAACTTTTGGGTCTGATCACACCCCCAAACCTCAACTTTGCTAGTCCTTGAGCAAAGGCAACATTAAACCATAACCCAAAAGAGAATTATTCTAATATTGTACAGACTACTCTAAGAATTAAAGAGCCACTTTCATAGGGAGCACGATTGCATTTAGCATACGCATCAAGCCGTTAAACCCCTAGGTGATCCCTAGTGGAGGAGTTATGTCTCTTGAGGGTTTTCAGTGAAGACACCCACAAACTTTCAAAATAGTTTTTGAAACCATTGGTAAAAGAGTTTTCAAAATTGATTTTCATATGATATATTCTTTTGAAAACAAAATTAGTAATTGCTTTAAGATGTGACCTTTCATTCTTAAATATTGATGCTATATTAAGCCTACTGTTGCCTATTCAAATTAAACCAATGCTCCAATCCTTCGATAAATCATTCATTCATGCCTAGAGTGTCATGTGTGTGCTAACCAATGCTCAAGTCTTCCTATGTCGGGATTAATCCAAAAAAAGAATTATTGGATCCCAAGTCTATCTCAATCCTCACCTTAGGTATACACTCCAAAAAAATTCGCTCCAATGAATGGATTACTTTTTCGCACAAATGTGAGCTGGAATTACAATGCAAATAAAAAAAACATCTCACCTAATATATTTTATACGATGCATCACATAATTTTAAGAGAAATCTCATAAAGAATGATATTTATCACTTAAGCATGTTATACCAAGACACTATAATCATTGCATGATCACTCTCCACAGGGCATTTACCATCCGAGATCATATCCCAAAGGTCTTTCTCAAGGTTGTAATGGGGCTCGCGTGAAGGTTATGGAAGAAAGAGAAATTGGATTCAAAAGTCTCTGAGAAACCGGAAAAAGATGACATTTGATTTTCTCATTTTCACTCTCTTTTTCTCATTTTTCAAAATTTTTTCTTCTCTTTTTTTTTTTCTTTTTTTTATTTTCATTCCTTCTTTTTCTTTTCTTTTTGAAATCACCTCATATTTTTCAGTTATTTCTCATAATTTATTTTTTTTACCTTTTTCACATGCATGCATTTTTCTCTTCTTTTCACTCTCTCCCCTTTTTCGACTACCTTTCTGCCATATGCTCCTTGCAAGCATCGCCACCATGCCTCTCTCTCTTACTCTCTTTTTCTCATCCCTCTTCCCCAATTTCTCAGAGATTTAAGGGGTAAGGTTTTACATTTGTAGCACTAGTGTGGGGTATGGTTAATAAGGCTTAACGAGAAATATTTTAAGGGTAAAATCTTTATTAAGGCTCAAAGAGGTGTTAAAAAGGTAAATAAGTTTAAGGCGAGGCATTTTGGGAACAAACGAGCCAATAGACGGTCTTTGATCATTTCCTCACAAGGTGGCAATGATGCCTATTTGTTTTAAGTTCAAACACAATGAGTTCTAGTGCAACGATATAAAACCATGCAAAATAGACAAACCGAAATGAGGCATATGAGATTTAAACAAGTAACCATTAATTCCAAATGATATTCCGAATTTATATGCATTCATCAAGAATGAGGAAATAGTTGTAATGCTCTCTGAGTTTTAGTCTTTCCGAGGATCCTATGATTCAACATTCAAATTAGTCCTTTGATTTTGGGACTTAAGCATGGTAGAAGTGCAATTTTCTTTTCTAAGCATGAAATTCAGACCAATCCTCAAATGTTTACATTGGAATTAATAATCTTAAGCAACAACAGTCCTAATATGGCATGAATATTTTCAAATTCAAATTCACATGCGTCGGCAATTACAGTTTGAAAACTATGAGAAAATAAACAATGATGGTTCAAAACTATATGCCATTATGTGGTTTGGAGGGTGTACTAGATAGTGGCCAAGTATAAGATGTAGAATGATGAAACATGAATCACACAATAACACCCCCAAATCTGAATGGTGCAATGCCCTCATTGCACAAATATCTTTACACAAAAAAATCTCCTTTTTGTTTTACCTTATTTATTTTTTTTAAAGGAGGAAATAAAGGACTTGGGTGGCCTCCCAAGAAGCGCTGCGGGTAGGTCGACAGCTCGACAATATTGAGGGTGGCATGTATAAAGGGATGGGACAGGGGCATGAACGAAGATGCGCTCAGTCCCGGATAATGCTTCTGAATCTACCACCGATTTCAGTCATTTCCCATTAACCTTTATCATTCTGTTATCCCGAGGATCTAAGATCATAATCGCACCAAAACGGGACACCTCAGTGACATTATACGGGCCATCCCATCAGGATCGAACCTAGCCAGGAAAGAGGCACAATTTAGAGTTAAACAACCATACCCATTGTCTGAGAGAGGTCTTGTGAGTGATATATCGGTCATGAAAATCTTTAGTCCGTGCCTTATAGAGCCTGACATTTTCATACGCCTCATTTCACAGTTCCTCAAGTTCGTCTAGTTGGAGACATCGATGAGAACTTGCATTTTTCATATCAAAATTGAATTGTTTAATCGCCCAATAGGCCTGATGTTCTAGTTCGATAGGCAAATGACACGCTTTATCGAAAACCAACCGGTAAGGGGGCATTCCAATGGGGTTTTATATGTAGTCCGATAAGCCCAAAGAGCGTCGTTGAGGTGTAGGGACCAATATTTATGGTCAGGTCGGACTGTCTTTTCGAGAATATGTTTGATTTTGCGGTTGGAGACCTCAACCTGTCCGCTAGTCTGAGGACGGTAAGTTGTAGCAACGCGATGTGTAACCAAATACCTCTTAAGCAAGTTTTCAGAGGGGCGATTGCGAAAATGATACCGCCATCAGTAATAATAGTCTGTGGAGTTCAAAAATGGGAGAAAATGTGGTCCTTAATGAAGTGTACAATGGCCTTGTGGTCATTTGTCTTAGTAGGAACAACTTCTACCCATTTAGAGACATAATCTGAGAATGTGGGAATGGCCCCATAAAGTCGAGGCCCCAGACATTGTATAGTTCCATTACTAAAATTAGATTCAAGGCATCATATCACGTTGTGATAGGGCTGATCAGTCACATAATATATCAATATATCACCCTTAACTTAGTGATGTTCGACCTTTGTTTGTTACTAATAAGTTACTGATGTACAAATATTAAGGAAAAACAATATAAGAGAGCCAACGTGTTAATATTCCTCAAAATGAACTCATAAAGCAATAAGAAAGATGATTGAACAAAAAAGATGAATCATCGCCTACTGAAAGATGAAAAATTATGATTTACGATTTTGAGGAAAGATGCAAAGGAAAGAAGTGAGAAATCATAATTTTCGATTCTTCAGTAAAAGTCGTTCAAGAGTGAAGTACGATACAACAGAAAGCGATGAATCGTAAAAAAGAATCATTCTATTAGAAGCTGTGTTGAGAATAGAAGATGACCGATCGTGAAATAAAGAATCGTCCTGAGAGTAAATGCTAGAAAATAGTGATTTATGATTTTATAAAAGGAAGCTTTCTAAAGCTGCTGATCACGTGAAGATTTACACTGCCATATATATAATTAGAAGAATTCCTTACTTAGAAGTCTAGCCAATCATAGATCTGAGAAGATTGATGAAGGAAGACTGTTAAAAGACTATATTGCTGAATTAAAGGAGAAAATTTAGAAGTACATTGATTGTTGAAAGCAAGGAAAAATAGGATTAGAAGTAGAGTTATATTACGACAATTTTGTTTTAGTAGTTTCGTTTATTCGAATTAGGAGTTTTATAAACTGACCCCTTCTCGTCTATAAATAAGAGGGTTTGGTATAGGAATTAATCATTGAAGAAATTCTTAGCATCAATTGATGCCTGAGATTTGGTTTTCTTTCGATCATTAGGGTCGTTTAGCTTAGATATCCAAGGTTCCTCGATCACAATTGACGACTGGGATTGAGAGCTGGAAGATTAGAGTAGATATATGTAGTTTCTCAGAAGCAATTGATGACTGTGGATGAGGGGTGAAAGATATAAATTTTATTGCTTTCTAGTTTAGAATGATTTTATTATAATTTCCTGCTTTGTAAACATCTTCAAATTTTAATTTTAATTGACGACTCAGGTTGAGATTTGCAGATTAGTGAAATAATTTTTATTTTCCATCATTGATTTTTTGGAGTTTGATTGACACCCAAATTTCTGGTAGATTAAAGATTGGTATAAATCTATATTGAAGGATGCTAGATTTTTATTGACACCAAAATTCTAGAAGACTGAGATATAGTGTAACGATATTTTAAATTTGTAAACATCTGATAGCTAAAGATTGTGATTGACGTACACAATCTGAAGAAGGAGGATTTAGGATTTTATTTTTTTTAATTTAGTTTAAGAAACCATTCTTTATTCATATTTCACAAGTAGTTTAGGATCTTAAAAGATAAATATAATTTTTCAAAAAATTAATATATACAATATAAAGCATATCCTTGTGGGAATGATCCTATGCTAGTATTACAATTTTCATTGTGCGCTTGCAGTAATTTAAGACTTAATTAATTACATACATAAGTAATCAGCGATCAACTTTTTAGCGCCGTTGTCGGGGATAGCGGATTTTATATTTATATTAGTTTAAGAAACAAGTATTTATCTTTCTCTTTTTCTATTTCTTCATATTTTTAATTTTCTTTGATCACTTCTTAAGCTTTTACAGGTTTGCTCAAAGCAGCGAATCAAAGGTTTCAACACTTCTGCTGGCCACAGAAACTAGAGACTCAGATTTGTCTCTCCCTGCTTTCTAATTTGAAATATATATATATATATATATATATATATATAGATATAGATATATATATATATATATATATATATATATATATTTAGAAACGCAAGGCCATAAAGAAATATCATGGCCGAATCTCAGACTTATCCCCCAATGGAATTCCTAACTACTCCCTGGTATCTAGCCATGTTGAAGACAGAGTAGACCTTTGCCTCTCAATGGGGTAGTGCTGAGAATTCTTATAATTTTTAGTGGGACAATCCTTATGGCTTTCCAAGGGTAACTCAACAAGAATTATCTTATACATACCCACAATATTCTCTGAATTCCCGACAGTCTTATAGCCCATACAAATCATTTGTGCAACAGCCATATCCTTAGAATGGGAACGATGGTTCTACTATACTCCAAATCTTCCAGGATTTACAACAGCATGCGCACCATCACTCTAGAGAATTACCCTAGTTGTCTCAGATCTCCCAAAACTTACACTCTTGTACTTAGTCCATTACAAATCTAAAAACCCAAATTGGGCAATTAGCCTCGCAATGTGAGGGAGAGAGTGTAACCAAGCAAGCTCGTAGACACTAACTACCACAGTTCAAGCAGTTCAGACCTTAAGGACTGGTCAGACTATTAACAATAGATTAGAGATGCCTACCCCAGTAGTTGCCCCTATGACTAGAGAAAAAGAGAATGAAGCTAAAGAAGAGACTCTCCCACAAGAAAAACCCAAAAAAATTAGAAAATGAAAAATAAAAAGAAAGTATAAAATAAAGAGGATGACACTCCTAAATCTGTGACTGAGGTACCCTATGTACCATAGGTACCATTTCCAATTGCTTTTGGTGCACCATCCCCTTTTGATAAAAATCTAAAAAAATTAGAAGAAATAACTGAGATCTTCAAAGAGGTGAAGATCAATTTGGCGCCCTTAGAGGCAATTAAACAAGTCCCAGCCTATGGAAGATTCCTAAAGGAGATGTGCACGCAGAAACAGAAATGGCGAAACAATATCTCGCAAAAAGTTTTCTTAACGGAGAAAGTAAGCTCAGTTTTGCAAGCTAGAACTCCGCCAAAGCTTAAGGATCCTAAGGTACCTACAATTCCATATATCATAGGTAATCATGCAATAAATAAAGCACTTCTAGTTATGGGAGCTACGTAAATCTGCTGCCATACTCTGCTCACGAAAAATTGGGACTAGGAGATATGAGGCCTACTTCGGTAACTCTTAAGTTAGCCGATAGATCAGAAAGAAGGCCTATAAGAATTATTAAAGATATAATGGTTGGAGTCGACAAATTTATTTTTCCGATCGATTTCCTGATGTTAGATATTAAATCAAGTGTGAAATCTCCAATGCAATTCCTATTATACTCGGTAGACCATTCTTGACTACGGCCAATGCTTGTATAAATTGTAAAATCGGGGTAATGGAAGTCTTTTGGAGATATGTGAATCCAATTAAATGTCTTTACCGCAACTAACCAAATGGCTTTAATAAACGCCGAGGAATGCATCAACATAGATGAAATAGAAGAATTAGTAGTGGAAGCATTACCTCTAGTCTTATCGAAGGATGCACTTCAAACTGTATTATGGTATACAAACTTGGAAGAACCACACCACCAATTGAAAGAGGCAATTTATCTAATGGACACTTCTATCTGTGAACTCCAATCCAAAACTTGAAAGCCATGGATAGAACCTCTGCGCGTTATTTCCAATGAACCGTTATAATCATCTATCCAAAAGGCACCATCCTAGGATTTGAAACTACTTCCTGATACCCTTAAAATATACTTTTCTTAGGCCAGACGAAACTCTCCCAGTAATTATTTCATCTGCTCTTATCAAGGAATAAGAGACTAGGTTATTGGCCACAGTTGTAAAGTATAAGCAGGCAATAGGATGGACTGCCGCTGACCTTAAAGGGCTTGACCCCTCAACATGTATGCATCATATTTATTTGGAGGACAATGCCAAAACTTCACGAAAAAGCCAGTGACGGTTAAATTCATATATGAGGGAAGTTGTTCAAAAGGAAATCGTGAAACTACTAGACGCAGGTATTATTTACTCAATTTTCAACAGTGAGTGTGTGAGTCTCATCCAAGTAGTGCTAAAAAAATTTGGGATTAATGTGAAAGAAAGTGTAGCCGGTGAGTTGGTACCACTACGCAAAACCATGAGATGGCATGTATGCATTGATTATTGGAAGCTCAACTCAATGACTCGCAAAGATCATTTTTCATTACCCTTCATCGACCAAATTTAGGAAAAACTTCTGGGGCAGGAGTATTTTTACTTTCTAGATGAATATTCAAGGTATGACCAAATTTCGGACTACCTGAAGATCAAGAGAAGACTACCTTCATGTGTCCTTTTAGAATGTTTTCTTATCGCCGCATGCCCTTTGGGTTGTGCAATGCTCCTGCAACATTCCAAAGATGCATGATGGCAATCTTTTCCAATATGATAGACAAGTTTCTTGAAGTATTCATGGATGAGTTTTTGAGATTTGGGCAAACTTTTGATTCTTGTCTTGATTATCATGCCCTCGTCTTGGAAAGATGCGAAGAAACTAATTTAGTGCTAAGTTGGGAGAAGAGCCATTTTATTGTTCAAGAAGGCATAGTCTTAGTTCATATTATCTCTGAAAGAGGAATAGAGGTTGGCAGAGCTAAAATTGATGTAATAATAAATCTACCACCACCAATTTCCGTACGGTAGATTTGATCTTTCCTTGCCCATGCCAGCTTCTATCGCCGTTTTATCAATGTTTTTTCCAAAATCTCGAGACCACTATGCCACCTATTAGCAAATGATATACCTTTTAACTTTAACAATGCCTGTCTTGATGCATTCAACAAGCTTAAGGCACTTCTCTCATCTACACTAATCATTCAACCACCCGACTACTCCCTACCTTCTGAAAAAATGTGCAATGCTTCTGATTACGCAATAGGTGCTATCCTAGGACAACGAAGAGACAAGGTTCCTCATGTAATTTATTATGCAAGTCGAACCTTGATTGAAGCTCAGGTTAACTATACCACCATTGAGAAGGAACTTCTCACTATAGTCTTGGCATTGGATAAATTCCAGTCGTACCTATTAGGATCTAAGATCGTTATCTTCTTTGATCATTCTGCATTAAAATATCTGCTATCTAAAAAGGATGCCAAGCTAAGACTAATCAGGTGGATCCTTCTTTTGCAGGTTTTATGATTAAGGATAAGAAGAGAGTTGAAAATGTGGAGGCTAATCATATGTCCATAATAAAGCTACATGAAACAATCAGTAAAGAATCTCTGCACGATACCTTTCCGGATGAGCAACTTTTTGCCATCTAAGCAATAGTACCATGGTATGCCAATGTCATGAATTATTTGGCAATAGATAAGATTCCCCCGACTTGGTCCATTCAGGACAGATATATTTTCTTTTCTAACATGAAATACTATATTTGGAAGGACCCTGACCTATTTAAAATATGCCTAGACCAAATACTTACGAAATGTGTGCCTGATAGTGACACCCATAATATTCTACAATTCGGTCACACATATGCTTGTAGGGGCCACTTCGGTAGAAGAAAAATGGCTGCCATGGTACTGTTATCGGGATTTTATTGGTCATCGCTATTTAAGGATGCCCAAAATTTTTGTCAGACCTGCGATTGGTGTCAGAAGTCAGGAGCCTTATCTCAAAGGAACATGATGCCCCTTCAACCGATTTTGGTCGCAGAACCTTTTGATGTATGGGGCATAGATTTCATGGCCCCCTTTTCACCTTCGTTCGGATTCATATACATACTTGTAGCCATTGAGTACGTATCAAAATGGGTCTCAGCGACAGCTACCCAAAGAAATGACCATAAGGTCGTAATTTCTTTCATTAGGGAAAACATATTTACACAGTTTGAAACCCCACGGGCTATTGTAAGTGATGGAGGTAGCCATTTTTGCAACATGTATTTTGTGAGCTTGCTCAAGAAATATGGTATGACTCATAAAGATTCAAACTAGTGGGCAAGTTGAGGTTTCCAACCATAAAATAAAGAAGATATTGAAAAGAAATGTTCAGCCTAATAGAAAAGACCGGTCCCTAAGAGTGAATGATGTCTTGTGGGCATATAGGATGGCATATAAAACACCCATTGGCATGTCTCCCTATAGGTTGGTCTATAGAAGAGGCTGCCATTTACCTGTGGAATTAGTGCATAGAGCACTATGGGCCATCAAAGTATTGAATTTCGAGCTGGATACATCTGGGGAACAATGAAAACTTGAGCTCAATGAACTAGAGGAAATATCGAAGGAATCCTACCAAAATGCTCAAATTTATAAGACCAAAACCAAACCATTTCACAATAAACACATTTTGAGAAAAAGGTTTGAGCCGGGCCAACAAGTTTAGTTATATAATTCATGGTTAAAACTATTCCCAGGGAAACTACAAGGTCATTGGGACGGACCCTATTATGTTGTGGAAGCATTCTTTCATGGGGTTGTAACCATTCAAGATCCCAAAGACAATCGTATCTTTAAGGATAATAGGCAAAGACTTAAACTGATGATATCTTTAAAAGAAAAAGTGACAGTGACCACAATGTCACTAAAAGACCCGGACTATAACTGACATGCCCCTGGGCACTGTCGAACTACTGACTCATCTGTAGTAAATTTATGTATATTATTTGTACAATAGTAGGTATGTCGATGATTTTTGTGATACATCGAATCGTACTGATTACGATTCGTAGTGTCTACGATTTTGTAGACGGATTTTGTAGCTTGAGTATTCTCTCACAATTAATCGCAGTGACTACGATTGCTGAGAGAATATTTTGGTAGGCCGCACATTTTTTATCAGAAAGGTATAACATTCGATACCAAAGTCGTCGTCTCGATTTGCACTCCACAAACACGTCCCTTAGCATTTAATAGAACTACCAACCGATTTGCATGATTCAATGCCAAACCATAACGTCCATTTATAGCAACTCTTTGAATTCTTGGATCGATTATAAATAAGCAAGTTATAACTTGGTCAATTCATTCCATTCCTTTTGCCTTCTTCTACAACCAACACTCTTGCTATGGCAAAATCACCAAGTTTGTTCGAAATAAGCGAAGCATTCGAGCACCTACTCCAGTTCCATGAAGAAGAAATCAGTGCTCTTCTAGAAGAAAGGGCGCGACTAATTCAAGAGCTCCTATCTCTTCTCCCCAAACCAAGACCCATTGACGAAACACCACCCCCATCCCCCAAACGTCAGAAATTTTCCCCATCATCACCCCCTCCACCTTCATGAGTCTTTTTCCTCTTCTATTGGACACACCCATCCAAGGGAAGTCAATCATCCTTTACGGGCAGCAGAAATTTGGTTAGAAGCCGAGGATCGATCTTTATCGAAGACATCTTCTCTCGGACGTTGCTGTCAGTGTCGCAGATAATATCAAGATTTTTCCTAGGTTTATTCCTTTATGTAATTAGTTCTTACTTTGTCAGTCCTTTAGATTTCTCTTCATGATCATTGTAAATATTCATACAATATATGACATTTTCTTTTGACTAACTTAACTAATTTTTTCATTAATTTTTGTTATTGATATCTCTTAGAATAAAATGGATGTATTTTCCTCAACTTTGGGGGACATTCTTTATAGATTTTTTCCATCCAGTATACGATCGGTAATATTAGTAATTCACAGGCAACTTTTGAATCTCCCCTATTTTTTGTGCCAATGAGGGCATTGTCCAGTATAAGTTTGGGGGGGAAATATATCTAGTGTATATATTAGTTTAATTTTGTAAATAATACTTTATCTTTCTTTTAGATTTGAATTTTTGCAAAGAATTTTTTTTTTTCCTTTTGTTTCTAGTATATTTAGAAATTTTGGACATTGAATATTTAAACATCAGATATACAACAGTTATAATTCATGTTTTAGCTCTTTGAACACGATATCAGAATGAATGTTTGAAACAATAGGTTGATCTGAACTGTAATATTTAGGCTATAGTTTCAAAATTGTATAAAAAAGTGAGCATTAGAGATTAATTTTTTCTTTCTTTGAGAGAGAAACTGTTTTTATTTAAGTTGAAATTCATTTGAACTTCTTTACTGTTTTATGAAATCTCATATTGCTGAATTTAGAATCAAAATATTCTAGAACTATGATAACCTAATTTTTTTTGTTTAGAACTATCTATTAATAATATCAAAACAATAAGGTATTAGTGCTAGTAAATCATAAAGATGATTAAAGGCCATTTTTTATTTAAATTAGAATTAAAAATCTAAAATCCCATAAAATAACTTATCCTTTAAACCCATATTAGAAGCCTAAATTGAATTTCTTTGTACCAAAATCAGATAAACCCTTAACCATATGTATTGCCCAAAGGTTTTAACCTTTAACCCTTACTTTTTCTGAGAGTTTAGAATGCAAAAGAAGGAAAGAAAAGGGAGTAGAAGGAGTAAAAGTAGAAACAAATAAGGGGAATGTTAAAAAAGGGTACATCTGAAGAAATTATTCCAAAGAATAGGGAAAAAGAGATGAAAAAAAAATTCATAAAAGCTGATTCTAAATCAAAGGATGAAAGAAATAAAAGAAAAGAGAAAAATCATGAAACATGATTTTACAAATCAATTGAAGAAATGGGATTTACAAAATTGAGAAAAATAAGAATTAGTAAATGGGAAGTTCTCCAAATATTTGGATACTGAAGATGAAAAGAATAGGAGAAAAAAGAACTAAATTCTCAGAGAAAAAATTTTGAATCTTTTTTTTACCTTTCTTTGACACCTTCTGAAATCTAATGCCCCATTACAAGTCGAAGGAAAGACCTTTTCTATTTACGATTTGTAAAAGCAAAAGCCTAGTAGAGATATGAATAATATATTCTATGGATTGCACAGGGAATCATATGAATAGAATAGATTATCTATTCCATGAGATTAAAATTTTTGTAATTATCCTTTGAATTGATATATATTTTAATGTGAGAACCCAAAAGTTTCGATATCTTTTTGAGAGTATGCTAATAGTGAGAATTTTGAATGAAAATATTTTCTAAATCAACAGTTTAGAAAAACATATGAAGAATAAGCTTTTCACTAGTACACACACTCCACACTTTACATAATTGAAATTGTTGAGTTCTGATCAAAGATAATTATTAGGATGGAAACTAGTAGTTGAATTAATCATATATTTGAAAATCATAACAATCATGTGATGATTAAGCAGTCGGTGTATAGAATTAACTTAGATATTTAAATTTCCTTTGTTTAGTTTTGAAAAATATTTTTAAAAATCTAAAAATATTTGAAGTTTGTAGATAACTTCACTGAAACCTTCAGGAGACTACAACTCCTCCACTAGGGATCACCTAGGGGTTTTAAAGGGTTGTGCCATTTGCTAAATGCAATCGTGCTCCCTACAAAAGTGGCATTTAAATTCTTAGTATAGGATGTTTTATATTTTCTTGTTTACTAGAGACTAGCAAAATGGAAGTTTAGGGGTGTGATTAATCACATAATATACCAATTTATCACCCTTAACTTAGAGATGCTAGACCTTAGTTTGTTATAAATAAGTTACTGATATACAGTTATTAAGGAAAAATAGCAAAAGAGAGCCAAAGTGTTCATATTCGTGAAAATGAACTCATAAAGCAATAAGAAACCTGATTGAACGAAAAAGATGAATTATCGCCTACTGAAAGATGAAAAATCATGTTTTATGATTTTATGAAAAGGTGCAAAGGAAAGAAGTAAGAAATAGTAATTTACGATTCTTTAGTAAAAGTCGTTCAAGAGTGAAGTATGATACAACAGCAAGCAATGAATCGTAACAAAAATTGCTCTATTGGAAGCTGTGTTGAGAATAGAAGACGATTGATCATAAAATAAAGAATCGTTCAGAGTGTAAAAGCTAGAAAATCATGATTTACAAATTTATAAAAGAAAGCTTTCTGAAGCTACTGTTCCTGTCAGGATTTGCACCGTCATGTATATAATTAGAAGATTTCTTGACGTAGAAGTTTAGTCAGTCACAGATCTGAGAAGATCGATGAAGGAAGACTCTTGAAGGACTTTGTTGTTGAATTAAAGGAGAAAATCTAGAAGTACATTGACTGTTGAAAGCAAAGAAAGATAGGATTAGCAGTAGAGTTATATTAGGACAATTTTGTTTTAGTAGTTTCTTTTATTAGAATTAGGAGTTTTGAAAACTGACCCCTTATGATCTATAAATAAGAGGGCTTGGTATATGAATTAATCATCGAAGAAATTCTTTGCATCAATTGATGCCTGAGGTTGGGTTTTCTTTCAATCATTAGAGTAGTTTAGTTTAGATATTCAAGGTTCCTCGATCATAATTGACGATTGGGAACGAGAGTTCGATGATTAGAGTAGATATCTGTAGTTTTTCAGAAGTAATTGACGACTGCGGCTGAGGGGTGAAAGATAAAATTTTTTATTGCTTTCTAGTTTAGAATTATTTTATTACAATTTCCTGCTTGATAAATATCTTAAAATTTTAATTTGAATTGACGACTCAGGTTGAGATTTGCAGATTAGTGTAATAGTTTTTATTTTCCATCTTTGATTTTTTAGAGTTTGTTTGACGCGTAAATTTCTGGTAGATTAAAGATTAGTATAAATCTATATTAAAGGATGCTACTTTTTTATTGATATCCAAATTCTAGAAGACTGAGATATAGTGTAACGGTATTTTAAATTTGTAAATATCTGATAGTTGAAGATTGTGATTGACGACCATAAGCAATAAAGGAGGATTTAGGATTTATTTTTTGCGATTTAGTTTAAGAAACCATTCTCTATTCATATTTCACAATTAGCTTTGGATCTTAAAAGTTAAATATAAGTATGTAAAAAATTAATATATACAATATAAAACATATCCTCTGGGAACAATCCTATGCTAGTATTATAAGTTCCATTGTGCGCTTGCAATAGGTTAAGACATAATTAATTACATATATAAGTAATCAGCGATCAATGGCCCCTGTACGTTGGCATTGGCAACAATCAATTTTTAAAAAAATTATAAGCATCTTTAATGAGTGTAGGCCAATAAAAACTAGATTGTAAGAATTTTGCAGTGGTTTTCTTCCTACTAAAGTGCCCACCACAAGCATGGGAATGACAAAACATCATTGTGCAACCGTGGGATTTTTGATGATCCTGTCGCGATGATGCACTCCTTAACAAAAATATAGAGTCGCCACCCAGAGCTTTTGGTGTCCCGAAAAACCTAGATCATTTTTATAAGCACTAAAGTATCACAAATATCGATTGGGAAGGTGTTAGGCACCCAATCAACCCGCTTAATGCAGTCTCTACTTATGACCAAAACAAACAATGTGAAAGAAATGAAAAAGGCTTCCTCTTGCCCAAAGGGGCTTAAAATCCTATTTGTGCCCCTCCATTCCTATCAAAAATTCGGCGGCGTAATGGCACAAATGGGAGGATGGAGGAATGACCGAGAAGGTAGAGGAATAGAGGGGAGAGCCGGAGCTCTCAGGCCCTTGTTGCACCATTGAGGAGCCTTGTGTAGGCTTGTTTTGATAAGCATTTGAAGGCTTGAATGGTAGAAAATGGGGTTCTAACTCCTATGACTTGCTAGCTAAGAGGTAGAGAGAGGAGTCTAAGGGGTAGCACACACCTAGGCTAAGGGTTTCAGATGCAAGATTAAACTTGAAATAAGGTTGGGAGATTTTAGAATTTTATGTGAAAATGGGGCACAAAAGGGAGGAAGAACTTCTCACTTTGAGCACTTTCTCTCTGAAGCAAATTTCTCCACCTCTAATCCAAGGGGAGGGGGGTTCTATTTATAGGAAAAGGGTGGGCTAGAAGGCTACTAAGAGGCTAAGCAAGATTAGGAATTAGGTAATCTAGCATCTAAGGTTTCCTAGGGTTTTTGAAGCCTTGAAATATGTGAAGAGGTGCTCCAATGGTGGATGATTAGATGAGGCTTTAAACCACTTAAGGGGTTCCACATAGGTAGTAAATGGGTGCAACAGAATAAGCAAAATACACCCCAAAGGTCAAGATGGTCAACAAGTCAAATCCCAATCTCAATTTTCAAGGCAAAAACTAAGGGTTACTGTTCATATGCCTGGCGCAACTATTAGTTGCACCAGGCATATGCATAGTAAAACAGTGCATGCACAGTGCCTGGAAGTTGGCTCCTCGAGGTGGGGTCCACCTTAATGTTGGCGCAACTATTAGTAACGCTAGGCCATTTTTGGGGTGAGGTGGCTTGGTGCAACTAATAGTTATGCCAAGCTCACCTATAACAGGCACAACTAATAGTTGCGCCAAATCCCTAAGGGGGTTTTCATGAGATTACTATCTTGCCCCTCGAGTTCGAGCTGCCATATCTTTGCGTACACAGCTCCGATTGGGGTGATTCTTAGCCTGTTCAAAAGCTGAGGACTTCTACTTTTCAATGGTATAAGATTCAAATGTAGTAGATGGTCACATCTAGTTTTAATTCACCACCCATTGTCCATAGGTGGGGAAGGCCAGGTTTAAGTCTGAAATGGGTTCTAGGGGTCTGGATTGGTTTCTAAGGGTTCGGGAAAGTTCCTAATGGATCTAGGGTGATTCCTAAGGGTTTAGGAAGGCTCCTAAGGTCTTTGAAGGGTTCCTAAGGGTTTCATACATGCCATCAGAAGCTCAGCGATGCGCCTCTATCAATGTGTGTTCCGATCAGGCCTTAGGCTAAATTTTGTGTGTCTGCAGATGCCCCTCTTTGGTATAAGATCACTAATGATCGAATGCCAAAGAAAAGAGACATCCAAAAAAGCCCAAGACATTACTGACGGGTCTGTTGCATTCATAACGAACTTCAAACATTAGACGTGTAACATGGTCAGAAAACGAAAGCCTTGTATGTCAGGCGAAACATTCGTTTCTCAAGGTAATCGGTCCCCAAGCGCTTAGTAACATTACTGGACATAACCGAGGTGGGATGATTTGTGAATGCCCTATAGTAAAAAAAAACATTCGCCGCTCGGGATGATTTTGAAGGTATTTGATGTTCGAGATTCATTCTAAATATAGCAGCTTCACAAGTAAGAGGGGTGATAGACCCACACTTAAAGATAGGTGCTAAGCAAAACTACGCAAGGCTCCACAATTTGCATCTAATCCTATGAGGCATTTGATTGTCCCATTTGACTGGTCGTGGGTGCGCTTGCTTGAAGCACGGTTCGAGGTCTTTGGGCGAACCCATCGATCCCGATGTTTATTTGGCATGACTACCATAGCGGAGCGAATAGACTTCACAACATTTTTTGGGAGTACATGCCATTTTTAAAAACATGCCCCAGATCCACATTACCTAGAGCATCCAACTTCAAATAATCTTGAACAAATCCAACTAAAATTGGGTGTCTACCAAAAGAGACATCCAACAAAATGGGCTTAGCACACATTTATTAAATGACTAAGGGTCTAATAGAGATTAAGTTAAGGGGTGAAAAGTGATACTTTTCAGGTCTTAACATGGTTATATGACTTTAGAATTTCAGCTACTTGAGTGCTTGTTTGCAGCAGTAGAGTGTGAGTTGCTAGAGTGTCCTTAGTAACTAATCGATAGGTTTGGTTTGAAGTAGCTTTCAGCTAACTGCTCAAGTGTGGACTTACTACAGCATTGATGTACTCGAGCTGCCGAGCGGATGGACTGTGAAGCTGCTGATCTGCTCAAGTATTTACAACAGCTGCTCGAGTGTATGGAAAATAGTCTTCTGATATGCTTGAGTTTGTTCTTCCTGAAATTTTTGAAGGTGCATCTTCTTGAGATTGCTCAAGTGGATGTTGCAGCTGCTATAAAGTTCTCGAGATCTGCTCGAGAGTGAAGTGCTGAAGGTGTCATGTGTGCATAACTGCTCGAGATATTAACATGTTGCAACTGGTTGCTTCTCAGCTATTCTATATAGTCTGCTGCAGCACTCCACTAAGCTTGGGCCCCCACTTCTATCTCTCTACAAGACCTCTTGGGCTCCAAGGCATGCTAAATGACCCACATGGGGGGGACCACCATGGTGCATTCATTGTAGTTATCATCAGCTTCAAGGCTTGACTCCAATTTCTTTCTTGTTGGCACTTTTTATATGTACTATTGCACTAAGTTGCTAACTGTAAAAACACACTTAAAAAGCAATTATTAAATGTCTCAAAGGTCTATTAAAGGCTAGGTTAGGAGGTGGAAAGTGGCATAATTCAATGATCAACACCGGTCCAACCCAAACTTGCAACTTCATAGTTCCTTTAATGAAGAGTCGAGAACCATCATATGTAATGAGGGACAAAGATAATAGCCTTATGCCCTGTTCGGTATATTCCAGTTTCTTGAGCGTGGCTATAGTATAGATATTAAGCCCTACTCCTGTGTCGACCAACGCATGCAGTACAAAGAAGCCTCAAATCATAACCATCAAGTATATTTGGGTGGAGTTCCTGCGCAACGATTCATTAGGCATATAAGCCTCAGTGAAAGTGAGTGCCGAATGGTTGTGCCATAATCAAAGCGATCTCGTGTAGCTCATTGAAGGTGGTATCTTCATTTACATGTGTCTCTTCCAGCGTCTCTATCAATAGTCTGTGGTGTTTCGATGATTTCTTGATGAGCTCAAGGATCGATATTTGTGCTGGTATTTTATCGAGGTGCCATAGAAGGTCGTATTCCTGGCCTATTTCTAGAGCTGGCACTTTGTCGGGGTGGTGAGCTTTGCTTAGGTTTGACTGAGGAATTGGAGGCACCAGTTCTAGAGCTAGAGTTGGAGGGATTGTATGAGGTGGAGGAGGTAGGTTTACTACTTGTTCCCTCGCTATCCTTTTCGACGGTTAAGCGTTGTCATTCTATTTTTAGAGGGAGAATGGTGGTGGTGGGTAGTTGTTAAGACATGAAAAGTACCACTTTTCACCCGTAACTTAGCCTCTGTTAGACCCTTAGTCATCTAATAAATGTGTGTTAAGTCATTTTTGTAGGTAATAAACAGCAGCTGCAATAAGGCTTGAACCCTGTTAAGGAGGCCACTTTTGCCCTAGAAGTCCCTCAAAAGGATGAAAGCTGAACCCAGACAAGAATTGAACCTCGCACAACTTTATCAAGCTTTAAAGGATTCAGAAATTAAGCCTCCCGCAGTCCTTCGAGTCTCCCAAAACTTCATTTCCAATTGCCCGCACTGTTCTCGCGCAGTTGAGTGATAGAGGGGCTTCAGAATCATACTTCGCGTAGCTCTCACGAAGCTCAAATATAACTGCTCGCACAGTCTCACACAGCTCAAGAAAGCAGCTCTCAAACCTTGCACAGTTCACTCAGATCAACTGAGGAGAGAGAGCTCTAGGTATTTCGGCGCACAACGACCGCGTGATGCAAAACTTCAGAAAAACCTCTTGCATAATTAAGAGACCAATGCACATCATGTCCTCGCGAGGATCCTCGCGAAGATCTATTGAGAAACAAATTGCTCGCGCAATTCCCGCGCCATTCAGAAGGAAAGTGCAATCCCGCGAAGACCAGAGCAATCCAGCGAGGATTCAATACTCTATTGAGTGACTGCTTCAGCTGCAACTAAGACAACCCCGTGACGGCTAGAATTTCAAGCTAATCCAATCACACGAAGATCGTGCTACCACACGATAGTCTTGGAAACCAGTGCTACCTGGCGAGGCTCTGAACTCTAACTCTCCCTCACCTCTGCAGAGGACATTCTGGGATCTTCCAGCAATTAGGGCATGCATTCCAATGCTCCAAGTTCTATGCATGCATCCCGAGGCATCCAAGGAATAATATTAGGCCATGTGGCATCGTTAAAATTAGGGTTTCCTAACCCTAATGTGCCACAAAACTAACTGCTATATAAACCAAAGCCTGGTTTAGGTTTAGGGGACTCTCTGCTTAGAATAGAATTTAGTCTATCTTATTCTTCTTCTTGCAGTAGTTGTAGATCTCTAGGAAGGTTTAAGTAGTTTTCTTTTTACTTTTTCTTCTCTCCATAGTCCAGCATTTGCTGGCTATGCCTTTGTATGACTATTTGGAATAGATTATTGGAGTTTCATGATAGGGTGTTTTACTTTTATGGGATTTTTGTGAGTTGTTCTGTACAAGGCTGTTATCTTGAGATCCTCCATTGCTAGGACGTATTGCAAGCAATGGAGGACTGATTTTATGGTTTATTCAGATCCAAGTGACCTGTGTGTCTAGGCTAACATGCTCCCATACAGGCCTTGCCCCACCACAGGACCCACTAGATCTGAAGTCCCCATGGGAGCAATGAGCTTTTGTAGCCTTGTG
This sequence comes from Chloranthus sessilifolius, assembly GCA_021018995.1. NCBI lineage: Eukaryota > Viridiplantae > Streptophyta > Magnoliopsida > Chloranthales > Chloranthaceae > Chloranthus > Chloranthus sessilifolius. The sequence continues at coordinate 52,110,331 of CM037596.1, forward strand.
AACATGGTGGTGGCAGCAATGTTTCTTGTTCTATCTTGAGCTTCGTGAGGAGGATAGCCTCTGGGATAGTCTGTGACCATTTAAGTGGACAGGTTATAGCCTTAGGGTGAAGCCAACCCACAGACTCAAGACGGATTATTCTTCTCTGCACTTATGCTTGTAGCCCTGTGAGAGATTGTGCTGAGACAAACTCCCCTGTATGTATATAGACCTGTCATCAGATGGCAGATCTGGTTTGGTTATAGAGATTGTAGGCTTGCGACTGGATCACTGCAGTCTCTCTCTAAAGCAGTGGACAGCTGGATCTAAGGCTGCACTCAAACTCTTGCTGGTTCTATGTGTCTGGGCTAACATGCTCCCATACAGGCCTAGCCCCACACATAGCACTTTAGAGGTTGAGGTTCCCTATGGATGTGCTTTGGATGAAGTAGTGCTTACAATGATAAACTTGTTCTGACCCATCTCTGGACTGTGGTTCCCCAATTGGATAATCTGTGACCATTTAAGTGGACAGGTTATAGCAATAAAGGGATTGGATCATGGCACAGAGATGAATTGGATTCTTTCTCCTCAGTGGTGATAATGTAGCCACTGGACAAGACTTCTATAGCAGCAGATTTGAATTTGAGTCATGAGGGCCATCAGATCTGAACCTAATAGCATACTTCTCACCCTTTTATATTTATTTTCTCACTCCATCTTCTTTCGTAAATCTTTCTATAGTTTAGACATTAGGATACCTTAGAATTTAGATTTTAGTGACCCTAAATCCCCTTCCATTTAGGATTGCTAGATCTGTAGTTAGATCTGGAGGGCCTACTAAAGATGGCTCCCTTGGAGCTTAAGATCAATTTCCCTAGGGGACAAACTCTTACTTATCAAAACTTGCTACAACAGGCCCTGTATCTTGCAGGATTGTGCATATTTTAGGCTTGCTGCTCTGTCATTTTCAATCCACCTTTCATTCATTTTCATTCACCCTATTCTTATCGCTATCTTCAATAAAGTTAGTAGCAAGCACTTAAAAATAGCCTAACAAGTTTTTGGTGCCGTTGTCAGGGATTTTGATCTTTTAGTAGACTCTAAATTTTTTATTCTTTATTCTTTGGTAGTTGTACCTGTGAATAATTGATAATGTTGATTTACATTTGAAAATTTTCTTACAGATTTGGACCGTAGCAGAGAAGGAGAGTAGAATTGCACTGGGAGTCTAGCTACCTCTGTTTGCACTTCTCTAACCCTCAAAACTTAGTCTATTTCTCATTTGAAGATTCCATAGCGTAGCAGTTGATTAGGACAGTTGCAATTTTTATTAAGTGCAATGTGCCTGCAAATAGTCTTCCCTACTGTTCGTGTGTGTGCATGTTAGGAAGGAGATCCCTCAGTCCTACATTAGAGCTTGCTAACCCTGAGATAGAAAGGGGTAGAAGACCGAGAAGGCATAGACACACCACAGTTGAGCCCCCTATTGAAATTGAGATAGCAGTTATGGGTGAAGAACAACCTAGAACATTGAAGGAATTGAATGCTCCGGATGATTACAATTCTCCATTCAGCATCCAATTCCCTGATGTTCAAGGAAACTACGAAATCAAAACTTCCATCATCCAAATGCTTCCCTCTTTCCATGGGCTTAGCAAGGAAGACCCTTACAAGCACATTGACCAGTTATTGGCCCTGTGCACGACATTCCCCATTGCTGGTTTGGGACCAGAAGCCACTAGGTTAAGGCTCTTTCCTTTCTCCCTAAAGGACAGGACCATGACCTGGTTATCTACTCTCCCAAAAAATAGCATCACCTCCTGGAAAAACCTCCAGACAAGATTTCTGTCTAAATTTTTCCCAGAGATAAAGACCAGCCAGTTGAGGAAAGGCATACTTTCTTTTGCCCAATCCCCAACTGAAGATTTTAACCAATTCTGGGATAAATTTAAAGAGATGCTCAAACAATGTCCCCACCACAAGATCCATGTCTGGCATCTTATCCAGAGCTTCTACAATGGGATTGATGAGAAGGGCAGAGACACGGTAGATGCCTCTTGTGGTGGAACGTACATGCATAAAACAGCTGATGAGGCATGGGACTTGTTCAAGGTCATAAGTGAAAATGCTTTCCAGAAGATGTCCTCTTCTAGAACTATTCAAGAACCATCTCCTAAGCTGGGGGTGGCTGAGACTTCTAAAGGAAAAATGTATGAAGTTAGGATAAATGATGATCTGAGAATGCAGATGGCCAATCTTACTGAAAGATTTGATAAACTTTTGACTGTGGTGCAGCCCAGAATGGCTGCACAAGTGATGGAGGCATGTCTGATATGCCAATCTCCATAGCACACTGTAGAAGAATGTCCATCTGTGGGGCAATACCCTGAGTTTGTAATGGAACAAGCTGTTGCTGCCCAATCTGTTGGACAGTAATAATCTGGTGGCTACAATAAACAATCATATGGATACCAGCACCAAAATGCTGGTTACCAATGGAGAGACCACCGAAATTTGAGGTGGAGGCAAGACAATTATATGCAGCCATAGCAGATATTGGCCTTACCTCAAAGGCCACAGCAGCAGTTTAACCAAGGTTATGCTCAAAGGTCAAATTTCCAACAACAGCAGCCCCAGCAACAAAATCAATTGATAGTTCCCCCACCTCAGCCCCGAAGTGCTTCTTTTGAGGATCAGGTTTTGGCCCAATTGCAAAGCCTTGGACCCTTAAATCAGACTGTGACTTCTCACGGTCAAAGCATTAAGAAAATAGAAGAGCAGCTTGGCCAAATAGCCAATGCTCTGGCTAAAAAAGAGGAGGGCAGGTTGCCAAGCCAACCAATTGCCAACCCTAAGGACCAGTATTCCATCGGAGAAGGCTCCTCCAATTTTTAGGGGGCCAATGCCATAACTGCCCTAAGGTTTGGTAGAATGGTAGACAACCAGGTGGGAAAGGAACAAGGAGAGGTCTATCCTAAGGAAATGTCATGTGAAAGTGATAAAGATTTTGTTAAGGCACAGAGTCAAGAACTGTCTGCTGCCCTTCAACAAGGAAAAAATAAAGAGGTTGTAGTTCAGTCTCAGCAGGAGATAAAAATAGAAAAAAGAAAAAAACAAAAGTTCAACCATGGGCTTGCAGCTGAGGAACCGCCAATACCTCAGTTGCCATTTCCTCAAGCTTTGAGTGGCCCTACCCCTTTGTAAAAGGGTCAAGCACAGATCGAGGAAATGATGGAGACCTTTAAGCAGGTCAAGATAAAATTTTCCCTGCTTGATGCAATCCGATAGGTCTCAGCCTATGCAAAGTTTCTGAAAGACCTCTGTACTCAAAAAAGGAAAGCCAGAGGCCATTTGTCCAAGAAGGTCTTTGAGACTGATACAATGAATTATGTATTAACCATGACAATACTTGAGAAGTTGCAAGACCCAGGGATACCCTTTATTCCCTGTATTATTGGTGACCACAAGATTGGAAGGGCCCTTTTGGACCTTGGAGCCAGTGTTAACCTGCTGCCATACAGTGTATTTCAGCAGTTAGGTTTGGGGGAGCTATAGCCCACCCCCATTGTTCTATTAATGGCTGATAGGTCAGAGAGGAAACCCATGGGAGTGGTAGAGGATGTCCTAGTAGGGGTAGACAAGTTCTTCTATCCTGCAGAATTCCTTGTCTTGGACATGGGCTGCAACAAGAGTACATCTTCGATACCTATTATTCTAGGCAGACCATTCTTGGCCACTGCCAATGCATGCATTCAATACAGGTTTGGAATCATGGAGGTCACTTTCGGACATATGAAAGTTGAGCTTAATGTGTACAATAGTGCAAAGCACCCTCAGCTGGATAATGAGAAATGCTTTGCAATGGATGTACTAGAAGAAATTGTTGAAGAAGAACTGCACACTCTGCTGGAGTGGAGCAACATTGCCACTGATTTGACTGAAGTTTGGAACTTGGTGGAGGAAGGAAAGCCTAGCTTTAATGCCAGAAGACACACCCCTAGTGAAGTCTTCTGTGGGCTTAGTACAGCATTCCAATTGGAAACCTACATTGTTGCCCCTTCCTCCATCCAACAATACACCAATCCTGTCATCCATACAACAAGCCCCTGATCTGGAGCTCAAGAAGCTGCCAGAGACATTAAAATATACTTTCCTCGAGAAAGAAGAGAAACTTTCTGTGATTATCTCCTCTTCTCTTACTAGTGAGCAAGAGGAGGAGTTGTTAACTGTTTTGAGGAAGCACAAGAAAGCAATAGGCTGGACCATTGCTGATCTAGGAAGAATTGATGCATCAATCTGTATGCATAGGATTCATCTAGAGGAGGGCTCAACACCCTCTAGGGAAATGCAGAGGAAACTTAATCCTCACATGCAAGAGGTGGTTCTGAAAGAAATCATTAAGTTGCTGGATGCTGGAGTAATTTTCCCCATCTCTGATTCTGAATGGGTGGCACCAATCCAGGTGGTACCCAAGAAATCTGGCATAACAGTGATCAAAACTGACTCTGGAGAGTTGAGACCAGCTAGGGAGACCACTGGCTGGAGAGTTTGCATCGATTATCAAAAACTCAACTCCAAGACCAGAAAAGACCACTTCCCTCTCCCTTTTATTGATCAAATTTTGGATAAGTTGGCTGGGAAGGCTTTTTACTATTTTCTTTATGGGTACTCAGGGTACAATCAGATCCCTGTGATCCCCCTTGATCAAGAGAAAATTACATTTACTTGTCCTTTTGGCACCTTTGCTTACAGAAGGATGCCTTTTGGACTATGTAATGCCCCAACCACCTTTCAGAGGTGTATGTATGCCATTTTTTCTGATAAGATTGATAAATTCTTAGAAATTTTCATGGATGACTTTTCTGTTTATGGGGATAGCTTTGACCAATGTCTACAACACCTCCATCAAGTCCTACAAAGATGTGAAGAGACCAATTTGGTCTTAAGTTGGGAGAAGAGCCACTTCATGGTAACATAAGGAATTGTGTTGGGCCATGTAGTCTCTAAAGATGGAATTGAGGTAGACAAGGCCAAAGTTGACCTCATTAAAAATCTGCCCCCCCCTAAGAACAGTCAAGCAAATTAGATCCTTCCTTGGCCATGCTGGATTCTACAAGAGGTTTATCAAAGACTTCAGTAAAATTGCTAGGCCATTGTGCCACCTGCTCTGCCAGGATGTGCCCTTCGACTTCTCTGTTGAATGTGTGAAGGCCCTTGAAACTTTGAAAATTTGCCTCACTTCTGCTCCTGTACTCCAAACACCTGACTATACCCTACCCTTTGAGTTAATGTGTGATGCATCTGACTTGGCAATAGGTGTTGTCTTGGGCTAGAGAAAGGATAAACTGCCTGTGGTCATTTCATATCTCAGCAAATCACTTACTAAAGCTCAACTGAACTACACAACCACTGAGAAAGAGCTTCTGGCAGTGGTTTTTGCTATGGACAAGTTCAGACCTTACCTCCTTGGGTCTAAAATTGTCATCTTCACTGACCACTCAGCATTAAGGTACCTACTGTCCAAGAAGGATGCAAAGCCCAGATTGATTAGATGGATACTCCTATTATAGGAGTTTGACATCGAAATCAAAGACAAGAAAGGTGTAGAAAATGTGGTGGCTGACCACTTGTCCAGAACTATGTTAGAGAAAGGTGTTGATGACCTCACTACAAATGATGTATTCCTGGATGAGGAATTATTTGTCATCCAATCTTTAGCTCCTTGGTATGCACATATTGTCAATTATCTAGTAATCGATAAGATCCCATCCCATTGGACCAAAATGGATAAAGACCTATTTTTCTCACAGATCAAATTCTTTGTCTGGGAAGAACCTTGCTTGCACAAGTATTGTGCAAACCAAATTATTCGGAAATGTGTTTTCAAAAGTGATATCCCCAGTATTCTGGCCATGTGCCATGAAAATGCCTGTGGGGCTCACTTTAGTGAGAGAAAAACAGCTGAGAAAGTGTTGCAGTGTGGTTTCTATTGGCCTTCTCTTTTCAGAGATGCCCATACACACTGCAAGGCCTGTGAAAGATGTCAGAAACTAGGGGGGCTGTCTAAACGAAATTCAATGCCTTTACAGCCCATCCTTGTTGTAGAACTGTTTGATGTGTGGGGTATTGATTTTATGGGCCCCTTTCTTCCTCCAATGGTTTTCATTTTATCTTAGTGGTAGTGGACTATGTTTCCAAATGGGTAGAAGCCATTGCCACAAGAACTAATGATAATCAGGTGGTCCCCAAGTTCATAAAGCAAAATATCTTCTCCAGATTTGGTACCCCTAGAGCCATTATCAGTGATGGGGGGAACCATTTCTACAACAGAAATTTCGAGAGCCTGCTCAAGAAATATTCTGTCACCCATAGGATTGCTACTCCCTATCACCCACGAACCAGTGGGCAAGTTGAAATTTCAAATAGGGAGATCAAGCATATCCTTGAGAAGACTGTAAGAACTGATAGGAAGGATTGGGCTGCCAAGTTTAATGACGCACTGTGGGCTCATAGCACTGCCTATAAGACCCCCATCTATATGTCCCCTTTCAAACTGATCTATGGCAAGGCCTGTCATCTCCCAGTGGAGTTAGAACACAAGGCCTATTGGGCCATCAAACATTTAAATCTCGATCTAACTTCTGCTAGTCATCATAGGTTGCTGCAGCTATCGGAATTGGAAGAACTAAGGATGGATGCTTATGCCAATGCCAGGATCTACAAGGAAAGGTCCAAAGCTTTCTTTGACAAAGGGCTGTTGAGAAAGAGTTTCAATGTTGGTGATAAGGTTTGATTGTTTAACTCCAAACATAAATTTTTTCCAGGCAAATTGAAATCCAGATGGGAAGGTCCTTATATTGTCATGCAAGTTTCCCCATCTGGTGCTGTGGAAATTAAGGACCCTAAGTCTGGGAGACTCTTGAAGGTGAATGGTCAGAGGCTTAAGCCTTGTTTTGAAAAATCTGCCGACCTTTTCGACACCATTCATGTCAAGGGGATCCTTCTTCAAACTGATTCCACAGGTGTGTCATTACTGTAGCATATGTACTTAGTTTTTGGTTTATTTATCTTACTTTCTTTAGTTTCTCTTTTCTAGGATTTGCTAGTGGCCTTATCTGAGTTTTGCCCTATCTGTGGTGAACTTTTGATGCTTGGCTTGATTATTACTGCTTATGAATTAATAGCTTCTGTTGAATGCCTAATGTGGGAGGTCATTTTCATTGTCCTTCAGTGTATGATTGAGTTTACATGTGTCTAAAGACAGTCATAGGAGAGAGTCATGCCCAGATTAAACCACAACAAAAATGCAAAAGGGCAGAACATAGAGCACATGCTCTCTGTTTTATACCTTACTATCGCTGGATCCAAAATGGAAGCCTGGGAGACTATCGCGAGATTCATATGCTCTCGCGAGGTTAAAAATGGAAGCCTGGGAGACTATCGCGAGATTCATTTGCTCTAGCGAGGTTAAAAGAGGAAGCCTGGAAACCTATCGTGAGGTTAAAGGAGGGAGTCTGAGAGAAGTTCGCGCAATTCACCTGGTCACATTCTATTTGCTATCGCGAGATTCATGTGTCGCTGAGAGCCTCCTGCACAATTCATATAGAGCCATACATTAACTGTCACGAGATTATCAGGTTGTCGCGAGGTTCACAAGATAAACTGGGAGAATCTTGTGCAATTCAACAAAAATATTCCATTTTACTGTCGTGAGATTCTAAGTCTATCGCGAGATTCAAGATGAACCTCAGAGCTTCTTGCGCAACCTAAATACAGCCTTAGGAATCGCTCGCACAATTCACATGAATTGATCTCACTCTATCGTGTGCTCCAAGGTCGACTTTAGAGATTGTCGCGCAATCTAGATGTAATCAACACCCTCGCTAGGTTTATTTCCAACCCCGCGACCAGATGTTCCAAAGCATGCCGAGCTTCACGATAAGTATTTCAACCCCGTGCTTTGTCCCTTTTTCATTATCTGCTTCCTTCTTCCCTCTATGAAACCCTAGCTTCTGCCGCTCTCCCTTCTCTCCTCTAGCATCACTCCTATAGCTCATCATTCCCTTCACAACTCTACAGAGTTGTTCCTATTAGCATCCTCTTCCATTGCCCTCTGCTCTACCAAACCCTAGATCTCAGTCTCCATTTGCTCACACCCAAAGACAGAGTTAGCTATGGCCCCAAAATCTACACAGAAGAGAAAAGGGAAGGACAAGGACCCTGCAGAGACCATTCCTAAAAAGGCCTAAACTTCAAAGTCCCCCCAAAAAGGAAAGGAAGTGGTTGAGGAGGCGGCGGTACCAACCACAAAGTTCTCTACTCCTTCTGAGCTCATGGAGTCCATTCCATTGGAGCCTGAAACAGCATTTGATGTACCATTCTTTGAAAAAGAACCTCTCTCTTCCCCTACCATACAATTTCTGAGCAAAGCGGGCGTGATGCCATTGATGAGAGAAATTCCAGCACTAGCCTACCCAAGGCTAGTGCAGCTATTTTACCAGCATATCAAGGTCAAGAAGGGCAACAATAGACAAGAGTGCTTGCTGGTGATGATTGATGATGTTGATTTGTTACTAAGCCCTAAGATGATTGCTGAAGTATTGGGCATCTCAGCAGCATTCAATCCTAGCTGTGGATATGGCCCCCCTCTGTGTGCATCAATTAACACAATTGCAAGGGCCCTAACAAGAGGATTAAAAGCCACCGGGGACTCAATCAGAAGGAGGGAACTTGATCCTGAGCTGTTGTTCATTGACCAAGTCCTGCGGAAGAACATATATTGCTCAAGACATCAACAGGAGAGAAGAACTCCCATTGCGGATGCTTCCATGAAGCTATGAAAGACATAGTGGCGAAATTAGGATCAAACAAGAAGCCTCACACCCTACCCTATGCCAGAATCATCACCTTGCTGCTGATCAAGGGGGGCTACAAGATAGGAAGAACCGAGCAAACCTCGACCCTTACCCCTACTACCTTTGGCAAGAGGCAATGGGGAATCAGCAGAAGCTTGATGGGGGGTCAGAAAAAGAAGAAAGCTGAAGCTCAGGCCCTGCCCAAGCAATAAATGAATCAGTCTACCTGCTACAACGCGGCCTCCAGAGTTCATCCCTTCCATCCCTGCAGCAGCATCCACACCCCCTCCACCTTTTATTCCTGCATCCTCTACTCCTCTTGCATCCCTCTCTTCCCCCCCTCTGATTCCATTCTCCATGCCCACTCCCCCTTCACCTGTTCTTGGTCCATGGGAGGACTCCCCTTCCCCTACCTTACCACAGTACATTGCCACAATTCCCCACTCCATTCCCCCATCCATTCCCACCAAGCCTGCCAGCCCCCCACTCATCTCCTACAAGAAACGAAAACCTCCTCAGACCATCCCAACCATCTCCCAGACACCACCCTCAATACCTTCCATCCCCATTGACCCACCCCACCTTGAAGAAACCACCACCCCAGCCATATCTACTATATCTCCTTTCCCCGACATTAACTTAATCCAAAACACATCCATAGGCTTCCAAGCCTTCATCTCTACATTCCTTGAAACCATGCCTACCTACTACACCCCTCTACCAGACTCCCCAACTACCTCACAGCACCTTTCCCCAGAACCCCACTCTTCCCCTCCCTCCACTTTCCATCATGCTCCTTCCTCCCCTTTCCAACCAGTACCCTCTTCTTCCCAAACCCCACCTCCTAGCTTTGGCACATGTTGAGAACTAGAAAATACCATTTTCCAGCCTTTAACCTGGGCCTTGATAGACCCTTGAGAGAACTAAATAAGTGTTTTAAGTGCTTGTGTTACAGCTAACAATAAAGACAGGCTTAACCATGAAAGTAGCCTAAAAGTGCCAAAAAGATGATAATCCATGTTGATCCAAAGGAAGAAAGAGAAGGGATAACCTCACGAGCTATCAAAATGCCTAAACTAAAGAGGAAAAAGGCCTTGTTGTAACCTAGAAAGTGTGGAGCTATTCGAACAGAAGAATGCATTACAGAGTGCTTTTCGAAAAGAATCTAAACATTTCGAAAAGAACCTGAACTTTGCGGAAAGAACTAAAACCTCCAGGTTTAGTTTTTGAAGAGCACTTGAACTCTTCGAAAGGATTTCTGACCTATTCGAAAAGAAGAGAACTCCTTGTGAACAGAACCTGAACTTTGCGAAAAGAACTTCAGAAGTCACAGTACCTTGTGAAAAGTTCCCCAAACTATGTGAAATGTATTCTGGAGATTCCTAGCATCTGCAAGGGTAATTCAGTAATCTTTTGCATGTGCCCCAATGTATTTAAAAATCCAAGCACATTTCGGAAGATTCTGAGCACGAACCAAAGGCATATTCCACCCCATGTGAGCACCCGAAGATGAAATCAATTGGTGGGAACTTCTAGAAGTTCTAACAGATTTTTGAATTACATAACAGAATGGATGCCTCTGCCATCTGATTGGTTGAAACAAATCAAGCAATTCTGATTGGCCAAAATAGATCTGGATCCTCGTGCTCGACTACCATTGGTTGATACAGATCTAAGCACTTCTGATTGGTCGATACACATCTGAGCTAGACCTAGGGGAAACTATAAATAGATAAACCATTTGCCCAATTTGGGTATCCAAATTTTGAGTTTCATTTCTGTTGCTCCATTTCCAATTCAGATAGCTTGTCTGAAACTCTTGTAATAGCCTAACTTTTACTTGCAATTGAGAGCTGTGAGATACTTTTGTAATTCAAGAGAGAATTGTATTCAAGACTACAAATCCGAGAGCTGTTTAAGCTGTGCTCTGTAATTGTAATGGTGAATTTGAAAAGGTTGTTGTGAACAATACGTTCTCAATTGGATTGGTGTTGAGGGTTCCCTATGATCTCCTTATTGCACTAGACTCCTTTAGATTTACTATTTTTCAAGCAATTTCCCTTGATTCATTATCCCTGTGGGAATTAGTGTTTGTAACCTAATCTTTCACAGCATTTGTAGTGGTGTTTCTTGTTCTAAATTCAGGGTTCAGATTAAAGACTATTGGATGGTCTGTGGCCATTGAAGTGGACATACCATAGCCATAAGTTTAACTCTAATCCTTGAGTTACATTACTTCCTCTTGCATCTGTGCTTGTAGCCAGATGAAGATTGGAGCATCTCTCATTTGATCTACTTTTATTATCATTTTGTTTCAAGAACCAAATCAAAGTTAGATATTATTTCTCCATTCTTATTAATTAACATCAAAATCCCCCCAACTCAGATCTGGATCATTTAGTTTAATCTTTACTTTTACCATTTAGTTAATGTGACAAATTCAACCTCCCATCCTATGTGCTTTGTAGATAGGATCAGAGGCCAGATCTGGTAGCTCAGATCTGGAAGTTTATCTTACATTTTAAATAAATTCTCTGTGGATGACCTTTTACTCGCTTACATTTAAAACTTGCTACAATTGGCCCTAATCTTGCAGGCTAATTTACTTCTCTCTGTGTTGATATTTCTTTATTCTTTTTAGTTTTCCAAATTCAGTACAATTCATTATTTGTAAGTCTGTTTTCAAAACACAAATAAATCATGCACACTTAGAATTAAACAACAAGTTTTTGGTGCCGCTGTCAGGGAATTTGTTTTAAAATAGGTAGACGTAAGTTTTCATTTTGTTTTTATCTTTACATCAGTGCTAAACTATTCTATTCTTTAAATCTGTGCAGATATTCACATACATTTTGAAGCATGGAATCTACTTTAAAAGGAATTCTGAAGGTTTGTTGTGCATAATCTGATTCTCTGTTCTGTGTTGTATGTTTGGTAGGACTCTCAGCCCTGAGATTGTCCCTCTAAATTTAGAAGTTGAAAGGCTACTACGAACCAGACAAACACCACAGAATTCTGTTGAAACAGCTACTATGGGTGAAGAACCTCGACTTTTGAGGGATTACTTTGCACCTGGTGCCTATAATTCTCTATTTTGCATTCAATTTCCTACTGTTGAAGGAAATTATGAGATCAAATCATCAACTATCCAAATGCTTCCTTCTTTCCATGGGTTGAGTAAGGAAAATCCATACAAATATGTGGATGAATTCTTGTCTCTTTGCACCACATTCAACATAGCTGGACTTGGTCCAGAAGCAACCAAGCTTAGGCTCTTTCCTTTTTCATTAAAGGACAAAGCTAGAGCAGGTTGTCTATGTTAGCACCAAATAGTATCACTTCTTGGAATGATTTGCAGTGTCAATTTTTAGCCAAATATTTCCCTATGTCTAAAACAAGCCAGTTGAGACAAAGTATTATTTCCTTCTCACAACATTCAACTGAAACTTTCCATGAAGCATGGGAAAGATTTAAAGAACTTTTAAGGCAATGTCCTCATCATCAAATTCCCCGATGGTAGCTTGTTCAAAGCTTCTATCAAGGAATTGATCAAAAGGGCAAGAATATGGTAGATTCTTCCTGTGGAGGCACTTGCAAAAAATAGTTGAGGAGGTCTGGAATTTATTTGAAGTAATTGGTGAAAATTCAACTCAACAGGAATCTTTGTCAAGAGATATTAAGAACCCTGCTAGGTTGAATAGTCAGCAAACCACCAAAGGAAAGATTTATGAGGTGAATGAGTTAGAAAGGAAGATGGATAATTTAACCACAAAGTTTGATAGATTGATGGACTCACTTAAAAATCCAATGGTTGCAAGAGTAGAGGAGGCATGCCTGATATGCCAGTCCCCTACTCATTCATATGATTACGCACTGTTCCCCAGATCTAGTGGTGGAACAAGCTCATGCTGCCCAATCATTTGGACAAATGCAGGTAAATGAATATGCATGGAGAGGGCACCCCAATTTAAGGTGGAGCTCAGGCAATTATCAATCGCAACAGCAGCAGCAATCAAAGAACCAAGTACCTTTCGAACCTGCTCAGCCTTATCAGCAGAATTTTTATACCAAGCCAACTTTTCAGTAGCCCATTCCATAACAACCTATACAGCAATCTGCTCCAGTTCAAGCCCCTTCCAGATCCCCTTCTTTTGAAGATCAAGTTCTAAATTCACTCAGACTGTGAACTTTCACAGTCAGAGCATAAAGAAGATTGAAGAAACATTGGGTCAACTTTCAAATACTTTGGCCAAAAGAGAGGAAGGAAGGTTACCCAGCCAACCTTTGAACAATCCTAAAGGACAGTTCATGGTTGGAGAGGCTTCTGTTTCACATGAAGAAGTAAAAACTTTCACTACTTTGAGAAGTGGAAGAATTGTAAAAAACAAAGTGGGTACTAACAAGGAAGAAGAAAAAATTAAGGAAAATGATAAAGATATGCAGTAGGAACAGCATGATGTTAGCATTGGGGGTGCTGATGTACCTCAGAAAAATCAAAAAGATAAAAAACAAAAAAATCAAAAAGATTCTTATAATGCTTCTAAAGCTGTAGATGAAGGACTAGTTCCTCATTTATCATTTCCTCATGCCATGAAATCTGTATCCCCTTTTGATAAAGGGAACACAAAAATAGATGAAATGATGGAGACTTTCAAGCAAGTAAAGATAAATCTACCTTTGCTTGATGTAATCAAACAAATTCCACCATATGCAAAATTTCTAAAAGATATTTGCACTCACAAAAGATAGTCTAGGATACAGTTATCCAAGAAGGTCTTTGCTGTGAAAAGAGTTAATTAGGTGTTGTCCATTACCACACCTCCTAAACTTCAAGATCCTGGAATCCCCACAGTCCCTTGCATTATTGGGGAACATACCATTGAAAAGGCTTTATTAGATTTGGGTGCTAGTGTCAACCTGCTTCCATATTTTGTATATGAGAAATTAGGTTTGGGAGAATTAAAACCCACTCATGTGGTGTTACAACTAGCAGACAGATCTGAAAGAAAGCCAGTTGGGATGATTGAGGATGTATTGGTAGGAGTAGATAAGTTTTTCTACCCCGCTGATTTTCTGGTATTGGACATGGAACCTACAAAAAGCAAAACTTCCATCCCTGTCATTTTGGGGAGACCATTCCTGGCTACAGCAAATGCTTGCATACAATGCAGGTCTGGTATTATGGAAGTCTCTTTTAGAAATATGAAGGTGAAATTAAATGTTTATAATGCAGTCATACAGCCTCAATTCAGTTCTGAGGAATGTTTTCTTGTTGATCTATTGGATGAACTGGTGAAAGAGACTTTACCACAGTTTTTACAGTGTCAAGATTTAACCACAGATTTTAAAGATGCTTGAGGAAAGTCTGAGGAAGTAAATGTTGTGCAAGGAACTCATGATCAATCAGTAAGGTTCTCTTCATGGAAACCTGCTATTCTTCCCCTTCGACAAACAGCCAAGGTACCTTTGTTACCTTCTTTTCTCAGCCCACCGGATGTAGAGCTAAAGCAGTTGCCAGAAAATTTGAAATATGTGTTTTTAGGAGACCATAAAACATTGCCTGCGATTATTTCTTCCTCCCTCACTGAGGTGCAGGAGGAAGAGCTGTTGATTATATTGAAACAGCAGAAGAAAGCAATTGGCTGGACTATTATTGATTTGGGAGGAATCAGTCCAGCTGTTTGCATGCGTAAAATTCATTTGGAAGAAGATGCAAAGCCTTCTAGGGAAATGCAAAAGAGGCTGAACCCTCATATGCAAGAAGTGGTCAGGAAAGAGGTTGTTAAACTGTTGGATGCAGGGGTCATATACCCCATTTCAGATTTAGCTTGGGTGGCACCTACACAAGTGGTACCTAAGAAATCTGGGATCACTGTTGTAACCTCAGATTCTGGTGAGCTTATGTCAACCAGACAAACAACTGGTTGGAGGGTCTGTATTGATTATAGAAAACTAAACACAATGACCAGAAAAGACCATTTCCCTCTTCCCTTCATTGATCAAATTTTAGATAAGCTAGCAGGAAAAGCTTATTACTGTTTTCTTGATGGTTACTCTGGTTACAACCAGATTCCTGTGTATCCACAAGATCAGGAAAAGACCACATTCACTTACCCTTTTGGCACTTTTGCCTATAGAAGAATGCCTTTTGGTCTTTATAATGCTCCTGCTACCTTTCGAAGATGCATGTACTCTATTTTCTCTGATATGATTGACCAATTTATGAAGATTTTTATGAATGATTTTTCAATCTATGGAGACAGTTTTGCCCAGTGTTTACATCATCTCAAATTGGTGTTACAGAGATGTGAAGAAACTAATCTAGTTTTGAGCTGGGAGAAGAGCCATTTCATGGTCACCCAAGGCATTGTCCTTCGCCATGTTGTCTCCCACAAGGGCATTGAGGTGGACAGAGCAAAAATTGATTTAATTGCACATTTGCCACCTCCCAAAACTATTAAACAAATCAGAAGTTTTTTGGGACATGCTGGATTCTACAGAAGGTTCATTAAGGACTTCAGTAAAATATCCAAGCATCTTTGTCATTTATTGTGCCAAGATGTCCCTTTTGTTTTCAACAATGAATGCTTGAAGGCATTTGAATTCTTAAAAAACTGTTTGATTTCAGCTCCAATATTATAGTCTCCAGACTATTCACTGCCTTTTGAACTGATGTGTGATGCATCAGATTATGCTTTGGGAGCTATTCTTGGGCAAAGAAAGGATAAGCTACCTCATGTCATAGCTTATGCCAGTAGATCAATGATTGATGCACAGCTCAATTACACAACAACTGAGAAGGAGCTGCTAGCAATTGTTTTTGCTTGAGAGAAATTCAGGTCATATGTTTTGGGTTCACAAATAGTGGTGTTCACTGACCACTCAGCCCTGAAATACCTTCTGTCTAAGAAGGATACCAAACCAAGATTAATCAGGTGGATCCTCCTATTACAGGAGTTTGATTTACAGATCAAAGATAAAAAGGGTGTGGAGAATATGGTGGCTGATCACCTGTCTAGAATTTTAACTGCTGAGATTGATAGGCTACCTATCAATGAATCTTTCCCTGATGAGCAACTTTTTGCTATCAGTATACACACCCCTTGGTTTGCAAACATAGTCAACTTTTTGGCTACTGGAAGTACTCCTCAACAGTGGAATAAAATGGATAAAGATCTTTTCTTCTCAAAGGTTAAACATTTTATTTGGGAGGATCCTTATCTGTTCAAGATTTGTGCAGACCAAATAATAAGAAGATGTGTTCCTGAAGAAAACTTTCATAGTATACTTTATATGTGTCATGAATAGGCCTGTGGAGGTCATTTTAATGGAAACAAAACTGTTGCAAAGGTTTTGCAATGTGGATTTTATTGGCCTACACTTTTCGTAAGTCTTGCGTAATCGCTGTAAATTGGGCAGCATTTCTAAGAGAAACTCAATGCCATTACAACCTATTTTTGTAGTTGAATTGTTTAATATTTGGGGGTTAGACTTCATGGGTCCCTTTCCTCCTTCCAATGGGTGTAATTTCTTCTTAGTAGCTGTGGATTATGTATCCAAATGGGTTGAAGCCACAACCACTAAAACCAATGATCACAGAGTGGTTTTGAAATTTTTAAAGGATAACATTTTTTCCAGGTTTGGTTTTCCCAGAGCTATTATCAGTGATGGGGGAAGCCACTTTTGTAATAAACATTTTGAAGCTTTATTGAAAAAGTACTCTGTGACTCATAGAGTAGCTACTCCATATCATCCACAAACCAGTGGACAAGTGGAGATTTCCAATAGAGAAATCAAACGTATACTGGAAAAGACTGTGAAGAAGGACAAAAAGGATTGGTCCTTTAAGCTAAATGATGCATTGTGGGCATATAGGACAGCCTATAAAACCCCAATTGGAATGTCCCCATTCAGATTGGTCTGTGGCAAAGCATGCCATTTACCAGTGGAGTTAGAATATAAGGCTTTTTGAGCTATTAAAACCTTGAACATGGATCTTACTACTGTTGGTAATCACAGGAAACTGCAGCTTGAGGAGTTAGAAGAGCTGAGGATGGATGCGTACACCAATGCAAGATCTTACAAAGAGAAAGTCAAAGCCTTCCATGATAAAAATTTGTTGAGAAAAGAGTTCATAGCTGGCTCTAAGGTATGGCTATTTAACTCAAAATTTAAATTTTTTTCTGGAAAGCTAAGATCCAGATGGGAAGGGCCATATACAGTCATTCATGCATCTCCTTCTGGGGCTGTTGAAATTTTGGACCCAAGTGATGGAAGAATCTTGAAAGTAAATGGTCAGAGGCTCAAACCATGCATTGAAAATACCCTGGAGCTTGTACTAACCATCTATCATCAAGATCCGTCCCATAACTGAGGATAAACAACTGTATAATATGTATATTATCAGTGCTTGTTTTATAATTTTTGCATAGTTGTTTACTCTTCGTTTTTAGTCATTTACTTTCAATTCAAGAAGTTTAAATATGTAAAAAATTTAACTCGCAAAGAAAAAAATCCTTCTCGAAAAGTTTAATTAACTTTTCGAAAAGGAGCTGAACCTATAACTAACTGCTCCAAAAGAATGATTTGCTTTTCGAATAGTTAGTTCAGAATGATTTGCTTTTCGAAAAGTAGTTCTGAAGCTATTTGTTGTTCGAATAGTTGTTTTTGAATGCATATGCTCTTCGAATGGTACTGATGCCATTCTCACTTGTAAAAAAGGACTATTTTGAACTTTTCAAAAACTTCAAAGATATTTTGCGAAAATCATTTTGAGCATATTTAAACCCTTTCGAAGTAAGGGTTTCATATTGGAAAGCCTTCTGAGAATGTTCTGCTTCACAGAAGACCCTTTTTCTTTCTTTCCTTGCGTAATTTTAGAATTCAGCCACACTTTTCTTCACATTTGTTCGATCATTTAAGCTTGAAGAGTGGGATTTTATCTTCTGGTTCTGGTGGATTTCAGCAAGCAAGCAACAAGTTCAACCAAAATCGTAGATTTCGGTATTTTTCTGTGCATTTCCTCTGTTTATCATTTGTAAAGTTTGATTTGGTGTCAGCATTTATTATGGAAGTTTTTATACAAAGCTTTAGAATGGGGAAAGCTGAAAAATCATTGGCTGAAATATTCCAAAAATCTTCTGCTAAGAAAATTAGCAAACCGTCCAAAAAGGAAAAACCAAAGCTTCAGCTAAAAGGAAACTTTCAATGGATAAAGCTGATATGATTGAGAAGGGGAAAAAGGTTAGATATGAGGAACCCACCCCAACAGCAGACACTAGCCCTGAGTCTGAGCTTCCTCCTTTGCCTATTCATTTGGTACTACCGAACCCATTTATTGAAGCTCAGAAGCTAATTCCAGAATTTATTGTTGATGAGACCTTTTTCTACAACAAACCTGAATGTCAGTTATCTTTGAAATACATTAGGGATGCCTCACTGAGCAATATCCTAACCCCTCTTCCAGAGAAAATTTACCCACGAATGGTGAAATTATGGTACCAAAACTTGGTAAAAGTGACAGAGAAGGATGCTGATGTCCCTACTCTTGTTATTTTCATTGATGATTGTGATTTAACTGTCACTTATGAAGACATTGGGAATGCTTTGGGGATACCTTTTCATTTGGTCCTTTGGCCTTTTGACTGTCGCCTCTTTCAGAGAAATGGCTGCACATTTAACGCAAGTCATCGTTAGAAGTGGACAATCCATAATGAGGAGAGACCTAGCACCTCAATTTTTACTGATGGATTCCATTTTGAGGGGATGTTTTTATGTCACTAGGCACAGCCAAGAAAGAAGGACACCAATTTTAGAGGCTCTCTTCTATTTTTCTAAGGGGCAATTTTTCAATGCCCTAATGTTGATTTTTGAAGCCATGGCTGATATTAGTACCAAGCTGAAAAAGGAGCAGAAATTAGCTAGAATACCATTTGGTAGGCTGATCACAGCCCTACTAAGAGCCAAGTTTGATATTGATGAGCAAGAGCCATTTCAAGTTATATCTCCTCATGCATTTGGGAAAAAGGCTTGGACTACAAGTCAAGCAATGTTGAAAAGAATGAGGGAGGAAGTGGAACCTGCTATTGAACCTGCCCTCATGACTACTATTAAAAGCTTTGCGGACCACGAGGTGACCAGCTCTTTAGCTGCACCTATTTCAACTACAGCTGACATTGAACAAGCTGTCCTTCCTGTGGTGACCAGCTCTTCAGCTGCACCCATTCTTGAAGAAGTTGTCATCTTACCCACCTCACCTAGCCCAACTCCTATTCTTGCACCCTTTCAAGCTATCCCATCTCCCATAACCAACATAATCCAAGTTGCAGACTCCTCCTCTACACCAACCACTCCAGCCCTACTCACACCACCAATCTCTCTCAACAATATCCAAGATTTAGCCCCTGACTTTGTTGAACAAGCTCCTAGTACTCCTCTGCTCCAAAGCTTCTCAGGTTCACCTGCTAATTCAACTAATACACCTGAAGTAACTCATACCCAAACTGAACCTGAGATATTCACTATAGAGGCCTATTCATCACTGATAGGATCTATTTTAGAGAATATTGGGCTTGAATTTGTACCTATACCTGACCCTCCTCATTTCACTCATTTGGCTACTTCACCCTTTACAACCATTTCACCCATTGCACCTCAACCATCTGCTTTAGTTTTACTAGCCCCTACTATGCATACCACACCAACACCTGAATCAATTAGCCAAATATTTACCTTTCTCCAATCCATCCAAGCCCAACTACAGATCAACACAGACAATCAGTCTGTGACCAATGCCCTTCTCCAAACCTTAGCCTCCACATCCCACACAAATACCTTAGCCACTGTACCTGCTGTTGATGAACATGCTACCCAAACCGACCCTGAGGTAGTATTTGTTGATCCACCCACCCTCACCACTACTGCCCATGCTACCCAAACAGAACCTGAGGTAGTTCTTATTGAGTCCCCTTCACCTCTCCTCACTTTCTCTGATCAATCCACTCAGAGAGACCCTGAGATCATTATTTTGGACTCCTCTTCTCCCACTCCCACTGCTGGGATACCTTTGGTCCCCTACCACTCCATTCCCATTCCCAGATTTGGCACTCTCAAAAAGGCTATGGAAGAGAATCCATATATATCGAGATGTCCTTAAGGGGTTAGCTGATTTGCAAGCTTACATTAGAACCCCTTATGAAAACCAGATTCAGAAATTGGAGTTATTCATGAAATTTGAGAGAGAGAAGATGCAGGACCTGCTGGGTCAAACTTTTCAGATGGTTAGGAGTGAGCAGCACAAGGTGACCATGTTGCAAGCACAGCTTGAACAGGAAAAATTGAGGACTACTAGACTTGAAAAGTATATTGGCCTCACCAAAAAGATCAAAACTGAGGAATACACCGAGCTGAAAAACACAATCCAGGAGAAGGCTAAATCAAGTTCAGACTCCAATACTGATTCTAGTTCTGACTCTGACAGTGACTCCAGTTCTGATCCCATTGAACCAACTTATGATACAGACTTTGACCCCAGCTATTAGAATACATTGTACATATCTGTTTTATGGGTCTATAATATAAAATTTTGGTTTTGTGTTAATACATTGTACATACATTGTGCATTTCTTTTCTTTCTTCTTTTCAGTATGATTTCTAGTTGCTTGTTTCTTTTCTTTGCTAATACACTTCGGACCAGTGCGGACCCTGCTCACCATAGGTTTGGGGGTGTGGCAGAAATGCCAATAATTGAGTTAACATTAATGCAGCTGATCATCAATAGAATTTTTGAAAATAAAGTGATTTCACACCTGAAAAATGAGGAAGTTAAAACTTTTAAAACTGATTTTCAGTGTAATTCTAATACTTTCATGAAGGGAATGTCAGAAAATTTTCAAAATAAAAAATTGATGTTTTAGTAAACCTAAAAGGAGAGAAAACAGTGATGATATACCTTAGGAAGTTGATAGATAACTACACCCAGTGAGACTTGGGCCTGAAATGTATTTTTGGGAGATATGAATTGGCAATATTTTCTGCTCTAGGGACTGTTTGAACCTGCTTATTTTCACTAGAAGTTACACATATTCAAATTGAAATAACTTGACAACAATCATGATATTAAAGACATGATGTAGGGCCTCCTTTTGGACAGTTTGAGCCTCAAAAAGCACCACCTTTTGAAACTGCCCTTGATACACACCATTTGAGCTTTATAAATCTAAGATTTCTTTGAAACCTCATCAAACAACTTCATCAAACTCATTTAGCCTAACCCTCACTCTGAGAATTCAGAAGGTAAAGGAAAGGAAGCTGAAGAAAGGAGACTTGGGTAACAATTTGGTAAAAGAAGAAGAAAAAGAATTGAAAGCAATGATGTTTCAACAACAGAAATGTGGCATGTCAGTAATTGTTAAAAAAAAAATGAAAAAAAAAAAGAAAAAGAAAAGGAAGTCATTTCATTGGAAGTTTGAAAAAGAATGAGGAAAAGATGGCCACTTTGGCTCTGAAAATTCAAAGAAGAAAATAAAATTGTGCTGAAATGAAGAAGGTGTGTCTATCACTTCCTCACCTTGACCGACTTCTAGATTTTCGAATCCATTCCAACCCCTTTATTCTTGATAAATTTCACCCATAAGCCACATTACAACCCAAGTTAAAGTACTTACTGATCAATGATGGAATGAGCCGTCACATGGAGATAAGGATTTGTGTAATCTATGGTGAAAAGAGCAGTGAATTCAGAACTAAAAAGCAAAGCCTATGCTCCTGCTTACAATCCTATTTGAGGGCTGTAATTGCTCTTGAGCTGTGTGAATTAGTGCAACCCTCATACTTGCATGGTGAGTGAAAACCCTGGTGAGAGTTGAATTTGAAATCAAATTATTTGGGGTAACAACATAAACTGAATTTTTAAATAGAAGGCAAGCTTTTCATTAATTTTTCTTATAGAAACTTTTTGACATCAACTGAGTGAATGGTAAAAGGAATTACAGCTGAACTTTAGTTTTAAACTAATGTTTTCTTGAAGATCTTTTTACAGCTTGACTGATGCAGGTGTGAATAACCTTACTGGATAAATGTCTGCTTTAACAGAACTGCATTGATATTAACTGATTTATTGGAGTAGTTTGTGGGTACCTTCACTGAAAACCCTCAGGAGACTTCACTCCTCCACTAGGGATCACCTAGGGGTTTAAAAGGCTTGTTGCATATGCTAAATGCAACTGTGTTCCCTACAAAAGTGGCTTTTTATTCTATTTTTAATTTTGTCATTGCTCAGGGAGTAGCAAAGCTTAGGTTTGGGGGTGTGTTGAGAACTAGAAAATACCATTTTCCACACTTTAACCTGGGCCTTGATAGACCCTTGAGAGAACTAAATAAGTGTTTTAAGTGCTTGTGTTACAGCTAACAATAAAGACAGGCTTAACCATGAAAACAGCCTAAAAGTGCCAAAAAGATGATAATCCATGTTGATCTAAAGGAAGAAAGAGAAGGGACAACCTCACGAGCTGTCAAAATGCCTAGACTAAAGAGGACAAAGGCCTGGTTGTAACCTGGAAAGTGTGGAGCCATTCGAATAGAAGAATGCATTACAGAGTGCTTTTCGAAAAGAATCTGAACATTTCGAAAAGAACCTGAACTTTGTGAAAAGAACTAAAAGCTCCAGGTTTAGTTTTCGAAGAGCACCTGAACTCTTCGAAAGGATTTCTGACCTATTCGAAAAGAAGAGAACTCCTTGCGAACAGAACCTAAACTTTGCGAAAAGAGCTTCAGAAGTCACAGTACCTTGCAAAAAGTTTCCCAAACTATGCAAAATGTATTATGGAGATTCCTAGCATCTGCAAGGGTAATTCAGTAATCTTTTGCACACACCCCAATGCATTTAAAAACCCAGGGACATTCCGAAAGATTCTGAGCACGAACCAAAGGCATATTCCACCCCATGTGAGCACCCGAAGATGAAATCAATTGGCAGGAACTTTTAGAAGTTCTAACAGATTTTCGAATTACATAACAGAATTGATGCCTCTGTCATCTAATTGGCTGAAACAAATCAAGCAATTCTGACTGGCCAAAATAGATCTGGATCCTCGTGCTCGAATACCATTGGTTGATACAGATCTAAGCACTTTTGATTGGTCGATACACATCTGAGCTAGACCTAGGGGAAACTATAAATTGATGAACCATTTGCCCAATTTGGGTATCCAGATTTTGAGTTTCATTTCTGTTGCTCCATTTCCAATTCAGATAGCTTGTCTGAAACTCTTGTAATAGCCTAACTTTTAGTTGCAATTGAGAGCTGTGAGATACTTTTGTAATTCAAAAGAGAATTGTATTCAAGACTACAAATCTGAGAGTTGTTTAAGCTGTGCTCTGTAATTGTAATGGTGAATTTGAAAAGGCTGCTGTGAACCGTATATTCTCAATTGGATTCGTGTTGAGGGTTCCTTGTGATCTCCTTATTGCACTAAACTCCTTGAGATTTACTATTTTTCAAGCAATTTCCCTTGATTCATTATCCCTATGGGAATTAGTGTTTGTAACCTAATCTTTCACAGCATTTGTAGTGGTGTTTCTTGTTCTAAATTGAGGGTTCAGATTAAAGACTATTGGATGGTCTGTGGCCATTGAAGTGGACATACCATAGCCATAAGTTTAACTCTAATCCTTGAGTTAGATTACTTCCTCTTGCATCTGTGCTTGTAGCCAGATGAAGATTGGAGCATCTCTCATTTGATCTACTTTTATTCTCATTTTGTTTCAAGAACCAACTCAAAGTTAGATATTATTTCTCCATTCTTATTAATTAACATCAAAATCCCCCCAACTCAGATCTGGATCATTTAGTTTAATCTTTACTTTTACCATTTAGTTAATGTGACAAATTCAACCTCCCATCTTATGTTCTTTGTAGATAAGATCAGAGGCCAGATCTGGTAGCTCAGATCTGGAGGTTTATCTTATATTTTAAATAAATTCTCTGTGGACGATCTTTTACTCACTTACATTTAAAACTTGCTACAATTGGCCCGGATCTTGCAGGCTAATTTACTTCTCTCTATGATGATATTTCTTTATTCTTTTTAGTTTTCCAAATTCAGTATAATTCATTATTTGTAAGTCTGTTTTCAAAACACAAATAAATCATGCACTTAGAATTAAACAACAACACACTAACCCTCATCCTACCCCTGATCCATGACATCCAAGCCCAGTTATCCACCAATAACCACAAACAGGACCAGATGTAGGCTGAACTCACCTCCATCCAATCCACCCTGCATACCTTAACCACTACACCCATTCCTACCCCATCCACTTTAATCACCCTGGTCCTGTTCACTGACAACGCCACCCAAACAGACTTTCCTTCTGAATCATTACCCCTCCCACCATCATCATCACCTCTTCCCCACCCTTTTCCTTTACCCCTTTTCACCATTCCAATTTTACATCCCCCATCACCCACAACTCAGGTTGAGTCTACACCCTTCACTTTTCCCCCTATACCCCCCATTCCCCCTCTAATCTTACCCCCTCCCACCTTCTCTACCAAATCTACCCAAACAAACCCAGAACTTGATCCCATTCCCCCTCCACTTGACTTCCCTACTCTCATTCCCCATTCCCCCCCCAGGACCAAGCACACTTCGCTCCTTCCACCTCTTATCTGCCAATTGCACCCAAACATCATTTCTACAGCCCTCCTTACCTCACCATCCTACATCACATGCAGGATAATGCTTACCTGAGGAAGGATGTCTTGAGGGGTATGGCCAAGCTACGCCAATCAATTGAGACCCCCCTGCTAGAGAAGATTGATGAGATGATGGAGGCCCACAACGAGCAACTACTGGGAATCTCCTTGGGGTGGAAAAATGTGGTGGAGGAATATTGGAAGACGAAAGCTCCAGCTACTTATTATCAGAATAATTAGGAGTATGTGAAATCCAATGCTGCTGCAGCGACTACCCGGGCAAGAATTCCTGAAAAATGACTTAACAATGCCCAGGAAATCCAAAAGGAGATCCATGAGACTGACGCCCTAAAATTTAAAGTCCAGATAGCCTCATTGGAAAAGGCATTGGCCGCTGCCAGAAATGAACCTTACCACCCAACCCCACTCTCTGTTCAAGTGCCTCAGCCTGCGCCAACTACCACTCCAGCTCCACCTGCCCAGTCTGAAGAGGCACCACCTAAGCCCCAAAAAGATAAAGGAAAAGCTCCTGCTTCACCTCCAATGGAGCAGCCTCCCCCTCCCAAGGCCTCTGCTGCACCTCCCCAAGAACAAACTTATCTGTAGCGGAGGAAAGTCACAGCCAAGAGGTCTGCTCCCAAAGCTGTCCCCTTAAAAATTGGCAAAGAGCCTGCTGCCCAGTCTGAAGAGGCATAGTCCCCTGCCAAACCTGAGTCCACTGGAAAAGGAAAGGCACCGGTGATCCCCACTGAGGAACCCCAAGCTAAAGGAAAAGAGAAAGCCCCAGTGGTCTCCCCTGCAGAAGCTAAAGCTAAAGGCAAAGGCAAAGGAAAATCCCCTGCCACCCCCCCTGCTAAGCGTAAAGACAAAGCCCCTCAAGAACCCAAGGAACCAAAGGCTCCCAAAGCACCAAAAATGAGAGTGAGGGCTCCTAATGCTTCATCTGCAATGAAAACACCAGCAGAAAAGAAAAAGGAGAGGGAGGAAAAGAAGAAACAAGACAAAGCTGCCCTTAAGGCACAGGCTAAAAAGATGGGCTAGGATTTCCTTACCGATTCTGATTCAGATTAGGTCCTAGCTTCTAGATTGTATCTTAGGTTTTTCTTTTTGAAATGCCACTTGTAACAATTTTTCTTCCACTTTAATAGAATTTCTAATTTTGTCTATTGCTCTGTTCTGTCTGTTTATTTCTGATTATTTGGTATTTTTGCTTTTATTCTTTTTGCCATTCTTGGGAGACCAGTTTTTGGGAGGATCTTTTTCTTTGAAAAAGTACTCCATGTAGCGGATAGATGTCGTTGGTGGCTGAATCTAATTCGTGCAATACCTACATCAGGAAATTCAATACCTTCCTCTTCACATTGATGTGCCATTTTAAGTGTACCTCGCGAAGATCCCCAACTCAACTGCACGAGAACGATCCTTTCCTCATCACTTATTGCTCTTCGCGAGGATCCCTGCGCGCTACATTTACCTCTTTAAATACCATGCCTCTCTTTGGACATTCATTTAATGCTACTTCTCATTTCCAAAGAGCTAGTTGTGTATTTTCTTCTTTCCCCACACAACCCTCATTTATTGCCCAGTGTGAAAACGGGCGCAATTTCACTTCCGCCGATTCATGTTCCCTCATCCTTCTCTTTTAAACCAGCCCTCAGTCCCTTTTGATCTCATCCCTCCTCTTCTAACCCTAGAAGTCCACACCTCCTCACACAAATGGCGGATGACAGCCCCTTTGGCTTCCCAATCAAATTTTACCCCATCTGAGACGATCCCCCACCGCCTAAGGAGCCGGACCCCCTGTAATTTCTCTGGGATGAGTTTGACGAGGTCATGCAGTTCCTGGCCAAGGACGAAAAGAAAAAAAAAAAGAGAGAGAAGTTAGAGGAGAAGAAACAGAAAAAAAGGGAGAAGCGGGAGAAGAAGAAAAAGAACAATATGGCACCACCTGCATCTCCCCCTCCATCTTCCTCCAACCCTCCCCCGGCTTCCCCTTAACCCCTCCCCCCCCCCCCCATTTTATCTTTTCTTTTTTTTCTCTCTTTTTGTCATATTTTCTTTTTTTTTTTAATGAAAATTTTCTTTTAGTTCCATACTGTTCAGTTTTGCATTTGTATTTCTCTCTCTTCTTCTATATGTGTTTCTGGATGTTTCCTTGGACTATACTATTTATTCTCCCCTCTGAACCAGTGAGGGCACTGCTCCTCCTAGGTTTGGGGGTGTGGCAGGTAGGTCTGCCAATAACATAGTTAACTTAAAGTGCAGCAGAATCATATGAGTAACATAGAAATGGAGCTGTGTTCACTTAAGAATTATGAAAATTAAGAAATCTAAAATTTTTTGTAGATCTTTAGACATTATAAATTTCTAAATTTTCACATTTCCATGATGAGAACACCAAGAAAACTCACGGGTATCAGCACTTAGTGAACCATTGAAGGGAGAAAAAGGTAAGGACATGCTTAAAAGTTCAAAGGAAGACCATCACCAGTGAGAATTGGGCCTACAAAATTTTTGTTTATTTGAGGAGTGATTGAGGCAAATTTCTTCTAGCTTTAAGGACTGGCTGAGTCAATATGTTCACTAAAAGTTAGGTAACTTCAAGTTGAAACAGCTGACAGCACTCATGACACTTAGGAAAGGATCAAGGCCTTCTCTTGGACATTTTGAGCCTAAACAGACCAAACCTTAAAGCAACTGCCCTTATTCATACATTCTTTGAGCTTCAAAGACCAATTTTCTTCAGAAACACACATGAGTATTTGTAACTGAACCTATGGATCTGATTTAACCTTACCCTTACTCTGAGAAGTCAGAAAGTAAAGGAGAAAGAGTTAAAGATGGACTAGCTAGGGTCAACATTGGATGAGTGAAGAAAAATTATCTGATATTCTAAACAGTGTAACAACTGAGGAAAAAGGTGGCAGTTTCAAAAAAAAATCAAAAAATCAAAAAAATCAAAAAAATCAAACTAATCACTTCAAATTTGAAGATTTCAAAGAAGATGAAAGGAGCTGAATTAAAGAAGGTTGAAAAAGGGGTCACCTTTTTCAACCTTCCAATTCTTTTTATAACCCAATACCATAAGCCATATTACAGCTCAGTTAAAGTCCCTTCTGATTCAAAGTTGAATGAGCTGGCATGTGGAGATAATGAGTTGTCCAATCTATGGTAAAAATCCACCAATGATGCCAGAACTTGAATGCTATGCCTATGCTCATGCTTACAGACCCATTTGGGGGATGTAACTGCTCTTGAGCTTGAGAGACAATGAAACCCTCAAAAGTTCTATGAGAGTATGCCCTAGAGAGTTTTGTGTCTGATATTGAATGTATTGGGCATGACCTACACCCTAATTTTTAATTTAATGATGAGCTCAGTGCTAACACACATGGGTAGTTTCCCTGTTGTAAACTGATTGGAAATGCTGTGCTATCATGGGAAGTTTTTTATGCTTAAACATCTATGCAAACAATGCATTTAAATTTCTTATATTTTTACTGATTCAGGGGTGAACTGATGCTCTATTTCTTGACAGTTGACTTGAATCTTGCACTTCTGCTAACTATTTTATTGAGAAGTTTGTGGGTATCTTCACTGAAAACCCTTAGGAGACTTCACTCCTCCAGTAGGGATCACCTAGGGGTTTAAAAGGCTTGGTATATATGCTAAATGTATCCGTGCTCCCTACGAAAGTGGCAGTTAATTTCTATAGACTTTTAGTGTAGCTTTGCTAAGGGACTAGCAAAGAGTAGGTTTGGGGGTGTGTTAAGACATGAAAAGTACCACTTTTCACCCCAAAACTTAGCCTCTATTAGACCGTTAGCCTTCTAATAAATGTGTGTTAAGTCAATTTTGTAGGTAATAAATAGCAGCTGCAATAAGGCCTGAACCCTGTTAAGGAGTCCACTTGTGCCCCAGAAGTCTCTCAGAAGGATGAAAGTTGAACCTACACAAGAATTGAACCTCGCGCAGCTTTCTCAAGCTTTAAAGGATACAGAAATTAAGCCTCGCGCAGTCCTACGAGTCTCCCAAAACTTCATTTCCAATTGCCCGCACTGTTCTCGCGCAGTTGAGTGACAGAGGGGCTTCAGAATCATACTTCGCGCAGCTCTCGCGAAGCTCAAATATAACTGCTCGCGCAGTCTCGCACGGCTCAAGAAAGCAACTCTCAAACCTCGCACAGTTCACTCAGATCAACTAAGGAGAGAGAGCTCCAGGTATTTCAGCGCGCAGTGGCCGCGGGTTGCAAAACTTTAGAAAAACCTCTCGCATAATTCAGAGACCAATGCACATCACGTCCTCGCGAGGATCCTCGCGAAGATCTATTGAGAAACAAATTGCTCGAGCAATTCCTGTGCCATTCAGAAGGAAAGTGCAATCCCGTGAAGACCAGAGCAATCCAGTGAGGATTCAATACTCTATCGCGCGACAGCTTCAGCTGCAACTAAGACAACCTCGCGATGGCTAGAATTTCAAGCTAATCCAATATCACGAACATCATGCTACCACGCGACAGTCTTGGAAACCAGTGCTACCTGGCGAGGCTCTGAACTCTAACTCTCCCTCACCTTTGCAGAGGACATTCTGGGAACTTCTAGCAATTAGGGCACACATTCCAACACTCCAAGTTCCGTGGATGCGCCCCAAGGCATCCAAGGGACAATATTAGGCCATGTGGCATTGTTAAAATTAGGGTTTCCTAACCCTAATGCGCCGCCAAACTAACTGCTATATAAACCTAAGCCTGGTTTAGGTTTAGGGGACTCTCTGCTTAGAATAGAATTTAGTCTATCTTATTCTTCTTCTTGTAATAGCTGCAGATCTCTAGGAAGGTTTAGGTAGTTTTCTTTTTACTTTTTCTTCTCTCCATAGTCCAGCATTTGCTGGCTTTGCCTTTGTATGACTATTTGGAATAGATTAATGGAGTTTAATGATAGGGTGTTTTACTTTTATGGGATTTTTGTGAGTTGTTCTGTACAAGGCTGTTATCTTGAGATCCTCAATTGCTAGGACGTATTGCATGCAATGGAGGACTGATTTTATGGTTTATTCAGATCCAAGTGACCTGTGTGTCTGGGCTAACATGCTCTCATACAGGCCTAGCCCCACCATAGGACCCACTAGATCTGAAGTCCCCATGGGAGCAATGAGGTTTTGTAGCCTTGTGAACATGGTGGTGGCAGCAATGTTTCTTGTTCTATCTTGAGCTTTGTGAGGAGGATAGCCTCTGGGATAGTCTGTGACCATTTAAGTGGACAGGTTATAGCCTTAGGGTGAAGCCAACCCATAAACTCAAGACGCATTATTCTTCTCTGCACTTGTGCTTGTAGCCCTGTGAGAGATTGTGCTGAGACAAACACCCCTGTATATGTATAGACCCGCCATCAGATGGCAGATCTGGTTTGGTTATAGAGATTGTAGGCTTGTGACTGGATCACTACAGTCTCTCTCTAAAGTAGTGGACAACTGGATCTACGGCTGCACTCAAACTCTTGCTGGTTCTCTGTGTCTGGGCTAACATGCTCTCATACAGGCCTAGCCCCACACATAGTACTTTAGAGGTTGAGGTTTCCTACGGATTCTTGTGCTTGTAGCCTGGATGAAGTAGTGCTTACAATGATAAACTTATTCTGACCCATCTCTGGACTGTGGTTCCCCAATTGGATAATCTTTTACCATTTAAGTGGACAAGTTATAGCCATAAAGGGATTGGATCATGGCACAGAGATGAGTTGGATTCTTTCTCCTCAGTGGTGATAATGTAGCCACTGGACAGGACTTCTATAGCAGCAGATTTGAATTTGAGTCATGAGGGCCATCAGATCTGAACCTAATAGCATACTTCTCACCCTTTTATATTTATTTTCTCACTCCATCTTCTTTCTTAAACCTTTCTATAGTTTAGACATTAGGATACCTTAGAATTTAGATTTTAGTGACCCTAAATCCCCTTTCATTTAGGATTGCCAGATCTGTAGTCAGATCTGGAGGGCCTACTAAAGATGGCTCCCTTGGAGCTTAAGATCAATTTCCCTGGGGGATAAACTCTTACTTATCAAAACTTGCTACAACAGGCCCTGTATCTTGCAGGATTATGCATATTTTAGGCTTGCTGCTCTGTCATTTTCAATCCACCTTTCATTCATTTTCATTCACCCCATTCTTATCACTGTCTTCAATAAAGTCAGTAGCAAGCACTTAAAAATTGCCTAATAGTAGTTGGTTCCTGATTTGAGTATCGGGCATGTCAGTCATTGATATTATGGCATTGACGATCCCACTGTAGTGCTTGTCGTGAATGGGGTGAAATTTGAAGAGGGGATACGCAGTGAAGCTATGCCATTCCATGGCGGGAGATTAGGGCTTCTTCTAAAATGGTGAAGACTAGGACTTCTTCCTTGTCGGATCCTTCACTCTACTGACTCGTCTTAGCATCGGGGTGGTGTTCCACTGTAGCCTCATGTCATTGTCTCAAAGTATTCTGGGTGATGCTATCCACCCACGCCATAATTTGCTTCGCAATTTGAAGGACATTGTCTTCGTTTTCAAGCTCGGAGCCATATAGGGGGAGCGGTGGTGGAATTCTCTCGACACCTGGGGGTGTAGTGGGTCCCACAGGCTGGAAACTTAATCTTCGAGTTCTGAAGGCTTGAACTCAAATCTGAGCAAAGATGGGATGGGACGGCAGAATAATTGGGGTGATCAGGGACTAAGGATGTGGGCGAATGGCCGAGAGCCTCGAGGAATCACCTGAATGAGTCGAAGCGTCTGGGGAACTAACACGGGTGATGATGGTAGAGGGATGAAAAGGGAGTCGGTTCGAAGGATCTAGTGTAGTGATATGGGTGACAGGTCCTTGGTTATCATTGGGCATGGGATTATTGATAATCCCTTAGTTGGGAGGCGACTAATTGCTATTCTGGTTAGAGTTTTGAAGGGGTTCCCAATCGATATGGTTTCAATCATTCAGGTCATAAATCATATCTCGCAGCACCTAGCAGTCTTCCAAATTGAGTCCTCCATATCGATTAAAAGTGAAGAACTTGCTACGATCAAGATTGGTGGGCCAGGGCCGTGGCTATTCTGATGGGAATCGGTTATGGTTTTGATGACTAAGGAGGCAGAATATGTTGGGGATGGTGTCAGGTAATGGAGGATAGTGGTCACTTTTGGGTTGGTAAGGGCCACTGACTTGTTGGGTGAAGTTTCGAGGTCGGGGTACATTATTATAGCCCTGGGGCTTGACCGATCGATTTCAAGCGGCATTCTAGTTCTGGTGAGTGCTCTGGTTAGGGTATTGGTTTTAGTTTTAGTACTAGTTTTAATTTTGATTGGGATACCACTGCTGATTCTGATTTTGGTACTGACTTTGACCAGAATTCCTTAGCTCGTAGTTTTCGTTGCTGGAGCTCTGACCCTGACTGGCAACGGTATTGACTTGCTTCGAACCGGAGGCTTTCTTATTATTCTTTTGCTTTGAATCACTAAATGTAGCAACCTTTGATGTTACTATCCAAAAGGTGAGGCCTCCTACCTTTATATGTCGCTGGATGCCACTAGCACGTGAGTGAAGAGTAGCAAAGTTTGGGCAATCGCTTATGACGAGAGCGCTTCGAAGAGGCTGTTTGACATTGTTTATAATGATGTCAATCATATTCTTTTCCTTCATCTGGCTTTCGGTGCGGCCTGCCAACTTCCTCCAATGTGCTACAAAATCTGTGAAGTCTTCCTCAGATTCTTACTTGGTCGTCATCAGATCACTGAGACTAACCATTTCTTATATCAGATGCTTATACTAGTCCAAGAATTGTCCGGCCAGATCATCGAACGTGTCAATTTTGTGAAGTGGGAGTCTGACGAACCAGTTGAGAGCTTCCCCTTCTAGCGATCTTTGGAAATAATGTATCAAGATCCCTTAGTTATCGGGGATGGGTCGACAGTCGTTGTAGAAAAACACTAAATGATGATTCAAATTTCCCGTACCATTGTATTTGTTAAACGTGGGTGGCTTGAACCCTGCAGGTAAGGCGAACTCGAGGTCTTGACAGAACTTATCAAACTCAAATGAGCTACCAAAGCGCTCTCTCTTGGCCATGTACTCGTTGAGCATCTAGGGAAAATCTTCTACTCTTATAGTGGCATCTTTTTGGGTAGCCTGAGGGTGAGTTCAGTATCGGTGATCGTTGTTGAAGAGGGTGCGGGCGGCCATGCCTAATGGCGACACATTGGCTGAGACTGTGCTTGGTGTGGGTGGTAACCCTTCGTGCCTTAGTCGTTCTTTCTCTTCTCTATCTTGCCACTCCTTGATGGTCTCGTACGTGGCTTCCAAGCCTTGGAGTACTTCTTCGGCGTCATCGCCTCCCTTCTGTAACTTCTAGACGTTGAGTTCCATGAGGTGTCAGGCGGTGAAATATTGCCTGATACTGTCATCTTTTCCACTATGGTGATTGCTAGTCCTCGGAGGGGTGAAGGGGTTTTCTTGATCACCGGTCATGTTAATCTCGGGGTGGTACTGAGCAGACTCGTCAGACAGATCCTCGCCGTATATAGGGTTACCATGGCAGTTCCATAATAGAGGATCACCACTTTCAGTGAGATTTATTCTTCCTATTCCTGCCATCTCGAGCCTCTGATGGATGCTCATGCACTTTTGGGGAATTCTTTGTAGTAGAGTGGGTGCAGGAAAAAAAAATAGAGCGGAAAAGAAAACTTTACAAGTATAATAAAAGAAAGTTTAACTAAACGGAGGCGACTTTGGCGACAAGAAGTCCCATCGCGATCGCCAGTCTCTTTGTATGTTCTTTTTCTGGATCCCTTTCGATCCCCGAAAAGAGTGGCCCAATTCGGTCCAAGAGGACTCTGGAAAAGGAGATGAATGGTAAGTTAAAATATAGAAATAGAAGGATAAATTCTATCGGCACTACAACACATCACTGATCACGCCTTTCGGGGTATGGGTTGGACTTCTTTACTAAATCGTCGGCCTGCCGACGTCTATAGCATTTGGTCATCTAAAAGTTTAGTTTATATAGTTTTCCTATTCCTACTCTAATTCTATTGATTTAGTTTTCCTAGTCTTCTTGAGAAGAAGTCTAATTGGTATTAGTCTCCTAATTCTACTTGGAGTCTAAATATCCTAATTCTATCGAGAGTCTAATTAATTCAAATATCCTACTTTTATTTGGAATCTAATTAACTTAAATATTTTGATTCTATTAAAAGTCTAATTAACCTAGATATCCCAAGTTTATTAGGAATCTAATTAATCTAAATATCTTACTTTTACTAGAAGTATAATTATTATAAATATTCTACTTATACTAGAAATCTAAGAAAAAGGGGTTTGGCCCGCTATGCTAAGGAGGATCGGCCCTATTCCCGGGTACCCTCTATAAGCACCCTTGGGCAAATCAATTGGCTAAGTGTCATTTAAAAGTAATATAGATTGACAAACTGATTTTGAATTGAAAAGTTAAAATTTTGAAGGTTGAAATCAAGATTAGAACATGAGAAAATTATGAATTAGAAGAGATTAAGACTAGAATTTGAAAATAGAGGCTACGATCTAAAATAATTGGTGACTAAGATTTGATTCTAGAAATTCAAAATCAGAAATTTAGAGACTAAATATTAAGAACTGGTTCTAGGAATTAAGACCTAGAACCAGAGGTAAAACTAAGGATCTGAATTTAAAAGTTAAGAGTTGAAATAAGTGAGCTAGAAATTAAGAGGTTAAAGACTACAAAAAAAAACTAGAGACTGGGAAGAGAACTAGAGTTTAAAACTGAAACTAGAGCTAGAATAAATTTTCAGGACCAAAAATTTAGAGCTGGTTTTAGAAGCTAAAAATCAGAGATTAAGAACTAGAATTTTAAAACTTAAAATTGAAACCTAAAATCTAGGACTAGAAATTAAGGACTGAAATTAAAATCTAAGATCAAAAAAATTAAGAACTAAAAGCTATAACTTAAGAACTAGAACCTAGAACCTGAAAAGTAATTAAGAACTAAAACTAAGAAATTATCTAAAGCTAAGCACTGAAGAGAGAATCTCGGAGTCCCTAAGCTCGGAAGAGCGGAACTCAAAAATTCGATTACTTGATGTTCTTTGGTGTGGGGTAGGGGGTCAATTTATAGATATTCGGGCATTGCGCACCCTGTGGGAGGTGAGCAATTAGCCGGTTAAATCCAATTACGCGCCCTGTCTGGTGTGCATAATCAGATTATGTACCCTATCTCAGGCACATAATCACTCTGAGTCCGTGACTGACTCAGTGAGTGACCGGCAGAGAGTGACCAGCTGACTAGTTCAGCCGAGTGTCCAAGTTCTAATCTAATTAGAACTTATTGCGCGCCCTGTTTGGAGCGCACAATCTGATTAAGTGTTAATAAGTGAAAAATACCATTTTTAACCTCCTAACCTTACCTTTGATGGGCCTTTCAGTTGACTAATAATGTGTCTTGAGTGTGTTTTATAGTTACCAATAAATTGCAGTCATAGTATAGAAATCCATCCAAAAGTACCAAGAAGAGACCTGTTGGAGAGCTGCATCAATACAGAACAGTTTCAACAGTTGCACATACAGTCTAAGCAATCAGCCATTAAGCAGATTCACAGAACCTCAAAATTCTATGGCAATGGCATGTGTCAAACCGTGTATACATGGGAGGAGTAAAAGCAGTTGTCTCTGATGAAGGATGAGCCCTCAAAGGCTACTGAGTGTTGGACAGATGAAATCCAACCCCTCAAGTTTTTTACAAGCTATGGAAACAAAGAAATCTAGTTGTCGAGTGGTTAATGGAAACTGTCGAGAGGTTATTCAACCTATCGAGAGGTTCTACTAATGATAAATGAAGCTATTGAGAGGTTTGCAGAACCTATCGAATGGTTTAAACTGAGGAAGAAGATCTTGTCGAATGATGAAAATGAACCTGTCGAGAGGTCTCCTAAAGCAACCATCTTCGCAAAGTATAGAATGTTGAAATTATGCATGTTAAGAGGTTCCTTAAACCTATCGAACAAACAGAGCAAACCTAGCGAGAGGTCACCTGAAGCTGCACTGAATCTTGTGAGGTTGCATGAACTTGTCGAGAGGATTACTAAAGCTAAAGGACCTATTGAGCAGTTCATCTGAACCTTTTGAAGGCTAATTTCAACCTATCAAATGGATCAAAGAAACACACTCAGAACCTGTCAAGAGGTTCTCTGAACCTCTCGAGGCACAATTTTGGAACTTCTCGATGGCAGCTGAGAATGCATATCAATTCAATGCTCTGTTGCACTTGTCCGAAGGCTATTTAGCTGGTTGGAGGGTATTTTTGGAATGCAGATGAGCACGAATGTGAACTCTCTAACTACCTCACGTGTACTCACCCAATTCGAAGTCATTTACGGGAGATTTTAGAAGAGAAATCAGCCACATCAGCAACCCAAAATAACATAATTATTCTCTTTAGTTCTGATTGGCTTAAATAGATCTGAGACAAAGGGGGAGAGTATAAATAGAGGAGAAGCATAACAGAGAAATGGAAGAAATCCAGAGAAGTCCAAAGACCAAATTCAAATTCTATTTCCCTCCAAAATTCCAACATTCTTTCCTCTTCTCCATTCTCTCTTTAGCCCTACTATGGTTGGTTAAACTCTTGCAGCAACTAGGGTGAGGTAGATTTTTAAAATTGAGAGGTTTGAGAGCTTTATATGAAGATTGGGTAATACAGAGACTACAGATCTGAGGACAATTTATTATAAGATGTATTTGAATCAATGAATTGTTAGTTTAATGATCATTTAATTCTATAGATCTTTTGATTCCATTAGATTCTCCATAGGATTTATGTATTCGGGAATGCCCATTCATTTAACCTGTAGATCTCTTGACTTCCAATAGATTTTCCTAGACATAATCCTCCTGTGGATGCCTGAGCTTGTAGCCTTGCGTCCACAACATCTATAGTGGTTTTCCTATTCTAATTAAAGCCTTTGGATTTTAGGAAATCCCTAGGATGATCTATGACCATTGAAGTGGACAGATCATAGCCTTAAGATCAATTCAGCCCTTGGTTTAGATTAGACTTTTCTACCTTGCATCTGTGCTTGTAGCCAGATGAAGGATAGCTGTTGATCCATCCCCTGCATTGCTGTTTGACCCTTCAATTTTCAGTGAGACCAAATCCCAAGCTGTTATTCTCCATATTTGATTTTAATTCTCCAAAACCTTTTCTCTTTTCTCCAAATCTATTTTCTATTCATCTCAGGATCAATTACATTTAGATATAATATTCTATAGTTTAGTTTAAAGTGACAACACCAAAAAAATCTCTCCTCTTTATTTTTCTTGCTTTGATTTAAGTTAGAATAAGTTAGAGTGCTAGATCTGTTCCAGATCTAGAGATTTACTACATTCTTTAACACATTTTCCTGTGGACATACCCCTACTTACCTCTTTAAAGCTTGCTGCAATAGCCCTGGTTCTTGTAGGCATGTGCTTTACCTTGGTGTCCAAATTATCTTTTGCTATGATTTTTCTTTTAGTTTACTATTTTTAACATCTCAATAATTACAAGGTAAAGCAATCAACAAGTTTCGTGACACCATTGCCGGGGATCTGTGCTTTTAGAATTTGTAGATCTAAGTTTTTTCTTATTTTAAAATTTTAGATTTGTAATTGTCTATTTAGTGTTTGACTAATTGCTTCTGTAGTTTTTTCAAGTTTTCTAAATTTTTACAGATTTAGAGTTGTGGTTGACAGGAACAATTTTGCTAAAAGGAGGAGCAAGTTGTCCTTGAGTTTGAATTTCCCTACTCTTTCGCATTCTAGATCTGTGAATTTTTAGATCTGCAAAAATAGTTTTTTGTGTTTGTGTTTGTTTGTTGAAATTTGTGTTGTAATTTTGTGAGATGTACATTGTGATTGTGTGTAGTGTTTGTTTGGAAGGAGAACTCTCAACCCTGAGATTTTACTATTAAATCTTGAAGTTGAGAGGATTGTTAGGTCTGGACAAGCTACACATAAACCTGCTGAAATGGGTGAGCAGCCTAGATTGTTGAGAGAATATTTTACACCCGGTGCATATAATTCTCCTTTCTGTATATAATTTTCTACTGTGGAGGGAAATTATGAGATCAAGTCTTCAACAATTCAGATGTTACCTTTTTTAATGGGTTGAGTAAAGAGGACTCATAAAAATATGTCGATGAATTTCTTGCTTTGTGTACTATTTTTAATATTGCTGGTTTGGGAGAGGAAGCCACCAAGTTTAGGCTCTTTCCTTTTTTATTAAAGGACAAAGCCAGAGCTTGATTGTCTATGCTCCCAACCAACAGTATTACCTCTTGGAATGCCTTGCAATGTCAATTCCTGGTTAAATTCTTTCCCATATCTAGAACAAGTCAGTTGAGAAAAAGCATCATATCATTTTCTCAATTCCCAACTAAAATCTTCCATGAGGCTTGGAAATGATTCAAAGAGTTGATAAGACAATGTCCCCATCATCAAATTCCTCAATGGAAATTTGTACAAAGTTCAAGGAATTGATCCAAAAAGCATAAATATGGTGGATGCCTCTTGTGGAGGTACTTACCTTCATAATACAACTAATGAAGCCTGAGAGTTGTTTGAGGTGATTGGAGAGAATTCAATGTAGTAGGAGACCTTGTCTAGGGACATTGAGTCTCTAGCTAAATTGATGAAAGAGAGAACAACAAGTGGAAAAATGTATGAGGTCAGTGGCTACAATGATTTGGAGAGAAAGGTAGATAGTTTGACTCAGAAGTTTGATAAGTTGATGGGAGCAATGCAGTCTCCAATGGCTGCCAAAGTGGGAGAGGCATGTTTGATATTCCAATCCTCCACTCACTCCTTTGGTGAATGTCCCTCTACTACACAATTTCTAGATTTGGTTATGGAGCATGTTAATGCTGCTCAGTCCTTTGGACAATAGTCAGCTGCTGGTTATCCATGGAGAAACTACCCCAACCTAAGGTGGAGGTAGGACAATTTCCAAAACCACCAGTAGCAGCAGTCCTATAGAACTGCTAAACCTTACCAATAGAATTTTTTACCAAGGCCTCAATATCAATAGCCTATGGCCCAGCTAATGGCACAACCTGGGCACCAAATTGCACCAGCCCCAACACCCTCTATAACACTCTCATTTGAAGAGTAGGTTCTAGCTTCATTGCAGAACCTGGGCTCTTTGTCTCAAATAGTTAACTCCCATAGCAAAAGTATTAAGAAAATAGAGGACCACTTGGTTAGCTGTCCAATACTTTGACTAGGAGAGAAGAGGGAAGACTACCTAGTAAGCCTATGAAGAATAAAAAAGGATAGTATATGGTGAGTGAGTCTTCTTCAGCACATGAAAAGGCTAATCCATCACCACTTTGAGAAGTGGAAGGCTGGTTGACAACAAGGTTGCTGTTGAGTCTGAGAAGAGTGCAGGAAAAGAAAGAACATCCCATTATGATATGCAACAGGAGCAACATATGAGAAATAAGGAGGGTATTAATGAACCCCAACAGAAAAATAAAAACAAAAATAAGGAAAAAACTGATGAGATTACTAAGGTAGCAAATGAGAGATCAGTCCCTCATTTGCCATTTTCCAATGCACCTCAAGCACCTTCTCCTTTTGATAAGGGGAATGTTAAAGTTGAGGAAATAATAGAAATATTTAAATAACTGAAAATTAATTTTTCTTTACATGATGCAATCAAGCATGTGCCAGCCTATGCTAAGTTTTTGAAAGATTTGTTCACACACAAAAGATAATCTAGGATACACCAATCCAAGAAGGTTTTTTCTGCTGAGAAAGCGAACCAAGTGTTATCCATTGCAACCTTAATAAAACTCTAAGACCCTGGAGTTCCCATAATCCCTTGTATCATTGGGGATCAAACCATTGAAAAAGCCTTGTTAGATCTGGGAGCCAGTGTGAATCTACTTTCATATTCAATATATGAGAAGTTAGGTTTGGTAGAATTGAAGCCCACACATGTGGTATTACAGCTGGCTGACAGATCTGAAAGTAGGCTAGTGGAAATTATTGAAGATGTGTTAGTTGGGGTTGACAAGTTCTTTTATCCAGCAGATTTTCTTATTCTTGACATGGAATAAAGCAAGTGCACTACCTCAAATCCTGTAATTTTGGGCAGGCCATTCTTGGCTACTGCTAATGCTTGTATACAATATAGATTAGGTATAATGGAGGTATTCTTTGGCAATATAAATGTAAAATTGAATGTCTACAATGCAACAAATCAGCCTCACTTGGATAGTGAGGATAGCTTTATGATTGATGTGCTGGATGAGCTTGTGGAAGAGACTTTACCCAAACTACTGCATTGTGATGACATGTTTGATATTTTTGAAAATGGTTGGAGTTAAACTGTGGAAGAGAAGGCCCCCACACCTGTGATTCAAGAGGTGTAAACCTTAAATTCTAAAGTGGGGCCAACAAAGTATCCTCCTTGGAAACCAACTGTGCTGCCTCTTCTACCACCTTCTAAGGCACCTTTGCTTCTTTCACTCATAAGTCCACTTGTGTGTGTTAAAAATGCATAAGAGAGCAATAGGATGGACTATTGCTGATCTTGGAGCAATCCATCCTACTGTTTGTATGCATAAGATCCACCTGGAAGAGGGTTTCAAAACCTCTAGAGAGATGCAAAGAAAGATAAACCCCCCTATGCAAGAAGTAGTGATGAAGGAGAAGGTTGAATTGTTAGATGTAGGAGTCATCTATCCCATTCCAGATTTTGAATGGGTGGCACCTACTCAGATGGTACCTAAAAAATTTAGTCATTGTTGTTAAATCAAATTCTGGTGAGGTAATTCTAGCCATGAAGACCATTGGTTGGAGGGTGTACATTAATTATAGAAAGCTTAATTCAAAAACCAGAAAAGACCGCTTTTCACTGCCCTTTATAGACCAGATTTTTGACAAGTTGGTAGGCAAAGCTTTTTATTACTTTTTTGATAGATACTCTGGGTATAACCAGATTCCTGTGTATCCACAAGACCAGGAGAAAATGACTTTTATATGTCCATTTGGCACATTTGCTTATAGGAGGATGCCATTCAGACTGTGCAATGCCCCTGTAATTTTCCAAAGGTGTATGTATGCCATCTTCTCGGATATGATTGACCAATTTTTGGAGATATTTATGGATAATTTTTTTATCTTTGAGAACTATTTTAGCCAGTGCCTACATCATCTCAGCCTAGTGTTGCAGAGATGTGAAGAGACCAACTTGGTGTTGAGTTGGGAAAAGAGTAACTTTATGGTCAACCAAGGCATTGTCCTTGCCCATATTATTTCTCATAGAGACATAGAAGTTGACCAGGCTAAAATTGACTCGATTGCACATCTGTCCCCACCTAAAACTGTCAAGTAGATCAGATCTTTTTTGGGGCATGCTAATTTTTATAAGAGATTCATCAAAGATTTCAGTAAAATTTCAAAACCTCTTTGTCACCTGTTGTGCCAAGAGGTTTCTTTTATATTCAATGATGAATGTCTCACTACTTTTGAGTTTTTGAAAAGATGTTTGACCTCTGCACCTATCCTTGAAGCCCCTAATTATTCTGTGTCATTTGAGCATATATGTGGTGCATCAGATTTTACAATTAGTGTACTTTTGGGGCAGAGAAAGGACAAGTTACCTTTTGTGGTTGCTTATACAAGCAAGAAAATGATTGATGCTCAGTTAAACTACACCACAACTGAGAAGGAACTATTAGCTATTGTCTTTGCTTTGGAAAAGTTTAGGTCTTATGTGTTAGGATCTAAGATTATTGTGTTCATAGACCATACAGCCTTAAAATATCTTTTGTCTAAAAAGTAAGCCAAACCCACATTAATCAAATGGATCCTCCTATTATAGGAGTTTAATCTCGAGATTAAAGAGAAAAAAGGGATTGAAAATGTGGTTGCAGGCCACTTGTCTAGGATCCTAGCTGCTGAGTTTGATGGACTGCCTATTAATGGTTCATTTCCAGATGAGCACCTTTTTGCTGTCAACATGAGTGTACCCTGGTTTGCACATATAGTGAACTATCTGGCAGTGGGTAGGATCCCCCCACATTGGACTAAAATGGACAAGGATCTATTTTTCTCTCAGATCAGATATTATATGTTGGAGGATTCATACCACTTCAAGAATTGTGCATACCAAGTTGTGAGAAGGTGTGTACCTGAAAATGAATTCCATAGCATACTAATAATGTGTCATGAACAGGCTTGTGGAGGCCATTTCAGTGGAAACAAGACTGCTACATAACTACTTCAAAGTGGATTCTCGCCCTACTTTATTCAAAGATGCAAGGTAGCACTGCAAGGCTTGTGAAAAATGTCAGAAAATGGAAACTATTTTTAAAAGAAATTCCTTGCCTTTACAGCCCATTCTTGTAGTTAAATTATTTGACATTTGTGAGATTGACTTTATGGGTCCTTTCCGTCCTTCTTATGGGTATAATTTTATTCATGTGGCTGTGGACTATGTGTCCAAGTGGGTTGAAGCCATAGCCACACGAACCAATGATCACAGAGTTGTCATCAAGTTTTTTAAAGATAATATTTTCTCTAAGTTTGATACCCCCTGAGCTATCATTAGTGATGGGGGAAGCCATTTCTGTAATAGGCATTTTAAAATTTTTCCTA
Organism: Chloranthus sessilifolius; assembly: GCA_021018995.1. NCBI lineage: Eukaryota > Viridiplantae > Streptophyta > Magnoliopsida > Chloranthales > Chloranthaceae > Chloranthus > Chloranthus sessilifolius. Next base: position 52,152,530 of record CM037596.1, read on the forward strand.
GAAAATACTCTATGACACAAAGTTGCCACTCCATACCACACACAGACCAGTGGGCAGGCAGAAATTTCTAATAGAGAGATTAAGCACATTCTAGAGAAAATTGTATAGGAAGGACTGGTCCCTGAAGTTGACTGATACTCTTTGGGCTTATAGAACTACCTATAAGACCCCAATAGGGATGTCTCCCTTTATGTTGGTGTATGGCAAGGCATGCCATTTACCAGTAAAGTTAGAACATAAAGCCTACTGGGTTATTAAGTCATTGAATTTTGATCTAATTGCTGCTGGTATGCACAGGAGGCTGCAGCTGTCAGAACTTGAAGAACTGAGATTGGATGCCTACCCCAATGTAAGGATTTACAAAGAAAATGCCAAAGCTATTTATGATAAACATTTGCTGGAAAAGGAGTTTGCTGCAGGTAACAAGGTATGGTTGTTCAACTCAAAGTTGAAATTTTTCCCAGGGAAGTTGAAATCTAGATGGGAGGGGCCTTACACTGTGATTCAGGTTTCCCCATCTAGAGCTGTTGAAATCATGAATACCAAGGATGGTAGGATCATGAAAGTCAATGGTCAAAGGCTAATAATCTGTGTTCAAAATATAGTGGAGCCTGTGGTGACCATTAACCTTCAAGAACTTCCAAATTGTGAATGAATTTCAACATTGTACATTATGTATCATAGTTGTCAGTTAGAATGATGTTGTTGTCTTCAATTCTGTTTGTCATTGTATATATTCTGCAAATTTTGTTTAGTTTTTCTTTTAGTATAATAATTCAATTCTGCTGAGGTCAGGAAGCTCTATAATGCATGAGAAATAAATGGGAACTGAGGAGGATTGAGGAATCTATGTTGAAGGTGGACTGTGTACTGATGTGAAGTAAGTTTGGATTACAAAACAACCTGTCAAGAGGTTAGAGGTAAAACTCGACAGGTACTGAAGGTGTCTCATGAGAAATTCGATAGGTACATAGGCCTATCGAGAGGATGTGATATGAATTCGATAGGCACTGAAGCTATTTGCTAAAAATTTGGCAGGTTTTGTGTACTTGTCTAGCGGTTGAGAAACCTCTCGACACCTTAATTGCTGGTAAATTTTAACCTGTCGAGAGGTTGGATGAACCTCTCGAATTGCAATTTCTAAAGCTTTTATACCTATCGAGAGGTTGGATGAACCTCTCGAAACCTTCAACCTGAGAGTCCTGCATAGTCAAGTGGTTTTCACTGTTCGATAGGTTGTTTCATCCTATAGAAATCTTTTTTCCAACCTATTGAAATCATGTTTCGCTTGTTCAAAACCTATCAATAGGTTCATTCTATCCATTAGACACCTTGAGCTGAAATCCTTATCTTCCTCTGCATGAGTTTCTAGCTTCTTCTTTCTTCTCCATCTCCCTGGTTCTAGTTCCAATTATTTTACTTGTGTTCCAGTTGCACCTGCTTTGCAAGGCCGACATTTTGCACTTAGTTTTAGCAGATTTGGTTTTGTGTACTGCATTTATCGAGAAACCATAAGTTTGAGTAAGTTTTTCTTCACCATCTCTGAGTTTTTGAATCATCCATTTCTATGCTTTGCATTTGTGGGGAATTTGTGGTGTGAAAGGTGGGAATTAAGTGAAGAAGATTGTGGAGAGTGACCTGTGTGAATTTGGTTTGTGTTTCAGTGGCCAACCCTGAGCAATTTGAGGGCACCTTGACCGATTTGCTCCACTCCCCTTCCCAATCCACCCTAAAATTCACTAGGAGGTCTAGTAGGATAGCCTCATAGCCTAAGGCATACCCACATGCCAAGAGCAAGCTAGCTATGGACAAACCCAAGAAGGCCTAGAAAGCTAAGAAAGTCAAAATTGTTGAGGAGGTTACAAAGGAAATGCCTAGACCCCCTGAGCCAGAGACTGAGTTACTTGTGACCTTGACAACTCCTAATGAGTTTGTGAACTCTTTAGGTCTGATTCCTGAGACAGTAAGTGCAACCATGGGATTTTTGACGATCCGATCATGGCGATGCGCTCGCTTACAAAAATATAGAGTCGCCACCTAGAGTTTCAGGTATCCCGGGATACCTATATCATTTTTATAAGCACCGAAGTGCCACAAATATGACTCGAAATCTGGTCCACACCAAAGGTTCTTGGGTAGGGGCTTCAATTATCGATCGGGAAGGTGTTAGATACCTGATCAACCCGCTTAGCGCTGTCTCTACTTAGGACCAAAACAAGAAATAATAAAAAGAAAAGAAAAAGGCCTCCTCATGCCCAAATGGGTCTTAGAATCCTATTTGTGCTCCTCCATTCCTACCCAAAATTCGACGGCGTAACGGCACGAATGGGAGGATTGAGAAGAAACCAAGAAGGTAGAGGAAGAGAGGGGAGAGTCAGAGCTCTCAAGCCATTGTTGCACCATTGGAGAGCCTTGCATCGGCTTGCTTCGGTGAGCTTTTGAAGACTTGTATGGTATGGAATGAGGTTCTAACTCTTAAGGCTTGAAGCTAAGAGATAGAGAGGGAAGGCTAAGGGATTACACACACCTAACCTAAAGGCTTTTAGTGAAATGTTAAGGTCTAAGGGAGCTTTTTAAAATATGGAATTTATATGGGAAGTGTGCACCAAAGGGAGAAAGATCTTCTCACTTTAAGATCTTTCTTTCTTTGGCCAAAATTTTCAACCATTAAACCAAAGGGAGGGGGGCTCTATTTATAGGAAAAGGGTGGATTAGGAGAGTGTTTAGATGCTAATCAAGGTTAAAAATTAGGTAATCTAACATCTAAGGTTTCCTAGGGTTTCAAGGGTTTAGAGAAGTGTGAAGATGGGCTTTAATGGTGGATGATGGGTTATGGTTTAGATCACTTATGGGTTGAAAATAGGTATTAAAAGGGTGCAACAAAGTTATCAAAACACACCCCAAGGACTGAGGTGGTCAACAAGTCACCCTGGCTTCGAAATTCAAAGTAAAAACTAGAGGCCACTGTTCATATGCCTGGCGCAAGTATTAGTTGCGCCAGGTAAATGTATAGTAGGACCCATTTATACCTGGCTCAACTACTAGTTGCGCTAGGCCATTTCTAGGGAAAAAAGGCCTAGCGCAACTATTAGTTGCGTCAGGCAAATTCTGGGGTAATTCCTCCAAAATTACCCAATTTGCAAATAGTGATAACTTTTGATATATGACTCCGAATGAGGTGATTTTTATCTTGTTAGAAAGCGAGAGAAGTCTTCTTTCCAATGATATATAACTTCGCTCCTGAAGAGATCTATGTAAATTTTGGCACTCCTTTTTCCAACCACTGCTCGGGAGGGTTTACCACTAGTCCAGGAAAGGGTTCTAATGGGTTTGTGAAGGTTAGGGTTGATTACTTAGGGTTCGGAAAGGTTCCTAAGGGTTTGGGAAGGTTCTTAAGGGTTTCATACATACCATCAAAATCTCAGAAGTTCACCTCTCTCAAAATGTGTTTTGATCGGGCCTTGGGCCGAATTTGAATGTCTACATATGCCCCTCCTTGATATTCGATCACTAATGATCGAATGCCAAAGAAAAGAGACATCTGAAGAGGCCCAAGGCATTACTGATAGGTCTGCTACATTCAGAATAACCTTCAAACATCAGATAAGTAACATGGTGAGAAAACGAGAGCCCTGGATGCCAGGCTAAACATTGGTTTCTCAAGGTAATTGGTCCCCAAGCACTTAGCGACATTACTAGGCATAACTGAGGTAGAACAAGTTGCGAAAGCCCTGTATGCCAGGCCAAACATTCTCTTCTTGAGATGATTTGAAGGTATTTTATGTTTACAATTTATTCTGAATGCAACAGCTTCGTAAGTAGGAGGGGTGATCGACCCACATTCAAAGATAGGCGCGAAGTAAACATACGCAAGGCTCCACAGTTTGCGTCCAATCCTATGAGGCATTTGATTGCCTCATCTGACTATTCGCGGGTGTCCCTACTGAAAGTAGGGTTCGAGGTCTTTCAGCAAACCCATCGATCCCGAAGTTTATTTAGCATGACTACCTGAGCAGAGCGAATAGACTTCGCAATACTTTTTGGGAGTACGTGCCATTTTTAAAAAGTGCCCCAGATCAACATGACCTAGAGCATCTAGCTTCAACTACCTTGAACAGATCCAACCAAATATTGAGTGTCTCCCAAAAGGGACATCCAATCGTAATTTCTGCCAACAATGATCATAAACATCATTTAACTATGCATAAACATGCACCCATTAGAGGCGATAAGCAACAAAGGTGATGGAAACCTCGACCCAGACCTGCCTGGGTACAATTTATGGGAACAAACGGCCATCATACGGATGCCCACACACATGGCGTACACTTTACAGGGACACCACTGCCAATACAGGTTTTAAGCCTGTAAAAAATAAAGGAGAAATGAACCCTTCTCGATGCATGGTTGCACATAGTTTGATTGATGTGTAATCTCATTCTCAACAGGTTGGTCTCAACAAACGATTGACCTTTTCCAACGGAGTCATTCAGACCTCAAACCCCCTATGGCGCACGCCCAGATTGTGCAGACCAAGAGATCACACCTCCGAAAAGTTCATAAAAAATCTGAAGCTTAGACTCTCACGTTCATATGAATCAAAGACAGAGTGTTTAGCTCAACAATTTAGCAATGGAATTGTCCTGACCGAAATATTGACCGTCTGATCATGATTGATACTGTTGCTCCTACTTTGAAGTAGGATCCAGGGATCTAAGGCGAACCTTAGATCTAAGGACATTAGTTTTGCACAGCTGCATTGCTGATAAAATATTCACATTTTACCGCATTAAAGATACGCATGTGCGTAGCTGTGCATGAAAAGTTCACAGGTTTCTTTTTTCTTTTTCAAAATGATTTTCATTCTCTCCATTTTTTTTTAATAGACCTGACGTCGGTGGCGGGATGCTTCATCTGATTTATCCATCGCTGAGAAGTTGCTTTCTTTGAGGCTTTGGACCATGTCATATTCCTACACATTCGCGAGAAAATATTAGTACCTTTTTTATTTATATAAGTAACAAATGCATCCTAATTAACAGAAGGAGAAACAAACTTTTACCTATATGTTTTTTATTTTTAAGATCTATATATATTTTTTGAATTTTTATTTTCAAATATTTTTTATTCTTTTTCTTTATTTTTGACATGGAAGTACGATGCTGTAACTATGTACATAAGAAAGAGTAGAATTTTTTTGGATTTTTATTTTTCAGAGATTTTTTGTTCTTTTTCTTCATTTTTGAGATGGAAGTAAGATGTTGTAACTATGTACATGGGAAAGAGTAGAAATATGTACACACACTTTTTTGTATTTGGATTTTTCTTAATTTTTTTGTTCATCTTCTTTTTTTATGTTCTTTTTTTTTTTATGATGCCTTTTCAGTGAGGTGAAGTCACGGGTCCCACTTTGGGCATAGTCGAACCTCTTCATATGGTCTGACCTGAGTGAGTTTCAGCAGTTTCACCAAGGCTGGAACGTTAATCCCTTTGGATTGAGTCAAACCTCTCTCCTTACCTTGAGTCATACGTTTGAGAAATCAGTTTCACAAAAACAATTCTGGTCGAGACTCGTCTTGAACTAACATGAGCGGCCCAGCCAAAAAAAGGGGATTAGGGAGAGTAACCAAGAGGGATCCTTAAACATCAATCCTCTCAATCAGTGCAAACCTTTTCTCTTTTCTCTCTCTTTTTTTTTTAATCTCCTTTTTTACCCGTGGTGCCCTTTCTGGTTATCACCACGTCCATGGGTTTAGCTTTCTTACTCCAAGTGCCCTTTCAGGTTTTCACCTGGTCCGTACAAACTCGTTGTTTTTACCCGTAGCACCCTTTCAGGTTTTCACCACATCCATCTTGCTTTGAGCTTATATATTTATTTTATTTTTTCATTTTTTCATTTCTTTTTTTCAACAGCCACGACATTGACGTCGAATCCATCATAGCTGGCTGGATGGGGTTCTGGTGTCGTCTCATAACTCAGCTTGTGTTGACTTAACAGATATTATGACTTAACAGATAACTCGGCTTATGTAGCTTGGCCATGGGTTAGGTTAGGATTTGAAGGTATGCTAGGCTAAAAGGGTTTCCTTGATACGGCTTCAGTTTTCTCAACATACTTTCTTCCTTGGGGGTTTTTACTGTACATGCCCTGTGATTCTTCTACATTTTTTTTGTTCTTTTTGCTCTGTTTCAGGCAATCTCTTTTTGAGGTTTTGCTTTTAATATTTTTTTAAAATTTGATAGTAACTTTACTTCCCTTTTTTTATATATGTACACACACATTTTTGTTTTGGGGAAGGGGGTTATTAAAAGAAAGGCCCAGGCTCAAATGGGGTAGTAAATGATATCATCATTTTTAGAGATGCGTTTTGGCTACTGTGTTCGGAATGATGGCCTCTTTTGGTTGGTTCTTAAGCAATCATGTATCTGTTTCACCAATACTAACCTTATCGCGATAAACTAGGAGTAGAACCGTAGGACGTATACAACATTGATGGGCTCAGTTTGGCTAGTAAATGATATCATCATTTTTTTTGGCGAGGCGGATGGCGTATCCCGATAGCACCTCTCGAATGACGTAAGGTCCTTTTCAGTTTGGCTTAAACTTTCCTCTCGGATTAGCATGGAGGGATGGGAAGATCTTCTTCAACAGAGTGGCTCCTTCATTTAGATCTTGACCGCGGACACGTTTATTGTAAGCGCGTGCGATTCGCCCCTGGTAAACTTGAGTGTGACACAAGGCTAGGAGTCTCTTGTCGTCCAGTAAGTTCAGCTGGTCAAAGCGAGATCTCTCTGTCACTTTGCTTCGAGTAAGCCTGATTCCATAAGGATTTGAAGCGAGGATACTTCAACCTCAACTGGTAGGACGACCTTAGTTCCATATACAAGGGAGAATGGGGTTGCCCCTGTAGCGGTACGGATTGACGTTTTGTAGGCCCACAAAGCAAATGGCAACATTTCACTCCAATCTCGATAAGTGATGACCATCTTCTCGAGGATGCGGATGACTATCTTATTTGTAGCTTCCACGGCTCCATTAGTTTGAGGCCGATAAGGTGACAAGCGATTGTGCTTGATCTTGTATTGCTCGCAAAAGGCTTGGATGAGCTTATTTGCAAAGTTTGTGCCAATATCCATGATGATATCCTTGGGTACCCCAAATCGGCACATGATTTTACTTTTGAGAAACTTCTCAACGTGACTGCCTGTAATGTTAGCGTATGAAGCCACTTCTACCAACTTGGTAAAGTATTCAATGGTGACGAGGATGAATCGATGTACGTTTGATGCTTTCGGATGAATCATTCTGACGATATCAAGGCCCTAGGTGGCAAATGGCCAAGGGGTGGTCATGCAGTGTAGATCGATGGCAGGAGCATGTATCAAACTGGAGTGTTCATGACACTTGTAGTATTTTTGAACATGTTTGCAGCAATCTGATTCCATAGTGGTCCAAAAGTATTCCTACCATAGAATTTTCTTTGCAAGCATGTGACCGCTGATGTGGGCTCTGCATACTCCCTCATGGATCTCCTTCATGATATTTATCGCTTCACTTTCTATAAGGCACCTGAGCAAGATATTATTGTACGACGTTTGTACAGGCATTCTCCACAAATGACATAGCCTATTGCTAAATGTTGAATGGTTCGTCGACCCATCATGGACGTACCCTCAGGGAAAGTTGATGTCTCGAGAAAATTCTTGATATCTGAGAACCAAGGTGGCTCATCATCAGGCTTTGTAGGTTCCTAAATCTGGAGGTAGAAGGCTGACTCATTTTCTTTGCTCAATCATGATCGGCTTCATCTCAGCACCGTACGGGATTTCTCTCATTGATGCCAACGTAGCTAGTGCATCGGCAAAGCGATTCCTTATCAAGGGGATATATGAGAATGTCACATCTTGGAAGCAAGCTATCAAATCCTTGAGGTGTTCATGATAAGGGATCAGTTTCTCATCTTTCATCTTCCAGTCACCATTTATCTGGCATATGATCAACTGCAAATCGTCAAACACTCGAAGGTGAGTTTAATTTAGATCGTGGGCTGCCTGCAGACCAGCGGCACAAGCTTCGTATTCAGCCATGTTGTTAGTGCAAGGGAAGTTGAGCTTGATGGAGACGAGTACATGAGATCCTTTCAGTGAAATCAAAATGACGCCAACTCCCTGAGCTTTGACATTTATTGTCCCGTCAAAGTGCATTACCCTGATTCCTCTGCTTCCTCAGTATCGTCTTCCGTCATGAACAGGATGTCTTCATCAGGGAACTCAGTTCTTAAAGGTTCATAATCTGGTAAAGGATTATCGACAAGATGATCAGCGAGTGCTTGCCCCTTAATCGACTTCTGAGTGATGTATGTGATGTTAAACTTAGACAATAAAAGCTACAATCATGCAGTTCACCTAGTGAGAGCTGACTTCTCGAACAAGTACTTCAATGGGTCCATTCGGGCCAAAAGTAGAATGACTTGAGATAGCAAGTAATGGCGGAGCCTCTGAGTAGCCCATACAAGAGCCAGGCATGCTTTCTCCAGATGAGAATAGTGCATTTCATAATCAGTAAACTTCTTGCTTAGATAGTAAATGGCTTGCTCTCTTCTTCCTGTCTCGTCATGCTACCCGAAGACACATCCCATCGAAACTTCCGTTGTGGAGAGATACATCAAGAGTGGTCTCCTTGGCTCAGGTGGTACCAAAACAGGTGGATTAAGGAGGTAGCCTTTGATTTTATCGAATGCGACTTGGCAATCATCGTTCCATTCAATGGGAAAATCTTTTCTCAGTAGCTTGAAGATCAGTGTGCAGATTAGAGTTAGATGTGTAATGAACCAACTGATATATTGTATTCTGCCCAGGAATCCTCTAACTTCTTTCTCAATAGATGGTGGCGGCATTTTAGTGATAGCTTTAACTTTGACTGGGTTGACCTCAATCCCTCTCCTGGTAATTATGAATTCTTATAGTTTTCTGGACATAGAACCAAATGCGCACTTCTGTGGATTCAGTCATAGTCGATACTTTCTCAACCTCTCAAACAGCTTCTGAAGGTTTACCAAGTGATCACCTCGCTTCGATGACTTGACTATCATGTCAATACACTTCAATCTCTAAGTGCATCATGTCATGAAACAATGTGGTCATAGCTCTTTGGTATGTTACGCCGGCATTCTTTAGCCCAAATAGCATGACTTTATAGTAGAAGGTTCCCCAAGGAGTGATAAATGTCGTCTTCTCTCGATCCATCTCTGCCATCTTTATTTGATTGTATCCTGAAAATCCTTCCATGAAAGAAAGCATTTCGTGCATGGCAATATTATCGACCAAGATGTCAATATGCGACAGTGGGAAATCGTCCTTCGGGTTCGCCCTATTCAAATTTTGGAAGTCGATGGACATGTGGACCTTTCCATCCTTCTTTGGCACCGACACAATATTGGCTAGCCACTGCGGGTACTTGGATACCATGAGAAATCTTGCATCATACTACTTGATGACCTTGTCCTTGACTTTCAACATCCACTCGGGTAGGAGACGTCTCAGCTTCTGCTTAACCGACTTCATATCAGGGTAGAGAGGCAGTTCATGCTTGACCAAATCGGTGTCCAGACTAGGCATTGTCCTCGTATGACCAGGCAAAAATGTCTTGATATGATCGAAGGAAGTCGATCATGCTTTTTCTTTCTTTGGGAGATAGCGACGTTTCGATCTTAGTAATGCGGGGAATCTCCTCAGTCCCTAGATAAATGTCCTTAGTTTCCTCGACAATGGGGGTAGGGCCATGCTCAAAGTCGGCAAACCGATCAAGGAGCTCATTGGGGAGCTCCTCAAAAGGGGCATCCTCATCTAGACTCGTGATTCCTACCTCTTCTTATATTTCTACAAGAAAGGGGTCAATTTCACGTGGGACGGGTATTTCGATTAAGGCATCTTTTTATGTGATTTTATTCAGAATCTTAAAAGATAATATTTTAGACTTTGGATTTTTTCAATATTTTTGGGATTTTGTATTTTTTCAATGTTTTTGAGGTTTTGTATTTCTTCGGGGACGGACCTTCGCAGCGCGAGTCTGTGAATATATAAGGTATTGCCTGCCAAGGGCTTATCTCACTTTTTATAGGTTGTTTTTTTTTGGAAAACGGGTTTCGAATGTTAGGCCACTCCCCGCTTCCAGAGTTTGGGGTAAAGATACCCAGTTGCATACCTAAGAGGCCTCTTCTTTACCTGTTCGAACGAAGGGTGCTGACTGATATGGTTGTTTGGAGTCAGCCTCCATCATGTTGATCCCTATTTTGCTTGAGATCATATCCTCAAATGTTAACACAGTTTTGTAGTGATTTACCACTGGGGGAGTTTGTTTAGGTACTGGCTGTCATTCTTCATAAAGGGACAACGCGGCCAAATCTATCTCCAAGCTAGGAAGGGCAATGTGGGGATTGGTGGGATGGATTGGGGCTATGGGTTTGTGTGGGGTCAAATGGGTTACCCAATTTTAATCAATTTTTATGACCCCAGCGTTGATAAAGGATTCCCTGATGTGCGGCCTAGGGCTAGGTTTCTCTTCTATGTTGATTCCTCTTGCCCTTGCAGCTGCAGCGACCCTAACTTTCTCTTTAGCCTCTCGGACCTCTTCCTCCGTGGGCTTGTAACCTAACCCGAATCGGACCTTCTGCCCCTGTTAAGTTATGAAAAGTATCACTTTTCACCCCTTAACCTAGCCTTTGATGGACCTTTGAGCACATAAAATAATGTGTTTTTAGTGAGTTTTGTGATAACAGGAAATAAGAGCTTAATGATACAATCCATGCTATTTCAAGCCAAGAAGGAGGAATTTTATGCTAAGTTGTGGAGCTAAAGAATTTATTGGGAATGCACCATGGTAGTTCACACCATCGGGACAATTTTGTCATGCTAGCCCTAGAAGGCCTGTTGAGGGTATGAGGTAAAGCCCAAGTAGAGACGAGAGTTGCTGCAAGGAATTAAGGAGAATTGCTGCAATGTAGCAGTGTGTATGTGGGACACAATAGTTGAAAACTGCTCCTGCACATGCCTTGAACTACACGAACTGCTGTAATTTGAAACTGCAGTTTATCACCTCATGAGATTCACATTAGAACCTGACCTTTTGCTGCATTGGAGCCTAGCAAGCAGCTTGAATGCTGCTGAATTCCATCCTAGCGAGCTGATGTTTTGAGCCCAGCGAGGTGTATGTGAGCTGTGAGACCAAAAGCTACATCAAAGTGAACTACGCGAGCTGCACCCAATGAGCCTAGCGAGCTGTCCAAGCTCCATTTGAACCTGGAGAGCTCCTTATTGTTTTGAGCCTAGCAAGCAACACTTTAATCCTTTGGAGCAGCCAAAGCCTTCATCCTCTTAAGTTACAATGATGAGGATTTAAAGCCACATAGCTGGAGCAGCATTGTTGCCATGGCAGCAGCCTATACTTGAAGCGAACAGCACTTGAGCACTTTCAAAATGAAGTTTATGTGCTGGTACACCATCCAATTGGGTTGTTATATATATTTCAGACACATGATAGCAGCTGCACTAAAGGCTACATTCAATCCACAAAGAAGCTGCATTGAAGAACATGAGGTGAAAACCTACAGATTTAGCACATTGGAGCAGTGTATAGGCTAAAAGCATTTTGTCGAACAACTGTTGCGCACACTCGAGCAGCTGTGGTGCACCTCTTGAGTACATCAACTAAAACCCCACAGGTTGCGAACTTGACGACGAGTGGTGTAGAGCTGAAAAATATAGGCATTTTAGTTGTTTTGCTATTGAGGCCTTTTGTTGAACAGGTGCAGTGTTGAAAAATGTTGTATTTCAGCCCAGCGAGATTTAAGTTACTGAAATATGCTGTATTTCAACTAAGTTAGATTTAAGCTCCTGCAGTATTGCAACTCAGCAAGATTTAAGCTCCTACTGTATTGCAACTCAGTGAGATTTAATTTGTGAAGCTTCAACTCAGCGAGAACTCAGCGAGATTTAACTTCTGAAGTATTTCAACTCAGCGAGATTTAATTTCTGAAGCTTCAACTCAGCGAGAACTCATCAAGATTTAACTTCTGAAGCATTTCAGCTCAATGAGACCAAACTTCTGAAGCTTCAACTAAGGGAGAACTCAGCGAGATTTAAGTGAGATGCATTCCTGAAGTTGTCATCTACGGGAGGCACGAATTCTAGCAGCCTATTTCAGCACCCAAGGATATTTTTGGTATTTCACACCTTCTAGGGCACACATTCCAACATCCCACACTTCCCAAAGAATCCAAGGGTCACAGATGGGCCACGAAATCACCTCCAAACCCTCTCAAATCTGATTGGCTAATGCATATTAGGGTTTTGAGGGTTGCTTATATAAAGGACTGTTATCTACATTTGTAAACTAACTAGGGATAGCTTATGTTTAACTAGGGTTTCGAGCCAGGATTAGCCTGGTTCACTTAGGGTTTTAAATCCAAGAATAGCCTGAGATCGGAGCCAGGGTTTCCTGTGCTCATTTAGGGTTTAGTTTCCTTTTCCTTTTACTTTTTCTATTTTCTTATTCCTTAGCACAACAGTAATGCTGGGCTAAGTTCTATGTAATAGCCAATTTTATTTTGGTTTTGTAATAGGTTTTTTAAACATTGGAATTTTCGATGAGCAGTTGTGTATAGGCTGCAGCCAGGAGACAGTTCATTATAAATTTTGCTTTTTTTTAATAAACTACTATTTTTATGCTTAATCAAATCAATAAATCTTATGGCTTATTTAAATGTCTATAAGGTCCATTTATTTGGGACTAGCTCATTCAGTTTCTAGTAGATTATTGCTTGCCATCTGATTTTCCTTGGTTTGATAGACACATGGAAAGCAATGTTGGATCTGTAGAGAGATCCAGGGAGCTCGTAGGCGTGTGGACCATGGTGGTTGCAGCAGTTTTTATGTTCTTTCTCAGGCCTCTGTGGGATGGACAAACCAATGGGATACCCTATGACCATTCGAGTGGACAGAGTATAGCCGTAAGGTTGTGTTCATTCACATGTTTGAGACGGATTCCTCTCCCCTGCACATGAGCTTCTAGAGCCTTGTGAGGAGGTTTGTACAGTAACTGGCTCCCCTCTGTTCTACCTAATCGATATCAGATTTTAGATCTGATCTCTTGTAGTAATCACAGCTTAAGGCTGAGTCATTGCAAACTGTTTATAGCAATGACCAGCTGAGCTAAAGGCCTTATTCAACCTGTTGCATGGTCCTTTTTGCGGGCACTAGTGAGCACTAAGCCTTAGCAAAGCACTTAGGATCTTATGGGTTGGAATACCTATGGATGTCAGCCAGGTCTGTGAACAGATTTGGGGAGCTTGTAGCATTGGCATTACATAGTGCTGCAATAGTATTCATGGCTAGAGCTGGTCCAGTGGCTGGGGAAATGATCAGTCCACTCTTCTGGATTAGACTAGCGAATTTCTAGTTTAACTAATGGGATTTGACAGACTCTATCAGATACCCTGTGACCATTATAGTGGATAGAGTATAGCCCTAAGAGCGCCCCAAATGGCATGGGTTAAACTGGAAGCTTATACCTTGTTGAGGCTATTAATAGCATCTCAGCAAGGACCACTGTAGAGACAGACTAAATTTGAGTTACATTACTGATTTCTCCCTAGCTGTTTACTTCTCCATATTTTATCTTTATTTTATCTCACATGTCATCATCCTTCTTCACCCCTCTCTTCAGTTGTAGTTTTATTCCTGCATTTATGTATTTAATATATCTTAGTGACACCTAAATACCCTTCCTTTAGGACTGCCAGATTTGTATCCAAATCTGGAGATTACTATATGCCCTTGTGGTTCAGATCAATACTCCCTGTGGGATAAACTCTTACTTATCAAAACTTGCTATAATGGATCCTGTATCTTGTAGGACTGTGTATTTTTTAGACTTGTTGTTTTGGGTTTTTCAATCCACCTTTGAATTATTTTTACTAACACATTCTTATCACTATTTTCAAATAAAGTTAGCAGTAAGCATTTGAAAATACTCCAACAGCCCCTTGGCGATAACTAGCTCTCTCCTGCCCTGCAGTCTAGGCCTGAGCCCTCGACCTTTCTGATAGCCCCACTTTTGGAGCATAGCCACCGCTGCTAGCATTCTGCCTCCAATTTTAGGATTGATGCCCTCAATGGGCTCCAGGAGTATTGCCGATACCTCATATTCAAAACTATGGAGGTCGACATCCTCAGCGATGTACAGTACATCCAGTATTTTGGGCTTCTCCACGCTGTTGGTGGCTTTTCTTTCTCACTGTGCCCCTCGCCGACGATCATGATAATCTTGAGCTTCTGGTGCAATGTGGAAAGTATGGCTCTAACCTCGTGCAGCCATGGGCGCCCCAACAACAGATTAAACGAGGATTTGATGTCCATTACTTGAAATAAAATGGAGAAGGTCGTTGGCCCAATCAATAGCTCAAGATCAACTTCTCCCATTATCTCTCTTCTAGTATTGTCAAAACCTCGGGCACTGGTTCTCGTGGGTCTCAGCATGCATGGGTGGTCAACCCCGATCTTGGTGGCGGTTCTTAATGGGAATATATTCAATGCGGACCTATTGTCGATTAGAACCAAGGGGATTACCATGTTTCCAGACTTGATTGTTATATTCAAAGACTTCGAGTGGTTGCCTCCTTCCTCTGGTAAGTCAACGTCAGAAAATGAAGTAGCATTGGGAGCCATTACTTGACAACTTATCTGCCCGACCTCATCTAGGCTAACTTGTAGTGACACATGTGTATTTTTCAATGCCCCCATTAATGCTTGAAAATGGAGTGGGGGCATCATTAACAGATCCCATACAGTGATATGGGCGGGCATTCTCCTTAGCTAAGTCTCTAGTATATATTCCCGACTCATTTTTTCGAAGGGGTTCACAGCACTATCTTTCTTCCCTTCTAGTTGGGCTTCTGTTGTTGCTGGTACTTCTTGTTTCTTTGATATGCTCCGAGAACATGTGACAAAGTCCACTGCCCCTTCTCTATAGCTGCCAGCGCTGACATTTGCTTGGTCATAACTTAGCGGGACCTGGTGAGGATCATAGGTCGGTCCTGATATCTAAAATGGAATAGCTACCGGTACCGAAGACACTTCCACTGCGGGCTCAGGAGTTGTGGGTAACACTTGATTTACCTCCGTAATAGCTGGTTGAGTGGCTAAATGGAGCTAAATGGGGGAAAAGGGGTAAAAGTAGACCATAGGTAGCTGATAAGTGCAAGCAGGGGATCGGGGGTTTGATGGGCCATTAGGTAATTGATGGGGGTGGTGGAATTTGCAGGTGATTGGACTTGGGGTAATAGAGTGGGCATGGGCCATTGGTAGTTTATTGGCGGGGGAGGATTGGGGGCCTGTTAGTTCATTGGGTAATTGATGGGAGTGGTGGTGTATGGTTGATATGCATTTATGTGCACATAATTGATGGGTGTGGATGATGGAAAGTATGCCCTGAGATCCAAGGGTTCAATTTGTGGAGTCAGGTTGGGAAAATAATCTGACAAATTCAGGATTTAATCACCCCGATATTCCTTTCTTCAACATTTCTCGACAATAGCGCTACATAGCTCTCTCGATCACTGATGTAATCAGACGAGTCAAACTAAATTTCTTCTCATATTCCTCTACCATCCCAATGGTGGGTCTGGGACCTGCTCCTCTAATAGGATGTCGGGGTAATGGCACCTGGTAAATATTTCCATGCTTATTCACTTGTGAAGGCGTGCTGGGGGAATGATTTTTCCTACGTCTATCAAATCTTGGAGTGTGTGCTTCAATGGGAAGCAGCGATCAGTCAGGTGACCTGGACCCTGATGAAAATTGCAATGGGAATTTGGGTCATAGTTCCTTGGGATTGGGTGAGGAGGAGATTGCGGTTGATGAATAGTGACTAATCCCTTTTCTACTAACAAAGGCAAAAGTATACTTAAAGATTGCCCCAGAGGTGTAAACACTCGGTCATAGCAGGCTCTCCTCTGTTTCGAAGTCATTTGCATTCCTTACCCATTCCCCGCTCTCTGTATCTGCTCCGTTCTGACTGGTGCTGGTTGTGCTGCTCAAAATTGGAACGGGGTTACATTATTATTGGGCCTTGTATTGGCGACGTTCTCGACATCGACCCCGGTTCTCTTATCATTCCTTCGCTCTGAAAACCACCTCACTCCACTAGTTCTGCTTGGTATATTTTTATTCAAGTGACCTTCCCTAATCGCGTCCTCGCATCTATTAGCATTTCTTACCAGATCAGCAAAGCTGGACTGCTGCTGGTACACCAAGAAGTCTGAGATCACTGGTAGAGTATTTTTTAAAATCATTTCAATCTGCTCATCGTCAGGTATCCTATTTCTGACTTAAGCTGCCAGTGCTCTCTAGCATCCCAAATAGTCACTAAAGGTCTCATTCGGATTCTGCCTTAAGCGGGCCAAGTCTGACTTAAGCGATTCAATGTCTATATTGTAGACATATTATTCTTGGAATAGGTGCGTTAAGTCCTTGCATTTCTTCATCATAGATGGTTCCAAAGATGTGAACCATCTCAAAGCAGGACTAGTCAAACTCTTTTGAAAGACTTTTATCAGTAGCCTTTCGTCCCCTCCATATTGGCACATGTCCCCACAGTAGGACTTCAGGTGTGCTATTGGATTGCTAGTGCCATTGTATTTATCGAAGGCCAACATTTTAACTTTGGGGGGTAAGGGGACCTCCGTGAACAAACACAAATCTGTGAAGTCCGTGGCATGAATTTCAGCACCACCCATCTTCATTAATTATTTCTAAATTTTATCCAATTGTTCTTTCAGCTGCTCTGACTCTTTCGATACAGGGGCTGCTTTCTTGGTCGTTGGCTGGATTTCACTCTGGGCCACCAAGGGGTGGGTAATTATGGGGGGAGGGTTTAGGCTGGTCAATGCCCCAGCATAGGCTCTATTATTCCTAATCTCGTCCTCTTCATACTGCTGGTCGACATAATGTGCAGCGAGGGCGGGATTCTCTGGTTGGTGTTGCATGGGTTGGATGGGAAGGGCATGAGCGGGGGTTAGGTGAGCCCATTGGGGGTGAGGAAAAGTTTGTTGGATGATGGGATGAGTGGAAGTTTGGTTTTGGGGTGGGGCCTGATGGGGCCATTGGGCATGGGGAATGGTTTAGAGATGGTCTTGGGGTATGGAGCCATGGGAAAATTTGGTTTGGGGTATCGCATGGGTTTGACCCGGGTGTGAAGGTTGGGTGAAGTGTTGGTTGTATTGTGGAAGGTATGAGCGTGGGGTTTAAGCTTGGGCCATGAAGCCTCGGTCATGAGAAGTTTGGGCCAGAGGCCATTGGTGGGTTTGGGCCATGGACCCTTGATAGGTTTGTCCCAGTGGGCCTTGATGGGTTTGGGCCATGGGCCCTAGGTAGGTTTGGGCCATGGGCCCTTGGTGGGTTTGGCCCAGTGGCCCTTGGTGGGTTTGGCCCATGGGCCATGGGCCCATGGGGTTTGGGAAATGGGAACTTGGGGGGTTTGGGCATGGGCCCTCGGTGGGTTTGGGCCATGGGCCCATGGGTAAGGGTTTGGGCAATGGCCCTTGGGGGGTTTGGGCCATGGGCCCTAGGTGTGTTTGGGTCATGGGCCCATGGGTAAGGGTGAACAATGGGCCCTTGGGGCATGTGGGCCTGGCCCATCGAGTTTTGAAGGGTATGGGCCATGGGCCATTAGTGGGTATGGGCCATGGGCCCTTAGAAGGTTTGGACCATGGGCCCTTAGGTATGGGTGATGGGGTGTTGGGCCATTGGGCCTTGGAGATTATGAGTGGTGGGGTTTTAGGCCAGTGGGCCTTGGAGATCATGGGTGGTGGGGGTTTGGATGGTGTGAATTATGGGGGGTTGATGGGGATCAGGGGAGAGTGAAGCATGGAGATTGGCTAGGGTATGGGATGGGTCCATGGATGTGGGGTGTGGATGATGGGGGATATTTTGGGAAGCCTTCCATAAGGAGTAGGCTTGGAAAATCTCCTCCATCATGGTGATGGAAGGAGGATTGGATGTGGGTGGTAGATTTAAGGGATGATTGGGTATAGATGGGGTGGATGTGGAGGGAAAATTGGGCATGGTCACGGTAAGTGTTGGGATATGGGATGGATTGAAGGAATGGGGTGAGGTATTGGCTAAGGGGGATGATGAAGGGTAAAGTGTGGGTGTTTGGGAAAAATTAGGTATGGCCCCAGTAAAAATGGGCATGATTAGGGTAGATGGGGGGACTTGTGGGTGGATCGAGCCTATAGGGGGAAGATGGGAAATGGGGCATGGATGCGGATTGGGAGAATGGGTTTGGGTTTGTCATGAACGTGAATGGAAAAGGTGTTGGATTTGGCATGGGCATAGTTTGGGCAAAAGATGGGGAGTTGGGGGTTGAACTTTGGATGTTTTGGGAGGTAGCGGTTGGAAAAATGGGGGCGCCAAATGGGCCGGTAACGGTAAAGGGTGATTGGGTGAGGGGGATGGATGTGGAAAGGTCTCCCGAATGAGAGTGGGTTGGTGAGTGTAGCGGGGTTGAGTCGGGATCAGCGTAAGCCGGGTGCACTACCTACGACATTCTACGGGAATGGGTTGGGTAAGGGTGCTTTGGATAAGGCCCAAAAATCCTCCTCCTTCTTCCCCTTCGGGATGGTGGAGGGCAAGATGATGCCGTTGTGCCGGCACCACACAGATTCTATGTATATATATATATATATATAATTTTTTTTTTGTTTTGATTTTATTTTATTTTTTATTTTTTATTTTTGGAGAAAGTTTTGAAATATAAAGGTTCCGAGGCTTTCGAATTCCCTTCTCGGGTGGCTCTCGTACCCTAATTCAAGACTCATGGTGACGATTCCAACGCACATCAGAAGAATTGAAGGAGGACCTCCGATCTATTGAAGGTACAAAAATCGACGCAAACAACCTGATCTCCCAGAATGAGTCAAAAAGAAGTTGCCTTCTCTTAACTGGCGGGGGCGCATTGGGTGTCAAAATGGCGTAGCCCAAACAGAGGTACTAAGCACACTAATCGGAGGACTCGAGAGGTAAAAAATAGCCTTAGATTTCGGGATGCTGTTGTCCAGGTAGACTTGGTGAAACTAATACACACGCCAAGGTAGCAGGGCCTCTTTTTAACACTAGCGCAACTATTTGTTGCGCCAAGGTAAAAGTTGAAGATTTTAAAGCTGGCACAACTAATACTGACGCAACTAATACTTGCGCCAGGCGAAAATGATGCTCCAGATTCTAAAACAGCAGGGAACAGTAGCCTTAAGATGGGTCTGTTTTGGATTTTTGTGGAAGTTGGGCTTCCGGGAACTGCTTGACTTTATTTGATCGATTCTCTCCCAACCGAATCCTAGATGTTTGAGTCCGGTATAACTCGCTAGTGCACTCCCCAAGTGTTTTAAGCTTTGAAATGGGAACTCACCCGATATACCTCCGGCGCAAGCGCCTTGTCAGATACTAGGTGGGCTGGGACTTTTCTAGATCATCACCACTAGGGGTTGCCGCCATACTAAGACCAGGGTGGTTGTATGTGTGCCTACACCCAACCCTTTGAAAATCTACCCAATAAAAATAAGTTAATTAAGCTCCCTATTCATGATTCAATTTGAACTTCTTTTTTAAAAACATTTTTTATGGAAGTTTTCTTTAATCCAAAAGACGGGGGTGATGATCTCGTGCCGCCACTACGGGCCGGCGTCCACTGTCGAAATATGTTTGCACAAGTAGGCCCGCCAATCGACCAAGGCACTTTAAATGATAAAAAATTTTAAAAATTGAAAGACAATGCTCAAGAAGGCCCGCTGATCTGCTAAGGCCCTAAAAATGACATAAAAGTATAGAGATTTAAAGGCTATGCACAAGTAGGCCCGCCAATCGGCTAAGGCTCGTAAATGACATAAAAGTAGGGGTAAGTAAAATGACTTAATTGGACGGGTGAGTAAAAAAATAACAAAAATCAAATAAAAAAATAGTAATAAAATGTTAGGAAAATAAAAAAATAAAGAGGCCTAGTTCTAGGGGAAGCTCTACTAGCAAATCCCCAGCAGAGTCGCCACCTGTGTAACCGTGGGATTTTTGACGATCCCGTCACGACGATGCGCTCGCTTGCAAAAATAAAGAGTCGCTACCCAGAGCTTTTGGTGTCTCGGGATACCTATATCATTTTTATAAGCATCGAAGTGACACAAATATGACTCTGAATCCGGTACACACAAAAGGTTCTTGGGTAGGAGCTTCGGTTATCGATCGGGAAGGTATTAGGCACCCGATCAACCCGCTTAACGCGGTCTCTACTTAAGGCCAAAACAAGAAACAATAAAAAGGAAAGAAAAAGGCCTCCTCATGCCCAAATGGGTGTTAGAATCCTATTTGTGCCCCTCCGTTCCTACTAAAAATTCGACGGCGTAACGGTGTTAGTCACGGTTTTATACCACATTTTACCCTCTAAACCTGGCTTTTGCTAAGCCTCTGAGTAGTTAATAATTAGATTTTAGTGTTGTTTTACAACTAGGAGGTAATTTTATCCTGAGTGCAGTTTTCAGTCAAAAAGTGCCATGAAGAGGAGGATTTGGAATTAATCAACAGCTGAAAGAGAGAATTGGAAGGAGTGGGCCACAACTTGTGCTAAGAATGAAACCATCAAATGATTGGGTGAAAAACTGCTGCACTCGGAGTATAGATTGCTGCACTTCCAGCTAACTTGTTGACATGTAGAAGTATGCTCACAAGATAAAGAAGGGGATGAAGAATGCATGATAGATCTGTCAAACATTCAGCAAGTTGCCTCTCAGCCATCCTCCTATTGTACCTATCACTTTGCAACTGCTCAAGCTCCAGCAAACATTAGTGAGTAGCCCTTGGGGTGCATACATTCGCATTGGTGCTGAAATAGATGATTGCAGCCTCTAAACTTCATCTTGTCGAGATTCAAATCTGCACCTATAGAACCTATCGAATGGTGAAAAAGGAGGCTGCCACAACCAGTGAAGGATCCTCATTACATCTTTCAACCTGTCAATCTTTAATTGCTGACAAGCATAAGCTGCTCCTAAGAACCTATCAAGTTGCACCATTACATAGCAGAAACATGGAGAACATCACAGCTTCAACCTTCTTCAACATCCAGCTTTTAGCTTCCCTGCATAAAATGAACAGCTATTGCACCGATGCATGTCTGTGTTTAATTCTATCAAATACAAGAAGCAGCTGCTCCAACGTACCTATCAAGCAGATGCAGACTCCTCAAGTCCAGACCTGTCGACAGCCATTTGTATATGCAGCTCCAACTCATCAAGAAGTAAGCTTAAGCTCTTATACCTGTCGACAAGTAGTTTTTACAGCCACAGCACCTATCGAAGTGCACTTACATTCCTAAGCCCACCTTCAGCCAACTCCACGAAAGGAACTTCAATCCTATCGAGTGGATGAGATTCCAAAGGAAGCTCTCGAAATGCATTTGCAGCTCCCATCCATCCTCACGAAACCCAATTGCAGTAAATATCCATCCTGTCGAGTGGATAACCAGCAGCCCAAACCTGTCGACAATTTGCATGCACAGCTCCAGCTGCAAGTCAGTTCATAGCACCTGTTGACCACTTAAATATCTGAACCTATCAAGATGCCAAACCTCCAGCCTTCTTCTAACCTGTCGATGCGCATTCAAGATCCTATCCAACCATCTCGACCAACAGAACCCCAAGTTGTAGCTCATCTTCAACCCCACGATAGTTTTTCCATGCACACCCTTCAACCTCTTGTTTGCATGATGCAGCAGCTTCAACAATCCTTCATGTAAATCAACCTCTGAAGTGCAAGGAACACTTGCACCTGTCGACCATGTGAGATTAGATCCTGTCGAACAGATCACTAAAACTGCTGTTAAATCATCCTGTCGAGATACTATTCATGAACAACACGACAGGTTAGCTGAAACCCATGCCATCCTATCGATTTGTTCATGCAACAGACTCTCCAAACCTGTCGAATGGTTCTATGCAACTGAAATTCAACCAATCGAAATGTAGTGATATCATCCTGTCGAAATGCATCTAGTTTCAGCGTTGGTTCGGTCGACACCTCCGCTTCAGCAAAGCCCCAACCTCACATGCAACCTATTGAGTTGCACCCTCAATCCTCACGAAGAGACTGGTGAAGCAGCTGTCCTTTAGCCAACCCCACGACTACAAGCCCCACAACTACAAGCTCCCAAATGTTGTCATGATTTTCCACCATCAGCTTCCTTGCACTTTGCAAGCCCCTCAAAAATAATACTATAGCTGTAGTTTTTATACACCCACCCGCTACCCTCTCAAGTTTTAGTTTGCAAAGCATCCAACCTATGCACAATAGTTCACACCCGCAGCCATCTTGCCGAATGGAGCTGTTTTCCCATCAGCTGCAAAGTCTATTCTCTCGAGCTTGCATCAGATCTTCAGTCACCTTATCAAATGGGTGCACTAAATCTGCACCAACTCGGGATCAATCAATTCAAATACGAGGGCTGTTTTGGTAATAGCTCCAGCAAGAGCATTTTGTGAAATTAATTAAGGTTGCAGCAGGAGTGTATTTTCAGGAAAAATATTATTGGAAGGCAGGGGCATTTTGGGGCAGCGAGAGTAATTATTTTGTGGGCAATCACTTGAGGTGTGCAACTAGAAAGAGTAATGGACAGCTGGGGCAGCTTCGGTCCATTTTGCAGACAACAAGTATAAAGATGAGTAGCAGGTATTTTGTGGTTGACAAGGGCAGATTGAGAAATCCAATGCACAGGAAATTCTGCATATGGATGTGAACTAATTTTCGACGGGAAACAAATTAGCTTCAGCGGGGCACAAACAAAATCAGATCCCTATCTCTTCTCTGATTGGTTGAAACTTTTAAACAAGGATTAAGCTTAAACCGAAATCCTCTCCTCTGATTGGCTGCAATCCAAAGCACACGGATCACAGCTAATGTATAAATAAAACTCCTTTATGCTATTTTTCTTCAGCAACGAAAGTAGTAACAAATGAATAGCTTGAGTTCTCCTTAGCTCATTTAGGTTTAGTTTTAGGTTTTATTTTCCCCTTTTCTCTTCCCCCTTCTCTCTCTAATCCAGCCTATTCGATTAGATCTAGGTAGCAGCCCAGATCTAGATTGTAATTATAACTTCGGCATGAAGAACTGCAGATCGATGCACAGACTATAGATCTGGGAACAAGTTTATTGTAAGTTGTTTTGTTTAAAGCAATAAATTGTTGGTTTTAAAGCTTAATTAAAACCTTCTAGATTTAGATCACTACTCCCTGTGGGACAAACTCTTACTTATTAAAACTTGCTACAAAGGACCCTGTATCTTACAGGTCTAGGATATTTTCGATGTGCTGAATCCATCCTCTGTTTTACTTTTATTTTATTTTCTTTCTTTTATTTCATAGTAATCATCACCTAAAATTCCCCAACAAGTTTTTGGCGCCGTTGCCAAGGAGTTTTGATCTAGATAGTAGATCTGAGTTTTTTATTTTTTGTAGATCTAATTTTTTTTTTTTTAGTATTTATTACTGATTAGTTTTTAAAATTTTAGAGTGCATTCCACCTATTTGATTAAATGCCTGCTGCAATTTTTATATAGAAAACCTGTTTTACTACAGCAAAATTTTTTATTTTTCTGAGTTTTTATTTTATGCCTTCTAAATGTTTGAATAAATGCTGCTGTAGCCTCTTGCATTTTTGTAGAAATGAGGCTACAATTTAAGTTTTTCTTTGTATTTTTGTCAATATGTTTGAATAAGGTACTGCTGCAGTTGTTGAATTTTTGCAGATCTGGACCAGCTGCAAAACAAGGAGCAAATGGATTGCAGCAGGAGCAGATCTACTTGAGTTTGCATCCCCTTTTCCTTTGCATTCATTTCCTATTTTTAAATTCTTTTGACCAATAATTTTGTTGTGTTTGCTATCATCCTAATTTTTGTATAATTCAACAAAACCAAATAAAAAATACAAGAAAATGAAAATACAAATTAAAATTTCTGATTACTTTTCAGCAATAGTAAATAAGGGCTCTTATTCAGCCCGGGCTGACCCAAAATAAATAAAAACTAGAAAATTATAAAAACATAAAATATCCTTAGATGGCCTTTTTAAATTTGTTTTTATTCATTTTTCCCATCTTGACCTGCTGAGATTGTGGTTTTGTCATTTTAAGGAATCATGAAGGATAATGAGCAGTGGATCATATGTTGTTTTAAATATTCAATGGACCCACTGATTTTATTTTCCTTCAAGATTCCTTCATCATTAATGGGTCTCAGCTGTGTATGAACCCTATTTTTAATGTGTGCTTCCATGCTTCATTATTTAGATATTCTTTTTTATTCATACACATCATCAATGCAGGGGTCAATGCTATGGATCTTGCTTTTCACTATATGTTATTCCTGCTAATCATTTTTACAATCACATCGATTCATAAGTATCTAATTGGCTCAGGCTTTTGGGGTTTTCTTTGGGCTTAGGGGATTTATGATTTAGTATTAGGATTTTCTATTTTAGGAATTTTTAAAATTCTAATTTTTCTTTCTTAGGTTAATGTGTCCTAGTTTTACTGATTTCTTTTTGCATTTTACTGTGCTTATAGTTAGTTTCAAACTCTTTGTTTTCCTATTTGTGTAACGACCCCGAAAAATTAGAACACGAGCCTGACTGCTTTGATCTACGTGCCCAGTACGGAAATCGAGGTTGATTCAAAAACTTTCGAGTTATATTAATTTAAATAACGTGGCACTGTGATGAGATGAAATCACGTGTAAAATTTCGTATAGATCCTAGATGTGTAGAGGGTAGGTGGAACACGCTGCGCAGAAGCAACTGTGTTCATGCTTCACACCGGAACAGATACCAAGGGCAAAACAGGGATTCTGAATTGAGAGGTAGCTTATAGAGGAAGGAAAGGGAGACAAGAGAGGAGAGACTTCCACTCTTCTTCTCCTTCATCCCCTTGCCCTACGTGCTCCATAGGATGGAGATTGTGCTAAGAAAGTGTGAAAGAGATCCCTTGTGAGAGAAGAAAAGGGTTAGCAAGAGAGAAGATGAGGGATTTCTAAGCTAGAAGAGCTAGACCTAAGTGATTGAGTTACCTGGGGTTTAAGATTGGTGTGAGAGACCTTGATCCGACGAACCAGAGCTGAAGAGCTTCACGCCGGATCCGGATCGAGGAAGAGCTCCGAGATCTAGGTTTGAAACCCTCTTTTCGGGTCATTGCCGGAACCCCAAGAAACCCACGAACAAGGTGAGTTGTGTAGGTTAAATAGGGTTAAATGAGTAGTTTAAGGGGTGTGTTTATGATGTATTAATGGTGATTGCACAACCATTAATGGAAAGAGAGCAAAAAAGGGAAGGAAGGTGAACTCCATTAATGACAGCTTTGCTGTCATTGGTGATCGATCACCAAGGTGGTGATCGATCACTGGGCGTTGGTGATCGATCACCAAGGGTTGGTGATCGGTCAATCTGTATAAACTTACGGGGAACAGAGACCCCAGAGAGTTGAGAAGTTGAGGCCGAGGTGGAGATCGATCACCAAGGTGGTGATCGATCTGGAGTTGAGATCGATCACCAAGGTGGTGATCGATCTACAATGAGTTAGTGATCGATCACCGGGTGGTGATCGATCAATCATATAAAATTTATGTGGACAGAGAGAGGAGTTTTGAAACTTGCTGTGGTGATCGATCACCAAGGTGGTGATCGATCTACAATGAGTCTGGTGATCGATCACCAAGGTGGTGATCGATCTACTGTGGGTGGTGATCGATCTACAGTGGGTGGTGATCGATCACTCACCCCTGTTTTTGTCTGTCTTGACTTCATGAAGTAGACACCCCGGATATTGTGCCGGGTAGTTCTCCGACATTCCTAACACTTAATGTACTGTGCATATGGTATAGGATAAACCCTGACACGTCGAAAAAGCTTTGGATTTGCTTAGAAGATAAACTGACCTGAGGTAGGGGAAAATTCAACTTAAAGTGTATCTAAATTTAATTGCATGATATCTTAATATTGTATTCTATCTCTGATTTTCGAAAGCATGCCTGCATATGCATTAAACTCTGATTCCGATTCGATATACATTTACATTCTTTGCATATGCTCTGATAATCTGCTCTGATAATCTGCTCTGATAATCTGATTCATGAGATAATAAGTATGTATTTGATTTGAGGTTTAATATTCAGACGATCCCCACCGACTCGGCGGTATATCCGTTTCTTGCACAATGTGTAGTTGCTTGAAAATCCTCGGCAAAATATGCACTCCATGTGTGGGGCATTATTGCATTCTAAAAATTGTTCATTGAACGCTCGATTGGTTGGGGTTTCCTATCGGCACAAATCTGGCTACCACGTGATATATATACACGGGAGTTACTTAAGTTAGAGATATGTATGATTTAAGTCATTTAAATCTAATAAGCATAGCATCTTGCTAATTCCGAAGTTCTGTTTACTTTTGCCAGTTATGCATTCTGATTTCCTGCATGTTTGAGCATCAATCTATATCGGTTCAGCTTTGTTTCACTTATCGATCTAAGATATGTTCTGCAATCATGTTTAATAATTTAGATGTAAATTAATTGAAATTCTTCTACTGAGCTAGGATGTAGCTCACCCTGCTTTCTGAAATCTTTTAGGTTACGAGGTGCGTTCGCGACCGAGAGTGACCCGGATTATCAACCGGATCCCGAGGCCGAGGCAGACGACGAGGAGACAGACGTCCAGGCGGACGAGTTTTATCCGTAGCCTGGGTATTGATGCCCGACATTTTGTACTTTTGATCTTTTGGATTACTGTGTGCCTGGTGGCCACCTTTGTATAAACGTATATAGTTCTGCATTTACTTATTTTATGTTAGTCCACATTCCATTTCGGAACCACTAGGGAACCATTGTTTGGGTGATGTCGTCCATCACCGATGGTTCTTCTTGGTTCCTTTTGGGAATGTGTGTTTTCTTCCATTTACTATTATTGATGTGTGTTTAATGTAGAAATTGTTTGACTCTCAGCTCGGATGTGTCCACCTAGCTTCCGCTATATGCTGACACGTGTGATCGATCCGGATCATCCAGTATGGTCCTAACTGCACGGGTTTACGGAAACGGAAATCCGGGCTATTACTGATTGGTATCGAGCCAAGACTTTAGGTTGACGGTGGGTTCATAACGGTTGTTTTCACAATCTATGTCTTGATCAATGTTGTTGTTTTTACAATGATGACCAGATGGGCCCTAAGTTGAGGAGGGCGAGTGGAGGTAGAGCGAGACAGAGAGATTCCCGAGGGATGTGCGGAGGTCACGTCGAGGGGTTTAGAGTTTCTCTCACGACCAAATGTGGTTGGTGGGACCAAGAGGAGGAAGAAGAAGAAATGAGGAGAGGATGGAGGTGTTGGAAGCATTAGCTACCAACGTTGCTCAACAAGCATGCGTTGGCTCAGCAGTGACTAGACCACTCATGACCTAGTGGGTTTGTGGAGTTTAGGAGAATGAGACCTCCTAACTTCGGGTCAAACGGATCCCATAGAGGCGGAAGGATGGATTGAAGAGATGGAAAAGCTCTTGAGGTACTACAATGTAGTGATGAGGAGAAAGTGCGTTGGGCCACTTTCAAACTTGATGGTGACGGACCATGGTGGAAGTCGGTGTCACAAAATCGACAAAGAGAATTCCCTCACACTCCTTGGACTGGGAGGAGTTCACGGAGGTGTTTACCACAAATACTTCCCAAAATTGTGAGGCATCATTGGAAGTGAAGTTTATGGAATTGAGACAAGGCGCCATGTCGGTGAGAGACTATGGAGCAGAATTTGAGTTGGCTAGGTTTGCTCTCGGCATGTAGCCACAGAGTTGATGAGGGCCGAAAGTTTCAACTTGGCCTTAGATGTCGGAAGGGCGCGCCATGTGGGAAATGGAGACGTATGAGGGAGTCATGGCCAAGGCTCTCATAGTGAAGAGGAGAACCAAAAGCAGGTTTTCTTGGAGAGACAAGCAGGCGAGAGAGAGACCGTTTCAAGGGCAATCTCAGGACTCAGAACAAAACAAGAGGGCTAGGTTTGCTAGACCTCCGAGATACCCTACACACTCTCGACCGGCAATATCTTCGGGTCCTAGTTCTACCAGAGGGCAAGACCTCGCCTTCTAGATCATTGGACATTTGGATCTTACGAGTAGCGGGGCCTCATGACAGGGGACCTTCAAGGATCTCATCCTTTACTCCGCCCGTGATTTGTGCAAAGCGTGGGAAACCACACAAGACGGAGGATTCTAGGAGAGATACCGGGGCATGCTCCAGGTGTGCCAAGATGGCCCACTTGCTTAGGAGTTGCCACGAGGAGAGTAGGAGGCGGCGGGATCGGTGTCAACACGTAGATCATCTCGACCAATAGTCCACGGTCGAGCTTATGCCGTCACCGCGACCGATGCTCTGACATCGAATGATGTCATCCAAGGTATGGATTGAAATTCAATAAATGTGGTTTATTGATATAATGAATTAAGAATTTTGAAAAATATAGAAATTGTTGAATAACTATGATGTAAATAATATATGTATGCATGCATATTTTAAACGTAAGTAATCGGACTTGGCGTATAGGTGAACTGAATTTGTGTAGGAGTTGCGACATTTGCTTTCACAGTGCACGAGCCTTGATAGATCCAGGCTCTACGCACTCCTTTATACGACCTCAATTTACTAAGAAATTGGGTGCCACTCCAGAACAATTAGACTTTATTTTGGCGGTGTCAGTTCCCACGGGTGATACTGTGAACGCACTCACCGTGTGCAAGTCAGTGATAGTGGCAGTGGAAGAACACGAGACACAGGCAGATTTGATTCTGTTAGATATGAAGGGATTTGATGTCATTATGGGAATGGACTGGCTATCCGCATACCGCGCAAGTGTGGATTGCCTTCGGAAGATAGTGGTTTTTCGTCCACCTAAGCGACGGTCATTTAGATTCCTTGGGGAAAAATCTAAGGTGGCTCCGTTGATATCCGCGATTGATGGAAAAGATGATGAAGAATGGATGCAGCGGATATGTGGCTTTTCTACAAGAACAACGGGAAGAAGCAAATGTGCTATCCGATATTCACATCGTGTGTGAGTATCCCGATGTATTTCCGGAAGAATTGCCTGGATTACCACCAGTTAGAGAGGTTGAGTTTGCAATTAATTTAGCTTCAGGCACAGAACCAGTATCTAAGGCTCCGTATCGGATGGCTCCAACAGAATTGCAAGAGTTGAAGGAACAACTGCAAGAACTGCTTGACAAGGGGTTTATTCGGCCAAGTGTGTCTCCTTGGGGAGCACCGGTGTTGTTTGTCAGGAAGAAAGACGGTTCAATGCGCTTATGCATTGATTATCGGCAGTTGAATAAGTTGAAGAATGAATCGTTACCCGCTTCCTAGGATCGATGATCTATTCGATCAATTGCAAGGAGCGAGGTTCTTTACGAAGATTGACTTGAGATCAGGTTACCATCAATTACGGGTCAAGACTGAAGATGTGGAGAAGACAGCGTTCAGAACCAGATATGGGCACTATGAGTTCTTAGTTATGCCATTTGGATTGACGCAGCACGCATCATTTATGGACCTGATGAATCGTATATTTAAACCACACTTGGACAAGTCGGTGGTTGTTTTCGTAGACGACATTCTTGTCTATTCCAAGACAAAGGAGGAACACGAAGAACACCTACATGTGGTTTTGCGGACCCTTAGAGAACACAAATTATACGCGAAGCTCGGCAAGTGCGAGTTTTGGTTGAACCAAGTGAGTTTCTTAGGCCATATCGTCTCCGCAAAGGGTATAACGGTAGATCCCACAAAGATCGAGGCGGTTGTGAATTGGGAACAGCCTAAGACAGTGACAGAGGTCCGCAGTTTTCTTGGTTTGGCAGGGTACTACAGGCGGTTTGTAGAAGGATTCTCTAAACTATCGAGTCCGCTCACACAAAGAAAAGTGCTAAGTTTGATTGGGCGAACAATGCGAGAAGAGTTTCAGAATTGAAGACGCGCTAACTTCTGACAAGATGCTAGCTATACCTTCCGGCGAGGAGGCTTTGCTATCTCTGACGCATCGCATAGTGGGTTAGGTTGCGTCCTCAACAGACCTGAAGGTTATCGCATATGGCTCTAGACAATGAAGGAACATGAGAAGAACTACCCGACTCATGACTTGGAGTTAGCGGTGATCTTTGCTCACGAAAATTTGGAGGCACTACTTATACGGTGAGACATTTGACATCTACACCGACCACAAAAGCCTGAAGTACTTGTTTACAAAAGGACTTGAACATGCGACAGCGCAGGTGGATGGAGTTCTTAAAAGACTACGATTGTTCCATCCAGTACCACCCTGGAAAAGCCAATGTGGTGGCGGATGCTTTGAGCAGGAAGTCTTCAGCTCAGTTGGCACATTTGATCACCGAGTGCAAAGGTGGCATTTATTGGAAGACTGGCCCTATGTGATACGTTGATTGATGTTAAGGGTTCGTACTTTGATGGCCACCATTGTGATCTGCCCACTTTGTTTGACAATATCGTAAACTCCAAGCGATGGCGAACTCATGACCATTAGAAGAGATGTGATCAATGGGATAAGGCCTGATTTTTCTATTAAGGATGATGGCACCTTGCTATTTCGAGATCGGACATGCATACCGGATACAAAGATCTAAAGGACACAATTTTGGAAGAAGCGATAAATCTCGTATGCTATACATCCGGGTAGCACCAAGATGTACCAAGATCTCAAACGAAGTTTTGGTGGAGAGGATTAAAGAAGGATGTGGCGAGTATGTTTCCGGTGTTTGGTCCACAAAGTGAAAGTAGATCATCGGAATCCGGCAGGGTTTGTTACAACCCTTGCCGACAGAGTGGCAATGGGAAGCCATTTCTATGGACTTTATTCTAGGATTACCGAGTACACTGAGAAAGAACAATGCAATTTGGGTTATTGTTGATCTTTTGACGAAATCTGCACACTTTCTACCGTATCGGACTACAATCACAGCCAATAAACTAGCCGAGTTATATTTGAAAGAAATAGTTCGATTACATGGAATACCTGTCGACAAGATCGTGTGATAGAGATCCTCTGTATACGTCGCAGTTTTGGTGAGGGTTCCAAGAAGGCATGGGTACAAAATTGGAGTTCAGCGTTTCATCCTCAGACAGATGGGCAGACTGAGAGAGTGAACCAGATCATAGAGGATATGTTGCGAGCATGTATGTTAGACTTTCATGGCTCATGGGATCAGCACTTACCTCTGATCGAGTTCGCGTACAATAACAGCTATCAGTCGAGCATTGGGATGGCACCTTATGAAGCCTTATATGGACGTCGATGCAAATCTCCATTGAACTGGGAAGAAATCGGCGAGAAGCTTGTCTTGGGACCAGAAATGGTAGATAGTACCACTGAAACAGTAAGAGTAATACGTGAAAGGTTGAAGATGGCCCAAAGTCGCCAAAAGAGCTATGCCGATCTTCACCGAACACAAGTGGAATTTCAGGTATAATCAATTACATTAATGATGTGACCATGGTTAAAACTAAACTACAAAGGAATTGACCTTTGTTTTCAGGTTGGAGACAAGGTGTTTGTGAAAATTTCACCAATCAAGGGCGTCATGCGTTTTGGGAAACGCGGGAAGCTAAGTCCTCGGTACATTGGACCATTTGAAGTACTTGGACGGGTTGGCGAGGTAGCATATCGGATCGCCTTACCACCGCAGTTAGCAAGCATGCATAACGTATTCCACGTATCCATGCTGCGCCATTACGTACGCGATCCGACTCACGTCTTGGATTTCCAACCGATAGAGCTTCAGGAAGATATGACGACGATTGAGGAACCGATTGCTATTTTAGATCATCGACATCAAGTCCTGCGGACTAAATTAATCCCGCTGGTACTAGTTAGGTGGAGAAATCATTCCGACGCCGAAGCTACTTGGGAGAGAGCAACCGAAATCCGTGAACAGTATCCGCATCTGTTCACCTGATGAGAAGGTAAGTCTCAGTACTTCATCTAGAAATTCGTTGCCGTGATTATAAATTGGTGTGTGAGCATATACTTGATGAATTTCTCTTTTTGGAACACTTTATATGGCGTGTATGAATCAGTAGTCTCAAAATCCAGACCGTCAATATTAGGGAGATTGAACAGATGAAATGTGGTGTTCCTATCAGCCGTGATCGATCTACACCAAGCTGGTGATCGATCACCAATAGGCAGTGATCGATCTACACCCAGTGGTGATCGATCTACAAGAGACCCCGTGATCGATCACCAAGGGCTGGTGATCGATCAATGAAGCGGGTTGGAACTTAAAGATTCCTTGGTGATCGATCACCAAGAGGCCGTGATCGATCACCAATGGGCGTTAAGTTATAAGAGAGGGGGAGTCCGAAGGGTCATTGCAACATCAAGTCGAAGAGACCAAAGGGGTTTTCGACTTCCGACCTTCCCCAACCATTTTCCGACTATTCTCCGGCTATTTCGTTCGTTCCCCGGCTCGATTTGAGTGTGCGTCGCCTCATTCACCGGTAAATCCTCCATTTCCTTGATCTTTGATTCCTTTCTTCGCATTTAAACCCGAATCTATACCATGGGACCGAAGAATCCTTGGCGTAAGGTACCCGTCTGAACTCGTGCCCGGTACCGCCACCGTTCCGTTCCCCATGGTCCGTGCCACCCATGGCACCGGCTTCGTCCTCTACCACGCCCGTTCCCGCATCCGCCGCTCACTATTGGCGTGAAGTCCCTAACGCTGGTGGGCTTCCAAAACCTTCCTACCGAATACGTTTTGTGTCCTCACTATATGAGGACCGACCCGAAATGGCTTGGGCCAAGGGTTACATACAAAAGCTAGGGCTTAAACCCTTACTCGCGCCCTTCCATGACCATTACTGCCCACGTATTGTGCGGCTTTTCTTTCAAAACCTCAAATGGGGTGATAGTCGCCATCGACTCGTCACAACCATCGATGGTCTTGAATATAAATTCAACCATTTCCATGTCGCGGCGGCACTTCAATGCCCGTCCGCGTACATTGAGACCAGTGGCCTCGAGCCTCCTTACGTCAAGGAGGTACCCTATGCCGATGTGGTCACCAAGATGACCCAAGGCCAACACGGTAGGGGCCAAGCCATTTCTAGGGCCCAACTACCTGACCGGTTGTGGATGCTTGATACCTACATCAAGTGGGCCCTCAACCCCTTCTTGCACAAGTCCTCACGGACTGGAGTAGTGCAACAGGCACTATTCTCCGCCTATGAGAACCGCTGGTTCTCTATGGCAGATCTGGTCATTGATGGCATCATAAATGCCAATGACCTGATGTCTGCGAAGGGGCGATCTGGAGCGAAGAAACAGATCCCCTATGCACGCCTCGTCACCAAGCTCGTAGAGCAGTATGCTGCCCTACGCGAGGCCTACGTCTTGGCTCCTCACGAGCCTCGTTTGGAGAACAACACTAGGGTCTTTCATCTGAAAGACTGGACAAAGAGCTACAACTTGTTGGTTAAGCGTCTTCCTGAGGAGGAGGAGGCGGTGAGCCGTTCTCCACGATGTAGCAGACAGTTCGATCCACGATGTGCCGCGACCACGGAGGGACGAGCCACCACAGGACCTAGCACCCGGCCCGAGCCATCTGTCCGACCAGCCCTGTTCCACCCAGCCGTCGATTCGCACGCCCCCTCCCCACCGTCTTCCTCCGGCAGCGTCCTGCGATGTAGCGAGTTGGTGGAAACAATCGCGCATCCACGTGAGGCGGATGGCGTTGAGGCGTTCGAGATGCATCGTGCGGACTATCACGCAGGTATGCATGAGCTAGTCATGCGGCACCTCTATGCCACGACGCGTCACGCCAATGATCGCGCCGCCTACCGCGAGGTGGATCCACGCGACTATCATTCACCGGCGCGTCCCCGAACAGCAGCCTTTGATCACGCGGCCCATCCGATGTCCCCGCAGGTATTACCATGCTATCATACCTAGTAGTTAATCGTATGTGTACATTCTATTTATATTCATTGCATGCCTCATAAATTCTGTTAAGACTTTCATTTTCATGCCTGATATATGTATAAATTCCATAAGTGTTTTAATTACCCTGCATGACACGTAGACCAAATTTCTGTATTAGTTTAGCATGTGAGTTTTAGAACTACAAAGCCCTGAATGCGCCTCTTAGACATTTTCGAGGACGAAAATTTCTAAAGGGGGGGATAATGTAACGACCCCGAAAAATTAGAACACGAGCCTGACTGCTTTGATCTACGTGCCCAGTACGGAAATCTAGGTTGATTCAAAAACTTTCGAGTTATATTAATTTAAATAACGTGGCACTGTGATGAGATGAAATCACGTGTAAAATTTCGTATAGATCCTAGATGTGTAGAGGGTAGGTGGAACACGCTGCGCAGAAGCAACTGTGTTCATGCTTCACACCGGAACAGATACCAAGGGCAAAACAGGGATTCTGAATTGAGAGGTAGCTTATAGAGGAAGGAAAGGGAGACAAGAGAGGAGAGACTTCCACTCTTCTTCTCCTTCATCCCCTTGCCCTACGTGCTCCATAGGATGGAGATTGTGCTAAGAAAGTGTGAAAGAGATCCCTTGTGAGAGAAGAAAAGGGTTAGCAAGAGAGAAGATGAGGGATTTCTAAGCTAGAAGAGCTAGACCTAAGTGATTGAGTTACCTGGGGTTTAAGATTGGTGTGAGAGACCTTGATCCGACGAACCAGAGCTGAAGAGCTTCTCGCCGGATCCGGATCGAGGAAGAGCTCCGAGATCTAGGTTTGAAACCCTCTTTTCGGGTCATTGCCGGAACCCCAAGAAACCCACGAACAAGGTGAGTTGTGTAGGTTAAATAGGGTTAAATGAGTAGTTTAAAGGGTGTGTTTATGATGTATTAATGGTGATTGCACAACCATTAATGGAAAGAGAGCAAAAAAGGGAAGGAAGGTGAACTCCATTAATGACTTTCTTTGTCATTGGTGATTGATCACCAAGGTGGTGATCGATCGAGGTTGGAGATCGATCACCAAGGGCTGGTGATCGATCAATCTGTATAAACTTATGGGGAACAGAGACCCCAGAGAGTTGAGAAGTTGAGGCCCGAGGTGGAGATCGATCACCAAGGTGGTGATCGATCTACAAGGGAGTTGGAGATCGATCACCAAGGTGGTGATCGATCTACAATGAGTTGGTGATCGATCACCAGGGTGGTGATCGATCAATCTGTATAAAAATTTATGTGGACAGAGAGAGGAGTTTTGAAACTTGCTGTGGTGATCGATCACCAAGGTGGTGATCGATCTACAATGAGTCTGGTGATCGATCACCAAGGTGGTGATCGATCTACAATGAGTTTGGTGATCGATCACCAAGGTGGTGATCGATCTACTATGGGTGGTGATCGATCTACAGTGGGTGGTGATCGATCACTCACCCCTGTTTTTGTCTGTCTTGACTTCATGAAGTAGACACCCCGGATATTGTGCCGGGTAGTTCTCCGACATTCCTAACACTTAATGTACTGTGCATATGGTATAGGATAAACCCTGACACGTCAAAAAAGCTTTGGTTTTGCTTAGAAGATAAACCCGACTGAGGTAGGGGAAAATTCAACTTAAAGTGTATCTAAATTTAATTGCATGATATCTTAACATTGTATTCTATCTCTGATTTTCGAAAGCATGCCTGCATATGCATTAAACTCTGATTCCCGTATTCTGATATCTGTTTCTGTTCTTTGCATATGCTCTGATAATCTGCTCTGATAATCTGATTCATGAGGTAATAAGTATGTATTTGATTTGAGGTTTAATATTGATCCCCACCGACTCGGCGGTATATCCGTTTCTTGCACAATGTGCAGTTGCTTGAAAATCCTCGGCAAAATATGCACTCCATGTGTGGGGCATTATTGCATTCCTGAAAATTATTCATTGAACGACGATTGGTTGGGGTTTCCTATCGGCACAAATCTGGCTACCACGTGATATATATACACGGGAGTTACTTAAGTTAGAGATATGTATGATTTAAGTCATTTAAATCTAATAAGCACAAAGATCTTGCTAATTCAAGTTCGCCATTTTTGCCGCTTATGCATTCTGATTTCCTGCATGTTTGAGCATCAATCTATATCGGTTCAGCTTTGTTTCACTTATCGATCTAAGATATGTTCTGCAATCATGTTTAATAATTTAGATGTAAATTAATTGAAATTCTTCTACTGAGCTAGGATGTAGCTCACCGCTTCTCGAAATCTTTTAGGTTGAGGCGAGTCTTGCAAGCCGAGAGTGACCCGGATTATCAGCCGGACCCCGAGGCCGAGGCAGACGACGAGGAGACAGTATCGGCGGGACGAGTTTTATCCGTAACTTTGGTATTGATGCCCACATTTGTACTTTTGATCTTTTGGATTACTGTGTGCCTGGTGGCCACCTTTGTATAAACGTATATAGTTCTGCATTTACTTATTTTATGTTAGTCCACATTCCATTTCGGAACCACTATCGGGAACCATTGTTTGGGTGATGTACGTCCATCACCGATGGTTCTTCTTGGTTCCTTTTTGGGAATGTGTGTGTTTTCTTTCCATTTACTATTATTGATGTGTGTTTAGTGTAGAAATTGTTTGACTCAGACTACCGCTGCTCGGATGTGTCCACCTAGCTTCCGCTATATGCGCGGACACGTGTGATCGATCCGGGATCATCCAGAGTATGGTCCTAACGGTACGGGTTTCTGGAAACGGAAATCCGGGCTGTTACAGTTTGTCATCCACAACTCTATTTTTCTATCAATATTTTTTGGTTTTTGTAGCTTTGTATTCAGTTCCTTACTTTGTTTTTACTGTTATTTTTGTTATTAGCATTAGTTCTCTTTCATTTGCATAGCAGTTCTAGCTTTATTTTACTGATTTTCCTGTTTCATCAGTACTTTCCTGTATTTGTATAACATTTTTTTCCATTTTCATGCACATATATTCAGTTTTGTTTTTTTATTTTCTGCTGAACGTAGCTGCAATTTTTCTTCTTAATTTTTCTTTCTTCTTTTACCCTGCTGCCCCTAGTTTCTCATTGAGTAGTGCATTGAGGACAATGTTCACCTTAGGTTTGGGGATATTGCAGGTGTGCCAATGAAATGAGTTAATGCTAGTGCAGCTATGTTAAAAAAGTTTTTGAAAATAAAGTGATTTCCCACCTGATTTTTGGAAAAGAGGAAATTAAATAACTTTTTAAAACTGAAATGAGCTGTAGTTTTAACATTTTTCATGAAGCAAATGTCAAGAAATTTCAAAATTTGATGTTTAGTGAACTTGAAATGAGAGAGAACTGTAAGGATACACCCCGAAAAATTTGATGGAAGGCCATACCCAGTGAGATTTGGGCCTGAAAAATTTTCTTTGAAGAGTGTCTTCGCAATTTTCCTGCTCTAAGGACTGATTGGATCTAGTTAGTTTTGCCCACTAGAAGTTAGGCAAATTCCAGTTGAAACAGCTTGACAGCATTCATGACATTGAGGACATGAAGTAAGGCCATCCCTTGGACACTTTGAGCCTAAAATTTTCCCACCTTTGAACTGCCCTTGATACACACCAATTGAGCCTTTAAAATCCCAGCTTTTCTTTGATAAAAAATTAGAAAATTTGAACCCAAAACCCCTTGACCTATTTCAGTTCAGTCTCGATCTGAGAAATCAGGAAAAAGGAGGAGAAGTGAGGCTAGAGGAGCAAAGTTTAAAATTTGGTTGAAAGAGAAGGAAGCACATTTGGTGGTATTGTGGCATTCCAGCCCATAAAAAGAAAAAATAGAGAAAAATGCAAAACGAAAAACATACAAAAAGAAAAGAAAAATAGAAAAACAAAGCAAAAGCATGAGAAAGAGAAGTCATTTCATTGAAAGATTGAAATGAGGATTAGAAACTGATCACTTCAAATTTGAAAATTCAAGAAGTGAATGGAATTGTGCTGAAATGAAGAAGGTGCCATGACCACCTCCTTACCTAGTTGATTTCTCAATTTTGAATCCCATTTTACCCGTTCATTCTTTATCAACTTCACCCATAAGCCACATTACAACCTAATACAAAGTCCTTATTGATCTGAAATTAAATGAGTTGTCATGTGGAGACAAGGATTTGTTTAATCTATGGTGTAGAGAGTTAGAAAATTTCAGAAGTTAGAGCAATGCCTATGCTCATGCTTGCAGTCCTATTCGAGTGCTGTAACTGCTCTTGAGCTGTTTTAAATGATGCACCCTTCTATTTTTGTTGTGAGTGAACAGCCCCGATAAGATTTGGGTCTAAAATCTGGTTTGTCTGGGGCATTATCAAAAAAGAATTCTTAAATTAAAGGTGAACTCCGCATTAATTTTCAGGCATAATGCTTTGACATGAACTGATTGATAATGAAGGAACTACAACAGAATTTCAGATTTTGAACTAGTACTTTTTCTACTAAAAAAACCCTCTAAAACTGAATGGACATGTTGTGGAATTTATTTTATTTCCCTTAAACTCTATTTTAACATGTTGCATGAGTATTAACTAATTTTATTGGAGAAGTTTGGGGGTACCTTCAATGAAAACCCTCAGGAGACTCCACTCTTCCACTACGGATCACCTAGGGGTTTAAAAGGCTTGATACATGTGCCAAATGCACCCATATTCCCTACGAAAGTGACATTTAATTTCATAGGTTAGTTGTTTTAAATTTCACTTTGCTCGAGGAGTAGCAAAGGTTAGGTTTGGGGGTGTGTTAGTCATGGTTTTATACTATATCACTACGTCAAAATGAGGGAAAAACCACTTTAGCTTTGTAAAATAAACTATTGTTTAAAATAGTGGTATAATATTCCACTCACTAAAACAGTGATTTTACTCCTTAAAACAGTAGTTATCTAAGTTTAAACCACGTCACATCTACCATTGAAAGAAATTATTACTCAATCGACTATAAGGGATAGTGGTTTATTAACCCATGGCCACGAGAGCTACCCGACTTAAATATGTACTCGCTCGCGGGATCTTTTCTCTAGCTCCAAAACCACTCTCATCTACAAAACCCGTCTCTCCATCTCATCCACCTGCTTGTCTCATATTGCTCACGCTAGCGTCTCTCCATCTACAAACCCTAACTCTCCAATCAGATTCAGGTAATCTCCCTCCTCTCCGAACCCTAACTCAAATTTAGGTCGTCTCCCTCCTTCCCAAACCCTAACTCTTTGTTTCGATTTGATTTTGGCCTCGAAATTCATGGAATCAGAGGCAGAAAATCGAGGAGATTTTGAGTGCTAGAGGTCGAGATCTGAGATCTGAGATCATGTTCATCGGTTTCGAAATTGGCGGTGGGAGATGAGTTGAAGTTTGTGTAGTCGAATGAGGGAAATGGATCTGCGGTCTCTATTCAAAGGCTGTGAAAGACGAGATCTACAGATCCAATAGGCTTATCGGCAACGAAGAAGCCCTAAATCACCACATGAATTTATGCGAAAAACTCACTTCATCTTCTCCCCCGAATCCATCGAATCTCATCACCGCCATGAGACAGCTTTTAAGGAAGAGCTTGGATTCGCCTAGGGTTGTGGGATCGACTCCCAATAGTCCTAGTAGAAAGGAGGACGACGTTCCTCTTGATCCTTTCGCTCGATCTGGTAGCTCTTTTTTGACGTTACCTCACTGACAGAGAAGACAGTCGAACATGAAGCAATTATAAAAAGAAAGAATCCCAAAGGTAATAACTATAGATTCTTTATAGCATGTTAGGGTTGTCGTTTAGGTTTCTTTCATTAAATAGTTACTTTTCAGGGTTCAATAGTTTTCTTTTTTGTCTACTCCTTTTTTCCCGTATTTTGGATTCTTGTGCTGCTTCTTCTAGTGTAAAGGCATAATTGGTTGGAAACTACCATTGAAGACAGAATTTTTTCCTTTTCTTTCATTTGAAAGTTATTTTTTTTCCTTATTTTCTGCTATGTTTCTCTATCTGGATTTTTCTAAACTTATTCCCTTAGCTGTAACAAAAAAAGCACTGTTATTAGGGTAATTATATTTGCCCCTATAGTAACTCTAAAAGCTCCCACCTACTTGGACCTGTCAGATCATTTACTGGTAGGGATAGGTGGGTGCTTTTTAAACATGAAAAACTTTTTATATTGATGTAGTGATCGACGACAAGACCTGTTCCCAAGAGAGCTTCTCCCCATTCAAGGAACTGAAAAATGGTGCTTGTTGTTTGTTTGTTGTTTTGGCTGTGACCGCGACCTCACTTGTTGTTGCGAGAAATCAATTACGGGCGTTCTCTATCACATCCTGTTTTTCCCGATTTTGTCCAATGGAACATTTGGAAAAGAACTCAAATTGAGGGAAGTAACCATAACTCCTTTGCATGTAGCCACCTAACAGGTCATATGCATATTTAGGAAATTACAAAGAACCACTATTGTAGTCACTATGTTACAAAAGTTATTAAGATAAATTAGTGACCAAGCAATTTGTTGACCAAGCAATTTGGTGGAAGTAACCATAACTTTGCAGAAATAATAATGCTTCAATTTGTTTACCAAGCAATTTGGTGGATAGTTTGTATTATTTATGTTGCCACCATGCATCAAATTTGCTTCTACTGTATTTGTATGTGGTTGTTCAATTGTTTTGGGAAGCCATTTACCTTTGTCGATCATTCTTAGTTCAGTTCACTCATTTCCTTAGCTACCCCATTCTGCATCAAACCCTGAGTTCCTCCATTTCCAATATGATCTTGGTTACCAATGTAGCCAAGCAAGAGGGTGATGAAAGGCAACATCAGGTGTTCTTTGATGGCATTATAGATAAATTTGAGAATTTGGAATTCGATTTTAAAAATCTATCTATTACGTGCTCCTTCCACATTTCCGAAAGTATTGCACTTGGGAGTGTCTTCTAGATGATGGCCAAGTTTCCATCAAAAACTCCCTTGGGCCAGCTAGGCAGCTAGAACTAGAGCACATGATTCACCCAAACAGGTGCTAATCCCAAACCAAGCTCTAAGCCCATCCCACATCTGACTCGCAAACTCGTGTTCAGGTAGGTGGTCCATTGACGACCAAAAAAATTAGGCTGTGTTTGGCATAGCTCTATGCTAGGTCCCTGCCAGAGTAGGGTTTACCTGCTTTACTAGGGTCCCTTTCTCTTTGCTATATCCCTACTATCTGCTTTAGCAAGTCTCCCTTCTCCTTGCTAAATCTGCAAAGCAGGATTTACCTACTCAGATTCTCCCTTGCTCTCTGCTCACTCCTTGCTAGAGGAGATTTTATTTGCTCCAGCAGGGAGTTAGCTTCTAGAGTAGGTAAATCCTGCTTTGACTCCACAAATATATATGTGTGGGCGTTTGATGCATAAATGGATTTCAATCACTGGATATGTGGACTGCCTTGACTCCACGAATCCTGATGGTGGAACTAAACTCCGAGCTTGACTTATTTCTCATTGGAATTCATGGAATCAAAAGCATTCTACTCATCCCATGGTAGAAAATTCTTTTTTTTTTTTCACTTGTCTGCATCAATTTTCTCTATTTCTTGTACTATGATAGTTAAGCTTCAAAAGCCTAGTCAAAATCTTGAATATTTGTAAATTTATGGTATATATCTTTTACATTCAGATGACTCCAACAATACAACTCGTATCTATTACTTATGCCAATGCATTTTGGCATTGAATTGTTGTTTTAGTTTACTTTTTGCCTGATCAATAATTGTTGTTTTGGGTTTGTTATCATATGCTCGTAAGTTGAAGCTTAGGATGAGTTTGTGCTGCCTATGTATATTTTTCAGGTGCACAATTATATGTCATATACATAGGGAGTCAATACTGAAAAGGGCAAACTTTGGAAGTATGCCGGCCAGTTGGTGCATTAGTTAATTAAAAACCTTCTAATACAAGGGTGATTGTGATTGTGTCTTGTCGTTCATGACTATTCTTTGTTAGATAAAATGTTGTGAGGAAAACCTCAAAGCTTACATAAGCTTTTCTTAGATGAAAGCCTCTAGCTGTTGGATCAAGTGATGGTGATTAATGATGAACAACACCATGGCTGGGTGAGTCTACTCTGACTACCAAAAATGGTGCAACAAGTCAGAAATGCTTTGCTTGAAAATGAATGACCAACTATGAGTATGATCTACTTTGACTTGTAGTAGTAAATGGTGATTGTAGTAGTAAGCTTTTTTAAGGAGATAAATTATAAAATGGACTATATAATTAGATCACCTTGTATTAACGGCGAAACTCATCTTGGTTTTTAATCATGTGGCGATTTTCAAGTGTAGTCCTTTACTTTGAATAAAATCGTGTTTTCTTGACTTAGTTATCAATTCAACTCACTCATTTGAAGGCTCACTGTCTCCAAATTTCCAATCCTTTCACCTTTAATAAAATGTCTCCACATATTTTATCATAAAATTTATAGTAGGGTTTAATGTCTTTGATTCAATCCTTCTCCTTTTTAAAGAGGAAATCATTCAAGAAAGACACGACTCTAGGAGTTTTACTACACGGTATGGTCTTACACAGTGCACTAGAGATATATCTGGAGATGATTGCAGGAGATGCTTGCAAAATTTGATCTCTCAAATCCCGGGTTCGTGGCTTAGCGGAGCGCAAGGGGGAAGAATTCTCGTACCGAGCTGTAATTTTTCGTACGAGACGTATAGATTTTACAATGCTACAGCTATAGCCTCACTACCACCACCACCACCATCGCCTCCGTCAACTGGTGAAGGTAACTAGGGACTCTCCTCTATCACAAAATTTCCCGAATTAATCAAGATTTTGGAATAATCCTCTGAATAGTTGGTATACCAAACTTTTCACCGAATATTTTCTTGATTCGTCGATTCTCATAATCTTTTTCGATTTTTTTCTCAACTTTCCGAATTTGTCTTTGATGAATTTTTTATCATGGTGATACATGCTTTAATCCTATTTGGTATTGTTTTTTTATGATTGTAAATTGTTAATAGTTACCGATTATGTAAAACACTTATTTTATTTTTTAAAGGCATCATTTTTAATTGGGCTAGGTCCACATATATTTTTGTTTATGTAAGTAATATATTATTATTTTTATAATCCCTGAATTTGGTTCAAATTTCCTCCTGATTCGCTTCTGATTTTGTTCTATTTTTTGTTTCTCCATTCGATTTGATTTTCGGCACTCATTTTAGCATTTTAGTTACCGTTTTAAGATTCCAAATCTATTGCTTCATCAGATCTCTTCCTGCTGTTGTTGTTCTCCGCTCGTCCTTAACTTCGGCACTCGTTTTAGCATTTTGGTTAGTGTTTTGGTTAGCTAAATAAATGATCTAATATTAGGTTGATTTGGTAAGTCATCCATTAATAGGTCATATTTTTTTTTAGCGACTTTAACTGAAATGTATCATGCATATGCATTTATATGGTTACATATAGCTTATGTCCTAGTTTATTTTGTTTATCAAAAACATTATTTCTAACTGAGATTATATTATGATATACCTTATATTATATATATTTTTTTCAAATCCTAGCAAATTTGTTTGAATTGTTCCATTTTGTTAGTGTAGTTATGGTTGCAGTTATTGTTATCCTTGTCAGTTGTTGACTTAGTTGATGGTTTGTGTGCAATCAAGCTGGATTATAAGGGTGACATAATGTCATCATGGACATCGGTCTGACTTTAAGTCCATTTGGATCTAATGACAATCTG
Organism: Chloranthus sessilifolius; assembly: GCA_021018995.1. NCBI lineage: Eukaryota > Viridiplantae > Streptophyta > Magnoliopsida > Chloranthales > Chloranthaceae > Chloranthus > Chloranthus sessilifolius. The sequence continues at coordinate 52,196,351 of CM037596.1, forward strand.
ATGTCTATTGCAGTCTCTGCAAAATTGAATGGAAATAGCTAATTTGCTGTGGTCCAAAGCTATTCAGTTGTACTTGATGTGCTTTTGATGATGGCCATATGTTGATGGGACAATGGCTAAACTCAATGTTGATGATGGAAAAGTAATGATTTCCTGATTATGCTGTGGATTATAAAAAAGGTGGAGTCTCAATTTCTACTAAGTTATTATTTTTATCATCCTGAGAGGAAGTATGCATATCAGATCTGTTTTCTCTCTTAGTGATAGTCGTAGTTCGGATCATTCTGATATGGTACACTCAGATATATGGGAAAGTGTTACAAGATCAGGATGGATATAAAAGATTAGTAGTAAATTTCAACTATCTCATTATGATGTGGCCTGATATTGCCTTTGTTGTGCGAGTAGGTAGTCATTATAAGCATAAACCAAGAGAAATTAGGTTCAACAAGTTGGACCTGACTATTGCCCTTCATTATAATTACTGATACTCTTTTCCCATTCAGGATCGCAATAAAATGCAGTACTATAATTTGAATCATTTCTATTCAATCTGGTGGTGTTGTATTATGTTTCACTATAAAAATATAGGAGGTAGAGTTCTATTCATGGCTTCATGGGGTATTCTGATAGCTGTTGTCTTAAACAGGTTTTTGGACGAGTTGGAGGATTCCGGCCACGATTACAAGGATTACAATATCTCATGCAGTTCAGCCGTTCTCTTCGAGTTACTTTGATGCTCATGCTAAGTATTATTTTAGTTGGTAAGCACTTCATCTCTTCTTCTTGAACTTGTAAAAAATTTCATTACAAAAGACCTATTGTAAAGGGAAATTTTGCACTTCGGACTTGAAAGTTTCATTTTTTGAAGCAGAGGACCTATAGTTTCACCTTTTGCGGCAGAAGGCTCCGAGCCAAATTACTACCAAAATGCCCCAAAATGCGCTCAGGAGGGAACTGATGCATTTGAGTAGCTTGTGTAAATCAAAATGCCAACAAATTTTAGTGGCTTGTGTAAATTACTAGAAAAATCTATACTAGATATTAGAAGGAAGAAAAACGAGTCGCTCGTATCTCGGACACAAAGTACGCTTTGGCCCAGTATCATCTGAAAATGAAGGGTCCACAATATCGCAACGGACGATGCATTATCAAATGTCTAATGTCTTCCAATGCCTTTCTTTTCTCCTTGTTGTATTTTTTTATTCTTGTTGAAATACTTAGATCCCCAGATCACCTATTCTTATTGTTTCTGTGTTTGTTTGCCTCTTACATTAAATTTATATTTTCAATATACACTGGTTTCAGTGTTATAATGGCTAATGGAGTTGTAACATCTATGAAGGTACACTTTTGTCCTATTGTATGGATTAAAACTTCCAAATTCTGAGGTGATCAGATCACCAAATTCTTTAGGTCTGGGCCTGAGGTTATTGGTCGTTTGGGTGAGCAAGGGTAGGGGCGGTTCGCATGAACCGAATCGGTGAGTTTCTGTTTCACAAACCGGTTTTAGCGCCAATTTTCAGGTTTTGGCTCAGTATTTGGGTCTTGCCATCATTTTTTTGTCAGTTTTTTATTAGTTATCACTTCCTCCCCAATTGGTTTTCGGCATCAAAAACTTAAACCGAACCAATACAAAATCTTTTACTTGCAGTTGAATGAAGTTCTTGTGTCCAATCCATTTGATAGGCCACATGTTGTTTTCATGGTGGAAATCCCAGGAGTTGCAAGTCTGTAAAATTGATTTTCATTGGTGCATACACGTCACACTAGTTAATTTTTGCATAATTAATAATGTTATGATTTCTGTTTCAATTTGCAGATTCATTGGTGCAAGTTGACTACCCAAACTCCCAAATTGGTAGTGCCTTGAGTAGTAAGGTTCTTCTTGGTTCAGGTCCAGCTGAAATTGAACTTCCAGGTAATGAACTTTGATGATCAGTTTCCTTGAGGAACTTAATTTATGTGATGTAGAATTTTTCATCGATGATTATATTGTTTGCTTTTTGCTAGTGGTTAACAATTTATTTTGTTTCAGGCGAGGATGAGGTCCATATTTTCTCATTGGACGAACAATTTAGTCCTGAATGCGATGAATCTTGCACTAACAAAGAACTTACTAATCTTGTTAGTAGAGAATTCCATTATTCTCCTTTTTATTGATGACACTCTAATCTTCCTTAGAGTCTTTAGTCTGTCTATATAAAAGTTGAAATTCTTGATATATTTTGTAGGCACTTTGGTTAGGTGGATTCTATGTTCGTACAACAAAACCACTGGATGGGGAATTCACTATTTCTAGTCTTTATTTAAATTTGTTGCAAGGGCCAACTTTCTTAGTGCAAGTAATGGCTCCTTTTTTCCCTTTTTTCCCGTGCTTAAATTTGTTGCATAAACCCACAGTTGTCTCCAGAACTACAATGTTCTTTCTACAAATAAATTTCCTTACTCCTTAGCTATAGAAAAAAGAAAAGTTCTAGCACTTGGTACTCAACCAAAGCGAACTATATTCTGCTATCTTCTGTATGCAGTTCTATTATTTCCATATGGAGATATATTCTCAAATCAACACAAATGGCTCAGGTTTTTAAATTGATGATACTATGCTGTATGGCAGGTAAAGGCAGATAAATACTCTGGGAAGACCTACTACGTGGGACACAGTAGCTCTCCTCAAACACCAGAATATGATCAAGAGGCTGCTAACTCATTGGTATGTATGATTGATAGAACCCCATTGCTTCTCACAATAATCACTAGCATGCTAAAGGGAAAATCTTAGTTTTCATACTTCTTGTTTAATTCGTAGCAGCATTCAGTGCTCTTCTCAACCTTGAGGTCACTACTCTGTTCTAGCTTACTTACCCACTTCTCTGATTTGTCCCAATGCCCGATCCGAAAGTCGTTCATGAGACATACCGACCCATGTCCTAACACAAGATGATCACTTTGTTTGGACAAGCATGTTAGATTTGCATCCAGAGGGGTGTCTAGTTATTTGTATTTCAATCAACTTTGAACGATACTCTGCCCTCTAAAAATCTGTTTCTGCATTTTGTTTAATGTTCAGGAGTTCAGTTCCGGGGATCCCATGACTCCTGTTGGTAGCCTAGATGACATGTTTCTCAAGGATGTGAATCCTTGCTTGACCCCTTATTATTCCAACAAGACAAAATCTAGGGTAAGACTCTTTTTCCATTCTTTAACTAGCTTATATTTTTCATTTTTGGGTTGGCCGGAGGTTTGCTGGACTCAAGTACAGTGTTCAAAGTACTGATTTGAACCCTTAATCTGATGTGCTAAATTGAAGCATACTGATAAATTTATGTAGCATTGATATTTATTGGCTGATACAAACTAATCATATAGGGATTGGCCTTTTCACTATATTTTGTTCCTAGTTGATACTGTGACAAGATGTACTATAAAAACAAGCCTATTTTGTATCCCTCAATATAAGCCTCCTTGCGGATTTCTTTTCCATATCCGAAACCCAATGGGCACATTTTCTACGACGAGGGATTAATGGGCTCTCACTGATTTCGATAGTATTACATCTATATCCAATCTTCACCATCAAGAGTTTATATTAACAGATTTCAGGGGCCCTAACATCTGTAAATGTTAGGTTTTGACAAGTAAGAGCATTTAGAAAACTATTACATTTTTTCTTAGACAAGATAGAGCTGGTAATAGGAGTTGGTCTCAATTTTAAAACTTGATCTTGACCTCCATTGCATTTTTTATTGCTTTATAAAATGCTTAGCTTGTAACCCTCAATACAACACTTAATTTTATAAAATGACATTGACCATCATTGCATCTTCACATATTTAAAATGCTTATTTTGTATCCCTCAATGCAAGCCTCCTTGTGGATTGTCCTCTCTCCTTAAAATTTTTAAAGAGGGTTATTTGACTATCACTGGCTTCAATAGAATTACATCTATCAAAGCTGATTTTCACTGTCAACTAAAAAGAACAGATTTCAGGAGCCATGACATCCGTAAATGTCAGATTTCAACATGTAACATAGCGTTTAGAAGGCTATTACAAAGTAGAGCTAGTGATAAAAAACGATCTCAATTTTAAAACATGATCTTGACCACCATTACCTTTTTTTTTGGGGTGCATTTATAGAGGGCTAGTGGATTATCATTGGTTTAATAGTATTACATCTATAGAAGCCACTCTTGATCATCAAAAGCTGACATGAACAAATCTTAGGGTTATTGACATCTATAAATGTCATATTTTGACATGTAATACTATTAATTTGGTTCACCATGTGCGTATGTTTTTACTGTTTCTTAATTCCCTCCTTTCAACCATTCATTTACTTGGACTTGCTATATTATACTTGATCTGTCTCTGGTTCGTGTTATCTCTGTTTTGTATCTCTATATAAGGCTTACCTGTTTAGTCGATGTGCTTTTTAAATTTTGTTTGCATCTGAAAGATGAAAAGTAACGAGATAAGTTGATAAACTTATTGGCTATTGCCTTATAGGAATGGAACTGCCATAAGCAATTACATTTACCCTATTGTGATTCAACTTATGTATCTTGGATTTGGATATCTTTTGTTTATAATGCAATATGAAAATTTCTTTTGCTCATAAAAACCTTTCAGAATGAGGGAAGCAAGTGGTATGAAAATCGGTAGCGTTGGCGAAGTGTCTACGAAGTGGGAGAGGAAAACATACTACACGTCATGTGTCTTTACTTCCACTTTCGGGGAGGATATCTGGTGATACTGTGATTCAACCAACCCAACTGATTAAAGTGACAAAAATGTCTCTAGCACATATGTTTCCAGAGGTTTGTATTGTAATTTGCATATTTATTTGGTCAATATATTTATTGATAGAAAATGGATAAATACATTATGGAGTTTATATATATTTATCCCGAAGGCTTAAAACTCTCTTTGTTTTCTAATTTGATGATGCCCTTTCACTTGTGGCCCTCTTTTTTCTTCAGGTCAGGCAAATGCTCAGAGCTAGTGAGCCAGAAAAATGCTCATTCAATGATTGCTTACATCTTGGTGAACCAGGCTGCGTAGTGAAGGGTGACTGGGAGAGATATCCATACTATCTTCAATTGCTTGATGAGATCAAAATCAGAGAAGAATTTCAGTTGCAGACTTTAGGAATGAAAAGAGAAAGTGACGTGAGGTATGTTAAACAATGTGAATCAATTTGATAATTTATCATAATAAGCATTTATGCATTGGAACAGAATATAAATATCCAATCTGAGGTTGTATGAGTGTCTCTTACCCATGGTGTTAAATATTGGCCATTCGGATACATATCGACCGATATGTATCCCATCCGATATGATCTACGCCCCAATTTGATATGGGATCAAATATTGAGTCAAAGCAGTTCAAATGTCGCCCCATATCGGTCATCACCCATATCGGCCGATATGCATCAAATATGAATTAAATAAAATACCAAAATGCCTTTGGGCATTTTTATTTTACATATATTTTTAAAATAAAAAGGTACTCTAATATCGGCGATTTGGCGTCACGTATATCTTGATAAATCCGGTACATATCAGCTTGTGAACCGGCCGATATATATCGGTCTTTAAATCCCTGCTCTTACAATAAGTGAGTTTGCATAATGATTCTTGTTTATCCAAAGGGCGACAGGTAGTTAAGGCCTTGATCATTTCACAGCCTACCTTGTCTTAATAAGAAGTTTCTTATTTTTTGCTTGACACTTAGTTATGGTGTCTCTTTCTTTTGCGTAGCATGGCTTATATTTATGCGTCCTAAGCGCAATACACACTAACACGCTTGTTGATAAGAGTAACTATCATTACAATAGTAGTAACAATTATATTAAGTTAGCATAATAGTAATAGACCGTTCTTTGGAATGGAAGTTTATTAAGCTAAAACTATAATAGTTAGCTGTTTTTGTAGGCTGTTTGTTTTTCTTATTTTATCGGAAGTTGTCAACGATCATTATCTGCAAGGTTCAAAATAAAGTCTGATATCGATACGTGTTGTTTTTCTGGGCTACTGTCGATACATTCAAATGTATTGACCCATATATATTAGTATGCGTCAATAGATATGTGCCAGTGTATCATCCAATACCATTTCATATCATCTGATGCGTGTCAGTCTTGGAGCTGGCCGATATGTACCTGAAAACCGAGATTTTGAACCTTGATTTTGCCGCCCTGTTTGGTGTTTATATTTATTGTTTTGGTCATCCATTATGGATGCTCATTTCATTTAGCTAACCCTTTCAAAGCGAAGTAAAGAACTAAACCTTAATTTTGTAATATTACCTTGTTTTGTGGACACATAAGGCCATGAATATGGTAAGTATTCTAAACCAGATTTGTGATTCTAAAAACTGATATAGATCATCTAATTAGGATAAAGGATGTAGAATCTATTAGCGGAGGATGCTCTTGAGTTTCTTCGCTACCCTATAACATTGGTATATTTATTACTCAATTATATCCACGACTTTCCTTTGTTTTGAATGGTTTATTCAATTCCTCCTACGAGTGAAGTTTATCGTGGCTATTATATTATCTTGGTATAGGGAAAACATCCAGAGGATAAAAGTCCAATCGTGCTGAAAATTTCAAGATATGGATTTTCTGTTAAGCATCGATGCACCGTTGCTCCAGTACCTAAGGTGTGTTCCTTTCTATGTAGCATTTCTCGATGTATCTTTTTGCCTATCTCTGTACTGATGATAATATAATTTATAGCTCACTTCTTTGTTATCATTTATAAATTATCGTAAAATTTTATTCTAATGTTAGCAACTGGCACTATTTTTAGCTTCTCTTTCTTTGTGAAGTGACTCATGGTCCCCACTTGCTAATGCAATTTGTTTATTTTCATGTTATGCCTAGGTGTGGTTCATGGGTGAGTACTCCCACATCTCAATGGACTTTGATGATGTAAGTGTTCTTTTCAATTATATTGATATTTGTGTTTTAGCACTAGATATCAGAACAGGAACAACCATGCCATTTTTTCGTATAGTTTCGTACAGAACAGGAACAACCATGCTTTTGCATGTAATGTGTTCTACAGGTTGGATTCAAAATGTGTAAGGTAACTAAAGGAAATGTTACAATAAAGTTGTGGGATCTTGGAGGTCAACCCAGAATTCGGAGCATGTGAGAGCGTTATTGTCGTGCAGTCATCAAATAGCTTTATAAAATAAACTACTGTTTAAATAAATTGCAGAGCATGTGGCATAGGTCCCTTTTTTTGTAGTGAGAAGTCATCAATATCTCAATTTAATTACTTAATATCATAAATATTTAATTACGTTCTCCTTTTGATTTCAGGCAAAACTTTTCGATTTGAAGCCCACCTCAAACGGATCACTAGGGGACGGGGATATTTAGCAGGAGAGGCGAAGCATATATATATTTTTTTAATTATAAAACTAGGTCATGGGGTCCTTAGATTGTTAACTCTTTTTTTTTTTTGGAATAAAAGGATTGAGCATGTAAAGTTTAAAATATTTGATTGATTTGAAAGGTTGGATCATAGGTTGAAATGCAATATTTTGTTTGAATAAAAGAATTTGGCATCTATTTTATTTATGGATGTGCTTGAATATGAGATTAATAGCTTTTTTTCTTTATATAATTTTTTTTAAAGCATTAAAAATTACATTAAAAAAAAGTATTACAAAAAGCATAAAAAATATTGCATTAAAAAAAAGCATAAAAAAAATATTATTTTAAAAAACTTTGTATAAAAAATTGTCGACGTAATTTTTTTTTTAAAAAAATTTTGTATAAAAAAGCCACTGCCCTAAACAGTTGTAAAAAAAGGAGTGGTTTTATTTTACCACTATACAAGACAGTGGTTTATGAACTTCATAAACCACTGTCTTGTATAGTGGTAAAAAAAAACCACTCCTTTTTTTACAATTGTTTAGGGCAGTGGTTTTTTTAAAAAAAATCACTGTCAAAGACAATAGTTTTTTGAAAAAACCACTGTTTAAGGCAGTGGTTTTTTGGACTTTTTCACGTAGTGTATTTTACCCTCTAAACCTGGCTTTTGCTAAGCCTCCGAGTAGTTAATAATTACTTTTTAGTGTTGTTTTGCAGCAAGGAGGTAATTTTATCCTTAGTGCAGTTTTCAGTCAAAAAGTGCCATGAAGAGGAGGATTTAGAATTAATCAACAGTTGAAAGAGAGAACTGGAAGGAGTGGGCCACGACTTGTGCTAAGAATGAAACCATCAAATTATTGGGTGAAAAATTGCTGCACTTGGAGTATAGATTGCTGCACTTACAGCTAACTTGTTGATTTGTAGAAGCATGCTCACAAGATAAAGAAGGGGATGAAGAATGCATGATAGATCTATCAAACATTCAGCAAGTTGCCTCTCAGCCATCCTCCTATTGTACCTATCACTTTGCAACCGCTCAAGCTCCAGCAAACATTAGTGAGTAGCCTTTGGGGTGCATACATTCGCATTGGTGCTGAAATAGATGATTGCAGCCTCTAAACTTCATCTTGTCGAGATTCAAATCTGCACCTATAGAACCTATCGAATGGTGAAAAAGGAGGCTGCCACAACCAGTGAAGGATCTTCATTACACCTTTCAACCTGTCAATCTTTCATTGCTGACAAGCATGAGCTGCTCCTCAGAACCTATCAAGTTGCACCATTACATAGCAGCAACTTGACGAACATCCCAGCTTCAGCCTTCTTCTGCATCCAGTTTTCAGCTTCCCTGCATCAAATGAGCAGCTGTTGCACCCATGCATGTCTGCGTTTAATTCTATCAACTACAAGAAGTAGCTGCTCCAACGTACCTATCAAGCAGATGTAGACTCCTCAAGTCAAGACCTGTCGACAACCATTTGTATATGCTGCTCCAACTCATCAACAAGCAAGCTTCAACTCTTATACCTGTCGCCAAGTAGTTTTTGCAGCTACAGCACCTATCGAAGTGCACTTACATTCCTAAGCCCACCTTCAGCCAACTCCAAGAAAGGAACTTCAATCCTATCGAGTGGATGAGCTTCCAAAGGAACCTCTCGAAATGCATTTGCAGCTCCCATCCATCCTCATGAAACCCAATTGCAGTAAATATCCATCCTGTCGAGTGGATACCCAGCTTCCCAAACCTGTTGACAATTTGCATGCACAGCTCCAGCTGCAAGCCAGTCCATTGCACCTGTTGACCACTTAAATATCCGAACCTATCGAGATGCCCAACCTCCAGCCTTCTTCTAACCTGTCGATGCACATTCAAGATCCGATCCAACCATCTCAACCAGCAGAACCCCAAGCTGCAGCTCATCTTCAACCCCACGACAGCTTCTCCATGCACGCCTTCAACCTCTTGTTTTCTTTAAGCAGTAGCTTCAGCACGCCTTCATGTAAATCAACCTCTCAAGTGCAAGGAACAGTTGCACCTGTCGACCATGTGAGATTAGATCCTGTCGAACAAATCACTAAAACTGCTGTTAAATCATCCTGTCGAGATACTATTCATGAACAACTCGATAGGTTTGCTAAAACCCAAGCCATCCTATCGACTTGTTCATGGAACACACTCTCCAAACCTGTCAAATGGTTCTATGCAACTAAAATTTTAGCTATCAAAATGCAGTGATATCATCCTGTTGAAATGCATCTAGTTTCAGCTTTGGTCCGGTCGACACCTCCGCTTCAGCAAAGCCCCAACCTCACATGCAACCTATCGAGTTGCACCCTCAATCCTCACGAAGAGACTGCTGAAGCTGCTGTCCTTCTGTAACGACCCCGAAAAACAAAAAAAAAACTAGAACACGAGCCCGACTGCTATGATCCGCGTGCCCGGCACGGAAACCAAGGTTGATTCAAAAACTTTAGGGTTATATTAGTTTAAATAATGTGGCACCGTGATGAGATGAGATCACGTGTGCAATTTCATCTAGATCCTAGATGTGTAGAGGGTAGGTGGAACACGTTGCGCGGAAGCAACTGTGTTCATGCTTCACACCGGAGCGGGCACCAAGGGCAAAACAGAAATTCTGCTGTGAGGAGGTAGCTTATAGAGGAAGGAAGGGAGACAAGAGAGGAGAGACTTCCACTCTTCTTCTCCTTCATCCCCTTGCCCTAATTGCTCCATAGGTTGGAGATTGTGCTAAGAAAGTGTGAAAGAGATCCTTTGAGAGAGAAGAAAAGGGTTAGCAAGAGTGAAGATGAGGGATTCCTAAGCTAGAGTAGCTAGACCAAGGTGATTGAGTTATTTGGGGTTTGAGATTGGTGTGAGAGGCCTTGATCTGTCGAACCAGAGCTGAAGAGCTTCTCGCCGGATCCGGATCGAGGAGGAGCTCCGAGATCTAGGTTTGAGACCCTCTTTTCGGGTCATTGCCGGAACCTCAAGGAACCCACGAACAAGGTGAGTTGTGTAGGATAAATAGGGTTAAAGGATAGTTTAGAGGGTGTATTTATGAAGTATTAATGGTGATTGAACAACCATTAGTGGAGGGAGATCAAAAATGGATGGGAGGTGAACTCCATTAATGACAGCTTTTCTGTCATTGGTGATCGATCACCATAGGGTGGTGATCGATCATCGAGATGATGATCGATCACCAAGGACTGGTGATCGATCAATCTGTATAAGCCTTATGGGGAACAGAGACCCCAGAAGCTAGGAAGTTCTTGCCCGAGTTGTAGATCGATCACTAAGGTGGTGATCGATCTACAAGGGAGTTGGTGATCGATCACCAAGGTGGTGATCGATCAATCTGTATAAGAAATTGATGTGATGAAGGGGAGTTTTTGAAATTGCATTGGTGATCGATCTCCAAGGTGGTGATCGATCTACAGGAGCGCTGGTGAACGATCACCAAGGTGGTGATCCATCTACCTTGAGTGTGTTGAGAGAGATAAAGGTTGGTGATCGATCACCAAGGTGGTGATCGATCTACGGTGGGGTGATCGATCGCTGAGGTTGGTGATCGATCACTTACCTGTTTTTGTGTCTGCATCTTGGCTTTATAAAGTAGACACCGGATGTGGTGCGGGTAATTCTCGACACTCTAACACTTAATGTCTGTGCCTATGGTATAGGATAAACCACGACACGTCGAAAAAGCTTTGGATTTGCTTAGAAGATAAACTGATCGAGGTAGGAAAACCAACCTAAACCGCTTTTGAGTATGATTTCATGTTTATTTTATATCCGTACCTGATTGCTTTTTTAACAAGCATGTATGCATATCATAAATTCGCATCACGAATCGCTCGATTTCGCTATCTCGATCCGTGAGGTATATATGTATGTGATTTGATGATTTAAACCAGATGATCCCCAACTTGACTGACGGTATATCCGATGCCTGGCACACTTGTGCACCTGCTTGTAATCCTCGGCGCAATTGCACTCCATAGATGAGGCATTGTTGCACTTTCACAATTGTTCATGTGAACGACGATTGGTTGGGTTTTCCTATCGGACATTCCTGTTTACTCCGTGCTATACAGTCACGGGAGTTTCTTAAGTTAAATAGACACACTTTAAGTACTCTGATAATATATCTGCATGACATCTGACACCTTGCATAAAGTTCCCAGCTTTTAACTGATTTGTTTTGAGTACATGATCTGGATTTGTCTTCTGTTATGAGATAGCATGATCTGCATATTCAATTCATTTAGATGGTTTTTCTTCTATTGAGCTATAATGTAGCTCACCACCTTCAAATCTTTTTAGGTTACGAGGTTGCGGCAGCAGGAAGTGACCGGACTATCACCGGATCCCGAGGCGAGGCGAGAGACGAGGAGACGGACGTCCAGGCGGACGAGTTTTATCCGTAGCCTGGGTACTGATGCTCGACATTTTGTACTTTTGATCTTTTGGACTATTGTGTGCCTGGTGGCCACCTTGTATATACATATATGATTTTACGTTTATTTAGTTTATGTTAGTCCACATTCCATTTCGGAACCACTATCGGGAACCATTGTTTGGGTGATGTACGTCCATCACCGATGGTTCTTCCTGGTTCCTTTTTGGGAATGTGTATGTTTTTCCTTACATTTAAATGTTATTGACGTGTATTTAGTGTAGAAATTGTTTGACTCAGACTACCGCTGCTCGGATGTGTCCACCTAGCTTCCGCTATATGCGCGGACACGTGTGATCGATCCGGGATCATCCAGAGTATGATCCTAACGGCACGGATTTCTGGAGACGGAAATCCGGGTTGTTACACCTTCAGCCAACCCCTCGACTACAGGCTCCCAAATCCTGTCAAGATTTTTCACCATCAGCTTCCTTGCACCTTGCAACCCCCTCGAAGATAGTACTATAGCTGCAGTCTTCATACACCAATCCGCTACCCCCTCAAGTTTTAGTTTGCAAAGCATCCAACCTATGCATAGTAGTTCACACCCGCAGCCATCTTGCCGAATGGAGCTATTTTCCCTTCAGTTGTGAAGTCTATTCTCTCGAGTTCGCATCGGATCTTCAGTCACCTTATCAAATGGGTGCACTAAATCTGCACCAACTCCGGCTCGATCAATTCAAATACGAGGGATGTTTTGGTAATTGCTCCAACAAGAGCATTTTGTGCAATTAATTAAGGTTGCAACTGAAGTGTATTTTCAGGAAAAATATTATTGGAAGGCAGGGGCATTTTGGGGCAGCAAGAGTAATTATTTTGTGGGCAATCACTTGAGGTGTGCAACTAGAAAGAGTAATGGACAGCAGGGGCAGCTTGGGTCCATTTTGCGGACAACAAGTATAAAGATGAGTAGCAGGTATTTTGTCGTTGACAAGGGCAGATTGGGAACTCCAATGCACTGGAAATTTTGCACATGGGTGTGAACTAACTTTCGGTGGGAAACAAATTAGCTTCAGCTGGGCACAAACAAAACCAGATCCCTATCTCTTCTCTGATTGGTTGAAACTTTTAAACATGGATTAAGCTTAAACTGAAATGCTCTCCTCTGATTGGCTGCAATCCAAAGCACACGGATCACTGCAAATGTATAAATAGAACTCCTTTATGCTGTTTTTCTTCAGCAAGGAAAGTAGGAACAAAGGAATAACATGAGTTCCCCTTAGCTCATTTAGGTTTAGTTTTATGTTTTATTTTTTCCTTTTCCCTCTAATCCAGCCTGTTGGATTAGATCTAGGTAGCAGCTCTAGTTTGTAATTGTAATTTCGGCATGAAGAATAGTGGATCGATGCGCAGACTACAGATCTAGGAACAAGTTTATTGTAAGTTGTTTTATTAAAAGCAATAAATTGTTAGTTTTAAAGCTTAATTAAATATATAGATCTTGTGATCCCATTAGATTCTCGATTGGCTCTTGTGTAGATGCGCCAAGCCTGCACATCTCCAGTAGATCTCTTGATGACCATCTGATTTCCCTGGGTTTGATATGCCTGTGGGTGACTATGCTTCTGGCCTTGCATCCATAGCATCCGTAGTGACTATCTTGTTCTGATCGAAGCCATCGGGATGGAGGAAATCTATTGGATGATATGTGACCATTGAAGTGGACAGATAATAGCCTTAAGATCAATCCAAGTTGTCATAATGGAGGAAATCTATTGGATGATGTGTGACCATTGAAGTGGACAGATCATAGCCTTAAGATCAATCCAAACCACCAGTCTAAAGTAGATTCTTATACCTTGCATTTGTGCTTGTAGCCAAATGAAGGATTGCTGTAAATCCCCAACTCTTGATCTGTTTTGCAATAAAAACCAGCCCCTAACTGTCTATTTCTCCCTATTTTACATTTTATTTTACCATCCATCTTCCTCAATCTTTTAGATTTAGTTTTATATTTCAATCTTATAAATTAGATCTAGTGACACCCGAAAAGCTCTCTTTCTTCTTAGAATTGCCAAATCGGTAGCCAGATCTGGAGGTGTACTATACACTTTCTAGGTTTAGATCACTACTCCCTGTGGGACAAACTCTTACTTATTAAAACTTGCTACAAAGGACCTTGTATCTTGCAGGTCTAAGATATTTTAGATGTGCTAAATCCATCCTCTGTTTTACTTTTATTTTATTTTCTTTCTTTTAATTCATAATAATCAGCACTTGAAATTCCCCAACAAACGACACAAATGGGAGGATTGAGGAGAAACCATGAAAGTAGAGGAAGAGAGGGTAGAGCTGGAGCTCTCGGGCCCTTTTTGCACCATTGGAGAACCTTGCGTCAACTTGGCTCGGTGAGCTTTTGAAGGCTTGTATGGTATGGAATGGGGTTCTAACTTCTAAGGCTTGAAGTTAAGAGGTAGAGATGGAAGGCTAAGGGATTACACACACCTAACCTAAAGGCTTTTAGTGAAATGCTATGGTCTAAGGGAGCCTTTTGAAATCAGGATTTTGTATGGGAAGTGTGCACCAAAGGGAGAAAGATCTCACTTTAAGCTCTTTCTCTCTTAGGCCAAAATTCTCAACCCTTAAACTAAAGGGAGGGGGACACTATTTATAGAAAAGGGTGGATTAGGAGAGTGTTTAGATGCTAATCAAGGTTAGAAATTAGGTAATCTAACATCTAAGGTTTCCTAGGGTTTCAAGGGTTTAGAGAAGTGTGAAGATGGGCTTTAATGGTGGATGATGGTTTAATGGTTTAGGTCACTTATGGGTTGCAAATAAGTGTTAAAAGGGTGCAACAAAGTCATCAAAACACACCTCAAGGATTGAGGTGGTCAACAAGTCAAACCCTGGTTTCAAAATTTGAGGCAAAAACCAGAGGTCACTGCTCATATGCCAGGCGCAACTCGCCAGGCAAATGTATAGTAAAACAGTTCTGTGCAGTAGCCTGGAAGTAGGCTCCGCGAGGCGTGGAGGCCCATTTATACCTAATGCAACTATTAGTTGTGCTAGGCCATTTCTAGGGGAAAAAGGCCTGACGTAACTATTAGTTGCGCCAGGCAAATTTTGGGGGAAAATGGCTCGGAGCAACTATTAGTTGCACCAGGCAAAAATTCCTCCAAAATGACCTGATTTTCCAATGATCATAATGTTTAATATATAACTCCGATTGAGGTGATGTTTGGCTTGTTAGAAAGCTGGAGAAGTCATCTTTCTAATGGTATATAAAACAGCTCCTGAAGAGTTCTGTGTAGAATTTAACACTCCTCTTTCCAACCACTGCTCGGGAGGGTTTGACACTGGTCCAAGAAAGGGTTCTAATGGGTTTAGGAAGGTTAGGGTTGATTCCTAAGGGTTTGAAAAGGTTCCTAAGGGTTTGAGAAGGTTCCTAAGGGTTTCATACGTGCCATCAAAAGCTCATAAGTGCACTGTTGGTGTGTTTGCCTTCCCTCAAATGAGGGTCTAAAATCAACAATAAAATTAGGCAGAGACACTCATGGAGACCTGTAAGTATTCAGGATCTGTTATAGCAAGCTTTAAAAGAATGGTGAGTAAGGGAATGTCCGCAGGGAGGTGTTAAGTAGTGAAAAATACCATTTTTCACCCCTAAACATGAGCCTTGAAAGACCCTTGAGAGGACTAAATAAGTGCTTTAGTGTTCATATTGCAGCTAACCAAAAAGACAGGTCCAAATCCGAAAACCATCCTAAAATGATCAAAAAGATGACAATCCATGTCAGTCCAAAGGAAGGAAGTGAAGAAACAACCTCATCAGCTGTGGAAAGGTCTAAATAGAAGAGGCAAAGACCTGTAAGAGAAGCAGAACAATTGCAGAGAAATGCACTCTGAGTTCTTTTCGAAAGAACTTGCACTTTTCAGAAAGAACCTTGAACTTTGAAACGAAGAAAACACTCCTCAAAAGAAGATTGAACTTTGCAACAGAGCTTGAAGTCATTGAACTTTGCGAAAAGGCCCTAAACTCGCGAAAAGGACTAAAACTCGGTGTATCTTTCAAGAGCATCTGAACTCCTCGAAAAGAAGATTGAACTTTGCTAACGAGGCTTGAAGTCATTGAACTTTGGGAAAAGGCCCTGAACTCGCGAAAAGACATTCGGGAATTACTTGTTTAAAGGGCATTTCGAAATCTCACGCGCCCAATGCATTTAACCCAGGACATTTCGGAAGATTCCAATCAAGATCCAAAGGCATATTCCAACCCATGGGCGCTCAAAGATGAAATCACTTGGCGGGAACTTAGAAGCTCAAACAGATTTTTGAATTCCATACATTGAAATTGATGCTTCTAAGCGCTGATTGGTGAACGGATCGGAGCATTCTCATTGGCGTAACAGATTTGGATCCCGTGCTCAAGCGCCATTGGGCAATCCAGATCTGAACACTTCGATTGGTCAATTCACTGTCAGGATCAAGGGAAAGCTATAAATAGAGAAGACATTTGCCCAAATTGGGCATCCATTTTAGAGTTTTCATCTCTGTTTCCTCATTCCTACGATAGCTTATCCGAACCCCTGTAATCCTTCTTGTAGTTTACCTTTGAGAGCCATTGTGAGTGATTTGTACTTAGAGTTCGGATTCAAGGCGTAAGTCGGAGGGCTCTCTAACAGCCGTGCTTTGTAATTGTAATTTTGCATTTTAAAAGGTCGCTGTAACTTGTGTCTTCTCCATTGCAGTCATGTCGACGGTTCTGAATGTTCACCTTAGTGCATTAGTCTTCATTAGATTCACTTATCCGCACGCAACTTCCCTTAATTCATCACCCTGTGCGAATTAGCGTTGGTAACCTAATTCTAGCGACTTATAGTGATGTTCATGTTCTGAACTAAAGAATAGGCCACAACTATTGGATGATCTGTGACCATTTAAGTGGACAGATCATAGCCATAAGTCTAAATCTATTCCTTAATTCGGATTTATTTCTCTTACATCTGTGCTGGTAGCCAGATGAAGATTGAATCTGCTCTATTGGAATACAGATTCTCCATTAAAATTCAAAGGCTAAAATACATGAAGCTATTATTTCTGCATTTGTCTTATTTTAAACACCTCCACAACTCGGATCTGGATCACGTAGTTAGTTCTTTTCTTTATTTGCTTTTAGTTAAACGTGACAAAACCCAACACTCTCTCTTTATCTGCTTTCTAGATAATTATAGAGCCAGATCTGGAGGTTTATCTCTCATTTTAGACAAATTCTCTGTGGACGATCTTGAAATACTTACTTTTAAAACTTGCTACAATTGGCCCTGATCTTGCAGGTCAATGTTAGCCCCAATGTGCTGCCGATATTCCTTTCATAAGTTAACATCCATATAACTTAGCATTCTTCAATTCTTTAATTCTTTATTCATAATGCACACAATTATGGCACACTTGGAGCAACAACAAGTTTTTGGCGCCGTTGCCGGGGAATTTGTTCTAAAATTGGTAGACCTAAGTTTTTTAATTTTATAGATTTGATTTTCATTTTAGTTTTTGCTTTAAACCTGCACTTTGTATTCCAAGTGCTTGATTAAATGTCTACTGCAGTTTTGTATAGAAAACCTATTTCTTTCAGGAATTTTTTATTTATTTATTTTTCTAAGTTTTATTCTTTGCCTTCTAGTTGTTTGAATAAATGCTTGCCACTCTTTTGTCTTTTGTCAAATTTGGGCGTGCTTTGAGTTTTCTTTTATTTTGTCAATATCTTTGGAATAAGGTATCGCAGTTTTTGGGTTTTTGCACATCTGGAGCAGCCGTCCAACAAGGAGCATCTGGACTAAAGCTGGAGCAGATCTGCTTGAGTTTGCATCCTCTTCTCCTTTGCATTCATTTTCTATTTTTAAATTCTTGAGAACCAGCAGTTCTGTTGTGTTTATTGTTTGTTCTGATTATAATTTCTGCTGTCTTTTAGGCATGCTGATTTTTTTTTTTTTTACAAAACCAAATACAAAATAAAAGAAAATGAAAACACAAATAGAAAATTTCTTAGTTGTTTCTCATTATTTTCTGCAGTAGTAAATAAGGGCTCTTGTTGAGCCTGGGCTGATCCAAAACAAGTAAAAAATAAAATAAAAAAATAGAAAATTATAAAAATAAAAAATATATATATCTTTCGTATGGGCTGTTTTCCTCCATTTGCATCCACTTTTCCCATCTGGACCTGCTGAGATCATTTTTCTTTTTTAGGAATCATGTAGGATAATGAGTAGTGGATCATAGGCTGTTTTGAATATTCAATGGACTCACTGATTTTATTTTCCTTCGAGATTTCTTCATCATAAATGGGTCTCAGCTGTGTGTGAACCCTGTTTTTAATATGTGCTCCCATGCTTCATTATTATTTTTTTTTTTTTATTCATACCCATCATCAACAAAGGGGTCAATCTTATGAATCTTATGAATCATTTGGCATTAGATTTTCTATTTTAGAAATTTTAGTTTCAAATTCTGTTTTTAGATCGCTGATTTTTTTTTTTCTTTCTTAGGTTAATGTGTCCTCGTTTTACTGATTTTCGTCATTTTTCTGTGAGTACAGTTAGTTTCTAACTTTGTTTTCCTATTTTGCATTCACAAATTCTGTTTTTGTATCAACACTTTTCTATTTTTTAAAACTTTGTATGCAGTCCTTACCTTGTTTTCTGTTTCTCTATTATTAGCATTAGTTTCCTTCCATTTGCATAGCAATCGCTATTTTTTTAGATTTTATTTTTTTCGCAGTTCTAGCGTTGTTTTGTTGATTTTTCTTGCATTTGTATATCAATTCCCAATGCCCCCTTTACAGCCATCACACCTCAACCCTCCACCTCACTAATCCCAATCCCCTCTAGGCCAATCTCCCCCACACCTGCTCCCTACACCCAGATCCTCACCTACCTCCAAAATATCCAAGCCCAGCTCCAAACAAATGCAGACAATCAGTCTGCTACATTGGAAACTCATCGATCGTTCGCCCCATTACCACCTACCCCATTACCCTGCTCTCTCCATTTTGCCTCACAGCAACCCAAAGAACCAGAAGTCCTAGTGCTTCCTCCACTACCACCCAGTGCTACCCAAACCACCTGAACTACACGTGGCCTCACCTCCCCTTGTTGAGTTAGCTACCCAAATGCAGACCCCCTCTATCACCACCTCACATGCGCTAACTTAGCTACCCAAATGCAGACCCCTTCACCACCCCACTTTTTTCATCATTTGTTTTCTTTCTTATTCCATTTTCTCATTAATTGTTACATTTTACATTATTTTGCAATTTTTTCTTATATAGTGCACCTTGATTGCTTTTTTGTTCTCCCCTACTTCAGAAAAAGACAAAAATAAACCCCTCACCCTTACTCCCTTTCCCCCCTCTTTTCCTTTTATTTTCTGTAAAATTTCTGGTTCATGCAATTTGCTTTCTGCAATTCTCCATGCTATTATTTTTTCTGCTGTTTTCCCCTAATAACTGTGACTATGCCACCTTTGAACCAGTGAGGACACTGCTCCTCATAGGTTTGGGGGTGTGGCAGACAGATCCTTCCCTCGGGACAGTCAGCATAAAGGCAGAAAAATCACCTAAGTAAGCAGGAAAGAATTTAATGTACTTAAGAATCAAGTTAACTAGGAAATTTTTAAATATTCTTTGCAAAAATTTAGACATGCTAAACCTTGCGATATTCTACATTTCCATGATGATTACACCATAAAAACATACTGGTATCAGCACGTAGTAAGTCAAAAGGAAGAGAAAAAGGTAAAGATATACTTAAAAGCTCAAGGAAAAACCATAACCAGTGAGAATTGAGCCCATATATATTTTCCATCTCTGTTGAAGAGTGACTGAGACAATTTGTTCTGATTCAAAGGAGTGGCCGAGGCATTAGATCCACTAGAAGTTAGGAAACTCCAAATTAAAACAAGTATGACACTCATGAAACCGAGGAAAAGATCAAGGCCTTCTTTGGATGACTTGAACCTATGAACCAACCAAGAAAAATCTGCCCTGTTTGTACCCCATTTGAGTCAGAATCCTACAATTCTTCATCAAAATACCCAAAAGTACTTGCACTGAACCGATGGAACCAATTCAGCCTTCCCTCACTCGAGAATTAGGAGGTGAAGGAGAAAGAGCGAAGATGGACCATTTAAGGGCAACATCAAGAAAATGAAGAGAAAATACCTCAAAAGCAGGCAATATGGTGACCGAGAAAGGAAGAGACAAACAATGTGAAAAAGTTGCAAGCAAAAAGGCAAAAAAGGACCTTATGTTGAAAATGCAAGATCAAAGAAAGAACTGATCACCGTGAATGTGAGAATCTCGAAAAGAAGAAGAAAGAAGCTAAACTCAAAAGGTGGAGTCATGAACCATCTCCTGCACTTCACGAGTTCTCAAATTCAAACCCCATTCAAGCGCCTTTCCTTGAAATTTCACTCCATAAGCCATACAAACAAACCTAGATTAAAAGCCCTTGTGATCCAAAGTTGAGTGAGCTGTCATGTGGAGATAAGAAGTGACCCAATCTATGGTGAGGAGATGTCAATGATGCCATTGCCTAAGAATCATGCCTATGCTCATGCTTACAGATCCATTTGGGAGATGTAACTGCTCTTGACCTTGAGTGAAAATGAACCCCTCAACAAAAACACTGATGAGAGTATACCCTGGTGAGTGTTTGGGTTGGAACTTGAGCACATTAAGTATGACTTATAACCTAATTTTTATCCATAGGATGAGCTTACTGCTGGCACATTTGTATGATTTTCTATGACTGTTCACAGATTGGAAATATTGAAACATTCATGAGGTTTATAAATGTTGAAATCTCCTTGCAAACAATACAACTAAATTTCTGTGTAAACATGGATTCAAGAGTAACTAATTTCGATCTTTGATTGCTCATGAGATAACAGTGCACTAATGCCAACTGTCCCATGGAGAAGTTTGTGGGTACCTTCACTGAAAACCCTCAGGAGACTTCACTCCTCCTCTAGGGATCACCTAGGGGTTTAAAAGGCTTGTTGCATATGCTAAATGCACCTGTGCTTCCTACAAAAGTGGCTCTTTATTTTGCTTTTATGTTTCTTTGCTCAGGGACTAGCAAAGCTTAGGTTTGGGGGTGTGTTAAGTAGTGAAAAATACCATTTTTCACCCCTAAACATGAGCCTTGAAAGACCCTTGAGAGGACTAAATAAGTGCTTTAGTGTTCATATTGCAGCTAACCAAAAAGACAGGTCCAAATCCGAAAACCATCCTAAAATGATCAAAAAGATGACAATCCATGTCAGTCCAAAGGAAGGAAGTGAAGAAACAACCTCATCAGCTGTGGAAAGGTCTAAATAGAAGAGGCAAAGACCTGTAAGAGAAGCAGGGAACAATTCGAACAGAGAAATGCACTACAGAGTTCTTTTCGCAAAGAACTTGCACTTTTCGTAAAGAACCTTGAACTTTGCGAAACGAAGAAAACACTCCTCGAAAAGAAGATTGAACTTTGCGAACAGAGCTTCAGAAGTCATTGAACTTTGCGAAAAGGCCCCTAAACTCTGCGAAAAGGACTAAAACTCCAGGTGTATCTTTCGAAGAGCATCTGAACTCCTCCAAAAGAAGATTGAACTGCGACAGAGCTTGAAGTCATTGAACTTTGGGAAAAGGCCCCGAACTCTGCGAAAAGACATTCTGGGAATTCTGACTTGTTTAAAGGGCATTTCGATAATCTTCAGACGCGCAATGCATTTAACAGGGACATTTCGGAAGATTCCAATCAAGATCCAAAGGCATATTCCAACCCATGTGGGCGCTCAAAGATGAAATCACTTGGCGGGAACTTCTAGAAGCTCAAACAGATTTTTGAATTCCATAACAGAATTGATGCTTCTAGCGCCTGATTGGCTGAACGATCGAGCATTCTCATTGGCGACAGATTTGGATCCCGTGCTCAAGCGCCATTGGGCAATCCAGATCTGAACACTTGATTGGTCAATTCAATTCTGCAGGGATCAAGGTTAACCTATAAATAGAAATGACATTTGCCCAAATTGGGCATCCAGATTTTAGAGTTTTCATCTCTGTTTCCCTCATTCCGGTCAGATAGCTTATCTGAACCCCCTGTAATCCCTTCTTGTAGTTTACCTTTGAGAGCCATTGTGAGTGATTTGTACTTCCGAGTTCGGATTCAAGACTGTAAGTCGGAGGGCTCTCTAAGAAGCCGTGCTTTGTAATTGTAATTTTGGATTTTAAAAGGTTGCTGTAATTTGTGTCTTCTCCATTGGAGTCATGGCGAGGGTACTGAATGTTCACCTTAGTGCATTAGACTTCTTTAGATTCACTCACCGCAAGATGCAACTTCCTTAATTCATCACCCATGCGAATTAGCGTTGGTAACCTAATTCTAGCAAGACTTATAGTGATGTTCATGTTACGAACTAAAGAATAGGCCACAACTATTGGATGATCTCATGACCATTTAAGTGATGATCATAGCCATAAGTCTAAATCTATTCCTTAATTCGATTTATTTCTCTTACATCTGTCTTTGGTAGCGAGATGAAGATTGAATCTGCTCTATTGGAATACAGATTCTCCATTAAAATTCAAAGGCTAAAATACATGAAGCTATTATTTCTGCATTTGTCTTATTTTAAACACCTCCACAACTCGGATCTGGATCACGTAGTTAGTTCTTTTCTTTATTTGCTTTTAGTTAAACGTGACAAAACCCAACACTCTCTCTTTATCTGCTTTCTAGATAATTATAGAGCCAGATCTGGTAGCACAGATCTGGAGGTTTATCTCTCATTTTAGACAAATTCTCTGTGGACGATCTTGAAATACTTACTTTTAAAACTTGCTACAATTGGCCCTGATCTTGCAGGTCAATGTTAGCCCCAATGTGCTGCCGATATTCCTTTCATAAGTTAACATCCATATAACTTAGCATTCTTCAATTCTTTAATTCTTTATTCATAATGCACACAATTATGGCACACTTGGAGCAACAACAGGAGGTTGTTTAGAAATACGACAAGTCCAGATCTGTGTCAAATCTGGCACCCTAGCTATTACTAATTTAGTGAAAAGACAGGGGCGAGGTTTGGAATGAGTTGTCACTTAAACTAAGCTACAATTTAAACATCAACTATCTTGGATCGAGTTTAGGAGCTTAGATCTTGCAGGGGAAGAGAGTAAAAATGCAGAAAATGGAGAAGAGTAGCTTCAAGGTTGGTTTTCACTGAAATCATATTTAATTAATCTTGCTATAGAGGTTTAGAGCACACAATTCCCTCGCTGGCTATAAGCATAGCTGCAAGGTATAAATTCCACTCCAAATCACAGGATCCACCTGGTCTAAAGGCTATGATCTATCCACTTTAATGGTCACAGACCATCCTATAGACTTTATTGAATCCATGGATTGCCGCAGATGAATCCAATTGAGGCCTGAGCTTAGATTTACCTTAAGGTTTTGATCTGTCAACTTTAATGGTCACAGACCATCCTAGAGATCTCCTACAAAGCCAGAGCCTTAATTAGAACAATTAAAACCACTACAGATACTGCAATTCCTAGGTCACAGACTAAAGGAATCACAGGAGCATCAGTTCCAGGGAGATCATATGGTATCCAAGAGGTCTACCAGTTAAGTGGGTGAGCTGATCTACAACTCCTCTACACAAGTCCAATCAATCACCAAATGGAACCAAAGGAAGTTTAAATCTAATTAAAGCATTAAAAACAATATTATCATTGCAAACAAGGTCACTTTACAGTAGAAATACTCTTAGATTTGTAGTCTGTGTAGCTAGGAACCTACAATAGCACTCTTAACCTCACCCAATTACAGATCTAACTTCGCTCCTCGCTACTCCAAGGGGTTTAGCTAACCATGGTTGGGCTAAAGGAGGGAAATGGAATTGCTCTGCAAGCGCTAATCTCCAGAATTTTGGCTCATATCTCAATCCCCCCCAATGGCAATTGGGGATCTCTATATATAGCTTTCTCCTCTGTTTTCCCACCAAAAATCCCTTCTAGAAGGTCGTCAGAGTTTGTTAGAGTACTATTAAAGCACGTGGGTCGATTAGGGCTTTCTAGGGCATCTTCTGAAACCGTCTTGTCTGTCACCAAGTGCCTCGGATTGCGTTTAGCGGGTCACTGAAGTACAATGTGTGCGCAACTGAATTTCTGAGAAGTTCTGCACATGATTTCGACAGGTTCATGAAGCTTTCGACAGGTTGAAATCAAGTATTTTGGTCCTTTCGCTAGGTTCTTAGATCCGTTCGATAGGTTTCGATAGGATGAATCTTCGCTTAGAATTTCAGCCTTCTCAGTTCTTGGTTTGGAGTGTTCCACAGGTTGGAAAAGCTCTTCGACAGGTTGGAAAACCATTTCGACAGGTTCTGCTCTTCATTCTGCCATTTCGATAGGTTTGCTTTCCGTCTTATCAAAAGGCTCAATCACCCTTCGATAGGTTATGTTCCAGCATTCTCATCTTGATAGGTTCAAGAAACCATTCGATAGGTTCCTTTGACTCTTTAGGCAGGTTTTCGATAGGATGGTTTCTTCTTCCTTTTCAGCTGCTCGATAGGTTCTGTGATCCTATCGAACTCCTTAATCCACACAAATTCATCCTTCTTCTGCCTTTAGATCCTATTGAAGACCTCTTCAACTGCACGAATCCTTCTTTTCTTTGCTTTCAGCTCCTACCGATGCCTTCAGGTGACCAATCGATAGGACGTTCTCAGCCTGCTTTCACTTCCTTCTCCTTGCCCTGCTGTGGCCATGTGCTCCAAGGGTCCAATGATGTGCTACCCTCTGGTGTGCTGTTGCTAGGTTTGTCCTGTACAGAGAGATAACTCCTTTTTGGGTAGTCTTGAGTGGTTTTCTACATTAGTACCTTCTTTTGTTGTTGTTTACAAAATGCACTTGACAAGAGCTTATTAGTGTGCTCACAGGTCTATCAATGGTCAGGTTATAGGGTGAAAAGTGGTATTTTTCACCACTTAACACACCCCTAAACCTAAGCTTTACTAGTCCTTGAGCAAAGGATAATTCAACAAAAAAATAAAATGCCACTTTCGTAGGGAGCACGGATGCATTTAGCATATGCACCAAGCCTTTTAGACCCCTAGGTGATCCCTAGCGGAGGAGTGAAGTCTTCTGAGGGTTTTCAGTGAAGGTACCCACAAACTTCTCCAATAAGGTTAGTTAATTGTAGTACACCCTGCTAAACAGAGTTTCAGTGAACTAGAATAAATTCTCATCATGTGTTTTCAATTCTAGAGGGTTTTCAGCAGAAAAATCACCAACTTAAAACATGAATTTTTACAGTAATTCCTTCATCACCAATTGGTTCATGTCAAGGCATTGTGTCTGAAAATTTATGCAGTGTTCACCTTCTATTTGCGAATTATGTGTTGATACTACCCCCATCAAATTGGATTTCAGACGCAAGTCTTACTAGGGCTGTTAACTCACAACAACAATGAAGGGTGTAAAATTTCACACAGCTCAAGAGCAGTTACAGTCTTCAAATAGGGCTGTAAGCATGAGCATAGGCATTGCTCTAATTTCTGAAAGTTTCTAACTCTTTTCACCATAGATTAGACAAATTCTCATCTCTATATGACAGCTCAATCCATTTCAGATCAGTAAGGTCTTTTTATTTGGCTGTAATGTGGCTTAGGAGTGAAATTGGGAAAAGAATAAAGGGGTAAGATGGGATTCAAAATTGAGAAATCAACAAGGTAAGGAGGTGATTTGCAGCTCAACCTTCTTCATTTCAGCACAATTCCATTTACTTCTTGAACTTTCAGATTTGAGGTGATCAATTTCTAATCCTTATTTCAATCTTTCAATGAAATGACTTCTCTTTCTCATTCTTTTATATATATATATATATATATATATATATATATATATGGAATACCACAACACCGCAGAATGTGTTCTCCTTTCTTTCAACGAGATTTAACATCTTCCTCTAATCTCACTTCTCCTTCCTCTTCCTGATTTCTCGGACCGAGAGTGAACTAAAATAGGTCAAAGGGTTTTGTGTTTAAATTTTCTGGTTTTCATCAAGGAAAACTGGGATTTTTAAGGCTCAAGTGTTGTGTATCAAGGGCAGTTCAAAGGTGGGAAAACTTTAGGCTCAAACTGTCTAAGAGATGGCCTTACTTCATGTCCTCAATGTCATGAGTGTTGTCAAGCTTTTTCAATTCGGATTTGCCTAACTTCTAATGATTAAAATTGGATCCAATCATCCACGAAAGCGTAAAAATTGCAAGACACTCTTCAAGGAAACTTTTCAGCCCAAATCTCACTGGTGCATGGCCTTCCATCTCATTTTCAGGGGTGTGTCTTCACAATTTCCTCTCATTTCAGGTTTACTGCACATCAAAGATTATTTTTCACAAATTATTGACATTTGCCTCATGAAAATGTTAAAACTACAGCTCATTTCAGTTTTAACAAGTTGTTTTCTTAATATCCTCTTTTTACAAAAATTCTAGTGAGAAAGTACTCTAATTAATTCCAATCACTTCATTGTAGCCTAGTTGTACTAAAAGTAACTAATTTATTGGCATATATACGTGCCATAACCCCAAACCTAAACTAAACAGTGTCCCCACTGTGAGCAGCATGAAATTAGGGAGAGGTACGAGGGGGAAATAGAGATACAGAAAATCTACATGAAGATAAAATGTATTATAATGCTAAATATATACATGAGAAAAGGAGAAAAAAAAAACTAAAACAACAAGATGCCATAGCTATTTGTAGGTGTCATCTGGCCAATCGTAGAGGTCAGCTAAGTTTTTCAGCTCATCCTTGGATAATGGAGCTTTGCCTTTAGATTTAGCTCTCGATTTCTGTCTGTTTGGTGCATCCTCAGACTAGGCAGCGGGCTGTTTTCATTTGGGGTTGACAACAACAGTAGAATCGGAATCGGAATTTGAAGGAAAAAGGGTAGTGGGGTCCAAACCAAGAGCTGCAACAGTCCTCCTTCGTTCTTCCTTTGTCATTAAGATGTAAGGGGCAGCAATTTGGGTGGGGGGCTGGGTGGAAGAGGTTGTTTTAGACTAGGCAACAGGCCTCTTCCCTTTCGTGGCAGGGCAGTGAGGGCATCTTCTTGGGGGAGCCCTTTTGGTTTTTTGAGGGGCAGTATGAGTGGGGGGGGTTCCTGGGCTGGCGGAGGGTGCACATGCACAGGGGGGATGGGAGGAGGTTGAGTTGAAGGGAGGGGAGCAGGGTTGCGAGGCAGGAGGTGCTGGAGGAGGGGCAGTGGCAAGAGGGGTGGGTTGGAATGACTGAGTGGTAAGGGAAGCAACCTTTTTCTCTAGTATGTCAATCAGTTTGGCAACATAGAGCAGGTTGGGATCAGATAGTTCTTTGGTGGCCTTGATAATCTCCTGAGCATTGGCTAACTTTTTCTTGAGAAGCTTAAAATTCTTCCTCTCATATTTGGCAATGAGACTCTCAGCAGCTCCCACTTGTTTTGCTGACTAATAACGAGTCAGGATTTCAGACCATCCTTGAGAGATATCGCGGAGTTGAATTCGGTGTTCCAATTTGATGTTGGCAATCCTCTCTTCATAAGGGGCCTCAATGGAAGCCCGAAGTGCAATCATACCTCTCAAAACATCCCTGTGGATGTAAGGGTTGTCCCTCATTGCACACAGGAGGGTGAGGTAAGGGGGTATGTACATGGATTGGCGAAGGACAATAGGCAAGGACAAGGGTGTAGTGGATGAAGAGGAGGGGGTGGAAAGAACCAGATCCTCCCATGGATCAATTTGGATGGAGGCATCCTGGAAAACAGGTGGGTGGGAGGCGAAGGGTATAGGGGATTCAGCTACTGGGGAGACCAATAAATCTGGGGAAGAGGGTAAAGTGTCCTGTGGTGTCGAAAGTATGGGGAGAGCGGGTGCGGCTACTTTCTCAAGCTGAGCAGCTGTGTGGTGTGGAGTGGGTATAGGTGAAACAGGAGGGGATAGGTGAGGGGGTTGAGGGGCAGAAGAGGATGGGATAAGGTTGGATTGGATTGATTGGAGACATGAGCTCATGAGTGTCTGGGTGTCGGTCTTGATGGTTAACTGGGACTGAATGGATTGGAGGATGGAAAGGATTTGAGTGAGGGTGTCAGGCCTGGTGGGAGTAGAAGGGGCTGGTGCATGGACATGTTGGAAGGGAGAGGATGGTGCATGGTGAAAATGAGGGGGAGTGGGGTGTGGGGAGAAAGGAAGTGGAGTGTACTCATGAGCGACATCCTCTACAATTGAGGACATGAGGGCTGTGAACCCAAAAGTGGTGAACAGGTCCACACCCTGTGGTTGCAGAGGGGTTGGAGATGGGGGAGAAGTAGAAATGGGGTGGGTAGTGGGTGGAGAAGGGATGGTAGGGGTAAGATTGGATAATGTGGGATGTTCCAGGATGTCAGGGTGGAGGACCGGGGAGGTGGGTTGAGGTAAAACAGGTTCAGAGGTGGATGGGGGACGGTCTGGTTGAAGAGGGACTGATACAATTGGGAAAAGCAAAGTGGAGGTGTGGGTAGTGGGACAGGTAATGTGGGTGGGGGGTGGCTAAGGGTGTCTCTGCAAGAGTCTCTGCTGCCACGGAAGTGATTGTCTTCTCAGCCACCTCCCTTCCGACTGGTTGGCCTTTCTTAATCAATGTGAGGCTGGTTGACCATTCTCGCTTACCATACAATTTAAAGGTGAGCTTCTCCATTGGTTCAGATTGCTTAATCCTATATTTTCCAGTCCTGAGCAGACATGTGATGAGTCTGCAAAAAGGTAGGCCACCTCCTTTAGCAAAAGCTTGCCTCTTCTGCACCTTGTCATTGATATCCACCATTGTCTTAAAAATAAGCTTAGGTGCATTCACAAATTGCCCCTTTGAACAAAAGTATAGTGCATCCACTAAAGGGGTCCTTCTCTCTTGCAAATGGCCTGAGACATAGACATTTTTCCTCAGAATGGTGTCAATGAGTTGGAGGGTAGGATGGAGATCTCTTCTCATCAAGGATTCACCAGAGCCCACTATTCCATTAGTAAGCTGTTTAGCCATTTCCCAAAATGTGGCCCTTGTAGGTACTCCGTCAGCTCTGGTGGAGTCAAATTGATATGGGACTCTCAAAGCCATCCCAATATCTTTGCAATCGATAGTCAGCTGCCAATCATCAATTGAGATTTTCAGAGTATCCTCAGCTCTAGGTACCACCTTCTTTGTCAGGTTCTAGTACCACAATTTCACTAACCTGGGATAGACATTTTCCTTCAAGGGTGAAAGCAGGGGTAGCAGACCTTCTTTTTTCAAATATTCCAATGTCCCCTGGCACTCCCCAATGTTGGAAAAATATGCCAGATCAAAATCCATTTCAGGGACAAGACTTAATTTTTCTACAAACTCATTGGGGTAAGTTAACCCCGCAGGCAGTTCTACTGGAGGGGCAGCTCTTGATGAGGTTTCTTCTACTCTAGGTTCTTGAATCTCAACTGCTTTGGATTTCTTTGCTTTAGGGGTCTTTTTGGGTGAAATTTCAGTGAGCTTCCTCTTGACAGGTGGTTTGTCTGCTGGCTTCGACTTTTTGGAGGATTTGGGGGTGGAAGCAGTTGTTCTCTGTCATATGTTCGCGAGGGTTTCCTCCGGCTCATCCATTTTACTCTTCAGAAATTAAGCTTTTACCAACTTGAAGCGGAGTTTGAGGTTTAAAAATTAGAGGATCGATAGATTGATGGGGGGAAGGAAACTGACCTCCAAATACCTAGGGTTTAACTGAAATTGCACTGACCAGCTTCAATTTTTCTAAAATTAGGGGCAACATGCTCTTATGTGCAAGCTGAATGTTTTGACAAAAAGGCAGACTAAACAGCTATAGGTTCTTTGAGGAATTCGTGAAGGAAGAGGGAGGCGACTGCGAGAGGGACAAGTGCTAGGGTTTACAGAAGGTATGGAATGAGGCACAAATGGCCTATCGACGGGTATATAAAAGGCAAAATACGATTCTGATAGGATGAACTGGATGGTTTCGATAGGTTCGGGTGTCCTGTCGAAAGCATAGCAGACATAACTTTAAAAGCGAGATGATTCGATAGGATCTCGATAGTTGGAACCATCCTTTCAATCAGTTTAAATGGCAACTAAATCTTCATTTTGATAGGTTCTTGATTGGTATATAGAACCTATCGAAATCTCCATTTTTTTCCTATCGAAAAGTTAGTTTTACCTATCGAGAGGTTCAATACCTATCGAAACCATCTAACATCCTACCGAAATCACTAAGTGACTTATCAAAAAGTGAACTTTGACCTGTCGAAGACTTCTAAAAATCAAATAATGTTGTATTTCTTGGCATTCGCAGTCTCAGTTCTCAGCAGGCTCTGTTGATGTGGTGCCCCATGATTAGATTCACTTATGAACAGTTCCCATTACCTCAGGACAGCTGAGGATGACGGTCTAGTATTAAGCATGGCAGTTTTGTTGTTTTCTTTTAATGATTGTAAAGAAATAAAAAGAATCGAATAACAACTAAGTAAACAGCTACAAATAAAAGCAGAGTATGGTACATATGATACATACTGACTGCAGGGGTTAATCTGGAGGTCTAGAAAGTCCATGGTCTCATCCGGCGCATCAAACTTGGCACCTTTCATAGATCTTTTCCTCAGCCAGTGCCCATTTCTTGGGTGCAGTTTTCCATCTGTGAACCAAGCATTTTCCTGCACCAACCAATGTGGATTATTATGCATCACCTTCTTGTGGGCATTAATGGAAAAACAAGCCTCATCAGGAGAGGATTGATACCTAGTGTTATACACGTTCATCTTAACCTTCATGTTTCCAAATGAAACTTCCATGATCTCATACCTACATTGTATGTGGGCATTGGCTGTGGCCAAAAAGGGCCTGCCTAGAATCACGGGTATGCAAGAAGCACATTTGCTTGGTTCCATGTCTAATACCAAAAATTCAGGAGGATAGAAGAATTTGTCAACTTTAACCAAAACATCCTCAATTATCCCCACAGGTTTCCTTTCAGATCTGTCAGCTAGCTGTAGGACCACATGGGTGGGCTTTAGTTCTCCCAAGCCCAACTTCTCATATAGGGAATATGGAAGCAAATTTATGCTAGCTCCTAGATCTAATAAGGCTCTGTCAATGATGTGATCGCCAATGATGCAGGGGATTGTGGGGGTGCCAGGGTCTTGGAATTTGGTTGGGGCTGTAATCGACAATATTTGTTTCACTTTCTCTGCTGAAAAGACTTTCTTGGATATGTGTATCCTGGATTATGTTTTAGGGGTGTATAGTTCTTTCAAAAACTTGGCATAGGCTGGGACTTTTTTAATGGCATCAAGTAAAGGTAGATTCATCTTTATTTGTTTGAAAGTCTCCATCATTTTCTCAATTTTTCCTTGCCCTTTATCAAAAGGGGAAGGTGCTTGTAGTGCTTTAGGAAATGGCAAGTGTAGGGTTGCTCCCTCACTTGCAGCCTTAGCCAATGGGGCCTCTTTCTTTTTGAGTTTTTTCTTTTCTTGAGGATCCTCATTATCCTCTTTATTCACAGCTGATTGTACCTGTAAGTCCACCATTGGTGGTCTTTGTTGTGTGCTGGTAGAAATTACCTCATTTTCCTCCTCCAAGCTCCTCCCAGGCTCACAGCTCACTTGGTTGTCCACTAACTTACCACTTCTCAACGTAGTAACAGATTTAGCTTCCTCATAAGTGGAGGAAACTTCACCCACTACAAACTGCCTTCGTTGATTATCTTGTGGCTGGCTAGGCAACCTTCCTCCCTCTCTCCTAGTCAGAGCATCAGATAGCTGACCAAGTTGGTCCTCTATCTTTTTGATGCTCTGGTTGTGAGAGTGCATAGTTTGAGTCAAGGTGTTCAATCTCTGTAATGAAGATAGAACTTGTTCCTCAGAGGATGGTGTTCTCACAGTTAGAGGGGGTGCAGCTTGCTGCACAGGAGGAGCTACATGTTGGGCCATGGGTTGCTGATATTGAGGCCTTGGGGCATGACCTTCTCGATAGGGCTGAGCATTTGTGTAGGGTATGGGCTGCTAGGACTGCTGCTACTGCTGGTTGGGGTATCCATCTTGTCTCCACCTCAGATTGGGGTGGTTCCTCCATTGATACCCAGCAACAGGCTGCTGCCCATAAGACAGACCTGCAACCACATGCTCTGTTATAAAATCAGGAAATTGGTCAACAGATGGGCATTCTTCCACGGGATGAGCAGGGGACTGGCATATGGCACGTGCCTCCTCCACTCTTACAGCCACAGGTGACTGCATTGCTCCCATCAGCCTATCAAATTTTAGAGCTAAGCTGTCCACTTTCCTTTCCAACTCACTTGGCATACTCACTTCATATATTTTTCCTCTTGAGGTGTTCTCTTTCATCAATTTAGGAGGCTCTAGATCTCTTGCTAAGGTTTTCCTTTGCATAGAGTTCTCACTGATGATGTCAAAGAGCTCCCATGCCTCCTCAGCAGTTTTATGGAGATAGGTGCCACCACAGGAGGCATCTATCATATCTCTGCTTTTAGCATCAATTCCCTGATAAAAGCTTTAAACCAATTGCCATTCAGGGATTTGATGGTGGGGACATTTCTTGAGGAGTTCCTTAAATCTCTCTCAGGATTGATGAAAGTCTTCAGTTGGATCTTGGGTAAAAGAGATTATACCTTTCCTCAACTGGCTGGTCTTTGATATAGGAAAGAATTTGGCCAGAAACTGACATTGGAGATCACTCTATGACTGAATACAGTTAGGTGGAAGTAGGGACAACCAGGTCCTGGCTCTATCCTTTGATGAAAAAGGAAAGTGTCTCATCCTGGTGGCCTCCTCCCCCAAACCTGTGATATTAAATGTAGTGCACAATCCCAAGAACTCATCAATGTGCTGATAGGGGTCTTCTTTGGTCAGGCCATGAAATGAGGGCAGCATTTGAATGATGGATGATTTTATCTCATAGTTTCCTTGAGCAGCTGGGAATTGAATGCAGAAGGAAGAATTGTAGATCCCTGGTGCATTAAACTCCTTAAGGGTTCTCGGCTGCTGTTACTCACCCATTTCTACATAATCAAATGCAATAGAAGTGGGTGTAGTTGGTCTGGATCTGAGAAGTCTTTCAACCTATGGATTTAGTGGGGCAATCTGGGGTTGTAAAGTTTTCCTACCAAACATAGAACACTCAAATTCTGAATGCAGAACAGATCCAAACACACAACAAACAGAATCAACCAAATTTTGTAACTATTCTAATAAAAATTATCAACATATCTGAAAAATAATAGGGGAGTAGAAGGATGCAACCTACAGGGCAGTCTCCAGCACGATTCTCCTCTCACTGGTAGCCTTAGATCTGATGAACTGCACAGAACCTACTGGAAAAATAACACAACTTACAAGTGCAGTTAGTAAAATCAAACAAAAACTACAAATTTATGATCAAAACTTAGATCTATCAATTTCTAAACTGCCTCCCCGGCAGCGGCGCCAAAAACTTGTTGGTGTGTTTGCCTTCCCTCAAATGAGGGTCTAACATCAACAATAAAACTAGGCAGACACACTCATACAGACCTGCAAGTATTCAGGATCTGTTGTAGCAAGCTTTAAAAGAATGGTGAGTAAGGGAATGTCCACAGGGTGGTTGTTTAGAAATACGACAAATCTCGGATCGTATGGGATCACACCCTAGCTATTACTAATTTAGTTAAAAGACAGGGGAGAGGTTTGGAATGAGTTGTCACTTAAACTAAGCTACAATTTAAACATCAGCTATCTTGGATCGAGTTTAGGAGCTTAGATCTTGCAGGGGAAGAGAGTTAAAATATAGAAAATGGAGAAGAGTAGCTTTGAGGTTGGTTTTCACTGAAATCATATTCAATTAATCTTGCTATAGAGGTTCAGAGCACACAATTCCCTCGCTGGCTATAAGCATAGCTGCAGGGTATAAATTCTACTCCAAATCACAGGATCCACCTGGTCTTAAGGCTATGATCTATCTACTTTAATGGTCACAGACCATCCTATAGACTTTATCAAATCCATGGATTGCCGTAGATGAATCCAATTGAGGCCTGAGCTTAGATTTACCTTAAGGTTATGATCTATCAACTTTAATGGTCACAGACCATCCTAGAGATCTTCTACAAAGCTAAAGCCTCAATTAGAACAATTAAAACCACTACAGATGCTGCAATTACTAGGTCACAGACTCAAGGAATCATAGGATCATTAGATCCAAGGAGATCAGATGGTATCCAAGAGGTCTACCAGTTAAGTGGGTGAGCTGATCTATAACTCCTCTACACAAATCCAATCGATCACCAAATGGAACCAAAGAAAGTTTAAATCTAATTAAAGCATTAAAAACAGCATTATCATTGCAAACAAGGTCACTTTACAATGGAAATACTCTCAGATCTGTAGTCTGTGCAGCTAGGAACCTACAATAGCACTCTTAACCTCACCCAATTATAGATCTAACTTCGCTCCTCACTACTCCAAGAGATTTATCCAACCATGGTTGGGCTAAAGGAGGGAAATGAAATTGCTTTGCAGGCGCTAATCTCCAGAATTTTGGCTCAGATCTCGATTCCCCCCAATGGCAATTGGGGATCTCTATATATAGCTTTCTCCTTTGTTTTTTCAGCCAAAAATCCCTTCTAGAAGGTCGTTAGAGTTTGTTAGAGTACTGTTAAAGCATGTGGGTCGGTGTCGTTTGTGTTTTAAGTGCTTGCTACTGATTTTATTGGAGACAGTGATAAGAGTAGGGTAAATGAAAAATGAGTGAAAGGTAGAGTGATGATTACGGAGCAGCAAGCCTAAAATATGCACAGTCCTGTAAGATACAGGGCCTGTTGTAGCAAGTTTTGATAAGAGTTTGTCCCATAGGAAAGTTGATCTTAAGCTCCATGGGAGCCATCTTTAGTAGGCCCTCCAGATCTGACTACAGATCTGGCATTCCTAAATGGAAGGGAATTTAGGGTCACTATTCTCTAAATCCTAAGGTAACCTAATACTTGAACTACAGAAAGGGTTGAGAAGAATGATGGAATGTGAGAAAAGAAATATAAAAAGGGTGAGAAGTATGCTATTAGGTTCAGATCTGATGGGTTTTATGACTCAGATTCAGATCTGCTGCTATAGAAGTCTTGTCCAATGGCTACATTATCGCCACTGAGGAGAAAGAATCCAACTCATCTCTGTACCATGATCAAATCCCTTTATGGCTATAACCTGTCCACTTAAATGGTCACAGACTATCCAATTGGGGAACCACAGTCCAGAGATGGGTCAGAACATGTTTATCACTGTAGGCACTACTTCATCCAGGCTATAAAAGCTCAGGAACCCATAGGGAACTTCAACCTCTAAAGTGTTATGTGTGGGGCTAGGCCTGTATGGGAGCATGTTAGCCCAGACACATAGAATCGGCAAGAGTTTGAGTATAACCATAGGTCCAGTTGTCCACTACTTTAGAAAGACTACAGTGATCCAGTCACCAGCCTACACTCTCTATAACCAAACCAGGTCTGCTATCTGATGGCGGGTCTATACAAATACAAGGGAATCTGTCTCTGTACAATCTCTCATAGGGCTATAAGCACCAGTGTAGAGAAGAAGAATCTATTTTGGATCTATGGATTGGCCTCACCCTAAGGCTATAACCTGTCCACTTAAATGGTCACAGATTATCCCAGAGGCTATCCTCCTCACAGAGGTCCAAAATAAAACAAGAAACATTATTGTCACCACTATGTTCACAAGGCTACAAGCACATTCCTCCCATGGGGATTTCAGATCTAGTGGGTCCTATGGTGGGGCTAGGCTTGTATAGGAGCATGTTAGCCCAGAGACACAGGTCACTTGGATCTGAATAAATCTTTAAAAACAGTCCTCTATTGCTTATAATACAACCTTTTAATGGAAGATCTCAAGGCAGCAGCCTTGTACAAAACAACTCAATCTCAAACTTCAATCCCATAAATGTAAAACACCTAATCATGAAATTCCATTAAATCTATACCAAATAAGCATACAAAGGTATAGCCAGTAAGTGCTGGGCTATTGAGAGAAGAAAAAGTAAAAAGAAATCTACCTAAACCTTACTAGAGATCTACAGCTACTGCAAGAAGAAGATAGACAAAATTCTATTCTAAGAGGGGTCCCTCTAAACCTAAACCAGGCTTAGGTTTATACAGCAGTCAGTTTGGTGGCGCATTAGGGTTAGGAAACCCTAATTTTAACGATGCCATGTGGCCTAATACTATTCCTTGGATGCCTCAGGGTGCGTGCACAAAAATTGGAGCGTTGGAGTGCATGCCCTAATTGCTGGAAGTTCCCAAAATGTCCTCTGCAGAAGTGAGGGAGAGTTAGAGTCCAGAGCCTCGCCAGGTAGCTCTGGTTTCCAAGACTGTCGTGTGGTAGCATGGTCTTCGCGAGATTAGATTAACTTGAAACTCCAGCCGTCGCAGGGTGGTCTTAGTTTGCAGCTTAAGCAGTCGCACGATAGAGCATTGAATCCTCGCTGGATTGCTATGGTCTTCGCACGATTGCACTTTCCTTCTGAATGGCGTGGGAATCACGCGAGTAGTTTGTTTCTCAGTGGATCTTCGTGAGGATCCTTGTGAGGGCGTGATGTGCATTGGTCTCTAAACTGCGCGAGAAGTTTTGCATCCCGCAGCCACTGCGCGATAGCTGCGTGTAGAAATACCTGGTGCTCTCTCTCTCTTCAGCTGATCTGAGTGAATTGCATGAGGTTTTGAGTGCTGCTTTCTTGAGCTATGCGAGACTGCGCGAGTCATGATTCTGAAGCCCTTCTATCACTAAACTGTGCGAGAACAGTGCGGATAATTGGTATGAAGTCTTGGGAAACTCGCAAGGACTGCGCGAGGCTTACTTTCTAAATCCTTTAAACCTTGCAGCAACTGCGCGAGGCTCATTTCTTGCTCTGTTGTTGTTGTGCTTTACCTTCATGAAGTCAAGTTCTTATATGGATCCAGCTTCCATTCTTCTGAGAGACTTCTGGGGCAAAAGTGGGCTCCTTAGCAGGATTAAGGCCTTATTGCAGCTATTATTTATTACCTATAGAAATGACTTAACAAGCATTTATTAGATGGCTGAGGGTTTAACAGAGGCTAAGTTATGGGTGAAAAGTGGTACTTTTCATGTCTTAACAGTCGGTTAGGGCTTTCTAGGGCATCTTCTGAAACCGTTGTGTCGGTCACCAAGTGCCTCAGTTAAATGCTTGAGTCCTTTGAAGTACAATGTGCTTAGCTAAATTTCGAGAAGTTACACTTTTGATTTGACGAGTTCAGGAAGCATTCGATAGGTTGAAATCAAGTATTTTAGTCCTTTCGCTAGGTTCTCAGATCTGTTCCATAGGTTTCGATAAGATGAAGCTTCGCTTGGAATTCCAGCCTTCTCTGTCCTTGGTTTGGAGTATTCGATAGGTTGGAAAAGCTCTTCGACAGGTTAGAAAACCATTTCGACAGGTTCTGCTCTTCATTCTGCCATTTCGATAGGTTTGCTTTCAGTCTTATCGAAAGGCTCAATCACCCTTCGATAGGTTCTGTTCCAGCATTCTCATCTCGATAGGTTCAAGAAGCCATTCAATAGGTTCCTTTGACTCTTCAGGCAGGTTTTCGATAGGATGGTTTCTTCTTCCTTTTCAGCTGCTCAATAGGTTCTGAGATCTTATCGAACTCCTTAATCCATATGAATTCATCCTTCTTCTGCCTTCAGATCCTATCGAAGACCTCTTCACCTGTATGAATTCTTCTTTTCTTTGCTTTCAGCTCCTATCGACGCCTTCAGGTGACCAATCGATAGGACGCTCTCAGCCTATTTTCACTTCCTTCTCCTTGCCCTGCTGTAGCCACGTGCTCCAAGGGTCCAGTGATGTGTTACCCTCTGGTGTGTTATTGCTAGGTTTGTCCTGTGCTGAGAGATAGCTCCTTTTTGGGTAGTCTTGAGTGGTTTTCTACATTAGTACCTTCTTTTATTGTTGTTTATAAAATGCACTTGACAAGAGCTTATTAGTGTGCTCACAGGTCTATCAATGGTTAGGTTATAGGGTGAAAAGTGGCATTTTTCACCAATTAACACACCCCCAAACCTAAGCTTTGCTAGTCCCTGAGTAAAGGAGAATTCAAAGAAAAAATAAAATGCCACTTTCGTAGGGAGCACGGATGCATTTAGCATATGCACCAAGCCTTTTAAACCCCTAGGTGATCCCTAGCGTAGGAGTGAAGTCTCCTGAGGGTTTTCAGTGAAGGTACCCACAAACTTCCCCAATAAGGTTAGTTAATAGTAGTACATCCTCCTAAACAGAGTTTAAGTGAACTAGAATAAATTATCATCATGTCTTTTCAGTTCTAGAGGGTTTTCAGCAGAAAAATCACCAACTTAAAACATGAATTTTTGCAGTAATTCCTTCATCATCAATTGGTTCATGTCAAGGCATTGTGTCTGAAAATTGATGTGGAGTTCACCTTCTATTTGTGAATTCTGTGTTGATACTACCCCCATCAAATTGGATTTCAGACCCAAGTCTTACCAGGGCTGTTAACTCACAACAACAATGAAGGGTGTAAAATTTCACACACCTCAAGAGCAGTTACAGTCCTCAAATAGGGCTGTAAGCATGAGCATAGGCATTGCTCTAATTTCTGAAAATTTCTAACTCTTTTCACCATAGATTAGACAAATTCTCATCTCCATATGACAGCTCAATCCATTTCAAATCAGTAAGGTCTTTTTATTTGGTTGTAATGTGGCTTAGGGGTGAAATTGGTAAAATAATAAATGGGTAAGATGGGATTCAAAATTGAGAAATCAACAAGGTAAGGAGGTGATTTGCAGCTCAACCTTCTTCATTTCAGCACAATTTCATTTACTTCTTGAACTTTCAGATTTGAGGTGATCAATTTCTAATCCTTATTTCAATCTTTCAATGAAATGACTTCTCTTTCTCATTCTTTTTATCTTTATTTTTATTTTTTATGTATATATGGAATACCACAACACCACAGAATGTGTTCTCCTTTCTTTCAACCAGATTTAACATCTTCCTCTAATCTCACTTCTCCTTCCTCTATTGATGACCCTCACCATTGGGCCATTGTCCCATAGGAATCCAACACCATTTCACCTATGCCATCCCTTACCAAAGCCATAGAGTCCAATTACTATGTTGTGGAGGATGTCAAAATTTTAGTGGATGCAGTCCTGGCCTTAACATAGCAGGCCCATGAAGTAGAAATTGAACCTATTTTGGAGGCCCATAGGAAAGAGGAATGGAAGCTATGGCAGATGGTCTTCAACTCCCTCAATTTGTACAAGGTCTATAAAGACAAATCTATCATGCTTTCCAAACTTATAGAGACCTTATCCCTCTATCCATCTCTGAAATCTGCTGAGTCAGCTGGTATTTCCATTAAAGAGCCTGGCCTAAAGCCAAAGAAGAAGAAGAAGCCAGCTGCAATCAAATCCACACCTGATGCTTCTAGTGCAGAGCCAGTGAAGAAGGACAAGAATCCTTATGAAGAAAAATATGCCTGGACCCCTCCTTTTGTTTTAAGTTCAGATACTGAGTCTGATTAGGTGTAGAGTAGTTGGTGCGTTTAGATTTTGTATTAATGTTGTTTTAGGTAGTTTGTGTTGTATATAGATTTCTGTTTGCATTTTGACATCTCTGTAACTATTTTGTATATAGTTCATTTGAGTGAAATGTTCCTTTTATGTGCCACTGTCTATATCTCTGTTGTTCACTTTTATCTTACTTTGTGTAGTTTTATTTTACTTGTACCCTGCTATTTCTAGTTGTTATATTTTTGAAACAGTGAGGACACTGTTCCTCATAGGTTTGGGGATATAGCAGGGTAATTTTGAAAAATTATGAGGTAGTTAAGCCAAGTGCAATGGTGTTAGTAGGATAGAAATAAATTTAGCAGAATTTCAACTAAGTGATTTTGCGAAAGGAAGATTTAAAAATATAGGATAGACTGTTTAATGCTAGGATCTTTCAAAAATTTAGCACTTCCATGAAGGAGATCATCAAGAAATTGTTGTCATAATCAGTATATAGTGAACCATTAAGGAGAAAAAAAGTAAGAACATGGCTTGTGAATCCAAAGGGAGGCCATTCCCAGTGAGACTTGGGCTTGTAAAATTCTATTCTAAAAGTGTTTGGTATTTTTGTTCTGCTCTAAGGACTGTTTGAATTTAGTTCCTCTCACTAGAAGTTAGGCACTCCAAATTAAGGTAAAGTGACAGCACTCATGACATTTAAGATATGATGTAAGGCCATCCCTTGGACAGTTTGAGCTAAAAATCCCTACCCTTTGAACTGCCTTTGTATATATCATTTGAGCCTGAAAATTCCCTTCTTTAACAAAAACCCAAAAAAAAATATTTGAACCTGAACCTCTTGACCTGTTTCAGGTCACCCTCAATCTAAGAATTCAGGAGGTGGAGGGAGAAGTGAGAATAGAGGAGCAAGGCTTGATATTTGGTGGAAGGAGAAAGAAGAAAATCTAAGAAAAAAATAGTGTATCAGTTGTGTAGCTATGGCATTCCAGCCCATAAAAAAATATATGAGAAAAATACAAAAAACAGATGAGAAAAACAGAAAGACAAAACAAAAGAAAATGCAAAGAGAAGTCACTTCATTTGGAAATTGGAAGAAGATGAGAAGTTGATCACTTCAAATATGAAAATATCAAAGCAGATGAAGTTGTGTTAAAATGAAGAAGGTGGGTATACTACCTCCTTACCTTACTGATTACTCAATTTTGAATCCCTCTTTACCCTATTATTTTTTATAAACCTCACCTATAAGCCACATTACAACCCAGTAAAAAAGCCTTACTGATCTGATGTTTGATTGAGCTGTCATGTGGAGATAAGGAACTGTTTAATCTATGGTGAAATTACTGGAGGATTTTAGAAATTAGAGAAATTTCCTATGCTCATGCTTGCATTCCTATTTGAGGACTGTAATGCTCATAAGCTTGAGTGAAATTGAACACCTTTGAAATCATTTGTGAGAGTATGCCTGTTAGAACATTGGGTCTAATATTGGGTTTATTTAGGCATTGTTTAAAACTGCTTCTCCAATTAATGGTAAATTACATACTATTTTTCACATATTATTCACTTGATGATTTCAGATTGGTTGTGATAAGTTTGAAAAAGGACTTAGGTATTAAATTGTTTTCATTTACTGCTTTGAAACTTCTAATTTTGAATGAGCAAGGTATGGAATGAAGCTGAATTGTTTGAAATCTAACTTGTAACTATTTGCACCTAATTTAACTATGTTCATATGGAAGTTTGTGGGTAACTTCACTAAAAACCCTCAGGAGACTTCACTCCTCTACTAGGGATCACCTAGGGATTTAAAAGGCTTGATGCATATGCTAAATGCATCTATGCTCCCTACAAAAGTGGTATTTTCTATTTTCAATATTTGTTTTTAATTTTTCCTTTGCTCAGGGACTAGCAAAGCTTAGGTTTGGGGATGTGTTAATCAGTGAAAAATACCATTTTTCACCTCCTAACATGACCTTTGATGGACCTTTGAGTTGACTAATAATGTGTCTTGGGTGTATTTTATAGTTAGCAATAAATTACAGTCATAGTGCAGAAATCCATCCAAAAGTACTAAGAAGAGACTTGTTGGAGAGTTGCATCAATACAGAATAGTTTCAATAGTTGCACATACAGCCTAAGCAATCAGCCATCAAGCAGATTCACAGAACCTCAGAATTCTATGGCAACGGCATGTGTCCAACTGTGTACACATGGGAGCAAAAGCAATTACATCTGATGAAGGATAAACTCCTCAAAGGCTACTGAGCGTAGGACAAATGAAATCCAACCCCTCAAGTTGTGTACAAGCTGTGGAAGCAAAGAAATCAAGTTGTCGAGTGGTTAATGGAAGCTGTCTAGAGGTTGTTTCAACCTATTGAGAGGTTCTACAAATGATAAATGAAGTTGTCGAGTGGTTTATAGAACCTGTCAAATGGTTTAAATTGAGAAAGAAGATCTTGTCGAATAGTGCAAATGAACTTGTCGAGAGGTCTCCTAAAGCAACCATCCTCATGAAGTGTAGAATGCTGAAATCATACATGTTGAGAGGTTCCCTGAACCTATCGAACAGACCGAGCCAACCTAGCGAGAGGTCACCTGAAGCTGCACTGAATGTCGCGAGGTTGCATGAACCTCTCACCAGGATTACTGAAGCTAAAGGACCTGTCAAGCAGTTCATCGGAACTTGTTGAAGGCCAGTTTCAAATTATCGAATGGAGCAAAGAAACACACTCAAAAACTGTCGAGAGGTTCTCTTAACCTCTCGAAGCACGATTTTGAAACTTCTTAGTGGGAGCTGAGAATGCACATCAATTCAATGCTCTGATGCACTTGTCCCAAGGCTATTAAGCTGGTTGGAGGGTATTATTGGAATGCAAATGAGCCTGAATGTGAACTCTCTAACTACCTCATGTGTGCTCACGCAATTCGAACCAATTTGTGGGAGATTCTAAAATAGAAATCAATCACATCAGCAGTCCAAAATAACAGAATTATTCTCTTTAGTTTTGATTGGCTGAAATGGATCTGAGACAGAGGGGGAGAGTATAAATAGAGGAGAATCATAACAAAGAAATGGAAGAAATCTTGAGAAGTCCAGAGACCAAATTTGAATTCTCTTTCCCTCCAAAATTCCAACCTTCTTCCCTCTTCTCCATTCTCTCTTTAGCCCAACTATGGTTGGCTAAACTCTTGCAGCAGCTAGGGTGAGGTAGATCTATAAAATTGAAAGGTTTGAGAGCTTTGTATGAGGATTGGGTGATGCAGAGACTGCAGATCTGAGGATAATTTATTGTAAGATGTATTTGAATCAATGAATTGTTAGTTAATGATCATTTAATTCTATAGATCTTTTGGTTCCATTAGATTCTCCTTAGGATTTATGTATTTGGGAATGCCCATTCATTTAACCTGTAGATCTCTTGATTTTCAACAAATTTTCCTATACTTAATGCTCCTGTGGATGCCTGGGCTTGTGGCCTTGCATCCACAACATCTGTAATGGTTTTTCTGTTCTAATTGAAGCCTTTGCATTGAAGGAAATCCCTAGTATGATCTGTGACCATTGAAGTGGACAGATCATAACCTTAAGATCAATTAAGTCCCCCTGGTTTAGATTGGATTTTTCTACCTTGCATCTGTGCTTGTAGCCAGATGAAGGATAGCTACAGGTCCATCCCCTGCATTGCTATTTAACCAATCAATTTTCTGTAAGACCAAATCTCAAGCTGCTATTCTCCACATTTGATTTTAATTCTCCAAAACCTTTTCTCTTTTCTCCAAATTTGTTTTTTATTCATCTCTAGATCAGTTACATTTAGATTTTATTTTCCATAGTTAAGTTTAAAGTGACAACCCCAAAAAAACCTCTCTTTCTTTTTCTTTCTTTGATTTAAGTTAGAATAGGTGAGAGTGCCAGATCTCTTCCAGATCTGAAGATTTACTATATTCTTTAACACATTTTCCTATGGAAATACCCC
Organism: Chloranthus sessilifolius; assembly: GCA_021018995.1. Taxonomy (NCBI): domain Eukaryota; kingdom Viridiplantae; phylum Streptophyta; class Magnoliopsida; order Chloranthales; family Chloranthaceae; genus Chloranthus; species Chloranthus sessilifolius. Next base: position 52,239,762 of record CM037596.1, read on the forward strand.
TACTTACCTCTTTAAAGCTTACTACAACAGCCCTAGTTCTTGTAGGCCTATGCTTTACCTTAGTGTCCAAATTCTATTTTGGTGTGATTTTTCTTTTAATTTACTGCTTTTATCATCTCAATAATTATAAGGTAAAGTAATCAACATTAAGCGCCAGATCAGGTGCGCTTAATCAAGGAATTCAAGTGGTCTAGGGAACTAGAGGCCAGGATCACTTGGGAACCAATTGTGCGCGAGTGATGGGACACACAATCAGGTCTCAAGGTGGTTTCTAGAAGGTTAAGGACTGGCCCAAGTGGGACCAATTATGTACTAGTGATGGAGTGTGCAATCTAATTGCACACGCTAAACAAAGCGCAGAATCAACTCCTAAGCAAGCCCACAGGGAGAACTGGCCTGGTCTAAATGGGACCAATTGTGCGCCAGTTATGGGGCGTACAATCAAATTGCATGCACTTGTATGGGCGCATAATTTTAGGCTTTGCCTGGGCTAGGTTAGGTCCCGAAGGCTATTGTTTCAACCTGTGCTTCGACCATATACAGTTGTTTCAGTATGTAGTCCCCGTATTAGGGTTGCGGGGTTGAGCCACAGAATTATTATTTCAGCCTGTGTTCAGCCATATACTATGGTTTTAGTTTATGGTCCCCGTATTAGGATTTTAAAGCTTTCAGAGAAGGTAAGTCCCTTCTGAAAGTCATGGGCAAGGTCAAAGGTTGACTGAATAGGTTTGTATACACTGAGAGGGAAGAATTGGGGTGTCTACAAATGCCCCTCTTCAGCGGGTTCCTGCAAAGTAAGAATGCGTAGAAGAAGTAGACACCCCACATCGAGGTGCCTTCTCGTTTCTCTTAGGAAATCACAAATGTGGACTGGGAGTGCTGACATGAAATGCTTGGCTTTCTTATCTATTAGTATAAGCTCGAATGGAGCATTCGGGGGCCCAATGGTAGCTGTCGAAGGGCATATCCACTACCATGGATGCAAGGGGCATCCCAGCGTATATCTTGACCTGCTGTGAGAGACATTCAGATGGGGAAAATTGGCATATCTTGATCCATGGGTCGAAGGGGCATCCTTCCGCATATCGCGACTTACTGTAAGGGGCAGTCAAATGGGAGGAAAGTTGGCATATCCTAGTTTGTAGGTGCAAGGGGTAATCAAATAGAGGGATATTCAACACAATCGTGGTACCACGGGGCATCATACCAATGTCTAGAGACAAGGTCAAATGATCTGATAAGATGTAATATCATGTAGTGGCGAAGGCTTTCGCAAGTGATGTCTGACCAAGTGCATCATTGCTCACACCAATGACACGTCAAGCATCCCTTTTCAGTGGACATTTGTGATTTCTCATAGCTGAGTATGCTTAGTGTTAAATCTACAGAAAATGTGGCTCCCGAGACGTCACTAAGCAGATCTACCGGTACGAGATTTGTGGACTCGACCATTTATGTGGTTGTCAAGACGACACTTGGTATGCCAGATGCTCCGTCTAACCTTCTAGACGAATACTGATGATTGTCTCTTATGGGAGGACCACAGTGATTTGTGAGTCGAGAGAGACAGGTTTTTTAAATGTTTGACTTAATATTATCTAACTTTATTTTAAAAGAATATAGAATAGAAGAAGGGGTGTTTTACTTACCTAATTTGTTGTCGACGGGAGGCTTTTACCTGTGGTGGGACTGGCTAGTTGTTGATCCCATGGTTGTCAAGATGGCACTACAGGCGGCTCCTCCTTTTGGTTTGAGTCGCCTTTGCTTGGTATGCAAGGTTACCTAAAAAGACGGGAGTGTCCAGGCGGTGGAGTCATTGGAAGGACTCAGTCTCTTTGTGGAAGCATGAGAAATCACACAACCACCCACATCATCAATGGGCTTTGTCACCTACAGGCTGCTGAGCTTTTGTGTGAATTTTTTCACATGAACTCAAACCCTTCTTATTGGTGTTTATGCATTGTCAAGGTGACTTCTTGTGCCGCTTCATATTTCGGTGGGAGTGTCGTGATGGGACATTTTGGAGGGGAGTGGTTTGTGATGGGACATCCCTTCCTTTCATTCTACCTGTTGTGCGGGGTCACGTGATGGGACATCAGTGGGTCTATTCTTCCCCTCCGCTAATTGTTGTAGTGGGGCCTGATGGTTGCCAGATGGATCATTAGGATTTTATTTGATTTGATTTAATTTATTTAGGATTTTATTTGACTTTATTTAATTTATTTAGGATTTTATTTTACTTTATTTGAAGGGTTTAAGGTTATCTTGTGGTCTAGATGGGTTAGAGTTTCATTTTAGGGAGTTTAAGGAATTTTATGTATTTGTTTTATTTAAGGTATGAGTTTTGTCTTGTTTTAGTTTGAAGTTTAGTTTGGGGACATTTGTCAAACGTGTGTGAGTTTAGTTTCTAGAACTCTAGAGGGATGTTAGATGTTTTAATCATATTGGCTTATCTAACTTGTTTTGGATTTGTGTTTCTTGAGGCGTAAGTGTTGTGTGATTATTGACTTCCCTATGGTTGCTAGGGATTGCGATTTTTTTAAGGGGCATATGTATGGTTTGGGCTTAATTAGATGGGGGGTGCTTGGAAATGTGGCACTTGTCACATTGTGGTGCGGGGAGCTTTTCCTATAAATAGGTATTTTGGGGTTTTTGTTTTGTTTTGAATTTTATTTATAATTTTGTAATAATTTTTGACTTGTAGAATTTTAAAATATTTTGATGTCTTTTCTTCCGTTTTGTTTTGTATTCCGGGTGTTATGCCCAAAGAGATTTGTAATTATATATATATATATATATATATATATTGTAAATGAGCGGTATTGGGAATTCAAGGTGGTGCTAGGGTTGATGATGTTGATCTGACCCAAAGTGCCACCCTACTAGTGGAAGAGATGGAATAGTTAAAGGTTGGGAAAAGGAAAGAAAAGGAAAGAGTTGCGCCAACGTTCATATGATCGGCGCTATTTGCTCCTTGGTAGGCTCCACGGGTTGCTCTTTAGTCGGCCAACCCTTGGAGGTTTCCAAGATTAGCTTTCCATACGTGGGTCTTGCAGATCCTGGGTGGCATTCTATAAGTCACTCTTTCTTTTTCGCCAACTCGAGGCTCTGCGATGCCGATGCTTAATCGTGTAACTTGAAGGACAGCATCATAAGTAGCATCTCAGGGGAATAAGGAAGTGAAGATGAGATTTTTGTTATAATTTGTTCTGGGTGTGCTTCCTCCCCAAGCTTTTCCATCGTCTTTCACTCGAAAAATTCAGATTCGAGCATGCACTGCATAAACGCACAGATTTTCAAGTCCTTATTTTATGTTGTATATTCAGAGGAGATGCCCTCAGTGTAGTTTGTAATAATAATTTTTTTGACATTTACGAGATGAAATTTTATTTATAATTACTTGAATTTTGGTTAGTTTTGATTTGGATTAGTTAATTTAGTTTGGTTTGCTTTATTTAGTTGAGTGCATTTTTAATTTGGCTAAAAATCTTTGGATTCTAAAGTGCTTGGGTGTTTCATTGATTACGGGTCAAGTTTTGATGGGCTCTAAGGTATTTAAGAGTTTAAATGGTGGCGAGCTTTTTGGATGTTTAAGTATATGCAGAGGGCATTTTTTAATTTTCGGAGTGCATGGATATGAGTTCTGGGTTGTAAGTGTGGTTTTAGATGTGGCTAAGTATATGAATTCATCCCTGGTAGGTGCAGTTGGAGCCCATGATGACTACTTCCCTTTAAGAACCTCCATTACTTGACTGATTCTCGACAATGCATAGTATGTACCATAGTTGTTGTTTTGGTGTTTTTATTACTGTTCAGCAGAGTCATTAGGGTTCTACTGGTGTATAATTGTCTGTCGATAGGATCGTTGAACTTGTCGATCGCTTCGAAGGGTTTTTGGTTGTAATTCTCGCCAGGTTCATAGAACATGTCGAGGGGATGAATGGTGAATTCAAGGAACCTGGCGAAGGATGGGTGAACTTCTCGAAATAACGCAGTTGGCAACCTAGACCCATCGAGAGGATTGTGTGAACCACTCGAGAGGTTCACCAGTATTTCACTCATCGATAGGTTGTACCAACTTGTCGATGTACTACTCGCCCCATTCCTGTCGAAGCTCTTATTCCTTCGTGTCTGAACATTAATTCCTCTTGGCTCCCTACATTACCTCCCATTGCTATAAATAAACCACCATGCATTCTGTGGTACCAGTCCCCATATTATCGCACAATGTTCCACATTTTTCGTAACCGACTTGCCACCCACCACCAATACCATTTTAGCAATTATGACTTGAGAAGATGAGAAAATTTAATATGATGATACGCCTCCCACCTCCTACATTTTAAATACCAGCCTGGTTCACCTCCTTCACAGTTGTTCGCGTTTAACCTCCTCAGTTCATCCTTATCCACAATCATGGCGAACAACAAACCCATTGAGCTTCTAATAAAATTTGAACCAGTTTGGGGGACTCCACTGCCACCTCTAGAACTCGACCCCTTATAGTTCTCGTGGGATGAGTATGAGGAGGTCCAAAGGATTTTGGCCAAGGAGGAGAAGAAAAAGAATAAAAGAAAGAAAAAGAAAAAAAGGATGGGACCATCTACACCTTCCTCCCCATCCTCCTCCCCCCACCACCACCTGCTCCACCTCCATCCCCCTAAGCCCTCGCATCCCCACTCTTGCCTTGTAGTTCCTCTTCCAGCGACAGCAGGTTGAGGATATCCCTGAGCCAGGGGCGCATTTCTTTTTGGAAGGAATGCTTTGTTCGAGGTCGTGGAGGTTGCTGCCAGAGTCATGTCTATGTTAGATTGCATCTAGGTTTTCTTATATACTTTTTTATGTACTTAATTAGGATCTGGTTGTAGTTTTTGTTTTACATTATACAAATTTTTTTGGGTTTAAATGCAATTTCTCTTCGTTCTGTTTGGATTACTTGTTATGTATGTACTATGTTTGTTTTCTTTCTTATACTTCTGTTTTTTCACTACTGCACTTCCAAAGTAGTGAGGACACTGCTCCTCATAGGTTTGGAGGTGTAGCAAGGCTTGCCAGTGAATAGTTAATGATAGTGCAGCAAGGTTCTAATTAGAATGGAGAAAATAAGATGATTTCCTACCTGATCTTTGAAAAAGAGGAAATTAAAAACTTTTTGAAACTAAAATGAGCTGTAGTTGTAACACTTTCATGAAGCAAATGTCAATATTTTTTGAAAAAAATTGATGTTTAGTGAACCGGAAATGGGAGAAAACTGTGATGATACCCCCCGAAAAAATTTGATGGAAGACCATACCCAGTGAGATTTGGGCCTGAAATTTTTTTTCTTGAAAAGTGTCTTCGCAATTTTTTTGGCTTAAGGACTGATTGAACCTATTTTTGCTCACTAGAAGTTATACAAATCCAAGTTGAAATAGCTTGACAACATTCATGACATGAAGGACATGAAGTAAGGCCATCCTTTAGACAATTTGAACTCTAAAATTTTCCACCTTTGAACTGCCCTTGATACACACCATTTGATCCTTGAAAAAACCAAGTTTTTCTTTGATGAAAAAAAACTAGAAAATTTGAACCCAAAACTCAGTGACCTGATGCAGCCTGACCCCATCTTGAGATTTTAGAAGGTGAAGGTGGAAGAGTTGAAGAAGGTAGAGCCGGTTCGAAATTTGGTTGAAAGAGAAGAAAGTACATTCGAAGGCAGGCATGATGGATAGTTGTGGCATTCCAACATATATATATATATATAAAGAAAAAACAAATATATACAAAAAGCATACAAAAAGAGAAAAAAAGAGAAAAAAAGAAAAATCGAAAAGCAAAAAAAAATGAGAAAGAGAAGTCATTTCATTGGAGATTTTGAAAAAGAAGATGCTGGACACTTTGGCTCTAAAAATTCAAAAAGATGGAATTTTGCTGAAATAAAGGTTGGGAAGTTGCAAATAGCCTCCTTATCTTACTGATTTCTCAATTTTAAATCCCATTTTAGCCCTTTTATTCTTTATAAACTTCACCTATAGGCCACAATACAACCCAAAAAAAAGTCCTTACTGATCTGAAATCAATTGAGCTACCATGTGGAGACAAGGATTTGTTTGATCTATGGTGAAAAGAGTTAGAAGATTTCAGAAATTAGAGCAATGCCTATGTTCATGCTTGCATTCCTATTTGAGGGCTGTAACTGCTCTTGAGTTGTGTGAATTGATGCACCCTTCTATTCTGTTGTGAGTGAACATGCCCTGGTAAGATTTGGGTCTGAAATAAGGTTTGATAGGGGCAATATCCAAACAGAATTCTCAAATAAAAGGTAAGCTCGACATGAGTTTTCATACAAAATGCCTTGTCATGAGTGCTATTCACTGAAAAGTATCACTTTTCACCTCTTAACTTAGCCTTTGCTAGACCTTGAAGCAGACTAATAACCATTTGTTAAGTCTGTTTTGAAGTTAGCAATAAAATGTGCAGCTTAATACAAACTCCTTATTTTTTGGCCCAAAAGAGAGAGAATACACACAAAGATGACAGCTGAGACAAAGCCTAATGGAATACCTTGGTAGTGCTCACCATGGTGACTCATTATTGCTAATCACCATTGGCCAAAGTCTAGTAGATGAATGAAGTTAGCTAAGAAGGGAGGAGACTGCGACAGTAGTAAGTGCAATGCACCAGAGCAGCAAAAGATAGACCTCACAGAGTTGAGGAGCTTTCTCGTGAAGCTAAAGATGCAGTGGAAGAGGCCCTCGCGCAAATATGTTGTGCAGTCAGAAGGACAGCTGAAATGACCTCCCAAAGATCTCACAGGTTAAAGTCCCCAGAATCTGTGGTCACGAAGCTCTTGTGGAGATGAAGCCTCAAAGCAGCCATGCAAAGAACACAGCGAGTCCATATGTACACTGAACAAAATGTCACCTCGCGGAGTTATCATGTAGTCCTAAAAGAGAGAGACACCCAGAATTCTCTTCACGCAGATCTCACACACTCTGAAGCCTTACCATTAACTACGCGAGTGCAGGAGTATAACTGCACGAGTACTTAGCGAGAGAGAGCTTCTGAAGCTCAACTGAGTGAAAAATCTTGGCGCTCTAGATCATCTCCGCGACAGCATTGCAACGCCAGTGAACTTCGCGATCAAATGAAGAGCTAATGCGTAAGCAAGCACTTCCCACTAGCCAAAGGCAAAGCAGCGGCGCGAATGAGCTAAAAGTAGATACTAGCCTCACAAAGTACGGGCTCTCCACTTCTTAGTTTTAACTGAAAGACTTTTTGGGAATTTCTCAAGGCTAGAGTACACTTCCTTAGGCATGGATTTCGAGGCATATATCTCCAGGCATCCAAGGGTTGAAACAGTGCCACGTCTGCTGGAAAAATTAGTGTTAATCTCTTTAGAGCCAAGTCCATTTTGATAGAGTATATAAGCTATACTTAGAGTTTATTATTTTCATCTTTCCTTCATCCTCTGTCGATTGAGAACTCCAGTAGGCTAGGGTTAGGGTTTGATCATCTCTTTTTCTTATTTTTCTTCTCTCTTAGCCCAGCACTTGCTAGCTAACCTCCTTGAAAGCAGCTAGGTTTAGTTTAATTTTAGTTTGTAATAGGTTTTTGGTATACATTGGGATTGTGGATGAGTAGTTGTGTACAGGCTACAGCCTAGAGACAGTTCATTATAAGTTCTATGTTCATCAATGGATTGCCATTTTAATGCTTAATTGAATCTAAAGATCTTATGATTTCTTTAGATGTCTATTGGATCCATATACTTTGGACTAACCCATTTAGTTTTTAGTAGATCTATTGCTTATCATCTGATTTTCATTGGTTTGATAGCCCCATGGAAAGCAATGTTGGATCTGTAGCGAGATCCAGGGAACTTGGAGGCCTGTGGACCATGGTGGTTGTAGCAATTTTCATATTCTTTCTCAGGCCTCTGTGGGATGGACAGACCAATGGGATACCCGGTGACCATTCAAGTGGATAGAGTATAGCCCTAAGGTTATGTCCATTCACATGTTTGGGAAGGATTCTTCTCCCCTGCACATGAGCTTCTAGAGCCTTGTGAGGAGGTTTGTGCAGGAACTGGCTCCCTTCTGTTTTACCTAGCCGACATCAGATGTTAGATCTGATCTCTTTATAGTAATTGTAGCTTGAAGCTGAGTCATTACAGGCCATTTGTAGTAATGACTAGCTGAATCAAAAGCCTTATTCAACCTATTGCATGGTCCTTTTTGTGGGCACTAGTGCGCAGTTAGCCTTAGCAAAGCACTTAAGATCTTCTGGGTTGGAATACCTATGGATGTTAGCCAGGTCTGTGCGCAGATTTGGGGAGCTTGTAGCACTAGCATTAGATAGTGCTACAATAGTATTTATTGCTTGATCTGGCCCAGTGGCTGGGGGAATGATCAGTCCACTCCCCTTGGTTAAATTGGCAATGTCTCTTTTAACCAATGGGATTTGATAGACTCTATCGGATACCCTGTGACCATTCAAGTGGACAGAGTATAGCCCTAAGAGTGCCCCAAATGGCATGGGTTAAACCGAATATTTTTACCTTGTTGAGGCTTTTAATAGCGTCTTAGTAAGGAACACTACAGAGACAGACTAAATCTGGGTTACATCACTACTTTAACTCTAGCTTAACCTGCTTACTTCTTATAATTTTTGTATTTTATTTTTGCACACACTACCACCATCTTTCTCTTAACCCTTTCTTTAGGATAGGGCTACATTTTATTTCTCTATTTTAGGATTAATTTAGTGTAGTCGTGATACCCAACTCCCATTCTTTAGGATTGTCAGATCTGTAGCTAGATCTGGAGGCCTACTATTATAGACCATTTTGGGTTCTAGATCAATTTCTCAGTGGGATAAACTCCTACTTATCAAAACTTGCTACAATGGACCCTGTATCTTGCAGGACTGTATTTATTCAGACTTGCTTTGCTGACCCATCTCCAATTCCCCACTCTTGATTTATTCTCTCCACTGTTCTTAATAAAATAGCAGTAAGAGTCTCGAAAAATGATCAATAAGTTTTTGGCACCGTTGTCGGGGATATTAATCTTTTTAGTAGACCTGAGTTGTATTATAATTTAGACTAACCAGTTCTTTGTAGCTGTGCTTAATTTAGAACAAAAAGTACTACTAATTCTTTGTGGAATTTTATAGAAATGGATAGCAGAAGAAGGGAAAAGCTTAAGTTGCAGCTGGAGTGTAGCTAGCTCTGTTTATACTTCCTTCCCCCTAAATCAGTCCATTTATGTTAAAGTCTCTGTTATTTGTTTAGTGTAAACTGTGTAGTTATTAATTTTTACTTGAGATTCTTTGTGTGTGCTTGTGAGTATTTTCTATACTTACTGTGGGTGTGAGTTTATGCATGGTCGAAGGACCTTAAACCTTGAGTTGGAACCTCCAAATCTTGAGGTTGAAAGGATCCTTAGACATAGGCACACCACACAAGGCCCTTTTATTGAGGCTGAACCAGCTACTATGGCTGAGAGGCAGAGGACATTGAAGGAATACAATGCACCTGGGAAGTACACCTCTCCCTTTTGTATTAAGTTTCCCTCTATTGAGGGGATCTATAAAATTAAATCCTTCACCATCAATATGCTGCCTTCATTTCATGGGCTGAGTAAAGAAGATCCCTACAAGCATATCGACCAATTTTTAGCAATTTGCAGTACCTTCAACATTGCTGGCTTGGGGCTTGAGGCCACTAAATTGAGGCTTTTTCCTTTCTCATTAAAGGACAAAGCCAGCACATGGCTATCAAAGCTCCCAGCCAACAACATACTGTCATGGAGTGACCTTCAAACCATGTTCATGGTAAAAAATTTCCCCATGAACAAAACAAGCCAGATGAGGACAAATATTTTGTCATTCACTCAGTCCTCAACTGAGAGTTTTAATAAACTTAGGAAAGATTTCAGGAGATGTTAAAACAATCCCCCCACCACTAAATCCCAATGTGGCAGCTCGTCCAAGTGTTTTATCAAGGAATTAATGCCAAGAGCGGGGATATGGTGGATGCTTCCTGTGGTGTTAACTACCTCCACAGGACAGCTGAGGAAGCATGGGAGCTGTTTGAAATAATAGGGGAAAATTCCATGCAACAGGAGTCTCTGTCATGCAATGATAGTCAGATTCCAGCTAAAATGGTGAAAGAAGCCACCCCTAGGGGTGGAATATATGAAGTGAAGGTGCAAGGTGATCTGGAGAGGAAGGTGGACAACCTAAGCTTGAAGTTTGATAAATTGATGAATGTGATGTAACCTTGGATGGTTGCATAGGTAGAGAAAGCATGTCTGTTATGTCAATCCCCCACACATTCTATTCATGATTGTCCAACTGCCAACCAGTTTTTAGATTTTGTTTTGGAGCATGCCAATATTGCTTAAACTTTTGGGCAGCAGCCTGCTGGATATTCTTAGAGGAATCACTCAAATCTAAGGTGGAGACAAGACTCATATCCTCAACCCCAGCAGCAAATGGTAACTCCATACAGACCCCAACACCAAGTTAATCAAGGTTATCCACCAAGGCAAAATTTCCTGTTACCTGCCCCACAGTCTAACCAATTGATCCTGCCCCCCCAACCATCCAGATCCTCTTCATTTGAAGAGCAGATGCTGGCTTTAATATAGAACTTGGGGAGTTTGGTGCAAAGTATCAATTCTCATGGACAAAGCATCAAGAAGATTGAGGACTAGATTGGGTAGATTTGTAATGCTCTAAATATGAGAGAGGAAGGAAAATTGCCTAATCAGCCCCTAGCCAATTCAAAAGGGCAGCTCTTGCTTGGAGAAACACCCTTTACCTATGAGGATGTTGATGCCATAACTACCCTTAGGAGTGGCAGAGTGGTTGACAATTTAGTGGGCAGTGAACAGGAGGAGGTCACAAAAAATGAAGCTGAAAATAAAAGGATTGTTAGTGTCAAGGAGCCGAGGCTTGTGTCCCTGCTGTGGATCAGCTAGGGCAAAATAATGGGGCCGATGCTGAGCCCCAACATAAAGAAATAAATGAAGATAAAATAAAAAGAAAAAAATATGACCATGATGGCGAGGCATACAAGGTGGCACCAAGAAGGTGCCACATACCGCCATTTCTCAAGTTTAGCTAGCCCATCCCCTCTTGATAAAGGGAATGCTCAGATGGAGGAAATGCTGGAGACTTTCAAGTAGGTTCGGATCATCTTGCCCCTGCTTGATGTCATAAAGCAAGTCCCTGCCTATGCTAAGTTTTTAAAGGACCTCTGCACTCAAAAGAGGAAAGCTAGGGTGCAATTATCTAAGAGAGTTTTTGCTGTTGAGCATGTTGAGTTAGTTTTGTCCATTGCCACACCTAAGAAATTACAAGACTCAAGGGTACCTACTATCCCCTGCATAATCGGAAACCACACCATTGGAAAAGCCCTCTTGAATTTAGGGGCCAATGTTAACTTACTCCCTTATTCAGTGTATGAGGAGCTAGGTTTGGGGGAGCTTAAACCTACATCAGTTGTGCTCCAATTGGCTGACAGGTCTGAGAGGAGACCTGTGGATGTGGTAGAGGATGTCTTAGTTGGGGTCGACAAATTCTATTATCCAGCTGATTTTCTTATTTTAGACATGGACCCTTGTAAAAGCAAAACCCCAATTCCTGTTATCCTTGGCAGACCATTCTTGGCTACTGAAAATGCTTGCCTACAATGCAGGTCAGGGGTAATGGAGGTTACCTTTGGAAACATGAAGGCCCATTTAAATATGTATCATGCTGTTAAAGTGCCTCAGATTGACATAGAGGACTGCTGTGTAGTAGATGTACTAGATGGCCTGGTAGAAGAAGAATTATCCAATTTGCTTGATTGGGATAACTTGACTGAAAGCCTAGAAGGTGTTTGGAGTCTGTTTGAGAGGGAGGCGAAATTCATGATGTAAGAGCACCGAATCGAAGTCTTCTATGGGCCTAGTGCAGCACATATTGCTACCCCTTCCTCAGGCCATTAAGGCACCTCTGTTGCCTTCAATGGAATGTCCCCCTGAGCTGGAACTGAAGCAAATCCTGCCACATTAAAATATGCCTTCTTGGGGCAAGATAATAAGCTTCCCGTTATTATCTCCTCCTCTCTCACTAGTGAGCAGGAGGAGAAATTACTAAATGTCCTTAAGAAGTACAAGAAAGCAATTGGGTGGACAATAGCTGACCTTGGAGGCATTGATGCCTCAGTGTGCATGCACAAGATTCACTTGGACGAGGGTGCAAAATCCTCAAGGGAGATGCAGAGGAAGTTGAACCCTCACAGGCAGGAGGTAGTCCTTAAGAAAATAGTAAAACTCTTGGATGCAGGGGTGATTTATCCCATTTCAGATTTCGAATGGGTGTCACCTATCCAGGTGGTACCTAAAAAGTCAGGCATCATAGTTGTTACTTCTAGTTCTGGGGAGTTGATTCTAGCTAGAGATACCACTGGCTAGAGAGTGTGCATTGATTATAGGAAACTTAACTCCAAAACCAGAAAGGACCACTTCCCTCTCCCTTTTATTGACCAAATCCTTGACAAGTTGGCTAGGAAAGCATACTATTGTTTTCTTGATGGATACTCAGGATATTACCAAATCCCTGTGGATCCCGAAGACCAGGAGAAAACTACTTTCACATGTTCCTTTGGCACCTTTGCTTATAGAAGGATGCCTTTTGGACTGAGCAATGCCCCAGCCACTTTTCAGAGGTGCATGTATGCAATTTTTTTTTATATGATTGACAAATTTCTGAAAATCTTCATGGATAATTTCTCTGTGTCCGGGGATTGCTTTAGCCAGTGTGTAGTCCACCTTGAAAATGTTTTGCAAAGATGTGAAGAGACCCACTTTGTCCTAACCTGGGAAAAGAGTCACTTCATGGGGACCCAAGGTATTGTATTAGTCCATGCGATCTCTCACAAAGGAATTGAGGTGGGCAAGGCTAAAGTATATTTGATTTCACATCTACCCCCACCCAGGACTGTCAAGCAAATTAGATAATTTCTCGGACATGCTGGATTTTACAGGAGGTTCATGAAGGACTTCAACAAGATTGCCAAACCATTGTGCCACCTTCTTTGCCAGGATGTACCATTTTTATTTTCTGCTGAATGCCTTGAGGCCTTTAAGGCTTTGAAAAAGTGCCTCACAACTGCCCCTGTAATCTAGGCCCCATATTTCTCGCTCCCCTTGGAGTTGATGTGTGATGCATTAGACTTAGCCATAAGTGCTGTCTTAGGACAAAGGAAAGATAAGCTGCCTGTAGTGATCTATTATGCCAGTAGAACACTAGCTGAAGCTCAGTTGAACTACACTACACCTGAGAAGGAACTACTTGCAGTAGTGTTTATTGTGGACAAGTTTAGACCGTACTTGTTGGGGTTTAAGATTATAGTTTTTATAGATCACTTAGCCCTGAAATACCTATTGGCAAAGAAGGATGCCAAGCCTAGGTTGATCAGATGGATTCTCCACTTACAAGAGTTTAATCTTGAGATCAAAAGATAAGAAGGGAGTCGAGAATGTGGTGGCTGACCACCTCTCTAGGATTATCTTGGAAGAATGTGCGGCAACACCTATTAATGAGTTGTTCCCCGATGAGCAGCTTTTTGCTATGCAGTCTAGTGTGCCCTAGTTTGCACATATTGTCAATTTTCTTGCTGCTGGTAAGATCCCTCCACACTGGTCTAAAGTTTACAAAGACCTGTTCTTCTCTTAGGTTAGACAATTTCTATAGGAGGATCCATACCTTTACAAGCATTGTGGAGACTAGGTCATTAGAAGATGTATGCCTGAAAATGACTTCCATGACATTCTTTCAATGTGCCATGAGCAAACCTGTGGAGGTCATTTCAGTGACAAAATGACTACAGTAAAAGTGTTCCAATGTGGTTTGTATTGGCCTTCTTTGTTCAGAGATGCAAACTTGCATTGCAAGGCCTGTGAGAGATGTCAAAGGATGGGAGGCATTTCGAAGAGAGACTCCATGCCATTCTAGCCCATCCTAGTTGTAGAACTTTTTGACATCTGGGGCATTGATTTTATTGGCCCCTTTCCTTCATCTATAGGATTAAATTTCATACTTGTGGCAGTGGACTATGTGGCCAAATGGGCAGAAGCCATTGCCATAAAGTCCAATGACCATACAGTTATCCTTAAATTCTTAAAGGATAATATCTTCTCACGATTTGGTATCCCCAGAGCTATTATCAGTGATGGGGGGAGCCACTTTTGTAACAAACCTTTTGAGAACTTACTCAAAAGGTATTCTGTTTCACAGAGAATTGCAACTCCCTACCACCCACAAACTAGTGGACAAGTTGAAATTTCTAATAGGGAGAGTAAGCATATTCTGGAGAAAACTTTGAGGACAAATAGGAAGCATTGGGTACCAAAGCTGAATGATGTTTTGTGGGCTTATAGGACTGCCTATAAGACTCATATTGGCATGTCCCCATTTAGACTGGTGTATGGAAAGGTCTGCCACCTACCTGTAGAGTTAGAACATAGAGCCTATTGGGCTATCAACGCATTGAATGTTGATCTAACTTCTATTGGTTCTCACAGGAAGTTGCAAATGGCAGAACTTGATGAAATGAGGCTAGAAGCCTATGCAAATGCCAAAATGTACAAGGAGAGATCAAAGGCATTCTTTAACAAGAAGTTGTTAAGGAAGGACTTCATTGTTGGCACCAAGGTTTGGCTTTTTAACTCTAGACTTAAATTCTTTCCAGGGAAGCTGAAATCCAGATGGGATGGACCTTACACTGTCATCAAAGCCTCCCCATCTGGTGCTGTGGAGATCATGGATCCAAAGTCAGGGCAGATCATGAAAGTAAATGGTTAGAGGCTTAAGATTTGTGTAGAACAACCAGTGGAGCTTCCTCAGACTATTCACCTACATGAATCTCCCATTGCTCAGTGATCCACAACTTTGTATTATATGTGCCATATCTGTTTAAACACTACTGTATGTTTTTGCTTGATTATGAACCTGTCATTTACTATTTTTCATTAGGGAAATTTGTTTGTTTTCATATACTTTGTTTATTCTATTCTGAGTCTTCATTCATTCCTGTCATTAACATGGGAGATGTATGATTGTTACTGCTGTGTGAGTGAAGTACTAGCACTGCAATTGTTTTGAATCTGTTTTCGTCAAAGTGCTTTATCATTTAAAATTTTTGCTATGCATGGCTAGTATTAGGGAGGTTATTATCATTTGGAAAAGTGATACATGTGAAGGGTTGATGATGATGGCTACTGAATGGGTGCACGACATTGTGCATGCACAGGCCTGAGCACAAATAGCTCAAAGAGGTTGAGTGTTGGTCCCTCCCGATTAAATAGCCTTATTTTCTTAATCACGAACCATTTCAAAGCTTTCTTGCGGAGTCATGAAGACATGAAAAGCAGCATTCAACATATTCTATGGTGCGCAACCTCTGAAACTCCAAATTTGATCTTCTTTGTAGAGATCACTTGTTAGGCCGCACGAGAAATGAGAAACTGCTTTGCGCGCTCGGTCCCAACATCTACTCTGCAAAGTAACTTCGCGAGGCATACACAGTTCTGATTCTGTATTCACGGAGCTATGTTCTTCTGCACGATTTTCCTTTTTATTAATATACATGTGTTTTACGTGAGAACTCTACTCCGCGAACACTTGGGGGAGACTGCGCGAAACACAATATTTCCTTAAATCCAATTGCTAAAAATAGACCAA
This sequence comes from Chloranthus sessilifolius, assembly GCA_021018995.1. Classification (NCBI taxonomy): domain Eukaryota; kingdom Viridiplantae; phylum Streptophyta; class Magnoliopsida; order Chloranthales; family Chloranthaceae; genus Chloranthus; species Chloranthus sessilifolius. The sequence continues at coordinate 52,255,482 of CM037596.1, forward strand.
CGTTTACTGTGCAAATTCATTCCCCATAAACATTTGTGCGACCTACTATTCCCGATAATAATCACAATTCATTGCCATCTACCTTCCTTTAATTTCTTTATGGCATTTGAGCTTGGTAGTTCATTTCTTTGTTTAATACTTGTTGTACAACCATTGTCCTTTGGATCAGTGAGGACACTGCTACTCATAGGTTTGGGGCTGTGGCAGGTTATACCAATGAAGTAGTTAACCCAAGTGTAGCAGAGTCAAGTGAGTAAGACAAGCAGAACCATGTTCACCTAAAAATCATTAGAAAAATGAGAAATTTAAAATTTTACAGACCTTTAGGCATTACAAGCTTTTAAATTTTAACTTTTCCATGATGTGAACACCAAGTAAACTAACTTGTATCAGTACTGAGTAAATCATTAAAGAGAGAAAAAGGTAAGGGCATACTTAAAAGTTCAATGGATGACCATAACCAGTGACAGTTGGGCCTACAAAAAAATTTTCCTTCCTTCGAGGAGTGACTGAGGCAATTCTTCTAGCTCTAAGGACTGGCTGAGGCAATGCCCTCAGTAGAAGTTAGGCACCTCCAAGTTGAAACAATTGATAGCTCTCATGAAACCTAAGAAATGATCAAGGCCTTCTCTTGGATAGTTTGTGCTTAAGCAGACCAAATCCTAATCAACTGCCCTTGTGCACACACCTGTTGAGCCTTAATTTCCAATTTTCTGCAAAATACAACTGAGTACTTGCACCTAAACCTATGGACCTGACTCAAACCTACCCTCACTCGGAGAATTCAGTAGGTAAAGGAGAAGGAGCTGAAGATGGACAAGATAGGGTCAACATTGGGTGAATGGAGAAGAGATACCTAAAGTTGAGCAGTGTAGCAGCTGAGGAAAGAGGTGGCAAGTCACAAACACAAAAATATAAATATAAATATAAAGAAAAATACAAGAAAAGAAGGAAAAATAATAATGAAGAGGAGTGAGAAAGGAGTCAAGAGGAAAAGTTTATTGGAAAAATCAAAATGAAGAAGAGAAGCTCGCCACTTCAAGATAGACCTTGCAGAGTTAAGGAGCTTCCTCGTGAAGCTAAAGGTGCAATGGAAGAGGCCCTCGCACAGATACGCCACGCAGTCAGAAGGATAGCTGAAATGACCTCACGAAGATCTTGCAAGTTAAAGTCCCCAGAATCTGTGGTCGCGAAGCTTTCGCGGAGATCAAGCCTCAAAGCAGACGCGCGAAGAACACAACGAGTCCGTATGTACATTGAACAGAATGTCACTTCGCAGAGTTCTCGCGTAGCCCTGGAAGAGAGAGATGCCCAAAATTTTCTTCGTGCAGATCTCGAGCACTCTAAAGCCTTACCATTGACTACGCGAGCGTAGGAGCGTAATTATGTGAGTACTTAGCAAGAGAGAGCTTCTGAAGCTCAACGGAGCGAGAAATCCTGGCGCTCCAAATCATCTCCGCGATAGCATTGTAGCACCAGTTAACTGTGTAATCAAATAAAGAACTAACGCGTGAGCAAACACTTCCCACCAGCCAAAGGCAACTCTGTGTAGGCAAAGCGGCTACGTGAATGAGCTAAAAGCATATACCAACCCCGCGAAGCACGATCTCTCCACTTATCAGTTTTAACTGAAGGACTTCTTAGGAATTTCCCAAGGCTAGGGCACATTTCTCGAGGCATGGATTTTGAGGCGCATATTTCCAGGCATCCAAGGGTTGAAATAGTGCTACGCCTGCTGGAAAAATTAAGGTTAATCACTTTAGAGCCAAGGCCATTTTGACAGAGTATATAAGCTATACTTAGAGTTTATTATTTTCATCTTTCTTTCATCATCTATCGGCTGAGAACTCCAGCAAGCTAGGGCTAGGGTTTGATCATCTCTTTTTCTTATTTTTCTTCTCTCTTAACACAACAGTTGCAGGCTAGCCTCCTTATAAGCAGCTAGGTTTAGTTTTATTTCAGTTTGTAATAGGTTTTTGGTATACATTAGGATTGTGGATGAGCAGTTGTGTACATGCTGCAGCCTGGAGACAGTTCATTATAAGTTTTGTGTTCATCAATGGATTGTCGTTTTTATGCTTAATTGAATCTAAAGGTCTTATGGTTTCTTTAGACGTCTATAGGATCCATGTATTTGGAACTAGCCCATCAAGTTTCTAGTATATCTATTGCTTACCATCTGATTTCTCTTCATTTGATAGTCCCATGGAAAGCAATGCTAGATCTGTACCGAGATCCAGGGAGCTCGAAGGCCCGTGGACCATGGTGGTTGTAGCAGTTTTCATATTCTTTCTCAGGCCTCTATGGGATGGACAGACCAATGGGATACCCTGTGACCATTCAAGTAGACAGAGTATAGCCCTAAGGTTATGTCCATTCACATGTTTGAGAAGGATTCTTCTCCCCTGCACATGAGCTTCTAGAACCTTGTGAGGAGGTTTGTACAAGAACTGGCTCCCCTCTTTTTACCTAGATGACATCAGATGTTAGATCTGATCTCTTTGTAGTAACTACAGCTTGAGGCTGAGTCATTATAAGCCATTTGTAGCAATGACCAGCTTAATCTAAAGCCTTATTCAATCTGTTGCATGGTCCTTTTTATGGGCATTAGTGAGCAGTTAGCCTTAGCAAAGCACCAAGGATCTTATGGGTTGAAATACCTATGGATGTCTGTCAGGTCTGCGCGTAGATCTGGGGAGCTTGTAGCACTGGCATAGATAGTGCTGCAATAGTACTCATGGCTTGATCTGGCCCAGTGGCTGGGGGAATGATCAGTCCACTCGCCTGTGCTTGATTGGCAATGTCTATTTTAACCAATGAGATTTGATAGACTCTATCGGATACCCTGTGACCATTCAAGTGGACAGAGTATAGCCCTAAGAGCACCCCAAATGGCATGGGTTAAATCAGACTCATATCCTCAACCCTAGCAGCAAATGGTAACTCCATACATACCCCAACACCAAGTTAAACAAGGTTATCCACCAAGGCAAAATTTCTTGTTACCTGCCCCACAGTCTAACCAATTGATCCTGGCCCCCCAACCATCCAGATCCTCTTCATTTGAAGAGCAGATGCTGGCTTTAATATAGAACTTGGGGAGTTTGGTGCAAAGTACCAATTCTCATGGACAAAGCATCAAGAAGATTGAGGACTAGATTGGGTAGATTTGTAATGCTCCGAATATGAGAGAGGAAGGAAAATTGCCTAATCAGCCCCTAGCCAATTCAAAAGGGCAGCTCTTGCTTGGAGAAACACCCTTTACCTATGAGGATGCTGATGCCATAACTACCCTTAGGAGTGGCAGGGTGGTTGACAATTTAGTGGGCAGTGAACAGGAGGAGGTCACAAAAAATGAAGCTGAAAATAAAAGGATTGTTAGTGTCAAGGAGCCGAGGCTTGTGTCCCTGCTGTGGATCAGCTAGGGCAAAATATTGGGGCTGATGCTGAGCCCCAACATAAAGAAATAAATGAAGATAAAATAAAAAGATAAAAATATGACCATGATGGTAGTAGGCATACAGCAGTGGCACCAGCAGTGTCACAGCTGCCATTTCCTCAAGCTCTAGCTAGCCCATCCCCTCTTGATAAAGGGAATGCTCAGATGGAGGAAATGCTAGAGACTTTCAAGTAGGTTCGGATCATCTTGCCCCTGCTTGATGCCATAAAGCAAGTCCCTGCCTATGCTAAGTTTTTAAAGGACCTCTGCACTCAAAAGAGGAAAGCTAGGGTGCAATTATCTAAGAGAGTTTTTGCTGTTGAGCATGTTGAGTCAGTTTTGTCCATCGCCACACCTAAGAAATTACAAGACTCATGGGTATCTACTATCCCCTGCATAATCGGAAACCACAACATTGGAAAAAACCTCTTGAATTTAGGGGCCAATGTTAACTTACTCCCTTATTCAGTGTATGAGGAGCTAGGTTTGGGGGAGCTTAAACCTACATCAGTTGTGCTCCATTGGCATGTGTCCGAGAGGAGACCTGTGGATGTGGTAGAGGATGTCTTAGTTGGGGTCGACAAATTCTATTATCCAGCTGATTTTCTTGTTTTAGACATGGACCCTTGTAAAAGCAAAACCCCAATTCCTGTTATCCTTGGCAGACCATTCTTGGCTACTGAAAATGCTTGCATACAATGCTGGTCAGGGGTAATGGAGGTTACCTTTGGAAACATGAAGGCCCATTTAACTATGTATTATGCTGTTAAAGTGCCTCAAATTGACATAGAGGACTGCTGTGTAGTAGATGTACTAGATGGCCTGGTAGAAGAAGAATTATCCAATTTGCTTGATTGGGATAACTTGACTGAAAGCCTAGAAGGTGTTTGGAGTCTGTTTGAGAGGGAGGCCAAAATTCCCAAGACAGAAGAGCACAGACAGTAAGTCTTCTATGGGCCTAGTGCAGCACATATTGCTACCCCTTCCTCAGGCCACTAAGGCACCTCTGTTGCCTTCAATGGAATGTCCCCCTGAGCTGGAGCTGAAGCAGCTCCTGCCACATTAAAATATGCCTTCTTGGGGCAAGATAATAAGCTTCCCATAATTATCTCCTCTCTCACTAGTGAGCAGGAGGAGAAATTACTAAATGTCCTTAAGAAGCACAAGAAAGCAATTGGGTGGACAATAGCTGACCTTGGAGGCATTGATGCCTCAGTGTGCATGCACAAGATTCACCTGGACGAGGGTGCAAAACCCTCAAGGGAGATGCAGAGGAAGTTGAACCCTCACATGCAGGAGGTAGTCCTTAAGAAAATAGTAAAACTCTTGGATGCAGGCGTGATTTATTCCATTTCAAATTTCGAATGCGTGTCACCTATCCAGGTGGTACCCAAAAAGTCAGGCATCACAGTTGTTACTTCTAGTTCTGGGGAGTTGATTCCAGCTAGAGATACCAATGGCTAGAGAGTGTGCATTGATTATAGGAAACTTAACTCCAAAACCAGAAAGGACCACTTCCCTCTCCCTTTTATTGACCAAATCCTTGACAAGTTGGCTAGGAAAGCATACTATTGTTTTCTTGATGGATACTCAGGGTATAACCAAATCCCTGTGGATCCCCAAGACCAGGAGAAAACTACTTTCACATGTTCCTTTGGCACCTTTGCTTACAGAAGGATGCCTTTTGGACTGAGCAATGCCCCAGCCACTTTTCAGAGGTGCATGTATGCAATTTTTTTTTATATGATTGACAAATTCCTGAAAATCTTCATGGATAATTTCTCAGTGTCCAGGGATTGCTTTAGCCAGTGTGTAGTCCACCTTGAAAATGTTTTGCAAAGATGTGAGGAGATCCACTTTGTCCTAAGCTAGGAAAAGAGTCACTTCATGGGGACCCAAGGTATTGTATTAGTCCATGCGATCTCTCACAAAGGAATTAAGGTGGACAAGGCTAAAGTATATTTGATTTCACATCTACCCCCACCCAGGACTGTCAAGCAAATTAGATCATTTCTCGGACATGCTGGATTTTATAGGAGGTTCATGAAGGACTTCAGCAAGATTGCCAAACCATTGTGCCACCTACTTTGCCAGGATGTACCATTTTTATTTTCTGCTGAATGCCTTGAGGCCTTTAAGGCTTTGAAAAAGTGCCTCACAACTGCCCCTGTAATCTAGGCCCCATATTACTCGCTCCCCTTTGAGCTGATGTGTGATTCATTGGACTTAGCCACAAGTGCTGTCTTAGGACAAAGGAAAGATAAGCTGCCTGTAGTGATCTATTATGCCAGCAGAACACTAGCTGAAGCTCAGCTGAACTACACTACAACTGAGAAGGAGCTACTTGCAGTAGTGTTTATTGTGGACAAGTTTAGACCGTACTTGTTGGGGTTTAAGATTATAGTTTTTATAGATCACTTAACCCTGAATTACCTATTGGCAAAGAAGGATGCAAAGCCTAGGTTGATCAGATGGATTCTCCTCTTACAAGAGTTTAATCTTGAGATCAAAAGATAAGAAGGGAGTCGAGAATGTGGTGGCTGCCCACCTATCTAGGATTATCTTGGAAGAATGTGCGGCAACACCTATTAATGAGTTGTTCCCCGATGAGCAGCTTTTTGCTGTGCAGTCTAGTGTGCCCTAGTTTGCACATATTGTCAATTTTCTTGCTGCTGGTAAGATCCCTCCACACTGGTTTAAAGTTTACAAAGACCTGTTCTTCTCTTAGGTTAGACAATTTCTGTAGGAAGATCCATACCTTTACAAGCATTGTGCAAACTAGGTCATTAGAAGATGTATGCCTGGAACTGACTTCCATGACATTCTTTCAATGTGCCATGAGCAAACCTGTGGAGGTCATTTCAGTGACAAAAAGACTACAGTAAAAGTGTTCCAATGTGGTTTGTATTGGCCTTCTTTGTTCAGAGATGCAAACTTTCATTGCAAGGCCTGTGAGAGATGTCAAAGGATGGGAGGCATTTCGAAGAGAGACTCCATGCCATTCTAGCCCATCCTAGTTGTAGAACTTTTTGACATCTGGGGCATTGATTTTATGGGCCCCTTTCCTTCATCTATAGGATTAAATTTCATACTTGTGGCAGTGGACTATGTGTCCAAATGGGTAGAAGCCATTGCCATAAAGTCCAATGACCATACAGTTATCCTTAAATTCTTGAAGGATAATATCTTCTCACGATTTGGTATCCCCAGAGCTATTATCAGTGATGGGGGGAGCCACTTTTGTAACAAACCTTTTGAGAACTTACTCAAAAGGTATTCTGTTTCACACAGAACTGCAACTCCCTACCACCCACAAACTAGTGGACAAGTTGAAATTTCTAATAGGGAGAGTAAGCATATTTTGGAGAAAACTTTGAGGACTAATAGGAAGGATCGGGTACCAAAGCTGAATGATGTTTTGTGGGCTTATAGGACTGCCTATAAGACTCCTATTGGCATTTCCCCATTTAGACTGGTGTATGAAAAGGCCTGCCACCTACCTGTGGAGTTAGAACATAGAGCCTATTGGGCTATCAAGGCAATGAATGTAGATCTAACTTCTATTGGTTCTCACAGGAAGTTTCAAATGGCAGAACTTGATGAAATGAGGCTAGAAGCCTATGCAAATGCCAAAATGTACAAGGAGAGATCAAAGGCATTCTTTAACAAGAAGTTGTTAAGGATGGACTTCATGTTGGCACCAAGGTTTGGCTTTTTAACTCTAGACTTAAATTCTTTCCAGGGAAGCTGAAATCCAGATGGGATGGACCTTACACTGTCATCAAAGCCTCCCCATCTGGTGCTGTGGAGATCTTGGATCCAAAGTCAGGGCAGATCATGAAAGTAAATGGTCAGAGGCTTAAGATTTGTGTAGAACAACCAATGGAGCTTCCTCAGACTATTCACCTACATGAATCTCCCTTTGCTCAGTGATCCACAACTTTGTATTATATGTGCCATATCTGTTTAAACACTACCGTATGTATTTGCTTGATTAGGAACCTGTCATTTACTATTTTTCATTAGGGAAATTTGTTTGTTTTCATATACTTTGTTTATTCTATTATGAGTCTTCATTCATTCCTGTCATTAAAATGGGAGATGTATGATTGTTACTGCTGTGTGAGAGAAGTACTAGCACTGCAATTGTTTTGAATCTGTTTTCATCAAGGTGCTTTATCATTTAAATTTTTTGCTATGCATGGCTAGTATTAGGGAGGTTATTATCATTTGGAAAAGTGATACATGTGAAGGATTGATGATGATGGCTACTGAATGGGTGCACGACATTGTGCATGCACAGGCCTGAGCACAAATAGCTCAAAGAGGTTGAGTGTCGGTCCCTCCCGATTAAATAGCCTTATTTTCTTAATCACGAACCATTTCAAAGCTTTCTTGCGGAGTCATGAAGACATGAAAAGCAGCATTCAACATATTCTATGGTGCGCGACCTCTGAAACTCCAAATTTGTTCTTCTTTGTGGAGATCACTTGTTAGGCCGCACGAGAAATGAGAAACTGCTTCGCGCACTCGGTCCCAACATCTACTCTGCAAAGTAACCCATGAGGCATACACAGTTACGATTACGTACTTTCATGAGCTATGTTCTTCTGCGCGATTTTCCTTTTTATTAATATGCATGTGTTCTACGTGAGAACTCTACTCCGCGAACACCTGGGGGAGACTGCGCGAAACACAATATTGCCTTAAATCTAATTGCTAAAAATAGACCAACATTTACTGTGCGAATTCATTCCCCATAAACATTTGTGCGACCTACTATTCCCGATAATAATCCCAGTTCATTGCCATCTACCTTCCTTTAATTTCTTTATGGCATTTGAGCTTGGTAGTTCATTTCTGTGTTTAATACTTGTTGTACAACCATTGTCCTTTGGATCAGTGAGGACACTACTACTCATAGGTTTGGGGGTGTGGCATGTTATACCAATGAAGTAGTTAACCCAAGTGTAGCAGAGTCAAGTGAGTAAGACAAGTAGAACCATGTTCACCTAAAAATCATTAGAAAAATGTGAAATTTAAAATTTTACAAACCTTTAGGCATTACAAGCTTTTAAATTTTAACTTTTCCATGATGTGAACACCAAGTAAACTAACTTGTATCAGTACTGAGTAAATCATTAAAGAGAGAAAAAAGTAAGGGCATACTTAAATGTTCAATGGATGACCATAACCAGTGAGAGTTGGGCCTACAAAAAAATTTTCCTTCCTTCGAGGAGTGACTGAGGCAATTCTTCTAGCTCTAAGGACTGGCTGAGGCAAGCCCTCAGTAGAAGTTAGGCACCTCCAAGTTGAAACAACTGATAGCTCTCATGAAACCTAGGAAATGATCAAGGCCTTCTCTTGGATAGTTTGAGCTTAAGCAGACCAAATCCTAATCAACTGCCCTTGTGCACACACCTGTTGAGCCTTAATTTTCAATTTTCTTCAAAATACACCTGAGTACTTGCACCTAAACCTATGGACCTAACTCAAACCTACCCTCACTCTGAGAATTCAGAAGGTAAAGGAGAAGGAGCTGAAGATGGACAAGATAGGGTCAACATTGGGTGAATGGAGAAGAGATACCTAAAGTTGAGCAGTGTAGCAGCTGAGGAAAGAGGTGGCAAGTCACAAACACAAAAATATAAATATAAATATAAAGAAAAATACAACAAAAGAAGGAAAAATAATAATGAAGAGGAGTGAGAAAGGAGTCAAGAGGAAAAGTTTATTGGAAAAATCAAAATGAAGAGGAGAAGCTCACCACTTCAAGTCTAAAAAATTTGAAAGAAAATGAAAAGGTACTAAACTAAAAATGGGTGAAGTCATGAATCACCTCCTTCACTTACTGATTTCTCAACTTTGAATCCCTTTTCAACCTTACATTCTTTATAACCCACTTCATAAGCCACATTACAACCCAGTTAAAGACCTTGTGATCCAAAGTTGAATGTACTGTCATGAAGAGATAAGGAGTTGTCCAATCTATGGTGAGGATATGCCAATGATGCTAGGACTTAGGTGCTTTGCCTATTCTCATGCTTACAGACTCATTTGGGGGCTGTAACTGCTCTTGTGCTTGAGAGAAAATGAAACCCTCAAGGTCCCTTGGGAGAGTATGCCTTGGTGAGCATTGGGTCTGATGTTGAATGTATTAGGTATGGATTATAATCTAATTTTTGAATTAGTGATGAGCTCAGTGATGATATACATGTGTTGTCCCCCTTGTTGTGAGTTAATTGGAAATGTTGTGCACTCATGTAGGGGTTGTGATGATTAAATGTGCTTTTCATGTTCAAATTCCTCACATTTTTATTGAATCAAAGGTGAACTATTGCTCTATTTCTTGACAGCTGACTTGATAATGTTGCACCTTTGTTAACTGTTTCATTGAGAAGTTTGTGGGTATCTTCACTGAAAACCCTCAGGAGACTTCACTCCTCTACTAGGGATCACCTAGGGGTTCAAAAGGCTTGGTACATATGCTAAATGTATCCGTGCTCCCTATGAAAGTGGCATTTCAATTCTTAGAGTAGTTGTTTTAATTTTTCCTTTGCTCAGGGACTAGCAAAGAATAGGTTTGGGGGTGTGTTATTCACTGAAAAGTACCACTTTTTACCTCTTAACTTAGCCCTCGCTGGACCTTTAGCAGTCTAATAACCATTAGTTAAGTATGTTTTGCAGTTAGCAATAAAATGTGTAGCTCAATACAAACTCTTCGCTTTTTGGCCCAAAAGAGAGAGAATACACTCAAAGATGACAGCTAAGACAAAGCCTAATGGAACACCTTGGTAGTGCTCACCTTGGTAGTGCTCCCCAGAATCTGTGGTCGCGAAGCTTTCGCGGAGATCAAGCCTCAAAGCAGCCGCGCGAAGATAACATCGAGTCCATATGTACATTGAACAAAATGTCACTTCACAGAGTTCTCGTGTAGCCCTGGAAGAGAGAGATGCCCAAAATTTTCTTCGTGCAGATCTCGAGCACTCTAAAGCCTTACCATTGACTACGCGAGCGTAGGAGCGTAATTGTGTGAGTAGTTAGCAAGAGAGAGCTTCTGAAGCTCAACTGAGCGAGAAATCCTGGCGCTCCAAATCATCTCCGCGACAGCATTGTAGCACCAGTTAACTGTGTAATCAAATAAAGAGCTAACGCGTGAGCAAACACTTCCCACCAGCCAAAGGCAACTCTGTGTAGGCAAAGCGGCTACGCTAATGAGCTAAAAGTAGATACCAACCCCGCGAAGCACGGTCTCTCCACTTATCAGTTTTAACTGAAGGACTTTTTAGGAATTTCCCAAGGCTAGGGCACACTTCTCGAGGCATGGATTTTGAGGCGCATATCTCTAGGCATCCAAGGGTTGAAATAGTGCTACGCCTGCTGGAAAAATTAAGGTTAATCACTTTAGAGCCAAGGCCATTTTGACAGAGTATATAAGCTATACTTAGAGTTTATTGGTTTCATCTTTCCTTCATCATCTATCGGCTGAGAACTCCAGCAAGCTAGGGCTAGGGTTTGATCATCTCTTTTTCTTATTTTTCTTCTCTCTTAGCCCAACAGTTGCAGGCTAACCTCCTTATAAGCAGCTAGGTTTAGTTTTATTTCAGTTTGTAATAGGTTTTTGGTATACATAAGGATTGTGGATGAGCAGTTGTGTACATGCTGCAGCCTGGAGACAGTTCATTATAAGTTTTGTGTTCATCAATGGATTGTCGTTTTTATGCTTAATTGAATCTAAAGGTCTTATGGTTTCTTTAGACGTCTATAGGATCCATGTATTTGGAACTAGCCCATCAAGTTTCTAGTATATCTATTGCTTACCATCTGATTTCCCTTGGTTTGATAGTCCCATGGAAAGCAATGCTAGATTTGTACCGAGATCCAGAGAGCTCGAAGGCCCGTGGACCATGGTGGTTGTAGCAGTTTTCATATTCTTTCTCAGGCCTCTATGGGATGGACAGACCAATGAGATACCCTGTGACCATTCAAGTAGACAGAGTATAGCCCTAAGGTTATGTCCATTCACATGTTTGAGAAGGATTCTTCTCCCCTGCACATGAACTTCTAGAGCCTTGTGAGGAGGTTTGTACAAGAACTGGCTCCCCTCTTTTTACCTAGCTGACATCAGATGTTAGATCTGATCTCTTTGTAGTAACTACAGCTTGAGGCTGAGTCATTATAAGCCGTTTGTAGCAATGACCAGCTTAATCTAAAGCCTTATTCAATCTGTTGCATGGTCCTTTTTATTGGCATTAGTGAGCAGTTAGCCTTAGCAAAGCACCAAGGATCTTATGGGTTGGAATACCTATGGATGTCTGTCAGGTCTGTGCGCAGATCTAGGGAGCTTGTAGCACTGGCATTAGATAGTGCTGCAATAGTACTCATGGCTTGATCTGGCCCAGTGGCTGGGGGAATGATCACTCCACTCCCCTGTGTTTGATTGGCAATGTCTATTTTAACCAATGAGATTTGATAGACTCTACCGGATACCCTGTGACCATTCAAGTGGACAGAGTATAGCCCTAAGAGCACCACAAATGGCATGGGTTAAATCAGATATTTTTACCTTATTGAGGCATTTAATAGCGTCTCAGGAAGGAACACTGCAGAGACAGACTAAATATGAGTTACATCACTGCTTTAACTCTAGCTTAACCTGCTTACTTCTCATAATTTTTATATTTTATTTTGGCACACACTACCACCATCTTCCTCTTAACCCTTTCTTTAGGATAGGGCTACATTTTATTTCTTTGCTTTTAGGATTAATTTAGTGTAGTCTTGACATGTTGTGGAATTCCCGCCTGTCAGGCGGGTGACCTGGGTTCGATCCCCGGCAACAGCGCCAAAAACTTGTTGGGGGATTTCTAGTGTGCTGATTATTGTGTAATGATAAAAGCCAAATAAAATCAAAATAAAACAGAGGATGGATTCAGCACATCTAAAATATCCTAGACCTGCAAGATATAGGGTCCTTTGTAGCAAGTTTTAATAAGTAAGAGTCTGTCCCACAGGGAGTAGTGATCTAAACCTAGAAGGAGTATAGTAGACCTCTAGATCTCGCTACAAATCTGGCAATTCTATGAAAACAGGAAAAAGAAAGAGAGTTTTTCTGTGTCACTAGATCTAATTCTACAGATCTGGCTTGTGGGTGAGGTTTATAAAGAATGAATCGGTAAAATAGGATTCAAAATTGGGAAATCAGTAAAGTAAGGGGGTGATTCATGACTTCACCTTCTTCATTTCAGCAAAATTCCATCTCTATCTTGAATTTTCATATTTGAAGTGATCAGTTTCTAATCCTCATTTCAATTTTCTTTTTATGAAATGACTTCTCTTTCTCATTCTTTTTCTTTGATTTTTTTTTTCGTTTTTATATACCTTTTTTTCTTTTTATATTTTTCTCCTTTTTTTTTTTTTTTTTTTTTTAGGCTGCAATGCCACAACACCATCAAATGAGTCTTCCTCTTGCTAAACCAAACTTGAAACCTTGCTCCTCTGACCTCCCTTCTCCTTCCATCCTCTGACTTCTCAGATCAAGGGTGGACTGAAATAAGCCAAGGGGTTTAGGTTCAATGTTTCTGGTTTCCATCAAAGAAAACTAGGATTTTTAAGGCTCAAAGTGGGTGTATCAATTGCAGTTCAAAGGTGGGAGATTTGCCAAACTTCTAGTGATAAAAATTGGATCCGATCAGTCCATAGAGTAGAAAAAATGCCAAGACACTCTTCGAAGAAAATTTTTCAGGTCCAAATCTTACTGGGTATGGCCTTCTATCAAATTTTTTGGGGGTGTATCCTTACAGTTTTTCTCTCATTTCAGGTTCACTAAATATCAAATTTTGAAAATTCTTGACATTTGCTTCATGAAAAATGTTAAAACTACAGCTCATTTCAGTTTTTAAAAAGTTTTTAATTTCCTTTTTTTCCAAAAATCAGGTGGGAAATCACTTTATTTTCAAAAAAAAAATTTCAACATAGCTGCACCAGCATTAGCTTATTTCATTGGCACACTTGCCATACCCCCAAACCTAAGATGGACGTTGTCCTCAATGTTCTAGACAATGAGAAACTAGGGGCAGCAGGGCAAAAGAAGAAGAAAAACTAAGCAGAAAAAATTTGCAGCTATGTGCAGCAGAAAATAAAGAAAATAACATTGAATATATGAGCAGGAAAATGAAAAAAATGATATACAAATGCAGAAAATTACTGCTAAAACAGAAAAAATAGTAAAAAAAATCTAGAAAAACTGAATGTATGAACAGAAAAATAAAGAACTGTGAAGAAAATGAAAAGAAACTAATGCTAATAATAGAAAAACAGAAAAATGCAAATATAAAAACAGAATTTCAGAGTTGTAGACACAAAAAAAAGGAAAAGAAAATTAGGAACTGAGTACTAAACTACTAAAACAGCAACAATGCAGATATAAAAACAGAAATGTAGGATACATAATAGGAAAACAAAGTTAAAAACTAAAATTCAAAAAATGCAAAAAATCAGTAAAACTAGGACACATTAACCTAAGAAAGAAAAAATCAGCGATCTAAAAACAGAATTTTAAACTAAAATTCCTAAAATAGAAAATCTAATGCCAAATGATAAATCCTAAGCCCAAAGAAAAACCCCAAAAGCCTGAGCCAATCAGAAACTTATGAATCTAAGTGATTATAAAAATGATCAGTAGGAATAACATACAGTGAAAAACGAGATTCATAAGACTGACCCCTATGTTGATGATGTGTATGAATCAAAAAGAATTTCTAAATAATAAAGCATGGGAGCACACATTAAAAACAGGGTTCATACACAGCTGAGACCCATTAATAATGAAGGAATCTTGAAGGAAAATAAAATCAGTGGGTCCATTGAATATTCAAAACAGCCTATAAGTCACTGCTCATTATCCTACATGATTCCTAAAAAAGAAAAAAAAAAGATCTCAGCCGGTCCAGATGGAAAATTGGATACAAACAAAGAAAAATAGCCCATCTGGAAGATATTTTTTTATGTTTTTATAACTTTCTATTTTTTTATTTGTTTTGGATCAACCTGGGCTCAGCAAGAGCCCTTATTTACTATTACTGAAAAATAATAAGAAATTTTAATTTGTATTTTCATTTTCTTCAATTTTTTGTATTTGGTTTTGTTATCTAAAAATCAACATGCCAATAGCAGAAATTTAAACTAAGACACTCTCAAAACTCAGCAGAACTGCTGGTTTTAAAGAATTTAAAAATAGAAAATGAATGCAAAGGAGAAGGGGATGGAAACTCAAGCAGATCTACTCCTGCTGCAATCCAGATGCTCCCTGTGCGGCAGCTGCTCCAGATTTGTAAAAATTTAAAAACTGCAGCAGTACCTTATTCAAGCATATTGACAAAAACGAAAAGGAAAAACTCAAGCCACTACCTCATTTTTGCCAAAGGATAAAAGAGTGACAGCAGCATTTATTCAAATAACTAGAAGGCAAAGAACAAAAACTCAGAAAAATAAAAAATTCTGCTGCAGTAAAACAGGTTTTCTACACAAAACTGCAGTAGACATTTAATCAAGCACTTAGAATGCAAAGTGCATGTTTAAAGTAAAAATAAAAATAAAAATCAGATCTACAAAATTGAAAAACTCAGATCTACTATCTAGATCAAAACTCTCCGGCAGCGGCGCCAAAAACTTATTGAGAAATTTCTAGTGTGCTGATTATTGTGTAATGATAAAAGCCAAATAAAATAAAACAGAGGATGGATTCAACACATATATAATATCCTAGACCTGCAAGATACAAGGTCCTTTATAACAAGTTTTAATAAGTAAGAGTTTGTCCCACAGGGAGTAGTGATCTAAACCTAGGAGTATAGTGGACCTCCATATCTGGCTACAGATCTGGCAATTCTATGAAAACAGGAAAAAGAAAGAGAGTTTTTCTGTGTCACTAGATCTAATTCTACAAAACTGAAATGAAACTAAACTAAAAGATGGAGGAAGATGGATGGACAAATAAAGATCAAATGGTGAGAAATAGGCAGCCAGGACCTGGTTCTTATTGCAAAACAGATCAAGATCTGAGGATATGCATCCATCCCTCAGCTGGCCGTAAGCACAGCTGCAGGGTATAAATTCCACTCCAAATCACAGGATCAACCTGGTCTTAAGGCTATGATCTATCCACTTTAATGGTCACAGACCATCCTATAAACTTTATCGAATCCATGGAGAGCAGCAGATGAATCCAATTGAGGCTTGAGCTTAGATTTACCTTAAGGTTATGATCTGTCCACTTTAATGGTCACAGACCATCCTAGAGATCTCTTACAAAGCCAGAGCCTCAATTAGAACAATTAAAACCACTACAGATGCTGCAATTCCAAGGTCACAGACTCAGAGAATTACAGGCATGTCAAATCCAGGGAAATCAGATGGTCATAAAGAGATCTACCACTTAAGTGGGTGAGCTGATTAACAAACTCCTCTACACAAATCCAATCGAGAATCTAATGGGACCACAAGATCTTTAGATCTAACTAAGCTTTAAAATCGACAATTTATTGCTTCAAACAAAACCACTTACAATAAACTTGTTCCCAGATCTATAGTCTGTGCATCGATCCACATTTCTTCATGTCAAGATTACAATTACAAAACAGATTTGAGCTGCTATCTAGATCTAATCCAACAGGCTGGATTAGAGAGAGAAGGGGGAAGAGAAAAAGGAAAATAAAAACCTAAACTAAACCTAAATGAGCTAAGGAGAACTCTGGCTATTCCTTTGTTCCTACTTTCCTTGCTGCAAAAAAACAACAAAATAGATGGGTATTTATAAGTGTGTATTGATCCTTGTGCCCTGCGTTTTAGCCAATCAGAGAGCAGAGATGGATCCCTCTTCTATTATGCTTCAGTTGCATTCCCGCCAAAAATTAGCTCCTACCCATGTGCAGGGTTTCCTGTGCATTGGAGTTCCAAAAATTGCCCTTGCTTAGCCACAAATACTCAGCTACTCATCTCTGTACTTGTTGTCCGCAAAATGGGCCCAAGCTGCCGCTTTTTCAAATTGCACACCTCAAATGATTGCCCGCAAAATAATTATTCTTTGCTGCCCCAAAAATATCCCCAATATACTCCTGCTGTTTGTCACCAAAAATAGCCCCAAATGGGCTCCGTTTTAATAAAGTGCTGATGTTAGATCTCATGGTTGCAGCCTGAAAGAATAGGCTTGAAGTATTTCGCTAGGTGGAGTTGCAGCCACATCAACCATTCGATAGGATGGCAGCTGTATTTAAGATGCCAGGTGTGAGGGGTTTTTCGAGAATTCAATGGTTGGATAGGATCTTGACTGCACCTCGACAGGTTTGGAGCAAGCTGGAGGTTGGGCTTCCTGATAGGTTGAGATATTGAAGTGGTCAACGGCCTTTGTGGCATGATTTTGCAGCTGAAGCTTGTATGCAGGTTTGCTAGAAGGCTGTTGCCGCTGTATATTGGACCATTCTATAAGTTGCAGGCGGGGGAGCTCCATTTCGCTAGGATCAGCTACAGCACTTTGATGAATTCGATAGGATGAACGGTGGGGCTGCAGCTGGTGTTTCGATAGGTGCAAGGTGCTGCTTGCTGTTTCGATAGGATGAAGGCTTCACCTGAATATTTTGATAGGTTCTTTCTGCAGCTAAACGAGTAAGTTGTCGATAGGTTCCAGCCCTTTGAACTGCTCGATAGGTGGAGAGGATGGTCTACTGCTCTTTTAACTTGACCCATTTGATAGGATGGCAGTTGTATTGCTGCATCTTTAAGTTGAACCCATTCGACAGGATTGAAGGCTGAAGCATATGGTCGATAGGTTCAGTTGGTAGGAGTTGCAAGTTGTTGATATGTTGGCTGAAGCTTGGGGTGAAATCTCCAGGGGATTGGATGCTGCATGCAAAAGGCTTCGACAAGATTGAGGGCTTGGAGCTGCTGCTCAAGATATGCAAGGATGCAGTTGAGAGGATGGTGCACGGAATGAAAGCATCTACTCGAGAGGTTTGTATGCTGAAGTTGTTGTGTGGATTGAATGCATGAAGCTGGGTGTAATGATGTCGACAGGTTGGTGAAGATATTTGTATTTAAGGTGCTGCTCGACAGGGAGTGGGCTGCACTTGCTCTTCTTGATGGGATGGTTGTAGCTGTGGTCTACATCTCGATAGGTTCAAAGGCTAGGGTGGAGTTCTACTCGATAGGTGCAAGCTTCAGCTTCAGCCTTGCTTGATAAGTGCAGGGATTCATTCACGGGGTTGGTTTTCTTCCTCATTGCATCACTGAACTGGTCGACAGCTTCGCATCACTCTTTGCTGCAGCAAATATACTGCGCTAGTTTAGTTCCAGCTAGCTTTCTTGTATTGCATAACTTAACAAAATCATTTAGCAGTGAACTCCTTGCGGGTTGTACTTCATCAGCTAGCATTCAACAAGTTGAACCACATAGATGTGAACTGATCAAACTCCTCTCTGTACCATGCACAGCTCAAATGGATTCATGTGGTGGCTGCTTCATCCATGCCTATGTTGTTGTACCATTCAAGTGTTGTTGATGCTGCTGCTTTCCTCGAGAGATTGAAGACTCATTTTCTGGAGAAAACCCAAAGCTCTGCTCGATAAGGTGCACATGGAGGCTGAAATATATGGCTGCACAGCTAATGCATGGGTGCAAAGTGGATTGAGGCCACGTGTACTTCCTTATAAACAAGCCATAGCCCGCTCTCTCTTTCTGCTGTTGATTGGTTCTAAACTCCTCTAAATGGCACTTTTTTAATAAAAACCGGCACTAAGGATTTAATTAACCCCTTGCTGCAAAACATCACTAATAACAATTATTAAATACACCAGGTCCTAGCAAAAGCCAGGTTTAAAGGCGTAGAATGTGGTAAAAATCAATGCTTAACATGACACTCAACTCCATTTCTTTAGGATTGTCATATCTGTAGCCAGATCTGGAGGCCTACCATTATAGCCCATTTTGAATTCTAGATCAATTTCTCTGTGGGATAAACTCTTACTTATCAAAACTTGTTACAATGGACCCTGTATCTTGCAGGACTGTATTTATTTCACACTTGTTGTGCTTACCCATCTCCAATTCCCCACTCTTAATTTATTCTCTCCACTGTTCTTAATAAAATAGCAGCAAGACTCTCAAAAAATGATCAACAATGAGATGACTGACTGTGGAAGAATTATAGCAGAATTTTAGTTTTGAACTACCATGTTTTTGCTGAGAATCCTCTAAAACTAAAAAGGTAAGGTGTGGATGCATTTTATTGTGCTTGATTTTTATTTTCAACATGTTGCATTAGCATTAACTAAGTCATTGGAGAAGTTTGTGGGTAGCTTCACTGAAAACCCTCAGGATACTTCACTCCTCCACTAGGGATCACCTAGGGGTTTAAAAGACATGATGCATATGCTAAATGCATTTGTGTTTCCTACAAAAGTGGCATTTTTCATTTTCGATAATTGTTTTTACTTTCTCCTTTGCTCAGGGACTAGCAAAGCTTTGGTTTGGGTGTATGTTAACTAGTGAGAAATACCATTTTTCGCCTCCTAACTTGACCTTTATTGAACCCTTGACCTGACTAATAAGGTGTTTTAAGTATGTTTTATAGATAAGCAGTAAAATACAACCTTAGTACAAATATCCACATAAAAAGGCCAAAGAAGCAATCTGCTCCTCATCATGTGTTCACAATAGCGCAAATGCCTGTAAGTCAAGAAATCAGAGCTTTATAAATGCATGAGAAGGTCATGGGATCTACAGGGAATTCTTGAGACCAAGCACAGTTGCAAAAAAGGCAGACTGAACCCACCAAGAGGTTGTTGAGTGCTAACAGATGGAAGACATCACACCAAAGATAGGTGCCAGCTGAGGAAACTCAAGGCAGAACATATCGAGAGGTCCTGGAGATAAAAAGTTAAGTTGTCGAGAGGTTCCATGAACCTATCGCAAGGATTTTAGAGTGTGCTCCAACCTATCAAGTAGATAGAGAACAAAGCAGAAGCTATCGAGAAGATCTACAGTTCAAATGCCAACCTACCGAGAGGATCCATTGAGTTATCACTAGGTTCCAATTGCTTGTCGAGAGGATAGGATGAAAGCAAATCAAAATGTCTTAAAAAGCATCCACATCCTGTCGATAGCTTCATGCCACAAATCCTGTTGAGAAGACTCAGAACATCTCGAGGAGCCTCCAATCATGTCGGGAGCTTCATGGAACATGTCGAAGAACACATTGAGAAGACTCACTTCCTGTGGAGAGGATCCTAGAACCTCTCGATTATTGAATTGCGAACTTTTCAGTTCCTTTCACATATGCTGTCACACTTCCATACTTCAGGCACGCACTCCAAAGCATGACGATGATCCCTGGGGGTATTTTTGGCACACAATGGGACACGAATGGGAACTCTAACTACCTCACATGTACTTGTCAGTTGTGAACCAATAGGAGAAGACCTTCTAGAAGAGGAATCAATCACATCAGCATAACTGCATTATTCTTTTGAGTTTTGATTGGCTGAAACAGATCTGAGGAAAAGGTATAAATAGAGGAGTAATGAGATTGAAAAATCATCCAGAAATTGGGAGAGTCAGAGCCAAGTTTGAATTCATTTTCCCTCCAATTTTTCCCTCTCTTTTCCCTCTTCTTCTTCCTCTCTCCTTTAGCCAATTATGGTTGGCTAAACTTCTCCAATAGCTAGGGTGAGGTTATGAGCTGTAATTAAGAGTTTTAGAGGCTTTGTAAGGGATTGGATGCTACACAGAGTGTAGATCTGAGCACAACATTGTAAGTAGTGATATTGCAATGGAATTATGGAATTTAGAGTTAATTTTGAGCTATATTTCATTTATTCATATTTGATTTCCCTAGTTTGGATACTCCTGTGGGCCAGGCAGAAATGGGGAGCTTGTAGCCTGGCTTTCACAGCATCTATAATGGTTAACCTGTTCTAATCAAGACCATTGGTTAAAGACAATCTTTAAGATGATCTGTGACCATTTAAGTGGATAAATCATAACCTTACGATTGCTCTGATCATCTGGTCTAGATCAGATTATTATACCATGCATCTGTCTGGGTCAAACCTGGGGAGCTTGTAGCCAGATGAAGGATTGTTGCAGATCTGATCTAAGCATTGCCTTTGATTCAATTAATTATCAGTGAAATACCAAATTCCTAGCTACTGCTCTCCATCCTTTGATCTTTAATCCATTTTCCTTCACTGCTATGTTTTCTTAAAATCTGGATCAACTGCATTTAATTTTTGTAGTTCGTAGTGACAAAAAACTCAAAACCTCTCCTCTTTCCTATTTTAGTCTAGCTTAAATTAGGATAGAGTGCCAAATCTATTGCAGATCTAGAGATTTACCATAGTTTATGCATATTTCCCTGTGGACATACTCTTACCTATAAAAACTTGTTATAACAACCCTGTATCTTGCAACTCTAGGAGATTGTAGTTGTGCTGAATCCACCCTTTGCTTTAATTTGATTTTATTTTGCCTTTACCATTACACACTAAATCAGCACACTCCATTTCCACAACAAAGACTTGTGGGTGCGGTGGAGGATATTTTGGTGGGGGTGGATAAGTTCTACTATCCTGCTGATTTCCTTATTTTGGACATGGACCCTTGCAAAAGTAAGACCTCAATTCTTGTCATCCTTGGAAGGCCATTCCTGACCACTGGAAATGCTTGCATATAATGCAGGTCAAGGGTGATGGAGGTGACCTTTGGGAACATGAAGGCCCAATTCAATGTGTACAATGCTATAAGGCAACCTCAGATGGACATTGAGGACTGTTGTGCAATTGATGTACTAGATGGCCTTGTGGAAGAAAAATTATCCAATCTGCTGGATTGGGATAATGTAGTTGAAAACTTGAAAATTATTTGGAGTATGGTTGAAAAGGAGGCCCAAGTTTTTATTACAGAAGACAATACAAAAATAGAGTCTTCTGTGGGCCTAGTGCAGCATTCTAGCTAGAAACCTACATTATTGCCCCTACCTCAAACCACCAAGGCAACTTTGTTGCCTTCTATTTAAAGTCCCCCTGAGATGGAGCTTAAGCAGCTTCCAGCCACATTAAAATATGCTTTCTTGGGGCAAAACAATAAGCTTCTAGTGATTATCTCCTCCTCTCTCACTAGTGAGCAGGAGGACGAATTATTGAGTGTTCTCAAGAATTGATGCCTCAGTTTGCATGCACAGAATTTACTTAGAAGAGGGTGTAAAACTCTCTAGGGAGATGTAAAGGAAGCTTAATCCTCACATGCAAGAGGTGGTATTAAAAGAGATAGTAAAACTATTGGTTGCAGTGGTGATTTACCCCATTTCAGATTCATAATGGGTGTCACCTATCTAGGTGGTACCTAAAAAATCAGGCATAAGAGTTGTTACTTCTAATTCTGGAGAGTTGGTGCCCGCCAGAGAGACCGCTGGCTGGAGAGTTTGCATTGATTACAGAAAACTCAACTCCAAAACTAGGAAAGACCACTTCCCTCTCCCCTTCATTGATTAAATTCTAGATAAGCTGGCTAGGAAATCTTTTTATTGCTTTCTTGATAGATACTCAGGGTATAACCAAATCCCTGTGCATCCCTAAGATCAAGAAAAAACTACTTTCACATGTCAATTTGGTACCTTTTCTTACAAGAGGATGCCTTATGGACTGTGCAATGCCCCAACCACATTTCAGAGGTGCATGTATGCTATTTTTTCTGATATGATTGACAAATTTCTGGAAATCATCATGGATGATTTCTCAATTTATGGGGATAGCTTTAGCCAGTGCTTGAGTCACCTTGACTTGATTTTACAAAGGTGTGAAGAGACCAATTTGGTCTTGAGCTAAGAAAAGAGCCACTTTACAGTAACACAAAGAATTGTGTTGGGCCATGTGGTCTCTCACAGAGGAATAGAGATTGACAAGGCTAAAGTGGACCTGATTTCACACTTGCCCCCACCCAGGACTGTCAAGCAAATTAGGTTATTCTTAGGGCATGCTAGAATTTACAGGAGGTTCATTAAGGACTTTAGAATTCTCTGCTGAGTTCTTTGAGGCCTTTAAGATCTTAAAAAAGTGTCTTACCACTGCTCCTATAATTCAGGCCCCAGATTACTCACTCCCCTTTGAACTAATATGTGATGCATCAGATTTGGCTATAGGTGTTGTCTTAGGACAGAGAAAAGATAAGGTGCCTGTAGTGATTTATTATGAAAGCAAAACACTAGCTAAAGATCAACTCAATTACACTACCACTGAGAAGGAGCTACTTGCTGTGGTGTTTGTTGTAGACAAGTTTAGACCCTACTTGCTGGGTTTTAAAATTATTGTTTTTACTGATCACTCATCCTTGAAATATCTATTGGCTATTGGCTAAGAAGGATGCCAAACCAAGGCTGATTAGATGGATCCTCCTGTTACAAGGGTTTGATCTTGAGATCAAGGATAAGAAGGGAGTTGAGAATGTGGTGGCTAACCACCTCTTTAGAATTATTTTGGAAGAATGTGCAGCAACACCTGTCACTGAATTGTTCCCTGATGAGCAGCTATTTGTTATGCAGTCTAGTGTGCCCTAGTTTGCACACATTGTAAATTTTCTTGCGGTTTGTAGGATCCCCCCTCACTGGTCCAAGATAGACAAAGACCTATTTTTCTCTCAAGTCAAATATTTTCTGTGGGAGGGCCCATACCTTCAAAAGCATTATGCAGATCAGGTTGTTAGGAAATGTGTGCCTAAAAGTGAGTTACACAGTATTCTTTCTATGTGCCATGAGCAAGCCTGTGGAGGTCACTTCAGTGGCAAAAAATAATAGCAAAAGTGCTACAATGTGATTTTTATTGGCCCTCTTTATTCAAAGATGCATACATACATTGCAAAGCCTGTGAGAGATGTCAAAGGTTGGGAGGCATTTCCAAGAAAGATTCAATGCCATTACAGCCCATCATTGTGATAAAACTTTTTGACATCTGGGGCATTGATTTCATGGGTCCCTTTCCTCCATCTATGGGTTTTAATTTTATACTTGTGGCAGTGAACTATGTGTCCAAATGGGTAGAAGCCATTGCCACAAGGACCAATGACCACACAGTTATCCTTAAATTTTTGAAGGATAATATCTTCTCAAGATTTGGCACCCCCAGAGCTATCATTAGTGATAGGGGGAGTCATTTCTGTAATAGACTTCTTGAGAACCTTCTCAAAAACTATTCTATTACACACAGAATTGCAATTCCCTACTACACACTGACCAATGGGCATGTTAAAATTTCTTATAAGGAGATCAAGCATATCTTGGAGAAGACTGTGAGGACAGATAGAAAGGTTTGGACACAAAAGCTTAATGATGCTTTGTGGGCCTATAGGATTGCCTATAAGACCCTTATTGGCATGTCCCAATTTGGCAAGGCCTGCCACTTATTAGTAGAGTTAGAGCACAGAGCCTATTGGGATATCAGAAAACTAAATTTTGATCTAACTACTACTGGTTCTCACAAGAAATTGCTAATGTCAGAGCTTGATTAATTGAGACTAGAGGCTTATTGTTGACAAGTGAAAAATACCATTTTTCACCCCTGAACTTGAGTCTTGATAGACCTTTGAGAGAACTAAATAAGTGTTTTAAGTGCTTATGTTGCAGCTAACAATAAAGACAGGCTTAACCATAAAAGCAGCTTAAAAGTACCAATAAGATGACAATCCATGTCAATCCAAAGGAAGAAACTGAAGAAACAACCTCATCAGCTGTTGAAAGGTCTAAATAGAAGAAGCAAAGACCTGGAAGAGAAGTATGGAACAATTCGAACAGAAAAATGCACTACAGAGTCCTTTTCGCAAAGAAAGAACACTACTTTTGCAAAGAACTCAAACTCGCAAAAGGAATAAAACTCGTAGCATTCAAGAGCATCCGAACTGCTCAAGAGAGGACTGAAATTTACTGAAAAGAAGAAAACACAATTTGAATGTAACGAACATCGCTAAAAAGAGCTTCAGGAGTCACAACACTTTGCGAAAAGGCCCCTAAGCTGTGCGAAGAGACATTCTGGAGATTCGCAGCTTTAACAAGGGCAATTAAGTAATCTGTTGCACGCGTCCCAATGCATTTTAAAACCTAGGGACATTCCAGAGGGTTCTAAGCATGAAGCGAAGGAACATTCCACCCCACGTGAGCACCTAGAGAGGGAATAACTTGGCGGGAACTTCTAGAAACTCTAACAAACTTTCAAAATGCATAACAGAATTGATACCTTTTTCACCTGATTGGTTGAACCAGATCGAAGAATTCTGTTATGCCTTTTTCACCTGATTGGCCAGAACAGATCTGGATCCCCGTGCTCGACTACCATTGGTCAATACAGATCTGAGAACCTCTGATTGGTTGATACACATCTGAGCTGGACCTGGGGAAAGCTATAAATAGACGAAGCATTTGCCCAATTGGGGCATCCAGATTTTGAGTTTCATTTCTAATCCCCCATTTCCCAGCCAGACAGCTTGTCTGCAATCCTTGTAATAGCCTACTTTGTACTTGCATTTGAGAGCTGTGAGATACTGCTGTAACTCAAAGGAGAGTTGGCATCCAAGACTGCAAATCCAAGAGCTGTTAAGCCGTGCTCTGTAAATTGTAAAGATGAATTTTAAAAGGTTGCTGTAAACTATGCATTCTCCATTGGACTCATGTCAAGGGTTCCCTCTTATCTCCTCAGTACATTAGACTCCTTTAGATTCATTGTTTTGCATGCAATTTTCCTTGATTCATTAATCCTGTGAGAATTAGTGTTTGTAACCTAGTCTCTTACAGCATTTGTAGTGATGTTTCTTCGAATTGAGGATTTGGATTAAAGACTATTGGATGGTTTGTGGCCATTAAAGTGGATGCACTATAGCCATAAGTGTAAGCCTAATCCTTGAATTAGATTTATCTCTCTTACATCTGTGCTTGTAGCCAGATGAAGATTGGATCACCTCTGTTGAGCTGCAGTTATTCTCATTAGATTTCAAAGACCAAATCAGATTTAGATATTACTTCTCCATCTTTGTTTCAATCATTCTCCCAACTCAGATCTGGATCATTTAGCTTAAATTTTTCTTTGTTTTTAGTTAGTTAAACGTGCCAAATTCAAACCTCTCATCTTATCAGTTTTCTAGATAGGATAAGAAGCCAGATCTGGTAGCTCAGATCTGGAGGTTTATCTTACATTTTAGACAAATTCTCTGTGGACGATCTTTCACTCACTTACTTTTAAAACTTGCTACAATTGGCCCTGATCTTGCAGGCTAATTCTCTTCTAACTGTGCTGATATTTCTTTATTTTTTTATATAGTCTAGAGCCACTGTAATTTAGCAGCTATAAATCTGTTTTCAAAACACACATAAATCAAGCACACTAAGAAGCAACAACAAGTTTTTGGCGCCGTTGCCGGGGAATTTGTTCTAAAATAGGTAGACCTAAGTTTTTACCTTTATTTTTTTATATCATTACTAAACTATTCTATTGTTTATACCTGTGCAGTTATTCATATTCAGATTTTTGAAGAAGGGAAACTACTTAAAGGAATTCTGAAGGTTTGCTGTGAATAATCAGATTTTTTTGTTCTGAGTTGTATGTTTGGTAGGAGGACTCTCAGCCCTGAGATTCTCCCATTGAATTTAGAAGTTGAAAGGCTACTACGAACCAAACAAACAACACAGAATTCTGCTACTATGGGTGAAGAACCTCGACTTTTGAGGGACTACTTTGCACCTGGTGCTTATAACTCTCCCTTTTGCATTCAATTTCCTATTGTTGAAGGAAATTATGAGATCAAGTCATCAACTATCCAAATGCTTCCTTCCTTCCATGGGTTGAGTAAGGAAGACCCATACAAACATGTGGATGAATTCTTGGCTCTTTGCACCACATTCAACATAGCTGGACTTGGTCCAGAAGCAACCAAGCTTAGGCTCTTTCCTTTTTCATTAAAGGATAAAGCTAGAGCATGGTTATCCATGTTAGCACCAAACAAAGATCACTTCTTGGAATGATTTGCAGTCTCAATTTTTAGCCAAATATTTCCCAATGTCTAAAACAAGCCAATTGAGACAAAGTATCATTTCATTCTCCCAAAACTCAACTGAAACTTTCCATGAAGCATGGGAAAGATTTAAGGAACTTTTAAGGCAATGTCCTCATCATCAAATTCCTAGATGGCAGCTAGTTCAAAGCTTCTATCAAGGAATTGATCAAAAAGGAAAAAATATGGTGGATGCCTCCTGTGGAGGCACTTACTTGCAAAAAATAGTTGAAGAGGTTTGGGACTTATTTGAAGTGATTGGTGAAAACTCAACTCAGCAGGAATCTCTGTCAAGAGAAATTGAAAATCCTGCTAGGTTGAACAATCACCAACCCACCAAAGGGAAGATCTATGAGGTGAATGAGTTGGAAAGAAAGATGGACAATCTAACCACAAAGTTTGATAGATTGATAGACTCACTTAAAATTCCAAATGTTTCAAGAGTAGAGGAGGCATGTCTGATATGCTAGTCCCCTACTCATTCAATTGACCAATGTCCTGCTACATCACAGTTCCCAGATTTAATGGTGGAACAAGCTCATGCTGCTCAATCATTTGGACAGATGCAGTGAAATGTATATCCATGGAGAGCACACCCCAATTTGAGGTGGAACCAAGGGAATTACCAATCCCAACAACAGCAACAACCAAAGAATCAAATGCCTTTCAAATGGCCTTATCGCAGTAATTTTTTATGTCAAACCAAACTTTCAAAGAACCCATTCCACAACGCCTCAGCTCAAACCCCTCCAGTCCCTTTCTTTTGAAGATCAAGTCCTAAATTCACTTAATTTAGGATCTTTAACTCAGATGTGAACTTTCGCACCAGAGCATAAAGAAGAATGAAGAAAGATTCGGACAGCTTTCAAATACATTGGCAAAAAGACAGCAAGGTAAGTTACCCAGCCAACCTTCCAACAATCCCAAAGCGTAGTTCATGGATGGAGAAGCTTCTAATTCACATGAAGAAGTAAAACTTTCACCACTTTGAGAAGTGGAAAATGATAGATAACAAAGTGGTCAAGAAATAAGAAATGAGGAAGAGGATAAAGATATGCAGCAAGAGCAGCATAGTGATAGCAGTGGGGTTGCTGATGTACCTCAGAAAAACTAAAAAAATGAAAAACAGAAAATTCTAAAAATTTCTGAAAATACTTCTAAAGCTGTAGATGAAAGATTAGTTCCTCATTTACCATTTCCTCATGCAATGAAATATGTATCCCCTTTTGATAAAGGGAACACAAAAATAAATGACATGATGGAGACTTTCAAGCAAGTCAAGATAAATTTACCTTTGCTTGAGGCAATCAAACAAATTCCAGCATATGCAAAATTTTTGAAAGATGTTTGCACTCACAAAAGACAGTCTAGGATACAGTTGTCCAAGAAGGTCTTTGCTGTGGAAAGAATTAACCAGGTGTTATCCATTGCTACACCTCCTAAACTTCAAGATCCTGGAATCCCCACAATCCCTTGCATTATTGGGGAACACACCATTGAAAAGGCTTTATTAGATCTGGGTGCTAGTGTCAACCTACTTCCATATTCTGTATATGAGAAACTAGGTTTGGGAGAATTAAAACCCACTCATGTGGTGTTACAACTAGCGAGCAGATCTGAAAGAAAGCCAGAGGGATGATTGAAGATGTATTGGTGGAGTAGATAAATTCTTCTATCCCGCGATTTTCTAGTTTTGGATATGGAACCAACCAAAAGCAAAACTTCCATCCCACATTTTGGGAAGACCATTCGCTACAAGAAATGCTTGCATTCAATGCAGTGTCCGGTATTATGGAAGTCTCTTTTGGAAACATGAAGGTAAAATTAAATGTTTATAATGCAAATACACAAATTTCAATTCAGCTCCAAGAATGTTTTCATGTTGATCTATTGGATGAACTTGTGGAAGGACTTTACAATAATTTCTGCAGGGTGAAGACTTCACCACGTATGTTAAAGATGCTTGGGGATATGTCAAAAGAAGCAAAGTTGTATCTCAAATTCGAGGAAATAAATGTTGTGCAAGGAACTCTTAATCAATCAAAGAAGTTTCTCTTCTTGGAAACCTGCTACTCTCCGCCTTCCACAAACGCCTAAGGTACCTTTGTTACCTTCTTTTCTCCCAATTTATTTAGAACTAAAGCGCGAAAATTTGAAGTATGTGTTCTTAGGTAATCATAAATCATTGCTCGCCATTATTTCTTCCTCTATCACAAAGGAGCAAGAGGAAGAGTTGATAGTCTTGAAAGAACATAAAAGGGCAATTTCGGACTATTGCTTGATTTAGGAGGAATCACCCAAATTGCTTTGCATGCACAAAATCTACTTGGAAGAAGATGCAAAGCCTTCTAGGGAAATGCAAAGGAGGTTGAACCTCATATGCAAGAAGTGGTCATGAAAGAGGTTGTTAAGTTGTTGGATGCAGGGTCATTTACCCCATTTCAGATTCGGCTTGGTGGCACCTACGTGTGGTACCTAAGAAATCTGGAATCACTTGTAACCTCGATTCGGTGATCTTATGTCAACCGGACAAACAAGCTGGATGGAGAGTCCGTATTGATTACAGAAAATTAAATGCAATGACCAGAAAAGACCATTTCCCCCTCCCATTCATTGATCAGATCTTAGATAAGCTAGCAGGAAAAGCTTATTACTGTTTTCTTGATGGTTACTCTGGTTACAACCAGATTCCTGTGTACCCACAAGATCAGGAAAAGGCCACATTCACTTGCCCTTTTGGCACTTTTGCCTATAGGAGAATGCCTTTTGGTCTTTGTAATGCTCCTGCTACCTTCCAAAGATGCATGTATGCCATTTTTTCTGATATGATTGACCAATTTATGGAGATTTTTATGGATGATTTTTCAATCTATGGCGACAGTTTTTCCCAGTGTTTACACCATCTCAAATTGGTACTACAAAGATGTGAAGAAACCAATCTGGTTTTAAGCTGGGAAAAGAGCCATTTCATGGTCACCTAGGGCATTGTCCTTGGCCATGTTGTTTCCCACAAGGGCATTGAGGTGGACAAAGCAAAAATTGAGTTAATTGCACATTTACTACCTCCCAAAACTGTTAAACAAATAAGAAGTTTCCTAGGACATGCTGGATTTTACAGAAGGTTCATCAACGACTTCAGTAAAATAACCAAACCTCTTTATCATTTGTTGTGCCAAGATGTCCCTTTTGTTTTCAATAATGAATGCATGAAGGCTTTTGAATTCCTAAAGAACTATTTGATTTCAGCTCTAATATTGCAGTCTCCAGATTATTCATTACCTTTGAACTGATGTGTGATGCATCAGATTATGCTTTGGGAGCTGTCCTTGGACAGAGAAAAGATAAGCTGCCTCATGTCATAGCTTATGCCAGTAGATCAATGATTGATGCACAGCTCAATTACACAACAACTGAGAAGGAGCTGCTGGCAATTGTTTTTGCTTTAGAGAAATTCAGGTCATATGTCTTGGGTTCACAAATAATGGTGTTCATCGACCACTCGCTTTGAAATACGCTCGCCTAAGAAGGACACTAAACCAAGATTAATCGTGGATTCTCCTATTACAGAATTTGATCTACGATTAAAGATAAAAGGTGGAAAATGTGGTGGTGATCACCTCTCGAATTTTAATCACGAGATTGATAGGTTGCCTATCAATGAATCTTTCCCTGATGAGCAACTTTTTGCCATTAGTGTACACACTCCTTGGTTTGCAAACATAGTCAACTTTTTGGCTACTGGAAGAATTCCTCAACATTGGAATCGAATGGATAAAGATCTTTTCTTCTCAAAGGTTAACCACTTCATCTGGGAGGATCCTTATCTGTTTAAGAGTTGTTCAGATCAAATAATAAGGAAATGTGTCCCTGACCAAGAATTTCATAGAATACTTTCTATGTGTCATGAATAGCCTATGGAGGTCATTTTAGTGGGAACAAAACTGCTGCAAAAGTTTTGCAGTGTGGATTTTATTGGCCTACACTTTTCAAGGATGCCCTGCAGCATTGTAAGTCCTGCCAGAACTGTCAGAAATTAGGCAGCATTTCCAAGAGAAACTCAATGCCTTTACAGCCTATTTTGATAGTAGAATTGTTTGATGTTTGGGGGATAGACTTCATAGGTCCCTTCCCTCCTTCCAATGGGAATAAATTCATTTTAGTAGCTGTGGATTATGTATCCAAATGGATTGAAGCCACAGCTACTAAAACAAATGATCACAAAGTGGTTCTGAAATTTCTTAAGGATCACATTTTTTCCAGGTTTGGTTTTCCCAGAGCCATTATCAGTGATGGGGGAAGCCATTTTTGTAATGAACATTTTGAAACTTTATTGAAAAAATACTCTGTGACTCATAGAGTAGCCACTCCATATCATCCACAAACTAGTGGACAAGTGGAGATTTCCAATAGAGAAATCAAACATATTTTGGAAAAGACTGTGAAGAAGGACAGAAAGGATTGGTCCTTTAAGCTGAATGATGCATTGTGGGCATATAGGACAGCCTATAAAACCCCAATTGGTATGTCCCCATTTAGGTTGCTCTATGGCAAAGCATGCCATTTACCAGTAGAGTTAGAATATAAAGCTTTTTGGGCCATTAAAACATTGAACATGGATCTAACTACTGCTGGTAATCACAGGAAACTGCAACTTGCTGAGTTAGAAGAACTGCGAATGGATGCATACACAATTCAAGATTGTATAAAGAGAAAGTCAAAACTTTTCATGATAAAAATTTATTGAGAAAAGAGTTTACAGCTGGTTCTAAGGTATGGTTATTTAACTCAAAGCTCAAGTTTTTCCCAGGAAAACTGAGATCCAGATGGGAAGGGCCATACATCGTTATTCAGCAGCCTTCTGGAGTCATTGACATCCTTGATCCAAGTAATGGAAGAATCATAAAGGTAAATGGTCAGAGGCTCAAACCATGCATTGAAAATACTCAGGAGCCTGTGCTGCCCATCTATCATCACAAATCTCCCAAAATCTGATGGTAGAAAATTGTACATTATGTTTGTATATCATAGTTTTTGCTTATTTTCTCTGTTTCTGCTTTTATCTCTTTTCGTATAGTTTAAACATGCTCAAAGTTAAGTCGCAAAGTAATAATTCTCTTTTCGCAAAGTCCAATTTACTTTTCGAATAGACTCTGGATCTGTGAGGAACTGCTCGAAAGCAAGGATTTGCTTATCGAATAGTTGGTGCTGAAGCCATTTTCTTTTCGAAAAGATAGTTCTGAAGCTAATTCCTTTGCAAAATAATGTTTCTGAAGCTGTTAACTTGTCGAATGGTACTGATGCCATTCACAATTATAAAAAGGTCTCTTTTGGAACTTTTCAAAAACTTAAAGGCACTTTGCGATATTAACTTTGAGTATATTTAAACCCTTTCGACGGTGGGGTTTCATTTCAAACTCTCTCTGCAGAGCGACTCTTTCCACTGAAACCCTGCTTCGTTCTTTCCTTGCACGATTTAAGAAGCTTGCTACACTTTTGTCTCTGTGTTCGATCATTTGCGTTTGCAGAGAAGGATTTCAGCTTTTAATCTGGGGGATTTCTGCAAGCAAACAACTCATTCAAACACAAACCCTAGATCTCGGTATTTCTCTGCCCATTCTCTCTGGTTAGCATTTAGTAATTTGATTCTGTGTCAGCATCTATTTTGGGCATTTTTATACATCAATCTAGAATGGGAAAAGCAAAGAAATCATTGGCTGCGATGTTCCCCAAATCCTCTGCTAAGAAAGTGAGCAAATCGACCCCAAAAGCAAAAGGAAAAGCCAAAACTTTAGCTAAACAGAAACTATCTATGGATAAAGCAGATAGGGTGGAGAAAGGAAAGAAAATTAGACATGAGGAACCCATCCCTACTGCTACTAGCCCTGAGCCTGACCTTCCTCCTCTGCCCATTCATTTGGTCTTACCTAACCCCTTCATTGAAGCTCAGAAACTAATACCTGAGCTGATGGTGGACGAAACTTTTTTCGTCACCAAACCAGATTGCTTACCATCCTTAAGATACATTAGAGAGGCTTCACTAAGCAATATCCTTACCCCCTTGCCAGAGAAAATTTACCCAAGAATGGTGAAGTTATGGTACCAAAACCTAATCAAGGTCACTGAAAGAGATGCTGATGTCCCTACCCTAGTCATTTTCATTGATGATTGCGATCTTACTGTGACATTTGAAGACATAGGGAATGCTTTAGGGATACCATTCCAATTTGATCCCTCTGGTCCTTTGGTTGCTTCCGAAATTGACCTCCTTTAGAGGGATGGTGCACATTTAACCTGTGGTATTGTGGGACAGTCCATCATGAGAAGAGACCTTGCCCCCCAATTTCTATTAATGGATTCCATTTTAAGGGGAAGCTTCTATGTCACTGGGCACAGCCAAGAGAGGAGAACACCAATTTTAGAGGCCCTCTTTCATTTCTCCAAGGGGCAGTTTTTCAATGCCCCTATGCTAATTTTCGAAGCCATGGCTGACATTAGTGCCAAGTTGAAAAAGGAGCAGAAGCTAGCTGGCCTACCATTTGGCAGATTGATCACAGCCCTCCTCAGAGCCAAATTTAACATTGATAGTGAGGAGCCATTTGAAATCATTACCCCTCACAATTTTGGTAAAAAGGCTTGGACTACAAGCCAGGCTATGCTAAGAAGGATGAGACACCTGGCCCAGAATCGAATGAACCTATCCCTGCAGCTGTGAGTGAGCCAGAACCCATCCCTACAGATGAGCCTGCACCTGAACCCATCCCTGCAACTTGAAGAGAGCCTGCCCCTTCAATTTTGCCAGATCCAATTTTGTCAGAATCAACTTTGCCAGATCCAGTTTTGCCAACTCCTGTGGTGACCAGCTCTTTAGCTGCACCACTTCTTGAACCAACTCTGCCTGTCCCTGTGGTGACCAGCTCCTTAGCTGCACCCATTGTTGATAAAAATCCCCTTCCTTTGGTGACCAGCTCTTCAGCTGCACCTACTCTGGAGGACGTTGGCCTTGCACCCTACTCCCCTACTCCAGCCCCTGACATTTCACCTATCCCAGCTGTCCCATCTCCCACACCCTCCATCATTCCAATTGTGGATTCCCCCTCTACACCAACCACTCCAACCATTCTCACACCACCAATTTCGCCCTCCAATGCCTAGGTTTTAGAGGAGTTAGCTGCAGATTTTATTGCCCCATCTCCCTGCACTC
Organism: Chloranthus sessilifolius; assembly: GCA_021018995.1. Taxonomy (NCBI): domain Eukaryota; kingdom Viridiplantae; phylum Streptophyta; class Magnoliopsida; order Chloranthales; family Chloranthaceae; genus Chloranthus; species Chloranthus sessilifolius. The sequence continues at coordinate 52,289,202 of CM037596.1, forward strand.
CTCTGCTCCAAAGCCCCTCACCTTCCCCTGCTCATTCAGCCCACACACCTGAGGTCTCCCATACACCTGAACCTGCGCCCCTCACTACAGAGGCCTACTCTTCCTTAATGGGTTCTATTTTTGAATCCATGGAACTTGAACCTACCCCTATACCTGCTCCTCATCACTTCACTCACTTCCCTACCTCTCCCTTTACAGCCATTGCACCTCCACCCTCCAACACTAACTCTAGCTCTGATTCCGATAGTGACTCCAGTTCGGAGCCACTTGAACCAACCTATGATACAGATTTTGACCCCAGTTATTAGCTCTCATTGTACATTTTGTGTTATAAAGTTGTAATAGAAAATTCTGTTTTGTGTATACTACTGTGCATTTCTGTCTGTCTTCTTGCCATCATTACTTTTGTTGTTTTTCTTTCTTGCATATATTTTTCCTCTGTTTTGGACCAGTATGGACCCTGCTACCCTTTGGTTTGGGGGTGTGACAGAAATAGCAATAATCAATAAAGGAGTTAACATCAGTATAGTTTTGGATCAGCAATTTTTTTTTATATATTTTTCACACCTGTTGTTTTGAAATATATTAAGAAGTTAAAAAAAAAAAAAAAAAAAAAACTCTTTAAAATTACTTTCCTGTGTAATTCTAAAAGACTTTCATGAAGTAAATGTCAGGAAATTTCCAAAAGAAAATTGATGTTTTAGTAAACCTAAAATGAAGGAAAACAGTGAAGATATACCTCAAGAAGTTGATATAAAACCACACCCAGTGAGGTTTGGGCCTGAAATGTATTCTTTGGAGGTATGCTTTGGTAATATTTTCTGCTTTTGGGACTATCTGAATCTGCTTACTTACACTAGAAGTTACACATATCCAAATCGAAATAATTTGATAGCACTCATGATATTAAAGACATGATGTAAGGCCTCCTTTTGGACAGTTTGAACCTTACAAAGCCCCACCTTTTGAAACTGCCCTTGATACACACTATTTGAGTTAAATAAATCTATGATTCCTTTGAAATCTCCCCCAATAAACCTCATCAACCTCATTTAGCCTAACCCTACCCCGAGAAGGCAGAAGATAAAGGGAAGGAAGCTGAGGAAGGAGAATTGAGTAGCAATTTAATAGCAAAAGAAGGGTAAAAGTTGAAGGCAATGATGAAACAGCAGAGGGAATGTGGCATGCAGTCAGTGCTAATTTGAAAAAGAAAAGAAAAATATTTGAGCAAAACAAAAGAAAGAAGGCATTTTCATTGGAAGTTTGAAAAAGAAAGAGAAAAAGATGGCCACTTTGGCTCTGGAAATTCAAAAGAAGAAGATGAAACTATGCTGAAGAAGAGTGGGTTTGTATATAACCTCCTGACCTTGACTGACTTCTCAAATATGAACACCATTCCAACCCTTTTGAGAAATATCACCCATAAGCCACAATAAAACCCAAGTAAAAGTCCTTACTGATCAATGATGGATTGAGCTATCACATGGAGATAAGAATTTGTGTAATCTATGGTGAAAGGAGCAATAAATTTATAACTAAAAGCAATGCCTATGCTCCTGCTTACAGTCCTATTTGAGGACTATAACTGCTCTTGAGCTGTGTGAAATAGTACAACCCTCTCATTTGCTTATTGAGTGAAAATCCTAGTGAGAATTGGGTTTAAAATCAACTGATTAGGGCAACATCGAAGCTGGATTCCTAAATCAAAGGCTAGTTATTCATTAATTTTCCTTGTAAATGGCCTCTGACATAAATCGACTGAGTAGTAACAAGAATTACTGCAGAATTTTAGTTTTAAACTGATATCTTTCTTGAAAAACCTTCTTACAAAATAACTGATGCAGGTGTGAATAATCAATTGAGGAAAGTGGTTGTAACAGAACTGCAGTGATCTTAACTAACTTATTGAAGAAGTTTGTGGGTACCTTCACTGAAAACCCTCAGGAGACTTCACTCCTCCACTAGGGATCACCTAGGGGATTAAAAGGCTTGTTGCATATGTTAAATGCAACTGTGCTCCCTACAAAAGTGGCTCTTTACTTTGTTTTTTTTATTTTGTCTTTGCTCAGGGACTAGCAAAGCTTAGGTTTGGGGGTGTGTTGACAAGTGAAAAATATCATTTTTCACCCCTTAACTTGAGTCTTGATAGACCTTTGAGAGAACTAAATAAGTGTTTTAAGTGCTTATGTTGCAGCTAACAATAAAAACAGGCTTAACCATAAAAGCAGCTTAAAAGTGCCAATAAGTTGACAATCCATGTCAATCCAAAGGTAGAAAGTGAAGAAACAACCTCATCAGCTGTTGAAAGGTCTGAATAGAAGAAGCAAAGACCTGGAAGAGAAGTATTGAACAATTCGAACAGAAAAATGCACTACAGAGTCCTTTTCGCCAAGAACCTGTACTTTTCGCAAAGAACCTGAAACTCTGTGAAAAGGAATAAAAGTCCAGGCGTAGCATTCGAAGAGCATCTGAACTGTTCGAAGAGAGGATTGAACTTTGCGAAAAGAAGAAAACACAATTCGAAGGTAACCGTAACATCGCGAAAAGAGCTCAGAGTCACAACACTTTGAAAAGGCCCTAAGTTGTGCGAAGAGGCATTCGGAGATTCGCAGCTTTAACAAGGGCAATTCAAGTGCTGTTGCATGCGCCTAATGCATTTTAAAACCTAGGGATATTCGAGGGTTCTAAGCATGAAGTGAAGGAATATTCCACCCCACGTGAGCACCTAGAGAGGGAATAACTTGGAACTTCTAGAAACTCTAACAAACTTTCAAAATGCATAATGAAATTGATGCCTTTTTCACGATTGGTGAACCAGATTGAGGAATTACGATTGGCGACAGATCTGGATCCCGTGCTTCGACTACCATTGGTCAATACAGATCCGAGAACCTCCGATTGGTTGATACACATCGAGGACTGGGGAAAGCTATAAATAGAAACATTTGCCCAATTGGGGCATCCAGATTTTGAGTTTCATTTCTAATCCCCATTTCCCGGCCAGACCTTGTCCGCAATCCTTGTAATAGCCTACTTTGTACTTGCATTTGAGAGTCAGAAGATATCGCTGTAACTCAAAGGAGAGTTTGCATCCAAGACCGCAACTGAGAGTCAAGTTAAGTTGCTTCGTAAATTGTAAAGATGAATTTTAAAAGGTTGCTGTAAACTATGCATTCTCCATTGGACTCGTGTCAAGGGTTCCCTCTGATCTCCTCAGTACATTAGACTCCTTTAGATTCATTGTTTTGCATGCAATTTCCCTTGATTCATTAATCCTGTGAGAATTAGTGTTTGTAACCTAGTCTCTTACAGCATTTGTAGTGATGTTTCTTGTTCTGAATTGAGGATTTAGATTAAAGACTATTGGATGGTTTGTGGCCATTGAAGTGGACAGACCATAGCCATAAGTGTAAGCCTAATCCTTGAATTAGATTTATCTCACTTAGATCTGTGCTTGTAGCCAGATGAAGATTGGATCACCTCTGTTGAGTTGCAGTTATTCTCATTAGATTTCAAAGACCAAATCAGATTTCGATATTACTTCTCCATCTTTGTTTCAATCATTCCCCCAACTCGGATCTGGATCATTTAGTTTAAATTTTTCTTTGTTTTTAGTTAGTTAAACGTGACAAATTCAAACCTCTCATCTTATCAGTTTTCTAGATAGGATAAGAAGTCAGATCTGGTAGCTCAGATCTGGAGGTTTATCTTACATTTTAGACAAATTCTTTGTGGACGATCTTTCACTCACTTACTTTTAAAACTTGCTACAATTGGCCCTGATCTTGCAGGCTAATTCTCTTCTAACTGTGCTGATATTTCTTTATTTTTTTTATATAGTCTAGAGCCACTGTAATTTAGCAGCTATAAATCTATTTTCAAAACACACATAAATTAAGCACACTAAGAAGCAACAACACTTATACCAATGCCAGAATTTACAAAGAGAGATCAAAGGCATTCTTTGACAAGAAGCTAATGAGGAAGGAATTCAATGCTGGTATTAAGGTTTGGCTTTTCAACTCCAAATTAAAGTTCTTTCCAGGGAAGTTGAAATCAAGATGGGATGGACCTTACACTGTCATTCATGCCTCCCCATTTGGTGCTATGGAGATCTTCGATCCTATGTCTGGGAAGATTATGAAAGTGAATGGTCAAAGGCTAAAAATTTATGTAGAAAATTTATTTTGGAAGCCGTTGGATTCTGACCTCACCTTTTAGGGTTTTTAATTTGCTACTACTTAGATAAATATGTTTTGATGAATGGTGCTGCCTAATGGGATATTGATGAAGTTTTTTTTATTTATTGTTATCCGCAATGTTTTTAGTTTTGGGTTTTGAGATCTTTGGTAGTTTAGTGAGAGAATTAGAATTTATTTTATGTTATGGTTGATTTTGGGATTCATAGGGTTTATTTTAATTTACACTATAATTCTGTTTTAGATGGCTGCTCTCACTTTTACGTTTTTGAATTTAATGTGCAACTCCTACTGCTTTGTAAATATGTTTTGATGAATGCTACTGCCTGCTGGGATATTGGTGATATTGTTTATCATTATTATCCGAAATTTTTAGTTTAGGGCCAGAGAATTAAGTTTATTTTACGAGAGGGTGATATTGGGGTTAGTATGGTTTAAGGATTTAATCAGCAATTTAGGTTGTCTGGGTTTGGTACCGATAGTGCTTCTCTTGCTATTCTCTGATTCATCAGTTTTAGATTGCCAAGCGATACTAAAACTGTTTTTGTTTTTGTTTCAGGAGATACCATTCAATGGTTTTAAAGGCTAATGTGCCTTGCAAAAAAGTTTATAGTCTTTTGGTTCCCTATTTCTTTGAGGAGTTGGATAGAGTTTTGAGATGTTTAAATTTCCTTCGTTAGCTGAATAGCCTTAAATGGTTTCCTAATCTTGCTTCAATGGTATTTTTGTAATATTGGAATTTGTATGATTATTCATCGACAAAGCTGCTCTATTGTGTTACTTGTTTATTGTTCAGTGGTTTAAAAGCTTTTACATATTTGCATATAGGACGGGTCCCCGGCCGATACATATCCAATATATCAGATACGTAACGGCAAACCAACTGATATTAAATGTTAGAAAATGTAAATAAATTTAAAAATTACACAAAGGGAATTTCTGGTATTATGCCCAATTCATATCGGATTGTGGGCCAATATGACCCGATGTGGGCCTCTATAGGCTTTCTATTGGACCAGTTTTACCCGATATTTGACCCAATATCAAATCAGATGGTGTATATCATATCCGAGGTCCCTAACCCGATGGATATCAGCTGATCCCTATCAGATTTGGCCGATATTTAAAACCATGGTATTGTTTACTGGTTTGGCACATACACTATCTGAATGTGGCATGAATAAAATATGGTTACGACATGCATATAGTCAGTCATTCACTCTTAAAACTGAAGTGACTGATGCTGTTGGTGCCTATATTGGAGTGTCTAGGTATCTTAGACTGGCTTTTTGGTAGAGAATTAATAGGGAATTATGGCTCTGTAATTTCTATTTCCTTTATATTTTGATAATTAGATACTTTTTTAAAAAGTAACAAAATGCGGGTTCGGCCATTATTCGGTAAGAGGTCAATTCGGATTAATTGGGATAAATTATTTTTTATGATGTCAAGACATGTTTAAACAACCCTAGTTTATAGTATTTAGTCTCATGCACCCGTTCCAATAATTCAGTATTCATAATGGTACTCTGCCCACAAATTTTGTATATATACTATTCAAATCTATGTGGTATCCCTGTACTAATGTCTGTATAACTGTATGTAATCATCTCTCTTGCTAGTTACTTATCAAAAGAACTAAGGCATAATTAACACACCTTTAAAAAGAGTAGTATATCAATTCAGATCCACCTGCAGGGATTTATCCTTATATACCTAGTACATGTGATGTGGCGCTTTTCCATTACCAAAAAAAAAGTACAAAATAACATAGAGTCAACAAAATAACAAAACATTAATTTGTACTCGGGTGGTTGAAAGTGAAGAAAAAATGGCGCGCATTTGGTGGACTCTTTTCTAAATCTCAATCACTCTTCCTGCTTTATAAGCAACGCTTAAATATTAAGCATTTTGCTTTCCGGAAATGTAACCTGCCTATCATATGGTGATTGTAGCTGTAGATGAGAGATCAACGAAGTTAGGTTCTGTTTGGCTTTGCTCCAAGAGACCTCTCCTCCCAACTGCTAATGGTAAAAAGCAACACCACCATCATATTCATTGTTTGGTTAATAATGCTTTAAGACATGAACTAATCCTTCCCTTTGTGCCACACCCATTGAGTACATAGAACTAACCTAGTGATGTAGCTATTAGGATGTAAGACGATTTGTTAGTGCATCCATTGAATATAAACTAGTGATTGAGGGATTAATGCTTAATCAACAACCTTGCACAAGGAAGAGTCAAATGATCAATCAATAACTCATCCCTCATCAGAGCACCAGCTGCGTCTGACAAGAATGTTTGAAGATCTACCCTAGCGCATTTAGCAGTCAATTTGCAAAAGCTCAAATTCCTTTCCTTTTCAATTTCAATAAAAACACCTCCTCACAAACACCATTTAATGTTTGAAATAGGAAAAAGCGAAGCAGCTAAAACCAGCTTCCGGCTTTAGCTTTCGCAAGAATCTGTTTTAAATGGAATTGGTAAAGTTGGAGCCATGCCAAACAGGTTCTTAATAAATGTAGCCACAAATTGGTGCATCCACTTGTTTTTGCTTTGTGTAGTTGTATTCGCACTTACAGAATTATTGAGGGCACTTGCTCTAAAAAAATATTGAATGCTTTGAATCAAACGATAGAGATCAATTTAATCCCAATATTTTACACAATGTATTTTGACACCACGAGTGTCTTATTAAAAGGATAATGGCTCCTAACCAACATTTAAGCACCAAAATGGTGTTTAAATGATCTTACACCGTTAAAACTACTTTGTATCTCACACCATTGAAATGTGATTTATGATTATGCCATGTGGCACATATATGTGATAATCTATGTTGTCCGAGTGACAATCCATTATTGGAACACTTATCAGCCCAAAGAAACATGCTTATCAGTGGATTTGAATCATCCGATTGATGACCTTTATTATCAGCCATTAAAACTACAGACAGCGGTTGATATGATAGTCCACAGATCGGATGGTTTAAATCAACCTAAAACAGCTTTTTGGTCTTATTTTTCACTTCAATCTATGATCTATCACTTTGACGGTTCAAATTACCCACATCTTCAGCCATTGATGGTGTTTAAATGGTGATAAGGAGAGTCGGTCTCGTTATTAAATGATCAGTTTTTATTTAATATGAATAAAGATTTTTCTTTTTGGGGATGTAACTGGAATTGTTTTTTTTCATAAGACTGCCTATTAATTTTGGCGTTTATTCCTGATAAGAAAAGTGAGATGAAGTGGTGTTATTAGAGATCTCGAATATGCTTCCAAATCTGGTTCGATTTCTCTATGGTGATTACCATTTTAGTTTTCGAAATTTTGGTGTTCTTGTGTTTTAATTTCAAATTGATTTGTTCAATTTCAGGAAATCCAATCTGAGTTTGTTCCTTTTGCAATTGAGGATCAAGTTTACAAGTGTGTATTGGATTGCTTACATTGCTTACATTTCCATTATAGATTATTCCAAGTTATTCTTAGTACTTTTTATCAATTTTTTACCTTTCATTTTTGTTTTCTTTTAGCATACTTGTTTGTTTCCACCCGATTTATAATTTGCACCAACATAATTTAATTGGATTTATGTTCTAATCATCCTATTCTTATTCTCTTATCTAATTCTAGATCTATTTAGTACTTACTCATGATCAACTGGTTTTATTGACAAATTTTTTTGTTTTGTTGAGCATAAACAAAAAAATTGCTTACGTTTTTAGACGACTGGTCTAACTTGCCTTTTCTCTTTCAATATCTGCTCCTTTTGAATCTCGCAACACATATACCTTCGTATATAAAAGAAGGATATTGAATAGGCCTTCTAACTAATTTGGAACAAAATAACTTTAGTTTAAATAAGAAGTCTCTTTAACTTCAAGTTATTTTCTCCTTTATTTAATCTGAAATCTTTAGCCCCTTTTATCTAAAGTGTCACATGACTCCTTAAGTTGGTCATGTGACTAATATATTTAAGTCACTTCTAGGCGTTAACTGCCATGCCAGCCGATTAAAGTCCAAACTATGTTCTGGAACTCATTAATCCCTTTATTCCAGCATTAAACATGTTCTCTTCACTTATTCTATTTTTCTTTCAGGTGATACACAATCCTGCAATGTTCTTTTTTTCGTCCTTATTTTATTCGTGATCACATCAGTTCTCCCCTGGTTGGAGAAACTCGACCTCGAATTTTATTAGTCTTCATATCTTTGAGGTGATGGCAATGCCAAAGCTCCCAGGGGAATCCTTTCTGGGCTCTGGTCCATTCACAATATTATTCTTTTAATTTTAACATATTGCTTTCTCATTAAAACTTATATATATTTAACACCTACTGCCAATGCATGTATTAACACGGGGAACACAGAAAATGTTAATTTTGTTAAAAATTGATATCCTTGTTACATCGCTGGTTGGTTATTTTAGTAGTGAGACTATGAACAGTTTGTGTTCCTTATTGTAGGAAGGTTTGAGGAGGGCTGTTGAGTCCTTTACATCTTTGAGAGCCATCGAGAGAATTGAAAGAAAATTAGACACTGGTCGACCATCCAAAGCCTATGCATTGGAAATTGTTATTTCCTCTTATTTATCTTATATATAAGTGTTATATTCTTTTCACTTCCCTATATTATCTATTGATCAATCATAGCTGGCATGTTACAGTTGCTGACACACTTCTCTGGAAAGATGTGAAGCAGACATTTGGGACACTGATAACCATAACTACTGTTTATATTTTCTTCTTTGCCTCTGATTATACTATTAACACATCTTTGTCAATGCTTCTCTTGTGGACGACATTGTTCTTGTTCATCCATAGCATTCTACTTGCAAAAATGTATGCAAACCGTTCTATCTGATTTTCTTTGGCGTTAACCTTAATTCCCTTATTGGGTGACAATGAAAAAATATTGATGCAGACTGGGATATGAAATAGAGAAAATACCGCCTTCGAATTTTTGCTTTTCAGAAAAAATGATGCATTGGTTTGCTTTTTCCCTGGGATCTACATGGAATTCTTTAGTGGGCATTTCAAAATCTCTTTACAAGGGGAAGGACTGGAATCTGTTCTTGAAGGTATGTACTGCCACACTGTCTAACGTGTCAGACATGTTATCACATACATTGGACGCGTGTTGGACGCATTGGTACCGCGATCATGGTTTCGAAATATGTCCAATACCAATACATAATGGTGATACATATCAGTTTCGTAGAGACATACCGATACATATCGCCGATACATATTGGTTTTGTCAAGAACCGATACTGATATCACACCCCTGATAGAGGTATCTGGATGGTATCTCTATCCGACCGATACATATTTGTATCAGCCGATACTATCTCAGTATCTGCCGATACTGACCAATACAAGCGCATTAGGTCATATTGTTTCCCATTGAGTCATGTACCCTATAGCGCTAAGAGATTCAGGATTCCACTCATGCTATATGAGAAAGATCGCAGTTGCCAACACAAATTCAAGACTAGGCGGGTGCTCATTCTCACACACCAATGAGCCACCTGCCTAGTCTTGAATTTTCGTTGCATCTGTAGTATTTCTCATATGTCGGGAGCAAAATCCATATATCTTCCATGGCAATAAGTAGGCATAAGAGGATCCTCCTCAATATGATCTGGAGCATAACCAAATCCCCTATTGATAGGTATTGAATGCTATAGGCCCACTATGTGCATAGTTAGTCTTTATTGTGCATAATTTTTTACTGTGAATAATTGTTTTTCCCTCTTCATTTTCCTAGAAGCAATATTCCTTTTGTACATATCAATATTTCTGTTGTGTGGTATCCCATTCTTTTATTTATTAATAAATTTTTTATATCTGTAAATGCCATTCAGAAACAAAAATTACAGCGGGTTAAAAAGAGTAGTGCGAGACACTTTTTCATAGATTTTTTATGTATTTGCAAGTCCTTTGATATGGTTTTGTGGGCAGTTTGCTTGGTAAATGTAGACACTCAAATTCGGCCCAAGGCCTGATCAATCTGTACTCCGAGAGAGATGTACCCCTGTGCTTCCGATGGCACCCTTGAACCCTTAGGAACCAACCCAGACCTTTAGGAATCACCCCGAACCCATTAGAGCCATTCCCCCAACCCTTAGAGATCACCCCTAAACCCCAGGATCCCTTCCCAGACTCAATCTAAACCCTTCTGAGCATTTGATAGGAGGAGAGCTACAAATTTTTATACAGACCGCTACTGAGGATCAGCCTCATACCATTGGAAAGAGGACTTCTCCAGCTTTCCAACGAGCCAAAGATCACTCAATTTGGAGTTATGGTTCAAAGGTTATAGCTGATTGAAGTTTCACATAAAATGACAACTTTTGCTCAGGCGTATGTATTACATACGCCCAGCAAATTTGGCCCCAGTTTGGTCAGGCGTATGTATTATATACTCCTGGCATTTTTGGGCTAAATTTGGTCGGGCGTATATAATACATACGCCCAGCATAGGTGGCCACCAACACGGGCACCCATCTTCTCAGATTCCCCCTGGTTTTCATGAAAATTACTGTGCATAAGCTGGGCGTATGTAATATATACGCCCAATTTAGCTACAGTATCTGTCATTAAATGCTCGAATTTCCTCCATCTGGTTTGACCCTTTGGCCATCCCCTTGGTTAAGGTGGGTGTCTTGAGGTTGGTTGCCCCCCCCTTTGAGCTTATTGGCAACCCTTAAGTCACCCATGGTTTCACCCCATCATCCGTCATTGAAACCAATTTCCCAAACCTCTAGGACCCTAAAAACTGAGAAAACCTTAGATGGAGGATTACCTAATTGCTAAATCAATTAGCTCTTAAGTAACCCTCTAACCCACCTCTTCTCTATAAATAGAGAGGCCCCCCTCTTCCCAAAAGGGTTAAAAAGATCAAGGTTGAAAAGATTAGGGTGAAAGCTTGAGTTAGGAGAGAGAGAGCCCTAGTGAGAGAAAGTTTTTTCTTATTCCTTCAACCAGAATTTCAGCATGCATAGATAATCCTTTTAACCCTTTTCAATCATTAGATCACCACTTTTAGTTAAGGCTTAGTCCCTAGCTTCATCCTACACTTCCTATCTACCGAATTCTAGCATTAGAACCTATTCTTCTACCGTTTAAGCCATTCAAAGCCATCGGAGGCACGCCGAAGCGAAGGTCTTCCATGGTGCAACAAGGGCCCGTGAGCTCCGGCTCACCCCTCTCTTCCTCTACCTTCTTAGTGTTTCCTCCGTCCAAGGATTCCAACCGTTACACCGCCGAAATTTTGGTTTGGCTGAAAGCTTGATAGGACCGTATTGCCTTCGGGCAAGGGGAAGCTCCGCCCATTTATTTTCATTTTGGCCATAGATAGAGACCGCTACGTGAGGGTTGATCAGGTGCCTAAACCCTTCCCGATCGTTAACCGAAGCCCCTACCCTAGAGCCTTTGGCAAAGACCTGTAAATCAGAGTCATATTTAGCATTTCGGTGCTCAAAATATTGATTTAAAGGTTTCTCGGGTCACCAAAAGCTCCGGGTGGCGACTCTACATTTTATCCCATCGCAAGTGCATCGCCGCGACGGGTCCGAGAGGATCCATGCTCGCACAGATGGCGACTCTGCTGGGGACATCACCCTAGCGCTTCCCCTCTTGTTGGCCTTTCTTTATTTTTATTTTTACTAACCATGGCTTTTTTTTGTTCTAATTTTCTGTTGTTTTTCTTTATTTTTTGTTATTTTTACTAACATACTCACCCCTACGATTCGGTCCTTTAAGTGCCTTAGCCGATTGGCCGGCCTACTTGTGCCTTTAAATTTCAGTTTTTTACGATTTTGTCATTTAAGCCGCCTTAGCCGTTTGGCGGGCCTGCTTGCATCTACTTTTCATGTCATTTAAATTTCGTCATTTACGAGCCTTAGCCGTTTGGCGGGCCTACGTGTGCTCTTTATTTCAGTCATCATATCTCACCATTGAATGCCGACCCATTGAGGCGGCACGGGCTTGTCATCCCCGACCCGATTTTGGACTTAAATTCACTCCCCTTTAAAAATCTGTAATTAAAAGTGAACCAACAGTGTGGGGACATAACCAAATCTATTTTTGCATATTTTGGATATTTTTTTGGGGGGGTTTAGGTGCAGATATAATTTACCCGATTCCCAGTAAGGTGGTAGCCCTAGTGGTGATGATCCTGAAAAGAACCACCCCTTCCTGTACCTGAGAAGGCGCTTGCGCCGGAGGTATATCGGTTGGGTTGCCAATTCCAATCAAGCCGTAAAACCCGCAATGGTGAGAGCGTAGACAACCTGAATTCAGCCGTGTATCCCTAGGAAGCAGAAAGGAGGGACCCAATAACATACACAGTAGTCCCCGGGAGCATCTCTCCTAGAAAACCAGTCCAAAAGACCCATCTCGGGCTTGTTGTTCACTATCAAAAGAAGCTGACAAAACTGTCTCTGCCAGGCGTATATAATATATACGCTCAACCAAAAATCCCTAGAAATATTCAGGCGTATATAATATATACGCCCAGCCAAAATCCCCAGATTTAAGTCAGGCGTATATAATATATACACCCAGCCAATTCTGCTAAGTTTTGGTCAGGCGTATATAATACATACACCCAGTATATACGGGGTTCAGGCAGCCCGATCTGAGGCCCAATCCACCACCCAAGTTTCCCGACTAGCGGTATTAGTGCCCACAGTAACCTCCCGCATTCTGTAACACCCAATATGCCCCCGTCCAGTCAAAAGAAGGCGACTTCTCATTGATTTACTTCAGGGGATCTGGTCGTTTACGTGGATTCCCTCACCTTCAATAGAACAAAAGGGTTCCCTTTCGCTTCTTCCAAAGTGTGTCGGATCCCGCCGTGGGACCTACTAAAGGTGCATATATCACCCAAGACGGGAACTTTGCTATGGCACCAGATCATCATTCATTTAAGTAGGGGAGATAATTTTCATTTGAGGGTGTGTTATTCACTGAAAAGTATTACTTTCACCTCTTAACCTAGCCTTTTCTAGGCCTTGAAGCAGTCTAATAATTCTTTGTTTAGTGTGTTTTGTAGTTAGTAATAAATTGTGCAACTTAACATGAAGTACATGCTTTTGGTGCCAATGAAGAGGGAGAAGTCAAGCCAAAGATGACAGCTGAACCAAAGATTGATGGAACACCATGGTGGTCCACACCATAATGAATATTTTTCATGTCATAATAGACCAAGGGAGTTTAGCAAATGTGAGAAGTATAGATGAGAGTGGAAGAAGTTGCAACAGTAGCATGTGCATTGCTGCAGAGGAACAAATGACTTATCTTGCACAGTTAGAGGTGCTGCCTCACATTGTTCAATTCACTAGCAAAGCTTCATCGCGTAGCTAAGATATGTAGCACAAGGGAACTTGCGCAGCAGTCACGCACTTTAGCTGAAATCAATGCCTAAGGAATTCGCGAAGTAGTCGCACACTAAGCCTTCAAAGATACTGCTCGCGAGGATCAAGTTTTAAAGCAGCCGCCGGCACTACATCGTGAGACCAATTTGTACAAACAGAAGCAACAATCTCACAAAATTCTCGTGTGGCTTTAGAGGAGAGAGACACCCATAAATTCCCTCGCGCAGCACTCGCACACTCAAAAGCTTTTCCCTTTACCAAGCGAGAGCAGAGAGCTACCGCGTGAGTACCTCGCGAGAGAAAAGTCTAAAGCACTACCGCGCGAGTGCATTTAAAGCCAAAGTAACTGCGCCACCATTTGGAGATCTACTGCACGAACTAGAGGCCTTCCAAGCCAAATTCTTACCTCGCAAGGCATGCAGCAGTTGTGTGAATGAATTAATGAGCCAGAGCCAGCCCCGCGAAGCTCGTGCTCTCCACTTCTCAGTCTTAACTCAAGGACCTTTTGAGGATTTCCCCATGTCTATGGCACACATCTTGAGGCCCTGATCTCGAGACGCACATTCTAAGGCATCCAAGGGTTGTAACAGTGTCACATCTACTAGAAAATTAGGATTAATCTTCTTTGAGCCAAGGCATTAGGGACTGAGTATATAAGCTATACTTGTAATTTATAATTTTTATCTTTCCTTCAACCTTCATCAGTTGTGAGCACAAGCAGATTAGGGTTAGGGTTTGATCACTTCTTTTTTCATTTTTCCTTCTCTCTTAGCTCAACACTTGCTCGCTAAATCCTTTGTAAGCAGTTAGGTATAGTTTTATTTCATTTTGTAATGGGTCATGTGAACATTGGGATTTTTGGGAAGAGCTGTTATGCATAATGTTGCTGCCTTGAGAAATCTTATTGTAAGTATTGAGTGGACCAATGAAATTTGTATTTTAATTATACATTCAATTTGTTATTTTTCTATTTGCCCATAATTTTTTTCATTCTATGCATGCATTTAGGATTTGAGCTGATTGAAAAGCCTATGGAAGCTTGAGCTTGTAGCCCTAGGACCATGGTGGCAGCAATATTTTACATGTTCCTTCTCAGATCCCTTTGGTGAGGATAACCTCTGTGGATAGCCTGTGACCATTTAAGTGGACAGACTATAGCCCTAGGGTGATTCCAAGCCATAGATCTGAGAAGGAACCTTCGCCTCTGCACTTGAGATTGTAGCCTTGTGAGAGGTTGTGGCAGGAACTAGCTCTCCTCTGTCTCACTTGACTAATATAAGATGTTAGATCTATAGTAATTGCAGACTTGTGAGTTGAGGCATTACAGTCCTTTGTAGCAATGACCAGCTATATTTAAGTCCCCAAATAGCCCTTGAACAACTATGGTTTTCACTAGTTTTCATGATATATTTGCTCCCATGGATGCCTGAGCTTGTAGCCTAGCAAACATGGTGTCTGCAATGGTTTTCATGATCTGATTTGAGCCATTGGGTGGAGGATATCTATTGGATATTCTGTGACCATTTAAGTGGACAGGTTATAGCCTTAGGATCAATCTACTCCTTTAGATCAAATTGGTTTTCTGATTTGATTCTTGTGGGTTTTATCCTCTCTATTGGATAGTCTGTGACCTTTTAAGTAGACAAGTTATAGCCTTAGCAGATCAGGTCAACCCATAGGAGTGAGTTAGATACCTCTTCCTTGCAAATGTGCTTGTAGCCATCTAAGGGACTGCTATAGAGAAAGCCCTAAGTCTGAGTTACTTAACTGAATCAACCTTAGCTTAATTGCCTACTTCCTATCATTTTGTCTTTCTTTTTGGCAAACACCATCACCACCTTCTTTATAACCCTTTCTTTAGGATAGGACTGCACTTTATTCCTCTTTTTTTAGTATTAATTGAGTGTAGTTGTGACACCCAACTCCCTTCATTTAGGATTGTCAGATCTGTAGCCAAATCTAGAGGCCTTCTATTATAACCCATTTTGGGTTCTAGATCAATGTCTTTGTGGCACAAACTCTTACTTACTTAAAACTTGCGACAATAGCCCTGTATCTTACAGGCTGTGTGTACTTTAGGTTGCTATTTTCATAGGCATTTCACTCCAACCTTGCATTCCGATTTTTACCATCTCATCACTTTAATAATAAACTTCAGCACACCTAGAAGGTAACCAACAGTTTCTTCCATTCTTCTTAGTTTTTTGAGCTTTTCGATCTGAGATGGAATCTGAGAATAGTGATCGACTTTACACGACTACTTCGGAGATGGAGCGGATGATGGTGGGGGAGGTTGGCGAGACTTTCGAGGTTCGCATCAGCATTGATGCCG
Source organism: Chloranthus sessilifolius (assembly GCA_021018995.1). NCBI lineage: Eukaryota > Viridiplantae > Streptophyta > Magnoliopsida > Chloranthales > Chloranthaceae > Chloranthus > Chloranthus sessilifolius. Next base: position 52,305,121 of record CM037596.1, read on the forward strand.
TTGTGGAGGGTGATGCTGAGGTGGTGGTCAGGGAGGATGCCTCTGAGGGTGATGAGGATGATGATGCTAGTCTGCGTCAGGGTGTAGGTGCGATGCGCATCCCATTGGAGTTCTTTGCGCGAGACTAGGTAGGTACCCATGAGCAAGAGACTTTTTTTATTACTTAGGCCTTTTAGGTCATGATGCAGATTTCTTAGGATTTGGAAACCCTTTTAATTTATGTCGAACCTGCATTTAGTATAGTGTGCGTGTACATTCATGCATCATCATTATATCAAGCTTTAGGTCATGTTTATCTTATTATTTTTTCTTAATTTTATCATGTTTTGTAATTCTCGTAGAATATTGTTTATGTTTGTGATCATATGTTTTATTGTTTTATGTTATTAGGGTTAGGTTTGCTTGATGTTTGTAATTCTCTTTAGTTTTAACGTAGCTATAGGTGCTAACCTTATTTTGTTTTCTTCCTATTTTCTATTTTTATTTGTTAGGAGCCCCCGGTGCTGGCCATCAGCACTGTGTGGTCGGAGTCCCATGCTTGGTACTGTTCTTTGCCTGAGTTCTAGTGGGCATGGTTTGCGACTTTTGGCTTTGGGCTGATTTTGGAGTTGGAGCACTTCCAGGTCGACCAGGGTCTGATTAGGGCGGTTCTAGAGAGGTGGAGGGAAGAGGAGCAGGCACTGCTCTTCCCAGTAGAGATGTTACATCCAACCCCAGAGGACTGGTTCCGCATTATCGGACACAAATTCGAGGGGGAGCTTGTGATAGTTCAAATGGAGGGGGACTATCTGCCTTATGCAAGGAGATTCTCAGAGTCGCATATGGCTTCAATGGATCCGGATCAGGAGTGGTCCAGGTCCATTTGTTCTTCTACATGTTTGTCAGTGGATTCATCCCTCGAAGGCATCACTCGGAGCAGAGAGTGGTATTTGAGGCGATGCTGCACCGAGAGCTTGTGGTGGAGCTAGGAGTGGCGGCGGACAGAGTGCTCCGAGCATTCTTGATGCACTTCCTTGGGGTAGTGCTCTTTTCTTCTTTCACTTGGGGGTAGATCACCGAGTTATTTCTTATGCTTCTTGGGGATCTAGAGTGAGTTCCCACCTATGGCTGGGGCACGGTGGCATTGGTGCACCTCTACAAGCAGCTGTACCATGGAGGGCGAGGTGTTGCCACCATAAGAGGTTTCATCCCTTTCCTTCAGGTGAGTCTCAGTTAGTTGTTGGCTTCGGCCTTGTCTTAGTTGTTTAGTCTTTCATCTTAGTGATGGTTTTGGTGTTCTTCTAGTTCTGGGCGTATGACCATTTCGCTTTCTTATGCCCGCGGGTCCCAGCTGTCATGTTTCTACGGATGCATGTGTGGCGGAGGGCATTGGGGCGCTGTCACCACTCTTCGGACTTATAGACTGCACGAGGACTTTTTGTGGACATGCATGCAAGGAAAGTGTGTGTTATCTAGGTTGCCAATGTCTTAGTTTTTCATGTTTTGGATTTACTGATGATCGTTTCATTTATTTTCAATTATATGTGATTTGGAGGCCCTTTGCAGTCGGGGAGGATGCCGAGCAGACAGTGGTACAGTTTGGTCGGCCCTTCTTCGACATTGACATCTGGGTCTATTGTTTGGAGAAGGTGGAGTGTATCCACCTTTCTCGGGCAGTTCGTCTACTGGGGCTCCCTCAGGGTGTCACCTCGAAGATTCGCCACCAGGTGGTGAAGAGGATGACTAGTCACCTGGTCAGGACTTCGCATCGAGGATGATGGTCTAGCTCGATGATTTTAGAGCCGAGGGGTCAAGGGTGATGGGGGCATGCGATGAGGTGGACGCCCGGGTGTTAATGAGGTGATTGCAGGAGCTTGGCGGTGGCCGGCTCTTCACACGTCCCTTTCACAGGAGTGGCTCTTTTGCGGTTGGTGGTCTTGAGACGGCCTTGGCATTAAGGGAGAGGTTGGCCGTATTAGAGAAGGGCCATTTGGATGCAGGCATTCGCGGAGCGTGTTAGTCACTAATTTATGCCATTTTATACACCTTTAAACCTGACTTTTGTAAGACCTTGAGGTGTTTAATAATTGTTTTTAATATGTTTTTGCAGTTAGGCAATAATATGCGGCAAGTGCATGTTTAGGTGCTATGAAGAGGAGATTAGAATCAAATAATAGCTGAGAAAAGTGTTGTTGCTATTGGAGTTTACAGCAGAGAAAACCTTCAAGATACATCCTCCAAGTTGTTGTCAAGAAACTCCAGCTGCCTTTAAAGCAAACTCAAGCATTCAAGCGTTGCCACAGCTGGGGTATGCCATTACTCAAACAACAGTGCACATCAGAGCAACTATGTGGTTCATTTTCAGTAGCTGCACAGTTTAAAGGCAAAGCAGCTCAAGCCTCAGTAGATGCAAAGCCATGTGGTTCAGCCCACAAAACTATAGGAACAACATAGAAGAACGAATGCACACATGAGGTTCATTTTCAGTGCAGCAGCCATCAAAAGGGTTCAGCATTTAAAGCAACTGCACATTTCAGCAAGTGAACACTCAAGCATTAGCAGCACATGTGTGGTTAAAGGATCCAAACTGTGGCTGCAGTAAAATCAAGCTCGAGCAAGGCAGCAAGACCATCCCTTGGGCTTCTCAAATGATTGAGAAAGTACACATTAGAACTGAGCTTGCTGCAGCTGTATAGGTTTCAGCAGAGTGGAGCTCAAGCAACTATTGCAATTAAAGCATTTGAACAGTGGATTGTACACACATTCAGCAACTTCCTAACCTCCAACATGTCAGCAGCACTTACAGCCAGCATCCCATTGAAATGAGCCATGCATCGTGTCGAAGTGCAACCACTCAATCCTCCCATGCATTCTCACGACACCTTCAGCTTCCCTGCACCTACAGAACCTCACGACTAGCAGCTGCTCTATCCCACCATCAACCTATCGAGGTGCAACTCCTAAACATCCAAACCTATCGACAGCAAGCTTTATATGCAACATCAATTCTCCCATGCAATCCTCTCGACCAGCAACCCCTTGAACCTCTCGAAATGCACTTCAAAGCCCACCAACCTGTGGACACCTTCACAGCTCCCAAGCATTTTATCTTCTCGAGCTACACTCCCACATCCTATCAATAGCTTGAGGCTACACTAAGCCAACCTCTCGACTGAAAATACCATCAAACCTCTCGAGAATCGTAGCCCGCACCTATAGATCCTATCGAGCATTTGTAGTCTATTACCCATTAAACCTATCGAGATCTTATATTCTGCACCTCTCGACTACATAGCTATCCTCTCGAAGAGCACCTCCCATCCTCATGACTACTCACCTGAAGCTACAGCCTTCATCTACTCCACTCAACCATCCTCTTGAGGCTCGAAACTGTTGCCTAACACCACCTTCAAACCACTTGCACTTCATCTTCTCCACCTCCGTTCCAAACCTACAGAGTTTTAAGGAAGCTACCGAGATGAACCTTCATCAGCCCACATTTATGCAATTTATTCAACTCAGGCCCCAAGTACATTGAGCTGCGGCCATGTGATTAAATATCTTCAAAACCTCATATGTTGAGTGTAATCGCTTGAGGTGTGTAGCTGGAAGTAATAATGGACCGCAACAACGTTGGTTTCATTATGTTGACAGAAATTATAAAGAGGCGCAGCTGGGTATTTTTGGTTAAACAAGGGTAGTTTAGGGAACTTCAATGTACAAAGAAATCTGCACATGGGTGTGAACTGATTTTTGCCGGGAATGCAAATTAGCTTCAGCTGAGCACAACAAAACCAGATCCATCTCCGCTCACTAATTGGTTGGGATGTTGAAATAGAGATTAAAGCATCAAATCCTCTCCTCTGATTGGCTGCAATCCAAAGCACATGGATCACTGCATTTGTATAAATATAACTCCTTGCTGCTATAATTTCTCAGCAAGGAATCCATAGAGTAGCTTTGGCTCTCCTTAGCTCATTTAGGTTTAGTTTAGTTTTTATTTTTCCTTTTTATCTTCCCCCTTCTCTCCCTAATCCAGCATGTTAGATTAGATCTAGATAAGCAGTCCAAATCTATTTTGTATTTATAAATCAAGAGTTTTGAAGCTTTGTGAATAGATTGGATGTTGCACAAGATTGCAGATCTGAGCTCAATAAGCTGTAAGATGTTATTACAGTAATTATGGATTTGAAAGGTGATTCTTATTTAAATTTCACTTTTCGTATTTGATTTCCCTGGATTGGATATTCCCGTGGATGCCAGCCAGAAATAGGGAGCTTGTAGCCTAGCACCCACAACATCTGCAATAATTAACTTGTTCCAATCGAGATCCTTGAATTGGGACAATCTCTGGGATGATCTGTATTCAGTAGAAGGGATAGATCATAACCTCAGGATTGCTTTGATTCATTGGTGGAGATTAGATTCTTATACCTTGCATCTGAGCTTGTAGCCATATGAAAGATTGTAGCAAATCAGTCTATACTTTGCCTTTGATCCAATTGATTTGCAATGAGTACCAGTCCCTAGCTCCCTATTTCTCACCATTTGATCTTTCACTTTACCATCCATCTTCCTCCATCTTTTAGACTTACTTTTATATTTCGGTTTTATATATTAATTAGATCTAGTGAGACCCGAAAAGCTCTCTTTCTTCCTAGAATTGCCAGCTCTGTAGCCAGATCTAGAGGTCTACTATACACCTTCTAGGTTTAGATCACTACTCCCTGTGGGATAAACTCTTACTTATTAAAACTTGCTACAAATGGACCCTGTATCTTGCAGGTCTAGGATATTTTTGATGTGCTGAATCAATTCTCTATTTTACTTTAATTTTAATTTACTTTTATCATACACAATAAATCAGCACACTAGAATACCCTCAACAAGTTTTTGGCGTCGCTGCCGGGGAGTTTTGATCAAGTTAGTAGATCTGAGTTTTTCATCTTGTAGATCTGATTTTTTTTATAGTTTTATTATTGTTTTTGTTTTAAATTTGTATAATGCATTCAAACTGTTTGAGTAAATGTCTCCTGTAGTTTTGTACAGAAAATCTTTTTTAAATTGCAGTAATTCTGATTTTTTCTGAGTTTTATTCTTTGCCTTCTAGCTATTTAAATAAATGCTGCTATAGCCTTTTTGCATTTTTGCAGAAATATGACAGTAGCCTGAGTTTTTCTTTTTGTTTTGCTTATTACATTCTCTTTGCTTGAATAAGGTACTGCTGCAGTTTATGAATTTTTGCAGATTTGGAGCAGCTGCTAAAAGAGGAGCACATGGATTGCAACCGGAGCTGATCTGCCCGAGTTTGCATCCCCTTCTCCTTTGCATTCCATTTCATTTTTTTTAATTCTTTAAAACTAGCAGTTTTGTTGTGGTTAGTGCTTATCTTGGTTTTAATTTCTGTTGTAAGACTGATTTTTGTAAATCAACAAAACCAAATAAAAAATTTATAAGAAATTGTAAACACAAATATAAAATTTTCTGATTTGTTTCTTATTAGTTTTCAATAGTAGTAAATAATGGCTCTTGTTGAACCCAGGCTGATCAACCCATAAAAAGTAAAAAATTATAAAAACATACAAATTTTCTCCAGATGGGTTGTTTTCCTTTGGCTTTATTCATTTTCCCCCATCTGGAACTACTAAGATCATGGTTTTTAATTTTGAGATTTCAAGAAGGTTAATGAGTAGTGGCTCATATGCTGTTTTGCAAATCCAATGGAACCTCTGATTTTATTTTCCTTCAAGATTTTTCTGCATAAATAGGTCTCAGCTGTGTATGAATCTTGTTTTTAACAGTGTACATCAATGCTGACAGTACTTAAAAAATTTTATTCATTCATACCCATTCTTAGCAATGGCTTTCTCTTAGCACAGGTCTGACTTTTATGATTTTTTGTTTTAGGAATTTTAGTTTAAATTCTATTTTTAGATTGCTGATTTTTCTTTCTTAGGTTAATATGTGTCCTAGCTTTACTAATTTTCTGCATTTTTATATGATTGTAGTCAGTTTCTAACTCTTTTTTCCTATTTTTGTATCTGGAATTCTATTTTTGTATCTACATTTTTATGTTTTTGTAGTTTTGTATTCAGTTCCTTACTTTGTCTTTGTTGTTTTTCTGTTAGTAGCATTAGTTCCCTTTCATTTGCATAGCAATTCTTTTATTTTTCTGTTCATATATGTAGTTTTTAGCTTTTATTTTGTAGCAGTTCTAGCTTTGTTTTGCTATTTTTTCTATTTTTTCAGTAATTTTTCTGCATTTGTATATCATTTTTTCCATTTTCCTAATCATATATTCAGTTTTACACTTTTATTTTCTGCAGCATATAATTTTTCCTGCTTTTTTTCTCATTTTGATCCTGCTGCCCCTGGTTACTCAGTGTGTAAACATTGAGGACAATGTTCATCATAGGTTTGGGGGTATGGCAGGTGTACCAATGAAATAAGTTAATGCTAGTACGACTATGTTGAGAAAAGTTTTTGAAAATAAAGTGATTTCCCACCTGATTTTTGAAAAAAGAGGAAATTATAAACTTTTTTAAAATGAAATGTGTCGTATTTCTAACATTTTTCATGAAGTGAATGTCAAAAATTTTCAAAAAATTTATGCTTAGTGAACCTGAAATGAGAGAATATTATGATGATATACCCCAAAAAATTTGATGGAAGACCATACCCAGTGAGATTTGAGCCTGAAAACTTTTCTATGGAGAGCGTCTTAGCGATTTTTCTGCTCTAAGGACTGATTGAATCTTTGCTTGCTCACTAGAAGTTAGACAAATCCAAGTTGAAACAGCTTGACAACATTCATGATATTGAGGATATGAAGTAAGTCCATCCTTGGGACAGTTTGAGCCTAAAATTTTCCACGTTTGAACTGCCCTTGATACACACTATTTTGAGTCTTGAAAATCCCAATTTTTCTTTTATAAAAACCAGAAAATTTGAACCCAAAATCTCAGTGACCTGATGCAGCTTGACCCTCACTCTGAGATTTCAGAAGGTAAAGGTGAAGGAATGAAAGAAGATAGAGCTGGTTTGATCTTTGGTTGAAAGAGAAGGAAGCACATTTGATGTATGGTTGTGGCATTCCAACCCATAAAAAGAAAAATGGAGACAAAAACAAAAGAAAAAAGTGTACAAAAAAAAAGAAAAGCAGAAAAACAAAATAAAGAGTGAGAAAGAGAAGTCATTTCATTGAAACAATTGAAAAGAAGATTAAAAACTGGTCACTTCAAATCTAAAAATTCAAAAAGTAGATGGAATTGTGCTGAAATGAAGAAGGTAAAGTCATTAATCACCTCCTTACCTTACTAATTTCTCAATTTTGAATCCTATTCCACCCTTTTATTCTCTATAAATTTCACCCATAAGTCACATTACTACCCAATGAAAAAGTCCTTACTGATCTGAAATGGATTGAGCTGTCATGTGGAGATAAGGATTTCTTTGACCTATGGTGAAAAGAGTTAAAAAATTTTAGAAGTTAGAGCAATGCCTATGCTCATGCTTGCAGTCCTATTTGAGGGCTGTAACTGCTCTTGAGCTGTGTAAAATGATGCACCCTTCTATTTTTGTTATGAGTGACAGCCCTAGTAAGACTTGAGTATGAAATTAAGTTTTGTTGGGGGCATTATCAAAACAGAATTCTCAACTTTAAGGGGAGCTCTGCATTAATTTTCAGGCATAATGCCTTGACATAAGCTGATTGAGAGTGAAGGAATTACAGCAGAATTTCAGATTTAAAATTGATGTTTTTCTGCTAAGAATCCTCTAAAAATGAACAAACAAGGTGGGGAATGAATTTTATTTTTCTTGAACTCTGTTTTAGCAAGTGTTAAGTGGTGAAAAATGCCACTTTTCACCCTATAACCTGACCATTGATAGACCTCTAAGCACACTAATAAGCTCTTGTCAAGTGAATTTTGTAAACAACAATAAAAGAAGGTACTGATGCAGAAAACCACACAAGAATGCCCAAAAAGGAGCTATCTCCCAGCACATGACAAACCTAGCAACAGCACACCAGAGGGTAGCACATCACTAGACCCTTGGAAGCGCGTGGCCACAGCAAGGCAAGGAGAAGTAAGTAAAAATAGGCTGAGAACATCCTATCGATTGGTCACCTGAAGGCATCGATAGGAGCTGAAAGCAAAGAAAGGAAGAATTCGTGCAGTTGAAGAGGTCTTCGATAGGATCTGAAGGCAGAAGAAGGATGAATTCATGTGGATTAAGGAGTTCGATAGGATCTCAGAACCTATCGAGCAGCTGAAAAGGAAGAAGAAACCATCCTATCGAAAAGATGTCTGAAGAGTCAAAGGAACCTATCGAATGGTTTCTTGAACCTATCGAGATGAGAATGCTGGAACAGAACCTATCAAAGGGTGATTGAGCCTTTCGATAAGACTAAAAGCAAACCTATAGAAATGGCGGAATGAAGAGCAGAACCTGTCGAAATGGTTTTCCAACCTATCGAAGAGCTTTTCCAACCTGTCGAATACTCCAAACCAAGGACTAAGAAGGCTGGAACTCCAAGCGAAGATTCATCCTATCGAAACCTATCAACAGATCTGAGAACCTAGCTAAAGGACCAAAATACTTGATTTCAACCTGTCGAAATTGTGTGCAGAACTTCTCAGAAATTCAGCTGAGCACACATTGTACTTCAGTGACCCGTTGCATGCAATCCGAGGCACTTGGTGATAAACACGACGATTTCAGAAGTTGCCCTAGAAAGCCCTAAACGACCCACGTGCTTTAACAGAACTCTAACCAACTCTGACGACCTTCTAGAGGGGATTTTTGGAGAGAAAAATAGAGGAGAAAGCTATATATAGAGACCCCCAATTGCCATTGGGGGGATCGAGATCTGAGCCAAAATTCTGGAGATTAGCGCCTGCAGAGCAATTCCATATCCCTCATTTAGCCCAGCCATGGTTGGCTAAACCCCTTGGAGTAGCGAGGAGAGAAGTTAGATCTACAATTGGGTGAGGTTAAGAGTGCAATTGTAGGTTCCTAGCTGCACAGACTTCAGATCTGAGAGTATTTCCATTGTAAAGTGACTTTAATTGCAATAATAATGCTATTTTCAATGCTTTAATTAGATTTAAACTTCCTTTGGTTCCATTTGGTGATCGATCGGATTTGTGTAGAGGAGTTGTAGATCAGCTCACCCACTTAACTGGTAGACCTCTTGGATACCATCTGATCTCCCTGGATCTGATGTTCCTGTGATTCCTCTAGTCTGTGACCTGGGAATTGCAGCATCTGTAGTTGTTTAATTTGTTCTAATTGAGGCTCTGGCTTTGTAGGAGATCTCTAGGATGGTCTGTGACCATTAAAGTGGACAGATCATAACCTTAAGGTAAATCTAAGCTCAAGCCTCAATTTGATTCATCTGTTGTAATCCATGGATTCGATAAATTCTATAGGATGGTCTGTGACCATTAAAGTAGATAGATCAAAGCCTTAAGACCAGGTGGATCTTGTGATTTGGAGTGGAATTTATCCCCTGCAGCTATGCTTATAGCCAGCGAGGGAATTGTGTGCTCTGAACCTCTGTAGCATGATTAATTAAATCTGATTTCAGTGAAAACCAACCTCCAATCTACTCTTCTCCATTTTTTGCATTTTTACTCTCTTCCCCTGCAAGATTTAAGCTCCTAAACTCGATCCAAGATAGCTTATGTTTAAATTATAGCTTAGTTTAAGTGACAACTCATTGCAAACCTCTCCCCTGTCTTTTAACTAACTTAGTAATAGCTAGGGTGCCAGATCTGACACAGATCTGGAGATTTGTTGTATTTCTAAACAACCTCCCTGTGGACATTCCCTTACTCACCATTCTTTTAAAGCTTGCTACAACAGACCCTGAATGCTTGCAGGTCTATATGAGTGTGTCTGCCTAGTTTTAGTATTAATTTTAGACCCTCATTTGAGGGAAGGCAAACACAACAAGTTTTTGGCGCCACTGCCGGGGAGGCAGTTTAGAAATTGATAGATCTAAGTTTTGATCATAGATTTGTAGTTTTTGTTTGATTTTACTAACTGCATTTGTAAGTTGTGTTGTTTTTCCAGTAGCTTGTGTGCAGTTCATCAAATCTAAGGCTACCAGTGAGAGGAGAATCGTGTTGGAGACTGCTCTGTAGTTTGCATCCCTCTACTCCCCTGTTGTTTTTCAGATCTGTTGATAATTTTTTGTTTGAATAGTTAGAAATTTTGGTTGATTCTGTTTGTTGTGTGTTTGGATCTATTCTACATTCGAAATCTGAGTGTTAAATGTTTAGTAGGAGAACTTTGTAACCTCAGATTGTCCCACTAAATCCAGAGGTTGAAAGACTTCTCAGATCCAGACCAACTACACCCACTTCTGTTGCATTTGATTCTGTAGAAATGGGTGAGCAACAGCAACCGAGAACCCTTAAGGAGTTTAATGCACTAGGGATCTACAATTCCCCCTTCTGCATTTAATTCCCAGCTACTCAGGGAAACTATGAGATAAAATCATCCATCATTCAAATGCTGCCCTCATTTCATGGCCTAACCAAAGAAGACCCGTATAAGCATATTGATGAGTTCTTGGGATTGTGCACTACATTTCATATCACAGGTTTGGGGGAGGAGGCTACCAGGATGAGACTCTTTCCTTTTTCATTAAAGGATAGAGTCAGGACCTGGTTGTCCCTACTTTCACCTAACAGTATTCAGTCCTGGAGTGATCTCCAATGTCAGTTTCTGTCCAAATTCTTTCCTATGTCAAAGACCAGCCAGTTGATGAAGGGTATCATCTCTTTAATCCAAGATCCAACTGAAGACTTTCATCAATCCTGGGAGAGATTTAAGGAACTCCTCAAGAAATGCCCCCACCATCAAACCCCTGAATGGAAATTGGTTCAAAGCTTTTATCAGAGAATTGATGCTAAAAGCAGAGATATGTTAGATGCCTCCTGTGGTGGCACCTATCTCCACAAACTGTTGAGGAGGCATGAGTGCTCTTTGACATCATCAGTGAGAACTCTATGCAAAGGGAAACCTTAGCAAGAGATCTAGAGCCTCCTAAATTGATGAAAGAGAATACCTCAAGGGGAAAGATATATGAAGTGAGTGTGCTAAGTGAGTTGGAAAGGAAAGTGGACAACTTAACTCTGAAATTTGATAGGCTGATGGGAGCAATGCAGTCACCTGTGGCTGCTAGAGTGGAGGAGGCATGTGCCATATGCCAGTCCCCTGCTCATCCCGTGGAAGAATGCCCATCTACTGATCAATTTCCTGATTTTATTACAAAGCAAGTGGTTGCAGCTCAGTCTTATGGGCAGCAGCCTGCTACTGGGTATCAATGGAGGAACCACTCCAATCTGAGGTGGAGACAAGATGGATACCCCAGCCAGCAGTAGCAGCAGCCCTAGCAGCCCATGCCCTACAGAAATACTTAGCACTATCAAGAAGGCTATGTCCCAAGGCCTCAGTATCAACAACCCATGACTCAACCTGTAGCTCCTCCTGTGCAGCAAGTTGCACCCCCTCCAACTGTGAGAACACCATCCTTTGAGGAACAAGTTCTATCTTCATTACAGAGCTTGAACACCTTGACCCAAACTGTGCACTCTCACAACCAGAGCATAAAAAAGATAGAGGACCAACTTGGTCAGCTGTCTGATGCTTTGACTAGGAGAGAGGGAGGAAGGTTGCATAGCCAACCACATGACAATCCACGAAGGCAGTTTGTAGTGGGTGAAGTTTCCTCCACTTATGAGGAAGCTAAATCTGTTACTACTTTGAGAAGTGGTAAGTTAGTAGACAACCAAGTGGGCTGTGAGCCTGTGAGGAACTTAGAGGAGGAAAATGAGGTAATTTCTACCAGCACACAACAAAGACCACCAATGGTGAACTTGCAGGAACAATCAGCTGTGAATAAAGAGGATAATGAGGATCCTTAAGAAAAGAAAAAACTCAAAAAGAAAGAGGCCCCATTGGCTAAGGCTGATAGTGAGGGAGCAACCCCACACTTGCCATTGCCTAAGGCACTGCAGGCACCTTCCCCTTTTGATAAAGGGCAAGGAAAAATTGAGGAAAAGATAGACTTTCAAGCAAGTAAAGATCAATCTGCCTTTACTTGATGCCATTAAACAAGTCCCAGCCTATGCCAAATTCTTAAAAGACCTGTGCACCCATAAAAGACAGTCTAGGATACACCTATCCAAGAAAGTCTTTTCAGCAGAAAAAGTTAAGCATGTCCTGTCCATTACAACTCCTCCCAAACTTCAAGACCCTGGACTCCCCACAATCCCCTGCATCATTTGGGATCATACCATTGACAAAGCCCTATTAGATCTTAGAGCCAGTGTAAATTTGCTTCCATATTCAGTATATGAGAAGCTGGGCTTAGGCAAATTAAAACCCACACATGTTGTTCTCCAGCTAGCTGACAGATTTGAAAGGAAACCTATGGAAATAATCGAGGATGTTTTAGTTGGAGTTAACAAATTATTTTATCCTGCTGACTTTTTGGTGCTGGATATGGAACCAGGGAGGAATGCCACCTCCATACCTGTGATTCTAGGCAGACCCTTTTTGGCTATAGTTAATGCTTGTATTCAATGCAGGTCTGGAATCATGGAAGTGTTATTTGAAAATATGAAGGTCAAATAGAATGTATATAATGCAGCCAATCAACCTCATCCTGATGAGGATTGTTTTTCTCTAGATGTAATAGATGAGGTTGTCCAGAAAAATGTGAATATGCTGCTACATGGTAAGGAATGGTGTAATGAATTAGCTGAAGTATGGAAAAAAATAGAGGTAAAGCATGATTCCACCTCTGAGATCGAGCATATGAAACTTGTCTCTGCTGAAGCTCCACCAGCACAGCACCATCCGTGGAGGCCTACTTTGTTACCCCTACCACCCCCCTCTCAGACACCCCTATTGCCCTCCCTCATTAGTCCCCCAAAAGTAGAGTTAAAGCAGCTCCCAGAATCTTTGAAATATGCCTTTTTAGGAGACAACACCAAACTACCTGTGATAATCTCTTCTTCCCTCACTCCCGAGCAGGAAAAAGAACTACTGTGTGTACTAAAAAGGCATAAGAAGGCAATAGGTTAGACCATTGCAGACCTTGGGAGAATAAATCCTGTTGTGTGCATGTATAAAATTCATCTTGAGGAAGGATCCAAACCTTCCAGAGAGATGCAGAGGAATCTCAACCCACACATACAGGAGGTTGTGATGAAGGAGGTGGTCAAACTCCTAGATGCTGAGATAATTTATCCCATCTCGGATTCACAGTGGGTAGCACCTACCCAGGTCATACCCAAGAAATCTGGCATTACAGTTGTTGAAGCAGATTCAGGAGAGCTGATCCCAACCAGACAGACCACTGGTTGGAGGGTCTGCATAGACTACCGAAAACTCAATGAAAAGACCAGCAAGGATCACTTCCCACTATCCTTCATAGACCAAATTTGGAGAAGCTGGCAGGCACAGCCTACTACTATTTTCTTGATGGATATTCAGGGTATAATCAGATCCCTGTATACCCTCAGGACTAAGAAAAGACCACATTCACTTGCCCATTTGAGACTTTTGCATACAGAAGGATGCCATTTGGGTTGTGTAATGCACCTGCCACTTTCCAAAGATGCATGTATGTTATCTTCTTTGACATAATTGATAAATTTTTGGAGATCTTTATGGATGATTTCTTCATTTATGGAGATGATTTTGGCCAATGGCTACACCACCTCAGCTCCGTACTGCAAAGGTGTGAGGAAACCAACCTAGTTCTGAGTTGGGAGAAAAGTCACTTCATGGTGACTCAAGACACAGTTCTAGGACGTGTTGTCTCTCACAAAGGAATCGAGGTTGAACAAGCTAAGATCGATTTGATTGCTCATTTACCCCCTCCGAAAACTGTCAAACAAGTTAGGTCATTTCTGGGTCATGTTGGCTTCTACAGAAGGTTCATCAAGGATTTCAGCAAAATCTCCAAACCCCTCTGCCACCTGTTGTGTCAGGATGTCCCTTTTGATTTTAATGCTGAATGTCAAGTTGCTTTTGAACTGCTAAAAACTTGTTTGACCATAGCTCCCATTTTACAATCCCCTGATTATTCCTTGCCATTTGAACTGATGTGTGTGGCATCAGATTTTGCCATTGGAGTAGTATTAGGGCAAAGGAAAGACAAGACACTTTATGTAGTGGCATACGCCAGTAAATCAATGGTTGATGCTCAATTGAATTATACAACAACTGAGAAAGAGCTATTAGCCATTATTTTTGCCTTAGAAAAATTCAGGTCTTATGTGCTGGGATAAAAAATTATTGTGTTCATTGACCACTCAACCTTGAAATACCTTTTGTCCAAAAAAGAAGCTAAAGCACGACTAATCAAATGAATTCTTCTCTTACAGGAATTCAATTTTAGAGATTAAGGACAAGAAGGGAGTTGAGAACATGGTGGCTGACCATCTGTCAAGGATCCAAATAAATGACACACCAAGTTTGCCCATCAATGACTCCTTCCCAGATGAGCAGCTTCGACTATCCAGATAAGTATGCCCTGGTTTGCCAATATTGTCAACTACCTTGCTATAGGTAGGATCCCCCCACATTGGAGCAAAGATGACAAAAATCTGTTCTTTGCACAGATTCGACATTACATATGGGAGTATCTTTACCTTTTTAAGCATTGTGTAGACCAGGTGATCCGACGTTGTGTACCTGAAACTAAATTTCACAACATCCTAACCATGTGTCATGAACAGGCTTGCGGGGGTCACTTCAGTGGTAACAAGACTGCTGCCAAGGTCCTTCAAAGTGGTTTCTACTGGCCTACCCTATTGAAGGATGTCCGACAGCACTGTAAAGCTTGCCATCGATGCCAGCAAATGGGCAGTTTTACCAGAAGAAACTCTATGCCCTTGCAACCTATACTTGTTGAACTGTTTGATGTCTGGGGAATCAATTTCATGGGACCTTTTCCCCCTTCGGCTGGATACAATTTCATTCTTGTCGCTATGGATTATGTCTCCAAATGGGTCGAAGCCATAGCTATAAGGACAAATGATCACAAAGTTGTCATTCAATTCCTTAAAGACAACATCTTCTCCAGATTTAGCTTTCCTAAAGCTATTATTAGTGATGGGGGAAGCCACTTCTGTAACAAACCTTTTGATAAACTGCTAGAAGATACTCTATTACCCATAGAGTAGCCACACCCTACCACCCACAAACTAGTGGGCAAGTAGAGATCTCCAACAGGGAAATCGAACATATTCTCAAGAAGACTGTGAGATCCGACAGAAGAGATTGGTCCAACAAGTTGACTGATGCCTTATGGGCATACATAACAACCTATAAAACCCCCATAGGCATGTCCCCATTCAGATTAGTCTATGGCAAGGCATGTCATTTCCCTGTTGAATTGCAACACAAGGCATATTGGGCCATTAAAGCAGTGAACTCTGACTTACACTCTGTTGGAATTCACAGGAAACTCCAGTTATCTGAGCTGGATGAACTACGAATAGAGGCTTATGAAAATGCCTGGAGTTACAAGGAGAGAACCAAAGCTTTCCACGACAGACATTTGCTTCGCAAGGAGCTCAAGCCTAATGACAAGGTATGGTTGTTCAACTCCAGAATGAAATTCTTTCGAGGGAAGCTGCAATCCAGATGGGATGGACCTTTCAATGTGGTACACGTTTCCCCATCTGGAGCTATCAAAGTCATGCATCCCACAAATGGCAGAACCCTTAAGGTCAATGGCCAGAGGCTGAAACTTTGCGTTGACAATGTTTGTGAGCCTGAAGAGACCGTTGATCTTTAGGATCCTCCAGGCTAGTACCTGACTTTGATTTGTATCATATGTATGTTATCTGATTTATACTTTTGTTTTTTTCTTTCTTTCCACCAATTTTTTTGTAATAAAATGGCCATGTCAAGTTCCAGCAGTCTAGAATTCAAAGGCACAAGGTCATCGGCCAAATTTGCTAACTGGTAGTGCAGTAGATGAGTTGCTGGGGGCTCAAGCTAAAATGCTCTGCACACATAGGCCATGTTTTTAAGCCCATTGAACCTCTCGATAGGTCATTTGGATCTTTTCGTTAGGTCAACCACTAATGTCGATCGGATTGTTGAGGACCTTGATAGGTGTTATGACCTTTCGATAGGTGAGAACAACTTGTTGATAGGCTCTGGACTCTTGCCTGGAACCTATCGACAGAAGTACACATGTAATACCCCACCTATCGAAAGGTTGTTCGCACCCATCGGTACCCTAATGAAGTGAACGTTCTATCCATCCTCCGTTCGACAGGACACTGACCTATTGCAAGCAGCCAACCTAGCCTATCGAATGCATGTTTAGTCTATTCAATAGGATGGGTTAAACCTATCGAGAGCATTTAATTGCCTGTCCCACACTTGTTCGACTTCAATAGGAAGCCTTAACCTGTCGACACTCCACACTCATCCTATCGAAATCGACTTTCCTCCCCTCACTTCTTCCATGCTTACTGTACAGTTGCGCTGCGAGGACATTTTACCACGTATACCATGTACATCTGCCCACAGCACGAGCCTTAAACTCCCTGCGCTAAATATAGGCTGCCAGTCAATGCACGTTTTTCGTTCCCCATGCTGATTGTTCGAATTCACCATTCATTCCTAGTCATCAACGACGACAATATTGAATGCACCATTTCATATTACCTCACACTTCCACCTTAAATAGATGCAGATAGCTCGACTTCGGCCCATCCCTTCCTTTCTACTCTCCACCCTCTTCCTCATAGCTATGGCAGATGGCAAGCCCACACTCACTTCTGCACAACTCTACCTCTTCTGGCTGGAGCCATTACCGCCTAAGGAACCAAACCCGTTGCAGTTCCTCTGGGATGAATATGAGGAGGTCCAGCGGATTCTCGCTAAGGAGGAAAAGGACAAAGTTAGGAAGGAGAAGAAGAAGCTGAAAACCGCACCACCGGTGTCTCCGCCACCATCCTCCTCCACCAGCCATCCCCCTACCCCCTAACCCTCTTCTTTTTCCTTTTCTTCCTCCCTACCTGGCTGACAGTTCCTCTTCCACCCGGTGTAGGTCGAGGATTTCCCTGAGCCAGGGGGGCGATTTCTTGAACTGTCTGCGATATCTTGTCCACTGGCCCACTTTTCACATCCTTTCTGCTTGCACATTGTAATCATGTACTTTGCCTCTGTTAATAATAATTTTGTTTCTTACTAGCTTCTATTTTTATTTTTGCACTGTCAAATAAAAAAAAATAAAAAAATAAAAAACATAATGCTCCATCCCATATGATGGAAACAATGGGGACACTGTTTAGTTTAGGTTTGGGGGTATGGCATGTATGTATGCCAATAAATTGGTTATTTTTAGTACAACTAGGCTACAATGAAGTGCTTGGAATTAATTAGAGTACTTTCTCACTTGAATTTTTGTAAAAAGAGGATATTAAGAAAACAACTTGTTAAAATTGAAATGAGTTGCAGTTTTAACATATTTCATGAGGCAAATGTCAACAATTTCTGAAAAATAATCTTTGATATGCAGTAAACCTGAAATGAGAGGAAATTGTGAAGACACACTCCTGAAAATGAGATGGAAGGCCATACCCAGTGAGATTTGGACCTGAAAAAGTTCCTTGAAGAGTACCTTGGCAATTTTTCTACTCTGTGGACTGATTGGATCCAATTTTGATCATTAGAAGTTAGGCAAATCTAAATTGAAACAGCTTGACAGCACTCATGACATTGAGGACAAGAAGTAAGGCCATCTCTGGGACAGTTTGAGCCTAAAATTTTCCCACCTTTGAACTGCCCTTGATACACAACACTTGAGCCTTAAAAATCCCAGTTTTCCTTGATGAAAACTAGAAAATTTAAATCCCAAACCCTTTGACCTATTTCAGTTCACTCTCGGTCTGACAAATCAGGAAGATTAAGGAGAAGTGAGATTAGAGGAAGATATTAAATTTGGTTGAAAGAAAGGAGAACACATTCTGTGGTGTTGTGGTATTCCATATATTAAAAAAAAAAAAAAAAAGAATGAGAAAGAGAAGTCATTTCATTGAAAGATTGAAATAAGGATTAGAAATTGATCACCTCAAATCTTAAATTTCAAGAAGTAAATGCAATTGTGCTGAAATGAAGAAGGTTGGGCTGCAAATCACCTCCTTACCTTGTTGATTTCTCATTTTTGAATCCCATTTTACCCCTTTATTCTTTTACCAATTTCACCCCTAAGCCACATTACAACCAAATAAAAAGACCTTACTGATCTAAAATGGATTGAGCTGTCATGTGGAGATGAGAATTTGTCTAATCTATGGTGAAAAGAGTTAGAAAATTTCAGAAATTAGAGCAATGCCTATGCTCATGCTTACACCCCTATTTGAGGACTGTAACTGCTCTTGAGCTGTGTGAAATTTTACACCCTTCATTGTTGTTGTGAGTTAACAGCCCTGGTAAGACTTGGGTCTGAATTCCAATTTGATGGGGGTAGTATCAACATATCAACACAGAATTCCCAAATAGAAGGTGAACTTTGCATCAATTTTCAGACATAATGCCTTGACATGAACCAATTGATGATGAAGGAATTACTGCAAAAATTCATGTTTTAAGTTGGTGATTTTTCTGCTGAAAACCCTCTAGAACTGAAAAGACATGATGAGAATTTATTCTAGTTTACTGAAACTTTGTTTAGCAGGATGTACTACTATTAACTAACCTTATTGGGGGAGTTTGTGAGTACCTTCACTGAAAACCTTCAAGAGACTTCACTCCTCCACTAAGGATCACCTAGGGGTTTAAAAGGCTTGGTGCATATGCTAAATGCATCCGTGATCCCTACGAAAGTGGCATTTTATTTTTTCTTTGAATTCTCCTTTGCTCAGGGACTAGCATAGCTTAGGTTTGGGGGTGTGTTAAGTGGTGAAAAATGCCACTTTTCACCCTATAACCTGACCATTGATAGACCTCTAAGCACACTAATAAGCTCTTGTCAAGTGAATTTTGTAAACAACAATAAAAGAAGGTACTGATGCAGAAAACCACACAAGAATGCCCAAAAAGGAGCTATCTCTCATCACATGACAAACCTAGCAACAGCACACCAGAGGGTAGCACATCACTGGACCCTTGGAAGCGCGTGGCCACAGCAAGGCAAGGAGAAGTAAGTAAAAATAGGCTGAAACATCCTATCGATTGGTCACCTGAAGGCGTCGATAGGAGCTGAAAGCAAAGAAAGGAAGAATTCATGCAGTTGAAGAGGTCTTCGATAGGATCTGAAGGAAGAAGAAGGATGAAGTTGTGTAGATTAAGGATTTCGATAGGATCTCGGAACCTATCAAGCAACTGAAAAGGAAGAAGAAACCATCCTATCCAAAACCTGCCTGAAGAGTCAAAGGAACCTATCGAATGGTTTCTTGAACCTATCGAGATGAGAATGCTGGAATAGAACCTATCGAAGGGTGATTGAGCCTTTTGATAAGACTGAAAGCAAACCTATCGAAATGGCGGAATGAAGAGCAGAACCTGTCGAAATGGTTTTCCAATCTGTCGAAGAGCTTTTCCAACCTGTCGAATTCTCCAAGCCAAGGACTGAGAAGGCTGGAACTCCAAGCGAAGATTCATCCTATCGAAACCTATCGAACGGATTTGAGAACCTAGCTAAAGGACCAAAATACTTGATTTCAACCTGTCGAAATCGTGTGCAGAACTTCTCAGAAATTCAGCTGAGCACATGTTGTACTTCAGTGACCCGTTGCATGCAATCCGAGGCACTTGGTGACAAACACGACGGTTTCAGAAGATGCCCTAGAAAGCCCTAAACGACCCACGTGCTTTAACAGAACTCTAACCAACTCTGACGAGCTTCTAGAGGGGATTTTTGGAGAGAAAAACAGAGGAGAAAGCTATATATAGAGACCCCCAATTGCCATTGGGGGGGATCTAGATCTGAGCTAAAATTCTGGAGATTAGCGCCTGCAGAGCAATTCCATTTCCCTCCTTTAGCCCAACCATGATTGGCTAAACCCCTTGGAGTAGCGAGGAGCGAAGTTAGATCTGTAATTAGGTTAGGTTAAGAACGTTATTGTAGGTTCCTAGCTGCACAGACTACATATCTAAGAGTATTTCTATTGTAAAGTGACCTTGTTTGCAATGATAATGTTGTTTTTAATGCTTTAATTAGATTTAAACTTCCTGCCCCAACTTCACTGCACTTCATTCCCGTGCATCCCAACTAGCACGACACATTAAAGGTGGAGACCTTGCCCTATCTATCATTACGTCCAAAATAAGCTCCTCTAGCGAATCCAAGTCAAAAAATAATAAGAAAGCCTTAGGGACTAAACAGGTCAACACCGTTGTCAACCAAAGACAAAATTCTAATAAAGGTAGCTCTCAACCATGCAACTTTGCATAAAATCGAAATCGACAACCGTATACCAATCAGAATCAGGGCAGTAATCAATCTAGATATGCGAACCAAAACCAAGGCAAAAATTAGGATCAAGGCCAATACCAAAATAGAAATCAATACCCCAACACCTATCAAAATCAAAACGCAACACATAACCAACCAGCCCACGCGTCAAATTATAATAATGTCCCCCCACCGCAAAGCTTTAATCCAACAAGAGGCCCCTACCAACCGAGGTGGGAACATTATCCCCCTCTACCTGATATAATCTCTAATATCTTCCAATTTCTTAACACTCAGAACCTCCTCCGATTCCCACCAGAAAACCTCACCCATGGCCTGTAAATCTAGACTACAATAAATACTATGCATTCCATCGATATGCTGGACACAGCTTAGAGGACTATTGGGTCCTTCGAGACATGATATATGGCATGAGCGATCAGAACCAAATTGATTGGGAAGCATTGAGGAATCCTAACCCTAGCGACGTCCAACCCCAACAAAACTTGGGGATCATAAACAACCCTATGCCTAATCACAACCAGGGGGCACCGGCTCATGTCACCACTGTGGATCTCTCCAGTCGACCCTCTTTCCAACCCTCTACTTTAATCACTAGCATCCAACCCTCCGACGTTTTCGCTACCCCTGTGAGAGCCTTTTCACCCCCACATCCCTCGACCTTGAGCACTCGCATCGCTCTGCCAAACTCTCCAACTTATCCAAAATTCACCCAAATATGAATCCACTCCTTTAAGGCCAGGAGATCATTCCTCCATTGTCCCTCACCAGAACCTTTGACCCCTCCAAATCCTGAACCGACACCCTCACCACCTCCATCATCTGATTCTGAACCCGAGTTTGGAGATCACGTTCTTCAAACCACAGCCCAAGTTGTCGCGTGGGTAGAAAGTGTCACTCGAAAGATTCCAACCCTAGAAAATGAAATGAAGACTGAGTTCTCACTAAACATAAAGGAAGGCAAGCAAGGAAAACACTCCGACCCGCATGAGACCCTAGTCTCAGCTTTCTTAGAAGAAGAGGATTACATATAGTACCTCTCACCTTGGAACGGTGTCGTGCAGGCCCACGCTCCGACCTCTAATTTTACTCGCTTTGCAAATATATAGACGTTGAGCCACACTAGGTTGAGTCAACAACCGACTTGCCCAATTCTCAAATTCGAAACCAATTACCCACCTCCTTTTCCTTGAAACAATGATTTCACGAATACACCGCAACTAGATGGGAACACAAGAGAAAGAGAGGTTCACTTGCCGCCCCCACCTCACATCATTCCTTCGCCAATTCTCGCACCTCAACCACTTCAATCACCCGCACCTAAGGCTCATTGGCCAGGAAAAGAGATTACACTCCAGCCAGGGCAAGAATACGACCAGCTACGACACCTTCAGAAGATCCCAACTCAGATATCTATATTAGAGCTCATAAAAAAATCTCCTAATCATCACCGATTGTTGGTAAGGACACTTGAGGACACCCAGGTAGACGAGGACACAACCCTAGATGAGTTTCATAAAATCACCTTGGTCATAGTGCAACCTCCAGCACTCACGTTCACCGACGCGGACATGCCTAAGGAGTCACTCCGTGGGAGTGCCGCTCGTGCCGCTCCTATATATCTCACGGTCATCATTAGAGGATTCTTTGTACCTCCTACATTAGTGGATACCATAGCAGGACTCAATATTTACTCGCTCACGATGTTAAAGACGCACGAATACACGGAACAAGATGTCATGCCCTCGGCCTTATCACTCATAGCTTATGACAGCTCACATTGTTTTGTTAAAGGGACTATTAAACTCTAGATATGCCTAGTACCTGTAACAAAGGACATCACCTTCCATGTTTCTGATTCCGCTAGCACCTACAATCTCACCTTAGGAAGAAAGTGGTTGGAATCAATGAAGGCCATCACATCTATGTATCATCAATGCGTCAAGTTTTCATACGAGGACTCCATCATCCGTATATATGTCGATGCACCTCTCCAGGAAATGGATACTGATTATGCGGCAAGCATTCCTATGGCCCATGATTTCATATTAAATATGGGACACATTCAAAAGACTCGAATCCTGAATGAGACAACCGTAGCGAAAGTCCGCCCCCTACCCATCCTAGTTCCCCCCTGATGGGTCGACCAGAGTTGATGATGAGAGAGGTTGGTCCAGACCTTGCCAAGCTTTATGACATCAACCCCACCGCAACAAAGGGATAGGATCTTATGTACCAACTTGGATACATTCCTCACACTAGACTCAGAAAGAATAAGCAAGGTCGTGTAGGACCTGTCGTCCCAATGAAAACACGTAAGCATATAGGGCTAGGTTATCAATCGGACGGCTCACAAGCCGACTTGTTCCCTACCTCACTAAAATAGTCTCTATATGATTTCTTTGTCTATGGGACCACTGAGAAAGCCAATGCACCTAAGAAGAAGGAGGTATCCTTCACTAAATCCTAAGAAGTGGAAATTGAACAAATGGCTAGAGCATTCAGCAATTTGATGAACCTAAAAGATGACATTGATAAACCCCTTGAAGGAGTCAAACCCTTATTTCATCTGAAAGAGCCCATAGAGGAGAGGAAGGAAGAACCTCCCGAGCCCGACCCACAAGTAAAAGATTGGGAATCCACTGATGATGAGAACTTTCATATAGCTGCCCTGCAAGAGGATAAAGAACATTTATACTCAATGTAGGAAGAAGATGATGCCTCACAAGCAGAGTTTAACTCGTATAGCATCCGCCTCTGCCTTGGCCTTAAGGATGGGAATGCCCGTGGGACTCACCTTGTATCTCTCACCCATATCAACCCCATTGTGAGCCATGCACTCACATATTAGAGAAATTCGCTAGTGGGATCCATTTTTCTGCGATGATAGAAGTGAATGGCTTCGACCCTGTAACAATGGAAACAAGCAACAACTCACCGGCTTCACTATCGATGTAAGAAGAAGAGAATTCTAATGACCAGTTGACTGACCTAGGAGGAAATGCCCCCATCGCACTCTTGGGGTTTGAAGAGGAGTGTGAATTAGACTCTCCTTCAACCCCAGATGCATCGCAACTCCAAATATTTTAGAAATCACTAGAGGAAGAGTGGCGACCTCCGCCAAGTGACGATGAGGACTACTAGATAGACCTCCCCACACTCGAATTAGTAGAACAAGCCAACCTAGGACTCCAAGCCATATCAGATCAAAAAAGTGAATTCAATATTATCGATGAATCTAAATTTAAAGAATGGGAATGCCCTTGGGAATCTCCTTGTATGTCTTACCATTACCAGCCTCGTTGTCGAGCATGCGTACTCATCCCAATGTCTTATAAAGATCAAGAGAAAGAGCTCCCTCCCCCTGGGGGTCCTTTAGGAGACTCCCCTTCGTGGGAAGAGCAACCATATCATATCTTTGAGGATGATAGTTCAATCGATTACTATCTCCAGAGATTCTTTGAGGAAGAGGCAATCAATGTGATAGAGGGAATCCAAACTACGACACCCCTATCACCCACATCATTTATTCAGAAGATCTCATTAGATGAGGACTCCAAAAAAAAGAAAAAAATGCCAATTTTTGAACAAGTCCATGCCTCCTGAAGAATCGCTCGAACAGCTCCAACGGCCATCTCGCTCCCTCAATTAGAGGAAGCAGCTCTCCTGACGCCTCTTAAGGCAATCGATTCTGTACCATATCTATTATCAAAAATCAAAAAAATAGAAAAAGTAGAAAACCCTAAAAAATTAAAAATACAAAACCCAAAAAAATCCGAAAACCTCAAAAAAGAAAGGCGACCCTTCATCCCAAATCTATCATCCGATCAACAAGGAGACTTTTCTCCTGAGACTATTATCCCATCTCCAGCACTAAGACATAAAGAATCCCGACTAAACAACAAGCCGGTGAGCATACCTGATGAGATACTTCATGACTTTGAGAGAAGAATCGATAGCCTTGTCCTTCACCTTACCAAAGATTTCACTGTCATAAATTGCGCTGATGAAGGGTTACTTCTCACAAAATCAAATCACCAGTGTAGTAATTTCACAGTAAACGAGCTTACCGATAAGGAGGAAGGAACATTGGTCACCGAGGTGGTGCAGGAGTTCCAACGGGTTATCAATCGTTTCGACAAGCAAACTGAAGCTGTCGTAGAATCGACAGAAGAAATTAATTTTGGCACCGAAGAGAAACCTAAGAAATTGCTAGTTAGCATAATGCTTAACTCTAAAGAACGCCAATATATTGTGCAAGTCTTATAAGAACACCTTGACTCTTTCGCATGGCCCTATGACGATATGCGTGGTTTGGACCCCAGCTTGGTAGAACATTGGCTTATTTTGGAACCTGACGCAAAACTCGAAAAGCAGAAACTTTGTAGGATGCACCCACAAACAGCTCTGTAGGTCAAAGAGGAAGTCGACAAGTTACACAAAGCCAAATTTATTTGTGTCGTCCTCTACCCTAAATGGGTCGCCAACATAGTACCTATCGCTAAGAAAGATGGCAAAGTACGGGTTTGCATTGATTTTCGAAACCTTAACCAGGCATGCCCAAAAGATGACCTCCCACTTCCACGCATTGACACTCTAGTTGACAACACTGTTGGGCATGAGATATTGTCCTTTATGGATGATTTCTCAGGATATAATCAAATAAAATTAGTTGAGTCCGACCAAGAGAAGACTTCTTTCACCACACCCTGGGGAACTTACTATTATGTCGTCATGCCTTTTGGGCTCAAGAACGCAGGAGCTGCGTATCAACGCGCCATGATTGCCATTTTTCATGACATGATACATAAATGTGTAGAAGTCTATATCGATGACATATTAGTGAAGTCCTAAACGTGGGCAGGACATGTTGAAGCACTCCGACTGGTGCTACAACGAGCTAAGAAATATCAGCTACAAATGAACCCAAAGAAATCTGTCTTCGGAGTTACTTCCGAAAAGTTAATCGGCTTTATAGTTACCAAGCGAGGGATTGAAGTCGACCCTACTAAAGTTAGAGCCATCTTTGAGATGACACCTCCCCGTGATATCAAAGAATTACGAGGCATGATAGGAAGATTGGAATTCATCAGGAGATTCATCTCCCAGCATTCATACAGATGTGATCCTTTCTATAGACTACTTAAAGGAGGAATCGAGAACAAGTGGGATGACCAGTGCCAGCAAGCCTTCAATAAAATTAAAGGGTACCTCCTTAACCCGCCAATACTATCACCCTCGGTTTCTGGAAGACCACTGATCCTTTATCTCTCAGCAAATGACAAAGCAATGGGAGTAATTCTGAGACAATATAAAGAAGATGGTAAGAAAGAGAAGGCTATCTACTACCATTGTAGGACGATGGTCGAATACGAACGAAAATACACTTCCATGGAAAAGACCTACCTCACACTGGTATGGGCTTCGACCAAGTTGCGACACTACTTCGGAGCACATAAGATATTAGTACTAGCCTGAATGGACCCTCTGAAGTATGTATTCGAAAAGCCCACAATATCAAGAAAGATCGCTCGCTGGCACATGCTATTACAAGAATTCAACATCACTTATGTCACGCAGAAATTGATCAAAGGACAAGCCATCGTTGATTATCTCACAGACCTCCCACTCCTAAATGACGAACCTATACACACGGATTTCCCTGATGAAGACCTATTCATGATTTATAACGAAGAGCCCGATAAGACCTCATGGACCCTCTATTTTGACGGTGCTCTAAACCACAAAGGAAAAGGCATTGGGATAGTCCTGAGCCCAGAAGGAGTTGTCATACCTAAAGCTTTTCTGCTAGACTTCCCTATCACTAACAACGTTGTAGAATAAGAAGCCTTTATAGCAGGGCTACGAGCAGCACTACAATTAGGAGTAAAATAAATGAAAACGATCGGTGATTCTAAGATAGTAATCTCACAAGTCATAAGAGAATGGAAAACTAAGGAAAGGAGACTAATGGTATATTTAGAAACCACTCAATATCTAGTAAACAAATTTGAAAGAATCTCTTTTACGCACATTCCTAGATTAGAAAATGAGCTCGCTGATTCTTTAGCCATGCTAACCTCGGTCATTCAAATACCTGTCGGACAAAATACCAAGACCTTCTTTATTGAAATATTTAACAGTACTCGCCCACGAGGTGGCATGGATCGTCAAGAGAGAATTACCAATCCTTCCCACGAGCATGACATCAAAGGAATCAATTACTCTAGAAAAGCACGATAAGACGGAAACCAAAGTCGCTATGTTCAGATTTGAAAAATTACCAACCGATGATGGACAACCATGGTACTTCGATATCTGGAACTTCTTGAAAAATCAACATATCCCTCTATACGCCATGAAGATCGAACGGAAAACTATAAGGAACCAATACGTCAGATTTTGCATGTTTGGCGAAACACTATACAAAGAAGCCTTCACTAAAGAAGTACTGCTACGATGTGTTACAACCGTCGAAGGATAACATATCATTCGAGAAGCACATGCCAGCACTTGCGGTGCCCACACCAGTAGACAGACTCACCGATCAAATCACATGACAAGGCTACTTCTAACTGACAATGATAAGAGACTGCCACCTCTACATCTAATTCTGCAAGCAATGCCAAGAACACACCGCACTTATCAAAACTATATTAGTTGCATTGAATACCATGACCTCGCCATAACCATTCTCGATGTGGGCCTTCGACATCATCGGACTTTTCACAGACACAATTGGGAACACTCACAAGCATGCATTTATACTTACAGCAACCGAATACTATATTCAATGGGCAGAAGCTGAATCATACGTCAGAATCACTGCTTCTACACTCATAAGGTTTATTATGCACAATATCATCACTAGGTTTGGAGTACCTAGGATGTTTATCACCGACAACAGACCGCAGTTCATTATAGAGAAGATAAAGAAGTTATGTAAGAAATTCGGCATCGATCTACACCACTCCTCACCATTCTACCCTCGAGGAAATGGAAAAGCAGAAGCCACCAATAAAATGCTGATTCAAATTATGAAATGCACAGTAGAAATAAGTAATGGAACTGACTGGCCGGAACGACTACTAAAAGCACTCTGGGCCTATCAGACTTCTATTCATACGGCCACTAGCCAGACTCTCTACCTCCTTACTTACGGGATGGAGGCCGTCCTACCATATGAAATGCAACTGCCATCCTTACGGATCCAACTCGATAATAAGCTATCCTTAGATGAGAGGAGGATTGCCCTACTCACGCAGCTAGAGCAGCTCGATGAAATATGTCTAAGAGCAGTTGATCAGGTACACCTAAACCCAAAATCTCAATATATATGTGTCAAAAATTTTCTTTCCTATTTTTTCTTTACAATCATCATCGGGGGCATCCCCCCTGTATATACAATGCGCACTCATAATGGGTAAAACATACACATGCACAAACCTACTCCCTACGCTGTCGCTGGGACGGTCGGGCACCACTGTCCCCAGTATCATCAGCTCGAAGGTCCGTAGACTAGTCCTCTAAAAAAATGATCCCGACACCTGGAGTCATTAGAACCTCTAACCGACGCGACCCCACTACAGAGCCACCCTCACTCGCCTGACTGAGAGTCCGCCTCGATCGAGAATGAGGATGATACCCACTTGGATACCCACAAGTGATAGAATCCTCGCGAGTATCACTGTTGACACAATCACGCGACGTGTGACGAGACTGCCCGGACGAAAACCCCGTAGCCCTCGACTTTGATCCCTCAAGTCGACTAGCTGATCTACGCACCCCTCACTCACTCACCAATTTATACTGCATCCGATCCAAGGCCACCTGCATCTCTGCCTGTGCTGATCGATGCACTACCTTCGGAGTGAGTCTTTTATATGTCCATCATCTCGATCACTAGATCCTCACGACTCTCCACCTCCAAGAGGACCCGTCTCGCCTCCGGAGTGGCGCGCGCTCGCGCCGCGCCTCCTCGAGCTGACGAACATGCGTCACCATGCCAAGTCAAATAGAGATAACTTACACATTTGAAAGGAAAAAAAAAACTCTAAATGAGAAAAGACCATACCAGCTCCGCCCTCTCCCTCTGAAGGTGCTCGACCGTCTCAACAGTCACAGGATTGATAAGCGGCACGGAAGGAATGGCGAATCTAGGCGGTTGCGACTACAATAAACAAATACATTAGATAACTCTATGATGACTAATAAACTGTAAATATATCAACTAAAACATACCCGACTAGGAATAGAAGCGAACCCCTGAGAGGGAGCCTCAGGAGCGGAGTCCGGAACATCCTGCTCGAAAAACCAATCAAACCAACGCAAAATATATCAGAAACAAACAAGATGAAACAACCTAAATAGAATCACATCAAAAATTAGAAATTATACTTGACTCTCTGGGCGTAAAGAGGCAGCAGTTGCCTCCCTCGTCGGGAGGCCCTCAGCAAGCTTGCACTGAGACACCAACACAACGTTAGTAAACTATTAAGAAAACACATCAATAACACTTAACAAACTGCCACAATGACACAAGTAAACTAAAAGAGTGAGGGAACTTACCCAATGCTCTAGCTGAGATTAAAGACGAGCCATTGCTGGATCCTCCCGACTGGAGGAGGCCACTGAAGCCTGAGCAGAAGCCCCCGCGGCGGCAAGCTCTGCCTTCTGCAAATATTGCCAACGTCCTAACATTAACAAGGAGTCCCCAACCATCAACAAATTAATCAATCTAATCCAAAATACTCACCAATCGCTCAATCTCGGAGCACAGGCTAGCCGCCACCGCACGATCGGCCTGCTCCTGATGACGATAGACCGCCAACAGAGCTGCCTGGCGAGCGACCTCAGACTCTCTCACAGACTGTCCACAATAAAATAAAACAACCATATAAAACAAAACATCATTTTTCTAAACCTTTGTTCTACATTTCACAACATTTCTAGCCACTATTCACCCTTCTAATCTATGCATTTAAATTACAAAAATCTTACCTTCAATCAATCTCAAATTGATTTCAATCGAGTGGTTGGAAAGGCTAGGGTTCCAGCTTTGCTTTTAGCGGATCCCTCGCGTCGAATCCGGCGTTTATTGCTTGAATCTCCCTTCCTCAACTAGCATTCACTCCTTGCATTAATCACTCTCGTTACTCCTCTCTCAACAACCCAAAAACACACATTTAGGGTTATTAAACCCTTTTATCTCTCTCCTAGTTTGTGTGTTGAGCACATGCACCTCAATAGGTGTATGTGACTTTAGATTTTCAACACACACCACATTGCTACACAAACCATCACATCACATTCACTCATCACACTCTATGCTAATTATCGAACTCCTAATTGGTAAAACTTGTGACCGATCGGGCACGGATCCCGAGGTCATAGTTTAGCGTGATTTTTCGGGCTATTACATCCTCCCCACCTTGGGAATTTTCGTCCTCGAAAATAACCCAAGGTTTGTCTGGCTGGGTCTCTCTCTCTCCCCCCCCCCCCACACTCTCAGGTGAGGCGATCCAGTTGACTCAAACGCATTAAATTAGTTACATATACTAGCATAGAATTTAAATTTGACGAATTTGAACAATGTACACAAAAAGTTTGGATTTCTATTAATATCAGTAAATTTTTACAAGGCGCCACATGAGTTGGCGTACAAAACATACATCTATACAATCATGACTCATAAAAAAATAAAACTCATGCAATCCCCGCCAGTGTGTCTTGGAGCAGGGCAGTGCTCCATCCGAGGTGTGGTACTTGGTGGCGGGTCTGCTAGAGCTGGCTACGGCTGCGGTGGTGGCGACCGTGGTGGAAGCGTCTCAGTCGGCGGAGCGGAGGCAGATGTGGAAGGAACTGCATCTGTAGTGGCTGGGGTAGGATGGAAGACGGGTCCTCGATGGAAGGCTGTGCGTCCGGCGGTCCACTCCTCCTCCTAGGCGAGGTAGCGGTGGTAGTCCGTCGGGTAGATGTAGCGGAGGGTGTGGAACATCATGAAGTCCATCCTCCGGTTCATCCGCCCATTGTTGGCCTCCATACGGGCCAACAGCTCCTCGATGGTCGGCCCAGATGATGTGGCGCGCCGGCGGTATGAGGAGGTGGGTGTCGCGGGCGCGGAGTGGGCAGGTGGCATCGATGAGGCTGCGGTGTGAGAGGGAACCCTCTCCACGGATGGCTCGGATAGGGGTGTGCTCACCACGGGTGGGTCTGGCCGAGGTGGTGGGGTGGTGGCTGCTCGCTGCTTGTGGCTTCCTGCTGGGGCTGGAGCGGGACCCGGAGCCGGTAGGGTCCGCTTTAGCAGATTGTAGCTACGGGTCCATGAAGATTTCGAAAACGTCTTCACGCGATCCGTAGCCCTCACCTCGTGAGGCGAGATGCTATAGGAGGGATCATTGGAGTAACACTCCAACATGCTCGAGATGAGCCGAGCATATGGCATCTTCTCCTTGGGCTGCATGTTGCCCTTCATCAGCTTCCCTTTGATGTACCTCATCCCTTCTAGGATGACCATGGTAGCATCAAACCATCGGCCACAGAAGGCCGCATAAAGTGCCTGTTGCACTTTGTCCACGCGCTCCGTATCGTGGCGCATAGGGTAGAGGTTGCACTTGATTATTGAATCAAGCATCCACATGTAGTGTGGAAGGCCAACCCTCTTAATGGAGGATCCCGACCCCTTTTTCCCGTTGGTCATACGGGTCATGATTTCTTCGAATCGAGGGTCCTCCTCGAATGGTGGGAATAGGGTGGTCTCGGGGGTGAAATCGAGGTAACATTCAAGTACCTCGTGTATGTGGTGGCGGGTGATTATGTACTCCCGACCTTCTATGGTGGTCTTAATCACGTCGTCGGTAGGGCCGTCCACAAGCCCTTGGTAAAATAATCTAACCAGCCTAAGGTAGTAAGAACCCCGGATTGGTTTGAGAAGGTTGCCGAGACCGGCATTGTTGAGGTAGTTTCGACCCCATTGGGTCTCGCCCGGCAAATCGGGATTTGTGAATAGGGTAGGGTCGATGATGTATTTGACCTCAAAGGTCTTGGCCGCCCACCATTCGTTTGGTTGTACCACGTTAGTGGGTGGTGGGGGCATTGGGGTCGATTCGCGGGAAGACTCGCGCGAGAATGCGCTCGTCGAACCGGAGGTGGTCTCCGATGCCGACGGTGATGGAGTCCTCACCGGCGATGGGGTAGGTGGTGGTGGTGCGGCGTTCTTATGCCTAACCGGGATTTTAGAAGTCGCCTTCTTTGAAGATAACAGGGTTTTGGGCGGCATTCTTAGAAAATCTAGGGTTTATCTAGTTTAAATTTGAAAGAAAAGTGCGAAATTAGGGTTTACCGTAGGTTTTGATGGCGATGCGAGCCGAAAAACCGTCAGAAAAAGGGAACCCTAGGGCACCGGATTGTCGGAGAAGAGTAAGAAGGTGAAACGCCCAAAAATCTCAAGCAAACATAATTTCGAATGGGGAATGAAATCCCTAAATTTTTATATATAGGCCTCGGCTCGATTAATCGAAATTCAGAATCGATTAATCGAGATTCAAAACTAGGTTAAGCCGCGTAAAATCAATTAATCGATCTCCCAAATCGATCAATCGAAAGTTAAATTCGATTAATCGAAACCATTTCGATTAATCGAAATCGTATCTGTTTAAAATTTTAAATTTTTAAGCTCACTGGCGCGAGCCAGTCGATTAATCGAAATCCATTTCGATTAATCGAAATTCCAAAATCGATTAATCGAAATTCACTTCGATTAATCGAAATCGTGGAGTAACTTCTAAAAATTTTAGGATTCTTTAAGTTATTTGATTAATCGAACCCCATTCGATTAATCGAAATTTCAAAATTGATTAATCGAATTTCACTTCGATTAATCGAAATCGTCTCTCTGACTTCAATTTCTTCTAACATTCCCAGTTTGTTCGATTTATCGAACCTGCAGTTCGATTAATCGAATTCCCAATTCGATTAATCGAATTCCCAAAATCGATCAATCGATCCCAAATCGATTAATCGAAATTATAATTCGATCAATCGAAATTGCATCCTATGTATATTCTAACTCTCATTTTCATTTCCAGTCACTGGCACATGCCAGTCGACTAATCGAACAAAATCGATTAATCGAAATTCCAAATCGATTAATCGATTTGAAATTCGATTAATCGGTTTTGCCCAATTTCTGCAGATTTTTCAAGTTCTTTCGTTCTATGATTATTTTTGACAATTTATGACCTCAAGTGGTTAATAAATCCATAAAAACACATTCACTTGGTCATATATATACAAGAAAGAAAATATTCCTTTAATCATACAATTGAGCAAAATTTCCATCGAATTACAAGGATCGTGGAGATTCCACGAACACGTTCGTGGTTTACATTAAGTTCTCACGTCGTTGGAAACAAGACTGGATATTGTTCTTTCACATCGGCCTCTCGTTCCCAAGTAGCCTCTTCTTTTGGATGATTGTTCCACCGAACAAGCACTAAGGGAATCACTTTAGTCTTGTGATACTTGTTCCTTTCGATCCAAGATTTCCACTGGTTCTTCTATCATGCTCATGTCCTCACACATCTCTATAGGTTGCTTTCCTAATACATGAGACGGATCATTCACGTACTTCCTGAGCATCGATATGTGGAAAACATTATGCACTCGATCAAACAGCGGAGGTAAACCAATGCGATACGCAACTTCACCTACGCGTCCTAAAATTTCGAATGGTCCAACATAACATGGACTTAACTTCCCTCTCTTACCAAATCTCATTACGCCTTTCATAGGTGACACTTTCACAAACACATGCTCACCCACTTTATAGTCGACACTAGTCCGCTTCATGTCGGCGTAACTTTTTCATCTACTACGACTTCACTTTCTCTGATTATTCGAACGGCGGTGGCGTTGTCTTCAAGTAGTTTTGGCCCTAACACAAATTTTTCACCTGTTTCCTCCCAATTGAGGGGTGATTTGCATCGTCGTCCATACAGAGCTTCATACGGTGCCATGCCAATGCTCGTTTGGAAACTGTTGTTGTATGCGAACTCGAGCATCGGTAGATACTCATCCCAGTATCCTTGCATATCAAGCATGCATGCCCTGAGCATGTCTTCTATTACTTGGTTCACTCGCTCTGTCTGCCCATCAGTTTGAGGATGGAAAGCTGAACTAAAGTCTAGTCGTGTTCCCATTCCTTCTTGAAATTTCTTCCAAAACTTGGACGTATATAGTGGATCACGATCTGAAACTATGCTGCTTGGAATCCCATGTAATCTTACAATCTCCTTCATATATAAATCTGCCAGTCTTCCTGCTGTATACGTAGTATTGTACGGCAAAAAGTGCGCTGATTTGGTCAATCGGTCTACGACGACCCAAATAGCATTGTGTCTCTTGGCAGTACGGGGTAATCCAATAATGAAGTCCATTGAGATCGATTCCCACTTCCATTCTGGTATTGGTAAAGGTTGCAATAGTCCAGCAGGATGTCTATGATCAACCTTCACTTGCTGACAAGTCAAACACCGTGACACGTACTCGGCCACGTCTTGTTTCAGTCCTCTCCACCAGTAGTTCTTTTTCAAATCTTGGTACATTTTGGTGCTACCAGGGTGGATAGCATAATTTGACTTATGGGCCTCATCAAGAATCGTTCGTCTTAGATCGGCATTGTCCGGAATGCAGAGACGGCCTTTAAACAACAACGAACCGTCTTCTTTTACTGAGAAGTCCGACCTAATGCCTTCACTCACGTCTTGATGAATCTTCGTTAATGCCGGATCTTTCATCTGTAGATCGTGGATATGCTCAAATATCACTGGCCTTACTGATATGTTAGCCAAAAAGGATCCGGTGTCCTTTGACTCAATGTTCACATCATAGAATGCCAGGTCTTCCAATAATTTCCATCGGTGCATACCTAAAATCAAACAAGCTAACTGAGCTGAACCTTTTCGACTCAATGCATCGGCTACAACATTCGCCTTACCTGGATGGTATTGTATGGAGCAATCATAATCCTTGAGGAATTCCATCCATCTGCGCTGTCTCATGTTGAGCTCTTTCTGTGTAAACAGGTATCGGAGGCTCTTATGATCGGTGAAAATCTCAAAAGTCTCACCATACAAGTAATGTCTCCAAATCTTCAGTGCAAAAATGACTGCTGCTAGTTCTAAGTCATGAGTCGGATAATTTTTCTCGTGTACTTTCAGCTGTCTTGATTCATAGGCTATCACCTTCTTGTGTTGGTTGAGTACACAACCAAGGCCATTGTATGACGCGTCGCTGTACACGGCGTATCCTCCACTGCCTGAAGGAATCGCTAACACTGGAGCCGAAGTGAGTCTCGTTTTGAGTTCTTGAAAACTCTTCTCGCATACCTCACTCCACTCAAATCTTGAATCTTTTCGTGTCAGCTTTGTGAGAGGTCCCGATATCTTTGAAAACCCCTCGACAAAACGTCGATAATAGCCTGCTAAGCCTCACTGTCCTTGGTTGCTCCCACTTAACTACTACTTCTATCTTTACTGGATCTATAGTGACACCATGCTTTGAGACAACATGTCCCAAAAAGCTAACCTCTTCCAGCCAAAATTCACACTTGCTGAGTTTGGCGTACAATTGGTGTTCACGTAGCGTCTGTAGAGCAATCCTCAAATGTTCTTCGTGTTCTGTCTTGGATTTGGAGTATATCAGTATATCATCAACAAACACTACGGCGCAGGAGTCCAAGTGTGGTTTAAACACTCGGTTCATCAGATCCATAAACGACGCCGGAGCATTCGTCAATCCAAACGGCATCACGAGGAATTCATAGTGTCCATACCATGTCCGGAAAGCTGTCTTCTGAATGTCCTCAGCCTTGACTCGCAACTGATGATACCCAGATCTCAGGTCAATCTTGGAAAAATACCTTGCTCCTTGCAGTTGGTCGAATAGATCGTCAATTCTAGGCAAAGGGTAGCGGTTCTTCACAGTGAGTTTGTTCAATTGTCGATAGTCAATGCATAGCCGCATTGACCCATCCTTTTTCTTGACAAACAAGACCGGTGCTCCCCATGGAGACACGCTCGGTCTAACAAACCCCTTGTCCATAAGTTCTTGTAGTTGTTCCTTCAACTCCTTTAACTCAGCAGGAGCCATTCTATAAGGTGCTTTCGAAATAGGCTCCGTTCCTGGTGCTAAGTCAATGGCGAATTCTACTTCTCTTTCTGGAGGTAATCCAGGCAATTCTTCTGGAAACACGTCGGCGAAGTCTCGCACAACTGCTATCTCAGAAATGACGTTCTTTTCTTCCTTGTCCTCCTTTAAGAAAGCTAAGTATCACGCAACCCTTTCGATCATTTTCGCCCTTAGTCTTGAGATCGATGCACAGATGACGACCTCACTCCTTGAAATCGAAATGATCTTCTTGTGTTGGGTCTGAAAATGACTACCTTGTTCTTGCAATCGACGGTTGCACAATGCTGCGCCAACCAGTCCATGCCAAGGATCACATCAAACCCTTGCATGTCTAACAGTATCAACTTTGCTTCTAGTTCGTGCACCTCTAAGTCTCGAACTGCTACAATGATGGATTTGCATGCTAACTCCGTGTCTACTAACTCTCCAGTCGGAATAGACACAGATAGGACAAAATCCAACATCTCTGGACCAATCT
Organism: Chloranthus sessilifolius; assembly: GCA_021018995.1. NCBI lineage: Eukaryota > Viridiplantae > Streptophyta > Magnoliopsida > Chloranthales > Chloranthaceae > Chloranthus > Chloranthus sessilifolius. The sequence goes on from CM037596.1 coordinate 52,341,234, forward strand.
TCATCTTCTTGGCGAAACGTGGAGTGACGAATGAGTGGGTAGACCCTGGGTCTATCAACACTCGAGCGTCATATCCACCGAAGCATCCTTTTTCATATATGTTTAAAGTACCTATAGTATACATACATACATATAATAATTTACACATCAATTTACACTCTTAATTCCCATACAGCTTTTGTATATTTATAAAAATATATCTATTCAATTTCTGATGCATGTTCCTTCTCTATCTAATATTTTAATGAAATAAAAATTTTCTTTAATTTTAAAAGGGTCTCACCTTGGATGACGTCATGCACGCCTCGCTTCTGACGGATTTGCATAGGCTCTCCTCGAACGATCGGCTTCCTTGCTTGAATGGGTCGTAGTCGCAATGAAACCGTCTTTCTCTTATCCGTCTCGGGGCAATCCTTGATCAAGTGGCCCACCTTGCCACATCGGAAACAGCCCCTAGTTCCCAATCTACAATCCACTGTCTTATGAGGCTTGCCACACTTTGCGCAAGTCTCCCGAGGTGCAGAAGAAACAGTACGAGAACCCTGTGTGATAGTGGCGCCAGTAGATATGGCAGGGCTCTCATAGCGAAAAGGTCTCCCCGACGTAAGTAATGGAAACCTCTGTTGATGTTGTTGTTGCGCCGGTCTTCTGAAACCCCCTTGGAACTGTGGTCTCTGATTTTGGGCTATGAACCTCGGCTTTTTGTTCACTGGTTCGTAGGCCCCCGTTCTTCCTTGTTCATTTCCCCCTCTCTGCTGCTCTCTCTGTCTATATCTATTTGTATTTTCCTCTTCGACCACCAGTGCTTTACTCATGACCTCTTCATAGGTCCTCTGTTGAAATGGAGCTACGCCTCCCCTAACCTCAAGCTTCAAACCTTGCTGAAACCTCTTGGATTTCATCACTTCAGTAGCGACGTAATCCGGAGCAAAACGGGCAAGTCGTAGAAACTCCACCCCATATTCTCTCACTGTCATTCTCCCTTGCACTAGCTGTAAAAATTGTATCTCAAGCTGGTTCCTCACCACTTCCGGAAAATATTGTTTGTTGAACTCCTCAACAAACTCCTCCCAAGTCCAAGGAAACTCTGGGGTCTCCGAGGCGAGTCAAGTATCACGGACTTCCACCAAGGCCCACCTCCCATCCAACATGTCCCATCTCACACTCTCATCTTCCGTGCATGTCGACGCTAAAGACTTTCTCCATCTCCATAACCATGTGTTCACGCTTCGCCGAAAATGAAGGAGGTCTCATCCTCCGTAACTCAAGAAAGATGAGGGCACAGCAGTGCAGTCCCTGTGTGGTGTAGGTGGTCGCTCTTGACGCATGAGCTGCAAAGGATGCGGCTTGTTGTGCCATGGCAGCTGCCATAGTCCCTATAGTGTGCATCATCCTTTGTCGCTCCTCTCTATCTTCTTGTCTTTCTCTCACTCTCTCTTGTTCTCTTAGATCTTGATCCTGCCGATCTCGATCCTCCTCATTATGCTGTCTACTACTACTGCCCCCTGGGGCCTCAGTACCTCCTAAAGGCACTCTATTAGTAGGAGAGATGTAATCATCTCCACTACGTAGACTCCTCTGTTGGCCTCCCCTTGGTCGGCCTCTTCCTCTAGATGACATTTGCGGCTGCATTTGAAACTAAAGTTTCGTTAGCAGAAGCCCCTATGTTCTGACCAAAAAGGACGATTGTCAGAATTGCTAAAAGAAAATGGCTTTGATACCAACTTTGACAGCCCGGATTTCAGCACCCCGAAACCCGTGCCATCAGCACGATCATCTTGACCGTGCCCCTTAGCTAAGCACGGAACACTGGTATATCAAGCATTGCAATAGAATAATAAACGAAATTGCGGAATTTAAATCTATATTAATCAACTCCCCAAAAGACAGTTCTACCCTCATGCCTCTGCATGAATGGAGAACCGATCCGAACCATCGATGATAGCAATCATCACGGATGGTTTGTCCCAAAAGAATAATCCCAACTCCTTATATACATGGTTTAAACAAAATCAAAGCTTGACATACCAAGCCGTACAAAACTCTCTCAAAAAGCCCTCAAAGTGGCACAACGGAGTCCTCTAGAAGAAGTCCTCAGGAGGTGGCTCCAACTCATCGCCGGCCGCAAGGTCCGACTCACCGGGGTCAGCGTCTCCTGAAGCCTCGGCAGCTGCTAGTAGTGGACCTGCGACGTATAGTCTATAGGGTGAGCTACATCCTAGCTCAATAGGGAACAAACACGGTTGAACATAAAATTATAACTCACATATATTCCATGATATGCCATGCATGATGTGTCTATGCAGTTATTGATGAAAACAGTTAAAAGCATTTCATTTTACTGTTCATTACTTATGTTTTCCTTTATTCATGAATGATGCTGAGAAGGCCTAAAGCAAAACTTAAACTTTCAACTTAAGTAATCCCCGAGCAATATAGCATCGAGCCCCGATGAGATACCCTTCATCGTCATCTATATAGACAGTTTTAACGTATTCCCTGGGAATACCATATAGTACCCAAGCCCCTTTCCCCTGGGGATTGGTGGCGGGGTTTCACTTGTCTCAAATCAACACCCCTGGGGTGTGCTTACTATGTACGGATAAGCCTCCGCACTGGCCTACGGTTTTGCCGCCGTATCGGTCACGGATATCCTGTCGTGTCAGTCGTGGATATCTCGCCACGTCGATGGGGTAACCTATCAAACCTCAAATAACAAAAATATCGGTGCCTTACATATAGTTATTCACCGTGTAAGTGTGCTATCTTATATCAGTTAGGCCCTATCAAACATGATTCAATCTTGGATACATCCCTGGGATGTATCCATTTACTTGCATCACACCTGATGCTCTTGTCTCTTTACTTCTTCATCTCCTGGGGATGGTTCATTAGAATTACTCTTATGGATGTCACACGCACACACACTTTTCACAATTCTTAAGCAATTAAACATTTGAAATGAAATCTATATCACTACATACATGCTCTTGTAAAATAAAGTACATGTTCAAGGTGTTCCCTACCTCAAGTCTTCATTTGATCAATGCATCAAGGTCCCACGTGGCTCCTTGTGCATCAGTTCACACGTACCACCTATGGTACCACATAACAGGTGAAACACATCACAAAGGATGCAATAAAGAAGGTCTAAGACCCTCCAAGAATCTTAAAGTCAAACTCAAAGGTCAACATAAATTTTCTCAGTCGATTAATCGAACTCCAATTCAATTAATCGAATTTGATTCGATTAATCGATTTCCAAAATCGATTAATCGAAAGTCAATATCGATTAATCAATTCTCAAATCGATTAATCAAGATTCTCATTCGATTAATCGAATCCTAATTCGATTAATCGAAATTCACTGTTCAGCCAAGTCGATTCTCAATTCGAGTAATCGAGTTCCTAAAATCGATTAATCGATTCCAAATCGATTAATCGAAAATTGAAATCAATTAATCGAATTCCCATTTTGATTAGTCGATTTTCCCAAATCCTTTCCTCCAGCCCCCCTTGGGTCCACTGGAGGTGCCCAGTCGATTAATCGATACTAAATCGATTAATCGAAATCCAAAGTCGATTAATCGAACTCCAATTCGATTAATCGAAATCGAGGTCCTCTGACTTTTGCAACTTCCTGGCCAATTTCGATTAATCGAAACCCAATTTCGATTAATCGAAATTGTCAGATTCAGCCCCCTTTTGGCTGTTCTTCTTAATCTTTTTCCACACTTTTTCCTCTCATTTTTCCAAACCTTTGTTCTACATTTCACAACATTTCTAGCCACTATTCACCCTTCAAATCTATGCATTTAAATTACAAAAATCTTACCTTCAATCAATCTCAAATTGATTTCAATCGAGTGGTTGGAAAGGCTAGGGTTCCAGCTTTGCTTTTAGCGGATCCCTCGCGTCGAATCCGGCGTTTATTGCCTGAATCTCCCTTCCTCAACTAGCATTCACTCCTTGCATTAATCACTCTCTTTACTCCTCTCTCAACAACCCAAAAACACACATTTAGGGTTATTAAAACCTTTTATCTCTCTCCTAGTTTGTGTGTTGAGCACATGCACCTCAATAGGTGTATGTGACTTTAGATTTTCAACACACACCACATTGCTACACAAACCATCACATCACATTCACTCATCACACTCTCTGTTAATTATCGAACTCCTAATTGGTCAAATTTGTGACCGATCGGGCACGGATCCTGAGGTCATAGTTTAGCGTGATTTTTTGGGCTATTACATGAGTACTTTTACTCAACCTCAAGAAAGCACAGAAAATGGCACAGCTACGCAAGAACTTTCGACAGTACTAGAACCTACCACAAAACAAGCTAGTCTATATGACTCAGCTCTGGATTCCCCCCAACAGGGCCTGCTATGTCCCAAGATATTGAACCAACTTCCACTGAAGCAGAGCCGGTGAATTCAATCAGCAAAGTGGAAGAGAGAATTCTGGCACCAGTAGAACAATAGGATGGTGAAAGGCTACTTCTAGCCAAACCATCATTAGTCTTCTACCAATTACACCATCGGAGATATTCTCAGTTCAACTGCCTATGTCTCAATCAATAAGAGCAAACCAGGAAAATGAAGTCCCACCACCTGTTGACCCTCTAACCAACACCACAGTGCCTACATCCCAAGCTGTCGAACCAAGACTACATATCGAAGCCCCACGGGAGAGCTTCAACGCATTATTACATCAAGAAATGTCTGTTCTAGCTACTACTTCAACAGTTCCATTGATTGAACAATATGATCTAGACAGACGAATAAAAGAAGTAGAACAATGGCAAATTTCAAATGCCCAACTACCAGGTGTTGTAAGGAGAATGATGGATGAATTACATATGTTGAAAAGCAGAGTCTGAGACAACATGCCTACTGCATAGGAAAAGCAGGAAATGATTATGACAATGAAATAGAAGGCAATAAAAGAATATCATGTGCATTGGGTAGCCGAAACAAACAAGAAAATCCAAGAGGAAACGGCAGCCCATAGAGACCAAGTTGCACAGGTACAAGAAGAGAACAGGATTCTGAAGGAAAATCGACAAGGATGGGAAACACAAGAAAAAGAATATGAGGATAAAGTAGCACAAATGATAGAGCAATTGACAGAATTCATTGGCGATCCAGATGCTAGGGAAACAAAGAAAGAAAGAGCCTACAAAGAATATCAGCTGTCTGAAAAGAATCACCAACTGATAATAGAGAAAGAAAAAGTGCTCAAATTACAAGATGATAAGGAATCCCTAATAGTCACTTGTGAGGAACGAAAGCAACATATTAACTCTCTCATAAACAGATATTGGGTTGATGTAGCAAGAGCAAGGGCCGAATCAGAAAATCTGAGAGATGGGATGAAAGAAAAGTATGTTGTGATATGCCAACTTCAAAGTGTCGCAAAAGAAAAAGAAAAAGAACTGTCAGTATTACGAGAAAGGTATGAATCACTCGCAATGTTGAAGGAAAATTCAGAGGCTCACTCTACAAAAGTACCACCGGAACAACAAGAAGAACATGAACCCGAAGTCAATTCTGACTGCTCTACAACAACGATATCTGCCTCAGAAGACGATAATATAAATAGCCTTATCTCCTTACCAACTCCACCGCATGTGCCGTCCAATTCAATTGTTCCATATTCGACATCACCAAGTGAGTAGAATTCCATAACAAAACCTCACAGGTATGATCCAATAAACTTTAGTCCCCTGTTTTGCACAATGAGGGCATTGCCCTATTTAAGTTTAGGGGGATACACCACTTTTTGTACATTACATTAGTTAAAGTAGTATAAATTTTTAGAAAATCTTGATAATTTCTTTTATTTTTTTTTATTTTGTCTGTATATATTAGATTAGTTAATCATTATATGAGCATTAGGATAGAAAAATTAGAAATCCAAAAACTTTACAATCCATCACAGTAGTAGTTCAACAAATCAAAATAAAATAGTTGCGATTCATGTTTAGCTCCCTTTTGAACATTGTATCATAAATGAATGTTTGAAACTTTATGATTGATTTAAACTTCAATATTTAGATTCTAGTTTTAAAATCATATGAACCAGTGAGCTATAGAGCTATTATTCCTCTTTTTGTTCTGAGAGAGATTGTTTTATTCAAGCTTAAATGTCCTCGAACTTCTTTACTACTGCAAAATCTCATATTGCTGAACTTAGAATCAAGATATTCTGTGAATATAATAATTTGTTTCTTTATAACTATCTATAGAATATATCAAAGTAATAAGACATCCATACTAGTAAAACGTAAAAATGACCAAAGGCCCTCTTTTGATTAGTCAAAGCCCAAAAAGCTAAAATCCCAAGAAATATTATCCTTTGAACCCATATTAGAAGCCTGAAACTGAATTTTTTTGTACCAAAATTTATAAACCCTTAACCATATGTACTGCCTAAAACTTTCAACCTTTAACCCGTACAATTTCTGAGCATTTAGAATGAAAAAGAAAGGAAGAAGAGGGACTGAAAGGAGTATATACTTAACAGATAAGGGATCTGTTGAAAAGGGTACAACTGAGAAGAAATATAAGAAAATATATATATGGAAAAAGAAAAGAAAATCGCAAAACACAATTTTACAAGTGAAGAAGACTTCAAAAGGATACAAAAGAAAAGAAAATTCGTAAAATGTGATTCTATGAAAAAGAAAAGCACAAAAGCTTCCAAAACTAAAAAAAAGAGCAGGGATTGACAACAGAAAAGAAATGGAAAGAAGTCATCCAAAATCAGGATAGTTACTGAGAATGAAAAAGAAAAGAAGAGCTAAATTCTCAAAAAAATTTGAATCCTTTTATCCTATCTTTGGAAACCTTTTAACCAAAAGTCCCATTACAAGCAGAAGGAAAAGCCTTTGTGATTTATGATTTGCAAAAGTATGAATCTAGTAGAGATGTATGAAATAGATACTATGAATACACAAAACAAGTCGTATGAACAGAATTGATTATCCATCTCATGAAATTTACTTTCTTAACTGATTGTCCTTTGAATTTATCATACATATCACATAGTGAGAACCCATAAATTTTTTATATTTTTTAGAGTATGCCAATTAGTGAGAATTTGGATAAAAATATTTTCTAAATCTGTAATTTAGAAAAATCTATGATGAATAAACTATTCACTAATATTCACACACTCCACACTATACAGAATCGAAATTGTTGAGTTCTGATAAAGGATAATCATTGTGATGGAAAGCAAAGGATGAAAGATTTGTAATTCTGAAAATCGTAACCACTATATGATGAATAAATGATAGATAAATAGTGTATAAAATTAGCTTAGATATTTTGAATTTATATTTTTTTTAAATCTAAAAATATTTGAAGTTTGTAGGTAACTTCACTGGAAACCTTTAGGAGACTACAACTCCTCCACTAGGGATCATCTAGGGGTTTAAAGGCTTATTGCATCTGCTAAATCCAATCGTGCTCCCTACGAAATTGGCATTTAAATATTTTGGATAGTATATTTTTCCTTGTTTGCTAGGGATTAGCAAAGCTTAAGTTTGGGGGTGTGATCAGTCACAAAATTTACCATTTTATCACCCTTAACTTAGTGATGCTAGGACTTAGTTTGCTACTATTAAGGAAAAATAGTAAAAGAAAACCAAAATGATAATCTCTGTCAAAATAAACTCAAAAGGTAGTAAGAAAGACGATTGAGCATTAAAGACGATTCACCAATGGTTGAAGGCTGAGAAATTGTAAATCTTCAAAAGTCGATTCTTCAGAAAGCGACGAAAGAAGAAAGCGATCATTCAAAATAAGAAGTCATCCAAGTAAGAAAGCCACAAGAAATAGAAAATCGTGATTGACGATTTTCCAAAGAAGCGAGAATAGAAATAGAAAATTATGAACTACGATTTTCTAAAGAAAAGAAGAAAATTGATAATCGTTATCTACGATTGCGATTATAGAAGCTTTTCTTTTAGTTGATACTGTTGTTGCTGATCACGTGAGTGAGATTATCAGCCATGAACAAAATTAGAAGAATTCTAGAATTAGAAGTTTGACTAACCACGGATCTGAGAAGATTGATGCAGAAGAATCCTAAGGGGACTCTGCTGCTGAAATAAAGGAAATAATCCAGAAGCACATCAACTGTTCGAAGCAAAGGAAGAATAAAATTAGAAGTAGAGTTATATTAGGATAGTTTTTATTTCTTTTATTGGAATTATATCTTTGTAAATCGACCCCTTATAATCTATAAATAAAAGGGCTTGGTATAGGAATAGAGACCGAAGAATTTCAGCATCAATTGATGCCTGAGGTTGGATTTTCTTCTTATCAATAGTGTATAATAGTTAGAGTAGATTAGATATCTAAGGTTTCTCAAGAGCAATTACGACTGCTATTGGGTGCTGAAGATTAGTGTAGATATCTGTAGTTTCTCAGAAGCGATTGACGACTGCGGCTGAGGGGTGAAGGATATATATACTTTACTTTCTAGTTTAGATGTTTATTTTCTTTTATCTATTGCTTTGTAAACATCTCTAAGTTTTAATATGAATTGACGACTCAGATTAGAATTTGCAGATTCGTGTAACAGTTTTTACTTTTTCATCTTCAGTTTTCTAAAGTTTGATTGACGCCCAAATTTTAGCAAGTTGTTGATTAGATTAAATTTATATTGATAGGATTTTAGTATTGATTGACGACCAATGCCAGAAAACTTGATATATGGTATAACGGTACTATTTATTTTTATAAATATCTGATAGCAAAAGATTGTGATTGACGACTTTAATCTGGAGTTAGAAGATTAGGATTTATTTTCTGCACTTTAGTTTAATAAAATTCTTTATTCATATTTCTCCAGTAGTGTAGGACGTTAAAAGATAAGTATAAGTTTTCATAAAATTGAATAAATATAAAAACGATCGATCTCTGTGGGAACGATCCTTTGCTAGTACTATAATTTCCATTGTGCACTTGCAATAGGTTAAGACTTAATAAGATGAAATAATCAAGTTGCTAACAATATCCCCGCTTCACTTCCAAGCCCTGATGGGGGCGTTAAATAATGCGCATGTATCTCTCCAAGTAAGCCCAGATGAAGTCGGGCAGATAATCGGGCAAGTGGTGACTCCCAATGCCATCTTTTTTTCAGATGCTAATTTACTGGAGGAGGGAAATAATCATTCCAAATCCCTCAATATCACTATAGAAATTAGAAATATGATAATCTCATTAGTATTGATCGATAATGGGTCTGCTCTAAATGTGTGCCCCCTGAGAACACCACCAAGATAGGGGAGGATCCTTGTATGTTGAAACCGACAAAAACTAGCGCCAAAGGGTTTGATAATACAAGAAGAGAGATAATTGGGGAAGTCGACCTTGAGCTCGTGATTGGGCCAATGACCTTTTCCATACCTTTCCAAGAAATGGACATCAAGTTCTCCTTCAACCTGTATTGGGGCGCCCTTGGTTACATGAGGTTGAGGCAATACCTTTAACACTGCATCAGAAACTTAAATTTATGGGTGGGCAGAAGATCGTCACCATCATAGGCGAAGGGCATGACAAAAGAGAAAAAGCAACTCACAACATTGAGAACCCCAAAATGATAGATGTACCGCACACAATCGAAGATACGGGCATCTATAACTTTGAATACGAGGTATTTGCGGTAGTCCCCAAGCCCTCAGAAAGCATAACCTAGAAAACCAGAGGCGAGATGATTACGACTGTGGCCATGCTTCAAAAATGGGGCTATAAAAAAGGTAAGGTGCGGGGACCCCGATTACAAGGCAGGAGAGAGCCAGTCAGGGCCGGGTGGACATCAAGTTATATTTGAGCTAGGTTACAAACCCACTGAAGAAGAGGTCCGAGAGGCCAAGGAGAAAGCCCGAACCATAGCCGCGACCAAAGCCAAGGGAATAAACCTTGAGGATGAACCTCGACTGGGACCTCACATCCGGAGCACGTTCATGAGTGCAGGGGTCATAAAAATTGATCAAAATGGGGCTACACAATTAACCCCCCACAAAACCTTACTGATATTTGAGGATAGAATCCCAGACGAAGTCAGAATCAGCATAATGGAGGCTGAGTCCAAAGAATCATCTCAATCAGCCTCCCCCATCCAAACAGGTAAAGAAGCAGTATACAGGTAAGAAATTGGGCGACTATGCCCCAAACTCTAGAAGCGGCATGTGGCCTAAAATTCGGCACTCATTTCTCAAAAAAAAAATTAACCTGTAAAGAGTGAGATGAGCTCTTGGCAGGCAATACCATGTATATATAGGGACTCACTCTGTCAAGAGCCGACTTTCGGAGAAAAAGAAAAAACCAAAAAAATAGAACAAATGCAAAATAAACCAAAAAAATTGTCTTTTAAGATTCCCGAGAAAATCAAAGAAAATGATGCCTTAATCAAAAATCTCGTCCCACATAAAATCGACCCCTTTCCTGTAAAAATATAAGAAGAAGTAGGAGTCATGAATCTGGATAAGGAAATCTCTACTGAGGAGCTTCCCAATGAACTCCTTGAACAGTTTGCCGACTTTGACCATGGCCTTACCCCAATTGTTGAAGAAACAAAGGACGTCAATCTAGGTACCGAGGAGATTCCTAGATTCACCAAGATTGGAACGTCGATGTCTCCTGAGGAAAGAAAAAGAATGATTGATTTCCTTCTGTCATACCAAAACATCTTCGCATGTTCGTATGAGGATATGCATGGTTTAGACACTGATCTGGTCGAGCATGAGTTGCCATTCTATCTAAATGTAAAGTCGGCCAAGCAGAAGTTGAGATGCCTAAGGCCAGAATGGATGCTAAAAGTGAAGGATAAAATCATCAAGCAATATGATGCAGGGTTCCTTATGGTCTCCAAATACCTGTAATGGTTAGCAAACATCGTCCCTATACCGAAGAAGGATGGAAAGGTCCACATGTGCATCGACTTCAGAAATCTAAGTAAGGTGAGCTCAAAGGACGACTTCCCGTTGCCACAAATCAACATCTTGGTCGAAAACACTACTAAGCATGGGATGCTCTCATTCATTGATGCATTCTTCGAATACAATCAGATCAAGATGGCAGAAGCAGACCAAGAGAAGACAACGTTTATCACCCCTTGGAAAACTTTTTGCTATCTGGACATGTCGTTCTGGTTGAAGAATGTCGATGCAATGTATCAGAGAGCTATGACAGCATTATTTCAAGACATGATGTATTGAGAAATTGAGGTGTACATTAATGATATGATCTTCAAGTCGCCAGAGGGAGCTGATCATCTGATAAACCTCCAAATGCTTTTCGAGAGACTGAGAAAATACAGGTTGCGTTTGAATCCTCAAAAATGCGCATTCGGCGCCATGTCAAGAAAGTTACTAGGCTTTATCATCAGCAGGAGAGGCATCAAGGTTGAATTGATCAAAGTAAAGGTCATCGTAGAAATGCCACTGCAACCTACAGAAAAAGAGGTCAGAGGCTTCCTGGGCAGAATACAGTCCATCAGTCGGTTCATTGCACAACAAACTCCTATTTGCATGCCGATCTTTAAACTACTAATGAAAGACTCGCCCGTTGAATGGAATGATGATTGTCAAGTAGCATTCAATAAGATCAAGGGTTACCTTCTCAACCCACCTGTGTTGGTACCACTGAGCTGAGGAGACCACTCTTAATGTATCTCTCTACAACGGAAGTTTCGATGGGATGTGTCTTAGGGTAGTATGATGAAATAAGAAGAAGAGAGCATGCCATCTACTATCTCAGCAAGAAGTTTACTGACTACGAGATGCGCTATTCTCATCTGGAGAAAGCATGCCTGGCTCTCGTATGGACCATACATATAGAGGCTCTGCCACTACTTGCTATCCCAAGTCGTTCTACTACTGGCATGAATGGCTCCGTTAAAATATTTATTTGAAAAGTTGGCTCTCACTGGGCGAACTGCACGCTGGCAACTCATGTTATCTGAGTTTGACATCACGTATGTCACTCAGAAGTCAATCAAGGGACAAGCGCTCGCCAATCATCTTGCTGAGAACCCCTTACCCTATTATGAGCCTTTGAGGACGGAATTCCCAGATGAAAACATCTTATTTATGACACATAGGAGCTAGAGGAGTCTTGGGTAATGCACTTCGACGGAGCGGCAAATGCCGTAGGTCAAGGAGTCAGCACCATCCTAATTTTGCCAAAAGGATGTCACGTACTAATCTCCATCAAGCTTAATTTCCCCTGCACCCACAACATGGCCGATTATGAGGCATGTGCAACAGGCCTACAGGCAGCCTTAGACCTAAACATAAGTCATCTTAGGGTATTTGGCGATTCGCAACTGATAATATGCCAGATAAATGGAGATTGGAAGACAAAGGATGAGAAGTTAATCCCATACCACGAGTACCTTGAGGATCTTATAGCATGCTTCGATGATATCACCTTCTCCTATGTCTCACGAACAAGAAACCGCTTTATCGATGCATTAGCAATGTTAGCATCAATGGTAGAAATCCCCTTTGGCGTCGAGATGAAGCTGATCATGATTGAACAGAAGAACGAGTCGGCCTTCTGCCTACTGATTGAGGAACCCCCCAAATTTAGATGATGAGCCACTGTGGTTCTCGGACATCAAGAATTTCCTCAAAACTTGAACTTTCCCTGAAGGTACTTCCAAGACGGACATCCAACATTTAGCGGCTAATTACATCATCTATGGTGAGTGCCTCTACAGGTGATAACAACATCCTGCTCAGATGCCTGACTGAGGGCGAGGCCGTCAACATCATGAAAGAGATCCACGAGAGAGTATGTGGGGCCCACGTCAATGGGCACATGCTCGCCAAGAAGATCCTACGACAAGGATATTTTTTTACTACCATGGAAATGAATTGTTGCAAGCACGTGTAGAAGTGTTACAAATGCCAAGAACACTCCAGTCTAATATATGCTCCTGCGATCTACACAGCATGACCACTCCTTGGCCATTCGCTACATGGGGTCTCGACGTCGTCGAAAAGGTCAACCCAAAAGCATCTAATGGGCATCAATTCATCCTCGTCGCCATCGAATACTTTACCAAATCGGGAGAGGCAGCATCTTACACAAACATCATGGCCAATCATGTCGAGAAATTCATCAAAAATAATATCGTTTGTCGATTTGGCGTACCCAAGGACATCATCACTGATAATGGAACCAACTTCACAAACAAGTGCATCAGGGCTTTCTGTAAGAAGTATAAGATCAGACATCACCGCTCATCAATATATAAGCCACAAACCAATGGGGCCATTGAAGCTACCAACAAGACAGTCATCCGTATCCTTGAGAAAATAGTCATCACCTATCGAGACTGGAGCGAGATGCTACCTTTCGCGCTATGGGCCTATCGAACGTTGATCAATACCGCTACAAGGGCAATACCATTCTCCCTTGTGTATGGAATCGAGGCCGTCCTACCAGTTGAGGTGGAAGTACCTTCACTCTGCATCCTCCTTGAATCGGGCTTACCCAAGGCTGAAAGAGAGAGAATCCGATTTGCGCAGCTGAGCCTACTAGATGAGAAAAGGCTCCTAGCTTTGTATCACACCCAAGTTTATCAAGGGCGAATCACACGCACTTACAACAAATGTGTTCGCGGTCGAGATTTGAAAGTGGGTGACACGGTACTCAAGAAAATCTTACCATCTCTCCACGCCGATCCAAGAGGAAAATTCAAGCCCAACTGGGAAGGACCTTATGTCATCTGAGAGGTGCTGCCTGGATACACGCTTCGCCTTGCCACCATGGATGGAAACCACTTTCCTGAGCCAATCAATGCTGGATACGTCCAATGTTTTTATTTCAAAATTGCCTACGACAAGATAAGTATTGATAAGACGGATACGTGACTGCTTAAGGACTCCATAAAAGAGGTCATCATTTCAAAACCAAATAGCCAAAAAGTACCCCTGAATGATCATATCCGTTGCTACATGTTAACCACTAAAAAATACCACTTTTCACCCCTTAACCTAACCTTTAATATGCCTCTGAGCTAGTTAATAATGACTTTTAAGTGCATTTGTGTAGATGACAACAATTTATAGCTTAGTGCAGCAATCCAACATTTTTTGTGCCAAGAAGAAGGAATATCGAGTCAAACTGTGGAGCTGATGGATTTATAATGAATGCACCATGGTGCTTTGGGGTCCTAGAAGGCCTGTTGATGGTGAGAAGTGGAGCCAAAGTTATGGAGTGTTGCTACAGTGGATTAAATAGAGCACCAGTGGGCACATGACAGCTACAACACTCTCCTTATAAGTAGCCCAAGCCTATCAATGCTAGAGCAAATGGTGACTCGAGCAATTAAGCAATCTCAGCACCATATACTCGAGCACACCAGCTAAAATTGCTGAGGAAACCAAGTTATTGAGCTGCTAGTTGAAGACTCAACCCTCCCAGATGCAACTGCTGCACATCTAGCCTCTCGATCTACTAGCGGAAGCCCAATTGAAGCTGTCGAGTAGTTCACTCAGCCACTCGAGTAGATTGCTGAAGCTCCCTAATGAACTCGAGTAGTTCACAGCTGAGGACTTGAACTTGGTGATCACCAAATGCTGAAGCAGCAACGCAGTCGAGGAGTTTATCAACTGCACAATTGAACCTATCGAGCACTTTGAAGTGCTATACTTTATGCACTCGAGCAGCTCAATAAGCCACTCGAGAAGCTCAGGCTGCATTTAAACTCTCAAGCAATTCAATAAGCCTTCTTTCAACCTGTTAAGCACATTAAAAGAGTCATTTTCAGCTTGTTGAGAGCTTCTCGAGATGGCATTTCTGATGCCAGCAGCTGGTCGAGCACTTAAATTGCTGATGTATCTTCTCAAGCAGCTTAAAACTGTTGTATTTCAGCTTGTCGAGAGCTTCTCGCGATCTACTCGAGGATAAAATTTTAAAGCTATGAACTAATTGAGAGCTACTTGAGAATGAAATGTTGAAGCTTCCCAGCCACTTGAGGTTCATCATGAAGCGACTCAACCTCTCGAGAACTGCTCAGGCCAAAAAATCTGAAGCTCATCTTGTTGAGGCACGATTTCCAACAGCTGTATCAAACACTCCAAGGGTATTTTTGAGATTCCACAACTTCTAAGTGTATGACAATAAACTAGTTAATTTTAGTGCAGCCAAGTTAAAAAGGAATAATCGAAAAGAGAATGAATTCACCTCATATTTGTTGTTAAGGAAACTTTAAAAACCATTTGCAACTGAAGTAAGCTGAACTTTTAACATTTTTCATGAAGAAAATGTCAAGAATTTTTTAAGAAAGTTTTTTATGTGTAATAAACCAGCAACGAGAACAGACTGTGAAGATACCCCCAGAAAAATTGGATGGAAGGCCATACCCAGTGAGAATTGGGCCTGAAAGATTTCTTTGAAGAGTGTCATGGCAATTCTTTCTGCTTTAAGGATTGACTGGACCTAATCTTGATCACTAGAAGTTAGGCAAATCTGAGTTGAAACAACTTGACAGCACTCAGGACATTGAAGATGTGAAGTAAGGCCATCCTTTAGACAGTTTGAGCATAAAATTCCCCACCTTTGAACTGCCCTTGATACACACCTTTTTGAGCCATAAAAATAAAATCCCAGTTTTCTTTGATAGAAACCAGAAAGTTTGAACCCAAAACCCCTTTGGCCCATTTCAGTCTACCCCCAATCTGAGAAATCAAGAAATGGAAGGAGAAATGAGGTTAGAGGAGCAAGGTGGCAAATTTGGTCAAAAGAAAGGAAAACACAGTTTGTGATGTTGTGGCATTCCAACCCACACACATAAAAAAATAAAAATAATAAAAAAATAAAAAAAAAAGAAGCAAAGGAAAAGAATGAGGAAGAGAAGTCACTCCACTTTAAAATCTATAAGAAGACAAGAAGCTAATCACTTCAAGTCTGAAAAATTCAAAAAGACAGTGAAGCGGTTTTGAATTGAAGAAGGTGAAGTCATGAATCACCTCCTTGCCTTTACTGATTTCTCAATTTTGAACTCTGTTATCCTTTTTTGTTCCTTCACAAACCTCATCCCTAAGCCACATTACAACCCAATAAAAAGACCTTACTGATCTAAAAGTGGATTGAGCTGTCATGTGGAGATGAGAATCTACTTAATCTATGGTGAAAAGAGCTAGAAAAGTTAGAAATTCAAGCAATGCCTATGCTCCTGCTTGCAGTCCTATTTGAGGGTCAGAATCGCCTTGAGAGAGATATGATTTACCCCTCTTCTCTGTACTAATGAGTGAACAGCCCTGGTGAGACTTGGGTCTGAAATCCAGTTGATGGGGGACGTATCTGAGCAGGATCCTCAAATTGATGGTGAATTATGCATAAAATTTCAGGAGAAATGCCTTGACACAAACTGAGTGATGATGGAGAGATTTCAGCAAACTTTCATATTTTCAAATGGATGTTTTTCTGTTGAATTTCCTTTAATGAATGGGCATGATGTGAATTTATTTGATTTGCTTAAACTCTGCTTTAACAGGTTGCACTATTATTAAGTGTATTGGAGAAGTTTGTGGGTACCTTCACTGAAAACCCTCAGGAGACTTCACTCCTCCACTAGGATCACCTAGGGGTTTAAAAGGCTTGATGCATAGGCTAAATGCATCCGTGCTCCCTACGAAAGTGGCATTTTTAATTCATTTTAATTGTCCTTTGCTCAGGGACTAGCAAAGCTTAGGTGGAAGAGGAACTGCAAGCCAGGGGGGAAAGAAAAAGAAAAAGAGTGGGATTAGGGGGCTAGGGGTGGGGTGGTGGATAAGGATGAGGATGAGGATGACGGGGGGGAAATAGCCGGTGAGTCGATCTTCTGCCTCTTCTTCTCCCTCTTTTAGTTTTTCTTTTTCTCCTTAGCGAGGATTCTTTGTACCTCGTAATATTCATCCCAGAGAAATTGAAGAGGATCAGGCTCGACCGATGGTGGTGGTGGTGGCCAGACTGGGAAGAACTTTGTGGGCAAGTCTTGAGGTTTGTCATCTGCCATGAGTGTGGGCTGGAAGAGTTGGGCCGGTTAGGGGGGAATGGATGTGTAAGGACTGGACGAAGCCAATATTGAAGGTGCATGGGCATTGGAATATGAAACGATGCAATAAAATGGCGCATTCTTCCAGGCTTGAGAAATGGAAATGAAGGGCGGGAATGCATGGAGTGGTGGTCGCTGTGTGGGAAATGGAGCATGGACTGCATGATGGGCTAAATTTAGGAGGGAAGATAAGTTAAGGAGGCATGCACCAGAAATGCTGAAGTACTGAGAGAGGTTTAGGTATTCAGGAAATGCATAGGATAGGACCACCCAATCGATATGGGTGTGAAAAATGACTTCGATAGGATGACGAGAATGGTGGCGATAGGTCAAGGTGTCCTATCGAAGACTTGGCAGTCAAAGCTTACAAAAGGTACAATTAGATAGGATCTCGACAGGTGGAACCTTCCATTCGATAGGTTGGAATTCGATGCGATTCGTCATTTCGATAGGTTCCGATAGGTACCCAGAACCTATCGAAAAGTTTCTGTTGCCTTATTTAACCTATCGAGGGATTGGTATCACCTATCGTCAAAGCTCAGTGCCCCTCGAAAACGTCCAGAATCCTATCGAAATCATCAGCCATCTTATCGCAGGGTTCTAAAAGTAATAGTTGGATATTTGAGTGTAGTGCTCAGTCTCAGCACCCTGAAAATTTTCCTGCTCGGCCAGCCAGCACTTTATTGATACAAATAAATCACATATTTTACATATGATACAAGCAAAAAGCAGCTATTAATCTAGAGGGTCTTGAAGATCAATGCTCTCCTCAGGCTCACAAATCTTGTCCACACACAATTTGAGCCTCTGGCCATTGACCTTCATGACTCTACCATCTGTAGGGTCCCTGACTTCAACAACTCCAGATGGGTCCATCCCATTTGAACTGCAACTTTCCTGGAAAGAATTTTAATCTAGAATTGAATATCCACACCTTATCATAGGGTTTGAATTCTTTCCATATCAAATGTCTGTCGTGGAAGGCTTTGGTCTTCTCTTTGTAAGTCTGAGCATTGGCCTATGCTTCCAATCTGAATTCCTCCAGCTTAGCTAACTGCAGTTTCCTGTGTATACCAGCAGAGTTGAAATCAGAATTTATTGCTTTAATAGCCCAGTATGCTTTGTGTTCTAATTCAACAGGCAAATGGCATGCCTTGCCATAAACTAGTCTGAATGGGGACATACCTATGGGAGTCTTATAGGCAATCCTATAAGCCCATAAGGCATCTGTCAATTTCATGGACCAGTCCCTCCTATCACTTCTCATAATCTTCTCTAAAATGTGTTTGATTTCCCTATTGGAAATCTCTACTTGCCCACTGGTTTGTGGGTGGTAGGGAGTGGCTACCCTGTGGGTCGCAGAGTACTTTTCCAGCAGCTTATCAAAAGGTTTATTACATAAGTGGCTTCCCCCATCGCTAATGATGGCTTTGGGGATGCCAAACCTGGAGAAGATGTTGTCTTCAAGGAATTTAATGACAACTTTGTGGTTGTTTGTCCTTGTAGCTATGGCTTCTATCCATTTGGACACGTAATCCATAGCTACAAGGATGAAATTATATCCACAGGAGGGGGGAAATGGTCCCATAAAGTCAATACCCCAGACATCAAACAATTCGACCACAACTATGGGCTACAAAGGCATGGAATTCCTCTTAGTAATACTTCCCATCTGCTGGCATCGAGGACAAGCTTTGCAATATTGTTGGGCATCTTTAAACAGAGTAGGCCAATAGAAACCACTCTGAAGAACCTTCGCAGCAGTCTTGTTACCACTGATGTGGCCCCCACAAGCATGTTCATGACTCATGGTTAAAATGTGGTGGAACTCTGTTTCCGGTACACATCTTCAAATTACTTGGTCTAATCAATGCTTAAAAAGATAAGGATCCTCCCAGATATAGTTTTTGATCTAGGAGAAAAACAAGTTTCTATCATTCTTGTTCCAATGTGGAGGGATCCTTTTCACAGCAAGGTAGTTCACGATATTAGCAAACTAGGGCATACTGATCTCTACAGTAAACAGTTGCTCATCTGGAAAAGAATCATTGATGGGCAGGCTCTCTGTTTCTGCAACTTGGATCCTTGACAGATGATCAGCAACCACGTTTTCCACTCCCTTCTTGTCTTTAATCTCCAAATGGAATTCTTGTAAAAGGAGAATCCATCTGATCAATCTTGCTTTGGCTTCCTTCTTAGACAAGAGGTATTTCAAGGTTGAGTGGTCAGTGAACACAGTGATTTTGGAGCCTAACACATATGATCTGAATTTTTCTAAAGCAAAGACAATGGCTAACAGCTCCTTCTCAGTCGTGGTGTAATTCAATTGAGCATCAACCATTGATTTACTAGCATACGCCACCACACATGGTGCCTTGTCTCTTCTTTGTCCCAAAATAGCCCCCATAACAGAGTTTGATGCATCACACATAAGCTCAAATGGTAAAGAGAAATTAGGGGCTTGTAGAATAGGAACTATAGCCAAGCAAGTTTTTAGCTGCTCAAAAGCAGCCAGGCAGTCATCATTGAACTCAAAGGGTACCTCTTGGCACAACATGTGGCACAGAGGTTTGGTGATTTTGCTGAAGTCCTTAATGAATCGCCTATAAAACCCAGCATGGCCCAGAAAAGACCTGACTTGTTTGACAGTTTTGGGAGGGGGCAGATGGGAAATTAAGTCAATCTTAGCCTAATCAACCTCTATTCCCTTGTGGGAGACCACATGTCCAAGGGCAGTGCCTTGAGTCACCATAAAATGACTCTTTTCCCAACTTAGGACCAGGTTGGTCTCCTCACACCTCTGCAGCATAGAACTGAGATGGTGCAAGCATTGGCTAAAATCATCTCAATAAATGGAGAAATCATTCATGAAGATCTCCAAAAACTTGTCAATCATGTCAGAAAAAATTGCATACATGCATCTTTGGAAAGTAGTAGGTGCATTGCAAAGCCCAAATGGCATCCTCTTGTATGCAAAGGTCCCAAATGGGCAAGTGAATGTGGTTTTTTCCTGGTCTTGGGGGTAGACAGGGATCTGATTGTGCCCTAAATATCCATCAAGGAAATAGTAATATGCCTTGCCTGCCAGCTTGTCCAAAATTTGGTCTATGAAGGGCAATGGGAAGTGGTCCTTGCTAGTTTTTTCATTGAGCTTTCTGTAATCGATGCATACTCTCCAACAAGTAGTCTGTCTGGTTGGAATCAACTCTCCTAAATCTGCTTCAACAACTGTGATGCCAGATTTCTTGGGCAGTGCCTGGGTAGGTGCCACCCATTGGGAATCCGAGATAGGGTATATGATGCCAGCATCGAGGAGTTTGACTACCTCCTTCATCACAACTTCCTGCATGTGAGGGTTGAGTTTCCTCTGCATCTCTCGAGAAGGTTTGACATCTTCCTCAAGATGAATCTTATGCATGCAGACAACAGGGTTAATCCCCCCTAAGTCTGTAATGGTCCATCCTATTGCCCTCCTATGCCTTTTTAGCACACCAAGTAGTTCTCTTTCCTGCTCAATGGTGAGGGAAGATGAAATTATCACAGGTAATTTGTTGTTGTCTCTTAAAAAGGCATATTTCAAAGCTTTCAGGAGTTGCTTTAATTCCACCTCTGGGGGGCTGATGAGGGAGGGCAATAGGGGTGTCTTGGAGGGGGGTGGAAGAGGCAGCAGAGCAGGCTTCCATGGATGGAGCTTTGCTGGTTCTGCTCTAGAAGAGACAAGTTGCACATGCTCAATTTTAGAGGTGAGAGTCTTTTCTACCTCTGGTTCCTTCCATACTTCTGTTAGATCATTAGACCATTCCTTACCATGAAACAACATATTCACATTTTCTTGCACAACCTCATCTATTATATCTAGAGAAAAACAATCCTCATCAAGATGAGGTTGATTGGCTGCGTTGTAGACATTCAACTTGACCTTCATATTTCCAAATGATACTTCCATTATTCCAGACCTGCATTGAATACAAGCGTTAGCTATGGCCAAAAAGGGTCTGCCTAGGATCACAGGTATGGAGGTGGCATTCCTACCTGGTTCCATATCCAGCACCAAAAAGTCAGCAGGATAAAAGAATTTGTTAACTCCCACCAAAACATCCTCGATTATCCCCACAGGTATCCTCTCATATCTGTCAGCCAGCTGTAGAACAACATGTGTGGGCTTTAATTTGCCTAAGCTCAGCTTCTCATAAACTGAATATGGAAGCAAATTTATACTGGCTCCCACATCTAATAGGGCTTTGTCAAGGGTATGATCCCCAATGATGCAGGGGATGGTGGGGAGTCTAGGGTCTTGAAGTTTGGGGGAAGTTGCAATGGACAGGACATGCTTAACTTTTTTACTGAAAAAACTTTCTTGGCTAGGTGTATCCTAGACTGTCTTTTATGGGTGCACAGGTCTTTTAAGAATTTGGCATAGGCTGGGACTTATTTAATGGGATTAAATAAAGGCAGATTGATCTTTACTTGCTTAAAAGTCTCCATCATTTCTTCAATTTTACCTTGCCCTTTATCAAAAGGGGAAGGTGCCTGTAGTGCCTTAGGAAATGGCAAGTGTGGGGGTGCTCCCTCACTTGCAGCCTTAGCCAATGGGGTCTCTTTCTTTTTGAGTTTTTTCTTTTCTTGAGGATCCTCATTATCCTCCTTATTCACAGCTGATTGTTCCTGCAAGTCCACCATTGGTGGTCTTTGTTGTGTTTTGGGAAAAATCACTCCATTCTCTTCCTCCAAGCTTTTCACAGGCTCATGGCCCACTTGATTGTCCACTAGCCTACCACTTTTCAAAGTTGTAACAGATTTGGCTTCTTCATAAGTGGAGGAAACTTCACGCACTACAAATTGTCTTCGTGAGTTGTCCTGTTGTTGGCTGGGCAGCCTTCCTCCCTCTCTCCTAGTGAGAACATCAGATAGCTGACCAAGTTGGTCCTCTATCTTTTTTATGTTGTGATTGTGAGAGTGCACAGTTTGGGTTAAGGTGTTCAAGCTCTGTAATGAAGATTGAACTTGTTCCTCAAAGGATGGTGCTCTCATAGCTGGAGGGGGTGCAGCATGCTGCACAGGAGGGGCTACATGCTGGGCCATGGGTTGCTGATACTGAGGCCTTGAGGCATAACCTTCTCAATAGGGCTGAGTATTTCTGTAGGGCATGGGCTATTGGGGCTGCTACTGCTGCTGTTGGCTGGGGTATCCATCTTGTCTCCACCTCAGATTGGGGTGGTTCCTCCATTGATTCTCAGCAGCAGGTTGCTGCCCATAAGACTGAGTTGCAGCCACATGCTCTATTACAAATTCAGGAAATTGGTCAGCTGATGGGCATTCATCCAGGGAGTGAGCAGGGGACTGGCATATGGGACATGCCTCCTCCACTCTAGCAGCCATTGGTGACTGCATTGCTCCCATTAACTTATCAAATTTTACTGCCAGGCTGTCCACTTTCCTTTCCAAATCACTTGGCACACTCACTTCATATATCTTTCCTCTTGAGGTGTTCTCTTTCATCAATTTAGGAGGCTCTAGATCTCCTGCTAAGGTTTCCCTTGGCATAGAGTTCTCACTGATGATGTCAAAGAGCTCCCATGCCTCCTCAACAGTTTTATGGAGATAGGTGCCACCACAGGAGGCATCTATCATATCTCTACTTTTAACATCAATTCCCTGGTAAAAGCTTTGAATTAATTGCCATTCAGGGATTTGATGGTGGGGGAATTTCTTGAGGAGTTCCTTAAATCTCTCCCAGGATTGATGAAAGTCTTCAGTTGGATCTTGGGTAAAAGAGATGATACCCTTCCTCAACTGACTGGTCTTTGACATAGGAAAGAATTTGGCCAAAAACTAACATTGGAGATCACTCCATGACTGAATACTATTAGGTGGAAGCAGGGAAAACCAGGTCCTGGCTCTGTCCTTTAATGAAAAAGGAAAGAGCCTCATCCTAGTTGCCTCCTCCCCTAAACGTGTGATGTTGAAGGTAGTGCACAGTCCTAAGAATTCGTCTATATACTTATACAGGTCCTCCTTGGTCAGGCCATGAAATAAGGGCAACATCTGAATGATGGAAGATTTGACTTCATAGTTTCCTTGAGCAGCAGGAAACTAAATGCAGAAGGGGGAATTGTAGATCCCTTGTGCATTGAATTCCTTGAGAGTTCGCGGCTGCTACTGCTCACCCATTTCAACAGATTCAATTTCAACAGTTGTGGATGTAGTTGGTCTGGATCTGAGAAGTCTTTCAACCTCTGGATTTAGTGGAATAATTTGAGGTTGAAGAGTTCTCCTACCATACATACAACACTCACAAACTGAATGCAGAATAAATCCTCACACAACAGAAAGAAGCAGCACAACTGACTAATTAATCTAAAAAAAATATCAGCAGATCTGAAAAATAAACAGGGGAAAAAGGGATGCAAACTATAGAGCAGCCTTCAGCACGGCTCTCCTCTCACTCTGTACTCAGATATGATGGAATGCACACAAAAAATACTGAAAAATAGCAAAACTTACAAAAACAGTTAGTAAAATCAAACACAGTTATAGATTTATAAAACAAAACTAGATCTACCAAATTCACAAACACCTCCCAGACAGCGGCGCCAAAAACTTGTTGGGGAATTCCAGTGTGCTGATTTATGGTGTGAACATCAAGAGAAAACAGAGATGGGTTCAGCACAGCTGGGAAATCCTAGGCCTACAAGATACAGGGTCCTTTGTAGCAAGTTATAAAAGTAAGGGGAAGTCCACAGAGAGGTGATTTGGAATTGGGTAAATCTCCATATATGTAAGAGATCTGGCACCCTAACTAATGTTGATCTAGCTAAAAGACAAGGGAGAGATTAGATCGGAGTTTCACTTAATCTAAACTACAATTAAAATGTAGATTGTCTTAGACCGAATCTGGAGCCTCAGATCTTGCAAATGGAGGGTTTAAAAACTCAGAAAATGGAGGAAGAACAGCTTGGAGATTGTTTTCACTGCAATCAGGTTGAGCTAAGCATATTATAGGGATTCAAAAGCTCACAAGTCCCTCAGCTGGCCACAACCACAGCTGCAGGGTATAAATTTCACTCCAAATCACAGGATCCACCTGGCCTTAAGGCTATTATCTGTCCACTTTAATGGTCACAGACCATCCTATAGACTTTATCGAATCCATGGATTGTAGCAGATGAATCCAATTGAGGCCTAAGCTTAGATTTACCTTAAGGCTATGATCTGTCCACTTTAATGGTCACAGACCATCCTAGAGATCTCCTACAAAGCCAGAGCCTCTATTAGAATAATTAAAACCACTACAGATGCTACAATTTCCTAGTCACAGACGTAGGAAATTACAGGGATATAAGATCCAGGGAATTCAAATGATATCCAAGAGGTCTATCAGTTAAGTGAGGGAGCTGATCAAGCAACTCCTCTACACAAATCCGATTGAGCATAAAAAGGAATCAAAAGAGCTTTAGATCTAATTAAAACATTGAAAACAATATTTACATTATAAACAAGGTCACTCTTACAATGGAATGCTCGGATCATGCAAAGAATTAACCCCAAAGAACACTCTTAACCTTACCCAATCATAGATCTAACTCACTCCTTGCTGCTCCTAGGGTATTAGCCAACCATGGTTGGGCTAAAGGAAGGAAAATAGAATCTCGCTGCAAGCTCTGATCTCCAGGAAATTGTTCAAAATTTCGATCCTCCCCAATGGATATTAGGGGTCTCTATATATAGCTTTCTCCTCTGTTTTTCCTACTAAAAATCCCTTCTAGAAGGTCCTCAGAGTTTGTTAGGGTTCTGTTAGAGCACGTGAGTCGGTTAGGGCTTTCTAGGGCATCTTTTAGAACGTCGCACCGATCACCAAAGTGCCTCGATTTGCATGCAACAAGTCACCAAGTCACAGCATGTGCACAGCTGAATTTCTGAGAAGTCCTGCACTCGATTTTGATAGGTTGGAGAAGCTTCCGATAGGTTGAAAAGGAGTTTGTAGCCCCTTTCGATAGGTTCCTTGGTCTCTTCGATAGGTTTCAATAGGTTGGGTTTGATGCTTCAGCTTCACTGCACTTAATCTGGGGCCTTCGACAGGTTGGAAGAGTAATTCGATAGGTTGGGGATTCACATTCCATTGCTTCGATCAGATGACCTTTGTTCCTATCGAAAGGTTCAAATCATTCTGTGATAGGTATTGTCCCAACACTTCTATTTCAATATGTTCAGTGGACTATTCGATAGGTTCAGGGAATCTTCTTATAGGTCTCCTTTTTCCCTCAAGCCAGCTTTCAATAGGTTGAATTCTCTTTTTCTTTCTACTACTCAATAGGTTGTTGGATCCTGTCGAATTCTTCACTTTTTTACGAATTCTTCCTTTCTCTGCCTTCTAATCCTATCGAACCCTTCTCAACTGCACGAATTCCTTCCTTTTAACCCTCAGTTCCTATCGAAGTCTTCAGACATCCTCTTGATAGGATGTTTTGGACCTATCTTCACTTCCTTTCCCTTGTTCTATTGTTGGGTCTGCATGGTGCTGAGAGATGGCTTCTTTGTGGGCATTCTTAAGTGGTTTTCAGCATTATTACCAACTTTCACTGCTATCTACAAAATGCACTCAACAGAGGCTTATTAGTGTGCTCACAGGTCCATCAATGGTCAGGTTAAAGGATGAAAAGTGGCATTTTTCACCACTTAATAATGGTTTCTTCTTTCCTTTCATCTACTCGATAGGTTCTAAGATCCTATCGAACTCTGTAATCCACACAAATTCATCCTTCTTCTACCTTCATATCCTATCGAAGACCTCTTGAACTGCATGAATTCTTCCCTTCTTTACTTTCAGCTCCTATCGACGTCTTCAGGTGGCCAATCGATAGGACGTTCTCAGCCTGTTTTCACTTCCTTCATCTTGCCCTGCTGTAGCCACGCGTTCCAAGGGTCCAGTGATGTGCTACCCTCTGGTGTGATGTTGCAAGGTTGTCTTATGCTGAGAGTTAGCTCCTTTTTGGGCATTCTTGAGTGATTTTCTGCATTAGTACCTTCTTTTATTGTTGTCTACAAAATGCACTTGACAAGAGCTTATTAGTGTGCTCACAGGTCTATCAATGGTCAAGTTATAGGGTAAAAGTGGCATTTTTTGCCACTTAACACACCCCCAAACCTAAGCTTTGCAAGTCCCTGAGCAAAGGAGAATGCAAAGATAAATAAAAGTGCCACTTTCGTAGGGAGCACAGATGCATTTAGCATATGCACCAAGCCTTTTAAACCCCTAGGTGATCCCTAGTGGAGGAGTGAAGTCTCCTAAGGGTTTTCAGTGAAGGTACCCACAAACAGTAGTACATCCTGCGAAACAGAGTTTCAATAAACTAGAATAAATTCTCATCATGTCTTTTCAACAGAAAAAATCATCAACTTAAAACATGAATTTTTACAGTAATTCCTTCATCATCAATTGGTTCATGTCAAGGCATTGTGTCTAAGGATTGATGCATAGCTCACCCTTCACTTGAGAATTCTGTTTTGATACTACCCCCATCAAATTGGATTTCATGCCCAAGTTTTACCATGGCTGTTAACTCACAACAACAATGAACGGTGTAGAATTTCACACAGCTCAAGAGTTGTTACAGTCCTCAAATAGGGCTGTAAGCATGAGCATAGGCATTGCTCTAATTTCTGAAATTTTCTAACTCTCTTCACCATAGATCAGACAAATTCTCATCTCCATATGACAGCTCAATCCATCTCAGATCAGTAAGGTCTTTTTATTTGGTTGTAATGTGGCTTAGGGGTGAAATTGGTAAAAGAATAAAGGGGTAAAATGGGATTCAAAATTGAGAAATCAACAAGGTAAGGAGGTGATTTGTAGCTCAACCTTCTTCATTTCAGCACAATTCCATTTACTTTTTGAATTTTCAGAGCCAAAGTGGCCAGCTTCTTCTCTTCCTTTCAATCTTTCAATGAAATGACTTTTCTTTCTCATTCTTTTGCTCTGTTTTTTTTTTCTTTTTTTTTAATTATATATATGGAATACCACAACACCACAGAATGTGTTCTCCTTTCTTTCAACCAGATTTAACATCTTCCTATAATCTCACTTCTCCTTCCTCTTCCTGATTTCTCAGATTGGGGGTGAACTGAAATAAGTCAAAAGGTTTTGAGTTAACATTTCTGGTTTTCTTCAAAGAAAGTTGGGATTTTTAAGGCTCAAGTAGTGTGCATCAAGGGCAGTTCAAAGGTGAGACATTTTAAGCTCAAACTGACCAAGGGATGGCCTTACTTCATGTCCTCAATGTCATGAGTGCTATCAAGTTGTTTCAATTTGGACTTGTCTAACTTCTAGTGATTAGAATTAGATCCAATCAGTCCAAAGAGCAGAAAAATTGCGAAGGCACTCTTCAAGAAAACTTTTTTTTAGGCCCAAATCTCACTGGGTATGGCCTTCCATCTCATTTTCAGGGGTTGTGTCTTCACAATTTTCTCTCATTCCAGGTTTACTGCACATCAGACATTATTTTTCACATATTGTTGACATTTACCTTATGAAAAATGTTAAAACTACAGCTCGTTTCAATTTTAAAAAGTTGTTTTCTTAATATCCTCTTTTTACAAAAATTCCAGTGAGAATTTACTCTAGTTAATTCCAAACACTTCATTTTGGCCTAGCTGTACTAAAAGTAACTAATTTATTGGCATACATACATGCCATACCCCTAAACCTAAACTAAACAGTGTCCCCACTATGAACAACATGAAATTAGGGGGAGGTACGGGGGGGGGGGGGGAAAAGAGAGATACAAAAAATCTACATGAAGACAAAATATATTATAATGCCAAATATATACATGAGAAACGGAGGAAGAAACTAAAGCAACAAGTTGTCATAGCTATTTGTAGGTGTCATCTGGCCAATCGTAGAGGTCAGCCAAGTTTTTCAGCTCATCCTTGGATAAGGGAGCTTTGCCTTTAGATTTAGCCCTCGGTTTCTGTCTCTTTGGTGCCTCCGCAAACTGGGCAGCGGGCTGTTTTCCTTTGGAAAACTGAAATCGCACTGCCTAGCTTCAAATTTTCCAAAATTAGGGGCAAAATGCTCCTATGTGTAAGCTGAATGTTCTGACAAAAAGGCAGACTGAACAGCTGTAGGTTCTATGAGGAATTAGTGAAGGAAGAGGGAGGCGACTGCGAGAGGAACAAGAGCTAGGGTTTACAGAAGGTATGGAATAAGGCACAAATGACCTATCGACGAGTATATAAAAGGTAAAATACGATTCTGATAGGATGAACTGGATGATTTCGATAAGTTCGTGCGTCCTGTCGAAAACATAGCAGACAAAACTTTGAAAGGGGATGATTCGATAGGATCTCGATAGGTGGAACCATCCTTTCAATCAGTTTAAACGGCAGCTGAATCTTCATTTCGATAGGTTCCTGATTGGTATCTAGAACCTATCAAAATCTCCGTTTTTCTTATCGAAAAGTTAGTTTTACCTATCGACAGGTTCAGTACCTATCGAAACCATCTAACATCCTGCCGAAATCACTAAGTGACCTATCGAAAGGTGAGCTTTGACCTGTCTCGAAGACTTCTAAAAATCAAATAAAGCTATATTTTTGGGCATTCGCAGTCTCAGTTCTCAGCAAGCTCTGTTGATGTGGTGCCCCATGATTAGATTCACTTATGAACAGCTCCCATTACCTCAAGATAGCTGAGAATGACGGTCTAGTATCGATCATTACAATTTTTGTTGTTTTCTTTTAATTATTGTAAAGAAATAAAAAGAATCAAATAACAACTAAGTAAACACCTACAAACAAAAATAGAGTATGGTACATATGACACATACTGACTGCAGGGGTTAATCTGGAGGGTCTGGAAGGTCCATAGTCTCCTCAGGCTCATCAAACTTGGTACTTTTCATAGATCTTTTCCTCAGCCAGTGTCCATTCCTTGGGTGCAGTTTTCCATCTATGAACCAAGCATTTTCCTACACCCACTAATGTGGATTATTATGCATCACCTTCTTTTGAGCATTAATGGAAAAACAAGCCTCATCAGGAGAGGATTGATAGCAAGTGTTATACACGTTCAGCTTAACTGTCAGGTTTCCAAATGACACTTCCATGATCCCATACCTGCATTGTATGAGGGCATTGGCTGTGGCAAAAAAGGGCCTGCCTAGAGTCACAGGTATGGAAGAAGCACATTTGCTTGGTTCCATGTCTAATACCAGAAAGTCAGCAGGATAGAAGAATTTGTCAACTCTAACCAAAACATCCTCAATTATCCTCACAGGTTTCCTCTCAAATCTGTCAGTTAGCTGTAGGACCACATGGGTGGGCTTTAATTCTCCCAAGCCCAGCTTCTCATATAGGGAATATGGAAGCAAATTTACGTTGGCTCCTAGATCTAATAAGGCTCTGTCAATGATGTGATCCCTAATGATGCAGGGGATTATGGGGGTGCCAGGATCTTGGAATTTGGTTGGGATTACAATCGACAAAATTTGTTTCACTTTCTCTGCTGAAAAGACTTTCTTGGATATGTGTATCCTAGATTGTCTTTTATGGGTGCATAGTTCTTTTAAAAACTTGGCATAAGCTGGGACTTGTTTAATGGCATCAAGTAAAGGCAAATTGATCTTTACTTGCTTGAAAGTCTCCATCATTTCCTCAATTTTTTCTTGCCCTTTATCGAAAGGGGAAGGTACCTGTAGTGCCTTAGGAAATGGCAAGTGTGGGGTTGTTCCCTCACTTGTAGCCTTAGCCAATAGGGCCTCTTTCTTTTTGAGTTTTTTCTTTTCTTGAGGATCCTCATTATCCTCTTTATTCGCACCTGATTGTTCCTACGAGTCCACCATTGGTGGTCTTTATTGTGTGCTGGTAGAAATTACTTCATTTTCTTCCTCCAAGTTCCTCACAGGCTCACAGCCCACTTGGTTGTCTACTAACTTACCACTTCCCAAAGTTGTAATAGATTTAGCTTCCTCATAAGTGGAGGAAACTCCACCCACTACAAACTGCCTTCGTGGATTGTCCTGTGGTTGGCTTGGCAACCTTCCTCCCCCTCTCCTAGTCAGAGCATCAGACAGCTGACCAAGTTGGTCCTCTATCTTTTTGATGCTCTGATGTGAGAGTGCACAGTTTGGGTTAAGGTGTTCAAGCTCTGTAGTGAAGAAAGAACTTGTTCCTCAAAAGATGGTGCTCTCACAATTGGAGGGGGTGCAGCTTGCTGCACAGGTGGAGCTACAAGTTGGGCCATGGGTTGCTAATACTGAGGTCTTGGGGCATAACCTTCTCGATAAGGCTGAGCATTTTTATAGGGCATGGGCTGCTGGAGTTGCTGCTACTACTGGTTGGGGTATGCATCTTGTCTCCTCCTCAGATTGGGGTGGTTCCTCCATTGATACCCAGCAGTAGGCTGTTGTCCATAAGACTGAGCTGCAGCCACATGCTCTATTATAAAATCAGGAAATTGGTCAGCAGATGGGCATTCTTCCACGGGATGAGTAGGGGACTGGCATATGGCACATGTCTCTTCCACTCTAACAGCCACAGGTGACTACATTGCTCCCATTAGCCTATCAAATTTCAGAGTTAAACTGTCCACTTTCCTTTCAAATTCACTTGGCATACTCACTTCATCTATCTTTCCCTTTGAGGTGTTCTCCTTCATCAATCTAGGAGGCTCTAGATCTCTTGCTAAGGTTTTCCTTTGCATAGAGTTCTCACTAATGATATCAAAGAGCTCCCATACCTCCTCAGCAGTTTTATGGAGATAGGTGCCACCACAGGAGGCATCTATCATATCTCTGGTTTTAGCATCAATTCCCTGATAAAAACGTTGAACCAATTGCCATTCAGGGATTTGATGGTGGGGGCATTTCTTGAGGAGTTCCTTAAATCTCTCCTAGGATTGATGAAAGTCTTCCGTTGGATCCTGGGTAAAGGAGATGATACCCTTCCTCAACTGGCTGGTCTTTGACATAGGAAAGAATTTGGCCAGAAATTGACATTGGAGATCACTCCAGGACTAAATACTGTTAGGTGGAAGCAAGGACAACCAGGTCTTGGCTCTATCCTTCAATGAAAAAGGAAAGAGTCTCATCTTGGTGGCCTCCTGCCCCAAACCTGTGATATTAAATGTTGTGCACAGTCCCAAGAACTCATCAATATGCTTATAGGGGTCTTCTTTGGTCAGGCCATGAAATGAGGGCAACATTTGAATGATGGATGATTTTATCCCATAGCTTCCCTGAGCAGCTGGGAATTGAATGCAGAAGGGAGAATTGTAGACCCCTGGTGCATTAAACTCCTTAAGGGTTCTCGACTGCTGTTGCTCACCCATTTCTACAGAATCAAATGCAACAGAAGTGGGTGTACTTGGTCTGGATCTGAGAAGTCTTTCAACCTCTGGATTTAGTGGAATAATCTGAGGTTGCAGAGTTCTCCTACCAAACATACAACATCAGATTTCGAATGCAGAACAGATCCAAACACACAACAAACAGAATCAACCAAATTTTCTAACTATTCTAAAAAAAAATTATCAACATATCTGAAAAATAATAGGAGAGTAGAGGGATGCAAACTACAGAGTGATCTCCAGCATGATTCTCCTCTCACTGGTAGCCTTAGATCTGATGAACTACACACAAACTACTGAAAAACAACACAACTTACAATTGCAGTTAGTAAAAAAAATCAAACAAAAACTACAGATCTATGATCAAAACTTAGATCTATCAATTTCTAAACTGCCTCCCCTGCAGCGGCGCCAAAAACTTGTTGTTGTGTTTGCCTTCCCTCAAATGAGGGTAAAATCAATAATAAAACTAGGCAGACACAATCATAGAGACCTACAAGTATTCAGGATCTGTTGTAGCAAGCTTTAAAAGAATGGTGAGTAAGGGAATGTCCACAGGGAGGTTGTTTAGAAATATGACAAATCTCCAGATCTGTGTCAGATCTGACACCCTAGCTATTACTAATTTATTTAAACGATAGGGGAGAGGTTTGGAATGGGTTGTCACTTAAACTAAGCTATAATTAAACATAAGCTATCTTGGATCGAGTTTAGGAGCTTAGATCTTGCAGGGGAAAAGAGTAAAAACGTAGAAAATGGAGAAGAGTAGCTTGGAGGTTGGTTTTCACTGAAATCAGATTCAATTAATCATGCTACAGAGGTTCAGAGTACACAATTCCCTCGCTGGCTATAAGCACAGCTGCAGGGTATAAATTCCACTCTAAATCACAGGATCCACCTGGTCTTAAGGCTATGATCTATCCACTTTAATGGTCACAGACCATCCTATAGACTTTATCGAATCCATGGATTGCAGCAGATGAATCCAATTGAGGCCTGAGCTTAGATTTATCTTAAGGTTATGATATGTCCACTTTAACGATCATAGACCATCCTAGGGATCTCCTACAAAGCCAGAGCCTCAATTAGAATAATTAAAACCACTACAGATGTTGCAATTCTCAGGTCACAGACTCAAGGAATCACTGAAGCATCAGATCCAGGGAAATCAGATGGTATCCAAGAGGTCTACCAGTTAAGTGGGTGAGTTGATCTACAACTCCTCTATACAAATCCGATTGATCACCAAATGGAACCAAAGGAAATTTATATCTAATTAAAGCATTAAAAATAACATTATCATTGCAAATAAGGCCACTTTACAATGGAAATACTCTTAGATATGTAGTCTGTGCAGCTAGGAACCTACAATAGCACTCTTAACCTCACCCAATTACAAATCTAACTTCGCTCCTCGCTACTCCAAGGGACTTAGCCAACCATGGTTGGGCTAAAGGAGGGAAATGGAATTGCTCTGCAGGCGTTAATCTCCAAAATTTGGTTCAGATCTCGATCACCCCCAATGGCAATTGGGGATCTCTATATATAGCTTTCTCCTCTATTTTTCTCGCCAAAAATCCCTTCTAGAAGGTCGTCAGAGTTTGTTAGAGTTCTGTTAAAGCACGTGGGTTGGTTAGGGCTTTCTAGGGCATCTTCTAGAACCGTCGTGTCGGTCACCAAGTGCCTCGGGTTGCGTGCAGCGGGTCATTGAAGTACAATGTGTGCTCAGCTGAATTTCTGAGAAGTTCTGCACACAAATTTGACAGTTTGAGGAGGCTTTCGACAGGTTTGAATCAATCATTTTTGTCCTTTCGCTAGGTTTTCAGGTCTGTTCGATAGGTTCCGATAGGATGAATCTCCCTTGGAGTTCCAGCCTTCTCAGTCCTTGGTTTGGAGTATTCGACAGGTTGGAGAAGCTCTTCGACAGGTTGGAAAACCATTTCGACAGGTTCCGCTCTTCATTCCACCATTTCGATAGGTTTGCTTTCAGTCTTATCAAAAGGTTCAAGCACCCTTCGATAGGTTCTGTTCTAGCATTCTCATCTCGATAGGTTCAAGAAACCATTCGATAGGTTCCTTTGACTCTTCAGGCAGGTTTTCGATAGGATGGTTTCTTCTTTCCTTTCAGCTGCTCAATAGGTTCTGAGATCCTATCGAACTCCTTAATCCACACGAATTCATCCTTCTTCTGCCTTCAGATCCTATCGAAGACCTCTTCAACTGCACGAATTCTTCCTTTCTTTGCTTTAAGCTCCTATCGACATCTTCAGGTGACCAATCGATAGGACGTTCTCAACCTATTTTCACTTCCCTCGCCTTGCCCTGCTGTAGCCACGTGCTCCAAGGGTCCAATGATGTGCTACCCTCTGGTGTGTTGTTGCTAGGTTTGTCTTGTGCTGAGAGATAGCTCCTTTTTGGGCATTCTTAAGTGGTTTTCTGCATTGGTACCTTCTTTTATTACTGTCTACAAAATGTGCTTGACAAGAGCTTATTAGTGTGCTCACAGGTCTATCGATGGTCAGGTCATAGGGTGAAAAGTGGCATTTTTCACCACTTAACACTGACCCAACAGCGCCATGTTGGGCCGTATTGTTCTCAAGTTCTCGAAAGTTTGATGTCCCACCTAATAAATAAGTACCAAACTCTTGCTCGCTTAGGGTTTCAAGATGTGGATTTTAACTTGATAAAGAAAGTCAACTGTGTTGGTCAATGAACTTGGCTGCGAGGAAGGTCAGGGAATTGTAGTCATTTCACCAACATGGAGAAATAACTACAAACAGTGTTGATAGTTGACTGACCAATCAAACGCCTTTAAAATGGATAGTTAAAACATGTTAGGTATGTCTGTTCATTGACCAACAGTTGGACCCAACCAGATTTAATTTTGTTAAATGACTGAAAAACGAAGAGAAATTTTGTTAAATTACTAGCCAGAATACTGCAGAAATTTTTTCTTCCAACATATACACAATTGGCCTCCTGCTATTATTACCTACTTTTATTTAGTGCCCTAGAAAAACGAAGAGAAAATGGAACCAAGATCTTAAATGACTAAAAAATCTGGCAGAATTTTTAAAAAAAGATCATTAACAGATCTGGCATAAGATATTTAAGCAGGCCATTCAATCATTGATACAAATCTACACAATAAAATGGAAAACAGTAGGGAAGTTACAAACCTGTCATTGATGTGATCAAAAAGAAAATTAGTATGGCTTATATCGAGTCATTTCTCTGGTTTGCAGTGGATAGCTTTAGGGTCGCTCTATGGTTGAGAAAATTAGTTATCAATTCCATAGACCCAACCGAGTTGAGGGGGGGGCCTTTAAAATTAATTTTTCCCTCTCTCCTTCAAGCACAGCAGCTTCAAGCTCGGCTAACAACTGATGCGGTTGTAACATTCCCTTTCCTTGGCTTACACATCAACAAGGCTAATCAAAGTCATTACATGATATAAATCTTCTGTTTATTTTTTTCCTCTGACATTTCTAGATAGACCCAAAGAAGAATCGCAAAAACCTAAAGATTCTATGCTGAAAAAAATTTGAAGTTTAGACTAATGAGATAGTAATGATTATAAGACCATAAAGCAGTAAGAGCCTCTAGTCACTTGAATCCAGAATACCTAATCTGATTAATTATCAATAAGAGATCCCTCAAATGTGGTAAATAGATTCAAAAGATTAATGGGTCACTCCTGTTCTCAACTAGTGAACCATCCAAACAAAAGGTGAAAATGGTGGAATAATATCTTAGTTTTCCCATTCATTTGTATCACTTTGGGCGAGACAAGCCTGTATCAGGGCAGATAAATGTGTTTTGATAGCCTTAAAAATCGTCATCCATGCCCAAGATCCAATACATGTCATCCTAAGGCATATAATTTTGGGGGAATTCAAAACCATGGTAGGAACTGAATTGATCATGACCGAAAGAATGCTTCAATTTATCAAGCAAGATCTTCAAATTCCTTAAAATCGGATAATATTATGCAGTTTTAGCCTGGACGAGTCAGCGATAACAAAAGATCACCCATTAAAAAGAAAAAGTATCACATACCTTGAGAGAAGGAAAAACACTTCATTGGGGTGATTGTTAAGTAGTGAAAAATATCATTTTTCACCTCCTAACCTAACCTTTATTGGACCTTTGAGCTGACTAATAAGATGTTCTAAGTATGCTTTGTAGATAAGCAATAAAATACAGCCTTAGTGCAGATATCCACCTAAAAGGGCCAAAGAAGCAATCTGCTCCTCATCATGTGTGCACAATAGCCCAAAGGCCTGCCAGAGCTTTATAAATGCATAAGAAGGTCATGGGCTCAACAGGGCATGCTTGACTAAGCACAGTTGCAAAGAAGGCAGATTGAACCCACCAAGAGGTTGCTGAGTGCTAATAGATGTAAGACAGCACACCAAAGATAGGTGCCAACTGAGGAAACTCAAGGAAAAACATATCGAGAGGTCCTGGAGACAAAAAGTTAAGCTGTCGAGAGGTTTCATGAACTTATCGCAAGGATTAGAGAGTGTATTCCAACCTGTTGAGCAGATAGAGAACAAAGCAGAAGCTATCGAGAAGATCTGTAGCTCAAATGTCAACCTGTCGAGAGGATCCATTGAGCTATCGCTACGTTCCAATTGCTTGTCGAGAGCTTCATGCAACAAATCCTATCGATAAGACTTAGAACATCTCGAGAAGCCTCCAATCATGTCGGGAGCTTCATGGAACATGTCGGAGAACACATTGAGAAGACTCACTTCCTGTCGAGAGGATCCTAGAACCTCTCGATTATCAAATTGGAAACTTCTCAGTTCCTTTCACAGCTACTGTCACACTTCCATACTTCATGCACGCACTCCAAAGCATGACGGTGACCCCCCGAGGGTATTTATGGCACACAATTAGGCACGAGCGGGAACTCTAACTACCTCACATGTACTTGTCAGTTGTGAACCAATAGGAGAAAAGCTTCTAGAAGAGGAATCAGCCACATCAACATAACTACATTATTCTTTTGAGTTCTGATTGGCTTATAGAGATCTAGGGAAAAGGAATAAATGGAAGAATAATTAGATTGAAAGGGGCATCCAGAAAATTGGGAGAGCCAGAGCCAAATTCGAATTCATTTTCCCTCCAATTTTTCCTTCTCTTTTTCCCTCTTCTTCTTCCTCTCTCCTTTTGCCAATTATGGTTCGTTAAAACTTCTACAGTAGCTAGGGTGAGGTTATGAGCTGTAATTAAGACTTTCAGGGGCTTTATAAGGTATTGAATGCTGCACAAATTGTAGATCTGAGCGCAACATTGTAAGTAGTGATATTGCAATGGAATTGTGAGATTTAGAGTTAATTCTGAGCTATTTTTATTTATTCGTATTTGATTTCCCTAGTTTAGATACTCCTGTGGGCCAGCCAGAAATGGGGAGCTTATAGCCTAGCATTCACAACATCTATAATGGTTAACCTGTTCTAATCAAGACTATTGGCTTGATATAATCTCTAGGATGGTCGGTGACCATTTAAGTGGGCATATCATAGCCTTAGGATTGCTTCAATTCTCGGGTTAACAATAGATTGGAATAATCTCTGGGATGGTTTGTGACCATTTAAGTGGACAAATCATAGCCTTAGGATTGCTCTGATCCATTGGTAGAGATTGGATTCTTATACTATGCATCTATCGGGGTGAAATCCCTAGCTACTGCTCTCCATCCTTTGATTTTTAATCCATTTTCCTTCAGTTCTGTATTTTCTTAAAATCTGGATCAACTGCATTTAATTTCTGTAGTTCGTAGTGACAAAAACCCAAAACCTCTCCTCTTTCTTGTTTTAGTATAGCTTAATTTCAGATAGAGAGCCAGATCTATTGCAGATTTGGAGATTTACCATAGTTTATGCACATTTTCCTGTGGACATACCCTTACTTATCTATCAAAACTTACTACAATAGCTCTGTATCTTGTAGGTCTAGAAGATTGTAGTTGTGCTGAATTCATCCTTTGTTTTAATTTGATTTTATTTTGCTTTTCCCATTACACACTAAATCAGCGCACTCCATTTTCCCAACAGTGATCGGACAAATTACGGTGAAGATCAACGATGATGATGATGATGTAACAATGATGATGATGATGATGATGATGTAACAATGACAAAGATAGGACAAAGCAATGATGATGATGATGATGTAATAATGACAAAGACAACGATTTGAAAGTATTTCGGTACAAGAATTACTTAATATTTTATGAATAAAGCCCTGGCTTCTAAAATTCAACCCATATTTAATTAATACTATGAATCTAAAGTTGCCCAAGTCATACGATAGGAACCAAAGCCAACACTTAAATTCCATCCGCTGTTGGAATTCTCTAGCATTTCCTCATGAAAGAGTTGTGCACTATTTTACAAAGAAAGTATATGCCTTTTAGTTATAGAATCTCATGAAAATTTTGAATTTTATGGATTTTAAAGATGAGCAAATATAAAGTTTTCCTTGAGAGTTGTGAAAGTTCTTTTTAGCAGAAACCTAAGGAAAATAAGTGTCTAACCCATCTTTGAAACTTACCTATGAAGCATTGCCTTTTCCACAACATGAGAATTATATAGTCTTTAAGATCTTGCTGATATGCTTTCGAAGTAAATGGGCTTGGAAATTAGCAAAACGAAAAAAAAACATATGGAATGCAAATTTAGCAAACATGAGAGTATGGAGTACTCTCATGTTCAGCCAACATCTGAAACTCTTACGCTAGAGGTCGCAATCAAACCAATCAGTTTCCAATAACAAAATATTTTGGATCTGCTGGGAAATGGTGCTCCACATGTAACTGCCAAATTAGTAACAAGAAACGCCAATCATAGTTATGTGTGATTTGACTCACATGCTCTTAAGTTCTCCTAAGATCTATAGTCAAAAGATTAGATCAAAAGATGATCTCCATGGTCTGGTTCAAGCTCTAAATCTCTCTCCATTGAACTAGGATATGTCCCAATTTATTTAGTATTTTGTACCTATTTCAAAACCCCATTAATAGGAATCAATTGGTTAGACCATTGCCTCTGTTTTTAGCTTTATTTTGACAATTTTATGGTCCTAACAAGCCTCTGTTTTTAGCTTTATTTTCCAGCTTAATTTGGACTCTATCAACAGGTTAGCATGAAGTTTTAGGGATTTCTTATTCTCAACAGCCATTGACTTTTATTGTTGATTATTCGTACTGGAATAGTTTTATTTTCCAATTAATATGGACTCTAAAATGAAAGAAGCATCAAGAAGTAGGAGGGGTGTTGAAAATAATATAAAAATAATCTGCTTTTAGGACACACAACATCTGAGTAGAAGATTGTAAAACTGTTAATCCATTATATCAGGGAATAACAGTAAATAGTAGCAAACCTGAAAATTAGGGGAAAATCCACCTTCATCACAAACATTAGTAGGATCTTGACCATATTTTTTCTTAATTATAGTCTGAAAGAGCAAAAAAAAGCCATCATTGCTATATTGCAATCAAGATACAACTAATATAGCATTTGCACCAAGCATGAGATTCTATGATCCTTTGTTTCAGCTACTACTATTGAAACTAAGAATGATAATTAAAAAATGGGTCCAGATTGCAAAAATCCAGGAAATACCTGACTTTGATCCTCTATTGGAATGAAGAGTGTAGAAATGGGTTCTCTGATCCTCTGTTGCATATGGAGCTTAGATGGGTCCTTATGTTTTGAGAGCGGGAACTGATAAGTGCAAAGCATGAAAACTTGAATATTATATGATTAAAATCGTAAATGTTGATAACAAGAGCTGAGATGGCTCCCAGCCACAAAATATATTCAGAACCTTAAGCTACACTTGGATAAATCAAGTATCAAAAAAACCAAATTGAGAAATTTGATATAGAGACCGATTAAAGAGTTCCCTTCCAGCACCGATGGCCAGAACCTTAGGATATAATCATTAACTCTCGGATCAGTTGTCGCAGTTCATGATCTACATACATGATCAAGTCAAGTGTGAGGAGGAATTCAACCTAGCAAAGCAAACAAGTGTGAGGAGGAATTCATCCTTAATGCAGAGCAGGTGGTCATGCACTTAATGGAATTCCAAGACCTTAGTTGCCTATCAAGAGACAATTTCTAGATTGAACTAGTTCAGTGTTGGGTAAAATGCTCTAAAGTGAAATAGTTTATTTTAGTTTCAAAAGGAAGTCCAACTTAGAATTGATCTTTTTTTAACTAATTTTGAACTGAACAAATTTTTCGACTGAACTGGTTCTAAATGGAACCAATTCAAACTAGGCAAAAATGCTCTACGATTTAAGTATCAAGATAGCAATTAAAACTACCATGAACTTGGCTTGATCAATGACGGAGTTCCTCCATTAACAACAACTTAAACTCTATAAATCAAGAAACCCTAAATAATCCAAACCATGTAAATCATATATTTATGTAATCAAAACCATAAATAATCGAAAATAGGTGAATTGTTCACTTACAAAATCAAAATCCTTAGGAACAGCTTTGGCCTGAGATCCCTACCCAATCAACGAACCATCTGATCCAGTTCACTATGCTCCCCTTTGGCTGAAATCTGCAATACAAGTATATGCATTTGTTAGAAACAAGAGATACACAGCTGGTTACATAGAAAAGAAATATGGCAAATGACGTCTAACAATTAAAAAAAAAAAACACGTGGATTATATGGCAAACGGTGACGTCTAACAGTTGCTAGTAATTAGATAACAAAACATACATTTGGAATTATATGTTGTATTGCCCAATCAGGGCTAAGTTCTTCAACGAGATGCTTCAAATTATTTTTAACTGCATCACTAATTGAGAAGACCTGCAAAATATTCTCAGGGACCAAGTTAATTAGTCATAGAATTTTCGGTGCCACCTAAGTTGATAGCACTGATCTTCAACTGTTGATGTATTAATCTATTTCTTTCCTCTGCCACAATCAGATGGCGATCACAAAAACAGAAGATGAATTAATATTTAGAGACAACTTAAGCACACATTAGAAACAGATAAAACCAAATCCCTAATCTATAAAAATGTAACATCATAACAGCATGGGAGAGAAATATATAATTAAAGCAAACTCATAAAAATAAAAATAAAACAACTGATATGCCCTCTCAGATGTGCGATCATATCAAATACTTCTTCTCTCCAGCGTCTGAAGCATCATTTTAATACACGATTGAACTTCGATAATGCCCAAATCTCTTCGTTTCACTCGATTCCACCATTAAATGACTGATCTAGGTTAAAATTAGGTGAAATTTTGGAGAGATTTGATAATATTAGGTCTTTGGAGTCACAAAGAAGTGAAAATTTATAATTTGATATTGAAAATAAGAGGAGGTTTTGAATTTGATGTTAAAATTGATAGGTAATTACAGATTTCAGCTAGAGGGGACCTTAGCGAGAGAAATCGTAGAGGAGAGAGGGGAACCGCGAGAGGAGAGCTAAGCGAGAGAGATAGAGATATCCAACTGATTCGGCCGACATGAGAATTGAGAAATTGCATTTTATAGTTATACCTACGCCGACGGTGGTCACTAATAACTGTCGGCGTAGGATAGACCTACGCCAGCGGGTTTATATTACAGCCGGCGGCGTATTATCTTTTTTTTGGTACTATGACGGTGATCATGGTGTATTTTTATCATGGATGTGTGTCACGTGTAATCAATATCTGACCATATGATATACCATCCATGACCTCAAAATATAATGTGTGGATGACTAGAATAAAAAATTACATCTAGCATCCAATTCAAGGCAGTTAAGGGTCGATCGGTGGAACCATCAATTGCGTCGCACAAATCTTTGGTTGCAAAGAGTGCTACCCAAAAGATAAAAATTTAGGTAGCTAATAAATAGGCGTGTAGTGTAATTGAAGTTTGACATTTTGTTTTAAATAATGGGTAGTATTATTTGCAATCATAGATCCTAACTTTCTAGGTGAACAGATGCAAAAATTATTTTTAGGTGAACAAATGCAAAAATTGTTTTTAGGTGAACAGATGCAAAAATTGAATTTAATCTCACTTAACCAAAAAGGTTAAAGTGATTTTTACACTTTCTTTGAACTCATGAATATCTACAAGTGTCAATGTTTGGTGAGATCGGGAGAGAGGGAGATTGAGCATCAATCGTGGTGGTGCCACATCCACCGAATCCTAACTCATCCGCTAACAGTTTTGTGATCCACATGTCATAAAGGCTTTCGACCACTTACGTACATCGAATGTGGGCATTACACCTTTAATTATTTTCCCAAAAGAAAGCAATCTAGCAACTGATAGGACAAAATGTGAGGCCACATTGTTGGCACTTGGCAGCTTGAATTGAGAAATAAGAAAGCTCATGAATCCATCAATTTTTGTCCCTAACTCCCTATAAAGTGGGATTAAATTTATAGGATTTATAGGACTTGGCCGGAGAAAACACATTAAATACCAAATAACAGCATTGTATTTATTTTATATTTTTTTGGCCAACTAAGATTTCTGATTTTGTGTTCTTTTAAGCCTTGAAAAAACTCTGATTCTTTATTATTTTATAGAAACGAAGAATTTCTTATATTCTTTTGATTATTCGAAAAAAGCACAAAATCGGTTTACATTATAGGTATCGTATGACTGTAGGAATGATGATAGAGCATCCGATACCGTGTCATATATATTTGAAGGTTATTTTTGGCCAATGCACGATCTGTGAGAGATTGAACACTTCTGTCAGTGCATATATCCCATATTAATTGCGATGATGAGTGTACCAAGAAAACAAGTTCTTCGGACCCTTTTGGGGATGTGTCACGCAAAATCAACATTTGACTGTTTGATATGTGAGTCCTGATCTCAAGATCTAGTCGAGAAGATTAAGATGAAACATCTAACTCAATTAAAAAACCTTGGTTGCTCAAATTGAATATTTGGTTGCAAATATCGGTACACATTTATTATTTTCGTACGATCTTTTTTTTATGTGGACGCCAAACTAAAGAAAAGATAATAGATGGTTTTGTTTTATTCTGGTGTGCACTTACCAAAACTAGGGGTGGAAATAGTATCCCTCCATTCAAGATGTTTCTGGATACATGAATATACAAGCGTGTCATTTACCTTCAATTTGATTGTATATTGTGAATTGTGATAGCCGGTGGGGTTCCTTGCTGCTCTTGTTTTTCTACCAATTTGATTGTATTCTCCTAAAATCACCCGTAATAGGATGATTTTCTTTATAATGGTTAGATATATTATGAGCCCCGGTCGTTTGATTCACCGTAATCTATATATATATATATATATATATAATAATAATACTGTACTGTCTCTCTCTCTCTCTCTCTCTCTCTCTCTTCGAGTATCTCTCTCTACAGTCTGCGGCTCCACCGGAAACTTTGTCATTGACGCCATGATCGTTCTCAGTCAAGCCGGGTTCTGCGTAAGTTATCTCATATTCGTCTCTACCACCTTAGTTAATGTCTTTAACACACAGGATCTTGGTCGGATTTGGGGATTTTAGCCTAAAACCTATATCTTTGCGGGTTTTCCCTTTTCAATTAGGGATGAATTCGATTAAATCGCTGACCCATCTCGCGCCGTTGAGTATTTTCATCGACGTGGTTGATCTTGGAGCCATGGGAGTTGTTAATCTCATAAAATAAAATATCATATTTCAACACATTCATTCAACTCAAATGCTAATCATTCAATGTCATTAATAAAAAAAAATAGATTTCTAATTCTTTTATTCAAACAAAAGGTTGCATCTCAACCTATAATCCAACCTTTCAAATTAGTCAAACATGTGAAACTCTACATGCCCAATTTTTTTATTCAAACAAAAAAAAGAATAAAAGAAAGAGAGATAACAATCTAAGGACCCCATGGCCCATTTTCAAAATAAAAAAAAAATAAAAAAATAAAAATTGCTTTGTCTTTCCTGCCAAGTGTTCCCGTCCCCTAGTGATCCATTTGAGGTGAGCTTCAAATTGAAAAACTTCGCCTGAAATCAAAAGAAGAACATCATTAAACTGAGATATTAATAACTTCCATCTAAGGAGTCCCCATCTAATAGTTCTGGTTGAAAATATTTACTTATTTTATAAATAGGTTGTATTCAAGTTAGCCCAAACCCGACCCAAACCCAACTTGGTGCCTGTTTGCTACACAATATATAGATATATAAATTACCACATAGAAATGTATTCAAATTACCATAGTATATAGGTATTCAAATTATCACAATATATAGGTACCTGATTGCTACATGTTGATGCAAATCATCTTCGAGTTGTCATTCCTCATACATTCTATGTTATGATCACATGCCAAATGATAAAAAAATCAGAAAGTGGATGCTATTATTCAATATACTCACCAAGCTACATTCAATAACCCAACCTAATTTTCACTAATTTTTTTACTCATATTTCAACAATTCTAAATTTTCCTGCCATTCTGTTTTATGATTCATTGGCTCGTTTGTCTTGTCCAAATATATGATTTGCTTCCCTCAATCAATGAAAGTACATTCTTTAACTTATAATGCTATTTCGTTTAAATAAATATATGTTCATCTCCTAAGTTTGGCAAAAGAAGATTGATTGATGAACCAACTTGGCGCACGGGTCAAGCACCTAATACCTACTCATGGGTACGGATCTCAATCTGTTGGATCTGAACTCAGGCCAACTGGGCTGGGCTTTAAACTTGAAGTTTTGATAATTTAGTATATGGCCCAATCTGAGCTGGGTTTGGGCTTGGACTTGATATTTTTAGGCCTTACAAATAAGCTAACCTTTCAAGCCAGACCTAAGACACTGGCATCTCTAACCAGAAATTAGTTATTATACTATTTTGTAAGCCTGACTGAGACTAAGTGACTTGGTTCACGATCACTTCTTCAGACATATATCATGATATTGGAAAATTTATAACCGATAGCTTGGATGAACCAAACCACAGACCCAATAATCGTTACTAAAGTTAAATATAAGATCATACCTTTACTAGCTTTAAGTACGCCATATCGCTACTCAATAACAAGGTCAAAGGTGCAAGCAAAAATGGATCTTCAAGGCAAGCGCTAAGGTGACCACAGCTTGCAACATAGAAATAAGTTTTTCTTGGGCAACTGATTTTAGAACCAATTCAATAGGCTGCATAATGTCAGACTTTATCAACTGCATTGCCAAAGAAACATCCGCAGCAAGTGAGGAAAGAGTGAAGCACGCTTGTTCAACCTGCAATATAACTAAATCATTGCAAACGAGGGACAAACCAAGAAACCTAAATTGATGTAGTTAAGTGAGAAAAGCAAGGATTGGTTAATTAGCACATGACGATCTTCATTGCTTATCAAACTAATAAGTTGCCACACAGATCCGCTTCACATCTCCTGCAAACAAGATAGATCATTAGATAGTTTTGTTTTGAGTACGACAATGATGATAGTTTTTATATTTTAATTTTTGAC
The DNA here is from genome assembly GCA_021018995.1 of Chloranthus sessilifolius. Lineage (NCBI taxonomy): Eukaryota > Viridiplantae > Streptophyta > Magnoliopsida > Chloranthales > Chloranthaceae > Chloranthus > Chloranthus sessilifolius. Next base: position 52,386,153 of record CM037596.1, read on the forward strand.
AAGATAGATCTTGAAATGATGACCCCGCCATTGAATGGGTAGATTTTGATTGCACATGCCAATAATTTTAAGGTTTATTGTATCGGAGATTGGGCCAAAAAATATTTGAATTAAAATAGTAAACAAGTCTTTCTTTTAAATTTCCATCTCTTTATTCGACCTTTCTGCACGTGCATAGCACCTGCATCCCAGTAGGATATATAGATATAGGATAATGGTTCCTGACCGACATTTAAACACCAAATGGTGTTTAAATCGTACGCCATTAAACTTATACCTTCTATCATACACCATTGAAGTGGATTCTATCATTATGCCATGTGGCACACATTTGTGAGCAATCTCAACTATCCAATTGGCAATCCATCATTGGACCGTGTCTCAGCCCTGCAAAAAAATGCTATAAGTAGATATGAACCATCTAATTGATAAAATTTAATAAGTAAAATTAAGAAGAACAATGGATATCGTAGTCAATATATCTCATGATTTAAATTTCTCTACAATACAATTTTTGGGCCTATGGCACCTCAATCTATGATCTATTACGGATCACCCACATCTTATACCAATGATGATGCAAGATCATTTAAACAGCATGTTGGTGTTTAAAGTGCTGCTAGCAACGTCCCACCAAATGGTGAATATCCCCCATTAAGTAAAGATGAAAACTATTGAATTTCTTGGCTTGGATTATGGAGATTGCTTTTCGTTCCAATCTTTAACTCAACTGATCTCGAAATCATGGGAATATCATTAGATGAATAGTTTTTTATATCATATGGCACACATCCCAAAAAGTGAGCTGTGATATGTGTGTCACAAGGTCTTTGGGTCACTTTTTTGGGATGTGTGTCATGTGGGATTAAAAACTGCCCGTCTAATTATATGCCTATGATCTCAAGATCAGTTATGTGAAATATTGGAGCAAAAGGTATTTTCTATCTTCCAATTCAAACAGTCAATGGTTTTCAGCTGTACTTAATAGGGATATTAAGGAGTAATGCCTTTTTGAATTGGTTGTAGGATACATATATCTAACATAACATATTGAACTTTTGGGGAAATTGATATATAATACTGTATGTGGTCCCTCCAAAACGGAGTACTCATAAAAACTTTTAAGGAAACCTAAAAAGTTGAACAAAAGGTGACTAACCAATCTAAAATAAAGAACAGATTTATGTTGAGTTTGTATGACTTAAGGAAACCTCGAGGGAGAAAGATTGCTAAAATGGGCATCCTAGAAACTACATAACTTACTTGTGGTAGACTTGAGGCAAATCAAATGAACCACATTTTCGATGTTGCTGCATGGACATATTCCTTTTAGAGCGCTTTGAGTGGCTCTGTACGGCTCTTCCACGAACAACCATTGATGCACTACGTCCTTGCACAAAACTATCAAGAAGCAACAAATTGTCAATTTTCATGCTTCTCAATCCATGCATGTACTTCTGAGCTGAGTCACCCTATTGGAGAAGCTCATGTACTATTTTATTGACAATGTTCCCTCTTCCACTTGAAAGTTGCAAAAACCTCGATATAGAAATCTAATGATCCAGTGTTCATCAACTGCACGCTAATAAGAACAAGCAACTACAAGATTTTATAGAAGTTAACATAGAAAACAAGTACATTGATACTAGTCCTCAACAGATTCTCATGTACAGCTTGTGACAGCTCCAAATATGCAGGACCGTATGCTTCCACATCTGCACAAAATAAGGATATTACAACTAATAAGTCAATCAAAATGTCCTGAAAATACATAGAATTGCATCCACAGAATGCAAAATGTCCTCAAAGTGGCAAGAATACCAAAGTGCAAATTTTAACTTCTTAAAGAAAATACAAGAACTAAAATAGATTAAAGAAATAGAAAGCATGTAATTAAAATTTTTGTCACGGTTGTCTTTTTGTTCCTTTTTATCAATAACAGGATGCATAGTCCTTGATGTGTCGCTTGGTGGTCTCTGGCCTCACCCGGTTGTTTCACCTCATCAGTTAAGAAGATTATGCATGAGTGGGAGCAGATACGACTGCCTTAGAGACGTCCTCACGGGATTGGGATGATGTTTTTGGGTGCAAGTGTTGGCTCCTGTTCCAGTAGGATGGTTATTGACCTTCTATCTATCATGACTAGCCTCCCATCTCTTGGTTTCACCGGACGCATTTCTTCTATTAACTGTATTTTATTTGCTTTTTTCTCCCCTTTCTTGATTGAGCAGCTCGCTGGACCTCTCTGATCTACTGTAATTCATTTTTTTTAATGAAATAATACCTTTGCACCTATCCAACAAAAAATGTAGTCCTTGATGGACCCACTTTTTCATGGCTTTTCAAAAGGACATCAGCATAGAGCATGATACTAACTAACCCACCTCTCCATTAAAAGTAGAAGTTGAGCGATTCCCCGCCCCAACACCCCTAAACAAACACACATACACGAAGAAATAGAAAAAGGCTTTTGCATCAACTATCTGTTTACCTTATATCCAAACCTAGTTTGGTTTTAAAACCTAGGAACCATGCATGGACCACATTCCCACCAGAATCTTATTCCCAGAAAATGAGGTCAGAAATATAATGTCTTTCTGGCAAACTGGGAAATACTATCTCAGTCTTTCCACATAGAAAGAGTGCTCATACATGTAGTAAACATTTGCATTATGCTCAAGAGAGTAATCATTACAAGCTAACATAGCATCATGCAATCATAAGGGGCAGTTTAACTAACTTTCCTACGATGAAAAGGATATAAAATTTGGGGGGGCAGGCCAAAGCCGGGCGAGTTACAGAGTAAAAAACACGAAAATACAAGGTGCCTCTACCCCAGCTAGGTAAAAAAACTGCATACAAAAGGTTGGCGTGAGAATCTGTTGAGGACTAGTATCACATTTTAAAAGCTTTTTGGATTGGTTGTAGGATACATATATCTAACATAACAGATTGATCATCACATTTTTGCCAGTTAGAGTCAATTTTTTTACCAGCTAGAATTTGTATTCATAACTATCGGAGTTACTTCTTTTAGATGCGTACTTTGCATTGACTAATAAGATTTAGCATCAAACGATCCACCTTCAGAGCACTCTCTTTTACTCGAATTATTCAATTATTGAATGACGTCCTCTCTCTCTCTCTCTTATAAGTTCAACCAAGTCTTCATTGAAATTGAAGATACTGAAGACTGTTTACCTACTACCTGCCATGAGAGAAATGGGAATCTAAAACACAAGAAGAAAAAACAATGATAACATGGAAAACTGTATTACTATACTAGATGCTTTGCCTAGGAGATTGGCCACTGTGTGCATAGTCATCAATCCAAAAAATTATATAGAGTTGAATTTTTTGGCGCTAACCTATACAATGGGTGGCCCACTTAATCTACGGTTAGGGATCATGCAGCCCATCAAATCTATGGGTTTGGATTTATGGAAATGTACATGAATAGATGCATGGAGCTTTACGATATCATTTCTCAAGTAGAGCCCAAGTAGTGTAGGGAGGTTGAGGGACAACTGACCAAACCTGCAATAAGACACAAATGTTGCTTTTGATCCCTATTAGGCAGTAGCGTGAAGGATGATGGTGCCAACGTTATACACCGCATAAGCACCCACATGGGACATGACACGGGCATGGACACACATAACTTTATGTATACAAATGTGGAGCGTACGTGCCAACTTAACATTGTATGAATTTTGTGTACTGTCATACATCTCTTGAGGAATACACAGAATACCATTCCCATCAAAGGATTTCTTGAAGAAAGGGATGTCAGCTGGGATACCAGCCTATACACTCGAAGGTTCCTAGCCCGTTAGAGCATCAACAATAGAACACAACTGAGGAGAAGAGGACTACTTGCGGTAAGATGGTTTAAGGCTTTAAGGCTTTAAGTCAATCAATCACAACCTCGGCCAACAAATTCATCTGAAAAAGAGGAGCTACCCCATATGCTAGAACGAAAATTAAGGCAGGGATAGCAGAGGTAAGGAAAGTTGAAAAGCTTGAGAGTGAATAGGTTGTTAAAACTAATAATCAACTTATACAAAAAAGGAAATGAGTAAAGCGTAGAATACCATTTAGGACTTGTGGGAGAAGAGACGGAGAAGGGGAAAAGAAAAGATAAAGAGCAATAACCACAAAGGACTACATTGTTTCTAATTGTTGTGTTGAGTTACATGAGATAACCTCTATATATAAAGGGTAGTCATAATACAAAACTCATTTCCAATGAATGTGGGACTAAACCTACTAAGTACTAACCCAACAGACTCTTATAACACTAACACATGACATTTACTATTAACACACTATACCTAATATATTATCTTCAAGAGAAGAAGGGATCCAGAGGAAGATTGGAGAGTAAGAAGGGTGCGGAAAGAACAATGTGACTTGGAAATTTTAAAGACCACATTCGTGCTGAAAAGTGATGGAGGGTGCTTACAAAAACAATCTGGTGCTGACTAATAATTTTCAATGTTTGAGAGAACAAAACAAGATTAGGCATCCCTAACATGATAAAGACCAACATTTTATTTCCTATTCATAAATGTTGAAAGGCGATAATGGAATTAGAGGCGATAATGGAATCATTTGTTAACGCATCCAAGGAGAGTAATATTAGCCCATCAACAATCAGACTGCAATTTTTACTCTAGAGCAAGGTGCAAAATATCAGTTGATACCGATGAATACCAACAATGCATACTGGTATCTGGCCTGGCCAACAGCGATACCTACAAAGGTATCGGTATCTCCCAGGTATCGTTAGTACCAAGTAATCAATAGATATTGGTTGCTATTTCCAGAATGTATCGGTATTGGGCAATTTTATGGATTGCATTCAATAAAGTTACCAACATGTCAACTTTATTGTACTTTACCTTATTACATTGAAAAAGGAAAAATAAAATAGTAGGACAATTAGTTGGCCCTACTCTTAGCATTACATAGTAGTATAGATAAGAAAAATTAGTGAAGAAACAACGAAAACTGCGGAAAAAATTTCTCAGTCGGAACCAGCAAATAGAGCAAAATAGTTGGGTAGCATATTTGAGAGATAATGTAATCGAGAAATTTTCTACAATATTTAATGAGAGTTGACTAAGAGATATACCAGCGGCCAGAGTGATTGGCTTTCCATCTTGCCCAATACTTCTTCAAGAAATCTTTTTCTACATTCTTTTGTGGGCTCGGAATGGCATTACTAGCAGCATGACCCTGCCAAATGAAGCAAGATACTATGGATCGAAAGGGATAATGAAGCACAATAACAAAAAGAAAGGAACCACATCAAACATGATGACAATTTTATATAAAAAGTCGTTCAAAGTAGTGTGTTGTACCACATGATGATTATAAGCAAAATGTGACTGTAACAGATAATATAATTCTTCATTGTGTTCGTTACACACTCCGAAACTCCAAACAAATTACTACCACATGTCATTTCTTGAAGCAGTGAATTTCCATGGTCAAGGGAGTCAAAAGGTAGAGAAAGTTCTAACTCAGCGAGTCCAAAATAGTGCTGGTCAAAAGAATCCAGAAAATGGATAGAAAGAATTTTCAATGAAATTTCAGAGATTTTGTTGTTGATTCCCCAGTAGTGTGCTTTGGTTATTGTGTGATGGAAACCAATTAAAAATAAAGTAAAATAAAAGAATAGATTCAGCACAACTAAAGTAATCCAAGACCTACAAGATACAAGGCCTATTGTAGCAAGTTTTGATAAGTAAGAGTTTGTCCCACATAGAAATTGATCTAGAACCCAAAATGGGCTATAATAGTAAGCCTCCAGATCTGGCTATAGATCTGACAATCCTAAAGAAAGGGAGTTGGGTGTTACGACTACACTAAATTAATCCTAACAACAGAGAAATTAAATATAACCCTATCCTAAAGAAAGGGATCAAGAAGAAGCTGGTAATGGCGTGTATCAAAATAAAATATACAAATTGGTGAGAAGTAAGCAAGTTAAGTTCAGATTTAGAGCAGTAATGTAACTCAGATTTAGTCTGTCTCTGCAGTGATCCTTGCTGAGACACTATCAAAAGCCTCAACAAGGTAGAAATATCCAGTTTAACCCATGTCATTTAGAGTGCTCTTAGGGCTATAGGCTATCAACTCAAATGGCCACAGCCTATCCTATAGAGTCTGTCAAATCCCATTAGTTAAACCAAAAATTGCCAAACTAGTTCAGATGAGTGGATTGATCATTTCCTCAGCCACTGGACCAGATCAAGCCATAGATACTATTGCAGCACTATATAATGTCAATGCTACAAGCTTCTTAGATCTACGCACAGATCTAGCTGACATCCATGGGTATTCTAACCCATAAGATCCTAAGTGCTTTGCTAAGGCCAACGACTCACTAGTGCCCATAAAAAGGACCATGCAACAGGTTGAATAGAGCTTTAGATTCAGCTGGCCATTGCTACAAATGGCCTGCAATGACTCAGTCTCAAGCTACAATTACTACAGAGAGATCAGATCTAACATCTAATGTTGAGTAGGTGAAACAGAGGAGAGTCAGTTCCTGTACAAACCTCCTCACAAGGCTCTAGAAGCTCATGTGCAGGGAAAAGAATCCTTCTCAAACATGTGAATGGACACAATCTTGGAGCTATACTCTGTCCACTCGAATGAGCATAGGGTATTCCATTGGTCTGTCCATACCACAGAGGCTTGAGAAAGAACATGAAAACTCCTACAACCAACATGGTCCAGAGGCCTCCGAGCTCCCCAGATCTCACTACAGATCTAGCATTGCTTTCCATGGGGCTATCAAACTAAGGGAAATCTGATGGTAAATAATAGATCTACTAGAAACTGAATGGGCTTGTAACAAATACATGGATCCTATAGACATTTAAAGAAACCATAAGATCTTTAGATTCAATTAGGCATTAAAATAGCAATCCACTGATAAACACAAAACTTACAATGAACTGTCTCCAGACTATAGCCTGTACACAACTGCTCATCCACAATCCCAATATATATAAAACCTATTACAAATTGAAATAAACTAAACCTAACTGCTTACAGGGGGATTAGCCAGCAAGTGCTGGGCTAAGAGAGAAAAAGGAGGAAAAAAGAGGTGATTAAACCCTAACTCTTGCCTGCTGGAGCTCGCAGCCGACAAAGGATGAAAAGAAGGGTTGATAATAAAACTAAACTCTAAGTATAGCTTATATACTCTGTCCATATGACCTTGGCTCTGAAGGGATTAATCCAAATTTTTTCAATAAACGTGGCATTGTTACATTCCTTGAATGCCTTGAGACGTGTGCCTCGAAATCTATAGCTCGGAATGTGTGCCCTAACCTTAGGAAATTCCCAAAAGGTCGTTGAGTTAAAACTGAGAAGTGGGGAGCCCGTGCTTCGCGAGGCTAGCATATGCATTCACTGATTCGCGCAATTGCAGGGCCTTCACGCATTAGCTTTTGGTTGGTGGAAAGTGCTCACTCGCGCAGTTAATCTTCAATTAATCATGCAGTTGCTTTGTGATGCAATGTTGTCGCGGAGATGATCTGAGTGCCTAGACTTCTCGCGCAGTAGAGCTTCAAAAGCTCTCTCTCTCACTAGGTACTTGCGTAGTTATGCTCTTGCGCTCGCATAGTAATTGGTAAGGTTTCAGAGTGTATGAGATCTATGCGAGGAGAATTCCGGGTGTCTCTCTCTTCCAGGGCAACATACGAACTCCGTGAGGTGAATTTTAGTTCAGTACACACATGGACTCGCTATGTTCTTCGCACAGCTGCATTAAAGCTTGATCTCTGTGAGAGCTTCGCGACCACAAATTCTGATGAATTTAATTCGCGAGAACTTTGTGAGATCTTCGTGATGTCTTTATAGCTGTCCTCTTAACTGTGCGTCCTATCTGCGTGAGAGCATCTTCTAATGTATCTTTAGCTTCGCGAGGGAGCGAGGGAGCTTCTCAACTCTGTGAGATCTGTCTTTCTATGCTCCGATGCATTGAACTTACTGCCTTTACAGTTTTTCTATTCTCAGCCAACTTCATTCATCTGCTAGGCTTTGGTCAATGATGACCAGTACCTGGTCACCATGGTGAGCACTACCAGGGTGCTTCATTAGGCTTTGGTTTAGCTGTCATCTTTGAATGTCTACTTCCTTTTCTTTGGGCCAATAAGGATGGATTTTGTGTTAAACTGCACAGATTATTGCTAACTACAAAATACACTTAACAAATGATTATTAATTTGCTTCAAGGTTTATCAAAGGCTAGGTTAAGAGGTGAAAAGTGGTACTTTTCAGTGAATAACACACCCCTAAACCCAATCTTTGCTAGTCCCTGAGCAAAGAAAAACTTAAAACAACTATTCTAAAAATTTAAATGCCACTTTCGTAAGGAGTACGGATATATTTAGCATAGGTACTAAGCCTTTTAAACCCCTAGGTGATCCCTAGTGGAGGAATGAAGTTTCCTGAGGGTTTTCAGTGAAGGTACCCACAAACTTCACCATTAAAACAATTAAAAATAGTGCAGTCAATGACAAAACAAATTTCAATGAATAACGCCTCAGTCCACACATATCCTTTAAAATCAAAGGAAATTACAACAGTAATGCAGCCATTTAAAACTCAAAATCAACATGCATGTGCATCACCACCAATTAGTTCACAACATGAATACAATGTGCATATAATCAGTACAAAGCTTGCCTTAAATTCAAAATCAGGTTGGATACAACTCCAAAGAATTTGAAATTCATACCCAATTCTCACCAGGGCTATCTCTCAACAATGAAAATCAAATGGGTGTTTACATTCTCATCAACTCAAGAGCAGTTACAGACCCCAAATGGGCCTAGAAGCATGAGCATAGGCAAAGCTTCTGATTTCTGACATCCTCATGACTTTTCACCATAGATTAGACAACTCCTCATCTCCACATGATAGCTCATTTCACTTTGGATCTACAAAGTCTTTTTTGGATGGGTTGTAACGTGGCTTATGGGTGAGGGATATAAAGAATGAAGGGGTAAAAAGGGATTCAAAATTGAGAAATCAGCAAAGTAAGGAGTGATTGATGACTTCACTACCTTCATTTCAGCATAACTTCATCTTACTTGATATATTTCAAAATCAAAGTGGCTAGCTTCTCCTCTTCTTTTCAATTTTCAGATGATGTCCTTCTCTAGACTTCTCTTTCTTTTTCTCTTTTATTTATTTATTTATTTATTTATTTTTTAATGATGAACTGCCATACAAAAATTACTGATACACTACTGCTCATATGTTACTTTTCTTCTCCTTCCACCAAATGTTGGACCACTCTCACTATCTTTAACTCCTCCTTTACCTTCTGAATTCTCAGAGTGAGGGTACAGTTGAATCAGGTCAAGAGGTTAAGGTGCAAGTACTCTGGTGTTTGTCAAAGAAAAGTAGGATTTCTAAGGCTCAACAAGTGTATGGAAAAGGGCAGTTTTAAAAGGTTGGATTTTCAGGCTCAAACTGTCCAAATGAAGGCCTTTGATCATTTCCTTAGTGTCATGAGTGCTGTCAATCAGTTTTGATTTGGAGGTGCCTAACTTCTAGTGAAAAGGTCTTGACTTAATTAGTCCTCAGAGCAGAAATAATGCCAAAAACACTCTTCAAAAGAAAATGATGGGCCCATATCTCACTAGGTATGGTCCTCAAATTAACCCATGGGGTGTATTTTTACCTTTTTCTCTCCCCTTAGGTTCACTAAGTACTAACTGAAAAATTTTCTGATGTTAGCTTCATGGTGGTGCAAAGATTTTAAAAATTTTAGTTTCAAAATGTCTGCAAAATTTTTTAATTTTTCATAAATTTTCTCATTCTAACAAGTTAGGTGGGAATTGATTTTATTCATCCCAATTAAACCAACACTATTGCACTAAAGTTAATTGTTCTATTGGCAGACCTAGCTTTCCACACCCCCCAAACCTATGAGGAGAAATGCCCTCACTGATTCAAAGGTGGATGGGTAGCAGCAGGCTCAAGACCTAGAGATTAACAAAATAAAAACTTCAAGAAGGAAAAACATATAACAAATAATATAAAAAGAAACACACAGATATACAAAAATAACATCAGAAAAAGACATTTTATTATAAATAAACAAATAAAAAGATTATAAAGAGATAGAAAATTATAAACCTAAGGACAATCTAGATACACAGCAACAAAACATCCTGTCGAAACAAAATGATTCTTTCTCCTGACTTAGGGATATCCTCAACCTACTGCATGTGGAAGAGGAACTGCAAGCCAGGAGAGGGGGGAAGAACAGGGATCAGGGAGAATGATGTTGAGCAGGTGGTAGGGGGATTGAAGAGGATGGGAGGGGAGAAGCAGGTGGTTCGGTCTTTTGCTTCTTCTTCTGCTTATTCTTCTTCTTCTCCTCCTTGGCGAGGATCCTCTACACATCCTCATATTTTCCCAGAGGAATTGTAGGGGGTCCGGCTGTTTAGGTGGGGGCGGGTCCAACCACATGGGGTAAAATTTGTTGTGTAGATCGGTGGGTTTGTTGTCCACCATAGCTGAGAGAAGTGAAGGACAGTTAAGATTATAGGAGACTGAATGTGAAGAAGATAAACTACCCTTATATTTAAAATGCTTGGACGGTGGAATATGAATCGGCGAATTAAATATCGCCTCCTTCCAAGGTCAATTGCCGAAAAGAAATTAAGGGTAGTTGGCAATGAATTGTGATTGTTATGGGAAATGGTAAATCGCACAATTTATTATGGGGAATGGGAATACACAATAAATGTTGGTCTATTTTTAGCACTGAGAGTTAAGGTGAAGAGATAGGAAATCGAAAAAATTTCTCAGGATAAAAAGGGTTAATCCCGTGGTTCGCGCAGTTATCCACTGGTATTCGCAGCGTAGAAATCTCGCGGAGAACATGTGTACCGTCATGAGAAGGAAAATCACGCAGAAGAACTTAGCTCCGCAAGCACAGATTAAGAAGTTGTGTGTGCCTTGCGAAGTTACTTCGTGGAGTAGACGTTAAGACAGAGTGCGCGAAGTAGTTTCTCATTGCTAGCGCGGCTTAACTGGTCCACGAGAAAGCTTTGAAATGGCCCGCGATTATAAAAATTAGGCCATAGAACCCCACAAGAGACCAACACTCTACCTCTTTTCACAATTTGTGCCCTGGCCTGCACTTGTATAGTGTCAGGCACCCATTCCGCGGCCATCAGCATCCATCTTTGTATATGTATCCCCTTTCCAAATGAACATGACCTCCCTCATACTAGCACATGCATATCAAAAATTTAAAATAATAAAATTCCTTCATGCAAACAAATTCTATACAGTTACAGTGCTAGTACCTCAATCACCCACCAGCAATAAGCATTCATCTCTCATGTTACCGATAGAAATGAACAAGTACTCAAAACAGAATAAACAAAGCAGATGAAAAGAAATAAATCTCCATGATAAAAAATAGTAAATGACAGGTTCCTAATCAAACAAAAACATACAACAATTCTAAATGGATATGGCACACATAATACAAAGCTGTGGATCACTGAATAGTGGGAGGTTCATATAGGTGAATGGTCGGAGGAAGCTCCAGTGGTTGTTCTACATAAATCTTGAGCCTCTGATCATTACTTTTATGATCTGCCCTGATAATGGATCAAGGATGTCCACAACACCAGATGGAGAAGCTTTGATGACAGTGTAAGGTCCATCCCATTTGGACTTCAATTTCCCTGGAAAAAATTTAAGTCTAGAGTTGAAAAGCCAAACCTTAGTGTCAGCATTGAATTCCTTTCTTAACAGCTTCTTGTCAAAGAATGCATTTGATCTCTCCTTGTACATTCTGGCATTTGCATAGGCCTCTAGCCTCATTCCATCAAGTTCTTCCATTTGTAACTTCCTGTGAGAACCAACATAAGTTAGATTTAAATTCATTGCTTTGATAGCCTAATAGGCTCGATGTTCTAACTCTACAGGTAGGTGGCAGGCCTTGCCATACACCAGCCTAAATGGGGACATGCCAATAGGGGTCTTTTAGGCATTCCTATAAGCCAACAAAGCATCATTCAATTTTTATGCCCGATCCTTCCTATCAGTCCTTACAGTCTTCTCCAGAATATGCTTAATCTCCCTATTGGAAACTTCAACTTGCCCACTGGTCTGTGGGTGGTAGGGAGTTGCAATTCTGTGTGTAACAGAATACTTCTTGAACAGGTTCGCAAAAGGTCTATTACAGAAGTGGCTCCCCCCATCACTGATAATAGCTCTGGGAATGCCAAATCGTGAGAAGATATTGTCCTTTAAGAAGTTAAGGACAACTATGTGGACACATAGTCCATTGCCACAAGTATGAAGTTAAATCCCATAGATGAAGGACAGGGGCCCATAAAATCAATGCCCCAAATGTCAAAAAGTTCAACAACTAGGATGGGCTACAATGGCATGGAGTCTCTCTTGGAAATGCCTCCCATCCTTTGACATCTCTCACAGGCCTTGCAATGTAAGTTTGCATCTCTGAACAAAGAAGGCCAAAAAAAACCACATTTGAGTACTTTTTCTATAGTTCTTCTGCCACTGAAATGACTTCCACATGCTTGCTCATGGCACATTGAAAGAATGCTAGAGAAGTCACTTTCAGGCACACATTCCTAATGACCTGATCTGCACAATGCTTATAAAGGTATGGATCCTCCCACAGAGAATGTCTAACCTAGGAGAAGAATAGGTCTTTGTCCATCTTAGACCAGTGTTGAGGGATCCTACCAGCAACAAGAAAATTGATAATGTGTGCAAATCAGGGCACACTAGATTGCAAAGCAAAAAGCTACTCATCAGGGAACGACTCATTAACAGGTGTTGCTACACATTCATCCAGAATAATCCTAGAGATGTGTTCAGCCACCACATACTTAACTTCCTTCTTGTCTTTTATCTCCAGATTAAATTCCTGCAAGAGGAGGATCCATCTGATCAATCTAGGCTTTGCATCCTTCTTAGCCAGTAGGTATTTCGGGGCTGAGTGATCTGTAAAAACTACAATCTTAGACCCCAACAAGTAGGGTCTAAACTTGTTCACAGCAAACACTACTGCAAGTAGCTCCTTCTCTGTTGTGGTGTAGTTCAGCTGAGCATCAGCTACTGTTTTGCTAGCATAATATATCACTGTAGGCAGCTTATCTATCCTCTGTCCTTTGACAACACCTATGGCCAAATCGGATGCATCACACATTAGCTCAAAGGTGAGTGAATAATCTGGGGCCTGGATTACAAGGGCAATAGTAAGGCACTTCTTCAAAGCCTCAAAGGCCTCAAGGCATTTAGCAGTAAATACAAATGACACATCCTAGCAAAGCAGGTGGCACAATGGTTTGGCAATCTTATTGAAGTCCTTGATGAACCTCCTGTAAAATCTAGCATGTCCAAGAAATGATCTGATTTGCTTGACAGTTCTGAGTGGGGGCAGATTTGAGATCAAGTCTACTTTAGCCTTGTCAACCTCAATTCCTTTGTGAGAGACACATGGCCTAGTACAATACCTTGTGTCACTATAAAGTAACTCTTTTACCAACTTAGGACCAAGTTGGTCTCCTCATATCTTTGTAAAACTCTTTCAAGGTGACTCAGACACTGGCTAAAGCTGTCCCCATACACTGAGAAATCATCCATGAAGATTTCCATAAATCTATCAATCATATCAGAAAAAACAGTATACATGCATCTCTGAAAAGTGGCTGGGGAATTGCACAGTCTAAACGACATCCTTCTATAAGCAAAGGTGCCAAAGGGATATGTGAAAGTAGTTTTTTCTGATCTTGAGGATCCACAGGGATTTGGTTATATCCTGAGTATCCATCAAGAAAACTGTAATACGCCTTCCCAGCCAACTTGTTGAGAATTTGGTTAATAAAAGGGAGAGGGAAATGGTCATTTCTGGTCCTAGAGTTGAGCTTCCTATAATCAATACACACTCTCCAGCCAGTGGTCTCTCTTTCTGGCATCAACTCCCAGAATCAGAAACAACAACTGTGATGCTTGACTTTTTAGGTACCACCTGGATAGGTGACGTCCATTTGGAATCTGAAATGTGATAAATCACCCCTGCATCTAACAGTTTCACTATTTCTTTGAGGACCACCTCCTGCATGTGAGGATTTAATTTTCTCTACATTTCCCTTGAGGGGTTTTGCACCTTCATCCAGGTGAATCTTGTGCAGGCAAATTGAGGCATCAATGCCTCCAAGGTCAGCTATAGTCCACCCAATTGCTTTCTTGTGCTTCTTAAGAACATTCAGTAGTTCCTCCTCCTGCTCACTAGTGAGAGAGGAGGAGATAATCACGGGAAGCTTATTGTCCTATCCCAAGAAGGCATATTTCAATGTTGTTGGGAGTTGTTTCAGCTCCAGCTCAGGGGGACTTTCAGTTGAGGGCAACAAAGGTGCCTTAGTGGTTTGAGGAAGGGGTAGCAATGTGTGCTACACTAGGCCCACAGAAGACTCAGGATTTCTGTTGTCTTCTGTCATGGGAATTTGGGCCCCTTTCACAACCAGACTTTAAACACTTTCCAGGCTTTTAGTCAGATTATCCCAATCCAACAGATTGGATAATTTTCCTTCTATCAGGCCATCTAGTACATCTACTGCACAGCAGTCCTCAATGTCAATCTGAGGCACTGTAGCAGCATGGTACACATTTAAATGGGCCTTCATGTTCCCAAAGGTGACCTCCATTACCCCTGACCTGCATTGTATGCAAGCATTTGTAGTATCCAAGAATGGCCTGCCAAGGATAACATAAATTAGGGTTTTGCTTTTGCAAGGGCCCATGTCTAAATCAAGAAAATTAGCTGGATAATAGAATTTATCCACCCCCACCAAGACATCCTCTACCACACCCACAGGCCTCCTCTCAGACCTGTCAGCCAGTTGGAGCACAACTGAGGTAGGTTTAAGCTCCCCCAAACCTAGCTCTTCATACACTGAAAAGGGGAGTAAGTTCACACTGGCCCCAAAGTCCAAAAGGGCTTTACCAATGGTGTGGTTTTCGATTATGCAGGGGACAGTAGGTACTCCTGAGTCTTATAATTTTTCTGGTGTGGCAATGGACATGACTGACTCAACATTATCAACAGCGAAAACTCTTTTGGATAACTGCACCCTTGCTTTCCTCTTTTGGGTGCAGAGGTCCTTTAAAAAATTAGCATAGGCAGGGACTTGTTTGATGGCATCAAGCAAAGGCAAATTGATTCTAACCTGCTGGAAAGTCTCCAACATTTCCTCTATTTGAGCATTCCCTTTATCAGGAGGGGATGGGACAGCGAGAGCTTGAGGAAATGACAGTTGTGGCATTGCTGGTGCCACTGTTGCATGCCTATTGACCTCATGGTCATATTTTTGTCTTTTTCTTTTATCTTCATATATTTCTTTATGTTGGGGCTTAGCATCAGTCCCCTTATTCTGCCCTTGCTAATCTACAGCAGGGGGTATAATCTTTGGCTCTTTAACACTAACACTTCTTTCATTCTCATCTTCATTTTTCGTGACCTCTTCTATTACCTTACCCACTAGATTATCAACCACTCTCCCACTCCTAAGGGTAGTGATAGCATTGGCATCCTTATTGGTAGAGGATGCTTCTTCAATCATATACAGCCCTTTCAAATTTGTTAGGGGCTGACCAAGCAATTTACCTTCTTCCCTCCAATCCAGAGCAATACAAATCTGGCCCAGTTGGTCCTCAATCTTCTTGATGCTCTGTCCATGACAATTGATAGTTTGCACTAAGCTCTCCAAATTCTGCATTGAAGCCAGCATCTACTCTTCAAATGAAGAGGATCTGGGCAATTGTGGGGGCAGGGCCAACTGGTTAGACTGTGGGGCAGGTAACAGAAAATTTTTGCCTTGGTGGGTAACCTTAATTAAACTAGTGCTGGGGTCTGTAAGGAGCTACCATTTGCTGAGGTAACAGTAAATACAAACTAGTGTTGAGGATAAGATTCTTATCTCCACCTCAGATTTAGGTGGTTCATCCAAGAATACCTAGCAGGCTATTGCCAAAAAGTTTAAGCAGCATTGGCTTGCTCCATAACAAATTCTGGAAACTAGGTGGCAAATGGAGAATCATGAATAGAATGTGTGGGAGACTGGCATATCAGACATGCTTCCTCCACCTGTGCAACTACCCGGGGTTGCATCACATTAAGTTTGTCAAATTTCAAGCTCAGGTTGTCCACCTTCCTCTCCAGATCACCTTGCACCTTTACTTCAAATATTCCACCTCTAAGGATGGCCTCTTTTACCATCTTAGCTAGAGTCTGGGTACCATTGCATGACAGAGACTCCTGCTGCATGAAATTTTCCTCTATTATGTCAAACAGCTCTCAAGCTTCTTCAGCTATCTTGTGGAGGTAACTACCACCACAGGAAGCATCCACCATATCCTTACTCTTGGCATTAATTCCTTGATAAAATCCTCAGTTGAGGATTGAGTGAATGACAACATATTTATCCTCATCTGGCTGGTTTTATTCATGGGAAAGAATTTGGCCAGGACTTTAGTTTGAAGGTCACTCCCTGACTGTATCCTGTTGGCTGAGAGCTTTGATAGCCATGTACTGGCTTTGTCCTTTAGTGAGAAAGGAAAAAGCCTCAGTTTGGTGGCCTTAGGTCCCAAGCCAACAATATTGTAGGTAGTGCAGAGTGCTAAAAATTAGTCAATATGCTTGTAGGGATCTTCTTTACTAAGCCCATGAAATGAAGGCAACATATTGATAGTGAAGGATTTAATCTCATAATTCCCTTCAACAGAGGGGAATTGAATGCAGAAGGGAGAGGTGTACTCCCCAGGTGCATTGTACTCCTTTAATGTTCTCTGCCTCTCAGCCATGATAGCTGGTTCAGTTTCAATAGCAGGGCTTTGTGTGGTGTGTCTAGGTCTAAGGATCCATTCTACCTCTGGATTTGGGGGTTCCAAGTCAGGGTTTAAGGACCTTCTACCGAGCATACACTCACCAACAGTAATGAAAATGCTTACAAGCACACAGAAAGAATTTCAAACAAAAAGTAATAACTACACAGATTTATACTAAATAAAATAACAGGGGATTCAACATAAATGGAGTGAGCTTGAGGGGAAAGAAAGTGTAAATAGAGCTAGCGACACTCCAACTGCAGCTCTAGCTTTTCCCTTCTTCTGTTGTCAATTTCTGTAAAATTCCATAAAGAATCAGTAGTACATTTATTCTAGTTTAGGTACAACTACAAAGAATTTGAACATCTATATTATAGTACAACTCAGGTCTACTAAAAGATCAATATCCCCGGCAACGGTGCCAAAAACTTGTTGTTGATTCCCCAATAGTGTGCTTTGGTTATTGTGTGATGGAAACCAATTAAAAATAAAGTAAAATAAAAGAATGGATTCAACACAACTAAAGTAATCCTAGACTAGCAAGATACAGGGCCTATTGTAGCAAGTTTGGATAAGTAAGAGTTTATCCCACAGAAAAATTGATCTAGAACCCCAAATGGGCTATAATAGTAGGCCTTCAGATATGGCTACAAATCTGACAATCTTAGAGAAAGGTAGTTGGGTGTCACGACTACACTAAATTAATTCTAATAGAGAAATTAAATGTAGCCCTATACTAAAGAAAGGGATCAAAAAGAAGGTGGTGATGGCATGTATCAAAAGAAAATATTCAAATTGGTGAGAAGTAAGTAGGTTAAGTTCAGAGTTAGAGCAATAATGTAACTCAGATTTAGTCTGTCTCTGCAATGCTCCTTGTTGAGACGCTATCAAAAGCCTCAACAAGGTAGAAATATCTAGTTTAACCCATGTCATTTAGGACACTCTTAAGGCTATAGGCTATCCACTCAAATGGTCATAGCCTATCCTATAGAGTCTGTCAAATCCCATTAGTTAAACCAGAAATTACCAAACTAGTTCAGAGGAGTGGACTGATCATTTTCCTAACCACTGGACCAGATCAAGCCATGAAGACTATTACAGCACTATGTAATGTCAGTGCTACAAGCTTCCCAGATCTGCGCACAGATCTGGCTGACATTTATAGGTATTCCAACCCATAAGATCCTAAGTGCTTTGCTAAGGCCAACGGCTCACTAGTGCCCACAAAAAGGACAGTGCAACATGTTGAATTGGGCTTTATATGCAGCTGGTCATTGCTGCAAATGGCCTGCAATGACTTAGCCTCAAGCTACAATTACTACGGAGAGATCAGATCTAACATTTGATGTCGGTTAGGTGAAACAGAGGGGAGCCAGTTCCTGTACAAACCTCCTCACATGGCTCTAGAAGCTCATGTGCAGGGGAGAAGAATCCTTCTCAAACATGTGAATGGATACAATCTTAGGGCTATATTCTGTCCACTCGAATGGTCATAGGCTATCCTATTGGTCTGTCCATACCACATAGGGCTGATAAAGAATATGAAAACTGTTGTAACCACCATAGTCCACAGGCCTCTGAGCTCCCCAGATCTCACTACAGATCCAGCATTGCTATTTATGGGACTATCAAATTAAGGGAAATCAGATGGTAAACAATAGATCTACTAGAAACTGAATGGGCTAGTCCCAAATACATGGATCCTATAGACATCTAAAGAAACTATAAGATCTTTAGATTCAATTAGGCATTAAAACAGCAATCCATTGATAAACACAACTTATAATGAATGTCTACAGGCTGCAGCCTATACACAACTGCTCATTCATAATCCCAATGTATGCAAAACCTATTACAAATTGAAATAAACTAAACCTAACTGCTTATAGGGGGATTAGCCAGCAAGTGCTGGGCTGAGAGAGACAAAAAGGGGAAAAAGAGGTGATCAAACCATAATCCTAGCCTGCTGGAGCTAGCAGTCGACAAAGGATGAAAATAAGGGTTGATAATAAAATTAAACTCTAAGTGTAGCTTATATACTCTATCCATACGGCCTTGGCTCTGAAGGGATTAACCCTAATTTTTCAGCAAACGTGGCACTGTTACATCCCTTGAATGCCTTGAGAGGTGTGCCTCAAAATCTGCACCTCGGGATGTGTGCCCTAGCCTTGAGAAATTCCTAAAAGGTCCTTGAGTTAAAACTGAGAAGTGGGGAGCCCGTGTTTTGCGAGGCTGGTATATGCATTCACTGATTTACCTAGTTGTAGGGCCTTTGCGGAGTAGCTTTTGGTTGGTGGGAAGTGCTCACTCGCACAATTAATCTTCAATTAATTGCGTAGTTGCTTTGCGCTGCAATGCTGTCGCGGAGATAATCTTGAGTGCCTAGACTTCTCGGGCAGTAGAGCTTCATAAGCGCTCTCTCTTGCTAGGTATTCGCGCAGTTATGCTCCTGCGCTCACGTAGTAATTGGTAAGGCTTCAGAGTGCGCGAGATCTGTGCGAGGAGAATTCAGGACGTCTCTCTCTTCCAGGGCCACGCACGAACTCCGCGAGGTGAATTTTAGTTTAGTACACACATGGACTCGTTATGTTCTTTGCACAACTGCTTTAAAGCTTGATCTCCACGAGAGCTTCGCGACTACAAATTATGAGGATTTTAATCCACGAGATCTTCGCGATGTCTTTACAGCTCTCCTCTTAACTCCACATCCTATCTGCGTGAGGGCATCTTCTAGTACATCTTTAGCTTTGCGAGGGAGCTTCTCAACTCTGTGAAATCTGTCTTTCTATGCTCTGATGCATTGCAATTGTTACCTTTGTAGTTTCTCTATTCTCGGCCAACTTCGTTCATCTGCTAGGCTTTTGGTCAATGATGATCAGCACCTGGTCACCAAGGTGAGAACTATCAGGGTGTTTCATTAGGCTTTGGTTCAGCTGTCATCTTTGCATGTCTTCTTCCTCTTCTTTGGGCCAATAAGGATGGATTTTGTGTTAAGTTGCATAGATTATTGCTAACTATAAAACATACTTAACAAATGATTATTAGTCTACTTCAAGGTCTATCAAAGGCTAGGTTAAGAGGTGAAAAGTAGTACTTTTCAGTCCATAACAGCTTTCTTCGAAACCATTGTTTGTTAGGTATGGCCATGATCCATAAAGATATGTAGTGTCAAAGACCTGAAATGCATTCCCTTAAATTAATTAGATGGTGTTTGATTATTTTTATCAATGTAGATCAAATTTTGACCCGGTCTTCAATAGTAGAGGTCTTTAGATGATAATACAGCTATCGGAATGATAGCGCCACAATGATTCTAAGTCTATATATATACTTATATATACACGCAACACTAATCAAAATGAATTTCTGGGAGATAAAAGGGAAAGATAATCTTATATATACACACAACACTAATCTACAACACTTATATATACACACAACACTAATCTACAACACTTATATATACACAGAACACTAACTTACAGCACTTTGTTAATCTTGGAACCATTGGAAATAGATGAAGAGCATTGGTTTTATATAGGAGTTTTAAGAATCTAGTGCTCAAAGCTAAAAAAAGGGAACATAATGATAAGATCAGATATCATATATTATAGGGCATGTCAAAATAAAATAGTACCACATTCTCTTTTAGGCATTTAAACAAGCATGTGATATGCACCTTTAGAGCCCCACAAATTCAGCTGCTGAATGCAAGTCCTAACTCTATTCAATTGCAATTTTGATATGGCATGCAGAGCATTGTGGTACCACCAAAATAAAGTTATATCACTAGCAGCAATATAAAGCTACCAACAAAACAAAGCCTATCAAAGACATGATGTAAGAAATGATGAACATTGTGGTATGAAATTTGATATGGCATGCAGACATTTGGAACAATTTACACTCCATGCTTCATGAACAGCCCATGTGAAAAAAACATACCCTCAAGGTTAAACTTCATCTCCTAAAAAATCAAACTAGATCTGAATCCATCCCAAAGATATATGAATTTTACCATAAACAATCCACAAGGAAACAAAAAATCAAAAAATAGTTAAATAATCTAACAGATTAAAGAGAGAAGCTTGTTTTTCACTTAAATAGCTCCCTGATAGCGCAAATGGGGCTGGTTTACCAAACACCCTTCAGGATTAAGAGCGTCATGCCAAAACCTAGGAGCCGCTCTTCAGCCCTAGGGAGCCAAGCCAAATGCACCCTAAGTTAGATAGAGCAGCCTAATGATCAACATCATTCCAAAACTATAGATATATATATATAACCATTTGGTCAATGGTATCAATCGTGCAGAAAATAAATGGTGAAACCATGTGGTCTCATCATTAATTTTCCTCACGGTCGACACCGATTACCTTGTGGATATATGTAATTGTTTAGGATTTTTTTTCAATGATTCTGATAATCGGCGCGCTCATCCACATGGCAGCCAACACACATGGATCCAGGTAACTTACCTGGTTCACTAACTAGGAAGCCCTTACATACATACATACATACATATACATATATATGCAATGCAGCACATGCGATGGTGCACTGCAATGTCAGATCATGTGCCACGTGATTGGATGTTACATCACATCCTCTAATGGTTCAGCCAGTCCTGTAGGGTTTTGAAAAAAAATATACGTTTTTGCCCTCCAAATCATAGGTCAAACTTAGTGGTTCGCATCCCAAACATGGTGCATTAAAAAATTTCAACTTTGAGCCAATATTCAATGGTGGAAGATCACCCTTTTTAACAAAAAAAATTAGACGGAAACTAATTGTCCTTGGGCATGTTGCTGTGGCACCCAAACCTCGGATTGGGTGCCACATTGCACGCAAATGGCTCGAGTGCAGCGCCTGGCCCTGCACTCAAAATAATAGTCTCGTACCTCATATATATATTCACAGCATTAGAAAATTACCAGCTAAGAGCTGCTTTGTAATTTCCATCAAATCATTGTAATTGGCAAAAGCCACGTAAAACTCGAATGCTTTGAATTTGTGCATTATAAATAGATCTGTGTTGTTTTAATCATCATCAGCCATATAATGTTTATTTTTCTATCTTTTGACTCAAATCGAAATGGGAACAGGTTTCAAAAAGGATCTTAGAGTGTCTAGGGTTGAGCCAGGAGGGTCTTGGCTATTCATTCTTCATTTTCCACTGCAAATTCAGGATAAATTCAAGTGCCAACAAAACAAGACCAAAAAATAAGCACTAACGTGCAATCGCTAGCTAAAGCTGGGTGCGGAAATGGGACTCACAGAGCCAAGGAAATGGTGATGATGATGCTGCTTATGCCAAAAAAAAAAGACACATTAAACAATCCAATCCATTTAGTTATTGTATCCAATAATCGAAGTTACACCAATAGGCTCAAAGATACACTATCTAGTCGTTGGAAGTTAGGGCAGCTATTGGCTATTTAAGTTGCTATGCATAATCGTCAAAATAATGTGCAGAGTAGCAATGTTGGAATAATGAGTAAATTCGCAATGCTCACTCCAAAAAAGTGAACTTTGCACAATCTGTTAAGGAAATGCACTCCTAAGTTTTCATATGACATGTCAAAATAAATAAATACAATGAATAGGGGTCATATGACAGGTATATCCATCATGTGAAAAATCAGTCATGACAGGCACTTGGATATCCTGCATCCCTTTTCACAACCTGGCAGCAAAACCCCGTTTGCAGCCCTTTTTGGGGTACCAACACGCCTATTTGGCAAAGCACTAGAGTGTTGCTCCCTCTCACCGCTCCCAACCACACACTTTGGCTCTTATTGTCATGATCGACCAACCGGTAAGATTCAAGACTATAAAACATGGTTTCTAGCAGTAGGCCCCATGTCAATGTTTGGGTTGAGGGGCAAAGATCGATAGGTTTGAATTGTATGGTTCGCACAACTGGCGACAACCATGATTCCCCTGTGAAGAGGAGATCCCATGGGGATTTCCAATCATAATGGTGGATAGACTCTTTTGTCTGAAATTCTCATGAGTGAGGCTTGCCAAAATATGGAACACCCACCTCTGCAAAGAAGGCCATGTATATGTCATGATATCCATATATTTTGACCCTAATGGACTAGCTTGTAGTAATTAACTATGCAGCCCTATCAATCAATATAGCAAAGTAGAAATATATATCTACCAGTCTCACTAGTACAATTAGATGAGCTCTTTACAGACAAAATAGGGATTGTAGTCACTAGTACAATTATATCTTCTGGATTTGTTTCCATGAGAAACTTGACTGTCAAAGGACGTTGAGGTGGAGTTACTTGTTCCCAACTGGTCTAATTCCTAGGACTGCTATATTTCTAGCACATTACTCTATTGATCAAAGACTTGGCAACAATGGAGTTATGATTTAATTATACTTCCGAGGCTTTTCTATGATAAAGGATCAGGTTTGCTCCTTATAAATACCTACTTATATGAGTCTTAGTACTATTATTTGCATGTGATAGCTCAGATTTCTGTTTGACATATCCAATTTCAGCACTTGTGTTATCAGATTTATAAATTAAACCATATCTTTTAATTTAATGTGAAAGTGATCCCTATGTGATTCATAGATTCGAAATGTTTCAGGATGAAACATTTGGATAAACAAGAAAGTTCAAACAGCTTCCAATAGATAATGTACTTGTATACTTCTGGCTAGCAACATTTATTGTTCAAAGACTAGTAGCAATGTAGCATGTTTCTGCATGGAAAGTCCTCCCAAAAATCAGCAGTTCCTCACGCTCCATCATAGCTTCCTTAAGCATTAAGAAGTGATACAAGGGATAAGAAATGCTAAAAAAATTGTGGTTTGGTTCGTTTAGACATCTAACGAACTATGATCAAAATTAATAGAAATGATCTTCAATTATCACAAATTCCTAATTACTACTCTAGCAATCTTTAATTCTTTATTTCTCCATACTAAATGAAATGAGATTTCTTATCGCCAAAGCATTTTCTACTAAAAGTGTAATTGCGGGTAGCATGCATATGAAGGCAAACACTTGGCCCTACGTTTTAACTGAGGACCCACCATATGCTTGCTACATGCTTATAACATTGTTCAGTTTGTATAGATGCACCATTACCTCCATAACAACTTTTTAGGATGTTGAATGAAAAATAGATACCTGGACTAGAGACATAAAAGCCAATTTGTAACTTGTGTCAATGTGATGGTGCTTTGACAAGTATGCAGCTTGACCCATGTATGCCAAAATCAATGCTGGGTATACCAGAAAAGTGAAAGCAATCTGCAGTAGGAAAAAAGAGATATTACTCACAAGTGGAAAGCAAACAAAAAAAATGGAAAAACTTGTAAAAAGTACCTGAATAGCAGTGTATGAAGAATGACCCAGATCTGCAAACATTGCCTCTGAGCCTACAGATATTATCATGCAAAATGTTAAGCATTATTGCCCATGATTCCGCCTCCCCATTTCTTCCGTAATTCCTTGAACTTATCATTGAAGTTGGCCTGAAAAGTAATTACAAGCACACCAAAATGAAAATATTTAATGGAGAATTCAAATTTTATTTTTTACTTTTTTATCAGTGATGGAAAATTCAAGTTAGAGCTGGTGTTTCATACGGGGTTTTTAAAATATTTTTTAAAATGCATTTTTCAGGAAATTACGCATTTTTGGTCACAATCCCCCACACAAGCGATTTCATGGACAGGTTCATTGCCATACAGTCATAGTGTGCAGAAATTTTACAAACTAACTATTCTGTTGAAGTTAACATTACAAAAAGATGATACATTTAGCTCATAGCTCATACGAAAAAAAGAACGCATAGGCTGCACATCTTCATTTCCATGCATAATCTCACTTGATTATTTGAAAAATCATATATAGCGATAATGAGAATTGTAGAGTCATGCCCTCTTTTAAAAAGGAAGTACACCTCACTTGATTCTTTGAAAAATAACTGTCACGGATCTCAAAGCTAAACAAATAATTTGTTCAGCCTTGAGAACAGTGGAGTCCATTTTCCCTGGTGCTTAGAGGCATGCATTCCACTTCCAAATTCTTTGCATTATTAAATTCACGTGCGGGATCATTTGTTCAGCCTTCGCAGAAAATTCACGCATGGGATCATTTCAGCAAGATGTAGGTATTTGAAAGCATAGATGATCCATGCGTTCGAACAAGCTGGCACCCATCGCGAGATTAGGTATCACACCAACTTGCTCAAATTCGATTAGGTCTATCTAAACAAGATTAAAAAGTATATTTATCTGTGGTTTAAAAGTTGGTAAAAGGTGTAAATTTTTTATGCACTAGATTTAGGCAACAAATGAGGAAGTTTGACCTAAATTTTAGAGGGTAAAATGGTTTAAAAGATAATTTTTTTCTTTTTAAACCCTAATGGGCTAGGTGAACTGTTAAAGGATAGGTGTAACTTGCGATCACGTGTCATTTGTGCCACGTGATATGGAATTTGACTGTGTGGTCTATCTGTGGTGCATATTCTCATTTACAGGACCCCTTTTTACTCTGGTAAATACTCAGCCTCCCTATTATTTATTGAATTAACAAAACATTTCTATACCAATTCTACCATTATAGCTGACAAATTATTTAACACTCCATATAGTTTCATTAATTTCAATCAAGTCCTCTTAATTAAAAGACTAAAATACACTTAATAAATCATCATAAATGTTATATAACATAAAAATTAAATACCTGGTAGCCTTATATTGAGTGGGTCGTAATAACATCTTCATTGCCACATGTTTGAGATTGAAGTCTCCTTGATTCAATCCTTCTCCCCACTTGTTTTACTATTGGAAATGGGCCAAGTTGGGTAGGGACAAGGCTTGCTCATCTCGCTTTAGACCTCGAAAACTTGGACATAGGTCCATCCCTCTAAGTAATTGGTGGGCTAAATTGGCCCATGAACTTTTAAATTTTTATTAAAAAAGTTTAGGCCCAATACAAAGGAATTAGGAGATGGGGAAGGCCAAATGTAAGACTTGGAGGAAAGTGATGAGAAGCAATTTGAAGGACTACAGAGTAACAAGAGATGAGTCATAATAGAAAATGAGTGGAGAAATATAAGTTACGAAGTTGATACCAAATACATGTGACAAAGCATTGATGATGATATTTGAGCTCAGTCCACCATAAATTCTGGCCGGAGCCCAGACCATTAGGCATGCACTTAACCAATAACAAATCAACCATAAACAAGTAATGAGTTGGCATTAGATACCCCACCTGAGAGTGCCAATAATTGGTTCATGGCTCACTTTTTTGGACACGTGGCATGTGGTTTCATTATGTGTCCCGTGTGATTTGAAAACCCTGATCAAACATTTTTATCAAGTGATTCAAAGAAGTCAACACCTTTAAAATGAATGGCTAGACCTGTTTTCGAGATCTACATGGTAGCCATTAATTTAAAAGCATTTGATAGCTTTAAATCACATGATAGAGATATTTTTTTTGTCCCAATCTTCTACCCCATAATCTTTAGATCATTGTTTGCAAACCACACAACACGCTTGATGACAGCACATGCCACGTGTCAAAAAAATGACCCATGGGCCAAGTCAGTTGGAGCTCGGTTCAGGTACCTAATACCAACTCACAAGTAAATGCACAGTTCTTAGTTTTACTTCCAATAAGACTGTATAATTTTTTCAAATTGCTTGGAAACTCCTCAATACAAAATGGCTCCAAAAACTCTTGATGGAAAGTGTCACCAATCAACCTTCCTGGAAGCACACTTATGACTTATCTCATTTCTTCAAACTTGCTTCCCTAATTACAATATGACTCAACAAGTAAATATATTCTCACTCTCACATCCAATGGGGAATCTATATCATATATATAAACATTATTATTGAACACGTGAGACGACTTTTTTTAATGCAGAACTCTCACATCCAAGTTAGAGAGTTGCCTTGACACAGCAAAAAAATTGAATATGGAATAGCAACTAAGCTTAAACTGTAATGGAATGGGAAATGTTTCATCTATTACACCAGAATGAAGTTTGTCAAATGATGAATGGTGTGTGTGCCTGTTGATTAGAAGTCTTAAGAAATTGCAAGTTAGCTGTGAAATGATTGTAGCGAATTTAAGCATAGTCACCAAGTCGGGGTTCGGGAATACATCGGCAAGAGGAATATTCGAAGAAATTTAGCAAAAAATAGGAAAGTTTGGGAATGATGTGGAACAGCCAAATTAACCACTAAAAATAACCCGATTATATGGCTTGATGATTCCACTAACATCCTAAAGGATTGTAAAACATTTGTTTGAACTTGGAGATAATTGAAGACTCCCTTTGGAAATGATGTCTAACAGCCAAATTAGTTTGATTCATGAAAATTAGATTTTTTAATGAAAATCATCAAATTATATATATATATATATATATATATATATGAATTAGGATGATCACATTAGTAGAGAAGTTGAGTAGTGTAGGTAAAGCTCTGCCACTGACGTAAACTTCAGCACCGATATCCATGTGCTCATACCGAACTTCGATCGGTTGGTAAATAAATCCCAACTCTACATGAGTAAATAATGATTATAAGATCAATATCAAAGAAGATATTGGTAATCAGATTACCTATACGTATCATCCTATGGATCAGACACTAAGAGAAAAATAGAAGATGAATAATTCTTCCAATGAAACCACCTATACATTAGAAACTGAAAGGAAAAAAAAGCTAAAGGATTAAGGAAGTTATTTAAACAAAGACACTAAATTGAACAAAACTACACCCCCAAAAAAAAATTCCGAAATGGAATATTCAAAAACAAGATAAATGTGTAAAAAACAATATAAAAGGATCAAAATCCATATTTTTTTATCGCAAAACCGTAAAAACATAAGATTTCATTTTAAAAACCTTCAAATTTTATGAAAACATATGATCATCCAAGATCAAATTCCTTCAAATGCAAAAATAAAAAATATCTACGGATAACAAAGAGATATTCGAATTAACCGCCAATACAACCAAAAGAAAAAATCGATCAAATACTACAAAAAACAAATCCGAAATCCAATATACAGGAAAAAAAAATAATTGTCGCAAGAAATATAAAGGATCCAAATTTGTGCTTTTTACCACAAAAGCCATAGGAAACATCATATTTCATTTAAAAATCATTCCAATGGGATAAAAACACAGAGAAAAAGCTAAAATTTTAATATCTTCGAATTAAACCCCCAATACAGCAAAAGAAAAGAGAAAGTTGCCTCCTTCGGAGAAGAAGAAAAGAGAGCAAAGCGATCACCGGGAGAGGTGAAAGCCATTGAAGAGACGGCAACGAGCGAAGTAACGAAAATGGCAGCTGCAGATCTAAATTGCTTATCATAGTTCCTCTGATAATCCCTTTATACCAGTCAATTTCTACACAAATAAAAGAAAAAATTGGATCAAAACCTCTAGAAATGCCCCTAGATCTTTAGATATAAAATTTAGATTTTCGATGAAAACAGAACCTCCAACAGCCTTGACGAGACTCTCGTTGTCGCCAAAACCACGCCGCTCTCCAGATCGGTTTCTTCAAGCACTGAGAATTTGAAATCTCGGTGCCGAAATCTCACTCATTTTGGAAATTGAGAAACTGAGAAGAAAGGTAGGGTTTCTGTCGGAAATGAAGACATGGTTTCGTTTCGGGAATTTGTGTGGAGTAGAGGAACTGAAAAGTGAGGGTTGAAGAGGAAGAAGAAGAAGAAGAGACGAAGAAGAGGGTGTGGAAACCATTGGAAAGCTAGGGTTTCGAAGAGGATTTCATTAGAGAGAAGAAGAGAGAGATGGAGGCTAGGGTTTCGAAGAAGGAGAGAAGGGAAGGAGAGAGGGGGTTTCAGAATAGTAAATAAAAAATTAATCTCGTTTGGTTCGGCACGATCTCTTATGGCGCCTGATGAGGGTTAATCAATTAAACCACTGTCTTAATCTAATAAAGCGATGGTTTTGATGGTTGATTATTGTACTACTGCTATAGCAGTGGCTATTTTGGACACTATAAAAGTGGTTTTTTCATCGTTTTGACATAGTGTAATTTCGGAGATTCTCCCAAAAATTTTATGCAAACCGTTCCTTTCACTCTAATGTATAATAGCTATAAAAAGGTGTTTTTAGGAGGCAAAATTACAGTGAAAAGAACGCTCATATTACAACAGAAAATTACATGCGATATGGATTTTACAAGTAATCCAGTCAGCATTATATAACTTGTAATGTCTATATTACAAGTAATTTATTACGACGAAACCATGGATCAAAATATCGTCCGATACGGATATGTATCGATATCGAAGGTGGACGATACGGTACATTAAATGAACCGTATCGCCCTTTTATATGCTAATACAGGACGATACATTCAATGTATCGTCCGATATGTTACTGTTCCAGTACGTATCGTCTGATGCATACCGATTTTCAGCTCAGACAATATGTGCTGGTTTTCCAGCATTTTGATCCATGGACGAAACAAACGTGCCCTTAATCCATAAGAAGTTTCTAGAAACAATGAAACAAACGCCATTTCTCTCTTTATTCTCCTGCTAGCTAAGGCACCTCTTCCGGCTCGTAGCGTCTTATTACGGTGAATTGGGGATTTGAAATTTTTTCTGCCATCTAAGATTTTTGATTTCACAGATCGTAGGAGGGAGAAGAGCAGGCACATAATCGATGGCCATGGCGCCTCATCTAGCAGAACAGATCGGGGACTACCTCTTGTGAAGATAGAGTAAGAGGGTACTGTGCAACTCGGTTTCAGCCTTCTGCTTTGTTTTTTCCATTTGGGAAGAAAACGAGCTAAAGCAGAAGTAGCCGTTGGAGAGTAGTGATCTAGTACAACTTTCAGAGAGGAGTATACTCACCTCTCCTCAATTTCTGACCGTTTCTGAATAAATTTTTAGGAAATGCAAGCTGGCTGAATGTCTAAAAGCAACTGATTTCTTCTGGGGCTCACGCTAGTTACCGATTGCAGGAAACACCAAGAAAAGCCTCAGCTTCTTCACTTTTCGAGCGCAAAGTCAGAATTAGACCTTTTTTTTGTATTCAAATATAGCCTAAGGTAGTCGCTAATAACAATGTTAGTATTAGGTGCACTAACCATGCACTCTCGGTTTGTGGTGGACCGAAATCGAAATTTTGAACTGATTTCGGCCAATAACTTCACTCCAGTTCATATGAAACAAAATTTTTAGATCTCGGTTTCGTTTCGGTATGCACCGAAACCAATGCGTTTCGGCCGATAACTTCATCGGCCAAAATTTTGATCTATGGGTTGAAGTTCTATGCATGTAGAGCGTTTTTCATAAATTTAATAGCATGTAGTATAGGTGGACAAAGTTCAGAGGAGATTGAGATTAAACATTAAACAAGTTTTAGGCTTTGTTTGGCAGAACGACTTTTGAAAAAAACTCGGTAAAATCCCAAGATTTTATTGAAAGTTAAAATTCCCACTGTTTGGCATTCATGTGGGACCCACAATAATAGAGTTTTTTTTTTAAAAAGCTCGTAAAAATAGTCAGCTTAAATTTAGTTGAAAATATTTTCGACCCACATCATGGGTTAAAATATTAAAGAGATGTTTGACAAAGGTGAAGTGGAGAGGACTAGTTTGTATTGCGTGCAACTCTAAAACACCAAAAAAGGTGTTTGAATCCCCTTTGCCACACGCATAAATATCATTGAAGGATCATAAACATTCATTTGCTTAATAAAATCAGATGTTTGATTTTGATATATGAACTATATTGATGGTTGATCGAAAGAATGCCACGTGGGTCTATCTAAACTCTTAGACCGTCTACGTCTCAGGCCCCTGAAAAAATGTTGATTTCTTCGGATCAGATGGTGGAGATCTATTTTAACAAAGATCTTCCACAAAATAGATCTTGGTTTCATGACATGTAACATCCCCAAAATTATGGCTTTAAATAGTGTCCTCGGGATGCATGCTCGACTGGTCATAAGCTTGACCAAGTGGATGTCAACCTAATGACTTAGATTAAATTAAGTTTTGATGTGGATGTGCTTGTGAGTGTGGTTTTAGATTTAATTGTGAAGGTCACATACCTGTTATTGGTGTATGTGTTTTGCATCAAAAGCATAGACTAAGTTAAATAGCTAAAGAGCTAAAGAGAAGTAATTGCTCTTTAAGGTTGGTGTGGAAGAGTTATGAAGAGAGAGAGAGAGTTTAGAGAGTAAGAGAGAGTAAATGCTAGGGAGCCTTGTGGAATTGTGAATTGATGGAGCATGAGAATCTTAAATTACGACAACAAAGTGTGGGTGAATTTGTTGGAGTCGGAGCTGAGTGCCCTAGCCATTGACCCAAGCCATTGAATCAATCAAGAGATTTATTTGAGGTGAGTTTTATTAGATTTTAATGCATGTGTTGTTGTCCATTAATTATGTGCTGAATTGGTTAAATGCTATATTAAAGATGTAGAAAAGAAAGGAAAATAGAGAGAGATGAAAGCTGAAAGAAATGCCCGAAAAGGGCTGAGTTTCTGACAAAATCAATTAATCGATTTTGAAAATCGATTAATCAATTTTGAAAATCGATCAATCGATTTTGTCTTAGAAGTAAGCCTGAGCACTAATGCCCAAAACCGATTGATCGAAATAAAATCGATCAATCAATTTTTGGATTTTGATTAATCGATTTGAAATTGATTAATCATTTGAGCACTCCCAGTGACTGGAAAATGAGGAGCCTAGGAAAATAGATTGATCGATTTGTAAATCGATCAATCGATTTTGAATTTTCGATTAATCGATTTGGGAAATTCGATTATTCAATTTTGGAGATCGATTATTCGATTTGGACATTTTTTGTTGACTTTTGTTTTGGACTTTGGGGTTCTGGGAGGGTCTTGTACCTCCTTTTATGCATCGTTCTTTATGCTTTGCTTATGCTAAGATGTAACTTAGGTTATGCAAGTGAGTGTGAGCATGGGGAACCGCAAGGGACCTTGACACTTGGGAACTTATATGCCTGAGGTAGGGAACACCTTGAACATATACTTTAATTACAAGAACATGTATGTAGTGATATATAAATGAATTATTATGCCTTGAAAATATGAATCTTAAGCATGTGTGTGTGTGAACACTAAGTAAGGACATGAATTATAATATGAGTATGTGACGTCCCCAGAGGATGCAAATGTTATATGGGCATCTATGTGATGCATTGAGCTAGTCACATCCCAGGGATGTATGGAAAAGTATGAAGTAAAGTAAATGAGAATTGATAAGGCCTAATATAATATAATTAGCATAATCACACGATGAATAACTGTAGTACACTTTTGATTTAAGGTTTGGAGAATATCCCACCGACGCGGCGGGATACCTGCGACTGACTCGGCAGGATATCCGTGACCGGTACGACGACCAATCCATCCACCAGTTGGAAATCCCAGGGACGTATGTGAGATTTGTACCCAGTCGCCTATGAGGAAGGGACCTGGGTACTATTAAATGAATGAATAAGAAAATGAAAATGGTCTGATTAGACGATAGAGGGTGGTATTCCATCAGGGCTCGAGGCTATAGTAAATCAAGGATTATATAAGTTACGATTTAAGTTTTTAGGCTAATCATTGTCTTTTGTGAGCATGTTGAGAACAAGTAAACACATGTAAAGTAACAATTACATTCAATTCATCTTTTCAGTCATTGAAATTATTTTTCTGCTATTTCATTGATAAATCATGCTTCTAAATGTCCTGGAATATATGTGAGAGATTAATTTATATGTTCATTCAGTTTTTCCCTATTGAGCTATGATGTAGCTCACCCTTTAGACTATACGTCGCAGGTCTGGTGCTTGTGGATGCTACTACTTCTGGAGGCATAGATTCGAAGGATTCAGATTACGTGCCTAGGGAGGATTCAGAGCCCCCTCCTGAGGACTTCTTCTAAAGGACCCCTGCGTACTTTGATTTACTTTTGAGAGAGAACTGTACGGCTTAGTATGTCTAGCCTGTTTCGCAAGAATGATGTAATACATGATATTCTTTTCTCGAACCATCTGGGGTGACCGTAGTTACGGCACTGATGGTTCGGATTGGTTCTTTGTGCACGCAGAGGCATAGGATTAGAACCATCTTTTGGGCTATGCATATTGACTTTTCTATATAAAACTGGAGATTTGATTCGGTATCAGCTCTTATGCTTTTAAATTGTTTTATAGTTGCTTAGGTATATCAATATTCCATGCAGGCTTATGGGGCACGACCTTGAGGGTCATGCCGATGGCACGGGTTTTGGGGTGTTAAAATTTGGGCTATCACAGTTAGTATCAGAACAGTTTCTTTTAGAAATTTTGACAAGTCTTGGTTTTGTCAGAGCATAGGATCTTCTGCTAATGAAACTATGGTTTCATGTGCAGAGCGTTATGCCTTCTAGAGGAAGAGGACGGCCTCAGGGTGGCCATGAGAGAAACTTACGGAGCAGAGATGATTTTGTCTCGGCTAAGGATAGAGCACCAATGGGAAATACAGAGGCCCCAGGGAGTAGTGGCCAAGAGAACCGAGAACAGGCAGAGAATCAGGATAGAGATTGTCAGGATAGAGATCAGCGAGAACAGGAAAGAGTAAGGGAAAGAAATAAAGAGAGAGAAGAGCGTTAGAAGATGATGCATACTATGAAAACCGTGGCAAATGTAATAGCTCAGCAAGCAACATCCTTGGCGGCTCATAACGTCAATGACCAGCATCAGCCACATACACCTCTAGTAGGTCCTTCACAGGCATTGACCTCTGCATTCACAAAGTTTAGGAGGATGCGTATTTTGAGCTTTTCTGGGCAAGTGGAGCCAATATATGCGAAAAATTGGCTGAGAGAAATGGAGAAAGTATTTAGTGTGCCTACGTGCACGAAAGATGAGAATGTCCGTTGGGCAACGTATATGCTAGATGGGAGGTAGGCTCATGGTGGAAGTCTGTCTCTAGGACTAGGCTCAGGAGACCCTAGGAATGCCCTGGACATGGGAGGAGTTCGTGGAAGAATTTAACAAGCAGTACTTCCTTGAAGTAGTACGCAATCAGATGGAAGTCAAATTTCTACAACTCTAGCAGGGAAGGATGTTAGTGAGAGAGTATGGCATAGAATTAATGAGGCTTGCTCGCTTTACTCCTGATTTTGTAATCACGGATCTGATGAAAGTGAAAAGACTACAACACGACTTGAGGCCGGACATCAGAGGAAAGGTAGAGCTAAAGACCTATAGAGAGGTCATGAGTAAAGCCTTGGTGATCAAAGAGGACAATGAAGATAGATACAGAAGGAGAGATCAGCAAGGGAGAGGAAGAATAGATCAAAGTAAAGTGAGGAACTACGAGCCAGTGAACAAAAAGCCAAGATTCGTAGCACCCATTCAGAGGCAACCTTTCCAAACCTATTATATTAGACCGGTGTAGCAGACAAACTATCAGAGATTACCTGTGCTTGCGTCGGAGAGGCCGATCAGATATGAGAACCCTGCTACCACCACTGGAGCAGCAGTTACCCAAGGTTTCTCACGGGCAACATCTACTACAGTGGAGACTTGTGCCAAGTGTGGCAAGTCTCATAAAATAGAGGAATGTAGAAAGGATACTCAAGGCTACTATAAATGTGGAAAGGTGGGCCACATAATCCGAGATTGCCCTAAAATGAGTAAAGAAAGAATGGCTTCTGCTTCAATGCCACAACTGATACATGCAAGGAAGCCGGTCGTACAAGGAAGAGCCTACGTTGTTACTACCCAAGAAGCACTGAATACCAACAACGTGATCCAAAGTGAGACTTTATTTTAAATAAAGAATTTTAATTACTTAAAGTTTTTAGATAGAGAAGGTGCATTCATGTAAGAAGTAGAGTAGACTAATTCTTGTCCATAAATTTTGATGTGTATAGTGTGCTATATATATATATGTATGATATAGGTACCTTACAATTATACAGAAGGGGAAGTGATGTAGCTTATGAGGCTAGAGTGTTGATAGACCCGGGGGTCTACCCACTCATTTACTACTCCTCGCTTTGGGAAGAAAATGAAGGTCAACCTGGAGAAGTTGGACATTGTTTTAGCGGTATCTATCCCGACTGGAGAATCGGTTGATACGGAAAGGGTTTATAAATTGGTGATAGTGACCATCAGAGATGGAGACGTCTTTCAACGACTGACAAATTTAGTTATATTGGACATGCAAGGATTCGACATGATCCTTAGCATAGACTGGTTGTCACAACATTGTGCCACGGTAGATTGCAAGAACAAAGTCGTCATCTTCAGACCTAATACAAGGAGATCGTTCCGACTTTGAGGAATGAGATCGACGTTTATGCCACTTATCTCTGCAGTCATGGCCGAGCGCTTGATCAAAAAGGGGTGCAATGGTTACTTAGCATTTTTGAAGGAAGATAAGAAAGGGAAGAACGTTATTTCAGAGATTGCAGTTGCACGTGAATTTAAGGATGTATTTTTGGAGGAATTACCAGGATTACCTCGTGATAGAGAGGTGAAATTTGCTATCGACTTAGCACCTGAAACGAAGCCTGTAGAATGGATCCTGCTGAGTTGAGGGAGTTGAAAGAGCAATTGCAAGAGCTCATGGATAAAGGGACCTAGTGTGTCTCCATGGGGAGCACCGGTCTTGTTCGTAAAGAAGAAGGATGGGTCAATGAAATTGTGCATTGACTATCGCCAGTTAAACAAACTCACCATCAAGAATCGATATCAATTGCCTAGGATTGATGACTTATTTGATTAGCTGCAAAGAGCGAGGTATTTTTTCAAGATTGATCTGAGATCTGGATACCATCAGCTGAGAGTAAAGACAGAGGACATCCAGAAGACAACATTCAGGACATTGTATGGATACTATGAGTTCTCAGTGATGCCATTTGGGTTGACAAATGCACCAACGTCGTTTATGGATTTGATGAATCAGGTGATTAAACAACACCTAGACACTTGTGTCATAGTATTCGTTGACGACATCCTGATATATTTCAAGTCAAAGAGGGAGCATGAAGAACACTTGAGAGTTGCTCTACAAACTCTACGTGAACACCAACTATACGCCAAACTCAGTAAGTGTGAGTTTTGGTTGGAGAGAGTTAGGTTTTTGGGATATGTTGTCTCAAAGGATGGTGTCACAGTAGATTCAGCAAAGATTAAGGTAGTGGTAAAATGGGAATAACCAAAGACAGTGACAGATGTCCGTAGTTTCCTTAGTCTAGCTGCCTACTACTGACGTTTTATAGAGGGATTTTCTAAAATATCGGGACCTCTTACGAGACTTATAAGGAAGGATGCGAGATTCGAGTGGAGTGAAGTGTATGAAAAGAGTTTTCAAGAACTCAAGAAGAGATTCACTTCAGCTTCAGTACTAGCAATTCCTTCAGGCAGCGGAGTATTCGAGGTATATAGTGATGCTTCACATAATGGTTTGGGCTACATGCTCAACCAACATAAGAAAGTGATTGCTTACGGGTTGAGACAACTGAAAGATCATGAGAAGAACTATCCAACACATGACCTGGAACTAGCAGCGGTCATATTTACGTTGAAGATTTGGAGACATTACTTGTACGGTGAGACCTTTGAGATCTTCACCGACCATAAGAGCCTCAGATACCTGTTTATATAGAAAGTTAAATGCAGATGGATGGAGTTTCTCAAAGACTATGACTACTCCATACAATATCATCCAGGCAAGGCTTATGTAGTAGTCGATGCCTTGAGTCGAAAGGGTTCAACTCAGTTGGCTAATCTAATCATGCGGATGTACAGATGGAAATTGTTTAAAGATCTGTTATTGTATATGTTAATATTGAGGTGCAAGCTACAGGAGCTTTCTTAGCCAACATCACTTTGAGTCCGATGATCTTTGAGCATATTCACGAGCTACAGATGAAAGACCCATAATTAACTAGAATCCGAAAAGATGTGATTGAGGGCATCAAACCATAGTTTTCAGTGAAGGAAGATAGTTCCTTATTATTCAAGGGCCGTCTTTGTATTCCAGATGATGTCGATCTATGGCAAACTATCCTTGATGAGGCTCACAAGTCAAAATATGCTATCCACCCCGGTAGCACCAAAATGTACCAAGACTTGAAGAAGAGTTATTGGTGGAGAGGTTTGAAGCAAGACGTGGCCAAGTATGTGTCACGGTGATTGACATGTCAGCAGGTGAAAGTGGACCATAAACATCCTGTTGGATTATTGCAGCCTCTACCCATACCAGAGTGGAAATTGGAATCAATCTCCATGGATTTCATTGTTGGGCTACCGCATACAGCAAAGAGATACAACACTATTTGGGTAGTCATGGATTGACTAACCAGGTCAGCACACTTCTTACCTTATAACACAATGTATATAGCAGGAAGACTCGCGGAGTTGTATATGAAGGAGATAGTATGGTTGCATGTGATTCCTAGTAGCATTGTCTCTGATCGTGACCCATTTTATACTTCAAAGTTTTGGCAGAAGTTTCAAGAAAGCATGGGTGTGCGATTGGATTTCAATTCAGCGTTCCATCCGCAGACCGATGGGCAAACGGAGCAAGTAAATCAGGTGATAGAAGACATGCTCAGAGCGTGTATGCTTGAACTACAAGGATCATGGGATCAACACCTACCGTTGATCAAATTTGCATACAATAATAGCTTCCAAACGAGTATTGGGATGGCACCGTATGAACCTCTCTATGGGAGGCGATATAGATTGCCTATCAATTGGGAAGAGACTGGCGAAAAGTTTGTTTTGGGGCCAAAATTGCTTGAAGATAACACCATTGTCATTCGTATGATCTGAGAGAGACTTAAGTTGGCTCAGAGCAGACAGAAAAGCTACGCCGATATCAAGAGAACGAGTGTGGACTACATAGTTGGCGAGCATGTGTTTGTGAAGGTATTGCCTGTGAAAGGTGTTATGAGATTTGAAAAGAGAGGCAAGTTGAGTCCCCGTTACCTTGGACCCTTTGAGGTTTTGGGTCGAGTAGGCGAGGTCGCATATCGCGTTGGATTACTACCATTGTTTGACCGAGTACACAATGTCTTCCATGTCTCTATGCTCAGAAAGTATATGAATGACCCCTTCCCATATGTTGGGAGGTCAGCCGTTGGAAATGCATGAAGATATGACCATGATCGAGGAACCGACTCAGATATTGGATAGGAAGGAGAAAGTTTTGCACACGAAGGTGATTCCTTTAGTGCTTGTTCAATGAACGAATCATCCGGCCGAAGAAGCTACGTGGGAACGTGAGACGGATGTAAGAGAGTAGTATTCAGACTTGTTTACCGAGAGTTGAGAGCCTAATCGTATCTTCGCATGTATGCTTGTAAGTTTGGCACGTCTATGTAATCACAAGTTGGGTGTTTATGTCAACTTATTCGAGGAATGAAAAGAACGAATGTGGGTTACAAATTGACCGATTGTGAACTTAAAAATGTATGGCTTAATGGTCGTTGCATCATGAAAAAAAAAAGAAGGATGACCAATATGTACTCCATAAAGCCAAAGACAAACTGACAAAGAAACAAAAAGGAAAATAAAATGCAAAAAAAAAATAAAAAAAATTTCAAAATTCTGTCAAAACTAATTAATCGATTAATCGATTTTGGATTTCGATTAATCGAAATCGTTCGATTGAACGACTGGCACGCGCTAGTGAGTCGAGAAGTCTAGAAAGTTAATAACAGTAAATTTTGATTAATTGAGTTAAATTTGATTAATCGATTTTGAAAATTGATCAATCGATTTTAAAAATCGATTAATCAATTTCTGAAATAGATTAATCGATTTCGCGCAGCTCGGTTTAAGTTATAAAAACTGATTAATCGATTTTTGGCCTATATATAACATTTTTGAGATTTTTGTCCCATTCAAAATTCAAGCTATTTTTTTTTTTTAATTTGGGCGCCATTTTTCTTCCTCCTTTAGCTAGCAAAACTGTAAGTGTTTAGGGGCTTTGGGGGATCGTATTTGAATCAAATCTTACCTGTTCGGATCAAACAAGCATGGTAAACCCTAGTTTTTCAATTCCTTTCTTTTTGCATAGTTTACAGCCCTAGGTTTTGGATATTTTCTCTCTTTTAAACTTAAAAAGCCGCCTAAGACATGATTAACTAGAAAGCAATCGACTTCTAAGCTTCCGGTAAGGCGTAATAACGCCGCGCCACCACCGCATCACCTTCACCATCATCTTCATCATCATCATCATCATCATCATCATCTTATTCGACGAATGCGTCATCATGCCAATCGTTGCCACCACCACCACCACTCGGACATTTGCCCCAACCAAATGAGTGGTGGGCTACAAAGGAGTTTGAATATGAATACATCATCGACGATGCTCTGTTTACCGATTCCGAGGTTGAGGGCGAAACCAAATGGGCCCAACAATATCTCGTTAATGCGGGCCTCGGTAACCTTTTGAAACTGTTACATGGTTATTTCTATCCTTGACTCGTTAGGTTATTTTATCAAAACCTAAAGGCGGGCCGCGTGGATGACACCGTTACAACTCCCACACTCGTTGATTATGAAGAAATTAGAACGGAAATGACGTGGGAAAACAAAGAATCCGGCAAATCCATACAGAGGGTAGACTTAACCCCTTACATGTGGATGCTTGATTCGATAATCAAGTGCAATCTCTATCCCATGCGCCATGACACTGAGAGGGTGGAGTTGGTCCAACAGGCCTTATATGCGGCATACCGCGACCGTTGGTTCGACGCTACCAAGTTCGTAATTGAGGGTACGATTTACATCAAGGGGAAAATGATGAAGGTCCCATTGAGACCCAAGGAGCATATGCCTTACGCTCTGCTCATCTCAAGCATGTTAGAGTGCTACTCTGTAGTCCCAGAGTATGCTATTTCTCCCACCGAGAAGAAGGCCACAAACCCTGTTAAACACTATTCTATCGCTACGTGGGGCCACAACTATAGGCTGTTGAAGAAGGCTCTACCACGTGTGGGGCCAACACCACCATAGCAGGACCCACCAGTAGAGGGGGAGCATCCTGTTATACCACCATCGGATCACGCAGCAAGGGAGGAGCCTCTTGACCCGGTTCCACCTAAGGAGCATCCTTTAGTGCCACCTCCTTCTCCTTCACAGTCCACTCCTACAGCTCATGTGCGTTCTCACCGGAGACGGGCATCTCGGGTCCCTGCACCTAGTACTATTGATGATGTTCTCGCCCTCATGACAAAGAACAATCGCTAGATGATGGAGCACCATTGGCATATGGAGGAGAGCAACACCCAGATGGACCACAGATTGAATTTTCACGAGGCGCTACTCCATCAGACCATGCAGTTCATGCATCCCATCGATTACCAGCAGCGCATCTCGACAGCGTGGACTTGGGCTCCTGATGCATCGGGTTCTAGTACTCGCGAACAGGACGAGGTGGATCAGCCCAGGGATGGGACTGCGTGATTGTTAACTTGTGGCATTTCTTTTTGCGTTGTAATTATTTTTTGGGATTGTAATTATTTTTGAAAATATTATGTACTGAACTATATGGCATGGTTGCAATTTCTTTTGCGTTGTAATTATTTGTAGTGCGGGTAACCGATGTATGGAATGTAAATCCAATTTCAATTGGTAAATCACTTTTGGCTTGTAAAGTCTCTCCTCCAAATAGTTGCAAATGTACTTGGTCTTCATGCAGGATGTGCCTGTGTGTGTGAGTCTTCCAAAGGGAAGCCCTTGGGTACATTTTCGAGGACAAAAATTCTTAAGGTGGGAAAAATATAACATCCTCAAAACTTGAGCTTTGACAGTATCCTCGGGATGCGTGCCCGACTGGTCATAAGCTTGACCAAGCGGATAACAACCTAATGGCTTAGATTAAATTAAGTTTTGATGTGGATGTGCTTGTTAGTGTGGTTTTAGATTCAATTGTGAAGGTCACTTACACCTGTT
Source organism: Chloranthus sessilifolius (assembly GCA_021018995.1). Lineage (NCBI taxonomy): Eukaryota > Viridiplantae > Streptophyta > Magnoliopsida > Chloranthales > Chloranthaceae > Chloranthus > Chloranthus sessilifolius. Next base: position 52,427,036 of record CM037596.1, read on the forward strand.
ACTGGTGTGTGTTTTGCATCAAAAACATGGACTAAGTTAAATAGCTAAAGAGCTAAAGAGAAGTAATTGCTCTTTAAGGTTGGTGTGGAAGAGCTATGAAGAGAGAGAGAGAGTTTAAAGAGTAAGAGAGAGTAAATGCTAGGGAGCCTTGTGGAATTGTGAATTGATGGAGCATGATAATCTTAAATTACGACGATAAAGTGTTGGTGAATTCGTTGGAGTCGGAGCTGAGAGCCCTAGCCATTGACCCAAGCCTTTGAATCAGTCAAGAGATTGATTTGAGGTGAGTTTTATTAGATTTTAATGCATGTGTTGTTGTGAATTAATTCTGTGCTTAATTGGTTAAATATTATATTGAAGATGTAGAAAATAAAGGAAACCAGAGAGAGATGAAAGCCGGAAGAAATGCCCAAAAAGGGCTGAGTTTCTGACAAAATCGATCAAACAATTTTGTCTTAGAAGTAACCCTGGGCACTAATGCCCGAAACCGATTGATCGAAATAAAATCGATATCGATCAATCGATTTTTGGATTTCTATTAATCGATTTGAAATCGATTAATCGTCTTAGCATACAATCTTTGACGACATTGCTTTCGCCTTAGAGACGACTGAGGCAGAATCCTCAACCTCCTGGACAAAACACTTTTTGCCAATTTAGCAGAGGCCGGGTTTCATTATCCTTGCTTAGTCTTATGGGGAATTGGGATAATGTGCACCGGTATGACTGGGGAGGGGTTGCGTATACTGTATTGATGTGTAGCTTGGCTCGAGCTTTAGTTGGGGATTTGGGTTTTGTTGTTGGTTTCTGGCCTATGGTAGAGGTAACCCTTAAATCTCCCCCTCCGCTTGGTTTATTAGTTTGTCTTTTATCTTGCCTCTGACGCCTCTTTTATGTTTGCTCCCTTTCAAGTTTGGGGATACTTACACTTTTAACCGGGTCACCCTCTCCTCTTCTTAGACGTTTACACCTATCCTCTCATGAGTAGCTGACATAAGAGTCGTCACAGGGATATTGGAATGAAGCATTTGGAGATGGGACTGAGGTCCCAGTAGGACTTGCTGATCCCAGAGCAGGTATGGCTACTCCTCCCTTCTCTTCCTTAGAATTTCTTTTTTGATGCTACTTGTTTGACTGATAGGACACTCTTTGTCTGGGCAGGTCATTATGATCCTTATGTTGGTCCTCTTTTCGTCGATCGTCAGTTCCTCTTCTTCTACGGCGCGTGGATTTGAGCATACTATCTTGGGGAGAGAGTGGTATGTTAGTATCGAGATTATTTTACTGTGTCGCAGGGCCCTCTTGTAGATGTCATGACTCTTGAGGGTACTATTGAGGAGCTTTCAGCTGGACTTCTCCATCACGGGGTCCCTGTTGATGAACTTCTCGTGCCTGGAGGGTATCAAATATGGAACGATTCCTTGCCCTACCGGTCCCTCCTTCCAAGCTTTGTACCTGGTGCTAACATTTTGGCTTTTGACGGTTCGCATTCTCAGGTAGTTCTCCTTTTTCTTTACTCAAGTTTCTGATGGTTCTGATTCAATTTTGTTTTGACTAACTGAACCCTTGCTTCTTCCCACAGTTTGACGAGGGAGACGATTCTGATGACTATATGACGAGGTAGAGGCATGTCCTACTGAGGCTGCGGGTGCTGGTCCTTTTGACCCTTCTAACACAGTAGCTTCCGACAGTTCGACTGCTAAGGTTCAGGGGACCTTTAGACGCCTTGATGATGCCTTTCTCTCGAGTTTATGCACTGATGTAGCTGAGCGTGCCCATTTATCTGCTGAAGCGGTCTGGGTTCCCCCTCCTGAATTGGTTCCTGGGGTAAATTTTCCCTTTTTGTAAGTTTACTTTTTTGCACTATGGTTTATGTAGCTGACCCCCCCTCTTTTTTTTCTTCTCTCCTATAGGATTATGAGTCGACGGTCAATCAAGCTGAGTACTATAGCCATATTTTCGGCCTTCGGGATGTGGAAATTGTAAGTGTCACACTAACTAGTTCTGATCATTGCCTTATTATTTTCATCTTTCGACCGATCTTGACTGATGATTATTAGGTATGATTTGCAGTGCGCTCGTGAAAAGGAGTCGCGCTCCTTGCTTAGTCGACTTTCTCAGGTGTGGTTTTGGGTAGGGGACGTGCGGACCTTCCAGAGCACCTCGTGCCGGCGGAAGAAATTGCAAGGCGCTGCCAAGGATTAGCCTTTTCTGTTGTTTGTTTTTGTTTTCTTGAACCTTGAGACTCTTGGGATTTTTTATGTTTATTTTGGGAAGATGTAACAGAGAATATGTTGTCTGATGGTTTCATTGTTTTTTCTTTGAATGGTTGTTACTACTTTCCCCCTCTTTGTTGCCTACTCTATCTCTTTGTTCTTGCTATGGTATATCGGCTCTTTTGCAGGGTGGACTCAGTTTTTTGTAGAAAAATGGCCCTCGGGCCACGCATTTGTTTTAACACTTGCCCACCACTTTCATGTCTGTGCAGATCTTTCCTGCAAGGAAAATTGTATAAAACAAAAAAAATTGTATCTCAGTATGTGGTCTAGTGTGCTTTTAAGCAAATGGCAAGAAATGTAGGTGGGCTGTCTAGGGGATCAGCCAAAATGACCTCCCCTATACTCTCTTATTTTCATTTTAGGGGGCATTTAGTGGCCTGCGTGTGTAATATACAAGCCAGGCAAAACTGGGGATAGAAGCTTAGCGTGTTATTACACACGCTAAGCATGCCTTAAGTAATAAATGGTTTAGCGTGTGTAATATACACACTAGGAGAAACCTCGGTATTTTTGCCCTAGCGTGTGTATTACACACGCTAAGTGTTTTTTGGGAAAAGTGAGGGCATTTAAACTCGAGGATGCACTTATTTCACCTTCTTTTGAGTTGGGCTCTACACTTTTTGCTACAATTTTTCTTTTCGCTTGCCCAAGGGTGGGTCCATCGTCCTACATCGAGTTGTATCTTTGGAACATCTTTGTATGACCATGGACCCGCTTTCTGACCCTACCACACCTAGGGAGTCCGGGCCCACCATACTTTCTTCTTTGGGTGTGGGGCCCAGTTTTCTAAAGAAGTGGAGGGACTTCAAGAAAAAAGAGCGAGTTCGCGGATTTGGATCTACTTGGATTGGCCCATCTTTCATCTTTTCTTGAAGTCCCTCCACTTTGGGATTTTATACACGCGGCGGCCTCTTTTTGGAAAGTGGATACCCATGTCCTCTGTTTTGGGAATCGTGAGTTGACTCCTACCCTTGAGGAACTCTCCAGCCTATCAGGTTTGAAGCTGCATAAAGTGGATACCCATGTCCTCCGAAACCAGGCTATGCTAAAGCTGTTTATATGACTTTGGGTTTGAAGAAAGTTGATTACGAGAAGAGTCTCGTTGGAGGGCCCACCAGGTATTCGATGAAATTCCTGAGAGAACTTTTTGAAGATGAGAGCTTGCGAAAGTTGCCGGTTATAAATGTTCATAACGTGAAGGCTTTCGCTCTCTGTCTTATCTCTGAGGTCCTTTTCTACACTGGGGGAAAGAGTTTCTCGCTTGCCCTCTGCGACGCCTTGGGAAATTTTAGGGAGGCCGTTCCGTGATGCAATTTGTTTTGACAGAGCTCTAGCACTGTCTTGATGCCTTTGCTTTGGGCAAGGTGGAGTGACTTAGGGGATGCCCTCTTTTGTTCCAAATCTGGCTAGGTGAGCATCTCGCCGTTTTGGGAACTGTGCCTGGCCTCGCTTTTATGTTGTTCTAGGTGAGGCGGCTCGGTGCTTTTTGGGTCGATGCCACTTATTGCAATAGGGGAATATACAGGAGTTGAAGCTTTGGCTGGCTGAGGTGGGATTTGTGTGGAGGCTTCCTTGGTTAGATAAGTCTTTTTTGGTGGTTCGATCGAGAGATTATGAGGGCATCACTCTCCTTGGTTTGACCACAAGTACCCACTATTTACCATTTCGGATATTGCGTCAATTCCATTGATCTCAGCAGGTGCCCTGTGCGACAAAGCCACCCTTATGCGACTTGATTTTATCTCGGGGATCCTATGGAGACTAGGATAGCTGCTCTCTGGAAAACACATCAGTTGACCCATATGTGCGATTTAGAGCAGGGGAATTTTGTTTTAACCTCTCTAGAGTATGAGGCTTGGCTATTGTCTGAGAGGCCTTTTGCCTGTCACCTAGATCAGCCTAAGAGTAGTGATGTAGCGGGACCTTCGCCAACAAAGGAGTAGATGCTTCGATCCTGTATTGAGTTGCTGGTGGATGAGAAGCGTGTTCTGCATGAGCAATCAGAGAAATAAAAAGTTTGAGCAGAGGTGGCAGAAGCAAGAGCTGATTTAGCTGTGTGAGGTTCTTCATTTGGAAGGAGCCTTGAGTGACGCTCTTGGTGCTACTGATGCCTCCCGAAAATGGTATAGGAGTCTTCATGGCCGCTGGATGACAGCGGGATGTTCGGGAGGACACTTTACATGTAGAGATCCGTACCTTAAAGTGCGAGTTGGGTCGTTGATTCCATCCTGCACATATCTTTTTACATTGATCAAAATCATAGAAGGGGACATAAGAAACCTCTGTTCAGATACATCTTTTTGGTATAGATATTTTCTTTATGTTTTTGTCCTTTTTCAGTTTTTTGTCAAAAAAGGAAAGGGAGCGAGACATCACACCGATTATCTTTTTGGAGATGTGGGGTAAGCAAAGTATAGACTTGTAAATGGAAATGGGAAATTTATTATCTTGTAAAAGGTATCTTTTCTGCTCTCTTTTTGATTGAAGAATTTTCATGTTGACCCTTTTTAAATGGAAAGCACATAGTGCGGGTATAAGAATGGAAAAGGGAAATTTATTATCTTTTACAAAAGTGATCTTTCCGGTCATCGAACCAATCATCCTGGAGTGAGGCGTGCACAATGCAAGCTTGAACATGGGAAGGGGAAATTTATTATCTTTTTCAAAAGAGGTCTTTTCGGTCATCAAACCAATCATCCCGGAGTGAGGCGTGCACAGTGCTGGCCTGAACATGAGAATGGAAAATTTATTATCTTTTCCAAAAGTAGTCTTTCTGGTCGTCATACCAATCATCCCAGAGTGGGGCGTGAACAATGCTGCCCTGAACATGGGAAAGGAAAATTTATTATCTTTTTATGATTTTCTTTGGTGCCTTAAGCGTGAGGGGAAGTTGCAGGTCCCAATTTTAGCATAGTTGAAACTATTTATGTGGTCAGACCTGAGTGAGCTTCATAATATTCAGGGTCGGACCGTCAATCCCCTTGGATTGAAATAACCTTTTACCCTTATCATGGATCATATGTTTGACGATGCAATCCGAGGATACACTTGATCAAGTCCCATATTGGATTAACATAATCGGCCCAGGAGTGTTAGGTAGATCGGGCTTTAACCAAAGGATAATCGAAAGATTTTCTCTTTCTGGTACAACATTTTTTACTCACAGAGCCCAAGACGGTTTTTCTCCATGCCCATTGCCGCTCTCTTTTTTACCCATAGCGCCCTTTCAGGTTTTCACTACATCCGTGGGTATTCATTTTTATCCCTGGTGCCCATTCAGGTTTTCACCTGATCCGCACAAGCTCGTTGTTTTTACTCATAGCGCCCTTCGGGTTTTCAACACGTCCATTTTGCTTTTAGCTTGTATATTCTTTTTTTTTTCTAAGACCACGGCATGGATGTCGATTTCGTTACAGCCGACTGGACGGAGTTCTTAATGTTCTCTCCCAGCTTGGCTTGTATTGACTCAATGGATTCTATGACTGCTTGTAGGCCTTAAAGAGGGCTTTCTTCAGGGATGTATCTTAGCCATGGGTAAGGTTAGGAATTTTGAAGGTATTATGGGTTAAAAGGTATCTTTGATTGGGTTCCATCTATCGTAATACACTTCTTCCTTAGGGATTTTAACTGCACATGCCTTACTTTTTCCTTTTCTATTTTTTGTTCGTTTTACTTATCCTTCTTTAGGATTTTGCTTTTTGGATTTTTTTTTATAGATTTTGATGGTAACACTTTTCTCTTCTTCCCTTTTTTTTGCTATATATACACATTTCCTTTTCCTGGGAGGGGTTTATTGAAAGAAAGGCCAAAGGCTCAACGGGTGTAGTGCTGGTCATAGATGCTTGTGCTTTTATTTTACTATTAAAAATGTGGTAAAAATATGGGGGCAAAAACAAATAAAAGAGGAGTGAAATGGAATGAAATAGCATAAAAAATAGCAATCTAAATATAGCTTGCAAGATTCAGGGTTGTTGTAGCAAGTTTCGATAAGTAAGAGTTGTCTAACGGAGAGCGATGATCTAAAAGCCTAAGGGCATATAATAAACTGTAGATCTGGCTACAGGTCTGGCAACTCTAAACCTAAGCTAGAAAGTAAGGTAAAGAAGAGGTGTTTAGGCGTTACAAAACTAAACTAAAACTAAAAATAAGAATAAACTACAACTAAAGAAGGGAGAAAAAGAAGGATGAGGATAGTGTGGTAAAATAAAGTAAAAAGAAGGAGAAGTAGACAGTTGTGGTTAAATCAGCACTGCAACTCAGAGTTAGAACAGGATCAACAATAGTCCTTCAGATGGCTACAAGCACATCTACAAGGTAGGAGGATCTAACCTAACCCAAAGGCATGAACATATCTTAGGGCTATATGTTGTTCACTTAAATGGTCACAAAATATCCTATGGATTTCATTCAGTTTATGGATTAACTCAGAACAAGAAACCCATTGCAGGCACTATTATTTAAGGCTACAAGCTAATGCATCCATAGGAACAAATAGTCCTTGAAAATCATGTGAAAACCACAAGAAATCATAGGTTGAAAGGGGATTTAGACTCAGCTGGTCATTGCCACAAAAGGCCTGTAATGACCCAGCTCACAAGTCTACAATCTCTGCAAAATCTCAGGTCTATTCACTGAAAATGGATTTGCAAAACAGAGGAGGAGTTGGGTTTGCAGCTGTCTCTCACTTGGCTACAAGTTCAAGTGCAGAGAAGAAGAATCCATGTCAACCTTATGATCTAGACCAGCCTTAGGGTTATACCTTGCCCACTAAAATGGTCATAGGCTATGCCAGAGGTTATCCTAATCACCGAGGTTAGAGATAGAAAATGGATACCACTGCTACCACCATGGTTGCAGGGCTACAAGCACAAGCAACCATAGGAGCATCAAACCCTTACTGCTTTATGTGAAAGAAAACATAGAAAAATAAAGATAAGTTGAAGCTTTAAACATGTCATTTCATTGCCTAGAAATGACTCACAATGATTTCCCTCAAGGCAACAGCCTGCGCAAATTCCAAAACAACTCACTATGTTTATACAAAATCGATTGCATTACAAAAATATACCTAGCTGCTACACAAAGCTTTAGCCCAGCATTGCTGCTGTGCTAAGGGAAGAAGAAAAAGAAAAGGAAAAAGGAAACTAAACCCTAATCCTAGCACTAAACATATACTTTGATCCAGCTATTCTGGATAATTTTATAAAACAATTATTTACTATTTATAGACAGTCCATACAACAGTAGTGTGCATTTGTTAATCAGAAATAACCACTTTTGGAGCGGATGTCATGGCCCATTTGTGGCGAAGTAATGCTTTGGGATGTGTGGGACAACTAAGCACATTGGGATGTGTGCCCTAGTGTTAGGTAGTGAAAAATACCATTTATCACCTCCTCACCTAACCTCTGTTGGACCCTTGAGCTGACTAACAAGGTATTTTAAGTATATTTTGTAGATCAGCAATAAAATCTAGCCTTAGTATAGATATCCACCTAAAAAGGCCAAAGAAGCAATCTGCTCCTCATCATGTGCTCACAACAACCCAAAGGCCTGTCAATCACACAACCAGAGCTTTATAAATTCATGAGAAGGTCATGGGATTAACAAGGCATGCTTAAGACCAAACACGGTTGCAAAGAAGACTGATTGAACCCACCAAGGGGTTGCTGAGTGCTAACGAATGGAAGAAAGCACACCAAAGATAGGTGCCAGCTGAGGAAACTCAAGGCAGAAGCTGTCGAGAAGTTCTCAAGCTCAAATGCCAATCTGCCAAGAGGATCCATTAAGCTATCGCAAGGTTCCAGTTGCTTGTCGATAGGTTGTGCTTGCAGTAAAAGAATCCTGTCGACACCTTACCTAAAGATGTAGGAGAAGTCGTGAGGTTCAACTGAACCTATCGAGCAGATCGAGAGAAGCTTTCGTCAGGACCTTCCAGAACCTGTCGAGATGATCCCTAACCTATCGACCACTTCACCAAGTGGATAGGTTGATCGTAACCTGTCGATAGGATGAATGAAGAACTGAACAGAAGCTATTGAGAGCCACTTCAATCCTGTCGAGATTTGCCAATCCTATCAACTTGTGTACTTCAACTCAGCGAGAGGTTTTCCAAACCTATCGAAATACAGAGGAAGCAGACTAAGAATCTGTCGAGAAGTTCTTTGAACCTCTCGACATTCATTTTAGGAATTTCTCATGGCCCTTCTTCAACAGCTACAACTTTCAGATTTCGCCCACACGATCCAAGGCACGACAGCGACCCCTAGGGGGTATTTTTAGTATTTAACTGAGGATGAGTGAGAACTCTAACTACCTCACATGTACTTGTCAGTTGTGAACTAATAGGAGAAAAGCTTCTAGAAGAGGAATCAGCCACATCAGCATAAGTGCATTATTCTTTTGAGTTCTGATTGGCTGAAACAGATCTGAGAAAAAGGTATAAATAGGTGAGCAATCACATTGAAAAGGGGATCCAAAAATTAAGAGAGTTAGAGCCAAGTTCGAATATATTTTTCTTCCAATTTTTTCCTCTCTTTTCCCTCTTCTTCTTCCTCGCTTTTAGCCAATTATGGTTGGCTAAAACTTCTCCAGTAGCTAGGGTGAGGTTATGAGCTGTAATTAAGTGTTTTAGAGGCTTTCTAAGAGATTGGTTGTTGCGCAGATTGTAGATTTGAGCACAACATTAAAAGTAGTGACATTGTAATGAAATCGTGGGATTTAGAGTTAATTCTGAGCTATACTTTATTTATTCATATTTGATTTCCCTAGTTTGGATACTCCTGTGGGCCAGTCAGAAATGGGGAGCTTGTAGCCTGGCATTCACAACATCTATAATGGTTAACCTGTTCTAATCAAGACTATTGGCTAGAAAATCTCTAGTCATAGCCTTAGGATTGCTTCGATTCTTTGGTTAAGATCAAATCCTTATACCATGCATTTGCCAGGGTAGAACCTGGGGAGCTTGTAGCCAGATGAAGGATTGTTGCAGATCTGATCTAAGCATTGCCTTTGATTCATTTAATTTTTAATGAAAGACCAAACCCCTAACTACTGCTCTCCATCCTTTGATTTTTAATCCATTTTCCTTCACTTCTGTGTTTTCTTAAAATCTGGATCAACTACATTTAATTTTTGTAGTTCGTAGTGACAAAAACCCAAAACCTCTCCTCTTTCCTATTTTAGTGTAGCTTAAATTAGGATAGAGTTCCAGATCTATTACAGATTTGGAGATTTACCATATTTTACTCACATTTTCCTGTGGACATACCCTTACTTATCTATCAAAACTTGCTACATCAGCCCTGTATCTTGCAGGTTTAGGAATTGTAGTTGTGCTGAATCCATTCTCTGTTTTAATTTGATTTTATTTTGCTTTTACCATTACACAATAAATTAGCACGCTCGATTTCCCCAACAAGTTTTTGGTGTTGCTGCCAGGGATCCATGATCTGAACTTGGTAGATCTAAGTTTTTTCTAATTTTTAGATTTATAATTTTGATTGCCTGTTAAGTGCTTGACTAATTGCTCCGGTAGTATTTTGTAGCTTAATTTTCTTTTCAGATCTGGATCTGTGGAGCTCTGAGGAGCATTGTGCTAGAGGTTGTGCTAAAGTCTGTATCCCTCTACTCCTTTTGTTTTTCCTGATCTATGATTTATAGCTTTATTAGCTGTTTGTGCTTGTTCCTATTTGTGGTATTAAACTTGAGCTGTAATAAGTGTGCTTTGAGATTATGAGTGGTGTATGTTTAGAAGAAAAACTCTCAACCCTTAGATTATTCCATTTAATCCAGAGGTTGAAAGGATTCTTAGACCCACACAAACCCCACCTACATCTGCCGCAACTGAATCTGTTGAAATGGGTAAGCAACCAAGGTTGTTGTTGAAGGATTACTATGCACCTGGTGCATATAATTCTCCTTTTTGCATATAGTTTCCTGCTGTGGAAACTAATTATTAAATTAAGCCTTCAACCATTTAGATGTTGCCTTCTTTCCATGGTTTGAGTAAAGAGGACCCATATAAGCATGTTGATCAATTCCTTACCTTGTGTACCACCTTTAACATTACAGGTCTAGGGCCAGAAGCCACCAAGCTTAGGCTATTTCTTTTTCCATTAAAGGATAAAGTCAGGGCCTGGTTATCCTTGCTTCCCCCTAATATTATCAGCTCTTGGGATGACATGCAAAGCTAATTCCTAGCTAAATCCTTCCCCATGTCTAGAACCAGTCAGTTGAGGAAGAGTATCCTCTCATTTTCTCAACTCTTAACTGAAGGATTCCATAAGGCATGGGAGAGATTCAAGGAGCTATTGAGGCAGTGCCCCCACCATAAAATTCCTAAATGGTAACTTATCCAAAATTTCTATCAAGGAATAGACTCCAAGAGTCAAGAGTAGAAATATAGTGGATGCTTCTTGTGGAGGCACATACCTTCGTAAAATAGCTGAGGAAGCATGCGAATTGTTTGATGTCATTGGTGAAAACTCATTACAGCAAGAGTCTCTTGCTAGGGATGTGGACACCCCAGGAGGAATGTTGAAGGAGAATACAACAAGAGGTAAAATGTATAAGATTAGTTGGTATAATGATTTGGAAAGGAAGGTAGTCAGCTTAACTCAAAAGTTGGAGAAAATGATGGAAGAAAGGCAGTCCTCAATGGTTGCTAATGTGGGAGAGGCATGTCCCATTTGTCAATCTCCCACTCATCCCATTCAGGATTGCCCCTCTACTGAGCAATTTCCAGAACTGGTGATGGAACATGTGAATGTTGCCCAGTTATTTGGTCAGCAGTCAACTGCTGGTTATTCATGGAGAAACCACCCTAACCTGAGGTGGAAGTAAGACAATGTTCAAAATCTAAACCAGCAGCAGCAATTCCAACCTCAGTTCTATTAGCAACCACAACAAATGCCTTTTAAACCTGCTCCCTAGACCTATCAATAGAATTTTATTTCAAAGACCCAATACCAGCAACCTATGGCTCAGCCTATGGTTCAACCTGTGTAATAAAATGTCCCAACTCCAACTTCTAGAATACCCTCTTTTGAAGAACAAGTTCTGGCCTCATTACAGAACTTGGGCTCGTTGTCCAAAACAGTCCACTCTCATAGTCAAAGCATCAAAAAGATAAAAGACCATCTTGGTCAACTAACTAATGCATTAATAAAGAGGGAGGAAGGTAGGCTGCCTAATCAGCCCATGGACAATCCAAAGAGACAATATGTGGTAGATGAAGTCTCTTCTGCCCATGAGGAAGCCAAATCTGTCACCACATTAAGAAGTGGAAGGTTGGTGGACAATCAAGTAGGTTGTGGGCCTTTCATAAATTCAGTGAAAGGAAATGAAGCAGTTCCAAAGAATGTACAGCAGGAGCATCCCAGTTTGAATAAGGGGGATGTTAATGCTCCCCAATACAAAATTGAAGAAAATGAAAAAATTGAAAATAAAAATAAAGAAAAAATTGATGAGTTGGCTAAGGCTGCAAATGGGAGACCAGCTCCCTGTTAAGACCTGAAAAGTACCACTTTTTACCCCTTAACTTAATCTCTATTAGGCCCTTAATCATTTAATAAATGTGTTTTAAGTCTGTTCTGTAGGTAATAAGCAGCAGCTGCCAATAAACCCCTAACCATGCCAAGAAGCTCACTGTGGCCCCACAACTACCTCAGCAGAATGAAGGATGAACCCAGACAGAGAGTTGGCTGAAGCATTGGCACATCAAAGCAGAAATAAATCAAGAAGGATGCCTCGCGCAAATGTTGTAGGGTTCAATTGAACCAGAGATAATGCCTTCGCGCACTTGTCGCGGGCTTTTGAAGGAAGCACTATGACTGGTCACGCAGTCTGCGCACTATTTGGTGCCAGAAAGAATTGAAAAGCAGACTTCGCGAGGTCCTCATGAGGCTCAGTCTAAAGCATTCGCGCAGTCTCGCGTAGCTCAAAAGAAGAACCGTTAAGCTTCGCGCGACTCACTCAGAAGAGAAAGCTTCAGGTATTCTTGTGCGTAGCTGTCGCGCAGTGGTCACGAGATACAGAAGTTCAGAGAAATGCTCGCGCGACCCAGAAACTCATGAACACTGCTTCTTCGAAAGGATTTGTCGCGAGATTCACCAAGGGACGAACCGTGCGAGCAATCCCCACGCCAATCAAAGCTAAGGGAGCAATCTCGTGACAACTATTTGTATTCCGCGATGACTAAAATGCCAATCCCGTGACTGCATGAACCTCAAGTCAATCCAACCCCGCGACGCCAATTCTATCACGCGAAAAGATCTGAAATCGTTTCTACCCAGTGAGGATCGGATTCTAAACTTCTCCCCACTTCTGCAAGGCCAATCTGGGAATCTCCAGCAATTAGGGCACGCACTCCAATGCTCTAAACTTCGTGAACACGCCCCGAGGCATCCATGGGACAGGAATGGGCCGCAATTGCATTGATAAATTAGGGTTTTCCTAACCCTAATTGGAGGGGAAGCCAACTGCTATATAAGCCTAAGCCTAGCTTAGGTTTGGGATCTTTTATCTCTTTTTTTTTCTCTTTTTGGGACTTAACTTCTGTGCTTCTTCTTGAAACCAACTGTAGAATTTCAGTAGGCGAAGGTTAGGGTTTTAGGAGTTTTCTTTTTCCTTCTTCTTTCTCTCCATAGTCCAGCATTTGATGGCTATGCCTTTTGTATGATTATCTGGTATAGATTTTAATGGAGTTTTTGTAATAGGATCTGTTGCATGTATGAGATGTTATTTTTATTGTGAGTTGTGCTGTACAAGGCTGCTACCTTGAGATCCTCCATTGCTAAGTTATTTTGCAAGCAATGAAGGATTGCTTCTAAGGTACTATTCAGATCTAAGTGACCTGTGTGTCCAGGTTAGGCACTTTGCAGGCCTTCCCCCACCACAAGACCCACTAAATCTGAATCCTAATGGGAACTTGTGCTTGTAGCCTTGTGAACATGGTGGCGGTAGCAATGTTCTTGTTCTGTCTTAGACCTTTATGAGGAGGATAGCCTCTGTGGATAGTCTATGACCATTCAAGTGGACAGATTATAGCCCTTGGGTGAGGCCAATTCATGGAACTAAGAAAGATTCTTCTTCTCTACACTTGTGCTTGTAGCCTTGTGAGAGATTATGTAGTGACAGACTCCCCTATAGTTGAATAGATCCACCATCAAATTACAGATCTGAGTTGGCTATAGAGATTGTAGGCTTGTGACTGGATCACTATAGTTTTTCTAAAGCAATGATCAGCCATGCTTAAAAGCTAATACTCAAACTCTTGCTGGTCCTGTGTGTCCAAGCTCGTGCACTTTGTAGGCCAGCCCCACACACAGAACTTTAGAGGATGAGGTTCCTATGGACTCTTGAGCTTGTAGCCTGGATGAAGTAGTGCCTACAATGGTAAACTTGTTCTGACTCATCTCTGGATTGGGGTTCCCCTATTGGATAGTCTGTGACCATTTGAGTGGACATGTTATAGCCTTAAGGGATTGGATCATGGCACAGGAGTGAGTTAGATTCTTTCTCCTCTTTGCTGATAATGTAGCCATTGGATAGGATTTCTATAGCAACAGATCTGAGTCTGAGTTACAAGACCCCATCAGTTCTTTACCTAATAACATACTTCTCACCCTTTGATATTTATTTTCTCACACTCCATCCGTTTTCTCAACCCTTTCTATAGTTTAGACATTAAGTTGCCTTAGGATTTAGATTATAGTGACTTTAAATCCCCTTCCATTTAGGATTGTCAGATCTGTAGCCAGATCTAGAGAGCCTACTAAGGATAGCTCCCTTGGAGCTTTAGATCAACTTCCCTGTGGGACAAACTCTTACTTATCAAAACTTGCTACAACAGGCCCTGTATCTTGCAGGGTTGTGCATATTTTAGGCTTGCTATTCCGTAATAATCACTCTACCTTTCACTCATTTTTCATTTACCCCATTCTTATCACTGTCTTCAATAAAGTCAGTAGCAAGCACTTAAAATATATCAACACTCCCCATTTGCCATTTCCCAATGCTTTGAAAGCAGCTTCTTCTTTTGATAAAGGGAATGCCAAAGTAGAGGAAATGATGAAAACCTTTAAGCATGTAAAGATCAACTTGCCTTTACTTGATGCAGTCAAGTAAGTGTCGGCCTAAGCCAAGTTTTTAAAAGACCTTTACACCCACAAAAGACAATCTAGGATACATCTATCCAAGAAAGTCTTTTCAGCAGAAAAAGTGAACTAAGTTTTGACTATAGTAACTCCAATAAAGCTCCAAGACCTTGGAGTCCCTACTATCCCCTGCATCATTAGGGATCATACCATTGAAAAAACATTATTAGATCTGGGAGCTAGCGTGAATTTACTTCCATACTCAATTGATGAGAAGCTGGGCTTAGGTGAGTTGAAGCCCACACATGTGGTCTTACAACTAGCTGATAGATCTGAGAGGAAGCCTGTGGGAATCATAGAAGATGTCTTGGTTGGGGTTGATAAATTCTTTTATCCTGCTAATTTTCTGGTGCTGGATATGGAGCCAAGCAAGTGTGCTACTTCCATCCCTGTGATTTTGGGCAAGCCATTTTTGGCCACTGTAATGCATGCATATAATGTAGATCAGGAATCATGGAAGTAACTTTTGGTAATATAAAAGTCAAATTGAATGTATACAATACAGCTCATCAGCCCCATCTAGATAATGAGGACAATTTTTTCATTGAGCTGCTGGATGAGTTGGTGGAAGAAACTCTGTCCCAACTGCTGCATAGTAATGATTTGTTTGATGTTTTTGATGAAGTTTGGAATGAAACAGTGGAAGAGAAAGCCTCCACATCTAAGCTTGAGCAAGTGCAAACTGTAAATTCTTAAATGGGACCAACAAAGAATCACCTAGGGAAACCAGCTTTATTATCGCTTCCACCACCTTCTAAGGCACCCCTATTTCCTTCACTCATCAGTCCCCCAGATGTGTAGCTAAAGCAACTCCCAAAATCTTTAAAGTATGTCTTCCTAGCAGCTAATAAGAAATTGCTAGCCATAATTTCTTCTTCCTTCACTCTTCAGTAAGAGGAAGAGCTGCTTTGTGTGCTAAGGAAGCATAAGAGAGCAATAGGGTGGACTATTGTAGATCTTGGAGGTATAAACCCTGCTTTGTGCATACACAAGATTCATCTTGAAGAGGGCTCTAAACCATCTAGAGAGATGCAAAGGAAATTGAACCCACACATGCAAGAGGTTGTCATGAAAGAAGTTGTTAAGCTGTTAGATGCTGGGGTCATTTACCCCATCTCGGTTTCTTAATGGGTGGCACCTACCCAGGTGCTTCCTAAGAAATCCGAGATCACTATAGTTCAAGTAGACTCAGGAGAGCTGATCCTAACCAAACAGATCATTGGTTGGAGGGTGTGTATAGATTACAGGAAACTCAATGAGAAAATCAACAAAGACCATTTCCCATTGCCCTTCATTGATCAAATCTTAGATAAGTTGGCAGGCAAGGCATTTTACTATTTTCTTGATGGTTATTTAGGGTACAATAAGATCCTTGTATACCCACAAGATTAAGAGAAAACTACCTTTACATGCCCCTTTGGAACCTTTGCATACAGAAGGATTCCATTTGGACTATGTAATGCACCTGCCACCTTTCAAAGATGTATGTATGCTATTTTTTCTGACATGATTGATCAATTCTTGGAGATTTTTATGGATGATTTTTCCATTTATGGGGTTTATTTTAGCCAATGTTTGTAGCACCTTAGCTTGGTGCTGCAAAGATGTGAAGAAACCAACCTAGTCTTGAGTTGGGAGAAGAGTCACTTCATGGTGGCTCAAGGCACTGTCTTAGGACATGTTGTCTCCCACAAAGGGATAGAGGTTGATCAAGCTAAAATTAATTTAATTACATATCTACCCCCACCCAAAACTGTCAAGCAAGTTAGGTCATTCTTGGGACATGCTGGTTTCTATCGAAGGTTCATCAAAGATTTCAACAAAATCTCTAAACCTCTTTGCTACTTGTTATGCTAGGAGGTTCCATTTTAATTTAATAATGAATGTCTGGCTACCTTTGAATTGCTGAAGACATGTTTGACTACTGCTACCATTTTATAGGCTCTTGATTTCTCCTTGCCATTCGAACTGATGTGTGATGCATCCGACTTTGCTATTGGTGCATTCTTGGGACAAAGAAAAGACAAAGCACCAACTGTAGTGGCTTATGCAAGCAAATCTATGGCTGATGCCCAGTTGAATTACACAACAACTGAAAAGGAACTATTGGCAATTGTATTTGCTTTGGAGAAATTCAGATCATATGTGCTGGGATCTAAGATCATTGTGTTTATTGACCACTCAGCCTTAAAATATCTCTTGTCCAAAAAGGATGTATAAGCTAGACTGATAAGATGGGTTTTGCTTCTGCAAGAGTTTGATTTAGAGATCAAGGACAAGAAGGGGGTTGAGAATGTGGTAGCAGACCACCTATCTAGGATCGCAGCTGCTGAACAAGAGAGCTTGCCCATCAATGATTCCTTCCTAGATGAGCAACTTTTTGCTGTAGAGATGAGCGTACCCTAGTTTGCCAACATAGTAAACTATCTAGCTACAGGTACAATCCCCCCACATTGGAATAAGGATGATAGGAATCTATTTTTCTCACAAATTCGAAATTACATGTGGGAGGATCCTTACTTTTTTAAGTATTGTGCAGACCATGTGGTAAGAAGATGTGTATTGAAACAAAATTTAAAAATATTCTGACCATGTACCATGAATAGGCGTGCGGAGGCCAATTCGGTGGCAAAAAAACTGCTGCAAAGGTGCTTCAAATTGGCTTTTATTGGCCCACTCTTTTCAAGGATGCCTTTCAGCATTGCAAAGCCTATTCTAGATGTCAGCAAATGGGGAGTATTTCCACACGAAACTCCATGCCTCTGCAGCCCATTCTTGTGGTTGAGCTTTTTGATATTTGGGGGATAGACTTATGGGCCCCTTCCCTCCTTCCCATGGTTATAATTATATTCTTGTGGCTATAGACTATGTGTCCAAATGGGTTGAGGCCATAGCCACAAGAACTAATGATCACAAGGTTATCTTCAACTTTTTGAAGGACAATATTTTCTCTAGGTTTGGTACCCCTAGAGCCATCGTCAGTGATGGGGGGAGCCATTTCTGTAATAAACAGTTTGAGAACCTCCTTAGAACTCTGTGACCCACAGAGTTGCCACCCCACACCACCCACAAACTAGTGGGCAGGTGGAGATTTCTAACAGAGAGATCAAACATATTTTGGAGAAAACAGTGAGAGTGGATCGGAAGGATTGGTTTCTGAAGCTATCTGATGTCCTGTGGACTTATAGAACAGCCTATAAGACTCCCATTGGGATGTCTCCTTTCAGGCTGGTATATGGCATGACATGACATTTACCAGTGGAGCTTGAGCACAAGGCATATTAGGCTATTAAAGCATTAAATACTGACATAACTTCTGCTGATATTCAGAGGAAACTCCAGCTGTTTGAGCTGGAAGAGCTTAGGTTGGATGCTTATTTCAATGCAAGAATCTTCAAGGAGAAAACAAAGGCCTTCTTTGACAAGCAGTTGTTAAGAAAAGAGTTCATTGTTGGCAACAAGGTATGGCCTTTCAACTCTAAGCTAAAATTTTTCTCAAGAAAATTGAGATCCAGATGGGAGGGACCCTACATAGTGGAGCATGTATCCCCATCTGGAGCAGTTGAAATCAAGGTTCCTAACGATGGCAGGATCATGAAAGTAAATGGTCAAAGGCTCAAAACTGTTGTTGAAAATATGGAGCCCATGATGACCACTTCCCTTCAAGAACCTCCATTACTTGATTGATTCTCAACAATGTATAGTATGTACCATAGTTGCTGTTTTGGTATTGTTATTATTGTTTAGCAGAGTCATTAGGGTTTAATATGTGCATGTACATATCATGTGTCCTTCCTAGTCTGACTTGAGGCAGGACCTGTTTAATTTGACTAAGGATTTGCCTAATGGATGTGTAGCATGGTAGTGGGGAAGGATTTAAGCCTATTTGAACTGAATTATACAGGCTCTATTGGTGTATAATTGTCTGTCGATAGGATCGCTGAACCTGTCGATAGCTTCTAAGGGTCTTTAGTTTTAATTCTCGATAGGTTCAGAGTACTTGTCGAGAGGTTTTTTGAACCTCTCAGGAAGATTTTTGCTGGAATATAGAACCTGTCGAGGGGATGAATGGTGAATTCAAGGAACCTAGCGAAGGATTGGTGACCTTCTCTAAATGACGCAGTTGGCAACCTCGACCCATCGACAGGATTATGTGAACCTCTCAAGAGGTTCAATAGTGTTTCACTCCTCGACAGGTTGTACCAACCTGTCGACGCTCTGCCCCCCCCAATCTCGTCGAAGATCTTTTTCCTCCATGTCTGAACATTAATTCCTCCTATCTCCCTGCCTTAACTCCCATTGCTATAAATAAACCACCATGCACTCCGCGGTACCAGTCCCCATATTATCGCATGACATTCCTTACTTACTTTCCGCGGCCGGCTTGCCACTTACCACTAATACCATTTTAGCATTTATGACTTGGGAAAGTGAGAAAATTTAATACGACGATACGCATCCCACCTCCTTCGTTTTAAATACCAGCCTGGTTCACCTCTTCCGCAGTTGTTCGTGTTTAACCTCCTCAGTTCATCCCTATCCACAACCATGGCGGACGACAAACCCATTGAGCTCCCAATAAAATTTGACCCAGTCTGAGAGGATCTGCCACCACCAAAGGAACCAGACCCTTTACAGTTCTTGTGGGATGAATATGAGGAAGTTCAAAGAATTTTGGCCAAGGAGGAGAAGAAAAAGAATGAAAGAAAGAAAAAGAAAAGGAAGATAGAACCATCTGCACCTTCCTCCCCATCCTCCGCCCTCCCACCACCACCTGCTCCACCTCAGTCCCCCTAACCCCTCTCATCCCCACTCTTGGATTGCAGTTCCTCTTCCAACGACAGCAGGTTGAGGATATCCCCCAGCCAGGGGTGCAATTTTTTTGGACGGGTTGTTTTGTTCAAGGCCATGGAAGTTACTGCCAGAGTCATGTCTAAGTTAGGATGCATCTAGATTTTCTTATATATATGTCTAGGTTTTCTCCATTGTACATTTTCTTTGGGGTTAAATCCAATTTCCTTTTGTTCTGATTCGTTTATTTGACATGAATGTACAGTATTTGTTTTCTTTCTTTTGTGTATCTTTATTTTTACCTTGCTGCACACCCACATTTACCTTTGACACAATGAGGACACTACTCCTCTTAGGTTTGGCGGTATGGCAAGGTTTGCCAATGGATAGTTAATAGTAGTGCAGCAAGGTTTAATAGAAACTGAGAAAATAAAGTAAATTCCTACCTGTAATTTTTTTTTAAGGAAAATAAAAAACTTTTAATATTGGAATATGTTGCAGTTCTAACACTATAATGAAACAAATGTCAAGAATTTTTATTCAAAAATTAGCACTTAGTGAACTTGAAAGGAGAGAAGATCTGTGAGGATACTCCCAAGAAAATTTGATGGAAAACCATATCCAGTGAGATTTGGGCCTGAGAAATTTTTTTTCTTGAACACAAGTCCCTCAGCTGGCCACAGGCACTGTCCTCAAGCACAGCTGTAGGGTATAAATTCTACTTTAAATCATAGGATCCACCTGGCCTTAAGGCTATGATCTGTCCACTTTAATGGTCACAGACCATCCTATAGGCTTTATCGAATCCATGAATTGCAGCAGACGAATCCAATTAAGGCCTGAGCTCAGATTCACCTTAAGGTTATGATCTGTCCACTCTAATGGTCACAAACCATCTTAGAGATCTCCTATAAATCCAGAGCCTTAATTTGAACAATTAAAAACCACTACAGATGCTACAATTTCTAGGTCACAGACGCAGGAAATTACAGGGATATTAGATCCAAGGAATTCAGGTGACATCCAAGTGGTCTACCAATTAAGTGGGTGAGCTGATCAAGCACCTCCTCTACACATATCCGATCGAGCACCAAAAGGCATCAAAAGAGCTTTAGATCTAATTAAAACATTGAAAACAACATTTACATTGCAAACAAGGTCACTCTTATAATGGAATGCTCTCAGATCTGTAGTCTGTGCAGCAATTAACCCCAGCAACACATTTAACCTTACCCGATTACAGATCTAATTCACCCCTTGTTGCTCCTAGGGAATTAGCCAACCATGGTTGGGCTAAAGGAGGGAAAATGGAATCTCGTTGTAAGCTCTAATCTCTAGGAAATTGTTCAGAAATTCGATCGTCCCCAATGGTAATTGGGGATCTCAATATATAGCTTTCTCCTCTATTTTTCCCGCCAAAAATCCCTTCTAAAAGGTCCTCAGAGTTTGTTAGGGTTCTGTTAGAGCACATGGGTCGGTTAGGGCTTTCTAGGGCATCTTCTAGAATGTCGCGCCGATCACCAAAGTGCCTTGGTTTGCCTGCAGCAAGTCACCAAGTCACAGCATGTGCACAGCTGAATTTCTGAGAAGTCCTGCACGCGATTTTGACAGGTTGGAGACGCTTCCGATAGGTTGAAAAGGAGTTTGTAGCCCCTTTCGATAGGTTCCCTGGTCTCTTCGATAGGTTCTGATAGGTTGGGCTTAGATGCTTCAGCTTCACTGCACTTAATCTGGGGCCTTCGACAGGTTGGAAGAGTAATTCGATAGGTTGGGGGTTCACATTCCATTGCTTCGATCGGATGATCCTTGTTCCTATCGAAAGGTTCAAATCATTCTGCGATAGGTATTGTCCCAACACTTCTATTTCGATAGGTTCAGTGGACTATTCGATAGGTTCAGGGAATCTTCCGATAGGTCTCCTTTTTCCCTCAAGACAGCTTTCGATAGGTTGAATTCTCTTTTTCTTTCAACTGCTCGATAGGTTCTTGGATCCTATCGAATTCTTAACTTCTATACGAATTCCTCCTTTCTCTACCTTATGATCCTATCGAACCCTTCTTAACTGCACGAATTCCTTCCTTTTAACCCTTAGCTCCTATCGAAGTCTTTAGACAACCTCTCGATGGGATGTTTTTGACCTATCTTTGTTTTCTTCCCCTTGTTCTGTTACTGGGTCTGCATGGTGCAGAGAGATGGCTTCTTTGTGGGCATTCTTAAGTGATTTTCTGCATTATTACCAGCTTTCATTGCTATCTACAACATGCACTCAACAGAGGCTTATTAGTGTACTCACAGCTCCATCAATGGTCAGGTTAAAGGGTGAAAAGTGGCATTTTTCACCACTTAACACTAGGGCACACACCCCAATGTGCTAAGCTGTCCCACACATCCCAAAACATTACTTGGTCACAAATGGGCCACGAAATTAGCTCCGAAAGTAGTTATTTCTAATTGGCTAATGCACACTAATGTTGTATAGACTATCTATAAATAGTAAATAGTGGTTTTGTAAAATTATCAAGAATAGTTTTATCTAAGTATATGTTTAGAGTTAGGATTAGGGTTTAGTTTCCTTTTTCCTTTTCTTCTTCCCTTAGCACAACAGTAAGACTGGGCTAAAGCTTTGTGTAGCAGCTAGGTATATTTCTGTAATGCAATTGGTTTTGTATAAACATAGTGAGCTGTTTTGGAGTTTTGCACAGACTGTTGGCTTGAGGGCAAATCATTGTAAGTCATTTCTAGGCAATGAAATGTCATGTTAAAAGCTTCATCTTATCTTTATTTTTCTATGTTTTCTTTAACATAGAGCAGTAAGGTTTGATGCTCCTATGGTTGCTTGTGCTTTTTGCCCTGCAACCATGGTGGTAGCAATGGTATCCATGTTCTATCTCTAACCTCGGTGATTAGGATAACCACTGGGATAGCCTGTGACCATTTTAGTGGGCAGGGTATTACCCTAAATCTGGTCTAAATCATAAGGTTGAGATGGATTCTTCTTCTCTGTACTTGAGCTTGTAGCCTAGTGAGAGATAGCTGCAAACCCAACTCCTCTATTTTGCAATCCCATTTTTAGTGAATAGACCTGAGATTTTATAGAGATTGCACACTTGTAAACTAGGTCATTGCTAGCCTTTTATAGCAATGACCAGCTGAGTCGAAATCCCCTTTCAACTTGTAATTTCTTGTGGTTTTCACTTGACTTTCAAGGACTGTTTGCTCCTATGGATGCATGAGCTTGAAGCCTTGCAAACATAGTGTCTGCAATAGTTTTCTTGTTCTGATTTAATCCATTGACTGAATGAAATCCCTGAGATATTTTGTGACCATTTAAGTGGACAAAATATAGCCCTAAGATTAGTTCATGCCTTTGGGTTAGGTTAGATCCTTCTACCTTGCAGATGTGCTTGTAGCCATCTGAAAGACTGTTGCAGATCCTGTTCTAACTCTAAGTTGCAGTGCCGATTAACCCACTAATGTCTACTTCTCCATCTCTTTACTTTATTTTATCACACCATCATCATCCTTCTTTTTTCCCCTTCTTTAATGATAGTTTATTCCTATTTTTAGTTATAGTTTAGTTTTGTGACACCTGAACACCCCCTTCTTTAGTATTTTTTGTGTCTTTGAGGTGTTCTTATAAATTATAGTTGTAATCCTTTCTTTTTGATATTTTTCTTTATTTTCTATTTTATATTTATTGTCTGTTTTCTGTTTGAATAAATTCCTGCTGAACTTTTTAATTTTTGTAGGCTTGGAGTAGTAGCAACTAGAGTAGTTTCGCTGCAGCTGGAGCATCTTACATCAGTTTTCATCTCCGTCTCCCCTGTTTTTGTTTCATTTCTGCCGTCTTAAATTTCAACAGTTGTGTTAGTTTGTATTTTTCTTCATCTACATGCTGTAAGCTGCCCGTGTTTCGCTGTGTGTGTGTTATATGCAGGGCAGAAGGTCTCTCAATCTTGATTTGGAAACTCTAAATCCTGAGATTGAGAGAGTCCTGGGCCCTAGGCCAGCAACACACACCCCTGCTGAAAATTTAGTAACAGCTGAGATGGGTGAGTGTTATGTGGTAAAAAATGCCACTTTTCACCCTTTAACCTGACCATTGATAGACCTGTGAGAACACTAATAAGCCTCTGTCAAGTGCATTTTATAGACAGCACTAAAAGAGGACACTAATGCAGAAAACCACTCAAGAATGCCCAAAAAGGGGCCATCTCTCAGCACAGGATAAAGCCAGCAACAGCACACCAGAGGGTAGCACATCAATGAACCATTGGAGCATGTGGCTACAACAGGGCAAGAAGTGAGAACAGGCTAAGAACATCCTATCGATTGGTCACCTGAAGACTTCGATAGGAGCTGAAAGCAAAGGAAGGAAGAGTTCGTGCAGTTGAAGAAGTTTCAACAGGATCTAAGGGCAAAAGAAGGATGAATTCATGTGGATTGAGGAGTTCGATAGGCTCTCAGAACCTATCGAGCAGCTGAAAGGAAAGAAGAAACCATCTTATCGCAAACCCGCCTGAGGCATCAAGGGAACCTATCGAATGGTTTCTTAAAACCTATTGAGATGAAGACGCTGGACAGAACCTATCGAAGGGTACTTGAGCCTATCGATAAGAGTGAGAGCAACCCTATCGAAATGATGGCATGTAAAGCGGAACCTGTCGAAATGGGTCTCCAACCTGTCGAAGAGTCTCTCCAACCTGTCGAATACTGCAGACCAAGGACTGAGAATGCTAGAACTCTAAGAGAAGGCTCATCCTATCGAAACCTATCGAAGAGATCTAAGAACCTAGCGAAAGGACCAAAAAGCTCTATTTGAACCTGTCGAAAGCTTCCTGAACCTGTCGAAATCGTGTGCAGAACTTCTCAGAAATTTAGCTGTGCATACGTTGTGATTTGGTGACTTGCTGCATGCAACCCAAGGCACTTTGTGACCGATACGACGGCTCCAAAAGATGCCCTAGGAAATCCTAACCGACCGACGTTCTCTAACAGAACTCTAACAAACTCTAAGGACCTTCTAGAAGGGATTTTTGGCAGGAAAAATAAAGGAGAAACCTATATATAGAGACCCCCAATTGAAATTGGAGGAGGATCGAGATATGATCCAAATTCTGGAGATTAGCGCTTACAGAGCACTTCTATTTTTTCTCCTTAGCCCAACCATGGTTGGCTAATTCCCTTGGAGTAGCGAGGAGAGAGGTTAGATCTGTAATTGGGTAAGTTTAAGAGTGATATTGTAGGATCCTAGCTGCACGGACTACAGATCTGAGAGTATTTCCATTGTAGAGTGACTTTGATTGCAATGTTAAATGCTATTTTTAATGCTTTAATTAGATCTAAAGTTCCTTTGGTTTCATTTGGTGATCGATCGGATTTGTGTAGAGGAGTCTGTAGATCAGCTCACCCACTTAACTGGTAGACCTCTTGGATACCACCCGATCTCCCTGGATCTGATACTCCTATGATTCCTTGAGTCTGTGACCTGGGAATTGCAGTATCTGAGTGGTTTTAATTATTCTAATTGATGCTTTAGCTTTGGAGGAGATCCCCAGGATGGTCTGTGACCATTAAAGTGGACATATCGTAACCTTAAGATTAGTTCAAGCTCAGGCTCCAATTGGATTCGTCTGCTGTAAATCCATGGATTCGATAAAGTCTATAGGATGGTCTGTGACCATTAAAGTGGACAGATCATAGCCTTAAGACCAGGTGGATCCTGTGATTTGAAGTGGAGTTTATACCCTGCAGCTGTGCTTACAGCTAGTTGAGGGAATTGTGTGTTCTGAACCTCTGTAGCATAATTAATTGAATCTTATTTCAGCGAAAATCAATCTCCAAGCTAGTCTTCTCCATTTTTTGCTTTTTACCTCTTCCCCTGCATGATCTAAGATCCTAAACTCGATCGAAGTCAGTGTATGTTTAATTTTATCTTAGCTTAAGTGACAATCCATTTTCAACCTCTCCCCTATCTTTTAGCTAACATAGCACTAGTTAGGGTGCCATATCTAATACAGATCTGTAGATTTATCATATTTTTAAACCAACCTCCCTGTGGACATTCCCTTATTCACCATCTTTGTAAAACCTGCTACAACAGACCCTGATTACTTGCAGGTCTGTGTGAGTGTGTTCTGCCTAGTTTTATTGATGATTTTAGACCCTCGTTTGAGGGAAGGCAAACACTCCAACAAGTTTTTGGCACCGCTGCCGGGGAGGTGTGTTTAGAAATTGATAGATCTAAGTTTTAATCATAGATCTATAGTTTTTGTTTGATTTTTACCAACTACATTTGTAAGTTTTGTTATTTTTCAGCATTTTGTATGCATTTCATCAGATCTAAGGCTACCAGTGAGAGGGAAATCGTGTTGGAGACTGCTCTGTAGTTTGCATCCCTCTACTCCCCTGTTGTTTTTCAGATTTGTTGATAATTTTTTGTTAGAATAGTTAGAAAATTTGGTTGATTCTGCTTGTTGTGTTGAGAATCTATTCTGCATTCAGATTTTGAGTGTTGTATGTTTGGTAGGAGAACCCTCCAATCTTAGATTATTCCACTAAATCCAGAGGTTGAAAGACTTCTCAGATCCAAACCAACTACACCTACTTTTGCTACATTTGATTCTGTAGAAATGGGTGAGCAACAGTAGCCGAGAACCCTTAAGGAGTTTAATGCACCAGGGGTCTATAATTCCCCCTTATGTATTCAATTCCCAGCTGCTCAGGGAAACTATGAGATAAAATCATCCACCATTCAAATGCTTCCCTCATTTCATGGCCTGACCAAAGAAGACCCCTACAAGCACATTGATGAGTTCTTGGGACTATGTACTATATTTAATATCACAGGTTTGGGGGAAGAGGCTACCAAGATGAGACTCCTTCCTTTTTTATTAAAGGACAGAGCCCGGACCTGGTTGTCAGGTTGTCAACAGCATTCAGTCCTGGAGTGATCTCCAATGTCAATTTCTGGTGAAGTTCTTGCCTATGTTAAAAACCAGCCAGTTGAGGAAGGGTATCATCTCTTTTACCCAAGACCTAATTGAAGATTTTCATCAATCCTGAGAGAGATTTAAGGAACTCCTAAGGAAATGCCCCCACCATCAAATCCCTGAATGGCAATTGGTTAAAAGCTTTTATCAAGGAATTGATGCTAAAAGCAGAGATATGATAGATGCTTCCTATGGTGGCACCTATCTCCATAAAACTGTTGAGGAGGCATGGGAGCTCTTTGATATTATTAGTGAGAACTCTATGCAATGGAAAACCTTACCAAGAGATCTAGAGCCTCATAAATTGGTGAAGGAGAATACCTCAAGAGGGAAGATATATGAAGTAAGTGTGCTAAGTGAGTTGGAAAGGAAAGTGGATAGCCTAGCCCTGAAATTTGATAGGCTGATGGGAGCAATGCAGTCACCTGTGGCTGCTAGGGTGGAGGAGGCATGTGCCATATGTCAGTCCCCTGCTCATCCCATTGAAGAATGGCCATCTGCTGACCAGTTTCCTAATTTTATAACAGAGCATATGGCTGCAACTCAGTCGTATGGGTAGTAGCCTGCTACTGGGTATCAATGGAGGAACCACCCCAATCTGAGGTGGCGACAAGATGCATACCCCAGCCACCACCAGCAGCCCCAGCAGCCCATGCCCTACAGAAATGCTCAGTCCTGTCGAGAAAGTTATGTCCCAAGGCCTCAATATCAACAACCCATGGCCCAACCTGTAGCTCCTCCTGTGCAGCAAGCTACACCCCTTCAGCTGTGAGAGCACCATCCTTTGAGGAACAAGTTATATCTTCACTGCAGAGCTTGAACACCTTATCCCAAACTGTGCACTCTCACAATCAGAGCATTAAAAAGATAGAGGACCAACTTAGTAAGCTATCTGATGCTCTAACTAGGAGAGAGGGAGGAAGGTTGCCTAGCCAACCACAAGACAATCCATGAAGGCAATCTGTAGTGGGTGAAGTTTCCTCCACCTATGAGGAAGCCAAATCTGTTACAACTTTAAGAAGTGGTACGCTAGTGGACAACCAAGTGGGTTGTGAGCCTGTGAGGAACTTGGAGGAAGAAAATGAAGTGATTTCTACCAGCACACAACAAAGACCACCAGTGGTGGACTTGAAGGAATAATCAGCTGTGAATAAAGAGGATAATGAGGATCCTTAAGAAAAGAAAAAAAGTCAAAAGAAAGAGGCCCCATTGGCTAAGGCTGCAAGTGAGGGAGCAATCCCACATTTTCCATTTCCTAAGGCACTACAAGCACCTTCCCCTTTTGATAAAGGACAAGGAAAAATTGAGGAAATGATGGAGACTTTCAAGCAAGTAAAGATCAATTTGCCTTTACTTGATGCCATTAAACAAGTCCCAGCCTATGCCAAGTTTTTAAAAGAACTATGCACCCATAAAAGACAATCCAGGATACACCTATCAAAGAAAGTCTTTTCAGTAGAGAAAGTGAAACAAATTTTGTCGATTGTAACCCCAACCAAATTCCAAGCCCTGAAACCCCCACAATCCCCTGCATCATTGGAGAGCACATCATTGACAAAGCCTTATTAGATCTGGGAGCCAGTGTAAATTTTCTTTCATATTCACTATATGAGAAGCTGGGCTTGGGAGAATTAAAGCCCACACATGTGGTCCTCCAGCTAGCTGACATATCTGAAAGGAAACCTGTGGGGATAATTGAGGATGTTTTGATTGGAGTTGACAAATTCTTCTATCCTACTGACTTTTTGGTATTAGACATGGAACCAAGCAAATGTGCTTCTTCCATACCTATGATTTTAGGCAGGCTCTTTTTTGCCACTGCCAATGCTCACATACAATGCAGGTATTGGATCATGGAAGTGTCATTTAGAAACATGAAGGTTAAGCTGAATGTGTATAAAACTGGCTATCAACCCTCTCCTGAAGAGGCTTGCTTTTCCATTAATGCCCAAAAGAAGGTGATGCATGATAATCCACATTGGTTGGTGTAGGACAATGCTTAGTTCACAGATGGAAAACTGCACCCAGGGAATAGACACTGGCAGAGGAAAAGATCTATGCAAGGCGCCAAGTTTGATGAGCCTGAGGAGACTATGGACCTTCCAGACCCTCCAGATTAGCCCCTGAAGCCAGTATATATCATATGTACCATACTTTGTTTTTAGGTATTTACTTAGTTGTTAATTGATTCTTTTTATTTCCTTTCAATAATAAAAGAAAAAATAAAACTGCCATGCTCAGTACTAGACCATCATTCCCACTTGTCCTGAGGTAATGGGAGCTGTTCACAAGAGAATCAAATCATGGGACACCACATCAATAGAGCCTGCTGAGAACTGAGACTGCGAGTGCCCAGAAATACGACCTTATCTGGTTTTTAGAAGTCTTCGACAGGTCAAGTTCACTGTTCGATAGGTAACATGGTGATTTCGGCAGGATGTTGAATGGTTTCGATAGGCACTGAACTTCTCGACAGGCGAAATTAACTTCTCGATCGGTTAAAAAGAGCAAAACGGGGATTTCGATAGGTTCTAGATACCAATCGGGAACCTATCAAAATGATGACTCAACTGCCGTTTAAACCAATTGAAAGGATAGTTCCACCTATCGGGATCCTATCGAATCATCCCCTTTTTAGGTTTTGTCTGCTATGCTTTCGACGGGACGCATGAACCTATCGAGACCATCCAATTCATCCTATCGGAATCGTATTCCACCCCTTATGTACTTGTCGATAGGTCATTTGTGCCTCATTTCATACCTTCTGCAAAAACCCTAGCTCTTTTCCTCTCTCTTTTGCCTCCCTCTTTCTCCACTAAATCCTCACAGAACCTTCAGCTGTTCAATTTGTCATTTTTTCAATACATTCAGCTTACACAGAGGAGCATTTTGCCCCTGACTTTGGGAAAATTGAAGCTGTGTATAGCGATTTCTATTAAACCCTAAGGATTTTGAGGTCGGTTGCCTTCCCACCATCAATTTGTCATTCCTCTATTTTTTTAACCTTGAAGCTCCACTCCAAGTTGGTGAGTGACTAATCTCTGAGAGTAAAATGGATGAGCCAGAGGAAACTCTAGCAAACATACGCCGGAGAACAACTGCTTCCTCTCCCAAATCCTTTGCGAGGTCGAAGCTAGCTGACAAACCACCTGTCAAGAGGAAGCTCACTGAGATGACACCCAAAAAGGCTCCTAAAGCTAAGAAAGCCAAACCTGTTGAGATTCAGGAGCCTGTGGTGGAATAAACCTTAATGCGAGCCTGTGGTGGAATAAACCTTAATGCGAGCTACCCCTCTTGCATTCAACTCCCTACTGCACCAGGGGCATACTCATCCCCCTCTTGCATTCAACTCCCTACTGCTATGGGTAATTATGAGATTAAGGCTCAAACCATCCAAATGTTACCAAGTTTTCCTGGGCTGAGCAAGGAACACCCCTACCAGCACATAGATCAATTTCTTTCTTTATGTATTACCTTTAATATTACTGCTCTAGGAGAGGAAGCCACCAAACTGAGGCTTTTTCCTTTTTCCTTAAAGGATAAGGCCTGAACTTAGCTTACCATGTTCCCAGCAAATAGCATACTGTCTTGGAATGACCTGCAATGCCAATTTTTGGCTATATTTTTCCCGATTGGTAAAACCAGCCAGTTGATGAGGAGCATTATCTATTTTGCTCAATCCCCAACTGAACAATTTCATGAAGCTTGGGATAGATTTAAAGAATGGTTGAGACAGTGCCGACACCACCAGATCCCCAAGTGGCAGCTTATTCAAAGCTTCTACCAAGGGCTAGATGCTAAAACTGGATCTATGATTGATGCATCATGTGGTGGCACATACGTCAGCAAGACTGATGTAGAAGCATGGGATCTGTTTGAGGTTATAAGTAAAAATTCTCTTCAGCATGAGGCTCTGCCAAGATATGACATTGAGCCACCTGCTAGAGGAGCAAAAGAACCCTCTTCCAAAGGAAAATTGTATGAACTAAATGTATACAATGACCTGAAAAGAAAAGTTGACAGCTTGTCGAAAAAATTTGATAAAGTGTTGAGTGTGTTGCAACCCCACATGGCTGCATAGGTTGGAGAGGCATGTTTGATATGCCACTCACCCACGCACTCCCATCTTGATTGTCCCTCTACTGGTCCATTTCTAGAATTAACAAATGAGAAAGCCAATATTGTCCAATCATTTGTATAGCGGCCGGTTGGGTACACATGGAGGAACTACCCAAATTTGAGGTGGAGACAAGTTGATTCACCTAAAACCCAGTAGCAGCAGGCCCTGCCCTACAATTCTAACCAGCAGTCCTACCATTGTTATGCACGAAGAGAACAATTTTCTAATCAGTTCCCATGGCCATGTCAATTAGCTTTGCCCCCACCACAACCAAGAGTCCCCCTCCTTTGATCAGCAAGTTTTGACCTCATTTCAAAACCTCAGCTCTGTTTAACAAATTATGGATTCTCACACGCAGAGCGTTAGGAAAATAGGGGACCAGCTGGGTCATATCTCAAATGCTCTGATGAAAAGGGAAGAGGGTCGGCTCCCGAGCCAAACTATGAATAATCTCAAAGGGGCACACTTGATTGTTGATGCCTCTTCAAGTCATGAAGAAACTAGAGCCATTAATGCCTCGAGGAATGGGAAGGAGGTGGCAAACCATAATGTTGATGCCAAGAGGTTGTGCATTCAGTAAGAAGCTGAATAACATAACTGAAAAATATATATATATATATATATATATAATAAAAATAATAAAAAATTAGAAAATTATTTTGTGTGAATGATATGTCAGCAGATGAGGACCAGCAGTACCTCATCTGCCATTTCCTTATGCTTTTCCAGAGCATTCTCCTTTTTCTAAGGGGAAGACTAGATGGAGGAAATGAGGATTGTGGAACAGTTGCAACCATTAATGAGATGGTGGAATACACCTTGGCCATAATATTGGATTGGGCTGAGGCGAGTGCTTAAATTTTTTGAAATATAGACTGAGGAGGCCCCCACTTATCTGCTGAAAAAAAAAATCATCTTGGGCTTCTCAGCAGGGCTAGTACAACAGTCCACTTGGGCACCCGCCCTGCTGCCCTTCCCTCAGTTTATTATTGAATATCCACCTGATGCAGAGCTGGAGCTACTCCCTGCACCTCTCCTGCAACTGCAATTTGTGAGAGGGAAGGAACTAAGGTTTGATGCCTATGCATCTACAAAGGTACAACTTTTTAACTTTTGCATTAAAAGTTCTTTCCTGCTCAGCTGAGATCCAGATGGGGTAGCCAAAAATTTACTGCCATTCATGTACCCCCATTCGGAAATTTACTGCCATTCATGTACCCCCATTTGGACTGTTGTATAAATATTGTGTTTGTGTGAACTGATTTTGAATGAATCCTGCTTTCAAATGTGTGCTATTAACGTTGATAATTCTTTGTCATCAATTTAGATTCATACTCAGATCATTTTTAGGAAGTTGTGTTTAGGGTTTTACTATTTTAGGTGTGTAGTATAGTTAATGTTTTGTGTATACCTGTATTTTTAGTGTAATCTCTTATATATATAGTTGTTATTTTTAGGATTTTGTGTAGTTGCTTTGTTTTCTCAGTAGTCATGTTGTGTATACTCCCTTTTTCTCCTTTTTTTAGTTTCTTTTTCTGCACTCTTTTAGGTCAATTTTCTCCTAGTTTTCTATTGTACTTTAGTGTGATTTTCTGCTATCAATCCTGATGTCCCTTTTCATGTATGTTGAAATAGTGAGGACAATGTTTATCTTAGGTTTGGGGGTATGGCAGGGTAGGTAGGCTAGGAAAATAGTTAATTTTAGTGTAGAAATGTTAGGTAAATTGAGATAAATAAAGTCAATTCTCACTTAACCATGTTAGAGAGAGGAAATAAAAAATTTTGCAGACATTTACAACTGAAAATCTTTGAAAAATTAGCACCTCCATGAGGCTAACATCAAGAAATTTTTTTCAAGTGGTACTTAGTGAACTAGAGAGGAGAGAAATAGGTGAAACTATACCGCATGGGTTAAATTGAAGACTATATCCAGTGAGATTTGAGCCAATCAAATTTCTTTTGAAGAGTGTTTTTAGCACCTTCACCTCACGACCTGATTCAACCTGACCCTCACTCTGAGAATTCAGAAGGTAAAGGAGAAGAAGTTGAAGATAGGTGGGCTGGGTCCAACATTTGGTGGAACGAGAAGAAAAGTAACTTACAAATACAATGTTGCAGTGGTATATGTGTGGCATTTCATAAAAAAAAAATAAAAAAATGTAAAAAGAAAAAAAATAGAAAGAGAAGTCAAGAAAAGAACTTCATCTAAAAATTGGAAGAAGGAGAAGAAGTTGGTCCCTTCGGATCTGAAAAACACAAATGAAGATGAAGTTGTGCTAAATGAAGTAGGTGAAGTGATGAATCACCTACCCACCTTGCTAATTTCTCAATTTTTAATTTATTCTACCCCCTTTATTCTTTATGACCCTCACCTATAAGCCACAATACAACCAATTGAAAAGACCTTGTTGATCCAAAGTGAAATAAGATGTCATGTAGAGATGAGGAGATGTTAATCTATGGTGAAAGTATATTAGGATGTCAGAACTTAGATGCAATGCCCATGCTCATGCTTGTAGCCCTATTTGAGGACTATGACTGATCTTAAGCTGATGA
This sequence comes from Chloranthus sessilifolius, assembly GCA_021018995.1. Taxonomy (NCBI): domain Eukaryota; kingdom Viridiplantae; phylum Streptophyta; class Magnoliopsida; order Chloranthales; family Chloranthaceae; genus Chloranthus; species Chloranthus sessilifolius. The sequence goes on from CM037596.1 coordinate 52,459,932, forward strand.
GAGAGTGAACACCCTTGAATTTTCATTGTTGGGAGATAGCCCTAGTGAGGATTGGGTCTAAATTTTAATTTCATTGGGGTTGTATCCACACCTGATTTTTGAATTACTAGTGAACTCAGTGCTGATTTGTGCACATTGTATTCCTAATGTGAACTGAATGGTGGTGATGAAAACATATGTTGATTTGAGTTTTAAATTATTTCCATTATTGCTATAATTTCCTCTAATTGTTAGAGGATAGGTGTGGAATGACGCTTTATTTATTGAAATTTGTTTTATCATTGGTTGCACTATACTTAACTGTTTTAATGGTGAAGTTTGTGGGTATCTTCACTGAAAATCCTCAAGAGACTTCACTCCTCCACTAGGGATCACCTAGGGGTTTAAAAGGTTTGATGCATATGCTAAATGCATCCGTGCTCCCTACAAAAGTGGCATTTACTGTTTCGAATAACTGTTTTAATTTTTCCTTTGCTTGAGGACTAGCAAAGATTAGGTTTGGGGGTGTGTTGAGCACTGAAAAATACCACTTTTTACCCCTTAACCTGTCCTTTAATAGACCTCTGAGCTACTTAATAATGACTTTTAAGTGCATTTGTGTAGATGACATGAATTTATTACTTAATGCTGCAATCCAACATTTTTTGTCCCAAGAAGAAGGAATTTCGAGTCAAACTATGGAGCCGATAGAGTTATAATGAATGCACCATGGTGGTTCACACCATTGGGGCTATTTAGCATGCTTCGGTGTCCTAGAAGGCCTGTTGAGGGTAAAAGTGGAGCCAAAGTTATGGACTGATGCTGCAGTGGATTAAATAGAGCATCAGTGGGCACATGACAGCTACATTAGTCTCCCTACAAGCAGCCCAAGCCTATCAATGTTGCAGCAAATGGTGACTCAAGCAGTTCAGCAATCTCAGCACCATATACTCGAGCACACCAGTAGTAATTGCTGAGGAAACCAAGTTGTTTAGCTGCCGGATGAAGACTCAACCCTCCCAGCCACAACTTCTACACATCCAGCCTCTCGACAGCTGCTAGCTGCTAGCTGTCTAGTAGTTCTCTCAACCACTCGAGCTACACCTTGAAGAACTCGAGTAGAATGCTGAAGCTCCCTAATGAACTCGAGTAGTTCACAGCTGAGGACTTGAACTTGTCGAGCACCAAATGCTGAAGCAGCAAGGCAGTCGAGCAGTTTATCAGCTGCACAAATGAACCTATTAAGCACTTTAAAGTGCTATACTTTCTGCACTCGAGCAGCTCAATAAGCCACTTGAGAAGCTCATGTTGCATTTAAACTCTCGAGCAGTTCAATGAGCCTTTTTTCAGCCTGTCGAGCATATTAAAAGGGTCATTTTCAGCTTCTCGAGAGCTTCTCGAGATGGCATTTCATAAGCCACTAGTTGGTCGAGAACTTAAATTGCTAATGTATCTTCTTGAGTAGCTTAAAACTGTTGTATTTCAGCTTGTCGAGAGCGTCTCGAGGACAAAATTCTAAAGCTATTAACTGCTCAAGAGCTACTCAAGAATGAAATGCAGAAGCTTCCCAGCCACTCGAGGTTCATCCTAAAGTAACTCAACCTCTTGAGAACTGTTCGAGCCATAAAATCTGAAGCTCATCTTGTCAAGGCACGATTTCCAGCAGCTGTATGCAACACTCCAAGGGTATTTTTGGGATTCCACAGCTTCTAGGGCACACATCCCAATGTGCTTAGCTGTCCCACGCATTCTAAATCATTACTTATCCACAAATGGGCTACGACATCAGCTCCAAAAGTAGTTATTTCTGATTGGCAAATGCACATTAATGTTGTATGGATTTTCTATAAATAGTAAATATTTGTTTTGTAAAATTATCCAAAATAGCTGGATCAAAGTATATGTTTAGAGTTAGGATTAGGGTTTAGTTTCCTTTTTCCTTTTCTTTTTCTTCTTCTCTTAGCACAACAGCAATGCAGGGCTAAAGCTTTGTGTAGCAGCTTCATATATTTCTATAATGCAATCAATTTGGATAAACATAGCGAGCTGTTTTGGAGTTTTGCAAAGACTATTGCCTTGAGGGAAAATCATTGTAAGTCATTTCTAGGCAATAAAATGCCATGTTTAAATCTTCATTCTATCTTTATTTTTTTGTGTTTTCTTTCACATAGTGTAGTATGGGTTTGTTGCTTCTATGGTTGTTTGTGCTTGTAGCCCTACAACCATGGTGGCAGCAGTGGTATCCATGTTCTATCTCTAACCTCGGTGATTAGGATAACCCCTGGGATAGCCTATGACTATTTTAGTGGGCAGGGTATAGCCCTAAGGCTGGTCTAGATCACAAGGTTGGGATGGATTCTTCTTCTCTGCACTTGAGCTTGTAACCAAGTGAGAGACAGCTGCAAACCAAACTCCTCTGTTTTGCAATCCCATTTTTAGTGAATAGACCTGAGATTTTATAGAGATTGCAGACTTGTGAGTTGGGTCATGGCATGCCTTTTGTAGCAAGGATTGTTTGCTCCTATGGATGCATGAGCTTGTAGCCTTGCAAACATAGTGTCTGCAATGGTTTTGCTTGTTCTGATTTAATCCATCGACTGAATGAAATCCCTGGCATATTTTGTGACCAATTAAGTGGAAAAAATGTGGCCCTAAGATCAGTTCATGCCTTTGGGTTAGGTTAGATCCTTCTACCTTGCAGATGTGCTTGTAGCCATCTGAAGGACTGCAGATCATGTTCTAACTCTGAGTTGTAGTGCTAATTTACAAACAGTAGTCTACTTCTCCATCTTTTTACGTCATTTTACCACACCATCCTCATCCTTCCTTTCCTCCCTTCTTTAGTTGTAGTTTATTCCTATTTTTAGTTTTAGTTTAGTTTTGTGACACCTAAACACCCCCTCTTTACCTTGCTTTCTAGCTTAGGTTTAGAGTTGCCAGACCTGTAGCTAGATCTGGAGTTTACTATACGCCCTTAGGTTTTTAGATCATCACTCTCCGTGGAACAAACTCTTACTTCTCGAAATTTGCTACAACATCCCTGGATCTTGTAGGCTGTGTTTAGATTGTTATTTTTTATGCTATTTTATTCCATTTCACTCCCCCTTTTTAATCTGATTTGATTTCATGCATTATTTTTAATATCACTTTTAAAATAAAAATAACAACACAACAGTCTTAACCAACAAGTTTTTGGTGCCGTTGCCGGGGAGTTTTGATCTAAGTATAGTAATCTGAGTTTAGCTTTTATTCTTTATAGTTGTAGTGTTTGAATAACTTATAGTTGTAATTTTTATTTGATTTTTACACTTTTTCTTTATTTTCTGTTTTAGTGTTTTCTGTGTCTTTTAAATGTTTGTATAAATTACAGTAGTAATCCTTTCTTTTTGTTGTTTTTCTTTATTTTCTGTTTTAAATTTATTGCATGTTTTGTGTTTGAATAAATTCCTGCTGAACTTTTTGATTTTTACAGGCTTGGAGCAGTAGCAAATAGAGGAGTTTAGCTACAACTGGGGCATTCCTGCATCAGTTTGTATCTCCATCTCCCTTGATTTTTTTTCATTTCAGTAGTCTTAAATTCAAGCAGTTGTGTTAGATTGTATTTTTCTTCATCTATTTATTGTAAGCTGCCCTTGTTTAGCTGTGTGTGTGTTGTATGCAAGGCAGAAGGTCTCTCAATCTAGAGTCGAAAACTCTAAATCCTGAGATTGAGAGAGTCCTTAGCCCTAGGCCAGCAACATACACCCTTGCTGAAAATTTAGTAACAGCTGAGATGGGTGAGCAACCTAGACCACTTAGGGAATATAATGCACTAGGGGCATACTCATCCCCCTCTTGCATTCAACTCTCTACTGTTGTAGGTAATTATGAGATCAAGGCTCAAACCATCCAAATGTTATCAAGTTTTCATGGGTTGAGCAAGGAAGACCCCTACCAGCACATAGATTAATCTCTTTCTTTATGTACTACCTTTAATATTGTTGGTCTAGGAGAGGAAGCTACGAAACTGAGGCTTTTTCTTTTTTCCTTAAAGGATAAGGCACGAACTTGACTCACCATGCTCCCGAAAAATAGCATACAGTCTTGGAATGACCTACAATGCCAATTTTGGGCTAAATTTTTCCCGATTGGCAAAACCAACCAATCGAGGAGGAGCATTATCTCCTTTGCTCAATCCCCAACTGAACAATTTCATGAAGCTTGGGATAGATTCAAAGAGTTGTTGAGACAGTGCCCACACCACCAGATCCCCATGTGGCAGCTTGTTCAAAGCTTCTACCAGGGGCTAGATGCTAAAAGTAGATCTATGATTGATGCATCATGTGGTAGCACATACCTCAGCAAGACTGATGTAGAAGCATGGGATCTGTCTGAGGTTATAAGTGAAAATTCTCTTCAGCAGGAGGCTCTATCAAGATATGACATTGAGCTACCTACTAGAGGTGCAAAAGAACCCACTTCCAAAGGAAAATTGTGTGAACTAAATGTACACAATAACTTGGAAAGAAAAGTGGACAACTTATCGAAAAAATTTGATAAAGTGTTGAGTGTGTTGCAGCCCCACATGGTTGCACAGGTTGGAGAGGCATGTTTGATATGTCACTCACCCACGCACTCCCATCTTGATTGTCCCTCTGCTGGTCCATTTCTAGAATTAGCAAATGAGGAAGCTAATATTGTCCAATCATTTGTATAGCAGCCTGTTGGGTACACTTGGAGGAACCACCAAAATTTGACGTGGAGACAAGTTGATTCACCTCAAACCCAGCAGCAGTAGACCCTTCCCTACAATTCTAACCAGCAGTCCTACCATGGTTATGCATGAAGATAGCCATTTTCACATCAGTTCCCTTAGCCAAGTCAATTTTCTTTGCCCCCACCTCAACTCCCCTTCATTTGAGGAGCAGGTTTTGACCTCATTGCAAAACCTTGGCTCTGTTTCACAAATTGTGGATTCTCACACACAGAGCATTAGGAAAATTGAGGACCAGCTGGGTCATATCTCAATTGCATGAATGAAAAGGGAAGAGGGTCAGCTCCCAAGCCAAACTATGTACAATCCCAGAGCGGCACACTTGATTGTTGATGCTTCTTCAAGTCCTGAAGAAACTAGGGCCATCAATTCCTCAAGAAATGGGAAAGAGGTGGCAAACCAAGATGTTATTGATGCCAAGAGGTTGTGCATTTGGTGAGAAGCTGAATAATTTGGGGATGTTGTTTAGCCCCAGCTAAAAAATAATAATTTCAAAAATAAAATTAAAAAAAAAATATATATATATATAAATAAATAATAAAAAAATAAAAAAAGAAAATTATTTTGTGTGAATGATATGTCAGCAGATGTGATCCAGCAGTACGCCATCTGCCATTTCATCATGCTTTTCAAGAGCATTCGCCTTTTGTTAAGGGGAAGACTAGATGGAGGAAATGAGGACTGTTTAACAGTTGCAGCCATTAATGAGATGGTGGAATACACCTTGGCCACAACGTTGGATTGGGCTGAGGTGTGCTAAATTTTTTTGAAATATAGACTTAGGAGGCCCCTACTTATGTGCTGAAAAAAAAAATTATCTTGGGCTTCTTAGTAGGGCTAGTACAGCAGTCCACTTGGACACCTATCCTGTTGCCCTTCCCTCAGCCTGTTATTGAATATCCACTTGATGCGGAGCTGGAGCTACTCCCTGCACCTCTCATGCAACTGCAATTTCTGAGCCGGAAGGAACTAAGCTTTGATGCCTATGCATCTGCAAAGGTATGGTTTTTTAACTTCTGCATTAAAAGTTCTTTCCAGTTCAGCTGAGATCCAGATTGAGTAGCCAAAACTTTACTGTCATTCATGTACCCCCTTCCGGATTGTTGTATAAATATTGTGTTTGTGTGATATAATTTTGTATGAATCCTGCTTTCAAATGTATGCTATTAATGTTGATAATTCTTTGCCATCAATTTAGATTCATATTCAGATCATTTTTAGGAAGTTGTGTTTAGGATTTTACTTTTTTAGGTGTGTAGTGTAGTTAATGATATGTGTATTACCTGCTATTTTTAGTGTAATTTCTTATGTATATTGTGACGACCCGACTTTTCCAATCCCTAAGGTATAGGAAAGGCCGGTTCATCAACTTATTGATTTCTCAATAAGCCGTAACAAACAGAAGCCGGCAACATAAACAAAGGTCTAAAGAACAGAGGCATCATAACATAATCCAAAAGGAACAAAAGACTACAGATAGCAAAAGAATATATCACTATGAGGAACCAGAAGGAACCACCGGTGATGGCCAATCCAATCACCTAAAATAGAGGTTCACGATAATGGTTCCTCTAGTGATATCAAAAGGGCAAAATAATAGCCTAGGGCTCAATATTCCAAAATAATATCCAGATATAATACCAAAATACAAGGATCCAAAGATCAAGGGAAGAACTCCTCCGCTGGTATATCCAAATCCTCCTCTGGAATATAATCGGAGTCCTCCGGATCCTCTGACCCAATGTCGGTCTCAGCACCTGTGACGTATAGTCGAGGGTGAGCTAACAGCCAAGCTCAATAGAAGAAGCCAGATCTATTTGCAGTTTATTATAAGTACTGGTTTTCAAAAGACGGAATCGGATCAAATATGATTTTTCAAAAGATGCTTTCAATTTCAAATCTCCAGTTCTAATTCTGAGTCAAAACTGATAGTAAGTTCAAAGTGTTCAAAATGTTCTGATTCAGCATGCTTCTTGTCTTAAATTTATAACTTAATTATATCTCTCAAATTTCCTATAGCATGAGAGCGGACTAAGTGACCGATGGGAAGACCCTACTGACCATCGTCGTTCATGAACCCATTTCGAAAATGCAACAAGCCCCTGCGCTATGAGGGAAACTTGTGCCAAACTTTTACCAATCAACACATTGGTAGAATCTAGGGCATCGTACTTATGAACCCTAAATCAAATGCAAATGCTAATACATATCAAAGCTTATTAATTATAACATATACTGAATTGTCAAAGTTCGATTCAAATTACGATTGAAAATTAACTGAGATTCTGATTCAAAAAGGTTTAGCTGAGGTTCTGATTCACAAAGATTCTTATTCCTAATAATATTTATAATTTTCTGATGGTGTCGTATATTCAAACTTTGTTTACACTATGTGTACAGATTATTATCAAATTGTGATTTTCAAGTAAATGGTCTATCATAGTTTTGTGCTTATAATTTATGCAAATAGAGATTAGGGTTCCCCTATCTTAATCAAGCGGTTTCAAAAGCATGCAAAAACAGTCCTCTCCAAGGATCTCCAACAGAAAAAACCTACATATATTAACACCCTTAGTGTTAATATAAAGCTCAAAAATTAACCCGGGAGCTTGCATAAAAAAAAAAATCCAACAATTTTCGAAACCCAAAACTCAGGACAGAATTCGACCATCGATTTCCAATTCGATGGTCGAATTTGAAATTCGATGGTCGAATCCAAAATCGACCATCGAATTTCCAATCTACATCGAGCCTAAATTACGCAATTTGATCGATTTCCAAATCGATCGTCGAATCAATTCGACGATCGATTTTGAAATCGGCGATAATTCTATGTCTGGTGTGCACTTTGACATTCCCGGATCTTTTTCCGATCTTTTTCACAGCCAACCCTCTTATTTATTGCACATATATATTTTTAATTCAAAGAAAACATCCTGATTTTCATTCGAGGTTTCAATACATACCTCTTTTTTCTTTAACGGTAGATCCTTACCGATTTGTGCTTCAAATCGGTTTCTAAACCGGGGGTTCAATGGCATCACTTTGTTCATTGCAACCCTTCTTCTTTATTTGTAGGCACAGAGATGTCTTCTCCTCTACCTTTCCCTTTTTATAGCTTAAACTGATCCAAAGATCATCACTAATGCACTCAATGGTCAAGATAGAAAGAGGAGCCCTCTTTCTTCCTAGATCTGGAAATCAAATGGGACCTTGAATGGTTTATTTCCTTAGGGCTTTTCCAACGAGAGAGAAAAACAAAGCTTCTCTTGCACTCCCTCTTATAACCAAGTTAAACAACCACCAATATCTAGATATTTACAATTGTAACTTATCTACTTAATTTAGAATTTATTCCATGCTAACCACTAACACATCCTTATTGTGTATGCCAATGCATACATGACTTGCACACCTCTCGAGACCAAATCCTTTGGCCATTTGTCTTACCATAGCCTTAGCTTACCAAAAGTCCAAAAATATTCTACAGTATTTTCCGGGCACGCTTACCGAGGTAAACGAAAATTTGCCGAAAATATCAGGGATATTACATATATAGTTGTTATTTTTAGGATTTTGTGTAGTTTATTTGTTTTCTTAGTAGTCATGTTGTGTTTTTCTCCTTTTTTAGTTTATTTTTCTTCACTCTTTTAGTTTAATTTTCTCCTAGTTTTCTACTATACTTTTGTGTATTTTTCTATTATAAACCTTGTTGTCCCTATACATGTATGTTGAAACAGTGAGGACACTTTTTATCTTTTGTTTAGGGGTATGGCAGGGTAGGTAGGCTAGGAAAATAGTTAATTTTAGTGTAGAAATGTCAGGTAAATTGAGATAAATAAAGTCAATTCTCACTTAACCATGTTAGAGAGAGGAAATTAAAAATTTTGCAGACATTTAAAACTGAAAACCTTCAAAAAATTAGCACCTCCATGAGGCTAACATCAAGAAATGTTTTCAAGTGGTACTTAGTGAACTCGAGAGGAGAGAAAAAGGTGAAAATATATCCCATGGATTAAATTGAAGACCATACCCAGTGAGATTTGGGCCTATCAAATTTCTTTTGAAGAGTGTTTTTCGCATTTTTTCTGCTCTAAAGAATGACTAACTCAACACTTTGTCATGAGAAGTTAGGCACCTCTGAATTGAAACTAATTGGTAGCATTTATGATACTAAGGAGATGATTTAAGGCCTTCATTTGGACAGTTTGACCTTAAATTCAACTGCTCTTTGCTTACACTCTTTGAGCCTTTAATTCTACTTTTCTTCGACAAACACCGGACCACTTGCACCTTCACCTCACGACTTGATTCAAGCTGACCATCAATCTAAGAATTCAGAGTGTAAAGGAGAAAAAGTTGAAGATAGGTGGGCTGGGTCCAACATTTGGTGGAAGGAGAAGAAAAGCAACTTATAAATAGCAGTGCAGCAGTGGTATATGTGTGGCGTTTTATAAATATATATATATATATATATATATATATATATATAAATATAAAAAGAAAAAAAATAGAAAGAGAAGTCAAGAGAAGAACTTCATCTAAAAATTGGAAGAAGGAGAAGAAGTTGGCCCCTTTGGATTTGAAAAACACAAATGAAGATGTAGTTGTATTGAAATGAAGTAGGTGAAGTCATGAATCACCTCCTCACCTTGCTGATTTCTCAATTTTGAATCCATTCTACCCCCTTTATTCTTTATAACCCTCACCCATAAGCCACATTACAACCATTGAAAAGACCATGTTGATCCAAAGTGAAATGAGTTGTCATGTAGAGATGAGGAGATGTCTAATCTATGGTGAAAGTATATTAGGATGTCAGAATTTAGATGCGATGCCCATGCTCATGCTTGCAACCCTATTTAAGGACTGTCACTAATCTTAAGCTGATGAGAGAGTGAACACCCTTGAAGTTTCATTGTTGGGAGATAGCCCTGGTGAGGATTGGGTCTAAATTTTAATTTCATTGGGGTTGTATCCACACCTGATTTTTGAATTACTAGTGAACTCAGTACTGATTTGTGCACATTGTATTCCTAATGTGAACTGAATGGTAGTGATGAAAACATATGTTGATTTGAGTTTTCAATTATTTGCATTATTGCTATAATTTCCCTTACTTGTTAGAGGATAGGTGTGGAATGACGCTTTATTTATTGAAATCTGTTTGGTCATTGGCTACACTATTCTTAACTGTTTCATGCTGAAGTTTGTGGGTATCTTCACTGAAAATCCTCAGGAGACTTCACTCCTCCACTAGGGATCACCTAGAGGTTTAAAAGGCTTGATGCATATGCTAAATGCATCCGTGCTCCCTACGAAATTGGCATTTACTGTTTCGAATAACTATTTTAATTTTTCCTTTGCTAGAGGACTAGCAAAGATTAGGTTTGAGGGAGTGTTGAGAACTGAAAAATATGACTTTTCACCCCTTAACTTGGCCTTTAATAGACCTCTGAGCTAGTTAATAATGACTTTTAAGAGCATTTGTGTAGATGAAATAAATTTATAGCTTAGTGCAGCAATCCAACATTTTTTATGCCAAGAAGAAGGAATTTCGAGTCAAACTGTGGAGCTGATGGAGTTATAATGAATGCACCATTGGTTCACACCATTGGGGCTATTTAGCATGCTGGAGATTAGAGCTTGCTGTGAGATTCAATTTTCCTTCCTTTAGCTCAACCATGGTTGGCTAATTCCCTAGGAGCAGCAAGGAGTGAGTTAGATTTGTGATTGGGTAAGGTTAAAAGTGTTGCTGAGGTTAATTGCTGCACAGACTACAGATCTAAGAGCATTCCGTTGTAAGAGTGACCTTGTTTGCAATGTAAATGTTGTTTCCAATGTTTTAATTAGATCTAAAGCTCTTTTGATTCCTTTTGGTGCTCGATCGGATTTGTGTAGAGGAGTTGCCTGATCAGCTCACCCACTTAACTGGTAGACCTCTTGGATATCATCTGAATTCCCTGGATCTGATATCCCTGTAATTTCCTGCATCTGTGACCTAGAAATTAAAACATTTGTAGTGTTTTTAATTGTTCTAATTGAGGCTCTGGCTTTGTAGGAGATCTCTAGGATGGTCTGTGACCATTAAAGTGGATAAATCATAGCCTTAAGGTAAATCTAAGCTCAGGCCTTAATTGGATTCATTTGCTGAAATCCATGGATTCGATAAAGTCTATGGGATGGTCTGTGACCATTAAAGTGGATAGATCATAGCCTTAAGGCCAGGTGGATCCTGTGATTTAGAGTGGAATTTATACCCTGCAGCTGTGCTTGTGGCCAGTTGAGGGACTTGTGTGCTTTTGAACCCCTGTAATATGCTTAGCTTAGCCTGATTGCAGTGAAAACAATCTCCAAGCTGTTCTTCTCCATTTTCTGAGTTTTTAAGCCCTCCATCTGCAAGATCTGAGGCTCCAGATTCGATCTAAGACAATCTGCATTTCAATTGTAGTTTAGATTAAGTGAAACTCCGATCTAATCTCTCCCCTATCTTTTAGCTAGATCAACATTAGTTAGGGTGCCAGATCTCTTACAGATCTGGAGATTTACCCAATTCCAAACCACCTCTCTGTAGACTTCCCCTTACTTACTTTTAAAACTTGCTACAAAGGACCCTGTATCTTGCAAGCCTAGGATTTCCCAGCTGTGCTGAACCCATCTCTATTTTCTCTTGATGTTCACACCATAAATCAGCACACTGGAATTCCCCAACAACCATCCTATTGAAAACCTGCCTGAAGAGTCAAAGGAACCTATCGAATAGTTTCTTGAACCTATCGAGATGAGAATGCTGGAACAAAACCTATCGAAGGGTGATTGAGCCTTTTGATAAGATTGAAAGCAAACCTATCGAAATGGCGGAATGAAGAGCAGAACCTGTCGAAATGGTTTTCCAACTTGTCGAAGAGCTTCTCCAACCTGTCGAATACTCCAAACCAAGGACTAAGAAGGCTGGAACTCCAAGTGAGATTCATCCTATCGGAACCTATCAAACGGACCTGAAAATCTAGCGAAAGGACCAAAATGCTCGATTCCAACATGTCAAAAGCCTCCTCAACCTATCAAAATCGTGTGCAGAACTTCTCAGAAATTCAGCTGAGCACACGTTGTACTTCAGTCACCCGCTACACGAAACCTGAGGCACTTGGTGACCAGCACGACAGTTCCAGAAGATACCCTAAAAAGCCCTAACCGACCCACGTGCTTTAACAGAACTCTAACAAACTCTGACGACCTTCTAGAAGGGATTTTTGGCGGGAAAAATAGCAGAGAAAGCTATATATAGAGATCCCCAATTGCCATTGGGGGCGATTGAGATCTGAGCCAAATTTTAGAGATTAGTGCCTACAGAGCAATTCTATTTCCCTCCTTTAGCCCAACCATGGTTGGCTAAGTCCCTTAGAGTAGCGAGGAGCGATGTTAGATCTGTAATTGGGTGACGTTAAGAGTGCTATTGTAGGTTCCTAGCTGCACAGACTACAGATCTGAGAATATTTCCATTGTAAAGTGACCTTGTTTTCAATGATAATGCCATTTTTAATGCTTTAATTAGATTTAAATTTTCTTTGGTTCCATTTGGTGATCGATCGGATTTGTGTAGAGGAGTTGTAGATCAGCTCACCCACTTAATTGGTAGACCTCTTGGATACCATCTAATCTCCCTGGATTTGATGCTCCTGTGATTCTTTGAGTCTGTGACCTAGGAATTGCAGCATCTGTAGTGGTTTTAATTGTTCTAATTGTGGCTCTGACTTTGTAGGAGACCCCTAGGATGGTCTGTGACCATTAAAGTGGACAAATCATAACCTTAAGATAAATCTAAGCTCAGGCCTGAATTGGTTTCAGCTGCTGCAATTTATGGATTCGATAAAGTCTATAGGATGGTCTGTGACCATTAAAGTGGACAAATCATAGCCTTAAGACCAGGTGAATCCTGTGATTTGGAGTAGAATTTATACCCTGCAGCTGTGCTTATAGCTAGCGAGGGAATTGTGTGCTCAAAATCTCTGTAGCATGATTAATTGAATCTGATTTAAGTGAAAACCAACCTCCAAGCTACTCTTCTCCATTTTCTGTATTTTTACTCTTTTCCCCTGCAAGATCTAATCTCCTAATCTCGATCCAAGATAGCTTATGTTTAATTGTAGCTTAGTTTAAGTGACAACCCATTCCAAACCTCTCCCTTATCTTTTAACTAAATTAGTAATAGCAAGGGTGCCAGATCTGACATAGATCTGAAGATTTGACATATTTCTAAACAACTTCCCTATGGACATTCTCTTACTCACCATTCTTTTAAAGCTTGCTACAATAGATCCTGAATACTTGCAGGTCTGTATGAGTGTGTCTACCTAGTTTTATTGTTGATTTTAGACCATCATTTGAGGGAAGGCAAACACAACAACATTCAGCTCTTCCTGAATAAGAGCGTGGGGTGGTCAAAATTTCAGGAGGCGGTTCGGGTAGGGCACAAGAATCGATAAGGGAAGATCAAGTCGAGGAAGGAGGGGCAATCCATATATACATATCTTCCTTCGGATTGCATGTGCCAATCAAAAATTGTTCTGTAGAGATTTTTTGCAATCCATATGTGCATAGAGTATATAAAATTTACTCTTTAGATGTATGATTTATGTGCTTCAATTACTTGTTACTATGCTTATTGTTTGTGGCTTTGGCTCTTGTGGTGCCGAGAATAAATTACTTGCTACTATTCTTTTTATTGTTGTTGTTGGCAGTAGTCATCATCATCATCATCAAAGCCTTTTCCCATCTATTTGAGGCAGGCTCTGCGAGTCCTATCCACCTGTTTCTGATCACTCGAATAGTTGAACTTGATTTTCAGGCCACTTGAATTTTGTGTGCCTTAATTTAATTGATGCGTATTAAATTTTGGAAATTAACTATATGTTATTGTAATACCCATCATTCAGAGATCCAACTTTGCAGAACCTTGAGCTAAATTTCCATCCATGGTGTTCGTGATAGGTACTGGCCTGCTGAAAAGTTGAAGAAAGTGAAAGTTGTTGATGCTTTGAAGCATCCTAACTGGAATACGGGGAAGAAAATCATAGTGCACTCTACGACCCTTTTCAACAAGGCACACTACTTTTTCATGGGCACCTTCTAAGATGTAGCTTAATACTGTGTCACATTATTCAATTTTTTATGTTGTTTTGTTTGGTTAACAGGGTCTAGAAGTTATTAAATCTCACTATCTTTTTGGGCTAGAATATGATGATATTGATATAGTGATTCATCCACGGTCAATCATACACTCAATGGTCGAGACACAGGTATGGATATCTTTAGATTTTTTTGTCCAGAATTTCTGCCTAAGCTGTGTAAATTGGAAGAACATTTGATTGCTTCCCACTTTTTTTGGTTAGGTAAGCTGGAACTGAACCTATGACCTCAAGGCTGTGTCATCGTCCATCTTGCAGTTGAGCTACATACCCAATGATCCACAACTACAAAATAGGGTCTGTAGTTGTTTCATCAGGAAGATGGTAGGCTAAATAGATTTTGGAGGGGCAGATGCCCTTTTATTGTCTTGCTCACCCTGCTACAAGAATATATAGAAAAGTAGTAAAATAGGGTCTGCAGTTGTTTCATCTGGAAGATGGTAGGCCAAATAGATTTTCACAAAAAATAGATGAATAAGGGTCAAGTATGAGTCATTTTTCGTCCCATGGAGACGGTGCTCGAGTGTTTATAACTTTAACTTTCATAGCCTTATAATGTTTCAGATGAGAATAAATTATCTTCACTAGGACATTAACTTTAATTACTTGTTTGAAGTTCAGTTGGGCCATCTTTGGCATAGCTCTCTGCTAGAGCAGGTTTTACCTACTTTAGCAGGTTCCCTTTCTTTTTGCTAAATCCTTGCTACCTGCTTTAGTAGGTACCCCTTCTCCTTGCTAAATCCTTGCAGAGCAGGATTTACCTGCTTCGGTAGTTCACCCCTGTTCTCTGCTCACTCTTTGCCAGAGCAGATTTTGTTTGCTCTGGCAGGGAGTTACTAGAGAGCAGCTACTTTGCAGGGATTTAGCAAGGATAAGGGGACCCTGCCAAAGCAAGTATATTCAGATTTGGCAGAGAGCTGACAAAGAGCTATGCCAAATGCAGCCTTAGTAGCTGGATTTACTTTGCTGATGCTATATTTATTTGCTTCTATTTCCAAACATTGATCTTCAGTTTGCTCATGTTGATATCCCTGCTTTTATTTAGGTACAGTTGTTATGTAAAACTTTTACTAATTTTTTGTGTACCCGATGAATCTGTGAAGGTAAAAATACTGATATAGAATCTCTTATGCAAAACTAATAAATTTTTATAAATTTTTCATGTAATAATCTACATAACTCCATGTTCATTATGGTCATAATTGAAATTTATTTAATTAATTCTTTCCTCTCTTAATTCATAATTTTGTGTACAAAAGGATTTCTCTGTATATTTTTGAGAATATATATATATATATAGAGAGAGAGAGAGAGAGAGGTTTGATGTCATACATATCAGGCCAGTGACTTTGAGAAAGGAGGCTACAACAATGCTTCCTGCCATGATAACTATGTGATCCTCTAATCACTCCTACTGGTCCCAAACTTGGTTCTAATTGTAATTTTTTTTTAGTTTTTATCTATACCCTTTACTGCAGATCAACTATTTTCGGTGGGATCGGAAGGAAGAATCCTCATCTGACTTCTTCAGATTTTGCTGCCTCATGAAAAAGTTCCGCAAGTAAATGTCTCACCATAAAGTGTTTTATTGCATACATATATGTGCCTCTGTTAAATTTAATATTTATGCCCTTGGGTTGGTCTGCAGGGAATGTGAATCCATTGGTCTGAATGACTTTCCGACAGCAGAACGACTATAGTGGCATGGTCATCTACCGGGGATCCCGGATTGGTCCGAAACAGGTCGATTTGTTGCATTTTCATTGGTAACCCTTAATCTACATTTAACGTCTTTTGAAATATGCATTAAAATTGGGTTAAAAAAAATCTCTTACCTGTGATTTAAAGGGTATAAGTGCCAGAAAGTGAGTGGCTACCATGAAATTCTAGCTATATATCCAATCAAAATTATGGCCACATGATGACACCCAAATGGTGCCACATATACAAAAATGAGTAGCCGTTCACCAACATTAGTGAGTGGTTCAGTTCCCCTCTACTAAGTCATATGCTTTTTTAATATAATAATCTACTAACTCATAAGCTTAAGTAAATCTACTTCCTTCAAAAAAAAAAAATCTACTTCTATTTTTTCTGATCCCTACATTTTGAATTGTAGATCGACTCAGTGAAGAGAGAAATTTATGTTGCCTTCAACACAAGCCATATGCCTGTCATGATCAGATTTGTGCTCGTGAAGCAGCCGCAACAGATGCAGAGGCTCAAATTTGTGCTCGTGAAGCAGCCGCAACAGATGCAGAGGCTCAAATTTGTGCTCGTGAAGCAGCCGCAACAGATGCAGAGGCTTAAATTTGTGCTCGTGAAGCAGAGGCTCAGTTAATGCAGGAGATTTGCAACAGGATTCATGAAGAAACACACTCACACTATCACACTGCACATTTTATGCAAAATAGTGCCATGTGTTACACATTCTCAATCTAGATTTGGAATGGGCCAGTTACCATAACCAGCTTTTTAAATGTTTGGAGTTGGTTTACTTGGAACAGCTTACCTCCTACTCCAGTCGCGAAGATTGGAAATTGGAGTATGTCACTAGCTTGATTCATGGGCCTGTGTGTGAACTAGACATAATTGGGAGGATTCCCAAGAAAAATCTTGGAACAATTAATTGTAATATGTCACAAAACATTTATATTTAAGGTAGATATATGCTAAATTAAAAGTGACTTGACATTGTTCGTATGTGGTGACAAGTTCTCTCATCAGCTGCCATTAATTCATCCGATGGATCGTAAAGCCCTCAAATTTCACATCCATTTTTTATTTAAAAAATTATAGCTATTTACTGATTAAAAAAATGAATCCTAATCACTGTAACCAGAGAGTAAATCTGGAAACCACGTCACTCTTCTTAGTACTTCTGTTATTTCACCTTAGGGGATATAAACCAAGGTGGATATTGTCAATGGCAAGATGGCATGCATGCTAACAAAGATTTCAGGATGCCAAGCAATGAGGGATGCCGGGATGCCAAGGTTGCTATGAGGGTGGTTGGGGTGAGCATGAGGGTTGATTGTAACTGTTGTGGCGATGGTTGGAGTGGTTGCACAACTCACAAACTAAGAAAAAAATTTAAACTAACTTAAAAGAAAAAACATAATTAGTGGTTGCAAAGAGACTTTTAGAAATATAATATGCTGTGATGACTGATTAGTGGTTGCAAAGTGGCATATCTGTCATGGTCATATCCTGCCCATGTGCACTTGGCCTGACAACTCCCACTGCTGTCATGGTTGGTACTGGAGTCGGAGCTTCTCACGGGGTGCTAATTAAAGGTGGTCAAGCACTAGAGAGTGCACATAAGGTAAATATAAGATTTATTTACCCATTTTATTTAATGTTCTTTTCTGTATAACGTCTATAAAATATTTGAATTTTTTGACACTCAGCCAACTTTCTTCTCTCACCTTTGTTTTTGGAATGCTGCATGCCACCATATCACTTTGCAGGTGAACTGCATAATGTTCGACAAGACAGGGACCCTCACTATCGGCATGACTTCTACGAATTTGTTGCTGCCACTGAGGTAGGCCATGCTTCCACTTCTCAAAATAATTTTACTGCATTTCAAAATATGAATACTCATCATAAATGTCACAAACCTTTTACTAATAAAAGGAGCAAACTAATTACTTTGTTCTTGGAGGTGGATGAAAAATGACTCTCAAGAGCAGACTCAACTCGGTCAAGTCAATGAAAATTGCTTCGTGACATTTCGGCCTTGTTGATCAAACAGTTTCTTGATTCTTATATATATATATATAGTTTATTTATTTGAGACCTATTATATTGATGTGCTAGTGTACTAGGCACCTATAAGCAACACTTCCAATGATGATGTATATGTACATGTTCCAAATTGAATAGTATTCAGTAAACACAACATCAATGAATTGCGTTTATGCATCAATGAATTGTGTTTATGCTTACGTCTTGGCTCCTGACTAACATGCTTATGCAGAGTGTTTTGAAGGTGAATCAGTTCACCTAACCATTCCCATATTAAAATATTTTTACATGGACTTGCTGTTGTACTTGCATTTTGTTTTGGTAGCACCTGATTTTTATTTATGGTTTTCGCTGACAGCAATACACATGTGCAGTTACATGAGCAGTTTATGTACCTCATGATTATAAAATGATGCATTGATGTTCCTGGTGGTTGCTTCAAAAAATTATTTGTTGGCTACTTTTAGTACCCCTTCATGTTTTATTAGCACAGGGGTATCCTTAATAATAATGATTTCTAATGGCATATGCCAATGCAGGTAACTAACATTCATATTTAGGATTCCTTTTCCAATCCTTTAGGCAATAAATGCAGTTAGTTCAAATCATTGAGGCTTGGCATTTAATCTTTGGGATGCATGAAGTTTGCTTTGTTGGAAAAATGGCTATTGAGATGTGGTAATGACAGGAAGTCTATGTAGGTGCAAGGATTAGGAGACAAATATGGAAGGGATTGCCATGTATGGGCCATAAGGGAGCTGAGAGCTAGGGAAGGGTCAAGTTGCTAGAGAGATGTGCATAGTGTAAGAAATTTTAGGAGGTGAGAAGTTTTATGGTGGGCTCAACTCAATGAATTGGATTCTGCCAGGGTAGATGGTGTGGTCTAGAACTGTTCGGAAAGAAATTTGGGGGGATTTACAACCTTGCTAGTAACAAGGGTGTGATGGTTTCATAAGTTTGGGAGAAGGGAGAGGCTAGTAGTTCTTGAAGTCTCCAGTTGCGTAAAATATAAGAGAGGAGGAGATTGATGAGTTTATCGGTCTATTACATGAGTTTAGCTGAGTGGCCGGCTAGGAAACCTCTAGTAAACCAACCCTGGGTGGTGATGTGAAAGATAATATTGGCACCTCTTAGAGTGAAGGTGTTCACATGGGAGGTGGCATGGGGAAGAATCCTGACGTGTGCCCATTAGAGAAAAAGGGGAATGGCTGTGACGATAGAATATAAATTTGTGCAATAAAGGAAGAAACAGTGGAAGTGTGGAACACTTTTTCTGAGGTGTGGGTTGAGAGCTATGGGATAACTTCCTACTATAGTTTTGGTTAGCGAATGCTTGGGAGAGTCCCGTGCCTTGGTCTTGGTGGGATGGTTGAAGGATCCACTGGATGTGGATTTGGGCATCATTTGGAAGGTGATACTCATTTCAATCTTCTGGGAGATATGGAAGGAGTGAAATGGAGGGTATTTTCTAAGTAAAATTTCAAAATTCTCATATAGGTCTGGAACGCCATTAAGGAAAACTTTTGTTAGTAGTGTCTGACATCTCCATCCTGTACGACCGAGTTCATTTCCAACGTTCTGTTGGAGTGGGAGCAGCTCTGTCCACTATCAGGCATTTATAGTTTCACTTCTGAGTTACAGCTCTGTCCACTATTGTGGTTGGGTCAGGTCAGGCAAAACATTTCCAAACCAACCCGACCCGATATTTTATATATAATCTAAAGGGTTTAGTGGGGTTTAGCGGATGTTGAACCTGTTTGGCCAGGGCTTGGACGGGCATATACCTTTGACCCATCGGGTTGGGGCGGGGTGCACCACCAGTCCTTGTGGGCAGCTAAAAGTTTGACCTCTCTCAATCTGTTGAAAGCCCTTATTTCAACCCATTTGTTTTATTGGCACAATCTTAAACTTCAACAGTTTCTTGTACAAATAACCATATTACAATTTCCAATCTGTTTTTGTCTACGCATGATCGAAAGGCTATAAATAAAGTGTACAAAATTTCTGCATGTTTGTATAGTGCTTTATTATTATTTCAAGTGGATTTCATGGGTTGTTTAGATCTCTCTTTTCATCTAGCCATTGATATATAAGATATTTGCTAAAACCTCTAAACTATGATGGTTCTGAAATGCAACTCAACAACAATGCAGTAAATGTAATCAACATCTCCCTCGGCAGCATTTTGGTTGTGTTGATGCAGCAAATTACACTCGGGAGTAGACATCAGTAGGTTAAAGCATACACATGGGGCTCATCACTACATCTGTCTCGTCAGATGAAGGAGCATCTCATCCCTGCTAAGAGGGCAAAATAAATGCCTTTACTCATTGTGGGCAAAGACCCACCAACCATTTTTAGAACGAGTACCTCATCCCTGCGGACCAAATGAACTTTCTTTTTTCTCCATATGAACCATTCCGAAGAAAATTTCTTTGTTTTTGTTCAAACTTTCCACCAATAGTGATGTGATCTTAAAAAATGGCATGATGAATATTGGTAAACTAATATATTCAAGTTCTGTATTTATTATTTCCAAGTTAAATAATAAAAAATGGCATGATTCCTTTGGTTTTCAAGCTCTGTATTTTACGTGGAAATAGTGAAGCTGACAGCCTCTCCCATGAACGTAGCCATTTTTAGTGAACCATGTAAAATTTTCATGTCATCTTTTTCTTGGGTCTGCCATTTATTTTTTGCTATTTTTGTTCTTATTAATCTATAGAACTTCCAATATGCTGTGTGTGTCTATGTTTACCACATCGAATCACAGTCCAACAAGTAGTATCTGAACTTCTTGTCATTTCACCTCTACAAGGATTAAGTGCTTGTTCATACATATGCGAGAGTATAATAAACACTTGGATCTGGCAATTCATGATTTGTAAGTTACCATATGTTTTGGTTTATTATAAGTAGATTTGTGTGTTTGTGTGTGTTCTTATTAGCAACTAGGACAAACTAAAATTGTTTAAAATTTTGGACTTCCCAATAGAATCAACATGTTGAGATCTGATTCAAGAAAAAAAAAAAAAAAAGAGCCCATGAACCATTTCTAGTGGAAAAATTATTTGGTCTTCTTATAATTGCTTTAATCGTGTAGTACATCGTTTCATTTTCGAAGAATTAGTTAAATCAGATTTTGCATTATCATTATCAGGTAACGATTTTGGTAGTACCCACTGTAAGAGTTGTGGTCACATTTACGAAATTCGTTGACCTCTAGGAAACTGAGCAGTTTTTCACACCGCTCTCAAGTCCGAGGCACTTGCAGAGTTTTTCACAGGAGCATAAGACCGAGCAATCGACATGAAATTCATAGTTGAAGCGATCCAAGGATGAATCTGCGAAACACTCTTCTTCTAGCCGATTCAAAATAGAAAATCTATCGGCTCAGGTGGATTCGTTTGTGATCTCTAGGTAGGTAGGAACAATCGGGAAAAAGGGGGGGGGGGGGGGGGGGTCCAATGCCTACGGCTAATATGTAGCCGTCGGCGTAGGGCTACTTCTAAAGGTCTAGGCCGGTGACTAAAAACCGTCGGTGAATACATACGCCGATGAAAGTATCACCGACGGATGTAAGCCGTCGGCATAGAGTTTTCCACCGTCGGCATAGGGTTTTACCGACGACTGTTATAGTCTACGCCGACGGCACTTTGGGAAAGTTTGCCACATGTAATTAACATCTAACCATTTGATAATTGGGATATGATCTTAATCTAATGAGCAAAAGATTGGAATAAAATATTACCTCTATGATCATCTGATTCAAGGCAACCAACAGTGTGAGCAATAGAAACATAGTTGAACCGCAAGAATCTTTGGTTGCAAAAATTGCTACCCTTTCTTTCATTTAAAAAAAATTCCCTCGACAAGTGCATACCACGTGCAAACTACTATTATTTTTTAATTAATTCTTTTTTTTATAAGCCAAAAAATTATTAATTATTTTTTTTTTACAAGGGACTTATTAGATACTTTTACCTAGGGCATCAGACCATGTTGAGATGGCCCTACATCACTGTCGCATCCCGCTCATCTTCGAGCTTGTTGAAGTTAGTGGCCCACTAAATGAGGTCTATCATCATCCCTCGCACAAGCAATTGAAAGTGAATCATATAATTTAATAACGATGATAAAAAGATATTAGTTTTGATGATAACTATGAGGGAAGGATTGAAGATGTGTTTTATTGAGGAATTAGAATGTAAACTATGTGGATTAGGAACATGCATGGAGAAGGTATGAATGCAGTTGCAGATTAAAGCCATTATGATTGTGATATTGATCGAGTCGACAATGTTACACGATGTGACCCCAATCTTTCACTTTTTAGGAGCTTGTGACCTAGTTTGATTATTATGTTAATATACTTCTATGTTTTATGTAGGCATAGAAGAAGATAAGGGAGAATGGCATAGAAAAGTGCTGAAAAAATATCAGAGAAGAGCTTACTGGAACAACTCGCTTATGCAAAATTTAGTCTCGCACGTGTGAGATTGGCAAATAGATTAGGATTCATTGTGCGAACTCGAGCGCATGAGATGACTGATACTTTTGAAATTTTCTAATTTGCGCTCATCTATATATATTTCTTTTGAGGGACTGGGACAAAATTGTTTAGGGTTAGAAAGGGAAGAGACCAATGACGATGAAAAATCGAAGAAAAAAGAGTTGATAAAGATTTTTCATCAACACGATTGCCTTGTCTCTAGCCATGAGCGGCTGATGCCCTCAGTTTAGGGTGGCGATGAAGTTCTAACTAGTGATGCTGATTTCTTTGTTCGTTATTTGAATTATTATAATGCGTGATTAATTATTGCATGATAAGAGAGGATCTTATTAATTTTAAGATTTATTCACTTTTATCTTAAATCAAATTTATTGTGTAAATTGATATTTGAATCACATTTATGATCTTTAATCTAGATGAGATGATCGTGCAATGGTTTTATTTCGATAGTGCGTTCTTGAGATTAGGTGAGTTATGCTCAGATAAGGTCGAATTATACCGTAGTTTAATTTAGTGTAGATAATTCAATCTCAAAATTCAACCAATGATGAGAACATTTAATTTTGTAGCTATGAACTATTCAATCATTCGCGTAATCGCTAATTCAATTAGAACATAGGCATCGATATCACGAAACTAAAACAAGTAACAGATTCTCAACCCTAAACCACTATCTTATTCTTATTCTTAAATATTATTTGTCTACTTTGAATTGTTTTAAATTTC
The DNA here is from genome assembly GCA_021018995.1 of Chloranthus sessilifolius. Classification (NCBI taxonomy): domain Eukaryota; kingdom Viridiplantae; phylum Streptophyta; class Magnoliopsida; order Chloranthales; family Chloranthaceae; genus Chloranthus; species Chloranthus sessilifolius. The sequence continues at coordinate 52,482,838 of CM037596.1, forward strand.
ATCAAAGAAATTATTTTAAATAATTAGAAAGATAGCATAGAATTAGGTACTCAATCTATATCCAGTCTCTGTGGTTCGACACCTTAGTACTTTCCGATTTACACGAGGTTGTGCACGCAAGGGTCAACAATCTAGCTAATCAGATACTTTATAGAAATTCAGAGAAGAAAGAAGATGGAGAAAGAGACGAGAGAAAAAAAGTTTTCTTATACGACTACAATATAACTATTCTTTTCTTGTTTCATTCATAAAGAATATCTATGTAAATAGAGATATTATTTGTGAATGAGACAGAAAAAATAGCTAAAATGTAATCTTATGAGAAATATTTCCTTCTCTTTGATATAGGTGAAGAATGGTGGGCGCAGAATTTTCTTGAAGGGGGTCACTCAATAGTTGTCATGCCCCCAGGCGCTGACCTCATACCCCAGCACATCTTTCATGTCAAAGAGTCCCAATTTATGAATCAGGCGCACGTGATTGTACATTTCATATTCCTTAAGTAACGGAGAAAATACGTTATATCAATTTTATTTATTTAAGTGCGAAATATCTCACATAATCCAACCTAGTTTCAAAATTCTTTTTTAACTTACGAGGAAAATCTATATGGTTCCTCTAGTACTTTCCAACTTAATTGATTCTTCAAGGTTAGTTGTACCATCCTTAACTTTATCAAAGGACCCTTCTCGACCCTTAGGTTTCCTAGATCAGTTTGGTAAGGGTGCCTCAACTCATCTCCTTTCTTGATTCATTTTCGTATATTCTAACGTTAGGTGGTATTATGCAAGCTGCCATAAAAACATTAAATGAGTGCTTGACATATTTATAAGAATCAAAATTAGTTGTATTAAAATAGTTCTTCGAATAATCGGTTCACAAAATTACCACAAAATTACAAAATCTAACAAAAGAAAAGGCCAAGTTCTTCTACAAGTATTCATGTAATAGACTCTTTCTAATAAGCCTTCAACATCGGAAACAACCAACCAACGCAAATACTCGTAGAAAAAAAGCATCGGTAGCGAACATTTCCTTTCAGTAATCCCTAATTCTTAGAATGATGATAAGAATCCTTATATATAATATAATAACCGTGTTCAATATGGATGGATTCAGTCATTTGAGAGGTGGGGTAGACTCTTTTTGCCTGAGGGAGGTCTCTATTATGGACTATATACTTTGTTTCGACCAAAAGAATAAATAAGAAAACTATGTATCATTTGATAACCCACCCAAGAGGTCTCCCCGGAACTCCTGTCGCCCCAGTCTTATTGAAAATACGAGGTGAGACAGAAATCGATCCGATCTGGAGTAACTCTGGCTAGGAGGGTCCGTCCCAGTCTCTGAAATTTTTGGGTCATGAAAGGACCGTGAGCGATGAAGCTCAATAGAGTTCAAACAATATAACATATCATAATTCTAATGCAATTTATTAATTTTGTGCATGGTAATCAATATTCAATTGTTTACAAATTGAGTTCTCAATTATTTATAAAAGGGTATAGTTTCATTACTCATGTTCCAACAAGTCATAGCCACAATCACTACGTTAAAAGGAGGGAAAAACCACTGTAGCTTTATAAAATAAACTATTGTTTAAAATAGTGGTATACTATTCCACTCACTAAAACAGTGGTTTTACTCCCTAAAACAGTAGTTTTTTAAGTTTAAAACACGTCACATGCAAATTTGGAGCAAATGTATTGGGCCGACCTAGATGAACCCTAAATTGAAAACCAAGCCTCTATTTATATCTCTCTAACAAAACGCTCCTCTTCATCTGACTTCTTCGTTCTCTGTGAAACCCTCTCCTCACCTCTCTCACCTCTTCGCCTTCCTCTCCTCGAGCTAGCATCTTCTCAACCGATCATCTTTAGATTATCTCAGGAGATTAAACCCTCACACTCCAATCTGATTCAGGTCATCTCCCTCCTCCCCAAACCCTATCTCATTGTTTCGATTTGATTTTGGCCTAACCTCTTTCGATTCAATTTTTTTTCCCCAATTCCAATCACAAAACCCTAAGCTCTTCGATTCAATCACCCGAATCGATCTCACACTGTGCCCTAGCATCACCGACGAAGCCCTAGCTACGATCTCTTTACTTTGCAGATTCAATTTGGTGTCCGTTGATCTCTCAAGATCGTGGATTTTTGCGCACATAGGGATCAGGGACTTGGTTTCAAATTGTTTGAATTTGCTCATCACCCTCCTCCCCAAACCCTAACTCATTGTTTCGATTCGATTTTGGCGTAACCTCTTCAATTCAATTTTTTTCCCCCAATTCCAATCACAAAACCCTAACCTCTTTGATTCGATTTCGGCTTCAAAATCTCCACCGTCCATATTCGGATCTTCAATCAAAGTGAATCGGTGACCCTAATTTTTGCAAGTCGAATTCGATGTGTTCTATGTGGAATCTCTGATCTACAGCAAATTGAAATTCAAAGCAACCCTAAAATACCTATCATTCCCTAGAGAAGGTATGCATGGAGTTTTTTTTTTTTTTAAATTGCTCTCTATTTTTTTGTCAATTTGTGCAAAATATGTTTGGTCTGATCAAGGTGTTCTTAGACAAGCTGATATTCGCAAATATCGGTTGAGTTTTGCTACTGAAATTTGAACTGAACGTCAATCAGGTGAATCCATGTAGAAATTATTGATTTTGAGATATTTTGATGGAAATTTCACTCATTTAATCCCCAATTTTGCTACTGTGTAATCTACTGAGTTTTCATTTTTTGTTTTGTGCTAAATCCACATGTTAGATAGCTTTTTTTTGGGCTATTATAGATTTATTACAAGTGCTATGTGATGAAGTGTGTGGCTTCTAAAAGGGTTTCAGATTTGCAAGTGTTGCTGCTTTGATTTGATGTTCCTTGTGGTATTTGGTGTTTGTTTTTGGATTTTGATGCCATCCGAATGAGTTCTAATAATTTTTTCCTACAATGAAGTTGTGTTGATAGTATTGTAGACATTTTTTTTATTGCCGCTATCATCTGGTACTAAATATGTGATTTACTGCAGTCTTTAGTTCAGATCTGTTGATGCTGTGACATGACGTTTGAATCTAACAAACGTGCTTTTATTCGAGATTTCTTTTTTTTCTTTTTCTTAAAATGTTGTCAAGACTCAGTTGTCCTAAAGTTCTGAAAGTTATTGTGTTGATTCGTTACCTGAAAAACAAACATTGTTGCACCTTTTTTTGGTGTAAGATCATTTAAACACCTTTTTTTGATGTAAGATCATTTAAACACGTTTTTTTGGTGTTAAAGTGTCGGTCAGGAGAGTTTGGCCACTAGACTACTAGAGCTTGTAAACACTCAAAATTGTCCACAAAGTTAATTCAATACAAGCCATCAAGGGTTGTCACACGGGTTGATGACTTGGTATGCTCCCCAAGGTTGTAACTTCGAAACGACTCCTCTTCTATGATTAAAAGGTGCAAAAATCATGAAATACTCATGACATGGTAGGAGCGACAGCACTCCGTAGGGATTAATTAGTCAAGCTTGGGGCACCTACGTTATAAAAAAATAGAAGCTTATCTAATATAATGAAATTTGTAATATAACATATGCAGTCTTCGAACTTTTTTTGTGGCTAATCTCGAACCATAGAATATATGTAGAGGGGGTGCAGCGCAAGTTAAATTTGGAGTTGCCACCAGACTTCACTAGAAGCTAGGGATAAAATTGCGTCTTGGATTATTTTTTATATAATTTATTTAAAATTATTCATGTAACTTGTTTTATTAAATATTTTATTTATCTTATGATACTTAAACTTGAACTAAAACACAAAGATAGGGAGCAGCCCAAAGATACCAAAGACAAAAAACATTGCAAACCCCTAAAAAGCCCCCCTCCCCCCATCCTAGAAGGACAGGGAGCAGCCCAAAGATAGCGAAAAAAACACATCATCTTGAGATTCACACAAAACATCCCAAGCCTCCTAGAGGTCCAAACCTCCCTACCGCATCTCTTATCCAAAACAACCCAAGTGAGCACCCAATCTCTAGTGCTCCTCATGATCATAGTCGTCGACTTTCTAGTCTTGCAAAAACTCTTATCATTTCTTTCCAAGCAAATCACCTAGATGACTCTCAACAACATAGCCCTCCAAAAAGTTCCCTTGAAACTGCCAAAACTTCTCTAGTCCAATGAAGCTAAGCATTCCCTACACGAGCATAGAGCCACCCAGCTGACCAAAACCATTTAAAACCATAACCTAAATCTCCCTAGCAGTCTAACAGTGAATAAATAGATGATTCACGGCCTCAGATTCTCGTATTGCGGTTTCCTTTCCCTCCTCACTTCTCAACTGATTGATTGTAAGAATTCTCCCCAAGCCAGACTCCACCCAAAGAAGTTCACTCTCAGAGGAGTGCACAACCACCAACCACAACCCAATTGTGACCGACCAAAGAACGCCTCACTGAACCAATAGAAACTCTTAACTAAAAAACCCCCCTTTCCCTCCAAAGTCAACACCCTAGTGTCTTCCTTGTTTGGATTAGGCCTGCAATCCCAATGAGCTTCAAAATTTCAGCTAACTAAACCATTTCATTGCCCGCCAAATTTTGTCCGAATTTAATATCCCATACAAATTTTTCCTCCTTCCATACTGACATTTAAGTAATATAGTATAGCTCCTCAAGTCTTTGTATCAAAACCACATCTGCCACTCATTTATTCTCCTTGAACTTGGTAAGCTTCCCCTTTCCCACTCATAACGATGCACTAGATGAAGTCTCCCTTAACAGAGCAATTCACCTCCACCAAGCCAACCTTCTCCCATTGGACCTAATACTTGTTAATCAAACGTCAATATTTGCTGACTAGCACGGTTCCGCCCAAACCCACAAGTTGTTACCTTCAACCACAATCCTCCACAACCACTTCCATAGAAGAGCCTTATTCGTCTCTCTAACACTTTGGATCCCTTGGCTACCCTTCCTCCTAGAGAAATGACAAATATCCAAGTTAACAACGAGATGTCATCTCTCTCTCTCTCTCTCTCTCTCTCTCTCCCCTCTATTTGTTCCAATCTTTTCGTAAAGGCGATGGGATCACTGATTAAAAGTGGCCATGGGACAACTGAGAATAGGCATGCAGACTAGGAGATTCGAGAGAGTCGCTTTGATGAAGGCGAGTCTCCCACCAGTAGAGTGTAGGTGCCCCTCACACACAACCAATCAGTTTTCAGACCTTTGAATAATGGGTTCCCAAAGAGAGGCACTAGGTTTCCCCATACACAAAGAGAAACCTAAGTAGTAGGAAGAGCATCCAACAAACATTGCATATTCGTTGCCAAAGCAGAGACCAATCCAGACCCACCCCCACTCCCAGGTGTTTAGTTTTATCTAGGTTAATTCACTGCCCGAAACCCCTTCATAGATTGCCAAAGAACCCTTGACATGCCACAACTCCACTTCATTTTCCCCACAGAAGATAATAGTATCATCCATGAATTGTGAGTTATGGATGAACCGTGCCTTGCAACTTTGAAACCCCCCCAAAACTGCCATCTTAACCCGCCATTAAAAAAACCTACTAAGTGACTTCTCCCCATATCAATCAGAAGGGTGATAGGAGATCCCCTATCTAAGACCACTTGAGCTCTTAAAATAGCCTTTAAAGTTCCCATTTACCATATGACCGAGAACTAGGGCGATGAGTAGGGGGCTCTCATTCTTCTCCAATTCCCCCAAACTCCATTCTCATAAGGACACAGTCAAGGAAACCCCAATGGACCCTATCATAGGCTTTTCCATACCCTCCTCGCACACAATCTTTGAAACTTTACTTTTGTGACGGGAGTCAGTTACCTCCTCAATGACCACTACAAATGTCCAACGTTTGCCTACCTTGGTGAGAATCGTAATAGGTGGCAGAGTGGACAGGGTAGGGATGAGAAATTTTGGAGATTTTATAAACACATCGGGACTTATAGACTTTGTTGTGCAGGGGATACATTTACCTGGCCCAATCTAAAAGAACCTACTCAATGTTGTCTGGATAGATTTCTATGCACAGTGGATTGGATGAGCTTTTTCCTAATGTTGTGTCAGAAGGACTACCCAGATCAATCTTGGATCATATTTTGATTAGTTTAAAGTGAATGGCACAGGGTAGAGGACTGACCCATTTCAGATTTGAAAATGTGGCTACAAGATAAGTATTTTAAAGATTTGGTCAAAACCTGGTGGGTTGAAGACATTATTGAAGGATCAGCTCCTTCAAGATCACCACAAAACTAAAAATTTTGAAGGATAAAATTAAGCAATGGAATATGTAGGTTTCTTGAGTGGTGGAGAGCTTATTATTTTTTGATAGGTAAGCTGGGCTCGAACTTACAACCATGAGGTTGCAACATTGTCAACCTACCAATATGTTAAAGGCCCAAGCCCGTGGTGAAGAGAGTTAAAGGAAATATCTTGCAGGAGATGTGGATATATGATCTGTTGGAAGAGGAAAGGGCCTTATCCTTGGATGAGGCGGAAGCTAGAACTGCTATTAAAATGCAGTTCAATAAAAAAGTTTGGAGGAGGAAATAATGAGGAAGTAAAAAATTTAAAGTGCAGTGCTCAACTACAGGGGATAGTGACTCTAAACACTTTCACTCAGTTGCCAATGTTAGGAATAAAAATAGCTATATTAGTGGTTTAGTGGTTGATGGGGTTAGGTACTTAGGTATGAGGATGGGGTCACTATAGAATTTTTTAGATGCTTTTGGGAATTTCTTTAAGAAGATTATGACATATTTTCAGGAATTTTTTAGATGTTGGCATGTAGGGATGGTTATGAATTCTACATTTGTATCCTTATTCCTTAAAGTAGAGGGTTCAGAGGACATCTTGTCTTTCAGGCCGATTAGCTTATTGGGCAGTCTATACAATATATTGGCCAAAGTGTTGGCCAATAGATTAAAGCCTATGATGGGAGGTATTATGTCTAGGCCTCAAGGACCCTTTATCATGGGAGGGCATATGATTGATGTGGTTGCTACGACGCACAAAGTAGTTGATTCAAGTATAAGAGTAGAAGTTCCCGAATCATTTGGAAAGTTGATATAGAAAAAGCCTAGGACAAGGTGAATTGGAAGTTTTGGACTACATGTTGGGAAGACTGGAATATCTGAGTCGATTCTTTCCTTACGGTTGTAGGTTCAAGCCCAGCTCACTTATGAAAAAACAGACTGAGATGGGGACAAATGGCGAAGGTGCCATTTGTCGACGTCTTTCTCGATTCTGGTAAATTGGTCATCGAGCGATTACTTTAAAAATACAGCGACGCTAAGGCAAGGGGATCCTTTATCCCCTCTTCTTTTATTATGGTTGGAGAGGCATTATGTGGATTGCTCGAAAGTTGACAGTATTGAATTATTTTTCGAGTTTTAGTGTTGGAAGAAATGAACTCATGGGCACCCATCTACAAAATGTTGATGATACAGTTATATTCTGGAACTGACGGTCATTCGGGACTATTGACTATGTATGAAGCTATTTCGGGGAAGAAAGTTAATCTTCCCAAATCCATGGAATCCAGGTGGATGAATTTGCTCATGAGGTTGGTTGTGTGGTTGAATTGTTGCGGATTGTGTACTTGAGGCTGCCATTATGGGCGGGAAAACGCAATACTGGGTGTTGGTCGTGGGTAGGTGGTGCTGCTATTATTATTTAAAGTAAGTGGTGATGTGGTAGAAAAATTCAAAATACAAAGATGGAGTGAATTAGCTATGGAAAGCAGTAACCTAAGATACACACACAGCCTGCAAGATACAGGGCTATTGTAGCAAGTTTTCAATAAGTAAGAGTTTGTCTCATAGAGAAATTGATCTAGAACCCAAAATAGGCTATAATAGTAGGCCTCCAGATCTGGCTACAGATCTGACAATCCTAAAAAAAGAGAGTTGGGTGTCACAACTACACTAAATTAATACTAAAGGAAGAGAAATAAGGTACAATCCTATCCTAGAGAAAGGGTTATGAAGGAGGTGGTGATGGTGTGTGCCAAAAACAAAAGATAAAATAATGGGAAGTAAGCAATCAGGTTGGAATTAATTCAGCAATGCAACTCATATTCAGAGCTGTCTCTGTAGGAGTCCTTATTGATGTGCTATCAAAAACATCAACAAGGTGAAAGAATCCAAAGTAACCCTGTAACCTAGACTCCTCTTAAGGCTATAACCTGTCCACTTAAATGGTCACATACTATCCTATAAAGGAGGTTCAATCACTTGAAAGGAATGATTCTAAGGCTATAACCTATCCACTTATATGGTCACAGACTATCCAAGAGACTTCTTCCCAATGAAGGGGTAAATTAGAACAGGAAAACTATTGCAGACACTATGTTTGCCAGGCTACAAGCTCCCCAGATCTGTGACAGATTAGGCTGACATTCATAGGAAATTTACCCCAAAAAGTGGCTTAAAAGCAGCTAGTCATTACTACAAAGGCCTGCAATGACTCAGCCCTCAAGTCTGTAATTACTACTGAGAAATCAGATCTAACATCAGATATTGGTCAAGTGAAACAGAGGGGAGCCAATTCCTGCAACAACCTCTCACAAGGCTATAAGCTCATGTGTAGAGGAGAAGAATCCTTCTCAGATCTGTGGCTTGAAATTACCCTAAGGCTATAACCTGTCCACTCAAATGGTCACAGACTATCTACAGAGGTTATCCTCACCATAAGGATATGAGAAAGAACATGTAAACTGCTGCTGCCACCATGGTCCCAGGGCTACAAGCTCAAGCTTCCATGGGCCTTTTAATCAGCTCAAATCTTAAATGCATGCTATAGCTTGAATAAAACTATGGGAAAATAGAAAAATAACAGATTGAGTGTATAATTAAAGTATAAATTTCATTGATCAACACTACTTACAATGCAAATCCTTAAGGTAGTAGCCTTGTGCACAACTACTCATCCAAAAATCCCAATGTTTAGATGACCCATTACAAAACCAAACAAACTACACCCAACTGCTTACAAAGATTTAGCCAGCAAGTGCTGAGCTAAGAGAGAAGAAAAATATGAAAAAGAAATGATCAAACCCTAACCCTAGCCTGCTTGAGCTCACAGTTGACAGAGGTTGAGAGAGAGATAAAAATTCTAAGTTACAAGTACAACTTATATACTCAGTTCCTAATGCCTTGGCTTAGAGAAAATTAACCTCAATTTCTTAGTGGATGTGGCACTATTACAACCCTTGGATGCTTTGGGATGTGTGCTTCAAGATTAGTTCCTTGAGATGTGTGCCCTAAACCTTAGGAAATTCTCAAAAGGTCCCTAGAGTTAAGACTGAGAAATGGAGAACCCGAGCTTCATGAGGCCGGCTTCTGCATGTTAATTCATTCGCATAGTTGCAGAGTCCTCGCGAGGTAGTATTTGACTTTGGAAGGTTGTTCACTCACGCTGTTGGACTTTAGTTAGTCGCACAGCTACTCTGTCTTTGAAAGCACTCGTGCAGTGGAGCTTCAGAACTTCCTCTCGCAGAGTACTCGCGCAGTGCATTTTGACATGTCAATTTAGCTCGTGAGGTGGAAGGTGTGGCCTTTAAGCTAGCGAGAGCTTCGTGAAATATTTTTTGGGCATCTCTCTCCTCCAGAGCCATGCGAGAACTTCGCAAGTTAGCTGTTGCTCTTTGTGCAGATTGGCTTCGCGAGATAGTGCGCGCAGTTAATGTAAACCTTGATCCTCGCGAGAACTTCGCGAGCTGTGCTTCTGAAGACTTAGTGCGTGAGAGCTTCGCGAGTTCCTTCAAGTGATGCTTGTAGTTGAAGTGTGCGACTGTTGTGCTAGAATTTTCTCTGTCTAAGTCTCTTCACTGAGCTGCGTGACTTCTTCGTGAGCTCTCTTGTGCTACAGCCTTAGCCACGCGAGAAGGCCCCTTAACTGTGTGAGATAATCATTTGTTCCTTTGCTGCAGCTTCCTCCACTCTCATCTATACTTCTTTTATCAGCTAGACATCCTTGGCCCATCATGATATGCAAAATAGTCAATATGGTGAGCACTACCATGGTCTTTCATCAGTATTTTACTTGACTGCCCTATTTAGCTTGAATTTTCTCTCTTCTTTGGCATCAAACGCATAGACTTTGTGTTAAGCTGCATAATTTATTACTAACTATAAAACACACTAAACAAGATGTTATTAGTCAGCTTTAAGGTATAACAAAGGTCAGGTTAAGAGGTGAAAAGTGGTACTTTTCAGTGAATAACACACCCCCAAACCTAATCTTTGCTAGTCCCTGAGCAAAGAAAGATTTAAACAACTACTCTAAGAATGTAAATGCCACTTTTATAGGGAGCATATATGCATTTAGCTTATGCATCAAGCCTTTTCAATCCCTAGGTGATCCGTAGTGGAGGAGTGAAGTTTCCTGAGAATTTTCAGTGTAGGTACCCACAAACTTCTCAATGAAACAGTTAACACAAGTAAAAAATTATCAAGTCAGCTGTCAATACACAGAGCATCAGTTCACCTTTGATTCAAAATATGAGGTAATTAAACAAGTGATATGCTCAAACATTTAATCATTAAAATTTTTGCATGTATGCACATCATTTCCACTCAGTTTGCAACAAGAGAAACAACTTATGTATGTTAGTAATGAGCTCACCATCAATTCAAAAATTAGGTTTAGACAATGCCCAATACATTAAATGTCAAACCCAATGCTTACCAGGGCAGTCTCTCACAAAGAATTTTGAGGGTTTACATTTTCACACAAGCTCAAGAGCAGTTACAACCTCCAAATGGGTATGTGAGCATAGCATAGGCAAAGCTACAAAATTCTGGCATCATTGACTAATCTGCACCATAGATTGGACAACTCCTCATCTCCACAAAACAGCTCATTCAACTTAGGATCACATGGTGTTATGACTGGGTTATACTGTGGCTTATGCATGTAGGTTATAAAGAATGGAAGGGTTAAAAGGATGCAAAATTGAGAAATCAACAGGTGAAGGAAGTGATTCATGACTTCACCTTCTTTAATTCAACACATTTCATTTTCTTTAACATCTTTCAGACTTGAAGTGGCCAGCTTCTCCTCTTATTTTTACTCTTTCCAATAAAATTTCCTCTTGACTCCTCTCTCTCCCTTTTTATTTTATTCTTTTATTTTTCTTTTGGATAACTTTTTCTTTTCTTTTTGTTTTTATTTTTTTGAAATGCCACCTCTCCCCAGCTGCTACACTGTTATCCTCCTTTTCATGTTTCTTTTTCATTCACCCAATGTTGACCCTAGCTTGTCCATCTTCAACTCCTCCTTTACCTTCTGAATTCTCAGAGTGAGGGTGAGTTTGAATTAGGTCCATAGGTTCAGGTTCAAATACTTAGGCATATTTTGAAAAAAACTGAAAGTTAAGGCTCAAAAGGTGTATACACAAGGGCAATTTATTAGGTTTGGTATGTTTAGGCTCAAATTGTCCAAGAGAAGGTTTTGATCCTTTCCTAAATGTCATGAGTGCTGTCAGCTGTTTTAACTTGGAGATGCCTAACTTCTGGTGAGGACATTATCTCAGGTAGTCCTTAGAGCAAAAAGAACTGCCTCAGTCACTCCTCAAAGAGAAAAAATTTTGTTGGCCCAAATCTCACTAGTTATGGTCTTTCATTGGAATCTTAGGCATGTCTTTTCTTTTTCTCTCTTTAATGGCTCACTAAGTACTGACGCAAGTGAGTTTTCATGGTGTTCACCTCATAGAAATGTTAAAATTTTAAAAGTTTTTAATGCCTAAAGATCTGTAAAATTTTTAAATTTTCTCACTTATAATATTTCTTAGGTGAACACAGCTCTATATCTATCTCACTTGATTCTGCTGCACTTAGGTTAACTACATTATTGACAAACCCATGCCACACCCTCAAACATATGAGAAGCAGTGCCCTCACTAATTCAAAGATGAAATGATGGTGCAGCAGGGTATTTGATACATTAAAACACAAAATAAGGCAACTAAAAGCATAAAAGATGAGACACACAAACAATTAATAGAAAACAAACACCCAAATAGAAAGATAGCTAGGAAACTAAACAAAATATCACAAAAAGAAATTTCATTTATGTACAAATTTTTTTTACAACGGAAGTGAAAAGAACTACACAATCCTAACTAATTACATGTGTAAAACTTAATCATCAGAATTTTATGCAGGTTCAGTCTTGACTGTGACTCCTTTTCCATTGTATTTCTCTTTCTCCAAGGGACCAATAGTTGCACTGGCTGGAGGGGCAGATTCAGCTGCTTGCTTAGGCCCTCCACTAGTCAATTCACTAAATCTCTTTTGATACATTTCAACCTTCTTTTTAGCCAGCTGAACTCTAGTTTCATATAGTTCCCTGGTGATCTTGGTTACCACTTTGGCTGTAGTCAACCTTTGTTCTAGTGAATCAGCTCTCGGTTTCTCTAATGTTGTAGCACGCTCCTGAGTTTCATATAAAACAACATTCTTTTCCAGCCCTTAGAGATTTGTAGCAATTCGACTTTGTGGGCCAATTCTAATTTACAGATCTTCTCATCATATGGTACCCTGATAGATATTCTGATGTCAGCCATACCTCTAATGATATCCTTTTTAAGGTAAGGATTGGATTTCATGGCATGAAGGAGGGTAGAGTATGGGGGTATGGAAAATTAAGAGGCATGTATCAAGGGCCGCTCATCACTTGAAGAAGAGTCGGCCAGAAATGGGGAGCGAGCGGGCTGGGGTAATTCAGGGTCAGACTCATGGTCTGTTTGGGTTGGGATTGTGGAGGTGGGTATTAAGTCATCCACATCTGTTGCAGCATTAGAGGTTGCTACAGCAAGTGGGACTTCAAGTAAAGGAATAATGGGCAATTGAATAGGGATAGGCTGAGGTTGAGAAAGGGGTGGGGTAGGTAAATGGGTGGCTGCAGGGATAGGTGGTTGTTGTAAAGGTTGAGGTAAAAGGGACAATGTGGACTGGATGGTCTGTAGGCTGGTTTAGACTAAGGACTGGTTTTAGAGGATAGGGGTCATGGTTTGAAGGTTGACCTCAATAGATGATTGGGTTTGGGTGTTGGCCAACACTTGGGCTTGAATGGATAGGAGGAGGTACAAGATTTGGGGTAGGATATCAGGAATAACAGGTTGGGTTGGAATGGGTGGAATAGGTTGAAATGGGGAAGTGGGTGCATGGGTAAAGTTAATAGGCTGAGGGGAAGTAGGTCTAGGTTAAAATGGATGGGGTTGTGATGTGTGATTGGGGGGAGTGAAATGGGGAGGGTGAGGTGAGTCAGAAAGAGGAGTGTACTCATAATTGATGTCTCTTATGAGAGAGGACATCATAGCTAAGTACCTTTCCTCTGAAAAAGGGTTTAGCTCATGGGTGGGGGAAAATGGAATGGATTGGTCTAAAGGCTGAAGGATTTCAGGTGCAAAAGGTGTGGAGGTTTCAAAGGGTTGAGAGGAGGTTTCAAGGGCGTGAGGCTTAGGTTTAGAGGTTGTACGAATTGAGTATGGAATTGTAGCTGTTGCAGAGATTGAGATGGTTTGGGATATATAGGGGTGGGCTGGGGTACTTTAGGGATCTTGGTTGATTTTCTTTTCTTTTTATAGGTTATGGTCACAGGTGGGCTAGGGTGGGTTGGAAAAATGGGTAAGGGTGTATGTGTGGTTAAGGTCTCAGTGGGTATGTTATGTGGTGATGAGGTTGATGTGGTTGTGGCTATGGCCGTGGTAATTGGTAAAGGTAATGGAATTGTAAGAGTTTGTGAGGCTTGGGTTGAGATAGGAGGCGGTATGGAACTGGACATGCGTATGGAGGGTGGGGTAATGACTTGGGGAGTGAAGGTTGTGCTGGCTGGCACATATGAGTGGGCTGCCATAGAGGCGACATTAGCAGTAGTAGGAGCAACAACTTCTTCTGTAATTGTGGGGGCTGCTTCCCTTTGCAACTCTTCCTTCTTTTTCTTCTTCTTCTCTTTGAGGGTCCCACTGATCCCCCATTACTTCTTTCCACCTTTGGTGGGGTTCAAGGTGGTAGTCTCCTCATCCCTCTGAAAGGGGTAACCACCTAGCTGCAGCAAGGCTATAATAAGCCTGTTGTAAGGGAGTGAGTGAGGTTTTTCTTGGTCTTCACTTTCTCATGAATGTCCACCATCCCTTCATAAATTAATTTGGCAGCATCAAAGTAGTGGTTCTTGTGAAATGAGAAGAGTGCATCAGTAATTAGAAATCTTCTCCCCTACTCATGGTCAGGGCAATATGCATTATTTTTTAACACCCCATCCATGAATCTGAGGTTTGGGTGCAGATCCCTCTTTTTTATTGAGACTCCTGAGGTCGTGACCCCTCCAGTTAGCTCCTTGGCTATCTGTGGGATGGTGGCTATCAAGGGAGGACCCAAGCCACATTCAGGGCTATATCAGACTGGAATTCCTAGTATTTCTGTTATAGCTGACTAATTGAAGAGTATCTCAAACTTATCTATTAATACCAGCAATATTGGGTTCCCATCATCTCCATTTTTCACCCTTATGTTCTGATAAAATAACAGCACTAGTCTAGGGAAGACTGGTTGCAGTGGGGGTCTCAACAAGGGCAGCAGAGATGCCTTGGTCAGGTACTCAATGGAGGTTGATGTCTCTGTTAACTCTTCAAAGTAGACTTTGTCAAAAATTGTCTCAGCCTCAAGTTTTATTCCTCTCTCAAATTCAGATGGTGCCCTAAGGTACTCAGTACTCTCTTCCTCATCAATGGCCACCTTTGAGATCTCATGGGCCATAGTTTTGCCTTTTTTCAGTTTCTTCTTGGATTTTTCAGGACTTTTGGTGGATGGGAGCTCTCTGGCGCTCTTCCTTGGGGCAGATTTCTTCTTGGCCTAGGCATCAGAGGCCACAACTTTGCCCTTCTTCACTACTAGTTGCTCAATGTGGGGCTCCACAATGGGTGGAGACACCTTAGAGGTCTCCAAAGTGGAGGCCTCTGCAATCCTTGTGGATTTCCTAGTAGCTATAGAGTTGGCACTGGCTGAAGGGGTCACCAAAGCAGCCAAGGTGTCTGTGATTTTTGAACCCGTGGCCATATCTTCTCAGTTTGCCCAAATTAGGTTTTACACTCTCAAATTTTTAATATCCACTTGATAACCACAGAAATTCTAACTCCTCTTTACTTACTACCAAATGAATATCTAATCAAACCAATCAAAGAGAGAGAAATCTTACCAATGGAAATTAGGGTTTCATGCCAAACGTTACACCACGGTTCAAATTCCCCCAAACCTAGATCAAAGTGATCAGGAGATTCTGGGGAGCATATGGTAGAGGGAAAATGTTTGAGGTGGCGTGGATTAGGTAGTGGAGAAGAAGGAAAAAAGTGGGGAGTTTGGTTTTTGTGCTATGGAAGTTAGGGTAAAAATATAATGGAGTAAATGGGAAAAATCGTAGGGTTTATAAGGCTAACCTGTGCCTCGTGCGGTTCTTGCTAGGTTCTCGCGCAGAACATTTCTCGCACAATAAAATCCAAGCTCGTGAAGAATGTTGTCGCGAGAAAAAAAAGTAGCTGCACGAAAATTTTGAAGCATTATGTGTCTCGTGTGGACACTCGCGCAGCTGAAGCTGGGCCTTAGTGCGCGAAGAGATTTTTCATCTCTCGTGCAATTTAGCTGATAAACTTTGTGAGGTTTAACATATATGGTTCCTACTCTTTGCGTGGTTCCATATTAGGCATCAGCAAGCATTTCAGCTCCGTGAGAAAGTTTTCAGTAGCTGGCGAATTTGAAATTTAAGCCTTTTAGCCTCACGAGAAAGTAACTTTTAAGCTTTTGGTCAGTGCTGCACATCGGCAAGTGCATCCAAACTGTCATGCACCTATCCATTATGCATCAACACCAACCCTATCACATGCACTCCATTTTCTCATGATAATTTGTTTGCCCAATATCAACACATGTATATCAGAAATTCAGGAAGATAAAAATTTTCAATTAAATCAAATTCATGATATTTGTAATGGCAGCTCCTCTCCCATAGCCGCAATATAAATGCACATTAGACTCAGATGATAAATATGCACATGTACTTAAAACAAAACACAATAAAACAAACCAGCCAATCAAAATCACACAACAACAAAAACACAAATGACATATGTTTAGACAAACAAAACAAAACACACATTTAAAACATATGGCACACATGGTACAAGGTTGTGGATAACTAAGCAATGGGAGGTTCATGTAGGTGAATGGTCTAAGTAGTTTCCATACAAATTTTCAACCTTTGACCATTTACTTTCATGATTTTCCCACACATAGGATCCAAGATCTCTACAGCACCAGATGGGGAGGCATGGATGACAGTGTAAGGTCCATCCCATCTAGATTTCAACTTCCCAGGAAAGAATTTTAATTTGGAGTTGAAAAGCTAAACCTTAGTACGAACATTGAAGTCCTTTCTCATTAATTTCTTGTCAAAGAATGCTTTTGATCTCTCCTTTAGATTTTGGCATTTGCATTAGCTTCCAACCTTAGCTCCTCAAGCTCTGCCAATTGCAATTTCCTATGAGAACCAACAGTAGTTAGATCAAAATTCTACTTTCTGATATCCCAATAGGCTCTGTGCTCTAACTCTACTGGCAAGTGGCAGGCCCTGCCATAAACCAACCTGAATGGGGACATGCCAATAGGGGTCTTATAGGCAGTCCTATAAGCCCACAAAGCATCATTCAACTTTTGTGCCCAATCCTTTCTATCAGACCTCACAGTCTTCTCTAGAATATGCTTGATCTCCCTATTAGAAATTTCAATTTGCCCACTAGTTTATGGGTGGTAGGGTAACAGAATACTTTTGAGCAGGTTCTCAAAAGGTCGGTTACATAAATGGCTTTGCCCATCACAAATGATAGCTCTGGCGGTACCAAATCTTGAGAAGATATTGTCCTTTAGAAATTTAAGGACAACTATGTGGTCATTGGTCCTTGTGGCAATGGCTTCCACCCATTTGGACACATAGTCCACTGCCACAAGTATGAAATTAAAGCCCATAGATGGAGGAAAGGAACCCATAAAATCAATGCCCCAGATGTCAAAAAGTTCTACTACAAGGATGGGCCACAATGACATTGAATTTCTCTTGAAAATGCCTCTCAACCTTTGACATCTATCACAAGCTTTGCAATGTAAATATGCATCTCTGAACAAAGAGGGCCAATAAAAACCACATTGCAGCACTTCTGTTGTAGTCTTTCTACCACTGAAGTGACTGCTGTTCACTGAAAAGTACTACTTTTCTCCTCTTCACCTAGCCTTTATTAGACCTTGAAGCTGACTAATAACTCCTTTTTAGATTATTTTATAGTTAGGAATAACTTGTGCAGCTTCACACAAAGTCTATGCTTTTGGCGCCAAGAAGAGAGAAACTTCAAGCAAAAGATGACAACTGAACCAGAAAGTGATGGAATACCATGGTGACTATTTTGCATGTCATAATGTACCAAGAAAGTCTAGCACATGAAAGAAGTTTAGGTGAGAGTGGAGAAAGTTGCAACAGAAGCATGTGCTTAGCAGCAGAGGAGTCAATGACCTATCTCACATAGCTGAGGTGCTACCTTACGCTGTTCCATTCACTGGCAAAGCTCCCTCGCATAGCTAAGACATGTAGCATATTAGATCTCGCAAAGAAGTCACATAGCTCAATGAAGGGGTTATCACACAGCAGTCTCTCACGCAACAGTCGCACACTTCATTCGTAATCAACATGTGAAGAAACTCGCGGAGCTCTCACGCACTAAGCCCTCAGAAATATAGCTCGTGAAGTTCTCGCAAGGATCAAGCCTTAATGCAGCAGCGCTCACTACCCCGCGAGACCAATTGGCGCGAATGACCTCACAAATTTCTCATGTGGCTTTGGAAGAGAGAGATGCCCAGAAGTCCGCTCGTGCAGCTCTCGCATGCCTAAAAGATTAACCCTGAACAGAGCTAGATGCAAAGGCTTCTGCGCGAGTACCTCATGAAAGAAAACTTCTGAAGCTCTATTGCACGAGCAAGCTAAGCACTGAAAATCCTTCTGCGCGAGTGCATTCAAAGCTGAAGCAGCTGCACGATCATCCACAGTCCTACTGTGTGAGATAATAGTATTCAAAGCCAAACTCTACCCCGTGAACACTCTGTAACTATGCGATAGAAGTGATATGCAGAAGCCAGCCTAGAGAAGCTTGGGCTCTCCACTTCTCAATCTTAAGTCAAGGACCTTTTAGGGATTTCCCCAAGTCTAGGGCACACACCACAAGGCACCGATTCTGATACACACATCCTAAGACATCCAAGGGTTGTAATAGTGCCACATCTACTTGAAAAATTAGGGTTTACTATTCTCTCAGTCACAACATTCAGACTAAGTATATCAGCTATGCTTGTAACTTAAAAACTATAAATCACTTCCTTCAACCTCTGTCGGCTGAGAGCTCAAGCAGATTAGGGTTAGGGTTAGGGTTTGATCACCTCTTTTTCCATTTTTTCTTCTCTCTTAGCCCAACACCTGCTGGCTAAATCTTTGGTAAGCACTTAGGTGTAGTTTTATTTAGTTTTGTAATAGGTCATTTAAACATTGGAATTTTGGGAAGAGCTGTTATGCATAAGGTTGCTGGCTTGAGAAATTTTATTATTGGTAACATCAGATTAATGGAATTTTTGTTTGACTGCTTACTTAATCTATTATTTTCCTATTTTTCGGTAGTTTTATTCAAGCTATAGCATGCATTTATGATTTGAGCTTATTGAAAGGCCCAAGTAAGCTTGAGCTTGTAGCCCTGGGACCATGGTGGCAGCAACAGTGTACCTGTTCTATCTCATCATTTGTGGGTAAGAGAGCCTCTGTGGATAACCTGTGACCATTAAAGTGGACAGACTAAAGCCCTAGGGCAATCTTGGTCATAGATTTGAGATGGATTCTTTTTCTCTGTACTTGTGCTTGTAGCTTGGTGAGAGATTGTGTAGGAACAAGCTCCCCTCTGTTGCACTTGACCGCTATCAGATGTTAGATCTGGCTTCTCTGTAGTGATTACAACTGTGAGAATATTTTATTGCAAGCTATTTTTAAGCAATAAATTATTCATTTAAAGTCCATTTAAATCTATAGATCATTTTTTCCATTAGTTTCTCGATCGGATTTGTGTATTTGGGAATTGCCCATTCACTTAACCGTTAGATCTTTTGATTGCCATATGATCTTCCTAGGTTTAATACCCCTATGAATGTCAGCCAAATCTGTACACAGATCTGGGGAGCTTGTAGCCTGGCAAACATAGTGTCTGCAACAGTATTCATGGCTTGATTTGATTCATTAGGTTAGATTTGATCAACCCACTCCTTTGGATTAGGTTCGCATTTCTAACTCAATCAATGGGATTTGACTGACTCTATTAGATTGACTATGGTCATTTGAGTGGACAGACTATAGCCTTAAGAGCACCCAAATGGCAAGGGTTAAGTTACTGTAGACACTCAAATTCGACCGAAGGCCCGATAGTCTGCAATCCGAGAAAGATATACCCCTGTGCTTCCGATGGCACCCTTGAACCCTTAGAAACTAACCCAGACCATTAAGAATCACCCTGAACTCATTAGAACGATTCCCCCAACCCTTAGAGATCACCCCTAAACCCTAGGATCCCTTCCCAGACTCAACTTAAACCCTTTTGAGCATTTGATGGGAGGAGAGCAACAATTTTTTATACAGACCACTGCTGAGGATGATCCATATACCGTTAGAAAGAGGGCTTCTCCAGCTTTCCAACTAGCTAAAGATCACCCAATTTAGAGTTATGGTTCAAAAGTTATGGCCGTTTGAAGTTTCACATAAAATCATGACTTTTTGCTCAGGTGTATGTACTACATACGCTTAGCAAATTTGGCCCTAGTTTGGTCAGGCGTATGTATTATATATGCCTGGAATTTTTGGGCCAAATTTGGCCAGGCGTATATAATACGTATGCCCAGCATAGGAAGGCCCCACCACGGGCACCCATCTTCTCAGATTCCCCCTGGTTTTCATGAATTTCACTGTGCATAAACTGGGCGTATGTAACATATACGCCCAGCTTAGCTACAATATCTGTCATTAAATACTCGAATTTCCTCCATCTGGTTTGACCCTTTGACCATCCCCTTGCTTGAGGTGGGTGTCTTAAGATTGGTTGCACCCCCTTTGAGTCACCCATGGTCTCACCCCATTATCTACCATTGAAATCAGTTTCTCAAACCTTTAGGACCCTAAAAACCTAGAAAACCTTAGATGGAGGATTACCTAATTGCTAAACCAATTAGCTCTTAAGTGACCCTCTAACCCACCTCTTCTCTATAAATAGAGAGGCCCCCCTCTTCCCAAAAGGGTTGAAAAATTAAGGTTGAGAGTCAAGTTTAAGAGAGAGCCCTAGTGAGAGAAAAATATGTGTTATTTTGCATTCTTCAACCAAAATTCCAGCATGCTTGGTTCATCCTTTTCAACCCTTTTCAACCATTAGATCACCCCTTGTTAGTCAAGCTTAGTCCTTAGCTTCACCCCGCACTTCCTATCTATCGAATCCTAGCATTAGAACCCATTCCTCTACCGTTTAAGCCATTTAAAGCCATCGGAAGCACGCTGAAGCGAAGGTCTTCTACAAAGTAACAAGGGCCCGTGAGCTCCGGCTTACCCCTCTCTTCCTCTACCTTCTTGGTGTTTCCTCCGTCCAAGGATTCAAGCCGTTACGCCGCCGAAATTTTGGTTTAGCTCAAAGCTTGATAGGACCGTATTGCCTTCGGGCAAGGGGAAGCTCCGCCTATTTATTTTTATTTTTGGCTATAGATAGAGACCGCTACATGTGGGTTGATCGGGTGCCTAAACCCTTCTCGATCGATAACCAAAGCTCCTACCCTAGAGCCTTTGGAAAAGACCGGTAAATCAGAGTCATATTTAGTACTTCGGTGATCAAAGTATTGATTTAAAGGTTTTTCGGGTCACCAAAAGCTCCGGGTGGCGACTCTACATTTTATTCCACCTCGAGCGCATCGCCGTGACGGGTTCGAGAGGATCCATGGTCGCACAGATGGCGACTCTGCTGGGGATGTCACCCTAGCGCTTCCCCTCTTGTTGGCCTTTCTTTTTATTTTATTTTTTACTGACCATGGCTGTTTTGTTGTTCTGATTTTCTGCTATTTTCCTTTATTTTTGTTGTTTTTACGAACATACTCACCCCTACGATTCAGTCCTTTAAGTGCCTTAGGCGATTGGCAGGCCTACTTGCACATTTAAATTTCAATCTTTTTACGATTTTGTCATTTAAGCCGCCTTATCCGTTTGGCGGGCCTGCTCGCATCTACTTTCCACGTCATTTAAATTTCAGTCATTTACGAACCTTAGCCGTTTGGCGAGCCTACGTGCGTTCTTTATTTCAGTCATCATATTTCACCATTGAACGCCGGCCAGTTGAGGCGGCACGGGCTTGTCATCCCCGACCCGATTTTGGACTTAAATTCACTCCCCTTTAAAAATTTGTAATTAAAAGTGAACCAACAGTGTGGGGACATAATCAAATCTATTTTAGCGTGTTTTGGGTAGTTTTCGGGGGGTTTAGGCACAGATATAACTTACCCGGTTCCCAGTAAGGCGGCAGCCTTAGTGGTGATGATCCTGAAAAGAACCACCCCTTCCAGTACCTGAGAAGGCGCTTGCGCCGGAGGTATATCGGTTGGGTTGCAAATTCCGATCAAGCCATAAAACCCTCGATGGTGAGAGCGTAGACAGCCCGATTAAGCCATGTATCCTCAGGAAACGGAAAGGAGGGACCCGATAACATACACAGCAGTCCCCGGGAGCATCCCTCCCAGAAAACTAGTTCAAAAGACCCATTGTTGGCTTGTTGTTTGTCAAAACAAGGTTGAAAATACGCCAGCATATATATTACATAAGCCCTAATAAAAGATCCTCAGAAATACTCGCGTATAATATATATCGCCAACCGATCTATTTTGGTCTATATACATACGCCCAAAGATATACTAGGTTCAAGCAGCCCGATCTGAGACCCAATCCACCACCCAAGTTTCCCAATTAGCGGTATTAGTGCCCACAGTAGCCTCCCGCATTCTGTAACGCCCAATATGCCCCCGCCCAGTCAAAAGAAGAAGACTTCTCATTGATTTGCTCCGGGGGAATGGGTTGTTTGCGTGGATTCCCTCACCTTCAATAGAACGAAAGGGTTCCCTTTCGCTTCTTCCGAAGTGTGTCGGATCCCGCCGTGGGACCTACTAAAGGTGCATATATCACTCGAGACAGGAATTTTTCTAGGGCACCAGATCATCATTCATTTAAATAGGGGAGATAATTTTCATTTGAAAAATCCAAAAAAAATAAATAAATATATAGAAAAATCAAAAATCCGTGTATACGCGCACTTTCGGTGCGACCGTCACTACGGCGACCTCAAACCCAACCCGTAGAGGAAGAACCAGGAAAGTGTTCGGCCCTAACCCAAGGCATCGGTACAACACTCGTCAATAAATCATGTCGAGCGCCGGTACATCCCTGCCATCATCCCCATCCCATTCCCATATAGGAGAAGACCCGATCTCCAACACCTTCACCCAAACCCGGTTCGATGTCACGGGTCCATTCGGGGCACCCGTGTTCGCATCCACCCCATCCCCTGCCCTTACATTTTCCCAATATACCCCCATCTCCTCCTCTACTGAAACACCTCATTTCCCAATCGACCCATACATCCCCATCTCCCATCCATACACCCTTACCACACCCCCCTACTCCCAAAGACCCCATCGGGAACCCCATCCCCCGCCTACCTCCCACACCCCGTCCACCTCATCATTCATGCCTCCTATATCCCATATCCCACTCACCTCATCTCACATGCCCTCCACATCACATGATCCATCCACATCCCAACAGACCCCCTTATTTACCCAGGTCATGCCCAACTTTGCCCAGGGTGTGACCAGCAACCCACCATCTTCCTTAGCCATACATCCACGCCCTCCAAGCACAACCATTCATACCCCCCATACCCAGGTCATGCCCAATTTCATCCAACCCCCTCCGTCCTTGAATGGGCCATCACCCTCCAATCTCACACCTAAATCCATGCCCTCAATGGAGGACATGAGAAGGATGTATGCCCTGTGGGCTACCTCTCGGAGTCCAACATTCCAAACCCCACATCTAGGTCTCCAAAACCTCCATACCCCATTCCCCCATGACCATGCCCAACCACCCATCATTCATACCATCCAATATCCCCCACCTCAATTTCAGGCCCAGGCCCAAGCCCAACAGACCTAAGCCCCCTCATCTCAGGAGAAAACACACACAAATCCATGGGCCCAAGCCCAAGTGCCTTTAGAACCATGGGCCCAATCCCAAGCCCAAAACCCTCAAGGCCCATGGGCCCAAGCCCAGACCCATCAGACTCAGGCTCAGGCCCAAGTCCATCAGACCCAGGCCCAGTTCCAAGTCCCCCAGGGCCCTTGGACCCATACCTATCAAACCCAAGCCCAAGGCCCATCATCCCGCACCCAATACCCACATGGCCCATTAGCCCAAACCCAACAGGGCCCATTAGCCCAAAATCATACCAACCCCCACACCCAGGCCCAAGGCCCATCAACCCAAGCTTTCCAAAACCATCAAGCCCAAACCCAAGGCCCATCCACCCACACTCATCAAGGCCCTTTCACAAACCCCTTACCCCTTCACCAGTACCCTTCATTCACCTACACCCCTTATGCCCCCATCCCGCCTCCAACGGAAAATCCGATCCACCCTATGCCTCAAAACCATGCCGCCACATCAACCACACCCCCATCACCCCTAGAATATACACCCAGCTCAACACATCATTCATCCACAAACCACTCATCCATTCACTCCCTCCCATCCCCTACAAGCCTTGTGGCCCCACCAGGTCGTCCAACCCATCACCCCCCAGGTCCAAATAGCAGACCTCGCCCCTCACCAGTACAATGACCAACAGTACGAGGAGGACGAGATCCGCAACAGTGGAGGAGCTGCCAGCTTCGGCCCCCCAGGCCCGTCATCGTCACACCCAGGGCCGAGCCAAATCAGGGGGAAGCAGCCCTAGCTACAACTTCAAAAGTAGCAGTGCAGTTGAGAGAACAGATAGACAGAATACAGAAGCAACTGACGAATATGGGAGGGCTAGAACTGCATTCGACAGACTTTTAAGACTTGTGTCTGTTCTCGGATGTCCCCCTACCACAGAAATTTAAGATGCCATTATTCGATAAATATAATGGCATTGGTAACCCCATTGCCCACTTAAAATCTTACTGTGGGGATATGTGTCAGTACGGCGGAGATGAATGACAAAAGAGTCTAACGGGCCAAGCGCTGAGATGGTTCACGTCCCTAGAGCCATCCATGATAAAAACTTGGAAAGATCTGACACACTTATTCCAAGAATAGTATGTCTATAACATGGACATAGAGCTAAGGAAGTCGGATCTGGCCCGTTTGAAGCAAAGGCATGATGAATCTTTCAGTGCCTACTTAGGAAGGTGGAGGGCATTGGCTGCCCAAGTGACCCACCAGATTCCTGATGATGAGCAGATTGAATTGATAACCAAGGGAGCTCTCTCAGTCATCACAAAATTTTTGGTATATCAGCAATAGTCCAGTTTTGCTGATTTTGTCCGGAATGCCAACCGTTGCGAAAACGCCGTTAGAGAGGGCAGGTAGGGAAAGAACATGGCCAACGGGGCCACTGGGGTTTGGAAAGCTACCGAACCAAGGATTGAAAGAAGGCCAGGGGCAGAGGTGTAGAACATCGTTTATCCCTAGGCCAACACCACCCCGATACAGCTCTAGGTCGCACACCCACCACCGGCCCGTTTCGAACAACCGCCAAGGCCGAACAATGGACTGAGGGCCCCGTTCACCCAGGAGCACATGAAAGCATGATTCGAACGGGTCTTCACACCATTAGGATAATCATTAAGTGTCTTATTACCAGTGTTGCTACAAAAGGGTCTGATTAATTTACTCTAGCCTCGCCCACCACCCAATCCGATACCAAAAAACTATGATCCGAACCTGCATTATAACTTCCACCAGGGATCAGGTCACCCTACGGACCGGTGCTTCCCACTAAAGCACGCAATCTAAGATTTAATAGAGGTGGGAAAAATTGTTCCCCCGCCACTTCCTCAAGGGCAGAACCAGAATATTCATCAGGCTCCTCTGCCACCGCATCCAGGAGGCCCCAGGCCTAACATCCACTGCATAGAAGAGGAAGA
Organism: Chloranthus sessilifolius; assembly: GCA_021018995.1. NCBI lineage: Eukaryota > Viridiplantae > Streptophyta > Magnoliopsida > Chloranthales > Chloranthaceae > Chloranthus > Chloranthus sessilifolius. Next base: position 52,508,128 of record CM037596.1, read on the forward strand.
GGAAGAGTTTGACCCCTCGGATTACATCAGTAATCAAGAAGAATTTTCATTTCCTAGGCTGAATGAGGGTGAACCAATTGCAGGGGTAATCGAGCCGCTATATTTAGCCGATTACTTCCCCACCCCGGCATACTAAGAAGAGCCCCTAGATTTAGGGCAGTATTTTTCCACTTCTACTCCTGCCTATCAAATCCAAATGGGCACAACCCCGCTGCAATCATACGCATATCCGCCCCACTCCCAATTTACCCCACAGTATACACCGCCTCCCAATCATCCCATCCCATAAACTATCCCACCGTCAGCCACCCCATATACCTCTCCGTCACGCCCAAATCACCCCACGCCATACATAAATCCACCACCCCCATACTACCCCACCCCATACACACCCCCAAATCCCACCACCCATCATACTACCCCGCCATCCCCAAATCACCTCGCCCAATACACAACTCCACCATCCCTAAATCACCCCGCCCCATGCATGACTCCATCATCCCTGATTTACCCCGTTTCATTCACGAACCCATCATCGCCCCACTATGCCACCCCGATTACAAACCCTTCGTACTAGTACCCCCCTGCTCCATCTGTTACCCCATCATACCCCTATCACCCCGCTCCACCTGCACCTCTGACATTTCCCAGTCACCCTATCCCAGTCACACCCCCACCATCCCTGTGCCATTTCACCCCCAATCCAACTCCACCCCCACCCAAACAAACAACCCCTCACCCACTCCCCTTATCACTCGCTCCCAATCACCACTGGTCTTACCACACCCCGGTAACACCTGCACAAACCCACCCCGCACCCTCAAATCCAACTTTGCTAATCCCCGTGAATACCACTCAACCCCCTATTGGAGTCAACCTGGTTGGGCCCGAGAATCCGTCATACCCAACCCAATCCGCCCTAGAATCACCATGCACTCCCTTCCTCATCCCGAAACCCGCCTATGACCCACATCAAGTGCCGTTAAGTTACGAGCTGACGGACATGTATGCTGGTCGCAACCAAGAAGAGACCGTCGAATTTATCACCTGATCAGGTAGGATTTCTACATAGCCAGAAACATCGGGGGCTGTAAGAGGAGAAGAGAAGAAGAAAGAGCAGGCCGCAGGGAACCCCTTTGAAAAAATGGCTAGAGAGCATGTGTTGGAGACATAGCTCAAGAGGATACCCGCACATATTACTGTTTGGGATTTGTTAATCACGTCCCCGCTCCACTCTCAAGCCTTAATGGGAGCACTCAAAGACGCGCATGTTTTCGCTCACGTAACCCCAGACAGGGTGGGAGATATAATTGAGGAAGTATTGAGCCCAAATGCCATCTCATTCACTGATGCAGATCTGCCGCTCGAGAGGAACAACCACTCTAAGCCCCTGAATATAATAGTGGAAGTAGGGAACCTGGTGGTGTCGTTAGTCTTAATAGGCAACGGGTCGACATTGAACGTGTGCCCTCTAAGGACGACAATCAAAATCGGTGCAGACCCCAACACCTTTCGGCCATCAATAACAAGCACCAGGGGATTAGATAACACTCGGAGAGAAATCATAGGAGAAGTAGACCTCGACCTGATCATCAGGCCGCAAACCTTCACTGCCCCCTTCTACGTGATGGACATCAAGTCTACATTTAATTTACTATTGGGTTGGCCGTGGCTGCATGAGATCGGAGCAATACCCTCAACTCTACACTAAAAACTTCGATTCATCTCAGGCGGAAGAATCGTCACCATCATAGGTGAGAGCAGAGAAGACAGGGAGCGGAGCGCTCTGCATATTGAGAATCCAAAAGTGCTTGACATGCCGCACACAGTAGAGGACACTGATTTCCATCGATTTGAGTATGACTTTTCAGCCGTTACCCTTGAATCGCCTGGGAAAACCCCTGCCAAAATCTGGGGTAGGAATGGATGCAGCAGTGTTCATGCTCCATAAATGGGGCCACCAAAAAGGGAAAGGTTTGGGCCCACGCCTTCAAGGACGAAGAGACTCCGTCAGGGCTAAGGGACAGTAAACCAGATTTGGCCTGGGTTATAGGCCCCTCGAAGAAGAAGTCAGAGAAGCCAAGGAAAAGATAAGAGCTACAACAGCCGCCAAGGCCAGAGGAATCAACCTGGAAGACGAAACTCCCGCCCGACCCCACATCCGTCAAACCTTTGTGAGCGCCGGGTAGTAAAGATTGATCTGAACGGGGAAACAAGGGTAACCCCGCACAAGCTTGTTTCTGCCCATCCTGTCGACCCTTACATCACCCCCCCAGACCTCGAGGTGGACTTAGCCACCCTCTCCTTATTTGAGAAAGAAGTCCCCTGGCCCACCTGTCACCACCGGCCACTTCGAGCCCATCCAACCATAGAGGACAGGGTCTCAGAGGATCCCTCCATAAACATGCTGAGGGGGGAATTGCAAGAGCTTACAGATACCATTTCCAACCAAAAGGGTAAAGGCCAAGCCTCGCAGGTAAGTAACTGGGCATCTTTGCTGCAACTCTTGGGAGCTGCCAAATGCTGTGAATACGACACCGACTCTCCAAAAAAAAACAACCTGTAAGAAGTGAGGTTATCCTCTGGGGCACTCTACCCTATATATATAGAGATCCACCCTGCCAGGGGCTAACCTCTGAAAAATTACAAAAAACCTTAAAAATAGAAAAAATACCAATTCTAAAAATATTGTCCTTTAAAATTTCTGATAAAATCGAAAATGATGTCGTGATACCCGTCCCACGCGAAGCCGACTCCTTCCCCATAGAAATACGAGAAGAGGTAGGAGTCATGAGTTTGGATGAGGAAGGTCAAGTTGACGAGCTCCCCAATGAGCTCCTGAAGCAATTTGCCGATTTTGAGCATGGCCCTACCCTGATCATCGAAGAGACAGAGGACGCCAATTTGGGCACCGAAGAGGTCCCTAGAATCACAAAAATCAGAACATCGCTGTCTCCTGTGGAGAGAAAGGGTATGATAGACTTCCTCCGGTCATACCAAGACGTCTTCACATGGTCGTATGAAGACATGCCTGGTCTGGATACCGATTTGGTGGAGCATGAGTTGCCACTCTACCCTAATTTTAAGCCAGTTAAATAGAAGTTGAGATGCCTCCAACCTGAATGGATGTTGAAAGTAAAGGACAAGGTCATTAAGTAGTATGACGCGGGTTTCCTCATGGTATCCAAGTACCCGCAATGGCTGGCCAATATCGTCCCCGTACCAAAGAAAGATGCAAAAGTTCGAATGTGCATTGATTTCTAAAATCTCAATAAGGCAAGCCCTAAGGATGACTTCCCATTACCCCACATCGATATCTTGGTCGATAATACTGCTAAGCACGGGATGCTTTCTTTCATGGACAGGTTCTCGGGCTACAACCAGATTAAGATGGCAGTGGCCGACCGAGAAAAGACTGCGTTCATCACTCCCTGGGGTACCTTCTATTACAAGGTGATGCCATTCGGGCTCAAGAATGCTGGGGCAACCTACCAGAGAGCGATGACAACCCTATTCCACGACATGATGCACCGAGAGATCGAAATGTATGTCGATGACATGACTACTAAATCACCGAAAAGGGACGACCACTTGGTAAGCCTTCAAAAGCTGTTCGAGAGGTTGAGAAAGTATAGGTTGCAGTTGAATCCCTAGAAGTGCGCATTCGGCGCTATGTCAGGAAAACTATTAGGTTTTACCGTCAGTAGGAGAGGGATCGAGGTCGATCCGACAATGATCAAGGCCATCACCAAAATGCCACCACCGTCCACAGAGAAAGAGGTCAGAGGCTTTTTAGGCAGAATCCAATACATCAATTGGTTCATCGCACAGTTAACTCTGATATGCGCACAGATCTTCAAACTACTAAGAAAGGATTCACTAGTTGAGTGGAATGATGACTGCCAAGCTGCATTTGACAAGATCAAGGCTTACCTCCTAAATCCTCCAGTATTGGTACCACCTGTACCTGGTAGACCCCTGATAATGTATATGTCCACGACAGAATTTTCCATGGGTTGTGTGCTAGGACAGCATGATGAGACAGGAAGAAGAGAGCAAGCCATCTACTACCTGAGCAAGAAGTTTACTGATTATGAGACGCGCTACTCTCATCTGGAAAAAGCATGCCTAACACTCGTGTGGGCTACTCAAAGAATTCGACTCTACCTGTTATCCCAAGCCATCCTACTTCTAGCATGGATGGATCCGTTGAAGTACCTATTCGAGAAACCTGCTCTCACTGGCCGAATGACACGATGGCAGCTATTGTTATCTAAATTCGACATCACATACGTCACTCAGAAATCGATCAAGGGAACCCTCTATCTGACTATGAGCCTCTAAGGACTGAATTTCTCGATGAAGACATCCTGTTCATGATAAAAGATGATACAGAAGAAGCAGAGGAACCATGGGTAATGCACTTTGACGGAGCATCGCATGTCGAAGGCCAAGGAGTCGGTGCCATCCTGATTTCACCAAGAGGATCCCATGTACCGATCTCTATCAAGCACAACTTCCCCTGCACTAATAATATGGTTGAGTACGAAGCTTGTGCCGCCGGTCTACAGGCAGCTCTCGATCTGAATGGAACCCACCTTCGAGTTTTTGGCGATTCACAGTTAATCATATGTCAGACTAATGGTGACTGGAAGACGAAAGATGAGAAACTGATCCCCTATCATGAACACCTCGAGGATCAAATAGCTTGCTTTCCAAGATGTGACTTTCTCCTACGTCCCCCGGATAAGGAATCGCTTTGCCGACGCATTAGCAACTTTGGCGTCAATGATTGAAATCCCCTATCGTGTTGAGAAGAAGCCGATCATGATCAAGCAGAGGAATGAGCCGGCCTTCTGCCTTCAGATTGAGGAACCTACAAAGCCCGATGATGAGCTACCTTGGTTCCAGATATCAAGAATTTCATCGAGACCCTAACTTTCCCTATTGGTACATCCAAGACGGACCAACGAACCATTCAACGTTTAGTAGCAGGTTACGTCATTTACGGAGAATGCCTCTACAAGTGATCATACAATAACATCTTACTCAGGTACCTCACTGAAACCGAAGCAGTCAATATTATGAAAGAAATCCATGAGGGAGTATGCGGAGCCCACGTCAGTGATCACATGCTCGCTAAGAAAATCCTACGACAGGGATACTTTGGACCACCATGGAATCAGATTGTTGCAAACATGTTCAAAGATGCTACAAGTGTCAGGAACACTCCAGTCTGATACACGCTCCGGCCATTGATCTTCATTGCATGACTACTCCTTGGCCATTCGCTACCTGAGGCCTTGATGTTGTCGGAATGATTAATCCAAAAGCATCAAATGGGCATCGATTCATCCTCGTCGCTATTGAATACTTCACCAAGTGGGTAGAAGCGGCATCCTACGCCAATATCACGGCCATTCACGTTGAGAAGTTTCTCAAGAATAATATTGTGTGCCGATTTGGAGTACCCAAAGATATCATAACAAACAATGACACAAACTTTACGAATAAGCGCATCCGAGACTTCTGCGAGCAGTACAAGATCAAGCACCATTGCTCATCCCCTTATCGGCCTCAAACTAATGGAGCCGTGGAAGCCGCCAACAAAACTCTAATCCGCATTCTTCAGAAGATGGTAGTCACTTACCGAGATTGGAGTGAGCAGTTACCCTTCGCGCTTTGGGCCTATAGAACATCGATCCGTACCGCTACAGGGGCAACACCATTCTCCCTTGTGTATGGAACGGAGGCCGTCCTCCTGGTGGAGGTTGAGGTACCCTCGCTCTGAATCCTCATGGAATCAGGCTTACCGGACGCGGAGAGAGAGAGATCACGCTTTGATCACCTGAACTTAATGGACGAAAAGAGACTCCTGGCCTTATGCCATACCCAGGTTTACCAGGGGAGAATCACGCGCGCTTACAATAAACATGTCCGCGGTTGAGATTTAAAGGTAGGAGACACTATACTGAAGAAGATCTTTCCTTCCCTCCATGCTAATCCGAGAGGAAAGTTTAGGCTGAACTGGGAAGGACCATACGTAATTCAAGAAGTGCTGCCGGGACACGCCATCCGCCTCGCCACCATGGATGGAGATCATCTTCCTGAGCCCATCAACGCTGGATACGTCTGACGGTTCTACTCATAGTCTATCATGATAAGGTAAGTATTGATCAAACAGATATGTGACTGCTTAAGAATCATCCAAAAGAGGCCATCGTTCCAAGCACAGTAGCCCAATAGCATCCTTAAAAATGATGATATCCTTTGCTACCCCATTTGAGCCTGGGCCTTTCTTTCAAGAAACCCTTTTCCCAAGAAATATACACGCGTACATATACCAAAAAAAAAAAAGAGGGAGAGAGGAAAAATACAGGAGTATAGAGTTACTATCAAATCTTAAAAATCGAGAAAAGCAAAACCTCAAAAAATACTAAATTTTTGTCTCAGATGGGGGAAAAAGAATAATAAAAAATGTGTACGTAGAAGAATCACGGGGCATGAACAGTAAAAACCCCCAAGGAAGAAGGTATTTTTGGAAAACTGAAGCCATAGCAAGGAAACCTTTTTAACCCAGCATACCTTCAAATCCTAATGCTACCCATGGCCAAGCTACACCCTGAAGGAAGCCCTCTTTGTAGGTTTGCAAGCAGTCATATTATCTGTTAAGTCAACATGAGCCGAGTTGTGAGACGACACCGGAACCCCATCCAGCCGGTTATGACGGAATCTTTGTCCATGTCGTGGCTTTCTGGTTCAAAAAAAAAAAAAAGAGGAGAAAAGAAAAAAAAAGAAAGGAAGAAAATTAATATGAGTTCAAAGCAAAATGGACATGGTGAAAACCTGCAAGGGCACCGCGGGTAAAAACAGCAAACTCACGTGGACCAGGTGAAAACCTGAAAAGGCACTTGGGGTAAGAGAGCGGACCCATGGATGTAGTGAAAACCCGAATGGGCGCTACGGGTAAAAATAGGGATGACAGGCATGGCGAAAATCCGTCTTGGGCGCTGTGAGTAAAAATGTCAAGAAAAGAGAGATTAGGAGAGGATCTGTTCTGGCTCACCTATTTTAGTCTGGACCCCTTGAGCTTCTTCTCCCCTTTGCTGGGCCGCTCATGTCACAATTGGATCGGATCCCAATCAGGTATGTCGTCTCTACCGCATCGTCTGACACATGACCAAATGTAAAGGCAGAAGACCAATCAATCTCGGGGAAGCTAACCTATCCATATTTAAAAAGGAAAATTGGAGCCTCATAAACAGGGTTCGACCATGCTCAAAAAAGGACCCACCAGTTGGCCTTGAAAATACCGACATCACTGTGAAGGAAAAAAATTTCAAAAAGATAATGGATTTTCCTCTCCTATAAAAAGCCTCATCCTGTGCAGGAGAAAAATTTGAAAAAAGAAAGAAAAGAAGATAATAGATTTTCCTTTTCCAGAAAAAACCTTACGTTGACGTATGGAAGAAAATTCGAATACCAAAAAAAATATATATGTGTATATAGCAGATTTCTTTTCTTCTCTTATAGACATCACGTATGAAGTGTCTTGTCCCAAAAAGATAACAACATGACACACTTTCTACTTTCTACCTTATGTACAAGTATAAAATAAACAAAAAAAGAAACAACCCACAAAACAAAGGAGATCTTTGTTAAGGGGCATCAGCCCCCCCTCTGTGTATATGATCTATGGTATGTGCAGGAACAGGTCAGGGGCAGGAACCATGCTTCAAGGCACTGATCTCTGCGAGAAGAGAGTCCTCACGGGCATTTCGATCGGTCAACCACCTACCATGAAGACTCTTCTGTCGCCTTCGCGAGGTGTCAGCTGCACTGCGAGACTTAGTCAAAAGCCCAATCAACAGAAGAACCTCACTCTCGGCTGCAGCAGCTCTCACCTCTGCCATCTCGGCTCTGGCCCTCTCCTTCCCCAAAGCCTTAGTCAAAGCCAGCTTCTCTACAGAAAGAGACTCAATTCTAGTCCGGAGCATCATTTCCTTGTATGGCCAGGGTCCCGTCTCTATCACATCTACCAAAAGTGGGTTAGGGGCAGGTAAACTCTCAGATGCCAGCCAAATCTCGTAATCAGAAGAGAGGATGCCCCTCTAAACCAAGCTACACATGTGCGCCGATTGGTGGGTCTCCTAGAGGGCTGCTATGCGATCTAGGTCACTGAGAGAATATCAGGGAACATAAGGGCAGCCTCACAGTGCACGACACGTGTTGGGTATATCCGAATTGACGAAGCACCCGAGATGGGAAATAGTAGGTACTGCTAGTCAACCCCAAAAGCGTGATACCCTCACAATCCTGAGAGCGGACAATCGGAAAGGTGTCGTCCAGCCAGGGAAGTAGCCAGATCAACTCCGCATCAGATAGCCACAGGCTCAGTTCCTCGATGCTCCCATGGGGTAGCCTCGAGCAGCGGGTCAGAAAGCCCCGAGCCACATCCCCTCTTACCAAGCAGAATCTCGGCACAGGCCCCATGATAGCCAAATGCTCTCCTAGCCAAATCTGAATGAAGAGTGGACTCCCGCGAAGAATCTTAACCCGGCCCGAGGCCGAGGCATCCAGGCCCCGATACATCTCAGCCAAGACTAGGTGTAGCAGTGAACGGCCTCCCTCCAATTCGGTCAAGACATCGCATAACCTGAGGGAAAATGTCTCGCCCCTAGTAAAGAAGAGAACTTCCGATAGAAAATAAAGGGCAAAGGCCTTCACATTGAAAGGATCCCGAACAGGTAACTTTCGGAGACTCGAGTCGCTAAAAAGTTCTCTCAGGAATTTCATCGAGCACCTAGTGGGCCCGCCGGCAAAGCCCTTCTCATACCCACCAATTTTCAAACCAAGAATTGCGTAGACCACCTTTGCATACCCCGGTTTGGGCACCACTTTGGCAAGCCCCCGATGCATCCTCAAGTCGGTAATAGAGGCTAGCTCCTCCAAGACTGGGGTGAGCTCCCTGGACCCGAATCTGAAGACATGAGCCCTATGGTCCCATGATGCCAAAGCCGCCTGTAAGAGGTTGGGCAACAGAGGAACAACAAGGAGAGAGGAAAGGCAGGATAACCCAAGGCGATCTAGAACAACGAGCTCGTCCTCAGCCAAGCTAGCGCACCACTTTTGCAAAAAACTGGGCCCCGAGTCCAAACAGGGAAGTACACTAACCCCATCCCCCGTATGAGAGTTTGGGCCGAGAAGTGGGTCCATAGACATACAAAGATGTTCTATATAAAGCTCAGTCAATGTATGGCGATGGACCCGCTTGTCAAAGAAAAAGGGGAAGAAAGAGAAAAGAAAGAAAAAAGAGGGGCAAAAAGGCAAAGCCCGGGTGAATAGTGGGGCAAAAGGGGGCTGGCCGCGGATTATAAGGAACCCGTCGAGCCCAGTTATATGAGGCGTATATAATATATATGCCAAGGAAAAATTCTAAACATTTTTGCTGGGCGTATATATTATGTACGCCAGGGCAACATAGCAGATGTTTTGCTAGGCGTATATATTATATACGCCAAGGCAAAATTTCAAAAAGTTTTGCCAAGAGTATATAATATATACGCCCAGTTAATGAGGGCAAGGAAGTTTGGCTCCCCTCGCATTAGTCCATTCTGTTTTGCTTCCCAAGAGAGGTACGGATTTTGCTTAGCGTACTTTTTTATCTCGGGGCAGCCCACAATCGGGCACGCTCACGCACCCATGGGAAACCCTCGGATGACGTGGCGTCCGTGGGTCATATGCGGGTAATCACATGCGAGCTCACTCCCATCATTGGAGGGGCTCTGGCCCGCTTTGTGCTAAACAAAAAAGAAAAAAAAAACCATAAAGGCAGAAAGATAAACAAACGGAGCATTCATATAAACCATAAAAGTCATGAAACCATCCAAAAAAAATCAAAAGAAAATTATTACATATTCCCCAATGTTTCAAAATCAAAACTGTTTCACTGTTTCAAATTTTCAAAAAATGAACTAATCTTGGGCAGCCCCCTTTGACTTCTTCTAGCGTAGGGTCGCACTTTGAAAGGTATGGGTCTTCCCCACTCGAGTCCATGCCTGAGAGATGCGGCCAAGCAGAGAGCGCGACTCCTTTTCACGAGCACGCTGCATAAGCACGCGAAGGGCCATCAGTTAGGGAAACAAGCAGGAAGTAAATATGAGGATGACTAGATACGATCAATATTCACTCACATAAAATCATGACTTTTTGCTCAGGCGTATGTATTACATACCCCCAGCAAATTTGGCCCCAGTTTGGTCAGGCTTATGTATTATATACGCCTGGCATTTTTGAGCCAAATTTGGCCGGGCATATATAATACTTACGCCCAGCATAGGAAGGCCCCACCATGGGCACCCATCTTCTCAGATTCCCCCTGGTTTTCATGAATTTCACTGTGCATAAACTGGGCGTATGTAATATACACGCCCAGCTTAGCTACAGTACCTGCCATTGAATGCTCGAATTTCCTCCATCTAGTTTGACCCTTTGACCATCCCCTTGGTTGAGGTCACCCCCTTTGAGCTTATTGGCAACCCTTAAGTCACCCATGGTCTCACCCCATCATCTACCATTGAAATCAGTTTCCCAAACCTCTAGTACCCTAAAAATCTAGAAAACCTTAGATAGAGAATTACCTAATTGCTAAACCAATTTGCTCTTAAGTGACCCTCTAACCCACCTCTTCTCTATAAATAGAGAGGCCCCCCTCTTCCCAAAAGGGTTGAAAAATTAAGGTTGAGAGTTAAGTTTAAGAGAGAGAGTCCTAGTGAGAGAAAAATGTGTTATTTTGCATTCTTCAACCAGAATTCCAGCATGCTTAGTTCATCCTTTTCAACCATTTTCAACCATTAGATCATCCCTTGTTAGTCAAGCTTAGTCCCTAGCTTCACCCCACACTTCCTATCTACCCAATCCTAGCATTAGAACCTACTGTTTAAGCCATTTAAAGCCATCGGAAGCACGCCGAAGCGAAGGTCTTCTACAAAGCAACAAGGGCCCATGAGCTCCGGCTCACCCCTCTCTTCCTCTACCTTCTTGGTGTTTCCTCCGTCCAAGGATTCAAGCCGTTACGCCGCCGAAATTTCGATTTGGCTCAAAGCTTGATAGGATCGTATTGCCTTCCGGCAAGGGGAAGCTCCGCCCATTTATTTTTATTTTTGGCCATAGATAAAGACCGCTACATGCGGGTTGATCGGGTGCCTAAACCCTTCCCGATCGATAACCGAAGCCCCTACCCTAGAGCCTTTAGCAAAGACCGGTAAATCAGAGTCATATTTAGCATTTCGGTGCTCAAAGTGTTGATTTAAAGGTTTCTCGGGTCACCAAAAGCTCCGGGTGGCGACTCTACATTTTATTCCACCACGAGCGCATTGCCGCGACGGGTTCGAGAGGATCCATGGTCGCACAGTTAGATTATTCTACCTTGCTAAGGTTATTGATAGCACTTCAGCAAGGATTTGCTGCAGAGAGAGCCCTAAATTTGAGTTACATAACTGAATAAACTTTTGCCTAGACTGCTTACTTCCCATCCTTTTATCTTTATTTTAACACACCATCACCACCTTCTTCATAACCCTTTCTTAGGATAAGACTGCACTTTATTTCTTTCCTTTTTACTAGGTAATTTAGTGTAGTTGTGACACCCAACTCCCTTTTTTTAGGATTGTTAGATCTATAGCGAGATCTGAAGGCCTACTATTATAGCACATTTTGAGTTCTAGATTAATTTCTCTGTGGGACAAACTCTTACTTATCAAAACTTGCTATAATAGCCCTGTATCTTACAGGCTTAGGATTATTTTTGTTATGCTATTTCCATCTTTTTTTTACTTTGATTTTTAATTTGTTCTCACCACATAATAAAATCAGCACACTGGAATCCGACAATAAGTTTTTGGCATCGCTGCCAGGGATATTGATCTTTTTAGTAGACCTGAGTTGTATTATATTTCATTTTAGAAAATTTTTTGTAGTTGTACCATAGTAGAATAAAAGTACTATTGATTGTTTTGAATTTTACAGAATTGGACAATAGCAGAAGGGAAAAGCTAGAGTTGCAGCTGGAGTCTAGCTAGCTCTGTTTGTACTTCTTTTTTCCTAAAACTTAGTCCCTTGATATTGACTTCACTGTAATTAATTTAGTGTAAATTTGTTTAGTTGTTATTTTAGTTTAGAAATTTTTTGTGTGCTGTGAGCATTTTCCTTACTTGCTTAATCTATGTATGTATGCTTGGGAGAAGTCTCTTAACTCTGAGTTGGATCCTCCAAATCCTGAGGTTGAAAGAGTCCTTAGACAAAGACAGACCACACAAGGCCCTACTATTGAAACTGAGCCAGCTAACATGGCTGAGAGACAAAGAATCGTGAAAGAATACAATGCACCTGGGGATTACACATCTCCCTTTTACATATAATTCCCTTCAGTGGAAGAAAACTATGAAATCAAGTCCTCCACCATCAATATGCTGCCATCCTTCCATGAGCTTAGTAAGGAAGATCCTTACAAGCACATTGACCAATTTTTAGCACTTTGCACCCCTTTTAATATTGCTGGCTTGAGACCTGAAGCAACAAAACTGAGGCTTTTTCCTTTTTTCCTAAAGGACAAAGCCAGCAAATGGCTCTCTAAGCTCCCAGCCAACATCATACAAACATGGAGTGACCTACAAACCCAATTATTGGCTAAATTCTTTCCCATGAACGAGACCAGCCAGATGAGGGCCAACATTTTGTCATTTACTCAGTCCTCAACTGAGGATTTTTATGACGCATGGGAGAGATTTCAGGAGATGTTAAAATAATGCCCCCACCACCAAATTCCAATGTGGCAACTAGTGCAAGTATTATACTAAGGAATTAATCCCAAGAGCAGGGATATGGTGGATGTCTCATGTGGTGGTAGTTACCTCCATAACACAGTTGATGACGCTTGAGAGCTATTTGACATTATAGGGGAAAATTTCATGCAGCAGGAGTCACTGTCTCGCAATGATAGTCAGACCCCAGCTAAGTTGGTGAAAGTGTCCACCCCTAGAGGTGGAATATATGAAGTTAAGGTGTAAAGTGAGTTGGAGAAGAATGTGGACAATTTGAGCTTTAAGTTTGACAAATTGATGAATGTGATATAGCCTAGAATGGTTGCACAAGTGGAGGAGGCATGTCTGATATGCCAATCTCCCACACATTCACTCCAAGATTGTCCATCAGCCAACCAATTTCCAGATTTTGTTATGGAGCAAGCCAATGCTGCCCAAGCATTTGGGCAGCAACCTGCTGGGTACTCATGGAGGAACCACCCAAATTTGAGGTGGAGATAAGATAATTACCCTCACCCCTAGCAGCAGCAGTTGGTAGCTCCATATAGACCTCAACACCAGTTTAACCAGGGATACCCACCAAGACAAAAATTTTAGTTGCCTGCCCCATAGCCCAACCAATTGGCCTTGCCCCCACAACAGCCTAGATCCTCTTTTTTGAAGAGCAAATGCTGACATCCATGTAGAATTTGGGGAGCCTAGTCCAAATTGTGAACTCTCATGAGTAAAACATTAAGAAAATAGAGGACTAGTTGGGGCAAATTTGCAATACTTTGAACAAAAGACAGGAGGGTAGACTGTCTAGCCAACCCTTAGCCAATCCCAAAGGGGAGGATATGATTGGAGATGTATCCTCTGTCCAAGAGGAGGCTAATACAATCACTACTCTGTGGAGTGGGAGAGTAGTTGATAATTTAGTGGGTAGGGCAACTGAGGAGGTCATAGAAAGTGCAATTGAAAGAGATGAGAGTGGTGAAGAGCCAAAGAAGTCATCCCCTACTATGGATCACCAAGGGCAAAATAAAAGGGTTGATGTTGAGCCCAACAACAACGAATAAGTGAAGAAAAAAGATAAAAATAAAAAATTGACCATGATGTGGTTAGGCAGGCAGCTGTGGCACCAGCAGTCCTACAGTTGCCATTTTCTCATGCATTAGCTGGCCATTTTCTTTTGATAAGGGGAATGCTCATATGGAGGAGATGATGGAGACCTTCAAGCAGGTCAAGATTAATTTTCCCTTTCTTGATGTCATAAAATAGGTCCCTGCCTATGCTAAGTTCCTGAAGGACCTTTTCACACAGAAGAGAAAAGCAAGGGTGTAGTTGTCTAAAAAGATTTTTGCTGTTGAGCATGTTGAGTCAGTTTTGTCCAGTGCCACACGTGAGAAACTACAAGACCTTGGGTTACCTACTATCCCCTGCATAATTAGAAACCATATCATTGGTAAAGCCTTCTTAGACTTAGGGGCCAGTGTGAAGCTGCTCTCATATTCTGTGTATGAGGAACTAGGTTTGGGGGAGTTGAAATCCACATCATTTGTGCTCTAGCTGGCTGATAGGTCTGAGAGGAGACCTATAGGTGTGATGGAGGAAGTTTTGGTGGGGGTGGACAACTTCTATTATCCTGCTGATTTATTTGTTTTGGACATGAACCCTTGCAAAAGTAAAGCCCCAATTCCTGTCATCCTTGGAAGGCCATTTTTGGCCACTGTAAATGCTTGCATACAATGTAGGTTAGGGTTGATGGAGGTGACCTTTGGGAACATGAAAGCCTAATTAAATATGTACCATATTGCTGGGCATTCTCAGATGAACATTAAGGACTGTTGTGTAATAGATGTACTAGATGTCCCAGTGGAAGAAGAATTATCCAATCTACTGGATTGGGATAATATTGCTGATGACCTGGCAAATATTTAGAGTATGTTTGAGAAGGAGGCCCAAGTTTTCATGACAGAAGAAAGCACCAAAATAGTCTTCTATGGGCTTAGTGCAGCATTCTAGCTAGAAACATACATTGCTGCCCCCTCCTCAAACCACTAAGGCACCTTTGCTGCCTTCAATTGAAAGTTCCCCTGAGATGAAGCTGAAACAGCTCCCAGCCCATTAAAATATGCTTTAGGGCAGAACAATAAGCTTCTAGTGATTATTTCCTCCTCTCTCACTAGTGAGCAGGAGGAGGCATTATTGAGTGTTCTCAAGAAGCATAAAAAGGCAATGGGGTGGACAATAGTTGATCTTGGAGGCATTGATGCCTTGGTTTGCATGCACAAAATTCACCTGGATGAGGGTACAAAATCCTCAAGGGAGATATAGAGGAAACTTAATCCTCACATGCAGGAGGTGGTCCTTAAGGAGATAGTGAAAATGCTGGATGTAGGGGTAATTTACCCCATTTTAGATTCAGAATGGGTGAATCTGAAATGGGTGTCACCTATCTAGGTGGTTCCTAAAAAGTTAGACATTATAGTTATCACTACTGATTCTGGAGAGTTGATGCCAGCCAGAGAGACCACTGGCTGGAGAGCTTGCATCGATTATAGAAAACTCAACTCTAAGACCAAAAAAGATTACTTCCCCTTCCTTTCATTGACCAAATCCTAGATAAGCTGGCTGGAAGGCATTTTACTATTTTGTTGATGGATACTCAGGTATAACCAAATCCCTGTGTATCCTCAAGATCAGGAAAAAACTACTTTCTCATGCCCGTTTTGCACCTTTTCTTACAAAAGGATGCCTTTTGGACTATGAAATTTCATTGTTGGTAACATCAGATCAATGGAATTTGTATTTGAATGCTTAATTAATCTGTTACTTTCCTATTTGCCCGTAGTTCTGTTCAGGCTATAGCATGCATTTAGGATTTGAGCTTATTGAAAGGCCCATGGAAGCTTGAGCTTATAGCCTAGGGACCATGGTGGCAGCAGCAGTTTAGCTATTCTATCTCATCATTTGTGGATAAGGGAGCCTCTGTGGATAGCCTGTGACCATTAGAGTAGACATACTATAGCCCTATGGCAATCTTGGTCACAGATCTAAGATGAATTCTTTTTCTTTACACTTGAGCTTGTAGCCTAGTGAGAGATTGTGCAGGAACAGGCTCCCCTCTGTTTCACTTGACCGCTATCAGATGTTAGATCTGGCTTCTCTGTAGTGATTACAGCTGTGAGAACATTTTATTGCAAGCTATTTTAAAGTAATAAATTATTGATTTAAAGTCCATTTAAATCAATAGATTGTTTGGTTCCATTAGTTTCTCGATCGGATTTGTGTATTTGGGAATTGCCCATTCACTTAACCTTTAGATCTTTTGATTGCCATCTAATCTCCTAGGTTTAATACCCCTATGAATGTCAGCCATATCTATACGCAGATCTGTGGAGCTTGTAGCCTGACAAACATAGTGTCTGCAATAGTATTCATGGCCAGATTTGATTCATTGGATTAGGTTTGATCAACCTACTCCTTTGGCTTAGGTTAGCTTTTCTGACTTAATCAATGGGATTTGACAGACTCTATTAGATAGACTGTGGCCATTTGAGTAGACAGACTATAGCCATAAGAGCACCCCAAATTGCATGGGTTAAGTTGGATTCTTCTGCCTTGCTGAGTTTATTGATAGCACTTCAGCAAGGATTTGCTGCAGAGAGAGCCCTAAATCTGAGTTACATAACTGAATGAACTTTTGCCTAGACTGCTTACTTCCCATCTTTTTATCTTTATTTTAACACACCATCACCACCTTCTTCATAACCCTTTCTTAGGATAGGACTGCACTTTATTTCTTTTCCTTTTAGTACGTAATTTAGTGTAGTTGTGACACCCAACTCCCTTTCTTTAAGATTGTCAGATCTGTAGCCAGATCTGGAGGCCTACTACTATAGCCCATTTTGGGTTCTAGATCAATTTCTCTATGGGAGAAACTCTTATCAAAACTTGTTACAATAGCCCTGTATCTTGCAGGCTTAGAATTATTTTTATTGTGTTGTTTCTATATTTTATTTTACTTTGATTTTTAATTTGTTCTCACCACACAATAAAAGCAGCACACTGGAATCCGACAACATTGACCTCCACAGGCTTGCTTATGGCACATAGATAAAATGTTGTGGAACTCACTCTCAGGGGCACATCTCCTGACCACCTGATCTGCACAATGCTTGTATGGCATGGATCCTCCCACATAAAATGTTTGACATGAGAGAAAAATAGGTCTTTGTCCATCTTGGAACAGTGAGGGGGGATCTTACCAACAAGGAAATTTACAATGTGCGTAAACCAGGGTACAAAAGACTGCATAGCAAGTAGCTGCTAATTAGGGAACAATTCATTAACAGGTGTTGTTGCACATTCTTCCAAAATAATCCTAAAGAGGTGATCAACCACCACATTCTCAACTTCCTTTTTGTCTTTGATTTCAAGATCAAACTCCTGCAAAAGGAGGATCCATTTGATCAACCTTGGTTTGGCATCCTTCTTGGCCAATAGGTATTTCAGAGCTGAGTGATCAGTAAAAAAAATAATTTTAGACCCAAGCAAGTAAGGTCTAAACTTGTCTACAGCAAACACTACAACAAGTTGCCTGTTGGGGAATTTCAATGTGCTGATTTATTGTGTAATGGTAAAAGCAAAATAAAATCAATATAAAACAGAGATGGATTCAACACATCTAAAATATCCTAAACCTGCAAGATACAGGGTCCTTTGTAGCAAGTTTTAATAAGTAAGAGTTTGTTCCACAGAGAGTAGTGATCTAAACCTAGAAGGAGTATAGTAGACCTCCAGATCTGGCTACAGATTTGGCAATTCTATGAAAATAGGGAAAAGAAAGAGTTTTTCTGTGTCACTAGATCAAATTATTTTATAAACTACTGGAGATTTTCTAAACTACTGGAGAAGTATGAATAAAAGAATGGTTATTTAAAATAAAGTGCATAAAAATAAATCCTAATCCTCCTTCTTCTGATTAAGGTCGTCAATCTTAGTCCTCAACTATCGGATATTTATGAAAATAAACAGTATCGTTACTCCATATATCAAATTTCCTAGCATTGGTCGTCAATCAAGTCTAGGATCCCATCAATACAGATTTAATCTAATCCTAATCCTCCTTTTTCAGATTAAGGTCGTCAAACTTAATCCTCAGCTATCAGATATTTATGAAAATAAATAGTACCGTTACACCGTATATCAAGTTTCCTAGCATTGGTCGTCAATTAAGTCTAGGATCCTATCAATACAGATTTAATGTAATCAACAATCAACCAGAAATTTGGGTGTCAATCAAACTCTAGCAAACTGAAGATGGAAAAGTAGAAACCGTTACATTAATCTGCAAATTCTAACCTGAGTCGTCAATTCAAGTCAAAACTTGGAGATGTTTATAAAACTAAAATAAAGCTAAACTAAAAGATGGAGGAAGATGGATGGTGAAATAAAATATAAAATGGTGGGAAATAGATAGCTAGGGCCTGATTTCCATTGCAAAAAAGATCAAGATCTGAGGATATGCAGCCATCCTTTATTAGGCTACAAGCACAAATGCAAGGTATAAGAATTCGATCTAGACTGGTGGTTTGGATTCATCTTATGGCTATGATCTATCCACTTCAGTGGTCACAGATCATCCAATAGATTTCCTCCATCCCTGAATTAGATTTTTCTTATGGCTATGATTTGTCCACTTAAATGGTCACAGATCGTCCAATAGATTTCCTCCATTCCGATGGCTTTGATCAAAACAAGATAATCACTATAGATCTTTAGATTGAATTAAGCTTTAAAACTAACAATTTATTGCTTCAAACAAAACAACTTACAATAAACTTGTTCCCAGATTTGTAGTCTGTGCATCGATCCATATTTCTTCATGCCGAAATTACAATTACAAACCAGATCTGAACTGCTATCTAGATCTAATCCAACTGGCTGGATTAAAGAGAGAAGGGAAAAAAGAAAGGAAAAATAAAACCTAAAACTAAACCTAAATGAGCTAAGGAGAACTCAGGCTATTCCTTTGTTCCTACTTTCCTTGCTGAAGAAAAATAGCAGAATAGATGGGTATTTATACATATGCATCGATCCATGTGCCTTGAGTTGCAGCCAATCAAAGAGCAGAGGACTCAATTATGTTATACACAGCTGAGGTGTCTTCATTTCGAGCAATGAAAATTGCATGTGGATTGTTGTCCCATGTGCAGAGTTTTGTACGTAGCTGATGTGTCTTTGCAGCTCTCAAAAATGTCCCTGCCGGCCACTGATATTTACTAATGGAACCTGAGATAAATCCCTGAGATGTGTGGGACATTGGGATGTGTGCCCTAGAAGCATTGGAATCCCCAAAATGTCCCTAAAGTGTGAAATAGATGGCTGAAACCCATGCCTCAATAGGTTGGAACTTTAGAACTTCAACCTCGACTGGTTCAGGCAACTGCTCAATAGGTTGGAGCTTCAGAACTTCAATCTCGACAGGTTCAGGCAACTGTTCGATATGTTGAATGGGCTTCAGGTGTGCAGTCGACAGGATCTCGACAGGTTCATTCAACCATTCGATAGGATGCTCGATAAGTTCATTTTTAGCATCAGAACCTCTCGACAGGTTCAATACAGGTTGAAACAACCATTTAATAGGTTGCGACAGGTTCAAACAACCATTCGATAGGTTGCGACATCTTCAAACATCCATTTGATACGTTGCGACAGGTTCAATTTTAGCCTTTTTTCAGCACTGTAGCTTGATTTCAGCACATACCAGCTCGTGGGGTTCAACTGATCACTCGAGAGGTTAGATCTTATCATTTTAAACCACTCGAGGGGTTGGTTTGCAATATGAACCACTCGTGGGGTTCACTAAATCATTCATTTAAACCATTCGAGTGGTTGCACCAGCCCTCTAAACTACTCGAATTCTTCAAGTTTGCAGCTGTGTTACTCATGGGCTTCCATCATCAGCTCGAGTAGATGACTTCAACATTTAAAGTACACGAGTGCATTACTGTTGAAGCTATAATATGCCACTTGAATTGCTCTACAGTTGTTCGCATAAAATGCCTTGAGGTGCTGATTTGTTGTTGCCTTCCATCCAAGGTGCTGCCTTTCTACAAACAGAAAACACTGTAATACTGCATAGCGCCTCATTAACTTTTGAGCTTCACCACTCTCTTCTCAGCAGGTCTTCAAGGCCCTGAAAGCATGCTAAAAAGCCCCAATGGTGTGAAGCACCATGGTGCCTTTTCAATAAATCCATCAGCTCCACTTCTAAACACAAAATTCCTTCTTCTTAGCTTTAAAAGCATGGATTGCAGCATTAAGCTCTTATTTTACTGTTATCTATAAAAATACACTTAAAAGACATTATTAACATGCTCAAAGGTCCATCATAGGTTAGGTTAAGGGGTAGAAAGTGGTATATTTCAGTTCTCAACACACCCCCAAACCTAACCTTTGCTAGTCCTCGAACAAAGTGAAATTTTTAAAACAACTAGCCTATGAAATGAAATGCCACTTTCATAGGGAACAGGGTGCATTTGGCACATGCAACAAGACTTTTAAACCCCTAGGTGATCCCTAGTGGAGGAGTGGAGTCTCCTGAGGGTTTTCAGTGAAGGTACCCTCAAACTTCTCCAATAAAATTAGTTAGTACTAATGCAACATCTAAAAATAGAGTTTAAGTAAATAAAATAAATTCCACACCATGTCCATTCAGTTATAGAGGATTTTTAGCAGAAAAATCATCAGTTTAAAACTTGAAAGTTTTGCTGTAATTCTTTCATCATCAATCAGTTCATGTCAAGGCATTGTGCCTGAAAATTGATGCAGAGCTCCCCTTTAATTTAAGAATTCTGTTTTGATAATGCCCCAAGAACATTTGAATTTTAGATCCAAGTCTTACCAGGGCTGTTCACGCACAGTAAAAGTAGAAGGGAGCATCATTTCACTTAGCTCAAGAGCAATTACGGCCCTCAAATAGGACTGCAAGCATGAGCATAGGCATTGCTCTAATTTCTAAAATTTTCTAACTCTTTTCACCATAGATCAAACAAATCTTCGTCTCCACATGACAGCTCAATCCATTTCAGATCAGTAAGGACTTTTTATTAGGTTGTAATGTGGCTTATGGGTGAGGTTTATAAATAATAAAAGGGTATAAAAGGATTAAATTGAGAATTCAATAAGGTAAGGAGATGATTCATGACTTCACCTTCTTTATTTCAGCACAATTCCATCTACTTCTTAAATTTTCAGATTTGAAGTGACCAGTTTCTAATCCTCTTTTCAATTTTTCAATGAAATGACTTCTCTTTCTCATTCATTTTGTTTTGCTTTTCTGTTTTTTCTTTTTATGGATTGGGATGCCACAATTATACATCACACTAGCCTTCAAATATACTTTCTTCTTCTTTTAACCAAACATCGAACCTTAGACCTCTAACCTCACTTGTCCTCTTATTTCCTGATTTCTCAGATTGAGGGTGAACTAAAACAGGTAAAAAGGTTTTGGGTTTACCTTTTTTGGTTTTCATCAAAGAAAAATTGGGATTTTTAGGGCTCAAAAGGTGTGTATCAAGGGCAGTTCAATTGTGTGGAATTTTAGGCTCAAACTGTCCAAGGGATGGCCTTACTTCATATCTTCAATGTCATGAATGCTGTCAAGCTGTTTCAACTTGGATTTGCCTAACTTCTAGTGATCGAAAGTAGATCCAATCAGCCCTTAGAGCAGAAAAAATTGCCAACACACTCATCAAAGAAAAAATTTTCAGGCCCAATCTCACTGGGTATGGCCTTCCTTCAAATTTTATGGGGTGTATCCTTACAGTTTTCTCTCATTTCAGGTTCACTAAACATCAATTTTTGAAAATTCTTGACAGTTGCTTCATGAAAAATGTTAAAACTACAACTCATTTCAGTTTTTAAAAGTTTTTAATTTCCTCTTTTCCCATAAATCAGGTGGGAAATTATTTTATGTTCAAAAACTTTTTCAACATGGCTGTACTAGCATTAACTCATTGCATTGGCACACCTGCCATACCCCCAAACCTAAGATGAACATTGTCCTCAATGTTCTACACAATGAGAAACTAGGGGCAGTAGGGTAAAAGAAGAAAGAAAAACTAAGCAAAAAAATTGCAGCTATGTGCAACAGAAAATAAAAAAAAACAAAACTGAATGTATGAGCAGGAAAAATGGAAAAAAAAAGATATATCAGTGCAGGAAATTACTGATAAAACAGAAACAAAACAACAAAATAAAGCTAGAACTGCTACAAAATAAAATCTAAAAACTGCATATATGGACAAAAAAATAAAACGACTGCTATGCAAATGAAAGGAAACTGTTGCTAATAACAGCAAAACAGTAAAAACAAAGTAAGGAACTGAATACAAAGCTATAAAAAAAATAGAAAAGTGTTGATACAAAAACCGAGTTATAGATAAAAAAAATAGGAAAACAAAGTTAGAAACTAATTAGAATCACAGAAAAATGCAAAAAATTAGTAAAACTTGGACATATTAACCTAAGAAAAATCAGCAATCTAAAAACAGAATTTTAAACTAAAATTCCTAAAACAGAAAATCCTAATACCAAATCATAAATCCCCTAAGCCCAAAGTAAACCCCAAAAGCCTGAGCTAATCAACTACTTATGAATTTAAGTGATTATAAAAATGATCTGCAGGAATAACATAGAATGAAAAGCAAGATTCATAAAACTGACCCCTGTGTAGATGATGTGTATAAATAAAAAAAAGAATTTCTAAATAATGAAGCATAGGAGCACACATTAAAAACAGGATTCATACACAGCTGAGATCCATTTAGTGGGGAGAAATTACGAAGGAGAATAAAATCAATGGCTTCATGAATTTAGCAAAATAGGATATGATCCACTGCTTATCAACCATCATGATTCCTCAAAATGAAGGGCCATGATCTTAGCAGTTCCAGATGGGGGAAAATGAATAAAGGCAAAAGAAAACAGCCCATCTGGAGAAATTTTTTATGATTTTATAATAATTTTTTTTGTTTTTTTGGATCAACCCGAGCTCAACAAGAGTCCTTATTTACTATTGCTGAAAAATAATAAGAAATTTTAATTTGTATTTTTATTTTGTTTTATTTTTTTATTTGGTTCTGTTGAGTTATAAAAAAAAATTAGAATGACAGCAAACATAGCAAAACTGCTGGTCAAAAGAATTTAAAAATAAAAAATGAACGCAAAGGAGAAGGGGCTGCAAACTCAATTAGATATGCTCCTTTTTTAATCCATTTGCTCCTCGTTTGCCAGCTGCTCTAGATCTGCAAAAGTTCAACAACTGCAGCAGTACCTTATTCAAGCATATTGACAAAAACACAAAGAAAAACTCAAACTGCAGCCTCATTTCTGCAAAATGAAAAAGGCTACAGTTATTCAAATATCTAGAAGGCAAAATATAAAAACTTAGAAAAATAAAAAATTCTGCTGCAGTAAAATTAGTTTTCTATACAAAAACTATAGCAAATTGTAAATCAAATAGTTGGAATGCAATATAAAAATTTAAAACATAACATCAATAAAAATAAAAAAATTAGATCTACAAAATCAAAATAAAAATCAGATCTACAAAAAAATGAAAAACTCAGATCTACTATCTAGATCAAAACTCCCCGGCAACGACGCCAAAATCTTGTTGGGGAATTTTAGTGTGTTGATTTATTGTGTAATGGAAAAAGCAAAATAAAATCAAAATAAAACTGAGATGGATTCAGCACATGTGAAAGTAGTTTTTTCTTGATCTTGAGGGTCCACAGGGATTTGGTTATACCCTGAATATCCATCAAGAAAGAAATAAAATGCCTTCCCAGCCAACTTATCTAGAATTTGGTCAATGAATGGGAGAAGGAAGTGGTCTTTCCTGATTTTGGAGTTCAACTTTCTATAATTAATGCAAACTCTCCAGCTAGTTGTCTCTCTGGCTGGCATCAACTCCCCAGAGTCAGAAGTAACAACTATAATTCCTGAGTTTTTAGGTGCCACCTGGATAGGTGACACCCACTCTGAATCTGAAATGGGGTAAATCCCCCCTGCATCCAACAGTTTTACTATCTCTTTGAGGACCACCTTCTGCATGTGAGGATTAAGTTTCCTCTGTATTTCTCTAGAGGGTTTTGCACCCTCTTCCAAGTAAATTTTATGCATGCAAACTGAGGCATCAATGCCTCCAAGATTAGCTATTATCCACCCTATCGCTTTTTTATGCTTCTTGAGAACACTCAATAATTCCCCCTCTTGCTCACTAGTGAGAGAGGAGGAGATAATCACTGGAAGCTTATTATTTTACGCCATGAAGGCATATTTTAATGTGGATGGGAGCTATTTCAACGCTAGCTCAAGGGGTTTTTCAATGGAAGGCAACAAAGGTTCCTTAGTGGTTTGAGGAAGGGGCAGCAATGTAGTTTTCTAATTGGAATGTTGCACTAGGCCCGCAGAAGACTCTATTTTTGTGTTGTCTTCTATCATGAGGACTTGGGCCTCCTTCTCAACCAAATTTTAAATAATTTCTAGGTTTTCAACTGCATTATCCCAATCCAGTAGATTGGATAATTCTTCTTCCACAAGGCCATCTAGTACATCAATTGCACAACAGCCCTCAATGTCCATATGAGATTGCCTTGCAGTATTATACACATTTAATTGGGCCTTCATGTTTCCAAAGATCACCTCCATCACCCCTGACCTGCACCGTATGCAAGCATTTTGCAGTGGCCAAAAATAGTCTGCCAAGGATTACAGGGATTGGGGTTTTGCTTTTACAAGGGTTCATGTCCAATACAAGAAAATTTGCAGGATAGTAGAACTTGTCTACTCCCACTAAAACATCCTCTACCACACCCACAGGTCTCCTCTCAGACCTATCAGCCAGTTGGACTACAGTTGATGTGGGTTTTAGCTCCCCCAAACCTAGCTCCTTATACACTGAGTATGGGAGCAGGTTCACACTGGCCCCTAAGTCCAAGAGGGCTTTTCCAATGGTGTGGTTTCCAATTATGCAGGGGATAGTAGGTACCCCTGGATCCTGTAATTTCTCAGGTGTGGCAATGGATAGAACTGACTCAACATGCACAACAGAAAAAACTTTTTTGGACAACTGTACCCTTGCTTTTCTCTTTTATGTGCAGAGGTCCTCTAAGAACTTTGCATAGGCAGGGACCTATTTTATAGCATCAAACAAGGGAAAATTGACCTTAACTTGCTTAAAGGTCTCCATCATTTTCTTTATCTGATCATTCCCTTTATCAAAAGGACATGGGCCAACTAGTTCTTGAGGAAATGGAAGTTGTGGCACTACTGGTGCACTGCTGCATGCCAATCAACATCATGGTCAAATTTTTATTTTTTTATTTTTTTCTTCACTTATTGTTTGATGTTGGGGCTCAACATCAGCCCCTATATTTTGCCCTTGCTGATCCACAACAGGGAATGACTTTCTTGGTTCTTCAACACTCACATTTCTTTCATTTTAATTCTCCATGACCTCTTCAGTTGAACTACCCACTAAATTATCAACCACCTTACCACTCCTTAGGGTAGTGATTGTATTAGCTTCCTCATGGGTAGAGGATGCTTCTCCAATCATGTATTGCCCCTTTGGATTGGCTAAGGGTTGACTAGGCAATTTTCTCTCCTCTCTCCTATTCAAAACATTACAAATTTGACCCAGCTGGTCCTCTATCTTTTTAATACTTTGCCCATAAGAGTTGACAGTATGGATGAACTTCCCCAAATTCTGCATAAATGCTAGCATTTGATCTTCAAATGAAGAGGATCTGGGCTGCTGTGGGGGCAGGGCCAACTGATTGGGCTGTGGGGCTGGCAACTGAAAAGTCTGCCTTGGTGGATAACCTTGGTTAAATTAGTGTTTTGGTCTGTATGGAGCTGCCAACTGCTGTTGCTGGGGCAGAGGGTATGTATCTTGTCTCCACCTCAAGTTTGGGTGATTTCTCCATTGGTACTCAGCAGGTTGCTGCCCATATGCTTGGGCAATATTGGCTTATTCCAACACTAACTCAGGGAATTGGTTAGCTGTTGAACAATCTTAAAGTGAATGTGTGAGAGATTAGCGTATCAGACATGACTCCTCCACTTGTACAACCTTCCTAGGCTGCATCACATTCATCAATTTGTCAAACTTTAAACTCAAATTGTCCACCTTCCTTTCCAAATCACTTTGCACCTTCACTTCATACATTCCACCACTAGGGGTGGCCTCTTTTCCCAACTTAGCTGGGGTCTAACTGTCATTGCGAGACAATGACTCCTGCTGCATGAAAATTTTCCCTATGATGTCAAATGGCTCCCAAGCCTCATCAACTGTCTTGTAGAGGTAACAACCACTGTATAAGGCATCCACCATATCCCTACTATTGGCATTAATTCCTTGGTAAAAGACTTGCACAAGTTGCCATTATAGAATTTAGTGGTGGGGGCATTGTTTTAATATCTCATAAAATCTCTCTCAAGAAGCATCATAAAAATCCTCAGTTGGGGACTGAGTGAATGACAAGATGTTTGTCCTCATTTGACTGATTTTATTCATGAGAAAGAATTTAGCGAGAAATTAGCTTTAGAGGTCACTCCATGTCTAGATACTATTGGCTGGGAGCTTAGAGAGCCATGTGCTGGCTTTGCCCTTTAGGGAAAAAGTAAAAAGCCTCAGTTTGGTGGCTTCAGGTCTCAGGCCAGCAATATTGAAAGTGGTGCAAAGTGTCAGAAATTGGTCAATATGCTTGTAAGGGTCTTCTTTACTAAGCCCATGAAAAGATGGCAGCATGTTAATGGTGGAGGACTTGATTTCATATTTCCCCACAATAGAGGAAAATTTAATGCAAAAGTGAGATGTGTAATCCCAGGTGCATTATACTCATTCAAAGTTCTCTGCCTCTCAGCCATCACAGCTGGCTTAGTTTCAATAGTAGGGGCTTGTGTGGTGTTTCTTAGTGAAAGGACCCTTTCAACCTCAGGATTTGGAGGTTCCAACTCAGGGTTAAGGGACCTTCTGCCAAGCATACACACATAAAAACTCAGCAGGTAAAAGAAAATGCTCACAGCACACACAAAAAAAAATTCAAATAAAATTTACAACTAAACAGATTTACAACTAAACTAAAGACAGGGAATTCAACATAATGGGACTAAGTTTTAGGGCAAAAGAAGTGCCAACAAAGCTAGCTAAACTCCAACTGCAGCTCTAGCTTTTCCCAGCTGCTGTTGTCCAATTCTGCAAAAATTCCACAAAAATCAGTAGTACTTTTTATTCTAATTAAGACACAGCTACAAAGAATTTGTTAGACTAAATTATAATACAACCTAGGTCTACTAAAAAGATCAATATCCCTGACAGCGACACCAAAAACTTGTTGGTCGTGCATAGGTGGTGCTGCTATTATTATTTAAAGTAAGTGGTGATGTGGTAGAAATATTCAAAATATAAAGATGGAGTGAATTGGCTATGGAAAGCAACATCATAAGATACACACAGCCTACAAGATACAGGGTTATTGTAGCAAGTTTTAAGTAAGTAAGAGTTTGTCCCACAGAGAAATTGGTCTAGAACCCAAAATGGGCTATAATAGTAGGCCTCTAGATCTGGCTACAGATCCGACAATCCTAAAGAAAGGGAGTTTGGTGTCACAACTATACTAAATTAACACTAAAGGAAGAGAAATAATGTACAGTCCTATCCTAGAGAAAGGGTTATGAAGGATGTGGTGATGGTGTGTGCCAAAAAGAAAAGATAAAATAATGGGAAGTAAGTAATCAGGTTGGGATTAATTTAGTAATGTAACTCAAATTCAGAGTTGTCTCTGCAAGAGTCCGTATTGATGTGCTATCAAAAACATCAACAAGGTGAAAGAATCCAAAGTAATCCTGTAACCTAGACTCCTCTTAGGGCTATAACCTGTCCACTTAAATGGTTATAAACTATCCAATAGAGGAGGTTCAATCACTTGAAAGGATTCATCCTAAGGTTATAACCTATTCACTTAAATGGTCACAGATTATCCAAGAGACTTCTTTCCAACTATGGGTTAAATTAGAACAAGAAAACTATTGCTGACACTATGTTTGCCAGGCTACAAGTTCCCCAGATCTGTAATAGATTAGGTTAACATTCATTGGAAATTTACCTTAAAAAGGGGCTCAAAAGTAGCTAGTCATTGCTACAAAGGCCTGTAATGACTCAACCCTCAAGTCTGCAATTACTACAGAGAAATCAGACCTAACATCTGATATTGGTCAAGGGAAACAGAGGGGAGCCAGCTCCTGCAACAACCTCTCACAAGGCTACAAGCTCATGTGTAGAGGAGAAGAATCCTTCTCAGATCTATGGCTTGGAATCACCCTAGGGCTATAACCTGTCCACTTAAATGGTCACAAACTATCCACAGAGGTTATCCTCACAACAAGGATCCGGAAAAGAACATATAAACTACTGCTGCCACCATGGTCCCAGGGCTACAAGCTCAAGCTTCCATGGGCCTTTCAATCAGCTCAAATCCTAAATGCATGCTATAACCTGAACAAAACTATGAGTAAATAGAAAAATAATAGATTGAGTGTACAATTAAAGCACAAATTTTATTGATCAACACTACTTACAATGCAAATCCTCAAGGTAGCAGCCTTGTGCACAACTACTCATCCAAAAATCCCAATGTTTAGATGACCCATTACAAAACCAAACAAAACTTCACCCAACTGCTTACAAAAGATTTAGCCAGCAAGTGCTAAGCTAAGAGAAAAGAAAACTATGAAAAAGAGATGATCAAACCCTAACCCTAGCCTGCTTGAGCTCATAGCTGATAGAGGTTGAGAGAGATAAAAATTATAAGTTATAAGTGCAACTTATATACTCAGTTCTTAATGCCTTGGCTCAGAGAAGATTAACCCTAATTTCTTAGCAGATGTCGCACTGTTACAACCCTTGGATGCTTTAGGATGTGTGCCTTGAGATCAATGCCTCGGGATGTGTACCCTAAACCTTGGGAAATTCCCAAAAGGACCCTAGAGTTAAGACTGAGAAGTTGAGAGCCCAAGCTTCGCGAGGCTGGCTTCTGCATGTAAATTCATTCGCACAGTTGCAGAGTCCTCGCGAGGTAGTATTTGGCTTTGGAAGGTTGTTCACTCGCGTTGTTGGACTTTAGTTAGTTGTGCAGCTACTCTGTCTTTGAAAGCACTCGCGCAGTGGAGCTTCAGAACTTCCTCTTGCGGAGTACTTGTGTAGTGAATTTTCACATGTCAATTTAGCTCGTGAAGTGGAAGGTGTGGGCTTTAAGCGTGCGAGAGCTGCATAAAGTATTTTCTTAGCGTCTCTCTCCTCTAGAGCCATGCGAGAATCTTGCGAGTTAGCTATTGCTCTTTGTGTAGATTGGCTTAGCAAGATAGTGCGCACAGTTAATGTAAGCCTTGATCCTCGCGAGAACTTTGTGAGCTGTGCTTCTAAAGACTTAGTGCGCGAGAGCTTTGCAAGTTCCTTCAAGTGATGCTTGCTGCTGAAGTGTGTGACTGCGGCGCGATAATTTTCTCTATGTAAGTCTCTTCACTGAGTTGTGCGATTTCTATGCGAGCTCTCTTGTGCTACAGCCTTAGCCACGCGAGGCGGCATCTTAACTATGCGAGATAATCATTTGTTCCTCTGTTGCAAGGCATATACTTCTGCTGCAGCTTCCTCCACTCTCATCTATACTTCTTTCATCTACTAGACTTCCTTGGTTCATCATGATATGCAAAATAGTCACCATGGTGAGCACTACCATGGTGTTTCATTAGTATTTGGCTTGGCTATCATCTTTGGCTTGAATTTTCTCTCTTCTTTGGCATCAAAAGCAGAGACTTTGTGTTAAGTTGTATAATTATTACTAACTACAAAACACACTAAACAAGATGTTATTAGTTAGCTTCAAGGTGTAGTAAAGGTTAGGTTAAGAGGTGAAAAGTGGTACTTTTCAGTGAATAACACTGGGTTGTGGGAACGGTCATTCAAAGCCATGAGAAATGGTTAGTGGTGTGGAAAGAGAAATAGTTGAGTAACGGGGGAGGCTCATGCTTGTCAAAGCCACATTTACGAGTCTGCCAGTGTTTTACATGTCCATGTTCAGAGTTTCAAAGCTCCAATATTGGTGATTAATAGGTTAGAAAAAAAATGAGAGATATTTCTTATGGGAAGGTGGGGGACAGGAGAAGAAATACATTTAATTAACTGGGTGGTGTCATTTTCGAAAGGAAGGAGGTTTGTAAATAAAGAGATTTGTGGATATGAATAAGGTGCTTCTTATGAAAATGGTTGTGGAGGGTTGGTGATGAGAGAGAGGGGAAGCTTATGGTTACAAGTTCTGACTAGCAAATATGGTAGAACAGAGAATGACTGGGGGATATGAGTTGCAGAGTGGGGGGGGGTCGGGGTGGTGGAACGGGGTATGTTCGGCGTTGCCCAAGTTCAATCAATATATTAGATACAACTGGGCAGTTGGGGATAAGGTAAATTTCTCAAAGTACATTTGAGTTGGAGAGAATACGTTGAAGGAAAGATGAATTTCTCAACGGAATTAAAGAAGCCTTATGGAGATCTCAGGTTTTCCTATGCTGTGGGGGATATGGTTGGAAAGGAATGACCAGGTCTGCAGGAGAGTCAGGAAACCCATGGTCCTGATTATGACGGGGGGAGAGGGGTTGGACTTTTTCGGTGAGTGATATGACCTGCACATGAACTAATTTTCCCTTCGGTTGGTGGATGGGCCCTCTATGGGGTTTTTGGGTCACTCTTTATGCTGGGGAGAGTTCTTTTATTTTGCTGCTTTTAGGTCTTGTTTGGTGTAGTTTTTTCTCTTTGCTCTGGCTTCTTGCTACGGCAGTATTTATTTATTTTTGGTACTTTTCTTACTTTAATGCATTTTCCTTCACCAATAAAAAAAAAAAGAAAAAGACCTGAACACTACAATATAAGTTCAATAAATAGAAAACTTGTTCATGTACAGGTTGAGTTTTGATTTTGTGAATCTTGGTTGAGAATTAAAGCTTATTAACACTACATTGTGGCACTTAAAGAATGTGACCACTGATGCAATTATAGGGAAAACCATTTGTTTCTTCCTTTTAGTTATTTGTGTAGCTTCTTTTGAGAAAAATTCTATATATATTTGTGTTAATAAATGATATCTTGAAATGGATTTATCTCTTAGGTTTTTTCGGTTTGTGAGCACACCTGAGGTACTAGAACGGGTGAATACTATAGAATCTGAGATCTTACAAATAGATGAAGCAATTGTTATCCAGGGCAATGACAATCTATGCTTGAGCACTGTAAGTAAATAGTCTCATTTGTTTTGCATGTTCTATGTATTGCATAATTATAATTTTAGCTTTTTCTGTGTAGCAAATTGAAGATCATCAAAGATCAACAAAAAGCAGTGAAGGTACTTCAAATTATTTCAAGCTTGTATATATTTGTGGCATGGGGACAATGTTTGTTCTGGTTTCTCTTTGTCTCTCTTCATTTTTTATTTCCCATGAAAGCCTCTTATTGAGTATATATATATATATATATATATATATATATATATATATATGGGAAAGAGTTCCCCTCCAATGGAGGACCGTGACCATCCTCCAAGGTTCCACATGTAGCTCCACGTGGCACCCGAAACACTGTTTTGGTGCCACATGGAGCACAAGTGCATTGCTTAGATCACCTTTGAATTATTTTTTTGAAAATTCATCTTCACAATGTATTTTTTGTGCCGTAAAATTTGGACCATTGAAACTAGTCCAAGGTAGACTTGTGCTTTAAAATGTTTAAAAAATAAAAAAAAATGATCTAAACAATACACCCATGCTCCATGTGGCACCCAAATGGTGCTTTGAGTGCCACGTGTACCTTGGAGGATGGAACCAGCTCCCTCTATATATATATATATATATATATATATATATGAAATCTCTAGGAGAGGTTGTCAACCAAAATTTGTTATTCCTTCTCATCTATTGACATTTTCCATCCTACATTTTTCGCCATGGAAGTACTTGATAGATGATGTTTCTAAGAAATACTTATTTCTAGTATTACCAAGTGTGATTTTATGCAGGTACCAAGCCCTTATTAGATGATGATGCGGAGAAAGCAATTGTCCTGTTTAAGGTAATGATTCAACAGATACCCTCATCATACAAACTCTTTTTTTTATTCTAAATATAATTTCTTTTGACTGATGGCAGCCGGGAGTAAAGTCATCTGAATAAAATGGATCCACCACACAGAAGGAGAATTCAAAGTAAACATTTTGTAAAACCCTGACTAAACTTTCATGCTTGCTCCTGTTTCTTGAGTGTAATATATGGGTGTATTTGTAATTTGTTGTTCTTTCACAGCTTCAAACCTAGGTTGATGCATAAGAAAAGGCCTCATAGGTTCCTATAAATTTTGAATTTCCATTATTTTCACAAAAATGATATATTGCAGTTATTAGAGCTTTTTTATTTTTTTATAAAGATGTTTTTGTTATTCAGCAAGGGCACTTCTTATGTAATTTTTTTGCATATTTGTTATTGCACACATAACATGTAGTTAACTTATCACCAAATAAAAACATGTAGTAAGCTTATCTAAAATCATTGTATGTTTAATTATTTTACACACAACATGGTGTGATTTAAGATATCCTACAGGACATGCAACACATGTTTAGATTGTTAAGAACCGTCCTTGTGGAAAGACACCAGGTGTACGGTTGATGTAGACAAAAAATTAAACTGAACAAAGAGAAGGAATAAAAGAGAATTAAAATAGATATATTATACGGTGGTGTTGCTCGCGGAGGGGCCTCAAAAGCTTAATGGAGTTGCAAAGTCAAAAGACCTGAAGTTATAATCAATTTAAACTACTTTTGGATTCCCAACAGTCCTTTCATGATTTTCTAGAAGCTATGAAGAGGAAACTAGTATTCTTCTCCTAGATATTCTATTAAAAATTACCCTAAGTAGCTGCAGTAGTTCGAATGCTTTATTGATTAATACAGAACATGCTAAATTAAATGACAACATTCAGTACAAAAAATATGATTATTGGAGACAACTTTTGGCTGTTTTCAAAGATCTCTAAGTCATCTCCAATACTATTGGAGACGGCTTCCATGTAGTCTCCGATAACCCCGTCCCCAACATCTTTGGAGACCAAAATTGGAGATGGCTTTTAGCCGTCCCCAATACTTGAGCTTATTGGAGACCACCATAAGCCGTCTCCACTACCATATCATCGCATGTTGGAGACGGCTTTCAGCCATCCTCAATAACAATCTTCTACTAATGGAGACGGTTTGAAGCCATCTCCAATAAGCTTTCCTATGTTATGGAGATGGCTGCAAGCCGTCTCCAATAAGTTTTACTTTATTATTGGAGACTGCTTTTGGCTGTCTCCAATGAAAATTTTTATTTTTTTAATATTATTTTTTCCCCAGGCATCATATTGCCCAGCAGTACACATCCATAACCTGTAAATAATATAAAGGAAATAATTATTCTATTTTATATTTAACATAAGAAGAACGACACGATGAATTTCGTATCGGGAGGAATATTCCTACAAATAATATAAAAAACTAATTATTCATGCATGGATATCCAAGCTCTTTAAAGTTCAAACAAATTATGTAATACTTGATAACAAGAAGAAAGAATTGAAATTCCAGCAAAAAAGAAATTAAGAATAAACTACAAAACTGCTAAGGCCAATTTGACCAATCTCTATTTGTAGGTTCGATAGGTAGGATTGTACATGCAGCTCTCCGCATATTTCATAATATCTTCCAGCTGAGGAAAACAAGTAGCTAGACCTATATGAAGCAAATAACATTGTATAGCTAGTAGAATTTAAGGATTCACCAATTAACTATGAGTAAATGAAGATCTAAAAATAAATAAATAACTCACCAAGCTCATATGCTTTGGCGGCAACATTAGCAGCTACTTCGACAAATATTTTTCTTATATTTGTGAAAGGCAGATAGATCAAATGGGCTGCCACTTGCAAAGATCACTTTGCCCTGCAAAGTAGGAAGAAGAAATAGAATGAGTTTTATTTATTACATATATTTGTTTAATTTTCTTGTACAAATATCAGTAATTCTATATTTAGTAGATAGAGGAGAAACGCGATATGATGTTTACTTTACTCCACATGCCCTTAGACTGCGAAGTTGGGTTCGATAGAGCAAGAATAACAGGTTTCTGAATCACATTTGTTTATTTTCAATCAAATCCTTAAATTTGACTATCAAAAGCAAAAAGAAGTGTAAACTAGGCACATACTAACTTGGGGGCACGCACGTGCCCCTGGGATTAGTTGGGTGCGCTAAGACTAAGAGACCCGTAAACCTAGGTCATCAACAAAAAGAAAAAGAAAAGAGAAGTGAATAAATGGATGTTAAAATACCTCATTAAATGAGGCCATGGCCTCAACCACATCCTTGGTGAAAGTTTTTCCTGCCCCAGACGAGCTGATCAATACAGTTCGGCTTGATGTCCTAGGAAAATGAAATCATGCAATGAAGTGAATGAGATTGGTCTAGGCATTTGTTGTCAAAGTTTAGTTAATTGAAATAGTGCATACACAGAAGAAACTAACGGATGATCTGAGCCAAAGATTGAAGTTCTGAAAAAAATTTCGACTATTTCGCTAAAAAAATTTAAAAAAGATAAAAAAAACAATCATTTGACTATGGTAAAGTTGTATCCACATGGAATTTAACAGATTGGGCTAAAAAACTATGGTTTGCACTATCAATGTAACTAGATGTCCATCTTAACCACTAAAGGAGAAAGCATATGAGATTGGTCTAGGCATTTGTTGTCAAAGTTTAGTTAATTCAGATGCCTTTAGCTCTTTTCGGATTGTTGGTGTGTTTGCCTTCCCTCAAAGGAGGGTCTAAAATCAACAATAAAACTAGGCAGACACACTCATACAGACCTGCAAATATTCAGGATCTGTTGTAGCAAGCTTTAAAAGAATGGTGAGTAAGGGAATGTCCACAGGGAGGTTATTTAGAAATACGACAAATCTCCAGATCTATGTCAGATCTGGCACCCTAGCTATTACCAATTTAGTTAAAAGACAGGGAGAAGTTTGGAATGAGTTGTCACTTAAACTAAGCTACAATTTAAACATAAGCTATCTTGGATCGAGTTTAGGAGCTTAGATCTTATAGGGGAAGAGAGTAAAAATGCAGAAAATGGAGAAGAGTAGCCTAGAGGTTGGTTTTCACTGAAATCAGATTCAATTAATCATGCTACAGAGGTTCAAAGCACACAATTCCCTCGCTAGCTATAAGCACAGCTGCAGGGTATAAATTCCACTCCAAATCACAGGATCCACCTAGTCTTAAGGCTATGATCTGTCTACTTTAATGGTCACAGACCATCCTATAGACTTTATCGAAATCATGGATTGCAGCAGATGAATCCAATTGAGGCCTGAGCTAAGATTTACCTTAAGGTTATGATCTGTCTACTTTAATGGTCACAGACCATCCTAGAAATCTCCTACAAAGCCAGAGCCTCAATTAGAATAATTAATACCACTACAGATGCTGTAATTCTCAGGTCACAGACTCAAGGAATCACAGGAGCATAAGATCCAGGAAGATTAGATGGTATCCAAGAGATCTACCAGTTAAGTGGATGAGCTGATCTACAACTCCTCTACACAAATTCGATCAATTAAAGCATTAAAAGCAGCATTATCATTGTAAACAAGGTCACTTTACAATGAAAATACTCACAGATCTGTAGTTTGTGCAGCTAGGAACTTACAATAGCACTCTTAACCTCACCCAATTATAGATCTAACTTTGCTCCTCGCTACTCCAAGGGATTTAGCCAACCATGGTTGGGCTAAAGGAGGGAAATGAAATTGCTCTGCAGGCGCTAATCTCCAAAATTTTGGCTCAGATCTCGATCCCCCTCAATAGCAATTGGGGGTCTCTATATATAGCTTTCTCCTCTATTTTTCCCGCCAAAAATCCCTTCTAGAAAGTTGTCAGAGTTTGTTAGAGTTCTGTTAAAGCACGTGGGTCGGTTAGGGCTTTCTAGGGCATCTTTTGGAACTGTCGTGTCGGTCATCAAGTGCATCGGATTGCGTGCAGCGGGTCACTGAAGTACAACGTGTGCTCACCTAAATTTCTGAGAAGTTCTGCACACGATTTCGACAGGTTCAGGAAGCTTTCGACAGGTTGGAATCAAGTATTTTGGTCCTTTCACTAGGTTCTTAGATCTGTTCGATAGGTTTTGATAGGATGAATCTTCGCTTGGAGTTTCAGCCCTCTCAGTCCTTGGTTTTGAGTATTCGACAGGTTGGAGAAGCTCTTCGATGGGTTGGAAAACCATTTCGACAGGTTCTACTCTTTAT
This sequence comes from Chloranthus sessilifolius, assembly GCA_021018995.1. Lineage (NCBI taxonomy): Eukaryota > Viridiplantae > Streptophyta > Magnoliopsida > Chloranthales > Chloranthaceae > Chloranthus > Chloranthus sessilifolius. The sequence goes on from CM037596.1 coordinate 52,544,380, forward strand.
TCTGCCATTTCAATAGGTTTGCTTTCAGTTTTATCGAAAGGCTAATCACCCTTCGATATGTTCTGTTCCAGCATTCTCATCTCGATAGGTTTAAGAAACCATTCGATAGGTTCCTTTGACTCTTCAGGCAGGTTTTCGATAGGATGGTTTCTTCTTTCCTTTCAGCTGCTCGTTAGGTTCTGAGATCCTATCAAACTCCTTAATCCACATGAATTCATCCTTTTTCTGCCTTCAGATCCTATCGAAGACCTCTTCAACTGCATGAATTCCTCCTTTCTTTGCTTTCAGCTCCTATCGACGTCTTCAGGTGACCAATCGATAGGACGTTCTCAGCCTGTTTTCACTTCCTTTGCCTTGCCCTGCTGTAGCCATGCGCTCCCAGGGTCCAGTGATGTGCTACCCTCTGGTGTGCTATTGCTAGGTTTGTCCTATGCTGAGAGATAGCTCCTTTTTGGGCTTTCTTGAGTAGTTTTCTGCATTAGTGCCTTCTTTTATTGCTGTCTACAAAATGCACTTGACAAGAGCCTATTAGTGTGCTCACAGGTCTATCAATGGTCAGGTTATAGGGTGAAAAGTAGCATTTTTCACCACTTAACAGATGCGCACAATGAAAACCTTTTTACATTCAACCTAAAATGACATTAATTATGTTTTACGGCTAAAACTGTCCTTCCATTAAAAAAGGGCTAACCTAGGTTGATACAAAAAAAATTATTCCATGTGATCAAAGATCACCTCAACTTGTGTTCATGAGCCCAAGGCTTCTGGAAGTGTTGGAGTGATTCCTTCCTAGAGCTTACAATCAATCCCTTCATTAATATAAGGAATCACATATTAGTCATACTAAGGTACACATAGGGAGGAAAAAAAAAGAATGCACAAGAGTTTGATTCTCTTATTTCTAATACCTTTGAGTCAACAAGCCAAATCTTCTTGCGAGTCTCCTCCAGTGGTGCTTTTGTCAGCAAAAGAACCAGCCAAAATCTCCAATCTCAATAGTTCTAGAACCTACGACCAAAAAAAAATGGACGCAAAATATAACGAGTAAAATACTATTGGGATTTGTACCTGTTTCGACATCTCAAGTGCTATGAGTTCTGCTATACCCGTCCCAGCCTGTAAATTGAAATGGTAAAACTTCCCCAATTACATACATTATAGGAGAAACAACATAGAGCAAATTTGATTCAAAGAGGTAGAACTCAAAATCTGTAGAAAAAGCAATGATGCCGAGAAAAGAAATCTGTTTCCATGGTGTATAGAGTCCACAAAATGACTGGTAAAAACTATTTTATAGGAAGTCATGAAGCTAGTAAAATGGAGAAATAAAGAACTGCTAGTTAAAAAAATCATGTATTTTAGTTCATAAACTTAATACCTAATTGCCAGTAAATTCAAATAAATGCTTTACCAAATCTTTGTGGGGGCTTCAATCCATTGCTAGGTTTATTTGTGGTCGTTTCTTTGCTGCATGAGAACTCAAAAATGAGGTTATTCACAAATTTAAAATCTACTTGTTGGTACAACAAATCAGCCAGAAAATTTTAATTTCATTACTAGAACTTTTATAAGATGCATAAAAAAGTACGCATTGGTAACTGGAAACAATAAAAGACTAATGAAATTAATAGAGCTCGCTCAATTAATTATAAGTGTGCGAGCTCGACTTATAGTTCTAATGAATTAGAGACCATCATATAAAACCTGTCATTTACAAATACAAATAGGGAGGTCGCTGCATGCTATCACTACAAAAAATGGCCCTACGCCAACGGCTACCAACCATCGGCGTAGGCTTCCCCAACCGTCGGCTTTGAGTACACCGACGGCTTCCAACCGTCGGCGATAACTCTGTCGGTAAATTCTTACGCCGATGGTTTCGCTGACGGCTTTAGCCGTCGGCATAGGATTGGGGCGTAGGTGTTTTAAAAAAATAAAAAATATATATTTTTCCCATCTGCGCCAATGGCTGCAGCCATCGGCATAGGTGATTTTTTTTTTTTTTTTTTAATTTAAAATTTAAATTTTTTTATTTTTTTATTTATTTCCCCACTTCACCCATTAATTTCTATAATATCCTACAATTTCATGTTATATATATAGTGGGCAATGATCAATTGATCCACTGCACTATATAACATGGTAATAACCAAATTAAAATAGTACGGTACTCATGGAAACGAAAGAGAGTATTTAAGACCCATAGTGATTATTTGAGCTCTATAGTAGAACCAAGATTAACTCTCTTCTTGAATTTACACTTAGTTTTTGTATCTTAAAAACCACAATGAATTGAGCTTGATCAGGTGATCTGGCTAAATGATAAATAAGTAGAGAAAATGACCATCATCAGCATAAGCAGTTGTAAATTCTTGCAGTCAATCAATCCCAACGGTTTCAATGTTCCATGTAGCCGATCATTGATCAGATGATGTCAGCTCAAATAAAAATAGATTGGTTTTGAGTCGAGCTCCGATCAACTAAATAATTATAAAAAAGAGAAACAAAATCACTTTTTAACTCCTGAAACATAAATTACAAGATAACACAATAACATGATACAAGATAACAACAATAACATGATGCTCGGAGCCTTAGATTTCATCATAAATAATGACCATTTTACAGCAAATAATAATAATAATAACAAATCATTAGTTTCCTTATTTGGGACTATCAAAATTCAAAATCACTAAAACTCAAAAATCACCTCAATTACCTCCACTTTTCTCAGCAACGGACTACCTGCTGCCTGCCTCGGTTTATTGAGCATATAGAATGCTTCCTTCTCATTGGCTGTAACCAAAATTGATACTAGCTGTATACTCACTTAACTGGCAAACCATTTAAATCTCACCATGCCCGACTGTAACTATCTGAGTTCTCAGAATGCAGTTTTTTCACTTTTTAGTCTTTTTCTTTCTTCCTTTTACTGCTTTCTATAAATTCTTAATCCGTTGACTAATACCAGCAGAAGAAGGAAATTTAGATTGCTCGAGAGGCATTGGAGAAGGTGGCTTAGATTGTTCGACAGGTAGAGGTGAAGCTGCGGGCATTGCTGGTTTGAATCCAAACAGAGAAGAAAAGCTAGGTTGTGGAAACAAAGTATCTTTTGGAACAACTTCAGGATGACCGAAAAACTTCTTCACCCGAGGGCGTCTGATTACTGTTACAACGGAATACAACTAAGTCCTTCCAAAGTTGACATATAAACATGATATTTACATTAACAAATACCAGAGTGAAAGCAACTCACCTTGCCCATACACAAGAGAGAACATGTTTGAGGTGAGCCAATAACAAAATATGGCCTGTCAAGATATGAAATAGTCTTAAAATAAGGTACCCATTAAAGAAATTATCCATCATGATTCATTAAAATTCTATATTAAGACACCATATTACCATCCAGATTGAGTCGAGCTCTTTAGGATATCATTTTCATATACTAGGTAATAAATAACTATAAATGGCAACCATGACGAATATAAAGAAATCAGAAATGACAATGACCAAGTCACTCAGAGTGCCCCATGGATGGTCATCCGTTAGAGCATCTATAAAGAAGCATTGCAATTTTTTTGAGATTTTTCCTTATTTTTTATGGGTAAAGATGAATCCATAACCCTCCATTTTGCAACTCTTCAACGACTGAGACTTGATCACAAAAGTCAAATTTTCTTCTTCTATCGGCCATGAAAAAAACTTTGATGAAATTTTAAAAGGGGCATATTTCATGTGAGAATTCAAGAAAACCAGAGAAATTTCTCAAAACACAAGGATGTCCAGTCACACCTCAAGTAGGAAGAAACTAATATAAAAATGAACACTAGATTTATGGAACTAGCATTCACTTATTCACAATCACCATTAAGCACTTCTGACCTTAAGTTCAAGATGATAGTTAAGAGAGGTACTCGTACTTCACTACACACATATAGCTTAACATGCGCATCATACGAAGCAAAGAAAGAAAAAACAAATGCACTTCATAAATGAGTCATGGTTCAAAATCTAGAAACTTTTTTTAAAATAATTAGTAATAAGAATATGTTCAAACAGTACACTAGAACCAAATTAAGAAAATATGTAATATATGGATTATGGATAATAATTACCGTCCGTTCTGGTGGGATGAGATCAGCAATTAGGGAGAGATGTGTTGCTAATTTGGACAGGCTCAGTTCCTCAAGTGCTCATCTTAGTGCCGAAACTGCAACCGTGCATGGCCTGAATTCAATGAATTTGTGGTCTGCATCCAAGTTTTGAGTTTTCAGTTAGTAGTAGTTAATATATGTATGAGAATTCTAGTTTGTTAAAGAATTCTAGTTTTCACTTAGTAGTTATCCAATTTTAGTAAAATGATACCTACAAAATGCAAATCGTTTATTTATTCACTGAAAAAAAAGCTCCTACCCCGAATAGTTCTCTACCTCTTGATTTCACCCAAATAGTTCTTAATCAGAATCGTTCATTTATTCTCAAAGCCCCATATATAGGGCTGTTAATGGGTCGGGGAAAGTGGCATTTTCCTAACCTGACCCGATGATGCACCTGACCTGATCCGACGGGCCAAGGGTATATGCGTTACCCGACCTGAAAAACTGACTTAACATGGTTAAAAAACCCTCTATTTTCGTTCATATTTTATATAAAATATCTGATAGGGTTGACCCGACCTGATCCAATCTGATTTTTGCTTGACCCAACCTGAAGGTCTGTTTATGAAAGACTACATTATGGCTGTGTAGCTGCCTCTTTTACCTTTAATACAAAACCCAATCTTAGTCACTAAGGATTAAAGCTGCATAAGTTCACAGGTGGTGTGAGCCATAGCTTCGAATTCGATCTTTTCACTAGACTTGGCTAAAAAAACCCTCTATTTTCTTTCATATTTTATATAAATTATCTGATTGGGTTGGCCTGACCTGATCCAATCTGATTTTTGCCTGACCCAGCCCGAAGGTCTGTTTATGAAAGACTACATTATGGCTTTGTAGCTGCTGCTTAATTGACCTTTAATACAAAACCCAATCTTAGTCACTAAGGATTAAAGCTGCATAAGTTCATAGGTGGTGTGAGCCATATATCCACTTTAACCAGAAGTAGGCATGTCAGATGGAGATCCACCCCACTCTGCATCGGTGTAGCCTTCTACCTGAATGACCATGTGCTTCATACAAAATTCCTCGACTTCACATCACAAATGGATTTACAGCATACTCAACTAGTGAAAAGAAAGGAAATGAAATCCTAAGCTACTTGCCAATAAAAAGTCCTACCAACTAAAGACACACTAACAACTAATCCTAGTTGACTCCTCCAGCTCGACTCTAAATAAATTAACCCTTCACTATTTAATTTCCTTTTTTTAATCTTAAAAAAACCTCTGACACTGAAATATAAGAAATGAGTTCATGAGAATATCAATCTTGTGAATTTGTAGTAATGTGATCACTGAAGTGATTAAGTGACCCAGATTGACAAGATTGTTAATCTCATTCAGCTGGGTCACTTGGCCAGTTTAAGTGGTCATGTGGCCTGGTTTTTTTTCTATCCTTAAGGCCCATTTGGCTCTTTCAATCAAGACCCATTGGGTCTGTATTTTAGACCATACTATAGCCCGATGCAGCCCCTGTTTCCACCAACAAACAAAGACTGATAAAAAACGCATTGTTTAATCAAATTCCCATCACCTCAATATTATTTCAAGTAAAAAAAAATAGAACTCTTTTTTTAATTAATTTGGACTAAAATATATATACCATAATAATACATTTTTATATTCTTCTACGAATTGCAACTTCATACATTAAATTGGTTGGACTTTGATTGGTTCAACATTAAATTGCACTTCAATGTAGAACATTTGTTTCTATTACACTGATGACTTGGATTGGTCCAATGTTAAATTGTACTTATAGCAGCAGCAGGATACCTTATCATATGTATATATCTATACATAGTCATTTTAAAGATTGCTTGTCTAGGCTATTGAGCAGACTGTCAACATTGGTGTAATGGGCAGAGTACAAGAATTTGGGTTGCTTGAAGAAAAGCAAGGGACTCATGTTTCAGAAATAGAATGACTATATTAATTGCTTTGGATATCGTTCACATCAGAAGAAACAACAACCATCCAAAAAAATAAACAAAGAAAATTTATAGAAACTCATTTAGATAAGACAAAACACATCCTCACTAATAAACTTGGCTTAAATTTATTGAGAGCTTGTCATGGATGGCCATCTCCATATACATATATGGCTGGCTACTTATATATACTATATGGAGAGAGAGAGAGAGAGCATGCATGCACATGGAGAATATATATCAATGGTGAGAGAGAAAATGGAATAGAAATCTAAATGGAAAGCTTTAAGAAAAGGAAATGATGCCATGTTGATGTGTTGATACCTTCTAATGTACACATGGTTGAACTTGTTCAGTAGCTGGAGTTTCTCCAATAGTGATGTCTGGTCTTCATTACCTTGTTGTTTGCTTAATTTACTTCCTGAATAGGCAGTCTTGGCTCACGCGTTAGGTCATTGGAAATGTGATCAAATTATATGGTCACATTCACAAACATTCTTACACTAGGAGCTTATAATGTACCCAGTAAGTCATTTCTTTAATGGCAGTGCATAATTGAATATGGGGTTTCAATGCCAACCTTTGATTCTTACCCTAAATGATTATGTTGTTCACAGGACTCAGTGGTTTGATTGATCTTTGGCCCCATAGTTCTGAGGAACATGTTGAAACTAGCTAAAATTAATTTTTTTTTTCATTTTCTACCCAATTACTTTCCTCTGTATTGATTGGCATCCCCTGCCTCATGGTCATCTTCTTTTCATGTCCTATCAAGAGGTGGTCATCTTTGTCCTGATGAAACTAGATAGAGGCTGCCCATCCCTTTCGGATCAACTTAATATGGATGCATTTTTGGGGCAAGCTCGTCCATATGTCAGGGTTTCTTCAAGCCTAGTTGAGTGGTATATAAGGTCTGCATTGGACTATAGTGAAATCTAATTAAGGATAAAATATTGGTCTTGGCCCACATATTTTTAGGGGATTTAACCCAAATGAGTCGTTGTTCTTTTAATTAATGGTTGATATTAAAGTTTTTCAATCAGATGGTTCAGATTCACTTATAAGCATGTTTTTTTGGGACGAGATATGTTTTACCGATGGATTACTACTTAGACAATTTAGATTGGCCACATATATGGTGGTGCTTTGCAAGACATGTCATTTATGAGTCGTATAATCTATTATCCAAGGTTTTTGAAAATTGAAGGTAATTAGAAGCAAGAAAGGATTACAGGAGAGTCACTGCATCATAAGAAGCAATAGCTCTTACTCCTAACAATCTTGTAAAAGACTTATTCCAACATATTGTAGACACCCAAATTCGGCCCAAGGCCTGATCGAAACACATTTCGAGAGAGGCACATTTCCGAGCATTTGATGGTGTGTATGGAATCCTTAGGAATCACCCTAAACCCTTAGGAGTCACCCTAGATCCCCAGGAACCAACCCCGACCCTTAGAACCCTTCTCTTAACCCTAACCTAACCTTCCCAGGCAATAAGGAGGAGGGGTGCACTGGAACTAGCTACGACCCTTTACGGTGACCAATTCTTATACCATTGAAGAGTAGAGGTCGTCAGCTTTCCAACGGTCCAAGAATCACCCCAATCGGAGGTATATATCTGAAGATACGACAGTCCGAACTCGGAGGGCAGGAAGGTAACTTCAAGGTGCCCCCCCTAGGGATTTGGCGCGACTATTAGTCACGCCAGGCTATTTCTCCCAAGAAATGGCCTGGAGCACCTAATAGTTGCGCCAGGTATAAATTTTGCCTGGCGCAGACTATTAGTTGCGCCAGGCCAATCCTCCCTAATTTCAAGCCTGGCGCAACTAATAGTTGTGCCAAATTTAAAAGGTGGCCCCACCCCGCGAGCTAACTTCCAACATTGTTCCTCACTATTTTACTGTGCATTTGCCTGGCGCAACTAATAGTTGCGCCAGGCATATGAACAGTAACAATGGGTTTTTGCCCCGAAATTCGTGTTTGGAGTTTGACTTATTGACCACCTCAACCTTTGGGGTGTATTTTGATAGTTCTGTTGCACCCATTCCTTACCTATTTGCAATCCTCCAAGCCTAGGTGTGTGTGATCCCCTAGCCTCCATCCCCTACCTCTTAGCTTTAAGTCCTAGGAGTTAGAACCCCATTTTCAACCATACAAAGCCTTCAAGAACTCATCAAAGCAAGCCACACAAGGCTCCTCTATGGTGCTATAAGGGCCCAAGGGCTCCGGCTCTCCCCTTTCTTCTCTTATCTCTTTCTAGCTCCCTCCACCCTTTCATTTGTGCCGTTACGCCGCCGAATTTTTGGTAGGAACGGAGGGGAACAAATAGGATTGGAGGCCCATTTGGGCAAGAGGAAGCTATTTTCCTTGCTTTTATTTCATTTTATTGTTGGCCATTAGTAGACACCGCGTTAAGCGGGTTGATCGGGTGCCTAACACCTTCCCGATCGATAACCAAAGCCCCTACTCAAGAGCCTTTGGTGTGGACCGGATCCCGGGTGACGACTATATTTTCATCGTTAGAGAGCACATCGTTGCTACGAGGATAGTATCGATTTCCCACGGTTGCACAGATGGCGACTCTGCTGGGGATTAGCTAGTAGAGCTTCCCCTTGAACTAGGCCTTATTTTATTTTATTTTTCTAACATTTTATTACTATTTTTTTATTATTATTGCTATTTTTTTTGTCACTCACCCCTCCGATTACGTCATTTTACTCACCCCTACGATTCCGCTTTAAATTTCAGCAATTTTTGCCTAGTCACTTGACTGGCACCTTTTTTTTTACTCACCCCTACGATTCCGCTTTAAATTTTAGCAATTTTTGCCTAATCACTTGACTAGCACCTTTTTTTACTCACTCCTACGATTCCACTTTATATTTCAGCAAATTTTGGCTAGTCACTTGACTGGCACCATTTTTTACTCACCCCTACGTTTCTGCTTTAAATTTCAGCAACTTTTTACCTAGTCACTTGACTGGCACCTTTTAAATTTCAACACTTTATATTTCCCGCCTAGTCGCTTGACTAGCCCCGTCTTTTTTATTTATTCATATCCTAACAGTGGACGCCGGCCCGTAGTGGCGGCACGGGATAATCACCCCCGGTCTTTAAACTAAAGAAAACTTCTAAAAAAAGAGAAAAGCTTTGAAAAAAAATTAAAATTGAACCAAGTTAGGGAGCTTAATTAATTTGTTTTGCGGGGTAGATTTTTCAAAGGGGTTGGTTTAGGCACACATACAAACACCCGGGTCTTAGTAAGGCGGCAGCCCCTAGTGGTGATGATCCAGAAAAGTCCCAGCCCACCTAGTATCTGAGAAGGCGCTTGCACCGAAGGTATATCGGGTGGGTTCCCATTCCGAAGCTTAAAACCCTTGCGGAGCGCGCTAGCGAGTTATATCAAACTCAATCCTTTAAGTGCGGTAAGGAGAGAATCGATCACCATAAAATAGCTCAGTTCCTGGAAGCCTAGCTTCCACAAAAAACCAAAAAAAGGACTCATTTCGCATCGGCTGTATTCCGCTCGAGATGCGGTTTTTGCAAGCGGCGCATGTATTAGTTGCGCTAGTGTAAAAACACTGGATTTTATAACTGGCGCAACTAATAGTTGAGCCAGCTTTAAACTCCCAGCGTTTACCTTGGCGCAACTAATAGTTGCGCCAGTGTAAAAGTCCTCCCCTGCAACCTGGGCGCAAGTATTAGTTGCGCCAGGTCTGTTTGGCAGCACCCAACCCGAATCCTTGGTCCTTTCCACCTCTCGAGTTCCCCGATCAGTGTGCATAGTGCCTTGTTTAGGCCCTGCCATCTCATACACCCAATACGCCCCCACCGGTCAAGAGAAGGCAACTTCTTTTTGGCTCATTTCGGGGGATCGGGTCGTTTGCCTTGATTTTCGTGCCTTCAATAGATCGAAGGTTCTCCTTCGATTCATTTGAAGTGCATCGGAACCGTCGCCGCGGGTCTTGAATTAAGGTGCGAGAACCACCCGAAAAGGGAATTCCAAGGCCTCGAAACCTTTATTTTTCAAAAAAATTTCATAAAATTCAAAATATATATATATATATATATATATAATCAAAACACAAAAAATATTTAGTTTGTGGTGCCGGCACAACGGCATCATCTTGCCCTCCGTCATCCCGTAGGGGAAGAAGGAGGAGGATTTTTGGGCCTTATCCAAGGCACCCTTACCCGACTCGCTCCCAAAGAATGTCGTGGGTAGTAGACCCGATTTACGCCGATCCCGACTCATCCCCACCACATTCTCCAACCCACTCCCATTCGGGAGAGGTCTTTTCCACCATCCCCCTCACCCAACCCCCCTTTTCCGTTACCAGCCCATTTGGCGCCCCCATTTTCCCAATCGATACCCCCCAAAATATCTAAAATCCTACCCCCCATTCTCCGTCTTTTGCCCAAACCATGCCCATGCCAAACCCATTTTCCCAATCCTCATCCATGCCCCACTTCCCTTCATCCCCCTATAGACCCGATCCACCCACATTCACATACTCCACTTCCACCCTATCCAACCCCCCGTAAAATCCCCCATCCATCTGGGTTAGGCCCATTTTTACCGGGGCCATGACCAACTTTCCTCATCCCTCCTCATCATGCCCCCCATCATCCCAAAACATACCCAATACATCCCCTCATCCACCCCATACACCCCCACCTACCATGGCCATGCCCAATTATACCGGGGCCATGCCCAATTTTTCCACCACCTCCACCCCATCTATACCCCATCACCCCTTAAGTCCACCATCCTCATCCCACCCCACTTCTATGGCCATGATGGAGGAGATGTTCCAAGCATACTCCTGATGGAGGGCTTCCAAAAATATCTCTCCACCACACCCCACATCCTTGAAGCCATCCCACACCTTAGCAAACCTTCATGCTTCACTCGCCCATGACCCCCATCAACCTCCCATAATCCACACCATCCAAACTCCCATCACCCACATACCCCAAGGCCCATTGGCCCAAACCCCCTTTCCCAACACATCTCAGGGCCCCATGGCCCAATACCCCTCCATCCATGATCCCCAGGGCCCCATGGCCCAATACCCCACTACCCATCATCTCCAAAGCCCATTGGCCCAAAACCCCATTACCCATATCCCCCAGGGCCCATTGAGCCAAACCCATCAGTGGCCCATGACCCAAATCCACCAATGGCCCATGGCCCAGCCCCCCCCACAAGGCCCATCGGGCCATACCCATCAAGGCCCATTAGGCCAGACCCACCAAGCGCTCATGGCCCAGACCCAAAAAGGCCCATTGGGCCAAACCCACACAGACCCATTGGGCCAAACCCACCAGGTCCCATGGCCCAAACCCATCAAGGCCCATCGGGCCAGACTCACCAAGGGCCCATGGCCCATACCTACCCAGGCCCATTGGCCCAAACCTATCAAGGGCCCATGGCCCAAACCCATCAATGGCCTATGGCCCAAAACGACCAAGGGTTCATGGCCCAAACCCAAACCCCACACTCATACCTTCCACAACACCCCCAACACTTAACCCAACCTTCACAGCTGGGTCAAACCCATATCATCCCCCAAACCCAATTCCCCCATGGCCATCCCCAAACCTTCCCTCACACTCAATGGCCCAATCCGACCCCACTTTAAAAGCAAATGCCCATCACCCAACAAACCTTCCCTCACCCCCAATGGGCTCACCCAACCCCTACTCATGTCATTCCCATCCAACCGATGCACAAGAACAAAGTTGAGAATCCTCTTCACTTTGCACATTCACCACCATGATGAGGAGGAGGACGAGATTAGGAATAGCGGGGCCTATGCTGGGGCATTGACCAGCCTCAACCCTCCACCAGTAATTTCCCACCCCCTGATAGCCCCGAGTGAAGCCTGACTGACTGTCGAGAAAGCGGCCCCTATATTGAAAGAGTCAGAGCAGCTGAAAGAACAGTTAGACAAAATACAAAAATAGCTGATGAAAAAGGGTGGTGCTGAATTCAACGCCATGGACTTCACAGACCTATGCCTGTTCGCTGATGTCCCCTTGCCCCCCAAATTTAAAATGCCAGTATTCGACAAGTACAATGGCACAAGCAACCCGATCGCACACCTCAAGTCTTATTGTGGGGACATGTGCCAGTATGGGGGGGACGAAAGACTGTTAATAAAAGTCTTTCAGAAAAGTTTGACCGGACCGGCCCTGAGGTGGTTCACATCTCTTGAACCCTCGATGATGAAGACGTGGAAAGATCTAGCGCATTTGTTCCAAGAGCAGCATGTCTATAATACTGATATTGAACCGCGCAAGTCTGATTTGGCTCGTTTAAAGCAAAATCCAAACGAGACCTTCAGTGACTACTTAGGGCGATTGAGAGCACTGGCAGCTCAAGTCGGAAATAGAATACCGGATAATGAGCAGATAGAGATGATTTTAAAGAACACTCTGCCAGTGATTTCTGATTTTCTTGTATACCAACAACAGTCTAATTTTGCTGATTTAATGAGGAATGCCAACCGCTGCGAGGATGCTATCAGGGAAGGGCGGTTAAGTAACAATACCTCAGGGGGCCCTAGCAGGGTCAAATGATTTTTTGAGCAGAGGAACTAGAAGAGAATAGGGGGCGATGTCCAGAACATAGCCAACACCAGGCCCAATAATAATACAGCTCCGTTTCAATTTTAGGTGGCCCCACTAGCACCTGTTAGGCTTGAGCAGATACAAAGAATGGGGAATGGGCAAGAAATGCAAATGACCCCGAAATAGAGGAGAACCTGCTACGACTGAGTCTTTACACCTCTGGCGCAATCTTTGAGTGTACTTTTGCCCCTGTTAGTAGAAAAGGGATTAGTGGCTATCCGCCAACCGCAACCTCCTCCTCACCCAATCCCAAAGAACTATGATCCAAATACCCACTGCAATTTTCATCAGGGTCCGGGCCACCCTACTAATCGCTGCTTCCCATTGAAGCACGCCATCCAGGATTTGATCGATGCCGGGAAAATCATTCCCCCTGCACCTTCTCATCATACTAATATTCATCAAGTACCACTACCCCCACATCCTATCGGAGGAGCAGGTCTCAGACCCACCATCGAAATGATAGAAGATGAGGAGGAATTCGAATTTGATCCATCCGATTATATCAATGATCAGGAGAGTTATGTACCACCACTATTAAGAAATGTTGAAGAAAGGAATATAGGGGTAGTTGAACCTCTAAATTTGTCAGATTATTTGTCCAACCCGACTCCACAAATTGAACCCATAGATCTCAAGGCATACTTTCCAGCACCCACACCCGTCAATTATGTGAATATCAATGCATACCAACCATACACCAAAACTCCCATCAATTATCCGATGAGCCACCAGGCCCCCAATCCTACACCCACACCCACCAGTTACCAATGGCCTGCGCCTGCCCCATTTCAACTACCACCATACACCACAGCCCCCATCAATTACTCAATGAGCCAACAGGCCCCCAATCCTACACCCACACCCATCAGTTATCAGTGGCTTGCACCCACTCCATCACCCCCAGCTCAACCACCAGTAAGTTCCACCACCCCAATCAATTACCTAATGGCCCATCAAACCCCCCATCTGCCACCAGCACCCACTAGTTATGAATGGCCTACTTTTACCTCTTTCCCTCCAATGCCACCACCCTCAAGCTCCACCACCCCCATTCGGCCCAATCTGTCCACCCAACCCTCCACCACCAAAATATATCAAGTGTTGCCTATGCCCTCTGAGCCCGCCGTACAAATATCTCAAGCACCGCCTGCCACACCACTCCAGCTCTCAAGACTGACCTATGATCTTCATCAGGTCCCGCTAAGCTACGAAGAAACAAATGTCAATGCCGGAAACAATAACAGAGATGGGGCAGTAGATTTTGTTACCAGGTCAGGGAGAATATCAAAGCAGCCAGAAGCACCAGCGGCAGCATAAGCCCAACCTAAAGGAATGAAAGAGAGCAATGTGAATCTGATTGAGAAGATGAGTCGAGAACATATACTGAAGATTCAGCTGAAAAGAATGTCGGCCCATATTACTGTATGGGATATATCGATGACATCCCCACTCCATTTCCAAGCATTAATGGGGGCGTTAAAAAATGTGCATGTATCATTCCAAGTTAGCCCAAATGAAGTCGGGCTGATAATTGGTCAAGTAATGGCTCCAAACGCTATTTCATTTTCTGATGCCGATTTACCTGAGGAAGGAGGTAGCCACTCAAAATCTTTGAATATAATCGTGGAGTCTGAAAATATGATTATCCCCTTGGTACTAATTGATAATTGGTCTGCATTGAATATATGCCCTTTGAGAACTGCCACCAAGATTAGGGATGATCCGTGCATGTTAAGGTCCACCCGAACTACTGCTAGAGCGTTTGATAATACCAGGAGAGAAATAATGGGAGAAGTCGTTCTTGAGCTGTTGATAGGGCCAATGACCTTTTCCATCTTGTTTCAAGTCATGGATATCAAATCCTCATTTAATCTGTTGTTGGGGCACCCGTGGCTGCATGAAGTCGGATCCATACCTTCCACATTGCACCAGAAGCTCAAATTTGCATCTGGGCATAAGATTATCATGATCATTGGAGAAGGGCACAGCGAGAAAGAAAAGGCCGCCAATAACATTGAAAAACCCAATATGCTGGATGTACCACACACCGTTGAAGATGTTGACCTCCACAGTTTTGAGTATGAGGTGTCAGCTATACTCCCAGAACCCATTGAGGGCATCATGTCTAAAACGGGAGGCGGTATGGTAGCGGCAGTGGAAATGCTCCAAAAGTTGGGCTATCAGAAAGGAAGGGATCTGGGACCCAAATTACAAGGTAGAAGAGAGTCAGTTGTGGCTAAGGGACAAAAAGTAAGATTCGGGCTAGGATATAAGCCCACAGAGGAAGAGGTCCGAGAGGCCAAAGAGAAAGCCAGGGTCGTCGCGGCTGTAAGAGCTCGAGGAATTAACATAGAGGAGAAACCTCACCCTAGGCCACACATCAGGAATTCCTTTGTCAGCGCAGGGGTCGTAAAAATCGATCAAAATGGGACAACCCATTTGACCCCACAGAAACCCAAAGCCCCAGTCCATCCCACCAATCCCCAGATCTCCCTTCCCAGGTTGGAGATAGATTTGGCCATGTTGTCCCTTTTCGAGAAACGACGGTTGATACCTGAACAAGCCCCCCCTGTGGTGAATCACCACAAAACTAAGTTATCTTTTGAGGACATGATCTCAGACGAAATGGGGATCAATATGATGGAGGCCGACTCCAATGAGCCATATCAGTCAGCACCCTCCATCTCAACAGGTAAAGAAGCGGCCCCTTAGGTATGCAACTAGGCATCTTTGTCCCAAACTCTGGAAGCAGGAAGTGGCCTAACGTTTGGCGCCTATTTCCCAAAGAAAACAACCTATAAAAAGTAAGATAAGCCCTTGGCAGGCAATACCTTATATATACACAAACCCGACTTGCCGAGGGTCCATCTCCGAAGAAAACAAAAATCTCAAAAACATGAAAAAAATACAAAAACTAAAAAACATGGAAGAAAACAAAAATCCCAAAAACATTGAAAAAATCCAAAGTCCAAAAATATTGTCATTTAAAATTTCAAAAAATATCCCACAAAAGGATGCCTTAATCAAAATACCCGTCCCACGTGAAATCAACCCCTTCCCTGTAGAAATACAAGAAGAGGTTGGGATCACGAGTCTGGACGAGGATGTCCCCTTCAAAGAGCTCCCCAATGAGCTCCTTGACCGATTTGCCGACTTTGAGCACGACCCTACCCCCATTGTCGAAGAGACCGAAGACGTCAATCTAGGAACTGAGGAAGTTCTCAGGATAACAAAAACGGAACGTCACTGTCTCCTGAGGAAAGAAAAAGCATGATCAACTTCCTTCGGTCATACCAAGACATTTTTGCTTGGTCGTACAAGAACATGCCTGGTCTGGATACTGATTTGGTCGAGCATGAGTTGCCCCTCTACCCTGATATGAAGCCAGTCAAGCAGAAGCTGAGACATCTCCGACCCGAATGGATGCTGAAAGTTAAAGATGAGGTCATCAAGCAGTATGACGCAGGGTTTCTCATGGTATCCAAATGCCCGTAATGGCTAGCCAATATCGTGTGTGTACCAAAGAAAGATAGAAAGGTCCGCATGTGCATCGATTTCTGCAATTTGAATAGAGCGAGCTCAAAGGACGATTTCCCACTACCACACATCAACATTTTGGTCGATAACACAGTTAAGCACGAGAAGCTTTCTTTTATGGATGGATTCTCAGGATACAATCAGATCAAAATGGCAGAGGTTGATCATGAGAAGACAGCGTTCCTTACCCCCTGGGGAACCTTTTGCTATCGAGTCATGCCATTCGGGCTGAAGAATGCCGGTGCAACGTGCCAGAGAGCTATGACTGCACTATTTCATGACATGATGCACCGAGAGATTGAAGTATATGTCGATGATATGATAGCTAAATCACCAGAGCGAAGCAACCATCTGGTAAACCATCAGAAGTTGTTCGAAAGGCTGAGGAAATATAGACTATGTCTGAATCCACAAAAGTGTGCATTCGGTGCTATGTCTGGGATTCACTGAAATGCCACCGCCATCTACCAAGAAAGAGGTTAGAGGATTTTTGGGTAGAATACAGTATACCAGTCGGTTCATTGCACAACTAACTCCAATCTGCACGCCGATCTTCAAGTTACTAAGGAAGAATTCGCCTGTTGAATGGAACGACGATTGTCAGACAGTGTTCGAAAAAATCAAAAGCTAACTCCTTAATCCACCTATTTTGGTACCACCTGAGCCAGGGAGACCACTCTTGATGTATGTCTCCACGACAAAAGTTTCGATGGGATGTGTTTTGGGGCAACACGATGAAACTGGAAGAAGAGAGCAAGTCATTTACTATCTGAGCAAGAAGTTTACTGATTACGAGACGCTCTATTCTCATATGGAGAAAGCATGCTTGGCTCTTGTATGGGCTACTCAAAGGCTCCGCCACTACATACTATCCCGGGCCGTTCTACTCTTGGTCCGAATGGACCCATTAAAATACCTGTTTGAGAAGCCAGCTCTCACTAGACGAACCGCACATTGGTAACTTTTATTGTCTGAATTTGACATCACATACGTCACTCAGAAATCGATCAAGGGGCAGGCGCTTGCTGATCATCTTGCTGATAATCCTTTACCTGACTATGAGCCGTTAAGAACCAAATTCCCAGATGAAGATATCTTGTTCATGACGGAGGATGATACAGAAGAAGCAGAAGAATCATGGGTAATGCATTTTGACGGGGAAGCAAATGTCGAGGGCCAAGGAGTTTGCGCCATCCTGATTTCACCGAAAGGATCCCATGTATTGGTCTCTATCAAGCTTAACTTCCCTTGCACTAACAACATGGCTAAGTATGAAGCTTGCGCCGCTAGTCTGCAGGCAGCTCTCGATCTGAATGTAACTCACCTTCGAGTATTCGGCTATTCACAGTTAATCATATGTCAGACGAATGGTGACTGGAAGACGAAAGACGAGAAATTGATCCCCTATCATGAACACCTCGAGGATCTGATAGCTTTCTTCCAAGATGTGACTTTCTCATACGTCCCCCGGATAAGGAATCGCTTTGCCGACACATTAGCAACTTTGGCGTCAATGATTGAAATCCCCTATGGTGCTGAGATGAAGCCGATCGTGATCGAGCAGAGGAATGAGCCGGCCTTCTGCCTCCAGATTGAGGAACCTACAAAGCCTGATGATGGGCCACATTGGTTCTCAGATATCAGGAATTTCCTTGAGACCCTAACGTTCCCAGAGGGTACATCCAAGACAGACCGACGAACCATTCAACGTTTAGTGGCAGGTTACATCATTTGCGGGGAATGCCTCTACAAGCGATCATACAATAACATCTTACTCAGGTGCCTCACTAAAAGTGAAGCGGTCAATATTATGAAAGAAATCCATGAGGGAGTATGCGGAGCCCACGTCAGCGATCACATGCTCGCTAAGAAAATCCTACGGCAGGGATACTTGTGGACCACCATAGAATCAGATTGCTGCAAACATGTTAAAAAATGCTATAAGTGTCAAGAACACTCTAGTCTGATACACGCTCCTGCCATTGATCTTCACTGCATGACCACTCCTTGGCCATTTGCTACCTGGGGCCTTGACGTTGTCGGAATGATTAATCCAAAAGCATCAAACGGACTTCGGTTCATCCTCGTCGCCATTGAGTACTTCACCAAGCGGGTAGAAGCGGCGTCATATGCCAACGTCACGGCCAGTCACGTCGAGAAGTTTCTTAAGAATAATATTGTGTGCCGATTCGGAGTACCCAAAGATATCATCACGGACAATGGAACAAACTTTGTGAATAAAAGCATCCGAGACTTCTGCGAGCAATATAAGATCAAGCGCCATCGCTCGTCCCCTTATCGGCCTCAAACTAATGGAGTCGTGGAAGCTGCGAACAAGACAATCGTCCGCATCCTTGAGAAAATCGTCGTCACTTATCGAGATTGGAGCAAAATGCTGCCATTTTCTTTGTGGGCCTATCGAACGTTGATCCGTACCGCTACAGGGGCAACACCATTCTCCCTTGTGTATGGAATCGAGGCCATCCTCTCGGTAGAGGTTGAAGTACCCTCGCTCCGAATCCTCATAGAATCAGATTTACCCGAAGCAGAAAGAGAAAGATCACGCTTTGATCAGCTGAACTTACTGGACAAAAAGAGACTCCTAGCCTTATGCTACACTCAAGTATACCAGGGGCAAATCACACGCGCTTATAATAAACGTGTCTGCGGTCGAGATCTAAAGGTAGGAGACACTGTGCTGAAGAAGATCTTCCCATCCCTCCATGCCGATATGAGGGGAAAATTTAAGCCAAACTGGGAAGGATCATACGTCATCCGAGAGGTGCTACTAGGATACGCCATCCGCATCGTCACCATGGATGGATATCATCTTCCTGAGCCCATCAACGCTGGATACGTCCGACAGTTCTACTCTTAGCCTATTGCGATAAGGTAAGTATTGATGAAACAGATACAAGACTGCTTAAGAACCACCCAGAAGAGGCCATCATTCCAAGCACAGTAGCCCAAAAACATCCCTAAAAATGATGATATCCTTTGCTATCCCATTTGAGCCTGGGCCTTCCTTTCAATAAACCCATTCCCCAAAAAATATATATATACGTGTACGCATACCAAAAAAAAGGAGAGAGAAAAGATGCATATGTATAAAGTTACTATGAAATCCAAAAAAAAAAATTGAAAAAAACAAAACCTCAAAAAGAGATTGCCTGAAATAAAGCGAAAAGAACAAAAAATGTATAGAAGAATCACGGGGCATGTACAGTAAAAACTCCCAAGGAAGAAAGTATGTTGAGAAAACTGAAGCCATATCAAGGAAACCCTTTTAGCCCAGCATACCTTCAAATCCTGAAGGAAGCCCTCTTTGTAGGTTCGCGAGCAGTCATAATATCTGTTAAATCAACATGAGCCGAGTTGTGAGATGACACTAGAGTCCCATCCAGCTGGCTATGACGGAATCGACATCTATGTCGTGGCACTTGAAAAATAATAATAATAATGATAAAATAAAAATACAAGCTCAAAGCAAGATGGACGTAGTGAAAACCCGAAAGGGCGCTTGGGGTAAGAGAGCTAAACCCATGGACGTAGTGAAAACCCTAAAGGGCGCCACGGGTAAGAAAAGGGAGATGGTAAAAAAAAAAAAAAAAAGGAGAAGAAAAAATTGAAAAAGAAAGGTTTGGACTGATTGAGAAGATTAATGTTTGAGGAACCCTTTTGTTACTCTTCCTGTACCCTCTTGTCCGACTGGGCCGCTCATGCTAGTTCGAATCGGGTCCCTACCAGATTTGTCTTTGTAAAACCCGCACTGTCAAACGCATGACCCAAGGCAAGGAGAAAGGTTTAACTCAATCTAAAGGGATCAATATTTCGGCCTTGGAAAAATTTGGAAACTCATCCGGGTCCGACTCCAAAAAAGGGGGGATCGACCGTGTTCAAAGGTGGACCCAAGGTTTCTCCAAAATATCACCCAATGATTGAGGCACAAAAAAAAGAAGGCACAAAAAAAGAGAAAGAAGAAGAAAAAAGAAAAAGAAAGAAAGAGGAGATAATACATAAACCAAAAAAAAATATAGATCTGTATAGATGTATATAATTGCCTTTTGTGTCACTTGCACCACATCTCAAAAAAAAAAGTCGGTGTGATGACTAGCATGTTTTCCTTTTTACAAGTATAGAAAGAAGAAAAAAATAACAAAAAACAAATAATAATAATAATAATATATATATATATATATGTATACCAAAAATGTGTGTATCTGTAAAGGTGTTTTCTACGCCCCTTTTTCTTCTATGTATATGATCTGTGCAAAAAGTTATGTGTGCAGGAAGGAGTCAACGGCCCAACTCGTGCTTCAAAGCGCTAATCTTAGCATAAAGACCTTCCTCTAGGACATTCCTCTCAGTCAGCCAACGACCATGCAGGCTTTTGAACCTCTTCCGAGAAGAGTCGGCTGGTCCAAAAGCAACACCCAGTGATTCTTTCAAACGGAGAACCTCGCTCTCCGCTGCATCTACTCTAACCCTCTCGCATGCCAAGAGTTCTTGCAGGACCCTCTTCTCATCCACCAATAGTTCGATACGGGTCCGGAGTGCCGCTTCTTTCTTTGGCCAGGGCCTCAAATTCAATGCTCTCGACAAATCCGCATCGGTGGCCGTCATCCAACAGCCAGGCCTCATACTCAGGAGAAGTTCTAACTGAGTCTCCCTACTCAAAATCACACATTAGGGTCGACTGTTGCATCTCCCAAAGAGCATCAATCCGGGCTATGTCTTCAGAGGATCCCCTAGAAAAGATCAAATCACATAAAGGGCCTAACAAGGCACCTGCCGAGGGCAGCCAAACTGACGCAACACCCGGAATGGGAAGTAAAAGGTACTGGCGGTCAGTCCTAGGAGGGTGATACCCTCATGGTCTCTAGAACGAATCACTGGGAAGGTCCGATCCAACTAAGGAAGCCTCCATGTCAGCTTAGCATCGACCAACCAAAGTTTTAGAGCCGATGTATCACCCTGGGGGAGTAGGTGGCATCTACCCAAAAAACAGCGGGCCACTTCACCTCAAGCATCATAGAAGCGAGGCACGGGCCCCAAAACGGCAAAATGCTCACCCAACCAGACCTGGAGCAACAAGGGGCATCCCCGAAGACCCTCCACTTTGCCCAAGGCCAAAGAATCAAGGCATCGGTACAGCTTGGCAAGCATCAAATGCATCATGGACCAGCCCGCCTCCAGCTCAATCAAAATATCACAAACTGCCAATGAGAAGCTTTCTCCCCCGGTGTAGAAGAGGATTTCAGAGATGAGACCAAGTGCTAAAGCTTTCACGTTACAAACATTCCTAACCGGCAATTTTTGGAGGCTTTCATCACCGAAAAGTTCTTTGAGGAATTTTAGCGAACACCTGGTGGGCCCCCCAATGAGACTTTTCTCATACTCGGATATCTTCAAACCGAGAGTAAGGTGAACGGATCTGGAATACCCTGGTTTAGGCATAACTCTTGCAAGGTCCCTATGAAGCTTCAGGCCAGATAGATTGGATATCTCCTCAAAGGGTTGGGGTCAACTCCCGCTTCCCAAAACGGAATACATGAAGGTTCACATCCCAGCACGAAGCGGCGGCAAGAAGGAGCTCCTGCCGAGGAGGAATCTCTAAGAAAGAAGGAAGGCGAGATAGCCCAAGGCGCCCCAAGTTGGCGAGCAACCTCTCGTTCAAACTCCCAAACCAAGCCGCCAGGAACTTGGGCCCCAAGCCCGACAAAGAGGATACATTGGCTCCGGACCCTCCACGTAAGGGAGGTTAGGAGGCGAATCCATGAACGTACAAGGATCTTTTGGGAAGATAAGAATCAATGTAGGAAGATGGACCCGCCTTGGAGAAACAAGAGCTAAAGATGCCGGTCAAAGGAGCCAAGTCAAACAAAAAAAAGAAACAATTTCTGGGTCAATTCGGGCATATAAGGCCCCACTGCCCGCAGGCCAAAGCTGGCGCAACTAATAGTTGCGCCACTAATAGTTGCGCCAGCACGTTGCTGTCCCTTTTTTGGCCTGGCGCAACTAATAGTTGCGCCAATGCATTTGAACCCCCAATTTGGCCTGGCGCAACTATTGGTTGCACCAGTACAATTTCTTTGGCACTTTAGCCTGGCCCAACTATTAGTTGCGCCAAACTAAAACCCCCCTCCAGCCATCTCAAGACCGAACTGAAGAGGGGACGTCTGCCCTTTTTGTTGGTTTTATATATGTCGGCACTTCCGACCATCAATGACTTGTGAATTACTTTATTATGTGTTGGATTGATCCTACATTGAGGCGTGCGACCCAAAAGGCCCCCCTCTACAGCCGTCTCAGACTTACTTGAGGATTGATCCTACATTAAGGCATGCCACCCAAAAGGACACTTTCTAAAAAGGCATGGAACAGTCACATCCTGCAGAGACCATTTCCCAAATAATTATAAAAATCATCAAATTTGTTTCCAAAAGTACCACACCAACCATTCTCCAAATTGTTTAAAAATAGATCCCAAAATAAAATCCAAAATGCTGAAGGAAACTAATGGCCTACTCCTTGCTCGCTCCCTTGGACTTCTTGCGACGACGAGAGGAGCTCTGATAGGTCCTCATGTCCCCCACTCTAGACCACACCTGCGAAATCCTACTAAGCAGGGAACGCGACTCCTTAGCCCGGGCACAATGCAATGCACAGTCAAGGGGCCAATCATAATGAAATAAAAGAGAAAGGAGTTGAGCAGCCGGGAACTCACCGTCTCCACCTCTCGAAGCTCTGCCAGATGACGATGGTACTCCGCATATTCCATAGTTGAGTCAAAGTCCTACGAAACAGTATTCAATTGTTAGAACACCCCTGGAATCATGTACCGAAGGAAACCAAAATAAAGGGGAAGCGACTCATCTAAAAACTCACCTCGGGGACTACCTCAGGAGGAGGAACGCGGGCCGCCTCGATAGAGAGCCGTGCCTGTCGGTCCATGTCGGCACAAAGGTCGAAGAGGAAGCCATCGTCAAGACGCCGAAAGGTCCCATAGGCTACAGATGGACCCCCACCAGGGACTCCTGCCTGAGAAGTACCCGATAGACTTGCACCTGATGAACCCTCGCCCGAAGGACCAACACCAGAGGGATCTACAGCACTCGGCCCACTTTCATCGTCCGAACCATCTCCCGGAGCAAACTGTAAACCAAACAAGAATCTATTCAGATAAGACTCAGGCCGAGTAAAAAAGCAAAAGAGAAATTAATCCAAGCTGAGAAGAGGTTACCTGACCAAGTGGGCCCCCGAACGCAAGGAAATTAGCTCTAGGGACAAAACACGGCAGGATGAACCGGTAGGGGAGGCACACGTACCAAGCATGATAATCCCCAGGCACATGGAGAGCACGAATAGGGAACCCATTGTTGAAAAAGGTTGCTGTCAACTCCTCAATGCTGCCAACAGGAGTCTAAACGTCAGTTGGTGGGTCCACGGGTATGGCATAGTAGCCCTAGAACTGATGCACCACCCTCTCCCCCAAATAGTAGCATTTGGCCCACGCTCCATAAAAGAAGATGATGCGGCGGTTATTGAATAGGCGGGAGGCACCCACGGCTGCTTAGTCCCATAAGGGGGACGTCAGGTATGGATCGGGGAGGATCTGCTCAAAATCAAAAAGTAAGAGGGACCAGATAAGCAACGCCTCAATCAAAAGAAATGCTCAAGCTGAAGGTAAACTAGGGTTGAAATTATCACCTGCTCAGGCACCATCAAATCAAGTTGGGACTTAGGCCCATTTCCAGGTGGTTTAGGCCCACGTCACGACGTTGGGCCTGATGCCAGTTGCTGAGGAGGGGATAGGTGAGCACCTCCATGAAAAGGAGCGGGCGCCCAGGGTGAAAGTTGTGGTATCCCCATACCTAAAAAAAGGACATGGCGCGAGAGCAGGTCTAGATGGATCAGTCAGAAAAGAAAAATGATGAGTAAATAATAACGATAAACAAAAGCAAAGGGGTGAGGAATTACCTCCAGAACGGCCAAAAATCTCATGGCAGACTTCGAGTCCCCGATCATGACCCGGGATAAGTTGTACATCAGCAAGGCGTATCCCGCCCCTCCCCGGTCATGCCTGGGAACGTCACCCCAATTATCCATCACACTCAATAGGGCCAGGCTGACCCGTCCCCCACTGGCATTTGTAAAAAGGGTCTTGCCCAGTAGGAGTAGGAGGGTGATGGGAGCTAGAACGATCGCCCACTTTGATGCGATGTAAAGCACCCGATCCGACTGCCCCAGGTCCACCAGCTCATCAGCAGAAAAGAGGGAGGTCAGCCAAGACATCTTGACCTCTGTGCCATGGGTTTGCCCACTAGGGGGATAGGCCCCAATCAGCCGTATGATGTCCTCCCAGCTGGGTACCGCCAAGGTGGATATCGAGACTCCGTCGATCCTAATGCCAATATTCATGACCCAATCAACGGGCGTCAGCGTCAACTCTGCATACGACATGTGGAACATCATGGTCTAAGGATGGAACCGCTCAATAAGGGCCTTCAAATAGGCAGCATCCGCCCTCATGGCAGGGCAGGACAAGAACTCCCCGAAGCCCACCTGCTCCAACAGAACTTTCACCACAGGGGGGACATAAAGGTAGAACTCGTGGAAATCAAGCCACCCCCCGCGGAACACAATGTTGGGCAGCTCCTGCACCCAAGAACATATACACATCAGATGGTAGAGGTAAAGAAAAATTGCGCAAAGGAAAGAAACTGAACCTATCTTTTACCTTGCCTGCTATTCCGAAATTGGAGATATGAGTGTGCTGCTGATGGAGGAGGCCGACTCGGGCAGCCTCACCCTGCATCTCGAGCCATGGGCCCGCTCTCCGCGCCACCCAAAGGAACTGCTCTCCTCGCTGACCGTACACTATCTCGGGCCCCTCCTCGTGGCCCTCCTCGGGAACATGCTCAGCACCACCCGATATGCTGGGGCAACAAAGCTATCATGTCAGAACAGATCAATGACAAAGAGACATAATATCCTATGCAGCGAAAAGGGAAGTAAGTATGCTCACCTTTCCCCTGTCTTTTCACATGTTTAAAAAAAAAAAAAAATGAATGAGAGATACACATGCAAAAAAAGAAACAAACAAAACAACAATAAAAAAAAAAAATCCCATTTTAGGCTGAAAAAAAAAAAATCTTTTCTTTAGAAAAGGATAATAAATAAAAGTTGCCCTTTCCTATGTTTGAAAATAAAGCAAGTTACAAGTGAATAAAATCATTCTTTTATCACTCTAAAATGAACAAAGGGAAAAGGCCCTGCTTTTACACATAGAAAAAGAAAGCCCCCCCCTTTATGTCTAGGGGAACAAAAATCTCTTCCTTTCTGTTTAGAAAAACTAAGTCCTTCACTTTATACCTCGAAAACCATAAAAACAAAAAAGGTCTTTCCTACTGTTTTAAGAAAAAAAAGAGAGAAAAAAAAAATCCTTTCTTTACGCCGAAACAAAAAATCTCTCTTTCTGTTTAGAAAAATGAAAAAGGGTCTTTCATTTTATGTTCCTAAAAACAAAAAAATCCTTTCCTTATGCCTCTAAAATCAGGAAACACAAAAAAAAAAACAACAAAATAATCTTTTTCGTCATGAACCATAAAATCAAGCAAAAAAAGAATCCTTCTTACATGCTATATACAAAAAAAAACAAACAAACACTTTCTCCTTAGTTAGTCTTCAATATATAGAAACCATAAATCATTAGAAATTCCCTTTTTCTAAACTAGTTGTCAAAAAGGATGTATAAAATCCTTGCTTTGAGATGAAAAACAAAAAAAATAATAATAACAAAATAAAACCCCTTTTCTAGGCACAAATAAAAACAAAAAAAAAAATTATTGTTTGCATATATTACGCATAAAACCAAAAAAAAAAAGAAGGAAAAGGCATTATTCATAAAAGATCCTTCACACATCATCAACCAATATGCCTACAACAAAAATAAACTATTCTTCATCTAGAAATGCAAGATCATGATCACATTTGCATAACAAAAAGCAAGAAAAATCAAGAAAAAAGAGTTAAAAAGATTACCTTATGAAGAAAACGGGGTCGTTGGTCTAGCGTAGGCCCGTGATCGATCCGCAAGCGAAACAATGGCAAAAGGCACGCTAGAGGCAACGTAAAGGAACCCTAAGGGGGAGGGGGAACGGTTTTTCGATTTCAAAGAGGAAGAAGAGGGGGAGAATTCGAAATGAGGCCCCACTGCCCGAGTTCGGGCTGTTTTAAATACCCAGCCAAACTTGACGCAACTAATAGTTGCGCCAGGCAAATGCTGGCCTTCCTTTGGCTTGACGCAACTATTAGTTACGCCAGCCTATTTCTGGCCCCATAATGACCTGGCACAACTAATAGTTGCGCTAGGTACTCTGGCTGGGTCTTAGGCCTGGTACGGGCAAGATAGGTAGACTGGTCCCCCACTTCCTTTTGTTTGCTTCGTTTTGTCACTTCTGACCGATGCACGGGCTCCCAAGGCGGCTTTTCGGTCATCGTTCGATTTGCCAAGGAAGTCGTGCTAGAATAAGGACGGGCTGAGGTCAACAAGCACCCCGGTCCTACACATAAGGAAAATCCAGAAAAATACAATCCCCACAGAGAGCCGAAAATATTCACCAAAAATATTCACATAAAAATCTAAAAATTCACATAAAATAATAACTCCAAAACTCCAAAAAAAATCACATAAAAATTCAAAAATTCACATAAAATAATAACTCCAAATATTCACCAAAAAAATTCACAGAAAAATATAAAAATTCACATAAAATAATAACTCCAAAACTCCAAAAAAAATTCACATAAAAATCCAAAAATTCACATAAAATAATAAAGCACAGCGCACAAGCATAAAGCAGTAAAACTTCAATATTTTATCAGTAATGCAGCTGTGCCACATCAAAGTCCGGAGTCAGAGGTTCGCCTCAGATCTCTAGATCCTGCCTTAAGGCAGGAGCGACGGTGTCGGTCTCGGTCAAACAATCAATGTTTCGATCAGGTCAACTCCACTGCTAAATCTTTGCGACAAGCGCTTGGACTCATGT
The DNA here is from genome assembly GCA_021018995.1 of Chloranthus sessilifolius. Taxonomy (NCBI): domain Eukaryota; kingdom Viridiplantae; phylum Streptophyta; class Magnoliopsida; order Chloranthales; family Chloranthaceae; genus Chloranthus; species Chloranthus sessilifolius. The sequence goes on from CM037596.1 coordinate 52,571,703, forward strand.
GGACTTAAGTGCCTTAAGCTTCAGATTCTCCATTAAAAGGTCGATCGCTAGTTGAAACTAACCTGTCAAGAATGAGATTATGGGTCAATCAAACTATGTGCAACCATGCATTCAGAAGGGTTCATTTCCCTTTTATTTTCTATAGGCTTAAAACCTGTATAGGTAACGGTATCCCTATAAAGTGTACACCATGCGTCTGGGTATCCGTATGATGGTCGTTTGTCTCCGTAAATTGTACCAAAGCGGGTCTGGGGTCGGGGCTTCCATCGCCTTCGTTGTTGCTTATTGCCCCTAATGGGTGCATGTTTATGCATAGTTAATTAATGCTTATGATCATTGTTGGTAGAAACTAGGGTCGGATGTCCCTTTTGGGTTGGCACCCGGTAACTGGTTGGATCTATTTAGTTATATTTGAAGCTAGATGCTCTGGGTCATGTGGATCTGGGGCACGTTCTGAAAAATGGCACGCACTCCTAAAAGGCGTTATGACATCTATTCACTTCGCTCAGGTGGTCATGCTAAATAAACTTTGGGATCGATGGGTTTGCCTAAAGATCTCAAACCCGGTTTTCAGCAGGGGCACCAGCGAATGATCCGATGGGGTCATCAAATGCCTTGTAGGATTGGACGCAAACTGTGGAGCCTTGCATGTGTTTACTTCGTGCCTATCATTGAATGTGGGTTGATCACCCCTCTTACTCACGAAGCTGTTGCATTCATAATGAATTTTAAACATCAATCACCTTTAAATCATCTCGAGAAGCGGACATTTTTCCAGACTAACGGGCTTTGGCAACTCGAGAGGTGAACATTTTTCCCAGCTATTGGGCTTTCGCAACTCCTTCCACCTCGGTTATGCCCAGTAATGTCGCTAAGTGCTTGGGAATCGATTACCTCGAGAAACGAATGATTAGCCTGGCACCCCAGGGCTTTCATTTTCTCGCCGCCATACTCACCTGATGTTTGAAGTTCGTTTTGAATACAGCGGACCTGTCAGTAATACGCTAGGCCTCTTTGGATGTCTCTTTTCTTTGGCATACGATCATTAGTGATCGGATACCAAAGAGGGGCATCTATAGACACCCAAATTCGACCCAAGGCCTGATCGAAACACATTTTGAGAGAGGCATATTTCTGAGCTTTGATGGCATGTATGGAATCCATAGGAATTACCCTAAACCCATAGGAGTCACCCTAGATCCCCAGGAACCATCCCCGACCCTTAGAACCCTTCTCTTAACCCTAACCTAACCTTCCCAGGCAATAAGGAGGAGGGGTGCACCGAAACTGGCTATGACCCTCTACGGTGACCAACTCTTATACCATTGAAGAGTAGAGGTCGTTAGCTTACCAACGGTCCAAGAATCACCCCAATCAGAGGTATTGTTAAGACCTAGAAAGTATGACTTCTCACCCCTTAACTTAACCTTTGATTAGACCCTTAGCCACCTAATAAACTCGTCTTAAGTGTTTTGTTTAGGAAATAATCAGCAGTGAAATAAGGCCAAGAATCCTGTTATGGAGCCTGCTTTGGCACCAGATGCCCCTCAGCAAGGATGAACTTTGAAGCCTCGCACAGATCAGCTGAGCTTCCCAAGGCTTTACAAGCAACCTCTCGCACAAATGAATGACTGAGGAGCTTCAGAAACTCAACTCCGCGCAGCTCTCGCGAAGCTCAAGAGTAGAACACAGCGCTCAGGGTCACGCAGTTCAAAGCAGACCTCTCTCAATCTCACGAAGTTTGCTTAAGATAGTTGAGGAGAGAGAGCTTCAGAAGATTTCTCTTGCAGTCCGCATGCGCCAGGTACAATTCTCAAAGAAGAACGCCACAGTAGCAGCGCCATTAAAGAAAGAAAGCATCCTGGCGTAGGCAAGGCCAAGCTCACGAAGATTGAGTAAGACAAAGAACCTCGCGCAGTTAAGAACTCAAAAGAACCTCGCGAGGTAACTCGCGAAGTCCAAGTAAAGAGAAGAGCACGCACAGTTCTCGCGCTGCTGCCCAGCGAAGACTAATCTACCGCATGACTGCTTGAATTGCAACCTTGCGATGATTGAGATTGCATTTTCTATTCAACCTCGCAAACTCCAACCCAGCGAGAGCTCAACTCTCTACCGCGCGACTGCCTGAAGAGCAAATCAAGGCAACCTCGCGACGGCTGAAGCTTCAGTGTCAAATCATCCTAGCGAAGAGCAATGAGCTACCATGCGACAAGTCTGGGAAACTACAGCTACCTAGCGAGGCTCTGAACCTAAACTTCCATCTCTTTAGCAGAGGGCATTCTAGAAATTTCCAATGATTAGGGCACGCACTCTCATGCTCAAATCTTCGTGCACACGCCCCGAGGCATCCAAGGATCAGTAGAAGGCCACGTGTCATCATTAAAACTAAGGTTTCCTAAACCTAATGCACCGCCACCCCACTGCTATATATACCCAGGCCGAGCTTAGGTTTAGGTATCTGGGAACCTATCTCAGATCACTTTTCTTTTCTCTTTCTTTTTAGCAGTAAGTAGTTTTTCTTTTTCTTTTTCTTTTCTTCTCTCCATAGTCCAGCAATTGCTGGCTATGACTTTGTATATGTATTTGTGTTAGATTAATTGAAGTTTTTCAATAGGATTTATACTTTGTGAGATTGTTGTTTATATGTGAGATGCTCTGTGCAAGGCTGCTGCCTTGTGATCCCCCATTGCCTTAGTTGTGTTTCAAAGCAATGGAGGACTGATTTTAAGGGCCACTCAGATCCAAGTAACCTGTGTGTCTGGGCTATCATGGTCTTCCAGCCTTAGCCCCACCACAGGACCTACTAGATCTGAAATCCCCATGGGAGCTTGAGCTGGTAGCTTGGTGAACATGCCGGTAGCAGCGATAATCTTATTTTGTTTTGGGCTCCGTGAGGAGGATAACCTCTGGGATAGTCTGTGACCATTTAAGTGGACAGATTATAGCCTTAGGGTGATTCTGATCCACCGATCCAAGATGGATCCTTCTTCTTTTCACCTGAGCTTGTAGAAGCCTGGTGAGGGATTATACATAGGCAGACTCCCCCATATTTGTATAGATCTGCCATCTGATGTTGGATCTGATTTGGTTATTTAGATTGTAGCCTCTCTCAAGCAATAGACAGCTGGATCGAAGGTTGTACTCAATCGCTTGCTGGTTCTATGTGTCTGGGCTATCATGGTTTTCCAGCCTTAACCCCACATATGGAACTTTAGAGGTTGAGGTCCCCTATGGATTCCTGAGCTGGTAGCCTAGATGAAATAGTGCCTGTAATGATTTATTTGTTATGTTCTGACCCATCCCTAGATAGTGGCTCCCCTATGGGATAGTCTGTGACCATTCAAGTGGACAAGTTATAGCCCTAAGGGTGGAGTCATGGCAGTTGAGATGGGTTGGATCCTTTCTCCTCATAGGTGATAATGTAGCCTCTGGACAGGATTTCTATAACATCAGATCTAAATCTGAGTTACAAAACTCCTTTGACCTTGGCTCAATAACATATTTCTCAGCTTTTTATAATTATTTTCCACACTCCATCCATCCTCTCAATCCTTTCTGTAATTCAGTTATTAGAATACTTAGAATAAGTGACCTTAAACTCCCCTCCTTTTAGGACTGCCAGATCTGTAGACAGATCTGGAGGGACTACTAGAGACGGCTCCCTTGGAGCCTTAGATCACCTTTCCCTGTGGGACAAACTCTTACTTATCAAAACTTGCTACAAAGGACCCTGTATCTTATAGGTCTAGGATTTCCAAGTTGTGCTGATTCATCCCCTGTTTTATTCTATTTTTGATTTTTAAATAACTTTCACCACCAACCAATAAGCAAAGCAAACTTGGAATCAACAACAAGTTTTTGGCGCCGTTGCCGGGGAAAGATGATCTAATAGTAGACCCTTAGTTTTTGTATTCTTAGTATTCTGTATACATGTGAATAATTGATACTGCTGATATAATTGTGAACCTTTCGTGCAGATCTGGACAGCAGCAGTGAAGGATAGTTGGAATGCAATTGGAGCGTAGCTACCTCTGTTTTCAAACTCTCTGACTCTAGAGCACTGTCTATCTTTCTTTTTAACAATTTTTGCAGCAGTATCTAGGATAGTTTAAATGTATTCTTTGGACAGCTGTAAAATAGTTAGATAAATTTGTTTGTGTATAAGTATTCTTTTGCAATGTGCCTGCAAGAAGCTTTCCTTGATGTGGGTGTGCTTGTATGCTAGGGAGGAGATCCCTCAGCCCTACTTTAGAGCCTCTAAACCCTGAGTTAGAAAGGGGAAGGAGACTTAGAAGAGCCAGGCACACCACAGGAGAGCCCTCAGGTAATTCTACGACAGCAACTATGGGTGAAGAACACCCCAGAACCCTCAAGGAGTTGAATGCTCCAGATGACTACAACTCCCCTTATAGCATTCAATTCCCTGATGTTCAGGGGAATTATGAGATAAAAACTTCAATCATCCAGATGCTGCCAGCTTTCCATGGGCTTAGCAAAGAAGACCCTTACAAGCATATTGACCAGTTCTTGGCCTTGTGCACCACTTTTAATATCACTGGTTTGGGACCTGAGGCTACTAGGCTCAAACTCTTTCCCTTCTCTCTGAAGGATAGGGCCAGTACCTGGTTGGCCACTCTTCCCAATAATAGCATTGCTTCATGGAAAGACCTGCAAACCAGATTCCTAACCAAGTTCTTCCAGCACCACCAGCCGCCCCATCAGTAGCAAAATCAGTTGGTTATACCCCCTTCTCAACCAAGAAATACTTCTTCAGAGCATCAAGAAGATGGAGGAGCAGATGGGACAACTAGCGAACACCCTAGCCAAAAGAGAAGACGGAAGGTTGCCCAGTCAACCAGTGGTTAATCCCAAGGGCCAATTTTTGATTGGTGAAGGATCCTCAGAACCTGAAGGGGATCTTTCATTGAATTGATGATAAGAACTGTGCATCGTTGTATAATATGTACTTTACAGTTTGTAGGAATAGTTTGCAATCTTGTTGGAATTTGAGTTTAGTGCTTTAATGCCTACTTTGATACCAACTTTCCCTGTGTGATAATTTTAAGTGATTGAATGATGATTTGAATGCTTTGCATGACGTGTGACTTTCTTGCCTTGAGAGTACAGGAATTATGAATGCTTTATAATGATTAGGGGTGTCCCTGGAAGAGAGTCTGTGAGAGAATCCACCCCTTTGGTGGGTGAGTGAATTCACGATTAAGCCATCGGGGTTCGAATAATGAGTTTGGTCCTTCTCGATTCATAAGGAACTAATTTGTTGTCTTGTCATGAGTTTCAAAGAACTGGGTGGTGCATCACGCAGTTTCAAGGAACATCTAATCTCGCGACCCTTTCATTCCCAACCAGCGGGCGGACGTTTCTGCTACTGAAGCTTGGACGATATTTAAATCCCACCCCACGCTGCTTTTCCTTACTGCTTTCTCTTTCCTCTCTTACCAGCGAAACCCTAGCTCCCACTCCTCTCCACCTCTCTCCTTTAACACCCTGTCCCTAGATCATTGTTCACTTCAAACTTTAGGATTTTTGTTCTTCAAGCTCCCATTAATAGTTGCCCCCTGTTTAGAGCTCTGGAGATCCTTTGCGCATTCCATTAAATAGAACCCTAACTTTTAGGGTTAGACTCAGCTCCTGGTATTTCCTTCCAAATTTGTAACTCCACACTCACCAAGGAAGTTGGGATGGCTCCTAAAAGCGCACCTGTGAAGAGAGCCAGGGACAAGGCCACTGTGGAGCCTACACCTAAGAAAGCCAAGTCCTCTAGGGCTCTGCAAAAAGGGAAGGGGGTGGTACCAAAGCAGGCTGCACCAACATCGGATTATTCTACACCCTCCGAGCTCCTCCTTTCCATTCCCTTAGAGCCTGAAGCCATTTTTGATATCTCTTTCTTTGAATCTGAGCCATTGTCAGCACCTGCCATCTAGTTCTTGCGCAAGGCTGGTCTGTTCCCCTTGCTGCAAATGATTCTTGCACTAGCCTACCCTAGGTTGGTGCAACTCTTCTACCAGCACCTTAGGCTCAGACCTGACACACAAGGGCAGCCAGGCCTCCTTGCATTAGTTGACAACTTTGAGATGCTGCTTAGCCCGGAGTTGATCACTGAAGTCTTGGGCATCCCTGCAAGATTTGATCCCAATTGCGGTTATGGTGCCCCTGTGAGTGCCCCCATTGACACAATTGCCCATGCCATTACCAGAGGCTTGAAGGCCACAAGGGACTCCATCAGAAGACGAGATTTGGAGCCCAAACTGCTGTTCATTGATTAAGTTTTGAGGAAGAACATCTATTGCTCCGGCCATCCGCAAGAAAGGAGGACACCAATTGCTGATGCTCTGTATTCCTTCTCTCTGGGCCATGGATTCAATGTTGCATGGTTGATCTTTGAGGCCATGAAGGTTACAATGGTGAAGCTGGGGCTGCAAAAGAAGAGCCACACTCTCCCCTATGGAAGACTCATCACCAGACTACTTCTGAGAGGAGGATACAAGATACCAGTGGGGGAGTTATCTGCTGACCTCACTCCCACCACATTTGCTAAAAGACAATGGGGGATCAGCAGAAGCTTAATGGATCCCCAGAAGAAGAAGAAGACTGAAGCTCAGGAGGTCTCCGAGCAGAGAGAGGAAGTTGCTGTGGCAACGGCCACCCCTGCCCCCAAAAAGAAGGCAAAAACCCTTGCCCCAAAGAAGGTGGCGCGAGCTTCTGTCACCTCTGCTTCTGCAGCAACTCCTCCATCCACTACTCTGGCCTCTCCCCTCCCTTCTTTACTCATTCCCTCTCTCACTTCTCCTCTTTCCTCTCCTTTCTCCATTCCCATGGGTGCCTCCTCTCCAAAGAAGAACACAGACAGGCTGCTGCTGCCCTAGGATTGGACCCTACTGAGCTCTTTCCTTCTGATTCTGACTCTGATGAGGCACCACCTACGGATCCCAGTGCCCAACCTACTGTGGCTGCCCCTTCAGATGCCCCTGCTGCCCAATCCTACCCTCAGCAATGGAAAGTTGCTGCTAAGAAGACCACTCTCCCAACTCGCTCTTTGAAAATTGGCAAAGAACCATCTGCCCAATCTGAGGAGGCACCACCACCGAGCAAGTTCGCGAAAGGGAAGAGCCCTGCCGTGCCTACAGAGAAATTACCAGTTCCATCTCCTGTGGCTCCCCCTACAGCACAAAAAGGGAAAGGTCCTCTCCTGTCTCAAATGCCAGCTCCAGCCAAATCTCCCGTTGCCCCTCCTGTGCCTCCACGAGCCCAATCATCGCCTATTCCACCTCGGCCTCAGCCGGGGCAGGCCTCCAAAGGTATGGCCCCAAAGGGAAATCCCCCACCAAACCCCCTGAGCCACCCACTGTAAAATCTTCGGAGATCCCTCCTGAGCCAAAGAAGAGAAAAATGAGGGTCCGGGCTCCTACCATACCCAAAACTCCTGAGCAGAGGAAGGCCGAGAGGGAACGTAAGAAGAAGGAGAAGAGGCTATCCTTCAAGAACATGCAAGGATGATGGGTTGGGATAAATTTTAATCCAAATTTTGATTAGATTGTACCTAGGATTTCCTCTATTTCATTTACATTTGTTCTCTTGTATTTTGTATAGTTTTTATATTTCATAGACTTTCCCACTGTCTTTCCTGTCTTGCTTTGTCTGTGTGTTTTGTTTTCCTTTTCTGTTATGTTGTCATAAATCTGCTGCACATTGACTTGAACCAGTGAGGACACTGCTCCTCATAGGTTTGGGGGTATGGCAAGCAGACCCTGCTAATGGAATAGTTAACATAAGTGCAGTAGACTCATCTGAGCAATATGGAAATGGACCTCTTTTCACTTAAGAATCATGAAATTAAGAAGTTTAAAATATATGCAAACATTGAACATTATAGACTTCTAATATTCCACATTTCCATAATAGTTTCACCTAGGAAACCCACTTGTATCTGCACTTAGTGAATCATTAGAGAGAGAAAAAGGTGAGGACATACTTGAAAGTTCAAAGGATGACCATAACCAGTGAGAATTGGGCCTACAAAATTTTTTTTGAGGAGTAACTAAGGCATTTCTTCTAGTTCTAAGGGAATTTGAGTCACATGCTCACTAGAAGTTAGGTAACTCCAAGTTGAAACAACTGACAGTACTCATGAGACCTAGGAAAGGATCAAGGCCTTCTCTTGGACAGTTTGAGCCTAAAAAGATCCATCCTAAAGCAACTGCCCTTGTCCATACCCCCTTTGAGCTTTAAATCCTAATTTTTTTCAAAATACACCTGAGTACTTGAACCTGAATCTATGAACCGGATTCAACCTACCCTCACTCTGAGAATTCAGAAGGTAAAGGAGAAAGAGTTGAAGATGGACTAGCTATGGTCAGCATTAGGTGAATGGAGAAGAAGCATCTATTCTGGCAGAATGGTAACTGAGGACATGATGGCATTTCTGAAAAAAAAAAAACAAAATAAAAAAGAAGAAAACTCCAGCAAAAAGAAACAAAAAAATAATAATGAAGAGGAATAAGAGAGAAGTCAAGAGGAACCTTCATTGGAAAATCAAAATCAAGAAGAGAAACTGATCACTTCAAATATGAAAATCTCAGAGAAGATGAAGGGAGCAGAATTCAAGAAGGTGAAGTCATGAACCACCTCCTGCACCCACTGAGTTCTCAATTTTTGAACCCCTTTTCAAACCTTCCATTCTTTTTAACCACACACCATAAGCCACATTTCAACCTAGTTAAAAGCCCTTGTGATCTAAAGATTAAGTGAGCTGTCATGTGAAGATAAGGAATTATCCAATCTATGGTGAGAAACTGACAATGATGCCAGCACTTAATAACTCTGCTTATGCTCATGCTTATAAACCCAGTTGGGGGATGTAACTGCTCTTGAGCCTGTGAGAAACTGAACCCCTCAACAAACCATGATGAGAGTATGCCCTGTAAAGCTTTCTTTTGGGTCTGAACTTGAATGCATTATGTATGACCTTAACCTAATTTTCTAACATAAGGATAAGCTCAGTGCTGACATACACTTGTGCAATTTTCTGTGATCACAAATTATTTGGAAATGCTATGCAAACATGAGAATTATACTGTCTAAGTTCTTGTGTAACCAATGAATTAAACTTCTTTTATGCTGATTCATGAGTAGACTAAATCTGATTCCTTAACTGCTCATTGAAAGACATTGCACTTTAGTTAACTATTTCATTGGAGAAGTTTGTGGGTGTCTTCACTGAAAACCCTCAGGAGACTTCACTCCTCCACTAGGGATCACCTAGGGGTTTAAAAGACTTGGTACATATGCTAAATGTATCCGTGCTCTCTACGAAAGTGGCATTTAATTTTTAGAGTAGATTTAATGTAGCTTTGCTAAGGGAGTAGCAAAGATTAGGTTTGGGGGTGTGTTAAGACCTGAAAAGTACCACTTTTCACCCCTTAACTTATCCTTTGATTAGACCCTTAGCCATCTAATAAACTCGTCTTAAGTGTTTTATTCAGGAAATTATCAGCAGTGAAATAAGGCCAAGAATCCTGTTATGGAGCCTGCTTTGGCCCCAGATGCCCCTCAACAAGAATGAACTTTGAAGCCTCGCGCAGATCAGCTGAGCTTCCCAAGGCTTTACAAGCAACCTCTCACGCAGATGAATGACTGAGGAGCTTCAGAAACTCAACTCCGTGCAGCTCTCGCGAAGCTCAAGAGTAGAACACAGCGCTCAGTGTCACGCAGTTCAAAGCAGACCTCTCTCAATCTCGCGAAGTTTGCTTAAAGATAGTTGAGGAGAGAGAGCTTTAGAAGATTTCTCGTGCAGCTGTCGCGCAGTCGCCGTGGGGTACAATTCTCAGAAGAAGAACGCCTCGCGCAGTTTGCGCGCCATTAAAGAAAGAAAGCATCCTGGCGAAGGCAAGGCCAAGCCCGTGAAGATTGAGTAAGACAAAGAACCTCGCGTAGTTAAGAACTCAAAAGAACCTCGCGAGGTAACTCGTGAAGTCCAAGTAAAGAGAAGAACTCGCGCTGCTGCCCAGTGAAGACTAATCTACCGCGCGACTGCTTGAATTGCAACCTTGCGATGCTTGAGACTATGTTTTCTATTCAACCTCACAAACTCTAACCCAACGAGAGCTCAACTCTCTACCGCGCGACTGCCTAAAGAGCAAACCAAGGCAACCTCGCGACGACTGAAGCTTCAGTGTTAAATCATCCTAGCGAAGAGAAATGAGCTACCACGCGACAAGTCTGGGAAACTACAGCTACCTAGCGAGGCTCTGAACCTAAACTTCCACCTCTTCCGCAGAGGGCATTCTGGAAATTTCCAGTGATTAGGGCACGCACTCCCACGCTCAAATCTCCTTGCACATGCCCCGAGGCATCCAAGGATCAGTAGAAGGCCACGTGGCATCGTTAAAATTAAGGTTTCCTAAACTTAATGCATCGCCACCCCACTGTTATATATACCCAGGCCTAGCTTAGGTTTAGGTATCTGGGAACCTATCTCAGATCACTTTTCTTTTCTCTTTCTTTTTAGCAGTAAGTAGTTTTTCTTTTTCTTTTCTTCTCTCCATAGTCCAGCAATTGCTGGCTATGACTTTGTATATGTATTTGAGTTATATTAATGGAAGTTTTACAATAGGATTTATACTTTGTGGGATTGTTGTTTATATGTGAGATGCTCTGTGCAAGGCTGCTGCCTTGTGATCCCCCATTGCCTTAGCTGTGTTTCAAAGCAATGGAGGACTGATTTTAAGGGCCACTCAGATCTAAGTAACCTGTGTGTCTGGGCTATCGTGGTCTTCCAGCCTATGCCCCACCACAGGACCTACTAGATCTGAAATCCCCATGGGAGCTTGAGCTGGTAGCCTGGTTAACATGGTGGTAGCAGTAATAATCTTGTTTTGTTTTGGGCTCCGAGAGGAGGGTAACCTCTGGGATAGTCTGTGACCATTTAAGTGGACAAATTATAGCCTTAGGGTGATTCTGATCCACCGATCCAAGATGGATCCTTCTTCTTTTCACCTGAGCTTGTAGAAGCCTGGTGAGGGATTGTACAGAGGCAGACTCCCCCATATTTGTATAGATCTGCCATCTGATGTTGGATCTGATCTGGTTATAGAGATTGTAGGCTGGTGACTGGACCGTTGTAGCCTCTCTCAAGCAATGGACAGCTGGACCGAAGGTTGTACTCAATCGCTTGCTGGTTCTATGTGTCTGGGCTATCATGGTTTTCCAGCCTTAGCCCCACATATGGAACTTTAGAGGTTGAGGTCCCCTATGGATTCCTGAGCTGGTAGCCTGGATGAAATAGTGCCTTCAATAATTTATTTGTTATGTTATGACCCATCCCTGGATAGTGGCTCCCCTATGGGATAGTCTGTGACCATTCAAGTGGACAGGTTATAGCCCTAAGGGTGGAGTCATGGCAGTTGAGATGGGTTGGATCCTTTTTCCTCAGAGGTGATAATGTAGCCTCTGGACAGGATTTCTATAACATCATATCTAAATCTGAGTTACAAAACTCCTCTGGCCTTGGCTCAATAACATATTTCTCACCTTTTTATAATTATTTTCCACACTCCATCCATCCTCTCAATCCTTTCTGTAATTTAGTTATTAGAATACTTAGAATAAGTGACCTTAAACTCCCCTCCTTTTAGGACTGCCAGATCTGTAGACAGATCTGGAGGGACTACTAGAGACGGCTCCCTTGGAGCCTTAGATCTCCTTTCCCTATGGGACAAACTCTTACTTATCAAAATCTGCTACAAAGGACCCTGTATCTTGCAGGTCTAGGATTTCCAAGTTGTGCTGATTCATCCCCTGTTTTATTCTATTTTTGATTTTTAAATAACTTTCACCACCAACCAATAAGCAAACCAAACTTGGAATCAACAACAGGTATATATCAGAAGATACGACAGTCAGAAACCGGAGGGCTGGAAAGTAACTTCAAGGTGGCCCCCCTAGGGATTTGGCACGACTATTAGTCACGCCAGGCTATTTCTCCCAAGAAATGGCCTGGCGCACCTAATAGTTGCGCCAGGTATAAATTTTGCCAGGCGCAGACTATTAGTTGCGCCAGGCCAATCCTCCCTAATTTTAAGCCTGGCACAACTAATAGTTGTGCCAAGTTTAAAAGGTGGCCCCACCCCGCGAGCTAACTTCCAACATTGTTCCTCACTATTTTACTGTGCATTTGCCTGGCGCAACTAATAGTTGTGCCAGGCATATGAACAGTAACAATGGGTTTTTGCCCCGAAATTAGTGTTTAGAGTTTGACTTGTTGACCACCTCAACCTTTGGGGTGTATTTTGATAGTTCTGTTGCACCCATTCCTTACCTATTTGCAATCCTCCAAGTGGCTTAAAGCCTCACCCCATCATCCACCATTAGAACCACCTTCACGCCTTTCCAAGCTCTCAAAATCCTAGGAAACCTTTGATTTGAGATTACCTAATTCCTAACCCCAATTAGCATCTATGTAGCCTCCTAATCCACTTCTTTCCTATAAATAGAGCCCCCCACCCCTTGGTTTAGGGGTTGAGAAATTTGCTTAAGAGAGAAAGAGCTCAAAGTGAGAACCTCCCTTTTGTGCACTATTTTCACCCAAATTTCAGAACCTCCCAACCTCATTTCAAGCTTGTTCTTGCATCCAAAACCCTTACCCTAGGTGTGTGTGATCCCCTAGCCTCCATCCCCTACCTCTTAGCTTTAAGTCCTAGGAGTTAGAACCCCATTTTCAACCATACAAAGCCATCAAGAGCTCATCAAAGCAAGCGACGCAAGGCTCCTCTACGGTGCTGTAAGTGCCCGAGGGCTTCGGCTCTACCCTTTCTTCTCCTATCTCTTTCTAGCTCCCTCCACCCTTTCATTTGTGTCGTTACGCCGCCGAATTTTTGGTAGGAACGGAGGGGCGCAAATAGGATTGGAGGCTCATTTGGGCAAGAGGAAGCTATTTTCCTTGCTTTTACTTCATTTTATTGTTGGCCATTAGTAGAGACCGCGTTAAGCGGGTTGATCAGGTGCCCAACACCTTCTCGATCGATACCCGAAGCCCCTACCCAAGAGCCTTTGGTGTGGACCGGATCCAGAGTCATATTTTTAGCACTTAGGTGCTCATAAAAATGAACTAGGTATCCCGGGACACCGAAAGCCCCGGGTGGCGACTCTATATTTTCATCGTTAGAGAGCGCATCGTTGCTACGGGGATAGTATCGATTTCCCACGGTTGCACACATATATCAGGGCCCCTTAAAATTTGGGAAAGTCCCGTGGACCTTCTCGGTAAAATAGATGAAATGTGATTTTAGCAAGTATGATGAGAATGTGAACTCATGTGGGTCATCCATGGCATCTGGTAACCATACGTGAAGAGGGAATTGTGCAAAGGTATGGTATGTGATGTTGCATTTCATGAATCACACCAAAGTATAACAAAATATTGCATTTCATGAATCACACCAAAGTATAATGAATCAAATATTCTAAATTCAATACAAATCTGACAAAACATTGCATCATATGAACCATTTTTAGGACAATTTCATTTCATAATAAAACAAGACAATCTATCTACAAATCAATAAACTACATCAAACACCAAAATCATCAAACTGCAGTAAAAAAACCTACCATAAGAGGGTATGGGTGGGGGAACACTAAAAAACATGAAAACTGTAATAAAGCATAGGATTCTTAATTAATAGGAGAAGCGATTATACCAAACTAAAAATAGAAAATAAAAAACTGCACATTTTTGGCTGAACCATATAACACTAAACACTCAACAATTTGGCCATGCTCCAAAAGGGTTCTTATTTTAGAGGCAATGATCTTGCCCAAACCAACCTTAAGACAATTCACTTACAGATTAGCCACTAATTTTGTAGACATTGCCGAACAAATTGATCAGCCTAAAGTCTTCAATTTGTTCAGCATCTTTCTTTTTGAGGATGATAGTGAAATTGTTCGCAGCTAAACAATGTTCCAAATCTTACTTTAACCTAAAATTTAGTGAGGACCTCACATAACAGTCAGTCATTGTACCAAATTCATGAAATAATCATTGAATTAAATTCATGAACCAGTCATTTGGACTTTCTAAACCAAATTTATGAAACAGTAACACACTACACTATTAAATCAAAGAGGCCCCCAAAATGCATTCTTCACCATTCCCATGTGGGCCCCTACTACAAAGTTGGGTGGGCAGGGAGTTTTTCGCTGAATCAACAGTAATAATAAAATATATCTAACAAAGAAAGATAATGACAAAAAAAAAAACCCTAAAATGAACAGTCAAGAATTAGTCCCAAAAGATGCATTTAATCAATTAGAAAACATTTAAAAACTCAACCAAGCTTGTAAAGGAACTATCAAGTACCAGCCAAGCAACACTGAGCCTCTAATCCCAACTTCTTTCCCTTCCCCTTTTATCTTTTTCATGTTTCTTTTAGTTGACAAGTCTTGAACAAATTTCATTGAACTTGGCAAGCTCGATAATCACATTTTGTTCATTTACTAAAACATTTTGTTCATAGCGGAAAATTGGATGATGCATATTGTTATAAGCAATACAAACACATCGGGAGGGATGTATCTAGAAAAAAACTCTAAAATCTCATTTCACCTGATCCAACCTTTTTTTATCATCCATGACGGGAACCTGGGACAGGTTACCCAAGGCATTAGTTGGTCACAGGTAAAATTTTGGAGATATGCTAATCTCAATCATACTTATTTCTCTATTCTACATTTCATTTTTAATTTATCTAGAAAAGGTATTGGGCTCTTAATAGGGCGATATCACGCTAAGGAGAGACAGGAATTTGTTAAGATGTCATTTTTAGGCTCACTAGATCAATTACCCAAAAGCAATATTCAAAACTTGAAAGAGATCCAATCACATCCTCCTAAGCAGTAGAGTAAAACAAATGATATAATAATTTCAATTTAACACACAAAGTCCATATGTACATTATATTGCTACTCCATGTCTCACTAACTAATTAATTTGATATCTCCAGTTTGCATCCAAATTCAAGGACCGTGGATATGGAAATGTAGAGTATACACATAATACTCCTATCAAAACTGCAAAAACTCCTCATCTCTCCTCACTTTCAGTGAGAGAAAAAAATATCAATTTGGCAGGCCAATAATTTCCTCAATTAAATTTGAAATTGTAATGAAACTCTAAACCTCGTAATCCATGAAATTGATATCCCAAGTTTGCATCAAAATACTCCAATCCAAGAATGCGAAAGAAAAAAAAAAAGTAAACACCTTAGCCAGATTGATAAAATACCTTAGCTAGATTAGATCGAGCACGGAGAATGCGAGAACTCAACTGCGGAATCGATTGAATCAGACGACATTTCGGATTAGAGATGAATGGGATGCGGTGAGATTTCGTAGCTCTAATCAACGCCGCTTGGTCAGACGCGACGTTGTTGTAGTGGACGATCCCACAATGCATAATAGAATGTTGACAATTAAGGATGAATAATAGAAATATGAATCAGATCAGTCAAAATGTTGACAATTAAGGTTGACAATGCATCCCCAAAATTGCATCTTCGAGCTCAGTCCAAAATTCAATGAAGTTCCTGCATCAACACCAACTAAAACTACATAAATCAAAAATAGAGGATGATAAATCAAGCTAAGAAATATGAAAATAAAATATTGGGAGGAGAAGATGATTAGATGACCTTCGATGTGCCGAATTTGGGTGTCGGCACCTGATTTGATCCCCAATATGACTCAAAATAGTTAAATTAGGGTTCCCCCAATGGATCTTCATAATATTATGATTGGATTAAAGGTTATAATATTGATTTCGATCTTCAATGCCAAATGGTTCAATGAAATCAAGATTTTGATCAAAAACCTTCAATGGAATCTTGTTGGGCTCAAACCACTTTGCGCAAGCCCGATCGATTCAGCTCAAACCAATTTTGATTGTTTCAAACCCTTTCTCAAACCTATTGTAATTGTCTCAAACCCTAGCACGGATCGAGGTGAAAAATGATGAAATCTTTGTATCGGAGCACGGATCAAAGGGAAAATACTTAGATCTGAGTTGAGAATAGAGGCAAAATCTAAGGACTTTCGAGTTTATTCAGTTTCTGGGGAAGAGAAAGGAGAGACTAGCCGAGACTACCAAATGACTTCGAGTTTCTCTTGACGACATGGCTGAGTTTTTGTTGATTTGGTATTTATATAGGAAGAGAGAGACAGATCATGGCACATTTGGAGAGAGAGAGAGCGCTCATCAAGAGGTTGGAGTAGAGTGAGACTCTATTGATCTGAATGACACGTTTAGAGACGGCTTTTCAAGGTTCCACTTAGTTGAAACATATGAAGACGGTCCAAGCAGTCTCCATATATCATTTTATATCGGGAGACGTTTAGAATGCAATTATTGGAGACAATTTTAAAAAAGGCCGTCTCTAATAAGAGGTTATTGGAAATTGTTTCTAAAAGCCATCTCCAGCATCCGTCTCCAATAAAAAGTTTTTTTGTAGTTATTCTAATAGAATTTTGAATATAAAATTTTAATATTATCTTGTTTGGTTCTCCTCTTTCACAAGGCATGCTAAATAAGCATTAGGCATTACCTTGTTCCCATTTTATTCATTTTACCCCTTCTTTCTTCTTTCCATAGTCACAAAGTTGGGAGTCGACAATAGATCGGCAAGGGTCTAAAGTCGAAAAAAGTAGGCAAAAACCAGAAAAATAAAAAATTCCAAAAAACATAAAAAATTATATAGTAATATATTTCAAGTTAAAAATATTGATTTTAAGGAACAAAATAGGCAAAACGTAAAACCTCCCCCCCCCCCCCCGTCTTACGTGAAAATAAAAAGAAAAAAATTGGACAACATCACAAACATCGCCAATTAATCGGTCGAGTCGCAACTTGGGCGATTAACCAGTGATAAAGTCGTGATGATTCCAAGTCGCCGACTTTTTTGATTTTTTGAAAAAGTTTGAGACTTTTGTGACTGGTTCTTGCTAGTTTGATCATAGAGTTGCCATGTCAACTTCACTTGAATGTGGTCCTCTACTACGATTGTGGGCCACATGGAGTGTATGCATGGAGCAGGTTGAATAGGCTTTCCACTCTTGGAGCAATGATAGGCTGCAAAGTGTAAGTGTGAAAGAGAATAGCATCGATGGCCCATGACCTAAAAGAGTTCACTATTAGCTGCACAAGCCATTCACCACTTGCGATTCATAGATCACAATTCTATACATGTAGTGACCCTAAAATTCTGAACAAGAACCCGACTGCTTTGATAAGCAAGCCCGGCATGGAAATCGAGACAACTTAAAATTTTTATTTAATATTATTGAAAATAATATTAATCCATGGTAAAGTGAAGTCATGTGCGACTTCTTGTGCAAGTCCGAGTCATGATAAACCTTAGATGAGATGTGGTACACCGTAGAAGTAGTATATGTGCTCCACACCGGAGCTTAAGTTAAGAGAAAACTGAAATATCAAAGATATTTCAGTTTCTTAGCTTATAAGAGAAGGAAGAAGGTTTGGATACCTATCTTGCATCTCCTTCTTCTTATTTTTTGAGAAATTTATAGCTAGGAGGTTGGGCTTTGAAGTCATTTCTTTGAGGAACCATAGTTAGAAGAACCTAGGTTAGTGATTGCTTGATTGGAGAGGGTGGAACTGACGTCGGTACGTCGTGTTTGTCAATTGAGGAAGTGTGCCATCTCCGTGTATCAAAGTGAGCCACGTGCCTGCTATTTCGAGCTGTGATGGCAACAAATCTAGAGTTTCAGATCCGAAACCTTCTCCAGATCGCAATTGTCGAGGTCCCGAAAGGGCCTTTAAGGAGTTGAGTAATTAGGTTTAAATTGTCTGAATTAAAACCTCATAAATGTGTAAAAGGATGTGAATAAATAGTTGGTTGGAGATCATTAAGAATCAATGGAGAAAATAGGTCAAAATTAGTGATCACCATTAATGACAGAAAACTATCATTATTGATCGATTAAGCCTGGGATTGATCGATCAATGTAAAGAATTGATCGATGAAGCCTGGGATTGATCGATTGTTGACAAGTGAAAAATACCATTTTTCACCCCTAAACTTAAGTCTTGATAGACCTTTGAGAGAACTAAATAAGTGTTTTAAGTGCCTATGTTGTAGCTAACAATAAAGACAGGCTTAACCATAAAAGCAGCTTAAAAGTGCCAAAAAGATGACAATCCATGTCAATCCAAAGGAAGGAAGTGAAGAAACAACCTCATCAGCTGTTGAAAGGTCTAAATGGAAGAGGCAAAGACCTGTAAGAGAAGCAGGGAACAATTCGAACAGAGAAATGCACTACAGAGTTCTTTTCGCAAAGAACCTGCACTTTTCGTAAAGAACCTGGAACTCTACGAAAAGGACTAAAACTCTAGGCTTAGTTTTCGAAGAGCATCTGAACTCTTCGAAGAGAAGATTGAACTTTGCGAAAAGGAGAAAACACAATTCGAAGAGAAGATTGAACTTTGCGAAAAGGAGAAAACACAATTCGAAGAGAGATTGAACATTGCGAAAAGAGCTTCAAAAGTCACAACACTTTGCGAAAAGGCCCCTAAGCTCTGCGAAAAGGTATTCTGGAGATTCGCAGCTTTAACAAGGGCAATTCAGATATCTGTTGCACGCGTCCCAATGCATTTTAAAACCTAGAGACATTTTAGAGGGTTCTAAGCATAAAGCGAAGGAATATTCCCCCCACGTGAGCACCTAGAGAGGGAATAACTTGGCGGGAACTTTTAGAAACTCTAACAAACTTTCAAAATGCATAACAGAATTGATGCCTTTTTCACCTGATTGGTTGAAACAGATCGAGGATTTCTGATTGCCCAGAACAGATCTCGATCCCCGTGCTCGACTACCATTGGTCAATACAGATCTGAGAACCTTTGATTGGTTGATACACATCTGAGCTGGACCTGAGGAAAGCTATAAATAGACGAAGCATTTGCCCAATTGGGGCATCCAGATTTTGAGTTTCATTTCTAATCCCCATTTCGGCCAGACGACATACGCAATCCTTATAATAGCCTACTTTGTACTTGCATTTGAGAGTCGTGAGATATCGTAATTCAAAGGAGAGTTTGCATCCAAGACTGCAAATCCGAGAGCTGTTAAGCCGTGCTCTGTAAATTGTAATGATGAATTTTAAAAGGTTGCTGTAAACTATGCATTCTCCATTGGACTCATGTCAAGGGTTCCCTCTGATCTCCTCAGTACATTAGACTCCTTTAGATTCATTGTTGTGCATGCAATTTCCCTTGATTCATTAATCCTGTAAGAATTAGTGTTGGTAACCTAGTCTCTTACAGCATTTGTAGTGATGTTTATTATTCTGAATTGAGGATTTGGATTAAAGACTATTGGATGGTTTGTGGCCATTAAAGTGGACAGACCATAGCCATAAGCGTAAGCCTAATCCTTGAATTAGATTTATCTCTCTTACATCTGTGCTTGTAGCCAGATGAAGATTAGATCACCTCTGTTGAGCTGCAGTTATTCCCATTAGATTTCAAAGACCAAATCAGATTTAGATATTACTTCTCCATCTTTGTTTCAATCATTCCCCCAACTCGGATCTGGATCATTTAGTTTAAAGTTTTCTTTGTTTATAGTTAGTTAAATGTGACAAATTCAAACCTCTCATCTTATCAGTTTTCTAGATAGGATAGGAAGCCAGATCTGGAGGTTTATCTTACATTTTAAACAAATTCTCTGTGGACGATCTTTCACTCACTTACTTTTAAAACTTGCTACAATTGGCCCTGATCTTGCAGGCTAATTCTCTTCCGACTGTGCTGATATTTCATTATTTTTTTTTATATATAGTCTAGAGCCACTGTAATTTAACAGCTATAAATTTGTTTTCAAAACACACATAAATCAAGCACACTAAGAAGCAACAACATCGATCAATGTAAAGAATTGATCGATCAAGTCGTATGATCAGTTAATGAGAATAGTAGGGTGTTTTTCTGAAAGTTCAATACCCGATGGGCATTGATCGATCAAATTGGTATTTGATCGATCAATTCTGAAGGTTGATCAATTAATTTGAGAATTGATCGATCAATATGAGAGGTTGATCGATCATAGTGAGGTGATCGATCAAAGGTTGATCGATCAAATTTTATAAGTTAAATATGCCAACAGGAGATAGGAAATTTGAGTTTAACATGATTGATCGATCAATGGGAAGATTGATCAATCAAAATTGTGGATTGATCGATTAAACAAGGATGTTGATCGATCAAGTCTCCCCTACCACCTATGAGTTATCAGGGGACATTGATCGATCAAATGAAGTATTTGATCGATCAAATTTGACGATTGATCAATCAAGCTAGGACATTGATCGATCAATCACCCTTGTTTTCTGTTGTTTTAGTTTTGTGAATAAAACACTACTGGACACTGTATCAGTTGATATCTTGACATGTCTGACACCAAGTATACGATATCTATGGTCTAGGATCAGACCGTGATGCTTTGAAAAGCTTTAGATTTGATTAGAAAGGTTTGATCTGAGATAGGAAAATTCAACTAAAATTGCATTTATTCTTGATCTCATAGTTTCAAATCTTCTGCATTCGACTGCATATTCTAATTTCTGCTTTCCAGTTATGTTTAGCATATGTGTGAAAACTCTATCATGTCTGATTCCTGCTACCTGACACCGACACCTGATTCTTGTTATGTATGACATGTCTACATGTAATTTGAGATTTAAATCTGACGAATCCCACCAACTAGGCGGTGCCTACACAATTGCACTCCTTAGATAAGGCATTGTTGCAATTCCTGAAATTGTTCATGTGAACGACGATGGTCGGGATTACCCATCGGCCCAAATCTGGCTACCACGTGCTATACTCACGGGAGTTACTTAAGTATATTATTTTAAGTTAATAAAATAGTGTACGCATAGCATCCTGCAAACTTTGAGATTCTGTCTGCTCTGATAAGTTTTGCATTCTGTTTATTCTGCATTTCTAATTTTCTGTCTGCATCTGTTCAATGCTATCAATATACTGCAATAGCTTATACATCTAAATATCTTCTGCAACTATGTTTTACAATTAAGATGAAACTTTAATTGAAATTCTTCTATTAAGCTTAGATGGTTAGCTCACTCTTGACTTCGTGTCATAGGTTCTGAGGCTAGAGTACCGGGTACTGAGAGTGACCTAGACTATCAGCCAGAGGCTGAGGTTGAGGCTGAGGACGAGGAGACGAATATCCAGGCAGACGTGTTTCACCCATAGCCTTGGTATATTAGTTTCTTATTTTTTGATTATGTGTTTTACTCTTGATTATTATGTGCCTGGTGTCCACCGTCTGTATTTATTATTATAGATGTTGTCTTGTATTATTATACATTCTATAGGAACCACTATTAGGAACCATTATTTTGGGTGATGGATGTCCATCACTAGTGATTCTTCTTGGTTCCTTTTTGAGGATGTATATTCTTTTATTGTTATAAATATATGTTGTTTTATTTACTTCTCTTTTTAAATTCTTTATATGATAACTCGATCTGCCACTACTGGACATGTCTACTCTGATTTCCGCTATAAGAGTAGACACTCTTTGATTTGTCTTGTGGATCATCCAGAGCATGATCCTGATGGCACAGATTTCTGGGTGCAAAAATTTGAGCTGTCACAGTTGCTATCAGAGCCTAGGCTTTAGGTTGAACAACGAGTTCATGATGGATTGTTTTCATAATCTAAGTACTGATTAATGTTCTTGTTTTTACAATGACAGATCAGTGCTATGGCCCCAAAGTTTAGAGGAGGACATAGTGGAGGTAGAGGAGGAAAGAGACAAGTCCCTTTGTAAGAAATTCTCGATGTTGCTGGAACATATAGGGGATTGGAGTTCCTATCAGATGATAATGCTGTTCCGGTAGGACCGAAAGGAGGGATAAGAAGCAATGATGGTAGAATGGAGCATTGACTGCCAACATCGCTCAGCAGACTACTGCTTTGAATCAGCAAGTAGCTAGACCACCTCACCAACCTGACAGTTTTGCCGAGTTTAGGAGAATGAGTCCTCCTAACTTCTCAGGTCAAACTGATCCCATTGAAGCTGAGGGTTGGATTG
This sequence comes from Chloranthus sessilifolius, assembly GCA_021018995.1. Taxonomy (NCBI): domain Eukaryota; kingdom Viridiplantae; phylum Streptophyta; class Magnoliopsida; order Chloranthales; family Chloranthaceae; genus Chloranthus; species Chloranthus sessilifolius. Next base: position 52,593,854 of record CM037596.1, read on the forward strand.
AAGAGATAGAGAAATTGTTTGAAGTACTCCAATGCATTGATGTGGAGAAAGTACATTGGGCAACCTTCAAACTTGATGGTGATGCCGGACCTTGGTGGAAGTCGGTATCACGGAATAGAGAGACAGAATTCCCTAATAGTCCTTGGACTTGGGAGGAGTTTACTGAAGTCTTCTACAACAAATACTTCCCATAGTTAGTGGGCATCAGTGGGAGGTTAAGTTCATCGAGTTGAAACAAGGGGCTATGTCGGTAAGGGAATATGGTGTTGAGTTTGATAGATTATCTAGATTCTCACCATAGCATGTAGCCACTGAGCTTATGAGGGATCGTAAATTTCAACTTGGCCAGAGGCAGAACTCGCAGAGGATGTTGCCATGTGGGAAATAGAGACATACGAGAGCGTGATGTCCAAAGCTCTCATCGTAGAGGAAGAGAATCAGAAATAGTTTGCCTGGGGAGATAAGCAAAGAAGAGACAAGTCATTTCAGGGGCAATCTCAGGACCCTGAACAAAACATGAGGGATAGATTCTCTAAACCTCCGAGATACCCTACACACTCCAGACCAGTGATATCTACAGCGCCTAGTTCATATCAGAGGTCAGCAGTACCTGCATCTTCCAGACTATCCTGATTATCTGGTTCTTCTCGCAGCGGGGCTTCTGTAGCACAGGGATCTTTGAGGGTGTTGTCATTCACTCCGGCCCTGTCATGTGCTAAGTGTGGGAAACCACACAAGACAGAGGATGGTAGGAGAGAGAGTGGGTCGTGCTTCAAGTGTGGCAAGAAGGGCCACATAGTAACAAATTGCTAAGAGGAGAGTAAGGAGCGCAAGGAGCGGTCCGGATCCGTGTTTACTTAGAGATCCTCTCAACCTGTTATTCAAAGTCGAGCATATGCTGTCACCGTGATCGATGCTCTGCCATCGAACGATGTCATCCAAGGTATCATTACATTTTGAGATGATTCAATTATGTTATTAATTTCAGTTACTTTGTAATGTGTAGTAAATTTAAATATATAGGAATATTATTGACTGCTATGACCTATATTATGCATGACGTGTATGTTGATAAATAAACTAAGGTACTCTTCATATATGTCAAGAACAAGACATATGTGAGGTTGAGGCGAGAGTACTAATTGACCCTGGATCCACACATTCTTTCATTACGCTGATGTTCTTAGCATGATTAGGGATTACTCTAGAGAAATTGGATTTCATTTGGGTAGTGACAATCCCTACAGGTAAATCAGTGAAAACAGATACAGTAAACAAGGCGATAGTTATTAGAGTGGAGAACGAGGAAACTCGAGCAGACTTGATATTGATGAACATGGTAGGCTTCGATGTGATCTTAGGGATGGATTGGCTATCTGCTTATCATGCGAGCATTAATTGCCTACAGAAAATTATAGTTTTCTGCTCTCCAAAGAGGAAGTCACTTAGATTCTTTGGGGTGAAGTCTAAAGTAACCCCGTTGATATCAGCTATTCGAGTTGAGAAGATGATGAAGAATGGATGCAGCGACTATATGGTGTTTCTGTAAGAGCAATGGGAAGAGAAAAATATGATATTCAACATTCATATTGTTTATGAGTACCCCGATGTGTTTCCTAAGAAATTACCAGGACTACTACCAGCTTAGGAGATTAAGTTTGATATCAACCTAGTTGCGGGTACTGAACTAGTATCTAAAGCTCTATATCAGATGGCTCCTATAGAGTTACAAGAATTGAAGGAGGAGCTGCAAGAATTGCATGACAAAGGGTTTATCAGACCTAGTTTGTCTCCTTGGGGAGCACCAGTATTGTTTGTGAGGAAGGACGGTTCGATGTGACAGTGCATCGATTACCGACGGTTGAACAAGTTGACGATTAAGAATCATTACCCACTCCCAACAATAGATGATCTCTTTGATCAATTACAAGGTGCGAGGTTCTTTACGAAGATTGACTTGCGATCGGGTTATCATCAACTACGAGTCAAAGTAGAGGATATTGAGAAAACGACGTTCAAAACCGGATATGGGCACTATGAATTTTTGGTTATGCCATTTGGATTGACAAACACACCTGCGTCTTTTATGGATCTAATGAACCGAGTATTTAAACCACACTTGGATAAGTTCGTGGTGGTCTTTTTGGATGACATTCTCATCTATTCAGGGGCGAAAAAAGACCATGAGCGGCATCTGCATGTGGCTCTACAGACTCTCTGGGATCACAAACTTTATGCAAAGCTCAGTAAATGTGAGTTTTTGCTTGACCATGTCAGTTCCTTAGGTCATGTCATCTCTGAGAAAGGAAAAACGGTGGATTCGACAATGATTGAAGTGGTAGTGAATTAGGAGCAATCGAGGACGGTAACCGAAGTCTGTAGTTTCCTTGGCTTGACAAGATACTACAGACGATTTGTAGAAGGGTTCTCCAAACTATCAAGACCGCTTACTCAGCTCACAAAGAAGAATGCTAAGTTTGACTGGATGGATTAATGTGAGAAGAGTTTCTAAGAACTCAAGACGCGTCTGACTACAACACTAGTGCTAGCTATACCTTCTAGCAGCGGAGGTTTTGCTCAATATAGTGATGCATCTTACAGTGGTTTGGGTTGTGTCCTCAACCAGCACAAGAAGGTTATCGCGTACGGCTCTAGACAGCTCAAGGAACACAAGAAGAACTATCCGACTCATGATGTGGAGTTTAGCAGTGGTGATCTTTGCTTTGAAGATTGGGAGGCACTACTTGTACGGTGAGACGTTTGACATCTTCATCGACCACAAGAGTCTCAAGTATCTTTTTACCCAGAAGGATTTGAAAATGCGACAGTGCAGATGGATGGAGTTCTTAAAGGACTATGACTATTCCAGCCTGTATCATCCTGGGAAGGCCAATGTTGTGGCGGATGCTTTGAGCAGAAAATCTTCAGCTTATTTGGCACATCTTATTACCAAAGTACAGAGGTGGCATCTACTTGAGGACCTAGGCTTATGTGACACGTTGATTGATGTCAGAGGTTTAGGAGCATTGATGGCTACCATTGTGATACGGCCCACGTTGTTTGATAACATACGTAAGCTCCAGATGATCAATGATGAGTTTATGGCCATTAGAAAGGATGTGATCAACGAGATCAGATGGGAGTTCTCTATTAAGGATGATGGTACTTTGCTATTCAGAGATTGGATGTGCATACCTGCTAACAAAGATCTTAAAAAAACTATTTTGGAAGAAGCTCATAAGTCAACATTTGTTATACATCCAGGGAGTACTAAGATGTACCAAGATCTGAAGCAAAGTTTATGGTGGAGAGGATTGAAAAAGGATGTTGCGGATTATGTTTCTCGATGTTTGGTCTGCCAGCAGGTAAAAGTAAACCAACGAAACCCAACAGGATTATTGCAACCACTACCAGTGCCTAAATGGAAATGGGAAACCATTTATGTGGATTTCATATTAGGGTTGCTGAGTACATTGAGGAAAGCAATTCCATCTATGTCATCATAGATAGATTGACTAAGTCTGCATACTTTCTGTCGTATCGTACTATCTATGCAGTCAGCATGCTCGCAGAGCTGTACATGAAAGAGATAGTTCGGTTACATGGCATACCAGTCAGCATTGTGTGTGATCGAGATCTACTTTATACGTCATAATTCTGGCGGCGATTTCAAGAAAGCATGGGATCTAAATTAGAGTTCAGCTCAGTATTTCATCCTCAGACAAATGGGCAGACTGAGAGAGTGAACCGGATCATAGAGGATATGTTGCATGCATGCATGTTGGACTTTCATGGTTCATGGGATCAGCATTTGCCTCTGATTGAGTTTGCTTACAACAACAGTTATCAGTCCAGTATTGGGATGGCACCTTACGAAGCCTTGTATGGACAACGATGTAGTCTCCTTTGAACTAGGAAAAAGTCAGTGAAAAGCTTATTTTAGGACCTGATATCATGGACAGTGCAACTGAGATAGTTTGGTTGATCCGTGAGAGATTACGGGTTGCTCAAAGCCACAAAAAGAGTTATGTCGATCTTCATCAGACGCACATAGAGCTTTAGGTATATTTAGTTGTGTTCAAAAAAACGTAGGTTTCTCTATTTAATCAATAGGTATGAAATTAATGCTATTTTTCAGGTAGGAGACAAGGTATTTGTGAAAATCTCGCCGACTAAGGGCGTGATGCGCTTTGGAAAACATGAGAAGCTAAGTCCACATTATATTAGACCATTTGAAGTACTCGGACAGGTCGGCGAAGTAATGTACAGGATTGCTTTGCCACCACAGTTGGCTAGTATGCATAATGTCTTCCACATTTCCATGCTACGGAGATACATGAGAGACCCGACTCATGTGTTAGACTTCCAGCCGATTGACCTGCAAGAGGATTTGACTTTGATTGAGGAATTGGTAGAGATTTTAGACCGTAAGGACCAGGTTTTACGGACCAAGTTGATTCCACTTGTGCTCGTAAAGTGGCAGAATCATTCAACTTCAGAAGCTACTTGGAAGCGCGAAGCCGAGATACGCGAGCTGTACTCGCATTTGTTTACCTAATGTTGAAGGTAATTTTCACGATTTTAGTTTAAATTTATTATCGTGATTTTGTGCGTATCATATGTATGCAAGGAGGTTTTGAATAGTATCATCTACATATATGGATGCGGTGTACGAGGTACAATAGGTCCTCATTTTCAAAATGAGGATGATTAGCAATTAAGAAGTAAAAATTTTAAGAAATAGCTTTACTGTATGGATTGATCGATCAAATTAGTGGATTGATCGATCAATTTAGACTTTGATCGATCAACAATTAGGATTGATCAATCAATTAAGTTTGAACTTTGTACAAGAATATGAGTGATTGATCGATCAAAAGTGAAGATTGATCGATCAATTTTATGGGTTGATCGATCAACATAGGGACATTGACCGATCAAGGCTGTCGATCAAGGCCAGTTTCACTTAAACATTGATCGATCAATATAAAGGATTGATCGATCAAGGGTGTTGGGCTAGGGCATTTTCACTTAATATTGATCGATCAATTTAAGCATTGATCGATCAAACTTATCATTTTAAGTAACGATTGGGTTTTTATTTTTTCATTCACATGGTGAGAAGGCTTGATCATTCAAGAGGGTTTTAGCTCCTTTGCCTTCAAGCGACCTTTCGACAAATTGCCAGCTATCGGAGCTTCTCCCTACACATATTTCAAATGGATTTTGCATGGCCCTTACGGTAGCACCGAGCCTTTTCCTTTATTTGGGGTTTTTTTGTGTATTTTTCGTGTAATTAAACCATGGGACCGCGAACGAAAAATGCATTGTGCAAAATCCCCACATCCCAGGTTCATGCATCCGTGCCGCCCGCCGAACCTGTCGCACAACCTTTTATGCCACCCGTGGCTCCTGTTGAACACATGGTGCCACCCATTCAAGACCCCCAACCACCCCAAATCCAACGTGAAGTCCCCAACCACTGGTGGGCTTCAAAAACCTTTTTACCCGAGTACGTGTTCGACTCTACGCTCTTTGAAGATCGGCTCAAAATGACTTGAGCCATCTATTACATTACAAAGCTAGGGTTGAAGCCGTTACTTGAGCCATTTAACGATAACTTTTGTCCCTCAATCATGCGGCGTTTCCTTCAAATTCTCCGTTGGGGCGATAGCCGTCATCAGTTGGTCACCAAGATTGACGGCTTAGACTACAAATTTAACCAATACCACATCGTGACCGCACTATAGTGCACGTCGGTTTATATCGAGACCTGTGGCTTGTCACCACCATACATCAAGGATATCCCTTTCCACAATGTGGTTACCAAAATGACCCAGGGTTAACATGGTTTAGGACAATCCATTACCCGTGCCCAACTCGCCGATCGGTTGTGGATGCTTGATACGTATATCAAGTGTGCCCTCAACCCATTCTTGCACAAATCGGCATGGAGCGGCATAGCGCAACATGCCTTATTTGTGGCTTTCGAGGATCGATGGTTCTCAATTGCTGATTTGGTTCTTGATGGCATGATCAATGCCAAGGAAATGATGTTCGAAATGACCAAGGCTACTTCAAAGAAGCAGATTGCTTACGCTTGCCTAATCACTAAGATGGTTGAACAATATGTAGCATTGAGAGATGAGTATAGTTTGGCTTCTGGCGAACCTAGATTGACCAACAACACTAAGGTGTCAAAGTTGAAGGATTGGATGAAGAGTTACAGCTTGTTGGTCAGTAGGTTACCTGAGGTGGAGGATGTTCCCCAAGTTAAGGAGGGCGCCGAGCCAGCAGAGAGAGTTCCTAGCGCAGGGGAGGCCCAGCTTGACCATCCACCTCAGCCTGAGGTGTCTACTCGACCTGCTCCTGCCACTATATGTCGACCTGCCCCTACCATTACACGCCAACCTGCCTGTGCCTCTACATCGCGCAGGCCCACACCGTCAACCCTGACCCTTGAAGCAGTGCTTGAGGCGGTCCTCGAGGCCAACAAATGCATCCATGAGTGGCTCGACGGGATGGAGGAATTCCATCATCAGGTGCATCAGTGATTGGATTACCACGAGGGCACGCTTGAGCTTGTGATGCAGCACTCGTATGCTACCAAATCGACACCGATAATCGCTCATGCCCGTCAGCATACCGTGGACCCTTGCGACTACCGTACTGAGCCACCTCGGCCTAGTAGACCAACACCTGGCGTGGCTGGATCTTCTGACACCCCGGTAGGTAATTACTATGCTATTATCTATTTTCTTTTTCCTAATTATATCTGTAAATCTATTCATCTATTTTCCATATAATTCTTGTTCTGCATGCATGCATGTTCCTGCCTGATATATTTGACTGCTGATATACATGTTTTTGCATTGTTCTGCCCATTATAATTAGGCTACAATATCCACCTATCTGAGACTCCCTGTCAATTTCGAGGATAAAAATTCCTAAGGGGGGGATAATTTAATGACCCTAAAATTTTAAATAAGAACCCGACTATTTCGATAAGTGTGTCTGGCATGGAAATCGAGACAACTTAAATTTTTTAATTAGTATTATTGAAAATAATATTAATCCATTGTAAAGTGAAGTCATGTGTGACTTCTTGTGCAATTCCAAGTCATCATAGACCTTAGATGAGGCGTGGTACACCGTAGAAGTCATATATGTGCTCCACACCGGAGCTTAAGTTAAGAGAAAATTGAAATATCTTTGATATTTCAATTTCTTAACTTATAAGAGAAGGAAGAAGGTTTGGATACCTATCTTGCATCTCCTTCTGGTTTTCTGAGAAATCCATAGCTAGGAGGTTGGGTTTTGAAGTCATTTCTTTGAGGAACCACAGTTAGAGGTACCTAGGTTAGTGATTGCTTGATTGGAGAGTGTAGAATCGACGTTGGTATGTCATGTTTGTCATGTGAGGACGTGTGCCGTCTCCGTGTATCAAAGTGAAGCCACGTGCCAACTATTTTGAGTGGTGATGGTGATAAATCTAGAGTTTCGGATCTGAAATCCTCTCCGAATCACAATTGTCAAGGTCTCGAAAGGGCCTTTAAGGAGGTGAGTAATTAGGTTTAAATTGTCTGAATTAAAACCTCATAAATGTGTAAAGGGATGTGAATAAATAGTTGGTTGGAGATCATGAAGAATCAATGGATAAAATATGTCAAAAATAGTGATCACCGTTAATGGCTGAAAACTATCATTATTGATCGATCAAGGTATTTAATTGATTGATCAAGCCTAGGATTGATCGATCAATGTAAAGAATTGATCGATTAGTTCGTATGATCAATTAATGGGAATAGTAGGGTGTTTCTCTGAAAGTTCAATACCCGATGGGCATTGATCGATCAAATTGGTATTTGATTGATCAATTCTGAAGGTTGATCGATCAATTTGAGAATTGATCGATCAATATGAGAGATTGATCGATCACAGTGAGGTGATTGATCAAAGGCAAGAATGATCGATCAATGTGGACATTGATCGATCAATGAGGAAGATTGATTGATCAATTTGGACATTGATTGATCAAATTTTATAAGTTAAATATGCAAACTGGAGATAGGAAATTTGAGTTTAACATGGTTGATCGATCAATGGGAAGATTGATCGATCAAAATTATGGATTGATCGATCAAATAGGGATGTTGACCGATCAAGTATCCCCTATCACCTATGAGTTATCTGGGGACATTGATCGATCAAATGAAGTATTTGATCGATCAAATTTGAGGATTGATTGATCAAGCAAGGATGTTGATCGATCAATCACCCCTGTTTTCTGCTCTTTTAGTTTTGTGAATAAAACACTACTGGACACTGTGCCAGTTGATATCCTGACATGTCTGACACCAAGTATATGATATCTATGGTCTAGGATCAGACCGTGATGCTTTGAAAAGCTTTGGATTTGCTTAGAAAGGTATGATCTGAGGTAGAAGAATTCAACTGAAATTGCATTTATTTTTGATCTCATGGTCCCAAATCTTTTGAATTTGACTGCATATTCTGATTTTTGCTTTCCAGTCATGTTCAGCATATGTGTGAAAACTCTATCATGTCTGATTCCTGCCACCTGACACAGACACCTGATGCCTATTATGTATGATATGTCTATATGTGATTTGAGGTTTAAATCTGACGAATCCCACCGACTAGGCGGTATATCCGTGCCTGGCACAATTGCACTCCTTCGATGAGGCATTCTTGCAATTTCTGAAATTGTTAATGTGAACGATAATGGTCGGGATTACCCATTGGCCTAAATCTGGCTACCACGTGCTATACTCCTGGGAGTTACTTAAGTATATTATTTTAAGTCATTAAAATGTTGAACGCATAACATTTTGTAAACTCTGAGATGTTGTCTGTGCTAATAGGTTTTGCATTCTGTTTATTCCGCATATATGATTTTTTATCTGTATCTGTTCAATTCTGTCAATATTTTGCAACTGCTTGTATGTCTGAATATCTTCTGCAACCATGTTTTACAATTTAGATGCAACTTTAATTTAGCTCACTCCTAACTTCGTGTCATAGGTTCTGAGGCTAGAGTACCGGGTACTGAGAGTGACCCAGACTATCAGCCAGAGGCAGAGGCTACGGCTGAGGACGAGGAGACAGATATCCAAGCAGATGAGTTTTACACTTAGCCTGGGTTTATTAGTTCATATTTTTGGATTATGTTTTGTACTCTAGATTATTGTGTGCCTAGTGGCCATCGTCTATATTTATTATTATAGATATTGTCTTTACTTGTATTATTATATATTCTATAGGAACCACTATTAGGAACCATTGTTTTGGGTGATGGATGCCCATCACCAGTGGTTCTTCTTGGTTCCTTTTTGAGGATGTATATTCTTTTATTGTTATAAATATGCGTTGTTTTATTTATTTCACTTTTTAAATGCCTTATATGATGACTCGATCTGCCACTACTAGACGTGTTTGCTCTGATTTCCACTATACGAGCAGACACTCTGTGATTTGTCCTAGGGATCATCCAGAGCATGATCCTGATGGCATGGATTTCTAGGTGTAAAAATTTGGTCTGTCATAGTTGGAATCAGAGCCTAGGCTTTAAGTTGAACTACGGGTTCATGATGGATTGTTTTCATAATCTAAGTACTGATTAATGTTATTGTTTTCACAATGACAGATTAGTGTTATGGCTCCAAAGTTCAGAGGAGGAAATAGTGGAGGCAAAGGAGGAGAGAGAGAAGTCCCTTTGTAAGAAATTCCAGATGTTGCTAGAACATCTAGGGGATTGGCATTCCTATCGGATGATAATGTTATTCCGGTAGGACCGTGAGGAGGGAGAAGAAGTAATGATGGTAGAATGGAGCAGGTGTTGGGAGCATTGACTGCCAACATCGCTCACTAGACCACCTTACCAATCCGACGGTTTTACCGAGTTTAAGAGAATGAGACCACCTAACTTCTCGGGTCAAACTGATCCCATTGAAGTTGAGGGTTTGGTAGAAGAGATGGGGAAATTGTTTGAAGTACTCCAGTGTACTGTTGTGGAGAAAGTGCGTTCGGCAACCTTCTAACTTGATGGTGATGCCAGACCTTGGTGGAAGTCGGTATCACAGAATAGAGAGAGAGAATTATCTAATACTCCTTGAACTTGGGAGGAGTTTACTAAAGTTTTCTACAACAAATACTTCCCAAAGATAGTGAGGCTTCAGTGGGAGGTTAAGTTCATCGAGTTGAAACAAGGGGCTATGTCGGTAAGGGAATATGGTGTTGAGTTTGATAGATTATCTAGATTCGCACCACTGCATGTAGCCACTGAGCTAATGAGGGCTCGTAAATTTCAACTTGGCTTGAGGCAGAAGCTGCAGAAGGATGTAGCCATTTGGGAAATAGAGACATATGAGAGTTTGTTGTCCAAAGCTCTCATCGCAGAGAAAGAGAATCAGAAATAATTTGGCTGGAGAGATAGGTAAGCAGAGAGAGGCCATTTCAGGGGCAATCTCAAGATTCTGAACATAACAAGAGGGCAAGATTCTCCAAACCTTCGAGATACCCTACACACTCCAGACCAGCGATATCTACAGGGCCTAGTTCATATAAGAGGCCAGCAGTACTTGCATCATCCAGACCATTCCGACGGTCTCATTCTTATGGCGACGGGACTTCTGTAGCATAAGGATCTTCAAGGGTGTTGTCATTCACTCCGGCCCTATCATGTGCTAAGTGTGGGAAACCACATAAGACAGAGGACGGTAGGAGAGAGAGTGGGGCGTGCTTCCGGTGTGGCAAAATGGGCCACATAGTCAGAAATTGCCAGAGGAGAGTAAGGAGAGCAAGGAGTAGTCCGGATCCCTGTCTACTCAGAGATCCTCTCGACCTATTGTTCAAAGTCGAGGATATGCTGTCCCCGCGATCGATGCTCTCACATCGAATGAAATGATTCAATTTTTTTATTAATTTTACTTACTTTGAAATGTATAATAAATTTAAATACATAGGAATATTAGTGACTACTATGACCTATATTATGCATGACGTGTATGTTGATAAATAAACTAAGGTACTCTTCATATACGTCAAGAACAAGACATATGTGAGGTTGAGGCGAGAGTACTAATTGACCCTGGATCCACACATTTTTTTATTACGTCGATGTTCTCAGCACAATTAGGGATTACTCGAGAGAAATTGGATTTCATTTTGGCAGTGACAATCCCTACAGGTAAATCAATGAAAACAGATACAGTGAACAAGGCGATAGTTATTAGAGTGGAGGAGGAAACTTGAGCAGACCTAATATTGATGAGCATGGTAGGCTTCGATGTGAACTTAGAGATGGATTGGCTATCCTCTTATCATGCGAGCATTGATTTCCTACGAAAAATTATAGTTTTCCGCCGTCCAAAGAAGAAGTCACTTAGATTCTTCTGGGTGAATCTAAGGTAGCCCCGTTGATATAAGCTATTCAAGCTGAGAAGATGATAAAGAATCAATGCAGCCGCCATATGGCATTTCTGCTAGAGCAACGGGAAGAGAAGAATGTGGTATTCGACATTCATGTTGTTTGCAAGTACCCCGATGTGTTTCTTATGGAATTACCAAGACTACCACCAGCTCGAGAGATTGAGTTTGCTATCAATCTAGTTCTGAGTACCGAACCAGTATCTAAAGCTCCATATTGGATGGCTCCTGTAGAGTTACAAGAATTGAAGGAGCCGCTACAAGAATTTCTTGACAAAGGGTTTATCAGACCTAATGTGTCTCCTTGGGTAGCACCAGTATTGTTTGTCACGTAGAAGGATGGCTCGATGTGATAGTGTATTGATTACCGACAGTTGAACAAGTTGACTATTAAGAATTGTTACCCGCACCCAAGAATAGATGATCTCTTTGATCAGTTACAAGGAGCGAGATTCTTTATGAAGATTGACTTGCGATCGGGTTATCATCAACTAAGAGTCAAAGTAGAGGATGCTGAGAAGACGACGTTCAGAACCAGATATGGGCACTATGAATTTTTTGTTATGCCATTTGGATTGATGAACGCACCTGTGACTTTTATGGATCAAACAAACTGAGTGTTTAAACCACACTTGGATAAGTCTATGGTGGTCTTTGTGGATGACATTCTCATCTATTCAAGGTTGAAAGAAGACGATGAGCGGCATCTGCATGTGGCTTTACAGACTCTCAGGGATCACAAACTTTATGCAAAGCTCAGTAAAAGTGAGTTTTCGCTTGACGAGGTCAGTTTCTTAGGCCATGTCGTCTCTAAGAAAGGTATAATGGTGGATCCGATAAAGATTGAAGCAGTAGTGAATTGGGAGCAACCGAGGATGGTAACCAAAGTTTGTAGTTTCCTTGGCTTTGCGGGATACTATAGACGATTTGTAGAAGGGTTCTCCAAACTACCAAGTCCGCTTACTCAGCTCAGAAAGAAGAATGCTAAGTTTGAATGGACGGATTAATGTGAGAGGAGTTTCCAAGAACTCAAGACACGTCTGACTACAGCACCAGTGCTAGCTATACCTTCTGGCAGAGGAGGTTTTACTCTATATAGTGACACATCTTACAGTGGTTTGGATTGTGTCCTCAACCAGTATAAGAAGGTTATTGTGTACGGCTCTAAACAGCTCAAGGAACATGAGAAGAATTATCTGACTCATGATCCGAAGTTAGCATCGGTGATCTTTTATTTGAAGATCTGGAGGCACTACTTGTATGGTGAGACGTTTGACATCTTCACCGACCACAAGAGTCTCAAGTATCTTTTTATCGAGAAGGATTTGAACATGCGACAGTGTAGATGGATGGAGTTCTTAAAGAACTACGACTGTTCCATCTAGTATCATCCTGGGAAGGCCAATGTTGTAGCGGATGCTTTGAGCAGAAAATCTTTGGCTCAGTTGTCACATCTTATTACCAGAGTACAAAGGTGGCATGTACTTGTGGACCTAGCATTATGCGACACGCTGATTGATATAAGAGGTTCAGGAGCATTGACGGCTACCATTGTGATACGGCCCACATTTTTGATAACGTACATAAGCTCTAGATGATTGATGATGAGCTTATGGATATTTGAAAGGATGTGATCAACGGGATCAGACCAGAGTTCTCCACCAAGGATGATGATACTTTGTTATTCAGAGATCGAATGTGCATACTTGCTAACAAAGATCTCTAAGATTCTATTTTTGAAGAAACTATAAGTCAACGTATGCTATACATCCTCGGAGTACCAAGATGTACCAAGATCTGAAGCAAAGTTTCTGGTGAAGAGGATTGAAAAAGGATGTTGCGGATTATGTTTCTCGATATTTGGTCTGCCAGCAGGTAAAAGTAGACCATCGAAACCCAGCAGGATTATTGCAACCACTACCAGTGCCCGAATGAAAATGGGAAGCCATTTCTATGGAAGCCATCACTCCAGTATTGGGATGGCGCCTTACGAAGCCTTGTATGAACGATGATACAGATCTCCTCTGAACTAGGAAGAAGTCCTTGAAAAGCTTATTTTGAGACCGGATATCGTGGACAGTGCAACTGAGACAGATTGATTGATCCGCGAGAGATTACGGGTTGCTCAAAGTCGCCAAAAGAGTTATGTCGATCTTCATCGGACGCACGTTGAGTTTCAAGTATATTCAGTTACGTTAAAAAAAACTTAGGTTTCTCTATTTAATCAATAGGTATGGATTTAGCACTTGTTTTTAGGTAGGAGACAAGGTATTTGTGAAAATCTCACCGACTAAGGGTGTGATGCACTTTAGAAAATGTGAGAAGCTGAGTCCACGTTATATTGGACCATTTGATGTAGTCGGATGGGTCGGCGAAGTCGCATACAAGATTGGTTTGCCACCACAGTTGGCTAGTATGCATAACGTCTTCCACATTTCCATGCTACGGAGATACGTGAGAGACCCGACTCATGTGTTAGACTTCCAGGCGATTGACCTATAAGAGGATCTGACTTTGATTGAGGAACCGGTAGAGATTTTCGACCGTAAGGACCAGGTTTTGCAACCCAAGTTGTTTCCACTTGTGCTCGTACAGTGGCTGAATCATCCAGCTTCAGAAGCTACTTGGGAGCTCGAAGGTGAGATCTGCGAACAGTACCCGCATTTGTTTACCTGATGTGGAAGGTAATTTTCATGATTTTAGTTTAAATTCATTATCGTGATTCTGTGGGTATCATATGTAAGCAAGGAGGCTTTGAATAGTATCATCTATTTATACGGATGCGGTATACGAGGTACAATAGGACCTCATTTTTGAAATGAGGATGATTAGCATTGAAGAAGTAAAAATTTTAAGAAATAGCTTTAATGTATGGATTGATCGATCAAATTAGTGGATTGATCGATCGATTTAGACTTTGATCAATCAACAATTAGGATTGATCGATCAATTAAGTTTGAACCTTGTACAAGAATATGAGTGATTGATCGATCAATTTTGTAGGTTGATCAATCAACATAGGGACATTGATCAATGAAGGCTGTCGATCAAGGCTAGTTTCACTTAAACATTGATTGATAAATATAAAGGATTGATCGATCAAGGGTGTAGAGCTAGGGCATTTTCACTTAATATTGATCGATCAATTTAAGCATTGATCGATCAAACTTATCATTTTAAGTAACGATTGGGTTTTTATTTTTCATTCACACGGTTAGAAGGCTTGATCGTTCAAGAGGGTTTTAGCTCCTTTGCGTTCAAGTGACCTTCCGACAAATTGCCACATATCGAAGCTTCTCCTCACGCGTATTTCGAACGGATTTTGATCGGCCCTCGCGGTAACACCTAGCCTTTTCGTTAATTTGGGGTTTTTTTGTGTATTTTTCTTATAATTAAACTATGGGACATCAAACAAAAAATGCGTCGCGCAAAATCCCCACATCCAAGGTTCGTGCATCCGTGCCACCTGCCGAACCTATCGCATAACCTTTCGTGCCACCCGTGGCTCCCATTGAACATGTGGTGTGACCCATTCAAGACCCCCAACCACCCCAAATCCAACATGAAGTCCCCAACCTGTGGTGGGCTTCCAAACCCTTTTTACCCGAGTACGTGTTCGACTCTACGCTCTTTGAAGATCAGTCCCGAAATGACTTAGGCCATCTGTTACATTTCAAAACTAGGTTGAAGTCGTTACTTGAGCAATTTCACGATCACTTTTATCTCGATCATGCGACTTTTCTTTCAAAATCTCCGTCGGGGTGATAGCCGTCATCAGTTGGTCACCAAGATTGATGACTTAGACTACAAATTTAACCAATACCATGTCGCGGCCGCCCTATAGTGCACATCAGTTTATATCGAGACCTGTGGCTTGTCACCACCATACATCAAGGATATCCCTTTCCACGATGTGGTTACCAAAATGACCCAGGGTCAACATGGTTTAGGACAATCCATTACTCGTGCCCAACTCCCTTATCGGTTGTGGATGCTCGATACGTATATCAATTGTGCCCTCAACCCATTCTTGCACAAATCGGCACAGAGCGACATAGTGAAATAGGCCTAGTTTACGGCTTTCGAGGACTAGTGGTTCTTAGTTCCCAATTTGGTTCTTGATGGCATGATCAATGCCAAGGAAATGATGCTCAAAACGACCAAGGCTACTTCAAAGAAGCAGTTGCCTTACGCTCACCTAATCACTAAGATGGTTGAGCACTATGTAGCGTTGAGAGATGAGTATAGTTTGGCTCCTGGCTAGCCTTGAGTGACCAACAACACTAAGGTGTTTAAGTTGAAGGATTGGAAGAAGAGTTACAACTTGTTGGCCAGGAGGTTACCTGAGGTGGAGGATGTTCCTCCTGTTGGGGAGGGCGCTGAGCTGGCACAGCTTGCCATTGAGGAGGGCGTCCAGCCAGCAGAGAGAGTTCCTGGTGGGGGGAGGCCCAGCTTGACCAGCCATCTCAGCCTGAGGTGTTTACTTGACATGCCCCTGCCACTATACGTCGACCTGCCCCTACCATTACACGTCGACCTGCTCGTGCCTCTACATCACGAAGGCCCGCACCATCGACCCTAACCCTTGAAGCAGTGTGTGAGGTGGTCATCAAGGGAAACAAATGCATCCATGAGCGACTTGACGGGATGGAGGAGTTCCATCGTCAAGGCAACAAATGCATCCATGAGTGGCTTGACGAGATGGAGGAGTTCCTGCCTAATAAATTCAACTGTTGATATACATGTTTCTGCATTGTTCTGCCCATTAGAATTAGGCTACAATATCCACCTATTTGAGACTCCCTGTTATTTTTGAGGATAATAATTCTTAAGGGAGGATAATGTAATGACCTTAAAATTCTAAACAAGCACCCGACTACTTCGATAAGCGTGCCCAGCACAGAAATCGAGACAACTTAAAATTTTTAATTAATATTATTGAAAATAATATTAATCCATGGTAAAGTGAAGTCATGTGTGACTTCTTGTGCATGTCCGAGTCGTGATAGACCTTAGATGAGGCGTGGTACGCCATAGAAGTCGTATATGTGCTCTGTTAATCTCTAAAAAGTACCACTTTTCACCCCTTAACATGAGCTTTGATAGACCTATGAGTGGACTAATAAATGCTTGTTCAGTATGTCTTGTAGATAGCAATAAAAAGCAGTCATAGTGAAGAAATCCATCTCTCAGTGCAGTTTAGACCCAACAATGGCCCACTTAGAGCATGCAGCAACAACAAAGCAGCTTTGAAGGAGTGAAAACAGGCTGAAAACAACCTGTCGAGAGGTTACTGGAACCTATTGAGAGGATCTAAAGGCTGAAAAAAGGAAGAAGTCGTGAGGATGGGAGAATTTGATAGGATCCGGAACCTATCGCGCAATCAAAAACAAAGAGGGAGCATCCTATCGAATGGTTGCTTGAGCTTGAACATAACCGAACGAGAAGTCTGAAACTTGTCGATAGAAGCTAGAAGCAAACCTATCAAAATTTATTGCATAAAGATCAACCTATCGAAAGGATTCTCAAACCTATCGAACACACCAGATGAAGGTTGTGGATGCTGGAGCTCTATTCTCAGAAGCAACCTACCGGAACCTATCGAAAGGAACAAAAGGCCTGTTTAGAACCTGTTGAAAACCTTAAGAACCTATCAAAATCGATTGAAGGACTTCTCAGAGAAGCTGTTGTGTACACACTGTAAGTTCGTAACCTGCTGCATGCAAGTTAAGGCACTCTGATGACCGACATGAAGTTTCTAGAAGTGCCCTGGGAAACCCTAACTGACCCACGTGCTCTCCCCCAAGGAGGGAAGCTGCCAGAAAAAAGGAGAATCAATTCTTGAGATCAGAGCTTGCATCTAAATTCTCTATTCTTCCTTTTTGCTCAAATATGGTTGGCTAATTTCTTTGGAGCAGCAAGGAGTGAGGTTGGATCTGTAATTGGGGAGAGTTGAGAGTGTTATTGAGGGTCAGATGATGCACAGACTATAAATCTGAGAGCATTTCATTGTATAGTGATTTTGTTTCAATGTAATGCTGGTTTTATTGTTTTAATTAGATCCATAGTTCATCTGGTTTCATTTGGTGCTCGATCGGATTTGTGTAGATGGGAATAGCACACCCACTTAACTGGTAGACCTCTTAGAAACCATTTGATCTCCCTAGATCTGATGTTCCTGCAATTGCCTGTGTCTGTGGCCTGATAATCATAGCATTTGTAGTGATTATAATGTTCTGATGGAAACCTGAGAATGGGGTAAATCTATTGGATGATCTGTGACAAATGAAGTTGACAGATTATAGCCTTAAGATCAATCCAAATCTCAAGCTTAGATCAGATCCTTTTACCCTGCAACTGTGCTTATAGCCAGATGAGGGATTGATGCACTCTGAATTCTTTGTGACACTGTTAGCTCAATGTAATTGCAGCAAGACCAAACTCCAAGTTGTTTCTCTCCATTTTATGTTTCCAATTTCACCAAATATTCCCCTCACTTGCAAGATCTGAGCTCTAGATTTAATCTCAATTCATTTATGCATTTAATGATATTTCTGTAGTTTAGTTTAAAGTGACAACCCCTTAAAACCTCTCCTCTCTTTTTCTATTTTAGTATTAGGTAGGGTGCCAGATCTGCCTTAGATCTGGAGATTTACATAATTTTCAGCTCACATTTTCCTATGTACATACTCTTGCTTACCCTTTAAAATTCGCTACAATAGGCCCTGAATACTTGCCGGTCTGTGTGTCTACTTGCCTTTGTGTGTGCAACCAATAAATCCTTTAATTATGTGATTTTAAAACTCTTTTTAAACACAAGGTTAGCCAAAAAGTTTTTGGCGCCGTTGTCGGAGATCTGTGTGCTTAAAATTGGTAGATCTAAGTTTGTTTTAATATAAATTGTAGATCTGTAATAGACTGTTTAGTATTTCACTAACTGCTTTTGAAAGTTTTTACTGTTTTAGAATAGTTTTTTGTTATTTTAAACAGATTGGAAGCTATGTTTAAGGAGGAGCATTGTGCTAGAGGCTGTCCTAAAGTTTGCATCCCTCTACTCCTATTTTTCTGATCTGTGGATTTGTAGATTTATTAGTTGATTGTGCTTGTTCCTGATTGTCGTGTTAAATTTGCTCTGCATCTTGTGTGCATTAAGATTGTGAGTGGTGCATGTTTGGAAGGAGAACTCTCAATCCTCAGATTATTCCATTAAATCTAGAGGTTAAAAGAATTCTTAGGTCTAACCAAATCTCACCCACATCTGCCACATCTGAATCTGTTGAAATGGGTGAGCAACCTAGAATCTTGAAGGAATTCAATGCACCAGGGGTTTATAATTCCCCCTTCTGCATTCAATTCCTTACTGTTCAAGGGAACTATGAGATCAAGTCTTCCATAATCTAAATGCTACCCTCATTCCATGGTCTGACCAAAGAATACCCATATAAGCACATTGATGAATTTCTAAAACTATGCACTACATTCAATATAACAAGTTTGGGGGAGGAAGAAACCAGGATGAGACTCTTTCCTTTCTCATTAAAGGATAGAGCCAGGACTTGGTTGTCAATTCTCCCACCTAATAGTATTCAGTGCTAGAGTGATCTTCAATGTCAATTTTTAGTCAAGTTTTTCCCCATGTCCAAGACAAGCTAGTTGAGGAAGGGCATTATCTCATTTACTCAAGACTCAACTGAGGATTTTCACCAAGCATGAGAGAGATTCAAAGAACTCCTGAAGAAATGTCCCCATCATCAAATCCCTGAATCGCAGCTTGTTCAAAGTTTCTATTAGGGAATTGATTCTAAAAGCAGCAATATGGTAGATGCCTCTTGTGGTGGTACTTAACTCCAGAAAACTGCTAAGGAGGCTTGGGAGTTATTCGACATCATCAGTGAGAACTCCATGCAGAGAGAGACATTATCCAGAACTTGGACATCCCTAGAATGGTGAAAGAAAATCCCACAAGAGAAAAGATGTATGAGGTGAGTGGGCATAATGATTTGGAAAGAAAAGTAGATAGTTTGACCCAGAAGTTTGATAAGCTCATGGGAGTAATGCAGTCCCCCATGACTGCTAAAGTGGAGGAGGCATGTGTTATATACCAGTCCCCCACTCACTCCCTTGAGGAATGCCCCTCAGCTGTTCAATTTCTAGATTTAGTGATGGAGCATGTGGCTGCCACTCAGTCTTTTGGACAACAACCTACTGCTGGTTGCCAATGGAGAAACCACCCCAACTTGAGGTGGAGACAAGATACTTTTCCAAACCAGCAACAGCAGCCACAGTAGTCCATGCCTTATAAAAATGCTCAACCATACCACCAGAATTACTTTCGAAGGCCCCACTATCAACAACCCATGACTAAGCCTATGGCTCAGCCTGTGCAGCAAGTTGCACCCCCTCCAGCTGCTAGATGACTTTCTTTTGAGGAATAAGTTCTGACCTCATTGCAGAACTTAGGATCCTTGTCTCAAATTGTGCACTCTCATAGACAAAGTATTAAAAAGATAGAAGACCATCTTGATCAGCTATCTAATGCTTTGACCAAGAGAGAAGAAGGGAGGCTGCCTAGCCAACCCATGGACAACCCAAGGAGACAATATGTGGTAGGTGAGGTTTCTTCTTCCCATGACGAAGTCAAATCTGTCACCGCATTAAGAAGTGGAATGTTGGTGGATAACCAAGTAGGCTGTGGGCCTTTGCAAAATTCAGAAAAAGAAAAAGAGAAGGTACAACAGGAGCAACCCATGTTGAATAAGAAGGATAATTATGATCTTCAAAAAAAAAAAAAAAAAAAAAAGAGATGATGAGTTGGCTAAGGCTGCAAATGGGGGAGCAGCCCCACATTTGCCATTTCCTAAGGCAATGCAAGCACCTTCCCCTTTTGATAAAAGGCATGTAAAAATAAAAGAAATGATGGAAACTTTTCAGCAAGTGAAGATCAACCTGCATCTACTTGATGCAATCAAGCATGTTACAACCTATGCCAAGTTTTTAAAAGACCTTCGCACCCACAAAAGGCAATCAAGGATACATCTGTCCAAGAAAGTCTTTTCAATAGAAAAAGTGAAACAAATACCGACTATTACAACTCCAAGAAAACCCCAAGACCCTGGAGTCCCCACTATCCCCTGCATCATTGGGGATCATACCATTAAAAAAGCCTTGTTAGATCTGGGAGCTAGTGTGAATTTACTTCCATATTCAGTATATGAGAAGCTGGGCTTAGGAGAGTTGAAGCCCACACATGTGGTCTTACAAGCTGACAGATCTGAAAGAAAGCCTGTGGGGATCATTGAGATGTCTTCGTAGGGGTTTACAAATTCTTTTATCCTGCTGATTTTCTGGTGCTAGACATGGAGCCGAGCAAGTGTGCTACTTCTATCCCTGTAATCTTAGGCAGGCCCTTTTTTGCCACTGCAAATGCTTGTATACAATGTAGATCAGGCGTCATGGAAGTATCTTTTGATAATATGAAAGTCAAGCAGAATGTGTATAATGTAGCCCATCAGCCCCACATAGAAAATGAGGATTACTTTTCCATTGATGTGCTGGATGAGTTTGTGCAAGAAAATCTACCTCAGCTGCTACATGGTAATGATTTGTTTAATGTTTTTGAAGAAGTATGGAATGAAACAGTGGAAGAGAAAGCTTCCACATCTAAGCTTGAGCAAGTGGAAAGTGTAAATTCTGAAGCAGGGCCATCAAAGCATCACCCATGAACTCCTGTTTTATTACCCCTTCCACCACCTTCTAAGGCACCTCTATTGCCTTCACACATCAGCCCCCAGATGTGGAGTTAAAGCAACTCCCAAAATCTTTAAAATATGCCTTTTTAGGAGCCAATCACAAACTGCCAGTGATAATCTCTTCCTTCCTCACTATTGAGCAGGAAGAAGAATTACTTTGTGTGCTAAAAAGGCATAAGAGAGCAATAGGGTGGACTAATACAGATTTCGGGGGATAAATCCAATTGTGTGCATGTACAAAATTCATCTTGAAGAGAGTTCTAAACCTTCTAGAGAGATGCAAAAGAAGCTCAACCCACACATGCAAGAAGTTGTTATGAAGGAAGTAGTCAAACTTCTTGATGCTGGGTCATTTATCCTATCTCAGATTCTCAATGGGTGGCACCTACCCAGGTGGTGCCCAAGAAATCTGGAATGACAGTAGTTGAAGCAGACTCAGGTGAGCTGATTCCAACCAGACAGACCATTGGTTGGAGGGTATGCATAGACTCTCGCAAGCTCAATGAGAAAACTAGCAAAGATCACTTCCCATTGCCTTTTATAGATCAGATCTTAGATAAGTTGGCAGGTAAGGCTTTTTACTGTTTTCTTGACGGTTATTCAGGATACAATCAGATTCGTGTTTACCCTCAAGATAAAAAAAAAACCACATTCACTTGTCCATTTGGAACCTTTGCATATAGAAGGATGCCATTTGGGCTATGTAATGCACCTGCCACTTTTCAAGGATGCATGTATGCTATTTTTCTGACATGATTGATAAGTTTTTAGAGATTTTTATGGATGATTTCTCTATTTATGAGAATGATTTTAGCCAATGCCTGCACCATCTCAGCCTTTTGCTGCAAAAATGTGAGGAGACTAACCTAGTTTTGAATTAGAAAAAGAGTAATTTCATGGTGACTCAAGGTATTGTCCTAGGACATGTTGTTTCCCAAAGAGGAATAGAGGTTGATCAAGCTAAATTTGATTTAATAGCACATTTTCCCCCTCCTAAAACTGTCAAACAAGTAAGGTCATTATTGGACCATGCTAGGTTTTACAGGAGGTTCATAAAAGAATTTAGCAAAATTTCCAAGCCTCTTTGCCAGTTGCTGTGCCAAGAGGTTCCATTTGTGCTCAATGATGAATGCCTAGCTGCTTTTGAACTTCTGAGGACCTATTTTACTACTGATCCTATATTGCAAGCTTCTGATTTCTCTCTGCCATTTGAGCTGACGTGTGATGCATTAGACTTTTCCATTGGTGAGTACTGGGACAAAGGAAAGACAAAGCACCATGTGTGGTGGCATATGCTAGTAAATCAATTGTTGATGCTCAATTGAACTACACCACAACTGGAAAGGAGCTGCTAGCCCATTGTATTTTCTTTGGAAAAGTTTAGATCATATGTTTTGGGATCCAAGATCACTGTGTTTACTGACCATTCAGCCGTGAAATACCTCTTGTCTAAGAAGGAGGCTAAAGCTAGACTAATTAGATGGATTCTTCTACTGCAGGAATTCAACTTGGAAATCAAAGATAAGAAGGGGGTTGAAAATGTGGTGGCAAACCACTTATCAAGGATTCCAGATGCTGAAATAGAGAGCTTGCCCATCAATAAGTTGACTGATATATTTTGTAAAAATAAAAATACTCTTTTTTTTTCTTTTTTATTTATTTATTTTTTATTTTGATATAATCCCAAAGGAGATACATAACCAATATTATGATAAAAACAACACAAAACATAACAATAAATATATTTAATATAATAACATCTATTGGTTCCACTACATACTTACAATGACTGGTAACACCACTGCAGACGCCAATGCTATACCAAACTCTAATACTTGAACTAAGGGTCTGAGACCATTTCAATCTTCTTCCATTTAATATATCTTTTTTATTAATTAAAAAGTCGTGAATTGCTTTATTAGCAATTTTGACAATAAAAACTTCTGGGGTTAAATAAATATGGAATCTTTTAAGAGCAAGTTTTATTGCTAATAATTCTTTTTCAAATATAATATAATTCTATTCATTTGGTTTAAATTTTCTAGAATTATAACCACATAATTTTTCTTTACTTTGCATCTTTGTTGTTAAGAGTGTTTTTTGTGGTTTTATTCCATTAAACTGACAAGAATTTTTTTCTTCCCAATCTTCAGCAGGAATGACCTTCAAGACACATCCCCAACAATTGTCTGAAGCATCTGTTTCTAAGATTAATTTTTCTCAGGTTGTTGGAAGATAAACTGTAGGACAGTCTTGGATATCTAGTTTTATTTGTTTTAGTAGATCTTTATCTTTATCTGTCCATATATATTCTATTTCCTTTTTTAATTTATTTATGAAGGATTTTTCCATTTCTGTTAAATTTTTCAAGTAGTTTCTTCCATAATTTAACAAGCTAAGAAGACTTTGTAATGGTTTTTTATCAGTTACTTCTTTGGGAAAATTCTTTATTTTGATAATAATATGATCTTGTAATTTAAGACCATCATGTGTTAAAATAAGGCCTAAAAATTCTATAGATTCTTTTTCAACTTCTGTTTTTGAAGGTGAAAAGATAATTCCTTATTTTTGAAAAATATCGCACATTTGTTTTAAATATTTTTTGTGTTCTTCTTTTGTTTTAGAAAACGCTAAGATATCATCGATATATACCACACAAAATTCTTTATAAGGGGAAAAAATCGAATCCATCCATCTTTGATAGATTTGTGGAGCAGTATTCAAGCCAAATTGCATGACATTCTATTGATAATGTCCACATGGAGTACTAAAAGCAGTTAAAGGTTTTGATTTAGTGTCTAACTTTAATTGCCAATATCCTGATTTACAATCGAATTTGAAGAATTTTGATCCTTTGATTTGGCTAATCAAAACATATTTTCTTGGAATAAAGTATCCGTCAAATTCTAAATTTTCGTTTAATCTTTTGTAATTTAAAACCATTCCAGCTTTTCCTTGCTTTATTTCAGCATGATTTTGTACTAAGAATGCAGGGCTAGAATGAGGACTTTTTGTAGATTCAATAAGTTTTTTCTCTAATAAATCTTAAATTTGTATTTCAAATTCGTCTATGTCTATCTTTGTATAAATCATAGGTTTTACCCTAATTATGATATTAGGATCTTTTAAAGTTATGGTACAGTACCGTGGACTTTTATGCCATAATTTTAGTGGGTTGTCACTAAAATTGTCTTTGAGGATAGTGAAAAGCCAATGAGTTTGAGAAAGTTGTGTAGTAACCTCACCATGCTTGCTGGGGGCAAAGCCTTTGTGGCATTTAGAGTTATGAACTTGAAGAAGTGGAATGTGGACCAGTTCTTTGAGAGAAAGACCAATAGAACCTATGGTTAAGGTCATTGGTAAATAGGTAGCAATGAAATTGTTACCTAACAATTTCATTGCTAGGTACCTAAAAATAATGATTTGGCACCAACAGTTGATCCTCATAGCTAAATCCTTCGTGGCACCAATAGTTGATCCTCTATTCCCAATGTAATCTAATGCTACCTACAAAAGAAGTGACAAAGTTATATTTCTTTTTTTTATTAGTAATGCAGCAATATATCAAAGCAAAAGAGAATACACAAAACTTGCGAGAAACTAAGGTCAGACGCCACCTCAAAAAATGTAGACGGGAAAAGGAAAAATAGAACAAACATAAACCAAAAAAGAAACAAGACAAAGGAGAAAAAACCACCCAAGCCTGGAAGTCGGTATCACGTAATAGAGAGAGAGAATTCCCTAATACTCCTTGGACTTAGGAGGAGTTTACTGATGTCTTCTATAACAAATACTTCCCAAAGATAGTGAGGCATTAGTGGGAGGTTAAGTTCATCCAGTTGAAACAAGGGGCTATGTCGGTAAGGAAATATGGTGTTGAGTTTGATAGATTATCTAGATTCGCACCACAACATGTAGCCATTGAGCTGATGAGGGCTCGTAAATTTCAACTTGGATTGAGGCAGAACCTGTAGAAGGATGTAGCCATGTGGGAAATGCAGACATACGAGAGTGTGATGTCCAAAGCTCTCATCGCAGAGGAAGAGAATCAGAAACAATTTGCCTAGAGAGATAGGCAAAGCAGAGAGAGGTCATTTTAGGGGCAATCTCAGGACCCTAAACAAAACAAGAGGGCTAGATTCTCCAATCCTCTGAGAAACCTTACACACTCTAGACCGGCGATATCTACAGGGCCTAGTTCATATTAGAGGTCAGCAGTACCTGCATCTTCCAGACCATTCCGACCATCTGATTCTTCTGTTAGCGGGGCATCTATAGCACAGGGATCTTCGAGGGTGTCATCATCCACTCCGGCCTTGTATGTGCTAAGTGTGATAAACCACACAAGACAGAGGACTCTAGGTGAGAGTGGGGCGTGCTTCAGGTGTGGCAAGATGAGCCATATAGTCAGAAATTTCTCAGAGGAGAGTAAGGAGAGCAAGGAGCGGTCTGGATCCATGTCTACTCAGAGATCCTCTCGATCTGTTGTTTAAGGTCGACCATATGCTGTCACCGCGACCGATGCTCTGACATCAAACGATGTCATCCAAGGTATCATTACATTTTAAGATGATTCAATTTCGTTATTAATTTCAGTTACTTTGAAATGTGTAGTAAATTTAAATACATAAGAATATTAGTGATTGCTATGACCTATATTATGCATGATGTGTATGTAGATAAATAAACTAAGGTACTCTTCATATAAGTCAAGAAGAAGACATATGTGAGGTTGAGGTGAGAGCTCTAATTGACCCTAGATCCACATATTCTTTCACTACGCCGATGTTCTCAGCATGATTAGAGATTACTCCAGAGAAATTGGATTTCATTTTGGCAGTGACAATCCCTACAGGTATATCAGTGAAAACAGAAACAGTGAACAAGGTGATAGTTATTAGAGTGGAGAAGGAGGAAACTCAAGTAGACCTGATATTGATGAACATGGTAGGCTTCGATGTGATCTTAGGGATGGATTGGCTATCCGCTTAACATGCGAGCGTTGATTGCCTACGGAAAATTATAGTTTTCCGCCCTCCAAAGAGGAAGTCATTTTGATTCTTCAGGGTGAACTCTAAGGTAGACCCGTTGATATCAACTATTCGAGCCGAGAAGAGGATGAAGAATGGATGCAGTGGGTATATGGCATTTCTGCTAGAGCAACGGGAAGAGAAGAATGTGATATCCGACATTCATGTTTGCAAGTACCCCGATGTGTTTCCCGAGGAATTACCAGGACTACCACCAGCTCGAGAGATTGAGTTTGCTATCAATCAAGTTTTGAGTACCGCACTAGTATCTAAAGCTCCATATTGGATGATTCCTGCAGAGTTGTAAGAATTCAAGGAGTAGCTGCAAGAATTGCTTGACAAAGGATTTATCAGACCTAGTGTGTCTCCTTGGGGAGCACCAATGTTGTTAATCAGGAAGGAGGGTTTGCTACGACAGTGCATCGATTACCGATAATTGAACAAGTTGATGATTAAGAATTGTTACCCACTCCCAAGAATAGATGATCTCTTTGATCAGTTACAAGGAGCAAGGTTCTTTATGAAGGTTGTCTTGTGATCGGGTTATCATCAATTAAGAGTCAAAGCAGAGGATATTGAGAAGACGGCCTTCAGAACCAGATATGGGCACTATAAATTTTTGGTTATGCCATTTGGATTGACAAACGCACCATTGTGATACAGGCAACGTTGTTTGATTACGTACGTAAGCTCCAGATGATCGATGATGAGCTTATGGCCATTAGAAAGGATGTGATCAACGGGATCACATCGGAGTTCTCCATCAAGGATGATGGTACTTTGCTATTTAGAGATCGGATGTGCATACGTGCTAACAAAGATCTTAAAGATACTATTTTGGAAGAAGCTCACAAGTCAACGTGTGCTATACATCCTAGGAGTACCAAGATATACCAAGATCTGAAGCGAAGTTTTTGGTGGAGAGGATTGAAAATGGATGTGGTGGATTACGTTTGTCAATTTTTGGTCTACCAGCAGGTAAAAGTAGACCATCAGAACCCAGCAGGATTATTGCAACCACTACCAGTGCCATAATAGAAAATGGAAGCCATTTCTATGGATTTCATATTAGGGTTGCCGAGTACATTGAGGAAAAACAATGCCATCTGGGTTATTATTGATAGACTAACTAAGTCTGCACACTTTTTATCATACCATACTACGTATGCAGTCAACAAGCTCATAGAACTATACATGAAAGAGATAGTTTGGTTACATGACATACCAGTCAGCATTGTGTGTGACTGAGATCCGCTTTATACGCCATAATTATGGCGGTGATTTTAAGAAGGCATGGGATCTAAACTAGAGTTTAGCTCAGTGTTTCATCCTCAGATAAATGGACAGACTGAGAGAGTGAACCAAATCATAGAGGATATATTGTGTGCATGGACGTTGGACTTTCATGGTTCATGGGATCAGCATTTGCCTCTGATTGAGTTCACTTACAACAACAATTATTAGTCCAGTATTGGGATGGGGCCTTATGAAGCCTTGTATGGACGACGATGTAGATCTTCTTTTAACTGGGAAGAAGTCGGTGAAAAGCTTATTTTTGGGACCTGATATCATGGATAATGCAACTGAGATAATTTGGTTGATCCACGAGAGATTACGGGTTGCTCAAAGTCGCCAAAAGAGTTATGCCAATCTACATCAGACGCATGTTGAGTTTTAGGTATATTCAATTGCGCTAAAAAGAAAACATAGGTTTCTCTATTTAATCAATAGGTATGGAATTAACGCTTGTTTTCAGGTAGGAGACAAGGTATTTGTGCAAATCTTGCCAACTAAGGGCATGATGCGCTTTGGAAAACATGAGAAGCGGAGTTCATGTTATATTGGACCATTTGAAGTACTTGGATGGGTCGACGAAGTCGCGTATAGGATTACTTTGCCACCACAGTTGGCTAGTATGCATTACATCTTCCACATTTTCATGCTACGGAGATACGTGAGAGACCTGACTCATGTGTTAGACTTTCAGCCGATTGACCTGCAGGAGGATTTAACTTTCATTGAGGAACTGGTAGAGATTTTAGATCGTAAGGACCAGGTTTTGTGGACCAAGTCGATTCCACTTGTGCTCATAAAGTGGCAGAATCATTCAGCTTCAGAAGCTACTTGGGAGCGTGAAGCCGAGATCTGTGAGTAGTACCCGCATTTGTTTACCTAATGTGGAAGGTAATTTTCACGATTTTAGCTTAAATTCATTATCGTGATTCTGTTTGTATCATATGTAAGCAAGGAGGTTTTGAATAGTATCATCTACATATAAGGATGCGATATACGAGGTACAATAGGTCCTCATTTTTGAAATGAGGATGATTAGCATTTAAGTAGTAAAAATTTTAAGAAATAGCTTTATTGGATGGATTGATCAATCAAATTAGTGGATCAATCGATCAATTTAGACTTTGATCGATCAACAATTAGGATTGATAGATCAATTAAGTTTGAACTTTGTATGAGAATATGAGTGATTGATTGATCAAAAGTGAAGATTGATCAATCAATTTTGTGGGTTGATCGATCAACATAGAGACATTGATCGATCAAGGCTGTTGAGCAAGGCCAGTTTCACTTAAACATTGATCAATCAATATAAAGGATTGATCGATCAAGGGTGTCGGGCTAGGGCATTTTCACTTAATATTGATCGATCAATTTAAGCATTGATCGATCAAACTTATCATTTTAAGTAATGATTGGGTTTTTATTTTTTCATTCGCACAGTAAGAAGGCTTGATCATTCAAGAGGGTTTTAGCTCCTTTGCATTCAAGTGACCTTTCGACAAATTGCCGGCTATCAGAGCTTCTCCTCGCACGTATTTCGAATAGATTTTGCTTGACCCTTGCGGTAACACCTAGCCTTTTCCTTAATTTGGAGTTTTTTAATGTATTTTTTGTGTAATTCAACCATGGGACCGTGAACGAAAAATGCGTCGCGCAAAATCACCACATCTCGGGTTTGTGCATCCGTGCCGCCCGTCGAACCGATTGCACAACCTTTCTTGCCACCTGTGGCTCCCGTTGAACACGTGGTGCCACCCATTCAAGACCCCCAACCACCCTAAATCCAACGTGAAGTCCCCAACCAGTGGTGCGCTTCCAAAACCTTTTTACCCGAACACGTGTTCGACTCTACGCTCTTTGAAGATCGGCCCGAAATGACTTGGGCCATCTCTTACATTACAAAGCTAGGGTTGAAGCCGTTTCATGATCACTTTTGTCCTTGGATCGTGTGACTTTTCTTTGAAAATCTTCATCGGGGCGATAGGCATCATCAGTTGGTCACCAAGATTGATGGCTTAGACTACAATTTTAACAAATACCACGTCGCGGCCGCCCTACGGTGCACGTCAGATTATATCGAAACCTATGGTTTGTCACTACCATACATCAAGGATATCCCTTTCCACGATGTGGTAACCAAAATGACCCAGGGTCAACATGGTTTAGGACAATCCATTACCAGTGCCCAACTCTCTGATTAGTTGTGGATGCTTAACACTTATATCAAGTCTACCCTCAACCCATTCTTGTACAAATCAGCACGGAGCGACATAGTGCAACAGGCCTTGTTTACGACATTCGAGGACCGGTGGTTCTCAGTTGCTGATTTAGTTCTTGATGGCATGATCAATGCCAAGGTAATGATGTTCAAAATGACCAAGGCTACTTCAAAGAAGCACATGCCTTATGCTCGCCTAATCACTAAGATGGTTGAGCAATATGTAGCATTGAGAGCTGAGTATAGTTTGGCTCCTGGCGAGCCTAGATTGACCAACAACACTAAGGTGTTTAAGTTGAAGGATTGGACGTAGAGTTACAGCTTGTTGGTCAGGAGGTTACTTGAGGTGGAGGGCGTTGCTCCAGTTGAGGAGGGCGCCGAGCCAGCAGAGAGTGTTCCTGGTGCGAGGGAGGCCCAGCCTGACCAGCCACCTCAGCCTGAGGTGTCTACTCAACCTGCCCCTGCCACTATATGTCGACCTACCCCTACCATTATACACTGACCTGCCCGTGCCTCTACATCGTGCAGGCTTGCACCGTCCAACCTGACCGTTGAAGCGGTGCTTGAGGCAGTCATCCAGGGCAACAAACGCATCCATGAGCGGCTCGATGAGATGGAGGGGTTCCATCGTCAAGTCCATCAGCAATTGGATTACCCAGAGGGCATGCTTGAGCTTCTGATACAACACTCATATGCTACCACATCGACGCCGATGATCCCTCATGCCCATCAGCATACTGTGGACCCTCGCGACTACCGTATTGAGCCACCTCGGCCCAGTAGACTTACACCTGGCGAGGTCGGACCTTCTAATGCCCCAACAGGTAATTACTATGCTATTATCTTTTTTCTTTTTCATAATTATATCTGTATATCTATCCATTTATTTTCCATATAATTCCTATTCTGCATGAATACATGTTCTTGCCTGATATATTCGAGTACTGATATACATGTTTCTGCATTGTTCTGCTCGTTAGAATTAGGCTATAATATCCACCTATCTAAAACTCCTTGCCATTTTCGAGGATGAAAATTCCTAAGGGGGGGATAATGTAATGACCCTAAAATTCTGAACAAGAATCCGACTACTTCGATAAGCATGCCCAGCACAAAAATTGAGACAACTTAAAATTTTTAATTAATATTATTGAAAATAATATTAATCCATGATAAAGTGAAGTCATGTTTGACTTCTTGTGCAAGTCCGAGTCTTGATAGACCTTAAATGAGGCGTGGTACGTTGTAGAAGTCGTATATATGCTCCACACTAGAGCATAAGTTAAGAGAAAATTGAATTATCTTTAATATTTCAGTTTCTTAGCTTATAAGAGAAGGAAGAAGGTTTGGATACCTATCTTGCATCTCCTTCTTATTGTTTTATGAGAAATCCATAGCTAGGAGGTTGGGTTTTGAAGTCATTTCTTTGAGGACTCACAGTTAGAAGAACCTAGGTTAGTGATTGCTTGATTGGAGAGCGTAGAATCGACGTTGCTACGTCGTGTTTGTCATGTGAGGACGTGTGCCATCTCCATGTATCAAAGTGAAGCCACGTGCCTGCTATTCTGAGTCGTGACGGCGACAAATCTAGACTTTCCTGATCGCAATTGACGGGGTCTCGAAAGGGCCTTTAAGGAGGTGAGTAATTAGGTTTAAATTGTCTGAATTAAAACCTCATAAATTTGTAAAGGGATGTGAATAAATTGTTGCTTGGAGATCATTTAGAATCAATGGAGAAAATAAGTCAAAAATAGTGATCACCATTAATTATCAAAAACTGTCATTATTGATCGATCAAGGTAGTTAATTGATCGATCAAACCTGGGATTGATCGATCAATGTAAAGAATTAATCGATCAATTCGTAAGATCAGTTAATGGGAACAGTAGGGTGTTTTTTTGAAAGTTCAATACCCGATGGGTATTGATCGATCAAATTAGTTTTTGATCGATCAATTCTAAAGGTTGATCGATCAATATGAGAGGTTGATTGATCACAGTGAGGTGATCGATCAAAGGCAAGAATGATCGATCAATATGGACATTGATCGATCAATGAGGAAGATTGATCGATCAATTTTTATAAGTTAAATATGCAAATTGGAGATAGGAAATTTGAGTTTAACATGATTGATCGATCAATAGAAAGATTGATCGATCAAAATTATGGATTGATCGATCAAACAGGGATGTTGATCGATAAAGTCTCCCCTGTCACCTATGAGTCATCTGGGGACATTGATTGATCAAATAAAGTATTTGATCGATCAAATTTGACGATTGATGGATCAAGCAAGGACCTTGATCGATCAATCACCCCTATTTTCTGTTGTTTTAGTTTTGTGAATAAAACACTACTGGACACTGTGCCAATTGATATCCTGACATATCTGACACCAAGTATACGATATCTATGGTCTAGGATCAGACCGAGATGCTTTGAAAAGCTTGGATTTTCTTAGAAAGGTCTGATTTGAGGTAGGGGAATTCAACTAAAATTATATTTATTCTTGATCTTATGGTTCCAAATCTTCTGCATTCGACTGCATATTCTGATTTCTACTTTCCAATCATATTTAGCATATGTGTGAAAACTCTATCATGTTTAATTCCTGCTACCTGACACCGACGCCTGATGCATGTTATGTATGATATGTCTGCATGTGATTTGAGGTTTAAATCTGACGAATCCCACTGACTCGGCGGTATATCCGTGCCTGGCAGAATTGTGAATCTGCTTTTGAAATCCTCAACATAATTGCACTCCTTAGATGAGACATTATTATAATTCTTAAAATTATTCATGTGAACAACAATGGTCGGGATTACCCATCGGTCCAAATCTGGCTATGACATGCTATACTCACGAGAGTTACTTAAGTATATTATTTTAAGTCATTAAAATACTGTACGCATAGCATCCTGTAAACTCTGAGATTCTGTCTACTCTGATAAATTCTGCATTCTATTTATTCTGTATATCTGATTTTCTGTCTGCATTTGTTCAATTCTGTCAATATTTTATAACTGCTTATACGTCTGAATATCTTCTGCAACCATATTTTACAATTAAGATGCAACTTTAATTAAAATTCTTCTATTGAGCTTAGATGGTTAGCTCATTCCTGACTTCGTGTCATAGGTTTTGAGACTAGAGTACTGGGTACTGAGAGCAACCCAGACTATCAGCCAGAGGCAGAGGCTGAGTCCGAGGATGAGGAGACGGATATCCAGGCAAACGAGTTTTACCCTTAGCCTGGATATCTTAGTTTCATATTTTTGGATTATGTTTTGTACTCTGGATTATTGTGTGCCTGGTGGCTACCTTATGTATTTATTATTATAGATGTTGTCTTTACTTGTATTATTATACATTCTATGGGAACCACTATCAGGGACCATTGTTTTGGGTGATGGATGTCCATCACCCGTGGTTCTTCTTGGTTCCTTTTTGAGGACATATATTCTTTTGTTGTTATAAATATGCATTGTTTTATTTACTTCTCTCTTTTTAAATGCCTTATATGATGACTTGATCTATCACTACTGGACGTGTCTGCTCTGATTTCCGTTATACGAGTAGACACTCTGTGATTTGTCTTGGGGATCATCCAGAGCATGATCCTGATGGCTTGAATTTCCGGGCGCAAAAATCCAGGTTGTCAGAATACCCATGGAACACTTCAACAATTTTATAACATGTAGTACAAATGGCCATGGTTTTGATTAGATTAGATTAAGGCCAAAGATTGTTCCATCGAATGATCTCTACCATTTGATGAAGAAGAAGAGCGTACAAAAGCCTTCAAGGGATGGCTAAACGGCTTATGGGCAACAGTCCACATTGAGGCACAAAAAGTACATCAAATGTTTAGAAACCTCTAACAAGCGTGTAAGTTTGGGCCGGGTCTCATCTACATGTTGTCCTGCCACCTAGACAATTCAACTCTCAATTTACATGTGCAACATTTACAAACTTTGATGACCCACCCATCAACGTTACACAAGTTCGACCAAACATCCCAATAAGGTGATCTTAACTGTTTGAATAGTCCTACTTCTATTTTTCATCATCCATTCCTTCCATACTGGATGGTTAGGATTATTTGATTGGGATGGTTTTTGCACTTTACCATACATGTGATATCATTGCTGGGGACAGTTTGATTCAGTCTAAACATGTGCCAGGATTAGGGTATATTCTAAGCTTATCTTGTACCTGGACCATGGAAGTGGATCCTTATGAATAAAACGCATGCATCGAGTCTTTAGTGTTAAGATGCTTCTACTCTATTGTGGCTGCAATTACCTTGACTTGTGTGTATAGGATATAATGGATGTTCAATTTTCAACTATGTTCTTTATCCAGTATTATCATCAATTAATTCTTTTTGCCAGAGTTCAGCTTTTGAGGGTACTCGAGACACGTAAAACTTTGTTGCAGAAAGAATAGAACATGGCTTTTGCACGTGCTGTAGCTGCGGGTTTTGACATGGATCACAGGATGCATTTGGTATCATTTGCTGAATGCTTTGGGGCTTCACGTTTGCTATAACCTGTTCTCCTTTGTTATTATTTTTTGCACTATTTATCTGTGAAGGTTAATTTTGTTGAATATTTTATTGTAAGAAATACTCACAATCTGTGCCCAAAAATCACTTGAGAAGAATATATGCAACATCACTATAAGAACATAAAAGGAATCCAGGAGAGAAAATATAGGGAAGAACAAAGAAAAATAGTTCATGTAAATAAGATGAGTACAAAGTATCTTTTCTCGACTCTACTGAAATACTGGGAGGATCCATCCTTAGTGTAATGGTGATGATGGAATGTGCAAGAAAGGAAATACTAATGTCATCTTCCCATGTGGGTTCACGACAGGCAATTAAATTAATAGTAATGATGGAATGCTACTGTAAATTTTGAGATGTGATTATATTTATAGCATTTCTTTGTCATTGAATTCTCTATAAAATAAATCTGTTATTTTTCCTTTTTTGGTGCTATATTTTGATGTTTTCCTGTCACTTGTAGCATCATAAGGATAGTGTCTTGCAGTGGATGACGTCTTCCTTTTGTATTATGTTTCTTGGCTTTACCTTAGATTCTTGTGGTAAGGAATTTATTCTTATATCTTATTTTCCTATTTATTATAATATCTCGTTAGCCACTAATTTCTTTCCATTAAATTTGCAGTTTGAAACCCTCTAAAAGGTATTATTTTAGTAATATTTGAATTCTGAAGAGTCTTTTTGTCGTTCTGAAGGACCAATTTACGGGTACGCAATGAACATAACGGAGAAGAGCAATATAATGACTCACAGATACATATATAAAGTTTGAGACTGACTCTGGTCATTTTGTGCCATTGTCCAAGTGCTTAGACTTTATGTGAACTTTAATTAGCCAAAAAAAATATACCCATCTTGGAAGGATTAACCATTTTACTACTTCTCATTATTTTCAGGTCAGTAGCATTAATGGCAGTTGGGCTCCCTTATGATGGGTCTGGGCACCCATTGACTATGAAAGCTCTACCGGTATTTTGTTCCTCTTCTCATTTTAGTGCTTTATATAATTTAATTGTTTGCTGGAATTATCTTAGACCTATGATAACTAGGTACTTCTATATGTCTAGTGATTTTTTGGAATCCATTGCATATGATATCATTACAGGCACTTCAAAAGATACTTGTAGGATACAATTTAATTAAGATCTTGATGTATCTTCTGCACTTTTCCATATTTCTTTCGCAATGATAGATGTCTCACCTTCAGTTCTACTAGGAGATTGGCTATAGAACTCCTTACAAGGTCATTTCAATTTTTATAGATCCAATATATATATATATATATATATATATATATATCATAGGACTAAAATCATATATTTATCAAATGGATCTTCCAACTAAAATATGTGCTTTGGATCTGGTGATTCTATGCAGGTGTTAATACCATTGAAAAAAATAAAGCTTCTGTTTTCTCTGTAAGGGAATTATCCATCGGATTTAGTTTTGATGTTTGACATTTGATTTCATTGGAAGTCATCAATATCTCAGTTTAATGATGTTCATCTTTTAATTTCAGGCAAAGCTTTCCGATTTGAAGCTCACCTCAAATAGATCACTAGGGGACGGGGACACTTGGCAAGAGAGGCGAAGCAAATTTATTTATTTTTTCTTTTATTTTTAAAATGGCCTATGGGGTCCTTATATTGTTTACTTTCTTTTTTTTCTTTTTCTTTTTATTTGAATAAAAGGATTGGGCATTTAGAATTTAAAATGGTTGGCTGATTTGAAAGGTTGGATCATCGTAGGTTGAGATGCAACCTTGTGTTTGAATAAAAGAATTGGAGATTTATTGTTTTTATTAATGGCATTGAATGATTTTTTTTATTAATGGCATTAAAAAAATTGCATTAGAAAAAAAATATGAAAAAAAGCATTAAAAAATTGCATTAAAAAAAGCATAAAAAAAATTGCATAAAAAATTGTCAATGTAATTTATTTTTTTAAAAAAACAGTATTTAAAAAAAAAATTGCATAAAAAAACCACTACCAAAACAGTGGTATTTTTTCTATGACTATTAAGATCAGTTGTTGTTGAAGTTTATAAATCACTGTCATGTACAGTAGTAAAAAAAACCACTGCTTTATTTACAACTGGTTAGGGCAGTGGTTTTTTTGAAAAAACCATTGTTTAAGGCAGTGGTTTTTTTGGCTTTTTCACATACTGAATTAATACAATTCCAATCTATTCAATTTCAAATATTCGGTTCACGATACTTGGTAAGGGTTGCTTTCAGGTTTATTATTCACTAAACTCATCCAATTTCGAAAGATTCTTATGCCTTTAAAAATCAAGGGTCCAATCATCGGAGAAATCAAAATCCCATTGCAAGTCCTATCTCAATACTGTGTGGGAACAGTCTTGTAATCTAGTTCCTTTTAATTTTCTAAGTCACCTAGATGATTTATTAGTGTCTTAATTTTGGTGTGATACCAACACATTACCATGGTACGATTTGAATTTCGATTGTCAATTGCGTGGACAAGGCAGGGCACTCTTCACTGATCTTTAGTCAATCAAGATAAGGATCAATATGACCCTAGTAGTCCATTTTGGACCCAAACCTTCACTATCATTTCAAACACTTCTGAATTTGGGGTGTTCATTTCGAGTAAGGATATATAATAGGCAGGGTAAGAGATATAGTTTCAATCACGGTATCATCTTTCCACTTTTCCATTTTAATTTAAGTCACTAAGGTTCTAATTCGAATATGAAGTTCGAGAAAAAGTTTAAGTAAAAAATTGCTTCTATCAAATGTTCAACTCCCTTTTTAGTCTTTTATCAGTAATAAAAGGGTTCAATTTCAATATGGGTCTTCTGGTCAACTATTCAACACAGTTTGAGTGTTCAATTTTAATATAATTTTTTTTCGATTCAATTTCAAGTATATGCCAAGTTAATTTGGTTCAATTTAAATCCTCATAGTACGTTTTGGTTCAATTTTTAGTACAGATAAAGATCAAATTTTAAAGATAATTTCAAATCTTACTTTACAATTTCAATTATTCCAATATAATTCAATCATTGATTGGTGATCTGGGAGCACAATCCATCATATATAATTTATCTATTCCCGTTCAATTTTTTGTTCCATAAGTCAAAGGGTATTTTTTACCCTTTTATGGGCCATTTTCAGAATTTTAGGCTAACTTACCAGAGTCGGCACACATTCCGAAGCAATAACTATTTTATTTCTAATGGTTCCGATATCATTAAACTAACCACTCAAGGGTTAGGTCTATTTTTTCCTTACAACACTACAAAAAAATAGACTATTAGCAGCAGCCATAAACTGTCGCTATTAACAAAAAAACTACCACTAATACCCTTGTCGCTAATAGTCTTAATAATTTTTTTGTTAATAACGACACTTTTTTACTGCAAAAAATTGCCGCTAATAGTCTTATTTTTTGTAGTGCAAGGACTGTAGTACACTGGATTATTACGGCAACTTTGTCATGTGAATGTTTTGATCTTTCATTATCAAGATCTATTGAAGATCTTGTTGGGGATGTTTTAGGGTGCTGGTTCTTTATTAAAAATTAGAATAAACGTGAGAAGAAAGAGGAGATGAAATCAGCACATCTAAAATATCATAGGCCTGCAAGATACAGGGTCCTTTGTAGCAAGTTTTAAAAGTAAGAGTTTGTCCCACAGGGAGTAGTGATCTATTAACCTAGAAGGTTGTATAGTAGAGCTCCAGATCTGTTACAGATCTGGCAATTCTAGCCTAATCTAAGAAGAAAGAGAGTTTTTCGGGTGTCACTAGATCTAATCTACAAAAAAAAAATATAAAACTAAATCTAAAAGGTTGAGGGAGGTGGATGGTAAAATAAAATATAAAAAGGGGAGAAATAAATAGCTAGGGCCTAGTTCTTATGGCAAAATAGATCAAGGCATGTGAATTTGCAGCTATCCTTCACTTGGCTAAAAGCTCAAGTGCAAGGTAGAAGAACTCAAACCAAACCAAAGGCTTGAACTGATCATAGGGGTATGAGCTGTCCACTTGAATGGTCACAGATCATCCTATAGACATGATCCAATCCAAAGGTTTAAATTGAAATGTTAAAATCACTACAAATGTTGTGGATGCAAGGCTACAAGCTCAGGCATCCACAGGAATATTAAACCAAGGGAAATCCGATGGTAATCCATAGATCTGCTAGAAACTGAATGGGCTATTCTGAAATACATGAATCCTATAGACATCTAATGGCACCGCAAGATCTTTAGATTTAATTGAACTTTAAAATCAATAATTTATTGAATCAGAATTACTTATAATAACCTTATTCTCAGATCTGTAGTCTGTGTATCAATTCATACATCTTCATGCCGAAATTACAATTACAAACTATATCTAAACTGCTACCTAGATCTAATCCCACAGGCTGGATTAGAGAGAAAAGGGGGAAGAGAAAAAAAGGAAAAATAAAACTAAAACTAAACCTAAATTAGTCAAGGAGAACTAGAGCTATTCCTTGGTTTCCTTACTGAAGAATTATAGCAACAAGGATGCTTATTTAAACAAATGCAGTGATCCATGTGCTTTGAATTGCAGTCAATCAGAGGAGAGAATTTGATTTCAGTTTTATGCTAATCCATGTGCTTAACATTCTGCCCTGTCAGAGAGAAGAGAGAGCTCTAGTTTTGTTATACTCAACTGAAATAGTTTGCTTCCTGCCAAGGATTTTAAAATTAGTTCTTGCCCATGTGCAGACTTCTCTTGTGCCTTGGAGTTCCCAAAAATGCCCCAGCTGACCATTGATATTTGCTTATGAAACCCAAAATACTCTAGCTGCAGCTATTACCAAATATAGGCCTCACATTTCAGACTTGATGGAGCCCGAGTTGGATCAGCTTGAAGAAGTCAAATGGTGGCTACTTGAGTGATTGGTGTGATGGTCACTACAGCTCAAGAGGTAGCCGATGCAGTTTTAGACCTATAGGAGCATCAAGTGACTCTTCGTGGGGTTAAGAGATGAACTTGGGAGGATGTGTGAGGGCTTCGAGAGGTGGGAGGTAGGTTTAGCCATGCATTCAAGAGGATGGGATAGCAAGTCGATGGGTTGGCTGAAGGTAGGTGTATGAACTCGAGAGGTACTGAGTGTGTAAGCTAAAAACTCGATAGGTTGGCTGAGTAGGGAGGCTAGAGCTCGAGAGGTTTGATGGGAGGATGACTACAGCTCGAGAGGTACTGAAGGTAGGTCGACAGGTTGGCTGAGGATGAAAAGCTTTAAGTCGACAAGATGGCTCTTGTGTACGAGATCTCGAGAGGAACTGAAGATGGGCTTGATGAAATGTAAATGTCAACAGGTTGAAGGCTTGCTGCAATTTAAATGTCTAGAGGATGCCTGTAAGTGCAACAGAATTCTCGAGAGGATGTGGGAGGTTGCTGAAGGAGTAAGTTCCAAGTCAACAGGTTGGGTTTCAGATGTGAAGGCTCCACTCGAGAGGATGGCTGGGGGTCTTCAAGTCAACAGGTTGATTGCAACTTTGAAGATCTTGTCAACAGGTTGCTGGTCAAGGCTCCTTCCAATTTGGAGGTTGCAAGGTTATTGCTGGTGCAGCTCGACAGGTAGGTTGATGTGGATGAGTGTTGTTAAGATGGCTGGAGCTACAAGGTGATCCTTTGCACACTTTTGTTTCAGCACTAATCCGAGAGGTTGAATGGGCACCTGCATAAAAGACTCCTCTTCAGATTAGATGGATCCAACAATACCTCCATTTGATAGGTGTAATTTAGGCTTCACACAGCAACTATTCATGAGGTTCAGTGACCCACTTCAACAGTTTCAGCAATTGGTCATTTCGAGAGGTTGGCTGAAACTATTGAGGATCCATTCAATAAGATTGAATGCAGGCATCATCTGTTTGAGAAGATGGTTGTAGATGCATCTGTCCATTCGAGAGATTTACTTCAGTATCCCTTGCAGCCCTTGGTAGGTTTAGATTGCACTGCTTTGAGTGGATGAATGAGGCTTCAATAGTTGCTCAGGTTCCCTTGTCTTCAGCTTAACAGGCATAATTTTCCAGCTGCGTAGCTGCTCTACTTCTATACTCTAAAGCATGCTGAAGCTGCCTTGGAGTGTGAACTGCTTGACTTTGAAGTGGCTTAAGACTTTGAGCTGTTTGATAGGTTGCTGCTGCCTTCCACATGATTGTATGCACTGCTCTTCAAGAGTGTACCTTACAACAATTTGAGAGTGAACCTCAAGGCACCTCTAATGTGCATAGAGTTGAAGCTATTCTATTCCACATTCCTGCAGTTTCTTTTTATCTCAAACACATAATCAGCTTTTTTTTTGCTTTCTCAGCAACAAGCCATAGCACCACTCCTTTCATCTATCTCTCTCAACTATTGATTGATTTCAAAACTCCTCTCATTGGCACTTTTAACTGAAAAACTGTACTGAGGCAGCAATTTCTTCCTAACTACAAAGCAACACTAAAATGCAATTATTAGTCACTCTAAGCCCTAGCAAAAGCCAAGTTAAAGGGCTAGAAAGTGATATATTTCAGTGCTCAACACACCTCCCAAACCTAACCTTTACTAGTCCTCGAGCAAAGTGAAATTTAAAATAATTATCCTATAAAACTAAATGCCACTTTCGTAGGGAGCACGGATGCATTTAGCATATAAACCAAGCCTTTTAAACCCCTAGGTGATCCCTAGTGGAGGAGTGGAGTCTCCTGAGGGTTTTCAATAAAGGTACCCACAAACTTCTCCAACAAAACCAATTAATACTAGGGCAACATGCTAAAACAAAGTTCAAATAAAATAAAATTCATTCCACACCTTACTCATTTAATTTCTAGAGGATTATTAGCAGTAAATCAGCAATTTAATTATAAATTTCTGCTGTAATTCCTTCACCATCAATAAGCTCATATAAAGGCATTGTGTGTGAAAATTAATGGAAGGCTCACCATCAATTTGAGAATTCTATTTTGATTATGCTCCAAACAATTTCAATTTCAGACCCAAGTCTCACCAGGGCTGTCACTCAAAATAAAAATAGAAGGGCGCATCATTTCACACAGCTCAAGAGTAGTTATAGCCTTCAAATATGACTGCAAGCATGAGCATAGGCAATGCTCTAATTTATGAAATCTTCTAGCTCTTTTCCACCATAGATTACACAAATCCTTATCTCCACATGACAGCTCAATCATTTCAGATCAATAAGGTTATTTTATTGGGTTGTAATGTGGCTTATAGGTAAGGTTTATAAAGAATAAAGGGGAATAGAGGAGTTCAAAATTGAGAAATCAGTAAGGTACGGAGATGATTCATGACTTCACCTTCTTCATTTCAGCACAATTCCATCTACTTCTTGAATTTTCAAATTTGAAGTGATCAGTTTCTAATCTTCTTTTCAAATTTCCAATGAAATGACTTCTCTTCCTCATTTTTGTTTTGCTTTTCTATTTTTCTTTTTCTTTTTGTATGCTTTTCTTTTATATTTTTCTCATTTTTTTTTATGGGCCAGAATGCTACAACTGCCATCAAATATATTTTCTTCTCCTTAAACCAAATGTCAAACCAACTCTACCTTCTTCAATTTCTTCACCTTTACCTTCTGAAATCTCAAGATGAGGGTGTTGCATTAGGTCACTGAGTTTTGGGTTTAATTTTTGTGGTTTTTATCAAAGAAAAACATAGATTTTTAAGGCTCAAATAGTGTGTATCAAACTATCTAAAGGCTGGCCTTACTTCATTTCTTCAATGTCATGAATGCTGTCAAGCTGTTTCAACTTAAATTTGCATAACTTCTACTGAGCAAAAATAGGTTCAATTAGTCCTTAGAGCAGAAAAAAATTGCCAAAACACTTTTCAAAGAAAAATTTTCAAGCCCAAATCTCATTGGGTATGGTCTTCCATCAAATTCCTGGGGTATATCCTCACAATTTTCTCTCTTTTCAAGTTTACTAAGCACCAATTTTAGAAATTTTTTGACATTTACTTCATGAAAGTGTTAGAGTTAGAACAAATTTCAGTTTTACAAAGTTTTTAATTTCCTCTTTTTCAAAAATCAGGTGGAAAATCACTTTATTATCAAAAATTTTATCCAACACGGCTGCACTAGCATTAACTACTCCATTGGCACACCCTTCCATACCCCCAAACCTATGATGAACATTGTCCTCAATGTTTACACAGTGAGTAACCAGGGATAGCAGGGTGAAACTAGAAAGAAAAATGAACAGAAAAATAAAAGCTATATGCAGCAAAGAAAAAAATAAAAGCTCAAAGCTGAATATATGGACAGAAAAAAGAAATGCTATACAAATGAAATAAAATTCCTGAAAAAATAAAAATTCAGATACAAAATAGTAAAACAAAATCAAAAACTGAATACAAACCTCTAAAAATAAAGAAAATCACTAAAAATAGTATACACATTATCCTAAAAAAAAATCAATAAACTAAAAACAGTAGTTAGACAAAAATTATTAAAACAAAAAATAACCTAAAGTCAACTGTGATAAGGCAAGGAAAGTCTCCAATGTAAAAGATGAACTAGTTGATGTTGCCACTTATGAATCAATGTGAATTTGAAAAAATATCAGCAAGAAAAGCACACAGTGAAAAGCATGATTCATAAGACTAAGTCCTTTGTTGATGATGTGTATGAATCAATATAAATTGCAAAGTAATGCCAACATGAATGTACACAGTTAGAAATAGGATTCATACACAACTCAGACCCATTAATGGTGAAAGATCTTGAAAGTGAATGAATGCAGAAGCTCCATTGAATTTTTAATGCAAGAATATGATCCACTACTCATTAACTTTCATGATTCTTCCAAAATTTAAGAACCATGATCTCAGCAGTTCCAGATGGGGTATATGAATGACAGCAAAGAAAACAACCCACCTGAATATTTTTTTTTAATTTGTTTTTTATCAGTCGAGGCTCAATAATAGCCCTTATTTACTACTGCTGAAGAATACAAACAATAATGAAAACGACTCTAATTTATTTTATTTTTTTTA
Organism: Chloranthus sessilifolius; assembly: GCA_021018995.1. NCBI lineage: Eukaryota > Viridiplantae > Streptophyta > Magnoliopsida > Chloranthales > Chloranthaceae > Chloranthus > Chloranthus sessilifolius. The sequence continues at coordinate 52,637,176 of CM037596.1, forward strand.
TGTTTACAGTTTCTTTTATTTTTTTATTTATTTGAATTGTTTTACACAAAAAATCAGCATGCCTAATACACAATAGTTTGCTGGTTTTAAAGAATTAAAAATTAAAAATACATGCAAAGAAGAAGGAAATACAAACTCAGGCAAATCTACTCCAGCTGCAATCCATAAGCTCCTCTTTTGGCTACTGCTCCAAATCTGTAAAACTTGAAAGACTGCAATAGTACCTTATTCAAACATATTGAACAAATCCAAAACAAAACAAAAAAACTCAAGCTACTACTTCAGATCTACAAAAATGCTTACAACAACATTTATTCAAACACATAAAATGCAAAATCAGATCTAACTCCAAAAAAAAAAAAAACCAGATCTACAAAATGAAAAACTCAGATCTACTAACTAGATCAAAACCCCCCGGCAACGGCGTCAAAAACTTGTTGGGCATATTTTAGGGTGCTGGTTATTTATTAAAAATCAGAATAAGGGTGAGAAGAAAGAGGAGATGAAATCAGCACATCTAAAATATCATAGGCTTGTAAGATACAGGGTCCTTTTTCAACAAGTTTTAAAAGTAAGAGTTTGTCCCACAGGGAGTAGTGATCTAAAGTCTAGAAGGCTGTATAGTAGACCTCTAGATCTGCTACAGATCTGGCAACTCTAGCCTAATCTAAGAAGAAAGAGAGTTTTTCGGGTGTCACTAGTTCTAATCTACCAAACAGAAATATAAATCTAAATCTAAAAGGTTGAGGGAGATCGATGGTAAAATAAAATATAAAAGGGGAGAAATAAATAGCTAGGGCCTGGTTCTTATTGCAAAACAGATCAAGGCATGTGAATTTACGGCTATCCTTCACTTGGCTACAAGCTCATGTGCAAGGTAGAAGAATTCAAACCAAGCCAAAGGCGTGAACTGATCTTAAGGGTATGAGTTGTCTACTTGAGTGGTCACTGATCATCCTATAGACTTCATCAAATCCAAAGGTTTAAATTAAAATATTAAAATCACTACAAATGTTGTGGATGCAAGACTACAAGCTCAGGCATCCACAAGGATATTAAACCAAGGAAAATATGATGGTAATCCATAGATCTACTAGAAATTGAATGGGCTATTCCCAAATACATGAATCCTATAGACATCTAATGGCACCACAAGATCTTTAGATTTAATTGAACTTTAAAATCAACAATTTATTGAATCAAAATTACTTATAATAACCTTGTTCTCAGATCTGTAGTATGTGCATCAATCCACACATCTTCATGCCGAAATTACAATTACAAACCAGATCTGAACTGCTACCTAGATCTAATCCAACACGTTGGATTAGAGAGAGAAGGGGGGAGAGAAAAATAGGAAAAATAAAACTAAAATTAAATCTAAATGAGTGAAGGAGAACGAAAGCTATTCCTTGGGTTCCTTACTGAAGAATTACAGTAGCAAGGACGCTTTTTTATACAAATGCAGTGATCCATGTACTTTGAATTGCAGCCAATCAGAGGAGAGAATTTGATTTCAGTTTCATGCTAATCCATGTGCTTAGCATTCTGCCCAATTAGAGAGAAGAGATAGATCTAGTTCTGTTATGCTCAACTAAAGTAGTTTGCTTCTGGCCAAGGATTTGAAAATCAATTCTTGCCCATGTGCAGACTTCTCTTGTGCCTTGGAGTTCCTAAAAATTCTCCTGCTTACCATTGATATTTGCTTATAAAACCCAAAATACTCTAGCTGCAGCTATTACCAAATATAGGCCTCACATTTCAGACTTGATGGTGCCCAAGTTGGATAATCTTGAAGAAGTCAAATGGTGGGTGCTTGAGTGATTGGTGTGATGGTCGCTACAGCTCAAGAGGTAGCTAATGCAGCTTCAGACCTATAGCAGCATCAGGTGACTCTTTGTGGGGTTAAGAGATGAACTTGAGAGGATGTGTGAGGGCTTCAAGAGGTGGGAGGTAGGTTCAGTCATGCATTCGAGAGGATGGGATAGCAAGTTGATCGGTTGGCTGAATGTAGGTGTATGAACTCGAGAGGTACTGAGTGTGTAAGCTAAAAACTCGACAGGTTGGCTGAGTAGGGAGGCTAGAACTCGAGAGGTTTGATGGGAGGATGACTGCAACTTGAGAGGTACTGAAGGTAGGTCGACAGGTTGGCTGAAGATGAAAAGCTTTAAGTCGATAGGATGGCTGCTGTGTACAAGATCTCGAGAGGAACTGAAGCTGGGGTTGCAGAAATGTAAATGTCAATAGGTTGAAGTCTTGCTGTAGTTTAAATGTCGAGAAGAAGCCTGTAGGTGCAGCTGAATTCTCGAAAGGATGTGGGAGGTTGCTGAAGGAGTAAGTTCCAAGTCGACAGGTTGGGTTTCAGATCTGAGGGCTCCACTCGAGAATATGGCTGGGGGTCTTTAAGTCAACAGTTTGACTACAGCTTTAAAGATCATGTCGTCCGGTTACTGGTCAAGGCTCCTTCCATTTCAGAGGTTGCAAGGTTGTTGCTGGTGCAGCTCGACTGGTAGGCTGATGTGGATGAGTGCTACTAAGTTGGCTGGAGCTGCAAAGTGATCCTTTGCACACCTATGTTTCAGTACTATTCCAAGAGGTTGAATTGGTTGCTGCATAAAAGACTCCACTTAAGATTAGATGGCTCTAGCAGTACCTCCATTTGATAGCTGCAATTTAGGCTTCACACAGCTGCCATTCATGAAGTTCAGTCACCCACTTCAACAGTTTCAGCAATTGGTTATGTCGAGAGGTTGGTTGAAAGTATTGAGGATCCATTCGATAAGATTGAATGCAAGCTTCATCTATTCGAGAAGATGGTTATAGATGCATCTATCCATTCGAGAGATTTACTTAAGTATCCCTTGCAGCCCTTGGTAGGTTTAGATTACACTGCTTTGAGTGGATGAATGAGGCTTCAATAGCTGCTCAAGGGTCCCTTGTCTTCAGCTTAACAGGCTTAAGTTTCTAGCTACATAGCTACTCTACTTCTATACTCTAAAGCATGCTGAAGCTGCCTTGGACTATGAAGTACTTGAATTTGAAGTGGCTGAAGACTTAGAGTTGCTTGATAGGTTGCTGCTGCTTTCCACATGATTGTATGCACTGCCGCTCAAGAGTGTACCTTGCAACAATTTGAGAGTGAACCTTGTTAATCACTGAAAAGTATAACTTTTTCACTCTTAACCTAGCCTTTGCTGGACTTTGAAGTTGACTATTAACTCCCTTTTAGCTTATTTTATAGTTAAGAATAAATTATCCAGCTTAACACAAAGTCTCTATTTTTTGTGCCAAGAAGAGAGAGAATTCAAGTAAAAGATGAAAGCTAAACCAAAAAATGATGGAACACCATGGTGACTATTTTTGCATGTTATACTAGACCAATAAAGTCCAATAGATGAATGAAGTTTAGGTGAGAGTGAAGGAAGCTGGAACAGAAGCAGGCACATAGCAGCAGAGGAGCCATTGACTATCTCACACAGCTGATGTGCTGCCTCGCACTATTTAATTCACTGGCAGAGCTCCCTCATGCAGCTAAGACATGCAACATAATAGAGCTCGCGAAGAAGTCACGTAATTCAATGAAGAAGTTATCGCAAAGCAGCTCTCGCGCAGTAATCACGCACTGCAGCAGAAATCAACAAGTGAAGAAACTCATAGAGCTCTCACGCACTAGGCATCTAGATATACAAATCGCAAAGTTCTCGCAAGGATCAAGCCTTAATACAGCAGCGCGCACTACCTCGTGAGACTAATTGGCATAGACAATAGTAGAAACCTCACACAGTTCTTGCATGGCTCTGGAAGAGAGAGATGCCTAGAAGTTCTCTCATGCAACTCTTGCATGCCTAGAAGCTCAACTCTTAACCAAGTGAGATGCAAAAGCATCTATGCGAGTACAGCGCGACAGAAGTTTTTGAAGCTCTTCTACGCGAGCAAGCTATGCACTGAAAGTCCTTCTGCACGACTATTCAAAGCTGAAGCAGCTACGTAATCTCCCAAAGCTCTACTACGCGAGACAGTAATATTTCACGCCAAACTCTACCCCGTGAACACTCTGCAGCTGCACGATAGAAGTGATATGTAGAAGCTAGCCTCACAAAGCTCGGGCTCTCCACTTCTAAATCTGAACTTAAGAACCTTTTGGGGATTTCCCCAGGTCTAGGGAACACACCCCGAGGCACAGATTTTGATGCAAATATCCTAAGACATCCAAGGGTTGTAATAGTGCCACATCTGCTTGAAAAATTAGGGTTTACTCTCCTCTCAGCCACAACATTGGGACTAAGTGTATAAGTTGTGCTTATAACTTAGAAAATCATCATTCACTTTCTCCTTTAACCTCTGTCGGCTGAGTGCTCAAGCAGACTAGGGTTAGGATTAGGGTTTGATCATCTCTTTTTCTATTTTTTCTTCTCTCTTAGCCCAACACTTGCTGGCTAAACCTTTGGTAAGAAATTAGGTATAGTTTTATTTGAGTTTTGTAATAGGTTATTTAAACATTGGGATTTGGTGTTGAGCTGTTGTGCACAGGTTGCTGCCTTGAGGGATTTCATTATTAGTAATATCAGATCGATGGAATTTATGTTTGGATGCTTACTCAATCTATTATTTTCCTATTTGTCCGTAGTTCTTCTTAGACTATAGCATACATTTAAGATTTGAGCTTATTGAAAGGCCCATGGAAGCTTGAGCGTGATGCCTTGGGACCATGGTGGCAAACAATAGTTTTCATGTTCTATCTCACTATTTGTGGGTAAGGGAGCCTCTGTGGATAGCCTGTGACCATTAGAGTGGACAGACTATAGCCCTAGGGTAAACTTGGTCATAGATCTGAGATGGATTCTTCTTCTCTACACTTGGACTTGTAGCTTAGTTAGAGATTGTATAGGAACAAGCTCACCTCTGTCTTATTTGATTGCTATCAAATGTTAGATATGGCTTCTCTGTAGTGATTGCAGCTGAGAGGACATCTTATTGCAAGCTATTTTCAAGAAATAAGAGTGTTGATTTAAAGTCTAATTAAATCTATAGATCTTTTGGTTCTATTAGATTCTCGATCGAATTTATGTATTTGGGAATTGCCCATTCGCTTATCCATTAGATCTCTTGATTGCCATCTAATCTTCCTAGGTTTAATACCCTTATGAATGTCAGTGAGGTCTGTGCACAGATCTGGGGAGCTCGTAGCACTGGCAAACATAGTGTCTGCAATGGTATTCATGGCCTGATTTGATTCATTGGATTGGGTTTGATCAACTAACTCCTTTGGATTAGGTTAGCATTTCTGACTTAATCAATGGGATTTGACAGACTCTATTGGATAGACTGTGACCATTTGATTGGACAGACTATAGCCATAAGAGCGCCCCAAATGGCATGGGTTAGGTTAGATTCATCTACCTTGTTGATGTTATTGATAGCACTTTAGCAAGGACTTGCTGCCGAGAGAGCCCTAAATCTGAGTTACTTAACTAAATGAACCTTTAACCTAAACTACTTACTTCTCACTCTTTTATCTTTACTTTAAGACACCATCACCCCCTTCTTTATAACCCTTTGTTAGGATAGGAGTGCACTTTATTTCTTTCTATTTTCAGTAGGTAATTTAGTGTAAACGTGACACCCAACTCCCTTTCTTTAGGATTGTTAGATCTGTAGTCAGATCTGGAGGCCTACTATTATAGCCCATTTTGGATTCTAAATCAATTTTTCTGTGGGACAAACTCTTATTGATCAAAGCTTGCTACAATAGCCCTGTATCTTGCATGCTTAGGATTACTTTAGTTGTGTTCTTTCCATCTTTTATTTTACTTTGATTTTTAATATGTTCTCACCACACAATAAGCACATGCACAGTAAATCCGATACAAGTGTTTGGCACCGCTGCCGGGGAAATTAATCTTTTTAGTAGACCTGAGTTGTATTATATTGTATTTTATAAAATTCTTTATAGTTGTGCCATAGTAGAATAAAAGTACTACTACTTCTTTGTGAATTTTACAGAATTGGACAACAACAGAAGGGAAAAGCTAGAGCTGCAGCTAGAGTCTAGCTAGATCTGTTTGCACTTTTTGTACCCTAAAACTTAATCCCTTGATGTTGAATTTACTGTAATTAATTTAGTGTAAATTTCTGTAGTTGTCATTTTAGTTTAGAAATTCTTTGAGTGTTGTAAGCATTTTCCTTACTTGCTGAGTTTGTGAGTGTATGCTTAGGAGAAGGTCCTTTAACCTTGAGTTGGAACCTCTCAATCCTGAAGTTGAAAGGATCCTTAGACCTAGAAGCACCACACACAGCCCTAGTATTGAAACTAATCAAGCTAACATGGCTGAGAGGTAAAGGACCTTGAAGGAATACAATGCACCAAGGGATTACACTTCCCCCTTCTGCATACAATTCCCTTAAGTGAAAGGAAACTATAAAATCAAGTCCTCCACTATCAATATGCTGCCATCCTTTCATGGGCTTAGTAAGGAAGATCCTTACAAGCACATTGACCAATTTTTGGCGCTTTGCACTATTTTCAATATCGTTGGCTTAGGACCTGAGGCCATCAAACTGAGGCTTTTTCCTTTCTCCCTAAAGGACAAAGCCAGCACCTAGCTCTCTAAGCTCCCAGCCAACAACATCCAAACATGGAGTGACCTCCAGAGCCAATTTGTAGCTAAATTCTTTCTCATGATTAAGACCTGCCAGATGAGGACAAGTATTTTGTCATTTACTTAGTCCTCAACTGAGGATTTTTATGAAGCCTGGGAGAGATTAAAGTTGTTGTTAAAACAACCCCCCCACCACCAAATTCCAATGTGGCAACTAGTGCAAGTATTCTACCAAGGAATTAATCCTAAGAGCAGGGATATGGTGGATGCCTCATGTGGTCGTAGTTACCTCTACAAGATAGCTATTGAAGCTTGAGAGCTGTTTGACATTATAGGAGAAAATTCCATGCAACAGGAGTCACTGTCTCGCAATGACAGTCAGACCCCTGTTAAGTTGGTGAAAGAGTCCACCACTAGAGGTGGGATATATGAATTGAAGGTGCAAAGTGAGTTGGAGAAGAAGGTGGACAATTTGAGCCTGAAGTTTGACAAATTGATGAATGTGACGCAGCCTAGGATGGTTGCACAGGTGGAGGAGGCATGTATGATATGCCAATCTTCTGCACATTTGCTACAAGATTGTCCATCAGCCAACCAATTCCCTGATTTTGTTATGGAGCATGCCGATGCTGCCCAAGCATTTGGGCAGCAGCCTGCTGGATACTCATGGAGGAACCACCCAAATTTAAGGTGGAGACAAGATACATATCCTCAGCCCAAGCAGCAATAGTTGGCAGCTCCATATCGACCTCAACATCAGTTTAACCAAGGATACCCACCTCGACAAAATTTTTAGTTGCCTGCCCCACAGCCCAACTAGTTGGCCTTGACCCCACAACAGTCTAGAACCTCTTCTTTTGAAGAGAAAATGTTGGCATCCATACAGAATTTGGGGAGCTTAGTCCAAATTGTGAACTCTCATGGGCAAAGCATTAAGAAAATTGAAGACCAGCTTGGTCAAATTTGCAATGCTTTGAATAAAAGAGAGGAGGGTGGACTCCCCAGTCAGCCCTTGGCCAATCTAAAAGGGCAGAACATGACTGGAGATTCATCCTCTTCCCATGTGGATGATGGTTTAGTAGGCCAAGGCAACTGAGGAGGTCACTGGAGTAACAAGGAAAGAAGGTGAGTGTGAAGAACCAAAGAATATATGTACCATATGTATTGATTGTGTGTGTTGTTTTGCGATCGCTTAGAAGTTTTTCATTTACTGCTTTAGATTGATACTGTTAAGTCCTTAAAAGTACCACTTTTTACCCCTTAACTTAATCTCTGTTAGACTCTTAATCATTTAATAAATGTGTTTTAAGTCTATTCTATAGGTAATAAGCAGTAGCTGCAAATAAACCCTTGACCATGCCAAGAAGCTCACTGTTGCCTCAGAACTTCCTCAGCAGAAGGAAGGATGGACCCAGACAGAGAGTTGGCTGAAGCATAGGCACATCAAAGCAGAAATAAACCTAGAAGGATGCCTTCGTGCAGTTGTCGCGAGCTCCTGGAGGAAGTGCAACAACTGGCCGCAAAGTCTGCGTGCTTCTCCCGTGCGATTTGATGACAGAAAGAAATGCAAATCAGACTTTGCACAGCTCTCGCGAAGCTCAACCATAAGTGAGTGAAGCATTCTCCGCAAGTACTCAAAAGAGGAGTCGTTAAGTCGACGATTCATTCGAAATGAGAGCTCGGGTATTCCTCACAGCTGCACTATCGCGCGCGCATGAGATACAAACCTTCGTGAAACGCCACGACCCGTAAACTCAGGAACACTGCTTCTTCGCGAAGATCTGTCACGAGATTCACCAAGGGACGAACCGCGTGAGCAATCCTCGCGCCATTCAAAGCTAAAAATTCAATCTCGCGACAGCCATTAGTACCCCGCGATGATCAAAATGTCAATCCCGCGACTGCATAAACTTCAACTAAATTCAACCCCGTGACATCAATTCTACCATGTGGAAGGATCTGAAATCTTTTCTACCCAGCGAGGATCGGGTGTAAACTTCTCCCCACTTCTACAAGGGCAATCTAGGGACTTTCAGCAATTAGGGCATGCACTCCAATGTTCCAATCTCGGTGCACATGCCTCGAGGCATCCAAGGGACAAGAATGAGCCACAATTGCATTAATGAAATTAAGGTTTTCCTAACCCTAATTGTGAGAGAACCGACATCTATATAAGCCTAAGCCTAGCTTAGGTTTAAGAGATCTCTTTTGGGACTTAACTTCTGTGTTTTTTCTCCAAAAAACCAACTGTAGAATTACAGTAGGCTAAGGTTAGGGTTTAGGAGTTTTCTTTTTTCTCTTTCTTTCTCTCCATAGTCTAGCACTTGCTGGCTATGCCTTTTGAATGATTATATGGTATAGATTATAATAGAGTTTTATAATAGGATTTATTGCATGTATGGGATGATGCTTTTGTTTTCAGTTGTTCTGTACAGGCTGCTATCTTGAGATCTTCCATTGCTAAGTTGTATCGTGAACAAGGGAGTATTGTTTTTAAAGTTTTATTTAGATCCAAGTGACCTGTGTGTCTAGGTTAGGCACATTACAGGCCTTTCCCCACCACAGGATCCACTAAATCTGAATCCCCATGGGAGCTTGAGCTAGTAGCCTTGTGAACATGGTGGCAGCAGCAATGATCTTGTTCTGTCTTAGACCTCTATGAGGAGGATAGCCTCTGTGGATAGTCTGTGACCATTTAAGTGGATAGGTTATAGCCCTAGGGTGAAGCCAATCCACAGACCTAAGACAGATTCTTCCTCTCTGCGCTTGTGCTCGTAGCCTTGTGAGAGATTGTACAGAGACAGACTCCCCTATGTTTGTATAGATCCATAATCAGATTGCATATCTGATTTGGCTGTAGAGATTGTAGGCTTATGACTAGATCACTGCAGTCTTACTAAAGCAGTGAACAACCATGCTTGAAAGCTAGTACTCAAACTCTTGCTGGTCCTATGTGTCCAGGCTTGTGCACTTTGTAGGCCTAGCCCCACACACGAAACTTTAGAGGATGAGGTTCCTATGGATTCTTGAGCTTGTAGCCTGGATGAAGTAGTGCCCACAATGGTAAGCTTGTTCTGACCCATCTCTGGATTGTGGTTCCCCTATTGGATAGTCTGTAACCATTCAAGTGGACAGGTTATAGCCATAAGGGATTGGATCATGGCACAGGGGTGAGTTGGATTCTTTCTCCTCTTTGGTGATAATGTAGCCATTGGACAGGATTTCTATAGCACCAGATCTGAGTCTGAGTTACAAGACCCATCAGGTCTGTACCTAATAACATACTTCTCACCCTTTTATATTTATTTTCTCACTCCACCATTCTTCTCAACCCTTTCTATAATCTGGACATTAAGTTGCCTTAGGATTTAGATTATAGTGACCTTAAATCCCCTTCCATTTAGGATTGCCATATCTGTAGTAAGATCTGGAGAGCCTACTAATGATAGCTCCCTTGGAGCTTTAGATCAACTTCCCTATGGGACAAACTCTTACTTATCAAAACTTGCTACAATAGGCCCTGTATCTTGCAGGACTGTGCATATTTTAGGCTTGCTGCTCCGTAATCCTCACTCTACCTTTCATTTATTTTCATTCACCCCATTCTTATCACTGTCTTCAATAAAGTCAGTAGCAAGCATTTAAAATATACCAACAGATACTTTGCTTGTTTGTTTGATTGCGTTTTGATCATTGTTGTTTTGAGTGCAAGTGCATATGTGTCATCTGAGTGTGATGCTCATGTTTGTTGGTGATAGTTAAGATACTCTCACAATACATTTCATGAATTTGATCTGCATGATTATATTTAGAATTATAAATTTGTGATGTTTCAATGTTGATAAGGGGTACCTTAACTGTCCTGATGAAATGGAGTACATGTCATGGAGTGGTGCAGAGGAACACTGAATTGGTGCATGATATTGTACATTCACAAGCCAGGGCACCAGCTCAGAGAAAAGTTCATGTGTTGCCTTCTCGCGGGGCTAAACGGCCTAAATTTTAAGATCGCGAGCCACCTGAAGCTTTCTCGCAGAGTTCTGATGAATATTTTATACCGCACGAGAGCTTCGCAAGAAAAAGAATATTTGCCACGCCTGATGGTATGCCCCGCGAGATGCTTGAGATTCACATTTTAATGCTTGCGAGTGTAGACACCCCCATTTTGCCTTCTCGGAATATATTTCTTGTTCGGTCAACCTTTGACCTTTTTAACCCTGACATGGGACCATGCAATAGTACATGGCAGAACATAGGCTGAAACAATAACTTTGTGGCTCAGACCCCAAAATGGATAAACTATATACTAAGCAATAGTATATAGTCGAAATGCAGACTGAAATAATAGTCTTGCATTTCATTCTAGAGACCATACTCGGATAACCCCGAAATTACGCCCTAGAAATCCAGCGCGCAATTTGATCGTGAGTAAAACCACAAGTGCATGATCAGTCCACCTTTCAGACCAAACTTTCTTTCTCAGACCGATTCGAGACTCGATTATGCGTCTGAAACAGGATGCGTGATCGGATTGAGCGCTTCACCACCAGCGTGCAATTGGCCTACGCCCGACCTAGTCTTACCACCCTTGACCCTTACATTTCCTTGATTAAACGTTTCAGGTTAAACCCTTAATTCGATTGAGCGTAAGATAACATACGCGTAATTAGTCCTAATTTGTTAGGACCAGGAGACTCGTTGAGCAAGTCAGACGGTCGCTCACAAAGTCGGTGACCAACTTAAAGCAATCAAGCGCCAAGAGATAGGCGTGCAATTTAATTAAATGCCTATAAATAGGTGTGTAATTGAAGAAAAACCTATAAAAGATTTTTTTCTTAATTCGCACGGGAGGTTGGACAAAAAAAGGCTCGAATTTTCAAGAGAGAACGAGTTTCAAAACCAAAACACCTTGAGAATCAACCCATAGAGCATATTAATCATGGTTTCGAGATTCAAGATTCTTATTTTCAAGATTTCTCTCCGCCGCACCGACCCCTAGGTAAGGATTTAATCTTTTAATTCGCAATCGTAGCTTCTTATCTCTAGATCTAGGAATTCAATTAATTTTTTTATGTTTAGTCTTAAGACCATAGCACTCTTTTCAGACAGAAATTCTATATATATGGTTTTAGTTCTCTGTTTTTGGAACCAGTTATTAATCCATCTGTCCGATATACCGATCCTAGACTTGAATTCAATTATAAAATCTCGATTTACAATCCTATCGTTAATTTCTTGTTCTAATCCTTCGATTCAGAACTAGTCCTTAATCATACAGCCTGATTTCTCAATTTTAGACCCGAATTCAGTCTTCAAAATTTAGTCTTAATCTTAGTTTCTTATTTCAATACCTCCAAAAATTCTAAATATTAATTCTAGACTCATAATTCTAGTTCACAATTCAATTCACAATTGCTATTCTGAAATCAATATTGAAAAACCTAAAAATATTACTTTACTATCCGAAATTCAGTTTTTTTTTCTCTTTAATCTCAGCCACCCGATTTGCCCAAGGGAGCTTATGGAGGGTACTCGAGAACAAGACCAATCCTCCTTAGTATAGCGAGCCCAAAAACCCTTTTCTTTAAGAGTTTTTTTTTTTAGAATTAAAAAATTACTTCAATTGGTTTATATCTAGATATAATTGAGTATTTGCTTTAGTTAGGTTTTGATACAATTATTAGAGTGTAAAATCAAAATTTCCTCTTCATTAGTTTAGTTAATTGATTAATCTAAATCCGAATTCTAGGAAATTTAGTTTATTCATGATTAGCTATATTTTGCCATCATTAATCTGTCAATAATTAGGGTCGTAGAAGAATCAATCTTTTAGTTTTATTGATATTTAAATAGAAAATTTTAATTTGTTGCAATAATTAGGGTCGTAGAAGAATCAGTCTTTTTGTTTTGTTGATATTTGAATAGAAAAAATAAATTTGTTTCAATAATTAGGGTCGTAGAAAAATCAGTCTTTTTGTTTGGTTGATATTTGAATAGAAAAATTAAATTTATTGCTTTAATTAGGCCCGTAGAAAAATCAGTCTTTTTATCTTAATTAGAATTATAGTAGAATTTTCATGAGTATTTTAGTTAGAATTATAGTAGAATTACTGCAATTGCTTTTATTAGAATCCCAGTAAAACTAGTATGCTTAATTTTAGATGGAATATTATTGGAATTGATAAATGTGCACTCCTAGTATCAATAGGAGATTGAGATTGACTGGACTCTTAGTAATGCTATAACCTTGATGCTCACTAAACTCTTGATGGCATCAGAACACTAAAATAACTCACCTTAATAAACTCATATAATCAGAGCATAATAGTAATAAAATTAGGAAACGTAAATTGATCGAAATTATCATCATAAAGGGAAATAAGAAGAGAATTAAACTAACTAAGCTAAGGAGAAGCACTACTGCTGATTTTATGGACCATAAGGCATCTGCAAATTTTATGGACCAGTCCCTCCTATCAGTTTTAACAGTCTTCTCTAGAATGTGTTTGATTTCCCTGTTTGAAATCTCTACTTGCCCCTGGTTTGTGGGTGGTAGGGAGTGGCTACTCTGTGAGTCACAGAGTATTTTTCCATCAGCTTATAAAAAGGTTTATTACAGAAGTAGCTTTCCCCATCACAAATAATAGCTTTGGGGATGCCAAACCTTGAGAAGATGTTGTCTTTTAAAAATTTAATGACAACCTTGTGGTCATTTGTTCTTGTAGTTATAGCCTCTACCCATTTGGACACGTAGTCGACAACTACCAGGATGAAATTATATCCATAGGAGGGTGGGAAAGGTCCCATAAAATCGAGTCCTTAAATGTCAAACAATTCGACAACAAGTATAGGTTGCAAAGGCATGGATTTTCTCTTTGTAATGCTTCCCATTTGTTGGCATCGAGGACAAGCTTTACAATGCTGCTGGGCATCTTTGAACAGAGTCGGCCAATAGAAACCACTTTGAAGCACCTTCGCCACAGTCTTGTTACCACTGAAGTGACCCCCACAGGCTTATTCGTGGCACATGGTTAGAATGTTTTTAAACTCGATTTCAGGTACACGTCTTATCACTTGATCTGCGCAATGCTGGAAGAGGTAAGGGTCCTCCCACTTATAATATCGAATCTGTGAGAAGAACATACTTCTATCATCCTTATTCCAATGTGAAGGGATCCTTCCCACAGCAAGGTAGTTTACTATATTGGCAAACCAGGGTATACTTATCTGTACAGTAAAAAGCTGCTCATCTGGGAAAAAATCATTGATGGGCAAGCTTTCTGTTTCGGCCTCTGGGATCCTTGACAAATGGTCAGCAACCACATTCTCAACTCCCTTCTTGTCTTTAATCTCCAAGTTGAATTCCTGCAAAAGAAGAATCCATCTGATTAGTCTTGCTTTTATTTCCTTCTTGGTTAAGAGGTATTTCAAGGCTGAGTGGTCAGTAAACACAGTGATTTTTTATCCCAGCACATAAGACCTGAATTTTTCCAAAGCAAATACAATAGCTAACAGCTCCTTCTCAGTCGTGGTATAATTCAATTGAGCATCAACCATTAATTTACTAACATATGCTACCACACATGGTGCCTTGTCTCTTCTTTGACCTAAAATTGCACCAATGGTGAAGTCTGATGCATCACACATCAGCTCAAATGGCAGAGAAAAATCAGGGGCTTGCAAGATAGGAGCGGTAGTCAAACATGTCTTTAACAGTTCAAAAGCCGCTAGGCATGCATCATTGAACTCAAAAGGAACCTCCTGGCACAATAGGTGGCAAAGAGGCTTGGAAATTTTGTTGAAGTCCTTGATGAACCTCCTATAGAAATAGCATGGCCCAAGATTGACCTGACTTGTTTGATAGTTTTGGGAGGGGGTAAATGTGCAATTAAGTCAATCTTAGCCTGATCAACCTCTATTCCTCTGTGGGAGACAACATGTTCTAGGACAGTGCCTTGAGTCACCATGAAGTGACTCTTTTCCCAACTCCGAGCTAGGTTGGTCTCCTCACACCTTTGTAGCACAGAGCTGAGATGGTATAGGCATTGGCTAAAATCATCTCCATAAATAGAGAAATCATCCATGAAGATCTCCAAAAACTTATCAATCATGTCAGAGAAAATGACATAAATACATCTTTGGAAAGTGGCAGGTGTATTACACAACCCAAATTGCATCCTTCTGTATGCAAAGGTTCCAAATGGGCAAGTGAATATGGTTTTTTCTTGGTCTTGGGGGTAGACAGGGATCTGACTGTACCCTAAATATCCATCAAGAAAATTGTAATAGGCTTTGCTTGCCAACTTGTCCAAGATCTGATCTATGAAGGGCAATGGGAAGTGATCCATGCTGGTTTTCTCATTGAGCTTTCGATAATCTATGCATACCCTCCAACCAGTAGTCTGTCTGATTGGAATCAGTTCACCTGAGTCTGCTTTCATTACTGTGATCCCGGATTTCTTGGGTACTACCTGGGTAGGTGCCACCCATTGAGAATCCGAGATAGGGAAAATTATCCTAGCATCGAGGAGTTTGACTACCTCCTTCATCACAACTTCCTGCATGTGTGAGTTTAGTTTCCTTTGCATCTCTCTAGAAGGTTTAGACCCTTCCCCAAGATGAATTTTATGTATGCACACAGCAGGATTGATCCCCCCTAAGTCTGCAATGGTTTATCCTATTGCCCTCTTATGCCTTTTTAGCACACAAAGTAGTTCTTTTTCTTGCTCAAGGGTGAGGGAAGAAGAAATTATCACTGGCAATTTATTATTGTCTCCTAAAAAGGCATATTTTAAAGATTTTGGGAGCTGTTTTAACTCCACATCTGGGGGACTGATGAGGGAAGGCAATAGGGGTGCCTTAGAGGGTGGTGGAAGAGGTAACAAAGCAGGCCTCCATGGGTGATGCTTTGCTGGCTCTGCTTCATAGGATACAATTTTCACATGTTTAATCTCAGAGGTGGAGGCCTTTTCTTCCTCTGTTTCCTTCCATACTTCGTCAAAAACATTAGACCATTCATTACCATGCAGCAGCATATCCAAATTTTCTTGCACAACCTCATCTATCACATCGATGGAAAAATAGTCCTCATCGAGATGGGGTTGATTGGCTGTATTGTACACATTCAGTTTGACTTTCATGTTACCAAAGGACACTTCCATGACTCTTGACCTGCATTATATACAAGCAATAGTTGTGGCCAAAAAGGGCCTTCCTAATATTACAGGTATGGAAGTGACACACTTGGTTCCATGTCCAGTACCAGAAAATCAGCAGGATAAAAGAATTTGTCAACCCCAACCAAAATATCTTCAATGATCCCCATAGGCTTCCTTTTAGATCTATCAGCTAGTTGTTAGACCACAGGTGTGGGCTTCAACTCTCCTAATCCAAGCTTCTCATATACTGAATATGGAAGCAAGTTTACACTAGCTCCCATATCTAACAAAGCCTTTTCAATGGTATGATCCCCAATGATGCAAGGGATAATGGGGACTCTAGGGTCTTGGAGTTTGGTTGGGGTGGCTATAGTCAATATTTGCTTTACCTTTTATGTTGAAAAGACCTTCTTGGATAAATGTATCCGAGACTGTCTTTTATGGGTGCACAGGTATTTTAAGAACTTGGCATAGGCTGGAATTTACTTGATTGCATCAAGTAAAGGCAAGTTGATCTTCACTTGCTTAAAAGCTTCCATCATTTCCTCTATTTTACCTTGCCCTTTGTCGAAAGGGGAGGGTGCTTACAATGCCTTGGGAAATGGCAAATGTGGGACTACTCCCTCATTTGCAGCCTTAGCCAACTGGTCTTCTTTTTAAATTTTTTATTTTCTTAAGAATCCTCATCATGCTCTTTCTTATTCAAACTGGGTTGTTCCTAGTTGTCCACCATTGGTGGCTTTTGTTGTGTCCTTTCGAAAACCGCTTCTTTTTCTTTTCCCAAATCTCTAATAGGCTCACAGCCCACTTGATTATCTACCAACCATCCACTTCTCAATGTAGTAACAGATTTGGCTTCCTCATGGGTGGAGGAAACTTCACCCACTACAAACTGTCTCCTTGGGTTATCCAATGGTTGGTTAGACAGCCTCCCTTCCTCTCTTTTAGTTAAAGCATTAGACAACAGACCAAGATGGTCTTCTATCTTTTTAATGCTTTGGCTGTGAGAGTGCACAATTTGAGATAAGGGACCCAAATTCTATAATGAGGCCAGAACGTGTTCCTCGAAAGAAAGTGATCTCACAGCTGGAGGGGGTGTAGGTTGCTGCACAGGCTTAGGCCATGGGCTGCTGGTAATGAGGCTTGGGAACATAACTTTGATGGTAGGGTTGAGCATTTTTGTAGGGCATGGGCTGTTGTGCCTGTTGCAGCTGGTTTGGATAGGCATCTTGTCTCCACCTCAAGTTGGGGTTGTTCCTCCATTGGTACCCAGCAGCAGGCTGTTGCCCATAGGACTAAGTGGCAGCCACATGCTCCATAACAAAATCTGGAAACTGGACAGCTGATGGGCCTTCTTCAATAGGGTGGGTAGGAGACTGGCATATAGCACATGCCTCCTCCACCCGAGCAGCCATGGGAGACTGC
The DNA here is from genome assembly GCA_021018995.1 of Chloranthus sessilifolius. Classification (NCBI taxonomy): domain Eukaryota; kingdom Viridiplantae; phylum Streptophyta; class Magnoliopsida; order Chloranthales; family Chloranthaceae; genus Chloranthus; species Chloranthus sessilifolius. The sequence goes on from CM037596.1 coordinate 52,654,358, forward strand.
ATTGCTCCCATGAGCTTATCAAATTTCTGTGTCAGGCTGTCCACTTTCCTCTCCAAATCACATTGCACATTTACCTCAAACATCTTCCCTCTGGTGGTATTCTTTTTCGCCAATCTAGGAGGATCTAAGTCCCTAGACAAGGTCTCCCTCTACATGGAGTTCCCACTAGTAATATCAAACAACTCTCAGGCGTCCTCAGTAGTTTTATGGAGGTAGGTGCCACGACAAGAAGCATCTGCCATGTCTCTGCTTTTCGAATCAATCCCTTGATAAAAACATTGAACCAATTGCCATTTAGGGATTTGATGGTGGGGGCATTTCTTTAGGAGTTCCTTGAATCTCTCCCAAGCTTGGTGAAAATCCTCAGTTGGATCTTGGGCAAATGAGATGATGCCCTTCCTCAATTTGCTTGTTTTAGACATGGGGATGAATTTGGCCAAAAACTGACATTGAAGATCATGCCAGGACTGAATACTGTTTGGGGGAAGCATGGATAACCAGGTCCTGGCTCTATCCTTCAATGAAAAAAGAAAGAGTCTCATCCTGGTTGCCTCCTCCCCCAAACCTGTGATATTGAAAGTGGTGCACAGCCCTAAGAATTCATTAATGTGCTTATTTGGATCCTCTTTGGTCAGGCCATGGAATGAGGGTAGCATCTGGATTATGGAAGACTTTATTGCATAATTTCCTGGAGCGGCTGGGAACTGAATGCAGAAGGGGGAATTGTAAACCCCTGGTGCATTAAATTCCTTGAGAATTCTAGGCTGCATTTGCTCACCCATTTCCGGAAATTCAGCTACAATAGATGTGAGTGGAGTTTGTCTAGATATGAGAAGACTTTTAACCTCTGGATTTAATGGGACAATCTGAGGTTGGAGAGTTCTTCTCCCAAACATACACCACTCAAAATCTAATGCACAGCAAATCTTCAAACATAGCATGCAGGAACAAAAATAAATGACTACAGAATCTAAAAATTAACAGATCTGACAAATAAAGGGGAGTAGAGGGATGCAAAATCAAGAGCAGCCTCCACCACAATGCTCCTCTTTCGTAGTAGCTTCAGATCTGATGAAATACAAATAGAATACTGGAAAACAACAAAACTTATAAACACAGTTAGTGAAAAAATCAAACAAACTACTACAGATCTATGGTCTAAACTAAATCAAACTTAGATCTACCAATTTCAAAAACACCTCCCCGGTAACGGCGCCAAAAACTTGTTGGGTTGTCTGCCTAGCCTTTAAAAGGGTTTAAATTCACTCAAATCAAGGCAGATCACACACAAGACCTGCAAGTAGTCAGGGCCTGTTGTAGCAAGTTTTAAAAGAAAGGTAAGTAAGGGAATGTCCACAGCGAGGTGAGTTCAAAATATGATAAATCTCCATATCTGAAAGAGATCTGGCACCCTACCTAATATTAGGTTAGTAAAAAAAAGGGGAGAGGTTTTAAAATGTTGTCACTTAAACTAAACTACACATGAAATGCAAACTAACTAAGATCGAGTCCAGAGATCTAGATCTTGCAAGTGGAAGGGTTTAAAAATAGAAAATGGATAAGAGCAGCTTGGGGATTGGTCTCACTGCAATCAGGTTGAGTTGATCATGTTATAGGGGTTCAAATCACACAAATCCCTCAGCTGGCTACAAGCACAGGTGCAGGGTAGAAGACTCCACTCTAAACCAAAGGATTTAACTGATCTTAAGGCTATGGTCTATCCACTTCAATGGTCACAAACCATCCTATAGACTTCATCCGATCCAAAGGTTTATGGTAGACGAATCCAATTGAAACCAGAGATTGGGCTGATCTTAAGGCTATGATCTGTCCACTTCAATGATCAAAATAATCCTAGGGAATTCCTACAAACCAAAGGTTTCAACCAGAGTATTAAAACCACTGCAGATGCTGCAATTTTTAGGTCACTGACATAAGAAATTGTAAGGATATCAGATCTAGGGAGATCAGATGGTATCTAAGAGGTCTACCAGTTAAGTTGGTGAGCTGATCAACAGACTCCTCTACATAAATTTGACTGAGCACCAAATGAAACCAAAGGAACTATAGATCTAATTAAAACAATAAAAAAATATTTATATTGCAATAAAACTCACTCTACAATGAAATGGTTTCAGATCTGTAGTCTGTGCAACAATTAACCCACAATAACACTCTCAACCTTACCCAATTACAGATCTAACCTCTCTCCTCGCTACTCCTAGGGAATTAGCCAACCATAATTGAGCTAAAAGAGGAAAAATGAAATTTCGCTGCAAGCCTTGATCTCCAGAATTTGATCCAAATCTCGATCCCCCCTAATTGCAATTGGGGATCTCAATATATAGCTTTCTCTCTAGTTTTTCCCGCCAATATTCCTTTCTAGAAGGTCCTCAAAGTTTGTTAGAGCTTTGTCAGAGCACGTGGGTTGGTTAGGGTTTCCTAGGGCATCTTTTGGATCATCGTGTCGGTCACCAAAGTGCCCCAGTTTACGTGCAGCAAGTCACCCAGTTACAGCGTGTGTATAACCTATTTTCTGAGAAGTTCTTCAGATGATTTCAACAGGTTGGGAGAGCTTCCAACAGGTTCAAATGGAGCTTTTTAGTCCTTTCACTAGGTTCCTAGAACTCTTCGATAGTTTTTGATAAGATGAACCTTCTCTTGAAGCTTCAGCATTCTCTGCCGCTTTTGTCTGGAGCATTCGACAGGTTCGGAAAGCTTTTCTACAAGTTCAGCTCTGCATGCCAGTATTTCGCTAGGATTGCTCTCACTCTTGTCGAAATGTTCAAGTACCTTCCGATAGGTCTGAGCTCCAACTTCTCCATCTTGATCGGTTCAGCAACCATTCGATAGGTTCCCTTTACACCTCAGGCAGGCTTTCGATAGGATGATTTCTTTCTTTCTTTTAGCTGCTCGATAGGTTCTTAGATCCTATTGAACTCCTCAATCCACTCATATCCATCCTTTCTCTACCTTTAGATCTTATCGAAACCTTTCCAACTGCACGAATTCCTCCATTTTTTACTCTCAGCTCCTATCGAAGTCTTCAGATAACCTCTTAATAGGATGTTTTCAGCCTGTTTTCACTTCCTTCGCCTTGCCCTGCTATTTCCACGTCCCCCAAGGGCCCAATGGTGTGTAGCCCTCTCTGTGCAATTGTTAGGTCTGCACTGTGCTGAGAGATGGGCTTCTTTATGCAACATTTTTGAGTGGTTTTATGCACTATTCTTGTCTTTTATTGCTATCTACAAAATAGACTCAATAGGTGTTTATTAGTGTGCTCACAGATCCATCAAAAGTCAGGTTAAGGGGTGAAAACTGGCATTTTTCACTACTTAACACTCTTGCGCACTAAGCCTCCATAAATACAGCTCGTGATGTTCTCACAAGGATCAACCTTAATGCAGCAACGAGCATTACCTCACGAGACTAATTGGCATGAACAAGAACAAAAACCTTGAGCAATTCTCGCATGGCGCCGGAAGAGAGAGTCACCCATAAGTTCTCTCGCGTAGCTCTCGCGCGCCTAGAAGCTCGACTCTGAACCAAGCGAGATGCAGAAGCATCTGCGAGAGTATCGTGCGATAGGAGTTTCTGAAGGTCTTCTGTGCGAGCAAGCTATGCACTAATAATCCTTCTACGCTTGTGCATTCAAAGCTGAAGCAGCTGCACGAGCTCCCAAAGCTCTACTATGCGAGACAACAATATTCCATTCCAAACTCTACCACACGAACATTCTCCAGCTACGCAACAGAAGTGATATGCAAAAGCCAGTCTCACGAAGCTCGGGCTCTCCACTTCTCAATCTCAACTCAAGAACCTTTTGAGGATTTCCCAAAGGCTAGGGCACACTCCCCGAGGCACAGATTCTGATGCGTGCATCCCAAGATATCCAAGGGTTATAACAGTGCCACATCTACTTGAAAAATTAGGGTTTACTCTCCTCTCAGCCACAACATTGGGACTAAGTATATAAGCTACACTTGTAACTTAGAAAATCATCATTCACTTTCTCCTTCAACCTCTGTCAGCTGAGAGCTCTTGCAGACTAGGATTAAGGTTAGGGTTTGATCATCTCTTTTTCCATTTTTTCTTCTCTCTTAGCCTAGCACTTGCTGATTAAACCTTTGGTAAGCATTTAGGTATAGTTTTATTTGAGTTTTGTAATAGGTCATTTAAACATTGAGATTTGGTGTTGAGCTGTTGGGCACAAGGCAACTGCCTTAAGGGATTTCATTATTAGTAACATAAGATCAATGGAATTTACGTTTGGATGCTTACTCAATCTATTATTTTCCTATTTGTCTGTAGTTCTGTTCAAGCTATAGCATACATTTAGGATATGAGCTTATTGAAAGGCCCATGGAAGCTTGAGAGTGATGCCTTGGGACCATAGTGGCAGACAGTAGTTCTCATGTTCTATCTCAGTATTTGTGGGTAAGGGAGCCTCTGTCGATTGCCTGTGACCATTTGAGTGGAGAGACTATAGCCCTAGGGCAAACTTGGTCAAATCTGAGATAGATTCTTCTTCTTTGCACTTTGACTTGTGGCCTAGTGAGAGATTGTGTAGAAACAGGCTCCCCTCTGTCTTATTTGATCGCTATCTGATGTTAGATCTACCTTCTTTGTAGTTATTGTAGCTGGGAGGACATCTTATTGCAAGCTATTTTTTAACAATAAGTGTGTTGATTTAAAGTCTAATTTAATCTATAGATCTTTTGATTCCATTAGATTCTCGATCAGATTTGTGTATTTGAGAATTGTCCATTCGCTTAACCTTTAGATCTCTTGATTGCCATCTGATCATCCGAGGTTTAATATCCCTATGAATGTCATCCAGGTCTGTGCGTAGATTTGGAGAGCTTGTAGCACTGGCAAACATAGTGTCTGCAATGGTATTCATGGCCTGATTTGATTCATTGGATTGGGTTTGATCAACCCACTCGTTTGGATTAAGTTAGCATTTCTGGCTTAATCAATAGGATTTGACAGACTCTATTGGATAGACTATGACCATTTGAGTGGATAGACTATAGCCTTAAGAGCACCCCAAATGGCATGGGTTAGGTTGGATTCTTCTAGCTTGTTGAGATTATTGATAGTACCTCAGCAAGGACTTGCTGAGAGCCCTAAATCTGAGTTACATAACTAAATGAACCTTTAACCTAAACTGCTTACTTCTCACTCTTTTATCTTTATTTTAACACACCATCACCCCCTTCTTTATAACCCTTTCTTAAAGTAGGATTGCACCTTATTTCTTTCTATTTTCAGTAGGTAATTTAGTGTAGACATGACACCCAACTCCCTTTCTTTAGGATTGTCAGATCTGTAGTCAGATCTGGAGGCCTACTATTATAGCCCATTTTGGGTTCTAGATCAATTTCTCTGTGGGACAAACTCTTACTTATCAAAACTTGCTACAATAGCCCTGTATCTTGCATGCTTAGGATTACTTTAGTTGTGCTATTTCCATCTTTTATTTTACTTTAATTTTTAATTAGTTCTCACCACACAATAAGCTCATACACAGTAAATCCGATAAAACAAACCGCAAGGCACCTCTAATGTGGATAGATCTGAAGCTATTCCATTCCACATTGCTATAGTTTCTTTTCATCTCAAACACACAATCCGCTGATGTTTTGCTTTCTCAGCAACAAGCCATAGCACCACACCTTTCATCTCTCTCTCTCAGCTGTTGATTGATTCCAAAACTCCTCTCATTAGCGCTTTTAACTGAAAAACTGTATTGAGGTTGTAATTTCTTCCTAACTACAAAACAACACTAAAATGCAATTATTAATCACTCTAAACCCTAGCAAAAGCCAGGTTAAAGGGGTAGAAAGTGGTATATTTTAGTGCTCAACAGATCTCACCATAGTTATGATATCATTCATATCTCTAGTCATACTTTGGAGATATTTTTCAGGTTTATTTTTCTTAAAAAAAAAAAGGTGTGCCTATAGCCACCTGGTGTGCACATAGAAAATTTTAATGGTGCAATTAGTAATTTGGATAATCTGGTCAAAGTCAATTTTGAGAGTTGGATTCAACAACATTTTAGAATCCTCAACTTACCCTAATTCGGTTCTGTTTAATTCAAGTTACAGACCCACTAGTATGTTTTACTAATATAGCCTTCATATGGCTTAGTGGTATTTGCCCGTATAACGGGTTGGATATTGAATCAGTTCAGGTGTTAGGGTTCAATTCGCTCAAAACATATATCGTTTATAGTGGTTATGGAAGAAATGCCACACTTGACATTACTAATCAAAATCTTGGGTCAAAAGTTGACCCTCTATATAATTTGGCCTTATGGTTAGAAATTTAGATCTAACCTTGGTTCAATATTTCATCAAAGAAAATCACAGAGATGGAATTTTTTATTAATTCCAGATCTCAATGAGAGGTCACTCACAACTTCATCTCACAAATCTTGAATCATTCCAAAATTCGATCTAGAGTGATCAACGTGGTTTGTGCTAGATGACCCAAATTTTTAGTAGGTTTTCATACATCTAATCAGGTTAGTGCAAAGATCAGATCATAACTTTCTATCCACCCACTGAAAATATGAAAATGAGGACTTGTTGGAAAGCTAAAGAAGTCCTATAAAATTTTATCTTCTCTGTCACTTTTTAATAATTAGTAGTTTCATCAAAATCAACAAATTGCAGGTCACTCATCTGACTTGAAATCTGAATTACTTCACTCCGAAATTTGTGTAGGTCAAATTACTTCATCTCCGAGGCTGAAAATTGGTATGAAAGTTTCCAACAGAAATACCTACATATAATTGGAGTTATATGGATAACAATGCGCACAATCTGAATTATATGCATAAACTTATGCGTATAATTTGAAAAGCTGGTAAAACTCTCGCTCCACGGACCTTCCTAGTTGGCTTACAACTATGTTTTTGAAGAAGTCGGGTGATTATACACATAATTTCATGCGTATAATCTAATTATACGAATGTTCGAATGCATATAATCGTTGGCTAAGTTGTATTGAAATTGAGCTTGTCACTGCAATCGGCTTTGATTATATGCAACTAGTTATGCATATAATCAAATTATACACATAACGATATGCATATAATATCCTTCCAACACTGGCATGAGGCCCGATGAACAGCATAATTATATGCTTAATTGATTGTGTATAATCCAATTATACACATACGCCTATGCATATAATTATCAAATAAGGGGAATTTCAAAGTTCAGGAGTGGGCCCTTTTCGGATTATTAACTTTTGGGACCTTGGACATGGGCAACATTGTCCAAGATATTGACTAATATCTAGAAAGGTTGAAGATGGGGAGTCTATAGTGGTGTGGGTAGTGGGAAGGCACGGCCTTTGGAGTTGAAATGAAAACCGATCAAAACAAATGCCCGAAAAATAAAAATATATATACAACATACAATTTAATAGTAAGTATGTACCACACAATTTTTTTCACTGGTGAAAACCATTCACCAATTTGAATCCGACGATGGAGACTGTTTTTTCTCTCAATCTTCCAAAAAATAGATCTTATGATCATGTTGCACCTATTAGACGACCAGATTTAATTCCACCTAGCACACATACCAATAAGTGACCTAGATCATGAGCAAAGGAGTTGATCTTCCCATTTAGGGACATGTGCCATGTGGAGTCAACATCTGACCGTCTGATAGGCGCGCATGATCTTAAGATCTATCATGACGAAGATTGGAATAAAAAGTAATCTCTATTGCTTGTTTCAAATCAGTCAATGGTATTCATTGCTGAAAATTTGTGGTACTTACTATTGAATGAATGAGAATAGTCATACCCTTTTTTTATTTAATTTTCAGCTTTCACAAGAAAACAATAATTTATTGAGATTTTGTAGCCTTTGATTTGCTAGGTTTCATTCTAATAACTTGTGAGGGATTAGACTCCACATCCGTATTGTTCGATATGTTCATATTATTACTATTATTGTTGCTCGTACTGAAAATGTTTTGGTATCCTTCTTAGAGTTTGTAACCTTCTTAGGTGGTCGGTTTTTAAGTAACTCTTTGTTATGACCCGAGTTTTAGTTGGCCATATTTAGGGGTGATAGATCTGAGAAGCACAAAGTTTGGTATTTTTCTGCACACCATAATATAGCCCACACTTTTTAAATGTAAAAATTTCTTTTATGATTCAGTTTACTCAAAAATTGTAGTTGAATCCTAAGAGTCCTACTACCATAAAACAACTAATGCATGTATTTTAATTCCATTAATTATTGGATTTGATTTAGAGACCATTTGAATCCTAAAAGGACTCTTACTAATTTATACTAGTCAAACTTTCCTAGTTAGACACTAATTTTATAGTTAGACTTCTTCTCTAATTATCTTTCTATTATAAATAGAGAACCTAAAAAGAGATTTAGAATTATATCACTTTTTCTCTCAGTCGTCTCTCTCTGTTCTCTTCTTTGCAAAAGCTCGGATAGTGCCATCGTTCACAACTCCTCGCCGGATCACTGATGGCGGATTCTAGTGTGCTTACATTATTGGTTGGTGGTGAAAGTCATTTAAAAATCAAAGAAAGAGTAAAACAGGGAATGGAATCAGCACAACTCAGAAATCCTAGACCTACAAGATACAGGGTCCTTTGTAGCAAGTTTTGATAAGTAAGAGTTTGTCCCACAGGGAAAGGAGATCTACAGCTCCAAAGGAGCCATCTCTAGTAGTCCCTCCAGATCTGACTACCGATCTGGCAATCCTAAAAGGAGGGGAGTTTAAGGTCACTTATTCTAAGTATTCTAATGTCTAAACTACAGAAAGGGTTGAGAGGATGGATGGAGTGTGGAAAATAAATATAAAAAGGGGGAGAAGCATGTTATGGATCCAAGATCAGAGAAGTTTTGTTACTTAGATTCAGATCTGATGTTATAGAAGTCCTGTCTAATGGCTACATTATCACCATTGAGGAAAAAGGATCCAACCCATCACTCTGCCATGATTCCACCCTTAAGGCTATAACCTGTCCACTCAAATTGTCACAGATTATCCCATAGGAGAGCCACTACCCAGGGATGGGTCAAAACATAACAAGTAAATCATTGCAGGCACTATTTCATCCAGGCTACTAGCTCAAGAATCCATAGGAAACCTCAATCTCTAATGCTCTATATGTGGGGCTAAGGCTGTATAGGACCATGATAGCCCAGACACATAGAACCAGCAAGAGATTGAGTACAACCTTCGATCTAGCTGTCCATTGCTTGAGTGAGGCTGCAATGGTCCAGTCACTAGCCTACAATCTCTATAACCAGATCAGATCCAACATCTGATGGCGGATCTATACAAATATAGGGGAGTTTGCCCCTGTACAATCTCCCACCAGGCTTCTACAAGCTCAGGTGTAAGGAAGAAGGATCCATCTTGGATCGGTGGATTAGAATCACCCTAAGGCTATAATCTGTCCACTTAAATGGTCACAGACTATCCCAGAGGTTATCCTCCTCGCGGAGCCCAAAACAAAACAAGAATATCGCTGCTACCACCATGGTCACAAGGCTACCAGCTCAAGCTCCCATGGGGATTTCAGATCTAGTGGATCCTGTGGTGGGGCTAAGGCTGTAGGACCATCATAGCCCAGACACACAAGTCACTTAGATCTGAATGTCCCTTAGAATCAGTACTCCATTGCTTTAAAGCACAACCAAAGCAATGGCGGATCACAAGGTAGCAGCCTTGCACAAAGCATCTCACACATAAACACCAATCCTACAAAGTACAGATCCTATTATAGAACTTTCATTAATCTAATTCAAAAACACATACAAAGGCATAGCCAGCATGTGCTGGACTATGGAGAGAAGGAAAGAGAAAAAGAAAACTACATACAAATAAAAAGAAAGAGAAAAGAAAAATGATCTGAGATGTGTTCCTAGATACCTAAACCTAAGCTATGTATGGGTTTATATAGCAGTGGGGTGGTGATGCATTAGGGTTAGGAAACCCTAATTTTAACGATGCCATGTGGCCTAATAGTGATCCTTAGATGCCTCGGGATGCGTGCACAGAGATTTGAGCGTGGGAGTGCGTGCCCTAATCGCTAGAAATTCCCAGTAGGTCCTCTACTGAAGAGATGGAAGTTTAGGTTTAGGGCTTCGCTAGGTAGCTGTAGTTTCCCAGACTTGTCGCTTGGTAGCTCTTTCCTCCTCGCTAGGATGATTAGCCATTGAAGCTTCAGCCATCGCGAGGTTGCCTTGGTTTGCTCTTCAGGCAGTCGCGCGGTAGAGAATTACGCTCTCACTGGATTGGGCTTCGCGACGGTGAGTAGAAAACACAGTCTCAGATGTTACGGGGTTGAAGTTGAAGCAGTCGCGAGGTTGCTCGGTCTTCGCTGGGCTGATCTTCGCGAGAGTGGCTTTGCCTTTGCAAGGATGTTTTCTTCTTGAATGGCGTGAGAACTATGCGAGGAGTTATTCTTCTGATAATTGCATCCTGCATTGATCGCACAATGCAAGGAATCTTGCTCTCTCACCTCATTCGTCTGAGTAAACTCACATTGAGATTGAGAGAGGTCTGCTTTGAGCTAGCGACACTCAGCGATGTGTTCTACTCTTAAGCTTGCATGAGAAGCGACGAGTTTGAGTTTCAAGCTCTTTCACTCATCCGCATGAGAGGTTCTTTGTAAAGTCTTGGGAAGCTCAGTTGAACTGCGCGAGGCATATTTCTCCTGAATCCTCTAAAGCATGGGTCAGCTGCGCAAGGCTCATTTCAGGTCTGGATTCAGAGTTCATTCTTCTGAGGGATTTCTGGTGCCAAAGCAGACTCCTTAACAGAATTCCTGGCCTTATTTCACTACTGATTATTACCTACACAAAACACTTAACAAGAACTTATTAGGAGGCTAAGGGTCTAATCAGAGGTTAAGTTAAGGGGTGAAAAGTGGTACTTTTCATGTCTTAACACACCCGCAAACCTAATCTTTGCTAGTCCCTTAGCAAAGCTACATTAAATCTACTCTAAAAATTAATGCCACTTTCGTAGGGAGCACGGATACATTTAGCATATGTACCAAGCCTTTTAAACCCCTAGGTGATCCCTAGTGGAGGAGTGAAGTCTCCTGAGGGTTTTCAGTGAAGACACCCACAAACTTCTTCAATGAAACAACTAATAAAAGTCCAATATCACCCAATGAGAAGTCAAGGAGTCAGATTTAGTTTACTCTTGAGTCAGTACACATAAAAGAAATTTAATTCATTGGTTTCACAGTAACTTACACAGCATAAACTCTTCATGATTGCACAATATTTCCACTTAGTTTACAATCACAGAAAACTGCACAAGTGTGTGCCAGCACTGAGCTTATCATTAGGTCAAAAATTAGGTTAAGGTCATACATAATGCATTCATGTTCTGACCCAAAAACTTTGCAGGGCATACTCTCGTAAGGGTTTTGTCGAGGGGTTCATTTTCTCACAGGCTCGAGAGCAGTTACACCCCCCCAAATGGGTTTGTAAGCATGAGCATAGGCAGAGTTCTTAAGTGTTGACATCATTGGCAGTTCCTCACCATAGATTGGATAACTCTTTATCTTCACATGACAGCTCACTCAACTTTTGGATCACAAGGGCTTTTAACTGGGCTGTACTATGGCTTATGGAGTAGGGTTAAAAAGAATGGAAGGTTGAAAAGGGGTTCCAATTTGAGAAATCAGTTGGTGACAGAGGTGCTTCATGACTTCACCTTCCATACTTCTACTCCCTTCATCTTCTTGAGATTTTCTGATTTGAAGTGATCAGTTTCTCTTCTTGATTTTGATTTTCCAACGAAAGTTTCTCTTGACTTCTCTCTTATTCCTATTCATTATTATTTTTGTTTCTTTTTACTGTAGTTTCCTTCTTTTTATTTTATTTTTTCTTTTCAGAAATGCCACCATATTCTCAGTTACCATATTGCTAGATTTTTGAGATCCTTCTTCTCCATTCACCTAATGTTGACCATAGCTAGTCCATCTTCAACTCTTTCTCCTTTATCTTCTGAATTCTCAGAGTGAGGGTAGGTTGAATCAGGTTCATAGGTTCAGGTTCAAGTACTCAGGTGTATTTTGAAGAAATTTAGGATTTAAAGCTCAAAGGGGGGTATGGACAAGGGCAGTTGCTTTAGGATTGGTCTTTTTAGGCTCAAACTGTCCAAGAGAAGGCCTTGATCCTTTCCTCAGTCTCATGAGTACTGTCAGTTGTTTCAACTTGGAGTTACCTAACTTCTAGTGAGCACAGTGACTCAGCCAGTCCTTAGAACTATAAGAAATGCCTTAGTTACTCCTCAAAGAATAGAAAAAAATTTGTAGGTCCAATTCTCACTGGTTATGGTCCTCCTTTGAACTTTCAAGTGTGTCCTCACCTTTTTCTCTCTCTAATGATTCACTAAGTGCTGATACAAGTAGGTTTTCTTGGTGATATTTTCATGGAAATGTGGAATATTAGAAGTTTATACTGTCTAAAGTTTGCAGAAATGTTAACTTTCTTATTTGCATGATTCTTAAGTGAACAGAGGTCCATTTCCATATTACTCAGATGAGTCTGCTGCACTTATGTTAACTATTCCATTGGTAGGGTCTGCCTGCCATACCCCTAAACCTATGAGGAGCAGTGTCCTCACTGGTTCAAAGGTGGCTGAGCAGCAGAGTTATTGAGGGTAAAAGAAAAGGAAAGAACAGGGAACAAAACACACAACAGGCAGCAAAGATAGTAAAGACAGGGGAAAAGTCTATGAAAAATTAGAAATGTACAAAATACAAGAAAAATAGGAGCAAAAGAAACAGAGAAAATCCTAGGTACAATCTAGTTAGAATATGTCTGAAAACTTGTCCCATCCCATCTTCTTTGCATGCTCTTGCAGGAGAGCCTCTTCTTCTTTCTTCTTGCGTTCCCTTTCGGCCTTTCTTTGCTCGAGAGTTTTGGGTATGGTTTGAGCCTTGACCCTCATCTTCCTCTTCTTTGGTTCAGGAGGGATCTCTGAAGATTTAGCAGTGGTTGGCTCAGGGGGTTTGGTGGGAGATTTTTCTTTGGGGCCCTTTCCTTTGGAAGCTTGCCCTTGCTGAGGCAGAGGGGGAATAAGAGGTGGTTGGGCTGGTGCTGGCTCAGGAGGGGCAACAGGGGATTTAGCTTTTGCTTGCACCTAAGGCAGGAGAGGACATTTCCCTTTTTCTGGTTTAGGGGGAGCCACAGAAGATGGATCTAGTACTTTGGCTGCAGGAATTACAGGGCTCTTCCCTTTTACAGGCTGGCTTAGTGGTGGTGCCTCCTCAGACTAGGCAGATTTTTCTTTTCCAATTTTCAAAGAGCGACTTGGGGACGTAGTCCTCTTGGCATCAACCTTCCTTCGCTGAGGATAGGATTGTTCAGCAGGGCTGGATGAAGGAGCAGCAGCAGTAGTGGGGGCACTGGGATCCTGTGGTGGTTCAGAAGTAGAGTCGGAGTCAGAAGGAAAAAGCTCAGAGGGATCCAATCCAAGGGCACCAGCAGCCTGTTTGTGTTCCTCTTTGGAAGTAGGCGACCATGGGAATCATCCTGAGCAGAAGCTCTGGTGACCTTTGGAGGTGGGGATGGAGGAGCCGGCCTTTTGCCTTTTTGGGCTACAGTGGCTCTTTTAGAAGTGGGCTTTTTCTTGGAAGGGGTGCATTTTCTTTTGGGAGCAGGAGAGGGAATAGGGTGGGGCACTGAGAGAGGAGGAGGAGCTGTAGTAGGGATGTGAGCAGGAGCAACAGGTTGTGTAGGTACTACAGAAGGAACTGTAGTAGGCATTTGAGGAGGAACAGGAGGAGCTACCGGAGTGGGGGCTGTTGGAGGTGGGGGAACAGATTGTGTAGGGGTTGGGGTAGGGGCAGTAGAAGAAGATGGGCCTGGTTGTGCGGAAGAGGATGGGGCCTTAGGGGGAGATGTGGCGAGAGGGGTGGCCTGTATGGGTTGAGAAAGGAGGAAGGCAACTCTCTGTTCCATAATTTCAATTTTCTTGTTAGCCCACAGGAGATTGGTATCTGCAAGCTCCTTACTGAGTCGGTTGATCTCCTGAGCATTGTTCAATTTTTTCTCTAATAGCCTGTTGTGCTTTTTTTCCCTCTCTGCATTGGCCTTTTCATTCTCAGTAGTCATTCTGTAATACGTTGCTGTACCCTTGTTCGCATTTAGGGTCTCCAAAATTGCCTCCCACCCTTTGGAAATATCTCTCAGCTGCTCACGATGAGCAAGCTTCAAGTCAATAAGTTTCTGCAGCAAGGGGTATTCGATGACTTGGCAGAGTTGGGCCATGCCATTAAGAACATCCCTCTTGATATAGGGATTGTCCCTCATGGCATGGAGGAGGGTGAAGTAGGGGGGGTGTAATTGGAGTGTCTGGGTAAGATGGGTAGAAATGGAGTGGAAGAAGTAGAAGGGGATTGATCCTGGGGAGGAAGAGTGGGTGGTGTAAGGATGAAGTCAAGAGAAGGGGTGGAAGTGGCTGGGGTAGTCTGTGTTGAATCGTCAGTGAATTGAGGAGGGGGTGGGAGGAGAGGTGGAATGGAAGGTATTGGTGGAAAGTGAAAGGAAGGAAGGGCAGTGGAGGTGGATGAGTCAGGGTAGGGGAAGAATGGGATGGTCCAGGGTCGAAATGGAAGGGGTGGGGTTGCAAATAAGTGAGGTTGAATGGGAAAGGTGGATGGGAAGGGAATGGGGTCAGTTTGGGTAGAAGTGTGGGTAAATTGAGGTGGAGGTAGTATTAGAGGGGGTAGGGTAGGTAGAGAGGGGAAGGAGTGGTAGGGTATGGTGTCATGGAGGGAGTAGGGTGGAGGTAAGGCAATGTGGGTGAGGTCTGTTGGAACTGTGGTGTCAGAGGTGGAAGGGGGTTGGGTCAATGGGGTGGTAGGAGGTTGTGTTGGGATTGGTGGGTTTGTCAATGTTTAAAGGGTGGATTGTATGGTGGTTATGTCAGTTTACATTTGGGCTTGGGTCTGTGTGGTGTTGGAGAGTTGGGTTTGGATGTCATGTATGAGGGAAAGGATATGGGTAAGGGTATCTGAGGTTGGTTGAGGTGGAGTATGAGGATAGGAAGGAACAGGTTGGAAAGGGGAAGTGGGGGCATGATGGAAAGTGGTAGGGGGAGAAGGTGAAGGGTCTGGTGAATGATGTGGTGAAGGAGAGGGACCTGTGGAGAGGGATGTCATGGGTGAGCAAGGTATCAAGCAGGGTAGTCATGAAGGCCTGATACCCTGAAGTGGTGGCTAGGTTAAAGTTCAGGTCATGAAGAGGTTGGACTAAGGGTTGGTCAATGTGGGGTGTGTCTGTGGGAATGATAGGGGAGGTGGAAGTGGGTAAAGATATGGTAGCTGTTGTGTGAGAGGGCTTCTTTTTGAGGTAGGTTATCAGGGGAGGGCTGTCAGGGTTGAGGTCAGAGGAAGTTGGAGGTACTAGGGCTGTGTATTGAGGTAAGGTGGGTGAAGGGGGAGTGTTGTCATGGGGTTCAACACTTTCTTCCCAAGAACGAATCACAGTGGGGGGTGGAATGGAAAAGGGAGATAAGAGAGAAAAAGGGAGAGATGGAATAGGTGAAGAAGTTAGTGGAGAGGTAAGTGTGGTGGATGGAGGGATTGCTCCAGAAGTAGGAGTGACAGAAGCTCGCGCCACCTTCTTTGGGGCAGGGGTTTTAGCCTTCTTTTTGGGGGCAGGGGTGGCCTTTGCCACAGCAGCTCCCTCTCCCTGCTCGGAAATATTCTGAGCATCAGCCTTCTTCTTCTTCTTCTAGGGATCCATTAGACTTCTACTGATCCCCCATTATCTTTTGGCAAAAGTGGTGGGAGTGAGGTCAGCAGATAACTCCCCCACCGGTATCTTATATCCTCCCTTCAGAAGTAATTTGGTGATGAGTCTTCCGTAGGGGAGAGTGTGGACCTTCTTTTGCAGCCCAAGCTTTACCATCATATCTTTCATGGCTTCAAAAATCAACCATGCAACATTAAATTCGTGGCCCAGAGATAAGGAGTAGAGAGCATCATCAATTGGTGTCCTCCTTTCTTGCTGATGGTCGGAGCAGTAGATATTCATCCTTAGCACTTTATCGATGAACAACAGCTTGGGATCTAAATCTATTCTTTTGATGGAGTCCCTTGTGGCCTTCAAGCCTCTGGTAATGGCCTGGGCAATGGTATCAAGAGAGGCACTCACAGGGGCACCATATCCGCAGTTGGGATCAAAAATGGCAGGGATGCCCATGACATCAGCAATCAATGCTGGGTTACGCAGCATCTCAAAATTATCAACTAGCACAAGAAGGCCAGGCTGCCCATGTGTGTTTGGTCTGACCCTAAGGTGTTGGTAAAAGTGTTGCACTAACCTAGGATAGGCTAGTACAGGAATCATTTGCATTAAGGGGAACAAACCAGCCTTGCACAAGAACTCAATGGCAGGAGCTGACAACGGCTCAGATTCGAAGAATGATATATCAAAAATGGCTTCAGGTTCTAAGGGAATGGAAATGAGAAGCTCCGAGGGAGTAGAGTAATCAGGTGCTTGTGCAGCCACCTCAGGAATCACCTCCTTCCCTTTTTGTTGTGTCGTAGAGGACTTGGCTTTCTTAGGGACAACCTCCACGGTGGCCTGGTCCCTGGCTCTCTTCACGGGTGTACTTTTCAGAGCCTTCAAGATTCTTCTTGGTGAGTGTGCGGTTGAAATTTTGAAAGGAAAGGTCAAGAGTTGAGGCTAACCCTAAAAGTTAGGGTTCTATTCAAATGGACGCACGGTGGATCTCAAAAGCTCTTCGCAGGGGGTAACTATTGATGGAAGCTTTAAGAACAAAAATCCAAAATTTCAAAGCAAGCAATGAACTGTAGACAGGAAGCTGGAGGAGAGAGATTGAGAGGAATGGGAGCTAGGGTTTCACTGGCAGGAGAGGAAAGAGAAAGTAGTAAGGAAAAGTAGCGCGGGGTGGGATTTAAATATCGCGAGGCTCGGCGCGCTTTGAAAATATCCGCTCGCTCGCTCGGAATGAATAGGTCGTGAGGTTAGATGTTCCTTTAAACTGTGCAAGGTAGCCCACCCAGTTATATCTGAAACTCGCGACAGCAAAACAAAGTAGTTCTTTATGAACTGCGCGAGAGGGGACCAAACCCATTAATCAGAACCCCGCGATGGCTTAACCGAGTTAGAATTCACTCACCCACGAGTCAGCTTTTTGACCCTAACTTTATGGGTGGATTCTTTCACAGACTCTCTTCCAGGGACACCCATAAGCATTATAAAGCATTTACAAATTCTCATACTCTAAAGGCATTAAATTCATATATCATGAAAAGCATTCAAATACTACATTATCATGCAATCACTTGAAATTAGCAAACAAGGGGAACAGGAATAAAAGTAGGCATAAAGCACTAAACTCGGATTCCAACAAGATTGCTACAAATTCCTCTACACTGTAAAGTATATATTATACAAAGGTGCATAGTTCTTATTATCAATTCAATAAAAGAACTCCTTTAGGGTTTGAGGATCCTTCACTAATAAAAAATTGGCCCTTGGGATTAACCACTGGTTGATTGGGCAACCTTCCCTCTTCTCTTTTGGCTAAGGTGTTCGTTAATTGTCCAATCTGTTCTTCCATCTTCTTGATGCTCTGACCATGAGAGTTCACAGTTTGAGCCAAGGAACCCAGGTTTTGCAGTGAGGTCAAGAGCTGGTCCTCGAAAGAAGTATTTCTAGGTTGAGAAGGGGGTAAGACCAACTGATTTGGCTGCTGATGGGGCTGCTGATGGGGCTGGAAAGTAGACCTAGGGGCATTCCCTTGGTTGAACTACTGTCGTGGCCTTTGTAGTAAGGCCAACATCTGCTGGGGCCGCATGTAGTTGTCTTGCTTCCACCTCAGATTTGGGTGGTCTCTCCATTAGTAACCAACATTTTGGTGCTGGTATCCATATGGCCAAAAACTTGATGGCGGATTCTGGTGTGCTTATATTTTTGGTTGGTGGTGAAAGTCATTTAAAAATCAAAGAAAGAGTAAAACAGGGAATGGAATCAGCACAACTCAGAAATCCTAGACCTGCAAGATACTGGGTCCTTTGTAGCAAGTTTTGATAAGTAAGAGTTTGTCCCACAGGGAAAGGTTATCTACAGCTCCAAAGGAGCCATCTCCAGTAGTCCCTCCAGATCTGACTACAGATCTGGCAGTCCTAAAAGGAGGGGAGTTTAAGGTCACTTATTCTAAGTATTCTAATGTCTAAACTACAGAAAGGGTTGAGAGGATGGATGGAATATGGAAAATATATATAAAAAGGGGGAGAAGCATGCTATAGAGCCAAGATCATAGAAGTTTTGTAACTCAGATTCAGATCTGATGTCATAGAAGTTCTGTCCAATGGCTACATTATCACCACTGAGGAAAAAGGATCCAACCCATCACTCTGCCATGATTCCACCCTTAAGGTTATAACCTATCCACTTAAATGGTCACAAATTATCTCATAGGGGAGCCACTACCCAGGGATGGGTCAAAACATAACAAGTAAATCATTGCAGGCACTATTTCATCTAGGCTATCAGCTCAAGAATCCATAGGAACCCTCAATCTCTAAAGCTTTATATGTGGGGCTAAGGCTGTATAGGACCATGATAGCCGAGACACATAGAACCAGCAAGAGATTGAGTACAACCTTCGATCCAGCTGTCTATTGCTTGAGTGAGGCTGCAATGGTCCAGTCACTAGCCTACAATCTCTATAACCAGATCAGATCCAACATTTGATGGCGGATCTATACAAATATAGGGGAGTCTGCCCTTGTACAATCTCTCACCAGGCTTCTACAAGCTCAGGTGTAAAGAAGAAGGATCCATCTTGGATCGATGGATTAGAATCACCCTAAGGCTATAATCTGTCCACTTAAATGGTCACAGACTATCCTAGAGGTTATCCTCCTCACGGAGCCCAAAACAAAACAAGAATATCGCTGCTACCACCATGGTCATAAGGCTACCAGCCCAAGCTCCCATGGGGATTTCAGATCTAGTGGGTCCTGTGGTGGGGCTAAGGCTGTAGGACCATGATAGCCCAGACACACAGGTCACTTGGATCTGAATGGCCCTTAGAATCAGTCTTTCATTGCTTTGAAACACAGCCAAAGCAATGGCGGATCACAAGGTAGCAGCTTTGCACAGAGCATCTCACACATAAACACCAATCCCACAAAGTACAGATCCTATTACAGAACTTCCATTAATCTAATTCAAAAACACATACAAAGGCATAGTCAGCAAGTGCTGGACTATGCGGAGAAGGAAAGAGAAAAAGAAAACTACTTACAGATAAAAAGAAAGAGAAAAGAAAAACGATCTGAGATGTGTTCCCAGATACCCAAACCTAAGCTAGGTATGGGTTTATATAGCAGTGGGGTGGCAGCGCATTAGGGTTAGGAAACCCTAATTTTAATGATGCCACGTGGCCTAATAGTGATCCTTGGATGCCTCGGGGAGCATGCACGGAGATTTGAGCGTGGGAGTGCATGCCCTAATCGCTAGAAATTCCCTGAAGGTCCTCTGCTGAAGAGATGGAAGTTTAGGTTCTGAGCTTCGCTAGGTAGCTGTAGTTTCTCAGACTTGTCGCGTGGTAGCTCTTTGCTCCTCTCTAGGATGATTTGCCATTGAAGCTTCAGCCGTCACGAGGTTGCCTTGGTTTGCCCTTCAGGCAGTCGCGCGGTTGGGCTTCGCGGGGTTGAAGTTCAAGCAGTCGCGAGGTTGCTCGGTCTTCGCTGGGCTGATCTTTGTGAGAGTGGCTTTGCCTTCGCAAGGATGTTTTCTTCTTGAATGGCATGAGAACTGCGCGAGGATTTCTTCTTCTGATAATTGCATCCCGCGGCGACTGCGCTACTGCTGCGCGAGGAGTCTTCTGAAGCTCTCTCACCTCAGTCGTTCTGAGCAAATTGCACAAGATTGAGAGAGGTCTGCTTTAAACTGCGCGACACTACGCGATGTGTTCTCTTAAGCTTTGCGAGAGCTGCGTGAGTTTGAGTTTCTGAAGCTCTTCAGTCACTCATCTGCGCGAGAGGTTGCTGTAAAGTCTTGGGAAGCTCAGTTGAACTATGCGAGGCATATTTCTCCTGAATCCTCTAAAGCTTGGGTGGTCAGCTGCGCGAGGCTCATTTCAGGTCTGGATTCAGAGTTCATTCTTCTAAGGGATTTCTGGTGCCAAGGCAGGCTCCTTAACAGGATTCCTGGCCTTATTTCACTGCTGATTATTACCTACACAAAACACTGAACAAGAACTTATTAGGAGGCTAAGGGTCTAATAAAAGGTTAAGTTAAGGGGTGAAAAGTGGTACTTTTCAGGTCTTAACAATCACCATCGGTCTTTATGGCAGAATTACACCGTGGGCTCCAATCATATCGACTACCTCTGCATCCAATTTTGAAGCTCAATCTTTCACCATCAAAGTCCCTCATCACCGTGATCGATATATCGTAAGAAAATGAGTTCTCCCAAAAAGACTCGGGTATATCATATCTAGAATTCGATCTCCATCAATCCAAATCATCACGAGATTCGAATCACACTTCAACAAGAGGGTGCCTCTAAATCTATCTTAAATTATTCAGTTTTTTCTTAAAAGAAAATCCTAATTTTTTTCCCTAATTTTTACTAATTTCGGACATTAAAAACATAAAAATTCGGTCCAAAATTGATAGGATCGTTTTCTTATATTTTCGTAAAATTTGGCCAAACTCTTCAACCGATACAACCTCAGTATTTTAGCCATAACTTTTTATTCTGAACTTGAATTGGCACGATTTTTACAGCATTAAAAAGACGACAACGAGCTTTATAACTTTGAATAAAATAGAAATTTCACGAAGGATTTGACATTATTCTTTGAACTCTTGAGCTATTTTATGCTCAACTTATCTCAAGACATGTAAATCACTAAAACTACACAAAATATATTTAATAGCTTTCATCTGACAGAAATCTATAAGTTTAAGAGATCAAATATTAATGTTTTTTAACACAAATCATACGTTACCTCTTCTAAGCCTCCCACAACCCTTGAATGGATACGTATGTTAGGGTTCGAAACACGTCTGATCGCTATACCAATCAATCACCAAATTCCATAGATACAATTAACCCCAATGAAGTGTATTTTTGACTCAATTATAAAATAAATATAGTTAAATAATTCTTATTCTTTGTTTTACGTCAATGTTTCATGTGTTATGCACCATATTAATTTTTTTCAAGAATATAAAATGCTTAGGGTGCATGTTATAATTTTCTTCTTATGTATGTTCAACATCATCAAATGGCACACATTATGTAGAAAACAATGATAGGGCATAAGCTTGATAAGTTAAGAATAAGATACGACACATAATATAAGCCTTTATCACAGTACGGTTTCTATCACGGTCACGTGGAACTTGGAATGTTAGCATCCATGTATTAATGCAACTCCTCTATGGTAGTATGAGATGCCACACGAAGTACATCTAGGTTACTACGAAATTCGTCTCTTAAAAGCGTGGTTTGTGAAGCCTATAGCATCGTGACCCATTCAAATTAAGTTTTAAGTAAATATGAGAAATGGATATGTTAAGATACGATATGTAATGATATGGGGATGTCGATATGTAGCGCCCATATCAGGAATAAAATCGGGGCGGTGATCTAAGCCCAGAATCAAATAATGATATGACACATTCAAATACGCTGTGAAGGCCAACTGATTATAAATTAAGATTAGTAATAATAAAACTTCTAATATGTCACGTATGTTAAGTTGATGAGACAAATAGGAAAATAAATAAGAAATAGAAGCTTCATGCATATTTCATTTTATGTTATGCTTTTCAATTACGATATAATATGTTATAAGGTTTTGGATATTTTTGACATCATGTAATGCTTGGCTTATTTTAAAATATACCTCAACTTAAGCGATTGCACACACGATCACTTGGGTAAGTTATGGTGGATCGATTGTGTAACCCACTGAGTTTACGCGATTGAGTAAACTCACTCCCTACTAAAATCTAATAGTTTTAGGTGAGGACTCCGATCATCTTGCCTATGATGACGTGGAGGTAGCTGTATCGGAGGACGTTTATGTAGACGAAGGCGTCGGCTACCACCCGGATGAGAGCATAGATCCGACAGACTTTTATGAGCATTGAGTGTTTCTTAGTTCTAGACTTTTTATTCTATTTTCTTATAAGACATTTTATTTCATGTCAGTTGTTTAATACTCTTTATGAGTTTATGTTTGCGATTGTTTTAGCCAACGTGAAACTTTAGTTTTACATCTTAGACATGTGGTTAGATTAATTACTTCATTAATGGTCATTTACATTTTTTGTTGCTATTTTATGAATCATTTATCATTAAATGTAATATTTTAAATGCCTCGATCCATATGCTAAGTCAAATTATGAGTAAATGTGTATGCTCGCTTATCACCTTAACAAGCGTACGGTGTCATAACACGGAATTCTAAGCGCTCGAGATCGAGTAAGGGTCTGGGTTGTGACAGAAATGATCTCAGAGCCCAGGCTTTACTTCCTTTAGGGACTAAGTCATATACAAATTCACTAACAGACGGCGTTTTATGGAGTCAGGATTTAATGGCTTCACGAAGAATTCTCTAAAGACTCTGTTCATTAAGGGTTTCCTAGGGGTTAAGACTCAATTCTTTAGGGACTATTTAGACAAGGTCATCATAGTCTTCATGGATGATATCCTTATTTACTCTCGCTTAGAGGAAGACTATGAAGAACACCTCCGCATTGCACTGCAAACACTCCGCGAGCATCAATTGTATGCCAAACTCACTAAATGCGAGTTTTAGCTTAAACAAGTGACCTTCCTAGGCCACATGGTATCAGCAAAAGGAGTGATCGTCGATCCTTCCAAGGTCAGAGCAGTTACAGAATAACAAACACCGAAAGTGTTACTGAGGTTAGGAGTTTTCTCAGATTGGCGGGCTACTACCGTCGCTTTGTTAAAGGATTTTCACGCATTGCCGTACCGCTCACCCGCCTCACACGAAAGAATGTCAAATTTGTGTGGATCGAGGAATGTGAAGAAAGTTTCTTAGAATTAAAAAGGAGGCTTACTACTACACCAATCCTCACCCTGCCTTCTATGATGGGCACTAGTGAATTTGAAATATTCACGGACTTTTCTCGTCAGGGTCTTAGTTGTGTGCTTGAGCAAAATAAGAAAATTGTAGCTTATGAGTCAAGGCAAATCAAACCTCATGAAAAGAACTATCCGGTTCATCACTTGAAATTAGCTACAGTCATCTTCGCCCTCAAACTATGGCGATACTACCTCTACGGTGAGACATTCAAGATATATACGGGTCACAGAAGTCTCAAGTACCTTTTCTCACAAAAGGACCTAATTTGAGACATCGTAGATTGATGTAACACATGAAAGATTATAATTGCTCCATAAATTACCATCCTTCAAAAGTAACTTTCGTCCCTGATGCACTCAGTAGGAATCTTCAGCATTGTTAGCCAGATTGAAAACCTTGAAGCCCTTCGATGAACTCGCTGATGAAGACATTAACCTCCAAGAAATCAAAGAGGGTGTATATTTGGCAAGAATCATGATGAGTTCATTCATTTTAGACAAAATAAGGGAAATACAATACACAGACCCAGAAATCTTGAAAATCATTAAGACCGTAAGATCAAAATCTAATTTTAGCCTCAGGACAGATGGGATGTTACTCTTCAGGTGAAGACTGTGTGTACTAATGACCCCTAAGTGAAAAAGAAGATACTTGAGGAAGGTCATAAATTAGGATACTCAATACATCCAGGCATCCATAAGTTGTATCAGAATCTGAGAAATTAGTATTGGTGGCCGAATATGAAGCGGGAAATAGTCGAATACATGTCGAAGTGCTTAGTGTGCCAACAAGTTAAGGCAGAACATCAGAAATTGGTCGGACTGATACAACCCTTACCCATCCCATAATGGAAGTGGGAAAACATATCTATGTACTTCATCGTAGGTCTACCAAAGACGATGAAGAAGTATGATGCCATCTGGGTGATAGTTGATAGATTGACCAAGTCAGCTTATTTCTTACCATTCAAGACTACCACAGATGGGAACAACTTCGCCGAAACATATCTGAAAGAAATTGCAAGACTACATGGAGTTTCAGCCAACATTGTCTCCGACCGAGACTCAAAATTTACTTTCAAATACTAGAGATCCTTTCAACAAGGTTTGGGCACTCGACTAGATTTTAGTACTGCCTTCCACCCCCAGATGGACGGCCAAACTGAAAGAGTGAACTAAGTAGTTGAGGATATGTTACGACGTGTATGCTCAATTTTTTAGGGAACTGGGACAATCACCTCTCTCTGATTGAGTTCTCTTACAATAATACCTATCAGGCAAGTATCGAAATGTCTCCTTTCAAAGCTTTATACAGTAAATATGTAGGGCCTTTCAAGGATATGAAGCTGTAGACACCCAAAATTGGCCCAAGGCTCGATCGGAACACATTTCAAGAGAGGTATACTTTCGAGCTTTTGATGGCATGTATGAAACCCTTAGGAGCCTTCCCGAACCCTTAGGAATCAACCCTAACTTTCCCAAACCCATTAGAACCCTTTCCTGGACCAGTGGCAAATCCTCCCAAGCAGTGGTTGGCAAAAGGAGTGCTAAAATTTACACAAACCTCTTCAGGAGCTGAATTATATACCATTAGAAAGAGGACTTCTCTAGCTTTCCAACAAGCCAAACATCACCTCAATCTGAGTTATATATCAAATGTTATAATAATTTGAAAATTGGGCTATTTTGGAGGAATTTTTGCCTGGCGCAACTAATAGTTGCACCAAGCCATTTTCCCCCAGAATTTGCCTGGCGCGACTATTAGTTGCGTCAGGCTTTTTTTTCCCAGAAATGGCCTAGCGCAACTAATAGTTGCACCAGGTATAAATGGGTCCCCCCACCCCTGGCCAAGCCAACTTCCAAGCTACTATACAGAACTATTTTACTGTACATTTGCCTGATGCAACTATTTGTTACGCCAGGCATATGAAGGGTAACCTCTGGATTTTGCTTCAAAAGTTGTGATTGGGGTTTGACTTGTTGACCACCTTCACCTTTAGGGTGTGTTTTGCTAGTTCTGTTGCACCCATTCCCTACCTATTTGCAACCCTTCAAGTGGCTTAAGGCCTCACCCCATCATCCACCATTGGAGGACCTTCTCACACTTCTCAAGGCTCCAACAACCCTAGGAATCCTTAGATGTGAGGTTACCTAATTGCTAAACCCATTTAGCTCTTAAGTGGTCTCCTCATCCACCCATTGGTTTAAGGGTTGAGAATTTTATCCTAAAAGAGAAAGAGCTTAAAGTGAGAAGATCTTTCTCCCTCTGGTACACACTTTTCATTCAAATTCTATATTTTAAAAAGCTCCCTTAGACCTTAGCATTTTACTAAAAGCTTTTAGGTTAGGTGTGTGTAATCCATTAGCCTTCCTTCTCTACCTCTTAGCTTCAAGCCTTAGGAGTTAGAACCCCATTCCATACCATACAAGCCTTCAAAAGCTCATCAAAGTAAGCCAACGCAAGGCTCCTCTATGGTGCTACAAGGGCCTGACGACTCCAGCTCTCCCCTTTCTTCTCCTATCTCTTCTTTAGCTCTTCTCATCCTCCCATTTATACCGTTACGCTGCTGAATTTTCAATAGGAACGGAGGGGCACAAATAGCATTTAAGACCCATATGGGCAAGAGGAAGCCATTTCCTTTTCTTTTACATTATTTTTGTTTTGGCCTTTAGTAGAGACCTCGTTAAGCGGGTGGATTGGGTGCCTAACACATTCCTTTGGTGTGGACCGGATTCAGAGTCATATTTTTAACACTTCGGTGCTCATCCAAATAATTTAGGTTTTTCGGGACACCAAAAGCTCTGGGTGGCGACTCTATATTTTTTGCAAGAGAGCGCATCGCCGCGACGGGATGGTCACAAATCCCACGGTTGCACAGATGGCGACTTTGCTGGGGAGAGCATGTAGAGCTTCTCCTTGAAATTTGGCCTTTTTATTTTTATTTTACTAACCATTTTTCTATTTTTTTATTATTTATTTTATTTTATTTTTGTTTTACTCACCCCTACTTTTCCGTCATTTACATGCCTTAACCAATCGGCGGGCTTACTTATGTATTGTCTTTATTTTTTCTTTACATTTCCGTCAGTTTTGGTGCCTTAGCCGATTGGCGGGCCTACATGAGCATTGTCTTTTAATTTCTTTAATTTTCTTTCATTTAAAGTGTCTTAGCTGCTTTGTGGGCCTACTTGTGCAAACATATCCCAATAGTGGACGCTGGCCCGTAGTGTTGGCGCGGGGTCATCACCCCCGATCTTTGAACTAAAGAAAACTTCCAAAGAAAGAAGAAAAGCTTTGAAAAATATAAAATTGAACCAAGTTAGGGAGCTTAATCAATTTATTTTTTACGGGGTAGATTTTCAAAGGGTTGGGTTTAGGCACACATACAACCACCCGGGTCTTAGTATGGCGGCAGCCCTTAGTGGTGATGATCCAGAAAAGTCCCAACCCACCTAGTATTTGAGAAGCTTCTTGCATCAGAGGTATATCGGGTGGGTTCCCATTCCAAGGCTTAAAACCATTGGGGGAGCGCGTTAGCGAGTTATATCGGACTCAAACCTGTTAGGTGCGGTACGGAGAGAATCGATCACCAAAAAATAGCTCAGTTCTCGGAAGTCTAGCTTCAACAAAAAACTAAAAAGAGACTCATTTTGGGCTGCTGCCTCTGCTGTCATAACATTATGGAACCCCATTTTTGCTTGGCGCAAGTATTAGTTGCGTCAATGCAAAAATTGAGAATTCATAACTAGCGCAACTATTAGTTACACCGGCTTTAAAATCCTAAAATTTACCTTGGCGCAACTAATAGTTGCGCTAGTGTAAAAAAAGGGATCCTGCTACCTGGGTGCATGTATTAGTTGCGCCAGGTCTGTTTAACAGCACACCAGCCTGAATATGTTGATTTCTTCACTTCACGAGTCCCCCAATTAGTGTGCTTAGTGCCTTATTTAGGTCCCGCCATCTCCGACACCCAATATGCCCCCGCCGGTCAAAAGTGGGCAACTTCTTTGGGGCCCATTCCGAAGGATCGGGTTATTTGCCTCGATTTCTATGCCTTCAGTAGATCGACGGTTCTCCTTCGATTCTTCCGAAGTGTGTCAGAATCGTTGTCGCGGGTCTTGAATTAAGGTACGAGAGCCACCCGAAGAGGGAATTCCAAGGCCTCGAAACCTTTGTTTTTCAAAACTTTTTCAAAAAAATTCAAAAAATATAATAGTTTGTGGTGCCGGCACAACGGCATCATCTTGCCCTCCGCAGTCCCATAGGAAAAGAAGGAGGAGGATTTTTGGGCCTTATCCAAGGCACCCTTATCCAACCCATTCCCAAAGAATGTCGTGGGTAGTGGACCCTGCTTAAGCCGATCCTGACTCATTCCCACCACATTCTCCAACCCACTCCCATTCGAGAGAAGTTTTTTCCACCATTCCCCTCACGCAACCCCCCTTTGCCGTTACCGGCCCGTTTGGCTCCCCCTTTTTTCCAACAACTACCTCCCAAAATATCCAAAATCACTCCCCCCATTCCCCATCTTTTGTCCAAACCATGCCCATTCTCCCTCCGATATCCATGCCCAATCCAACACCTTTTCTATCCACATTCATGACAAACCCAACCCCATTTTCCCAATCCACATCCATGCCCCATTTTCCACCCTCCCCATATAGGCCCAATCCACCCTCATTTACTTATGTCACCTCCACCCTATCCGATCCCCCAAGAGTCCCCCCATCTACCCGGGTCATGCCCATTTTTACTGAGGCCATGCCTGATTTTTCCCAAACATTCATACATTACCCTCCATCACCCTTAAACATCCCCAACCCATCCCCCTTTGCTAATGCCTCACCCCATTCCTTCAATCCATCCCATGTCCCATCACTTACCATGCCCAATTTTCCCTCCGCATCCACCCCATCTATACCCAATTATCCCTTAAATCCACCACTCACATCCAATCCTTCTTCCATCACCATGATGGAGGAGATGTTCCAAACCTACTCCTTATGGAAGGCTTCCCAAAACACCTCCCCTCATCCACACCACACATCCATGAACTCATCCCATACCTTAGCCAACCTCCATGCTTCACTCCCCCATGACCCCCATCAACCCCCCATAATTCACACCATCTAAAACCCCATCTCCCACATGCCCCAAGGCCCATTGGCCCAAAACCCCACCACGCATGATCTCCAAGGCCCATTGGCCTAAAACCCCACCACCCATGATCTCCAAGGCCCAATGGCCCAACACCCAATCACCCATGATCTCCAAGGTCCAATGGCCCAACACCCCATCACCCATACCCAAGGGCCCATGGCCCAAACCCACTAGTGGCCCATGGCCCAGACCCCTCAAAACCCAGTGGGCTAGGCCCACATACCCCAATGGCCCATTTCCCAAACCCTTACCCAAGGGCCCATGGCCCAAACCCACCTAGGGCCCATGGCCCAAACCCTCCAAGGGCCCATGGTCCATACCCACCAATGGCCCACGAACCATAACCCTCAAAATCTAGTGGGCCAGGCCCACATACCCCAAGGGCCCATTGCCCAAACCCTTACGCAAGGGCCCATGGCCCAAGCCCAAACCCTCCAACGGCCCATGGCCCATACCCACCAATGGCCCATGGCCCATACCCCTCAAAATCCAGTGGGCCAGGCCCACATACCCCCAAGGGCCCATTTCCCAGACCCTTACCCCAAGGGCCCATGGCCCAAACCCATCTAGGGCCGATGGCCTAAACCCATTTGGCCCAAGCCCAAACCCTCCAAGGGTCCATGGCCCATACCCACTAATGGCCCACAACCTAGACCCATTTGGCCCTGGCCCATACCCACCAATGGCCCATGGCCCAAGCCCTCCAAAGCCCAATGGGCCATACCCATCAAGGCTTAATAGGCCAAGATCCCCCAAATCCCATGCCCTTTACCCAAACCCAACCAGATCAAGTCCTTGTGGCCCAAACCTACCCCGGGCCCATAGCCCAAGCCTCATACTCATACCCTCCACAATACCCCCAAAATTTCACCCACCCCCAACCTTCACAACTGGGTCAAACCCATGCCATACCTCATACCTAATTTTCTCATGGCCCCATACCCCCAGACCATATCCAAACCATCCCTCCTGTCCAATGGCCTCATCAGGCCCCACCCATAAACAAAATTACCACTCACCCCATCACCCCACAACACTTCCCTTACACCCAAGGGGCTCACCCAACCCACATCCAGTCAAATCCCATCCAGTCCATACATCAACATGAAAATCTCGTCTTCACTGCACCCTATGTAGACCAGTAGTATGAGGAGGACGAGATCAAAAATAGTGGGGCCTATGCTTGGGCAGTGACCAATGTCAATCCTCCACCTGTAATTACCCCACCCCTGGCAGCCCAAAGTGAGTCCAGGCTAATAATTGAGAAGACGGCCCCCATGACCAAGGAGTCAGAATAGCTGAAAGAATAGTTGGATAAAATCCAGAAGCAATTACAGAAGATGGGTGGTGCTGAAATCCATGCCATAGACTTCACGAATTTATGGTTGTTCGCCGAGGTTCCCCTGCCCCCCAAATTTAAAATGCTAGTATTCGACAAGTACAATGGTACAGGCAATCCTATTGCCCACTCAAGTCCTATCTTGGGGACATGTGCCAATATGGGGGGGATGAGAGACTGCTAATAAAAGTCTTCCAGAAGAGTCTGACAGGTCTAGCCCTGAGGTGGTTCACATCCTTAGAACCCTCCATGATGAAGACGTGGAAAGATCTGACCCACTTATTCCAAGAACAATATGTCTACAATATAGACATTAAACCGTGTAAGTCAGACTTGGCCTGCTTAAGGCAGAACCCAAATGAGACCTTCAGCGACTATTTGGGGTGTTGGAGAGCACTAGCAGCTCAAGTCAGAAATAGGATACCTGATAATGAGCAGATCGAAATGATTTCAAAAAATACTCTGCCAGTGATCTCAGACTTCTTCGTGTACCAATAGCAGTCCAGCTTTGTTGATCTGGTAAGAAATGCTAATAAATGCGAGGACGCGATCAGGGAAGGTCGCTTGAATAAAAATGTACCAAGCAAAACTAGTGGGGTCAGGAGGTTTTCAGAGCAGAGGAATGATAAGAGAATCGGGGCCGACATCAAGAACGTCGCCAATACCAGGCCCAATAATAATGTAACCCCTTCTAATTTCAAGCATTGCAACCAGCTCCCGTCAGGACAGGGCTAGTACAGAGAGCCGAGAATGGGCAGGGAATGTAAATGACCCCGGAAAGGAGAGCCCGATATGATCGTGTTTGTACACCCTTGGGGCAATCTTTAAGTGTACTTTTACCTTTATTAATTGAAAAGGGATTAGTAATTACTCTCCAACCATGACCTCCTCCTAATCCAATTCCATATAACTTTCACTCGAATACTCATTGTAATTTACACCAGGGCTCGGGTCACCCGACTGATCGCTGCTTCCCATTAAAGCACGCTATCCAAGATTTAATCGATGCTGGGAAGATCATCCCCCCTGCACCCACCCAAGCAAACCAACATGCAAATATTCACTAGGTGCCTTTGCCAGCACACCCTATCGGAATAGCAGGTCTCAGACCCACCATAGGAATGGTAGAGAAAATTGAGGAAGAGTATGAATTTGACCCCTCTGATAATATCAGTAATAGAGAAAATTTTGTAGTCCCCTGGCAGTGAGACCAAGAAGAGAAAACCATTGGGGGTGATTGAGATCCTGATCTGGCAGATTATTTTCCTACCCCTACACCAACAGTTGAACCCCTAGATCTTAGGGCCTATTTCCCATCACCCACCCCCATCAACTACATACAAATAAATGAGTATCATATTCCACCACCCCCTTGAATTACCCCATAAGACATCTGGCCCCCAATTCTCCACCCGCATCCATCAATTACCAATGGCCTACACCCACCCCATTATCCCCATTTCAACCACCCACAAATTCTACCAACCCCGTCAATTCCCTAGTGGCCCATCAAACCCCCAATCCTCTGCCCGCACCCATCAACTACCAATGGCCTACGCCCACCCTATTACCCACGATACAACTATCGTTAAGCTTCACCACCCCTACCTGGCCCAATTTTGCCACCCACCCATCCATCACTGAGGTAAGCCAAGTCTTATCTAACATCCCAGAGCCATCGGTACATGCACTTCAGAAACCAATAGCCATACCTTTCCAGCTCTCAGGACCAACCTATGATCCACATCAGGTCCCGCTGAGCTATGAGCAAACCAATGCTAATGTCGACAGCAGCAATAGGGAGGGGGCAGTGGACTTCATTACCAGATCGGGAAGAGTCTCAAAACAGCCAGAGGCAACAACAGCAGCAACACAAACCCAATCCAAAGGAAAGAAAGATAGCGTAGTGAACCCCTTCGAGCAGATGAGTCGAGAACATATACTGGAGACTCAGCTGAGAAGAATGCCTGCCCATATAACTCTATGGGATTTGTTGATGACGTCCCCACTCCATTTCCAAGCATTAATGGGGGCTTTAAAGAATGTGCATGTGTCCAAACAGGCGACCCAGACGAGGTCGGGCAAATAATCGGACAGGTAATGGCACCCAATGCCATTTCATTTTCGGATGCGAACCTGTTGGAGGAGGGAAACAGTCATGCTAAATCCCTCAACATTATTGTCGAATCAGAGAACATGATAATTCCTTTGGTTCTAATTGATAATGGGTCAGCTATGAATGTGTGCCCATTGAGAACTGCCACCAAGATCGGCGTGGACCCCTGTATGCTAAGGCTGACAAGGACTAGCGCTCGGGGATTTGATAATACAAGAAGAGAAATAATGGGAGAGGTCAATTTGGAATTAGTAATTGGGCCCATAACCTTCTCTATACCTTTTCAAGTGATGGATGTCAAATCTTCTTTTAATTTACTGATAGGACGCCCGTGGTTACATGAGGTCGGGGCGATACCTTCTACCCTCCTTCAAAAGATAAAATTCATATCCGGGTAGAAGGTGATCACCATAATTGCTGAAGGGCACGATGAGAAAGACAATGATACTCACAACATTGAAAATCCTAAAGTAATGGATGTGCCACATACTGAGGAAGACACCAACCTCCACAGTTTTGAGTATGAGGTATCGACAGTAGGCCCAGGCCCCCGAGAAACATCACTTCTACAATCGTCGGCAGAATGGAAGTAGCAGTGGCCATGCTCAAAAAATGGGGCTATCAGAAAGGCAGAGGCCTCGGGGCTAGACTGCAAGGTAGAAGAGAGCCAGTTGTTGCCAAGGGGTAGAAAGTTCGATTCGGGTTAGGTTACAAGCCCACAGAGGAAGAGGTCCGAGAGGCTAAAGAGAAAGCCAGGGTCGCTGCAGCTACTAGAGCTCGAGGAATCAACATAGAAGAGAAACCTCGTCCTAGGCCGCACTTCAGGGAATCCTTTGTCAGCATTGGGGTCGTAAAGATTGATTGAAATGGGGTAACCCATTTGACCCCACACAAACCCACAGCCCCAATACATCCCACCATCCCCAGATCTCCCTTCCCATCCTGGAAATAGATTTAGTTATGTTGTCCCTCTTTGAGGAACGACGACCAATACTTGAACGAACTCCCCCTGTGGTAAATCACCACAAAATTGAGTTATTGTTTGAGGACATCATCTGATACGAAATGGGGATCAACATGATGGAAGCTAACTCTAATGATCCATATCAGCCGGCACCCTCCATCCCAACAGGTAAAGGAGCGGCCCCTCAGGTACGCAACTGGGCATCTTTGCCCCAAACCTTAGAAGTGGGGAGTGGCCTAACATTTGGCACCCATTCCCCAAAAAAAAATAACCTATAAAGAGTGTGATAAGCCCTTGGCAGGCAATACCTTGTATATATAGTAACCTGCCTTGCCAAGGGTTCGTCTCCAAAGAAAACAAAAATCTCAAAAACATAGAAAAAGTATAAAATCTCAAAAACATTGAAAAAATCTAAAGTTTAAAAATATCGTCATTTAAAATTCTAAAAAAAGTCCCACAAAATGATGCCTTAATCGAAATACCCGTCCCACATAAAATAGACCCCTTTCCTGTAGAAATACAAGAAGAGGTAGGAGTTATGAGTCTGGACGAGGATAGTCCTTTGGAGGAGCTCCCCAATGAGCTCCTTGACCAGTTCATCGACTTTGAGCATGGCCTTACCCCCGTTGTCGAAGAGACAGAGGATATCAATCTAGGGACTGAGGAGATTCCCAGAATAACCAAGATCGGAACATCGCTGTCTCCCAAAGAAAGAGAAAACATGATCTATTTCCTTCGATCATACCAAGATGTTTTTGCATGGTCGTACGAGGACATGCCTGGTCTGGACACTTATTTGGTCGAGCATGAGTTGCCTCTCTACCCTGATGTGAAGCCGGTTAAGTAGAAGCTGAGACGTCTCTGACCTAAGTGGATGTTGAAAGTCAAGGACGAGGTCGTCAAGCAATATGATGCAGGGTTTCTCATGGTATCTAAATACCCACATTGGCTAGCCCTTATTGTGCATGTGCCAAAGAAGGATGGAAAGGTCTGCATGTGTATCGATTTTCAAAATCTGAAAAAGGCAAGCCCGAAGGACAATTTCCCAGTGCCACTCATCGACATCTTGGTCAATAACACTGCTAAGCACGGGATGCTTTCCTTCATGGATGGATTCTTAGGATTCAACCAGATAAAGATGGTAGAGGTCGATTGTTGTCGCTCTAAGTGTGCCATAATTGTGTGCATTATGAATAAAGAATTAAAGAATTGAAGAATGTTTAAGTTATATGGATGTTAACTTATGAAAGGAATATCGGCAGCACATTGGGGCTAACATTGGCCTGCAAGATCAGGGCCAATTGTAGCAAGTTTTAAAAGTGAGTATATTAAAGATCGTCCACAGAGAATTTGTCTGAAATATGAGATAGACCTCCAGATCTGTGCTACCAGATCTGGCTCTATATTTATCTAGAAAGCAGATGAAATAAGAGAGTTTGGGTTTTGTCACGTTTAACTAAAAACAAATAAAGAAAAGATTTAACTAAATGATCCAGATCCGAGTTGGGAAAGTGTTTGAAATAAAACAAATGGAGAAGTAATAGCTTCATGTATTTTAGCCTTTGAATTTTAATGGAGAATCTGTATTCCAATAGAGCAGATTCAATCTTCATCTGGCTACCAGCACAGATGTAAGAGAAATAAATCCGAATTAAGGAATAGGTTTAGACTTATGGCTATGATCATCACTTAAATGGTCACAGATCATCCAATAGTTGTGGCCGTTCTTTAGTTCGTAACATGAACATCATCGTAAGTCGCTTGAATTAGGTTACCAACGCTAATTCAGGGGACAATGAATTAAGGGAAGTTGGATGCGGGTGAGTGAATCTAAAGAAGTCTAATGCACTAAGGTGAACATTGGAACCCTCGACATGACTCCAATGGAGAAGACACAAATTGAACCTTTTAAAATCCAAAATTACAATTACAAAGCGGCTTCTTAGAGAGCCCTCCGACTTACGGTCTTGAATCCGAACTCCTTGGAGTTACAAATCACTCTCAACAACTCTCAAAAGCAAAACAAAAGAAGCTATTACGGGAGTGCAGATAGGCTATCTCGACGGAAGGTAGGGAAATAGAAATGAAAACTCAAAATCTGGATGCCACAATTGGGCAAATGTCTTCTATTTATAGCTTTCCTTGATCCTCACGAAATTTGAATTGACCAATCGAAGTGTTGGATCTGGATTGCCCAATGGCGATTGAGCACGGAGATCCAGATCTGTTCGCCAATGAAAATGCTCGATCGGTTCCAATCAGCGCTAGAAGCATCAATTACATTATGGAATTCAAAAATCTGTTTGAGCTTCTAGAAGTTCCCGCCAAGTGATTTCATCTTTGAGCGCTCACATGGGTTGGAATATGCTTTTGGATCTTGATTGGAATCTTCGAAATGTCCTGAACATTAAATGCATTGGGGCGTCTGAGATTCTTGAAATGCCCTTTAAACAAGTGTAATTCCCGAATGTCCTTTCGTAGAGTTTAAGTGCCTTTTCGCAAAGTGTTTTGGCTCCGGAAGTTCTTTTCGCAAAGAAATTTGGCTTGAAAGTCTTTTCAAAAAGACTTCTCCCCGGATCTTCTATTCGAAAAGGAAATTTCAACTATTCGAGCAGAACATGGTTCTTTCGAGTAGTTCATTACTGACTCGAATCAATTGAGAACTTTGACCTTTCGAAAAGTACTTTTTACTTTGCGAATTGAGCTTTAGCTTCCATTCTTCTTTGAATGGATCCTTTTTCTTCTTCGAGTCTTTGCTTCTTCTTTTCAAAGGTCTTTTTAACCCTTCTTTGAGGCTATTTCTTCACTCCCTTTTTAGCTTGACATGAATTGTCGACTTTTGATCATTTTAGGATGCTTTTCGGACTTGGACTGTCTAATTGGTTAGGTAAAATGCACACTAAAGCACTTATTTAGTCTTCTCAAGGGTCTTTCAAAGCTCATGTTTAGGGGTGAAAATGGTATTTTCACTACTTAACACACCCCAAACCTAAGCTTTGCTAGTCCACGAGCAAAGAAACATAAAAACAAGGAGACATAAAACACGAAACATAGAAAACCAAGTAAAGAGCCACTTTTGTAGGAAGCAGGTGCATTTAGCATATGCAACAAGCCTTTTAAACCCTAGGTGATCCCTAGAGGAGGAGTGAAGTCTCCGAGGGTTTCGGTGAAGGTACCCACAAACTTCTCCATGGGACAGTTGGCATTAGTGCCTTTGTTATCTCATGAGCAATCAAAGATCGAAATTAGTTACTCTTGAATCCATGTTTACACGTAAATTTAGTTGTATTGTTTGCAAGGAGATTTCAACATTTATAAACCTCATGAATGTTTCAATATTTCCAATCGTGAGCAGTCATAGAAAATCATACAAATGTGCCGTGAAGAAGCTCATCCTATGGATAAAAATTAGGTTATAAGTCATACTTAATGTGCTCAAGTTCCAACCCAAACACTCACGGTATACTCTCATCTTTTGTTGAGGGGTTCGTTTTCACTCAAGCTCAAGAGCAGCTTACATCTCCCAAATGGATCTGTAAGCATGAGCATAGGCCTGTTTCTCAGTCTTGGCATCATTGACATCTCCTCACCATAGATTGGGTCACTTCTTATCTCCACATGCCAGCTCACTCAACTTTGGATCACAAGGGCTTTTAATATAGGTTTGTTTGTATGGCTTATGGAGTGAAGTTTCAAGGAAAGGCAGTTTGAATAGAGGTTTGAATTTGAGAATTCAGGAAGTGCAGGTGATGGTTCATGACTCCACGTTTTGAGTTTAGCTTGTTTCTTTTCGAGATTCTCACATTCACGTGATCAGTTCTTTCTTTGATCTTGCATTTTCAACATAAGGTCCCTTTTTTGCCTTTTGCTTGCAACTTTTTCACATTGTTTGTCTCTTCCTTTCTCGGTCACCATATTACTGCTTTTTGAGGTATTTTCTCTTCATTTTCTTGATATTGCCTAGAAATGGTCCATCTTGATTCTTTCTCCTTTACCTCTGAATTCTCGAGTGAGGGAAGGCTGAATTAGGTTCCATAGGTTATGCAAAGTACTTTTGGGTATTTTGATGAAGAATTGTAGGATTCTGGCTCAAATGGGGTACAAACAGGGCAGATTTTTCTTGGTTGGTTCTGTTAGGTTGGTTTGTCCAAAGAAGGCCTTGATCTTTTCTTCGATCTCATGAGTCTTGTCACTTGTTTCAATTTGGAGTTTCCTAACTTCTAGTGGATCTAATGCCTCGGCCAATCCTTTGAATCGAGAAAATTGCCTCGATCACTCTTCAGAGATGGAAAATATATGGGCTCAATTCTCAATGGTTATGGTTTTCCTTGAGCTTTTAAGTATATCTTTACCTTTTTCTCTTCCTTTTGACTTACTACGTCTTGATACCGGTATGTTTTATGGTGTAATCATCATGGAAATGTAGACTATCGCAAGGTTTAGAATGTCTAAATTTTTGCAAAGAATATTTAAAAATTTCCTAGTTAACTTGATTCTTAAGTACATTAAATTCTTTCCTGCTTACTTAGGTGATTTTTCTGCCTTTATCTTTGTGTCCGAGGGGATCTGTCACCACACCCCCAAACCTATGAGGAGCGGTGTCCTCACTGGTTCAAAGGTGGCATGGTCCCATTATTCAGGAAAAACATGAAGGAAATCATAAGCAGAAAGTAAAACATGACAAAGGAGCATGGGAGAAAGCAAAATTTATTGACAAGAAACATTAAAGAGAAAAAAAAGAAAATAAAAGGCGGAGGGGGGACGGGGATTAAGGGGGGGGGGCGGGGGAAGGTGGAGGGGAAGGTTGTGTTTTGGGTAGTTAAGTTAGCAGAGGTGGTGATAGAGGGGGTCTTTTGGGTAGCTAACTCAAAGCAACAAGGGGAAGTGAGGCCAGGTAGTTCAGGGGTGGTTTGGGTAGTCTGGTGGTAGTGGAGGGGGAAGCACTAGGACTTGGTGCATTTGGGTTGCCTGTGAGGCAAAATGGAGAGCAGGGTAATGGGGTAGGTGGTAATGGGGCGATTAACGAATCGGATGAGCTCCTATGTAGCAGACGATTGTATGCATTTGTTTGGAGTGGGCTTGGATATTTTGGAGGTAGGTGAGGATGGGTGTAGGGAGGTGTGGGGGAGATTGGCCTAGAGGGGATTGGGGAGGGTGTGGAGGAATAGGGAACCAGGAGCCATCTGTGGGCATGGGAGGTGCGGTGAAGAGCTAGCTACCCTGTGTGTAGAATGGAGTGCGGGTGGTGGTGCTAGAGAGCTGGTCACCACAGAAATGGTTCTTGAAAATGGCGGTGGCCGAGGTGCGTGGTGGTGGAGGCTCCATAGCAGTTCGGCCTGCGGCGGGGGGTATCTCTTGGACTCGTGCTAGTTCACTCACAGGTTCATGTACAGTGAGGGGTCCATGGGTGGTTGTTCAGGCCCACCCACACTTGCAGGCTAGGTTCCTGTCGCTCGTGAGCGGCTGCAGCTCAGCTCAGTGCTCTGGCGAATGGGTTCAAAGAGGTAGGTGCAAGAGCGGGGGCATGTCTTTGGATTCTTGCTTCCCTCATTCTCCTCAACATAGCGACTTGTGGTCCAGCTTTCTTGCCAAAGTTATGGGGGTGAGGATTTCAAAGGGCTTGAGAGACTAGGACAGAGGTAAAAGAAGAAAGAAAAACTAAGAACAAAAAAAATCTAAACTATATGCGTGAGAAAATAAAATGTAAAACTAAAGATATGAGCAAGGAAATGGAAAACATGATATACAAATGCAAGAAAAAATCAACAACGCTAGAACTACTAAATAAAATCTAACAAATAGAAGGATTACTATGCAAATGAAAGGAAACTAATGCTAATAATAGAGAAACAAGAAAAAACAAGGTAAGGATCTGCATACAAAGTTTTTTTAAAAAATAGAAAAGTGTTGATACAAAAAGAATTTGTGAATGCAAAATAGGAAAACAAAGTTAGAAACTAACTAAAATTCCTAAAACAGAATTTGAAACTAACATTCCCAAAAGCAATTTGAAACTAACATTCCTAAAAGAATTTGAAACTAAAATTCCTAAAACAGAATTTGAAAATCTAAAAGCAGAATACTAAAATTCCTAAAAGCGAATTTGAAAATCTAAAACAAATTTGAAACTAAAATTCCTAAAAGCAAATTTGAAACTAACATTCCTAAAACAGAATTTTTAATGCCAAAGGATACATCCTAAGCCCAAAGAGAAAAAATGATACATCCTAAGCCCAAACAGAAAATCTAATGCCAAAAGCACGAGATACTTATGAATCTAAGTGATTATAAAAATGATTAGGAATACAAAGGAAAAGCAAGATTCATAAGATTGACCCCTTTGTTGATGATGTGTATGAAGAAAAAAAAATAATGAAGCATGGGAGCACATATTAAAAGCGAGTTCATACAGTGAGACCCATTTATGATGAAGAAATCTCAAGGAAAATAAAATAAGTGGGTCCATTGAATATTCAAAAGCGACCTATGATTCACTACTCATTATCCTACATGATTCCTAAAAATACAAAAATGATCTCAAAGAGTCCAGGATGGGAAAAGTGGATGCAAATGGAGAAAAGCATTATCTGAAGATATATATATATTTTTATTTTATAATTTTCTATTTTTTTTTTTTTACTTGTTTTGGATCGGCCCAAAGCTCAACAAGAGCCCTTATTTACTAACAAAATAATGAGAAACAACTCGTAGATTTTCTATTTGTGTTTTCATTTTCTTTTATTTTGTATTTGGTTTTGTAAAAAAATCAGGCATGCCTAAAAGGCAAGAAATTATAATCAGAACAAACAATAAACACAATGAATGCTTGGTTCTCAAGAATTTAAAATAGAAAATGAATGCAAAGGAGAAGAGGATGCAAACTCAAGCGGATCTGCTCCAGACTTTTAGTCCAGATGCTCCTTGTTGACTACTGCTCAGATCTGCAAAAAATCCAAAAGCCGATACCTTATTCCGATATTGACGAAAATAAAAAAAACTCAACTCGCCCAAATTTGACAAAAGACAAAAGAGTGGCGGCATTTATTCAAACAACTAGAAGGCAAAGAATAAAAACTTAAAAAATAAATAAATAAATAAAAATTTCTGCAGAAAATAGGTTTTCTATACAAAGCTGCATGAGACATTTAATCAAGCACTTGGAATACAAAGTTTTAAAGCAAAAACTAAAATGAAAATCAAATCTATAAAATTAAAAACTTAGGTCTACCAATTTTAGAACAAATTCCCAAGAACGGGCGCCAAAAACTTGTTGACGCTCTAAGTGTGCCATAATTGTGTGCATTATGAATAAAGAATTAAAGAATTGAAGAATGTTTAAGTTATATGGATGTTACCTTATGAAAGGAATATCGGCAAGACACATTGGGGCTAACATTGGCGCAAGATCGAGGCCAATTGTAGCAAGTTTTAAAAGTGAGTATATTAAAGATCGCCCACGGAAGAATTTGTCTGAAATATGAGATAGACCTCCAGATCTGGGCTACCAGATCTGGCTCTATATTTATCTAGAAAGCAGATGAAATAAGAGAGTTTGGGTTTTGTCACGTTTAACTAAAAACAAATAAAGAAAAGATTTAACTAAATGATCCAGATCCGAGTTGGGAAAGTGTTTGAAATAAAACAAATGGAGAAGTAATAGCTTCATGTATTTTAGCCTTTGAATTTTAATGGAGAATCAGAATTCCGATAGAGCAGATTCAATCTTCATCTGGCTACCAGCACAGATGTAAGAGAAATAAATACGAATTAAGGAATAGGTTTAGACTTATGGATATGATCATCCCACTTAAATGGTCACAGATCATCCAATAGTTGTGGCTGTTCTTTAGTTGAACATGAACATCATCGTAAGTCCGCTTGAATTAGGTTACCAACGCTAATACGCACAGGGACAATGAATTAAGGGAAGTTGGATGCGGGTGAGTGAATCTAAAGAAGTCTAATGCACTAAGGTGATCATTCAGAACCCACGACATGACTCCAATGGAGAAGACACAAATTACAGCAACCTTTTAAAATCCAAAATTACAATTACAAAGCGCGGCTTCTTAGAGAGCCCTCCGACTTACGGTCTTGAATCGAACTCCTTGGAGTTACAAATCACTCTCAACAACTCTCAAAAGCAAAACAAAAGAAGCTATTACAGAGGTACGGATAGGCTATCGACCGGAAGGTAGAAATAGAAATGAAAACTCAAAATCTGGATGCCACAATTGGGCAAATGTCTTCTATTTATAGCTTTCCCTTGATCCTGCAATTTGAATTGACCAATCGAAGTGTTCGGATCTGGATTGCCCAATGGCGCTTGAGCACGGAGATCGAGATCTGTTACGCCAATGAAAATGCTACGATCCGGTTCACCAATCGCGCTAGAAACATCAATTCTGTTATGGAATTCAAAGATCTGTTTGAGCTTCTACAAGTTCCCGCCAAGTGATTTCATCTTTGAGCGCTCACCTGGGTTGGAATATGCTTTTGGATCTTGATTGGAATCTTAAAATGTCCTCGGTCATTAAATGCATTGGGCGTCAGAGATTCTTGAAATGCCCTTTAAACAAGTAATTCCCGTAATGTCCTTTTCAGAGTTTAAGTGCCTTTTCGCAAAGTGTTTTGGCTCCGAAGTTCTTTTCGCAAAGAAATTTGGCTTCAGAAAGTCTTTTCGCAAAAGACTTCTCCCCAGATCTTCTATTCGAAAAGGAAATTTCAACTATTCGAACAGAACATGGTTCTTTTCGAGTAGTTCATTACAACTCGTAATCAATTCGAACAGAACTTTGACCTTTTCGAAAAGTACTTTTTACTTTGCGAATTGAGCTTTAGCTTCCATTCTTCTTTGCGAATGGATCCTTTTTCTTCTTCAGGTCTTTGCTTCTTCTTTTCAGTCCTTTTTAACCACTGCTGAGGCTATTTCTTCACTCCCTTTTTTAGCTTGACATGAATTGTCAGCTTTTTGATCATTTTAGGATGCTTTTCGGACTTGGACCTGTCTAATTGGTTAGCTGTAAAATGCACACTAAAGCACTTATTTAGTCTTCTCAAGGGTCTTTCAAAGCTCATGTTTAGGGGTGAAAAATGGTATTTTTCACTACTTAACATCGATCGGGAGAAGACAACGTTCATTACCCCCTGGGGAACCTTTTGCTATCGAGTCATGCCGTTTGGGCTAAAGAATGTCGGTGCAACACACCAAAGAGCTATGACTGCACTATTTCATGATATGATGCACTGAGAAAATAAAGTATATGTTGATGATATGATAGCCAAGTCACCGGAGCGAAGCGATCACTTGGTAAACCTTTAGAAGCTATTTGAGAGGCTGAGAAAGTATAGGTTACGTTTGAATCCATAGAAGTACGCTTTTGGTGCTATGTCTGGAAAATTGTTAGGATTCATCATCAGCAGGAGAGGGATCGATGTCGACCCAGTTAAAGTCAAAGCTATCACTGAGATGCCGCCACCATCTATCGAGAAAGAAGTTAGAGGGTTCTTAGGCAGAATACAATATATCAGTCAATTCATTGCACAGCTAACTCCAATTTGCACGCCGATCTTCAAGCTACTAAGGAAGAACTCACCCGTTGAATGGAACGATGATTGTCAGGAATCATTCGATAAAATCAAAAGCTACCTCCTCAATCCACCTATTTTGATACCACCCGAGCCGCGGAGACCACTCTTAATGTACCTCTCCACGACAGAAGTCTCAATGGGATGCTCCATAGGGCAACATGACGAGACGAAAAGAAGAGAGCAGGCCATTTAGTATCTAAATAAGAAGTTTACTGATTATGAAACGTGTTATTCTCATCTGGAGAAAGCATGCCTAGATCTTGTTTGGGCAACTCAGAGGCTCTAACCATTATTTACTATCTCAGGTCGTACTACTCCTAGCCCGCATGGACCCATTAAAATACCTGTTCGAGAAGCCAGCTCTTACTGGGTGAACTGCACGATGGCAGTTGTTATTGTCTGAGTTTGACATCATGTACGTCACTCAGAGGTCGATTAAAGGGCAAGCACTCGCCGATCATCTCGCTGACAATCCTTTGTCGGACTATGAGCCTTTAAGAACTTAATTCCCTGATGAGGACATCCTTTTTATGATAGAAGACGATACAGAAGAAGAAGAAGATTCTTGGGTAATGGATTTTGATAGGGCAGCAAATGCCAAGGTTCAGGGAGCTGGCGCCATTCTGATTT
Source organism: Chloranthus sessilifolius (assembly GCA_021018995.1). Lineage (NCBI taxonomy): Eukaryota > Viridiplantae > Streptophyta > Magnoliopsida > Chloranthales > Chloranthaceae > Chloranthus > Chloranthus sessilifolius. Next base: position 52,697,300 of record CM037596.1, read on the forward strand.
TGTCGAAAGGATCCCATGTACCAGTCTCTATCAAGCTCAACTTCCCTTGTACTAAGAACATGGCTGAATATGAAGCTTACGCCGCTGGTCTGCAGGAGGCTCTCGATCTAAATGTCGCTCACCTTCGAGTGTTTGGCGATTCACAGTTGATCATATGCCAGGCAAATGGTGACTAGAAGATGAAAGATGAGAAACTGATCCCCTATCATGAACACCTCGAGGAACCTATGAAGCCTGATGATGAACCACCTTGGTTCTTAGATATCAAGAATTTCCTCGAGACCCTAACTTTCCCTGAGGGAATATCTAAGATGGACCGATGAACCATTCAACGTTTAGCAGTAGGGTATGTCATTTATGGGGAAAACCTATATAAGCGATCCTATAATAATGTTTTGCTCAGGTGCCTTACTGAAGGTGAAGTGATCAACATCATGAAGGAGATTCACGAAGGAGTATGCGGAGCCCACATCAGCGGTCACATGCTTGCTTAGAAAATTCTGCGGCAGGGATACTTGTTGATCACTATGGAATCAGATTGTTGCAAACATGTTCAGAAATGCTACAAGTGTCAAGAACACTCCAGTTTGATACACGCTCCTACCATCGATCTTCACTGCATGACTACTCCTTGGCCATTTACTACTTGGGGCCTTGACGTCGTCGAAATGATTAATCCAAAAGCATCGAACGAACATCGGTTCATCCTCATCACCATTGAATACTTTACCAAATGGGTGGAAGCAACGTCATATGCCAACATCACAGCTGGTCACGTTGAGAAGTTTCTCAAGAATAATATTGTGTGCCGATTTGGAGTCCCCAAAGATATCATCACGGACAACGGTACAAATTTTACAAATATGCATATCCGAGCCTTTTGCGAGCAATACAAAATCAAGCACCATCGCTCGTCACCCTATCGGCCTCAAACTACGGAGCAGTGGAAGCTGCAAACAAGATGGTCATCTGCAGCCTAGAGAAAATGGTCATCGCTTACCAAGAATGGAGCGAAATGCTGCCAGTTGCCTTATGGGCTTACAGAACGTTAATTCGTACAGCTACAGGGGCAACACCATTCTCCCTTATGTATGAAACTGAGGCCATCCTACCGGTAGAGGTGGAAGTACCCTCACTCCGAATCCTCATGGAATCAGGCTTACCTGAAGCAGAGAGAGAAAGATCACGCTTTGAATAGTTGAACTTATTGGATGAGAAAAGACTCCTAGCCTTGTGTCACACTATAGTTTACCAGGGGCGAATCGCACACGCTTAAAATAAACGTGTTCGCGGTCGAGATTTGAAGGTGAGAGACACTATGTTGAAGAAAATCTTCCCATCCCTCCATGCCGATCCGAGATGCAAGTTCAAGCTGAACTGGAAGGACTTTACGTCATTCGAGAAGTACTGTCGGGATACACCATCCGCCTCGCCACCATGGACAGAGATCATCTTTCTGAGCCCATCAATGTTGGATATGTCCACGGTTCTACTCTTAGTCTATCTCGATAAGGTAAGTATTGGTGAAACAGATACGTGACTGCTTAAGAACCACCCAAAAGAGGCTATCATTCCAAACACAGTAGTCAAAAAGCATCCCTAAAATGATGATATCCTTTGCTATCCCATTTGAGCCTTGGCCTTTCTATTACCCCACCTTCTCCCAAAAAAAAAATGTTTGTGTGTACATATACAAAAAAGGGAAGTAAAGTTACCATCAAAATCCAAAAAAATTGAAAAAGCAAAACCTCAAAAAGAGATTACCTAAAATAAAACAAAAAGAACAAAAAAAATATGTAGAAGAATCACGGGGCATGTATAGTAGAACCCCCAAAGAAGAAAGTATGTTGAGAAAACTAAAGCCGTATCAAGGAAACCCTTTTAGCCCAGCATACCTTCAAATCCTAACCTAACCCATGGCCAAGCTACACCCTGAAGGAAGCCCTCTTTGTAGGTTCACAAGTAGTCATAGCATTTGTTAAGTCAACACAAGAAGAGTTGTGAGACGACACTAGCCCATCCAGCCGGCTATGATGGAATAACGTCTATGTCATGGCTGTTAAAAAAAAAAAGAAGAAAGGAGAATAAAAAAATAGAAATACATGGTCAAAGCAAGATGGACGTGGTGAAAACCTGAAAGGGCATTACGGGTAAAAACAGCGAGCTTGTGCGGACCAGGCGAAAACCTGAAAGGGCACTTGGGGTAAGAGAGCTAAACCCATGGATGTGGTGAAAATTCGAAAGGGTGGCATGGGTAAAAAAAGGAGATAAATAAAAAAAGAAAAGGAAAGAGAAAAAATTAAAAAAGAAAGGTTTGGACTAATGTTTGAGGAGCCCTTTTATTACTCTTCCTATACCCTCTTGTCCGACTGGGCCGCTCATGCTAGTTCGAATTGGGTCCCGACTAGAATTGTCTTTGTGAAACAGCAGTGTCAAACGTATGACCCGAGGCAAGGAGAAAGGTTTAATTCAATCCAAAGGGATCAACATTCTAACCTTGGTAATATCTTAAAACTCACTCAGGTTTGACTACATGAAAGAGTTCGACTATGCTCAAAATGGGATCCGTCACTCCGTCTCATTGTCAAGGCAAAAAAAAAAATAGAGAGAGAAAGCCAAAAACAAAAAATCAAGAAAAATCGAAATACCAAAAAAAATATACATATATTTCTACTCATATTTCTAGCATCATATATCAATCTCAAAAATGAAGAAAAATCTCTGGAAATAAAAATCTAAAAAATTATGTGAAAATGAAAAAATGTAGGTAGAAATCTACTTTTCCTTCTATTGTTTAGGATGCATTTTCTTTATATGTATAAACAAAAAAGGGACTGACCTTTTCTCGAGAATATGCAAGAACATCACACGGTCCAAAGCCTCGAAGCAGGCAACTTCTCAGCGATGGACAAATCAGATGAAGCATCTCACCACTGACGTCATGTTTATTCAAAAAAAAGAAAAAAGAGAAAACCATTTTGAAAAAGAAAGAATAAATCTGTGCTTCCATGCACAGCTACGCACATGCGTGCTTTGATGCGGTAAAATGTCGATATTTTATTAGCAACACCACTATGCTATAGTAACGTCCTAAGTCTATGGCAGGCCTTAGATTCTGGATCCTACTTTAAGGAAGGAGCAACGCTGTCAGTCCCAATCAAACAGTCAATGTTTCGATCGAGTCGACTCCACTACTAAATCTTTGCAATGAGCGCTCCGTTTTGGATTCATATGAACTTAAGTATCTTAAGCTTCAGATTCTCAATTGAAAAAGGTCAATCGTTGGTTGAGACCAACCTGTTGAGAATGAGATTATGTATCAATCAAATTATGTACAACCATGCATTCAGAAGGGTTTATTTCCCTTTTATTTTCTGTAGGTTTAAAAGTTGTATGGGCAGTGGTATCCCTGTAAAGTGTATACCATGCGTCTAGCATCCATATGATGGTCGTTTATCCTCGTAAATTATACCCAGGTAGGTCCGGATCAAGGCTTCCATCGCCTTTGTTGTTGCTTATTGCCCCTGATGGGTGCATGATTATGCATAGTTAATTGATGTTTATGATCATTGTCAGCAGAGACCAGAATTAGATGTCCCTTTAGGGAGACACCCCCATGTTTGGTTGGATCTGTTCAAGGTAGTCGAAGCTGAATACTCTAGTTCATGTTGATCTAGGGCATGCTTTCGAAAATGGCACGTCCTCCCCAAAAAGCGTTGTGACAACTATTTACTTTGCTCAGGCAGTCATGCTAAATAAACTTTGGGATCGATGGGTCTGACCAGAGATTTCAAACCCTGCTTTTAGCAGGGGCACCCGTGAATAGTCAGATGGGGCAATCCAATGCCTTGTAGGATTGGACGCAAACTGTGGAGCCTTACGTATGTTTACTTCGCACCTATCTTTGAATGTGGGTCGATCACCCCTCTCACTTACGAAGCAGTTGCATTCAGAATGAATCTTAAATATCAAATACCTTCAAAATCATGCTGAGAAGCAAATGTCTTTCCCGACTATAGGGAGTTCGCAACTCATCCCACCTCGGTTATGCCCAGTAATGTCGCTAAGCACTTGGGGATCGATTACCTTGAAAAATGAATGTTTAGCCTGACATCTAGGGCTTTCATTTTCTCACCATGTTACTCATTTGATGTTCAAAGTTTGTTCTAAATGCAACGAACCCGTCAGTAATGCCTTTGGCCTCTGCGTATGCCTATTTTCTTTGGCATTCGATCATTAGTGATCGGATAGCAAAGATGGGCATTTATAGACACCCAAAATTGGCTAAGGCCCGATCAGAACACATTTCGAGAGAGGTGCACTTTCGAGTTTTTGATAGCATGTATGAAACCCTTAGAAACCTTTTCAAACCCTTACGAACCTTCCCGAACCCTTAGGAATCAACCCTAACCTTCCCAAACCCATTAGAACCCTTTTTTGGACCAGTGTCAAATCCTCCCGAGCAGTAGTTGGAAAGAAGAGTGCTAAAATTTATGAAGACCTCTTAAGGAGTTGAATTATATACTACTGGAAAGAGGACTTCTCCAGCTTTCCAACAAGCTAAAGATCACCTCAATCGGAGTTATATATAAAAAATTTTGACCATTTGCAAATCAAGCTATTTTGGAGAAATTTTTGCCTGGCGCAACTAATAGTTGCGCAAAGACATTTTCCCCCAGAATTTGGCTTGCACGACTATTAGTTATGCCAGGCTTTTTTCTACCAGAAATGGCCTGACGCAACTAATATTTGTGCTAGGTATAAATGGGTCCCCCCACCCCTCACCAAGCCATCTTCCAGGCTACTGTACAGAACTGTTTTACTGTACATTTGCCTAGCGCAACTATTAGTTATGCCAGGCACATGAATAGTAATCTCTGGATTTTGCCCTGAAAATCATGATTGGGGTTTGACTTGTTGACCACCTTGACCTTTGGAGTGTGTTTTGCTAGTTTTGTTGCACCCATTCCCTACCTATTTGCAACCCTTCAACTGGCTTAAGCCCTCACCCCATCATCCACCATTGGAGGACCTTCTCACATATCTCAAGGCTCCAAAAATCCTCGAAATCCTTAGATGTGAGATTACCTAATTGCTAAACCCATTTAGCTCTTAAGTGGTCTCCTAATCCATCCATTTCCTATAATTAGAGCCCCCCACCCGTTGGTTTAAGGGTTAAAAATTTTGGCCTAAGAGAGAAAGAGCTTAAAGTAAGAAGATTTTTCTCCCTTTGGTGCACACTTCCCATACAAATTCTAAATTTTAAAAAGCTCCCTTAGACCTTAGCATTTCACTAAAAGCCTTTAGGTTAGGTATGTGTAATCCCTTAGCCTTCCTTCTCTACCTCTTAGCTTCAAGCCTTAGGAGTTAAAACCCCATTCCATACCATAGAAGCCTTTAAAAGCTCATCAAAGCAAGCCAACGCAAGGCTCCTCTACAGTGCTACAAGGGCCCAAGGGCTCCAACTCTCCCCTTTCTTCTCCTATCTCTTCTTTAGCTCTTCTCATCCTCCCATTTGTACCTTTACGCCGCCGAATTTTTGGTAGGAACGGAGGGACACAAATAGGATTTAAGACCCATTTCTGCAAGAGTAAGCCATTTCCTTTTCTTTTACATCATTTTTGTTTTGGCCTTTAGTAGAGACCGCATTAAGTGGGTTGATTGGGTGCCTAAAACCTTCCCAATCGATAACCGAAGCCCCTACTAAGAACCTTTGGTGTGGACTAGATTTAGAGTCATATTTTTAGAACTTCGGTGCTCATAAAAATGATTTAGGTTTTTCAGGACACCAAAAGCTCCTTGTGGCGACTATATTTTTTGCAAGTGAGCGCATCGCCGCAACGGGATGGTCACAAATCCCACGGTTGCACAAAAGCGTATTGGCGAGGTTGCATATAAAGTCGTGCTACCACCTCAGTATCTGAGAATTCATGATGTATTCCATGTATCAATGTTGAGGAGATATATCTATGACCCCTCATACATAGTGAAGATCGAACCCACGGACATCCAAGAGGATCTCACCACCATAGCAAGACCGATCAAGATTCCCAATCGAAAAGTTCATGTCTTCAAGAACAAAATGATGGCATTGGTGCTGGTCCAATGACAATATCACACGCCAAAGGCATTAACCAGGGAGACTGAAGACTACATCATAGAAAACCATCGTGAGCTTTTTGAATAACTGATACGCAATTTTCAAAGACAATTTTTTTTTATTAGCTGTAGGTTTTGGTTGTAAAAAACTGTCGCTATTAATAAAAAAATTATTAAAGGCTATTAAGACTATTAGCAACAAGGGTATTAGTGGCACTTTTTAGCTGTCACTAATAGCTTTATTTTTTATAGTGCTCGGGCATATCGTCTCTCGAATCTCAATCTCCATCAACCCAGATCATTGCAGGATTCGAATCACGCTTCAACAGGTTGGTGTCTCTAAGTCCTTAAATTATTCCGTTATATGTTAAAAGAAAACCCTAATTTTTCCCCTCATTTTAACTCATTTCAGACCTTAAAAACATAAAAATTATGCCCAAAATTGATAGGATTATTTTTCTCAGATTTTTGTGAAATTTAGCCAAGCTCTTCAACAGATAAAGCCTCGATATTTTGGCCATAAATTTTTATTCTAAACTTTGATTGACGCAATTCTTACGGCATTAGAAAGAAGACAATGAGCTTTACAACTTTAGATGAAAAGAAATTTCACAAATTCAACATTTTGAAGGTCAAAATTGAGCTGCAAGTCGGGATAAGTTTTAGATCATCCAAGTTGCACGGATTTGATATTATTCTTTGAACTCTTGAGCTATTTTATGCTCAACTTCTCTCAAGACCTATAAATCACTACAACTACATAAAATATATATAATAGCTTTTATCAGACATAAATCTATAAGTTTAAGGGGTCTAATATTAATATTTTTCAACACTTATCGTCTGTTACCTCTCTTAAGGCTCCTACAACCCTTGAATGGATACTTGTGCTCCTTTAGGGTTCGAAACACATCTTATCGCTATACCAATCAATCACCAAGTTCCACAGACACAATTAACCCCAATGAAATATATTTTTGATTTAATCATAAAATAAATGTAGTTAAATAATTCTTATTCTTTGTTTTACTTCAATGTTTCATGTGTTATGCGCCATATTAATTTTCTTCAAGAATATAAAATTCTTAGGAAGCATGTTATACTTTTCTTCTTATATATGTTCAACATTATCAAATGACACACATCATATAGAAAATTCTTAGGAAGCATGTTTTACTTCAATGTTTCGACGAATGCATCGGCTACCACTCGGATGAGAGCGTTGATCCGGCATAATTTTATGAGCCTTAAGCGTATCTTAGTTCTAGACTTTTTATATTTATTTTCTTGTAAGACATTTTATTTCATATCGATTGTTTGATACTCCTTATGAGTTTACGTTTGGGATGGTTTTACCTTATGTGAAACTTCAGTTTTATATCCTAGATGCGTGGTTAAGATTAATTACTTCATTAATGGTCATTTACATTTTCGTTGCTATTTTATGAATCATTTATCATTAAATACAATATTTTAAATGTCTCGATCCATATGCTAAATCAAATTATAAGTCATGTGTATGTCTATTTATCGCTTTAACAAGCATGCAGTGTCATAACACGGAATTCTAAGCCCTCGAGACCGGGTGTGGATTCTGGGTCGTGACACTCTTTGAGAGAGGCTTCATTAATGCTTGAATCTATTACTTCAAGACCCCTATTGAATCTATCACTTCAGGCCCCCTATCTACTATGTTCAATTCATGTGAAAATAATTGGAGATCTCAAACAAAAAATTAGTGACGCCAATTAGAGGTTTGCATTATCTACTCTTCAGGGCCCTAAAAAACTGTGAAATTCACCTCGAAGATTGTGGTATCAGCATAGTTGTTACAAAATCGTCTTCTTCATTGCATTCAATCAACTGATCCTTGTTTTCATTTAATTACTCATTCAGATGAACACTAAGTTGATCTGTCCACTTTCTTAGGATAAGTGGATGACCTCCAATCACCCAAATGTCAGCTTCTAGTGCCTTATTTAGATCATCCTCAACGTGCAACATGCATAGAAAGGCTTTGTCTTCAAAAGATATTAGGTCTATAGAACTCTTGATTTTCCATAGCCTATCAATCACTATTTTTAGACTGAAGCATGTATCCAACCAGCAAGTTTTCCCATCGTATAGATTCTTATTGGATTCCCTCTTCCGAGCAGAGAATAACACCATCTGTAGGTGAATTAGGGAAGTATTCTAGTCTATAATAATAAGATACAATCTTTCTTTTAGTGAATAGATCTACTCATCTCCATTTTGGACGAAGATGGGGAGAATTTTCCATGAAACGATCGGAGAAACTAATCAATAAAGAGGTCACACGAAACTCTATGATCCAAAGAAAGTTCCCTCCCTCGCTCAAGATTGTTATGAGAAAATGTGTCTAATCGTGTGATTGATCCAAGACAAAAATACACAAACTAAATAACACATAAATAATCCAAACAGAGAACAACATGATTTATGTGGTTCGGCAATTTGCCTACATCTACGGCCAGCAACGATTCACTATTTGATGATTTTCAAAGAATACCAAAACACCTAATGCCTTACAAAAGTTTTCACACAAAGAAACCCTAAATTGGTTTTCCCATGACTTTTAATAATAAAAACAAAATTTCAAATAAACCCAAAGTGTTACGTTTCTTAGCTATGTGAGGTCACTCAGGCGATTAAGATTTCCCTGGGAGACCTGAGGGGCTTTCAATTCTTGTGTATGCTCGCTTGGCCGAGCATGGATCTCGCTTGGGCGGGCTCCACTAATGAGCACTACAAAAAATAAGACTATTAGCGGGACAAAATACTTCTGCGATTAACAAAAAAACTGCAGCCACTAGTCCTGTCACTATTGAAACAACAAATTTTTTTTGTTAATAGTGACGATTTTTGGAGCCATCAAATTCCATTCTTCAATCACCACTAAACTAATATTATCACTTCCACCAAATTCTAAAATTCCAAACAGCTTCCAAATGTTCCCACAGGCTCCAATGCACCGGAGAGTGTCAAACTCCCAATGCACTCAATCATGCTCAAATATGCTCAATATTGATTAAGTTTGGTAATGCTGGAACTTAATTCTAGTGACTACATTAGTGAAATAACTGCAGGGTTATCTACAATACCAATCTTCTGAAGAAGTATTTGTGACGACCAGGGCCCACCTGCCATAATATTGTCTAATGTTGGACTTAAGTCCCCGCCCCATTTTTGTTTCAGGCATGGGCTTAATTCTCAACCTAAAATGAGTCATAACATGTAGCGACCACAATTCTATTTATCCCGGAATCAAAACTTTTCCCTATCCGATGTGGGACTATTACAACCCCGTTGTGGCAGCCTGGATTTTTCCAACACATTTTTTTTCTGCTAAATGGGAAAACTCCGACCGTCGGGTTGCACAGATCATGATCCGAATACAAAATTTTTTATTGGTACATCCACACAATTGCAGAATTCAAAGCATATATATATATACATATATATATATATATATAATTCCATTCTATATAGAACAGTAGACAAATGAAATGAAAAGCACCGGTGATGGCCAACCATCACCTGAATAGTGGTGCACTAATATATTACCGAATACAAGTTCTATTTTCTAAAGTGTGGCTGATATACCAAGCCGTCAATGGACATACCAAACCAAAGTCCAAAAATCAACCCTAGAGATAGAAGACCTTCTCCCTCTAGTACAAAAGCGGGATTGTTCTCAAGCTAGGGGTCCTGATTGGAGTCATCACCTTCAACGTATAGTTTAGGGGTGAGCTACAGTCCAAGCTTAGTAGAGGAACTCAAGAACAATTATATTTTTATCAGATTATGCATAGATTCAATGACAAGATTTCAAAGCAGTTTCTCATCAAAACGAAGATTTAAATACAAATTTTCAAAGGCATTTCATTTTAAAATAGGGACATGCTACAAAACCATTTTCATCTTAGGAACAGTCATGTCATTTTCAAATCAAACAAAATATACAAAGACTTCTTCTCATGTCAAAACAAACTTGAAAATCATGTTGTTATTCACTGGAAAGTACCACTTTTCACCTCTTAACCTAGCCCTTGCTAGACCTTGAAGCGGACTAATAATTATTGTTTAAGTGTGTTTTGTAGTTAGTAATAAATTGTGCAGCTTAACCCAAAGTCCATATCTTTGGTGCTAAGAAGAGAGAAAATTCAAGCAAAAGATGACAGCTAAGCCAGAGATTGATGGAACACCATGGTGGTATACACCAGGATAGCAATTTTGCATGTCATGATGGACCAATAAAGTCTAGCAGGTGAACCAAGCATAGATGAGAGTGGAGGAAGTTGTAACAGAAGCATGTGCATAGCAACAAAGGAACAAATGATCTATCTCATACAGTTGAGGTGCTGCCTCATGCAACTAAGACATGCAGCATAATAGAGCTCGCCAAGAAGTTGCGCAACTTAGTGAAGGAAGTATTACAAAGAAGCCTCTCGCACAACAATCATGCACTACAGCTGCCATCAACATGTAAAAGAACTCACATAGTAGTCGCACACTAAAACCTTTAGAAATATAGCTCACAAAGCTCTTGCGAGGAACAAGCTTCAAAGCAGTCGCATGCATTACCTCGCGAGACCAAATTGAGTGAACAATAGCCGCAATCTCGCGAAGTTCTCGCGTGGCTCTAGAAGAGAGAGACGTCCAAAAGTTCTCTCACGTAGCTCTCGCACGCCTAAAAGTCTGACCCTATACCGAGTGAGATGTGAAAGCATCTGCGCGAGTACCTCGCGATAAGAGTTTCTGAAGCTCTACTGCACAAGCAAGCTAAGCAGTACACATCCTTCTGCGTGAGTGCATTCAAAGCCACATCAGCTGTGTGATCATTCAGAGTCCTTCTGCGTAAAATAGTAGCATTCAAAGTCAAATTCTACCTCATGAGGACTCTGCAAACTATACGACAGAAGTAATGTCTAGAAGTAAGCCTCGCGAAGCTCGGGCTCTCTACTTCTCAATCTTAACTCAAGGGCCTTTTGGGGATTTCTCCAGGTCTAGGGCATACATCCCGAGGAACTGATCTCAAGGCACACTTCCCAAGAAATCCAAGGGTGTAACAGTGCCACATCTGCTAGAAAAATTAGGGTTTATTCTTCTCTTAGCCAAGGTAGTATGACTGAGTATATAAGGTGTGCTTATAACTTAGACTTGATCAATCACCCCTTCCTTCAACCTCTGCCGGCTAAGAGCTCAAGCAGATTTGGGTTAAGGTTAGGGTTTGATCACCTCTTTTTTCAATTTTTTTTCTCTCTTAGCCCAACACTTGCTGGCTAAACCTTTGGTAAGAAATTAGTTGTAATTTCATTTAGTTTTGTAATGGGTCATTTAAACATTGGGATTTTGTTATGAAGAGTTGTTGTGCACAAGGTTGCTGCCTTGAGAAATTTCATTGTTGGTACTTTAGATCAATGGAATTTGGGCTTTAAATGTTTATTTAATCTATTATTTTTCTATTTGCCTACAGTTTTGTTCAAGTTATAGCATGCATTTAGGATTTACGTTTATTGAAAGGCCCATAGAAGCTTGAGCTTGTAGCCCTGGGACCATGGTGGCAGCAGCAGTTTACATGTTCCATCTCATCATCTGTGGGTAAGGGAGCCTCGCTTTTGACCATTTGAGTGGATAGACTATAGCCCTAAGGCAAGTGTTGGTCACAGATCTGAGAAGGATTCTTCTCCTCTGCACTTGATCTTGTAGCCTAGTGAGAGGTTCTGTAGGAATAAGCTCCCCTCTATTTTATTTGACCACGATCAGATGTTAGATATGGCTTCTTTGTAGTGATAGTAGACTTGTGGCTGGGTCGTTGTTGCCCTTTCTTAGCAATGACCAGTTATGTTTATGTCCCTATTCAACTTATTGCTTTTCCTATGTGTCCAAGCATTGTGCTGATGGCCTTTGATACACACATAAGATTTTATGGGTTGGAACTCTTATAAATGTCTGCTAGATATGTAAGCAGATTTGGGGAGCTCGTAGCCTGGCAAACATGGTATCTGTAATGTTATTCATGGCCTAATTTAGTTCATAGGTCGGAGGAAATCTATTAGATAGTCTGTGAGCATTTAAGTGGACAGATTATAGCCTTAAGATCAGTCCACTCCTTTTGCTTAGGTTAGCTCTTCTGATTTAACCAAAGGTATTTGATAGACTCTATTGGATAGTATGTGCCTATTTCAGTGGACAAGTTATAGCCTTAAGAGGAGTCTAAATGGCATGGGTTAAATTGGATTCTTCTACCTTGCTGAGGTTTTTGATAGTACATCAGTAAGGATTTGCTGTAGAGACAGTCCTAAATCTGAGTTACGTAACTGAATGAACCTTAGCCTAAACTGCTTACTTACAATCTTTTTATCTTTATTTTAACACACCATCACCACCTTCTTCATAATCCTTTCTTAGGATAGGACTGTACTTTATTTCTTTTCTTTTTAGTAGGTAATTTAGTGTCGTTTTGACACCCAACTCCCTTTCTGTAGGATTGTCAGATCTGTAGCCAGATCTGGAGGCCTACTATTATAGCCCATTTAGATCAATTTCTTTGTAGGACAAACTTTTATTTATCAAAACTTACTACAATAACCTTGTATCTTTCAGGCTATGTGTACTTTAGGTTCCTTATTTCACTCCACCTTTGTATTCTGATGTTTTTCATCTCATCATTTTAAATAACTTCAGCAGTCTAGGGGAATCAGACCAACAAGTTTTTGGCGCCGCTGCAGGGGTTATTCATTTTTTTAGTGGACCTGAGTTGTATTATATTGTAGTTTAGAAAATTCTTTGTAGCTGTGCCATAAACTGAATAAAAAGTACTACTGATTTTTTGTTGAATTTTGTAGAATTGGACAATAGCAGAAGGGAAAAGCAAGAGCTATAGCTGGAGTTTAGCTAGCTCTATTTGCACTTCTTTTACCCTGAAACTCAGTCCTTTAATGTTGAATTCCCTGTAATTAGTATTAGCGTAAACATGTTAGTTGTTATTTTAGTTTGAAAATTTTCTTGTGTGCTGAAAGTATTTTCTTTGCTGAGTTTTTGTGTGTATGCTTAGAAGAAGGACCCTTAACGCTGAGTTGGAACCTCCAAATCCTGACTTTGAAAGGGTCCTTAGACCAGGAAACACAACACAAGGCCCTACTATTGATACCGAACCTGCTGTCATGGCTGATAGGCAAAGAGCCCTGAAAGAGTATAATGCACTTGGAGATTATACATCTCCCTTTTGCATACAATTCTCTTCAGTGGAAGGAAACTATGAAATCAAGTCCTCTACCATCAACATGTTGCCATCCTTCCATGGGCTCAGTAAGAAAAATCCTTACAAGCACATTGACCAATTTATGGCACTTTGCACCACTTTTAATATTGCTGACTTGAGACCTGAAGCCACCAAACTGAGGCTTTTTCCTTTTTCCTTAAAGGACAAAGCCAGCACCTGGCCCTCTAAGCTCCTAGCCAACAACATTCAAACATGGTGACCTCCAAAGCCAATTCCTGGCTAAATTCTTTCCCATGAATAAGACCAGCTAGATGAGGACTAGTATTTTATCATTTACTCAGTCCCCAACTGAGAATTTTTATGAAGCATGGGAGAGATTTCAGGAGATGTTAAAACAATGCCCCCACCACTAAATTTCACAGTTGCAACTAGTGCAAGTGTTCTACTAAGGAACTAATCCCAAGAGCAGGGATTTGGTGGATGCTTCATGTGATAGTAGTTACCTCCACAATACAGCTGATGAGGCTTGGGAGCTGTTTTATATTATAGGAGAAAACTTCATGCAGCAGGAGTCACTTTCTCGCAATGACAGTTAGACCCCAGCTAAGTTGGTGAAAGAGTCCACCCCTAGAGGTGGAATGTAAAAAGTTAAGGTACAAAGTGAGTTGGAGAGGAAGGTGGACAACCTGAGCTTGAAGTTTGACAAATTGATGAATGTGATGCAATCTAGAATGGTTGCACAAGTGGAAGAGGTATGTCTGATATGCCAATCTCCCACACATTTACTCCAAGATGTCGCCACCAAATTCTCTGATTTTGTTATGGAGCAAGACAATGCTGCCCAAGTATTTGGGTAGCAGCCTGTTGGGTACTCATGGTGACACCACCCAAATTTAAGGTGGAGACAAGATAATTACCCTCAACTCCAGCAACAACAGTTGGTAGCTCCATATAGGCCCCAGCACCATTTTAACCAGGGATACCCAACTAGACAAAATATTTAGTTGCTTGCCCCACAGCCCAACCAGTTGGCCTGGCCCCCACAGCAGCCCAAATCCTCTTCTTTTGAAGAGCAAATGCTGGCATCCATGAAGAATTTGGGAAACCTAGTCCAAATTGTGAACTCTCTTGAGCAAAGCATTAAGAAAATAGGGGACTAGCTGGATCAAATCTGTAATACTTTGAATAAAAGAGAGGAGGGTTGCCTAGTCAACCCTTAGCCAACCCCAAGGGGCAGTACATGATTGGTGAAGCATCCTCTACCCATGTGGATGATAATTCAGTAGGACAAGGCAATTGAGGAGGTCATGAAAAGTGAAGGTGGGTGGTAAGGAATAAAAGAATATGTGTACCATATGTATTGATTGTGTGTTTTGTTTTGTGTTGCTTAGAAAATTTTCAATTATAGCTTTTAGGGTGTTGATTGCTTGTGTGTTTGATTGTGCAAGTGCATATCTATCGTGTGAATTTAATGTTCAAGTCTGTGCCGATGGTTGAGATGCTCTCACAATACATGACATGAATTTGAGCTGAAAGATTATCCTTGGAATTCTGAATTTGTAATATTTCAATGTTGAAAAAGGGTAACTTAATTGTCATGATGAAATGGAGTAGATGTTGAGGAGTTGGTGCTAATGCACACTGAATTGGTGCATGATATTGTATATGCACTGGCTAGGGCAAAAGCTGAGAGAAAATGTTAAGTGTTGCCTTCTCACGAGGCTAAATGGCCTAAATTTCAAGCTCGTGAGTCACCTGAAGCTTTCTGGCAGAGTTCTGATGGATATTTTGTACCATGCGAGAGCTTCGCGAGCAACAAGCACCTGTTGGAGCCTAACATTGAGTCTCGCGAGGCTCTATCCTGTCAATAACAAGGAACTGCATGAAAGAAATGGAATTCACATTTTTATACTGCACGAGAGCCTCGTGAGCTATCATTTTGAAGGCCACACCAATAACTTCCTCGTGAGGTCCCTGATACTCCAAATGGATGCTCCTCGCAAGAATCACAAGCTAAGCTGTGCGAGAGATGAGCATATGCTTCGCGCGCTCGGGCCCAAATTCAACTCTGCGAAGTACCTCATGAGGCTCATAAATCCTTTAAATCTTTTCTCATGAGGCTCTGTTCTTGTCCGCGACAGAACTTCTCACAAAGTTGGCTGTGTACTGCGTGAAAAATTTGCTCCGTGAGGGCCTCACGACAGCTGTGCGAACCACAGGTTCAGCCCTATAAACCCTGCAAATTTCTCCATTTTCTTCATTCTATCTTTTTGCCCTAACTTTTCTTGTGCATTCCCAAGATCCCTCTTTTCTTCTGTCTCCTATACAACCATTTCCACTCAACCTCAGCTAGTTTCCTCATACATTTTTACTCCCCATCACCTCCTGGTCAGTTTGAGCTAGGTTTGGGGGGATTTGAACATCTGTGCAACGTGTGAAGTGAAACCCCAGCTGCCATTTGGTAAGATTTCTCATTCTCTTAGTTGATTTAATTGAACATTACTCTAGTATAAGTAGAGAGTAATTTGGGGTCTGTTTTATTTGTGAAAGAGTGCATTGCAATAGCTGGGATTTTGAAACCCTAATTTGAAAAAATTGAATAGCTATGGCCATGGGTTCAAAATTCACAGATGCCTTGTCTTCTTTGGTGACCCCACCACCTGCTGGGAGCCCTGTGGCCACTAGAAAATCTGTAAGAATTGAAGAGGCCTCCAATGTGGAAACTCCTGTGGTAACTGCACCCACTGAGGAGCCCTATATTGAGAAAACTGTGAAGAAAGGCAAGGGCATGACCTCTAATGCCCAAGTTGCCAAAAAGAAATCTTCTCCTAAGAAGAGGGCCAAAGAGCACCCACCTACCAAAATCCCTGAGAAATCAAAGAAGAAATTGAAAATGGGCAAGGAAGTAGCCACTAAGGTCCTTGAGGAGGAAGAGGAAGAAGATAATGAATAGCTCAGGGTCCCCTCTGAATTTGTGACAACAATTAAGCTAGAGGCTGAGACAATTTTCGATAAGGCTCTCTTTGAGGAGCTACCTGTGATAGGTGCCTCCATGGAGTACCTGACCAAAGACTCATTGCTACCCCTACTGAGACCCCCAATGCAACTAGTCTTCCCTAGACTAGTGCAATTGTTCTACCAAAATATCAAAGTCAAGACTGGGGATGATGGAAACCCGGCATTGCCAGTGCTCATAGAGAAATTTAAGATGTTGTTCAATTAGGCTGCCATTGCTAGGATACTTGGGATACCTACCCAGTACACCCCTGTGTGTGGTTTGGGTTTCCCATTTACAACCACCATCCTAGAGATTGCGAAGGAGCTGACTGGAGGGGTCACTGCATCAGGGGCATCAATCAGGAAGAGAGATATGCACCCCCCCCTCAGATTTATGGATGGGATGCTGAGGAAAAATGTATATTGCTCTGGACATGAGCAGAAGAGGAGGTCTCCTATTGCTGATGTACTATTCTCCTTCCACAAGAACCATTACTTAGATTATGCCAAGCTAATTTTTGAAGGGATGACAAACATTGCAAAGAAGGTGAAGATAAAGAACAAACCCCATTCCCTTCCATACTGTAGGCTTATTACTACCTTGTTGAAGCTGGACAGATACCCATTTGAAATGAATGAAGAAACTATTGCCCTGAATCCTAGAAATTATGGGAAGAAACAATGGGAGATGAATGGCACTCTCATTGAGAAGAAAGAAGAAGATGTCAGAGGTATTAGCAACCTCTGATGTTGCTGCCTCTGTGGCTCTACCCTCTGCTACCATATCTCTGGCAGCCCATTCATGTGTGCCAGCCAGCGCCACCTCCACAGCTGCAGCCATTACCTCATCAGCCACACCTTCACCTTCCATGCCAACCACTGCCCCATCAACCCAAACCTCACCACCTTCATTAGCCCCCATACCTACTGTTACTATACCTACACCCTTGCCAACTTACCCAACTCACCCCAACCCACCTATGAAGGCCACCTATACAAAGGAATGAAAGTTATCAAATGGCCACACAGAGCCCCAACCCTCCTACATATCCCAAACCATTCCTATTCTTGAAACCACAACTATACCAGACCCAACCATTTTCCTACCACCAACCTCCACAGCCCAAGCCTTAGAGCCTGAGGCTTACACCCTTGAAATCCCACATAGTTTCTCACTACACCCCCGAGCCCATAGAAACCTCCACACCTTTTCCACCTAAGTTCCTTGCACCCTTAGACCAACCCATTCCATCCTCACCTACCAATGAACAACTCCCTCTGTCAGAGAAGGGATACTTAGCCATGATGTCCTCTATTATAGAGGACATCAACTATGAGTTTACACCTCTCCCAGACTCACTTCCCCCTCCACATTTCACCCCTCCTCCGCAATCCCCACAGGCCACCTCCTTCATTCATGCACCCACTTCCCCTTTTCAACCAATTCCACCCCCACCCTTGATTTCCTATCCCATATCTTTAACCTATTACTTTCCATCCAAGCCCAAGTGTTGGCCGACACCCAAACCTAATCATCAATTACAACCAATCTACAATCCATGAACTCCACCCTCCAAAACCAAGCCTCCATTCAAACAAGCTTACAAGCCATTCAATCCACACTGTCGCTTTTAACCCATCCTTCCCAACAACCATTTGTCCCCTTACCTTCCCATTTACCTACCCCACCCCAATCTATCCCTCCATTTACCATAGCAGCAACACCGTTTGCCGCTTTATAAACTGCTTTCCCCAAACCCCCCATTTCCCTTAAAAATGCCTCCACCATAACATACCCTAAGGTGATAGAACTTACACTACCCTCTACTCCCACCCCAACCATGCCACCACCCATCCCTCCACAATTGTTGGCTGACCCTTCCTTCAGTGATGCCCAGCCCATAGTACCAGCCTCTTTCAACCCTCGACCTCCATACTACATACTCCTTCGAGCAATGAAGAAAAATGCTTACATTAAGAGGGATGTGGTAAGAGGAATGGCTGACCTCCGAGCATCAGTGAGACAGCCCCTTCTTGATAAACTTCGATCAGTGCTGCTAGCCCACAAGTTAGAGAAGAAGAAAATCAAACATGGTTGGCAAAAGATAATGATATAATACAATGAAGAAAAGACTAGGGCTGAGGGGATGGAGGATGTAATAAAGAAATTGCAAGCAGACTTGAGAGTAGCTGAGGACAAGGCCTATAATTATGGTGTAACTATTGCAGCATTGCCAAAGACCTTAACTGAAACTAGTGATCGGGAATTAGCAAAAGTTGTTTCCAAACAATTAAACCTTGATGTACCTCACAGTGAAACAGTCCCTAAACCCAAGGAGCCTACCAAAGTCAGACCTGGAATCAAAATCCAAGAACCAACTTCAAAGCTAAATCCCACTCCTAAAAAGAAAAGCTCCTCCAAGCTAAGAAGCACTACTTCCAAAAAGTCACTGTCTGCTGTTGTTGCTTTGAGGCAAGCAAAGGGCAAAGGAATTCAAGATCCACTAGCTGCAGAAGTGGATTCAGATGATTAGATTCGCAACTGTATTTAGTTAGGATATCTTTGCATTATTTCTGTATCGTTCTTTTTCCTTACGTTGTATAAATTTTGCTACATAAATGAAATTCCTTTTTGTTACGCTTTGATTGTTGTACTTTCTGCTTCATATCTAGTTTGTTTATTTTAGTTGTTTGTATGTGTTTTCTTTCATGCTTTCACTTCCTTTATTTTTTGTCTACTTTTGTGTATGACCCCTACTGCACATGCCCTTTTTATCTTTGAATTAGTGAGGACACTACTCCTCATAGTTTTGGAGGTGTGGCAAGGATTGCCAATGATATAGTTAACCTAAGTGCAATTGTCTTAACTAAGTGAGGAATAAATAGAATGAACTTCACCTAAGCAATATTGAAAGCGAGGAATTTAAACACTGTGCAACCCCTTTTAATGCTAAAATCATTTGAAAATCAATACTTCTATGAGGTGAACATCAGGAAATTTTTTATAAATAGTAGTTAGTGAACCAGTAAGGAGAGAAACAAGTGAATGCATACCCCTTTGAGTTCAAATTGAACATTATACCCAGTGAGCTTTGAGCCTGTAAATTTTTATTTTCTTTTTAGGAGTGTCTTTGGCAATTTTTTCTGTTCTAAGGACTGACTGAGTCAAGCCGTTTTCACTAGAAGTCAGATACCCCTAGTTGAAGTTGTTTGACAGTAATCATGATACTAAGGAAAGGATCAAGGCCTTCATTTCGAAAGTTTGAGCCTAAAAGATCAAACCTGTGAAACTACCCTTGTGCATACACTTTTTGAGCCTTAAAGCCCCATTTTTCTTCACCAAACATCAAAGTACATGAACTTGAACCTCTTAACCTGATTCTGCCCTACCCTCACGCTGAGAATTCAGAAGGTAAAGGAGAGGATATTGAAGATAGGTGAGTAGAGTTTAACATTTGGTGAAAGGAGAAGAGGAGAGTGTTGATGAATTCTGGTGTGCTTACATTATTAGTTGGTGGTGAAAGTTATTTAAAAATCAAAGACAGAGTAAAACAGGGGGTGAATTCAGCACAACTCAGAAGTCCTAGACCTGCAAGATACAGGGTCCTTTGTAGTAAGTTTTGATAAGTAAGAGTTTGTCCCACAGGGAAAGGTGATCTAGCACTCCAAGGGAGCCTTCTCTAGTAGTCCCTCCAGATCTGGCAATCCTAAAAGGAGGGGAGTCTAAGGTCACTTATTCTAAGTATTCTAATGTCTAAACTACAGAAAGGGTTGAGAGGATGGATGGAGTGTGGAAAATAAATATAAAAAGGGTGAGAAGTATGTTATTGAGCCAAGGTCAGAGAAGTTTTGTAACTCAGATTCAGATCTGATGTTATAGAAATCCTGTCCAGAGGCTACATTATCACCACTGAGGAGAAAGGATCCAACCCATCACTCTACCATGATTCCACCCTTACGGCTATAACCTGTCCACTCAAATGGTCACAGATTATCCCATAGGGGAGCCACTATCCAGGGATGGGCCAAAACACAACAAGTAAATCATTGCAGGCACTATTTCATCCAGGCTACCAGCTCAAAAATCCATAGGGAACCTCAATCTCTAAAGCTCTATATGTGGGGCTAAGCCTGTATAGGACCATGATAGCCTAGACACATAGAACCAGTAAGAGATTGAGTACAACCTTTGATCTAGCTGTCCATTGCTTGAGTGAGGCTACAATGGTCTAGTCACCAGCCTACAATCTCTATAACCAGATTAGATCCAACATATGATGGCGGATCTATACAAATATAGGGGACTCTGCCTCTGTACAATCTCTCACCAGGCTTCTACAAGCTCAGGTGTAAAGAAGAAGGATCCATCTTGGATCGGTGGATTAGAATCACCCTAAGGCTATAATCTATCCACTTCAATGGTCACAAACTATCCCAGAGATTATCCTCCTCATGGAGCCCAAGACAAAACAAGAATATCACTACTACCACCATGGTCAGAAGGCTACCAGCTCAAGCTCCCATGGGAATTTTAGATTTAGTGGGTCCTGTGGTGGGGCTAAGGCTGTAGGACCATGATAGCCTAGACACACAGGTCACTGGGATCTGAGTGGCCCTTAGAATCAGTCCTCCATTGCTTTGAAACACAACCAAAGCAATGGCGGATCACAAGGCAGCAGCCTTGCACAGAGCATCTCACATTCCAACATAAATCCCATAAAATATAGATCCTATTACAGAATTTCCGTTGATCTAATTCAAAAACACATACAAAGGCATAGCCAGCAAGTGTTGGACTACGGAGAGAAGGAGAGAGAGAAAGAAAACTAGTTACAGATAAAAAGAAAGAGAAAAGAAAAATGATCTGAGATGTGTTCCCAGATACCTAAACCAAAGCTAGGTATGGGTTTATATAGCAGTGGGGTGGCAGCGCATTAAGGTTAGGAAACCCTAATTTTAACGATGCCACATGGCCTAATAATGATCCTTGGATGCCTCGGGGTGGGTGCATGAAGATTTGAGTGTGGGAGTACGTGCCCTAATCACTGGAAATACCCATAAGGTCCTCTACTGAAGAGATGGAAGTTTAGGTTTAGAGCTTCACTAGGTAGCTGTAGTCTCCCAGACTTGTCGCGTGGTAGCTCTTTGCTCTTTGGTAGGATGATTTGACACTGATGCTTCAGCCGTCGCGAGGTTGCCTTAGTTTGCTCTTCAGGCAGTCACACGATAGAGAATTGCACTCTCGCTAGATTGGGCTTCGCGAGGTTGAGTAGAAAACACAGTCTCAGATGTCGCGGGGTTGAAATTCAAGCAGTCGTGAGGTCGCTCGGTCTTTGCTGGGCTGATCTTCTCGAGGTGAATTTGAGCAGTGCGAGAACTTCGCGAGCACTTCTCTTTACTGGACTTCGCGAGTTACCTCGCGAGGCTCTACTGAGTTCTAAATTGCGCGAGGTTCTATATCTTACTTGATCTTCACGAGGTTGGCTTTGCCTTCGCCAGGATGTTTTCTTTCTTGAATGGCGCGAGAACTGTGTGAGGAGTTCTTCTTTTGATAATTGCATCCCGCGGTGACTGCGCGACAGCTGCGTGAGGAATCTTCTGAAGCTCTCTCTCCTCAACTATTCTGAACGAACTGCGCGAGATTGAGAGAGGTCTGCTTTAAACTCCGTGACACTGTGTGATGTGTTCTACTCTTGAGCTTCACGAGAGCTGCTCGATTTTTAGTTTTTGAAGCTCTTCAGTCACTCATCTGTGCGAGAGGTTGCAGTAAAGTCTTGGGAAGCTCAGTTGAACTGCGCGAGGCATATTTCTCCTGAATCCTCTAAAGCTTGGGTCAGCTGCGCAAGGCTCATTTCAAGTCTGGATTCAGAGTTCATTCTTCTGAGGGATATCTGGTGCCAATGCAGGCTCCTTAATAGGATTCCTGGCCTTATTTCACTGCTGATTATTACCTACACAAAACACTTAACAAGAACTTATTAGGTGGCTAAGGGTCTAATCAAAGGTTAAGTTAAGGGGTGAAAAGTGGTACTTTTCAGGTCTTAACAGACCCCCAAACCTAATCTTTGCTAGTCCTTTAGCAAAGCAACATTAAATCTACTCTAAAAATTAAATGCCACTTTCGTAGGGAGCACGGATACATTTAGCATATGTACCAAGCCTTTTAAACCCCTAGGTGATCCCTAGTGGAGGAGTGAAGTCTCCTGAGGGTTTTTAGTGAAGACACCCACAAACTTCTCCAATGAAACAGTTAACAAAAGTGCAATATCATCCAATGAGCAGTCAAGGAATCAAATTTAGTCTACTCTTGAATCAGTACACATAAAAGAAATTTAATTCATTGGTTGCACAGTAACTTAAACAGCATAAACTCTTCATGATTGCACAACATTTCCAAATAGTTTGCAATCACAAAAAACTGCACAAGTGTGTGCCAGCACTGAGCTTATCCTTATGTCAAAAATTAGGTTAAGGTCATACATAATGCATTCAAGTTCAGACCCTAAAAAAAAAAAACCTTTGCAGGGCATACTCCCATAAAGGTTTTTTGAGGGGTTCATTTTCTCACAGGCTGAAGAGCAGTTACATCCCCCAAATGGGTTTGTAAGCATGAGCATAGGCAGAGTTCTTAAGTGCTGACATCATTGGCAGTTCTTCACCATAGATTGGATAATTCCTTATCTTCACATGACAGCTCACTCAACTTTGGATCACAAGGGCTTTTAACTGGGTTGTAATGTGGCTTATGGAGTAGGGTTAAAAAGAATGGAAGGTTGAAAAGGTGTTCCAATTTGAGAAATCAGTAGGTCACAGAGGTGGTTCATGACTTCACCTTCCAAAATTCAGCTCCCTTTATCTTCTTTGAGATTTTTCGATTTGAAGTGATCAGTTTCTCTTCTTGATTTTGATTTTCCAATGAAAGTTCCTCTTGACTTCTCTCTTAGTTCCTCTTCATTATTATTTTTGTTTTTTCTTACTGGAGTTTCCTTCTTTTTATTTTGTTTTTGCTTTTAAGAAATGCCACCATGTTCTCAATTACCATACTTCCAGACTTTTGAGATCCTTCTTCTCCATCCACCTAATATTGACCATAGCTAGTCCATCTTCAACTCTTTCTCTTTTACCTTCTGAATTCTCAGAGTGAGGGTAGGTTGAATCAGGTTCATAGGTTCAGGTTCAAGTACTCAGGTGTATTTTGAAGAAATTTAGGATTTAAAGCTCAAAGGGGGTATGGACAAGGGCAGTTGCTTTAGGATTGGTCGTTTTAGGCTCAAACTGTCCAAGAGAAGGCCTTGATCCTTTCCTAGGTCTCATGAGTACTGTCAGTTGTTTCAACTTGGAGTTACCTAACTTCTAGTGAGCATAGTGACTCAGTCACTCTTTAGAACTAGAAGGGATTGCCTTGGTTACTCCTCAAAAGATGGAAAAATTTTGTAGGCCCAATTCTCACTGGTTATGGTCATCCTTTGAACTTTCAAGTATGTCCTCACCTTTTTCTCTCTCTAATGATTCACTGAGTACTGATACAAGTCAGTTTTCCTTGGTGATATTATCATGGAAATGTGGAATATTAGAGGTTTATAATGTCAAAGGTTTGCATAAATTTCAGACTTCTTAATTTCATGATTCTTAAGTGAACATAGATCCATTTCCATATTACTCAGATGAGTCTGCTGCACTTATGTTAACTATTCCATTGGCAGGGTCTGCCTGGCACACCCCCAAACCTATGAGGAGCAATGTCCTCACTGGTTCAAAGGTGTCTATGCAGCAGAGTTATTACATCATAATAGACAAGAACAAAGTAACCAAGAACAGAAAACTGTACAGCATATCAAAAAAGGAAAATATCATTAAGGTTAAAAGAAAATTACAAAAACGGAGGGAAAGAGAGAGAGATCAGGGGTGAGGGGGTTGAGAAGGTGGGGGAGGGGGTGGAGTGGAGGGGGCAGGGGAGGGGTCTGTTTTTTACTTCTTCTTCTGCAGCTGAAGCTTTTCCTCCTCCTCCTTGCCAAGGATTTGCAGAACCTCCTCATATTCATCCCAGAGGGGTTGGAGGGGATCCGACCCTTTAGGTGGCGGCGAGTCCAGCCACATCGGGTAAAACTTGTTAGGCAGCTCATTTGGCTTGTCATCTGCCACGATTAGGATTAGGGAAGGACCGCTAGGGTGAGAGGAGATAGGATGCGATGAAGATGAACAGGGCCTCCCTGTGTATTTAAAGGCGAGGATGGTGGAATATGAAACGGTTGAATAACATCCAAGTCGTCGCAATTAATTGAGAGTGAGTTGGGAAGCGTCAAGTCCTAGCAGTCAGCGTGGGAAATGACAAATGCATTAGAATCGCGTAGCTGGGTAAGGGAATCACGAGATATCAGAATCGCGCGATTATGGGAGTTAGAGCTAGAAGTGCGCAAGAGATTCTGTAGCATTGAAACTCGCGACAGAGAAAGAAAAGGTCTATGCGAATTGCACGAGTCTTCCCAAATCACAATTTGGAATGCGCGAGGGCCAAATCAGCAATTCACAGAAGAAGAAGAATAAATCATACCGATCCCACATAAACTCTATCAAGCTTAACAATATCAAACTCCACATAACCGCTAAAATTTTCTAAAACTTAAGGTAGAAACAAAAGTAGTATAGTACAACATGGAGACAATTGTGGGTCAGGTAGATGTAGGGGTCTCATGAGAATGAATAGTGCACATAGGATCTGCAGGTCGTTCAATGCAAGGCTTAAGCCTCTGACCATTCACTTTGAAGGTCCTCCTAGATTTGGGATCCTTGACTTCCGCAGCACCAGATGGGGAAACATTCACGACAACATAGGGACCATCCCATCTGGATTTTAATTTGTCAGGAAAGAATTTTAGTTTGGAGTTGAATAACCAAACCTTACCACCCGGTTCAAGGCTTTTTCTCAGCAAGCCCTTGTCGAAGAAAGCTTTAGCTCGTTCCTTGTAGATCCTGGCATTGGTGTAAGCATCCATCCTCAGCTCATCCAATTCCGATTGTTGTAATGACCTGTGTTGACCAGCAGAAGTTAGGTCCATGTTCAAATTCTTAATGGCCCAATAGGCCCTGTGTTCTAACTCTATTGGGAGATGGCAGGCCTTGCCATAGACCAGTCTAAATGGGGACATTCCAATGGGAGTCTTATAGGCAGTCCTGTAGGCCCACAGTGCATCATCCAGTTTCTCAACCCAATCTTTCCTGTCAGTCCTAACTGTTTTCTCAAGGATGTGCTTGATCTCCCTATTGGAAATTTCAACTTGCCCACTTGTTTGTGGGTGGTAGGGAGTAGCAATCCTATGGGTCACAGAATATTTCTTGAGCAAGCTCTCGAAATTCCTGTTGTAGAAATGGCTACCCCCATCACTGATAATAGCTCTAGGGGTTCCAAATCTTGAGAAAATGTTGTGCTTTGCGAATTTGAGAACCACTTGGTTATCATTAGTTCTTGTGGCAATGGCTTCTACCCATTTGAAAACATAGTCCACTGCCACTAAGATGAAGTGGTAACCATTAGAGGGGGAAAAGGGGCCCATGAAGTCTATTCCCCATACATCAAACAGTTCTAAAACAAGGATGGGCTGTAAAGGCATTGAATTTCTTTTGGACAGCCCTCCTAATTTCTGACATCTCTCACATGCCTTGCAGTGTGTGTATGCATCCTTAAATAAGGATGGCCAGTAAAAACCGCACTGCAGGACCTTGTCAACAGTTTTTCTCCCACTAAAGTGGCCTCCAGAGGCATTTTCATGGCACATGGCCAGAATACTGGGGATATCACTTTCAGGAACACATCTTTGGATGATCTGGTCGGCACAGTACTTGTATAGGCAAGGTTTCTCCCAGAAAAAATACTTGACCCTTGAGAAGAACAGGTCTTTATCGATTTTGGTCCAGTGGGGAGGAATCTTTCCTATAACTAGATAATTGACAATGTGTGCAAACCAAGGGACTAAGGATTGGATGGCAAATAATTGCTCATCAGGGAAGGCATCATTTGTAGGGCCATCCAGGCATTTCTCCAAGATAATTCTGGACAAGTGGTCAGCCACCACATTCTCCACACCCTTTTTGTCCTTGATTTCGATGTCAAACTCCTGTAGCAGGAGTATCCATCTAATCAGCCTAGGCTTAGCATCTCTCTTGGATAGTAGGTACTTCAATGGCGAATGGTCAGTAAAGATCATAGTTTTAGATCCTAGTAGGTAGGCTCTAAATTTGTCAACAACGTAAACCACTGCTAGAAGCTCTTTCTCAGTTGTGGTATAGTTCAGTTGAGCTTCAGCGAGTGATTTGCTGCTATAAGCAATGACCACAGGCATTTTATCTTTTCTTTGGCCCAACACAGCACCTATTGCCAGGTCTGATGCATCACACATCAGCTCAAAAGGCAGGGTATAGTCCGGTGTTTGGAGTACAGGGGCAGAGGTGAGGCATATTTTTAATGTTTCAAAAGCCTTTAGACATTCAGCAGAAAAGTTAAAGGGGACATCCTGACAGAGCAAGTGGCACAATGGCTTAGCAATTTTGCTGAAGTCCTGAATGAACCTCCTGTAAAATCCTGCATGCCCCCGGAAGGATCTAATTTACTTGACTATTTTTGGAGGGGGCAAATTGGCAATGAGGTCCACTTTGGCCTTGTCTACCTCAAGCCCTTCTTTAGAGACTATATGGCCCAACACAATGCCTTGTGTTACCATGAAGTGGCTCTTTTCCCAGCTTAAAGCCAAATTGGTTTCCTCACATCTTTGCAAAACTAAGCAGAGGTGCTGTAGACACTGGCCAAAGCTGCCCCATAGATAGAAAAGTCATCCATAAAAATCTCCAAAAACTTGTCAATCATATCAGAGAATATGGCATACATACACCTCTGAAAAGTGGCTGGCACATTACAGAGTCCAAAAGGCATTCTTCTGTAAGCAAAGGTGCCAAAAGGACAGGTAAAGGTGGTTTTCTCTTGGTCTTGAGGATGCACAAGGATTTGGTTGTACCCTGAGTAGCCATCAAGAAAACACTAAAAAGCTTTTCCAGCCAATTTGTCCAGAATTTGATCAATGAAGGGGAGAGGGAAATGGTCCTTTCTAGTTTTAGAGTTGAGCTTCCAATAATCAATGCACACTCTCCAACAAGTGGTTGCCCTGGCTGGCCTCAACTCTCCAGTTTCAGTCTTAATCACTGTTATGCCAGATTTCTTGGGTACCACTTGGATAGGTGCCACCCAATGAGAATCAGAGATGGGGTAAATCACCTCTGCATCTAGCAATTTAATGATTTCCTCAAGGACCACTTCCTGCATGTGAGGATTTAACTTCCTCTGCATTTCCCTGGAGGGTAGTGCTCCCTTCTCAAGATGAATCCTATGCATGCAGATTGATGCATCAATTCCTCTCAGTTCGGCAATGGTCCAACCAATTGCCTTCTTGTGCTTCCTCAAAACTGTGAGTAATTTCTCTTCCATCTCATTGGTAAGGGAGGAAGAGATAATCACAAGAAGCTTATCACCTTTCTCAAGGAAAGCATATTTTAATGTTTCTGGAAGCTTCTTGAGTTCCAAATCAGGGGCCTGTTGGGCGGATGGCAAAATTGGTGCATTGGAGGTTGGAGGAAGAGGTATCAATGTAGGTTTCAACTGGAATGCTGCACTGAGCTCACAGAAGATTTCAATATGGTCATGTCTTTTGATCTCCCATCTGGGATCTCTTCCTCCACCATGTCCCAAATTTTAACTAAATTCTTGACAATGTTGCCCCATTCCAGCAGAGTGGGCAATTCCTCTTCCACAATTTCCTCTAGTACATCCACTGCGAAGCTCTCCTCATTGTCCATCTGAGGGTACTTTGCACTGTTGTACACATTCAGCTCAACTTTCATATGTCCAAAAGTTACCTCCATTACTCCAGACCTACATTGAATGCATGCATTGGCGGTAGAAGAAAGGTCCTTGATATAGATAATTGGTATGGTGTTTGGGCTAGTGCTGCAGCCCATGTCCAAAACTAAGAAGTCAGCAGGGTAGAAAAACTTATCCACACCTACTAAGACATCCTCAACCATTCCCAGAGGTCTCCTCTCAGACCTATCAGCCATCATTAGCACGATGGGGGTAGCCTTCAGCTCCCCCAAACCTTGTTGCAGATATACACTGTATGGAAGCAGGTTAACACTGGCTCCAAGGTCTAAAAGGGCTTTTCCAATTGTATGGTCTCCAATTACGCAAGGAATAGTGGGTATCCCTGGATCTTGCAACTTCTCAGGAATTGATATGTTAAATACAGAATTCACTGTATCAGTTGCAAAGACCTTCTTGGACACATGGCCTCTAGCCTTTCTCTTTTGGGTGCAGAGGTCTTTCAGGAACTTTGCATAGGCTGGGACTTATTTAATTGCCTCAAGCAGGGGTAAATTGAATTTTACAGTATCCTGAAGGTCTCCATCATTTCCTCCATCTGGGCATTCCCTTTATCAAAAAGGAGAGGACCACTCAAAGCCTGAGGAAATGACAGCTGAGGTTCTGCTGGTTCCTCAGCTGCTAGCCCATGACTAAACTTCTGCTTCTTTCTTTTTCCATGTTTTGCTCCCTGCTGCGACTCAACTACAGCGTCATTATTTTTCTCCTGCTGTAAGATGGTAGGCGCTTCTTGGCTTTGTGGTCCCACAACTTCTCTATCATGATCATTTGCATCATCTGTGGAAATTGCCTCAGCTGGTAAGTTACCCACCTGGTTGTTTACCAGCCTGCCAGACCTTAGGGTAGTGACAGCATTGGTGTCCTCAAACTTTGAGGAAGCTTCCTCAATTAAAAACCGACCCTTGGGGTTAGCAATTGGCTGGCAGGGCAATCTGCCTTCATCTCTCCTAGCCAAGGTTTTTGACATTTGGCTCAGTTGCTCTTCCATTTTTTGGAGGCTCTGACCATGAGAGTCCACAGTGTGAGCCAAGGAACCCAAGTTTTGCAATGAAGTCAAGACTTGGTCCTCAAAAGAAACATTTCTAGGCTTAGAAGGGGGTAAGACCAACTAATTTTACTGCTGATGGGGCTGCTGATGGTGCTGGAAAGTAGACCTAGGGGCATTCCCTTGATTGAACTGCTGTTGTGGCCTTTGTGGTAAGGCCAACATTTGCTGGGGCTTCATGTAGTTGTCTTGCTTTCACCTCAGATTTGGGTGGTCTCTCCATTGGTAACCAGCATTTTGGTGCTGGTATCCATATGGCTGCCTATTGTAGCCCCCAGATTGTTGCTGGCCATAAGATTGAGCAACAACAGCATGTTCCAAAATCAATTCAGAAAATTGCCCTGCAGATGGACATTCCTCATGTCGTGGGGACTGCATATCGGACATGCTCGCACATGAGCAACCCTTCTGGGTTGCATCACAGTCAATAATTTATCAAACTTTATTGAGAGGTTTACCATCTGTAGCTGCAGGTCATTGTTCCCAGACACCTCATAAACATTTCCTTTTGATCCAGCAGCAGGCCCCACCTTTGACTCAGATTCCTGACTAGTTCTTGCTAGGGATGGCTTTTGAAAAGAATTCTCACTAATCACCTCAAACAGTTCCCATGCCTCCTCAGCAGTCTTGTGCATGTAGGATCCACCACAAGAGGCATCGACCATATCTCTATTTTTCTCATCAATCCCATTGTAGAAGCTTTGTACAAGCTGCCACTCAGGGATCTTGTGGTGGGGGCATTGTTTGAGCATCTCTTTAAACCTATCCCAGGACTGGTTAAAATCCTCAGTTGGGGATTGAGCAAATGCAAGAATCTCTTTCCTCAACTGGCTAGTTTTGGTCTCAGGGAAGAACTTGGTTAGGAATCTGGTCTGCAGGTCTTTCCATGAAGCAATGCTATTGTTGGGAAGAGTGGTCAGCCAGGTACTGGCCCTATCCTTCAGAGAGAAGGGAAAGAGTCTGAGCCTAGTAGCCTCAGGTCCCAAACCAGTGATATTAAAAGTGGTGCACAAGGCCAAGAACTGGTCAATATGCTTGTAAGGGTCCTCTTTGCTAAGCCCATGGAAAGCTGGCAGCATCTGGATGATTGAAGTTTTTATCTCATAGTTCCCCTGAACATCAGGGAATTGAATGCTAAAAGGGGAGTTATAGTCATCCGAAGCATTCAACTCCTTGAGGGTTTTGGGTTGTTCTTCACCCATAATTGCTTTCACAGATTCACTTGGGGGCTCTCCTGTGGTGTGCTTGTCTCTTCTAAGTCTCCTTCCCCTTTCTAACTCAGGGTTCAGAGGCTCTAAAGCAGGGCTGAGGGATCTCCTCCCTAGCATACAAGCACACCAACAGCAACAAGGAAAGCTTCTTGCAGGCACATTGCAAAAGAATGATCATACACTAACAAATTCATCTAACTAGTTTACAGCTGTTCAAAGAATACATTTAAACTATCCTAGAGACTGCGAAAAAAAAAAAAACAAAAAATTTTAAGAATGATAGACAGAGCTTTAAAAGTCAGAAAGTTTGCAAACAGAGGTAGCTAAGCTCTAATTGCAGTCCAACTATCCTTCACTGCTGCTGTCTAGATCTGCAAGAAAGGTTCAAAATTATGTCAGCAGTATCAATTATTCACATGTGCAAAGAATACTAAGAATACAAAAACTAAGGTTCTACTAATAGATCATCTTCCCCCGGCAACGGCGCCAAAAACTTGTTGATGAATTCTGGTGTGCTTACATTATTGGTTGGTGGTGAAAGTTATTTAAAAATCAAAGACAGAGTAAAATAGGGGGTGAATTCAGCACAACTCAGAAGTCCTAGACCTGCAAGATACAGGGTCATTTGTAGCAAGTTTTGATAAGTAAGAGTTTGTCCCATAGGGAAAGGTGATCTAGAGCTCCAAGGGAGCCTTCTCTAGTAGTCCCTCCAGATCTGACTACAAATCTGGCAGTCCTAAAAGGAGGGGAGTTTAAGGTCGCTTATTCTAAGTATTCTAATGCCTAAACTACAGAAAGGGTTGAGAGGATGGATGGGGTGTGGAAAATAAATATAAAATGGGTGAGAAGTATGTTATTGAGCCAAGGTCAGAGAAGTTTTGTAACTCAAATTCAGATCTGATGTTATAGAAATCCTGTCCAGAGGCTACATTATCACCACTGAGGAGAAAGGATCCAACCCATCACTCTGCCATGATTCCACCCTTAAGGCTATAACCTGTCCACTCAAATGGTCACAGATTATCCCATAGGGGAGCCACTATCCCGGGATGGGTCAAAACACAACAACTAAATCATTGCAAGCACTATTTCATCCAGGCTACCAGCTCAAGAATCCATAGGGAACCTCAATCTCTAAACCTCTATATGTGGGGCTATGGCTGTATAGGACCATGATAGCCCAGACACATAGAACCAGCAAGAGATTGAGTACAACCTTCGATCTAGCTGTCCATTGCTTGAGTGAGGCTACAATGGTCCAGTCACCAGCCTACAATCTCTATAACCAGATCATATCCAACATCTGATGGCGGATCTATACAAATATAGGGGAGTCTGCCTCTGTACAATCTCTCACCAGGCTTCTACAAGCTCAGGTGTAAAGAAGAAGGATCCATCTTAGATCGTTGGATTAGAATCACCCTAGGGATATAATCTATCCACTTCAATGGTCACAAACTATCCCAGAGGTTATCCTCCTCACGGAGCCCAAGACAAAATAAGAATATCGCTGCTACCACCATGGTCACAAGGCTACCAGGTCAAGCTCCCTTGGGAATTTTAGATTTAGTGGGTCCTGTGGTGGGGCTAAGGCTGTAGGACCATGATAGCCTAGACACACAGGTCACTTGGATTGAGTGGCCCTTAGAATCAGTCCTCCATTGCTTTGAAACATAGCCAAAGCAATGGCGGATCACAAGGCAGCAGCCTTGCACAGAACATCTCACATTCAAACATAAATCCCATAAAATACAGATCCTATTACAAAATTTCCATTGATCTAATTCAAAAACACATACAATGGCATAGCCAGCAAGTGCTGGACTATGGAGAGAAGGAGAGAGAGAAAGAAAACTACTTACAGATAAAAAGAAAGAGAAAAGAAAAATGATCTGAGATGTGTTCCCAGATACCTAAACCTAAGCTAGGTATGGGTTTATATAGCAGTGGGGTGGCAGCGCATTAGGGTTAGGAAACTTTAATTTTAACGATGCCATGTGGCCTAATAGTGATCCTTGGATGCCTCGGGGTGCGTGCACGGAGATTTGAGCGTGGGAGTGTGTGCCCTAATTGCTGGAAATATCCAGAAGGTCCTCTGCTGAAGAGATGGAAGTTTAGGTTTAGAGCTTCGCTAGGTAGCTGTAGTTTCCCAGACTTGTCGCGTGGTAGCTCTTTGCTCTTCGCTAGGATGATTTGACACTAAAGCTTTAGCCGTCATGGGGTTGCCTTAGTTTGCTCTTCAGGCAGTTGCGCGGAAGAGAATTGCGCTCTCACTGGATTGGGCTTTGCGAGGTTGAGTAGAAAACATAGTCTCAGATGTCGCGAGGTTGAAATTTAAGCAGTCGCGAGTTCCCTCGGTCTTCACTGGGCTGATCTTCGCGAGGTAAATTTGAGCAGCGCGAGAACTTCGTGAGCACTTCTCTTTACTAGACTTCGCGAGTTACCTCACGAGGCTCTACTGAGTTATGAACTGTGTGAGGTTCTATGTCTTACTTGATCTTCGTGAGGTTGGCTTTGCCTTCGTCAGGATGTTTTCTTTCTTGAATGGCGTGAGAACTACGCGAGGAGTTCTTCTTCTGATAATTACATCCTCACATGATCGCGATGACAATGCGTGAGGAATCTTTCCAAGCTCTCTCCTCACTGCTCGAGGAACGCGCTAAGATTGAGAGAGGTTTGCTTTGAACTGCACGACATTGTGCGATGTGTTCTACTCTTGAGCTTCGCGAGAGCTCCATGATTTTGAGTTTCTGAAGTTCTTCTGTGACTCATCTGTGCAAGAGGTTACTGTAAAGTCTTGGGAAGCTCAGTTGAACTGCGCGAGGAATATTTCTCCTGAATCCTCTAAAGCTTGGGTCAGCTGCGCAAGGCTCATTTCAGGTCTGGATTCAGAGTTCATTCTTCTGAGGGATTTCTGGTGCCAAAGCAGGCTCCTTAACAGGATTCCTGGCCTTATTTCACTGCTGATTATTACCTACACAAAACACTTAACAAGAACTTATTAGGTGGCTAAGGTCTAATAAAAGGTTAAGTTATGGGGTGAAAAGTGGTACTTTTCAGGTCTTAATAGAGAGGAGGGAATCTGTAAATAACGTGTAACAGTTGTAGATGTGTGGCAACCATCATAAAAAAAAAAAAAATTATATATAAATATAAAAAACAAAAAAAAACAAAAAAAAGGCGAGAGAAAAGAAAGAGAAGTCAATAGAAGAATTTCATTGGAAAAGTTGAAAGGAAGAGAAGAAGTTGACCACTTTAACTCTGAAATCTCAAAAGAAGATGGAGTTGTGTTGAAAGGAAGAAGGTGAAGTCATGAATCATCTTCGACCTATGCTGATTTCTCAATTTTGAATCCCTCTTCACCTCTTTTATTCTTTACAACCTACACCAATAAGCCACATTACAACTCATGAAAACCCATTTGGGGTATGTAAATGCTCTTGAGCTTCTGTGAAATGGTACACTCTTAAATTCATTTGTGAAAAATAGCCCTGGTAAGTATTAGGTCTGAGATTGAAATCATTGGGGCATTGTTTGAACCTGAATTTTGATGTACTAGTAAGCTTAGTACTATTTTTCATATATTGTTTTTTTGGTGTAAGCTAATTGGATGTGATGAGCATGCATGCATGACTGTGGTGTTAAACTGTTTCCATAACTGCTTTGGAACTCCTTTAATTTTGACTGAGCAAGGGTGGAAGGAACTATATTTATTTCAAACTGATTAACCACTGTGTTGCACTTTTATTAACTATTTCATTGTGAAGTTTGTGGGTACCTTCACTGAAAACCCTCAGGAAACTTCACTCCTCCACTAGGGATCACCTAGGGGTTTAAAAGGTTGATGCATAAGCTAAATGCATCCGTGCTCCCTACGGAAGTGGCATTTACATTCTTAGAGTAGTTGTTTAAATTTTGCTTTGCTCAGGGACTAGCAAAGATTAGGTTTGGGGGTGTGTTATTCATTGAAAAGTAATACTTTTCACCTCTTAACCTAGCCCTTGCTAGACCTTGAAGCCGACTAATAATTATTGTTTAAGTGTATTTTATAGTTAATAATAAATTGTGCAGCTTAACACAAAGTCTTTGTCTTTGGTGCCAAGAAAAGAGAAAATTCAAGTAAAAGATGACAGTTGAGCCAGAGATTGATGGAACACCATGGTGATACACACCAGGGTGAATATTTTGTATGTCATGATGGACCAATAAAGTCTAGTAGGTGAACCAAGCATAGATAAGAGTGGAGGAAGCTGTAACAGAAGTATGTGCATAGCAGCAGAGGAATAAATGATCTATCTCGCACAGTTGAGGTGCTGCCTCATGCAGCTAAGACATGTAGCATAATAGAGCTCGCGAAGAAATTGCACAGCTCAGTGAAGGAAGTATTACTAAGAAGCCTCTCGCACTGTAGTCGCACACTACAACTGCCATCAACATGTAAATGAACTCACGAAGTAGTTGCACACTAAAACCTTTAGAAATACAGCTCGCAAAGCTCTCGTGAGAATCAAGCTTCAAAGCAGCCGTACAAATTACCTCGCGAGACCAAATTGCGCAAACAATAGTCACAACCTCGCAAAGTTCTCACATGGCTCTGGAAGAGAGAGACGCCCAAAAGTTCTCTCGCATAGTTCTCACACGCCTGAAAGTCTGACCCTATACCGAGCGAGATGTGTAAGCATTTGCACGAGTACCTCGCGACAGGAGTTTCTAAATCTCTACTGTGCGAGCAAGCTAAGCACTGCATGTCCTACGCGAGTGCATTCAAAGCCACATCAGCTGCACGATCATCCAGAGTTCTTTTGCACAAAATATCAGCATTCAAAGTAAAATTCTACCTCGCAAGGATTCTGTAAACTGTGCGACAGAAGTAATGTCCAAAAGCCAGCCTTGCGAAGCTCAGGCTCTCCACTTCTTAATCTTAACTCAAGGACCTTTTAGAGATTTCCCCAGGTCTAGGGCACACATCCTAAGGCAGTGATCTCGAGGCACACATCTCAAAAAATCCAAGGGTTATAATAATGCCACATCTGTTAGAAAAATTAGGGTTTATTCTTTTCTTAGCCAAGGTAGTAGGACTGAGTATATAAGTTGTGCTTATAACTTAGACTTGATCAATCACTCTTTCCTTCAACCTCTGTCGGCTGAGAGCTCAAGTAGATTTGGGTTAGGGGGTTTGATCACCACTTTTTTTTCTTCTCTCATAGCCCAGCACTTGCTGGCTAAACCTTTGGCAAGCAATTAGCTGTAATTTCATTTAGTTTTGTAATAGGTTATTTAAACATTAGGATTTTATTGTGAAGAGCTGTTGTGCACAAGGCTATATCCTTGAGAAATTTAATTATTGATACTTTAGATCAATGGAATTTGAGTTTTAAATGTTTATTTAATCTATTATTTTCCTATTTGGCCAAAGTTTTGTTCAGGTCATAGCATGCATTTAGAATTTGAGCTTACTGAAAGGCCTGTGGAAGCTTGAGCTTGTAGCCCTGAGACCATGGTGGTAGCAGCAGTTTACATGTTCCATTTCATCATCTGTGGGTAAGGGAGCCTCTGTGGATACCCTGTGACCATTTGAGTGGATAGACTATAGCCCTAGGACAAGTCTTGGTCACAGATCTGAGAAGGACTCTTCTCCTCTGCACTTCAGCTCGTAACCTAGTGAGAGGTTGTGTAGGAACAGGCTCCTCTCTGTTTTATTTAACCACTATCAGATGCTAGATCTGGCTTCTTTATAGTGATTGCAGGCTTGTAACAGGGTCATTGTAGCCCTTTCTTTGTAATGACTAGTTGTATTTATGTCCGTATTCAACCTGTTGCTTTTCCTATGTGTCTAAGCATTGTGTTGATGTCCTTTGACACACACATAGGATATTATTGGTTGGAACTCCTATGAATGTCTATCAGATCTATAAGCAGATCTGGAGAGCTTGTAGCCTGGCAAACGTAGTGTCGCAATGTTATTCATGGCCTGATTTAGTTCATAGGGTGGAGGAAATCTATTGGATAGTCTGTGACCATTTAAATGAACAGATTATAGCCTTAAGATCAGTCCACTCCTTTGGATTAGGTTAGCTCTTTTGATTTAACGAATGGGATTTGACAGACTCTATTGGATAGTCTGTGACCATTTGAGTGGATAAGTTGTAGCCTTAAGAGCAGTCTAAATGGCATGGGTTAAATTTGATTCTTCTACCTTGCTGAGGTTTTTTATAGCACTTTAGTAAGGATTTACTACAGAGACAGCCCTAAATCTGAGTTACATAACTAAATGAACCTCTGCTTACTTCCCATCCTTTTATCTTTATTTTAAAGCACCACCACCACCTTCTTCATAGCCCTTTCTTACGATAGGACGACACTTTATTTCTTTTCTTTTTAGTAGGTAATTTATTGTAGTTGTGACACTCAACTCTCTTTCTTTAGGATTGTCAGATCTGGAGGCCTACTATTATAGCCCATTTTGGGTTCTAGATCAATTTCTCTATGGGACAAACTCTTACTTATCAAAACTTGCTACAATAGCCCTGTATCTTACAGGTTGTGTATACTTTAGGTTGCTGATTTCATATCTATTTCACTCCACCTTTTTATTTTGATGTTTTTCATCTCATCATTTTAAATAACTTCAGCAGTCTAGGGGAATCGAACCAACACACATGTCTTAGGTACAGTTCCACAAAGGTTCAAAAGTCAAGTGCAACTCGGATTCAAAGATCATGTTAGGTTATCTTACATATAATCCGCCCATAGCAATCTGCAATGGTACGAATAATCCGCCCATTGCCGTCCACCATTCTAAGAATATTCGGCTTATAGCAATCCACAATTTTATGAATATTTCGCCCATAGCGGTCCACTTCAATTTATCAGACTTATGCTTTAGTTCACTTGAATAGTTTACATGTTCGATTCACGGATATCCCGCCGTGCCGGTTGTCGTACCAGTTTGATTCACGGATATCCCGCCACACCGGTTCGATTCACGGATATCCCACCGTGCCGGTTCGATTCACAGATATCCCATCGTGTCGGTTCGATTCACGGATATCCCACCATGCCGGTTTGATTCACAGATTAACTCTATACTAGTTTGATTGACGAATATATTGCCTTGGCGGTTCGATTCCCGAATATCCCGTCGTGCTGGTTCGATCCACGTACATATTTATATCAAATTAAATTCGACATTTCAATGAGAGCTAATTCAAAGTTCGTAGTTCATATTCAAGTGTATATTCAAAATTCAGGTGTCAAGTGTAATTCAAGTTCAAAATTTGTGTTTGAATCAAAACTCATTCATATTTCAAATATCAAGATGCAAATCAAATTCTTAATAGTCAAATCATTTCAAACATTCAATGCAATGAGATCAGTTTCCATTTCTAAAAATCAGATTTCTATACAAAGCTCAAGGTTCAAGTCATGTTCATATTTTGAAATTCAAATTCATGTTCGTATCAGATTCAAATGTAAATATCAAGGTTCTAATTTCACATTCCTTGTTCAAAATTCATATTCAAAGTTCATTTTCAAAACAAATCATAGCTTACCAAACACTTATCATACAAATCTATGAATTCAGGTCAGAAATGCCACTGGTTAATGAAGTTCCCTTACCTCGGTTGCGAAATCACGCAAAGTGACGTAAAATGGTACAAAAATCCTCACGGACATTTTCAAACCTTAACCTATATTATAAAGCATTCGTATACTTACATGTTAATTACTAAATATCACACATGTCGAAGTTCCTAAAGTTTTCCCAAAACTAGGGCGAAAAGGATTCGCACTAACTTTTGATCATGAAAAACTTGTCTCTACTTTCCAGGTAATTTTTACATTTAAAATAATAGATTTGTAAGATTATTAATTCATACAAATTATAAAGCTCGTTGTCGTCTTTCTAACGCCTCAAGAATCATGTCAATCAGAGTTCTGGGTCACATGTTATGACCAAAATACTGAACAGGTGTTGGTGGTGTGAACAATAGCTTATCACAGCGAGGTCTTCTGGCACCTATAGCTCACCGCAGCGAGGGCTTTAGAGCATGCCTCACCGCAGCGAGGTTTAGCGCCGCCTCGGCGAGTCTGCTATGACTCTTTTCATGTGGGTTTCTTCTCCTGGATCCGAATTTCCTAAAATCACATCTAATGATCCTCTTTAAGTCTAAAAATGCATTTCTCATCACAAATAACAATTTTTTTACCTCCTTGGGTCACGCAAGCGGAAATCTACAATTATCGATGCCGAGAGATCGACGCCCAAACTCCGAATTCCTCAAGGATACTTGCATGTAAATCCAAATTTCACACGAGTCAATATCCAAATCTCACAATCATCCTACGATCTACGGATGCATAAGAAAGGTTTTAGAATTACCTTCCAAAATCACGCATGCGAAGCCCACGATCGACACCACGACTCGTCGTTCATCTGATGATCGATCTCCCTTCTACTTTGAGCTCAATGGTGTCAAAAATCAGAGTTCTTGCGTTACGTAACAGGGTAAAAGACTTGAGCGAAGGTTGATTGTTGGGTTTCAAAGGAGGATTAAGATGGGAGCTCTTTCCCACTCTCGGCTCTCTCACTCCTTATCAAATGAAAATCTGAGCCTCATTTCAATGTATACCTCTCTAGATATTAGTGAGGATGTTAGGGGTACACCGAGAAGTTGTTGGGCCTTCATCGAATGGTTCAAAAATGAGTTCTATAATGCACTCAACATGTTTCGACCCACAGACCTCTTATTTGCTAACCAAGTCTCTAACCGTTATGCCATCATGTGTCCTGTATACTCACTTACACCACTATTTATACGAACATTAAGAAATAGATATCTTAAAACATCAAGAAGTGTATGATACACCTCACGAGGCACATACACGAAATCGGTGTGTAAGGTGGGGGCTATGTCAGTGTGTTGGGCACCACATAAAATAGGTGTAGTGTACATCAATACTTACATATATATAAATATATATATATATATATATATTAGCTCGGGTTATTGGGTTCATGCCTAAGGTTCACATGATCGTCCTTGATCATGGGTCTGCCACTCTTCTCATTCTAATTTATTCATTAAATTTAATTAAGTAAGACCATGCTATACGATGGTGCTTGAAAGTGTGGGCTCGAACTTGGTCCGGTCTCGGGTTCGAGTCGTGTGCAACACACACTTCTCACTAGGGTTCGGGTTTTGATTCAGTGTTTAAGTTTGGAATCGGTTCTCAAAATTTAGATATTTGGTGCATTTACCCAATCAAGGTGGCTGGGCCAGAGGTCTCATCACAATTCCACTCAACCTCTTGGCCAAAGTCAAACGGTCAAGGTGGTCGTGTCATTGTCGAAGATCAACGATTCAACGCTAGAAAATCAGGGTTGTTACATTCTCCTTAAAATAATTTTTACCCTCAAAAATTTAAGTGAGGTACGAATACTTGGCTGTTTCGAACAAAATCAGTCACGTTCTCCTCGAGAGTCCGTGATTTAGCGTTTTCGAAAATCAGGGTCATCACAATCTCCCCTCCTTAAAGGAATTTTCGTCCTCGAAAATTTTACGACGTGACTTCTGGTGTGTTCACATAGTAGATGCTTTGATGACAAAGGTAAATAGTTTACTGATACACATACATGTGTCATTGTCGCCAACAAGACAATGTCGTCAATATCACAAGGCTTAAACCATCAACTAATTCCCCACATCAGAAATCTAAAGGTATCTAGTTAGTAGAACAAAACCCATTAACAAGCGACCATAAGCATGAATCAAAAGTATGCTATCTTAGCAAAAGAAAATTTAATCTAGAAATCTCCAAAGTTAACCATAAACCACATAGTCCACTATAACGAAACTATCTATCAAAACATATTAAAATTCTCCATCAAAAGACGTTAGAAAGATAAGTTCAGAGTATGAACTACAGATAGGAACTGTTGACCCACTAACATATCAAATCACTTCGAACAAAATAAGTCTGAACCATTTATAATTTCATGCAAGAAATAGTCTTTTCATTCTTTTTTGCCTTAGGATAGTCCTTTATCCGGTGTCCTTTCTGGCCACAGTTTAAGCATGCGCCTGCTACCCACCAACACTCCTTTTTATGTGGACCTCAACATTAGTAGCATGGTTCAACCGGTGCAGATGGGGCAATGTGCGAAGTCTGCTGCCTGTTCTATGTTTCAACTATTGCGGGTTTTAAAGGTTGGAAGGGCATCATCGGGGTAGACACAATTGGCATAGGTTGACGAGATGCGGGCATTAAGAGCCTCGGTGTTTGGCTTGCCAGCTGATGGACGTATGGCTGCTTATGACTTGTCCTATTTGCGCTTTGTTCTTCCCTTCTCTTATACATACTGTCAAGATCCCTTTTGGTGATAACGACCAATCTTTTAACTTGTGCATATGCCATTGGCTTAAACGGAGAAATCCACTCCTTGATAATCGATTTCAGGCCGTACTCAAACATTTGGGCCTTCATTAGTTTTGTGGCCACTAATAATGGTGCAAACCTAGAGACCCTCGTGAATTCTGAGTCATATTCATGAATCGTCATTTATCCTTGTCCCAGATTTGCAAACTGGATCTCCATTTGATGTCTCTTCGGTGTCAAGAAGTATTTCTCATTAAAGGCCTTAGTAAATTTGGCATAGGTCCAAGGTGTCCATGGTGCTTGGGTCTTATCGACAGATTTCCACCCTTGATCAACCTCTC
Source organism: Chloranthus sessilifolius (assembly GCA_021018995.1). Classification (NCBI taxonomy): domain Eukaryota; kingdom Viridiplantae; phylum Streptophyta; class Magnoliopsida; order Chloranthales; family Chloranthaceae; genus Chloranthus; species Chloranthus sessilifolius. The sequence continues at coordinate 52,738,542 of CM037596.1, forward strand.
CTTCAAGTTGGAAGGAAGCCAACTCACTTTTTCCTCTTCAGTGCAAGGAATTCTTCAGAGGGTCTTTTCTATTTGGTTTAACCATGCTTCGGCCTCTAGGGGGTCGATTTGATCGTAGAAGCCAGCAGGTCTCCTGAACTCCTGGAATCCTTAGTGTTAGCGTCTCTCTGCTACAGGTGCAGCTTGCTGGTTGAAAATGGTTTCTACCAACTGCTCGACACCACTACTCTTGCTTTCTTCTCCCAAAGGAATGTCGCTGGCACCAATGGCTACCCCCTCATCATTATACATGCCTTTGGTACAGACAACTCTTGGTCGACCCCGTGGGGGCATACTGAGCAGTCACGATGAAATAAAGGTTTCAATCAAAAGTGATCGTGAAGATCCAAAGCATGTCTAATTAAGGTTCCTATGTCCCGACAAAATAAGTCTAAGACCCAAAATTTTTTTTAAGTCATTTAAAGACTTCAGAATAGGTATCGTGAATCCCTCCTAGGTTCTGATAAAATCTAATGCCATTGCGTTTGAGTCCCAATAAGACCTAACGTCAAAGCTCAGATACCAAGTGTGACAGACTCACAATTGGGGCTCCCAGGTCCTGATAGAATCTACTGTCATGGCTTTGATACCAACTATGACTGCGCCGATTTTCTCAACACATTTTTTTTTCCATATGGGAAAACCCTAACCATCGGGTCACACAGATCATGATTCGAATACAAAAATTTCTATTGGTACATGTTGGGTTGTCTGCCTTGCCTTCAAAAGGGTTCAAATTCACTAAAATCAAGGCAGATCACACATAAGACGTGCAAGTAGATAGGGCCTGTTGTAGTAAGTTTTAGAAGAAAGGTAAGTAAGGGAATGCGCACAGGGAGGTGAGTTTAAAATATGCTAAATCCCCAGATCTGAAAGAGATCTGGCACCCTACTTAATACTAGGTTAGTAAAAGAAAGGGGAGAGGTTTTAAAGGGTTGCCACTTAAATTAAACTACACATGAAATGCAAACTAACTAAGATCGAGTCTAGAGATCTAGATCTTGCAAGTGGAAGGGTTTAAAAATAGAAAATGGAGAAGAGTAGCTTGGAGATTGGTCTCACTGTTGCTACCCTAGCTGTGCTTTCTTTATTTGTTTGTGATAAAAGAAATTTAAAATCAAAATAAAGCAGGGGATAAAATCAGCACAACTGAGAAGTCCTAGACCTGCAAGATACAGGGTCCATTGTGGCAAGTTTTGATAAGTAAGAGTTTGTCCCATAGGGAAAGATGATCTACAGCTCCAAGGGAGCCATCTCCAGTAGTCCCTCTAGATCTGACTACAGATCTGGCAGTCCTTAAGGGAAGGGAGTTTAAGGTCACTTAGTTTACAGATCCTAAGGTAGCCTAATGTCTAAACTAAAGAAAGGGTTGAGAGGAAGGATGGAGTGTGGGAATTAAATATAAAAGGGTGAGAAGTATGTTATTGAGCCTAGATAAGAGGAGTTTTATAACTCAGATTCATATCTGATGTTATAGAAATCCTGTCCAATGGCAACGTTATCACCACTGAGGAGAAAGGATCCAACCCATCTCTCTGCCATGATTCAATCCCTTAAGGTTATAACCTGTCCACTCAAATGGTCACAGACTATCCCATAGGGGAACCACAATCCAGGGATGGGTCAAAACAAGTTAATCATTGTAGGCACTATTTCATCCAGTCTACCAGCTCAAGAATCCATAGGGAACCTCAACCTCTAAAGCTCTATATGTGGGGCTAAGGCTGTATATGACCATGAGAGCCCAGACACATAGAATCAGCAAGAGATTGAGTACAACCTTTGATCTAGCTGTCCATTGCTTGAGTGAGGCAACAATGGTCCAGTCACAAGCCTACAATCTTTATAACTAGATCAGATCTAGCATCTAATAGTGGATCTATACAAATATAGGGGAGTCTGCCTCTGTACAATCTCCCACCAGGCTAATACAAGCTCAGGTGCAGAGAAGAAGGATCCATCTTGGATTGGTGGATTAGAATCACCCTAAGGCTATAACCTGTTCACTTGAATGGTCACATAATATCCCAGAGGCTATCCTCCTCACGAAGCCCAAGACAAAATAAGAATATCGCTGCCACCACCATTGTCACAAGGCTACCAGTTCCAGCTCCCATGGGGATTTCAGATCTAGTGGGTCCTGTGGTGGGGATAAGGCTGTATAGGACAATGATAGCCCAGACACACAGGTCACTTGGATCTGAGTGGCCCTTAGAATCAGTCCTCCATTGCTTTGAAACACAGCCAAATCACTGGCGGATGACAAGGCAGCAGCCTTGTACAGAGCATATCACATTCAAACACAAATCCCATAATGTAAAAAATCCTGTTACAAAAATTTCATTAAACTAGTTCAAAATGCATATAAAGACATAGCCAGCAAGTGCTGGACTATGGAGAGAAGGAAAAAGAAAAAGAAAACTATTTATAGCTATAAAAGAAAAGAAAAACGATCTCAGATCAAATCTCCAAGAGATGAGACGTGTTCCCAGATTTATTCCAAGATATCTAAACCTAAGCTAAGTATGGGTTTATATAGCAGTGGTGTGGCAGCGCATTAAGGTTAGGAAACCCTAATTTTAACGATGCCACGTGGCCTAATAGTGATCCTTGGATGCCTCAGGGTGCGTGCACTGAGATTTAAGCGTGGGAGTGCGTGCCCTAATCGCTAGAAATTCCCAAAAAGTCCTCTATTAAAGCGATGAAAGTTGAAGTTGAGAGCTTCGCTAGGTAGCTATTATTTCCCAGACTTGTCACGTGGTAGCTCTTGCTCTTCGCGAGGATGGTTTGACATTGAAGCTTCAACCGTCGCAAGGTTGCCTTGGTTTGCTCTTCAGGCAGTCTCGTGGTAGAGAATTGCGCTCTCGTTGGATTGGACTTCGCGAGGTTGAGTAGACATCAAAGCCTCAGATGTTGCGGGGTTGAAGTTCAAGCAGTCGCGAGGTAGCTGCGCATTTGCTGGGTTGATCTTTGCGAGGATGGATCTGAATAGTGTGAGAACTGTGCGAGCACTTCTCTTCAATAGACTTCGTGAGTTTCCTCACGAGGGTTTAATGAGTTCTGAACTGCGCGAGGTTCCATGTCTTAATTGATCTTCACGAGGCTGCTTTCTTCTTGAATTTGCATCCCGCGGCTACTGCGCGACAGCTGCGCCAAGAGTCTTCTGAAGCTCTCTCTCCTCAGCCGTTCTGAGCGAACTGTGCGAGGTTGAGAGAGGTCTGCTTTGAATTGCGTGAGACTGCGCGATGTGTTCTACTCTTGAGCTTCACGAGAGTTGCGCGAGTTTGTGCTTCTGAAGCTCTTTAGTTACTCAACTGCGCGAGAAGTTATTGTAAAGTTGTGGGAAGCTCAGTTGGATTGCGCGAGGCATATTTCTCCTGAATCCTCTAAAGCTTGGGTCAGCTGCGCGAGGCTCATTTCAGGTCTGGATTCAGAGTCGATCCTTCTAAGGGGCTTCTGGTGCAAAAACAGGCTCCTTAACAGGATTCCTGGCCTTATTTCACTGCTGATTATTACCTGCATAAAATACCTAACAAGAACTTATTAGATGGCTAAGGGTCTAATCAAAGGTTAAGTTAAGGGGTGAAAAGTGGTACTTTTTAGGTCTTACCCCCAAACCTAATCTTTGCTAGTCCCATAGCAAAGCTACATTAAATCTACTACAAAACTTAAATGCCACTTTCGTAGGGAGCACGAATACATTTAGCATATGTACCAAGCCTTTTAAACCCCTAGGTGATCCCTAGTGGCGGAGTGAAGTCTCCTGAGGGTTTTTAGTGAAGACACCCACAAACTTCTCAATGGAATAGTTAACAAAAGTACAATATCATCAAGTGAGCAGTCAAGGAGCAGACTTAGTTTACTCTTGAATCAGTAAACATAAAAGAAATTTAATCTATTGGTTGCACAGAAATTTAAATAGCATAAACTTCTCATGAATGCACAACATTTCCAATTAGTTTACAACCACAGAAAACTGCACAAGTGTGTGCCAGCACTGAGCTCATCATCAGATCATAAATTAGGTTATAGGTCATACATAATGCATTCAAGATCAGACCCAAAAACTTTCCAGGGCATACTCTCATAAGGGTCTTGTTGAGGGGTTCATTTTCTCTCAGGCTCAAGAGCAGTTACATCTCCCAAATGGGTCTGTAAGCATGAGCATAGGCAGAGTTCTTAAGTGCTGACATCATTGACAGATCCTTACCATAGATTGGATAACTCTTTATCTTCACATGACAGCTCACTCAACTTTGGATCACAAGGGCTTTTAACTGGGTTGTAATGTGGCTTATGGAGTGGGATTAAAAAGAATGGAAGGTTGAAAAGGGGTTTAAAATTGAGAAATCAGTAGGTGGAAGAGGTGATACATGACTTCACCTTCTTGATTTTAGCTCCTTTCTTCTTCTTTGAGATTTTCAGATTTGAAGTGATTAGTTTCTCTTCTTGATTTCGATTTTCCAAAAGAAAGTTCCTCTTGACTCCTTTCATATTCCTCTTCATTATTATTTTTGTTTCTTTTTTATGGAATTTTCTTCTTTTTATTTTTATTTTTGCTTTTCTGAAATGCCACTATGTTCTCAGTTACCATACTGCCAGAATTTTGAGATACTTCTTCTCCATTCACCTAATGTTGACCATAGCTAGTCCATCTTCAACTCTTTCTCCTTTACTTTCTGAATTCTCAGAGTGAGGGTAGACTGAATCAGGTTCATAGGTTCAGGTACAAGTACTCAGGTGTATTTTGAAGAAATTTAGGATTTAAAGCTCAAAGGGGGTATGGACAAGGGCAGTTGCTTAAGGTTGGTCTATTTAGGCTCAAACTGTCCAAGAGAAGGCCTTGATCCTTTCCTAAGTGTCATGAGTGCTGTCAGTTGTTTCAACTTGGAGTTGCCTAACTTCTAGGGAGCACAGTGACTCAGCCAGTCCTTAGAACTAGAAGAAATTGCCTTAGTCACTCCTCAAAGGATGGAAATTTTTTTTATAGGCCCAATTCTCACTGGTTATGGTCTTCCTTTGAACTTTTAAGTATGTCCTCACCTTTTTCTCTCTCTAATGATTCAGTAAGTGCTGATACAAGTGAGTTTCCTTGATGATCTCGTCAGGGAAATGTGAAATATTACAAGTTTATACTGTCTAAAGTTTGCAGAAATTTTCAAATTCTTATTTCTCATGATTCTTAAGTGAACATAGATCTATTTTCATATTACTAACATGACTCTGCTGCACTTAGGTTAACTATTTCATTGGTAGGGTCTACCTGCCACACCCCCAAACCTATGAGGAGCAGTGTCCTCACTGATTCAAAGGTGTGTGTGCAACAGATTTATTAAGGGCATAATAAAAGGAAACAGCAAGAAAGAAAACAACCAAGAACAGAGAATAGGACAGAATAATTAGAACAAGAAATTTTCATTAAGACTAAAAAGAAAATTACAAAAAGAAAGAAGGGAGGAGAGAGGGATTAAGGATGGGGGGGGTGACAAGGTGGTGGAAGGGGTTGAGTGGAGGGGGCAGGGGATGGTTCCATCTTTTGCTTTTTCTTCTGTGGCTGGAGCTTTTCCTCCTCCTCCTTAGCCAGGATCTGCTAAACCTCCTCGTATTCATCCCAGAGGGGTTGTAGGGGGTCCGACTCTTTAGGTGGGGGCAGTTCCAACCACATCGGGCAAAACTTGTTAGACAGCGCATTAGGCTTGTCATCTGCCATTGTTAGGACTAGGGAAGGACCGCCAGGGTGAGAGGAGAAAGGATGAGATGAATATGAAAGGGGCTCCCTGTGTATTTAAAGATGAGGATGGTGGAAGATGAAACGATGGAATAACATCCAAGTCCCCGCAATTAATTGAGAGTGAGTTGGGAAACGACAAGTCCCAGCAGCGTGGGAAATGACAAATGCATTTGACTCGCGCAGCTGGGCAAGGGGATCATGAGATAACTGAATCTCACGATGATGGATGTTGGGGCTTCAAGTGCGCGAGAGACTCTGCAGCATTTGTTGAAGCTCGCGATAGTGAAATAAATGTTCTATGTGAATTGCGCGAGAGCTTCCCAAATCTCAATTTGGAATGCGCGAGGGCTTAGTACTAAACAGGGGCAATACAGGTAGTGCAGCAAATTCATCAAAAATATTCAAACAATATGCATTCAATTCAAAAATCAGCAATTCGCAGAAGAAGAAGAAGAAATCATACCAATCCAACATAAACTCTATCAAGCTCAACATATTCAGACTCCACATAAACACTACAATTTCTTAAAAATTATTGAAGAAACAAAAGTAGTATAGTACAACATGGACACAATGTGGGTCAGGTAGATGTAGGGGTCCCATGAAAATGAATAATGCTCATAGGGTTAGCAGGTTTTTTGATACAAGGCTCAAGCCTCTGACCATTCACTTTGAAGGTCCTCCTAGATTTGGGATACTTGACTTCCACAGCACCAGATGGGAAAACATTTAAGACAACATAGGGACCTTCCCATCTGGATTTTAATTTGCCAGGAAAGAATTTTAGTTTGGAGTTGAATAACCAAACCTTACCACCAGGTATGAGGCGTTTTCTCAGCAAGCCCTTGTCAAAGAAAGCTTTGGACTGTTCCTTATAGATCCTGGCATTGGTGTAAGCATCCATCCTCAGCTCAACCAATTCAGATAGCTGTAATGACCAGTGATGACCAGCAAAAGTTAAGTTCATATTTAAATTCTTAATGGCCCAATAGGCCTTGTGTTCTAACTCTATTGGGAGATGGCAAGCCTTGCCATAGACCAGTCTGAATGGGGACATTCCAATGGGAGTCTTATAGGCAGTCCTATAAGCCCACAGTGCATCATTTAGTTTATCAGCCCAATCTCTCCTGTCAGTCCTTATTGTTTTCCCAAGGATGTGCTTGATCTCCCTATTGTAAATTTCAACTTGCCCACTTGTCTGTGGGTGGTAGGGAGTAGCAATCCTATGGGTCACAGAATATTTCTTGAGCAAGCTCTCGAAATTTCTGTTACAGAAATGGCTACCCCGATCATTGATAATTGCTCTAGGGGTTCCAAATCTGGAGAAAATGTGCTGCCTTACAAATTTGAGGACCACCTGGTTTTCATTGGTTCTTGTGGCAATGGCTTCTACCCATTTAGAAACATAGTCCACTGCCACTAAGATGAACTGATAACCATTAGAAGGAGGAAAGGGGCCCATGAAGTCTATACCCCATACATCAAACAGTTCTACAACAAGGATGGGCTGCAAAGGCATTGAATTTCTTCTGGACAACCCTCCTAATTTTTGACATCTCGCACATGCCTTGCAGTGTGTATATGCATCTTTGAATAAAGAAGGTTAGTAAAACCCACATTGCAGGACCTTGTCAGCTATTTTTCTCCCACTAAAGTGGCCTTCATAGGCATTTTCATGGCTCATGGCCAGAATACTGGGGACATCACTTTCGGGAACATATCTTCAGATGATTTGGTCTGCACAGTACTTGTATAGGCAAGGTTCCTCCCAGAAAAAATATTTGACCTTTGAGAAAAATAGGTCTTTGTCCATTTTGGTCCAGTGGGCAGGAATCTTTCCTATAACTAGATAATTGACAATGTGTGCAAACCAACGGACCAAGGATTGGATGGCAAATAATTGCTCATCCGGGAAGGCATCATTTGTAGGACCATCAAGGCATTTCTCCAAGACAATTCTGGACAAGTGGTCAGCCACCACATTCTCCACACCCTTTTTATCCTTGATTTCGATGTCAAACTCCTGCAGCAAGAGTATCCATCTAATCAGCCTAGGCTTAGCATCTTTCTTGGACAATAGGTACTTCAATGCTCAATGGTCAGTAAAGATTACAGTTTTAGATCCTAGTCGATAGGCTCTAAATTTGTCAACAGCATAAACCACTGCCAGAAGCTCTTTCTTAGTTGTGGTATAGTTCAGCTCAGCTTCAGCAAGTGATTTGCTGACATAAGCAATGACCACAGGCAGCTTATCCTTTTTTGGTCCAAAATAGCACCTATTGCCAAGTCTGATGCATCACACATCAGGCAGGGTATAGTCTGGTGTTTGGAGTATAGGGGCTGAGGTGAGGCATATTTTCAATGTTTCAAAAGCCTTAAGACATGCAGCAGAAAAGTCAAAGGGCACATCCTGGCAGAGCAGGTGGCACAATGGCTTAGCAATTTTGCTGAAGTCCTTAATGAACCTCCTATAAAATCCTGCATGCCTAAGGAAAGATCTAATTTGTTTGACTATTTTTGGATGGGGCAAATTGGCAATGAGGTCAACTTTGGCCTTCTCTACCTCAAGCCCTTCTTTAAAGACTACATGGCCCAACACAATGCCTTGTGTTACCATGAAGTGGCTCTTTTCCCAGCTTAAGACCAGATTGGTCTCCTCACATCTTTGTAAAACTAGGCTGAGGTGTTGTAGACACTAGCCAAAACTGTCCCCATAGATAGAAAAATCATCCATTAAAATCTCCAAAAACTTGTCAATCATATCAGAGAATATGGCATACATACACCTCTGAAAAGTGGTTGGTGCATTACAAAGCCCAAAAGGCATCCTTCTGTAAGCAAAGGTGCCAAAAGGACAGGTAAAGGTGGTTTTCTCTTGGTCTTGAGGATGCACAGGGATTTGGTTGTACCCTAAGTATTCGTCAAGAAAACAATAAAAAGCTTTTCCAGCCAACTGATCCAAAATTTGATCAGTGAAGGGGAGAGAGAAGTGGTCCTTTCTGGTCTTAGAGTTGAGCTTCCTATAATCAATGCATACTCTCTAGCCAGTGGTCTCCCTAGCTGGTCTCAACTCTCCAGTTTCAGTTTTAATCATTGTTATGCCAGATTTCTTGGGCACCACTTGGATAGGTGCCACCCAGTTAGAATCAGAGATGGGGTAAATCACCCCTGCATCTAGCAATTTGATGATCTCCTTGAGGATCACTTCCTGCATGTGAGGATTTAACTTCCTCTGCATTTCCCTGGAGGGTAGTGCTCCCTCCTCAAGATGAATCCTGTGCATGCAGATTGATGCATCTATTCCTCCCAGATCAGCAATGGTCCAACCAATTGCCTTCTTGTGCTTCCTCAAAACTATTAGTAATTCCTCTTCCTGCTCATTGGTAAGAGAGGAAGAGATAATCATAGGAAGCTTATCACCTTTCTCAAGGAAGGCATATTTTAATGTTTTTGAAAGTTTCTTGAGTTCCAGATCGGGGGCTTGTAGAGTGGATGACAAAATTGGTGCATTGGAGGTTGGAGGAAGAGGCAGCAATGTAGGTTTCGAACTGGAATGCTGCACTGAGCCCACAAAAGACTTCAACGTGGTCATGTATTTTGGTATCACATCTGGGCTCTCTTCCTCCACCATGTCCCAAATTTTAACTAAATTCCTGACAATGTTGCCCCACTCCAGCAGAGTGGGCAATTCTTCTTCTATAATTTCCTCTAGTACTTCCACTGCAAAGCTCTCCTCATTGTCCATCTGAGGGTACTTTGCACTGTTGTACACATTCAGCTCAACTTTCATATGTCTGAAAGTTACCTCCATTACTCCAGAACTGCATTGAATGCATGCATTGGCAGTGGCCAAGAAAGGCCTGCCCAATATAACAGGTATGGGATTTGGGCTATTGCTGCAGCCCATGTCCAAAACTAAGAAGTCAGCAGGGTAGAAAAACTTATCCACCCGCACTAAGACATCCTCAACCATTCTCAGAGGTCTCCTCTCAGACCTATTAGCCATCATTAACACAACGGGGGTAGCTTTCAGCTCCCCCAAACCTAGCTGCAGATATACACTCTATGGTAAAAAGTTAACACTGGCTCCAAGGTCTAAATGGGATTTTCCAATTGTATGGTCTCCAATTACGCAGAGAATAGTGGATATCCCTAGATCTTGCAACTTCTCAAGCATTGATATGTTAAATACAAAATTCACTGTATCAGTTGCAAAGACCTTTTTGGACACATGGCCTCTAGCTTTTCTCTTTTGGGTGCAGAGGTCTTTCAGGAACTTTGCATAGGCTGGGACCTGTTTAATTGCCTCAAGCAGGGGCAAATTGATTTTCACCTGCCTGAAGGTCTCCATCATTTCCTCCATGGCTACACTTCTGTTTTTTTATTTTTTCATGTTTTTCCTCCTGCTGAGTGTTGTTGTTCTAAGTGTGCATGATTTATTTGTGTTTTGAAAACAGAATTGCAAATGCTAAGTTATACTGAATTTGGAAAATTAAAAAGAGTAAGGAAATATCAGCACAGAGAGAAGTGAATTAACCTGCAAGGTCAGGGCCAATTGTAGCAAGTTTTAAATGTAAGTGAGTAAAATATCGTCCACAGAGAATTTGTTTAAAATGTAAGATAAACCTCCTGATCTGGGCTACCAGATCTGGTCTCTTATCCTATCTACAAAGCACATAAGTTGGGAGGTTGAATTTGTCACGTTAACTAAATGATAAAAGTAAAAGTTAAACTAAATGATCTAGATCTGAGTTGGGGGGATTTTTATGTAAACTTATAAAAATGGAGAAATAATATCTATCTTTGATTTGGTCCTTGAAACACAATGAGAATGACTGCAGATCAAATGAGAGATGATCCAATCTTCATCTGGCTACAAGCACAGATGCAAGAGAAATAAATCTAACTCAAGGATTAAATTTAGGCTTATGGTTATGGTCTGTCCACTTCAATGGCCACAGACCATCCAATAGTCTTTAATCTAAACCCTTAATTCAGAACAAGAAATATCACTACAAATGCTGTGAGAGATTAGGTTACAAACACTAATTCCCATAGGTTTAATGAATCAAGGGAAGTTGCATGAAAAATAGTAAATCTAAAGGAGTCTAGTGAAATAAGGAGATCAGAGGGAACCCTTAACAGGAATCTAATTGAGAACGTACGGTTTACAACAACCTTTTCAAATTCACATTTACAATTACAAAGCACAGCTTAAATTGCTCTCAGATTTGTAGTCTTGAATACAATGCTCTTTTGAATTACAGAGGTATCTCACAGCTCTCAATTGCAAGTAAAAGTTAGGCTATTACAAGGGTTTCAGACAGGCTAGCTGATCTGGAAATGGGGGAATAGAAATGAAACTCAAAATCTGGATGCCCAAATTGGGCAAATAGTTCATCTATTTATAGTTTCCCCCAGGTTTAGCTCAGATGCGTATTGACCAATCAGAAGTGCTCAGTTCTGTATCAACCAATGGTAGTCAAGCACAAGGATCCAGATCTATTCTGGCCAATTAGAATTGCTCGATCTGGTTCAGCCAATCAAGTGACAGAAGCATCAATTCTGTTATGCAGTTTGAAAATCTGTTAGAGCTTCTAGAAGTTCCCGCCAAGTGATTTCATCTTCGGGTGCTCACATGGGGTGAAATATGCCTTCGCTTCGTGCTTAGAATCTTTTGGAATGTCCCTAGGTTTTTAAATGCATTGGGGCACATGCAAAAGATTACTGAATTACCCTTGCAGAAGCTAGGAATCTCCAGAACACCATTTCGCATAGTTTAGGGAACTTTTCGCAAGGTACTGTGACTTCTGAAGCTCTTTTCGCAAAGTTCAGGTTCTGTTCGCAAGGAGTTCTCTTCTTTTCAAATAGGTCAAACATCCTTTCGAAGAGTTTAGGTGCTCTTCGAAAACTAAGCCTGGAGCTTTTAGATCTTTTCGCAGAGTTCAGGTTCTTTTTGAAATGTTCAGATTCTTTTTGAAAAGCACTCTGTAGTGCATTCTTTTGTTCGAATTGCTCCACATTTCTTTTCTGGGTTGAGACCAGGTCTTTGCCTCTTCAGTTCAGGCATTTTGACAGCTAGTGAGGTTGTCCCTTCTCTTTCTTCCTTTGGATCAACATGGATTATCATCTTTTTAGCACTTTTAGGCTGCTTTCATGGTTAAGCCTGTCTTTATTGTTAGCTGTAACACTAACACTTAAAACACTTATTTAGTTCTCCCAAGGGTCTATCAAGGCCTAGGTTAAAGGGTGGAAAATGGTATTTTCTAGTTCTCAACACACCCCCAAACCTAAGCTTTGCTAGTCCTTGAGCAAAGACAGAATTAAAAATAGAATAAAAAGCCACTTTTGTAGGGAACACAGTTGCATTTAGCATATGCAACAAGCCTTTTAAACCCCTAGGTGATCCCTAGTGGAGGAGTGAAGTCTCCTGAGGGTTTTCAGTGAAGGCACCCACAAACTTCTCCAATGAATCAGTTAATATCAATGCAGTTCTGTTAAAGCAGACTTTTATCCCGTCAGGTTATTCACACCTGCATCAGTTAAGCTGTAAAAAGATCTTCAAGAAAACATCAATTTAAAATTAAAGTTCAGTTGTAATTCCTTTACCATTCACTTGATTTGTGTCAAAAAGTTTCTAAAAGAAAAATTAATGAAAAGCTTGCCTTCTATTTGAGAATTCAGTTTTGATGTTACCCCAATGAGTTGATTTCAAACCCAACTCTCTCCAGGATTTTCACTCAACATGCAAATAAGAGGGATGTACTATTTCACACGGCTCAAGAGCAGTTACAGCCCTCAGATAGGACTGTAAGCATGAGCATAGGCATTGCTTTTTAGTTCTGAATTCACTGCTCTTTTCACCATAGATTACACAAATCCTTATCTCCATGTGACAGCTCAATCCATCATTGATCAGCAAGGACTTTAATTGGGTTGTGATGTGGCTTATGGGTGAAATTTATCAAGAATAAAGGGGTGAAATGGAGTTCAACATTGAGAAGTCAGTCAAGGTAAGGAGGTGATAGACACACCTTCTTCAATTCAGCACAATTTCATCTTCTTCTTTGAATTTTTAGAGCCAAAGTGGCCATCTTTTTCTCTTTCTTTTTCAAACTTCCAATGAAATGCCTTCTCCTATTCCTTTTTTTTTTTTTTTTTTTTTTTTTAATCAAGGTAACATTGACTGGAGTGCCACATTTCTTCTACTGATACATTATTGCTTTCAATTATGATTTTTCTTCTTTTATCAAACTGTTACTCAATTCTCCTTTCTTCAGCTTCCTTCCCTTCATCTTCTGACTTCTCAGAGTGAGGATTAGGCTAAATGAGGTTGATGAGGTTATTTGATGAGGTTTCAAAGAAATCTTAGATTTATAAACCTCAAATGGTGTGTATCAAGGGCAGTTCCAAAAGGTGGGGCTTTGTAAGGTTCAAACTGTCCAAAAGGAGGCCTTACATCATGTCTTTAATATCATGATTGCTGTCAGGTTATTTCAATTTGAATATGTGTAACTTCTAGTGAAAAAAAAAAACAGGTTCAAACTGTCCCAAGAGTAGAAAAAATTACCAATTCATACCTCCAAAGAATACATTTCTGCAGGCCCAAATCTCACTGGGTATCAAATTCCTGAAGTATATCATCACTGTTTTCTCTCCTTTTAGGTTTACTAAAACATCAATTTTTTTATTTTGAAAATTTTCTGACATTCCCTTCATGAAGGTATTGGAATTACACTAAAAATCAGTTTTAAAAGTTTTAACTTCCTCATTTTTCAGGTGTGAAATCACTTTATTTTCAAAAATTCTATTGGTGATCAGCTGCATTAATGTTAACTCACTTATTGGCATTTCTGCCACACCCCCAAACCTATGGTGAGCAGGGTCCGCACTGGTCCGAAGTGTATTATCAAAGAAAAGAAACAAACAATCACAATGACAAGAAGAAAGAAATGAAATGCACAATGCATTAACACAAAACCAAAATTTTATATTATAGACTCATAAAACAGAAATGTACAATGGATGCTAATAACTGGGGTCAAAGTCTGTATCATAAGTTGGTTCAATGGGATCAGAACTGGAGTCACTGTCAGAGTCAGAACTAGAGTCGATGAGTGCGAACTCGATTTAGCCTTCTCCTGGATTGTGTTTTGCAGCTCAGTGTATTCCTCTGATTTGATCTTTTTGGTGAGGCCAATGTACTTTCCAAATCTAGTGGATCTCAGTTTTTCCTGTTCAAGCTGTGCTTGCAACATGGTCACCTTGTGCTGCTCACTCCTAACCATCTGAAAAGTTTGACCCAGCAGGTCCTGCATTTTCTCTCTCTCAAATTTCATGAACAACTCTAATTTTCGAATTTGGTTCTCAAAAGGGGTTCTAATGTAAACTTGCAAATCAGCTAACCCTTTTATGACATCACGACAAATATATGGGTTCTCTTCCATAGCCTTTTTGAGGGCAGCAAATCGGGGAATGGGAATGGAGTGGTAGGGGACCAAAGGTATCCCAGCAGTGGGAATGGGAGAAGAGGACTCCAACAGAATAATTTCAGGGTCTGTCTGATTGGCTTGATCAGAGAAAGTGAGGAGAGGTGAAGGGGACCCAACAAGAGCTACCTCAGGTTCTGTTTGGGTAGCATGGGCAGTAGTGGTGAGGGTGGGTGGATCAACCAATACTACCTCAGGTTCTGTTTGGGTAGCTGTTAAGTAGTGAAAAATACCATTTTTCACCCCTAAACATGAGCCTTGAAAGACCCTTGAGAAGACTAAATAAGTGCATTAGTGTGCATTTTACAGCTAACCAATCAGACAGGTCCAAATCCGAAAAGCATCCCAAAAAGATCAAAAAGCTGACAGCTCATGTCAAGATTAAAGAAGGAGTGAAGAAACAGCCTCAGCAATGGCTAAAGAGGGTCTAAAAGAGCAGACAAAGACCTGAAGCAAGAAAGAGAGCCATTCGCAAAGAAAAAATCAAGTTAAAAGTCAATTCGCAAAGAAGAATGGGAGCCTAGAGTTCAATTCAGAAGAACTTCTACTATTCAAGAAGAACTTCTACTATTCGCAAAGAACTTTGAACTTTGCGAAAAGAAGAAAACATCACAAAAAGAAGAGAAGTCCTTGCTAAAAGATCTCCTAAGCCAAAATGCTTTGTAAAAGATCTCCGAAGCCAAAATGCTTTGCGAAGAGAGCTCGAGCCAAACTACTTTGCGAAAAAGCCCTTAAACTATGCGAAATGGCATTCGGGGATTTGCCGTCCAAGGGTATTTCAGAAACTTTGCACTACCTAATGCATTTTAAAACCCAAGGACATTCCGGAAGATTACGAGCACGAACCAAAGGCATATTCCACCCCATGTGAACACCCAAAGATGAAATTACTTGGGAACTTCAAAAGCTCAAACAGATTTTGAATTACATAATGTAATACCTCTATTTCCGATCTGAACCAGATCAAGCATTTCGATTGGCGAATGGATCCGATCCCGGTGCTCGACTCCTATTGGTTGATACAGATCTATCCAATTCGATTGGTTGATACACATCCGGGCTTAGGGAAAACTATAAATAGACTAACCATTTGCCCAATTTGGGTATCCAGATTTTAGAGTTTTCATCTCTGTTTCTCATTCTCGATAGCTTATCTCCGAACCCCCAGTAATCCCTTCTTGTAGTTTACCTTTGAGAGCCATTGTCGTTGATTTGTACTTCCAAGTTCGGATTCAAGATCAGAATCGAGGGCTCTTCGAAGCTCGACGTAAGTCGAGGGCTCTCTAAGAAGCCGTGCTCTGTAATTGTAACGTTGGATTTTAAAAGGTTGTAATTTGTGTCTTCCATTGGAGTCATGTCGAGGGTTACGAATGATCACCTTAGTGCATTAGACTTCTTTAGATTCACTTATCCGCATCCAACTTCCCTTAATTCATCATCCTATGCGAATTAGCGTTGGTAACCTAATTCAAGCAACATTTACTGATGTTCATGTTACGAACTAAAGAATAGGCCACAACTAGTGTGATCTGTGACCATTTAAGTGGATGGATCACGACCATAAGTCTAAACCTATTCCTTAATTCGGATTTATTTCTCTTACATTTGTCTTGGTAGCCGATGAAGATTGAATCGCGCTGTTGAACTTCTGATTCTCCATTAAAATTCGTGAGGCTAAAGTACATGAAGCTATTATTTCGCATTTGTCTTATTTTAAACATCTCCCCAACTCGGATCTGGATCATGTAATTAGTTCTTTTCTTTATTTGCTCATAGTTAAATGTGACCCAATCCAACACTCCTTTTTATCTATTCTTTTTAGATAATTATAGAGCCAGATCGGGTAGCACAGATCTGGAGGTTTATCTCTCAGTTTAGACAAACTTCTCTGTGGACGATCTTGAAATACTTACTTTTAAAACTTGCTACAATTGGCCCTGATCTTGCAGGCCAGTGTTAGCCAATGTCTTGATATCCCTTTCATAAGTTAACATCCATATAACTTAGCATTCTTTAATTCTTTAATTTTGATTCATAATGCACACATTTATGGCACTTTGGAGCGACAACAAGTTTTTGGCCATTGCCGGGAAGTTTGTTCTAAAATAGATAAACCTATGTTTATTTTCATTTATTTTAATTTTTGGTTTAAACTCGCACTTTGCATTCCAAGTGCTTGATTAAATGTCTCTGTAGCTTTTGTATAGAAAACTGTTTTTCTTTGCAGAATTTTTTTTTATTTTTCCGAGTTTTTATTCTTTGCCTTCTAGTTATTTGAATAAATGCCACTCTTTTATCTTTTGTCGAATTTGGGCGTGCTTTGAGTTTTCTTTTAGTTTTGTCAATACTTGAATAAGGTATCTGCTTTTTTGGATGTTTGCAGATCTAGAGCAGCTCAACAAGGAGCATCTGGACCAAAGCTGGAGCAGATCTGCTTGAGTTTGCATCCCCTTCTCCTTTGCATTCATTTTCTATTTTTAAATTCTTGAGAACCAGCAGTTCTGCTGTGTTTAATGTTTGTTTTGATTATAATTTCTGCTGTCTTTTAGGCATGCTGATTTTTTTTTTACAAAACCAAATACAAAATAAAAGAAGCTGAAAACACAAATAGAAAATCTCTGAGTAAAGTGGATAATTTGACCACAAAATTTGATAGGCTGATGGACTCATTTAAAGCTCCAAATGGGTCAAGAGTAGAGGAGGCATGTCTGATATGCCAGTCCCCCACTCATCCCATTGATCAATGTCCTTCTGCATCACAATTTCTAGAACTCATAAATTCTACCATTTAGATCTGTAGTGAGCCTGCTATTTTCTTTGTTTTTGCCTTACAACAACAAGTGTGGACACGTTTCCCAATTTCAGTTGTTACTCACTTATTGGGGAATTAAATGCGAAAGTTATACTCCCACACGCTTGTCTAATGCTACTTAATGACCCAGGCCGATTCACAGGCCATGAGCATTCCCAATGCCCCATTCAAGTCCCACCTTTCGGCTTCCCACCTTACCTATAAATAACCAACCTCTACCAAATTCCCCACATCTTTCCCCACCCTTCCAAAATGGCCGACCAAGCCAGCCAATAAGCCACCACACACGCTTTTACCCCATGTGGTGGACCCACCACCACCGAAGGTGCAGATCCACTCAGCCCTTGGGATGAATTTGAAGAGGTTCTCGCGATTTTGGCCAAAGAAAAGGAGGCCCAACTCCGGCCTCCTCAGAAAAAACAAAAAAATCAACCTTCCCCGCCACTTCCACCCTCCACCGCCCCCCCTCCCTAAAAACACTTGTCCTATTCATCTTTATTTTTTATTTTTATTTTTTTTGTTAAATATTTCTTGTTAATAAAATTTATTTTCTTCCATTCTCCATGTCATTTTCTGTTGATTTTTTTTTTCTTCTTATTGTTGCCTTGTTTCAATTTTTCCGATAAAGTGACCATGCCACCTTTGAACCAATGAGGACACTGTTCCCCATAGGTTTGGGGGTGGCGCACAAGTCTGCTTAGGAATAGTTAACATAAGGGCGCAGAATCACCTAAGCAATTAGGAAATGTATTAATTTACTTAAGAATCATGACAACTAGAAAATTTAAAATTCCTTTGCCAAATTTAGACATTCTAAACCTTGCGATATTCTACATTTCCATGATGATTACACCATAAAAACATACTGGTATCAAAGACGTAGTAAGTCAAAAGGAAGAGAAAAGGTAAAGATATACTTAAAAGCTCAAGGAAAACCATAACCGGAGAATTGAGCCCATATATTTTCCATCTCGTTGAAGAGTGATGAGGCAATTTTTTCTCGATTCAAAGGATTGGTCGAGGCATTAGATCCACTAGAAGTTAGGAAACTCCAAATTAAAAAGACTCATGAAGGAAAAGATCAAGGCCTTCTTTGGACAGCTTGAACCTAGAACCAACCAAGAAAAATCTGCCTGTTTGCTTGTACCCCATTTGAGTCAGAATCCTACAATTCTTCATCAAAATACTCAAAAGTACTTGCACGAACCTATGGAACTAATTCAGCCTTCCCTCACTCGAGAATTTGGAGGTAAAGGAGAAAGAATCAAAGATGGACCATTTCGGGCAACATCAAGAAAATGAAGAGAAAATACCTCAAAAGCAGGCAATATGGTGACGAGAAAGAAGAGACAAACAATGTAAAAAAGTTGCAAGCAAAAAGGCAAAAAAGGGACCTTATGTTGAAAATGCAAGATCAAAGAAAGAACTGATCACTGGAATGTGAGAATCTCAAAAGAAGAAGAAAGAAGCTAAACTCAAAAAGGTGGAGACATGAACCATCTCCTGCACTTGCTGAGTTCTCAAATTCAAAGCTCTGTTCAAATTGGCTTTCCTTGAAACTTCACTCCATAAGCCATACAAACAAACCTAGATTAAAAGCCCTTGTGATCCAAAGTTGAGTGAGCGTCATGTGGAGATAAGAAGTGACCCAATCTATGGTGAGGAGATGTCAATGATGCCATTGCCTAAGAATCATGCCTATGCTCATGCTTACAGATCCATTTGGGAGATGTAATCGCTCTTGAGCTTGAGTGGAAATGAACCCCTCAACAAAAACACATGAGAGTATACCTGGTGAGTGTTTGGGTTGGAACTTGAGCACCTCAAGTATGACTTATAACCTAATTTTATCCATAGGATGAGCTTATCACTGGCACATTTGTATGATTTTCTATGACTGTTCACAGATTGGAAATATTGAAACATTCATGAGGTTTATAAATGTTTAAATTCTGTGCAAACAATAATCAAATTTTACATTTCATCATTGATTCAAGAGTAACTAACCCTGCTCCTTGATTGCTCATTTGATAATATTGCGATGTTAACTATTTCATGGAGAAGTTTGTAGGGTACCTTCATTGAAAACCCTCAGAGACTTCACTCCTCCTCTAGGGATCACCTAGGGGTTGAAAAGGCTTGTTGCATATGCTAAATGCACTGTGCTTCCTACAAAAGTGGCTCTTTACTTTGTTTTTATGTTTCTTTGCTCAGGACTAGCAAAGCTTAGGTTTGGGGTGTGTTAAGTAGTGAAAATACCATTTTTCCCCCCTAAACATGAGCCTTGAAAGCCCCCTGAGAAGACTAAATAAGTGCGTTAGTGTGCATTTTACAGCTAACGAATCAGACAGGTCCAAAGCCAAAAAGCATCCCAAAAAGATCAAAAGTCGACCTCATGTCAAGATTAAAGAAGGAGTGAAGAAACAGTTTCAAAGAATGGCTAAAGAGGGTCTAAAAGAGCGAGACAAAGACCTCAAGCAAGAAAGAGAGCCATTCGCAAAGGAAAAACCAAGTTAAAAGTCAATTCGCAAAGAAGAATGGGAGCCTAGAGTTCTATTCGCAAAGAACTTCTACTATTCGCAAAGAACTTTGAACTTTGCGAAAAGAAGAAAACACTGCGAAAAGAAGAGAAGTCCTTTGCGAAGATCTCCTTAAGCCAAAATGCTTTGCGAAAAGATCTCTGAAGCCAAAATGCTTTGCTAAGAGAGCTCGAGCCAAACTACTTTCTAAAAAGCCCTTAAACTATGCGAAATGGCATTCGGGATTTGCATTTCGTCAAGGGTATTTCAGAAACTTTGCACGCGAATCGTTTTAAAACCCAAGGACATTCCGGAAGATTCGAGCACGAACCAAAGGCATATTCCACCCCATGTGAACACCCAAAGATGAAATTACTTGGCGGAACTTCTAAAAGCTCAAACAGATTTTGAATTACATAACAATTAATACCTCTGTCGATTGGTCAACCAGATCAAGCATTTCGATTGGCGTAGCAGATCCGGATCCTAGTGCTCGACTCCTATTGGTTGATACAGATCTATCCAATTCGATTGGTTGATACACATCTGAGGGCTTAGGGAAAACTATAAATAGACGAACCATTTGCCCAATTTGGGTATCCAGATTTTAGAGTTTTCATCTCTGCTTTCCCTCATTCGGTCGAGATAGCTTATCCAACCCCCGTAATCCCTTCTTGTAGTTTACCTTGAGAGCCATTGTGAGTGATTTGTACTTCCAAGTTGGATTCAAGATCAGAATCTGAGGGCTCTTCGAGAAGCTCGATCAGAAGTCCGAGGGCTCTCTAAGCCGTGCTCTGTAATTGTAACGTTGGATTTTAAAAGGTTCTTGTAATTTGTGTCTTCTCCATTGGAGTCATGTCGAGGGTTACGAATGATCACCTTAGTGCATTAGACTTCTTTAGATTCACTTATCCGCATCCAACTTCCTTAATTCATCATCCTGCGTAATTAGCGTTGGTAACCTAATTCAAGCAAGATTTACAAGGATGTTCATGTTACGAACTAAAGAATAGGCCACAGTCAGATCTGTGACCATTTAAGTGGACAGATCACGACCATAAGTCTAAACCTATTCCTTAATTCGATTTATTTCTCTTACATCTGTCTTTGGTAGCAGATGAAGATTGAATCTCTGCTGAACTACAGACTCTCCATTAAAATTCAGAGGCTAAAGTACATGAAGCTATTATTTCTGCATTTGTCTTATTTTAAACATCTCCCCAACTCGGATCTGGATCATGTAATTAGTTCTTTTCTTTATTTGCTTATAGTTAAATGTGACACAATCCAACACTCTCTGTTATCTATTCTTTATTTTAGATAATTATAGAGCCAGATCTGGTAGCATAGATCTGGAGGTTTATCTCTCAGTTTAGACAAACTTCTCTGTGGACGATCTTGAAATACTTACTTTTAAAACTTGCTACAATTGGCCCTGATCTTGCAGGCCAGTGTTAGCCCCAATGTGCTGATATCCCTTTCATAAGTTAACATCCATATAACCTAGCATTCTTTAATTCTTTAATTTTTGATTCATAATGCACATAATTATGGCACACTTGGAGCGACAACAGTAGCATGGTCATCAACAGCAGGTAAGTGGCTAAGGTAGTTGTGTGGGATGTGGAGGCTAAGGTTTGGAGAAGGTCATTGGTCAAAGACTGATTATCTGTGTTGATTTGTAGTTGGGCTTGGATGGATTGGAGAAAGGTAAATATTTGGCTAATTGATTCAGGTGTGGGTGTGGTATGCATAGTAGGGGCTGGTAAAACTGAAGTGGATGGTTGAGGTGTAATGGGTTAAATGGCTGTAAAGGGTGAAGTAGCCAGATGAGTGAAATGAGGGGGGTCAGGTATAGGGATAGATTCAAGCCCAATGTTTTCAAAATTAGACCCCATCAATGATGAATAAGCCTCTATAGTGAAAATCTCAGGTTCAGGGCTATGGGTTACTTCAGGTGTGAGGGCTGAAGGAGCAGGTGAACTTGAGAGGCTTTGGAGAAGAGGAGTGCTAGGAGATTGTTCAATAAAATCTATGGCCAGGTCTTGGGCATTGTTGGGAGAAATTGGTGGTGTGAGTATGGCTGGAGTGGTTGGTATAGAGGGGGAGTCTGCAATTGGGTTAATGGTGGTTATGGGAGATGGGACTGCTGGAATGGGTGAAGTGGCAGGAGCTGGGCTAGGTGAGGAGGGTAAAATGACAACTTCTTCCAGAATGGGTGCAGCTGAAGAGCTGGTCACCACAGGCAGGACAGCTTGCTCAATGTCGGTTGTAGGTAAAATAGGTGCAGCTAAAGAGCTGGTCACCTGTGGTCCTGAGCAAAGGTGTTCTACTAGTCAGTAGGCAGGTTCAAGTATGGCAGGTCCACTAGCAGCTGCAGATGCAGGCACACCTTCCTCTCTCATTCTGTTCAGCATTGCTTGGCTTGTAGTCCAAGCCTTTTTCCCAAAAGTATGAGGAGATATAATGTCAAATGGCTCCTGGTCATCAATGTCAAACTTAGCTCTTAGTAGGGCTGTGATCAGCCTACCAAATGGGATTCCAGCTAATTTCTGCTCCTTTTTCAACTTGACACTAATATCAGCCATGGCTTCAAAAATTAACATAGGGGCATTGAAAAATTGCCCCTTAAAAAAATGAAAAAGAGCCTCCAAAATTGGTGTCCTTTCCTGGCTGTGCCCCGTGACATAAAAACTTTCCCTCAAAATAGAATCCATCAGTAAAAATTGAGGTGCCAGGTCTCTCCTCATTATGGACTGTCCAGTTCCAACGATCCCTTGGGTTAAATGTGCAGCCATTTCTCTTAAAGAGGCTGCTTCTGGTGCAGCCAATGGACCAGCAGGATCATATTGAAAAGCTATCCCCAAAGCATTCCCAATGTTTTCATATGTGACAGTTAGATCACAATCATCAATAAAAATAACAAGAGTAGGGACATCAACATCTTTCTCTGTCACTTTTACCAAGTTTTGGTACCATAATTTCACCATTCGCGGATAAATTTTCTCTGGCAGAGGGGTAAGGATATTGCTCAGTGAGGCATCCCTAATGTATTTTAAAGATAACTGACAGTCCGGTTTGTTGACGAAAAAAGTTTCATCTACAATAAGCTCAGGAATCAGCTTCTGAGCTTCAATGAATGGATTTGGCAGTACCAAATGCATAGGCAGAGGAGGAAGCTCAGGCTCAGGACTAGCAGCTGTTGGGATGGGTTCCTCATGTCTAACCTTCTTCCCTTTCTTAATCCTATCAGCTCTATCCATTGATAGTTTTCTTTTCGCTGAAGCTTTGGTTTTTCCTTTAGGGGTTGGTTTGCTAATTTTCTTAGTAGAAGATTTTGGGAACATGGCAGCCAGTGATTTTTCAGCTTTTTCAGCTTTCCCCATTCTAAAGTTTCTATAAAAACTCCCACAACAAATGCTGACACCAAATCAAACTTTGGAAATGATAAACAGAGGAAATGCAATGAAAAATACCAAAATCTAGGGTTTTGGTTGAACATGTTGCTTGCTCGCTGAAATCCACTGGAACCAGAAGCTAAAATCCCTCTCTTCAAGCTTAAATGATCGAACAAATAGGAAGAAAAGTGTGGCTGAATTCTAAAATCATGCAAGGAAAGAAAGAGATGGGGTTTCTATGAAACAGGACGTTCTCAGAAAGCTTTCGCATATGAAACCCTTACTTCGAAAGGGTTTAAATATGCTCAAAGTTATTTTCGCAAAGTAATTTTTAAGTTTTCGAAAAGTTCCAAAACAATTCTTTTTACAACAGAGAATGGCATCAGTACCATTCGAAAAGCTAATAGCTTCAGAAACAACTTTTCGAAAAGCAAATAGCTTCAGAAACAACTTTTCGAAAAGCAAATCATTGCTTTCGAGCAGTTCGTTATAAATCCAGATCCTTTTCGAAAAGCAAATTGAACTTTGCGAAAAGACAATTTTTACTTTGCGAATTAATTTTTCACATATTTAAACTTCTCGAAAAAAGAACAAACATGACTAAAAACAGAGAAAAAGAAAACTATGCAAAAACTACAAATTGTGCAGTTGTATACCATTAGATTTGGGGAGGTTCTTGATGATAGATGGTCAGCACAGGCTCCTAGGTATTTTCAATGCATGGTTTGAGCCTCTGACCATTTACTTTCAAGATTCTTCCATCACATGGGTCCAAAATTTCAACAGCCCCAGAAGGAGCTGCCTGAATGACAGTATATGGCCCTTCCCATCTAGATCTCAGCTTTCGAGGAAAAAAAACTTATGTTTTGAGTTAAATAGCCATACCTTAGAGCCAACTATGAACTCTTTTCTCAACAAATTTTTATCATGGAAGGCTTTGACTTTCTCTTTGTAAGATCTTGAATTGGTGTATGCATCCATTCTCAGCTCCTCCAACTCAGCAAGTTGCAGTTTCCTGTGATTACCAGCAGTAGTCAGATCCATGTTCAATGTTTTAATGGCCCAAAAGGCTTTATATTCTAAGTCCATTGGTAAATGGCATGCTTTGCCATAGACCAATCTGAATGGGGACATGCCAATTGGGGTTTTATAGGCTGTCCTATATGCCCACAATGCATCATTCAGCTTAAAGGACCAATCCTTTCTGTCCTTCTTCACAGTCTTTTCCAGTATATGTTTAATTTCTCTATTGGAAATATCCACTTGTCCACTGGTTTGTGGATGATATGGAGTAGCTACTCTATAAGTCACAGAGAATTTTTTCAATAAAGCTTCAAAATATTTATTACAAAAATGGCTTCCCCCATCACTGATAATAGCTCTGGGAAAACCAATCCTGGAAAAAATGTTATCCTTTAAAAATTTCAGAACCACTCTGTGATCATTGGTTTTAGTGGCTATGGCTTCAACCCATTTGGATACATAATCCACAGCTACTAAGATGAAATTACACCCATTGGAAGGAGGAAAGGGACCCATGAAGTCTATCCCCCAAATATCAAACAATTCAACTACCAAAATGGGCTATAAAGGCATTGAGTTTCTCTTGGAAATGCTGCCCAATTTCTGGCAAGACTTACAGTGCTGCAGAGCATCTTTGAAAAGTGTAGGCCAATAAAATCCACACTGCAAAACCTTTGCAGCAGTTTTGTTTCCACTAAAATGACCTCCACAGGCCTGTTCATGACACATAGAAAGTATGCGATGAAAGTCTTCTTCAGGGACACATCTTCTTATTATTTGGTCTGCACAAATCTTAAACAGATAAGGATCTTCCCAAATAAAATATTTAACCTTTGAGAAGAAAAGATCTTTATCCATTTTATTCCAATGTTGAGGAATTCTTTCAGTAGCCAAAAAGTTGACTATGTTTGCAAAACCAAGGGGTGTGTATACTGATAGCAAAAAGTTGCTCATTAGGGAAAGATTCATTGATAGGCAGCCTATCAATCTCAACAGTTAAAATTCTAGACAGGTGATTAGCCACCACATTCTCCACACCCTTTTTATCTTTGATCTGTAAATCAAATTCCTGTAATAGGAGGATCCACCTGATTGATCTTGGTTTGGTGTCCTTCTTAGACAAAAGGTATTTCAGGGCAGAGTGGTCAGTGAACGCCACTATTTGTGAACCCAAAACATATGACCTGAATTTCTCTAGAGCAAAACAATTGCCAGCAGCTCCTTCTCAGTTGTTGTGTAATTGAGCTGTGCATCAATCATTGATCTACTGGCATAAGCTATGACATGAGTCAGCTTATCCTTTCTCTGTCCAAGAACAGCTCCCAAAGCATAATCTGATGCATCACACATTAGTTCAAAAGGCAGTGAATAATCTAGAGACTGTAATATTGGAGCTGAAATCAAACAGTTTTTTAAGATTTCAATTGCCTTCATGCATTCATTGTTGAAAACAAAAGGGACATCTTGGCATAATAAATGACAAATAGGCTTGGTTATTTTACTGAAGTCCTTAATGAACCTTCTGTAGAATCCAGCATGTCCCAGAAAACTTCTGATCTGTTTAACAGTTTTGGGAGGTGGTAAATGTGCAATTAAATTAATTTTTGCTCTGTCCACCTCAATGCCCTTGTGGGAGACAACATGGCCAAGGACAATGCCTTGGGAGACCATGAAATGGCTCTTCTCCCAGCTCAAAACTAGATTGGTTTCTTCACATGTCTGTAACACCAATTTGAGATGATGTAAATATTGGGCAAAACTGTCTCCATAGATTGAAAAATCATCCATAAAAATCTCCATAAATTGGTCAATCATATCAGAGAAAATGGAGTACATGCATCTTTGAAAGGTAGCAGGAGCATTACAAAGACCAAAAGGCATTCTCCTATAGGCAAAAGTGCCAAAAGGGCAAGTGAATGTGGTCTTTTCCTAATCTTAGGGATACACAGGAATCTGGTTGTAACCAGAGTAACCATCAAGAAAACAGTAATAGGCATTTCCTGCTAGCTTATCTAAGATTTGATCAATGAATGGGAGAGGGAAATGGTCTTTTCTGGTCATTGAAATTAATTTTCTGTAATCAATATAGACCTACAACCAGTTGTTTGTCTGGTTGTCATAAGCTCACCAGAATCTGAGGTTACAACAGTGATCCCAGATTTCTTAGGTACCACCTGTGTAGGTGCCACCCAAGCTGAATCTGAAATGGGGTAAATGACCCCTGCATCTAACAACTTAACAACCTCTTTCATGACCACTTCTTGCATATGAGGGTTCAACCTCCTTTGCATTTCCCTAGAAGGCTTTGCATCTTCTTCCAAATGGATTTTATGCATGCAAACTGCTGGACTGATTCCTCCCAAATCAGCAATAGTCTAGCCAATTGCCCTTTTATGATGTTTCAATACAATCAACAGCTCTTCCTCCTACTCCTTTGTGAGGGAGGACGAAATAATCGCAGACAATGATTTATGGTCTCCTAAAAACACATATTTCAAATTTTCTGGCAACTGCTTTAGCTCTACATCCGGTGAGCTGAGAAAAGAAGGTAGCAAAGGTACCTTAGCTGTTTGTGGAAGGGGAAGGATAGCAGGCTTCCATGAAGAGAACCTTACTGATTGATTATGAGTTCCTTGCATAGTATTTACTTCTTCAGACTTTGAGGTACAAAATGTTTCTTCCTCGGAATTTTCCCAAGCATCTTTAAAATCTGTGGTTAAATCTTCACACTGCAAAAACTGTTGTAAAGTCTCTTCCACCAGTTCATCCAATAGATCAACATGAAAACATTCCTCAGAGCTGAATTGAGGCTGTGTGACTGCATTATAAACATTTAATTCCACCTTCATATTTTCAAAAGAGACTTCCATAATACCAGACCTGCATTGAATGCAAGCATTTGCTGTAGCTAGGAATGGTCTCCCCAAAATGACAAATGACAGGGATGGAAGTTTTGCTTTTTGTAGGTTCCATGTCCAAAAATAGAAAATCAACAGGATAGAAAAACTTATCTACTCCTACCAATACATCCTCAATCATCCCAACTAGCTTTCTTTCAGATCTGTCTGCTAGTTGTAACACCACATGAGTGGGTTTTAATTCTCCCAAACCTAGTTTCTCATATACAGAATATGGAAGCAGGTTGACACTAGCACCCAAATCTAAAAAAGCCTTTTCAATGGTATGTTCCCCAATAATGCAAGGGATTGCGGGGATTTCAGGATCTTGAAGTTTAGGAGGTGTGGTAATGGACAACACCTGATTAACTCTTTCCATAGCAAAGACCTTCTTGGATAACTGTATCCTACACTGTCTTTTGTGAGTGCAAATATCTTTCAAAATTTTTGCATATGCTGGAATTTGTTTGATTGCATCAAGAAAAGGTAGATTTATCTTGACTTGTTTGAAAGTTTCCATCATTTCATCTATTTTTGTGTTCCCTTTATCAAAAGGGGATACAGATTTCATGGCAAGAGGAAAAGGTAAATGAGGAACTAGTCTTTCATCTACAGCTTTAGAAGCATTATCAGAATCTTTTTGAATTTTTTGTTTTTTATTTTTTTGATTTTTCGGAGGTACATCAGCACCCCCAATGCTAACATCATGTTGCTCCTGCTGCATATCTTTATCATTTTCCTCAATTTTTTCTTTAGTACCCACTTTGTTATTTATTATTCTTTCACTTCTCAAAGTTGTGACAGCTTTTACTTCTGCATGAGAAACAGAAGCCTCTTCAACCATGAACTGTTCTTTGGGATTGTTCAAAGGTTGGCTGGGTAGCCTGCCTTCCTCTCTTTTGGCCAAAGTATTTGAAAGTTGACCCAATGTTTCTTCAATCTTCTTTATGCTCTGACTGTGGAAGTTCACAGTCTGAGTTAAAGACCCTAAATTCTAGAGTGAAGTTAGAACTTGATCTTCAAAAGAAGGGGACCTGGAAGGGACTTGAACTGGAGCAGATTTCTGTACGGGTTGTTGTGGAATGGGCTGCTGAAAATTTAGCTTGGCATAAAAATTCTGCTGATAAGGCTGAGAAATTTTGAAAGGCATTTGGTTATTTGGTTGTTACTGCTGTTGTGACTGATAATTCCCCTGGCTCCACCTCAAATTGGGGTGCCCTCTCCATGGATATTCATTTGACTGCATCTGTCCAAATGATTGGGCAGCATGAGCTTGTTCCACCACTAAATCTGGGAACTGTGGTGCAGCGGGACATTGGTCAAGTGAATGAGTAGGGGACTGGCATATCAGACATCCCTCCTCTACTCTTGCAACCATTGGATTTTTAAGTGAGTCCATCAATCTATTAAACTTTGTGGTTAAATTATCCATCTTCCTTTCTAACTCATTCACCTCATAAATCTTTCCTTTGGTGATTTGCTGATTGTTCAACCTAGCAGGATTCTCAATATCTCTTGACAAAGATTCCTATTGAGTTGAATTTTCACCAATTACTTCAAATAAGTCCTAAACCTCCTCAACTGTTTTTTGCAAGTAAGTGCCTCCACAGGAAGCATCTACCATATTCTTGCCTTTTTGATCAATTCCTTGATAGAAGCTTTGAACAAGCTGCCATCGGGGAATTTGATGATGAGGACATTGTCTTAAAAGTTCCTTAAACCTTTCTCATGCTTCATGGAAAGTTTCAGTTGAGTTTTGTGAGAAGGAAATAATACTTTGTCTCAATTGGTTTGTTTTAGACATAGTGAAGTATTTGGCTAAAAATTGATACTGCAAATCATTCCAAGAAGTGATACTATTTGGTGCCAACATAGACAACCATGCTCTAGCTTTGTCCTTTAATAAAAAAGGAAAGAGCCTAAGCTTGGTTGCTTCTGGACCAAGTCTAGCTATGTTGAATGTGGTGCAAAGAGACAAGAATTCATCCACATGTTTATATGGATCTTCCTTACTCAAACCATGGAAGGAAGGAAGCATTTGGATAGTTGATGATTTGATTTCATAATTTCCTTCAACAGTAGGAAATTGAATGCAAAATGGAGAATTATAAGCACCAGGTACAAAGTAATCCCTCAAAAGTCGAGGTTCTTCACCCATAGTAACTGTTTCAGCAGAATTCTGTGCTGTTTTTCTGGTTCGTAGTAGCCTTTCAACTTCTAAATTTAGAGGGACAATCGCAGGGCTGAGAGTCCTCCTACCAAACATACAACACAGAACAGAGAATCAGATTATGCACAACAAACCTTCAGAATTCCTTTTGAAGTAGATTCCCCTCTTCAAAGTGTATATGAATAACTGCACAGATAAAATTAATAGAATAGTTTAGGACTGATGTATAGATAAAAACAAAATGAAAACTTAGGTCTACCTATTTTAAAACAAATTCCCCGGCAACGGCGCCAAAAACTTGTTGTTCTAAGTGTGCATGATTTATTTGTGTTTTGAAAACAGATTTGCAAATGCTAAGTTATACTGAATCTGGAAAATTAAAAAGAGTAAGGAAATATCAGGACAAAGAGAAGTGAATTAGCCTGCAAGGTCAGGGCCAATTGTAGCAAGTTTTAAATGTAAGTGAGTAAAAGATCATCCACAGAGAATTTGTTTAAAATGTAAGATAAACCTCCAAATCTGGGCTACCAGATCTGACCTCTTATCCTATCTACAAAGCACATAAGATGGGAGGTTGAATTTGTCACATTAACTAAATGATAAAAGTAAAAGTTAAACTAAATGATCTAGATCTGAGTTGGGGGGATTTTGATGTAAAGTTATAAAAATGGAGAAATAATATCTATCTTTGATTTGTTCCTTGAAACACAATGAGAATGACTGCAGATCAAATGAGAGATGATCCAAACTTCATCTGGCTACAAGCACAGATGCAAGAGAAATAAATCTAACTCAAGGATTAAATTTAAGCTTATGGCTATGGTCTGTCCACTTCAATGGCTACAGACCATCCAATAGTCTTTAATCTAAACCCTTAATTAAGAACAAGAAATATCACTACAAATGTTGTGAGAGATTAGGTTACAAACACTAATTCCCACAGGGTTAATGAATCAAGGGAAGTTGCATGAAAAACAGTAAATCTAAAGGAGTCTAGTGAAATAAGGAGATTGGCGGGAACCCTTAACACGAATCTAATTGAGAACGTATGGTTTACAGCAACCTTTTCAAATTCACATTTACAATTACAGAGCACAGCTTAAACAGCTCTCAGATTTGTAGTCTTGAATACAATGCTCTTTTGAATTACAGAGGTATCTCACAACTCTCAATTGCAAGTAAAAGTTAGGCAATTACAAGGGTTTCAGACAGGCTAGCTGATCTAGAAATGGGGGAATAGAAATGAAACTCAAAATCTGGAAGCCCAAATTGGGCAAATGGTTCATCTATTTATAGTTTCCCCCAGGTCTAGCTCAGATGCGTATTGACCAATCAGAAGTGCTTAGTTCTGTATCAACCAATGGTAGTCGAGCACAAGGATCCAGATCTATTCTGGCCAATTAGAATTGTTCGATCTAGTTCAACCAATCAGGCGACAAAAGCATCAATTCTATTATGCAATTTGAAAATCTGTTAGAGCTTCTAGAAGTTCCCGCCAAGTGATTTCATTTTCGGGTGCTCACATGGGGTGGAATATGCCTTCGCTTCGTGCTTAGATTCTTTTGAAATGTCTCTAAGTTTTTAAATGCATTGGGGCGCGTGCAAAAGATTACTAAATTACCCTTGCAGAAGCTAGGAATCTCCAGAATACCATTTCGCATAGTTTAGGAAACTTTTCGCAAGGTACTGTGACTTCTGAAGCTCTTTTCGCAAAGTTCAGGTTCTGTTCGCAAGGAGTTCTGTTCTTTTCGAATAGGTCAAACATCCTTTCGAAGAGTTCAGGTACTCTTCGAAAACTAAGCCTGAAGCTTTTAGTTCTTTTCGCAGAGTTCAGGTTCTTTTCGAAATATTCAGATTCTTTTCAAAAAGCACTCTGTAGTGCATTCTTCTGTTCGAATTGCTCCACATTTCTTTTCTGGGTTGAGACCAGGTCTTTGCCTCTTCAGTTCAGGCATTTTGACAGCTAGTGAGGTTGTCCCTTCTCTTTCTTCCTTTGGATCAATATGGATTTTCATCTTTTTGGCACTTTTAGGCTGCTTTCATGGTTAAGCCTGTCTTTTTTGTTAGCTGTAACACAAGCACTTAAAACACTTATTTAGTTCTCTCAAGGGTCTATGAAGGCCCAGGTTAAAGGGTGGAAAATGGTATTTTTAGTTCTCAACACTGAGGCTCAACTGTAGCCTCTTTATTTTTCTCCTGCTGCAAGGTGGCAGATAATTCTTGGCTTTGTGTTCCAACAACATCTCTATCATGATCATTTGCATCATCTGTGGAAATGACCTCTGCTGGTCTATTACCCACCTGGTTGTCTATCAGCCTGCCAGACCTTAGGGTAGTAACAGCATTTGTTCCCTCAAAACTTGAGGAAGCTTCTTTGATTAAAAACTGACCCTTGGGGTTAGCAATTGGCTGGTAGGGCAACCTCCCTTCATCTCTCCTAGCCAAGGCATTTGAAATTTGGCTTATCTGTTCTTCCATTTTCTGGAGGCTCTGACCATGAGAGTCCATAGTCTGAGCCAAGGATCATAGGTTTTGTAATGAAGTCAAGACCTGGTCCTCGAAGGAAGCATTTCTTAGCTGAGAGTGGGGTACGACCAACTGATTTTGTTGCTGATGGGGCTACTGATGGTGCTAGAAGTTAGACCTAGGGGCATTCCCTTGATTGAATTGCTGTTGTGGCCTTTGAGGTACAACCAATATCTGCTGGGGCTGCATATAATTGTCTTGCCTCCACCTTATATTTGGGTGGTCTCTCCATTGGTAACCAGCATTTTGGTGCTGGTATCCATATGGCTGCCTATTGTAGCCCCCAGATTGTTGCTGGCCATAAGATTGAGCAACAACAGCATGTTCCAAAATCAATTCAGAAAATTGCCCTGCAGATGGACATTCCTCCACTGTGTGCTGTGGGGACTGGCATATCAGACATGCCTCTGCCACATGAGCAGCCCTTCTGGGTTGCATCACAGTCAATAATTTATCAAACTTCATTGAGAGGTTTACCATCTGTAGCTGCAGGTCATTGTTCCCAGACACCTCATAAACATTTCCTTTTGATCCAGCAGCAGGCCCCACCTTTGACTCAGATTCCTGACTAGTTCTTGCCAGGGATGGCTTTTGAAAAGAATTCTCACTAATCACCTCAAACAATTCCCATGCCTCCTCAGCAGTCTTGTGCATGTAGGATCCACCACAAGAGGCATCGACCATATCTCTATTTTTCTCATCAATCCCATTGTAGAAGCTTTGTACAAGTTGCCACTCAGGGATCTTGTGGTGGGGGCATTGTTTGAGCATTTCCTTAAACCTATCCCAGGCTTGATTAAAATCCTCAGTTGGGGCTTGGGCAAAAGCAAGAATTGCCTTCCTCAACTAGCTAGTTTTGGTCTCAGGGAAGAACTTGGTCAGGAACTTGGTCTGCAGGTCTTTCCATGAAGCAATGCTATTGTTGGGAAGAGTGGTCAACCAGGTACTAGCCCTATCCTTCAGAGAGAAGGGAAAGAGTCTGAGCCTAGTAGCCTAAGGTCCAAAACCAGTGATATTAAAAGTGGTGCACAAGGCCAAGAACTGGTCAATGTGCTTGTAAGGGTCCTCCTTGCTAAGCCCATGAAAAGAGGGCAGAATCTGGATGATTGAAGTTTTTATTTCATAATTCTCCTGAACATCTGGGAATTGAATGCCAAAAGCGGAGTTATAGTCATCCAGAGCATTCAACTCCTTGAGAGTTCTGGGTTGTTCTTCACCCATATTTACTTTCACAGATTCACTTGGGGGCTCTCCTGTGGTGTGCCTGTCTCTTTTAAGTCTCCTTCCCCTTTCTAACTCATGGTTAAGGGACTCTAAAGTAGGGCTGAGAGATCTCCTCCCTAGCATACAAGCACAACAACAGCAAGGAGAGCTTCTTGCAGGCACATTGCAAATGAATAACTTTACAATTAACAATTTATCTAACTAATTTATAGCTAGTCAAAGAATATATTTACAACTATCCTAGATACTCCTAGAGAATTTTCAAGAAAGATAGACAGAGTTTTAAAAGGTAGAGAGTTTGCAAACAGAGGTAGCTAAGCTCCAATTGCAATCCAACTGTCCTTCACTGCTGCTGTCTAGATCTGCAAAAAAAATTCACAAATGCATCAGCAGTATCAATTATTCTTAACTACCGAAGAATAATAAAACTACAAAAACTTAGGGTCTACTAATAGATCAACTTTCCCCGGCAGTGGTGCCAAAAACTTGTTGCTACCCCACCTGTGCTTTCTTTATTTGTTTGTGGTAAAAGAAATTTAAAATTAAAATAAAACAGGTGATGAAATCAGCACAACTGAGAAGTCCTAGACCTGCAAGATACAGGGTCCATTGTGGCAAGTTTTGATAAGTAAGAGTTTGTCCCACATGGAAAGATGATCTACAGCTCCAAGGGAGCCATCTCTAGTAGTCCCTCCAGATCTGACTACAGATCTGGTAGTCCTTAAGGGAAGGGAGTTTAAGGTCACTTAGTTTACAGATCCTAAGGTAGCCTAATGTCTAAACTACAGAAAGGGTTGAGAGGAAGGATGGAGTGTGGAAAATAAATATAAAAGGGTGAGAAGTATGTTATTGAGCCTAGATCAGAGGAGTTTTGTAACTCAGATTCAGATCTGATGTTATAGAAATCCTGTCCAATGGCTGCGTTATCACTACTGAGGAGAAAGGATCCAACCCATCTCTCTGCCATGATTCAATCCCTTAAGGTTATAACCTGTCCACTCAAATGGTCATAGACTATCCCATAGGGGAACCACAATCCAGGGATGGGTCAAAACACGTTAATCATTGTAGGCACTATTTCATCCAGGCTACCAGGTCAAGAATCCATAGGGAACCTCAACCTCTAAAGCTCTATGTGTGGGGCTAAGGCTGTATAGTACCATGATAGCCCAGACACATAGAACCAGCAAGAGATTGAGTACACCCTTCGATCTAGTTGTCCATTGCTTGAGTGAGGCTACAATGGTCCAGTCACAAGCCTACAATCTCTATAACCATATCAGATCTAACATCTGATAGCAGATCTATACAAATATAGGGGAGTTTGCCTCTGTACAATCTCCCACCAGGCTAATACAAGCTCAGGTGCAAAGATGAAGGATCCATCTTGGATCGGTGGATTAGAATCACCCTAAGGCTATAACCTGTCAACTTGAATGGTCACAGACTATCCCAGAGGCTATCCTCCTCACGGAGCCCAAGACAAAACAAGAATATCGCTGCCACCACTATGGTCACAAGGCTACCAGCTCAAGCTCCCATGGGGATTTCAGATCTACTGGGTCCTGTAGTGGGGCTAAGGCAGTATAGGACCATGATATCCCAAACACACAGGTCACTTGGATCTGAGTGGCCCTTAGAATCAGTCCTCTATTGCTTTGAAACAAAGCCAAAGCACTGGCAGATCATAAGGCAGCAGCCTTGCACAGAGCATATCACATTTAAACACAAATCCCATAATGTAAAAAATCCTATTACAAAACTTCCATTAAACTAGTTCAAAATGCATATAAAGACATAACCAGCAAGTGTTGGACTATGGAGAGAAGGAAAAAGAAAAAGAAAACTACTTATAGCTATAAAAGAAAAGAAAAACAATCTCAGATCAAATCTCCAAGAGATGAGAAGTGTTCCCAGATTTGTTCCAAGATATCTAAACCTAAGCTAAGTATGGGTTTATATAGCAGTGGTGTGGCGGCGCATTAGGGTTAGGAAACCCTAATTTTAACGATGCCACGTGGCCTAATAGTGATCCTGTGATGCCTCGGGGTGCGTACATAGAGATTTAAGCATGGGAGTGCATGCCCTAAGCGCTGGAAATTCCCAAAAAGTCCTCTGCTGAAGCGATGGAAGTTAAAGTTCAGAGCTTCGCTAGGTAGCTATTATTTTCTAGACTTGTCGCGTGGTAGCTCTTGCTCTTTGCGAGGATGGTTTGACATTGAAGCTTCAACCGTCGTGAGGTTGCCTTGGTTTGCTCTTCAGCCAGTCGTGCGATAGAGAATTGCACTCTCGCTGGATTGGACTTCGCGAGGTTGAGTAGACATCAAAGCCTCAGATGTCGCGGGGTTGAAGTTCAAGCAGTCGCGAGGTAGCTGCGCATTCACTGGGTTGATCTTTGCGAGGATGGATCTGAATAGTGCGAGAACTGCTCGAGCACTTCTCTTCAATGGACTTCACGAGTTTCCTCACGAGGCTTTAATGAGTTCTAAACTGTGCGAGGTTCAATGTCTTAATTGATCTTCGCGAGGATGCTTTCTTCTTAAATTTGCATCTTGTGGCTACTGCGCGACAGTTGCACGAAGAGCCTTCTGAAGCTCTCTCTCCTCAGCCATTCTGAACAAACTGTGGGAGGTTGAGAGAGGTCTGCTTTGAACTGTGCGAGACTGCGCAATGTGTTCTACTCTTGAGCTTCGCGAGAGCTGCGTGAGTTTGTGCTTCTGAAGCTCTTCAGTCACTCAACTGCGCGAGAAGTTGTTGTAAAGTCTTGGGAAGCTCAGTTGGACTACGCGAGGCATATTTCTCCTGAATCCTCTAAAGCTTGGGTCAGCTGCGCGAGGCTCATTTCAGGTCTAGATTCAGAGTCCATCCTTCTGAGGGACTTCTGGTGCCAAAACAGGCTCCTTAGCAGGATTCCTGGCCTTATTTCACTGCTGATTATTACCTACATAAAATACTTAACAAGAACTTATTAGATGGCTAATGGTCTAATCAAAGGTTAAGTTAAAGGGTGAAAAGTGGTACTTTTTAGGTCTTAACACTCATTGCATTCAGGTTGAGCTGATCATGTCACAGGGGTTCAAAGCACACAAATCCCTTAGCTGGCCACAAGCACAGCTACAGGGTAGAAGACTGCACTCTAAACCAAAGGATTTAACTGATCTTAAGGCTATGGTCTATCCACTTCAATGGTCACAAACAATCCTATAGACTTCATTTGATCCAAAGGTTTATGGAAGAAGAATCTAATTGAAACCAGAGAATGGGCTGATCTTAAGGCTATGAACTGTTCACTTCAATGGTCACAGATCATCCTAGGCAATTCCTCCAAACCAAAGGTTTCAACTAGAGAATTAAAATCACTAAAGATGCTGCAATTTCTAGGTCACAGACACAAGAAATTATAGGAATATCAGATCTAGGGAGATCAGATGGTATCTAAGAGGTCTACGAGTTAAGTGGGCGAGCTGATCAATAGACTCCTCTACACAAATCTGATCGAGCACCAAATGAAACCAAAGGAACTATAGATCTAATTAAAACAATAAAAATAACATTCACATTATAATAAAACTCACTCTACAATGAAATGCTCTCAAATCTGTAATCTGTGCAGCAATTAACCCATAATAACACTCTCAACCTTACCCAATTAAAGATCTAACCTCTCTCCTCGCTGGTCCTAGGGAATTAGCCAACCATAGTCGAGCTAAAAGAGGGAAAATGGAATTTCGCTGCAAGCTCTGATCTCCAGAATTTGATCTAAATCTCGATCCCCCTTAATTGCAATTGGGGATCTCAATATATAGCTTTCTCTCTTATTTTTCCCGCCAATATTCCCTTCTGGGAGGTCTTCAGAGTTTGTTAGAGCTTTGTCAGACCACATGGGTTGGTTAGTGTTTCTTAGGGCATCTTTTAAATCATCGTGTCGTTACCAAAGTGCCTTGATTTGCGTGTAGCATGTCACCCAGTTGCAGCGTGTGAACAGCCTATTTTCTTAGAAGTTCTTCACACGATTTCGATAGGTTGGGGAAGCTTCCGACAGATTCAAATGGAGCTTTTTGGTCCTTTTGCTAGGTTCTCATAACTCTTCGATAGGTTCCGATAGGATGAACCTTCTCTTGAAGGTTCAGCATTCTCTGCCCCTTTTGTCTGGAGCATTCGACAGGTTCGGAAAGCTTTTCGATAGGTTCAGCTCTGCATGCCAGCATTTTGATAGGATTGCTCTCACTCCTATCGAAATATTCAAGTACCTTTCGATAGGTCTGAGCTCCAGCTTCTCCATCTCGATAGGTTCAGGCAACCATCCGATATGTTCCCTTTACACATTAGACAGGCTTTCGATAGGATGATTTCTTTCTTTCTTTCAGCTGCTCGATAGGTTCTTGGATCCTATCAAACTCCTCAATCCACCCGAATCCATCCTTTCTCTGCCTTCAGATCCCATCGAAACCTTTCCAACTACACAAATTACTCCATTTTTTGCTCTCAGCTCCTATCGAAGTCTTTAGATAATCTCTCGATAGGATGTTTTCAGCCTATTTTCACTTCCTTTGCCTTGCCCTACTGTTGCCACATGCCCCATGGGCCCAATGGTGTGCAACCCTTTGTGTGCCATTGTTGGGTCTGCACTGTGCTGAGAGATGGACTTCTTTGTGCAACATTTTTGAGTGGTTTTCTGCACTATTCCTGTCTTTTATTGCTATTTGCAAAATAGACTCAACAAGTGTTTATTAGTGTGCTCACAAGTCCAGCAAAGGTCAGGTTGAGGGGTGAAAACTAGCATTTTTCACTACTTAACACACCCCCAACGTAAGCTTTGCTAGTTCTTGAGCAAAGGAAAGACAAAGAAAATTAAAAAATACTACTTTCGTAGGGATCACGGATGCATTTTGCATATGCATCAAACCTTTTAAACCCCTAGGTGATCCCTAGTGGAGGAGTGAATTCTCCTGGGGGTTTTCCGTGAAGGTAGCCACAAACTTCTCCAATAAAAATTAGTTAATACTTATGCAACATGCTAAAACAGAGTTTAAGTAAAATAAAATAAATTCCACACCATGTCCATTCAGTTCTAGAGGATTTTTAGTAAAAAAAAAAAATAGTTCAAAACTTAAAAGTCTGCTGTAATCCTTCACCATCACTCAGTTCATGTCAAGGCATTTCTCCTAAAAATTAATGCATGGCTCATCATCAATTCCAGAATTCTGCTCTGATATGACCCCCAACAAATAGGATTTCAGACCCAAGTCTCACCAGGGTTGTTCACTCTCAACAAAAAAATGAAGGGTCTAGAATTTCACACAGCTCGAGGGCAGTTACAGCCCTCAAATAGGACTACAAGCATGAGCATAGGCATTGCTCTAATTCCTGAAATTTTCTAACTCTTTTCACCATAGATCAAGCAAATCCTTATCTCCAATGAAAGCTCAATTCATTTTAAATCAGTAAGGTCTTTTTATTGGGTTGTAATGTGGCTTAGGGATGAGGTTTGTGAAAGGGTAAAAGGGATTAAAATTTGAGAAGTCAGTAAAGGTGAGAAATTTGCAACTCAACCTTCTTCATTTCAGCACCTCTTCACTTTCTTTTTGAATTTTCAGACTTGAAGTGATCAGCTTCATAAGCTTCTTATCTTCTTATAGATTTTCAAATGAAGTGACTTCTCTTTCTTATCCTTTTGCTCTAATTTTTTTTTTTGTTTGGGTTGGGATGCCACAACTATACATCATACTACCCTTTAAATATACTTTCTTCATCTTTTAACCAAACATCGAACCTTAAACTTCTAACCTTACTTCTCTTATTTCCTGATTTCTCAGATTGAGGGTGAATTGAAATAGGTCAAAAGGTTTTGGGTTTACATTTTCTGGTTTTTATCAAAGCAAAACTGGGATTTTTAGGGCTTAAAAGGTGTGTATCAAGGGTAGTTCAATGGTGGGAAATTTTAGGCTTATACTGTCCAAGGGATGGCCTTCATGTCTTCAATGTCATGAACGCTGTCAAGCTATTTCAACTTGGGTCTACCTAACTTCTAGTGAGCAGAATTGAGTTTAATCAGTCCTTTGAGCAGAAGAATTTGTCAAGACACTCTTCAAAGAAAAATTCTCAAGCCCAAATCTCACTAGGTATGGCCTTCCATCAAATTTTCTGGGGTGTACCCTTACAGTTTTCTCTCATTTCAGGTTCACTATACATCAAAATTGTTTTCGAAAATTCTTGACATTTGCTTCATGAAAAATGTTACAGCTCATTTCAGTTTTAAAAAGTTTTTTAATTTCCTCTTTTCCAAAAATCAGCTGGTGAATCACTTTGTTTTCAAAAACTTTTTCAACATAGCTGCACTAGCATTAACTCATTTCATTGGCACACCTACCACACCTCTAAACCTAAATTAAACAGTGTCCTCACTGTTGAGAGAATGGTAGTGAGGAAATAGGTAAGACATAATATTAGAAACGAGAGAGAAACATAAATTGAAAGCATACAAGCACAAATGACATCAAAAAGACATTTCATTAAAATAGCACACGACAAAACTGAGAATAATCTCTAGAAAATAACAAAATCCTTTCACTTAAAATTCATCGTCCCCTTGGCACAGGGATATCCTCACCTTGCTTACGGTGGAAGAGGAACTGCAAGCCAGGGGGGGTGGGAATTGAAAGATCAAGGAGATGGGAGCTAAGCAGGTGGTGGTGGGGTTGAAGAGGGTGGGGGTGGAGGAGGTGGTGGCTCGGTCTTCTACTTCTTCTTCTTTCTCTTGTTCTTTTTCCTTTCCTCCTTGGCCAGGATTCTCTGCACCTCTTCATATTCATCCCAGAGAAATTGGAGAGGATCAGGCTCGACCGGTGGTGCCGGTGGTGGCCAGACTGGGTGAAACTTGATTGGCAAGTCTTGAGGTTTGTCGTCGGCCATGAGTGTGGGATGGAAGGATTGCATAGGTCAGGGGGAAATGGATGTGGAAGGGATGGAAGAAGCTGATATTTAAGGTGCATAGGTGTTGGAATATGAATTGGTATAATAAATTTTTTGCATTCTTCTAGGTTGAAAATGAAAGTGGGAATAAATTGAGCGGTGGTTGCTTTGTGGGAAATAGAGCGCGAACTGCATGATGGGGTATTTCTAGGAGTGGTAGTTAAGTCAAGGAAGTATGCGCAATGAATGCGGAGACACCAATTTATGGATAAGGATGAAAATGGGCTCTGATAGTAAGAAGGGCAAATGAGGAAGAGGGAGTTAGGGTTTTCAGTAGGTGTCGAATGGATGAGACTGTCCTAACGAATGGTTATAAAGAATGAAAGATGATTTCGATTGGATGAGATGAGTGATTCCGATAGGTAAAGGCATCCTATCGAAATCATAGCGAATAAAGCTTTCAAATGGAATGATTCGATCGGATTCCGATAGGTGGAATCATCCTTTCGATAGGTTTATGGTGGGTGATCCATCATATCGATAGGTTCCAGATAGGTATCCGGAACCTATCGAAACCTTCTTTCTATCCCTCTTGATCTTATTGAAAAGTTGATTTCATCTATCGACCAGTCTCAGTGCCTATCGAAAACCTCAAATACCCTATCGAAATCATCAACTGACCTTACTAAAGCTGCAAGTAACCTATCGAAAGGTCCTAAAAGCCCAATAACTTTGCATTTCAGTGTAGTGCTCAGTCTCAGCACCCAGCAAACTCTTACTGCTATGCTATCATTTGATTTATTGACCTTATGAACATTCTCCCATGATCCCTAAACTGCAAGCACTATCAAGATGACAACCTACCTCTAGCATGGCAATTTTATTGTACATGAACAAACTATTAAGACAAAAAGAAATATTATACATATGATACACAATGAAATCAAGTATTAAATTGGAGGGTCCTGAAGATCAATGGTCTCCTCAGGCTCAAGAATTTTTTCAACATAAATTTTTAGCCTTTGACCATTGACTTTCATGGTCCTACCATCTCTAGGGTCCATGATTTCTACAACCCCAGATGGAGAAACATGTACAACTGTGAAAGGCCCATCCCATCTGGATTGCAACTTTCCTGGAAAGAATTTTAATCTAGAGTTGAACATCCATACCTTGTCATTCATCTTGAATTCTTTTCGTAGCAAGTGTCTGTCATGGAAGGCTTTGGTCTTCTCCTTGTAAATTTGGGCATTTGCATATGCTTCTAATCGCAACTCATCCAACTCAGATAACTAGAGTTTCCTGTGTATACCAGTAGAGTTTAAGACAAAATTTATTGCTCTAATAGTCCAATATGCTTTGTGTTCCAACTCAACATGCAAGTGACATGCCTTGCCATACACTAGTCTGAATGGGGACATACCTATGAGGGTTTTATAGGCAGTCCTATAAGCCCATAAGGCATCTATCAATTTTATTGACCAGTCCCTCCTGTCAGTTTTCACAGACTTCTCTAGAATGTGTTTGATTTCCCTATTGGAAATCTCGACTTGCCCACTAGTTTGTGGTTGGTAGGGAGTGGCTACTTTGTGGTCACAAAGTATTTTTCCATCAGCTTATCAAAAGGTTTATTATAGAAGTGGCTTTCCCCATCACTAATAATAGCTTTGGGAATGCCAAACCTTGAAAAGATGTTGTCTTTTCAAAATTTAATGACAACCTTGTGGTCATTTGTTCTTGTAGCTTTGGCCTCTACCCATTTGGACACGTAGTCCATAGCTACCAGGATGGAATTATATCCATAGGAGGGTGGAAAAGGTCCCATAAAATCAATTCCCCAAATGTCAAACAATTCGACAACAAGTATAGGTTGCAAAGGCATGGAGTTTCTCTTTGTAATGCTTCTCATTTGCTGGCATCGAGGGCAAGCTTTACAATGCTGTCGGGCATCTTTGAACAAAGTCGGCCAATAGAAACCACTTTGAAGCACCTTCGTCGCAGTCTTGTTACCACTGAAGTGACTCCCACAGGCCTGTTCATGGTACATGGTTAGAATATTTTTAAACTCGGTTTCAGGTACACAACGTCTTATCACCTAATCTGCGCAATGCTTAAAGAGGTAAGGATCGTCCCACATGTAATATCGAATCTGTGAGAAGAACATACTTCTATCATCCTTATTCCAATGTGAAGGGATCCTTCCCACAACAAGGTCGTTTACTATGTTGGCAAACCAAGGCATACTTATCTGTATAGTAAAAAGCTGCTCATCTGAGAAAAAATCATTGATGGGCAAGCTTTCTATTTCAGCTTCTGAGATCCTTGACAGATGGTCAGCAACCACATTCTCATCTCCCTTCTTGTCTTTAATCTCCAAGTTGAATTCCTGCAAAAGAAGAATACATCTAATTAGTCTTACTTTTGCTTCCTTCTTAGTCAAGAGGTATTTCAAGGCTGAGTGGTCAGTAAACACAGTGATTTTTTATCCCAACACATAAGACCTGAATTTTTCCAAAGCAAATATAATGGCTAACAAGTGGCAAAGAGGCTTGGAAATTTTGTTGAAGTCCTTGATGAACCTCCTATAGAAACCAACATGGCCCAAGAATGACTTGACTTGTTTGACAGTTTTAGGAGGGGGTAAATGTGTAATTAAGTCAATCTTAGCCTGATCAACCTCTATTCCTCTGTGGGAGGCAACAAGTCGTAGGACAGTGCCTTGAGTCACCATGAAGTGACTCTTTTCCCAACTCAAAACTAGGTTGGTCTCCTCATACCTTTACAGCACAGAGCTGAGATGGTGTACGCATTGGCTAAAATTATCTCCATAAATGGAGAAATCATCCATGAAGATCTCCAAAAACTTGTCAATCATGTAAGAGAAAATGGCATACATTCATCTTTGAAAAGTGGCAGGTGCATTACATAACCCAAATGACATCATTCTGTATGCAAAGGTTCCAAACGGGCAAGTGAATGTGGTTTTTTCTTGGTCTTGGGGGTAGACAGGGATCTTATTATACCCTGAATATCTATCAAGAAAACAGTAATAGGCCTTGCCTGCCAACTTGTCCAAGATCTGATCTATGAAGGCAATGGGAAGTGATCCTTGTTGGTTTTCTCATTGAGCTTTCGATAATCTATGCATACCCTCCATCTAGTGGTCTGTCAGGTTGGAATCAGTTCACCTGAGTCTGCTTCCATTACTGTGATCTCGAATTCCTTGGGTACTACCTGGGTAGGTGCCACCCATTGAGAATCCGAGATAGGGTAAATTATCTCAGCATCGAGGAGTTTGACTACCTCCTTGATCACAACTTCCTGCATGTGTGGGTTTAGTTTCCTTTGCATCTCTATAGAAGGTTTAGAGCCTTCCTCAAGATGAATTTTATGCATGCACACAGTAGGATTGATCCTCTCTAAGTTTGCAATGGTCCATCCTATTGCCCTCTTATGTCTTTTTAGCACACAAAGTAGTTCTTTTTCCTGCTCAAGGGTGAAGGAAGAAAAAATTATCATTGGCAATTTATTATTGTCTCCCAAAAAGGCATATTTCAAAGATTTGAGAGCTATTTTAACTCTACATCTGGGGGACTGATGAGGGAAGGCAATAGGGTTGCCTTAGTGGGTGGTGGAAGAGGTAACAAAGCAGGCCTCCATGGGTGATGCTTTGCTGGCTTTGCTTCAGAGGATACAATTTTCACATGTTCAATCTCAGAGGTGGGGGACCTTCTCTTCCTCTGTTTCCTTCCATACTTCATCAAAAACATTAGACCATTCATTACCATGCAGCAGCATATCCAAGTTTTCTTGCACAACCTCATCTATCACATCGATGGAAAAACAGTCCTCAACTAGATGGGGTTGATTGGGTGTGTTGTACACATTCAATTTGACCTTCATATTACCAATGGACACTTCCATGACTCTTGACCTGCATTATATACAAGCATTAGCTGTGGCCGAAAAGGTCCTTCCTAATATTACAGGTATGGAAGTAACACACTTGCTTGGTTCCATGTCCAGCACTAGAAAATTAGCAGGATAAAAGAATTTATCAACCCCAACCAAAACATCTTCAATGATCCCCACAGTCTTCCTTTCAGATTTATCAGCTAGTTGTAAGACCACAGGTGTGGGCTTCAACTCTCCTAATCCCAGCTTCTCATATACTGAATATGGAAGCAAGTTCACAGTAGCTCCCAAATCTAACAAAGCCTTTTCAATGGTATGATCCCCAATGATGCAAGGAATAGTGGGG
Organism: Chloranthus sessilifolius; assembly: GCA_021018995.1. Taxonomy (NCBI): domain Eukaryota; kingdom Viridiplantae; phylum Streptophyta; class Magnoliopsida; order Chloranthales; family Chloranthaceae; genus Chloranthus; species Chloranthus sessilifolius. The sequence continues at coordinate 52,782,543 of CM037596.1, forward strand.
ACTCTAGGGTCTTGGAGTTTGGTTGGAGTGGCTATAGTCAATATTTGCTTTACCTTTTCTGCTAGAAAGGCCTTCATGGATAAATATATCCTAGACTGTCTTTTATGGGTGCACATGTCTTTCAAGAACTTGGCATAGGGTGGAATTTTCTTGATTGCATCAAGTAAAGGCAAGTTAATCTTTACTTGCTTAAAAGTTTCCATCATTTCCTCTATTTTACCTTGCCCTTTGTCGAAAGGGGAGGGTGCTGGCAATGCCTTGGAAAATGGCAAATGTGGGACTACTCTGTCATTTGCAGCCTTAGCCAACTGGTCATCTTTGTTTTTAAATATTTTATTTTTGTGAGAATACTCATTCTGTTTCTTATTCAAATTGGGTTGTTCCTGGTTGTCCACCATTGGTGGCTCTTGTTGTGTCCTTTCGAAAACAACTTCTTTTTCTTTTTCCAAATCTCTAACAGGCTCACAGCCCACTTGATTATCTACCAGCCATCCACTTCTCAATGTAGTAATAGATTTGGCTTCCTCATGGATGGAGGAAACTTCACCCACTACAAACTGTCTCCTTGGGTTATCCAATGGTTGGCTAGGCAGCCTCCCTTCCTCTCTCTTAGTCAAAGCATTAGACAGCTGACCAAGATGGTCTTCTATCTTTTTAATGCTTTGGCTGTGAGAGTGCACAGTTTGAGATAAGGGACTCAATTTCTATAATGAGGCTAGAACTTGTTCCTCAAAAGAAAGTGATCTCATAGCTGGAGGGAGTGTAGGTTGATGCACAGGCTGGGCCATGGGTTGCTGGTAATGAGGCTGGGGAACATAACTTTGGTGGTAGGGTTGAGCATTTTTGTAGGGCATGGGCTGCTGCTGGTTTGGGTAGGCATCTTGTCTCCACCTCAAGTTGGGGTGGTTCCTCCATTGGTACCCAGCAGCAGGTTGTTGCCCATAGGACTGAGTGGCAGCCACATGATCCATAACAAAGTCCAGAAACTTGACAGCTGATGGGCATTCTTCAATGGGGTGGGTAAGGGACTGGCATATAGCACATGCCTGCTCCACCCTAGCAGCCATGGGTGACTGCATTGCTCCCATAAACTTATCAAATTTCAGTGTCAGGCTGTCCACTTTCCTCTCCAAATCACTTTGCACATTTACCTCAAACATCATTCCTCTGGTGGTATTCTCTTTCACCAATTTAGGAGGATCTGAGTCCCTAAACAAGGTCCCTATCTGCATGGAGTTCTCACTAATGATATCAAACAACTCCCATGCCTCCTCACAAGTTTTATGGAGGTAGGTGCCACCATAAGAAGCATCTACCATGTCTCTGCTTTTCGAATCAATCCCTTGATAAAAACTTTGAACCAATTATCATCCAGGGATTTGATGGTGGGGTCATTTCTTTAGGAGTTCCTTGAATCTCTCCCAAGCTTGGTGAAAATCCTCAGTTGGATCTTGGGCAAATGAGATGATGCCCTTCCTCAACTGGCTTGTTTTAGACATGGGGAAGAATTTGGCCAAAACTTGACATTGAAGATCACTCCAGGACTGAATACTATTGGGGGGAAGCATGGATAACCAGGTCCTGGCTCTATCCTTTAATGAATAAGGAAAGAGTCTCATCCTGGTTGCCTCCTCACCCAAACCCGTGATATTGAAAGTGGTGCACAGTCCTAAGAATTCATCAATGTGCTTGTATGGATCCTCTTTGGTCAGGCCATGGAATGAGGGTAGTATCTGGATTATGGAAGACTTTATTTCATAATTTCCTTGAGCAGCTGGGAACTGAATGCAGAAGGGGGAATTGTAAACCCCTGGTGCACTAAATTCCTTGAGAGTTCTAGGCTGCTATTGCTCACCCATTTCGGGAAATTCAGCTACAACAGATGTGAGTGGAGTTTGTCTAGATCTGAGAAGTCTTTCAACCTCTAGATTTTATGGGACAATCAAAGGTTGGAGAGTTCTTCTCCCAAACATACACTACTCAAAAGCTAATGCAGAGCAAATCATCAAACACAACACGCAGGAACAAAAAAAAATTACTACTGAATCTAATAATTAACAGACCTGACAAATAAAGGGGAGTAGAGGGATGAAAACTCAAGAGTAGCCTCCAGCACAATGCTCCTCTTTTGTAGCAGCTTTAGATCTGATGAAATACAAACAGAATACTGGAAAACAACAAAACTTACAAACATAGTTAGTGAAAAAATTAAACAAACTACTACAGATCTATGGTCTAAACTAAATCAAACTTAGATCTACCAATTTCAAAAACACCTCCCCGGCAACGACGCTAAAAACTTGTTGGGCTGTCTGCCTTGCCTTCAAAAGGCTTTAAATTCACTCAAATCAAGGCAGATCACACACAAGACCTGCAAGTAGTCAGGGCCTGTTGTAGCAAGTTTTAAAAGAAAGGTAAGTAAGGGAATGTCTACAGGGAGGTGAGTTCAAAATATGGTAAATCTCCAGATCTGAAAGAGATCTGGCACCCTACCTAATACTAGGTTAGTAAAAGAAAGGGGAGAGGTTTTAAAGGGTTGTCACTTAAACTAAACTACACTTGAAATGCAAACTAACTGAGATCGAGTTCAGTGATCTAGAGCTTGTAAGTGGAAGGGTTTAAAAATAGAAAATGGAGAAGAGTAGCTTGGAGATTGGTCTCACTACAATCACATTGAGCTGATCATGTTACAGGGGTTCAAAGCACACAAATCCCTCAGCTGGATACAAGCACAGCAGCAGGGTAGAAGACTCCACTCTAAACCAAAAGATTTAACTGATCTTAAGGCTATGGTCTGTCCACTTCAATGGTCACAAACCATCCAATAGACTTCATCTGATCCAAAGGTTTATGGTAGAAGAATCCAATTGAAACCAGAGATTGGGCTGATCTTAAGGCTATGATTTGTCCACTTCAATGGTCACAGATCATCCTGGGGAATTCCTCCAAACCAAAGGTTTCAACCGGAGCGTTAAAACCACTACAAATATTGCAATTTCTAGTTCATAAACACAAGAAATTGTAGGGATATCAGATCTAGGGAGATCAGATGGTATCCAAGAGGTCTACAAGTTAAGTGGGTGAGCTGATCAATAGACTCCTCTACACAAATCTGATTGAGCACCAAATAAAACCAAAGGAACTATAGATCTAATTAAAACAATAAAACCAACATTCACATTAGAATAAAACTCACTCTACAATGAAATGCTCTCAGATCTGAAGTCTGTGCAGCAATTAACCCACAATAACACTCAACTTTACCCAATTACATATCTAACCTCTCTCCTCACTGCTCCTAGGGAATTAGCCAACCATAGTGGAGCTAAAAGAGGGAAAATGGAATTTCACTGCAAGCTCTAATCTCCAGAATTTGATCCAAATCTCGATCCCCCCTAATTGCAATTGGGGATCTCAATATATAGCTTTCTCTCTTGTCTTTCCTGGCAACATTCCCTTCTAGAAGGTCCTCAGAGTTTGTTAAAGCTTTGTCAGAGAACGTGGGTTGGTTGGGGTTTCCTAGGACATCTTTTGGATAGTGGTGTCAGTCACCAAAGTGCCTCAGTTTGTGTGCAGGAAGTCACCCAGTTACAGCGTGTGAACAGCCTATTTTCTGAGAAGTTCTTCGCACGATTTCGACAGGTTGGGGAAGCTTTCGATAGGTTCAAATGGAGCTTTTTGGTCCTTTCACTAGGTACTCAGAACTCTTCGATAGGTTCCGATAGGATGAACCTTCTCGTGAAGCGTCAGCGTCCTCTGCCCCTTTTGTCTGGAGCATTCGACAGGTTCAGAAAGTTTTTCGACAGGTTCAGCTTTGCATGCCAGCATTTCTATAGGATTGGTCTCACTCCTGTCAAAATGTTCAAGTACCTTTTGATAGGTCTGAGCTCTAGTCTCTCCATCTTGATAGGTTCAGGCAACCATCCGATAGGTTCCCTTTACATCTCAGGCAGGCTTTCGATAGGATGATTTCTTTCTTTCTTTCAGCTGCTTGATAGGTTCTTGCATCCTATCGAACTCCTCAATCCACACGAATCCATCCTTTCTCTGCCTTCAGATCCTATCGAAACCTTTCCAACTGTATGAATTCCTCCATTTTTTGCTCTCAGCACCTATTGAAGTCTTCATATAACCTCTCGATAGGATATTTTCAGCCTGTTTTCACTTCCTTGGCCTTGTCCTCCTATTGCCACTCGCCCTAAGGGCCCAATGGTGTGTAGCCCTCTATGTGCCATTGCTGGGTCTGCACTGTGCTGAGAGATGGACTTCTTTGTGCAGCATTGTTGAGTGGTTTTCTACACTATTCCTGTCTTTTATTGCTATCTAGAAAATAGACTCAACAGGTATTTATTAGTGTGCTCACAGGTCCATCAAAGGTTAGGTTAAGGGGTGAAAACTGGCATTTTTCCCTACTTAACAGTGCATCCACACAATTATAGAATTCAAAGCAGATATATATATATATATATGGCAAAAAATAAAATTCCATTTTATATAGAATAGTAGACAAATGAAATTAAAACTACCGTTGATGGCCGACCATCACCTAAACCATGGTGCACTAATATATTATAGAATACAAGTTCTATTTTCTAAAGTCTTGCTGATATACCAAGCCGTCATTGGACGTACCAAACCAAGGCCAAAAATCAACCCTAGAGATAGAAGACCTTCTTCTCCCTCTAGTACAAAAGAAGGATTGTTCTCAAGCTAGGGGTCCTAATTGGAGTCATCACCTGTAACGTACAGTCTAGGGGTGAGCTATAGTCTAAGCTCTGTAGAGGAACTAAAGAATAATTATATTTTTATCTGATTATGTATAGATTCAATGAGAAGATTTCAAAGCAGTTTCTCATCAAAACAAAGATTTAAATACAAATTTTCAAAAGCATTTCATTTTAAAACAGGGACATGCTACAAAGCCATTTTCATCTTAGAACAATCATGTCATTTTCATATCTAACAAAATATACAAAAAAAAATTTCTCATGTCAAAACAAAGACGAAAATCACATGTCTTAGATATAGTTTCACAAAGGTTCAAAAGTTTAGTGCAATTTGCATTCAAAGATCATGCTAGTTTCTCTTACATATAATCCGCCCATAGCAGTCCACAATTGTACAAATAATCCCCCCATAGTGGTCCACCATTTTACCAATATTATGCCCATAGCAGCCCACAATTTTACGAATATTCTGCCCATAGTGGTCCACAATTGTATGAATATTTTGCCCATAGTGGACTACTTCAATTTATCTGACTTATGTTTTGGTTCACTTACATAGTTCACATGTTCGATTCTCGCTGTGCCGGTTCGATTCACGGATTAACTGACGTATCAGTTCGATTCACGAATATCCCACCGTTGCAACTCGATTCACGGATATCCGGTCATGTCGGTTCGATCCACATACACATTTATATCAAACCAGATTCAATGTTTCAATGAGAGCCAATTCAAAGTTCATATTTCATATTCAAGCGTAAATTCAAAATTCAGGTGCCAAGCGTAGTACAAGTTCAACATTCATGTTCGAATTAGGAAAATCAAAACTCATATTCATATTTCAAATATCTAGATGCAAATCATATTCTTAATAATCAAAGCATTTCAAGCATTCAATGCAACGAGATTAGTTTCCATTTCTAAAAATTAGATTTGTATACAAAGCTCAAGGTTCAAGTCATGTTCATATTTCGAAATTCGAATTCATGTTCATATCAAATTCAAATGCAAATATCAAGGTTCTAATTTTTGGTTCTGAGTTCAAAATTCGTATTCAAAGTTCATTTCAAAACAAATCACAGATTATCAAACACTCATCATAAAAATCTATGAATTTAAGTCAGAAATGTCATTGGTTAATGAAATTCCCCTACCTCGAATGCGATATCATGCAATATCACACATGTCGATGTTTCTAAAGTTTTCTCAAAACTAGGGCGAAAAGGACAAGTTCGCGCTAACTTTGGATCATTAAAAACTTGTCCCTACTTGCCACCTTATTTTTACCTTTAAAACATTAGATTTGTAAGATTGTTAATTTCTTCGAGTTATAGAGCTCGTCGTCTTCTTTCTAGCACCTCAAGAATTGCGCCAATCAAAGTTCGAAGTCATATGCTATGACCAAAATACCGAACAGGTGTTGGCGTTGTGAATAGTAGCTCATCTCGATGAGGTCTTCAAGCACCTATAGCTCGCTGCAGCGAGCTGGCATAGAACCAAAAATGGCTTTTGAAAACTCATGTTCATATTAGATTCAAGTCATGTTCATATTTTGAAATTCAAATTCATGTTCGTATTAGATTCAAATGCAAATATCAAGGTTCTAATTTTAGATTCCTTGTTAAAAATTCATATTCAAAGTTTATTTGAAAACAAATCATAGCTTATCAAACACTCATCATACAAATCTATGAATTCAAGTAAAAAATGCCATTGGTTAATGAAGTTTCCCTACCTCGGTTGCGAAATAACGCTATATCACACATGTCAAAATTTCCAAAGTTTTATCAAAACTAGGGCAAAAATGACAAGTTCACGCTAACTTTGGATCATAAAAAACTTGTCCCTAATTGTCACCTAATTTTGGCCTTTAAAACATTTGATTTGTAAGATTGTTAATTCATTTGAGTTATAGAGCTTGTTGCCTTCTCCCTAACGCCTCAAGAATTCCACTAATCGGAGTTCGGGGTCATATCTTATGACCAAAATATTGAAGAGGTGTTGGCGCTATGAACAGTAGCTCGTCACGGCGAGGTCTTCAGGCACCTATAGCTCACCACAGCAAGCTTGCACAGAGCCAAAAATGGCTAGAAAACTCAAGGGGCACTCGCCACGGCCAGGGATTCAGTACATGCCTCACCGCAGTGAGGTTTAGGGTCGCCTCGGCGAGTTTGCTATGACTCGTTTCATGTGGGTTTCTTCTTCCTCAATTTGAATCACCCAAAATCACATCTAATGATCTTCATTAAGTCTAAAAATGCATTTCTTATCACAAATCATAATTTTTTTACCTCCTTCGGTTGCGTAAGAAAAAATCTATGATTATCGATGTGGAGAGATCGACGCCCAAACTCTGAATTCCTCAAGGACCCTTACAAGTAAATTCAAATTACACACGAGTCAATATCTAAATCATCCTATGATCTACACATGCATAAGAAAGGTTTTAGAATTACCTTCCAAAATCGCGCATGTGAAGCCCACGATCGACACCACGACTCGTCGTTCATCCGATGATCGATCTCCCTTCTTCTTCGAGCTCAATGGTGTCGAAAATTGGAGTTATTGCAGTACGAAACAGGGCAAAAGGTTTGAGAAGAGGGTGATGGTTAGGTTTCAAAGGAGGAAGAAGATGGGAGCTCTTTCCCACTCTCGTCTCTCTCACTCCTTGCCAAATGAAAATCTGAGTCTCATTTCAACGTATCCCTCTTACTTTTAGTGAGGTTGTTAGGGTGATAAGTGACTTGATTACTTTTATGTATCTTATTAGGTCTTAACCTATTGCAAGTGCACTATGGAAATCATAGTACTAGCTAAGGATCGTTCCCCCAAAGATTAGTTTAATATATTAATTCAAGTTTTAGGAAAACTTATACTTATCTTTTAAGATTCAAAACTGCTGGTGAAATATGGATAAAGAATTTGTTATTAATCTAAGTTGCAGAAAATAAATCCTAATCTTCAAACTCCAAAATATGGTCGTCAATCACAATCTCTTGTTATCAGATATTTATAAAATTAAACAGTACCATTACACCATATATCAAGTTTCCTAGCATTTGTCGTCAATCAATATTAAAATTCTATCAATACAGATTTAATCTAATCAACAACTTCCTATAATCTATGCATCAATCAAACTTTAGAAAATTGAAGATGAAAAAGTAAAAACCGTTACACTAATCTGCAAATTCTAACCTAAGTCATCAATTCAAGTTAAAACTTGGAGATGTTTACAAAGCATCAAATAAAAGAAAATAAAATCTAAACTAGAAAGCAAAGTAAATATATCCTTCACCCCTCAGCCGCTGTCATCAATTACTTCTGAGAAACTATAGATATCTACATTAATCTTCAACACCCAATAGCAGTCGTCAATTGCTCTTGAGAAAACTTGGATATCTAAACTACAAAGCAATAAAATCTACTCTAATGATTGAAAGAAAACCCAACCACAGTCGTCAATTGATGTTGAGAATTTCTTCGATGGTTATTCCTAAATTAAGCCCTCTTATTTATAGATCATAAGGGGTCGGTTTACAAAGATTTAATTCTAATAAAACAAATAAAAACTATCCTAATATAACTCTACTTCAACTTTTATTCTTCCTTTGCTTCGAACGGTTGATATGCTTATGGATTATTCCTTGGTAGCAACAGCAGAGTCCTTTTAAGATTCTTCTTCATCAATCTCCCAGATCCGTGACCAGTCAAACTTCTAATTCCAGAGTTCTTCTAATTTTGTTCATGGCGGTAGAATTTCTCACGTGATCAGCAACAATAGAAATAAGAAAGGTTCTATAATCATAATCGTGGGTAACGATTGCCTCTTTTCTCCTTTTCATTGGAAAATCATATATCACGATTTCCTATCTTTCATAACTTCCCATTGAATGATTCTCTAGATTAAAATTCAGGGCCTTTCCTCTATACTTTCTCTGAAGAATCGTAAATTATGATTTTCTACAACTCTTTAGTAGTGACGCTAATTCATCTGCAAAATCGTAAAACATGATTTTCCAGTCATCAGTAGGTAGCGAATTGTTCTTTTATGCTTAATCGTCTTTTTATTTATTTCTAAGTTTATTTTGACGAATATTAACATTATGGCTCTCTTTTACTATTTATCTTTAGTATCTGCACATCATCAACTTATTGGTAACAAACTAAGTCCAAGCATCACTAAGTTAAGGGTGATAAAATGGTATATTCGGTGCATGATCATTAAGTCAGCACACCGGAGAGCGATGTAAGGGCCTTAATTGAATGATTTAAAAACGAGTTCTATAATTACTTAACACGTTTTGACCACCAAACCTCCTATTTGCTAGCCGAGTCTCTAACCGCTACGCCATCACGTGGCTTGTATACTCACTTACACCACTATTTATACGAACACTTACAAATAGATATCCTAAAACACCAAGAAGTGTTCCGTGCACCTCACCGGGCACATACACGAAATCGGTGTGTAGGGTCGGGGCTTTGTCAGTGTGTTGGGCACCACATAAAATAGGTGTAGTGTACATCTATACATATATATATATATATATATATATATATATTAGCTCTGGTTATTGGGTTCGCGCGTAAGGTGCACATGATCGTCCTTGGTCATGTGTACGCCACTCTTCTCGTTCTAATTTATTCATTAAATTTAATTAACTAAGCCCATACTATACTATGGTGCTTGCAAGAGCGGGCTTGGACTTGGTCCGATCCCCGGTTTGAGTCGTGTGCAACAAACACTTCTCACTATGGTTCGGGTTTCGTTTTAGTGTTCGAATTAGGAATCGGTTCTCAGAATTTGGATATAGGGTGCATTTAGCCAATCAAGGTTGATGGGCCAGAGGTCTTGTCACAGTTCCACTCAACCTCTTGACCAAAGTAAAATTTGTCAAGGTACTCGTATCATCGTCGAAGATCAACGATTCAACGCTAGAAAATCAGGATGTTACATTCTACCCTCCTTAAAAGAATTTTCATCCTCGAAAATTTACGTGAGATTCGAATACTTGGAAGTTTCGAACAAAATCAGTCACGATCTCCTCGAGAGTCCGCGATTCATCATCTTCATAAATCAGGGTCATCACACTCTCCCCTCCTTAATGGAATTTTCGCCCCTGAAAAATCTACGGCGTGACTTCTGGTGTGTTCAAATAGTAGATGCTTTGATGTCAAAGGTAAATAGTTTACCGATATATATAAAGCTGTCATTGTTGCCAATAAGACAATGTGATCTACGCCATAAGGTTTAAACCATCAACCAAATCCCCACACCCAGAAATCTAAAGGTATCTAATCACTAGAACAAAACCCATTAACAAGCGACCGTAAGCATGAATCAAAAGTACGCTGTCTCAGCAAAAGAAAATTTAATCTAGAAATCTCGAAAGTTAACTGTAAACCACGTAGTCCACTATAACGAAGTTGTCTATCGAAACACAATAAAATTCTCAATTCCTAGCAATAAATCATCTTTTCATTCTTTTTTCATCTTTTCATTCTTAGAACAAAAGAAGTCTGAACCATTTGTAATTCGTAGCAATAAATCATCTTTTCATTCTTTTTTGCCTTGAGACAGTCCTTTATCCGTTGTCCTTTCTGGCCACACTTGAAGCATGCGCTTGCTACCCACCAACACCCCTCCTTTTTATGTGGCCCTCCACATCGAGAGCATGGTTCAACCGATGCGGATGGGGCAATGTGCAAAGTCTGTTGTGTGTTCAATGTTTCAACCATTGAGGGTTTTAAAGGTCGGAAGGGCACCGCCGGGGTAGACAAAATTTGAGTAGGTTGACAGGATGCGGGCATTAATAGCCTCAGTCTCTGGCTTGCCGACTGATGGATGTACGACTACTAATGACTTGTCCTATTCATGTTTTGTTCTTCCCTTCTCTTATACATACTATTAATGTCCCGTTGGGCGATGAGGGCTAATCTTTTAATTTGGACATCTGTCGTTGGCTCAAACTGAGAAATTCTCTCCTTGATAACTGGTTTCAGGCCATACTCAAACTTTGAGGCCTTCATTAGTTCGGTGGCCACTAGTAATGGTGCGAACCTTGAGAGCCTCGTGAATTATGACTCATATTCACAAATCATCATTTGACCTTGTAACAAATTTGTAAACTGGATCTCCATTTGACGCCTCTCCAGTGCTGGGAAGTATTTCTCATTAAAGACCTTAGTAAATTCTGCCTATGTCCAAGGGGTCACTGGTGCTCGGGTCCTTTCGACCAGATTTCCACCACTGATCTACCCCTCCTTCGAGTTGGAAGGAAGCCCAACTCACTTTTTCCTCATCAGTGCAAGGAATTCTTTGGAGGGTCTTTTCTACTTGATTTAACCATTCTTCCCCCACAAGCGGATCAGTTTTCCCATAGAAGCCAGGGGGTCTCATCCTCCTGAAATCGTGGAATCTAAAGTGTTGGCGTCTCTCTGCTAGAAGTGCAACTTACTGGTTGACCATGGTTTCTAGCAACTGTTCGACACGACTGCTATTGCTTCCTTCTCCCAAAGGAATGTCATTGTCACCAATGGCTACTCCCTCATCATTATACATGCCTTTGGTACAAAAAACTATTGGTCGACCTCGTCGAGGCATATTGAGCTGTCACGATGAAACGAAGGTTTCAATCAAAAGTGATCTTGAAGATCAAAAGCATGCCTAATTAAGGCTCCTATGTCCCGACAAAATAAGTCTGAGCCCTGACAAAATTTAATATCATTTAGAAACTTCAAAATAGGGATCGTGAATCCCTCCTAAGCTCTGACATAATCTAATGCTATTGTGTTTGAGTCCCAATAAGACCTATTGCAAAAGTTCAGATACCAACTGTGATAGAGTGACAGTTGGGTCTCCTATGTCCTGATTGAATCTACTGCCATGGCTCTGATACCAACTGTGACAACCTGGATATTCCCAACACATTTTTTTTTACCAAATGGGAAAACTCGGACCGTCGGGTGGCACAGATTTTGATCAAAATACAGAAATTTCTATTAGTACATCCTCACAATTGTGGAATTCAAAGCAGATATATATGACAGAAAATAAAATTCCAATCTATATAGAACAATAGACAAACAAAATGAAAATCACAGGTGATGGCCGACCATCTCCTAAACAGTGGTGCACTAATATATTACTGAATACAAGTTCTATTTTCTAATGTCCTGCTGATATAACTAGCTGTCATTAGATGTACCAAACTAAAGTCCAAAAATCAAACCTAGAGATAGAAGACCTTCTTATCCCTCCAGTACTATTGCGGGATCGTTCTCAAGCTAGGGGTCCTGATAGATGTCTGCACCTGTGGCATATAGTCGAGGGGTGAGATACACTCTATGCACTATAGAGGAACTCAAGAACAATTACATTTTTATCAGATTATGCATAGATTCAATGACAAGATTTCAAAGTTGTTTCTCGTCAAAACGCATAGATTTAAATACAAGCTTTTAAAAGCATTTCATATTAAAACAGGGACATGCTTCAAAGCCATTTTCATCTCAAATCAGTCATGCCATTTTCATATCAAACGAAATATACAAAGACTTTTTCTCAGGTCAAAACAAACTTGAAAATCACGTGTCTTAGGTATAGTTTGACAAAGGTTCAAAAGTCAAGTGCGATTCGAATTCAAAGATCATGTTAGGTTCCCTTACATATAATCTGCCCATAGTGGTCCACAAATGGACGAATAATCTGCCCATAGCGGTCCACCATTGTACAAATATTCTGGCCAAATCGGTCCACAATTTTACGAATATTCTGTCCATAGTGGTCCACAATTGTACGAACATTCCACCAATAGCGGTCCACTTCAATTTATCTGACATATTCTTCGATTCACTTATATAGTTTACATGTTCGATTCACGGATATCCCGCCGTGCCGGTTCGATTCACAGATTAACTGCCATACTTGTTCAATTCACATATATCCCGTCGTGCCGATTCTATTCACGAATATCCCGCCCTGCTAGTTCGATCCACGTACACATTTATATCAAATCAGATTCGATATTACAATGCGAGCCAATTCAATGTTCGTAGTTCATATTCAAGTGTAAATTCAAAATTCAGGTGTCATGCGTAATTCAAGTTCAAAATTCGTGTTTGAATTAGGAAAATCAAAACTCATATTCATATTTCAAATATCTAGATGCAAATCAGATTCTTAATAGTCAAAGTATTTTAATGATTCAATGCAACGAGATTAGTTTCCATTTCTAAAAATCAGATTAATATACAAAGCTAAAGTTTCCAATGAAGTTCATATTTTGAAATTCGAATTCATGTTCATATCAGATTCAAATGCAAATATCAATGTTATAATTTTAGATATCTTGTTCAAAATTCATATTCAAAGTTCATTTCAAAACAAATCATAGATTATCAAACACTCATCATAAAAATTTATGAATTCAAGTCAGAAATATCATTCGTTAATGAAGTTCCCCTACCTCGATTGTGAAATCATGCAATATCACACATGTCGATGTTTCTAAAGTTTTCTCAAAACTAGGGCGAAAAGGACAAGTTCACGGTAACTTTGGATCATTAAAAACTTGTCCCTACTTGCCACCTTATTTTTACCATTAAAACATTAGAATTGTAAGATTATAAATTCTTTCGAGTTATAAAGCTCGTTGTCTTCTTTCCAAGGCCTCAAGAATTGCGCCAATCAAAGTTCGAGGTCATATGTTATGACCAAAATATTGAACAGATGTTGGCATTGTGAACAGTAGCTCGTCGTGGCAAGGTCTTCAAGCACCTATAGCTCGCTGCAGTGAGCTTTCATAGAACCAAAAATGGCTTGAAAACTTAAGGGGCATTCGCCGCGGCGAGGGCTTCTGAACATGCCTCATCGCAACAAGGTTTAGGGTCGCCTCGGCGAGTCTGCTATGACGCGTTTCATGTGGGTTTCTTCTTCCTCGAATCAAATAGCCCAAAATCACGTCTAATGTTCCTCATTAAGTTTAAAAATGCATTTTTCATCACAAATCACAATTTTTTTACCTCCTTGGGTCGCGCAAGCGGAAACCTACGATTATCGATGTCGAGAGATTGACGCCCAAACTCTGAATTCCTCAATGATCCTTATATGTAAATCCAAATTACACACGAGTCAATATCTAAATCTCACAATCATCCTATGATCTATGCATGCATAAGGAAGGTTTTAGAATTACCTACCAAAGTCGCGCAAGCGTAGCCCACGATCGAAGCCATGACTCGTGGTTCATCCGATGATCGATCTCCTTTCTTTGAGCTCAATGGTGTTGAAAATCAGAGTTGTTGTAGTACGAAATAGGGCCAAAGGTTTGAACGGAGGTTGATGGTTTGGTTTCAAAGGAGGAAGAAGATGGGAGCTCTTTCCCACTCACAACTCTCTCACTCCTTGTCAAATAAAATCTGAACATTATTTCAACATATCCCTCCATACTTTTAGTGAGGTTGTTAGGGTGTTAAGTTATTACACCGAGGAGCGGTGTAAAGGCCTTAATCAAAAGTTTCAAAAACGAGTTCTATAATGCACTTAACACATTTCGACGACCAGACCTCCAATTTGTAAATCGAGTCTCTAACCGCTATGCCATCACATGACTTGTATACTAGCTTACACAACTATTTACACAAACACTTAGTAATAGATATCCTAAAACACGAAGAAGTGTACCGTACCCCTCCCCGGACACATACACGAAATCGGTGTGTAGGGTCGGGGCTTTGTCAATTGTTGGGCACCACTTAAAATAGGTGCAGTATGCATCTATACATACATACATATAAATATTTATATTTATATCTATTAGCTCGGGTGATTGGGTTCACGCCAAAGGTGCACATGATCATCCTTGGTCACGTGTACGCCACTCTTCATATTCTAATTTATTCATTAAATTTAATTAACCAAGCCCATGCTACACTATGGAGCTTGAAAGTGCGGGCTTGGACTTGGTCCGGTCCCCGGTTCGAGTCGTGTGCAACACACATCTCACTAGGGTTCGGGTGTCGATTCAGTGTTCGAGTTAGGAATCAGTTCTCAGAATTTCGATATTGGGAGCATTTACCCAATCAAGTTGGATGGGCCAGAGGTTTCGTCACAGTTCCACTCAACCACTTGACCAAAGTAAAATGGGTCAAGGCAGTCGTATCATCGTCGAATATAAATGATTCAACGCTAGAAAATCAGGTTGTAACATTCTACCCTCCTTAAAAGAATTTTTGTCCTTGAAAATTTACATGAGGTTCGAATAGTTGGTAGTTCTGAACAAAATCAGTCACGATCTCCTCGAGAGTCCGTGATTCAACATCTTTGAAAATCAGGGTCATCACACTCCCCTCCTTAAAGGACTTTTTGCCCCCAAAAATTCTACGATGGGGCTTCTGGTGTGTTCACATAGTAGATGCTTTGATGCCAAAGGTAAATAGTTTTCCGATATATATAAAGGTGTCATTGTCGCCAATAAGACAATGTCATGTACATCACAAGGCTTAAACTGTCAACTAATTCCCCACAACCAAAAATCTAAAGGTTTCTAATCACTAGAACAAAACCCATTAACAAGTGACTGTAAGCATGAATCCAAAGTACGTTGTCTCAGCAAAAGAAAATTTAATCTAGAAATCTCCAAAGTTAATTGTAAACCACGCAGATGACTATAACGAAACTATCTATCAAAACGCATTACAATTCTCCATCAAAAGATATTAGAAATGTCAGTTCAGAGTATGAACTACTGATAGGAACTGCTAACTCACAAACATATCACATTACCTAGTACAAAAGAAGTCCGAATCATTTCTAATTCCATGCAATAAATCATCTTTTTATTCTTTTCGGCTTAGGACAATCCTTTATCCGTTGTCCTTTCTAGCCACACTTGAAGCATGCACCAGCTACTCCCCAACACTCCTTTTTATGTTACCCTCCACATCGGGAGCATGGTTCTATCGGTGCGGACAGGGCAATGTGTGAAGTCTGCTGCTTTTTCGATGTTTCAACTATTGTGGGTTTGAAAGGTTGAAAGGGCGTTGTTAGGGTAGACAAAATTTGGAATGGTTGACGAGATGCAGGTATTAGTAGCCATGGTCTCTGGATCGCTGGCTAAAGGACATACGGCGGCTTATGACTTGTCCTATTCATGTTTTGTTCTTTCCTTCTCTTAAACATATTATCAATGTCCCTTTCATTGATGAGGGCCACTCTTTTAATTGGTATATATGTCATTGGCTCAAACAGAGAAATCCTCTCCTTGATAATTAATTTTAGGCCATACTAAAACTTTTGGGCCTTCATTAGTTCGGAGGCCACTAGTAATGGTGCGAACCTAGAGAGCCTCGTGAATTCTAACTCATATTCACGAATCATCATTTGTCTCGGTACCAGATTTGTAAACTGGATCACCATTGTGTCTCTCCGATGCTGAGAAATATTTCTGATTAAAGGCCTCAGTATATTTGGCCTAGGTCCAAGGTGTCACTGGTGCTCGGGTCCTTTTGACAAATTTCCACCACTAATCTGCCTCTCCTTCGAGTTGGAAGGAAGCGCAACTCACTTTTTCCTCTTCAGTGCAAGGAATTCTTCAGAGGGTCTTTTCTATTTGATTTAACCATGCTTCAGCCTCAAGCGGGTCAGTTTGATCGTAGAAACCCGGGGGTCTCATCCACTTGGACTCCTTGAATCCTAATTGTTTGCGTCTCTCTGCTAGAAGTACAGCTTGCTGGTTGACCTTGGTATCTAGCAACTGTTCAACGCAACTGCTATTGCTCCTTCTCCCAAAGGAATGTCGTTGGCACCATTGGCTACTCTGTCATCATTATATGTGCCTTTGGTACGGACAACTTTTGGTCGCCCTCGTCGGGGCATATTTAGCTGTTGCAATGAAATAAAAGTTTCAATCAAAAGTGATCTTGAAGTTCCAAAGCATGTCCAATTAAGATTCCTATGTCCCGACAAAATAAGTCTAAGTCCCGACAAAATTTAATATCATTTAGTGACTTCAGAATAGGGATTGTGAATCCCTCCTAAGTTTTGACAGAATATAATGCTATCGTGTTTGAGTCCCAATAAGACCTAACGCCAAGGCTCAGATACCAATTGTGATAGAGTCACAGTTGGGTCTCATATGTCCTGATAGAATCTACTGCCATGGCTCTAATGCCAATTGTGGCAGCCCGGATTTTCTCAACACATTTCTTTTTGTCAAATGGGAAAACTCAGACCATCGGGCAACACAGATCTTGATCCGAATACAAAAATTTCTATTGGTACATCCACACAATTACGGAATTCAACGTAGATATATATATATGTAGCAGAAAATAAAATTCCATTCTATATAGAACTGTAGACAAAAGAAATGAAAACCACCGTTATGGCCGACCATCTCCTAAACATTGGTATAATAATAAATTACTGAATACAAGTTCTATTTTCTAAAGTCTTGCTGATATACCAAGCCATCATTGGACTTACCAAATCAAAGTCCAAAAATCTACCCTTGAGATAGAAGACCTTATCCCTCTAGTACTATAGTGGGATCATTCTCATGCTTGGGGTCCTGATTGATGTCTGCTCCTGTGACGTATAGTCGAGGGGTGAGCTACACTCCAAGCTCTATAGGGGAACTCAAGAACAATTACATTTTTATTAGATTATGCATAGATTTGATGAAAAGATTTCAAACCAGTCTCTCGTCAAAACGCAGATTTAAATACAAGTTTTCAAAAACATTTCATTTTAAAATAGGGACATGGTTCAAAGCCATTTTCATATCAAATGAAATATACAATGACTTTTTCTCATGTCAAAACAAACTTGAAAATCAAGTGTCTTAGGTATAGTTTCTCAAAGGTTCAAAAGTCAAGTGCGATTCAAATTCAAAGATCATGTTAGGTTCTCTTATATATAATTCACCCATAGCGGTCCACAATTGGACGAATAATCCACCCATAGCGGTGCACCATTGTACGAATATTCCACCTATAGTGGTCCACAATTTTACGAATATTCCACCCATTGCGGTCCACAATTTTATGAACATTCCTCCCATGGTGGTCCACTTCAATTTACCTAACTTACGTTTCAATTCACTTTCATAATTTACATGTTCGATTCACGGATATCCCACCGTACTTGTTTGATTCACGAATATCCCACCGTGCCAGTTCGATTCACGGATTAACTACCATACCAGTTCGATTCACGGATATCCCGCCGTGGTGGTTCGATTCACGGATTAACTACCGTACCAGTTCGATTCACGGATATCCTGCCGTGGTAGTTCGATTAACGGACATCTTGCCGTGGCAGTTCGATCCACATAAACATTTATATCAAATCAGATTCGATGTTTTAGTGCGAGCCAATTATAAGTTCGAAGTTCATATTCAAGTGTAAACTTAAAATTCAGGTGTCAAGCGTAATTCAAGTTCAAAATTTGTGTTTGAATTGGGAAAATCAAAAATCATATTCATATTTGAAATATCTAGATGCAAATCAGATTCTTAATAGTCAAAGCATTTGAAACATTCAATGCAATGAGATCAATTTCCATTTCTAAAATTCAGATTCATATACAAAGCTCAAGGTTCAAGTCATGTTCATATTTTGAATTTGAATTCATGTTCATATCAAATTCAAATGCAAATATCAAGGTTCTAATTTTAGGTTCCGAGTTCAACATTCTTATTCAAAGTTCATTTCAAAACAAATCATAGATTATCAGACACTCATCATAAAAATTTATGAATTTAAGTCAGAAATGTCATTGGTTAATGAAGTTCCCCTACCTCGATTACGAAATCATGCAATATCACACATGTCGATGTTTCTAAAGTTTTCTCAAAACTGCGGGAACGACAAGTTCTCGCTAACTTGGGATCATTAAAAACTTGTCCCAACTTTCCACCTTATTTTTACCTTTACAACATTAGATTTGTAAGATTGTTAATTCATTCAAGTTATAGAGCTCGTTGTCTTCTTTCCAACGCCTCAAGAATTGCGCCAATCAAAGTTCAAGGTCATATGTTATGACCAAAATACCGAATAGGTGTTGGCATTGTGAATAGTAGCTCGTCACGGCGAGGTCTTCAAGCACCTTGTTGTCGCTCCAAGTGTGCCAAAAATGTGTGCAAAAAATTAAAGAATTAAAGAATGCTAAATTATATAGATGTTAACTTATGAAAGGGATATCAGCACATTGGGGCTAACACTGGCCTGCAAGATCAGGGCCAATTGTAGCAAGTTTTAAAAGTAAGTATTTCAAGATCGTCCACAGAGAAGTTTGTCTAAAATGAGAGATAAACCTCCAGATCTGTGCTACCAGATCTGGCTCTATAATTATCTAAAATAAAGAATAGATAAAAGAGAGTGTTGGGTTTTGTCACGTTTAACTAAAAGCAAATAAAGAAAAGAACTAACTACGTGATCCAGATCCGAGTTGTGGAGGTGTTTAAAATAAGACAAATGCAGAAATAATAGCTTCATGTATTTTAGCCTTTGAATTTTAATGGAGAATCAGAGTTCAACAGCAGATTCAATCTTCATCCGGCTACCAAAGATGATGTAAGAGAAATAAATCGAATTAAGGAATAGGTTTAGACTTATGGTCGTGATTTGTCACGATCATCACTAGTCGTGGCCTATTCTTTATTTCGTAACATGAACATCATCAGAATGCCGCTTGAATTAGGTTACCAACGCTAATTCGCATGATGGATGATGAATTAAGGAAGTTGGATGCGGATGAGTGAATCTAAAGAAGTCTAATGCACTAAGGTGAACATTCGTAACCCTCGACATGACTCCAATGGAGAAGACACAAATTACAAAGAACCTTTTAAAATCCAACGTTACAATTACTGAGCACGGCTTCTTAGAGAGCCCTCGGACTTCTGATCGAGCTTCTCGAGAGCCCTCAGATTCTGATCTTGAATCCGAACTTGAAGTACAAATCACTGCAATGGCTCTCAAAGGTAAAATACAAGAAGGGATTACAGGGAATCGGATGAGCTTTCGACCGGAATGGGGAAACAGAGATGAAAACTCTAAAATCTGGATACCCAAATTGGGCAAATGGTTCTCTATTTATAGTTTTCCTAAGCCATTTCAGATGTGTATCAACCAATCGTAATTGGATAGATCTGAATCAACCAATAGAGTCGAGCACCGGGATCCAGATCTGTTCGCCAATCGTAAATGCTTGATCCGTTCACCAATCGTGAAAGCAGAGGCATCAATTCTATGTAATTCAAAAATCTGTTTGAGCTTCTAGAAGTTCCCTTAAGTAATTTCATCTTTGGGTGTTCACATGGGGTGGAATATGCCTTTGGTTCGTGCTCGTTTTAATCTTTTGGAATGTCCTTGGGTTTTAAAACGCATTGGGGCGTGCAAAGTTTCCTGAAATACCCTTGACGACGCAAATCCCCAGAATGCCATTTCGCATAGTTTAAGGGCTTTTTCGCAAAGTAGTTTGGCTCCAGAAGCTCTCTTCGCAAAGCATTTTGGCTTCAGGAGATCTTTTCGCAAAGCATTTTGGCTTCAGGAGATCTTTTCGCAAAGCATTTTGGCTTCAGGAGATCTTTTCGCAAAGGACTTCTCTTCTTTTCGCAAAGGTCATTCTTCTATTCGATGAGTGTTTTCTTCTTTTCGCAAAGGTCATTCTTCTATTCGAGGAGTGTTTTCTTCTTTTCGCAAAGTTCAAGGTTCTTTGCGAATAGTAGAAGTTCTTTGCGAATTGAGCTTTAGCTTCCATTCTTCTTCTTCAGGTCTTTTCTTGCTCTTTTAGGACCTTTTTAGCCATTGCTGAGGCTATTTCTTCACTCCCTCTTTGAGCTTGACATGCGTTGTCAGCTTTTTGATCATTTTAGGATGGTTTTCGGATTTGGACCTGTCTTTTTGGTTAGCAATATGAACACTAAAGCACTTATTTAGTCCTCTCAAGGGTCTTTCAAGGCTCATGTTTAGGGGTGAAAATGGTATTTTCACTACTTAACACACCCCAAACCTAAGCTTTGCTAGTCCACGAGCAAAGAAACATAAAAACAAAGTAAAGAGCCACTTTTGTAGGAAGCAGTGCATTTAGCATATGCAATAAGCCTTTTCAACCCCTAGGTGATCCCTAGAGGAGGTGAAGTCTCTGAGGGTTTTCTGAAGGTACCACAAACTTCTCCATGAAAACAGTTAACATCAAGGCAATATTATCAAATGAGCAATCAAGGAGCAGGTTAGTTACTCTTGAATCAATGATGAAACAGAAAATTTGATTATTGTTTGCAGAATTTAAACATTTATAAACCTCATGAATGTTTCAATATTTCCAATCTGTGAACAAATGAGAAAATCATACAAATGTGCCAAAGAGGAAGCTCATCCTATGGATAAAAATTAGGTTATAAGTCATACTTAAGGTGCTCAAGTTCCAACCCAAACACTCACGGGGTATACTCTCATCGTTGTTTTTGTTGAGGGGTTCATTTTCACTCAAGCTCAAGAGGTTACATCTCCCAAATGGATCTGTAAGCATGAGCATAGGCATGATTCTTAGGCAATGGCATCATTGACATCTCCTCACCATAGATTGGGTCACTTCTTATCTCCACATGATGACTCACTCAACTTTGGATCACAAGGGCTTTTAATCTAGGTTTGTTTGTATGGCTTATGGAGTGAAGTTTCAAGGAAAGGCGCTTTGAGCAGAGGTTTGAATTTGAGAACTCGTGAAGTGCGGTGAGATGGTTCATGACTCCACCTTTTGAGTTTAGCTTCTTTCTTCTTCTTTCGAGATTCTCACATTCACAGTGATCAGTTCTTTCTTTGATCTTGCATTTTCAACATAAGGTCCCTTTTTTGCCTTTTTGCTTGCAACTTTTTTTACATTGTTTGTCCTTCTTTTCTCGGTCACCATATTGCCTGTTTTTGAGGTATTTCTCTTCATTTTCTTGATGTTGCCGAAATGGTCCATCTTCATTCTTTCTCCTTTACCTCCTGAATTCTCGAGTGAGGGAAGGCTGAATTAGTTCCATAGGTTCAAGTACTTTTGAGTATTTTGATGAAGAATTGTAGGATTTACAGCTCAAATGGGGTACAAACAGGGCAGATTTTTCTTGGTTGGTTTTGTTAGGTTCAAGTCGTCCAAAGAAGGCCTTGATCTTTTCCTCGCCATGAGTGTCAAGTTACTTGTTTTAATTTGGAGTTTCTAACTTCTAGTGGATCTAATGCCTCACCAATCCTTTGAATCGTAAAAATTGCCTCACACTCTTCAATGTAGATGGAAAATATATGGGCTCAATTCTCACTAGTTATGGTTTTTCCTTGAGCTTTTAAGTATATCTTTACCTTTTCTCTTCCTTTTGACTTACTACGTCGATACCGATGTTTTTATGGTGTAATCATCATGGAAATGTAGAATATCGCAAGGTTTAGAATGTCTAAATTTGGCAAAGGAATTTTAAATTTTCTAGTTGTCATGATTCTTAAGTAAATTAATACATTCCCTAATTACTTAGGTGATTCTGCTGCCCTTATGTTAACTATTCCCTAGGCAGGACTTGTCTGCCACACCCCCAAACCTATGGTGAACATTGTCCTCAATGTTCTAGACAATGAGAGACTAGGGAGCAGCAGGGTAAAAGAAGAAAGAAAAACTAAGAACAGAAAAAATCTAAACTATATGCAGCAGAAAATAAAAATGTAAAACTGAAGATATGAGCAAGGAAATGAAAAACATGATATACAAATGCAAGAAAAATCAACAAAACAATGCTAGAACTGCTTAATAAAATCTAACAAATAGAAGGATTACTATGCAAATGAAAGGAAACTAATGCTAATAACAGAGAAACAGTAAAAACAAGGTAAGGGACTGAATACAAAGTTGAAAAAAAAGTGTTGATACAAAAACAGAATTTGTTAATGCAAAATAGGAAAACAAAGTTAGAAACTAACTATACTCACAGAAAAATGACGAATTTGAAACTAAAATTTCTAAAACGAAAATCTAATGCCAAATGATTCATAAGATTCATAAGATTCATAAGATTGACCCCTTTGTTGATGAAGCATGGGAGCACTTATTAAAAACAGAGTTCATACACAGCTGAGACCCATTTATGATGAAGAAATCTCAAGGAAAATAAAATAAGTGGGTCCATTGAATATTCAAAAGCCTATGATTCACTACTCATTATCCTACATGATTCCATAAAAAAAAAAATGATCTCAGCAGGTCCAAATGGGAAAAGTGGATGCAAATGGAGAAAAACAGCCCATACGAAAGATATATATAAATTTTTTATTTTTATAATTTTCTATTTTATTTATTTTTTACTTGTTATGGATCACCAGCTCAACAAGAGCCCTTATTTACTCTTCTGAAAATAATGAGAAACAACTAAGAGATTTTCTATTTGTGTTTTCATTTTCTTTTATTTTGTATTTGGTTTTGTAAAAAAAAAAAAATGCCTAAAAGAGGCAAGAAATTATAATCGGAACAAACAATAAACACAGAATCACGGTTCTCAAGAATTTAAAATAGAAAATGAATGCCAAGGAGAAGGGATGCAAACTCAAGCAGATCTGCTCCACTTTGGTCCAGATGCTCCTTGTTGACGGTACTGCTCAGATCTGCAAACATCCAAAAGCTGAGCAGTACCTTATTCAAGTATTGATAAAATAAAAGAAAACTCAAAGCACGCCCCAAATTGGACAAAAGACAAAAGAGTGGCGCAACATTTATTCAAATAACTAGAAGGCAAAGAATAAAAACTCGTAAAATAAAAATAAAAAAAATTCTTCAGCAAAGAAATGTGTTTTCTATACAAAACTGTAGACATTTAATCAAGCACTTGGAATGCAAAGTGCAGGTTTAAAGAAAAATTAAAATAAATGAAAATAAACATAGGTTTATCTATTTTAGAACAAACTTCCCAAGAACGGCGCCAAAACTTGTTGTCGCTCCAAGTGTGCCAAAATGTGTGCAAAAATTAAAGAATTAAAGAATGCTAAATTATATGGATGTTAACTTATGAAAGGGATATCAAGACATTGGGGCTAACAACGCCCGCAAGATCGTGCCAATTGTAGCAAGTTTTAAAAGTAAGTATTTCAAGATCGTCCACGAGAAGTTTGTCTAAAATGAGATAAACCTCGGTCTGCTACGGATCGCTCTATAATTATCTAAAATAAAGAATAGATAAAAGAGAGTGTTGGGTTTTGTCACGTTTAACTAAAAGCAAATAAAGAAAAGAACTAACTACGTGATCCGGATCCGAGTTGTGGATGTGTTTAAAATAAGACAAATGCGAAATAATAGCTTCATGTATTTTAGCCTTTGAATTTTAATGGAGAATCAGAGTTCAATAGAGCAGATTCAATCTTCATCGGCTACCAAAGACGATGTAAGAGAAATAAATCCGAATTAAGGAATAGGTTTAGACTTATGGGTCATGATTTGTCACGGATCATCGCTAGTCAGGCCTATTCTTTATTTCGTAACATGAACATCATCAGAATGCTGCTTGAATTAGGTTACCAACGCTAATTCGCATGACAGGATGATGAATTAAGGGAAGTTGGATGCGGATGAGTGAATCTAAAGAAGTCTAATGCACTAAGGTGAACATTCGTAACCCTCGACATGACTCCAATGGAGAAGACACAAATTACGAACCTTTTAAAATCCAACTTTACAATTACAGAGCACGGCTTCTTAGAGAGCCCTCAGACTTACAGCTTCTCAGAGCCCTCAGTTTGATCTTGAATCCGAACTTGGAAGTACAAATCACTGCAATGGCTCTCAAAGGTAAAATACAAGAAGGGATTACAGAATCAGATGAGCTTTACGAATGGGGAAACAGAGATGAAAACTCTAAAATCTGGATACCCAAATTGGGCAAATGGTTCGTCTATTTATAGTTTTCCTAAGCACGGATGTGTATCAACCAATCGAATTGGATAGATCTGTATCAACCAATAGAAGTCGAGCACTAGGATCCAGATCTGCATTACGTAATCGAAATGCTTGATCCTGGTTCACCAATCGAGAAAGCAGAGGCATCAATTACATATGTAATTCAAAAATCTGTTTGAGCTTCTAAGTTCCAAGTAATTTCATCTTTGGGTGTTCACATGGGGTGGAATATGCCTTTGGTTCGTGCTCGAATCTTCCTAATGTCCTTGGGTTTTAAAACGCATTGGGCGTGCAAAGTTTCTGAAATACCCTTGGACGAGCTGCAAATCCCGTAATGCCATTTCGCATAGTTTAAGGGCTTTTTCGAAGTAGTTTGGCTCCGTGCTCTCTTCATAAGCATTTTGGCTTCGTGGAGATCTTTTCAAAGCATTTTGGCTTGAGGAGATCTTTTCGCAAAGCATTTTGGCTTCAGGAGATCTTTTCGCAAAGGACTTCTCTTCTTTTCGCAAAGGTCATTCTTCTATTCGATGAGTGTTTTCTTCTTTTCGCAAAGGTCATTCTTCTATTCGAGGAGTGTTTTCTTCTTTTCGCAAAGTTCAAGGTTCTTTGCGAATAGTAGAAGTTCTTTGCGAATTGAGCTTTAGCTTCCATTCTTCTTCTTCAGGTCTTTTCTTGCTCTTTTAGGACCTTTTTAGCCATTGCTGAGGCTATTTCTTCACTCCCTCTTTGAGCTTGACATGCGTTGTCAGCTTTTTGATCATTTTAGGATGGTTTTCGGATTTGGACCTGTCTTTTTGGTTAGCTGCAATATGAACACTAAAGCACTTATTTAGTCCTCTCAAGGGTCTTTCAAGGCTCATGTTTAGGGGTGAAAAATGGTATTTTTCACTACTTAACACACCTATAGCTCGCCACAGCGAGCAGGCACAGAACCAAAAATGGCTTGAAAATTCAAGGGGCACTCGCCGCGGTGTGGGCTTCAGAACATGCCTCGCCGCAGTGAGGTTTAGAACCGCCTCGGCGAGTCTGCTATGACTCGTTTCATGTGGGTTTCTTCTTCCTCGATCTAAATTCCCCAAAATCACGTCTAATGACCCTCATTATGTCCAAAAATGCATTTATCAGCATAAACCACAATTTTTTTACCTCCTCGGGTTACGCAAGTGGAAATCTATGATTATCGATGTCGAGAGATTGACGCCAAAACTCTGAATTCCTCAACGATCCTTACATGTAAATCCAAATTACACACGAGTCAATATCTAAATCTCATAATCATCCTACGATCTATGCATGCATAAGAAAGGTTTTAAAAGTACCTTCCAAAGTCATGCATGCGAAGCCCACGATCGACGCCATGACTCGTCGTTCATCCGATGATCAATCTCCCTTCTTTGAGCTCAATGGTGTCAAAAATTGGAGTTCTAGCAGTACGAAACAGGGCAAAAGATTTTAACAGAGGTTGATGGTTTGGTTTCAAAGGAGGAAGAAAATGGGAGCTCTTCCCACTCACGGCTCTCTCACTCCTGGTCAAATGAAAATTTGAACATTATTTTAACATATCCCTCTCTTACTTTTAGTGAGGTTGTTAGGGTGTTAAGTTAGTACACCGAGGAGCGGTGTAAAGGCCTTAATCAAAACGTTTAAAAATGAGTTCTATAATGCACTTAACACACTTCGGCCACCAGACCTCCTATTTGCAAACCGAGTCTCTAACTGCTATGCCATCACGTGACTTATATATTACCTTACACCACTATATATACAAACACTTAGTAATACATATCCAAAAATGCCAAGAAGTGTACCATACACCGCCCCAGGCACATACACAAAATCGGTGTGTATGGTTAGGGCTTTGTCAATGTGTTGGGCACCACTTAAAATAGGTGCAGTATACATCTATAGACATGTACATATATATATATATATATATATATATATATATATATATATATTAGCTCGGGTTATTGGGTTCGGGCCTCAGGTGCACATGGTCGTCCTTAGTCACGTGTACCCCTCTTTTATCGTTCTAATTTATTCATTAAATTTAATTAACTGAGCCCATGCTACACTATGGTGCTTGAAAGTGTCGGCTTGGACTAGGTCCGGTCCCCGGTTCGAGTCGGGAGCAACAAACACTTCTCACTAGGGTTCGGGTTTTGATTCAGTGTTTGAGTTAGGAATCGGTTCTCAAAATTTGGATATTGGGATCATTTACCCAATCAAGGTGGATGGGCCAGAGGTTTCGTCACTGTTTGTTGTCGCTCCAAGTGTGCCATAATTGTGTGCATTATGAATCAAAAATTAAAGAATTAAAGAATGCTAAATTATATGGATGTTAACTTATGAAAGGGATATCAGCACATTGGGGCTAACACTGGCCTGCAAGATCAGGGTCAATTGTAGCAAGTTTTAAAAGTAAGTATTTCAAGATCGTCCACAGAGAAGTTTGTCTAAAATGAGAGATAAACCTCCAGATCTGTGCTACTAGATCTGGCTCTATAATTATCTAAAATAAAGAATAGATAAAAGAGAGTGTTGGGTTTTGTCACGTTTAACTAAAAGCAAATAAAGAAAAGAACTAACTACGTGATCCAGATCCGAGTTGTGGAGGTGTTTAAAATAAGACAAATGCAGAAATAATAGCTTCATGTATTTTAGCCTTTGAATTTTAATGGAGAATCTGTAGTTCAACAGAGCAGATTCAATCTTCATCTGGCTACCAGCACAGATGTAAGAGAAATAAATCCGAATTAAGGAATAGGTTTAGACTTATGGCTGTGATTTGTCACAGATCATCGACTAGTGGCCTATTCTTTATTTGAACATGAACATCATCAGTAAATGCCTGCTTGAATTAGGTTACCAACGCTAATTATACAGGATGATGAATTAAGGGAAGTTGGATGCGGATGAGTGAATCTAAAGAAGTCTAATGCACTAAGGTGAACATTGAACCCTCGACATGACTCCAATGGAGAAGACACAAATTACAGAACCTTTAAAATCCAACGTTACAATTACGAGACGGCTTCTTAGAGAGCCCTCGGACTTACTGAGCTTCTCGAAGAGCCCTCAGATTCTGATCTTGAATCCAACATGGAAGTACAAATCACTCATAATGGCTCTCAAAGGTAAAATACAAGAAGGGATTACTGAGAATCAGATGAGCTTTCTGACCGGAATGGGGGAAACAGAGATGAAAACGCTAAAATCTGGATGGCTCAATTGGGCAAATGTCTTTTCAATTTATAGCTTTCCCTCTATCCTGCACAAGGCTGAGTTGACCAATCAGAAGGGCTCAGATCTGGATTGCCCAATGGCCGATGAGGACGGGGATCCAGATCTGTTCTGGCCAGTGAAAATGCTCGATCCGTTCACCAATCAAGGAAGAAGCATCAATTTCGTTATGGGAATTCAAAAGTTTGTTTGAGCTTCTAGAAGTTCCCGCCAAGTGATTTCATCTTTGGGTTTTCACGTGGGGCGGAATATGCCTTTGGTTTGTGCTTGGAATCTTCTGAAATGTCTCTGGGCTTTTAATTACATTGGGGCGTCACGAGTTTCTTGAAATGCCCTTCAAAGTGGTGTAAATCCTAGTATGCCATTTCACGAGTTTAAGGGTCTTTTCGCAAAGTAGTTTGGCTCGGAAGTTCTTTTTCAAAGCATTTTTGCTTGAAGTTCTTTTTCGCAAAGCATCTTGGCTTCGTAAGTTCTTTTCGCAGGACTTTGGCTTCGTAAGTTCTTTTTCGCAAGGACTTTGGTTTGAGTTCTTTTCGCAAAGGACTTCTCTTCTTTTCGCAGAGGTAAATTTTCTATTCGAGGAGTGTTTTCTTCTTTTCGCAAAGCTCAAGGTTCTATGCGAATAGTAAAAGTTCGTTGCGAATTGGAGTCTAGGCTCCCATTCTTCTTTGTGAATGGCTCTCTCTCTTTTTCGGTCTTTATGCGCTCTTTTAGACCATTTTAGCCATTCTTTGAGGTTGTTTCTTCAATCCATCTTCACTTGACATGAGTTGTCGACTTTTGATCATTTTAGGATGCTTTTCGGACTTGGACACTGTCTAATTGGTTAGGTAAAATGCACACTAAAGCACTTATTTAGTCTTCTCAAGGGTCTTTCAAAGCTCATGTTTAGGGGTAAAAATGGTATTTTCACTACTTAACACACCCCAAACCTAAGCTTTGCTAGTCCCCAGCAAAGAAACATAAAAGCAAAATAAAGAGCCACTTTTGTAGGAAGCACAGTGCATTTAGCATATGCAATAAGCCTTTTAAACCCCTAGGTGATCCCTAGAGGAGGAGTGAAGTCTCCGAGGGTTTTCGAAGGTACCTACAAACTTCTCCATGAAAGCTTAACATCGATATTAATATTATCAAATGAGCAATCAAGGAGCAGGTTTAGTTACTCTTGAATCAATGATGAAACAGAAAATTTGATTATTGTTTGCACAGGAATTTAAACATTTATAAACCTCATGAATGTTTCAATATTTCCAATCTGTGAATAGTCATAGAAAATCATACAAATGTGCCGATAGCTCATCCTATGGATTAAAAATTAGGTTATAAGTCATACTTAAGGTGCTCAAGTTCCAACCCAAATACTCACCGGGGTATACTCATGTTGTTTTTGTTGAGGGGTTCATTTTCACTCCAGCTCAGAGCGTTACATCTCCCAAATGGATCTGGCATGAGCATAGGCATGATTCTTAGGCAATGGCATCATTGACATCTCCTCACCATAGATTGGGTCACTTCTTATCTCCACATGACAGCTCACTCAACTTTGGATCACAAGGGCTTTTAATCTAGGTTTGTTTGTATGGCTTATGGAGTGAAGTTTCAAGGAAAGCGGTTTGAGCAGAGGTTTGAATTTGAGAACTTCGGGAAGTGCAGAGATGGTTCATGACTCCACTTTTTGAGTTTAGCTTCTTTCTTCTTCTTTTCGAGATTCTCACATTCACGATCAGTTCTTTCTTTGATCTTGCATTTTCAACATAAGGTCCTTTTTTGCCTTTTTGCTTGCAACTTTTTCACATTGTTTGTCTCTTCTTTCTCGGTCACCATATTGCCTGTTTTTGAGGTATTTTCTCTTCATTTTCTTGATGTTGCCCGAAATGGTCCATCTTGATTCTTTCTCCTTTACCTCCTGAATTCTCGTGAGTGAGGAAGGCTGAATTAGTTCCATAGGTTCAAGTACTTTTGAGTATTTTTGATGAAGAATTGTAGGATTTGACTCAAATGGGGTACAAACAGGCAGATTTTTCTTGGTTGGTTACATAGGTTCAAGCTGTCCAAAGAAGCCCTTGATCTTTTCCTCGGTTTCATGAGTCTTTGTTTTTAATTTGGAGTTTCCTAACTTCTAGTGGATCTAATGCCTCGACCAATCCTTTGAATCGAGAAAAAATTGCCTCAGTCACTCTTCAGAGAGATGGAAAATATATGGGCTCAATTCTCACTTTGGTTATGGTTTTTCCTTGAGCTTTTAAGTATATCTTTACCTTTTCTCTTCCTTTTGACTTACTACGTCGATACCATGTTTTTATGGTGTAATCATCATGGAAATGTAGAATATCGCAAGGTTTAGAATGTCTAAATTTGGCCGGAATTTTAAATTTTCTAGTTGTCATGATTCTTAAGTAAATTAATACATTTCCTAATTACTTAGGTGATTCTGCGCCCTTATGTTAACTATTCCTAAGGCGGGACTTGTGCCACACCCCCAAACCTATGAGGAGGCGGTGTCCTCGTTCAAAGGTGGTGGACAATTATTAGGGAAGACAGAGAAAAATAATAGCATGGAGAATTGCGAGAAAGCAAATTGCATGAACCAGAAATTTTACTGAAAATAAAAGGAAAGAGGGGGAAAGGGATGGGGCTAGTATGGGGTGGCTACCTCCTCAGAAATGGGAATGGGCAAATCTGAGTAAGGCAAGGTTGGGTGAGATGGGTGGGGTTTGAATAATAGGGTGGTGGGTGTGGAAGGGGTATCTGGAATGGCAATGATAGATGGAGGGCTATCTGGGATAGGGAGGGTGGGGGTGTAAGGACCAGGCCTTCAATGGCGATGAGGTGCAGAGAAGAGCCGATGACCTCAGGATGTGAGGAAGGGTAGGGGTGAGGCTCAATGAAGTTTGAAGCTCCTCTTCTCTGCAGCTTCAGTAAATGGTTCTCGTTCAATTCCAGCAGAAAGAGCGGCTCGTCTGACCGAAGTGACATGTTCTTCAATGGGCTCAACAATGACAGGTGAATCAAAAGACATCAGTTGTGTCTCCTTAACATGGCACGGCAGAGGGTGGCATATCTAGGGAGGGGATGGAGTGGTAGGGGACTAAAGGGGTCCAAATTGGGAGGGGGTGGGGGTTAAGAGAGGTCGAGGATAAAAGAAGAAAGAAAAACTAAGAACGAAAAATCTAAACTATATGCGTGAAAATAAAAAATGTAAAATTGAATATATGAGCAAGGAAATGGAAAACATGATATACAAATGCAAGAAAAATCAACAAAACAACGCTAGAACGCTAAAAAATAAAATCTAAAAATAGCAGATTGCTATGCAAATGGAAGGAAACTAATGCTAATAATAGAAAGCAGAAAACAAGGTAAGGGATTGCATACAAAGTTTTAAAAAAAAAATAGAAAAGTGTTGATACAAAAACAGAATTTGTGAATGCAAAATAGGAAAACAAAGTTAGAAACTAACTATACTCACAGAAAAATGACGAAAATTAGTAAAACTAGGACACATTAACCTAAGAAAGAAAAAAAAAATCAGCGATCTAAAAACAGAATTTGAAACTAAAATTTCTAAAACGAAAATCTAATGCCAAATGATTCATAAGATTCATAAGATTCATAAGATTGACCCCTTTGTTGATGAAGCATGGGAGCACTTATTAAAAACAGAGTTCATACACAGCTGAGACCCATTTATGATGAAGAAATCTCGAAGGAAAATAAAATAAGTGGGTCCATTGAATATTCAAAATAGCCTATGATTCACTACTCATTATCCTACATGATTCCTTAAAAAAAAAAATGATCTCAGCAGGTCCAGATGGGAAAAGTGGATGCAAATGGAGAAAAACAGCCCATACGAAAGATATATATATATTTTTTTATTTTTATAATTTTCTATTTTTTTTTTTTTTTTTTTTACTTGTTTTGGATCAGCCCAGGCTCAACAAGAGCCCTTATTTACTACTGCTGAAAATAATGAGAAACAACTAAGAGATTTTCTATTTGTGTTTTCATTTTCTTTTATTTTGTATTTGGTTTTGTAAAAAAAAAAAAAAATCAGCATGCCTAAAAGACAGCAGAAATTATAATCAGAACAAACAATAAACACAACAGATCAGCTGGTTCTGAAGAATTTAAAATAGAAAATGAATGCCAAGGAGAAGGGATGCAAACTCAAGCGGATCTGCTCCCTTTGGTCCAGATGCTCCTTGTTGGAGGTGCTCCAGATCTGCAAACATTCAAAAACCTGCAGAAGACTTATTCAAGTATTGATAAAAATAAAAAGAAAAACTCAAAGCACGCCAAATTTGACAAAAGACAAAAGAGTGGCGAGATTTATTCAAATAACTAGAAGGCAAAGAATAAAACTCGTAAAAATAATTAAAAAAAATAAAAAATTACTGCATGAAAGAAAAAAGTTTTCTATACAAAATGTAGACATTTAATCAAGCACTTGGAATGCAAAGTGCAGTTTAAAGCAAAATTAAAATAAATGAAAATAAACATAGGTCTATCTATTTTAGAACAAACTTCCAAACAGCGCCAAAAACTTGTTGTCGCTCCAAGTGTGCCATAATTGTGTGCATTATGAATCAAAATTAAAGAATTAAAGAATGCTAAATTATATGGATGTTAACTTATGAAAGGGATATCAAGCACATTAGGGGCTAACACCGCCTGCAAGATCGAGGCCATTGTAGCAAGTTTTAAAAGTAAGTATTTCAAGATCGTCCACGAGAAGTTTGTCTAAAATGAGAGATAAACCTCCGAGATACGTGCTACGGATAAAACCATAATTATCTAAATAAAGAATAGATAAAAGAGAGTGTTGGGTTTTGTCAATTTTAACTAAAAGCAAATAAAGAAAAGAACTAACACGTGATCCGGATCCGAGTTGTGGAGGTGTTTAAAATAAGACAAATGCGAAATAATAGCTTCATGTATTTTAGCCTTTGAATTTTAATGGAGAATCAGAGTTCAGAGCAGATTCAATCTTCATCGCTACCCAGAGATGTAAGAGAAATAAATCCGAATTAAGGAATAGGTTTAGACTTATGGTTGTGATTTGTCACGGATCATCGCCTAGTCAGTGGCCTATTCTTTATTTGAACATGAACATCATCAGTAAATGTGCTTGAATTAGGTTACCAACGCTAATTACGCAGGATGATGAATTAAGGGAAGTTGGATGCGGATGAGTGAATCTAAAGAAGTCTAATGCACTAAGGTGAACATTCGTAACCCTCGACATGACTCCAATGGAGAAGACACAAATTACAAGAACCTTTTAAAATTCAACGTTATAATTACGAGCACGGCTTCTTAGAGAGCCCTCGGACTTACGATGCGAGCTTCGAAGAGCCCTCGATTCTGATCTTGAATCCGAACTTGGAAGTACAAATCACTGCAATGGCTCTCAAAGGTAAAATACAAGAAGGGA
Organism: Chloranthus sessilifolius; assembly: GCA_021018995.1. Classification (NCBI taxonomy): domain Eukaryota; kingdom Viridiplantae; phylum Streptophyta; class Magnoliopsida; order Chloranthales; family Chloranthaceae; genus Chloranthus; species Chloranthus sessilifolius. The sequence continues at coordinate 52,815,875 of CM037596.1, forward strand.
TTACGGGGAATCGGATGAGCTTCGAGAATGGGGAAAGCAGAGATGAAAACTCTAAAATCTGGATGCCTCAATTGGGCAAATGTCTTCTTAATTTATAGCTTTCCTCTATCCTGCACAAATTTGAATTGACCAATCGAAGTGCTCGGATCTGGATTGCCCAATGGCTATTGAGCACGGGGATCCAGATCTGCCGCCAATGAAAATGCTCGATCTGGTTCATAATCAGCGTTAGAAGCATCAATTTATTATAGAATTCAAAAGTTTGTTTGAGCTTCTAGAAGTTCCCGCCAAGTGATTTCATCTTTGGGTTTTCACGTGGGCGGAATATGCCTTTGGTTTGTGCTTGGAATCTTCGGAATGTCTCCGGGCTTTTAATTACATTGGGCGCGTGCGAGTTCTTGAAATGCCCTTCAAAGTGGTCAGTAAATCCCGATGCCATTTCGCAGAGTTTAAGGTCTTTTCGAAAGTAGTTTGGCTCGAAGTTCTTTTCGCAAAGCATTTTGGCTTCAGTTCTTTTATAAAGCATCTTGGCTTGAAGTTCTTTTCGCAAGGACTTTGGCTTGAAGTTCTTTTCGCAAAGGACTTTGGCTTCGTAAGTTCTTTTTCGCAAAGGACTTCTCTTCTTTTCGCAGAGGTAAATCTTCTATTCGAGGAGTGTTTTCTTCTTTTCGCAAAGTTCAAGGTTCTTTGCGAATAGTAAAAGTTCTTTGCGAATTGGACTCTAGGCTCCCATTCTTCTTTGCGAATGGCTCTCTCTCTTTTTTCAGGTCTTTGTCTGCTCTTTTAGACCCTTTTTAGCCATTGCTGAGGTTGTTTCTTCAATCCATCTTTCAGCTTGACATGAGTTGTCAGCTTTTTGATCATTTTAGGATGCTTTTCGGACTTGGACCTGTCTAATTGGTTAGCAGTAAAATGCACACTAAAGCACTTATTTAGTCTTCTCAAGGGTCTTTCAAAGCTCACGTTTAGGGGTAAAAAATGGTATTTTTCACTACTTAACACTGTTCCACTCCACCTCTTGACCAAAGTCAAATCGGTCATGGAAGTTGTATCATCGTCAAATATAAACGATTCAACACTAGAAAATCAGGTTGTTACATTCTACCCTCCTTAAAAGAATTTTTGTCCTCAAAAATTTAAGTGAGGTTCGAATACTTGGTAGTTCATAACAAAATCAGTGACGATCTCCTCGGGAGTCCGTGATTCAACAACTTCGAAAATTAGGGTCATCACACTCCCCTCCTTAAAAGGAATTTTCACCCCTAAAAATTCTACGACGGGACTTCTGGTGTGTTCACATAGTAGATGCTTTGATGTCAAAGGTAAATAGTTTGCCGATATATATAAAGGTGTCATTGTCGCCAATAAGACAATGTCGTGTACGTCACAAGGCTTAAACCATCAACCACAACCAGAAATCTAAAGGTTTCTAATCACTAGAACAAAACCCATTAACAAGTGACTATAAGCATGAATCCAAAGTACGTTGTCTCAGCAAAAGAAAATTTAATCTAGAAATCTCCAAAGTTAATTGTAAACCATGCAGTCCCCTATAACGAAACTATCTATCAAAACACATTACAGTTCTCCATCAAAAGATATTAGAAATGTAAGTTTAGAGTATGAACTACTGATAGGAACTGCTAACCCACAAACATATCACATAACCTAGTACAAAAGAAGTCCAAACCATTTCTAATTCCATGCATTAAATCATCTTTTTATTCTTTTTTGCCTTAGGACAGTTCTTTATACGTTGTCCTTTTTAGCCACACTTGAGGCATGCGCCTGCTACCCCCCCACACTCCTTTTTATGTTACCCTCCACATCGGGAGCATGGTTCTACTGGTGCGGACAGGGCAATGTGCGAAGTCTGCTGCTTTTTCGATGTTTCAACTATTGTGGGTTTGAAAGGTCGGAAGGGCACCATCAAGGTAGACAAAATTTGGATAGGTTGGCGGGATGCGAGCATTAATAGCCATGGTCTCTGGCTTGTCAGCTGAAGGATGTACGGCTGCTTATGACTTGTCCTATTCGTGTTTTTTTCTTCCCTTCTCTTACATATTGTCAAAATGTCCCTTTCATTGATGAGGGCCACTCTTTTAATTGGTATATATGTCATTGGCTCAAACAGAGAAATCCTCTCCTTGATAATTAGTTTTAGGCCATACTCAAACTTCTGGGCCTTGTTGGAGAATTTCAGTGTGCTAATTATTGTGTAATGATAAAAGTAAAATAAAATCAGAGTAAAACAGAGGATGGATTCAGGACATCTAAAGTATCTTAGGCTTGCAAGATGCAGGGTCCTTTGTAGCAAGTTTTAATAAGGGAATGTCCACAGGGAGATGAGTTTAAAATATGGTAAATTTCTAGATCTGGCACCCTAATTAACGCTAAGGAAGCTTAGAAAAAGGGGAGAGATTAAACAGGGTTGTCACTTGAATTAAACTAAACTTCTTGAGATGTGAACTACTAAGATCGAATCCAGAGATCTAGATCTTGCAAATGGAAGGGTTTAAAAATAGAAAATGGAGAAGAGCGGCTTGGAGATTGGTCCCACGGCGATCAGGTTGACCTGATCATGTTACAGGGGATCAAAGCACACAAATCCCTCAGTTGACTACAAGCATAGCTGCAGGGTAGAAGATTCCACTCTAAACCAAAGGATTTAACTGATCTTAAGGCTATGGTCTGTTCACTTTAATGGTCACATACCATCCTATAGACTTCATCCGATCAAAAGGTTTATGGTGGAAGAATCCAATTGAAACCAAAGATTGGACTACTCTTAAGGCTGTGACCTGTCCACTTTAATGGTCACAGATCATCCTTGGGAATTCCTTCGAACCAAAGGTTTCAACCAGAGCATTAAAACCACTACTGATGCTGCAATTTCCAAGTCACAGACGTAAGAAATTATAGGGATTTTAGATCTAGGGAGATTAGATGGTATCCAAGAGGTCTACTAGTTAAGTGGGTGAGCTGATCAATAAACTCTTGTACACAAACATGATCGAGCACCAAATGAAACCAGAGGAACTATAGATCTAATTAAATCACTAAAAATAGCATTTACATTGCAATTAAACTCGCTCTACAATGAGATGCTCTCAGATCTGTAGCATGTGCAACAATGAAACCACAATAACATTTTCAACCTTACCCAATTACAGATCTAACCTCTCTCCTCGTTGCTCCCAGGGAATTAGCCAACCGTGGTTGAGCTAAAAGAGGGAAAATGGAATTCACTGCTAGCTCTAATCCCCAAAAATTAATCCAAATCTCGATCCCCCCAATTGCAATTGGAGATCTTCATATATAGCTTTCTCTCCTATTTTGCCCGCCAATTTTCCCTTCTAGAAGGTCTTTAGAGTTTGTTAGAGTTTTGTTAGAGCACATGGATTGGTTAGGGTTTCCTAGGGCATCTTTTGGATTGTTTGTCGGTCACCAATGTGCCTCGATTTGCGTGCAGCAGGTCACCATGTTACAGCATGTGAATCCTCAATTTTCTGAGAAGTTTTTCACACGATTTCGACAGGTTGAGGAAGCTTTTGACATGTTCAAATGGAGCTTTTTTGTCCTTTCGCTAGATTCTCAGATCTCTTTGATAGGTTTCGATAGGATGAGCCTTCTCTTAAAGCTTCAGCATTCTCGCCCTCTGCCTGGAGCATTCAACAGGTTGGGGAAGCTTTTCGATAAGTTGGAGGACCATTTCAATAGGTTCCGCTCCCGCGTCTCCATCTCAATAGGGTTAGGAAACCCTTCGACAGATTCATGACACCATTCAATAGGTTCCTCTTACACCTTAGGCAGGCTTTCGATAGGATGGTATGGCTCTTCCTTTCTTTCAGCTGCTCGATAGGTTCTTGGATCCTATCGAACTCCTCAATCCACACGAATCCATTCTTCTTCTGCCTACAGATCCTATCGAAACCTTTCCAACTGCACGAATTCCTCCTTTCTTTGCTTTTAGCTCCTATCGAAATCTTCAAATGACCTCTCGATAGGATGTTTTCAGCCTGTTTTCACTTCCTTCACCTTACCCTGCTATAGCCACGCGCTCCAAGGGCCCAATGGTGTGCAGCCCTCTTGTGTGCCATTGCTGGGTCTGCACTGTGCTGAGAGATGGACTTCTTTGTGTGGTATTCTTGAGTGGTTTTTTGTATTTTTCCTATCTTTTATTGCTATCTACAAAGCAGGCTCGACAAAGGTTTATTAATGTGCTTACAGGTCCATCAAAGGTCAGGTTAAGGGGTGAAAACTGGCATTTTCCACTACTTAACACACCCCCAAACCTAAGCTTTGCTAGTCCCTGAGCAAAGGAAACTTAAAAAAGAATAAAATTACCACTTTTGTAGGGATCACGGATGCATTTAGCATGTACATCAAGCCTTATGAACCCCTAGGTGATCCCTAGTGGAGGAGTGAAGTCTCCTGAGGGTTTTCAGTGAAGGTACCCACAAACTTCTCCCATAAAGTGAGTTAATAGTAGTGCATCCTGCTAAAAAAGAGTTTCAGTAAATAGAATAAATTTACACCACGCCTTTTCAATTCATTAGAGGAATTTCAACAGAAAAAAAAAAATCAGTTCACAACTTGAAAGTCTGCTGTGGTCCTTCACCATCAATCAGCTCATGTCAAGGCATTTCTCCTAAAAATTAATGCATGGCTCACCTTTCACTTGAGAATCCTGTTTTGATACTACCCTCATCAAATTGGATTTCAGACCTAAGTCTCACCAGGTCTGTTCACTCACAAAAAAAAAATGAAGGGTGTAGAATTTCACACGGCTCAAGAGCAGTTACAGCCCTCAAATAGGGTTGTAAGCATGAGCACAGGCATTGCTCTAATTCCTAAAAATTTTCTAGCTCTTTACACCATAGATTAAACAAATCTTTATCTCCACATGACAGCTCAATTCATTTCAGATTAGTAAGGTCTTTTTATTGGGTTGTAATGTGGCTTAGGGATGAGGTTTGTAAAAGAATGAAAGGATAAAAAGGGATTCAAATTGAGAAATCAGTAAATCATTTCAGCACAATTCCATTTACTTGTTGAACTTTCATATTTGAAGTGGTTAGTCTCTAATCCTCATTTCAATCTTTCAATGAAGTGACTTCTCTTTATCATTTCTCTTTTTCATTTTTTTATTTTATTTTATTTTTTTTTAATTGGAATGCCACAATTCCACCAATTGTGCTTTCTTCTCTTTCAACCAATCATTGAACCTTGCTCCCCTAACCTTACTTCTTCTATCTCCTGATTCCTCAGAATGAGGGTGAGCTGAAATAGGTCAAAAGGTTTTGGGTTCAACTTTTCTGGTTCTTATCAAAGAAAAATTGGGATTTTTAAGGCTCATAGTGGGTGTATAGGATAGTTCAATGAGTAGGATCTCTAAGCTCAAACTGTCCAAGGGATGGCCTTACTTCATGTCCTCCATGTCATGAGTGCTGTCGAGCTATCTCAACTTGGATTTGCCTAACTTCTAGTGAGCAAAATTGAGTTCAATCAGTCCTTAGAGCAGAAGAATTTGCCAAGACACTCTTTAAAGAAAAATTCTCAGGCCCAAATCTCACTAGATATGGCCTTTCATCAAATTTTCAGGGGTGTATCTTCACAATCTTCTCTCATTTCAGGTTTACTACAAATCAAAATTATTTTTTAAAATTTTTTTACCTTTGCCTCATGAAGCCTATTGGACTACAGCTTATTTCAGTTTCAAATAATTTTATTATTTTTTTTTAATTTCCTCTTTCCAAAAAAAATTCAAGTGAGAATATACTTTGATTAATTTCAAACACTCTTTTTTAGCCTAGCTGCACTATCATTAACTCATTTCATTGGCATGCCTGCCATACCCCCAAACTGAAATTAAATAGTGTCCTCACTGTTGGAAGCATGGTAGGAAGAACACAAGTAAGACATAATATTAGAAAAGAAAGAGACACAAAAGTTGAAAGCATACAAGCACAGATAGTATTAAAAAGACACTGTATTGGAAATAACACACTACATATCTGAGATTTATTGCTATAGAATAACAAAATATGGAGCAGGGATATCCTCCTCCTGCTAATGGTGGAAGAGGAACTACAAGCCAGGATGGGGGGAAGAAAAGGAAAAAGAATGATGAGTCAAGGGGCAGGGGGTGGGGTGGTGGTGGATGAAGGAGGTGGGGATGCCGGATGCTGGGTCTTCTGTCTCTTCTTTTCCCGCTTGTTCTTCTTCCTTTCCTCCTTGGCAAGGATTCTTTGTACCTCTTCGTATTCATCCCAGAGAAATTGGAGAGGGTTAGGCTCGACCGGTAGTGGTGGTGGTGGCCAAACCGGGTAGAACTTGGTCAGTAAATCTTGAGGTTTGCCGTCGGCGACGACTGCGGGATGGAAGGGTTGCACAAGTCAAGGGGAAATGGACGTGGAAAAGCTGGACGAGGCTGATATTTAAAGATCATGGGCGTTGGAATATGAATCGGTCCGATAAATTTTCTCATTCTTCCAGGCTGAAAGTGAAAGTAGGAATAAATGGAGCGGTGGTTGCTGTGTGGGAAATAGAGCGCAGACTGCATGATGGGCTATTTTTAGGAGTGATAGTTTAGTCAAGAAAGTATGCGCAATGAATGCTGAAATCCCAATTTGTGATAAGAATGAACACGTGCGCGAATAGTGGGAAGGGCAAATGAGGAAGAGGGGGCTAGGGTTTTCAGTAGGTGTTGGATGGAAGAGACTGTCCTATCGAAAGGTTATAGAGAATGAAAGATGATTTTGATAGGATGAGATGAGTGATTCCGATAGGTCAAGGCATCCTGTCAAAATCATAGCGAATGAGACTATCAAATGGAATGATTCGATAGGATTTCGATAGATATAATCATCCTTTCGATAGGTATTTGGTGGGTGATCTATCATTTTCATAGGTTCCAAATAGGTATCCAGAAACTATCGAAAACTTCTTTCTGTCTCTCTTATCCTATCGAAGAGTTGATTTTAGCTATCGACCAGTATCAGTGCTTATTGAAAATATCATAAAACCTATTGAAATCATTGACTATCCTTACGAAAGGTGCAATTAACCTATCGAAAGGTCTCAAAATCCCAATGACTTTGTGCTTCAACGCAGTGCTCAGTCTCTACACCCTGCAAACTCCTACTGCTCTACTAAAATTTATTTATTGACCTTATAAACATACTCCCATGATCTCTAAACTGCAAGCATTATCAAGATGACAAACTACCCCTAGCATGGCAATGTACATGAACAAACTATCAAGACAAAAAGAAATATGATACATATCATACACAATGAACTCAGGTATTAAACTGGAGGGCCCTGAAGTTCAATGGTCTCCGCAGGCTCAAGAATGTTTTCAACACAAATTTTTAGCCTTTGACCATTGACTTTCAAGGTTCTACCATCTCTAGGGTCCATGATTTCTACAGCCCCAGATGGGGAAACATGTACAACTGTGAAAGGTCCCTCCCATCTAGATTGCAACTTTCCTGGAATGAATTTTAATCTAGAGTTGAATATCCATACCTTGTCATTTATCCTGAATTCTTTTCGTAGCAAGTGTCTGTCATGGAAGGCTTTGGTCTTCTCCTTGTAAATACGGGCATTTTCATAATCTTCTAATCGCAGCTCATCCAGCTCAGATAATTGGAGTTTTTATGTATACCAGTAGAGTTTAATTCAGAATTTATTGCTCTAATAGCCTAGTATGCTTTGTGTTCCAACTCAACAGGCAAGTGACATGCCTTGCCATAAACTAGTCTGAATGAGGACATACCTATGGGGGTTTTATAGGCAGTCCTATAAGCCCATAAGGCATCTGTCAATTTTATGGACCAGTCCCTCCTGTCAGTTCTCATAGTCTTCTCTAAAATATGTTTGATTTCCCTATTGGAAATCTCTACTTGCCCACTGGTTTGTGGGTGGTAGGCGGTAGCTACACTATGAGTCAGAGTATTTTTCCATTAGTTAATCTAAAGGTTTATTATAGAAGTGGCTCCTGCCATCACTAATAATAGCTTTGGGGATGCCAAACCTCGAGAAGATGTTGTCTTTTAAAAATTTAATGACAACCTTGTGGTCATTTGTTCTTGTAGTTATGGCCTCTACCCATTTAAACACGTAGTCCATAGCTACAGGGATGAAATTATATCCATAGGAGGGTGGGAAAGGTCTCATAAAATCGATTCCCCAAATGTCAAACAATTTGACAATAAGTATAGGTTGCAAAGGCATGGAGTTTCTCTTTGTAATGCTTCCCATTTGTTGGCATCGAGGACAAGCTTTACAATGCTGCTGGACATCTTTGAACATAGTAGGCTAGTAGAAACCACTTTGAAGCACTTTTGCCATAGTCTTGTTACCACTGAAGTGGCCCCCACAAGCCTGTTCATGGCACATGGTTAGAATGTTTTTGAACTAGGTCTCAGGTACACAATGTCTTATCACCTGATCTGCACAATGCTTAAAGAGGTAGGGATCCTCCCATATGTAATATCGAATCTGTGAGAAGAACAGACTTCTATCATCCTTATTCCAATGTGGAGGGATCCTTCCCATAGCAAGGTAGTTTACTATATTGGGAAACCAGGGCACACTTATCTGTACAGTAAACAACTGCTTATCTAGGAAAGAAGCATTGATGGGCAAGCTCTCTGTTCCAGCTTCTGGGATCCCTGACAGATGGTCAGCAACCACATTGTCAACTCCCTTCTTGTCTTTAATCTCCAAGTTAAATTCCTACAAAAGAAGAATCCATCTGATTAGTCTAGCTTTTGCTTCTTTCTTGGACAAGAGGTACTTCAAGGCTACGTGGTCAGTAAACACAGTCATTTTTTATCTCAGCACATAAGACTTGAATTTCTCCAAAGAAAATACAATGGCTAACAACTCCTTCCCAGTCGTGGTGTAATTCAATTGAGCATCAACCATTGATTTACTAGCATATGCTACCACACATGGTGCCTTGTCTCTTCTTTGGCCCAAAACTGTACCAATGGTGAAGTCTGATGCATCACACATCAGCTCGAATGGCAGAGAAAAATCAAGGGCTTGCAAGATAGGAGTTGTAGTCAAACAAGTCTTTAACAGTTCGAAAGCAGCAAGGCGTTCGTCATTGAACTCAAAGGGGACCTCCTGGCACAACAGGTGGCAAAGAGGCTTGGAAATTTTGCTGAAGTCCTTGATGAACCTCCTATAGAACCCAGCATGGTCCAAGAATGACCTGACTTGCTTGACAGTTTTGGGAGGGGGAAAATGTGCAATTAAGTCAATCTTAGCCTGTGATCAACCTCTATTCCTTTATGGGAGACAACATGTCCTAGGACAGTGCCTTGAGTTACCATTAAGTGACTCTTTTCCCAACTCAAAACTTGGTTGCTCTACTCACCTTTGCAGCACAGAGCTGAGATGGTGTAGGCATTGGCCAAAATCATCTCCATAAATGGAGAAATCGTCCATGAAGATCTGCAAAAATTGTCAATCATGTTAGAGAAGATGGCATACATACATCTTTGGAAAGTGGTAGGTGCATTACACAGCCCAAATGGCATCCTTCTGTTGCAACGGTTTCAAATGGGCATGTGAATGTGGTTTTTTCTTGGTGTTGGGGGTAGACAGGAATCTGATTGTACCCTGAATATCCATCAAGAAAATAGTAATAGGTCTTGCCTGCCAACTTGTCCAAGATTTGATCGATGAAGGGCAGTGGGAAGTGATCCTTGCTGGTTTTCTCATTGAGCTTTCGATAATCTATGCATACCCTCCACCTAGTGGTCTGTCTAGTTGGAATCAGCTCACCTGAGTCTGCTTCCATTACTATGATCCTGGATTTCTTAGGTACTACCTAGGTAGGTGCCACCCATTGAGAATCCGAGATAGGGTAAATTATCCCAGCATTGAGGAGTTTGACTACCTCCTTCATCACCACTTCTTGCATGTGTGGGTTGAGTTTCCTTTACATCTCTCTAGAAGTTTAGAGCCTTCCTCAAAATGGATTTTATGCATGCAAACAGCGGGATTGATCCCCCCTAAGTCTGCAATGGTCCATCCTATTACCCTCTTATGCCTTTTAGCACACAAAGTCGCTCTTTTTCCTGCTCAAGGGTGTGGGAAGAAGAAATTATCACTGACAATTTGTTATTGTCTCCTAAAAAGGCATACTTCAAAGATTTTGGGAGCTGATTTAACTCCACATCTGGGGGGTTGATGAGGGAAGGCAGTAGGGGTGTCTTAGAGGGTGCTGGAAGAGGTAACAGAGCATGCCTCCATGGGTGATGTTGTGTTGGCTTTGCTTCAGAGGAAACACTTTTCACATGTTCAATCTCAGAGGTGGAGGTCTTCTTTTCCTCTGTTCCTCGCCATACTTTGTCAAAAACATTAGACCACTCATTATCATCCAACAGCATATCCAAATTCTCTTGCACAACCTCATCTATCACATCTATGGAAAAACAGTCCTCATCGAGATCGGGTTGATTAGCTGAGGTGTACACATTCAATTTAACCTTCATGTTCCCAAAGGATACTTCCATGACTCCTGACCGCATTGTATACAAGCATTAGCTGTGGCCAAAAAGGGCCTTCCTAATATTACAAGTATGGAAGTAGCATACTTGGTTGGTTCCATGTCCAGCACCAAATAGTCAGCAGGGTAAAAGAATTTGTCAACCCCAACCAAAACATCTTCAATGATTGCCACAGGCTTCCTTTCAGATCTATCAGCAAGTTGTAGGACCACATGTGGGGGCTTCAATTCTCCTAATCCTAGCTTCTCATATACTGAATATGGAAGCATATTCACACTAGCTCCCAGATCTAACAAAGCCTTTCAATGGTATGATCCCCAATGATGCAGGGGATAGTGGGGACTCCAGGGTCCTATAGTTTGGTTGGGGTGGCTATGGTCAATATCTGCTTCACCTTTATACCGAAAAGACCTTCTTGGATAAGTGTATCCTAGACTATCTTTTATGGGTGCACAGGTCTTTCAATAACGTGGCATAGGCTAGAATTTGCTTGATTGCATCAAGTAAAGGCAAGTTGATCTTTACTTACTTAAAAGTTTCCATCATTTCCTCTGTTTTGCCTTACCCTTTGTCGAAAGGGGAAGGTGCTTGAAATGCCTTAGGAAATGGAAAATGTGGGACTACTCCCTCATTTGCAGCCCTAGCCAACTGGTCATCTATCTTTTTAACTTTGTTATTTTCTTGAGAACCCTTCTCTTTCTTATTTAAACTGGGTTATTCCTATTGTGTCTTTCCGAAAACCACTTCTTTTTCTTTTCCAAAATATCTAACAGGCTCACAGCCCACTTGATTATCTACCAGCCATCCACTCTTCAATGTAGTAACAGATTTAGCTTCCTCCTAGGTGGAGGAAACTTCACCCACTACAAACTGTCTCCTTGGGTTATCCAATGGTTGGCTAGGCAGCCTCCCTTCTTCTCTCTTAGTCAATGCATTCGACAGCTAACCAAGATGGTCCTCTATCTTCTTGATGCTTTGGCTGTGAGAGTGCACAGTTTGGGTTAAGGGACCCAAATTCTGCAGTGAGGCCAGAACTTGTTCCTCGAAAGAAGGTGCTCTCACAGCTGGAGGGGGTGCAGGTTGCTGCACAGGCTGAGCCATGGGTGAGGCCATGGGCTGCTGGTAATGAGGTTTGGGAACATAATTTTGGTGGTAGGGTTGAGCATTTCTGTAAGGCATGGGCTGCTTTTGCTACTGCTATTGGTTTGGGTATGCATCTTATCTCCACCTCAAGTTGGGGTGGTTCCTGCATTGATAACCAGCAACATGCTGTTGCCCATAGGACTGAGTGGTAGCCACATGTTCTGTAACAAAATCTGAAAACTAGATAGCTGATGGGCATTCTTCAAGGGAGTGAGCAGGGGATTGGCAGATAGCACATCCCTCCTCCACCCTAGCAGCCATGGGTGACTGCATTGCTCCCATGAGCTTATCAAATTTCAGTGTCAGGCTGTACACTTTCCTCTCTAAATCACTTTACATATTTACCTCAAACATCTTCCCTCTGGTGGTATTCTCTTTCACCAATGTAGGAGGATCTAGGTCCCTAGAGAAGGTCTCCCTCTGCATGGAGTTCTCACTAATGTTATCAAACAACTCCCAGGCCTCCTCATCAGTTTTGTGGAGGTAGGTGCCACCACAAGAAGCATCTACCATGTCTCTGCTTTTGGAATCAATCCCTTCATAAAAACTTTGGAAAAGTTGCCATTCAGGGATTTGATGGTGGGGGAACTTCTTTAGGAGTTCCTTGAATCTCTCCCAAGCTTGGTGAAAATCCTCAGTTGTATCTTGGGCAAATGAGATGATGCCCTTCCTCAACTGGCTTGTTTTGGACATGGGGAAGAATTTGGCCAAGAACTGACATTGAAGAACACTCCAGGACTGAATGCTGTTGGGTGGAAGAATTGACAGCCAGGTCCTGACTCTATCCTTTAATGAAAAAGGAAAGAGTCTCATCCTGGTTGCCTCCTCCCCCAAACCTATGATGTTGAAAGTGGTGCAGAGTCCTAAGAATTCATCAATGTGCTAATAAGGATCCTCTTTGATCAGGCCATGGAATGAGGGTAGCATATGGATTATGGAAGACTTTATTTCATAATTTCCTTGAGCAACTAGGAACTAAATGCAGAAGGGAGAATTGTAAACCCCCGGTGCATTAAATTCCTTGAGAGTTCTAGGCTGCTGTTGCTCACCCATTTCTAGAAATTCAGCTACAACATATGTGAGTGGAGTTTGTTTAGATCTGAGAAGCCTTTCAACATCTGGATTTAAAGAGACAATCTGAGGTTGGAGAGTTCTCCCAAACATACACCACTCAAGATCTAATGCAAAGCAATTCTTCAAACACAACAAACAGGGACATAAATAAATAACTACTGAATCTAAAAATTAACCGATCTGATAAATGAAGGGGAATAGAGGGATGCAAACTCAAGAGCAGCCTCCAGCACAATGCTCCTTTTTCGTAGTAGCTTCAGATCTGGTGGAATGCAAACAGAGTACTGGAAAATAAAAAAACTTACAAGTAGAGTTAGTAAAATAAAATCAAATAAACTACTACAGATCTATGGTCTAAACTAAATCAAACTTAGATCTACCAATTTCAAAAACACCTTCCCGCCAGTGGCGCCAAAAACTTGTTGGGGAATTTCAATGTGCTGATTATTGTGTAATGATAAAAGCAAAATAAAATCAAAATAAAACAAAGGATGGATTCAGCACATCTAAAATATCCTAGGCCTGCAAGATACAGGGTCCTTTGTAACAAGTTTTAATAAGGGAATGTCCACAGGGAGATGAGTTTAAAATATGGTAAATTTCCAGATCTGTGAGAGATCTGACACCCTAATTAACGCTAAGGAAGCTAAGAAAAAGGGGAGAGGTTAAACAGGGTTGTCAGTTGAATTAAACTAAACTTCATGAGATGTGAACTACTGAGATCGAATCCAAAGATCTAGATCTTACAAATGGAAGGGTTTAAAAACAAAAAATGGAGAAGGGCGGCTTGGAGATTGGTCTCACTGCGATCGGGTTGAGCTGATCATGTTACAGGCATTTAAAGCACACAAATCCCTCAGCTGGCTATAAGCACTGTTGCAAGGTAGAAGATTCCACTCTAAATCAAGCTGCTCGATAGGTTCTTGGATCCTATCGAACTCCTCAATCCACACGAATCCATCCTTCTTCTGCCTTCAGATCCTATCGAAACCTTCTCAACTGCACGAATTCCTTCTTTCTTTACTTTCAGCTCCTATCGAAGTCTTCAAGTGACCATTCGATAGGATGTTTTCAGCCAGTTTTCACTTCCTTCGCCTTGCCCTGCTATAGCCACGCGCTCCAAGGGTCCAATGATGTGCTACCTTTCTGGTGTGTTGTTGCTGGGTTTGTCCTATGCTGAGAGATGGCCCCTTTTTGGGCATTCTTGAGTAATTTTCTACATTAGTGTCCTCTTTTATTGCTGTCTACAAAATGCACTCGACAGAGGCTTATTAGTGTGCTCACACATCTATGAATGGTCGGTTAAAGGGTGAAAAGTGGCATTTTTCACCACTTAAGACACCCCGTCGAGGCATATTGAGAAGTCACGACGAAAAAAAGGATTAAATCAAAAGTGGTTTTGAAGATCCAAAGCATGTCTAATTAAGGTTCCTATGTCCCGACAAAATAAGTCTATGCCCCGACAAAATTTAATAACATTTAGAGACTTCAGAATAGGGATCATTAGTCCCTCCTAAGTTCTGACCGAATATAATGCTATTGTGTTTGAGTCCCAATAAGCCCTAACGCCAAAGGTTAGATTCCAACTGTGATAGAGTCACAGTTGGGTCTCCTATGTCTAGATAGATTCTACTATCATGGCTCTGATACCAACTGTCATAGCCCGGATTTTCCCAACACATTTTTTTTTGCCAAATGGGAAAACTCGGACCGTCGGGCCGTACAGATATCAATCCAAATACAGTAATTTCTATTAGGACATCCACACAATTACAGAATTCAAAGCAAATTTATATATATGGTCGAAAATGAATTTCCATTCTATATAGAATAGTAGACAGATAAAATGAAAACCACCTATGATGGCCGACCATATCCTAAACAGTGGTACACTAATATATTATCGAATACAAGTTCTATTTTTTAAAGTCTTGCTGATATACCAAGCTATCAATGGACGAACCAAACCAAAGTCGAAAAATAAACCCTTGAGATAGAAGACCTTCTTATCCCTCTAGTATAATTGCGGGATTGTTCTCAAGCTAGGGGTCCTTATTAATGTCTTCACCTGTGACGTATAGTTGAGGGGTGAGCTATACTCCAAGCTCTGTAGAGGAACTCAAGAACAATTATATTTTTATTAGATTATGCATAGATTCAATGATAAGATTTCAAAGCAATTTCTCATCAAAACGCATATTTAAATACAAATTTTCAAAAGCATTTCATTTCAAAATAGGGATATGCTTCAAAGCCATTTTCATATCAAATGAAATTTACAAATACTTTTTCTCATGTCAAAACAAACTTTAAAATCACGTGTCTAAGGTATAGTATCACAATGGTTCAGAAGTCAAGTGCGATTCAAATTCAAAGATCATGTTAGGTTCTCTTACATATAATCTGCCCATAACAGTCCACAATTGGATGAATAGTCTGCCCACAGCTGTCCACCATTGTACGAATATGCTGCCCAGAGTGGTCCACAATTTTATGAATATTCTACCCATAGCGGTCCACTTCCATTTGCCTGACTTATGTTTCGGTTAA
The DNA here is from genome assembly GCA_021018995.1 of Chloranthus sessilifolius. Classification (NCBI taxonomy): domain Eukaryota; kingdom Viridiplantae; phylum Streptophyta; class Magnoliopsida; order Chloranthales; family Chloranthaceae; genus Chloranthus; species Chloranthus sessilifolius. The sequence goes on from CM037596.1 coordinate 52,831,174, forward strand.
CTTACATAATTTACATGTTCAATTCACGGATATCTCACTGTACCGGTTTGATTCACGGATCTTCCACCGTGACGGTTCGATTCATGGATTAACTGTCGCACCTGTTCTATTCACGGATATCCCGCCATGCCAATTCGATTCACGGATGTCTTGTCGTGCCTGTTCGATTCACGGATTAACTACTGTACAAGTTCGATTCACGGATATCCCGTCATGCCGGTTCGATTCACAGATATCCCACCGTGCTGGTTTGATCCACGTACACATTTATATCAAATCAGATTCGATGTTTCAATGTGAGCCAATTCATATTCTAGTGTAAATTCAAAATTCAGGTGTCAAGTGTAATTCAAGTTCAATATTTGTGTTCAAATTAGGCAAGTCAAAACTCATATTCGTGTTTCAAATATCTAGACGCAAATCTGATTCTTATACGTCAAAGCATTTCAAACATTAAATGCAATGAGATTAGTTTCCATTTCCAACAATTAAATTCATATACCAAACTCAAGATTCAAGTCATGTTCATATTTCGAAATTCGAACTCATGTTTGTATCAGATTCAAATGCAAATATCGAGGTTCTAATTTTAGATTCCTAGTTTAAAGTTCTTATTCAAAGTTCATTTCAAAACAATCACAGCTTATCAAAACTCATCAAATAAATCAAGGAATTCAAGTTAGAAATATCATTGGTTAATGAAGTTCCCCTACCTTTGTTGTGAAATCATGCAAAGTTACGCAAAATGGTATAAAAATCCTCACGGATGTTTCCAAACCTTAACTTACATTATAATGCATTTGTATACTTGCATGTTAATGACTAAATGTCACACATTTCAAAGTTCCTAAAGTTTTCTCAAAACTAGGGTGACAAGGATAAGTTCGTGCTAACTTTGGATCATGAAAAACTTATCCCTACTTGCTACCTAATTTTTACCTTTAAAACATTAGTTTTGTAAGACTATTATCTATTTGAGTTATAGATCTCGTTTTCTTCTTTCTAATGCCTCAAGAATCGCGACAATTGGAGTTCGGGGCCATAAGTTATGACCAAAATACCGAACAGGTGTTGGTGCTGTGAACAATAGCTCTCCGCGGCGAGTTTGTAGCTCACCATAGTGAGGTCTTCAGGCACCTATAACTCACCGCAGCCATCTTCCATAGAGCAAAAAATGGGTTGAAAATTGAAGGGGCACTGGCCGCGGCGAGGGCTTCAAAACATGCCTCCCCACAGCAAGGTTTACAGTCACCTCGGCGAGTCTGCCATGACTTGTTTCATGTGGGTTTCTTCTTTCTCGATCCGAATCACCCAAAATCACATCTAATGATCCTCATTAAGTCTAAATATGCATTCCTCATCACAAATCATAATTTTTTTTACCTCCTTGGGTCGCGCAAGTGGCAATCTATGATTATCGATGTCGAGAGATCGACGCCCAAACTCTGAATTCCCCAACGATCCTTGCATGTAAATCCAAATTACAGACGAGTCAATATCTAAATCTCACAATCATCCTACAATCTATGCATGCATAAGAAAGGTTTTAGAATTACCTTCCAAAATCGTGCATGTGAAGCCCACGATCAACACCACGACTCGGCGTTCATCCGATGATTGATATCCCTTTTTCTTTGAGCTCAATGGTGTCAAAAATCGGAGTTCTTGCAGTACGAAACAGGGCAAAAGGTTTGAGCAAAGGTTGATGGTTGGGTTTCAAAGAAGGAAGAAGAAGATGGGAGCTCTTTTCCACTCTCAGCTCTCTCATTCCTTATCAAATGAAAATCTGAGCCTCATTTCAACGTATCCCTCTCTAACTTTTAGTGAGGTTGTTAGGGTGTTAAGTCAGTACACCGATGTAGACACCCCAATTTTACCCTCTTGGAGTATACAAACCTGTTCGGTCAACCTTTGACCTTGCACATGACTTTCAGAATGGACTCACCTTCTCTTAAAGCTTTAAAACCCTAATATGGGGATCTTATACTAAAACAATAGTATGTGGCTGAACCCAGGCTGAAATAATAACTTTGTGGCTCAGAGCCCACAACCCTAATATGGGGACTATATACTGAAACAATCGTATATAGTCAAAGCACAGGCTGAAACAATAGCCTTATTGTTCGGACCCAACTCAACCTTGGAAAAGTCCTGAATTGCGCGCCCTGTCCAGTGCACACAATTTTATTACACGCCCCATAGTTGGTGCGCAATTGGTTCCACTTGGACCAAGGCTGTTCTTCCTTTGGATCGCCTTAGGAGTGAATTTTGCACCCTGTAATGTGCACATAATTCAATTGAACGCCCCACCACTGGCACGTAATTAGTCCAATATGAACCGGTCCTTAACCTTCTAGACGCCACCTTAAGACCCGATTGTGTGCCCGAACCAGAATGCGCAATTGATTTTGCTCACACTTTACAGTGCGCGCACTTTACAGAGTGCACAATTAGATCTAATTAGACTGGAACTAAGACACTCGGCTGAGCCAGTCAGCCGGTCACCGACTCAGAGTGATGAAGCGCTTGGGATAGGGTGCGTAATTCAATTAAGTACACCATACAGGGCGCGTAATTGGATTTGATCTGATAATTACGCACCTCCCATAGGGCGCGTAATTACCCGAATACCTATAAATAGAGCCCGCTATCCCACACATTACAACATCCAGCAATCGAGTTTTCGAGTTCCCCTCTTTCGAGCTTAGGTATTTCGAGATTCTCTCTCAGTGCTTAGCTTTATGTAATTCCTTAGTTCTAGTTCTTAATTTCTTTTCTAGTTCTAGGATTTAGTCCTTAAGTTCTTGCTTTTAGTCCTTAATTTCTAGTCTTAGATCTTATTTTGAATTTTAGTTTTAAATTCTAGTTCTTAGCTTCTAGAACCAGTTCTTAGTTATTAGTCCTTAAATTTCAAATCTATTTCTAGTTGTAGTCCTCTTTCTAGTTCCTAGTTCTAGCTTTTAATTAGTTCTTAATCTCTTAATTTCTAGACCTTCGATTTCACTTCTTAATTTTTAATTCAAATTCTCAGTTTTCTTTATCTCTAGTTCTAGGTCTTAATTCCTAGAACCAGCTCTTAATTTTAGTCTCTAACTTTCAGGTTCTACTTCTTAATCTCTAGAACCAGTTCTTAGTCTTTAATTATTCTAGATCGAACATTTAAAATTTAAAATTTTTGTTTTTAATCTCTTCTAATTAATAATTTTTTTGTTCTAATCTTGATCTTCAAAATCCCTTAATTTCAATCTTCAAAATCTTAACTTTTCAATGCAAAATCAGTTTCTCAATCTATACTACTTATAAAACACCCTTAGCCAACCGACTTACCGAAGGGAGCTTACGGAGGATACCCGAGAACGGGGCCAATCCTCCCTAGCATAGTGGGCCAAACCCCCCATTTTAAAGATTTTTAATAGAAGTAGGATATTTAAAATAATTATACTTCTAATAGAACTAGGATACTTAAATTAACTAGGCGTTTAATAGAATTAAGATATTTGGATTAATTAGATTCATAGTAGAATAAGGAGACTATTACAAGTTAGAGTTCTAATAAGATTAGAATACTTAAGTTAGTCAAACTCCTAATAGGATTAGTACATTTAGATTATTTAAACTTCTAGTATAATTAGAAGATCAGATTAGTTAGACTTTCGGTAGGACTAAGAAAACTAAAGCAATTAGAATTAGAGTAGGCGTGCAATCGTGGGATTCGTGACTATCCCGTCGCAGCGATATGCTCGCTTGCAAAAAATATAGAGTCGCCACCTGGAGCTTTTGGTGTCTCGGGATATCTATATCATTTTTATAAGCACCGAAGTGCCACAAATATTACTCTGAATCTGGTCTACACCGAAGGCTCTTGGGTAGGGGCTTTGGTTATCGATCGTGAAGGTGTTAGGCACCCAATCAACTCGCTTAACACGATCTCTACTTATGGCCAAAAATAAAATGAAGTAAAAGAAAGGAAAATAGCTTCCTCTCGCCCAAAAGTGGTTAGAATCCTATTTGTGCCCCTCTATTCCTACCGAAAAGTAGGCCGCGTAACGGCACAAATGGGAGGATGGAGGGAGCTAGAAAGAGATAGGAGAAGAAAGGGGAGAGTTGGAGCCCTCGGGCCCTTGTAGCACCATAGGAGAGCCTTGTGTGGCTTGCTTTGATAAGCTTTTGAAGGCCTTGTATGGTACAAAATGGGGTTCTAACTCCTAAAGCTTAGAGCCAAGAGGTAGGGAAGGGAGGCTAGGGGATCACACACACCTAGGCTAAGGGTTTTGGATGCAAGAACAAACTTGAAATGAGGTTGGGAGATTCTGGAATTTGGGTGAAAATGGTGCACAAAAGGGAGGAAGGACTTCTCACTTTGAGCTCTTTCTCTCTTAAGCAAATTTCTCAACCCTTAAACTAAGGGGTGGGGGTCTCTATTTATAGGGAATGGGTGGATTAGGAGATCACTTAGGAGCTAAATGGGTTTAGCAATTAGGTAATCTCACATCTAAGGATTCCTAGGGTTTTTAGAGCCTTGAGATGTGTGAGAAGGTTCTCCAATGGTGGATGATGGGGGGGGGGTAAGTCCTTAAGCCAGTTGAAGGGTTGTAAATAGGTAGGGAATGGGTGCAACAGAACTAGCAAAACACACCCCAAAGGTCAAGGTGGTCAATAAGTCTAACCCCAATCATGATTTTTGGGGCAAAATCTAGAGGTTACTATTCATATGCCTGGCATAACTGATAGTTTCACTAGGCAAATGTACAGCAAAATAGTTTTAAACAGTGCTTGGAAGTTGGTTCGCGAGGTTGGGCCCCACCTTTAACCTTGGCGCAATTAATTGTTACAGCAAGCTTAAAATCTGGGAGAATTGGCCTGGCGCAACTGATAGTTGCGCCAGGCAAAATTATAACTGGCGCAACTACTAGTTGCGCCAAATCCGTAGGGGGGCCCACATGAATTTACACTTATGCCCTCTGGGCTCGGTTTGTCGTATCTTTTGATATATACTTCTGATTAGGGTGATTCTTGGACCGTTTGAAAGCTGACGACCTCTACTTTTCAATGGCATGAGATTCAATCATATTAGAGGACTGTAGCTAGTTCTGGTGGACCCCTCCTCAACCATTTGCTTGATAAGGTTAGGTTTAGGTTTAGAATGGGTTCTAAGGGTCGGGATTGATTTCTAAAGGTTCGGGTTAGGTTCCTAAGGGATCTAGGGTGATTCCTAAGGGTTTGGGAAGGTTCTTAAGATTCTAGGAGGGTTCTTAAAAGTTCCATACATGTCATCAAAAACTCAGAATTGCACCTCTCTCGAAAGGTGTTTCGATCAGGCCTTGGGCCAAATTTGGGTGTCGATCACTAATTGGTATTCGATCACTAATGATTGAATGCTAAAGAAAAAGAGACATTCGAAGAGGCCCAAGGCATTACTGACAGGTCCGCTACATTCAGAATGAACTTCAAACATCAAATGAGTAACACAAAGATAAAATAAAAGCCCTGGGACACTAGGCTAAACATTCGTTTCTCGAGATAATCAGTTCCCATGCGCTTAGTGTTGTTGCTCCACATGTGCCTGATTTATGTGTGTTTTGAATGACGAATTAATGAATATTAAGTTACATAATTTTAAATTATGAAAGAGATATCAGCACATTGAGGGCTAACAATAGCCTGCAAGATCAGGGCCAATTGTAGCAAGTTTTAAAAGTGAGTATATTAAAGATCGTCCACAGAGAATTTGTCTGAAATATGAGATAGACCTCCAGATCTGTGCTACCAGATCTGGCTCTATAATTATCTAGAAAGCAGATAAAAAGAGAGTGTTGGGTTTTGTCACGTTTAACTAAAAGCAAATAAAGAAAAGAACTAACTACGTGATCCAGATCCGAGTTGTGGAGGTGTTTAAAATAAAACAAATGCAGAAATAATAGCTTCATGTATTTTAGCCTTTGAATTTTAATGGAGAATCAGATTCCAATAGAGCAGATTCACTTCATCCTGCCACCAAAGACATGTAAGAGAAATAAATCAATTAAGGAATAGGTTTAGATTTATGGCTATGATCTCACTTAAATGGTCACAGATCATCCAATAGTTGTATTCTCTTTTAGTTCGTAACATGAACATCATCAGAAGTGCCGCTAGAATTAGGTTAATAACGCTAATTCGCACAGGACAATGAATTAAGGAAGTTGGATGCGGTGAGTGAATCTAAAGAAGTCTAATGCACTAAGGTGAACATTCGTAACCCTCGACATGACTCCAATGGAGAAGACACAAATTACAAAGAACCTTTTAAAATCCAAAATTACAATTACAAAGCACGGCTTTAGAAAGCCCTCGGACTTGCGCCTTGAATCCGATCTCCTTGGAGTTACAAATCACTCTCAACAACTCTCAAAAGCAAAACAAGGAAGAAATTACAGGGGTTCAGATAGACTATCCGACCGAAGGAGGGAAACAGAGATGAAAACTCAAAACTGGATGCCACAATTGGGCAAATGTCTTCTATTTATAGCTTTATTGAATTGACCAATCGAAGTGTTCAGATCCGATTGCCCAATGGCGTTGAGCACGGGATCCAGACCGTTTCGCCAATGAAAATGCTCGATCCGTTCACCAATCAGCGCTAGAAGCATCAATTCTGTTATGGAATTCAAAAATCTGTTTGAGCTTTAGAAGTTCCCGCCAAGTGATTTCATCTTTGAGCGCTCATGGGTTGGAATATGCTTTTGGATCTTGATTGAATCTTCAAATGTCCTGGCTGTTAAATGCATTGGGAGCGTGCGAGATTACGAAATGCCCTTTAAACAAGTCAGAATTCCCGTAATGTCCTTTCAGAGTTTAAGTGCCTTTTCGCAAAGTGTTTTGGCTCCGAAGTTCTTTTCGCAAAGCAATTTGGCTTCGTAAAGTCTTTTCGCAAAGGACTTCTCCCCAGATCTTCTATTCAAAAGGAAATTTCAACTATTCAATGTAACATGGTTCTTTTCGAGTAGTTCATTACTTCCGTAATCAATTCGAATGTAACTTTGACCTTTTCAAAAGTACTTTTTACTTTGCTAATTGAGCTTTAGCTTCCATTCTTCTGCGAATGGATCCTTTTTCTTCGTGTCTTTGCTTTTCTTTTTAGACCTTTTAACCACTGCCGAGGCTATTTCTTCACTCCCTTTTTGAGCTTGACATGAATTTTCACTTTTGATCATTTTAGGATGCTTTTCGGACTTGGACTGCTCTAATTGGTTAGTGTAAAATGCACACTAAAGCACTTATTTAGTCTTCTCAAGGGTCTTTCAAAGCTCATGTTTAGGGGTGAAAATGGTATTTTTCACTACTTAACACACCAAACCTCAAGGAGACATAAAACAGAAACATAGAAAAACCAAGTAAAGAGCCACTTTTGTAGGAAGCACAGTGCATTTAGCATATGCAACAAGCCTTTTAAACCCCTAGGTGATCCCTAGAGGAGGAGTGAAGTCTCCGAGGGTTTTCTGAAGGTACCCACAAACTTCTCCATGGGATGCTTGGCATTAGTGCAATATTATCTCATGAGCAATCAAAGATCGAAATTAGTTACTCTTGAATCAATGATGAAACAGAAAATTTGATTGTATTGTTTGCAAGGAGATTTCAACATTTATAAACCTCATGAATGTTTCAATATTTCCAATCTGTGAACAGTCATAGAAAATCATACAAATGTGCAAGAAGTAAGCTCATCCTATGGATAAAATTAGGTTATAAGTCATACTTAATGTGCTCAAGTTCCAACCCAAACACTCACGGTGGTATACTCTCATCGTGTTTTGTTGAGGGGTTCATTTTCACTCAAGCTCAAGAGCAGTTACATCTCCCAAATGGATCTGTAAGCATGAGCATAGGCCTTTCTCAGGCAATGGCATCATTGACATCTCCTCACCATAGATTGGGTCACTCCTTATCTCCACATGACAGCTCACTCAACTTTGGATCACAAGGGCTTTTAATCTAGGTTTGTTTGTATGGCTTATGGAGTGAAGTTTCAAGGAAAGGCTTTGAATGGGTTTGAATTTGAGAACTCAGAAGTGCTGAGATGGTTCATGACTCCACCTTTTGAGTTTAGCTTCTTTCTTCTTCTTTTGAGATTCTCACATTCACAGGATCAGTTCTTTCTTTGATCTTGCATTTTCAACATAAGGTCCCTTTTTGCCTTTTGCTTGCAACTTTTTCACATTGTTTGTCTCTTCCTTTCTCACCACCATATTGCTGCTTTTGAGGTATTTTCTCTTCATTTTCTTGATATTGCCTAGAAATGGTCCATCTTGCTTCTTTCTCCTTTACCTCCACGAATTCTCGAGTGAGGGAAGGCTGAATTGGTTCCATAGGTTCAAGTACTTTTGGGTATTTTTGATGAAGAATTGTAGGATTTATGTACCAAATGGGGTACAAACAAAGGCAGATTTTTCTTGGTTGGTTCTCATAGGTTCAGTCACCCAAAGAAGGCCTTGATCTTTTCTTCATCTCATGAGTGCTCACTTGTTTCAATTTGGAGTTTCCTAACTTCTAGTGGATCTAATGCCTCACCAATCCTTTGAATCGTAAAAATTGCCTACCACTCTTCAACAGAGATGGAAAATATATGGGCTCAATTTCACCGGTTATGGTTTTTCCTTGAGCTTTTAAGTATAACTTTACCTTTTTCTCTTCCTTTTGACTTACTACGATACGGTATGTTTTTATGGTGTAATCATCATGGAAATGTAGACTATCGCAAGGTTTAGAATGTCTAAATTTTGCAAAGAATATTTAAAAATTTCCTAGTTAACTTGATTCTTAAGTACATTAAATTCTTTCCTGCTTACTTAGGTGATTTTTACGCCTTTATCTGTTGTCCCAGGGCGATCTGTCCACACCCCAAACCTATGAGGAGCAAAGTGTCCTCACCGGTTCAAAGGTGGCATGGTCCCATTATTCGGGAAAACATGAAGGAAATCATAAGCAATGAAAAGTAAAACATGACAAAGGTGAGCATTGGAGAAAGCAAAATTTATTGACTAGAAACATTACAGAGAAGAAAAGAAAATTAAAGATGAGGGGGAATGGGATTAAGGGAGAGGGAAGGTGGAGGGAAGGTTGTGTTTTGGGTAGTTAAGTTAGGGAGGTGGTGATAGAGGGGGTCTGCTGGGTAGCTAACTCGAACAAGGGAAGTGAGGCCATAGGTAGTTCAGGTGGTTTGGGTAGTCTGGTAGTGGAGGGGAAGCACTAGGACTTGGTCTGTTTGGGTTTGTGAGGCAAAATGGAGAGCAGGTAATGGGGTAGGTGGTAATGAGATCGGATGAGTTTCCTATGTAGTGCATCGATTGTCTGCATTTGTTTGGAGCCGGGCTTGATATTTTGGAGGTAGGTGAGGATCTGGGTGTAGGGAGCAGGTGTGGGAGATTGGCCTAGAGGGGATTGGGGAGGTGTGGAGGAATAGGGAACGCCATCTGGGCTGTAGGAGGTGCACCAAGAGCTGGCTACCTCAGACTGTGTGGACTAGGCAAAGAAGTGGTGCAACTAAAGAGCTGGTCACCACAGGAGTTGGGCTTGTAAATGGTAGGGGCCGAGGCTCAGGTTGGTTGAGGGGCCACAAAGAATTTCCACTGCAGCATGCCCACCCACACTTTCGTGGCTTGGTTCTTCACATGCTCAGACAAGAACTAGCTCGCTCAGCAGGGTTCAGAAGAAAGGCAGGATAAAAGAAGAAAAAAAACTAAGAAGAAAAAATCTAAACTATATGCGAGAAAATAAAAATGTAAAATTGAATATATGAGCAAGGAAATGGAAAACATGATATACAAATACAAGAAAAAAATAAAAAATAGCAGGATTACTATGCAAATGGAAGGAAACTAATGCTAATAATAGAGAAACAGAAAACAAGGTAAGGGATATACAAAGTTTAAAAAATTAGAAAAGTGTTGATACAAAACAGAATTTGTGAATGCAAAATAGGAAAACAAAGTTAGAAACTAACTATACTCACAGAAAAATGACGAAAATCAGTAAAAAGAGGACACATTAACCTAAGAAAGAAAAAAAATCAATGATCTAAAAAAAGAATTTGAAACTAAAATTCCCAAAAACAGAATTTGAAACTAAAATTCTAAAACAGAATTTGAAACTAAAATTCTAAAAAGAATTTGAAAATCTAAAAGAATACTAAAATTCCTAAAACAGAATTTGAAAATCTAAAAGCAGAATTTGAAACTAACATTCCTAAAATGAATACTAAAATTCCTAAAAACAGAATTTAAAAATCTAAAATGAATACTAAAATTCCTAAAAAGCAATTTGAAAATCTAAAAACAGAATTTGAAACTAAAATTCCTAAAAACAGAATTTGAAACTAACATTCCTAAAAACAGAATTTGAAACTACAATTCCTAAAAACAGAATTTGAAAATCTAAAAACAGAATACTAAAATTCCTAAAAACAGAATTTGAAAATCTAAAGGATACATCCTAAGCCCAAAGAGAAAAAATGATACATCCTAAGCCCAAACAGAAAATCTAAGGCCAAAAGCCTGAGATACTTATGAATCTGAGTGAAAAATGATTAAGGTGAATACGGTGAAAAGCAAGATTCATAAGATGACTTTGTTGATGATGTATGAAAAAAAATAAAAAATAATGAAGCATGGGAGCACATATTAAAAGCGAGTTCATACACAAGAGACCCATTTATGATGAAGAAATCTTGAAGGAAAATAAAATCGGTGAGTCCATTGAATATTCAAAAGCGACCTATGATCCACTACTCATTATCCTACATGATTCCTAAAAATAAAAAAATTGATCTCAGAGGTCCGGATGGGAAAAGTGGATGCAAATGGAAAAAACATTACATCTGAAAGATATATATATATATTTTTTATTTTTATAATTTTCTATTTTTTATTTTTACTTGTTTTGGATCGGCCAGGCTCAACAAGAGCCCTTATTTACTATCTTGCTGAAAATAATGAGAAACAACTAAGAGATTTTCTATTTGTGTTTTCATTTTCTTTTATTTTGTATTTGGTTTGCAAAAAAAATCAAGATGCCTAAAAGAGAAATTATAATCAACAAACAATAAACACAACAGGCTACTGGTTCTCAAGTATTTAAAATAGAAAATGAATGCAAAGGAGAAGAGGATGCAAACTCCAGCAGATCTGCCCGACTTTAGTCCAGATGTCCTTGTTGACTGCCGCCCAGATCTCGCAAAATCCAAAACTGCAAGAAGATACCTTATTCCAAGATATTGACAAAAATAAAAAGAAAAACTCAAAGCACGCCCAAATTTGACAAAAAGACAAAGAGTGGCACATTTATTCAAACAACTAGAAGGCAAAGAATAAAAACTTAGAAAAATAAAAAATAAAAAAATTCTGTGCAAGTAAAATAGGTTTTCTATACAAAAGCTGCAGAGACATTTAATCAAGCACTTGGAATACAAAGTGCGTTTAAAGCAAAAACTAAAATGAAAATCAAATCTATAAAATTAAAAAAAAAACTTAGGTCTACCAATTTTAGAACAAATTCCCGGGCGCCAAAAACTTGTTGTTGCTCCACATGTGCCACGATTTATGTGTGTTTTGAATGAATAATTAATGAATATTAAGTTACATAATTTTAAATTATGAAAGAGATATCAAGACATTGAGGGCTAACAATAGCCTGCAAGATCGGGGCCAATTGTAGCAAGTTTTAAAAGTGAGTATATTAAAGATCGTCCCACGAGAATTTGTCTCGAAATATGAGATAGACCTCGGATCGTGCTAGATCTGCCTCTATAATTATCAAGCAAGCAGATAAAAAGAGAGTGTTGGGTTTTGTCACGGTTAACTAAAAGCAAATAAAGAAAGGAACTAACTACGTGATCCTGATCCGAGTTGTGGAGGTGTTTAAAATAAAACAAATGCGTAAATAATAGCTTCATGTATTTTAGCCTTTGAATTTTAATGGAGAATCAGATTCAATAGAGCAGATTCAATCTTCATCTGCTACCAAAGATGATGTAAGAGAAATAAATCTGAATTAAGGAATAGGTTTAGACTTATGGCTATGATCTCATCCAATGGTCACAGATCATCCAATAGTTGTGGCTGTTCTTTAGTTCGTAACATGAACATCATTGTAAGTCTGCTAGAATTAGGTTACCAACGCTAATTCGCACAGGACAATGAATTAAGGGAAGTTGGATGCGGGTGAGTGAATCTAAAAGTCTAATGCACTAAGGTGAACATTCGTAACCTCGACATGACTCCAATGGAGAAGACACAAATTACAAAGAACCTTTTAAAATCCAAAATAATTACAAAGCACGGCTTTAGAAAGCCCTCGGACTTGGTCTTGAATCCGATCTCCTTGGAGTTACAAATCACTCTCAACAACTCTCAAAAGCAAAACAGAGGAAGAAATTACAAGGCGATAGACTATCCGACCAAGGAGGGAAACAGATGAAAACTCAAAACTGGATGCCACAATTGGGCAAATGTCTTCTATTTATAGCTTTCCCTTGATCCCGCATATTGAATTGACCAATCGAGTGTTCAGATCTGGATTGCCCAATGGCGTTGAGCACGGGATCCAGACTGCTCGCCAATGAAAATGCTCGATCCGGTTCAACCAATCAGCGCTAGAAGCATCAATTACATTATGGAATTCAAAATCTGTTTGAGCTTCTAGAAGTTCCCGCCAAGTGATTTCATCTTTGAGCGCTCACATGGGTTGGAATATGCTTTTGGATCTTGATTGGAATCTTCCGAAATGTCCTCGGTCGTTAAATGCATTGGGGCTGCAAGAGATTATCGAAATGCCCTTTAAATGTCAGTAATTCCCCGTAATGTCCTTTCAGAGAGTTTAAGTGCCTTTTCGCAAAGTGTTTTGGCTCCGTAAGTTCTTTTCGCAAAGCAATTTGGCTTCGAAAGTCTTTTTCGCAGGACTTCTCCCCAGATCTTCTATTCGAAAAGGAAATTTCAACTATTCGAACAGAACATGGTTCTTTTCGAGTAGTTCATTACAGCTCCAGAATCAATTCGAACAGAACTTTGACCTTTTCGAAAAGTACTTTTTACTTTGCGAATTGAGCTTTAGCTTCCATTCTTCTTTGCGAATGGATCCTTTTTCTTCTTCAGGTCTTTGCTTTTTCTTTTCAGTCCTTTTTAACCACTGCTGAGGCTATTTCTTCACTCCCTTTTTTAGCTTGACATGAATTTTCAGCTTTTTGATCATTTTAGGATGCTTTTCGGACTTGGACCTGTCTAATTGGTTAGCTGTAAAATGCACACTAAAGCACTTATTTAGTCTTCTCAAGGGTCTTTCAAAGCTCATGTTTAGGGGTGAAAAATGGTATTTTTCACTACTTAACACTTAGCGACATTACTGGGCATAACCGAGGTTGAATGAGTTGCAAAGTTCCTATAGTCGGGAAAGATATTCACTTCTCGAGATGATTTTGAAGGTATTTAATGTTTAAAATTCATTTTGAATGCAATAACTTCGTGAGTAAAAAAGGGGGGGATCGACTCACATTCAAAGATAGGTGCGAAGTAAACATACGCAAGGCTCCATCGTTTGCGTTTAATCCTACGAGGCATTTGATGGCCCCATCTGACTATTCGCGGGTTCCCCTACTGAAAGCAGGGTTCGAGGTCTTTGGGCGAATCCATCGACCCTGAAGTTTATTTAGCATGACTGCCCGAGCGAAGTGAATAGATGTCACAACACTTTTTAGGAGTGCGTGCCATTTTTAAAAGTGTGCCTTAGATTAACATGGCCTAGAGCATCTAGCTTTGATTACCTTGAATAGATCTAACCAAATATTAGGATATCTCCATAAAGGGACATCCAATCCTAGTCTCAGCTGACAATGATCATAAACATCAATTAACTATGTATAATCATGCACCCACCAGGGGCAATAAGCAACAACAAAGGCGATGGAAGCCCCGACCCGAACCCGCCCGAGTACAATTTACGAGGATAAACGACCGTCATACGGATACCCAGACGAATGGTGTACACTTTATAGGGATACCGCTGCCCATACAGGTTTTAAGCTTGCAGAAAATAAAAGGGAAATGAATACATGGTTGCACATAGTTTGATTGACACGTAATCTCATTCTCAACAGGTTGGTCTCAACCAACGATTGACCTTTTCCAATGGAGAATATAAAGCTTAAGATACTTAAGTTCACATGAATCCAAAACAGAATGCTCGTCGCAAAGATTTAGCCGTGGGGTCGACTCGATTGAAACATTGACCATTTGACTAGGATCGACATTGTCGCTCTTTCCTTAAAGTAGGATCCAAAAATCCAAGGCGAACCTCCGACTCAGGACTTTAGTATGGCACAACTGCATTGCGGATGAAATATTGACGTTTTGCTGCCTTATGTTTGTGCGTCTCTGTGGGGAATACAAATCAGTTTTTTATTTTTCTATCATTTTATGCAATTTTAAAAATTTGTCAACTCTTATTTTATGTGATTTTTTTTATTTTTTTTGTAGTTTTGAATTTTAGCTTGGCGCAACTATTAGTTACACCAGGCTATTTTCAGTTTCAAAGAGGAAGGAGCAGGGGGGCACAAGGTGTTCGCCAAAAATCCTCAAAGAACTTTTTGGTGACGAAAGTCTCTGAAAATTGCTGGTTAGGAACATTTTTAATGTGACAGCTTTAGCACTCGGTCTCATTTCTGAAATCCTCTTTTTTACCAAGGGGGAGAGCTTCTCTTTGGCAATTTGTAACATTTTGACTGAGCTGGAGGCGGACCGATCCATGATGCATTTGGTGCTCGCCGAGCTGTATCGAGGCCTTGATTCATTTGCTTTGGGCAAGGTGGGAGGGCCTTCGGGGGTGCTCCTTGTTGCTTCAAGTCTGGTTGGGTGAGCACCTTGCTGTTTTGAGGCTTGTGCCCCACTTTTATATTGCTCGAGGTGAGGTGGCTCAGTGCTTTCTGGGTAGGTGCCATTTGCTTCCACAGGGAGATGCGTCAGATCCGAAACATTGGTTGACCGATGTCAAGCTGACATGGAGGCTTCCTTGGTTTGACCGGACCTTCCCAGTAGTTCGCTCTAGATACTAAGAGGGTATCACCCTCCTAGGATTGACTGGCAGCACCTTTTACTTCCCATTCCGAGTGTTGCGTCAGTTCGGCTGCCCTCAACAGGTGCCTTGTGAGGCCAGACTCCCTTTATGTGATTTGATATTTTCTAGGGGGTCCTCTGGAGACATAGGAGGGAAGACTACCTAGTCAACCCATGAACAACCCAAAAGGGCAGTACATGGTGGGTGAGACTTTTTCCCATGGAGAATTAAAATCTGTCACCACATTGAGGAGTGGAAGGCTGGTTGATAACCAAGTTGGTGTTAAGCCTGATGAGAAAAGTGCAGGAAATAAAGGAACAACCCATGATGATATGCAACATGAGCAACATATGAAAAATAAGGGGGGTGTTATATGCCCCAACAGAGAATTGAAAATAAAAATAAAGAAAAATCTGATGAGTTTGCTAAGGCAGCAAATGGGAGATCAGTCTCCCATTTGCCATTTCCCAATGTATTGAAAGCACCTTCTCCTTTTGATAAGGGGAATGCTAAGGTTGAAGAGATGATGGAAACATTCAAGCAAGTAAAGATCAACTTGCCTTTACTTGATGTCATCAAGCAAGCTCCAGCCTATACAAAATTTTTGAAAGAATTATGTACCTACAAAAGACAATCTAGGATACACCTATCCAAGAAGGACTTTTATGCTGAGAAAGTGAACCAAGTGTTGTCCATTGCAACTCCAACCACACTCTAAGACGCTGGAATTCTCACAATCTCTCTCACGTTAGGGATCACACCATTGAGAAAGCCTTGTTAGATTTGGGAGCTAGTGTAAACCTACTTCCATATTTAGTTTATGAGAAGTTAGGTTTGACATAATTGAAGCCCACACATGTGGTGTTACATCTAACTCACAGATCTGAAAGGAGGTCTGTGGGAATGATAGAAGATGTGTTAGTTGGGGTTGATAAGTTTTTCTACCCAACAGATTTTCTGGTTCTTGACATAGAGCCAAGCAAGTGTACCACCTCTATTCCTGTGATTTTGGGCAGGCCTTTCATGGTCACTGTCAATACTTATATTCAGTGTAGATCTAGAGTAATGAAGGTGTCTTTTGGCAACATAAAAGTGAAATTAAATATTTACAATGCAGTAAGTCAGCCTCACTTGGATAGTGAGGATTGTTTTTTAATTGATGCTTTGGATGAGTTTGTGGAAGACACTTTGCCCAAGCTCTTGCATGATGATGTTTTTTGTGATGTTTTTGAGAATGTGTGAAGTGAGATTATCGAAGAGAATGTCCCCACACATGTGGTTCAATAGGTGAAAGTCTTAATTTCTGATATGGGGCCAGCAACAAGGAATCCTCCTTGGAAACTTGTTGTGTTGCCTCTTCCACCACCATCAAAGGCACCTTTGTTGCCTTCACTCATAAGTCCACTTGATGTGGAGTTGAAATAGCTACTTAAGACCTTGAAATATGCTTTTTTAGGGGCAAAATAGAAGTTGTCAGTGATCATCTCTTTCTCTCTCACTGATGAGCAAGAGGAAGAGTTGTTGTGTGGTTTAGAAAAGCATAAGAGAGCAATAGGCTGGACTATTGCTGACCTTAGGGGCATCAGCCCTGCTGTGTGCATGCATAAGATCTACTTGGAGGAGGGTTCCAAACCCTCTAGAGAAATGCAGAGAAAGTTAAATCTCCACATGAAAGAAGTGGTAAAATTGCTAGATGCTGGAGTCATCTATCCAATTTTAGATTCTCAATGGGTGACACCTACTCAGGTGGTACCTAAGAAATCTGAAATTACTATGATTAAAATTGATTTTGGTGAGCTTGTTCCAACTAGGAAAACTACAGGTTGGAGGGTGTGCATAGACTATCGAAAGCTCAATTTGAAAACTAGAAAATACCACTTTCCTTTGCCCTTCATAGACCAAATTTTGGATAAGTTAGCAGGCAAGGCTTTCTATTATTTTCTTGATGGATATTCTGGGTATAACCAAATCTCTGTGTATCCACAAGATTAAGAGAAGACTACTTTCATATGCCCATTTAGCACCTTTGCTTACAGAAAGATG
Organism: Chloranthus sessilifolius; assembly: GCA_021018995.1. Classification (NCBI taxonomy): domain Eukaryota; kingdom Viridiplantae; phylum Streptophyta; class Magnoliopsida; order Chloranthales; family Chloranthaceae; genus Chloranthus; species Chloranthus sessilifolius. Next base: position 52,848,298 of record CM037596.1, read on the forward strand.
CCATTTGGATTGTGCAATGCCCCTGCAACTTTCCAAAGGTGCATGTATGCCATTTCTTTATACATGATTAATCAATTTTTAGAGATATTCATGGACGATTTATCTATCTTTGGGGATAATTTTAGCTAATGTCTACACCATCTCAGCCTTGTGTTGCAGAGATGTGAGGAAACTAACTTAGTTTTGTGTTGGGAAAAGAGTCATTTTATGGTCAATCAAAGCATTGTCCTTGGCCATGTGGATTTCCATAGAGGCATTGAGGTAGACAAGGCTAAAATTGATCTGATTGCATATTTGCCCCCACCAAAAACTTTGAAACAAATCAGATCTTTCTTGGGGCATGTTGGCTTCTACAGGAGACTCATCAAGGATTGTAGCAAGATCTCAAAACCTCTTTGTCACCTGTTGTGCCAAGAGGTTCCCTTTGAATTTAATGTTGAATGTCTTATTGCTTTTAAGCTTTTAAAAGGTTGTTTAACCTCTGCACCTATCCTTCAAGCACCTGATTTTTCTTTGCCATTGGAGCTGATGTGTGATGCATTAGATTTTGCTATTGGTGCAGTTCTGGGACAAAGGAAGGATAAGGCACCTTGTATGATTGCATATGCAAGTATAACTATGATTGATGCTTAGTTAAATTACACCACAACTGAGAAAGAACTATTGGCAATTGTCTATGCTTTAGAAAAGTTCAGGTCTTATGTGTTGGGATCTAGGGTAGTGGTGTTCGTAGACCACTCAGCCCTGAAGTACCTTTTATCAAAAAAGGATGCTAAGCCAAGAATAATCAGATGGATCCTCCTATTACAGGAGTTTGATCTTGAGATTAAGGACAAAATTAAAAAGGGGTTGAAAATATGGTTGCAGACCACTTATCCAAGATCCTAGCTAAGGAATTTGATAGGCTGCCTATAAATGATTCTTTCCATGATGAACAGTTGTTTACTATCATTACATCTACACCTTGGTTTGCAAATATTGTGAACTACTTAGCAGTAGGTAAGATTCCCCCACATTGGAACAAAATGGATACGAAGCTATTCCTTTCAAAGATCAAGCATTACATGTGGGAGGATCCATACCTGTTCAAGCATTGTGCAAACCAAGTGGTAAGGAGATGTGTCCCTGATGAGGAATTCCATAGCATACTAACTATATGTCATGAACAGGCTTGTGGACGCCATTACAATGGGAACAAGACTGCTGCCAAGGTGCTCTAAAATGAATTTTATTGGCCCACTCTCTTCAAGGATGCATGGCAGTATTGTAAAGCTTGTGAAAGATGCCAAAAGATGGGAAGTATCTCTAAAAGAAACTGCATGCGTTTACAGCCTATACTTGTGGTTGAACTCTTAGACATTTGGGGGATTGACTTCATGGGTCCTTTCCTTCCTTCCAATGGATACAGGTTGTGTACTATGTATCCAAATGGGTTGAGGTCATAGCCACAAGAACCAATGATCATAAAGTTATCCTCAACTTCTTAAAGGACAACATTTTCTCTAGGTTTGGCACCCTCAGAGCCATCATTAGTGATGGAGAAAGCTATTTTTGTAATAGATAATTTGATAACTTGCTTAGAAAGTACTATGTGACACACAGACTTGCCACCCCATACCACCCACAGACCAGTGGGCATGTGAAAATTTCTAATAGAGAAATCAAATATATCCTAGAGAAAAACATGAGAGGAGATAGGAAGGACTGGTTCTTGAAGTTACCTGATGCTCTTTGGGCTTATAAAACTGCTTATAAGACCCCAATAGGGATGTCTCCCTTTAGGCTGGTGTATGACAAAGCATGCCATTTACCAGTAGAGATAGAGCACAAGCCTATTGGGTTGTTAAAGCATTAAATATTGATCTAACTTCTGCTGGCATGCACAGGAAACTCTAGCTGTCAGAGCTGAAAGAGATGAGATTGGAGGCCTACTCCAATGCAAGGATCTACAAGGAGAAAACAAAGGCTCTCTATTACAAGCATTTGCTGAGAAAAGAGTTCACTATTGGCAACAAGGTAAGGCTGTTTAATTCTAAAGTGAAAATTTTCCCAGGTAAGTTGAGATCTAGATGGGAGGGACCTTACAATGTAGTGCATGTATCCCCATCTGGAGCTGTTAAAATCATGGATCCAAAAGATAGTAGGATCATGAAAGTCAATGGTCAAAGGCTCAAGCTCTTTGTTGAAAATGTTGTAGAGCCTGTGGTGACCATTCACCTTCAAGAACCTCCACAACATGGCTGATTTTTAGCAATGTATACTATGTATCATAAATGTTGGTTTTGTCTATTTGGCATTTTAAATTATAATTTTCAAATATTGTTTGGCTTTGTATATATATGTTGCCAGTTGTGTTCAGTTTTTTTTTCCATTTAGGATCTTGAGTCATCAATTCTGAGGCATGAATAGGAACATATTAGGATTGAAAATCTGGGCCGAGAATAGATTGGGGAATGATAAAAATTATTTTTGAACTGAAATACAACCTATCGAGAGGTGTGGAGAACATTTCGACAGGTTCTAAAGGCTCCTTATGTGCATTTCGACAAGATCTTAGACCTGTCGAGAGGTTTGAGTTGATTCTCGATAGGTTCTGAAGCTGTGAATATGATTTTTGACAGGATCCTTGAACCTGTCGAGATGTTGAGAATGAAAGTCAAGAGGTTGAATACTGAGAAGTTTAAACTTGTCAAGAGGATGTTTGTACCTCTCGACTTGAAAGCCTGAAGCCCTTCAACCTATCGAGAGGTTCAGCCAACCAATCGACACCTTCAGCCTGAACAGTTCACAAGTCCAAAAAGGTTTTTAACTTTTCGACAGGTTGATGCTACCTATCGACACCTACTCCCCAATCTAGTTGAAGCAAAATTTTAGTTGTTTTAAACCTATCGATAGGTCAGTCCATTCATTCGACACTTTTTGTGTGCATCCTCTGCTCTCTCCTTTATCGATTTCCAAATTTTTCCTTCCTCTTCCACCTTACTGGGTCCATCTCCACTAACCTTGCCATTTTTCCAAGTACTTCACTTTTCCAAAGGCTACATTTTGCACCTGGTCTCTATTAGTTTGGTGTTGTGCACATCGAGATCTGAGAAACCCTAGGTTTCTGTTAGTAAGTTCTTCTTCAGCTCCACTAAGTAATTTCCAAGCTTTGCACTCCAATTTCCAATTTGTTTAGTTACTTTGATTGATCAAAGCAGTCTGTGTGAGATTGATTTTGGGGGATTGAGTGTCCAATGGCTGACCAAGAGGATACCTTTGCTAACCTTTTCAAAGCCCTTCCAAATCCACCACAAAAACCACTATAAAATCTAGTAGGCTAGCCACACAGTCCAAGGAGAAGCCACCTGCCAAGAGGAAGCTCATCATGGACAAATCTAAGAAACCTAAGAAAGCCAAGAAGGCTAAGAAGACCAAAATTGGTGAGGACACTGCTCCTCATAGGTTTGGGGATATGCAGGGGTGCCAATGGATAGTTAATATTAATGCAGCTATGTTAAATAAAATTTGTAAAAACAAAGTGAGTTCCCACCTGCTTTTTGAAAAAGAGGAAATTTAAAATTTTCAAAACTGAAAATTGTGGTAGCTCTAACATTGCCATGAAGCAAATGTCAAGAGTTTTTCAAAAATTAATGCATAGTGAACTTGAAAAGAGAGAAAACTGTGAGAATATACCCCAGGAATTTGATGGAATACCATACCCAGTGAGATTTAGGCCTGCAAAATTTTCCTTTGAAGAGTGTGCTTTGGCAATTTTTTCTGCTCTAAGGACTGATTGAATCTATCTTTGCTCACTAGAAGTTAGGCAAATCTAAGTTGAAACAGCTTGACAGCATTCAAGACATTGAAGACATGATGTAAGGCCATCCCTTGGACAGTTTGAGCTTAAAATCCTTACCCTTTGAACTGCCCTTGATACACATTATTTGAGCCTTAAAAAATCTAAATTTTTCTTTGATAAAAACCAGAAAATTGAACCCAAAAATCAATGACCTGATGCAGCCTGACCCTCACTCTGAGATTTAAGAAGGTAAGGTAAAGGAATTGAAGAAGGTAGAGTAGGTTTGACAGTTGGTTGAAAGAGAAGCAAACACATTTTGTGGCAATTGTGGCATTCCAGCCCATAATAAATTAAAATAAAACAATTTGGAGAAAAATACAAAAGAAAAGCATCCAAAAAGAAAAGAAAAACAGAAAAGAAAAGGATAACAAAGAGAAATCATTTCATTGAAAGATTGAAAAGAGGATTAGAAATTGATCACTTCAAATCTAAAATTTCAAGGAGTAGATGGAATTGTACTAAAATGAAGGTTGTGAAGTTGAAAATCACCTCCTTACCTTTCTGATTTCTCAATTTTGAATCACATTCCACCCTTTTATTCTTTTAAACCTCACTTATAAGCCACATTACAACCCAATAAAAATACCTTATTGATCTGAAATGGATTGAGCAATCATGTGGAGATGAGGATTTGTTTAACCTATAGTGAAAAGAGTTAGAGGATTTCAGAAATTAGAGCAATGCCGATGCACATGCTTGCAGTCCTATTGGAGGATTGCAACAGCTCTAGAGTTATGTGAAATGATGTACCCTTCCATGGTTATTTTGAGTGACACCCCTGGTGAGACTTGGGTCTGAAATTATGTTTGTTGGGGGCATTATTAAAACAGAATTCTCAATTTGATGGTAAGCTCTGCATCAATTTTCATGGAAAATGCCTTGACATGAGCTGATTGATTGTGAAGGAATTACAACATAATTTCAATTATAAATTGTTGTGTTTCTGTTGAGAATCCTCTAAAATCGAATGAACAAGGTGTGGAATCAATTTTATTTTACTTGAATTTTGTTTTTAACATGATGCATTGATATTAACTGAGTCATTGGAGAAGTTTGTGGGTACCTTCACTGAAAACCTCCAGGAGACTTCACTCCTCCACTAGGGATCACCTTGGGATTTAAAAGGCTTGATGCATATGCTAAATGCATCTGTGCTCCCTGCAAAAGTGACATTTTTCATTTTCAATACTTGTTTTTAATTTCTCTTTCACTCAGCGACTAGCAAAGCTTAGGTTGGGGGGTGTGTTAAGCAGTGAAAAATACCATTTTTCACCCCTTAACCTGACCTTTGATTGACCTTTGAGTTGACAAATAAAGTGTTTTGAGTGTGCTTTGTAGATAAGCAATAAATGACAGTGTTAGTGCAGACATCCCTCCAAATGTGCCAAAGAAACAACCTGCTGCTCAACATGTGTTCATACAACACAAAGACAAGCCATCAAGCAGTCCACAGAGCCCCAGAGCTCCATGGCAATGACATGTGACCACATGGGCACACATGGGAGCAAGACCAACTGCATCTGATGTGGAGTGAACCTACCAAGAAGCTATTATGTGCTGACAGATGAAAGACAGCACACCAAAGATGTGTGCCAGTTGGGGAAGCACAAAGCAGAACATCTCGAGAGGTTAAACCAAGCTGTCGAGAGATTTTGGAGAGAAGAAACCAAGTTGTGGAGAGGTTCCATGAACCTATCGTGAGAAGCTGAGGGTGTACTTGAACCTGTTGAGATGTTAAAGCTGAAGAAGGATGTTGTCGAGAGGTTCTGAAGACTGGTGTCTAACCTGTCGAGAGGTTCTGAGGTAGAGATGAGAAGATGTCGCGAGGTTCCAGTTACTTATCGAGAGGTTGGGGTTACAGTAGTGGATCTTGTCGAAGCCTTACTTGGAGATGCAGGGGAGATCGCGAGGTTCCAGAAATAAGTTAAGAGGTGCCCCTGATCCTATCAAGCAGTGCACACCATCATATCGATGACTTACCTAAAGTTGCGTTCAGTTGTGCGAGGTTGAGTCAACCTGTCGAGAAGCAGAAGAGAACCTGTTGAGCAGTTAAATGGAATTATATAACTCATCGACAAGTTGCTTTATAGCCTATTGAGAGGATAGCGAGAGCCTAGATAGAAGTTTAAAATTCTTTCCAAACCTGTCGAGAAGTCACAGATCCTGTTGACAGCTGCAAGGAACCTGTCGATAGCCACACAGAGCGTGAAGAATGAATAGCCAAGAAGACTCAGAACCTATCGAGAGGTTCCCTGAACCTCTCGACACTCGAATTTGGAACTTCTCAGTTCCATTCAAAGGAGTTGCCAACTTCAAAACTTCGTGCACACATTCCAAAGCCCGTCAGCAACCCCTGGGGGTATTTTTGGAATACAACTAGGCACGAATGGGAACTCAAAACACTTCACATGTACTTACTAGTTTCAGACCAATTGGGGAAGAGCTTCTAGAAGAGAAATCAGCCACATCAGCAGCTAGGAATAACTAAAATATTTCCTTGGGCTCTGATTGGCTAAAATAGATCTGAGGGAAGAGTATAAATAGAGGAGAAATTGCACTAAAAAATCATCAAGAAATTGAGAGAGCCAGAGCCAAATTCAATTTTCATTTTCCCTCCAAAAATTCCCTCTCTCTTCCTTCTTCCCCCATTCTCTCCTTAGCCAATTATGGTTGGCTAAACCTCTTCAGTAGCTAGGGGAGGTCGAGAGCAATAAATTGAGAGTTTCAGAGGCTTTGTAAATGGATTGTATGTTGCATAGATTGCAGATCTGAGCGCAATAGGATTGTAAGTTATATTATTATAGTGTAATTATGGTTTTTAAAGTTGATTCTGATCTAAATTTTACTTTTTCGTATTTGATTTCCCCGGATTAGATATCCTTGTGGATGCTTGAGCTTGTAGCCTGGCACCCACAACATCTACAATAGCTTACCTGTTCCCATCAAGATCCTTGAATTGGAACAAGCTCTGGGATGATCTGTGACCATTCAAGTAGACAGATCATACCCTTAGGATTGCTTAAATTCTATGGTTGAGATTAGATTCTTATACCTTGCATCTGAGCTTGAAGCCAGATGAAGCATTGTTGCAAATCTGTCTTATGCAGTGCCTTTGATTCACTTGATTTTCAGTAAAGACCAAAAATCTCTAGTTGCTGCTCTCCACCTTTTCAATTTAATCCTTTTCACTTGATTTTCAGCAAATCTGTCTTAAGCATTGTTGCAGATGCCGACAGCTATATGGTTCACTCAGATGAACCCTTATTAACTGATAATGTTAAGACGTATCGGGTTAAGGACCTAAATCTAAATTATACTAGCCTACAAGCTAGTGATAGAAGATGGAAATGAGAAATTGCACAACGTGCGCAACAGGATCAAGAACAACAACCCGCTCAGCCAGAACCCGAGCAAGCAGCTCAACCACTGATACCACCACCATAGTAGGTCCCTCCACTGCCAGACGAGCACTTCTACACAGAGTTGCTTCATCGAATGAACCTACAAGACCGACCGCTTGCCAACATCATGCGACAAAATGACGATCTGAAGAGCCAGCTCAGCTACCATGAGGCCTTGCACGGGGAGGCTATGCGTCACATGTACCCTGCCGATTACATGCAGCGTATGACCATGGTGTAGACACCCCCATTTTGCCCTCTCAAAATATACAAAGCTGTTCAGTCAACCTTTGGCCTTTTACCCTAATGTGGGACCATATACTAAAACAATAGTACATAGCTGAACACAGGCTGAAACAATAGCTCAGTGGCTCAGATCCCAATGTAGGGAGACAATATACTTAAATAATAGTATATAGTCAGAATGTAGATCGTAACAATAGTCTTGCATTTCAGACCCTTTGCCCTAATGTGGGACATTATACTAAAACAATAGTATATGGCTAGGCGCAGGCTGAAACAATAGCTCTATAGCTCAAGCCCCCTAACCCTAAATTGGGGACTATGCACTGAAACAATAGCACATGGCTGAACACAGGCTGAAATAATAGCTCTGTGGCTCAGATCCCAACTTAGGGAGACTATATACTAAAATAATAGTATATAGTCAAAATGCAGGTTGAAACAATAGTCTAGCATTTTAGACCAGGACCCAGACAGCCCTGAATTATGACGCCTAAAACCACGCGTGCATTTCTATTGCACACTAAACCACACTTGTGCAATCAGTCCCCCTTTCAGACCAGACTTCCTTTTTCAAACCACTTCGAGACTCGATCTCGTGCCTCACACGAGACGCGCGATAGGATTGAGCGCCCCACCACCAGCGTGTAATTGGCCTACGCTCGATCTACCCTCACTGTCCTTGACCCCTAAGCTTCCTCGATTAAGCACTTCGGAAGAAACACTTAATCAGATTGCGCACACCAAACCAAGCATGCAATTAGTGTTTTGAGTGTATTTTATAGATAAGCAATAAATTGCAAGCTTAGTGTAGACATCCACTTAAAAGAGCCAAAGAAGCAATTTGCTACACAACATGTGACCTTATAGCCCAAAGGCCAACAAATCAAGCAGTCCATAAGAGCCTTACAAGTTCAAGAGATTGTCTTAAGCTCAATTGGGAATGCTTGAGGCTAAGTGTAGTTGCAAGGAATGAGGATTGAATCCACTAAGAGGTGGCTAAGTGTTGAACAAACGAAGAACAGCACACTAGAGATGTGTTCCTGCGATGGAAACACAAGAGTAAACCTGTCGAGAGGTTGGCATTAGCTGTTGAGAGGATCTGATATCTAAAAGCCAACATACATGAAGCTCTTGAGAGGAAGGATGCCATACATGAAGCTGTCAAGAGCTCCCCAATACCCGTCGAGAGGTTGTGATACTTAAGAACGAAGCTGTCGAGAAGTTCTAAAGTGAAATATTTAAGAGATTAAGAGGATGATAGAAGATGTCGAGAGGTTGGAAGTGCAGTAAAAGATCCTTTCGACAACTTACCTGAAGGTGCAAGGTAAGTTGAGAGGTTTAGCAGAACCTGTCTAGTAGTACAAGACAACATGTCGAGAACTCGGTGGTAATTTGTATAACCAGTGGATAGGATGATTATAACCTGTCGAGACGATGAATGGAGAAGTGGACAGAATGGTGAAACGGGCTTCTAATCCTATCGAGATGTTTTCAAACCTATCGACTAGTAATCCAATCCTATCGACTAGTGCAATTCAACTCCTCGAGTGGTTTCCAAACCTATCAAACTAAAGAGCAAGCATTACTCAGAACTTGTCGAGAGGTTCCTTGAACCTATCAACACTCAAACTGGGAACTTCTGAAGGCCCTTTTTCCACAACTGCCAACTTTTGAATTTTGTGCACACATCTCAAGGCACACTAGCGACCCCTGAGGGTATTTTTGGTACTCAACTAAGCATGAATGGAAATCCTAACTACTTCACCTGTACTTACTAGTTGAAAACCAATGGGAGAAGAGCATGTAGAAGATAAATCAGCCACATCAGCATAACAAAATTATTCTGTTGAGCTCTGATTGGCTGAAACAAATCTGAGGACAGAGGAAGAGAGTATAAAAGCTTGAAGAAATTATATTGAAGACATTGAGAATTTGAGAGAAGCAGAGCATAGTTCGAGATCCATTTTTCCCACCAAAAACTCCCTATCTCTTCCTTCTTCCATTCTTTTTTTAGCCAATCATGATTGGCTAGACTCTTTTCAGTAGTTAGGGTAAGGTCTTGAGCTATAAATCAAGAGTTTCAGAGGCTTGTAAGGGATTATATGTTGCACAGATTACATATCTGGGCACAATAGGATTGTAAGTTTTATTATTGCAATGTAATTGTAATTTTTAAAGGTGATTCTAATCTACATTTCACTCTTCATATTTGATTTCTCTGGATTGGATACTCCTGTGGATGCTAGCCAGAAATGAGGAGCTTGTAGCCTGGCACCCATAGCATTTGTAATAGTTTACTTGTTCCAATCAAGATCAATAGATTAGAACAATCTCTGGGATGATCTGTGTCCAGTAGAAGGACAGATCATAACCTTAGGATTACTTTGATCCATTGGTGGAGAGTGGATTCTTATATCTAGCATCTGCGCTTGTAGCCAGATGGAGGATTGTTGCAAATCTGTCCTCTATAGTGCCTTTGAATCCTTTGATTTTTAGTAAGAGACCAAAACCCCTATTTGCTATTCTCCATCCTTTGATTTTCATCTTTACTCTACTTTCCCTCATCTCTGTGTTTGATCAGATCTGGATCAATTATATTTAACTTTTGTAGTTTGTAGTAGAAGTGACCAAACCTAAAACCTCTCCTCTTTCCTATTCTAATTTAGCTTAAATTAGGATAGAGTGCCAGATCTGCCATAGATATGGAGATTTACAATAGTTAAAATACATTTTCTTGTGGACATACCCTTACTTACCTTTTATAACTTTCCTGAGACCCCTGTGAGAATGGTGAGAGACAACACCACAAGAGGGAAAATGTATAAAGTGAATGGATACAATGATTTGGAGAGAAAAGTGGACAGCTTGACTCAAAAGTTTGATAAGCTCATGGGAGCAATGCTGCCTCCAATGGCTACCAAAGTAGAGGAGGCATGTGTGATATGCCAGTCCCCTACTCACTCCCTTGAGGAATGTCCTTCAACTGTTTAATTTCTAGACCTTGTGATGGAACATGTGAATGCTGCTCAGTCTTATGGACAACCACCTACTATTGGTTATCAATGGAGAAACCATCCAAACTTGAGGTGGAGACAAGATAACTTTTAAAACTAGCAGCACCAGCAGCCACAATAGTCCATGCCTTATAGGAATGCCCAGCCATACCAACAGAGCTACTTTCCAAGGCCCCAACACTTACAACCTATGGCTCAACCAATGGTTCAGTCTGTGCATCAAAGTGAACTAGCCCCAACACCCTCTAGGTCCCTCACATTTGAAGAGCAAGTTTTGGCTTCACTGCAGAATTTGGGCTCTTTATCTCAAACTATTAACTCCCACAATCAAAGCATCAAGAATATAGAAGACCACCTTGGTCAGCTATCTAATTCTTTGATTATGAGAGAGGAGGAAAGACTGCCCAGTTAGCCCATGAACAATCCAAAGGGGCAGTACATGGTTGGTGAGACTTCTTCCCATGAAGAAGCAAAATTTGTCACTGCCTTGAGGAGTGGGAGGTTGATTGATAACCAAGTTGGTACTAAGCCTTATGAGTCAAGTGCTGAAAATAAAGAAATAATTCATGAAAATATGCAGCAGGAGCAACATATAAAACATAAGGGGGGTGATGTGCCCCAACAGAAAATTGAAAACAAAAATAAAAAAAAATTTGATAAACTTTCTAAGGCTGCAAATGGGAGGTCAGTTCCCCATTTGCCATTTCCTAATGCATTGAAAGCAGCTTCTCCTTTTGATAAGGGGAATGCTTAAGTGGAGGAAATGATGGAAACTTTCAAATAAGTAAAGATCAACCTGCCTTTACTTGATGCCATCAAGTAAGTTCTGCCCTATGCAAAATTTTTGAAATAATTGTGCACCCATAAAAGAAGTCTAGGATACATTTATCCAAGAAGGTCATTTGTGCTGAGAAAGTGAACCAAGTATTTTCTATTGTAACTCTAACTAAGCTTTAAGACTCTGGAGTTCCAACAATCCCCTGCATCATTGGGAATCATACCATTGAGAATGCCTTATTAGATCTGGGAGCTACTGTAAACCTACTTCCATATTCTATTTATGAGAAGTTAGGCTTAGGAGAATTGAAGCCCACACATGTGGTGCTACAACTAACTAACAGATCTGAAAGGGAGCCTAAAGGAATGATAAAGGATGTTTTAGTTGGAGTTGATAAATATTTCTATCCAGCTGATTTTCTGGTTCTTGACATGGAGCCAAGCAAGTGCACCACCTCTATTCTTGTGATTTTGGGAGGCCTTTCTTGGCCACTATCAATGCTTGTATTCAGTATAGATCAGGAGTAATGGAGGTGTGTTTTGGCAACATGAAGGTTGAATTGAATGTTTACAATGCAGCAAACCAACCTCACTTAAATGGTGAGGATTGTTTTTCGATTGATGTATTGGATGAGCTTGTGGAAGAGACTTTACCCAAGCTGCTGCATTGTAACGATTTTTGTGAAGATTTTGGTGATATTTTTGAGAATGTGTGGAGTGAGATTGTGGAAGAGAATGCCCCCACACCCATGGTTCAAGAGGTAAAAGCCTTAATTTTTGATGTGGGGCCAGCAATAAGGTATCCAATTTGGAAACCTACTATGATGCCTCTTCCACCACCATCAAAGGCACCTTTGTTGCCTTCACTTGTATGTCCATCAGATGTGGAGTTGAAACAGCTGCCTAAGACCTTAAAGTATGCTTTTTTGAGGGTAAACAAGAAACTGTCAGTGATTATTTCTTCCTCTCTCACTGATGAGCAAGAGGAAGAGTTGTTGTGTATTTTAAAAAAATATAAGAGAGCAATTGGCTGGACCATTGTTGACCTTGGGAGCATCAACACTACTATGTGCATGCATAAAATTCACCTGGTGTTAAGTGGTGAAAAATGCCACTTTGCAACCTTTAACCTGACCTTTCATGAACCTGCAAGCACACTAATAAGCCTCTGTTGAGTGCATTTTGTAGCTAGCAGGAAAATCTGGTAATAATGCAGCAAACCACTTAAAAATTCCCACAAAGAAGTCAGCTCTTAGCACCATGCAGACCCAGCAACCGAATAAGGTGAAGGAAGCGACAATAGGTTGATAACGTCCTATTGATTAGTCACCTGAAGGGTTCAACAGGATCAGAAAGCTGTAAAAGGAAGAATTCGTGCAGAAGTGAAGAGTTTGATAGGATTTAAGACCCTATCGAGTAGTTGAAAGAGAGAGAATTCAACTTATCGAAAGCTAGTTGAGGGAAAGAGGGAACCTATCGAATGGTTCACTGAACCTATCGAAATAGAAATGTTGAAACATCACCTATCACAGAATGATCTGAACCTTTCAATGGGAACAAAGGCCATCCAATCGAAGCAATAGAATGTAAATATTCAACCTATCAAATCACTCTTCCAACCTGTCGAAACCTCCAGATCAAGTGCAGTGAAGCTAAAGCATCTAAACCCAACCTATAGGAACCTATCGAAGAGACTAGGGAACCTATCGAAAGGAACCACAAGCTTACTTTCAACCTATCGAAAGCTTCTCCAACCTGTCGAAATCGTGTGCTAAAATTCTCAGAGACCATGCTATGCACACGCTGAGACTTGGTGAGCTATTGCACGCAAACCGAGGCACTTTGGTGACCAGCGCGACATTCTAGAAGATGCCCTAGGAAACCCTAACCAACCCACGTGCTTTAATAGAACTCTAACTAACTCTGACAACCTTCTAGAGGGGATTTTTGGCGGGAAAAACAAAGAAGGAAAGCTATATATTGGAACCCCCAATTACCATTTGAGAAGATCGAATTTCTGAGCAATTTTTCAGAGATCAGAGCTTGCAACGAGATTCCCTTTTCCCCCCGTTAGCCCAACCATGGTTGGCTAAACCCCTTGGAGCAGCAAGGAGTGAGTTAGATCTATAATTGGGTAAGGTTAAGAGTATTGCTGGGGTTAATTGTTGCATAGACTACAGATCTGAGAGCATTCCATTGTAAGAGTGACCTAGTTTGCAATGTAAATGTTGTTTTCAATGTTTTAATTAGATCTAAAGCTCTTTTGATTCCTCTTGGTGCTCGATCAGATTTGTGTAGAGGAGTTGCTTCATCAGCTCACCCTCTTAACTGGTAGACCTCTTGGATATCATCTAAATTTCCTGGATCTGATATCCCTGTAATTTCTTGTGCCTGTGACCTGGAAATTGCAGCATCTATAGTGGTTTTAATTATTGTAATTGAGGCCCTAGCTTTGTAGGATATCTCTAGGATGGTCTGTGACCATTAAAGTGGACAAATCATAACCTTAAGGTAAATCTGAGCTTAGGCCTCAATTGGATTTATCTACTGCAATCCATGGATTCGATAAAGCCTATAGGATGGTCTGTGACCATTAAAGTGGACAGATCATAGCCTTAAGGCCAGGTAGATCCTGTGATTTGAAGTGGAAGTTTTGCCCTGCAGCTGTGTTTACGGATAGTGCCTGTGGCCAGCTGAGGGACTTATGTGCTTTTGCCCTGTGATATGCTTAGCTCAACCTGATTGTGGTGAAAACAATCTCCAAGCTTTTCTTCTCCATTTTTTGAGTTTTTAAACCTTCCATCTGCAAGATCTGAAGCTCCAGATTCAATCCAAAATAATCTGCATTTTTTTTGTAGTTTAGTATTAAGTGATAACTCATTTCAAAACTCTCTCCTGTCTTTTAACTAAAGTAGAGATAGCTAGGGTGTCAAATCTCTTATAGATCTGAAGATTTATCCTATTTCTAAATAGCCTCCCTGTGGACATTCCCTTACTCACCATTCTTTTAAAGCTTGCAACAAAGGACCCTGCATCTTGCAGGCCTAGGATCTTTTAGATGTGCTGAATCCATCTCTGTTTTCTCTTGATTTTTACACCATAAATCAGCACACTAGAAATCCACAACAAGTTTTTGGCACCGCTGCCGGGGATCGAACCCGGGTCACCCGCGTGACAGGTGGGAATACTTACTAGAGCATCAAAAAGATAGAGGACCAGCTTGGTCAGCTATCTGATGCTCTGACTAGGAGAGAAGGAGGAAGGTTACCTAGCCAACCACAAGATAATCCACAAAGACAATTTGTAGTGGGTGAAGTCTCCTCCACATATGAGGAGGCCAAATCTGTTGCAACTTTGAGAAGTGGTAGGCTAGTAGATAATCAAGTGGGCTGTGAGCCTGTGAAAAGTCTAAAGGAAGATAATGGAAGGAGTTTTTCGAGAACACAATAGAGGTCACCAGTGGTGGACCTGCAGGAATAACCCACTATCAATAAAGAGGATGACATGGATCCTCAAGAAAAAGAAAAAATCAGAAAGAAAGAAGCCCCATTGGCTAAGGCTGCAAGTGAAGGAGCAACCCCACACTTGCCATTTCCCAAGGCATTGCAAGGACCCTCCCCTTTTGACAAAGGGCAGGGAAAAATTGAGAAAATGATGGAGACTTTCAAGCAAGTAAAGATTAATCTGCCTTTACTGGATGCCATTAAAAAAGTTCCAGCCTACGCCAAATTTCTGAAGGAGTTATGCACCCATAAAAGACAGTCTAGGACATACTTGTCCAAGAAAGTCTTTTCAGCAGAAAAGGTAAAACACATTCTGTCCATTGCAACCCTCACCAAACTTCAAGACCCTGGAGTGCCCACTATCCCCTGCATCATTGGGGATCATAAAATTGAGAAGGCCCTATTAGACTTAGGAGCCAGTGTGAACTTGTTGCCCTATGCAGTCTATGAAAAACTGGGCCTGGGATACTTGAAGCCCACACCTGTAGTTTTGCAACTGGCTGACAGGTCTGAAAGGAAACCTGTCGGAGTCATTGAAGATGTCCTGGTGGGTGTTAAAAATTTCTTTTATCCTGCTAACTTTGTGGTGTTAGATATGGAGCCAAGTAATGGTAATTCCTCCATCCCTGTTGTAGACACCCAAATTCGGCCCAAGGCCTGATCAGTCTGTACTCCGAGAGAGATGTACTCCTGTGCGTCCGATGGCGCCCCTGAACCCTTAGGAACCTACCTAGACCTTTAGGAATCACCCTGAACCCATTAGAACCATCCCCTAACCCTTAGAGATCCCCCTAAACCCTAGATTCCCTTCCCAGACATAACTTAAACCCTTCTGAGTAGTTGATGGGAGAAGAGCTACAAAACTTTATACAGACCACCACCATAGATTACCCAAATAACTTTGGAAAGAGGACTTCTCTAGCTTTCCAACAAGCCAAAGATCACCCAATTTGGAGCTACGGTTCAAAAGTTACGGCCGATTGAAGTTCCACATAAAATGACAACCTTTTTACTCAGGCGTATGTATTACATACGCCCGACAAATCCGGTCCAATTTTGTCAGGCGTATATATTATATACGCCTGACATTTTTGGGCCAAAGTTGGCCGGGCTTATATAATATATACGCCTAGTATAGGTGGGACCCACCACGGGCTTCATCTTCCCAAAACTCCCTTAATTTTTGTGGAAATCACTGTGCATAAACTAGGCGTATATAATATATACGCCCAGCTTAGCTATAGTAACAGTCATCAGTTGCTCGAAATTCCTTCATCTGGTTTGACCCTTTGACTATCCCCTAGGTTGGGGTGGGTGTCTTGAGGTTGGTTACACCCGCTTTGAGCTTATTGGCAACCCTTAAGTCACCCATGGTCTCACCCCATCATCCGCCATTAAAATCAGTTTCCCAAAACCCTAGGACCTTGTAAACCTAGAAAACTTTAGATGGGGGATTACTTAATTGTTAAACCAATTAGCTCTTAAGCAAGTCCCTAACCCACCTCTTCTCTATAAATAGAGAGGCCCCTCTCTTCCCAAAGGGTTGAAAATTTTGGTTGAAAGATAAGAGAGCTTAAGAGAGAGAGCCCTAGTGAGAGAAAAGGCCATTTATTTTCTAGAATTCCAGCAAGCTTAGACCACCTATTCCATTTCGTTTCAACCATTAGATCACTCCCTTTAGCTAAAGTCTAGCCTTTGGCCTCACCCTAAACTTCCTATTTTATTGAATCCTAGCATTAGAACCCATTTTTACTCCATTTAAGCCATCGGAAGTACGCCAAAGGGATGGACTTCCACGGTGCAACAATGGCCCGTGAGCTCCGGCTCACCCCTCTCTTCCTCTACCTTCTTGGTGTCTCCTCCATCCAAGGATTCAAGCCGTTATGCTGCCGAAATTTCGGTTTGGCTCAAAGCTTGATAGGACCGTATTGCCTTCGGGCAAGGGGAAACTCCGTCCCTTTTATTTCTATTTTTGGCCATAGATAGGGACCGCTACGTGCGGGTTGATCGGGTGCCTAAACCCTTCCTGATCCATAACCGAAGACCCTACCCTAGAACCTTTGGCAAGGACCGGTAAATCAGAGTCATATTTAGCACTTCAATGCTCAAAATATCGATTTGAAGGTTTCCCGGGTCACCAAAAGCTCCGGGTGGCGACTCTACATTTTCATCCATAGCGGGCGCATCACCGCGACGGGTTCGAGAGGATCCATGGTCGCACAGATGGCGACTCTGCTGGGGATATCACCCTAGCGCTTCCCCTCTTGTTGGTCTCTCTTTTTTTGTTACTAACCATTGCTTTTTTTTTCTTATTTTTTGCTATTTTTTCTATATTTTTATTGTTTTTACTAACGTACTCACCCCTACGATTCAGTCCTTTAGGTGCCTTAGCCGATTGGCGGGCTTACGTGCGCCTTTAAATTCCTGTTTTTCCGATTCTTGTCATTTTAGCCACCTTAGCCATTTGGCAAGCCCGCTCGCATTTACTTTTATGTCATTTAAATTTCAGTCATTTACGAGCCTTAGCCGTTTGGCGGGCCTACGTGCGCTTTTCATTTTAGTCATCATATCTCACCATTGAATGCCGGCCCGTTGAGGTGGCACGGGCTTGTCATCCCCGACCCTATTTTTGGACTTAATTTCACTCCCCTTTAAAATTATGTAATTAAAAGTGAACCAACAGTGTGGGGACATAATTGAATTTATTTTTACATTTTTGGGTAGTTTTCGGGGGGTTTAGGCATAGATATATTTTACCCGGTTCCCAGTAAGGCGGCAGCCCTAGTGGTGATGATCCTTAAATGAACCACCCCTTCCAGTTCCTGAGAAGGCACTTGCGCCGGAGGTATATCGGTTGGGTTGCCAATTCCGATAAAGCTGTAAAACCCGCTTTGGTGAGAGCGCTAGACAACCCAAAATTCAGCCGTGTATCCCTAGGAAGCGGAAAGGAGGGACCCGATAACGTACACAGCAGTCCCCGGGAGCATCCCTCCCAGGAAACCAATTCAAAGACCCACATTCAGGCTTGCTGTTCACTGTCAAAACTTCATTGTGAACTGTTTTTGCTGTATATAATATATCGCCAAAAATCCCCAGATTTACTCGAGTATATAATATATACGCACCATCTCAGATTTAAGCCGGTATATATAATATATCGCCCAAAATCTGCCTTTTTTTGGTCGAGCGTATAATATACATCGCCCGTATATCTTGAGTCTGACAACCCAATCTGAGGCCCAATCCACCACCCCAATTCCCCGATTGGCAGCATTAGTGCCCGCAGTACCTTCCCACATTCTATAACACCCAACATGGCCCCGCCCAATCAAAAGAAGGCGACTTCTCATTGATTTGCTTTGGGGGATCGGGTAGTTAGCGTGGATTCCCTCACTTTCAATAGAACGAAAGGGTTCCCTTTCGCCTCTTCCGAAGTGTGTTGGATCCCGCCGTGGGACCTACTAAAGATACATATATCACCCGAAATGGGAGTTGACCCTGGGCACCAGGTCATCATTCATCTAGGTAGAGGGGAGTTAATTTCCATTTGAAAAAAGAAAAAAAATCCTCATCTTCAAAAAATCCACCTTAAAAAAAAAAAACAAAAAAACAACAACAAAAAAAATCATCTTCAAAAAAAAAAAAAATCATTTTCTAAAAAACCAAAAAAAAATACAATAAAAAACAATCAAAAAAATATATTTTGGTGTGACCGTCACTACGGCAACCTCAAACCCGGCCCGTAGGAGGAGAACCAGGAAGGTGTTCGGCCCTTATCCGAGACATCGATACAACACTCGTCAGCGAATCATGTCAAGAGCAGATACATCCCCGCCGTCATCCCCATCCCATTCTCATATTGGAGAAGACCCGATCTCCGACACCTTCGCCCAAACCCGGTTCGATATCACGGGTCCATTTGGGGCACCCGTATTCACATCCACCCCACCCCCTCCCTTACGTTCTCCCAACATACCCCCTTTTCATCCCCTACTGAAACCCATCATTTCCCAACCGACCCATACATCCCCATTTCCCATCCATGCACCCTTCCTGCACCCCCATACTCCCAAAGATAGGGGGCCCCATCTCCCGCCTACTTCCCACGTTCCATCCATCTCATCATCCATGCCCCCCACCCCCTACACAACAATCCCACCACATGACCCATCCACATCCCGACATACCCCCCCATTTACCCAAGTCATGCCCAACTTTTCCTAGGATGTGACCAATAACCCACCATCTTCCATAGCCATACATCCATACCCCCCAAGCACAACCATCCATACCCCCCATACCCGAGTCATGTCCAATTCATCCCAACCTCCTCCATCCTTGAGTGTGCCATCACCCCCCAATCTCACACCTGAATCCATGCCCTCAATGGAGGATATGAGAGCGATGTACGCCTTGTGGGCTGCTTCTCGAAACCCTACATCCCAAACCCCGCATCCAAATCTCCAAAACCTCCATACCCCATTGCCCAACCACCCATTGTCCATACCTCCCAAATTCCCCCACCTCAACTCCAGGCCCAAACTCACACAACTCCATGGGCCCTAGCCCAAACACCTTTAGAGCCATGGGCCCAAGCCCATCAGACTCAGGCCTAAAACCCTTAAAGCCCATGGGCCCAAGCCCAAACCCATCAGACCCATCAAGCCCAGGCCCAAAATCCTCAAAGTCCATGGGCCCAAGCCCAAGCCCATCATACCCAGGCCCAAAATCCTCAAGGCCCATGGACCTAAGCCCATTAGGCCCAGATCAAGGCCCAAAACCCTCAAAGCCCATGGACCCAAGCCCATCAGGCCCAGGTCCAGGCATAAAACTCTCAAAGCCCATGAGCCCAAACCCAAACCCATCAGACCCAGGCCCAAGCCCCCCAGGGCCCTCGGACCCAAACCTATCCAGCCCAAGCCTAAGCCCAAGGCCCATGGACCCAAACCCAACTCCCTCATGGCTCATTAGCCCAAACCCAATAAGGCCCATTGGCCCAAAGTCATACTAACCCCCAAACCTAGGCCCAAGGCCCATCAACCCAAGCCTTCCAACATCATCAAGCCCAAGCCCACCAAACCCAAGGCCCATCCACCCACGCTCATCAAGGCCCGTTCACAAACCCCGTACCCCCCCACCAATACCCTTCATTCACCTATACCCCTTACGCCCCCATCCGACCTCCAACAGAAAATCTGATCCACCCATTCCCCAAACCCAAGCCTATAACATCCCGCCACATCAACCACACACCCATCACCCCCAGAATGTGCACCCAGCTCAACACATCATTCATCCACAAATCACCCATCCATTCATCCCTTCCCATCCCCTACAAACCTTATAGCCCCACCAGGTCATCCAACCCCTCACCCCGCAAGTCCAAATAGCGGACCTCGCCCCTCACCAATACCATGACCAACAGTACGAGGAGGATGAGATCCGCAACAGTGGAGGAGTTACCAGCTTCAACCCTCCCGGGCCCACCATCATCACACCTAGGGTCGAACAAAATCAGGGGGAGGCAGTCCCCTCTGCCTCAAAGAACAGCAGTTGAAAGAACAAATGGATAGAATCTAGCGGTGATGAAGATGGGAGGAGTATAACTGCATTCAACAAACTTTTTAGACTTATGTTGTTCTCTGATGTCCCCCTGCCATAGAAATTCATGATGCCATCATTCGATAAGTATAATGGCACTGGCAACCCCATCGCCCACTTAAAATCTTACTATGGGGATATGTGCCAGTATGGCAGAGATGAACGACTCCTCATCAAAGTGTTCCAAAAGAGTGTAATGGGCCCAGCTCTAAGATGGTTCACATCCCTAGAACCGTTCATGATAAAAAATTGGAAAGATCTGACACGCTTATTTTAAGAACTATATGTCTATAACATGGACATAGAGCCAAGGAAGTCAGATTTGGCCCGTTTAAAACAAAGACATGATGAAGCTTTCAGTGCTTACTTAGGAAGGTGGAGGACATTGGCCGCTCAGGTAACTCATCGGATTCCTGATGATGAATAGGTTGAATTGATAACCAAGGGAGCCCTCCCAGTCATCGCAGATTTTTTAGTATATCAGCAGCAGTCTAGTTTTGCTAATTTGGTCAAAAATGCCAACCGTTGCGAAGATGTCATTAGAGAAGGCAGGCTAGAGAGAAACATGGTCAGCGGGGCCACCGGGGTCGGAAAAGCTGTTGAACCAAGAATTGAAAGAAGACCAGGGACAGAGGTACAGAACATTGTTTACCCCCAGGCCAATACCAATGCCCCCCCGATACAGCTCTAGGTCACACAACCACCCCCAGGCATTTCCAAGCAAGCACCAAGGCTAAACAATAGACCAAGAGCCCCGTTTACCTAGGAGTAGATGAAAACATGATTTGAATGAGTGTTCACGCCATTGGGGCAATCTTTAACTGTCTTACTGCCAGTATTGCTACAGAAAGGACTGGTCAATCTGCTCCAGCCTCGCCCACCACCCCATCCCATCCCATGAAACTATGACCCAAATCAACATTGCAATTTCCACCAGGGACCGGGTCACCCTACGGACCAATGCTTCCCCCTGATGCACACGATCTAAGATTTAATAGAGGCAGGAAAAATTATTCCCCCGCCACTTTCTCAAGGGCAGAACCAGAACATCCATCAAGCCCCTCTGCCACCGCACCCAGGAGGCCCCAGGCCTAACATCCATTGCAGAGAGGAGGAAGAAGAGTTTGACCCCTCAAATTATATCAGTAATCAGGAGGAGTTTTCACTCCTCAGGATGAATGAAGGAGGACCATTCGTTGGGGTTATCGAGCCATTGTATTTGGCTGATTATTTCCTCGTGCCGGCATACCAAGAGGAGTCCTTAGACTTAGGGCAATATTTTTCTACTCCCGCTCCCACCTATCAAATCCAAACGGGAACAGTCCCGCCACAATCATACACATATCCACCCCACGCCCAATTTACCCGATACACCTCCCCGTCATACCCGAATCACCCCATACCATATATAACTCCGCCATCCCCATATTATCCTACCCCATACACACCCCCAAATATCTCCACCCAATACACTACTCCGCCATCTCCAAATCACCTCGCTCCATGCACAACTCCATCATCCTCAACCTACCCCATCGCATCCAAAAACCCATCATCACCCCACCATGCCACCCCCTATAGAAACCCTTCATATCCCTATCACCCCGCTCCACCCGCACATTCGACGTCTTCCCATCCTTCCATCCGGGTCGCACTCCTGCCATCCCTTCATTATTTTGGCCCCAATCCAATTCCACCGCCACCCAAGCAAGCAACCCTTCACCCAATCCCCTTACCACCCGCTCCCAATCACCACTGGTCTTACCAAGCCCAGGTAATACCTGTACAAGCCCCCTCCGTACCCACAAATCCAACCTCGCCAACTCCCGCCACTGCCGTTCCGCCCCCTAATTGAGTCAACCTGGTGGGACCCGAGAAACTGGCGTGTCCAACCCAATCCTCCCCAGAATTACCATACACTCCTTTCCTCATCCCGAAACCTGCCTATAACCTGCATCAGGTGTCGTTAAGCGATGAACAGATGGACATGAATGTTGGTTGCAACCAAGAGGAGGCTGTTGAATTTGTTACCAGGTCAAGCCAGGTTTCTACACAGCCGGAGGCATCAGGGGCCGTTAGAGGAGAAGAGAAGAAGAAAGAACAGGTCGCAGGGAATCCCTTTAAAAAAATGGCTAGAGAACACATACTGGAGACACAGCTCAAGAGAACTCCCGCGCATATTACTGTGTGGGATTTATTAATAACGTCCACACTCCACTTCCAAGCCTTAATGGGAGCACTCAAGGACGCACACGTCTCCACCCACGTAACTCCAGATGAAGTAGGAGAAATAATAGGGCAAGTGTTGGCCCCAAATGCCATCTCATTCACTGATGCAGACCTATCGATCGAGGGGAATGACCACTCTAAGCCCCTGAATATAATAGTGGAAATAGGAAACCTTGTGGTGCCGTTGGTCTTAATAAACAACGGGTCAGCGCTGAACGTGTGTCCTCTAAGGACGGCAATCAAAATTGGTGCGAACCCCGACACCTTCCGGCCATCCATATTAAGCGCCAGGGGATTCGACAACACCAGAAGAGAAATCATAGGAGAAGTAGACCTCAACCTGATCCTCGAGCTGCAAACCTTCACCACCCCCTTTTAGGTGATGGATATTAAGTCTACATTCAATCTACTGTTGGGTCGGCCATGGATACATAAGCTCGGAGCAATACCATCGACTCTACAAAAAAAACTCTGATTTATTTCAGAGGGAAAGATCGTCACCATCTTGGGTGAAAGCATAAAAGACAGGGAAAGAAGCACTCTGCATATTGAAAATTTGAATGTGCTAAACATACCGCACACAGCAGATGACGCCGATCTCCACCGATTCGAGTATGACTTATCGGCCGTTACACTCGGGCCAATTGACAAAACTCCTGACAAAACTAGAGGAGGAATGGATGCAGCTGTGTTCATGCTCAATAAATGGGGTCACCAAAAAGGAAAGGGGTTGGGCCTGCACCTTTAAGGAAGAAGAGACCCTGTTAGGGCCAAGGGGCAGCAAACCAAATTTGGCCTAGGCTATAGGCCCGATGAAGAAGAAGTCATAGAGGCCAAAGAGAAGATAAGGGCCGCAGCAGTTGCCAGGGCCATGGGAATCGACCTAGAAGAAGAGCCTCCCACCTGACCCCACATTCGTGAAACCTTTGCGAGCGTCGGGGTAGTGAAAATTGATCTAAATGGGGAGACGAGGGTAACCCCACATAAGCCTACTTCAATCCACCCCACCAATCCCTACATCATTCCCCCAGACTTCGAGATGGACTTAGCTACCCTTTCCTTATTCAAGGAAGAAGTTCCCCAGTGCACTCATCACTCCGGCGCCAGCCACTCGGGGCCCATCCTAACTATGGAGGACAGAGTCCCCGAGGATCCCTCTATAAATATGCTGAGGGAGGTTGCCCCAACTCCTGGGAGCCGCCAAATACCGTGAAAATGGCACCGACTCTCCAAAAAAAACAACCTGTAAAAAGTGAGGTTAGCCTCTGGACCACTCTACCCTGTATATATAGAGATCCACCTCGCCAGGGGCTGCCCTCTAAAAAAATGCAAAACGCCATAAAAATAGAAAAAAATACTAATTTCAAAAATATTGTCCTTTAAAATTCCCAATAAAAATAAAATTGATGTCGTGATACCCGTCCCACGTGATGCCGACCCCTTTCCTGTAGAAATACAAGAAGAAGTAGGAGTCACGAGTCTGGACGAGGAAGGTCAAACCGATGAGCTCCCCAATGAGCTCCTCAAATAATTTGCTAATTTTGAGCATGGCCCAACCCCGATCGTCGAAGAGACGGAGGATGTTAATTTGGGCACCAGAGAGGCCCCTAGAACCACCAAAATCGGAACATCGTTGTCCCCTGCAGAGAGGAAAGGTATGATAGACTTCCTTCGGTCATACCAAGATGTCTTCGCATGGTCGTATGAAGACATGCCTAGTTTGGATACCGATCTGGTTGAGCATGAGTTGCCACTCTACCCCGATGTTAAGCCAATTAAACAGAAGCTAAGACGCCTCCGACCAGAATCAATGTTGAAAGTCAAGGATGAGGTCATCAAGCAGTATGAGGTAGGTTTCCTCATGGTATCCAAGTACCCCCAGTGGCTAGCCAATATCGTTCCCATACCGAAGAAGGATGGAAAGGTTCGAATGTGCATTGAATTTCAAAATCTCAATAGGGCAAGCCCTAAGGATGACTTTTCGCTACCACATATCGATATCTTGGTCGATAACACTGCTAAGCATGGAATGCTCTCATTTATGGATGGACTCTTAGGCTACAATCAGATTAATATGGCAGAGGTTGACCGCGAGAAGACAGCGTTCATTACCCCCTGGGGAACCTTTTGCTATCGAATCATGCCATTTGGGCTGAAGAATGCTGGGGTAACCTACCAAAGAGCAATGACGACCCTGTTCCACGACATGATGCACCGAGAGATTGAAGTGTATGTCGACGACATGATAGCTAAATCACCAGAGCGAAGCGACCATCTGGTAAACCTTCATAAGCTATTCGAAAGACTAAGGAAGTACCAACTACGTCAGAATCCACAAAAGTACGCATTTGGTACTATGTCAGGAAAACTATTAGGATTCATTGTCAGTAGGAGAGGCATCGAGGTCGACCCGACCATGATTTAGGCCATCATGGAAATGCCATCACCATTTATAGAGAAGGAAGTCAAAGGCTTCTTAGGTAGAATCCAGTACATCAGCCGATTCATTGCACAGTTAACTCTGATATGTGCACCAATCTTCATGCTACTGAGAAAGGACTCACCAGTTGAGTGGAATGATGACTGCCAAGCTGCATTTGATAAGATTAAAGGTTACCTCCTAAATCCTCCGGTATTGGTACCACTATACGATAGACCCACGATAATGTACTGTCCATACGAGTTTTCCATAATGTGTGTTAGACTGACATGATGAGACAGGAAGAAGAGAGCAGGCCATCTATTACCTAAGCAAGAAATTCACTGATTACGAGATGTGCTATTCTCATCTGGAGAAAGCATGCTTAGCACTCGTATGGGCTACTCAAAGACTTCGACACTACCTATTATCCCAAGCCGTCCTACTTCTAGCACGGATGGATCCATTGAAGTACCTATTCGAGAAACCTGCTCTCACTAGTTGAACTGCACGATGGAAACTACTCCTATCAGAATTTGACATTACCTATGTCACCCAAAAGTCGATTAAGGGGCAGGCACTCGCTGATCATCTTGCTAAGAACCCTCTGCCGGACTATGAGCCTCTAAGGACCGAATTCCTCGATGAGAACATTTTGTTCATGACTGACGAGGATACTGAGGAAACAAAGGAGTCTTGGGTAATGTACTTTGATGGAGCATCGCATATTGAAGGCCAAGGAGTTGGCGCCATTCTTATCTCGCCAAGAGGATCACATGTACCCATCTCAATCAAATTGAACATCCCATGCACCAACAATATGGTCGAGTATGAGGCCTGTACAGCTGATTTACAGGCGGCTCTTGATCTGAATATAACTCACCTTAGGGTCTTTGAAGATTCACAGTTAATTATATGCCATACCAATGGAGATTAGAAGACCAAGGATGAGAAACTGATCCCATACCATGAGCATCTGGAGGATCTGATAGTCTGCTTTGAAGAGGTCACCTTCTCCTATGTGCCACGAGCAAGGAATCGATTTGTTGATGCCCTGGCTACCCTGGCCTCTATGGTTGAGATTCCATACGGAGTTGTGATAAAGCCGATCATGATAGAGCAAAGGAACGAATTGACTTTCTGTCACCTAATCGAGGGACCTACAGAGGTAGATGATGAACCACCCTGGTTCTCAGGCATCAAGAATTTCCTCGAGACCCGAACTTTCCCAGAAGGAACATCGAAGGTAGACAGATGCACCATCCGATGATTGGCAATGAACTACGTCATCTGCAGCGATCTCCTAACAGACGGTCTCACAACAATGTTCTGCTCCGATGCCTAACCCGAAAAGAAGCGGGTGAGATCATGAAGGAGTCTGCGGGGCACACGCCAGTGGAAACATGCTTGCTAAGAAAATTCTAAGGCAAGGATACTTTTGGAGCACATTGGAGACCGATTGCTGCAAGCACGTGCAGAAGTGCTACAAATGCCAAGATCACTCCAGTCTAATACACGCTCCGGCCATTGACTTGCACAGCATGGCCACTCCTTCGTCGTTCGCCACCTGGGGTCTCGACGTCATCGACAAAATAAATCCTAAGGCTTCCAACGGACATCAGTTCATCCTGGTCGTGGTGGAGTATTTTACTAAGTGGGTAGAGGTAGCCTCCTACATGAGCATTAAGGCTAGTCATGTTGAGAAGTTCATCAAGAACAACATCATTTGCAGATTCGGCGTACCCAAAGATATCATCACTGATAATGGCACTAATTTTGCCAATAGGCGCATCCAGGCCTTGTGTGAGCAATTCCAGATCAAGCATCATCGATCATCCCCATGCAGGTCGCAGACGAACGGAGCTGTGGAAGCAACCAACAAAACTCTGATCCGCATCCTAGAGAAGATGGTAGTCACTTACAGAGATTGGAGTGAGCAATTACCCTTCGCACTTTGGGCCTATAGATCGTCTATCCGTACTGCTACAGGGGCAACACCATTCTCCCTTGTGTACAGAATCGAGGCCGTGCTACCCGTTGAGGTCGAAGTACCGTCGCTCCGTATCCTTTTAGAATCCCATCTACCTGAAGCTGAGAGGGAAAGAGCCCATTTTGAGCAGTTGGATTTAATTGACGAGAAAAGACTCCTAGCCTTGTGCCACACCCAGATCTATCAGAGAAGAATTGCACGTGCTTACAATAAGCGTGTCCGCAGTCGAGACCTGAAGGTAGGAGACACTGT
Organism: Chloranthus sessilifolius; assembly: GCA_021018995.1. Classification (NCBI taxonomy): domain Eukaryota; kingdom Viridiplantae; phylum Streptophyta; class Magnoliopsida; order Chloranthales; family Chloranthaceae; genus Chloranthus; species Chloranthus sessilifolius. The sequence goes on from CM037596.1 coordinate 52,875,571, forward strand.
GTTGAAGAAAATTTTCCCGTCTCTCCACGTCGATCCGAGAGGGATGTTTAGGCGTAATTGGGAAGGACCCTACGTCGTCCGAGAGGTTTTACCAGGATATGCCGTTCGCCTTGCCACCATGGACGGAGACCACTTTCCTAAGCCCATCAACGCTGGATACCTCCGTAAGTTCTACTCATAGGTCTTGAGACAAGGTAAGTTTTGATAAAAGTAGATGCGTGACCGCTTAAGGACCCCATAAAAGAGGCCATCATTTCAAAGACAAGTAGCCCAAAAGAAATATTCCCTGAAAACCTTCACCCTTTTTGCTACACACGTCGGGTTAATAACCATTTCTTTCATATACCCCTCCAAAGATTCCAGAAAAAGAGAAAAGAGAAGAGAGGAAAAATCCAAACCAAAAAAAAAGAGAAGAAAAAAAGAGAGAAGAATAAGAAAGCAAAATCCCCAAAAAAGTGGGGGACCAAGACAAAAAAAAAAGAGAAGAAGTGACTGGGGCATGTACCATAAAAAGCCTTTGGAAAGAAAGAGGAGTCATCGAACCTATAATTCACTCAAAACTTAGATCCAAATCCCTAGAAAAACTCAACCCGTTTGAACCCCGGCCACATTACAACCCAAAAGAAAGCCCTCGTTAAGGTCCTCAAGCGGTCATAGCATCTACTGCATCAGAACAAGCTGAGTTTACAAACCACGTGGAACTTCATTTAGCCGGCTATGATCGAATCGACGTCCATGTCGTGGCCTTTTGGTTCTAAAAAAAAAGAGAAAAAAAAAAAGAAAAAGAAAAGAAAGAAAATTAATTTGAGTTCAAAGCAAGATGGACGTGGTGAAAACCTGAAAGGGCGCCTGGGGTAAGAGAGCGAACCCATGGACGTAGTGAAAACCCGAAAGGGCGCTACGGGTAAAAACATGATGACGGGCATAGCGAATACCCGTCTTGGGCACTATGAGCAAAAATGTCAAGATGAGAGAGATTGGGAGAAGACCTGTTCTGGCCCGCCCATTTCAGTTTGAACCCCTTGAGCCCCTTCCTCCCCTTTGATGGGCCACTCATGTTAAAATTGGAGCGGATCCCGATCAAGTATGTCGTCTCTACCGCAGCGTCTGATGCATGACCAAAGGGAAAGACAGAAGACTAGACCAATCCCAGGGAAGCTAACCTTCCCATGTTTAAAGGAAAAAATCCGTACCTCATGAACAGGGTTCAACCATGCTAAAAAAAAAAGAGGGGGGGGACCCATTGGTTTGCCCTCGTAATTACCGACATCACAAAAAGATCCCAAATTTTCAAAAAAGATAATAGATTTTCCTTTTCCATAAAAAGTCCCACACTGTGGAGGAAAAAATTTCAAAAAAGATAATAGATTTTCCTTTTCAATAAAAAGCCCCACACTGTGGAGGAGAAAATTTAAAAAAAGATAATAGATTTTCTTTTCCCATAAAAAGCCCCACACTACGGAGGAGAAATTTTTTTAAAAAGATAATAGATTTTCCTTTCCCATAAAAAGTCCGACACTGTGGAGGAGAAAATTTGAAAAAAAAAAAGATAATAGATTTCCCTTTTCCATCAAAAGCCCTACACTGTAGGAGAAATTTTTTTAAAAAAGAGATAATAGATTTTCCTCCTCCATGAAAAGCCTTGCATTGCGAGACATACGAAAGAGAAAGTCAAAAAAAAAAAAAAAAAACAAAAAATATATGTATGTATAGATTTCATTCCATTTCTTATAGTATTACGTGCGGAGTGTCACATCCCAAAAAGATAACGACATGACACACTTTCTATTTTCTGCCTTCTTTATAGGTAAAAAAACCCAAAAAAAAATATACATATATATGCATATATATAACAAAAACAACAAAAGAAGAAAGTAACCCAAAAAGAGATCTCTGTTATGGGGCATTCCTCCCCTCCGTGTATATGATCAATGATATGTGTAGGAACAGGTCAAGGGCAGGGAGCACGCTTCATAGCACTGATCTCTGTAAGAAGAGAGTCCTCGCGAGCATTTCGATCAGACATCTACCTACCATGAAGACTCTTCTGCCATCTCCATGAAACGTCAGTTGCACTGCGAGACTCAGTCAAAAGCCCAGTCAGCCAAAGAACCTCACTCTCGGCTGTGGCAGCTCTCGCTTCTGCAATCTCAGCTCTGACCCTTTCTTTCTCCCAAGCCTCGGTCAAAGCCAGCCTCTCTACAGAAAGAGACTCGATCCTAGTCCGGAGAATTATCTCCTTACATGGCCAAGGCCCCATCTCTATCACATCTACCTGGGCTAGGGGTAATTCCTCGGATGCCGGCAAACCTCGTAATCAGAGAACGACCCCCGAACTAAGCTACTGCATATCGTCGATTGGCGGGTCTCCCAGAGGGTGGCTATGAGGTCGAGATCACTGAGAGAACCCCGAGAAAATATCAGAGAGCACAAAGGCGGCATCACAGAGCATGGCACATGTTGAGTATACCAGAATTGATGAAGCACCCGAGATGGGAAATAATATGCTACTGCAAACCCCCAATAGTGTGATACCCTCACAATCCAGAGCGGACAATCGGAAGGTACCGTCCATCAGATGATCATATCAAATAGCCACAGGTTCAGTTCTTCGATGCTCCCATGGGGTAGCCTCGAGTAACGTGTTAGAAAACCTCAGGCCACATCCCCTCTCGCCAAGCAAAACCTCGGTAGAGGCCCCATGATAGCCAAATGCTCTCCTAGCCAAATCTGAACAAGGAGTGGGCTCCCGCTGAGAATCCGAACCCGGCCCGAGGCCGAGGCATCCAGGCCCCGATACATCTCAGCCAAGACTAGGTGCACCAATGAGCGGGCCCCCTCCAATTTGGTCAAAACGTCGCATAGCCGAAGAGAAAAGGTCTCGCCCCCAGTAAAGAAGAGAACTTCTGATAGCAAATAAAGGGCAAAGGCCTTCACATTGAAAGGATCTCGAATAGGCAACTGTCAGAGACTCGAGTCGCCGAAAAGTTCTCTCAGGAATTTCACCGAACACCTAGTGGGCCCTCCGGCGAAACATTTCTCATATCCCCCCTTTTTTAAACCGAGAACCGCGTGGACCGCCCTTGCATACCCCGGTTTTGGCAGTACTTTGGCAAGGCCTCGATGCATCTTGAAGCCAGTAATAGAGGCTAGCTCTTCCAAGGTTGGGGTCAGCTCCTTGGACCCAAATCTAAAGACATGGGCCCTATGGTCCCACGACACCAAAGCGCACCGTGTAGGTTACAGAGGAATAACAAGGAGAGAGGAAAAGGCGGGACAAGAAATTTAGAAAACAAGCTCACTCTGGCTAAGCTATCATGCCACTTTTGCAAAAATCTAGGCCCAGGGCCCAAACAGGGAAGTATACTAACCCCAACCCCCGTATGTGAATTCGGATTGGGAAGCGAGTCCATAGACGTACAAAGATGTCCTATAAAGCTCAGTCAATGTAGGGCAATGGACTCGCTTATTGAGGAGAAAGAAAGAAAGAAAGAAAAAAAGGAGAAGGCAAGCCAAAAAAGTAAAGAGGCAAAGAGGGCTAAAAAGTTATAGGAACATGGGCATCGATTATAGGGCGTATATATATATCGACCAAAAATTCACTTTTTAGCCAGCATATATATTATATCTTGGTGGGTAATGTGTGATTATGTTTTAGCGGTATGTATATACATACAAAGGCAAAATCAATTTTTGCTTGGCGATATAATATATACGCCCTTGATTAAAGCGAGGAAGTTAAGATTCCCCTCGCTTTGGTTCATTTTTGTTCCCCAAGGAGGATCGTTTTTTTTGCCCACTCTTTTTTCATCTGGCGGTCCACGGGCATGCCACACACCAAGGGAAGCCCGGGAGGGGACTACGTGAGTTATATGAAGAGAATCACTTGCAAGATCAACCCCATCATTGGAGGGGTGCCGGCCAGTTTCAGGCCCAACAAAAAAACAAAAAAGGGAAACCATCAAAGCAAAGGGATAACCAAATGAAACATTCATAAAAACCATAAAAATTATAAACCATCCAAAAAAAATTATTGTTTAAAAATTATTACATATCCCCCAGTAAAGCCAAGTCTAAATTGTTTCATTGTTTAAAATTTTCAGAGAATGAACTAGTCCTGGGCAGCCCCCTTCGACTTCTTCCGGCGCCGGCTCGCACTTTGAAAGTAGTCTCCCCACCCAGTCCACGAGAAATGTGGTGAAGGAATGCGACTCCTTTTCACGAGCACGCTGCAAGAGCACAAAAGGCCAACAGGTAGAGAGACAGGTAGAAAAAAAAATAGGAAAATGAGTAGGTTGGGTCGGTATTCACTCACCACCTCGGTCTCCCTAAGCCCAACAATGTTACGATAATATTCGGCTTGACTCATTGCCGACTCATAATCCTAGCCTGAAAAAAAGCGGTGTTATCACAGATCGCATAATTCAAAAGAAAGAAAAGCAACAAGATAGAGATCACCCAAGGGATCGCGGGGAGTGGGACTGGATAGAGATCGTGCCTTCTCAACCACGTCGATGGCATCATCCAGCGCTTGAAGGTCCCTTGGACCACGGTAGGCGAACTGCCAGAAGCATCATCAGAAGGGTCGGGGTCCGAAGCACTGCAAAAGCAGAAGGGTCGGAGAGTCCAGCACCTGTAGCATCATAAGGAGCAGCCCCCTCATCCCCCTCATCTGAGCCGCCACCTTGCTCAAACTACAGAGAGAAACATTTTATCGTTTAAATGATAGATCAATCAGAGTAATCACAAGGAGGCTGCCAAATAAAAAGAGGAAAGGGCACCACCTGAGATCGCGGTCCGCCAAAAGCTAAAAGGTTAGCACCAGGCACGAAGCGGGGCAGCAGGAAATGATAAGGCAGAGAATCGTACCACATCTGATACCCCCCAGGTAAAAGAAGGCCATCAATAGGAACCCCATGGTGAAGAAAGTGAGCAATAAGCTCGTCAATAGAGCCTTCCGAAGCCAACACGTCAGTTGGAGGAGCTTGGGGCACAGCAAAGAGAGGACGATACTGATGAACCACTCTCTCTCATAAATAATAAGCCCTAGTCCAGGTCCCGTAGAGGAAGATGATGTAGCGGTCTAGCAAGAGGCGAGAAGGACCCACTGAAGCCAGGTTCCAGAAGGGAGATCCTATGTAGGGGTCAAGGATGATCTGTAAAAAGAAGAGAACATAGAGGAGGGATACATACAGTTGGTCAAAACCCATAGCACAAAAGAGCTGTCAAATTTATAGAAAAGGGGGAATGGTTATACCTGCTTTGGGATCAACAGGTCAAACTGAGACCGTAGCCCTAACTCCAAATGCTTCATACCTATGTCCCGACGTCGGCTCACATGCCAGTTACTCATGAGGGGGAGCGTAGCAACTTCAGACTGAAGCAGAGGGCGACCCAGTTGGAAATGAAGATACCCCCAAATATGAGAAAGCAAGTAGATAAAAATAGGTATGCCAGAAAAGAAAATTTTGACAAGCTAAAACCAAAGGATAAAATACCTCAATTGCATGCCAGAAACCCACAATAGAGCTAGACTCCCCAAGAACGGCTTGCTTTAGGCTGGACATGAGCACCGCATAGCCAGCGCCGCCCTAATCGAACCGATGTACGGTTTCCCAGATCACCATCAGGCTGAGTAGGGACAACGAGACTCGCCCTCCGCTGGTGTTTGAGAGGTGAGTCTTACCTAGGAGGAACAGCAGAGAAATGCGGGCCAGCATATATACACGTGCGAGCTCAAGGTAAATTTCCATGTCGGGCTGGCCCTGGTTCACTAACTCATGAGGCTCAAACTGATCAACCAGCCAGGATAGCTTGACCTCAGAACCTTGAATATTCCCAGAGGTCAGGTAGGCCCCTATCAGTCGAATCACCTCCTCCTTATCCGGTGTACGGGTAGGTACCACGGGAACCCCTCCAATACGAACCCCAGTGATCATAGACCAGTCCGCGGGTGTAAAGGCCATCTCTGCCACAACCATGTGAAATGTCATTGTCTCGAGGCAACGCTCTCTCGAGCCTTCAAAATATCGGCTCGCCCTGCAAATGAAATCCCCGAAACCGGCATCGGTGAGTAGGTCCTTCACCACTGGGGGAAGGTAAAGCACGAGACACTGAAGGTCAAGGCAGCCACCCCGAAACATAATATGCGGTAGGGGCTGCAAACATAAGGTATTAGTCAGATAGGGGCAAGGTGGTATAATGTAGACATCAAAGGAAAACAAAAGTGAAAAAGGAGGGGGACTCATCTGTTTACCTGACCGGCGATCCCAAAGTTGGACATGTGGGTGTGCTGGCAGTAGAGGAGGCCGGTACGGGAAGCCTCTCCTTGCATTTCATACCAAGGCTGGGAAGAGCGCTGAGACACGAAGAATTGTTCCCCATGGGGACCATAGGCCATATCCGACCCTTCTTGCTGATCATGCTCTTCGTCACCGGACATCCTAATAATATGAGACGCATGGGCATATGAAAGGTGTGCCAACAAAAAAGGAAAAAGAAAAATATGCACTAATCCAAAAAATCTCTAAAAAATGTGTGTGTGTACTAATCCATCAAACAAAAAAGGAGAGAATGCATAAAACCAAAAAAAAGAGATGCGCTAAACCAAAATATATATATATGCACCCATAAAAAAAATGCACCAATAAAATGCACTAATCCATCAAAAAAAAAAAAGAAAAGAAGAAATAAAGTAAAATGAATGAATGATGGATAGAAAATAGGCCTAAGGAGTCAAGCAATTAAAAAAAAAGGGAAAAACAACCAAAACAAAAACAAAAAAGAGAAGAGAAAAGGAATATAGGCATCACATATGCTTAAAAGGAAATCAAAAACATTTCACCACAAAAAAAAAAGAGAGCATCAAGCAACAATATTATCAAAATTCAAAGGAAAAATGAAGGAAGGGTAATGATTACCTTCAATGGAAGAGAAAAACAAATATCGACGGAAAGTGAGCACTCTTGATCGGCACCCGTAACCCCTGGTAATATAACTCAAGCCAAATCAAATGCAAAAACCCTAGGGGGCTATCCTGAACTCAAGAGGGAAGGAGGGAGGAAGATAGAATTTGAAAAGGGGGGCCCCTTTTGTGCTCGAGCTTGGGCAGTTTTGTAACCACTAGATCTTTGGTCAGGCGTATATAATATATACGCCTGACAAAAAATGGCAGTTTTCAAAACTGCCCGGCCTTTATTTCGATTTTGAGGCCCGACGGATCCCCCCTTTGCATGCTATGGACCACGGCCCGGTCCCCTTTAGAAGCCCGCGTACCGTCAAGCGATGGTGCACACATCCCCAATTGGCCCTTCGAGTTCCCTTCGATTGGCCCAAAGGGACCGCGCTATAAAAAACGGATCTAGATCCGTAGGCGCCCACCTAATGCGCTCTCAAAATCAAACAAAAAGAGAAAAAGAAGAAGAGAAAAAAAAAAGAAGAAAATAATATATAAATAAATAATAAGAAAAAGAAAAGAAAAAAAAATATATATATATATACAACGTTGGTTCTCAAAAGAGCGTCGCAACGCCTGTTTGCCCCACTCCGAGAGCCGTGTTAAATCAATTCGGGATGATCGGGTTCACCCAAAAATTCTCGAACCCTATTTTACGCAGGGACACCTCGCGCCTGATCCGGCAGGCAAAATACTGGTCATGTTTATCCCCGATCATTAGGAACCCACCTTCCAAAGCAGATGCTTGGGTCTAATTTGTATAAAGACCAAGACCACGCATCCCCAGGAGTCAGTACCTGATCCAGCAGGCAAATGAACTTCATCCATCACCGGTCACTCTTGGGAGCATATACCTAGCCCAAGATCTTCCCCAACAGAAGTCGAGGCATGATCTGGCAGGAAAACCAAGGACCCATCGCCAGAATGCACACGTCCTTAAGGTATATCAACATGGCAAGTTGATTCGCCTAAGGATACGTGCAGAAATAAAAGCAGTTTGAGCATGCTTAGAGTCTCGAACTTACATGAAAGAAGAAAAAAAGAAAAAGAAAAAAAGAGAGGAAATAATGACCTTTTGTTATGAAATAAAAATCCAGTGTAGGTTGACCCCACCTTCCATGCACTCACTCTAGTCATCCACCTTCGGATTGACATTGACCAAGAGTGCCCCCGACTTCAGACCCTTCGAAAAATCTATTGTCAGTCGAAACTGACTCGTCAAAAATGAAATTACAACAGACCAAACTATGTGCAAACATACAGACCAAAGGGCTCATTCCCTTTTATTTCCTTTTACACAAGCTTAAAACCTGTATAGGCAAGGTGTCCGTATTGAATGTATGCGCTTGCGTCTGGGTATCCGCAGGATGGTCGTTTGTCCTCGTAAATTGTACCTTAGGGTCGAGGCTTCCGTTCGTGCCTATTTACTGATTATCGCCCCTGATGGGTGTCTGTCTATGCATAGTTAGTAAGATGTGATTTCATTAGGGACAGAGGCTAGAATTGACCATCTCTGTCGATGGATGTTTGGTTCTAGCCCGATCCTTCTTAACTTTGTCTCGAGTTGAGGCACTCCGGTTCATGTGAATCAGGAGCACCTCGCCACCAGAACAAACACATCCCCAAGGTGCACCTATCCCTGGCAGAGCGCACGCATTCTTAAAGCCTATCAATTGACATTTGATCCACTTAAAGAGTTGTGCAAGAATAAAGTTGCCAGAGGTCCTTGAGCTTTGCTTAGAGGCCTCGAAACAAAAGAGAATTCAGAAAAAGAAATACAAAAAATCACTCTAAAAAGGGGCATGCATTCCCAAGAAGTGTTGCGACATCAATATTCACTCTACTCGGGTAAATCATGCTAAAGAAACCTCGAGGTTGATGGGTTCGCCCAGAAACTCTAAGCCTTACCCAGGTAAGGGCACCCGTGACCAATCCAATGGAGCTGTCAATGACCCATAGGATTGGACACATTGTTTAGGCCTTCGCTTTGTGTGCTTCGCATCGATTCCAAAGCATAGATCGATCACCTCGTTTCATGGAGGTGTCTGGTTCAGATTAATACTCATCATCACAAATCTATAATTTCCCTTAGAAAGTGGACTATATCCCGACTAGCGGGCTTACACTTTTTGTGATCATCGCAGTTATGCCCAGTAATGTCGGAATGCACTTGGGGACTGTTAGCACTGAGGTACGGACGATATCCCGAAATGAGAGGGCTTACGTACACTCACCATCACCATGGATGTTTGAGAATTGAGTTGAACCAGGCGGACCCATCAAACGTGCCTTGGACCTCTTCGGATGTCTCTTGTCTTTGGCATCCGATCATTAGTGATCGAATACTAAAGAGGGGCATCTGTAGACACCCAAATTCGGCCCAAGGCCCGATCAGTCTGTACTCTGAGCGAGTTGTAGTCTTGTGCTTCTTATGGAGCCACTGAACCCTTAAGAACCTACCCAGACATTTAGGAATCACCCTGAACCCATTAGAACCATCCCCTAACCCTTAGAGATCACCCCTAAACCCTATATTCCCTTCCTAGACCTAACTTAAACCCTTCTGAGCAGTTGATGAAAGAAGAGATACAAATCTTTATACAAACCACAACCATGGATGAGCCATATACCTTTGGAAAGAGGACTACTCCATCTTTCCAACAAGCAAAAGATCACCCAATTTGGAGCTACGGTTCCAAAGTTATGGCCAATTGAAGTTCCACATAAAATGACAACCTTTTTACTCAGGTGTATGTATTACATACGCCCGGCAAATCCGGCCCAATTTTGGTCAGGCGTATATATTATATACGCTTGACATTTTTGGGCCAAAGTTGGCCAGGCGTATATAATATATACGCCCAGTATAGCTGGGACCTACCACGGGCTTCATCTTCCCAAAACTCCCTTAATTTTTGTGGAAATCACTGTGCATAAATTGGGCGTATATAATATATACGCCCAGCTTAGCTACAGTAACTGTCATCAGTTGCTCAAAATTCCTTCATCTAGTTTGACCCTTTGACCATCCCCTTGGTTGGGGTGGGTGGTGTCTTGAGGTTGGTTGCACCCCCTTTGAGCTTATTGGCAACCCTTAAGTCACCCATGGTCTCACCCCATCATCCGCCATTAAAATCAGTTTCCCAAAACCCTAGGACCTTGAAAACCTAGAAAACCTTAGATGGAGGATTACCTAATTGCTAAACCAATTAGCTCTTAAGCAAGCCCCTAACCCACCTCTTCTCTATAAATAGAGAGGGCCCCCTCTTCCCAAAGGGTTGAAATTTTTGGTTGAAAGATTAGTGAGCTTAAGAGAGAGAGCCCTAGTGAGAGAAAAGGCCATTTATTTTCCAGAATTCCAGCAAGCTTAGACCACCTATTCCATTCCATTTCAACCATTAGATCACTCCCTTTAGCTAAAGTCTAGCCTTTGGCCTCACCCTACACTTCCTATTTTATTGAATACTAGCATTAGAACCCATTTTCACTCCATTTAAGCCATCGGAAGCACGCCAAAGCGAAGGACTTCCACGGTGCAACAAGGGCCCGTGAGCTCCAGCTCACCCCTCTCTTCCTCTACTTCTTGGTGTCTCCTCCGTCCAAGGATTCAAGCTGTTACGCCACTGAAATTTTGGTTTGGCTCAAAGCTTGATAGGACCGTATTGCCTTCGGGCAAGGGGAAACTCTGCCCCTTTTATTTTATTTTTTGCCAAAGATAGAGACCACTACGTGTGGGTTGATCGGGTGCCTAAACCCTTCCCGATCGATAACCGAAGCCCCTACCCTAGAGCCTTTGGCAAGGACCGGTAAATCAGAGTCATATTTAGCACTTCGAAGCTCAAAATATCGATTTGAAGGTTTCCTGAGTCACCAAAAGCTCCGGGTGGTGGCTCTACATTTTCATCCATAGCGGGCGCATCGCTGCGATGGGTTTGAGAGGATCCATGGTCGCACACCTATGATTCTGGGCAGGCCCTTCTTGGCCACTGCAACTGCCTGCATTCAATGCCGATCTGGAATCATGGAGGTCTCCTTTGGTAACATGAAAGTAAAACTGCATGTGTACAACACCAGCTCTGAACCCCCTTTTGACGAAACCTATTTTTCCATTGCAGGGCTGGAGGGGGCTCTGCATGATAATCCTCAACACCTGCTACACAATAATGATTGGCCCATAGAGATAAAATGGCAATCAGGGGTTGAACAATTGCTGAAGAATGGATCCAAGAAGGATGAAAAGTTCAAGGAACATGAAGAGGCCGTTAACCTTCCAGATCCTCCAAAGTAGCAACCACAGTTGTGTATGCATCATATGTACCATATTCTATTTTTGCTTTAAATTTGCATTTCTAGTAGAATTCTTTTGAAATAAATATGCCATGTTCTCTAGTGAATCATTTTTTCAAATTTGCCAGCTGCCCTAAGATAAGGGGAGCTCATCCACATAAGAATCCAATCATAGGGCCGCACAACAACTGAGCCTGATAAGTGCTGAAGCTAAGGGTGCCCACAAGGAAAGTTTTATCTGGGTTTTGAAACTTTCGATAGGCCTAATCTACATTTCGTTAGGTGTCATGTTGATTTTGACAAGATAACTAATGGTTTTGATAGGAATTGGATATTTCGACAAGTAAAATGATGGGTTAACAAACGATAGAGTTAATAAATGAGGAACAAATGATTCTGCCTTTTAAACCTATCGATAGAATGGTCTCACCTATCAAAATCCTCAAAAATCATCCCTTTTGAAAGCTTTGTTGTCTAAGCTTTCGATAGGACGCTTCGACCTATCAAAACCATTCTAGTTATCCTATCGAAATCGCATTTGTACCTTTATATACTTGACGATAGGTCATTTGTGCTTCACTCTTTCCCGCTAAAAAAATCCTAACTTCCTTCCCCATTTGTCGCCTCCTTCTTTCTCTACTAAATCCCCACAAAATCTTTTGCTATTTAATGTGCCATCTTGTCAATACATTCAGCCTGCATAAAGGAGCATTTTGCCCCTAATTTTAGAGAAATTGGAGCGGTGCATCGCTAGCTTTGTGAAACCCTCGGTACCTAGAGGTGGGTTATCTTCATACTATCACTATATTGTCTTTCTAAGCCTTCCCATTCTAAGTGGTGAGAAATTACTCCCTGAGATTATAATGAATGAGCCTGAGGAAACACTAGCCAAAAATCAATTGCATCGTCCCCTAAATCCTCCAAGAATGTACCCCCTGCTACCAAGCCACCTGTAAAGAGGAAGCTCGCTGAGGGGACACCCAAAAAGGGTCCTAAAGCTAAGAAATCCAAAGCTGTAGAAATCCAGGAACTTGTGACAAAAACACCCTTAGAGAGAGCTACTCCTGACAGGCCCATGGCTGTAGAGCTTCCGGCTACACTAACCACCCCCAATGAATTTGTTGACAAGTTAAACCTTGTCCCTGAGACCGAATTTGACCTGACACATTTTGCCAACATCAGAGAGTGCCAGGAAACACTGAGCTATTTGAAGAAAAAAGGCTTGTTGCCTCTACTGTCGCCATTGTAGGAAACAATGTCTCCCAGGTTGGTGAAGTTATGGTTCCAAAATCTGAAGAAGAAGGTGGAACAGGGGACGGATGATGTATTAGAAATTTCGATTGATGATTGGCAACTGACTATCGATCATAGAGACATAGGAATGGCTCTGGGGGTCCCATACCAATTTGATTCCAACCGCTCTGAGGGAGCACCTGTTGGAGCTACATTTAAAGATATGGCCAAGCAACTATTCAATGGGATTGTGGGTTCTGGAGAATCCCTGATGAGAAGAGACCTCCATCCTAGCCTCAGATTCATGGATACCATCTTAAGAAAAAATGCCTATGTTACAGGACATTTGCAGGAAAGAAGGTCCCCATTAGTGGATGCCCTATTTTATTATTCCAAGGGACAGTTCGTGAATGCACCCAGGCTGATCTTTGAAACTATGGTGGACATAAATGACAAGGTGCTCAAACAACAGGCTTTTGCAAAGGGAGGAGGCCTACCTTTCCGCAGACTTATCACCTGTTTGCTCAGAGCTGGGAAGTATAGGATCAAGGAGGCTAAGCCAGTGGAGAAAATGGCTCACAAGGTTTTTGGAAAGAGAGAATGGTCTACAAGTTTAACCCTGATTCAAAAGACCAAGCCGGTTGCAGCAGAGAAGGAAGTGCCCGCTACCTCAGCAGCAGATCTTGCGGCTAACATCCCCTCACCCATCATTCCTCCTACATCACCCACCTTTTCATCCACCTTACCTACACCATCACCTACACCTGGGATCCTGGACTTCCCCACCTTCTCCGAGCATATCCCCACCATGCCTTCCCAACCCTCCCTCCAACCCCTTCCTAATTTTCCCCCTCCACAACTTCCTACACATACACAGGGTGTGGACCAGTTCACTTCTACTGGTTTCTCTGCCCTCATTTCTTCAATTGTGGAGGATGTTGCTCATGAGTACACCCCACTTCCTGACTCTCCTAACACCACTCCTCCTCACTTTACCCATGCCCCGTCCTCCCCTTTCCATCCCATTCATTCACCCATCCCCTCTACTTCCACCCTGCCTGAAACCTTCACACAAATCCTTTCCCTCCTTCATTCCATTCAGGCCCAAGTGGCCACTAACACTGACCCCCAGGCCCTCATGAGCTCATGCCTCCAATCAATTCAATCCACCTTCACTCCCCCCACTTCAGTCTCCCATCCTTTTCCCATTTCTCCTACCTCCCCTGATCCCTCCCTTTTAATTTTCTCTCCTCCCTTATCACCTATGCCCTCCCCCATCCCTACTAATATTCTTTTTGTGGAGTTAACCACTCCATCTTTACCCCCACCTTCCCCCCCTAGCACCTGTTATGCCTTCATCCTCACTTGCCCCTGTTTCGACAGTTGTTGAGATACCCTCCACCCATTTCCCTTTGTCTTCCCCCCCTATTTTCCACGATGCCTCTACCCAAACGGATCTATGGGAGGATCTAATTCTTTCCACCCGTTCCTCTTCATCCCCTCCACCCTTATCTTTACCCCTTGTCCTTCGCCAATCAATGTACATCCCTCGATACCTCACCCTCCTGTATGCAATGAGGGACAACCCTTACATCCACAGAGATGTCTTGCGAGGTATGGCTGCACTCCGGGCTTCCCTTGAGGCTCTTTATGAGGAGAGGATTGCCAATATTGAATTAGAACACCGAATCCACCTCCGTGATATCTCTCAAGGATGATCTGAGATCCTGGTTCGATATGAGTCAGCAAAGCAATTGGTAGTGGTTGAGAGTCTCATTGCCAAATACGAAAAGAAGAATGCTGAACTCTTCAAGAAGAAATTAGAAAATGCTCAGGAGACACTCAAAGCCACCATGGAACTCTCTGATGCTAACCTCCTCTATGCTGCCAAAAAGATTGATATTTTGGAGAAAAAGGTTGCTTCCTTGTTGTCTAAACTATTTGAACCCACCCCTCTTGCTCTGGCGCCTCCTCATGCCTCCTCCCCACCCCATGCCCCCCTACTACTACTCCTTCCACAACTCCCCCTATGGATGTTGCTCCTACTGCCACTGCCCCTCCCACCCAATCTATAGAGGCTCCACCCCCCTCTCCTGCAGAAGTACCTCCACCTGACAAACCTATCCCTCCCAAACGAAAGAGGACTTACTCCAAAAGAACCACCACCACTAAGAGATCTGCTGCTTCTGCTGCCGCTATCAAAAAAGGGAAACAACCTGCTGCCCCATCTGAGGAAGCTACTCCCCCCAGGTCCTCCCCTCAGACTGACCCCCATAGAAACCTCCTCACTAGGGATCATAGACGATAGGCTACTGCGGCTCTAGGACTGGACCCCATAGAACTTTTTCCTTCCGATTCAGATTCTGATCCTACACTTGCAGTTGCTCCTAAAGGCAAAAAGCCTGCTACCCAGTCTGAGGAGGCACGCGCTAAGCATCCTAAGCAATCCAAATCCAAGGGCAAAGCCCCTGCATCTAGGCGATAGCTGGCACCCGGCTGTCTATGACTATGGCCATGTGTTGTTTCAGTTTTTTCTGTTTCATTTATCTCTTGTATATATTAGACAATTTTGTTGTGATAGTCTATAGAAAAATTTTCTTTTGTGATATTTCATTTTCATTTGTCTCCCTCTTGATTGCATTGTCTTAAAACAGTGGGGACACTATTTAGTTTAGGTTTGGGGGTGTGGCATGTATGCCAATAAACTAGTTAATTGTAGTGCAGCCAAGTTAAAAAGGAATAATCGAAAAAAGAATGAATTCATCTCATATTTGTCCTTAAGGAAACCTACAAAACCATTTGCAACTAAAACAAGTTGAAGTTTTAACATTCTTCATGAAGAAAATGTCAAGAATTTTTGCAGGAGGCCTTTAATGTGTGATAAACCAGCAAGGAGAAGAAACTATGAAGATACTCTCCAGAAATTGGATGGAAGGCCATACCCTGTGAGAATTGGGCCTGAAAAACTTTCTTTGAGGAGTGTCTTGGCAATCTTTTCTGCTCTAAGGACTGATGGGATCTAATTTTAATCACTAGAAGTTAGGCAAATCTAAATTGAAACAAGATCAACAACATTCATGACATTGAGGACATGAAGTAAGGCCATCCCTTGCACAGGTTGAGCCTAAAATTTCCCCACCTTTAAACTGCCCTTGATACACACCATTTGAGCCCTGAAAATCCCAATTTTCTTTGATGAAAACTAGGAAACTCAAACCCAGAACCCCTTGACCTGTTTCAGTTCACCCTCAATCTGAGAAATCAAGAAAAAGAAGAAGTGAGGCTAGAGGAGTAAGGTGCGATGTTTGGTTGAAAAGGAAGAAACACAGTCGATGGTGTTGTGGCATTCTAGCCCATATAAGAAAAAAAAAAAAAAAAAAAAAGGAAGGAGAAAGAGAAATCATTTCATTGAAAGACTGGAAGGAATAGAAGAAGCTAGCTACTTTAGCTCTGAAAATTCAAGAAGTACATGAAATTGTGCTGACATGAAAAAGGTTGAGTTGCAAATCACCTCTTTACTTTTTACTGATTTCTCAAATTTTGATTCCCATTCCACCCTTCTTATTCTTTATAAACCTCACCCATAAGCTACATTACAACCCAATAAAAAGTCCTTACTAATCTGAAATGGATTGAGCTGTCATGTGGAGATGAGGATTTGTTTGATCTATGGTGCAAAGAATTAGAAAACATCATACATTTGAGTAATGCCTATGCTCTTGCTTGCAGTCCTATTTGAGGGCTATAACTGCTCTTGAGCTGAATGATATGATTTACCCTTCTTCTCTGTACTAATGAGTGAACAACCTTGGTGAGATTTGAGTCTGAAATCCAGTTGATGGGGGAAGTATCCAAGCAGGATCCTCAAATTGATGGTGAGTTATGCATGAAATTCCATAAGAAGTTCCTGGATACAGACTAAGTGATAATGGAGAGATTTCATTAGACTTTCATATTCCCAAATGGAAATATGAAATTCCCTTAATGAATGGGCATGATTTGAATTTATTTGATTTGCTTCAATTTTGCTTTAACATGCTGCACTACTATTAACTAAGTTGTATTGGAGAAGTTTGTGGGTACCTTCACTGAAAACCCTCAGGAGACTTCACTCCTCCACTAGGGATCACCTAGGGGTTTAAAAGGCTTTGTGCATGTGCTAAATGCATCCGTGCTCCCTACGAAAGTGGCATTTTATTTTTCTTTTGAATTCTCCTTTGCTCGGGGACTAGCAAAGCTTAGGTTTGGGGGTGTGTTAAGTTGTGAAAAATGCCACTTTACACCCTTTAACCTGACCTTTCATTGACCAACAAGCACACTAATAAGCCTCTGTTGAGTGCATTTTGTAGCTAGCAAGAAAATCTAGTAATAATGCAGCAAACCACTTAAAAATGCCCACAAAGAAATCAGCTCTCAGCACTATGCAGACCCAACAACAGAATAAGGTGAAGGAAGCGAGAATAGGTTGATAACGTCCTATCGATTAGTCACCTGAAGGGTTCGACAGGATCAGAAAGCAGCAAAAGGAAGAATTCGTGCAGAAGTGAAGAGTTCGATAGGATCGAAGACCCTATCGAGTAGTTGAAAGAGAAAGAGAATTCAACCTATCGAAAGCTAGCTGAGGAAAAGAGGGAACCTATCGAATGGTTCACTGAACCTATCGAAATAGAAATGCTGAAACAGCACCTATCACAGAATGATCTGAACCTTTCGATGGGAACAAAGGCCATCTGATCAAAGCGATAGAATGTAAATATTCAACCTATCGAATAACTCTTCCAACCTGTCGAAAGCCCCAGATCAAGTGCAGTGAAGCTAAAGCATCTAAACGCAACCTATCGAAACCTATCGAAGAGACCAGGGAACCTATCGAAAGGAACCACAAACTTACTTTCAACCTGTCAAAATCGTGTGCTAAACTTCTCAGAAACCATGCTATGCACATGCTGAGACTTGGTGGCCTATTGCATGCAAACTGAGGCACTTTGGTTACCTGCGCGACGTTCTGGAAGATGCCTTAGGAAACCCTGACCGACCCACGTGCTTTAACAGAACTCTAACAAACTCTGATAACCATCTAGAAGGGATTTTTGGCGGGAAAAATAGAGAAGGAAAGCTATATATTGGAACCCCCAATTACCATTTGAGAAGATCAAATTTCTGAGAAATTTTCTAGAGATCAGAGCTTGCAGCGAGATTCCCTTTTCCCTCCGTTAGTCTAACCATGGTTGCCTAAACCCCTTGGAGCAGTAAGGAGTGAGTTAGATCTGTAATTGGGTAAGGTTAAGACTGTTGCTGGGGTTAAATATTGTTGCATAGACTACAGATCTGAGAGCATTCTATTATAAGAGTGACCTAGTTTTCAATGTAAATGTTATTTTCAATGTTTTAATTAGATCTAAAGCTCTTTGGATTCCTCTTGGTGCTCGATCAGTTTTGTGTAGAGGAGTTGCTTGATCAGCTCACCCTCTTAATTGGTAGACCTCTTGGATATCATTTGAATTCCCTAGATCTAATATCCCTGTAATTTCCTGTGTCTGTGACCTGGAAATTGCAGCATCTGTAGTGGTTTTAATTGTTCTAATTGAGGCGCTGGCTTTGTAGGAGTTCTCTAGGATGGTCTGTGACCATTAAAGTGAGTAGATCATAACCTTAAGGTAAATCTGAGCTCATGCCTCATTTGGATTTATCTACTGCAATCCATAGATTCGATAAAGCCTATAGGATGGTCTGTGACCATTAAAGTGGACAGATCATAGCCTTAAGGCTAGGTGGATCCTGTGATTTGAAGTGGAAGTTTTGCCCTGCAGCTGTGTTTGCGGACAATGCCTATGGCCAGCTGAGAGACTTATGTGCTTTTGAACCCCTGTGACATGCTTAGCTCAACCTGATTGTGGTGAAAACAATCTCCTAGCTGTTCTTCTCCATTTTTTGAGTTTTTAAACCTTCCCTCTGTAAGATCTGAAGCTCTAGATTCGATCCAAAACAATCTGCATTTTTTTTTTAGTTTAGTATTAAGTGACAACTCATTTCAAAACTCTCCCCTGTCTTTTAACTAATGTAGAGATAGCTAGGGTGTCAGATCTCTTATTGATCTGAAGATTTATCCTATTTCTAAATAGCCTCCCTGTGGACATTCCCTTACTCACCATTCTTTTAAAGCTTGGTACAAAGGACCCTCTATCTTGCAGGCCTAAGATCTTTTAGATGTGCTGAATTCATCTCTATTTTCTCTTGATTTTTACACCATAAATTAGTACACTAGAAATCCACAACACCTGGAAGAGGGTTTCAAACCCTCTAGAGAAATGTAGAGAAAATTGAATCCCCACGTGCAAGAAGTGGTGATGAAAAAACTGGTGAAATTGCTAGATGCTGGAGTCATCTACCCAATTTCAAATACTGAATGAGTGGCACGTACTCAGGTGGTACCCAAGAAATCTGGAATTACTGTGATTAAAAGTGATGCTGGTGAGCTTGTTCCAACTAGGGAAACCATAAGTTGGAGGGTGTGTATAGACTATCGAAAGCTCAATCAGAAAACCAGGAAAGACCATTTCCCTTTGCCCTTCATTGACCAAATCTTGGATAAGTTAACAGACAAATCTTTCTATTGTTTTTTTGATGGATATTCTGGGTATAACAAAATCCCTGTGTATCCTCAAGATTAAGAAAAGAGTAAGTTTACCTACCCATTTGGCACCTTTGCTTACAGAAGGATGCCATTTAGACTGTGCAATGCACCTACAACTTTCCAAAGGTGCATGTATGCTATATTTTCTGACATAATTGAGCAGTTTCTAGAGATTTTTATGGATGATTCTCTATGTTTGGGGATAGTTTTAGCCAATGTCTACACCATCTCAACCTTGTATTACAGAGATGTGAGGAAACCAACTTGGTTTTAAGTTGGGAAAAGAGCCATTTTATGGTCACTCAAGGCATTGTCCTTGGCCATGTAATTTCTCACAGAGATATTGAGGTAGGCAATGCTAAAATAGACCTGATTGCACATTTACCCCCACCAAAAACTTTGAAATAAGTCAGATCATTCTTGGGGCATGTTGGCTTCTACAGGAGATTCATCAAAGATTTCAGTAAGATCTCAAAACCTCTTTGTCACTGTTGGGGAATTTTAGTGTGCTGATTTATTGTGTAATGATAAAGACAAAATAAAATCAGAGTAAAACAGGGGATGGATTCAGCACAATAAAAATATCCTTGACCTACAAGATACAGGGTCCTTTGTAGCAAGTTTTAATAAGTAAGAGTTTGTCCCACAGGGTGTAGTGATCTAAACCTAGAAGGAGTATAGTAGACCTCCAGATCTGGTTACAGATTTGGCAATTCTATGAAAATAGGGAAAAGAAAGAGATTTTTTCTGTGTCACAAGATCTAATTATTTTATTGAACTACTGAAGAATTTCTAAACTACTGGAGAAATATGAACAAAAGAATGGTTATTTAACTAATGTGGATAAAAATAAATCCTAATCCTCCTTCTTCAAATTAAGGTCATTAATCTTAGTCCTCAGCTATCAGATATTTATGAAAATAAATAGTACCGTTATACCATATATCAAGTTTCCTACCATTGGTCGTCAATCAAGTCTAGGATCCCATCAATACAGATTTAATCTAATCCTAATCCTCCTTCAGATTAAGGTCGTCAATCTTAATCCTCAGCTATCGGATATTTATGAAAATAAACAGTACCGTTACACCATATATCAAGTTTCCTAGCATTGGTCGTCAATCAAGTTTAGGTTCCTATCAATACAGATTTAATCTAATCAACAATCAACCAGAAATTTGGGTGTCTATCAAACTCTAGCAAACTGAAGATGGAAAAGTAGAAACCGTTACACTAATCTGCAAATTCTAACCTGAGTCATCAATTCAAGTCAAAACTTGGAGATGTTTATAAAACTGAAATAAAACTAAACAAAAAGTTGGAGGAAGATGGATGGTGAAATAAAATTTAAATGGTGGGAAATAGACAACTAGCCTGATTTCCATTGCAAAACAGATCAAGATCTGAGGATATGCAGCCATCCTTCATTTGGCTACAAGCACAAATGCATGGTATAAGAATCTAATCTAGACCGGTAGTTTGGATTGATCTTATGGCTATGATCTATCCACTTAAATGGTCATAGATCATCCAATACATTCCTCCATCCCTGGTTTTGATTGATCTTATGGCTATGATCTGTCCACTTAAATGGTCACAGATCATCCAATAGATTTCCTCCATTCTAATGGCTTCAATCAGAATAAAATAATCACTACAGATCTTTAGATTGAATTAAGCTTTAAAACCAATAATTTATTGCTTCAAATAAAACAACTTACAATAAACTTGTTCCCAGATCTGTAGCCTGTGCATCGATCCACATTTCTTCATGTCGAAATTATAATTACAAAATAGATCTAAGCTGCTACCTAGATCTAATCCAACAGGCTGGATTAGAGACAGAAAGGGGAAGAGAAAAGGAAAATAAAAACCTAAACTAAAACCTAACTGAGCTAAGGAGAACTCAGGCTATTCCTTTGTTTCTACTTTCCTTACTACCAAAAAATAGAAAAAAGATAGGTATTTATACATATGCATTGATCCTTGTGCCTTGGGTTTCAGCCAATCAGAGAGCAGAGATGGATCCCTCTTCTGTTGTGCTTCAGTTGCATTCTCGCCAAAAATTATCTCATACCCATGTTGTAACAGCCCGGATTTCCGTTTCCAGAAACCCGTACCGTTAGGATCATACTCTGGATGATCCCGGATCGATCACACGTGTCCGCGCATATAGCGGAAGCTAGGTGGACACATCCGAGCAGCGGTATTCTTAGTCAAACAATTTCTATTCTAAACACACATCAATAATAGTAAATGGAAAGAAAACACACACATTCCCAAAAAGGAACCAAGAAGAACCATCGGTGATGGACGTACATCACCCAAACAATGGTTCCCGATAGTGGTTCCGAAATGGAATGTGGACTAACATAAAATAAGTAAATGCAGAACTATATATGTTTATACAAAGGTGGCCACCAGGCACACAGTAATCCAAAAGATCAAAAATACAAAATGTCGGGCATCAATACCCAGGCTACGGATAAAACTTCGTCACTGACGTCTGTCTCGTCTCTCGCCTCGGCCTCGGATCCGCCGATAATCCGGGTCGCTCTTGCCGCATCGCATTTCGTAACCTAAAAGATTTCAGAAAGCGGGGTGAGCTACATCCTAGCTCAGTAGAAGAAATTCAATCAATTTACATCTAAATTATTAAACATGATTGCAGAACATATCTTAAATCGATAAGTGAACAAAACTGGACAGAATATAAACTGATGCTCAACATGCAGGAAATCAGAATGCATAACTGGCAAAAGCAAACAGAACTTCAGAATTTGCAAAATGCTATGCTCATCATATTTAAATGACTTAAATCATGCGTATCTCTAACTTAAGTAACTCCCGTGTATATATATCACGTGGTAGCCAGATTTGTGCCGATAGGAAACCCCAACCAATCGTCGTTCAATGAACAATTTTGCAGGAATGCAACAATGCCTCACACTCGGAGTGCAATTGTTTGCCGAGGATTTTCAAGCAACTGCACCTTGTGCAAGAAACGGATATACCGCCGAGTTGGTGGGGATCGTCTGAATATGAAACCTCAAATCAAATACATACTTATTACCTCATGAATCAGATTATCAGAGCAGATTATCAGAGAATATGTAAAGAACAGAAACAGATATCAGAATACGGGAATCAGAGTTTAATGCATATGCAGGCATGTTTTCGAAAATCAGAGATAGAATACAATGTTAAGATATCATGCAATTAAATTTAGATACACTTTAAGTTGAATTTTCCCCTACCTCAGATCAGTTCATCTTCTAAGCAAATCCAAAGCTTTTTCGACGTGTCGGGGTTTATCCTATACCATATGCACAGTACATTAAGTGTTAGGAATGTCGGAGAACTACCCGGCACAATATTCGGGATGTCTACTTCATGAAGTCAAGAGAAAAAGCAGGTGAGTGATCGATCACCACCGATCGATCACCACCCAAGTGATCGATCACCACCTTGGTGATCGATCACCAACTCTTCGAGATCGATCACCACCTTGGTGATCGATCACCACCAGAAGTTTCAAAACTCCTCCTCTCAGATAAATTTTTATACAAATTGATCGATCACCACCCTGGTGATCGATCACCAAACTCATTGTAGATCGATCACCACCTTGGTGATCGATCACCAGACTCATTGTAGATCGATCACCACCTTGGTGATCGATCACCAGACTCATTGTAGATCGATCACCACCTTGGTGATCGATCACCACCTCGGGTCTCAACTTCTCAACTCTCTGGGGTCTCTGTTCCCCATAAGCTTATACAGATTGATCGATCACCAGCCCTTGGTGATCGATCACCACCCTTTGGTGATCGATCACCAATGGCCAAAAAATCATTAATGGAGTTCACCTTCCTTCCATTTTTGCTCTATCTCCATTAATGGTTGTGCAATCACCATTAATACATCATAAACACGCCCTTTAAACTACTCATTTAACCCTATTTAACCTACACAACTCACCTTGTTCGAAGGTTTCTTGGGTTTCCGGCAATGACTCGGAAGAGGGATTTCAAACCTAGATCTCGGAGCTCCTCCCCGATCCGGGTCCGGCGGGAAGCTCTTCAGCTCTGGTTCGACAGATCAAGGTCTCTCACACCAATCTTAAACCCCAGATAACTCAATCACTTAGGTCTAGCTCCTCTAGCTTAGAAATCCCTCATCTTCTCTCTTGCTAACCCTTTTCTTCTCTCACAAGGGATCTCTTTCAAACTTTCTTAGCACAGATCTCCAGTTAATGGAGCAGTTAGGGCAGGGGATGAAGGAGAAGAAGAGTGAAAGTCTCTCCTCTCTTGTCTCCCTTCCTTCTTCTATAAGCTACCCCCTCAAAACAGAATTTCTGTTTTGCCCTTGGTGTCTGCTCCGGTGTGAAGCACGAACACAGTTGCTTTTGCGCAACATGTTCCACCTACCCTCTACACATCTCGGATCTAGATGAAATTTCACACGTGATCTCATCTCATCACAGTGCCACGTTATTTAAATTAATATAACTCGAAAGTTTTTTTTTGAATCAACCTCGATTTCCGTACTGGGCACGTAGATCAAAGCAGTCAGGCTCGTGTTCTAATTTTCGGGGTCGTTACATTATCCCCCCCTTAGGAATTTTCGTCCTCGAAAATGTCTAAGAGGCGCATTCAGGGCTTTGTAGTTCTAAAACTCACATGCTAAACTAAAACAGAAATTTGGTCTACGTGTCATGCAGGGTAATTAAAACACTTACGGAATTTATACATATATCAGGCATGAAAAATGAAAGTCTTAACAGAATTTATGAGGCATGCAATGAATATAAATAGAATGTACACATACAATTAACTACTAGGTATGATAGCATGGTAATACCTGCGGGGACATCGGATGGGCCGGCGTGATCAGGTCGATCATTGGGACGCGGCGGTGAATGATAGTCGCGTGGATCCACCACTGCAAAGTGCGGGCGTGCGCGATCATCGGCGTGGACGCTGTGGCATAGAGGTGTGCGATGACTAGCTCATGCATACGCGATGATAGTCCGCGACGACGATGCATCTGCTCGAATGCCTCAACGCCATCCGGTCTCACGTGGATGCGGCGATTGTTTCCACCAACTCGCTAAGCATCGCAGCGATGTCGCCGGAGGAAGACGGTGGAGGGGGCGGTGCGTGATGAATCGATCGGCGGGTGGAACAGGGCTGGTCGGACGATGGCTCGGCCGGGTGGTAGGTCCTGTGGTGGCTCGTCCTCTGTGGTCGCGGGCACATCAGGGACTGAACCGTCTGCTACATCAGGGAGAACGGGCTCAGCCGCGCCCTCCTCCTCCTCAGGAAGACGCTTAACCAACAAGTTGTAGCTCTTTGTCCAGTCTTTCAGATGAAAGACCTTAGTGTTGTTCTCCAAACGAGGCTCGTGAGGAGCCAAGACGTAGGCCTCGCGTAGGGCAGCATACTGCTCTACGAGCTTGGTGACGAGGCGTGCATAGGGGATCTGTTTCTTCGCTCCAGATCGCCCCTTCGCAGACATCAGGTCATTGGCATTTATGATGCCATCAATGACCAGATCTGCCATAGAGAACCAACGGTTCTCATAGGCGAGAATAGTGCTGCACTACCCCGGTCCATGAGGACTTGTCAGGGAAAGGGTTGAGGCACACTTGATGTAGGTATCAAGCATCCACAACCGGTCGTAGTTGGGCCCTAGAAATGGCTTGGCCCCTCCCGTGTTGGCCTTGGGTCATCTTGGTGACCACATCGGCATAGGGTACCTCCTTGACGTAAGGAGGCTCGAGGCCACTGGTCTCAATGTACGCGGACGGGCATTGAAGTGCCGCCGCGACATGGAAATGGTTGAATTTATATTCAAGGCCATCGATGGTTGTGACGAGTCGATGGCGACTATCACCCCATTTGAGGTTTTGAAAGAAAAGCCTGTCACATTGGGCGTAATGGTCATGGAAGGGCGCGAGTAAGGGTTTAAGCCCTAGCTTTTATATGTAACCCTTGGCCCAAGCCATTTCGGTCCATATAGTGAGGACACAAAACGTATTCCTAGAGGAAGGTTTTGGAAGCCCACCAGCGTTAGGGACTTCACGCTCAATAGTGAGCGGTGCGGATGCGGAACCAGTGGGTAGAGGTCGGGCCGGTGCCATGGGTGGCAGACGTGGGGAACGGAAACGGTGGTACCGGTGTGGTATAGATTCGGGTTAAAATGCGAAGAAAGGAATCAAAGATCAAGGAAATGGAGGATTTACCGGTGAATGAGGCGACGCACACTCAAATCGAGCCGAAGAATAGTCAGAAAATGGTTGGGGAAGGTCGGAAGTCGAAAACCCCTTTGGTCTCTTGCAGTTGTGATGTTGCAATGACCCTTCTGACTCTCTCTTATAACTTAACGCCCATTGGTGATCGATCACGGCCTCTTGGTGATCGATCACCAAGGAATCTTAAGTTCAAACTCATTTCATTGATCGATCACCAAGTGTGTAGATCGATCACGGGGTCTCTTGTAGATCGATCACCACTGGGTGTAGATCGATCACTGCCTATTGGTGATCGATCACCAGCTTGGTGTAGATCGATCACGGCTGATAGGAACACCACATTTCATCTGTTCAATCTTCCTAATATTGACGGTCTGGATTTTGAGACTACTGATTCATACACGCCATATAAAGTGTTCCAAAAAGGGAAATTCATCAAGTATATGCTCACACACCAATTTATAATCACGGCAACGAATTCCTAGATGAAGTATTGAGACTTACCTTCTCATCAGGTGAACAGATGCGGATACTGTTCACGGATTTCGGTTGCTCTCTCCCAAGTAGCTTCGACGTCGGAATGATTTCTCCACCTAACTAGTACCAGCGGGATTAATTTAGTCCGCAGGACTTGATGTCGACGATCTAAAATAGCAATCGGTTCCTCAATCGTCGTCATATCCTCCTGAAGCTCTATCGGTTGGAAATCCAAGATGTGAGTCGGATCGCGTACGTAATGGCGCAGCATGGATACGTGGAATACGTTATGCATGCTTGCTAACTGCGGTGGTAAGGCGATCCGATATGCTACCTCGCCAACCCGTCCAAGTACTTCAAATGGTCCAATGTACCGAGGACTTAGCTTCCCGCGTTTCCCAAAACGCATGACGCCCTTGATTGGCGAAATTTTCACAAACACCTTGTCTCCAACCTGAAAACAAGGGTCAATTCCTTTGTAGTTTAATTTTAACCATGGTCATATCATTAATGTAATTGATTATACCTGAAATTCCACTTGTGTTCGGTGAAGATCGGCATAGCTCTTTTGGCGACTTTGGGCCATCTTCAACCTTTCACGACATTTTAACCGCTTCAATGGTACTATCCACCATTTCGGTCCCAAGACAAGCTTCTCACGATTTCTTCCTGCTCAATGGAGATTTGCATCGACGTCCATATAAGGCTTCATAAGGTGCCATCCCAATGCTCGACTGATAGCTGTTATTGTACGTGAACTCGATCAGAGGTAAGTGCTGATCCCATGAGCCATGAAAGTCTAACATACATGCTCGCAACATATCCTCTATGATCCGTTCACTCTCCACCGCCCATCCGTTCGAGGATGAAACGCTGAGCTAAACTCCAATTTTGTACCCATGCCTTCATGGAACCGTCGCCAAAACTGCGACGTATACAGAGGATCTCTATCACACACGATGCTGACAGGTATTCCATGTAATCGAACTATTTCTTTCAAATATAACTCGGCTAGTTTATTGGCTGTGATTGTAGTCCGATACGGTAGAAAGTGTGCAGATTTCGTCAAAAGATCAACAATAACCCAAATTGCATTGTTCTTTCTCAGTGTACTCGGTAATCCTAGAATAAAGTCCATAGAAATGGCTTCCCATTTCCACTGTAATCGGCAAGGGTTGTAACAAACCTGCTGGATTCCGATGATCTACTTTCACTTGCTGGCAGACCAAACACCGAGAAACATACTCTGCCACATCCTTCTTTAATCCTCTCCACCAAAAACTTCGTTTGAGATCTTGGTACATCTTGGTGCTACCCGGATGTATAGCATACGTAGATTTATGCGCTTCTTCCAAAATTGTGTCCTTTAGATCTTTTGTATCCGGTATGCATGTCCGATCTCGAAATAGCAAGGTGCCATCATCCTTAATAGAAAAATCAGGCCTTATCCCATTGATCACATCTCTTCTAATCGTCATGAGTTCGTCATCGACCATTTGGAGCTTACGTATATTATCAAACAATGTGGGCCGTATCACAATGGTGGCCATCAAAGAACCTGAACCCTTGACATCAATCAACGTATCACATAAGGCCAGGTCTTCCAGTAAATGCCACCTTTGCACTCTAGTGATCAAATGTGCCAACTGAGCTGAAGACTTCCTGCTCAAAGCATCCGCAACCACATTGGCTTTTCCAGGGTGATACTGGATGGAACAATCGTAGTCTTTTAAGAACTCCATCCACCTGCGCTGTCGCATGTTCAAGTCCTTTTGTGTAAACAAGTACTTCAGGCTCTTGTGGTCGGTGTAGATGTCAAATGTCTCACCGTATAAGTAGTGCCTCCAAATTTTCAGAGCAAAGATCACCGCTGCTAACTCAAAGTCATGAGTCGGATAGTTCTTCTCATGTTCCTTCAGTTGTCTAGAGCCATATGCGATAACCTTCTTGTGCTGGTTGAGGACGCAACCTAACCCACTATCTGATCGTCATGTAGATAGCAAAGCCTCCTCGCGAAGGTATAGCTAGCACTGGTGCTGTAGTTAGACGCGTCTTCAATTCCTGGAAACTCTTCTCGCATTGTTCCGTCCAATCAAACTTAGCACTTTTCTTTGTGAGCTGAGTAAGCGGACTCGATAGTTTAGAGAATCCTTCTACAAACCGCCTGTAGTACCCTGCCAAACCAAGAAAACTACGGACCTCTGTCACTGTCTTAGGCTGTTCCCAATTCACAACCGCCTCGATCTTTGTGGGATCTACCGTTATACCCTTTGCGGAGACGATATGGCCTAAGAAACTCACTTGGTTCAACCAAAACTCGCACTTGCCGAGCTTTGCGTATAATTTGTGTTCTCTAAGGGTCCGCAAAACCACATGTAGATGTTCTTCGTGTTCCTCCTTTGTCTTGGAATAGACAAGAATGTCGTCTACGAAAACAACCACCGACTTGTCTAAGTGTGGTTTAAATATACGATTCATCAGGTCCATAAATGATGCGGGTGCGTTCGTCAATCCAAATGGCATAACTAAGAACTCATAGTGCCCATATCTGGTTCTGAACGCTGTCTTCTCCACATCTTCAGTCTTGACCCGTAATTGATGGTAACCTGATCTCAAGTCAATCTTCGTAAAGAACCTCGCTCCTTGCAATTGATCAAATAGATCGTCGATCCTAGGAAGCGGGTAACGATTCTTAATCGTCAACTTATTTAACTGTCGATAATCAATGCATAAGCGCATTGAGCCGTCTTTCTTCGACAACAACACTGGCGCTCCCCAAGGAGACACACTTGGCCGAATAAATCCCTTGTCAAGCAGTTCTTGCAGTTGTTCCTTCAACTCTTGCAATTCTGTTGGAGCCATCCGATACGGAGCCTTAGATACTGGTTCTGTGCCTGGAGCTAAATTAATTGCAAACTCAACCTCTCTAACTGGTGGTAATCCAGGCAATTCTTCCGGAAATACATCGGGATACTCACACACGACGTGAATATCGAATAGCACATTTGTTTCTTCCCGTTGTTCTTGTAGAAAAGCCACATATCCGATCCTTCTTCATCATCTTTTCCGCCCGAATCGCGGATATCAACGAGCCACCACCTTAGATTTTTCCCCAAGGAATCTAAATGACCGCCGCTTAGGTGGACGAAAACCACTATCTTAGAAGGCAATCCACACTTCGCGGTATGCGGATAGCAGATCCATTCCCATAATGACGTCAAATCCTTCATATCTAAGTAATCAAATCACTGTGTCTCGTGTTCTTCCACCGCCACTATCATCGACTTGCACACGGTGAGTGCGTTCACGAGATACCGTGGGAACGGCCAAATCAAAATAAAGTCTAACTGCTCGAGTGGCACCCAATTTCTTAGTAAATTGAGGTCGGATGAAAGAGTGCGAGCCTGGATCTATCAAGGCTCGTGCTCTGTGAAAGCAAATGTCGCAACTCCTATACAATTTCAGTTCACCTATACGCCAATTTCAATGTTATCTCAACGTCTTAACTATGCATGCATACATATACTATTTTCATCATAATCACTCAACAATTTCTATATTTTTAAAAATTCTTAATTCATTATATCACTAAACCACATTCATTGAATCTCAAATCATACCTTGGATGACATCATTCGATGTCAGAGCATCGGTCGCGGTGACGGCATAAGCTCGACCGTGGACTATTGGTCGAGATGATCTCTGTGTTGATACCGATCCTGCCCGCTCCTTACTCTCCTCAGGGCAATTCCTAACCAAGTGGCCCATCTTGCCACACCTGAAACATGCCCCGGTATCTCTCCTACAATCCTCCGTCTTGTGTTGTTTCCCACACTTTGCACAAACCACGGCCGGAGTAAAGGATGAGATCCTTGAAGGTCCCTGTGTCACTGAGGCCCCGCTACCAGAAGATCCAGCTGGTCTGAATGATCTAGAGGACGTAGGTGCTGCCGCCCTCTGGTAGGAACTAGGACCCGAAGATATCGCCAGTCGAGAGTGTGTAGGGTATCTCGGAGGTCTGGCAAACCTAGCCCTCTTGTTTTGTTCTGTGTCCTGAGATTGCCCTTGAAACGGTCTATCTCTCGTCTGTTTGTCTCTCCAAGAAAATTGCTTTTGGTTCTCCTCTTCAGCTATGAGAGCCTTGGCCATGACTCCCTCATACGTCTCCATTTCCCACATGGCGACGTCCTTCTGCAAATTCTGTCTAAGGCCAAGTTGAAACTTTCTGGCCCTCATCAACTCTGTGGCTACATCTTTGAGGAGCAAACCTAGCCAACTGTCAAATTCTCGCTCCATAGTCTCTCACCGACATGGCGCCTTGTCTCAATTCTATAAACTTCACTTCCCAGCGATGCCTCACAATTTTGGGAAGTATTTGTGGTAAACACCTGAACTCCTCCGTGTCCAAGGAGTGTGAGGGAATTCTCTTTGTCGATTTTGTGACACCGACTTCCACCATGGTCCGGCGTCACCATCAAGTTTGAAAGTGGCCCAACGCACTTTCTCCTCATCACTACATTGTAGCACCTCGAAGAGCTTTTCCATCTCTTCAATCCATCCTTCCGCTTCAATGGGATCCGTTTGACCCGAGAAGTTAGGAGGTCTCATTCTCCTAAACTCCATAAACCCACTAAGTGATGGTGGTCTAGGCTGTTGAGCCAACCTTGTTTGTTTGTTGGCTGACGTTGGTAGCTAATGCTTCCAACACCTGCTCCATCCTCTCCTCATTTCTTCTTCTTCCTCCTCTTGGTCCCACCGGAACCACATTTGGTTGCGAGAGAAACTCTAAGCCCCGCGACGTGACCTCTGGCACATCCCTCAGAGGAATCTCTCTCTGTCCTGCTCTACCTCCACTATGCCCTCCTCTGAACTTAGGGCCCATACTGGTCTGTCATTGTAAAAACAACAACATTGATCAGTACATAGATTGTGAAAACAATCCTTTCTAAACCCGTAGTTCAACCTACAGTCTAGGCTCTGATACCAACTGTAACAGCCCGGATTTCCGTTTCCAGAAACCCGTACCGTTAGGATCATACTCTGGATGATCCCGGATCGATCACACGTGTCCGCGCATATAGCGGAAGCTAGGTGGACACATCCGAGCAGCGGTATTCTTAGTCAAACAATTTCTATTCTAAACACACATCAATAATAGTAAATGGAAAGAAAACACACACATTCCCAAAAAGGAACCAAGAAGAACCATCGGTGATGGACGTACATCACCCAAACAATGGTTCCCGATAGTGGTTTCGAAATGGAATGTGGACTAACATAAAATAAGTAAATGCAGAACTATATATGTTTATACAAAGGTGGCCACCAGGCACACAGTAATCCAAAAGATCAAAAATACAAAATGTCGGGCATCAATACCCAGGCTACGGATAAAACTCGTCTGGCTCGACGTCTCTCGTCCCTTCCGCCTCGGCCTCGGGATCCGGTGATAATCCGGTCGCCTCTCGGGCAATCGCACTCAGAACCTAAAAGATTTCAGAAAGCGGGGTGAGCTACATCCTAGCTCAGTAGAAGAAATTCAATCAATTTACATCTAAATTATTAAACATGATTGCAGAACATATCTTAGATCGATAAGTGAACAAAACTGGACAGAATATAAACTGATGCTCAACATGCAGGAAATCAGAATGCATAACTGGCAAAAGCAAACAGAACTTCAGAATTTGCAAAATGCTATGCTCATCATATTTAAATGACTTAAATCATGCGTATCTCTAACTTAAGTAACTCCCGTGTATATATATCACGTGGTAGCCAGATTTGTGCCGATAGGAAACCCCAACCAATCGTCGTTCAATGAACAATTTTGCAGGAATGCAACAATGCCTCACACTCGGAGTGCAATTGTTTGCCGAGGATTTTCAAGCAACTGCACCTTGTGCAAGAAACGGATATACCGCCGAGTCGGTGGGGATCGTCTGAATATGAAACCTCAAATCAAATACATACTTATTACCTCATGAATCAGATTATCAGAGCAGATTATCAGAGCATATGTAAAGAACAGAAACAGATATCAGAATACGGGAATCAGAGTTTAATGCATATGCAGGCATGTTTTCGAAAATCAGAGATAGAATACAATGTTAAGATATCATGCAATTAAATTTAGATACACTTTAAGTTGAATTTTCCCCTACCTCAGATCAGTTCATCTTCTAAGCAAATCCAAAGCTTTTTCGACATGTCAGGGTTTATCCTATACCATATGCACAGTACATTAAGTGTTAGGAATGTCGGAGAACTACCCGGCACAATATCCCGGGTGTCTACTTCATGAAGTCAAGACAGACAAAAACAGGGGTGAGTGATCGATCACCACCCACTGTAGATCGATCACCACCCACAGTAGATCGATCACCACCTTGGTGATCGATCACCAACTCTTCTGTAGATCGATCACCACCTTGGTGATCGATCACCACAGCAAGTTTCAAAACTCCTCCCTCTGTCCACATAAATTTTTTATACAAATTGATCGATCACCACCCTGGTGATCGATCACCAAACTCATTGTAGATCGATCACCACCTTGGTGATCGATCACCAGACTCATTGTAGATCGATCACCACCTTGGTGATCGATCACCACCTCGGGCCTCAACTTCTCAACTCTCTGGGGTCTCTGTTCCCCATAAGCTTATACAGATTGATCGATCACCAGCCCTTGGTGATCGATCACCACCCTTTGGTGATCGATCACCAATGACAGCAAGGCTGTCATTAATGGAGTTCACCTTCCTTCCATTTTTGCTCTATCTCCATTAATGGTTGTGCAATCACCATTAATACATCATAAACACGCCCTTTAAACTACTCATTTAACCCTATTTAACCTACACAACTCACCTTCTTCGAAGGTTTCTTGGGTTTCCGGCAATGACTCGGAAGAGGGTTTTCAAACCTAGATCTCGGAGCTCCTCCCCGATCCGGGTCCGGCGGGAAGCTCTTCAGCTCTGGTTCGACAGATCAAGGTCTCTCACACCAATCTTAAACCCCAGATAACTCAATCACTTAGGTCTAGCTCCTCTAGCTTAGAAATCCCTCATCTTCTCTCTTGCTAACCCTTTTCTTCTCTCACAAGGGATCTCTTTCAAACTTTCTTAGCACAGATCTCCAGTTAATGGAGCAGTTAGGGCAGGGGATGAAGGAGAAGAAGAGTGAAAGTCTCTCCTCTCTTGTCTCCCTTCCTTCTTCTATAAGCTACCCCCTCAAAACAGAATTTCTGTTTTGCCCTTGGTGTCTGCTCCGGTGTGAAGCACGAACACAGTTGCTTTTGCGCAACGTGTTCCACCTACCCTCTACACATCTCGGATCTAGATGAAATTTCACACGTGATCTCATCTCATCACAGTGCCACGTTATTTAAATTAATATAACTCGAAAGTTTTTTTTGAATCAACCTCGATTTCCGTACTGGGCACGTAGATCAAAGCAGTCAGGCTCGTGTTCTAATTTTCGGGGTCGTTACACATGTGCAGGGTGTCCTGTGCATTGGAGTTCCCAATCTGCCCTTGTCAACCATAAAATGCCTCTTGCTCATCTTTATACCTGCTGCCCGCAAAATGGACCCAAGCTGCCCCTGTTGTCCATTACTCTTTCCAGTTGCACACCTCAAAATAATTATTCTTGGCTGCCCCCAAAATACCCCTGCTATAATTATTTCCAAAAACATCCCCAAATGGGCCCCATTTTACTAAAATGCAGATATTAAATCTCATGGCTGCAGCTTGAAAGAATAGGCTTGAAGCATTTCGATAGGTGGAGCTGCAGCCAAATGAACCATTCGATGGGTTATGATTTGCAGTCTAAAGAACCCTTCAATAGGTTGCAATGGGAGGCTGAAGCAAGATATATATATATATATATATATATATATATATATATATATATATATATATATATATAAATGTATATTCAGCTGCACTCAAGAGGCCAGGTTTGAGGGGCTTTCTGAGAAATCGACTGGTAGGATAGCATCTTGAATGTATATCGGCAGATTGGAGAAGGCCGGAGGTTGGGCATCTCAACGGATTGAGATATTTAAGCGGTCAAAGGGCTTTATGGTACGATTTTGCAGCTGAAGTTTGCATACAAGCTTGCTAGGAGGCTGCTGTGCTGTATATTAGACCACTCGATAGGTTGAAGGCTGGGGAGCTCCATTTCGATAGGATCTGCAAGGGAGCTTCTCCACTTAGTTGACAGGTTCAGGCTGCTGAAGCCAGGTGCAACTTGTTGGTTCGATAGGATGACAGCAGTGGTCTTCATGCATTCGATAGGTTTGCTGCTTGAAAGGTAAGAGGGTTTGCTGAAGGTGCCAACAACTCTTGGGAATTTTGGGAGCTGCACTTCGACAGCTTAATGGAAGATGGTGCTGCTGTGCTTGAGAGGGTGGATAAGTGGAAGACTGCAGCAGCTCTTTGAGAGGTTTGGGCTGTGCATGGAAGGTTTGAGCTGCTGCCATTGCTGTGGTGAGGTTGAAGATAACGGGTACAAGACCAGGTGTCGGGATGTGTGGGATTTTAGCAAGGGTTCTGCTGGTCAAGATGGTTAGATAGGATCTTGAACGCCCGTCGAGAGGTTAAAGGAGTGCTACAGGTTGGGCATCTCGATAGATTCAGACATTTAAGCGGTCAACAGCTACTCTGGTTTGGCTTGTAGCTGGAGCTTTGCATGCAGGGAATCAATCTACTCGATAGGTTCAACAAGTGAAATCCTAATCCATTCATGAGGTTGCAGCTAGGGATTTTGATAGGAGTAGGGTCAGCTCGATAGGTTGCTACAAGCTTCTAATGGCCCATTCGATAGGATGAAGGCTCAGCTGAGTATTTTGATAGGATTGTGGCTGCAGATTTAATGTCTGTAGCAAGCTGTCGATAGGTTCAAACTCACATGGTCGACAGGTTCAAGGGCTGCTATGCAGAACTGCTCGATAAGATTCTGAGGAGTTTAAATGCACAGGTTCAAATGCTCATCTGCTCAAGGAGTTGGCTGGTGCAACTCGATAGGATCACAGCTGGAAGCTTTGCTGCTTCAGCTACTCCACAAGTCAACAGGTTGGCGCTTGGAGTTCCATGTTTTGATAGGTGATGCTCCATCTCAATAGAATTAACAGCAGGCTTGCATGAATGCAGCTGCTATTCAGGCTGTACCTCATGGCTGCCTTATTGTATACAAGGTTGAGGCTTGGGCTGCTCTGCCATGCACTTACTGTGGAGCTGCTTGAGTTTGTTTTAATGCACACACAGCTATTTAGTGTGTAGCTAAGTGCTTTATGTTCTCAGGCTCCAACTTGAGAGGTTCACTCTCCATCAAGTGCAACTACTCAACATCAAATTTACTCAGCTATTCGGGAGTGCAATTCTTAAACTGCTTGGTGTAGTTTGTAGTTTTCATAAAAAATGGTGAACAACTAGAATATGCAACTGCTGTTTTCTTCCTCATCAACTAGACATAGCACCATCTCATTCCTAGCTATTGCTCGATTCCAAAACTCTTCTAAATGGCCTTTTTTACTGGAAAACTGCATTAAGGACAAAATTATCTCCTTGCTACAAAACAACACTAAAAACAAATATTAAATACTCTAAGTCCTAGCAAAAGTCAGGTTTAAAGGTGTAGAAAGTGGCAAAAATCAGTGCTTAACAGTCACCAGTCGGGCCAAGAGGTTCCCTTTGATTTTAATGATGAATGCCATAAGGCCTTTGAGCTGTTGAAAAGTTGGCTAACCTTTGCACCTATCCTTCAAGCACCTGATTTCTCTATACCCTTTGAGCTGATGTGTGATGCATTAGACTTTGTAATTGGTGCAGTCTTGGGACAAGAAGGATAAGGTCCCTTGTGTGATTGCATATGTCAGCAAAATCATGATTGATGCTCAATTAAATTACATTACAACTGAGAAGGAACCATTGGCAATTGTCTTTGGTCTACATAAGTTCAGGTCTTATGTGTTGGGGTCTAAGATAGAGGTTTTCACAGACCACTCAACCCTAAAATACCTTTTGTCAAAAAAAAATGCAAAACCTAGACTGATCAGATGGATCCTCCTATTACAGGAGTTTGATCTTGAGATCAAGGACAAGAAAGGGGTTGGAAATGTACTTGCAGACCACTTGTCTAGGATCCTAGCGAAGGAATTTGATAGGATACCTGTTAATGACTCTTTTCTGGATGAACAACTGTTTGTTATCAACAGTTCTACACCTTGGTTTGTAAACATTATGAACTACTCGGCAATGGGTAAGATTCCCTCACATTGGAACGAATTGGACAAAGAGCTGTTCTTTTCACAGATCATACATTATATGTGGGAGGATGCATACCTATTCAAGCATTGTGCAGACCAAGTGGTGGGGAGAAGTGTCCCTGATGAGGAATTCCATAATATATTAACTATGTGTCATGAATAGGCTTGTGGAGGCCACTTCAGTGAGAACAAAACTATTGCCATGGTGCTCCAAAGTTGAATTTATTGGCCCACTCTCTTCAAGGATGCCTGACTTCACTGTAATGAAAGATGCCAAAAGATGGGAAGAATCTCTAGAAGAAACTCTATGCCTCTTGTAGACACCCAAATTCGGTTCAAGGCCCGATCAATCTGTACTTTGTGAGAGATGTACCCCTGTGCTTCCGATGGCACCCCTGAACCCGTAGGAATCCACCTAGACCTTTAGGAATCACTCTGAACCCTTTAGAACCATTCCCCAACCCTTAGAGATCACCCCTAAACCCTAGATTCCATTCCCATACCTAACTTGAACCTTTCTTAGCAGTTGATGGGAGGAGAGCTACAGAATTTCACACAGACCATTACCAAGGATGAGCCATCTACCATTGGAAAGAGGACTTCTCCAGCTTTCCAACAAGCAAAAGATCGCCCAATTTGGAGCTACGGTTCAAACGTTATGGCCGATTGACGTTTCACATAAAATCATAAAACTTTTACTCGGGCATGTATATTACATATGCCCAGCCAATTTGGCCCCAGATTAGTCAGGCATATATATTATATACGCCTGCCTTTTTTTGGGGGAAATTTGGTCGGGCATATATAATATATACGCCCAGCATAGGTGGGACCCACCACGGGCTTCATCTTCCCAAGGCTCCCCTATTTTTGGTGAAATTTACTGTTCCTAAACTGGGCGTATATAATATATACGCCCAGCTTAGCTACAGTAACTGTCATAAGTTACTCGAATTTCCTTCATCTAGTTTGACCCTTTGACCATCCCCTTAGTTAAGGTGGGTGTCTTAAGATTGGTTGCACCCCCTTTGAGCTTATTGGCAACCCTTAAGTCACCTTTGGTCTCACCCCATCATCTGCCATTGAAATCAGTTTCCCCAAAACCCTAGGACCTTGAAAACCTAGAAAACCTTAGATGGGGGATTACCTAATTGCTAAACCCATTAGCTCTTAAGTAAGCCCCTAACCCATCCCTTCTCTATAAATAGAGAGGTCCCCCCTCTTCCCAAAGGGTTGAAAATTTTAGTTGATTAGAGAGCTTAAGAGAGAGAAAGTCCTAGTGAGAGAAAATGCAATTTATTTTCCAGAATTCTAGCAAGCTTAGATCACCTATTCCACTCCATTTCAACCATGAGATCACCTTCTTTTAGCCAAAATCTATTCCCTAGCTTCACTCTATACTCCCTATCTATCAAATCTTTGCATTAGAGTCCATTTCAATACCATTTGAGCCATCGAAAGCACGCTAAAGCGACGGTCTTCCACGGTGCAACAAGGGCCCGTGAGCTCCGGCTCACCCCTCTCTTCCTCTACCTTCTTCGTGTCTCCTCCGTCCAAGGATTCAAGCCGTTATTCCGCCGAAATTTTGGTTTGGCTCAAAGCTTGATAGGACCGTATTGCCTTCGGGCAAGGGGAAACTCTGCCCTTTTATTTTTATTTTTAGCCATAGATAGAGACAGCCACGTGCGGGTTGATCGGGTGCCTAAACCCTTCCCGATCGATAACCAAAGCCCCTACCCTAGAGCCTTTGGCAAAGACCGGTAAATCAGAGCCATATTTAGCACTTCGGTGCTCAAAATATTGATTTGAAGGTTTCTCGGGTCACCAAAAGCTCCGAGTGGCGACTCTACATTTTCATTAAAAGTGAGCACATCGCCTCGACGGGTTCGAGAGGATCCATGGTCACACAGATGGCGACTCTGCTGGGGAAATCACCCTAGCGCTTCCCCTCTTGTTGGCCTTGTTTTTTTTTTACTAACCATTCTTGTTTTCTTCTTATTTTATGCTGTTTTTTTATATATTTTTGTTGTTTTTACTAGCGTACTCACCCCTACGATTTAGTTCTTTAAGTGCCTTAGCCGATTGGTAGGCCTATGTGCACATTTAAATTTCTGTTTTTTCGATTCTTGTCATTTAAGCCGCCTTAGCCGTTTGGCGGGCTCGCTCGCATTTACTCTTCACGTCATTTAAGTTTCAGTCATTTATGAGCCTTAGCCATTTGGCGGGCCTACTTGCGCACTTTAATTCGGTCATCATATCTCACCTTTGAACGCCGGCCCGTTGAGGCGGCACGGGCTTGTCATCCCCGACCCGTTTTTTTTTTTACTTAATTTCACTCCCCTTTAAAAATCTGTAATTAAAAGTGAACCAACAGTGTGGGGACATAATTGAATTTATTTTTGCATTTTTGGGTAGTTTTCGGGGGGTTTAGGCATAGATACAATTTACCCAGTTCTCAGTAAGGCGGCAGCCCTAGTGGTGATGATTCTGAAAAGAACCACCACCCCTTCCAGTACCTGAGAAGGCGCTTGCGCCGGAGGTATATCGGTTGGGTTGCCAATTCCGATCAAGCCGTAAAACCCGCATTGGTGAGAGCGTAGACAACCCAAAATTCAGCCGTGTAGCCCTAGGAAATGGAAGGGAGGGACCCGATAACATACACAGCAGTCCCCGGGAGCATTTCTCCCAAGAAACCAGTTCAAAGACCCACTTTTGGGCTTGCTGTTCACTGTCAAACTAAGCTAACAAAAGTGTTTTTGCCAGGCGTA
The DNA here is from genome assembly GCA_021018995.1 of Chloranthus sessilifolius. Lineage (NCBI taxonomy): Eukaryota > Viridiplantae > Streptophyta > Magnoliopsida > Chloranthales > Chloranthaceae > Chloranthus > Chloranthus sessilifolius. The sequence continues at coordinate 52,914,457 of CM037596.1, forward strand.
TATATTATATACACCCAGCCAGAATCCCCAGAAAATAGCCAGGCGTATATAATATATACGCCCAGCCAAAATTTGCATTTTTTGGTCGGGCGTGCATAATATATACGCCCAGTATATATTGGGCCACAGCAAGCCGACCTGAGGCCCAATCCATCACCCGAAGTCCCCGATTAGCGATATTAGTGCCCGCAATAGCCTCCCACATCCTCTAACACCCAACATGCCCCCGCCCAATCAAAAGAAGGCAACTTCTCATTGATTTGCTCTGGGGGATACGGTCGTTTGCGTGGATTCCCGCACCTTCAATAGAACGAAAGGGTTCCCTTTCGCCTCTTCCGAAGTGTGTCGGATCCCGCCGTGGGACCTACTAAAGGTACATATATCGCCCAAGACGGGATTTGACCCTGGGCACTAGGTCATTATTCATCTAAGCAAAGGGGAGTTAATCTCCTTCTAAAAAAAAAAAATCATCATCTTCAAAAAAAATAAAAAACCCCCAAAAAAAAAAAAAAATCTCTCTTCAAAAAAAAAAAAAAAAAATCATCACAAAAAAGAAAAGAAAACAAAAACAAAAAAAGTATATTTTGGTGTGACCGTCACTACGGCAACCTCAAACTCGTCCCGTAGAAGGAAGGTATTCGGCCCTTATCTGCAACATCGATACAACACTCGTCAGCGGATCATGTCAAGAGCCGATACATCCCCACCATCATCCCCATCCCATTCTCATATCGGAGAAGACCCGATCTCCAACACCTTCACCCAAACCAGGTTCGATATCACGAGTTCATTTGGGGCACCCGTGTTCACCTCCACCCCATCCCCCTCCCTCACATTCTCCCAACATACCCCCTTTTCATCCCCTACTGAAACCCCTCATTTCCCAACTGACCCATACATCCCCATCTCCCATCCAAACACCCTTACTACATCCCCATATTTCCAAAGACCCCATAGAGAGTCCCATCCCTCGCCTACGTCCCACGTTCCATCCCTCTCATCATCCATGCCCCCAACATCCTACATCCCATCCACCTCATCTCACATGCCATTCCCACCACATGGCCCATCCACAGCCCAACATATCCCCCCATTTACCCGGGTCATGGCCAATTTCTCCCAACCCCTCCATCCTTAAGTGAGCCATCACCCCCAATCTCACACGAATCCATGCCCTCAATGGAGGACATGAGAACGATGTATGCCCTGGGGTCGCTTCTAATCCCTACATCTCAAACCCCGCATCCAAATCTCCAAAACCTCCATACCCCATTCCCTCCCAACCATGCCCAACCACCCATGGCCCATACCTCCCAAGATCCCCACCTCAATTCCTGCACTCCAAACCCACACAAATCCATGGGCCCAAGCCTGGGCTTCCATCAGCCCAGCCCAACACCTCAAACCCATGGGCCCAAGCCCAAGCCCAGCCACTCCAAGCCTGAACCCAAGGCCCATGGACCCAAGCCCATCGTGCCAGTGTCCAGCCCAAACCCTCAAAACCCATGGGCCCAAGCCCAAACCCATCGACCTGTGCCCAAGTCCAAGCCCCCCTGTGGCCCATGGACCCAAACCTATCAAGGCCCATGGACCTAAGCCCATCAGGCTCAGATCCAAGTCCAATCCTCATGACCCATTAGCCCAAACCCAACAAGGTCCATTGACCCAGAGTCATACTAACCCCACCCCCAAGCCCAAGGCCCCTCAATCCAAGCCTTCCAAAACCATCAAACCCAAATCCCTCAAACCCAAGGCCCACCCACCCACGCTCATCAAGGCCCATTCACTAACCCCATGCCCCCCCACCAGTACCCTTCATTCACCTATACCCCTTACGCCCCCATCCCACCTCCAACGAGAAATCCAATCCATCCCATTTCTCAAACCCACAACATCCCGCCACCTCAATGACACCCCAATCACCCCTAGAATGTGCACCCAACTCAGCACATCACTTACCCACAAACCGATCACCCATTTATCCCTTCTCATCCCCGACAAACCATATGGCCCCACCAGGTCATCCAACCCCTCACCCCCCAAGTCCAAATAGCAGAACTCGCCCCTCACCAATACCTTGACCAACAGTATGAGGAGGATGAAATCCGTATCAGTGGAAGAGTTGCTAGCTTCAACCCTCCCGGGCCCACCATCATCACACCTAGGGTCGAACAAAATCAGGGGGAAGCAGTCCCCGCTACAGCCTCAAAAGAACCAAAATAGTTGAAAGAACAAATAGACAGAATACAGAAGCAACTGATGAAGATGGGAGGAATAGAACTACATTCAACTGACTTTTTAGACTTATGTTGTTCTCTGATGTCCCCCTGCCACAAAAATTTAAGATGCCATCATTTGATAAGTACAATGGCATTGGCGACCCCATCACCCACTTAAAATCTTACTATGGGGATATGTGCCAGTATGGCAGAGATGAACGACTCGTCATCAAAGTGTTCCAGAAGAGTTTAACGGGCTTGGCACTGATATGGTTCACATCCCTGGAACCGTCCATGATAAAAAATTGGAAAGATCTGACACGCTTATTTCAAGAACAATATGTCTATAACATGGACATAGAACAAAGGAAGTCAGATTTGGCCCGATTAAAGCAAAAACATGATGAAACATTCAGTGCTTACTTGGGGAGGTGGAGGGCATTAGCCGCTCAGGTAACTCATCGGATTCCCGATGATGAGCAGATTGAATTGATAACCAAGGGAGCCCTCCCAGTCATCGCAAATTTTTTAGTATATTAGCACCAGTCTAGTTTTACTGATCTGGTCCGAAATGTCAATCGTTGCGAAAACGCCATTAGAGAGGACAGGTTAGGAAGGAATGTGGCCAACGGGGCCACCGGGGTTCGAAAAGCGGCCGAACCAAGAATTGAAAGAAGACTCGGGACAGAGGTAGAGAACATTGTTTACCTCCAGGCCAATTCCAATGCCCCCCCGATACAGCTCCAAGTTACAGAACAACCCCCGGCCTGTTTCGAGCAAGTACCAAGGCCAAGCAACGGACCAAGAGCCCCGTTTACCTAGGAGCAGATGAAAGCACGATTGGAACGAGTATTCACACCGTTGGGGCAATCCTTGAGTGTCCTATTGCCGGTATTGCTACAGAAAGGCCTGATCAATTTACTCCAACCTCGCCTGCCACCCCATCCCATACTGAGGAACTATGATCCGAATCTACATTGCAATTTCCACCAGGGACCGAGTCACCCTACAGATCAGTGCTTTCTACTAAAACACGCAGTCCAAGATCTACAGAGGTAGGAAAAATTATTCCCCCGCCACTTCCTCAAGGGCAGAACCAGAATATCCATCAAGCCCCTCTAACACCGCACCTAGGAGGCCCCAGGCCTAACATTCACTGGATAGAGGAGGAAGAAGAAGAGTTTGACCCTTCAGATTATATCAGTAATCAGGAGGAGTTTTCGCTCCCCAGGTCGAACGAAGGTGAACTATTTGTTGGGGTGATCGAGCCATTGTATCTAACCAATTATTTTCCCACACTGGCATAGCAAGAGGAGCCCTTAGATTTAAGGCAGTATTTTTCCACCCCTGCCCCTGCCTACCAAATCCAAATGGGCACAGCCCCGCCGCAATCATACGCATATCCACCTCACACCCAATTTACCCCATACACCCCTCCGTCACACCCAAATCACCCCACACCATACACAACTCCGCCATCCCCGTATTATCCTATCCCATACACACCCTCAAATCTCTCCACCCAATACACTACTCTGTCATCCCCAAGTTACCCCATTCCATACACACCTTCAAACCCCACCACCCAATTTACCCCATACACCCCTCCGTCACCCCCAAATTACCCCGCTCCATGCACAACTCCATCATCCCCAATCTATCCCATTTCATCCACAAACCCATCATCATCCCACCATGCCACAAACCCTTTATATCCCCCTATTCCACCCACTACCCCGCCATGTCCCAATCATCCCGCTCCATGCACCACCCCATCACCCCTAATTTACCATACGTCGTCCACAAATCCGTCATCATCCCACCATGCCACCCCATATACAAACCCTTCATATCCCTATCACCCCGCTCCTCAGATGACTCCCCATTCCTCCATCCCAGTCACACTCCCACCAACCCTTTGTTATTTTGGCCCCAACCCAACTCCTGCGCCACACAAGTAAGCAACCCCTCACCCAATCCCCTTATCACCTGCTCCCAATCACCAATGGTCTTACCAAGCCCAGGCAATACCTGTACAAGCCCCCCCTGCACCCATAAGTTCAACCCCGCCAATTCCCGCCCCTACCATTCTGTCCCCCACTGGAGTCAATCTGGTGGGACTCGAGAAACTGGCGTGTCCAACCCAATCTTCCCCAGAATTACCATGCACTCCTTTCCTTATCCCAAAACCTCCCTATGACCCACATCAAGTGCCGTTAAGCTATGAACAGCCAGACATGAATGCTGGGTGCAACCAGGAGGAGGCTGTTGAATTTGTTACTCGGTCAGGCCGGATTTCTACACATCCTAAAGCATCAGGGGCCGTTAGAGGAGAAGAGAAGAAGAAAGAATAGGTCGCAGGGAATCCCTTTGAAAAAATGGCCAGAGAGCACATACTAGAGACGCAACTCAAGAGAACACCCGCACATATTACTGTGTGGGATTTGTTAATCATGTCTCCGCTCCACTTCCAAGCCCTAATGGGAGCACTCAAGGACGCACATGTCTCCACTCACATAACTCCAGATGAAGTAGGAGAAATAATAGGGCAAGTGTTGGCCCCAAATGCCATCTCATTCATTGATGTGGACCTACCAATCGAGGGGAATGACCACTCTAAGCCCTTGAATATAACAGTGGAGGTAGGAAACTTGGTGGTGCCGTTGGTCCTAATAGACAACGGGTCGGCATTGAACGTATGCCCTCTGAGAACGGCAATCAAAATTGGGGCGAACCCCGACACCTTCCGGCCATCCATATCAAGCGCCCGAGGATTCGACAACACCAAAAGAGAAATCATAGGAGAAGTAGACCTCGACCTGATCCTCGGGCCACAAACCTTCACCACCCCCTTTCAGGTGATGGACATCAAGTCTACGTTCAATCTACTATTGGGTCGGCCATGGATACATAAGCTCGGAGCAATACCATCTACTCTGCACCAAAAGCTCTGATTCACCTCGGAAGGAAAAATTATCACCATCTTGGGCGAGAGCAGAGAAGATAGGGAAAGAAGCACTCTGCACATTGAGAATCTGAATGTGCTGAACATACCGCACATAGTAGAGGACGCCGATCTTCACCGATTCGAGTATGACTTCTCAGCCATCACCCTCAGACCAACTGAAAAGACCCTGGATAAAACTGGGGGAGGAATGGACGCAACTGTGTTCATGATCCACAGATGGGGCCATCAAAAAGGGAAGGACTGGGCCCACGCCTCCAAGGAAGAAAAGACCCCGTCAAGGCCAAGGGGCAACAAACTAAATTCGGCTTAGGCTACAGACCCAGAGGAGAAGAAGTCAGAGAGGCCAAGGAAAAGATGAGAGCCGTAGCAGTCACCAAGGCCAGAGGAATCATCTTAGAAGAGGAACCTCACGCTCGCCCCCACATCCGTGAAACCTTTGTGAGCGTCGGGGTAGTAAAAATTGATCTAAATGGGGAGACAAGGGTCACCCCACATAAGCCTGCTTCCGTCCACCCCACCAATCCCTACATTATCCCCCCAGACTTCGAAATGGACTTAACCGCCCTTTCCTTATTCGAGGAAGAAGTTCCCCGGTCCACCCATCGCTTCAGCGCCAGCCACTCTGGGCCCATCTTAACCATAGAGGACAGGGTCCCCAAGGATCCCTCTGTAAATATGTTGAGGGATGAACTGCAAGAGCCTACCGATGCCGCTCCCAATCAAAGAGGTAAAGGCCAAGCCTCGCAGGTGAGTAACTGGGCATCCTTGCCCCAACTCTTGAGAGCCGCCAAACACCGTGAAAATGGTGCCAACTCTGTAAAAAAAAAACAACCTGTAAAAAGTGAGGTTAGCCTCTGAACCACTCTACCTTGTATATATAGGGATCCACCTCGTCAGGGGCTGACCTCCGAAAAAATGCAAAAGACCATAAAAATAGAAAAAATACCAATTTCAAAAATATTATCCTTTAAAATTCCCAATAAAATTAAAATCGATGTCGAGATACCCGTCCCACGTGAAGCCGACCCCTTTCCTGTAGAAATACAAGAAGAGGTAGGAGCCACGAGTCTGGACGAGGAAGGTCAAACCGATGAGCTCCCCAATGAGCTCCTCAAACAATTTGCCGATTTCGAGCATGGCCCTACCCTGATCGTTGAAGAGACGGAGGATGTCAATTTGGGCACCACAGAGGCCCTCAGAATCACCAAAATCGAAACATTGTTGTTCCCCGTGGAGAGGAAAGGTATGATAGACTTCCTTCGGTCATACCAAGACGTCTTCGCATGGTCGTATGAAGACATGCTTGGTTTGGATACCGATCTGGTTGAGCATGAGTTGCCACTCTACCCCGATGTTAAGCCGGTTAAATAGAAGCTGAGACGCCTCTGACCCGAATGGATGTTGAAGGTGAAGGACGAGGTCATTAAGCAGTATGACACAGGTTTACTCATGGTATCCAAGTACCCGCAATGGCTAGCCAATATCGTACTTGTGCTGAAGAAGGATGGAAAGGTCCGCATGTGTATCGATTTTCACAATTTGAATAGAGCAAGCCCGAAGGACGATTTCCCACTGCCACACATCGACATCTTGGTTGATAACACAGCTAAGCATGGGATGCTTTCGTTTATGGATGGATTCTCAAGATACAATCATATCAAAATGGTAGAGGTTGACCATGAGAAGACAACGTTCATTACCCCCTGAGGAACCTTTTGCTATCGAGTAATGCCATTCGGGCTGAAGAATGCTGGGGCAACCTATCAAAGAGCAATGACAGCCCTGTTCCACGACATGATGCACCGAGAGATCGAAGTGTACGTCGATGACATGATTGCCAAATCACCAGAAAGGGAGGACCACTTGATAAACCTTCAGAAGCTATTTGAGAGGTTGAGAAAGTACAGGTTACGGTTGAATCCCCAGAAGTGCGCCTTCGGCGCTATGTCAGGAAAGTTGTTGGGCTTTATTGTCAGCAGGAGATGGATCGAGGTCGATCCGACCAAGATCAAGGCCATCACTGAAATGTCGCCACCATCTACAGAGAAGGAAGTCAAAGGCTTCTTAGGCAGAATCCATTACATCAACCGATTCATCGCACAGTTAACTCCGATATGCGCACCATCTTCAAATTACTGAGAAAGGACTCACCGGTTGAATGGAATGATGACTGCCAGGCTGCATTCGAAAAGATTAATGGTTACCTCCTGAAACCTCTGGTATTGGTACCGCCCGTACCTGATAGACACTTGATAATGTACCTATCCACGACAGAGTTTTCCATGGGTTGTGTGTTAGGGCAACATGATGAGACAGGAAGAAGAGAGCAAGCCATCTATTATCTAAGCAAGAAATTCACTGATTATGAGACACGCTATTCTCATCTGGAGAAAGCATGCTTGGTGCTTGTTTGGGCTACTCAAAGACTTCGGCACTACCTGTTATCCCAAGCCGTCCTACTTCTAGCATGGATGGATCCGCTATACTACCTATTCGAGAAACCTGCACTCACTGACTGAACTGCACGATGGCAACTACTCCTATCCGAATTTGACATTACTTATGTCACCCAGAAGTTGATCAAGGGGCAGGCACTCGCTGATCATCTTGCTGAGAACCCTCTGCCAGACTATGAGCCTCTAAAGACCAAATTCCCTGATGAGGACATTCTGTTCATGACTGACGAGGATACAGAGGAAACGGAGGAGCCCTGGGTAATGCACTTCGATGGAGCATCGCAAGTTGAGGGACAAGGAGTTGGCGCCATTCTTATCTCGCCAAGAGGGTCTCATGTACCCATCTCAATCAAATTGAACTTCCCATGTACCAACAATATGGCCGAGTATGAGGCCTATACAGCTGGTTTACAGGCGGCTCTTGACCTGAATATAACTCACCTTAGGGTCTTTGGAGATTCACAGTTAATTATATGCCAGACGAACGGAAATTGAAAGACCAAGGATGAGAAACTGATCCCATACCATGAACATCTTAAGGATCTAATAACTTGCTTTGAGGAGGTCACCTTCTCCTATGTACAATGAGCAAGGAATCGGTTTGCTGACGCCCTGGCTACCCTGGCCTCTATGGTTGAGATTCCATACGGCGTGGTGATGAAGCCGATCATGATAGAGCAGAGGAGCGAGCCGGCTTTCTGTCACCTAATCAAGGGACCTACAGAGTTAGATAATGAGCCACCCTGGTTCTTAGACATCAAGAATTTCCTTGAGACCCGAACTATCCCGGAAGGAACATCAAAGGTAGACAAACGCACCATCCAGCGATTGGCAATGAACTATGTTGTTTGCGGCGATCTCCTGTATAAACGGTCTCACGACAATATTTTGCTCCGATTCCTAACCCAGAAAGAAGCGGGTGAGATCATGAAGGAGTCTGCAGGGCACACGTCAGTGGACACATGCTTGCGAAGAAAATTCTAAGGCAAGGATACTTTTGGACCACTTTGGAGACCGGTTGCTGCAAGCACGTACAGAAGTGCTACAAATGCCAAGAGCACTCCAGTCTAATACACGCTCCGGCCATTGACTTACGTAGCATGGCCACTCCTTGGCCGTTCGCCACTTGGGGTCTCGACGTCATCGGCAAAATCAATCCTAAAGCCTCCAACGGGATTCAATTCATCCTCGTCGTTGTGGAATACTTCACAAAATGGGTAGAGGCAGCCTCCTTTACGAGCATTAAGGTCAGTCATGTCGAGAAATTCATCAAGAATAACATCATTTGCAGATTCGGCATACCCAAAGATATCATCACTGATAATGGCACTAATTTCGCTAATAGGCGCATCCAGGCCTTGTGTGAGCAGTACCAGATCAAGCATCATCGATCATCCCCATACAGGCCACATACGAATGGAGCTATAGAGGCAGCCAACAAAACTCTGATCCGCATCATGGAGAAGATGGTAGTTACTACGAGATTGGAGGAGTGGCTACCCTTCGCACTTTGGGCCTATAGAACGCCTATCCGACCGCGGGCAACACCATTCTCCCTTGCGTATGGAACCGAGGCTGTGCTACCCGTTGAGGTCAAAATACCGTCGCTCCGTATCCTTTTAGAATCCCATCTACCCGAAGCTGAGAAGGAAAGAGTCCATTTTAAGCAGCTAGACTTGATCGACGAGAAATGACTCCTGGCCTTGTGCCACACCCAGATCTATCAGAGGAGAATTGCACGTGCTTACAAGCGCTCGGCCGAAGTTCAAGGTAGGAGACATCAGATTGAAGAAAATTTTTCCGCCTCTCTCCACGCCGATCCAAGAGAGAAGTTTAGGCCAAATTGGGAAGGACCTCTCGTCGAGAGGTTTTGCCAGGATAAGCCGTTCGCCTTGCCACCATGGACGGAGACCACTTTCCAGAGCCCATCAACACTTGATACCTCCGCAAGTTCTACTCATAGGTCTTGGGACAAGGTAAGTTTTGATAAAAGTAGATGGGTGACCACTTAAGGACCATATAAAAGAGGCCATCATTTCATAGTCAAGTAGCCTAAAAGAAATATTCCCTGAAAACCTTCACCCTTTTTGCTACACACGTCGGGCCAATAACCATATCTTTCATATACCCCACCCAAAATTCCAGGAAAAAAGAGAAAAGAGAAAAGAGGAAAAATCCAAACCAAAAAAGAAAAAAAAAAAAAGAGAAGAAAAAAGCAAAACCCCTCAAAAAAGAGGGGGACCAAGAAAAAAGAAATGACTGGGGCATAAAAAGCCTTTGGAAAGAAAGAGGAGTCCCCGAATCTAGAATTCACTCAAAACTTAGATCCGAATCCCCAGAAAAACCCAACCCGTTTGAACCCCGGCCACATTACAACCCGGAAGAAAAGCCCTCTTTAAGGGCCCCAAGCGGTCATAACATCTACTGCATCAAAACAAGCTGAGTTAACAAACCACACAGAACTTCATTCAGCCGGCTATGATGGAATCGACGTCCATGTCGTGGCCTTCTAGAGAAAAAAAAAGAAGAAAGAAAAAAAAAAAAAATTTAATTAATTTGGGTTTAAAGCAAGACGGACGTGGTGAAAACCCGAAAGGGCGCCACGGGTAAAAACAGCAAACTCAAGCGGACCAGGTGAAAACCTGAAAGGGCACCTGGGGTAAGAAAGCGAACCCATGGACGTAGTGAAAACCCGAAAGGGCGCTACGGGTAAAAACAAGGATGACGGGCATGGCGAAAACCCATCTCGGGCGCTATGAGCAAAAATGTCAAGAAAAGAGAGATTAAGATAAGACCTGTTCTGGCCCGCCCATTTAAGTTTGAACCCCTTTTCCCCCTTTTTTGAGGGGCCACTCATGTGAAAATTGGATCAGATCCCGATCAAGTATGTCGTCTCTACCGTGGCGTCTGACGCATGACCAAAGGGAAAGACAGAAGACTAGACCAACCCCTGGGAAGCTGACCTTCCCATGTTTAAAGGAAAAACCTGTATCTCATGAACAGGGTTCGACCATGCTAAAAAAAGGACCCACTGGTTTGGCCTTGTAAGTACCGGCATCACAAAAGATCCAAAAGAAAAGAAAAAAAAAAATACAAAACAAAAAAAAGATAATAGATTTCCCTTTCCCATAAAAAGCCCCACACTGTGGAAGAAAAAATTTCAAAAAAGATAATAGATTTCCCTTTCCCATAAAAAGCCCAACACTGTGGAAGAGAATAATTTCAAAAAAAGATAATTGATTTCCCTTTCCCATAAAAAGCCCCACACTGTGAAGGAGAAAAATTTCAAAAAAAGATAATAGATTTCCCTTTCCCATAAAAAATCCCACACTATGGAGGAGAAAAATTTCAAAAAAGATAATAGATTTCCCTTTTCCATAAAAAACCCCACACTGTGGAGGAGAAAATTTTCAAAAAAGATAATAGATTTCCCTTTGCCGTAAAAAGCCCTACACTGTGAAGGAGAAAATTTCAAAAAAGATAATAGATTTCCCTTTCCCATAAAAAGCCCCACATTGTGCAGGAGAAAATCTCCATAAAAAGCCTTACATTGCGAAACGTGCGAAGGAAAAAGTCAAAAAAAAAAATGAAAAATATATGTATGTATAGATTCCATTCCATTTCTTACAATATTGCGTACGAAGTGTCACGTCTCAAAAAGATAACGACATGACACACTTTCTATTTTGCTGCTTTCTTTACAGATAAAAAACCAAAATATATATATATATATATATCTGTGTATATATAACAACAAAAAAAGGAAAATAACCTAAAAAGAGATCTCTGTTAGGGGGCATTCCTCCCCTTCGTGTATATGATCTATGATATGTGCAGGAACAGGTCAAGGGCAGAGAGCATGCTTCAAAGCGCTAATCTCTGCAAGCAGAGAGTCCTCGCGGGTATTTCGATCAGACATCTACCGACCATGAAGACTCTTCTGCAGTCTCCGTGAAGCTTCAGCTGCGCTGCGAGACCCAGTCAAAAGCCCAGTCAACCAAAGAACCTACTCTTGGCTGTGGCAGCTCTCACTTCTGCAATCCCCGCCCTGACCCTTTCTTTCTCCAAAGCCTCGGTCAAAGCTAGCCTTTCTACAGAAAGAGACTCGGTCCTAGTCCGAAGCATCGCTTCCTTACATGGCCAAGGCCTCGTCTCTATCACATCTATCGAAACTAGGCTAGGGGTAGGTAATTCCTCAGATACCAGCCAAACCACGTAATCAGGAGAGACGATGCCCCCCTGAACTAAGCTACACATGTGCGCTGATTGGCATGTCTCCCAGAGGGCAACTATGCGGTCGAGATCACTGAGAGAACCCCGAGAAAATATCAGAGAGCACAAAGGTGGCCTCACAGAGCATGGCACATGTTGAGTATACCCAAACTGACGAAGCACCTGAGATGGGAAATAATATGTGCTACCGGTCAACCCCAATAGGGTGATACCTCACAATCTCGAGAGTGGGCAATCGAAAAGGTACTGTCTAACCAGGGAAATTGCCAAATCAACTCTGCATCTGATAGCCACGTACTCAGCTCCTCGGCGCTCCTATGAGGCAATCTCGGACACTGGATCAGAAAGCCCCGAGCCACGTCCCCTCTTATCAAGCACAATCTCGGCACAGGCCCCATGATAGCCAAATGCTCTCCTAGCCAAATCTAAACATGGAGCGGGCTCCCGCTGAGAATCCCAACCTGGCCCGAGGCCGAGGCATCCAGGCCCCGATACATCTCCGCCAAGACTAGGTGCACCAATGAGCGGCCTCCCTCCAACTCAGTCAGGACATCGCACAACCCAAGGGAAAAGGTCTCTCCCCCAGTAAAGGAGAACTTTTGACAGCAAATAAAGGGCAAAGGCCTTTACATTGAAGGGATCTCGAATGGGCAACTTTCAGAGACTCGAGTCGCCAAAAAGTTCTCTCAGGAATTTCACCAAACACCTAGTGGGCCCTCCGGCGAAATATTTCTCATACCCACCCTTTTTTAAACCGAGAACCGCGTGGACCGCCTTTGCATACCCCGGTTTGGGCACCACTTTTGCAAGGCCTCGATGCATCTTCAAGCCAGTAATAGAGACCAGCTCTTCCAAGGTTGGGGTCAACTCCCTAGACCCAAATCTAAAGACATGGGCCCTATGGTCCCAGACGCCAAAGCTGCCTGCTGGAGGTTGGGCAACAGAGGGATAGCAAGGAGAGAGGAAAGGCGGGACAACCTGAGACAATTCAGAATAGCAAGCTCACTCTCAGCCAAGCTATCATGCCATTGTGGTAAAAAACTGGGCCCCGGGTCCAAACAGGGAAGTGTACCAGCCCCCGTATAAGAGCTTAGGCCCCTTTTCGAAGGCAAGTCCATCGACGTACAAAGATGTTCCTTATAAAATCAGTCAATGTATGACGATGGACCCGCTAGAAAAAAAGAAAGGGAGGGAAAAGATGAAAGGAGGGGCAAAAAGGCCAAACCAAGATGGAGAAGGAGACAAGGGGGGACCAGGCTCGGGTTATAAAGAGCCCGCTGAGCCCAAATTATAGTAGGCGTATATATTATGTACGCCAAGGCAAATATGTGAAACACTTTTCCAGGCGTATATAATATATACGCCCGGCCATTTTTACCATGGATTGCCAGGCGTATATATTATATACGCCCGACAATTATTGCTAAACATTTGTCGGGCGTATATAATATATACGCCCAGTTAAAAGCCGAGGCTGGCAAGGCCCCCTCTCACAGTGGCCCATTTTTGTTCCCCAAGGAAGAACTTATATTTGGTTGGCCCACTTTTTCATCTCGGGGCAGCCCACAAGCGGGCATGCTCACACCCCCATGGGGGAGGGAAGCCTCGGATGACGCACTATCCATAGGTGATATACGAAGAATCACCTGCAGGATCACCCCCATCATCGGATGGGTGCCAGCTTGTTTCAAACCAAAGAAAAGAAAACCATCAAAGCAAGGAGATGAAACATTCATATAAAGCATAAAAATTATAAACCATTCAAAAAAATTTGTCGTTTAAAAGTTATTACATATCCCCAATAAAGCCAAGTCTAAATTGTTTCATTGTTTCAAATTTTCAGAGAATGAACTAATCCTGGGCAGCCCCCTTCGACTTCTTCCGGCGTCACCGGCTTGTGCTTTGAAAGGTACGACTCTCCCCCACCCGAGTCCACACTTGAGAAATATGGCTGAGAAGAGAACGTGACTCCTTTTCATGAGCACGTTGTAGGAACACACCAAAGGACATCAGTTAGAGAAACGGGCGGAAATAAAATAAAGAAAAATAACTAGGTTGGGCCAGCATTCACTCATCACCGCGGTCTCCCTAAGCCCAACAAGGTTACGATAATATTCAGCTTGACTCACTGCCGACTCATAATCCTGGCCAGTAAGAAAAAGGAAGTGTTAGTCACACAGGCCACCAGCATATTTCAAAGGGAAGGAGAACAAAGCAACAAGATAGAGATTACCCCAGGAATCAACTCAGGAGGTGGGACCTAGATCGCTTCAGCAGAGATACATGCCTTCTCGGCCACATCGGCACACACACGCGACAAGAAAGCATCGTCCAAACTCCTGAAAGTCCCTTGGACCTCGACGGGCGAACTATCGGAAGCACCAGCACTAGAAGGGTTAGAGGGTCCAACACCTGAGGCCACGCCAGAAGCACTAGCCTCAGAAGGATCGGAGGGTCCAACACCTGTAGCCTCATAGGGAGTAGCCGCCTCATCCCCATCTAAGTCGCTGCCCTGCTCAAACTGTAGAGAGAAACATTTTATCATTAAAGGTGGTAGGCCAATCAAAGTAATCACAAGGAAGCTGATAAATAAATAAAAAAAGGGGGGCATTACCTGAGATCGCGGCCCACCAAAAGCTAAAAAGTTAGCACCGGGCACGAAGCGGGGCAGCAGGAAATGATAGGGCAGGGAATAGTACCACGACTGATACCCCCCGGGCAAGAGAAGGTCATCGATAGGAACCCCATGGTGAAGAAAGTGAGCAGTGACCTCATCAATGGAGCCTTCTGGAGCTAAAACATCGGCGGGAGGAGCTTGGGGCATGGCAAAGAGAGGGCGATACTGATGAACCACTCTCTCCCCTAAATAGTAGGCCCTAGTCCAGGACCCGTAGAGGAAGATGATGCGACGGTCCAGTAAAAGGCGAGAAGGACCCATTGAACCCAAGTTCCAGAAGGGAGATCCCATGTAGGGGTCGAGGATGACCGGCAAAAGAAGAGAAAATAGAGGAAGGATGCACACATTTGGTCAGAGCCCATGACACACAAGAGCTGAGCTGTCAAATTTATAAAAAGGGAATTATTTTACCTACTCAAGGATCAACAGGTCGAACTGAGAGTGCAACCCTAACTCCAAATGCTTCATACCCATGTCCCGACGGTGACCCACATGCCAGTTACTCATGAGGGGGAACGTAGCAACTTCATACTGAAGCAGAGGGCGACCCGGTTGGAAGTGAAGATACCCCCAGATCTGAGAAAGCAAGCAGATAAAGACAGGTATGCTATAAAGAAAAATGGACAAACTAAAACCAAAGGATAAAATACCTCAATTGCAGGCCAGAAACCCACAATAGAGCTAGACTCCCCAAGAACGGCTCTCTTTAGGCTGGACATGAGTACAGCATAGCCAGCGCCGCCCCAATTGAATCGATGTACGGCCTCCCAGTTCACCATCAAGCTGAGCTGGGAGAATGAGACTCGCCCTCCGCTGGTGTTGGAGAGGAGAGTCTTGCCCAGGAGGAACAACAGAGCAATGTGGGCCAGCATGTCTGCGCGTGCGGGCTCGAGATAAATGGTCAGGTCAGGCTGGCCCTGGTCCACTAGCTCGAGAGGCTCAAACTAATCAACCAGCCAGGACAGCTTGACCTCAGAACCCCGAATATTCCCAGAGGTCGGGTAGGCCTATCGAATCACCTCCTCCTTACCGTGTAGGTACCACGGGCACCCCTCCAATACGGACCCCGGTGATCATAGACCAGTCCGCAGGTGTAAAGGCCATCTCTGCCACGACCATGTGAAATGTCATGGTCTTGGGGTGAAAACACTCTATCAGTGCCTTTAAATAGGCCGTATCGGCCCTCACGGCGGGGCACGAAATGATCACCAGAACCCATCACCAGAATGCACACGTCCCTGAGGTATATCAACATGGCAAGTTGATTTGCCTAAGGATACGTGTAGAAATAAAGGCAGTTTGAGCATGCCCAGAGTCTCAATCTGACATGAAAAAAAGAAAAAAAAACATAGAAGAGAAAAAAAAAAAGGACAAAAAAAGAGAAGAAATAACAACCTGTTGTCGCTTAGTAAAAATCCGTAGTAGGTTGACCCCACCTTCTAAGCATTTGCTCTGGTCATCCCCCTTCAGATCCATGCTGACCAAGAGTACCCCCGACTTGCACCATCTGAAAAGCCTATTTTCTTGAAATCGACAAAAAAATGAAAATACAACCAACCAAACTACGTGCAAACATACCGACCGAAGGGCTCAATCCCTTTTATTTCTTTTTACACAGGCTTAAAATATGTATAGGCACGGTGTCCCTGTTGAATGTACGCACTTGCGTCTGGGTATCCGCAGGATGGTCGTTTGTCCTCGTAAATTGTACCTTAGGGTCGAGGCTTCCGTTCGCGCCTATTTTGCTGCTTATCACCCTTGATGGGTGTCTGTCTGTGCATAGTTAGTAAGATGTGATTTCATTAGGGATGGAGGTTAGAATTGGCCATCTCTTTCAAGGGATAATCGGTCCTAGCCCGATCTTTAGCTTTGTCTTAAGTTAAGGCACTCCGGTTCATGTGAATCAGAAGCACCTCACCTGCACGATACATACATCCGAGGCGCATATCCTAGAAGACGCACTCTTAAAGCATATCAACTGACATTTGATCCACTTAAAGAATTATGCAAAAATAAAGCTGCCAGAGGTCCTTGAGCTTTGCTTAGAGGCCTCGGAATAAAAAAATTCAGAAAAAGGAAACACAAAAAAAATTTTACTCAAAAAATGGGCATTCTTTCCCAAGAAGTGTTGCGACATCAATATTCGCTTCACTCGGGTAAAGCGTGCTAAAATAACCTTGAGGTTGAAGGGTTCACCCAAAGACTCTGGGCCTTACCTAGGTAAGGGCACCCGTGCCCAATCCAATGGAGCTATCAATACCCCATAGGATTGGACACATTGTTTAGGCCTTCGCTTTGCGTGCTTCATATCAATTCCGAAGCATAGATCGATCATCCCGTTTCATGGAGCTGTCTGGTTCAGATTAATACTCAACATCACAAATCTATAATTTCCCTCAGGAAGTGGACGATATCCCGGCTAGCGGGCTTACACTTTTTGTGATCATCGCAGTTATGCCAAGTAATGTCGCAATGCGCTTGGGGACTGTTAGCTTTGACGTACGGACGATATCCCGAAATGAGAGGGCTTACGTACACTCACCATCA
Organism: Chloranthus sessilifolius; assembly: GCA_021018995.1. Taxonomy (NCBI): domain Eukaryota; kingdom Viridiplantae; phylum Streptophyta; class Magnoliopsida; order Chloranthales; family Chloranthaceae; genus Chloranthus; species Chloranthus sessilifolius. The sequence continues at coordinate 52,931,557 of CM037596.1, forward strand.
CCATGAATGTTTGAGAATTGAGTTGAACCAGGCGAACCCATCAAACGTGCCTTGGACCTCTTCGAATGTCTCTTGTCTTTGGCATCCAATCATCAGTGATCGAATACCAAAGAGGGGCATCTGTAGACACCCAAATTATGCCCAAGGCCCGATGAATCTGTACTTCGGGAGAGATGTACCCCTGCGCTTTCGATGGCACCCCTGAACCCGTAGGAATCCACCCAGACCTTTAAGAATCACCCTGAACCCTTTAGAACCATTCCCCAACCCTTAGAGATCACCCTTAAACCCTATATTCCCTTCCCATACCTAACTTGAACCTTTCTGAGCAGTTGATGGGAGGAGAGCTACAGAATTTCACACAGACCATTACCAAGGATGAGCCATATAGCATTAGAAAGAGAACTTCTCCAGCTTTCCAACAAGCCAAAGATCACCCAATTTGGAGCTACGGTTCAAAAGTTATGGCTGATTGACGTTTCACATAAAATCATAAAACTTTTACTCGGGCGTGTATATTACATACGCCCAGCCAATTTGGCCCCAGATTAGTCAGGCGTATATATTATATACGCCTGCCCTTTTTGGGGGAAATTTAGCCGGGCGTATATAATATATTTGCCCAGCGTAGGTGGGACCCACCACGGGCTTCATCTTCCCAAGGCTCCCCTGTTTTTGGTGAAATTTACTGTTCCTAAACTGGGCGTATATAATATATACGCCCAGCTTAGCTACAGTAACTATCATCAGTTGCTCAAATTTCCTTCATCTAGTTTGACCCTTTGACCATTCCCTTAGTTAAGGTGGGTGTCTTAAGATTGGTTGCACCCCCTTTGAGCTTATTGGCAACCCTTAAGTCACCTTTGGTCTCACCCCATCATCTGCCATTAAAATCAGTCTCCCCATAACCCTAGGACCTTGAAAACCTAAAAACCTTAGATTGGGGATTACCTAATTGCTAAACCCATTAGCTCTTAAGTAAGCACCTAACCCATCCCTTCTCTATAAATAGAGAGGCCCCCCCTCTTCCCAAAGGGTTGAATATTTTGGTTGATTAGAGAGCTTAAGAGAGAGAAAGTCCTAGTGAGAGAAAATGCCATTTATTTTTCAGAATTTCAGCAAGCTTAGATCACCTATTCCACTCCATTTCAACCATGAGATCACCTTATTTTAGCCAAAATCGATTCCCTAGCTTCACTCTATACTCCCTATATAACAAATCTTTGCATTAGAGTCCATTTCAATACCATTTGAGCCATCGGAAGCACGCTAAAGCGACGGTCTTCCACGGTGCAATAAGGGCCCGTGAGCTCCGACTCACCCCTCTCTTCCTCTACCTTCTTGGTGTCTCCTCCGTCCAAGGATTCAAGCCGTTATGCCGCCAAAATTTCGGTCTGGCTCAAAGCTTGATAGGACCGTATTGCCTTTGGGCAAGGGGAAACTCCGCCCTTTTATTTTTATTTTTGGCCATAGATAGAGACCGCCACGTGCGGGTTGATTGGGTGCTTAAACCCTTCCCGATCGATAACCGAAGCCCCTACCCTAGAGCCTTTGGCAAAGACCGGTAAATCAGAGTCAGATTTAGCACTTCGATACTCAAAATATTGATTTAAAGGTTTCCCGGGTCACCAAAAGCTTCGGGTGGCGACTCTACATTTTTATTAAAAGATAGCACATCGCCGTGACGGGTTCGAGAGGATCCATGGTCGCACACCTTTACAACCCGTACTTGTTGTTAGGATATTTTAAGTGCTTGCTACTGACTTCATTGAAGTCAGTGATAAGAATGGGGTGAATGGAAATGAATGGAAGGTGGAGTGAGGACTACGGAGTAGCAAGCCTAAATTATGCACTGTAGACACCCAAATTCGGCCCAAGGCCCGATCAATCTGTACTTCGGGAGATGTACCCCTGTGCTTCTGAGGGTAGCCCTGAACCCTTAGGGATCTACCCAGACCTTTAAGAATCACCCTAAGGCCTATAGAGCCATTCCCCCAATCCTTAGAAGTCACCCCTACACCCTAGAATCCCTTCCCAGACCTAACTTAAGCCCTTCTGGCAGTTGATGGGAGGAGAGCTATAGAATTTCACATAGACTAGTACCATGGATTATCTATATAACATTAGAAAGAGGACTTCTCCAGCTTTCCAACAAGCCAAAGATCACCCAATTTGGAGCTACGGTTCAAAAGTTATGGCCATTTTAAGTTTCACATAAAATCATGGATTTTAGGCAGGCGTATATATTACATACGCCCAGCCAATTTGGCCCCAGATTGGTCAGGCGTATATAGTATATATGCCTGCATTTTTTGGGATAAATTTGACTGAGCGTATATAATATATATGCCCAGTATAGGTGGGATCCACCACGGGCTTCATCTTCTCAAAACTCCCCTGATTTTGGTCAAAGTTACTGTTCCTAAAGTGGGCGTATATAATATATACGCCCAGCTTAGCTACAGTAACTGTCACCAGTAGCTCGAATTTCCTCCATTTAGTTTGACCCTTTGACCATCCCCTTGGTTGAGGTGGGTGTCTTGAGATTGGTTGCACCCCCTTTGAGCTTATTGGCAACCCTTTAGTCACCCATGGTCTCACCCCATCATCTGCCATTGAAACCAGTTTCCCAAAACCCTAGGACCTTGAAAACCCAAAAAACCTTAGATGGGGGATTACCTAATTGCTAAACCAATTAGCTCTTAAGTAAGCCCCTAACCCATCCCTTCTCTATAAATAGAGAGGCCCCCCTCTTCCTTAAGGGTTAGAAAAAATTGAAGGTTAACGATTTGGAGCCCAAGAGAGAACCCTAGTGAGAGAAAGTGCACTCATTTTCCAGAATTCCAGTAAGCTTAGTTCATCTTTTCCAATCCATTTCCACCATTAGATAACCCCCTTTAGCTAAAACCTAGCCTCTAGCTTCACTCTACACCCCCTACTTTATTGAATCTTAGCATTAGAACCCATTTTCACACCATTTAAGCCATCGGAAGCACGCCAAAGCAAAGATCTTCCATGGTGCAACATGGGCCCGTGAGCTCCGGCTCACCCCTATCTTCCTCTACCTTCTTGGTGTCTCCTCCGTCCAAGGATTCAAGCCATTACGCCGCCAAAATTTTGGTTTGGCTCAAAGCTTGATAGGATCGTATTGCCTTCTGGCAAGGGGAAACTCCGCCCTTTTTATTTTTTATTTTGGCTATATATAGAGACCGCTACGTGCGGGTTGATCGGGTGCCTAAACCCTTCCCGATCGATAACCGAAGCCCCTACCCTAGAGCCTTTGGCAAAGACCGGTAAATCAGAGTCATATTTAGCACTTCGGTGCTCAAAATATCGATTTGAAGGTTTCCGAGTCACCAAAAGCTCCGGGTGGCGACTCTACATTTTCATTAGAAAGGCGAGCGCATCGCCGCGACAAGTTCGAGAGGATCCACGGTCGCACAGATGGCGACTCTGCTGGGGATATCACCCTAGCGCTTCCCCTCTTGTTGGCCTTTCCTTTTATTTTGTTATTTTACTAACCATGGCTATTTTTTGTTCTAGGTTGCTACTATTTTTTGCTATTTTTTGTTGTTTTTACTAACGTACTCACCCTCACGATTCACCCTTTAAGTGCCTCAGCCGTTTGGCGGGCCTACTTGCACCTTAAATTTCAGCTTTTACGATTCTAGTCATTTAAGTCGCCTTAGCCATTTGGCGGGCCCGCTCGCATTTATTTTCACGTCATTTAAATTTCGGTCATTTACAAGCCTTAGCCGTTTGGCGGGCCTACTTGCGCACTTTATTTCAGTCATCATATTTCACCCTTGAGCGCCGGCCCGTTGAGGTGGCACGGGCTTGTCATCCCGGACCCGATTTTAGACTTAATTTCACTCCCCTATAAAAATTTGTAATTAAAAGTGAACCAACAGTATGGGGACATAATTGAATTTATTTTTCCGTTTTTGGGTAGTTTTAGGTTTAGTACGAGATACAATTTACGGTTCCCAAAGAAGGCGGCAGCCCTAGGAGTGATGATCTGAAAGAACCACCTTCCAAGATTCGAGAAGGCGCTTGCGCCGGAGGTATATCGGTTGGGTTGCCAATTCCGATCAAGCCGTAAAACCCACATTGGTGAGAGCGTAGAAAACCCAAAATTCAGCCGTGTATCCCTAGGAAACGGAAAGGAGGGACCCGATAACATACACAGCAGTCCCCGGAAGCATTTCTCCCAAGAAACCAGTTCAAAGACCCACATTCGCTTGTCATCCCATCAGTCAAATATAATTGATGAACCTTGCCCAAATATATAATATATACGCCAAAGAAAAAGCCCAGATTTACACAGCGTATATAATATATACGTCACCAAAGTCCTGATTTAAGCTGTGTGTATATAATATATATGACCAAATCAGATTCTTTTGGTCGGTGTGCATATATACGCCCAAAGATATAACTGGGTCAGAACCCGACCTGAGGCCCAACCCACCACCCCACGAATGAAGCTATAGAGGCAGCCAACAAAACTCTGATCCGCATCATGGAGAAGATGGTAGTTACTTACAGAGATTGGAGTGAGCAGTTACCCTTCGCACTTTGGGCCTATAGAACGTCTATCCGCACTGCTACAGGGGCAACACCATTCTCCCTTGCGTATGGAACCAAGGCTGTGCTACCCGTTGAGGTCAAAATACCGTCGCTCCGTATCCTTTTAGAATCCCATCTACCCGAAGCTGAGAAGGAAAGAGTCCATTTTAAGCAGCTAGACTTGATCGACGAGAAATGACTCCTGGCCTTGTGCCACACCCAGATCTATCAGAGGAGAATTGCACGTGCTTACAATAAGCGCGTCTACGGCCGAGTTCTGAAGGTAGGAGACACTGTATTGAAGAAAATTTTCCCGTCTCTCCACGCCGATCCAAGAGAGAAGTTTAGGCCAAATTGGGAAGGACCCTCTGTCGTTCGAGAGGTTTTGCCAGGATAAGCCGTTCGCCTTGCCACCATGGACGGAGACCACTTTCCTGAGCCCATCAACACTTGATACCTCCGCAAGTTCTACTCATAGGTCTTGGGACAAGGTAAGTTTTGATAAAAGTAGATGTGTGACCACTTAAGGACCATATAAAAGAGGCCATCATTTCATAGTCAAGTAGCCTAAAAGAAATATTCCCTGAAAACCTTCACCCTTTTTGCTACACACGTCGGGCCAATAACCATATCTTTCATATACCCCACCCAAAATTCCAGGAAAAAAGAGAAAAGAGAACAGAGGAAAAATCCAAACCAAAAAAGAAAAAAAAAAAAGAGAAGAAAAAAGCAAAACCTCTCAAAAAAGAGGGGGACCAAGAAAAAAGAAATGACTGGGGCATAAAAAGCCTTTGGAAAGAAAGAGGAGTCCCCGAATCTAGAATTCACTCAAAACTTAGATCCGAATCCCCAGAAAAACCCAACCCGTTTGAAACCCGGCCACATTACAACCCGGAAGAAAAGCCCTCTTTAAGGTCCCCAAGCGGTCATAACATCTACTGCATCAGAACAAGCTGAGTTAACAAACCACACAGAACTTCATTCCGCCGGCTATGATGGAATCGACGTCCATGTCGTGGCCTTCTAGAGAAAAAAAAAGAAGAAAGAAAAAAAAAAAAAATTAATTAATTTGGGTTTAAAGCAAGACGGATGTGGTGAAAACCCGAAAGGGCGCCACGGGTAAAAACAGCAAACTCACGCGGACCAGGTGAAAACCTGAAAGGGCACCTAGGGTAAGAAAGCGAACCCATGGACGTAGTGAAAACCCGAAAGGGCGCTACGGGTAAAAACAAGGATGACGGGCATGGCGAAAACCCATCTTGGGCGCTATGAGCAAAAATGTCAAGAAAAGAGAGATTAAGAGAAGACCTGTTCTGGCCCGCCCATTTCAGTTTGAACCCCTTTTCCCCCTTTTTTGAGGGGCCACTCATGTGAAAATTGGATCAGATCCCGAACAAGTATGTCGTCTCTACCGTGGCGTCTGACGCATGACCAAAGGGAAAGACAGAAGACTAGACCAACCCCTGGGAAGCTGACCTTCCCATGTTTAAAGGAAAAACTTGTATCTCATGAACAGGGTTCGACCATGCTAAAAAAAGGACCCACTGGTTTGGCCTTGTAAGTACCGGCATCACAAAAGATCCAAAAGAAAAGAAAAAAAAAAATACAAAACAAAAAAAAGATAATAGATTTCCCTTTCCCATAAAAAGCCCCACACTGTGGAAGAAAAAATTTCAAAAAAGATAATAGATTTCCCTTTCCCATAAAAAGCCCAACACTGTGGAAGAGAATAATTTCAAAAAAAGATAATTGATTTCCCTTTCCCATAAAAAGCCCCACACTGTGAAGGAGAAAAATTTCAAAAAAAGATAATAGATTTCCCTTTCCCATAAAAAATCCCACACTGTGGAGGAGAAAAATTTTAAAAAAGATAATAGATTTCCCTTTCCCATAAAAAACCCCACACTGTGGAGGAGAAAATTTTCAAAAAAGATAATAGATTTCCCTTTGCCGTAAAAAGCCCCACACTGTGAAGGAGAAAATTTCAAAAAAGATAATAGATTTCCCTTTCCCATAAAAAGCCCCACATTGTGCAGGAGAAAATCTCCATAAAAAGCCTTACATTGCGAAACGTGCGAAGGAAAAAGTCAAAAAAAAAATGAAAAATATATGTATGTATAGATTCCATTCCATTTCTTACAATATTGCGTACGAAGTGTCACGTCTCAAAAAGATAACGACATGACACACTTTCTATTTTGCTGCTTTCTTTACAGATAAAAAACCAAAATATATATATATATATATATATCTGTGTATATATAACAACAAAAAAAGGAAAATAACCTAAAAAGAGATCTCTGTTAGGGGGCATTCCTCCCCTTCGTGTATATGATCTATGATATGTGCAGGAACAGGTCAAGGGCAGAGAGCATGCTTCAAAGCGCTAATCTCTGCAAGCAGAGAGTCCTCGCGGGTATTTCGATCAGACATCTACCTACCATGAGCCTCTCAAGTGAAGCTTCGGCCATTGGAGACCCAAATCAAAGCCCCCAATCAAGAACCTACTCTTGGCTGTGGCAGCTCTCACTTCTGCAATCCCCGCCCTGACCCTTTCTTTCTCCAAAGCCTCGGTCAAAGCTAGCCTTTCTACAGAAAGAGACTCGGTCCCAGTCCGAAGCATCACTTCCTTACATGGCCAAGGCCTCGTCTCTATCACATCTATCGAAACTAGGCTAGGGGTAGGTAATTCCTCAGATACCAGCCAAACCACGTAATCAGGAGAGACGATGCCCCCCTGAACTAAGCTACACATGTGCGCTGATTGGCATGTCTCCCAGAGGGCGACTATGCGGTCGAGATCATTGAGAGAACCCCGAGAAAATTTCAGAGAGCACAAAGGTGGCCTCACAGAGCATGGCACATGTTGAGTATACCCAAACTGACGAAGCACCCGAGATGGGAAATAATATAAAGCACCGTCAACCCCAATAGGGTGATACCTCACAATCGGTAATGCCCAACGTGGAAGTGCCAAATCAACTCAGATCCGATAGCCACGCACTACCTCCTCGGCGCCCTATGAGGCAATCTTGCACCGGATCGAAAGCCCCGAGCCACATCTTATCAAGCACAATCTCAAGACAGCCCCATGATAGCCAAATGCTCTCCTAGCCAAATCTAAACATGGAGCGGCTCTCACGAGAATCAACCCGCCCGAGGCCGAGGCATCCAGTCCCCGATACATCTCAACCAAGACTAGGTGCACCAATGAGCGGCCTCCCTCCAACTCAGTCAGGACATCGCACAACCCAAGGGAAAAGGTCTCTCCCCCAGTAAAGGAGAACTTTTGACAGCAAATAAAGGGCAAAGGTCTTTACATTGAAGGGATCTCGAATGGGCAACTTTCAGAGACTCGAGTCGCCAAAAAGTTCTCTGTGAATTTCACCAAACACCTAGTGGGCCCTCCGCAAAACATTTCTCATACCCACCCTTTTTAAACCGAGAACGCGTGGACCGCCTTTTGCATACCCCGGTTTGGGCACCACTTTGCAAGGCCTCGATGCATCTTCAAGCCGTAATGAGGCCAGCTCTTCCAAGGTTGGGGTCAACTCCCTAGACCCAAATCTAAAGACATGGGCCCTATGGTCCCAGACGCCAAAGCTACCTGCTGTAGGTTGGGCAACAGAGGGATAGCAAGGAGAGAGGAAAGGCGGGACAACCTGAGACAATTCAGAATAGCAAGCTCACTCTCAGCCAAGCTATCATGCCATTGTGGTAAAAAACTGGGCCCCGGGTCCAAACAGGGAAGTGTACCAGCCCCCGTATAAGAGCTTAGGCCCCTTTTCGAAGGCAAGTCCATCGACGTACAAAGATGTTCCTTATAAAATCAGTCAATGTATGACGATGGACCCGCTAGAAAAAAAGAAAGGGAGGGAAAAGATGAAAGGAGGGGCAAAAAGGCCAAACCAAGATGGAGAGGGAGACAAGGGGGGACCAGGCTCGGGTTATAAAGAGCCCGCTGAGCCCAAATTATAGCAGGCGTATATATTATGTACGCCAAGGCAAATATGTGAAACACTTTGCCAGGCGTATATAATATATACGCCCGGCCATTTTTACCATGGATTGCCAGGCGTATATATTATATACGCCCGACAATTATTGCTAAACATTTGTCAGGCGTATATAATATATACGCCCAGGTAAAAGCCGAGGCTGGCAAGGCCCCCTCTCACAGTGGCCCATTTTTGTTTCCCAAGGAAGAACTTATGTTTGGTTGGCCCACTTTTTCATCTCGGGGCAGCCCACAAGCGGGCATGCTCACACCCCCATGGGGGAGGGAAGCCTCGGATGACGCACTATCCATAGGTGATATACGAAGAATCACCTGCAGGATCACCCCCATCATCGGATGGGTGCCAGCTTGTTTCAAACCAAAGAAAAGAAAACCATCAAAGCAAGGAGATGAAACATTCATATAAAGCATAAAAATTTTAAACCATTCAAAAAAATTTGTTGTTTAAAAGTTATTACATATCCCCAATAAAGCCAAGTCTAAATTGTTTCATTGTTTCAAATTTTCAGAGAATGAACTAATCCTGGGCAGCCCCCTTCGACTTCTTCCGGCGTCGCCGGCTTGTGCTTTGAAAGGTACGACTCTCCCCCACCCGAGTCCACACTTGAGAAATACGGCTGAGAAGAGAACGTGACTCCTTTTCATGAGCACGTTGTAGGAACACACCAAAGGACATCAGTTAGAGAAACGGGCGGAAAGAAAATAAAGAAAAATAACTAGGTTGGGCCAGCATTCACTCATCACCTCGGTCTCCCTAAGCCCAACAAGGTTACGATAATATTCAGCTTGACTCACCGCCGACTCATAATCCTGGCCAGTAAGAAAAAGGAAGTGTTAGTCACACAGGCCACCAGCATATTTCAAAGGGAAGGAGAACAAAGCAACAAGATAGAGATTACCCCAGGAATCAACTCAGGAGGTGGGACCTAGATCGCTTCAGCAGAGATACATGCCTTCTCGGCCAGATCGGCACACACACGCGACAAGAAAGCATCGTCCAAACTCTTGAAAGTCCCTTGGACCTCGACGGGCGAACTATCGGAAGCACCAGCACTAGAAGGGTTAGAGGGTCCAACACCTGAGGCCACGCCAGAAGCACTAGCCTCAGAAGGATCGGAGGGTCCAACACCTGTAGCCTCATAGGGAGTAGCCTGCCATCCCCATCTAAGTCAGCCCTGCTCAAATCAGAGAGAGAAACATTTTATCATTAAAGGTGGTAGGCCAATCAAAGTAATCACAAGGAAGCTGATAAATAAATAAAAAAAGGGGGGCATTACCTGAGATCGCGGCCCACCAAAAGCTAAAAAGTTAGCACCGGGCACGAAGCGGGGCAGCAGGAAATGATAGGGTAGGGAATAGTACCACGACTAATACCCCCCGGGCAAGAGAAGGTCATCGATAGGAACCCCATGGTGAAGAAAGTGAGCAGTGAGCTCATCAATGGAGCCTTCTGGAGCCAAAACATCGGCGGGAGGAGCTTGGGGCATGGCAAAGAGAGGGCGATACTGATGAACCACTCTCTCCCCTAAATAGTAAGCCCTAGTCCAGGACCCGTAGAGGAAGATGATGCGACGGTCCAGTAAAAGGCGAGAAGGACCCATTGAACCCAAGTTCCAGAAGGGAGATCCCATGTAGGGGTCGAGGATGACCGGCAAAAGAAGAGAAAATAGAGGAAGGATGCACACATTTGGTCAGAGCCCACGGCACACAAGAGCTGAGCTGTCAAATTTATAAAAAGGGAATTATTTTACCTACTCTGGGATCAACAGGTCAAACTGAGAGCGCAGCCCTAACTCCAAATGCTTCATACCCATGTCCCGACGGTGACCCACATGCCAGTTACTCATGAGGCGGAACGTAGCAACTTCAGACTGAAGCAGAGGGCGACCCGGTTGGAAGTGAAGATACCCCCAGATCTGAGAAAGCAAGCAGATAAAGACAGGTATGCTATAAAGAAAATTGGACAAACTAAAACCAAAGGATAAAATACCTCAATTGCAGGCCAGAAACCCACAATAGAGCTAGACTCCCCAAGAACGGCTCTCTTTAGGCTGGACATGAGTACAACATAGCCAGCGCCGCCCCAATTGAATCGATGTACGGTCTCCCAGTTCACCATCAAGCTGAGCAGGGACAATGAGACTCGCCCTCCGCTGGTGTTGGAGAGGAGAGTCTTGCCCAGGAGGAACAACAGAGCAATGTGGGCCAGCATGTCTGCGCGTGCGGGCTCGAGATAAATGGTCAGGTCAGGCTGGCCCTGGTCCACTAGCTCGAGAGGCTCAAACTAATCAACCAGCCAGGACAGCTTGACCTCAGAACCCCGAATATTCCCAGAGGTCGGGTAGGCCCCTATCAGTCGAATCACCTCCTCCTTACCCGGTGTGCGGGTAGGTACCACGGGCACCCCTCCAATACGGACCCCGGTGATCATAGACCAGTCCGCAGGTGTAAAGGCCATCTCTGCCACGACCATGTGAAATGTCATGGTCTTGGGGTGAAAACACTCTATCAGTGCCTTTAAATAGGCCGTATCGGCCCTCACGGCGGGGCACGAAATGATCACCAGAACCCATCACCAGAATGCACACGTCCCTGAGGTATATCAACATGGCAAGTTGATTTGCCTAAGGATACGTGTAGAAATAAAGGCAGTTTGAGCATGCCCAGAGTCTCAATCTGACATGAAAAAAAGAAAAAAAAACATAGAAGAGAAAAAAAAAAGAACAAAAAAAGAGAAGAAATAACAACCTGTTGTCGCTTAGTAAAAATCCTGAGTAGGTTGACCCCACCTTCTAAGCATTCGCTCTAGTCATCCCCCTTCAGATCTATGCTGACCAAGAGTACCCCCGACTTCAGACCATTCGAAAAGCCTATTTTCAGTTGAAACTGACCCGTCAAAAATGAAAATACAACCAAGCAAACTATGTGCAAACATACCGACCGAAGGGCTCAATCCCTTTTATTTCTTTTTACACAGGCTTAAAATATGTATAGGCACGGTGTCCCTGTTGAATGTACGCACTTGCGTCTGGGTATCCGCAGGATGGTCGTTTGTCCTCGTAAATTGTACCTTAGGGTCGAGGCTTCCGTTCGCGCCTATTTTGCTGCTTATCACCCTTGATGGGTGTCTGTCTGTGCATAGTTAGTAAGATGTAATTTCATTAGGGATGGAGGTTAGAATTGGCCATCTCTTTCAAGGGATAATCGGTCCTAGCCCGATCTTTAGCTTTGTCTTAAGTTAAGGCACTCCGATTCATGTGAATCAGAAGCACCTCACCACTGGTACGTATACATCCCTGAGGCGTACCTATCCCTGGCAGAGCGCACGCACTCTTAAAGCATATCAACTGACATTTGATCCACTTAAAGAATTATGCAAAAATAAAGTTGCCAGAGGTCCTTGAGCTTTGCTTAGAGGCCTCGGAATAAAAAAATTCAGAAAAAGGAAACACAAAAAAATTTTTACTCAAAAAATGGGCATGCTTTCCCAAGAAGTGTTGCGACATCAATATTCGCTTCACTCGGGTAAAGCGTGCTAAAATAACCTTGAGGTTGAAGGGTTCACCCAAAGACTCTGGGCCTTACCTAGGTAAGGGCACCCGTGCCCAATCCAATGGAGCTATCAATACCCCATAGGATTGGACACATTGTTTAGGCCTTCGCTTTGCGTGCTTCATATCAATTCCGAAGCATAGATCGATCATCCCGTTTCATGGAGTTGTCTGGTTCAGATTAATACTCAACATCACAAATCTATAATTTCCCTCAGGAAGTGGACGATATCCCGGCTAGCGGGCTTACACTTTTTGTGATCATCGCAGTTATGCCAAGTAATGTCGCAATGCGCTTGGGGACTGTTAGCTTTGAGGTACGGACGATATCCCGAAATGAGAGGGCTTACGTACACTCACCATCACCATGAATGTTTGAGAATTGAGTTGAACCAGGTGAACCCATCAAACGTGCCTTGGACCTCTTCGAATGTCTCTTGTTTTTGCCATCCAATCATCAGTGATCGAATACCAAAGAGGGGCATCTGTAGACACCCAAATTATGCCCAAGGCCCGATGAATCTGTACTTCGGGAGAGATGTACCCCTGCGCTTTCGATGGCACCCCTGAACCCGTAGGAATCCACCCAGACCTTTAATAATCACCCTGAACCCTTTAGAACCATTCCCCAACCCTTAGAGATCACCCCTAAACCCTATATTCCCTTCCCATACCTAACTTGAACCTTTCTGAGCAGTTGATGGGAGGAGAGCTACAGAATTTCACATAGACCATTACCAAGGATGAGCCATATAGCATTAGAAAGAGAACTTCTCCAGCTTTCCAACAAGCCAAAGATCACCCAATTTGGAGCTACGGTTCAAAAGTTATGGCTGATTGACGTTTCACATAAAATCATAAAACTTTTACTCGGGCGTGTATATTACATACGCCCAGCCAATTTGGCCGCAGATTAGTCAGGCGTATATATTATATACGCTTGCCTTTTTTGGGGGAAATTTGGCCGGGTGTATATAATATATTTGCCCAGCGTAGGTGGGACCCACCACGGGCTTCATCTTCCCAAGGCTCCCCTATTTTTGGTGAAATTTACTGTTCCTAAACTGGGCGTATATAATATATACGCCCAGCTTAGCTACAGTAACTATCATCAGTTGCTCAAATTTCCTTCATCTAGTTTGACCCTTTGACCATTCCCTTAGTTAAGGTGGGTGTCTTAAGATTGGTTGCACCCCCTTTGAGCTTATTGGCAACCCTTAAGTCACCTTTGGTCTCACCCCATCATCTGCCATTAAAATCAGTCTCCCCATAACCCTAGGACCTTGAAAACCTAAAAACCTTAGATGGGGGATTACCTAATTGCTAAACCCATTAGCTCTTAAGTAAGCACCTAACCCATCCCTTCTCTATAAATAGAGAGGCCCCCCCTCTTCCCAAAGGGTTGAATATTTTGGTTGATTAGAGAGCTTAAGAGAGAGAAAGTCCTAGTGAGAGAAAATGCCATTTATTTTTCAGAATTTCAGCAAGCTTAGATCACCTATTCCACTCCATTTCAACCATGAGATCACCTTATTTTAGCCAAAATCGATTCCCTAGCTTCACTCTATAATCCCTATATAACAAATCTTTGCATTAGAGTCCATTTCAATACCATTTGAGCCATCGGAAGCACGCTAAAGCGACGGTCTTCCACGGTGCAGCAAGGGCCCGTGAGCTCCGACTCACCCCTCTCTTCCTCTACCTTCTTGGTGTCTCCTCCGTCCAAGGATTCAAGCCGTTATGCCGCCAAAATTTCGGTTTGGCTCAAAGCTTGATAGGACCGTATTGCCTTTGGGCAAGGGGAAACTCCGCCCTTTTATTTTTATTTTTGGCCATAGATAGAGACCGCCACGTGCGGGTTGATTGGGTGCCTAAACCCTTCCCGATCGATAACCGAAGCCCCTACCCTAGAGCCTTTGGCAAAGACCGGTAAATCAGAGTCAGATTTAGCACTTCGATACTCAAAATATTGATTTAAAGGTTTCCCGGGTCACCAAAAGCTTCGGGTGGCGACTCTACATTTTTATTAAAAGATAGCACATCGCCGTGACGGGTTCGAGAGGATCCATGGTCGCACACCTTTACAACCCGTACTTGTTGTTAGGATATTTTAAGTGCTTGCTACTGACTTTATTGAAGTGAGTGATAAGAATGGGGTGAATGGAAATGAATGGAAGGTGGAGTGAGGCCTACGGAGCAGCAAGCCTAAAATATGCACTGTAGACACCCAAATTTGGCCCAAGGCCCGATCAATCTGTACTTCGGGAGATGTACCCCTGTGCTTCCGAGGGTAGCCCTGAACCCTTAGGGATCTACCTAGACCTTTAAGAATCACCCTAAGGCCTGTAGAGCCATTCCCCCAATCCTTAGAAGTCACCCCTACACCCTAGAATCCCTTCCTAGACCTAACTTAAGCCCTTCTGGCAGTTGATGGGAGGAGAGCTATAGAATTTCACATAGACTAGTACCATGGATTAGCTATATAACATTAGAAAGAGGACTTCTCCAGCTTTCCAACAAGCCAAAGATCACCCAATTTGGAGCTACGGTTCAAAAGTTATGGCCATTTTAAGTTTCACATAAAATCATGGATTTTAGGCAGGCGTATATATTACATACGCCCAGCCAATTTGGCCCCAGATTGGTCAGGCGTATATAGTATATATGCCTGCATTTTTTGGGAGAAATTTGGCTGAGCGTATATAATATATATGCCCAGTATAGGTGGGACCCACCACGGGCTTCATCTTCTCAAAACTCCCCTGATTTTGGTGAAAGTTACTGTTCCTAAAGTGGGTGTATATAATATATACGCCCAGCTTAGCTACAGTAACTGTCACCAGTAGCTCGAATTTCCTCCATCTAGTTTGACCCTTTGACCATCCCCTTGGTTGAGGTGGGTGTCTTGAGATTGGTTGCACCCCCTTTGAGCTTATTGGCAACCCTTTAGTCACCCATGGTCTCACCCCATCATCTGCCATTGAAACCAGTTTCCCAAAACCCTAGGACCTTGAAAACCCAAAAAACCTTAGATGGGGGATTACCTAATTGCTAAACCAATTAGCTCTTAAGTAAGCCCCTAACCCATCCCTTCTCTATAAATAGAGAGGCCCCCCTCTTCCTTAAGGGTTAGAAAAAATTGAAGGTTAACGATTTGGAGCCCAAGAGAGAACCCTAGTGAGAGAAAGTGCACTCATTTTCCAGAATTCCAGTAAGCTTAGTTCATCTCTTCCAATCCATTTCCACCATTAGATAACCCCCTTTAGCTAAAACCTAGCCTCTAGCTTCACTCTACACCCCCTACTTTATTGAATCCTAGCATTAGAACCCATTTTCACACCATTTAAGCCATCGGAAGCACGCCAAAGCAAAGATCTTCCACGGTGCAACAAGGGCCCGTGAGCTCCGGCTCACCCCTATCTTCCTCTACCTTCTTGGTGTCTCCTCCGTCCAAGGATTCAAGCCATTACGCCGCCGAAATTTTGGTTTGGCTCAAAGCTTGATAGGATCGTATTGCCTTCTGGCAAGGGGAAACTCCGCCCTTTTTATTTTTTATTTTGGCTATAGATAGAGACCGCTACGTGCGGGTTGATCGGGTGCCTAAACCCTTCCCGATCGATAACCGAAGCCCCTACCCTAGAGCCTTTGGCAAAGACCGGTAAATCAGAGTCATATTTAGCACTTCGGTGCTCAAAATATCGATTTGAAGGTTTCCGAGTCACCAAAAGCTCCGGGTGGCGACTCTACATTTTCATTAGAAAGGCGAGCGCATCGCCGCGACAAGTTCAAGAGGATCCACGGTCACACAGATGGAGACTCTGCTGGGGATATCACCCTAGCGCTTCCCCTCTTGTTGGCCTTTCCTTTTATTTTGTTATTTTACTAACCATGGCTATTTTTTGTTCTAGGTTGCTACTATTTTTTGCTATTTTTTGTTGTTTTTACTAACGTACTCACCCCTACGATTCAGTCCTTTAAGTGCCTCAGCCGTTTGGCGGGCCTACTTGCACCTTAAATTTCAGCTTTTACGATTCTAGTCATTTAAGTCGCCTTAGCCGTTTGGCGGGCCCGCTCGCATTTATTTTCACGTCATTTAAATTTCGGTCA
Organism: Chloranthus sessilifolius; assembly: GCA_021018995.1. NCBI lineage: Eukaryota > Viridiplantae > Streptophyta > Magnoliopsida > Chloranthales > Chloranthaceae > Chloranthus > Chloranthus sessilifolius. Next base: position 52,947,802 of record CM037596.1, read on the forward strand.
TTTACAAGCCTTAGCCGTTTGGCGGGCCTACTTGCGCACTTTATTTCAGTAATCATATTTCACCCTTGAACGCCGGCCCGTTGAGGCGGCACGGGCTTGTCATCCCGGACCCGATTTTAAACTTAATTTCACTCCCCTATAAAAATTTGTAATTAAAAGTGAACCAACAGTATGGGGACATAATTGAATTTATTTTCCGTTTTTGGGTAGTTTTCGGGGGGTTTAGGCACAGATACAATTTACCCGGTTCCCAGTAAGGCGGCAGCCCTAGGAGTGATGATCCTGAAAAGAACCACCCCTTCCAGTACCTGAGAAGGCGCTTGCGCCGGAGGTATATCGGTTGAGTTGCCAATTCCGATCAAGCCGTAAAACCCGCATTGGTGAGAGCGTAGAAAACCCAAAATTCAGCCGTGTATCCCTAGGAAATAGAAAGGAGGGACCCGATAACATACACAGCAGTCCCCGGGAGCATTTCTCCCAAGAAACCAGTTCAAAGACCCACATTCGGGCTTGCTGTCCACTGTCAAAATATAATTGACAGAACCTTTTGCCCAGCGTATATAATATATACGCCCAGCAAAAAAGCCCCAGATTTACACAGGCGTATATAATATATACGTCGGCCAAATTAAAATCCTCAGATTTAAGCGGTGTATATAATATATACGCACCAAATCAGTATTCTTTTGGTCGGTGCATATATACGCCAAGATACACTGTTGAAGAATCACTCGAGAGGCCCAACCCACCACCCCAATTCCCCGATTAGCGGTATTAGTGTCCGTAGTAGCCTCCCACATTCTCTAAAACACCCAATATGCCCCCGCCCAGTCAAAAGAAGGCGACTTCTTATTGATTTGCTCCGGGGGATCAGGTCATTTGCGTGGATTCCCTCGCCTTCAATAGAACGAAAGGGTTCCCTTTCGCTTCTTCCGAAGTGTGTCGGATCCCGCCGTGGGGCCTACTAAAGGTACATATATCGCCCGAAATGGGAGTTGACCCTGGGCCCCAGGTCATCATTCATCTAAGTAGAGGGGAGTTAATTGCAATTTGAAAAAAGAAAGAGAAAGAAAATCCTCATCTTCAAAAAAAAAATCCACCTTCAAAAAAAAAAGAGGGAAAAATCAATCAAAATCAAAAATCAAAAATCACAAAATTCACTTTTCAAAACCAAAAAAAATAAAGTCATCATCATTTCCAAAACCCAAAAAAAACACACAAAGAAAAACAATAAAAAATATATCCTGGGTGTGACCGGCACTACGACGACCTCAAACCTAGCCCGTAGGAGAAGAACCAGGAAGGTATTCGGCCCTTATCCGCAACATCAATACAACACTCATCCGTAGGAGAAGACCCAATCTCCGACACCTTCACCCAAGCCAGGTTCGATAGCACGGGCCCATTTGGAGCGCCCGTATTCACCTCCACCTCATCCCCTTCCCTTACATTCCCCCAACATACCCCTTTTTCATCCCCTACTGAAACCCCTCATTTCCCAACCGATCCTTACATCCCCATCTCCCATCCAAACACCATTAGATCCCCATACTTCCAAAGACCCCTGTGGAGTCCCATCCCCCGCCTACTTCCCACATTCCATCCCTCTCATCACCCATGCCCCCAACATCCTACATCCCATCCACCCCATCTCACATACCATTCCCACCACATGGCCCATCCACATCCCAACATACCCCCCCATTTACCCGTGTCATGCCCAATTTCTCCCAACCACCTCCATCCTTAAGTGATCCATCACCCCCCAATCTCACACCTGAGGCCATGCCCTCGATGGAGGACATGAGGACGACGATGAGCCCTGTGGGTCGCTTCGCAACCCTACCCCTCAAACCCCGTGATCCAAATTTCCAAAACCTCCATACCCCATTCCTCCTAACCATGCCCAACCACCCATTGTCCATACCTCCCAAAATCCCCCACCTCAATTCCTGGACCCAAACCCATTAAATCCATGGGCCCCAGCCCAAACACCTCTAGAGACATGGGCCCAAGCCCAAAACCCGCAAAACCCATGGGCCCAAGCCCAAGCTTACCAAGCCCAGGTCCCAGCCCAAACACCTCCAAACCCATGGGCCCAAGCCCAAGCCCACAAACCCAGGCCTAGACCCAAGACCCTTAAAACCCATGGGCCCAAGCCCAAGCCCATCAGACCCAGGGCCTTTGGACCCAAACCTATCAAACCCAAGCCCAGGGCTCATGGACACAAACTCACCCCCCTCATGGCCCAGTAACCCAAACTCAACAAGGTCCATTGCCCCAAAGTCATATTAAGCCCCACACCCAGGCCCAAGGCCCATCAGTCCAAGCCTTCCAAAACCATCAAACCCAAATCCCTCAAACCCAAGGCCCATCCGCCCACGCTCATCAAAGCCCATTCACTAACCCCATACCCCCTCACCAATACCCTTCATTCACCTATACCCCTTACGCCCCCATCCCACCTCCAACGGGAAATCCAATCCATCCCATTTCTCAAAACCATAACATCCCGCCATCTCAATCACACCCCCATCACCCCCAGAATGTGCCACCAACTCAGCACATCACTTACCCACAAAACGCTCACCCATTTATCCCTTCTCATCCCTTACAAATCATATGGCCCCACCAAGTTATCCAACCCATCACCCCCCAAGTCCAAATAGCAGAGCTCGCCCCTCACCAATACCACGACCAACAGTACGAGGAGGATGAGATTCGCAACAGTGGAGGAACTGCCAGTTTCAACCCTCCCGAGCCCACCATCATCACACCTAGGGAAGAACCAAATCAGGGGGAAGCAGTCCCCGCCACAGTCTCAAAGGAACTAGAGCGGTGAAAGAATGACAGATGTATGTATAATCAAGCAAGCTGAAGATGGGAGGAATGGAACTACACTCAACGGACTTTTCAGACTTATGTCTGTTCTCTAATGTCCCCCTGCCACAGAAATTCAAGATGCCATCGTTTGATAAGTATAATGGCACTGGCAATCCCATCGCCCACTTGAAATCTTACTACGGGGATATGTGCCAGTATGGCGGAGATGAACGACTCCTCATCAAAGTATTCCAGAAGAGTTTAACGGGCCCAACACTGAGATGGTTCACATCCCTGGAACCGTCTATGATAAAAAATTGGAAAGACCTGACATGATTATTTCAAGAACAATATGTCTATAACATGAACATAGAACCAAGAAAGTCAGATTTGGCCCGATTAAAGCAAAGACATTATGAAACATTCAGTGCTTACTTAGGAAGGTGGAGGGCCTTAGCCGCTCAGGTAATTCATCGGATTCTCGATGATGAGCAGATCGAATTGATAACCAAGGGAGCCCTCCCAGTCATTGCGGATTTTTTAGTATATCAGCAGCAGTCAAGTTTTACTGATCTAGTCCGAAATGCCAATCGTTGTGAAGACACCATTAGAGAGGGCAGGTTAGGAAGGAATGTGGCCAATGGGGCCACTGAGGTTTGAAAAGCCGTCGAACCAAGAATTAAAAGAAGATCAGGGACAGAGGTACATAACATAGTTTACCCCCAGGCCAATACCAACGCCCCCCCGATACAACTCCAGGTTACACAACCACCCCCGACCCGTTTCGAGCAAGTACCATGGCCAAGCAAGGGACTAAGAGCCCTGTTTACCCCAGAACAGATAAAAGCACATTTCGAACGAGTATTCACCCCGTTGGGGCAATCCTTGAGTGTCTTACTGCCAGTGTTACTACAGAAAGGCCTGGTCAATTTACTCCAACCTCGCCCGCCACCCCACCCAATACCGAGGAATTACGATCAGAATCTGCATTGCAATTTCCACCAGGGACCGGGTCACCCTATGGACCGGTGCTTCCAGTTAAAGCACGCGGTCCAAGATCTGATAGAGGCGAGAAAGGTCATACCCCTGCCACTTCCCCAAGGGCAGAACCAGAATATCCATCAATCCCCTCTACCATCGCACCCAGGAGGCCCCAGGCCTACCATACATTGGATAGAGGAAAAAGGAGAAGAGTTTGACCCTTCAGATTATATTAGCAATCAGGAGGAATTTTCACTCCCAAGGCCGAACGAAGATGAACTATTTGTTGGGGTGATCGAGCCACTGTATCTTGCCAATTATTTTCCCACACGAGCTTGCCAAGAGGAGCCTTTAGATTTAGGGCAGTATTTTTCCACCCCCGCTCCCGCCTATCAAATCCAAACGGGCACAGCCCCGCCGCAATCATACGCGTATCCACCCCACGCCCAATTTACCCCATACACCCCACCATCACACCCAAATCATTCTGTTCCTTATGCAATTCCGCCATCCCCATATTATCCTACCCCATACACACCCTCAAGCCCCTCCACCCAATACATTACTCCGCCATCACCAAGTTACCCCATTTGATATGCACCTTCAAATCCCACCACCCAATTTACCCCATACACCCCTCCATCACCCCTGAATTACCCCGCTCCATGCACAACTCCATCATCCTCAATCTATCCCATTTCATCTACCAACCCATCATCATCCCACCATGCCACAAACCCTTTATATCTCCCAATTCCACCCACTACCCCGCCATGTCCCGGTCATGCCACTCAACGCACAACTCCATCGTCGCCAATTTATCCCACTTCATCCACAAACCCATCACCATCCCATCAGACCTCCCATATACAAACCCTTCATATCCCTATCACCCCGCACCCACCACACCTCAAACGTCTCACACTCCCGCCATCCCTTCACTATTTTGGCCCTAACCCAACTCCATCGCCACTTGGACAAGCAAACCCTCACCCAATCCCCTCATCACCCAATCACTACTGGTCCTACCATGCCCAGGTAACACTAGTACAAGCCCCCTCTGTACCCATGACTCCAATTCTGTGAATTCCCCCACTACCATTCCACCCCCCATTGGAGTTAACCTGGTCGGACCCGAGAAACTAGTACAAGCCCCGCATCAGGTACCGTTGAGCTATGAACAAACGGACATGAATGCTGGGTGCAACCAAGAAGAGGCTGTTGAATTCGTTACCTAATCGGGCCAGATTTCTGCCCAACCAGAAGCATCAGGGGTAGTCAGAGGAGAGGAAAAGAAGAAAGAACAGGCCACAGGAAATCCCTTTGAAAAAATGGCCAGGGAACATATACTGGAGACATAGCTCAAGAAAACACCTGCACATATTACTGTGTGGGATTTGTTACTCACATCTCCACTCCACTTTCAAGCCCTAATGGGAGCGCTCAAGGATGCGCATGTCTCCACCCATGTAACTCTAGATGAAGTAGGGGAAATAATAGAGCAAGTGTTGGCCCCAAACGCCATCTCTTTCACCGATACAGACCTACCGATCGAGGGGAATGACCATTCTAAACCCCTGAATATAACAGTGGAAGTAGGGAACTTGGTGGTACCGTTGGTCCTCATCGACAACGGGTCGGCGCTGAACGTATGCCCTCTAAGGACGGCAATCAAAATTGGGGCGAACCCCGACACTTTCCGGCCATCCATATCAAGCGCATGGGGATTCGACAACACTAGAAGGGAAATCATAGGAGAAGTAGACCTGGACCTGATCCTCGGACCGCAAACCTTCACCACCCCCTTTCAAGTGATGGATATCAAGTCTACCTTCAATCTGTTGTTGGGCCGGCCGTGGATACATAAGCTCGGAGCAATACCATCTACCCTGCACTAAAAGCTCCATTCATCTCAGAAGGAAAAATTGTCACCATCATAGGTGAGAGCAGAGAGGACATGGGGAAGAGCACTCTGCACATTGAGAATCTGAAAGTGCTAAGCATACCGCACACAGCTGAGGACGCCGATCTCCATCGATTTGAGTAAGACTTCTCAAATGTTAACCTCGAACCAACTGAAAAGACCCCGAATAAAACTGGAGGAGGCATGGACGCAGCTGTGTTCATGCTCCACAGATGGGGCCATCAAAAAGGGAAAGGACTGGGCCCACGCCTTCAAGGAAGAAGAGATCCCGTCAAGGCCAAGGGGCAACAAACTAAATTCGGCTTAGGCTACTGGCCCAGAGAAGAGGAAATCAGAGAAGCCAAGGAAAAGATGAGAGCCGCAGTAGCCGCCAAGGCCAGAGGAATCATCTTGGAAGAGGAACCTCACGCTCGCCCCCACATCCGTGAAACCTTTGTGAGCGCCGGGGTAGTAAAAATCGATCTGAATAGGGAGACGAGGGTAACCCCACAGAAGCCTACTTCAATCCACCCCACCAATCCCTGCATCATCCCCCCAGACTTCGAAATGGACTTAGCCGCCCTTTCCTTGTTTGAGGAAGAAGTTCCCCGATCCACCCCTCACTCCAGCACAAACCACTCTGAGCCCCTCCTAACCATAGAGGACAAGGTCCCGAAGGATCCCTCTGTAAATATGTTGAGGGAAGAAATGTAAGAGCCTACCGATGCCGCTCCCGATCAAATAAGTAAAGGCCAAACCTCACAGGTGAGTAACTGGGCATCCTTGCCCCAACTCTTGAGAGCCGCCAAATGCCATGAAAATGGCACCGACTCTCTAAAAAAAAATAGCCTATAAAAAGTGAGGTTAGCCTCTGGACCACTCTACCTTGTATATATAGAGATCCACCTCGCTAGGGGCTGACCTCCGAAAAAATACAAAAGATCATAAAAATAGAAAAAATACCAATTCCAAAAATGTTGTCCTTTAAAATTCCTAATAAAATTAAAATCAATGTCGTGATACCAGTCCCATGTGAAGCCAACCCCTTCCCTGTAGAAATATTAGAAGAGGTAGGAGTCACGAGTCTGGACGAGGAAGGCCAAACCGACGAGCTCCCCAATGAGTTCCTCAAACAATTTGCCAATTTTGAGCATGGCCCTACCCCGATCATCGAAGAGACAGAGGAAGTCAATTTGGGCACCACAAAGGCCCCCAAAATCACCAAAATTGGAACGTCGCTGTCCCCTGCGGAGAGGGAAGGTATGATAGACTTCCTTCGGTCATACCAAGACGTCTTCGCATGGTCGTATGAGGACATGCCTGGTTTGGATACCTATCTGGTTGAGCATGAGTTGCCACTCTACCCCGATGTTAAGCCAGTGAAACAAAAGCTGAGATGACTCTGACCTGAATGGATGTTGAAAGTAAAGGATGAGGTCATCAAACAGTATGACGTAGGTTTCCTCATGGTATTCAAGTACCCACAGTGGCTGGCCAATATTGTCCCGGTACCAAAGAAGGATGGAAAGGTTCGAATGTGTATCAACTTCCGAAATCTCAACAAGGTGAGCCCTAAGGACAATTTTCCATTACCCCACATCGACATCTTGGTCGATAACACTGTAAAGCACGGGATGCTCTCATTTATAGATGGATTCTCGGGATACAATCAGATAAAGATGGCAGAGGTTGATCGCGAGAAGACAACGTTCATTACCCCCTAGGGAACCTTCTGCTACAAAGTAATGGCATTCGGGCTGAAGAATGCTGGGGCAACCTATCAAAGAGCAATGACGACCCTGTTCCATGACTTGATGCACCGAGAGATCGAAGTATACATCGACGACATGATTGCCAAATCACCAGAAAGGGAGGACCACTTGGTAAACCTTCAGAAGCTATTCGAGAGGTTGAGAAAATACAGGTTGCGGTTGAATCCCCAGAAATGCGCGTTTGGCGCTTTGTTTGGAAAGCTATTGGGCTTTATTGTCCGTAGGAGAGGGATCGAGGTCGATCCGACCAAGATCAAGGCTATCACTGAGATGCCACCACCATCTACAGAGAAGGAGGTCAGAGGCTTTTTAGGCAGGATCTAGTACATCAGCCGATTCATCGAACAGTTAACTCTGATATGCGCACCAATCTTTAAGCTACTAAAAAAGGACTCACCGGTTGAGTGGAATGATGACTGCCAGGCTGCATTCGACAAGATTAAAGGTTATCTCCTGAAACCTCCGGTATTGGTACCGCCCATACCTGATAGACCCCTGATAATGTACTTGTCCACGACTGAGTATTCCATGAGTTGTGTGTTAGGACAGCATGATGAGACGGGAAGAAGAGAGCAGGCCATCTATTACCTAAGCAAGAAATTCACTGATTATGAAACGCGCTATTCTCATCTGGAGAAACCATGCCTGGCACTCATTTGGGCTACTCAGAGACTTCGACACTACCTGTTATCCCAGGTCGTCCTACTTCTAGAACGGATGGATCAGTTGAAGTACCTATTCGAGAAACCTGCTCTCATTGGCCGAACTGCACGTTGGCAACTACTCCTATCCGAGTTTGACATTACTTATGTCACCCAAAAGTCGATTAAGAGGCAAGCACTCGCCAATCATCTTGCTGACCTCTACCGAACTATGAGCCTCTAAGGACCGAATTCCCCGATGAAGGCATTTTGTTCATGACCGACGAGGATACAAAGGAAACAGAGGAGCCCTGGGTAATGCACTTCGATGGGCGGTCGCATGTTGAGGGCCAAGGAGTTGGCGCCATTCTTATCTCGCCGAAAGGATCCCATATACCCATCTCCATTAAATTGAACTTCCCATGCACCAACAATATGGCCGAGTATGAGGCCTGTACGACTAGTTTACAGGCGGCTCTTGATCTAAATATAACTCACCTTAGGGTCTTTGGAGATTCACAGTTAATTATATGCCAAACCAACAGGGATTGGAAGACCAAGGACGAGAAACTGATCCCATACCATGAACATCTGGAGGATCTGATAACCTGCTTTGAGGAAGTCACCTTCTCTTATGTGCCACGAGCAAGAAATCGGTTTGCTGACGCCCTGTCTACCCTGGCCTCTATGGTTGAGATTCCATATGGAGTGGTGATGAAGCCGATCATGATAGAGCAGAGGAGTGAACCTGCTTTCAGTCACCTAATCGAAGGACCTACGGAGATAGAGGATCAACCACCCTGGTTCTCAAACATCAAGAATTTCCTCGAGACCCGAACTATCCCAGAAGGAACATCAAAGGTAGACAAACGTACCATCCAGCGATTGGCAACCAACTACGTCATCTGCGACGATCTCCTGTATAGACGGGCTCACGACAATATTCTGCTCCGATGCCTAACCCAGAAAGAAGCGATTGAGATCATGAAGGGGATTCATGAAGGGGTCGGCGGAGCTCACGTCAGCGGTCACATGCTTGCTAAGAAAATTCTAAGGCAAGGATACTTTTGGACTACTCTGGAGACTGATTGCTGCAAGCACGTACAAATGTGCTACAAATGCCAAGAGCACTCCAGCCTAATACACGCTCCAGCCATTGACTTGCACAGCATGGCCACCCCTTGGCCGTTCGCCACCTGGGGTCTCGACGTCGTCGGCAAGATCAATCCTAAGGCTTCCAATGGACATCAATTCATCCTCGTTGCTGTGGAATACTTTACAAAATGGGTAGAGGCGGCCTCCTATACGAGCATTAAGTCTAGCCATGTTGAGAAGTTCATCAAGAAAAACATCATTTGCAGATTCGGCGTACCCAAAGATATCATCGCTGATAATGGCACTAATTTCGCTAATAGGCACATCCGGGCCTTGTGTGAGCAGTTCAAGATCAAGCATCATCGTTCATCCCCATACAGGCCTCATACGAATGGAGCAGTGGAGGCAGCCAACAAAACTCTGATCCGCATCCTGGAGAAGATGGTAGTTACTTACAGAGATTGGAGTGAGCAGTTACCCTTCGCACTGTGGGCCAATAGAACGTCTATCCGTACAGCAACAGGGGCAACACCATTCTCCCTTGTGTATGGGATCGAGGCCGTGCTACCCGTTGAAGTTGAGGTACCGTCGCTCCGTATCCTTTTGGAATCCCATCTACCTGAAGCTGAGAGGGAAAGAGCCTGTTTTGAACAGCTAGACCTAATTGACGAGAAGAGTCTCCTAGCCTTGTGCCACACTCTGGTCTATCAGAAGAGAATTGCACGTGCTTACAATAAGCGCGTCCGCGGCCGAGATCTGAAGGTAGGAGACACTGTACTGAAGAAGATTTTTCCGTCTCTCCACGCCGATCTGAGAGGGAAGTTTAGGCCAAATTGGGAAGGACCCTACGTCGTCCGAGAGGTTCTGCCAGGATACGCTGTCCGCCTCGCCACCATGGACGGAGACCTCTTTCCTGAGCCCATCAACGCTGGATAGCTCCGTAAGTTCCACTCATAGGTCTTGGGACAAGGTGAGTTTTGATAAAAGTAGATGCGTGACCGCTTAAGGGCTCCATAAAAGAGGCCATCATTTCAAAGTCAAGTGGCCCAAAAGAATATTCCCTAAAAACCTTCACCCCTTTTTGCTACACACCTCGGGCCAACAACCATTTCTTTCATATACCCCACCCAAAATTCCAAAAGAAAAAGAAGAAAGAAGAAAAGGGAGGAAAAATCCAAACCAAAAGTAGAAGAAGAAGGTGCCCCCCAAAAAAAAAAACAACAAAGAAAAAGAGGGGTACCCAAAAAAAAAAAAAAAAAAAAAAACACCCCAAAAAATGAATGATGACTGGGGCATAAAATGCCTTAGGGAAGAAAAAGGAGTCCCCGAATCTAGAAATCACCCCAAACTTAGATCCAAATCCCCAGAAAAACCCAACCTGTTTGAACCCCAACCACATTACAACCCGGAAGAAAGCCCTATTTAAGGTCCACAAGCGGTTATAACATCTACTACATCAGAATAAGCCGAGTTAACAAACCACATAGAACTTCATTCAGCCGGTTATGACGGAATCGACGCCCATGTCGTGGCTTTTTGGTTCTTGAGGAAAAAATAAGAGAGAAAAAAAAAAAAGAAAAAGAAAAAAAATTTTGAGTTCAAAGCAAGACGGACGTGGTGAAATCCCGAAAGGGCGCCACGGGTAAAAACAGCGAACACACGCGAACCAGGTGAAAACCTGAAAGGGCACCTGGGGTAAGAGAGCGAACCCATGGACGTGGTGAAAACTCGAAAGGGCGCTACGGGTAAAAACAGGGATGACAGGCATGGCGAAAACCCGTCTTGGGCGCTATGAGCAAAACATGTCAAGAATAGAGAGATTAGGAGAAGATCTGTCCTAGCCCGCCTATTTCAGTTTGGACGCCTTAGGCCTCTTCTCCCCTTTGATGGGCCACTCATGTTAGAAATTGGATCGGATCCCAATCAAGTATGTTGTCTCTACCGCAGCGTCTGACTCATGACCAAAGGGAAAGACAGAGGACTGAACCAATCCCAGGGCAGCTGACCTTCCCATGTTTAAAGGAAAAAACCTGTGCCTCACCAATAGGGCTCGACCATGCTCAAAATAGGACCCACTGGTTTGGCTTCGTAACTGCCGACATCACAAAGAGAAGGGGAAGAAAATTCTAAAAAAGATAATAGATTTCCATTTTCCATAAAAAGCCTCACACTGTGGAGGAGAAAATTCCAAAAAAGATAATAGATTTCCCTTTCCCATAAAAAGCCTCACACTGTGGAGGAGAAAATTCCAAAAAAGAAAAAAGATTTCCCTTTTCCATAAAAAGCCTCACACTGTGGAGGAGAAAATTCTAAAAAAGAAAAAGGATTTCCCTTTTCCATAAAAAGCCTCACACTGTGGAGGAGAAAATTCTAAAAAAGAAAATAGATTTCCCTTTTCCATAAAAAGCCTCACACTGTGGAGGAGAAAATTTCAAAAAAGATAATAGATTTTCCTTTCCCATAAAAAGCCCCACACTATGGAGGAGAAAATTTCAAAAAAGAAAATAGATTTCCCTTTCCCATAAAAAGCCCCACACTGTGGAGGAAAAAATTTCAAAAAAGAAAATAGATTTCCCTTTCCCATAAAAAGCCCCACACTGTGGAGGAGAAAATTTTAAAAAAGAAAATAGATTTCCCTTTCCCATAAAAATCCTCACACTGTGGAGGAGAAAATTCCAAAAAAGAAAATAGATTTCCCTTTTCCATAAAAAGCCTCACACTGTGGAGGAGAAAATTCCAAAAAAGAAAAAAGATTTCCCTTTTCCATAAAAAGCCTCACACTGTGGAGGAGAAAATTCCAAAAACAAAAAAAAAAGAACAGATAAGAAAATAGATTTCCCTTTTCCATTAAAAAAAAAAAAAACCCCACTAGGTGAAAGAGAAAATCCCCATAAAAAGTCTTACATTGCAGAATTACAAAAAGAAAAATAAGAGCGCATGTATAGATTTCATTCCCTTTCTTTACAAGTGTTGCCTGCGGAGTGTCACGTCCCGAAAAGATAACGACATGACACACTTTCTATTTTGCTGCTTCCTTTACAAAAAAAAAAAACAACAAAACCCAAAATGTATATAGCTATGTATATATGAAAAAAAAAAAGAACAGAAAAAGATAACCCAAAAAGAGATCTCTGTTAGGGGGCTTTCCCCCCCGTGTATAAGATCTATGATATGTGCAGGAACAGGTCAAGGGCAAGGAGCACGCTTCAAAGCACTGGTCTCTATAAGGAGAGAGTCCTCACGGGCATTTCGATCAGACAACCACCTACCATGAAGACTCTTCTGCCGTCTCCTGAAGGCCACCGCATCATGAGATTCACAATGCCACCAATCGAAGAACCTCACCCTCAGCCGTAGCAGCTCTCACCTTCGCAATCTCGGCTCTGGCCCTGTGTATGCCCCATATCAAGGCTCGGACCATCGGTAAAGCCCACGTGTCATCGGCCATGGTGCATGCATCCCCAAATGACCCTTGGAATTTCCTTCGATTGGCCCAAGGGGACCATGCTACAATAAACGGATCTAGATCCGTAGGCGCCCACCTAATGCGCCCACAAAATCAAAAGAAAAAAGAAAAAATAATAATAATAATAATAAAAATACAACGCTGGTTCTCAAAAGAGCATCGCAACGCTTGTTTGCCCCACTCCGAGAGCCGTGTTAAATAAATTCGGAATGATCGGGTCACCCGAAAGCTTTCGAACCCCATTTCAGGCAGGTAATTCTGCCCATCTCCACCACTTCTCTCTGAGTCCCCAGAAGAGCTAAGGCCTCGATCCGCAAGAAAGTAACCAGAACCCATCACCGGAATGCACACGTCCCTAAGGTATATCAACATGGCAAGTTGATTTGCCTAAGGATACGTGCAAAAATAAAGGCAGTTTGAGCATGCCCAGGGTCTCCATCTGACATGAAAGAAAAAAAAAACAAAGAGAAAAGTAAAAAGAAAAAGAGAAGAAATAGCAAACTTGTTGCTGCTTAGTGAAAACCCTGAGTAGGTTGACCCCACCTTCGGCATTCACTCTGGTCATCCGCCTTCGGATTGATATTGACCAAGAGTGCCCCCGACTTCAGACCATTCAAAAAGTCTATTGTCGATAAAATGACTCAAAAATGAAATTACAACCAACCAATCTATGTGCGAACATACTGACCAAAGGGCTCTTTTCCCTTTTTATTTCCTTTTACACAGCCTTAAAACCTGTATAGGCACGGTGTCCCTGTTGAATGTACGCACTTGCGTTTGGGTATCCGCAAGATGGTTGTTTGTCCTTGTAAATTGTACCTTAGGGTCGAGGCTTCCGTTCGCGCCTATTTGCTGCTTATTGCCCCTGATGGGTGTCTGTCCGTGCATAGTTAGTAGGATGTGATTTCATTAGGGACGGAGGCTAGAGATTGGCCATCTCTTTCGAGAGATGTTTGGTCCTAGCCCGATCTTTAGCTTTGTCTCGAGTTAAGGCACTTCGGTCCGTGTGAATCAGGAGCACCTCACCACTGGAACGTACACATCCCCAAGGTGCACCTATCCCCAGCATGGCGCACGCACTCTTAAAAGCGTATCAATTGACATTTGATCCACTTAAAGAGTTGTGAAAAAATAAAGTTGTCAGAGGTCATCGAGCTCTGCTTAGAGGCCTCGAAACAAAAGAAAATTCAGAAAATGACACAAAAAAATTACTCAGAAAATGAGCATGCATTCCCAAGAGGTGTTGCGACATCAATATTCGCTCCACTCGGGTCAATTATGCTAAAGCAACCTCGAGGTTGATGGGTTCACCCAGAAACTTTGAGCCTTACCTAGGTAAGGGCACCCGTGCCCAATCCAATAGAGTTGTCGATATTCCATAGGATTGGACACAGTTTGAAGGCCTTCACTTTGTGTGCTTCGCGTCAATCCCGGAGCATAGATCGATCATCCCGTTTCATGGAGCTGTCTGGTTCAGATTAATACTCGAACATCACAAATCTATAATTTCCCTCAGGAAGTGGACGATATCGTGACTAGCGGGCTTACACTTTTTGTGATCATCGCAGTTATGCCCAGTAATGTCGCAATGCGCTTGGGGACTGTTAGCTGTGAGGTACAGATGATATCTCGAAATGAGAGGGCTTACATACACTTACCATCACCATGAATGTTTGAGAATTAAGTTGAACCAGGCAGACCCAACAAACATGCCTTGGACCCCTTCGGATGTCTCTTGTCTTTGGCATCCGATCATTAGTGATCGTATACCAAAGAGGGGCATCTGTAGACACCCAAATTCAGCCCAAGGCCCGATCAATCTGTACTTCGGGAGATGTACCCCTGTGCTTCCGAGGGCACCCCTGAACCCTTAGGGATCTACCCAGACCTTTAGGAATTACCCTAAGACCTATAGAGCCATTCCCCCTATCCTTAGAAGTCACCCCTACGCCCTAGAATCCCTTCCTAGACCTAACTTAAACCCTTCTGGCAGTTGATGGGAGGAGAGCTACAGAATTTCACATAGAGTAGTACCATGGATGAGATATATACCATTGGAAATAGGACTTCTCCAACTTTCCAACAAGCCAAAGATCACCCAATTTGGAGCTACGGTTCAAAAGTTATGGCCGTTTTAAGTTTCACATAAAAACATGGATTTTAGGTAGGCGTATATATTACATACGCCCAGCCAATTTGGCCCCAGATTGGTCAGGCGTATATAGTATATACGCCTGCCTTTTTTGGGGGAAATTTGGCCGGGCGTATATAATACATACGCCCAGTATAGGTGGGACCCACCACGGGCTTCATCTTCTCAAAACTCCCCTGATTTTGGTGAAAATTACTGTTCCTAAACTGGGCGTATATAATATAAACGCCCAGCTTAGCTACAGTAACTGTCACTAGTAGCTCGAATTTTCTCCATCTAGTTTGACCCTTTGACCATCCCCTTGGTTGAAGTGGGTGTCTTGAGATTGGTTGCACCCCCTTTGAGCTTATTGGCAACCCTTAAGTCACCCATGGTCTCACCCCATCATTTGCCATTGAAACCAGTTTCCCAAAACCCTAGGACCTTGAAAACCCAAAAAACCTTAGATGGGGGATTACCTAATTCCTAAACCAATTAGCTCTTAAGTAAGCCCCTAACCCATCCCTTCTCTATAAATAGAGAGGCCCCCCTCTTCCTTAAGGGTTAGAAAAAATTGAAGGTTAAGGATTTGGAGCCCAAGAGAGAACCCAAGTGAGAGAAAGTGCACTCATTTTCCAGAATTCCAGCAAGCTTAGTTCATCTTTTCCAATCCATTTCCACCATTAGATCACTCCCTTTAGCTAAAACCTAGCCTCTAGCTTCACTCTACACCCCTTACTTTATTGAATCCTAGCATTAGAACCCATTTTCACACCATTTAAGCCATCGGAAGCACGCCAAAGCAAAGATCTTCCACGGTGCAACAAGGGCCCGTGAGCTCCGGCTCACCCCTCTCTTCATCTACCTTCTTGGTGTCTCCTCCATCGAAGGATTCAAGTCGTTACGCCGCCGAAATTTCGGTTTGGCTCAAAGCTTGATAGGATCGTATTGCCTTCTGGCAAGGGGAAACTCCGCCCTTTTTACTTTTTATTTTGGCCATAGATAGAGACCGCTTTGTGCGGGTTGATTGGGTGCCTAAACCCTTCCCGATCGATAACCGAAGCCCCTACCCTAGAGCCTTTGGCAAAGACCAGTAAATCAGAGTCATATTTAGCACTTCGGTGCTCAAAATATCGATTTGAAGGTTTCCCGGGTCAGCAATAGCTCCGGGTGGCGACTCTACATTTTCATTAGAAAGGTGAGCGCATCGCCGCGATGGGATCGAAAGGATCCACGGTCGCACATGCACAATCCTGCAAGATACAGGGCCTGTTGTAGCATGTTTTGATAAGTAAGAGTTTATCCCACAGGGAAAGTTGATCTAAAGCTCCAAGGGAGCTATCTTTAGTAGGCTCTCCAGATCTGACTACAGATTTAGCAATCCTAAATGGAAGGGGATTTAAGGTCACTATAATCTAAATCCTAAGGTAACTTAATGTCTAAACTACAAAAAGGATTCAGAAAGAGGATGGAGTGTGAGAAAATAAATATAAAAGGGTGAGAAGTATGCTATTAGGTACAGATCTGATGGGTCTTATAACTCAGACTTAGATCTACTGCTATAGAAGTCCTGTCCAATGGCTACATTATCACCAAAGAGGAGACAAAATCTAACTCACCCCTGTGCAATGATCCAATCCCTTATGGCTATAACCTCTTCACTTAAATGGCCACAGATTATCCAATAGGGGAACCACAATCCAGAAATGGGTCAAAACAAGATTATCATTGTAGGCACTACTTCATTCAAGCTACAAGCTCAAGAATCCATAGGAATCTCAACCACTAAAGTTCTGTTTGTGGGGCTAGGCCTACAAAGTGCACGAGCCTAGACACACAAGACCAGCAAGAGTTTGAGTACTAGCTTTTAAGCTTGTCTGCTCACTGCTTTAGAAAGACAGCAATGATCCAATCACAAGCCTACAATCTCTACAGCCAAATCAGATCTGCAATCTGATGGCGGGTCTATACAAATACAGGGGAGTCTGTCTCTGTACAATCTCTCACAATGCTACAAGCACAACTGCAGAGAAGAAGAATCTATCTTAGTTCTATGGATTGGCCTCGCCCTAGGGCTATAATCTGTCCACTTAAATGGTCACAGCCTATCCACAGAGGCTATCCTCCTCACAGAGGTCTAAGACAGAACAAGAACATTGCTGCCGCCACCATGTTCACAAGGCTACCAGCTCAAGCTCTCATGGGGATTCAGATTTAGTCAATCCTGTGGTGGGGGAAGGCCTGCAATGTGCCTAACCTGGACACACAGGTTACTTGGATCTAAATAAAACCTTACAAGTAATCCTCCATTTCTTACAATACAACTCAGCAATGGAGGACCTCAAGGCAGCAGCCTTGTACAGAACAACTCACAACAAAAACACCATCCCATACATGCAATAGATCCTATTACAAAAACTCCATTCAAATCTATACCGAATAATCATACACAAGGCATAGCCAGCAAGTGCTGGACTATGGAGAGAAGGAAAAAAAAGAAAAAAGAAAACTCCTAAACCCTAACCTTAGCCTACTGTAATTTTACAGTCGGTTTCAAGAAGAAGCACAAAAGTCAAGAACAAAAGCCGATCAAAAGGTCGTTTAAACCTATGTTAGGCTTAGGCTTATATAGCAGTCGGTTCTCTCTGAATTAGGGTTAGGAAAACCCTAATTTCATCAATGCAATTACGGTCCCTTCTTGTCCCTTGGATGCCTCGGGGTGTGTGCACGAAGATTGAAGCATTGGAGTGCTTGCCCTAATTGTTGGAAGTTCCCAGATTGCCCCTATAGAAGTGGGGAGAAGTTTAGAAGCCGATCCTCACTGGGTAGAAAAGATTTGCAGATCTTATCGTGTGGTAGAATTGGCATCACGGGGTTGCTTTTAGTTGAAGCTCTTGCAGTCGCGGGGTTGGTACTTTGATCATCGCGGGAATGCTTTGGTTGTCGCAGGATTGGTCTTTCCCTTTGAATGGCGCGAGAATGGCGCGAGCAGTTTGTTCCTTGATGAATCCAGCAGCGTTCCTTGAGAAGAGAATAATGTACATAGGCTTCTAGATTACGCGAGAAGTTCCTTGAAAGTATGTGTCCCGCGGCCACCGCGCGACAGTCGTGCGCTGGAATGCCTGGAGCTCTCTCTATTCAGTGAATCGTGCGAAGGTTGAAAGCTCATCTCTTGAGCTGCGCGAGACCGCGCAAGCATTTAAGAATGAGCCTCGCGAGAATTGTGTGGAGTATACATTTTACTCCCTGCTGACATCCATCTGCGAGCGAACGACACGGGGACTGTGCGACCAGTTGTTGTGCTCCCTTTAGAAGCCCGCGACAACTGTGCGAAGCATTTTCTGGTTCAATTGAGCCCTGTGACATCTGCGTGAGGCATTCTTCTTAATTTGTTTCTGCATTGCTGTGCCTCTGCTGCAGCCAATTCTCTGTCTGAGTTCTACCTTCACATTTCTGAGGGGCTTCTGGGTCACCTGTAGGGCTTCTTGGCATGGTTAGGGGTTCATTTGCAGCTGCTGCTTATTACCTACAGAATAAACTTAAAATACATTTATTAAATGCTTAAGGGTTTAACAGAGATTAAGTTAAGGGTGAAAAGTGGTACTTTTCAGGTCTTAATATACCCCCAAACCTAATCTTTGGTAGTCCCTTAGCAAAGCTGTAATTAAATGCCACTTTCGTAGGGATCAGGGGTACATTTAGCATATGTACCAAGCCTTTTAAACCCCTAGGTGATCCCTAGAGGAGGCGTGAAGTCTCCTGAGGGTTTTCAGTTAAGACACCCACAAACTTCACAATTAGAACAGTTAAGTATAGTGCAGTTAGTGACAATACAGAGTTAAATGTTTAAAGCTTCATTCCACACCCATTTTCTTTTAATACTTAGAGGAAACTGCAGCAATGTTGCAGGCCATTTAAAACTTAAAAGTTAACATGTGTTTGCATCAGCACCATTCATTTATCATTAGAATTTCAATGTATAAAAATCAGTACCCAGCTTGCCTTTAATTCAAAATTTAGGTTGGATACAATCCCAATGAAGTTAAAATTTAGACCCAATTCTCCCTAGGGCTATCTCTCAATATTAACAATCTGAGGGTGTTCACATTCACAACAGCTCAAGAGCAGTTACAGACCCCAAATGGGCCTGCAAGCATGAGCATAGGCAAAGCTTCTAATTTCTGATATCCTCATGGATTTTTACTATAGATTGGACAACTCCTCATCTCCACATGACAGCTCATTTTACTTTGGATCAACAAGGTCTTTTTGAATGGGTTGTAATGTGGCTTATGGCTGAGGGATGTAAAGAATAGAGGGGTAAAAAGGGTGTCCAAATTAAGAAATCAACAAAGTAAGGAGTGATTCATGACTTCACAACCTTCATTTCAGCAAAAACTTTATCTTTCTTTTTATATTTCAGACTCAAAGTGGCTAGCTTGTCCTCTTCTTTTTAATTTTCAGATGATGTTGTCCTCTAGACTTCCCTTTCTTTTTCTCTTTTTATTTCTTTATTCATTCTTTTGATGAACTGCCACACAACTGCCATTGATACACAGCTGTTCACAAGTTGCTTTTCTTCACCTTCCACAGAATGTTGGACCATTCTCAGTATCTTTAACTCCTTCTCCTTTACCTTCTAAATTCTAAGAGTGAGGGTAAGGTTGACTCAGGTCATGAGGTTAAGGTGCAAGTGTTCTGGTGTTTGTGAAAGAAAAGTATGATTTTAAGGCTCAACTAGTGTATGCAAAAGGGCAGATTTTAAAAGGTTGGATTTTCAGGCTCAAACTGTCCAAATGAGGGCCTTGGATCATTTCCTTAGTATCATGAGTGTTGTCAATTAGTTTTGATTTGGAGGTTCACAACTTCTAGTGAAAAAGTCTTGATTCAATCAGTCCTTAGAGTAGAAATAATGCCAAAAACACTCTTCAAATGAAAATGCTGGGCCCAAATCTCACTAGGTATGACCATCAAATTTAACCCATGGGGTGTATTTTCATTTGTTTCTTTCCTCTTAGGTTCACTGAGTACTAACTGAAAAAAATTTCTAATATTAACTTCATGGTCGTGTCAAGATTTTTTAACTTTTTCTGTATCAAAAAGTCTGCAAAAATATTTAAATTTTTACAAGTTTCCTCATTGTATCAAGTTAAGTGTAAATTAACTTTATTCATCCCTTTTTTTTACCACCATTACTACACTAAAATTAACAATTCTATTGGCAGACCTATCCTGCCACACCCCCAAACCATGAGGAGCAGTGTCCTCACTAGTTTAAAGGTTAGGAAAGGCAGTAGATTCCAGTCAGAAAAACAATACTTAGAAGAAGACAGAGAAACAGAAAATGCTAACTGAACAGTATGGAACTACAAGAGACTTTCATTAAAAGAAAAGAAAGAAGGAGTAGAAAACTTAGGGGTTGGTTCCTCCGCCTCCTCAACCACTTCCTTCCCTTTTTTGGGTGACTTTGAAGTCTTGGCCTTCTTAGGGGTGGTCTCAGCGGCCTTATCGTTCCCCTTTCTCTTCTGTGGACTCTTTGGAGCCATTTCAAACTCTATCTTCGAATATGAGAAACGGAAACTGAGATCTAAGTGCCTACCCTAAAATCCTAGGGTTTGGTTTGATTTGACACACATGGCACCGCGAGATCTCTGAGCAGAGGGAAATAGATGGGGGTGATGCTAGGAAAAACTCTGTAGATTTGTGGAGGGAATGATGAGCTGTAGGATTGATGCTGGAGGAGAGAGGGGGAAGAGCGCCAGAGGCTAGGGTTTCGCAGAGGGAAGAGGGGATAGAATACTGGAAAAGGAACCAAGCGTAGGGTTAAAATACTTATCGCGAAGCTCGGCGCGCTTTGTAACATCTGGTCACGGGATTGGAAATGAACCTAGCGAAGGTGTTTATTCAATTTGGATTGCGCGACAACCTCCTAGGTTGACCTTGGAGCGTGCGACAGTCTGTGAAGAATTCATGTCAATTGTGCGAGCGGCTCCCAGGTCTTCATTTGGATTGCACGAAAAGATCTAAGGTTCACTTTGAATCTCGCAATAGCCGTAGAATCTCGCGACAGCAAATGAAGTCCTTCTAGTGAATTATGCGAGAGTTTCCCAGTTTTCCTGCTGAACCTCGCAATAGCTTCTGAATCTCATGATAACTAATGAATAGTTCCATGTGAAACGTGCGAGAGGTTCTCAGGTGCACTTGAATCTCACGACAGCTATTGAATGTGTCCATGTGAACTATGAGAGAGTCTCCCAGGCTTCCTTTTGGATCCAGCGACAACAAGGAATCAAACAGAGAGCATATGCTCTTTTTTTTGCCATTTCCAGTGTGTTGTGGTTGGATCCTAGGCATAACTCTCACCATGGATACCTGTAGACAATTAAAAATCAACCATTTAACCAAGGAAGACAAAAATCAACCTCCCACTTTATGCATTCACTCAAACACTATCCCTTAAAGAGCAGTAAGAATCAAACCAAGAATAAAAAGTTTAAAACAGACAGTTCTAGATTCAGATGGTACCACTAACAAATCCTAGAGAATTTGAACAAAAGAAAGTAAGATAATTCTATTAAAAACAAAGTACAAATGATACAATAATGACACCTGTGGATCAATATAAAGAAGGATCCCCTTGAAAGTGAATGGTGCCCATGGGTTCGGCAGGTTTTTCAAAACAAGGCTTAAGCCTCTGAGCATTCACCTTCAAGGTTCTCCCAGACTTGGGATCCTTGATTTCCACAACACTAGATGGGGAAACATGCATGACAATGAAAGGACCTTCCCATCTGGATTTCAATTTATCAGGAAAAAAATTAAGTTTGAAGTTAAACAACCAAACCTTATCACCAGCTATGATACTCTTTCTCAACAGCCCTTTGTAAAAGAAAGTTTTGGACCTTTCCTTTTAGATCCTGGCATTGGCATACGCATCCATCCTTAGTTCTTCTAACTCTGATAGCTGCAGTAACCTGTGATGACTAGTAGAAGTTAGGTCTAGATTTAAATGTCTAATGGCCCAATAGGCCCTGTGTTCTAACTCCACTCGGAGATGACAGGCCTTGCCATAGACCAGTCTGAAAGGGGACATACCAATGGGAGTCTTATAGGTAGTCCTATAAGCCCACAGTGCATCATTAAGCTTGTCAGCCCAATCTTTCCTATCAGTCCTCACAGTCTTCTCAAGGATATGTTTGATCTCCCTATTTGAAATTTCAACTTGCCCACAGGTTTGTGGGTGGTAGGGAGTAGCAATCCTATGGGTGACAAAATATTTCTTGAGCAAGCTATCGAAATTTCTGTGGCAGAAATGGCTACCCCCATCACTGATGATGGCTCTAGGGGTGCCAAATCTTAAGAAGATATTCTGCTTTATAAATCTGAGGACAACCTAATTATCATTTGTTCTTGTGGCAATGGCTTCTACCCATTTGGAAACGTAATCCACTGCCACTAAGTGAGTAAAAGATCGTCCACAGAGAATTTGTCTAAAATGCAAGATAAACTTCCAGATCTGAGCTACCAGATCTGGCCTCTTATCCTATTAAGAAAGCACATAAGATGGGAGGTTGAATTTGTCACATTAACTAAATGATAAAAGTAAAAGTTAAACTAAATGATCCAGATCCGAGTTGGGAGAATTTTGAGGTAAACTTATGAAAAATGGAGAAGTAATATCTAACTTTGATTTGGTCCTTGAAATACAATGAGAAAGACTGCAAATCAACTGAGAGATGATTCAATCTTCATCTGGCTACAAGCACAGATGTAAGAGAAATAAATCTAACTCAAGGATTAGGTTTAGGCTTATGGCTATGGTCTGTCCACTTCAATGGCCACAGACCATCCAATAGTCTTAAATCCAAAGCCTTAATTTAGAACAGAAAGCATCACTACAAATGCCGTGAGAGATTTGGTTACAAACACTAATTCTCACAGGATTAATGAATCAAGGGAAATTGCATGAACAACAGTAAATTTAAAGGAGTCTAATGCACTAAGGAGATCAGAGGGAGCCCTTAACATGAGTCCAATTGAGAATGTACGGTTTACAGCAACCTTTTCAAATTCACCATTACAATTACAGAGCACAGCTTAAACAGCTCTCAGATTTGTAGTCTTGAATACAACTCTCTTTTGAATTACAGAAGTATCTCACAACTCTCAATTGCAAGTAAAAGTGAGGCTATTACAGGGATTTCAGACAAACTATCTGGTTTGGAAATGGGGCAATAGGAATGAAACTCAAAATCTGGATGCTCAAATTGGGCAAATGGTTCGTCTATTTATAGTTTTCCCTAAGTCCAGCTCAGATGTGTATCAACCAATCAGAAGTGCTCAGATCTGTATCGACCAATGGTAGTCGAGCACAAGGATCCAGATCTATTATGGCCAATCAGAATTGCTCGATCTGGTTCAGCCAATCAGGTGACAAAAGCATCAATTCTGTTATGCATTTTGAAAGTTTGTTAGAGTTTCTAGAAGTTCCCGCCAAGTTATTTCATCTTTGGGTGCTCACATGGGGTGGAATATGCCTTCGCTTCATGCTTAGAATCCTTTGGAATGTCCCTAGGTTTTTAAATACATTGGGACGCATGAAAAAGATTACTGAATTGCCCTTGCAAAAGCTGGGAATCTCTAGAATACCGTTTCGCATAGTTTAGGGGACTTTTCGCAAGGTGTTGTAACTCCTGAAGCTCTTTTCGCAATGTTCTGGTTATGTTCGAATGGAGTTTTCTTCTTTTCAAAAAGGTCAATCATCTCTTCGAAGAGTTCAGGTGCTCTTCGAAAGCTAAGCCTGGAGTTTTTAGTTCTTTTCGTAGAGTTCAGGTTCTTTGCGAACAGTTCAGGTTCTTTGCGAAAAGTACTCTGTAGTGCATTTTTCTATTCGAATTGCTCCATATTTCTTTTCTGGGTTGAGACCAGGTCTTTGCCTCTTCAGTTCAGACCTTTTAACAACTAGTGAGGTTGTCCCTTCTCTTTCTTCCTTTGGATCGACATGGATTATCATCTTTTTGGCACTTTTAAGTTGCTTTTATGGTTAAGTCTGTCTTTATTGTTAGCTGAAACACAAGCACTTAGAACACTTATTTAGTTCTCTCAAAGGTCTATCAAGACTCAGGAATAAGCCTCCATAGTGAAAGGCTCAGGTTCAGGTGTATGAGATACCTCAGGTGTGTGGGCTGAATGAGCAGGTGAATTTGAGGGGCTTTGGAGCAGAGGAGTGCAGGGAGATTGGGCAATAAATTTAGCAGCCAAAACTTGGGCATTGGTGGGAGAAATTGGTGGTGTCAGTATGGTTGGAGTGGTTGGTGTAGAGGGGGAATCTGCAATTGGGATAATGGTGGGTATGGGAGATGGGACAGCTGGGATAGGTGAAGTGGCAGGGGCTGGACCAGGGGAGGAGGGTAAAAGGCCAACTTCCTCAAGAATTGGTGCAGCTGAAGAGCTGGTCACCATGGGGAGGATAGTTTCTTCAAGAATGGGTGCAGCTAAAGAGCTGGTCACCATAGGGTCTGGCAGAGCTGCTTCAAGAATTGGTGCAGCTAAAGAGCTGGTCACCTCAGGATCTGGCAAAACTGGTTCTAAGGGATCTACAGGGGGAGGTTCATTAATAGCTGCAAGTGCAGGTGCAGGTTCACCTTCCTCTCTCAGTCTTTTCAGCATGGCTTGGCTTGTAGTTCAAGCCTTTTTCCCAAAATTGTGAGGGGCTATGACTTCAAATGGTTCTTGGTCATCAATATCAAATTTAGCTTTGAGGAGGGTTGTGATCAATCTACCAAATGGGAGTCCAGCTAGTTTCTGCTCCTTTTTCAACTTGGCACTAATATCAGCCATGGCTTCAAAAATTAACATAGGGGCATTGAAAAACTGACCCTTAGAAAAATGAAAGAGAGCCTCTAGAATTGGTGTTCTCCTCTCTTGGCTGTGCCCGGTGACATAAAAACTTCCCCTCAAAATGGAATCCATCAATAAAAATTGGGGTGCTAGGTCTCTCCTCATTATGGACTGTCCAGTGCCAACAATTCCTTGGGTTAAATGTGCAGCCATTTCTCTAAAGAGGTTGCTTCTGGTTCAGCCAATGGACCAGAAGGATCAAATTGGAAGGGTATCCCCAAAGCATTCCCTATGTCTTCAAATGTGACAGTTAGATCGCAATCATCAATAAAGATAACCAGGGTAGGGACATCAGCATCTTTTTCAGTGACTTTTACCAGGTTTTGGTACCATAACTTCACCATTCGCGGGTAAATTTTCTCTGGCAGAGGGGTAAGGATATTGCTTAGTGAGGCATCTCTCATGTATCTTAAAGATAGCAGACAATCTGGTTTGTTGACGAAAAAAGTTTCGTCCACAATCAGCTCAGGAATTAGCTTCTGAGCTTCAATGAATGGATTTGGCAGTACCAAATGTATAGGCAGAGGAGGAAGCTCAGGCTCAGGACTAGCAGCTGCAGGGATGGGTTCCTCATGTCTCACTTTCTTCCCTTTCTCCACCCTATCCGCTTTATCCATTGATAGTTTTCTTTTGGCTGAAGTTTTGGTTTTTCCTTTTGGGGTAGGTTTGCTAACTTTCTTAGCAGAGGATTTTGGGAACATGGCAGCCAATGATTTCTTCGCTTTTCCCATTCTAAATTTATGTATGAAAATGCCCACAACAGATGCTGACACAAAATCAAAATTTTCAAATGATAAACAGAGAGAATGCACAGAGGAATACCGAGATCTAGGGCTTTTTGATTGAACGTGTTGCTTGCTTGTTGAAATCCCCCAGACTAGAAGCTAAAAATCCTTTTCTGAAAGCTCAAATGATCGAACCAAGGTGAAGAAATGTGTGGCGAGATTCTCAAATCACGCAAGGAAAGAAAGAAATAGGGTTTCTATGGAACAGGTCGTTCTCAGAAAGCTTTTGAATATGAAACCCTTACTGCGAAAGGGTTTAAATATGCTCAGAGTTAATTTCACAAAGTCCTTTTTAAGTTTTCGAAAAGTTCCAAAATAGACCTTTTTACAACTGAGAATGGCATCAGTACCGTTCGAAAAGTTAATAGCTTCAGAAACATCTTTTCGAAAAGAAAATGGCTTCAGAAACATCATTTCGAAAAGAAAATAGCTTCTGAAACAACTATTCGAATAGCAAATCCTTGCTTTCGAGCAGTTCGTTACAAATCCAAATTCTTTTCGAAAAGTAAATTGAACTTTGCGAAAAGACAATTTTTACTTTGCGACATAACTTTTCACCTATTTAAACCATGCGAAAAGAGAACAAACATGAAATAAAAACAGAGAAAAAGAAACTAAGCAAAAACTATGAAATAGAAACATATTGTACAGTTGCATACCATCAGATTTGGGGAGGTTCTTGATCCTGGGTATTTTCAATGCATGGTTTGAGCCTCTGACCATTTACTTTCAAGATTCTTCCATTACTTGGATCTAGGATGTCAACAGCTCCAAAAGGAGCTGCCTGAATGACAGTATATGGCCCTTCCCATCTGGATCTCAGCTCCTCCAACTCAGCAAGTTGCAGTTTCCTGTGATTACCAGTAGTAGTTAGATCCATGTTCAATGTTTTAATGGCCCAAAAGGCTTTATATTCTAACTCCACTGGTAAATGGCATGCTTTGCCATAGACCAACCTGAATGGGGACATGCCAATTGGAGTTTTATAGGCTGTCCTATATGCCCATAATGCATCATTCAGCTTAAAGGAACAATCCTTTCGCCCTCTTCATGCCTTTTCGATATGTTTGATTTCTCTATTGGATATCACCACTTGTCCACTGGGTTGGGTATGAGAAGGAATGGCTACTCTAAGAGTCACAGAATATTTTTTCAAAAAAATTTCAAAATGTTTATTACAAAATGGCTTCCCCATCACCGATAATAGCTGGGAAACCAAACCTGGAAAAAATGTGATCCTTTAGAAATTTAAGAACCACTTTGTGGTCATTGGTTTTAGTGGCTGTGACTTCAATCCATTTGGATACATAATCCACAGCTACTAAAATGAAATTATACCCATTGGAAGGAGGAAAGGGACCCATGAAGTCTATCCCCCAAACATCAAACAACTCAACTACCAAAATAGGCTGTAAAGGCATTGAGTTACTCTTGGAAATGCTGCCCAATTTCTGGCAGTTCTGGCAAGACTTACAGTGCTGTAAAGCATCTTTGAAAAGTGTAGGCCAATAAAATCCACACTGTAAAACCTTTGCAGCAGTTTTGTTTCTACTAAAATGACCTCCACAGGCCTGTTCATGACACATAGAAAGTATTCTATGAAATTCTTGGTCAGGGACACATCTTCTTATTATTTGGTCTGCACAACTCTTAAACAGATAAGGATCTTCCCAGATGAAATGTTTAACCTTTGAGAAGAAAAGATCTTTATGCATTTTATTCCAATGTTGAGGAATTCTTCCAGTAGCCCAAAAGTTGACTATGTTTGCAAACCAAGGAGTGTGTACACTAATAGCAAAAAGTTGCTCATCAGGGAAAGATTCATTGATAGGTAGCCTTTCAATCTCAGCAGTTAAAATTCTAGACAGGTGATCAGCCACCACATTCTCCACCCCATTTTTATCTTTGATCTGTAAATCAAATTCCTGTAATAGGAGAATCTACCTGATTAATCTTGGTTTGGTGTCCTTCTTATACAGCAGGTATTTCAAGGCAGAGTGGTCATGAACACCACTATTTGTGAACCCAAGACATATGACCTGAATTTCTCTAAAGCAAAAACAATTGCTAGCAGCTCCTTCTCAGTTGTTGTGTAATTGAGTTGTGCATCAATCATTGATCTACTGGCATAAGCTATGACATGAGGCAGCTTTTCCTTTCTCTGTCCAAGGACAGCTCCCAAAGCATAATCGAATGCATCACACATCAGTTCAAAAGGTAGTGAATAATCTGGAGACTGCAATATTGGAGCTAAAATCAAACAGTTTTTTAAGAATTTAAATGCCTTCATGCATTCATTATTGAAAACAAAAGGGACATCTTGGCACAACAAATGACAAAGAGGCTTGGTTATTTTACTGAAGTCCTTAATGAACCTTCTGTAAAATCCAGCATGTCCCAGAAAACTTCTGATTTGTTAACATTTTTGGGAGGTGGTAAATGTGCAATTAAATCAATTTTTGCTCTGTCTACCTCAATGCCCTTGTGGGAAACGACATGGCCAAGGACAATGCCTTGGGTGACCATGAAATGGCTCTTTTTCTAGCTCAAAACTAGATTGGTTTCTTCACATCTCTGTAACACCAATTTGAGATGATGTAAACACTGGGAAAAACTATCTCCGTAGATTGAAAAATCATCCA
Organism: Chloranthus sessilifolius; assembly: GCA_021018995.1. Classification (NCBI taxonomy): domain Eukaryota; kingdom Viridiplantae; phylum Streptophyta; class Magnoliopsida; order Chloranthales; family Chloranthaceae; genus Chloranthus; species Chloranthus sessilifolius. The sequence goes on from CM037596.1 coordinate 52,975,941, forward strand.
TAAAAATCTCCATAAATTGGTCAATCATATCAGAGAAAATGGAATACATGCATCTTTGAAAGGTAGCAGGGGCATTACAAAGACCAAATGGCATTCTCCTATAGGCAAAAGTGCCAAAAGGGCAAGTGAATGTGGTCTTTTCCTGATCTTGTGGGTACACAAGAATCTGGTTGTAACCAGAGTAACCATCAAGAAAACAGTAATAAGCTTTTCCTAGTAGCTTATTTAAAATCTGATCAATGAATGGGAGAGGGAAATGGTCTTTTCTGGTCATTGAATTTAATTTTCTGTAATCAATACAGAGCCTCCACCCAGTTGTTTGTCTAGTTGACATAAGCTCACTAGTATCTGAGGTTACAACAGTGATCCCAGACTTCTTAGGTACCACCTGTGTAGGTGCCACCCAAGATGAATCTGAAATGGGGTAAATGACCCCTACATCCAACAACTTAACAACCTCTTTCATGACTACTTCTTGCATATGAGGGTTCAGCCTCCTTTGCATTTCCCTAGAAGGCTTTGCATCTTCTTCCAAATAGATTTTGTGCATGCAAATAGCTGGACTGATTCCTCCCAAATCAGTAATAGTCCAGCCAATTGCCCTTCTATGTTCTTTCAAAACAATCAACAGCTCTTCCTCCTGCTCCTTAGTGAGTGAGGAAGAAATAATCGCAGGCAATGATTTATGATCTCCTAAAAACACATATTTCAAATTTTCTCGCGCTTGCTTTCCTTCTAAATCGTGGTGAGAGAAAAGAAGGTAACAAAGGTACCTTATTGTTGTGGAAGGGGAAGAGTAGCAGGTTTCCAAGAAGAGAAACTTGCTGATTGATTATGAGTTCCTTGCACAACATTTACTTCCTCAGACTTTGAGATACAAACTGTTTCTTCCTCAGAATTTCCCCAAGCATCTTTAGCATCTATGGTGAAATCTTCACACTGCAGAAACTGTTGTAAAGTCCCTTCTACCAGTTCATCCAATAGATCAACATGAAAACATTCCTCAGGGCTGAATTGAGGCTGTGTGACTGCATGATAAACATTTAATTTTACCTTCATGTTTCCAAAAGAGACTTCCATAATACCAGACGTGCATTGAATGCAAGCATTTGCTGTAGCCAGGAATGGTCTTCCCAAAATGACAGGTATGGAAGTTTTGCTTTTGGTAGGTTCCATGTTCAAAACTAGAAAATCAGCAGGATAGAAAAATTTATCTACTCCCACCAATACATCTTCAATCATCCCAACTGGCTTCCTTTCAGATCTGTCTGCTAGTTGTAACATCACATGAGTGGGTTTTAATTCTCCCAAACCTAGTTTCTCATATACAGAATATGGAAGTAGGTTGACACTAGCACCTAGATCTAATAAAGCCTTTTCAATGGTATGTTCCCCAATAATGCAAGGGATTGTGGGGATTCCAGGATCTTGAATTTTAGGAGGTGTGGCAATGGACAACACCTAATTAACTCTTTCCACAGCAAAGACCTTGGATAACTGTATCCTAGACTGTCTTTTGTGAGTGCAAACATCTTTCAAAAATTTTGCATATGCTGGAATTTGTTTGATTGCCTCAAGCAAAGGTGGATTTATCTTGACTTGCTTGAAAGTCTCCATCATTTCATCTATTTTTGTGTTCCCTTTATCAAAAGGGGATACAGATTTCATTGCATGAGGAAAGGGCAAATGAGGAACTAGTCCTTCATCTACAGCTTTGGAAGCATTTTCAGAATTTTTTTGAATTTTTTGTTTTCCATTTGTTTGATTTTTTTGAGGTATATCAGCACCTCCATTGTTATCATTATGCTGCTCTTGTTGCATATCTTTATCATTTTCCTCATTTTTTTCTTCTTTAGTACGCACTTTGTTATTTATAATTCTTTCACTTCTCAAAGTTGTGACAGCTTTTACTTCTTCATGTGAAATAGAAGCTTCTCCAACCATAAACTGTCCTTTGGGATTGTTCAAAGGTTGGCTGGATAACTTTCCTTCCTCTCTTTTAGCCAAAGTATTTGAAAGTTGTCCCAATGTTTCTTCAATCTTCTTTCTGCTCTGCCTGTGAAAATTCATAATCTGAGTTAAAGATCCTAAATTCTGGAGTGAATTTAGGACTTGATCTTTAAAAGAAGGGAACCTGGAAGGGATTTGAACTGGGGTAGATTGCTGTATAGGTTGTTGTGGAATGGGCTGCTAAAAAATTTGGCTTGGCATAAAAATTCTGCTGATAAGGTTGTACAGTTTTGAAAGGCATTTGGTTCTTTGGTTGCTGCTGCTGTTGTGATTGATAATTCCCTTGGCCCCACCTCAAATTGGGGTGCCCTCTCCATGGATATTCATTTGACTGCATCTGTCCAAATGATTGAGCAGCATGAGCTTGTTCCACCACTAAATCCGGGAACTGTGGTGCAGCAGGACATTGGTCAATTGAATGAGTAGGGGACTGACATATCAGACATGCCTCCTCTACTCTTGCAACCATTGGATTTTTAAGTGAGTCCATCAATCTATCAAACTTTGTGGTTAAATTGTCCATCTTTCTTTCCAACTCATTCACCTTATAAATCTTTCCTTTGGTGGTTTGCTGATTATTCAACCTAGCAGGATTTTCAATATCTCTTGAGAGAGATTCCTGTTGAGTTGAGTTTTCACCAATTACTTCAAATAAGTCCCAAACCTCCTCAACTGTTTTTTGCAAGTAAGTGCCTCCACAGGAGGCATCCACCATATTTTTACCTTTTTGATCAATTCCTTGATAGAAGCTTTGAACCGGCTGCCATCTGGGAATTTGATGATGAGGACATTACCTTAAAAGTTCCTTAAATCTTTCCTATGCTTCATGGAAAGTCTCAGTTGAGTTTTGTGAGAAAGAAATGATACTTTGTCTCAATTGGCTTGTTTTAGACATTGCGAAGTATTTGGCTAAAAATTGACACTGCAAATCATTCCAAGAAGTGATACTATTTGGTGCTAACATAGATAACCATGCTCTAGCTTTATCCTTTAATGAAAAAGGAAAGAGCCTAAGCTATTGCTTATACAGACCAAGTCCAGCTATGTTGAATGTGGTGCAAAGAGCCAAGAATTCATCCACATGTTTGTATGGATCTTCCTTACTCAACCCATGGAAGGAAGGAAGCATTTGGATGGTTGATGATTTGATCTCATAATTTCCTTCAATAGTAGGAAATTGAATGCAAAAGGGAGAATTCTAAGCACCAGGTGCGAAGTAATCCCTCAAAAGTCGAGGTTCTTCACCCATAGTACCAGAATTCTGTGTTGTTTGTTTGGTTCGTAATAGCCTTTCAACTTCTAAATTCAGTGGGATAATCTCAGGGCTGAGAGTCCTCCTACCAAACATACAACTCCGAACAAAAAATCTGATTATTCACAGCAAACCTTCAGAATTCCTTTTCAAGTAGTTTCCCTTCTTCAAAAATTGGATATAAATAACTGCACAGGTATAAACAATAGAATAGTTTAGTACTGGTATAAAAATAAAAGTGAAAACTTAGGTCTACCTATTTTAGAACAAATTCCCCGACAACGGCGCCAAAAACTTGTTGTCTATTCTAAGTGTGCGTGTTTTGAAAACAGGTTTGCAACTGCTAAGTTATAATGAATCTAGAACATTAAAAAGAGTAAAGAAATATCAGCACAGAGAGAAGTGAATTAGCCTGCAAGATCAGGGCCAAGTGTAGCAAGTTTTAAATGTAAGTGAGTAAAAGATCGTCCACAGAGAATTTGTCTAAAATGCAAGATAAACCTCCAGATCTGAGCTACCAGATCTGGCCTCTTATCCTATATAGAAAGCACATAAGATGGGAGGTTGAATTTGTCACATTAACTAAATGATAAAAGTAAAAGTTAAACTAAATGATCCAGATCCGAGTTGGGGGAATTTTGAGGTAAACTTATGAAAAATGGAGAAGTAATATCTAACTTTGATTTGGTCCTTGAAATACAATGAGAAAGACTGCAAATCAACTGAGAGATGATTCAATCTTCATCTGGTTACAAGAACAGATGTAAGAGAAATAAATCTAACTCAAGGATTAGGTTTAGGCTTATGTCTATGGTCTGTCCACTTCAATGGCCACAAACCATCCAATAGTCTTAAATCCAAAACCTTAATTTAGAACAGAAAGCATCACTACAAATGTCATGAGAGATTAGGTTACAAACACTAATTCTCACAGGATTAATGAATCAAGGGAAATTGCATGAACAACAGTAAATCTAAAGGAGTCTAATGCACTATGGAGATCAGAGGGAGCCCTTAACATGAGTCCAATTGAGAATGTATGGTTTACAACAACCTTTTCAAATTCACCATTACAATTACAGAGCACAGCTTAAACAGCTCTCAGATTTGTAGTCTTGAATACAACTCTCTTTTGAATTAAAGAAGTATCTCACAGCTCTCAATTGCAAGTAAAAGTGAGGCTATTACAGGGATTTCAGACAAACTATCTAGTTTGGAAATGGGGGAATAGGAATGAAACTCAAAATCTGGATGCCCAAATTGGGCAAATGGTTCGTCTATTTATAGTTTTCCCTAAGTTCAGCTCAGATGTGTATCAACCAATCGGTGTTTCAGATCTGCTTCACCAATGGTAGTCGAGCACAAGGATCCAGACTGCTCGCCAATCGTAATTGCTCGATCCGTTCACCTAATCAGTGACAAAAGCATCAATTCTGTTATGCATTTTGAAAGTTTGTTAGAGTTTTTAGAAGTTCCCGCCAAGTTATTTCATCTTTGGGTGCTCACATGGGGTGGAATATGCCTTCGCTTCATGCTTAGAATCCTCTGGTATGTCCCTAGGTTTTTAAATGCATTGGGACACGTGAAAAAGATTACTGAATTGCCCTTGCAAAAGCTGGGAATCTCCAGAATACCTTTTCGCATAGTTTAGGGGACTTTTCGCAAGGTGTTGTAACTCTTGAAGCTCTTTTCGCAATATTCTGGTTCTGTTTGAATGGAGTTTTCTTTTTTTCGAAAAGGTCAATCATCTCTTCGAAGAGTTCAGGTACTCTTCGAAAGCTAAGCCTGGAGTTTTTAGTTCTTTTCGCAGAGTTCAGGTTCTTTGCGAACAGTTCAGGTTCTTTGCGAAAAGTACCCTGTAGTGCATTTTTCTGTTCGGATTGCTCCTTACTTCTTTTCTGGGTTGAGACCAGGTCTTTGTCTCTTTAGTTCAGACCTTTTAACAGCTAGTGAGGTTGTCCCTTCTCTTTCTTCCTTTGGATCGACATGGATTATTATCTTTTTGGCACTTTTAAGCTGCTTTTATGGTTAAGCCTGTCTTTATTGTTAGCTGAAACACAAGCACTTAGAACACTTATTTAGTTCTCTCAAAGGTCTATCAAGACTCAGGTTAAGGGGTGAAAAATGGTATTTTCCAGTTCTCAACATCCCCATAAAATCAATACCCCACACATCAAACCGTTCTACAACAAGGATGGGTTGTAAAGGCATTGAATTTCGTTTGGATGGCCCTCCTAATTTCTAACATCTTTCACAGGTCTTGCAGTGTGTATTGGCATCTCTAAAAAGAGAAGACCAATAGAACCCACACTGCAATACTTTATCAGCTATTTTTCTCCCACTAAAGTGACCCCCACAGGCATTTTTATGGCACATGGCCAGAATACTGGGGACATCACTTTCGGGAACACATCATTTGCAGCAAGGTCATCAACACCTTTCTCCAACATAATTCTGGACAAGTGGTCAGCCACCACATTTTCTACACCCTTTTTGTCCTTGATTTTAAGGTCAAACTACTGTAATAGGAGTATCCATCGAATCAACCTGGGCTTTGCATCCTTCTTGGACAGTAGGTACTTTAATGCTGAGTGGTTAGTGAAGATGACAGTTTTAGACCCAAGTAGGTAAGGTCTAAACTTGTCCACAGCAAAAACCACTGCCAGAAGCTCTTTCTTAGTTGTTGTGTAGTTCAGCTGAGCTTCAGCAAGTCATTTGCTGAGATATGCAATGACCACAAGCAGCTTATCTTTTCTCTGGCCCAAGACAGCACCTATTGCCAAGTTAGATGCATCACACATCAACTCAAAGGGCAGGGTATGGTCAGGTGTTTGGAGTACAAGGGCAGAGGTGAGGCAAATTTTTAAAGTTTCAAAAGCCTCCAGACATTCAGTAAAAAAGTCAAAGGGCACATCCTGGCAGAGCAGGTGGCACAATGGTTTAACAATTTTGCTGAAGTCTTTGATAAACCTCTTGTAGAATCCGGCATGTCTAAGGAAAGATCTGATTTGCTTGACTGTTCTTGGAGGGGAAAAATTTGCAATGAGGTCAACTTTAGCCTTATCTACCTCAATTCCATCTTTAGAGACTACATGGCCCAACACAATTCCTTGTGTTACCATGAAGTGGCTCTTTTCCCAACTTAAGACCAAATTGGTCTCCTCACATCTTTGTAAGATCTGATGGAGGTGTTGCAGACATTGGTCAAAGCTATCCCCATAAACCGAAAAATCATCCATAAAAATTTCCAAGAATTTGTCAATCATGTCAGAAAAAATGGCATACAGACACCTCTGAAAGGTGGCTAGGGCATTACACAGTCTAAAAGGCATCCTTCTGTAAGCAAAGGTGCCAAAAGGACAAGTAAAGTAGTTTTCTCTTGATCAAGAGGGTGCATAGGGATCTGGTTGTACCCTAAGTACCCATCAAGAAAACAATAAAAGGCCTTCGCGGCCAACTTATCCAAAATTTGATCAATAAAGGTGAGTGGGAAGTTGTCTTTTCTAGACTTGGAGTTGAGTTTTTGAGAATCGATGCAAACTCTCCAGCCAGTGGTCTCCCTGGCCGGTCTCAACTCTCCAGACTCGGTTGTGATCACTGTTATGCCAGATTTCTTGGGCACCACTTGGATAGGTGCCACCCATTCAGAATCAGAAATGGGGTAAATTACCCCAAAGATCCAAAGAATTTAATGATTTCTTTCAGGACCACTTCCTGCATATGAGGATTCAGTTTCCTCTACATTTCTCTGGAGGGTGTTGAGCCCTCCTCCAAATGAATCCTATGCATACAAATTGATGCATCAATCCCTCCTAGATCAGCAATGGTCCAGCCAATTGCTTTCTTGTGCTTCCTCAAAATTGTTAGCAATTCCTCCTCTTGCTCACTGGTAAGAGAAGAGGAGATAATTACAAGAAGTTTTTCATCTTTCTCGAGGAAAGCATATTTCAATGTCTCTAGCAGCTTCTTGAGATCCAGATCAGGGGCTTGTTGGATGGATGGCAGGATTGGTGCATTATTGGTTGGAGGAAGGGGCAGCAATGTAGGTTTTCAATTGGAATGATGCACTAAGGCCACAGAAGACCTCAATGGAGACATGTCTTCTGGAATTAAAGCCAGGCTTCCTTCCCCTACCATGTTTCAAACTTCAGTTAAATTTGTGACAATATTGCCCCACTCCAACAGAGTGGGCAGTTCTTCTTCAACAACTTCTTCTAGTACATCCACTGCAAAGCATTCCTCATTGTCCAGCTGAGGGTACTTTGCACTGTTGTACACATTAAGCTCAACTTTCATATATCCGAAAGTGGCCTCCATGATCCCAGACCTGCACTGAATGCATGTATTGGCAGTGGCCAAGAATGGCCTGCCCAGAATAATCGGTATCAGGGATGTACTCTTGTTGCAGCCCATGTCCAAAACAAGGAAGTCTGCAGGGTAGAAGAACTTGTCTACCCTCACTAAGACATCCTCAACCACTCCCATGGGTTTCCTCTCAGACCTATCAGCCATCAATAGAACAATGGAGGTGGGCTTCAGCTCCCCCAAACCTAATTGCTGATACACACTATATGGCAGCAGGTTAACACTTGCTCAAAGGTCTAAAAGGGCCCTTTCAATCGTGTGGTCTCCAATAATACAGGGAATAGTGGGTATCCCTGGGTCTTGCAGCTTCTCAGGCATTGTCATGATTAATACAAAATTAACTGTATCAATTGCAAAGACCTTTTTGGACAAATGGCCTCTGGCCTTCCTTTTCTGAGTACAAAGGTCTTTCAGAAATTTTACATAGGCTGGAACCTATCGAATTGAATCAAACAGGGGTAAATTTATCTTGACTTGCTTAAAGGTCTCCATCATTTCCTTGATTTGTGCATTCCCCTTATCAAAAGGGGCAGGGCCACTCAAAGCTTGAGGAAATGGCAGCTGAGGGACTACTAGTTCCTCAGCTGCAAGCCTATGACTGAACTTTTGTTTTTTTCTTTTTTCTTATTTTATTTCCGGCTGAGGCTCAACTACAGCCTCTTTATTTTTACCTTGTTAAAGGGTAGCAGGCAATTCTTGACTCTGTGCTCTAACAAAGTCCTTATCGCTTTCACTCGACAATTCCTTAGGAATGACCTCTCCTTGTTCCTTTCCCACCTAGTTGTCTACCAGCCTACCAGACCTTAGGGTTGTGATGGCATTAGCCCCCTCAAAATTTGAGGAGCCTTCTCCAATCGAATACTGGCCCTTCGGGTTGGCTACTGGCTGTCTTGGCAACCTACCCTCCTCTCTTTTAGCCAAGGCATTGGCTATTTGGCCCAACTGTTCTTCTATTTTCTTAATGCTTTGACTGTGAGAAGTCATAGTCTGATTCAAAGGTCCAAAGCTTTACAATTGGGCCAAAACCTGGTCCTCGAAAGAGGCACTCCGGGGCTGAGGTGGGGGAACTACCAATTGATTTTGTTGTTGGGGCTACTGTTGCTACTGGAAATTTGACCTTGAGGCATAACCCTGGTTAAACTGCTGTTGTGACCTTTGAGGTTAGGCCAACATCTGTTGTGGCTACATATAATCATCTTGCCTCCACCTCAAATTTGGGTGGTCTCTCCATTGGTAACCAACATTTTGGTGCTGGTATCCATATGGTTATTTATTGTAGCCACCAGATTGTTGTTGTCCAAAAGATTAGGCAGTAGCAACCTCTTCCATCACTTGCTCAGGATATTGTCTCGCAGATGGGTACTCTTCCACTGTGTGTTATGGGGATTGGCATATCAGACATGCCTCCATCACTTGTGCAGCCATTCTAGGCTGCACCACAGTTAAAAGTTTCTACATTCTCTGGTCATCATTTCCCCTAACTTCATACACCTTTCCTTTAGAAGTATCTGCCAACCCCAGCTTAGGAGAAGGCTCTTGAACAGATTTAGATGAGGACATCTTCTGGAAAGCATTTTCGCTAATGACCTCGAACAAGTCCCATGCCTCATCAGCTGTTTTATGCATGTACGTTCTACCACAAGAGGCATCTACCATGTCTCTGCTTTTCTCATCAATCCCATTGTAGAAGCTCTGGACAAGCTGCCAGCCAAGGATCTTGTGGTGGGGACATTGTTTGAGCATCTCCTTAAATCTGTCCCAGGCTTGATTAAAATCTTAAGTTGGGGACTGGGCAAAAGCAAGTATGCCTTTCCTCAACTGGCTGGTTTTGGTCTTTGGGAAAAATTTAGACAGAAATCTTGTCTGGAGGTCTTTCCAGGAAGTGATGCTATTGTTTAGGAGAGTAGATAACCAGGTCATGGCCCTATCCTTCAGGGAGAAAGGAAAGAGCCTTAACCTAGTGGCTTCTGGTCCCAAATCAGTAATGGAGAATGTCGTGCACAGGGCCAAGAACTGATCAATGTGCTTGTAAGGGTCTTCCTTGCTAAGCCCATGGAAAGAGGGAAGCATTTGAATGATGGAAGTTTTGATCTCATAGTTTCCCTGAACATCTGGGAATTGAATACTGAATGGAGCATTATAATCATCTAGAGCATTCAATTCCTTCAATGTTCTGGGTTGCTCTTCACCCATAACTACTGTTTCAATTTCAACAGGGGGCTCGACTGTGGTGTGTCAGTGCCTTCTCAGTCTTCTACCCCTTTCTATCTCAGGGTTAGCAGGCTCTAATGTAGGACTGAGGGATCTCCTTCCTAACATGCACACACACCAACAGCAGGGAAGACAATTCTCAGGCACATTGCACTTAACAAAAGTACGACTATCCTAATCAACTGCTATGGAATTTTTAGAGGAGAAATAAACTGAGGTTTTGAAGGTTATAGAAGTGCAAACAGATGTAGCTAGACTCTCAGTGCAATTCTACTCTCCTTCTCCGCTACGGTTCAGATCTGTAAGAAAAATTCCAAATGTAAATCAGCAGTATCAATTATTCACAAATGCAGCTACCAAAGAATAAAGAATACAAAAATCTAGAGTCTACTAATAGATCAAGTTATTCCCCGGCAGTGACGCCAAAAACTTGTTAGGATATTTTAAGTGCTTGCTACTGACTTTATTGAAGACAGTGATAAGAATGGGGTGAATGAAAATGAATGGAAGGTGGAGTGAGGACTACGGAGCAACAAGCCTAAAATATGTGCAGTCTTGCAAGATACAAGTTGTAGCAAGTTTTGATAAGTAAGAGTTTGTCCCACAGAGAAAGTTGATCTAAAGCTCCAAGGGAGCTATCTTTAGTAGGCTCTCCAGATCTGACTACAGATCTGGCAATCCTAAATGGAAAGAGATTTAAGGTCACTATATCTAAATCCTAAGGTAACTTAATGTCTAAACTACAGAAAGGATTCAGAAAGAGGATGGACTGTGAGAAAATAAATATTAAAGGATGAGAAGTATGCTATTAGGAACAGATCTGATAGGTCTTATAACTCAGACATAGATTTGCTGCTATAGAAGTCCTGTCTAATGGCTACATTATCACCAAAGAGAAGACAGAATCCAACTCACCCCTGTGTCATGATCCAATCCCTTATGGCTATAACCTGTCCACTTAAATAGTCACAGATTATCCAATAGGGGAACCACAATCCAGAAATGGGTCAGAACAAGATTATCATTGTAAGCACTACTTCATCCAGGCTACAAGCTCAAGAATCCACAGGAATCTCAACCTCTAATGTTCTATATATGGGGCTAGGCCTACAAAGTGCATGAGCCTGGACACAGAGGACCAGCAAGAGTTTGAGAACTAGCTTTTAAGCTTGCCTGTTCACTGCTTTAGAAAGACAACAATGATCCAGTCACAAGCCTACAATCTCTACAGCCAAATCAGATCTGCAATCTGATGGTGGGTCTATACAAATACAGGGGAGTTTGTCTCAGCACAATCTCTCACAAGGCTACAAGCACAAGTGCAGAGAAGAAGAATCTATCTTAGTTCTATAGATTGGCCTCACCCTAGGGCTATAATCTATCCACTTGAATGGTCACAGACTATGCACAGAGGCTATCCTCCTCACAGAGGTCTAAGACAAAACAAGAACATTGCTGCCGCCAACATGTTCACAAGGCTACCAGCTCAAGCTCTCATGGGGATTCAGATTTAGTGAATCCTGTGGTGGGGAAGGCCTGCAATGTACCTAACCTGGACACACAGGTCACTTGGATCTAAATAAAACCTTACAAGCAATCCTCCATTTCTTACAATACAACTCAGCAATGGAGGACCTAAAGGCAGCAACCTTATGCATAACAACTCACAACAAAAACACCATCCCATACATGCAATAGATCCTATTACAAAAACTCCATTAAAATCTATACCAAATAATCATACACAAGGCATAGCTAGCAAGTGCTGGGCTATGGAGAGAAGGAAAAAAAAGGAAAGAGAAAACTCCTAAAGCCTAACCTTTGCTTACTATAATTCTACAGTCAGTTTCAAGAAGAAGCACAGAAGTCAAGAACAAAAGTTGATCAAAAGGTCCTTTAAACCTATGCTAGGCTTAGGCTTATATAGCAGTCTGTTCTCTCTAAATTAGGGTTAGGAAAACCCTAATTTCATCAATGCAATTACGACCCCTTCTTGTCCCTTGGATGCCTCGGGGCGTGTGCACGGAGATTGGAGCATTGGAGTGCATGCCCTAATTGCTGGAAGTTCTCAGATTGCTCCTGTAGAAGTGGGAAGAAGTTTAGAACCTGATCCTCGTTGGGTAGAAAAGATTGGCAGATCTTGCCACGCGGTAGAATTGGCATCGCGGGGTTGCTTTTACTTGAAGCTCTTACAGTCGTGGGGTTAGTACTTTGATCATCGCGAGAATGCTTTGGCCATCGCGGGATTGGTCTTTCCATTTGAATGGTGGGAGAATGGCGCGAGTAGTTCGTTCCTTGATGAATCCAGCGGCATTCCTCGCGAAGGGAACAATATACATAGGCTTCTGCATCGCGCGAGAAGTTCCTTGAAAGTATGTGTTCCGCGACCACTACGCGACAGCCGCGCACTGGAATGCCTGGAGCTCTCTCTATTCAGTGAATCGCGCGAAGGTCGAAAGCTCATCTCTTGAGCTGCGCGAGAACTTAAGACTGAGCCTCGCGAGAACCGCACAGAGTTTACTTTTTACTCCTTGCTGACTTCCATCCGTGTGAGAACGGCGCGGGGATTGTGCGACCAGTTGCTATGCTCCCTTCAGAAGCTCGCGACAACTGTGCGACACATTTTCTGGTTCAATTGAGCCCTACAACATCTGTGCGAGGCATTCTTCTTAATTTGTTTATGCTTTGATGTGCCTCTGTTGTAGCCAATTCTCTATCTGAGTTCTACCTTCACATTTCTGAGGGGCTTTTGGGTTACCAGTAGGCTTCTTGGCATGGTTAGGGGTTTATTTGTAGCTGCTGCTTATTACCTACAGAATAGACTTAAAACACATTTATTAAATGATTAAGGGTTTAACAGAGATTAAGTTAAGGGGTGAAAAGTGGTACTTTTCAGGTCTTAACACTTGTGATTGAACTTTTTGATATTTGGGGGATTGACTTCATGGGTCCTTTCCCTCCTTCATTTGGATACAACTATATTCTTATAGCTGTGGACTATGTGTCCAAATGGGTTGAGGTCATAACTACAGGAACTAATGATCACAAGGTTGTCCTCAACTTCTTGAAGAACAATATTTTCTTCAAGTTTGGCACCCTCAGAGCTATCATTATGATGGGGGAGCCATTTTTGTAATAGATAGTTTGAGAACCTCCTTAGAAAGAACTCTGTGACACACAGAGTTGCCACCTCATACCACCCACAAACCAGTGGGCAGGTGGAAATTTCTAATAGAGAAATCAAGTATATTTTGGAGAAAACTGTGAAAGTGGATAGGAAGGACTGGTTTTAGAAATTACCTGATGCTCTGTGGGCTTATAGGATTGCCTATAAGACCCCAATAGGGATGTCTCCCTTTAGGCAAGTATATGGTAAAGCATGCCATTCACCAGTAGAGCTTGAGCACACGGCTTATTGGGTTGTTAAAGCATTGAACATTGACTTAACTTCTGCTGGCATGCACAGGAAACACATGCTGTCAGAGCTGGAAGAGCTGAGATTGGAGGCATATTCAAATGCTAAGATCTACAAGGAAAAAACCAAGGCTTTCTACGACAAACATCTGCTGAGGAAAGAGTTCACAACTGGCAACAAGGTATGGTTGTTCAACTCTAAGTTAAAAAATTTTCCAGGAAAATAGAGATCTAAATGGGAGGGACTTTACATAGTTGAGAATGTATCCCCATCTAGAGCTGTGGAAATCAAGGATCCAAAAGATCGTAGGATCATGAAAGTGAATGATCAAAGGCTCAAACTTGTTGTTGAAAATGTGGTGGAGCCTGTGATGATCACCCACTATCATGAACCTCCATAACGTGTCTGAGTTTCAACAATGTATACTATGTGTAATAGTTACTGTGTGTGGTTATTTTTGTTGTTGTTTCTATCTTAGATTTATTTATGTTTGGTGTTGTATATGAATTGTTCCATGTGTGTTTAGTGCCTCATGTAGGATAATAAGTCAAACTTGTGAAGTAGACAGAGTTGGAGTGTCAAATCTGTTTGGGAATGAACTAGGAACTGAGTACAAGTCTTGTTAAACTGAAATACAACCTGTCAATAGGTTCTATGAACATGTCGACAGGTTTTGAGAGTTTCCAGTTTGCATTTCTACAGGTTCTGAAGGTGTAAAGTTGGTTGTCGACAGAATCTGTGAAGGTTCCGACAGGTTCTGAAGGTTTTGGTTGAATTCTTGACAGGTTCAAGGAGCCTATCGAGAGGTTCTTTGAACCGCTCGAAGTTATTATTCTGGAACCTGGAACCTGTCGAGAGGATTATATGTCGAGTGGTTCTGTGAACCTCTCGAAATGATTTTTTCTGTAACCTTGGACCAATCGACAGGATGGATTGAACCTCGCACGAGAGTTAAATACTTTTTACTCCTCTACAGGTTGCTTGAACCTGTCGACATCTTTGCCCCAATCCTGTCGAATCTCGTTTCCCATTACTGTTAACCTAGCGACAACTCTATTTTGCCATTCGATAGCTTCTCTCTGAGCTTTACATCTTCTCTACTGATTTGAATCCTTTAATTTTCAGTAAGGGACCAAAACCCCTTGTTGTTGTTCTCCATCCTTTGATTTTTATCTTTTCTCTACTTTCCCTCATCTCTGTGTTTGATCAGATCTGGATCAATTGCATTTAACTTTTGTAGCTTGCAGTAGAAGTGACAAAACCTAAAACATCTCCTCTTTCCTGTTTTAGTTTAGCTTAAATTAGGATAGAGTGCCAGATCTACCATAGATCTGGAGATTTACTATAGTTAAAACACATTTCCCTTTGGAAATACCATTACTTACCTTGTAAAACTTTGTGTAACAGCCCTGGTTCTTGGAGGACTGTTTGCTCACCTCCATTCCATACATCTGTAATTTGTGCCTTTTAATTGGCTGTTTTAACCATCTTATAATTGTAAGGTGGGCAATACAATAAGTTTTTTGGTGCCATTATCAGGGATCTGTATTTTTAACTTGGTAGATCTAAGTTTTTCTCATTTTAGAAATAAGTTTTTAAGTGCTTATTTTCTGTTTGACTAATTGTTGCTGTAGTTTTTTGTAATTTAATTATGTGTTTCAGATCTGGATCTGTGGTGTTAAACAGAGCATTGTATCAATTGGAGGAGCAAGCTTAGCTTAAGTTTGCATTTCTTAACTCTGTTTATATTTCTAGATTTGTAGCTTTGTAGACCTGGAGCATTAGTTGTGTATTTTGTGATTGTTTTGCTAAACTTTGTGTGTTATTTTCTGTGATTGTTCTGAGTCTTTGGTGTTTATGTTTGGGAGGAGATCTCTTTATCCTAAGATTGCTCCTTTAGATCTTGAAATTAAAAGACTTCTTAGACCTAAAAACACCATATGCACACCTATGATTGATTGTGGTAATTCTGCAATGGGTGAGCAACCTAGGACTTTGAAGGAATTCAATGCACCGAGGGTTTACAATTCTCCCTTCTGCATTCAATTTCCTGCTGTCCAAGGGAACTATGAGATCAAGTCCCCTATCATCCAGATGTTACCTTCATACCATGGCCTGAGTAAAGTACAAGCACATTGATGAATTTTTAGGACTGTGCACTACTTTCAACATTACAGGTTTGGGGAGGAAGCAATCAAGTTGAGACTCTTTCCTTTTTCACTTAAGGATAGAGCCAGAACTTAGTTGTCAATGCTCCCAACCAATAGTATTTAGTCCTGGAATGACCTTCAATGTCAATTTTTAGCCAAGTCTTACCCCATGTCCAAAACACATCAGTTGAGGAAGAGCATAATCTCATATGCTCAAGCCCCAACTGAAGACTTTCACCACGCATGGGAGAGATTCAAGGAACTCCTCAAGTAATGTCCCCATCATCAAATTCCTGAATAGCAACTTGTCCAAAGTTTTTATCAAGGAATTGATCCTAAAAGTAGGGACATGGTTGATGCTTCTTGTGCTGGTACCAACCTTCACAAGACAGCTGATGAGGCTTGGGAGCTCTTTAACATCATTAGTGAGAACTCCATGCAAAGGGAGACTTTGTCAAGGGACTTTGAGACTCCTGTGAGAATGATGAGAGATAACACCACAAGAAGGAAAATGTATGAAGTTAATGGATACAATGATTTGGAGAGGAAAGTGGACAGCTTGACTCAAAAGTTTGATAAGCTCATGGGAGCAATGCAGCCTCCAATGGCTGCCAAAGTAGAGATGGCATGTGTGATATACTAGACCCCAACTCACTCCCTTGAGGAATGTCCCAATTTCCAGACTTTGTGATGGAACATGTGAATGCTGCTCAGTCCTATGGACCACAGCCAACTACTGGTTATCAATGGAGAAATCACCCCAAGTTAAGGTGGGGAGAAGATAACTTTCAAAACCAGCAACATCAGCCACAATAGTCCATGCCTTATAGGAATGCCCAGCCATCCCAACAGAACTACTTTCTAAGGCCCCAACACCAACAGCCTATGGCTCAGCCAATAGTTCAGCCTGTGCATCAAAGTGTACTAGGCCCAACACCCTCTAGGTCCCTCACATTTGAAGAGCAAGTTCTGGCTTCACTGCAAAATTTGGGTTCTTTATCTCAAACTATTAACTCTCATAGTCAAAGCATTAAGAAGATAGAGGACCACCTTAGTCAGCTATCTATATCTTTGATTAGGAGAGAGGTGGGAAGACTACCCAGTCAGCCCAGGAATAATCGAAAGGGGCAGTACATGGTTCATGAGACTTCTTCCCATGAAGAAGCAAAATCTATCACCACCTTGAGGAGTGAGAGGCTGATTGATAACCAACTTGGTACTAAGCCTGATGAGTCAAGTGCTGAAAATGAATAAACAACTCACAAAAATATGCAGCAAGAGCAGCATATAAAAAATAAGGGGGTGATGTGCCCGAACAGAAAATTGAAAACAAAAATAAAGAAAATTCTGATGAACTTGCTAAGGCTGCAAATGGGAGGTCAGTTCCCCATTTGCCATTTCTCAATGCATTGAAAGCAACTTCTCCTTTTGATAAGGGGAATGCTAAAGTGGAGGAAATGATGGAAACTTTTAAACGAGTAAAGATCAACATGCCTTTACTTGATGCCATCAAGCAATTTTCAGCCTATGCAAAATTTTTGAAAGAATTGTACACACAGTCTAGGATACATTTACCCAAGAAGATCTTTTGTGTTGAGAAAGTAAACCAAGTGTTGTCAATTGCAACTCTAACCAAACTTCAAGACCTTAGAGTTTCCACAATCCCCTTCACCATTGGGGATCATACCATTGAGATGGCCTTATTAGATCTAGGAACTAGTGTAAACCTACTTCCATATTCTGTTTATGAGAAGTTAGGCTTGGGAGAATTGAAGCCCACACATGTGATGCTATAATTAGCTGAGAGATCTCAAGGAGGCCTGTGGGAATGATAGAGGATGTTTTAGTTAGAGTTGATAAATATTTCTATCCAACAGATTTTCTGGTTCTTGATATGGAGCCAAGCAAGTGTACCACCTCTATTCCTGTGATTTTCGATAGGCCTTTCTTGGCCACCGCCAATGCTTATATTCAGTGTAGATCAAGAGTAATGGAGGTATCTTTTGACAATATAAAGGTTAAATTGAAAGTTTACAATGCAGCAAACCAGCCTCACTTAAATGGTGAGGTTTATTTTTCAATTGATGTATTGGATGAGCTTGTGGAAGAGACTTTGCCCAACCTGCTGCATTGTAATTATTTTTGTGAAGATTTTGGTGATATTTTTGAGAATGTGTGGAGTGAGATTGTAGAAGAGAAGACCCCCACACCCATAGTTCAAGAGGTGAAAGCTTTAATTTCTGATGTGGGGCCAACAACAAGGTATCCTCCTTGGAAACAGGCTGTGATGCCTCTTCCACCACCATCAAAGGCACCTTTGTTGCCTTCACTTGTATGTCCACTAGATGTGGAGTTGAAATAGCTGCCTAAGACCTTAAAGTATACTTTTTTGGGGGCAAACAAGAAATTGCTAGTGATTATTTCTTCCTCTCTCACTAATGAGCAAGAGGAAGAGTTGTTGTGTGTTTTAGAAAAACATAAGAGAGCAATTGGCTAGACCATTGCTGACCTTGGAGGCATCAGCCCTATTGTGTGCATGCATAAAATGCACTTGGAAGAGAGTTCCAAACCCTTTAGAGAAATGGAGAGAAAATTGCATCCCCACATGTAAGAAGTGGTCAAATTGCTAGATACTAGAGTCATCTGCCCAATTTCAGATTTGAATGGGTGGCACCTACTAAGGTGGTTCCCAAGAAATTTGGAATTACTATGATTAAAACTGATGTTGGTGAGCTTGTTCCAACTAGGGAAACCATAGATTGGAGGGTGTGTATAGACTATCGAAAGCTCAATATGGAAACCAAGAAAGACCATTTCCCTTTGCCCTCCATTGACCAAATTTTGGATAAGTTAGCAGGTCAGTCTTTCTATTTTTTTCTTGATGGATATTCTGGGTATAACCAAATCCCTGTGTATCCTCAAGATTAAGAAAAGAATACTTTTGCATGCCCATTTGGCACCTTTGCTTACAGAAGGATGCCATTTAGACTATACAATGCACCTGAAACTTTCCAAAGGTGCATGCATGCTATATTTTCTGACATGATTTAGTAGTTTCTAGAGATTTTCATGGATTATTCTCTAATTTTAGGGATAGTTTTAGCCAATGTCTACACCATCTCAACCTTGAATTACAGAGATGTGAGGAAACCAACTTGGTTTTAAGTTGGGCAAAGAGCCATTTTATGGTCACTCAAGGCATTGCCCTTGGCAATGTGATTTCTCATAGAGGCATTAAGATAGACAAGGCTAAAATAGAACTGAAGGTACATTTACCCCCACCAAAAACTATGAAACAAGTCAGATCATTCTTGGTGCATGCCGGCTTCTATAGGAGATTCATCAAAGATTTCAGCAAGATCTCAAAACCTCTTTGCCACCTGTTGTCCCAAGAGGATTCCTTTGATTTCAATGATGAATGCCTTAAGGCCATTAAGCTATTGAAAAGTTACCTAACCTCCGCACCTATCCTTCAAGCACCTAATTTTTTTATACCCTTTGAGCTGATGTGTGATGTATCAGACTTTGCAGTTGGTGCAGTCTTGGGACAAAGGAAGGATAGGGCCCCTAGTGTGATTGCATATGCCAGTAAAATCATGAATGATGCTCTGTTAAATTACACTGCAACTGAGAAGGAATTGTTGGAAATTGTCTTGCTCTAGATAAGTGTAGGTCTTATGTGTTGGGGTCCAAGATAGTGGTTTTCACAGACCACTCGACCCTAAAATACCTTTTGGCAAAAAATAATGCAAAGCCTAGACTGATCAGATGGATCCTCCTATTACAGGAGTTTGATCTTGAGATCAAGGACAAGAAAGGAGTTGAGAATGTGGTTACAGACCACTTGTCTAGGATCCTAGCAGAGGAATTTGATAGGCTGCCAGTTAATGACTCTTTTATGAATGAACAACTATTTGTTATCAGCACTTCTGCACATTGGTTTGCAAACATTGTGAACTACTTGGCAGTGGGTAAGATCCCCCTACATTGGAACAAACTGCATAAAGAGTTGTTCTTTTCACAGATCAGACATTATATGTGGGAGGATCCATACCTATTCAAGCATTGTGCAGACCAAGTGGTGAGGAGATGTGTCCCTGATGAGGAATTCCACAATATACTAACTATGTGTCATGAACAGGCTGGTGGAAGCCACTTCAATGAGCACAAAACTATTGCCAAGGTGCTCTAAAGTGGATTTTATTGGCTCACTCTCTTCAAGGATGCCTGGCTTCATTGTAAAACTTATTAAAGATGCCAAAAGATGGGAAGTAAAGAAACTCTATGCCTTTGCAGCCCATACTTGTTATTGAACTTTTTGATATTTGGGGGATTGACTTCGTGGGTCCTTTCCCTCCTTCTTTTGGGTACAACTATATTCTTGTAGCTGGGGACTATGTGTCCAAATGGGTTGAGGTCATAGCTACAAGAACTAATGATCACAAGGTTGTCCTCAACTTCTTAAAGAACAATATTTTCTTCAGGTTTGGCACCCTCAGAGCTATCATTATGATGGGGGAGCCATTTTCGTAATAGACAGTTTGAGAACCTCCTTAGAAAGAACTCTGTGACACACAGAGTTGCCACCTCATACCACCCACAAACCAGTGGGCAGGTGGAAATTTCTAATAGAGAAATCAAATACATTTTGGAGAAAACTATGAAAGTGGATAGGAAGGACTGATTTTAGAAATTACCTGATGCTCTGTGGGCTTATAGGACTGCCTATAAGACCCCAATAGGGATGTCTCCCTTTAGGCAAGTATATGGCAAGGCATGCCATTCACCAGTAGAGCTTGAGCACACGGCTTATTGGGCTTTTAAAGCATTGAACATTGACTTAACTTCTGCTGGCATGCACAGGAAACTCATGCTGTCAGAGCTGGAAGAGCTAAGATTGGAGGCATATTCAAATGCTAAGATCTACAAGGAAAAAACCAAGGCATTCTACGACAAACATCTGCTGAGGAAAGAGTTCACAACTGGCAACAAGGTATGGCTGTTCAACTCTAAGTTAAAAAAATTTCCAGGAAAACTGAGATCTAAATGGGAGGGACTTTACATAGTTGAGAATGTATCCCCATCTGGAGCTGTTGAAATCAAGGATTCAAAAGATTATAGGATCATGAAAGTGAATGGTCAAAGGCTAAAACTTGTTGAAAATGTGGTGGAGCCTGTGATGATCACCCACTATCATGAACCTCCATAATATGTCTGAGTTTCAACAATATATACTATGTGTAATAGTTACTGTGTTTGGTTCTTTTTACTATTGTTTGTCTTTGGTTCATTTCTGTTTGGCATTGTACATGAATTTTTCCATGTGTGTTTAGTGCCTCATGTAGGATAATAAGTCAAATTTGTGAAGTAGACAGAGTTGGAGTGTCAAATCTGTGGGGGAATGAACTAGGAACTTAGTACAAGTCTTGTTAAACTGTAATACAACCTGTCAATAGGTTCTATGAACATGTCGACAGGTTCATAGAGTTCCCAGTTTGCATTGTGATAGGTTCTGAAGGTGTAATGTTGGTTGTCGATAGGATATGTGAAGGTTCCGACAGGTTCTGAAGGTTTTGGTTGATTTCTCGATAGGTTCAGGGAACCTATCGAGAGGTTCTTTGAACCTCTCAAAGCGATTATTTTTGAGCCTGAAACCTGTCGAGATGATTATATGTCGAGCTCAAAATGCTTGTTGAGAGGTTCTGTGAACCTCTCGATATGATTTTTTCTGTAACCTTAGACCTATCGACAGGATGGATTGAACCTCTCGCGAGGTTCAGATACTTTTTACTCCTCAATAGGTTGCTTCAACCTGTCGACATCTTTGCCCCAATCTTGTCAAAGCTCGTTTCCCATTACTTTAAACCTAGAGACAACTCCATTTTTGCCATTCGACAGCTTCTCTTTGAGCTTTACATCTTCTCAGTCGATTTTCCATTTTTCCTCTTTCTCTCTCTACCTCACTGGTTATTACTCCAAGCACCTGGCCATTTTCCCCATTACTTTAACTCATTAGAAGCTACACTTTGCACTTGGTCTGAGCTGGTTTGGTGTTATGCACTTTAAGACCTTATGGCTGAGCCTGAAGACCTTGTGCACCTGACCACCCCTATTGAATTTGTGGATTCTCTAGGTTTAATCCCTAAGATAATTGTTGACCTCCCCTACTTTTCCAAGGAAGAGGAGTGCAAGGACACCTTGGATTATATGGTGAAGGCAGGCCTGACCCCATTACTGACCCCATTGCAAGAAGATTTATATCGTAGGCTGGTAAAGTTGTGGTATCAGAACTTGAGGAAAAAGACCAAGCCAGGGTCAACTGAGCCTTGCCTAGTAATTCTCTTTGATAATTGGGAAATGGTGGTGTTTGTTTATTTTAAGTGCTTGCTACTGACTTTATTGAAGACAATGATAAGAATGGGGTGAATGAAAATGAATGAAAGGTGGAGTGAGAATTACGGAGTAGCAAGCCTAAAATATACATAGTCCTGTAAGATACAGGGCCTATTGTAGCAAGTTTTGATAAGTAAGGGTTTGTCCCACAGGGAAAGTTGATCTAAAGCTCCAAGGGAGCTATCTTTAGTAGGCTCTCCAGATCTGACTACAGATCTGGCAATCCTAAATGGAAGGGATTAAAGGCCACTATAATCGAAATCCTAAGGTAGCTTAATGTCTAAATTACAAAAAGGGTTAAGAAGAAGAGTGGAGTGAGAAAATAAATATAAAAGGGTGAGAAGTATGTTATTAGGTACAGAGCTGATGGGTCTTGTAACTCAGACTCAGATCTGTTGTTATAGAAATCCTGTCCAATGACTACATTATCACCAAAGAGGAGAAAGAATCCAACTCACCCCTGTGCCATGATCCAATCCCTTATGGCTATAATCTATCCACTTAAATGGTCACAGACTATCCAATAGGGGAACCACAATCCAGAGATGGGTCAGAACAAGTTTATCATTGTAGGCACTACTTCATCCAGGCTACAAGCTCAAGAATCCATATGAACCTTAACCTCTATAGTTTTGTGTGTGGGGTTAGGCCTACAGAGTGCACGAGCCTGGACACACAGGACCAACAGGAGTTTGAGTACTAGCTTTTAAGCATGGCTGTTCACTGCTTTAGGAAAACTGCAGTGACCCAATCACAAGCCTACAATCTCTACAGCCATATAAGATCTGCAATCTGATGGTGGATCTATACAAATATAGGAGAGTCTGTCTCTGCACAATCTCTCATAAGGCAACAAGCACAAGTGTAGAGAAGAAGAATCTGGCTTAGATATGTGGATTGGCTTCACCCTAGGGCTATAACCTGTCCACTAGAATGGTCACAGACTATCCACAGAGGCTATCCTCCTCACAGAGGTCTAAGACAGAGCGAGAACATTGCTGCTGCCACCATGTTCACAAGGCTACCAGCTCAATCTCCCATGGGGATTTAGATTTAGTGGTTCCTGTGGTGGGGGAAGGCCTGCAATGTGCCTATCTTGGACACACAGATCACTTGGATCTAAATAAAACCTCAAAAACAATCTTCCATTGCTTATAATACAACTTAGCAATGGGGGATCTCAAGGCAACAACCTTGTACAGAACAACTCACAACAAAAACATCATCCCATACATGCTATAAATCCTAGTACAAAACTCCATTAAAAACTATACCATATAATCATACAAAAGGCATAGCCAGTAAGTGCTGGACTATGGAGAGAAAGAAAAAGGAAAAAGAAAATTCCTAGAACCTAACATTAGCCTACTGAAATTTACAGCTTAATCGAGAAGACGAAGTCTAAAAAAGTCTAAGTCTAAAGTCCATTCTAAAAAGATCCTCAAACCTAAGCAATGCTTAGGCTTATATAATAGTCGGTTGTGTGTGAATTAGGGTTAGGAAAACCCTAATTTCATCTTTTCAATTGCGGCCCATTCTTGTCCCTTGGATGCCTTAGGGCATGTGCACAGAGATTGGAGCATTTGAGTGCGTGCCCTAGTTACTGAGAGTTCCCAGATTACCCCTGCAAAAGTGGGGAGAAGTTAAGAACCCGATCCTCGCTGAGTAGAGAAGATTTACAGATCTTTTCGCGTGGTAGAATTGGCATTAGCGTCGCGGGATACTAATGGCTATTGCGAGATTTCTCTTTCAGCTTTGAATGGCGCGGGAATTGCTCGCACAGTTCGTCCCTTGGTGAATCTCACGACGGATCCTCGCGAAGAACCAGTGTTCATGAGCCTATGATCGAGCAAAAATTTCCTTGAAGGTTTGTATCCCGCGGCCACTGCGCGACAACTGCGCGCGGGAGTGCCTGGAGCTCTCTCTCTTCAGTGAATCGCGTGACGATTGAAGACTCCTTTCTTGAGCTGTGCGAGACTATGCGAGCGCTCAAGACTAAGCCTCTCGAGGACCTCACGAAGTCTACTTTTTAATTCTTTCTGGCACCAAACCGTGCGAGAACGGTAGATCAAGGCTGGCGACCAGTTGTGTCTTTGTCTTGAAGCGCGACAAGCTGCGAAGGCATTATCTCTGGTTCAATTGAACCCTGCGACATCTGCGCGAGGCATTCTTCTTGGTTTGTTTCTGCTTTGCTGTGCCTATGCTGTCACCAACTCTTTGTCTGGGTTCATCTTTCATTCTGCTGAGATAGTTCTGGGGCAACGGTGAGCTTCTTGGCATGGTTAGGGGTTTATTTGCAGCTGCTGCTTTATTACCTATAGAATAGACTTAAAATGTATTTATTAAATGATTAAGGGTCTAACAGAGATTAAGTTAAGGGGTGCAAAGTGGTACTTTTCAGGTCTTAACACACCCCCAAACCTAATCTTTGCTAGTCCCTTAGCAAAGTTGTAATTAAATGCCACTTTCTTAGGGATCACGGGTACATTTAGCATATGTACCAAGCCTTTTAAACCCCTAGGTGATCCCTAGTGGAGGAGTGAAGTCTCCTGAGGGTTTTCAGTGAAGACACCCACAAACTTCACCATTAAAATAGTGAAGTATAGTGCAGATAATGACAACACAGATTTCGATATTTAAAGCTTCATTCCACACCAAAAAAATTTTACACTTAGAGGAAACTGCAGTAATGTTGCAGGCCATTTAAAACTTAAAAGTTAACATGTATTTGCCTTACCACCATTCATTTATCATTAGAATTTCAATGTATAAAAATCAGTACCCAGCTTGCCTTTAATTCAAAATTCAGGTTGGATGCAACCCCAATGAGGTTTAAATTCAGTCCTAATTCTCACTAGGGCTATCTCTCAATATTAATAACCTTAGGGTGTTCACATTCTCAACAGCTCAAGAGCAATTGCAGAGCCCAAATGGGCCTGCAAGCATGAGCATAAGCAAAGCTTCTAATTTCTGACATCTTCAAGAATTTTTACCATAGATTGGACAACTCCTCATCTCCACATGAAAGCTCATTTAACTTTGGATCCACAAGGTCTTTTTGAATGGGTTGTAATGTGGCTTATGGCTGAGGGATGTAAAGAATAAAGGGGTAAAAAGGGGGTCCAAATTAAGAAATCAACAAAGTAAGGAGTGATTCATGACTTCACAACCTTCATTTCAACAAAAACTTCATTTTTCTTTTTATATTTCAGACTCAAAGTGGCCAGCTTCTCCTCTTCTTTTCAATTTTCAGATGATGTTGTCCTCTAGACTTCTCTTTCTTTTTCTCTTTTATTTCTTTATTCATTCTTTTGATTAACTGCCACACAACTGCCATTGATACATAGCTGTTCACAAGTTGCTTTTCTTCACCTTCCACAGAATGTTGGACCATTCTCAGTATCTTTACCTCCTTCTCCTTTACCTTTTGAATTCTCAGAGTGAGGGTAAGGTTGACTCAGGTAATGAGGTTAAGGTGCAAGTGTTCTGGTATTTGTCAAAGAAAATTATGATTTTAAGGCTCAACTAGTGTATGCAAAAGGGCAGATTTTAAAAGGTTAGATTTTTAGGCTCAAACTGTCCAAATGAGGGCCTTGGATCATTTCCTTAGTGTCATGAGTGCTGTCAATTAGTTTTGATTTGGAGTTGCACAACTTCTAGTGAAAAAGTCTGGATTCAATCAGTCCTTAGAGCTGAAATAGTGCCAAAAACACTCTTCAAAAGAAAATGCTGGGCCCAAATCTCACTAGGTATGGTCATCAAATTTAACCCATGGGGTGTATTTTCATCTGTTTCTCTCCTCTTAGGCTCACTGAGTACTAACTGAAAAAATTTTCTAACATTAGCTTCGTGATGGTGTCAAGATTTTTTTTAAACTTTTTTTGTTTCGAAAAGTCTGTAAAAATATTTAAATTTTTACATGTTTCCTCATTATATCATGTTAAGTGGAAATTAACTTTGTTCATCCTAATTATACCACCATTACTGCACTAAAATGAACTATTCTATTGGCAGACTGCCACACCCCCAAACCATTCGGAGTAGTGTCCTCACTGGATCAAAGGTGATAAAAGGTAGTAGATTCTAATCAGACAAACAAAAATAAACACAGCAGAAGATAGAGAAACAGGAAAAAAAGTGCTACTGAATAGTATAGAACGAGAAGAAACTATTATTAAAAGAAAAAGAAAAATGGTACAAAAAGATATTAAAAGAAAAGATAGAATGGGGGGGGGTAAAAGGTAATGTTGATAGTGGGGGGGGTTGTGAGTCAGGAGGGAAGACGGTTTGGGGTTCTTTGTCAGTGGACAGGACTAGGGGGGTTGTAGTGGGTGGTTGAGGGATGGGTGGGTTGGTTAAGGTGTGTAGGGTGGATTGGATGGAGGTAAGTTCAGTCTGCATCTGGTCCTATTTTTTGGTAGTGATGGATAAATGGGCTTGGATGTCTTGGATAAGGGATAGGATAAGGGTCAGTGTGTCAGGGCTGGGAGGTTGGGTCTGTGAAGAAGAGGGCACTGGTTGGAAAGGTGAGGAAGGTGCATGGTGGAAAGTTGAAGGAGGGGAAGAGTGGGGTTCTGGGGAGTGATGGTGTGAAGTAGTTGGGGAGTCTGGGAGAGGGGTTAGTAGGTAGGCATTGTTTCAAGTAAGGTAGACAGAAAGGCTTGGAAACCTATGGATGTGTTAAGGGTTAAGTCAATGTCTGTGAGGGGTGATGTAGTAGGTATGGCTAGGGTGGTGTCTTCTTCAAGGTGTGGTGTGTCAATGGGGATAGAAGGGATTGTGGGTGGTGTCTGGGAGATGGTGGGGATTTTGTCAGTGGTTCTTCATTTTTTATAGGAAATGAGGGGAGGGCTGGCAGGTTTATGTGTAGCTGGTGGGGGAATTGTGGTTGTGTACTGAGGTAAGGTAGGGGATGGGGAGTCCTCCCAGGTACCAATCACAGGTGAAGGGGGAGTGGACATGGATGATGTAAACAGAGGAGGGTGAGAGATAGATGGAAGAGGGGTGGTGGATGCAGGAGTAAAAGGTGGACGGGAAATGGGGGATGCTGCAGCAGTGGTGGCAACATGCTCTGTGGGCACCTCCTTGGTAGTAGGGGTAGACCTTCTGCCAGCTGCCTCTTCTGCTTGTTTGGGAAGGGCCTGCGCCTCAGCTTTCTTTTTCTTCTGGGCCTCCATCAGACTCCTGCTGATTCCCCATTGCCTCTTGGCAAAAGTAGTAGGGGCAAGGGTAGTGGTCTGCTCAGTTCTTCCTATCTTGTAACCCCCCTTGAGTAGCAGCAAAGTAATGATCCTGGAGTAAGGGAGTGTGTGAGGCTTCTTGTTTGTCCCTATCTTCTCCACTATGTCTTTCATTGCTTCAAAAATTAGCCAGGCTGCATGGAAGCCATGGCCCAGGTGAAAGGAGTAGACAACATCCGCAATGGGGGTTCTCCTCTCCTGCTGATGTCCTGAGTAGTATATGTTCTTTTGCAGGACTTGGTCAATGAACAGGAGTTTAGGTTCCAATTCTCTCCTTCTGATCGAGTCTCCTGTGGCCTTTAATCCTCTAGTTAATGCCCGTGTAATTGTATCAATCGATACACTCAAAGGGGGGCCATATCCACAGCTAGGGTCGAATGCGACTGGGGTGCCCAAAACTTCAGCAATCACCTTGGGGCATACTAGCATATCAAAGTCGTCAATCAGCACCAGCAAGCACACTTGTCCATCTTTATCCTTCTTGATCTTGATGTGCTGATAGAACAGTTGCACTAGCCTAGGGTAGGCTAGCGCTAGAATTCCTCTCATCAATGGCATCAGGCTCGCGGTGCTCATAAACTGTACTGCAGGGGCAGAGAGAGGTTCCTTCTCAAAAAATGGTACATCAAAGGCTGTCTCAGGCTCCAATGGAATTGACACCATGAGCACAGAAGGAGCAAAGAACTTGGGGGTTGGTTTCGCCACCTCATTAACCACTTCCTTTCCTTTTTTGGGTGACTTTGAAGACTTGGCCTTTTTCGGGGTGGTCTCTGTAGGGTCCTTGTCCTTCCCCTTTCTCTTCTGTACACTCTTGGGAGCCATTTCAAACTCTATCTTCAAATGTGAGGAATGGAGATGGAGATCTAGGTGCTTACCCTAAAATCCTAGGGTTATGTTTGTTCTGACACACAGGACACCGCAAGAGCTGTGAGCAGAGAGCAAATGATGGGGGTGATACTAGGAACAACTCTATAGATTTGTGGAGTGAATGATGAGTTGTAGGATTGATGCTGGAGGAGAGAGGGGGGAGAGTGCTAGAAGCTAGGGTTTCGCAGAGGGAAGAAGGAAGAAAATAATGGAGAAGGAACCAAGCGCAGGGTTAAAATACTTATCGCGAAGCTCGGCGTGCTTTGGAACATCTAGTCACGGGGTTGGAAATGAACCTAGCGTAGGTGTTGATTCAATTTGGATTGCGCAACAATTTCCCAGGTTGACCTTGGAGCGCGCGACAGTGTGAGATGAATTCATGTGAATTGTGCGAGCGGCTCCTAGGTCTCTATTTGGTTTGTGCGAAAAGTTCTGAGGTTCATTTTGAATCGTGCGACAGCGTTAGAATTTTGCGACAACAAATGAAGTATT
Organism: Chloranthus sessilifolius; assembly: GCA_021018995.1. Classification (NCBI taxonomy): domain Eukaryota; kingdom Viridiplantae; phylum Streptophyta; class Magnoliopsida; order Chloranthales; family Chloranthaceae; genus Chloranthus; species Chloranthus sessilifolius. Next base: position 53,004,336 of record CM037596.1, read on the forward strand.
TCTGTTGAATTGTGCGAGAGTCTCCCAGTTTACCTTCTGAACCTTGCGATAGTCTTGGAATCTCGCGATAACTAATGAATAGCTCTATGTGGATCGCGCGGGATGTTCTTAGGTACACATGAATCTCACGACAGCTATTGAATGTTTTCATTTGAACTGCGCAAAATTCTCTTAGACCTCCTTTTTAACCTCGCGACGGCTATTAGAATTTCGCGACAGCTGATGAAATATGTTGTCTGTAGTGCGCGAGAGTCTCCCAAGCTTCTATTTGGACCCAGCCACAGCAAGGAATAAAACAAAGGGCATGTGCTCTCTGTTTTGCCCTTTTGCATATACATTCAACAAAAGAACAGAAATGACACCCCCTAAACTCCCACATTATGCATTCAACAAAAGCTATGAATTAAAGTGCAGTGAGAATCAAACCAAGCATAAAAAATTTAAACCAGACAGGTCCAGAATCAGATGGGACCACTAACAATTCCTAGAGAATTTTAACAAAAGAAAGCACGATAAATCTGCCAAAATCAAAGTACATATGATACAGTGATGACACACCTGTGGATCAGTATAAAGAAGGATCCCCTTGAAAGTGAATGGTGTCCATGGGCAAAACAAGGCTTAAGCCTCTGACCATTCACCTTCAAGGTTCTCCCAGACTTGGGATTCTTGATTTCCACAGCACCAGATGGGGAAACATGCTTGACAATGTAAGGACCTTCCCATTTGGATTTCAATTTGCTAGGAAAAAATTTAAGTTTGGAGTTAAACAACCAAACCTTATCACCAGCTATGAAACTCTTTCTCAACAGCCCCTTATCAAAGAAAGCTTTGGACCTTTCCTTGTAGATCCTGGCATTTGCATACGCATCCATCCTTAGCTCTTCCAATTCGGACAACTGCAACAACCCCAGCATCCAGTAATTTAATGATTTCTTTTAGGACCACTTCCTGCATGTGAGGATTTAGTTTCCTTTGTATTTCCCTAGAGGGTGTTGAGCCCTTCTCTTGATGAATCCTATGCATACAGATCGATGCATCAATCCCTCCTAAATTAGCAATGGTCCAGCCAATTGCTTTCTTATGCTTGCTCAAAACTGTGAGCAATTCCTCCTCTTGCTCATTAGTAAGAGAAGAGGAGATAATTACAGGAAGTTTTTCATCTTTCTCGAGGAAAGCATATTTCAATGTCTCTAGAAGCTTCTTGAGCTCCAGATCAGGGGCTTTTTGGATGGATGGTAGGATGGGAGTATTGTTGGTTGGAGGAAGGGACAGCAATGTGGGTTTCCAATTGGAATGTTGCACTAAGCCCACAGAAGACCTCAATAGGGACATGTCTTCTGGCATTAAAGCTAGGCTTCCTTCCTCCACCATGTTCCATACCTCAGTTAAATCAGTGACAATGTTGCCCCACTCCAGTAGAGTGGGCAGTTCTTGTTCAACAATTTCTTCTAGTACATCTACTGCCAAGCATTCCTCATTATCCAGCTGAGGGTACTTTGCACTGTTGTACACATTAAGCTCAACTTTCATATGTTCGAAAGTGACCTCCAAAATCCCAGACCTGCATTGAATGCATTCATTGGCAGTGGCCAAGAATGGTCTACCCAGAATAATAGGTATCGGGGATGTACTCTTGTTATAGCCCATGTCCAAAATAAGGAAGTCTGCAGGGTAGAAGAACTTGTCTACCCCCACTAGGACATCCTCAACCACTCCCATGGGTTTCCTCTCAGACCTATCAGCCATCAATAGAATAATGGGGGTGGGCTTCAACTCCCCCAAACCTAGCTGCTAATACACACTATATGGCAGCAGGTTAACACTGGCTCCAAGGTCTAAAAGGGCCCTTCTAATCGTGTGGTCTCCAATAATACAGAGAATAGTGGGTATCCCTAGGTCTTGCAACTTCTCAGGCATTGTCATGGTTAATAATGAATTAACTGTATCAGTCGCAAAGACCTTCTTGGACAAATGGCCTCTGGCCTTCCTTTTCTGAGTATAAAGGTCTTTCAGAAACTTTGCATAGGCTGGGACCTGTCGGATTTCATCAAGCAGGGGTAAATTTATCTTGACCTGCTTAAAGGTCTCCATCATTTCCTTGATCTATGCCTGGCCCTTATCAAAAGGGGCAGGACCACTCAAAGCTTGAGGAAATGGCAGTTGTGGTACTGCTGGTTCTTCAGCTATAAGCCTATGACTGAACTTTTGTTTTTTTCTTTTTTCTATTTTTATCTCTTGCTTAGGCTCAACTACAACCTCTAACAAAGTCCTTATCACTTTCACTCGACATTTCTTTGGGAATGACCTCCCTCTGTTCCTTTCCCATCAGGTTGTCTACCAACCAGCCAGACCTTAGGGCTGTGATGGCATTAGCCCCCTCAAAATTTGAGGAGCCTTCACCAATCGAATACTGGACCTTGGGGTTGGTTACTGGTTGGCTTGGCAACCTACCCTCTTCTCTTTTAACCAAGGAATTAGTTATTAGGCCAAGCTGCTCTTCTATTTTCTTAATGCTTTGACTGTGAGAAGTCACAGTCTAATTCAATGGTCCAAGGCTTTGCAATTGGGCCAAAACCTGGTCCTCGAAAGAAGCACTTTGGGACTGAGGTGGGGGAACTACCAATTGACTCTATTGCTGGGACTGCTGTTGCTACTGGAAATTCGACATTGGGCATAACCCTGATTAAACTGCTGCTGTGGCCTTTGAGGTAAGGCCAACATCTGTTGTGGCTGCATATAATTGTCTTACCTCCACCTCAAATTGGGGTGGTCTCTCCATTGGTAATCAGCATTTTGGTGCTGGTATCCATATGGTTGTTTATTGTAGCCACCAGATTGTTGTTATCCAAAAGATTGGACAGCAGCTGCTTATTCCATTACATACTCAGGGTATTGCCCCGCAGATGGGCACTCTTCTACTATGTTTTGTGGAGATTGGCATATCAGACATGCCTCCATCACTTGTGCAGCCATTCTGGGCTGCACCACAGTCAAAAGTTTATTAAATCTTTTAGTAAGATTAGCCATCTGCATTCTCAGGTCATCATTTCCCCTAACTTCATACATCTTTCCTTTAGAAGTCTCAGCAAGCCCCAGCTTAGGAGAAGGCTCTTGAACAGTTCTAGATGAGGACATTTTCTGGAAAACATTTTCACTTATGACCTCGAACAAGCCCCATGCCTCATCTGTTGTTTTATGCATGTATGTTCCACCACAAGAGGTATCTATCATGTCTCTGCTCTTCTCATCAATCTCATTGTATAAGCTTTGGACAAGCTGCCAGTCAAGGATCTTGTGGTGGGGGTATTGTTTGAGCTTCTCTTTAAATCTGTCCCTGGCATAGTTGAAATCTTCAGTTAGGGATTGGGCAAAAGCAAGTATGCCTTTCCTCAACTGGCTGGTTTTGGTTTCTAAGAAAAATTTAGACAGAAATCTTGTCCGGAGGTTTTTCCAGGAAGTGATGCTGTTGTTTGGGAGAGTAGATAACCAGGTCATGGCCCTATCCTTTAAGGAAAAAGGAAAGAGCCTTAACCTAGTGGCTTCTAGTCCCAAACCAGTAATAGAGAATGTCGTGCACAGGGCCAAGAACTGGTCAATGTGCTTCTAAGGGTCTTTTTTGCTAAGCCCATGGAAAGAGGGAAGCATTTGGATGATGGAAGTTTTGATCTCGTAGTTTCCCTGAACATCTGGGAATTGAATGCTAACTAGAGAATTGTAATCGTTTGGGGCAATCAATTCCTTCAATGTTCTAGGTTGTTCTTCACCCATAACTGCTGTCTCAATTTCAATAGGGGGCTCGACTGTAGTGTGTCTGTGCCTTCTCGGTTTTCTACCCCTTTCTATCTCAGGGTTAGCAGGCTCTAATGTAGGACTGAGGGATCTCCTTCCTAACATGCACACACACCAACAGTAGGGAAGACAATTCGCAGGCACATTGCACTTAAAAAAATTGCAACTATCCTAATCAACTGCTTATGGAATCTTTAAAGGAGAAATAAACTGAGGTTTTGATGGTTAGAGAAGTGCAAACAGAGGTAGCTAGACTCCCAGTGCAATTCTACACTCCTTCTCTATTACTATCCAGATCTGCAAGAAAAATTCCAAATGTAAATCAGCAATATCAATTATTCACAAGTACAACTACCAAAGAATAAAGAATACAAAAATCTAGGGTTTACTAATAGATAAATGTTCCCCAGCAGCGGCGCCAAAAACTTGTTTGCTTATTTTAAGTGCTTGCTACTGACTTTATTGAAGACAGTGATAAGAATGGGGTGAATGAAAATGAATGAAAGGTGGAGTGAGAATTACGGAGCAGCAAGCCTAAAATATGCACAGTCTTGTAAGATACATGACCTGTTGTAGCAAGTTTTGATAAGTAAGAGTTTGTCCCACAGGGAAAGTTGATCTAAAGCTCCAAGGGAGCTATCTTTAGTAGGCTCTCCAGATCTGACTACAGATCTGGCAATCCTAAATGGAAGGGGATTAAAGGTCACTATAATCTAAATCCTAAGATAGCTTAATGTCTAAATTACAGAAAGGGTTAAGAAGAAGGGTGGAGTGAGAAAATAAATATAAAAGGGTGAGAAGTATGTTATTAGGTACAGAGCTGATGGATCTTGTAACTCAGACTCAGATCTATTGGTATAAAAATCCTATCCAATGGCTACATTATCACCAAAGAGGAGAAAGAATCCAACTCACCCCTGTGCCATGATCCAATCCCTTATGGATATAATTTGTCCACTTAAATGGTCACAGACTATCCAATAGGGGAACCACAATCCTGAGATGGGTCAGAACAAGTTTATCATTGTAGGCACTACTTCATCCAGGCTACAAGCTCAAGAATCCATAGGAACCTCAACCTCTAAAGTTTTGTGTGTGGGGCTAGGCCTACAAAGTGCATGAGCCTGGACACACAGGACCAACAAGAGTTTGAGTACTAGCTTTTAAGCATGGTTGTTCACTGCTTTAGGAAGACTGTAGTGACCCAGTCACAAGCCTACAATCTCTACAGCCATATCAGATCTGCAATCTAATGGTGGGTCTATACAAATATAGGAGAGTCTGTCTCTGCACAATCTCTCACAAGGCTACAAGCACAAGTATAGAGAAGAAGAATCTGTCTTAGGTCTGTGGATTGGCTTCACCCTAGGGCTATAACCTGTCCACTTGAATGGTCACAGACTATCCATAGAGGCTATCCTCCTCACAGAGGTCTAAGACAGAATGAAAACATTGCTGCTGCCACCATGTTCACAAGGCTACCAGCTCAAGCTCCCATGGGGATTTAGATTTAGTGGGTCCTGTGGTGGGGGAAGGCCTACAATGTGCCTAATCTAGACACACAGATCACTTGGATCTAAATAAAACCTTAAAAACAATCTTCCATTGCTTACAATACAACTTAGCAATGGGGGATCTCAAGGCAGCAGCCTTGTACAGAACAACTCACAACAAAAACATCATCCCATACATGCTATAAATCCTAGTATAAAACTCCATTAAAAACTATACTATATAATCATACAAAAGGCATAGCCAGCAAGTGCTGGACTATGGAGAGAAAGAAAAAGGAAAAAGAAAATACCTAGAACCTAACCTTAGCCTACTGAAATTTACAGCTTAATCGAGAAGACGAAGTCTGAAAAAGTTTAAGTCTAAAGTCCGTTCCAAAAAGCTCCTCAAACCTAAGCAAGGCTTAGGCTTATATAGCAATCGGTAACATTTTTCATGAAGCAAATGTCAGGAATTTTCAAAAAAAATTAGTGCTTTGTGAAATTGAAAAGAGATAAAATTGTGAGGATAAACCCTAGAAATTTGATGGAAGACCATACCCAGTGAGATTTGGGACCTGAGAAATTTTTCTTTGAAGAGTGTTTTGGCAATTTTTTCTGCTCTAAGGACTGATTGGATCTAGTTCTGCTCACTAAAAGTTAGGCAAATCCAACCTGAAACAGCTTGACAACACTCATGACATTGAGGACATGATGTAGGGCCATCCCTTAGACAGTTTGAGCCTAAAATTTCCCACCTTTGAACTGCCCTTGATACATACCATTTGAGCCTTGAAGTCACAGTTTTTCTTTGATGAAAACCAGAAATTTTGAACCCAAAACTCAGTGACCTGATGCAGCCTGACCCTCACTTTGAAATTTCAGAAGGTAAAGGTGAAGGAATTGAAGAAGGTGGAGCAAGGTTTAATATTTGGTTGAAAGAGAACAAAACACATTTGGGGATAGTTGTGGCATGCCAACTCATAAAAAGAAAAATGGAGAAAAATACAAAAGAAAAAAAAAAGAGAAAGGAAAAATAGAAAAGCAAAACAAAAGAGTGAGAAAGAGAAGTTATTTCATTGAAGGATTGAAAAGAGGATTAGAAACTGATCCCTTCAAATGTGAAAATTCATCAAGTAGATGGAATTATGCTCAGATGAAGAGATTGAAGTCACGAATCACCTCCTTACTTTACTGATTTCTCAATTTTAAATCATATTCCACGCCTTTGCTCTTTGCAAACTCACCCATAAACCACATTACAGCCAAATAAAAAGTCCTCACCGATCTGAAATGGAGTGAGTTGTCATATGGAGATAAGGATTTGTTTGATCTATGGTGAAAAGAGTTAGAAAATTTTAGAAATTGGAGCAATGCCTATGCTCATGCTTGCAGTCCTATTTGAGGGATGTAACTGCTCTTGAGTTGTGTGAATTGATACACCCTTCTATTTTTGTTGAGAGTAACAACCCTGGTGAGCTTTGGGTATGAAATTAGGTTTGTTGGGGGCATTATCAAAACATGATTCTCAATTTGAGGGTAAGTTTTGCATTAATTTTCATACAAAATACCTTGACATGAGCTGATTGATAGTGAAGGAATTACAGCAGTACTTTAGTTTTAAACTACCATGTTTTTGCTGAAAATCCTCTAAAAGACAATGGATAAGGTGTGGAATAAACTTTATGATTGGTTGAATTTTGTTTCAATATGTTGCATTAATATTAATTGATTTTATAGGAGATGTTTGTGGGTAACTGCATTGTAAACCCTCAGGAGACTTCGCTCCTCCACTAGGGATCACCTAGGGGTTTAAAAGGCTTGGTGCACATACTAAATGCATCTGTGTTCCCTACAAAAGTGGCATTTTTCATTTTCAATAATTATTTTTACTTTCTCCTTTGCTCAGGGACTAGCAAAGCATATACTAAATGCATCTGTGTTATGCATTGAAAATACCGTTTTTCACCTCCTAACCTGACCTTTGGTGGACCTTTGAGCTGACTAATAATTATTTTGAGTGTATTTTGTAGATAAGCAATAAATTACAAGCTTAGTGTAGACATCCACTTAAAAGAGCCAAAGAAGCAATTTGCTGCTCAACATGTGACCTTACTGCCCAAAGGCCAGGCAATCAAGCAGTCCACAAGAGCCTTAGAATTTCATGAGATTGTCTTAAGCCCAACTGGGAATGCTTGCGGCTGAGTGTAGTTGCAAGGAATGAGGATTGAATCCACCAAGAGGTGTTGAGTGTTGAAAAAAGGAAGAACATCATACTAGAGATGTGTGCCAGCTGGGGAAGCACAAGAGTAAACTTGTCGAGGGGTTAGTGTTAGCTTTGAAGAGGATCTGATGCCTAAATGCCAACATATCGAGAGGGTCTAGGAAGCTCTTCAGAGGATGGATGCTATAAATGAAGCTATCGAGAGCTCCCCAATAACTATCGGGAAGTTGTGATACTCAAGAGCCAAGTTGTCGAGAGGTTCTGAAGTGAAATAGTGAAAAGATTGAGAGGATGATAGAAGCTGTTGAGAGGTTGGAAGTGCAGTAAAAGATCTTGTCGACACCTTACCTAAAGGTGCAGGGGAAGTCGAGAGGTTCAGCAGAACCTGTTGAGTAGTCCAAGACAACTTGTCGAGAACTCAGTGGTAATTTGTATAACCAGTCGGCTGGTTGATTGTAACCTGTCGAGAGGATGAATGGAGAAGTGGACAGAACAGTGAAACAAGCTTCCAATCCTATCTAGATGTTTTCAATCCTGTTGACTAGTGCAATTCAACTGCTCGTGAGGTTTCCAAACCTATCGAACATAAGAGCAAGCATTACTCAGAACCTGTTGAGAGGTTCGCTGAACCTCTCGACACTTGAACTGGGAATTTCTCAAAGCCCTTTTTCCACAGCTGCCAACTTCTGAATTTTGTGCACACATCCCAAGGCATGCTAGCGACCCCTAGGAGTATTTTTAGTACTCAACTGAGCACGAATGGAAACCTTAACTACCTCACATGTACTTACCAGTTGAGAATCAATGGGAGAAGAGCTTCTAGAAGAGAAATTAGCCACATCAGTATAACAAAATTATTCTCTTGAGCTCTGATTGGCTAAAACAAACCTGAGGACAGAGGAAGAGAGTATAAAAGCTTGAAGAAATTACATTGAAGACATTCAAAATTTAAGAAAACCAGAGCATAGTTAGATATCCATTTTTCCCTCCAAAAACTCCCTCTCTCTTCCTTCTTCTCCCATTCTTTCTTTAGCTAAACTCTTTTCAGTAGTTAGGGTAAGGTCTAGAGCTTTAAATCGAAAGTTTCAGAGCATGTAAGGGATTTTATGTTGCACAGATTACAGATCTGGGCATAATAGGATTGTAAGTTGTATTATTATAATGTAATTGTCGTTTTTAAAGGTGATTCTAATCTACATTTCACTTCTTCATACTTGATTTCCCTGGATTGGATACTCCTGTGGATGCCAGCTAGAAATGGGGAGCTTGTAGCCTCGTACCCATAGCATCTGTAATAGTGTATCTGTTCCAATCAAGATCAATAGGTTGGAACAATCTCTGGGATTATCTGTGTCCAATAGAAGGGCAGATCATAACCATAGGATTGCTTTGATCCATTGGTGGAGAGTGGATTCTTATACCTGGCATTGGTGCTTGTAGCCAGATGGAGGATTGCTGCAAATCTGTCCTCTACAATGCCTTTGAATCCTTTGATTTTCAGTAAGAGACCAAAACCCCTAGCTGCTATTCTCCATCCTTTGATTTTTATCTTTACTCTATTTTCCTCAATATGCAATTTTGATCATATCCGATATAATCGACGCACTTTTGTGGTTTGTAGTTTGGCGATGACAAAGCACGCTTTAAACCCTCCTCAATTCGGATTTTAGTTTATTCGAAATTAGATAGTGCTCGGAGTGATCTACCATAGAGGAGGAACGCATAATAGAAAGCTTAAAAAAACACATTTCATGGACATACCTCACTTATCTCTTAAACCTACGCCATACCGATCTCAAAGAGCGAAGAGTAGCTCACCCTGGAAATGTTACCTGACCAGACCTCGTGGATCCAACCGTCTGAAGCATACACCTAGACATCGACCTACCATCACCAAAAGGAGGAGCAATTCATCACGAACCCCAAATGATGAAGACCTAGTCGAGAAACATAGGCATCGGTCATGAGAACTCTGACCTTGCCTTATCCTTGGGTTCCTTTCTACCACCTTTTTCACTTCCATATTCTCTCCCAATGGGGTGACACTTCGAGTTGGATTGATAGCACCATGGGGACCCTCAGTATGCACCCAGAATTTCTAATCCTCATTCATTCCTAGCCAATCTACTTAAATAAAGACAAATGCACTCTTCGGTTCAATACCCGGGATACAGAATACACAAGGGAAGACTAAAGACAATTCAATAAACAAAAAATATAATAAAACAAAAATGCACCCAAATCATGAGCACACTTTTAATCCACAAGATTGAAATAAAAATTTCAAAACAACAAGAACCCAAAGCCCCTTGGCTCACACATCTATAAGCTATAAACTCCTAAATCACAAGATGACAAGTGTCGCACTCTAAAACCATTCCAATCTAATTAAATCCAAACCAAACACATACCCCCTCGAAAGACCACAATCCATGACAACCTACATAAACCAATAAGCATGCAAAACTTACCCCTCCAAGGGAATACAAACACCAATCAAAGAAAAATTAAACAAACCAATAGGATTCAAACACTTAACGTCCCTTTAGAGACTTGAAACTAAATCTTAAAAAAAAAAAGCACTCACACTCTAGTTTAACCAGGAGTAGCGATCTCAAGTCAACACAAAAGACTCAGAACAACAGGGCTCGAAGTACCTTAAATCAACTGGAACATTCACCAAAACCAACCGAAACTCTAAAATGAGATGCCCGACCAGAGGGACTGAAAAACCAAATCTTCCAACAAACACCAACAACCCAAAACTCTAAAACAACAGTTAAACCATAAAAAAGATTCAAACTAAGTCATCAAGCCACAAAATCAACCAACACTAAGCCAAATTCAATCCTAAACTGAAGCCAATCAAATAAGTCCAACTAATCCATTAATAAGTTTAAATCAATAAACAAGCACAATAAACTAAAAGAAATGCCCCTTTATGTATAATTTAAAGTTTTACAAGTATCACCGAAGGCATACCACCTAAACTTACAACCCAAAATGAAAACGAAGAACCTAACTTACAACCCAAAACCGTGAAGGAAATCAGCCTGAGAAGCCACCAGACCCCGTGGACACAAAGCGAGGAGTGAACGCCCAATCTAGTATCGTAAAGGAGATTACCACCGTCAACTTTCTGAGCATCGAATCGGAGGCTTTAGGAAGGATTGGTTAGGGAGCACATCCCTCTACTTGTTACTCCTTCTCTTTCGCCATCTTCACCTCCTCCACCGCCGCCTCCTCTATGCTTCCTTCACTTCTCCCTAAAAGGGATCGATGTGAAGACTACCACCCTCATTCCCAATACCACCCATTCCCAGAACAATACCATCCCTAAGCATCACCTCAGGACGAAGAACACGTGAAATCACAAATATAATAAAAAATGACATCTCAATCAGACGGTTGGATCACCCAATATCACTAAAACACAAATTTTAGAATATAAGACATTTAGAAAGGTCAAAACTCGAGACTAAACTAGAGAATGAAAAACAAATGAAGGCTCTCTCGCTTATATAGAGTACGAACTCAATCACGCACCATAGAACATGCGTTTAATTTGATCACGCACCACGCACACAAACAAGGTAATCACAACCACATGCTAAGACCACCAATCGTTACTAGATGAAACCACTAACGCCGTGACCAACGCAAGGACGTCCGATCACGCTGTGGATGTAGATCATTAGACTAATCAGCACGACCGACCTCCACACTGCTGTGAATATGAAAGGTCACCCACAGCGATCCGTAGATGCTCGATCATGCAAACTATAGACCACTCAAGCCTATTAAATGACAAACCAATCTCCAGCCGCTAAGAACACTTAAACCGGTCACTCAAGACCAAGAATTTTAGACGCCGATCAACAAGACTTCGACATTATTACACATAATGCATCATCATGAACCTCACATACGCCAAACGAAGATGTACCCCCCTCTAGCCTGAGATTGCACGCTCAAAAATTGGCACGTAATCTTATTGGGGGACCTAAAATAGGTGTGCAATACCTGACATTGGACGAAATCTACACCCTCACACCTTTTATCACATTGCGGCCAAAATTCACCCGTCCCATCCCGTACCCTTACATGAGAAGGGAGCATTGACAACACCTCATTCCCCATGCCACCGTGACGAAATCACAAACATATCATCGACATCGGTCAATACCTCTATTAGACATAGTGAAAGCGACTCAAAGACACTAACTTCGCCCTCACGATCAAGTCACTTTCATTTACCCCTATCCGAACAAGATAACCCCATCACACACGCTCCACACAATGAACATACATAGACGTGATACGCACTCAAATATCCATCCCACTACAGAACAATGCTTAAATTAGTCATGCCCCTCACGCCCCTATAGAAATGAATCCAAAAACTGAAGACCCAAATCTCCTTAAAATCGCTGCAACGCCGCTAAAAAACTAAGCCAATCACGGGCGCATGACCACAACGATCTTCACTAACCCATCAAGATCACTGCCAGAAGGCGAAAGAATCCATAAAGGGACACACTTATCATGTAAATACTCCATCAAACCATAGACTATCCCAAGCCGTTTGCTCAAATTGACATCCCACTGCGACAAGCATCACTACCCAAAAGCTCAAAACAACATTCCTCGGCCACGCCCATATGAAAAGGGGAGAAAGCTCAATCAATATCCCATCACAACTCACACGCAAGAGCCCTCTTCAAATTACCTGTAGACACCAATCGCCACTACGTAAATGCATGAAGACTCGAGATCCTCCTCATGTACCCATACGCACCCAACCAAAGCCAAGCTTCCAGTAATTTAACACACCTGTCAGAATCCCCTGCCATCGCATCCCACCCCATTGCACTCCACCTGTACCGGCAAACACACAGACAAACTCCAAAGCCCCATCAATACATCACCTCCAAGACATATCACACTTCCATGACCGCCAGGACACACTCGCTATAGCAAAAAATCACTACCAAAAAGGCCATAGAGAGAAGAAATTCTACACCACAGAAGACCTCTCATCAGTCCCAAAGATCACTACTAAGAATCTCACAAGCCCAGCAGCAATTCGTAAGTATCATCCTAGGTAAGTCCCACCGTGACCCACTTTTCAATTACTCGATATTGCTTATAAATATAGTTAACTGCGATTAAGTCAAAATGCTTTCAAAACCTGTCTCTCTCGACTCGCAAATTACTATAGTCCTCCCATAAGAGACAATCATCAGTATTCGTCGAGAAGGTTAGACGAAGCATCCGACATGCCAAGTGTCATCTTGATAACCACATAAATGGTTGGGTTCAAAAATCTGATACCAGTGGATCTACTCAGCTACATCTCGGAAGCCACGTTTTCTGCCATTTTACCACCGAATTGATCTTAAGTTAAAATCTCTAAAATTCTAAATTTTCAAAATCTCGTTACTTCAAAAAAAAGAAAAACAAAAAAAAACAAAAAAAAGAGAGAAGAAAAGAGGAACAAAGTAACAAGATAAATAGACCCAACTCACCTTTCTTTAAATACCATAAAAACTTATTAATCGCCCCATTATCTGCACGCAATAAATCACACTTAGACCTGACCTTTAACTCCTAAGACTACCTAAATTAGCAATCAAGCGCATAACCCACTGCGCAGAATTGGATCAAGCGCGCATGCCACTGCGCAGAATCATTTGTTCAAATGCATTAAGATTATAACTCCCAACTTAGAGGTCGACTGCAGATGAATCAAGCGCACACACCACTGCACAGAATTCAATTGAGCACATCTCACAAGAGCCCCATCTAATCTCACTCAAACCGCCCCTTTCCTCTGGGAAACTAAACACTAAATATATTTAATCTGAGAACTTACAAATGCCTATTGAAAAAGGCATGCCTGACGCACATTGGTGTGAGCAATGACACTCCATGTCTGACATGACTTCCAAAAGCCTTTGACATTATATTGCATTGTATTATTATCGGTCCCTAGACCTACTTATGGATATTTATATGATGTCCCTCGGTACCTTGACTGTGTCATATCCCTCTGTTTGACTGCCCCTTACAGCAGGTCGCAACATGTGGCCAGATGCCCCTTGCACCCACAGATTAAGATATGGTGTTTCTTCTTTCTGTTTGACTGTCACTCACAGCAGGTCATGCCATGCTATGGGATGCCCCTTTGCACCCTCGGAATAGGAGACACTGACATCCCCCATCCACTGTCTATGACTGCGATCATAATATGTGATGGGATCACCTCTGGGCATCCACGATATGGAACACGCCTTTCGACAGCTACCAGTGGGCCCCCCGAATACTCCATTTTAGCTTGCACTGATAGATAAGAAAGCCAAACATGTCATGTCAGTATCCCTAGTTCACATTTGCGAATTCTCAAGAAAAATGAGAAGACACCTCAAATGAGGGGTGTCTACTTCTTCGACGCGTTCTTACTTCGCAAGAGCGCGCCAAAGAGTGGCATCTATTGACACCCCCATTTTGCCCTCTCGGATTATACAAAGTTGTTCGATCAACCTTTGACGTTTTATCCTAATGTGAGACCATATACTAAAATAATAATACATGACTAAACACATGCTGAAATAATAGCTATGTGGCTCAGACCCCAATGTAGGGGGACTATATATTGAAACAATTGTATATAGTTAGAATACAGACAGAAACAATAGTCTTGCATTTCAGACCCTTTGCCTTAATGTGGGACCATATACTGAAACAATAGTATATGGCTGAACACAGGCTGAAATATTAGCTTTGTGGCTCAGGCCCCCTCACCCTAAATTGGGGACCATGCACTAAAACAATAATACATGGCTTATCACAGGCTGAAACAATAGCTCTGTGGCTCAGATCCCAGCATAGGGAGACTATATACTGAAACAATAGTATATAGTCAAAATACAGGCTGAAAAAATAGTCTAGCATTTAAGACCCGGACTGGGACAACCCCGAATTACGTTTCTAAAACCATGCGTGCAATTCGATTGCACGCTAAACCACACACGTACAATTAGTCCCCCTTTCAAACCAGACTTCCTTTCCCAGACCACTTCGAGACTCGATCATAGACAACACACGAGACACATGATCGGATTGAGCACCCCACCACCGACACATAATTGGCCTACGCCCGACCTAGCCTCACTGTCCTTGACCCCTAAGCTTCCTCGATTAAGCACTTCAAAAGAAACGCTTAATCGGATTGTGCACACCACACCAAGCGTGCAATTAGTCCTAACTTTGTTAGAACTAGGAATGTCATTGAGTAAGTCAGCCAGTTGCTCATTGAGTCGGTGACCGACTCAAAGCGATTAAGCACCAGGAAACTGGAGCGCATTTTGGTTAAATGCCTGAAACAGGGCATTTAATTGAAGAAAAACCTATTAAAGTTTTTTTTCTCGAAAAAGAGGGGAGAGGCTGCGAATTTTGAGAGAGGAGATGACCAAGTTTGAAACTAGAGAATTCCGAGAATGAGTACACAAAGAAACTTAGCCATGATTTCAAGATTCAAACTTCAAATTTTTGATGATTCCTCTCCACAGCCCCAACTTTAGGTAAAAGAAATCTACTTTTTTTTTAGTTCTTAGAATTAAGAATTATATTAGTTTAATTATTATTTTTAATTTCCAGTCTTAGACCGTAGCACCTCTTTTTAGACCGTAAATCCTTATATCTGGTTCTAGTTCTTCGAATCTAGAACCAGTCCTTAATCTCACGGCCTAATCCACTGACTTTTAAGAATTAATTTAGTTATGAAATCTTAATTTCCAGTCCTATCATTAATCTCTTGTTCTAGTCCTTAGGCTCTAAAACCAATCCTTAATCATACGGTCTGATTTCCTGATTTTGGACTCGAATTCAGTTCTAAAATTTTAAGTTCTTATTTTAATTCCCTTAAATAAATATTTCTAAAATCTCAGTTCATGATTTAGTTCTCTTAAACTTTAGTTCCATAATTTAATCTATAACTACAATCCAAAATCGATTCAAAAATCTACAAAATAATAATATAATCCAAAAAAGCCAATTTATCTTTAATCTCAGCCACCCGATTTGCCCAAGAGAGCTTACAGAGGGTTCTCGGGAAGGAGGCCAATCCTCCTTAGCATAGCAGGTCCAAAACCCTTTTTTAAGAATTATTTTGCCATTTTAAGTAGGATTAGAAAATCAGTTCTATTATTTCTTCTTAGATTTTTAGTATAATTAATCTACATGTTTTTTTTTTTTAAATCCTTAGAATTCATTGCTTTGATTATAATTCTAGAGAAATCAATTCCTTTATTCTAATTGGACTTTAATAAAGTTGATTCATTGCTTAAATCAGAATTTTAGTAAAATTATTTCTCTATTCTAATTAGAATTCTAGTAGGACTATTATAATCACTCCGATAAGAATTTTAATCAAATTATTATATTTATTCCAATCATAATTGCAGTATAATTAGTATACTTGTTTTACTTAGAATCCCAATATAATTAGCATGCTTGATTTAATTAGAATTTTATTGGAACTAATATACTCGTATTCATAGTACAATTAGGACATTAAATGAATATTCTTTTATCTCCAACATTCCAAACACCGCATCACTAGAGTCCACATGGATAGAATTGGGCCACTGATTCAATGGGGACCGAGAGGAAGCCAGAAAAAGCGCGCACCAACACATGGCCCGAGCTTTTACATCAGGTGCTTCTAGATCCGGAGTTGGTGGTGCGGCTGATGATGACGATGCACACATGGGTGGTGCTGAGGATTGATAGGAGAGTTCAGCTTATAGAGATTTTTTTTTTTTTTGGGAAACTTGTTTTGAGAATGTAAAAGAATATTCATTTGGTAACTTGTTGGGTATGAGTTCAAAAACTATGGTGGCATGGTTGCCACATCTAATTAGTTTAGTTAAGGTGTGTAAATCCTCAAACTGTAGTGATATGGAGGTCACATGTGCATGGTTTATAGGTTTAACTTGGCGAAATAGAAGTTCTAATTTTGAATATAAATGTCAATGGTTTCAATTTTTTGTGAATGGTTTAATTAAGAATGTGAATGCTTTTGAGTTAGCATGCTTATACAAGTGGATCTTTAGATTTTATGTGTTGGAATTTGAGGTTTGTCTGTCTATTAGATATTTAGTTTTCCATGCAGGTGAAACTGTGTGGATAAAATTTACCCAAGTGATCCATTGGTTGTGTGATCCAATTATGTTCTAGTCACTTTTATGGATATGTATCATGAAGTCTTGGTTAGCTTATAACAGTGTCAATGTGTGGTTTGTGAATGACTTTTCATGTAGGTTGTGAAAGGGGTGGTGAGTGTGTGGAAAGTCTCATTATGTGGGCACTAGTGTAGGCGATAAATTGTGGATTTTAATGCAGGTACAATTGTGGGTCACTTTTGACCAATCGTTGAATTGGACATGTGATCCAATTCTCCTTTCATTACTGTTATGGATGAGTAACTGTGTAAATTATTGATTTAAGTAGCTGTGGCTATTTCGTCAAAGTTTGGATATGTATATGTGTTTTCATACAGGAGATGGACATTTCAAATTTCTGTTTTGTGTGGTTTTAGGATCAGGATAGGGGACATTTCCATTTGATGTGTGCGATTAGGCTTAGATGTAATTCTTTGATTTACATGTTAATAACCAGGTGACCCAAGTCAATTTTCGAGGACAAAAATTTTATAAGGCGGGAAGGATGTAATATCCCCAAATTTTGGAATGTGTCATTCTTGGTATATGGTATCGTTTTGGATCTAGCTCAGAGCATGCGGATTAGGAACTATTTGATTTCATTATGAGGGGTTAAACAAATGACTAACATGCCATAGCGACATTGTGACTTAGCATCGTAGCTACCCGACGAGTGGTTTGGATGTGTTATGCAAGAACATACACCTATGTTAGGTGTTTTGGCTTCACACCAAGAGGAGGCTTTGGATAAGCTTTTGGATTAGACCAAACACACAAAGATAGTGTGAGTGCTTCACAAGGAATCAACACTTTGGGATATGTGAGGGGTGACTCACGTGCCAAACACATTGCAAATGTTTTGTTTGCTTTGTATTCTTAGAGAGAGAGAGTGAGAAAGGGGGATTGTGAGGAAGAAGAAAGGATTCACCAAATCTGTGCACTACGAAGCTCTAAACCTTTTTTATTTCCACGATCTTGTTGATGGAGATATTGCCATTGATTGAGGAGTTTGAGGAGCGTTGATTTTAGTCGGAAGGGCTTTGAAAACCATAGAGTATATAGAAATGAAATTACCAATTCTTGCTTGGTTTCGCTAGCTTAGATGGTATGAAATCGACTCCCGTGGAGGTTAATTTTGTAGGGCTATATGCCGTAAAAATGGTATGGGAAGAGTGGGTGTGATTGGAGAAGAAATTGCCAGAAGATAGAGTTCGACAAACTCAGATCTGAAAGAGTTTGACAAACTCATATCTGAGTTTGACAAACTAAGATCTAAAAGAGTTTGACACTCGCTCGTGCGAGCTTTGGTTCTCTCGCGTGCTAGGAGGCTTCAAAAAGGGGTAATTGTGCCTCGCGCGAACTAGTGATGAGGCTCTGGTGAGCCTCTAATATGTCGCTCGCACGAGATGAAAGGTGCCATTGAACTCCCTCGCGCGAGCCTTATTTCTCGCTCGCACGAGCTACCTTCAAAAAGGTCGTATGAGCGTCATGTGCCTGAGGTAGCAGAGAAAATGAAGCTTCAGTAAGCTTCATTTCACTTGCGCTCCCAAGCTATTTGTGTGCCTTTGAACTCGCACGCCCGACCCTGTATCTCTTGCGCGCGAGATTCAGAGTTAGGCTTATTTTGAACATTTAAGTGTGAATTCTTATGAAATATGAATGGTTAGGCTTTCTTAAGCATTTCGAAGGAATCTTAGGTGAATTGGGATGTAGGATAAAGCGTGAATTATCGCGAGGAGTCTTGTGTTAGATTGATTTGCGTAAAGCGTGCTTGAGGTAGGGAAAACATCCAAAACTATTTACCTTAATGCTAAATACATGGAAATTGTGATATGATGTGATAAGTAAGAATGTGAAATTGTGTTATTTGCACTTTTTACATGGATGCAATCATGCGATTAAGTGTGAAAATGATAAGTACGTGTGAGTGCGACATATTGTTAAACTTCAAATCTAGCTATAAGTAAATCACTTTACACGGTGTTAAACTATAAGTTAAAATCAGCACTTTGATTTAAGGTTCATGTAAAACAAATCCTAAATTGTGCTCCGGTATGGCTGGATATCCATTCATTTTCTTACCGGAAAATGTTAAAATTTCGTGCTCGGCACAAGCATCCCTCACAGCGCAAGGGCTTATGCGATATGTCAAAATAGTTCATTGAACGATGATGGTTGGAATTCCCATCGGTATATATATGTGACTTCCAATGCTATATATGCTTGGGATTGTATTTAAGTTATTTGTTTAAGTACGATAAGATGTGAAATAAGAATGTGAGTCAAATCTGATTTATGAAAAAGAATTTAGAAATCAAAACATGCTTATGAAACTATGTTAAATTTCGCTTTACTTCGAGCCATGCATCTTTAAAAATGAGTTATTTCAAACATGCAAATTAAGCAACTCAATCATAGAAATCTATGCTTTTAATTTTATGTAAATGCTTATGATGTGCCCCTATTGAGCTTAGAGTGTTAACTCACCCTTTGATTATACATCACAGGTGTGGATTTAGTGAAGGATTTGGATCCGGAAAGCAATCCGGAATACCTTCCAGAGGAGAAGATTGAGCCCCTGCCAGAGGAGTTTTTTCCTAGATAGGGATTGTGCTAGATTTGAGAAATTATGTGCTTAGGGCATGTACGTCCAGCCATTTTGAATTAAGAATGTGAATCATGTAATTATTTTGGATATTATTTTGTGAACCATTGTTTAGGTGATGGTTGTTCATCACCGGTGGTTCATTTCAGTATTTTATCCATGTATCGTAACATGGAATTAGAACCGTTATTTTGATCTATTTTAAATTATAGATATAGTGTTTTCTTTTGCTAATTATGATGACTCCATCTGCTTCATTAGAGATATCAACTTTACTTGTGTGGATGTGCCAAGTGTGCGGTAATTCATGGATCGTCTTAACGGGGTTACTGAAATTCGGGTTGTCTCACTAAATGTACACTTTTAGTAGATACCAATTACATTATTTAAAAGCTGCTCTTGCCTATCAAAGCAAAAAAAAAGGGTAGATTTGGCATCCTGACCTCTTGCATGGCTTACGAGAGCTTTCGTCTCTTCAGGTATATTCTGTAACATTTTGGCAAAGTTGGTTTTAGAGTAGAAAAGACGTGTTTTTTGAATTTAACTTAAAACTCATGGAAACCGGCAGCTAAATAAAAATGCACTGCATATATACCATCTATTAACTTTAATGTTACACGGTGATACTCATAGGCCTGCAAGAACCGTGACTTCAAATCTCACCCTGACACCCACTCGGTTAACTCACCACTTCATTTATCAAAAGAAAAAAGCCTTTGTAGCCTGCTATTAATGTTTAAACATTAGATCCAAAATGTTGCTAATAGAATTAGTAAATTTATAATCTACATCAAAATGTTATATTAAGTTTATGTAGTAATAAATTTGAAAGCACTACCAAAAAACCCAAGAGATACTCTCCTCAAGTGTGACAGCCCAATTTTCTCGACACATTATTTTTCTTTCAAACAACATGGATACTCGGGAAAATCGGATCGTCGGGTCGTATAGGTCACGATCCAAAAATAAAATAATATTGGTACATCCACTCAGTGCGGAATTCAAAGCAATTAATACACATGGCAGGAATCAAAGATTCTATCTTTATACAAAATACAAGTTAACAATTTAAAACCACCGGTGATAGTCGACCATCACCTAAACAGTGGTACCCCAAAAGGATGTACATCCAAAAGCTAATTCTATCGGTTTATCAGATGATTGGGCGTACCAAGTCAAACCTAAAAAATCCAAAACTATATCGAGATCAAATCCATCGGTCTATGGTAGAAGATTTGCCTCAAGCTCCGGATCTCACTCAAGACTTGTGACCTGTACCTATGACATGTAGTCGAGGGATGAGCTACAGTCCAAGCTCAATAGAGGAACTCAAGAAAAATTACATTTCATCATATCATGCATAGATTAAACGACAAGATTTCAAGCAGTTTCACACCAAAACGCATATTTAAATATAAGTTTTTAAAAGCATTTCATTTTAAAACAGGGATATGCATCAAAGCTACTTTCATCTCAGAATGGTCAAGTCATTTTCATATCAAACGAAATATATGAAGGCTTTTTCTTACATCAAAACAAAATTGAATATCCCGTGTCTTAGGTTGAGTTTCACAAAAGTTCAAAAGTCAAGTGTGGTTTGGATTCAAAAATCTTGTTAGATGCTCTTACTTTAATCCACCCTAGCGGTCTATAATTCTTCGAATAATACACCCATAGCGGTCCACGATTGTATGAGTAATCCGCCCATAGCGGCCCACAATTTCACGTATAATCCGCCCTAGCGGTCCTCAGTGTGTGAATATAATCCACCCATAGTGGTCCACTTCAATTTATCTATTCTATCATTTAGTTCACTTACATACTTTACATATTCAATTAACGGATATCCTACCGTGCCGGTTTGATTCACTGATATCTCGCCATGCCAGTTCGTTTCACGGATTAACTGCCATACCAGTTCGATTCACGGACATCCTGCTGTGCCGATTCGATTCACAGATTAATTGTCGTACCAGTTTGATTCACGGATATCCCACCGTACCGGTTTGATTCACGAATATCCCACCATGCCAGTTCGATTCATGTACACATTTATATCAAATCAGGTTCGATGTTTCAATGTGAGCCCATTCAAAGTTCGTAGTTCAAATTCAAGCGTACATTTAAAGTTCAGGTGTCAAGTGTAATTCAAGTTTAAAATTCGTGTTCGAATTAAGCAATTCAAAACTCATATTCATATTTCAAATGTTTAGATGCAAATTAGGTTCTTAATAGTCAAATCATTTCAAACATTCAATGCAATGAGATCAGTTTCCATTTCAAAAATCAGATTTGAATATAAAGCTCAATACTCAAGTCATGCTCATATTTTGAAGTTCGAATTCATGTTCGTATCAGATTCAATTGCAAGATCAAGGCTCTAATTTCAGATTCCTAGTTCAAATTTTTTATTCAAAGTTCATTTTCAAAACAAAGCATAGCTTATCACACTCATCATACAAGTCTATGAATTCAAGACACAAATGCAATTGGTTAATGAAGTTCCCCTACCTCGGTTGCTAAATCACGCAAAGTCATGCAAAACGGTGCAAAAATCCTCGTGGATGTTCCCAAAGCTTAACCTACATTATGAAGCATTCGTATACCTAAATTTTAATGATTAAATATCACACACATCGAAGTTCCTAAAATTTTCTCAAAACTAGGGCGAAAAGGACAAGTTCGTGTTAACTTCGAATTATGTGAAATGTGTCCCTACTTGCCACTAAATTTTGAGCTTTTAAACATTAGTTTGTAAGACTATTAAATCATACAAGTTATATAGCTCGTTATATTTTTTCCAACGCTTCAAGAATCGCGCTAATTGGAGTTCGGGGTCAAAAGTTATGACCAAAATACCGATCAGATGTTGGTGCTGTGAACAGTAGCTCGCCGTAGCGAGATTGTAGCCTGTCGCGGCGAGGTCTTCAAACACCCATAGCTCGCCATAGCGGCATGCACAGAGCCGAAAATAGCTTGACAACTCAACAGGCACACATCACGGCAAGGGTTTTAGAACATGTCTCGCCGCAGCGAGGTTCAGGGTCGCCGCGGCGAGTTTATTATGGCCCATTTCCTGCTGGTTTCTTCTTCTAAGTTGAAAATCATAATTTCTTTGCACAAATTTCATCCTAAATATTTTAATCTAATTTAATATCATGTTATAAGATTAAATCACTTATTTCTACCTTAATTAAACTCTAGATTTTACCTCTTTTGTTGATGCATGCGGTGCTTAAGGTTGCCAACATCGCAAGGGATCGACACCTAAACTTCCGGTCCATTGCATGCATCTATTTCCTTCCAAACCCTAGCATGAAATCCAAATGCACATCCTATTTAGCTCTAATTTTGTAAATGAACTCTGAAATTGAATATTTTATGATCGTCACCTTTTTTTTACTGTGTAGGCGGAGTCTATGATGATTGGGATAGAAGGAATTAGGAGCGAAGGCTTCGCGATCATTTGATGACTCGATCTTCCTTAGCTTCAATCTTAACGGTGTCGATGATCGGGGTTTTCTTGCGACTTAAAACAGAGAAATGCTGAAGGGATTTTGGAGATGATGAAAGGCTAGGATCTCTCACAGGGAAACAGGCAAAAGGGAAGAATGGGGAGTTCTCTCGGCTCTTCTCTCTCTTGGCCCCCCCTTCAAACGCATTCTTTAACTCCTTTCCACGTGTGAGTTTTCTTTTAAAACATGTGGGAGCTGATTTTGTGTGTAGTTGGCACACCGACACCGATGTATAATATTTTATTAAAAATTTCAAACAAATGAGGTCTAAGGTCCACTCAACACAGCCTGATCCCAAAACCGCTTATTTGTTAATCAAGTCCCTAACCGCAGTGCCATCACGTGGCCTGTGTACTCTCTTACACCACTATTATACAAAATCCTAAGACGTCAAGAAGTGTATTATACAGCTCACCAGGCACATACACGAAATCGGGTGTGTAGGGTGGGGGCTTGGTCAGTGCGTTGAGCACCGTATCAATAGTTACAGTGTACATTTATATGTATAAACATATAATATTTTGGGTCATTGAGCTCGGGTTAGGTCCTTTCCTAGCATGCTCCTGACCGCCTATGATCACACGTATGCCATTTTACTAGCTCTAATTTTGTCATTTAAATTTAATTAACTAAGCCCATGCTATACTATGGTGTTTGAAAGTGTGGGCTCGAACGTGGTCCAATCCTAGGTTCGAGTAGTGTGCAACACACACTTCTCACTAGGGTTCGGGTTTCAATTCAGTGTTCGAGTTAAGAATCGGTTCTCATAATTTGAATATGGGGTGCGTTTACCCAATCAAGGTGGATGGGTCAGAGGCCCCATCATAGTTATCAACATCTTGACTAAAATCAAATCGGTCAATGCAGTCGTATCCACGTCAAATCGGTCAACGATTCAATGCTAGAAAAATCAGGGTTGTGACATCAAGTCTCAGCACTATATCTCTGTAAATATGAAGTATGGTACAACTTAGCTCCAATTTAGTTGCATGTTGTGAACCCACATCACTATTTCATTTCCTGCACATTCCATCATTACCATTAGTAGTAATACTAGCGATGGGAATCACAACAACAGTGAAAAAGTAAAAGGTTAGTGGTGCATCACCGACATCATAAGAAACTTACAAAGTCTTTTAGTTTGACTCCCATCAATGCTCTGTTAAAAGTTATAACAAGTTACTAAACGCTACGTTTGGCATAGCTCTTTCTCAACTCCCTACCAGAGCCAAATATACTTGCTTTAGCAAGCCCCCCTTCTCCTTGCGAACTCCTTGCAAAGTAGGATTTACCTGCTTTCTGCTAACTCAACTAATAACTTGTGCAAGGAAGTACCTACCCAAAAAACTTGGTTCGAAAAAACTTGTGCAAGGATGTACCTACGTAAAAAACTTTTGAAGGGCTGCTATTGTACAAAAGAACTTGATCCGTCATAGGATTGAAAAGGAAGAGTATAGCTTAGCTTGTAGAAGACTTGTATTGGGTTCCAGCTCTACACATTATAAGGCACTGATGCATGATTGTTTGAAGTTGCAATTTAAGTAGTTACATCTAAACTTTAAAATTATTTAACCTATATTTTTTGTAGTGCCAACACATTTTAAAACACCAACAAGCAGTCTGACCTAAAAAATGCAACAGGGCACAACCCAGAAGACATCATTATAGCAAATCCACTAGAAGCCAGCTACCTTGCTAGTATCATAAGGATTTCTAGTAGCCCTACAGAGAGCACAATTTTCACATTTTAATCGTATCTCCTGTTTTGCAGTTTAAGAAAATAACAAAAAGTAAGCCAACTGAAGATTCTTACCCATAAAGAGGATTAATCCCACTTGTCCCGCCACCAAGTTCGCAGGCTCAATCTACCTTGCTAGTATCGAAATGTTTGTAATATTATATACATCATCATGTCACAGAGAACTGTTGGCATGTCTAAACCAGGTGACAAAAGCACTAAATTAAATGAATTGACAAGATTATATGTTACATCATATACAACGAATGGAAGTGCTGCATTAAGGAATCTCTACAACATTTTATGGCATTTGCACTCAACTAATCATATGAAAGTAGTAAAAATTTGAGGAATCGACGAAATATCAAACATTAAAGTCCATAGCCTTCCAATATTATGAAAAGGACCCTACAAGGTTTGGAATACACTTGGACACCCCTCCTCAAAGGTGTTGCACCCCCACCCCATTGCACTAATAACTGCCCAACTTGGATTTCCTTCTTTCAATGATTATCTCCTTTGAAAGCCTTGCATTATGAATTGAATGATTTGACACCCCTCCTACTTTTTGTTCCTGAAAATGGTTATTTCTAACTTGAAATATATTATGATATATATTTTTATTTTTTTTATATTCCCTGAATTTTACCAAATTTGAATGATTTTGGCTAAATTATCTTGAATTGGACCTTGCAGAAATATTTTTGTATCCTGACTTTCTAACTAATAATTAGGGTTTGGGGGTTGGAGATGGTCTTAGAGTTTTAGGTTTAGGGGAGAGGGAGGGGTATAGAAAGGGAAGGATGGCTTCACTCTGAATATGAGTACCCACTCAGAACGTGGGTAAAATCTGTGATTTTCTAAGAGTTTTTTTGTTTGAGAGTTTTGGTGGCCGCCACCATTTTTTCGAGCTTTTCCGACCAAAAGCGATAGGCTTCGCCTGAGCTTTTTGGTTAGAGAAGCTCAGAATCCGCGTTTTAAAGCAGTATACTCCTCTCCTTATACACACTGGATACTTCCTCAAAGTCAAATTTCCCCAACGGTGTTCTCCATATCATCCCTACTTATCCCAAAGGTCATCTCCGCCCCAATTATTTTAACCAGTCAATAGAGAAGTTCACCATTGCCTTTTAAATTTTATCAAGTACCAACTACATTATAGAAAGCAAGTTAGGTGCCAAGCCAGTTTAATTATGTGAAAGCAGTGTTTGGTAAGTTAAGCTAATACAAATAAGAGGGCCTACTTTAACTTAATTATTATTTATGTGAAACCAGTGTTCTGTAACTGAAGCTAATACACATCAAAGGTAATTAAGTGAAAGCTGGCCCCTTCTTATGTGTGTTAAGCAATGTTAATTAAGCAGGGAAGCTTTGTTACTTAAGCAGAAAGCTGGCCCCATACTCAAAGTGGCCATTTTAATTAAGCAGAAAGCTGGCCTAATATTAAATTGGGAAATGAGGCAGAGCTCTCTGTTCCCTAATTAAGCGTTGTAAATTCTAATTCAAAAATTAGGGGAGAAGCCATTTTAAATATCAGGCTAGCTTAAACTAGTACTTAAGCTGGTACTTACACTGATTCTAGGATGTTTGATAAAGCAGCTAAAAGAAGCTTCATTCTAGTACCTAAACTGGTTTATAAACGGGCTTCTCTGCTATTGTCCTTCTAGCTTACTTCTAGCTTATACTTAAAAAATACCAACTTAAATTAAAAGATAAAAACGAACTAGTTTAATAAGTAGCAACTTCATGCATATAAAAGAACAGATTTATAGATAGCAGTTAACAAATTTGGATTAACTACCACCTATATTACCAAACACCAGTTTAAGTAGCAGTTATAAAATGCTAGCTACTTGAACTACCTATTGATATTAACAAATACCATGGAATTTATGTCCATTAAAGCCACTTTATCAATCACTTAAACTACCCATTCGTGAAATATATTTTGGTAGTAGTTTAAACTGTTGAGATTAGAGTTAATATAACATTCAGTTCCCATTAAAACAAAAAAGCCAGTTTAACGTAACAATCAGAAGAGCCCACTAGGCAACAGCAATCCACATTTCTCTCTCTAAAAACACACGTTACACATATAGCACAGGCACACACACACATATATATATATATAATATGATTGTATGAAACACCTATCATAATACTCATGAGGTTGTAACCATGCGAATGTAGATTTTATAAGATAAAAACAGAGGAAAATCTGAGAGAACCCGAACCACACAGCCAGGAAACATGTTATCATATATATTCGAAATGCAATATTCCAGAGGCGATCCTTAAGAAGAAAGTAATGAGTGGCACCCAAGTAGATTAAATCTTCGGTAAATCCAAATATTCGTTCTAAAAAACTTGGCTCTCGATCTAAAACCCACTTCAGAAATGTAAAATTTTAGAACTCACGAGATTCGATGAGTACCAAATGGGATCTTGGCGCTCGATTGCCATTGTGTAATAAATCCAGAGAGAAGATGATCTAAAAAAAGTTAGAGAGAAGACGATGGAAAAAATCTCTATATTTGTATTGCATGCTTTGACTTGAGCATCATGAGCTTTCCAAATCAGTAAAAACTAGAGCTGATTAGTGAGAATTAGGTCAAAATAGGATCTATTAGTCTTGGAAATCATTAAAAAAATAAAATAATATAAAAAACCAAAAGGATTGCTCATGAATTTCTCCAAAAGAATCCTGTTAATTGATCTAAATATGCCATTCATGGTCACTTGACACCGATCTATTCGAAATCCTAAATCAACTAATGCATCTGCACAGACTCATCACCCAATAGTTGATGTAGCTTCACATGTATTTCTACCTTCCATATCTGCATCAGCAACTGATCATTTGAAGGTTGCTAGTAGAAAAATTACTTCAATAGAGTTTTATTTTCGATTTTTTAATGGTTGTTTCAATCAGTGATTTCATGGTGATTTAGGGTTCTGTTAAAGATCAGTCTCCATATTTGCAATTCCAATAACCTTGTTTCAATTAGTTGCTCATTCATATGATTCCATATTTCCTAATCGATAGAAAGGAAAGAAAATACAATCAAAACCCTAAATAATTGAAAATAGGTGAATCGTTCACTTACGAAATCAAAATCCTTAGGGACGGCTTCCGTCAGAGATCCATACCCAATCAACGAACCATCTAATCCAGTTCACTAACATTTAAACCAAATTAAAAAGAAAATTGCTGAAAATTTATGATAAATTAGGCTAAGAACTAAAAAATTAGATCTAGTACGGAGAGAAGACGATGAGATGACCTTCGATATTGTTGAATATGGGCGCGCCATCACCTGATTTGATCCCTAAAACCTCAATTTCAATCAGCCAAGTGTAGGACTAGAGCTCATATTGCCACTATTAATAGAAAAATGTTTTGTTACCCCATTCCAACTAGGCCCTCAGCCATATCCTCTCCCAAGAAACTATGATCCTAACACACATTGTAATTTCCATCAGGGGTTGGGTCACCCAACCAATCAAGGCTTCCCTTTGAAACATGCGATACAAGACCTCATTGAGGCAGGGAAGCTCATTCCTCTGGCAACTCCTCAAGCCAATCAGCACACCAATATTTTGCAAGCGTTGTTGCCGCCACACCCGCAAGGAGGAATAGGCCCGAGGGCCACAATTAACATGCTGCAGGAAGAGATGGAGGAGATTGACCCCTCAGAATATATCAACAAAGGGAAAAGCTATGAAACGCTAGGGCAATAGAACCAAGAAAGCGACTATCGGGGTAGTCGAGCCTTTGAACTTAGCCAATTAATTTCCAAGCCCAAATCCCCAAGCAGCACCACTTGATTTGAGGTTGTATTTTCCCACACCTACTCCCGTTAATCAGGTCCAACCCAGTTGGGTCTTACCTCCACTATACCATTGATGTGCTCTAAATTCGTATTAAAGTCTTAACCTATTACAAGCGCACAATGGAAATTACAGCACTAGTATAGGATCGTTCCCACGAGGAAGTGATTATCTTTATATTTTGTGGCTCTTAAAAAACTATACTTGTCTTATAAGATTCTAAACTATTAGTGAAATATGAATAAAAGAATGGTTTGTTTAAACTAATTGCAGAAAATAAATCTAAATCCTCCTCCTTCCAGATTATGGTCATCAATCACATTCCTTCAATTCTTGGATATATAGAAAATTAAAATACCATTACACCGTATTGCAGTCCTCTAAAATTTGGGTGTCAATCAAACTCTAGAATTCTTTAATACATATTTAATCTAATCAACAATCTTCCAAAAATTTGGGCATCAATCAAACTCAAGAAAATTAAAGATGGAAAAATAAAACGGTACACTAATATACAAATTTTCAATCTGAATCATCAATTCAAATAAAAAACTTTAGATATTTACAAAGCAGTAAAAGTGCATAAAATAAATCTTAACTAGAAAGTAATAAAAATTGTGTTAATCCTCAGCTCTCGTTCTTAGGCGTCAATTGATCGCAAGAAACCTTAGACAACCTACAATAATCTTCCAGCTCCCAATTGCAGTCGTCATTTGCTCCCGAGAAACCTTAGATATTTAAACTAAACTAAACGAAAGTTGATCAGAAGAAAACCCAACCTCCGTCGTCAATTGATGCTGAGAGTTCCTTCGATAATTCCTCTCCTATGTCGAACTCTCTTATTTATAGATCATAAGTAGTCGGTTTACATTATTATAATCCTAATAAAAGAAACTACTAAAACTAACAGTTTCCTAATATGACTCTACTTCTAATCTTAGTTCTTCCTTGCCTTGATTAATCGATGTGCTCAGGGATTGCTCCTTGATTTCAGTAGCAGAGTCCTTTAGAGGTCTCTCTTCATCAATCTTCTCGGATCCGTGATCTGCCAGACTTCTAATTCAAGAGGTTTTCTAATTATATGTATGGCGGTGTAGATCTTCACGTGATTAGCAGCAGCAACGAGCTTCTATTTTGTAAAATCGTAATCACGATTTTTTCTTTTCAGTGCATCTCTCAGAATGATTCTCTAGTACAAACTATCGCATTTCTCTTTTGTATCGCACTCTGCTTGAAGTGAATTCTAAAGAATCATAAATTACGATTTCTCATTTTTTCTTTTGCTTCATTCAATCACAAAGTATAATTTCGGGCTTTAAGCATGTGTCGAATCAGTTTTTACTCTCGATCGTCTTTCTTACTACTTTCTGAGTTTATTTTGACAAAGATTAACACTTTGGTTCCCTTTTGTTGTTTATTCTTAATATTCACACATCAGTATCTCATTAGTAGCAAACTGAGGTCTAACATCACTAAGTTAAGGGTGGTAAAATGGTATATTTTGTGACTGATCACACCCCCAAACTTACGCTTTGCTAGTCCCTAGCAAACAAGAAAATAAATACTAATCTAAACTATAAATATAAATGCCACTTTCGTAGGGAGCACGACTGCAATTAGTAGATGCAACAAGCCTTTAAACCCCTAGGTGATCCCTAGTGGAGGACTTATAGTCACCTGTAGGTTTTCAGTGAAGTTATTTTGAAACTTAAAAAATATATATATATATATATATATATATATATATATATTTATTTATTTATTTTAAAAATAAAAACTAAAAATTCTATCCTACTGTTGGTACACTAACTAGTTTTAATCATCACAAGATTATTATAATTTTCAAAAATATGATTCCAACATCCTTACTTTCCATCCTAACGGTTATACTGGATCAGAACTCGACAATTTTAATTCAGTAAAGTATGGAGTGTGTGCATATCAGTGAAAAGTTTATTCATCATAGATTTTTTTTAACTGCAGATTTAGAAAATATTTTCATTCAAATTCTCAGTGTTGGCATACTCTCAGGAAAAATATTGAAATTTTTGGGCTCTCTCAACATGATATTTATGATAGATTCAATGGATAATTGATTAAAAAGGTAAATCTCATGGAAAGATAATTAATTCTATTTATATGTTTCTTTATTTTTTCATAATATTTACTATAGACATCTCTACTAGGCTCCTGCTGTTATAAATCATAAATAAAAAAGGTCTTTATTTGGCTTGTAATAGGGCTTTGGGTTAAATGGTTCCAAAGAAAGGTAGAGAGGATTGAAGGATTTATGAGAATTCAGTTCTTCTTTCAGCTATCTTCATCTTTTCTTTTTCTTTTTTAGTTAAGTTAGTATCCAGAATTGAATAACTTCTTCGCACTGTTGTGTAATCCCTTTTCTCCAGTTGATTCTTTTCTTTAGATATCCTCTTGAATTTTCGACCAGGAAACTTTTTGCTTCTCTATTATTATTATTATTTTATTTTTTTAGAATCGTAATTATGATTTTACTTCTTTTCCATATTTCTTTTCAGAAAATTTCTTCTCAGTTGCACCATTTTTTGCCATATGCCTTATCTGTTATCTTATACTCCTTTCACTCCCTCTTCTTCTCTTCTTTTACGTTCTAAACTCTCAAAAATTGTAAGGGTTAAAGGTTGAAAGTTTTAGGTAGTACATATGGTTAAAGGTTTATAAAATCTTAGTAAAAATAAAATTAGTTTAGGTTCTAATATGGGATCAAAGGATAAATATTCTTTGAGATTTTGGCTTTTTGCCTCTGTCTAAACAAAAGATGGCCTTAGAATATCTTTATGATTCACTAGCATGCATGCCATACTGTTTTGATGTATACAATAACTAGTTATAGAAAAATAAATTATCATAATCACAGTATATTTGATTCTAATTTTTAGCAATATGAGATTACATTATAATGCAGTCAAGAAGTTCAATGGAAATTTTGAGTTCTAATAGAAAACAATCTCTCAGGATAAAAGAGGAAATATGGCTCAGAAGCTCACTAGTTTAAAAATTTTGAAACTATAATTTAAATATTGTAGTTTAAATCAAAGTGTAGTTTCAAATATTCAACCCGATACAGTGTCCAAAAGAGCTAGACATGAATCGTAACTATTCTATTTTGATTGTTGAACTTCTGCTACGATGGATCGTAATATTTATGGATTCGTAAATTTTTTATCATAACTCTCATAAGATGATTAAATTTTCTTAATATTTACAAAACTAACTAATATAAACAAAAGTGTACCCCCAAAACTTTAATAGGACAATGTCCTCATTGTGCGAAAATAGGGGATACTAAAAAATTTTTACCTACTTTTCTACTTGTACCGGGTATAGGATCTGTAAAAATATTCAAAAATCTCCCCCCAAACTTGGGAGAAATTATTTCTGACTTATTCAGGCAGAAATTGCACCATAAAGAAAATTAGAAATAATAGTTGTAATCAAAAGAAATTTTCATATATTAACTGAAATATTTACATAAATGCTACAAAAGAAAGGAAGATGATAAACGTTTTAACCTAAGAAAAATCTAAATATTTTATGACGACTCAACTTTTCCGATCCCTCAGGTATAAGAACGGTCGGTTCGCCAACCTATCAGTTGAATGATAAGCCGGACAAATAGAGCACATATCAGAGTAAAACGCAAATAATATCTAATATTAAAATAAATGCAGAAGTGAAAGATAAATAAAAGAACCATCGATGATGGCCAACCATCACCGAAACATGGTTCAAACACTAATCTAAAGTCAAGTATGAAACTATGATATCCAACTAAATGGCCCACAACTCCAAGTCTAAACTCTCACCAAAAGCAAATCATAAACTAGATCCTAAGCCAGAAAGTACTCCTCACGAGGAAACCTCAGGCTCTTCCTCAGGTACGTAATCAGGATCAGTGTTACAGTCCCGAACAACCACGTAAGTGCCTGGACCTGTGACATATAGTCAGAGTGAGCTAACCAACAAAGCTCAGAAGAAAAATATCATCAATGACATTGTAGTTTAACTAATATGAGTTTCAAAACAAGTATCGGAATATTATATGTCAAAACAAGAAATGCAGGTAAAAACAGAATTTAAGTGCAGAAATTATATGCATGATCAATTTCTAAATATGTGAAAATAGATTCAAGAACAATGCAGAATTTCAGTGTCTTAGTGCCTCTAATTTTTATATGTAAAGTTCAATAATTCATGACTTAATCCTCAACTTAAAATACCTCCCCAGTAAACTATATTTCGAGAGCAGGAATATAGCCGATGGGAACCCCTACCTACCACCGTCGTTCATAAACCCTTTTTCAGTATGCAACAAACCCTTACACTTAGGAGGGAAACTTGTGCCAGGAAGATGTTCAGGAATTTTTGAGGGGTTGTTCAGGTCAATCATAAAATAGATGCTGATACTAATATAAATCAGATGCAAGTTTCTTATATATAGTTCAGATTCTTGAATTTAGATTTTCAGTTTTTCAGAGCTTAAGCAGATTCAGGGTTCAGGGTTCGGGTAGATTCAGATTTTTAGTTTTTCGTCTCAAATTTTAGTTTACAGATGTGATTTCAATGGCATATGCAAGTTAAATGATTCTAATTCAAAATATCCATGCGAGTTAAAAATAAAATACTGTAAAGATAACATTCTCCTACCAAAACTTGGAGCTGCGCGAAGTCAAGCAAAATCCTATTGATGGCCTCTCGCCCTTAATCTACATCACAAACATACGATGATGCATCAAGGTTAACTCTAATCACTAATAATTTATAACTATTTAAGTGTTTCCTTAAAATCGAGTCGAAACGAAAGTTTGTGCCAATCTTAGAATTTGATGTAACATTCCCCTAATCGTTTGACCTTCAAAAAGATTGATTCACGAGTTAGTCAAAATACAAAAGTTATAGAATTTGTTGTTCTCTTTCTAAAATAAAAAGAATCATATCAATCGGAGTTTGGAGTAAAATATTACAGCCATAATACCAAGATAATATTGGAGTTCAGAGATACCTCGCTCAAGTGATGATAATAGCTCGCTCGAGCGAGGTCCTTCAAAATTTTCTCGCGTAAGTGACGACTTAAGCTCGCTCAAGCGAGGACAGAGAATACCTTTCCAGGTATATGACTTCTAAAGTCAAAGTTCTGGTGCATCCTTGCTCGAACGATGATAATAGCTCACTCGAGCGAGCTACAGCGACAACAAGAATTCTGAGTTTCAGAAGTCAATTCAGATCACGATTCTCACCCAGTTTTTACTCGAATCGACACATATACATCCAAAAACAAAAACTCATGGCTAATCCAATAATTTTAATCAATAAATTTAATCAAAATGTAACTTTAATCTAAGGATTCCTTTATTAGAAACGAGTCATGCGAACGGAGTTTCGGAATGAAATCGACGGGTTTCCTCGACGATTTGTGCCGCGATCACTCCTACGAGTTCACAAGGGTGACTCTTACACGTTCCCAATACCCTCAACCTCTCCCAACATCAAAACGAATCCAAGGATGATTCAAGTTCTTTCCAAGGTTCAAGGGTTTCAACAAAAGAGGGTTCTAGAGAAGAACGTTTCTAAACCGATCTCCTATGATGGTTGAAGAAGGGAAAAAATGGAGTTTTGTGTGGTTAGGCAACTATCACATGGCTGCGGTTCTTCACAGCGCTCATGTGTCTTTCTCTCTTAAGCAAAACCTAGTATAATATGGGAATGCAATTCCTTCTTATAATAGGATTGCCCAAAAAGTTAAGCAGACACACCACTTGTGTGTTATACACTTCCTATTTTAAAACTCAAGCCCGGTGTTGAGCGGCCACACCGAGGTCGGTGCACAACTTTTGCACGAGGGTCCAAACGGCTGAAAATCAAAATCTGTCCGCACAATCACGTCTAGATAAAAATCCAAACAAATGGCAGCGTCGGTTGCCAAGCCGAATACGTACACAGGGTTGGTCTGATTCGAGTCCAAAAATACGAGTCTTTAAATTCTACTCTCCTTAGGAATTTTTGTCCTAAATAATGTAACGGGTAGCTTAAGTAAGTCTATGATACACCCTTATTCCAACACAAGTTCTTATCAAGGCATAATCGAAACGGTCTGATGTCTAAAGAGAATGGGTCACGATGTGATAGGCTTCACTAAGCACACTTTTCAAAGGTTGAAATCCATAGTAACCTAGATGTACTACGTGTGGCATCCCATACTGCCATAGAGGATTGTATCCATACATGGATGCATACCTTCCCGAGTGTCACGTGTCTGGAAACATACTTCACCATGACTCAAACCAAGCACACACACCTACCTCACCCTTTTCTCACTAGACCACAAACACTATGTCGGTAATTACTCGAGCAAAAATTTCATATGTCAAAATCGTATACTTGCTCAGAAGCGTAATCACATGCCTGATATACATGTTCTAACCGATGACACGGGTTTTATGATACACGGTTCTAACCGAGAATGAGTAAATATGATATTTAAGATTTTATAGTGTGATCGTTATAGATATATGTAATGTTTATTTGAAAAAGGAGTTTTAAATGTCAAAAGTACTTATATTTTTCTTCCATCTACATAGTTTACGATTACCTTTATTCGAAAAGTTGTGAAAATTGCTCGCGAATTTCCGCTTCGCGCTCCCAAGTGGCTTCCTCTGAAGAATGGTTCTGCCATTTTATGAGTACTGAGGGAATGCTCTTAGTTCTTAAGATCTGCTCTTTACGATATAAGATTTTTATTGGCTCCTCAACCAAGGATAAATCTCCTTGAGCTCAATGGGCTGGTAGTCTAATAGCTGAGTCGAATCCTTCACATACTTTCGCAACATGGACACATGAAACACATTGTGCATGCTCGATAGCTACGGTGGCAAGGCTACATGGTAAGCACCTCACCGACTCGGCCCAATACCTAAAGAGGTCCAACATTACGTGAACTTAGCTTCTCATGCTTCGCAAAATGCATCACGCCTTTTGTAGGAGAGATTTTGACAAATATATTTTCTCCCACTTGAAACACAGGTATTAGTGATAAAACACACTTGACGTCAATAATAATGTAATCAATTCTACAAGTTCACCTGCAATTCAGCATGGTTCCTTTGAAGAACAGCATAGCTCTTCTGACAACTTTGAGCAATGCGTAACCTCTCGCGGATTAATCGAACTGTCTCGGTCGTACTCTCCACGATCTCGGGGCCTAAAATGAGCTTCTCGCCCACTTCTTCCCAATTAAGAGGAGACCTGCACCGCCATCCATACAAGGCTTCATAGGGTGCCATGTTAATGCTAGCCTGGCAACTGTTATTGTAGGCTAACTCAATCAGCGGTAAATGCTGGTCCCATGACCCCTATATATCCAGCATGCAAGCACGTAGCATATCCTCTACAATCTGATTCACCCTCTCAGTCTGCCCATCGGTCTGAGGATGGAATGTCATGCTATAATCAAGCCTGAAATCCATCCCTTCCTGAAATCACTACCAAAATTGAGATGTGTACATCGGGTCTCTGTCGGATACGATACTGACCGGTATACTATTATTCATTGTTAAGTGTATTTTGTAGTTAGCAATAATCTGTACAGCTTAACACAAAATCCATCCTTATTGGCCCAAAGAAGAGGAAGAAGACATGCAAAGATGATAGCTGAGCCAAAGCCTAATGGAACACCCTAGTAGTGCTCACCATGGTGACCAAGTGCTAATCATCATGGACTAAATGCCCAGCAGATGAATGAAGTTGGCCGAGAGTGGAGAAACTATAAAAGCAACAAGTGCAAGGCATCGGAGCATAGAAAGACAGATCTCGCAGAGTTGAGAAGCTCCTTCGTGAAGCTAAAGATGTAGTGGAAGATGCCCTCACGCAGATAGGACGCGCAGTTAAGAGAAGAGTTGTAAAGACATCATAAAGATCTTGCAGATTAAAACCCTCAGAATATGTGGTCGCGAAGCTCTCACGGAGATAAAGCCTTAAAGCACCGCACGAAGAATATAGCGAGTCCATGTGTGTACTAAATTAAAATTTACCTCACGAAGTTCGTGCATGGACCAGGATTCTCCTCGCACAAATTTCGCGCACTTTGAAGCCTTACCAATTACTATGTGAGTGTAGGAGCATAACTGTACAAGTACCTAGCGAGAGAGAGAGCTTCTGAAGCTCTACTACGCGAGAAGTCTAGGCACTCCAGATCATATCCGCGACGGCACTGTGGCACAAAGCAACTACGTGATTAACTAGAGATTAACTGCACGACTGAGCACTTCCCACCAACCAAAAGCTATTCCGCAAAGGCCGAGAAACTGTGAGAATAAGTAAATGCATATGCCAGCCCCGTGAAGCACAAGCTCCCCACTCCTCAGTTTAACTTAAGGACCTTTTAGGAATTTCTCAATGCTAGGGCACACATCTCGAGGCACAGATTTTCAGGCGTACATCTCAAGGCATTCAAGGGATGTAACAGTGCCACGTTTGCTAGATAAATTAGGGTTAATCCCTTCATAGCCAAGGCAGTATGGACAGAGTATATAAGCTACACTTAGAGTATCTTTTCATCCTCTGTCAGCTGCGAGCTCCAGTAGGCTAGTATTAGGGTTTGATCACCACTTTTTCCCTTTTTTTTCTTCTCTCTTAGCCCAACACTTGCTGGCTAATCCCCCTATAAGCAGCTAGGTTTTGTTTTATTTTAGTTTGTAATAGGTTTTTATATATATTAGGACTGTAGATGAGTAGTTGTGTGTAGGCTGTAGCCTGGAAACAGTTCATTGTAAGTTTGGTATTGTTGAGAACTAGAAAATACCATTTTCCACCCTTTAACCTGGGCCTTGATAGACCCTTGAGAGAACTAAATAAGTGTTTTAAGTGCTTGTGTTACAGCTAACAATAAAGACAGGCTTAACCATGAAAGTAGCCTAAAAGTGCTAAAAAGATGATAATCCATGTTGATCCAAAGGAAGAAAGAGAAGGGACAACCTCACTAGCTGTCAAAATTCCTGAACTAAAGAGGCAAAGACCTGATCTCAACCCAGAAAAGAAATATGGAGCAATTCGAATAGAAGAATGTACTACAAAGTGCTTTTTGAAAAGAATTTGAATGTTTCGAAAAGAACCTGAACTTTGCGAAAAGAACTAAAAGCTCCAGGCTTAGTTTTCGAAGAGCACCTGAACTCTTCGAAAGGATGTTTGACCTATTCGAAAAGAAGAGAACTCCTTGCGAACAGAACCTGAACTTTGCGAAAAGAGATTCAGAAGACACACTACCGTGCGAAAAGTTCACTAAACTATGCGAAATGGTATTCTGGAGATTCCTAGCTTCTGCAAGGGTAATTTAGTAATCTTTTGCATGCACCCCAATGCATTTAAAAACCTAGGGACATTCCAAAAGATTCTAAGCACAAAGTAAAGGCATATTCCATCCCATGTGAGCGCCCGAAGATGAAATCACTTGGCGGGAACTTCTAGAAGCTCTAACAGACTTTCAAATTGCATAACAGAATTGATGCTTGTCGCCTGATTGGCTGAACTAGATCGAGCAATTCTGATTGGCCAGAACAGATCTGGATCCTTGTGCTTGACTCTTATTGGCTGATATGGATCTAACCAATTCTGATTGGTTGATGCACATCTGAAATGGACTCAGGGAAAATTATAAATAGATGAACCATTTGCCCAATTTGGGTATCCAGATTTTGAGTTTCATTTCTATTCCCCCATTTCCAGATCAGCTAGCCTGTCTAAAACCCTTGTAATAGCCTAACTTTTATTTGCAATTGAGAGCTGTGAGATACCTCTATAATTCAAAAGAGGATTGTATTCAAGACTACAAATCTGAGAGCTGTTTAAGCTGTGCTCTGTAATTGTAAATATGAATTTGAAAAGGTTGCTATAAACCGTACGTTCTCAATTGGATTCGTGTTAAGGGTTCCCTCTGATCTCCTTATTGCACTAGACTCCTTTAGATTTACTGTTTTTCATGCAACTTCCCTTGATTCATTAACCCTGTGGGAATTAGTGTTTGTAACCTAATCTCTCACAGCATTTGTAGTGATATTTCTTATTCTGAATTAAGGGTTTAGATTAAAGACTATTGGATGGCCTGTGGCCATTGAAGTGGACAGACCATAGCCATAAGCCTAAATTTAATCCTTGAGTTAGATTTATTTCTCTTGCATCTGTGCTTGTAGCCAGATGAAGATTGGATCATCTCTCATTTGATCTGTAGTCATTCTCATTATATTTCAAGGACCAAATCAAAGTTAGATATTATTTCTCCATTTTTATAAGTTTACATCAAAATCCCCTCAACTCAGATCTGGATCATTTAGTTTAACT
This sequence comes from Chloranthus sessilifolius, assembly GCA_021018995.1. Classification (NCBI taxonomy): domain Eukaryota; kingdom Viridiplantae; phylum Streptophyta; class Magnoliopsida; order Chloranthales; family Chloranthaceae; genus Chloranthus; species Chloranthus sessilifolius. The sequence continues at coordinate 53,043,120 of CM037596.1, forward strand.
TTTACTTTTATCATTTAGTTAACGTGACAAATTCAACCTCCCATCTTATGTGCTTTGTAGATAGGATAAGAGGCCAGATCTGGTAGCTCAGATCTGGAGGTTTATCTTACATTTTAAACAAATTCTCTGTGGACGATCTTTTACTCACTTACATTTAAAACTTGCTACAATTGGCCCTGATCTTGCAGGCTAATTCACTTTTCTCTGTGCTGATATTTCTTTACTCTTTTTAATTTTCCAGATTCAGTATAACTTAGCATTTGCAAATCTGTTTTCAAAACACAAATAAATCATGCACACTTATAACAGCAATAAGTTTTTGGCGCCGTTGCCGGGGAATTTGTTTTAAAATAGGTAGACCTAAGTTTTCTTTTTGTTTTTATCTATACATCAGTGCTAAACTATTCTATTGTTTATATCTGTGCAGTTATTCATATACACTTTGAAGAGGGGAATCTACTTTAAAAGGAATTCTGAAGGTTTGTAGTGCATAATCTGATTCTCTGTTCTGTGTTATATGTTTGGTAGGAGGACTCTCAGCCCTGAGATTGTCCCTTTAAATTTAGAAGTTGAAAGGCTACTAGAACTGCAAAACAATGAAGAACCTTGACTTTTGAGGGATTACTTTGCACCTGGTGCTTATAATTCTCCCTTTTGCATTCAATTTCCTACGGTTGAAGGAAATTATGAGATCAAATCATCAACTATCCAAATGCTTCCTTCCTTCCATGGGTTGAGTAAGGAAGATCCATATAAACATGTGGATGAATTCTTGTCTCTTTGCACCACATTCAACATAGCTGGACTTGGTCCAGAAGGAACCAAGCTTAGGCTCTTTCCTTTTTCATTAAAGGACAAAGCTAGATCATGGTTATCTATGTTAGCACTAAATAGTATCACTTCTTGGAATGATTTGCAGTGTCAATTTTTAGCCAAATACTTCCCGACGTCTAAAACAAGCCAATTGAGACAAAGTATTATTTCCTTCTCACAAAACTCAACTGAAACTTTCCATGAAGCATGGGAAAGGTTTAAGGAACTTTTAAGGCAATGTCCTCATCATCAAATTCCCCGATGGCAGCTTGTTCAAAGCTTCTATCAAGGAATTGATAAAAAAGGCAAGAATATGGTAGATGCTTCCTGTGGAGGCACTTACTTGCAAAAAAATAGTTGAGGAGGTTTGGGACTTATTTGAAGTAATTGGTGAAAACTCAACTCAACAGGAATCTTTGTTAAGAGATATTGAGAATCCTGCTAGGTTGAACAATCAGCAAATCACCAAAGGAAAGGTTTATGAGGTGAATGAGTTAGAAAGGAAGATGGATAATTTAACCACAAAGTTTGATAGATTGATGGACTCACTTAAAAATTCAATGGTTGCAAGAGTAGAGGAGGCATGTCTGATATGCCAGTCCCCTACTCATTCACTTGACCAATGTCCCACCGCATCACAGTTCCCAGATTTAGTAGTGGAACAAGCTCATGTTGCCCAATCATTTGGACAGATGCAGTCAAATGAATATCCATGGAGAGGGCACCCCAATTTGAGGTGGAGCCAGGGGAATTATCAATCACAATAGCAGCAGCAACCAAAGAACCAAATGCCTTTCAAAACTGCTCAGCCTTATCAGTAGAATTTTTATGCCAAGCCAAATTTTCAGCAGCCCATTCCACAACAACCTGTACAACAATCTGCTCCAGTCCAAGTCCCTTCCAGATCCCCTTCTTTTGAAGATCAAGTCCTAAATTCACTCCAGAATTTAGGATCTTTAACTCAGACTGTGAACTTTCACAGTTAGAGCATAAAGAAGATTGAAGAAACATTGGGTCAGCTTTCAAATACTTTGGCCAAAAGAGAGGAAGGAAAGTTACCCAGCCAACCTTTGAACAATCCCAAAGGACAGTTCATGGTTGGAGAGGCTTCTATTTCACATGAAGAAATAAAAACTGTCACAACTTTGAGAAGTGGAAGAATTATAAATAACAAAGTAGGTACTGACAAGAAAGAAGAAAAAATTGAAGAAAATGATAAAGATATGCAGCAGGAGCAACATGATGTTAGCACTGGGGGTGCTGATGTACCTCAGAAAAATAAAAAAAAATGAAAAACAAAAAATTCAAAAAGATTCTGATAATGCTTCTAAAGCTGTAAATGAAAGACTAGTTCCTCATTTACCATTTCCTCATGCCATGAAATCTATATCCCCTTTTGATAAAGGGAACACAAAAATAGATGAAATGATGGAGACTTTCAAGCAAGTCAAGATAAATCTACCTTTGCTTGATGCAATCAAACAAATTCTAGCATATGCAAAATTTTTGAAAGATATTTGCACTCACAAAAGACAGTCTAGGATACAGTTATCCAAGAAAGTCTTTGTTGTGGAAAGAGTTAATTAGGTGTTGTCCACACCTCCTAAACTTCAAGATCCTGGAATCCCCACAATCCCTTGCATTATTGGGGAACACACCATTGAAAGGACTTTATTAGATTTGGGTGCTAGTGTCAACCTGCTTCCATATTCTGTGTATGAGAAACTAGGTTTGGGAGAATTAAAACCCACTCATGTGGTGTTACAACTAGCAGACAGATCTGAAAGAAAGCCAGTTGGGATGATTGAGGATGTATTGGTAGGAGTAGATAAGTTTTTCTATCCTACTGATTTTCTGGTTTTGGACATGGAACCTACAAAAAGCAAAACTTCCATCCCTGTCATTTTGGGGAGACCATTCCTGGCTACAGCAAATGCTTGCATTCAATGCAGGTCTGGTATTATGGAAGTCTCTTTTGGAAATATGAAGGTGAAATTAAATATTTATAATGCAGTCACACAGCCTCAATTCAGTTCTGAGGAATGTTTTCATGTTGACCTATTGGATGAACTGGTGGAAGAGACTCTACCACAGTTTTTGCAGTGTGAAGATTTAACCTCAGATTTTAAAGATGCTTGGGGAAAATCTGAGGAAGTAAAAACTGTGCAAGGAACTCATGATCAATCAGTAAGGTTCTCTTCATGGAAGCCTGCTATTCTACCTCTTCCACAAACAGCTAAGGTACCTTTGCTACCTTCTTTTCTCAGCCCACCGGATGTAGAGCTAAAACAGTTGCCAAAAAATTTGAAATATGTGTTTTTAGGAGACCATAAATCATTGCCTGCGATTATTTCTTCCTCCCTCACTAAGGAAGCGGGGAGGAAGAGGCTGATTGATTATTGAAGCGACATAAAGGGCAATTAGTTGGACTATTACTGATTTGGGAGGAATCGATCCATTGTTTGCATGCATAAAATTCCATTTGGAAGAAGATGCAAAGCCTTCTAGAAATGCAGGAGGAGTTGAACCCTCATATGCAAGAAGTGGTCATGAAAGAGGTTGTTAAGTTGTTGGATCACGGTCATTTACCCCATTTCAGATTCACTTGGGTGGCACCTACACAGTGGTACCTAAGAAATCTGGGATCAACTGTAACCTCAGATTACAGTGAGCTTATGTCAACGGACAAACAAGCGGGTTGGAGGGTGCATATTGATTGAAAATTAAATTCAATGACAGAAAAAGACCATTTCCCTCTTCCATTGATCAAATTTTAGATAAGCTAGCGGGAAAAGCTTATTACTGTTTTCTTGATGGTTACTCTTACAACTTGATTCTGTGTATCCACAAGATCGAAAAGTCCACATTCACTTGCCCTTTTGGCACTTTTGCCTATAGGTGAATGCCTTTTGGTCTTTGTAATGATCCTGCCACCTTTCAAAGATGCATGTACTCCAATTTCTCTATGATTGACCAATTTATGGAGATTTTTATGGATGATTTTTCAATCTATGGAGACAGTTTTGCCCAGTGTTTACATCATCTCAAATTGGTGTTACAGAGATGTGAAGAAACCAATTTAGTTTTGAGCTGGGAGAAGAGCCATTTCATGGTCACCCAAGGCATTGTCCTTGGCCATGTTGTCTCCCACAACGGCATTGAGGTAGACAGAGCAAAAATTGATTTAATTGCACATTTGCCACCTCCCAAAACTATTAAACAGATTAGAAGTTTTCTGGGACATGCTGGATTCTACAGAAGGTTCATTAAGGACTTTAGTAAAATAACCAAGCCTCTTTGTCATTTATTGTGCCAAGATGTCCCTTTTGTTTTCAACAATGAATGCATGAAGGCATTTGAATTCTTAAAAAACTGTTTGATTTCAGCTCCAATATTACAGTCTCCAGATTATTCACTGCCTTTTGAGCGATGTGTGATGCATCGAGTTATGCTTTGGGTGTTCTTGGGCAGAGAAAGGATAAGGCGCCTCATGTCATAGCTTATGCGGTAGATCAATGATTGATGCAGCTCAATTACACAACAAGCGAGAAGGAGCTGCGACAATTGTTTTTGCTTTAGAGAAATTAGGTCATATGTCTTTTGGGTTCACAAATAGTGGTGTTCACGACCACTCTGTTTGAAATACCTTACATCTAAGAAGGACACCAAACCAAGATTAATCAGTGGATCCTCCTATTACGAGTTTGATTCTGAATCAAAGATAAAAAGGGTGTGGAGAATGTGGTGGCTGATCACCTGTCCAAAATTTTAACTGCTGAGATTGATAGGCTGCCTATCAATGAATGTTTCCCTGATGAGCAACTTTTTGCTATCAGTATACACACCCCTTGGTTTGCAAACATAGTCAACTTTTTGGCTACTGGAAAAATTCCTCAACATTGGAATAAAATGGATAAAGATCTTTTCTTCCCAAAGGTTAAACATTTTATTTGGGAAGATCCTTATCTGTTTAAGATTTGTGCAGACCAAATAATAAGAAGATGTGTCCCTGAAGAAGACTTTCATCGCATACTTTCTATGTGTCATGAGCAGGCCTGTGGAGGTCATTTTAGTCGAAAAAAAACTGTTGCAAAGATTTTGCAGTGTGGATTTTATTGGCCTACACTTTTCAAAGATACTCTGCAGCACTATAAGTCTTGCCAGAACTGCCAGAAATTGGGCAGCATTTCCAAGAGAAACTCAATGCCTTTACAGCCCATTTTGGTAGTTGAATTGTTTGATATTTGGGGGATAGACTTCATGGGTCCCTTTCCTCCTTCCAATGGGTGTAATTTCATCTTAGTAGCTGTGGATTATGTATCCAAATGGGTTGAAGCCACAACCACTAAAACCAATGATCATAGAGTGGTTCTGAAATTTTTAAAAGATAACATTTTTTCCAGGTTTGGTTTTCTCAGAGCTATTATCAGTGATGGGGGAAGCCATTTTTGTAATAAACATTTTGAAGCTTTATTGAAAAAATACTCCGTGACTCATAGAGTAGCTACTCCATATCATCCACAAACCAGTGGACAAGTGGAGATTTCCAATAGAGAAATCAAACATATACTGGAAAAGACTGTGAAGAAGGACAGAAAGGATTGGTCCTTTAAGCTGAATGATGCATTGTGGGCATACAAGACAGCCTATAAAACCCCAATTGGCATGTCCCCGTTCAGATTGGTCTATGGCAAAGCATGCCATTTACCAGTGGAGTTAGAATATAAAGCCTTTTGGGCCATTAAAACATTGAACATGGATCTGACTACTGCCGGTAATCACAGGAAACTGCAACTTGCTGAGTTGGAGGTGTTGAGAATGGATGCATACACCAATTCAAGATCTTACAAAGAGAAAGTCAAAGCCTTCCATGATAAAAATTTGTTGAGAAAAGAGTTCATAGCTGGCTCTAAGGTATGGCTATTTAACTCAAAACTTAAGTTTTTTCCTGGAAAGCTGAGATCCAGATGGGAAGGGCCATATACTGTCATTCATGCAGCTCCTTCTAGGGCTGTTGAAATTTTAGACCCAAGTGATGGAAGAATCTTGAAAGTAAATGGTCAGAGGCTCAAACCATGCATTGAAAATACCCAGGAGCCTGTGCTGACCATCTATCATCAAAAACCTCCCCAATTCTGATGGTATACAACTGTACAATATGTTTTTGTTCTATAGTTTTTGCATAGTTTTTTTTTTTTTTTTCTTTTTCTATTTTTAGTCATGTTTGTTCTCTTTTCGAGAAGTTTAAATATGTGAAAAATTAATTCGCAAAGTAAAAATTGTCTTTTCGCAAAGTTCAATTGGCTTTTCGAAAAGGAACTGGATTTGTAATGAACTGCTCGAAAGCAATGATTTGCTTTTCGAATAGTTGTTTCTGAAGCTATTAGCTTTTTGAAAAGTTGTTTATGAAGCTATTAGCTTTCGAATGGTACTGATGTTATTCTCTGTTGTAAAAAAGGCTGTTTTGGAACTTTTCGAAAACTTAAAAATTACTTTGCGAAAATAACTTTGAGCATATTTAAACCCTTTCGAAGTAAGGGTTTCATATTCGAAAGCTTTCTGAGAACGTCTTGTTTCACAGAAACCCCATTTCTTTCTTTCCTTGCGTGATTTTAGAATTCAGCCACACTTTTCTTCCCATTTGTTCGATCATTTAAGGTTGAAGAGAGGGATTTTAGCTTCTGGTTCTGGTGGATTTCAGCGAGCAAGCAGCACGTTCAACCAAAACCCTAGATTTCGGTATTTTTCTATGCTTTTCCTCTGTTTATCATTTGCAAAGTTTGATTTGGTGTCAGCATTTGTTGTGGGAGTTTTTATACAAACTTTAGAATGGGGAAAGCTGAAAAATCACTGGCTGCCATGTTCCCAAAATCTTCTGCTAAGAAAATTAGCAAACCAACCCCAAAAGGAAAAACCAAAGCTCCAGCCAAAAGGAAACTATCAATGGATAAAATTGATAGGATTGAGAAAGGGAAGAAGGTTAGACATGAGGAACCCATCCCAACAGCTGCTAGTCCTGAGCCTGAGCTTCCTCCTCTGCCTATGCATTTGGTACAACAAAATCCATTCATTGAAGCTCAGAAGCTGATTCCTGAGCTTATTGTTGATGAGAACTTTTTCTCCAACAAACCGGACTGTCAGCTATCTTTAAAATACATTAGGGATGCTTCACTGAGCAATATCCTTACCCCTCTGCCAGAGAAAATTTATCCGCGAATGGTGAGATTATGGTACCAAAACATGGTAAAAGTAACAGAAAAGGATGCTGATGTCCCTACTCTTGTTATTTTTATTGATGATTGTGATCTAACTGTCACATATGAAGACATTGGGAATGCTTTGGGGATAACTTTTCAATATGACCCTGCTGGTCCTTTGGTAGCAGAAGCGACCTCTTTCAGAAAATACATTTAACCCAAGGATCGTTGAACGATACCCATAATGAGGAGAGACCTAGCACCTCAATTTTTATTGATGGATTCTATTTTGAGGGGAAGTTTTTATGTCACGGGGCACAGCCAGGAAAGACCAATTTTGGAGGCTCTGTTTCATTTTTCTAAGGGGCAATTTTTCAATGCCCCTATGTTAATTTTTGAAGCCATGGCTGATATTAGTTCCAAATTGAAAAAGTAGCAGAAATTAGCTGGAATCCCATTTGGTTGGCTGATCACAGCCCTACTAAGAGCTAAGTTTGACATTGATGACCAGGAGCCATTTGAAGTTATAACTCCTCATACTTTTGGGAAAAAGGCTTGGACTACAAGCCAAGCAATGCTGAACAGAATGAGAGAGGAAGGTGAGCCTGCACCTGCACTTGCTACTAAGCCTGTGTCTGCAGCTGCTAGTGGACCTACCATACATGAACCTGCCCCTGCAGCTTCCTTAGAACCTGCTTTGCCAGACCCTAAGGTGACAAGCTCTTTAGCTGCACCCATTCTTGAACAAGCTGTCCTTCCTGTGGTGACCAGCTCTTTAGCTGCACCCATTCTTGAAGAAGTTTTCATTTTACCCTCCTCACCTAGCCCAGCTCCTGCCGCTTCACCCATTCCAGCAGTCCCATCTCTTATACACACCATTATCCCAATTGTAGACTCCCCCTCTACACCAACCACTCCAGCCATACTCACACCACCAATTTCTCCCAACAATGCCCAAGACCTGGCCACAGATTTTATTGAACAATCTCCTAGCACTCCTCTTCTCCAAAGCCTCTCAAGTTCACCTGCTCCTTCATTACACACACACAAGTAACCCATACCCCAGAACTGAGATTTTCACTACAGAGGCTTATTCATCATTGATGGGGTCTATTTTTGAAAACATTGGGCTTGAATCATCCCTATGCACCCCCTCATTTCACTCTCCTTGGCTACTTCACCCTTCTGACCATTTCACCCATTGCACCTCAACCATCCACTTCAGTTTTACCAGCCCCTACTATGCATACCACACCCACACCTGAATCAATTAGCCAAATATTTACCTTTCTCCAATCCATCCAAGCCCAACTACAAATCAACACAGACAATCTGTCTGTGACCAATGCCCTTCTCCAAACCTTAGCCTCCACATCCCACACAACTACCTTAGCCACTATACCCGCTGTTGATGACCATGCTACCCAAACAGAACCTGAGGTAGTATTGGTTGAACCACCCACCCTCACCACTACTGCCCATGCTACCCAAACTAAACCTGAGGTAGCTCTTGTTGAGCCCCCTTCACCTCTCCTCACTTTCTCTGAACAAGCCAATCAGACCAACCCTGAGGTCATTCTTCTGGACCACTCTTCTCCCACTCCCATAGCTGGGATACCTTTGGTCCCTTACCATTCCATTCCCATTCCCAGATTTGCCGCTCTCTAAAGGGCTATGGAAGAGAATCCATATATCTGTCGAGATGTCCTCAAGGGGTTAGCTGATTTGCAAGCTTACATTAGAACCCCTTATGAAAACCAGATTCGGAAATTGGAGTTATTCATGAAATTTGAGAGAGAAAATGAAGGACCTGCTGGGTCAAACTTTTCAGATGGTTAGGAGTGAGCAGCACAAGGTGACCATGTTGCAAGCACAACTTGAATAGGAAAAACTGAGATCCACTAGACTTGGAAAGTACATTGGCCTCACGAAAAAGATCAAATCAGAGGAATACACTGAGCTGCAAAATACAATCCAGGAGAAGGCTAAATCGAGTTCAGACTCCAATACTGATTCTAGTTCTGACTCTAACAGTGACTCCAGTTCTGATCCCATTGAACCAACTTATGATACAGATTTTGACCCCAGTTATTAAATCACATTGTACTTATCTGTGTTATGAGTTTGTAAAATAAAATTCTGGTTTTTCTTGTGTAATTACTATGCATTTCTGTTCTTTCTTCTTGCCATTATGATTTCTGCTTGATTGTTTCTTTTCTTTGCTTCGGACCAGTGCGGACCCTGCTCACCATAGGTTTGGGGGTGTGGCAGAAATGTCAATAATTGAGTTAACATCAATGCAGCTTATGATCAGCAGAATTTTATTTTATTGAAGTAATTTCACACCTGTTGTTTTGAAAATGAGGAAGTTAAAATTTTGCTTTTAAAATTGATTTTAAAACTGATTTTTAGTGTAATTCCAATACCTTCATGAAGGGAATGTCAAAAATTTTCAAAATAAAAAAATTGATGTTCTAGTAAACCTAAAAGGAGAGAAAACAGTGATGATACACCTCGGGAATTTGATAGAAAAACTGCACCCAGTGAGACTTGGACCTGAAATGTATTCTTTGGAGATATGAATTGGCAAATTTTTCTGCTCTTGGGACTGTTTGAACCTGCTTATTTTCACTAGAAGTTACACATATTCAAATTGAAATAACTTGACAGCAATCATGATATTAAAGACATGATGTAAGGCCTCCTTTTGGACAGTTTGAACCTTACAAAGCCCCACCTTTTGGAACTGCCCTTGATACACACCATTTGAGCTTTATAAATCTAAGATTTCTTTGAAACCTCATCAAATAACCTCATCAAACTCATTTAGCCTAATCCTCACTCTTAGAAGTCAGAAGATAAAGGGAAGAAAGCTGACGAAAGGAGAATTGAGTAATAGTTTGACAAAAGAAGAAGAATCATAACTGAAAGCAGTAATGTATCAGCAGAAGAAATGTGGCACTCCAGTCAATGTTACCTTGATAAAAAAAAAAATAATAAAAAAATAAGGAAAAGGAGAAGGCATTTCATTGGAAGTTTGAAAAAGGAAGAGAAAAAGATGGCCACTTTGGCTCTGAAAATTCGAAGAAGAAGATGAAATTGTGCTGAATTGAAGGTGTGTCTATCACCTCCTTACCTTGACTGACTTCTCAATGTTGAACTCCATTTCACCCCTTTATTCTTGATAAATTTCACCCATAAGCCACATTACAACCCAAGTAAAGTCCTTGCTAATCAATGATGGATTGAGCTGTCACATGGAGATAAGGATTTGTATAATCTATAGTGAAAAGAGCAGCTAATTCAGAACTAATGAGCAATGCCTATGCTCATGCTTACAGTCCTATTTGAGGGTTGTAACTGCTCTTGAGCCGTGTGAAATAGTACAACCCTCTTATTTGCATGTTGAGTGAAAATCCTGGAGAGAGTTGGGTTTGAAATCAACTCATTGGGGTAACATCAAAACTGAATTTCAAATAGAAGGCAAGCTTTTCATTAATTTTTCTCTTAGAAACTTTTTGACACAAATTAAGTGAATGGTAAAAGAGTTGCAGCAGAATTTCAGTTTTGAACTGATATTTTCGTGAAAATCCCCTTATAACTTGACTGATGCAGGTGTGAATAATCTGATTGGATGAAAGTCTGCTTTAACAGAACTGCATTGATATTAACTGATTTATTGGAGAAGTTTGTGGGTACCTTCACTGAAAACCCTCAGGAGACTTCACTCCTCCACTAGGGATCACCTAGGGGTTTAAAAGGCTTGTTGCATATGCTAAATGCAACTGTGTTCCCTATAAAAGTGGCTTTTTATTCTGTTTTTAATTTTGTCTTTGCTCAGGGACTAGCAAAGCTTAGGTTTGGGGGTGTGTTGAGAACTAGAAAATATCATTTTCCACCCTTTAACTTGGGCCTTGATAGACCCTTGAGAGAACTAAATAAGTGTTTTAAGTGCTTGTGTTACAGCTAACAATAAAGACAGGCTTAACCATGAAAGCAACCTAAAAGTGCCAAAACGATGATAATCCATGTTGATCAAAAGGAAGAAAGAGAAGGGACAATCTCACTAGCTGTCAAAATGCCTGAACTGAAGAGGCAAAGACCTGATCTCAACCTAGAAAAGAAATATGGAGCACTTCGAACAGAAGAATGCACTAGAGAGTGCTTTTCGAAAAGAATCTGAACGTTTCGAAAAGAACCTGAACTTTGCGAAAAGAACTAGAAGCTCCAGGCTTAGTTTTCGAAGAACACCTGAACTCTTCGAAAGGATGTTTGATCTATTCGAAAAGAAGAGAACTCCTTGCAAACAGAACCTGAACTTTGCGAAAAGAGCTTCAGAAGTCACAGTACCGTGCAAAAAGTTCCCTAAACTATGCGAAATGGTATTCTGGAGATTCCTAGCTTCTGCAAGGGTAATTCAGTAATCTTTTACACGCGCCCCAATGCATTTAAAAACCCAGGGACATTCTAGAAGAATCTAAGCACAAAGCAAAGGCATATTCCACCCCATGTGAGCGCCCGAAGATGAAATCACTTGGCGGGAACTTCTAGAAGCTCTAACAGACTTTCAAATTGCATAACAGAATTGATGCTTCTGTCGCCTGATTGGCTGAACCAGATCGAGAAATTCTAATTGGCCAGAACAGATTTGGATCCTTGTGCTTGACTCCTATTGGCTGATATGGATCCAACCAATTCTGATTGGTTGATGCACATCTGAAATGGACTCAGGAAAAACTATAAATAGATGAACCATTTGCCCAATTTGGGTATCGAGATTTTGAGTTTCATTTCTCTTCCCCCATTTCCAGATCAGCTAGCCTGTCTGAAACCCTTGTAATAGCCTAACTTTTACTTGCAATTGAGAGCTGTGAGATACCTCTGTAATTCAAAAGAAGATTGTATTCAAGACTACAAATCTGAGAGTTGTTTAAGCTGTGCTCTGTAATTGTAAATGTGAATTTGAAAAGGTTGCTGTAAACCGTACGTTCTCAATTGGATTCGTGTTAAGGGTTCCCTCTGATCTCTTTATTGCACTAGACTCCTTTAGATTTACTATTTTTCATGCAACTTCCCTTGATTCATTAACCCTGTGGGAATTAGTATTTGTAACCTAATCTCTCACAGAATTTGTAGTGATATTTCTTGTTCTTAATTAAGGGTTTAGATTAAAGACTATTGGATGGTCTGTGGCCATTGAAGTGGACAGACCATAGCCATAAGCCTAAATTTAATCTTTGAGTTAGATTTATTTCTCTTGCATCTGTGCTTGTAGCCAGATGAAGATTGGATCATCTCTCATTTGATCTACAGTCATTCTCATTGTGTTTCAAGGAGCAAATCAAAGTTAGATATTATTTCTCTATTTTTATAAGGTTCCATCAAAATCCCCCCAACTCAGATCTGGATCATTTAGTTTAACTTTTACTTTTATCATTTAGTTAACGTGACAAATTCAACCTCCCATCTTATGTGCTTTGTAGATAGGATAAGAGACCAGATCTGGTAGCTCAGATCTGGAGGTTTATCTTACATTTTAAACAAATTCTCTGTGGACGATCTTTTACTCACTTACATTTAAAACTTGCTACAATTGGCCCTGATCTTACAGGCTAATTCACTTCTCTCTGTGCTGATATTTCTTTACTCTATTTAATTTTCCGGATTCAATATAACTTAGCATTTGCAAATCTCTTTTCAAAACACAAATAAATCATGCACACTTAGAACAGCAACAGGTATTCATCAATGGATTACCATTTTAATGCCTAATTGAATCTTAAGATCTTATGTTTTCCTTAGATGTCTATAGAGTCCATGTATTTAGGACTAGCCCATTCAATTTCTAGTAGATCTATTATTAACCATTTGATTTCCCTTGGTTTGATAGCCCCATGGAAAGCAATGTTGGATCTGTAGTGAGATCTAGGGAGCTCGGAGGCCTATGGACCATGATGGTTACAGCAGTTTTCATGTTCTTTCTCAGGCCTCTGTGGTATGGATAGACCAATGGAATACCCTATGACCATTCGAGTGGAAAGAGTATAGCCCTAAGGTTTTGTCCATTAACATGTTTGAAAATGATTCTTCTCCCCTGCACATGAGCTTCTAATGCCTTGTGAGGAGGTTTGTACAGGAACTGGCTCCCCCCTCTATTTTACTTAGCCGACATCAGATGTTAGATCTGATCTCTTTGTAGTAATTGCAGCTTGAGGATGAGTTATTATAGACTATTTGTAGCAATGACCAGCTGGATCTAAAGCCCTATTCAACCTATTGCATGGTCCTTTTTGTGGGCACTAGTGAGCCATTGGCCATAGCAAAGCACTAAGGATCTCATGGGTTGGAATACCTATGGATGTCAGCCAGATCTGTGCTCAGATCTGGGGAGCTTGTAGCATTGGCATTACATAGTGCTGTAATAGTATTTATGGCTTAATCTGGTTCAGTGGTTGGGGAAATGATCAGTCCACTCCTCTGAATTAGATTGGCAATTTTTGGTTTAACAAATGGGATTTGACAGACTCCATAGGATAGGCAATGACCATTTGAATGGACAGCCTATAGCCTTAAGAGCATCCCAAATGGCATGGGTTAAATTAGATATTTCTACCTTATTGAGGCTTTTTATAACGTCTCAGCTAGGAGCACTGTAGAGACAGATTAAATCTGATTTACATTACTATTCTAAATCTGAACTTAACCTGCTTACGTCTCACCATTTTGTATATTTTATTTTGGTTCACACCATTACCACCTTCTTCTGGACCCCTTTCTTTAAGATAGGGGTACATTTCATTTCTCTGTTGTTAAGATTAACGTAGTGTAGTCGTGACACCCAACTCCCTTTCTTTATAACTGTCAGATCTGTAGCTAGATCTGGAGGCCTACTATTATAGCCCATTTTGGGTTCTAGATCAATTTCTCTGTGGGACAAACTCTTACTTATCAAAACTTGCTACAATAGGCCCTGTATCTTGCAGGTCTAGGACTACTTTAGTTGTGCTGAATCCAATCTTTTATTTTACTTGGTTTTTAATTAGTTTACACCACACAAAATGGTGTGGACTACTATTATATCTGGAGGCCTACTATTATACCTCCTTGATGTATAACTCTACGAACTTGTTGGCGGTATACGACATATTATCAGGCAGGAAGTGTGTCGACTTACTCAATCGATCCACAATGACCCAGATGGCATTGTGTTTCCTTAACATCTTAGGCAACCCCAAAATAAAGTCTATAGAAATGGCCTCCCATTTTCACTCGAGTATCGGTAGTGGTTCCAACAGTCCTGCTGGATTTCGGTGATCAACCTTGACCTGCTGGCTTACAAGACATCTCGAGACATACTCAGCGACATCTTTCTTAAAACCCCTCCACCATAAGCTTTTCTTTAAGTCTTGGTACATCTTGGTACTGCCAGGATGAATAGCATACAGAGAGTTATGAGCCGCTTCCAAAATGGTGTCCCGAAGCTCAGTACTAATTTGAATGCATATCCGGTCTCTAAACAACAACTTGCCATCTTCTTTGATAGAAAATTAAGTTTTACGTCCCCCAATCACATCCCGTCTGATAGCCATAAGCTCATCATCCGTCATCTGAAGTTTGCGAATGTTCTCATAGAGAGTAGAATGTATCACCAGCGTAGCCATTAACTCACCTGAAATTTTTATGTCAAATCTTATGCTACTTAGAGCCATATCTTCCAATAGATGCCATCGTCACACCCTTGCGGTGAGATGTGATAACTGAGTAGAGAACTTTTGACTTAACGCATCTGCCACTAGGTTTGCTTTCTCGGGGCAGTATTGGATGGTACAATCATAATCTTCCAAGAACTCCATCCATTGACGTTGTCTCATATTCAACTCTTTCTGTGAGAAGAGATACTTGAGGCTCGTATGATTGGTAAATATATCGAAGGTCTCCCCATAAAGGTAATGCCTCCAGATCTTCAAGGCAAAGATCACTGTGACCAACTCAAGGTCGTGTGCCGGATAATTCTTCTCATGGTCTTTTAGCTGTATAGACCCATAAGCAATGACTCTCTAATTCTGGTTAAGTACACAACCTAAACCCTCATACGATGCATCACTGTATACTATAAAGCCTCCCCTACCTGACGGTATAGCAAGTACTGGTACAATAGTCATCGTTTCTTGAGTTTCAGAAAACTCTACTCACACTTCTCTATCCAATCAAACTTAGTGTTCTGCTTCGTAAATTGTCTACGTGAACCTGATATCTTGGAGAAACCCTCTACAAACCTTCTGTACTAACCTACCAGACCGAGGAAACTACAAACCTCTGTAACTTTCCTTGGCTATTCCCAATTCATCACTGACTCAATCTTTGCTGGGTCAACCGTAATACCGATCTCAGAAACAACATGGCCTAGGAAACTGACCTGCTCAAGATAAAACACACACTTGGTAAGTTTTGCATATAACTGATGGTCTCTAAGGGTTTGTAAAGCTACTAGCAAGTGCTGCTCATATTCTTCTTGCGTCTTTAAATAGATGAGGATGTCATCTATAAAAACTACTACAGACATATCCAAATGTAGTTTGAATATCTGGTTCATCAAGTCCATAAATGACGTGGGTGCGTTTGTCAACCCAAATTGCATGACCAAGAACTCGTAGTGTCTATATCGGGTTCTGAACACTGTCTTCTAAATGTCTTCAGATTTGACTTTCAACTGATGGTAGCCAAACCTCATGTAAATCTTCAAGAAGAACCTTGCTCCTTATAACTAATCTAACAGATCATCAATTCTCGAAAGCGGATAAAGGTTCTTAATTGTCATCTTATTTAGCTAGCGGTAATCAATGCAAAGCCGCATTGAACCGTCTTTCTTCTTCACAAATGAAACCGATGCCCCCAGGGTGACACACTCGGTCGGATAAGACCCTTATCTAGTAGTTCCTGAAGCTGCTCCTTCAACTCTTTCAACTCTGCAACCACCATTCGATGCAGGTTCGGTACCCAGTGTTAATTCAATCACAAATTTAGTCTCCCGATCAGGTGGTAATCTAGGTAGATCTTCAGGGGAAATGTCCAATTACTGATAAGCAATTATAACGTCTGTAATATTCTTCTTTTCCTCCTTATGATCTTACAAGTACACCAGATAACCATAACACACGTTCTTCATCATCTGGTTTGCTCGAATGGCTAAAATAAATAGTGTTACTCAGGATTTGACTCTGCAGAATCAGAAGGATTTTCTCTTCGAAGGGCGAAAGGTTATAATTTTTCGAAGACATTTCACACTCACGTGATAAGCAGATAACTAATCCATTCCTAATATCACGTCAAACCCTTCCATGCTCAAAATAATCAAATCAGCTATCATCTTGTGGACTTCGATCATCACAATCACTGATTGACACATAGTTTCATTGCTCACTGAGTTACCTGTAGGAATTAACACTGCCAAGATGAAATCAAGGGCCTTGGGAGCGATGCGCAACTTCTCAGTGAACAATGGGTGACAAAAGAATGGGTAGACCAGGGGTCTATCAACACTTGTGCTTCGATTCTGCTTACGTCGCCCTCACGAAGCATAAAAAGGGTACCTTGGAATTATACAAGCGTTTCAATTAAAATTTTCTAAGTATGTGGTATTCATGCATGACTTATTAAAGAATTTATTAAATATCAAGCAATATATAACAGAATAAAATAAAAAGACATCTCCACTTTTAATATTACCTTAGATCACGTCGTTCGACATTCCAGCTTCTTGAGCTGTCACGACATAAGCTCGACCTTGAATAGTAGGTCGGGTCGATCTCTAAGTAGATGTCGAACTAGTTCTTCCCTTGTCCTCTTGAGGACAATCCTTAACCATGTTCCCGATCATGCCACACTGGAAATACGCTCCAGTGTTCCTCCTGCAATCCTCGGTCTTGTGTGGTTTCCTGCACCTTGCGCAGAATGCTATCGGATTGAATGAAGAGGTGCGTGAAGTTTGTGGAACTCCGAATGCTCCTGTTATAGCAGGGTGTTTGAAGTATGGAATGACCATGAAGGTATAAGTATAGTCAGTTTCTGATAGACACCTTGAGCAGGTTGCTGAGATACGGGTGTTGCCTTCTTCGTTTCCATCGTAGTGCAATCCTTTATCAGATGTCCTAGTCTACCACATCTGAAACACTCACCTGTGGCCCACCTACATTTCTCTGTCCTGTGTCATTTCCCACAACTTGTGCATGGCTCAACCTATGTGGAGGGAGAGGTGACTCATTGTCGTGAGTAATATAGTCTGCTGAGCCATTGTGTTGATCATCGTCTCCAGCAACTGTCTATTCTACTCACTTTCACAGATGCGTACAGTCTTCAATCTCTTGCGTGGTGCCATTTTGATATGTCAACATGATACAAGGTTCCAATTAATAAGTATTGCGATCAACATGACCCTAAGTTTTGACAAAAATAAAAAACTTCATTCACCTATTATAATCGTGCATCTATCACGATCATCAATTATCTCCACTCCAAGTGATAGCGAGATCCACAACTCAGTTTTTGAACATAACTTACAACCCTAGCTGTGAGTTTCTTAAAAGACCTAAAGCCAAAAATTCTACTAACTTTGACAAGGTCCTAATTGAGTCTCTTATGTCCTGATAGAACCTACAGCCATATTCTCGAGTTCCAACAAGTCCTACTAACTAGGCTCTAATATGACGACCCGACTTTTCTAATCCCTCAGGTATAAGAACGGTCGGTTCACCAACCTATCGGTTGAACGATAAGTCGGACAAATAGAGCACATATCAGAGTAAAGTGCAAATAATATCTAATATTCAAATAAATGCGGAAGTGAAAGGTAAATAAAAGAACCACCGATGATGGTCGACCATCACCGAAACATGGTTTAAACAGTAATCAAAAGTCCAGTATGAAACTATAATATCCAACTAAATGGCCCACAACTCCAAGTCCAAACTCTCACCAAAAGTAAATCATAAATTAGATCCTAAGTTGGAAAATACTCCTCAGGAGGAACGTTAGGCTATTCCTCAGGTACATAATCATCGGCCTCAGGGTCGACGACCACATCGGTGCGGACTCGACGTATTATAGTCGGAGTGAGCAAACCAACAAAGCTCAGTAGAAAAATATCATCAACGGTATGGTGTTTTAACTAACATGGGTTTCAAAACAAGTATGGAATATTATATATCAAAACCAAAAATGTAAGTAAAAATAGAATTTAAGTGCAGAAATTATATGCAAGATCAATTTCTAAATATGTCAAAACAGATTCAAGAATCATGCAGAATTTTAATGTCTTAGTGGCTCTAATTTTGATATGTAAAGTTCAGTAATTCATGACTTAATCCTCAACTTAAAATACGTCCCGAATAAACTATATCTCGAGAGCAGGAATATAGCCGATGGGAACCCCTACCTACCATCGTCGTTCATGAACCCTTTTCAGGATGTAACAAGCCCCTACACTCAGGAGGGAAACTTGTGCCAGTAAGATGTTCAGAAATTTTTGAGGGATCGTTCAAGTCAATCACAAAGCAGATGCAGATACTAATATAAATTGGATGCAAGTTTCTTATATATAGTTCAGATTCTTGATTTTAGATTTTTAGCTGTTCAGAGCAGAAGCAGATTCAGGTTTCAGGGTTCAAGTAGATTCAAATTTTTAGTTTTTCATCTCAAATTTCAGTTTATAGATGTGATTTCAATGGTATATGCAAGTTCAAAGATTCAAATTGAAAATACCGATGCAAGTTAAAATAAAATACTATAAAGATGAGATTCTCCTACCAAAACTTGGAGTTGCGCGAAGTCAAGCAAAATCCTATTGATGGCCTCTCACCCTTAATCTACATCACAAACATATAATGATGCATCAAGGTTAACTCTAATCACTAATAATTTAGAACTATTTAAGTGTTTCCTCAAAATCTAGTCGAATCGAGTAAGTTTGTGCCAATCTTAGAATTTGATGTAACCTTCCCCTAATTTTTTTACCTTCCAAATTATTGATTCATGAGTTAGTCAAAACACAAAAGTTGTAGAGTTTAATGTTCTCTTCCCAACGCAAAATGAATCATTTCAATCGGAGTTTAGAGTAAAATGTTATGGCTAAAATACCAAGATAGTATTGGAGTTCAAAGATACCTCGCTCAAGTGATGATAATAGCTCGCTCGAGCGAGATCCTTCAGAATTTTCTTGCGTGAGAGATGACTTAAGCTCGCTCGAGCGAGGACAGAGAACACCTTTTCAGGTATATGACTTCTAAAGTCAAACTCTGGTGCATCCTCGCTCGAGCGATGATAATAGCTCGCTCGAGCGAGCTATGGCAACAACGAGAATTATGAGTTTCAGAACTTGATTCAGATCGCGATTCTTGCCCAGTTTTCACTCGAATCGATACATATACATTACAAAATAAAAAATCATGGCTAATCCAATGATTTTAACTAATAAATTTAATCAAAATGTACCTTTAATCTAAGGACTCCTTGATTAGAAATGAGTCACGCGAATGGAGTTTCGGAACGAAATCGGTGATTTTCCTTGATGATTCACTCTGCGAAAGCTCCGATGAATTCACAAGGGTGACTCTTACACGTTCCCAATAACCTCAACCTCTCCCAACGTCAAAATGAATCCAAGGTTGATTCAAGTTCTTTCTAAGGTTCAAGGGTTTCAACAAAAGAGGGCTTTAGAGAAGGTTACTAAACTGATCTCCTACTATAATTGAAGAAGAGAGAAGACGAAGTTTTGCGCGGTTGGACGACTATCGCACAGCTGCGATTCTTGACGACGCTCACATCTCTTTATCTCTTAAGCAAAACCTAGTATAATATGGGAATGCAATTCCTTCTTATAATAGGATTGCCCAAAAAGTTAAGCACACACACCTCTTGTGTGTTATGTACTTCTAATTTTAAAACTCAAGTCGGGTGTTGAGCGGTCACACCGAGGTCGATGCACGACTTTTGAACGAAGGTTAAATGGCTCAAAATTAGAATCTGTCTGCACAATCACATCTAGATAAAAATCCAAACAAATGGTAACGTCAGTGGCTGAGCCGAATACGTACACAGGGTCGGTCTGATTCGAGTCCAAAAATATGGGTCATTACATTCTACCCTCCTTAGGTATTTTTGTCCTCAAAAATGTAACTGGTAGCTTAAGTAAGTCTATGATATGCCCTTATTCCATCACAAGTTCTTATCAAGGCATAGTCGAAATAGTTCGATGTCTTAAGAGAATGGGTCGCGATGTGATAGGCTTCACTAAGCACGGTTTTCAAAGATCAGGATCCATAGTAACCTGGATGTACTGCGTGTGGCATCCCATACTGGCATAGAGGATTGCATCCGTACATGGATACATACCTTCTCACGTGTCATGTGCCTAGAAACATACTTCATCGTGACTCAAACATAGCACACACACCTACTGTTAAGACCTGAAAAGTACCACTTTTCACCCCTTAACTTAACCTGTGATTAGACCCTTAGCCCTTTAATAAATGTTTGTTAAGCTATTTTTGTAGGTAATAAACATCAGTGCAATAAGGCCATAAATCCTGCTAAGGAACTCATGATTGGCACCAGAAGTCCCTCAGAAGAATGAGCCATGAATCCAGACCTGAGGTAAGCCTCGCGCAGCTGACAAAGCTCCAAAGGATTCAAGAATTTAGGCTTCGCGTAGTCCCCACTACGTTCCCTAAGACTTCATGAGAAGTTCTCACGCAGTGGAGAGCTTCAGGAAAGTTGTCGCACAGCTGCCGCCCAATTGCTGCGAGATACAAAGCATCAAAAGAGCTATCACGCAGTTCAGAAAAGCCTCAAAGCTATTGCAAGGATTCTCACAAAGATCTATCAAGAAATGGACTCTCGCACAGCTCAGAAACTATTAAAGCCTCGCGAGGATCCTCGCGAAGATCCATTGGAGTGATGCTCGCGCAGTTCCTGTGCTATTCCAACCCAACCTCGCGAAGCTCAATCCAGCGATAGCGCACCAACCTTGCGATAGCTGAAGCTTTAGAGTTAAACTCAACCACGCAAAGAACAAAGCTACCACGCAACGAGTCTGGGAAATGATGGCTACCTAGCGAAGCTCTGAACTTTAACCTTCATCGCTTTAGCAAAGGACTTTCTGGGAATTTCCAAGGATTAAGGCACGCACTCCCACACTCAAATCTCTATGCACGCACCTCGAGGCATCTAAGGAACAGTATTCGGCCGCATGGCATCATTAAAATTAGTGTTTCCTAACCCTAATGCGCCACCACACCACTGCTATATAAACCCAAACTTGGTTTAAGTTTAGGGGCGGAGACTTTATCACTGATACGGGATCTGAGATCATTTTCTTTTCTATTCTTCTATAGTTGTAAGTAGTTTTCCATTTTCTTTTTCTTTCTCTCCATAGTCCAGCACTTGCTGGCTATGCCTTTGTATTTTTGAACTAGTTTAATGGATGTTTTGTAATAAGATATGTACTTTTATGGGATGTGTGCGAATGAGAGTTGCTCTGTGCAAGGCTGCTGCCTTATGATCCGCCATTGCTTTGGCTGTGATTCAAAGCAATGGAGGACTGATTCTAAGGATCTATTCAGATCCAAGTGACTTGTGTGTCTGAGCTATCATGGTCCGATACAACCTTAGCCCCACCACAGGACCCTCTAGAACTGAAATTCCCATGGGAGCCTGAGCTGGTAGCCATGTGACCATGGTGGTGGCAGTAATATTACTGTTTCGTTTTGGACTCTATGAGGAGGATAGCCTCTTGGATAGTCTGTGACCATTCAAGTGGACAGGCTATAGCCTTAGGGTGAAACCAATCCGTAGGATCCAAGATGGATTCTTCTTCTCTGCACATGTGCTTGTAGCCTTGGGGGAGATTGTACATAGGCAGACTCCCTTATATTTGTATAGACCTGCCATCAGATGTTAGATCTGATCTGGTTATGGAGATTGTAGGCTTGTGAATGGACCATTGTAGTCCCACTCAAGCAATGGACAGCTAGATCGAAGGTTGTACTCAATCCCTTGCTGGTTCTATGTGTCTGGGCTAACATGGTCCTATACAGCCCTAGCCCCACACATAGAGCTTTAGAGGTTGAGGTTCCCTATGGATTCTTGAGCTTGTAGCCTGGATGAAGTAGTGCCTACAATGATTAACTTGTTTTGACCCAACTCTGGACTGTGGTTCCCCTATGGGATAGTCTGTGACCATTTGAGTGGACAACTTATAGCCTTAAGGGATTGGATCAAGGCACAGAGATGGGTTGGATTCTTTCTCCTCAGTGGTGATAATGTAACCATTGGACAGGATTTCTATAACATCAGATCTGAATCTGAGTTACAAAACTCCTCTGATCTAGACCCAATAGTATACTTCTCACCCTTTTATATTTATTTTCCCACACTCCATCCATCTTCTCAACCCTTTCTGTAGTTAATTCATTAGGTTACCTTAGGATATTTAGAATAAGTGACCCTAAACTCCGTTCCTTTTAGGACTGCCAGATCTGTAGTCAAATCTGGAGGGACTACTAGAGATGGCTCCCTTGGAGCCGTACATTATCTTTCCCTGTGGGACAAACTCTTACTTATCAAAACTTGCTACAATGGACCCTGTATCTTGCAGGTCAAGTATTTCTCAGTTGTGCTGATTCCATCCCCTATTTTACTTTGATTTTAAATTGCTTTTACCACCAACAAATAAAGTAAGCACACAGGGAAATGCAACAAGTTTTTGGCGCCGCTGCCGAGGAACGTTGATCTATTAGTAGACCCTTAGTTTTTGTATTTTTAGTATTCTTTGTAGTTGTGAATAATTGATACTACTGATGTAATTTTGAATCTTTCTTGCATATCTAGACAGCAGCAGAGAAGGACAGTGGACTGCATTTGGAGATTAGCTACCTCTGTTTACAATTCTCTAACCTTTAAAACTCAGTCTAGTTTCTTTGAAAATTCCATAGCAGTTATTTAGGATAGGTGTAAATTTATGTTTTCTTAAATAGCTATAAATTTGTTAGATAAATTCTTTGAGTCAAGTTCAATGTGCCTGCAAGGAGTTGTCCCTGCTGGTGGTGTGTTTGTATGCTAGGTAGGAGATCTCTTAGTCCTACTTTAGAACCTTTCAACCCTGAGCTAGAAAGGGGTAGAAGACTTAGAAGGAACAGGCACACCACAGTAGAGCCCCCAATTGAATCTGAGACAGTTGCCATGGGTGAAGAACAACCCAGAACTGTCAAGGAGTTGAATGCTCCGGATGACTATAACTCTCCATTTTAGCATTCGATTCCCTGATGTTCAAGGGAACTATGAAATTAAAACTTCAATCATCCAGATGCTGCCCTCTTTCCATGGGCTTAGCAAGGAAGACCCTTACAAGCACATTGACCAGTTCTTGGCCTTGTGCACCACATTCAATATTACTGGTTTGGGACCTGAGGCTACTAGCCTCAGGCTCTTTCCCTTCTCTCTGAAGGATAGGGCTAGTACCTGGTTGGCTACTCTTCCCAACAATGGTATCACTTCGTGGAAAGACCTACAGACCAAGTTCCTGACAAAGTTCTTCCCTGAGACCAAAACTAGCCAGTTGAGGAAGACAATTCTTGATTTTTCCCAATCCCCAACTGAGGATTTTAATCAAGCCTGGGATAGGTTTAAGGAAATGCTCAAACAATGCCCCCACTACAAGATCCTAGACTGGGAGCTTGTACAAAGCTTCTACAATGAGATTGATGAGAAAAATAAAGATATGGTTGATGCCTCTTATGGTGGAACCTACATGCACAAGACTGCTGATGAGGCATGGGAATTGTTTGAAGTAATCAGTGAAAATGGCTTTCAAAATCTATCCCTTGCAAGAACTAGTCAGGAGTCTGTGTCAAAAGTGGGGCCTGTTGCATTGTTTGGAGGAAAAGTTTATGAGGTGTCTGGGAATAATGACCTGCAGCTGTAGATGGCAAACCTCTCAGAGAAGTTTGGCAAATTACTGACTGTGATGCAACCAAAAAGGGCTGCTCAAGTGGTGGAGGCATGTCTGATATGCCAATCCCCACAGCACACAGTAGAGGAATGTCCATCTACAGGGCAATATCCTGAATTGGTATTGGAACATGCTGCTGCTGCGCAATCTTTTGGCCAGCAACAATATGGAGGCTACAACTGACAGCCATTTGGATACCAGTACCAAAATGCTGGTTACCAATGGAGAGACCACCCAAATCTGAGGTGGAGGTAAGACAATTATATGCAGCCCCAGCAAATGTTGGCCTTACCTCAAAGGCCATAGCAGCAATTCAATCAGGGATATACCCCTAGGTCTAATTTCCAACACCAGCAGCAGCCCCATCAGCAACAAAATCAATTGGTCTTACCCCCATCTCAACCCAGAAATACTTCTTTCAAGGACTAGGTCTTGACCTCACTGTAAAACTTGGGGTCCGTGGCTCAGACTGTGAATTCTCATGGTCAGAGCATAAAGAAGATGGAAGAGCAGATTGGCCAACTAGCGAATGCCTTAGCTAAAAGAGAGTAGGGGAGGTTTCCCAGTCAGCCAGTGGTTAATCCCAAGGGCCAATTTTTAATTGGTGAAGGATCCTCAGACCTTGAGGGGCAGGGGGAACTTTCATTAAATTGATTCATAGAACTGTGCATTGTGTATGTTATGTATTTTAGTATGGTTCATTTTTTTTTCTGTTTATAGGAATTTCTAGTGATCTTGTTGGAGTCTGAGTGTATATGACCTGAAAATTCTTCTGCCTGCTTTGCTTCTTGTCCCCTTTGGATATAAGGTTTTAATTAAATGCTTTAAGTAATTGTACGATTAATTGTTGGGAAAGCATGGAGAGCCCTGTTTAGAATGACTAAGGGTGTCCCTGGACGAGAGCATATGAGAGAATCCACCCACAAAACAAAGGTTAAAGGCTGACTAGGGGGTGTGTGATTCATTTTTGACTCTGTTTAAGCTGTCGTGAGGTTCTGAAGATTTGGCTTGGCTTCTTCTCGCGCAGGTCATAAGGAACTACTCTGCTTAGTTGCCGCGAGTTTCAAACGTAGTTGTGTGGGCTTCCTCGCACAGTTTAGATGAGCATCCAATCTCGCGACCCACTCATTTCTATCCAGCGAGCAGATAATTTTAAAGCGTGCCAAGCCTCGTGATATATATAATCCAACCCCGCGCTGCTTTCCTTTTCGGTTTTCTCTTTCTTCTCCAGCCAGCGAAACCCTAGCTCTGACTCCCATTAATCTCTCTCCTCCAGCATCCATTTTACAGTCCATCATTCACCTTCTAATTCTGGGGATTTGTTCCTAAAGCCTCCTCCACCAGTCGCCCCCCTGCTAGGAGCTCTCGCGATCTTTCGTGCATCAGATTGAACAGAACCCTAAGTTTTAGGGTAAGACTCAGCTCTCAACCTTTTCTTTTCATTTTTCAAACTACACATTCACAGAGGAGAAGTTCAATGGCCCCTAAGGGCGCACCTGTGAAAAGAGCAAGGGATAAGGCTCCCGTGGAGCCCACTCCCAAGAAGGCCAAGTCCTCAAAGGCGCCGCAAAAAGGGAAAGAAATGGTTCAGGAAGTGGCTGAACTAACACCTGATTACTCTACACCCTCTGAGCTCCTTACTACCATTCCCTTGGAGCCTGAAGCTGTTTTTGACCTATCTTTCTTTGAAACGGAACCTCTGTCAGCCCCTGCCATTGAGTTCATGCGCAAGGCTGGTTTGACCCCCCTACTGCAAACTATCCCTGCATTAGCCTAGCCTAGACCAGTGCAACTCTTTTACCAGCACATTAGGGCTTGACCAGACCAATGTGGGCAGCCAGGCCTCCTTGTGTTAGTTGACAATTTTGAAATGTTACTCAGCCTTGAGTTGATTGCTGATGTAATGGGCATCCCTGCTATCTTTGACCCCAACTGTGGATATGGCCCCCTTGTGAGTGCCGCCATTGATACCATTGCACGGGCCCTTACCAAAGGATTGAAGGCCACAGGGGATTCCATTAGGAGAAGAGACCTGGACCCTAAACTTCTGTTCATTGATCAAGTTCTGTGAAAGAACATTTATTGTGCTGGCCATCAGCAGGAGAGGAGGACCCCAATTGCTGATGCTATCTATTCCTTCTCTCTGGGCCATAGATTCCATGTAGCCTGGTTGGTTTTTCCATGAAGGATATAATGGTGAAGCTAGGACAGAAAAAGAAGCCCCACACTCTCCCCTATGCAAGACTCATTACCAAATTACTTTTGAGGGGGGTACAAGATACCAGTGGGAGAATTAACTGATGACCTTACCCCTACAACTTTTACAAAGAGGCAATGGGGGATCAGTAGGAGTCTAATGGATCCCCAAAAGAAGAAGAAGAAGGCGGAGGCTCAGGTTGCTACAGAGCAAGGAGCAGGAGCTGCTGTTGCAAAGGCCACCCCTGCTCCCAAAAAGATGGTTAGAGCACCTGCTCTGAAGAAGGTGGTGGAAGCTCCTGTCAGCTCTACTACTGCAGCAGTCCCTCCATCCACCGCACCTCCTACTCCAGCCCTCCCTGTCTCTCCATCAGTTCCTTTGCCTATTCCATCTTTCCCTTTTCCTCTTTTATCTCCCTTATCCATACCCTCACGTTTCCCTGTGATTAGTACTGTTGAGGACATTGACCCCCATGACAGCCCTTTACCTTCACCTACCTTACCTCAATACCCAGCCCCAATTCCTCCATCACCAAAGATGAACCCCCAGCCCTCCCCTGATATCCTACCTAAAAAGGAAGACTACAACCTCTACCATTCCCTCACAGACACACCCTACTCTTTGTACAACCATTACAATCATACACATTGACCTAGCCACCATCCCAGCCATCCCTACTTCACCTCCACTCACAGACCTTGACTTTAACCTCGCCACTACTTACGGATATCAGGCCTTCATGACTACATTGCTTGACACCATGCCAACCCATGATATCCCTCTCCCAGATTCCCCACATCTCTCACCAGACCCTCCATCTCCTCCTCCTACAACCTTTCATCATGCCCCTACTTCCCCTTTCCAACCTGTTCCCTCTTCTTCTCATACTCCACCTGTTAAGTAGTGAAAAATACCATTTTTTACCCCTAAACATGAGCTTTGAAAGACCCTTGAGAAGACTAAATAAGTGCTTTAGTGTGCATTTCTGTAACCAATTAGGCAGTCCAAGTCAAAAGCATCCTAAAATGATCAAAAGTCGACAACTCATGTCAAGTCGAAGATGGATTGAAGAAACAACCTCAAAGAATGGCTAAAAAGGGTCTAAAAGAGCATAAAGACCGAAAAAAAGAGAGAGCCATTCGCAAAGAAGAATGGGAGCCTAGAGTCCAATTCAAGCAAAGAACTTTACTATTCGCAAAGAACCTTGAACTTTGCGAAAGAAGAAAACACTCCTCGAATAGAAGATTTATCTGCGAAAGAAGAGAAGTCCTTTGCGAAAAGAACTTCAAGCCAAAGTCCTTTGTGAAAAGAACTTCAAGCCAAAGTCCTTTGCGAAAAGAACTTCAAGCCAAAGTCCTTTTGCGAAAAGAACTTCAAGCTAAGATGCTTTAAAAGAACTTCGAAGCCAAAATGCTTTGAAAAGAACTTCGAGCCAAACTACTTTCGAAAAGACCCTTAAACTCTCGAAATGGCATCGATTTATACCACTTTGAAGGGCATTTCAAGAACTCTGACACAATGTAATTAAAAGCCCAAAGACATTCCTGAAGATTCCAAGCACAAACCAAAGGCATATTCACACGTGAAAACCCAAAGATGAAATCACTTGGCGGGAACTTCTCAAAGCTCAAACAAACTTTTGAATTCCCATAACAATTGATGCTTCTAACGCGATTGGCTAAACCAGGATCGAGCATTTTCATTGGCGAAACGGTCTGGATCCCCGTGCTCAAACCATTGGGCAATCCAGATCGAGCACTTCGATTGGTCAATTCGCCTTGTGCGTGATAGAGGAAAGCTATAAATTGAGAAGACATTTGCCCAATTGAGGCATCCAGTTTTAGAGTTTTCATCTCTGTTTCCCTCATTCCGGCCGGATAGCTTATCCGAACCCCCAGTAATCCCTTCTTGTAGTTTACCTTTGAGAGCCATTGTGAGGGATTTGTACTTCCAAGTTCGGATGCAAGGATCAGAATCGAGGGCTCTCTCGAGAAGCTCAGATCGTAAGTCCGAGGGCTCTCTAAGAAGCCGTGCTCAGAATTGTAACGTTGGATTTTAAAAGGTTGTCTTTGTAATTTGTGTCTTCTCCATTGGAGTCATGTCGAGGGTTCGAATGATCACCTTAGTGCATTAGACTTCTTTAGATTCACTTATCCGCATCCAACTTCCCTTAATTCATCATCCACATGCGAATTAGCGTTGGTAACCTAATTCAAGCAAGATTTACAAGTGATGTTCATGTTCAACTAAAGAATAGGCCACACATTTAGTCGACAGATCTGACCATTTAAGTGGATGATCACCATAAGTCTAAACCTATTCCTTAATTCGATTTATTTCTCTTACATCTCTTTGGTAGCCGGATGAAGATTGAATCTGCTCCTGTTGAACTCTGATTCTCCATTAAAATTCGTGAGGCTAAAGTACATGAAGCTATTATTTACGCATTTGTCTTATTTTAAACATCTCCCCAACTCGGATCTGGATCATGTAGATAGTTCTTTTCTTTATTTGCTTATAGTTAAATGTGACACAATCCAACACTCTCTTTTATCTATTCTTTTTAGATAATTATAGAGCCGATTTGGTAGCACAGATCTGGAGGTTTATCTCTCGGTTTAGACAAACTTCTGTGGGACGATCTTGAAATACTTACTTTTAAAACTTGCTACAATTGGCCCCGATCTTGCGGGCCGATGTTAGCCCCAATGTCTTGATATCCCTTTCATAAGTTAACATCCATATAACCTAGCATTCTTTAATTCTTTAATTCTTGATTAATAATGCACATAATTTATGGCACACTTGGAGCGACAACAAGTTTTTGGCGCCGCTAGGGAAGTTTGTTCTAAAATTGGTAGACCTAAGTTTTTTCTATTTTGTAGATTTGATTTTTAATTTTTCTTTAAACGCACTTTGCATTCCAAGTGCTTGATTAAATGTCTCTGATAGCTTTGTATAGAAAACCTGCTTTTTCGCAGTGAGAATTTTTTTTTTATTTTTATTTTTAGTTTTATTCTTTGCCTTCTAGTTATTTGAATAAATGTTGCCACTCTTTTGTCTTTTTGTCAAATTTGGGCAAGAGTCTTAGTTTTCTTTTTATTTTTGTCAATACTTGAATAAGGTATCACGCAGCTTTTGGATGTTTGCAGATCTGGAGCAGTCAACAAGGAGCATCTGGACCAAAGTAGCAGATCTTGAGTTTGCATCCTTCTCCTTTGCATTCATTTTCTATTTTAAATTCTTGAGAACCAGTTCTCATGTGTTTAATGTTTGTTTGATTATAATTTACTTCATCTTTTAGGCATCTTGATTTTTTTACAAAACCAAATACAAAATAAAAAAGAAAATAGAAAATCTTTGAGTTGTTTCTCATTATTTTCAGCGAAGAGTAAATAAGGGCTCTTGTTGAGCCCTGATCCAAAACAAGTAAAAAAAAAAAAATATAATAAAAATTAGAAAATTATAAAAACAATATAGATATCTTAGGATGAAATTTGTTTTCTCCATTTGCATCCACTTTTCCCATCCGGACCTCCGAGATCATTTTTTTTTTTAGGAATCATGTAGGAGTATGAGTAGTGGATCATATAGGCGGTTTTGTAAATTGAATGGACTCACTAATTTTATTTTCCTTGATTTCTTCATCATAAATGGGTCTCAGTGTGTGAACCCTGCTTTTAATATGTGCTCCCATGCTTCATTATTTTTTTCATACCCATCATCAACAAAGGGTCAATCTTATGAATCTTATGAATCATTTGGCATTAGATTTTCGGTTTTAGGAATTTTAGTTTCAAATTACATTTTTAGATCATTGAATTTTTTCTTTCTTAGGTTAATGTGTCCTCGTTTCTTGATTTTCGTCATTTTACGTGAGTATAGCTAGTTTCTAACTTTGTTTTCTTATTTTGCATTCACAAATTCAGTTTTGTATCAACACTTTTCTTTTTCTTTTTAACTTTGTATTCTCCCTTACCTTGCTTTTTTGTTTCTCATTATTAGCATTAGTTTCCTTTCATTTGCATAGTAATCCTTCTATTTGTTAGATTTTATTTAGCAGTTCTAGCATTGTTTTGTTGATTTTTCTTGCATTTGTATATCATGTTTTCCATTTCCTTGCTCATATCTTGATTTTACATTTTTATTTTCTCACTGCATATAGTTTAGATTTTTTACATTCTTAGTTTTTCTTTCTTCTTTTACCTCACGCTCGAGCCCAGTGCAGTCCCATTCCTTTGGTTTTGCCTAACCCATTCATTGATGCCCGAGCTCATACGAGCTATTGGTGGATGAAACTTTTTCTCCTCCAAACCGATTGCGTGCTATCTTTAAGATATCTCGGGGAGGCTTCCTCGGCACCATCCTCACTCCATTACGAGAAAATTTACCCAAGGATGACAAAGGCGTGGTATCGAGAACCTAACCACAGTCACAGAGGAACATCTTGATGTGCCAACCCTAGTTATTTTTATAGACAAGCTGTGACTTAATCAGGATCGCCGAGGACATTGGACATGCCCTAGGGATACCTTTTCAATTCAATCTGATGGACCCTTGACTGCTCTGAAGTTGCCTCTTTCAGAGATATGGCTGCCCATTTGACACGAGGGCATGGTGGGTTCTGGCAATCAATAATGAGAAGAGATCTGCCCCAATATCTCTTGATGGATTCCATACTCCGAGGGAGTTTTTTATGTTCTTGGGCACACCCAGAGAGGCGAACCCCATCTTAGAAGCCCTCTTTCACTTCTCTAAGGGGCAATTCTTCAATGCCCCATCTCGATCTGAAAGCAATGATGTGAGTGCCAAGGTAAAAAAGGAACGAAGATTGCTGGCCTCCCCTTTGGAAGACTCATTCTGACCCTCTTAAGAGCCAAGTTTGACATTAATAGGAAGAGCCCTTTGAGGTACTCACTCCTCACAACTTTGGCAAGAAAGCTGGACCACAAGTCGTGCCATGTTAAGAAGAATGAGGGAAGTAGGAGAACCAGCCCATGCCCCGCCCTGCACTGCACCTATTGCTGCCCCCGAACCCATAGCACTTTTGAGCGAGCTAGTTCTTCTTCTTGAGCATGACAGAGAACCAAGCCACGAAAGTGTGGGTGGGCATGTGCAGTGGAAATTGTGGAGCCTCAACCAGCCCCCGAGCCTCACCAGCCCCTACCGGTTTACAAGCCCAACTCCTGTGGTGACCAGCTCGTTAGCGCACCACTTCTTGCATCTGTCCACAGTCTGAGGTAGCTAGTTTACAAGCCCAATTACATCAATTGTCTCTTTCTTATTTTCTTATTTTCGCTTTTTATTCTATTGCAATTTTTTTTTCTTATAAGTGTGCCTAACCACTGCTTTTGTTCTCCCCTATTTGAAAAACTTACAACCCTCCCCTACTCCCTTTCCCTTTTTTCCTTTTATTTTCTATCCAAATTTCTGATGTGCTTGTCAGAATCGTCTGCATTATTGTTGTTTCACTGCCTTCCCTAATAATTGTCCACCACCTTTGAACCGGTGAGGACCTTTGTTCCCCATAGGTTTGGGGGTGTGGCGGACAAGTCTGCCTAGGGAATAGTTAACATAAGGGCGAGAATCACCTAAGTAATTAGGAAATGTATTAATTTACTTTAGAATCATGACAACTAGAAAATTTAAAATTTCTTTGCCAAATGTAGACATCATAAACCTTTCAATATTCTACATTTCCACGATGCTAGCACCATGAAAACCTCACGGTATCGGCATTTAGCAAGTCAAAGGAAGAGAAAAGGTAAAGATATACTTAAAAGCTCAAGGAAAAACCATAACCAAAGTGAGAATTGAGCCCATATATTTTCCATCTCTGTTGAAGAGTGGACGAGGCAATTTTTTCTCATTCAAAGGATTGGTGAGGCATTAGATCCACTAGAAGTTAGGAAACTCCAAATTAAAACAAAGTAAGACTCATGAAACTGAGGAAAAGATCAAGGCCTTCTTTGGACTTGAACCTAATGAGAACCAACCAAGAAAAATCTGCCCTCTGTTTGTACCCCATTTGAGTCAGAATCCTACAATTCTTCATCAAAATATACTCAAAAGTACTTGAACCTATGGAACCAATTCAGCCTTCCCTCACTCAGAATTCAGAGGTAAAGGAGAAAGAATCGAAGATGGACCATTTCTGGGCAACATCAAGAAAATGAAGAAAATACCTCAAAAGCAGGCAATATGGTGGGAAAAGAAGAGACAAACAATGTGAAAAGTTGCAAGCAAAAAGGCAAAAAGGGACTTTATGTTGAAAATTCAAGATCAAAGAAAGAACTGATCACCGTGAATGTGAGAATCTCGAAAAGAAGAAGAAAGAAGCTAAACTCAAAAAGGTGGAGTCATGAACCATCGCACTTCCACAGGTTCTCAGAATTCAAACCTCTGTTCAAAGCGCCTTTCCTTGAAACTTCACTCCATAAGCCATACAAACAAACCTAGATTAAAAGCCCTTGTGATCCAAAGTTGGTGAGCTGTCATGTGGAGATAAGAAGTGACCTAATCTATGGTGAGGAGATGTCAATGATGCCATTGCCTAAGAATCATGCCTATGCTCATGCTTACAGATCCATTTGGGAGATGTAACGCTCTTGAGCTTGAGTGAAAATGAACCCCTCAACAAAACACGATGAGAGTATACCACAGTGAGTGTTTGGGTTGGAACTTGAGCACCTTAAGTATGACTTATAACCTAATTTTTATCCATAGGATGAGCTTTCTCTGGCACATTTGTATGAGTTTCTATGACGTTCACAGATTGGAAATATTGAAACATTCATGAGGTTTATAAATGTTTAAATCACATGCAAACAATAATCAAATTTTCTGTTTCATCATTGATTCAAGAGTAACTAACCTGCTCCTTGATTGCTCATTTGATAATATTGCACCGATGTTAAGCTGTTTCATGGAGAAGTTTGTGGGTACCTTCATCGAAAACCCTCGGGAGACTTCACTCCTCCTCTAGGGATCACCTATGGGTTTAAAAGGCTTGTTGCATATGCTAAATGCACTGTGCTTCCTACAAAAGTGGCTCTTTATTTTGCTTTTATGTTTCTTTGCTCGGGGACTAGCAAAGCTTAGGTTTGGGTGTGTTAAGTAGTGAAAATACCATTTTTACCCCTAAACATGAGCTTTGAAAGACCCTTGAGAAGACTAAATAAGTGCTTTAGTGTGCATTTTACTAACCAATTAGACAGGTCCAAGTCCAAAAGCATCCTAAAATGATCAAAAAGTGACAACTCATGTCAAGTCAAAGATGGATTGAAGAAACAACCTCGACAATGGCTAAAAGGGTCTAAAAGAGCGCATAAAGACCAAAAAGAGAGAGAGCCATTCGCAAAGAAGAATGGGAGCCTAGAGTCCAATTCAAGAAAGAACTTTTTACTATTCGCAAAGAACCTTGAACTTTAGTAAAAGAAGAAAACACTCTAATAGAAGATTTACTCATGAAAGAAGAGAAGTCCTCAAAAGAACTTCAAGCCAAAGTCCTTGAAAAGAACTTCAAGCCAAAGTCCTTTGCGAAAAGAACTTCAAGCCAAAGTCCTTGCGAAAAAGAACTTCAAGATGCTTTTATAAAAGAACTTCAAGCCAAAATGCTTTTAAAAAGAACTTCGAGCCAAACTACTTTTGCGAAAAGACCCTTAAACTCAAATGGCATATCGGGATTTACACCACTTTGAAGGGCATTTCAAGAAACTCGTGACGCGCTCAATGTAATTAAAAGCCCAAAGACATTCCTAAGATTCCAAGCACAAACCAAAGGCATATTCACCACGTGAAAACCCAAAGATGAAATCACTTGGGAACTTCTAGAAGCTCAAACAAACTTTTGAATTCCCATAACAGAATTGATGCTTCTAACGCTGATTGGCTAAACCAGATCGAGCATTTTCATTGGCCGTAACAGATCCGGATCCCCGTGCTCAAACCCATTGGGCAATCCAGATCCGAGCACTTCGATTGGTCAATTCAAATTTTGTGCGTGATAGAGGGAAAGCTATAAATTGAGAAGACATTTGCCCAATTGAGGCATCCAGATTTTAGAGTTTTCATCTCTGCTTCTCATTCCGCCGATAGCTCTGAACCCCTGTAATCCCTTCTTGTAGTTTACCTTGAGAGCCATTGTGAGTGATTTGTACTTCCAAGTTCGATTCAAGATCAGAACTGAGGGCTCTTCGAGAAGCTCAGATCAGAAGTCTGAGGGCTCTCTAAGAAGTCGTGCTCTGTAATTGTAACGGTGGATTTTAAAAGGTTGCAGTAATTTGTGTCTTCTCCATTAGAGTCATGTCGAGGGTTCCAATGATCACCTTAGTGCATTAGACTTCTTTAGATTCACTTATCCGCATCCAACTTCCCTTAATTCATCATCCTATGCGTAATTAGCGTTGGTAACCTACTTCAAGCAAAGATTTACAATGATGTTCATGTTCAACTAAAGAATAGGCCACACTAGTCGATGATCTGTGACCATTTAAGTGGATGATCACGCCCATAAGTTTAAACCTATTCCTTAATTCGGATTTATTTCTCTTACATCTGTGCTGGTAGCCAGATGAAGATTGTATCTGCTCTGTTGAACTACAGATTCTCCATTAAAATTCAGAGGCTAAAGTACATGAAGCTATTATTTCTGCATTTGTCTTATTTTAAACATCTCCCCAACTCGGATCTGGATCATGTAGATAGTTCTTTTCTTTATTTGCTTATAGTTAAATGTGACACAATCCAACACTCTCTTTTATCTATTCTTTTTAGATAATTATAGAGCCAGATCTGGTAGCACAGATCTGGAGGTTTATCTCTCAGTTTAGACAAACTTCTCTGTGGACGATCTTGAAATACTTACTTTTAAAACTTGCTACAATTGGCCCTGATCTTGCAGGCCAGTGTTAGCCCCAATGTGCTGATATCCCTTTCATAAGTTAACATCCATATAACCTAGCATTCTTTAATTCTTTAATTTTTGATTCATAATGCACACAATTATGGCACACTTGGAGCGACAACACCACCCCAACCAAACTTAGACACACTTACCCATATCCTTTCCCTAATACATGACATTCAGACCCAACTATCAACCACAACACATACCCAAGACCAAATGCAGACTGACATCACCAACATCAAATCCACCCTTCAAACATTGACAAAACCACCCATCTCTGCACAACCACCTCCTACCCCACAAATCCAGTCCCCTTCCACCTCTGACTCCATAGTGCAACCAGATCTTTCCCCCATTGACTTAACAATGGCCTTGCTTGACTGTCTAATTCTTCGGAGCTTAACAATGGCCTTGCTTGACTGTCTAATTTTTTTTTTTTACAAAGGAGGCAGAGAAACAAATCTGGGCCTCTGGCTTCTCTTATCAGGGGAACTGTCGAAACCTGTGATTTGTTGGTTCAAGTAAACCTGCAAAAGCTTAATAAGCGATCAAAGAAAATTAAAAATATAAGAAAAATAAAAAGCGAAAGACAAATATTGGTTTTTAAGACAAAACAAGAAAAATAATCCTCTTCCCCGACAGTGGCACCAAAAACATGGTGTGCTGTAAATTCGTACTAAAGTCAACCTATTGCAAGCACACAATGAAAATTATATCACTAGTATAGGATCATTCCCACGAGGAAGTGATTATCTTTATATTTTGTGGCTCCTAAAAATTTATACTTTTCTTTCAAGATTCTAAACTACTGGAGAAATATGAATAAAAGAATGGTTTATTTAAACTAATTGCAGAAAATAAATCTAAATCCTCCTTATCTCAGATTGTGGTTGTCAATCACAATCCTTCAGTTCTCAGATATTTACAAAATTAAAGTACCATTATACCGTATTGCTATCCTCTAAAATTTGGGCATCAATCAAACTCTAGAATTCTTTAACTCAGATTTAATCTAATCAACAATCTTCCAAAAATTTGGGTGTCAATCAAATTCTTGAAAATTGAAGATGGAAAAATAAAACTGTTACACTAATCTACAAATTTTCATTCTGAGTCGTTAATTCAAATAAAAAAATTTAGATGTTTACAAAGCAGTAAAAGTGCATAAAATAAATCTAAACTAGAAAGTAATAAAAATTATGTTAATCGTCAGCTCTCATCCTCAAGCATCAATTGATTGCGAGAAATCTCAGACAACCTACACTAATCTTCTAGCTCCCAATTGCAGTCGTCAATTGCTCTTTAGAAACCTTGGATATTTAAAGTAAACTAAACTAAAGTTGATTAGAAGAAAACCCAACCTCAATCATCAATTGATGCTGAGAGTTCGTTCGATTACTCTTCTCCAAAGCCGAGCTCTCTTATTTATAGATCATAAGGAGTTAGTTTACATTATTATAATCCTAATAAAAAAAATGACTGTGCAACCGTGGGATTTTTTTGACGATCCCGTCGCGATGATGTGCTCGCTAAATAAAATATTTAGAGTCGCCACCCGGAGCTTTTGATGTCCCGGGAAACCTAGATCAATTTTTATGAGCACCGAAGTGCTAAAAATATGACTCTGAATCCGGTCCACACCAAAGGTTCTTGGGTAGAGACTTCAGTTATCGATTGGGAAGGTGTTAGGCACCCAATCAACCCGCTAAATGCGGTCTCTACTTAAGGCCAGGTCTATGTGTGACTGGTTTATATATATATATATATATATATATATATATATATATATATATATAAGGAAACAACATGAGCGGCACTTCCCCTTGCCCAAAGGCACACCGATCCTATTGAGCCCTTCCCGCTTGCCAAAATTTGGGTAGCGTAACGGCTCAATTCTAGGATAGAGGAAAAGCAAAGAAGGTAGAGGAATAGAGGGGAGAGCCAGAGCTCTCGGGCCCTTGTAGCACCTTTGGGGAGCCTTGCGTTGGCTTGCTTCAGTGAGCTTTTTGAAGACTTGTATTGTGTGGAATGGGATTCTAACTCCTAAGGCTTGAAGCTAAGAGGTAGAGAAGGAAAGCTAGAGGATAACCTAGAGGTTTTTAGTGAAATATTAAGGTCTAAAGGGGCGTTTTGAATTCTGAAATTTGTATGGGGATGATGCACCAAAGGGAGAAAGATCTTCTCACTTTAGCTCTTTCTCTCTTAGGTAAAAATTCTCAACCCTTAAGCAAGAGAGGTGGCTCTCTATTTATAGAGAAAGGGAGGATTAGTGAGGGGTTAAAGTCCTAATTGGATGAGCAATTAGGTAATGGGCAATCTAAGGTTTTTGTGGTTTTCTAGAGCTTGGAGAAGAGGGATTTGGGTTTAATGGTAGATGATAGGGTGGTGACTTGAATGGAAATAAGGTGATAACTTAAGCTAATAGGGTCACTAGGGTCCTAAAGAAATACACCCTAGACTTTGGGATGGCCCACAAGTCAAACCCCCAATGTCAATTTTTGCCATTTTTTGAAGGAAAACCATGTCCAAACTATTAGAAGTTGAAGACCTGCAGGGGCCCGGCCTGGTTTGCAATTTCCTGCACAAATTCACATTTTTCAAATTGCCATAACTTTTTATGTATAACTCCAAATTAGGCAATTCTTGGCTCGTTGGAAAGCTGGGAAAGTATACTTTCCAATGGTATAGGCTGTAGGTTGGGCAACTATCTATACTAACCTTGGCACTCCTCTTTTCATCAGCTATTTTGGTTAGTTCGAAACTGACTTTATAAGTTCGATTTTGTAATTTTTTGCATAAATTTGCGATCTTCCTTTTATCATATCTTTTGATGTACAACTCCAAATTAGGCGATTCTTAGTTCGTTGAAAAGATGGGAAGATCTACTTTCTAATGGTATATGTCTTAGGTTGGGCAACTATCCACAAAAAACTTTAGCACTCCTCTTTCTAACCGCTGTTTAGGGGGGTTCGAATAGTGCCTGGGAAGGGTTCTAATAGGTTTGGGAAGGCTATGGTTGATTCCTAAGGGTTCAAGATTAGTTTTTAAAGGTTCAAGATAAGTTTTGAGGGATATAAGGTGATTTCTAGGGGTTTGATGTAATTCCTAAGGGTTCCATACATGCGATCAAAAGCTCAGAATTGCACCTCTCTCGAAAGGTGTTTCGTTCGGGCCTTGGGCCAAATTTGGGTGTCTACAAATGCCCCTCTTTGGTATCTGATTACTAATGATCGTATGCCAAAGAAAAGAGACATCCGAAGAGGCCCAAGGCATTACTGACGGGTCCGCTGCATTCAGAACGAACTTCAAACATCAGGTGAGTAACACGGTGAGAAAATGATAGCCCTGGGGTGCCAGGCTAATCATTTGTTCCTCGAGGTAATCAGTTACCAAGCGCTTAGTGACATTACTAGGCATAACCGAGGTGGAATGAGTTGTGAAAACCCAATAGCTGGGAAAAGCGTTCGCCTCTCGAGTTGCGAAAGCCCGTTAGTCGGGAAAAACGTCCGCTTCTCGAGATGATTTGAAGGTGATTGATGTTCGAGATTTATTCTGAATACAATAGTTTCGTAAGTAAGAGGGGTGATCGACCCACATTCAAAGATAGGCACGAAGTAAACATACCCAAGGCTCCACAATTTACGTCCAATCCTATAATGCATTTGACGACCTCATTGGATTATTCATGGGTGCCCCTGCTAAAAGCAGGGTTCTAGATCTTTGGGCAAACCCATCGATCCCAAAGTTTATTTAGCATGACCACCCAAGTGAAGTGAATAGATGTCACAATGCTTTTTAGGAGTACGTGCCATTTTTTTGAAAATGTGCCCTGGATCAACATGAGCTACAGTTTTCAGCTTCAACTACCTTTAACAGATCCAACCAAACATTGGGTGTCTCCCAAAAAGGGGCATCCAATCTTCGCTTTTGCTGACAATGATCATAAATATCAATTAATTATGCATAACCATGCACCCATTAGGGGCAATAAGCAACAACAAAGGTGATGGAAGCCCCGACTAGGACCCACCCAGGTATAATTTACGGGGACAAACGACCATCATACGGATACCCAGACGCATGGCATACACTTTATAGGGATACCGCTGCCCATACAGGTTTTAAGCCTGCAAAAAATAAAAAGGGAAATAATCCCTTCTAAATGCATGGTTGCACATAGTTTGATTAACACATAGTCTCATTCTCAACAGGTTGCTCTCAACCAATGATTGACCTTTTTCCAACGGAGAATCTAAAGCATAAGACACCTAAGTTCATATGAACCCAAAGACAGATCATTTGGCTCAAAAGATTTAGCAGTGGAGTCGACTCGATCGAAACATTGATTGTTTGACCGGGACCGACGCCGTTGCTCCTTCCTTGAAGTAGGATCCAGAATCCAAGGCGTGCCTTAGACTTAGGACATTATTATAGCACAGTGGTGTTGCTGATAAAACATCAACATTTTACCGCATCAGAATACGCATGTGCGTCGCTCTGTGGGGGAGTACAGATTTATTCTTTTTCTCTTTTTTCTTTTTTTTAAAGATTGTTTTTTTTTTTGAAGCATTATCTGGACCTCGAACCCCGGGAGGCGCACGCCCAGACAACGCATACCAAGAGCCCGTGCCTCTGCAATAGTTTGTAACGAAACTGAAGTCAACGTACTCAAGTTCACCTGAAATCGAAATATGGAACGATCAGGGCGAAGATTTAGCGGTAGAATCAATCCGATCCAAGCATTTACTGTTTGACCGAAATTGACACCGTCACTCCTATTTTGAAATAGGATCCATGGATCTAAGATGAACCTTAGATCTAAGACATTAATTTTGCACAGCTGCGTTGCCGGTAACATATTGACATTCTACCTTATCGAAAATATGCGAGTGCGTAGCTGTGCGTAGCACGAAAACATAGATTTCTTTTTCTTTTCGAAATGATTTTCATCATCATTTTTTTTTTAGACTTGACGTCGGTGGTGAGATGCTTTATCTGATTTGTCCATCGCTGTGAAGTTGCCCGCTTCAAGGCTTTCGACCGTGTGATGTTCCTGCACACATTCTCAAGAAAACGTCAGTCCCTTTTTTGTTTATACATATAAAGAAAATGCATACTAAACAATAGAAGAAAAAGTAGATTTCTACCTATACTTTTTCATTTTCAATATATATATATATATATTTTTTTTTGGAGATTTTTTATTATTTTTCTTCATTTTTGAGATTGAAATATGATGCTGGAAATATGTACATGAAAATGAGTAGAAATATATACACATTTTTTGGTGTTTGAATTTTTCTTGACTTTTTTTTTTTTAGCTTTTTTTTTTTTTTTTTTTTTTATGCCTTGATAGTGAGGAGTAACGGGTCCCATTTTGAGCATAGTCGAACTAAGTCAGTTTCTAGATTTTACCAAGGCCGGAATGTTGATCCCTTTAGATAGAGTTAAACCTTTCTCCTTGCCTCGGGTCATACGTTTGACGGTGCAGGTTTCACAAAGACAATTCTGGTCGGGACCCGATTCGAACTTGCATGAGCGGCCCAGTCTGTCAAGAGGGTACATGAAGAGTAACAAAAGGGTTCCTCAAACATCAATCTTCTCAATCAATCTAAACCTTTCTTCTTTTCTTTTTTTGTTTTTTTATTTATCTCCTCCATTTTTTACCCGTGGTGCCCTTTCGGGTTTTCACCACATCCATGGGTTAAGCTCTCTTACCCCAAGCGCCTTTTCGGGTTTTCACCTGGTCCGCACAAGCCTGCTGTTTTTACCCGTAATGCCCTTTCGGGTTTTCACTGTGTCCATCTTGCTTTGAGCTTGTATTTTTATTTTATTTTTATTCTTTTTATTATTATTTTTTTCAAGAGCCATGACATAAACGTCGATTCCGTCATAGCCGGCTAGATGGGGTTCTGGTGTCACCTCACGACTCGACTCATGTTGACTTAACAGATATTATGACTGCTTGTGATCCTACAAAGAGAGCTTCCTTCAGGGTGTAGCTTGGCCATGGGTTAGGTTAGGATTTGAAGGTATGCTGGGCTAAAAGGGTTTCCTTTATACGGCTGTTGAATGGAACGATGATTGTCAAACCGGGCTCGATAAGATCAAGGGTTACCCTCTCAACCCTCCAATTTTAGTTTCACCAGTACCCGAGAGACCACTCTTAATATACCTCTCAACAACAAAATTTTTGATGGGATGTGTCCTAGGGCAGCATGATGAAATCAGAAGAAGAGAGCGAGCCATTTAGTACCTGAGCAAGAAGTTCACTGATTACGAGATGCACTTTTCTCATCTGGAAAAAGCATGATTAGCTCTCATTTGTGCTATAAAGAGGCTTCATCACTACCTTCTCTCTCAGGCAGTTCTCCTCCAAACCCGATGAAGACAACTTGTTCCTGACATAAGATGGCATAGAGGAGACAGAGGAGTCCAAGGTAATGTACTTTGATGGGGCATCGAATGTCGAAGGATAGGGAGTTGGCGCTATTCTAATCTTACCAAAAGGATCCCATGTACCTGTCTTGATCAAGCCTAATTTCCCCTGCACAAACAATATGGCTGAATATGAAGCTTGTGTAGCTAGCCTGTAAGCAGCTCTCGACTAGAATGTGACCCATCTCGGGGTATTTGGCGACTCGTAGCTGATCATATGTCAAACCAACGGGGGGATTGGAAGACAAAGGATGAGAAGTTAATCCCATACCATGAGCACCTTGAAGATCTAATCACATGCTTCGACGACATGACCTTCTCCTATGTCCGATGAGCAAAAAACTGTTTCACTGATGCCTTAGCAACTTTAGCATCAATGGTTGAAATTCCCTTTGGTGCTGAGATGAAACCAATTAGCATCAGACAGAGGAATGAGCCTTCCTTCTACCTCCAGAATGAGGGATCAGTAAAGCTAGAGGATGAGCCTCCATGGTTCTCAGATATCAAGAACTTCCTCGAACACATGCATTCCCCGAGGACACATCCAAGACATACAAGCAGACCATCCAACGTTTAGTGTCAAATTATGTCATCTGTGGTGAGTGCCTCTTCTAGCAGTCATACAACAATATCTTGCTCAGATGTGCCTAATTGAGGGTGAGGTAGCCAATGTTATTAAAGAGATCCACGAGAGAGTATGCGGGGCTCACTTCAACAGTCATATACTTGCCAAAAAGATCATACAACAATGACACTTCTGGACAACCATGAAAACTGACTGTTGCAAGCACGTTTAGAAGTGTTACAAATGCCTAGAGCACTCCAGCCTGATACATGCTCCAGCTATTGACCTCCATAGCATGACCACTCTATGGCTATTTGCCACATGGGGACTCGACATCATCGGAAAGGTTAATTCGAAAGCTTCAAACTGGCATCAATTATTCATCCTTGTCGCCATTGAGTACTTCACAAAATGGGTAAAGGTGGCATCCTATAAGAACATCACGGCCAATCATGTTGAGAAGTTTATAAAAAACAACATCGTTTGTCGATTCGGCATGCCCAAGGACATTATCACAGACAACGACACCAATTTTGCGAGCAAGCGCATCATAGCCTTATGTGA
Source organism: Chloranthus sessilifolius (assembly GCA_021018995.1). Taxonomy (NCBI): domain Eukaryota; kingdom Viridiplantae; phylum Streptophyta; class Magnoliopsida; order Chloranthales; family Chloranthaceae; genus Chloranthus; species Chloranthus sessilifolius. The sequence goes on from CM037596.1 coordinate 53,085,804, forward strand.
GTAGTACAAGATCAAATATCATCACTCATCACCATATCGGTCACAAACTAATGAGGCCGTCGAAGCTGCTAATAAAACAGTAGTTTGAATACTTGAGAAAATGGTCATCACATATCGAGATTAGAGTGAACTGTTACCCTTTGCATTATGAGCCTATCAACGTCAATCCGTACTGGTATAGGGGCAACACTATTTTCCCTTATATATGGAACTAAGGCCGTGCTACCAATTGAAGTTGAATTACCTGCACTCTATATCCTCATCGAGGCTGATTTATCGAAAGTCGAAAGAGAAAGATCCTATTTCAAGTAGCTAAACCTGATCGATGAGAAATGGCTCCTAGCCTTATGTCACACCGAAGCCTATCAGAGGAGGATCGCACGTACTTACAACAAGCGTGCTCGCACTTGATATTTGAAAGTAGGTGACACTGTACTCAAGAAAATCTTCCCTTCTCTCCACATTGATCCGAGAGGGAAATTGAAGCTCAACTGAGAAGGGCCTTATGTCATCAGAGAAGTCTTGCCTGGATGCGTACTCCACCTTGCCACCATGGATTGAGAACATTTTCCCGAGCCCATCAATGCCCGATACGTATGACGATTCTACTCCTAGTCTCCCTTGATAAGGTAAGTATTGATAAAAATGGATATGTGACTGCTTAAGGACTATTTAAAATAGATCGTCATTGCAAAGCTAAATAGCCAAAAAGCGTCCTTGAATGTTCATACGCTTTGCTATACCTGTTGAGCCATTAGCCTTTCTTTCATAAACCCCTCTGTTGAAATGTTTTAGATGCTTGCTACTATTTTATTAGAAAATAGTGGCAAAAATAGAACATGACTAAAGGGGGTTTAAATGGAGTGAAAACACAACACAAACAACAATCTAAAAACACACAGTCCAGCAAGATCCAGCGCCTGTTGTAGCAAGTTTTAATAAGAAATTATTTGTCCCACAAGGAAGATTGATCTAAAACTACTAGGGTTGATTTAGTAGATCTCTAAATCTGTCTACAAATCTAGTAATCCTAAAGAAAGGAAGTTTTGGGATTGTCACAACTAAAACTAAAACATAAGAAGTAAAATGCAGTCCTATGTTATGAGAAAGGACTTTAGAAAAGGTCAAAATGGCTTTGAAAAACAAGATAGAAAATGGTGAGAAGTAACAAAATAGGAACTATTATTTTTGGATTGAAACAGGGGCTGCTTAAACTGATTAAGGTATGGATCTACATCTATCCTTCATTTGACTACAAGCAAAAATGCAAGAAGGAATAATCCAACTCAACCCAAAGTTATGGGATAATCCTAGGGCTACGATATGTCCACAATGTGGTCACAGATCATCCCAGAGATATAGCTCAGACCGGGGATTAAGATCAGAACAATAGATACTACTGTAGCTGCTATGGATGCCTGGCTACAAGCTCATGCAGCCATAGGAGCATACAATCTATAAAAGTCAAATGGAGTAACAAAGTGTGCGACCATGGATTTTCTCGAACCCGTCGCGACAATGCGCTCTCGATGGAATGAATGTAGAGTCACCACTCGGAGCTTTTGGTGACCCGGGAAACCTTTAAATCAATATTCTAAGCACCGAAGTGCTAAATATGACTCTGATTTACCGGCTTTTGCCAAAGACTCTAGGGTAGGGGCTTCGGTTATCGAACGGGAAGGGTTTAGGCACCCGATCAACCCGCACATAGCGGTCTCTATCTATGGCCAAAATGAAAAATAAATGGGCGGAGCTTCCGCTTGCCCGAAGGCAATATGGTCCAATCAAGCTTTGAGCCAAACCGAAATTTCAGCGGCGTAACGGCTTGAATCCTTGGATGGAGGAAACACCAAGAAGGTAGAGGAAGAGAGGGGTGAGCCAGAGCTCATGGGCCCTTGTTGCATCGTGGAAGACCTTCATTCCGGTGTACTTCCGACGACTTTAAATGGCTTGAACGGTAGGGGAATGGATTCTAATGCTAGGATTCGGTAGATGGGAAGTGTAGGGTAAAGCTAGAGACTAAGCTTGACAAAAAAGGAGTGATCTAATGGTTGAAATGGATTGAAAGGGGTGAACTAAGCATGCTGGAATTCTGGTTGAAGAATGAAAAAAAAAAGGGAACTTTCTCTCACTAGGGCTCTCTCTTAAGCTCAAAAACATTCAACCCTTTAGGAAGAGGGGGTGCCTCTCTATTTATAGAGAAAAGGTGGGTTAGAGGGTTACTTAGGAGCTAATTTGTTTAGCAATTAGGTAATCCCCCATCTAAGGTTTTCTAGGTTTTTAGAGTCCTAGGGGTTTGGGGAACCGGTTTCAATGGCAGATGATTGGGTGAGACCATAGGTGACTTAAGGGTTGCCTATAAGCTCAAAGGGCGTGCAACCAACCTTAAGACACCCACCTCAACTAAGGGGATGGTCAAAAGGTCAAACCCGATGAAGGAATTTTGAGCATCTGGTGACAGTTACTACAGCCAAGATGGGCGTATATATTACATACACCCAGTTTATGTATAGTGATTTTCATGAAAACCAAAGGAGATCTGAGAAGGTGGGTGCCCGTGGTGGGCCCTACCTATGCTGGGCGTATGTATTATATATGCCCGACCAAATTTGTCCCAAAAATAATAGGCGTATATAATATATACACCTGACCAAACTGGGGCCAAAGTTGTTGGGCATATGTAATACATACGCCTGAGCAAAAGTTATGATTTTATGTAAAACTTCAATCGGCCATAACTTTTGAACCATAACTCCAAATTGGGTGATCTTTGGCTTACTGGAAAGCTACATAAGTTCTCCTTCTAATGGTATGTGGCCCATCCTTGGTAGTGGTTTGTGTAAAATTTTGTAGCTCTCCTCCCATCAAGTTGGGTATGGGAAGGGATCTTAGGGTTAAGGGGTGATCTCTAAGAGTTGAGAGAATAGTTCTAAAGGATTTAAGGTAATTCCTAAAGGTCTAGGTAGGTTCCTAAGGGTTCAGGGCAATCCCTAAGGGTTCATAGGTGCCATTGGAAGCACAGGGATACATCTCTCTCGGAGTACAGACTGATCAGGCCTTGGGCTGAATTTGGGTGTCTACAGATGCCCCTCTTTGGTATTCGATTACTAATGATCGGAGGCCAAAGACAAGAGACATTCCAAGAGGTCCAAGGCACGTTTGATGGGTTCACCTGGCTCAACTCAATTCTCATACATCCATGGTGATGGTGACTGTACGTAAGCCCTCTCATTTCGGGATATCGTCCGTACCTCAATGCTAACAGTCCCGAAGCGCATTGCGACATTACTCGGCATAACTGCGATGATCACAAAAAGTGTAAGCCCGCTAGCTGGGATATCATCCACCTAGCTGGGATTTTTGATGTTGAGTATTAATCTGAACCAGACAGCTCCATGAAAAGGGGTGATCGATCTATGCTTCGAAATCGATGCGAAGTACACAAAGCGAAGGCCTACAAATTGTGTCCAATTCTATGGGGTAACTACAGCTCCATTGGATTGGTCACGGGTGCCCTTACCTAGGTAAGGCTCGGAGTCTTTGGGCGAACCCATCAACCTCGAGGTTGCTTTAGCATGATTTACCAGAGTGAAGCGAATATTGATGTCGGAACACTTGTTGGGAATGCATGCCCATTTTCAGAGTGAATTTTTGTGTGTTATTTTTTTTTTGAATTTTCTTTTGTTTCGAGGCCTCTAAGCAAAGCTCAAGGACCTCTGGCATTTTTATTCTTGTACAACTCTTTAAGTGGATCAAATGCCAGTTGATACGCTTTAAGAGTGCGTGTGCTCTGCCGGGGATAGGTACACCTTGGGGATGTGCACGTTCCTGTGGTGAGGTGCTCCTGATTCATACGAACCGGAGTGCCTTAACTCGAGACAAAGCTAAAAAGGATCAGGCTAGGACCAAACATCCATCGAAAGAGATGGCCAATTTTAGTCTCCATCCCCAATGAAATCACATCTTACTAACTATGCAAAGACAGGCACCCATCAGGGGCGATAAATAGCAAATAGACGCGAACGGAAGCCTCGACCCTATGGTATAATTTATGAGGGCAAACAACCATCCTGCGAATACCCAGACGCAAGTGTGTACATTCAACAAGGACACCGTGCTATACAGGTCTTAAGCCTGTGTAAAAGGAAATAAAAGGGAATGGGCGCTTCCATCTGTATGTTTGCACATAGTTTGGTTGGTTGTAATTTCATTTTTGACGGGTCAGTTTCAACTGGCAATAAAATTTTTGAATGGTCTGAAGTCAGGTGCACTCTTGGTCAACATAGATCCGAAGGTGGATGATCAGAGCCAATGCTTGGAAGGTGGGGTCAACCCACACAGGATTTTAACTACATAACAAAAGTTTATTATCCCGAGCCTTCTCCTTCTTTATTTATTTATTTAATTTTTTTTTTCTTCTCTTTTTTCTTTTCTCTTCTTTTTTTTCTTTTTTTCTTCTTCTTCTTTTTTTTCTTTTTTTTTTCACTTCTTTCTTTTCTCTTTTTTTTTTTTTTCTTCCTCTTTTTTTTTGCATGTATTCTTAGGCAGATCAACTTGCCATGTTGATACACCTTAAGGACGTGCACATTCCGGTGATAGGTCCTTGGTTTGCCTGCCGAATCAAGTCTCACCTCCTACTGGAGAAGATTTTGGGCTAGGTGTATGTTCCCAAGAGCGACCGGTCATGGATGAGTTTATTTGCCTGCCGAATCAGGCCCTAACTCCTGGGGAATGTTTAGGGAACAGTGACCGGGGATGGGTAAAATTATTTGCCTACCGGATCAGGTCCTGACTCCTGGGATGCTTGGTCTTGTTCTTTAAACAAATTAGACCCAGCTATCTTGTTTAGGAAAGTGGGTTCGGAAGCGGGTTCCTAATGACCGGGGATAAACATGACCAGTATTTTGCCTGCCGGATCAGGCATGAGGTGTCCCTATGTAAAACAGGGTTTGAGAATTTTTGGGTGAACCTAATCATTCCGAATTGATTTAACACGGCTCTCGGAGTGGGGCAAACAGGCGTTGCGACGCTCTTTTTAGAACTAGTGTTGTGTTTTAGCATTTTTCCATTTTCTCTCTTTTTTTTTTGGTTGTTATTTCATGTGAATCTCTTTTTTTCTTTGTTTTATGCAAAAAAAAATTTTATTTTATGATTTTATGGGAGCACTCGGCGGGCACTTACAGATCTAGATCCGTTTATTGTAGCACGGTCCCTTTGGGCCAATCGAAGGGCCATTTGGGGATGCATGCACCATCGTCCGGTGATATGTGGGCTTCTAAGAGGGTCGACCCTTGATCTGGGGCATACAAAGGGCTTGTCGGGTCACCAAAGCCAAAAATTGGGTGGGCGTATATAATATATACGCCTGGCAAATCCGCAGCGAAAATAGCCAAGCGTATATATTATATACACCTGACCAACATCTGGCTGTTTAAAAACTGCTCGAGCCTGAGCACAAAAGGGGCCCTCCTTTCAAATTCTATTTTTCTCCCTCCTTCCTTCCCAAGTCCGGGACAGCCTCCTAGGGTTTCTGTGTTTGATTTTGCTTGAGTTCTACCACCGAGAGTAGCTCGTGCCGATCAAGAGCATTCACTCTCCACCGATCTTTAGATCTATTTCCTCTCCTATTGAAGGTAATCACCACCCTTCTTTCCCCTTTCCTTTATATATTGATAATGATTTTTGTTTGAAATGCTTGATGCTCTTCCTCTTTGTGGTGAAAGATTAATGCTTTTGATTTTCTTTCAAGCATATGTGATTCCTTATGCCTATGTTCCCCTTTTTTCATTTTTTTATGTTTCTTTCATGATGGATTAGTGCATTTCTCTCCCTTTTTCCCCTCCCCTTTTTTTTTTAGCAACCTTTTCTTATACCGATGTGTTCCACATTTTCCGGATGTCTAGCAACGAATGGCAAGATCAACAGGAGGGGCCAGAGATGGCCTATGGTCCTCATGGGGAGCAGTTTATCATTTCTCAGCGCTCCTCTCAACCCTGGTATGAAATGCAAGGTGAAGCCGCCCGTACCGGCCTCCTCCATTGTCAGCACACCCATATCTTCAACTTCGAGATTGCTGGCCAGGTAAATAGATAAGCCCTTTTCTTTTCCTTTGATGCTTTTGTTATACCACTTCGCTCCTACTTGATAGATTCCTTTTGTTTGCAGCCTTTACCTCATATCATGTTCCGGGGTGGCTGGTTCGATTTCCAGTGCCTCGTGCTCTATCTTCCCCCAGTGGTGAAGGACTTGCTTGCTCAAGCCGGTTTTGGGGATTTTATTTCGTGCCCTGCTATGAGGGCCGACACGGACTATGTGAAGGCCTTGATATAGTGCTTTCACCCTGAGACCATGACGTTTCATATGGCCATGGCTGAGATGACCCTCACACTTGTGGACTGGTTCATGATCACGAAGGTTCTCATTGGAGGGGTGCCAGTGACACCTACCCGCACACCTGATAGGGAGGAGGAGACTCGGCTGATAGGGGCCTACCCAACCTCAGGGAATGTTCACGATTCTGAAGTCAAGTTATCTTGGTTGGTTAGTCTGTTTGAGCCTCAGGAGTTAATGGATCTGGGCAAGCCTGATGCGGCCATTCATCTCGAGCCAGAGCGTGCATTGATGCTGGCCCGTATTTCTCTGTTGTTCCTTTTGGGTAAGACTCTTCTTTCAAATACCAACAGAGGGCGGGTCTCATTGTCCCTTTTTAGTTTTATGGTGAACTGGGACAACGTGCATCGATTTCATTAGGCGATCTTGGCTGTCACGGTGCTCTCATGTCTAACTGGCCTTGTGAGCCGTGCTTGGGTGTCGGCTCGTTGTGGGCTTTTGGCCCGCACTTGAGGTATTTTATCCTCTGGTTTCAGTTTATCCAACTTTTCCCTTTTATGGCATATCTATATTTATCTGCTTGCCTTCTCAGGTTTGGAGGTATCTGCATTTCCAACCTGGTCACCCTCTGCTTCTATCTGAAGTTCCTACGTTCCCCCTTATGAGCAATTAGCACACGAACTGCCGTCGGGACGTAGGCATGAAGCACCTGGAGTTAGGGCTGCGCTCCCAGTTTGATCTGTTGATCCCTGAGCAGGTATAATAATTTCTCTCTTTGCAAATTTGATAGTTCTTTTGTGTTGTGGGTTTTGACCACATGTATATATCCCTCCTCTTTTTTTTTGTTTCTGAGCAGGTCATCCTTGACCCCTACGCCAGATCTCCCTTCTAAAACCTGGCTGTAGTGGATCCTTCTCATTTTTTGTTAGACCGAAGCATCATTTTCTTCTATGGGTCTTAGGCTAAGGCCTATTACCTAGGAGAGAGGGTGGTTCATCTGTACCGTCTTCTTTTCACTGTCCCCCAAGCTCCTCCAGCCGATGTGTTGGCTCCTAAAGGTTCCACCGACGTGCTTATCGCTCGCTTTCTCCATCATGGGGTCCCCATTGATGGCCTTCTTTTTCCGGGGGGATATCAGATGTGGTATGAGTCTCTGCCCTATCGTTCTTTGCTGCCCCGGTTCGTGCCTGATGCCAACTTTTTGGCTTTTGGTGGTCCGCGGTCTCAGGTAATGTTCTTTCCTCTTTTTATTTAGCAGCCTTCCTGTGATTGCCTTGATTGCCCTGCTATTTGAACAAAAACTATTTCTCTCCACAGTTTGGGCAGGGTGCCGACTCAGATGAGGGGGATGAGGCAGCTGCTCCTGATGAGGCTACAGGTGCCGGACCTTCTGACCCTTCTGGTGCTGGTGCCTCTGGCATTTCGCCAGTCGAGGTCCAGGGGACCTTTAAGCGCTTGGATGATGCTTTCCTGTCGCGTATTTGTGCCGATCTAGCTGAGAAGGCACGCACATCCGCTGAAGCTATTCGGATCCCACCTCCTAAGCTGATCCCCGGATAATCTCTCCCTTGTTGCTTTGCTCTCTTTTTTTCTTCAACTATGCTGATGACCTGTGTGACTAGCACCTCTTTTTCTTGCTGTGCAGAATTATGAGTCGGCCGTGAACCAAGCCGAATATTACCGCAACATCGTCGGGCTTAGAGAGGCTGAGGTGGTGAGTGAATACTAACCAAACATAATCATTTTCTTATTTACCTTCTGCATGTTTCCCTACCTGATGGCCTCGGGTGTGCTCCTGCAGCGTGCTCTTGAAAAGGAGTTGCGCTCTCTGCTCGGCCGCATCTCTCAGGCGTGGACTCGGGTGGGAGAGACTCGTACTTTTCAAAGCGTGACCCGGCGCCGGAAGAAGTCGAAGGGGGCTGCCCAAGACTAGTTTATTTTCTGAAATTTTGAAACATTGAAATAGTTTAGACTTTTGTTTATTGGGGAATATGTAATCTTTTAAACAACAATTTTTTTTTTTTAAATGGTTTTATGATTTTTATGGTTTATATGAACGCTCTAGTTGGTTATCTCTCCGCTTTTATGGTTTCCTTTTCTTTGGCATGAACCGGGCCAAAGCCACTCCAATGATGAGATTGAGCCCGCATATGATCCTCCGTATATGACCCACGGATACCGCATCATCCGAGGATTTCCCATGGGTGTGTGAGCGTGCCCGACTGTGGGCTGCCCCGGGATAAGAAAGTAGGCCAAACGAAACCCGTCCCTCTTGGGGGAAGTAAAAAATGGACCAATGTGAGGGGGGAGCCACACTTCCCTGCAATTTTAGTTGGGCGTAATATTATATACGCCTGGGAAACTATTTTAAATTTTGCCTTGGCATATATAATATATACGCCTCATATAACTTGGCTCAATGGGGATCTTCATAACCCGAACCTGGCCCTCTTTACCTCTCTTTTCATCCAAACTTGGCCTTTTTACCCCTCTTTTTTTCTTTTTTCTTCTTTTCCTCTCCCTACAAGCGGATCCATCGCCCTACATTGACTGATTTTTATAAAGAACATCTTTGTATGTCAATGGACCCGCTTCTTGGCCCAAATTCTCATATGGGTGCTGGGGCTAGTATACTTCCCTGTTTGGACCCGAGGCCCAGTTTTTTACAAAAATGGTGCGATAGCTTGGCTGAGGGCGAGCTCGCAGTTATGGATCGCATCAGGTTATCCTGCCTTTCCTCTTTCCTTGCTATTCCTCTGCTTCCCAACCTCCTGCAGACGGCTTTGGCGTCGTGGGACCATAGGGCCCATGTCTTCAGATTTGGGTCCAGGGAGCTCTCCGCAACCTTGGAAGAGCTAGCCTCTATTACTGGCTTGAGGATGCATCAGGGACTTGCCAAAGTGGTGCCCAAACTGGGGTATGCAAAGGCGGTCCACGCGGTTCTCGGTTTGAAAAAGGGTGTGTATGAGAAGGGCTTCGCCGGGGGGCCCACCAAGTTGTCAGTGAAATTCCTGAGAGAACTTTTCGGCGACTCGAGTCTCCGAAAGTTGCCTATCCGAGATCCTTTCAATGTAAAGGCATTTGCCCTTTATTTGCTATCGGAAGTTCTCTTCTTTACTGGGGGCGAGACATTTTCCCTCAGGTTATGCGATGTCTTGACCGAATTGGAGGGAGGTCGCTCACTGGTACACCTGGTCCTGGCTGAGATGTATCAGGGCCTGGATTCCTCGGCCTCGGGCCAGGTTGGGATTCTTAGCGGAGTCCACTCCTCATTCATATTTGGCTAGGAGAGCATTTGGCTATCATGGGGCCCGTGCCGAGATTTTGCCTGGTAAGAGGGGATGTGGCTCGAGGCTTTCTGACCCGGTGCTCGAGACTGCCCCATGGGAGTATCGAGGAACTGAGCCTGTGGCTATCTGATGTAGAGTTGATCTGACAACTTCCCTGGATGAACGACACCTTTCCTATTATCTGCTCTCGAGATTGTGAGGGTATCACGCTTTTGGGGTTGACTGGTAGTACCTACTATTTCCCATCTCCGGTGCTCGGTCAATTAGGATATACCCAACACGTATCTTACACTGTGAGGCTGCCCTTGTGCTTTCTGATATTCTCTCGGGGTTCTCTCAGTGACCTAGACCGCATAGCAGCCCTCTGGGAGACCCGCCAATCAGCGCACATGTGTAGCTTTGTTCAGGGGGGCGTTCTCTCTTTTGATTACAAGGTTTGGCTGTCATCCGAGGACTTACCTGCCCCTAGCTTGGTTCCAGTAGATGTGATAGAGACGGGGCCCTAGCCATACAAGGAAATGATACTCCGGACTAGGATTGAGTCTCTTTCTGCAGAGAGGCTAGCTTTGACTGAGGCTTTGGAGAAGGAAAGGGCCAGAGCTGAGATTGTGGAGGTGAGAGCTGCTACGGCCGTGAGTGAGGTTCTTCGGTTGAATGGGCTTTTGACTGCATCTCGTAGTGCAGCTGATGCTTCCCGGAGGCGGCAGAAGAGTCTTCATGGTAAGTGGCTGTCTGATCGGAATGCCTGTGAGGACTCTCTCCTTGCAGAGATCAGTGCTTTGAAGTGTGGTCCCTACCCCTGACCTGTTCCTGCACATACCATAGATCATATACACAGAGGGGGGCTGATGCCGCTTAACAGAGATCTTTTTATTTTTGGTTGTTTCGTTTTTTTTTTTCTTTCCCTTTTTTTTTATACTTGTAAAGAAGGCAGAAAATAGGAAGTGTGTCATGTTGTTATCTTTTTGGTACGTGACATTTCACATGTAACGCTGTAAGAAAAGAAATGAAATCTATTATATATATATATATATATCTATATTTTATTTTTTTTTGTGTTCAAATTTTCTTCCATACGTCTCGCAACGTAAGGCCTTTTATGGAAAAGGAAAATCTAAAAAAAAATATATTTTTTTTCTACACAGTGTGAGGCCTTTTATGAAAAAGGAAAATCTATTATCTTTTTTTATGTTTTCTCCTACACAGTGTGAGGCTCTTTATGGAAAAGAAAAATCTATCATCTTTTTAAAAAAATTCTCCTACACAGTGTGAGGCTCTTTATGGAAAAAGAAAATCTATTATCCTTTTTGAAATTTTCACCTACACAGTGTGAGGCTCTTTATGGAAAAGGAAAATCTATGATCTTTTTTGAAAATTTCTCATTTTCTCCTTTTTGTGAGGTCAGTATTTACGAGGCCAACTGGTGGGAGCATGGTCGAACCCTGTTCATGAGACTCAGGTTTTTCTTTTAAACATGGAAAGGTCTGCTTCCCCGAGATTGATTAGTCTTCTGTCTTTATCTTTGATCATGTGTCAGACGATGCGGTAGAGACGACATACTTGATCGGGATTCGATCCAATTTTTAACATGAGCAGCCCAACAAAGGGGAGAAGAGGCTCAAGGGGTCCAGACTAAAATAGGTAGGCCAGAATTGATCCTCTCCTAATCTCTCTTTTCTTGACATTTTCACTCACAGCGCCCAAGACGGGTTTTCGCTATGCCTGTCATCCCGGTTTTTACCCGTAGCGCCCTTTCGAGTTTTCACTATGTCCATGGGTTCGCTCTCTTACCCCAGGTGTCTTTTCAGGTTTTCACCAGGTCCGCGTGAGTTCGCTATTTTTACCCACAATGCCCTTGCGGGTTTTCACCACGTCCATCTTGATTTGAACTCAAATTAATTTATTCTTCTTTCCTTTTTTCTTACTTTCTCAAGAACCAGAAAGCCACGACATGGACATCGATTCCATTATAGTCGGCTGGATGAAGTTCTGTGTGGTCCGTTAACTCAGCATGTGCGGATGCAACAGATGCTATGATTTCTTGTGGACCTTAAAGAGGGGTTTCTTCCGGGTTGTAATGTGGCCAGGGCTCAAACAGGCTAGGTTTTTCTTGGATTTTGGATTTAAGCTTTGAGTGAATTCCAGATTCAATGATTCCTCTTCCTTTCCAGGGGCTTTTTACTGTACGTGCCCCAGTCATTTCTTTTCCATTCCTGATCCCCCCTTTTGAGGTTTTGCTTTTCTATATATATATATATATATTATTTTTTTTGGTTTGGATTTTTCCTCTCTTATTTTCTTTTGTTTTCAGGATTTTACCTCTCTTTTTCCCTTCTTTGTTGTTGGTAATAACACATATTTCTCTTTTCTCCTCTTCTTTTTTTGATTTTTTTGCGAGGGGTATATGAAAGAAATGGTTATTGGCCCGACGTGTGTAGCAAAAGGGTAAAGGTATTTAGGGAATATATATATATATATATATTTAGCTACTTGTCTTTGAAACGATGGCCTCTTCTATGGGGTCCTTAAGCGGTCACACATCTACCTTTATCAACACTTACCTAGTCGCAAGACCTATGAGTAGAACCTCCGGAGGTATCCAACATTGATGGGCTCATGAAAGTGGTCTCCGTCCATGGTGGCGAGGCGAACGACGTATCTCGGCAATACTTCTCGGATGACGTAGGGTCCTTCCCAATTCGGCTTAAACTCCCCTCTTGGATCAGCGAGGAGAGATGGGAAAATCCTCCTCAGTACCATGTCACCTATTTGCAAGTCTCGAGTGTGAACACGCTTATTGTAAGCACATGCAATTCTCCTCTGGTAGACCTGGGTGTGACACAAAGCTAAGAGTCTCTTCTCGTCAATCAAATCTAGCTGCTCAAAATAGGATCTTTCCTCCTCAGCCTCGGGCAGATGGGATTCCAAAAGGATATGGAGTGACGATACTTCGACCTCAACGGGTAGCACGGCCTCGGTTCCATACATAAGGGAGAATTGTGTTGCCCCTGTCGCAGTACGGATAGACGTTCTATAGGCCCAAAGCACGAAGGGTAACTGCTCACTCCAATCTCTGTAAGTGACTGCCATCTTCTCCAGAATGCTGATCAGAGTTTCGCTGGCCGCTTCTACAGCTCCGTTCGTTTGAGGCCTGTATGGGGATGAGTGATGATGCTTTATCTGGAACAGCTCACACAAGGCCTGGATGTGCCTATTAGGGAAATTAGTGTCATTATCAGTAATGATATCCTTGGGTACACCGAATCTGTAAATGATGTTGTTCTTGATGAACTTCTCGACATGACTGGCCTTAATGCTCGTATAGGAGGCTTCCTTTACCCACTTCGTGAAGTACTCCATTACGACGAGGAAGAACTGATGTCCGTTGGAAGCCTTAGGATTGATCTTGCTGATGACATCGAGACCCCAGGTGGCGAACGGCCAAGGAGTGGTCATGTTGTGTAAATCAATGATCGGAGCATGTATTAGACTGGAGTGTTCTTGGCACTTGTAACACTTCTGAACGTATTTGCAGCAATCAGTCTCTAAAGTGGTCCAAAAGTATCCTTGCCTTAGGATTTTCTTAGTGAGCATGTGTCCACTGACATGTGCCCCGCAAACTCCTTCATGATCTCAACCGCTTCTCTCGGTTAGGCATCGGAGCAGAACATTGTCGTGAGACCGTTTGTACAGGAGATCGCCGCAGATGACGTAGTTTGTTGCCAATCGTTGGATGGTGCGTCTATCTACCTTCGATGTTCCTTCCGGGACAGTTCGGGTCTCGAGGAAATTCTTGATATCTGAGAACTAGGGTGGCTGATCATTTAACTCGGTAGATCCCTCAATCAAGTGATAGAATGCCGGTTCGTCCCTCTGCTCTATCATGATCGGCTTCATCTCGACCCCGTACGAAATCTTAACCATAGAGGCCAGGGTAGCCAGGGCATCAGCAAACCGATTTCTTGTTTGTGGCACATAGGAGAAGGTGACTTCCTCAAAGCAGGTTATCAGATCCTCAAGATGTTCATGGTATGGGATCAGCTTCTCATCCTTGGTCTTCCAATCTCCGTTGGTCTGGCATATGATTAACTGTGAATCCCCAAAGACCCTGAGGTGAGTTATATTCAAATCAAGAGCTGCCTGTAAACCAGCTATACAGGCTTCATACTCGGCCATATTGTTGGTGCATGGGAAGTTCAACTTGATTGAGATGGGTACATGCGATCCTCTTGGCGAGATAAGAATGACGCCAACTCCTTGGCCTTCAGCATGCGATGCCCCATCCAAGTGCATTACCCAGGACTCCTCTGTTTCCTCTGTATCCTCTTCAGTCATGAACAAGATGTCCTCATCGGAGAATTTAGTCTTTAGAGGCTCATAGTCCGGCAGAGGGTTCTCAGCAAGATGATCAGCGAGTGCTTGCCCCTTGATCAACTTCTAGGTGACATAAGTAATATCAAATTTGGAGAGAAGTAGTTGCCATCGTGCAGTTCGGCCAATGAGAGCAGGTTTCTCTAACAGGTACTTCAACAGATCCATCCGTGCTAGAAGTAGAACGGCTTGGGATAACAGGTACTGTCGAAGACTTTGAGTAGCCCATATGAGCGCTAAGGATGCTTTCTCCAATTGAGAATAGCGCGTCTCATAACCAGTGAACTTCTTGCTCAGGTAGTAGATGGCCTGCTCTCTTCTTCCTGCCTCATCATGCAGCCCTAACACACAGCCCATAGAAAATTCTGTCATGGGCAGGTACATTATCAGGGGTCTATCAGGAACAGGTGGTACCAATACTAGAGGATTTAGGAGGTAACCCTTAACCTTGTCAAATGCAGCTTGGCAGTCATCATTCCACTCAACTGGTGAATCCTTTCATTATAGCTTGAAGATCGGTGCGCATATCAGAGTTAACTCTGCAATGAACCGGCTGATGTACTGGATTCTGCCTAAAAAGCCTCTGGCCTCCTGCTCTTTAGACGGTGGCGGCATTTCAGTGATAGTCTTGATCTTGGTCGGATCGACCTCAATCCCTCTCCTACTAACAATAAAGCCTAACAGTTTTCCTGACATAGCGCCAAACGCACACTTTTGGGGATTCAACCGCAACCTGTACTTTCTCAACCTCTCGAACAACTTCTGAAGGTTTACCAGGTGGTCATCCCTTTTCAGTGATTTGGCAATCATGTCGTCGACACACTTCAATCTCTCGGTGCATCATGTCGTGGAACATGACCATCATTGCTCTCTAGTAGGTTGCCCCGGCATTCTTGAGCCCGAATGGCATCACCTTGTAACAGAAGGTACCCCAGGGAGTGATGAACGCAGTCTTTTCTCGGTCGGCCTCTACCATTTTAATCTAATTGTAACTCGAGAATCCATCCATGAATGAGAGCATTCCGTGCTTAGCAGTGTTATCGACCAAGATATCGATGTGTGGTAACGGAAAGTCATCCTTAGGGCTTGCCTTGTTGAGATTTCGAAAATCAATGCACATTCGAACCTTCCCATCCTTATTTGGTACGGGGACGATATTGGCCAGCCATTGCGGGTACTTGGATACCATGAGGAAACCCGCGTCATACTGCTTAATGACCTCGTCCTTCACCTTCAACATCCATTCAGGTCGGAGGCATCTCAGGTTCTGTTTAACCGACTTAATATCAGGGTAGAGTGGTAACTCATGCTCAACCAGATCGGTATCAAAACCGAGCATGTCTTCATACGACCACGCAAAGACCTCTTGGTATGACCGAAGGAAGTCTATCATACCTTTTCTCTCTGCAGGGGACAGCGATGTTCCGATTTTGTTGATTCTAGGGGCCTCTTTGGTGCCCAAATTGACGTCCTCTGTCTCTTTGACGATCGGGGTAGGGTCATGCTCCAAATCGGTAAATTGTTTGAGGAGTTCATTGGGGAGCTTATCAATTTGACTTCCTCGTCCAGACTCGTGACTCCTACCTCTTCTTGTATTTCTACAGGAAAGGGGTCGGCTTCACGCGGGACGGGTATCACGACATCATTTTTAATTTTATTTGGAATTTTAAAAGATATTATTTTTGGAATTTGTATTTTTTCTATTTTTATATTTTTCTGCATTTTTTCGGAAGTCAACCTCTGGCGAGGTGGATCTCTATATATACAGGGTAGAGTGTCCCAGAGACTAACCTCACTTTTTACAGGTTATTTTTTTTGGAGAGCCGGTGCGAGGAGTTAAGGCAAAGATGCCCAATTACTTACCTGTGAGGCCTGACCTTTACCTCCTTAGTTGGAAGCGGCATCGGTAGGCTTTTGCAGTTACCCCCTCAGCATGTTTACGGAGGGATCCTCTGGGACCCTGTCCTCTATGGATGGGTGTTGGGAAATTCCAGTGTGCTGATTTATGGTGTAAACATCCAGAGAAAACAGAGATGGGTTCGGCACAGTTAGGAAAACCTAGACCTCCAAGATACAGAATCCTTTGTAGGAAGTTTTAATAAGTAAGAGTTTGTCCCATAGGGAGTAGTGATCTAAACCTAGCAAGAGTATAGTAGTCCTCCAGATCTGGCTATAGATCTGGCAATTCTATGAAAATAGGAAAAAGAAAGAGAGTTTTTCTGTGTCACTAGATCTAATTCTACAAAACTGAAATGAAACTAAACTAAAAGAGGGAGGAAGACGGATGGACAACTAAAGATCAAATGGTGAGAAATAGGCAGCCAGGACCTGGTTCTTATTACAAAACAAATCAAGATCTAAGGATATGCAACCATCCCTCAACTGACTATAAGCACAGCTGCAGGGTATAAATTCCACTCCAAATCACAGGATCCACCTGGTCTTAAGGCTATGATCTGTTTACTTTAATGGTCACAAACAATCCTATAGACTTTATCGAATCCATGGATTGCAGCAGATGAATGCAATTGGAGCATGAGCTTTGATTCATCTTAAGGTTATGATCTGTCCACTTTAACGGTCACAGACCATCCTAGGGATCTCCTTCAAAGCCAGAGCATCAATTAGAATAATTAAAACCACTACAGATGTTGCAATTCCAAGGTCACAGACTCAGGGAATTACAGGCATGTCAAACCCAGGGAAATCAGATGGTCATCAAGAGATCTACCAATTAAGTTGGTGAGCTTATTAACAAACTCCTCTACACAAATCCGATCAAGAATCTAATGGGACCACAAGATCTTTAGATCTAACTAAGCTTTAAAATCGACAATTTATTACTTCAAACAAAACCACTTACAAAAACTTGTTCCCAGATCTGTAGTCTGTGCATCGATCCACATTTCTTCATGCCGAAATTACAATTACAAAACAGATCTGAGCTGCTATCTAGATCTAATCCAACATGCTGGATTAGAGAGAGAAGGGGGAAGAGAAAAAGGAAAATAAAGACCTAAGCAAAACCTAAATGAGCTAAGGAGAACTCAGGCTATTCCTTTGTTCCTACTTTTCTTGTTGAAGAAAAACAATAAAATAGATGGGTATTTATGCATATGCATCGATCCATGTGCCTTCAGTTGCAGCCAATCAGAAGAGAGGATTTAAGTTTAAGCTTAATCCCTATTTAAGAGTTCGAACCAATCAGAGAAGAGATAGGAATCTGGTTTTATTTATGCCCAGCTAAAGCTAATTTGTTTCCTGCGAATAATTAATTCACACCCATGTGCAAAGTTTTATGCCCAGCTGATGTGTCTTTGCAGCTCTCAAAAATGCCCCTGCCGGCCACTGATATTTGCTAATGGAACCAGAGATAAATCCCTAAGATGTGTGGGACATTGGGATGTGTGCCCTAGAAGCATTGGAATCCCCAAAATGTTCCTAACGTGTGAAATAGATGGCCGGAACCCGTGCCTCAATAGGTTGGAGCTTCAGAACTTCAATCTCGACAGGTTCAGGCATTTGTTCGATAGGTTGAATGGGCTTTAGGTGTGCATTCGACAGGATCTCGACAAGTTCATTCAACCATTCGACAGGATGCTCGATAGGTTCATTTTCAGCATCAGAACCTCTCGATAGGTTCTCGACAGGTTCAAACAACCATTCGATAGGTTGTGATAGGTTCAAACATCCATTCGATAGGTTGCGATAGGTTCAAACATCCATTCGATAGGTTACGACAGGTTAAATTTTAGCCTTTTTCAGCACTGTAGCTTGATTTCAGCACATACCAGCTCGTGGGGTTCAAAACAACCCCTTGTGGAGTCTATTTTCAGCACATAACAGCTCTACAATCCACATTCCAGCTTTGACATCTTCTCCAGTCCCTCAAATACAGTAGTTGTGCTACTAATGTGGCTCATTTTCCTGCAATAAAACTGCTTGAAGGTCATGGTTCGCAGCACAAAAACTGCTGAGTGCAGCAGTGAAACTTCAGCCAACTGTTCAAGTTCTTTAAGGCAGCTATGCATGTTGGGTTTGCAATTTTATGGCTTGGTGAATCACCACTAAAGTGCTCACATCTCGAATGGCATCGACTGCTCTTATGCTTCAAAGATTGCTTTAACCAAAGCTGCACAAGTGCCACTTTAACTGCTGCATTGCTAAATATATAAATTGCTGAATTGCTGGTTTGCTCAATTCGTTTAATTAGCAGTCCATAAAACTTGGGCTTCACCACTCTCTCTCAGCAAGTCTTCAAAGGCCCCCAAAGCATGCTAAAAAGCCCCAATGGTGTGAACCACCATGGTGCCTTTTCAATAAATCCATCAGCTCCACTGCTAAACACAAAATTCCTTCTTCTTGGCTTCAAAAGCGTTGATTGCAACATTAAGCTCTTATTTTGCTGTTATCTGTAAAAATACACTTAAAAGACATTATTAACATGCTCAAAGGTCCATCATAGGTCAGGTTAAGGGGTAGAAAGTGGTATATTTCAGTGCTCAACACACCCCCAAACCTAACCTTTGCTAGTCCTCGAGCAAAGTAAAATTTAAAACAACTAACCTATGAAATAAAATGCCACTTTCGTAGGGAACACGGGTGCATTTGGCACATGCTCCAAGCCTTTTAAACCCCTAGGTGATCCCTAGTGGAGGAGTGATGTCTCTTGAGGGTTTTCAGTGAAGGTACCCCCAAACTTCTCCAATAAAATTAGTTAATACTCACGCAACATGCTAAAACAGAGTTCAAGTGAAATAAAATAAATTTCACACCATGTTCATTCAGTTCTAGAGGTTTTTCAGCAGAAAACTCACCAACTTAAAACATGAAATTTTGCTGTAATTCCTTCATCATCAATTAGTTCATGTCAAGGTATTGTGCCTGAAAATTGATGCAGAGTTCACCTTCTATTTAAGAATTATGTTTTGATAATGCCCCATTCAAATCAGATTTTAGATCCAAGTCTTACCAGGGCTGTAGCTCACAATAAAAATAGAAGGGTGCATCATTTCACATAGCTCAAGAGCAGTTGCAGCCCTCAAATAGGACTACAAGCATGAGCATAGGCATTGCTCTAATTTATAAAATTTTCTAGTTCTTTTCACCATAGATTAAACAAATCCTCATCTCCACATGATAGCTCAATCTATTTCAGATCAGTAAGGTCTTTTTGTTGGGTTGTAATGTGGCTTATGGATGAAATTGGTAAAAGAATAAAGGGGTAAAATGGGATTCAAATTTGAGAAATCAACAAGGTAAGGAGGTGATTTGCAGCTCAACCTTATTCATTTCAGCACAATTCCATTTACTTCTTGAACTTTCAGATTTGAGGTGATCAGTTTCTAATCATCATTTCAATCTTTCAATGAAATGACTTCTCTTTCTCATTCTTTTTCTTTGATTTTCTTTTTGTTTTGCTTTTCTATTTTTTTTTTTTTTTTCTTTTTATGGATTGGGATGCCACAACTATACATCACACTGGCCTTCAAATATACTTTGTTCTTTTCTTTTAGCCAAACATTGAACCTTGCACCTCGGACCTCACTTCTCCTCCTATTTCTTGAATTCCTCAGATTGAGGGCGAGCTGATATAGGTCAAAGGGATTTAGGTTCAAATTTTTTAGTTTTCATCAAGGAAAACTGGGACTTTTAAGGCTCAAGTGGTGTGTATCAAGGGCAGTTCAAAGGTGGAAAAAGTTTAGGCTCAAACTGTCCAAGGGATGGCCTTACTTCTAGTCGTCAATGTCATGAGTGCTGTTAAGCTGTTTCAATTTGGATTTGCCTAACTTCTAGTGATTAAAATTGGATCCCACCTGTCCTTAGAGCAGAAGAAATTTCCCAGACACTCTTCAAAGAAATGAAAAAAATTTTAGGCCCAAATCTCACTGGGTGTGGTCTTCCATCAAAATTTTTGGGGGGTATCCTCACAATTTTCTCTCATTTCAGGTTCACTAAACATTAATTTTTTGAAAATTCTTGACATTTGTTTCATGAAAAATGTTAAAACTATAGCTCATTTCAGTTTCAAAAAGTTTTAAATTTCCTCTTTTTCCAAAAATCAAGTGGGAAATCACTTTATTTTCAAAAGCTTTTTTCAACATAGCTGCACAAACCATTAACTTATTTTATTGGTACACCTGTCATACCCCCAAACCTAAGATGATCATTGTCCTCAATGTTCTAGACAGTGAGAGACTAGGGGCAGCAGGGCAAAAGAAGAAAGAAAAACATAAGCAGAAAAATTGCAGCTATGTGCAGCAGAAATTAAAAAAAATGTAGAACTGAATACATGAGCAGGAAAATGGGAAAAAAAAATAAAAAAAAATTGCTATGAAAATGCAGGAAATGACTAATAAAACTGAAAAAATAATAAAATAAAGCTAGAACTGCTACAAAATAAAACCTAAAAACTGCATGTATGGATAGAAAAATAGAAGGACTGCTATGCAAATGAAAGGAAACTATTGCTAATAACAGAAAAATAGAAAAATCAAAGTAAGGGACTGAATAGAAAGCTATAAAAAGTAGAAAAATGCAAATACAAAGACAGAATTGCAGATACAAAAGCAGGGAAACAAAGTTAGAAACTGAATAAAAATGTAGAAAATCAGTAAACTAGGACCGACATTAACCTAGGAAGGAAAAATCAACAACCTAAAATCAGAATTTAAACTAAAATTCCTAAAACAAAAAATCCTAAGAGAAAATCGTAAATCCCCTAAGCCCAAAGAAAACCCCAAAAGCCTGAGATACTCATGAATCTAAGTGATTATAAAAATGATCGGCAGGAATAACATACAGTGAAAAACAAGATTCATAAGACTGACCCCTATATTGATGATGTGTATGAATCAAAAAGATTTTCTAAATAATGAAGCATGGGGGCACACATTAAAAGCATGATTCATACAACTGAGATCCATTTAATGGTGAAGAAATCTCAAAGGAAAATAAAATCAGTGGCTCCATTGAATATTCAAAATAGCCTATGAGCCACTTCTCATTATCCTACATGATTCCTAAAAATGAAAAACCATGATCTCAGCAAGTCCAGATGGGAAAAATGAATAAAAACAAAGAAGAACAGCCCATCTGGAAAATAGTTTTATGTTTTTATAATTTTCTATTTTTTATTTGTTTTGGATCAGCCCGGGCTCAACAAGAGCCCTTATTTACTACTGTTGAAAAATAATGAGAAATTTTAATTTGTATTTTTTTTCTTCTATTTTTTTATTTGGTTTTGTTGAGTTATACAAAAATTAGAATGATAGCAGACACAACAAAACTGCTGGTCAAAAGAATTTGAAAATTGAAGAATAAATGCAAAGGAGAAAGGGGATGCAAACTCAAGCAGATCTGCTCCTGCTGCAATCCAATTGCTCCTCGTTTGGCAGCGCTTTAGATCTGCAAAAATTTAAAAACTGCAGCAGTACCTTAATCAAGTATAGTGATAAAAACAAACAGAGAAACTAGATTGCAGCCTTACTTCTGCAAAAAATGCAAAGGCTACAGCAGTATTTATGCAAACATCTAGAAGGCATAAAATAAAACTCAGAAAAATAAAAAATTTAGCTGTAGTAAAATTGATTTTCGATAAAACAAATTGCAGCAGACATTTAATCAAGCATTTGGAATGCAAAGTGTAGGTTTTAAGTAAAAACCAAAAAAAAATAAGATCTACAAGAAATGAAAAACTTAGATCTACTATCTAGATCAAAACTCCCTGGCAATGGTGCCAAAAACTTGTTGGGAAATTCCAGTGTGCTGATTTATGGTGTAAACATCCAAAGAAAATAGAGATGAGTTTAGCACAGTTAGGAAATCCTAGACCTACAAGATACAGGATCCTTTGTAGCAAGTTTTAATAAGAGTTTGTCCCACAGGGAGTAGTGATCTAAACCTGGAAGGAGTATAGTAGACCTCCATATCTGGCTACAGATCTGACAATTCTATGAAAACAGGAAAAAGAACGAGAGTTTTTCTGTGTCACTAGATCTAATTCTACAAAACTGAAATGAAACTAAACTATAAGATGGAGGAAGATGGATGGACAAATAAAGATCAAATGGTGAGAAATAGGCAGCCAGGACCTGGTTCTTATTGCAAAATAGATCAAGATCTGAGGATATGCAACCATCCCTCAACTGACTATAAGCACAGCTGCAGGGTATAAATTCCACTCCAAATGATAGGATCCACCTGGTCTTAAGGCTATGATTTGTCCACTTTAATGATCACAGACCATCCTATAGACTTTATCGAATCATGTATTGCAGCAGATGAATCTAATTGGAGCCTGAGCTTATAATCATCTTAAGGTTATGATCTGTCCACTTTAATGGTCATAGACCATCCTAAGGATCTCCTTCAAAGCCAGAGCATCAATTAGAACAATTAAAACCACTATAGATACTGTAATTCCAAGGTCATGGACTCAGGGAATTACAGGCATGTCAAACTCAGGGAAATCAGATGGTCATCAAGAGATCTACAAGTTAAGAGGGTGAGCTGATTAACAAACTCCTACACAAATATGATCGAGAATCTAATGAGAACCCAAGATCTTTAGATCTAACTAAGCTTTAAAATCGACAATTTATTGCTTCAAACAAAACCACTTACAATAAACTTGTTCCCAGATTTGTAGTCTGTGCATCGATCCACATTTCTTCATACCGAAATTACAATTACAAAACAGATCTGAGCTGCTATCTAGATCTAATCCAACAGGCTGGATTAGAGAGAGAAAGGGGAAGAGAAAAAGAAAAATAAAAACCTAAGCTAAACCTAAATGAGCTAAGGAGAACTCAGCCTATTCCTTTGTTCCTACTTTCCTTGCTGAAGAAAAACAATAAAATAGATGGGTATTTATACATATGCATCGATCCATGTGCCTTCAGTTACAGCCAATCAGAAGAGAGCATTTCAGTTTAAGCTTAATCCCTATTTAAGAGTTTCAACCAATCAGAGAAGAGATAGGAATATGGTTTTATTTATGCCCAGTTGAAGCTAATTTGTTTCCCGCCAATAATTAGTTCACACCCATGTGCAGAGTTTTGTGCCCAGCTGATGTGTCTTTGCAGCTCTTAAAAATGCCCCTGCCAGCCACTGATATTTGCTCATGGAACCCGAGATAAATCCCTGAGATGTGTGGGACATTGGGATGTGTGCCCTAAAAGCATTGGAATCTCCAAAATGTCCCTAAAGTGTGAAATAGATGGCTGGAACCTGTGCCTCGATAGGTTGGAGCGTCAGAACTTTGATCTCGACTGGTTCAGGCATCTGCTCGATAGGTTGAATGGGCTTCAGGTGTGCATTCAACAGGATCTCGACAGGTTCATTCAACCATTCTACAGGATGCTCGATAGGTTCATTTTCAGCATCAGAACCTCTCGATAGGTTCTCGACAGGTTCAAACAACCATTCGATAGGTTGCGATAAGTTTAAACATCCATTCGATAGGTTGCGATAGGTTCAAACATCTATTCAATAGGTTGCGACAGGTTCAATTTTAGCCTTTTTTCAGCACTGTAGCTTGATTTCAGCACGTATTTGCTCGTGGGGTTCAAAACAAACCCTCGTGGAGTCTATTTTCAGCACATAACATCTCTACAATCCACATTCCAGCTTTGACATCTTCTCCAGTCCTTCAAATACAGGAGTTGTGATACCAATGTGGCTCATTTTCCAGCAATAAAACTTCTTGAAGGTCATGGTTTGCAACATAAAAACTGCTGAGTGCATCAGTGACACTTCAGCCAACTGTTTGAGTTCTTCAAGGCAGCTATGCATGCTGGCTTTGCAGTTTTATGGCTTGGTGCAACAGCACAAAAGTGCTCACATCTCAAATGGCATCGGCTGCTCTTATGCTTCAAAGATTGTTTTAACCAAAGCTGCACAAGTGCCACTTGAACTGCTGCATTGCTGAATATATAAATTGGTCAAAGGCCCCCAAAGCATGCTAAAAAGCCCCAATGGTGTGAACCACCATGGTGCCTTTTCAATAAATCCATCAGCTCCACTGCTAAACACAAAATTCCTTCTTCTTGGCTTCAAAAGCATGGATAACATGCTCAAAAGTCCATCATAGGTCAGGTTAAGGGGTAGAAAGTGGTATATTTCAGTGCTCAACAATGGGCTCAAAGTGGCTGGTGCTAGAGTGATGGGTGGACCGGGGGACTTCCTCCTCAAATAAGGAGAGGGCGGCTATGTCCACCTCAAGGTCTGGGGGGATGATGTAAGGGTTGGTGGGGTGGGTGAAAGCAGGCTTGTGTGGGGTTACCCTCGTCTCCCCATTCAGATCAATCTTTACCACCCCGACGCTCACAAAGGTTTGACGGATGTGGGGTCGAGCGTGAGATTCTTCTTCCAGGTTGATTCCTCTGGCCCTGGCGACTGCCGCGACTCTTATCTTTTCCTTGGCCTCTTTGACTTCTTCAATGGGCCTGTAGCCCAGGCTGAATTTGGTTTGTTGCGCCTTGGCCCTGACGGGGTCTCTTCTTCCTTGATGGCGCTGGCCCAGCCCTTTCCCTTTTTTGGTGGCCCCATTTATGGAGTATGAACATAGCTGCATCCGTTCCTCCTCCAGTTTTGGCAGGGGTTTTTTCAGTCGACCAGAGGGTAACGACTGAGAAGTCATACTCAAATCGATGGAGATCGATGCCATCTGATGTGTGCCACATGTTAAGCACTTTCAGATTCTCAATATTAAGAGTGCTCCTCTCCCTGTCTTCTCTGCTTTCACCTAAGGTGGTAACGATTCTTCCCTCTGAGATGAATCAAAGTTTTTAGTGTAGAGTTGATGGTATTGCCCCGATCTCATGTAGCCACGGTCGGCCCAATAGTAGATTAAATGTAGACTTGATGTCCATCACCTGAAAGGGGATGGTGAAGGTTTTGGGCCCGATGATCAGGTCGAGGTTTACTTCTTTTATGATTTCTCCCCTGGTGTTGTCGAATCCCCTGGCGCTTGTTATGGACGGCCGAAAGGTGTTGGGATTCGCACCAATTTTTATTGTCGTCCTTAGAGGGCATACGTTCAGTGCTGACCCGTTGTCTATTAAGACCAATGGCAACACCAGGTTCCCTGTTTCCACTGTTATATTCAGGGGCTTAGAGTGGCTGTTCCCCTCGAGCGGCAGATCTACATCAGTGAATGAGATGGCATTTGGGGTCAATACTTGCCTGATTATTTCTCCCACTTCATCTGGGGTTACGTGGGCAGAAACATGTGCTTCTTTGAGTTCTCCCATTAAGGCTTGAAAGTGGAGTGGGGACGTGATTAACAAATCCCATACAGCAATATGTGCGGGTGTTCTCTTGAGCTGTGTCTCCAATACATGCTCTCTGGCCATTTTCTCAAAGGGGTTCCCTGCGGCTGTGTAAAAATCCTGCCTGATCAGGTAATAAATTTAGCAGCCTCCTCTCGGTTGCAACCGGCATTCATGTCCATCTATTCATAGCTTAACGGCACTTAATGCGGGTCATAGGCAGGTTTCAGGATGAGGAAGGGAGTGCATGGTGATTCTAGGGAGGATTGGGCTAGGTACGTTGGATTCTCGGGTCCAACCAGGTTGACTCCAATAGGAGGCAGAGCGGTAGTGGCGGGAATTGGCGAGGTTAGATTTGTGGGTGTGGTGGGGGCTTGTACAGGCATTACCTAGGCATGATAAGACCAGTGGTGATTGGGAGCGGGTGATAAGGGGAGTGGGTGAGGGATTGTTTGTTTGGGTGGGGGTGGAGTTGGATTGGGAGAAAAATAGCGAAGGGATGGTGGGAGTGTGACTGGGATGGAGGGGTCGGAGGGCAATGGGATTGGATGTTGGGGGGTGTGATTAAGAGCTGGGGGATGGGGTTTGAGACAGGGTAACTGGGGATGAGTGGTATGTTGCATGGGATGGAGTGACTGGGAGATGTCGGAGGTGCGGGTGGAGCGAGGTGATAGGAATATGACGGGGTAGCGGAAGGAGCAGGGGGTACGGATATGAAGGGTTTTTATATGGGGTGGCATGGTGGAGCGATGATGGGCTCATGGATGAAACAGGGTAAATTGGGGATGATGGAGTTGTGCATGGAGCGGGGTGATTTGGGGATGGTGGAGTTATATATTGGGCAAGATGATTGGGGGATTGTTGGGGAATTTCAGTGTGCTGATTTATTGTGTAATGATAAAAGCAAAATAAAATCAAAATAAAACAGAGAATGACTTCAACACATCGAAAATATCCTAGACCTACAAGATACAAGGTCCTTTGTAGCAAGTTTTAGTAAGTAAGAGTTTGTCCCACAGGGAGTAGTGATCTAAACTTAAAAGAAGTATAGTAGACCTCCAGATTTGGCTATAGATCTGGCAATTCAATGAAAACAGGGAAAAGAAAAAGTTTTTCTGTGTCACTAGATCTAATTCTTCAAAACTTAAATGAAACTAAACTAAAACCTGGAGGAAGATGGATGGACCAATAAAGATCAAATGGTGAGAAATAGGCAGCCAGGACCTAGTTTTTTATTGTAAAACAGATCAAGATCTGAGGATATGCAACCATCCCTCAACTGGCTATAAGCACAGCTACTGACTATAAACTCACTCCAAATCGCTGGATCCATCTGGTCTTAAGGCTATGATCTGTCCACTTTAATGGTCACAGACCATCCTATAGACTTTTTCAAATCCATGGATTACAGCAGACGAATCCAATTGGAGCACGAGCTTCGACTCATATTAAGGTTATGATCTGTCCACTTTAATGGTCACAGACCATCCTACGGATCTCCTCCAAAGCCAAACCATCAATCAGAATAATTAAAACCACTACAGATGCTGCAATTCCAAGGTCACAGACTCAAGGAATCACAGCCATGTCAAACCCAGGGAGATCGGGTGGTATCCAAGAGGTCTACCAGTTAAGTGGGTGAGCTGATTAACAAACTCCTCTACCCAGATCCGATCGATCACCAAATGGGACCACAAGATCATTAGATCTAACTAAGCTTTAAAATCGACAATTTATTGCTTCAAACAAAATCACTTACAATAAACTTGTTCCCAGATCTGTAGTCTGTGCATCGATCTACATTTCTTCATGCTGAAATTACAATTACAAACTAGATCTGAGCTGCTATCTAGATCTAATCCAACATGCTGGATTAGAGAGAGAAGGGAGAAGAAGAAAAAAAAAAAAACCTAAACTAAACCTAAATGAGCTAAGGAGAACTCAGCCTATTCCTTTGTTCCTACTTTCCTTCCTGACGAAAAACATCAAAATAGATGGGTATTTATACGTATGCATCGAACCATGTGCCTTCAGTTGCATCCAATCAGAAGAGAGGATTTCAGTTTAAGCTTAATCCCTATTTAAGAGTTTCAACCAATCAGAGAAGAGATAGGGATCTGGATTTATTTATACCCAGCTAAAGCTAATTTGTTTCCGACCAATAATTAGTTCACACCCATGTGCAGAGTTTTGTGCCCAGCTAATGTGTCTTTGCAGCTCTCAAAAATGCCCCTGTCGGCCACTGATATTTGCTAATGGAACCCGAGATAAATCCTTGAGATGTGTGGGACATTGAGATGTGTGCCCTAGAAGCATTGGAATCCCCAAAATATCCCTAAAGTGTGAAATAGATGGCTGGAACCCGTGCCTCGATAGGTTGGAGCTTTAGAACATCGATCTCGATAAGTTCAGGCCTCTGTTCGATCGGTTGGAGGTTCAGAACTTCAATCTCGATAGGTTCAGGCCTCTGTTCGATAGGTTGGATGGGCTTTAGGTGTGCATTCGATAGGATCTCGACAGGTTCATTCAACCATTCGATAGGATGCTCGATAGGTTCATTTTCAGCATCAGAACCTCTCGACAGGTTCTCGACAGGTTCATTCACCCATTCGACAAGATGCTCGATAGGTTCATTTTCAGCATCAGAACCTCTCGACATGTTCTCGTCAGGTTCAAACAACCATTCGATATGTTGCGACAGGTTCAAACATCCATTCGATAGGTTGCGACAAGTTCAATTTTAGCCTTTTTTCAGCATTGTAGCATGATTTCAGCACATACCAGCTCGTGGGGTTCAAAACAACCCCTCGTGGAGTCTACTTTCAGCACATAACAGCTCTACAATCCACATTCCAGCTTTGACATCTTCTCTAGTCCTTCAAATACAGCAGTTGTGATATTAATGTGGCTCATTTTCCAGCAATATAGCTGCTTCAAGGTCATGGTTTTCAGCAGAAAAACTGCTTAGTGCAGCAGTGAAACTTCAGCCAACTGTTCGAGTTCTTCAAGGAAGCTATGCATGCTGGCTTTGTAGTTTAATGGGTTGGTGCATCAGCACTAAAGTGCTCACATCTTTAATGCTATCAGCTGTTCTTATGCTTCAAAGATTGCTTTCACTGAAGCCGCACAAGTGCCACATGAATTGCTGCACTGCTAAATATATAAATTGCTGAATTGCCAGTTTGCTCAATTCGTTGCAGCAGTAGTCCATAAAACTTGGGCCTCACCACTCTCTCTCAGCAGGATTTCAAAGGCCCTCAAAGCATGCTAAAAAGCCCCAATGGTGTGAACCACCATGGTGCCTTTTCAATAATTTCATCAGCTCTACTGCTAAACACAAAATTCCTTTTTCTTGGTGTCAAAAGCATGGATTGCAACATTAAGCTCTTATTTTGCTGTTATCAGTAGAAACACACTTAAAAGATATTATTAACA
Organism: Chloranthus sessilifolius; assembly: GCA_021018995.1. NCBI lineage: Eukaryota > Viridiplantae > Streptophyta > Magnoliopsida > Chloranthales > Chloranthaceae > Chloranthus > Chloranthus sessilifolius. The sequence goes on from CM037596.1 coordinate 53,114,503, forward strand.
TGCTCAAAGGTCCATCATAGGTCAGGTTAAGTGGGAGAAAGTGGTATATTTCAGTGCTCAACACACCCCCAAACCTAACGTTTGCTAGTCCTCGAGCAAAGTGAATTTTTAAACAACAAACCTATGAAATTAAGTTCCACTTTCGTAGGGAACACGGATGCATTTAGAACATGGACTAAGCCTTTTAAACCCCTAGGTGATCCCTAGTGGAGGAGTGAAGTCTCCTGAGGGTTTTCAGTGAAGGTACCCCCAAACTTCTCCAATAAAATTTGTTAGTACTAATGCAACATGCTAAAACAGAGTTTAAGAAAAACAAAATAAATTCCAGACCATGTTCATTCAGTTCTAGAGGGTTTTCAGCAGAAAAATCACTAACTTAAAACATGAAATTTTGCTATAATTCCTCCATCATCAATCGGTTCATGTCAAGGCATTGGGTCTGAAGATTGATGCATGGCTCACCTTTCACTTGAGAATTCCGTTTTGATACTACCCCCATCAAATTGGATTTCAGGCCCAAGTCTCACCAAGGTTATTAACTCACAACAGATATGAAGGGTGTAGAATTTCACATAGCTCAGGAGCAGTTACAGTCCTCAAATAGGGCTGTAAGCATAAGCATAGGCATTTCTCTAATTTGTGAAATTTTCTAACTCTTGTCACTATAGATTAGGCAGATCCTTATCTCCACATGATAGCTCAATCCATTTCAGACCAGTAAGGTCTTTTCATTGGGTTGTAATGTGGCTGATGGATGAGGTTTGTAAAAGAAAGAGTAAAAGGGATTCAAATTGAGAAATCAGTAAAGGTAAGGAGGTGGTCTAGACAACTCCTTCATGTCAGCACTTTTTCACTTTCATTTTGAATTTTCAGACTTGAAGTGATTAGCTTCTTATCTTCTTGTAGATTTTCAAATGAGGTGACCTCTCTTTCTCAGCTTATTGCTCTTTCGTTGTTTTTTTTTTTTTTTTTTGTATACCTTTTTTTTTTTTTTTTTTTTCTTTTTATGGATTGGGATGTCACAACTATACATCACACTAGCCTTCAAATATACTTTGTTCTTCTTTTAACCAAACATCGAACCTTGCACCTCGGACCTCACTTCTCCTCCTATTTCTTGAATTCCTTAGATTGAGGGTGAGCTGAAATAGGTCAAAGGATTTTGAGTTCAAATTTTCTAGTTTTCATCAAGGAAAATTGGGACTTTTAAGGCTCAAGTGGTGTATATCAAGGGTAGTTCAAAGGTGGGAAAATTTTAGGCTCAGACTGTCCAAGGAATGGCCTTACTTCATGTCCTCAATGTCATGAATGCTGTCAAGTTGTTTCAACTTAGATTTGCCTAACTTCTCGTGATCAGAATTAGGTCCAGTCAGTCCTCAGAACAGAAAAAATTGTCAAGACACTCTTCAAAGAAATTAAAAAAAATTTCAGGCCCAAATATCATTGGGTATGGCCTTCCATCAAAATTTTTGGGGGGTATCCTCACAGTTTTCTCTCATTTCAGGTTCACCAAACATCAATTTTTGAAAATTCTTGACAATTGCTTCATGAAAAATGTTAAAACTACAACTCATTTCAGTTTCAATTTTTTTTTTAATTTCTTCTTTTCAAGAAAATCAGGTGGGAAATCACTTTATTTTCAAAACCTTTTCAACATAGTTGCATAAAGCATTAACTTATTTCATTGGCACACCTGCCATACCACTAAACCTAAGATGAACATTGTCCTCAATGTTCTAGACGATGAGAGACTAGGGGCAGCAAGGTAAAAGAAGAAAGAAAAACTAAACAAAAAAATTACAGCTATGTGCAGTAGAAATTAAAAAATTCAAAACTGAATATATGAGCAGGAAAATGGAAAAAAAAAATGCTATGCAAATGCAGAAAATTACTGATAAAATAGCAAAACTAAGCTAGAATTGCTACAAATTAAAGTCTAGAAACTGAATAACTAGAAAAACTGCAGTGCAAATGAAGGGAAACAAATGCTAATGACAAAAAATTATCAAAAACAAAGTAAGGACCTGGATACCAAGCTATAAAAACAGAGAAATGTAGATAGAATTTCAGAGACAAAAAATCAAAAAGCAAAGTTAGAAACTGAATACAAAACTATAAAAGTGCAGAAAATCAATAAAACAAGGAGACATTAACCTAAGAAAGAAAAATCAGCAATCTAAAAACAGAATTTTAAACTAAAATTCTTAAAATAGAGAATCCTAATACCAAATCATAAATCCCCTAAGTCCAAAGAAAACCCCAAAAGCCTGAGCTACTTATGAATCTAAGTGATTATAAAAATGATCGGCAGGAATAACATACAGTGAAAAGCAAGATTCATAAGACTGACCACTATATTGATTATGTGTATGATTCAAAAAGAATTTTGAAATAATTAAGCATGGGAGCACACATTAAAAATAGGATTCATACAGCTAAGATCCATTTAGTGGTGAAGAAATCTCGAAGGAAATTAAAATCAGTGGCTCCATTGAATATTCCAAACAACATATGATCCACTGCTCATTATCCTACATGATTCCTCAAAATGAAAAACCATGATCTCAGCAGGTCTAGATGGGAAAAATGAATAAAAAAACCAAGAAGAACAGCCCATCTGGAAGATATTTTTATGTTTTTATAATTTTCTATTTTTTTTATTTGTTTTGGATCAGCCCGGGCTCAGCAAGAGCCCTTATTTACTATTGCTGAAAAATAATAAGAAATTTTAATTTGTATATTCATTTTCTTCTATTTTTGTATTTTGTTTTGTTATCTGAAAATCAACATGCCAATAACACAAATTTAAACTAAGACACACTCAAAACTTAGCAGAACTACTGGCTTTAAAGAATTTAAAAATAGAAAATGAATGCAAAGGAGAAGGGGATGCAAACTCAAGCAAATTTGCTCTTGCAGCAACCCAGATGCTCCTTGTGTGGCAGCTGCTCCAAATCTACAAAAATTTTAAAAATGCAGCAGTGCCTTATTCAAGTATAGTGACAAAAACAAAGAGAGAAACTCAGGCTGCAACCTTACTTCTGTAAAAAAATGCAAAGGCTACAATAGTATTTATTCAAACATCTAGAAGGCATAAAATAAAACTCAAAAAAATAAAAAATTCTGCTGCAGTAAAATAGATTTTCTATAAAAAAAACTGCAGCAGACATATAATCAAGCACTTGGAATGCAAAGTGCAAGTTTAAAGCAAAAACAAAAAAAAATCAGATCTACAAAATTAAAAAACTCAGATCTACTATCTAGATCAAAACTCCCCGGCAACGGCGCCAAAAACTTGTTGGGGAATTTCAGTGTACTGATTTATTGTGTAATGGTAAAAGCAAAATAAAATCAAAATAAAACAGAGAATGAGTTCAGCACATCGAAAATATCCTAGACCTGCAAGATACGGAGTCCTTTGTAGCAAGTTTTAATAAGTAAGAGTTTGTCCCACAGGGAGTAGTGATCTAAACCTAGAAGAAGTATAGTAGACCTCCAGATCTGGATATAGATCTGGCAATTCTATGAAAACAGGGAAAACAAAGAGTTTTTCTGTGTCACTAGATCTAATTCTACAAAACTAAAATGAAACTAAACTAAAAGATGGAGGAAGATGGATGGACATATAAAGATCAAATGATGAGAAATAGGCAGCCAGGACATGGTTTTTTTATTGTAAAACAGATTGAGATCTGAGGATATGCAACCATCCCTCAACTGGCTATAACGATAGCTGCAGGGTATAAACTCTACTCCAAATCACAGGATCCAGCTGGTCTTAAGGCTATGATCTGTTCGCTTTAATGGTCACAGACCATCCTATAGACTTTATCGAATCCATGGATTGTAGCAGACAAATCCAATTGGAGCCCGTGCTTGGACTCATCTTACGGTTATGATCTGTCCACTTTAATGGTCACAGACCATCCTAGGGATCTCCTCCAAAGCCAAACCATCAATTAGAACAATTAAAACCACTACAGATGCAGCAATTCCAAGGTCACAGACTCAAGAAATCACAGGCATGTCAAACCCAGGGAGATCGGGTGGTATCCAAGAGGTCTACCAGTTAAGTGGGTGAGCTGATTAACAAACTCCTCTACACAGATCCGATCGATCACCTAATGGGATCACAATATCTTTAGATCTAACTAAGCTTTAAAATTGATAATTTATTACTTCAAACAAAACCACTTACAATAAACTTGTTCCCAGATCTATAGTCTGTGCATCCATCCACATTTCTTCATGCCAAAATTACAATTACAAATCAGATCTGAGCTGCTATCTAGATCTAATCCAGCATGCTGGATTAGAGAGAGAAGGGAGAAGAAGAAAAATAAAATAAAAACCTAAACTAAATATAAATGACCAAAGGAGAACTCAGGCTATTCCTTTGTTCCTACTTTCCTTGCTGACGAAAAATAGCAAAATATATTGGTATTTATACATATGCATCGATCCATGTGCATTTAGTTGCAGCCAATCAGAAGAGAGGATTTTAGTTTAAGCTTAATCCCTATTTAAGAGTTTCAACCAATCATAGAAGAGATAGGGATCTGGTTTTATTTATGCTCAGCTGAAGCTAATTTGTTTCCCGCCAATAATTAGTTCACACCCATGTGCAGGGTTTTGTGCCCAGCTGATGTGTCTTTGCAGCTCTCAAAAATGCCCCTGCAGGCCACTAATATTTGCTAATGGAACCCGAGATAAATCCCTGAGATGTGTGGGACATTGGGATGTGTTCCCTAGAAGCAATGGAATCCCCAAAATGTCCCTAAAGTGTGAAATAGATGGCTGGAACCCGTGCCTCGATAGGTTGGAGCTTCAGAACTTCGATCTCGATAGGTTCAGGCCTATGTTCGATAGGTTGGAGCTTCAGAAGTTCAATCTTGATAGGTTCAGGCCTCTGTTCGATAGGTTGGATGGGCTTCAGGTGTGCATTCGACTGGATCTTGATAGGTTCATTCAACCATTCGACAGGATGCTTGATAGGTTCATTTTCAGCATTAGAACCTCTCAACAGGTTCTCGACAGGTTCAAACAACCATTCGATAGGTTGCGATAGGTTCAAACATCCATTCGATAGGTTGCGACAGGTTCAATTTTAGCCTTTTTTTCAGCATTGTAGCTTGATTTCCGCACATACCAGCTCGTGGGGTTAAAAACAACCCCTCGTGGAGTCTATTTTCAGCACATAACAGCTCTACAAACCACGTTTCAGCTTTGACATCTTCTCTAGTCCTTCAAATACAGCAGCTGTACTATTAGTGTGGCTCATTTTCCAGCAATCAAGCTCCTTGAAGGTCATGGTTTTTAGAACAAAAACCGCTGAGTGCAGCAGTGACACTTCAGCCAACTGTTCGAGTTCTTCAAGGCAGCTATGCATGTTGGCTTTGCAGTTTAATGGCTTGGTGCATCAGCACTAAAGTGCTCACATCTTTAATGGTATTAACTGCTCTTATGCTTCAAAGATTGCTTTAACCAAAGTTGCACAAGTGCCACTTGAACTGCTACACTGCTGAATATATAAATTGCTGAATTGCTGGTTTGCTCAATTCGTTGCAGCAGCAGTCCATAAAACTTGGGCTTCACTGCTCTCTCTCAACAGGTCATCAAAGGCCCTCAAAGCAGGCTAAAAAGCCCCAATGGTGTGAACCACCATGGTGCCTTTTCAATAAATTCATCAGCTCTACTGCTAAACACAAAATTCCTTCTTCTTGGCTTCAAAAGCATGAATTGTAACATTAAGCTCTTATTTTGCTGTTATCTGTAAAAACACACTTAAAAAGATATTATTAACATGCTCAAAGATCCATCATACGTCAGGTTACGAGGTAGAAAGTGGTATATTTCAGTGCTCAACAGGGATGGCGGGGTGGTATACTGGGCGGTGGGATTTAGGGGTGTTTACGGGGATGGGATAATTTGGGGATGGCGGAGTGGTGCATTGGGTGGAGAGATTTGGGGGTGTGTATGGGGTAGGGTAGTATGGGGATGGTGGAATTATGTATGGCGTGGGGTGATTTGGGTGTGACGGAGAGGTATATGGGGTGGCTGATGGTGGGATAGTGTATGGGATGGAGTGATTGAGAGGTGGTGTGTACTGTGGGGTAAATTTGGAGTGGGGCGGATATGTGTATGATTGCGGTGGGGCTGTGCCCGTTTGGATTTGACAGGCGGGAGCAGGAGTGGAAAAATATTGCCCTAAATCTAAGGGCTCCTCTTGGTATGCCGGGGTGGGGCAGTAATAAGCTAAATACAATGGCTCGATCACCCCCACAAATGGTTCGTCCTTATTCAACCTGAGAAATGAAAACTCCTCTTGATTACTGATGTAATCCGAGGGGTCAAACTCTTCTTCTTCCTCTTCTACCCAATGGATGTTAGGCCAGGGGCCTCCTAGGTGCGGTGGTAAAGGGGCTTGATGGATGTTCTGGTTCTGCCCTTGAGGAAGTGGTAGGGGAATAATTTTTCCCGCCTCTATTAAATCTTGAACCACGTGCTTTAGTGGAAAGCACTGGTCCGTAGGGTGACCCGGTCCCTGGTGGAAGTTACAATGCAAGTTCGGGTCATAGTTTCTCGGGAGTGGATTTGGTGGTGGGTGAGGATGGAGTAAATTGACCAGACCCTTTTACAGCAACAGTAGCAATAAGACACTTAAAGATTGCTCCAACGGCATGAACACCAGTTTGAATTATGCTCTCATCTGTTCCTGGGTAAATGGGGCTCTCGATCTATTGTTTGGCCTTGACGCTTGCTCGAAATGGGCTGGGGGTGGTTGTGTGACCTGGAGCTGCATCGGGGGGGCATCGGTATTGGCCTGGGGGTAGACAATGTTCTGTACCTCTGTCCCTTATCTTCTTTCAATCCTTGGTTTGGTAGCTTTTCGAACCCCGATGGCCCCGCTGGCCATGCTCTTTCCGGACTTGCCCTCTCTAACAACATCTTCGCAACGGTTGCCATTTCGGACCAAATCAGCAAAACTAGACTGTTGCTGATACACCAAAAAATCCACGATGACTGGGAGAGCTCCCTTGGTGATCAATTCAATTTGCTCATCATCGAGAATCTGATGGGTCACCTGGGCGGCCAATGCCCTCCACCTTCCTAAGTAGGCACTGAAAGTTTAATCATGTCTTTGCTTCAAACGGGCCAGATCCGACTTCCTTGGCTCTATGTCCATGTTATAGACATATTGTTCTTGGAATAATTATGTCAGATCTTTCCAAGTTTTTATCATAGATGGTTCTAGGGATGTGAACCATCTCAGTGTTGGGCCCATTAGACTCTTTTGGAACACTTTGATGAGGAGTCATTCATCTCCGCCGTACTGGCACATATCTCCACAGTAAGATTTTAAGTGGGCGATGGGTTTGCCAGTGCCATTATATTTATTGAATGATGGCATCTTAAATTTCTATGGCAGGGGGACATCTGAGAATAGACATAAGTCTAAAAAGATTGTCGAATACAGTTCTACTCCTCCCATCTTCATCAGCTACTTCTGTATTCTGTCTATCTGTTATTTCAGCTGCTCTGATTCTTTTGAGGCTGTAGCGGGGACTGCCTCCCCCTGATTTTGTTTAGCCCTAGGTGTGACGAAGGTGGGCCTGGGAGGGTCGAAGCTGGCAACTCCTTAGCAGTTGCGAATCTCATCCTCCTTGTACTATTGGTCATTGTACTGGTGAGGGGTGAGGTCCGCTATTTGGACTTGGGGGGTGATGGGCTGATTGACCTGGTGGGGCCACAAGGTTTGTAGGGGATGGGAAGGAATGAATGGATGAGTGGTTCATGGATGAATGATGTGTTGAGCTGGGTGCACATTCTAGGGGTGATGGGGGTGTGGTTGATGTGGCGGGATGCTGTAGGCGTGGGTTTGAGGAATGGAGTGGATTGGATTTTCTGTTCGAGGCGGGATGGGGGTGTAAGGGGTATAGGTGAATGAAGGGTACTGGTGGAGGGGTAAGGGGTTCATGGGCCTTGAGCCTGGGTGTGGGGGTTGGTATGATTTTGGGCCAATGGGCCCTGTTGGGTTTGGGCTAATGGGCCATGTGGGTATTGGGTGTGGGGTGATGGACCTTGGACCTGGGTTAGATAGGTTTGGGTCCAAGGGCCCTGGGGGGCTTGAAACTGGGCCTGGGTCTGATGGACTTGGGCCTGGGCCTGAGTCTAGTGGGTTTGGGCATGGGCCTTGAGGGTTTTGGGCCTGGGCCTGGGTCTGATGGGTTTAGGCTTTGGCCCATGGGCCTTGAGGTTTTTGGGCCTGGGCCTGGGTTTGATGGGTTTGGGCCTGGGAGGAGTGGTCTTGGGTCTGATGGGCTTGGGCCTAGGCCTGAGCTTGGGTTTGGGAGTGGGCCTGAGCCCATGGTTCTAATGATATTTGGGCTTGGGCCCATGGATTTGTGTGGGTTTGGGCCTGAGATGGTTGGGCTTGGGCCTGGGCCTGGGATTGATGTGGGGGATTTTCGATGGTATGAATGATGGGTGGTTGGGCATGGACATGAGGGAATGGGGTATGGAGGTTTTGGAGACGTGGATGTGGGGTTTGGGATGTAGGGCTCTGAGAGGCAACCCACAGGGCATACATCATTCTCATGTCCTCCATTGAGGGCATGGATTCTGGTGTGAGATTGGAGGGTGATGGTCCACTCAAGGATTGAGGGGGTCAGGTGAAATTGGGCATGACCCCGGGTATGGGGGGTATGGATGATTATGCTTAGAGGGTATGGATGCATGGCTTTGGAAGATGGTGGGTTACTGGTCATACCCTGGGAAAAGTTGGGCATGACCTGCATAAATGGGGGGGTATGTTGGGATGTGGATAGGCCATGTGATGTGGATGACATGTGAGATGAGGTGGATGGGATGTAGGATGTAGGGGGCATGGATGATGAGGTGGATGGAACGTGGGAGGTAGGCGGGGGATGGGGCTCCCGATGGGGTCTTTGGGAGTAGAGGGGTGAGGTAAGGGTGTATGGATGGGAGATAGGGATGTATGGGTCGGTTGGGAAATGAGGGGTTTCAGTAGGGGATGAGATGGGGGTATGTTGGGAGAATGTAAGGGGGGGGATAGGGTTGATGCGAACACGGGCACCCCAAATGGACCCATGACATCGAACTGGGTTTGGGCGAAGGCGTCGGAGATCAGGTCTTCTCCTACATGGGAATGGGATGGGGATGATGGTGGGGATGTATCGGCTCTCGACATGATCCGTTGACGAGTGTTGTATCGATGTCTTGGGTAAGGGTCGAATACCTTCTTGGTTCTCTTTCTACAGGTTGGGTTTGAGGTCGCTGTAGTGACGGTCACACCAAAAGTATATATATATCTTTTTGGGTTTTTGATTTTTCTTTATATATATATATATTATTTTTTTTGAATTTTTCAAATGAAAATTAACTCCCCTATTTAAATGAATGATGATCTGGTGCCCTAGGAAAATTTCCGTCTCGGGTGATATATGCACCTTTAGTAGGTCCCACGGCGGGATCGGACACACTTCGGAAGAAGCAAAAGGGAATCCTTTCTTTCTATAAGGTGAAAGAATCCACACAAACGACCTGATCCCTCCGAGCAATTCAATGAGAAGTCACCTTCTTTTGACTGGGCAGGGGCATATTGGGTGTTATAGAATGCGGGAGGCTACTGCGGGCACTAATACCGCTAATCGGGAAACTTGGGTGGTGGATTGGGTCTCAGATCAGGCTGCTTGAACCCAGTTTATACTGGGTGTATGTATTATATACGCCTGACCAAAACTAAGCAGATTTGGTTGGGCCTATATATTATATACGCCTGAGTATTTATGGGGATTTTTGGCTGGGCGTATTTAATATATACACCTAGCAAAAACTGTTCTTTCATCTTGGTTTGATAGTGAATAGCAAGCCCAAAATGAGTCTTTTTGAACTGGTTTCCTGGGAGGGATGCTCCCGGGGATTGCTGTGTATGTTATTAGGTCACTCCTTTCCGCTCCCTAGGGATATACGGCTGAATTCAGGCTGTCTACGCTCTCACCATTGTGGGTTTTACGGCTTGATCGGAATTGGAAACCCAACCAACATACCTCCAACGCAAGCACCTTCTCAAGTACTGAAAGGGGTGGTTCTTTTCAGGATCATCACCATTAGGGCTACCGCCTTACTGGGAGCCGGGTAAGTTATATCTGTGCCTAAACCCCCCGAAAACTACCCAAAACACGCAAAAATAAATTTTATTATGTCCTCACACTGTTGGTTCACTTTTAATTACAGATTTTTAAAGGGGAGTGAATTTAAGTCCAAGTTCGGGTCGGGGATGACAAGCCCGTGCTGCCTCAACAGGCCGGCGTTCAACAGTGAGATATGACGACTGAAATAAAGAGCGCACGTAGGCCCGCCAAACGGCTAAGGCTCGTAAATGACTGAAATTTAAATGATGTGGAAAGTAGATGCGAGCAGGCCATCCAAACGGCTAAGGCGACTTAAATGAGAAAATCGTAAAAACTGAAATTTAAAGGCGCAAGTAGGCCCGCCAATCGGCTAAGACACTTAAAGGACCAAATCGTAGGGGTGAGTATGTTAGTAAAAATAACAAAAATGAAGGAAAAAATAGCAAAATATCAAGAAAAATAGCAATGGTTAGTAAAGATTTAAAAAAAAAAGGCCCACAAGAGGGGAAGCGCTAGGGTGATATCCCCAGCAGAGTCACCATCTGTGCGACCATGAATTCTCTCGAACCCATCGCGGCGATGCGCACTCGATGGAGTGAATGTAGAGTCGCCACCTGGAGCTTTTGGAGACTCGGGAAACCTTTAAATCAATATTTTAAGCACCAAAGTGCTAAATATGACTCTGATTACCGGTTTTTGCCAAAGACTCTAGGGTAGGGGCTTCGGTTATCGATCGGGAAGGGTTTAGGCACCCGATCAACCCACACATAGCGGTCTCTATCTATGGCCAAAATGAAAAATAAATGGGCGGAGCTTCCGCTTGCCCGAAGGCAATATGGTCTTATCAAGTTTTGAGCCAAACCGAAATTTCGGCGGTGTAACGGCTTGAATCCTTGGACGGAGGAAACACCAAGAAGGTAGAGGAAGAGAGGGGTGAGCCGGAACTCACGGGCCCTTGTTGCACCATGGAAGACCTTCGCTTCGTGGTACTTTCAATAGCTTTAAATGGCTTAAATGATAGGGTGAAGCTAGAGACTAAGCTTGACTAAAAAGGAGTGATCTAATGGTTGAAATGGATTGAAAGGGGTGAACTAAGCATGCTGGAATTCTGGTTGAAGAATGAAAAATAAAAGGGAACTTTCTCTCACTAAGGCTCTCTCTCTTAAGCTCAAAAACTTTCAACCCTAATTTTTTTCAACCCTTTGGGAAGAGGGGGTGCCTCTTTATTTATAGAGCAAAGGTCGGTTAGAGGGTTATTTAAGAGCAAATTGGTTTAGCAATTAGGTAATCCCCCATCTATGGTTTTCTAAGTTCTTAGAGTCCTAGGGGTTTGGGGAATCGATTTCAATGGCAGATGATGGGGTGAGACCATAGGTGACTTAAGGGTTGCATATAAGCTCAAAAGGGGTACAACCAATCTTAAGACACCCACCTCAACCAAGGGGATGGTCAAAAGGTCAAACCCGATGAAGGAATTTCGAGCATCTGATGACAGTTACTGTAGCTATGTTGGGCGTATATATTACATACGCCCAGTTTATGTACAGTGATTTTCATGAAAACCAAAGGAGATCTGAGAAGGTGGGTGCCCATGGTGGGCCCTACCTATGCTGGGCGTATGTATTATATGCACTCGACCAAATTTGGCCCAAAAATGCCAGGCATATATAATATATACGCCTGACCAAACTGGGGCCAAATTTGCTGGGCATATGTAATATATACGCCTGAGCAAAAGTCATGATTTTATGTAAAACTTCAATCGGCCATAACTTTTAAACCATAACTCCAAATTAGGTGATCTTTGGCTTGCTGGAAATCTGGAGAAGTCCTCCTTCCAATGGTATGTGGCTCATCTTTGGAAGTGGTCTGTGTAAAATTTTGTAGCTCTCCTCCCATCAATTGCTCAGAAGGGTTCAAGTTGGGTCTGGGAAGGGATCCTAGGGTTTAGGGGTGATCTCTAAGGGTTGGAGGAATGGTTCTAAAAGGTTTAGGGTGATTACTAAAGGTCTAGGTAGGTTCCTAAGGGTTCAGGGTGATTCCTAGGGGTTCAGGGGTGCCATCAGAAGCACAGGGGTACATCTCTCTCGGAGTACAGACTGATCGGGCCTTGGGCCGAAATTGGGTGTCTACACAAAGAGCATTACAGATTATAACTTTTAATAAAAATAGCTTGCATTGATTATAGATTACTTACAATGAAGCCCTCTCAGTTGCATCTAATGCAGATTTTGCACCCTTATAGGCCCTTATAGACTTGATGATAGCAAAGAATAGTCCTAGCTAGCAAGTGTTGAGGTAAGGAGAGAAGAAAGAGGAAAAAGATGACCTAACCCTAGCCCTAAATGACCTAATCACACTGAATGCTCAGAGCCGAATTAGGTTAAGGGGAAGATAGTTATTTCTACTAGAAAACACAACTTATATACATAGTCTCTCACTGCCTTGGCCAATAAGAAATCATAAGAGAAAAAACCTAGTTGCTGCTTGAAGACGTGGCCCAATTGTGTCCCTTGGATGCCTCGGGAAGTGGGAAGTAGATTAGATCCTCGGGATGTGTGCCCTAGAATTGAGGAAATCCCAAAAGTGTCCCTATGTATGGACTGAGAAGTCAGGATCCCGAGGTTCGCGAGTTTGAGTGTTTCATGTTGGCCTCTCGCTAGGCTGTCGCGTGGATAGAATTGCAGTTGAAGGTGGCTGGCGAGGTTGGATTAACTATAGGAGAGAGCTCACGAGGCTCTGCTATGCTGTAAATGGTGCATTTTGCTTAGATGGGGCTTCAGGTGTTTCAGGTCATGAGGGTGTCACGTGAATGGCTTCTAAAGAGTAATGAAGCTCGCATGCATCCTCACCAAGAAGGAATATATTTCTCGTGGGGCTGGCTCTGGCTCTAATGTGTATGAGATCTGTGCGAGATCTGTGTGACAAAATGTTCTAAAGCTAGTCTGCCCGAGAGTCGCGCGAGCTCTTTAGACTTTGATGTGCTTGAACCTCGCGAGATCTGTGCGAGTAGTTTTTCTGAATCTTTTCTTTCATAGTGTTGCGCGAACCCCCGACACCCTGAAATATCTTAACCTCACGAGATCCTCGCGAGGACTTTTTGTGAATCTTTGATCCTCGTGAGGACTTCGCGAGGTATTCTTCTGAGCCACTTTCCTAAGTGAGTTGCATGAGATGTGCGCGAGCTCTTTAATAAGTTGCCTCTCTGGACTACACGAGATTTTCACGAGGGACTCTCAAGGTAGTATTCAACTTCGCGAGAGCCACTCGAGAGCTACGCGAGTGCCTACAAGCTTTGCCATCTGCTCCTCTTCTGCAATGCACATGTTGCTGCAGGGGCCTCCTCTACTCAGGCCCATTTCCTTTCATCTGCTTGACTTCTAATGCACACTTAGGCAACAAAAATAGTCCCTTTGGTGTGTACCACCATAGTGTTCCATCTGTTCTTCACTGAGCTTCCCAGTTTGGCTTCACTTCTCCCTCTTCTTGGCCTCCAAAGAATGACTATTATGCTAAGCTGCAAATTTATTCTTAACTATAAAAGAAACTCAAAAGAGGACTATTTAATGGCTCCAAGGTATAGTAAAGGCTAGGTTAGAAGGTGAAAAGTCATACTTTTCAGTGAATAACACCCCCCCAAACCTACTCTTTGCTAGTCCTTGAGGAAATTGAAAAATTAAATAACTATTCTAAAAATTTAAATGCACTTTCTTAGGGAGAACAGATGCATTTAGCTTATGCATCAAGCCTTTTAAACCCCTAGGTGATCCCTAGTGGAGGAGTGAAGTCTCCTGAGGGTTTCCAGTGAAGATACCCACAAACTTCTCAATGGAATAGTTAATCCAAGTGCAACCCAGTGGTTAATCAGTTTGAAATTAATACAGTTCATTCCACCCTTGCTCTGTCAAAATTAAAGGAGTTCTAAAGTAGTGTATGCAAACAATTTAACAGCTCAGTCATGCATGCATGCTCATCACATTCAATCAGCTGACACCAAGAAAACAATATGTGCAAAATAGTACTAAGCTTACCAGTGCATAAAAATTTAGGTTCAAATAATGCCCCAATGATTTCAATCTCAGACCCAATGCTTACTAGGGCTATCTCTCACAAATGAATTTAAGGGTGTACCATTTCACAGAGGCTCAAGAGAAATTATAGACCCCAAATGGGTTTGCAAGCATGAGTATAGGTAGTGCTTTTAATTTCTGACATCATCAAGTACTCTCGCCATAGATTAGATATTCCCTCATCTTCACATGATGGTTCATTTGACTTTGGATCAACAAGGGCTTTTCATGGGTTATAATGTGCCTTATTGGTGTGGGTTGTAAAGAATAAAAGGGATGAAGAGGGATTCAAATTTGAGAAATCAATATAGGTAGGAGATGATTCATGACTTCACCTTCTTCATTTCAGCACAACTCCATCTTCTTTTTGAAATTTCAGAGCTAAAGTGGTCAGCTTCTTCTCTTCATTTCAACTTTTTCAATGAAGTTCTTTTAACTTCTCTTTCTTTTCTCTTCCCTTTTTATTTCTTCTATTTATATTTTCTTTTATGATGGTTGCCACACATCTATAATTGCTAAACTGTTATTTACAGATATGCTTCTCTCTTCTTCTCCTTTCACCAAATGTGAAACTTTACTCACCTCAACATCCTCTCCTTTACCTTCTAAATTCTCAAAGTGAGGGTAGGGATGAATCAACTTAAGAGGTTCAGGTACAAGTACTTTGACGTTTGTTGAAGAAAAATGGGGCTTTAAGGCTCAAAAAGTGTATGCACAAGGATAGTTTCACAGGTTTGATCTTTTAGGCTCAAACTATTCAAATGAAGGTCTTGATCCTTTCCTTAGTGTCATTATTATAGTCAAACAACTTCAACTTGGGGTGTCTAACTTCTTGTGAAAATGGCTTGACTCAGTCAGTCCTTAGAATAGAAAAATGTTGCCAAAGACACTCCTAAAAAAAATTTTACAAGCTCAAAGCTCACTGGGTATGGTCTTCAATCGAGCTCAAAGGGGTATGTTTTCACCCGTTTCTCTCCTTACTGACTCACTAACTACTGTTTATAGAAAATTTCTGGATGTTCACCTCATAGAAGTATTGATTTTTAAATGATTTTAGTATTAAATAGGTTTGCATAGTGTTTAAATTTCCTCACTTTCAACATTGCTTAGGTGAAGTTCATTCAATTTATTCCTTACTTAGTTAAGACTATTGCACTTAGGTTAACTATCTCATTGATCTATCTATTGGTCTACCCTGTCATACCCCTAAACCTATGAGGAATAGTGTCCTCACTGTTGCAAAGACTAACTCATCAGGGGCAACAGGGTACAATCAGAAAACATAACACATAAAACATAAAAAAATATAATGCAGAAAAGAAGTCACTACAAAATTTGCATTCATATGAAATATATACAAGGCACTACAATTTAACAAACAAGAGACAAGTGTATAAAACCAAAATACAAGCTAACTAAACTGACTCCTACTCTGAATCTGAGCTTAACACTAAAGGTGGGGTCCATCCAAATTTTCCTTCAAACTTTCTCTTCTCCTTCTTTACTGCATCAGCTTGGGCAGCACCAGGCTTTGACCTTTTGGCAGCTGGATTCTTTGCCTTGGTGCTACTCTCCTCTGTGGAAGGCTCTTTGATGGACACTCCTACTGATGAGGGTGGATGCATTACTAAGATGGTTTATTGGTGTCTACAAGCTTCCCCAACTGCTATGATTTTTGCTTGTACACTTGGTATAAATTTACTACTTACTTCACCACATCCTCTAGCATCTTCTTTTCAATTATGTGGTCCAGTTGTAGTTGGGCAATCTCAACTACTAATGGCTATTTCACCGTGTGCTTCAGCTTAGCCATCCCTCTCTTCACATCCCTCCTGATGTAAGGAGTCATAGCCATTGCTCATGTGAGGGTGGAATATGGGGGGTATGGGATTTGAGGAAGTAAGGACAATGGATGAGGATGATGGTTGGCAACTGCTCCTCAATGGGGTCAGTCAGGGTGTGGGTAGAGGTGAAGGTTACAACTGTCAAAGGTATATCTTCATCAGGATAGGCTGTTTGGGTGGCATCAGAGGTGTAGGTAGGTGGGGTAGGGACCATCTCCTCAAGCTCAGGGTATGTCTGGGTAAAGGTAGATGTACAGGTGGGTAGACTAAATGGCTCCTCTTCCTTAGTTTGTGTAAAGGCAGAGGTAAAGGTAGGGAGAAGGAGGGATAGTTCCTCTACCTCAAAATGGGTTTGTGTGGAGGTAGAGGCCAGGGATGGTTGAATAAGGACCAGCTCCACAAGTTCAGGTCTAGTTTGATTGGCAGCAGCTGCTGTGACCACTATAGGTTAAAGCTGGGGTAAGATTGGAGAGGTGGGATCAGGTATGGGTGATGATGAATGGGTCTGGGTTCGGGGGTTAAAGGTTTGTAGGGCTGAATTGATGGATTGTAGGCTAGTTTGGAGTGTGGCTTGGTTTTGGGTGTTGGCTAACAGTTGGGTTTGAAGTGAGGTTAATAGGGTAAGTATTTGGGATAAGAGATTTGGGATGGCTGAGGTTGATGGTTGGGAGGTGGTGATAGGTTGGAAAGGTTAAGTGGGGGCATGCTGAAAGTGGGTAGGCTGTGGGGAGTCAGGGAGGGGTGTGTACTCATATATGATGTCCCCCATAATGGATTCCATCATGGCAGGGTACCCTTCTGTGGTGAATGCTTCTTAGTAATGTGTGGGGGAAAAGGGGATGGAATTGGTAGGTGAATCAATAGGGATGAGTGGCTCAATGGGTTAAAAGGGTGGTAGAAGGTTAGTGGTGGTGGTTTGGTCGATCGCAGTGGCCATGGGTGTACTGACATCCATTGGTAAAGGTGATGGTGGTGTTGATGTGGTGCTAGGTATCTCACTGGTTGGGGGGGGTGAAATGGGTTGGGTTAAGGAGATGGGTTCAACGCTTAGAATAGGTATGGGTGGTGTAGTGGGTGCAGTGAATGAGAGAGTTGTCCTCCTGAAGTAATTTCTTTTCACAGGTGGGGAGGGATGGGCAGGGTAAATGAGGATGGTAGGGTGACTGATGGGGATTGGTGACTAGTGGCGTGTGGCAAGTGTAGCTAGGGGAGTGGTAGGTATAGGGATAGTGATGGAGGGGGTACTGATGGTGGTTACTGGTGATGGAATGGGGGATGAGGTAGTGTGTGAGGTAGGTATGGATGGGTTTGGCTGCAGTGGTGACTGCTGCAGTGGCAGCTTAGGTGGCAGTTGCAGCCTCTTGAATGGTAGGTGTTGCCTCCTTCACCTTCTTCTTTTTCTTCATGAGGGTCATACTGATCCCCCACAGCTTCGTCCAAAATTCCATTGGGGGCAGTGTCTCTATTGGTTCCCCCATCTTAAACTGATATCCACCTTATTTTAGCAGGGCTGTGATCAACCTACTATATGGAAGCCCAGTAGGCTTGCTTTTCTTCTTCACTTTAAGGTGGATGTCCTTCATTCCCTCAAAAATCAGCTAGGCCGCATTGATGTAATGCCTCAGGGAGAAGGAATAGATGGCATTAGCTAGGTGTTAAGACATGAAAAGTACCACTTTTCACCCCTTAACTTAATCTCTGTTAGACCCTTAGTCATTTAATAAATGTGTGTTAAGCCCATTTCATAGGTAATAAGCAGTTGCTGCAGATAAGGCCCTAACCCTACTACAAAGCCTACTTTTGCACCAGAACTCCAAGAAACTGGTAGCCCATTCACAGAGAAAAGAAACACCAAGGTAGAACACAGCTAGATGTACACATTGAATGCCCAAGTGGGCCCCAGAAGTTCCTCAGAAGAAAGGAAGTTCGACCCAGACAGAAAACTTGACTGCAGCATAGGCAAAGCACAGCAGGAAGTCAAGAAGTCAGCCTCGCGCAGATGTCGCATGGTTCAATTGATTCAGAGAAAAATGCTTGGTGCAGTTGTCGCGGGTTTCTCATGGTAGCACACCAACTGCTCACGTTGTTCTCGCGTAGATTAATGACAGAAGGGCTCAAGAAGCAGACTTCATGCAGTTCTCACGAGGCTCAGTTGAAAGATCTCGCGCAGCACAAGAGAGGAGCATTTAATCCTCGTGCGAGCCGCTGAGGAGAGAGAGCTCCAGGCACTTTTGAGCGCAGCTGTCGGGCAGTGGCCGCGAGATGTAAATCTTCAAGGAACTGCTCATGCAATCTAGAGGCCTATGCATATTGCTTCTTCGTGGGGAGATTCACTAAGGATTGAACTGCGCGCGCAATTCTCGCGCCATTTAAATGGAAAGCGCAATCTCGCGACGATCAGAGCATTCTCGCGATCACCAAACTATCTATCCCGCGACTGTAAGAGATTCAAGTCAATTCAATCTCGCGATGACAACTCTATCACGTGACAAGACCTGGAAACTCTTACCACCTAGCGAGGCTCGAGATCTTAAATTCCCACCACTTCTATTGGGGCAGTCTGGGAACTTTCAACAACTAGGACACGCACTCCAATGCTCCAATCTTCGTGCACACGCCTCGAGGCATCCAAGTAATAGAAATGGGCCACGTTTGCATCATTAAAATTAGGGTTTCATAACCCTAATGCTCCCACAGCCGACTGCTATATAAGCCTAAGCCTAGTTTAGGTTTAGGGAGGGGGGGTTCTTCTTGAATCGACTGTAGAGTTCCAGTAGGCTAAGGTTAGGGATTAGGTAGCATCTTTTTCCTTTTTTCTTCTCTCCATAGTCGAGCACTTGTTGGCTATGCCTTTGTATGTCTATTTGGAATAGTTTTAATGATGTTTTATAATAGGATGTTATACATGTATGGGATTGAAGTTTGAGGTTTGTTCTGTACAAGGCTATTGCCTTGAGATCCCCCATTACTAAGTTGTATTGTAAGCAAGGGAGGATTGTTTTTAAGGATTTATTCAGATCCAAGTTACCTGTGTGTCCAGGCTAGTGAACATATACAGGCCTATGTCCCACCACAGGATCCTCTAAATTTGAATCCCCATGAGAGCCTGAGCTGGTAGCCTTGTGAACATGGTGGTGGCAGCAATCTACTTATTCTGTCTCAGACCTCTGTGAGGAGGATAGCCTCTGTGGATAGTCTGTGGCCATTTAAGTGGACAGGTTATAGCCCTAGGGTGAGGCCAATCCACAGATCTAAGACAGATTCCTCTTCTCTGCACTTGTGCTTGTAGCCCTGTGAGAGATTATGCAGAGACAGATTCCCCTATATTTGTATAGACCCACCATCAGATGGCAGATCTGATCTGGCTATAGAGATTGTAGGCTTGTGACTGGATCACTGCTGTCTCTCTAAAGCAGTGAACAGCTAGACCTAAAGCTAATACTCAAACTCTTGCTAGTCCTGTGTGTCCAGGCTAGTGCACATTGCAGGCCTAGCCCCACACATAGAACATTAGAGGTTGAGGTTCCTATAGATTCTTGAGTTGGTAGCCTGGATGAAGTAGTTGTTAAGACCTGAAAAGTACCACTTTTCACCCCTTAACTTAATCTCAGTTAAACCCTTAATCAATTAATAAAGGTGTTTTAAGTCTATTCTGTAGGTAATAAATAGCTGCTGCAAATAAACCCCTAACCATGCCAAGAAGCCTACTGCTAACCCAGAAGCCCCTCAGAAGTGTGAAGGTTAAACCCAGACAGAAAATTGGCTGCAGCAGAGGCACAACAAAGCAAAAACAAATTAAGGAGAATGCCTCGGGCAGATGTCGCAGGGCTCAACAAATCAGAAAGAATATATTGCGCAGTTGTCGCGGGCTTCTGAAGGGAGCACACCAACCGATTGCGCAGTCTTCACGCCGTTCGCACGCAAATGGATGTCAGCAGGGAGTAAAAATTAGACTCCATGAGGTTCTCATTAGGCTCAGTCTTAAGCGCACGCATGTACTCACGCAGTCTCGCGCAACACAAGAGATGAGTCTTCAACCTTTGCATGATTCACTATATAGAGAGAGCTCCAATCATTCTAGCGCGTGGCTGTCGTGCAGTGGCCGCGGGACACATACTTTGAAGGAACTGCTCGCGTGATCCAGAAGCCTATGTACTTTGTTCTCTTCATGAAAATTGCCGCGGGATTCATTAAGGAACGAACTGCACACGCCATTCTCGCACCATTCAAATGCAAAGACCAATCTTGCGAAGACCAAAGCATTCCTGCGATCATCAAAGTACCAACCCCGCGACTGCAAGAACTTTAATGCAAAGCAACCCCGCGACGCCAATTCTACCATGCGGCAAGATCTACAAATCATTTCTACTCAGTCAAGATCGGGTTCTAAACTTCTCCCCACTTCTGCAAGGGCAATCTGAGAATCTCCAGTGATTAGGGCATGCACTCTAATGCTCCATTTTCTGTGCACACGCCCTGAGGCATCCAAGGGATAAGAATGGGCCGCAATTACATTGATGAAATTAAGGGTTTTCCTAACCCTAATTGAGAGAGAATCGACTACTATATAAGCCTAAGCCTAGATTAGGTTTAAGGATCTTTTTGATCGACGGTTGTCTTGACTTCTGTGCTTCTTCTTAAAACCGACTGTAGAATTACAGTAGGCGAAGGTTAGGGTTTAGAATTTTTCTTTTTCCTTTTTCCTTCTCTCCATAGTCCGGCACTTACTAGCTATGCCTTTTGTATGATTATTTGGTATAGATTTTAATGGAGTCTTTGTAATAGGATTTATTGCATGTATGGGATGGTGTTTTTGTTGTGAGTTGTGCTGTACAAGGCCGCTGCCTTGAGATCCTCTATTGCTAAGTTGCATTGTAAGCAATAGGGGATTGCTTTTAAGGTTTAATTTAGATCCAAGTGACCTGTGTGTCCAGGTTAAGCACATTGCAGGCCTTCCCCCACCACAGGATCCACTAAATCTGAATTCCCATGGGATCTTGCGCTGGTAACCCTGTGAACATGGTGGTGACAGCAATGTTCTTGTTCTGTCTTAGACCTCTTAGAGGAGGATAGCCTCTATGGATAGTCTATGACCATTAAAGTGGATAGATTATAGCCCTAGGGTGAGGCCAATTCACAGAACTAAGATAGATTCTTCTTCTCTGCACTTGTGCTTGTAGCCTTGCGAGAGATTGTGCAGAGACAGACTCCGCTTTATTTGTATAGACCCACTATCAAATTGTAGATCTGATTTGGCTGTAGAGATTGTAGGGTTGTGACTGGATCACTGTTGTCTTTCTAAAGCAGTGAACAGCCAAGCTTAAAAGCTAGTACTTAAACTCTTGCTGGTTCTGTGTGTCCAGGCTCGTGCACTTTGTAGGCCTAGCCCCACACACAGAACTTTAGAGGTTGAGGTTCCTATAATGATAATCTTGTTCTGACCCATCTCTGGATCGTGGTTTCCCTATTGGATAGTCTGTGACCATTCAAGTGGACAGGTTATAGCCATAAGGGATTGGATCATGGCACAGGGGTGAGTTGGATCCTTTCTCCTCTTTGTGATAATGTAGCCATTGGACAAGACTTCTATAGCAGTAGATTTGAGTTTGAGTTATAGGACCCATCAGATCTGTACCTAATAACATACTTCTCACCCTTTTATATTTATTTTCTCACACTCCACCCTCTTTCTTAACCCTTTCTGTAGTTTAGACATTAAGTTACCTTAAGGTTTAGATTATAGTGACCTTAAACCCCCTTCCATTTAGGATTGCCAGATCTGTAGTCAGGTCTAGAGAGCCTACTAAAGATAGCTCCCTTGGAGCTTTTGATCAATTTTCCCTGTGGACAAACTCTTACTTATCAAAACTTGCTACAACAGGCCCTGTATCTTGCGGGACTGTGCATATTTTAGGCTTGCTACTATGTAATTTTCACTCCACCTTTCATTCATTTTCATTCACCCCATTCTTAGCACTGTCTCCAATAAAGTTAGTAGCAAGCACTTAAAAATAGCCTAAGAAGTTTTTGGCGCCATTGCCGGGGATAACTTGATCTATTAGTAGACTCAATATTTTTTTTGTATTGTTTATTCTTTGGTAGCTGTACTTGTGAATAATTGATACTGCTGATTTACATTTGGAATTTTTCTTACAGATCTGGACCGTAGCAGAGAAGGAGAGTAGAATTGCACTGGGAGTCTAGCTACCTCTGTTTGCACTTCTCTAACCTTCAAAACCTCAGTTTATTTCTCTTTTAAAGATTCCATAGCAGTTGATTAGGATAGTTGCAAATTTTGCTAAGAGCAATGTGCCTGCGAATAGTCTTCCCTGCTGTTGGTGTGTGTGCATGTTAGGAAGGAGATCCCTCAGTCTTACATTAGAGCCTGCTAACCCTGAGATAGAAAGGGGTAGAAGATCGAGAAGGCACAGACACACCACAATCGAGCCCCCTATTGAAATTGAGACAGCAGTTATGGGTGAAGAGCAACCTAGAACATTAAAGGAATTGAATGCTCCGGATGATTACAATTCTCCATTCAGCATTCAATTCCCATATGTTCAGGGAAACTACGAGATTGAAACTTCCATCATCCAAATACTTCCCTCTTTCCATGGGCTTAGCAAGGAAGACCCTTACAAGCACATTGACTAGTTCTTGGCCCTGTACACGACATTCTCCATTACTGGTTTGGGACCAGAAGCCACGAGGTTAAGGTTCTTTCCTTTCTCCCAAAAGGACAGGGTCATGACCTGGTTATCTACTCTCCCAAACAACAGCATCACTTCCTGGAAAGACCTCCAGACAAGATTTTTGTCCAAATTTTTCCCAGAGACCAAAACTAGCCAGTTGAGAAAAGGCATACTTACTTTTGCCCAGTCCCTAACTGAAGATTTTAATCAAGCCTGAGACAGATTTAAGGAAATGCTCAAACAATGTCCCCACCACAAGATCCCTGACTGCCAGCTTGTCCAGATCTTCTACAATAGGATTGATGAGAAAAGCAGAGACATGGTTGATGCCTCTTATGGTGAAACATACGTGCATAAAACAACTGATGAGGCATGGGACTTGTTCGTGGTCATTAGCGAAAATGCTTCCCAAAAGATGTCCTCATCTAAATCTGTTCAAGAGCCTTCTCCTAAGCTGGGGTTGGCTGAAACTTCTAAAGGAAAGATGTATGAAGTTAGGGGAAATGATGACCTGAGAATGCAGATGGCCAATCTTACTGATAGATTTGATAAACTTTTAACTATGGTGCAGCCCAGAATGGCTACCCAGGTGATGGAGGCATGTCTGATATGCCAATTCCCACAACACACAGTGGAAGAGTGCCCATCTGCAGGGCAATACCCGGAGTATGTGATGGAATAGGCTGCGCTGCCCAAACATTTGGACAGCAACAATCTGGTGGCTACAACAAACAACCATATGGATACCAACACCAAAATGCTGGTTACCAATGGAGAGACAACCCAAATTTGAGGTAGAGGCAAGACAATTATATACAGCCACAACAGATGTTGGCATTACCTTGAAGGCCACAGCAGCAGTTTAACCAGGGTTATGCCCTAAGGTCAAATTTTTAGCAACAACAGCAGTCCCAGCAATAAAATCAATTGATAGTTCCCCCACCTCAGCCCCAGAGTGCTTCTTTCGAGGACCAAGTTTTGGCCCAATTGCGAAGCCTTGGACCATTGAATCAGACTGTGACTTCTCACAGTCAAAGAATTAAGAAAATAGAAGAACAGCTAGGCCAAATAGCCAATGCCTTGGCTAAAAGAGAAGAGGGCAGGTTGCCAAGCCAGCCAGTAGCCAACCCTAAGGGCCAGTATTCGATTAGAGATGGCTCCTCAAATTTTGAGGGGGCTAATGCCATCACAGCCCTAAGGTATGGCAGGCTGGTATACAACCAAGTGGGAAAGGAACAAGGAGAGGTCATTTCCAAGGAACTGTCGAGTGAAAGCGATAAGGACTTTGCTAGAGGACAGAGTCAAGAATTGCCTGCTACCCTTCAACAAGAAAAAAATAAAGAGGTTGTAGTTGAGCCTCAGCAAGAGATAAAAATAGAAAAAATAAAAAAATAAAATTTCAGTCATAAGCTTGCAGTTAGGAACCAGCAGTCCCTCAGCTGCCATTTCCTCAAGCTTTGAGTGGCCCTGCCCCATTTGATAAGGGGCAGGAACTGATCGAGGAAATGATGGAGACCTTTAAGCAGGTCAAGATAAATTTATCCCTGCTTGATGCAATCCGGCAGGTCCTAGCCTATGCAAAGTTTCAGAAAGACCTTTGTACTCAGAAAAGGAAGGCCAGAGGCCATTTGTCTAAAAAGGTCTTTGCAACTGATACAGTTAATTATGTATTAACCATGACAATGCCTAATAAGTTGCAAGATCCAGGAATACCCACTATTCCCTGTATTATTGGTGACCACACAATTGGAAGGGCCCTTTTAGACCTTGGAGCCAGTGTTAACCTGCTGCCATATAGTGTGTATCAGTAGCTAGATTTGGGAGAGCTGAAGCCCACCCGCATTGTTCTATTGATGGCTGATAGGTTCGAGAGGAAACCCATTGGTGTGGTTAAGGATGTCCTAGTGGGGGTAGACAAGTTCTTCTACCCTGCAGACTTCCTTGTTTTGGACATGGGTTGCAATAAGAGTACATCCCCGATAGCTGTTATTCTAGGCAGACCATTCTTGGTCATTGGCCATGCATGCATTCAATGCAAGTTTGGGATTATGGAGGTCACTTTTGGTCATATGAAAGTAGAGCTTAATGTGTACAATAGTGTAAAGTACCCTCAGCTGGACAATGAGGACTGCTTTGCAATGGATGTACTAGAAGAAGTTGTTGAAGAAGAACTGCCTATTCTGCTGGAGTGGGGCAATATTGTCACAAATTTAATTGAAGTTTGAAATATGGTAGAGGAAGGAAGCCTAGCTTTAATGCCAGATGACATGTCCCCATTGAGGTCTTCTGTGGGCTTAGTGCAGCATTCCAATTGGAAACCTACATTGCTGCCCCTTCCTCCAACCAACAATTCACCAATCCTGCCATCCATCCAACAAGCCCCTGATCTGGAGCTCAAGAAGCTTTCAGAGACATTGAAATATGCTTTCCTCAAGAAAGATGAGAAACTTCCTGTAATTATCTCTTCTTCTCTTACCAGTGAGCAAGAGGAGGAATTGCTAAAAGTTTTGAGGAGGCACAAGAAAGCAATTGGCTGGACCATTGCTAATCTAGGAGGGATTGATGCATCAATCTGTATGCATAGGATTCATCTAGAGGAGGGCTCCACACCCTCCAGGGAAATACAGAGGAAACTGAATCCTCATATGTAGGAAGTGATCCTGAAAGAAATCATTAAATTACTGGATGTTGGGGTAACTTATCCCATTTCTGATTCTGAATGGGTGGTACCAATCCAAGTGGTGCCTAAGAAATTTGGCATAACACTGATCACAATCGAGTCTGGAGAGTTGAGACCAGCCAGGGAGACCATTGGTTGGAGAGTTTGCATCGATTAACGAAAACTCAACTCCAAGACTAGAAAAGACCACTTCCCTCTCCCCTTTATTGATCAAATTTTGGATAAGTTGGCTGGGAAAGCTATTTACTGTTTTCTTGATGGGTACAACCAGATCCCTGTGCACCCTCTTGATCAAGAGAAAACTACTTTTACTTGTCCTTTTAGCACCTTTGCTTACAGAAGGATGCCTTTTGGATTGTGTAATGCCCCAGCCACCTTTCAGAGGTGTATGTATGCTATCTTTTCTGATATGATTGACAAATTTTTGAAAATTTTTATGGATGATTTTTTGGTTTATGAGGATAACTTTGACCAATGTCTGCAACACCTCCATCAGGTCTTACAAAGATGTGAGGAGACCAATCTGGTCTTAAGTCGAGAAAAAGCCACTTCATGGTAACACAAGGAATTGTGTTGGACCATGTGGTCTCTAAAGATGGAATTGAGGTAGACAAGGCCAAAGTTGACCTCATTGCAAATCTGCCCCCTTCAAGAATAGTCATGCAAATCAGATCTTTCCTTGGACATGCTGGATTCTACCGGAGGTTTATCAAAGACTTCAGCAAAATTGCTAAACCATTGGGCCACCTGCTCTGCTAGGATGTGCCCTTTGACTTTTCTGTTGAATGTCTGGTGGCTTTTGAAACTCTAAAAATCTGCCTCACCTCTGCCCCTGTACTCTAAACACCTGACTATACCCTGCCCTTTGAGTTGATGTGTGATGCATCTGACTTGGCAATAGGTGCTGTCTTGGGCCAAAGAAAAGAAAAGATGCCTGTGGTTATTGCATATCTTAGCAAATCACTTGCTGAAGCTCAGCTAAACTACACAACAACTGAGAAAGAGCTTCTGACAGTGGTTTTTGCTGTGGACAAGTTTAGACCTTACCTACTTGGGTCTAAAATTGTCATCTTCACTGACCACTAAGCATTAAAGTACCTACTGTCGAAGAAGGATGTAAAGCCCAGATTGATTAGATGGATACTCCTATTGCAGGAGTTTGACATCAAAATCAAGGCAAAAAAAGGGTGTAGAAAATGTGGTGGCTGACCACTTGTCCAGAATTATATTGGAGAAAGGTGTTGATGACCTTACTACAAATGATGTCTTCCCGAATGAGCAATTGTTTGTCATCCAATCTTTAGTTCCTTGGTATACACATGTTGTCAATTATCTAGTTATAGGCCAGATTCCTTCCCGTTGGACAAAAATGGACAAAGACCTATTTTTCTCACAGGTCAAATTCTTTTTCTGGGAGGAACCTTGCTTGTACAAGTATTGTGCAGACCAAATCATTCAAAAATATGTTTCCAAAAGTGATGTCCCCAGTATTCTGGTCATGTGCCATGAAAATGCCTATGGGGGTCACTTTAGTGGGAGAAAATAGCTGACAAAGTGTTGCAATGTGGGTTCTATTGGCCTTCTCTTTTCAGAGATGCCAATACACACTGCAAGACCTGTGAAAGATGTCAAAAATTAAGAGGCCATTGCCACAAGAACTAATGATAATCAGGTTGTCCTCAAGTTTATAAAGCAGAATATCTTTTCAAGATTTGGCACCTCTAGAGCCATCATCAGTGATGGGGGTAGCCATTTCTGCAACAGAAATTTCGAGGGCTTGCTCAAGAAATATTCTGTCACCCATAGGATTGCTACTCCCTATCACCCACAAACTAGTGGGCAAGTTGAAATTTCAAATAGGGAGATCAAGCATATCCTTGAGGAGACTTTGAGGACTGATAGGAAAGATTGGGCTGACAAGATTAATCATGCACTGTGGCCTTATAGGACTGCCTATAAGACTCCCATTGGTATGTCCCCTTTCAGACTGGTCTACGGCAAAGCCTGTCATCTTCCAGTGGAGTTAGAACACAGGGCCTATTGAGCTATTAAACATTTAAATCTAGACCTAACTTCTGCTAGTCCTCACAGGTTATTGTAGCTGTCGGAATTGGAAGAACTAAGGATGGATGCGTATGCCAATGCCAGGATCAGCAAGGAAAGGTCCAAAGCTTTCTTTGACAAAGGGCTGTTGAGAAAGAGTTTCATAGCTGGTGATAAGGTTTGGCTATTTAACTCCAAACATAAATTCTTTGCTAGCAAATTGAAATCTAGATGGGAAGGTCCTTACATCGTCATGCATGTTTCCCCATCTTGTGCTGTGGAAATCAAGGATCCCAAGTCTGGGAGAACCTTGAAGGTGAATGGTCAGAGGCTTAAGCCTTGTTTTGAAAAACCTGCTGAACCCATGGACACCATTCACTTTTAAGGGGATCCTTCTTCAAACTGATCCACAGGTGTGTCATTATTGTATCATATGTACTTTTGTTTTTGATAGATTTATCTTGTTTTCTTTTATTTATATTCTCTAAGATTTGTTAGTGGTCCCATCTGAATCTGGACCTATCTGGTTTAAACTTTTGATGCTTGGTTTGATTCTTACTGCTCTTTAATTGATAGTTTTTATTGAATGCATAATGTGAGAGGTTGATTTTTGTTGTCCTTGCTTTAATGATTGAGTTTTCATGTGTCTAGAGGTATCCACTGTGAGAGTCATGCCTAGGATCCAACAACAGCACATATACAAAAGGGTAGAACAGAGAGCACATGCTCTTTGTTTTATACTTTGCTATTGCGGGGTCCAAAATAAAGCCTGGGAGACTCTCGTGCAATATAAACAGCGTACTCCATAAGTTGTCGCGAGATTCTAAAACTATCGCGAGGTTAAAAAGGAAGTCTGGGAGAATTTCATGCAGTTCACATGGAAACATTCAATAGCTGTCGCGAGATTCATGTG
Organism: Chloranthus sessilifolius; assembly: GCA_021018995.1. Classification (NCBI taxonomy): domain Eukaryota; kingdom Viridiplantae; phylum Streptophyta; class Magnoliopsida; order Chloranthales; family Chloranthaceae; genus Chloranthus; species Chloranthus sessilifolius. The sequence continues at coordinate 53,142,899 of CM037596.1, forward strand.
CACCTGAGAACCTCTCGCGCGATCCACATAGAGCTATTCATTAGTTATCGTGAGATTCATAGGCTATCGCGAGGTTCAGAAGGTAAACTGGGAGACTCTCGCACAATTCAACAGAAATACTTCATTTGCTGTCCCGAGATTCTAAGGCTGTTGCGAGATTCAAAGTGAACCTCAGAGCGTTTCACGTAATCCAAATGGAGACCTGGGAACCGCTCGCATAATTCACATGAATTTATCTCATACTGTCGCGCGCTCCAAGGTTAGCCTGAGAGATTGTCGTGCAATCCAAATCCAATAAACACTTTCTCTAGGTTCATTTCCAATCCCATGACCAAGTGTTCCAAAGCGCGTCGAGCTTTGTGATAAGTATTTTACCCTCGCGCTTGGCTACTTTTCCAATATTCTCTTCCTTCTTCCCTCTGCAATACCCTAGCTTCTGGCGCTCTTCCCCCTCTCTCCTCCAGCATCAATCCTACAACTCATCATTCACTCCATAAATCTACAGAGTTGTTCCCAGCATCACCCCCATCCATTGCCCTCTAATAAGAGATCTTACGGTGCCCTGTAAGTCAAATCAACCCAAACCCTAGGATTTTAGGGTTGGCACTTCGATCTCAGTCTCCTTTTCTCATATTAGAAGATAGAGTTTGAAATGGCTCCAAAGATTGCACAGAAGAGAAAGGGGAAGGATAAGGGCCCTGCTGAGATCAACCCTAAGAAAGCCAAGACTTCAAAGTCACCCAAAAAAGGGAAGGAAGTGGTTGAGGAAGCGGAGGAACCAACCCCTAAGTTTTCTACTCCTTCTGAGCTCATGGTTTAAATCCCATTGGACCCTGAGATAGATTTTGACATACCATTTTTTGAGAAGGAGCCTCTCTCTGCCCCTGCTGTACAGTTTATGAATAAAGCGGGCCTGACACCCTTGATGAGAGGTATTCTAGCACTAACCTACCCTAGGCTAGTGCAACTGTTTTATCAACACATCAGAGTCAAGTAGGATAAGGATGGACAAGCTTGCTTATTGGTGTTGATTGACGACTTTGATATGTTAGTGAGCCCCAAGGTGATTGCTGAAGTTTTGGGCATCCCAGCCGCATTCAACCCTAGCTGTGGATATGGCCCACCCCTGAGTCCATCAATTGACACAATTGCAAGGGCCTTAACCAAAGGAAAGGCCACAAGGGATTCAATCAAAAGGAGAGAATTGGCACCTGAACTCCTCTTCATAGACCAAGTCCTGCGAAAGAACATATACTGCTCAAGACATCAGCAGGAGAGGAGAACTCCCATTGTCGATGTTGTTTATTCGTTCTCTCTTGGCTATGGCTTCCATGCAGCCTGGCTAATCATCGAGGCAATGAAGGACATAGTGGAGAAGATAGGGCTGAAAAAGAAGCCTCACACCCTACCTTATGCCCGAATCATCACCAAGCTACTGTAAAAAGGGGGGTACAAGATAGCAAAGACTGAGGGGACTACCACTCTTGACCCTACTACGTTTGCCAAGAGGCAATGGGGAATCAACAGGAGCCTGATGGAGGTCCAGAAGAAGAAGAAAGCTGAGGCTCAAGCCCTTCCCAAACAAGTAGAGGAGGCAGCTGGATCAAGGTCTACCCCTGTTACCAAGGAGGTGCTCCCAGAGCCTGTTCCCACCATTGTTGCAGTAGCACCCATTTCCCCACCACATTCTCCTTCTGCATCCACTCCCCCTCTTCCATCTCTCTCTCTCCCTCCTCTATCCTCATCATCTACGCCCACTCCCCCTTCACCTGTGATTAGTACCTGGGATGATTCCCCATCCCCTATCTTACCTCAGTACACAGCCCCCATACCCCCACCAGCTACACCTAAACCTGACAGCCCTCCCCTCATTTCCTATAAAAAATAAAAACACACTGAGAAAATCCCCACCATCTCCTAGACTCTACCCTCCATCCCTTTCCTCCACACTGACACACCTCACTTTGCAGAAACCACCACCCCAACAATACCTACTACATCCGCACTCACAGACATTGACTTAACCCTTAACACCACCATAGGATTTCAAGCCATTCTGTCTACCTTCCTTAACACAATGCCTACCCACTATACCCCTCTCCCGGTTTCCCCAACTACATCACAGCATCACTCCCCAGAACCCCCCTCTTCCCCTCCTTCTACTTTCCATCATGCACTTTCCTCATCTTTCCAACCAGTGCCCTCTTCTTCACAGACTCAACCTCCAGCCCTAACACACTGACACTTATCCTATCCCTTATCCAAGACATCTAAGTCCAATTATCCACCACTACCCAAAAATAGGACCAGATGCAGACGGAACTCACTTCCATCCAATCCACCCTACAGACATTCAACAACCCACCCATTCCTCAACCACCCACTACAACCCACCTGGTCCTTTACACTGACAACCATACCCAAACCGACACCATCCCTGACTCCCAACCCCATCCAACACCCATAATCCCCTTTACACACCCAACCCCCCCATTTTCCTTCATCCCTTTCACCATTCCCATTTCCTCCCCATCACCCCCTGCTCCTACTGAGCCTACACCATTTTTCTTTCCCCCTATACCATCCATCCCCTCACTTATTCTACCCCCTCCCACATTCACTGACAAATCTACACAAATGCACCCAAAACTTATCCCCTCCCCCACAAATAGACTTACCCACTGTCACCCCCCCTCCCCCCTAGGACCAATCACAGTTTACTCCTTCCACTTCCTATCTGCCCATAGCACCCAAATATTTTTTTTACTGCCCTAATGCTTACCTTAGGAAGGATGTCCTGAGGGGCATGGCAAAACTTCGCCAGTCCATTAAGACCTCCCTGCTGGAGCATATCGATAAAATGACGGAGGAACACAGAAAGCAACTTCAGGGCAACTCCTTGGGGTGGACTAACATATTGGAAGCCTACCAGTAGGCCAAGGCTACAACTACTTATCATGAGTTGAATTGAGAGTTGGAGAAAGCAAATGTTGCTATAGAGAAGGCGCGTGCCAGAATGTTTGAAAAGAGGCTCAAAAATGGCCAAGAGATTTTCTGCATCCAAAAGGATATCCATGAGACAGACCTCCTCAAATATAAAATCCAAATAGCCTCCTCAGAATCTGCATTGGCTGCTATCATAAATATTCCTCTGTAGCCCACCCCACTCTCTGTTCACATCCCAGACCCTGAGCCTCAAGCTTCTCCAGCCCCAGCTGCCCAGTCTGAGGAGGCACAACCAAAGACCCAACAAAAGAAAGGGAAGGCCCCTGCTGTACCTCCTCCAGAGCAGCCTCCCCCTACCAGGGCCTCTGCTGCACCACCGCCAGAGCAAACTTATCCTAAGCTAAGGAAAGTCACTGCTAGAGGTCCGCTCCCAAAGCTGCCCATTTAAAAATTGGCAAAGAGCCAGTTGCCCAGTCTGAGGAGGCACAATCCCCCAGCCAGCCTGAGTCCAAAGGAAAAGGCAAATCCCCAGTGGTCCCCACTGCAGAAGCCAAAGGCAAAGGAAAAGGTAAATCTCCTGCAACCCCCCCTGCAAAGCGGAAAGGAAAAGCCCCTCAAGACCCCAAGGAACCAAAATTACCCAAGCAACCAAAAGTGAGGGTGAGGGCACCTAAAGCTCCAACTGCCAAGAAAACCCCAGCCAAAGCGAAAAAGGAAAGGGAGGCAAAGAAGAAACAGGGCAAAGCTGCCCATAGGGCACATGCTAAAAAGATGGGCTGGGATTTCTTTATCGATTCGAATTCAGATGATTCATCTTTGAGTAGCTTAGATTGTAATTATCATTGTACATGTTTTCCATTTAATATAATTTTTCTTTTTTGTATTCTTTTGACTGTTCTGTGTGCTGTTCTATTTTTTTTTTAGTTTTCATTTTATTCCAATTTTGCCCTGGGAGATGTCTGTAGGGTGGCTATAATCATTCCAAATATGAATTCATGTGCATGGCTGATTCGATCTCAATTGTCAAGGGATACCACAATTCCCAAGACACCCAAATTCGGCCCAAAGCCCGATCAATCTGTACTTCGGGAGAGATGTACCCCTGTGCTTCTGATGGCACTCCTGAACCCGTAGGAATCCACCCAGACCATTACAAATCACCCTGAACCCTTTAGAACCTTTCCCCAACCCTTAGAAGTCACCCCTAAACCCTAGAATCCCTTCCCAGACCTAACTTAAACCCTTCTGAGCGGTTGATGGGAGGAGAGCTACACAATTTCACACATACCATTACCATAGATGACTCATATGCCATTGGAAAGAGGACTTCTCCAGCTTTCCAACAAGCCAAAGATCACCCAATTTGGTGCTACGGTTCAAAAGTTATGGCTGTTCAAAAGTTCACATAAAATCATAGGACTTTTACTCAGGTGTAGATATTACATACGCCCAGCCATTTTTGCCCCAGATTAGTCAGGCTTATATATTATATACGCCTACCTATTTTGGGGGAAATTTGGCCGGACGTATATAATATATACGCCCAGTAAAGGTGGGACCCACCACAGGCTTCATCTTCTCAATACTCCCCTGATTTTGGTGAAATTTATTGTTCCAAGACTGGGCGTATATAATATATACGCCCAGCTTAGCTACAGTAACTGTCATCAGTTGCTTGAATTTCCTTCATCTAGTTTGACCCTTTGACCATCCCCTTAGTTATGGTGGGTGTCTTAAGATTGGTTGCACCCCCTTTGAGCTTATTGGCAACCCTAAAGTCACCTTTGGTCTCACCCCATCATCTGCCATTGAAATCAGTTTCCCCAAAACCCTAGGACCTTGAAAACCTAGAAAACCTTAGATGGGGGGGATTACCTAATTGCTAAACCCATTAGCTCTTAAGTAAGCCCCTAACCCACCTCTTCTCTATAAATAGAGAGGCCCCCATCTTCCCAAAGGGTTGAAGTTTTGTTGAAGGATTAGAGAGTGCTTAAGAGAGAACCCTAGTGAGAGAAAATGCCAATATTTTTCCAAAATTCTAGCATGCATACTTCATCTATTTCAGCCCATTTCCACCATTAGATCACTCCCTTTAGCTAAAGTCTAGCCTTTAGCCTCACCCTACACTTCCTATTTTACCGAATCCTAGTGTTAGAATCTATTTCCATATCGTTTAAGCCATCGGAAGCACACCAAAGCGAAGATCTTCCACGGTGCAACAAGGGCCCGTGAGCTCCGGCTCACCCCTCTCTTCCTCTACCTTCTTGGTGCTTCCTCTGTCCAAGGATTCAAGCCGTTACGTCGCCGAAATTTTGGTTTGGCCCAAAGCTTGATAGGACCGTATTGCCTTCGGGCAAGGGGGAAACTCCGCCCTTTTATTTTTCTTTTGGCCATAGATAGAGACCCTTATGTGCAGGGTTGATTGGGTGTCTAAACCCTTCCCGATCGATAACCGAAGCCCCTACCCTAGAGCCTTTGGCAAAGACCGGTAAATCAGAGTCATATTTAGCACTTCGGTGCTCAAAATATTGATTTGAAGGTTTCCCGAGTCACCAAAAGCTCCATGTGGCGACTCTACATTTTCATTAAAAAGCGAGCGCATTGCCGCGACGGGTTCGAGAGGATCCATGGTCGCACAGATGGCGACTCTGCTGGGATATCACCCTAGCGCTTCCCCTCTTGTTGGCCTTTCTTTTTATTACTAACCATGGCTATTTTTTTTTCTTATTTTCTGCTGTTTTTTCTATATTTTTGTTGTTTTTACTAACGTACTCACCCCTACGATTTAGTCCTTTAAGTGCCTTAGCCGATTGGCGGGTCTACGTGTGCTTTTAAATTCTTGTTTTTCCGATTCTTGTCATTTAAGCCACCTTAGTCGTTTGGCGGGCCCGCTCGCATTTACTTTTACGTCATTTAAATTTCAGTCATTTACGAGCCTTAGCCGTTTGGCGGGCCTAAGTGCGCTTTTCATTTCAGTCATCATATCTCACCATTGAACGCCGGCCCGTTGAGGCGGCACGGGCTCGTCATCCCCGACCCAATTTTTGGACTTAATTTCACTCCCCTTTAAAAATTTGTAATTAAAAGTGAACCAACAGTGTGGGGGACATAATTAAATTTATTTTTGCATTTTTGGGTAGTTTTCGGGGGGTTTAGGCACAAATACAATTTTCCCGGTTCCCTAGTGGTGATGATCCTAGTGGTGATGATCCTGAAAAGAACCACCCCTTCCAGTACCTGAGAAGGCGCTTATGCCGGAGGTATATCGGTTGGGTTGCCAATTCTGATCAAGCCGTAAAACCCGCATTGGTGAGAGCGTAGAAAAACCAAAATTCAGCCTTGTATATCCCTAGGAAATGGAAACCAGTTCAAAGACCTATTTTCGAGCTTGCTGTCCACTGTCAAAATATAACTGACAGAACCTTTTGCCAGGCGTATATAATATATACGCCCAGCAAAAAAGCCACAGAATTACATAGGCGTATATAATATATACGCCCAGCCAAAATCCCCAGATTTAAGCCAGGCGTATATAATATATACGCCCAGCCAAATTTGTATATTTTTTGGTCAGGCGTGCGTAATATATCGCCTATATCTTGACCACACAAGACACGAGGCCCAATCCATCACCCTAAGTCACCGATTAGCGGTATTAGTGCTCGCAGTAGCCTCCCACATCCCTAACACCCAACATGCCCCCGCCCAATCAAAAGAAGGCGACTTCTTATTGATTTGCTTCGGGGGATTGGGTCGTTTGCGTGGATTCCCTCACCTTCAATAGAACGAAAGGGTTCCCTTTCGCTTCTTCCGAAGTGTGTCGGATCTCGCCGTGGGACCTACTAAAGGTGCATATATCACCCAAGACGGGAATTTTTCTAGGGCACCAGATCATCATTTATTTAAATAGGGGAGATCATTTTCATTTGAAAAATCCAAAAAAATAATATATAGAAAAATAAAAAAATCCTATATACGCGCACTTTCGGTGTGTCCGCCACTACGGCGACCTCAAACCCGGCTCGTAGGAGAAGAACCAGGAAGGTATTCGGCCCTTATCCGCGACATCGATACAACACTCGTCAGCGAATCATGTCAAGAGCTGATACATCCCCACCGCCATCCCCATCCCAGTCCCATGTAGGAGAAGACCCGATCTCCTACACCTTCACCCAAACCAGGTTCGATATCACGGGCCCATTTGGGGCGCCCGTGTTCACCTCCACCCCATCCCCTCCCCTCACATTCTCCCAGCATACCCTTTTTTAATCCCCTACTGAAATCCCTCATTTCCCAACTTATCCCTACATCCCCATCTCCCATCCAAACACCCTTACTGCATCCCCATATTTCCAAAGACCCCATAGGGAGTCCCATCCCCTGCCTACTTCCCACGTTCCATCCCTCTCATCATCCATGCCCCCAACATCCTGCATCCCATCCACCTCATCTCACATACCATTCCCACCACATGTCCCATCCACATCCCAACATATCCCCCCATTTACCCGGGTCATGCCCAATTTCTCCCAACCCCCTCCATCCTAAAGTGAGCCATCACCCCCCAATCTCACACCTGAATCCATGCCCTCGATGGAGGACATGAGAACGATGTATGACCTGTGGGCTGCTTCTCGTAACCCTACCTCTCAAACCCAGCATCCAAATCTCCAAAACCTCCACACCCCATTCCCTCCAAACCATGCCCAACCACCCATCGTCCATACCTCCCAAAATCCCCACCTCAATTCCAGACCCAAACCCACACAAATCCATGGGCCCTAGCCCAAACACCTCTAGAGCCATGGGCCCAGGCCCAAAACCCTCAAAACCCATGGGCCCAAGCCGAAGCCCATCAGACCCATGCCCAGACCAAGAACCCTCCAAACTCATGGGCCCAAGCCCACCAGACCCAGGCCCAGGCCCAAGACACTCAAAACCCACGGGCCCAAGCCCATCAGACCCAGGCACAGGCCCAAAACCCTCAAAACCCATGGGCCCAAGCCCAAGCCCATCAGACCCAGGCCCAATTCCAAGCCCCCCAGGGCCTTTGGACCCAAACCTACCAAACCCAGCCCCCTCATGGCCTAGTAGCCCAAACTCAACAAGGCCCATTGGCCCAAAGTCATATTAATCCCCACAACCAGCATTCATGTCCATCTATTCATAGCTTAACGCACTTAATGCGGGTCATAGGCAGGTTTCAGGATGAGGAAGGGAGTGCATGGTGATTCTAGGGAGGATTGGGCTAGGTACGTTGGATTCTCGGGACCAACCAGGTTGACTCCAATAGGAGGTAGAGCGGTAGTGGTGGGAATTGGTGAGGTTAGATTTGTGGGTGTGGTGGGGGCTTGTACAGGCATTACCTAGGCGTGGTAAGACTAGTGGTGATTGGGAGCGGGTGATAAGGGGAGTGGGTGAGGGATTGTTTGTTTGGGTGGGGGTGGAGTTGGATTGGGAGCAAAATAGCGAAGGGATGGTGGGAGTTTGACTGGGATGGAGGGATCGGAGGGCAATGGGATTAGATGTTGGGGGGTGTGATTAAGAGCTGGCGGGATGGGGTTTGAGACGGGGTAACTGGGGATGAGTGGTGTGTTGCATGGGATGGAGTGACTGGGAGATGTCGAAGGTGCGGGTGGAGCGAGGTGATAGGAATATGACGGGGTAGCAGAAGGAGTAGGGGGTACGGATATGAAGGGTTTTTATATGGGGTGGCATTGTGGAGCGATGATGAGTTCATGGATGAAACAGGGTAAATTGGGGATGATGGAGTTGTGCATGGAGCGGGGTGACTTGGGGATGGTGGAGTTATATATTGGGCAAGATGATTTGGGGATTGCTGGAGAATTTCAGTGTGCTGATTTATTGTGTAATGGTAAAAGCAAAATAAAATCAAAATAAAACAGAGAATGAATTCAATACATCGAAAATATCCTAGACATACAAGATACAGGGTCCTTTGTAGCAAGTTTTAATAAGTAAGAGTTTGTCCCACAGGGAGTAGTGATCTAAACCTAAAAGAAGTATAGTAGACCTCCAGATTTGGCTATAGATCTGGCAATTCTATGAAAACAGGGAAAAGAAAAAGTTTTTCTGTGTCACTAGATCTAATTCTTCAAAACTTAAATGAAACTAAACTAAAAGATGGAGGAAGATGGAAGGACAAATAAAGATCAAATGGTGAGAAATAGGCAGCCAGGACCTGGTTTTTTATTGCAAAACAGATCAAGGTCTGAGGATATGTAACCATCCCTCAATTGGCTATAACTACAGCTACAGGGTATAAACTCCACTCCAAATCGCAGGATCCACCTGGTCTTAAGGCTATGATTTGTCTACTTTAATGGTCACAGACCATCCTATAGACTTTTTCGAATCCATGGATTATAGCAAACGAATCCAATTGGAGCCCGAGCTTCGACTCATCTTAAGGTTATGATCTGTCCACTTTAAGGGTTCAGGGGTGCCATCGGAAGCACAAGGGTACATCTCTCTCGGAGTACAGACTGATCGGGCCTTGGGCCAAATTTGGGTGTCTACACAAAGAGCATTACAGATTGTAACTTTTAATAAAAATAGCTTGCATTGATTATAGATTACTTACAATGAAGCCCTCTCAGTTGCATCTAATGCAGATTCTGCACCCTTATAGGCTCTTATAGACTTGATAATAGCAAATAATAGTCCTAGCTATTACAATGATCCTAGCTAGCAAGTGTTGAGCTAAGGAGAGAAGAACGAGGAAAAAGATTACCTAACCCTAGCCCTAAATGACCTAAGCACACTGAATGCTCAAAGCCAAATTAGGTTATGGGGAAGATAGTTATTTCTACTAGAAAACATAGCTTATATACATAGTCTCTCACTGCCTTGGCCAATAAGAAATCAGAAGAGAAAAACCCTAGTTGCTGCTTGAAGACGTGGCCCAATTGTGTCCCTTGGATGCCTCGGGAAGTGGGAAGTAGATTAGATCCTCGGGATGTGTGCCCTAGAATTAAGGAAATCCCAAAAGTGTCCCTATGTATGGACTGAGAAGTCAGGATCCCGAGGTTCGCGAGATTGAGTGTTTCATGTTGGCCTCTCGCTAGGGTGTTGCATGGATAGAATTGCAGTTGAAGGTGGCTCGCGAGGTTGGATTAACTATAGGAGAGAGCTCACGAGGCTCTGCTATGCTGTAAATGGTGCATTTCGCGTAGATGGGGCTTCAGGTGTTTCAGGTCATGAGGGTGTCACGTGAATGGCTTCTAAAGAGTAATGCAGCTCGCATGCATCCTCACCAAGAAGGAATATATTTCTCGTGGGGCTGGCTCTGGCTCTAATGTGTATGAGATTTGTGCGACGAAATGTTCTGAAGCTAGTCTGCCAGAGAGCCGTGCGAGCTCTTTAGACTTTGAAGTGCTTGTACCTCGCGAGATCTGTGCGAGTAGTTTTTCTGAATCTTTTCTATCATAGTGTTGCGCGAACCCTTGACACCCTGAAATATCTTAACCTCACAAGATCCTCGCGAGGACTTTTTTTGAAGCTTTGATCCTCGTGAGGACTTCACGAGGTGTTCTTCTGAGCCACTTTCCTAAGTGAGCTGCATGAGATGTGCGCGAGCTCTTTAATAAGTTGCCTCTCTAGACTACGCGAGATTTTCACGGGAGACTCTCAAGGTAGTATTCAACTTCGCGAGAGCCACTCGAGAGCTGCGCGAGTGCCTACAAGCTTTGCCATCTGCTCCTCTTCTGCAATTCACATGCTGCTACAGGGGCCTCCTCTACTCAGGCCGATTTCCTTTCATCTGCTTGACTTCTAATGCACACTTAGGCAACAAAAATAGTCCCTTTGGTGTGTACCACCATAGTGTTCCATCTGTTCTTCATTGAGCTTCCCAGTTTGGCTTCACTTCTCTCTCTTCTTGGCCTCCAAAGCATGACTATTATGCTAAGCAGTAAATTTATTCTTAACTATAAAAGAAACTCAAAAGAGGACTATTTAATGGCTCCAAGGTTTAGTAAAGGCTAGGTTAGAAGGTGAAAAGTCATACTTTTCAGTGAATAACACCCCCCCAAACCTACTCTTTGCTAGTCCTTGAGGAAAGGAAAAATTAAATAACTATTCTAAAAATTTAAATGCCACTTTCTTAGGGAGAACGGATGCATTTAGCTTATGCATCAAGCCTTTTAAACCCCTAGGTGATCCCTAGTGGAGGAGTGAAGTCTCCTGAGGGTTTCCAGTGAAGATACCCACAAACTTCTCAATGGAATAGTTAATCCAAGTGCAACACAGTGGTTAATCAGTTTGAAATTAATACAGTTCATTCCACCCTTGCTCTGTCAAAATTAAAGGAGTTCTAAAGTAGTGTATGCAAACAATTTAACAGCTCAGTCATGCATGCATGCTCATCACATCCAATCAGCTAACACCAAGAAAACAATATGTGCCAAGCAGTACTAAGCTTACTAGTGCATCAAAATTCAGGTTCAAATAATGCCCCAATGATTTCAATCTCAAACCCAATGCTTACTAGGGCTATCTCTCACAAATGAATTTAAGGGTGTACCATTTCACAGAGGCTCAAGAGAAATTATAGACCCCAAATGGGTTTGCAAGCATGAGTATAGGTAGTGCTTCTAATTTCTGACATCATCAAGTACTCTCACCATAGATTAGATATTTCCTCATCTTCACATGATAGTTCATTTGACATTGGATCAACAAGGGCTTTTCAGGGGTTATAATGTGCCTTATTGGTGTGGGTTGTAAAGAATAAAAGGGATGAAGAGGGATTCAAATTTGAGAAATCAATATAGGTAGGAGATGATTCATGACTTCACCTTCTTCATTTCAGCACAACTCCATCTTCTTTTTGAAATTTCGGAGCTAAAGTGGTGAGCTTCTTCTCTTCATTTCAACTTTTCCAATGAAGTTCTTTTAACTTCTCTTTCTTTTCTCTTCCCTTTTTATTTCTTCTATTTATATTTTCTTTTATGATGGCTGTCACACATCTATAATTGCTAAACTGTTATTTACAGATATGCTTCTTTCTTCTTCTCCTTTCACCAAATGTTAAACTTTACTCACCTCAACATCCTCTCTTTTACCTTCTAAATTCTCAGAGTGAGGGTAGGGATGAATCAAGTTAAGAGGTTCAGGTTCAAGTACTTTGACGTTTGTTGAAGAAAAATGGGGCTTTAAGGCTCAAAAAGTGTATACACAAGGATAGTTTCACAGGTTTGATCTTTTAGGCTCAAACTATTCAAACGAAGGTCTTGATCCTTTCCTTAGTGTCATTATTACAGTTAAACAACTTCAACTTGGGGTGTCTAACTTCTAGTGAAATGGCTTGACTCAGTCAGTTGTTAGAATAGAAAAAAGTTGCCAAAGACACTCCTAAAAAAAATTTTACAAGCTCAAAGCTCACTGGGTATGGTCTTCAATCGAGCTCAAAGGGGTATGTTTTCACCCGTTTCTCTCCATACTGCCTCACTAACTACTGTTTATAGAAAATTTCTTGATGTTCACCTCATAGAAGTATTAATTTTTAAACGATTTTAGTATTAAATAGGTCTGCATAGTGTTTAAATTTCCTCACTTTCAACATTGCTTAGGTGAAGTTCATTCAATTTATTCCTTCTTAGTTAAGACTATTGCACTTAGGTTAACTATCTCATTAATCTATCTATTGGTCTACCCTGTCATACCCCTAAACCTATGAGGAACAGTGTCCTCACTGTTGCAAAGACTAAGTCATCAGGGGCAACAGGGTACAATCAGAAAACATAACACATAAAACATAAAAAAATATAATGCAGAAAAGAAGTCACTACAAAATTTGCATTCATATGAAATATATACAAGACACTACAATTTAACAAACAAGAGACAAGTGTATAAAACCAAAATACAAGCTAACTAAACTGAATCCTACTCTGAATCTGAGCTTAATACAAAAGGTGGGGTCCATCCAAATTTTCCTTCAAACTTTCTCTTCTCCTTCTTTACTGCATCAGCTTGGGCACCACCAGGCTTTGACCTTTTGGCAGCTGGCTTCTTTGCCTTGGTGCTACTCTTCTCTGTGGAAGGCTCTTTGATGAACACTCCTACTGATGAGGGTGGATGCATTACTAAGATGGTTTATTGGTGTCTACAAGCTTCCCCAACTGCTCTGATTTTTGCTTGTACACTTGGTATAAATTTACTACTTACTTCACCACATCCTCTAGCGTCTTCTTTTCAATTATGTGGTCCAGTTGTAGTTGGGCAATCTCAGCTACTAATGGCTATTTCACCGTGTGCTTCAGCTTAGCCATCCCTCTCTTCACATCCCTCCTGATGTAAGGAGTCCTAGCCATTGCTCTTGTGAGGGTGGAAAATGGGGGGTATGGGATTTGAGGAAGTAAAGATAATGGATGAGGATGATGGGACAGATGCTGGTAGTGGAAGGGTGGTTGGCAACTGCTCCTCACTGAGGTCAGTCAGGGTGTGGGTAGAGGTGAAGGTTACAACTGGCAAAGGTATATCTTCATCAGGATAGGCTGTTTGGGTGGCTTCAAAGGTGTAGGTAGGTGGGGTAGGGACCATTTCCTCAATCTCAGGGTATGTCTGGGTAAAGGTAGATGTACAGGTGGGTAGACTAAATGGCTCCTCTTCCTTAGTTTGTTTAAAGACAGAGGTAAAGGTAGGGAGAAGGAGGGATAGTTCCTCTACCTCAAAATGGGTTTGTGTGGAGGTAGAGGCCAGGGATGGTTGAATAAGGACCAGCTCCACAAGTTCAGGTCTAGTTTGATTGGCAGTAGCTGCTGTGACCACTATAGGTTAAAGCTGGGGTAAGATTGGAGAGGTGGGATCAGGTGTGGGTGATGATGAATGGGTCTGGGTTCGGGGGTTAAAGGTTTGTAGGGCTGAATTGATGGATTGTAGGCTAGTTTGGAGTGTGGCTTGGTTTTGGGTGTTGGCTAACAGTTGGGTTTGAAGTGAGGTTAAGAGGGTAAGTATTTGGGATAAGGGATCTGAGATGGCTGAGGTTGATGGTTGGGAGGTGGTGATAGGTTGGAAAGGTGAAGTGGGGGCATGCTGAAAGTGGGTAGGCTGTGGGGAGTCAGGGAGGGGTGTGTACTCATATATGATGTCCCCCATAATGGATTCCATCATGGCAGAGTACCCTTCTATGGTGAATGCTTCTTAGTAATATGTGGGGGAAAAGGGGATGGAATTGGTAGGTGAATCAATAGGGATGAGTGGCTCAATGGGTTAAAAGGGTGGTAGAAGATCAGTGGTGGTGGTTTGGTCGATCGCAGTGGCCATGGGTGTACTGACATTCATTGGGAAAGATGAAGGTGGTGTTGATGTGGTGCTAGGTATCTCACTGGTTGGGGGGGTGAAATGTGTTGGGTTAAGGAGATGGGTTCAAAGCTTAGAATAGGTATGGGTGGTGTAGTGGGTGCAGTGAATGAGAGAGTTGTCCTCCTGAAGTAATTTCTTTTCACAGGTGGGGAGGGATGGGTAGGGTAAATGAGGATGGTAGGGTGACTGATGGGGATTGGTGACTAGTGGTGTGTGGCAAGTGTAGCCAGGGGAGTGGTAGGTATAGGGATAGTGATGGAGGGGGTATTGATGGTGGTTACTGGTGATGGAATAGGGGATGAGGTAGTGTGTGAGGCAGGTATGGAAGGGTGTGGCTGCAGAGGTGGCTACTGCAGTGGCAACTTAGGTGGCAGTTGTTGCCCCTTGAATTGTAGGTGTTGCGTCCTTCACCTTCTTCTTTTTCTTCATGAGGGTCATACTGATCCGCCACAGCTTCGTCCAAAATTCCACTGGGGGCAGTGTCTCTATTGGTTCCCCCATCTTAAATTGATATCCACCTTATTTTAGCAGGGCTGTGATCAACCTACTATATGGAAGCCCAGTAGGCTTGCTTTTCTTCTTCACTTTAAGGTGGATGTTCTTCATTCCCTCGAAAATCAGCTAGGCCGCATTGATGTAATGCCTCAGGGAGAAGGAATAGATGGCATTAGCTAAGTGTTAAGACCTGAAAAGTACCACTTTTCACCCCTTAACTTAATCTCTGTTAGACCCTTAGTCATTTAATAAATGTGTGTTAAGCCCATTTTATAGGTAATAAGCAGTAGCTGCAGATAAGGCCCTAACCCTACTACAAAGCCTACTTTTGCACTAGAACTCCAAGCAACTGGTAGCCCATTCACAGAGAAAAGAAACACCCTGATAGAACACAGCTGGATGTACACATTGAATGCCCAAGTGGGCCCCAGAAGTTCCTCAGAAGAAAGGAAGTTAGACCCAGACAGAAAACTTGACTGCAGCATCGGCAAAGCACAGCAGCAGGTCAAGAAGTCAGCCTCGCGCAGATGTCGCATGGTTCAATTGATTCAGAGAAAAATGCTTCGCGCAGTTGTCATGGGTTTCTCATGGTAGCACACCAACTGCTCACGTTGTTCTCGTGTCGATTAATGACAAAAGGGCTCAAGAAGCAGACTTCACACAGTTCTCGCGAGTTTTAGTTGAAAGCACTTGGACAATCTCGTGCAGCACAAGAGAGGAGCATTTAATCCTCGTGCGATCCGCTGAGGAGGGAGAGCTCCAGGCACTTTCGCGCGCAGTGGCCGCGGGATGCAGATTTTCAAGGAACTGCTCGCGCAATCCAGAGGCCTATGCATATTGCTTCTTCGTGGGGATCCCTATGAGATTCACTAAGGATTGAACTGCGCACGCAATTCTCGTGCCATTTAAATGGAAAGTGCAATCCCACGACGATCAGAGCATTCCCGCGATCACCAAACTATCTATCCCGTGACTGCAAGAGATTCAATTCAATTCCATCCCGTGATGACAACTCTATCACGCGACAAGACCTGGAAACTCTTACTACCTAGCGAGGCTCGGGATCTTAAATTCTCCCCACTTCTATAGGGGCAGTCTGGGAACTTTCAACAACTAGGACACGCACTCCAATGCTCTAATTTTTGTGCACACGCCTCGAGGCATCTAAGGAACAGAAATGGGCCACATTTGCATCATTAAAATTAGGGTTTCCTAACCCTAATGCTCCCACAGCCGACTGCTATATAAGCCTAAGCCTAGTTTAGGTTTAGGGAGGGGGGGTTCTTCTTGAATCAACTGTAGAGTTCCAGTAGGCTAAGGATAGGGATTAGGTAGCATCTTTTTCCTTTTTTCTTCTCTCCATTGTCCAGCACTTGTTGGCTATGCCTTTGTATGTCTATTTGGAATAATTTTAATGATGTTTTATAATAGGATGTTATACATTTATGGGATTGAAGTTTGAGGTTTGTTCTGTACAAGGCTGTTGCCTTGAGATCCCCCATTACTAAGTTGTATTGTAAGCAAGGGAGGATTGTTTTTAAGGATTTATTCAGATCCAAGTTACCTATGTGTCCAGGCTAGTGAACATATACAGGCCTATGTCCCACCACAGGATCCTCTAAATCTGAATCCCCATGAGAGCCTGAGTTGCTAGCCTTGTGAACATGGTGGTGGCAGCAATCTACTTGTTCTGTCTCAGACCTATCTGAGGAGGATAGCCTCTGTGGATGGTCTGTGGCCATTTAAGTGGACAGGTTATAGCCCTAGGGTGAGGCCGATCCACAGATCTAGGACAGATTCCACTTCTCTGCACTTGTGCTTGTAGCCCTGTGAGAGATTGTGCAGAGACAGATTCCCCTATATTTGTATAGACCCACCATCAGATGGCAGATCTGATCTGGCTGTAGAAATCGTAGGCTTGTGACTGGATCACTGCTGTCTCTCTAAAGCAGTAAAAAACTAGGCCTAAAGCTAATACTCCAACTCTTGTTGGTCTTGTGTGTCCAGGCTAGTGCACATTGCAGGCCTAGCACACAACATAGAACATTAGAGGTTGAGGTTCCTATAGATTCTTGAGCTAGTAGCCTGGATGAAGTTGTTGTTAAGACCTGAAAAGTACCACTTTTCCCCCTTAACTTAATCTCTGTTAAACCCTTAATCATTTAATAAAAGTGTTTTAAGTCTATTCTGTAGGTAATAAGCAGCTACTGCAAATAAATCCCAAACCATGCCTAGAAGCTTACTGCTAACCCAGAAGCCCCTCAGAAGTGTGAAGGTTAAACCCAGACAGAAAATTGGCTGTAGCAGAGGCACAGCAAAGCAGAAACAAATTAAGGAGAATGCCTCGGGCAGATGTCGCAGGGCTCAACAAATCAAAAAGAATATATCGCGCAGTTGTCGCGGGCTTCTGAAGGGAGCACACCAACCGGTTGCGCAGTCTTCACGCCGTTCGCGCGCTGATGGATGTCAGCAGGGAGTAAAAAGTAGACTCCGCGAGGCTCTCATTAGGCTCAGTCTTAAGCGCTCGCGATGTACTCACGCAGTCTCGCGCAACTCAAGAGATGAGTCTTCAACCTTTGCACGATTCACTATATAGAGAGAGCTCCAGTCATTCTAGCGCGTGGCTGTCGCACAGTGGCCGCGGGACACATACTTTCAAGGAACTGCTCGCGCGATCTAGAAGCCTATGTACTTTGTTCTCTTCATGAAAATTGCTGCAGGATTCATCAAGGAACGAACTGCACACGCCATTCTCGCGCTATTCAAATGCAAAGACCAATCCCGCGAAGACCAAAGCATTCCCACGATCATCAAAGTACCAACCCCGCGACTGCAAGAGTTTTAAGGCAAAGCAACCTCGCGACTCCAATTCTACCATGCGGCAAGATCTACAAATCATTTCTACTCAGCGTGGATCGGGTTCTAAACTTCTCCCCACTTCTGTAAGGGCAATTTGAGAATCTCCAGCGATTAAGGCATGCACACTAATGCTCCATTTTCTGTGCACACGCCCTGAGGCATCCAAGGGACAAGAATGTGCCACAATTTCATTGATGAAATTAGGGTTTTCCTAACCCTAATTGAGAGAGAACCGATTGCTATATAAGCCTAAGCCTAGCTTAGGTTTAAGGATCTTTTTGATCGACGATTGTCTTGACTTCTGTGCTTCTTCTTAAAACCGACTGTAGAATTACAGTAGGCGAAGGTTAGGGTTTATAATTTTTCTTTTTCCTTTTTCCTTCTCTCCATAGTCCAGCACTTGCTGGCTATGCCTTTTGTATGATTATTTGGTATAGAGTTTAATGGAGTCTTTCTAATAGGATTTATTGCATGTATGGGATGATGTTTTTGTGGTGAGTTGTGCTATACAAGGCTGCTGCCTTGAGATCCTCTATTGCTAAGTTGCATTGTAAGCAATGGGGGATTGATATTAAGGTTTTATTTAGATCCAAGTGACTTGTGTGTCCAGGTTAGGCACATTGCAGGCCTTCCCCCACCACAAGATCCACTAAATCTGAATTCTCATGGGAGCTTGCGCTGGTAACCTTGTGAACATGGTGGCGACAGCAATGTTCTTGTTTAGTCTTAGACCTCTTAGAGGAGGATAGCCTATATAGATAGTCGGTGACCATTCAAGTGGATAGATTATGGCCCTAGGGTGAGGCCAATTCACAGAACTAAGACAGATTCTTCTTCTCTGCACTTGTGCTTGAAGCCTTGCGAGAGATTGTGCAAAGACAGACTCCCCTATATTTGTATAGACCCACTATCCGATTTCAGATCTGATTTGGCTGTAGAGATTGTAGGCTTGTGACTGGATCACTGTTGTCTTTCTAAAGCAGTAAACAACCAAGCTTAAAAGCTAGTACTTAAACTCTTGCTGGTTCTGTGTGTCCAGGCTCGTGCACTTTCTAGGCCTAGCCCCACACATAGAACTTTAGAGGTTGTGGTTCCTATAATGACAACTTTGTTCTGACCCATCTCTGGATTGTGGTTCCCCTATTGGATAGTCTGTGACCATTCAAGTGGACAGGTTATAGCCATAAGGGATTGGATCATGGCACAGGGGTGAGTTGGATCCTTTCTCCTCTTTGGTGATAATGTAGCCATTGGACAAGACTTCTATAGCCGTAGATCTGAGTTTGAGTTATAGGACCCATCAGATCTGTACCTAATAACATACTTCTCACCCTTTTATATTTATTTTCTCACACTCCACCCTCTTTCTTAACCCTTTCTGTAGTTTAGACATTAAGTTACCTTAAGGTTTAGATTATAGTGACCTTAAATCCCCTTCCATTTAGGATTGCTAGATCTGTAGTCAAGTCTAGAGAGCCTACTAAAGATAGCTCCCTTGGAGCTTTTGATCAATTTTCCCTGTGGACAAACTCTTACTTATCAAAACTTGCTACAATAGGCTCTGTATCTTGCAGGACTGTGCATATTTTAGGCTTGCTACTATGTAATTTTCACTCCACCTTTCATTCATTTTCATTCACCCCATTCTTAGCATTGTCTCCAATAAAGTCAGTAGCAAGCACCTAAAAATAGCCTAAGAAGTTTTTGGCGCCGTTGCCGGGGATAACTTGATCTATTAGTAGACTCTAGATTTTTTTTGTAATGTTTATTCTTTGGTAGCTGTACTTGTGAATAATTGATACTGCTGATTTACATTTGAAATTTTTCTTACAGATCTGGACCGTAACAGAGAAGGAGAGTAGAATTGCACTGGGAGTCTAGCTACCTCTGTTTGCACTTCTCTAACCTTCAAAACCTCAGTTTATTTCTCCTTTAAAGATTCCATAGCAGTTGATTAGGATAGTTGCAAATTTTGTTAAGAGCAATGTGCCTGCGAATAGTCTTCCCTGCTGTTGGTGTGTGTGCATGTTAGGAAGGAGATCCCTCAGTCTTACATTAGAGCCCGCTAACCCTGAGATAGAAAGGGCTAGAAGACCGAGAAGGCACTGTTGGTGAGTCTAGTGTGCATGATTTATTTGTGTTTTGAAAACAGACTTACAGAGGATGAATTTACTAAAAGAATACGAAAATATCAGCACAGAGAGATCTCAATTAGCCTGCAAGATCAGGGCCAATTGTAGCAAGTTTTAAATGTAAGTGAGTAAAAGATCGTCCACAAAGAATTTGTTTAAAATGTAAGATAAACCTCTAGATCTGAGCTACCAGATCTGGCCTCTTATCCTATCTACAAAGCACATAAGATGGGAAGTTGAATTTGCCACGTTAACTAAATGATAAAAGTAAAAGTTAAACTAAATGATCCAGATCTGAGTTGGGGGGATTTTGATGTAAACTTATAAAAATGGAGAAGTAATATCTAACTTTGATTTGGTCCTTGAAACACAATGAGAATGGCTGCAGATCAAATGAGAGATGATCCAATCTTCATCTGGCTACAAGCACAGATGTAAGAGAAATAAATCTAACTAAAGGATTAGATTTAGGCTTATGGCTATGGTCTGTCCACTTCAATGGCCACAGACCATCCAATAGTCTTTAATCTAAACCCTTAATTTAGAACAAGAAATATCACTACAAATACTGTGAGAGATTAGGTTACAAACACTAATTCCCACAGGGTTAATGAATCAAGGGAATTGCATGAAAAATAGTAAATCTAAAGGAGTCTAGTGCAATAAGGAGATCAGAGGGAACCCTTAACACGAATCCAATTGAGAACGTACAGTTTACAGCAACCTTTTCAAATTCACATTTACAATTACAGAGCATAGCTTACACAGCTCTCAGATTTGTAGTCTTGAATACAATTCTCTTTTGAATTACAGAGGTATCTCACAGCTCTCAATTGCAAGTAAAAGTTAGGCTATTACAAGGGTTTCAGACAAACTAGCTGATTTGGAAATGGGGGAATAGAAATGAAACTCAAAATCTGGATGCCCAAATTGGGCAAATAGTTCATCTATTTATAGTTTTCCCTGAGTCCATTTCAGATGTGCATCAACCAATCAGAATTGGTTAGATCCATATCAGCCAATAGGAGTCGAGCACAAGGATCCAGATCTGTTCTGGCCAATCAAAATTGCTCGATCTGGTTCAGCCAATCAGGCGATAGAAGCATCACTTCTGTTATGCAATTTGAAAATATGTTAGAGCTTCTAGAAGTTCCCGCCAAGTGATTTCATCTTCGGGCGCTCACATGGGGTGGAATATGCCTTTGCTTCGTGCTTAGAATCTTCTAGAATGTCCCTGGGTTTTTAAGTGCATTAGGGCGCGGGCAAAAGATTACTGAATTACCCTTGCAGAAGCTAGGAATCTCTATAATACCATTTCTCATAGTTTAGGGAACTTTTCGCAAGGTACTGTGACTTCTGAAGCTCTTTTCGCAAAGTTCAGGTTCTGTTCGCAAGGAGTTCTCTTCTTTTCGAATAGATCAAACATCCTTTCGAAGAGTTCAGGTGCTCTTCGAAAACTAAGCCTGGAGCTTTTAGTTCTTTTCGCAAAGTTCAGGTTCTTTTCGCAATGTTCAGATTCTTTTCGAAAAGCACTCTGTAGTGCATTCTTCTGTTCGAATTGCTCCATATTTCTTTTCTGGGTTGAGACCAGGTCTTTGCCTCTTCAGTTTAGGCATTTTGACAGCTAGTGAGGTTGTCCTTTCTCCTTCTTCCTCCAGATCCAGATGGATCATCATCTTTTTGGCATTTTTAAGCTACTTTCAAGGTTAAGCCTGTTTTTATTGTTAGCTGTAAAATAAACACTTAAAACACTTATTTAGTTCTCTCAAGGGTCTATCAAGGCCTAGATTAAGGGGTGGAAAATGGTATTTTCCAGTTCTCAATAGGCACAGACACATCACAGTCGAGCCCCCTATTGAAATTGAGACAGCAGTTATGGGTGAAGAGCAACCTAGAACATTAAAGGAATTGAATGCTTCGGATGATTACAATTCTCCATTCAGCATTCAATTCCCAGATGTTCAGGGAAACTACGAGATTAAAACTTCTATCATCCAAATACTTCCCTCTTTCCATGGGCTTAGCAAGGAAGACCCTTACAAGCACATTGACTAGTTCTTGGCCCTGTACACGACATTCTCCATTGCTGGTTTGGGACCATAAGCCACGAGGTTAAGACTCTTTTCTTTCTCCCTAAAGGACAGGGTCATGACCTGGTTATCTACTCTCCCAAACAACAGCATCACTTCCTAAAAAGTCCTCCAGACAAGATTTCTGTCTAAATTTTTCCCAGAGACCAAAACTAGCCAGTTGAGAAAAGGCATACTTGCTTTTGCCCAGTCCGTAACTGAAGATTTTAATGAAACCTGGGACAGATTTAAAAAAATGCTTAAACAATGTCCCCACCACAAGATCCCTGACTGCCAGCTTGTCCAGAGCTTCTACAATAGGATTGATGAGAAAAGCAGAGGCATGGTTGATGCCTCTTGTGGTGAAACATACATGCATAAAACAACTGATGAGGCATGGGACTTGTTCGAGGTCATTAGCGAAAATGCTTTCCAAAAGATGTCCTCATCTAAATCTGTTCAAGAGCCTTCTCCTAAGCTGGGGTTGGCTTAAACTTCTAAAGGAAAGATGTATGAAGTTAGGGAAAATGATGACCTGAGAATGCAGATGGCCAATGTTACTGATAGATTTGATAAACTTTTAACTATGGTGCAGCCCAGAATGGCTGCCCAGGTGATGGAGGCATGTCTGATATGCCAATTCCCACAACACACAGTGGAAGAGTGCCCATCTGCAGGGCAATACCCGGAGTATGTGATGGAATAGGCTGCGCTGCCCAAACATTTGGACAGCAACAATCTGGTGGCTACAACAAACAACCATATGGATACCAACACCAAAATGGTAGTTACCAATGGAGAGACCACCTAAATTTGAGGTAGAGGCAAGACAATTATATAAAGCCACAACAGATGTTGGCATTACCTCGAAGGCCACCGCAGCAGTTTAACCAGGGTTATGCCCCAAGGTCCAATTTCCAGCAACAACAGCAGCCCCAGCAACAAAATCAATTGATAGTTCCCCCACCTCAGCCCCAGAGTGCTTCTTTTGAGGACCAAGTTTTGGCCCAATTGCGAAGCCTTGGACCTTTGAATCAGACTGTGACTTCTCACAGTCAAAGAATTAAGAAAATGGAAGAACAGCTGGGACAAATAGCCAATGCCTTGGCTAAAAGAGAAGAGGGCAGGTTGCCAAGCCAGCCAGTAGCCAACCCTAAGGGCCAGTATTCGATTGGAGAAGGCTCCTCAAATTTTGAGGGGGCTAATGTCATCACAACCCTAAGCTCTGGCTGGCTGGTAGACAACCAGGTGGGAAAGGAACAAGGAGAGGTCATTTCCAAGGAACTGTCGAGTGAAAGCGATAAGGACTTTGCTAGAGCACAGAGTCAAGAATTGCCTGCTACCCTTTAATAAGAAAAAAATAAAGAGGTTGTAGTTGAGCCTCACAAGAGATAAAAATAGAAAAAAGAAAAAAATAAAAGTTCAGTCATAAGCTTGCAGCTGAGGAACCAGCAGTCCCTCAGCTGCCATTTCCTCAAGCTTTGAGTGGCCCTGCCCCTTTTGATAAGGGGCAGGCACAGATCGAGGAAATGATGGAGACCTTTAAGCAGGTCAAGATAAATTTATCCCTGCTTGATGCAATCCGGCAGGTCCTATCCTATGCAAAGTTTCTGAAAGACCTTTGTACTTAGAAAAGGAAGGCCAGAGGCCATTTGTCTAAAAAGGTCTTTGCAACTGATATAGTTAATTATGTATTAACCATGACAATGCCTGATAAGTTGCAAGATCCAGGAATACCCACTATTCCCTGTATTATTGGTGACCACACGATTGGAAGGGCCCTTTTGGACCTTGGAGCCAGTGTTAACCTGCTGCCATACAGTGTGTTTCAGCAGCTAGGTATGGGAGAGCTGAAGGCCACCCGCATTGTTCTATTGATGGCTGATAGGTTCGAGAGGAAACCCATGGGAGTGGTTGAGGATATCCTAGTGGGGGTAGACAAGTTCTTCTACCCTGCAGACTTCCTTGTTTTGGACATGGGCTGCAATAAGAGTTCATCCTCGATAGTTGTTATTCTAGGCAGACCATTCTTGGCCACTGCCAATGCATGCATTCAATGCAAGTCTGGGATTATGGAGGTCACTTTTGGTCATATGAAAGTAGAGCTTAATGTGTACAACAGTGTAAAGTACCCTCAGCTGGACAATAAGGACTGCTTTGCAGTGGATGTATAAGAAGAAGTTGTTGAAGAAGAACTACCTATTCTGCTGGAGTGGGGCAATATTGCCACAAATTTAATTGAAGTTTGGAATATGGTAGAGGAAGGAAGCCTAGCTTTAATGCCAGAAGACATGTCCCCATTGAGGTCTTTTGTGGGCTTAGTGCAGCATTCCAATTGGAAACCTACATTGTTGCCCCTTCCTCCAACCAACAATTCACCAATCCTGCCATCCATCCAACAAGCCCTTGATCTGGAGCTCAAGAAGCTTCCAGAGACATTGAAATATGCTTTCCTCAAGAAAGACGAGAAACTTCCTGTAATTATCTCTTCTTCTCTTACCAGTGAGCAAGAGGAGGAATTGCTAAAAGTTTTGAGGAAGCACAAGAAAGCAATTGGCTGGACCATTGCTGATCTAGGAGAGATTGATGCATCAATCTGTATGCATAGGATTCATCTAGAGGAGGGCTCCACACCCTCCAGGGAAATGCAGAGGAAACTGAATCCTCATATGTAGGAAGTGGTCCTGAAAGAAATCATTAAATTACTGGATGTTGGGGTAATTTATCCCATTTCTGATTCTGAATCGGTGGTACCAATCCAAGTGGTGCCCAAGAAATCTGGCATAACACTGATCACAATCGAGTCTGGAGAGTTGAGACCAGCCAGGGAGACCACTGGCTGGAGAGTTTGCATCGATTAACAAAAACTCAACTCCAAGACCAGAAAAGACCACTTCTCTCTCCCCTTTATTGATCAAATTTTGGATAAGTTGGCTAGGAAAGCTTTTTACTGTTTTCTTGATGGGTACAACCAGATCCCTGTGCACCCTCTTGATCAAGAGAAAACTACTTTTACTTGTCCTTTTAGCACCTTCGCTTACAGAAGGATGCCTTTTGGACTGTGTAATGCCCCAGCCACCTTTCAGAGGTGTATGTATGCTATCTTTTCTGATATGATTGACAATTTTTTGAAAATTTTTATGGATGATTTTTTGGTTTATGAGGATAGCTTTGACCAATGTCTGCAACACCTCCATCAGGTCTTACAAAGATGTGAGGAGACCAATCTGGTCTTAAGTTGAGAAAAGAGCCACTTCATGGTAACAGAAGGAATTGTGTTGGGCCATGTGGTCTCTAAAGATGGAATTGAGGTAGACAAGGCCAAAGTTGACCTCATTGCAAAGACTTCAGCAAAATTGCTAAACCATTGTGCCGCCTACTCTGCCAGGATGTGCCCTTTGACTTTTCTGCTGAATGTCTGGAGGCTTTTGAAACTCTAAAAATCTGCCTCACCTCTGCCCCTGTACTCCAAACACCTGGCTATACCCTGCCCTTTGAGTTGATGTGTGATGCATCTGACTTGGCAATAGGTGTTGTCTTGGGCCAAAGAAAAGAAAAGCTGCCTGTGGTTATTGCATATCTTAGCAAATCACTTGCTGAAGCTTAGCTGAACTACACAACAACTGAGAAAGAGCTTCTGTCAGTGGTTTTTATTGTGGACAAGTTTAGACCTTACCTACTTAGGTCTAAAATTGTCATCTTCACTGACCACTCAGCATTAAAATACCTACTGTCCAAGAAGGATGCAAAGCCCAGAGTGATTAGATGGATACTCCTATTGCAGGAGTTTGACATCGAAATCAAGGCAAAAAAAGGGTGTAGAAAATATGGTGGCTGACCACTTGTCCAGAATTATATTGGAGAAAGGTGTTGATGACCTTACTACAAATGATGTCTTCCCGGATGAGCAACTGTTTGTCATCCAATCTTTAGTTCCTTGGTATACACATGTTGTCAATTATCTAGTTATAGGCCAGATTCCTTCCCGTTGGACAAAAATGGACAAAGACCTGTTTTTCTCACAGGTCAAATTCTTTTTCTGGGAGGAACCTTGCTTGTACAAGTATTGTGCAGACCAAATCATTCAAAAATATATTTTCAAAAGTGATGTCCCCAGTATTCTGGCCATGTGCCATGAAAATGCCTATGGGGGTCACTTTAGTGGGAGAAAAACAGCTGACAAAGTGTTGCAGTGTGGGTTCTATTGGCCTTCTCTTTTCAGAGATGCCAATACGCACTGCAAGACCTATGAAAGATGTCAAAAATTAAGAGGGTTGTCCAAACGATATTCAATGCCTTTACAGCCCATCCTTGTTGTAGAACTGTTTGATGTGTGGGGTATTGATTTTATGGGCCCCTTTCCTCCAAATGGTTTTCATTTCATCTTAGTGGCAGTGGATTATGTTTCAAAATGGGTAAAGGCCATTTCCAGAAGAACTAATGATAATCAGGTTGTCCTTAAGTTTATAAAGCAGAATATCTTCTCAAGATTTGGCACCTCTAGAGCCATCATCAGTGATGGGGGTAGCCATTTCTGCAACAGAAATTTCGAGAGGTTGCTCAAGAAATATTCTGTCACCCATAGGATTGCTACTCCCTATCACCCACAAACCAATGGGCAAGTTGAAATTTCAAATAGGGAGATCAAGCATATCCTTGAGAACACTTTGAGGACTGATAGGAAAGATTGGGCTAGCAAGCTTAATGATGCACTGCGGACTTATAGGACTGCCTATAAGACTCCCATTGGTATGTCCCCTTTCAGACTGGTCTATGGCAAAGCCTGTCATCTTCCAGTGGAGTTAGAGCACAGGGCCTATTGGGCTATTAAACATTTAAATCTAGACCTAACTTCTGCTGGTCCTCATAGGTTATTGCAGCTGTCGAAATTGGAAGAACTAAGGATGGATGCGTATGCTAATGCCAGGATCAATAAGGAAAGGTCCAAAGCTTTCTTTGACAAAGGACTATTGAGAAAGAGTTTCATAGCTGGTGATAAGGTTTGGCTATTTAACTCCAAACTTAAATTCTTTCCTAGCAAATTAAAATTTAGATGGGAAGGTCCTTACATCGTCATGCATGTTTCCCCATCTGGTGCTGTGGAAATCAAGGATCCCAAGTATTGGAGAACCTTGAAGGTGAATGGTCAGAGGCTTAAGCCTTGTTTTGAAAAACCTGCTGAACCCATGGACACCATTCACTTTCAAGGGGATCCTTCTTCAAACTGATCCACAGGTGTGTCGTTATTGTATCATATGTACTTTTGTTTTTGATAGATTTATCTTGCTTTCTTTTGTTTATATTCTCTAAGATTTGTTAGTGGTCTTATCAGAATCTAGACCTATCTGGTTTAAACATTTGATGCTTGGTTTGATTCTTACTGCTCTTTAATTGATAGTTTTTGTTGAATGCATAATGTGAGAGGTTGATTTTTGTTGTCCTTGCTTGAATGATTGAGTTTTCATGTGTCTAGAGGTATCCACGGTGAGAGTCATACCTAGGATCCAACAACAGCACATATACAAAAGGGCAGAACAGAGAGCACATGCTCTTTGTTTTATACTTTGCTATTGCGGGGTCTAAAATAAAGCCTGGGAGACTCTCGCGTAATATAAACATCATACTTCATTAGCTGTCGCGAGATTCTAAAACTATCGCGAGGTTAAAAAGGAAGTCTGGGAGAATTTCGTGCAGTTCACATGGAAACATTAAATAGCTGTCGCGAGATTCATGTGCACCTGAGAACCTCTCGCGCGATCCACATAGAGCTATTCATTAGTTATCGTGAGATTCATAGGCTATTGCGAGGTTCAGAAGGTAAACTGGGAGACTCTCGCGCAATTCAACAGAAATACTTCATTTGTTGTCGCGAGATTCTAAGGTTGTCGCGAGATTCAAAGTGAACCTCAGAGCATTTCACGCAATCTAAATGGAGACCTGGGAACCGCTCGCACAATTCACATGAATTTATCTCATACTGTCGCGCGCTCCAAGGTTAGCCTGAGAGATTGTTGTGCAATCCAAATCAAATAAACACCTTCGCTAGGTTCATTTCCAATCCCGCGACCAGGTGTTCCAAAACGCGTCGAGCTTCGTGATAAGTATTTTGATCCCGCGCTTGGCTCCATTTCCAGTATTCTCTTCCTTCTTCCCTCTGTGAAACCCTAGGTTCCTGCGCTCTTCCCCCTCTCTCCTCCAGCATCAATCCTACAACTCATCATTCACTCCATAAATCTACAGAGTTGTTCCTAGCATCACCCCCATCCATTTCCCTCTGATAAGAGATCTCGCGGTGCCCTATAAGTCAAATCAACCTAAACCCTAGGATTTTAGGGTTGGCACTTCGATCTCATCTCCTTTTCTCATATTAGAAGATAGAGTTTAAAATGGCTCCAAAGATTGGACATAAGAGAAAGGGGAAGGATAAGGCCCCTGCTGAGATCACCCCTAAGAAAGCCAAGGCTTCAAAGTCACCCAAAAAAGGGAAGGAAGTGGTTGAGGAAGCGGAGGAACCAACCCCTAATTTTCTACTCCTTCTGAGCTCATGGTTTCAATCCCATTGGAGCCTGAAATAGATTTTGACCTACCATTTTTTGAGAAGGAACCTCTCTCTGCTCCTGATGTACAGTTTATGAATAAAGCGGGCCTGACACCCTTGATGAGAGGTATTCCAGCACTAACCTACCCTAGGCTAGTGCAACTGTTTTATCAACACATCAGAGTCAAGAAGGATAAGGATGGACAAGCTTGCTTGTTGGTGCTGATTGACGACTTTGATATGTTAGTGAGCCCCAAGGTGATTGTTGAAGTTATGGGCATCTCAGCCTCATTCAACCCTAGCTGTGGATATGGCCCACCCCTGAGTGCATCAGTTGACACAATTGCAAGGGCCTTAACCAGAGGAAAGGCTACAAGGGATTCAATCAGAAGGAGAGAATTGGCACCTGAACTCCTCTTCATAGACCAAGTCCTACAAAAGAACATATACTACTCAGGACATCAGCAGGAGAGGAGAACTCCCATTGCCGATGTTGTTTATTCGTTCTCTCTTGGCCATGGCTTCCATGCAGCCTGGCTCATCTTCGAGGCAATGAAGGACATAGAGGAGAAGATAGGGCTGAAAAAGAAGCCTCACACCCTACCTTATGCCCGAATCATCACCACGCTACTGTAAAAAGGGGGGTACAAGATAGCAAAGACTGAGGGGACTACCACTCTTGACCCTACTACGTTTGCCAAGAGGCAATGGGGAATCAACAGGAGCCTGATGGAGGCCCAGAAGAAGAAGAAAGCTGAGGCTAAGGCCCTTCCCAAACAAGCAGAGGAGGCAGCTAGATCAAGGTCTACCCCTGTTACCAAGGAGGTGCTCCCAGAGCCTGTTCCCACTATTACTGCAGTAGCACCCATTTCCCCACCACATTCTCCTTCTACATCCACTCTCCCTCTTCCATCTCTCTCTCTCCCTCCTCTATCCTCATCATCTACGCCCACTCCCCCTTCACCTGAGATTGGTACCTGGGAAGATTCCCCATCCCCTACCTTACCTCAGTACACAGCTCCCATACCCCCACCAGCTACACCTAAACCTGACAGCCCTCCCCTCATTTCCTATAAAAAATAAAAACACACTGAGAAAATCCCCACCATCTCCGAGACTCTACCCTCCATCCCTTTCCTCCACACTGACACACCTCACCTTGCTGAAACCACCACCCCAACAATACCTACTACATCCCCACTCACAGACATTGACTTAACCCTTAACACCACCATAGGATTCCAAGCCATTCTGTCTACCTTCCTTAACACAATGCCTACCCACTACACCCCTCTCCCAGATTCCCCAACTACATCACAACATCACTCCCCAGAACCCCCCTCTTCCCCTCCTACTTTCCATCATGCACTTTCCTCACCTTTCCAACCAGTGCCCTCTTCTTCACAGACTCAACCCCCCAGCCCTAACACACTGACACTTATCCTATCCCTTATCCAAGACATCCAAGTCCAATTATCCACCACTACCCAAAAATAGGACCAGATGCAGAATGAACTCACTTCCATCTAATCCACCCTACAGACATTCAACAACCCACCCATTCCTCAACCACCCACTACAACCCCCTTGGTCCTTTACACTGACAACCATACCCAAACTGACACCATCCCTGACTCCCAACCCCATCCAACACCCATAATCCCCTTGACACACCCAACCCCCCCCCATTTTCCTTCATCCCTTTCGCCATTCCCATTTCCCCCCATCACCCCCTGCTCCTACTGAGCCTATACCATTTTCCTTTCCCCCTATACCATCCATCCCCTCACTTATTCTACCCCCTCCCACATTCACTGACAAATCTACACAAACAGACCCAGAACTTATCCCCCTCCCCCCACAAATAGACTTACCCACTATCACCCCCCCCCCCCCCCAGGACCAATCATAGTTTACTCCTTCCACTTCCTATCAGCCCATAGCACCCAACTATTTTTTTTACAGCCCTCCCTACCTCACCATCCTCCATCACATGAGGGATAATGCTTACCTTAGGAAGGATGTCCTGAGGGGCATGGCCAAACTTCGCCAGTCCATTAAGACCTCACTGCTGGAGCAGATCGATAAAATGATAGAGGAACACAGAAAGCAACTTCTGGGCATCTCCTTGGGGTGGACTAACATATTGGAAGCCTACCAGCAGGCCAAGGCTACAGCTACTTATCATGAGTTGAATTGAGAGTTGGAGAAAGCAAATGCTTCTATAGAGAAGGCGCGCGCCAGAATATTTGAAAAGAGGCTCAAAAATGCCCAAGAGATCTTCAGCATCCAAAAGGATATCCATGAGACAGACCTCCTCAAATACAAAATCCAAATATCCTCCTTGGAATCTGCATTGGCTGCTGCCAGAAATATTCCTCTGTAGCCCACCCCACTCTCTGTTCGCATGCCAGACCCTGAGCCTCAAGCTTCTTCAACCCCAGCTGCCCAGTCTGAGGAGGCACAACCAAAGACCCAACAAGAGAAAGGGAAGGCCCCTGCTGTACCTCCTCCAGAGCAGCCTCCCCCTACCAAGGCCTCTGCTGCACCACCGCTAGAGCAAACTTATCCTAAGCTAAGGAAAGTCACTGCTAAGAGGTCCTCTCCCAAAGCTGCCCCTTTAAAAATTGGCAAAGAGCCAGCTGCCCAGTCTGAGGAGGCATAATCTCCCAGCCAGCCTAAGTCCAAAGGAAAAGGCAAATCCCCAGTGGTCCCCACTGCGGAAGCCAAAGCCAAAGGAAAAGGTAAATCTCCTGCAACCCCCCCTGCAAAGCGGAAGGGAAAAGCCCCTCAAGACCCCAAGGAACCAAAATTACCCAAGCAACCAAAAGTGAGGGTGAGGGCACCTAAAAGTCCAACTGCCAAGAAAACCCCAGCTGAAGCAAAAAAGGAAAGGGAGGCAAAGAAGAAACAAGACAAAGTTGCCCATAGGGCACATGCTAAAAAGATGGGCTGGGATTTCTTTATCGATTCGGATTCAGATGATTCCTCTTAGAGTAGCTTAGATTGTAATTACCATTGTACATGTTTTCCAATTAATATAATTTTTCTTTTTTGTATTCTTTTGACTGTTCTGTGTGTTGTTCTATTTTTTTTTTAGTTTTCATTTTGTTCCAATTTTGTCCTGGGAGATGCCTGTAGGGTGGCTATAATCGTTCCAAATATGAATTCATTTGCATTGCCGATTCGATCTCAATTGCCAGGGGATACCACAATTCCTAGTGTGCAGCTGAGTGCTACACACGATCCCCTTGAATACCATGTGTAGACACCCAAATTCGGCCCAAGGCCTGATCAATCTGTTGTTCGGGAGAGATGTACCGCTGTGCTTTCGATGGCACTCCTGAACCTGTAGGAATCCACCTAGACCTTTACAAATTACCCTGAACCCTGTAGAACCATTCCCCAACCCTTAGAAGTCAGGCCTAAACCCTAGATTCCCTTCCCATACCTAACTTAAACCCTTCTGAGTGGTTGATGGGAGGAGAGCTACAAAATTTTACACAGACCATTACCATGGATGACCCATATACCATTGGAAAGAGGACTTCTCTAGCTTTCCAACAAGCCAAAGATCACCCAATTTGGAGCTACGGTTCAAAAGTTATGGATGTTCAAAATTTCACATAAAATCATAGGACTTTTACTCAGGCGTAGATATTACATACGCCCAGCCATTTTTGCCCCAAATTAGTTAGGCGTATATATTATATACGCCTGCCTATTTTGGGGGAAATTTGGCCGGGCGTAGACACCATCCCCTTAGTTAAGGTTGGTGTCTTAAGATTGGTTGCACCCCCTTTGAGCTTATTGGCAACCCTTAAGTCACCTTTGGTCTCACCCCATCATCTGCCATTGAAATGAGTTTCCCCAAAACCTTAGGACCTTGAAAACCTAGAAAACCTTAGATGGGGGGGATTACCTAATTGCTAAACCCATTAACTCTTAAGTAAGCCCCTAACCCACCTCTTCTCTATAAATATAGAGGCCCCCCTCTTCCCAAAGGGTTGAAGTTTTGGTTGAAGTTTTATTGAAGGATTAGAGAGTGCTTAAGAGAGAACCCTAGTGAGAGAAAATGCCAATATTTTTCCAGAATTCCAGCATGCATACTTCATCTATTTCAGTCCATTTCCACCATTAGATCACTCCCTTTAGCTATAGTCTAGCCTTTAGCCTCACCCTACACTTCCTATTTTACCGAATCCTAGTGTTAGAATCCATTTCCATATCGTTTAAGCCATCGAAAGCGCGCCAAAGTGGAGATCTTCCACGGTGCAGCAAGGGCCCATGAGCTCCGGCTCACCCCTCTCTTCCTCTACCTTCGTGGTGCTTCCTCTGTCCAAGGATTCAAGCCGTTACGCCGCCGAAATTTCGGTTTGGCCCAAAGCTTGATAGGACCGTATTGCCTTTGGGCAAGGGGGAAACTCCGCCCTTTTATTTTTCTTTTGGCCATAGACAGAGACCGTTACGTGTGGGTTGATCGGGTGCCTAAACCCTTCCCGATCGATAACCGAAGCCCCTACCCTAGAGCCTTTGGCAAAGATCAGTAAATCAGAGTTATATTTAGCACTTCGGTGCTCAAAATATTGATTTGAAGGTTTCCCGGGTCACCAAAAGCTCTAGGTGGCGACTCTACATTTTCATTAAAAAGAGAGCACATCGCCGTGACGGGTTCGAGAGGATCCATGGTCACACAGATGGTGATTCTGCTGGGGATATCACCCTAGCGCTTCCCCTCTTGTTGGCCTTTCTTTTTATTACTAACCATGGCTGTTTTTTTTTCTTATTTTTTGCTATTTTTTCTATATTTTTCTTGTTTTTACTAACGTACTCACCCCTATGATTCAATCGTTTAAGTGCCTTAGCCGATTGGCAGGTCTACGTGCTCTTTTAAATTCCTATTTTTCTGATTCTTATCATTTAAACAACCGTAGCCGTTTGGCGGGCCCGCTCGCATTTACCTTTACGTCATTTAAATTTCAGTCATTTACGAGCCTTAGCCGTTTGGCGGGCCTTGTTGTTTTTTTCTAAGTGTGCATAATTTATTTGTATTTTGAAAACCGATTTACAAATGATGAATTATACTGAATTTGGAAAACTAAAAAGAATAAAGAAATATCAGCACAGAGAGAAGTAAATTAGCCTGCAAGATCAGGGCCAATTGTAGCAAGTTTTAAATGTAAGGGAGTAAAAGATCGTCCACAGAGAATTTATTTAAAATGTAAGATAAACCTCCAGATCTGAGCTACCAGATTTGGCCTCTGATCCTATCTACAAAACACATAAGATGGGAGGTTGAATTTGTCACATTAACTAAATGATAAAAGTAAAGATTATGCTAAGTGATCCAGATCTGAGTTGGGGAGATTTTGATGTAAATTAATAAGAATGGAGAAATAATATCTAACTTTCATTTGGTTCTTGAAACAAAATGAGAATAAATGTAGATCAAATGAGAGATGATCCAATCTTCATCTGGCTACAAGCACAGATGCAAGAGGAAGTAATCTAACTCAAGGATTAGAGTTAAACTTATGGCTATGGTATGTCCACTTCAATGGCCACAGACCATCCAATAGTCTTTAATCTAAACCCTCAATTCAGAACAAGAAATACCACTACAAATGCTGTGAAAGATTAGGTTACAAATACTAATTCCCACAGGGATAATGAATCAAGGGAAATTGCTTGAAAACCAGTAAATCTAGTGCAATAAGGAGATCATAGGGACCCCTCAACACGAATCCAATTGAGAACGTAAGGTTCACAGCAACCTTTTCAAATTCACCATTACAATTATAGAGCACAGCTTAAAAAACTCTCGGATTTGTAGTCTTGAATACAATTCTCATGTGAAGTACAGTGACATCTCACAGCTCTCAGTTACAAATAAAAGCTAGGCTATTACAAAAATTTCAGACAAGCTATCTGAAATGGAAATGAGGCAATAGAAATAAAATTCAAAATCTGGATACCCAAATTGGGCAAATGGTTCATTTATTTATAGTTTCCCCAGGTCTAGCTCAGATGTGTATCGACCAATCAGAAGTGCTTAGATCTGTATCAACCAATGGTAGTCGAGCATGAGGATCCAGATCTGTTTTGGCCAATCAGAATTGCTTGATTTGTTTCAGCCAATCAGATGACAGAGGCATCAATTCTGTTTTGTAATTCGAAAATCTATTAGAACTTCTAGAAGTTCCCGCCAATTGATTTCATCTTCGAGTGCTCACATGGGGTGGAATATGCCTTTGGTTCGTGCTCAGAATCTTCCGAAATGTCCCTAGGTTTTTAAATGCATTGGGGCACGTGCAAAAGATTACTGAATTACCCTTACAGATGCTAGGAATCTTCAGAATACCATTTCGCATAATTTAGGAAACTTTTTGCAAGGTACTGTGACTTCTGAAGCTCCTTTCGCAAAGTTCAGGTTCTGTTCGCAAAGAGTTCTCTTCTTTTCGAATAGGTCAAAAATCCTTTCGAAGAGTTCAGGTATTCTTCGAAAACTAGTTCTGGAGCTTTTAGTTCTTTTCGCAAAGTTCAGGTTCTTTTCGAAAAGCACTCTGTAGTGCATTCTTCTGTTCGAATTGCTCCACATCTCTTTTCTAGGTTGAGACCAGGTCTTTGCCTCTTTAGTTCAGGCATTTTGACAGCTAGTGAGGTTGTCCCTTCTCTTTCTTCCTTTGGATCAACATGGATTATCATCTTTTTAGCACTTTTAGGCTGCTTGCATGGTTAAGCCAGTCTTTATTGTTAGCTGTAACACAAGCACTTAAAACACTTATTTAGTTCTCTCAAGGGTCTATCAAGGCCCAGGTTAAAGGGTGGAGAATGGTATTTTCTAGTTCTCAACACACCCCCAAACCTAAGCTTTGCTAGTCCCTGAGCAAAGACAAAATTAAAAATAGAATAAAAAGCCACTTTTGTAGGGAACACAGTTGCATTTAGCATATGCAACAAGCCTTTTAAACCCCTAGGTGATCCCTAGTGGAGGAGTGAAGTCTCCTGAGGGTTTTCAGTGAAGGTACCCACAAACTTCTCCAATAAATCAGTTAATATCAATGCAGTTTTGTTAAAGCATACTTTTGTCCAGTCCGGTTATTCACACCTGCATTAGTCAAGCTGTAAAAAGATCTCCAGGAAAATATTAGTTTAAAACTAAAATTCAGCTGTAATTCCTTTTACCATTCACTCAGTTGGTGTCAAAAAGATTTTAAAAGAAAAATTAATGAAAAGCTTGCCTTCTATTTGAAAATTCAGTTTTGATGTTACCCCAAATAATTTGATTTCAAACTCAACTCTCACCAGGGTTTTCACTAATCATGCAAATATGAGGGTTGCTCAAGAGCAATTCTCCTCAAATAGGATTATGGCATGAGCATAGGCTTTGCTTTTTAGTTCTGAATTCACTACTCTTTTCACCATAGATTACACAAATCCTTATCTCCATGTGACAGCTCAATCCATCATTGATCAGTAAGGAATTTGACTTGGGTGGTACTGTGGCTTATGAGTGAACTTTATCAAGAATAAAGAGGTGGAATGGAATTCAGAATTGAGAAGTCAGTCAAGGTAAGGAAGTGGTAGACACATCTTCTTTATTTCAGCACAATTTCATCTTCTTCTTTGAATTTTCAGAGCCAAAGTGGCCACCTTTTTCTCTTTCAAATTCCTAATGAAATGACTTTTTCTGAATCTCTTTTTTTTTTTTCCGAAGCAACCTTGATTGGAGTGCAACATTTCTTTTGTTGATACATCATTGCCTTCAATTATTTTTCTTCTTCTTTTACCAATCTGTTACCCATCTCTCCTTTCTTCAGCTTCCTTTCCTTTACCTTCTGAATTTTCAGCGTGAGGGTTAGGCTCAATGAGGTTGATTAGGTTGGTTGATGAGGTTACAAAGAAACCTTGGGTTTATAAGGCTCAACTGGTGTGTATCAAAGGCAGTTTCAAAAGGTGGGGCTTTTTGAAGTTCAAACTGTCCAAAAGGAGGCCTTACATCATGTCTTTAATATCATGATTGTTGTCAAGTTATTTCAATTTGAATATGTGTAACTTCTAGTGATAGTAAGCAGGTTCAAACAGTCCCTAGAGTAGAAAAAGTTGCCAATTCATATCTCCAAAGAATACATTTCAGGCCTAAGTCTCACTGGGTGCAGTTTTCTATCAAATTCCTGAGGTATATCATCACTGTTTTCTCTCCTTTTAGGTTTACTAAAACATCAATTTTTATTTTGAAAATTTTCTGACATTCCCTTCATGAAGGTATTGGGATTACACTAAAAATCAGTTTTAAAAGTTTTAACTTCCTCATTTTTCAGGTGTGAAATCACTTTAATTTCAAAAATTCTACTGTTTCAAAAATTCTACTGATGATCAGCTGCATTAATGTTAACTCACTTATTTGCATTTCTGCCACACCCCCAAACCTATGGTGAGCAGGGTCCGCACTAGTCCGAAGTGTATTAGCAAAGAAAAGAAACAAGCAATCAGAAATCATAATGATAAGAAGAAAGAAAAGAAATGCACAATGCATGTACAATGTATTAACACAAAACCAAAATTTTATATTAGACTCATAAAACAGATATGTACAATGAATTCTAATAACTGGGGTCATAGTCTGTATCATAAGTTGGTTCAATGGGATCAGAACTGGAGTCACTGTCAGAGTCAGAATTAGAATCAGTATTGGAGTCTAAACTCGATTTGGCCTTCTCCTGGATTGTGGCTTGCAGCTCGGTGTATTCCTCAGCTTTGATCTTTTTGGTGAGGCCAATATACTTTTCAAGTCTAGTCGTCCTCAATTTTTCCTATTCAAGCTGTGCTTGCAACATGGTCACCTTGTGCTGCTCACTCCTAACCATCTGAAAAGTTTGACCTAGCAGGTCCTGCATCTTCTCTCTCTCAAATTTCATGAATAGCTCCAATTTCTGAATCTGGTTTTCATAAGGGGTTCTAATGTAAGCTTGCAAATCAGCTAACCCCTTGAGGACATCTCGACAGATATATGGATTCTCTTCCATAGCCTTTTTGAGAGGCAAATCTGGGAATGGGAATGGAATGGTAGGGGACCAAAGGTATCCCAGTTGTGGGAGTGGGAGAAGGGAGGTTCAGAAGAATGACCTCAGGGTCGGTCTGAGTGGCTTGAGCAGAAAAAATGAGGAGAGGTGAAGGGGACTCAATAAGAACTACCTCAGGTTCTGTTTGGGTAGCATGGGCAGTAGTGGTGAGGGTGGGGATCAACCAATACTACCTCGTGTTCTGCTTGGGTAGCATGGTCATCAACAATGTGCACAAGGGCTAAGGTAGTTGTGTGGATGTGGAGGCTAAGGTTTGGAGAAGGGCATTGGTCAAAGACCCATTGTCTGTTGATCTCAGAGTTGGGCTTGG
This sequence comes from Chloranthus sessilifolius, assembly GCA_021018995.1. Classification (NCBI taxonomy): domain Eukaryota; kingdom Viridiplantae; phylum Streptophyta; class Magnoliopsida; order Chloranthales; family Chloranthaceae; genus Chloranthus; species Chloranthus sessilifolius. Next base: position 53,180,659 of record CM037596.1, read on the forward strand.
ATGGATTGGAGAAAGGTAAATATTTGGCTAATTGATTCTGTGTGGGTGTGGGATGCATAGTAGGGGTGGTAAAACTCAAGTGGATGGTTGAGGTGCAATGGGTGAAATGGTTGTAAAGGGTGAAGTAGCCAAATGAGTGAAATGAGGAGGGTCGTGTATAGGGATGATTCAAGCCCAATATTCTAAAATAGATCCCATCATGATGAATAGGCCTCAGAGTGAATATCTCAGTGTTCGCTTTGGGTATGAGTTACTCTGTGTATGAATTAAATGAGCAGGTGAACCTGAGAAGCTTTGGAGAAGGGGGGTGCTTTGAGATGGTTCAACAAAATCTGGGGCCATATCTTGGTCATTGTTAGGAGAAATTGGTGGTGTGAGTATGGCTGGAGTAGATGGTGTAGAGGAGGAATCTGCAACGGGGATTATGTTGGTTATGGGAGATGCGATTGCTTGAAGGGGTGCAAGCATAGGAGTTGGGCTAGGTGAGGTAGGTAAGATGACAATTTCTTCAAGAAGGGGTGCAGCTGAAGAGCTGGTCACCACAGGGAGGACAACTTGCTCAATGTTGGCTGTAGGTAAAATAGGTGCAGCTAAAGAGCTGGTCACCTCAGGGTCTGGCAAAGCAGGTTCTAAGGTAGCTGCAGGGGTAGGCTCCACTTCCTCCCTCATTCTATTCAACATTGCTTGACTTGTAGTCCAAGCCTTTTTCCCAAAAGCATGAGGAGATATAACTTCAAATGGTTCTTTCTCATCAATATCAAACTTGGCTCTTAGTAGGGCTGTGATCAGCATACCAATTGGTATTCCAGCTAATTTCTGCTCCTTTTTCAGCTCGGTACTAATATCAGCCATGACTTCAAAAATCAACATAGGGGCATTGAAAAATTGCCCCTTAGAAAAATGGAAGAGAGCCTCTAAAATTGGTGTCCTCCTTTCTTGGCTGTGCCCAGTGACATAAAAATATCCCCTCAAAATTGAATCCATCAGCAAAAATTGAGATGCTAAGTCTCTCCTCATGATGGATTGTCCAGTTCCAACTATGCCTTGGGTTAAATGTGCATCCATTTCTCTAAAAGAGGCTGTTTCTGGTGCGGCCAATGGACCAGCAGGATCATATTGAAAAGGTATCCCCAAAGCATTCCCAATGTCTTCACAAGTGATAGTTAAATCACAATCATCAATGAAAATAATAAGAGTAGGGACATCAGCATCCTTCTCTGTCACTTTTACCAAGTTTTGGTACCATAATTTCACCATTCGTGGATAAATTTTTTCTGGAAGAGGGGTTAAGATATTGCTCAGTGAGGCATCCCTAATGTATTTCAAAGATAACTGACATTCAGGTTTGTTGTAGAAAACAGTTTCATCCACGATAAGCTCTGGGATCAGCTTCTGAGCTTCAATGAATGGGTTTGGCAGTACCAAATGCATAGGGAGAGGGGGGAGCTCAGGCTCAGGACTAAGGTCAGCTGCCGGGATGGGTTCCTCATGTCTGACCTTCTTCCCCTTCTCAATTCTATCTGCTTTATCCATCGAAAGTTTTCTCTTGGCTGAAGCTTTGGTTTTTCCCTTTTTGGACGGTTTGCTAATTTTCTTAGCATAAGCTTTTTGGAACATTTCAGCCAATGATTTTTCAGCTTTCCCCATTCTAAAGCTTTGTATAAAAAAAACTCCCCCAATAAATGCTGACACCAAATCAAATTTTGCAAATGATAAACAGAGGAAATGCATAGAAAAGTATCGAAATCTAGGGTTTTGGTTGAACTTGTTGCTTGCTCGCTGAAATCCACCAGAACCAGAAGCTAAAATCCCTCTCTTCAAGCTTAAATGATTGAACAAATGTGAAGAAAAGTGTGGCTGAATTCTAAAAGCACGCATGGAAAGAAAGAAATAGGGTTTCTGTGAAACAGGATGTTCTCAGAAAGCTTTCGAATATGAAACCCCTGCTTTGAAAGGGTTTAAATATGCTCAAAATGATTTTCGCAAATATCTTTGAAGTTTTCGAAAAGTTCAAAATAGTCCTTATTTACAAGTGAGAATGGCATCAGTACCATTCGAAAAGCATATGGCTTCAGAAACAACGTTTCGAACAGCGAATAGCTTCAGAACTAACTTTTCGAAAAGCAAATAGCTTCAGAACTAACTTTTCGAAAAGCAAATAGCTTCAGAACTAACTATTCGAAAAGCAAATAGCTTCAGAACTAACTTTTCGAAAAGCAAATAGCTTCAAAACTAACTTTTCGAAAAGCAAATAGCTTTAGAACTAACTATTCGAAAAGCAAATAACTCTTTTTGATCAGTTAGTTACAAGGCCAGATCCTTTTCGAACAGAAAATTGAACTTTTCGAAATGAATTTTTTTTCTTTGCGAACTCATTTTTCACATATTATAAACTTCTTGAATTGAGTGTACGCAAGACTAAAAACAGAGAGCAAACAACTATGCAAAAATTATAAAACAAGCACTGATAAAATACATATGATACAGTTGTTTATCATCAGATATGTGGAGGTTCTTGGTGATAGATGGTCAGCACAGGCTCCAGAGTATTTTCAATGCATGGTTTGAGCCTCTGACCATTTACTTTCAAGATTCTCCCATCACTTGGGTCCAAAATTTCAACAGCCCTAGAAGGTGATGCATGAATGACAGTATATGGCCCTTCCCATCTGGATCTCAGCTTTTCTGGAAAAAACTTAAGTTTTGAGTTAAATAGCCATACCTTAGAGCCAGCTAGGAACTCTTTTCTCAACAAATTTTAATCATGGAAGGCTTTGACTTTCTCTTTGTAAGATCTTGCATTGGTGTATGCATCCATCATCAGCTCTTCTAACTCCTCAAGTCAGCTTCTCGTGATTACCAAAGCAGAGTAAGATCCATGTTCAAGGTTTTAATAGCCCAAAAGGCCTTATATTCTAACTCCACTGGTAAATGGCATGCTTTGCCAAAGACCAATTTGAATGGGGACATGCCAATTGGGGTTTTATAGGCTGTCCTATATGCCCACAATGCATCATTCAGCTTAAAGGACCAATCCTTTCTGTCCTTCTTCACAGTCTTTTCCAGTATATGTTTGATTTCTCTATTGGCAATCTCCACTTGTCCACTAGTTTGTGGATGATATGGAGTAGCTACTCTATGAGTCACAGAGTATTTTTTCAATAAAGCTTCAAAATGATTATTACAAAAATGGCTTCCCCCATCATTGATAATAGCACTGGGAAAACCAAACCTGGAAAAAATGTTATCCTTTAAAATTTTCATAACCACTCTGTGATCATTGGTTTTAGTGGTTGTGGCTTCAACCGATTTGGATACATAATCCACAGCTACTAAGATGAAATTACACCCATTGGAAGGAGGAAAGGGACCCATGAAGTCTATCCCCCAAATATCAAACAGTTCAACTACCAAAATGGGCTGTAAAGGCATTGAGTTTCTCTTGGAAATGTCCCAAATTCAGCTTCTGCAAGACTTAGCACATGAGCATCTTCGAAAAGTGTAGGCCAATAAAATCCACACTGCAAAACCTTTGCAGCAGTTTTGTTTCCACTAAAATGACCTCCACAGGCCTGTTCATGACACATAGAAAGTATGCTATGAAAGTCTTCTTCAGGGACACATCTTCTTATTATTTGGTCTGCACAAATCTTGAACAGATAAGGATCCTCCCAAATAAAATGTTTAACCTTTGAGAAGAAAAGATCTTTATCCATTTTATTCCAATGTTGAGGAGTTCTTCCAGTAGCCAAAAAGTTGACTATGTTTGCAAACCAAGGGGTGTGTATACTGATAGCAAAAAGTTGCTCATCAGGGAAAGATTCATTGATAGGCAGCCTATCAATCTCAGCAGTTAAAATTCTAGACAGGTGATCAGCCACCACATTCTCCACACCCTTTTTATCTTTGATCTGTAAATCAAACTCCTGTAATAGGAGGATCCACCTGATTAATCTTGGTTTGGTATCCTTCTTAGATAGATGGTATTTCAGGGCTGAGTGGTCAGTGAACACCACTATTTGTGAACCCAAAACATATGACCTGAATTTCTCTAAAACAAAAACAATTGCTAGCAGCTCCTTCTCAGTTGTTGTGTAATTGAGCTGTGCATCAAACATTGATCTACTGGCATAAGCTATGACATGAGGCAGCTTATCCTTTCTCTGCCCAAGAACTGCTCCCAAAGCATATCTGATGCATCACACATCAGTTCAAAAGGCAGTGAATAATCTGGAGACTGTCATATTGGAGCTGAAATCAAACAGTTTTTTAAGAATTCAAATGCCTTCAAGCATTCATTGTTGAAAACAAAAGGGACATCTTGGCACAATAAATGACAAAGTGGCTTGGTTATTTTACTGAAGTCATTAATGAACCTTCTGTAGAATCCAGCATGTCCCAGAAAACTTCTGATTTGTTTAACAGTTTTGGGAGGTGGCAAATGTGCAATTAAATCAATTTTTGCTCTATCCACCTCAATGCCCTTGTGGGAGACAACATGGCCAAGGACAATTCCTTGGGTGACCATGAAATGGCTCTTCTCCCAGCTCAAAACTAGATTGGTTTCTACACATCTCTGTAACCCAAATTTGAGATGATGTAAACACTGGGCAATATTGTCTCCATAGATTGAAAAATCATCCATAAAAATCTCCATAAATTGGTCGATCATATCAGAGAAAATGGAGTACATGCATCTTTGAAAGGTAGTAGGAGCATTACAAAGACCAAAAGGCATTCTCCTATAGGCAAAAGTACCAAAAGGGCAAGTGAATGTGGTCTTTTCCTGATCTTGTGGATACCCAGGAATCTGGTTGTAACTAGAGTAACCATCAAGAAAATAGTAATAAGCTTTTCCTGCTAGCTTATCTAAAATTTGATCAATGAAGGGAAGAGGGAAATGGTCTTTTCTAGTCATTGTGTTTAATTTTCTGTAATCAATACAGACCCTCCAACAAGTTGTTTGTCTGGTTGAAATAAGCTCACCAGAATCTGAGGTTACAACAGTGATCACAGATTTCTTATGTACCACCTGTGTAGGTGCCACCCAAGCTGAATCTAAAATGGGGTAAATGACCCCTGCATCCAACAACTTAACAACCTCTTTCATGACCACTTCTTGCATATGAGGATTCAGCCTCCTTTGCATTTCCCTAGAAGGCTTTGCATCTTCTTCCAAATGAATTTTATGCATGCAAACAGCTGGACTGATTCCTCCCAAATCAGCAATAGTCCAGCCAATTGCTTTCTTATGATGTTTCAATACAATCAACAGCTCTTCCTCCTGCTCCTCAGTGAGGGAGGAAGAAATAATCGCAGGCAATGTTTTATGGTCTCTTAAAAACACATTTCAAATTTTCTGGCAACTGCTTTAGCTCTACATCCGGTGGGCTGAGAAAAGAAGGTAACAAAGGTACCTTGGCTGTTTGTGGAAGGGGAAGAATAGCAGGTTTCCATGAAGAGAACCTTACTGATTGATCATGAGTTCCTTGCACAACATTTACTTCCTCAGACTTTCCCCAAGCATCTTTAAAATCTGTGGTTAAATCTTCACACTATAAAAACTGTGGTAGAGTCTCTTCCACCAGTTCATCCAATAGATCAACAAGAAAACATTCCTCGAATCGAATTGAGGTCAGGTGGATCGCATTATAAATATTTAATTTCACCTTCATATTTCCAAAAGAGACTTCCATAATACCGCACTGCATTGAATGTAAGCATTTGTCAGAGCTGTGAATGGTCTCCCAAAATGACAGGATGGAAGTTTTGCATTTCAGAGGTTCCATGTCCAATACCGTAAAATCGAGGAAGAAAAACTTATCTACTCCTACCAGTACATCCTCAATCATCCCAACTGGCTTTCTTTCAGATCTGTCTGCTAGTTGTAACACCACATGAGTGGGTTTTAATTCTCCCAAACCTAGTTTCTCATATACAGAATATGGAAACAGGTTGACACTACTAGCACCCAGATCTAATAAAGCTTTTTCAATGATATGTTCCCCAATAATGCAAGGGATTGTGGGGATTCCAGGATCTTGAAGTTTAGGAGTTGTGGTAATGGACAACACCTGATTAACTCTTTCCACAGCAAATACCTTCTTGGATAATTGTATCCTAGACTGTCTTTTGTGAGTGCAAATATCTTTCAGAAATTTTGCATATGCTGGAATTTGTTTGATTGCATCAAGCAAAGGTAGATTTATCTTGACTTGCTTGAAAGTCTCCATCATTTCATCTATTTTTGTGTTCCCTTTATCAAAAGGGGATACAGATTTCATGGCAAGAGGAAATGGTAAATGAGGAACTAGTCCTTCATCTACAGCTTTAGAAACATCATTTGAATATTTTTGATTTTTCTATTTTTCATTTTTTTTATTTTTCTGAGGTACATCAGCACCCCCAATGCTAACATTATGCTGCTCCTGCTGCATATCTCTATCATACAATTCTTCCACTTCTCAAAGTTGTGACAGTTTTTACTTCTTCATGTGAAACAGAAGCCTCTCCAACCATGAACTGTCCTTTGGGATTGTTCAAAGGTTGGCTGGATAACCTTCCTTCCTCTCTTTTAGCCAAAGTATTTGAAAGTTGACCCAATGTTTCTTCAATCTTCTTTATGCTCTGACTGTGAAAGTTCACAGTCTGAGTTAAAGACCCTAAATTCTGGAGTGAATTTAGAACTTGATCTTCAAAAGAAGGGGATCTGGAAGGGGCTTGAACTGGAGCAGATTGTTGTATAGCTTGTTGTGGAATGGGCTGCTGAAAAGTTGGCTTGGTATAAAAATTCTATTGATAAGGCTGAACAGTTTTGAAAGGTACTTGGTTCTTTGATTGCTGCTGCTGTTGCGATTGATAATTGCCCTGGCTCCACCTTAAATTGGGGTGCCCTCTCCATGCATATTCATTTGACTGCATTTGTCCAAATGATTGGGCAGCATGAGCTTGTTCCACCACTAGATCTGGGAACTGTGGTGTAGCAGGACATTGATCATATGAATGAGTAGGGGAATGGCATATTAGACATGCCTCCTCTACTCTTGCAACCATTGGATTTTTAAGTGAGTCCATCAATGTATCAAAGTTTGTGGTTAAATTATCCATCTTCCTTTCTAACTCATTCACCACATAAATCTTTCCTTTGGTGGTTTGCTGATTGTTCAACCTAGCAGGATTCTCAATATCTCTTGACAAAGATTCCTGTTGAGTTGAATTTTCACCAATTACTTCAAATAAATCCCAGACCTCCTCAACTATTTTTTGCAAGTAAGTGCCTCCACAGGAAGCATCTACCATATTCTTGCCCTTTTGATCAATTCCTTGATAGAAGCTTTGAACAAGCTGCCATCGGGAGATTTGATGATGAGGACATTGCCTTAAAAGTTCTTTAAATCTTTCCCATGCTTCATGGAAAGTTTCAGTTGAATGTTGTGAGAAGGAAATAATACTTTGTCTCAACTGGCTTGTTTTAGACATAGGGAAATATTTGGCTAAAAATTGACACTGCAAATCATTCCAAGAAGTGATACTATTTGGTGCTAACATAGACAACCATGCTCTAGCTTTGTCCTTTAATGAAAAAGGAAAGAGCCTAAGCTTGGTTGCTTCTGGACCAAGTCCAGCTATGTTGAATATGGTGCAAAGAGACAAGAATTCATCCACATGTTTGTATGGATCTTCCTTACTCAACCCATGGAAGGAAGGAAGCATTTGGATAGTTGATGATTTGATCTCATAATTTCCTTCAACAGTAGGAAATTGAATGCAAAATAAAGAATTATAGGCACCAGGTGCAATGTAATTCCTCAAAAGTCGAGGTTCTTCACCCATAGTAGTTGTTTCAGCAGAATTCTGTGATGATTGTCTGGTTCATAGTAGCCTTTCAACTTCTAAATTTAGAGGGACAATCTATGGGCTAAGAGTCCTCCTACCAAACATACAACACAGAATAGAGAATCAGATTATGCATAGCAAACCTTCAGAATTCCTTTTAAAGTAGATTCCACGCTTCAGAATGTATATGAATAACTGCACAGATTTAAACAATAGAATAGTTTAGCACTGATGTAAAAATAAAAACAAAATGAAAACTTAGGTCTACCTATTTTAAAACAAATTCCCCGGCAACGGTGCCAAAAACTTGTTATTTTTTTCTAAGTGTGCATGATTTATTTGTATTTTGAAAACCGATTACAAATAATGAATTATACTGAATTTGGAAAACTAAAAAGAATAAAGAAATATCAGCACAAAGAGAAGTAAATTAGCCTGCAAGATCAGTGCCAATTGTAGCAAGTTTTAAATGTAAGGGAGTAAAAGATCGTCCACAAAGAGTTTATTTAAAATGTAAGATAAGCCTTCAGATCTGAGCTACCAGATCTGGCCTCTGATCCTATCTACAAAGCACATAAGATGGGAGGTTGAATTTGTCACATTAACTAAATGATAAAAGTAAAGATTAAGCTAAGTGATCCAGATCTGAGTTGGGGAGATTTTGATGTAAATTAATAAGAATGGAGAAATAATATCTAACTTTGATTTGGTTCTTGAAACAAAATGAGAATAAATTTAGATCAAATGAGAGATGATCCAATCTTCATCTGCCTACAAGCACAGATGCAAGAGGAAGTAATCTAACTCACGGATTAGAGTTAAACTTATGGCTATGGTATGTCCACTTTAATGGCCACAGACCATCCAATAGTCTTTAATCTAAACCCTCAATTCAGAACAAGAAATACCACTACAAATGCTGTGAAAGATTAGGTTACAAACACTAATTCCCACAGGGATAATGAATCAAGGAAAATTGCCTGAAAAATAGTAAATCTAGTGCAATAAGGAGATCATAGGGACCCCTCAACACGAATCCAATTGAGAACGTACGGTTCACAGCAACCTTTTCAAATTCACCATTACAATTATAGAGCACAGCTTAAACAGCTCTCGGATTTGTAGTCTTGAATACAATTCTCATGTGAAGTACAGAGATTTACTAGTTTTCAAGACAAGCTATCTGAAATAAAAGCTAGGCTATTACAAAAATTTCAGACAAGCTATCTGAAATGGAAATGAGGCAATAGAAATGAAACTCAAAATCTGGATACCTAAATTGGGCAAATGGTTCATCTATTTATAGTTTCCCCCAGGTCTAGCTCAGATGTGTATCGACCAATCAGAAGTGCTTAGATCTGTATCAACCAATGGTAGTCGAGCACGAGGATCCAGATCTGTTTTGGCCAATCAGAATTGCTTGATTTGTTTCAGCCAATCAGATGACAGAGGCATCAATTCTGTTTTATAATTTGAAAATCTGTTAGAACTTCTAGAAGTTCCCGCCAATTGATTTCATCTTCGGGTGCTCACATGGGGTGGAATATGCCTTTGGTTCGTGCTCAGAATCTTCCGAAATGTCCCTGGGTTATTAAATGCATTGGGGCACGTGTAAAAGATTACTGAATGACCCTTGCAGATGCTAGGAATCTCTAGAATACCATTTCGCATAGTTTAGGGAACTTTTCGCAAGGTACTGTGACTTCTGAAGCTCTTTTTGCAAAGTTCAGGTTCTGTTTGCAAAGAGTTCTCTTCTTTTCGAATAGGTCAAACATCCTTTCGAAGAGTTCAGGTACTCTTCGAAAACTAGTTCTGGAGCTTTTAGTTCTTTTCGAAAAGTTCAGGTTCTTTTCGAAAAGCATTCTGTAGTGCATTCTTCTGTTCGAATTGCTCCACATCTCTTTTCTGGGTTGAGACCAAGTCTTTGCCTCTTCAGTTCAGGCATTTTGATAGCTAGTGAGGTTGTCCCTTCTCTTTCTTCCTTTGGATCAACATGGATTATCATCTTTTTGGCACTTTTAGGCTGCTTTCATGGTTAAGCCTGTCTTTATTGTTAGCTATAACACAAGCACTTAAAACACTTATTTAGTTCTCTCAAGGGTCTATCAAGGCCCAGGTTAAAGGGTAGAGAAAGGTATTTTCTAGTTCTCAACAGGCCTACGTGCGCTTTTCATTTCACTCATCATATCTCACCATTGAACGCCGGCCCATTGAGGCGGCACGGGCTCGTCATCCCCAACCAAATTTTTGGACTTAATTTCACTCCCCTTTAAAAATTTGTAATTCAAAGTGAACCAACAGTGTGGGGGACATAATTAAATTTATTTTTGCGTTTTTGGGTAGTTTTCGGGGGGTTTAGGCACAGATACAATTTACTCGGTTCCCAATAAGGCGGCAGCCCTAGTGGTGATGATCCTAAAATGAACCACCCCTTCCAGTACCTGAGAATGCGCTTGCGCCGAAGGTATATCGGTTGGGTTGCTAATTCCGATCAAGCCGTAAAACCCGCATTGGTGAGAGCATAGAAAAACCAAAATTCTGCCTTGTATCCCTAGGAAACGGAAAGGAGGGACCCGATAACATACACAGCAGTCCCCGGGAGCATCCCTCCCAGGAAACCAGTTCAAAGACCTATTTTCGAGCTTGCTGTCCACTGTCAAAATATAACTGACAGAACCTTTTTCCAAGCGTATATAATATATACGCCCAGCCAAATCTGTATATTTTTTGGTCAGGCGTGCATAATATATACGCCCAGTATATACTGGGCCACAGCAACCCGACCTGAGGCCCAATCCATCACCCTAAGTCCCCGATTAGCGGTATTAGTGCCCGCAGTAGCCTCCCACATCCCTAACACCCAACATGCTCCCGCCCAATCAAAAGAAGGCGACTTCTTATTGATTTGATCCGAGGGATCGGGTCATCTGCGTGGATTCCCTCACCTTCAATAGAACGAAAGGGTTCCCTTTCGCTTCTTCCAAAGTGTGTCGGATCCCGTCGTGGGACCTACTAAAGGTGCATATATCACCCAAGACGGGAATTTTTCTAGGGCACCAGATCATCATTTATTTAAATAGGGAGATAATTTTCATTTGAAAAATAAAAAAAATAATATATAGAAAAATAAAAAAATCGTATATACGCGCACTTTCGGTGTGACCGTCACTACGGTGACCTCAAACCTGGCCCGTAGGAGAAGAACCAGGAAGGTATTCGGCCCTTATCTGCGACATCGATACAACACTCGTCAGCGAATCATATCAAGAGCCGATACATCCCCACCGCCATCCCCATCCCAGTCCCATGTAGGAGAAGTCCCGATCTCTGACACCTTCACTCAAACCAGGTTTGATATCACGGGCCCATTTGGGGCGCCTGTGTTCACCTCCACCCCATCCCCTCCCCTCACATTCTCCCAACATACCCCTTTTTAATCCCCTACTGAAACCCCTCATTTCCCAACCGATCCCTACATCCCCATCTCCCATCTAAACACCCTTACCGCATCCCCATATTTCCAAAGACCCCATAGGGAGTCGAATCCCCTGCCTACTTCCCACGTTCCATCCCTCTCATCATCCATGCCCCCAACATCCTACATCCCATCCACCTCATCTCACATACCATTCCCACCTCATGGCCCATCCACACCCCAACATATCCCCCCATTTACCCGGGTCATGCCCAATTTCTCCCAACCCCTCCATCCTTAAGTGAGCCATCACCCCCCAATCTCACACCTGAATCCATGCCCTCGATGGAGGACATGAAAACGATGTATGTCCTGTGGGCTGCTTCTCGTAACCCTACCTCTTAAGCCCAGCATCCAAATCTCCAAAACCTCCATACCCCATTCCCTCCTAACCATGCCCAACCACCCATCGTCCATACCTCCCAAAATCCCCCACCTCAATTCCAGACCCAAACCCACACAAATCCATGGGCCCCAACCCAAACACCTTTAGAGCAATGGGCCCAGGCTCAAAATCCTCAAAACCCATGGGCCCAAGCCCATCAGACCCAAGCCCAGGCCCAGAACCCTCCAAACCCATGGGCCCAAGCCCACCGAACCCAGGCCCAAGCCCAAGACCCTCAAAACCCACGGGCCCAAGCCCAAGCCCATCAGACCCAAGCCCATGCCCAAAACCCTCAAAACCCATGGGGCCAAGCCCAAGCCCATCAGACCCAGGCCCAAGTCCAAGCCCCCCAGGGCCTTTGGACCCAAACCTACCAAACCCAAGCCCAGGGCCCATGGACCCAAACCCAGCCCCCTCATGGCCTAGTAGCCCAAACTCAACAAGGTCCATTGGCCCAAAGTCATATTAATCCCCACACCCAGGCCCAAGGCCCGTCAATCCAAGCCTTCCAAAACCATCAAACCCAAATCCCTTAAACCCAAGGCCCATCCGCCCATGCTCATCAAGGCCCATTCACTAACCCCATACCCCCCCACCAATACCCTTCATTCACCTATACCCCGTACGCCCCCATCCCACTTCCAACGGGAAATCCAATCCATCCCATTCCTGAAACCCACAACATCCCGCCACCTCAATCACACCCCCATCACCCCCAGAATGTGCACCCAACTCAGCACATCACTTACCCACAAACTGCTCACCCATTTATCCCTTCTCATCCCCTACAAACCATATGGCCCCCTAAGTCCAAATAGCAGAACTCGCCCCTCACCAATACTTTGACCAACAGTATGAGGAGGATGAGATCCGCAACAGTGGAGGAGTTGCCAGTTTTAACCCTCCCGGGCCCACAATCATCACACCTAGGGTCGAACAAAATCAAGGTGAAGCAGTCCCCACTACCGCCTCAAAAGAACCAAAATAGTTGAAAGAACAAATAGACAGAATACAGAAGCAACTGATGAAGATGGGAGGAATGGAACTACACTCAACGGACTTTTCAGACTTATGTCTGTTCTCTGATGTCCCCCTGCCACAGAAATTCAAGATGCCATCATTTGATAAATATAACGGCACTGGAAACCCCATCGCCCACTTAAAATCTTACTGTGGGGATATGTGCCAGTATGGCGGAGATGAATGACTCCTCATCAAAGTATTCCAGAAGAGTTTAATGGGCCCAGCACTGAGATGGTTCATATCCCTAGAACCGTCCATGATAAAAAATTGGAAAGATCTGACACGCTTATTTCAAGAATAATATGTCTATAACATGGACATAGAACCAAGGAAGTCAGATTTGGCCCAATTAAAGCAAAGACATGATGAAACATTCAGTGCTTACTTGGGGAGGTGGAGGGCATTAGCCACTCAGGTAACTTATCGGATTCTCGATGATGAGCAGATTGAATTGATAACCAAGGGAGCCCTCCCAGTCATTGCAGATTTTTTAGTATCTCAGCAGCAGTCCAGTTTTGCTGATCTAGTCCGACATGCCAATCGTTGCGAAGATGCCATTAGGAAGGAATGTGGCCAACGGGGCCACTGGAGTTCGAAAAGCGGCCGAACCAAGAATTGAAAGAAGACCAGGGACAGAGGTACAGAACATTGTTTACCCCCAGGCCAATACCAATGCCCCCGACATACTCCAAAGTTACACAACCACCCCACCTGCTTTTGAACAAGTACCAAGGCCAAGCAACTGACCAAGAGCCCCATTTACCCAGGAACAGATGAAAGCATGGTTCGAACGAGTGTTCACACTATTGGGGCAATCCTTGAGTGTCTTGTTGCCAGTATTACTACAGAAAGGCCTGGTCCATTTACTACAGAAAGGCCTGGTCCATTTACTACAGAAAGGCCTGGTCACCCTACGGACCGGTGCTTTCCACTAAAACACGTAGTACAAGATCTAATAGAGGCAGGAAAAATCATTCCCCCGCCACTTCCTCAAGGGCCGAACCAGAATATCCATCAAGCTCCTCTACCATCGCACCCAGGAGGCCCCAGGCCTAACATACATTGGATAGAGGAGGAAGAAGAAGAGTTTGACCCTTCAGATTATATCAGCAATCAGGAGGTGTTTTCACTCCCCAGGTCGAACGAAGGTGAACTATTTGTTGGGGTGATCGAGCCATTGTATCTAGCCGATTATTTTCCCACACCGGTATACTAAGAGGAGCCCTTAAATTTAGGGTAGTATTTTTCCACCCCTGCTCTCGCCTATCAAATCCAAACGGGCACAGGCCCGCCACAATCATACGCATATCCACCCCACGCCCAATTTATCCCATGCACCCCTCCATCACACCTAAATCATCCCATACCATACGCAACTCCACCATCCCCATATTATCCTACCCCATACACACCCTCAAATCTCTAAACCCAATACATTACTCCGCCATCCCCAAGTTACCCCATTCTATACACACCCTCAAATCCCACCACCCAATTTATCCCATACACCCCTCCATCACCCCCGAATTACCCCGCTCCATGCACAACTCCATCATCCCCAATCTATCCCATTTCATCTACCAACCCATCATCATCCCACCATGCCACAAACCCTTTATACCCCCCATTCCACCCACTACCCCGCCATGTCCCAATCATCCCGCTCCATGCACAACTCCATCGTCCCCAATTTACCCCACTTCATCCCCAAACCCATCACCATCCCATCATACCTCCCCATATACAAATCCTTCATATCCCTATCACCCCGCTCCCACCACACCTCAAACGTCTCCCCATCCCTCCATCCCAGTCATACTCCCGCCATCCCTTCGCTATTTTAGCCCCAATCCAACTCCATCGCCACCCAAGCAAGCAACCCCTCACCCAATCCCCTCATCACCCAATCACCACTGGTCCTACCATGCCCAGGTAATACTAGTACAAGCCCCCTCTGTGCCCATAACTCCAATTTTGCCAATTCCCCCCACTATCATTCCACCCCCCATTGGAGTTAACCTGGTTGGACCCGAGAAACCAGTATATCTAGCCCAATCCTCCCCGGAACCCTCATGCACTCCTTTTCTCATCCCAAAACTTGCTTATGACCTGCATCAAGTACCATTGAGCTATGAACAGACAGACATGAATGTTGGGTGCAACCAAGAAGAGGCTGTTGAATTCGTTACCCGATCGGTCCAGATTTCTGCTCAGTCAAAAGCATCAGGGGCAATCAGAGGAGAAGAAAAGAAGAAAGAATAGGCTGCGGGAAATCCCTTTCAAAAAATGGCCAGGGAGCACATACTGGAGACACAGCTTAAGAGAACACCCGCACATATTACTGTGTGGGATTTATTAATCACGTCTCCACTCCACTTTCAAGCCCTAATGGGAGCACTCAAGGACGCGCATGTCTCCACCCATATAACTCCAGATGAAGTAGGGGAAATAATAGGGCAAGTGTTGGCCCCAAATGCCATCTCTTTCACCGATGCAGACCTACCGATGGAGGGGAATGACCATTCGAAACCCTTAAATATAACAGTGGAAGTAGGGAACCTGGTGGTGCCATTGGTCCTAATAGACAACGGGTCCGCGCTGAACGTATGCCCTCTAAGGACGACAATCAAAATTGGTGAGAACCCCGACACCTTCTGGCCATCCATATCAAGTGCCCGGGGATTCGACAACACTAGAAGGGAAATCATAGGAGAAGTAGACCTTGACCTGATCCTCGGACCGCAAACCTTCACCACCCCCTTTCAGGTGATGGACATCAAGTCTACTTTCAATCTGCTATTGGGCCGGCCGTGGATACATAAGCTCGGAGCAATACCATCCACTCTGCACCAAAAGCTCTAATTTATCTCAGAAGGAAAAATTGTCACCATCATAGGTGAGAGCAGAGAGGACATGGGGAAGAGCGCTCTGCACATTGAGAATCCGAAAGTGCTGAATATACCGCACACAGCCGAGGATGCCGATCCCCATCGATTTGAGTATGACTTCTCAAATGTTACCCTCATACCAATTGAAAAAACCCTCGATAAAATTGGAGGAGGAATGGACGTAGCTATGTTCATGCTCCATAGATGATGCCCTCAAAAAGGGAAAGGCTGGGCCCACGCCTCCAAGGAAGGAGAGACCCCGTCAAGGCCAAGGGGCAACAAACTAAATTTGGCTTAGGCTACAGGTTCAGAGAAGAGGAAGTCAGAGAAGCCAAGGAAAAGATGAGAGCCGCAGTAGTCGCCAAGGCCAGAGGAATCATCTTGGAAGAGGAACCTCACGCTCGCCCCCACATCCATGAGACCTTTGTGAGCGCGGGGGTAGTAAAAATTTATCTAAATGGGGAGACAAGGGTCACCCCACATAAGCCTACTTCAATCCACCCCACCAATCCCTACATCATCCCCCCAGACTTCGAAATGGACTTAGCCGCCCTTTCCTTATTTGAAGAAGAAGTTCCCCGATCCACCCATCACTCCAGCACAAGCCACTTTGGGCCCCTCCTGACCATAGAGGACAGGGTCCCAGAGGACCCCTCTTTAAATATGTTGAGGGAGGAAATGCAAGAGCCTACCGACGCCGCTCCCAATCAAAGAGGTAAAGGCCAAGCCTCACAGGTGAGTAACTGGGCATCCTTGCCCCAACTCTTGGGAGCCGCCAAATACCGCGAAAACGACACTGACTCTCTAAAAAAAATAACCTGTAAAAAGTGAAGTTAGCCTCTAGACCACTCTACCTTGTATATATAGAGATCCACCTCGCCAGAGGCTGACCTCCGAAGAAATGCAAAAGACCATAAAAATAGAAAAAATACCAATTCCAAAAATATTATCCTTTAAAATTCACAATAAAGTTGAAATTGATGTCGTGATACCCGTCCCACGTGAAGCCGACCCCTTTCTTATAGAAATACATGAAGAGGTAGGGGTCACGAGTCTGGACAAGGAAGGCTAAACCGACGAGCTCCCCAATGAGCTCCTCAAACAATTTGCCGATTTTGAGCATGGCCCTACCCCGATCGTCGAAGAGACGGAGGATGTCAATTTGGGCATCACAGAGGCCCCTAGAATCACTAAAATCAAAACATCGCTGTCCCCTGCGGAGAGGAAAGGTATGATAGACTTCCTTCGGTCATACCAAGATGTCTTCGCATGGTCGTATGAGGACATGCCTGGTTTGGATACCGATCTGGTTGAGCATGAGTTGCCACTCTACCCCAATATTAAGTAGGTTAAACAGAAGCTGAGACGCCTCCGACCTGAATGGATGTTGAAGGTGAAGGACGAGGTCATTAAGCAGTATGATGCAGGGTTTCTCATGGTATCCAAGTACCCCCAATGGCTAGCCAATATCGTCCCCGTACCAAAGAAGGATGGAAAGGTTCGGATGTGCATTGATTTTCGAAACCTCAACAAGGCGAGCCCTAAGGACGACTTTCCATTACCCCACATCGACATCTTGGTCGATAACACCGCAAAGCATGGAATGCTCTCATTTATGGATGGATTCTCAGGATACAATTAGATAAATATGGCAGAGGTTGATCGCGAGAAGACGTCGTTCATTACCCCTGGGGAACCTTCTGCAACAAGGTAATGCCATTCAGGCTGAAAAATGCTGGGGCAACCTATCAAAGAGCAATGACGGCCCTGTTCCACGACATGATGCACTGAGAGATCGAAGTATACGTCGACGACATGATTGCCAAGTCACCAGAAATGGAGGACCACTTGATAAACCTTCAGAAGCTTTTCGAGAGGTTGAGAAAATACAGATTGCGGTTGAATCCCCAGAAATGTGCATTTGGCGCTATGTCCGAAAAGCTATTGGGTTTTATTGTCAGTAGGAGAGGGATCGAGGTCGATCCAACCAAGATCAAGGCCATCACTGAAATGCCACCATCATCTACAGAGATGGAAGTCAGAGGCTTTTTAGGAAGAACCCAATACATCAGCCGATTTATTGCACAGTTAACTCCGATATGTGCACCAATCTTCAAGCTACTGAGAAAGGACTCACCAGTTGAATGGAATGATGACTGCCAGGCTGCATTCGACAAGATTAAAGGTTACCTCCTGAAACCCTCGGTATTGGTACCGCCCGTACCCGATAGGCCCCTGATAATGTACCTATCTACGACTGAGTTTTCCATGGACTGTGTGTTAGGACAGCATGATGAGACAGGAAGAAGGGGGTAGGCCATCTATTATCTAAGCAAGAAATTCACTGATTATGAGACACGCTATTCTCATCTGGAGAAAGCATGCTTGGCACTCGTTTGGGCTACTCAAAGACTTCGACACTACCTGTTATCCCAAGCCATTCTACTTCTTGCACAGATGGATTCGTTGAAGTACCTATTCGAGAAACCTGCTCTCACTGGCCGAATTGCACGATGGCAACTACTCCTATCCAAATCTGGCATTACTTATGTCACCCAGAAGTCGATTAAGGGGCAAGCACTCGCTGATCATCTTGCTGAGAACCCTCCGCCGGACTATGAGCCTCTAAGGACCGAATTCCCCGATGAAGACATTCTGTTCATGACTGATGAGGATACAGAGGAAATGAAGGAGCCCTGGGTAATGCACTTCGATGGGGCATCGCATGTTGAGGGCCAAGGAGTTGGCGCTATTCTTATCTCGCCAAGAAGATCACATATACCCATCTCAATCAAATTGAACTTCCCATGCACCAACAATATGGCCGAGTATGAGGCCTGTACAGCTGGTTTACAGGCAGCTCTTGATCTAAATATAACTCACCTTAGGGTCTTTGGAGATTCACAATTAATTATATGCCAGACCAACGGAGATTGGAAGACCAAGGATGAGAAACTGATCCCATACCATGAATATCTAGCGGATCTGATAATCTGCTTCGAAGAAGTCACCTTCTCTTATGTGCCACGAGTAAGAAATCGGTTTGCTGATGCCCTGGCTACCCTGGCCTCTATGGTCGAGATTCCATACGGAGTTGTGATGAAGCCGATCGTGATAGAGCAGAGGAACGAATTGGCTTTCTGTCACCTGATCGAAGGACCTACAGAGATAGATGATGAACCACCCTGGTTCTCAGACATCAAGAATTTCCTTGAGATTCAAACTATCCCAGAAGGAACATCAAGGGTAGACAGACGCACCATTCAACGATTGGCAGCAAACTACGTCGTCTGCGGCGATCTCCTATATAGACGGTCTCACAACAACATTCTGCTCCGATGCCTAACCCAGAAAGAAGCGAGTGAGGTCATGAAGGTGATCCATGAAGGAGTCTGTGGGGCACACGTTAGCGGACACATGCTTGGGAAGAAAATTCTAAGGCAAGGATACTTTTGGACTACTTTGGAGACGATTGCTGCAAGCACGTACAAAAGTGCTACAAATGCCAAGAGCACTCCAGCTTAATACACGCTCTGGCCATTGACTTACACAACATGGCCACTCCTTGGCCGTTCGCCACCTGGGGTCTCGACGTCATCGGCAAGATCAATCCTAAAGCTTCCAATGGACATCAATTCATCCTCGTCGCTGTGGAATACTTCACAAAATCGGTAGAGGCAGCCTCCTATACGAGCATTAAGGCCAGCCATGTCGAGAAATTCATCAAGAACAACATCATTTGCAGATTTGGCATACCCAAAGATATCATCACTGATAATGGCACCAATTTCGCCAATAGGCGCATCCGGGCCTTGAGTGAGCAGTATAGGATCAATCATCATCGCTCATCCCCATACAGGCCTCAGACGAATGGAGTTGTGGAGGTAGCCAACAAAACTCTGATCCGCATCCTGGAGAAGATGGTAGTTACTTACAGAGATTGGAGGGGAGGCCATCTTCGTGACTTTGGGCCTATAGAACGTCTATCCGTACGGCTACAGGGGCAACACCATTCTCCCTTGTGTATGGAATCGAGGCCGTGCTACCCATTGAGGTCGAGGTACCGTCGCTCCGCATCCTTTTGGAATCCCATCTACCTGAAGCTGAGAGGGAAAGAGCCCATTTTGAACAGCTAGACTTGATTGACGAGAAAAGACTCCTAGCCTTGTGCCACACTCAGGTCTATCAAAGGAGAATTGCACGTGCTTATAATAAGCGGCCCATGCCGAGATCCAAGGTAGGAGACATCAGATCAAGAAAATTTTTCCGTCTCTCCACGCTGATTCGAGGGGGAAGTTTAGGGCAAATTGGGAGGGACCCTACGTCGTTCAAGAGGTTCTGCCAGGATACGCCATTCGCCTCGCCACCATGGACGGAGACTACTTTCCTGAGCCCATCAACGCTGGATACCTCCGTAAGTTCTACTCATAGGTCTTAGGACAAGGTAAGTTTCGATAAAAGTAGATGCGTGACAGCTTAAGGGCCCCATAAAAGAGGCCATCATTTTAAAGTCAAGTAGCCTAAAAGAAATATTCCCTAAAAACCTTCACCCTTTTTTGATACACACTTCGGGCCAACAACCATTTCTTTCATATACCCCACCCAAAATTCCAAGAGAAAAAAAGAGAGAAGAAAAAAGAGGAAAAATTCAAACTAAAAGAAGAAGAAAAAAGCAAAACCCCTCAAAAAGAGAAAGAGGGGGACCAAGAAAAAGAAATGACTGGGGCATAAAAATCCTTTGGAAAGAAAGAGGAGTCACCCAATATGAAATTCACTCAAAGCTTAGATCTAAATTCCCAGAAAAACCCAACCTGTTTGAACCCTAGCCACATTACAACCGAGAAGAAAGCCCTCTTTAAGGTCCACAAGCGGTCATAACATCTATCGCATCAGAACAAGCTGAGTTACCAAACCACACAGAACTTCATTTAGCCGGCTATGACGAAATCGACGTCCATGTCGTGGCCTTCTGGTTCTAAAAAAAAAGAAAAAAAAAAAAAAGAAGAAAAAAAAATTATTAAAATTGTTAATTTGGGTTCAAAGTAAGACGGACGTGGTGAAAACCCGCAAAGGGCACCACGGGTAAAAACAATGAACTCACGCGGACCAGGTGAAAACCTGAAAGGGCACCTGGGGTAAGAAAGCGAACCCATAGACGTAGTGAAAACCTGAAAGGGCGCTACGGGTAAAAACAGGGATGACAAGCATGGCGAAAACCAGTCTTGGGCGCTATGAGCAAAAATGTCAAGAAAAGAGAGATTAGGAGAAGACATGTCCTAGCCTGCCTGCTTTTGTTTGGACCCCTGAAGCCTCTTCTCCTCTTTGCTGGGCCACTCATGTGAAAATTGGATCAGATCCCGATCAAGTATGTCGTCTCTACCGCGGCGTCTGACGCATGACCAATGGGAAAGACAGAAGACTAGACCAACCCCTGGGAAGCTGACCTTCCCACATTTAAAGGAAAAACTTGTATCTCACGAACAGGGTTCAACCATGCTCAAAAAAACAAAAAAAAAAAGGACCCGCTGGTTTGGCCTTGTTGTTACCGGCATCCCAAAAGATCCAAAAGAAAAGAAGAAAAAAACACAAAACACAGAAAAGATAGTAGATTTCCCTTTCCCATAAAAAGCCCCACACTGTGGAGGAGAAAATTTCAAAAAAGAAAATAAATTTTCCTTGCCCATAAAAAGCCCCACACTGTGGAGGAGAAAATTTCAAAAAAGATAATAGATTTCCCTTTCCCATAAAAAGCCCCATACTGTGGAGGAGAAAATTTCAAAAAAAGAAAATAAATTTCCCTTTCCCATAAAAAGCCCCACACTGTGGAGGAGAAAATTTCAAAAAAGAAAATAGATTTCCCTTTCCCATAAAACGCCCCACACTGTAGAGGAGAAAATTTTAAAAAAGAAAATAGATTTCCCTTTCCCATAAAAAGTCCCACACTGTGGAGGAGAAAATTTTAAAAAAGATAATAGATTTTTCTTTCCCATAAAAAACCTCACTTTGTGAAAGAGAAAATCTCCATAAAAAGTCTTACATTGCGAAACGTACAAAAAGAAAAAAAAAAAGAAAAAACGCGACAAATATATGTTTGTATAGATTTCATTCCATTTCTTACAGTGTTACCTGCAGAGTGTCACGTCCCAAAAAGATAACGACATGACACATTTTCTATTTTGCTGCTTTCTTTACAGATAAAAAACCAAAAAATATATATATCTGTATATATATGACAAAAAAAAAGAAGAAAAAATAACCCAAAAAGAGATCTCTGTTAGGGGGCATTCCTCCCCCCGTGTATATGATCTATGATATGTGCAGGAACAGGTCAAGGGCAGGGAGCACTCTTCAAAGCGCTAATCTCTGTAAGCAGAGAGTCCTTGCGGGCATCTCGATTAGACTCCACCTACCATGAAGACTCTTATGCCGTCTCTGTGAAGCTTCAGCTGCGCTGCGAGACTCAGTCAAAAGCCCAGTCAATCGAAGAACCTCACTCTCGGCTGTGGCAGCTCTCACTTTTGCAATCTCCGCTCTAACCCTTTCTTTCTCCGAAGCATCGATCAAATCCAGCCTCTCTACAGAAAGAGACTCGATCCTGGTCCGAAGCGTCGCTTCCTTACATGGCTAGGGCCCTATCTCTATCACATCTACCGAAACTGGGCTAGGAGTAGGTAATCAGGTGCCAAACCCAATTCCTCAGATGCCAGCCAAACCTCGTAATCAGGAGAGACGACGCCCCCCTGAACCAAGCTACACATATGCACCGATTGGCGGGTTTCCCAGAGGGCAGCTATGCGATCAAGATCACTAAGAGAACCTCGAGAGAATATCAGAGAGCACAAGGGTGGCCTTGCAGTACACGGCACATGCTGAGTATACCCGAATTGACGAAGCACCCGAGATGGGAAGTAGTATGTGCTACCAGTCAATCCCAAAAGTGTTATACCCTCACAATCCCGAGAGCGGACAATTAGAAAGGTGCAGTCCATCCAGGGAAGTTGCCAGGTCAGCTCCGCATCAGATAGCCACAGGCTCAATTCCTCGACGCTCCCAAAAGGCAATCTCGAGCACCAGATCAGAAAGCCCCGAGCCACGTCCCCTCTTATCAAGCACAATCTCGGCACAGGCCCCATGATAGCCAAATGCTCTCCTAACCAGATCTGAACAAGGATCAGGCTCCCGCTGAGAATCCCAACCCGGCCCGAGGCCGCAGCATCCAAGCCTCGATACATCTCCGCCAGGACCAGGTGTACCAATGAGCGACCTCCCTCCAATTTGGTCAAGACATCACATAGTCCAAGGGAAAAGCTCTCACCCCCATTGAGGAAGAGAACTTCCGACAGCAAATAAAGGGCAAAGGCCTTTACGTTGAAGGGATCTTGAATAGGCAACTTTCGAAGGCTCGAGTCACCGAAAAGTTCTCCCAGGAATTGAACAGAACACCTGGTGGGCCCTCCGGCGAAACATTTCTCATATCCACCCTTTTTTAAGCCAAGGACCGCGTGGACCGCCTTTGCATACCCCGGTTTGGGCACTACTTTGGCAAGGCCTTGATGCATCTTTAGGCCCGTGATGGAGGCTAGCTCTTCCAAAGTTGGGGTTAGCTCCCTAGACCCAAATTTAAAGACATGGGGCCCTATGGTCCCACGACGCCAAAGCCGCCCATAGTAGGTTGGGCAACAGGGGTACAGTAAGGAGAGAGGAAAGGCGGGACAACCCGAGGCAATGCAGATATGTGTGTGTACTAAAAAAAAAAAAAAAAAAACCATGTGCGAGTGTACTAATCCAAAAAAAAGAGATGTGTGTGTGCGTACTAACCTAAAAAAAAAATGCGTGTACCAATCTAAAAAGAAAAACAAAAACAAAATGTGTGTGTACTGACCCATTAACAAAAAAATGTGTGTGTGCGTATTAATCCAAAAAAAAAAAAATGTGTGTGTGCACACTAATCGACAAAAAAAACACACATAATAAATAATAATATATACATATATACGTATACTAATATATGTATGCGTAAAAAAAAAAAGAGTGGCACCAATCCATCAAATAAGATGCACTAATCCATCGAAAACAAAAAGAGAAAGAAAAACAAAATAAATGAATGATGGATAGAAAATAGGCCTAAGGAATCAAATATTTCAAAAAAGAAAAAAAAAACAACTAAAACAAAAAAGGAGAAAAAGGAAATATAGGCATCACAAAGCATTTCATCAAAAAAAAAAGCAAAAAAAGAAAGAGGCAATATCATAAAAAATTCAAAAGAAAAACGAAGGAAAGGTAATGGTTACCTTTAATGGGAGAGAAAAACGAATAGCGGCGGAGGATAAGCATTTTTCGATCCACACCCGCGACCGCCGGTAATAGAACTCAAGACAAATCAAATGAAAAAACCCTAAGGGGTTGTCCCGGACTCAAGAAGAAAGGAGGGAGGAAGAGAGAATTTGAAAAGGGGGGCCCCTTTTGTGCTCGGGCTCGGGCAGTTTAGTAACTGCCAAATTTTAGACGGGCGTATATTCGCCAGATTTTGGTCAGGCGTATATATTATATACGCCCGACCAAAAATGGCAGTTTTTTAAACTGCCCAACCTCCTTTTTTGATTTTGAGGCCCGACGGACCCCTTGCATGTTGGACCATGGCCGGGACCCCCCTCAGAAGCCCATATATCATCAGGCGAATGTGCACGCGTCCCCAAAATGGCCCTTCTAGTTCCCTTCAATGGGCCCAAAGGGACCGTGCTACAATAAGTGGATCTAAACCTGTAGGCGCCCATCTAATGCGCCCACAAAATCAAAAAAAAAAAGAAGAAAAAAAAAGAAGAAGAAAGAAAAATATGTGACACTAGTTCTCAAAAGAGCGTCGCAATGAGCATTTGCGCCACTCCGAGAACCGTGTTTAATCAATTTGGAATGATCGGGTCCACCCGAAAGTTCTCGAACCCCGTTTTAGACAGGGACACGCCATACCTGATCCGGCAGGCAGATAATTTTACCCATCTCCGGTCACTGTTCCCTAAAAACGTTCCCCAGGAGTCAGGGCCTGATCCGGTAGGAAAGTAAACTCATTCATCACCGGTCACTCCTGGGAGCATAGACTTAGCCCCAGATCTCCCCCAGCAGAGGTCAAGGCCTGATCCGACGAGTAAACCAAGGACCCATCGCCAGAATGCACACGTCCCTAAAGTAGATCAACATGGCAAGTTGATTCGCCTAAGGATACGTGCAGAAATAAAGGCAGTGTGAGCATGCCTAGAGTCTCAACCTGACATGAAAAAAAAAGAGAGAGAAGAAAAAGAAATAAAAAACAAAAAAAAAGGAGAAGAAATAACAACCTGTTGTTGCTTAGTAAAAATCCTGAGTAGGTTGACCCCACCTTCCAAGCATTCACTCTGGTCACCCCCCTTCGGATCTATGTTGACCAAGAGTGCCCCCAACTTCAGACCATTCGAAAAGTCTATTGTCAGTTGAAACTGACCTGTAAAAAATGAAACTACAACCAACCAAACTATGTGCGAACATACAGACAAAAGGGCTCTTTTCCCTTTTATTTCCTTTTACACAGGCTTAAAACCTGTATAGGCACGGTATCCCTGTTGAATGTACGCACTTATGTCTGGGTATCCGCAGGATGGTCGTTTGTCCTCATAAATTGTACCTTAGGGTCGAGGCTTTCGTTCGCACCTATTTTGCTGCTTATCGCCCCTGATGGGTGTATGTCTATGCATAGTTAGTAAGATGTGATTTCATTAGGGATGGAGGCTAGAATAGGCCATCTCTTTCGAGGGATGTTTGGTTCTAGCCCGATCTTTTTTAGCTTTGTCTCAAGTTAAGGCACTCCGGTTCATGTGAATCAGGAGCACCTCACCACTGGAACGTACACATCCCAATGGTGTACCTATCCCCTACAGAGCGCACACACTCTTAAAGCGTATCAACTGACATTTGATCCACTTAAAGAGTTGTGCAAGAATAAAGTTGTCGGAGGTCCTGGAGCTTTGCTAAGAGGCTTCGAAACAAAAATTCAGAAAAAGTAAACACAAAAAAATTCACTGAGAAAATGGGTATGCATTCCCAAGAAGTGTTGCAACATCAATATTCGCTTCACTCGGGTAAAGTGTGCTAAAATAACCTTGAGGTTGATGGGTTCGCCCAGAAACTTTGAGCCTTACATAGGTAAGGGCACCCGTGGCCAATCCAATGGAGTTGTCAATATCCCATAGGATTGGACACAGTTTGAAGGCCTTTGCTTTATGCGCTTCACATCAATTCCGAAGCATAGATCGATCATCCCGTTTCATGGAGTTGTCTGGTTCAGATTAATACTCAACATCACAAATTTGTAATTTCCCTCAGGAAGTGAATGATATCCTGGCTAGCGGGCTTACACTTTTTGTGATCATTGCAGTTATGCCCAGTAATGTCGCAATGCGCTTGGGGGCTGTTAGCTCTTAGGTACGGACGATATCCAGAAATGAGAGGGCTTCCGTACACTCCCCATCACCATGGATGTTTGACAATTGAGTTAAACCGAGGCGGACCCATCAAACGCGCCTTGGACCTCTTCGAATGTCTCTTGTCTTTGGCATCCGATCATTAGTGATCGAATACCAAAGAGGGGCATCTGTAGACACCCAAATTCGGCCCAAGGACTGATCAATCTGTACTTTGGGAGAGATGTACCCTTGGGTTTTCGATGGCACTCCTGAACCCGTAGGAATCCACCCAGATCTTTATGAATCACCCTGAACCCTTTAGAACCATTCCCCAACCCTTAGAAGTCACCCCTAAACCCTAGAATCCCTTCCCAGACCTAACTTAAACCCTTCTGAGCAGTTGATGGGAGGAGAGCTATAGAATTTCACACAGAATATTACCATGGATGAGCCATATACCATTGGAAAGAGGACTTCCCCAGCTTTCCAACAAGCCAAATATCACCCAATTTGGAACTACGGTTCAAAAGTTATGGTTGTTCAAAATTTCACATAAAATCATAGGACTTTTACTCAGGCGTAGATATTACATACGCCCAACCATTTTTGCCCCAGATTAGTCAGGCGTATATATTATATATGCCTGCCTATTTTGGGGGAAATTTGGTCGGGCGTATATAATATATACGCCAACACTACGTCAAAATAAGGAAAATACAACTATAGCAATAGAAAATAGACTATTGCTTAAAAGAGTGGTTGAATTTTCTACCGCTTAAACTAGTAGTTTAAGTTACAAAACAGTGGTTTTATATCTTAAACTAGTGTCACGTGCAACTTGAACCCCTGGTCACGTGCAAACCTATCGGGCAACCTACTACCGGGCTCTTACCTCTCTTTTATATTTCCTACAAAACTAAAACCTCTGTTAAGCAACCTCATTTCAAACCAAAGCCTCTCTCTCCTCTTCCTCTCTCTCTCTCTCGTCTCGACAAACCCTAGACTTTTCCCTATTTCAACTCAGATCGAAGCTCTCAAGTTATTTTTAAGCCTCATTTCAGCTCAGATCGAAGCTCTCAACTTCCCCTAATTCAGCTGAGATCGAAGCTAGGTTTCCATCTTGGGAGTTGAAGATCAGATCGCATTAATCTGTGCAAGGAAATTTTTAATGATCGAAGCTATTTCAGATCAGATCAACCGCTATTTCAGATCTGATCGAAGCTATTTCAGATCTGATCGAAGCTATTTCAGATCAGATCAGATTGAAGCTAATTTTTAAAGATGGAACTAGATATCTCAAGCAAGTGCGATTCAGGTAATTTTTCTTTTACTGTTCAAGGATTCATGCAATTATATTATGTCGATCTTTTGATGTCGAGTGTTTTTTCTCTGGCTATTTGGATAATATTGATATAATTATGGTGGATCAAATATTAAATGTTGCTTCCCGTGTGATCAACAGTTGGATGACAAAGATAAAATTATGATAAATTAATTTTAACTTTAAATCATGTATGATCAATCGTTGGAGCATAAAAATATAATCACAATGGCTCGATATTGAAATTTGAATCTTACATAATTGACCATTGCATTATGGCGATACGATTATTGGGATTGATCTTGGCCATTGAATGATATGCAATCAATCATTAGAACATGGAGATAGATTCATGATGGTTCAATCTTGACCGTTGGATCATATCTAGTTAATTGTTGGCTTATAATAAGATAATTATGGCGATATTATCTTAAACATTAAATTATGCATCTAGATAATTATATAAGATTTTGACAATTTGATCTTGATCATTCATCATGTGAGATTAATCATCCATTAAATTATAGATATAATTCGGTTCAACCGTTGGATTATATAAGATCAATTGCCTTATAGATCATATATGACCAACCGTTGGATTATATAAGATCAATTGCTGAATCATGATGACATAGCCATGTTTACTTGATCTTAACCATATTCACATGATTATTGTGGCATGATCATTTTTTAATTAATGAGAATGCTCGCCTTTCATTAAGTATAGTGACTTGATCTCGCCTATTCAATCATGTGTGATCATAATTGGATCACGGACACAATCATGATGTGCCGATATTAGCAAAACTGAAGCTAATATGTTTGTGAGATCTTTTTAACCATTTACATTAAAGTTTGAGTTGATTTTCTCTGGCTATTTGTGAACTACCCTTATGGTAGTTGTTGATATGTAAATTTGAAGATGTTCAAAGAAGTCTGTTTTCATCCTGACAAATATCGGATCTTTGTCAAGATTTCTCTGGATTTACCCCTTACACTATGCAATATTTTTACTCCATTAGTCAATTAATACTACTGATGGTAAATAGATGTTGTATTGAGCAGGTGAAGACTATTGAAGGGATTACTGAACTTCAGATTCCTTCTGGTACTCAACTTGGCGACGTGGTTGTTTTAGCAAAACGAGGTGTCCCTAAGCTCAACAAACCATCCATACGCGGTGATCATTTGTTCACTATTAAGGTCACTATTCCAAATCGCGTCAGGTGATTTGTTGTTACTCATATTTTCATGTCTTCTATGCTTGTACATTGTAATTTATAACATATAAAACTTTAAACGTATACTAATTTATACTAATCATAATCAAACTTGGGAACCACTACTTACTGCAAACAAAATTTTAGAGCTCTCTTCCTTCTTTTTTATAATTGTTTTCATTTGTTAGTACTGCATTTGATTTTTGGAAGACTAGGTATTGTTTTTCGTAGAACTGTGGTCATAGCATGCTATGACATAAGTAACCCATCACAATGAGTTGAAAATTGATAATGAATTTATCTACAAGTGAATTTTGATCATCCTGCGTGTCTTTTTTTTGGTTCATATGAATTTTGATCATACTGCGTGTTTAAATCGACTTAGTACACTTCTGATTCTAGTAATCTTCCAATAAGAGCTGTTTCGAAGGACTTACGATAATTAGATAGGTTTTGATTATATGTAATATGATGGTGCCACTTATTTTGAGAGGTATATGGCTTTTGTAGGTGCAAAATATCAAGTACTGGTAGCAACAATAACCAACTTAATTAGAGTAGGAAGCTTTTTCCTATTCAGGGAATATGTCCCAATGTGTTTCAGTTGCCATTATTTCCTCTTTTCTTGAAGTAATTGGACATTGTTTGTGTTTTTGAGTATCTTTGGCAGAATTGATGTGTTGAGTAGCAGCCCTTTTGGTGTCAGAGTTAAAGTTTGCTTATACAAGTTTTTATCTTTTGGATTTATTAAAGAGAAATTGTTTTTGAAGCTCGTGGAGATTTTATTTTTTCATTTTGAAATTTAACTTGTCACCTCAAGGTTGTGTCAACATGCAGCTTCTTGTTTAGTTACAGACCCAACCCATAATTTTTTGATTAATTGGAAACTAAGACATTCTGCATGCAGAAGTAGGCACCTTTTGGAGGTTTGAAATGGTTTGTTGATCCTTAACTTGATTTTAACATGCACTAGAGAAGTTGGCCCTTGCACATGATTTAAAAGAAAGATTAAGGGATCTGTGCCATGTGGAAACACCCTCTAAATCTAGGCCATCCAATTTCAGACGGGAAGAGGTCAATTCTCAAATGGGTAGAGGTCGATTCCATGTGGTGTACATTCCCAAAAGTGACTGTGATCATGGGCGTACAATGACAAGTGCACTTTTGGAGATGTCCGATAGGATTTAAGATTGGGATGAAAAACAAACTCTCCATGTCTGATTCATGGTAGTCAATATCGGATATTAAAAATTTTATTTATCATTTAAACATGATTAAGATTGAAAAAAAAAATATTGATTTTGCCGAAAAATTAATGAAATTTAGGGGATCTCAGAGAAATTTTTTGCAAGTTCCGCCTACCACTATTCGGTGAATTTGAGAGAATATTGGAGAGATTTGTTACTATGAAACTAAATAATTATTTTCTTAGTTTTTTTTTGAGAGAGAAACTAAATAACTACTTCTAAGACATCATGAGAAACACTACATCAAAATGAAGGAAAAACCACTATGGCAATATACAATTAACCATTGCTTAAAATAGTGGTGTAATATTTCACTGCCTAAAACAATAGTATTTTAAGTTAATGCAGTGGTTTTTAAAGTTAAAAATTTACTTAATAAATAATCTCCACTACACGTGATATATCACGTGCAAATCTAATCGGGCCGAACTCCCAACCACCCTTTTTGTTTTTGGTTTTGGTTTTGAGTGCTAGAGGGCGAGATCTGAGATCGTGTTTGTCGGTTTCGAAATTGGTGGTGGGAGATGAGTTGGAGTTTGCGGAGTCGAACGAGAGAAACAGAGGTGAGGAGAGTTTGAGCCCTGAGGCTTTGTCAGTTCTAGATCCAGATCAAGAAGCAACGATTGAACGGATTTAGTCTTTCAGAATACAGGTTTGAAACATACACTGCTACAAAATGAGTTTCAGCATCATCAAATTTTCAAATACCGTGAATCCTTTCATCAGTTTCATGGATTTTCTTCAATTTGAATTTACATGGATACCTTGGTATTCATATTTTCCAAGCCTATGTGTTTGGTTTTTTTCTCTATAAGTAGACTCCCATTCACATGCCATAGAGTTGCATATCTCTAACATTCCAACTAGCTAGATTTGACTTTAATTACCTTGATTAATTTGAGAATCCTCCTCCCTTAATGTAGCTTCTCAAATGATTTCAGGAGCGATTTCTGCTCTTAATTAAGTGTAGCTTTCTTCAAAACCATCATATTTTAGGAGTTTTGAAATTTTGATCCAAATTTATCGAGTCCGAGAGTTGAAAATTATTATGTTGTGAAAATTCTTATTATGTTGTGAAAATTATTATGTTGTGAAAATTTTGATCCAATGCTCTTACTTGCAGCCATCAAAATTTTGTACCTTCAACCCACCTCTACCCAGTCTCTGCTCTACCATTGATCTGATGCAGCCAATCATTGTACCTTAAACCCCAAACCATTCCAACCAGATAGTCTAAACCAGGGTGACTAATTTTCTCAAACATATGTGTACAAGTACACCGTGAACCGGTTGCAATTCAATTTGATCTGGTTAGCAAGACGGTTTCCAGCTTGGTTCAATCCAGTTTGATCTGGCTGGTTCCAGTCCAGCTTGCCTATATTTTATTTTAGGTTTTTTTTTTAAATTTTTAAATATGGAATTCTTGGTAAAATAGTGGTTTTATTGTGAGTGACTTGGAGGCTTTTGAGCCTGATAGAGTGTTGTATTTTATTGTGAGTGACTTACCTGCACAACAAAACTATGTGGTTGCACCACAATTTTATTGTGAGTGACTTACCTTTATCCCACCAGATTTGAGGTACCATTTGAGGTACCCTTCCTCAGTTCTTGCAGATAGTGTCTCTTGATGATTTATCACACCAGATTTGAGGTACCCTTCCTTAGTTCTTGCAGCTTACACTATCATTCCTCAAAACAGTTGGATAAACTGTTGCAGTATTGAAAGTTCTCATTCCTAATTTGTAATTTCTTTAACTACTGATATTTGGTTGAGTTGGTTTTAGGTGTCCAACCTGATCACAAATGTTGGTTGGGCCATCATTTCTGTCCAAGTGGCACTCTTATGGTGCCATATGGTACATGGGACTACCATCTAGGCCAGATTCACCCCTAAGGTTGCATGGAAAAACTATATCTACCATGTAATTAAGATCCTACAAGCGCTGAAAGTAAATGGCTAATGGTAGCCATTCAGTAGCTGATCTTTCTAGAAATGTTTAAACTAATGGTATAATTTTCTAGCCATTCAGTAGCTGATCTTAAGCAAAATAAAATTAACTACTGCTTAAACTAATGGTATAATTTTCCACTTCTTAGTTTCCACAAGGGGAAATACTTAGTATCAGATGAATAAATATCAATATGGTCTTCTAGGCTATGTTTTTTTTATTTTTATTTTTTAATATGGTCTGCTAGGTTATGAGTGTTACTGTTGGGTGTTTCGTGTTATAGACTTTCTAAAATTAGCATCTACACAGTGCTGCTGTGCTTGGATTTTAACTAGCAGCTAGGCCCCATAAATCACAAAATGGAAATATACTCCAACCAATAAGATGTCCTTGACCCTAAATTTTGTTCTTTTTTTTTTTTACGAGCTAATTCTTTGCTATTTTCGAAAATAATAATATGGTAGCATGAATGTGTAGATAATTAGATTGCTCTATATTAGTTAGAATTATGGTAGCATGAATGTGTAGATAATTAGATTGCAATAGAGTTGTGCATTTTTTGTTGAACAAATTGTCACTTTTAGTTTTTAATGGCTAATATTGTTGATACTTGTCTTTTCCCTCAATTCTCCTACTTGAGTTTTTTTTTTTTTTTTTTTTTTTTGTAGAAGATGCCTCCAGCAATCCCAAACAAAAAATGGATGACAATAGTAGAACGTCTGTCTTCTGAATATCTCGATGGCGTTGCATCATTTATTTTGTTTGCAAAACAAAATGTTGAGGATGTTAATTGGTGTTGTTGTCCGTGTGTTAAATGTCGAAATTTTCAAAAGCATAACCTTGAAACCATTATGGAGCATTTAATTTGTGATGGCATGGATAGTTCGTACACGACATGGACATATCATGGGGAGTCGTCTTCTACAAATTGTGTTGATGTTGGGGTTTCTAGTAGTTCAACTAGTAACCAAAATAATGATATGTTTCCAAGAATGGAAGAAATGTTGAACAACACATTTGGACATGTTCATCTTGAAGACTTACCTGAGGATGAAGATGATGATCAGGATGAAGGTGATGATCAGGATCCACATGATTTACCTGAGGATATGGAGTACAGTAATTTGAAGAAACATGCATTAGAACCACTATATCCGTCATGTAAGGGTGAGCATACGAAATTGTCAACTACAGTTGAGTTGTTGAGTATGAAGGCTAGACATCAGTGGTCTAATAAAAGTTTCACGGAGTTGTTTAAAATGCTAAAAGAAATTTTGCCCGTGTCAAATACTTTACCTGATAGCACCTACGATGCAAAGAAGTTAGTTAAGTCTTTGCGCATGAAACATGAGATTATTCATGCTTGTCGCAATGATTGTATATTATATTGGAGAGATCATGCAGATAAAAATGAGTGTCCTACATGTGGTGAGAGCAGATGGAGACCTGTGGAAGCTTCAAAGCCAAATTTTAAACAATTACCGTGGAAGAAGTTAAGATACTTTCCACTAACCCAAAGACTTCAAAGATTATATAGTGTACCATGGATTGCGTAGACGATGATATGGCATGCAAATGCAATTGAAAATGAAAGTTACATGGGTCATCCAGTGGATTCTTCAAGTTGGAAATCAATCAATGTTCGTTGGAGTGACTTTTCTCTTGAGACACGTAATGTTCGTTTAGGACTTGCAACAGACGGATTTAATCCTTTCTAAACAAGAGTAATTCTTATAGTTGTTTGGCTGTTATGATTGTTCCATTTAATCTTCCTCCATCTATGTATGCTAAAAGAGTTTACAATATTAACTCTATTAATTCCAGCCCAAAAGGTCCAGGCACAACATTGATGTCTACTTACGCCCATCGATTGCAGAGTTAAATGAATTATGGTCCAGGTGCTACAACATATGACTCTTATAAAAATCTATGTTCAACATGAAAGCAATTCTATTATGGGCTATACATGATTTTCCAAAGATATGGCCATCTTTCGGGATGTAGGTGGAAAGTATGGTTGTCCTGTTTGTAGTGAAGAGGTTGATTCGCATGGTTATCACATGGAAAGAAATATGACATGGGCTATAGAAAATTTCTTATTGATATGAGTCATCCTTTCAGAACTCAAAAGTCACAGTTTAATGGGAAGGAAGAACATAGAAAGCATCCCCGCCGGTTGAGTGGTTCTGAAGTACTATGCAAAATGAGATGTATCAAAACAGAATTTGGAAAGGTAGCAAGCAAGAAGAGGAAGAGATCCGAGACTGAGTATGAAAAAAAGCGGTCACGTGGTCAGATCAATCCTATATGATTTACCATATTGGAAGGTGGATAATTAATATATTTTATTTTTCTAATATGAAATTTACTTCACTTCACTCAAATATTAATACATGTCCTTTATGTTTGTAGGATATTCTTATTCGTCATAATTTGGATGTAATGCATGTGGAAAAAAATGTCACAGAGAACCTAATTGCAACAATTATGGACACAAAGGGTAAAACCAAAGATGGTGTTGAAGCACGTTATGATCTCAAAGATATGAATATAAGGAAAAATTTGTGGCCCGTGGAAGTAAATGATAAGTTGTATTGTCCTAAAGCTCCATTTTGCTTGTCACGAGAAGAAAAAGAAATAATTTATAAAACCTTGCACAATTTGAAGGTTCCTATTGGATACAGTGGAAATTGGAAGGACAAGGTATGTTTGAAGGAATTCCAACTCAAAGGCTTGAAGTCACATGATTATCATATCCTCATGCAACAGTTACTGCCAGTCTTGCTGATGCATGCATTCAAGAAAGAGAAACCATTGAGAGCTGCTATTCGACAATTGTCAATATTTTTTAATGTCCTATGTTCTAAGGTTATCTCTCGTGTTGACCTTTTGAACATGAAAAGGCATATAGTCGAAACACTATGTGTATTTGAAAAGTACTTCCCGCCGTCATTTTTTGTTTCTATGATACACCTTGTTGTTCACTTAGCAGAGGAAGCGCTTGTTTGCGGACACTGTCGATGGATGTATCCTTTCGAGAGGTAAATTATTGGAGTAAAATTAATAACTTCTTTTAGTTAATAACGTTAACATTGATATCTAATTGAAAAAAATGTGCAGGATGATGAAGACATATAAGCATTATGTGAAAAATCAGACATATCCAGAGGGGTGTATTATGGAGCAATATCTCATGGAAGAATGTATGAGGTATTGTATGGAATATATGCCAAATTCTAGTAGAGGAAGCCATAAGAAAGGAGAAAATGCGCACGAGGAACAAGATGATACTTTTGGGCACCCTATCGATGGAAGTGGAAAACTTATCTTCTTCAACACGTGCAGTATGAACAAATACGTAGATGGGTACGTAGATGGGTTCTAAGGCATTATCCAGAAAATATTGAGTGGGAGAAGTAAGTAATTTATTTTATATTTTTAAATTATATATTTTATTTTTAAAATGATATAATATAATTAAGAGTTAATATTTACAGGAAGTACCAGACTTATCTTCAAGATCACAAGTCAAGCAATAAGCATCAGAGGGACAACTACATTCCTTGGTTAAGAAAAGAATTAGAAAATGAAGAAAATTCTATCATGAAGAGCCTTGCTGATGGTCCAGACTTCAATGCCATATCATATAATGCTTACATGATCAATGGTTATCAGTTTTGTACCGCACAATCAGAAATGAATAAAAGCACACAAAATAGTGGAGTATCCATGAAGGCTTTAACTAGCTTCAGGTCAAGTGCGAAAGATAAGAACCATGTGGAAGAAGAAGTTACTTATTATGGTATTATCAAACAAATACTTGATTTAGATTATGGTTACTTTAAAAACAGTCTTCTCGTGGATCGCTCGTATAGAAGATAAAAAATGGTTGTGTGGTTGACCCGGTTAGTGTTTGTTAATCTTAGGAGATTTATGAGGATTTCACATGAAGATGATGAGCCGTTTATTCTTGCCTCTCAAGCCACTCAAGTCTTCTATTGTAAAGATCAAACTAGGGATGATTGGTATGTCGTATTGGATGCTCCAAAGAGATTGACTCGGTATGTAGATGCCTATGAAGATCCCTTAGCACTTGAAGGAAGACCAAAAGCAGATGCTTTAGCATTGGCATTAGCAACTGATGTTGTGGATGAGGACGAGGACGAAAATTAATCTAGTTCTTTCATATTGTTCACTTGAACCTTATTTCTTCTATCCAATAATTGTAACAAAAGAATTACTTATATTTCTTGTTGTTGATTTTCCTATTTTAATGTTGTTATAAGTTAGCTACAATTTTCAATTATCTTATTAATGCATTTTATATCCTTAAATGATAGTTTGATCAACAACTAGAGTTTGCCAATATTTTCAGCAAAAGATAATGGCATGCTTGGGTCGTAACCAGTGGATCTGAATCATTGGAACTCAAGAGAGTGGTTAGTTTATTATTTTCTTTTGTTTGGTAAATGTTATTTACAAATTATTAACAATATTTTATTTATCCAGTGCAGCGTTTGAAAATTCGGATGAATGAACATGGGCAGCCTATTGGAGATGCTTCAAAATTTGCCACATTTGTTGTTGGAGATGACGAGGACTCATTGTCCACCTGCATATGAGTCTTGGAAAATTGTACCTGTTTCTATAAAAGAGAAAATATGGCGCTTTGTCTCAGTGTGTGCATGTTGTTCATGCAATTTTCATTTAGTTATTCTACAAATAATTTTGATATATTTTCACTATAGGATAAATATAATGTTCCAATTAGTCAAAAAGATGGTCTTAACGAAGCTTAATTTAACTTGGAAGCAATGGAAACATGACCTTCGCACCGCTTATGATAAATATGAAACGGACGAGAGCGGATGAAGTATCGACCAAAGAATGTGAAGGGAGATGATTGAGAGCATTTATTAAAATGTGCTCAGAGGAAGATAAAGTACGCCGAGAAAAGGGGAAGACTTGTAGGAAAATGATGATGAACCCACACACCACCGTAGACGAGGATCAGCTAAGATGGCAGAAGAGATGGTAAAATCTACCACATAAATTTTTTAAATAAATTTGTTAGAATATTCACAATTGCTTATGACCTTATTGTACAGAAAAAGCAGAGTTCGACTGGTACAGTGACGAGAACACAAATATTTTTAGCCTCTCATACTAAGAAGGATGGGACGTCCTTGGGCACAAATTGTAAGATTATTTTAATTATTCATTTGCCATTGATAAATAATTAATATTGATCTTTAGGATCACTATATTTAACCATTATTTATTTTATTCAGGATGAAATTAGGAGGCTTGCCTTATCTGATCCATTCTTCGGAGAAAAAGATTTAGATAATGACCCTGTTGCTATGGTTTGTGGGCGTGATGGAAGGGGCAACATACGGGGTATGGGTACGGGTGTATCTAAGACCTCCATTCAAGCGTCTGCTCAGGCTAGGGAGATTGCTCACCAGGAAAAGATAGCACGTGAGAGCATTCAATCACAGGTTGATATGCTTAGACATGAGCTTGATGAGGAGCGTAGAGCACGCAAGATCCTTGAGGAAAAGTGAATTTACTATCACCTCTAGCTCCTTCTAAAGGGACATCTATATCGACATCGGTTGACCAATTCGATTCTTATCAGGTATAAATTCAATGTTATGAAATAATAATCATTAGAGTTGTCATTGTCATATCTTATTGAAAGCACTTTTGCATTGTTGTTTTAGTCTCTCTTAAACTCTACAGTTTAAAGGCTATAATTTTTTTAGGAAACTTCGTAGTCATCGGTTCATTTGAGATACTTGTGAACCAACCATCCATCGCCTATTGAAAAACTTAAAGAATAAAGCCATTGGACTAGGGCGAATGCATAGAGAGGCGACAACGTCAAGAGTTTCATACGCCATCATAATTGATAATATTTTCGAGGTCAATACAGAATTATATGCGAGCGAAGGAACATTTGGCGATGTTACAATTGGTGATATTATTACTTGGCCCAAGGGACTTGTAGATTTTATTTGATCTTGTTTAGGGGTAAATTTGATTCTATTTTACTAAGTGATTTTATTTTCATAAATATGTTTATATTTCCATCTAGCCTACTCACATTTTCAATTATAAAATAAAGCAAAAGTTGAAGTTCTCACTTTTCTTGTTGTAGCCCAAGACCCAAAAGGCAAAGGAAGAACAATAAAGATCAAATGAAGAACTGCGATCAAATGAGATGATTTAAGAACATCTGCGAATGGTCGGCTTTTAACATGCCATAGCTTTTCAGAGGATTTTTTTTTTTTTTTGTATTTGGAGAAAATTGAGATGATTCATCTCCTACTTTAGGGCTGAAAAAAAAGCAATACATGAAATGAACTAGTCATCAATCTTTTTTTTTAAATATCTTATTCATCTCCTACTTTAGGGCTGAAAAATTGGCCGCTGAAAAGGTATGCATGGCTTTATTCCCTGATCCAATATTGACTTTTCTTGTATTGAGTCGGAGGTAATTCTATCTATTTGAACACTATTCTGCCAATAGGTAGTAGTACCACCAATCACTTGAAATGAACTAGCACCTTTTATCGCTGGGAAGACCTCCAATCACAACCCCCTTATGTAATGACAGTCAACCATCTCTAACTTAGCTGACAGTCAACTTTTCTTGTTATATGTAATGACAGTCAACCATCTCTAACTTAGCTGACAGTCAACATGTATGTAGGGAATTTACTGCACCCTGACTTAGTGACTATGAGTGTGTTAAGGAATTTACTGTTTCCCTAACTTAGCTGATGTGTGTTGTTAAAGATCTAATGCCAATGAATTAGATGAAAATCAAGAAGCAGTTGTCCAACAAAAGGACGCGTTTCAAAGTGACATCAGAAACTTGCATCCCTGCTTCTAGTGAGACTCTTCCTTTAATGCTAGACATTTGTAGAACCATGGCACAGTTACAAATATGAAAATAGTCAAAATACAATTAAATTTATGGTAAAATATGGTCACAGTTACAAGTAAAATACTGAAGGCAAATCCAAAAATACTCAGGAAGTGGAAGACCTGAGTTCGAAGCTGATTATGAAGTCGCATAGAAGGACATACTTGACCTTCAAAAGCGAGTTAAAAAATGCATTATATGGTCATTGCTTTTTCCTTTGTGTTTGTCCTTTAGTGAAATCATCATTCCTCTGTGTTTTTTTTTAAAATAAAAAGGTAATATGCTTGTGAGTTCCAGAAAATAGCAGTTGTGCTAAGATCCCCTGCCATAAAAAGTTAGTTTACACTTATTGGTGTCACATATATGGCAATCGATATGTCCATGTCGGTGCAAATTGTTCTTACTAATTTTTTGCCCATTTTTTGAAGAGTGTTGTTTTAGATAATCTTTGATATTTTGAAATAACCTTCTCTAGTAATCTTAATTTTTGTCAACAATGTCGTAGCCTTCTTTTTAATTAGTGCGAATATTGTTATTTCTGTAATCGTTCTTCTCAAGGAATGTCGTGATATTCAACTTCGTTATGGTGCGCCGTCGAGTTTATCTGATGAATCTCTTACCACCCATACATCTGGGCTACATGATGAGTCCGATCGATAAAGTTATTTCGTAATGCCTTGTGAGTTTCCGTGTTTAAAACATCAATTTAAATCACGAGTGCATTGATTACATGATGTAACGTTAAATCCTTGATTTGCGTATTGGTTAAACCATTGAAGCCGTTGACCTTTAAAGATATAAATGGTTTAGTTGAGCAAAATGTCCAACTTGAAGTCTAGTCCGTAGCCTTCGATACGAGACCAAAGAGATGCGAGTTGAGGGTAATAGTTTTCTTTTCTAGTACTTGGATTTATCCTACCCAGAGATTTAATTTACTTTTTTCCCCAACCTTCATAGTTCGAGGATTTAATTGATTTTCCACCTTGTCATGTTTTACCAGGTAACCCATCAAATCTTTATTACATGTTCCATATTACTAAAGCTACAAAATAATCCAAGTTGACATGCAAGATTCCAATTCAGTTTGATTTATAGATAATGGGGAGTTTCATACATAGAAGACTTGGGGTTCAAACTTCATATATGATTAAGAAGTATCCAATTGAAGACCATCGATAGCTTTCTCACTGCTCTCTTCTATTTGTCCATATGCAGAATTTACTACATTACCATATGCTAACATCTCACTACTAGGCTTAGTATACTTTAATGGAAAATATTGAATCTCGATAAATATA
The DNA here is from genome assembly GCA_021018995.1 of Chloranthus sessilifolius. Taxonomy (NCBI): domain Eukaryota; kingdom Viridiplantae; phylum Streptophyta; class Magnoliopsida; order Chloranthales; family Chloranthaceae; genus Chloranthus; species Chloranthus sessilifolius. The sequence goes on from CM037596.1 coordinate 53,220,668, forward strand.
TGCCTTTTACCTCACATTCATTTCCTTTAGATTTTATTCATTTAAGTTTTACTCGCACCATTTGTAAGTTCATACTAATGGAGAGACATCTCCTTGAAAAGAAAAAAAAAAAGAGAAGATAAGAGTTCTTGCATTAAGGCCCTTCATTTCCCAAGTTTTACGTAGTGTGACCTTCATCGGTTCGGATATCCTTCCGATGGGCCACGTCATATGTTGCATCGACGCCAAAGAGCACATAGTAAACCGGCATGACCAAGGTACATATCCAACAAGAGAAGCTCTCTCTCCACTTGCTATTCGTAATTGATGGTGGACATCTTTTCTATTCATGAGTTTCATGCTAACATACAAATTATCTTTGCTCTCATTGATTGAAAAAGAAAATAATTTTGTAGGATAAGAAAATAATGAAAATTTCCTAAACCATCTCGTGACGAGTTCGAGGATACGTAATGCTTCAATTACTTATTGTCCGCCTTATAGATGCATGGGAATTCATTTGAGAGGAAGCTTGGTATTTTGAAAGGTGACACCAAAGATGGAAGTAAGTCACCAATTTCTTTTAATTTTTGTTCAATTATGCGCTTTTCACCCTAAGCAGGCGATTAGTGGGCTTTGGTCTCACCACCTTAGATATATTCACCTTGCCAAATGTAAAGGATTATAATCTCAAGATCGGTTTCGGTTTAAGTCTGCCAATTCAGGCGTATTGTCTTGGGCGTCATACATACATATGCTACAACATATAGGAATCGGTGATACCCATACTTGGTCTCTGGTGCTCGATACCAATATGTATCACTCAATACATCTAAGTATCGTCCGAGATTTCATGTATGCCAAATCTTGCACTAATAAATGGACTAAAACTGCAGAGGAATTACACCACTTTTATAGTGAGCAATCTTCAAAACAAGAACATCAAGTCCCGAGATTAAATAAAATATTTGAAAAGCCTTTAGCGGGGCTATCAACGGGTCGGGCCGACATGCCACCCGATATCCGAGATATATTATAGTGAGCAATCTTGAACAAGAAAACGAAGTCCTAAGATTAAATAAAACATTTGAAAGCCTTTAGCGTATTGCCAATGGGTCGGGTCAACATGTCACCCGATACCGACCCAATATTTTACCTGGTCGGGCACATAAACTTGACCCATCGAGTTCGGTGCATGAGAAATCCAACCCAACCTTCGGTCGGGTCGATGATTTAAGTCTTGTCAGTCGAGTTGACTGACCCAACCCACTTTACATGGTATTTTCTTTTTTGAAATATTTTGTGAGATTTTAGTACAAGTACACATTACTTTGCACAATTGTGAAGTCTCTATGCTTTTGTTTCTCTCTCTGTAAATTTTATTCTCTAGTTTTCACTTGTGGTGGTTCAAAACATTCTACATTCCTAACCATGTAAAGTGGGTCACACGTTACTTTCTCCATGAAATTGCTTAGCATTTCAATACCCTCAAAGCACTTCGCCCGATAGCTTTGGGGCTTATTCAAAAGGAGCGGCTATGCTTTTCTCAAGAAAATTTTGTATTTAGACTTGTTAACATCCTTCTAGTATGTAGCTTGTCCTCCAACTGTGGGATCGATATAACTAAGGCTAGCCAGGGAGTAGAAGAAGCGAGATTCGTGAGCTTGCCATTAGTTTAAGTTAGAGATTGAGAAGCCCGAGGAAAATTAGTTGACTACTCATGAGTCGAAAAAGAGGACTACGGTATAAGCTTTTAACACATCGGTTAACTTAATCGAATACTATGCATTGCTATGATTTAACCGGATTTGAGCCTTCATTAAGACTTCGTTGACTTTTGGTTTTAAGCTGGGTAGAATGTACATCCGGGTATCCTTCACGGCTTAAATCATAGCATTGATTGTTATGAAAGCAAGCTTACAGTCATAATTTCTTGAGCATTAGGTGACGGTAGTAGGTAGTAAATCGAAGAGCAACAAATTGATCCAAGTCCAAATACGTAATAATTTTGTCCCACATAATCAACACCGTTAATCATTCTATTTCCTCTTTTCATTATTTTTGAACCTTTGTGCACTATGTGGAATTACTTCCGTTGAATGCCTAATTATATATTTGAGCCACTATTCTTCCATAGAGCTTTCTTTTGTACTTTACCTAGATATTTGGGAGATGAAATCTACTTCTTGACACCATAGTTTTTGTATGTGCTATCGTTGGCGCTCCCCCAAGTTGGACTTGTTGCTCCAATCGATGTCATTGTTCCATCCGGCAACACAGATTGGATCCTTCATGACATCCTTCTTTCGGGTTTCCTAAACATCTATTGTCCTCTCATTCTCTTTTATATAGTCTCCCAACTCTCTAAGTTCTAACACTCTCTCTTTAGGTGCTTAATATCCCAACCAAAATAACAAGGGTACGTTGAGATCATCACACCCAGAGAACTAATTAGAAAAGGTGAGAAGGTGGGCTCTTGGAGGCCCTTCTCTTACGAACTTGTTGTTCTCTTTGTATATGACAATGGTTACGTTGTTCATCCAGTGCTTGATCTCACGAGGATGATCTAATTGAAAAGTTTAGTGCGGTGTTTCCATGGTGACCTCCTTGTCTTTAGCTATCTTGTATCCGACTCTTGCCGCTGCTCCCCACATGTTCATCAATGCCTATAAGAATGTTACGGCTATTGCGGTTATGACCGACTATTCCTTCCCCAGCGAGATAGAGTAAAGAGAATCGATGGTGTGAATGACTTCTTTGCTCTTTAATGAGATTTGCCTCTTTTTTTTTCACCCACGAAATCTCCTTTTACCGATACATTTAGTTCTATTTTGTGGTGCGATCGGGTGTTTTGAAAATGTAGGATCCTAGCAAGTTTGCTTATTCGCTCTTGTTGCTCTTGCTGATTCAGGCAGCAAGACAGCGACGCGGAGGAAGAGAAGAAGGAAGAGCCTTACATGCTCATTGGACCTAGGGGGGTTGGAGTTTCTATTCCTAGATGGATAGTTTTATCTTCTTCAAGGTGGCTATTAGTTTTCTTTTTGTTTTAAAGTCACATGATCATTGGACCTAGTTTTCTACGAGATAGTGTTTTATATTATGTATGTGCAAGTGCTATTTTGCATTATATATGTTGAATTTTCATATTTAGCCCTTCCATTTTCTTTTATTTTTGTCATTGTTTTTGGTGCCAACACATCTTGGGGCTCAATACATATTCCCTATACTTCAATGGGGGCCTAGTTATACTCTCAACCTGTTCAAATCTTGAAAATATTCAAAAACACTCTTGAAAATATTCAAAAACATTCGGGCGCACATTATTTGTGCTTTGGGTTTTGAAGGCTGATGGGCCAATATCTATGGCGATATGTGCCATATGATACTTTCAGTTTCCAGGTTCACCAAATAGTATTTCACTAATTGATTTGGCAAGAGCCTTACATGCTCAGGTAATAGAGTTTCTGCTTTTTTACATGTACCTTTGCATTAGGACCTTGTGATTTGGCGTTTTCGTAGGGGTAGTGTCTAACAGTTTTCTTCTTTTTCTTTTTGGTTTGTCTTGGGGGGTTTGGATAAGGGTTTTTCTATCTTTCTTTGCATATTTATCCTTTTAGTCTTTTTCGCTTCCTGTATATCTCTTTGTTGAGCTTTTGTATCTCTTAAGAACAGAATTAGATGAAGTATTTCAATAGATTGAGTTGAAGGACCTAGAGTTTTTCTAGGAAAAGGTTTCTATCTTTTATCAATTGCATCCCCTCTCCGGAATGATGCTCCTGTTATTGTTTGTGGGGATTTCAATTGTATCGCAAAAGTAAGACTGATTCTATGGCTCTTCTATCCTTATGTGAAGTATGTGTTTGAAATTTGTTATGTGCTTAGAGTATTATTTGTTTAATTCCTTAATATCATAAATATCTTAATTTAATTGCTTAATATTATAAATATTTAATTACGTTCTCCTTTTGATTTCAGGCAAAGCTTTTCGATTTGAAGCTCACCTCAAACGAATCACTAGGGGACGGGGATACTTTGCAGGAGAGGCGAAGCACATTTTTTTTTTTTTTTTAATTATGAAAATAGGTCATGGAGTCCTTAGATTGTTAACTCTCTTTCTTTTCTTCTTTTTTTTTGTTTGAATAAAAGGATTGAGTATGTAAAGTTTAAAATATTTAGTCTCATATTCAATCTTTCGCTTGAATAAAAAACTTGGGCATCTATTTTATTTATTGATGATATTGAATGATTTGCATTTGAGTTGAATGGATGTGTTTAAATATGAGACTAATAGTTTTTTTTCTTTATATAATTTTTTTTAAAGTATTAAAAAAAAAAAACATTAAAAAATTGCATTAAAAAAAGTATTACAAAAAGCATAAAAAAAATTGCATTAAAAAAAAGCATAAAAAAATATTATTTTAAAAAATTTTGCATAAAAAATTGTCGACGTAATTTTTTATTTTTTTTTAAATATATATATATTTAAAAAAATTTACATAAAAAAACCATTATCCAAGACAGTGGTTTTTTGAAAAAACCATTGTTTAAGGCAGTGGTTTTTTTGGCTTTTTCACGTAGTGCAAGTATAGGTGGGACCCACCACGAGCATCATCTTCTCAAAACTCCCCTGATTTTGGTGAAATTTACTGTTCCTAAACTGGGCGTATATAATAATATATACGCCCAGCTTAGCTATAGTAACTGTCATCAGTTGCTCAAATTTCCTTCATCTAGTTTGACCCTTTGACCATCCCCTTAGTTAAGGTGGGTGTCTTAAGATTGGTTGCACCCCCTTTGAGCTTATTGGCAACCCTTAAGATTGGTCTCACCCCATCATCTGCCATTGAAATCAGTTTCCCCAAAACCCTACGACCTTGAAAACCTAGAAAACCTTCAATGGGGGGATTACCTAATTGCTAAACCCATTAGCTCTTAAGTAAGCCCCTAATCCACCTCTTCTCTATAAATAGAGAGGCCCCCCTCTTCCCAAAGGGTTGAAATTTTGATTGAAGTTTTGTTGAAGGATTAGAGAGTGCTTAAGAGAGAACCCTAGTGAGAGAAAATGCCAATATTTTTCCAAAATTCCAGCATGATACTTTATCTATTTTAGTCCATTTCCACCATTAGATCACTCCCTTTAGCTAAAGTCTAGCGTTTAGCCTCACCTTATACTTCCTATTTTACCAAATCCTAGTGTTAGAATCCATTTCCATATCGTTTAAGCCATCGAAAGCGTGCCAAAGCGAAGATCTTCCATGGTGCAACAAGGGCCCGTGAGCTCCGGCTCACCCCTCTCTTCCTCTACCTTCTTGGTGCTTCCTCCGTCCAAGGATTCAAGCCGTTACGCCACCGAAATTTCGGTTTGGCCCAAAGCTTGATAGGACCGTATTGCCTTCGAGCATGGGGGAAACTCCGCCCTTTTATTTTTCTTTTGGCCATAGACAGAGATCGTTACGTGCGGGTTGATCGGGTGCCTAAACCCTTCCCGATCGATAACCGAAGCCCCTACCCTAGAGCCTTTGACAAAGACCGGTAAATCAGAGTCATATTTAGCACTTCGGTGCTCAAAATATTGATTTGAAGGTTTCTCGGGTCACCAAAAGCTCCGGGTGGCGACTCTACATTTTCATTAAAAAGCGAGCACATCGCCGCGATCGAGAGGATCCATGGTCGCACACCATGCCTATCTTTAGACCATCATTTATTGTGCACTCTTCTTTCCCATACTCGATTGTGCGCTTCTCCTTTCCCCAAACATTCCCCATTTATTGCCCGTCTTGGAATGGGACAAAACTTTCAATGTGCCATTTCATTTTCCACTGCCCATATCTTCTAAATAAGCCATTACTTCCTTTTCGTCTCATCCTTCCTCTTCTAACCCCAGCTGTCCGGCCCTCCTCACGACCATGGCGGCTGACGACCCATTCAGTTTCCCCATTAAATTCTACCCCATCTGGGAGGATCCCCCACCGCCTAAGGAGCCGGACCCATTACAATTTCTCTGGAATGAGTATGATGAGGTTCAGAGGATCCTCACCAAGGAGGAAAAGAAAAAGAGGAAGAAGGAGAAGCGAGAGAAGAAGAAGAGAAAAATGGATCCACCTACATCCCCCCCACCATCTTCCTCAAACCCTCCTCCCTCGCCAATCACTTGATCCATTTCCCCCCCCCCCCACTTTGTCTTTTCTTTTTCCATCTTTTTGTAATCTTTTCTTTTTATTTTAATGAAAGTCTCTTTTAGTTTCATGCTGTTCAGTTAGCATTTTCTGTTTCTCAAACTTCTTCTGTGTTTATTTTTGTTTCTCTGCCTGGAACCTACTGCATTTTCTCACCTTTGAACCAGTGAGGACACTGCTCCTTATAGGTTTAGGAGTGTGGCAGGATAGGTCTGCCAATAGAATAGTTAATTTTAGTGCAGTGATGGTAGTATAACTGGGATGAATAAAGTCAATTCCCACTTAATTTGATACAATGAGGAAACTTGTAAAAATTTAAATATCTTTGCAAACCTTTCGAAACTGAAAGAGTTAAAAATCATGACACCACCATGAAGCTAATATTAGAAAAAAATTTCAGTTAGTACTCAGTGAACCTAAGAGGAGAGAAACAGATGAAAATACACCCCATGGGTTAAATTTGATGACCATACCTAGTGAGATTTGGGTCTAGCATTTTCTTTTGAAGAGTATTTTTGGCATTATTTATGCTCTAAGGACTGATTGAATAAGACTTTTTCACTAGAAGTTGTGCACCTCCAAATCAAAACTAATTGACAGCACTCATGAGACTAAGGAAATGATCCAAGGCCCTCATTTGGATAGTTTGACCCTGAAAATCCAACCTTTTAAAAATCTGCCCTTTTGCATACATTAGTTGAGCCTTAAAATCATACTTTTCTTTCACAAACACCAGAACACTTGCACCTTATCCTCATGACTTGAGTCAACCTTACCCTCACTCTGAGAATTCAGAAGGTAAAGGAGAAGGAGGTAAAGATACTCAGAATGGTCCAACATTCTGTGGAAGGTGAAGAAAAGCAACTTGTGAACAGCTGTGTATCAATGGCAGTTGTGTGGCAGTTCATCAAAAGAATGAATAAAAAATAAAAAGAGAAAAAGGAAGAGAAGTCTAGAGAACAACATCATCTGAAAATTGAAAAGGAGAGGAGAAGCTGGCCACTTTGAGTCTGAAATATAAAAAGAAAGATGATGTTTTTGCTGAAATGAAGGTTGTGAAGTCATGAATCACTCCTTACCTAGCTGATTTCTTAATTTGGATTCCCTTTTTACCCCTTCATTCTTTACATCCCCCAGCTATAAGCCACATTACAACCCATTTCAAAAGATCTTGTGAATCCAAAGTTAAATGAGCTATCATGTGGAGATGAGGAGTTGTCCAATCTATGGTGAAATTTCTTGAAGATGTCAAAAAATTAGAAGCTCTGCCTATGCTCATGCTTGCAAGCCCATTTGGGGTCTGTAACTGCTCTTGAGCTGTTTTGAATGTGAACACCCTCGGATTGTTAATGCTGAGAGATAGCCATAGTGAGAATTGGGTCTGAATTTTAACCTCATTAGGGTTTGTATCCAACCTGAATTTTGAATTTAAGGCAAGCTGGGTACTGATTTAAACCCAATGAATTTCTAATGTTAGGTGAATGGTGGTTATGCAAACTAATGTTAACTTCTAAGTTTTAAATGGCCTGCAACATTGCTGCAATTTCCTCTAAGTGTTAAAGAATGGGTGTGGAATGAAGCTTTGTACATTTAAATATGTATTAACTGCACTATACTTAACTGTTCTAATGGTGAAGTTTGTGGGTGTCTTCACTGGAAACCCTCAGGAGACTTCACTCCTCCACTAGGGATCACCTAGGGGTTTAAAAGGCTTGGTACATATGCTAAATATACCCGTGATCCCTACAAAAGTGGCATTTAATTATATCTTTGCTAAGGGACTAGCAAAGATGAGGTTTGGAGGAGTTTTAAGACCTAAAATGTACCACTTTTCACCCCTTTACTTAATCTCTGTTAAACCCTTAATCATTTAATAAAAGTGTTTTATATCTATTCTATAGGTAATAAGCAGCAGCTGCAAATAAACCCCTAACCATGCGAAGAAGCCTACTGCTGACCCAGAAGCCCCTCAGAAGTGTGAAGGTTAAACCCAGATAGAAAATTGGCTGCAGCAGAGGTACAGCAAAGCAGAAACAAATTAAGGAGAATGCCTCGCGCAGATGTCGCAAGGCTCAACAAATCAGAAAGAATATATCGCGTAGTTGTCGTGGGCTTCTAAAGGGAGCACACCAACTCATCACGCAGTCTTTGCACCGTTTATGCACAGATGGATGTCAGCAGGGAGTAAAAAGTAGACTGCGTGAGGTTCTCACGAGGCTCAGCCTTAAGCGCTCACGAAGTACTTGCGTAGTCTCGCGCAGCTCAAGAGATGAGTCTTCAATCTTTGCAAGATTCACTAAATAGAGAAAGCTCCAATCATTCCAGTGCGCGGTTGTCGTGCAGTGGCCGCGGGACACATTCTTTCAAGGAACTGCTCGCGCGATCTAGAAGTCTATGTACTTTGTTCTCTTCACGAGAATCGCTGCGGGATTCATCAAGGAACGAACTGCGCGCGCCATTCTCGAGCCATTCAAATGCAAAGACCAATCCCGCGAAGACCAAAAGCATTCCAGCAATTATCAAAGTACCAACCGCGCGACTGCAAGAGCTTCAAGGCAAAGCAACCCCGCGACGCCAATTCTACCACGTGGCAAGATATGTAAATCTTTTCTATTCAGCGAGGATCGGGTTCTAAACTTCTCTCCACTTTTGTAAGGGCAATCTGGGAATCTCTAGCGATTAGGGCACGCACTCTAATGCTCCAATCTCTGCGCACACACCCCGAGGCATCCAAGAGACAAGAATGGGCCACAATTACATTGATGAAATTAGGGTTTTCCTAACCCTAATTGAGAGAGAACCGACTGCTATATAAGCCTGAGCCTAGCTTAGGTTTAAGGATCTTTTTGATCGACGATTGTCTTGACTTCTGTGCTTCTTCTTAAAACCGGCTGTAGAATTATAGTAGGTGAAGGTTAGGGTTTAGGATTTTTCTTTTTCCTTTTTCCTTCTCTCCATAGTCCACCAATTGCTAGCTATGCCTTTTGTATGATTATTTGGTATAGATTTTAATGGAGTCTTTGTAATAGGATCTATTACATGTATGGGATGGTGTTTTTGTTGTGAGTTGTGCTGTATAAGGCTGCTGCCTTGAGATCCTCTATTGCTAAGTGGTATTGTAAGCAATGGGGGATTGCTTTTAAGGTTTTATTTAAATTCAAGTGACCTGTGTGTCTAAGTTAGGCACATTGCAGGCCTTCTCCCAGCACAGGATCCACTAAATCTAAATTCCCATGAGAGCTTGCGCTGGTAACCCTGTGAACATGGTGGCGGCAACAATATTCTTGTTCTGTCTTAGACCTCTGAGAGGAGGATAGCCTCTGTGGATAGTCTATGACCATTCAAGTGGACAGATTATAGCCCTAGGGTGAGGCCAATTCACAGAACTAAGACAGATTCTTCTTCTCTGCACTTGTGCTTGTAGTCTTGTGAGAGATTGCACAGAGACAGACTCCCCTATATTTGTATAGACCCACCATCAGATTGCAGATTTGATTTGGCTGTAGAGATTGTAGACTTGTCACTGGATCACTGTTGTCTTTCTAAAGCAGTGAACAATCAAGCTTAAAAGCTAGTACTCAAACTCTTATTGGTTATGTGTGTCCAGGCTCGTGCACTTTGTAGGCCTAGGCCCACACACAGAACTTTAGAGGTTGAGGTTCCTATGGACTCTTGAGCTTGTAGCCTGGATGAAGTAGTGCCTACAATGATAATCTTGTTCTGACCCATCTCTAGATTGTGGTTCCCCTATTAGATAGTCTGTGATCATTCAAGTGGATAGGTTATAGCCATAAGGGATTGGATCATAGCACAGGGGTGAGTTGGATCCTTTCTCCTCTTTGGTGATAATGTAGCCATTGGACAGGACTTCTATAGCAGCAAATCTGAGTTTGAGTTATAAGACCCATCAGATCTGTACCTAATAACATACTTCTCACCCTTTTATATTTCTTTTCTCACACTCCACCCTCTTTCTTAACCCTTTTTGTAGTTTAGACATTAAGTTACCTTAGGATTTAGATTATAGTGACCTTAAATACCCTTCCATTTAGGATTGCCAGACTTGTAGTCAGGTCTGGAGAGCCTACTAAAGATAGCTCCCTTGGAGCTTTAGATCAATTTTTCCTGTGGACAAACTCTTACTTATCAAAACTATCTACAACAGGCCCTGTATCTTGTAGGACTATACATATTTTAGGGTTGCTACTCCGTAGTTTTCACTCCACCTTTCATTCATTTTCATTCACCCCATTCTTAGCACTGTTTCCAATAAAGTCAATAGCAAGCACTTAAAAATAGCCTAACAGTAGTGCCTACAATGATACACACGTTTTGACCCATCTATGGACTGTGGTTCCCCTATTGGATAGTCTGTGACCATTTTGAGTGGACAGGTTATAGCCATAAGGGATTGGATCATGGCACAAGGGTGAGTTGGATCCTTTCTCCTCTTTGGTGATAATGTAGCCATTGGGCAAGACTTCTATAACAGCAGATCTAAGTCTGAGTTATAAAACCCATCAGATCTGTACCTAATAGCTTAGTTCTCACCCTTTTTATCTTTATTTTCACACACTTCATCATTCTTCTCAACCATTTATGTAGTTTAGGCATTAGCATACCATAGGATTTAAACAATAGTGACCTTAAATCCCCTTCCATTTAGGATTGTCAGATCTGTAGCCAGATCTGGAGGGCCTACTAAAGATGGCTCCCTTGGAGCTTTAGACCATTTTTCCCTGTGGGACAAACTCTTACTTATTAAAACTTGCTACAACAGGCCCTGTATCTTGCAGGTCTGTGTATTTTTAGACTTGCTGCTTTGTATTCTTCAATCCACCTTTGATTTATTTTCACTAACCCATTCTTAACATTGTTTTCAATAAAGTTAGCAGCAAGCATTTAAAATACCTCAACAAGTTTTTGGCGCCGCTGCCAGGGATTCTTGATCTATTAGTAGACCCTAGATTTTTGTATTTTTTATTCTTTGGTAGTTGTGCTTGTGAATAACTGATACTGCTGATTTACATTTAGAATATTTCTTTGCAGATCTGGACAGTAGCAGAGAAGGAAAGCTGAACTGCACTAGGAGTCTAGCTACCTCTGCTTGCATTTCTCTAAACTTCAAAACTCAATCTATTTTTCCTTTGCAAATTCCATAGCAGTTGATTAGGATAGTTGTAATTATGTTTAGATAATTCTTTGAGTTAATTACAATGTGTTTGTAAGTTGTCTTCCCTGCTGTTGGTGTGTGTGCATGTTAGGAAGGAGATCCCTCAGTCCCACATTAGAGTCTCCTAACCCTGAGATAGAAAAGGCCAGAAGACCAAGAAGGCCTAGACACACCACAGTCGAGCCCCTTACTGATACCGAGACAGCAGTCATGGGTGAAGAGCAACCCAGAACATTGAAGGAATTGAATGTTCCTGATGATTATAATTCCCCATTCAGCATTCAATTCCCATATGTTCAGAGAAATTATGAGATTAAAACCTCAATCATCCAAATGCTTCCCTCTTTCCATGGGCTCAGCAAGGAAGACTCCTACAAACACATTGACCAATTCTTGGCCCTGTGCACAACATTTTCCATTATTGGTTTGGGACCAGAAGCCACTAGATTAAGGCTCTTTCCTTTCTACCTAAAGGACAGGGCCAGCACCTGGTTAGCTACTCTCCCAAACAACAGCATCACTTCTTGGAAAGACCTCCAGACCAAATTTTTGACAAAATTCTTCCCATAAATAAAAACCAGCCAGTTGAGGAAAGCAATACTTGCTTTTGCCCAGTCCCCAACTGAGGATTTTAATCAAGCATGGGACAGATTCAAGGAGATGCTCAAACAATGTCCCCACCACAAGATCCTTGATTGGTAGCTTGTTGTTGTCGCTCCAAGTGTGCCATAATTATGTGCATTATTAATCAAGAATTAAAGAATTAAAGAATGCTAGGTTATATGGATGTTAACTTATGAAAGGGATATCAGCACATTGGGGCTAACACTGGCCTGCAAGATCAGGGCCAATTGTAGCAAGTTTTAAAAGTAAGTATTTCAAGATCGTCCACAGAGAAGTTTGTCTAAAATGAGAGATAAACCTCCAGATCTGTGCTACCAGATCTGGCTCTATAATTATCTAAAAAGAATAGATAAAAGAGAGTGTTGGATTGTGTCACATTTAACTATAAGCAAATAAAGAAAAGAACTATCTACATGATCCAGATCCGAGTTGGGGAGATGTTTAAAATAAGACAAATGCAGAAATAATAGCTTCATGCATTTTAGCCTCACGAATTTTAATGGAGAATCTGTATTTCCAGGCGATTCAATCTTCATCAGCTACCATAGATGTAAGAGAAATAAATCGAATTAAGGAATAGGCTTAGACTTATGGCCATGATCCATCCAATGGTCACAGATCATCCAATAGTTGTGGCCTATTCTTAGTTCGTTAACATGAACATCATCAGTAAATCGCTTGAATTAGGTTACCAACGCTAATTCGCGAGGATGATGAATTAAGGGAAGTTGGATGCGGATGAGTGAATCTAAAGAAGTCTAATGCACTAAGGTGAACATTCGAACCCTCGACATGACTCCAATGGAGAAGACACAAATTACAACCTTTTAAAATCCAACGTTACAATTACGAGCACGGCTTCTTAGAGAGCCCTCAGACTTACAAAGAGCTTTTCAGAAGAGCCCTCGATTATCTTGAATCCAACTTGGAAGTACAAATCACTCACAATGGCTCTCAAAGGTAAACTACAAGAAGGGATTACAGGGGTTCGGATAAGCTATCGACTCTAAAATCTGGATGCCTGAATTGGGCGAATGTCTTCTCAATTTATAGCTTTCCCTCTATCACTGCCTAAGATGTTGACCAATCGAAGTGGATAGATCTGGATTGCCCAATGGGCAGTTGAGCAGGGATCGGATCATTACGGAATGAAAATGCTACGATCTGGTTGACCAATCGGCGTTAGAAGCATCAATTACATTGTATGGGAATTCAAAAGTTTGTTTGAGCTTCTAGAAGTTCCGCCAAGTGATTTCATCTTTGGGTTTTCACGTGGCGGAATATGCCTTTGGTTTGTGCTTGGAATCTTAGGAATGTCTGGGCTTTTAATTACATTAGGCGTGTCGAGTTCTTGAAATGCCCTTCAAAGTGGTCGTAAATCCCAGTATGCCATTTGAGTTTAAGGGTCTTTTAGCAAAGTAGTTTGGCTCGAAGTTCTTTTAAGTAAAGCATTTTGGCTTGAAGTTCTTTTATAAAGCATCTTGGCTTGAAGTTCTTTTCAAAGGACTTTGGCTTGAAGTTCTTTTCGCAAGGACTTTGACTTGAAGTTCTTTTAGCAAGGACTTTGGCAGTTCTTTTCAAAGGACTTCTCTTCTTTTCAGGTAAATCTTCTATTAGGAGTGTTTTCTTCCTTTCGCAAAGTTCAAGGTTCTTCTGAATAGTAAAAGTTCTTTCGAATTGGACTCTAGGCTCCCATTCTTCTTTGCGAATGGCTCTCTCTCTTTTTTGGTCTTTATGCGCTCTTTTAGACCCTTTTTAGCCTTTGAGGTTGTTTCTTCAATCCATCTTTCGACTTGACATGAGTTGTCGACTTTTGATCATTTAAGATGCTTTTCGGACTTGGACTGTCTTAATTGGTTAGTAGCAAAATGAACACTAAAGCACTTATTTAGTCTTCTCAAGGGTCTTTCAAAGCTCATGTTTAGGGTAAAAATGGTATTTTCACTACTTAACACACCCCAAACCTAAGCTTTGCTAGTCCACGAGCAAAGAAACATAAAAGCAAAATAAAGAGCCACTTTTGTAGGAAAGCACAGTGCATTTAGCATATGCAACAAGCCTTTTAAACCCTAGGTGATCCCTAGAGGAGGAGTGAAATCTCCGAGGGTTTTCAAAGTGAAGGTACCCACAAACTTCTCCATGAAAGCAGTTAACATCGATTGCAATATTATCAAATGAGCAATCAAGGAGCGAGTTAGTTACTCTTGAATCAATTATGAAAAGAAAATTTGATTATTGTTTGCCTGAGATTTAAACATTTATAAACCTCATGAATGTTTCAATATTTCCAATCGTGAGCAGATCATAGAAACTCATACAAATGTGCCAAGTGATAGCTCATCCTATGGATAAAAATTAGGTTATAAGTCATACTTAAGGTGCTCAAGTTCCAACCCAAACACTCACCGGGGTATACTCTCATCGTTGTTTTTGTTGAGGGGTTCATTTTCACTCAAGCTCAAGCATTACATCTCCCAAATGGATCTGTAAGCATGAGCATAGGCATGATTCTTAGGCAATGGCATCATTGACATCTCCTCACCATAGATTAGGTCACTTCTTATCTCCACATGACTCACTCAACTTTGGATCACAAGGGCTTTTAATCTAGGTTTGTTTGTATGGCTTATGGAGTGAAGTTTCAAGGAAAGGCGTTTGAATAGAGGTTTGAATTTGAGAACTCGGGAAGTGCGGGAGATGGTTCATGACTCCACCTTTTGAGTTTAGCTTCTTTCTTCTTCTTTTCGAGATTCTCACATTCAGTGATCAGTTCTTTCTTTGATCTTGAATTTTCAACATAAAGTCCCTTTTTGCCTTTTTGCTTGCAACTTTTCACATTGTTTGTCTCTTCTTTTCTCGGTCACCATATTACTTTTTGAGGTATTTTCTCTTCATTTTCTTGATGTTGCCCGAAATGGTCCATCTTGAGTTCTTTCTCCTTTACCTCCTGAATTCTCGAGTGAGGGAAGGCTGAATTAGTTCCATAGGTTCGGTGCAAGTACTTTTGAGTATTTTGATGAAGAATTGTAGGATTCTGACTCAAATGGGGTACAAACAAAGCAGATTTTTTCTTGGTTGGTTACATTGGGTTCAAAATTTGTCCAAAGAAGGCCTTGATCTTTTCCTCGGTTTCATGAGTCTTTGTTACTTGTTTTAATTTGGAGTTTCCTAACTTCTAGTGGATCTAATGCCTCAAATCCTTTGAATCAAAAATTGCCTCGATCACTCTTCAACGGAGATGGAAAATATATGGGCTCAATTCTCACTTTGGTTATGGTTTTTCCTTGAGCTTTTAAGTATATCTTTACCTTTTCTCTTCCTTTGACTTGCTAAATGCGATACCAAGAGTTTTCATGGTGCTAGCATCGTGGAAATGTAGAATATTGAAAGGTTTATGATGTCTACATTTGGCAAAGAATTTTAATTTTCTAGTTGTCATGATTCTAAAGTAAATTAATACATTTCCTAATTACTTAGGTGATTCTGCTGCCCTTATGTTAACTATTCCCTAAGGCAGACTTATGCACACCCCAAACCTATGGGGAACAAAGTGTCCTCCGGTTCAAAGGTGGTGGACAATTATTAGGGAAGACAAATGAAACAACAATAATCTGACGATTAAAGAAGCACATCGAAATTTGGATAGAAAATAAAAGGAAAAAAGGAAAGGGAGTAGGGAGGGTTGTAAGTTTTTTCTCAAATAGGAGAACAAAAGCAATTTGGTTAGGCCTGACTTATAACAGAAAAAATTGCAATAGAATAAAAGCGTAAAATAAGAAAATAAGAAAGAGACAATTGATGAATTGGGCTTGTAAACTAGCTACCTCAGACTGTGTGGACTAAGTGCGAAGTGGTGCAATAACGAGCTGGTCACCACAGGAGTTGGGCTTATAAACCGGTAGGGCTGGGCCGAGGCTCAGGGGCTGGTTGAGGCTCCACACAATTTCCACTTCTGCAAAGATGCCCACCCACACTTTCGTGGCTTGGTTCTCTGTCTGCTCAAGAAATAAGAACTAGCTCCTGCTCAAAGTGGGTTCAAAGATAGGGCAGCAATAGGTGCAGCGTGCAAGGGCATGGGCTGGTTCTCCTACTTCCCTCATTCTTCTTAACATGGCCTCGACTTGTGGTCCGTGCTTTCTTGCCAAAGTTGTGAGGAGGAGTACCTCAAAGGGCTCTTCCTATTAATGTCAAACTTGGCTCTTAAGAGGGTCAGAATGAGTCTTCCAAAGGGAGGCCAAAGAATCTTCGTTCCTTTTTACCTTGGCACTCACATCAGCCATTGCTTTCAGATCGCATGGGGCATTGAAGAATTGCCCTTAGAGAAGTGAAAGAGGGCTTCTAAGATGGGGTTCGCCTCTCTTGGGTGTGCCCAAGAACATAAAAACTCCTCGAGTATGGAATCCATCAAGAGATATTGAAGGCGATCTCTTCTCATTATTGATTGCCCAGTAACCCACCATGCCCTGTGTCAAATGGGCAGCCATATCTCCGAAAGAGGCAACTTCAGAGCAGTCAAGGGTCCATCAGATTGAATTGAAAAGGTATCCCTAGGGCATGTCCAATGTCCTCAGATCCTGATTAAGTCACAGCTTGTTCATAAAAATAACTAGGGTTGGCACATCAAGATGTTCCTGTGACTGTGGTTAGGTTCTCGATACCACGCCTTTGTCATCCTTGGGTAAATTTTCTCGTAATGGAGTGAGGATGGTGCCGAGGAAGCCTCTGAGATATCTTAAAGATAGCATAATCAAAGTTTGGAGGAGAAAAAGTTTCATCCACCAATAGCTGTATGAGCTCGGGCATCAATGAATGGGTTAGGCAAAACCAAAGGAATGGGTAATGGGGACAACTGGGCTCGAGGCAAGTAGGTAAAAGAAGAAAGAAAAACTAAGAATGTAAAAAATCTAAACTATATGCAGAAAATAAAATGTAAACCAAGATATGAGCAAGGAAATGGAAAACATGATATACAAATGCAAGAAAATCAACAAAACAATGCTAGAACTGCTAAATAAAATCTAACAAATAGAAGGATTACTATGCAAATGAAAGGAAACTAATGCTAATAACAGAGAAACAAGAAAAGCAAGGTAAGGGACTGAATACAAAGTTAAAAAGAAAAAGAAAAGTGTTGATACAAAACTGAATTTGTGAATGCAAAATAAGAAAACAAAGTTAGAAACTAGCTATACTCACGTAAAAATGACGAAAAATCAAGAAAACGAGGACACATTAACCTAAGAAAAAAAAAATTCAATGATCTAAAAGCAGAATTTGAAACTAAAATTCCTAAAACCGAAAATCTAATGCCAAATGATTCATAAGATTCATAAGATTGACCCCTTTGTTGATGATGGGTATGAAAAAATAATGAAGCATGGGAGCACATATTAAAAGCAGGTGGTTCACACACAAGAGACCCATTTATGATGAAGAAATCTCGAAGGAAAGTAAAATTAGTGAGTCCATTGAATATACAAAACCGCCTATATGATCCACTACTCATAATCCTACATGATTCCTAAAAAAAAAAATGATCTCGAGTCCAGATGGGAAAAGTGAATGCAAATGGAGAAAAACATGACCATCGGAAGATATCTATATTGTTTTTATAATTTTCTAATTTTTATTATACTTTTTTTTTTTTTTTTTACTTGTTTTGATCAGCGCTCAACAAGAGCCCTTATTTACTCTGAAAATAATGAGAAACAACTCAAAGATTTTCTATTTGTGTTTTCATTTTTTATTTTGTATTTGGTTTAAAAAAAATCAAAGATGCCTAAAAGGCAAAGAAATTATAATCAAAACAAACATTAAACACACAGAACCGGTTCTCAAGAATTTAAAATAGAAAATGAATGCAAAGGAGAAGGGATGCAAACTCAAGCGGATCTCGCTCCACTTTGGTCCAGATGCTCCTTGTTGAATGCTGCTCGAGATCTGCAAACATCCAAAACTCGCAGAAGACCTTATTCAAGTATTGACAAAATAAAAAGAAAAACTCAAAGCACGCCCAAATTTGACAAAAGAGAAAAGAGTGGCGGCATTTATTCAAATAACTAGAAGGCAAAGAATAAAAACTCGTAAAAAATAAAAATAAAAAAAAAATTCTGCATAAAGAAACAGGTTTTCTATACAAAACTGTCAGAGACATTTAATCAAGCACTTGGAATGCAAAGTGGTTTAAAGAAAAAATTAAAAATCAAATCTACAAAATAGAAAAAAACTTAGGTCTACCAATTTTAGAACAAACTTCAAGCGCCCAAAAACTTGTTGTCGCTCCAAGTGTGCCATAATTATGTGCATTATTAATCAAGAATTAAAGAATTAAAGAATGCTAGGTTATATGGATGTTAACTTATGAAAGGGATATCAAGACATTGCTAACAACGGCCCGCAAGATCGTGGCCAATTGTAGCAAGTTTTAAAAGTAAGTATTTCAAGATCGTCCACGAGAAGTTTGTCTAAAATGAGAGATAAACCTCCGGATCTGCTATACCAGATCTCGCTCTATAATTATCTAAAAGAATAGATAAAAGAGAGTGTTGGATTGTGTCACATTTAACTATAAGCAAATAAAGAAAAGAACTATCTACATGATCGAGATCCGAGTTGGGGAGATGTTTAAAATAAGACAAATGCGTAAATAATAGCTTCATGCATTTTAGCCTCAATTTTAATGGAGAATCAGTATTTCCACGAGTGATTCAATCTTCATCGCTACCGGCATAGATGTAAGAGAAATAAATCAATTAAGGAATAGGCTTAGACTTATGGCTATGATCCGTCCAATGGTCACAGATCATCCAATAGTTGTGGCCTATTCTTTAGTTCAACATGAACATCATCAGAAATGCCGCTGAATTAGGTTACCAACGCTAATTACAGGGGATGATGAATTAAGGAAGTTGGATGCGGATGAGTGAATCTAAAGAAGTCTAATGCACTAAGGTGAACATTCGGAACCCTCGACATGACTCCAATGGAGAAGACACAAATTAAAGAACCTTTTAAAATCCAACGTTACAACTTAGAGAGCCCTCGGACTTCTGATCAGAGCTTTTGAGAGAGCCCTCAGATTCTGATCTTGAATCCGAACTTGGAAGTACAAATCACTCACAATGGCTCTCAAAGGTAAACTACAAGAAGGGATTACAGGGGGTTCAGATAAGCTTATCTCGACCGGAATGAGGGAAACAGAGATGAAAACTCTAAAACTGGATGCCTCAATTGGGCAAATGTCTTCTCAATTTATAGCTTTCCTCTATCCCGCATAAGGTCGAATTGACCAATCGAAGTGCTCAGATCCGATTGCCCAATGGTCGTTGAGCACGGGATCCAGACTGCTCGCCAATGAAAATGCTCGATCCGGTTCAAATCAATCAGCGTTAGAAGCATCAATTCTGTTATGAATTCAAAAGTTTGTTTGAGCTTCTAGAAGTTCCGCCAAGTGATTTCATCTTTGGGTTTTCACGGAATATGCCTTTGGTTTGTGCTTGGAATCTTCCTAATGTATCATGGGCTTTTAATTACATTGGGACGTCTGAGAGTTCTGAAATGCCCTTCAAAGTGGTGTAAATCCCGATTATGCCATTTAGCGAGTTTAAGGGTCTTTTAGCAAAAGTAGTTTGGCTCGAAGTTCTTTTCGCAAAGCATTTTGGCTTGAAGTTCTTTTATAAAAGCATCTTGGCTTCAGAAGTTCTTTTCGCAAAGGACTTTGGCTTCAGAAGTTCTTTTCGCAAAGGACTTTGACTTCAGAAGTTCTTTTCGCAAAGGACTTTGGCTTCAGAAGTTCTTTTCGCAAAGGACTTCTCTTCTTTTCGCAGAGGTAAATCTTCTATTCGAGGAGTGTTTTCTTCCTTTCGCAAAGTTCAAGGTTCTTTGCAAATAGTAAAAGTTCTTTGCGAATTGGACTCTAGGCTCCCATTCTTCTTTGCGAATGGCTCTCTCTCTTTTTTTCAGGTCTTTGTCTGCTCTTTTAGACCCTTTTTAGCCATTGCTGAGGTTGTTTCTTCAATCCATCTTTCAGCTTGACATGAGTTGTCAGCGTTTTGATCATTTTAGGATGCTTTTCGGACTTGGACCTGTCTAATTGGTTAGCTGTAAAATGCACACTAAAGCACCTATTTAGTCTTCTCAAGGGTCTTTCAAAGCTCATGTTTAGGGGTAAAAAATGGTATTTTTCACTACTTAACACTTGTCCAGAGCTTTTATAATGGGATTGATGAGAAAAGCTAAGACATGGTAGATGCCTCTTGTGGTGGAACTTACATGCACAAAATAGCCGATGAGGCATGGGAGTTGTTCGAGGTCATCAGTGAAAATACTTTCCAAAAGATATCCTTGTCAAGAATTGTTCAAGAGCCTTCTCCTAAAATGGGACTAGCTGAAACTTCCAAAGGAAAGATGTATGAAGTAACTGGGAATAATGACCTGAAAATGCAGATGGCCAATCTTTCTGATAAGTTTGATAAACTATTAACAGTGGTGCAACCCAGATTGGCAGCACAGGTGATGGAGGCATGTTTGATATGCCAATCTCCACAACACATTGTGGAAGAGGGCCCATCTGCAGAGCAATATCCTGAGTATGCGATGGAACAAGCTACTGCTGCCCAATCATTTGGCCAGCAATAATTTATTGGCTACAACAAATAATCATTTGGATACCAGCACCAAAATGCTGGTTACCAGTGGAGAGATCACCAAAATTTGAGGTGGAGACAAGATAATTACATGCAACCACAACAGATGTTGGCCTTACCTCAAAGACCACAACAACAATTTAACCAGGGATATGCCCCAAGGTCAAATTTGCAGCATCAGTAACTGCCCTAGCAAAAAAATCAATTGGTAGTTCCCCCACCTCAGCCCCTCTTATGAACTGGAAAACACCATTTTCCACCCCTTAATCTGGGCCTTGATAGACCCTTGAGAGAACTAAATAAGTGTTTTCAGTGTTTGTTTTACAGCTAACAACAAAGGCAAGCTTAACCCTGAAAGCAGCTTAAAAGTGCCTAAAAGAGGATGACCTATTTTGATCTGGAGGAAGAAGGAGAAAGGACAACCTCATTGGCTGTCAAAATGCCTAGACTAAAGAGGACAAAAGCCTTGTTTCAACCTGGAAATAAGTTTGGAGCTACTCGAAAAGTAGAATGAATTACAGAATGCTTTTTGAAAGGATTCTTGAACTATTCAAAATGATCCCGGATCTATTCGAAAAGAACCAGAACATTGCGAATAAAACTAAAGCTCCAGGTTTGGTTCTTGAAGAGCACCTGATCTATGCGAAAAGAACCAAACTTGCTGAAGACCTATTCGAAAAGAAGGAAACTCCTTGCGAACTGCACCAGATCTATGCAAATAGAGCTCCAGAAGTCATTTTTCCCTTCGAAAAGTTCTCCAAATTGTGCTAATAGAGCTTCAGAAGTAACAGTACCTCTCGAAAAGGTCTCCAAACTATGCGAAATGGTATTATGAAGATTCCCAGCAGCTGCAAGGGCAATTTAGCAATCTCTGCACATGCCCCAATGCATTTAAAAATCTAGGGGCATTCTGAAAGATTCGAAGCACGAACCAGAGGCATATTCCAACCCATGTGAGCACCCAAAGATGAAATTACTTGGCGGGAACTTCTAGAAGCTCAAACAGATTTTTGAATTACATAACAGAATTGATGCCTCTGTCTCCTGATTGGCTGAACCAGATCAAGCAGTTCTGATTGGCCAGAACAGATCTGGATCCTTGTGCTCGACTCCTATTGGCTGATATGGATCTAACCAATTCTGATTGGTTAATGCACATCTGAAATGGACTTGGGGAAAACTATAAATAGACGAACTATTTGCCCAATTTGGGTATCCAGAATTTGAGTTTCATTCCTGCTGCCCCATTTCCAATTCAGATCAAGATAGCTTGTCTGAAACCTCTGTAATAGCCTAGCTTTTGTCTGTAACTGAGAACTGTGAGATACTTGTGTAAATTCAAGTGAGAATTGTATTCAAGACTACAAATCTGAGAGCTGTTGTAAGCTGTGCTCTGTAATTGTAATGGTGGATTTGAAAAGGTTACTTTCATCAGTACGCTCTCAATCAGATTTATGTTGAGGGTTCATTGTGATCTCCTCACTCATTAGACTCCTTTAGATTGGTTGTTTTTAAGTAATTTCTCTTAATTCACTATCCCTGTGGGAATCTGTGTTTGTAACCTGGTTCTTACAGCATTTGTAGTGGTGCCTTTGTTCTGAATCAAGACTTTGAATTGAAGAAGAAAACTATTGGATGATTTGTGTCCATGACAGTAGACAGATCATAGCCATAAGTTCAACTCAATCCTAAGCCTTGAATTGGATTATTTTCTCTTACATCTGAGCTGGTAGCCAGATGAAGATTTGATACTTTTTCAACGGAGTTACACTATTTCTCATCCTATAATCAATTACTAAGCTTGAGTTAGCTGTTAGTTCTCCATTCTTATTAATTTTGCATACAATTCCCCCACTCAAATCTGGATCACTTAGTTGAAATTTTACTTGTAGATAATTTAGTTAATGTGACAAATTCAAACTCTCATCTTATTTGCTTTGTAGATAGGATTAGAGGTCAGATCTGGTAGCTTAGATCTGGTGGTTTATATTACATTTTAAATCAATTCCCTGTGGACGATCTTTTACTCACTTACATTTAAAACTTGCTACAATTTGCCCTGATCTTGCAGGCTAATTAACTTCTCTCTGTGCTGATATTTCTTTATTCTTTTTAGTTTTCCAAATTCAGTATAATTCATCATTTGCAAATTGGTTTTCAAAATACAATTAAATCATGCACACTTAGAATCAACAACAAGTTTTTGGCACCGTTGCCGGGGAATAGATTTTAAAAATTGGTAGACCTAAGTTTTTTTTTATTTTTACATCAGTGCTAACTGTTCTGTTGTTTAAATCTATACAGTTACATTTGAGCTTGGAATCTACTCAGTTTTGAAGGTTTGCTTTGCATAATTTTTTTCTCTATTCTGTATTGTATGTTTGGTAGGAGGAATCTCAATCCTGAGATTGTCCCTCTGAATTTAGGAGTTGAAAGGCTACTAAGAACCAGACAAACATCACAGAATTTTACTGAGACTGCTACTATGGGTGAGCAACCTACACTTTTGAGTGATTACTTTGCACCTGGTGCATATAATTCTCCATTTTGCATTCAATTTCCTACTGTTGAAGGAAATTATGAAATCAAATCATCAACTATCCAGATGCTTCCTTCCTTCCATGGTTTGAGTAAGGAAGATCCATACAAGCATGCAGATGAATTCTTGTCTCTTTGTACCACATTCAACATAGCTGGACTTGGTCTAGAGGCAACCAAGCTTAGGCTCTTTCCTTTTTAATTAAAGGACAAAGCTAGAGCATGGATGTCCATGTTGCCACCAAACAGTATTACTTCTTGGAATGATTTGCAGTGTCAATTTTTAGCCAAATACTTCTCTATGTCTAAGACCAGCCAGTTGAGGCAAAGCATTGTTTCTTTTTCTCAACACTCAACTGAAACATTTCATGAAGCATGGGAAAGGTTTAAGGAAATTTTAAGGCAATGCCCTCATCATCAAGTTCCCCAATGGCAACTTGTTCAAAGTTTCTATTAGGGAATTGATCAAAAGGGCAAGAATATGGTAGATGCTTCCTGTGGAGGCACCTATTTGTAAAAAATAGTTGAGGAGGTTTGGGACCTATTTGAAGTTATTGGTGAAAATTCAACTCAACAGGAATCTTTGTCAAGAGACATTGAGAATCCTGCTCGGTTGAATAAAGAGCAGACTACCAAGGGAAAGATTTATGAGGTGAATGAGTTGGAAAGGAAGATGGATAATCTAACCACAAAGTTTGATAGATTGATGGACTCACTTAAAAATCCAATGGTTGCAAGAGTGGAGGAGGCATGTCTGATATGCCAGTCCCCTACTCATTCCCATGATCAGTGTTCAGTTGCACCACAGTTCCCAAATCTAGTGGTGGAGCAAGCTCATGCTGCCCAATCGTTTGGACAGATGCAATCTAATGAATATGCATGGAGAGGGCACCCCAATTTAAGGTGGAGCCAGGGCAATTATCAAACACAACAGCAGCAGGAACCAAAGCACCAAATACCTTTCAAAACTGCTCAGCCTTACCAGCAGAATTTCTATACCAAGCCTAATTTTCAGCAGCCCATTCCACAACAGATGGCACACCCTGTGCACCAATCTGTCACAGCTCAGCCTCCTTCCAGATCCCCTTCTTTTGAAGACCAAGTTCTAACCTCACTCCAGAATTTAGGATCTTTAACTCAGACTGTAAACTTTCACAGTCAGAGTATAAAGAAGATTGAAGATACATTGGGTCAACTTTCAAATGCTTTGGCCAAAAGAGAGGAAGGTAGATTACCCAGTCAACCCTTGAACAATCCCAAAGGACAGTTCATGGTTGGAGAGGCTTCTGTTTCACATGAAGAAGTAAAAGCAATCACTACTTTGAGAAGTGGAAGAGTTGTAAATAATAATGTGGATACAGAAAAAGAAGAAGAAAAAAATAAGGAAACTGCTAGGAACATGCAGCAGGAGCAGCATGCTGTTAGCATTGGGGGTGCTGATGTACCTCAAAAAAATAAAAAAAATGAAAAACAGAAAAATCAAAAATAATCTGGTGATGATTCTAACGCTGTAAATGAAGGACTAGTTCCTCATTTACCATTTCCCCATGCCATGAAATCTGCATCTCCTTTTGATAAAGGAAATACAAAAATAGACGAAATGATGGAGACTTTCAAGCAAGTCAAGATAAATCTTCCTTTGCTTGATGCAATCAAGCAAGTCCCAGCCTATACAAAATTTTTGAAGGAGATTTGCACACACAAAAGACAATCTAGGGTCCAATTATCCAAGAAGGTCTTTGCTGTGGAAAGAGTTAAATAGGTTTTGTCCATTACCACACCTCCTAAACTCTAAGATCTTGGAATCCCCACAATCCCTTGCATTATTGGGGAACATACCATTGAAAAGGCTTTATTAGGTTTGGGTGCTACTGTCAACCTACTTCCATATTCTGTATATGAGAAACTAGGTTTGGGAGAATTAAAACCCACTCATGTGGTGCTACAGATCCGAAAGAAAGCGCTTGGGGGTAATTGAGGATGTGTTGGTAGGAGTAGATAAGTTTTTCTACCCTGCTGATTTTCTGGTAATGAATATGGAACCCACAAAAAGCATAACTTCCATCCCTGTCATTTTGGGGAGACCATTCCTGGCTACAGCCAATGCTTGCATTCAATGTAGGTCTGGTATTATGGAAGTGTCTTTTGGAAATATGAAGGTAAAGTTAAATGTTTACAATGCAGTTACCCAGCCTCAATTTAGTTTTGAGGAATGCTTTCTTGTTGATTTGTTGGATGAACTAGTAGAAGAAACTTTACCACAGTTCTTGCAGTGTAAAGATTTAACCACAGATTTTGAAGATGTTTTGAGAAATGTGGTGGAAGAGATAGTTTGTGCCTCAAAGTCTGAGGAGGTCAGAGCTGTGCAAGAAACTCATGTGAAAACAACAGGTTTTCTTCATGGAAACCTGTTGTTTTCTCCCTTCCACAAACAGCCAAGGTACCTTTATTACCTTCTTTCTCAGCCCACCTGATGTAGAGCTGAAATAGTTGCCAAAAAATTTGAAATATGTGCTTTTAGGAGACCATAAAACATTGCCTGTGATTATTTCTTCCTCCCTCGCTGAGGAGCAGGAGGAAGAGTTGCTGATTGTATTGAAACAACATAAGAGGGCAATTGGTTGGACTATTGCTGATTTGGGAGGAATCAGTCCAGCTGTTTGCATGCATAAAAATCACATGGAAGAAGATGCAAAGCCTTCTAGAGAAATGCAAAGGAGGCTGAATCCTCATATGCAAGAAGTGGTCATGAAGGAGGTTGTTAAGTTGTTGGATGTTGGGGTCATTTACCCCATCTCAGATTCAGCTTGGGTGGCACCTACACAGGTGGTACCTAAGAAATCTGGGATCACTGTTGTAACCTCAGATTCTAGTGAGCTCATTTCAACCAGACAAATAACTTGTTGGAGGGTCTGTATTGATTACAGAAATCTAAACACAATGACCAGAAAGGACCATTTCCCTCTTCCATTCATTGATCAGATTTTAGATAAGTAAGCAGGAAAAGTTTATTACTGTTTTCTTAATGGTTACTCTGGTTACAACCAGATTCCTTTGTATCCACAAGATCAGGAAAAGACCACATTCACTTGCCCCTTCGGCACTTTTGCCTGTAGGAGGATGCCTTTTGGTCTTTATAATGCTGCTACTACCGTTCAAAGATGTATGTACTCCATTTTCTCTGATATGATTGACCAATTTATGGAGATTTTTATGGATGACTTTTCAATATATGGAGACAATTTTGCCCAGTGTTTACATCATCTCAGCTTGGTGTTACAGAGATGTGAGGAAACTAATTTAGTTTTGAGCTAGGAGAAGAGCCATTTCATGGTCACCCAAGGCATTGTCCATGGTCATGTTGTCTCCCATAAGGGCATTGAGGTGGACAGAGCAAAAATTGATTTAATTGCACATTTGCATCCTCCCAAAACTGTTAAGAAAATCAGAAGTTTTTTGGGGCATGCTGGATTTTACAGGAGGTTCATTAAGGACTTCAGTAAAATATCCAAGCCTCTTTGCCATTTATTGTGCCAAGATGTCCTTTTTGTTTTCAATGATGAATGCCTTAAGGCATTTGAATTCTTAAAAAATTGTTTGATTTTAGCTCCAATACTATAGTCTCTAGATTATTCACTGCCTTTTGAGCTGATGTGTGATGCATCAGATTATGCTTTGGGAGCTGTTCTTGGGCAGAGAAAGGATAAGTTGCCTCATGTCATAGCTTATGCCAGCAGATCAATGATTGATGCATAACTCAATTACACAACAACTGAGAAAGAGTTGCTGACAGTTGTTTTTGCTTTGGAGAAATTTAGGTCATATGTTTTGGGTTCACAAATTGTGGTGTTCACTGACCACTCAGCCCTGAAATACCTTCTGTCTAAGAAGGATACCAAACCAAGATTAATCAGGTGGATCCTCCTATTACAGGAGTTTGATTTACAGATTAAAGACAAAAAGGGTGTGGAAAATGTGGTGGCTGATCACCTGTCTAGAATTATAACTGCTGAGATTGATAGGTTGCCTATCAATGACTCTTTTCCTGATGAGCAACTTTTTGCTATCAGTGTGCATACCCCTTGGTTTGCAAATATAGTCAACTTTTTGGCTACTGGGAGGACCCCTCAACACTGGAATAAAATGGATAAAGATCTCTTCTTTTCAAAGGTTAAACATTTTATTTGGGAGGATCCTTACCTGTTCAAGATTTGTGCAAACCAAATAATTAGAAGATGTGTCCATGAAGAAGACTTCCACAACATACTTTCCATGTGTCATGAACAAGCCTGTGGAGGTCATTTTAGTGGAAACAAAACTGCTGTAAAAGTTTTGCAGTGTGGATTTTATTGGCCCACACTCTTCAAAGATGCACTGCAGCACTGTAAGTCTTGTCAGAATTGCTAGAGATTGGGTGGCATTTCCAAAGAGAAATTCTTTGCCTTTACAACCCATTTTGGTAGTTGAATTGTTTGATATTTGGGGGATAGATTTTATGGGACCTTTTCCTCCTTCAAATGGTTTTAATTTCATTTTAGTAGCTGTGGATTATGTATCCAAATGGGTTGAAGCCACAGCCACTAAAACCAATGACCACAGATTTGTCCTTAAATTCTTAAAGGATAACATTTTTTCCAGGTTTGGTTCCCCCAGAGCCATTATCAGTGATGGGGGGAGCCATTTTTGTAATAAGTATTTTGAAGCTCTATTGAAAAAGTACTCTGTGACTCACAGAGTAGCTACTCCATATCATCCACAGACCAGTGGACAAGTGGAGATTTCCAACAGAGAAATCAAACATATACTGGAAAAGATTGTGAGGAAGGACAGAAAGGATTGGTCCCTTAAGCTAAATGATGCATTGTGGGCATATAGGACAGCCTATAAAACCCCAATTGGCATGTCCCCATTCAGATTGGTCTATGGTAAAGCATGCCATTTACCAGTGGAGTTAGAATATAAGGCATTTTAGGCCATTAAAACTTTAAACATGGATCTTACTACTGCTGGTAATCACAGGAAACTACAGCTCTCTGAGTTGGAAGAGTTGAGGATGGATGCATACACCAATGCAAGATCTTACAAAGAAAAAATTAAGGCTTTCTATGACAAAAATCTGCTGAGAAAAGAATTCACGGCTGGCACCAAGGTATGGCTATTCAATTCAAAACTCAAGTTTTTTCCAGGAAAGCTGAGATCCAGATGGGAAGGGCCATATACTGTCATTCAAGCATCTCCATCTGGAGCTGTTGAAATTATAGATCCATGTGATGGGAGAACCTTGAAAGTAAATGTTCAGAGGCTCAAACCATGCATTGAAAATATTCTGGAGCCTGTGATGACCATCTATCATCAAGAGCCTCCACAAATCCGATGTCACACAACTGTATCATATGTATTGTAACTATCTCTGTTCTGTGATTTTAGAATAGTTTTGTAATTGATTTTTCTCTGTTTTTGTCATGTTTTAGTTAAATTTTCTTTGAGCAATCATGAGTTCTAAAAGTTGTGGTTAAATTTGAGTTCTGTACTTCAGAACTTTTGTTCATAATTTTCAAAAAGTTTTACAATCATTTCGTAAAGAAAAATTCATTTCGAAAAGTTTAATCTTCTTTTCGAAAAGGATCTGAACTTGTAACCACAGCTGTTCGAAAAGAATGAATATGCTCTTCGAATAGTTGTTTCTAGAGCTTTTTGCTTTTCGAATAGTTGTTTCTGGAGCCTTTTACTTTTCGAATAGTTGTGTCTGGAGCGTTTTGTTTTTTGAATGGTACTGATGCCATTCTTCTTTTTGAAAAAGACTTTTTTGAACTTTTCGAAAACTTCAATAAGGCTTTGCGAAATCAATTTAAGCATATTTAAACCCATTCGAAGCAAGGTTTTCATATTCGACAGCATTCCAGCCCATCTTGTTTCGCGGAAAACCCATTTTTTCCATCTCTACATTCTTCGGGAGCTCATAAGGAATTGCCTTCATATCTTTGCCACTGATTAAGCTTGAAAAGAAGAACATTTTGCCTCTGGTTTTGGTGGATTTGATCAAGCGGTCAGAGATTTTAAGCAAACCCTAGGTTTTGGTATTTTTCTCCCCATATGCTCTGTCTGTGCTTTCAAAATTTGATTTTTTTTCTGTAAACATACATTGTCTGGGATTCCAGAGAGTTGGTAGTTAATTGTTGTTAAAAGGAGGAACTATTTGAAGAAGTGTTTAGAAATTGTTAAAATGGGGAAGGCTGAAAAATCGCTGGCTGCGATGTTCCCTAGGTCTTCTGCCAAGAAAGTTAGTAAACCCTCCACCAAAGGAAAAGCCAAAACTTCAGCCAAGAGGAAACTGTCAATGGATAAGGCTGATAAGATTGAGAAAGGAAAGAAGGTTAGACTTGAGGAACCCATCTCAACAGCTGACCCTAGTCCTGAGCCTGAGCTTCCTCCTCTTCCTATGCATATGGTACTGCCAAACCCTTTCATTGAAGCTCAAAAGCTGATTCCCGAGCTTATTGTTGATGAGAATTTTTTCTCGAACAAACCTGAATGTAAGCTATCATTGAACTACATCAGGGATACTTCACTGAGCAACATTCTAACCCCTCTTTCAGAGAAAATTTATCCAAGAATGGTGCCATTATGGTACCAAAACATGGTGAAAGTGACTGAGAAGGATGTTGCTGCCCCAATGATTGTAATTTTCATTGATGATTGTGATTTAACAGTCACTTATGAAGACATTGGAAATGCCTTGAGGATACCATTTCAATATGATCCTGCTGGTCCTTTAGCTGCACCAGAGACAGCTACTTTTAGAGATATAGCTGCCCATCTAACCAAAGGCATAGTTGGAAGTGGACAGTCCATCATGAGGAGAGACTTAGCACCCCAATGTTTGCTGACGGATTCCATTTTGAGAGGGTGTTTTTATGTCACTGGGCACAGTCAGGAAAGGACACCCATTTTGGAGGCCCTCTTTCATTTTTCTAAAGGGCAATTCTTCAATGCGCCTATGCTAATTTTCGAAGCCATGGCTGACATCAGTGCCAAGATGAAGAAGGAACATAAAATAGCTGGAATACCATTTGGAAGGTTGATCACAGCCCTACTAAGGGCCAAATTTGACATTGATGAGCAAGAGCCATTTGAGATTATTCCCCCTCATGCTTTTGGGAAGAGGGCTTGGACTACAAGCCAAACCATGTTGAATAAAATGAGGGAAGAAGCTGAGCCAGGCCAGGAGGCTGCTATACCTGAACTTGAGGTGACCAGCTCTTTAGCTGCACCTATTGCACCTGTAGTTGCCATTGAACCTACCACCATTACTAAGGTAACCAGCTCTTTAGTTGTACCTATTGTTGAGGAAACCATCATCTTGCCCACCTCACCTATCACATCACCTATCCCAGCAGTCCCATCACTCATCACCACCATAATCCTAATTACAAATTCTCCATCTACACCAACTCCTCCAGCCATACTTGCACCACCAATTTCACCTACCAATTTCCAAGATATTCCCACAGATTTTGTTATCCACTCTCCTAGCACGCCTCTCCTTCAAAGCTTCTCAGGTTCACCAGCTCATTCAGCCCATACACCTGAAATTGCCCATACTCCTGAACCTGAGATATTCACCACTGAAGCCTATTCATCCTTGATGGGATCTATCTTGGAGAATATTGGGCATGACTCTGTCCTCATGCCTGATCCCCCTCAATTCACTCATTTGGCTACTTCCACCTTTACAGTCATCTCACCCATTGCCTCCCAACCATCTACATTAATCATACCAGTCCCTACTCTGCCTACCACACCCACACCTGACACAATTAGCCAAATCTTTACCTTCCTCCAATCCATCCAAACCCAGCTATAGATCAACACAGACAACCAGTCTATGACAAATTCCTTTCTCCAAACCTTGGTTTCCACATCCCAACTAAATACCTCAGTCCCACTACCTCCCACTTCTAACCATGCTACCCAAACAGACCCTGAGGTAGTGTTTTTAGATCCACCCATCCTCAATACTTATGACCATGCTACCCAAACAGAACCTGAGGTATTACTTTTGGATTCCCCTCCACCCATCCTCACTATCTCTAATCAAGCTACTCAAACTGACCCTGAGGTAGTATTTTTAGATTCCTCTTCTCCCACCCCCACTACTGGGATACATATGGTCCCCTATCACTCCATTCCCATTCCACGCTTTGCCACTCTCAAAAGGTCTATGGAAGAGAACCCTTACATCTTTCGCGATGTCCTCAAGGGGTTAGCAGATCTTCAAGCTTACATTAGGACCCCTTATGAAGACCAGATTCGGAAGCTGGAGCTGTTTATGAAATTTGAGAGAAATAAGATGCAAGACCTGTTGAGCCAAATATTTCAGATGGTTAGGAGTGAGCAGCACAAAGTTACCATGTTACAAGAGAGTCTGGCACAAGAAAAAATGAGGACTGATAGACTTGCAAAATATATTGGCCTCACCAAAAAGATCAAATCTGAGGAGTACACCGAACTTCAAACCACAATCCAAGAGAAAGCTAAATCGAGTTCAGACTCTAATACTGACTCAAGTTCTGACTCCAACAATGATTCCAGTACTGACCCCATTGAACCAACTTATGATACAGATTTCGACCCTAGTTATTAGACTACCTTGTAAATTTTTTGTTTTGTTGTTTCTATAGTGTGTAATTAATGTTTACTGTTGACTTTTGTTAATTTGCAATTACTGTGCATTTCTTTTTTCTCTCTGTCAATGTGCTTTTTATTTTTTGTTCTT
Source organism: Chloranthus sessilifolius (assembly GCA_021018995.1). Taxonomy (NCBI): domain Eukaryota; kingdom Viridiplantae; phylum Streptophyta; class Magnoliopsida; order Chloranthales; family Chloranthaceae; genus Chloranthus; species Chloranthus sessilifolius. The sequence goes on from CM037596.1 coordinate 53,252,579, forward strand.
TTCTTTTTGCTTATTCACTTCTGGACCAGTGAGGACACTAATTCTCATAGGTTTGGGGGTGTGGCAGAATTGCCAATAGTTGAGTTAACATCAATGCAGCCTATGATCAGCAGAATTTTTGAAATTGAAGTGATTTCACACCTGTTTCTTTTTGAAAAATGAGGAAGTTAAAACTTTTTAAAATTAATTTCTAATGTAATTCTAATACTGTCATAAAGTGAATGTCAGAAAACTTCCAAAAGAGAAGTGATGTTTTAGTAAACCTAAAAAGAGAGAAAACAGTAATGATATACCTCAGAAATTTGATAGAAAACCACATCCAGTGAGATTTAGACCTAAAATGAATTTTTTAGAGGTATGAATTGGCAATTTTTTCTGCTCTAGGGACTGTTTGAACTTGCTTACTATCACTAGAAGTTACACATATCCAAATTGAAATAACTTGACAACAATCATGATATTAAAGACATGATGTAAGGCCTCCTTTTGGACAGTTTGAACTTCAAAAAGCCCCACCTTTTGAAACTGCCCTTGATACACACCATTTGAGCTTTATAAATCTAAGATTTCTTTGAAACCTCATCAACCTCATTTAGCCTAACCCTCACTCTGAGAATTCAGAAGGTAAAGGAAAGGAAGCTGAAGAAAGGAGAGTTGGGTAACAATTTGGTAAAAAGAAAAATAATTGAAGGCAATGATGTGTCAGCAAAAGAAATGTGGCATTCTAGTTAATGTTGTTTTGAAAAAAAAAAAAAAAAAAAGGGGGAAAAGGAAAAGTCATTGGAAGTTTGATAAAGAAAGAGAATAAGATGGCCACTTTGGCTCTGAAAATTCAAAGGAGAAAATGAAATTGTGATGAATTGAAGAAGGTGTGTCTATCACTTCCTTACCTTGACTGACTTCTCATTTTTGAACTCCATTCCACCTCTCTATTCTTGATAAAATTCACCCATAAGCCACATTACAACCCAAGTTAAAGTCCTTACTGATCAATGATGGATTGAGTTGTCACATGGAGATAAGGATTTGTGTAATCTATGGTGAAAAGAGCAATAAATTCAAAACTGAAAAGCAATGCCTATGCTCTTGCTTACAGTCCTATTTGAGGGCTGTAACTGCTCTTGAGCTGTGTGAAATAGTACAACCCTCCTACTTGCATGTTGAGTGCAAACCCTGGTGAGAGTTGGGTTTGAAATTAACTTATTTGGGGTAACGTCAAAGCTGGATTCTCGAATAGAAGGCAAGCTGTTCATTAATTTTTCTTGTAAAAAAACTTTTTAACACAAATTGAGTGAATGGTAAAAGGAATTACAGCAGAATTTTAGTTTTGAACTGATGTTTTCTTGAGAATCTTCTTACAGCTTGACTGATGCTAGTGTGAATAATCTGATTGGATAAAAGTCTGCTTTAACAAAACTACATTGATATTAACTGATTTATTGGAGAAGTTTGTGGGTACTTTCACTGAAAACCCTAAGGAGACTTCACTCCTCCACTAGAGATCACCTAGAGTTTTAAAAGGCTTGTTGCATATGCTAAATGCAACTGTGGTCCCTACAAAAGTGTCTTTTCATTCTGTTTTTAATTTTGTCTTTGCTCAGGGACTACCAAAGCTTAGGTTTGGGGGTGTGTTGAGAACTGGAAAACACCATTTTCCACCCCTTAATCTGGGCCTTGATAGGCCCCTGAGAGAACTAAATAAGGGTTTTTAGTGTTTGTTTTACAGCTAACAACAAAGGCAGGCTTAACCCTGAAAGCAGCTTAAAAGTGCCTAAAAGAGGATGACCTATTTTGATCTGGAGGAAGAAGGAGAAAGGAAAACCTCATTGGCTGTCAAAATGCCTAGACTAAAGAGGACAAAAGCCTGGTTTCAACCTGAAAATAAGTTTGGAGCTACTCGAAAAGAAGAATGCATTACAGAATGCTTTTTGAAAGGATTCTTGAACTATTCGAAATGATCCCTGATCTATTCGAAAAGAACCAGAACATTACGAATAAAACTAAAGCTCCAGGTTTGGTTCTCGAAGAGCACCTGATCTATTTGAAAAGAACCAAACTTGCTGAAGATCTATTCGAAAAGAAGGAAATTCCTTGCGAACTACACCAGATCTATGCGAATAGAGCTCCAGAAGTCATTTTTCCCTTCGAAAAGTTATAGTACCTCTCCAAACTGTGCGAATAGAGCTTCAGAAGTTACAGTACCTCTCGAAAAGGTCTCCATACTATGCGAAATGGTATTCTGAAGATTCCCAGCAGCTGTAAGGGAAATTTAGTAATCTCTGCACACGCCCCAATGCATTTAAAAACCTAGGGGAATTCTGGAAGATTCGAAGCATGAACTAGAAGCATATTCCAACCCATGTGAGCACCCAAAGATGAAATTTCTTGGCGGAAACTTCTAGAAGCTCAAACAGATTTTTGAATTACATAACAGAATTGATGCCTCTATCTCCTGATTCGCTGAACCAGATCAAGTAGTTCTGATTGGCCAGTACAGATCTGGATCCTTGTGCTCGACTCCTATTGGCTGATATGGATCTAACCAATTCTGATTGGTTAATGCACATCTGAAATGGACTTGGGGAAAACTATAAATAGACGAACTATTTGCCCAATTTGGGTATCCAGAATTTGAGTTTCATTCCTGCTGCCCCATTTCCAATTCAGATCAAGATATCTTGTCTGAAACCTCTGTAATAGCCTAGCTTTTATCTGTAACTGAGAACTGTGAGATACTTGTGTAAATTCAAGTGAGAATTGTATTCAAGACTACAAATCTGAGAGTTGCTGTAAGTTGTGCTCTGTAATAGTAACGGTGGATTTGAAAAGGTTACTTTCATCAGTACGTTCTCAATCGGATTCATGTTGAGGGTTCATTGTGATCTCCTCACTCATTAGACTCTTTTAGATTGACTGTTTTTAAGTAATTTCCCTTAATTCACTATCCCTGTGGGAATCTATGTTTGTAACCTGGTTCTTACAGCATTTGTAGTGGTGCCTTTGTTCTGAATCAAGACTTTGAATTGAAGAAGAAAACTATTGGATGATCTGTGTCCATGAAAGTAAATAGATCATAGCCATAAGTTCAACTCAATCCTAAGCCTTGAATTGGATTATTTTCTCTTACATCTGAGCTGGTAGCCAGATGAAGATTTGATACTTTTTCAACGGAGTTACACTATTTCTCATCCTGTAATCAATTACTAAGCTTGAGTTAGCTATTAGTTCTCCATTCTTATTAATTTTGCATCCAATTTCCCCACTCAGATCTGGATCACTTAGTTGAAATTTTACTTGTAGATAATTTAGTTAACGTGAAAAATTCAAACTCTCATCTTATTTGCTTTGTAGATAGGATTAGAGGTCAGATCTTGTAGCTCAGATCTTGAGGTTTATCTTACATTTTAAATCAATTCCCTGTGGACGATCTTTTACTCACTTACATTTAAAACTTGCTACAATTGGCCCTGATCTTGCAGACTAATTAACTTCTCTCTGTGCTGATATTTCTTTATTCTTTTTAGTTTTCCAAATTTAGTATAATTATTCATTTGCAAATCGGTTTTTAAAATACAAATAAATCATGCACACTTAGAATCAACAACAACCCGAAATGCTTCTTTTGAGGATCAGGTTTTTGCCTCATTGCAAAACCTTAGAACCTTGACTCAGACTGTGAACTCTCACAGTCAAAACATAAAGAAAATGGAAGAGCAGCTAGGCCAAATATCCAATGCCTTAGCCAAAAGAGAGGAGGGCAGGTTGCAAAGCCAGCTAGTGGCCAACCCTAAGGGTCAATATTTGATTGGAGAAGCTTCCTCAAGTTTTGAGGGAGCTAATGCCATCACAACCCTAAGGTCTGAAAGGCTGGTGGACAACCAGGTTGGAAAGGAACAAGGAGAGGTCATTTCTAAAGAATTTTCGAATGAAAGTGAAAAGAATTTGTTAGAGCACAGAGCCAAGAGTTGCCTGCTATGCTGCAACAAGAGAAAAATAAGGAGGCTGTAGTTGAGCCTCAGCAGGAAATAAAAGATGAAAAAAGAAAAAAACAAAAGTTTAGTCATAGGCTTGCAGCTGAGGAACCAGCAGTACCTCAGTTGCCATTTCCTCAAGCTTTGAGTAGCCCTACCCCTTTTGATAAGGGGAATGCACAGATAGAAGAAATGATGGAGACCTTTAAGCAGGTAAAAATTAATTTGCCCTTGCTTGATGCAATTAGACAGGTCCCAGCCTATGCCAAATTTCTGAAAGACCTTTGTACCTAGAAAAGAAAAGCTAGAGGCTATTTATCCAAAAAGGTCTTTGCAACTGATACAGTTAATTTTGTATTAAACATAACAATACCAGAGAAGTTGCAACACTTAGGGATACCCACTATTCCCTGCATAATTGGAGACCACACAATTGGAAGGACCCTCTTAGACCTTGGAGCCAGTGTAAACCTACTGCCATACAGTGTGTATCAGTAGCTAGGTTTGGGGGAGCTAAAACCTACCCCTATTATGCTGTTAATGGCTAATAGGTCTGAAAGGAGACCTATGGGAGTGGTTGAGGATGTCTTAGTAGGGGTGGACAAGTTCTTTTACCCTGCAGACTTCCTTGTTTTGGACATGGGCTGCAATAAGAGTACAACCCCTGTACCTGTTATTTTGGGCAAGCCATTCTTGGCCATTGCCAATGCTTGCATTCAATGCAGGTCAGGGATTATGGAGGTAACTTTCAAACATATGAAGGTTGAACTGAATGTGTACAATAGTGCAAAGTACCCTCAGCTAGACAATGAGGAAAGCTTTGCAGTGGATGTACTAGAAGAAGTTGTTGAAGATGAATTGCCCACTCTGTTGGATTGTGGCAACATTGTCAAAAGTTTAGTTGGAGTTTGGGATATGGTAGAGGAAGAAAGCCCAACTGTTATGACAGAAGACATGAGCACATTCAAGTCTTCTATGGGCTTAGTGCAACATTCTATTTGGAAACCTACATTACTGCCTCTTCCTCAAACCAACAAAGAACCAATCTTGCCATCCACCCAATAAGCCCCTAATCTGGATCTCAAGAAGCTTTCAGAAAAATTCAAATATGCCTTCCTTGGGAAAAGTGAAAAACTTCCTGTAATTATCTCCTCCTCTCTTACCAATGAGCAAGAGGAAAAATTACTAACAGTTTTGAGGAAGCATAAAAAGGCAACTGGCTGGACCATTGCTGATCTCGGAGGGATAGATGCATCAATATATATGCACAAGATCCATTTAGAGGACGGCTCAGTACTCTCCAGGGAAATGCAGAGGAAATTGAATCCTCACATACAGGAAGTGGTCCTCAAAGAGATTATTAAATTACTAGATGCTGGGGTAATTTACCCCATTTTTGATTCTGAATGGGTGGCACCTATCCAAGTGGTGCCTAAGAAATCTGGCATAACAGCTATTACAACTGATGCTGGAGAGCTGAGACCAGCCAGGGAGACCACTGGCTGGAGGGTTTGCATAGATTATCGGTAGCTTAACTCTAAAACTAGAAAAGACCACTTCCCTCTCCCCTTCATAGATCAAATTCGGGATAAGTTGGCTGGAAAAGCTTTCTATTGCTTTCTTGATGGGTACTCAGGGTACAACCAGATCCCTGTGTACCCTCACGATCAAGAGAAAACTACATTTACTTGGGCTTTTGGCACCTTTGCTTACCGAAGGATGCCTTTTGGGCTGTGTAATGCACCAGCCACCTTTCAGAGGTGTATGTATGCCATATTCTCTGATATGATTGACAAGTTCTTGGAAATTTTTATGGATGATTTCTCTGTATATGGGGACAGTTTTGGCCAATGTCTGCAACACCTCCACCTGGTCTTGCAAAGATGTGAGGAGACCAATCTGGTCTTAAGTTGGGAAAAGAGCCAGTTCATGGTAACACAAGGTATTGTGTTGGGCCATGCAGTCTCTAGATAAGGGATTAAGGTAGATAAGGCTAAAATTGACCTCATTTCAAATTTTCCCACTCCAAAAATAGTCAAACAAATCAGATCTTTCCTTGGACATGCAGGATTCTACAGGAGGTTCATTAAAGATTTCAGCAAAATTGCTAAACCATTTTGCCACCTGCTCTGCCAGGATGTGCCCTTTGATTTTTTTGCTGAATATCTTGAGGCTTTTAAAACTTTAAAGATATGTCTCACCCCTGCCCCTATACTCCAAACACCTGACTATGCACTGCCCTTTGAGCTGATGTGTGATGCATCCGACTTGGCAATAGGTGTTGTTTTGGGCCAAAGGAAAGATAAGCTGCTAGTGGTCATTGCCTATGTCAGCAAATCACTTGCTAAAGCTCAGCTGAATTATACCACAACTAAGAAAGAGCTTCTGGCAGTGGTTTTTGCTGTTGACAAATTTAGACCTTACCTACTTGGGTCTAAAATTGTAATCTTCACAGACCACTCAGCATTGAAATACCTGTTGTCCAAGAAAGATGCTAAACCCAGGCTGATTAGATGGATACTCCTGTTGCAGGAGTTTGACATTGAAATCAAGGATGAAAAGAGTGTGAAAAATGTGGTGGCTGACCACTTGTCTAGAATTGTGCTGGAAAAATGTGTGGATGACCCTACAAATGATGTTTTCCCGGATGAGCAATTATTTGCCATCCAATCCTTGGTTCCTTGGTATGCACACATTGTAAATTATTTAGTTATAGGCAAGATTCCTACCCATTTGACCAAAATGGACAAAGACCTGTTCTTCTCACAGGTCAAATTCTTTTTTTGGGAGGAACCTTGCTTATACAAATACTGTGCAAACCAAATCATCCGAAAATGTGTTCCAGAAAGTGATGTCCCTAGTATTCTGGCCATGTGCCATGAAAATGCCTGTGGGGGCCACTTTAGTGAAAGAAAAACAACTGATAAAATTTTGTAGTGTGGGTTCTATTGGCCTTCTTTATTCATAGATGCCAATACACACTGTAGGACATGTGAGAGATGTCAGAAATTAGGAGGGTTGTCCAAAAGAAACTCAATGCCTTTGCAGCCCATCCTTGTTATGGAACTATTTTATGTCTAGGGTATTGACTTTATGGGCCACTTTCCTCCTTCAAATGGTTATCATTTCATCTTAGTGGCAGTAGATTATGTTTCAAAATGGGTAGAAGCTATTGCCACAAGAACCAATGATAATCAAGTAGTCCAAAAATTTATAAAGCAGAATATCTCCTCAAGATTTGGCACCCCTAGAGCCATTATCAGTGATGGGGGTAGCCATTTCTGTAACAGAAATTGCGAGAGCTTGCTCAAGAAATATTTTGTTACCCATAGGATTGCTACTCCCTACTACCCGCAAACCAGTGGGCAAGTTAAAATTTATAATAGGGAGATCAAGCACATCCTTGAGAAGACAGTGAGGACTGACAGAAAGGACTGGGCTGATAAGTTAAATGATGCATTATGGGCTTATAGGACTGCTTATAAGACTCCCATTGGGATGTCCCCATTCAGACTGGTTTATGGCAAGGCTTGCCATCTCTCAGTAGAGTTAGAACACATGGCCTATTGGGCCATAAAAAATTTAAATCTATACCTAACTTCTGCTTGTCATCACAGGTTCCTGCAGCTGTCAGAACTGGATGAGCTAAGGATGGATGCATATGCCAATGCCCGGATATACAAGGAAAGGTCCAAGGCTTTCTATGACAAGGGTTTGTTAAGAAAGAGCTTCATGGCTGGTGATAAGGTTTGGTTGTTTAACTCCAAACTTAATTTTTTTCCTGACAAACTGAAATCCAGATGGGAATGTCCCTATATTGTCATGAATGTTTCCCCATCTGGTGCTATGGAAATCAAGGATCCCAAGTCTTGAAAAACCTTGAAGGTGAATGGTCAAAGGCTTAAGCCTTGTTTAGAAAAATTTGCTGAACCTATGGACACCTTTCACTTTCAAGGGGACCTTTCATTAAACTGATCCGTAGATGTGTCAATACTGTATCATATGTACTTTGATTTTGTTAGGTTTATATTGCCTTCTTTTTTCAAATCTTTTTTTTTTTCAGGAAATTTTAGTGGCCCCACTTAAAGTCTGAATCTGTCTGGTTTGAATTCTTTTTATGCTTGGTTTGATGATTATTGCTCTTGAATTGGTGGTTTTTGATTGAATACACGATGTTTGGATAATGATTTCTGCTGCATATGCTTGAATGTTTGATTTTAAAGTGTCTAGGGGTGCCCCTGGTGGTGAGTTATACCTAGGAACCAGCTACAACACAAATGGAAATGGCAGAATGAAGAGCCCATGCTCTTCATTTAAAGCTTTGCTGTCGCGGGGTCCAAAATGAGGCCTGGGACCCTATCGCGCAATCAAAATTGAATTCTTCACTAGCTGTCGCGAGCTCCAAGATAAACCTGGGAGACTCTCGCGCAATCCAAGTTGCATTTACACCGTCGCCAGTTTCATTTCCCATCCCGCGACAGGATATGTTCCAAAGCGCGCCAAGATTAACAATAAGTATTCCAAACCCGTGATTGTCTCCTTTTCCAGTTCTCTCTCTCTTCTCCATCTAGCGAAACCCTAGCTTCCGGCGCACTTCCACCTCTCTCCTCCAGCATCCATTCTACACCCATTATTCACACCAGGATCCTAGAGATTTGTTCCTAACGTCATCCCCATCAGTTGCCCTCTGCTCAGAGATCTCGTGGTGCACTGTGTTAGATCGAACCAAACCCTACGATTTTAGGGTAAGCACTCAGATCTCAGTCCCCTTTTTTTCATCTTCAAAAGTAGAGTTTCTAATGGCCCCTAAGATTCCACCAAAGAAAAGGGCCAGGGATAAGGCCCTTGTTGAGCCCACTCCTAAGAAGGTAAAGACTTCTATGACACTGAAAAAAGGGAAGGATGTGGTTGAGGAGGTGGAGGAGCCAACCCCTGAGTTTTCTACACCCTCTGAGCTCATGGATTCAATCCCCTTGGAGCCTGAAACAACTTTTCACCTGCCCTTCTTCGAGACAGAGCCTCTCTCTACCCTTGCCATTGAGTTTATCAGCAAGGCTGGTCTGACACCCTTGATGAAAGGAATTCCAGCACTAGCCTACCCTAGGCTAGTGCAACTTTTTTATCAGCACATCAGGGTCACCAAGGACAAAGATGGACAATCAGACTTCCTTGTGCTGATTGATGATTTCGAGATGTTAATTAACCCCAAGCTGATTGTAGAAGTATTGGGCATCCCAGCTGCATTTGACACTAGCTGTGGATATGGCCCTTCGCTAAGTGTCTCAATTGATACCATTGCTAGGGCTCTTACTAGAGGATTAAAGGCCTCAGGGGATTCCATAAGAAGAAGAGAGTTGGAGCCAAGCCTCCTTTTCATTAACTAGGTCCTGAGAAAAAACATCTATTGCTCAGGCCATCACCAGGAGAGGAGGGCTCCTATTGCTTATGCTATTTACTCTTTCTCTCTGGGCCACAGCTTCCATGCAGCTTGGTTAATTTTTGAAGCAATGAAGGACTTGGTGGAGAAGTTAGGGCAGAAAAAGAAGCCACACACACTCCCCTATGCAAGAGTCATCACCAAACTGCTTTTGAGGGGGGGGTACAAGATACCAAAAGGAGAGGAGACTACCACCCTCACCCCTACAACTTTTACCAAGAGGCAATGAGGAATCAACAGGAGCCTGATGGAAACCCAAAAGAAGAAGAAGGCTGAGGCTCAGGCCCCTCCCAAGCAAATAGATGAGGCAACTGTTACAAGGCCCACCCCTTTTACTAAAGAGGTGATTCAAGATCCTCTACTGCACATCCATTCTGACCTTTGAACCAGTGAGGACACTGCTTCTCATAGGTTTGGGGGTGTGGCAGGGTAGGTCTACCAATAGAATAGTTAGCTTTAGTGCAGTAGTGGTGCTGTAATTGGGATGAATAAAGTCAATTTCCACCTAACTTATTGCAATGAGGAAATTTGTGAAAAAAAATCAAAATATTTTTGCAGACATTTCGAAACTGAAAATTTTCAAATCTTGGCACCACCATGAAGCTAACATCAGAAATTTTAAATTAGTACCTAGTAAACCTAAGAGGAAAGAAAAAGGTGAAAATACACTCCATGAGTTAAAAAGAAGATTATATCTAGTGAGATTTGGACCATCAATTTCTGTTGAGGAGTGTTTTTAGTATTTTTTCTACTCTAAGGTTTGATTGACTCAGAACTTGTTACTAGAAGTTAGGTACCTCCAAATCAAAACTGGTTGACAGCACTCATGACACTGAGGAAATGATTCAAGGCCCTCATTTGGATAGTTTGAGCCTGAAAACCCAACCTTTTAAAACTGCCCTTTTGCATACACTCTTTGAGCCTAAAAAATTCCTATTTTTCTTTAACAAACACTGGAGTACTTGCACCTTAACCTCATGACCTGATTCAACCTTACCCTCACTCTGAGAATTCATAAGGTAAAGGAGGAGATGAAGGTAGTGAGAGTGGTCCAACATTTGGTAGAAGGAGAAGAAAAGTAACCTATGAACAATAGTGTGTTGGTGGTATTTGTGTGGCAGTTCAGCATAAAAATCATAAAAATAAAAAGAAGAAAAATAATAAAAAGAGAAACAGGAAGAGAAGTTTGGAGAAGATCATCTAAAAATTGAAAAGAAGAGAAGCTGGCCACTTTGAATCTGAAAAATATCAAGAAAGATGAAGTATGCTGAATGAAATGAAGGTAGTGAAGTCCTGAATCACTCCTTACCTTGCTGATTTCTCAATTTTGATTTCCTTTTTACCCCTTCATTCTTTATATCCCTCACCCATATGCCACATTACAACCCATTCAAAAGACCTTGAAGATCCAAAGTGAATTGAGCTGTCAGGTGGAGATGAGGGAGTACCTAATCTATGGTGAAAAGTCATGAGGATGTCAGAAATTAGAAGCTTTACCTATGCTCATGCTTGCAGGCCCATTTGGGGTCTGTAACTGCTCTTGAGCTGCTTTAAATGTGAGCACCCCTAGATATTCATTGTTGAGAGATAGCCCTCGTGATAATTGGGTCAGACTTGTAACTTCATTGGGGTTGTATCCAATCTGATTTTCGAATTTAAGGCAAGCTTCGTCCTGATATGTGCACATTGAATTTCTAAGGTAAAATGATTGGTGGAAATGCAAACACATGCCAAGAAAATTTTGAGTTTTAAATTGTCTGCATTACTGCTACAATTTCCTCTGAATTCTAAAGGAAAGTGGATTGATGCTTTATTCATTGAAATTTGTTTTGCCATTGATTGCACCACTTTTAACTATTTTTATTGTGAAGTTTGTGGGTATCTTCACTGAAAACCCTCAGGAGACTTCACTCCTCCACTAGGGAACACCTAGGGATTTAAAAGGCTTGGTACATATGCTAAATGTACTCGTGATCCCTACGAAAGTGGCATTTAATTAGTTAAAACTTTCCTAAGGGACTAGCAAAGATTAGGTTTGGGGGTGTGTTATGACCTGAAAAGTACCACTTTTCACCCCTTAACTTAATCTCTGTTAGACCCTTAGTCATTTAATAAATTTGTGTTAAGCCCATTTTGTAGGTAATAAGCAGTAGCTGCAGATAAGGCCCTAACCCTGCTATGAAGCCTACTTTTACACCAGAACTCCAAGCAATTGGTAGCCCATTCACAGAGGAGAGAAACACCAAGGTAGAACACACCTGAATGTACACATTGAATGCCCAAGTGGGACCCAGAAGTTCCTCAGAAGAAAGGAAGTTGGACCCAGACAGAGAACTTGACTGTAGCATAGGCAAAGCACAGTAGCAAGACAAGAAGTGAGCCTCGCGCAGATGTCGCAGGGTTCAATTGATTAAGAGAAAAATGCTTCGCACAGTTGTCGCAGGTTTCTCATGGCAGCACACCAACTGCTCACGCTGTTCTCATGCAGATTAATGACAGAAGGTCTCAAGAAGCAGACTTCATGCAGTTCACGCAAGGCTCAGTTGAAGGCACTCGTGCAATCTCGCGCAGCTCAAGAGAGGAGCATTTAATCCTCGCGCGATCCGTTGAGGAGAGAGAGCTCCAGGCACTTCCGCGCGCCGCTGTCGCGCAGTGGCCGTGGGATGCTGATCTTCAGGGAACTGCTCGCGTAATCCAATGGCCTATGCATATTGCTTAACTTTAGACCCAAGTAGGTAAGGTCTGAATTTATCCACAGCAAAGACAACTGCCAAAATCTCTTTCTCAGTTGTGGTGTAATTAAGTTAAGCTTCTGCCAATGTCTTCCTAGCATAATATACCACACATGGTAGCTTATCCTTTCTCTACCCTAGAACAACACCTACAGCTAGGTTTGATGCATCACACATAAGTTCAAATGGGAGAGAGTAGTCTGGGGCCTAGATCACAGGGGCAAAGGTTAAGCATTTTTTAAGACCTCAAATACTTGAAGGCACTTAGCATAAAAATTAAATTGCGCATCTTGACAGAGTAAGTGGTACAGAGGTTTAGCAATTTTGTTGAAGTCCTTGATGAACCTCCTATAAAATCCTGCATGTCCAAGGAAAGACCTTATCTGTTTGATAGTTTTTAGTGGGGGCATGTGTGAGATTAAGTCAACTTTGGCTCTATCAACCTCAATGCCTCTATTGGAGACCACATGGCCCAACACAATGCCTTGTGTTACCATGAACTGGCCTTTCTCCCAACTCAAGACCAAGTTGGTCTCTTCACATCTCTGCAGCACTTGGCTGAGGTGATTCAAGTAGTGACTAAACCTATCCCCAAAAACTGATAAATCATCCATAAAGATTTCTAAAAACCTGTCAAATCATGTCTGAGAAAATAGCATACATACATCTCTGAAATGTGGCAGGAGCATTGCACAGTCCAAATAACATTCTTTTATATGTAATAGTATCAAATCGACATGTGAAGGTAGTTTTCTCCTGATCTTGAGGATACACAGGGATTTGGTTGTAACTAGAGTATCCATCAAGAAAACAATAGAATGTGTATCCTACCAATTTATCTAAAATTTGGTCTATGAAGGGCAATGGAAAGTGGTCTTTTCTGGTTTTCGAGTTGAGCTTATAGTCAATACATACCCTTCAACCAGTGCTCTCCCTGACTGGCATCAACTCCCTAGAATCAGATGTGACAACTATTATACCAGACTTTTTGGGGACCACTTGAATAGGTGACACCCATTCCGAGTCTGAAATGGGGTACATTAACCCAGCATATAACAGTTTCACCACCTCCTTTAAGACCACATCTTGCATATGAGGATTCAGTTTCCTCTGCATTTCTCTTGAGGGCTTTGAACCCTCTTCTAGATATATCTTATGTATGCATACTGATGGATCAATTCCCCCTAAATCTACTATTGCCCGGTGTTGTTGCTACTTTTAATGTGCTTGTTAGTGACTTTATTGGAGACAGTGATAAGAATGGGGTAAATAAAAAATGAGTGAAAGGTAGAGTGATGATTACGGAGCAGCAAGCCTAAAATCCAATGCTGCTGCTGCGACTGCCTGGCCAAAAATGCTTGAAAAATGACTTAATAATGCCCAGGAAATCCAAAAAATTCAAAAGGAGATCCATGAGATTGATGCCCTAAACTTTAAAGTCCAGATAGCCACATTGGAAAAGGCATTGGCCGCTGCCAGAAATGAACCTTACCACCCAACCCCTCTCTGTTCAAGTGCCTCAGCTTGCGCCAACTACCACTCCAGCTCCACCTGCCCAGTCTGAGGAGGCAGCACCTAAGCCCCAAAAAGATAAAGGAAAAGCTTCTACTTCACCTCCAACGGCGCAGCCAACAACTACTGAGTAGCCTCCACCTCCCAAGGCCTCTGCTGCACCTCCCCAAGAACAAACTTATCCGCAGCGGAGGAAAGTCACAGCCAAGAGGTCTGCTCCCAAAGTTGTCCCCTTAAAAATTGTCAAAGAGCCTGCTGCCCAGTCTGAAGAGGCTCAGTCCCCTGCCAAACCTGAGCCCACTGGAAAAGGAAAAGCACTAGTGATCCCCCCACTGAGGAGCCCAAAGCTAAAGGAAAAGGAAAAGCCCCAGTGGTCTCCCCTGCAGAAGCTGCAGCTAAAGGCAATGGAAAATCCCCTGCCACCCCCCCTGCTAAGCGAAAGGGCAAAGCCCCTCAAGAACCCAAGGAACCAAAGGCTCCTAAAGCACCAAAAATGAGAGTGAGGGCTCCCAAAGCTCCATCTGTAGTGAAAACACCAATGGAAAAGAAAAAGGAGAGGAAGGAAAAGAAGAAACAAGACAGAGAAGCCCTTAAGGCCTAAGCTAAAAAGATGGGCTGGGATTTCCTTATCGATTCTGATTCCGATTAGGTCCTAGCTTCTAGATTGTATCTTAGGTTTTTTTTTTTTTAAATGCCACTTGTAACAATTTTTCTTCCACTTTAATAGAATTTCTAATTTTGTCTATTGCTCTGTTCTGTCTGTTTATTTCTGATTGTTTGGTATTTTTTCTTTTATTCTTTTTTGCCATTCTTGGGAGACCAATTTTTGGGAGGATCTTTTTCTTTGAAAAAGTACTCCATGAAGCAGATGGATGTCGTTAGTGGCTGAATCTAATTCGTGCAATACCTGCATCAGGAAATTCAATGCCTTCCTCTTCACATTGCTGTGCCATTTTAAGTGTACCTCGCAAAGATCCCCAACTCAGCACGCGAGAACGGTCCTTTCCTCATCACTTATTGCTCTTCGCGAGGATCCCCGCGCGCTACACTTTCCTCTTTAAATACCATGCCTCTCTTTGGACATGCATTTAATGCTACTTCTCTTTTCCAAAGAGTCCGTTGTGTATTTTCTTCTTTCCCCACACAACCCTCATTTATTGCCAAGTGTGAAAACGAGCGCAATTTCAATTTCGTCGATTCATGTTCCCTCGTCCTTCTCTTTTTAAACCGGCCCTCAGTCCCTTTTCATCTCATCCCTCCTCTTCTAACCCTAGAAGTCCATACTTCCTCACACAAATGGCGAATGACAGCCCCTTTGGCTTCCCAATCAAATTTTACCCCGTCTGGGACGATCCCCCCCGCCTAAGGAGCCGGACCCCCTGCAATTTCTCTGGGATGAGTATGACGAGGTCATGCGAATCCTGGCCAAGGAGGAAAAGAAAGAGAAGTTAGAGGAGAAGAAAAAGAAAAAAAGGGAGAAGAGAGAGAAGAAGAAAAATAAAAATATGGCACCACCTGCATCTCCCCCTCCATCAACCTCCAACCCTCCCCCGGCTTCCACTTAACCCCCCCATTTTCTCTTTTATTTTTTTTTCTCTTTTTGTCATATTTTTTTTTTTAATGAAAGTTTTCTTTTAGTTCCGTACTGTTCAGTTTTGTATTTTTCTTTCTCTCTCTTCTTCTATATGTGTTTCTGCATGTTTCCTTGGACTATACCATTTATTCTCACCTCTGAACCAGTGAGGACACTGCTCCTCCTAGGTTTGGGGGTGTGGCAGGTAGGTCTGCCAATAACATAGTTAACTTAAAGTGTAGCAGAATCATGTGAGTAACATAGAAATGTAGCTGTGTTCACTTAAGAATTATGAAAATTAAGGAATTTAAAATTTTTTTACAGATCTGTAGACAGTATAAATTTCTAAATTTTCACATTTCCATGATGAGAACACCAAGAAAACTCACTAGTATAAGCACTTAGTGAACCATTGAAGAGAGAAAAAGGTAAGGACATGCTTAAAAGTTCAAAGGAAGACCATCACCAGTGAGAATTGGGCCTACAAATTTTTTTTTATTTGAGGAGTGATTGAGGCAAATTTCTTCTAGCTTTAAGGACTGGCTGAGTCAATATGTTCACTAAAAGTTAGGTAACTCCAAGTTGAAACAACTCACAGCACTCGCGACACTTAGGAAAGGATCAAGGCCTTCTCTTGGACAGTTTGAGCCTAAACAGACCAAACCCTGAAGCAGCTGCCCTTGTTCATACACTTTTTGAGCTTCAAAGTCCAATTTTCTTCAAAACACACCTGAGTACCTATACCTGAACCTATGGATCTGATTTAACCTTACCCTCACTCTGAGAATTCAGAAGGTAAAGAAGAAAGAGTTAAAGATGGACTAGCTAGGGTCAACATTGGATGAGTAGAGAAGAATTATCTAAAGTTCTAGCAGTGTAACAACTGAGGAAAAAGGTGGCAATTCATCAAAGCAAAAAAAAAAAACAAAAAAAAGAAGAAGAAAACTGCATCAGAAAGAAACGAAAATAATAATGAAGAAGAGTAAGAGAGGAGTCAAGAGGAAACATTCATCGGAAAAAAATCAAACAAGAAGGGAAACTGATCACTTCAAATTTGAAGATTTCAAAGAAGATGAAAGGAGCTGAATTAAAGAAGGTGAAGTCATGAATCACCTCCTGCACCTCTTGATTTACAATTTGAACCCCTTTTCAACCTTCCAATTCTTTTTATAACCCAATACCATAAGCCACATTACAGCCCAGTTAAAGCCCTTAGGATCCAAAGTTGAATGAGCTGTCATGTGGAGATAATGAGTTTTCCAATCTATGGTGAAAATCTGCCAATGGTGCCAGAACTTGAATGCTATGCCTATGCTCATGCTCACAGACCCATTTGGGGGATGTAACTGCTCTTGAGTTTGAGAGACAATGAAACCCTCAAAAGTTCTTTGTGAGAGTATGCCCTAGAGAGTTTTGGGTCTGATATTGAATGTATTGGGCATATCCTACAACGTAATTTTTAATTTAATGATTAGCTCAGTGCTGACACACATGTGTAGTTTCCCCTGTTGTGAACTGATTGGAAATGTTGTGCTATCATGTGAAGTTTATGTTGCTTAAACATCTGTGCAGACAATGTATTTAAATTTCCTATATTTTTACTGATTCAAGGGTGAACTGATACTCTATTTCTTAACTGCTAACTTGATAATCTTGCACTACTATTAACTGTTTTATTGAGAAGTTTGTGGGTATCTTCACTGAAAACCCTCAGGAGACTTCACTCCTCTACTAGGGATACCTAGGGGTTTAAAAGGCTTAGTACATATGCTCAATGTATCCGTGCTCCCTACGAAAGTGGCATTTAATTTCTATAGATATTTAGTGTAGCTTTGCTAAGGGACTAGCAAAGATTAGGTTTGGGGGTGTATTAAGACATGAAAAGTACCACTTTTTACCCCTTAACTTAGCCTCTGTTAGACCCTTAGCCATCTAATAAATGTGTGTTAAGTCATTTCTGTAGATAATAAATAGTAGCTGCAATAAGGCCTAAACCCTGTTAAGGAGCCCACTTTTACCCCAGAAGTCCCTCAGAAGGATGAAAGCTGAACCCAGACAAGAATTGAACCTCGCACAGCTTTCACAAGCTTTAAAGGATTCAAAAATTAAGCCTCGCGCAGTCCTCGCGAGTCTCCCAAAACTTCATTTCCAATTGCCCGCACTGTTCTCGCACAGTTGAGTGACAAAGGGGCTTCAGAATCATACTTCGTGCAGCTCTCGTGAAGCTCAAATAACAACTGCTCGTGCAGCTCAAGAAAGCAGCTCTCAAACCTCGTGCAGTTCACTCAAATCAACTGAGGAGAGAGCGCTCCAGGTATTTCGACGCGCACCTATCGTGCAGTGGCTGTGGGATGCAAAACTTTAGAAAAACCTCTCGCGCAATTTAGAGACCAATGCACATCACGTCCTCGCGAAGATCCATTCATAAACAATTTGTTCACGTGATTCCCGTGCCATTCAGAAGGAAAGTGCAATCCCGCGAAGATCAGAGCAATCCAGCGAGGATTCAATGCTCTATCGCGCGAATGCTTCAGCTGCAACTAAGACAACCCCGCAACAGCTAGAATTTCAAGCTAATCTAACCTCGCGAAGACCGTGTTACCATGTGACAGTCTTGGAAACTAGTGCTACCTGGCGAGGCTCTGAACTCTAACTCTCCCTCACCTCTGTAGAGGACATTTTGGGAACTTCCAGCAATTAGAGCACACATTCCAACACTCCAAGTTCCATGCATGCGCCTCGAGGCATCTAAGGGGCAATATTAGGTCATGTGGCATCGTTAAAATTAGGGTTTCCTAACCCTAATGCGCCGCCAAACTAACTGCTATATAAACCCAAGCCTGGTTTAGGTTTAGAGAACGCTCTGCTTAGAAGAGAATTTAGTCTACTTTCTTCTTCTTCTTGTAGTAGCTGCATATTTCTAGTAAGTTTTAGGTAGTTTTCTTTTTACTTTTTCTTCTCTCTATAGTCCAGCATTTGCTGGCTATGCCTTTGTATGACTATTTGGAATAGATTAATGGAGTTTCATGATAGGGTGTTTTACTTTTATGGGATTTTTGTGAGTTGTTCTGTACAAGGCTGTTATCTTGAGATCCTCCATTGCTAGGACATATTGCAAGCAATGGAGGACTGATTTTATGGTTTATTCAGATCCAAGTTACCTATGTGTCTTGGCTAACATGCTCCCATATAGGCCTAGCCCCACCACAGGACCCACTAGATCTGAAATCCCCATGGGAGCAATGAGCTTTTGTAGCCTTGTGAGCGTGGTGGTGGCAGCAATATTTCTTGTTCTATCTTGAGCTTTGTGAGGAGGATAGCCTCTGGGATAGTCTGTGACTATTTAAGTGGACAAGTTATAGCCTTAGGGTGAAGCCAACCCACAGACTCAAGACGGATTATTCTTCTCTGCACTTGTGCTTGTAGCCCTGTGAGAGATTGTGCTGAGACAAACTCCCCTGTATGTGTATAGACCCGCCGTCAGATAGCAGATATGGTTTGGTTATAGAGATTGTAGGTTTGCGACTGGATCACTGCAGTCTCTTTAAAGCAGTAGACAGCTGGATCTAATGCTGCACTCAAACTCTTACTGGTTCTATGTGTCTCGATTAACATGCTCCCATACAGGCCTAGCCCCACACATAGCACTTTAGAGGATGAGGTTCCCTATGGATTCTTGTGCTTGTAGCCAGGATGAAGTAGTGCCTTCAATGACAAACTTATTCTGACCCATCTCTGGACTGTGGTTCCAACTTGATTCAATGATCCACTGATCTCATAGGTTGCAACACATTCGGCAACTCAGGCGGCATGATATCCTGGAATTCCCTCTGTAGTCTTGACACGTTCCCTGGCACAATCTCTGCAAGCCCTGTCATGTTCTCATCTATCAGTGCTGTAAGAAATGTAGGTTCTCCCCTCTTCAGTCCCTTTTTGAGATGGAGTACCGAGATAAACTTAACACCCTTGACTTCTTTGCCTTCTGAATGACAGGGATCATACAAGATGTTTCCTCTCTATACATGCACATTGACCTGAGGCACGACATGGTTACGACTTTGGCTTGGTGCAGGAGGTCCAACCCAAGGATAACTCAAAAATCATCCACCGGCAAGACCATAAAGTTTGCCTTTCCAATCCACGGCCCTATCTTTACAGATACGTCCTTTGCTAGGCCAGCAATGGGACATGCTTCAGAGTTCACGACCTTTATCTAGCAAGAGTCTTGCTCTAGCTTCAGTCCTAAACGACGCAGTTCTTTATCGATAATGAAGTTATGCATCGTCCCCGTGTCCACCATGGCACGGGTGTTCTTTCCATTGATGCATGCCTCAATGTACATCAATCCCTTTGAAGCAACCATTTTTCCTTTCTCTACATGCCCCTTTATGGCATTCAGCAGCCTGATTTCCCTAATCCTTAGTTCCTCAGCAATAGGAGGGGGAGGAGCACTGGTAGTCGCCCGAAGACCATTTAAAGATTGTTTATGAGGGCAATCTTTCACCCAATGAGGCCCTCCGCACAGAAAGCAACCCGAATTTGGTATATATTTAGCAGATTCGGTTGACTTGGCATGCGACTCTTTCCCATGCACCATCTTTTCGTGCATGCCACTCTTGCTTCTTTTGTTGGCTTTCGTCGGATTCTTCGAACCCCTCTTATTCTAGTGCAACCTCTTCTTATTTTGATCTGATGACCCATAATAAGTTAAATGCTCTACAGCAGCCTGCACTGCAGCGAGGTTCTGTGCCCCTCTTCTTTGCAGTTCCGTCTAGGCCCACAACTTTAGACCTTCAAGGAAATAAAATAATTTATTCTTCTCGCACATGTCCTTAATGTGCAACATGAAGGCAGAGAATTGCTTCACGTATTCTCTCACGGTGCTAGTATGTTGTAGCATCCACAGCTTTCATCGAGCAATAAACTCGATATTCTCGGGTAAGAACTGAGCCTTTAGTTCTCTTTTTAAATCGTCCCACAAGTTGATAACACAATGCCCGCACTGTATGTCTTCGTACTATGTACACCACCACAGTTTAGCATCACCCTCTAGATACATGGTCGCTGTGACCACTGCCATATCCTCTATGGCGGGTGGGACGACAAGGAAATATTACTCCATGTCCCATAAGAAATTTTCTAATTCCTAAGCGTCATGAGCTCCCTCATAGCATCGTGGCTCTAGTATTTTCACCTTCCGTGGGGAAACTTTCTACTGCTGCACAGCTCCCGTGCCAATCGCCCTCATAAGGACGTTCACCTTAGTTGTTAGGTCATCGAAGAGCTTCGCCAGTGCCCCTCATGTCTTCTGTAAGGACTTCCACATTTTCAACCAATGTGGCATGGTTTTCTTCCTGCCTGTTCAACCTTCGGTGTGGTCTGTTACAAGCGAAATCACCGTCTCAAACTGTTCTGTCTAAATTTCAAATTATCTAATCGTTCCCTTGTCTTGCGTCTTCGCGTATCACCACTGTTTCCCTTAGTGTCGGCCATCTTTAGGCTCTAATACCAAATGTCACGGAGTTACACTTTTTGACATATACTCCATACGGTAACTAGCTTCCCAGACTAGATCAGCCTACTCAAGTCTGAAACCTACACGGTAGCACATTAGATTAGAGAGTGTGCGGATTGCTAACACTTCCCCAACTCATGCCCAGCATTGCCCTAATAGGTGCCAAAGGTGCGCTACACTAGGGCAACAACCCTATAGCATGTCGCGGCAGCAGCAGCCCCGCAGTGCGTCGCGTCAAGGCAATAATTTTTCATTATCTCAATTGAAGTAATGAGCCTCCCAATATGGGATATGGGAGGCTCATTACTTCAACTAGTCCCCGTGTTCCTCGAATGGATCTCTTAGTTGTTGAGAGGGTTGCCCAAAAGCGGTATATAAGGCGTACCCAGTAAAGCTTACAAGTGAACCAGATATGGAGATGGCGACTAGGGTTGCTGTTTCCATTATTAGATAATTTCAAGACCACGATGGATCTACGATAAGATCGTTTATTTACAACGGAATGGTATACAAAGTCAACAGATCTCAACCAATGCAATAGGATTTATGGCTACACAAACCATTGAGGATAGTTCTAGATCTGGTCCAAGATGAACTACTACAGGGAGTTTATTGAAACCATTGAATTCGAAATATGGTAAAGTAGCTCCTTGATGGGAACTACCCCCTTTATGGGGCTCACAATGGCTCTATTTATGATATTCCTATTAGCCTACAGCGCATCGCATCGCAATAGCAACCTCAGCAAAGAAGACGTCAGCGTCATGGCAAGAGCCCTCAGAGGTCAGCTGCGTGTCATAACCCCAACAACGCTACAGTATGTCAAACCAGTATGTTTGAGGCTATCCTGCTATCTGGCCATATATGGTGTTTAACCCATATATATAGGAGAGTGTGTTCGTGACTCTCATATATGCTATGGTGTGGCCTTGCCACAATGGTAGCCACATGTGTTGCTCGGTCCTGACTCGACACGAATGGTAATGTGGGAAAACATACCATCATGCATGGATGATTGTGTCGGTATGAACTGATGACTACGATTGATTGATTTTGATAGTGATGGGAATGATCCATATGATCAGATGACACATGCATCGATCTATGGGTCGTTTGAAAACTATTGGATGCTTGGATAAAAAAATTTCCTTTTTTCTCGATGATGATTAGATGGCTAGGATTGATTGTGCATGTAACTCTTCGCATGTGCACAATTTTTTGGTCGGTTTGCACGAGCATCAATATATGGTTGATTACAAACCATTGGACAAATCGTATCTAGTTTGCTGCCTTAATTTTTTTATCATCATTGGACAGCTACGATTTATTTGCCATGTAACTATCCACATGTGCTTAATTTTTTCGATCGGATTGCATGTGCTTTCATTCTATGGTTTGGATCAAGATGTGTTGCTTTGATTGCTCATTAATCAACGGATGGCTACAATTAATCGGCCATATAAGTTGTTGCTCGAGCATGATTTTTTCGATCGGATGCCACAAGCTTCAATCAATTATCAATCGTAAGCTATTAGACGGTTTAGATCGAGATGTATTACCTTGATCATCGTTTCTCAATGGATGACTTTAATTAATTGCTTTTATGAGCATGAATTATTTTATCAGAAGCCATTGGCTTTAATCAATGGTCAATCAGAAGCTAGTAGATGGTTTAGATTGAGGTGTGTTGCCTTGATTGCTTCTTTGTTTTGAATCGTCTATTAAATTTTTTATCGATCGTAGATTGAACATTGCCATCTGATCAAAAAAATATGCTCGTGCGACAACTTAATTGGGATGTGTGTTGCATTGGTTGGTCGTCGTGAGCGATCGGCTAAAATTAATTGGCTATCCAATTGGCATAAGTACCTTCCCTTGTGAGGGTACGCGATGGGACAGGTGAATTTTGGCAGCGGTGTGATAGAAGATGTGAGGGTGTAGATTTTGTCCAAAATAAAGTATTGCGTGCCAATTTTTGGTCGCTCAATATGATTGTGCACCTATTTTTGGGCACACGATCACAGGCTTTAGGGGTTATTTACATGTATGTGAGTGCGCAAGTGATTGTATTATGCTCTATAATCGAAACGCGTGATCGGAGCATTGCCAAGTCAGTTTACGGGTGACCTTTCATATTGCACGGACAGAGTCAGTTGTTTGATAAGCTTGAGTGATCTATAGCCTGCGCGTGATCGGAACATCGCGCCGTTGTCGCGGGCGATAGTTTCATTGAGCGCTTGTGTCTTAGCACGTGTTTTGGGTTGTGCGTAGTGTGCATTGCACGTGATTGAATTAAATGCACGTGTCTCAATGCGTGATTAAGGTCATACTCTATATAAGTAAGAGAGACTTCATTTGTTTCTCATTCTCTGGTTTAGTCTCGAGTTTTGAGCTTTCTAAGTATTTTATGTTCTAAAATTTGTGTTTTGGCGATATCGGGCGATCTAACTGTCCGATTGGGATGTCGTTTCTTCCTATGTGGGTGATTTTGTGTGATCTTCTTCCTAAGGTGATGCTCGGGGATTACGTTATTTTGGGAATGGGTGGTATTGGGAATGAGGGCTCTAGTCTTCACTTCGATCCCTTTTAGGGAGCAGTGAAGGCAGCGTAGAGGAGGCGGCAACAGAGGAGGTGAAGATGACGGAAGAGGAGGTGTTGTAAGTGGAGGGATGTGTTACCCAACCAATCCTCCCTGAAGTTTCTGATTGGAGGCTCCAAGTCTGGTGGTAAATTTTCTTATGCCTCCGATTGGACGTTCTGCTCCTAGCTTTGTGTCCGTTTTGGGTTTCTAGTTTTCGTTTTGGGTTGTAAGTTAGGTTTTAGGTTTTCATTTTGGATTGTATATTCAGGAGGTATGCCTCTGGTGATATTGTATAAAAAAGTTTATCAAATGAAGGGTTACTTTATTTATTATGTTTACTTTATTCCTTTAATTTTGTGATTGGTTAACTTTTATTGTCATGATGAGAGAATGAGTCATGTGCTTAGGATTAAGGTTTGTTTGTTTTGTTCTTATGTTTGGATTTAGGATGACACTTGTTAGATAGGTATAAATTTGGATTTAATTTTTTAAATGTTCTAGATGAGTGTTAGATGCTTGAATCTTATTGGTTTATCTAGTCTTGGGGGTTAGTGCCTCCTTGGAATAAGTGTTGTGTGATTATTGGTTCATCTAGGTTTGTCACGGATTGTGGTCTTTCATAGGGGGATGTGTTTGGCTTTGGATTTAATTAAATTAGGAGGGTTTTCAAGATGTGACACTTGTCACTCTATGGTTTAGGAAGGTATAGTTTATAAATGTGTGAGCCAAAGGGCTTTGGGTTCTTGTTGTTTGTTTTGAATTTTATTTCAAGTTTAGGGTTAAAATTTTTTGGGCATTTTTGATTTTTTTTATTTGAGATTTAGGGCATTTGTTCATCAATATCTTTTCTTCCTTTTTATTTTGTATTCCAAGTGTTAAACCCGAGGAGTGGTGGTTATTGAGTGAATTATTGAGAATAAACGAGATTGGGAATGCAAGGTAGCCATTGAATTGCTACCATGCTAAAGGAAGAGGTGGAAGAGAAGAAAGTGGTAGAAAGGAAACCCAAGGATAAGGCAGGCTCAGAGTTCTCGTGACTGATGCCTATGTTTCCTCGGTAGGCTCTGCAGATTCAGTGTTAGTTGCTCCTCCTTTTAGGGTTTCCAAGGTGAGCTTCCAACAGTGGATCCCATAGGTCCTGGGTGACTTTCCATGAGCCACTCATTCTTTTCTGCCAGCTCGGGGCGAGGGGAAGAGGTCATCAAGGTCAAAATTCATTCAGGGTGCGCTCCTCCTCCGGGCTTCTCCAAGATTTCTAGTTTCTCGAATGAATCCGGATTCAGGCATTGCTTGAACGTGTGGATTTTAAGTTCTTTGTTTTAATTTGCATATTCAGAGAGTATGCCCTCGGTGTAGTTTGTAATAATTTTATTTATTTATGAAGTAATTATGTTTTCAATTTCTTTTGTGATTTTTTTTAGTTAATTTTAATTTGATTTGCTTGGTATCCCATTCGACTCATTTTGACTGTGATGTTTATTTGTTTTTAGTTCGGTTTGACTTTATTTATTTTGATTTTGTTTGTGTGTTAGGGGTAGTTTATTTTATTTTAATTTAGTTCGAGCGTATAGACAATGGGGGGGGCATTTTTTAGTTTAGTTTGGCATTAATTAGGGATGTATAAGGAATGGGTGGCATCTGTTTTTTAGTTTGGCATTAATTAGGGGTAAATTTTTGTTTTGTTCGGGGTGTATAAATGGTGTTGGGGCATTTTTTTTGTTTTCGGGGCGTATATCTCTTCATGTTAGGAGTGCTTTCAGATTGGTCTTGTCAAGGGCGTGGTTTAGGCTTGGTAATCAATGTCGGGAATCTCCTGATTTTGGCCTGTGAATGCGCTATTCTGGGCGTATGCTTTCTTTATGTTTCTAGAGAATTGCACGCCCGAAAGTTGCGCATGTTTCAGAGGGTCAGAGGGTTATTAAGCGTCGGTGTCTAGTCGTTTAATTGAGTTAAACGTATGATGAGTGGCAAAGAATCAGGGCAGTGGCTAGTACTGTATTGGTGACTGCTGGTATTCGCGTGCTTCGGTTCGAGCGCTTGAGATGATTGCTTGCATAGTAGGCTGCGCGCAACCAATTGGTCTGGTTAGTAAGCACGGGCGACAATTTGTTTCAGTGCTACATACCGGTCGGGTGATCCAAAATAAGCATGATTAGAGTGGTGCGTGATTGGTTTGAGCGCGTGGATTTTTCATGCGATTCGTTTTGGTCTTTGATCCTCTAGTTTCCTTATTTATTTGCGCTCTAATTTTTGTGTTTTCGTGATATCTCGTGATCTGATCATCCGTTTTAGGTGCCGTTTCTTTCATTCCCTTAATTTTTTGAGTTTTTTATTTTAAGATGGAGTCTAAGTGTGGTGGTAGGCATGAGCTTACTGTTTCTGAGTTGGAGAGGATGTTCAGGGCAGAGATAGGTGAGACTTTCGAGGCTCGGACCGACATTTTCATCGGGGAGGACATCGGGGAGATGGTTAAAGAGGGGCCATCGATGAGTGACCAGGTGATGGTCAGGGAAGGAGGCGCTCAGGATTGAGCAAGGTTTAGCCGAGGATGAGGGTGAGCGAGCTGAGGATGAGGCTGAGGTGCAGCAGGGTGGGGCGCTTCGAGATTGCAGACACTTCCTGCTGAAGGACTTCTTCACTTAAGGCCGAGTAGGTACTCGTGAGAAAGAGTTCCTTGATTTTTCTAGGCATCTAGGTGATGAAACAAACTTATGTGGATCTGGAAACCCTTTCTAATTTATGTTGAACCTGCATTAATTATGGGTCGTGTGCTTACTAATGCATCTTGATCGCATATAGAGGTAGGTCATGTTTCTGTTTATTATCCTCGTCATGTTTTGTGTGCTTGTTATGAATTGTTATTCGTGTGCTTTGATATATAGGTTCTGTTATTTTTAGTTTTAGGTTTGCTTGTCATAGGTGTGTGTTAGTCTTATTTCTTTTGCATGTGTTTCGTTCGATAGGAGCCCCAGCACCTGGCCATCAACTCGATATGGAACGAGTCTCATACTTGGTACCGTGCCTTGCCAGAGTTTTAGCGGGAGTGGCTAGTGTCTTTCATCTTCGAGCCGATCCTGGAGTTGGAGCCCTTTCAGGTCGATCAAGGCCTGATCGAGGCGATTCTAGAGAGATGGAGGGAGGAGCATCGGGCGCTTCTCTTTCCAGTTGGCATGTTATTACCAACTCCTGAGGACTGGGTCCGCATCACCGGTCTTCATTTTGAGGGTGAGCCAATCACAGGGCGGATGGCAGGACAGTATTTGGGGGTGTGTGTGGCGATTTTGGGCATAATGTATAGGTCGAGCAGATCGGGGCCAGGTGTAGTCCGAGTCACCTGATTTTTCAATACATTTGTGAGTGGCTTCATCCCTTCGAGGCATCATTCGGAGGCGAGGGCATCTTACGAGGTGCGTTGTGTGGTGGTGGCGGGTCAAGATCCCGTAGAGGAGCCGGGGTTGGCTGCGGATAAGGTGCTCTGAGCATTTTTGATGCATTTCCTTGGTGCAGTGTTCTTATCTTCTTCAACTCGGGGATGCGTCACTGGATTGTTTCTGATGATTCTTGGGGGTTTGGATTGGATCCCTACCTATGCATGGGGTGTGGCTGTGTTGGCGCATCTCTATGAGCAACTTTACCATCGAGGACCGGGCGTCGTGACAATCGGAGGTTTCCTTCTGTTCCTCCAGGTGAGTTTTAGTTAATTGGTGTCATGATGTCTTTAGTTTGGTTAATTTTTTGTCGTAGTGATGATCTTAGTGTTTCTTCTTGTGTGTCATTGTTGTTGTAATTTTTTTTTCTTTTCATTTTTTGGCATACAATCATTTTGCTTTGCTTCATCCAGGGGTTTCGGCGAAGATTATGTTCACCTTCCCGTAGATGCATGTGTGGAGGGAGGCGTTGAGGGGTTGTCATTGGTCTTCGAATCTTCAGACTGCATGGGGCCTCTTGGAGGGCATGCACGCGGGGCAGTTATATATCGTCATGTTCTCATTTTTCTTTGTTTTTTGTTGGGCTTTTATGATCAAAGGTTTCATTGATGGGTTGGCTTGCTTGTTTGGATATAGGTGATCTGGAGGCCTTACAAGGATGGGGAGGATGCTGATGTGCCAGTGATTAAGTCTCGCCGACCTTTCTTTGATGTGGACATATGGGTCCATTGTTTTGAGAGGGTGGAGAGGATCCATACATCTCGAGTGGTGCGATAGCTTGGGCTCACTCAGGGAGTCCCTCTAGAGATTTTCCACAGGGTGGCGAAGAGGATGACCGACCCCACGGCTGCTGGTGAGTTAATTTAGAGGTTTTAATTGTATTGCATGGACTTGGTCTTTCAATCGTTCTGACATAGTTGTGGTGTTTCGTCTTATCTTGAACAGTCGGAGAGGGAGGCCAAGGTCGCCAGTCATACAGCGATGATCGGATTTTTATGTAGTCAACAGCAGGTCGGTCGAGCGGTGGAGGCTAGTCTGCGATCTGAGATTGACCGATTGATAAGTGTCTGTATGAACCTAGTTTTGTTAATTGTTAGTGTCATGAGCTTGCCGATTGATGTGTCTTACTACTATTCTGAGAGCCGAGCTCGCAGCTGGGGATTCCGTTCTGACATTTGATCCATCTTCAGTTGCTTCTTCCAGTCAGGAGGATCCAACGATGGATCAGCTTCGAGCTGAGCTAGATCATTGGGTAAGTTCCTCATTCTTTCAATTTATTTGTGTAATTGTATTAGTTCGTTAGGTTCACTATTTCGCTCTCTTAATAGTTTACTAACATCATGTCACATTTCAGCGCCAGGTTGCTAAGGATTTACAGACGAGGGTGGTGACTACTGCCTATCTACATCTCAAGAGTCAGATATAATTTCTGGTTTGGTGTAATTCAGTTTAGGTTACTTCCTTCTATTTGTTCTGATATATATTTTACATTGGCTCATTTTTTGTGCTGGCAGTTCCAGACTCTGCTCCCGAGGCTCCTCCTCAGGGCTCTGTCCTTGTCCCTACTCAGGTATTTTTTAGTTATTGCATTTGTGGTTTATTTGTTATCTTACCATTTATCTTATGTATTTGCTCATTTTCGTTGCAGCCATCTACATTTGTTGTCCCTTCTATGCCTTCCGTCGATCTCGTGACCATGGAGATGATCGAGCGACTTCTGGAGGAGAGGCTGGATCTGGTATGGTCCTTTCCTTTCCAAAGTTTTTTTTGTTCATATATGTATATGTTGGCTTTCTTTACTTGCTATGGTTACATAGGTTCGTCAACTTAAGGAGGCGCGGCCAGAGGCGTCGCGAGCTTGCACTATTCCTGAGGCGAGACGAATCCTCGGGGAGGTGCAGAGTCGTGAGGACCTGGTTATTGAGATGATGGTCACACAGAGGACTTAGGCTGAGGCATTGGAGGCGACGTGTTGGATGACGCGAGTGGAGATGCAGGTGACCCTAGATCGGCTGCAGTATCATCTGATGAGGAGCGAGAGGGGGATGCATAAATCGGCTAGTCAGCTTGATGGCTAGAGTTGAGGGCTATGGGCTTCTCGGTGGGTAGTCTCATCACACGTCTCGTGATCGTGTCAGGGGTGATACTCGTGAGGATTCTGTTGTTCGAGAGACTCATGCGGGGGATCCTCCTCGTTCTCGATCGAGACGATCTATTAGCCAGATGAGTGAGGGGGTTTTGTGGCGGAGCCCTGTCGTCTAGAGGTTCTGAGGATTCCGAGTGCCGGGATTGTGTTTTTGGATGAGTCTACAGACCTCTGAACCAATGATACTGGCGACAGCGGTGCTTGTCCACCCCAGTGGCAGCGTAGGGAGTAGGGGTGTGTGTGTTCATTGTGTTTATTGTGTGTGTTCATTGTATATGCAAGGGGGATGCCCTCGGTGACAATTATCTACTTTTGCTTTTAGTGTTGTCAGCCATCATCGGAACTTGGATGCTCCCTGAACTGGCCTGGTGGTGGTTGAAGGCTGCTTCATAACTACACATGTAAAGATGACGCTATCAGTAATTTTTGTTCTCCCCCTTGCTAGTTGTCAAGGGGGGTGAGTATCTCAGATTGGGGTCTGGTAGTAAAAGATAGATATAGGCCCTTTTTTTTCTTTTTTCTTTCTTTCTTTTTTTTGAAATAAAAGTAATGTAATAGGGAAAGCAAATAGCTAAGATGGAAGTAACAAAAAACAATAATAAAAAAAATGACCCAATGTAGGAGCGTGGTAGTATCGGCAGTACAATATCTTCGATAACATTCTCTGGATGGTAACTTCGTCATTCCTCATCTTCTTTATGGACAAGTCATTGCTTCTAATGTGTTTCTCCTTCTAATTAAAAAAAATGTCCTAGCGTGTAGATGTAATGGAGCTTTCCTGGACTTTAGATGAGCACTTTGGGTCTATAAGCAGTCATGGGTATTTGGTGAGTTAGTTTTAAAGAAAAGTGCATTAGTACTGTCTTCGAATCTGGGGGAGGTCGTTTCGATTAGGTTAGTTGTATATGGGGGTTTATCTTAGGGTATTGGTCAACCTATCCCATGGTTATTAAGGAGAAGTATAGTAGGTATAGTAGGTGATTGCATCAGTCGTCATTCAGCGATTTTCAGTTTAATTCCTAGGAGTATCCTGTGAAGTCTCTGATTTTTCGTCCAAAATAAAACTAGAAGAGGGAGGTAAGGCTCAGTGATATGGGGGACAGTTTGTGTCTAACACTTTCCAAAAGGGATGTCATGATTGAGCTCTTCATCAT
Organism: Chloranthus sessilifolius; assembly: GCA_021018995.1. NCBI lineage: Eukaryota > Viridiplantae > Streptophyta > Magnoliopsida > Chloranthales > Chloranthaceae > Chloranthus > Chloranthus sessilifolius. Next base: position 53,282,628 of record CM037596.1, read on the forward strand.
GTTTTGGTACCATCAAAATCTCACATTCTATGGTCAGCAGGAGTTTATCCTCCTCCCGCCACCTTAAGATGACATCTAGTAGTATGGGGACATCAGGGATGCCCTCGCAACTTTCTTATACACTTCTAGTAAAGTTACCAGAGATGTCCTCATGGCCTTCTTATGCTCCCCTGAGTTCATTGACTAGTTCATTCGTCGTAATGCTCTCACTCGATATTTTTTATATATGTATTATTTGAAAGCATCCTGCTAGTGCAAGAATAATGAGTTTTGATTGAATCTAACATCTTCATTCTTTTTTGCTCTAACGACTCCTCTAATGGCAGGGGAAGGGAATGAGAATCGGGTGTTTCTTATGCCTTTGAAAGAGGTTAGGTAGGTCACTAGTCCTTTAATCAGATTGCCCGAGTGAGAAAAGGTGGGCAATAAATCGGAGGTCTTAAGGATATTATGGGGATTAAGGACGTACGACCAGTCAATGGGTCATGACGACTACAGGGGTGGTAAGTATAAGTATTTAACCATGAGATGTGATGGTCATAAGGCTAAGGATAGTATTTTCTAAGGTACATGACATTCCAAGGGCTAGGGAGTTCTTCCCTGTCTTGGTTCTCCAATTTGTATGCATTCCTAGGGTATGCAGGTATTATAACATAAGGGCCTTCCCAGTTCGACTTCAGTTTTCCTTTTAGATGGGCGTGTTTGGAAGGCATGATTTTATTTAAGACTAGTTCTCCAATATCAAAGGTTCGTTAAAGGACTTTCTTATCGTAGGGTCTGGCCACTCTCCTCTGATATACCTAAGGGTGATCAGCTGCCCTTAGATGTGTTTCATCTAGTTGCTCTCGCTGCATGAGCAAAGCAATTCTTCTCTTGTCTAAGGATAGCTCATCATCGAGTTGAATCGTAAGGATGGTACTTGTATCTCATATGGTAGGACTGCCTCCATCCCGTAGGTAAGGAGGTAGGGAGTTTAGCCAATGGTTGTATGAATAGAGGTCCTATAGGCCCAAAGGGCATCTGGTAGTCGTTTGGGCCAGTTGGCTCCATTGCTTGTTTCTACTGTGCGCTTCAGGATTCGAATCAGGGTTTTGTTTGTAGCTTCTGCTTGTCCATTGCTTTGAGGGTAGAATGACGATGAGTGGCATAGGTCGATGCCGTACTTCAATTTAAAAAATTGAAGTACGGAAATTTTTTCGTCTTCTCTGCGATGAACTGTGGTCCGTTGTCGGTGATAAACATTCTGGGTACTTCAAACCTGGTGATGATATTTTGAACAATAAACCTTATGAATGTTGAAACAACGATTCTGACATAGGATTCAACTTCTGCTCATTTGGTGTAGTATTCAGTTGCCGTAAGTATGAACGCATGCTTGTGAGTGTTCCCAACTGTGTCTATGAAGGGTCCGATGACATCAAAGGCCCACATAAAAAAAGGCCATGGCGAGGTCATAGTGTTTAATACAACTAATGGAGCTTTGATAAGTACGGAGTGTTCTTGACATTGTTTGCAGGATTGAACGTAGAGGTGATAATCTCTTATGCCAAAAGTATCCCTATCATGTAACTTGATCGGCGAGTCTCTGTCTATCGGAGTGGGCGCCCCAGGCACTGGCGTGTACTTCTCGAATGATGTATTGTCCTTCGGTGGTCGTGACACATCGTAGTAGTACTCCTTTGGTGAAGGCGTCTTTGTATAATATTTTGTCGAGTATGTAGAGTCGGGCGCATCGGTTCCTTATAGTCTTCCATTCGATCTTCGTGGCATATGGGGGAACGTGTTGATCCTTCAAGACGTTCTAAATGTTGAAATTTCATGGTTGTCCGTTGTCGGTTGGTGATTTTTCAAATCTGAACATAGCGACTTAGATTTTTGCTTTGACGTGATTTTCAGGAGTGATTGCTTCTTTTGATCTTGTGCTTGTGTGGAAGATTGGTAAGTCTCTCTTAACGTTCTATGCAACCTCGTGGGTGGGTACTGTTAATTTTTAGATGAAGAAGGTCTTGGTACTTTTGTCGACGAGTATTTGGATGACAGAGGCTAATGTGACTAAGGAATCTGCTAGCTCATTTTTTAATCTAGGAATGTGTGTGAAAGAGATTTTTATAAATTTATTTACCAAATATTGAGCGGTTTCTAGATACGCCATTAGTCTCCTTTCCTTAATTTTCTATTCTCTTATGACTTGTGAGATTACTATCTTGGAATCACCGATAGTTTTCAACTGTTTAACGCCTAATTGTAGTGTTGCTCGTAGTCCAGCTATAAAAGCTTCGTATTCTGCAACATTATTCATGACAGGGAAGTCTAGTTGAGAAGCTTTAGGTATAACCACTCCTTTCGAGCTTAGGAAGACTATCCTGATGCCATTCCCTTTGTGATTTAGAGCACCGTCAAAATAGAGAGTCCATGAGGTCTTATCAAGCTCTTCATTATGAATTATGAGTAAGTCTTCATCAGAAAAATCCGTGTGTATGGGTTCATCATTCGGGAGTGGGAGATTTGCGAGGTAGTCGGCGATGGCTTTTCCCTTAATCGACTTTTGCATGACATAAGTGATATCGAATTCTTACAATAGCATATCCCAGCGAGCAATCTTTTCTGATGTTGCAGGCTTCTTGGATACGTACTTCAGAGGGTCCATTCAGGCTAGTACTAGTATCTTATGTGCTCTGAAGTAGTGTCATAATTTGGTTGAAGCCCATACCAGTGTGAGGAAGGTCTTCTCCATGGGAGTGTATTTTTGTTCGTACTCGACAATCATTCTATTAAGGTAGTAAATGGCCTTCTCTCTCTTACCGTCTTCTTCATATTGTCCCAGAATTACTCCCATTGCTTTGTCATTCGCTGAGAGGTATAGAATTAGGGGTCTTTCGGGAACTAGTGGTGATAGTATTGGTGGGTTAAGGAGGTACTTCTTGATGTTATCGAAGGCTTTCTTTCATTGGTCATCCCATTTGTACTCAATTCCTCTTTTAAGTAGTCTGTAGAAAGGATCGCATCTGTCTAAATACTGGGAGATAAATCTCCTAATGAATTGTAATCTTCCTATCAGTCCTCGTAATTCTTTGATATTGCTAGGAGGTGGCATCTCAAGGATGGCTCTGACTTTCATAGGGTCGACTTCGATCCCTCGCTTACTGACTATGAAACCGAGTAATTTTCTAGAGGTGACTCTGAAGACACATTTCTTTGGATTCATTTTCAACTGATATTTCTAGCCTCTTTGTAACACAATTCGGAGTGCCTCAATATGTCTTACTCGCATTTACGACTTCATTAATACATCATCAACATAGACTTCTACACACTTATGCATCATATCATGGAAAGTAGCCGTCATGGCGCATTGGTAAGTGGCTCTTGCATTCTTGAGCCCAAAAGGCATAACGACATAGCAGTAAGTTTCCCATGGTGTGGTGAAAGAAGTCTTTTCTTGGTCAGACTCTGCTAATTTGATATGATTATACTAGAGAAGCAGTCCATAAAGGACAACATCTCATGTCCAGCGATGTTGTCGATGAGAGTGTTAATATGGGGAAGTGGGAAGTCGTCTTTTGGGCATGCCTAGTTGAGGTTTCAAAAGTCAATGTAAACCCGCACTCTGTCATCTTTCTTGGCGACAGGTACTATGTTGGCGACCCAATTGGGGTAGAGGATGACTCGAATGAATTTGAATTTGTGTAACTTGTCAACTTCCTCTTTGACATGAAGGGCTGTTTCTGGTGTCTCCTACGGAGTTTCTGCTTAACGAGTTTCACATCGGGTTCTAAGACAAGTCGATGATCTACTAAATTGAGGTCTAAATGAGGCATATCCTCATAGGACCATGCAAAAGAGTCAAGGTGCACTTGTAAGGCTTGTGCAATTTGTTGGCGTTCCTTAGAGTTAAGCATTGCACTAATTAATAGTTTCTTTGGTTCCTCGTCAGTGTCAAAATTGATTTCTTCTGTGGGTTCCACGGCGGCATGGGTTTGCTCATCGAAATGCTTGATAACCCGCTGGAAGTCCTGCATCTCTTCGGCGACTGGTGTTCCTTCTTCATCCTCGGTAAGCTCGTATACTGTAAAATTACTACACTAGTATAGACACCCCCATTTTGCCTTCTCGGAATATACATACTTTGTTTGATCAACCTTTGACCTCACAACCCTGAGATGGGAACCATGCACTGAAACAATAGTATATGGCTGAACATTGGCTAAAACAATAGCTCTGTGGTTCAGATCTTGACATAGGGATACTATATACTGAAACAATAGTATATAGTTGGAATGCAGACTGAAACAATAGTCTTGCATTTCAGTCTTGAAACCAGCCTCGGACAACCCTGAATTAAGCGCCTAAAAACCCTCGCACAATTCGATTGCACACTAGACCACAAATGCGCAATCAGCCCCCCTTTCAGACCAAACTTCCTTTCCCAAACCTATTTGAGACTCGATCACACTCCAGAAACCAGAAGCGCGATCGGATTGAGCGCTATACCACCAGCTCATAATTGGCCTACACCCAGCCTAGCCTCACTGTCCTTAACCCTTAAGTTTCCTTTATTGAGCGCTTCTGAAGAATCGCTTAATCAGATTGAGTGCCACAAAACTAGCGCACAATTAGTTCTAACCTTATTAGGACTGGGAAACTCGCTGAGCAAGTGAGTCGGTCGCTCACTGAGTCGATGACCGACTCAAAGCGATTAAGCGCCACGAAACTAGTGCGTAATTTGATTAAACGCCAGAAACAGGGTGCATAATTGAAGGAAAACCTATAAAAGTTTTTTTTTATTTTCAACCGAAAAAAGGGAACGGGGAGGCTGACAATTTTCGAGAGAGAACGGATTTTTTTTGGGATTTCGAAACCAGAAAACTCCGAGGATAAACCCATAGAGAAATCTAGTCATGATTTTGTGATTCAAGCAAGCATCGGATCTTCGAGATTTCTCTCCACAGCCCCGGTGCTAGGTTAAAAACCTTAGTTTTAGACTTAGGATATTTCTCTTAATTTCAATTATAGTTCTAATATTTAGTCCGAGACCGTAGCACCCTTTTCAGACCCCAAATTTTTATATCCGATTCTAATTGTCCCGAATTCAGAACCAGTCCTTAATTTATCGGTCTAATTTATCAAACCTAGACCCTTAATTCCATTCTAAAGTCTTAATCTACGGTCCTACATTAATTTCTGGTTCTAATTCTCTGAATTCAGAACCAGTCCTTAATCATACGACCCGATTTTCTGATTTCAGACTCGAATTCAGTCCTAAAATTTAGATTTTTATTTTAATACTCCTAAAAAAATCCAAAATACTACTTTTACTTTTTATAATTCCAGTTCATAATTTAATTGATTATTATCATTCCAAAATCAACTTTGAAAAGCCCAAAATCCTATTTTACGGTCTAAAAATTCAATTTGTCTTTAATCTCAATCACCCGATTTGCCCAAGGGAGCTTACGGAGGGTACTCAGGAACGAGGCCAATCCTCCTTAGAATAGCGGGCCCAAACCCCTTTCTTTTTTTTAGAATTTTTAAGATTAATTTATCACTTTAATTAGCTTTATTTTGATATAATTGATTAATTGCATTGATTAGGCTTTAATATAATTATTTAATTACTCTAATCAAATTTTGTAGTTCAATTGTTCAATCGCTTTGATTAGAATTTTAGGAAATTTAATTCACTCATGATTAATTAGACATTGCCATGATTAATTCATTGATCATTATGATTCCAGAAAAATTAATTTTTTTATTTCAATTGATATTCTAGTAAAAATTAAATTCATTGCTTTGATTAGAATTCTAGCCAAAGTCAGTCTTTTTATTCCAATTAGAATTATAGTAGAATTATTATAATTGCCTTAGTTAGACTTTCAGTAGAAGTAGCTTACTTGTCTTAATTAGAATTGCAATACAATTAGCATACTCGCTTTAATTAGAATCACAACACAATTAGTATTCCTACCCTGCTTAGAAACCCAGTATAATGAGCTTGCCTGATTTAATTAGAGTTTTATTGAAATTAATACATTCACACTCCTAGTACCAGTAGGAGACTGAAATTAATTGGACTTCTAATAGCATTAGGACACTAAAGTAATTAGAATTCCAATAAGATTAGAGAACTAAGTTAATTAGGCCCCTCATAGAATTACAACATTAAAATAGTTCAACTCAATGACAAACTCACAGCTAAACTCACAATAGAATCAGGGAAGTCTAAACTGATCAGAATTATAACAGTAACGGGAAATAAAAGGAGATTAAACTATCTAAAATACAAGAAAGAGACACTGCTGCTGACGTTTCAGGCGGATGATTCAGTATAGAAGTAACCCATACCCGCTCTCAAGCGTGATCATTGACGCCTTGCAAGGTCAATAAATATCTGTAGCTGACGATCACAACACACTAGGAACCTCCCTAGAATACCCCTTTATTTTTAACATTCCAAACGTCGCATTGCTAGAGTCTACTTGGACAGAATTGGAAGCCACTGATTCAACGGACACTGAGAGGAACCCAGCAAAAGTGTGCACCAACAGACTGGCGATCGCGATGGGACACTTGTGCAAACTTTTTTTTAGATAGTTAGTTTCCGTCTTATTTTCCTCTTTTTCCTTTCTATTTCATTGTTAGATCCTTTTAGATATATATATGAGTCTTTGTCAAAGACTCGAGATGTCTAGTATACGAAGAGTGAGTTTAGGAGACCCCCCATTGTGGGGATATCATGACAACGCCATGGTCGAAGAAGAACCATTTCATAATTCCAGCCCATGACAACCTGAGATTAACATGGCTAGTGAACAAGCAAATCCCTTCTCTACCCCGCACACTTGTAATAATCATAATGGGAGAGATGGTAACATCAGATAAAACCTTATCGCTCAGCAGATCGTAGAACTTAGTATTCAAAGAATACAAAGAGGAGATGATGACATCGAGGAATTGCTTCGAGGGTTGGCCGCCGCATACGAAACCGTTAGATCACGACAATTTTTAGATGAACATGAGCTATAAGAAAGGCCGCCTCTACCCAAAGCACGGTGTCGGCCCACACCACACCATTGAGACAACTTGTCCACACATTCTTTAATGATTACTCTTTAGACAAAGTTTGCTCATGGGTCGCTCCATAAGATAGCACCATTAAAATCAAAGATCTCCTTAAAATGCTCGATGAGTACATGGCCAAGAGAGAGCGCCCCGGTCACTCATTCAGATTCAACAAATTTGGTCAAGACGTCGAGTTTAAATTACCAAAAGGATTTAAGCCACCTAAATTCACTAAATATAATGGCACGGGAAATCTAAATCATCATTTGGCCCTCTTTTGTAATGATTGTCGACTCATACGTGATATCCAAGGACTCCTATTCACTATTTCCAACGCTCATTAGAAGGAGAAGCTTTAGATTAGTTTGTGGGACTTCCCGCTTTATAAGATAGAAACCTTTGATGAGTTAGTTGGTCAATTCCTAGACCAATACAAACACCTTATCCAAGAGACAGTCAGTCTAAGTGATCTAATGGCAGCCAAGCAAGGATTTGAGGAAGAATTTACTGACTTCATCGCCAGATGGAGAAAACTCATTGCCAGGATCGGCACCTTAATGAAAGAAAAGGGCTCGATGGACATCATCATCGATAACACTAGGGAACCGTTAAAGAGCGTACTTGTCATAAGTGATTGCCCCAATTTCACAGCACTACACTCATGGGCATCCCTACTAGTGCAACCCATTAAAGGCGGAGACCTTGCTCTATCCATAGTCACCTCGAAAATAGGCTCTTCTAATGAATCAAAATTGAAAAATAATAAGAAAGCCTTAGGAACCGAACAAGTTAATACCGTTGTCAACCAAGGGTAAAACTCTAATAACGGGAACTTCCAATCGCGGAACTTCGGATAAAATCAAAATCAATAACGGTATACCAACCAAAACCAAGGTGCTAATTAGCAAAGATACGCAAACCATAACCAAGGCCAAAATAAGAATCCAGGCAAATACCAAAGTAGAAACTAATACCCTAGCACCTATCAGAACCAAAGTACAACACATAATAGATCAGCCCATGCACCGAATTATAATATTGTACCCCCACCACAGAACTTTGACCCAGACAGAGGCCCCTACCAGCCGAGGCGGGAACACTATCCCCCTTTACCGATTATCATTCCCAACATCTTTCGTCTCCTTAACACTTAGAATCTCCTCTGATTCTCACAGGAAAAGCCCCGCCATGGCCGACAAATCTAGATTATAGTAAGTATTGTGCCTTCCATCGATACGCGGGACACAAGCTAGAAGACTGTTGGGTCCTTAGGGATGTAAGCTATGATATGAATGATCGAAGTCAAATCGATTGGGAAGCGCTTAGGAATCCTAACCCTAGTAATAACCAATCCCAACAAAATCTAGGGATCATTAATAAGCCCATGCCCAACCAAAACCAAGCAACAACGGCTCAGGTCACCACTGTAGATCTCTCTGGTCGATCCCCCTTCCAACCTTCCACCTTAATCACTCACATTCAACCCTCTGCTGCTTCGGCCACACCAGTGAGAGCTCCTTCACCCTCACATCCCTCGACCATGATCACTCGCATCTCCCTGCCGAGTCCACCTCCTTATCTAAAATTTACTTAGATATGAGTCCATTCTTTTAGGGCTAGGAGACCACTCCTCCGTAGTCACCCACCGGAACCTCCAACCCCTCCAAATCCTGAACCAATGCCATTACTGCTCCCTTTGTCCGATTCTAAACCCAAGTATGGAGATCATGTTCTCCAAACTGCAGCCCAAATTGCTGTATGGGTAGAAAGTGTCACCCGAAAAACTCCGAGCGAAGATAACGGAATAACCACCGAGCGTTCATTAAATCTAAAAGAAAGTGAGCCAGAATAATATCCTGACTCATGCAAGACACTAGTCTCTGCTTTCCTAGAAGAGGAGATTACACACAGTACCTCCCACCTTGGAGCGACACCATTCAGGTACGTGTTCCAACCTCGAGATTTTCCCATTTTACAAACGCATCTGTGTCAAGCCGATTGGGTTTGGTCAACAACCGACTTGCCCGATTCTCAAATCAGGAACCAATTACCCACCTCCGCCTTTCTCTCGAAATAAGGATTTCACGAACGCACAACCACCAGAGGGGAATGTGAGAGAAAGAGAAGTTAACTTGCCTCTCCCACCTCACATCATCCCTCCATCAATTTCTGCACCTCAACCATCCCAACCACCCGCACCCAAGTCCCATTGGCTAGGCAAAGAAACTGTGCTTTAGCCAGGGTAAGAATACGACCTTCTGCGGCATCTCCAGAAGATCCCGGCCTAGATATCTATACTAGAACTTATCAAGAAATCGCCTGACGATCACCGATTATTGATAAGGACACTTGAAGACACGCAAGTGAATAAGGATACAACCTTAGATGAGCTTCATCAAATCACCTCAGTCATGGCGTAACCTCCAGCGCTCCCTTTTATAGACGCATATATGCTTAAAGAGTCACTCCGTGGGAGTGTGGCCCCCATGTATCTTACGGTCATAATTAGAGGATTCTCCGTACCACACGCACTCGTTGGCATGGGAGCAGGACTTAACATCTGCCTTCTCACCACGTTAAAAATGCTTGAATATACGAAGCAGGATGTCAGGCCCTCCGCATTGTCACTCATAGCTTATGATGGGTCGCGTTGCTTTGTCAAAGAAACTATCAAGCTATAGGTTTGCCTCGAACCTGTAACGAAAGATGTTACCTTCCATGTTTCTGATTCTACTAGTATGTATAATCTCATTTTAGGAAGAAAATGGCTAGAGTCAATGAAACTCGTCGCATCTACATACCATCAATGTGTCAAATTCCCATACAAGGATTTCATTGTTTGTATATACGCTGATGCACCCCTCCAGGAGATGGATACTGATTATGCTATGAGCATACCAACCGCTCACGATTATGTGTTGAATACGGGTCGCATCAAAAGACTCGAATCCCTGATGAGACAACCGTTGTGAAAGTTCGTCCCATACCCCTCCTAGTTTTCCCCCAATGCGTCGACAAAAACTAATGAGAAGAGAGGTGGGCCCAAACCTAGCCAAACTCTATGCCATTAACCCTACCGCGACAAAGGGATGGGACCTTATGTTCCAACTTGGATATGTTCTCCACATCGGAGTTGGTAAAAATAAACAAGGTCGTGTAGAACCCGTTGTCCCAACACAAATACGTAAGAACATAGGATTAGGTTACCAATCGGACGGCCCGCAAGCCGACTTGTCCCCTACCTCACCAAAATGGTCTTTATATGACCACATCGCCTATGGGACCATTGAGAAAGCAAATGTGCTAAAGCATAAGGAAGTGTCCTTCACTAGATCCCAAGAAATGGAAATTGAGCGAATGACTAAAGCGTTCAATGATTTAACCAATTTAAACGACGATATTGATAAACCGCTCAAAGGAGTCAAGACCATATTTGACACTAAAGAATTTGCAGAAGAGAGGAGAGAAGAACCTCGAGAACTTGACTCACGAGTAGAAGATTGGCAATCCACTAACGACGAAGATTTTCACATAGCTACCCTGCAAGATAGTGAAGAGCACTTACGCTTAACATGGGAAAGATGACACTCCACAAGAAAATACTAACTCGTATAACATCTACCTCGGCTTTGGCCTTAAGGGATGGGAATGCCCTTAAAACTCCCCTTGTATCGCTTACCCATACCAACCCCGCTGTAGGGCATGCGCCAGCATATTAGAGTGCTTTGCTAGTTGAACCCGACACTCTACGATAGGAGAATTGAATCATTCCAACCTCGTGACCACCGACACAAGTAATAACCTACTAGCTCAGCTACCGGTACAAGAAACAGAAAATCCCAACGGTCATCTGGTTGACCTAGGGGGAAACACTCGCATTGCCCTCATAGGATTTGAAGAGAAACTTGAATTAGACACTTCTACATCCCCAAATTTGCTGCAACTGCAAATATTTTAGAAATATCTAGAGGAAGAGTGGAAACCTCCCCCAAATGATGACAAGGACTACTGGATAGACCTCTCTGTGCTCGAGTTAGCGGAGCAAGCTAATCTAAGACTTCAAGCACTATCAGATCAAGAAGATGAATTTGATACCGTCTTTGACTCTAACCTAGAAAGAAAGGAATGTCCTTGGGGATCCCCCTGCATTCTTCACCATTATCAACCCTGCTGCTGAGCATGTGGGCTCATCCTAACATATTACGAAGATCAAGGAAAAGAACTCACTACTCTTGAGGATCCTTTAGGAGATCCCCCTCGGTAGGAAGAATAATATTATCACGACCCAGAGGATGATAGTTTAATTGACTACGATCTTTAGAGCTTCTTTGAAGAAGAGGCAATCAATATGGCAGGAGAAGTCCAAACGTTAGTGTCATTGTCACCAGCGTCACTCATTCAAAAGATCTCATCAGATGAGGACTCTAAAAAAAAAAATGCCAAATTCACAACAAGTCTGCATTTCCCGAAGAATCGCCCGAATGGCTCTAGCAGTCGTCTCGATCCCTCAACTAGAGGAAGCAATTCTCCCAGTGCCCCTTGAGGCAATCAACCCTGTACCATACTTATTATCAAAAGTTAAAAAAATAGAAAAAAATAGAAAACCCTAAAAATTCAAAAATATAAAATCCAAGAAAATTAGAAAACCCCAGAAAAGAAAGGGAACTCTTCATCCCAAACCAAATTTGTGGCCAACAAGGAGACTTTTCTCCTATGGTTTCTATCTCATTCCTGGCACGAGAACATAAAGCATCCTGGCTAAACAACAAGCCAATGATCATACCAGGTGAAATACTTCGTTACTTTAAGAGAAGAATCAGTAGTCTTTACCTTCAACTTTCACAAACTCAGATCTCCAGTGTAGCAATTCGCAATATACGAACTTACCGAGGACAAAGAAAGAACACCAGTTGCTTAGGAGGCACTAGACTTTTGACTGGTTATCATCCATTTCGATGAGCAAACCCAAGCTGCCACAAAGCCCACAGAAGAACTTAACTTTGGCACTGAAGAGAAACTCAAGAAACTACTGATTAGTGCAACGCTCAACTCTAACGAATGCCAATAAATTGCACAAGTCCTGCAAGAACACCTCGATTCCTTCGCATGGTCCTATGAGGACATGCCCGGTTTAGACCCAAGTTTAGTAGAACATTGCCTCGTCTTAGAACCTGATGCAAAACCTATTAAATACAAAGATGGTAGAGTACGTGTTTGCATCGACTTTCGCAACCTCAACTAGGCATGCCCAAAAGATGACTTCCCACTTCCACACATTGACACTCTGGTTAACAACATTGCTGGACATGAGATGCTATCCTTTATGGACAGTTTCTTTGGATATAATTAGATCAAATTAGCAGAGTCTGACCAAGAGAAGACTTCCTTCACCACACTATGGGGAACATACTGTTACGTCATTATACCTTTTGGGCTCAAGAGGAGCCACGTATCAATGTGCCATGGTGACTATCTTTCACGACATGATGCATAAGTGTGTAGAAGTCTACGTCGATGATATATTAGTGAAGTCCCAAATGCGAGTAGGACATGTTGAAGGGCTCCAACTAAAAGAAATATGTCTTCGAGTCACTTTCGAAAAATTACTTGGTTTCATAGTCAGCAAGGGAGGGATCGAAGTTGACCCTGCAAAAGTCAGAGCCATCCTTGAGATGCCACTTCCCAGTAATATTAAAGAGTTACCAGGCCTGATAGGAAGATGTGATCCTTTCTATAGACTACTTAAAGGAGGAACTAAGTACAAATGGGATGATCAGTATCAGCAAGCCTTCGACAATATAAAGAAGTACCTCCTTAACCCACCAATACTATTGGCACCTGTCCCTGGAAGACTCCTAATTCTATACCTCTCAGCGAATGACAAAGCAATGGGAGTAATTCTGAGGCAATATGAAGAAGACACAAGAGAGAGAAGGCTATCTACTACCTCAGTAGGACAATGGTCGAATACGAAAGAAACTATACTCCGATGGAGAAGACTTGCCTCACATTGGTGTGGGCCTCAACCAAATTACGATACTACTTTGGAGTACAAAAGATACTAGTACTAGCCCGGATGGACCCGCTAAAGTATGTATTCGAAAAGCCCGCAATACCAGAAAAGATCGCTCGTTGGCATATGCTCCTACAAGAATTCGACATCACTTACGTCATGCAGAAATCAATCAAAGGACAAGCAATTGTCGATTACCTAGCAGAGCTCCCACTCTCTAGTGATGAACCAATACATGTGGATTTTCTCGACGAGGATCTATTTACAATTCATAATGAAGAGCCCGATAAGACCTCATGGACCTTTTATTTTGACGGCGCTTTAAATCATAAAGGAAAAGGCATCGGGATAGTCCTCTTAAGCCCAGAAAGAGTCGTTATACCTAAAGCCTTTCAACTAGACTTCCCTGTCACTAACAATGTCACAGAATATGAAGACTTTATAGTTGGATTATGAGCAATGCTACAATTAGGTGTTAAACAGTTAAAAACCATCGGTGATTCCAAACTAGTAATTTCACAAGTTATAGGAGAATGAAAAACTAAGGAAAGGAGACTAATGGCATACCTAGTAACCGCTCAATATTTAGTAAAGAACTTTGAAAGAATCTCTTTCACGCACATCCCTAGATTAGAAAATGAACTTGCAGATTCCTTAGCCACGCTAGCCTCGATCATCCAAATACCTATCGGGCAAAATACCTAAACCTTCTTCATCGAAAAGCTGATAGTATCCACCCACGAGATAGCATGGACAGTCAAGAGAGAACTACCCATCTTCCCCATAAGTATAGGACCAAAAGAAGCAATCACCCCAGAAAAGCACGTCAAGACAGAAACCGAAGTCTCTATGTTTAGACTTGAAAAATTACCAATCGACGATGGTAAATCGTGGTATTTCAACATCTGAAACTTCTCGAAACATCAACACATCCCTCCATATGCCACGAAAACCGAATGAAAGACTGTAAGGAACCAATGCGCCCGATTATGTATACTTGGCGAAACATTATACGAAGAGGCCTTCACTACAGGAGTACTACTACGATACATCACGACTGTCGAAGGACAATATATCATCCGAGAAGCATATGCTAGTGCCTGCGGTGCCACCTCCGGCAGATAGAGACTCACCGATCAAGTTACACGATTAGGCTACTTCTGGCCGATAATGATCAGAGATTTCCACCTCTATGTCCAATCCTACATGCAATGCCAGGAACACGTCGCACTCATCAAAGCTCCATCAATTGCGTTGAATACTATGACTTCGCTATGGCCGTTCTTGATGTGGGCCATTGATGTCATTAGATCTTTTACCGACACAGTTGGGAACACTCACAAGCACGCATTCAAACTTACAGTGACTGAATATTATACCAAATGGGTAGAAGCTGAATCCTATGTCAGAATCATTGCTTCAACACTCGTAAGGTTTATGATTCGGAATATCATCACCAGATTTGGAGTACCCAAGATATTTGTCACTAATAATGGACCACAGTTCATCGCGAAGAAGATGAAGAAATTATGTAAGAAGTATGACATCGATCTACGCCACTCATCATCATTCTACCCTCAAGGCAATGGACAGGCAGAAGCTATGAACAAAATGCTGATTCAAATTCTAAAATGTACAATAGAAACAAGTAATGGGGCCGACTGGCCTCAATGACTACCAGAAGAGCTCTGGACCCATAGGACCTCTATTTGTACAACCATTGGCCAAACTCCCTACCTCCTTACCTACGGGATGGAGGCAGTCCTACCATATGAGATACAAGTACCATCCATATGAGATACAACTCACGCAGCTAGAGTAGCTTGATGAAACACATCTAAGGGCAGCTGATTACACTCAGGTTTATCAGAGGAGAGTGGCCAGGGCTTACGATAATAAAATCCTTGAACAAACCTTTAACATCAAAAAATAGTCATGAAGAAAATTATGCCTTCCAAACATGCCCATCCGAAAGGAAAACTGAAATCGAACTGGGAAGGCCCATATGTCATAATAGGCGCCTACCCTAGAAATGCCTACAAACTAGCAAACCAAGACGGGGAAGAACTCCCTAGCCCTTGCAACGCCATGTATCTTAAAAATTATTATCCTTAGCCTGGTGATCGTCACATCCCGTGGTTAAATACTTATACTTATCGCCCCCGTAGTCGTCACGACCAATTCATTGGTCGTATGCCTTCAATTCTCAGAATATCCTTAAGACTTCCGATTTATCACCCGCCTTTTCTCACTCAGGCAATTTGATTAAAGGACTAGTGATCTATCTAACCTCTTTCAAAAGCATAAGTAACACCTGATCCTCATTTTCCTTCCCCCGCCATTGGAGAAGACGTTGGAGCAAAGAAAAAAATCAAGATGATAGGTTCAATCAAAACTCATTATTCTTGCGCTAGCAGGATGCTTTAAAAAAAAATACGCATTTACATATCAAAAGTTGAGTGGCAGGATTACGACGAATGAATAAGTCAATAAGCTTAGGGAAGCTTAAGGAGGCCGTGAGGACATCCCTGGTAACTTTACTGGAAGTGTATAAGCAAGCTACGAGGGCATCCCTGATTTCCCTATACTACTAGATGTCATCATAAGGTGGCTGGAGGAGGATAAACTCCTGTTGACCATAGAATGTGAGATTTTGATGGTGCCGAAACATGTTGAAGAGCTTGATCATGGCATCCCATATCTTTTCTAAGAAAAAGATTATTACCTATCCCTTTTGGGAAGTACTAGACACAAACTATTTCCCACATCATTGACCCTTACTCTCCTCTTCTATTTTTATTTTCAGACGATAAATCAGAAGCCTTACAGGATATTCCTAGAAATGAAACCGGAAACTGATGAATGATGACTGATGCAATCACCTACTATATCTATCATACTTGTCCCCGATAACCACGGGATAGGATGACCACTACCCCTAGGATAAACCCCCATATACAATTGACCTAACCAAAGAGATCTCCCCATTCGGCTACAGTACCGATAAACTTTTCTTCAAAACTAGCTCACCAAATACCCATGACTGCTTATAGACCCAAAGTGCTCATCTCGAAACCCAGAAAAGCACCATTGCATCTTGACATTGGGGCATTTTTTTAGGATCAGAAGAAGAATCATATCAGAAGTGCCAACTTGTTCACAAAGAAGATGAGAAACGACAAAATTACCATCTGAAAATGCTACCCAAGATATCATACTGCCAATCATACCACGCTCCTACACTGGGGCATTTTTATTTTATTTTTATTATTTTGTTATTATTTCTGTCTTAGCTATTTGCTTTCCCTATTGTATTACTTTCATTTTAAAAAAGAAAAGAAAATAAGAAAATAAGAAAAAAAAAGAAGAAAAAGAAGAAGAAAAAAGAGGTGAAAAAGTACGTATTCATCTTTTACTATCAGACTTTGGATTGAGATACTTACCCCCTTGACAACTGGCAAGGGGGAGAACAAAAACTACTGACAACATTACTCTCACGTGTGTAGATATGCAGGCAACCTTCAACCATCACCGGTCTAGCTCAGGAAGCATCCAAGTCCCAATGACGGTTGACGACGCTAAAGAAACTGAAAGCAAAAGAAGATCCAAGAGGTAACTAAAAGAAAAGGAGCCAATCAGGTACATCTAAGCCCAAAATCTCTTTATATCTATAAATGCCAAATCTTTTCATTGCTTTTTACACCTATCACTGGGGACACCCCCTATATATACAGCAACACACATGCTATCGATATATAAACACACACACCCTTACTCCCTACGCTACAGCTGGGATGGACAAGCACTGCTGTCCCTAGAATCATCTGCTCAGAGGTTTGTAGACCGGCCCTTCAAAAATATGATCTCGGCACCCGGAGTTGGCGGAACCTCTAAGCGACGAGGCCCTGGTATAGAACCCCCGTCACTCGCCTGACTAGCAGATCGCCTCGATCGAGAACAAGGAGGATACCTCGCAAGAACCTCACGGGCATCATCCCTGACATGGCCATGTGATGTGTGACAAGATTGCTCAACAGAAGAACTCGTAGCCCTCGAACCCGATCAACTAAGCTGATGAGCTAACCTATATATCCGTCGTTCACTCCCCATCAAATGATACTGCAGCTGGTATAGGGATGCCTGCATCTCTACCTTTATTGTCTGACGAGCCACCTCTAATGCCTCATTCTGAGTCTTCTGTGTCACCATTATCTCGATGAGCATGTCCTCCCGACTCTGCGTCTCCCCAACAACTCGCCTCGCCTCAGGAGTGGCTTGTGCTCACGCCACCTCTAGACGTGCCTCCTCGAGCTGACAAACTTGCATAACCGCACCAGGTCAAACGAAATCTAATATATATATGAACAAAATAAGAAACTTTGAAAAAGAAAGGATTATACCAGATCCCGCCTCTCCTCCAGGAGTCGCTCAACCGTCTCAGCAGTCACTAGATCAATAGGAGGCACGGAAGGAACAACGAATGTAGGTGACTGCAACAGGAATAAACAAATACATCAGAAATACTATAATAATAAGTAAACTATGAACACAATAACTAAAACGTACCTGAGTAGGGATAAGAACGGACTCCTGAGGGGGAGGCTCGGGAGAGGAGTCTGAAACTGCCTGCATAAAGGACCAAACATGCCAACACAAGACATATCAGAATAAAACAAAGAGGAAATAACCTAAGCGAAATTTCGTCACAAAAAATACCTGACTCTCGGGACGTAGAGAGGCAGCAGTCGCCTTCCTTGCCTGAAGATCCTCGGCAACCCGACGTTGAAATATCACATAATCTTAATAAGCTACTAAGAAAAGCGAAACAGTAACACCCTACAAACTGCAATGATACAAACAAGATAAAAGATTGAATGCAACTTACCCAATGATCTAGCACGGCCGTAAGCTGATCCATCGTTGGATCCTCCCGACTGGAGGAAGCAACTGAAGATGGATCAAATGTCGGGACGGAACCTCTAGCAGCGAGCTCGGCTCTCTACGAATAACAATGAAGACATCAGTCGACAAGTTCACAATCTTAACAATGATAGATTATATTTATAAAGACACTTACCAATCGATCAATCTCAGATCGTAGGCTGACCTCCACCACTCGATGGACAACCGTGGTATTTCAACATCTGAAATTTCTTGAAACATCAACACGTCCCTCCATATGCCACAAAGGCCGAACGGAAGACTATAAGGAACCAATGCGTCAGATTCTGTATACTTGGCGAAACATTATATGAAGAGCCCTTCACTACAGGAGTACAACTACGATACGTCACAACTGCCGAAGGACAATATGTCATCTGAGAAGCACATGCTAGTGCCTGCTGCGCCCATTCCGGCAAACTGAGACTCACCGATCAAGTTACACGATAAGGCTACTTCTGGCCGATAATGATAAGAGATTTCAACCTCTATGTCCAATCCTACATGCAATGCCAAGAACACATCACACTCATCAAAGCTCCATTAGTTGCGTTGAATACTATGACTTTGCTATGGCCGTTCTTGATGTGGGCCTTTGAAGTCATTAGACCTTTTTCTGACACAGTTGGGAACACTCACAAGCACGCATTCATACTTACAGCGACTGAATATTATACCAAATGGGCAGAAGCTGAATCCTATGTCAGAATCACCATTTCAACACTCGTAAGGGTTATTATTCAGAATATCATCACCAGATTTAGTGTACCCAAGATATTTTTCACTGATAATGGACCACAGTTCATCGCGAAGAAGGTGAAGAAATTATGCAAGAAGTATGACATCGATCTACGCCACTCATCATCATTCTACCCTCAAGGCAATGGACAGGTAGAAGCTATGAACAAAATGTTGATTCAAATCCTAAAATGTATAATAGAAACAAGCAATGGGGCTGACTAGCCTGAATGACTATCAGAAGCATTCTGGGCCCATAGGACCTCTATTCGTACAACCATTGGCCAAACTCCCTACCTCCTTACCTACGGGATGGAGGTAGTCCTACCATATGAGATACAAGTACCATCCTTATGCATTCAACTCGATGATAAGCTATCCATAGACGAGAGGAAAATTGCCCTACTCACGCAGCTAGAGCAGCTTGATGAAACATGTCTAAGGACAGCTGATCACGCTTAGGTATATCAGAGGAGAGTGGTCAGTGCTTACGATAATAAAATCCTCGAACAAACCTTTAACATCAAAGAATAGTCATGAAGAAAATTATGCCTTCCAAACATGCCCATCCGAAAGGAAAATTGAAACCGAACTGGGAAGGCCCATATGTCATAACAGGCGCCTACCCTAGAAATGCCTAAAAACTAGCGAACCAAGACGGGGAAGAACTCCCTAGCCCTTGGAATGCCATGTATCTTAAAAATTATTATCCTTAGCCCCGCGATCGTCACATCCCGTGGTTAAATACTTATACTTATCGCCCCCGTAGTCTTCACTACCAATTCATTGGTCGTACACCTTCAATTCTCAGAATACCCTTAAGACTTCCGATTTATCACCCGCCTTTTCTCGCTTAGGCAATTTGATTAAAGGACTAGTGATCTATCTAACCTCTTTCAAAAGCATAAGTAACACCTGATCCTCATTTTCCTTCCCCTGCCATTGGAGGAGACGTTGGAGCAAAGAAAAAAATAAAGATGTTAGGTTCAATCAAAACTCATTATTCTTGCGCTAGCGGGATGCTTTAAAAAAAAATACTCATTTACATATCAAAAGTTGACTGACAGCATTACGACGAATGAATAAGTCAATAAGCTCAGGGAAGCTTAAGGAGGCCATGAGGACATCTCTGGTAACTTTACTAGAAGTGTATAAGCAAGCTGCGAGGGCATCCCTGATTTCCCTATACTACTAGATGTCATCGTAAGGTGGCGGGAGGAGGATAAACTCCTGTTGACCATAGAATGTGAGATTTTGATGGTGCCGAAACATGTCAAAGAGCTTGATCATGGCATCCCATATCCTCTCTAAGAAAAAGATTATTACCTATCCCTTTTGGGAAGTACTAGATACAAACTATTCCCCGCATCATTGACCCTTACTCTCCTCTTCTATTTTTATTTTCAGACGATAAATCAGAAGCCTTATAGGACATTCCTATAAATGAAACCGAAAACTGATGATTGATGACTGATGCAATCACTTACTATATCTATCATACTTGTCCCTGATAACCACGGGATAGGATGACCACTACCCCTAGGATAAACCCCCATATACAACTGACCTAACCAAAGAGACCTCCCCATTCGGAAACAGTACCGATCAACTTTTCTTCAAAATTAGCTCACCAAATACCCATGACTGCTTATAGACCCAAAGTGCTCATCTCGAAACCCAGAAAAGTACCATTGCATCTTGATGCTGGGGCATTTTTTTGGGATCAGAAGAAGAATCATATCGGAAGCGCCAACTTGTTCACAAAGAAGATGAGAAACGACAAAATTACCATCTAAAAATGCTACCCAAGATATCATATTGCCAATCATATCATGCTCCTACACTGGGGCATTTTTATTTTATTTTTATTTTTTTGTTATTATTTCTATCTTAGCTATTTGCTTTCCCTATTGTATTACTTTCATTGAAAAAAAAAGAGAAAAAGAAATAAAGAAAAAAAAAAGAAGAAAAAGAAGAAAAAAGAGGCGAAAAAGTACATATTCATCTTTTACTACCAGACTTCGGATTGAGATACTTACCCGCTTGACAACTGGCAAGGGGGAGAGCAAAAACTACTGACAACATTAGTCTCACGTGTGTAGAAATGCAAGCAACCTTCAACCATCACCGGTCCAGCTCAAGAAGCATCCAAGTCCCAATGACGGTTGACGACGCTAAAGAAACTGAAAGCAAAAGAAGATGCAAGAGATAACTAAAAGAAAAGGAGCCAATCAGGTACATCTAAGCCCAAAATCTCTTTATATCTATAAATGCCAAATCTTTTCATTTCTTTTTACACCTATCACTAGGGACACCCCCTATATATATATGAACACAGACGCTATAGATATATAAACACACACACCCTTAATCCCTACACAGCTGTTGGGATGGCCGAGCACTGCTGTCCCTAGAATCATCTGCTCAGAGGTTTGTAGACTGGTCCTCTGAAAATATGATCTCGGCACCCGGAGTTGGCAGAACCTCTAAGCGACGAGGCCCTGGTACAGAAACCCCCCTCACTCGCCTGACTAGCAGATCGCCTCGATCGAGAACGAGGAGGATTCCTTGTAAGAGCCTCACGGGCAACTAGATCCTCACGAGCATCATCCCTGACATGACCATGTGATGTTTGACAGGACTGCTCAACAGAAGAACTCGTAGCCCTTGAACCCGATCCACCAAGTTGATGAGCTAACCTATATATCCCTCATTCACTCCCCATCAGACGATACTGCAGCTGGTATAGGGATGCTGCATCTCTACCTGCATTGTCTGACGAGCCACCACTAATGCCTCTTTCTAAGTCTTCTGTGCCACCATTATCTCGATGAGCATGTCTTCCCGACTCGGCATCTCCCCAGCAACTCGCCTCGCCTCAGGAGTGGCTTGTGCTCGCGCCACCTCTAGACACGCCTCCTCGAGCTGACAAACCTGCATAACTGCACCAAGTCAAACGAAATCTAATATATATATATGAACAAAATAAGAAACTTTGAAAAAGAAAGGATTATACCAGATCCCGCCTCTCCTCCAGGAGTCACCCAACCGTCTCAGCAGTCACTAGATCAATAGGAGGCACAGAAGGAACAACGAATGTAGGTGACTGCAACAGGAACAAACAAATACATCAGAAATACTATAATAATAACTAAACTATGAACACAATAACTAAAACGTACCTGAGTAGGGATAGGAACGGACTCCTGAGGGGGAGCCTCAGGAGCGGAGTCCGGAACAGCCTGCATAAAGGACCTAACATGCCAACACAAGACATGTCAGAATAAAATAAAGAGAAAATAACCTAAGCGAAATTATGTCACAAAAAATACCTGACTCTCGGGACGTAGAGAGGCAGCAATCACCTTCCTCGCCTGAAGATCCTCGGCAACCCGACATTGAAATATCACATAATCTTAATAAGCTACTAAGAAAAGCGAAATAGTAACACCCTACGAACTGTAATGATACAAACAAGATAAAACATTGAATGCACCTTACCCAATGATCTAGCTCGGCCAAAAACTGAGCCATCGTTGGATCCTCCCGACTGGAGGAAGCAACTGAAGATGGATCAAACGTCGGGATGGAACCTCTAGCAGCGAGCTCGGCTCTCTAAGAATAACAATGAAGAGATCAGTCGACAAGTTCACAATCTTAACAATGCTAGATTATATTTATAAAGACACTTACCAATCGATCAATCTCAGATCGTAGGCTGACCTCCACCACTCGCTCGACCTGCTGCTGACCATTTAATAAATCGATCATCGCCACCTAACGAGAAACCTCACCCTCTCTGAGACTGTCCAAAACCAAATAAAGTGAGATACCACAACCATATCAGAACAACCAGAAGATTGAGTCCACATAATATGAAAAAAAAAAAAAAAAAAAAACATGAATTAAGTCACCAGGAGCCATCGAGTCTCCACTAACCGAATCCCCAACTCGTGCTCCACTACCCTAGGCTGAGCAACCGAGGAGGCTAAGGAGTGCAGCATCTCCTCATCCGGACAAGGAGCACACCCTATCTGCTCCATCGCCCTGTGTTGAGCGTTTAATGCCCCTCGCACGCTCGCGGTGACATGGCCCTGCTACAACGTAGTAAACCTCTCCCTCAAGGCCGACACCGACTCTGACCCTCCGATCACGAAAGAGCCACTCCCATGGAAAGGTCGTGTGAAGAGGCGCTCACCACCCAATGCATTAAACCAATGCACATACTCCCAAGTGTCCTCCTCCTCATGCGTCCCTGTAACTCT
Organism: Chloranthus sessilifolius; assembly: GCA_021018995.1. Lineage (NCBI taxonomy): Eukaryota > Viridiplantae > Streptophyta > Magnoliopsida > Chloranthales > Chloranthaceae > Chloranthus > Chloranthus sessilifolius. Next base: position 53,305,644 of record CM037596.1, read on the forward strand.
GGTCCCTTCAGCTATAAAATCTGCTATCTGAAGAGCCATCCGCACCATAAAATTTCAGCCAAGAGGGCCGGTCATCCTCTTCGCCACTCTGTGGTGAATCTCTGGAGGTACTCCCTGAACGAGCCCCAACTACCATACTATCTGAGAGGTGTTGATCCTCTCCACTGTCTCAAAACAATGGACTCATATGTTCACATCAAAGAAGGGCCGCCCAGACTGAATCTCTGGCACGCTCGCATCCTCCTCATCCTCATACGGCCTCCAAATCACCTACAATCAAGCAAACGAACCAATCCTTCAATGAAGACTCAGATACTAAAGACTGAAAAAAAATGTATGCATGACGATTTATACCTGCCTCGCATGCATGTCCTCAAAGAAGCTGCGCGCGGTCTGAAGATCCGAAGACCAGTGATGACCCCTCAATGCCTCCCTCAACATGTGCATCCGCGGAAATGTGAATGTCACCTCCAACGAAACTCTCTGACGAAGGAAAGCGAAATGACCATACGCCTAAAATTGAAAAGAAAAAAATAACAACGACAACGACACACAAAGAAGAGACACTAAGAAGATATTACTATTAAATGACCAAAAATTAACACAACTAAGGACATCATTATGACAATTAACTAAAACTCACCTGCATGAATGGAAGGAAACCTCTGATCGATGCGACACCCTATCCTCGATGGTAAAGCTACTCGTAGAGATGAGCCAATGTGACTGCACCCCACGAGTAGGAAGGGACTAGATCCAAGTCCCTGAGCACCATCAAAAATAACCCAATGATGCATCCTTGAGTCGAAGAAGAGAAAAGTACAACACCAAGGAACTGCATCAAGAGCTCTCGAAGCACCCTATCCACAGTCAACCCCGGCTCCACCACGGGCTCTCGGCCCTCCACTACCGCACAACGCGCCTCATAAGTCGCCCTCGCCTCTGAATAGCACCTCGGGAGAATGAAGCCACTCGCAAACGTATCAAAAAACCAAGTGACTCAAAATACACCCGGCCCCGAGCAGCTCGACCTATACGGCACGCCCAAATTCTCCTCACACACCTATAGATAATGACCAGCCATCCACCCTGTGATCGGCTCCTCCCTCCACCTCTCTAGAATTGTCGCGATTAGACCACAATCGACCTGAAAGGGCTCCAACTCTAGGATCGGTCCAAAATCGAAAGACACTAGCCATGCCCTTTGAAACTCTTGCAAGGCATGATACCAAATATGAGACTCGGCCCATGCCGAGCTGATAGTCTTCTGTAGGGGCTCCTATTGAATGAAACGCAAACGATAACAGTAAGACTAACACATACTTATGACAAAAAAACCAATGAATTTAAAACAGACATACCCCAAATACAAACCCAATAAACAGTAAACATGCAAGACATGATAAGAACAACATAATACAAATATGACCTATCTCTAGATGCCGTCATGATGCTTGAATGAGTACACAATGCATCACTAATGCAGGTTTGACATAAATTAGAAGGGTTCCAAATCCTAATAAGCCTATGTCATAACCTAAGTCGCTAAGGAAATGGAAGAACTCTTGCTCGTGAATGCTTACCTGGTCTCGAGTGAAGAAATCCTCCAGTGAGAAGTGCCTACGATCCTGGTGCTCCATAGCCTCACCTTGGTGCTCCGCAGCTGCACCCTCAGCTCTCTCACCCTCAGGTATCTCACCCTCAACTATCTCACCCTCACCCTCACCCTCAACACCCCCTCAACTCTCTCACCCTCACCCTCAATACCCTGCTCAATCTCAAGCACCTCCTCCCTAGCCCACGACTGGTCAAACTCTAAGACCTCCTCTCTAACTATCCCCCCAACGTCCACCTCCCCGACAGCATCGGTCCTAGCCTTAGAAGTCTCACCTATCTCTACCCCTAACATCCTCTCTAACTTAGAAACGATAAAGTAATTTCTATCACCACCCTCAGACTCTATCCTAGAATTAAGAGCTCGTAAAATTGAAGAAAATGGAGGAAACGATGCTTGAAACGGACGTCCAGATCACAAAATATCGTGAAAACACAAAAACTAGAGCACACAGGAACAAGGCAATAGAGAATCGAAGACTAACATGGATTGTGTGATGAAAATGAAAAGTTTTGAACTATTTATAGGGAAAAGTTGAATCGTGCGGTTGAATTCTGATGTGCAAATGAATCACGCACCACTCAGACCGTGCTTAATTCGGATTAAGCGCTTGGCACCAAGCGCGTAAACCGAACGTTGCCCGCCCAAACTAACCCGACCATTTGATTGTGCGTGCCCATCTGAGCGCATAATCATTTCAAGCGTCCACATATTGGTGCGTGAATGCCAATGGCCATCCGTACAACAACCCCACCGCCCTAATCACGCGCCCAGTATCCTGCTTTTAAACCGATCAAGTGACAGGAAATTGACGCTTAATTGCCCTTCGACGCTCTGAATGCGTGTTCACTCTCTGGTGCACAATTGATTTATGCGCCCTGATTGAAGCGCGTAATTCTCCATATACACAAAACAAAAATGCCCAGAACAACATGCTTATAGGCCTAATTTGGTTAATTTTTGACACTAATTATTAGCCAAATCACGCCCTTGTTGAGCTCAACCCAAAACACTCTAGATCTAAAAAAAATCTACCCCGTTAACCAAAAGAAAATGCACCAAACCAAAAAAAAGAACATTATCAATTTTCTTACTGCTGGTAGGGTCCCTCCACACTGGTCTAAGATGGACAAAGACCTATTCTTCTCTCAAGTTCGACATTTTTTGTGGGAGGATCCATACCTTTATAAGAATTGTGCAGACCAGGTCATTAGGAGATGTGTGCCTGAAAGTGACTTCCACGACATTCTTTCAATGTGCCATGAGCAAGCCTGTGGAGGTCACTTCAATGGCAGAAAGACTACAGTAAAAGTGCTCCAATGTGGTTTGTATTGGCCTTCTTTGTTCAGAAATTCATACTTACATTGCAAGGCCTGTGAGAGATGTCAAAGGATGGGAGACATTTCCAAGAGAGACTCTATGCCATTGCAGTCCATCCTAGTTGTAGAATTTTTTGACATCTGGGGTATTGATTTTATGGGCCCCTTTCCTTCATCTATGGGATTTAACTTCATACTTGTGGTAGTGAACTATGTGTCCAAATGGGTGGAAGCCATTGCCACAAGGACCAATGACCACATAGGTGTCCTTAAATTCTTAAAGGACATTATCTTCTCATGATTTAGCATCCTCCGAGCTATCATTAGTAATAGGGGGAGCCACTTCTGCAACAGACCATTTGAGAACCTGCTCAAAAAGTATTCTGTTACACACAAAATTGCAACTCCCTACCACCCACAGACCAGTGGACAAGTTGAAAATTCTAATAGAGAGATTAAGCATATCCTGGAAAAGACTGTGAGGACTGATAGGAAGGATTGGACACAAAAGTTGGATGATGTTTTGTGGGCTTATAGGACTGCCTATAAGACCCCTATTGGCATGTCCCCATTTAGGCTGGTGTATGGTAAAGCCTGCCACCTAACAGTGGAGTTAGAGCACAAAGTTTATTGGGCTATAAAAGCAATAAATATAGGCCTAACTTCTGCTGGTCCTCACAAGAAGTTGTAAATGGCAGAACTTGATGAACTGAGGCTGGACGCCTAAGCAAATGCCAGAACATACAAGGAGAGATCAAAATCATTCTTTGAGAATAAGCTATTAAGGACTTCAATGCTGGCACTAAGGTTTGGCTTTTCAACTCCACACTTAAATTTTTTCCAGAGAAGTTGAAATCTAGATGGGATGGACCTTACACTATCATCAAAGCCTCCCCATTTGGTGCTGTGAAAATCCTAGATCCAATGTCAGGGCAGATTATGAAAGTAAATGGTCAGAGGCTTAAGATTTATGCGGAACAACCAGTGGAGCTTTCTCGGACTATTCACCTACGTGAACCTCCCACTGCTCAGTGATCCACAGCTTTGTATTATGTGTGCCATATCTGTTAAAATTTTTTTGTGTGTTTTTGTTTGATTAGGAACCTGTCGTTTAATGTTTTTATTATGGAGATTTGCTTGCTTGTTTTCATCTGTTTGTTTGTTCTATTTTGAGTACTTTGTCATTTCTGTCATTAGCATGGGAGATGTATGCTTATTGCTGCTATGTGTTTGAAGTACTCGCACTGCAAATGTTTAGAGTTTGCTTTCAAGGAGAACTTTTATCATTTTAAATTTTTGATATGCATGTGCTGGTATACGGGTTTATGCTGATAGCCACTGAATGGGTTCTTGACTCTGTACATGCACAGGCCATGGCACAAATTGAGAAAGGGGGGTTAAGTGTGGTTTTCTCACAGGATTAAATGGCCTAATTTTCACAATCATGAGCCATTTCAAAGTTGTCTTGCAGAGTCATGAGGGCGTGAAAAGCAGAATTCAACATATTCTAGTGCGCGAGACCTTGAAACTCCAAATGGTTGTTCCCCACAGAGATAACCAGTTAAGTCACGTGAGAAATATGAAATTGCTTCGCGCACTTAGTCCCAACGTCAACTCAGCGAAGTAACTTCATAAGGCACACAAAGCTTTTGATTCTGTACTCGCGGAGTTATGTTCTTTTGCACAATTATCCTTCTCATGGAATTAAATGCCAACTGCGCGAGAATTCTACTCCACGAGCACCCATGTACCCCTTAACTCTCAGTGCTAAAAATAGACCAACATTTACTGTGCGCTCCCATTCCCCATAATAAATTGTGTGATTTACCATTTCCCATAATAATCACAATTCATTGCCAACTAACCTTCTTTAATTTCTTTTTGGCAATTGAGATTGGAAGGAGGCAATATTTAATCTGCAGATTCATATTCCACCGTCCAATTACTTTAAATACAAGGGTAGTTCATCTTCTTCACATTCAGTCTCCTCTAAACCTTAGCAGTCCTTCCCTACTCATAACTATGGCGGATGACAAACCCACTGATTTGCCAAACAAATTCTATCCAATGTGGTTAGACCCACCACCGCCTAAAGAGCCGGACCCACTACAATTCCTCTGGGATGAATACGAGGAAGTGTAGAGGATCCTGACTAAGGAGGAGAAGAAAAATAATAAGAAAAAGAAGAAGAGGCAGAAGATCGAACCACCTGCATCCCCCCCCCATCCTCTTCAATTCCCCCACCACCTGCTCAACATCCATCTCCCTGATCCCTATTCTTCCCCTCTCCTGGCTTGCAATTCCTCTTCCATATGCAGCAGGTTGAGGATATCCCTGAGCCAGGAGGAAGAACCATTTTATTTTTGATAGGATGTTTTGTTGATGTGTGTCTAGATTGTTCTTAGGTTAATAATTTTTTGTGAATCTCTTTGTAATCTTTTTGTTTTGTACTTATATTGAAATGTCTTTTCTTGATATTTTGTTTTGTTCACTGTCTTGTTTCTGTGTTTGTTATGTGTTTTTCTCTCATGTAGTTTCTTTTCTTTCAATTTCTATGTTTTAAACCTACTGCACATCCACATCTACCTGTGAATCAATGAGGACACTGCTCCTTTTAGGTTTGGGGGTGTGACACGATCTGCCAATGAAGCAGTTAACCTAAGTACAGCAGAATCAAGTGAGTAAGATAGAAATGGAGCCATGTTCACTTAAGAATCATAAAAAATGAGAAATTAAAAAATTTTACAGACCTTTAAGTATTACAAGCTTTTAAATTTTAGCATTTCCATGATGTGAACACCAAGAAAATTCACTTATATCAGCACTTAGCAAATCCCTAAAGAGAGAAAAAGGTAAGGACATGTCTAAAAGCTCAATGGAAGACAATAACTAGTGAGATTTGGGCCTACAAAAAAAAAAATTCCTTCCTTTGAGGAATGACTGAGGCAATTCTTTCAGCTCTAAGGACTGGCTGAGTCAATACCCTCACTAGAAGTTCGGCACCTCCAAGTTAAAACAACTGACAGCACTCATGACACCTAGGAAAGGATCAAGGCCTTCTCTTAGACAGTTTGAGCTCAAATAGATCAACCCTAATCAACTGCCCTTGTGCACACACCCTTTGAGCCTTAATTTCCAATTTTCTTTAAAATACACCTGAGTATTGTCCCTGAACCTATGGACCTGATTCAAACCTACCGTTACTCTGAGAAATCAGAAGGTAAAGGAGAAGGAGCTGAAGATGGAAAAGATAAGGTCAACATTGGGTGAATGGAGAAGAGCTACAAAAAGCTTAGCAGTGTAGCAGCTGAGGAGAGAGGTGGCAAGTCAGAAAAATAAAAATAAATTAAAAAAAAAAAAAAAACAGAGAGAAAGAAAAATAATAATGAAGAGGAATAAGAGAGGAGTCAAGAGGAAAAGCTCATTGGAAAATCAAAAATAAGAGGAGAAGTTGGCCATTTCAAGTCTGAAGAATTTGAAAAAAAATGAAAGGTGTTGAATTAAAAAAGGTGAAGTCATGAATCACCTCCTTCACCTACTGACTTCTCAATTTTGAATCCCTTTTCAACCTTCCATTCTTTATAACCTATCCCATAAGCCACATTACAACCCAGTCAAAAGACCCTGTGATCCAAAGTTGAATGAGCTGTCATGCAGAGACAAAGAGTTATCCAATCTATGGTGAGGATTAGCCAATGATGGTAGAACTTAGGTGTTTTGCCTATGCTCATGCTTACTGACCCATTAGGCCTGTAACTGCTCTTGAGCTTGAGAGAAAATGGAAACCCTCAAAGTTCCTTGTGAGAGTATGCCCTGATGAGCATTGGGTCTGATGTTGAATGTATTAGGCATGGCTTATAACCTAATTTTTGAATTAATGATAAGCTCAGTACTGACCTACATGTGATGTTTTCCCCTACTGTGAGCTAATTAGAAATGATGTGCATCTATGTAGAAGCTGTGATGATTAAATGTCTGTGCATATCATATGTTCAAATTCCTCATATTTTTGTTGAATCAAAGGTGAACTGATGCTCTATTTCTTGACAGCTGACTTGATAATTTTGTTCTTCTATTAACTGTTTTATTGAGAAGTTTGTGGGTATCTTCACTGAAAACCCTCAAGAGACTTCATTCCTCCACTAGGGATTACCTAAGAGTTTAAAAGGCTTGGTACATATGCTAAATGTATCTGTGCTCCCTATGAAAGTGGCATTTAAATTCTTAGAGTAGTTGTTTTAAATTTTCCTTTGCTCAAGGACTAGCAAAGATTAGGTTTGGGGGTGTGTTATTCACTGAAAAGTATCACTTTTCACCTCTTAACCTAGCCTTTGCTGAGCCTTGAAGCTCACTAATAATCATTTGTTAAGTGTGTTTTGTAGTTAGCAATAATCTGTGCAGCTTAATACAAAATCTCTGCTTTTTGGTCCAAAGAAGAGAGAGAATATATTGAAAGATGACAGCTGAGCTAAAGCCTAATAGAACACCTTGGTAGTGCTCATCATGGTGACTCACTTACTGGTCATCATTGACCAAAGTCTAGCAGATGGATGAAGTTAGCTGAGAATAGAGAAAACTACAACAGCAGCAAGTGCAATGCGTTAGAGTATTAAAAGATAGCTCTCGTAGAGTTGAGGAGCTTCCTCGCGAAGCTAAGGATGTAGTGGAAGATGCCCTCTCACAGATGGGGCGCGCAGTCAAGAAGAGAGCTGTAAAGACATCGTGAAGATCTCACAATTTAAAATCTTCAAAATTTGTGATCGCGAAGTACTCGTGGAGATCAAGCCTTAAAGCAGCCGTGCGCAAAATATAGAGAGTCCATATGTATACTAAATAAAATGTTACCTCGCGGAGTTCTTGCATAGCCCTGGAAGCGAGAGACGCCCAGAATTATCCTAGTGCAGGTCCCATCGCGACATTATTTCTCCCAAGACCCCAAAGAAAAGGATCCCCAGGTCCCATCGCGACATCATTTCTCCCAGGACATCACATCACAACCGCTAAGCCCTGCTACAACAGACCTGAAGAGGGAAGAAATCTCTGAGGTCCCATCGCGACTCTACGACACCGCTAGACTGTAGAAGCTACACACAACCCAGGTAAGTATTACCCCTAGGTAAGTACTACCCACTTTTCTCCTTATTTTACTCTATATTCCTCACATAAATATATAGTTAGGTATGATTAAATCAAAATATTTTTCAAAACCCGTCTCTCTCGACTCGCGAATTACTGTAGTCCTCCCATAAGAGACAATGATCAATACTCGCCGAGAAGGTTAGACGGAGCATCCGGCATGCCAAGTGTCATCTTGACAACCACAATAACGGTCGAGTCCACAAATCTCGTACCGGTGGATCTACTTAGCGATGTCTCGAAAGCCACATTTTCTACCATTTTACCATTGAATTGATCTTAAGTTAAAAACCCTAAAATTTCAAAATCTAGAAACCCTTTTTATTTAAAAAAAAAAAACCCTTTACTTCACAAAGCAAAATCCCCTTACTCAAACCACAAAAAAAAATAAATAAAGAACAAAAAAATAAAATAATAATAACAAAAAAGAGAAGAAAGCAATAAGATAAATAAACCCGACTCACCTTTCTTTAAATACCAAAAAAAAAAAACCAATTAAGCGCTCCATCCCCCGTGCATAATAAGTTACACCTAAACCTGACCTTTAACCCCTAAAACCTCTAAACTCACAATCAAGCGCATATCCCACTGTGCGAAATTGGATCAAGCGCATACTTTATTGCGCAGAATCATTTGTTCAGATACCTTAAGACTGAAATTCCCAACATACAGGCAGACCTCAGAACTTATAATCAAGCGCATATCCCACTATGCAGAATTGGATCAAGTTCATACTCCACTATGCAGGATCATTAGTTCAGACACGTTAGCACTAGAATTCCCAATTTACCGACCCTTGAACTCTAAATGAATCAAGCACACATGCCACTGCGTAGAATTCAATTGAGCACACTCCACAAGATCTCCTAATTACCAACTCAAATTGGTCATTCCCTGGGAAACTGAAAATTGAATATATTTAATCTAAGAACTTACAAATGCCTATTAGAAAAGGCATGCCTGACACGCATTGGTGTGAGCAATGACGCGCTCGGTCTGACATGACTTACAAAAGCCTTCTATATTTTATGATACTTTATTTTATTATTATCGGTCTCTAGACCTTATTTTGGACATTTGATTAATGCCCCAGTACCTTGATTGCATAAAATCCTTCTATTAGCTCGCACCATGCGACGGGATGCACCATGCACCCACAGATCTAGAATGTGCCCTTCGACAGCTACCATTTGCCCTTCAAATGCCCTATTTTGCATACGCTGATAGATAAGGAAGCCAAGCATGTCATGTCAGCATCACCAATTAACATTTGTGATTTCCCAAGAGAAACAAGAAGACACCTCGAATGAGGAGTGTCTACTTCTTCTACGCGTTCTTATTTCGCAAGAGCGCGCCGAAGAGGGGCATCTATAGACATCCCGATTTTGCCTTCTCAGAATATATGTACTTTATTTGGTCAACCTTTGACCTCATAACCCTGATATGGGAACTATACACTAAAATAATAGTACATGGCTGAACAAAGGCTGAAATAATAGCTCTGTAGCTCAGACCCCGACGTAGGGAGACTATATACTGAAACGATAGTATATCGTCAAAATGCAGACTAAAACAATAGTCTTGCATTTCATTCAAGAGACCAGCCCCGGACAACCCTAAATTAAGCGCCTAAAAACTCGTGCATAATTCGATTGCATGCTAGACCACAAATGCCTAATCAGTCCCCCTTTCAGACCAAACTTCCTTTCTCAGACCTATTCGAGACTCGATCATGCTCCTAAAACCAGACACATGATCGGATTGAGTGCTATACCACTAGCGCGCAATTGGCCTATGCCCGGCCTAGCCTCACGGTCCTTGACCCTTAAGTTTCCTTGATTGAGCGCTTCTGAAGAATCGCTTAATCAGATTGAGCGCAACAAAACTAGCAAGCAATTAGTTCTAACCTTATTAGGACTGGGAAACTCACTGACCAAGTCAGTCGATCGCTCACTGAGTTGGTGACCGACTCAAAGCGATTAAGCACCAAGAAACTGGTGTGTAATTCCATTAAACGCCTGAAACAGGGCACGTAATTGAAGGAAAACCGACAAAAGTTTTTTTTATTTTTGATCGAAAAAAGGGAACGAGGAGGCTGGCAATTTTCGAGAGAGAACAAATTTTTTTTTGGATTCCGAAACCAGAGAACTCTGAGGACAAACCCATAGAGCAATCTAGTCATGATTTCGAGATTCAAGCACCGAATCTTCGAGATTTCTCTCCACAGCCCCGGTCCTAGGCAAAAAACCTTAGTTTTAGACTTAAGATATTTCTCTTAATTCAATTATAGCTCTAATCTTTAGTCCGAGACCATAGCACCCTTTTCAGACTGTAAATTTTTATATCTGGTTTAATTCTCCCGAATTTTGAACCAGTCCTTAATTTATCGGTCTGATTTATCGAACCTAGGCCCTAAATTCTGTTCTAAAGTCTAAATCTACGGTCCTATCATTAATTTCTGGTTCTAATTCTCTGAATTCAGAACCAGTCCTTAATCATACGGCCCGAATTTCTGATTTCAGACTCGAATTCAGTCCTAAAATTTTGATTTTAATTTTAATTCTCTATTTTAATACTCCTAAAAAAATCCAAAATGCTGCTTTTAGTTTTTATAATTTCAGTTCATAATTTAATTTATTATTATCATTCCGAAATCAACTCTGAAAAGACTAAAATCATATTTTACGGTCTAACAATTCAATTTGTCTTTAATCTCAGTCACCCGATTTGCCCAAGGGAGCTTACGGAGGGTACTCGGGAACGTGGCCAATCTTCCTTAGCATAGCAGGCCCAAACCCCCTTCTTTTTTTTAGAATTTTTACGATTAATTAATCACTTTAAATAGCTTTATTTTGATATAATTGATTAATTGCATTGATTAGCCTTTAATATAATTATTTAATTATTCTAATCAGATTTTTCAATTCAGTTATTCAATCGCTTTGATTTGAATTTTAGGAAATTTAATTCACTCATGATTAATTAGACCTTGCCATGATTAATTAATTGATCATTATGATTCCAGAAAAATCAATTCTTTTATTTCAATTGATATTCTAGTAAAAATTAAATTCATTGCTTTGATTAGAATTCTAGCCAAAGTCTGTCTTTTTATTCCAATTAGAATTATAGTAGAATTATTATAATTGCCTTAGTTAGACTTTCAATGGAAGTACCTTACTTGCCTCAATTAGAATTGCAACACAATTAGCATACTCGCTTAATTAGAATCGCAGCACAATTAGTACACTTGCCTTGCTTAGAATCCTGGTATAATGAGCATGCTTAATTTAATTAGAGTTCTATTGGAATTAATACATTCACACTCCTACTACCAGTAGGAGACTAAAATTAATCGGACTTCTAGTAGCATTAGGACACTAAATTAATTAGAATTCTAATAAGATTAGAGAACTAAGTTAATTGAACCCCTCATAATTACAATATTAAAATAGTTTCACTCACTCTAACAAACTCATAGCTAAACTCACAATAGAACTAGGGAAGTCTAAACTGATCAGAATTATAACAATAACGAGATATAAAAGGAGATTAAACTATTTAAAATACAAGAAAAAGACACTGCTGCTGATGTTCGTAGGCGGACGATTAAGTATAGAAGTAACCCATACCCGCTCTCAAGCATGATCATTGACATGTTGCAGCATCAATAAATATTTGCAGCTGGCGATCGCAACAAACTAGGAACATCCCTAGAATACTCCTTTATTTTTAACATTCCAAATGCTGCATCGCTAGAGTTCACTTGGACAGAATTGAAAGCCACTAATTCAACGAGAATTGAGAGGAACCCAAAAAAAAGTACGCACCAACAATTGGGGATTCGATTTTGGGAAAGGTAACTCTTCTTCAGTACAATTTATGACTGCGAAATCTTTGGTAAGGTAAAGGAAAAGGCTATTGATTCTTCTCTCAAAGACATGAAGTATCTCGTCTGGTATGAGCACTGACTTGTTATTTAGCCTGGATACTTTGCGCCTTTCTGTGGGAGACAGGCTAGAGATCTTAAGAGAAAAGTCTCCTTGTTGACCGCAAACTTGAGTCGGGATGAAGGATTCCCTTTCTTTTATGAGGTTTTCTGATTTTTTTGGATTTTATATTTTTGAATATTTAGGGTTTTCTACTTTTTCTATTTTTTGATTTTTGATAATAAATATGGTACAGGGTTGGTCGCCTCAAGGGGCACCAGGAGAGTTGGTTCCTCTAGCTGAGGGAGCGAGACGGCTGCTGGAGCCGTTCGAGCGATCCTTCGAGAAACATGGAGTTGTGAATTTAACTTTTTTTTTTGGAGTCCTCAGCCAATGAGACCTTTTGAATGAGTGATGCGGGTGATAGTGGCACTAACATTCGAATTTCCTCTATCACGTTAATGGCCTCTTCCTTGAAGAAACTCTAGAGATCATAGTCGATCGAACTATCTGCTTCTGAGTTGTAATATGGTTGCTCCTCCTGCCAATGGGGATCTCCCAAGGGGTCCCCAGGGATAGTAAATTCTTTCCCTTGAACTTCATAATATGCTAGGATGAGCACACATGCTCAAAAGCGAGGTTGATAATGGTGAGAAAGGCAGGGAGACCCCCAAAGACATTCCCATCCTTCTAAGTTAGAGTCAGAGTCGATATCAAATTCGTCTTCTTGATCTGATAGTGCTCAAAGTCTTAGGTTATCTTGCTTGGCTAACTTGAGTGCAGGGAGATCTATCCAATAGTCTTTGTCATCACTCAAGGGTGGTTGCCACTCTTCTTCGAGAGATTTTCAAAATATTTGGAGTTGTGGCACATCTAGGGATGAAGAAGCGTCTAGTTCAAGTTCCTCCTCAAACTCTATGAGGGCGATGTGGGCGTTTCCCCCTGGGTTAACCAAATGACTGTTGGGATTTTCTGCTCCTTGTGCTGGTGGCTGAGTTGGTAAGTTATTATTGGTTTCTGTTGTCACGAGGTTGGAGTAATTCGGTTCTTCCATTAAAGAACGTCAGGTCCAATTAGCAAAGCGTTCTGATATACTAGTGCATGCCCTATAGCGGGGCTGGTAAGGGTGAACGTTACAAGGGGAATCCCATGAGCATTCCCATCCTCCAAGGTCAAGGTCGAGGCAGATGCTATACGAGTTAAGATTCTCTTGCGGGGTGTCATCTTCTTCCATGTTGAATGTAAGTGCTCTTCGCCATCTTGCAAGGTTGCTATGTGAAAGTCCTTGTCGTCAACGAATTCCCAATCCTCTAATTGTGGCTCGATTTCTGGAGGGTCTTTCTTCCTCTCCTCTATGGACCCTTTAAGATCAAACAAGGGTTTGACTCCTTTGAGCGATTTATCAATATCGTCATTTAGATTTGTCAAATCATTGAATGCTTTGGCCATTCATTCGATTTTCATCTCTTGGGGTTTGGTGAAGGACACTTTCTTCTGTCTTGGTACATTTACTTTCTCCGTGGTCCCATAGACGAAGTGGTCATATAGGGGCTACTTTGGTGAGGTAGGGAATAAGTCGGCTTGCGGGCCGTCCGATTGATAACCTAACCCTATGTGTTTGCATGTTTTCGTTGAGACGACAGGTCGTATACGACCTTGCTTATTCTTACCGAGTCCGGAGTGGGGGACGTATCCGAGTTGGTGCATAAGATCCCACTCATTCGTCGCAGTGGGATTGATGTCGTAAAGTCTGGCGAGGTCTGGGCTGACTTCTCTCCTCATTAATTTTTATTGACGCGTTAGGGGAGAACTAGGAAGGGCAGGGGGCGAACTTTCACAACGATCACCTCATCAGGGATTCGAGTCTTTTGAATGTAGCCTCTGTTTAATAAGGAATCATGGGCTGACGGAATGCTTGCCGCGTAATCGATATCCATTTCCTGGAGGGGTGCATCGGCGTATATATGGACGATAGAGTCCTCGTATGGGAATTTTGACGCATTGATGATATGTGGACGCGACAACCTTTATTGACTATAGCCATTTCCTTCCTAAGATAAGGTTGTACGTACTAGTAGAATCAAAAACATGGAAGGTAACATCTTTCCTCACAGGTCCAAGATGAACCTGGAGTTTAATAGTTCCTTTCACGAAACGACGCGAGACGTCATAGGCTATGAGTGACAAGGCCTAGGGCCTGATGTCTTGCTCTGTGTATTCTAGCGTCTTTAACATTGTGAGAGGGAAAATATTAAGTCCCGCTCTTGTATCAACCAATTCATGGGGTACAGAGAATCCTCTAATTATGATTATAAGATATATGGGAGTCGCACTTCCACGAAGTGACTCTTTAGGCATGTCTGCGTCTGTGAACATAAGCGCTGGAGGTTGTACCATGATCGAGGTGATTTGATGAAGCTCATCTAGGGATGTGTCCTCTTCCACTTGTGTGTCTTCAAGTGTCCTTACTAACAGTCGGTGATTGTTGGGAAATTCCAATGTGATGATTTATGGTGTAAAAATCAAGAGAGATTCAACACATCTAAAATATCCTGGGCTTACAAGATACAGGATCTTTGTAGCAAGTTTTAAAAGTAAGGGAAAGTCCACAGAGAGGTGGTTTGGAATTGAGTAAATCTCCAGATCTGTAAGAGATCTGACACCCTAGATATTACTAATTTAGCTAAAAGCTAGGGGAGAAGTTTGGATAGGGTTGTCACTTAAACTAACTACAATTAAAATGCATATTGTCTTAGATCGAATCTGGAGCCTCAGATCTTGCAGGTGGAAGGTTTAAAAACTCAAAAGATGGAGAAGAACAGCTTGGAGGTTGTTTTCACTGCAATCAGGTTTTGCTAAGCATATTACTGGGGTTCAAAAGCACACAAATCCCTCGGTTGGCCACAGGCACTAGCCACAAGCACAACTGCAGTGTATAAATTCTACTTCAAATCACAGGATCCACCTGGCCTTAAGGCTATGATCTGTCCACTTTAATGGTCACAGACCGTCCTATAGGCTTTATCGAATTCATGGATTGCAGCAGATGAATCCAATTATGGCCTGAGCTCAGATTTACCTTAAGGTTATGATATGTCCACTTTAATGGTCACAGACCATCCTAGAGATCTCCTACAAAGCCAGAGCCTCAAATAGAACAATTAAAACTACTACAGATGCTGTAATTTCCAGGTCACAGACGCAGGAAATTACAGGGATATCAGATCCATGGAATTC
This sequence comes from Chloranthus sessilifolius, assembly GCA_021018995.1. Taxonomy (NCBI): domain Eukaryota; kingdom Viridiplantae; phylum Streptophyta; class Magnoliopsida; order Chloranthales; family Chloranthaceae; genus Chloranthus; species Chloranthus sessilifolius. The sequence continues at coordinate 53,320,880 of CM037596.1, forward strand.
AGATGATATCCAAGAGGTCTACCAGTTAAGTGGGTGAGCTGATCAAACAACTCCTCTACACAAATCCGATCGAGCACCAAAAGGAATCAAAAGAGCTTTAGATCTAATTAAAACATTAAAAACAATGTTTACATTGCAAACAAGGTCACTCTTATAATGGAATGCTCTCAGATTTGTAGTCTGTGCAGCAATTAACCCCAGCAACACTCTTAACCTTACCCAATTACAGATCTAACTCACCCCTTGCTACTCCTAGGGAATTATCCAACCATGGTTGGGCTAAAGGAAGGAAAATAGAATCTCGCTGCAAGCTCTGATTTCTAGGAAATTGTCCAGAAATTCGATCCTCCCCAACGAAAATTGGGGATCTCAATATATAGCTTTCTCTATTTTTCCCACCAAAAATCCTTTCTAGAAGATTGTCAGAGTTTGTTAGAGTTCTGTTGAAGCACGTGGGTCGATTAGGGTTTTCTAGGGTATCTTTTAGAACATCGTGCTGGTCACCAAAGTGCCTCGGTTTACATGCAGCAGGTCACCAAGTCCCAGTGTGTGCATAACATAGTTTCTGAGAAGTTCAGCAGAAGATTTCGACAGGTTGGAGAAGCTTTCGATAGGTTAAAAGTAATCTTGTAGCCACTTTCGATAGGTTCCCTGGTCTCTTCGATAGGTTTCGATAGGTTGGGCTTAGATGCTTCAGCTTCACTGCACTTGATTTGGGGCCTCGGCAGGTTGGAAGAGTAATTCGATAGGTTGAGGATTCACATTCTATTGCTTCAATCGGATAACCCTTGTTCCTATCGAAAGGTTCAAATCATTCTACGATAGGTACTGTCTCAGCACTTCTATTTCGATAGGTTCAATGGACCATTCGATAGGTTCAGGGAACCTTCCGATAGGTCTCCTTTTTCCCTCAAGCTAGCTTTCGATAGGTCAAATTCTCTTTCTCTTTCAACTGCTCGATAGGTTCTTGGATCCTATCGAATTCTTCACTTCTGCACGAATTCTTCCTTTTTTTGCCTTCTGATCCTATCGAACCCTTCTCAACTGCACGAATTCTTCCTTTTTCTGCCTTCTGATCCTGTCGAACCCTTCTCAACTGCACGAATTCCTTCCTTTCAATGCTTTCAGCTCCTATCGAACTCTTCAAGTGACCAATCAATAGGACATTTTCAACCTACTCTCACTTTCTTCACCTTGCCCTGCTGCAGCCACGCGCTCTAAGGGTTCAATGATGTGCTATTGCTGAGTTCATCCTGTGCTGATAAATGGCTCCTTGTTGAGCATTCTTGAGTGCTTTTCTTCCTTAGTATCTTCTTTTATTGTTGTCTACAAAATACACTTGACAAGGGCTTATTAGTGTGCTCACAGGTCTATCAATGGTCAGGTTATAGGGTGAAAAGTGGCATTTTTCACCACTTAACATACCCCCAAACCTAAGCTTTGCTAGTCCCTGAGCAAAGGAGAATTCAAAGAAAAAGAAAATGCCACTTTCGTAGGGAGCACATATGCATTAGCACATGCACCAAGCCTTTTAAACCCCTAGGTGACCCCTAGTGGAGGAGTGAAGTCTCCTGAGGGTTTTCAGTGAAGGTACCCATAAACTTCTCCAATGCAGCTTAGTTAATGATAGTGTAACCTGTTAAAGCAAAATTTAAGCAAATCAAAAAAATTCAAATCATGCCCATTCATTAAGGAAAATTCAACTGAAAAAACATCCATTTGGAAATATGAAAGTTTGCTGAAATCTCTCCATCATCACTTAGTTTGTGTCTAGGCATTTCTTTTGAAATTTTATGCATAACTCACCATCAATTTGAGGATCCTGCTTAGATACTTCCCCCTTCAATCTGGATTTCAGACCCAAGTCTCATCAAGGCTGTTCATTCATCAGTACAGAGAAGAGGGTAAATCATATCACTCGGCTCAAGAGCAGTTACAACCCTCAAATAGGACTGCAAGCAGGAGCATAGGCATTGCTTGAATTTCTAACTTTTCCAGCTCGTTACACAATAGGTTAAGCAAATTCTCATCTCCACATGACAGCTCAATCCACTTTCAAATCAGTAAGGTTTTTTTATTGGGTTGTAATGTGGCTTAGGGATGAGGTTTGTGGAGGAACAAAAATGGATAACAGAGTTCGAAATTGAGAAATCAGTAAAGGCTAGGAGGTGATTCATGACTTCACCTTTAATTCAGCACAATTTCATCTACTTTTTGAATTTTCAGAGCCAAAGTGGCAAGCTTCTTCTCTTCCTTTCAGTTTTTTCAATGAAATGACTTCTCTTTCTCATTCTTCTGCTTCTTTTTTTTTTTTTTTTTTTAATGTAATACCACAAATACCACCAACTGCGTTTTTATTTTTTTCAACCTGATTTGGGACCTTGCTCCTCTAACCATTCTCCTCCTTCCTCTTCCTGATTTCTCAGATTGAGGGTGAAATGAAATAGGTCAAGAGGTTTTGGGTTTAGAATTTTTTGTTTTCATCAAAGAAAATTGGGGCTTTTAAGGCTCAAGTGGTGTGCATCAAGGGCAGTTCAATGGTGGGGAATTTTAGGCCCAAACTATCCAAGAGATGGCCTTACTTCATGTCTTCCATGTTCTGAGTGCTGTCAAGTTGTTTCAACTTGGATTTGCCTAACTTCTAGTGATCCAGATTAGGTCCAGTCAGTCCTCAAAGCAGAATGAATTGCCAAGACACTCTTCAAACAAGTTTTCAGGCCCAATTCTCGCTGGGTATGGCCTTCCATCCAATTTCTGGAGAGTATCTTCACACATCAAAAACTTCCTGCAAAATTTTTTGACATTTTCTTCATGAAAAATGTTAAAACTTCAGCTTACTTCAGTTGCAAATGGTTTTTAAAATTTTCTTAATCAACAATTCTGGGGTGAATTCATTCTCTTTTCGATTAATCCTTTTTAACTTGGTTGCACTAAAATTAACTAGTTTATTGGCATTCATGCCACACCTCCAAACCTAAACTAAACAGTGTCCTCATTGTTTCGAGAAAATGCAATCAAGGGAGAGACAATGTAAGAAGATAGCTATAGAATAACACAACAAAAATGTCAAATATATATAAGAGACAAATGAAAAAGAAACTGGAGGAACAAATGGTCACATTCAGATACAACTTAGTGTCAGCTATCCCTTAGATAAAGGGGCCTTGCCCTTGGATTTGGATTTCTGCGGTTGTTTTGCGGGTGCCTCCTTAGACTGGGCAGCAGGCTGTTTACTTTAGGATCAACAGCAGGCACAGAATCCGAATCCGAATCAAAAGGGAAAAGTTCCAAGGGGTCCAATCCTAGAGCCGCAGAATCCTTCCTTCTTTCATCCCTAGAGAGTAGGGTGCCATGGGGGTCAGATTGAGCGGATGACCTGGTGTGCTTAGCGGCTTTGGATGAGGCAGCAGGTCATTTTCCTTTTTTGATAAAGGCAGCAGAAGACACAGATCTCTTGGCGGTGGCGGTTCTTTTGGAGGCAGTCCGTTTTGGTTTGGGAGGGATAGGTTGGTCAGGTGGAGGTACCTGGGCAAGAGGAGGGGGAGGAGATTGCGAGGCAGGGGGTACTAGGGGAGGGGCAGTGGCAGGAGGAGGAACATCCACTGGTGGGGTTGCTGAAGGAATAGTTGTAGAGGGGGGACATGGGGGGGCAGGGAGGCACAGCAGGAGGTGCTATAGCAAGAGGGGTAGGCTCAAAGGGTTGAGACAACAAGGAAGCAACCTTTTTCTCCAAAATATCAATCTTCTTGGCAGCATAGAGGAGGTTAGCATCTGAGAGCTCCTTGGTGGCCTTAATGATCTCCTGAGCACTGGCTAACTTTTTCTTGAGGAGCTCAGAATTCTTCTTTTCATACTTGGCAATGAGATTCTCAGCCGCTACCACTTGCTTTAGACTCATAACGAGTCAGAATTTCAGTCCACCCTTGAAAGATATCGCAGAGTTGAATTCGGTGCTCCAATTCGATGCTGGCAATCCCCTCCTCAAAAGGGGCCTCAATGGAAGCGTAAAGTGCAGCCATACCTCTCAAGACATCCCTGTGGATGTAAGGGTTATCCCGCATGACATATAGCAAGGTAAGGTAAGGAGTTATGTACATGGATTGGCAAAGGACAATGGGCAAAGGTGGAGTGGAAGAAGGAGAGGGGGTGGAAAGAATCAGATCTTCCCATGGATCAGATTGGGTGGAAGCATCGTGGAAAGAAGGTGGAGAGGAAAAGGGGGAATGGGTGGTGGGTATCTCAATAATTGCAGAAACAGGTGCAAGTGGGGATGAAGGTAGAACAACTGTTGGGGGGAGGGTGGGGGTAAAGATGGAGCTGCTAACTCAGCATATAGGATATCAGTAGGGATGGGGGAGGCTATGGGTAAAAAGGGAGGAGAGAAATGGAAAAGTGAGGGATCAAGGGAGAGAGCAGAAGTGAAAAGTGGTAGGGAGACTGAAGTGGGGGGAGTGAGGGTGGATTGAATTGATTGGAGACATGAGCTCATGAGGGCCTCGGTGTCAGTATTAGTGGCTAATTGGGCCTGAATGGACTGTAGGAGGGAGAGGATTTGGGTGAAAGTATTAGGCAGGATGGAAGTAGAGGGGATGGGTGTTTGAATGGGATGGAAAGGAGAGGATGGGGCATGGGTAAAATGAGAGGAGTGGGGTGAGGGGAGTCAGGCAGTGGGGTGTACTCATGAGCAACATCCTCCACAATTAAAGAAATGAGGGTAGAGAAACCAGTGGAAGTGAACTGGTCTAAACCCTGTGTATGTATAGGTAGTGGTGGAGGGGGAGAGTCAGGAAGGGGCTGGAGGGAGGGTGGGGAGGACATGGTGGGGATAGGCTCAGGGAAGGTGGGGATTTCCAGGACCCCTGGTTGGAATTCCTGGGTGGTGGGTGGATGGGGGACAGAGACAGATGTGAAAAGCAAGGTGGGTGGAGGTGTAGCTAATGGTGTAGGTAAGGTGGATGAAAAAATGGGTGCAGTAGGGGGAATGGTGGATGGGGAAATGTTAGCAGCATGATCTGCTGCTGAGGTAGTGGGCACCTCCTCCTCTGCCTCAACCGGCTTGGTCTTTTGAATCAGGGTTAAACTTGTAGACCATGCCCTCTTTCCAAAAACCTTGGGAGCCATTTTCTCCACTAGCTCAGCCTCCTTAATCCTAAACTTTCCAGCTTTGAGCAGACAGGTGATGAGTCTGATAAAGGGTAAGCCTCCACCCTTAGAAAAAGCTTGTCTTTTTAGCAACTTGTCATTTATGTCCACTATAGTTTCAAATATCAGCTTAGGTGCATTCACGAACTACCCCTTGGAACAATAGAATAAAGCATCCACTAATGGGCACCTTCTCTCCTGTAAATGTCCTGTAACATAGACATTTTTCCTTAAGATGGTATCCATGAATCTGAGGCTAGGATGGAGGTCTCTTCTCATCAGGGATTCTCCAGAACCTACAATCCCATTGGTTAGCTGTTTGGCCATATCCTTAAATGTAGCTCCAACAGGTGCTCCCTCAGCGCGGTTGGAGTCAAATTGGTATGGGACCCCCAACGCCATTCCTATGTCTCTATAATCGATGGTTAGGTGCCAATCATCAATCAAAATCTCTAGTACCTCATCACTCCCCTGTGAGACCTTCTTCTTCAGATTTTGGTACCATAACTTCATCAGCTTGGGATACACTGATTCTTTCAATGGCGACAGTAGGGGCAACAAGCCTTCTTTCTTCAAATAGCTCAGTGTTTCCTAGCACTCACCAATGTTGGCAAAATATACCAGATCAAATTCAGTCTCAGGGACAAGGCTCAACTTGTCTACAAATGTATTGGGGGTGGTTAGTATAGCTGGAAGCTCTACCGTAATGGGTTTGTTAGGGGTAGCTCTCTCTAAGGGTGGTTCTAGCCCAGGTTCCTGAATTTCAACACCTTTGGCTTTCTTAGCTTTAAGACCCTTTTTGGGTGTTTCCTCGACGAGCTTCCTCTTTACAGGTGGTTTGGTAGCAGGTAGCGCTTTCTTGGAGGATTTAGGGGTGGATGCAGTTGATTTTCGGCGTAAGTTGGCTAGCGTTTCCTCAGGCTCATCCATTGTAATCTCAGAGAGTAATTTCTCACCAACTTGGAATGGGAAAACTTAGAAAGTCAACAGAGTGGGGGTAGGAAGGAAACTCACCTCCAAGTACCTAGGGTTTCACAGAGCTAGCGATACACCTCTCCAATTTCTCCAAAATCAAGGGCAAATGCTCCTCTACGCAAGCTAAATGTATTGACAAGATGGCACACTAAACAGTAGAAGATTCTGTGAGGATTTAGTAGAGAAAGAGGGAGGCAAAAAATGAGGAAGAGAGCTAAGGTTTTTCAAAGAGTGACGAATGAAGCACAAATGACCTATCGATAGGTATATAAAGGTTAAAATGCAATTCCGATAGGATGAATGGAATGGTTTCGATAGGTTGATATGTCCTATCGAAAGCTTGAACATCAAAGCTTTCAAAAGGAATGATTTTTAAGGATTTCGATAGGTGTGACCATCCAATCGATAGATTTAAACAGCAGAGAGCATCTTTTCGATAGGTGCCCGATATGTACCCAGCACCTATCGAAATCTTTGTTTGCCCTTATTTAACCTGTCGAGAGGTTAGTCTTTCTTGTTGAAACATTCAATACCTATAGAAACCATTAGATATCCTGTCAAAATACTAATAAACCTAACGAAAGGTAGATTTGGCCTATCGAAGGCTCCAAAACCCAGATAAACTGCCTTTCTGGGAACCCTTAGCTTCAACACTTATCAGGCTCTGTTGCTGTGCAGCCCTACGATTGGATTCTTTTGTTGACAAGCTCCCATTATTTTATAGTAGCTGGCAAATTTGAAATGGCGACCCACTAGAGAACATGGTATGTTTATTGCAAAAGAATTCTACTGGAAATGCGAAGTAAAAAAAAAAAATAGAAGCAAAATATGGTACATAAGATACATACTCAACTGCAAGTGCTAATCTGGAGGATCTGGAGTGTTAACGGCCTCCCCATGTTCCTCAAATTTGTCATCCTTCTTGGATCCATTCCTTAGCAATTGTTCAACCCTTGGTTGCAATCTTGTCTCCATGGGTCAATCATTGCTCTGCAGCAGCTGTTGAGGATTATCATGCAGAGCCTCCTCCAGCCCTGCAATGGAAAAATAGGTTCATCAAAAGGGGGTTGAGAGCTGGTGTTGTACACATGCAGCTTTACTTTCATGTTGCCAAAGGAGACCTCCATAATACCATATCTGCATTGAATGTAGGCATTGGCAGTGGCCAAGAAGGGCCTGCCCAGGATCACAGGGATGGAGGAAATACCTTTACTTAGCTCCATATCTAATACTACAAAGTCAGCAGGGTAAAAAAACATGTCAACTCCCACTAGGACATCCTCAATGACTCCCACAGGCTTCCTTTCAGACCTGCCAGTCAGTTGCAGAACCACATGTGTGGGTTTCAAGTCTCCCAGGCCCAATTTTTCATAGACTGCATAGGGCAGCAAGTTCACACTGGCTCCTAGGTCCAATAGGGCCTTCTCAATTTTATGATCCCCAATGATGCAGGGGATGGTGGGCACTCTAGGGTCTTAAAGTTTGGTGGGAGTTGCAATGGACAGAATGTGTTTTACCTTCTCTGCTGAAAAGACTTTCTTGGACAAGTATGTCCTAGACTGTCTTTTATGGGTGCAGAACTCCTTCAGAAATTTGGCATAGGCTGGGACTTGTTTGATGGCATCCAGTAAAGGCAGATTAATCTTTACTTGTTTGAAAGTCTCCATCATTTCCTCAATTTTGCCCTACCCTTTGTCAAAAGGGGAGGGTCCTTGCAATGCCTTGAGAAATGGCAAGGGCTTCTTTCTTTTTCTTTAGGATCCATATCATCCTCTTTATTGACACTAGGTGGTTCCTGTAGGTCCACCACTGGTGGCCTCTGTTGTGTTATTGGAAAATTCATTCCATTTTCTTCATTCAAACTTCTCACAGGCTCACAGCCCACTTGATTGTCCACTAGCCTACCACTCCTCAAAGTTGTCATAGATTTGGCTTCCTCATAGGTGGAGGAAGCTTCACCCAGTACAAACTATCTTCGTGGATTATCCTGTGGTTGGCCAGGTAACCTTCCTCCTTCTCTCCTAGTCAGAGCATCAGACAGCTGACCAAGCTGGTCCTCTATCTTTTTGATGCTCTGGTTGTGAGAGTGCACAGTTTGGGTTAAGGTGTTCAAGTTCTGTATTGAAGATAGAACTTGTTCCTCAAAAGATGGTGTTCTCACAGCTGGAGTAGGTGCAGCTTGCTGCATAGGAGGAGCTACAGGTTGGGCCATGGTTTGCTGATATTGAGGTCTTGGGGCATAACCTTCTCAATAGGGATGACCATTTCTGTAGGGCATGGGCTGCTGGGGCTGCTGCAACTGCTGGCTGGGGAATCCATCTTGTGTCCACCTCAGAGTTGGGTGGTTTCTCCATTGATACCCAGCAGTAGGCTGCTGCCCATAAGCTTGAGTTACAGCCACATGCTCTGTTACAAAATCAGGAAATTGGGCAGCTGATGGGCATTCATCTAGGGAGTGAGCAGGGGACTTGCATATAGCACATGCCTCCTCCACTCTAGCAGCCACAGGTGACTGCAATGCTCCCATCAGCCTATCAAATTTCAGAGTTAAGTTGTCCACTTTCCTTTCCAACTCACTTGGCACACTCACTTAATATATCTTTCCTCTTGAGGTGTTCTCTTTCATCAATTTAGAAGGGTCTAGATCTCTTGCTAAGGTTTCCCTTTGCATAGAGTTTTCACTGATGATGTCAAAGAGCTCCCATGCCTCAGCAGTTTTATGGAGGTAGGTGCCATCACAAGAGGCATCTATCATATCTCTGCTTTTAGCATCAATTCCCTGGTAAAACCTTTGAACCAATTGCCATTCAGGGATTTGATGGTGGGGGCATTTCTTGAGGAGTTCTTTAAATCTCTCCCAGGATTGATGAAAGTCTTCAGTTGGATCTTGGGTGAAAGAGATGATACCCTTCCTCAACTGACTGGTCTTTGACATAGGAAAGAATTTGGCCAAAAACTGACATTGGAGATCACTCCAGGACTGAATACTATTGGGAGGAAGCAGGGACAACCAATTCCTGGATCTGTCCTGTAACGAAAAAGGAAAGAGCCTCATCCTAGTTGCCTCCTCCCCCAAACCTATGATGTTGAAGGTAGTGCACAGTCCTAAGAATTAGTCTATATGCTTATAAGGGTCCTCCATGGTCAGGCCATGAAATGAGGGCAACATCTAAATGATGGACGACTTGATATCATAATTTCCTTGAGTAGCAGAGAATTGAATGTAGAAGGGGGAATTGTAAACCCCTGGTGCATTGAATTCCTTGAGAGTTCGAGGCTGCTACTGCTCACCCATTTTGACAGATTCAATTTCAATAGCTGTGGATGTAGTTGGTCTGGTTCTGAGAAGTCTTTCAACCTCTGGATTTAGTGGAATAATCTGAGGTTGAAGAGTTCTCCTACAAAACATACAACACCCACAAACTGAATGGAGAATAAATCCTCACACAACTGAAAGAAGTAGCACAACTAACTAATAATCTAAAAGATAAAATCAATAGATCTGAAAATAAATAGGAGAAAAAGGGATGCAAACTATAGAGCAGCCTTCAGCACGGCTCTCCTTTAACTCTGTACTCAGATCTGATGGAATGCACACAAAAAATAGTGAAAAAAAAAGCAAAGCCTACCAATGCAGTTAGTAAAATCAAACACACAGTTATAGATTTATAAAACAAAATTAGATCTATCAAATTCACAAACGCCTCCCCGGAAGCGGCACCAAAAACTTGTTGGGAAATTCCAGTGTGCTGATTCATGGTGTAAAAATCAAGAGAGATTCATCACATCTAAAATATCCTGGGCGTGCAAGATACATGATCTTTGTAGCAAGTTTTAAAAGTAAGAGAAAGTCCACAGAGAGGTGGTTTGGAATTGAGTAAATCTCCAGATCTGTAAGAGATCTGGCACCCTAACAATTACTAATTTAGCTAAAAGATAGGGGAAAAGTTTGGATAGGGTTGTCACTTAAACTAACTACAATTAAAATGCAGATTGTCTTAGATCGAATATGGAGCCTCAGATCTTGCAGGTGGAAGGTTTAAAAACTCAAAGGATGGAGAAGAACAACTTGGAGGTTGTTTTCACTGCAATCAGGTTTAGCTAAGCATATTATAGGGGTTCAAAAGCACACAAGTCCCTCGGCTGGCCACAGGCACTAGCCACAAGCACAGCTGCAGGGTATAAATTCCACCTCAAATCACAGGATCCACCTGCCATTAAGGCTATGATCTGTCCACTTTAATGGTCACAGACCATCCTATAGGCTTTATCGAATTCATGGATTGCAGCAGATGAATCCAATTGAGGCCTGAGCTCAGATTTACCTTAAGGTTATGATCTGTCCACTTTAATGGTCACAGACCATCCTAGAGATCTCCTACAAAGCCAGAGCCTCAATTAGGACAATTAAAACCACTACAGATGCTGCAATTTCCAGGTCACAAACGTAAGAAATTACAGGGATATCAGATCCATGGAATTCAGATGATATCCAAGAGGTTTACCAGTTAAGTGGGTGAGCTGATCAAGCAACTCCTCTACACAAATCCGATCGAGCACCAAAAGGAATCAAAAGAGCTTTATATCTAATTAAAACATTAAAAACAACATTTACATTGCAAACAAGGTCACTCTTACAATAGAATGCTCTCAAATCTGTAGTCTTTGCAGCAATTAACCCCAGCAACACTCTTAACCTTACCCAATTACAGATCTAACTCACTCCTTGCTGCTCCTAGGGAATTAGCCAACCATGGTTGGGCTAAAGGGAGGAAAATATAATCTCGCTGCAAGCTCTAATCTCCAGGAAATTGTCTAGAAATTCGATCCTCCCCAACGACAATTGGGGATCTCAATATATAGCATTCTCCTCTGTTTTTCCTGCCAAAAATCCCTTCTAAAAGATTGTCAGAGTTTGTTAGAGTTCTGTTGAAGCACGTGGGTCGGTTAGGGTTTTTTAGGGTATCTTTTAGAATGTCATGCTGGTCACCAAAGTGCCTTGATTTGCGTGTAGCAGGTCGCCAAGTCACAGCGTGTGCATAACATAGTTTCTGAGAAGTTCAGTACAAGATTTCGATAGGTTAAAAGTAAGCTTGTAGCCTCTTTCGATAGGTTCCCTGGTCTCTTCGATAGGTTCTGATAGGTTGGGCTTAGATGCTTCAGCTTCACTGCACTTGATCTGGGGCCTTCGACAAGTTGGAAGAGTAATTTGATAGGTTGAGGATATTCACATTCTATTTCTTCGATCGGATGACCCCTGTTCTTATCGAAAGGTTCAAATCATTTTGCGATAGGTACTGTCTCAGCACTTTTATTTCGATAGGTTCAGTGGACCATTTGATAGGTTCAGGGAACCTTTTGATAGGTCTCCTTTTTCCCCCAAGCTAGCTTTCGATAGGTTGAATTCTCTTTCTCTTTCAACTGCTCGATAAGTTCTTGGATCCTATCGAATTCTTCACTTTTGCGCGAATTCTTCCTTTTTCTTCACCTTGTCCTGCTGCAGCCACGCGCTCCAAGGGTTCAATGATGTGCTACCCTTTGGTGTGCTATTGCTAAGTTCGTCCTATGCTGAAAGATGGCTCCTTGTTGGGCATTCTTGAGTGCATTTCTTCCCTAGTATCTTCTTTTATTATTGTCTACAAAATACACTTGACAAGGGCTTATTAGTGTGCTCACAGGTCTATCAATGGTCAGGTTATAGGGTGAAAAGTGGCATATTTCACTACTTAACAATGATAGTCAGGCGATTTTTTGATGAGTTCTAGTATGGATATTTAGGCTAGGATCTTTTGGAGATGCTGTAAAAGATCATATTCTTGCCCTGGCTCCAGTGCCATTTCTTTGCCTAGCCAATGAGCCTTAGGTGCAGGTGGTTGGAGTGGTTGAGGTGCAGGAATTGGTGGAGGGATAATGTGAAGTGGGGGCAGCAAGTTAACCTCTCTTTCTCTCACGTCCCCCTCTGGTGGTTGTGCATTCGTGAAATCCTTATTTTGAGGAAAAGGAGGAGGTAGATAATTGGTTCCTGACTTGAGAATCGAGCACGTCGTTTATTTGCCAAACTCGACGTGGCTCGAGGTTGATGTATTTATGAAATTGGAGATTGGAGCGCGTGCTTGCATGATGCCGTTCCAAGGTGGGAGGTACTGCATGCAATCCTCCTCCTCTAGGAAAGCAGAGACCAGTGTCTCGCATGGGTCGGGATGTTCTTCTCACTCCCTTTCTTCTATGTTTAGTAAACACTCAGTCTTGGTTTCACTCTCTCTGCTCAGAGTCTTCCGGGTAACACTTTCTACCCACGTGACAATTTGGGCTGTAGTTTGAAGAACGTGATCTCCGTATTCAGGTTTAGAATCGGACGAAGGGAGTGGTAATGGTGCTGGTTCAGGATTTGGAGGGGTTGAAGGTTTTGGTGGGTGATTATTGAGGAATGGTCTCCTGGACCTAAAAGAACGAACTCGTATCTGAGTGAATTTTTGATAGGGAGGTGGGCTCGGCGGGGTGATTCGAGTGATCAAGGCCGAGGGGTGTAGGGGTGAGGAAGCTCCCACGGGGGTGGCAAAAGTGTCAGAAAGTTGGATGCGAGTAATTAAAGTAGAGGGCTGGAATGAAGGTTGACTGGGGAGATCCACGGTAGTGACCTGGGCCGGTGTCCCTTGGTTGTGGTTAGGCATGGGGTTATTTATAATCCCTAAATTTTGTTGGGGTTGGTTATTATTAGGGTTAGGATTCCTAAGTGCTTCTCAATCAATTAGATTTTGGTCGTTCATGTCATAGATTACCTCCCTGAGGACCCAACAGTCTTCTAAGTTGTGCTCCACGTATCGATGGAAAGCACAGTATATACTATAATCTAGATTTATAGGCCATGGATGGGGTTTTTCCTGTGGGAATCATAGGAGATTCTGAGCATTAGGGATGTAGAAGATGTTGGAGATCGTATCAGGCAGAGGGGGATAGTGTTCTCGCCTCGACTGGTAAGGGCCTCTAGCTAGATTAAAAGTTTTGCGGTGGGGGCACGTTATTATAATTCAACGCTTGGGCCGGTCAATTATGTATCCTATTCTGGTTCAGATAGGTGTTAGGGTATTGGTTTCTGTTCTGGTATTGGCCTTGATTCTAATTCTGGCCTTGGCTTTGGTTTGCATATCTTTGTTGATATGTGTCTGGGTTTTTGTTGGTATATCGTTGTTGATTTTGATTTTGTCTGAAGTTTCGTGGTTGGAAGTTCTCATTATTAGAGTTTTGTCCTTAGTTAACAACAGTTATTAACTTGCTCGGTTTCTGAGGCTTTCTTATTATTTTTTTATTTTGATTCGCTAGCAGAGCCTATTTTCGACATGACTATGGATAGCGCAAGATCTCCACCTTTAATGTATCGCGCTAGTCGGTATGCCCGGGAGTGGAATGCAGTGAAGTCGGGGCAATCGCTTATGACAAGTGCACTTTTTAGCGGCTCCCTAGTACTATCGATAATAATGTCAGCCGAGTCCTCTTTCATTAAAGTGTCGGCCCTAGCAGCGAGTTTTCTCCACCTAGCGATGAAGTCAGTAAATTCTTCATTAGGTCCTTTCTTGACTGCCATCAAATCGCTGAGACTAACTATCTCTTGGATCAAGTGTTTGTATTGGTCTAGGAATCGACCGATCAGATCATCGAAAGTTTCTATCTTATAAAGCGGGAGTCCCGTAAACCAATCTAAAGCTTCTCCTTCTAATGAGTGTTGGAAATAGTGAATGAGAAGTCCTTGATTGTCCTGTATGGGTCGACAATCATTACAAAAGAGGGCCAAGTGATGGTTCGAATTTCCCGTGTCATTGTACACGATAAATTTCGGCGGTTTAAATCCTATAGGCAAGTTAAATTTGACGTCCCGGCAAAATTTATCAAATCCGAATGAGTGACTAGGGCGCTCTCTATTGTCCATGTACTCATCGAGCATTTTTGAGAGATCTTCGATCTTGATGGTGCTGTCTTTTGGAGTGACCCATGAGCTAACCTTGTCTAAAGAGTCATCGTTAAAGAATGTGTCAGCATGTTGTCTCAACGGTGTGGCGCGGGCTGACACAGTGCTTGGGGTAGGAGGTGGCCTCTCTTGTCACTCTTGCTCTTCTGAAAATTGTCGTGACTTAATGGTTTCATATGCAGCGGCCAATCCTCGAAGTAATTCCTCGGAGTCATCGTCTCCCCTTTACTTTGAATACTGAGCTCTACGATTTGTTGAGCAGTAATGTTTTGTCCGGTGCTACCCTCTCTTCTGTTATGATTATTACCGATGTGTGGGGTAGAGAAGGGATTTTCTTGTTCGCCAGCCATATTAACCTCAAGTTGTCGTGGGCTGAAATTATAAGACGATTCTACTTTGTACGCGATGTTGTTATGGTACCCCACAATGGTGGGTCTCCTAAGCTTACTCTTTGTATATCAGACATCTCGAGTCTTTGACGAAGACTCATATATTTAAAAGGGAATTCGAATGATACAATGGGAAGGAAAATAAGAAAGTAAAATAAAGACTATCTATAAAAAAAAGAGTTTGCAATAGTGTCCCATCGCGATCGCTAGTCTGTTGGTGAGCACTTTTTCTAGGTCCCTCTCGGTTTCTGTTTAATTAGTGGCTCCAATTCTGTGCAAGTGGACTCTAGCTATGCGGCGTTAGGAATGGGGGAGGTAAAATAAAAAGGGTTTTCTAGGAGGATTCCTAGTTTGTTGCGATGGCCAGCTGCAGATATTTAATGATGCTGCAATACGTTAATAATCAGGCTTTAGAGCAGGTGTGGGTTACTTCTTTACTGAATCGCCCGCCGGTGAACATCAGCAGCAATGTCTTTTTTTTTATGATTAAATAATTAATTTTCCTTTTTCTTCCCCTGTTATCATTGTAGCTCTTATCAGTTCAGATTTCCCAATTCTATTATTATTTTTAGTTATGTGGGTTTATTATAGTGAGTTGCTATAGTATTCTAATACTATCAGGAGTCTAATTAATCTTAGTTTCCTAATCTTATTGGAAGTCTAATTAGTTTAGTGTCCTAATCTTATTAGAATTCTAATTAATTTAGTGTCCTAATACTACTCAAAGTCCGATTAACATGAGTCTCCTAATTGTACTAGGAATGCAAGTATATCAGTTCCAATAAAATTCTAATTGAATCAAGCATGCTAATTGTGCTAGGATTCTACGTAAAGCAAGTATACTAATGGCATTGCAGCTCTAATTAAAGCAAGTGTACTGATTTCACTAAAATTCTAACTGAAGCGATTACAATAATTCTATTAGAATTCTGATTGAAATAAAAGACTAATTTTTGCTAAAGCTCTAATTAAGGCGACGAATTAACTTTTACTAAAATACTAATTGAAATAAAGGAACTGATTTTTATAGAATCATAATCAATGAATTAATTATACCAAAGTCTAATTAATTATAAATAAATTAAATTTCCTAAAATTCTTATTAAAGCAATTGATTAACTGAATTGAAAAATCTAATTAAAGTAATTAAGTAATTGTATTAAAGCCTAATTAAGTAATTATATTAAAGCCTAATTAATGTAATTAATCAATTATATCAAAATAAAGACTAATTAAAGCAATTAATTAATTTTAAAATTCTAAAAAAAGGGAGTTTGGGCCCACTATACTAAGGAGGATTGGCCTTGTTCCCGAGTACCCTCCGTAAGCTCTCTTGGGCAAATCGGGTGGCTAAGATTGGAGATAAATTGGATTTTAGATTGTAAAATAGTATTTTAGGCTTTTCCGAGTCAATTTCGGAGTGATAATTATGAATTAAATTATGAACTAGAATTATAGAAACTAAAATTACTATTCAAGATTTTTGAAGGGATTAAAACAAGGAATTAAAACTATAATTTAAAATTTTAGGACTGAATTCGGGTCTGAAATCAGAAAATCAGACCATATGATTAAGGACTGGTTCTAGAGTCTAAAACCTAGAAACAGAGATTAATTATAGGACTGGAGATTAAGATTTTAGAATGGAATTAAAGCCTAGGATCAGTGAGTTGGACCATCAGATTAAGGACTGGCTCTAGAAATGCGGAACTAGAACCAGATATAGAAGATTACGGTCTGAAAAAGGGTGCTACAGTCTAAAACTGAATATTAAAACTAATAAAATTGCTAAATCTACAGACTAGAAGCTACGGTCAGAAACTAAAAATTAAATCCTTACCTAGGGTTGGGGCTGTAAAGAGAAATCTCGAAGATTCGAAGCTTGAATCTTGAAATCATGACTAGGTTGCTCTATGGGTTTGTCCCTGGAGTTCTCTGGTTTCGAAATCCCAAAAAAATTTCATTCTCTCTCCAAAAATTGCCAGCATCTCCCCGGGCGAATTAAGAAAAAAAATCTTTTATAGGTTTTTCTCTAATTAAACACCCTATTTCAGGCGTTTAATAGGATTGTGCAACGATCTCCCATTGCATAATCGCTTTGAGTCGGTCACCGACTCAGTGAGTGACCAGTTGACTTGCTCAACGAGTTTCTCAGTTCTAACGGTGTTAGGACTGATTGTGCGCGTAATGTAGTGTGTGCAATCCGATTAAGCGTCTCTTCCAAAATGCTCGATCGAGGAAACTTGGGGGTCAAGGACTGTGAGGCTTGGTCGGGCGTAGGCCAATTGCGCGCCGGTGATGGGACGCTCAATCCGATCGCACGTCTAGTAATAGGTGTGTGATCGAGTCTCGAGCGGGAAAGGAAGTTTGGTCTTAAAGGGAGACTGATTGCACGTGTGTGGTTTTGCATGTAATCAAATTACGCGTGGGGTTTCAGTCACGAAATTTGGGGTTGTCCGGTCCGGGTTGGGTCTGAAATGTTAGACTTTAGTTTCAGTCTGCATTCCGACTATATACTATTGTTTCAGTATATAGTCTCCCTATGTTGGAATCTGAGCCACAGAACTATTGTTTCAGCCTGTGTTGAGCCCTATACTATTGTTTCAGTATATGGTCCCACATTAGGGTTGAGGTCAAAGGTTGACCAAACGAATTCATATACTTCGAGAGGGCAAAATGGGGGTGTCGACAATAAGGTCCATTCAATCTAAAGAATATGGCATGAGAATATAAAGCCAAAAACTGAGGATTTCTACACAATGATGAACATGGGTCGTCTTTGACCGAATCTTGACCATTGGATGGCCTTGCATGATCATTTTAACACATGTCTGGCATCCAAATGTTCTGGTCGAAAATATTGTTCCAGAAATTCAAAATTTCTAGTCAAAATAAATTTTCTTTTGCAAAAATTCAAAATAAATCAGGAAAATTCAACTCTATGTAGTCTGGGTCTAGTTGACCAAATCTTGACCATTGGAAGGCCTTGCATGATGGTTTTGATCACATGCATGGCATCCAAACATTTTGGTCAAAATATTATTTCAGAAAATTCAAATGTTACAAATAAAAATCCATTTTATTTTACAAAATTCCCAGAAAAATTCAAGAAAATTCTATACTATGTTGGTTTTAACATAGTTGACTATATTAGACCATTGGATGGCCTTGCATGATCATTTTGATCACATGAATGGCATTCAAATATGCTGGTCTAATATTCATTTCATAAACTTTAAAAAATTTCAAATCAAAAATCAAATTTTCTTGACAAAAATTCAAGAAATTCAAAAAAAATCAACACTATGTTGGTTTTAACATTGTTAGCCACTCTAGACCATTGGATGGCCCTGCATGATGAGTTTGATCACATGCATGGCCTCCAAACATGCTGGTCAAAATTTTTTCCAGAAAATTTAAAAGTTTCAAATCAAAATCTCTAATTTTCTCACAAAAATCTACGGAAAATTCAAGAAAACACTACACTATGTACTTTTGGTCTAGTTGACCAAATCTCGACCATTGGATGGCCTTGCATGATCATTTTGATCACATGCATGGCCTCCAAACATGCTGGTCCAAATATTGTTCCAGAAAATTGAAAAGTTTCAAATTAAAAGCCAATTTCTATCACAAAAATTCAAGAAAATATCAAGAAAACACTACTCAATGTTGGCCTTAGCATAGTTGGTCAATCTAAACCATTGGATGGCCTTGCATGATCATTTTTATCACAATCATGGCCTCCAAATATCCTGGTATAAATAATATATAAAATTTCGGAACTAAAGTTCTAAGAACAGCCCAAAAAAAACTAAATCTATGGACCTAAACCTACACTACAAGACTAGGATTTCCAAACAAGAACTAAGACAATACCTTGGGCTTGATCCTTCTAGCTTGCTGGTTTATCTTGATTTTTGTGGTGCAAGGGGCTGGGATCGAGCCCAAATTGATATATGTGAGAGTAAAAGGTGTGGGGAGTTTAGTGGTGGTGTTGGATGTTGATGCTAATGGTGGGAAGTGGAAGGCAAATTCAAGGTAGAGAAGGAGCTTCAAAGGAGTTTCAAGTGGAGGAAGAAGATGAAAATGGTGATGAATGGAGAGTCTCCCCAAGGAATTTCGATTTTTGCATATGGGGAGTGGAAGACAAGGAATGAAAATTTTGGACACATGGCTTCAAGTTGCTTCCCAAAGTCTCTCTTTCTTCCCAAGGCAATCTCTCTCCTCTCCCATGTGCATGTGATAGTGGACCCCACATAGTCCACTTCACACCACATACTTTGGTCAACTCTTGGCTTTTGTGGTCCTTTGGGCCCTCAAAATTTGTGAATTTTGAATGTCCAACGTAACTTGGGGTGCATGTGCAAGGGTTCATTTATCACCCTAGATTTCTCCAAGGAAATTTTGTGGTGTAAGATGGGTCAAACTTGGGTCAAATGGATTAAGGGCTAGAATTTGCTAGAGATTTGTATAATTCAAATTTATAATTAGGAAAATTAGAGAACTTACTTGTAAATGCCCTTGGGCTTTATTCAAAATTATAAGAAATGCCATTGCTCCATGCAAGGCACAAACACTTAACTTTCAATGTTGGAGCATCTAGTTCTTTGAAATTTATGGGTCTAGATTTGACTCAATCCATCAATCAATCCTATAATGATCATCAAAATTTGATCTATTGGCAATGATCTCCTTATCACCACCAAGGCTCAGGCCCAATTCGGGTAAAGTCTTAGGTTAGGGTCCATCAAAAAGCAGTATGGGCTGTCATAAGGTGTGACATGTGGTGTGTTTTAATAAATTTCTAACACACCCATTCTAATAAATAGAGTGCTTTATGGGTGCCACTAGGAATAGGCAATATCTCATTAATCTAAGGTAGGTGCTTCACAAACTTTGATGGACTTGGCCTCAAGCAGTCACCTGGCATAGGCAGATCTCAGTCAACAGGTTGACCAACACAGAATTCGAGTGATAGGTGTTACAAAATCTGAAAACTAGTGGCATGAGATGGACCTCTAAGTGGACCCCAACGATGGCCCAAACCTGTAGGCCTAGCACCCCATAGTAATACACTCTCAGACCCTAGAGAAAAATGGCTTGAAATAATATTTAAAAAATTCTGAAAAAATTAAGTTCAATAAATCAATGGGTTTCCGATACCCAGTCAAAAATTTGGACTCCGAATTCCTGTATCTTGACTTTTACAAAACTTGGAGCGCAAGGCAGAGAATCTGTCCTGTTGCACCAGAAATATGAGCACCTGAAGAGCTAAAAATTCCTGTGCCTAAAAACCCTCAGAAAATTTTGGGATAAATCAAGGTCAAACATTGACCTATCTCCATGACTTGATTAAAATTTCTTGTGATAATTTCACATGAAGTATATGCTAGAAATTTAGAACTTCGTGCCGCGAAATTGGGTCACGTATCACCCAGCCAGCAGCAAGAACTGACCCCTAATCGGATGGACCTGATTCCATCATGATCCTTAGACTTTTTACCTTTAAATATAAAAAACAACTGAAAATAAATCTTTGAGATTTTTATAAAGACACTAGGTGCGAGATTTTGATATTGACACTAAGAGTTACAAACCCGACTTTGAGGACCAATAAATCTAGCCCGATAACCTGATAAAGGAGAACAAATCTTAGCAACCTATCAACCATGATCAAACCTAATCATATTTTTTAGTGACACCACCTAAGAAAGATGTGATCATCGATGCTCTATCGTCTAGTTTTCGTAGGACTTGAACATAAGATCGGAGTTGAAAATGGCAAGCGATTTATTGCAAAGTGTCCGGTACGCTAGTGGAAAAAGTTGCAATAAAAGAAATATGGTCAAAATTGTAACCTAATAGACTGTGAGAACATTTTGTGAATTGATTTGACTTTGTCAACTAATTTATTGGATTGGACCCTTTGATGGCCCAAAAGCTCAAATACTAAGAATTTGTGAATAAAAATTTATAATGACCATATTACTCAGCCCATGGCTCGGTGAGCATTAGATGAATTTCTAAAGCTATGGCCCAGCCCAAAACCTTTAAGGCAATTGATAAAGGCACCCCATGAAAAATGAATATAACCGTTTATGGGCTAAGACCTTGAAAAGTCCCATATACTTAGAATTGGATCTATGAAGTTCCAAAACATTTAGGAAATAACCCATGAACCTTCAACTCATAGGTTTGGATTTAACTAAGTCCAACTACCCAGCCCAAAGAACCCGGCGTGGACAAGTGGTTGGCATCCTTATGCCCAATCATTAAAACAATTGAATGAGACAGCAGTCCATTGGGCCTAAGACCCAAGGGGAGTCCTTAATAATACAGAAATGGACCTAAGGTCCTGTTATTCAATGAAAAGTATCACTTTTCACCTCTTAACCTAGCCTCTGATAGACCTTGAAGCATACTAATAATCATCTTTTAAGTGTGTTTTGTAGTTAGCAATAATCTGTGTAGCTTACCACAAAATCCATCCTTATTGGCCCATAGAAGAGGAAGAAGACATGCAAAGATGACAGCTAAACCAAAGCCTAATGGAACACCCTGGTACTGCTCACCATGGTGACCAAGTGCTGATCATCATGAACCAAATGCCTAGCAGATGAATGAAGTTGGCCGAGAGTGGAGAAACTGCAAAAGTAGCAAGTGTAATACATCGGAGCATAGAAAGATAGATCTCGTAGAGTTGAGAAGCTCGTTCGCGAAACTAAAGATGCAGTGGAAGATGCCCTCACGCAGATAGGATGCACAGTTAAGAGAAGAGCTGTAAAGCCATCACAAAGATCTCGCATAGATCCCGCGAACTAAAACCCTCAAAATCTGTGGTCACGAAGCTCTCGTGGAGATAAAGCCTTAAAGCAGCCACGGAATGACCATAGCGAGTCCAAGTGTGTACTGAACTAAAATTCACTACGCAGAGTTCGTGCATGGCCCTGGAAGAGAGAGACGCTCAGAATTCTCCTCGCACAGATCTCGCGCACTCTAAGGCCTTATCAATTACTATGCGAGCGCAGAAGCATAACTGCGTGAGTACCTAGGGAGAGAGGGCTTCTGAAGTTCTAATGTGTGAGAAGTCCAGGCACTCCAGATAATCTCCATGACAGCATTACAACACAAAGGAACTACGCGATTAACTAAAGATTAACTGCGCGAGTGAGCACTTCCCACCAACTAAAAGCAACTCGGCGAAGGCCCTGCAACTACGCTAATAAGTAAATGCATATGCCAGCCCTGTGAAGCACGGGCTCCCCACTTCTCAGTTTAACTTAAGGACCTTTTGAGAACTTCCTAAGGCTAGGGCACATATCTCGAGGCACAAATTTTGAGGCGCACATCTCAAGGCATTCAAGGGATGTAACAATGCCACATTTGCTAGAGAAATTAGGGTTAATCCCTTTAAAGCCAAGGCAGTATGGATAGAGTATATAAGCTACACTTAGAGTTTAGTTTTATTATCAACCCTTCTTTTTGTTCTCTGTCGGCTACGAGCTCCAGCAGGCTAGGGTTAGGGTTTGATCACCTCTTTTTCCCCTTTTTCTTCTCTCTTAGCCCAACACTTCCCAGCAAATCCCCCTGTAAGTAGCTAGGTTTAGCTTTATTTCAGTTTATAATAGGTTTCTGTATACATTGGGATTGTGGATGAGCAGTTGTGTACAGGCTGCAGCCTGAAGACAGTTCATTGCAAGTTTTGTGTTTATCAATGGATTATTGTTTTAATGCCTAATTGAATCTAAAGATCTTATGGTTTCTTTAGATGTTTATAGGATCCATATATTTGAGACTAGCCCATTCAGTTTTTAGTAGATTTATTGTTTACCATCTGATTTCCCTTTGTTTGATAGCCCCATGAAAAGTAATGTTGGATCTGTAGTGAGATCCAGGGAGCTCGAAGGGTTATGGACTATGGTGGCAGCAGTTTTCATGTTCTTTCTCAGGCCTCTGTGGTATGGACAGACCAATAGGATACCCTCTGACTATTCGAGTGGACAGAGTGTAGCCCTAACATTATGTCTATTCACATGTTTGAGAAAGATTCTTCTCCCCTGCACATGAGCTTCTAGAGACTTGTGAGGAGGTTTGTACAGGAATTAGCTCCCCTCTGTTTCACTTAGCCGACATTAGATGTTAGATCTGATCACTTTGTAGTAATTCCAGCTTGAGGTTGAGTCATTGTAGGCCGTTCATAGCGATGTCCAGTTGAATCTAAAGTCCTATTCAACCTGTTGCATGGTCCTTTTTATGGGCACTAGTGAGCCGTTAGCCTCAGCAAAGCACTTAGGATCTTACAAGTTGGAATACCTATAGATGTTAGCTAGATCTATGCACAGATCTGGGGAGCTTGAAGCACTGGCATTACATAGTGCTGTAATAGTATTCATGGCTTGATCTGGTCCAGTGACTGGGGAAATGATCAATCCACTCCTCTGGATTAGTTTGGCAATTTCTGGTTTAACTAATGGGATTTGACAGACTCTATAGGATAGGTTGTGACCATTTGAGTGGACAACTATAGCCTTAAGAGCACCCCAAATGGCATGGGTTAAACTAGATATTTCTACCTTGTTGAGGCTTTTTATAGCATCTTAGCAAGGAGCACTACAGAGACAGATTAAATCTGAGTTACATTACTGCTTCAAATTTGAACTTAACCTGCTTACTTCTCACCATTTTGTATATTTTATTTTGGTACACAGCATCACCACCTTCTTCTTGACCGCTTTCTTTAGGATAGGGTTACATTTCATTGCTCTGTTGTTAGGATTAATGTAGTTCAGTCATGACACCCAACTCCCTTTCTTAGGACTGTCAGATCTGTAGCCAGATCTGGATGCCTACTATTATAGCCCATTTTGGGTTCTAGATCAATTTTTCTATGAGACAAACTCTTACTTATCAAAACTTCCTACAATAGGCCCTGTATCATACAGGTCTAGGACTACTTTAGTTGTGTTGAATCCACTCTTTTCTTTTACTTTGTTTTTAATTAGTTTCCACCACACAATAACACAAAGCACACTAGGTAGTCGACAACAAGTTGTTGGCGCCGCTGCCGGGGATATTGATCTTTTTAGTAGACTTGAGTTGTACTATAATGTAGATGTTCAAATTTTTTGTAGTTGTACCTAAAATAGAATAAAAGTACTACTGATTCTTTATGGAATTTTGCAGAAATGGGCAACAGAAGAAGGGAAAAGCTAGAGCTGCAGTTGGAGTGTAGGTAGCTCTGTTTGCACTCTCTTTCCCCCAATCTCACTCCATTTATGTTGAATCCCCTATTATTTTCTTTAGTGTAAGTCTGTGTAGTTATTACTTTTTGTTTGAAATTCTTTCTGTGTGCTTGTGAGCATTTTCATTACTGTTGGTGAGTGTATGGTTAGTAGAAGGTCCTTAAACCCTGACTTGGAACCCCCAAATTCAGAGGTGGAAAGGATCCTTAGATCTAGACACACTACACAAAGCCCTGCTATTGAAATTGAACCAGCTACCATGGCTTAGAGGCAGAGAACATTAAAGGAGTACAATGCACCTGGGGAGTACACCTCTCTCTTCTGCATTCAATTATCCTCTGTTGAAGGGAATTATTAGATTAAATCCTCCACCATCAATATGCTGCCTTCGTTTAATGGGCTTAGTAAAGAAGATTTCTACAAGCATATAGACCAATTTTTAACACTCTGCACTACCTTCAATATTACTGGCTTGAGAGACCTGAGGCCACCATACTGAGGCTTTTTCCTTTCTCATTAAAGGAGAAAGCCAAAACATGGCTATCAAAGCTCCCAGCCAATAGCATACAGTCATGGAGTGACCTTCAAACCAAGTTCTTGGCCAAATTCTTTTCCATGAACAAAACCAGCTAGATGAGGACAAATATTTTGTCATTCACTCAGTCCTCAATTGGGGATTTCTATGAAGCTTGGGAAGGATTCCAGGAGATGTTAAAACAATGTCCCCATCACCAAATTCCAATGTGGCAGCTTATCCAAGTGTTTTATCAAGAAATTAATGCCAAGAGCAGGGATATGGTGGATACTTCCTGTGGTGGTAGTTACCTCCATAAGACAGCTGAGGAAGCATGGGAGCAATTTAACATAATAGGGGAAAATTTCATGCGACAGGAGTCTCTTTCATGCAATGATAGCTAGACCCCAACTAAGATGGTAAAAGAGGCCACCCCTAGAGGTGAAAATTTTGAAGTGAAGGTGCAAGGTGATCTGGAGACGAAGGTGGACAACCTGAGCTTGAAATTTGACAAGCTCATGAATGTGATGGAGCTGTGGGTGGTTGCACAGGTGGAGAAAGCATGTATGATATGCCAATCTCCTACACATTTTATTCATGATTGTCCATATGCCACCTAGTTTCCAGATTTTGCTATGGAGCAAGCCAATGCTGCTCAATCTTTTGGGCAACAACCTGCTGGGTATTCTTAGAGGAACCACTCAAATCTGAGGTGGAGACAAGATTCTTATCTTCAACCCTAGCAGCAGCAGATGGTAGCTCCTTACAGACCCCAGCACCAGTTTAATCAACATTACCCACCAAGGCAAAATTTTCTGTTACCTACCCCACAGTTTAACCAGTTAGACATGCCCTGACAACAGCCCAGATCCTCTTCATTTGAAGAGCAGATGCTAGCTTCAATGCAGAATTTGGAGAGCTTGGTACAAACTGTCAATTCTCATGGACAGAGCATTAAGAAGAATGAGGACCAATTGGGCCAGATTTGTAATGCTTTGAATAGGAGGAAAGAAGGTAAATTACCTAGTCAGCCCTTGACAAATCTGAAAGGTCAGTATATGATTGGTGATGCATCCTCTACAGCAGAGGAAGATAGTGTTCAGTGATCCAAATATTGGTAATAAGTGTATCATATGTACAAAATTTCTGTGTAAATTTGTATTCTTTTGACTTTTGTCAATTAAGTTTTTAGTGTGATGTTGAATTGATTGTCTTGTTTGTCTATGTTCGCATTTTGTTGCTGAATACATGTGCATATTTGTTTGCAGAATTTGCTGTGTGTAGTTGTTGATGAATGGTTGAGGTGCCCTTATCATAATTTGCATGAAGTTAGGCTGAAAAACTATTTTTAGAATCCTGCAATGTTGAACTATTGATTTAAATGGGCATATGTGTTTCATGGTTGAAATGAATTACCTATCTGAGGGTTGATGCTCATGCACAGTGGTTGGGTGCACAGCAGTATGAATGCACTAACCACTATGCTGCACTGAGCTAGCTGAGTAAAGGTTGAGAAGTTATGCTGTCCCGCAGAGCTAGAAGTCTTAAATTTGCTGTGCGACCCATCAATTGGCTTTCTCGCGCACTAAAAGCCTGAGCAATGGTCATAAAAATGCCTCGCGAAGCTGCCTTTCTGTTTCGCGAGCTCAAGCTGTAAGAGAAGCATGGCTCAGTGTTGTTCTGCGTGAGCACCACGCGAGATTAATTTCTGATGCAACACAAGGCCTCGCGCACTAAGGTAAAAGATTCAACTCCGCGAGTTCAATGAGAGGCAATTTGTTCTTCTACACGATAGAACGCCTCACGGTCTTAAAGGCCAACTAAGCGAGAATTTTACTCCGCGAGCTCCTATTGCCAACTCCGCAAATTGCAAAATTTTCTCTATAAACTCAGTAAAGCCCCTCATTTTCTTCATTTCCTATGTCTGCCCTAGTTTCTCAATACAAGAACCGACATTCCTTTCCCCTCATTTCTTCTCTACTTTGAAATCCATACTACCTCAGGCATTTTCCTCCCATCATATTATTCCCCAGCTACTCCTGATAACTACGAGCAAGGTTTGGGGGGATTTGAGCTACTGTGCATAATTACAAGTGGAACCCTAGTTCTCAACTGGTATGATCTCCATTTTTCTCTCTGCCCTATGTTTTATTTAGTTAAAAGAAGAAAGGAAGGAGAGAATTTGAAGCTTTTGTGCTTACTGTGAGTGAGTGGTATTCTCTCAAAGTTATAAACCCAAATTTTGCTAATTTGAGCACCTATGGCCACGGGTTCAAAATTTATAGATACCCTCGCCGCGATGCTGAACCCATCCGTCAGTGGCAGTCCTGTGGCCACTAGAAAATTTGCTAGGATTGCAGAGACATTCACATTGGAGACCTCTGAGGCTCCCTCACCCATTGTTGAGCCCTCCATTTCAAAAGAAAAGAAGAAATCTGCTCCACAGAAGATGGCCAGAGTGCACCCACCTGCTACAAATCCTAAACAATCAAAGAAAAAGTAGAAAAAGGGCAGAGCTGTGGCCCCTGCGATCCCTGAGGTTGAGGAGGAAACAACAACTAATTGCCTCAGGGTCCCTTCTGAGTTTATCCAATCAATCCAGCTGGAGGCTAAAACCATTTTCGATAAAGCCTTCTTTGAGGAGCTACCTAAGACTTCTGCCTTCATAGAATATTTGGCAAAGACATCTCTGCTGCCCCTGTTGCGACCCTTAATGCAGCTGATTTTCCCACGATTGGTAAGGTTACTTTATCAGAATATGAAGTTAAAAATTGGTGATGAAGGGAACCCAACACTGCTAGTTTTAATTGATGATTTTGAGATTCTATTCAATCAAGCAGACATTGCAAGGATGCTAGGGATACCAGCCAGGTATAACCCTGAGTGGGGCTTGGGTCCTCCTTTGACTGCCACCATTACTGAGATAGCCAAGGAGTTAACTGGAGGGATCACTGCCTTAGGTGACTCAATCAGAAAGAGGGATCTACACCCCAACCTCAGTCTAATGGATATTGTGTTGCACAAAAATGTATATTGCTCTAGGCATGAGCAGGAGAGGAGGTACCCTATAGTTGATGCCCTCTTATCTTTTCACAGAAACCACTACTTGGATGCAGCCAAGTTAGTTTTTGAGGGGATTATAGGTCTATGCGAGAAGGTGAAGATATTAAAGAAACCTTATGTCCTTCTCTACTGCAAATTGATTACTACATTGTTGAAGTGGGGGAAGTACCCATTTCAAAGGGAGGAGGAGACTGTGGCACTGAATCCCAAACAGAGTGGAAAGAAGCAATGGGAAATTAGTGGCACCATGATGGCAAGAAAGAAGAAGAGGAGGGAGGAGTTACTGAGAGATGCAGCCCCCACCATTCAAGAAGCAGCTGCTACTGCTGTTGCTGCTGTAACCTCTCCCTCACTTGGGCCAGCCAGCACCACACTCACCACCTCTTCCATTACCCCCACCTCCATACCTGCTACACCTTTCACCCAGACATCACAGCCCATCACAAGTCCACTACCCTTACTTGTCCCTACATCACTAACCACCATAGCCACAACCACCTTACCTATTCCTGCACCCTTACCTATTTTCCAGCCCACCCTAGCCCACCTGTCAAGACCCCATACCAAAAGAAATGAAAAACTTCCAAAACCCCTTCTACACCCCAACCCACCTATATAACCCAACCAATTCCAATCCTCGAAACCCCAACCATTCCAGACCCCATACCCACACCCTATGAACCTGAAGCCCATACCTTTGAAGCCCCCCAGTATTCCATTGAGACTTCCCCACCTGTTGTACCTACCCCTAGTATGCCTGTAGACCAATCCATTCCCTTATCCCATGATAGTGAGCCATTTTCAAGAGAGGAATTTTCTACTATGATGTCTACTATCCTAGGAGACATCAACCTTGAGTATACACCTCCCCCAGACTCACCTCACCCTCCACATCAGACACCACCACAGGCCACTACCTTCACTCATAGACCCACATCTCCCTTCAAACCAGTTTCACCCATTCAACCCACACCTAATACCATACCAGACCTCTTACCCCAAATCCTACACCTCTTACTTTCCCTACACTCCCAAATGTTGGCCAATACCCAAACCTAAGCTACAACTGAGGCCAATCTTCATTCACTTCACTCCACCTTACCAAACCCTACCTCCATCCCAAACATTTTATAATCCATCCAAGCAACTTTAACCACTCTCACCCACCAGCCCCAACAGTCCACTCTCCCTACATCAGTCCATAACCCCCCACCAGCTCTTACACCCATTGCACCTATCATGGAAACTTCTCTTACCACCTTTAGAGATGCCTCCACTCAAACTAAACCTGACCCTCAACTACCTACACTGGAGCCTACCCTCTATGTCCCTCACCCTAAGCCCTCCACCCCACTTCTGTCCCCTTCCATTCCAGGCTGGCCTTTCTTCTAGTGCTGATATGCCCATCTATCCTATCTTTGCTACCCCTATGCCCCCTTACTCCACCCTCATCAGAGCCATGAAAGCCAATGCCTACATAAAAAGAGATGTAGTTCAGGGCATGGCTGACTTGAAAGCTACAATACGGCAGCCCCTCCTTGATCAAATTAAACTGCTAAAGCTTGATTATAAGGTTGAGAAAAAGGAAATCAAGTAAGGATGGAGGGAGATTATGGTCCAATACAATGAAGTAAAGAACAGAGTAGAGAGTCAGGAAGATGTCATCAAGGAATTGAAGGAGAAGCTGCGACTGACTGAGGGGTGAGCTTATGATCATGGAGTGACTATTGTAGCTTTGGAGAAAAGGACAAATGCATAAACTGACCGAGAGTTACTAGAGGCTCTGTTTAAAGAACTAAACCCTGATGTACCTCTCCAACAAACAGCTCCAGATACAACAGGTCCTCGCCCAGTCAAACCTGGAGTCAAAATTAAAGAACCTACACAAAAACCTTCCCCCACTCCAACAAGAAAACGCTCAACCGAGCCTAGGAAAGTCACATCCAAAAGACCACTGTCTAAGGCTGCCACTATAAAGCAAGCAAAGGGGAAGGGAATTCAGGAAGCACCTGCTGAGGCCAAGGACTCTGATGATTAAATTGTGCACTTGTATTTAGTTAGGAAATAGTGTGTTATTTTTTGTGTAGTTTACTTCCACATACTTTGTACATACTTTAGCTTTTATAATAACATTGCTCTTTATCTTTTTTTTTTTAGTTTCCAATCTGTGTTTGTTTTTATATTACTTGTTCTATATTTTTCCTTCTTGAAGTTTCTGTTCTGTTAATCTCTAGGTCTTGACCTTGCTGCACATTCACCTTTGAATCAGTGAGGACACTGCCCCTCATAGGCTTGGGGGTGTGGCAGGGTAGGTCTGCCAATAGAACAGTTAACCTTAGTGCAACAGTGTTAGTTTAATTGGAATGAATAAAATCAATTCCCACCTAACTTATTAGAATGAGTAAATTTGTAAAAAAATTAAAAAAATTTGCAGATAGTTTGAAACTAAAAATTTTAAAATCTGTGCACCACCATGAAGCTAACATCAGAAAAAATTTTAATTGGTACTTAGTGAACCTAAGAGGAGAGAAAAAGGTTAAAATACACCCCATGGGTTAATTTGAGGACCATACCTAATGAGATTTGGGCCCATCATTTTCTTTTGAAGAGTATTTTTGGCATTATTTCTGCTCTGAGGATTGATTGAGTCAAGACCTTTTCACTAGAAGTTAGGCACCTCCAAATCAAAACTAATTGAAAACACTTAGGCCATTAAGGAAATGATCCAAGGCCTTCATTTGGACAGTTTAAGCCTGAAAATCCAACCTTTTAAAACTGTCCTTTTGCATACACTCGTTGAGCCTTAAAAAAAATTCTACTTTTCTTTGACAAACACTGGAGTACTTGCACCTTAACCTCTTGACTTGATTCAACTGTACCCTCACTCTGAGAATTCAGAAGGTAAAGGAGAAGGAGTTGAAGATAGTGAGAGTGGTCCAACATTTGGTGGAAGGAGAAGAACAGCAACATATGAGCAGCAGTGTATCAGTGGTTTTTTGTGTGACAGTTCATCATAAAAATATTAAATAAAAATAAAAAGGGAAAAATAAAGAGAAGTCAAGAGAAGAACATCATCTGGAAAATTGAAAAGAAGAGAAGAAGCTGGCCACCTTGACTCTGAAAAATATAAGGAAGATGAAGTTGTGCTTTAATTAAGGATGTGAAGTCATGAATCACTCCTTACCTTGCTGATTTCTCAATTTTGATCCATTCTATCCTTTTATTCTTTACAAACCTCACCCATAAGCCACATTACCACCCATCAAAAGACCTTGTTGTTCCTAAGTGAAATGAGCTGTCATGTGGAGATGAGGAGTTGCCTAATCTATGGTGGAAAGTCATGAGGATGTCAGAAATCAGATGCTTTGCCTATGCTCATGCTTGCGGGCCCATTTGGGGTCTGTAAATGCTCTTGAGATGATGAGAATGTAAACACCCTTTTGACTTTCATTGTTGAGAGATAGCGCTAGTAAGAATTGGGTCTGAATTTTAACTTCTTTGGAGTTGTATCCATCCTGATTTTTTAATCTATGGCAAGCTTTGTACTGATTATTTGCATATTGTATTCTTGATGTGAACGAATTGGTGGTGATGCACATGCATGGTGATTTTGAGTTTTAAATGGCTGCATTACTGCTGTAATTTCCTCTGATTTTAAAGGATAGGTGTGGATTGAGGCTTTATTCATTAAAATTTGTTTTGTCATTGACTGCACTATTTTTAACTGTTTTAATGGTGAAGTTTGTGGGTACCTTCATTGAAAATTCTCAGGAGACTTCACTCCTCCACTAGGGATCACCTAGAGGTTTAAAAGGCTTGGTACATATGCTAAATATATTCGTGCTCCCTATGAAAGTGGCACTTAAATTCTTAGAATAGTTGTTTTAAATTTTCCTTTGCTTAGGGACTAGCAAAGATTAGGTTTGGGGGTGTGTTATTCACTGAAAAGTACCACTTTTCACCTCTTAACCTAGCCTCTAATAGACCTTGAAGCAGACTAATAATCATCTGTTAAGTATGTTTTGTAGTTAGTAATAATCTGTGCAGCTTAACACAAAATCCATCCTTATTGGCCCATAGAAGAGGAAGAAGACATGCAAAGATGACAGCTAAACCAAAGCCTAATGGAACACCCTGGTAGTGCTCACCATGGTGACCAGGTGCTGATCATCATGAACCAAATGCCTAGCAGATGAATAAAGTTGGCTGAGAGTGGAGAAACTGTAAAAGCAACAAGGGCAATGCATTAGAGCATAGAAAGACAGATCTCGCAAAGTTGAGAAGCTCCTTTGTGAAGCTAAAGATGTAGTGGAGATGCCCTCGTGCAGATAGGACACACAGTTAAGAGAAGAGCTGTAAAGACATCGCAAAGATCTCACATTGATCTCGTGGACTAAAACTCTCAGAATTTGTGGTCGCAAAGCTCTCGCGGAGATAAAGCCTTAAAGCAACCGAGCGATGAACATAGCGAGTCCAAGTGTGTACTGAACTAAAATTTACCTCGTGGAGTTCTTGTGTGGCCTTGGAAAAGAGAGACGCCCAGAATTCTCCTCGCACAGATCTCACACACTCTGAAGCCTTACCAATTACTATGCGAGTGCAAGAGCATAACTGCGCGAGTACCTAGCGAGAGAGAGCTTCTGAAGCTCTACTACGCGAGAACCCCAGGCACTCCAGATCATCTTCGCGACAGCATTACAGTGCAAAGGAACTGCACGATTAATTGAAGATTAACTGCGCGAGTGAGCACTTCCCACCAACCAAAAGCTACTCCGCGAAGGCCCTACAACTGTGCGAATAAGTAAATGCATATGCCAGCCCCGTGAAGTATGGGCTCCCCACTTCTTAGTTTAACTTAAGGACCTTTTGAGAATTTCCCAAGGTTAGGGCGCACATCTCGAGGTACATATTTTTAGGCGCACATCTCAAGGCATTCAAGGGATGTAATAGTGCCATGTTTGTTGGAGAAATTAGGATTAATCCCCTCAGAGCCAAGGCAGTATGGACAGAGTATATAAGTTATACTTAGAGTTTAGTTTTATTATCAACCCTTCTTTTCATCATCTGTCGACTGTGAGCTCTAGTAGGCTAGGGTTAGGATTTGATCACCTCTTTTTCTCCTTTTTCTTCTCTCTTAGCCCAGTGTTAAGTAGTGAAAAATACCATTTTTCACCCCTAAACATGAGCCTTGAAAGACCCTTGAGAGGACTAAATAAGTGCGTTAGTGTTCATATTGCAGCTAACCAAAAAGACAGGTCCAAATCCGAAAACCATCCTAAAATGATCAAAAAGCTGACAACGCATGTCAAGCTCAAAGAGGGAGTGAAGAAATAGCCTCAGCAATGGCTAAAAAGGTCCTAAAAGAGCAAGAAAAGACCTGAAGAAGAAGAATGGAAGTTAAAGCTCAATTCGCAAAGAACTTCTACTATTCGCAAAGGAAAAATCAAGTTAAAAGTCAATTCGCAAAGAAGAATGGGAGCCTAGAGTTCAATTCGCAAAGAACTTCTACTATTCGCAAAGAACCTTGAACTTTGCGAAAAGAAGAAAACACTCTGCGAAAAGAAGAGAAGTCCTTCGCGAAAAGATCTCCTGAAGCCAAAGTCCTTTGCGAAAAGATCTCCTGAAGCCAAAATGCTTTGCGAAAAGATCTCCTGAAGCCAAAATGCTTTGCGAAGAAAGCTTCTGGAGCCAAATTACTTTGCGAAAAGACCCTTAAACTCTGCGAAATGGCATACTGGAGATTTACAGCCACTTTGAAGGGCATTTCAGTAAACTCTACACGCGCCCCAATGTAATTAAAAGCCCAGAGACATTCCGGAAGATTCCAAGCACAAACCAAAGGCATATTCTGCCCCACGTGAAAACCCAAAGATGAAATCACTTGGCGGGAACTTCTAGAAGCTCAAACAGACTTTTGAATTCCCATAACAGAAATGATGCTTCTAACGCCTGATTGGAACCGGATCGAGCATTTTCATTGGCGAACAGATCTGGATCACGGTGCTCGACTCCTATTGGTTGATACTGAGATCTATCCAATTACGATTGGTTGATACACATCGAGTGGCTTAGGAAAACTATAAATAGACGAACCATTTGCCCAACTTGGGTATCCAGTTTTAGAGTTTTCATCTCTGTTTCCCTCATTGGCCGATAGCTTATCCGAACCCCCGTAATCCCTTCTTGTAGTTTACCTTTGAGAGCCATTGTGAGTGATTTGTACTTCCAAGTTCGGATTCAAGATCAGAATCGAGGGCTCTCGAGAAGCTCAGGTAAGTCCGAGGGCTCTCTAAGAAGCCGTGCTCTGTAATTGTAACGTTGGATTTTAAAGGTTCGTAATTTGTGTCTTCTCCATTGGAGTCATGTCGAGGGTTACGAATGATCACCTTAGTGCATTAGACTTCTTTAGATTCACTTATCCGCATCCAACTTCCCTTAATTCATCATCCCCGTGCGAATTAGCGTTGGTAACCTAATTCAAGCAAGATTTACAATGATGTTCATGTTCAACTAAAGAATAGGCCCACTAGTCGACATCCGTGATGAGATCACCATAAGTCTAAACTATTCCTTAATTCGGATTTATTTCTCTTACATCTGTCTTTGGTAGCGGATGAAGATTGAATCTGCTCTGTTGAACTCTGATTCTCCATTAAAATTGAGGCTAAAGTACATGAAGCTATTATTTCTGCATTTGTCTTATTTTAAACATCTCCCCAACTCGGATCTGGATCATGTAGTTAGTTCTTTTCTTTATTTGCTTATAGTTAAATGTGACACAATCCAACACTCTCTGTTATCTATTCTTTATTTTAGATAATTATAGAGCCAAATCTGGTAGCACAGATCTGGAGGTTTATCTCTCAGTTTAGACAAACTTCTCTGTGGACGATCTTGAAATACTTACTTTTAAAACTTGCTACAATTGGCCCTGATCTTGCAGGCCAGTGTTAGCCCCAATGTGCTGATATCCCTTTCATAAGTTAACATCCATATAACTTAGCATTCTTTAATTCTTTAATTTTTGATTCGTAATGCACATAATTATGGCACACTTGGAGCGACAACAAGTTTTTGGCGCCGTTGCCGGGGAAGTTTGTTCTAAAATAGATAAACCTATGTTTATTTTCATTTATTTTAATTTTTGCTTTAAAACCTGCACTTTGCATTCCAAGTGCTTGATTAAATGTCTACAGCAGTTTTGTATAGAAAACCTGTTTTTTTTGCAGCAGAATTTTTTTTTTTTTTTTTTTTTTTTTTTTTTTATATTTTTCTGAGTTTTTATTCTTTGCCTTCTAGTTATTTGAATAAATGTTGCTGCCACTCTTTTGTCTTTTTGTCAAATTTGGGCAGTAGCCTGAGTTTTTCTTTTTAGTTTTGTCAATACTTGAATAAGGTCTTGCTCTGAGTTTTGGATGTTTGCGGATCCGGGCGGTAGTCCATCAAGGAGCATCTGGACCAAAGCTGGAGCAGATCTGCTTGAGTTTGCATCCCCTTCTCCTTTGTATTCATTTTCTATTTTTAAATTCTTGAGAACCAGCAATTCTGCTGAGTTTAATGTCTGTTTTGATTTACAGCAGAAAATTCAAAAAAATGAAAAAACAGAAAATAACAAAATTGTTGAAAAAGAGGAGGAGAAATTTGTTCCTCACCACCCATTTCCCCATGCAATGAAGTCAGTTTCTCCTTTTGTCAGAGGAAACACAAAAAAAGAGGAAATGCTGGAGACATTCAAGCAAGTCAAAACTAATCTACCTCTGCTTGATGCCATCAAACAAGTCCACCTTATGCAAAATTTCTCAAAGAGGTGTGCACCCATAAAAGGCAATCTAGGATACATTTATCCAAGAAGGCCTTTCTTTGGAGAAAATCAACCAAGTGCTATCAATTGCAACACCACCTAAGATGCAAGACCTGGAATCCCCACAATCCCCTGCATCATTGGGGAGCACACCATTGAGAAAGCCTTGCTAGATCCTGGTGCTAGTGTCAACCTCGCTTCCCTATTCTCTATGAGAAGCTAGGTTTGGGAGAATTGAAACCCACTCAAGTGGTGTTATTACTATGACAGATCTGAAAGGAAACCTATGGGGTTGATTGAAGATGTTTTGGTAGGAGTAGACAAGTTTTTCTACCTGACTTTTTGGTGTTGGACATGGAACCAACCAAAAGTACCCCATCCCTGTCATTCGGGAAGACCATTCACAGCTCATGACTAATGCATGCATTCAATGCAGGTCACGGCATCATGGAGGTGTCTTTGGAAATATGAAAGTTAAATTGAATGTGTATAATCATACTCAACCTCAATTCTCGAGGAATGTTTCCATGTTGACATCATTGATGAGTGGTGGAGGAGTCTTTACAAACATTTACGCAAGGTAAAGACTCCACCACAGAATTTAGAAATAATTGGGGATCACGAGAATGAAGGAAAAGGAGATCAAATTCAGCGAGTCTGCTTTGTGCAAGGCACTCACCAACAGTCATCAAGTTCTCTCTTGGAGACCTGCTCCCCCTCTTCCACAAGTTACCAAGGAAGCTTCAACTCACTGAACTGGAAGAACTGAGGATGGATGCCTACACTAGCTCCAGATTATACAAAGAAAAGGTTAAATCATTCCATGATAGTAGCCTCATGAGAAAAGAATTCATACCGGGGTCCAAGGTATGGTTATAATTCTCATCTTTTAGGCATCTTTGTTTTCTCCATTTGCATCCACTTTTCCCATCTGGACCTCTTTGAGATCATTTTTCTTTTTTAGGAATCATGTAGGATAATGAGTAGTGAATCATAGGCTTTTGAATATTCAATGGACCCACTAATTTTATTTTCCTTGAGATTTCTTCATCATAAAGGGTCTCAGGTGTGTGAACCTGCTTTTAATATGTGCTCCCATGCTTCATTATTTTTTTCATACACATCATCAACAAAGGGTCAATCTTATGAATCTTGCTTTTCACCGTATTCACCTGCTAATCATTTTATAATCACTTAGATTCATAAGTATCTCAGCTTTTGGATTTGTTTCTTTGGGCTTAGGATATATCATTTGGCATTAGATTTTTGTTTTAGGAATTTTAGTTTCAAATTCTTTTAGATCGATTTTGTTTTCTTTCTTAGGTTAATGTGTCCTCGTTTCTTGATTTTTTAGTCATTTTACTAGTTTCTAACTTTGTTTTCCTATTTTGCATTAACAAATTCTGTTTTGTATCAACACTTTTCTATTTTTTCAACTTTGTATTCAGGTCCCTTACCTTGTTTTCTTGTTTCTCTTATTAGCATTAGTTTCCTTCCATTTGCATAGTAATCCTTCTATTTGTTAGATTTTATTTAGCGTTCTAGCGTTGTTTTGTTGATTTTTCTTGCATTTGTATATCATGTTTTTTCCTTGCTCATATCTTCGCTTTACATTTTTATTTTCTGCATATAGTTTAGATTTTTTACATTCTTAGTTTTTCTTTCTTCTTTTACCCTGCTGCCCCTAGTCTCTCATTGTCTAGAACATTGAGGACAATGTTCATCTTAGGTTTGGGGGTGTGGCAGACAAGTCCTGCCTAGGGAATAGTTAACATAAGGCGTGAATCACCTAAGTAATTAGGAAATGTATTAATTTACTTAAGAATCATGACAACTAGAAAATTTAAAATTCCTTTGCCAAATTTAGACATTCTAAACCTTGCGATATTCTACATTTCCATGATGATTACACCATAAAAACATCTTGGTATCGACGTAGTAAGTCAAAAGGAAGAGAAAAGGTAAAGATATACTTAAAAGCTCAAGGAAAAACCATAACCCGATTGAGAATTGAGCCCATATATTTTCCATCTCATTGAAGAGTGGTGAGGCAATTTTTACGATTCAAAGGATTGGCTGAGGCATTAGATCCACTAGAAGTTAGGAAACTCCAAATTAAAACAAGTAACAGCACTCATGAAACCGAGGAAAGATCAAGGCCTTCTTTGGACTTGAACCTACAGAACCAACCAAGAAAAATTTGCCCCTGTTTGTACCCCATTTGAGCTATAAATCCTACAATTCTTCATCAAAATACTCAAAAGTACTGAACCTATGGAACCAATTCAGCCTTCCCTCACTTTGAGAATTCAAGAGGTAAAGGAGAAAGAACTGAAGATGGACCATTTCGGGCAACATCAAGAAAATGAAGAGAAAATACCTCAAAAACAGGCAATATGGTGGACCGAGAAAGAAGAGACAAACAATGTGAAAAGTTGCAAGCAAAAAGGCAAAAAGGGACCTTATGTTGAAAAATGCAAGATCAAAGAAAGAACTGATCACGTGAATGTGAGAATCTCGAAAAGAAGAAGAAAGAAGCTAAACTCAAAAGGTGGAGTCATGAACCATCTCCTGCACTTCACAGTTCTCAAATTCAAACCTCTGCTCAAACCGCCTTTCCTTGAAACTTCACTCCATAAGCCATACAAACAAACCTAGATTAAAAGCCCTTGTGATCCAAAGTTGAGTGAGTCATGTGGAGATAAGAAGTGACCCAATCTATGGTGAGGAGATGTCAATGATGCCATTGCCTAAGAATCATGCCTATGCTCATGCTTACAGATCCATTTGGGAGATGTAACTGCTATTGAGCTTGAGTGAAAATGAACCCTCAACAAAAACACCGATGAGAGTATACCCGTGAGTGTTTGGGTTGGAACTTGAGCACCTTAAGTATGACTTATAACCTAATTTTTATCCATAGGATGAGCTTCTGCTTGCACATTTGTATGATTTTCTATGATTGTTTCACAGATTGGAAATATTGAAACATTCATGAGGTTTATAAATGTTTAAATTCTCTGTACAAACAATAATCAAATTTTCTGTTTCATCATTGATTCAAGAGTAACTAACCCCTCCTTGATTGCTCATTTGATAATATTGCACGATGTTAAGCTGTTTCATGGAGAAGTTTGTGGGTACCTTCATGAAAACCCTCGAGACTTCACTCCTCCTCTAGGGATCACCTAGGGGTTGAAAAGGCTTGTTGCATATGCTAAATGCACTGTGCTTCCTACAAAAGTGGCTCTTTACTTTGTTTTTATGTTTCTTTGCTGGACTAGCAAAGCTTAGGTTTGTGTGTTAAGTAGTGAAAATACCATTTTCACCCCTAAACATGAGCCTTGAAAGACCCTTGAGAGGACTAAATAAGTGCTTTAGTGTTCATATTGCTAACAAAAAAGAGTCCAAATCAAAACCATCCTAAAATGATCAAAAGTCGACAACGCATGTCAAGCTCAAAGAGGAGTGAAGAAATAGCCTCGTAATGGCTAAAAGGTCCTAAAAGAGCAAGAAAAGACACAAGAAGAAGAATGGAAGCTAAAGCTCAATTCGCAAAGAACTTACTATTCGCATAAAGGAAAAATCAAGTTAAAAGTCAATTCGCAAAGAAGAATGGGAGCCTAGAGTTCAATTCAAAAGAACTTCTACTATTCGCAAAGAACCTTGAACTTTGCGAAAAGAAGAAAACACTCAGCGAAAAGAAGAGAAGTCCTTTCCGATAAGATCTGCTGAAGCCAAAGTCCTTTGCGAAAAGATCTCCTGAAGCCAAAGTCCTTTGCGAAAAAGATCTCCGAAGCCAAAATGCTTTGCGAAAAGATCTCCGAAGCCAAAATGCTTTTTTAAGAAAGCTTCGAGCCAAATTACTTTCGAAAAGACCCTTAAACTCGTGAAATGGCATCTTTGATCTGACCACTTTGAAGGGCATTTCGAAAACTCACTGCACGCCCCAATGTAATTAAAAGCCCGGTAGACATTCCAAAGATTCCAAGCACAAACCAAAGGCATATTCTACCTTACGTGAAAACCCAAAGATGAAATCACTTGGCGGAACTTCTAGAAGCTCAAACGGACTTTGAATTCATAATAGAATTGATGCTTCTAACGCTGATTGATTGAACGGATCGTAGCATTTTCATTGGCGAAACAGATCTGGATCCCGGTGCTCGACTCCTATTGGTTGATATGAGATCTATCCAATTGATTGGTTGATACACATCTGAGCTGGCTTAGGAAAACTATAAATAGCGAACCATTTTCCCAACTTGGGTATCCAGATTTTAGAGTTTTCATCTCTGTTTCCCTCATTCGGTCGGATAAACCTCCCAGACCCCCGTAATCCCTTCTTGTAGTTTACCTTTGAGAGCCATTGTGAGTGATTTGTACTTCCAAGTTCGGATTCAAGGCTAAATCGAGGGCTCTCGAGAAGCTCGGTACGTAAGTCCGAGGGCTCTCTAAGAAGTCGTGCTCTCTGTAATTGTAACGTTGGATTTTAAAAGGTTCTTTGTAATTTGTGTCTTCTCCATTGGAGTCATGTCGAGGGTTCGAATGATCACCTTAGTGCATTAGACTTCTTTAGATTCACTTATCGCATCCAACTTCCCTTAATTCATCATCCACTTGCGAATTAAGCGTTGGTAACCTAATTCAAAGCATTTACGATGATGTTCATGTTACGAACTAAAGAATAGGCCACACTAGGTGACGGATCGTAGACGGATCACAGCCATAAGTCTAAACCTATTCCTTAATTCGGATTTATTTCTCTTACATCTGTGCTAGTAGCCAGATGAAGATTGAATCTGCTCTGTTGAACTACAGACTCTGCATTAAAATTCAGAGGCTAAAGTACATGAAGCTATTATTTCTGCATTTGTCTTATTTTAAACATCTCCCCAACTCGGATCTGGATCATGTAGTTAGTTCTTTTCTTTATTTGCTTATAGTTAAATGTGACACAATCCAACACTCTCTGTTATCGATTCTTTATTTTAGATAATTATAGAGCCAGATCTGGTAGCACAGATCTGGAGGTTTATCTCTCAGTTTAGACAAACTTCTCTGTGGACGATCTTGAAATACTTACTTTTAAAACTTGCTACAATTGGCCCTGATCTTGCAGGCCAGTGTTAGCCCCAATGTGCTGATATCCCTTTCATAAGTTAACATCCATATAACTTAGCATTCTTTAATTCTTTAATTTTTGATTCGTAATGCACATAATTATGGCACACTTGGAGCGACAACACCCAGCACTTGCTGGCTAATCCCCCTGTAAGCAGCTAGGTTTAGTTTTATTTCAGTTTGTAATAGGTTTCTGTATACATTGGGATTGTGGATGAGCAGTTGTATACAGGCTGTAGCCTGGAGACAGTTCATTATAAGTTTTGTGTTCATCAATGGATTGTTGTTTTAATGCCTAATTGAATCTAAAGATCTTATGGTTTTTTTAGATGTCTATAGGATCCATGTATTTGGGACTAGCCCATTCAGTTTTTAGTAGATCTATTATTTACTATCGAATTTCCCTTGGTTTGATAGCCCCATGGAAAGCAACGTTAGATCTGTAGTGAGATCTAGGGAGCTCGGAGGCCTGTGGACCATGGTGGTTGCAGCAGTTTTCATGTTCTTT
Source organism: Chloranthus sessilifolius (assembly GCA_021018995.1). NCBI lineage: Eukaryota > Viridiplantae > Streptophyta > Magnoliopsida > Chloranthales > Chloranthaceae > Chloranthus > Chloranthus sessilifolius. Next base: position 53,361,604 of record CM037596.1, read on the forward strand.
CTCAGGCCTCTGTGGTATGGACAGACCAATGGGTTACCTTGTGACTATTCGAGCGGACAGAGTATAGCCATAAGGTTGTGTCCATTCACATATTTGAGAAGGATTCTTCTCCCCTGGTCATGAGCTTCTAGAGCCTTGTGAGGAGGTTTGTACAGGAATTGGCTCCCCTCTGTTTTACCTAGCTGACATCAGATGTTAGATCTGATCTCTTTATAGTAATTACAGCTTGAGGCTGAGTCATTACAGGCCATTTATAGCAATGACCAGCTGAATCTAAAGCCCTATTCAACCTGTTGCATGGTCCTTTTTGTGGGCACTAGTGAGCTGTTGGCCTTAGCAAAGCACTTAAGATCTTATTGGTTGGAATACCTATGGATGTCAGCCAGATCTATGCACAAATTTGGGGAGGTTGTAGCACTTTCATTATATAGTGCTGCAATAGTATTCATGGCTTGATCTAGTCCAGTGGCTGGGGAAATGATTAGTCTACTCCTCTAGATCAGTTTGGCAATTTGTGGTTTAACTAATGGGATTTGACAGACTCTATGGGATAGGCTGTGACTATTTGAGTGGACAGCCTATAGCCTTAAGAGCACCCCAACTGGCATGGGTTAAACTAGATATATCTACCTTGTCGAGTCTTTTTATAGCGTCTCAGCAAGGAGCACTGCAGAGACAGATTCAATCTGAGTTACGTTACTGCTTTAAATCTAAACTTAACCTACTTACTTCTCACCATTTTGTATATTTTATTTTGGTACACACCATCACCACCTTCTTCTTGACCCCTTTCTTTTGGATAGGGCTATATTTCATTTCTCTGTTGTTAGGCTTAATATAGTGTAGTCATGACACCCAACTCCCTTTCTTTAGGACAGTCAGATCTGTAGCCAGATCTGGAGGCCTACTATGATAGCCCATTTTGGGTTCTAGATCAATTTCTCTATAGGATAAACTCTTACTTAGCAAAACTTGCTACAATTGGCCCTGTATCTTGCAGGTCTAGGACTACTTTAGTTGTGCTGAATCCACTCTTTTCCTTTACTTTGTTTTTAATTGGTTTCCACCACACAATAACACAAAGCACACTGGGTAGTGGCAAGCAGGTCCATATTCAAAAAGTATAATTAAATACCTCTCTTGACCCTCTGATGTGCTTTACGATGCTCAAATGAGAAAACTGATCGAAACCTTAGGATATGGCCTAAACTTGGACCGATAGGACGGATAATTGAAATAGAGAAGTGAGAAACCTCTCCTAGGATACCCATATAAGGGATACTCATCTAGGATACTCATTTAGGGGATATCCATGTAGGATCGTCCCCAAACAAATAAAAGGAACATTAGTCTATCGATGAGTGGTCAAATAGTTGACTCGACTCAAGTAAATTCATAAAATCATTAGAAAATGGGCACCTCGATGCCTTACATCGCGATTAGAGATGATTGATTCTCTTTTATCGATGACAATAAAAATAAGTCCCTATCGGTCTCTAAACTGAGGCAACACTTAGTATAAGTGTGAATTGACGAGATCCTTCCTTAGGATCAAGTCTTGAAATTTGAGGACTTTGTTGATATATGATTTGAATGAAATTGATTAATTGATCACATTGATAGTGGAATTGACTAATAGATATGGATTATGATAGAATTATATGACATGTGTTGTTTTGACAATGATGCTTGAAATGCTTGTGAAAACATTGAAAATTGATTGGTGAACTTTAAGGGCTAAAGTCAGCAAAACTAGTATGAAACGATAAACCGAATGGGATATGGAACTTGAATATGAAAAACATGGAATAAAATCGAATGAATAAAGGTAATTAAATTACCGAATATCTAAAATTGAATATGACCCTTGAAAATGAGATTATTGAATACTGAATTTTGAATATTGAGCATCAAATACTAAATTTGAATATTAAATATATGATTGAATATCGAACCTTGAACATCAAAGTTATTCGAATATGAATCTTGAATATTGATTTATTGATAACGAATCCTGAAACTTTAAAAGTGAAAAGGTGACACTATATCGAACCTAAAAATCTCGTATAACTAGTCGTTGTTCTTGCGAACAGGCTCGTATGAGCACCTCGTATTCAGAGGAGTTTTTGAAATATCAGCTTATGATTGGGTCTCGTTAGACCAATAGGGTTATTGATCATTGTCTTGATTGACTAAATGACAAAGAGTGTTAGCCTCTGTTTGAGCAATATTGGCAATCGAATATTGAATATAGGACCATGATTGATGTTGGTATCGCACCGAATTAATTAAAAGATGTTAATAATAAATAAGTAAAGAAATGAATAATAACATTTAATAATTTAATAATTTAATAATTGACACTTAAATAAATTCATAAAATTTATTGTATCTTGTAAATCTTTGTGCATGTTAATGCCTTAATTTTAATCTTAGAATTTCACTTCCATGCTTTAGTTGCAAATCTTACATCATAAGTGTTATTCTTATGTTTGTACTGTGAATGCTTACCTCATGATTAGATATTGTTTTAATGTGAACTGTATTGAGAATTTTCTGTTAGCATTAGTTTAATCTTAATTAATTCCATGATATCACAATTTTCTGTTAGCACATATGGAATTCTCTTACTTTACTTGTACTGAAAATCACAACATAATTAACTAAGACTTTATTAAGCTTCATGACTTACGGTCCTTTTATGACCCAAAAATTTCAAAGGCCAGTCAGCAGCCACCCAGTCAGAACTAGGGGAGCTAGACGAGGAGAAATCCAGGAGCGTTCACTGAGCTGATAGTTTTGAGCTCATTTTGCCTATAGAGCTACCAACACTTGCACATGTGTGACCTGTTCACACTTGGTTTTGACAGGATTTTTCTCCTTTCTATTGCTTTTGTTTAGTCCAGTACTTTTGAAAAATTACAGATGCAGTTTTATATTTTGACTTTTGTAAATATTGGCTTTTTAAGGTTTGAACTCTTTAGAAATATCTTCTGAATTTTCTTATTCACGATTTCGCAATAAGTAGAATTAGTTTACGGTAAAAGTTGTAAAATCGAACTTGCCCGATCAGGTTAACGAGAATGAGAAAATAAATGAAAAAAAATTTAAATACGTTTCCACAAAGTATTGAAAAAGGTAAGAGAGTTTTTTGTGAAACGTGTTTCCCGTATTATTTTGAGGAAAAAAATATATGGTAAAAGAAGCTAACCAGAATACGATTTATCGAGTTGGGAAATGAACTATGAAATGAATTAAGTTTAGGAACTAATCGAATATATGGCAACGATGCATCTTGTCGCGTCGGCTCGGCACCACCGATCGTGACAGGCGACAGCGGGGTGGTGTGGGGTGTAACATATATGTACTGTAAGTATCATGAAAATAACATCGCATCATTTGAAATTAAAGTACTATTCCATTTGTGAGTTGTATCACCTATGAGAAAGAGTGGACACAATGAGACATTGAAAGTTTTGCATTTAATGATTAGAAGTTTCGAATCTATGATCAATATTAAGCCACGCTTCTCAAACGAGGACAATTTAGTCCCATCTAATACATCATTTCGACCTGATGAATTTGAGCTAATCATAATAATTCCAATAAAATTTTGATCATGTATGACTCGATTTCGTATAAATCATCGAATATAAATTCACTGATATCGATGTAATGTAGATTAAGTTTCGATTACTCTAATCTTATAAATGTGATTATCATAAGATAATGTTAGGGGTTTTCTTTGGTTTGGACTGTTGTTGGTCTATTTACACCATTAATCAAGTGTTCATCAATTCACAATCACGATCATCTCATCATAAGATCATAGGATACCACATGCCTCATAGCATGGATAGATGATACATCTAATGAGCCCACTAGGACTTAGGAGGTGGGTTGGTGTAACATCCTCGAAATTTAGATTTTGAACTATGTCCTCGGGATGTGTGCCCGACTGGTCATAAGTTGGACCAAGAAAAAGTCAACTTGATGACTTAAGTTAGTTAGGTTTGATGAGAATGTGCTTGTGAGAGTGTGTTGGATGTTACTATGAAGTCACAAACACATAGCATAGGTGTGTGTGCTTTGTACCGTATAGATAGAATAAGTTAAAAAGCTTAAGTAACTAAAGAGAAGTTATTTCTCTTAAATTTAGTGGGTGAGGATTTATGAAGAGAGAGAGAGAGTGATGAAGGGAAGGAAGAAATAAATGTTAGATAGTCTTGTGAGGATTGCATATTGAAGACGTTCGTGAGCATTAATTCTGAAGGCAACGCGTAGGTGAACTCGTTGGAGTTGGAGCTAAGAACCCTAGCCAATGACCCAAGCCATTGAATCAATCATGAGATTGATTTAAGGTGAGATTTATTTACATTACAATATGTATAATATTGTGGTTGTATTGTTAAATTGGTAAATTAAAGAGATAGAAAAGAAAGGGAAATTGAAAGAGAAGAAAGCCAGAAGAAATGCCCGAAAAAGACAGAGTTCCTGTCAAAATCGATTAATTGATTTTGAAAATCGATCAATCGATTTTGAGCTGAAAGTAAAGCTGAGCACTGATGCCTGAAACTGATTAATCGAAATGAATTCGATTAATCGATTTGAAATCAATTAATTGTCTGTGCACTCACAGTGACTGGAAAATGAGGAGCCTGGAAAAATCGGATCGATTTCTAAATCAATCAATGGATCTTGGAAATTCGATTAATCAATTTGGGATCGATTAATCGATTTTGGGAAATCAATTAATCGATATTGGTTTCGATTAATCGATTTTAATAGTTTCTGTGGGAGTTTTGTTTTGGACTTCGAAGTTTTGGGAGGGTCTTATACCTCCTTTTATGGATTGTTCTTGATGCTTTGCATATGTTATGATGAAAATTAGGTTCTGCAATTGAATGCGAGCATGGGAAGCAACCATGGACCTTGACGCTTGAGAATTTATGCGCGAGAGGTAGGGATTACCTTGAACATATACTTTAATTACAAGAGTATGTATGTAGTGATATAGAAATGAGTTGTTATGCCTTGAGAGCATAGTGAAGCGCATGTTTTTCTTGAAAAGTAATTGAACATATGAAATTAAGTGTGTGTGCGTGTGAACACTAAGTAAGTAAACAAGTATGCTATGAGTATGTGACGTCCCCAGGGGATGTGAATGTTATATGCGCATCTGAGTGATGGATATGAGCTAGTTACATCCCAGGGATGTATGGAAAATTGTGAAGTAAATTAAATGAGAATTGATCAGGCCTAAATTACTATAATTAGTACAATCACACGGTTAATAACTATATGTATGCTCACATTGATTTGAGGTTCGGAGAATACCCCACCGACACGGCGGCATACCCATGACTGACTGGACAAGATATCCGTGACCGATATGACGGCCAATCTGTACACTAGTTTGATATCCCAGGGATGTATGTGAAATTTGTATCTCGTCGCCTCTAAGGAAGGGACCTGGGTAGTATGTACATGAATGAAAAATGATATGAAAAATAGTCTGATTAGACGACGATGGAGGGTATTCTATTGGGGCTCAAGGCTATACTACATCTAGGATTATTTAAGTTATGATTTAAGTTTTAAGCCGATCTTTATCTTTTGTGAACAAGTTGAGAACAAGTAAACACATGTAGAATAAACGATGCATTCAGTTATGCTTTAGTCACTTAAACTGTCTTCCTGTTATTTTTATTCATGAATCATGTTTCTAAATGTCATGGAATATATGTGAGTAAGTAGATTTATATGTTCATTCAGTCGTTACCCTATTGAGCTATGATGTAGCTCACCCTTCAGACTATATGTCGCAGACAGGTGCTTATGGCTGCTACTGCTTCGGGAGACATAGATCTGGAAGATTCGGATTACGTGCTTAGGGAGGATTCAGAGCCCCCTCCCGAGGACTTCTTCTAGAAAACCCCTGCGTACTTGATTGATTTTGAGATAGAAACTGTACGACTTGGTATGTCCAACTTATTTTGTAAGGATGATATATTATATAATATTCTTTTATCGAACCATCTGGGGTGACCGTAGTGACGACACTGATGATTCGGGTTGGTTCTTTTGCCCATGCAGAGGCATGAGATTAGAACAAGCTTTTGGATTACATATTTTTTTATGTTAGATAGTAGAACTAGAGATTTAGTTCCATGTTAGTTATTTTGTCTATGTTTTACTTTACTATTGCTTGGGTATACCAATGTTTCGTGTAGGCTTATGGGGCACGGCCTCAAGGGTCGTGCCAATGGCACAGGTTTTGGGGTGTCAAAATCTAGGCTGTCACAGTTGGTATCAGAGCCATTTCTTTTAAAATTTCTGACAAGTCTTGATTTTGTCAGAGCATCAGACCTTCTGCTAATGAAACTGTAGTTTCATGTGTAGAGGGTGATGTCTTCTAGAGGAAGAGGTTGACCCAGGGGAGACCATGATAGAAATTTGCAAAGCAAAGACGGTATCGTCTTGGCTACAAATAGAGTATCGTTGGGGAATAGAGAGACTCTCAAAAGTAGTGGTGAAGAGAACAGAGACCAAGCAGAGAATCAAGATAGAGATCATCAAGAGAGGGATCAACGGGAACAGGAAAGGGTTAGAGAAAGAAACGAAGAGAGGGAGGAGCGTCAGAGGATGATGCACATCGTGGAAACCATGACAACCGCCATGGCTCAGCAAGCAGCGTTCTTGGCAGCTCATAATGTCAATGACCAACATCAAGCACCTACACCTCCAGTAGGTCCTACACAGGCATTGCCATCTGCATTCACAAAGTTTAGGAGGATGCGTCCTCCGTGCTTTTCAGGACAAGCAGAGCCAATGGATGCGGAAAATTGGTTGAGTGAAATAGAGAAAGTATTCAGCGTGCTTATGTGCACGGAGGATGAGAGTGTTCGTTGGGCAGCGTACATGTTAGATGGGGAGGCAGGCCCATGGTGGAAGTCCGTCTCTAGGACTAGGGCTTAGGAGACCCGAGGATTCCCATGGACATGGGAGGAATTTGTGGAAGAATTTAACAAACAATACTTCTCTGAAGTGGTATGCAATCAAATGGAAGTTAAATTTCTTCAGCTCGAGCAGGGAAGGATGCCAGTGAGAGAGTATGGGATAGAATTTATGAGGTTTGCTCGCTTTACTCCTGATTTTGTAGTTACAAATTTGATGAAAACTAAGAGACTACAACGCGGCTTGAGGCCGAACATCAAGGGGAAGGTAGCAGCATTTGAATTAAAGACCTATGGGAGGTCATGAGTAAGGCTTTGGTAATAGAAGAGAACAATGAAGATCGGTACCGAAGGAAAGATTAGTAAGGGAGAGGAAGAACGGATCAAAGTAAAGTTGGGAACTATGAATCAGTGAACAAAAAGCCACAATTTGTGGCACCCATTCAGAGCCAACCGTTTCAAACCGGTTAGATATGAGAACCCTGCTCCCATCACTAGAGTAGTAGTTACCCAGGTTTCTCACGGGCAGCATCTAGTACGGTTGAGACCTGTGCCAAGTGTGGCAAGTCTTATAAAACAGGGAAGTGTAGAAGGGGTACTCTGGGTTGCTATGAGTGTGGAAAGATGGGCCACATAATCCGAGATTGCCTTGAGATGAGTAAAGAGAGAACGACTTCTACTTCCATACCAAGACTGATGCAAACACGGAAGTCAGTCATATAAGGAAGAGCCTATGCAATTACTGCCTAAGAAGCACATAATACCAACGACGTAATCCAAGGTGAGATTTTCTTTTAAATAAAGAATTTGAATTTCATAAAGTTTTTAGATAGAGAAAGTGCATTCATGTAGGAAGTAGAGTGGACTCATTCTTGTCCAAAAATTTTGATGTATATAATATGCTATGTATATATATGTGTGATATAGGTACCTTAGACTTGTATGAAAAGGGAGGTTATGAGGCTAGAGTGTTGATAGACCCGGGGTTTACCCACTCATTTACTCCTCCTCAATTTGCTAAGAAGATGAAGGTTAACTCAGAGATGTGGGATTTTGTCTTAGCAATATCAATCCCGACTAGGGAATCAGTTGATAAGAAAAGTGTTTGTAAATCGGTGATAGTGACCATCAGAGATGGAGACGTCTTTGAACTACCGGCAAATTTAGTTATGTTGGACATGTAAGGATTCGACGTAATCCTTGGTATGGACTAGTTGTCACAGCATTGTATAATGATTGATTGAGAGAACAAGGTCGTCATCTTCAGATATAATATAAGGAGATCATTCCGATTTTGAGGAATGAGATCGACGTTTACGCCACTTGTGTCTGCAGTCAAAGTCAAGCACTTAATCAGAAAGTGGTGCAGTGGTTACTTGGCATTCTTCAAGGAAGATAAGGAAGGGAAGAATTCCATTTCAGAGATTGCAGTTGCATGTGAGTTCGAAGATGTATTTCAAGAAGAATTGCCAGGATTACCTCCTGATAGAGAGGTGGAATTCGCTATCTATTTAGCACCTGAAACGGAGCCTGTTTCCAAAGTACCATATAAGATGGCTCCTGCTGAGTTGAAGGAGTTGAAAGGGCAGTTGTAAGTGCTCATGGATAAGGGGTTTGTAAGACCTAGTGTGTCTCCTTGGGGAGCACCGGTCTTGTTTGTAAAGAAGAAAGATGGGTCAATGCGACTATGCATTGACTATCGCCAGTTAAACAAACTAACCATTAAGAATCGATATCCATTGCCTAGGATTGACAATTTATTTGATCAACTGCAAGGAGCGAGATATTTTTCCAAGATCGATATGAGATCTGGATACAATCACCTGAGAGTAAAGGCAAAGGACATCTAGAAGACATCATTCAGGACACGGTACAGACACTACGAGTTCTTAGTGATGTCGTTTGGTTTGATGAATGCACTAGTGTCATTTATGGATTTGATGAATCAGGTGTTTAAACAACACCTAGACTCCTGGGTTGTAGTATTCATCGACGATATCCTAAAATATTCCAAGTCAAAGAAGGAGCACAGAGAACATTTGAGAGTTTCTCTATAAACTCTATGTGAGCACCAACTATACGCCAAACTCAGTAAGTGTGAGTTTTGGTTTTAGAAAATTAGCTTTTTGGGACATGTTGTCTCAAAGGATGGTGTCATAGTAGATTCAACGAAGATTGAGGCAGTGGTGCAATAGGAACAACCAAAGACAGTGACAGACATCCGTAGTTTCCTTGGTCTAGCTGGCTACTGTCAACATTTTGTGGAGGGATTTTCCAAAATATTGGGACCACTTACGAGACTCAGGGAGTGAAGTATATGAAAAGAGTTTTCAAGAACTCAAGAAGAGACTCGCTTCAGCTCCAGTGCTAGAAATTCCTTCAGGAAGTGGATAGTTTACGGTATATAGTGATGCTTCACATAATGGTTTCGGTTGCGTGCTCAACCAACACAAGAAGATGATTACTTATGGGTCGAGACAGCTGAAAGATCATGAGAAGAACTATCCGACACATGACCTAGAACTAGCAGCGATCATATTTGTGTTGAAGAGTTGGAGACATTATTTGTACGATGAGACCTTTTAGATTTTCACCGACCATAAGAGCCTCAGGTACCAGTTTACACAGAAGGAGTTGAATATGACGTAGCGTAGATTGATGGAGTTTCTCAAGGACTATATTAGCTCCATACAACATCATCCAGGCTAGGCTAATGTAGTAGCCGATGCGTTGAGTCATAAGGGTTCAACTCAGTTAGCTAATCTGATCATGGGAATGCACAGATGGAAGTTGTTTGAAGATGTTTCATTGTATGATGAAAATATCGAGGTGCAAGCTACAAGAGCTTTCTTGGCCAACATAATAGTGAGACCGATGATCTTTGAGCATATTCATGAGCTACAGATGAAAGATCCAGAGTTAACTAAAATTCAACAAGATGTGAATGAGGGTATCAAACCAGAATTCTCAGTGAAAGAGGATGGTTCCTTACTATTCAAGGGACGTCTTTGTATTACAGTTGATGTCAATCTACGACAAACTATTCTCAATGAGGCTCACAAATCAAAATATACAATCCACCCTGGTAGCACCAAAATGTATCAAGACTTGAGAAAGAATTACTGGTGGAGAGGTCTTAAATAAGATGTAGCCAAATACGTGTCACGGTGTTTGACATGTCAGCAGGTGAAAGTAGATCATAGACACCCTGCTGGGTTATTCCAGCCTTTACCCATACCAGAGTGGAAATGGGAATTAAACTTCATGGATTTCATCATGGGATTACTGTGTACAGTAAAGAGAGACAATGCCATTTGGGTGGTTGTGGACCGACTGACCAAGTCAGCATACTTCTTGCCCTACAACATGATGTACACAGCAGGAAGACTCGCGGAGTTTTATATGAAGGAGATAGTACATTTGCACGAGATTCCTATTAGCAATGTCTCTAATCATGACCCATTATACACTGCAAAATTTTAGAAGAAGTTTCAAGAAGTCATGGGTACGCGATTGGATTTCAGTTCAATGTTCCATCCGCAGACCGATGGGCAAATAGAGCGGGTAAATCAGGTGATAGAAAACATGCTCAAACCGTGTATGCTTGAACTACAAGGATCATGGGATTAACACCTACCATTGATTGAATTTGTATACAACAATAGCTTCCAAGCGAGCATTGGGATGGCACCATATGAAGCTCTCTATGGAAGGCGATATAGATTGCCTATCAATTGGGAAGAGACCGGCAAAAAATTTGTTTTGGGGTCGGAGTTTGTTTTGGGGTCTGATAATTATTTGTATGATAAGAGAGACTTAGGTCGGCTCATAGCGGACAGAAGAGCTATGCCGATATTAAAAGAATGAGTGTGGACTACACCATTGGCGAGCATGTGTTTGTGAAGGTGTCGCCCATGAAAGGGGTCATGAGATTTGGAAAGAGGGGCAAGTTGAGTCCCCGTTACCTTGGACCCTTTGAGGTTTTGGGTCGAATAGGCAAGGTCGCATATCGCATTGGGTTACCACCATTATTTGATTGGGTACACAACGTCTTTCATGTCTTTATGCTAAAAAAGCATGTGAATGACCCTTCCCATAACCATGAACGAGGTCAGTTGTTGGAAATGCACAAAGATATGACCATGATCGAGGAAGCGGCTCAGATATTGGATAGAAAGGAGCAAGTTTTGCACACAAAGGTGATTCCTTTAGTGCTCATCCAACCGAAGAAGCTACTTGGGAATGCAAGGTAGATGTAAGAGAGCAGTATCAAGATTTGTTTGCGGAAATCTGAGAGCCTACTTGTATCATTGCATGTATGTTTGCAAGTTTGACCCGTCTATGTAATCAAAAGTTGCATGTTTATGCCAACTTATTCTAGAAATGAAGAGGAAAAAATATTGGGTGTAAATGCACCGGTTGCATAATTAAAAATGTATAGGATGATGGAAATTACATCATGAAATGAATGGCCAATATGTGCTGAGAAGCAAAAGCAAGGTCAATATAGAAGCAAAAGCAAACCATTATGCTTCACATAATGACTTGCGATGTGTGCTCAACCAACACAAGAAGGTGATTGCTTACTGGTCGAGACAGTTAAAAGATCATGAGAAGAACTATCTGATACATGACCTGGAACTAGCAGTGGTCATATTTGCGTTGAAGAGTTAGTGACATTATTTGTACGGTGAGACCTTTGAGATCTTCACCGACCATAAGAGCCTCAGGTACCTGTTTACACAGAAGGAGTTGAATATGAGGTAGCGCAGATGGATGGAGTTTCTCAAGGACTATGATTGCTCCATACAATATCATCCAGAAAAGGCTAATTTCGTAGCTGATGCGTTGAGTCGTAAGGGTTCAGCTCAGTTAGCTAATCTGATCATGGGAATGCACAGATGGAAGTTGATTTAAGATCTTTCACTGTATGATGAAAATATCGAGGTGCAAGCTACATGAGCTTTCTTAGCCAACATAACAGTGAGACCGATGGTCTTTGAGCATATTCATGAGCTACAAATGAAAGACCTAGAGTTAACTAAAATCTAACAAGATGTGATTGAGGGTATCAAACCAGAGTTCTCAGTGAAAGAGGATGGTTCCTTCCTATTGAAGGGATGCCTTTATATTCTAGTTGATGCCGATCTGCGGCAAACTATTCACGATGAGGCTCACAAATCAAAATATGCAGTCTACCCTAGTAGCACCAAAATGTATCAAGACTTGAGAAAGAATTACAGGTGGAGAGGTCTCAAACAAGATGTAGCCAAGTACGTGTTATGGTGTTTGACATGTCAGCAGGTGAAAGTTGATCATAGACACCCTGCTTGAATATTACAGCCTCTACCTATAACAGAGTGGAAATGGAAATCAATCTCCACAGATTTCATTGTGGGATTACCGTGTATAGCAAAGAGATACAACGCCATTTGGGTGGCCGTGGACCGACTGACCAAGTCAGCACACTTCTTGCCCTACAACATGATGTACATAGCAGGAAGACTCGTGGAGTTGTATATGAAGGAGATAGTACGTTTGCACAGGATTTCTAGTAGCATTATACACTTCAAAATTTTAGAAGAAGTTTCAAGAAGGCATGGGTACGTGATTGGATTTCAGTTCAGCGTTCCATCTGCAGACCGATGAGCAAACAGAGCTGGTAAATCAGGTGATAGAAGATATGCTCAAAGAGTGTATGCTTGAACTACAAGGATTATGGGATCAACACCTACTATTGATCGAATTTGTATACAAAAATAGCTTCCAAGCGAGCATTGGAATGGCACCCTATGAAGCTCTCTATTGAAGGCGATGTAGATCGCCTATCAATTAGGAAGAGACCGGCGAAAAGTTTGTTTTGGGGCTGGAGTTACTTGAAGATAACACTATCATTGTTCGTATGATCAGAGAGAGACTTAGGTTGGCTCAGAGCAGACAGAAGAGCTATGCCGATATTAAAAGAATGAGTGTGGACTACACCGTTGGTGAGCATGTGTTTGTGAAGGTGTCACCCATGAAAGGCGTCGTGAGATTTAGAAAGAAGGGGCAAGTTGAGTCTCCGTTACCTTGGACCCTTTGAGGTTTTGGGTTGAGTAGACAATGTCGCATATGACGTTGGGTTATCACCATTATTTGATCGGGTACACAACATCTTCCATGTCTCTATGTTCAGAAAGTATGTGAATGACCCTTCCCATATCTTGGGAGGTTAGCCGTTGGAAATGCACGAAGATATGACCATGATCGAGGAAGCGGCTCAGATATTGGATATAAAGGAGAAAGTTTTACACACGAAGGTGATTCCTTTAGTGCTTGTTTGATGGAAGAATCATCCAGCCGAAGAAGCTACTTGGGAACACGAGGCGGATGTAAGAGAGTATTATCTAGACTTGTTTGCAAAGTGCTGAGAGCCTACTTGTATCATTGCATGTATGTTTGTAAGTTTGACTCGTCTATGTAATCAAAAGTTGCACGTTTATACCAACTTATTCTAGAAATGAAGAGGGAAAAATATTGAGTTTACAATGCACTGGTTGCATAATTAAAAATGTATAGCATGAGGGAAATTGCATCATGAAATGGATGGCTAATATGTGCTGAGAAGAAAAAGCAAGGTTAGTAAGTGGCTTACCTAAAAGCCATGAAAAAACTGACAAAATGACAGAAGCAAAGGAAGAAAAATACAATGTAAAAATTTTTGCAGTCCTGTCAAAACCGATTAATCGATTAATCGATTTTAGATTTTGATTTATCGAAATCGTTCGATTGAACGATTGATCGTTCGATTAATCGTTTGATTAATCGCTCGATTATTCGCTGGTGTGTGCTAGTCGTTCAATCGTTCGATTGAACGACTAGCACACACCAGCGAGAAGAGAAACGTGGAAAATTATTAATAGTCAATTTCGATTAATCGATTTTAAAAATTGATCAATGGATTTTTGAAATCGATCAATCAATTTCGAGCAGCTGGGTTTAAGTTATGAAAATCGATTAATCGATTTTTGAAATCGATTAATCAATTTTTTTGCCTATATATAACAGTTTTGGGAATTTTTTTATCCCATTCAAATTTCAAGCAGATTTTTCTTTTGGGCACCATTTTTTCTCCTTCATTGGGCTAGTGAAACTGCGAGCATTTGGGGGATCGTGTTTGAATCAAATCACACCCATTCGAATCGAATGCGAACGATAAGCCCTAGTTTTCGATTTCCTTTCATTTTGAGTTATTACAGCCCTAGGTTTTGAGTATTTTTCACTTTTAAACCTAAAATGCCGCCTAAGACTCGGCTAGCTTCGAAGCAAGTAGCTTCTAAGGTTCCCGTACGGTGTAAGAATGCCACGCCACCACCATCTTCACCTTCATCATCTTCATCCTATTCGACGGACGCATCATCACGCGAATCGTCACCACCACCACCACCACCCAGTCAGCTACCGCAACCTAATGAGTGGTGGGCTGCCAAAGAATTTAAATACAAATATATCATTGACAAAGCTCTCATTGAGGACCCCGAGGTTGAGGGCGAAACCAAGTGGGCCCGACAATACCTCGTTTATGCGGGCCTCGATAACCTTTTGAAACCGTTACATGATTACTACTACCCTATGCTCGTTAGGTTATTTTACCAAAACCTAAAAGCGGGTCGAGTGACTTACACCGTTACGATCGAGACAGATGGCGAAAACTACCTTTTTACCCTACGACACGTCCATGAATTCTTAGAGTGCTTTCTGACATATATGTTCCCAAGACCAATCTTTTACCCCCTTTCCCACAGCCTGTAAATTATGAGGAAATTAAAACGAAGATGATGAGGGGAAACAAAGGATCCAGAAAGTCCATACGGAGGGTTGACTTACCCCCTCATTTATGGTCAATTATAAAATGCAACCTTCATCCCATGTGCTATGATACTGAGCGGGTAGAGTTGTACGCGGCATACCGCAGTCGTTGGTTCGACGCTACCAAATTAGTGATTGAGGGTATGATTTACATTAAAGGAAAAATGATGAAGGGACCCCTGAGACCTAAGGAGTGTATGCCTTACGCTCGACTCATTTCCCGCATGTTAGAGTGCTACTTTACCGCCACAGAGTACATGATTTCTCCCACTGAGCCGAGGGTAATAAACCATGTAAAACACTATTCTGTCACTTCGTGGGGCCGAAGCTATATCCTTCTAAAGAAACTGCTCCCACCTGAGGGCCATAGCACTTGCCCAAGCCGGTGATGCCCCTCCAGCACAGCAGCACCAGCTAGCAGCGGGGAAGCAGCCTTTTGTACCACCATAGGACCGAGCAGCAGGGGGAACAGCCTCCTGACCTGGCACCACCTGCGGAGCAGCCATTAGTACCACACCTTGCTCCTACACAGTCCACTCCTACTATGCCTATGCGGTCTCACAGGAGATGGGCATCTCAGGCCCCGGTACAGAGCACTATTGATGATGTTCTCGCCCTATGACGGAGAATAATAACCAAAAGCTAGAGCACCACAGACGGATGGAGGAGAGCCACACTCAGATGGGCTACCGGCTGAATTTTCATGAGGCCCCACTCCATCAAACCATGCAGTTCATGTATCCCAGCGACTACCATCAGCGCATCGCGGCAGCACAGGAATGGGTTCTTGATGCATCGAATTTTGGTACTCACGAGCATGACGAGGAGGATCAGCCCGGGGATGGGATTGCGTGATTATTAGGTTTTGGCATTTCTTTTTGGAGTGGTAATTACTTGTTGGGTTGTAACTATTTCACTAATTATGTACTGAACTATGTGACATGGATGCCATTTCTTTTGGGTTGTAATTATTTTGGGTGCGGGTAACCGATGTTTAGAACATTAATCCAATTTCAATATTGGTTGTTTACAATTCTATTTACTCATAATATTTGCAAATGTAGTTGGTCTTCATGCAGGATGTACTGTGATTGATGTTGTATGGATCTTCATGTGTCTGTGTGTGTGGGTCTCCCAAGAGGGGAGGCCCTTGGGTATATTTTCGAGGACGAAAATTCATAAGGTGGGGAAAATGTAACATCTCTAAAATTTGGGCTTTGAACAGTATCCTCGGGATGCGTGCTTGATTGGTTATAAATTTGAACAAGAGAAAGTCAACTTTATGACTTAAGTTAGTTAGGTTCGATGAGAAATGCTTGTGAGAGTGTGTTAGATGTTACTATGAAGTCACATACACATAGCATAGGTGTGTGTGCTTTGTACTGTATTGATAGAATGCATTTAAAAGCTTAAGTAATTAAAGAGAAGTTATTTCTCTTAAATTTAGTGAGTGAGGATTTATGAAGAGAGAGAGAGAGGGAGAGAGGAAGGGAAGGAAGAAGTAAATGGTAGATAGTCTTGTGAGGATTGCGGATTGAAGACATTCGTGAGCATTAATTCCGAAGGCAATGCGTAGGTGAACTCGTTGGAGTCGGAGCTAAGAACCCTAGCCAAGCCATTGAATCAATCATGAGATTGATTTAAGGTGAGATTTCTTTAGATTACAATGTGTATAATCTTATGGTTGTATTGTTAAATTGGTAAATTAAAGAGATAAAAAAGAAAGGGAAATTGAAAGAGAAGAAAGCTGGAAGATATGCCCGAAAAGGATAGAGTTCCTGTCAAAATTGATTAAATGATTTTGAAAATCGATCAATTGATTGTGACCTGAAAGTAAAGCTGGGCACTGATGTTCAAAACCGATTAATCGAAATGAATTCGATTAATTAAATTTTTTATTTCGATTAATCGATTTGAAATCGAATAATCGTCTGTGCACTCACAGTGACTGGAAAATGAGGAGCCTAGGAAAACCAATTGATCGAATTGTAAATCGATCAATCGATCTTGGAAATTTGATTAATTGATTTGGGATCGATTAATCGATTTTGAAAAATCGATTAATCCTTATTGGGTTCGATTAATCGATTTTGACAGTATCTGTGGGAGTTTTGTTTTGGACTTTAAAATTTTTGGAGGGTCTTGTACCTCCTTTTATGCATTGTTCTTGATGCTTTGCATATGTTATGATATAAATTAGGTTGTGTAATTGAATGCGAACATGGGAAGCAACTATGGACCTTGATGCTTGAGAATTTACATGCGTGAGGTAGGGATTACATTGAACATGTACTTTAATTACAAGAGCATGTATGTAGTGATATAGAAATGAGTTGTTATGCATTGAGAGAATAGTGAAGCACATATTTTTCTTGAAAAGTAATTGAACATATAAAATTAAGTGTGTGTGTGTGTGTGAATACTAAGTAAGTAAACACGTATGCTATGAGTATGTGACGTCCCCAGGGGATGTGAATGTTATATGGGCATCTGAGTGATGCATATGAGCGAGCTACATCCCAGGGATGTATGAAAAATTGTGAAGTAAATTAAATGAGAATTGATCAAGCCTAAATTACTATAATTAGTACAATCACACGGTGAATAACATATGTATATGCACATTGATTTAAGGTTCCGAGAATACCCCATCGATACGGTGGTATACCTGTGACTGACTCGGCAGGATATCCGTGACCGGTACGATGGCCAATCCGTACACCAGTTTGACATCCCAAGGATGTATGTGAGATTTGTACCCTGTCGCCTATAAGGAAGGGACATGGGTAGTATGTACATGAATGAAAAATGATATGAAAAATAGTTTGATTATGGAGGGTATTCTATCAGGGCTCGAGGCTATAGTACATCGAGGATTATTTAAGTTATGATTTAAGTTTTAGGTCGATCTTTATCTTTTGTGAACAAGTTGAGAACAAGTAAACACATGTAGAATAAATAGATACATTCAGTTATGCTTTCAGTCACTTAAACTGTCTTCTAATTATTTTTATTTATGAATCATGTTTCTAAATGTCATGAAATATATGTGAGTAAGTAGATTTATATGTTCATTCAGTCGTTTCCCTATTGAGCTATGATATAGCTCACCCTTAAGACTCTATGTCGTAGGTCCGGTGGTTGCGGCTGCTACTATTTCGGGAGACGTAGATCCCGAGGATTCGGATTATGTGCTTAGGGAGGATTCAGAGCCCCTCCCGAGGACTTCTTCTAGAGGACCCCTGCGTACTTGATTGATTTTGAGATAAAAACTATATGGCTTGGTATGTCTAGCCTGTTTTTTAAGGATGATGTATTATGTAATATTCTTTTGTCAAACCATCTGGGGTGATCGTAGTGGCGGCACTGATGGTTCGGGTTGGTTCTTTTGCCCATGCAGAGGCATGAGATTAGAACAAGCTTTTTGGTTACATATTTGTGTTATATAGTAGAATTGGAGATTTAGTTTTATGTTACCTTTTTTGTCTATGTTTTACTTTAATGTTGCTTGGGTATACCAATGTTCCGTGCTGGCTTATGGGCACGGCCTCGAGGGTCGTGCCGATGGCATGGGTTTCATGGTGTAGAAATCCGTGCTGTCACAGTTGGGCCCATCCTTAAAGATTGGTTTGCACATTTTTGTGGTTTCTCAAAATGTGCGTTTGGTTACTTTAGGTATATGAGCCCATGAAGGATCCATAGATTGGACAGGCCCACGACGCTCATGGACCTTTGTGATGACTGGGGGTCTTGAATGACTCATGTGTTGATGGACTAGACTTTACGTGTATGCGTGATGGCCCAATTTTACCCAACCAGTCCTAAACTCAATTTTTACTAATAACATCTCATATCCATGAATCTAGCATTTTGCAAATCTTGAAATCCGTGGAAATATTTTATCCAAAAATTATGGTGGACGTAAATCAATGAAAAAGATGTCTTTTTCCCCAATTGAGAATTTTCCAAATATTAAAAGCTTCACATGAAATGACGGTCTCAAGGTTAGGATTCCATCAATGCTCTAACCAAATTTGAGGCGCACTTTAAGAGCTTGAATAAACTAGTTCAGGGAAATCTGGTTTGGTAACTATATAGTGTCCCAGAAAATGAGAGGGGGTTCTATTCGGACCTCTCGCTGGTTTGACCCATTTCGAGGTCTAACAGAGGGTCAAAGTGACCCCTTTTTTAGATTCTAGGGCCATAGATTTTTAGGGAATATTGAACAATCCCTAAATCTAGACAAGATTCTTTTAATACAATTTAATCCATCGGATGAGAAGAGGGCCAGAAATTAAGGGGGGTTCATCTTGACGAACCCTGGCTAAATTTGACCTAAAAACTTAGAATCTAAACGAGTAAAACTAGCCCTAGACTAAGGTGCCATAAGCATAAAGTGCAGGAATTTCTGTGGTTATGTGCGCCACTTTCGGTGGTGCAAGGACTGAGGTATATCTGATTTAATCAAAATCTAATCTTCTATTTAACAGATGGCTAAATGATCTTTATTTCGATCTACGAGCTTCGGCTCATAGGTCTATAGTTTGCTTAATTTAATGGGTCAAACTGGACCCTTTGGCCAGTGTATGTGTAGATTTTTAAAACAAGTGAAGGAAATATTCTTAGTGTAAAATCAATATATCCACATTTTTTTGGAGTATTAATAATTGCAAAACTAAGAATAATTAGGTTAAAGTGCGGTGTCAGATGTGAAGTGCAAACTTGAATAACATGATAACAATTTGTGAATTAAAATTTAGATTATAAATAATATAAAATTATATCAAAACTGCATATATAGAGATTGAGTTGGGCTTAGGTGTGTGGCATCCAAACTCAGACAAGCTAGGTGTGTGACATGCAAACTCAGATGAGCAGATTACATACATTGTACTTGCTTATATAATATCATTTGTGGGTCTTAGAATAATGAACTAAATTGGGTGCAAGTCTATAACAACTCAATGTTGGTTACTATATAGATACCAGTGTTCACAAAATATGTATATAAATATGCATTATCTATATGAGCACAATGATTCGTTTCAGATATTTGTGGGGGGTTAGATTGAAGAAGTTAAGAGGGCACCCACCTGTTGAAGCGTGAACGGTTGGTCTCACCAGGACTCAGACCGACGATTTTGGATCACATTGATGTAGATCACCTTTGGATCAGCGGATAAGATTTCTCGCGATGCAGCCTCATTATGAATTGGATTTTGAGGCCTATCTAATGGTGATAGATGGAGTAGAGCACCATGCTCAATAAGGGTGCTCCACACACTAACTCAACTCAGCCACACATCTCTCTCACTCACACTCACACTCTATATGCGCCCATCACCAAAAACTAGCCACTTTACCTCAACCTAGAAAGTAGCATAGTCCCCGGGGACTCTTTCTTTTCTCACCGCTTGAGTTGCCCAAATCGGGCTCTTGCCTTGTTTACCTCCTATTTTAAGGTAAAGGCAAACAGAGAAGAGATTTTTCTCTTTCTCTATCTCTCTCTCTCTCTCCATCTCCCTGAGTCGTATGAATAGCTTCTTTTGATTCTTGCTGACCAATTTCAGTTTGTAGTTTTGTCTATAAAGTTGTTTCTAAATCTGTCACTAATTGTCTGCACTTTGTTCTGTCATTTAGAATCAGTAAAAGTCAATTAGCCTTCATTAAGAAGCGGCATATTCAAGATTTCATCTCTCTTGTTCACAGGCAAACCCCATTTCAAAATAAACATCAATCTAAAAAGACTTTTGACAACGGTCGATTGGGATTCTTTCTTGTATTTATTCACCTTCTTAGTTTGTTGCAGTCAATGGCTCATCATTCAATTCCATCAACAGGGAGAAGGGGATCCATTGCTATGGAGGTTCTCACGTTCCTTCCAAATTCGGTAGTTTCTGAAAAAAAGAAAACACAAATCTCATTACCAAAATCCTGTGGATCCTTATTTCTCATATTGCCTCTGCAGACAATTTGAGGTTGTCTTGCTCTACTAAAATAACTTATGCCAGGAGGGTATGAAAGTGTTCTCTACTTTCCAAAGCTTTATGTGGACTACTGGAAATCACCAACCTCCCCTGCTAGTTAATAGTCCCTCCCTCTCTACCATCCACATCTAATTTCCCCTATTAGTCCCTAAATCCTACACGAAGCCCGACTATTTATCTTCTTCTTCATCTCGCAACCACCGAAGGCACACTTCTACAAGCCAATCCTTGTCGCAGCCGTTGAACCAGCCCCTCGCCTTACAGTCGATCAACAACAATGCTCCATATTTTCCCTTCTCTTCTCATTTTTAGCTACCAAAGAAGCCATTAAAACCATCTCGGAAGCACCACTCTTCGGCAATTAAATCCATCAAAGCGAGCCAACTTGGGCACGTGTGCGATAATCGATCGTGGTCAAATGCTAAAGCTCAATCCTGCCAATCCAACCAATCAAAAACCTCCTGTTAGGTGGGTGCCCTTCTATCCATCCAAATCTACACTTTTACACTTTTTGTGATGATTATATGAAAATTGCACCTTTCCATTCCTAGGTTTTGTGTGAATTCACAAGACGTTTATGGTCAAAGGGTTGACCCTAAGGTTAAACCCATCGGCCGAGAACTATAGTATATTATGCCATTCCACATGGCACACAAGTGTGCAGGAAAAATAGATCCTAAGGACTAAAAATCGGGAACAAGAAAAAGCCCCAGGTCAAGAACAGGCTGCTGCCCTGTTTTGTTTTGTTGCGCACTCGATGTGGAGGTCCTCATTTGACCATTTCCATCTCAATGATCTGATCAATTCTAACATCGATCAAACCGTGGACTCCCCATAAAATCATTTACTTTATACATCTAACGGTTCACATTGATCTGCATGTCCCTATCTTTATAAATTTTAGTGTCCCAAAATGTGAATATATTTCTTTTACAATTAGAATATTTCTTGCTTTTATTTATATAAATCTGCATGTTCTTTGACTAAAGGGTCTAGTTTGACCCATTAAATTAAACGAATAACAAACCTATGGGTCAAATCTCGTAGATCGAAATAAAGATCATCTGACCGTTTGTTGAATAGATGATCGGATTTTGATTTAAACAGACACATCGCGGTCTTTGCACCACTTAAAGTCGTGCACATAACCCCCAAAATTTTTGCACTTTATGCTTGTGGCACCTTAGTCTAGGGTTTGGTTTAACTCTTTTAGATCTTAGGTTTTGGGTCGAATTGGGCCAGAGGTTAAAACCCACTTTTCTATAATACTATATGGTTACCAAACCCGATGTCCCATATTCGATTTATTCAAATCCTTAAAATACACCTTAAATATCATTAAGCCTGAATGGAAATTGAATCATTCAAGACCCCTAAATATCGGAAAGGTCCATGGGCCTTATGGACCCATCTAGTCTATGGACCCTTAATGCGCTCGTGTATCTAATGTAGCCAAATGCGCGTTTGATAAAATCGCAAACCTAAAACATTGGAGAAGGCCCAACTTACCTTCTATGCAAAGAACAACTATTTAAATACAATTTATGTCCACTCTATAATCGTGTAATAAGGATCTGACGATCGAAACTTATTTGAGTCACACGGGAGTCAATCCTTAGCCAAATTTCACAAACAACCAGTCTATTTTTATCAGATCGACAAAATCTATCTGATGAGACTAGTCTAACATCACCTTGTGATACATATTCTAGTACTCACGTACCTTCATTGTAGGTCACCTTTTTCTCTCTCTCAATGATGAGCGAGGCGCCCGACTCTTATGATTAAATATTCTCTTATTATATGTTTCATTTATATTATATGACATTCATCACTTAGAAGTAATTTAGGTTGTATGTATGTTATGAAAAATGAACAAGATACGACACACGACTTTTAAGCATTCGTCACTGTGGGATTTCTTTCACGGTCACATGGAACTTAGAATATAGGCATCCATGTACGGATGTAAGACCTCTATGAGAGTATGGGCTGCCACACGAAGTACATTCAAGTTACTACAGACCCATCCCTTGGAAAGCATGGTTTGTGAAGCCTATCGTACCGTGGCCCATTCTAATTAAGTTTAAGAAAAGATGGAATATAAATATTTTAAGGTACGAGATATTAAGAAAGTGGATACTTAAGCCCACACAAAAATAAAGTCGGAGCGGGAACCTAATCCCACAATCAAATAATGTTATAATATGTTAAGATATACTGTGAAGACTAGAAAAATACGAAGTAAGTTTTTACACGTGTCATGTCTTGCGTACCACCGCAAGATTCAACGTCTACATCCAAGACCGGTCTTAAGGACAATATGATACAACAGTGTCTCGACTTAAGGAGACATTGATTTTTATGCGTGCAATCTCATTGGGCTGGATGGTGGTTTATGTTATGATATGAAGGTTAGGTGGTTATCTACACATGGACCTCGTGTAATAGAATCGAACAGCGTTCCTGACACAGATCGTTCAAATAAAATAAGTAAGATACGAAGTACGTTGTGTAAGCGTATGAAGTAATAATAAGACTTTCGATTTGACACGTAAGTTAAGTTGATAAGACAAGTAATAGGTATTAGAAGCATCATATGCATTGAAATATGTTATATTCTTTCAGTTTTATAGCTTTATAGTTATGAAATATTTTTGAGAATAGTTATTCTATTTTTTATATGAAATTGTAAAGGATTCACTCTCACTCACAAGGTTGCACCCACGATCACCCAGGTAAATTGTGGTGGATTGGTTGTGCAACCCACTGAGTTTACGTGACTGAGTAAACTCACCCCCCTCTCAAAAACTAACAGCTACAGGTGAAGATATGGATTACACTGCTCCAGTGGTCTTGATGCGCTAGTAAATTATGCGGTTTATGAGGCTGACGACGTGGATGACCAAATTGACTATGTTAGGTATGTATTAAATTATTAGAAAGACTTTTCAATAGTTGGTCGTACCTTGATATATGATCAGTTTGTATAATGAACTTAAAGTTAAATGTAAGCCTAATGATGAGAAATTTGAATATGAGAAGAATTTTGGTTCATGATTTTTGAGAGCCCAATTGTATATAAGATTTAATACGATATGCATGTCCGCTTATTGCCTTAATAAGCGTGTGGTGTCATAACAAGAAATTCTAGGCCCCTTGAGATCGGGTAGGATTCTGGGTCGTGACAAGCCTCCCTTGCGAAGAGTTCTAATGTGATGGGGCTCGTATCGACGGTGTCATGAGTGCGGCTCTCCGATGTTGTTTTGATGGCGGGTTTCGAAGGAGAGACGTGGCTAACTCTTAGTCGAAGATTGAAGAAAAAGCGAGTTTGCTACCGTGTAAGCTACTTTAAATAGCAGCAAAAAGAGAGTAAAAGGCTTTGTGGGCAGCTTGTTTTGCAAGGAAGACGAGAGAGAGAGAGAGAGAGAGAGAGAGAGAGAGAGAGAGAGATGAGAGATCTGATGGGGTGGTGTTGCGGTGCTTGAGCTGCACATGTTGCAAAGAAGAGAGAGGGATCGAAAGTGAGAAAGTGTATATAGAGAGAGGGATCCAGTTTGGAGCAAGAAGGTAAGTTAATTGGAGCAAGCTAGAGTCTTATTTTGACTATAATTCATTTCTTAAAACGGGAGGTGCCATCTTGGCCACAATCGTGGGCTTGGATTGGAGATGTCTTTGTGGGATTGGGATTGTGTGTTGAGCACAATATAGAGAATATAGCATATGAGAGGGAGGGAGATAGAATGGATCCAACCCTAGACTATGTTGCATGTATGATGGGAGAGAGATGGATCCGTTGATGTGCACCAAGAATGGAAAGAGTTGATGGCACCAAGAGAGGAATTAGAAAGATGGCTGATTTGGGCCTTGCTTTTTTTGAGTGACACGTGGACTCTATTTGTAGCATGAGGAATCCTTAAGAGAGAGAAAGCTCTCTTATTATTTAATAACACGTTTAGGTGGTTGGGATAGGTGCCACATGGCACACCCATATTGATTGATGGCGTAGCCCAAGTGATGTGTTGATTAAAGATGATTGGGTCAATTTCCCTGTCTAGATTAAGAAGATCATGAGAGACAAAGATTTGTGAGCAAGCAAATTATTGAAAGTACACTTTTGACTCTCTTTAAAAATAACTAATTCACTACAAAAAATAGGATTAGTAGGGCAGCTAAAAATTGTCGCTATTAACAAAAAAAAACTGCCGCTAATAATATTATCTTTTGTACTGATTTTTATTATCTACTCTTTGTACATCTCATTCATTTTAATAAATGAATGAGAGGACCCAACAATCTCAAAACTGAATTACCAAAAAATATAGATCCAATGCCATGTGGCATGTTATTCCAAAAAATATTTATTTCAACTTTTGGATCATTAGTTACATTTTGGGATCATTAGTCAATACCAAAATAAACACTTGTGTTCGGATCATTAGTCACTTGGCATGTTATCTAAAAAATATATTTTTTTATAACTTTTTGTCCTTCAAAAATATGGTCAAAATTTGACCTCCACCCCCTTAACCTAACGCATTGATTTTTTTCCAACTTAATTTGATGATGTTTTGAATGGTGGATAAGATGTAATTTTTAGTATTTTTTAGGGTAGTGTTGAACACTAATTCGCTAATGTAGAGGCCCACTGTCCAGATATATATATATATATATATATATATATATATATATATATATATATATATAAACATGGGATATAAATCCCTAGGGTGACCTCAAGGAGGGGATTCAAACTCAGGTCTTCTGCTTATGGAAGCAGGTACCTGGCTACCTTGCATAACTCCTTGAGGTTTATATATATAGGGACAGACTCTCCTGGCCGTCATTTAGGCACCAAATGGTGTTTAAACAATCTTATGCCTTTTATTGACTTATGATCTTTGAAATCTATACCGTCAAAGTAGTATATCACCAATTAAAGGGCTATGAGTAAAAATATAACAATTTTTTAGAAATTCGAACCATCCAATCCGTGCATCCGATCCGTGCACAAAATATCAACTTTTTAAGAGATTCAAACCATCCGATCTGTGCACTCTAATATCCATGGTTGATCATAATTTTGATGGAAAATATTAAAGTTCACTGATCGGATGTTTTACATCCACTTATAAGCATGATCCTTTGGCTGGGACATGTTCCATAGATGGATCACAACTTGGGCCATTTAGATTGATCATAGAGGTGTGCCACAAGGCACAGTGATAAGTCACACTTCAATGATGTGAGATAAAAAGTGACATTTTAATGGTGAAAGATCATTTAAATGATGGTTAGGAGCCATTATCCCATATATATATATAGAAGCAGTAACGTTAGGTTAAATCTCACACCTGAGACGGTTTCTTTAAAAGAAGTTTCACTAGGTGGTGAAAGGGATATCGAAATGATGGATTCTTGTGGAGGCGCCGAGAATACCAACAAGGAATGGAAGCCACATATCGGCTTGATATTCCAATCTGAAGAGGCGACATATAACTTTTATAATTTATATGTGAAAAAAGTTGGTTTCAGTGTTAGGAAAAGCAACACCTACAAATCCGCAAAGGGGGAGATTATAAAGGGAAAATATATATATTCGTTCGAAGGGTTCAGGAGGCCTCACAAGCATAAAATACATGCCGATATAAAGTATTCAAGAGATAACAGATGTAGATATGAGGCAAGGTTGAAGATTAGGATCGACAACCGTAAGTTGTGTGACGTAATGGAATTTAAAAAGCCGCATAATCATTAGTTGTTTACACGTACGAAGGTCAAGGAACTGCGATCACATCATAAGATGAGCATGGAAAGTAAATCGTTGGTAGGAATATTTGATGACATAATTCCTCGTTCAAAGATTTCTTCTATTTTGTCGAGTTTGGTTGGAGAGGCTAGCGTGGCAATAAGCCCTCAACAAACTCGAAATTACCTAAAAAAGATAAGAAAGGAGAGTAACATCCATCTGATGTCCATGACCGTGATCAAGACCTTCATTGATAGGCAGCATAAAGAAGATGATTTCTTCTTTGAAGCCAAACTAGACAAAGAATATTGTATGCGTAATATATTTTGGATTGATCACAGGTCACGAATGGTGTATCAATATTTCGGTGAAGTAGTCGTATTTGACACCACTTATAGAATAAATAAATTACTACTACCTTTCGCCCCATTCACGGGGTCAATCATCATTGGTAGACAACATTTTTTGGATATACGCTGCTCGCGGATGAGATGGAAGAGACATTTATTTGGCAGTTTAACACGTAGCTAAAGTGTCGGTGATAAGAAACCTAATGCAATTATCACAAATCAATACAATGAGATGAGCAAGGCCATCTCCAAAGTTCTTCCGGGGACCACGCATCGCCTCTGCATATGGAACATAGGGAGGATTGAATTGAACCATCTCTGTCTCCTGAAGGTAAAGTTTAAGAATTTTTGGAGCAAGTACAATTAGTGCAAGTTTAGTTAAACGGTTGATGATTTCGAAAGGAGATGGGTAGAACTTGTCGAGGAGTTTCAATTGCAAGATAACGCTTGGTTTAAACAAATGCACGCTCTTAGAAGGAAATGGATTTCATGTTACTTGAGTGATACCCTTTGGGTTGGCATGGCCACTATGCAACACAGAGAAAGCATAAATTCTTTCTTCGATACCTATGTCAATGCGAAGACGAGTTTGACAGAATTTATCAAGTAATATGATCTTGCCGTCTAGTCTCATCATGATAAAGAAAATAGGGAGAATCTCATCTCAAAGTCTACAACACAGGAACACTTGTTTGAAAATTTAATTGAGAGGCATGTCGCTACTGTGTATATGAGAACCATGTTTGATAGATTCCACTCTGAGTTCCAAAAGTTTGCCTCTTTTAAGTCCCAAAAGGTAGTCGAATAAAAGTCGGGGCGATTATTATATACCAAGTGCGTAGAAATATTGGAGATGACATGGAGGATAGCGGTCGAACATTCAAAGTTTGTTTTGAAAGTGGGGATGCCACCTTCCATATTTTCTACTGTGTAATCCACCAAATTCCTTCCAAGTACATTCTATCTCGATGGACGAAAGATGCTCGATATAGTACTATATGTTTAGGTGTCAGTGAGAAGGAGGATTTCCATTCTGTCTCTACAATGAAAATATGGAAGGTGAGAGAAGCTACACTAAAGTTAATTTAGTTGGGGTTAGAATCGAATCGTTTGGTGGATTACATATTAGAAGGGATGATGAAACTATTAGAAAGCGTAGAGGTCATTAGAACGGGAGAGGATAATGAAAGATGCACTAGCATCACGTCGTCTCTGGGTAGCTCCTCCTAGGCTAGTCAAGAAATTTCATTGTAAGAGCATGCCAATATTATAATGCGAGATCCAATACGATGTGCCACCAAAGGTAGGTCAAGCAATAGTGATAGAACGAAGTCTAGAATGGAGGTTGGCTTTGAACAATA
This sequence comes from Chloranthus sessilifolius, assembly GCA_021018995.1. Classification (NCBI taxonomy): domain Eukaryota; kingdom Viridiplantae; phylum Streptophyta; class Magnoliopsida; order Chloranthales; family Chloranthaceae; genus Chloranthus; species Chloranthus sessilifolius. The sequence continues at coordinate 53,389,855 of CM037596.1, forward strand.
AAAAAAGAAGAGACACTATTATAAGGGTTGTGGTGAGTTGGTGTGTAATCGTGGACCTTGCGAGTCAGTCGCGATGATTTGCTCAAAGATAGAGTCACCACCTAGAGCTTTTGGTGTCTCGGGATACCTAAAATCAATATCATGAGCACCGAAGTGCGACATATGACTCTGAATCACTGGTCAACACCAAAGTCTCTAGGGAAGGACTTCGGTTATTAATCGAGAAGGTGTTAGGCACTCGATTGACCTGCTCGTAAGCGGTCTTGTTGGTATTCACTTTTTCTAAGGTCCCTTGCGGGTCCCCAAAATGAGTGGCACAATTCGGGCCAAGTCGACTCTTTCTAAGGGTGATGGAGTAATAAATTAGAAAATATTAAATTGCTAAAATTAAATAGGCAAATATTAAATAGAGAATACCTGGGTAATGTGATCACTAATTGCAGATATTTATCGATGCAGCAACATGTCACTGGTCACCCTTTAAGAAGAGCGGGGCTTACAGGTTGAACTCCTTTACTAAAAGTCGGCCGGTCAACTTCAGTAGCTTTGGGTTGCCTCTGATCTAACTAGTTAGTTTTCTAATCCTAGTCTAAGTCTAATTACCTTGGGTTCCTAATCCTACTGGGAGTCTAATTGACCTGGTCTCCTGATTCTAGTCGGAGTCTAATTGATCTAGTCCCCTAATCCTATCGGGAGTCTAATTAACCTAGTCTCCTAATCCTACTAGGAGTCTAATTAAAAAAGGGAGTTGTGGCTCGTTATGCTAAGGAGGATCAGCCCCATTCTTGGGTATCCTCCATAAGCTCCCTTGGTCAAATCGGGTGGCTAAGGATTATTTTGTAAATATAGAGAATTAAAGACTAAATTTTAATGAAGAAATAAAACTTAGATCGAGAATTAAAAATTTAGAACTAGAACGGAGAATTCGAACTAGCACTAAGAACTAGAAAGAAGATTAAGAACTAGGAAGAAAAACTAAGTACTAGAGAGAAAAATAAGAATTAGAACCTAAGAATTAAGAACTAGAAATAAAAACTAGGAGGAGATTACCTAAAGTTGAGCACCGCAAGGGGAGTCTCGAAATCCTAGGCTTGGAGGAAAGGCTCGAGACTTGAATATGTGAATTGGTGTTGTTGTGTTGTGTTGTTCGAGGTAGGGAGATCTATTTATAGGTATTCATGAAATTACACGCCCTGTGGCAGGTGCACAATTGGTCGGTCGGATTCAATTGGTCGCCCTGTCCTACGCTTGTAATTGGATTGCACGCCCTGTTTGGGGCGCTTAATTCACTTTGATTCGTTCGCGGACTCAGTGAGTGAATGGACTGGCTCAGCCGGGAATCCTAGTTCCAACTCACTTGGAACTAATTGCGTGCCTGGTGGGGGGCATGCAATCCAATTAAGCTCCCACGTATGTGCGCTTAATAGGGGATTTAGGTGGTCTAGGGAATTAGAGACCAGGTCCAACTAGGAACCAATTGCGCTTAGGTGGTGGTGCTTGTAATCAATTGCGCGCACTAGACAGAGCGCGCAATTGGATCTTCAGGCAGTGTACTAAAGGGTGAGGCCTGGTCCAAGTGGGACCAATTGCGCACCCCAAGTGTTGTGCACAATCAAATTACGACCCCTGAAGTAGGTGTGTGATTCAAGATTAAGGGGGTCTGCGAGAAGGCGAATATGGTCCAAGTTGGACCAATTGCGTGCATGTATCCATGCATGCAATTGAATTGCGTGCCTCTGTGAGGGCATGGAATTCATAATCTTCCTCGGGCTAAGTCAGGTCCGAGCCACAGAGTGAGTCCAGCCATATACTATTATTTCAGTACATGGTTCCGGTATTTAGGATTTTAAAGTCTTCAAAGGAGGTCAGTCCTTTTCTAGAGATCGTAGGCAAGGTCAAAGGTTGACTAAATAGGTTTGTATAATCCGAGAGGGCAAAATTGGGGTGTCTACAGATGCCCCTCTTCGGCATGTTCTTGTGAAATAAGAATGCGTCGAAGAAGTAGACACCCCTATTCCGAGGTGCCTTCTTGTTCCTTTAGAAAATCACAAGTATGAATTGGGGAGCTGACATGAAGTGCTTGGCTTTCTTATCAATCAGCGCAAGCTAAAAGGGAGCATTCGGGGGCCCAGCGGTAGCTATCGAGAGGTATATCCTCATCTGTGGGTGAAAGTGGCATCCCACCGCATATCGCGACCTACTGTAAGGGGCAGTCAAACAGAGGAAAATCAACACAATCGAGGTACCGGGGGGCATCATATGAATGTCCACAGACAAGGTCAAGTGACCAAATAATAAGATGTAATATGATGTAATGGCGAATGCTTTCGCAAGTCATGTCAGATCGGGAGCATCATTTCTCACACTAATGGCGCGTCAGGTGTCCTTTTCCAGTGGACATTTATGGTTTCTCAGAGTTGAGTATATGCAGTGTTTGGTTTCCCAGGGGAAAGAATGGATTGGAGTGATGAGAGATAGAATTTTGATAGATAGAGGGTCAATTCATTGTCATTTTTGTTTTGTATATTTTTTTAAGTTTGGAATATTTTAACTTAAGATCAATTCGGTGGTAAAGCGGTGAAAAATGTGGCTTTCGAGACGTCATTGAGCAGATCCATCGGAGCAGGATTTGTGGACCCTATCGTTTATGTGGTTGTCAAGACGACACTTGGTATGTCAAATACTCTGTCTAACCTTCTCGCGGATACTGATGATTGTCTCTTATGAGAGGACTACAGTGATTCGCGAGTCGAGAGAGACAAGTTTTGAAAACATTTGACTTAATATTAGCTAATTATATTTTATAAAAAATATCGAGTAGAAAGAAAGGGGGCAATACTTACCTAATTTGTCTCGCGATGGGACGTTGGAACGCATAATGGGAAGCTCGCGATGGGGCTTGATAATTATTGGGCGCAATGTGATGTCATGGAGTTCCTTCTTATTAAGTTGTTTCTGTCGTGGTGGGTCTCGATGGTTGTTGGCGTGATGGGACCTTTGGGTAATCCGGGTATGTTCTCCACAATGGGACATTTTTTTAGCTTCCCTTCTAATTGCGTGCCATGGTGGATGGAGTCGCGATGGTACCTACTTGAATGAGTGCAGAGACTCGCGTGTAGAGGTGAATCCTTTCTCGAGATAGAATGACAAATATTCTTTAATGAGGGGGTTGATATCGAGTCTTGTCTTCCTTATCTTGAAGCGTGAAGGGTTGATTCATTTGGAAACTAGTTGTGGCGATCGAGGGGCTTTTACCGCTGCCGTAGGTGTGTGTTGCGATCGCGCGGGAGGACTATGCCATAGTCAAAGCACAGGTGGTGCAACCAGAGTGATAATAGGATAAATTTGAGATAAAAGGTTTCGAAAGGCGTTAAGTGATATATGTTGGGATTTTTTCAGACGCTTGCTGCTAACTTTATTTGAAAATAGTGATAAGAATGTGTTAGTAAAAATAATTCAAAGGTGGATTGAAAAAACACAAAACAACAAGTCTAAAAAATACACAGTCCTATAAGATACAGGGTCCAGTGTAGCAAGTTTTGGTAAGTAAGAGTTTATCCCATAGGGACTATTGATCTGAATCACAAGGGCATACAGTAATCTCCAGATCTGGCTACAAATCTGGTAGTCCTAAAGGAAGGGTGTTTAGGTGTCACTAAGCTATATTAAAAATATAAATGCAGAAATAAAACTACAACTAAAGAGGGGTGAAGAAGGATGATATGTGTGATAAAATAAAGATAAAATATGGAGAAGTAAACAGCTAGGGAGAAATTAGTAATGTAACTCAGATTTAGTCTGTCTCTACAGTGGTCCTTTCTAAGACGCTATTAATAGAGTGAACAAGGTATAAGCTTCTAGTTTAACCCATGCCATTTGGGGCGCTCTTAGGGCTATACTCTGTCCACTATAATGGTCACAGGGTATCCGATAGAGTCTGTCAAATCCCATTAGTTAAACCAAAACTTCGCTAGTCTAATCCAGAAGAGTGGACTGATCATTTCCCCAGCCACTGGACCAGCTCTAGCCATGAATACTATTGTAGCACTATGTAATGCCAGTGCTACAAGCTCCCCAGATCTGTGCACAAACCTGGCTGACATCCATAGGTATTCCAACCCATAAGATCCTAAGTGCTTTGCTAAGGCTTGCTGCTCACTAGTGCCCGCAAAAAGGACCGTACAACAGGTTGAATAAGGCCTTTAGCTCAGCTGGTCATTGCTACAAGCAACTTGTAATGACTCAACCTCAAGCTGCAATTACTACAAGAGATCAGATCGAACATCTGATATCGATTAGGTAGAACAGAGGGGAGTCAGTTACTGTACAAACCTCCTCACAAGGCTCTAGAAGCTCATGCGCAGGGGATTAGAATTTGTCTCAAACATGTGAATGGACACAACCTTAAGGTTATACTCTGTCCACTCGAATGGTCACAGGGTATCCCATTGGTCTGTCCATCCCACAGAGGCCTGAGAAAGAACATGAAAACTGCTGCAACCACCATGGTCCACAGGCCTCTGAGCTCCCTGGATCTCTCTGCAGATCCAGCATTGCTTTCCATGTGTCTATCAAACCAAGGGAAATCAGATGGCAAATAATAGATCTACTAGAAACTAAATAGGCTAATCCCAAATACATGGATCCTATAGACATCTAAAGAAGCCATAAGATCTATAAATTTTATTAACCATTAAAACAACAGTTCATTAAAAAAAAGCAAAACTTACAATGAACTATCTCCTGTCTGCAGCCTATACACAACTACTCATCCAAAATCCCAATATTTATAAAACCTTTTACAAAACAAAAATAAAACTAGCTATTACATAGAACTTAGCCCAACATTGCTGTTGTGCTAAGGAATAAGAAAATGGAAAAAAAAAAGGAAAAGGAAACTAAACCCTAAATGAGCACAGGAAACCCTGGCTCTGATCTCAGGCTATTCCTGGATTTAAAACCCTAAGTGAACCAAGCTAATCCTGGCTCGAAACCCTAATCCTAGAAAGCTAAAACCCGAAAAGGGGGATCTCAAGCTAAACCTTCTATCCTTTATAAATGTAGATAACAGCCCTTTATATAGGCAACCCATGAAACCCTAATATGCATTAGCGAATCAGAACTAAGGATGCTTTAGGAGTGGCACTTCCGTGGCCCTTGGATGCTTCGAAGTGTGTGTGGCACAGATTGGAACCTCGAGATGTGTTCCCTAATTGAAGTGAAATCCCAAAACTATCCCTGAATATTAGAAATCGGTGGCTGAGAAGTTGGGGGTCCGAGCTTCGCACAGTTGGAGTTGCTTTAGGTGCTCACTCGCTAGGTTGTCGCTGGGCTGAAGTGCTGCTCACTGAGATCATCTAGGAGCTCGCGAGGTTGAAAATGCAGCAGCACGAGATCTATGTGAGAGCTAGGCAACGAGTGGTAGCAGCTCGCGAGGTTAAGCTCTTAGCTTCGCGAGGTTCATAGTGTGTAGCTTTAGTGTGCTCGCGACAATTAGTGAAGTGCGCGAGAACTACGCGACGTGCCTTCCTGAAGCTCTGTCTACGTGAGATCTGTGCGAGCGCCTAGGAATATGACAATTCTGAACCGTGCAAGGACTGCGCGAGGTCCACTTCTGAAGCCCTTTCACCATTGATCTGCTCGAGATATGTGAGTTTGATTTAAGTGTTGCAAGCTTCTGAACTTCACGACAACTACCCGAGGCATTCTCTAAATAAATTGATCCTTATGACCACTATGCGAGGATTCATTTCTAGTCCTCTACTGTTGTGCAGTGCCTGTTGCAGCCATGGCCTCTATCTGGGTTCACCTTCCTCTCTTCTGTGGAACTTCTGGGGTCCACTTTGGCATGCAATATGACACACGTGGTGTGATCCACCATGGTGTATCCTCTGATCTTCACCCAACTCCACAACTTAGCATGAAATTCATTCTTATTGGCTTAAAAAGATGGATTGCAGCATTAAGTTCTTATTTCCTATTTTCTACAAAAATACGACTAAGAACACATTATTAATATGCTCACGGGCCCATCAAAGGCTAGGTTGAGTGAAAATTGGTAATTTTCAGTGCTCAACAATATAGACAACGAGTGCATCGAGATGCAGCTCAAAAAAGGTTTGGCCATCGAAGAATATTTAGTGGTTCTCTAGAGAAAAGATTCTTATGTTACTGTTTAAGAATGATTTTGTAGTCTCATTCTTCGTAAGATGAGTTGTACATATGTGACAGAGAGGGTAAGGTAGGATGATGAAAATGGGGTAGTAGATTTCTGAGGAGGATTTTGATTATTTGTTTTGCAAAGATTTGAGAATGAAAGAGATTGAGAATTATTTTTTTTTTTTTTTGAGTTTGTGCGTTGGGACTGTCAAAGGGTTTCTTTCTTTTGAGGTTCACGGTGGGACATTGGGGAAAATAAAAATAAACCCCAGTTTGAGGTGTTGGGCTCTGTTGGTACACGCCTTTTTTGTGTTCCTTTCGGTCCCCGAAATCAATGGCCAAATTTTAGCCTGAGTGGACTCTGGCGATGGGTGATGAAGTGATGGATTAGGGAATAGCGAATGTTGAACTTAAGAGGTAAATTCATGATGAAGATACCTGGTTCGTTGCGATCGCCAGTTGTAGATATTTATTGACGCTGCAACACATCACTGATCACACTTTTAAGGAGGTGTGGGTTCCTTCTTTACTAAATCGTCGGCCTGCCAACGTCAGCAGCACTGGGTTGCCTAGGTGTCAAGATAATCTATTCTTCTTTTGTTGTTTTGATTCTAAATGGTTTAGGTTTCCTAATTCTACTATGAGTTTACTGATTTGAAGTGTCTTACTTCTACTAGGATCTAAGTATTTTAAGTGTTCTACTTCTATTAGAAGTCTAACTAGTTCTAAGTATTCTAATTCTATTAGGAGTCTAATTAGATATTTTAATCCTATTAGGGGTCTAATTGATTTAAATATCCTTAGTCCTATTAGAACTCTAATTAATTAAGTCTCCTAATCCTACTAGGAGTCTAATTAATTTAAATATCCTAATTTTAATGGAAATCCAATTAAATCTCCTAGTCTTACTAGGAGTGCAAATATATTAATTCTATTGAAACTCTAATTGATTTGAAAAAAATACTAATTTTATTTAAATTCTAATTATAGCAGGTATACTAATTTTACTGGAATTCTACTTAAAGCAAATATACTAATTTTGCTAAAATTTTACTTAAAGCAGGTATTCTACTGAAATTCTAATTAAAGAAAGTATACTAATTTTATTGAAATTCTAATTTAAAAAAGGGGGGCATGGCCCGCTATGCAAGGGAGGATCAGTCCCGTTCCTAGGTACCCTCTATAAGCTCCCTTGGGCAAATCAGGTGGCTATGATTAAAAATCAATTGAGTTTGAATTATAAGATGATATTTTTGGATCAAAAAGTCGATGATTTTTTGGTTATAATTATGAATTAAAGTTTTAGATTAGAAATTGATAACTAAACTATAAATCGGGATTTAAAAATCTAGAACTATTAAGAAATCGGTAAATTAAAATTAGAATTTAAGATCTGCGGGCTGAAATCTGGATCCAAATCAGAAAATTCAGACCGTATGATTGAAGACTAGTTCTAGAAACTAAGAACTAGAACCAGAGATTAATGATAGGATTGAAAATTTAAGATAACGGGATAAAAGCAGGATTTAAGACTAAAAATCTAATAATCAGGTTAAGATCTGGTTCTAGAAACTGAGAACTAGACCAGAAATTAAAATTACAGATTAAAAAGGTATTACGGTCTAAGACTTCAATTTAGAACTAATAATTAAATCCTAAAATTTAAATCTAAGAACTAAAGACTAGAACCAGAGACTAGAATCTAGAACTAGAAATCATAACCTAAGATCTAAAGCCGAAAATTAAAACTAGAAAGGAAATTATACCTAAGGCCTAGGCTGCAGGGCGGAATCTCGAAATCCTAAGCTTGGAGGCGAGGAACTTGAAACTCGAATCTCGAGATCGTTGTGTGCCTTTTTTTTGTTGAGGTAGGAAAGTCTATTTATAAATATTTTACTAATTACGCGCCCTGTGGAGTGCGCGTAATTTGCCAGTCAACTTCAATTGTGCGCCCTATCCGAGGTGCTTAATTGAATTGAGCGCCCTATACTAGGTGCATAGCCACTTTAAGGTGGTGACCGTCTCAGTGAGTGACTGGCTAACTAGTTCAGCCGGGATGTCCTAGTCCTAGTCTGACTAGACTAATTGCGCGCTCAGTTTGAGACACACAATCCGATTAAATGCCATGCCAACTATGTTTAATTGTGGAGTTTTGGTAGTCTAAGTAATCGGAGACCAGGTCTGGAGTAGACCAATTAAGCGCCAGTGATGGGACACTTAATCCAATTGTGCATGCTTGTTGGGGCATGCGATCGAGTCTCGAGGCAGTCAAAGAGAGGGATTTGGTCTGAAGGGACTGATTGAGCGTTGGTGGTGTGGCTCTCAATCGAATTATGCACATGTTGTACTGCGCGTAATTCAGGATTATCCCGGGTTTAGGTCGGGTCCAAGGCGCAAGGCTATTATTTTAGCCTGCATTCCGACTATATACCATTGTTTCAGTATATAGTTACCACCTCAGGGTCAGGTGGGACCTGATCCATAGAGCTATTATTTCAGCCTGTGTCAAGCCATATACTATTATTTTAGTATATGGTCCTGTCCTTTATGGGATCCAAGCCACAAAGCTATTGTTTCAGCCTGCATTCAGCCATATACTATTGTATTAGTATATGGTTCCCATGTTAGGATTTTGAAACCCTCGGAGAAGGTAAGCCCTTCCCGAAAAGTCATGGGCCAGGTCAAAGGTTGACCAAACAAAATCATATACTCTGAAAGGGCAAATGGGGGTGGTGTCTACAGATGCCCCTCTTCAGCGCGCTCTTGTAAAGTAAGAATGCGTCGAAGAAGTAGACAACCCTCATCTAAGGTGCCTTCTCGTTCTTCTTAGGGAATCACAAATGTGAGCTGGGGATGCTAACATGACATGCTTTGCTTTCTTATCTATCAGCACAAGCTAAAATGGAGTAATCGAGAGCCTAGTGGTATATATTAAAAGGCATATTCCTGGTCGTGGATGCGAACATCCTGCCGCTTATCATGATGTGTTGTGAATAGCAGTCAATGGGGGAAAGTCAACGTATCCTAATCCGCAGGTGAAAGGGGCATCCCGTCCATGGCGCGACCTGCTGGGAGTGACAGTCAAACAGAAAGGAGAATCACCATATCCTAATATGTGGGTGCAAGGGGCGTCCCGTCACATGTCACGACCTGCTGCAAGGGGCAATCAAACAGAGGGATATGACACAGTCAAGGTACCGGGGGGCATCATACGAATGTCCAGAGATGAGGTCCAGAGGCTGAAATAATAATCCAATATCATGTAATGGCGAAGGCTTTCGCAAATCATGTCAGACCGGGCGCATCATTGCTCACACCAATGGCACTTTAGGCGTCCCTTTTCCAGCGGGAGTTTGTGATTCCTTAGAGTCGAATATATTCGTTGTTCAGTTTCCCAAGGGAGTGAATAAAATGGGGCAATAGGAGGGGTAGATTTTGCTAGATAAGATTTGTGGATTATTTCCTATTCTCTCTTTTTTTGAAGATGTTTGCTTATTTTTGAAAATTTGGGAATTTAACTTAAGATCAATTCGGTGTTAAAAATTCAAAAAACATGGCTTTCGAGACATCGCTGAGCAAACCCACCGGTACGGCATTTTGGGACCCGACCGTTTGCATGGTTTTCAAGACGATGCTTGGTATGTCGGATGCTCCATCTATCCTTCTCGTGAATACTGATGATGGTCACTTATGGGAGGACTACAGTGATTCAAGAGTTGAGAAAGATGGGTTTTGAAAACATTTGACTTAATCATAGTTAGTTTATAGTTTACAAGAAAATATCGAGTATAGAGAGGAGTGATAATATTGCCTGAATTGTTGTGAGGGCCCTCGTATAGCTTGCGATGGGACTAATTGGTTGTTGTAATGATGTCGCAATGGGACATTAGAGGGTTTCCTATCTTTCATTTCTGCTTCTGGAGCAAGACCTAGTGGTCACCAATGTAATAGAATGTCTTAGGGAGGTGAGGTTCGCGATGGGATCATGGTGGTCTTTGCCTTAGAGTTTTGTGATGTGATGAGTCCCACTGGTTGTAGGCATGGTGGGACCTGAGGGGGAACTCTGATGAGATATTTGAGCCAGGATTTGGTGTCGGTCGGGTGCAATGGGTCATTAGAGGAGTCCCTCTTCTTCGTTAGTAGGTTTCTAGGATGGTGTCTGGCGACTGCTGGGTGGTGAGGTGGTTGGGAGTATGGCCCTCTGCTTTAGTGATGAGACATTGATTGAGTCGTTTCCTTCGTCTATCATGTGATTTTACGCGATAGGATTTTGAGGAGGCGTGGTGCGTGATGGAACTTGGTAGTTGCCTGATGTGGGGTGTCTAAATCGCTTAGTGAGATGTTCGCGATGGGACATTTGTGGTAGGTCCTGATGAGGTCCGGAAGGTTCGCCTCTTTGCTTTAAGACGTTGACCAAGCCTTTTTCCCTTTTTGATTGTGCGTGGTGTCAGGCTCTGTCTAAGTGTTTCATGTAGTAGTGTCGCAACAAAACAGGTTTGTAAGGTACTTAAGCTGTAGTGGCATTATGACAGGACATGTGCGACATCGTCGATTCCTTGGTTGTTTTAACATGGTAATGGTGTTTCTTTCTTTGGCAGATCTTGGGTTATATAAGGTCAAATTATGGTTGTATCACGAGGGGCGTGTTCATGAATGTGTGGTGGGAGGTTGGTCTGATAAATCCTTGATCATTGGATGGGACAATGATGATGTCTTAAGATCGCGATGGGATGTAGTCTTTGGTAGGGTGGGAGGTCTATTTTTGGTTTTTTTTCGTGATGGAATATGGGGGCATGGCTGATTAGGCCACTAAGCTTCAGGTATTGGGGTGGCATTTAGTACATCCTATCGCAGTGGGATGTGATGGGGTTCTCTTTCCTTGGTCAGGTTGTGACGGGATGAGTAGTGACAGAGTGTGTTTATTTTGTCGAGGGCAAGACCTATGGATTAGAATTACGCGCCTGATTCAGGGTGTTGAATTGAATTGTGCGCTTGTTCGAAAGCGTGTGATTTGGGGCTTGAAGGTGTCAATTATGCGTTTGGGTATGTGCGTCTGATATATTTACATTTTTCTCATATAGTGCATAATCGAAAGGTCACTAAGCTGGTAGAATGGTAGTGTTCGAGTGTCGAACTGGATTCCTCGCCAAATTTCTAGCCTGTAATCCAATTATGCGGTCAGATAGGAGTATGCAATCAGAGCATCACCAAGTAACTGTGCGGGTGTCCCTTTAGATTCCGTGTCATGGGTGAAGCGGGCAACATGATTGCATGGTCTGTAGTTGGCGCATGACAGGAGCGTCGTGCCATTTGCATGGGTGATGGTCTTATTACGCACTTGGATTAGGGCGCACGATTTCATTTTCACGTGAGCATTCAATGCGTGATTTAACTGTACACCAGTATTCCAACGCGCGATCAAGTCCGTACTTTATATAAGTGGGGGAGCCTTCATTTTCTTTTCATCTCCTAATTTAGTATCGAGTTTTACCTTTTCTGGTTTCCTTAGGCTTGGATATCCATGTTTTGGTGATATTGTGCAATCTAACCGTCCATTCGAGATGTCATTTCTTCTGATGTTTGTCATTTCGCGCGATCTTCAACCTGAAGTGGTATTTGGTGATGGCGTAACTCTGAGAATGAGCGATATCGTGAAAGAGGAGGCTAGCCTTCACATCAATTCCTTTTAGGGAGCACTGAAGGCAGCATTATGGAGGCGGCCACGGAAGAAGCGAAGAGGGCGGAAGAGAAGGTGTTACAAGTGAAGGGACGTGTGTTATTCACTGAAAAGTACCACTTTTCACCTCTTAACCTAGCTTTTGATAGACCTTGAAACAGACTAATAATCCCTTGTTTAGTGTGCTTTGTAGTTACTAATAAATTCTACAGCTTAACACAAAGTCCATACTTTTGGTGCCAAGAAGAGAAAGAATTCAAGCCAAGTATGGCAGCTGAACCAAAGACTGATGGAACACCATGGTGATGCACACCATAGTGGCTACTTGTGCTTGTCATCATAGACCAAGGGTGTAGCAGATGTGATAAGTTTGGATAAGAGTGAAGGAGGCTGCAACAGAAGCATAAGCCTTGCAGCAGAGGAGCAAATGCCTTATCTCGCACCGCTGAGGTGCTACCTTGCGTTGTTAAATTCATTGGCAAAACTTCCTCATGTAGCAGTGGCATAGTTCAAATGAGAGCAATGCCTAAAGAACTCGCAAAGATCTCATGCCCTTAAGCCTTCAGAACTAATGCTCGCGAAGCTCTCGCGAAGATCAAGCCTTAAAGCAGCCGCACATAATACCTCGCGAGTTCAATCTGGACAAGGAACAAAAGCTATCTCGTGAAGTTCTCATGTGGCGCAAGAGCAGAAACCTATCTGCGCGAGTACCACGCAACAAGAGTTTCTAAAGCTTTACTGCGCGAGCAAACTCAAGTCTACAAATCATACTACGTGAGTGCATTCAAAGCCAGAGTAGGTGCACGATTGTTCGAACTCCATCTGCGCAAGTGAACACACCTTCCAAGCTAACTCTTACCTCGCGAGGACAATGCAAGCTGTGAGAAGGAATTAATGAGCAGAGCTAGCCTCGCGAAGCTCGAGCTCTCCACTTCTTAGTCTTAACTCAAGGACCTTTTAGGGATTTCCCTAGGTCTAGGGAACACATCCCGAGGCACTGATCTTGAGGCACACATTCCAAAGTATCCAAGGGTTATAACAGTATCCAAGGGTTATTCTCCTTTGAGCCAAGGCCTTAGGGACTGAGTATTTAAGCTGTACTTAGAACTTAGAATTTTTATCTCTCTTTCAACCTTTGTCAGCTATGAGCTCAAGTAGGCTAGGGTTAGGGTTTGATCATCTCTTTTTCATATTTTTCTTCTCTCTTAGCTCAACACTTACTAGCTAAATCTTTTGTAAGCAGTTGAGTGTGGTTTTATTCAGTTTGTAATGGGTCATTTGTACATTGGGATTTTGTGAAGAGCAGTTGTGCACAAGGCTGTAGCCTTGAGAAATTACATTGTAAGAATCTGTGATCAATGTACTTTGTGCTTTAATTGTACACTCAATCTGTTATTTTTTTATTTGCCCATAGTTTTGTACATTCTATGCAAGCATTTAGGATTTGAGCTGATTGAAAGGCCCATGAAAGCTTGAGCTTGTAGCCCTGGGACCGTGGTGGCTATACCAGTTTACATATTCTTTCTTAGATCCTTGTGGTGAGGATAACCTCTGTGGATAGTCTGTGACCATTTAAGTGGACAGGTTATAGCCCTAGGGTGATTCCAAGTCACAGATCTGAGAAGGATTCTTCTCATGCACATGAGCTTGTAGCCTTGTGAGAGGTTGTTGCAAGAACTGGCTCCCCTCTGTTTCACTTGACCAATATTAGTTGTTAGATCTGAGTTCTCTGTTGTAATTACAAACTTGAGGGCTGAGTCATTGTAGGCCTTTTGTAGTAATGACCAGCAGCTTTTAAGTCCCTTTTTAGGGTAGATTTCCTATAATTGTCAGCTTAATCTGTTACAGATCTGGGGAGCTTGTAGCCTGACAAACATCATGTCTGTAATAGTTTTCTTGCTCTAATTTAATCCATTAGTGAGAAGAAGTTTCTTGGATAGTCTGTGACCATTTAAGTGGATAGGTTATGGCCTTAGGATCAATCCTTTCAAGTGATTGAACCTCCTCTATTGGACAGCCTGTGACCATTTAAGTGGACAGGTTATAGCCCTAAGAGGAGTCTAGATTGTAAGGTTACTTTGGATTCTTTTACCTTGTTGATGTTTTTGATAGCACAACAACAAAGACTCTTGCTGAGACAGCTCCAAATCTGAGTTATATTACTGGATTAATCCCAACCTGATTGCTTACTTCCCATTATTTTATCTTTTCTTTTTGGCACACACCATCACCACCTTCTTTGTAAACCCTTTCTCTAGGATAGGACTGCACTCTATTTCTCTTCTTTTAGTGATTAATTTAGGGTAGTTGTGGCACCCAACTCCCTTCTTTAGGATTGTCAGATCTGGAGGCCTTCTAGTATAACTCATTTTGGATTCCAGATCATGATCTTTGTGGGACAAACTCTTACTTATTAAAACTTGCTACAATAGCCCTGTATCTTGTAGGCTGAGTGTATCTTAGGTTGCTATTTTCTTAGCCAACTCACTCCATCTTTGTATTTTGAATTTTTCTACCACATCACCATTTCCTTTAATAACAGCACAACAGGTGCATCAACAAGTTTTTGGCGCCATTATCGGGGATCTTGATCTTCTAGTAGACCTAAGTTGTAATGTAACTTAGACTAACAAATTCTCTGTAGCTGTGCCTTAACTTGAAAAAAAGTACTACTGATTCTTTTGAAATTTTTGCAGAATCGGACAACAGCAGCAGGGAAAAGCTAGAGCTGCAGCTAGAGTCTAGCTAGCTCTGTTTGCACTTCTTTTACTCTAAAACTTAGTCCTTTTATTTTGAATTCCCTGTCCTTAGTTTAGTTGTAAATCTATTTAGTTGTAATTTTTATTTGAACATTTTTTTTTGTGTTGTGAGCATCTTCTTTACCTACTGATTTGTGTGTGTATGCTTGGAAGAAGGTCCCTTAACCCTGAGTTGAAACCTCCAAATCCTGAGGTTGAAAGGTCCTTAGGCCAAGAAATACCACACAAGGCCCTACTGTTGAAACTGTGCCGGCTGTCATGGCTGAGAGGCATAGAACTTTGAAGGAGTATAATGCACCTAGGGATTACACATCTCCTTTTTGTATTCAATTTCCCTATGTTGAGGGAAATTATGAAATCAAGTCCTCCTCCATTAACATGATGCCATCTTTTCATGGGCTCAGTAAGGAAGACCTTTATAAGCACATTGACCAATTTTTGGCACTTTGCACCACTTTCAATATTGCTGGCCTGAGACCTGAAGCCACCAAACTGAGGATTTTTCCTTTTTCCCTAAAGGACAAAGCCACCTCATGGCTCTCTAAGCTCCTAGCCAATAGCATTCAGACATGGAGTGACCTCCAAAGCCAATTTCTGGCTAAATTCTTTCCCATGAATAAAACCAGTCAAATGAGGACAAATATATTGTCATTCACTCAGCCTCCAATTGAAGATTTTTATGAGGCTTGAGAGAGATTTCAGGAGATGTTAAAACAATGCCCCCACCACCAAATTCCACAATGGCAACTTGTGCAAGTCTTTTACCAAGTACTTAATGCCAAAAGTATGGATATGGTGGATGCCTCATGTGGTGGTAATTACCTCCACAAGACAGCTGATGAGGCTTGGGAGCTATTTGACATCATAGGAGAAAATTCCATGCAGCAGGAATCACTGTCTCGCAATGACAGCCAGATCCTAGCTAAATTGGTAAAAGAGGTCACCCCTAGAGGTGGAATGTATAATGTCAAGGTGCAAAGTTATTTGGAAAGGAAGGTAGAAAATTTGAGTTTAAAGTTTGACAAATTGATGAATGTGATGTAGCCTAGGATGGTTGCACAAGTGGAAGAGGCATGCCTGATATGCCAATCTCCCGCACATTTACTTCAGGATTGTCTATAAGCCAACCAATTCCCTGAGTTAGCATTGGAACATGCCAATGCTGCCCAAGCATGTGGGCATCAACCTGTTGGGTAACCATAAAGAAAGCTCCCAAATTTGAGGTGGAGACAAGATGCATACCCTCAGCCCCAGCAATAGCAATTAGCAGCTCCATACAGACCCCAACACCAATTTAACTAAGAATATCCATGAAGGAAAAATTTTCAGTTGCTAGCCCCACAGCCCAACCAGTTGGTCCTGCCCCCACAACAGCCTAGATCCTCTTCATTTGAAGAGCAAACGTTGACATCTATGCAAAATTTAGGGAACTTGGTCCATACTGTCAACTCTCATGGGCAAAGTATTAAAAAAATAAAAGACTAGTTGGGTCAAATTTGTAATGCTTTAAATAGGAGAGAGAGGAAAAAATTGCCTAGTCAACCCTTAGCCAATCCAAAAGGGCAATACATGATTGGAGAAGCATCCTCTACCAATGAGAAAGCTAATGCAATCACTACCCTAAAGAGTGGCAGGGTGATTGATAATTTAGTGGGCAAGGCAACTAACTAGGTCATGGAGAATGAAAATGAAAGAAATATGAGTGTTGAAGAACCAAAGAAGTCATTCCCTGTTATGGACCAGCAAAGGCAAAATAAGGGGGCCAATGTTGAGCCCCAACATTAAACAATAAGTGAAGAAAAAATAAAAAAATAAAAATTTTACCATGATGTTGATAGGCATGTAGCAGTGGCACCAGCAGTGTCACAATTGTCATTTCCTCAAGCACTAGCGGGCCCATCCCCTTGTGATAAAGAGAATGGTCAGATGAAGGAAATAATGGAGACCTTAAAGCAGGTTAAGATTAATTTACCCTTGCTTGATGCTATAAAACAGGTCCCTGCCTATGCTAAGTTCTTGAAGGACCTCTTCACACAAAAGAGAAAAGTAAGGATGCAGTTGTCCAAAAAGGTTTTTACTATTGAGCATGTTGAGTCAGTTCTGTCTAGTGTCACTCCTGGGAAATTATAGGACCCAGGAGTACCTACTATCCACTGCATAATTGGAAACCACACCATTGGAAAATCCCTCTTGGACTTAGGGGCCAGTGTGAACCTGCTCCCATACTTAGTGCATGAGGAACTAGGTTTGGGGGAGCTAAAAGCCACATCAGTTGTGCTCCAACTGGATGATAGATCTGAGAGGAGACCTGTGGCTATGGTGGAGGATGTGTTGGTGGGAGTGGACAAGTTCTACTACCCTGCTGATTTCCTTATTTTGGACATGGACCCTTGCAAAAGTAAAACCCTAATTGCTGTTATCTTTGGAAGGCCATTCTTGGCCACTGCAAATGCTTGCATACAATGCAGGTCAGGAGTGATGGAAGTGACCTTTGGGAACATGAAGGCCCAATTAAATGTATACAATGCTGCAAGGCAACCTCAGATGGACATTAAGGACTGTTATGCAATTGATGTACTAGATGGCCTTATGGAAGAAGAATTATTCAGTTTGCTGGATTAGGATAATGCAGCTGAAAACCTAGAAATTGTTTGGAATTTGGTTGAGAAGGAGGCCCAAGTTCTCATGACAGAAGACAATATAAAAATAGAGTCTTCTGTGGGCCTAGTGCAGCATTCCAGTTGGAAACCTACATTGATGCCCCTTCCTCAACCCACCAAGGCACCTTTGTTGCCTTTTATTGAAAGTCCCCCTAAGATTGAGCGGAAACAACTCCCAGCCTTGGTGGTTTGAGGAATTATTGTGTGTTCTCAAGAAGCATAAAAAGGTAATGGTGTGGACAATAACTGATCTTGGAGACATTGGTGCCTCAGTTTGCATGCACAGAATTAACTTGGAAGAGGGTGCAAAACCCTCTAGGGAAATGCAAAGGAAACTTAATCCTCACATGCAGGAGGTGGTCCTCAAAGAGATAGTAAAATTGTGGATGCCGGGGTGATTTACCCCATCTCAGATTTAGAATGGGTGTCACCTATCCAGATGGTACTTAAGAAATCAGGCATAACAGTTATTACTTTTGATTCTGGGGAGTTGATGCCAGCCAGAGAGACTACGGGCTGGAGAGTTTGCATTGATTACAGAAAACTCAACTCCAAGACCAGGAAAGACCACTTTCCTCTCTCCTTCATTGACTAAATTCTAGATAAGCTGGCTGGGAAGACATTTTACTGCTTTCTTGATGGTTACTCAGCGTATAACCAAATCCCTGTGTACCTCTAAGAACAAGAAAAAATTACTTTCACATATCCATTTGGCACCTTTGCTTACAGGAGGATGCCTTTTGGACTATGTAATGCCCCAGCCACATTTCAGAGGTGCATGTATGCTATATTTTCTGATATGATTGACAAGTTCTTGGAAATCTTCATGGATGATTTTTCAGTATATAGGGACAACTTTAGTCAATTTGGTCTTAAGCTGGTGTTACAAAGATGTGAAGAGACCAATTTGGTCTTAAGCTGGAAAAAGAGTCACTTTATGGTAACACAAGGAATTGTGTTAGGCCATGTGGTCTCTCAAAGAGGAGTAGAGGTTGACAAGGCTAAAGTGGACCTGATTTGACAGCTGCCCCCACCCATGACTGTCAAGCAAATCAGATCATTCTTAGGACATGCTGGTTTTTACAGGAGGTTCATTAAGGACTTCAGCGAGATTGCAAAGCCATTGTGCCACCTACTATGTCAGGATGTGCCATTTAAATTCTCTGCTTAGTTCCTTGAGGCCTTTGAGGTCTTAAAAAAGTGTCTTACCACTGCTCCTATAATCCAAGCCCTAGATTATTCACTCCCCTTTGAACTGATGTGTGATGCGTCAGATTTGGCCATAGGTGCTGTCGTAGAACAGAGAAAATACTAGCTGAAGCTCAGCTCAATTACACCACCACTAAGAAGGAGCTGCTTGCTGTAGTGTTTGCTGTGGACAAGTTTAGACCCTACTTGCTTGGGTTTAAAATTATTATTTTTACTGATCACTCAGCCCTGAAATACCTATTGTCTAAGAAGGATGCCAAACCAAGGTTGATCAGATGGATCCTCCTCTTACAAGAGTTTAATCTTGAGATCAAGGATAAGAAGGGAGTTGAGAATGTGGTGGTTGACCACCTCTCTAGAATTATTTTGAAAGAATGTGCAGCGGCACCTGCTAATGAGTTGTTTCCTGATGAGGAACTATTTGTTATGTTGTCTAGTGTGCCCTGGTTTGCACACATTGTAAATTTTCTTGCTGTTGGTAAGATCCCCCCTCACTAGTCCAAGATAGACAAAGACCTGTTCTTTTCTCAGGTTAAGCATTTTTTGTGGGAGGATCCATACCTTTACAAGCATTGTGCAAATCAGATGGTCAGGAGATGTGTACCTGAAAGTGATTTCCATACTATTCTTTCTATGTGCCATGAGCAAGCCTGTGGAGGTCACTTCAGTGGTAAAAATACTGTAGCAAAAGTGCTGCAATGTAATTTTTATTGGCCTTCTTTGTTCAGAGATGTATACTTACATTGTAAAGCCTGTGAGAGATGTCAAAGGTTGGGAGGCATTTCCAAGAAAGATTCAATGCCATTGCAGCCCATCCTTGTGATAGACTTTTGACATCTGAGGCATTGATTTTATGGGTCCCTTTCCTCCATCTATGGGATTTAATTTCATACTTGTGGCAGTCGACTATGTGTCCAAATGGGTGGAAGTCATTGCCAGAAGGACCAATGACCACACAGTTGTCCTCAAATTTTGGAAGGACAATATCTTCTCAAGATTTGGCACCCCCAGAGCTATCATTAGTGATGGGGCGAGTCAATTCTATAACAGACCTTTTGAGAACCTTCTAAAAATTTATTCTATTACACACATAATTGTAACTCCCTACCACCCACAGATCAGTGGGCAAGTTGAAATTTCTAATAGGGAGATCAAGCATATCTTGGAGAAAACTGTGAGGACTGATAGAAAGATTGGGCACAGATGCTGAATGATGCTTTGTGGGCTTATGGGACTACCTATAAGCCCCCTATTGGCATGTCCCCATTCAGACTGGTTTATGGCAAGACTTGCCACCTACCAGTAGAGTTAGAGCACAGAGCCTATTGGGCTATCAAAGCACTTAATTTTGATCTAACTACTACTAGTTCTCACAGGAAATTACAAATGACAAAACTTGATGAGCTGAGGTTGCAAGCCTATGCAAATGCCAGAATTTACAAGGAGAGATCAAAGGCATTCTTTGGCAAGAAATTAATGAGGAAGAATCTCAAGGCTGGTACTAGGGTTTGGATTTTTAACTCCAAGTTAAAATTCTTTCTAGGGAAATTGAAATCCAGATGGGACGGACCTTACACTATCATCAGTGCTTCCCCATCTGGTGCTGTGGAGATCTTGGATCCAATGTTTGGGAAGTTCATGAAAGTGAATGGTCAAAGGCTTAAAATTTGTGTAGAAAATTTAGTGGAGCCTCCTCAGACAATTCACCTACATGAACCTCCCACTGCTCAGTGATCCATAGCTTTGTAAAATGTGTGCCATATGTGTGAAAATTTTGTCTTGCTTTGCGTTGCTTAGAAAATTTTCAGTTACTGCTTTTAGTGTGATGTGAAATTGTGTGCTTTATTTTGTCTATTTTTAATTTTGTTAGTGGACTACATGTGCATATTTGTCATCTAAATTTGATGTCCATATCTATTGCTATGGTTGAGGTGCTCTCTTGATAAATGGCATAAATTTTATCTGAAAAACTATCTTTAAAATTCTGCATGTTCGATGAACAGATATTGATAATGGACACATAATTGTGATGATGAAATGGAGTATATGCACAATGGTTAGGTGCATAACAGTATGGATGCACTAGCCACTATGCAACACTGAGATAAAAGATCAAAGGTTGAAAATTGTTTTCTCGCTAGGCTAAAAGGCCTAAATCAGCTGCGCGAGTCCATTTTTGGCTTTCTCGCGAGGCCCTAAATTGGCTTGTGTTACCTCGCGAGAGCCTTACGAACAAAAACTTCTAAAGAATCACTGTGTATTAGCCTTGCGAGGCTACTTCTTCTCCGTGAGAACAAACTGCACGAAATTGGAAGTCATGTGTTTTGTTCCTCGAGGGTAAAAATTTTGAAGTATGCACAAGGTCTCGTGCACTAAGTCCCAATTTTATCTATGTGAAATACCCTGCGAGGCATTTTTCTTCTGCGCGATAGAGTTTCTCACGGGTTTAAATATTTACTGCGTGAGAAATCTGCCCCGCGAGCACCTGGTGATAGCTGCGCGAGGCACAGGTTCAGCCCTTGAAACCCTGTGAATTCCTCCATTTTCTTCATTTCATCTCTTTGCCCTAACTCCTTGAGCACAGAACCGAACTCCCTCCTTTCTTCTTTCTGCTCTACAAGCTAATCCACTCCACCTAAGGCACTTTGCTCCTACCATTTTGCTCCTCATCAACTCCTGGTCACTTTGAACAAGGTTTGGGGGGATTTGAACCGTTGTGAAACATTTTAGGTGGAACCCTAACTTCAAAGTGGTAAGATCTCCATCTCTCTCTCTATTGCTTTGATTGGATTATAGTTTAGAGTCAAGAGAGAAGATTTTGGTGGCTACTGTGATTCTCAACTTGCATTACATTTTTTGAGAGTGCGAGCCCTAATTTGGATAAATTACATAGATATGGCTACAGGTTCCAAATTTACTAACTCCTTGGCTGCCTTGGTGAACCCTACATCTAGTGGTAGCCCCGTGGCCACTAGGAAGTCTGCAAGGATTGCAGAGGCCTCCATTGTGGAGACCTCTGAGGCTCCCACACCCATTGTGGAGCCCCTTGGAGAGCAGCCAACCAAAAAGCTGTCTGCCCCAAAGAAGAGGGCCAGGGAACGCCAGCCTATAAAGATCCCTAAAAAATCCAAAGTGAAGACAAAGAAGAAGCCCCATTCCCTTCCCTACTGCAGGCTTATCACAGCCCTGCTACAACTTGGTGGATACCCCTTTCAAAGGGAGGAGGAGACAGTGACCCTGGCCCCTAAAAAGTGTGGAAAGAAATAATGGGGGATCAGTGGTGTACTTATTGAAAAGAAGAAGCTGGGAGCAGATTTGCAAGCTGATGCAACCCCTACAATTCATGAAGCAGCTGCTGTTGCATATGTGGCTGCCATTTCCACTTCTGAAGCAGCCCCTGCACTTATGCTAGCCAGCAAAATCCACACTTCTGATGCCAGTACCTCACCATCCATACTCACTTCCATGCCAGCCTTCACTACTTCAACCCCAACCTCACAACCTTCAATAGCCCCTTTACCTTTACCTCAACCAATTTTACCTACTACCACAACCACCATACCTATACCCCCACCCATCTCATCAGCCACACCAACCATCCCTACCATACCTTTAACTCTACCAGCTCAGCCAAGCTTGCCTGTTAAAGTGACTTATAAAAAGAAAAGGAAGCTAACCAAAGCCCCCATTGAGCCCCAACCCACCTACATATCCCAAACAATCTCAATCCCAGAAACCTCAGCCATCCCAAGCCCATCCATTGATATCCAACCACCCTCACCAACCAAAACCTTCACAGTCCAAGCCCCCATACTTGAAACCCCCTCTCAGCCCACTAACACTTTCACACCCTTTGTACTTAACCCATTTGAGCCTTTAAACTAATCCATTCCATTTTCCCCATCCCATGACAAAGACCCATTTTCTAGAGAAAGATACTCCACTTTGATGTCCTCTATCCTAGGGGACATCAACTATGAGTACACCCTTCTCCCAGACTCACCTCACCCCCCCATCACTCACCACAATCCCATCAATTTGAACCTACATCTACCTCCCCACAGCTAACTACCTTTACCAATGCCTGCACACAGACTGAACTTGAACTTGAACCTGAACCTGAGCCTCAACCTTTACCTATCCAATTGTCCATTACTCCCTTGCCTAAAATCCCACCTGCTGTAGCAATCTCTAATGTTGCCACAGATGTTGAGGACTTAATAACCACCTCCACAATCCCAACCCAAACTGACCTTGTCCCTGCATCTGAAATCCCCCAATCCATCCCCCCTTCATTTCTGGCTGGCCCTTCTTCAAGTGATGAGCAGCCCTTGATTCATGCCTCTTCCTTTTCTATTCTCCCTTACTCCACCCTCCTCTATGCCATGAAATCTAATCCTTACCTTAAAAAGAATGTCATTAAAGAGATGGCTGACATCAGAACATCAATCAGAGTTCCCTATGATGAGAAGATTTGCAAATTGGAGTTGGCCCACAAAGTGAAATTACTGCAAATTTGTAAGGGCTGGAAAAGAATGCTGGTTTTATATGAAGCTCAGGAGCGTGCTACAGCATTAGAGAAATAGAGAACTGATTCACTGGACCAAAGGTTGACTGCAGCCAAAGAGGTAACCAAGCTCACCAAGGAACTATATGAAACTAGAGTTCAGCTGGCTGGAAAGAAGGCTGAAATGTATGAAAAGCGATTTGGTGAATTGACTAGCAGAGGGCATGTGCAAGTAGCTGAATCTGCCCCTCCAGCCAGAACAACTACTGCTCCCTTGGAGAAAGAGAAAGACAAAGGAAAAGGAGTCAAAGTCAAGACTGAACCTGCATAAGTTTCTGATGACTAAGTTTTGCACATGTAATTAGTTAGGATAGTGTAGTTCTTCTCACTTCCATTGTACACATTTTTTGTATATAAATGAAATTTCTTTTTGTGATATTTTGTTTGTTTCCTTGTTATCTTTCTGTTTGTGTGTATTTATTTTTTGTTAATTGTGTCATGTTTTATGCTTTTAGTTGCTTTATTTTGTGTTTTAATGTATCAAATACCCTGCTGCACCAGCATTTCATCTTTGAATCAGTGAGGACACTGCTCCTCATAGGTTTGGGGGTGTGGCAAGGGTTTGCCAATAATGTAGTTAACCTAAGTGCAGCAGAATCAAGTGAGTGAGATAAATATAGAGCTGTGTTCACCTAAGAAGCATTATAAATGAGAAAATTTAAAAATTTTGCAGACCTTTAGGCACTAAAAACTTTTAAAATTTTAACATTTTCATGTGGTGAACACCAAGGGAACTCACTTGTGTCAGTACTTAGTGAGCCATTAAAGAGAGAAAAAGGAAAGGCATGCCTAAGAGTTCAATGGAAGACCATACCTAGTGAGATTTGGGCCTACAAAAAAAAATTTCTCTTTGAGGAGTGACTGAGGCAATTCTTTTGGCTCTAAGGACTGGCTGAGTCAATGTCCTCACTAGAAGTTGGGCATCTCCAACATAAAATAGCTGACAGCACTCATGACATTTAGGAAAGGATCAAGGCCTTCTCTTGGACAGTTTGAGCCGAAACATACCAAACCTACTCAATTGCCCTTGTGTATACACTTTTTGAGCCTTAATTTCTAATTTTCTTTAAAATACACCTAAGTATTTGTACCTTAACCTATGGGACTGATTCAAACCTACTCCCACTCTGAGAATTCAGAAGGTAAAGGAGAAGGAGTTGAAGATGGACAATGCTAGGGTCAACATTGAGTGAATGGAGAAGAAACACAAAAGGAGGATAGCAGTATAACAGCTGGAGAGAGGTGGCATTCCAAGAAAATAAAAACAA
This sequence comes from Chloranthus sessilifolius, assembly GCA_021018995.1. NCBI lineage: Eukaryota > Viridiplantae > Streptophyta > Magnoliopsida > Chloranthales > Chloranthaceae > Chloranthus > Chloranthus sessilifolius. The sequence goes on from CM037596.1 coordinate 53,414,154, forward strand.
AAATAAAAGAAAAAAATTATCTAAAAGAAAAATAGAAAAATAGAATAAAAAGGAAGAGAAAGGAGTCAAGAGAAAATTTCATTGGAAAAAGTAAAAATAAGAGGAGAAGCTAGCCACTTCAAGTCTAAAAAATGTCAAAGAAGATGAAATGTATTGAACTAAAGGTGAAGTCATGAATCACCACCTTCACCGGATGATTTCTCAATTTTGCATCCTTTTTTACCCTTCCATTCTTTATAACCTACACTTATAAGCCAAACTACAACCCAGTCATAAGACCTTGTGATCCTAAGTTGAATGAACTATTTTGTGGAGATGAGGAGTTGTCCAATCTATGGTGAGGATTAGTCAATGATGCCAGAATTTTATAGCTTTGCCTATGCTCATGCTTACAGACTCATTTAGGGGCTGTAACTGCTCTTGAGCTTGTGAAAAAATGAAATCCCTCAAAATTCAATGTGATAGACTTCCCTGGTAAATATTGGGTCTGATATTAAATGTATTGGCCATGGCCTAAACCTAATTTTTGAATTGATGGTGAGCTCAGTATTGACATACATATATTGTTTTTCTTGTTGCAAATTGATTGGAAATGTTGTGCATACAAGCAAAAGTTTTAATGATTAAATGCCTGAGCATATCACTTATTTAAATTCCTCATATGATGAATCAAAGGTGAACTGATGCTTTGTGTATTGACGGCTGACTTGATAATTTTGCACTTGTGTTAATTGTTTCATTGAGAAGTTTGTGGGTACCTTCACTGAAAACCCTCAGGAGACTTCACTCCTCCACTAGGGATAACCTAGGGGTTTAAAAGGCTTGATGCATATTCTAAATGCATATCTGTTCCCAACAAAAGTGGCATTTACATTCTTAGAGTAGTTATTTTAATTTTTCCACTGCTCAGGGACTAGCAAAGATTAGGTTTGGGGGTGCGTTATTCACTAAACAGTACCACTTCTCACCTCTTAACCTAGTGTTTGATAGACCTTGAAGCAGACTAATAATCCCTTGTTTAGTGTGTTTTATAGTTAGTAATAAATTCTGCAGCTTAACACAACGTCTATGCTTTTGGTGCTAAGAAGAGAAAGAATTCAAGCCAAGTATGACAGCTAAACCAAAGACTGATGGAACACCATGGTGGTGCACACCATAGTGGCTACTTGTACTTGTCATCATAGACCAAAGGGTGTAACAGATGTGAGAAGTTTGGATGAGAGTGAAGGAGGCTGCAACAGAAGCATAAGCCTTGCAGTAGAGGAGCAAATGCCTTATCTCACACAGCAGAGGTGCTGCCTCGTGCTGTTCAATTCACTGGCAAAGCTTCCTCGCACAGCAGTTGAGTAGTTCAGATGAGAGCAAGGCCTAAAGAACTCGTGAAGATCTCGCGCCCTTAAGCCTTCAGAAATAATGCTCGCGAAGCTCTCACTAAGATCAAGCCTTAAAGCAGCCGCGCATAATACCTCGCGAGTAGAATCTGCACAAGGAACAAAAGCTATCTCGTGAAGTTCTCGCATGGCTCAAGAGGAGAGAGAGCTCCAGAAATTCTCTCACGCACCTTGAAGCTTGATCCTTTAGCAAGCGAGAGCAGAAACCTATCTGCGCGAGTACCCTGCGATAGGAATTTCTGAAGCTTTATTGCACAAGCAAACTCAAGTCTATAAATCTTACTGTGCGAATACATTCAAAGCCAGAGCAGCTACGCTATTATGCGACGTCCATCTACACGAGTGAACAAACCTTCCAAGCTAACTCTTACCTCGCAAGGACAATGCAAGCTGCGAGAAGGAATTAATGAGCAGAGCCAGCCTCTCTAAGCTCGGCCTCTCTACTTCTCAGTCTTAACTCAAGGACCTTTTGGGGAATTCTCTAGGTCTAGGGCACACATCTCAAGGCATTGATCTCGACGCACAAGTTCCAAAGCATCCAAGGGTTGTAACAATGCCACATTTGTTGGAAAAATTAGGGTTATTCTCCTTGAGCCAAGGCATAAGGGACTGAGTATTTAAGCTGTACTTAGAACTTAGAATTTTTATCTCTCCTTTACCCTTTGTCAGATGTGAGCTCAAGCAGGCTAGGGTTAGGGTTTGATAATCTCTTTTTCATATTTTTCTTCTCTCTTAGCTCTGCACTTGCTGGCTAAAACTTTTGTAAGCAGTTCAGTGTGGTTTTATTCAGTTTGTAATGGGTCATTTGAACATTGGGATTTTATGAAGAGCAGTCGTGCACAAGGATGTAGCCTTGAGAAATTACATTATAAGTACCTGTGATTAATGTACTTTATGCTTTAATTATACACTCAATCTGTTATATTTTTATTTGCCCACAGTTTTATACATTCTATGCATGTATTTAGGAATTGAGCTGATTGAAAGGCCCATGGAAGCTTGAGCTTGTAGCCCCGGGACCATGGTGGCGATAGCAGTTTACATGTTCTTTCTCAGATCCTTATGGTGAGGATAACCTCTGTGGATAGTCTGTGACCATTTAAGTGGATAGGTTATATTCCTAGGGTGATTCCAAGTCACAGATCTGAGAAGGATTCTTCTCTTCTGCACATGAGCTTGTAGCCTTGTGAGAGGTTGTTACAAGAACTGGCTCCCTTCTATTTCACTTGACCAATATCAGATGTTAGATCTAAGTTCTCTGTAGTAATTGTAGACTTGAAGGATGAGTCATTGCAGGCCTTTTGTAGCAATGACTAGCTACTTTTAAGTCCCTTTTTGGGATAGATTTCTTATGATTGTCAGCCTAATCTGTTACAGATCTGGGGAGCTTGTAGCCTGGCAAACATAGTGTCTACAATAGTTTTCGTATTCTAAGTTAATCCATTGTTGGGAAGAAGTCTCTTGGATAGTCCGTGGCCATTTAAGTGGACAGGTTATGGCCTTAGGATCAATCCTTTCAAGTGATTGAACCTCCTCTATTGGATAGTCTGTGACCATTTAAGTGGACAGGTTATAGCCCTAAGAGGAGTCTAAGTTGTAGTTACTTTGGATTCTTTTACCTTGTTGATGATTTTTATAGCACATTACAAGGACTCCTGCTGAGAAAGCTCTAAATTTGAGTTACATTACTGGATTAATCCCAACCTGATTGCTTACTTCCCACTATTTTATCTTTTCTTTTTGGCACACACCATCACCACCTTCTTTATAAACCCTTTCTCTAGGATAGGACTGCACTCTATTTCTCTTCTTTTGGTGATTAATTTAGTGTAGTTGTGACATCCGACTCCCTTCTTTAAGATTGTCAGATCTGTAGCCAGATTTGGATGCCTACTACTATAACCCATTTTGGGTTCCAGATCATGATCTCTGTAGGACAAACTCTTACTTATTAAAACTTACTACAATGGCCCTGTATCTTACAGGCTGAGTGTATCTTAGGTCGCTATTTTCATAGCCAATTCACTCCATCTTTGTATTTTGAATTTTTCTACCACATCACCACTTCCTTTAATAACAGCACAACAGGTGCATCAAAAAGTTTTTGGCGCCGTGTTCCCCAACCAATCTTTCTTGAAGCTTCCGATTAGATGCTCCAAGCAGGGTGCTGCTCCTCGCTTGATCTCCGTTTTAGGCTTAGTTTTCGTTTTAGGTTGTAGCTTAGATTTTTCGGTTTTCGTTTTGGGTTGTAATTCAGGAGGTATGCCTCCGGTGACTTATGTAAAAATTTGGCGTAAATAAACAGATGCTTGGTCTATTATACGATTCTGACGAGGTTCATTCAATTTACTCGATTTGTTAAGATTCGATCTATTTAAGATTTTTTTTTTTTAGGATCTGACTTGTTCGCTAATTTATTCAGGATTAATTTGTCATTTTATTTGATTTATCTAGAGTTTATTGAGTTTCATTTTATATATTAGGTCTCTTTTAGATTTTTTTTTTGTTTTGATTTGATTTTATTAAGGTATTCATTGTGGGGTATTTGTTTTATTTATCTCAGGATTACCTGTAGTCCAGATGAGTTAGCATTTAATTTTAAGGAGTTCTTGGAATGTTTCTGACATTTGTTTTATTTAAGGTGGAGGGTTAATCACATTTTAAGGTATTCAGTTTTGGTCTTATGTTTAATTTAGGATGACACTTGTTATAAATGTGTGAATGTTTGAATCTTCAGATGGATGTAAAGTGTTTGGATCGTATTGGTTTATTTACTTTGCTTTGGATTTGTGTTTCTTGGAGGGGGCAAATGTTGTGTGATTATTAGTCAATCTAATTTGTCACGGATCATGGTCTTTTTTTAGGGGGTATGTATCCGTCTTTGGATTAAATCAAGTGATAAGTGCTTTAGATATGTGGCACTTGTCACTTTGTGGTGAAAAGGGTTTAGTTTATAATTAGGGGCTAGGGGTTTAGTTTTTATTTTGCATTTCATTTTTAATTGAGGACTAACATGTTTGGGGGCATTTTTTATTCTTTAGTTCAACCTTAGGGTATTGTCAGTTTATTATTAATGTCTTTTCTTCCCTTTTATTTCGTATCCCGGGTACTGGACCCTAAGGAGGTTGTATTTATTTTTGTTTGTTTGAGAATGGATGGGATTGGGAATGCAAGGTAGCAATCAAATTGCTACCATGCTAAGGGAAGAGATGGAGGAGGAGAAGGCAGTGGAAAGAAAACCGAGGAAGAGGGTTGGGTCAGAGTTCTCGTGACCGACACTAATGATCCCTCGGTAGGTTCTGGGGATTGACTTTTTGTTAGCCCTCCCTATTATGCTTTCTAGGGCAAGCTTCTATATGTGTATCCCACAGATCCTGAGTGGCCCCCTGTGAGTCACTCTTTCTTTTCTATAGGCTTGGGGCTCGGAGGTGCAGACATTATGCTACGAGGCATCTCCGAAAGAAAAGGGCGGAAAGATAGGATTTTTGTTAGAATTCGTTCAGGGTGTACTCCTTCTCCACGCCTCTCCAGGATCTTTTCTTCCTTGAATAAATCTGGATTCGGGTGTAGCCTGAAGGCGCTAATTTTAGATTTGTTGTTTTAAGTTGTATATTCGGAGGGTATGCCCTCGGTGTGTTTTGTAATGATTTTATTTATTTAAGAAGCGAAGGAAATTTATGATTACTCATATTTTTGCATAATTTTGGTTCAGTTTTAGTTTTAGTTAGTTTACTTTGTTTGGGCATATTGTTATTTATTTCTTGGAGTTTGGTTTAGTTTGATTCATAAGGTTTGTTTTGGGAACATTGAGGCGCGTATAAGGGGCATTTTTCATTTTTTGGGGTGTATGCTTTCTAAGTTTGGAGTGTCCTTAGGCTTGTTTCAGTGTGGGATGCATCTTGGACTGATGATTTAGTGTTTTGTGTGTTTTAAGTGCCTTTATTTTGGCCTTTAAATCTGCTGTTTGGGCATTTATTTTTTGTGTTTTTTGGGGAATTACGCACTCAACATGGGGCGCTTGACAAAATTGCGCGTCTGGATGGGCGCGTGTATCTGGGAGCTCGAAAGAGGGATTACGCACCGGTTTTCTGATGCATGAATTGATTGCGCACTATATACAAAGCATGGAATTGGGATGTGACCTGATCACTGTGTGAGTGACCTCGGGATTTACGCGCCATCTATGGGGCGCATGATCTAATTACGCATCCAGTATGGGGCGCACAACCCGGGCGTCGGGTTATTTTGAGCGGGCGACGATTTGGTTAAGCGCTCTAAAGAGAGCATGCAACGGTGATTATATGCGGGGAGAATGGTGCATAAAATAGGGCGTGCAATTAACCGTGCTCTATATTTATGCAGAAATTTTTCATTCTTCCCGCGCAATCCATTTTTTTCTTCAATTCTCTGTTCCCTTGTTTTCTTGTGCTCTAATTTTCGTGTTTTTGCGATATCTCGCGATTCGGTCGTCCGTTTTAGGTGCCGCTTCTTGCATTCTTCCTAGTTTTTCGAGCTTTTCCTTTTGAGATGGAACCCGGGGGTTGTGATCAGTTTTTTATGACTATTTCAGAGATGGAGCGAATGCTAGCAGGAGAGATCGGTGAATCTTTTGAGGCTCGGACCGGTACTAGTGCCGTGGAGGAGGATGTTGGGATTATAGTGAGGGAGGAGGTACCTGAGGGCGACGAGGTGGCAGCCAAGGAGGAGGTATCTACAGTTGGTGAGGGTGGAGAGGATGAAGGTGCTCAGGATGAGGCGGGTGTTGAGGACGAGGCCGCTCAGCGTCAGGGCAAGATGCTCATCCCTTTATAGGAGTTCTTTGCCCAAGACCAGGTAGGTACCCATAAGTAAGAGTTCCATTTATTACTTAGGTATTTAGGTTATAACATAGGCTTCCTAGGATCTAGAAACCCTTTTATTTATGTCAAACCTATATTCGTTATGTGTGTGTTTATGCATCATGACTGTATTTAGTTTAGGTCATATCCATGTTACCGTATCGCAATCATGTTTTGCTTTATTCATTGTCGTAATGATTTAGACATGCTTTTATTATTTTGATAGTTTGCTCTTGGCGTAATTGTCGGTGTTAGTCTTATGACATTTCTTCTTTCTTTTCTCTTTGTTTTATCATTTAGTAGGAGCCTACGTAGTTGGCTATCAGCTCGGCATGGTCTGAGTCTCATACGTGGTATCGTGCCTTGCCTGAGTTCTAGAGGGCACGGTTGGTATCTTTCGGCTTTGGGCCGATCCTAGAGCTAGAGCCTTTTCAGGTTGATCGTGGTCTGATCGCTGCGATGATGGAGAGGTGGAGGGAGGAGCAGTAGGCGCTGCTTTTCCCAATTGGGATGTTGTTGCCGACCCTAGAGGATTCGGTCTACATCACTAGGTTCCGATTTGAGGGGGAGTTGATTACAGGGCATATGGCTGGAGAGTATCTGAGGGTATGCGAGGAGATTCTTGCTGTCGCATATCGGTCGAGTGGCTTGGGGTCGGGGATGGTCCGAGTAACATGGTTCTTAGACATGTTTGCTAGTGGATTTCTTCCTCCAAGATGCCACTCAGAGTAGAGGGTGGTATTTTAGGCGCATTGCGAGGTGATGGCCCTCAGGGAGCCAGTGGTTTAGCCGAGGTTGAAAGCAGATCGGGTGCTCTGGGCCTTTTTGATGCACTTCTTTAGTGCAGTGCTCTACTCTTCTTCGACTCAGGGGTGTGTCACCAGGATAGGGTTTCGACTTATGCTTGAGGTGCAGCCGCATTACCGCACATCTACGAGCAGCTCTACCGTCGAGGGTAAGGTGTCGCAACGATTGGAGGCTTCCTTCCTTTTCTCCAGGTGGGCTTTAGTTATTTGTTAGTGTTATGGTGTATTGGTTTCCTTAGATTGCATCATAGTGATTGCCATAGCTTTTGTGTCTTTCAATTTTGGGCGTATGATCATTTCGCCTTTCTTTTCCCACGAGCTTTGGTGGAGATCGATTTTACATTCCCATGGATGCATGTGTGCAGGTTAGCACTGGGTCGTCGCCGTTGGTCTTCGGATCTTCAGACCGCACGAGGTCTTTTCGAGGATATGCATGCTGGATAGGTATACGTAATTATGTGCATTTTATTTCCTTCACTTTTGGGCTTTAGGTTTTAACGTCTCAGGTGATTTAAAGGCCCTATGCGGCCGGGGAGGGCGATGATGTGCCAGTGATACAAACTGGCCAACCTTTCTTTGATGTGGGCATCTGGGACCATTATTTCGAGAAGGTGGAGCAGACCTACCTATCCCGAGTGACACGTCAGTTGGGGCTCCCATAGGGAGTCCCTTTGGAGATTCTCCACAGGGTGACAAAGAGTATGAGTAGTCCTCCTGGTAGGGATTTTACAAGATTGATGGTGCTTCAGATGGCTGATTTTAGAGCCGGGGGGACCAGAGTGAACTTGGTATGTAATATCCCAAAAATTTGCGTGAATAGTGACCTCGAGATCTGTGCCTGATTAGTCATAGGTTTGACCAAGTGGGAGTCCACTAGTTGATTCGAGAGTGATGAACGGATATGATGTGAATATGATGTAAGCAAGAGGAGTGTAGTGTAAATCTGGAGTCGCATACACCTATCTTGGGTGTATGTGCTCAACACATGGACAAGGGGTATATAAGGGTTTAAAGAACCCTAACTTCATTGTTTTGAGTTGTTGAAGAGAATTAAGAAGAGAGGGGTTGTTGAGCAAGGAGTGAATGCAAGCCGAGTATTTAAGGCCGGATTCAATGCGAAGAACTCCTTAGAGCCAAAGCTGGAACCCTAGCCATTCCATCCTTGAGATCTAATCAAATTGAGATTCGATTGAGGTAAAATTTTTTTGAATTAAATGCATAGATCATAGAGGTCTAATTGCAGTCAGAATTTCTTAAAATCATAGGATAAAGGCTTAGAAAAAGAAAGAAAAATTTGTTGAGAAGGATTTGGAAGAACAGCCCGAAAGGGGGCTGAGTCTAGCCAAATCGATTAATCGATTTGGTATGGGAAGTTGAAAAATCAAAGGACCCCGAAATCGATTAATCAAACTGAGTTTCAATTAATTGATTTTAAATTTCAATTAATCGGTTTGGTATCGATTAATCGACTGAGAAGCTCCAGTGGCTGGAGAAATGAGACCTGGTGAAATCGACTAATCGAATTGGAATTTCGATTAATCGATTTTGGATTTCGATTAATCGATTTGGGATCGATTAATCGGTTTTGGAATTTCGATTACTCGAATTGAGAATCGACATGTGTTAGTTGAGATTTTCGATTAATCGATTTGAGATCGATTAATCAATTGAAGGTTTCGATTAATCGATTTTGGGAATCGATTAATAGATTTTGAATTTCGATTAATCGATTTTCGAAATTGATTAATCGAATCAGGTTCGATTAATCAAATTGGGAGATCGATTAATCGACTGAGACTGTTTTAGTTGACTTCTTAGTTTGACTTTGAGATTCATGGAGGGTCTTGGACCTTCTTTGTTATATCTTTAGTGATGAGTTGCAAGTGTCATGTTGTACCATAGGTGGTACGTGCGAGCATGCGCACAAGGAGCCGCGTGAGACCTTGATGCTTGGAAATTCAAAGACTTGAGGCAGGGAACACCTTGAACATGTACTTTAATTTCCAAGAGCATGTATGTAGTGATATGTAATTTGAATCGAAAAATATTTTAGTTAAGTAAAGTTTTGTGAAAAGGGTGTGTGTGACACCAACAGTGTAACTAAGAATAAGACATCCCCAGGGGATGAGAAAGTAACAATATAACAAAATGATAAGAGTAATTGGATACATCCCAGGGATGTAGACAAGATTGAGTAACATTTGACAAGGCCTAACTGATATAAGATAGCATATTTACACGGTGAACAACTATATGTAAAGCATCCATTATTTTTGTTATTTGAGGTTTGACCAAGATACCCCACCGACGTGGCGAGATACCCACGACTGACGCGGCAGGATATCTGTGACCGATATGGCGACGAAACTGTAAGCCAGTATGGAAGTTCATCCATACGCAGTAAGTACATCCCAGGGATGTTGAGATAAGAATGAACCCCGCCGTCGATTCCTAGGGAAAAAGGGCTTGGGTAGTTTTGTATTCCCAGGGAATACGTATAACAACTATCTATTTAGACGACGATGACGGGTATCTCATCAGGGCTCGAAGCTATATTGCTCGGGGATTACTTAAGTTGAAGATTTAAGTTTTGCTTTAGGCCTTTTCAATGTCATTCATGATTCAATAAAAGAGATGTGAAAACTGTAAACTTTTATTAAAAGCAAATGTACATTACCATATTTTCAAGCTATTTTTCTCAGTAACTGCATAGATCCAGCATGCTTAAAATATCATGGAATATATGTGAGGTTTTAACTTATATGTTCATTGTGTTTGTTCCCTATTGAGTTAGGATATAGCTCACCCTTTAGACTATACGTCGCAGGTCCAGTACTTGCAACAGCGGAGGTTTTGGGTGACGTGGATCCTGGTGAGTCGGATCACACGCCCTTAGACGAGTTGGAGCCACCTCCAGGGGACTTTTTCTAGAGGACTCTGCTGTGCATTATGAGAGAGTTGTCTTGCAAGATTTTTGGTACGGCTTGGTATGTCAAGCCTTCTTTTCTATTTAAACAACGTAATTAAATTGAGATAATTCTTTTGGGCAAACCATCTAGGATGATCAGTTATCCTCGATGGTTCGGATCGATTCTCCACTCATGCAGGGGCTGGAGGGTAGAACTGTCTTTTGAGGAATGTTTAAAGTCATGATGTTCCACATTTTTTATCATTATTTCTTTTGTTTATAATTTGATTGATGTACCAATGTTCCGTGCTTAGCCAAGGGGCACGGTCTAGAGATCGTGCTGATCGCACGAATTTTGAGGTGCCAAAATCTGAGCTATCATAATTGGTATCAAAGCATTTTCTTTTAGAAATTCTGACAATCATTCTTTTGTTAGAGCATAGGGACTTCTGCTAATGAAACCTTAGTATCAAATGCAGCCGTCAATGTCTTCTAGAGGGAGGGGCCAACCGAGGGGCGGCCAAAATAGAATTCTACGTAGTGGAGATGGGTACATCTCTCCTACAAATAGAGTACCCATAGGAGATGGAGGGGCTTCTGGAAGTGGTGGCCAAGGAAGCCAAGACCAGAGAGAAAATCAAGATCGAGATGAACAGGATCAAGATCAGAGAGAACAAGAAAGAGTTAGAGAACGAAATGAGGACAGAGAAGAGCGCCAAAGGATGATGCACACCATGGAGACCATGGCAGCTGCCATGGCACAACAGGCCGCATCCTTTGCAGTGCATACCGCCCGAGAGCAGCATCCACCTACACCACCAGTAGGACCTGCACTACCAGTAGCTGCATCATTTACCGAGTTTAGGAGGATGAGACCTCCTACTTTTTCTGGGCAGGCAGACACTATGGCAGCCGAGAATTGGCTAATGGAGATGGAAAAGGTGTTTAGCATGCTGACATGCATGGAAGATGAGAGTGTCCGTTGGGCAGCCTACATGCTAGACGGGGAGGCTAGGCCTTGGTGGAAGCCCGTGATACAAACTAGGGCTCAGGAGACCCCAGAGTTGCCCTGGACCTGGGAGGAGTTTGTTGAGGAGTTCAACAAACAGTATTTTTCGGAGTTAGTGAGAAACCAGATGGAGATTCAATTTTTACAATTAGTACAAGGGAGGATGAGTGTCAGGGAATATGGAGTGGAGTTTCTACGACTCACCCGCTTTGCTCCTGATTACGTCGCTACCGACGTGATGAAAGCGAAGAGATTTCAGCAAGGTAAGGGGAGGAGTAGCCCCATTCCAACTGAGGACCTATGAAGAGGTCATGAGTAAGGCACTTGTTGTAGAGGAAGAAAATAATAATAGATATCAACAGAGAGAGCAGCAGAGGGGATATACATATCAAAACAGAACGGGGAACTACGAGCCGGTGAATAAAAAGCCAAGATTCGTAGCCCAATTCCAAGGTCAGAGACCACAGTTCCAAGGGAGTTTCGGAAGACCTGCGCAACAGAACAACCAACAGAGATTTCCATTACTTGCGTCGGGGAGACCGTTACGCTATGAGAGCCCTGCCATGACTACGGGCACTACCGTCACACAGGGATTCTCAAGGACAGCTTCTTCCGCACCTCGGGAGACTTGTGCCAAGTGTGGCAAGTCTCATAGGACAGTGGACTGCAGGATGGGAACTCGGGGCTATTTTTGATGTGGCAAGGTGGGCCACTTGATCAAGGATTGCCCTGAGGTTGATAAAAGGAAGACGGCTTCAGTTTCAGCTCCACGACCTATTCAAGCACGGAAGCCGATCGTTCATAGAAGAGCCTATGCAGTCACTGCTCAGGAAGCAGGGAACGTGCATGATGTCATTCAAGGTGAGATTTCTTTTAAATAAAGAATTTTCAATTTCCTTAAAATTTTAGATAGAGAAGGTGCAGTCAATTAACAATGGCATAGATTCTTTTCCTAAACACTAAATTGATATGTAAATTATGTGTGTATATGTATGTATGTGTGTATATTATAGGTACGTTAATTGTATACGAGAAAGGATGCTTTGTAGGATACGACACTAGAGTGTTGATAGACCCGGGGTCTACCCACTCATTTGTCACCCCTCGATTTGCAAAGAGGATGAAGATTGTTCCAGAGACGTTAGACTTTGTTCTATCTATGTCTATTCTGATTGGAGAGTTAGTGGACACGGAGTGAATTTGCAAATCAGTCATTGTAGCTATTCAGGATTGCGATGTTCACGAGTTAGACGCGAAGTTGATACTACTAAACATGCAAGGGTTCGATGTAATTTTTGGCATGGACTGGTTGTCGCAACATTGGGCGACGGTCGATTGCAAGAACAAGGTTGTCATCTTCAGACCCAACACAAGGAGATCGTTTAGATTTCAAGGGGTGAGGTCATCGCACATGCCACTTATCTCTGTAGTCAAAGCCGAACATATGATCAGAAAGGGGTGCAGCGGTTACTTGGCGTTCTTGAAGGAGGATAAGGAGGTGAAGAATGTTATCTCTGAGATAGCAGTAGTGCGAGAGTTCGCCGATGTGTTTTCGGAGGAGTTGCCGGGATTACCTCCAGAAAGAGAAGTGGAATTCGCCATCGATTTAGCACCAAGAACGGAGCCTGTTTCTAAAGCACCATATAAAATGGCTCCTACTGAGTTGAGGGAGCTGAAAGAGCAGTTGCAAGAACTCATGGATAAAGGGTTTGTCAGACCGAGCGTATCTCCGTGGGGAGCACCGGTCTTATTTGTCAAGAAGAAGGATGGGTCAATGCGTCTATGCATTGACTATCGACAACTGAACAAACTCACTGTGAAGAACCGCTACCCTTTGCCTAGAATTGATGATCTGTTTGATCAACTCCAAGGAGTAAAGTACTTTTCCAAGATCGATCTGATATCTGGGTACCATCAGTTGAGAGTCAAAGCAGAGGGCATCCAGAAGACAGCTTTCAGGACACAGTATGGACACTACGAGTTCTTAGTGATGCCGTTTGGGTTGACGAATGCTCCGACATCATTTATGGATTTAATGAATAGGGTGTTTAAACCACACCTGGACTCGTGTGTCATAGTATTTGTTGACGACATCCTGATGTACTCTAAATCAGAAGTGGAACACGAAGAACACCTGAGGATTGCTCTACTGACTCTACGTGAACACCAACTGTACGCCAAACTTAGCAAGTGTGAGTTTTGGTTGGAGGAGGTTAGCTTTTTGGGACATGTTGTCTCAAAGCATGGTGTTACTGTAGATCCAGCAAAAATAGAGGCAGTGGTTAACTTGGAGCAACCGAAGACAATGACCGACGTCCGCAGTTTTCTTCGATTAGCAGGGTACTACCGACGTTTCGTTGAGGGTTTTTCAAAGATATCAGGACCTCTCACGAAACTTACAAGAAAGGATTCAAGATTCGAGTGGAGTGAGGCATGCGAGAAGAGTTTTCAAGAACTCAAGACAAGACTCACTTCAGCTCCAGTGCTAGCGATTCCTTCAGGCAGTGGAGGATACGTTGTATATAGCGATGCTTCATACAATGGTTTGGGTTGTGTGCTCAATTAACACAAAAAGGTGATATCGTACGGGTCGAGACAGTTGAAAGAACACGAGAAAAACTATCCGACTCATGACTTGGAGCTAGCAACGGTCATTTTTGCGTTGAAGATTTGGAGACATTACTTGTACGGTGAGACGTTTGAGATTTTCACCAACCATAAAAGCCTCAGATACCTGTTTACATAAAAAGAACTCAACATGAGGTAGCGCAGATGGATGGAGTTCCTTAAGGACTATGACTGTTCCATACAATACCATCCAGGCAAGGTGAACATAGTGGCCGATGCCTTGAGTCGAAAGGGTTCAGCTCAGTTAGCTAGCTTGATTTTGGGTATGCACCGGTGGAAGTTATTTGAAGACCTGGCACTATATGAAGCGAACATTGAGTCGCAAGCTTCAGGAGCCTTTTTGGCTAATATATCAGTGAGACCAGTGATATTTGAGCATATCCATGACCTACAGATGAAAGATCTGATGCTAACAAAGATTCGTCAAGATGTGATTGAGGGCATTCGACCAAACTTCTCATTGAAAGAAGATGGCTCCTTATTGTTCAAGGGCCGTCTCTGCATTCAGGACAATGCTGATCTAAGGCGAACAATCCTTGATGAAGCCCACAAGTCAAACTATGCTATCCACCCTGGTAGCTCCAAAATGTACCAAGACTTGAAAAAGAACTATTGGTGGAGAGGTTTGAAACAAGACGTGGCAGAGTATGTGTCACGGTGTTTGACGTGTCAACAAGTGAAGGTTGATCATAGACTTCCTGCTGGATTATTGCAGCCTCTACCAATACCGGAGTGGAAGTGGGAATCGATCTCTATGAACTTCATAGTTGGATTACCGCGTACTACCAAGATATACAATGCCATTTGGGTAGTTGTAGACCGATTGACCAAATCAGCGCACTTCTTGCCTTACAACACGATGTACACGGCAGGAAGACTGGTAGAATTATATATAAAGGAGATTGTCCGACTACACGGGATTCCGAGCAGCATTATTTCGGATCGAGATGCACTATACACGTCCAAGTTTTGGAAGAAATTTTAAGAAGGAATGGGAACACGACTGGACTTCAGTTCAGCTTTCCATCCTCAAACTGATGGTCAAACAGAACGAGTGAACCAAGTGATCGAAGACATGCTCAGAGCGTGTATGTTAGAACTTCAAGGATCGTGGGATCAACACCTACCATTAATTGAATTTGCGTATAACAATAGTTTTCAGACGAGCATTGGGATGGCACCATATGAAGCTTTGTACGGAAGGCAATGTAGATCACCTATTAAATGGGAGGAAATCAGGGAGAAATTTGTTTTGGGACCCGAATTGCTGGAAGACAATGCCGCCTATGTTCGTATGATAAGGGCCAAACTCAAGGCAGCATAGAGCAGACAAAAAAGCTATGCAGGCCTCAAGTGGACTAGTGTCGACTATAAGGTGGGTGAACACGTATTTGTCAAGGTGTCGCCTATGAAGGGTGTAATGAGATTTGGTAAGAGAGGGAAGTTAAGTCCCCGCTATTTTGGACCGTTTGAAGTTTTGGGTCGAGTAGGAGAAGTTGCTTACTGCATTGGATTACCACCGTTGTTCGATCGGGTACACAATGTATTCCATTTATCGATGCTCAGGAAATATGTGAGGGACCCATCTCATGTGTTACGAAGTCAACCTTTGGAGATGCATGAAGACATGAGCATGATAGGAGAGCCAGCGCAGATTTTGGATTGGAAGGAACAAGTACTACGTACCAAAGTGATCCCCTTAGTGCTTGTTCGATGGAAGAATCATCTGACCGAAGAGGCTACGTGGGAACGAGAGACCAATGTAAAAGAACAGTACTCGAACTTGTTTACAACGAGTTGAGTGCCAAATTGTAACACCGCAAACATGTTTGTGGATTTAAATCATGTGTTGTAAATTAATATCGATCTTATGAGCAATTTATTAAAAGGACGATCTTATCCACATGGAGTCTCAAATACAGTGTCGAACACGAAATTGAAATTCATCATGGCCACGACATGGCTGTGATGATGTGTTTTGTAGAACCAGTGAACAGTTGGTATCATAAATTACCAAGAGAGATCAAGGAAACAGAAAATTTTAAAAGTTTAAGGAATCTGATCAAAATCGATTAATCGATTTGGAAATTCAATTAATCAATTTTGGTCGATTAATCGACTGGCATGTGCCAGTGACTGGAAATTTGATAGGGGTTCAGAAAACTGACAAGTGAAATTTTGATTAATCGATCTAGATTTTGATTAATCGATTTATGATTTTGATTAATCGATCTGGGGATTCGATTAATCGAGTAACGTAAGGAATTTAGAAAATTTTGAAGTATGATATACGATTTCGATTAATCGAAGTGAAATTCGATTAATCGATTTGGAATTTCAATTAATCGAACTGGAGGTTCGATTAATCGAGTCACTTACAGAGATTGGGAAAAATTTGAGGGACCTCACGATTTCGACTAATCGAATTGAGATTTCAATTAATCGATTTTAGGATTTTGATTAATCAAAGTGAATTTTGATTAATCGACTGGCTCACGCCAGTGAGCTCCAAAACTTAAAAATTTTAACGGATACGATTTCGATTAATCAATTAATCGATTTTGCGCGACTTAACCTAATTTTAAATCTCGATTAATTGACTTTGGAAATCGATTAATCGAGCTGAAGCCTATATATATAAATCGAAGGGTTTTGCACTTCATTCGAAATCATTTGGAGCCTTTTCTTTTTCGCGCCTTCTTCTTCTCTTCGACCGACCGAGCAAGCTAGGGTTTTGGGCTTTCTTCGTCGATTTCAGATCGAGATCGCCTACTTTCGCATTGAAATCTAAGGTAAACCCTAGATTTCTACTTCCTTTTCAAATTTAACCTAGTAAACCCTACACTTTTGGGCATTTTGAGTCAAAATGCCGCCTCGAACCTGACTAACCACTAAGAAAGTGGCTATAAAGCTACCGGTCCAGCGTAAGAATGCCGCACCACCACCACCTACCCCATCACCGGTGAGGACTCCATCACCGTCAGCATCGGAGACCACCTCCGGTTCGAAGAGCGCGTCTTCGCGCGAGTCTTCACGGGAGTCTACGCCCATGCCACCACCACCCACCAATGTAATTCAACCCAACGAGTGGTGGGAGGCTAAGACCTTTGAGATCGAGTACATCATCGATCAAACCCTATTCACCAACCCCGACGTACCGGGCGAGACCAACTGGGCTCGTAATTACCTTCAAAATGCCGGTCTCGACAACATTTTGAAACCCATCCGTGGGTCCTACTACCCATGATTGGTCCTTTTATTCTACCAAGGGCTAACGGACGACCCTACTGATGATATCATTTTGACCAAAATAGAGGGTCGGGACTACACGTTCACTCATCGCCACATCCATGAGGTACTTGAGTGTTACCTCGACTTTACACTCGAGACCACTCTCCTTCCACCCTTCGAGGCGGAGGTGAGATTTGAGGAGATCATGACCCGCATGACCAACGGCAAAAAGGGGTCGGGATCCTCCATTAAGAGGGTCGACCTTCCCCACTACATGTGGATGCTTGATTCGATAATCAAGTGCAACCTTTACCCACTGCGCCACGACACAGAGCGCATAGAGAAAGTGCAATAGGCATTCTATGCGGCCTTTTGTGGTTGTTGGTTTGATGCCACAATGCTCATCCTAGAGGGGATGAGATACATTAAGGGCAAGTTGATGAAGGGCAACTTGAGGCCCAAAGAAAAGATGCCCTACGCTTGGCTCATCTCGAGCATGTTGGAGTGTTACTCCAACACTCCCGAGTACGCGGTATCACCCTATGAGGAGCGGGCAACAGACCGAGTGAAGACATTTTCAAACTCTTCATGGAGCCGTAGCTACAATTTACTAAAGCGGACCCTACCGGCTCCGGGTCCCGTACCAGCAACAGTAGCACCACCACCACCCCCACCACCACAGCAGGATCCACCAGTGGGGGACGCCCTGTTGGTTATTTCCAGTGCGCTTACTTTATTTATTGGTGGTAAAAGCAATTTAAAATCAAAGTAAAAGAGGGGATGGAATCATCACAACTGAGAAATCCTAGACCTGCAAGATACAGGGTCCATTTGTAGCAAGTTTTGATAAGCAAGAGTTTGTCCCATAGGGAAAACTGATCTACGGCTCCAAGGGAGCCATCTCTAGTAGTCCCTCCAGATCTGACTACAGATCTGGCAGTCCTAAAAGGAGGGGAGTTTAGGGTCACTTATTCAAAGTATCCTAAGGTAGCATAATGAATTAACTACAGAAAGGGTTGAGAAGATGGATGGAATGTGGGAAAATAAATATAAAAGGGTGAGAAGTATGCTATTGAGTTCAGATCTGCTGGAATTTATGACTCAGATCCAGATCTTGTGTTATAGAAATCCTGTCCAATGGCTACATTATCACCAAAGACAAGAAAGAATCCAACTCATCCCTGTGCCATGATCCAATCCCTTAAGGTTATAACCTGTCCACTTAAATGGTCACAGACTATCCCATAGGGGAACCACAATCCAGAGATGGGTCAAAACAAGTTAATCATTGTAGGCACTACTTCATCCAGGCTACAAGCTCAGGAATCTATAGGGAACCTCAACCTCTAAAGCTCTATGTGTGGGGCTAAGGCTGTATAGGATCATGATAGCCCAGACACATAGAACCAACAAGAGATTGAGTACCACCTTAGATCTAGCTGTCAATTGCTTGAGTGGGACTACAATGGTCCAGTCACAAGCCTACAATCTCCATACCTAGATCAGATCTGCCATCTGATGGTGGGTCTATACTAATATAGAGGAGTCTGCCTCTGTACAATCTCCTACCAGCCTTCAAGCTCAGGCTCGGAGAAGAAGGATCCATTTTGGATCGGCGGATTGGATTCACCCTAAGGCTATAACCTGTCCACTTAAATGGTCACAGACTATCCCAGAGGCTATCCTCCTCATGGAGCCCAAAACAAAACAAGAATATTGCTACCACCACCATGGTCACAAGGCTACCAGCTTAGGCTTTCATGGGAATTTCAGATCTAGTGGGCCCTGTGGTGGGGCTAAGGCTGTATCGGACCATGATAGCCCAGACACACAGGTCACTTTGATCTGAATGGGTCCTTAGAATCAGTCCACCATTGCTTTAAATAACAGCCAAAGCAATGGCGGATCACAAGGAAGCAGCCTTGCACAGAGCAACTCACAAACACATGAATCCCATAAAAGTACAACACCCAATCACCAATTCCATTTATCTAATCTCAATAGACATCCATAGGCATGGCCAACAAGTGCTGGGCCATGGAGAGAAGGAAAAAGAAAAAGAAAAACTACTTACAACTATAGAAGAACAGAAAAGAAGAAGATCTCAGGTCACGTATCAGTGATAAGGTCTGAGCTCTTTTGGGCGTCTAAGTCTAAAACCAGGATCCCTAAACCTAAACCAGGCTTAGGTTTATATAGCAGTGGGTGTGGCGGGGCATTAGGGTTAGGAAACCCTAATTTTAGCGATGCCACGTGGCCTATTGATGATCCTTGGATGCCTCGGGGTGCATGCACAAAGATTTGAGCATGGGAGTGCGTGCCCTAATCGTTGGAAATCCCCAGAATGTCCTCTATAGAATGATGGAAGTTGGAGTTTAGAGCTTCGCCAGGTTGCAGTCGATTCCTAGACTTATCGCGTGATAGCACTGACTTCGCAAGGATGAGTTAGCATTCAAACTTCAGACATCCCGGGGTTGCAGCTTCTTGATGCTTTGAGCAGTCGCGAGGTTGATAGTTAAGCTCTCGCTGGATTGGGCTTCGCGAGGTTGGATTGCTACTTGTGAATAACGCAAGAACTGCGCGAGCATTCCATTTCATAATTGATCTTCGCGAGGCTAACTTTGGCTTCGCGAGGTTGCTTTCTTCCTGAATAGTGCAAGAACTGCGTGAGAAGTTCACTTCTTAATGGAACTTCACGAGGATCCTCACGATAGCTTTAAGGCTCTTCTGAATTGTGCAACAGGTTCTCTTGACATTTGCATCCCACAGCTACTATGCGGCAGCTGTGCGAAGAATCTCCTGAAGCTCTCTCTCCTCAGCAATTCTGAGTGAACTGTGCGAGGTTGATTTCAGGTCTTCTTGAACTGCGTGACCATTTAATCTTGAACTTCATGAGAGCTGCGCGAGGTTGTGCTTCTGAAGCTCTTCTGTTACTCAATTGCGCGAGCACTTGTTGTGAAGTCTTGGGAAGCTCGCGAGGACTGCGCAAAGCATATTTTTCTGAATCCTCTGGAGCTTTGTCAGCTGCGCGAGGCTTACCTCAGGTCTGGATTCATGGCTCATTCTTCTAAGGGACTTCTGGTGCCAATATAGGCTCCTTAACATGATTTATGGCCTTATTGCACTGCTGTTTATTATCTACAAAAAACACTTAACAAAACTTTATTAGATGGCTAAGGGTCTAATCAAAGGCTAAGTTAAGGGGTGAAAAGTGGTACCTTTCAAGTCTTAACATGCCCCACCAGTCATTCCACCACCTGAGGGAGCCCCAGCTCACCCCTCAATATCAGCTGGGCAGCAACCCATTGTACCACCTTCCACCACATCAGCCACACCACCCTCCCGATCAGCCGCAACGACACCTACTTCATCCTACCGCCGCCGTGCAGCTCACTCTGGCCCTACCATTGAGGACGTGTTGGCTCTCATGGAGGCCAACAATGAGCGGATGAACCGGCGAATGGACTGTTTGATGTACCACACCATGCGGTACATCTATCCGTTGGACAACCACCAGCGCCTAGCTCAGGAGGAGGCATGTACAGCAGGTCGGACCGCCTTTCACATGGGTTCAATTTTCCCTGCGGACACCTCTACACCTGATGCATCTCGCCGGCTCAAGACCAAATTGAGACGGGTCACCCACTATGGAGATGACCCTGCCGTCACAATTCAAATAAAGCCTCGGCACCAATCAAGGGAGAGGGGACGACATGAGCTACAGCTGATGTTTCTTTTTTTTCAGTTATCTTTTGTATGCACATTTTGTGAGATTATATATGTATCAAACCATTGTAAATTTTGAGTAAATGAATAGAACAATTTTTGTTAACTTTTTCCAGTAGTATAAATCTTTTGTATAATATGTGTATATGAGTTGTTAGGATAATGCATGGGTGACTTACTAGACCACGTCACCTACGTGAGGGGGGGAGTTACCCCATACGAAGCGCCTTGGATTATTTTCGAGGAAAAAAATTCCCAAGGTGGGGAGGATGTAATATCTCAAAATTTTATGTGAACAGTGACCTCGAGATTCGTGCCCAATTGGTCATAGGTTTGACCAAGTGGGAGTCCAGTAGTTGATTCGAGAGTGATGAACGGATATGATGTGAATATGATGTAAGTAAGAGGAGTGTAGCGTAAATCTGGAGTCGCATACACCTATATTGGGTGTATGTGCTCAACACATGGACAAGGGGTATATAAGGGTTTAAAGAACCCTAACTTCGTTGTTTTGAGTTGTTGAAGAGAATTAAGAAGAGAGAGAGAGAGATAAATAAAGAGGGTTGTTGAGCAAGGAGTGAATGCAAGCCAAGAAAGGATTCGAGTATTTAAGGCCGGATTCAACGCGAAGGATTCCTTAGAGCCAAAGCTGGAACCCTAGCCATTCCAACCTTGAGATCTAATCGAATTGAGATTCGATTGAGGTAAAATTGTTGTGAATTAAATGCATAGAACATAGAGGTTTAATTGCAGTCAAAATTTCTTAAAATCATAGGATTAAGGCTTAAAAAAAGAAAGAAAAATTTATTGAGAAGGATTTGGAAGAACAGCCCGAAAGGGGGCTGAGTCTGGCCAAATCGATTAATCGATTTGATCTGGGAAGTTGAAAAGTCAAAGGACCCCGAAATCGATTAATCGAACTGAGTTTCGATTAATCAATTTTAAATTTCAATTAATCGATTTGGTATCGATTAATCGACTGAGAAGCTGCAGTGGCTGGAGAAATGAGACCTGGTGAAATCGACTAATCGAATTGGAATTTTGATTAATCAATTTCGGATTTCGATTAATCAATTTGGATCGATTAATCGATTTTGGAATTTTGATTACTCGAATTGAGAATCGATATGTGTAAGTTGAGACTTTCGATTAATCGATTTGAGATCGATTAATCGATTAAAGGTTTCGATTAATCGATTTTGGGAATTGATTAATCGATTTTGAATTTTGATTAATCAATTTTGGAAATCGATTAATCTAATTAGGTTCGATTAATCGAATTGGGAGATTGATTAATTGACTGAGATTGTTTTAGTTGACTTCTTAGTTTGACTTTGAGATTCATGGAGGATCTTAGACCTTCTTTGTTGCATCTTTAGTGATGAGTTGCATGTGTCATGTTGTACCATAGATGGTACGTGTGAGCATGAGCACAAGGAGCCGCGTGGGACCTTGATGCTTGGAAATTCAAAGACTTGAGGTAGGGAACACCTTGAACATGTACTTTAATTTGCAAGAGCATGTATGTAGTGATATGTAATTTGAATCAAAAATTGTTTTAATTAAGTAAAGTTTTGTGAAAAGGGTGTGTGTGTGACACCAACAGTGTAACTAAGAATAAGACATTCCCAGGGGATGAGAAAGTAACAATATAGCAAAATGATAAGTGTAATTGGATACATCCCAGGGATGTAGACAAGATTGAGTAACATTTGATAAGGCCTAACTGATATAAGATAGCATACTTACACGGTGAACAACTATATGTAAAGCACTCGTTATTTTTGTTATTTGAGGTTTGACCAGGATACCCCACCGACGTGGCGGGATACCCACGACTGACGCGGCAGGATATCCGTGACC
Organism: Chloranthus sessilifolius; assembly: GCA_021018995.1. NCBI lineage: Eukaryota > Viridiplantae > Streptophyta > Magnoliopsida > Chloranthales > Chloranthaceae > Chloranthus > Chloranthus sessilifolius. Next base: position 53,436,554 of record CM037596.1, read on the forward strand.
GATACGGTGGCGAAACCGTAAGCCAGTACGGAGGTTTATCCGTACGCAGTAAGTACATCCTAGGGATGTTGAGATAAGAATGAGTCCTGTCGCCGATTCTCAGGGAAAAGAGGCTAGGGTAGTTTTGTATTCCCAGGGAATACGTATAACAACTGTCTATTTAGACGACGATGAAGGGTATCTCATTGGGGCTCGATGCTCTATTGCTCGAGGATTACTTAAGTTGAAGATTTAAGTTTTGCTTTAGGCCTTTTCAATGTCATTCATGATCCAGTAAAAGAGATGTGAAAACTGTAAACTGTTATTAAAAGCAAATGTACATTACCATCTTTTCAAGTTATTTTTCTCAGTAACTGCATAGATCTAGCATGCTTAAAATATCATGGAATATATGTGATGTTTTAACTTATATGTTCATTATGTTTGTTCCCTATTGAGTTAGGATGTAGCTCACCCTTTAGACTATACGTCGCAGGTCCAGTACTAGCAGCAGCGGAGGTTTCGGGTGACGTGGATCCTGGTGAGTCGGATCACACGCCCTTAGAAGAGTTGGAGCCACCTCCAGAGGACTTCTTCTAGAGGACTCTGCTGTGTATTTTGAGAGAGTTGTTTTGCGAGATTTTTGGTACGACTTGGTATGTCAGGCCTTCTTTTCTGTTTAAACAATGTAATTAAATTGAGATAATTCTTTTAGGCGAACCATCTAGGATGATCAGTTATCACCGCTGGTTCGGATCGGTTCTCCACTCATGCAGGGGCAGGAGGGTATAACTGTCTTTTGAGGAATGTTTAAAGTCATGATGTTTCACATTTTTTATCATCGTTTCTTTTATTTATAATTTTATTGATGTACCAATATTTCGTGCTTAGCCAAGGGGCAAGGTCTGGAGATCATGCTGATGGCATGGGTTTCGGGGTGTCGAAATCTGGGCTGTCACATGGTATGGCTTTTTTTCTTCAACTCTTCTTTCCTTCGCGAATATATCAGTTTCCTGAATTGGTGTGGTCGTACAAACTCGTCTGCTTTAGGAGTCACGTCTAAAGGTGGCATGAGCGCGTGCTACCCCTAAGGCGAGGCAGATTCTCAGCAATGCGCATAGTTGTGAGGACCTACTGGTAGATTTGATTGTCACGCAGAGGACTCAGACTGAAGCGTTGGAGGTAATGCGCTGGACAACACAGGCAGAGACCCAAGCGGCTGTGGATTGGCTGCAATATCGCCTGGTGTGGAGTGAGCGGGGTGTGTGCGGGATAGTTGATTAGCTTGATCGATCGGAGTCTGTAGGAACAAGCTACCTGGCTGGGTAGCCCTGTCGTAGGAGACGTGATCACGTCAGAGATTATGTACGTGAGGACTCTGTCATTCAGGAGTTGCTTGCCTAATGTCCTTCTAGCTCTCGGTTGAGGCAGACCGCTAGTCAACTAAGTGAGGGGGGTTCAGTTGCAAGGCGTTCTTTCTCTGGGGAATATCCGCCGACTCCGGGTGCTGGGCTTGAGCTGTCGGAGGATTAGACTCCTGATCCTCGAGTCGACGATACTAGAGAAAGTTGTGACCGACCATCCCAAAGGCAGCGCATGGAGTAGAGGTGTATGCATTTTTTTTTGTCCATTGTTTGTGTTCATGGTGTATATAGGGGGTAAAAAGAAAATTTTGATATATATATATAGAGATTTTTGGTTCAGATGTACTTGATTCAACTTTTCCTTTGGTGTTACCTCTCGTGCTTTAGTTGTTTGTCTTTAATGTCATTAGCTGTCATTGGGACTTGGTTGTTTAATGAGCTGGCCCGGGGATGGTTGAAGTCGCTTTGCATCTACACATGAAGAGTAAAGTTATTAGTAATTTATCTTCTCCCTTGCCAATTATCAAGGGGGGGGGTGTCTCAGACTGAGGTCTGGTAGCAGATAGATATATTTTGCCTCTCTTTTTTTCTTTTTTTCTTTTCTTTTCTTTTCTTTTCTTTTTCCTTTTTGGGCTACTCTATTACAAGGAAATGAAAATAATACAATAGGGAAAAAAAATAACTAAAAGAAAATCTAATAAAAACATGCCCCAGTGTAGGAGTGTGGTAGCATAGGCAGTGTGATATCTTTGGTAGCATTCTTCAGGTAGTATTCTGCTTATCGTGCATCTTCTTTATGGGCAAGCAGGAGCTCTCAATGTGGTTCTTCCTCTAAAAATAAAAATGCCCCAGTGTCGAGGTGTAATGGAGCTTTTCTGGATTTTTGATGAGTACTTACGCGGAGCCATGTGTGTCTTTGGTGAGTTAGTTTTGAAGAAAATCTATTGGCATTGTCATCGAACCAGGGGAGACATTTTGATTACATCAGTTGTATATCAGGGCTCTACCTTTGGATGGTGATCATCCTATCCCATGGTCATTAATATGGAAAGTGCGGAAGGTATAATAAGTGATTGAATCAATCATCATTCAGTGATTTTCGGTTTCACTTCTAAAAATATCCGAGAGGCTTCCAATTTATCGTCCAAAAATTTAAAAAAGGGGTGAGAGAGGGGTAAGTCTCAATGATGTGGGGGAATAGTTTATATCTGATGCTTTCTAAAAGGGATGATAACAATTTTTTTCTCAGAGGGAATATGAGGTGCCATGATTGAGCTCTTCGCCATGTTTCAGTACCATCAAAGTCTCACATTCTATGGTTAGCAAGAGTTTATCCTCCTCCCGCCACCGTACAACGGTATCTAGTAGTATGGGACATTAGGGGTGCCCTCGTAGCTTGCTTATACATTTCCAGTAGAGTTACTAGAGATGTCCTCACGGCCAGCTTATGCTTCCCAGAGCTCATTGACTGGTTCATTCGTCGTATTGCTCTCACTCGATATTTTTTGTATATATATTTTTTGAAAGCAACCTGCTAACGCAAGAATGATAAGTTTTGATTGAACCTAGCATCTTTATTTTTTGTGCTCTAACATCTCCTCCAATGGCAGAAAAGGGAATGATAGTCGGGTGTTGCTTATGCTTTTGAAAGAAGTCAAATATGTCACTATTCCTTTGATCAAATTACCTGAATAAGGTGGGCAATAAATGAGAAGGCTTAAGGATATTCTGAGAATTAGGGATGTACGACCACCGAATGCGTCATGACAATTATGGAGGTGATAAGTATAAGTATTCGACTATGGGGTGTGATGATCACAAGGTCAAGGGTAGTATTTTCTGAGGTACATGGTGTTCCAAGGGTTGGAAAGTTCTTCCCCATCTTGGTTCACTAGCTTGTATGCATTCCCAGGGTATGCGGCTGCTATAACATATGGGGTCCTCCCAATTCGGTTTCAGTTTCCCTTTCGGATGGGTGTGTTTGGAGGGTATAATTTTCTTCAAGATTAATTCTTCAACGTTAAAGGTTCGCTCGAGGACTTTCTTATTGTAGGCTCTGGCCATTCTCTTTTGATATACTTAAGCATGATCATCTACCCTTAGTCGTGTCTCATCGAGTTGCTCTAGCTCGGTGAGCAGGGCAATTCTCCTTTCATCTAAGGATAGCTCATCATCAAGTTGAATCCATAGTGATGGTACTTATATCCCATATGGTAGGACCGCCTCCATCCCATAGGTAAGGAGGTAAGGAGTTTGGCCAGTGGTCGTGCGAATAGAGGTCCTATAGGCCCAAAGTGCCTCAAGTAATCGTTCAGGCCAGTCGGCTCCATTTTTCATCGCTAGTGTTCATTTTAAAATTTAGATTAGCATTTTTTTCATGGCTTTTGCTTGTTCATTGCCTTGAGGGTAGAACAGTGATGAGTGATGTAGATCAATGTCAAATTTCTTGCATAACTTCTTCGTCTTCTTTATAATAAATTATGGTCCATTGTCAGTGACAAACATCCTGACTACTCCAAACCGGGTGATAATATTCCAAACGATAAACTCCACGGGCGTCAAAGTGGTGATTCTGACATATGACTCGGCTTCTGCCCATTTAGTGTAGTACTCGGTTGCTGTGAGGATGAATGTATGCTTGTGAGTGTTCCCAACTATGTTTGTGAAGGGTCCGATAATGTCGAAGGCCCACATCAAGAACAACCATGGTGAAGTCATAGGGTTCAATGCAACTGATGGAGCTTTGATAAGTGCAACATGTTCTTAGCATTATTTATAGCTTTGGACGTAAAGGTGGCAATTTCTTATCATTGTTGGCCAGAAGTAGCCTTATCGTATAATTTGATCTGTGAGTCTCTGCCTTCCAGCGTGAGCGCCCAGGCACTGGCATGTGCTTCTCTGATGATGTATTATCTTTCAGCTGTCGTAACACATCGTAGGAGTACTCCTTTGGTGAAGACTTCCTTGTACAGTATTTCACCTAAGATATAGAATCTGGTGCATCGATTTCTTATAGTCTTCCGTTCGATCTTTGTGTCGTATGGAGGGACATGTTGATGCTTCAGGAAGTTTCATATATCAAAGTACCATGGTTGTCCATCATCGGTTGGTGTTTTCTCGAATTTGAAGGTTTCGATGTTGGCTTCTGTTTTGGCAGGATTTCCTGGAGTGATTACTTCATTTTTGTCTTGTGTCTTGGGAAGAATTGGGAGTTCTCATTTAACCGTCCATGCTACCTCGTGTGCGAATACTGTCAACTTTTTGATGAAGTATTTTGTGCTCTGTTCGATCGATATCTAAATGTCTGAGGTAAATGTGGCGAGGGAATCTGCAAGCTCATTTTCTAATCTGGGGATGTGCGTGAAAGAGATTCTCTCAAACTTCTTTATCAGGTATTGAGTTGTTTCTAGGTATGCCATCAATTTTCTTTCTTTCGTCTTCCATTCTCTGATGACTTGTGATATTACGAGCTTAGAGTCGCCGATGGTTTTCAACTGCTTGATGCCTAATTACAATGCTGCTCGTAGTCCAGCTATGAAGGGTTCATACTCTGCGACGTTATTAGTGACAGGGATGTCTAGTTGAAAGGCTTTAGGTATGACAACTCCTTTCGAACTTAGCAAGCCTATCTCAATACCTTTTCCTTTGTGGTTGAGGGCGCCGTCGAAGTAGAGTGTCCATGAGGTCTTGTCGGGCTCTTCGTTATGAATTGTGAGTAGGTCTTCATCGGGGAAGTCTGCATGTACGGGATCTCTTCTTGGGAGTGGGAAGTTTGCGAGGTAATCGGTGATTTCCTGTCCTTTGATTGATTTTTGTGTGATGTAAGTGATGTCGAACTCTTGTAATAGCATATGCCAGCGAGCGATCTTTCCGGATGTAGTGGGCTTCTCTAATATATACTTCAAAGGGTCCATGCATGCTAATACTAATATCCTGTGTGCTCCGAAGTAGTGTCGTAGTTTCATCGAGGCCCATACCAGTGCAAGGCATCTCTTCTCCATTGGTGTGTATTTTCATTTATACTCGACTATCGTTCTGCTGAGGTAGTAGATAGCCTTCTCTCTCGTGCCGTCTTCTTCATATTATCCTAAGATTACCCCATCGCCTTCTCATTGGCTGACACATCGAGGATCAGGGGTCTTCCAGGAATTGGTGGTGATAGTATCTGTGGGTTGAGGAGGTATGTCATGATACTGTTGAAGGCTCGTTGACACTGATCATCCCATGTGTATTCAGCTCCTTTAAGTAGTCTGTAGAAAGGGTCACATCTGTCTGAGTGTTGGGAGATAAATCTCCTGTTGAATTATAATCTTCTTATCAGGCCTCATAATTCTTTGATGTTGCTGGGAGGTGGAATCTCAAGGAAAACTCTGACTTTTACAGGGTCGACTTCAATTCCTCGCTTGCTGACTATAAAGCCAAGTAGTTTTTCGGAAGTGAATCCGAACACGCATTTCTTTGGATTCATTTAAAGCTAATATTTTTTAGATCTTTATAGTGCAAGTCGGAGTGCTTCTGCATGTCTTGCTCATGTCTGGGACTTCACTAATATGTCATCGACGTAGATTTCTCCGCACTTGTGTATCATGTCGTGGAAAATAGCCATCATGGCATGTTGATATGTGGCACTCTCGCGTTTTTGAGTTCGAAAGGCATGATGACGTAGTAATAGGTATCCCATGGCATGGTGAAAGATGTCTTCTCTTAATCAGATTCTGCTAATCTAATTTGATTGCATCCAGAGAAGCCATCCATAAAGGATAGCATCTCATGTCCGATGATGTTATCGACCAGAGTGTCAATGTCCGGGAGTGGAAAGTCATCTTTTGGGCATGCCTGGTTGAGATTTTGGAAGTCGACGCATACCCAAACTTTGCCATCTTTCTTGGTAACAAGTATGATATTAGAGACCCACTTGGGATAGAGGACGACTCGGATGAATTTGGCTTTATATAACTTGTCAACTTCCTCTTTGACTTGAAGTGCTATTTGTGGGTGCATCTTCCTAAGTTTCTACTTAACAGGTTTCACATCGAGTTCTAGGACCAAGCGATGTTCTACTTACCTCAGGTCCAATCCAGGCATGTCTTCATAGGACCATGCAAATGAGCTAAGGTGATCCTGCAGGACTTGGATGATCTATTGGTGTTCCTTGGGGTTGAGTGTTGCGCTGATCAATAGTTTCTTGGGCTTTTCCTCGGTGTCGAAATTGATTTCTTTTGTGGGTTCTGCGGTGGCTTGGGTGTGCTTGTCAAAGCATTTGATGACCCGTTGGAAGTCCTATGTCTATTTAGCGACTGGTGCTGCTTCTTCATCATCTATGAATTTATAGACAGCAAAATAGCTACACTGGGGAGTTAGTTTTGCAAGAGGTAACCCTTCATCAGGACAGTTTATGACTGCGACATCCTTTGGTTAAGTGTAAATCGAGGCTATTGATTCTCCTCTCAAAGTTATGGAGTATCTCATCCGGTATGACTATTGGTTTATTGTTTCGTCGGGACACTCGACAGCTTTGTGAGGAAGAGATAGCAGGGTCACGTCGATCGGAGTCAGAGCGAGGCTCCATAGGATGATTTTGTATATCTACTATTAGTTGTTTGTCGACATGACGGCTACTCGTAGCCTTAGGGGAAAAGTCCCTAAGTGGGTCATCGGATGGTCTTGGGATGAAGGGCCACTACGTGAAAACAAAGAAAAAACAATACCACTTACTTTTAAAATATCACTGACATTGGCCATTGTAGAAGCAATTCATGTATACAATGGCTCATATCAGTGGTTAAACTAATACAATGGCCCACTTAAATGTGTTATTTGTAAGTGAGCTAGTTTGAACCTGCGACCTTTATATCATACCATTCTAAAATATTTTGGCACGGAGCCCAAATATCCATCAAAAACCCTAGATACCCATCAGAAATGGCTTATGTTGGATCCTAATCAACCAGGCCCTTTCGATATGCACAAGCTCTTCAAACCCTCAACAAACCCTAACAATCCAAACCCTAACAAAATAGCATACCCTCCATCCTCTTATCCTTTGCCGCCTTCTTCTTATCCTACGCCATCGGGCCCTTACTCCTTCCCTCCCCAAACCACACGATTCCATCACTACCTGCACTACCCACAAGAACCACTTGCGAACATGCACACCCCCTGAGGCCCATCTCTTATCCTACTCCCCCTCCCCCATACCTCTCCTTTTGAAGAACTAATCCAGGAGCCAGGATAATGGCTTTATTGAGCCCGAACGCACCTTCCAATCATGAATTCCAACACCGTTGACAACACTATTGCCATCGAAATTCTATGCGACTGCGAACTCTTCGATCTCGTCAACCATCCCATCAGCGCCGCTGGTTAGCTTGGTGACACCACAGCCTACTCTGGTGCAGTTGCCGAGTAGTAAGTTACCGAAGGGGCATCATTTGATTGGTGATTGTGTGGTTTACTATGTGGATGTACCGTCGCCAGGTGAGGTGCAGCCGCAAGTCGAAGTTACTCCGGTCACAAAGTATATTTCAGATCCTGAACTTGTTGTAGGTCATCAATTGTAGTTAATGAGATGTTTATATGTTACGGATTGAAATTAGGGGCGATTCGTGTGTTTAACATAAACATTGTGTTGAGCCGTTGAGGTCTTTGCTTCAAGGCCACAATCAAGTTCGATGCTGTAGAATTTTTTGAGAATCTGTTGTTTTTGTGTCTTGATTAAGGTGTAATTTTGTTGTTTGAATTAGTTCGTGTTTTTAATTTGAATTCGATAATTATTGTATTATTTTGTTGATTTTTTACCATCTGTGTGAGTGTGTGGATGGGTGGGGGGGAATTGGTGCTACATGGCACTCAAAAGGGCCAAAACTATATTTTCATGAGAGGGTGGACCATCTTTTGCTTAGGTGTTTGGTTGCTAACCACATGATTTATGCCTGAGCACTATGATGTTTTTTACACTTTCAGTACATAGGAGGATCCCTTGGAAAAACAAAAAATCAAGTCCTAGATTGTTGATTAGAAGAGTGAATAACCAATCATATATACTAGTTTGTTAGCCACTGTATCATGTGTTGTTCAAGTGAAGAATTGGTCAACATTTATGCCTTCAATTTTGTACAGCAACTTCATTATGGAACTATCTCTTCACACTTTTTTGGTGTGCAATATTATGGGGAGATGTTGTTAGCAAGGCCGGAATTCAGGTCCATTTGGCTCTCTTGGCTGCTTACTTTATAGCCTTGTTCATATTTTCATGTTGTAGGAATTTATAATTTTATTGTAAAAGGACCTTTGACAAGGCATAGAATGCTTTTTAAATTGGTCTGATTTCCTTCTATTGGGCGAGTACAAGAAGACCACTAATGCAATGCGGATTCTCCATATAAATTGGCTAAAGGTCAATGTTGATGGGTGCTTGGTAGTCCCTCCAGATGGACGAGACGAAGGCAATTAGACTCCACACAGTTTACCCCGTCCTATTGACTTCTTCATGCTTTTAGTACACTGGTTGGGGTTGGATTGGGGAGGGGGGGGGCATTTAAGTGGCTTAGTCGGTAGATCTCGCTCAAATTTTCTAGGCCTATTGTGTGGTCTAGATCAACGGAGGTGGAGATGAGGGGGATTCTAGAAGGTTTACAAGCATTGGAAACTATTTCTAGAGTCCCTTTATTTGCTGAAGGGGATTCTAGCAATGTTATCTGGTGGGTTAGGTAAGGGGGAATATATCCATCGCACTTGGCAGATATATTTAAGTTTTGAGAAAGCCAGAGAGTTGCAATATACGAGTGTTTTCTCCTTCTATGTTCCCTATGAAACAATTAACTTGGCCAATGGCTTTACAAAGAAAGAGGTCAATCTAGTCAGAATGTGTTAGCATTCCCTCTTTTTTTTTTTTTTTTTTTATCGGTAAAATAAAGTATATTAATAGAGAACTAGCGAGCAGCTGGAAAGCATTCCCTCCTTGAGTGACTGAAGTATTCTTACTCACATGTGTTATATTTTCGGTTTTCTTTTTGCTCGGAGCCTAGTTCCTCAAACATGTTGATTCCTCATGAAAGATACAAACAAAATTTCATAGTGTTTCTCAGAACAGAGTTCTTTAGATTTAACTGTTAGAACTGTGGTTGTCAAGGTGAGGCCATGGCACCACCATGAAAAATAATAAGGCAAATCGCCATATGAACCCAGCTTGGCTTGAGCTTAGCCTGTTGACAACTCTACTCATTTGTTTCAAGCTGAAGTAGTTGATCAAGAATCAGCATATGAACACCATTACTTCCTTGAGAAGAATGTCTAAGTTAGCATTTGTTTATATGTATTAAGATTTATCATTCTTCATTTATCATGAGAATTGTTAAGATCTTTCAGTGTTCTCTTCATGTTTTTTGTGTTCACCGGAAGAACAACAGTCTTGTGCTTCGTAACCTAATAAAATTTGGATCTTCCTGCACTAATGACTCATAACTCGACTGTTTTATGCTTCAGGCAGATGAGTATGTGTTTCTTATATTGGAATTCTGTGCTGGGGGGAATTTAGCTTCTTTCATTCAACGCAATGGAAGAGTGCAAGAAAAGATACCAAAAAAATTCATACAGCGGCTAGGTAGTTACTTTTTTGCAAGCTAATTAGCATGAAGTGATCTTTGTGCTGCTTTGTGGTTTTGATTCAGATTCAATGGATGTCATTGATCTTTTTGGTGCAGGATCTGATCTAGCAGTATTGCATTCTCACCACATTATCCATCGGGACTTGAAACCATAGGTACGAAACCATTGCCACCTATTTGTTTAGAGCTATTATAGGGTAACCAACCACTGGTTAGGTACAGGACTACAGGTGGCTCTATTTTCCGTCACCTGTGCCGCTTTGCATCAGATGATGGAGATGTTTTTTTAATCCAATCTTCGACCCACCAGATCATTACATCGGGTCCTTCGCATTAATTGGTACACTAGATGAAAAATAGTGCTGCATGTACCCAACCGGTGACCCCATTCCAATATAGTTTTGGAACGTGTCAGTTACCCTCTATCTGCACTTCCATTTATGAGTCATTGTGTTCTTCAGATTGATCATGACTAATACTTTATTTTGAGCAGAATATTCTACTCTCAACCTCTGATAGTGATGTTGTGCTAAAGATAGCTGATTTTGGGCTCTCAAGGTATCAGAAAAAGTAGACTTGTAATGTGATGCTAACCATTTTCCAACTGACTTGTAATGTGATGCTAACCATTTCCCAACTTTGTTTATGAGTAGATCGACAGTGAGAATCCTCCCTCAAGCGACACTCCATCTGAAGAATTGTACTCTCAAGGGAGTGCAAGCATTCCAAATGGAGACCCAGTAATGACACATCATCAACGGCTGTCTCAAAAGAAAGTTATAGAATGATTGGACCGAGAAGACTCCCTTAAATCAATGGCCCAAATCCTAACATCCTCCCCAAGGCGGCTCGGCACACACCCACCAATCAAATCCAAATTCCCAAACAATATTCTGACTCACCAATGTAAACATGAGATTTTCAAATGTCGGCCCCTCCACAATATAGTAAATCTCCTTCAATCTATCACAATTTGGTCATATGATGCCTAATTGCACAACATCTTTTCTTGCTTATGGCAAGAAAACTATCTCTAAGATGTTTAAAAATTGAAGACTCGATAGGATCATCTTTAATTAACCCCTACACTACTACCCAAATCAATCAAAGTTTTCAATGGGTCTTCCTGAATCAACACAACAGAAGTAATAATAGGATCCATGAGAAAGAAAAATGCTAAAACTTGACGCAATTGCAACTATATGATAGCTAATTTAGCTGTGAATTGTTGGCCCTGGTTATTTTTAGGTATTAATGGCGCCATGAGAACTCTTGGAAAAGTTGGAGTTCAGATTGCTTGATAGGTTAGTAGGTTGGGTATTATATATTTTCTTAAATCCAATAATTTTTAATGATACTGGATTATCCGATGCTGATATACAAAATGTTTCCATGCAAGCTATTCATATTTTTAATGAAACTAAGGCAAAATATAGAATAGTGCTCTGCATGCCATCATGGTGAACCAGCCTTTGCTGTTGCAAACAGGAGGTGCCTCACCACCAACTGTGCAATAATTTGTCAAGTAGCGACTAATTCAATTTTCCGAGGGCAATTCAGCAAAGTCACCAAGATGTACTGCTCAACACCAACGTATCAGTATCGGTATCGGTGTTGGGTATCGGAAAAACGTAAAAAAAGAAAAAAAGAAAACAGATTTGTATCAGTTACACTACAAAAAATGTGTTTATTGAAGACTGCTTTTGGCCGTCTCCAAAGGTGTCTAAATCATCTCCAATAGTATTGAAGACGGCTTCCATGTAGTCTCAAATAGTTCCGTCTCCATTGTCTTTGGAGACCAAATGGAAGCCATCCCTAATAGTCAAGGTTATTGGAGACGGCATATGGCCGTCTCCAAAGATATGTTAGAGACGTCTCTAATAAGTCATCTAGCCATTTCACATACTTATTGGAGACGGCTTTATGCCGTCCCCAATAAGTGACCTCCTATTATTGGAGACGGCTTTTAGCTGTCTCCAATAATTTTTTTTTTATTTAAATATATATTTTTTTTAAATATATTTTGCAGCGATTTTTTTATGAAAATTTTTTGGCAGTGGTTTTTTTATGAAAATTTAAAAAAAAAAAAAAAATTTACGTCGACAATTTTTATGCAAATTTTTTTTAAAAATACTATTTTTTTTAATGCAATTACTTTAATGTAATTTTTTTAATGCATTTTTTAATACTTTTTTAAGGCAATTTTTTTTATTCTGAGAACAAGATGATGGTGTAGACAGCATATATTGATACCTCCAGCTACTAAAATAGAAAGAATGCACAATTGAGAGATCCTTTTCTAGATCGAACTCCTTTAATTGATTGGAACTATTTTTATTTTCAAATTACAGAAAAACCATTCATTCTGCCAAATTATTTATATACAAGGGACCGGTATTATTCACAGCAAGCGGTGGTCAACAAATAAAAACTCCTTTTGGATACAAAAACCTGAATAAGTGATAATGGAAAGCTGGTGAATCACATCATGCCTGCAAGAAGGTGCAGCCTCGGCTTTGACCTCATAATAGTTTTATCAAGGTGTCTAATCCACTCCAAAAGCCTCCATTGTTTCCACTTCTACTTGAACTGTAGCAGGCACTGATGATTACTCATTTTCAATCTCTAGGGTTTCCCTGCTTCTCCTGCAACAGCTAGTTTCTTCAGAACAAGTTATTTCCTGCATGGTAGGGACCATTGAAAACAAAAGATGATGGCAGATAGATTTGAAAACACCTTTCTAAATTTACTAATAACCACAAAAAACACTTCATGAATATATATTGCAAGGAAAAACTAATGAGTAGTGACTATTTCACGCATTTATCTGTGCAAATAAATGCTTGTTGGAATTTATTGAAGTGTCCGCAGCAAATAATTTGAGTGTATTTGGTTTTGTGGAGCCCTAGTCTTCTTAAACTTTGTTATCGAGCCTACAAGAAGGAAGCTCTATTTGTTGTCAATGTTTTTGTTAGATGAAAAATGGTGAGGGGGTATTGCTACCATAGTGGTGTTGTCATTGTTTTGTTGTCATCAGGCTGTTACTACTACCTATATATTAGGTATCACAGAAATCAAAATTGTTGATAGTTACCAATTTATGCAAAAATTTAATGGTGTGAGTGAGGTCTACTATTAATATTAGTTGGGTTTCAATCAATGTGCTGCCATAGTACTGTTGAAAATTTAATGGTGTGAGTGAGGCCTACTATTAACACTAGGGGGTATTGCTGCCATAGTGCTGTTGAAAATTTACACATTTTGTTAAAGATTCCCTACTATTAACACTAGGGAATTGATACTTGAAGCTTATGTATTTGTGTTCTGATCTTGTCCATTTGCGTCTCTATTTCCTTCACCTGGAGATTCACATGTAACACAATGTGCATTAGTTGTTGCAATGGGTATGTTAGATTCCTTTCTAGCATGATAATAGTACCATTTTTTTACCAAGTAGATAACGACTCTACTGTCACAACATTAAAAATAAGCTTCCAAAGCATGGTACTAAAATCAAGGTACTGCATCCTTACATTTTGTTGCTCGTGCCTTGGAACTTTGTTCAGTTACCTTTAGCTCTGCTTCTTCAAATAATACAGCAGGAAGAAATGCTCTGTGTAGACCACAAGAGACCGGATATAAACATAAAATCGGAATCAATAATTTTTATTTAACAAGACAATGGTGAAGGATAACTTTATCACCAAATTGTTTTCAAAATAATCAAAAGCATTAAACAACCAGTTTAACTCATACTTCCGAACAAACCTGAGATCTGGTAAGCATTCATAGAAAGCTCGTGTATCCTCATCATCCCACATAAGCTTGTGATCAGATATTGTTGCATATGGCTGCAGTTTGCATCAAAATTAGTGTCAGATTCAGTTCGCATAAAGTTGCAGTTTACATCAAAGTTTCATCTTCAATTCTGAATCCATATGGAACAATAATATCCTTGCAGAAAACAAATTGCAGCTATGAATACAAATATTGAAATTTTGGTAGCTTGGTAAGAAAAAAATATCTTAATCAGCCCAAATAAGCTTAGTTATCTAATGGGCTATCACAAAATGTGATACTTATTTATTTATTTTTCAATTAGAGTCATGGGCTATCACAAAATGTGAGACCCACTAAAGGATAAGGTGGAGGTGAGGTTCTTGCCTTAAACATGGAGGTGTGAAGGATTAAACCCAAGATGGGCTTTAAAAGTCATATTATCTACTTTATGTGAACTTCAAAAAAAAAAAAAAAGTGCATTCCCGTTACCATAGAGATCTAATGGAAATACCCTCAATTTCTGCAGTTCTTTACAAGTTTTTGCTACGATTTCCAGCCCTTCGTCTCCAATGCAATCCAATACCCGGAGAAAAAAGTATATGAACCTTTAGATTATCTTTCTCAAAAGAAAGATAACAAACATTTCAAAAAATGTAAAACAAGTTATAAGATTGAACCCATAAACGTTGAAGTTTCCGACAGTAGTGGATTAGCTTAATGAGATCGTGAGACTGAATTGACGGGGAAAAACTTAAGTTCAGGGAGGTCAAGTTCACGCAGATGGGATAAACTGCAGGCAAGCAGCGAGGAGAAACCTCCAAAAATCCGGACAAGCTTTTCACTGACTTGTAGTTAAGGAAGGCATTGGTTAGCTTGATGTAAGCCTTAGAGTAGCGTTCATGTACGTAAGACCCGATACCCAAGTCTACCAACTGAGGTGCGTGGAGAAGGATTTTGTGGAGCATTTCAAGGGGTACTGCACTGTTTAATCTCAGACTCTTTAGGTTTGGGCACCTCGCCACGAGCCTCTCGAGGGCCCCAAAATTCACTTCTCCTTTCAGACATGCGAAATTAAGGGAGATAAGTGATGTGCAAGAATCGAGAAAACAGCTGAGCCATTGGCCCTGTCGATCCTCTACTTCAATTTCTTGTAAGTCTAGCTCTCTAAGAAACCTACATATTAAATTGAAACAAAAAAAAAATCTCAGTTATGATTCCTACTCATCAAACTAAAAATTTAACAATAACAGAAATAATAAGATAAAAGACCAAAATCGCATAAAAATATACAATTCCTTCCCTTTCCAACTCACAAATTTAACAATAAAAAATAAATTGGATAATTAGAGAAACAAGCAATAAAAAATAATAAGTTAACATTACTGCAACAAGAAAGTATGCAATATTCCAACTACAAAAATTCAGACTTAGCACAAGCTACTAAGTCCTGGGATTTGCTCTTGATGTTGAACCATTTCCTGACATTCCTAGACCAAGAGAGCTTTATCACGTAAAACAAATTAAAAAGTCAGCAATCTCATAAAGAAATGCTGAAACCAACAAGCTAGAAAAAAAAACTAGTACTCAAAGTGTTTCCACAAGTCTCAATACCTTGCTATTCTCCATGAGTTTTTTCAATCAAATTTTCCTTGAGATTCTTTGGCTAAGAGGCCCAATCCCCTGTAGCATTTATTTATCAATTTTCACAATGAAGTTGTTCAGAAAATTTGTAAGGCTCCTAGAACAGATTGCAGGGAGGGGAAGCAAATTTGCTCATAGTTTAGTGACAAAGGAGCAAGAGCATATCATGAGAATGAAGAATCGATAAGTTAGCACAAACACTTTATGAGCGCGGGTAGTGGACGGACCATCAGTTATGATTTGTGGATGGACGGAGCTTGTAATCTCATTATAAGCCTCACTTTGCATGATATGCTTCAAATTTACTTAATTTTTTTATTGGGTGAAATAAATATAATTTTTACATTGATAAAATTGTATAGTTTCATGTTTATTAACTTATATGTTTTCTGCTTTTTTCCAGGCACTCCCTTTAATAACAACCTTTAATAACTTGTAAACAAGATCAATAACTAATATGGCACATGAATTATGTCCAACTGCCAAATAGAGAGATTGATGGTGAATTTCTAAGGTATAACAGAGATGAGTTAGAATGTTATCTGATAATTGCTATAGCAACGAAGCAAACATTAAGTAAGTAAATACAAAACTTACCAAAATTGTTAAATTCAATAATTTGGTCATCTTATCAAGAGATTGAATCTTAGTTCAAATACCCATCCCTGCAAATCACCAGTTCTGATGGTGTCCTTGTACCCCTCAAAATCTTGATGAGTGAAAGCCCCCTGATATTGATATAAATATCCATTTTAGAATCTCATAAATATTATTTTTGTAGTCATGCATCTAATGAATCCCATGGTAGCAAGTAGAAAGCACATTACACCACATAACATTTGACAAGACATATGAATCGGCCCATATTTGCTACTTGCATATATAAACTTAACTTAGAAAGGATACAAGTGTTCCAATGGCAACAAGAGCCCGAAATTTTGAATCAACATCTTGATTGCCTTTTTCTGCAATCTACAATTTATTAAGAGAGCATCAGAATTTTCTGCAAAGCTGAAAAAAGACATGAGCTTTTTCTAAGCCAACAATTAGATTGTCCAAAGAATGCATCCCCCATACAGGAAAAGATATATCAGATAACTACACAGAAATCATCATGCTAAAAGATACAAGAGTAATACAGACTAGAAAGAAATAGTATTGCTTGAGGGCTATACAGCAAGATATATCAAATAACTACACAGCTAGATGTTTTTAGTAAGAAAGAACACAGCTGAAAAAAGACATGAGCTTTTCAGTTACAGTATTGCTTGAGGGCTATACAACAAGATCTAGTTGTGTTCTTTCTTACAACAAGATCTACATAGCTGAAAAAAGACATTAACTTTTTCCAAGCCAACAATTAGATTGTCCAAAGAACGCAACCCTCATACAGGAGAAGAGATATCAGATAACTACACGGAAATCATCATGCTAAAAGATACAAGAGTAATACAGACTGGAAAGAAACAATATTGCTTGAGTGCTATAAAATAGATAACTCCAATAGCTTATAAAAGTATTCACTAAACTAACCAGAAAATCCCCAGCATGTACAGGTCCCATCTTTATATCCAGCTGTTTCACAATGTATCGGAATCGTCTGTGATTTTGAACCATGGTTTAGAAACCTGAGATTTCCATATATTCCATCATTAGTAAAGTCAATGTTTTTTCATGCAGTTCAAATTCCAATTCAAGCTACAAGTAGAGGCTAATTCAATGAAGGAAAATGGCAGGTATTAATTACCTTTTCAAGACTCTTTTGCTTCTCTTCTTCAAGAGATTCTTTAGTACTATTCAGTCTAGCAAAAATAGTATCACTTATGTTCTTTGATTGCTGTCTGCATGAGTCATCCAAGATTGGGTGAACCTTTGTGATGATCTTAGAAGAATCAATCCCTAGAGTTGCAGACACGTTATGCACAACATTCATGTACTCTTCCACTTTCAATAGCCTGTCACTCTTTTAGGAAAAAAAGACAAAAAGAATGAATCTCCAGTATAAAAAGGCAGCAACCTATCGCCTACCATTAATGCAAATAAAAAATTTCTCCAACTTCAGGACACTAGTAGGGATATAGGTATCTTTGTTTTTGTTCATATGAAAATCATATAATTTAGATATATGAATTTGTGTTTTAGAGTTCCATATGTGTGTTTGTGCATGTGCTGCTTTGTGTTCAGGTATAATTTGGTGAGATCCCACGCCCCCACCCCCGAACCCACACACAAAAAAAAAACAAAAATGGACCATTCCCAAGGGTTATAGCCTCTTGGATTCAATATATTTTCATCCTTATGATTTGCTCTTTGTCTTGCAATAGATATCCAAAGAAGTAAACTGTTGAACTATAGTATGGCCCATAATATGATCTGCTTTGTAGAGAATTGTTCATTCCATGAGGGGATATGAAAACTGGTTTCTGTGTCATCTTCATTGGTAGAAGAGCTTTGACCTTTTTACGTATTTGGGTAATTTTTCATTTTGTTTCTATTTGCTTGATGAGTCATTGAGAAAGTTGGGGGAACTGACTTATAGCTCCATATGTTGTCGTCCATCTAGGGTGCCTAGTAAATTGGGAAGAGAATTGTACTTTTTCGTCCCATAACAGCAGGGGAAAATTTTTTTTATCTGAACTTAATATCATGTGGCCCGATGGGCCATGTGTTAGACATTAAACTGATAAGAACAAATATTAATAGACCACCTTCCTCTAAAGCATCAAGATACTAAAGTGAGATGAATGTTTCCCCAAGCTTGGTTCAGAATTTTATTTATGCAGTTAGTGTTGTGGTTGTTTCAATAATTTGGCCTTCCCTTCATTAATCAACATGTGAGATTGAAAAAAAAATGTGACACTAAAGTCTGAGTGCATTTTGTATTTGACAAACATCACGAATTTTACATTAGTGCATACACTTTGTATAGATATAAGGTCCTTAGTCTATAATTTGGTCTTTTCTTCATGGGCAATGGTCAGGTTCGACTAGTTTTGCAATATCCATGCCAGATCTGATTGTTTTTACTTTTCTTTATTGCCACTTTTATTATTTTTAAAGGTGCTGATGTACTTGCTCTGTTTTTTGCTCAAGTGAAAATTGGAGATCTTGGTTTCACAAAAATAGTAGGAGAAAGCCATGCAGCGCACTCCATCTTGGTTATGGCTGGAGTGCAATGGTTGGAGTGATGGCTGGAGTGAGACCCGGGGCGTTGGACAAAGTGAAGGATATGGAAACGAAGGCCTTCTCCTATCTTTTACTTGCCTCACTAATTCAGAAAACATCTAACCAGTCTTTTGGTTCTTGTAGAAGTTGAAATGTTATTAGGACCAGAAGAAATAGCTCTTCTAGAACAGAATGAACCTCCTGTACTCAACAAAATCTCAATAGTTAAGTTTCAAGCATTAAGCTTTGTTTCTTGGTTTTGTTTTTACTATGATTTTGCAGTACTCTTCCCAGTTATGCCTGCTTAAATTGTATTTAATACCCATGTTTTAAAAGTCGAAATTGACTCAGAAATCTATCAGGCAGTTTTCTAGTTACACGGCCAAGTTGCGAAATTTTTCAGTGAGAACTTTTAGCGAATTTTTCAGATAATGTTTTAAAATATGCACAAGATTTCTTATCATGCAAGTACTCATTTTCGAGAGAATTATATAGGTTTTATAGTGAAAAGTTTTGCCATTGTTATAAATTATAATATTTAACTATGTAAAATTTTCTATTCGATGGAGAATTAAACAGGTTTTATAGTGATGGACAAATTAATAATTCACCTAGCGAATCGTGTTGGGATTGAGCTCAAATGCTTTAGGCCCAAAATTATACAGGCTAGTCTCAGTCAAATTCGCCAGTTCTGACCTGGTTTGAACATGGCGCTGCTCAACCCACATTGGCAGCCCTAATCTCTGCTACTTAATTTTCTCATTGACCTAGCGAATCATGAACTGGATATAGTGAACGAGTTCGTAGTTCAATTTAGTCTGATTTGGCATGACAAGCAAAATGACTGGTTATCTCTAGCTTCATATTTAGTCTGATTTCTTCACAACAAGATCTCAGTGATCTCTCTTTTGCAAATTCAAGATTACCTCTAGCTTCATATTTCTTCTCTGTTCAAGTGCTTAAGTCTCTCCGCCTGCTTCTTATGCAGAAGGTTTATCCCTTGCGAGACTAAAACCCTAGACCATTAAGAACATTATGATATAGGTTAAGGGCATCTACCCACCCACACACAATGTCCTAACAATAACCTTTTCATTCATGGCACGAGTACTTATAAAAAATTGAAAGATCCACACCTTCATAAACTCTCCCTTCAACCTTTGTAATACTAAGGTAAGGAAATTTCACAATAGAGTGAAAAATGGGATCTGAATATGCCTACTTCATCTCCTTGCCCAGCTTATATGTTATAAAATCTAAAATACTGGTCTGAACAAAGAAAATAAGATCAGAATATGCTGTAAAATTTATCATACTAATTCAAACAGAAGACTCGTATAAATTTAGAAAATAGCAACCCTAAACCATCATTTTAATTACCTGAATGCGTGTCCCCAAGGCTATTTCATTTCATGCTTCGTGGATGAGGTCCGCAGCATGCAACCCCAAAATATGAACTCTGAGTATCTCGCTATGTCTGGTATGGTATCTAATTAATATTGTAGCTACTCAGACCCAATCGAAGATGAAGACCTCTTGATGAAGTTGTAGATGCTCAAACCCAATGGAATGAAGTCTCTTGAAGTTGCGGCAGACTTGATCGAATGGAGTCTACTAATGAAAACGCAAGTCAAATGGAAAATGAAGATGAATCGCCTAACAAATCTAGGGTTAGCGCGAGATCAAACGTAAATAGCATAAGATCTGATGCATTTAGAGCAACTAGAGTTTTGATGAGAGGGAGAGATGCGTGAGGATCACTGATGCGTGAATCACGACGATCTCTGATGCATGAATCGTGATGATCTCTGATGCATGACGAGCAGCTAGGGTTTTTAAGAGAGAGGGGGGGGAGAGAGAGAGAGAGAGGAAGAGAGGAGACAATTTCAGAAAAACAACATAAAGCGTGTGGAACCGTGGGAGGTTGGTCCCAGTAGGTTATATACTCTGAGCCTACGCCGACGGCTGCCCTTAATAGCAGCCATCGGGGTAACCTATTTTTTTTGTAGTGATGAGGAAAAAAATAAAAATACAAGAACAATAATCACTAACTGCTGAACAAACTCATCATTTAGATCAATACTAGATACATATTAGGAATTTAGATATTCTCTAAAGACAAACAGAAAATCAACCTGCAACCTCAAGGTTGCAAGATCAAATCAGCTTATGAAACCAAAAAAAAATGACAATCAGCTTTAAACTTATGGATAACAAAGCTTAATCTATATAATTCGAGATTAGTAAAAAATTCCAGATGACTGAGTAAATCCAAAGAACGAGAGTCAGATGGCGAAAAAAAAAAAAAAAGAGTAATAATACCACAAATATAAATGACAATTATTATTTTTGGACAAAATATCAGGAGGAAAAAATAAAAACACCACCATTAAATCACAAGGAACATTATTACCAAGTCGTTACCAAAAGAAAAAAAAAAAAACAAAACAAAACCAATGGCTTAAGAAAACCTGGTGCATGAAATCTTCTTTTCAATAACTTTATCAATATTAATACCCATGAAATCCTAAAGCAACTAATGCAGTTATACAATGTATAAACCATATCATCAATAATAGTCAGCAAAGCAGGGGAAAATAAAATGGATCCTACAAACCTAAACTCAAACCATAAGAAAGAACAAAACTCCGAGTAAATTTTTTTTATATTCTCACATAAAAATTCCAAGAATAAATAGAGTATTCAGGCGCAAAGAAAAATAGGGACATATAGATAGTTTAAATAGCTTTTTAAGCTACTAAAATGGCAATCTAGTTCATATATATATATATAGAAAATACCAAAATTTACTTTGGATGGGAAAGTCAAAAATCATAAGAACATCTAGATCAAAATTTATAATTAAAATAAAATTGGAATATAAAAGTAAAATATCCATGAAACTGGCCTGGACAACGAGATGAATGATGGCCATAAATCGGCAAAATATATATATAAATATAACTCCAATCATTAAAAACAACAACAGAACCAAGAGAAAACAAGGATACCATCTAAAAACATTGGATAAGATGTTAAAAAACACAGAATCCATACATGAAATCCAGGTCAAATCAGAAATCTAAACCAATCGAGCTCAAATATGGAGTGAGGAGTTCAAATTTGAGCTCAAATCCTAACTGTTAGGCTTTTTCTTTGAAATCAGAGCTCAAACCCTTACCTAATTGATGCTCGAATCATGGATCAAATCCCATCTCGGATGAGATCGAATCTGAACCAAAATCAGAGTTCAAATCGGAGCCTAAATCCTAACTGTAGCTGATGGTAGGAGAAATGGAATACGAAGGATGCAAGGGACTCGTAGCTGATGGTAGGAGAAATGGAATACGAAGGATGCAAGGGACTCGTAGCTGATGACAGGAGAAATGGAATCGAAAAGGTGGCGGGTTGAGTTCATTTTATAGGGAAAGAGTTTTTATTCAGTGCTAAATAGAAGTACCAAAGCCTGTATAATAAAATAATGATCTAGATGGTTTGAAGTCGTCTAAATTGGTGTTAACCAAACTTTTTAGAGACGGTTTTTCGGTTAGTCTCTAAAGTTTTCACCTATCTATTCATGAAGTCAACTTTATAGAGACAGTCATGACTGGGTCTCCTTGTTATTTTATATGGGGAGACGGCTTTAGCCGTCTCTAATAAAAACATCCGTGACAGCTTTTAAATGGCCGTCTCTAATAAATGATTTTTAGAGACAACTTCGACAAGCCGTCTCCAATAACCGTCTCCAAAAGTCCTTTTTTTTGTAGTGTTAGTATCGACTGATACTGAGACAGCATCAGCTAATACTGACCTGTATCGGTCCGATATTGATACTAATACCGATACTACCCCAATACTTGTATTGGGGTGGTATCGGTATCGGTTCTCAGCGAAACCTACACATATCGTCGATACGTATTGGTATTTGCCGAGTTTTGAAACCATGGTCAGCACCATCAATATTACAACTCAGAAACTAAATTGAAGGAGCCACTATGATTCGTTTCCAGCTAGAAAGTTTTTTTTTTTTATTTACTAATGTGGGAATAGAGATTCATTGCAGATATTTTGTGCTCATTATATTTCTGGTTCCATTTTGTATATCTAATCTTGAGTTTTGTTGTAAATGGATACTGTTTTAATATGTCTGAGATTCTACAATTTTCATGGCTGGAGACATTTTGATAAGAGTGCTGGCAATTGTCATTTTTCTGTAGGGGTTAATAGAGATTGAATTTTTTGGTTACAATGCAAGATATATGTTCCTCAAAATTATGTTGGCATTTAAATTGTCAATGTGGATATATAGTACATATTCATCAATGAGTTGTCTGGTGGAAGTGAGATTAGCTGACACTTTGGGAGTTGGGACAAACATTATTTGAGTTATAATGTCGAGTTTTTGAGTTCTCTGGGTGAATTTAGTTTTCGATCAGTAATAAGAATTATTATAAAAATGAAAGAGGAATGAAACATGGTTGCAGGTAGTCTAAGCAAGGTTCTTGGAACCCCCAGCCCCGGCAGCAGATAATAGTCCCATCACTACTATATCAGCAAGTTAAAATACGGGCTCAAAATAGAGAAATACAGAATCATCTGCAATCTTGTGCTTAGGCCGAGGCAAATCCAAAATATCTCCTTAATAGCTACCCAAATATTCAGAAATTCATTCGAGCTCCTAGATGCAGATGGAGTCTGTGATGTAAGTTTGTTTCATCAGTGGCTTCATCAAGAGTAGTTGCATGTATTAGTTGTCTTCCATCATATAGATATTGTAGGAAAATGAGAGAAAAGAGAGGTTGCCATATCCAATAACTAGAATCAGAAAACAAGCAAAGTACCTGATTTGCAGATTCAAGAAGACCTTAGGGATTTGTTCCAATGTTAATGTAATGGGCTGGCTTATGGTTGTAGGGTCCAAAGAATAGTTTTTACGGCTCTCGGTTTGACATTTAGAGAAAGGGGTAATTAGTACGTTAGCTTTCATTAAACTCAATAGTTGAAAAATAATGGAAAGGTTCTGCCATGAGTTGCATTTATTTCATTTTTTGAGGTAAATGTTCATATGATTGTTCTTTAGCTCTCATATAAGACAAATGTATGGTGAAATGCGAGCAAAGGTTGTCGCCCTTGACGGCACATTTCACTACATGTATGCGTATTATGTTTTTTGAGACTCTTTACGTTGATTCCTCTGTCCTCCATATACTATCTTGTTGGAGATGAATTGTGGCTAATTTCATTAGCTTTATTTAGCGCATGCATTTATGTGTACTAATATCACACTTCTATTTATGCCCTTCTAGTTGCCTCTGTTGCACGTTCTTCAAATATTTTGACAAATTTGCTTAGCATCCCATTGTATGAACTGTAACTCTTATATTATTGTTTTAGCATTACATTGGAGGATGAGATGGTTTTGTTTTTCGGTATATATTAATCACCTTCATTTGAAAATTTATGACCTTCAAAATTTTTCTCAAACTTATATGTAGTTCTACCCTTGGTGTGTCTTTATCTCAGAGTTCTACCTTCCACCACCATGTGTGTGCTTGCTTATTCCAATCATGGACCATTACTTGCCAGAACTCTTTCTTTGTGGATTCAGATGATAAGGAATAAAGTATCAGTGAGAACTTTTGGTTTTCTATGTTGGAACTTAAATTCACATTAATAGAACTACAATTTTTTTGTATCAATTAAATGTGATCAAGGCACAATATTAAATTTGTTATGATCGCCATCTTGTGCCATCGCTTTTATCTTTTGTTTACCATCACTAATGTTCTTCAGTAGTGCAGATTATATTATTCTTCACTTTGCATTGTAATTTTTTACCTAATATCATGGTGGCAATCCAGATGGCTTTAATCTTTCTCTTTTGTTTAGAAAAAGAACTGGTGCTACCAGTGAATATAATTCTAGTGCATTTCGTATTAATATTATTATTCTGTCTGCTTTAAAATGCAGGGCTATGTTGAAGAATTGAAGACTATACTATCCAGCAAGAATTGGAAAATCCCAACGACAATATGTTGGGGACAAAGAGACCGCTAATTGAGCTTCGATGGTGTTGAAAATTTATGTAACGATTAACTGTTGGATTTGGTGCAACCTTCCCATTTTGTGACCTTCCCAAAGATTTTCATAGATTTTGAGTGCATTTATGTTTCTTCTTATAGGATGAAGTTTCAATTGCTGGATTTGGTCATAAGGGTTATGCAGTGGGAGATATTCCTGGAGTAAAGTTCAAGGTGGTGAAGGGTTTTGGTGTGTCACTCTTGGCTCTTTCCAAGGGAAGAAAGAGAAGCCGAGTCATGCTCGATCAAAGGTGCTCGATTAAAGGTGTCAAGCAATGAGACATTAAAATTCTTTATCATTGGGTATTATTGGTAGCCCGAGTCATGCTCGAATAGGGAGTTATTGAATGTGTTTATAGGATATTGTTAAATATATTTTAATGAGATGGTGTTGAATATATTAATACGATATTGTAGAATAATTTTATTTTTGGCCTATTATTTTTCCATTTAGTTGAATGGATTATGAATTTTTTCCCTCGTAAAGTGATATGTGGCTGATACAATATTTGTAACAGGTAGATTGATCCCAATTATAGTAAAAAAATTGAAGTTGTGTATTTAAAAAAAAAAAAAAACAACGGTTCATAACCGTTGTTTTTTTGGAGTAACTTAACAACAGTCCGTTGGCATTGTTTACATATACCATTGATTTAGGCCGTGGTTTCCAAAGAAAAAAAACAATAATTTTTTTCATTATGACAACAGCTCGAAACCGTTGTTAATTTGCAATGGCTATGGGTTGTTGTTTAGTTGGTATATAAATAATGGTTTTGGGCCGTGATTTTTGAAAACCATTGCTCTATAAACAATGGCCATTACAACAGCCCATAACCGTTGTGTATGACATTTACAACAGTTTTAGGCAGTTATTTTTTTACGATTGTCAAGTAGTGGGCTCCCTGTCTTTTCTGAAATTTTCTACTTTTTTAGGCCTTTGTATTTTTAGATTTTTATAGTCTTTTAATAAGTATGGTACAAGATCGGTTGCCTGAAGAGAAACTGATTTTGTTGCTTCCTCTAATTGAGGGAGCGAGACGGCTGTTGGAGCCGTTCGTGCAATCCTCCGGGTGACGTGGATTCGTTCTGAGTTTGGCATCTTTTTTGTAGTCCTCATCGAGCACGATCCTTTGGATGAGCGATGTTGGCAGTGGTGCTGCTGATGTTCAAGCTTCTTCTAACATGTTGACTGCTTGGTTCTCAAAGAAGCTTCAAAGATCATAATCGGTTTGGCTTCCATCCTCTGAGCTAGAGTGCAGTTATCTTTCCTGTTGGGGGTCCTCTTCCTGAGGATCCCCGAGGTTGGCGAATTCTCTCCTCTGATCTTCATAGGATGCTAAGATAAGTGCACATGCATGACAGGGAGGCTGATATGGGTAAGAAATGCATGGAGATCCCCAGGGGCATTCCCATCCATCTGGATCGGGGTCTAGACCGACATCAAACTCATCTTCTTGGTCTGATAGGGCTTGGAGACCTTGATTAATCTTTTCCACTAATTCAAGCATGGGGAGATCTATCCAATAGTCTTCATCATCGCTTGGTGGCGGTTGCCATTCTTCTTCGGGGGATTTCAAAAATATTTGAAGTTGTCGTGCATCCAGGGATTGGGGAGTGTCTAGTCCAAATTCCTCCTCCAACTCTATGAGGGCGACGTGAGTGTCTTCGCTTGTGGTTGTATGCCTAATTTCTTGTACGATGGCTCTCTCGCATCATATTAAGACGGATGCGCACAACTTGCATTATGGGGATTTTGGGTAGGGACAATGTCATGGGATTGCCAATGGTGAAGTATGGGTTGGTAGTCAAATTCAACGTCAGAATCATTATCCTGGGGGTGGTGAATCTCCTCACGCAATTTCAAATGCTCTGCCCTCAGGAGATCTTCTAATTCTATACCTGTAAGGCTTCTCCAGTAATCTTCTTCTTCGCTTGACATCGAGAGCCAATCTTCTTTTATCGATTCATGAGGTTGGTGTAATTGGGAGGCATGTAACTCAGGTTCTCCCTCATTCTCTAGAGTTGCAATGTGGAAGTCTTCTTCATCGGTTGACTCCCAGTTTTCTATGTGCAGCTTAAGCTTTAGAGATTTTTTCCCCTCTTTGCTCTATAAATTGCTTAGTATCGAATAAGGGTCTGATTCCCTCAAGCAATTTATCGGTGTCGTCGTTTAGATTTTTCATATTCACGAATGCTCTAGCCATTTGCTTAATTTTAGTTTCTTACGACTTGGTAAGGGACAAATCTTTCCGTCTCGGCACATCAGCTTTTTTAGTAGTCTCATAGATGAAGTGGTCATACAAAGACCATTTCGGAGAGGTGGGCAGTACATCGGCTTGCTGGTTGTCGAACTCATAACCTAGTCCTATGTATTTACTAACTTTCTTCAGAACGATAGGCCCTACACGGCCTTGCTTGTTCTTGCCGAGGCCAGTGTGGGTAATGTATCCTAGTTGGTACATGAGATCCCACCATTTTGTCACGGTAGGATTGATGTCGTAGAGTTTGGCGAGGTCGGGACCGGCCTCTCTTCTTGTTAATTTGGATTAATGTATCAGAGGAGGGCTAGGAGGTCTAACTTTCGTGACAGTTGCCTCGTTAAGGACTCGTGTCTTCTTGATGTGTCCTGTGTCTAATACGAAGTCATGGGCTGTGGGGATGCTCGCTGTGTAATCGGTGCCTATCTCTTAGAGAGGTGCGTCGGCATATATCCGGACGATGAAGTCTTCCTATGGGAATTTGACGCACTGATGGTATGTGGACGCCATAGCCTTCATGGATTCTAACCATTTCCTACCTAGGATGAGATTATAAGTACTGGAGGAGTCAGATACATGAAAAGTGATGTCTTTTGTTAGGGGCCTGAGGCAGACCTGAAGCTTGATAATTTCTTTGACAAATCGACGGGAGCCATCATAGGCTATGAGGGATAAGGCTGAGGGCTTGATATCTTGTTCTGTGTACTCAAGTATTTTTAGTATTGTGATGGGGCAGATATTGAGTCCTGCTCAAGTATCGACCAATGCGTGAGGTATAGAAAATCCTCTGATTATAATAGTCAGGTATATAAGAGCCAAACTTCCTCGGAGTGACTCCTTAGGCATGTCCACGTCCGTGAAGGTGAGTGTCGGAGGTTGCGCCATGACCGAGGCAATTTGATGCAGCTCATCCAACGTGAAGTCTTCATCCACTTGTGCATGTCTTCCAGTGTCCTTATTAGTAGCTGATGATGGTCAGGCAACTTCTTAATAAGTTTCAGTATCGATATCTGGGCTAAAATTGTTTGGAGATGTCATAGGAGATCATACTCCTGTCTTGCTCGAGCGTGACTTCTTCACCTAGCAGGTGGGCCTTGTCCAAGGGTGGCTAGAATGGCTGAGGTGCCGAAATCAGTGGAGGAATGATGTGAGGCGGGGGAGGTAAATTTGTCTCTTTCTCTCTTGCGCTTCTTTCCGACGGTTGTTCATTCGTGAGTTCTTTATCCTGAGAAAATGATGGTGGGGGATAGTTAGTCCCCAATTTAAGGATTGGGCAAGTTGGTTGTTGATTTGGCCAGACTACGCTTGGCACTGATGTATTTGCAAGGGCGTTTGATGCAAAAGGGGAAAAATTTGAAGGTGGGAGGTACTGAGTGTATTCTTGGTGGGAGGTACTGAGTGTAGTCTTTCTCTTCCAAGAAAGCAGAGATCGGCACTTCTTCTTTGGCCGATTCTTCTTTTGGCCATTTTATCTCTACCGCGGATGGGTGTTCTTCAGTTGTCTTCTCGCGTCGTTGACTGGTAGTATTCTTGGTGACGCAGTCTACCCATGCCGCAATCTTCTCGACGGTTTGATGGACGTGGCCTTCATATTCTGGCTCGAAATCAAATAATGAGAGTGGTGTTGGCTCAGGATTCGATGGAGTTGAAGGTTCTGATGGGTGATTATGAAGAAACGGCCTTCGAGCCTGGAAGGACTGGACTCATACCTAAGTGAAATTTAGATAGAGAGGTGGATTCGAAGGGGTGACCCATGTGATCAAGGTTAAGAGATGCGGAGACCGGAAAGCTCCTATAGGGTTAGTAGGGGTACTTGGAGGTTGGAGGTGGGTGATCAGAGCAGAAGGCTGGAAATAGGGTCTACCAGGGAGGTCTATCATAGTGACATGAGCTGGTCCACCCTGATTGTCGTTTGGCATGGAATTGTCGATGATTCTCAGGCTCTGTGATGGTTGGTTATTATTGAGGTTAGAGTTCTTGAGTGCTTCCCAGTCAATTTGGTTACGATCGTTCATGTCATAGATTACGTCTCGGAGGACCCAACAGTCTTCCAGATTGTGTCCTACATATCGATGAAATGCGTAATACTTACTGTAATCGAGGTTCGTTGGCCAGGGCAGGAGGTGCTCTGGTGGGAATCTAAGGAGGTTCTGGGAACTAAGGAGATGAAAAATGTTGGGAATAGTATCAGGCAAAGGGGGGTAGTGTTCTCATCTTGGCTGGTAGGGACCTCTAGTTTGTTGGTTAAAGTTCTATGGCGGAGGTACATTGTTATAGTTCTATGTGTTGGCAGGTCGATTCTGTGTCGCATTCTTGTTTTGGTAAGTATTAGGATATTGATTTCTATTATTATATTGCCCTTGATTTTGATTCTGGCCTTGATTTTGATTCTGGGTTGTGTATCGTTGCTACCCTTAGTTCAGTCTCAAGTTTCTTGGTTAAAAGTTTCCATTTCCCAAATTCTGTCCCTGATTGGCGACGATATTAACCTGCTAGGTTCGTGACGCTTTCTTGTTATTCTTTGATTTTGATTCACTGAAAGAGCCTGCTCTCGATGTAATTATAGACAGGGTGAGGTCTCTGCCTTTAATGTGTCGTGCCAAACGAGAGGCTCAAGAATGGAGTGCTGTAAAATCGAGGCAGTCGCTTATGACTAGTGCGCTCTTCAAGGGTTCTCTAGTGTTGTCGATGATGATGTTGACTGAGTCTTTCTCTTTCATTGAGGTACCAATCCTAGCAGCGAGTTTCCTCCATCTTGTGAGAAAGTCAACAAATTCTTTGTCAAGTTCCTACTTCGTAGCCATGAGATCGCTAAGGCTAACCGTTTCTTAGATTAGGTGTTTATATTGATCGAGGAATTGATCGACAAGGTCAGCGAACGTATCTATCTTATGCAGTGGTAGCCCCACAAACCAATCTAGAGCTTCCCCCTCTAATGATCGCTGAAAATAGTGGATGAGGAGCCCTTGATTATGGCATATGGGCCGACAATCATTACAGAAGAAGGCCAAATGATGATTGGATTCTCAGTGCCATTGTACTTATTAAATTTTGGTGGCTTGAGTTCGGCTAGCAAGCTAATTTTGAGTTCTCGGTAAAACTTGTCAAATCCAAATGAGTGACCAGGGCATTCCCTCTTGGCCATATACTCATCAAGCATCTTAGGAAGATCTTTGACTCTTATAGTAGTATCTTTTTGGGCAATCCGCGAGTGAGCTCCGTCTTGTGAATTGTCATTGAAGAGGGTGCGGGCGAGTTGTCTTAATGGTGAGGCATAGGCTGATACTATGCTTTGTGTAGGTGGCGGTTTCTCCCTCTCTTGTCGTTCTTCCTCATCTAAGTCTTGTCGTCCCTTGACCGTCTCATATGTGGTGGCCAGTCCTCAAAGCAGCTCTTCAGCGTCATCGTCTCCCTTCTGTATTTGTTGAATGTTGAGCTCTACGATTTGTCGGGTTGTGAGGTTTTGTCCACTGCTATTTTCTCCTTTACTGTGGCTATTGCTAGGGTTCAGGGTAGAAAAGGGGCTTTCTTGGTCGCCAGCCATGTTAATCTTAGGTTGTTGCAGGCCGGAATCATGGGGTGATTCTTCCTCGTATATGGGATTATTATGGTATCCCCATAGCGAAGGGACTCCTAACCTCAATCTTCGTATTCCAGACATGTCTAGTCTTTGGCGGAGGTTCATATACTCTTTATTTTTTTTTTATATTATTTTTGTTGTTATTTATTTTTATATGACTAACTATGAAAAAGAATGTAAACTTTAATAGAATAAAATTAAATATCTAGGCAAGAGCGACTTTGGCAATAAGATGTCCCATTGCGATCACTGGTCTGTTGGTACGCACTTTTTTTGGGTTCCTTTCGGTCCCCGAAATCAGTGGTCCAATTCTATCCTTAGTGGCCTCGGGTGATGGGTGATGGAATGATGGATTAGGAAATAGTGAATGCTGAAATTAAGGAGGTAAATTCATGATTCATTGCGATCGCTAGCAGTAGATATTTATCGATGCTACAACATGTCACTGATCACGCTTTTGAGGAGGTGTGTGTTCCTTCTTTATTGAATCGTCGGCCTGCCAACGTCAATAGCACTGGGTCGCCTAGGTGTCTAGATAATCTGTTCTTCTTCTGTTGCTTTGATTCTAAGTGGTTTAGGTTTCCTAATTCTACTATGAGTTTACTGATTTGAAGTGTTTTACTTCTACTAGGATGTAAGTATTTTAAGTGTTCTACTTCTATTAGAAGTCTAACTAGTTTAAGTATTCATATTCTGTTAGCAGTCTAATTAGTTATTTTAATCCTATTAGGGGTCTAATTGATTTAAAAATCCTTAGTCCTATTAGAACTCAAATTAATTAAGTCTCCTAATCCTACTGGGAGTTTAATTAATTTAAATATCCTAATTTTAATGGAAATCCAATTAAATCTCCTAGTCTTACTAGGAGTGCAGATATATTAATTCTATTGAAACTCTAATTGATTTGAAAAAAATACTAATTTTATTATGATTCTAATTAGTGCAGGTATACTAATTTTACTGGAATTCTACTTAAAGCAAGTATATTAATTTTACTGAAATTCTACTTAAAGCAGGTATACTAATTCTATTGAAATTCTAATTAAAGCAAGTATACTAATTTTATTGAAATTCTAATTAAAAAAAGGGGGTTTGGCCCGCTATGCTAGGGAGGATCAGCTCCATTCCCAAGTACTCTCCGTAAGCTCCTTTGGGCAAATCGGGTGGCTAGGATTAAAAATCAATTGAGTTTGAATTATATGATGATATTTTTGGATCGAAAAGTCGATGATTTTTTGGTTATAATTATGGATTAATGTTTTTAGACAAGAAATTGATAACTAAACTATAAATCAGGATTTAAAAATCTAGAACTATTAAGAAATCAGAAAATTAAAACTAGAATTTAAGATCTACGAGCTGAAATCGGGACCGAAATCCAAAAATTCAGACCATATGATTAAAGACTAGTTCTACAAACGAAAAACTAGAACTAGAGATTAATGATAGGACTGAAAATTTAAGATAACGGGATAAAAATAGGATTTAAGATTGAAAATCTAGTCATCTTTTTAAGAATTGGTTCTAAAAACTAAGAACTAGAACCATAAATTAAAATTACGGATTAAAAAGGTATTACGGTCTAAGACTGCAATTTAGAACTAATAATTAAATCCTAAAATTTAAGTCTAAGAACTAAAGACTATAACCAGAGACTAGAATCTAGAACTAGAAATCATAACCTAGGATCTAAAGCTGGAAATTAACACTAGAAAGGAAATTATACCTAAGGCCTGGGCTGCAGAGAGGAATCTCAAAATCCTAAGCTTGGAGGCGAGGAACTCGAAACTCGAATCTCGGGATCGTTGTGTATCTTTTTTTTGGGTCGAGGTAGGAAAGTCTATTTATAAATATTTTGCTAATTATGCGCCCTATGGAGTGCGCATAATTTGCCAGTCAACTTCAATTACGTGCCCTATCCGGGGGTGCATAATTGAATGGAGTGCCCTATACTAAGCACATAACCACAATGAGGTGGTGACCATCTCAGTGAGTAACCGGCTGACTAGTTCAGCTGAGATGTCCTAGTCCTAGTCTGACTAGACTAATTGTGAGCTCAGTTTGAAACACACAATCTGATTAAATGTCATGCCAATTGTGTTTAATCGTGGAGTTTTGGCTGTCTAAGGAGTCGGATACCAAGTCTGGAGTAGACCAATTAAGCGCCCGTGATGGGACGCTTAATCCAATTATGTGCGCTTGTTGGGGCGTGCGATCGGGTCTCAAGGCGGTCAAAGAGAGGGGAAGTTTGGTCTGAAGGGACTGATTGAGCACTGGTGGTGTGGTGCTCAATCGAATTGCGCGCATAGTGTACTGCACGTAATTCGGGATTATCTCAGGTTTAGGTCGAGTCCGAGGTGCAAGGCTATTATTTCAGCCTGCGTTTCGGCTATATACTATTGTTTCAGTATATAGTTCCTGCCTCAGGGTCGTGGGACGTGAGCCACAGAGCTATTGTTTCAGCCTGTGTTTAGCCATATACTATTGTTTCAGTATATGGTCTCGTCCTTTATGGGATCTAAGTCACAGAGCTATTGTTTCAGCCTGCATTCAGCCATATACTACTATTTTAGTATATGGTTCCCATATTAGGATTTCGAAACCCTCGGAGAAGGCAAGTCCTTTCTAACAAGTCATGGACAAGGGCAAAGGTTGACCAAACAAAATCATATACTCTGAGAGGGCAAAATGGGGGTGTCTACAGTCTCGTGACTCGATTATAGTTATCAAGGTGTTAGTGCTAAAAAAATTCCCCAGTGTCAAGTGGTGGCGAGACTTTTCTCGGCCTCGTAGATATCCTAGAATATGCTTGTAATGCTCCCATGTTGGGAAGTAGTTTGATTATTTCGGCCGTATGTCGGGCTCAATTCTATAAGTACTGAATGATCCTCATGTATTGTAGTTGTTAATAGGGATGAGGTGAATGGTAGATAAACAGTGATTACATCACTTGTCATTGAAAAGTTTTTGGCTTTATCCTCAAGGAGATTTTGAAAATCATTTTGACTCATTGTCCGGAGAGAAGAAAAAAAAAATTAAGGGTGAAGAGGAGGTAAGGTTTATTGATCTGAGGATAGCTTCTTATTGAACCAATTTTTAAAATAGTAGTCAACTACTTTCTTCTCGGGTGGATAATGTGGTGCCATAATTGAGCTCTCCGTCATGGTCTAGCACCATAAAATCATTAAATTCTATCGTTAGCAGGAGTTTGACCTCCTCCCGCCACCATATGACGATATCTAGTAGTGTGAAGATGTCAGGGATGCCCTCGCGGCTTGCTTATACTTCCCTAATACGACTACCAGGAATGCCCTCACAATTTGCTTATGCTTCCCTGAATTCATTGACTATTCATTTTTCGTATTGCTCTCACTCGGTTGAGCTTCTTTTATGTATGTTTTTTTCAAACAACCTGCTAACGCAAGAATTATGAGGTTTGATGGAACCTTGCATTTTTAATTTTTTTGCTCTAACATCAACTCCAATGGCTAGAAGGGTGTATAAGAATCCAGAGTTTTATATATTTCAGAAAGAGAGTTTCATGATCCACTAGTCCTTTTGATCAACTCGCCCAAATAGGAGGGGTGGTTAATGAGTCAGATGATTCCAAGAATAGTTTTAAAAATAATGACCTATGACTGGTGAATGCCTTATGATGGCTACGAGAAGTATATATATATATATATATATATATATAGTTACGCCTATTTAGGCTATGAGACATGATGATGATCGACTTGTGATTTCAAGGGTTTAGAAGCCCTCCCCTTGTAGCTGCTTCCTAGTCATGTTGCCAAGATAATGGAAGTACTTCCGGCGTGGGGCTTGATTTCCTCCATGCAAGGTAGTCGTGTAGGCATTGTTGCTTAGCACTAGCTCCTTGACTTCGAGTTTTTTGTCGAGTAAGAGTTGTAAGTCAGAGATATTGTTGCGCTAATGATATATGTATATATGTTTTTTTATTTTGTATATTTTTTTATATTATTTTTTGTTATTACTATTGTGTTATGGTACAACATCAGTTCCTTAAGCAGGGACTGACTCAGAAGATCGGATGGATAGAGTAATAGTCGAATGATCTATTTTGAGGTCCTCGATCCCTCTCAATCTAATTGATCTGGGATGAGAGAGTCGCTATGTTTAGGTTTGTATTTTGGCTGATGTGAGAATTGTCGAAATAGGTGTGACGTCTTTTAACTTCTTTTTTTGATAAATATTTTATGGTCGTGGTCGCCTTGTCAGGAGGGACCATCTTTAATTTTTCGATAGGGTGAGGCACCTCGTAGAGTTGGAGCATAGAGTTGTTAGAGTGTTTTCAGGGTTATTTATGGGTTGTTGCAAAGTTGTTCGTGGGTGAAGTTGGAGCAAGATGCGTTGAGAGGGAACGTGGTGTTGTAAAGGTATTGAGAGGATAAGGCAAAGGTAAAGTAAGAGGAGGAGACATGAGGGTGTAGGCCAAGGTGGACCTTTCCTCGGCGTGGCAAAGTTTTGTTTCATTTGATTTTGCAAGTCTTATTTTACTCATATTTTGGGTTTACCGTGAGGTTGCTTTAGAGTTTTATTTATAATTTTTGGAGGAGGTTCGGTATTGAGAGTTTGATGTAGCAGTGTCCTTGCCGGTTAGTGTTCTGTGAAGGTTTTGATTGTGAGGCCTACGAAAATCTGGATCCAGTGGTTAGAATTGGTCTTAGTTATGATGTCGATTTTGTTTTGTGGTGGGATTTGAGAGTTCAGCAATATGCCAATTTGGATACTGATTGGGGTAGCAAGATTTAACTTTGGTTTGATTTCGAGAGTGGGAAAAATGATTGGCTCCTTGATAGGTTCGGTGGTTGGCCCAGGGTTGAATGTTTTATAGGGATAGGTTTGGGTTTGATGATAAGTTTAGTTTCGATAATGGGTTCGTGTTTGATGAGGGGTTCAAGTTTGACTATAGGTTCGGTTTCAGTGACAGGTTCATGCTCGAAGACAAGTTTAGATTCGATGATGATTTTAGGTTCGATGACAGGTTTGTATTCGGTGAACGGTTTAGGTTTGATGGTAGGTTTAAGTTTCATGATGGACTTAGGCTCGATGATAAGTTTGGGTTCGATGATAGGTTTGTGTTTAAGGTTCAAGCTTATAGTCGGTGGAATGGTATGTTCGATAGTGGGCTCGGGTTCTGAACTGGGCGTAGAAGTTGACTCGAGGGTCACTTCTGAAGTTGGTAGGGCGAGGTTTTCCATCATGTGTTCGAGATTAGACATTGGTTCAAGTGTGAGGGAGCTACTGATTTCAGTAGCGGGTTTGGTTATAGGTTTAGATTCAATGTTTAGCTCTAGAATTTGCTGGATAGTTAGCTTCGGCATGGATTTTGGTGTGAGAAGGGTGGTGATTTTGGGGATAGGTCAGATGCAGCGTTTAGTCTTGTGATCAGTTTAAGTATGTATGGCATTGTATAATATCGATTGATGGGTTCGAGAATTAATTCTAAAACCGGTACATGAGCCTGTTCGAGGGTAGCTTGCGTCATTGGTTTGGGCGCCTGTTCAGGAAGTGTGAGGGTTGATTTGTTTGTTGGTAGGTTATTGGATTCAAGGGTATGCTGAGTTGGTTCGAGGGTTAATTTGTTGATCTTGATGGTCGGTTGGGTTACTTCGAAATCGTGTTTGATGAATTCCAAGCACTCCTTTTTAGCCTAGCTGCACTATCATTAACTCATTTCATTGCCATACCTGCCATACCCTCAAACCTAAACTAAATAGTGTCCTCGCTGTTGGGAGCATGGTGGTAAGGAAACAGGTAAGACATAATATTAGAAAAGAAAGAGAAATAGAAATGGAAAGTATACAAGCATAGATAACATGAAAAAGATATTTTACGGAAAATAACACACTACAAATCTGTTGGCACTTAAAATTCGTTGTCCCCCTGGCGCATGGATATCCTCATCCTGCTTACGGTGGAAGAGGAACTGCAAGCCAGGATGGGAGGAAGAAAAGGAAAGAGAAAAACAACAATTATGGATCAGGGGGCAGGGGGTGGGGTAGTGGGGGAGGATGGAGGTGGGGGTGCCGGAGGCTCGGTCTTCTGTCTCTTCTTCTCCGTCTTGTTCTTTTTCCTTTCCTCCTTGCCCAAGATTCTCTGTACCTCTTCGTATTCATCCCAGAGAAATTGGAGAGGATTAGGCTCGACCGGTGGTGGCGGTGGTGGCTAGATTGGGTAGAACTTGATCGACAAGTCTTAAGGTTTGTCGTCAGCCATGAGTATGGGATGGAAGGATTGCACAAGTCAAGGGGAAATAGATGTGGAAGGGCTGGACGAGGCTTATATTTAAAGAGCATGGGCGTTGGAATATGAATCGATACAATAAATTTTCACATTCTTCCAGGCTGAAAGTGAAAGTAGGAATAAATGGAGCGGTGGTTGCTGTGTGGGAAATAGAGCGTAAACTGCATGATGTGCTATTTTTAAGAGTGGTGGTTAGTCAAGGAAGTATGGGCAATGATTGCTGAGACACCGATTTGTGGATAAGGATGAACACGTGCGCTGATAGTAAGAAGGGCAAATGAGTAAAAGGGAGCTAGGGTTTTCAGTTGGTGTCGAATGGAAGAGACTGTCCTAACGAAAGGTTATAGAGAATGAAAAACGATTTCGATAGGATGAGATGAGTGATTCTGATAGGTCAAGGAATCCTGTCGAAATCAAAGCGAGTAAAACATTTAAATGGAATGATTCGATAACATTCCGATAGGTGGAATCATCCTTTCGATAGGTATATGGTGGGTGATCCATCAGTTCGATAGGTTCCAGATAGGTATCCAGAACCTATCGAAACCTTCTTTTTGTCCCTCTTGATCCTATCGAAGAGTTGATTATAGCTATTGACCAGTTTCAGTGCCTATCGAAAACCTCAAATATCCTATCGAAATCATCGACTGACCTCACGAAAGGTGCAAGTAATCTATCAAAAGGTCCCAAAAACCCAATAACTTTGCATTTTAGTGCAGTGCTCAGTCTCAGCACCCACCGAACTCCTACTGTTACGCTATAATTTATTTATTGACCTTATAAACATACTCCCATGATCCCTGAACTGCAAACACTATCAAGATGACAACCTACCCCTAGCATGGCAATTTGATTGTACATGAACAAACTAGCAAGACAAAAAGAAATATGATACATATAATACACAATGAAATCAGGTATTAAACTGGAGGGCCCTGAAGATCAATGGTCTCCTCAGGCTCAAGAATGTTTTCAACACAAATTTTTATCCTTTGACCATTGACTTTCATGGTTCTACCATCTCTAGGGTCCATGATTTCTACGGCCCCAGATGGAGAAACATGTACAACTGTGAAAGACCCCTACCATCTGGACTGCAACTTTCTTAGAAAGAATTTCAATCTAGAGTTGAACATCCATACCTTGTCATTTGTCTTCAATTCTTTCCGTACCAAGTGTCTGTCTTGGAAGGCTTTGGTCTTCTCCTTATAAATCCGGGCATTTGCATAAGCTTCTAATTGCAGCTCATCCAGCTCAGATAAATGGAGTTTCCTGTGTATACCAGCAAAGTTTAAATAAGAATTTATTACTCTAATAGCCTAGTATATTTTGTGTTCCAACTCAACAGGCAAGTGACATGCCTTGCCATAAACTAGTCTGAATGGGGACATACCTATGGGGGTTTTATAGGCAGTCCTATAAGCCCATAAGGCATCTGCCAATTTTATGGACCAGTCCCTCCTATCAGTTCTCACAGTCTTCCCTAGAATGTGTTTGATTTCCCTGTTGAAAATATCTACTTGCCCACTGGTTTGTGGGTGGTAGGGAGTGTCTACTCTGTGAGTCATAGAGTATTTTTCCATCAGTTTATCAAAAGGTTTATTACAGAAGTGGCTTCCCCCATCACTAATAATAGCTTTGGGGATGCCAAACCTCAAGAAGATGTTATCTTTTAAAATTTTAATGACAACCTTGTGGTCATTTGTTCTTGTAGCTATGGCTTCTACCCATTTAAACACGTAGTCCACAGCTACAAGGATGAAATTATATCCATAGGAGGGTGGGAAAGGTCTCATAAAATCGATTCTCCAAATGTCAAACAATTCGACAACAAGTATAGTATGCAAAGGCATGGAGTTTCTCTTTGTAATGCTTCCCATTTGCTAGCATTGAGGACAAGCTTTACAATGCTGTTGGGCAGCTTTGAACAGAGTAGGCCAATAGAAACCACTTTGAAGCACCTTCGTCGCAGTCTTGTTACCACTTAAGTGGCCTCCACAAGCCTGTTCATGGCACATGGTTAGAATATTTTTGAACTCAGTCTTAGGTGCACAACGTCTTATCACCAGATCTGCGCAATGCTTAAAGAGGTAAGGATCCTCCCACATATAATATCGAATCTGTGAGAAGAACAGACTTCTATCATCCTTATTCCAATGTGGAGGGATCCTTCCCATAGCAAGGTAGTTTACTATATTGGTAAACCAGGGCATACTTATCTGTACAGTAAAAAGCTGCTCATCTGGGAAAGAATCATTGATGAGCAAGATCTCCGTTTCAGCCTTTGGGATCTTTGACAAATGGTCGGCAACCACATTCTCAACTCCCTTCTTATCTTTAATCTCCAAGTTGAATTCTTGCAAAGGAAGAATCCATCTGATTAGTCTTGCTTTTGCTTCTTTTTTGGACAAGAGGTACTTCAAGGCTGTGTGGTCAGTAAACACAGTGATTTTTTATCCCAGCACATAAGACCTGAATTTTTCCAAAGCAAATACAATGGCTAACAGCTCCTTCTCAGTCGTGGTGTAATTCAATTGAGCATCAACCATTGATTTACTAGCATACGCTATCACACATTGTGCCTTGTCTCTTCTATGGCCCAAAACTTCAGGGGCTTGTAAGATAGAAGTTGTAGTTAAACAAGTTTTTAACAGTTCAAAAGCAGCAAGGCATTCATCATTGAACTCAAAGGGAATCTCTTGGCACAACAGGTGGCAAAGAGGGTTGAAAATTTTGCTGAAGTCCTTGATGAACCTCTTATAGAATTCAGCATGGCCTAAGAATGACCTGACTTGTTTGACAGTTTTGGGAGGGGGCAAATGTGTAATTAAGTCAATCTTGGCTTGATCAACCTCTATTCCTTTATGGGAGACAATATGTCCTAGGACGGTGCCTTGAGTCACCATGAAGTGACTCTTTTTCCAACTCAGAACTAGGTTGGTCTCCTCACACCTTTGCAGTACAGAGCTGAGATGGTGTAGGCATTGGCTAAAATCATCTCCATAAATGAAGAAATCGTCCATGAAGATCTCTAAAAACTTGTCAATCATGTCAAAGAAGATGGCATACATACATCTTTGGAAAGTGGCAGGTGCATTACACAACCCAAATGGCATCCTTCTGTATGCAAAGGTTCCAAATGGGCATGTGAATGTGGTTTTTTCTTGGTCTTCGGGGTAGACTAGGATCTGATTATACCATAAATATTCATCAAGAAAACAATAATAGGCCTTGCCTGCCAACTTGTCCATGATCTGATCTATGAAGGGCAATGGGAAGTGATCCTTGCTGGTTTTCTCATTGAGCTTTCGATAATCTATGCATACCCTCCAACCAGTGGTTTGTCTTGTTGCAATCAACTCACCGGAGTCTGCTTCCATTACTGTGATCCCGAATTTCTTGGGTACTACCTGGGTAGGTGCCACCCAATGAGAATCCAAGATAGGGTAAATTATCCCAGCATCGAGGAGTTTAACTACCTCCTTCATCACCACTTCCTGCATGTGTGGGTAGAGTTTCCGTTGCATCTCTCTAGAAGGTTTAGAGCCTTCCTCAACATGGATTTTATGCATGCACATAGCAGGATTGATCCCCCCTAAGTCTGCAATGGTCCATCCTATTGCCCTCTTATGCCTTTTTAGCACACAAAGTAGTTCGTTTTCCTGCTCAAGGGTGAGGGAAGAAGAAATTATCACTGGCAATTTGTTATTGTCTCCTACAAAGGCATATTTCAAAGATTTTGGGAGCTATTTTAAATCCACATCTGGGTGATTGATGAGGGAGGGCAATAGGGGTGTCTTAGAGGGTGATGGGAGAGGTAACAAAGCAGGCCTCCATGGGTGATGCTGTGTTGGCTTTGCTTCAGAGGATACAAATTTCACATGTTCAATCTCAGAGGTGGAGGCCTTCTCTTCCTCTATTTTCTTCCATACTCTGTCAAAAATATTAGGCCACTCATTACCATGCTATTAAGACCTGAAAAGTATCACTTTTCACCCCTTAACTTAATCTCTGTTGGACCATTAATCATTTAATAAATGTGTTTTAAGTCTATATTGTAAGTAATAAGCAGTAGCTACAGAAAAGGCCCTAACCATGCCAAGAAGCTTACTTTTACCCCAGAAGTCTCTCACGAGAAAAGAAGTTAGACTCAGACAGAGATGGGCTGCGATAGGCACAAAGACAAGAATAAGTCAAGAAGAATGCCTCGCGAATGTCACAGGTTCATTGAACTGAGAAGAATGCTTTGCGCAGTTATCGCGGGCTTCTAAAGGTAGCACACCAACTGCTCGCGCTGTTCTCACGCGGTTTGATGACAGAAGAGATTGAAAAGCAGACTTCTTGTGGTTCTCATGAGTCTCAGTCATAAGCGCTCGTGAAGCACTCGCGCAGTCTCACGCAGCTCAAACGAGGAGCCCTTAATCTTTGCGCGATTCACTGAGGAGAGAGAGCTCCAGGCATTCTTGCGCGCGATGGCAGCGGAGATACCGACCTTTTCAAAATGGCGATCCATAGATCTTCGAGATTCACCAAGGAACAAACCGCGCACGTAATTCCCATGCCATTCAAAAGGAAAGAGCAATCTCGCGACAACCAGACCAATCTCGCGATGACCAAATTATCAATCCCGCGACTGCAAGAGCTTTAAGTCAATTCAATCCCGTGACGCCAACTCTATCACGTGCCAAGACCTGGAAAGCCTTGCTACCTAGCGAGGCTTAGGATCTTAACTTCTTCCCCCTTATGCAGGGGCAATCTGGAAACTTTTAAAACTAGGGCACGCACTCTAATGCTCCAATCTCCATGCACACTCCCTGAGGCATCCAAGGGACAGAAATGGGCCATGATTGCATTGATAAAATTAGGGTTTTCCTAACCCTAATTCTCATAAAGCTGACTACTATAAAAGCCTAAGCCTAGTTTAGGTTTAAGGGACTTCTGTACTCCTTCTTGAAACCAACTGTAGAATTGCAGTAGACTAAGGTTAGGGTTTAGGCAGTTTCTTTTTCTCTTTTTCTTCTCTCCATAGTCCAGCACTTGCTGGCTATGCCTTTGTATGTCTATTTAAAATAGTTTTAATGGAGTTTTATAATAGGATTTTATGCATGTATGGGATTGGTGTTTTGTGAGTTGTTCTGTACAAAGCTGCTGCCTTGAGATGCTCCATTGCTAAGTTGTATTGTAAGCAATGGAGGATTGTTCTTAAAGATTTTATTTCGATCCAAGTGACCTGTGTGTCAAGGTTAGGCACATTGCAGGCCTATGCCCCACCACAGGATCCACTAAATCTTAATCCCCATGGGAGCTTGAGCTGGTAGCCTTGTGAACATGGTGTGGCAACAATTTTCTTATTCCGTCTTAGACCTCTGTGAGGAGGATAGCCTCTGTGGATAGTCTGTGACCATCCAAGTGGACAGGTTATAGCCCTAGGGTGAGACCAATCCACAGATCTAAGACAGATTCTTTTTCTCTGCACTTGTGCTTGTAGCCTTGTGAGAGATTATGCAGAGACAGACTCCCCTGTATTTGTA
The DNA here is from genome assembly GCA_021018995.1 of Chloranthus sessilifolius. Lineage (NCBI taxonomy): Eukaryota > Viridiplantae > Streptophyta > Magnoliopsida > Chloranthales > Chloranthaceae > Chloranthus > Chloranthus sessilifolius. The sequence continues at coordinate 53,478,808 of CM037596.1, forward strand.
TAGACCCACCATCAGATGACAGATCTGATCTGGCTGAAGAGATTGTAGGCTTGTGACTGGATTACTGTTATCTTTTTAAAGCAGTGAACAGCTAAGCTTAAAATCTTGTACTCAAACTCATACTGGTTCTGTGTGTTCAGGCTAGTGCACATTACAGGCCTAGCCCCACACACAAAACTTTAGAGGTTGAGGTTCCTATGGATTCTTGAGCTGGTAGCCTGGATGTAGTGCCTACAATGATAAACTTATTCTGACCCATCTCTGGATTGTGGTTCCCCTATTGGATAGTCTGCGACCATTCAAGTGGACAGGTTATAGCCATAAGGGATTGGATCATGACACAGGGGTGAGTTGGATCCTTTCTCTTCTTTGGTGATAATGTAGCCATTGGACAGGATGTCTATAGTAGCAGATCTGAGTCTGAGTTATAGAACCCATCAGATATGTACCTAATAACTTACTTCTCACCCTTTTATATTTGTTTTCTCATACTCCATCATTCTTCTCAACCCTTTCTGTAGTTTAGGCATTAGGTTACCTTAGGATTTAGACAATAGTGACCTTAAATCTCCTTCCATTTAGGATTGTCAGATCTGTAGCCAGATCTGGAGGGCCTACTAAAGATAGCTCTCTTGGAGCTTTAGATCAACTTTCCCTGTGGGACAAACTCTTACTTATTAAAACTTGCTATAACAGGTCCTGTATCTTGCAGGACTATGTATTTTTAGGCTTGCTGCTCTGTAGTTTTCAATCCACCTTTGATTTATTTTCACTAACCCCATTCTTATCACTGTCTCCAATAAAGTCAGTAGCAAGTACTTAAAATATCCCAACCAGTTTTTGGCGCGCTGCCGGGATATCTTGATCTATTAGTAGACCCTAGATTTTTGTATTCTTTATTCTTTGGTAGCTGTGCTTGTGAATAATTGATACTGTTGATTTACATCTGGAATTTTTCTTGCAGATCTGGACAGTAGCAGAGAAGGAGAGTAGAATTGCACTGGAAGTCTAGCTACCTGTGTTTGCACTTCTCTAACCCTTAAAACCTCAGTCTATTTCTCCTTTGAAAATTTCATAGCAGTTGATTAGGATAGCTGTAATTTTGTTAACTGCAATGTGTCTGCAAGTAGTCTTCCCTGCTGTTAGTGTGTGTGCATGTTAGGAAGGAGATCTCTCAGTCCCACACCACAGTTGAGCCCCCTACTGAAATTGAGACAGCAGTCATGGGTGAAGAGCAACCCAGAACAATGAAGGAATTGAATGCTCCTGATGATTATAATTCCCCATTCAGCATTCAATTCCCAGATGTTCAGGGAAACTATGAGATTAAAACCTCAATCATCCAAATGCTTCCCTCCTTCCATGGGCTTAACAAGGAACCCTTACAAGCACATTGACCAATTCTTTGCCCTGTGCACAACATTCTCCATTGCTGGTTTAGGACTAGAAGCCACTAGATTAAGGCTCTTTCCTTTCTCCCTAAAGGGCAGGGCCAGCACCTGATTAGCTACTCTCCCAAACAATAGCATCACTTCTTGGAAAGACCTCTAGACAAGATTTTTGACCAAATTCTTCCTAGAGACAAAAACCAGCCAGTTGAGGAAAGCAATACTTGCTTTTGCCCAATCCCCAACTAAGAATTTTAATCAATCATGGGACAGATTTAAGGAGATGCTCAAACAATATCCCCACCACAAGATCCCTGACTGGAAGCTTTTCCAGAGCTTCTATAATGGGATTGATGAGAAAAGTAGAGACATGGTAGATGCCTCTTGTGGTGGAATTTACATGCATAAAATAACTAATGAGGCATGGGACTTGTTGGAGATCATCAGTGAAAATGCTTTCCAGAAGATGTCCTTGTCAAGGACTGTTCAAGAGCCTTCTCCTAAGCTGGGGCTTGCTGAAACTTCCAAAGGAAAGACGTATGAAGTTAGTAGAAACAATGACCTGAGAATGCAGATGGCCAATCTTTCTGATAGTTTGAAAAACTATTAACTGTCGTGCAGCCCAGATTGGCTGCACAAGTGATGGAGGCATGTCTGATATGCCAATCTCCACAACACACAGTGGAAGAGTGTCCATTTGCAGGGCAATATCCTGAGTATGTGATGGAACAAGTTGCTGCTGCCCAATCATTTGGCCAGCAATAATCTGGTGGCTACAACAAATAGCCATTGGGATACCAGCACCAAAATGCTGGTTACCAGTGGAGAGACCACCCAAATTTGAGGTGGAGACAAGACAATTATATACAGCCACAACAGATGTTGGCCTTACCTCAAAGGCCACAACAGCAATTTAACCAGGGATATGCCCCAAGGTCAAATTTCCAGCATCAGCAGCTGCCCCAGCAGCAAAATCAATTGGTAGTTCCCCCACCTCAACCTCGGAATGCTTCTTTCGAGGACCAGGTTTTGACCTCATTGTAAATCCTTGGAGTCTTGACTCAGACTGTGACTTCTCACAGTCAAAGCATAAAGAAAATAGAAGAACAGCTAGGCTAAATATCCAATGCCTTGGCCAAAAGAGAAGAGGGCAGGTTGCCAAGCCAGCCAGTGGCCAATCCTAAGGGCCAATATTTGATTGGATAAGGCTCCTCAAGTTTTGAGGGAGCTAATGCCATCACAACCCTAAGGTCTGGCAGGCTGGTAGATAACCAGGTGAGAAAGGAACAAGGAGAGGTCATTCCCAAAGAATTGTCGAGCGAAAGTGAAAAGGACTTTGTTAGATCACAGAGCCAAGAGTTGCTTGCTACCCTGCAACAAGGGAAAAATAAAGATGATGTAGTTGAGCCTCAGCAGGAAATAAAAGATAAAAAAATAAAAAAATAAAAGTTCAGTCATAGGCTTGCAGCTGAGGAACTAGCAGTACCTCAGTTGCCATTTCCTTAAGCTTTGAGTGGCCCTGCCCCTTTTGATAAGGGGAATGCATAAATAGAGGAAATGATAGAGACCTTTAAGCAGGTAAAAATCAATTTGCCCCTGCTTGATGCAATTCGACAGGTCCCAGCCTATGCCAAATTTCTGAATGACCTTTGTACCCAGAAAAGAAAAGCTAGAGGCCATTTGTCCAAAAAGGTCTTTGCAACTGATACAGTTAATTCTGTATTAAACATGACAATGCTAGAGAAGTTGCAAGACCTAGGGATACCCACTATTCCCTACATAATTAGAGACCATACAATTGGAAGGGCCCTTCTAGACTTTGGAGCCAGTGTTAACCTGCTGCCATACAGTGTGTATCAGCAGCTAGGTTTGGGGGAGCTAAAACCCACCCCATTGTGTCTTAATGTTGGTGCAGTCCAAAGGAGACCTATGGGAATGGCTAAGGATGTCTTAGTGGGGGTGGACAAGTTCTTTTACCCTGCAGACTTCCATGTTTTGGACATGGGTTTCAACAAGAGTACATCCCCTATACCTGTTATTTTGGGCAGGCCATTCTTGGCCACAGCCAATGCATGCATTAATGAAGGTCAGGGATCATGGAGGTAACTTTCAAACATATGAAGGTTGAACTTAATGTGTATAACAGTGCAAAGTACCCTCAGCTGGACAATGAGGAAAGCTTTATAGTGGATGTACTAGAGAAAGTTGTTGAAGAGGAATTACCCACTCTGCTGGGGTGGGGCAACATTGTCACAAGTTTAACTGAAGTTTGGGACATGGTAGAGGAAGGAAGCCCAGCTGTAATGCTAGAAGACATGACCACATTGAAGTCTTCTGTGGGCTTAGTGCAGCATTTCATTTGAAAACTTACATTGTTGCCCCTTCCTCGAACCAACAGAGCACCAATCCTGACATCCACCCAATAATCCCCTAATCTGGATCTCAAGAAGCTTCCAGAAACATTGAAATATGCTTTCCTTGAGAAAGATGAAAAACTTCCTGTAATTATCTCCTCCTCTCTTACCAATGAGCAAGAGGAAGAATTACTAACAGTCTTGAGAAAGCATAAAAAGGCAATTGGTTGGACCATTGCATATCTAGGAGGGATAAATGCATCAATCTGTATGCACAAGATCCATTTAGAGGAGGGCTCAACACCCTCCAGGAAAATGTAGAGGAAATTGAATCCTCACATGCAGGAAGTGGTCCTCAAATAAATAATCATTTTACTAGATGCTGGGGTAATTTACCCCATTTCTGATTTTGAATGGGTGGCACCTATCCAAGTGGGGCCCAAGAAATCTGGCATAACATGATTATCTGGCGAGTCTGAGTGAGACCAGCCAGGAGACCAATCGGGAGTTTGCATAGATTATCGAAAGCTCAACTCTAAGACCAGAAAAGACCACTTCCCTCTCCCATTCATTGATCAAATTCTGGATAAGTTGGTTGGAAAAGCTTTTTACTATTTTCTTAATGGGTACTCAGGGTACAACCAGATCCCTGTGCACCCTCTTGATAAAGAGAAAACTATATTTACTTGTCCTTTTAGCACCTTTGCTTACCAAAGGATGTATTTTGGGCTGTGTAATGCCCTAGCCACCTTTCAAAGGTGTATGTATGCCATATTCTCTGATATGATTGATAAATTCTTGGAAATTTTTATGGATGATTTCTCTGTATATGGGGACAGTTTTGGCCAATGTCTGCAACACCTCCATCTGGTCTTGCAAAGATGTGAGGAGACCAATCTGGTCTTAAGTTAGAAAAAGAGCCACTTCATGGTAACACAAGGTATTGTGTTGGGCTATGTAGTCTCTAAAGATGGGATTGAGGTAGATAAGGCCAAAGTTGACCTTATTACAAATTTGCCCCCTCCAAGAATAGTCAAACAAATCAGATCTTTCCTTGGACATGTTGGATTCTATAGGAGGTTCATCAAAGACTTCAGTAAAATTGCTAAACCATTGTGTCACCTGCTCTGTTAGGATGTGCCCTTTGACTTTTCTGCTGAATGTCTTGAGGCTTTTGAAACTTTGAAGATTTGCCTCACCTCTACCCCTATACTCTAAACACCTGACTATGCACTACCCTTTGAGTTGATGTGTGATGCATCTGACTTGGCAATAGGTGCTATTTTGGGTCAGAGAAAAGATAAGCTGTCAGTGGTCATTGCCTATCTCAGCAAATCACTTGCTGAAGCTCAGCTGAATTATACAACAACTGAGAAGGAGCTTCTAGCAGTGGTTTTTACTGTTGACAAATTTAGACCTTACCTACTTGGGTCTAAAACTATAATTTTTACAGACCACTCAGCATTGAAGTACCTATTGTCCAAGAAGGATGCTAAGCCCAGGCTGATTAGATGGATACTCCTGTTGCAGGAGTTTGACATTAAAATCAAGGACAAAAAGGGTGTAGAAAATGTGGTGGTTGACCACTTGTTCAGAATTGTGTCGGATAAATGTGTTGATGACCTTGCAACTGATGTTTTCCCGGATGAGCAATTGTTTGCCATCTAATCCTTGGTTCCTTAGTATGTACACATTGTCAATTATCTAGTTATAGGCAAGATTCCTGCCCATTGGACCAAAATGGATAAAGACCTATTTTTCTCACAGGTCAAATTCTTTTTCTGGGAGGAACCTTGCTTATACAAGTATTGTGTAGACCAAATCATCCGAAAATGTGTTCCAGAAAGTGATGTCCCCAGTATTCTGGCAACTGGCCATGTGCCATGAAAATGCCTGTGGAGGCCACTTTAGTGGCAGAAAAATAGCTGACAAAATCTTACAGTGTGGGTTCTATTGGCCTTCTTTATTCAGAGATGCCAATACACACTGCAGGACCTGTGAAAGATGTCAAAAATTAGGAGGGTTGTCCAAAAGAAACTCAATGCCTTTGTAGCCCATCCTTGTTGTGGAACTGTTTGATGTCTGGGGTATTGACTTCATGGGCCCCTTTCCTCCTTCAAATGGTTATCATTTCATCTTAGTGGCAGTGGATTATGTTTCCAAATGGGTAGAAGCTATTGCCACAAGAACCAATGATAATCAGGTTGTCCTCAAGTTTATAAAGCAGAATATCATCTCAAGATTTGGCACCCCTAGAGCCATTATCAGTGATGGGGGTACCCATTTTTGCAACAGAAATTTTGAGAGCTTGCTCAAGAAATATGCTGTCACCCATAGGATTGCTACTCCCTACCACCCACAAACCAGTGGGCAAGTTGAAATTTCTAATAGGGAGATCAAGCACATCCTTGAGAAGACTGTGAGGACTGACAGGAAGGACTAGGCTGAAAAGCTTAATGATGCACTGTGGGCTTATAGGATGCCTATAATACTCCCATTGGGATGTCCCCAGACAGACTAGTTTATGGTAAGGCTTCTCTTCTCCCAGTAGAGTTAGAACACAGGGCCTATTGGGCCATCAAACATTTAAATCTAGACCTAACTTCTACTGGTCATCACAGGTTGCTGCAGCTGTCAGAACTGGATGAGCTGAGGATGGATGCATATGCCAATGCCCGGATTTACAAGGAAAGGTCCAAGGCTTTCTTTGACAAGGGTCTATTGAGAAAGAGCTTCATAGCTGGTGACAAGGTTTGGTTGTTTAACTCCAAACTTAAATTTTTTCCTGGCAAACTGAAATCCAAATGGGAAGGTCCCTACATTATCATGAGTGTTTCCCCATCTGGTCCTGTGGAAATCAAGGATCCAAAGTTTGGAAAAACCTTAAAGGTGAATGGTTAGAAGCTTAAGCCTTGTTTCGAAAAACCTGCTGAACCCATGGACACCATTCACTTTCAAGAGGACCCTTCATTAAACTGATCCACAGGTGTGTCAATATTGTATCATATGTACTTTGGTTTTGTTAGATTTGTCTTGCTTTCTTTTGTTCAAATTCTCTAGGAAATTTTAGTGGCCTCGCTTGAATCTGGACTTGTCTGGTTTGATTTCTTTATGCTTGGTTTGATGATTATTGCTCTTGAATTGATGGTTTTTGCTTGAATGCACAATATTGGATGGTGATTTTTACTTTCTATGCTTTAATGTTTAATCTTAATGTGTCTGGGGGTACCTATGGTGGAGAGTCATGCCTAAGATCCAGCCACAGCACAAATGGAAATGGCAGAACAGAGAGCACATGCTCTATGTTTACTACTTTGCTGTCGCTGGGTTCAAAAGGAAGCCTGAGAGACTCTCGCGCAGTTCACATAGAACCCTTCAATAGCTATCGTGAGATTCAAATAAACCTGGGAACCTCTCGCGCGATCCAAATAGAGCACTTCACTAGCTGTCATGAGGTTCAGCAGGAAGTCTGGGAGACTCTTGCGCAATTCAAAAAGAATACTTCTTTAGCTGCCGCGAGATTCAAAGGCTGTCGCGAGATTCAAAGTGAACCTCAGAGCGTTTCGCGCAATCCAAATGGAGGCCTGGCAGCCTCTCGCGCAATTCACATGGAATTCTTCACATGCTGTCGCACGCTCCAAGGTCAACCTGGGAGATTGTCGCACAATCCAAGTTGAATAGCACCTTCGCTAGGTTTCATTTCCAATCCCGCGATCAGATATTGCCACAGCGTGCCAAGCTTAGCGATAAGTATTTTAACCTCGCGCTTGTCTCCCTTTCTAGTACTCTTGCTTCCTTCTTCATCCAGTAAAACCAAACCCTAGCTTCCGGCGCTCTTCTCCCTCTCTCCTCCAGCGTCCATCCTACAACCCATCATTCACACCAGGAATCTACAGATTAGTTCCTAACGTCGTCCCCATCAGTTGTCCTCTGCTCAGAGATCTCGCGATGCGCTGTGCGTCAGATCGAACCAAACCCTACTATTTTATCTTTGAAAGTAGAGTTTGGAATGGCCCCCAAGAGTGCACCAAAGAAAAGGGGCAAGGATAAGGCCCCTGTTGAGACCACTCCTAAAAAGGTCCAAGACTTCAAGGGCACAGAAAAAAGGGAAGGAAGTGGTTGAGGAGGTGGAGGAGCCAACCCCTGAGTTTTCTACACCCTCCGAGCTCATGGCTTCAATCCCCTTGAAGCCTTAGACAGCTTTTGACCTACCCTTCTTTGAGAAGGAGCCTCTCTCTGCCCCTACCATTTAATTTATGAGCAAGGCTGGCCTGACACCATTGATGAGAGGAATACTAGCACTAGCCTACCCTAGGCTAGTGCAACTCTTTTACCAGCACATCAGGGTCACCAAGGAAAAAGTTGGACACACAGGACTCCTGGTGTTCATTGATGATTTTGAAATGCTAGTTAGCCCCAAGGTGATTGCTGAGGTTTTGGGTAACCCAACTGTATTTGACCCTAGCTGTGGATATGGCCCCCCCTTGAGTGCCTCAATTGATACAATTGCAAGGGCTTTGACTAGAGGATTAAAGGCCTCAGGGGATTCAATCAGAAGAAGAGAGTTGGAGCCTGGACTCCTTTTCATTGACCAGGTCCTGAGAAAGAACATCTATTGCTCAGGCCATCAGCAGGAGAGGAGAGCTCCTATTGCTGATGTTGTCTACTCGTTCTCTCTAGGCCATGGCTTCCATACAGCCTGGTTAATCTTTGCAGCAATGAAGGACCTGGTGGAGAATTTAGAGCAGAATAAGAAGCCACACACACTCCCCTATGCCAGATTCATTACCAAGCTACTAATAAAGGGGGGGTACAAGATAGCAAAAACTAAGGAGACTACCACCCTTGCCCCTACTACTTTTGCCAAGAGGCAATGGGAAGTCAGCAGAAGCTTGATGGAAGCACAGAAGAACAAGAAGGCTGAGACTCAAGCCCTTCCCAAGCAATTTGAAGAGGCAGCTGTTACAAGGCCACCCCTGTTACTACACAGGAGATTCCAGAGCCTGTCACCACCACCGCTGCAGCAGCCACCACATCTCCCCCACCTTTTACTCCAACATCTGCTGCCCCTATTCCATCTCTCTCTCACCCTCCTTTGTCTTCATTATCCATCCCCACACCCCCTTCTCCTGTGATTGGTACCTGGGAGGACACCACCCCCCATGTCAGCCCCTCACCATCCCCTACCCTACCTCAATACATAGCCCCAATACCCCCATCATCTTCACATAAACCTGACATCCCTCCACTCATTTCCTACAAGAAAAGAAAAACCACTGAGACAACCCCCACCATCTCTCAGACACCACCCACAATCCCTTTTATCCCCACTGACACACCTCACATTGAAGAAGACACCATCCCTACCATGCCTACCACATCCTCATTCCCAGACATAGACTTAAACCTTAATACAACCACAGGATTCCAAGGCTTTATGGCTAGTTTCCTTGACACAATGCCCACCCACTACACCCCCCTACCGGGCTCCCCAATTACATCACAACATCACTCACCAGAACCCCAATCTCCCCTTCCTTCCACTTTCCATCATGCACCTTCCTTACCTTTTCAACTTGTGCCATCTTCTACACAAACTCAACCTCCCAGCCCAAACACACTGGCACTCATCCTCTCCCTCATCCAAGACATCCAATCCCAACTATCCTCCACTGCACACACCCAGGACGAGATGCAGACTGAACTAACATCCATCAAATCCACCCTACACACATTGACCAACCCACCCATCCCTCAACAATCCACTCCAACCCCCCTAGTCCTTTCTCCTCCCAACCCTGTCCCCACAACCCAACCATTCTCTTTCATACCTTTCACCATTCCCATTTTCCCTCCCCCATCACCCCCTACTCCTAGTGAGCCTACCTCATTTTCTTTTCCCCTCATGCCTTTGATCCCACCTCTTATCCTACCCCCTCCAACATTCACTGACAAACAAACCCAAACAGACCCAGAACCTATTACCCTCCTCCAACAACTATACTTACCCATTGTTAACCCCATTTCCCCCACTCAAGACCAATCGCATCTTGCTACTTCCACTTCCTCTCTTCCTATTGCACCCAAACATTTTTTTTACATCCCTCCCTACCTCACCATCCTCCATGCCATGAGGTACAATCCCTACCTTAGGAAGGATGTCCTAAGGGGCATGACCCAACTTAGGCAATCCATTGAGACCCCCCTGCTACAGCAGATTACCGAACTTAAGGAAGCCCATAGAAAGCAACTACTGGGAATCTCCCTGGGGTGGACTAACATCTTGGAGGCCTATGAGAAAGCCAAATCTACAGCTACTTATCATCAGCTGAATCTGGAGCTGGAGAAAGCTAATACTAATGTGGAGAGGATGAAAGTAAGACTGCTTGAAAAGAGGCTCAATAATGCCCAGGAGATCTTCAGACTCCAAAAGGAAATCCATGAAACTGACCTCCTCAAAGCAAAAATCCAGATAGCCTCATTGGAAGCTGCTTTGGCTGCTGCCAAAACAGCAGCCCAGCAGCCCACCCCACTCTCTATCTGCATGCCAGAACCTGAGCCTCCAGCTACCTAAACTCCAGTTGCCCAGTCTGAGGAGGCACAACCACATGGCAAGCCAGATAAAGGGAAGGCCCCTGCTGCCCCTCCTTCATCACCTCCTACAGAGCAGCCTCCACCCACCAAGACCCCTGTTGCACCTCCAACTGAGCAAACTTATCCTTAACAAAGGAAAGTCACTGCTAAGAGGACTGCTTACACAACAACCTCTATTAAAATTGGCAAAGAGCCAGCTACCCAGTCTGAGGAGGCACAACCCCCTAGCCAGCCTGAGCCCAAAGATAAAGAGAAGTCCCCCGTAGCTCCTACTGAGCCAGACAAAGGAAAATCACCCTTGATCCCTCCTGAACCCAAAATCAGAAAGATGAGGGTGAGGGCACCAAAGGCTCCAACCATGAAAAAACCACCAGCCCAACCAAAGAAACCAAGGCAGCCTAAGAAAAAGACTCAAGCTGCGAGCAAAGCTAAGAAGAAAACAAGTCCAACTGAGAAGCAAGCTCGCAAGAAAGAGGACAAAGCTGCACTTAGGAAACATTCATAAAAGATGGGCTGGGACTGATTTACAAATTCAGATTCAGATTCTTCCTCCTCATAAAACCTAGATTGTAAATTAGGCTTTTCGTGCCTTTGCACTTCTTTTCTAGTTATTGTAATTATAATTATATATATATTTTTTAAGTTAATAGAATTTTTTGTTTCTGTATATTGATTTGAGTGCATTATCAGAGTCTGTTTATTATTTATTTTTTTTGTTGTTTGTTCCTGACTATGACCCTGCACTTTCTCACCTTTGAACCAGTGAGGACATTGCTCCTCATGGTTTGGGGGTGTGGCAGGGTAGGTTTGCCAATAGAATAGTTAATTTTAGTGCAATAATGGTGGTGTAACTGGGATGAATAAAGTCAATTTCCACCTAACTTGATATAATGAGAAAATTTGAAAAAAAAAAAATTAAAATATTTTTGCAGACTTTTCGAAACTGAAAATGTTAAAATCTTGACACCACCATGAAGCTAACATCAAAAAATTTTCAGTTAGTACTCAGTAAACCTAAGAGGAGAGAAACAGGTGAAAATACACCCCATGGGTTAATTTGAGGACCATACCTAGTGAGATTTGGGCCCATCATTTTCTTTAGAAGAGTGTTTTTGACATTATTTATGCTCTAAGGACTGATTGAATCAAGACCTTTTCATTAGAAGTTAGGCACCTCCAAATCAAAACTGATTGACAGCACTCATGATACTAAGGAAATGATCCAAGGCCCTCATTGGACAGTTTGAGCCTGAAAATCCAAACTTTAAAAAAAACTGCCCTTTTGCATACACTAGTTGAGCCTTACAAATCCTACTTTTCTTTGGCAAACACTAGAGTACTTGCACCTTAACCTCATGACCTGATTCAACCTCACCTTCATTCTGAGAATTCAGAAGGTAAAGGAGAAGGAGTTAAAGACAGTGAGAGTGGTCTAACATTTGGTGGAAGGCGAAGAAAAGCAACCTATGAACAGCAGTGTATCAATAGTAGTTGTGTGGTAGTTCATCATGAAAATCATAAAAATATTGAATAAAAATAAAAAGAGAAAAAGAAAGAGAAGTCTAGAGAAGAACATCATCTGAAAATTGAAAAGAAGAGGAGAAGCTGGCCACTTTGATTCTGGAATATATCAAGTAAGATGAAGTTTTGCCGAAATGAAGGTTGTGAAGTCATGAATCACTCCTTACCTTGCTGATTTCTTAATTTTGATTCCCTTTTTACCCCTTTGATTCTTTATAACCCTCACCCATAAGCCACATTACAACCCATTTAAAAAGACCTTATAGATCCAAAGTGAAATGAGGTGTCATGTGGAGATGAGGAGTTGTCCAATCTATGATGAAAAGTCATGAGGATGTCAGAAATTAGAAGCATTGCCTATGCTCATTCTTGCAGGCCCATTTGGGGTCTATAACTACTCTTGAGCTGTTTTGAATATGAACAAACTGAGATTGTCAATGTTGAGAGATAGCTCTGGTAAGAATTGGGTCTGAATTTAAACCTCATTGGGGTTGTATCCAACCTGATTTTTGAATTTAAGGCAAGCTGGGTACTAATTTTTACACATTAAATTTCTAATGTTAAATGAATGGTGGTGATACAAACACATGCTAATTTTTGAGTTTTAAATGGCCTGCACTACTGCTGCAGTTTCCTCTAAGTGTTGAAGAATGGGTATGGAATGAAGCTTTATACATTGAAATCTGTGTTGTCATTAACTGCACTATACTTAATTGTTCTAATGGTGAAGTTTGTGGGTGTCTTCACTGAAAACCTTCAGGAGACTTCACTCCTCCACTGGGGATCACCTAGGGGTTTAAAAGGCTTGGTACATATGCTAAATGTACCCGTGATCCCTACGAAAGTGGCATTTAATTAGTTACAGCTTTGCTCAGGGACTAGTAAAGATTAGGTTTGGGGGTGCGTTAAGACCTGAAAAGTTCCACTTTTCACCCGTTAACTTAATCTCTGTTAGACCCTTAATCATTTAATAAATGTGTTTTAAGTCTATCCTATAGGTAATAAGCAGCAGCTATAGATAAGGCCCTAACAATGCCAAGAAGCTTACTTTTGCCCCATAAGTATCTCAGGAGAAAGGAAGTTAGACCCAGACAAAGAGATGGCTGCAGCATGGCACAGCACAGTAACAACAAGTCAAGAAGAATGCCTCTCGCAGATGTCACAGGGTTCAGTTGAACCAGAGAGAATGTTTCGCGCAATTGTCGCGGGCTTTTAAAGGCAGCACACCAACTGCTCACGCCGTTCTCGCACAATTTGATGGACGAGGATTGAAGCGACTTATGCGGTTCTCATGAGGCTCGATCATAAGTGCTCGTGAAGCACTGCATACCTCACAGCTCAAAGAGGAGCCCTAATCTTTGTGCGATTCATCGAGAGAGAGAGAGCTCCTGCGGCATTCTCGCGGCGCGACTATCGGCGAATGGCCTTGCGGGATACCGACCTTTTTGATCATGAGATTCACCAAGGAACGAATTGCATGCACAATTCCCGTGCCATTCAAAAGGAAAGAGCAATCTCGCGATAACTAGAGCAATCTCGCAATGACCAAATTATCAATCCAGCGATTGTAAGAGCTTCAAGTCAATTCAATCCCGTAACACCAACACTATCACGCGCCAAGACCTGGAAAGCCTTGGTACCTAGCGAGGCTCAAGATCTTAACTTCTTCCCCCTTCTGCAGGGGCAATCTGGGAACTTTCCGAACTAGGGCACGCACTCCAATGCTCCAATCTTTGTGCACACGCCTCGAGGCATCTAAGGGACAGAAATGGGCCACAATTATATCGATAAAATTAGGGTTTTCCTAACCCTAATTCTCACAGAGCTGACTGCTATAAAAGTCTAAGCCTAGTTTATGTTTAAGGGACTTCTATACTCCTTGAAACCAACTATAGAATTGCAGTAGGCTAAGGTTAGGGTTTAGGCAGTTTCTTTTTCCCTTTTTCTTCTCTCTATAGTCCAGCACTTGCTGGCTATGCCTTTGTATGTCTATTTGGAATAGTTTTAATGGAGTTTTATAATAGGATTTTATGCATGTATGGGATTGGTGTTTTGTGAGTTTTTCTGTACAAGGCTGCTGCCTTGAGATTCTCCATTGCTAAGTTATATTGTAAGCAATGGAGGATTGTTCTTAAAGGTTTTATTTAGATCTAAGTGACCTATGTGTCCAGGTTAGGCACATTGCAGGTCTATACCTCACCACAGGATCCACTAAATCTGAATCCCCATGGGAGCTTGAGCTGGTAGCCTTGTGAACATGGTGGTGGCAGCAATTTTCTTGTTCTATCTTAGACCTCTATGAGGAGGATAGCCTCTGTGGATAGTCTGTGACCATTCAAGTGGACAGGTTATAGCCCTAGGGTGAGGCCAATCCATAGATCTAAGGCAGATTCTTCTTCTCTGCACTTCTGCTTGTAGCCTTGTGAGAGATTGTGCAGAGACAGACTCCCCTGTATTTGTATAAACCCACCATCAGATGGCAGATCTGATCTGGCTGTAGAGATTGTAGGCTTGTGACTGGATCACTGCTGTCTTTCTAAAACAGTGAATAGCTAAGCTTAAAAGCTAGTACTTAAATTCTTGCTGGTTTTGTGTGTCCAGGCTAGTGCACATTGCAGGCCTAGCCCCACACACAGAACTTTAGAGGTTGAGGTTCCTATAGATTCTTAAGCTGGTAGCCTGAAAGAAGTAGTGCCTACAATGATAAACTTGTTCTGACCCATCTCTTGATTGTGGTTCCCCTATTGGATAGTTTGTGACCATTCAAGTGGACAGGTTATAGCCATAAGGGATTGGATCATGGCACAAGGGTGAGTTGGATCCTTTCTCCTCTTTAGTGATAATATAGTCATTAGACAGGATGTCTATAGCAGCAGATCTGAGTCTGAGTTATAGAACCCATCAAATCTGTACCTAATAGCTTACTTCTCACCCTTTTATATTTATTTTCTCACACTCCATCATTCTTCTCAACCCTTTCTGTAGTTTAGGCATTAGGTTACCTTAGGATTTAAACAATAGTGACCTTAAATCCCCTTCCATTTAGGATTGCCAGATCTGTAGCCAGATCTGGAGGGCCTACTAAAGATAGCTCTCTTGGAGCTTTAGATCAACTTTCCCTATGGGACAAACTCTTACTTATTAAAACTTGCTACAACAGGCCCTGTATCTTGCAGGACTATGTATTTTTAGGCTTGCTGCTCTGTAGTTTTCAATCCACCTTTGATTTATTTTCACTAACCCCATTCTTATCACTATCTCCAATAAAGTCAGCAGCAAGTACTTAAAATATCCCAACACATGCAGCAGCATATCCAAATTTTCTTGCACAACCTCATCTATCACATCTATGGAAAAACAATCCTCATCGAGATGGGGTTGATTGGCTGAGTTGTACACATTCAATTTAACCTTCATGTTCCCAAAGGATACTTCCATGACTCCTGACCTGCATTGTATACAAGCATTAGCTGTGGCCAAAAAGGTCCTTCCTAATATTACAGGTATGGAAGTAACACACTTTCTTGGTTCCATGTCCAGCACCAGAAAATTAGTAGGGTAAAAGAATTTGTCAACCCCAACCAAAACATCTTCAATGATCCCCATAGGCTTCCTTTCCGATCTATCAGCTAGTTGTAAGACCACATGTGTGGGCTTCAACTCTCCTAATCCCAGCTTCTCATATACTGAATATGAAAGCAAGTTCACACTCGCTCCCAGATCTAACAAAGCCTTTTCGATGGTATGATCCCCAATGATGCAGGGGATAGTGGGGACTCCAGGGTCTTGGAGTTTGGTTGGGGTGGCTATAGTCAATATCTGCTTCACCTTTTCTGCCGAAAAAATCTTCTTGGATAAATGTATCCTAGACTGTCTTTTATGGGTGCACAGGTCTTTCAAGAACTTGGCATAGGGTGGAATTTGCTTGATTGCATCAAGTAAAGGCAAGTTGATCTTCACTTGCTTAAAAGTTTCCATCATTTCCTCTATTTTACCTTGCCCTTTGTCTAAAGGGGAAGGTGCTTGCAATGCCTTAGGAAATGGAAAATGTGGGACTACTCCCTCATTTGCAGCCTTAGCCAACTGGTCATCTGTCTTTTTAACTTTTTTATTTTCTTGAGAATCCTCATTCTCTTTCTTATTTAAACTGGGTTGTTCCTAGTTGTCCACAATTGGTGACTCCTATTGTGTTCTTTCGAAAACCACTTCTTTTTCTTTTTCCAAATCTCTGACAGGCTCACAGCCCACTTGGTTATCTACCAGTCGTCCACTCCTCAATGTAGTAACAGATTTAGCTTCCTCCTGGGTGGAGGAAACTTCACCTACTACAAACTGTCTCCTTGGGTTATCCAGTGGTTGGCTAGGCAGCCTCCCTTCCTCTCTCTTAGTCAAAGCATTAGACAACTAACCAAGATGGTCTTCTATCTTTTTAATGCTTTGGCTTTGAGAGTGCACAGTTTGAGTTAAGAGACCTAAATTCTTTAGTGAGGCTAGAACTTGTTCCTTGAAAGAAGGTGATCTCACAGCTGGAGGGGGTGCAGGTTGCTGCACAGGCTCACCCACAGGCTAGGTCATGGGCTGCTGGTAATGAGGCTATGGAACATAACTTTGGTGGTAGGGTTGAGCATTTTTGTAGGGCATGGGCTGCTGTGGCTGCTGCTGCTGGTTTGGGTATGCATCTTGTCTCCACCTCAAGTTGGGGTGGTTCCTCCATTGGTATCCAGCAGCAGGCTATTGCCCATAGGACTGAGTGGTAGCCTCATGCTCCGTAACAAAATCTGGAAACTAGATAGCTGATGGGCATTCTTCAAGGGAGTGAGCGGGGGACTGGCAGATAACACATGCCTCCTCCACTCTAGCAGCCATGGGTGACTGCATTGCTCCCATGAGCATAACAAATTTCAGTGTCAGGCTGTCCACTTTCCTCTCCAAATCACTTTGCACATTTACCTCAAATATCTTCCCTCTGGTGGTATTCTCTTTCACCAATCTAGGAGGATCTAAGTCCCTAGGCAAGGTCTCCCTTTGCATGGAGTTCTCACTAATGATATCAAACAACTCCCAGGCCTCCTCAGCAGTTTTATGGAGATAGGTGCCACCACAAGAAGCATCTACCATGTCTCTCCTTTTTGAATCAATCCCTTGATAAAAATTTTGAACCAATTGTCATTTAGGGATTTGATGGTGGGGGCATTTCTTTAGTAGTTCCTTGAATCTCTCCCAAGCTTGGTGAAAATCCTCAGTTGGATCTTAAGCATATGAGATTATGCCCTTCCTCAACTGGCTTGTTTTGGACATGGGGAAGAATTTGGCCAAAAACTGACATTGAAGATAACTCCAGGACTGAATGTTGTTGGGTTGACGCATTGACAACCAGGTCCTGGCTCTATCCTTCAATGAAAAAGGAAAGAGTCTCATCCTGGTTGCCTCCTCCCCCAAACCTGTGATGTTGAAAGTGGTGCAGAGTCCTAAGAATTCGTCAATGGGCTTATAAGGATCCTCTTTGGTCAGGCCATGAAATGAGGGTAGCATCTGGATTATAGAAGACTTTATTTCATAATTTCCTTCAGCAGCTGGGAACTGAATGCAGAAGGGGGAATTGTAAACCCCTGGTGCATTAAATTCCTTGAGAGTTCTAGGCTGCTGTTGCTCACCCATTTCGGGAAATTCAGCTGCAACAGATGTGACTGGAGTTTGTCTAGATCTGAGAAGCCTTTCAACATCTAGATTTAAAGGGACAATCTAAGGTTGGAGTTCTTCTCCCAAACATACACCACTCAAGATCTAATGCAGAGCAAATCTTCAAACACAACAAGCAAGAACAAAAACAAATGACTACTGAATCTAAAAATTAACAGGTCTGACAACTAAAGGGGAGTAGAGGGATGCAAACTCAAGAGTAGCTTCCAGCACAATGCTCCTCTTTCGCAGTAGCTTCAGATCTGATGAAGTACAAACAGAATACTGGAAAACAAAACTTACAAACAGAGTTAGTGAAAAATCAAATAAAGTACTGCAAATCTATGGTCTAAACTAAACCACACTTAGATCTACCAATTTCAAAAACACCTCCCCGACAGCAGTGCCAAAAACTTGTTGGGGTTTTCTAGTGTGCTGATTTATTGTGTAATGATAGTAAAACAGAGGATGGATTCAGCACATCTAAAATATTCTAGACCTGCAAGATACAGGGTCCTTTGTAGCAAGTTTTAATAAGTCAGGGGATGTCCACAGGGAGGTGAGTTTAAAATATAGTAAATCTCCAGATCTATAAGAGATCTGGCACCCTAACTAATGCTAAGTTAGCTAAAAGAAAGGGGAGAGGTTAAAAGGGTTGTCACTTGAACTAAACTACACTTGAAATGTAAACTAACTAAGATCAAGTCCAGAGATCTAGATCTTGCAAATGGAAGGGTTTAAAAATAAAAAATGGAGAAGAGCAGCTTGGAGATTGGTCTCACTGCAATCAGGTTGAGTTGATCATGTTATAGGGGATCAAAGCACACAAATCCCTCAGCTGGCTACAAGCACAGCTGTAGGATAGAAGATTCCACTCTAAACCAAAGGATTTAACTGATCTTAAGGCTATGGTTTGTCCACTTTAATGGTCACAAATCATTCTATAGACTTCATCCGATCTAATGGTTTATGGTAGAAGAATCCAATTGAAACCAGAGACTAGACTGCTCTTAAGACTATGATCTGTCCACTTTAATGGTCACAGATCATCCTAGGAAATTCCTCCAAACCAAAGGTTTCAACCAAAGCATTAAAACCACTACAGATGCTGTAATTTCCAGGTCATAGACACAAGAAATTATAGGGATATCAAATCTAGGGAGATTAGATGGTATCCAAGAGGTCTACCAGTTAAGTGGGTGAGCTGATCAACATACTCCTCTACACAAGTCTTATCGAGCACCAAATGAAACCAATGGAACTATAGATCTAATTAAATCAATAAAAACAACATTTACATTGCAATAAAACTCGCTCTATAATGAAATGCTCTCAGATCTGTAGTTTGTGCAGCAATTAACCCACAATAACACTCTCAACCTTACCCAATTTACAGATCTAACCTCTCTCTTCGCTGCTCCTAGGGAATTAGCCAACCATAGTTGAGCTAAAAGAGGAAAAATAGAATTTCACTGTAAGCTCTGATCTCCAGAATTTGATCTAAATCTCGATCCCCCCTAATTGCAATTGGGGATCTCAATATATAGCTTTCTCTCTTGTTTTTCCCGCCAATATTCCCTTCTAGAAGGTCCTCAGAGTTTGTTAGAGTTCTGTTAGAGCACATGGATTGGTTATGGTTTCCTAGGACATCTTTTGGATCATCGTGCCAATCACCATTATGCCTCGGTTTGCATCCAGTAGGTCACCAAGTTGTAGCGTGTGAGTCGCCTATTTTCTTAGAAGTTTTTCACATGATTTTGACAGGTTGAGGAAGCTTTCGATAGGTTGAAATGTAGCTTTTTAGTGCTTTCGCTAGGTTCTCAGATCTCTTCGATAGGTTCCGATAGGATGAGCCTTCTCTTAAGTACCCTTCGGTAGGTTCTGTTCCAGCATCTCCATCTCGATAAGTTCAGGGAACCATTCGATAGGTTCTCGTTACACCTCAGGCAAGCTTTCGATAGGATGGTGGTTCTTGTATCCTATCGAACTCCTCAATCCACATGAATCCATCCTTTCTCTGCCTTCAGATCCTATCAAAACCTTTCCAACTGCATGAATTCCTCCTTTCTTTGCTTTCATCTCCTATTGAAGTCTTCAGATAACCTCTCGATAGGATGTTTTCAGCCTATTTTCACATCCTTCACCATGCCCTGCTATAGCCACGTGCTCCAAGGGACCAATGGTGTGCAGCCCTCTTGTGTTCCATTGCTGGGTCTGCACTGTGCTAAGAGATAACCTTCCTTGTGTGGCATTCTTGAGTGGTTTCCTGCATTTTTCCTATCTTCTATTGCTATCTACAAAACAGACTCAACAGGTGTTTATTAGTGTGCTCACAAGTCCATCAAAGGTCAGGTTAAGGGGTGAAAACTGGCATTTTTCACTACTTAACAGCTTCTCAACGAATGCGCCACCGCTTCCATAGAACTAGGGTGGACGCGCTAGCATTATGCTATCGAGGAGTCGATGCTTCGTACTAGAAGCATCGACGGTATTGCAGCGCTGCATCAGGAATCTTAACTGTGCGCTAATGGGTGGTAGTTCCAATCTATTTACTATCCGTATTTGTTACAACGATTGCTTCAATTTTGTAACTTTTGGGCTAACTTTGTCATTAGTGCATAGAGATTGATAAGAATAACAAGAAATGAACATTTCTTCTCCAAATGAGCTAACTAAATATAAACATTACATTCAAAATTAATTATCTCAAAAACAAGTTACAACGAAGAAGCTAAACAAAATTATACAACCAAGAGAAATCCAAGGAAAAACCTATACAAAAATAGGAAGTAACACCCATCCTAGGAAAAACCTATACAAAAATAGGCAGTAGCTCAGAGACTCCACCCTTTTCTAATGGGCCCTCTACTTGAGATTCAGAGGGGGTGTAACGGGAGATAGTGAAACTGTGTAAGACAGTGAATCTAGAGGAGACGGGGATGGGGGAGGTGTAGAGGTTGATGCCTGAACATCAGGGATATAGCGTAACTCCCTCTCTAGCACCTCCTTTTTGGCCAAGAGTTGCTGGAGCTAGTTAATCTCGTTTCAGATTATCTGGTCCAGACAGTCTAGGGGATCTCTTTGCCTTCAGGCATGTCTTTCTGCGATGCATTCGATCGGTTCCTATGTAATGGAATTGCTTGCCATGGCTAGTGAGTTTGTAGGTACGACAGAAGTAGTATAAAAATAGTAGGGTTGGATGACAGTGGTTTTTCATATTCCCTTCATAAAGGCATTAGTCTCCCACACTTCTGCACATTGAGTAATTCTTTCATGCATTGAAGCGCGCCACTGTTTGATCTTCCCCATGGTGCCTATTGTTAGAAGCGCCAGTGCTTCTTAGTCGAAGTGTCATCTCCTTTTAATTGAAGTGTCGATGCTTCAATTAAGGGTGATGATGCTTCTTGACGGTAAGCAGCATTTCGTTTATTAATAATTTCGAGGAGTTTGAAATTATGGAGTGAGCTATCTTTTCACACAGTCTTTTCCAAAATTATTACAGCAACAGCTGTTCGTATTCCAATTAAAAGCATCGTTTAGTCTTCCATCAATTTAATCTTCACTCCATACCCTTTCTTTTATGTTTTGTCTCTAAAACCACTTCACCATGGCTAAAGAATATTACCTGTCTGAGATTCGTAAAGCCCTTGATCGTATCATTGAAAAGGAGGAGGTAGCTGAGGTTCTGGAGCAAAATCTCGCACTCTGGCCCAAAAGGAGAGGCGGATTCAAAGGGAGAAGGCCAAGATTCAAGCAACTTCTGCCAAGTTGGAGAGACGACTGCGCCAACTACGATGCAGTCCAAAAGGGGAATCGTCTACCCCAACCCCGTAGCCCTAAACTTCTTCCTAACTCTCCACCCCCTTGATGGCATCTCAAGTGGCTATGCTGGTATCTGTCTGTCTCTCTAGATTTTTCCTACATTTTCTTTTCTTTATTCTACTATGTATTTTTGTAAGTAATCTCACTTTATATGAATACAATATCTTTCATTGAATTTCATGAAGAGGGAGAACATCTAACAACTTTTCTCATTTATACGAATACAATCTCTACTTTTCTCGTTCTGGTCAGGGATGCATGTTGCTTATTATTAGAAGCGACAACGCCTTCGCTAGCCCAAATATTCATGTCTCTAGTCAAAGTGCTAGCCCTAATATTTATGGCAATGCCGCTTCATGATGGGGCACATGTCACTTATCATTTGAAGCGGCAGTGCCTCAGCTAGCACTAATAGTCACGGCGTTATGTCGAAGTTCTAGCCCTAATATTCTGCGCACTTTAATAAGACATGTTGTTGCTTCTAACCCAAAGCATTATCACTTCTTAATTGAAGTGTTAGCACTTCAATTAAGGATGATGTCACTTCTTGACATAAAAGGGGTTTCATTTATTATGAATATCGAGGAGAATGAAATTATGAAGTGGGTAGTCTTTTCGTGCAATCTTTCTGAACATTACGAAAGTAGCGACTGTTCGTATTCCAATAAAAAAGTGGTTTTGCCTTCCGGCCATTTAATCATACTCCATATCCTTTCTTTTGCCTTTCGTCTCTAAAACACTTTTTTCAAAACCCTAAACCCTTTACTATAAACCCTAAACCGTGGCAAAATAACCCAGCCGGTCTGAGATAAGTAAAACCTTGATCGTCTTATCAAAAGGGAGAAGTATGAGATTTTTATGCTTTTCATGGATCAAAATATCGTCTAATACCAATACGTATCGCTATCGGAGGAGGATGCTACGGTACATTAAAAGTACCATATCACCCTTTAATATGGCTGATACAAGACGATACATTCAATGTATCGTCTAGTATTTTACTGTTCCAGTACATATCATCCGATACGTACTAGTTTTTTGCTCGGATGATACGTACCGGTTTTCTAGGATTTTGATCCATGGTGCTTTTAGCCTAAAAGGAGAGGCTGATTCAAAGGCAGAAGGTCAAGATTCAAGCACTTTTGACCAAGAAGGAGAGGCAGTTGAGCCAACAACGACACATTCCAGAAGATGTTGAGTCGTCTACCACAACCCCCCCTCGCCCTACTCCCCATCCAAACTCTCCACCCTCTTCCCCATCTTCACCTACCCCTACCCTCCCGAGTTCCACTTCCTCTATGAAGACGGCAAGTTGATGACATCCCGAAGTCTGGAGGAGGCGCTCTTTGGCGGGATAATTTTGAAGACCCTGAGACCAAGCTGTTATGCAAATCTTGATGGCATCTCAGGCTTTTGTGACGATGTCAGTCTGTCTAGATTTTTCCTAGGTTTCCTTTCCTTTCTTCTACAGTGTTTTTTTTTATTAGTCTCAGTTTATAGGAATACAATCTCTTTCATTTAATTCTATGAAGTGCTCTGGTAACCATAAGTTTTGAATACAATCTCTTTCGTTTAATTAGTCTCAGTTTTTGTAATTGCCTGAAGTCAGCTAACATTGGAAGCGCCAACTAGTCCAATAAGCAGTGGTGACGGGACGTCGTGTCATAGTTAAAGCATCGGCACATTGTTTATGGTATGGTAACAACAAATGTTGTGATTAAAAGTGTTGTCTCTTCTTACTAAAATCGACAGCGCTGTTGGTGCGAGCTTTTTCTGGGTCCCTCTCAGTCCCCGTTGAATTAGTAGCTCCAATTCTGTCCAAGTGGAGTCTAGCAATGTGGCCAGCTGCAGATATTTATCGACACTGCAACACGTCAATAATCACGCTTTAGAGCGGGCGTGGGTTACTTCTTTACTGAATCGTCCACCTACAAATGTTAGCAGATTTTCCTTTTTCTTCCTCTGTTATTGTTGTAACTTTGATCAGTTCAGATTCCCCAATTCTATTATTATTTTTAGTTATGTGGGTTTATTATAGTGAGTTAATCTGATATTCTAATACTATCAGGAGTCTAATTAATCTTAGTTTCCTAATCTTATTAGAGGTCTACTTAATATTAGTGTCCTGATTTTATTAGAATTCTAATTAATTTAGTGTCCTAATACTAATCAAAGTCCAATTAGCATCAGTCTCCAAATTGTACTAGGAATGCAAGTATATCAGTTCCAATAGAATTCTAATTGAATCAAGCATGCTAATGGTACTAGGATTCTAAGCAAAGGAAATATACTAATTGCATTGCAGCTCTAATTGAAGTAAGTATAATGATTTTACTGAAATTCTAACTGAAGCAATTATAATAATTCTACTATAATTCTAATTGAAATGAAAAACTGATTTTTGCTAATTCTCTAATTAAGGCGACGAATTAATTTACTAAAATACTAATCGCAGTAAAGGAACTAATTTTTCTAGAATCAATAATCAATGAATTAATTATAGCAAAGTCTAACTAGTGATAAGTAAATTAAATTTCCTAAAATTCTATTTAAAGTAATTAATTAACTGAACTGAAAAATCTGATTAAAGCAATTAAATAATTATATTAAAGCCTAATCAATGCAATTAATCAATTATATCGAAATAAAAAAAAACTAACTAAAGCAATTAATTAATTCTAAAAATTCTAAAAAAAAAAGAGGGGTTGGGCCGGCTCTGCAACGGAGGATTGGCCGTGTTCCCGAGTACCCTCCGTAAGCTCCCTTAGGCAAATCGGGTGGCTGAGATTGAAGATAAATTGGATTTTAGACCGTGAAATAGTGTTTTTAGGCTTTTCAGAGTTGGTTTCAGAATGATAATTATGAACTAAATCATGAACGAGAATTATAGAAACTAAAATTAATATTTAAGATTTTTGAAGGTATTAAAATAGGGAATTAAAACTACAATTTAAATTTTAGGACTGAATTTGGGTTCGAAATTAGGGAATCAGGCCGTATGATTAAGGACTGGTTCTAAAGTCAAAGACCTAGAACAAAAGATTAATGATAGGACTAAAGATTAAGATTTTAGCACAGAATTAAGGCCTAGGATCAGTGTGTCGGGCCGCCAGATTAAGGACTGGTTCTAGAAACGGAGAACTAGAGCCAAATATAGAAGATTACGGTCCGAAAAGGGTGCTACGGTCTAAGACTGAAAATTAAAGCTAATAAAATCCTTAAATCTAGAGACTAAAAGCTATGGTCGAAAATTAAAAAATTTAAATCCTTACCTAAGGGTCGGGGCTGCGAAGAGAAATCTCGAAGATTCAAAGCTTGAATCGTGAGATCATGACTAGGTTGCTCTATAGGTTTGTCCTCGGAGTTCTCTGGTTTCAAAATTATATCCGTTCTCTCTCTAAAAGATGCCAGCCTCCTCGGGCGAATAAAGAAAAAAATCTTTTATAGGTTTTTCACTAATTAAATGCCTTGTTTCAGGTGTTTAACTGGATTGTGTGCCGGTGTCCTGACGCTTAATCGCTTTGACTCGGTCATTGACTCAGTGAGCGACCGGCTGACTTGCTCAGTGAGTTTCCTAGTTCTAATAGGTCTGGGAAAGAAAGTTTGGTCAGAAAGGGGGACTGATTGCACGTTTTTAGTCTGGCATGCAATAAAATTGTGCGCGGGGTTTCAGGCACAGAATTCAGGATTGTTCAGATTTGGTCTCTAGTTTGAAATGCAAAACTATTATTTGAGTCTACATTTCGACTATATACTATGGTTTCAGTATATAGTCTCCCTACATTTCGACTATATACTATTGTTTCAACCTGTGTTCAGCCATGTTCTATTATTTCAGTGCATGGCCACACATTAGGGTTAAGGTCAATGGTTGACCAAACAAATTCATATACTCTAAGACGGTGAAATGGGGTGTATATAGATGCCCCTCTTCGGCACGCTCTTGCGAAGTAAGAACGTGTCGAAGAAGTAGACACCCCTCATCTGAGGTGTCTTCTCGTTTCTCCTAGGAATTCACAAATGTGAAATGGGGATGCTGACATGACAAGATTAGCTTTCTTATCTATCAGCACAAGCTATAACAGAGCATTTGAAGGGCAAATGGTAGCTGTCGAAGGGCACATTCCAGATTTATGAGTGCATGGCGCATCCCACTGCATGGGGCGGGCTAATAAAGGGATTTTAGCAATCGAGGTACCGAGGCATCAATCAAATGTCCAAAATGATGTCCAGGGACTGATAATAAAAAGATGAAGTTTTATGTAATATCAAAAGCTTTTGCAAGTCATGTCAAGCTGGGTGCGTCATTGCTCACACCAATGAGCGTCAGGCGTTCCTTTTCCAATAGGCATTTGTAATTTCTTAGATTAAATATACTCATTATTTGGTTTCCCTGGGGAATGGCTGGTTTGGGTGAGATTAGATGGGGGTCTTGTGAAGTGTGCTCAATTGAATTCTACACAATGGTGCGTGCGCTTGATTCATCTAGAGTCGGCCTCTAAGTTGGGAGTTCTAATCCTAATGCATCTGAACAAACGATTTTACGCAGTGGCATGTGCACTTGATCCAATTCTGCGCAGTGGAATGTGCGCTTGATCCAATTCTGCGCAGTGGGGTATGTGCTTGATTGCAAGTTAGGGGGTCTTAGGAGTTAAAGGTCGAGTTTAAGTGATTTACTGCTCACGAGTAATGAGGCGCTTGATCAAGTTTTGTAGTATTTAAAGGAAGGTGAGTTGGGTCTATTTATTTTGTTGCTTTGTTCTTCTTTCTTCTCTTTTTCTGCTTTTCTTGAAGTAAGGGGATTTTGAAGATTCGAGAATTTTGAAAATTTGAAATTTTAGAGATTTTTAACTTAAGATCAATTCGATGGTAAAACGATAAAAAATGTGGCTTTCGAGATGTCGCTAAGCAGATCCACCGGTATGGGATTTGTAGACCTGACCGTTTATGTGGTTGTCAAGAGGACACTTGATATGCCGGATACTCCATTTGACCTTTCTAATAAATACTGATAATTGTCTGTTATGGGACGACTACAGTAATTTGCGAGTCAAGAGAGATAGGTTTTGAAAATATTTTGACTTAATCATAGCTAACTATAATTTATAAGAAATATCGAATAATCGAAAAGTGGGTAGTACGTACCTGGGGGTGATACTTACCTGAGTTATGCGCAACTTGTGATAGGATTAGTGATGTTGTAGTGTGGCGATGGGACTTTGTGGCTATTGCTGTGATGCAGTGTTCCGGGTGGGATGTCACGATGAGTCTTAGGAGATTTCTTCCTTTTACGGATTGGGTGAGTCCTGGTGGGACGTGGAAATTCTGACAAGATGTTCACACTGGAACTCGGCATTGGTCGGATGCGATGGGATATTGGAGTAGGGATGAATTCGGGAGGAGGGCTCTTTACTTTAGCGATGGGACAAGATCGAGCTTTCTCCCTTTCCATATGGCGTGGTCTATTCTTTCTTGGCAAATTTTAAGTTATGAAAGATTATGTTGTGGTTGTATTGCGATTGGCTTCATCTTTGGCTTCTCACGAGGGGGTGTGCGATGGCATGGCTGATTTATCACAATGGGGCTGAATATTGGGGGGGTATCATGTGTGCATCTTATCGTGATGGGATGTGCGTGATGGGGTTACGTGATCAGGTAGGGGGTAAGCGGTAAACGGAAAGTGACTTTAGTTGCGAGGAGTGGAGTAGTGAGTTGGTTGCTTTCACCGGGTCGCGATAAGGGGTGTCATCAGTGTCGGTGACATGTGTGTCCTGCCATGATGGGATAGGGGGTGCTGTCAGTGCTCCCTTCTCTTGTGAGGGTACACAATGGGACAGGTGAATTTTGGCAGCAGTGTGATAAAAGGTGTGAGAGTGTAGATTTTGTCCAAAGTCAGGTATGGTGCGCCTGGTTTAGGTTGTTCAATACAATTGCCTACCTGTTCTCGGATGGGCGATCTCGAGCTTGAGGGGTTATTTACGCGTGTGTGACTGAGCGTGTGATTGTATTGCACGCAATAATAGAAGCGCGTGATCAAAGCGTCGCCAGGTCAGCATATGGTGACCTTTCGTATTACACGGCGAGAGTCGGTCATTTGATCAGATTGAGTGGTGTATGGCCTGCGCGTGATCAGAGCGTCACCAAGTCAGTGTACGGGTGACCTTTCATATTGTGCAATCAGAGTTGGTCATTTGATTGGATTGTGCGGCTTAGGGCCTGTGCGTGATCAAAGTGTTGTGCCGTTGGCGCGAGCGATGGTTTCATTGAATGCTCGTGTCTTAGTGCGTGTTTTGGGTTACGCGTAGCGTGCGTAGCACGTGACTGAATTAAATGCATGTGTCTTAGCGCGTGATTAAGGCCATACTCTATATAACTGAGCGAGACTTCATTTATTTCTCATTCTCTGGTTTAGTCTAGAGTTTTACCTTTTCTGAATGTTTTGTGTTCTAAAATTTGTGTTTTAGCGATATCGGGCGATCTAACCGTCCGATTGTCATGTCATTTCTTCCTATATGCGTTATTTCGCGTGATCTTCATCCTAAGATGATTCTCAGGGATGGTATTATTCTGAGAATGGGCGGTGTTGGGAATGAGGGCGTTAGCCTTCACATCGATCCCTTTTAGGGAGTAGTGAAGGCAGCATAGAGGAGGCGACGGCGGAGGAGGTGAAGATGGTGGAAGGGAAGGATGTTGCAAGTGGAGGGATGTGTTCCCCAACCAATTCTCCATCTCTTCTCCCGGTGGCTCGTTTGGACACTCCAAGTCTGGTGGTAACCTTTCTGACGCCTCCGATTGGGTGTTCTGCTCCTCGCTTTGTGTTGATTTTGGGTTCCCAGTCTTTGTTTTGGGTTGTAGGTTAGGTTCTAGGTTTTCGCTTTGTGTTGTAAGTTTAGGAGGTATGCCTCCGGTGATACTTGTAAAATTTTAAATTTTAAATAAAGGGACATTTCTTTTGTTTTATTATGCTTATTTATTGATTTAATCATTAATGGATTAGTTGGATTTATTTGACTTGTTACAGTTTAGGATTTAGTTTGGCTTAGAGTTTTAGGATTCATTTTGGATTTATTCAGGGTTTATCCTGAGATTTGTTTGCTTTGTTTAGAGGGTCTACTTGGTTCTATAGGGTTCGTTGGAGGCATTTTTTTTTGTGGGATCTCCAAACAAGTTAGGGTCTTATTTTAGAGAGTTTCTATTTTTGAATTTAAGGTTTAAGGTATTTTGTTGGTCTTTTGTTTGATTTGAGGTAACATTGGTTAAAAGGTGTGAGTTTTTCTCTTCTCAAAAGTTCTAGATGGGTGTTAGGTGTTTTAATCTTATTAGTTTATCTAGGTTTGGGGGATAGTGTTTCCTTGGAATAAGTGTTGTGTGATTATTTGTTCATCTAGGTTTGTTAGGGATTGTGGTCTTTAAGGAGGTATGTGTTTGGCTTTAGATTTAATTAAATTGGGAGGGCTTTCAAGATGTGACACTTGTCACTCTATAGTTTAGAAAGGTATAGTTTATAAATGTGTGAGCCAAGGGGCTTTGGGTTCTTGTTGTTTTGGATTTTATTTGAAGTTTAGGGTTAAAAGTTTTGGGGCAGTTTTTTTCATTGATGTTTTGCTTGAGATTTAGGGCATTTTTTTTTCATTGATGTCCTTTCTTCCTCTCTATTTTGTATACCGAGTACTGAACCCAAAGAGTTGTGGTTATTAAGTGGATTCTTGAGAATGGACGGGATTGGGAATGCAAGGTGGCAGTTGAATTACTACCATGTTAAGGGAGGAGGTGGAGGAGAAAAAGGTGGTAGAAAGGAAACTCAAGGATAAGGCATGGTCAGAGTTCTTGTGACCAATTCCTATGTTTCCTCGGTTGGCTCTGCGGATTTGGTGTTAGTTTGCTTCTCCTTTTTAGTGTTTCCAAGGTGAGCTTCCAACAGTGGATCCCGCAGGTCCTGGGGGGCTTTCCGTGAGCCACTCTTCCTTTCCTGCCGGTTCGGGGTGAGGGGAAGAGGTCATCACGGTTAGAATTCATTCAGGGTGTGCTCCTCCTCCGGGCTTCTCCGAGATTTCTAGTTTCCCGAATAAATCCGGATTCGGGCATTGCCTGAATGTGCAGATTTTAAGTTCTTTGTTTTAATTTGCATATTTAGAGGGTATGCCCTCAGTGTATTATGTAATTATTTTAATTATTTATGAAGTGATTATGTTTTCAATTTTGTTGGGGGTTTTTCAGTTAATTAGTTTTATTTGTTTGAGTTTGGTTTGATTTTAATTATTTGGATTTTGTTCGTGTGTTAGGGTAGTTTTTTTTTTATTTAGTTTAGTTTAGTTTGGGTGCATAGATAATGGGGGGTATATTTTTCTCTTTTATAGTTTAATTTGGTATTAATCGGGTCGTGTGTGATATGGGGGCATTTTTTTAGTTTTAGTTTGATTTGAGGGTGTATAAGCGATGGGGGCATCTTTTTTAGTTTTGGTATTAGTTGGGGTGTGCATGATATGGGGGCATTTTTTTTTAGTTTTAGTTTGGTATTAGCTAGGGTAAAAAAAAATTTGGTTTTGTTTTTGGAGTGTGCAAATGGTGTTGGGGCATTATTTTGTTTTTAGGGCGTATATTTCTTAAAGTTAAGAGTATTTTGGATTAGTCTTGTCAGGGGCGTGGTTTAGGCTTGGTAATTAGTGTTGGGAACCTGCTGGTTTAGGCCTGCGAACATGCTGTTTTTGGCGTCTGTTTTCTTTGTGTTTCTGGGGAATTGCATGCATCCCTATGGGCACATAAACAAATTGTGCGCCCAAATAGGTGCATGTGTTCGAGAGGGTCGGAGGGTTATTAAGCGCCGGTGTCCGATTGTTTAATCGAGTTAAGCACCGGGTGAGCGGCGCAGAATCAGGGTAGTGGCCAATTACTGTTGAAGTGACTGTTGGCATTCACGTGCACCGATTCGGACGCTTGATGTGATTACATGCCTAGTGGGCGACGCGCAACCAAGTGGTCAAGTTAGTTTGAGCGGGCGACGATTAGGTTACGCGCTCAAGATCGAGCGTGTAATCCGAATTAAGCACTATTGGAGTGGTGCGTGATTGGCTTAAGCACCTGTATTTATGCGCGTGATTCAGTTGTTCCCTATAATTAGTTTAAAGTTTCTCATTTTTGTCACGCGATCCATTTTGGTCTTTGATTCTCTGTTTCCTTGCTTATTTGCGCTCTGATTTTCGTATTTTTGCGATATCTCGTGTTCCGGTCGTTCGTCTCAGGCGCCATTTCTTTCGTTCTCTTTGATTTTTTGAGCTCTTTGTTCTAGGATGGAATCTGAGGGTGGTGGTAGGCGTGAGTTTAGTATTTTTGAGTTGGAGGGGATGTTTGAGGAAGAAATTGGTGAGACTTCTGAGGCTCAAAATGACGTTGTCGTCGGGGAGGACATTAGGGAGATGGTTAGAGAGGAGGTATCGGCAGGTGACTAGGTGGTGGTCAGGGAGGAGGCACTCGAGGTTGGGCGGGGTGTAGCTGAGGATAAGGGTAAGAGGGCTGAGGGTGAGAAACCTGAGGGTGAGAGAACCGAGGATGAGGCTGAGGTGCAACAGGGTGGGGCGCGTCGGGATCGCAAACACTTCCCGCTGGAGGACTTCTTCACTCGAGGCCAGGTAGGTACTCATGAGCAAGAGTTCCTTCATTTTTCTAGGCATCTAGGTTATGACATAGACTTATTAGGATTTGAAAACCCTTCTAATTTATGTCGAACTTGCATTAATTATGGGTTGTGTGCTTACTCATGCATCATGATCGCATATAGAGGTAGGTCATGTTTCTGTTTGTTGTTCTCGTCATGTTTCGTGTGCCTATTATGAATTGTTATTGATGTGCTTTGACATATCGATTCTTTTTTTTTTTAGTTTTAGGTTTGCTTGTCATAGGTGTGTTAGTCTTATTTTTTTTTTGCATGTGTTTCGTTCGATAGGAGCCCCCACAGCTGGCCATCAGCTCGGCATGGACCGAGTCTCATACTTGGTACCGTGCCTTGCGGAAGTTTCAGCGAGAGCGACTAGTGTCTTTCGGCTTCGGGCTGATCTAAGAGTTGAAGCCCTTTCAGGTCAATCAAGGCCTGATCGCGACAGTTATAGAGAGATGGAGGGAGGAGCATCAAGCTCTTCTCTTTCCAGTTGGGATGTTATTATCGACTCCTGATGATTGGGTCCGCATCACTGGTCTTCGTTTTGAGGGTGAGCCGATCACAGGGCAGATGGTGGGAGATTATTTGGAGGTGTGTGAGGAGATTTTGGGTGTACCGTATAGGTCGAGTGGATCGGGGCCAGGTGTAGTCCAAGTTACCTGATTTTTTGATACATTTGCGAGTGGCTTTGTCCCTCCGAGGCATCATTCGAAGGCAAGGGCATCTTACGAGGCACGTTGTGTGGTGGTGGTGGGTCAAGAGCCCATGGTGGAGCCAGGGTTGGCTGTTGATAGGGTGCTCCGAGCATTTTTGATGCACTTCCTTGCAGTACTCTTTTCTTCTTTGACTCGGGGATGCGTCATCGGGTTGTTTCCGATGATTCTTGGGGATTTGGATAGGATCCCTACCTATGCGTGGGGTGCGACCGCGTTGGCACATCTCTATGAGTAGCTTTACCGTCGGGGACAGGGCGTTGCATCGATCAGAGGTTTCCTTTCATTCCTCCAAGTGAGTTCTAGTTAATTGGTGTCATGATGTCCTTTAGTTTAGTTAATTTTTGGTTGTAGCGACGATCTTAGTGTTTCTTCTTGTGTGTCGTTGTTGTTGTGATCTTTTTCTTTTCAATTTTGGGCGTATGAGCATTTCACTTTTCTGCGCCCGGGGGTTTCGACGAGATTACATTCATGTACCCGCGGATGCGTGTGTGGAGAGAGGCGTTGAGGGGTCGTCGTTGGTCTTCAGATCTTCAGATTGCACGGGGCTTCTTCGAGGACATGCACGCGGGGCAGGTTTATATCATCGTGTTCTTGTTTTTCTTTGTTTTGATTTGGAGTTCTTAGGATCTAAGGTTTCATTGATGGGCGGGCTCGCTTGTTTGGATATAGGTGATCTGGAGTATCTAGAAGGATGAGGAGGACGCTGACGTGCCAGTGATTCAGTCTTGTCGGCCCTTCTTTGATGTGGACATATGGGTCCACTGTTTTGTGAGGGTGGAGAGGATCCACACATCTCGAGTGGTGTGGCAGCTGAGGCTCACTCAGGGAGTCCCTCCAGAGATTCGCCACAGGGTGGCGAAGAGGATGACCGACCCTTCTGGCCAGAATTTTATAGAGCGGATGGCACTTCAGATAGTCGATTTTAGAGTCGAGGGGACTAGGGTCACAGGGGCGCATGATGACGCGAACATCTGAGAGTATGGGAGATGGTTTGTGGCATTTGGTGGTGGGCACCTCTTCACACGTCCCTTCATGGGTGTGGTTCTTTTGCGGTCAACGGGTCAGAGTCAGCGTCGACATTGAGGGAGAGGCTGGCTCACTGGAGCAGGGCCATCTCATCGCGAGCGTGTCAGGATCGTTAGATGCCCTTCATAGAGCGATGGAGAAGATGGGGTGTGCTCCTCATCTGGATGCGAAGATGCTCCACTCCTTGACCCTCTCGATTGCTCAGGCTAGGGCAGCCGAGGATGAGTTGGGAGCTCGACTAGCGGAGACCCGATGGCTGCTGGTGAGTTAATTTGTTGGTTTTAATTGTATTGCGTTGACTTCATCTTTCAGTCGTTCTAATATAGTTGTGGTTTTTCATCTTATCTTGAACAGTCTGAGAGGGAGGCTGAGGCCGCCAGTCATACGGTGATGGACGAGCTATTGTGCGGCTAGCAGCAGGCCAGCCTAGCGGTGGAGGCCAATCTATGTTTCGAGATTGACTGATTGGTAAGTGTCCGTATGAACTTAGTTTTGTTAACTGTTTAGTGTCATGAGCTTGTCAAGTGATATGTATATTTGTTATTCGTAGAGAGTCGAGCTCGCTGCTGGGGGTTCCGTTCCGGCATTTGATCCATCTTCGGTTGCTTCCTCCAGTCGAGAGGATCCAGCGATGGCCCATCTTCAGGACGAGCTAGATCATT
The DNA here is from genome assembly GCA_021018995.1 of Chloranthus sessilifolius. Taxonomy (NCBI): domain Eukaryota; kingdom Viridiplantae; phylum Streptophyta; class Magnoliopsida; order Chloranthales; family Chloranthaceae; genus Chloranthus; species Chloranthus sessilifolius. The sequence goes on from CM037596.1 coordinate 53,512,222, forward strand.
GGGTAAGTTCCTCATTCTTTTAATTCATTTGCGTAATTGTATTAGTTCATTAGGTTCACTGTTTCATTTTCTTAATAGTTTACTAACATCATGTGGTATTTCAACACTAGGTTGCTGAGGATTTACGGATGAGGGAGGCGACTGCTGCCTCTCTACGTCTCGAGAGTCAGGTATAATTTTTGGTTTGGTGTAATTCAGTTTAGGTTACTTCCTTCTATTTGTTCTTATATATATTTTGCATTAGCTTGATTTTTTTTTTGGGCAGGCAGTTCCAGACTCCGCTCATGAGGCTCCCCCTAAGGGGTTTGTCCCTAGCCCTACCCAGGCATGTTTTAGTCATTGTGTTTGTAGTTTATTTGTTATCATAGCATTTATCTGATGTATTTGTTCATTTTCATTGCAGCCATCTACATTTGTTGTCCCTTCCATGCCTCCTGCCGATCCCATGACCAGGGAGATGGTTGAGCGACTTCTGGGAGAGAGGCTGGATCTGGTATGGTCCTTTCCTATTAAAAGTTCTTTTTGTTCATATATTATATGTTGGCTTTACTTGACTTGGTATGGTTACGTAGGTTTGTTAGATTGAGGAGGCGTGGCTGGAGGCGGCGCGAGTGCACGCTATTCCTGAGGAGAGACAGGTCCTTGTGGAGGTGCAGAGTCGTGAGGACCTGGTTATTGAGATGATGGTCACGCAGAGGACTCAGGTCGAGATGTTGAAGGAGGCGCATCGGATGACACGAGCTGAGATGCAGGTGACCCTGGATCGGCTACAGTATCGTCTGATGAGGAGCGAGTGGGGGACGCATAGGTCGGCTAGTTAGCTTGATGGGTCAGAGTCGAGGGCTACGGGCTCCTCAGCTAGGCAGTCTCGTCACACCTCTCATGGTCATGTCAAGAGCGATAGTCGTGAGGATTCTGTTGTTCAGGAGATTCATGCGAGGTATCCTCCTCGTTCTCGATCGAGGCGCTCTATTAGCCAGATGAGTGAGGGGGGGTTCTATGGCGGGGCCCCTTCGTCTAATGGTTTTGAGGACTCCGGGTGCTGGGATTATATTTTCAGATGATCAGTCTACAAATCTCCGAGCTGATGATACTAGCAATAGCGGTGCTCGTCCACCTCAGCTGCAGCGTAGGGAGTAGGGGTGTGTGTGCGTTTTTGTGTTTATTTTGTGTGTTGTATATATAGGGGGGATACCCCCGGTGATAATTGTAAAAAAAAAAGAGGAAAGAAAATTCTAATATACATATTGGAGATTTTTTGTTCAGATGTACCTGATTGGCTCCTTTTCTTTTGATTACCTCTTGCGTTTGCCTTTTGCTTTTAGTGCCGTCAACCATCATCGGGACTTGAATGCTCCTTGCGCTGGCTTGGTGGTGGTTGAAGGTTGCTTTATATCTGCACATGTAAAGGTAACACCATCAATAGTTTTATCCGCCCCCTTTCTAGTTGTCAAAGGGGGTGAGTATTTCAGACCAGGGTCTGGTAGTAAAAGATTGATACAGGCTTTTTATCTTTTTCCTTTTTTCTTCTTCTCTTTTCTTCTTTTTTCTCTTTTTTTTTCTTTTTTTTTTTGAAATAAAAGTAATGCAACAAGGAAAGCAGATAGCTAAGATGGAAATAATAAAACTAATAAAATAAAAAATGCCCAGTGTAGGAGAGTGCTAGCGTCAATAGTACATTATATTCAGTAGTATTCTCTAGACGATAACTTCGTCTTTCCTTGTCTTCTTTGTGGACAAGCCGGTGCTTCTGAAGTGATTCTCCTTCTGATAAAAAAAAAGGCCCCAGCGTGTAGATGCAATGGAGCTTTTCTGGGTTTTAGATGAACACTTTGGGTCTATAAGCAATCAATGCTATTTGGTGAGTTAGTTTTGAAGAAAAGTACATCAGTACCGTCTTCAAACCGAGGGGGTCGTTTTAATTAGGTCAGTTATATATGGGGGTCTATCTTAGGGTATTGATCATTGTTGTTGATTCTAAGTGTGCATGATTTATTTGTATTTTGAAAACCGATTTGCAAATGATGAATTATACTGAATTTGGAAAAATAAAAAGAATAAAGAAATATCAGCACATAGAGAAGTTAATTAGCCTGCAAGATCAAGGACAATTGTAGCAAGTTTTAAATGTAAGTGAGTAAAAGATCGTCCACAGGGAATTGATTTAAAATGTAAGATAAACCTCCAGATCTGAGCTACCAGATCTGACCTCTAATCCTATCTACAAAGCAAATAAGATGAGAGTTTGAATTTGTCATATTAACTAAATTATCTACAAGTAAAATTTCAACTAAGTGATCCATATCTGAGTGGGGGAATTGGATGCAAAATTAATAAGAATGGAGAACTAACAGCTAACTCAAGCTTAGTAATTGATTACAGAATGAGAAATAGTGTAACTCTGTTGAAAAAGTATCAAATCTTCATCTGGCTACCAGCTCAGATGTAAGAGAAAATAATCCAATTCAAGGCTTAGGATTGAATTGAATTTATGGCTATGATCTGTCCATTGTCATGGACACAGATCATCCAATAGTTTTCTTATTCAATTCAAAGTTTTGATTCAGAACAAAGGCACCACTACAAATGCTGTAAGAACCAGGTTACAAACACAGATTCCCACAGGGATAGTGAATTAAGGGAAATTACTTAAAAACAACCAATCTAAAGGAGTCTAATGAGTGAGGAGATCACAATGAACCCTCAACATGAATCCGATTGAGAACGTACTGATGAAAGTAACCTTTTCAAATCCATCATTACAATTACAGAACACAGCTTACAACAGCTCTCAGATTTGTAGTCTTGAATACAATTCTCGTTTGAATTTACACAAGTATCTCACAGTTCTCAGTTACAGACAAAAGCTAGGCTATTATAGAGGTTTCAAACAAGCTATCTTGATCTGAATTGGAAATGGGGCAACAGGAATGAAACTCAAATTCTGGATCCCCAAATTGGGCAAATAGTTCGTCCATTTATAGTTTTCCCCAAGTCCATTTCAGATGTGCATTAACCATTCAGAATTGGTTAGATCCATATCAGCCAATAGGAGTCGAGCACAAGGATCCAGATCTGTTCTGGCCAATCAGAACTGCTTGATCTGGTTCAACCAATCAGGAGACAGAGGCATCAATTCTGTTATGTAATTCAAAAATCTGTTTGAGCTTCCAGAAGTTCCCACCAAGTAATTTCATCTTTGGGTGTTCACATGGGTTGGAATATGCCTCTGGTTCGTGCTTCGAATCTTTCATAATGCCCCTAGGTTTTTAAATGCATTGGGGCGCGTGTAGAGATTACTAAATTGCCCTTGTAGCTGCTGGGAATCTTCAGAATACCATTTCGCATAGTTTAGAGACCTTTTCGAGAGGTACTGTAACTTTTGAAGCTCTATTCGCACAATTTGGAGAACTTTTCGAAGGGAAAAATGACTTCTGGAGCTCTATTCGCATAGATCTAGTGCAGTTCGCAAGGAGTTTCCTTCTTTTCGAATAGATCTTCAGCAAGTTTGGTTCTTTTTGAATAGATCAGGTGCTCTTCGAGAACCAAACCTGGAGCTTTAGTTTTATTCACAATGTTCAGGTTTTTTTCGAATAGATCAGGGATCATTTCGAATAGTTCAAGAATCCTTTCAAAAAGCATTCTGTAATGCATTCTTCTCTTCGAGTAGCTCCAAACTTATTTCCAGGTTGAAACCAGGCTTTTGTCCTCTTTAGTCTATTCATTTTGACAGCCAATGAGGTTGTCCTTTCTCCTTCTTTCTCCAGATCAAAATAGGTCATCCTCTTTTTGGCACTTTTAAGCATCTTTCAGGGTTAAGCCTGCCTTTGTTGTTAGCTGTAAAACAAACACTAAAAGCACTTATTTAGTTCTCTCAGGGGTCTATCAAGGCCCAAATTAAGGGGTGGAAAATGGTGTTTTCCAGTTTGCAACACACCCCCAAACCTAAGCTTTGCAAGTCCCTGAGCAAGGACAAAATTAAAAATAGAATGAAAAGCCACTTTTGTAGGGACCACAGTTGCATTTAGCATATGCAACAAGCCTTTTAAACCCCTAGGTGATCTCTAGTGGAGGAGTGAAGTCTCCTGAGGGTTTTCAGTGAAGGTACCCACAAACTTCTCCAATAAATCAGTTAATATCAATGCAGTTCTGTTAAAGCAGATTTTCATCCAATCAGATTATTCACACCTGCATCAGTCAAGCTGTAAGAAGATTCTTAAGAAAACATCAGTTCAAAACTAAAATTATGCTGTAATTCCTTTTACCATTCACTCAGTTTGTGTCAAAAAGTTTTTTACAAGAAAAATTAATGAACAACTTGCCTTCTATTTAAGAATCCAACTTTGATGTTACCCCAAATAAGTTGATTTCAAACCCAACTCTCACCAGGGTTTTCACTCAACATGCAAGTAGGAGGGTTGTACTATTTCACACAGCTTAAGAGCAGTTACAGCCCTCAAATAGGACTGTAAGCAGGAGCATAGGCATTGCTTTTCAGTTTTGAATTTACTGCTCTTTTCACCATAGATTACACAAATCCTTATCTCCATGGGAAAGCTCAATCCATCATTGATCAGTAAGGACTTTAAGTTGGGTTGTAATGTGGCTTATGGGTGAAATTTATCAAGAATAAAAGGGTTGGAATGGAGTTCAAAATTTAGAAGTCAGTCAAGGTAAGGAAGTGATAGACACCTTCTTCAATTCTTCACAATTTCATTTTCTCCTTTGAATTTTCAGAGCCAAAGTGGCCATCTTTCTCTTTCTTTTTCAAACTTCCAATGAAATGACTTTTCCTTTTCCCCCTTTTTTTTTTTTTTCAAAGCAACATTAACTGGAACGCCACATTTCTTCTGCTGACACATCATTGCCTTCAATTATTTTTCTTTTTACCAAACTGTTACCCAACTCTCCTTTCTTCAGCTTCCTTTCCTTTACCTTCTGAATTCTCAGAGTGAGGGTTAGGCTAAATGAGGTTGATGAGGTTTCAAAGAAATCTTAGATTTATAAAGCTCAAATGGTGTGTATCAAGGGCAGTTTCAAAAGGTGGGGCTTTTTGAAGTTCAAACTATCCAAAAGGAAGCCTTACATCATGTCTTTAATATCATAATTGCTGTCAAGTTATTTCAATTTGGATATGTGTAACTCTAGTGATAGTAAGCAGGTTCAAACAGTCCCTAGAGCAGAAAAAATTGCCAATTCAAACCTAATCTCACTGGATGTGATTTTCTATCAAATTTCTAAGGTATATCATTATTGCTTTCTCTCTTTTTAGGTTTACTGAAACATCACTTCTCTTTTGGAAATTTTCTGACATTCACTTTATGACAGTATTAGAATTACATTAGAAATTAATTTTAAACAGTTTTAACTTCCTCATTTTTCAAAAAAAAACAGGTGTGAAATCACTTCAATTTCAACAATTCTGCTGATCATAGGCTGCATTGATGTTAACTCAACTATTGGCAATTCTGCCACACCCCCAAACCTCAGAGGATGAGTGCCCTCACTGGCCCAGAAGTGAATAAGCAAAAAGAAAAGAACAAAAAACAAAAAGCAAATTGACAGAGAAAAAAGAAATGCACAGTAATTGAAAATTAACAAAAGTCAACAGTAAACATTAATTACACACTACAGAAACAACAAAACAAAAAATTTACAAGGTATTCTAATAACTAAGGTCAAAATCTGTATCATAAGTTGGTTCAATGGGTTCAGAACTGGAATCACTGTTGGAGTCAGAACTTAAGTCAGTATTGGAGTCTGAATTCGATTTAGCTTTCTCTTGGATTGTGGCTTGAAGTTCGGTGTACTCCTCAGATTTGATCTTTTTGGTGAGGCCAATATATTTTGCAAGTCTATCAGTCCTCAGTTTTTCTTATGCCAAATTCTCTTGTAACATGGTAACTTTGTGCTGCTCACTCCTAACCATCTGAAATGTTTGGCTCAACAGGTCTTGCATCTTATTTCTCTCAAATTTCATAAATAGCTCCAGCTTCCGAATCTGGTCTTCATAAGGGGTCCTAATGTAAGCTTGAAGATCAGCTAACCCCTTGAGGACATCGCGAAAGATGTAAGGGTTCTCTTCCATAGCCCTTTTGAGAGTGGCAAAGCGTGGAATGGGAATGTAGTGGTAGGGGACCATATATGTATCCCAGCAGTGGGGGTGGGAGAAGAGGAATATAAAAATACTACCTCAGGGTCAGTTTGAGTAGCTTGATCAGAAATAGTGAGGATGGGTGGATCTAAAAACACTACCTCAGGGTCTGTTTGGGTAGCATGGTCAGAAGTGGGAGGTAGTGGGACTGAGGTATTTAGTTGGGATGTGGAAGCCAAGGTTTGGAGAAAGGAATTTGTCACAGACTGGTTGTCTGTGTTGATCTATAGCTGAGCTTGGATAGATTGGAGGAAGGTAATGATTTGGCTAATTGTGTCAGGTGTGGGTGTGGTAGGCAGAGTAGGGACTGGTATGCTTGATGTAGATGGTTGGGAGGCAATGGGTGAGATGACTATAAAGGGGGAAGTAGCCAAATGAGTGAATTGAGGGGGATCAGGCATGAGGATAGAGTCATGCCCAATATTCTCCAAGATAGATCCCATCAAGGATGAATAGGCTTCAATGGTGAATATCTCAGGTTCAGGAGTATGGGTAATTTCAGGTGTATGGGCTGAATGAGCTGGTGAACCTTAGAAGCTTTGAAGGAGAGGCGTGCTAGGAGAGTGGACAACAAAATCTTTAGCAATATCTTGGAAATTGTTAGGTGAAATTGGTGGTGTGAGTATGGCTAGAGGAGTTGGTGTAGATGGAGAATCTGTAATTGGGATTATGGTGGTGATGAGTGATGGGACTGTTGGGATAGGTGATGGGATAGGTGCTGTGATAGGTGAGGTGGGCAAGATGATGGTTTCCTCAACAATAGGTACAGCTAAAGAGCTGGATACCTCAGCAATAGTGGTAGGTTCAATGGCAACTGCAAGTGTAATAGGTGCAGCTAAAGAGTTGGTCACCTCAAGTTCAGGTATAGCAGCCTCCTGGCCTGGCTCAGCTTCTTCCCTCATTTTATTCAACATGGTTTGGCTTGTAGTCCAAGCCCTCTTCCCAAAAGCATGAGGGGGTATAATCTCAAATGGCTCTTGCTCATCAATGTCAAATTTGGCCCTTAGTAGGGCTGTGATCAACATTCCAAATGGTATTCCAGCTATTTTCTGTTCCTTCTTCATCTTGGCACTGATGTCAGCCATGGCTTCAAAAATTAGCATAGGAGCATTGAAGAATTGCCCTTTAGAAAAATGAAAGAGGGCCTCCAAAATGGGTGTCGTTCTTTCCTGACTGTGCCCAGTGACATAAAAACACCCTCTCAAAATGGAATCCATCAACAAACATTGGGTTGCTAAATCTCTCCTCATGATGGACTGCCCACTTCCAACTATGCCTTTGGTTAGATGGGCAGCTATATCTCTAAAAGTAGTTGTCTCTGGTGCAGTTAAAGGACCAGCAGGATCATATTGAAATGGTATCCCCAAGGCATTTCCAATGTCTTCATAAGTGACTATTAAATGACAATCATCAATGAAAATTACAAGCGTTGGGGCATCAGCATCCTTCTCAGTCACTTTCACCATGTTTTGGTACCATAAACGCACCATTCTTGGATAAATTTTCTCTGGAAGAGGGGTTAGAATGTTGCTCAATGAAGCATCCCTGATGTAGTTCAATGATAGCTTGCATTCAGGTTTGTTCGAGAAAAAATTCTCATCAACAATAAGCTCTGGAATCAGCTTCTGAGCTTCAATGAAAGGGTTTGGCAGTACCAAATGCATAAGAAGAGGAGGAAGCTCAGGCTCAGGACTAGGGTCAGCTGTTGGGATGGGTTCCTCAAGTCTAACCTTCTTTCCTTTCTCAATCTTATCAGCCTTATCCATTGACAGTTTCCTCTTGGCTGAAGTTTTGGCTTTTCCTTTGGTGGAGGGTTTACTAACTTTCTTGGTAGAAGACCTAGGGAACATCGCAGCCAGTGATTTTTCAGCCTTCCCCATTTTAACAATTTCTAAACATTTCTTCAAATAGTTCCTCCTTTTAACAACAATTAACTACCAACTCTCTGGAATCCCAGACAATGTATGTTTACAGAAAAAAAATCAAATTTTGAAAGCACAGACAGAGCATATGGGGAGAAAAATACCAAAACCTAGGGTTTGCTCAAAATCTCTGACCGCTTAATCAAATCCACCAAAATCAGAGGAAAAATGTTCTTCTTTTCAAGCTTAATCAGTGGCAAAGAAATGAAGGCAATTCGTTCTGAGCTCCTGAAGAACGTAGAGATGGAAAAAATGGGTTTTCCGCGAAACAAGACGGGCTGGAATGCTGTCGAATATGAAAACCTTGCTTCGAATGGGTTTAAATATGATTAAATTTATTTCGCAATGCATTATTGAAGTTTTCAAAAAGTTCAAAAAAGTCCTTTTCAAAAAGAAGAATGGCATCAGTACCATTTGAAAAATAAAAGGCTCCAAACACAACTATTCAAAAAGTAAAGGCTCCAGAAACAACTATTCGAAAAGTAAAAGGCTCCAGAAACAACTATTCGAAGAGCAAATTCATTCTTTTCGAACAGTTATGGTTACAAGTTCAGATCCTTTTCGAAAAGAAGATTATACATTTTGAAATTAATTTTTCTTTACGAAATGATTGTAGAACTTTTCGAAAATGATGAACAAAAGTTCTAAAGTACAGAACTCAAATTTAACCACAAAACTTTCAGAACTTATGATTCCTCAAAGAAAATTTAACTAAAACCTGACTAAAACAGAGAAAAAACAATTACAAAACTATTCAAAAATCATAGAACAGAGACAGTTACAATACATATGATACAGTTGTGTGACATCAGATTTGTGGAGGCTCTTGATGATAGATGGTCATCACAGGCTCCAGAATATTTTCAATGCATGGTTTGAGCCTCTGACCATTTACTTTCAAGATTCTCCCATCAGTTGGGTCCATAATTTCAACAGTTCCAGATGGAGATGCTTGAATGACAGTATATGGCCCTTCCCATACGAGCCTTGCACTCTGCCTTCCACAATAGGTGGTTTAGCGCTCCAATGGTCGTCATTAAAGGCATGGTGCATGCCTATAAAAGAAATGTTAGGGGCGTTATCCCTCCGCCAATCAACCACCTCCCATACGCACGTCTTATATCCCGACTCCTCGATGCACGTAATGGGAAGGATGGATTCAAGATCAACACCAACGAGTTATCGTTTACCGATAACGTTGTACCCTACATAGCCCAAGACCTCAGCCGAAACCTAAAGGGGCTTCAAAACAGTGTAAACAAGAAAAGAGATCGTCAGGCTGCAAGGCAGGCACCACAGCCACCATCAACGGGATTAGCTACTCCCTCCACTGGGCCTCCACCAAATCTGCATACCACCGACACCAGTATGTTAGGGGAGATCCTCCAACAGGTACGAGAGACCTGACTACATCAGCGGTTCCAGGAGGTGCTTCTCATCGACCTCATGGGCCAGGCATATCCGCAAATGTACCGACAGCAGGTTGCAACGATGAGAGATGCCATTTTTGGGACATCTAGTTCAAGCCAGGCTACTAGGACCACTACAGAGGGTGCCACCCACGTCGGAGAGACCGTTGGTGATGGCGAGGGAGGCGATGCGGAGAGTGATGAGGACTGGGACACAGGCGATGACGACGATGAGTATGAGGAGGGTGACGACTAGGTCGCTATAAATATAATTTTTCTTTTTGAAATATTGAGAAGTTAAAATTTTTTTTTTTTTTTGGTATGGTGAATGGTTGATACTGCTGTGACATGATTGTCACAAATTATAATTTCGTGGGCGATAAATATTGATATATATATATGTTTTGATTAGATGAGTCTCTGATAAAATAACTGTCGAACATGACAAAAGTTTTCATCCGTGATGTGGTATGAACATCCTTTCAAATTCTAATAATGATCGTTTATCAGGTTCTAAACTCTTTCGGCTGTTTCAGGTGATTGTATTATTGTTTGGTACAAACACTTGTAACCTTTAAATAGGTCTTTTCGGGTCACTAGACCATACGACTAACTAACAAATGGGTAATGATTTAATCAAGAACATAGCCGTAGAATATGTAGTAACATCATTTTAGGACATGATCGATTTTCGAGGACGAAAATCTTATAAGGTGGGGTGAATGTAACAACCCCAGATTTTCGGAACCGTACAAGCCATATGCCACGCACGTGTATGTGTGGTTCACAAGGAAACCTGGGTCAACATATACACACGGTGTGTATATGTGAGTAACATATTATATTATATTTTTCCCTTCCTTTCACTATATAAGTGAAAGTGGGGAGAAGTCTCCCCCCTACGTAACATATTTTTAACCTAAATAGAGAGGAGGAAAATAGAGAGAGAGAAGGAGAGTCTTGTAGAGAAGAAAGGCTAAGGCCTTGTTGGAGTGTAAACCGGTGGAAGACCTGGAGAGAAGGTCGGACCAGAAACGTAGAGATCTCTTCGAAGTAACAGAGATTCGAACGTTAGATCAAACCGATTACGAGATCCGCCGATTTAGGTAAGATATAATGCTTGATAAGTGCTTAGGTATGTTTTAATGATAACCTACAATGTAGTGGGCAATGGCCGATTAATTGTATTTATGATTTAAAGAAATAGGATAGATTTCTTGAAGAATCACGGAGTGAAGGTTTCCGCTCCTCGCTCGAGCGATCTAAACGTCTCGCTCGAGCGAGGATAGAATATATATATACCTGAGAACATGTATGTTCTGGGCTCGCTCGAGCGAGACCCATATTGAAGGAATAAGCTCGGTCGAGCGAGGTATAACTTTAGGCTTGAGACACCTCGTTTTAACCGCTCGAGCAAGGATAAGAGGCCGCTCGAGCGAGGCTAGGCAACCGCTCGAGCGAGGTTAAGAGGTCGCTCGAGCGAGGCTAAGCAACCGCTCGAGCGAGGCACCAAAACTAAATTAAAATACTTTTATGTATACAAATATACCTCATGTGAACTATGCGCTCCAGGAGTGCTAGTGACCACTGGTGACCATTCTAAGGCATGTCTTTTCGCATGAAATGTAGGTTGACGTGAGATCAGTACGCATCATCACTATGAGAAAGGATCACTGGGTTTTGCCTTGAGGTAGGGAACCTTATCGAAACATGTACATTGTTCAATTTCTCATATGTGTAGTACAGATCTAATTGCTAAACTAAGTATCTCATCATGTCACATAAATAGAGCGTGCGTGTGTAGACTTCAGAAAATGAAGCCAGAGGTCCCAAGGGGACGCAAAAAACTACAGGATGAATACCTATATGATACAATATATCAAGAGTATCCTGTAAGTGCGTATGAGAATCAAGGGGAAGAGAAAGTAAGGTGATAAGGCCTAATATATTAAAAATTAGCACAATCACGGTGAATAACTATATGTAAAGCACACTTGATATTTTTGTTATTTAAGGTTTGTTTAGAATACCGGCGGGATACCCACGATCGACTCAAAGAGGATATCCGTGGACTGCACGGTGGTAAATCCAGATGTGAGAACATCCTGTGGATGTAGATTTAAGAGTAGCCCCTGCGACCTATGAGAAAGGGGCTTGGGCAGTATTCCCAGGGAATACAAATTTAACAACTGTCTAGTTAGACGACGATGGTGGGTATTCCATCGGGGCTCGATGGTATATTGCTTGGGGACTATTTAAGTTAAAGAGTTAAGTTATTAGGCCAAATTCACAACTAAACGAGTAAGATGAGAAAGAACAAAACCATGCAAAGTAAGTAGTTGTATTCATCATTTTTTTTAGTTATTTCGATTGTCTTTCCAAATAGTAACATCATATAAACTGTATTTTTTTTTAACTGCACAACATATATGTAAGAATTAATCTATATGTTCTTTACGTTTCTCTACTGAGCTAGGATGTAGCTCACCCCTTAGTCGCAGTCCAACACTCAAGTAACACACTTCGAGAGACGTTGATCCAAAAGGTTTGGATTACGTCGCCGGAGAAGAGTTAGAACCTCCTCCTGAGGAATTCTTTTAGAAGTTCTTTGCGTTTTGAGTGGTGAGTAGAGAGTACTCGTGGCTTGGCATGTCAAGTCCTTTCTTTTAAATGTAATTAAATACTATACCTTCCTTTTGGCGAACCATCGAGGGTGATAAGATTGTCATCAATGGGTCGGGACAGTTCCTCTGCTCATGAATTGGGATGAGACCGGAACTATCTGTTGGTTGCTAGACTTTATTGAAACATGGAGACTCAGTTAGTTTAAAGCTTTGGTATTTTAAATTGTTGGCTTTTACTGTTACATGATGTTCCGCATAGATGTAAGGTGCATGACCTCGAGGGTCGTGCTGATGGCACGGATTTCAGAGTGATGAAATTTGGGCTGTCACAGTTGGTATCAGAGCCGTTTCTTCTAGAAATTCTGACAATCATTCTTTTATCAGAGCATAGGGACTTCTGCTGACGAAAGTTAATTTCATATGCAGATTGTGATGTCTTCGGGAAGGAGAGGTCGACCAAGGGGTGGTCATGATTGGAACTTACGCAGTAGAGGTGAGTTCATCTCGCCAACGAACAGAGTACCATTGGGAGAAAGAGAAATTCTCGAGAGTAGTAGTCAAGGGAACAAAGACCAGGCCGAAAATCACGATCAAGACCGTCAGGGTCAAGATCAGAGAGAACAAGATAGGATCAAGGAGAGAAATGAAGAGAGAGAGGAGCGTCAGAGGATGATGCACACTTTGGAAACCATGACGACTTCCATGGCAGCATCCTTGTCGGCTCAAAATACTGGTAATCATCATCAGCCACCTACATCCCCAATAGTGCCAACACCCCCAGCAGCTTCAGCATTTACGAAATTTCAGAGGATGAGACCTCCTAACTTTTCAGGGCAAGCAGACACTATGGCTGCTGAAAATTGGCTGAGTGAGATGGAAAAGCTTTTCAACGTACTCACTTGCACAGAAGATGAGTGCGTCTGTTGGGCAGCGTACATGTTAGACGGGGAGGCTGGACCTTGGTGGAAGTCTGTGTCGCGAACTAGGGCTCAGGAGACCCCAAATGTACCATGGACATGGAATGAATTCGTGGAAGAATTCAATAAACAGTATTTCCCTGAAGTGGTGAGAAATCAGATGGAAGTACAGTTTTTACAACTCCAACAGAGAAATATGACACTAAGGGAGTACGGAGTGGAGTTCATGAGACTTGCTCGTTTCGCTTTCGACTACGTGGTTACAGAAGCAACGAAAACAAAGAGGTTTCAACAGGGTTTGAGGCCAGATATTTGAGGAGGAGTTGCTCCATTTCAGCTAAGAACCTACGGAGAGGTTATGAGTAAGGCGCTAGTGGTGGAAGAAGAGAACAACAACCGCTACCGTCAAGGGGAACAACAGGGAAGAACAAACGTGGATCAAAACAAAACTGGGAACTACGAGCCAATAAACAAAAAACCGAGGTTTGTAGTACAAAATCAGAGACAACCGTTTCAAGCAGGATATGGGAGACCGACACAACAGAGCACATATAAAAGGTTTCCATTTCTGGCATCAGGGAGACCGATGAGATATGAGAGTCCTGCCATTTCTACTGGAGCTACGATAGCACAAGGTTTCTCACGAGCTGCATCTTCAACACCAAGGGATACTTGTGCCAAGTGTGGCAAGTCCCACAAAACGACTGATTGCAGACAAGGGATGCGAGGTTGTTTTAAATGTGGCAAGATGGGCCACGTGATTAAGGACTGTCCTGAGGCAAACAAGGAGAAGACTTACGATGTCACGACCAATTCAAGCAAGGAAAACGGTCGTGCAAGGGAGAGCCTATGCAGTCACTGCTCAGGGAGCAGGGAACGTGCATGACGTCATCCAAGGTGAGAGTATTTTAAATTTAAGAAATTCCATTTCATTAAAATTTTAGATAGAGAAGGTGCATTCACTAGAAATAGTGTAGTTTCTTTTGCTAAACACTAAATTTATATGTGAACTAGGGGTGTGAATGGATGTGTAATTTATTGTATGTATGTATGTATACTATAGGTACTTTAACCGTGTATGGGAAAGGATGCTTCGTTGGATATGACGCTAGAGTGTTGATAGACCTAGGGTCTACCCACTCATTCGTCACTCCACGTTTTGCCAAGAGGATGAAGATTGTTCCAGAGGTGTTGGACTTCGTCCTATCTGTGTCTATTCCGACTGGAGAATTAATAGACACGGAGTTAGCTTGTAAATCCGTCATTGTAGCAGTTCGAGACCTAGAGGTGCATGAATTGGAAGCAAAATTGATACTGTTGGACATGCAGGGGTTTGATGTGATCCTTGGCATGGACTAGTTGGCGCAACACAGTGCAACAGTCGACTGCAAGAACAAGGTCGTCATTTTCAGACCCAACACAAGAAGATCATTTCGGTTTCAAGGAGTGAGGTCATCATCTATGCCACTGATCTCAGCAGTAAGGGTCGAGAAAATGATCAGAAAGGGCTGCAGCAGTTACTTGACATTCTTGAAGATGGATAAGGAAGAGAAGAATGTCATTTCAGAAATCGCAGTGGTACGAGAGTTTGAAGATGTGTTCCCAGACGAATTGCTAGGGTTACCTCTAGAGAGGGAAGTGGAATTCGCTATCGACTTAACGCCAGGAACAGAGCCTATCTCAAAGGCACCATATTGAATGGCTCCTACTGAGTTGAAGGAATTGAAGGAACAGTTACAAGAACTCATGGATAATGGGTTTGTGAGACCGAGTGTCTCCTTGGGGAGCACCTGTCTTATTTATAAAGAAGAAAGATGGGTCAATGCATTTATGCATTGACTATCGACAGTTAAACAAACTAACTGTGAAGAACCGATACCCGTTGCCGAGAATTGATGATTTGTTCGATCAACTGCAAGGAGCAAGGTATTTCTCTAAGATCGACCTCAGGTCGGGATACCATCAGTTGAGAGTTAAGGCCGAAGATATTCAGAAAACTGCATTCAGAACACGGTATGGACACTACAAATTTTTAGTGATGCCGTTTGGGTTGACAAACGCACCGACGTCGTTTATGGACTTAATGAACCGAGTGTTTAAACCACATCTGGATTCTTGCGTCGTAGTGTTTGTCGACGACATTCTGATATATTCCAAGTCAGAAGAGGAGCATGAGAAGCATCTAAGACTCGCTCTATAAACTTTGCGTGAACACCAACTTTACGCCAAACTCAGCAAATGCGAATTTTGGTTAGAAGAGGTTAGCTTTTTGGGACATGTCGTCTCCAAGCATGGTGTCACAGTGGACCCATCCAAAATTGAAGCTGTAGTGAATTGGGAACAGCCTAAGACAGTGACCGATATCCGTAGTTTCCTTGGACTGGCAGGTTACTATCGACGTATTGTTGAGGGGTTTTCAAAAATATCGGGACCTCTCACAAGAGTTACAAGGAAGGATGCGAGATTCGAATGGAGTGAGGCGTGCGAGAAGAGTTTTCAAGAACTCAAAACGAGACTCACTTAAGCTCCAGTATTAGCAATTCCTTCAGGCAGTGGGGGATTCGCAGTGTGCAGTGATGCTTCGAACAATGGTTTGGGTTGCGTGCTCAACCAACACAAGAAAGTGATAGCTTACGAGTCAAGACAGTTGAAAGAACATGAGAAGAACTATCCGACACATGACCTAGAGCTAGCAGCAGTCATATTTGCGTTGAAGATTTGGTGACACTATTTATACGGTGAGACCTTCGAGATTTTCATTGATCATAAAAGCCTCAGATACTTAATACAGAAGGAACTAAATATGAGACAACGCAGATGGATGGAGTTTCTTAAGGACTATGACTATTCCATACAGTATCATCCAGGTAAGGCTAACGTAGTAGCCGATGCCCTAAGTCGGAAGGGTCCAGCTATGTTGGCCAGTTTGGTTTTGGGTATGCATAGATGGAAGTTGTTTGAAGATCTTTCGATGTATGCTGAAAATATTAAGCCACACGCTACAGGGGCCTTTTTGGCTAACATATCAGTGAGACCAGTAATATTCCAGCATATCCATGAGCTACAGATGAGGGACCCAGCGTTAATGAAGAGTCGTCAAGATGTAACTGAGGGCATCAGATCAGATTTCTCAATCAAGGAGGATGGTTCCTTGTTGTTCAAGGGTCGACTCTGTATTCCGGACAATGTTGAGCTAAAGCGAACTATCCTTGACGAGTCGCACAAATCAAGTTACGCGATACACCCAGGCAGCACGAAAATGTACCAAGATCTAAAAAGGAATTACTGGTGGAGAGGTTTAAAACAAGATGTAGCAGAATACGTTTCACAATGTTTGACGTGCCAACAAGTGAAGATTGATCATAGACACCCTGCAGGATTGTTGCAACCTTTATCAATACCAGAATGGAAATGGGAATCAATATCTATGGATTTCATTGTTGGACTACCGCGTACGGCAAAGAGATATAATGCCATCTGGGTAATCGTGGACCGACTGACCAAGTCAGCACACTTCCTACCTTACAACACGATGTATATAGTAGGAAAGCTAGCGGAACTCTATATGAAGGAAATAGTACGCCTACACGGGATCCCAAGTAGCATCATCTCCGATCGAGATCCGTTATATACATCAAAATTTTGGAAGAAGTTTCAGGAAGGGATGGGGACACGATTAGATTTCAGTTCAGCTTTCCATCTGCAATCGCATTTTGACAAATGTAACGGTAAATCAAGTAATAGAAGACATGCTCAGAGCTTGTATGTTGGAAATGCAAGAATCGTGGGATCAATATTTACCGTTAATTGAATTTGCATATAATAACAGCTTCCAGACAAGCATCGGAATGGCACCATATGAAGCATTATATGAAAGACGGTGTAAATCGCCCATCAATTGGGAGGAAACTGGTGAAAATTTTGTTTTAGGGCCCGAGTTACTGGAAGAAAATGCCACAGTCGTCTGAATCATTAGGGAGAAACTTAAGTCGGCTCAAAGCAGATAGAAAAGGTACGCTGATATCAAGCGGACTAGCGTTGATTATAAGGTGGGTGAACACGTGTTTGTCAACGTGTTCACCCACCTATGAAGGGCGTGATGAGATTTGGAAAGAGGGGGAAATTGAGTCCACGATATCTTGGACCATTCGAAGTTTTGGGCCAAGTTGGCGAAGTTGCATATCGCATTGGCTTACCTCCGGTGTTCGATCGAGTACATAACGTTTTCCACGTTTCTATGCTCAGGAAGTATGTGAATGACCCTTCCCACATTTTGGAAGGTCAACCACTAGAGATGTGTGAAGACATGAGCATGATAGAAGAGCCGGCAGAGGTACTGGATAGAAAGGAACAAGTACTATGCACCAAAATCATCCCCTTAGTACTTGTTCGATGAAAGAATCATCCGACCGAAGAAGCAACATGGGAACGGGAGGCTGATGTCAAAGGACAATATCCCAAGTTGTTTGAGAGGGTCAATTAGCTATGTTTGTAGATAGTGACGTCGCATAACACTTTGATTTCAAGTATAAATTTCTATATTTCTATATATATATATATATATATATTTTATTTTTTTTCTTCTCTAGCTTAAACAGTTTGTTACGGCGGACTCCTCATGCGTTTCCGATCACCGTGTTCTTAAGAGATGTTAGGGGGTGATTTGAATCACAATGTTCCCGAATGTAAGAACGGAGGAAGACAAGATACGAGCTTATGGATGACTGAATCGTGTGATGGGCTCGCTCGAGCGAGACTTCACACTCGCTCGAGCGCGAGCTACATAAAATAACAGACGTGACGTGTTCTGGGCTCTCTCGAGCGAAGAATAGTGATCGCTCGAGCGAGGTGTATTAGTCGCTCGAGCGAGGTTTCCAAGCCGCTCGAGCAAGGCCAAATTATTATGCCAGTTACCATTCTGTGCTTGCTCAAGCGATAACTAACGACCGCTCGAGCGAGGACAGACTATATTTAGTGGCCAGAATGCTAAATACCCATTTCTTCTTCACGCGAGGAGTTTGGTGCCGAGCGAGGGTCTAGGGTTTTCACTTTCAAATTTTTTCCGTCCGATTCAAGCCGGATTCAAAAAATCCGAACTGTCCAAACCATTTCGCTAGGTACAATCTACCTTCTCCACACTCCTTTACGTTTTCTTTTTTAAAAACTCTATAAATCTAATGGCTTCTTCAAGCCCTAATCCTCAATCGAGGAATCGAATGGTGACTCGATCGCCATCATCGTGAAACAAGGCACAACAACAACAACCCCCACCACCACCGGCACCCATCCCGATCCAACTAGATGATTGGTGGGGCACGAAAGAAATGGAACCCGAGTGGGAAATTCATCCCTCGTGCTTTATAGATCTGACATCCACAAAATGGACATCGGATTTCCTGACAAACCACCAACTTCGACCCTTACTTACACCATTTGGACCTCGGTACTATCCGAGATTAGTTCGATTATTTTACCAGACCCTCAAAACCAATGTAAATGAGGACACCATCCTCGTCACAATTGACGAGAAGGATCTGTCTTTTGGAGGCGGCGATGTATCCGCCGTCATGAACTGCCCTCTCACCTACACCCCGAGCCCAAACACTCAACCTCCACTTGTGATCATTGATCATTAGCGATTATCGGCGGGCAAGATCCGACGGGTCAATCCATCACCCGATCCCAGTTACCACCACACATGTGGTTTTTAGACATCATTTTCAAGAAAAATTTACACCCTACCGGTCATGACCAAGAGCATCGTGACACCTTTTTACGAGCCTTGCACAATGCCTTCCACAATAGGTGGTTTAGCGCTCCAATGGTCGTCATTAAAGGCATGGTGCATGCCTATAAAAGAAATGTTAGGGGCGTTATCCCTCCGCCAATCAACCGCCTCCCATACGCACGTCTTATATCCCGACTCCTCGATGCACGTAATGGGAAGGATGGATTCAAGATCAACACCAACGAGTTATCATTTACCGATAACGTTGTACCCTACATAGCCCAAGACCTCAGCCGAAACCTAAAGGGGCTTCAAAACAGTGTAAACAAGAAAAGAGATCATCAGGCTGCAAAGCAGGCACCACAGCCACCATCGACGGGATTAGCTACTCCCTCCACTGTCCCTCCACCAAATCTGCATACCACCGACACCAGTATGTTAGGGGAGATCCTCCAACAGGTACGGGAGACCCGACTACATTAGCAGTTCCAGGAGGTGCTTCTCATCGACCTCATGGGCCAGGCATATCTGCAAACGTACCGACAGCGGGTTGCAACGATGAGAGATGCCATTTTTGGGACATCTAGTTTGGGCCAGGCTACTAGGACCACTACAGAGGGTGCCACCCACGTAGGAGAGACCGTTGGTGATGGCGAGGGAGGCGATGCGGAGAGTGATCAGGACTGGGACACAGGCGATGACGACGATGAGAGCGAGGAGGGTGATGACTAGGTCGCTATAGATATAATTTTTCTTTTTGAAATATTGAGAAGTTAAAAAAAAAAAAATTTGTTGGTATGGTGAATGGTTGATACTGCTGTGACATGATTGTCACAAATTATAATTTCGTGGGCGATAAATATTGATATATATATATATGTTTTGATTAGATGAGTCTCTGATAAAATAACTGTCGAACATGACAAAAGTTTTCATGCGTGATGTGGTATGAACATCCTTTCAAATTCTAATAATGATCGTTTATTAGGTTCTAAACTCTTTCGGCTGTTTCAGGTGATTGTATTATTGTTTGGTACAAACACTTGTAACCTTTAAATAGGTCTTTTCGGGTCACTAGACCATACGACTAACTAACAAATGGGTAATGATTTAATCAAGAACACAGCCGTAGAATATGTAGTAACATCATTTTAGGACATGATCGATTTTCGAGGACGAAAATCTTATAAGGTGGGGTGAATGTAACAACCCCAGATTTTCGGAACCGTACAAACCATATGCCACGCACGTGTATGTGTGGTTCACAAGGAAACCTGGGTCAACATATACACACGGTGTGTATATGTGAGTAACATATTATATTATATTATATTTTTCCCTTCCTTTCACTATATAAGTGAAAGTGGAGAGAAGTCTCTCCCCTATGTAACATATTTTTAACCTAAATAGAGAGGAGGAAAATAGAGAGAGAGAAGGAGAGTCTTGTAGAGAAGAAAGGCTAAGGCCTTGTTGGAGTGTAAACCGGTGGAAGACCTGGAGAGAAGGTCGGACCAGAAACGTAGAGATCTCTTCGAAGTAACAGAGATTCGAACGTTAGATCAAACCGATTACGAGATCCGCCGATTTAGGTAAGATATAATGCTTGATAAGTGCTTAGGTATCGATTAATTGTATTTAAGATTTAAAGAAATAGGATAGATTTCTTGAAGAATCACGGAGTGAAGGTTTCCGCTCCTCGCTCGAGCGATCTAAACGTCTTGCTCGAGCGAGGACAGAATATATATATACCTGAGAACAAGTACGTTCTGGGCTCGCTCGAGCGAGACCCATATTGAAGGAATAAGCTCGGTCGAGCGAGGTATCACTTTAGGCTTGAGACACCTCATTTTAACCGCTCGAGCGAGGATAAGAGGCAGCTCGAGCGAGGCTAGGCAACTACTCGAGCGAGGTTAAGAGGTCGCTCGAGCGAGGCTAAGCAACCGCTCGAGCGAGGCACCAAAACTAAATTAAAATACTTTTATGTATACAAATATACCTCATGTGAACTATGCGCTCCAGGAGTGCTAGTGACCACTGGTGACCATTCTAAGGCATGTCTTTTCGCATGAAATGTAGGTTGACGTGAGATCAGTATGCGTCATCACTACGAGAAATGATCAGTGGGTTTTGCCTTGAGGTAGGGAACCTTATCGAAACATGTACATTGTTTAATTTCTCATATGTGTAGTACAGATCTAATTGCTAAACTAAGTATCTCATCATGTCACATAAATAGAGCGTGCGTGTGTAGACTTCAGAAAATGAAGCCAGAGGTCCCAAGGGGACACAAAAAACTACAAGATGAATACCTATATGATACAATATATCAGTAGCATCCCAGGGGTGCAGATGAGAATCAGTGGGGAAAAGAAAGTAAGGTGATAAGGCCTAACATATTAAAAATTAGCACAATCATGGTGAATAACTATATGTAAAGTACACTTGATATTTTTGTTATTTAAGGTTTGTTTAGAATATCCCACCGACGTGGCAGGATACCCACGACTGACTCGACAGGATATCCGTGACCGGTACGGTGGTAAATCCGTATACAGTAGCACATCCCAGGGATGTATATTTAAGAGTAGACCCCGCCACCTATGAGAAAGGGGCTTGGGCAATATTCCCAGGGAATACAAATTTAACAACTGTCTAGTTAGACGACGATGGTGGGTATTCCATCGGGGCTCGATGCTATATTGTTCAGGGACTATTTAAGTTAAAGAGTTAAGTTATTAGGCCAAATTCACAACTAAACGAGTAAGATGAGAAAGAACAAAACCATGCAAAGTAAGTAGTTGTATTCATCATTTTCTTCAGTTATTTCGATTGTCTTTCCAAATAGTAACATCAGATAAACTGTATTTTTTTTTAATTGCACAACATATATGTAAGAATTAATCTATATGTTCTTTACGTTTCTCTACTGAGCTAGGATGTAGCTCACCCCTTAGACTATACGTCGCAGGTCCAACACTCGCGGCAACACAGGCTTCGAGAGACGTTGATCCAGAAGGTTCGGATTACGTGGCCAGAGAAGAGTTAGAACCTCCTCTTAAGGAATTCTTTTAGAAGTTCTTTACGTTTTGAGTGGTGAGTAGAGAGTACTCGTGGCTTGGCATGTCAAGTCCTTTATTTTAAATGTAATTAAATACTATACCTTCCTTTTGGCAAACCATCGAGGGTGATAAGATTGTCATCAATGGTTCGGGACAGTTCCTCTGCTCATGAATTGGCATGAGACCGGAACTGTCTGTTGGTTGCTAGACTTTATTGAAATATGGAGACTTAGTTAGTTTAAAGCTTTGGTATTTTAAATTGTTGGCTTTTACTGTTACATGATGTTTCGCATAGATGTAAGGTGCATGACCTCGAGGGTCGTGCTGATGGCATGGATTTCGGAGTGATGAAATTTGGGTTGTCACATTACCAGCAGTAGTAAGATCCATGTTTAAAGTTTTAATGGCCTAAAAGGCCTAATATTCTAACTCCACTGGTAAATGGCATGCTTTACCATAGACCAATCTGAATGAGGACATGCCAATTGGGGTTTTATAGGCTGTCCTATATGCCCACAATGCATCATTTAGCTTAAGGGACCAATCCTTTCTGTCCTTCCTCACAGTCTTTTCCAGTATATGTTTGATTTCTCTGTTGGAAATCTCCACTTGTCCACTGGTCTATGGATGATATGGAGTAGCTACTCTGTGAGTCACAGAGTACTTTTTCAATAGAGCTTCAAAATGTTTATTACAGAAATGGCTCCCCCCATCACTGATAATGGCTCTGGGGGAACCAAACCTGGAAAAAATGTTATCCTTTAGGAATTTAAGTACAACTCTATGGTCATTGGTTTTAGTGGCTGTGGCTTCAACCCATTTGGATACATAATCCACAACTACTAAAATGAAATTAAAACCATTTGAAGGAGGAAAAGGTCCCATAAAATCTATCCCCCAAATATCAAACAATTCAACTACCAAAATGGGTTGTAAAGGCATTGAATTTCTCTTGGAAATGCCACCCAATCTCTGGCAATTATGACAAAACTTACAGTGTTGCAGTGCATCTTTGAAGAGTGTGGGCCAATAAAATCCACACTGAAAAACTTTTGCAGCAGTTTTGTTTCCACTAAAATGACCTCCACAGGCTTGTTCATGACACATGGAAAGTATGCTGTGGAAGTCTTCTTCATGAACACATCTTCTAATTGTTTGGTCTGCACAAATCTTGAATAGGTAAGGATCCTCCCAAATAAAGTGTTTAACCTTTGAAAAGAAGAGATCTTTATCCATTTTATTCCAGTGTTCAGGGGTCCTCCCAGTAGCCAAAAAATTGACTATATTTGCAAACCAAGGGGTATGCACATTGATAGCAAAAAGTTGCTCATCAGGAAAATAGTCATTGATAGGCAACCTATCAATCTCAGTAGTTATAATTCTAGACAGGTGATCAGCCACCACATTTTCCACACCCTTTTTGTCTTTAATCTGTAAATCAAACTACTGTAATAGGAGGATCCACCTGATTAATCTTGGTTTGGTATCCTTCTTAGACAAAAGGTATTTCAGGGCTGAGTGGTCAGTGAACACCACAATTTGTGAACCCAAAACATATGACCTGAATTTCTCCCAAGCAAAAACAACTGCCAGCAGCTCTTTCTCAGTTGTTGTGTAATTGAGTTGTGCATCAATCATTGATCTACTGGCATAAGCTATGACATGAGGCAGCTTATCCTTTCTCTGCCCAAGAACAGCTCCCAAAGCATAATCTGATGCACACATCAGCTCAAAAGGCAGTGAATAATCTGGAGACTGTAATATTGGAGCTGAAATCAAATAATTTTTTAAGAATTCAAATGCCTTAAGGCATTCATCATTGAAAACAAAAGGGACATCTTGGCACAATAAATGACAAAGAGGCTTGGATATTTTACTGAAGTCCTTAATGAACCTCCTGTAAAATCCAGCATGCCCCAAAAAACTTCTGATTTGCTAAACAGTTTTGGGAGGAGGCAAATGTGTAATTAAATCAATTTTTACTCTGAGCACCTCAATGCCCTTATGGGAGAAAACATGACCAAGGACAATGCCTTGGGTGACCATAAAATGGTTCTTCTCCCAGCTCAAAACTAAATTAGTTTCCTCACATCTCTGTAACACCAAGCTGAGATGATGTAAACACTGGGCAAAACTGTCTTCATATATTGAAAAGTCATCCATAAAAATCTCCATAAATTGGTCAATCATATCAGAGAAAATGGAGTATATACATCTTTGAAAGGTAGCAGGAGCATTACAAAGACCAAAAGGCATCCTCCTATAGGCAAAAGTGCCGAAGGGGCAAGTGAATTTGGTCTTTTCCTGATCATATGGATACACAAGAGTCTGGTTGTAACCAGAGTAACCGTCAAGAAAACAGTAATAAGCTTTTCCTGCTAACTTATCTAAAATCTAATCAATGAATGGGAGAGGGAAATGGTCCTTTCTGGTCATTGTGTTTAGCTTTCTGTAATCAATACAGACCCTCCAACCAGTTGTTTGTCTAGTTGAAATGAGCTCACCAAAATCTGAGGTTACAACAGTGATCCTAGATTTCTTAGGTACCACCTGTGTAGGTGCCATCCAAGCTGAATCTGAGATGGGGTAAATGACTTCAGCATCCAACAACTTAACAACCTCCTTCATGACCACTTCTTGCATATGAGGGTTCAGCCTCCTTTGCATTTCTCTAGAAGGCTTTGCATCTTCTTTCAAGTGAATTTTATGCATGCAAACAACTGGACTGATTCCTCCCAAATCAGCAATAGTCCAGCCAATTGCCCTCTTATGCTGTTTCAATACAATCAACAACTCTTTCTCCTGCTCCTCAGTGAGGGAGGAAGAAATAATCACAGGCAATATTTTATGGTCTCCTAAAAACACATATTTCAAATTTTCTGGCAACTGTTTCAGCTCTACATTAGGTGGGCTGAGAAAATAAGGTAACAAAGGTACCTTGGCTGTTTGTGGAAGGGAAAAAACAACAGGTTTCCATGAAGAAAACCTTACTGTTTTCACATGAGTTTCTTGCATACCACCTCCTCGCACTTTGAGGCACAAACCGCCTCTTCCACAAAGATTTCTCCAAACATCTTCAAAATCAGGTTAAATCTTTACATGCAAGAACTGTGAAGTTTCTTCTACCACCATCTAACAAATCAACAAGAAAGCATTCCTCATAATCAATTGAGGTCAAGTAATCGCATCAGTAAACATTTAACTTTACCTTCATATTTCCAAAAGACACTTCCATAATACCTGCAATTGAATGCAAGCATTGGTCAGAGCGAATGGTCTCCCAAAATGACAGGATGGAAGTTCTCGCTTTTGTGGGTTCCATATCCGCACTGTAAAATCAAAGGTAGAAAAACTTATCTACTCCTACCAACACATCCTCAATTACCCCAACTTGCTTTCTTTCAGATCTGTCTGCTAATTGTAACACCACATGAGTGGGTTTTAATTCTCCCAAACCTAGTTTCTCATATACAGAATATGGAAGCAGGTTGACACTAGCAACCAAATCTAATAAAGCCTTTTCAATGGTATGTTCCCCAATAATGCAAGGGATTGTGGGGATTCCAGGATCTTGGAGTTTAGGAGGTGTGGCAATGGACAAAACCTGTTTAACGCTTTCCACAGCAAAGACCTTCTTAGATAACTGGATCCTAGATTGTCTTTTGTGTATGCAAATGTCCTTCAAAAATTTTGCATAGGCTGGGACTTGCTTGATTGCATCAAGCAAAGGAAGATTTATCTTGACTTGCTTGAAAGTCTCCATCATTTCTTCTATTTTTGTATTTCCTTTATCAAAAGGAGATGCAGATTTCATGGCATGGGGAAATGGTAAATGAGGAACTAGTCCTTCATTTATAGATTTAGAATCATCACCAGAATATTTTTTATTTTTCTATTTTTTATTTTTTTTATTTTTTTGAGGTACATCAGCACCCCCAATGCTAACATCATGCTGCTCCTGCTGCATGTTCCTAGCAGTTTCCTTATTTTTTTCTTCTTCTTTTTCTCTATCCACATTATTATTTACAACTCTTCCACTTCTCAAAGTAGTGATTGCTTTTACTTCTTCATGTGAAACAGAAGCCTCTCCAACCATGAACTGTCCTTTGGGATTGTTCAAGGGTTGACTGGGTAACCTACCTTCCTCTCTTTTGGCCAAACTATTTGAAAGTTGACCCAATGTATCTTCAATCTTCTTTATACTTTGACTGTTAAAGTTTACAGTCTGAGTTAAAGATCCTAAATTCTGGAGTGAGGTTAGAACTTGGTCTTCAAAAGAAGGGGATTTGGAAGGAGGCTGAGCTATGACCGATTGGTGCACAGGGTGTGCCATCTGTTGTGGAATGGGCTGCTAAAAATTAGGCTTGGTATAGAAATTCTGCTGGTAAGGCTAAGCAGTTTTGAAAGGTATTTGGTGCTTTGGTTGTTGCTGCTGTTGTGTTTGATAATTTCCCTAGTTCCACCTTAAATTGGGGTGCCCTCTCCATGCATATTCATTACATTGCATCTGTCCAAACGATTGGGCAGCATGAGCTTGCTCCACCACTAGATCTGGGAACTGTGGTGTAACTGGACATTGATCATGGGAATGAGTAGGGGACTGGCATATCAGACATGCCTCCTCCACTCTTGCAACCATTGGATTTTTAAGTGAGTCCATCAATCTATCAAACTTTGTGGTTAGATTATCCATCTTCCTTTCCAACTCATTCACCTCATAAATCTTTCCCTTGGTAGTCTGCTCTTTATTCAACCGAGCAGGATTCTCAATGTCTCTTGACAAAGATTCTTGTTGAGTTGAATTTTCACTAATAACTTCAAATAGGTCCCAGACCTCCTCAACTATTTTTTGCAAATAGGTGCCTCCACAGGAAGCATCTACCATATTCTTGCCCTTTTGATTAATTCCCTGATAGAAACTTTGAACAAGCTGCCATTGGGGAACTTGATGATGAGGGCATTGCCTTAAAAGTTCCTTAAACCTTTCCCATGCTTCATGAAAAGTTTCAGTTGAGTGTTGAGAAAAAGAAATAATGCTTTGTCTCAACTGGCTAGTCTTAGACATAGGGAAGTATTAGGCTAAAAATTGACATTGCAAATCATTCCAAGAAGTAATACTGTTTGGTGGCAACATGGACAGCCATGCTCTAGCTTTGTCCTTTAATGAAAAAGGAAAGATCCTAAGCTTGGTTGCCTCTGGACCAAGTCCAGTTATGTTGAATGTGGTACAAAGAGACAAGAATTCATCCACATGCCTGTATGGATCTTCCTTACTCAAACCATGGAAGGAAGGAAGCATCTGGATAGTTGATGATTTAATTTCATAATTTCCTTCAATAGTAGGAAATTGAATGCAAAATGGGGAATTATATGCACCAGGTGCAAAGTAATCCCTCAAAAGTCTAGGTTGCTCACCCATAGTAGTAGTCTCAGCAAAATTCTGTGATGTTTGTCTGGTTCTTAGTAGCCTTTCAACTTCTAAATTCAGAGGGACAATCTCAGGATTGAGATTCCTCCTACCAAACATACAACACAGAAATAGAGAAAAAAAAATTATGCAAAGCAAACCTTCAAAACTGACTAGATTCCAAGCTCAAATGTAACTGCACAGATTTAAACAACAGAACAGTTATCACTGATGTAAAAATAAAGAAAAAAACTTAGGTGTACCAATTTTAAAATCTATTCCCTGGCAACGGCGTCAAAAACTTGGTGATTCTAAGTGTGCATGATTTATTTGTATTTTAAAAATCGATTTGCAAATGATGAATTATATTGAATTTGGAAAACTAAAAAGAATAAAGAAATATCAACACAGAGAGAAGTTAATTAGCCTGCAAGATCAGGGCCAATTGTAGCAAGTTTTAAATGTAAGTGAGTAAAAGATCTTCCACAGGGAATTGATTTAAAATATAAGATAAACCTCCAGATCTGAGCTACCAGATCTGACCTCTAATCCTATCTACAAAGCAAATATGATGAGAGTTTGAATTTGTCATATTAACTAAATTATCTACAAGTAAAATTTCAACTAAGTGATCCAGATCTGAGTGGGGGAATTGGATGCAAAAGTAATAAGAATGGAGAACTAACAGCTAACTCAAGCTTAGTAATTGATTACAGAATGAGAAATAGTGTAACTCTGTTGAAAAAGTATCAAATCTTCATCTGGCTACCAGCTCAGATGTAAGAGAAAATAATCCAATTCAAGGCTTAGGATTGAATTGAATTTATGGCTATGATCTGTCCACTATCATGGACACAGATCATCCAATAGTTTTCTTCTTCAATTCAAAGTCTTGATTCAGAACAAAGGCACCACTACAAATGTTGTAAGAACCAGGTTACAAACACAGATTCCCACAGGGATAGTGAATTAAGGGAAATTACATAAAAACAGCCAATCTAAAGGAGTCTAATGAGTGAGGAGATCACAATGAACCCTCAACATGAATCCGATTGGAACGTACTGATGAAAGTAACCTTTTCAAATCCACCATTACAATTACAGAGCACAGCTTACAACAGCTCTCAAATTTGTAGTCTTGAATACAATTCTCATTTCAATTTACACAAGTATCTCACAGTTCTTAGTTACAGACAAAAGCTAGGCTATTATAGAGGTTTCAGACAAGCTATCTTGATCTGAATTGGAAATGGGGTAGCAGGAATGAAACTCAAATTCTGGATCCCCAAATTGGGCAAATAGTTCATCCATTTAGAGTTTTCCCCAAGTCCATTTCAGATGTGCATTAACCAATCAGAATTGGTTAGATCCATATCAGCCAATAGGAGTCGAGCACAAGGATCCAGATCTGTTCTGGCCAATCAGGACTGCTTGATCCGTTCACCAATCGAGAGACGAGGCATCAATTACTATGTAATTCAAAAATCTGTTTGAGCTTCTAGAAGTTCCTGCCAAGTAATTTCATCTTTGGGTGTTCACATGGGTTGGAATATGCCTCTGGTTCGTGCTTCGAATCTTGCAAAATGCCCCTGAGGTTTTAAATGCATTGGGGTGGGTGCAGAGATTACTAAATTGCCCTTACAGCTACTGAGAATCTTCAGAATACCATTTCGCATAGTTTGGAGACCTTTTCGAGAGGTACTGTAACTTCTGAAGCTCTATTCGCATAGTTTGGAGAACTTTTCGAAGGGAAAAATGACTTATGGAGCTCTATTCGCATAGATCTGGTGCAGTTCGCAAGGAGTTTCCTTCTTTTCAAATAGATCTTCAGCAAGTTTGGTTCTTTTCGAATAGATCAGGTGCTCTTCGAGAACCAAACCTGGAGCTTTAGTTTTATTCGCAATGTTCAGGTTCTTTTCGAATAGATCAGGGATCATTTCGAATAGTTCAAGAATCCTTTCCAAAAGCATTCTGTAATGCATTCTTCTTTTCGAGTAGCTCCAAACTTATTTCTAGGTTGAAACCAGGCTTTTGTCCTCTTTAGTCTAGGCATTTTGACAACCAATGAGGTTGTCCTTTCTCCTTCTTTTGTCCTTTCTCCTTCTTTCTCCAGATCAAAATAGGTCATCCTCTTTTTGGCACTTTTAAGCTTCTTTCAAGGTTAAGCCTGCCTTTGTTTTTAGCTGTAAAACAAACACTAAAAGAACTTATTTAGTTCTCTCAGGGGTCTATCAAGGCCCAGATTAAGGGGTGGAAAATGGTGTTTTCCAGTTCGCAATAGTCATCCTATCCTGTGGTTATTAGGGAGAAGTACGATAGGTATAGTAGGTGACTACATCGGTCATCATTCAACAGTTTTCAGCTTCATTCCTAGGAGTATCCCATGAAGTCTCTGATTTATCGTCCGAAATAAAACTAGAAGAGGGGAGGTAAGCCTTAGTGATATGGGGAATAGTTTGTATCTAACACTTTTCAAAAGGGATAATAATAAATTTTTTCTCTGGGGGGTACGGGATGCCATGATTAAGCTCTTTATCATATTTCGGTACCATCAAAATCTCACATTCCATGGTCAGCAGGAGTTTATCCTCCTCCTGCCACCTTACGACGACATCTAGTAGTATGGGGGACATCAAGGATGCCCTCGCAGCTTGCTTATACACTTCTAGTAAAGTTACCAGCGATGTCCTCACGGCCTGCTTATGCTTCCCTGAGTTCATTGACTTATTCATTCGTTGTAATGCTCTCGCTCAATTTTTTTTATATATGTATTTTTTTGAAAGCATCCTGCTAGCGCATGAATAATGAGTTTTGATTGAACCTAACATCTTCATTTTTTTGTTTGCTCTAACATCACCTCCAATGGTGGGAGAAGGGAATGAGAATCGGATGTTTCTTATGCTTTTGAAAGAGGTTAGGTAGGTCACTAGTCATTCAATCAGATTGCCCGAGTGGAAAAAAGTAAGCGATAAATCAAAGGTCTTGAGGATATTCTGAGGATTGAAGACATACGGCCAATGAATGGGTCGTGACGACTACGGGGGTGGTAAGTATAAGTATTCAACCATGGGATGTGATGATCATAAGGCTAAGGATAGTATTTTCTAAGGTGCATGGCATTTCAAGGGCTTGGGAGTTATTCCCTATCTTGGTTCGCTAGTTTGTATGCATTCCCAAGGTATGGAGTTGTTATAACATAAGGGCCTTCCCAGTTTGGCTTCAGTTTTCCTTTTGATGGGCGTGCTTGGAAGGCATTATTTTCTTTAAGACTAGTTCTCTTATATTAAAGGTTCGTTCAAGGACTTTATTATCATAGGCTTTGGCCACTCTCCTCTGATATAACTGAGCGTGATTAGCTGCCCTTACACGGGTTTCATCAAGCTGCTCTAGCTGCGTGAGTAAAGCAATTCTCCTATCGTCTAAGGATAGCTTATCATTGAGTTGAATCCATAAGGATGGTACTTGTATTTCATATGGTAGGACTGCCTCCATCCTGTAGGTAAGGAGGTAGGGAGTTTGGCCAGTGGCCGTACGAATAATGGTCCTATAGGTCCAGAGTGCTTCTGATAGTCGTTCGGGCCAGTCCACTCCGTTGCTTGTTTATATTGTGCATTTTAGGATTTGAATCAACGTTTTATTTATAGCTTCTGCTTGTCCATTGCCTTGAGGGTAGAATGGCGATAAGTGGCATAGATATATGTCATACTTCTTGCATAGCTTCTTCGTCTTCTCTGCGATGAACTGTAGTCCGTTATCAGTGATAAGCATTTTGGGTACTCAAATCGTGGAGATGATATTTCGAACGATAAACCTTACGAGTGTTGAAGCGGTGATTCTGACATAGGATTCGGCTTCTACACATTTTGTGTAGTATTTGATCGCTGTAAGTATGAATGCATGCTTGCGAGTGCTCCCAACTGTGTCTATGTAGGTTCCGATGACATCGAAGGCCCACATCGAAAACAGCTATGGCAAGGTCATAGTGTTTAATGCAACTGATGGAGCCTTGATGAGTGTGACGTGTTCTTGGCATTGTTTGCAGGATTGAACGTAGAGGTGGCAATCTCCTATCATTGTCGGCCAGAAGTAGTCCTGCAGTGTAACTTGGCCGGCGAGTCTTTGTCTATCGGAGTGGGCGCCGCAGGCACTAGTATGTGGTTCTCAGATGATGTATTATGATGTATTATCCTTTGACAATTGTGATGCATCATAGTAGTACTCCTTTGGTAAAGGCTTCTTTGTATAATATTTCGCCTAGTATGTAGAATCAGGTGTATCGGTTCCTTATAGTCTTTCATTCGATCTTCGTAGCATATGGGAGAACGTGTTGATACTTCAAGAAGTTTCAGATGTCGAAATACCATGATTGTTCGTCGTCGGTTGGTGATTTTTTAAATCTGAATATAGCGACTTCGGTATCTGCTTTGACGTGATTTCCTGGAGTGATTGCTTCTTTTGATCCTATGCTTGTGGGGAGGATTGGTGATTCTCTCTTAATGGTCCATGCTACCTCGTGGGCGGGTACTGTTAATTTTTTGATGAAGAAGGACTTGGTACTTTGGCCGAGGTGTATTTGGATGACAGAGGCTAATGTGGCTAAGGAATCTGTTAGCTCATTCTCTAATCTATGGATGTGCGTGAAAGAGATTTTTTTAAAATTTTGTACCAAATATTGAGCGGTTTCTAGATATGCCATTAGTCTTCTTTCCTTAGTTTTCCATTCTCCTATGACTTGTGAGCTTACTAGCTTGGAATCATTGATAGTTTTCAACTATTTAACACCTAATTGCAATGTTGCTCGTAGTCCAGCTATAAAAGCTTCGTATTCTGCGACATTATTCGTGACAGAGAAGTCTAGTTGAAAAGCTTTAGGTATGACTACTCCTTTTAGGCTTAGGAGAACTATCCTGATGCCTTTCCCTTTTTGATTTAGAGCACCGTCAAAGTAGAGAGTCCATGAGGTCTTATTGGGCTCTTCGTTATGAATTATGAGTAACTCTTCATCGGGGAAATCCGTGTGTATGAGTTCAACATTCGGGAGTGGGAGATCTGCAAGGTAGTCAGCGATGGCTTGTCCCTTGATCGACTTCTGCGTGATATCAAATTTTTGTAATATCATATGCCAGTGAGTGATCTTTCTTGAGGTTGCGGGCTTCTCGAATACATACTTCAGAGGGTTCATTCGAGCTAGTACTAGTATCTTATGTGCTCCGAAGTAGTGTCACAATTTGGTCGAAGCCCATACCATAGTGACGCAAGTCTTCTCCATGGGAGTGTATTTTCATTCGTACTCGACCATCGTTCTATTAAGGTAGTAAATGGCTTTCTCTCTCTTGTCGTCTTCTTCATACTATCCCAGAATTACTCTCATTGCTTTGTCATTTGCTGAAAGGTATAGGAATAGGGGTCTTCCGAGAACTGGTGGCGATAGTATTGGTGGGTTAAGGAGGTACCTTTTAATGTTATCGAAGGCTTGCTAACATTGGTCATCTCATTTGTACTCAGTTCCTCCTTTAAGCAGCCTGTAGAAAGGATCGCATATGTCTGAATGTTCTCTTGATAAATTGCAATCTTCCTATCAAACCTCATGATTCTTTGATATTACTGAGAGGTGGGATCTCAAGGATGGCTCTGACTTTCGCAAGGTCGACTTTAATCCCTCGCTTACTTACTATGAAATCGAGTAATTTTCCAGAGTTGACTCCGAAGACACATTTCTTTGGATTCATTTTCACTGATATTTCTTAGCTCTTTGTAACACCAGTCGGAGTGCCTCAACATGTCCTACTTGCATTTGGGACTTTACTAATATATCATCGATGTATATTTCTACACACTTATGCATCATGTCGTGAAAAATAGTCATCATGACGTGTTGGTATGTGGCTCTTACGTTCTTGAGCCCAAAAGGCATGATAACGTAGCAGTAAGTTTCCTATGATGTGGTGAAAGAAGTCTTCTCTTGGTCGGACTCTACTAATTTGATTTGATTACACAAGAGAAATCGTCCATAAAGGATGGCATTTCATGGCCAGCGGTGTTGTCGACGAGAGTGCCAATATGTGGTAGTGGAAAGTCGTCTTTTGGGCATGCCTGGTTGAGATTTCGAAACTCAATGCAAACCCACACTCTGCCATCTTTCTTGGCGACAGGTACTATATTGGCAACCCACTTGGGGTAGTGGACGATTCGAATGAATTTGGCTTTATGTAACTTGTCAACTTCCTCTTTAACTTGAAGGGCTGTTTGTGGGTGCATCCTACGGAGTTTCTGCTTAACAGGTTTCACATCAAGTTCTAAGACAAACGATGTTCTACTAAACTTGGGTCTAAACCAGGCATATCCTCATAGGACCATGCAAAAGAGTCAAGGTTCTCTTGTAAGACTTGCGCAATTTGTTGGTCTTCTTTAGAGTTAAGCGTTGCACTAATTAATAATTTCTTGGGTTTCTCGTCAGCGCCGAAATTGATTTCTTTTGTGGGTTCCACGTCGGCTTGGGTTTGCTCCTCGAAATGCTTGATAACCCACTAGAAGTCCTGCGTCTCTTTAGCAACTGGTGTTCCTTCTTCATCCTCGATAAGCTCGTATACTATGAAATTACTACACTGGGGATTCGATTTTGCGAAAGGTAACTTTTTATCAGTATAATTTATGACTGAGAGATCGTCGATAAGGTAAAGGTCAAGGCTATTTATCCTTCTCTCAAAGTCATGAAGTATCTCATCTGGTATGATCACTGACTTGTTATTTAGCCTGGATAGTTTGTGCCCTTGTGCAGGGGACAGGATACAAGTCTTAGGAGAAAAGTCTCCTTGTTGGCCGCAAACTTGAGTCGGGATGAAGGGTTCCCTTTCTTTTCTAAGGTTTTCTGATTTTTTTAGATTTTGTGTTTCTAAATTTTTAAGATAGTAAATATGGTACATGATTGGTCGCCTCAAGGGGCACCGGGAGAGTTGCTTCCTTTAGCTGAGGGAGCGAGACGACTGCTGGAGCCTTTCGAGCGATGCTTTGAGAGACGTGGACTTGTTGTAAATTTGGTATTTTTTTGGGGAGTCCTCAACTGATGAGACCTTTTAAATGAGTGATGCGGGTGATAGTGGCACCGACGTTTGGATTTTCTCAATCACGTTAATGGCCTCTTCTTCGAAGAAACTTTGGAGATCGTAGTCGATCGAACTATCCGCTTTTAAGTCATAATATGGTTGATCTTCCTACCAAGGGGGATCTCCCAAGGGATCCCTAGGGGCAGTGAGTTCTTTCCCTTGAACTTCATAATATACTAGGATGAGCACGTATGCTTAGCAGGGAGGTAGATAGTGGTGAGAGATGTAGGGGGATCCCCAAGGACATTCCCATCCTTCTAAGTTAGAGTCGAAGATGGTATCAAATTCATCTTTTTGATCTGATAGTGCTTGAAGTTCTAGGTTAGCTTGCTCGGCTAACTCGAGTGTAGGGAGATCTATCCAATAGTCTTCGTCGTCACTTGGGGGAGGTTGCCACTCTTCCTCTAGAGATTTTCAAAATATTTGAAGTTGTGGCGCATCTGGGGATGAAGAAGCGCCTAATTCAAATTCCTTTTCTAACTCTATGGGGGTGATGTGAGTGTTTCTCCCTAGGCCAATCAGATGACCGTTGGGATTTTTTGCTCCTTGTATTGGTGGCCGAATTGGTAAGTCAATACTGATTTCTGTTGTCACGAGGTTGGAGTGATTCGATTCTTCCATTGTAGAAGGTCGGGTCCAATCAACAAAGCGTTCTAATATACTAGTGCATACCCTACAGAGGGGTTGGTAAGGGTGAACGATACAAGGGGAATCTCACGGGCATTCCCATCGTCCAAGGACAAGGCCAAGGCGGATGCTATACGGGTTAAGATTCTCTTACGGGGTGTCATCCTCTTCCCATATTGAGCGTAGGTGCTCTTCATCATCCTGTAAGGCTGCTATGCAAAAGTCCTCATCATCAATGGATTCCCAATCTAATTGTGGCTCGGTTTCTAGAGGATCTTTCTTCCTCTCCTCTATGGACTCTTTAAGATCAAACAAGGGTTTGTCTCCTTTAAGCCATTTATCAGTATCATCGTTTAGATTTATCAAATCGTTGAATGCTTTGGCCATTCGTTTGATTTTCGTTTCCTACGATTTAACGAAGGACACTTCCTTATGCCTTGGTACATTCATTCTCTCAGTGGTCCCATAGATGAAGTAGTCATATAAAGACCATTTTCGTGAGGTAGGGAACAAGTCGGCTTGTAGGCCATCCGATTGATAACCTAACCGTATGTGTATGCATATTTTTGTTGGGATGATAGGTCCTACACAACCTTGCTTATTCTTATCGAGTTCGGTGTGGGGAACGTATCCGAGTTGGTATATAAGATCACACCCTTTCGTCACGGTGGGGTTGATGTCATAAAGTTTGGCGAGGTCTGGGCCCACCTCTCTCCTCATTAATTCTTGTTGACACGCTGTGGGAGAACTAGGAAAGGCAGGGGGAAGACTTCTGCAACGGTCGCCTCATCAAGTATTCGAGCCTTTTGAATATGGCATGTGTTTAATATGCAATCATGGGCTGTCGGAATGCTTACTGCATAATTGGTATCCATTTCCTTGAGGGGTGCATCGGCGTATATACGGACGATGGAGTTCTCGTATGGGAATTTGATGCATTAATGGTATGTGGACACGACAGCCTTCATTAGCTCTTCCCATTTTCTTCCTAAGATAAGATTGTACATACTAGCAGAATCAAAATTATGGAAGCTAACGTCTCTCGTCACAAGTCTAAGGCAAACCTGAAGTTCAGTAGTTCCTTTCATGAAATGTAGCGAGCCGTCGTAGGCTATGAGTGACAGGGTCGAGGGCCTGACGTCTTGCTCCGTGTATTCGAGCATCTTTAATATTGTGAGAGGGCAAATATTGAGTCCCGCTCCCGTATCAACTAGTGCATGAGGTACAGAGAATCCTCTAATTATGACTATAAGATATATGGGAGTTGCACTTCTGTAGAGTGACTCTTTAGGCATGTCTGCATCTATGAATGTAAGCACTGGAGGTTGCGCCATGATCGACGTGATTTGATGAAGCTCATCTAGGGTCGTGTCCTCTTCCACTTGTGTGTCTTCAAGTATCCTTATCCACAGTAGGTGATGGTCAGGCGACTTCTTGATGAGTTCTAGTATGGATACCTAGGTCAAAATCTTTTAGAGATGCCGCAACATATCGTATTCTTGTCCTGGCTAGAGTGCCACTTCTTTGCCTAGCTAATGAGCCTTAGGTGCAGGTGGTTGGAGTGGTTGAGGAACAAGAATTGGAGGGATGATATGATGTGGGGGCGGCAAGTTAACCTCTCTTTCTCTCACATTTCCCTCTGGTGGTTGTGCATTCATGAAATCCTTACTCCGTGGGAAAGGAGGAGGTGGATAATTGGTTTTTGACTTGATAATCGGTCATGTCGGTTGTTGGCCGAACCCGGAATGGCTCAAGGTTGATGTATTTGTGAAGCAAGTGAAATTGGAGGTTGGAGCGTGTGCCTGCACGGCGCCGTTCCAAGGTGGAAGATACTGCGTGTAATCCTCCTCCTCTAGGAAAGCAGAGACTAGTGTCTCATGCGGGTCGGGGTGTTCTTCTCGCTCACTTTCTTCTATGTTTAGTAAACACTCAGTCTTGGTTTCACTCTCTCGGCTTGGAGTCTTTCGGGTGACACTTTCTACCGATGCGGCAACTTGGGCTGCAGTTTGGAGAACGTGATTTCCATACTCAAGTTCATAATCGGACAAAGGGAGTGGTAATGGCGCTGGTTCAGGATTTAGAGGGGTTGAAGGTTCGTGTGGCTGATTATGAAGGAATGGTCTCCTGGCCCTAAAGGAATGGACTCGTATTTGAGTAAATTTTGGGTATGGAGGCGAGCTCGGTGGGGCGATTCGAGTGATCAAGGCCGAGGGGTGCAGGGATGAGGAAGCTCTCATGGGGGTGGCAAAAGTGGCGAAAGGCTAGACGTGAGTGATTAAAGTAGAGGGCTGGAAGGAAGGTTGACTGGCGAGATCAATGGTAGTGACCTGAGCCGGTGTCCCTTGGTTGTGGTTAGGCATGGGATTATTTATGATCCCTAAATTTTACTGAGGTTGGTTGTTATTAGGGTTAGGATTCCTCAGTGCCTCCCAATTAATTTGATTTATATCATTCATGTCATAGATTACGTCCCTGAGGACCCAACACTCTTCTAAGTTGTTCCCCGCGTACCGATGGATAGCACAGTATTTACTATAGTCTAGATTTACAGGCCATGGTCGGAGTTTTTCTTGTGGGAATCGTTGGAGATTCTGAGTGTCAAGGAGGCAGAAGATGTTGGAGATCGTATCAGGTAGAGGGAGATAGTGTTCCCGCCTCGGCTGGTAAGGGCCTCTAGCTGGGTTGAAGTTTTACGGTGGGGGTATATTATTATAATTCGGCGCGTGGATCGGTTGATTTTGTGTCGTGTTTTGATTATGATAGGTGTTAGGGTATTGGTTTCTATTCTGGTATTGGCCTTAATTCTAATTCTGGCCTTGGCTTTGATTTGCATATCTTTATTGATTAGCACCTTGATTTTGGTTGGTATACCATTGTTGGCATTGATTTTGTCCAAAGTTTTACGGTTGGAAGTTCCCGTTATTAGAATTTTGTATGTGGTTGACAACGGTGTTAACTTGCTTAGTTCTTGAGGCTTTCTTATTGCTTTTAGATTTCGATTTGTTGGGAGAGCCTACTTTTGATGCAACTATGGATAACGCGAGATCTTCGCCTTTAATGTGTCGCGCTAGTCGGGATGCTCGGGAGTGGAGTGCAGTGAAGTCAGGGCAATCGCTTATGACGAGCACACTTTTTAGCGGCTCCCTAGTATTATCGATAATAATGTCAATCGAGTCCTTCTCTTTCATTGAAGTGTTGGTCCTAGCAACGAGCTTTCTCCACCTAGAGACGAAGTCGATAAATTCTTCATCGGGTCCTTTCTTTGCTGCCATCAAATCGCTGAGACTGACTATCTCTTGGATCAAGTGTTTGTATTGGTCTAGGAATCGACTGACCAGATCATCGAAAGTTTCTATCCTATAAAGCGGGAGTCCCGCAAACCAGTCTAAAGCTTCTCCTTCTAATGAGCAATGGAAATAGTGAATGAGAAGTCCTTGATTGTCGCGTATGAGTCGACAATCATTACAAAAGAGGGCCAAGTGATGGTTCAGATTTCTCGTGCCATTGTACTTAGTAATTTTCGACGGTTTAAATCCTATAGGCAAGTTAAATTCGATGTCTCGACAAAATTTGTCGAACTCGAATGAGTGACCAGGGCGCTCTCTCTTGGCCATATACTCGTCAAGCATTTTTGAATGGTCTTCGATCTTCATGGTGTTGTCCTTCGGAGCGACCCATAAGCCAACCTTGTCTAGAGAGTCATTGTTAAAGAATGTGTGGGCATGTTGTCTCAACGGTGTGATGCGAGCTGAAACTATGCTCGGGGTAGGAGGTGACCTCTCTTGTCGCTCTTGTTATTATGAAAATTTTCGTGACCTAATGGTTTCATATGTAGCGGCCAATCCTTGAAATAATTTTTCAGAGTCATCATCTCCCCTTTGTATTTTTTGAGTACTGAGCTATACCATTTGTTGAGCAATAAGGTTTTGTCCCGTGCTACCCTCTCTTCTGTCATGATTACTACCGATGTGTGGGGTAGAGAAGGGATTCTCTTGTTCGCCAACCATATTAACCTTAGGTTATCGTGGGCTGAAATTATACAGAGGTTCTTCTTCATACGCTATTATGATACCCCCACAATGGTGGGTCTCCTAAGCTTACTCTTCAAATACCAGACATCTCGAGTCTTTGACGAAGACTCATATATTTAAAAGGAAATCTAAATGACACGATGGGAAGGAAAATAAGGAAGTAAAATAAAAACTATCTAAAAAAAAAGAGTTTGTAAAAGTGTCCCATCGCGATTGCTTGTCTGTTGGTGCGCGCTTTTTTTGGGTCCATCTCGATCCCCGTTGAATCAGTGGCTCTAATTCTATCGAGCTGGACTCTAGCGATGCGGCGTTTAGAATGGTGGAGGTAAAATAAAATAAAAAGGGTTTTCTAGGAGGATTCCCAGTTTGTTGCGATCGCCAGCTACAGATATTTATCGACGCTGTAACACGTCAATGATCACGCTTTAGAGTGGGTGTGGGTTACTTCTTTACTGAATCGTTTGCCTGCGAACGTCAATAGATTTTCCTTTTTCTTCCTCATTATCGTTGTAACTTTGATCAGTTCAAATTTCCCAATTCTATTATTACTTTTAGTTATGTGGGTTTATTATAGTGAGCTACTCTGATATTCTAATACTATAAGGAGTCTAATTAATCTTAGTTTTCAAATCTTATTAGAGGTCTACTTAATATTAGTGTCCTGATTTTATTAGAATTCTAATTAATTTAGTGTCCTAATACTAATCAAAGTCCAATTAGCATCAGTCTCCTAATTTTACTAGGAATGCAAGTATATCAGTTCCAATAGAATTCTAATTGAAACAAGCATGCTAATGGTACTAGGATTCTAAGCAAAGCAAATATACTAATTGCATTGCAGCTCTAATTGAAGTATAATGATTTTACTGAAATTCTAACTGAAGCAATTATAATAATTCTACTATAATTCTAATTGAAATAAAAGACTGATTTTTGCTAAGGCTCTAATTAAGGTGACGAATTAATTTACTAAAATACTAATTGCAATAAAGGAACTAAGTTTTCTAGAATCAATAATCAATGAATTAATTATATCAAAGTCTAACTAATGATAAAA
Source organism: Chloranthus sessilifolius (assembly GCA_021018995.1). Taxonomy (NCBI): domain Eukaryota; kingdom Viridiplantae; phylum Streptophyta; class Magnoliopsida; order Chloranthales; family Chloranthaceae; genus Chloranthus; species Chloranthus sessilifolius. Next base: position 53,552,260 of record CM037596.1, read on the forward strand.
AAAATAAATTTCCTAAAATTCTAATTAAAGTAATTAATTAATTGAACTGAAAAATCTGATTAAAGCAATTAAATAATTGTATTAAAGCCTAATCAATGCAATTAATCAATTATATCGAAATAAAAAAAAAACTAACTAAAGCAACTAATTAATTCTAAAAATTCTAAAAAAAAGGGAGGGTTGGGCCCGCTATGCTAAGGAGGATTGGCCTCGTTCCCGAGTACCCTCCGTAAGCTCCCTTGGGCAAATCGGGTGGCTAAGATTAAAGATAAATTGGATTTTAGACCGTGAAATAGTATTTTTAGGCTTTTCAGAGTCGGTTTCGGAATGATAATTATGAATTAAATTATGAAGGAAAATTATATTAACTAAAATTAATATTTAGGATTTTTGAAGGTATTAAAATAGGGAATTAAAACTATAATTTAAAATTTAGGACTGAATTCGGGTTCAGAATCAGGGAATTAGGCCATATGATTAAGGACTGGTTCTAGAGTCAAAGACCTAGAACCAAAGATTAATGATAGGACTGAAGATTAAGATTATAGCATGGAATTAAGGCCTAGGATCGATGTGTCGGACCGCCAGATTAAAGACTGGTTCTAGAAATGGAGAACTAGAACCAGATATAGAAGATTACAGTATGAAAAGGGTGCTATGGTCTAAGACTAAAAATTAAAGCTAACAAAATCCCTAAATCTAGAGACTAAAAGCTGCGATCGAAAACTAAAAAAATTAAATCCTTACCTAAGGGTCGGGGCTGAGGAGAGAAATCTTGAAGATTCCAAAGCTTGAATCGTGAGATCATGACTAGGTTGGTCTATAGGTATGTCCTCGGAGTTCTCTGATTTCGAAATCCTAAAAAATATCCGTTCTCTCTCTAAAAGTTGTCAGCTCCTAGGGCGAATTAAGAAAAAAATCATTTATAGGTTTTTCTCTAATTAAACGCTCTATTTTAGGCGTTTAACTGGATTGCACGCCGGTCTCCCAGTGCTTAATTGCTTTGACTCGGTCACCGACTCAGTGAGCGACCAGCTGACTTGCTCAGCGAGTTTCCTAGTTCTAACACTGTTAGGTCTAATTGCGCGCTTATTAAGACGTGCGCAATTCGATTAAGCGTTTCTTCATAAGCGCCCAATAAAGGAAACTTGGGGGTCAAGGACTGTGAGGCTAGGTTGGGCGTAGGCCAATTGCGCGTCGGGGATGGGGCGCTCAATCTGATCGCGTGTCCAGTTTCAGGCGCGTGAACGAGTCTCGAGATGGTATGGGAAAGGAAGTTTAGTTTGAAAGGGAGACTAATTGCACATTTTAGTCTGGCATGCAATCGGATTATGAGCGGGGTTTTAGGCATGGAATTCAAGGTTATTCGGGTCTGGTCTCTAGTCTGAACTGCATGACTATTGTTTTAGTCTGCATTCAAACTATATACTATTATTTCAGCATATAGTCTCCCTACGTTGGGATCTGAGCCACAAAGCTATTATATCAACCTGTGTTCAGTCATGTACTATTATTTCAGTGCATGGTCCCACATTAGGGTTAAGGTCAATGGTTGACCAAATGACTTCATATACTCCGAGAGGGCGAAATGGGGGTCTCTACAAGTGCTTCGATTAAACATTTAGCCAATTGGTGCTGGCGCTTCATCCTATGTGTTGGAGCTATATTTACAATCATGTGGATTAACTGTGGTAATTCTTTCACGCCTTGAATTTTTTTTTTTTTTTTGTCGATTCAGACTCACATGCGCATTTATGTTATATTCAAACCAAATCAATGAGGCGACATCTCTTCATTCACAGAGGCGACGTCGCTTCATTCGCAGAGGCGACGGTGCTTCATTAACTGAAGCGCAATCACTCACGGCGCTTTATGTATTAAGCGTTAGCACTTTTTTCTTTACATTGTCTTTCTTTATTCTCACAGTTATATGTGATTCAGAAGTCAGAACAAATTACAGAAGTGATATAACTACATACAAGAGGCGACAATGTGTTGTATTGGAAGTGATGACGCTTCCCCTTAGAATCGTGGGCGCTTCGTTATGGAAGTATCGATGCCTCATTCACGGTGCACATACGCTTACTTTATAGATCATGTGCGCATTTTTGTCAGTACTATTTATCAAACAAGAAGAATTTATTTATCAAATAAAATGATTTCTTTATATTGTCTTTCTTTACATTGTCTTTCTCTACAAAAGATAGGTTGCACCGGTTGTGCAAGCGGTGGTGCAGGCGGTGGGGGAGGCGATGATGGAGGAGGTGGAAGTGGAGGAGGTAGAGGTGGAGGTGGAGGTGGAGGTGGAAATGGTGGCGGGAAATGGAGGTAGAGATGTAGGCGGATGTGAGGAGTTTGTTATGCTGGTAGCGGTGGATGAGGAAGTTGAGTTGGAGATGCTGGCGGAGGTCGTACGCGGGGTGGAAGAGGAAGAAGTGGAGGCGGAAGAAGAAGAACCGGCTCGGGAGCTGGGAGAAGAAGAATGAACTCTGGAGTTGGGAGAAGATGGGGCTCTGGGTCTCCTATCACCGCCAACAAAAGGGAAGGTCGTCTTCATCTGGAATGATGATAACTTCGTCATGGGGAGGGGGAACCACATGATCCTTGTCGTCATCCACCGGAATGACGATAACTTCGTCGACAATGACAACTAGCTCATTGTCGTCGGGGATATCGATGAGCGAACCATCATAGGAACTAATAAAATGTTGGCGCGCAAGCTGGTGGCTCCTCCTTAAACCGTTATGATGCACTCTGTTATGGGTTGAGGAAGATGAAATACTAACCTAAGGAAATATAGAAGATGAAAAAAAATAAGTGCTATGATGCCCTTTAAATAGCAATTTGTCATGCAACCTCATTAAATAGACTGTTATAGTCATTATGGTGCATTACCGCCACAGAGGGATTTCATATTTATTACATCAATCGTACATATTCCACAAAGTTGTCTCGATTTATGATACGAAGCACGTCACTGTTTGATGTGTTCCCCATGGTGCCTATTGTTAGAAGCATGAATGTTTCTGAAAGGTGTGGCATCGCTTCTGATTGAAGCTTCAGCACTTCAATTAAGGGTGATGACGCATCTTACGTGTAAGCGACGTTTATTTTAGTATGAATTACAAGTTTGTAATTACAGAGTGTGTTGTCTTTTCACGTAGTCTTTTCAAATAAAAATTACCGTTTAGCCTTCCGTCAATTTAACATTCAATCCATATCCTTTCTTTTGCCTTCCATCTCCAAATCAAACCCTATTCACCATGGCGGAAAAACCCAACTCATCCAAGATTAGTGAAGCCCTTAAATCCCTTGATTATACCATTGAAAGGGAGACGATCGAGGTTCTTATGCAGCATCTCACACTTCTAGCCCAGAAGGAGAGGCGGTTTCAGAGGGTGATAGACACGATTCAAAGGGAGATGGTCGGGATTCGTCCACCCTAGGGCTCTCGATGGGCTAGATTAGGGCCAGGCTGGGGTTCAATCCGACCCTAACCTACCCGGGCCGGGTTCCCAATTTTTTCAGCCCGGCTCTAACCTGGGCTACGATGTGCTCAGCCCAAGCCCAGCCCCTACATGGCCAGACCAGGCTTGGGTGTTTTTCCGGACTTTTTTCCGACCATTGTTTTTTTCAAAAATAAAATTTGGTTGGGCTATTTTTTGGGGCTATTTTTTCTAATAAAATTGGGTTGAGCTATTTTTTTTCTAATAAAAGTTTGAAGAAGGTAAAAAGTTTAATTAAATAATTACATTACCGTTATAGACGCTCAGGTACATGCTTTTATTCAAATATTTTATTTTGGTTTGTTGCGCAATGATTATAAGGGATAACAGTTGCTTAAAAATCTATTAACAAGCCACCCAAATTGTGTGACTAAAAAGATATGCAAGGATTGTTTGAAAATAAATTAAGCCATCCAATTTGTCCAAACAAAAAATATATGTACAAGCATTCATTATCATTGCCTCAAATCAATAAAAAAGAAAATAATAAGTGGAGTGAAAAAATGTAATTTTAAAAATATAAAAAAAATTAACTAAATCATATTTAACTATATAAAAAAATTATAACTTTAAAAAGATGAGTATAATATATATATATATATAAAATATCCGGGCCGGGTGCGGGCCGGATGTTGCAACACTCAACCCAAGCCCAGCCAGAATTGATCTGGGTTGCAACACGCTTAGCTCGGTACGAATACCATGTCGGGTTTGCTTAATAGAAAATACCACTTTTTTTGGGCCGGATGTAGGCCAAAATCTGGGTTGGCTCGGCCCATTGAGAGCCCTAGTCTACCCCAATTGATGGCTCCACACCCCCTCCTAACTCTCCACCCTCTTGATGGAGTCTCAGGTGGCTGTGTTGGTGTCTGATCGGTCTCCAAATTGGCATAAATTTTACCCAAATCTCTGCCTTGTTGGCCATCACTTAACTACTAATGTATGCTTCTAGTTCATGTTGTATTGAAACAAGTTTAAAGGCCAGATCAATGCAAAATGAGTTAAAAGAGCAAAGTTAAGAGAAACTCAAAGCAATGGCAAGCAAATCTAGGGAAACTAGTGAGAGAAGTGACTAAAAGGTCACTTCGACTGGTCGGACCAGTCAAGAAGGCAACGTCGACCAGTCAAGATCGCTCAGCAGAGAACTGACTTGGAAACAAAAGAGAGAAGAAAGAGGAGCTTAGGTGAACTGGTCAAAAGTCCCATTTCAACTGGTCGAGTTCTTACAATTTTTAGAAATAACAAAATCGACCGATCGAAGTCCAAGTCGACCAGTCGAGACAGAGTAGAATAGAACAAGAATATATATATATATATGTATATATATACGAACTCGACCACTCGAAGACTAGAATCGACCGGTCGAGTATGAAAACTGAAGCTGAAAGAAAGTGGGGCGCAAGCTAAAGCCAATCCAAATTTTGATCGGTCAAGTTTCACTTACGACTGGTCGAAATACTTTTCCTGTGCAAAAAGAAAGATGTTCTAGCTGTGATCAATCTGGTTTCCAAGATATTCTCCGGATCTCTCTTCGCCAAGCTGATTTCTTGGGATTTTTAGGGTTACGTATCGTATATACATGTACTAGGGCCTTATAAGTCTATAAATAAGGATCCCAGAGGGTGTTTTGGGGGATCTTCTAGTCGGTGGAATGTGCGTAGGTCAAATTAGACTGAGTTCTAGAATAGACTAAGAATTTATTTGTAAAATTCGAGAGAAGATGGATTCAGTAAGAGGGAAGACTCTTCGATCGATGCTAGGCTAGACACCCTCAAGTTGCTCTTATAACTCTCAGATGAGTGTTTAATAATCCTTCATTTCTTTCTTAATTTTGAATTATGTTTTACGATATGCTTGCATGTTTGAGGTTCGAAGCGTCATCAAGAACACGCGACTGTAAAGGATTAATTCTATTTAGTTTAATCTCAGTGGCCTTGTAGGGATTGGGGTTAGATTAGATAGGATATTCACCGATGGACTAGGCCTTGTAGGGTAGTTGTAGTTGGTTATGTGCAATTATGGTTTGATGTTTAGATTCATCTAATTCATATATGATGCGACAGAGTTTGTAGCCTGGAGCGGGAGTACCGGGGATTCATTATTGAAAAGAAATAAGGCTTATTATATACGAGTTTGAGATCTAAGAGAGATTCCAGTCTGCATTCTCACATCTTCATTTCAACACTGTTTAGTTTTCTGTTATAAAATCAAAAAATTTAATCTCACAAACTGCATTCAAATAGGATATAAGTTAGATTAAATAAAGGGCAAGTCCCTGTGGTTCGACACCCTTGTACTCACCCAAGTATTTCGAACTTGTGCACTTGCAAGGTTTTGATTTAAACCGACCATGTTTTTGGCACCGCTGTCAGGGACTTCAGCTTTATTTTCTTTAAAATTTGTCTTATCGTATATATTTGTATAATATATTAACTCTACTTTGTTTTGAAGGGTTTGAATACCAAAGGTTTGAAGTCTATCGAAGTTATCACGGGAAACCACGAGAGGCCAAGGAACGTGCTTTTACTTTCTGGTAGGGTAGACTAAGTCACTTTACTTGTACTCCTTATTTCCACCATGACGGGAGAGGAAGAACCTTTCACTTAAATGCTGAGGGAATATCATGCACCATCTACATTTACTTCCCTTTCGTGTATCCAATTTCTCGCTACCACAGGCAATGGGTCTTTCACTATTAAGCCCAACCTTGTGCAAATGCTTCCAATTTTTCAAGGGCTTAGTAATGAAGACCCTTATCAACATCTGGCAACTTTCTTAGAAGTCTATACAATTGTTTAAGTTAGAAACCTTGTCAGAAGAGGTCACTCAATTAAGGCTTTTTCCATTCTCTCTCAAGGATGGGGCAAACCAATGGCTAAACGCCTTTCCCCGTGATTCGATTGCAGACTGTAATGCTTTACTAAGTAAATTTCTCGCAAAGTACTTCCCCATCGGCAAAACAAATCAGATCCGAAAAGCCATAACCACATTTCAATAAAATCTGGATGAACCCTTCCATGAGAGTTGGGAACGCCTTAACGAATTATTGCGCAAGTGCCCCCATCATAAGGTTCTGAAATGGCAAATTGTGTAGAATTTGAAAACTTCAGTGAGAATTTAATGTACCACGATGAGTTGAGAATGATGCCTTTGATTTCACTTGATAGACCTTCCAAACTAGGAGGGAAGGACGACATGAAATCACTAACAGCTATCTTGACCAAAGTGGAGGCATTGGAAAAGAAATTAGAAACCATGTTAAGTGAGCCATCACACCCAACAACTTATTCCAGCAAGGCTTGCAGTATCTGTCAAAGTCTCACTCACGAAGTTCCTATATGTCCCGCAACGCCATTATATCCCGAGTTGGTAAAAGAGCACATCATGACAGCACTCTCTTACCAACATTCGAGCAGCAATGATGGAGGTGTAATTAATCCAAATGGGAGGAGTCACCCTAAGTTGGCTTTGTGGACCAACTAAGAGCAAGATTCAAAACGGAAATTCCAACCTTTGAAGAATAGCAATTTTGAGGATATCATGTTGCAAGCTATTAACAGCTGGCAGTAGCAGTTTCAGCAACAACAAGAATGCAGCATTGACAGATTGGGTAGCAAATTGCTGCATTAACCCAGAAAAAGGAGAACTGGTTACCACCCCAACCGATGAACAATTCTAAAGGCGAAATAGCAACGGGGGAGATTTCTTCCCCTGATCAAGCACAAGTTTTAATCACCTTGAGAAGTGGATGAATGGTGGACAATAAGGTTGTGATGCCATTTGAATTGGAAATTGTGAGGTCAACTAAAGAATCTAGTTCGGTTCAAAAGGGGCCCGAACCAGAGGTCCATACACGACATGATCCTCCGGAAGAACTATTTCCTCCAAGGAAAGACCCACCCAAGGCTACCGATGAGGCACCATATGTGCCTAGAGCACCTTTCCCTCAAGCTCTGGGCAGGCCTTTGCCTTTTGATAAGAATAACATGTGGATGGAGGAGATGATGGAAACATTTAAACAAGTGAAAATCAATCTCCCACTCCTAGAGGCCATTAAACAAGTTCTCGCTTACGCTAAATTTCTCAACAACCTTTGCACCATTAAAAGGAGATCATGGTTTCATCTCTCCAAAAAGGTCTTTCTCACTAGCAGGTGAGTTCCGTTATGAAAAATACCACCCCCTCAAATAGAAGGATCCAAAAGTGCCCACAATCCCTTGTGTCATTGGTAATCATACAATAAATAAAGCACTCCTTGACCTTGGAGAAAGTGTGAACCTGCTCCCTTACTCAGTCTACCTTGAGCTCGGTTTGGGGGAACTTAAACCAACGGCGGTAACTCTTCGATTAGGTGATTGGTCAGAGAGGCGACCAGTTGGGATCATTGAAGACGTTCTCATCGGAGTAGAAAATTTCTTCTTCCCCATTGATTTCTTGGTCCTTGATATGCAGCAAACTCGAAATACTGCCAATATCATTCCCATCATTCTCAGTTGACCCTTCTTAGCTACTGCCAACGCATGCATCAATTGTCGAACGGGGGCAATGGAAGTGTCATTTGGCAACATGAGAGTTAAGTTGAATGCGTTTACTACTGCCCAAGGTTTATCTTCTAAGGAGGATGAGGATTGCTTCTTTGTGGATCATATTGAGGACTGTGTTGAGGGAGCAATGCCTACCCTGATGATCAAAGATTCGTTAGAGGTCACAATGTGTTACTTGGGGATGGATGAGTTGGACGATGAATCATCATTTGAGGAAGTCAATACCACATCGACTCTCTCTAATCACATGATTTCAGCCCCATGGATCCCTCATTTTGAGGCACTGGCACTGTCTAGCGGGCATTTGTTAAAACCATTGATCGACGAGTGTCCATTGCTAAAGCTGAAGAAATTGCCTGATAATCTTAAATATGCTTTTTTGGGGCCAAATGAATCCCTCCCAATTATCATTTATACTACCCTCACTGGTGCTCAAGAACGGAAGCTCAATCAAGTCCTGAAAAGGCATAAGCTTGCAATTGTACGGTCCATTGCCAATCTGAAAGGGATTAATCCTTCTATGTGCATGCATTATATTCATGTAGACGAGGATGCCCGCCCCTCTTGGGAAATGCAACAGAAACTTAATCCTAATATGAGGGAAGTGGTCATGAAAGAGGTAGTGAAGCTTTTAAACGCGGGAATCATTGACCCGATCTCAGATAGCAAGTGGGTTAGTCCCACTCACACGTGATGCCTAAGAAATCTGGCAACACTGTTAAAGCTAGCTCTGATGGGGAAATGGTTGCAGTGCTAGAAACAACGGGATGGAGAGTGTGCATTGATTATCGCAAACTGAGCACGATGACCCGTAAGGACCATTTTCCATTACCTTTCATCGATGAGATCCTTGAGAAGTTAGCAGGACAAGAATATTACTGCTTTCTTGATGGATACTTGGGGTATAATCAAATTCTTGTGTTTCTCACAGATCAAGATAAGACAACATTCACATCCCCATTCGGCACCTTCACTTACAGAGAGATGCCCTTTGGGCTGTGTAATGCACTTGTGACGTTTCAACGGTGCATGATGCCGATCTTCTCCGACATGGTGGATAATTTTTTGGAGGTTTTCATGGACAATTTTTTCATCTTTAGAATTTCTTTTGATTCTGTTTACACAATTTGGACCTCATCCTTGAAAGATGTGAAGATACCAAGTTAGTCTTAGGTTGGAAGTAAAGCCACTTCATGATCCCCAAAGGTATTGTGTTGGGACATGTGGTATCTAGTCAAGGGACAGCCGTGGATAAGGCCAAATTTGATCTCATTGCAGATTTGCCTCCACCCTCATCAGTGAGACAAATCTGTTCGTTTTTTTGGCCACGCTAGGTTCTACCACAGGTTCATCACAAACTTTAGCAAAATAACATGTGTCACCTTATGGCACAAAACGTTCCATTTGTCTTGGATTAGGAATGCCTGGATGCCTTTCTTAAACTCAAAGAACTCCTATCCACGACCCCTATTATTAAGGCCCCTGCCTACTGTTGCATTTCCAGATGTGCTTACTTTATTTGTTGGTGGTAAAAGTAATTTAAAATCAAAGTAAAATAGGGGATGGAATCAGCACAACTGAGAAATCCTAGACCTGCAAGATATAGGGTCCATTTGTAGCAAGTTTTAATAAGTAAGAGTTTGTCCCACAGGGAAAGGTGATCTATGGCTCTAAGGGAGTCATCTCTAGTAGTCCCTCCAGATCTGACTACAGATCTGGCAGTCCTAAAAGGAGGGGAGTTTAGGGTCACTTATTCTAAGTATCCTAAGGTAGCCTAATGAATTAACTACAAAAAGGGTTGAGAAGATGGATGGAGTGTGGGAAAATAATTATAAAAGGGTGAGAATCATGCTATTGAGCTCAGATCTGCTGGAATTTATGACTCAGATCCAGGTCTGCTGGTATAGAAATCATGTCCAATGGCTACATTATCACCAAAGAGGAGAAAGAATCCAACTCATCCTTGTGCCATGATCCAATCCCTTAAGGTTATAACCTGTCCACTTAAATGGTCACAGACTATCCCATAGGGAACCACAATCCAGAGATGGGTTAAAACAAGTTAATCATTGTAGGCACTACTTCATCCAGGCTACAAGCTCAGAAATCCATAGGAAACCTCAACCGCTAAAGCTCTATGGGTGGGGCTAAGGCTGTATAGGGCCATGATAGCCGAGACACATAGAACCAGCAAGAGATTGAGTACTGCCTTAGATCTAGTTGTCCATTGCTTGAGTGGGACTACAATGGTCCAGTCACAAGCCTACAATCTCCATACCCAGATCGGATCTAACATCTAATGGCGGGTCTATACAAATATAGGGGAGTCTGCCTCTGTACAATCTCCTACCAAGCTACAAGCTCAGGCTCGGAGAAGAAGGATCCATTTTGGATCGGCGGATTGGATTCACCCTAAGGCTATAACCTGTCCACTTGAATGATCACAGACTATCCCAGAGGCTATCCTCATCACGGAGCCCAAAACAAAACAAGAATATTGCTGCCACCACCATGGTCACAAGGCTACCAGCTCAGGCTTCCATGGGGATTTCAGATCTAGTGGGTCCTGTGGTGGGGCTAAGGCTGTATTGGACCATGATAGCCCAGACACACAGGTCACTTGGATCTGAATGGGTACTTAAAATCAGTCCTCCATTGCTTTAAATCACAGCTAAAGCAATGGCAGATCACAAGGCAGCAGCCTTGCACAGAGAAACTCACAAACACATGAATCCCATAAAAGTACAACACCCAATCACAAATTCCATTAATCTAATCTCAATAAACATACATAGGCATGGCCAGCAAGTGTTGGGCCATGGAGAGAAGGAAAAAGAAAAAGGAAAACTTCTTACAACTACAGAAGAACAGAAAAGAAGATCTCAGATCACGTATCAGTGATAAGGTCTGAGCTCTTCCGGGCGTCTAAGTCTAAAAATGTCTAAGAGTCCCCTAAACCTAAACTAGGCTTAGGTTTATATAGCAGTGGGTGTGGCGGCACATTAGGGTTAGGAAACCTTAATTTTAGCGATGCCACATGGCCTATTAATGATCCTTGGATGCCTCGGGGCACGTGCACAAAGATTTCAGTGTGGGAGTGCATGCCCTAATCGCTAGAAATCCCTAGAATGTCCTCTATAGAATGATGGAAGTTAGAGTTTAGAGCTTCGCCAGGTTGCAGTCGATTCCCAAACTTGTCACGTGGTAGCACTGACTTCACGAGAATGAGTTAGCATTAAACCTCCAGACGTCGTGGGGTTGCAGCTTCTTGATGCTTTGAGCAGTAGCGGGGTAGATAGTTAAGCTCTCGCTAGATTGAGCTTCGCAAGGTTGGATTGCTACTAGTGAATAGCATGGGAACTGCGCGAGCATTCCATTTCATAATAGATCTTCGCGAGGCTAACTTTGGCTTCGTGAGGCTGCTTTCTTCTTGAACAGCGCAAGAACTGTGCGAGAAGTTCACTTCTTAATGGAACATCACGAGGATCCTCGCGATAGCTTTGAGGCTTTTTTGAACTATGCGACAGGTTCTCTTGACATTTGCATCCCGCGGCTACTGCGCGACAACTTTCCTGAAGCTCTCTTGGACTACGCGAGACTGCACGACCTTTAACTTTTGAACTTCGTGGGAGCTGCGTGACTTAAGGCTTCTGAAGCTCTTCTGTCACTCAACTGTGTGAGAAGTTGTTGTGAAGTCTTGAGACTTCACGAGAACTGCGCGAAGCATATTTTTCTGAATCCTCTGGAGCTTTGTCAGCTGTGCGAGGCTTGCCTCAGGTCTAGATTCATGGCTCATTCTTCTGAGAGACTTCTGGTGCCAATACAGGCTCCTTAACATGATTTATAGCCTTATTGCACTACTGTTTATTATCTACAGAAAATACTTAACAAACCTTTATTAGATGGCTAAGGGTCTAATCAAAGGCTAAGTTAAGGGGTGCAAAGTGGTACTTTTCAGGTCTTAACACACCCCCAAACCTAATCTTTGCTAGTCCCTTAGCAAAGCTACATTAAATCAACTACAGAAATTAAATGCCACTTTCGTAGGGAGCACGGATACATTTAGCATATGTACCAAGCCTTTTAAACCCCTAGGTGATCCCTAGTGGAGGAGTGGAGTCTCCTGAGGGTTTTCAGTGAAGACACCCACAAACTTCTCAATGAGACAGTTAACAAAAGTGCATTATTATCAAGTGAGCAGTCAAGAAACAGAGTTAGTTCACCCTTGAATCAGTAAGAATATAAGAAATTCAAATACATTGGCTGCATAGAAATTTAAACAGTATAAGCTTCTCATGAAAGCACAGCATTTCCAATCAGTTTACACCAGAGACACTACACAGGTGTGTCAACATTGAGCTCATCACTGGATCAAAAATTAGGTTATAGGTCACACCTAATGCATTCAAGATCAGACCCAAAACTTTCAAGGGCATAATCTCATACAGAACTGTTGAGGGTTTCATTTTCTCTCAAGCTCAAGAGCAGTTACATCCCCCAGATGGGTCTGTAAGCATGAGCATATGCAAAGCTCTGAAGTTCTGGCATCATTGACAGATCCTCACCATAGATTGGATAACTCTTTATCTCCACATGATAGCTCACTCAACTTTGGATCACAAGGGCTTTAACTGGGCTGTAATGTGGCTTATGGAGTGGGGTTAAAATTAGAATGGAGGGTTGAAAAGGGATGTAAAATTGAGAAATCCGTAGGTGAAGGAGATGATTCATGACTTCACCTTCTTTAATTCAGGTCCTTTCATCTTCTTTGAGGTTTTCAGTTTTGAAGTGATCAGTTTCTTTTCTTGATTTCAATTTTTCCAATGAAAGTTCCCTCTTGACACCTCTCTTACTCCTCTTCATTATTGTTTTTGTTTCTTTTTTATGCATTTTTCTTCTTTTTATTTTGTTTTTTCTTTTCTGAAATGCCACCATTTTCTCAGTTACCATACTGCCAGAATTTGAGGTACTTCTTCTTTATTCACCTAATGTTGACCATAGCTAGTCCATCTTCAACTCTTATTCATTTACCTTCTGAATTCTCAGAGTGAGGGTAAGGTTAAATCAGATACATAGGTTCAGGTGCAAGTACTCAGGTGTATTTTTGAAGAAAATTAGGATTTAAGGCTCAAGGGGGTATGGACAAGGGCAGTTGCTTAAGGTTTGTCTGTTTAGGCTCAAACTATCCAAAAGAAGGCCTTGATCCTTTCCTAAGTCTCATGAGTGATGTCAGTTGTTTCAATTTGGAGTTGCCTAACTTCTAGTGAGCACAGTGACTCAACCAGTCTTTAGAGCTAGAAGGAATTGCCTAAGTTACTCCTCAAAGAAAAAATTTTGTATAGGCCCAAATCTCACTGGTTATGGTCTTCCTTTGAATTCATAAGTATGTCCTTACCTTTTTCTCTCTCTAATGATTCACTAAGTGCTGCTACAAGTGAGTTTCCTTGGTGATCTCATCATGGAAATGTGAAATTTTAAAAGTTTGTAATGCCTAAAGTTCTGGCAAAATTTTAAATTCCTTATTTTTCATGATTCTTAGATGAACATGGTTCCATTTCCATATTACTCACAAGATTCTGCTGCACTTAGGTTAACTATTCCATTGGCAGGATCTGCCTGCCACATCCCCAAACCTATGAGGAGCAGTGTCCTCACTGGTTCAAAGGTGAGTGTGCAATAGATTTAAGGTCAGAGAAAAGAAAACAACAAGAATGAAAACAACCAAAAACAGAGAACTTGACAGAATAACAGGAAAAGAAAATTTCATTAAGACTAAAAAATTACAAAAAGAAAATCCTAACAAGAAGGGAGAGAGGGATCAAGGATGTGGGGGCTGAGAAGGTGGTGGAAGGGGTTGAGTGGAGGGGGCAGGGGATGGGGATGGTTCTATCTTTTGCTTTTTCTTCTTTGGCTGGTGCTTGTCCGTCTCCTCCTTAGCCAGGATCTGCTAAACCTCCTCGTATTCATCCCAAGGGGATTGTAGGGGGTCCGGCTCTTTAGGTGGGGGCGGTTCCAACCACATCGGATAAAACTTGTTAGGCAGAGCATTAGGCTTGTCATTTGCCATTGTTACGAGTAGGGAAGGACCGCTAGGGTGAGAGGAGAAAGGATGAGATGAATATGAAAGGGACTCCCTGTGTATTTAAAGACGAGGATGATGGAAGATGAATCGGTGTAATAACATCCACGTTGCTGCAATTAATTGAGAGTGAGTTGGGAAGTGAAAAGTTACAGCAATCAGCGTGGGAAATGACAAATGCATGTAACTCGCGTAGCTGGTCAAGGGGATCGCGAGATAGGAATGAAATCTCGCGATGATGGATGTTGCAGCTTGCAGTGCGCGAGAGGCTCTGTAGCATTTGTTGAAGCTCGCAACGACGTAATAAATACTCTATGTGAATTGCGTGAGAGCTTCCCAAATCTCAATTTGGAATGCGCGAGGACTTAGTACCAAACAGGGAGCAATTCATGCAGTGCGGCATACTCATCAAAAATATTCAAACAGTATGCATTCAATTCAAAAATCAGCAAATCGCAGAAGAAAAAGTAATCATACCAACCCCACATAAACTCTATCAAACCCAACAGACTCAGACCCCATCGAGACACTACAATTTCCTAAAAAACTACTGAAGAAACGAAAGTAGTATAGTACAACAAGGACACAACTGTGGGTTAGGTAGATGAAGGGGTCCCTTGAAAATGAATAGTGTTCATAGGGTCGGCAGGTTTTTCGAGACAAGGCTTAAGCCTCTGACCATTCACTTTTAAGGTCCTCCCAGATGTGGGATCCTTGACTTCCACAGCACCAGATGGGGACACATTTAAGACAATATAGGGACCTTCCCATCTGGATTTTAGTTTGCCAGGAAAGAATTTTAGTTTGGAGTTAAATAACCAAACCTTGCCACCAGGTACAAAGCTTTTTCTCAGTAAGCCCTTGTCAAAGAAAGCTTTGGACCGTTCCTTGTAGATCCTGGCATTGGCGTAGGCATGCATCCTCAGCTCGTCCACTTCAGACAACTGCAGGGACCTGTGATGACCAGCAGAAGTTAGGTTCATATTTAAGTTTTTAATGGCCCAATAGGCCTTGTGTTCTAACTCTACTAGGAGATGGCAAGCCTTGCCAAAGACCAGTCTGAATGGGGACATTCCAATTGGGGTCTTATGGGCAGTCCTATAAGTCCACAGTGCATCATTGAGCTTATCAGCCCAATCTCTCCTGTCAGTCCTTACTGTTTTCTCAAGGATGTGCTTGATCTCCCTATTGGAAATTTCAACTTGCCCACTTGTCTGTGGTTGGTAGGGAGTAGCAATCCTATGGGTCACAGAATATTTCTTGAGCAAGCTTTCGAAATTCCTATTGCAGAAATGGCTACCCCCATAACTAATAATAGCTCTAGGGGTTCCAAATCTTGAGAAAATATTCTGCGTTACAAATTTGAGGACCACCTGGTTGTCATTGGTTTTTGTGGCAATGGCTTCTACCCATTTGGAAACATAGTCCACTGCCACTAAAATGAATGGTAACCATTAGAAGGAGGAAAAGGGCCCATGAAGTCTATACCCCATACATCAAACAGTTCTACAACAAGGATGGGCTGCAAAGGCATTGAATTTCTTTTGGACAGCCCTCCTAATTTTTGACATCTCACACATGCCTTGCAGTGTGTATATGCATCTTTGAATAAAGAAGGTCAATAAAACCCACACTGCATGACCTTGTCGGCTATTTTTCTTCCACTAAAGTGGCCTTCACAGGCATGCACATGGCCAGAATACTGGGGACATCACTTTCGGGAACACATCTTCGGATGATATGGTCTGCACAGTACTTGTATAGGCAAGGTTCCTCCCAAAAAAAATATTTGACCTGTGAGAAAAACAGGTCTTTGTGCATTTTGGTCCAGTGGGCAGGAATCTTTCCTATAACAAGATAATTCACAATGTGTGCAAACCAGGGGACCAAGGATTGGATTGCAAATAATTGCTCATCCGGGAAGGCATCATTTGTAGGACCATCAAGACATTTCTCCAACACAATTCTGGACAAGTGGTCAGCCACCACATTTTCCACACCCTTTTTGTCCTTGATTTCGATGTCAAACTCCTGCAGTAGGAGTATCCATCTAATCAGCCTGGGCTTAGCATCTTTCTTGGGCAATAGGTACTTCAATGCTGAGTGGTCAGTAAGATTACAATTTTAGATCCCAGCAGGTAGGATCTAAACTTATCAATAGCATACACCACTGCCAGAAGCTCTTTCTCAGTTGTGGTATAATTCAGCTAAGCTTCAGCAAGTGACTTGCTGACATAAGCAATGACCACAGGCAACTTATCCTTTCTTTGGCCCAAGACAGCACCTATTGCCAAATCTGATGCATCACACATTAATTCAAAGGGCAGGGTATAGTCTGGTGTCTAGAGTACAGGGGCAGAGGTAAGGCAAACTTTCAAAGTCTCAAAAGCCTGTAGACATTCTGCCGAGAAGTGAAAAGGCACATCCTGGCAGAGCAGGTGGCACAATGGCTTAGCAATTTTGCTGAAGTCCTTAATGAACCTCCTATAGAATCCTGCATGCCCAAGGAAGGATCTGATTTGTTTGACTATTTTTGGAGGGGGCAGATTGGCAATGAGGTCAACTTTGGCCTTGTCTACCTCAAGCCCTTCTTTAGAGACTACATGGCCCAACACAATGCCTTGCTTTACCATGAAGTGGCTCTTTTCCCAGCTTAAGACCAGATTGGTCTCCTCACATCTTTGCAAAACTATGCTGAGGTGTTGTAGACACAGGCCAAAACTGTCCCCATAGACAGAAAAGTCATCCATAAAAATCTCCAAAAACTTGTCAATCATATAAGAGAATATGGCATACATACACCTCTGAAAAGTGGCTGACGCACTACACAGCCTAAAAGGCATCCTTCTGTAAGCAAAAGTGCCAAAAGGACAGGTAAAGGTGGGTTTCTCTTGGTCTTGAGGATGCACAGGGATCTAGTTGTACCCTGAGTACCCATCAAGAAAACAGTAAAAAGCTTTTCCAGCCAATTTGTCCAAAATTTGATCAATGAAGGGGAGAGGGAAGTGATCCTTTCTGGTCTTAGAGTTGAGCTTTCTATAATCAATGCATACTCTCCAGCCAGTGGTCTCCCTGGCTGGTCTCAACTCTCCAGACTCGGTTTTAATAACTGTTATGCCAAATTTCTTGGGCACCACTTGGATAGGTGCCACCCAGTTAGAATCAGAGCTGGGGTAAATCACCCTTGCATCTAGCAATTTAATGATCTCCTTGAGGACCACTTCCTGCATGTGAGGATTTAACTTCCTCTGCATTTCCCTTGAGGGTAGTGATCCCTCCTCAAGATGAATCCTATGCATGCAGATTAATGCATCTATTCCTCCCAGATCTGTAATGGTCCAATCAATTGCCCTTTTGTGCTTCCTCAAAACTGTTAGTAATTCCTCTTCCTGCTCATTGGTAAGAGAGGAGGAGATAATCACAGGAAGCTTATCACCTTTCACAAGGAAGGCATATTTTAATGTTTCTGGAAGCTTCTTGAGTTCCAGATCAGGGGCTTGTTGGGTGGATGGCAAAATTGGTGCATTGGTGGTTGGAGGAAGAGGCAGCAATGTAGGTTTCCAAATGGAATGATGTACTGAGCCCACAGAAGACTTCAATGTGGTCATGTCTTCTGTTATCACAGCTGGGCTTTCTTCCTCCACCATATCCCATACTTGAACTAAATTCCTGACAGTGTTGCTCCACTCTAGCAGAGTGGGCAATTCTTCATCCACAATTTCTTCTAGTACATCCACTGTAAAGCTCTCCTCATTGTCCTCTTGAGGGTACTTTGCACGGTTGTACACATTCAGCTCAACTTTCATATGTCCGAAAGTTACCTCCATGACTCCAGACCTGCACTGAATGCATGCATTAGCAGTGGCCAAGAATGGCCTGCCCAAGATAACAGGTATGGGATTAGTACTTTTGCTGCAACCCATGTCCAAAACTAGGAAGTTAGCAGGGTAAAAGAGTTTCTCTACCCCTACCAAGACATCCTCAATCATTCCCCTAGGCCTCCTCTTAGATCTATCAGCCATCATTAGCACAATGGGGGTAGGTTTTAGCTCCCCCAAACCTAGCTGCAGATATACACTGTATGGCAGCAGGTTAACACTGGCTCCAAGGTCTAAAAGGGCCTTTCCGATTGTATGGTCTCCAATTATGCAGGGAATAGTGGGTATCCCTGGATCTTGCAACTTCTCAGGTATTGATCTGTTAAATACAGAATTCACTGTATCAGATGCAAAGACTCTTTTGGACACATGGCCTCGAGCTTTTCTCTTTTGGGTACAGAGGTCTTTCAGGAACTTTGCATAGGCTGGGACCTGTTTAATTACCTCCAGTAGGGGCAAATTGATTTTCACCTACCTGAAGGTCTCCATCATTTCCTCCATCTGGGCATTCCCTTTTTCAAAAGGGACAGGACCACCCAAAGCTTGAGGAAATGCAGCTAAGGTACTGCTGGTTCCTCAGCTGCTAGCCCATGACTAAACTTCTGTTTTTTTCTTTTTTCTTATTTTTCTTCCACCTGAGGCTCAACTACAGCCTCTTTATTTTTCTCCTGCTGCAGGGTGGCAGGCAATTCTTGGCTCTGTGTTCCAACAACATCCCCATCACACTCCTTTGAATAATCTGTGGAAATGACCTCTACTGGTATGTTACCCACCTGGTTGTCTATCAACCTGCTAGACCTTAGGGTAGTGACAGCATTGGTTCCCTCAAAACTTGAGGAAGCTTCTTCAATTAAAAACTGACCCTTGGGGTTAGCAACCGGCTGGCAGGGCAACCTCCCCTCATCTCTCCTAGCCAAGGCATTTGAAATTTTACTTATCTGCTCTTTCATTTCATGGATACTCTGACCCTAAGAATTCATAGTCTGAGCCAAGGACCTCAGGTTTTGCAATGAAGTCAAGACCAATTGATTTTATTGCTGATGGGGCTGCTGCTGGTGTTGGAAATTAGACCTAGGGGCATATCCCTGATTGAACTGCTGCTGTGGCCTTTGGGGTAAGGCCAACATTTGCTGGGGCTGCATATAATTGTCTTGCCTCCACCTCAGATT
This sequence comes from Chloranthus sessilifolius, assembly GCA_021018995.1. Taxonomy (NCBI): domain Eukaryota; kingdom Viridiplantae; phylum Streptophyta; class Magnoliopsida; order Chloranthales; family Chloranthaceae; genus Chloranthus; species Chloranthus sessilifolius. Next base: position 53,571,436 of record CM037596.1, read on the forward strand.
TGGGTGGTCTCTCCATTGGTAACCAGCATTTTGGTGCTGGTATCCATATGGTTGTCTGTTGTAGCCACCAGATTGTTGCTGGCCAAAAGATTGTGCAGCAGTAGCATGTTCCAATACCAATTCAGGATATTGCCCTGCAGATGGACATTCCTCTACTGTCTTTGTCGTGGGACGGCATATCAGACATGCCTCCACCACTTGAGCAGCCCTTCTGGGTTGCATCACAGTCAGTAATTTGTCAAACTTCAAAGAGAGGTTTGCCATCTGCAGCTGTAAATCATTGTTCCCAAACACCTCATAAACTTTTCCTCTTGTCAATGCAGCAGGCTCCACTTTTGACACAGACTCCTGACTAGTTCTTGCCAGGGATAGCTTTTGAAAAGCATTTCCACTGATTACTTCAAACAATTCCCATGCCTCATCAGCAGTCTTGTGCATGTAGGTTCCACCACAAGAGGCATCAACCATATCTCTATTTTTCTCATCAATCCCATTGTAGAAGCTTTGTACAAGCTGCCAGTCTGGGATCTTGTGGTGGGGGCATTGTTTGAGCATTTCCTTAAACCTACCCAGGCTTGATTAAAATCCTCAGTTGGGGATTGGGCAAAAGCAAGAATTTCCTTCCTCAACTGGCTAGTTTTGGTCTCAGGGAAGAACTTTGTCAGGAACTTGGTCTGTAGGTCTTTCCAAGATGTGATGCCATTGTTAGGAAGAGTGGCCAGCCAAGTACTAGCCCTATCCTTCAGAGAGAAGGGAAAGAGCCTGAGTCTAGTGGCCTCAGGTCCCAAACCAGCGATATTGAATGTGGTGCACAAGGCCAAAAATTGGTCAATATGCTTGTAAGGGTCCTCCTTGCTAAGCCCATGGAAAGAGGGCAGCATCTGGATGATTGAAGTTTTAATTTCATAATTCCCTTGAACATCAGGGAATTGAATGCTAAAGGGAGAGTTATAGTCATCTGGAGCATTCAACTCCTTGAGAGTTCTGGGTTGTTCTTCACCCATGGCTACTATCTCAGATTCAATTAGGGGCTCAACTGTGGTGTGCCTGTTCCTTCTAAGTCTTCTACCCTTTCTAGCTCAGGGTTGAAAGGCTCTAAAGTAGGACTAAGAGATCTCCTTCCTAGCATACAAACACACCACTAGCAGGGACAACTCCTTGCAGGCACATTGCACTTGACTCAAAGAATTTATCTAACAAATTTACACTATTTTAAGAAAACATAAATTTACAACTATCCTAAATACTGCTATGAAAATTGTAAGAGAAATAGACAGAGTTTTAAAGGTTAGAGAATTTGCAAACAGAGGTAGCTAATCTCCAAATGCAGCCCACTGTCCTTCTCTGCTGCTGTCTAGATCTGTAAGAAAGATTCAAAATTACATCAGCAGTATCAATTATTCACAGCTACCAAGAATACTAAAAATAAAAAAACTAAGGGTCTACTAATAGATCATCTTTCCCCAGCAGCGGCGCCAAAAACTTGTGGCATTTCCAGATGTGCTTACTTTATTTGTTGGTGGTAAAGGCAATTTAAAATCAAAGTAAAATAGGGGATGGAATCAGCACAGCTGAGAAATCCTAGACCTGTAAGATACAGGGTCCATTTGTAGCAAGTTTTAATAAGTAAGAGTTTGTCCCACAGGGAAAGGTGATCTACGGCTCTAAGGGAGCCATCTCTAGTAGTCCCTCCAGATTTGACTACAGATCTGGCAGTCCTAAAAAGAGGGGAGTTTAGGGTCACTTATTCTAAGTATCCTAAGGTAGCCTAATGAATTAACTATAGAAAGGGTTGAGAAGATGGATAGAGTGTGGGAAAATAAATATAAAAGGGTGAGAAGCATGCTATTGAGCTCAGATCTGCTGGAATTTATGACTCAGATCCAGGTCTGCTGGTATAGAAATCCTGTCCAATGGCTACATTATCACCAAAGAGGAGAAAGAATCCAACTCATCCCTGTGCCATGATCCAATCCCTTAAGGTTATAACCTGTCCACTTAAATGATCACAGACTATCCATAGGGGAACCACAATCCAGAGATGGGTCAAAACAAGTTAATCATTGTAGGCACTACTTCATCCAGGCTACAAGCTCAGGAACCCATAGGGAACCTCAATCGTTAAAGCTCTATGTGTGGGGCTAAGACTGTATAGGACCATGATAGTGCAGACACATAGAACCAGCAAGAGATTGAGTACTACCTTAGATCTAGCTATCCATTGCTTGAGTGGGACTACAATGGTCTAGTCACAAGCTTACAATCTCCATACCCAGATCAGATCTAACATCTGATGGCGGGTCTATATTAATATAGGGGAGTATACCTCTATACAATCTCCTACCAGGCTACAAGCTCAGGCTCGGAGAAGAAGGATCTATTTTGGATCAGCGGATTGGATTCACCCTAAGGCTATAACCTGTCCACTTGAATCTTCTATTCCTTGATGGAGAGCTAACGCTTCGACATAGTTGCGCTAGCGCCTGATGAAGAAGCATTTGTTTATCCATCTTATACAAAGCACAAACGCTTCGCACCAAGGCCTAAGCGCAAGGAGCCCAACCGATTTCCCCGAAGAGGTGCCTTAAATAGTCATTTCTATTTGTTATGATAATAATTGAAAACCATGATGTCATGCACTCTCTTCTCATTTAATGTTCAGACGACGGTAATAAATGATACTAGGTCATACGTCGCTTCTTATCATTTGTTGGGTACAACCCAAGCGCTACGCTTCTTGATATTCACAATAACGCGCCGTATAGGAATCACAGTCACCTCCTTTATTGAAGCGTAAACACTTTGAAGAAGATGGTCTTTTTGAATGTCAACTTAAACGCGCTATGTGTTAGCATCTTCCATTCCCTGATGAGTGCTAACACTTCAATATTGTTGCGCTAGCGCCTGGTGAAGAATGTAATCATCCCCAAATCACGATGTCAGGAACGTACCCCCTTCGCCTCCCCATGCTTTGGCTTTCTGATTCTGTCAGTTGTAACTATGGTTAAAGTAGGGTTAAATGAGGAAAATGGGGGAATGTCACATTAGCAAAAATGATGCTACGTGCCGAGCTCCTATCAATAGGCATAGAAATATCTCTACGCCCAGGCGCATATCCCCGGCGCTCTATATATATAATTCATGGAATATACTTTTAGAACCCCTCCTTCGAAGTCTGATCCGATCATACGTAAATGGAATATCAGTTCTCCCCTTATTAGGTTGTGAAGCTAATTAATACGTAGTTAAAATTGGTGGTATGTTTAGAGCTATACTTTAGTCCCTCTAAATTTGATGAGAGGATCCTAATTGAATTTGGCTGCCTTTTATAAAGGACTCTCTCTCTATTACTGTGGAAATGGAGTTGGAGCAAGTTATAGTGGAATCTGATTCCATTTTGAATTAAGAAATCCAATCTAATCCAGTTGACAAGATTTTTCAAGGCTTTGCCACTGATCCAACATGTAGATTTGGAGAGATGGCAATAGACGAATGGAGCTACCTGATACCAATGTTATAGATTATCCTCTCATCTCCCTCCTTTAATAACCTCTCTTTCAAGAAGATTTATTTTTTGATTATTATCAAATATAATTTTCTTCTTTAATAAATGGGTAGGGAACCTTCTTTTATAAAAAAAAAAATCCTTATAATTCATCATTGCGGTCAGCTCATTGGACCCTGTTGAATTTTGGCAAGAACACCAAGTCCAAGACTACCATGATGAAGAATTTGTCTACGATCTGCCAAGGGCTCACATAAACTTTATATATATAGCATAGAAATCCATGTCCATGTCAACATAAACTTTAAGGGCACATTCGAGAGTTGAAATATACCCAGATTCTAAGTTTAAACTTGGAAAGCAGTCAGATTATGAGATTTTTCAATCAAATTGGCAATCGTGAGTTCTCCTAGGGAAGTGGGATTTCGAGTGATTTCTGATTGAAGACGATACTTAGTCATCCAACAAAATTACTTGGAAAAGTTCAGAATCTGAGCTCAGATTGTGGGTGTCGTTGTATACATGAGATAAATGTAGACATCAGATTCCAACTCACCGTAGGCTTAAAAACCAAAACAAAAAACAAAAAAAAATTGCAAAAAAACATGCGGAAAAGATGACGGCGAGTTTTTCTCAACTCACAGTCACCGGTACGCATTTTTTGGCTCACCGGACATCCACCGAACTGGTACCAGACGATGCCTTCCGCCGGGTGTTGACTTGCTTATCTTATAATTATTAAATGGTTAAAATAGCCAATTAAAAGGCTAAATCACAGAGAGATGGGATCAAGGTAAGCAAGCAGTCCTACAAGAACCAGGGCTGTTGCAGTAAGTTTTAATAGGTAATTTAGGGTAGGTCCATAGGGAAATGTATTTAGAAATGGGGTAAATCTCTAGATTTGTACCAGATCTGGCACTCTATCCAGATTTGATTTCTAAGGTTTGTCAAAATAGGAAGGAGGAGAGGTTTCTAAGGTTTGTCACTAAAAACTACAAGAATCAAATATAAATGATTCAGATTTGATTAAACACAGAATTAAGGAAAAAACTAGAGAAAAGGATTAAATTCAAAAAGTGGAGAGCAACAGCTAGGGATTTTTGCTCCTTACTGAAAATTAAGTGGATCAAAGGTAATGCATAGGACAGATTTGAAACAATCCTTCATCTGGCTACAAGCTCAGATGCAAAGTATAAGAATCTAATCTCAACCTATGAATTGAAACAATCCTAAGGCTATGATCTATCTACTTGAATGGTCACAGATCATCCCAGAGATTGTTCCAATCCAAGGATCTTGATTAGAACAGGTAAACTATAGCAAATGTTGTGGATGTCAGGCTACAAGCTCAAGCATCCACAGGGATATCCAATCCAGGGAAATTAAATATGAAAAAGTAAAATTTAGATCAGAATCAACTTTAAAAACCACAATTATACTGTAATAATACAACTTACAATCCTATTGTGCTCAGATCTGCAATTTGTACAACATACCATCCATTTACAAAGCCTCTGAAACTCTCAATACACAGCTCTCGACCTCACCCTAGCTACTGAAGAGGTTTAGCCAACCATAATTGGCTAAGCGGAGAATGGGGGAAGAAAGAAGAGAGAAGGAATTTTTGGAGGAAAATGAAAATTGAATTTGGCTCTCGTTCTCTCAATTTCTAAATGCCTTTTTAGTGCAATTTCTCCTCTATTTATATGTTTCCCTCATATCTGTTTCAGCCAATCAGAGCTCAAGGGAATATTTTAGTTATTCTCAGCTGCTGATGTGGTTGATTTCTCTTATAGAAACTCTTCCCTAATTGGCTCTAAACTGATAAGTACATGTGAAGTGGTTAGAGTTCTCATTAATGCCCAGTTGTGTACCAAAAATACCGCCAGGGGTTGCTGACGTACTTTGGAATGTGTGCACAAAGTTTTGATGTTGGCAACTGCTTTGAATGCAACTGAGAAGTTCCACATTCGAGTGTCGAGAGGCTCAAGAAACCTCTCCACAGGTTCTGAGTCTGCTTGGCATTCATTTCGACAGGATGGAGTAGCTCTCGATAGCTTCTTTTGCTTCTCGATAGGTTGAGTTGCACTAGTTAAAAGGATTGGAGCCAATTTTCATCTTCTGTCCAGTTCTTCATTCATCATCTCAAACGATTATAAACAACTTGTCGACTTGTTATACAGTCCTCAGTTGAGTGCTCGACAGGTTGCTTCAATCCTTGCAAGAATGAGCATAGCATCAGGTAAGTCGCTAGGTTGCCATGCACTACTTGACAGGTTCAGTTGAACCTCTTGACTTCCCCTGCACCTCCAAGTATCTTCTCAACAGGATATAGAACAACTTCAGAACCTCTCGACAGCATGCCTTCTTCAGCTTCATCTCCTCGATAGGTCTAAGTACACCCTCACAGCCTCTCGATAGGTTGGTGGAACCTCTCGACAGCTTGACTTTTAAGCACCCCAACCTCTTGACAGGTCCTCTCCTTTGCTTCCATAGCTGGCACACAATTTTGGCCTGCTGTTCTTCACCTGTCAGCACACAGTAACCTCTTGGTGGGTTCAATCTTTATTCCTTGCAACTTTACTTAGTCCCAAGCATACCCAGTTGGGCCCATGACATTCTCATGAACTTCTAAGGCTTTGTGGATTGTTTGATTGGCTAGCCTTTGGGCTGTATGAGCACATGTTGAGCAGCAGATTGTTTCTTTGGTTATTTTAGTTGGATGTCTGTACTAAGACTGCAATTTATTGCTCATCTACAAAATACACTTAAAACACATTATTATTCAACTCAAGGGTTCATCAAAGGATAGGTTAGGAGGTGAAAAATAGTATTTTTCACTGCTTAACACACCCCTAAACCTAAGCTTTACTAGTCCCTGAGGAAAGGAGAAATTAAAAATAATTATTGAAAATGAAAAATGCCACTTCTGTAGGGAACACAAATGCATTTAGCATATGCATCAAGCCTTTTAAAGCCCTAGGTGATCCCTAGTGGAGGAGTGAAGTCTCTTGAGGATTTTTAGTGAAGGTACCCACAAACTTCTACAATGAAACAGTTAACAAAAGTGCAACATTATCAAAGGTAATGCATAGGACAGATTTGCAACAATCCTTCATCTAGCTACAAGCTCAGATGCAAGGTATATGCTAATCTCAACCACTGAATTGAAGCAATACTAAGGCTATGATCTATGCACTTGAATGGTCACAGATCATCCCAGAGATTATTCCAATCTAAGGATTTTGATTGGAACAGGCAAACTATTGCAGATGCAGTGGGTGTCACAAGCTCAAGCATCCACAGGGATATCCAATCCAGGGAAATCAAATACGAAAAAGTAAAATTTTGAGCAGAATTAACTTTAAAAACCATAATTATATAGTAATAATACAACTTATAATCCTATTATGCTAAAATCTGCAATCTGTGTAACATACCATCCATTTACAAAGCCTATGAAACTCTCAATACACAGCTTTGGACCTCACCCTAGCTACTGAAGGGGTTTAGGCAACCATAATTGGCTAAGGGGAGTATGGGGGAAGAAGGAAGAGAGAAGGAATTTTTGGAGGAAAATGAAAATCGAATTTAACTCTCATTCTCTCAATTTTTGGATGCCTTTTTAGTATAATTTCCCCTCTATTTATATTCTTCCCTCAGATCTGTTTCATCCAATCAGAGCCCAAGGAAATATTTTAGTTATTCCGAGCTGCTGATGTGGCTGATTTCTCTTCTAGAAGCTCTTCCCCAATTGGCTCAAAACTAGTAAGTACATGTGAAGTGGTTAGAGTTCCCATTCGTGCCCAGTTGTATACCAAAAATACCCTCAGGGGTTGTTGACATGCTTTGGAATGTGTGCACAAAGTTCTAAAGTTGGCAACTATTTGAATGGGACTGAGAAGTTCCACATTCAAGTGTCGAGAGGTTCAAGGAACCTCTCCATAGGTTCTGAGTCTGCTTGGCATTCATTTCGATAGGATGGAGTAGCTCTCGATAGGTTCTTTTGCTTCTCGATAGGTTGAGTTGCACTAGTCGATAGGACTGGAGCCAATTTTTATCTTCTGTCCAGTTCTTCATTCATTCTCTCGAACGGTTGTAAACAACCTATCGACTTATTATACAGTCCTCAGTTGAGTGCTCCACAGGTTGCTTCAATCCTCACGAGAACGAGCATAGCTTCAGGTAAGTCATCGACAAGTTGTCATGTACTGCTCGACAGGTTCAGTTAAACCTCCCAACTTCCCCTACACCTCCAGGTATCCTCTCGACAGGATATAGAACAACTTTAAAACCTCTCGGCAGCATGCCTTCTTCAGCTTCAACTCCTCGACAGGTCCAAGTACACCCTCACATCCTCTCGATAAGTTGGTGGAACCTCTCAAAAGCTTGACTTTTAAGCACCAAAACCTCTCGACAGGTCCTCTCCTTTGCTTTCAAAGCTGGCACACAATTCTGGCCTGCTATTCTTCACCTGTCCGCACACAGTAACCTCTTGGTGGGTTCAATCTTCATTCCTTGCAACTTCACTTGGTCCCAAGTATATCCAGTTGGGCTCATGACATTCTCCTGAACTTCTAAGGCTCTGTGGATTGTTTGATTGGCTGGCCTTTGGGCTGTATGTGCACATGTTGAGCAGTAGATTGCTTCTTTGGCCATTTTAGGTGGATGTCTGCACTAAGACTATAATTTATTGCTTATCTAGAAAATACACTCAAAACACATTATTATTCAACTCAAGGGTCCATCAAAGGATAGGTTAGGAGGTAAAAAATTGTATTTTTTACTGCTTAACACACCCCTAAACCTAAGGTTTGATAGTCTCTGAGCAAAGGAGAAATTATAAATAATTATTGAAAATAAAAAATGTCACTTCATTGTGGAACACAGATGTATTTAGCATATGCATCAAGCCTTTTAAACCCCTCGGTGATTCCTAATGGAGGAGTGAAGTCTCCTGAGGGTTTTCAGTGAAGGTACCCACAAACTTCTCCAATGAAACAATTAGCAATAGTGCAACATTATCAAGTCAGCTGTCAATACACAGAGCATCAGTCCACCTTTGATTCAAATTATGAGGAATTTAAGCAAATGATATGCGTAGACATTTAATCATCACAAACTCTTGCATGTATGCACAACATTCCCAATCAGCTTTCAACTAGAGAAACAACAAATGTATGTCAATACTGAGATTCAAAAATTAGGTTTAGGCAGTGCCTAATACATTCAATGTCAGACCCAATGCTTACTAGGGCAGTCTCTCATAAATAATCTTGAGGATTTTTATTTTCACACAAGCTCAAGAGCAGTTACAGCCCCCAAATGGGTTTGTAAGCATGAGCATATGCAAAGCTCCTAAATTCTTGCATCATTGGCTAGTTCTCACCATAGATTGGGCAACTCCTCATCTTCACATAACAACTCACTCCAATTAGGATCACAAGGTCTTATGACTGGTTTGTAATGTGTCTTATGGGTGTAGTTTACAAAGAATGGAAGGGTGAAAAGGATGTAAATTTGAGAAATCAGTAGGTGAAGAAGGTGATTCATGACTTCACCTTCTTTTAAATCAGTGATAGGGTATTTTAGATGCTTGTTGCTAACTTTATTTGAAAACAATGATAAGAATGTGTTAGTAAAATAAATCAAAAGTGGTTATTGAAAGTGTTAGTAAGAATGTGTTAGTAAAATAAATCAAAAGTGGTTATTGAAAGAAAACACGAAACAGCAAGTCTAAAAATAAACACAGACCTGCAAGATACAGGGCCTGTTGTAGGAAGTTTTGATAAGTAAGAGTTTGTCTCACAGGGAATATTGATCTAAAACCTCGAGGGTCGTATAGTAGTCTCCAGATCTGGCAGTCCTAAAGGAAGGGTGTTTAAGTGTCACCAAGCTATACTAAAAACTAAGAAAAATAGGAATAAACTACAGCTAAAGAAAGGGATAAAGAAGAAGGATGATGTGTGTTAAAATAAAGATAAAAGGATGGGAAGTAAGCAGGTTAAACTAGAGTTAAAACAGTGATGTAACTCGGATTTAGTCTGTCTCTGCAGTGTTCCTTGCTGAGACGCTATTAAAAGCCTCAACAAGGTATAAGTATCTAATTTAACCCATGCCATTTGGGGTGCTCTTAGGGCTATACTTTGTCCACTCAAATGGTCACAGGGTATCCGATAGAGTCTGTCAAATCCCATTGGTTAAAACAAAAGTTGCTAATCTAATCCAGAGGAGTGGGCTGATAATTTCTCCAGTCACTAGACCAGATCAAGCCATGAATACTATTCCAGCACTATGTAATGCCAGTGCTACAAGCTCCCCAGATCAGCCCACAGACCTGGCTGACAGCCATAGGTATTCCAACCCATAAGATCCTAAGCATTTTACCAAGGCCAACGGCTCACTATGCCCACAAAAAGGACCATGCAACAGGTTGAATAAGGCTCTAAGCTCAGCTGATCATTGCTACAAAAGGCCTGCAATGACTTAGCCTCAAGCTATAATTACTACAGAGAAATCAGATCTAACATCTGATAGCGGTTAGGTAATACAAAGAGGAGCCAGTTCCTATCAAACCTCCTCACAAGGCTTTAGAAGCTCATATGCAAGGGAAAAGAATCTTTGTGAAACATGTGGCTGGACAACACCTAAGGGTTATACCCTATCCACTCAAATGGTCACAGGGTATCCCATTAGTCTGTCCATACCCCAGAGGTCTGAGAAAGAACATGTAAATCGCTGCAACCACCATGGTCTAGAGGCCTCCGAGCTCCCCAAATCTCACTATAGATCTAGTATTGCTTTCCATGGGGCTATCAAACCAAGAGAAATCAAATGGTAAATAATAGATCTACTAGAAATTGAATGGGCTCGTCCCAAATACATGGATCCTATAGACATCTAAAGAAATCATAAGATCTGTAGATTCAATTAGGCATTGAAACAGCAGTCCATTGATAAAAGCAAACTTACAACGAACTGTCTCTAGGCTGCAGCCTGTACATAACTACTCATCAAAACCCCCAATGTATACAAAACCTATTACAATATTGCTTCTTCTCTTCTTTTAAATTTTCAGATGAAGTACTTTTCTTGACTTCTTTTTCTTTTTCTCTTATTTTTCTTTTTATTTTTATTTAATATTTTTATGATGAACCGCCACACAAAAACCATTGATACACTATTGTTCATATATTGCTTTTCTTCTCCTTCCACCAAATGTTGGACCACTCTCACTATCTTTAACTCCTTCTCCTTTACCTTTTGAATTCTCATAGTGAGGGTGAGGTTGAATCAGGTCATGAGGCTAAGGTGCAAGTACTTCGGTATTTGTTGAAGAGAAATAGGACTTTTTAAGGTTCAAAGAGTGTATGCAAAAGGGTAGTTTTAAAAGGTTGGATTTTCAGGCTCAAACTATCCAAATGAGGGCCTTGGATCATTTCCTTAGTGTCATGAGTGCTATCAATTAGTTTTGATTTGGAGGTGCCTAACTTCTAGTGAAAAGCGCTTGACTCAATCAGTCCTTAGAGCAGAAAAAAAGCCAAAAACACTATTTAAACGAACATGATGGGCCAAAATCTCACTCGGTATGGTCCTCAAATTAACCCATGGGGTGTATTTTCACCTTTTTCTCTCCTCTTAGGTTCACTAAGTACTAACTGAAAAAATTTCTGATGTTAGCTTCATGGTGGTGCAAAGATTTTTAAAATTTTTAGTTTCAAAATGTCTACAAAAATTTTTAATTTTCCACAAATTTCCTCATTCTAATAAGTTAGGTAGGAATTGACTTTATTCATCCCAATTAAACCAACACTGCTGCACTAAAGTTAACTATTCTATCGGCAGACCTACCTGCCACACCCCCAAACCTAAGTTAAACAGTGTCCTCACTGTTTCATGCAAAATGTATGGGGGCAGCAGGGTTGGTAAAAGAAAATTAAACTAAATTACAACAGAAAAGTAAAGAGAAAACTAAGCTAAAAGTGCAGAAAATTAAACTAAGACAGAGAAAAAGAGAAAATACACAGAAAATGACAACTAAGAAAACAAAACAACTATACTAAATCCTACAAACATCCACTATAAAACAGAAAATAAACTAAATATAGAGAATATATATAAAACAGACACTAAACTGACTACCTAAAATAATAAAATCCTAAACACAAATACCTAACATGATCTGAGTTTGAATCTAAATAGATGGGAAATAAAAATCAACATGAATAGCATACATGTAAAAATAGGATTCATATAAAATCAGATCACACAAACAGTCCGGATAGGGTTCATGGATGATAAGAATTTTAAGCAGCCCATCTGGAACTCAACTGAAATGGAAAGAATTACGATATAAAAATGAAAGGCCATCCTTTTGCATTTGCATCAAACCTAAAGTCTTTCAATCAGCACTCTACAGTTGCATGAAATATGTAGGGAGCAGCTCCAACTTCACCACAGGTTGATAGTTACTTAAAAGGTAGTAAAGGCGCCTTAAATGGCTGAGGTCAGTTGTCCAAGTGAAGTGGTGCACACACCCCACTGAGAAGCCCAATATGAGAACTTTTTAGCACAAAGGTCGGGGCCTCCTCAATCCATACTTCAAAAATTTTAGCACGCACCTCAGCCCAAGTCCAGTAGTTTGGGAGAGGTGGCCTCCACCATTTCCATAAAAATAGCAACTGACAAACAATCCTCATTTCCTCTATCATAGCCTTCCCCTTGCAAGAAGGAGGATGCCCATAAAAAAAAATTGAGGAAAAGGCAGATGAGGGGCTGCTGGTCCTCATCTGCTGACACATCATTTTTTTATTTTATTTATTTATATATTTTTTATTTTTTATTTTTTTATTACAGTTGTACTTTATTCAAATATTACACAAAAATTCTAAAACAGAAAATGAAGAAAATTTTCAAAAATCACACAAAAACTAAAGTTGGCATTTATTCAAACACTACATCTACAAAAAAAAAATAGCTCAATAAAAACACATATTACTATACTAGATCAAAACTCCCCGACAGCGGCATAAAAAACTTGTAGGGTATTTTAGATGTTTGCTGCTAACTTTATTTGAAAATAGTAATAAGAATGTGTTAGTAAAATAAATCAAAAGTGGATTGAAAGAAAACACAAAACAACAAGTCTAAAAATACACACAGACCTGCAAGATACAAGGCCTGTTGTAGCAAGTTTTGATAAGTAAGAGTTAGTCCCACAGGGAGTATTGATCTGAACCCTCGAGGGTCGTATAGTAGTCTCCAGATCTGGCTACAGATCTGGCATTCCTAAAGGAAGGGTGTTTAACTGTCACTAAGCTATACTAAACACTAAGAAAAATAGGAATAAACTATAACTAAAGAAAGGGATAAAGAAGGAGGATCATGTGTGTTAAAATAAAGATAAAAGGATGGGAAGTAAGCAGGTTAAACTAGAGTTAAAACAGTGATGTAACTCAGATTTAGTCTGTCTCTGCAGTGTTCCTTGCTGAGATGCTATTAAAAGCCTCAACAAGGTATAAATATCCGACTTAACCCATGCCATTTGGGGTGCTCTTAGGGCTATACTCTGTCCACTCAAATGGTCACAGGGTATCTGATAGAGTCTATCAAATCCCATTGGTTAAAACAGAAGTTGCTAATCTAATCCAGAGGAGTGGGCTGATCATTTCCCCAGCCACTGGACCAGATCAAGTCGTTAATACTATTGCAGCACTATGTAATGCCAGTGCTACAAGCTCCCAAATCTGTGCACAAACCTGGCTGACATCCATAGGTATTCCAACCCATAAGATCCTAAGTGCTTTGCCAAGGCCAACGGCTCACTGTGCCCACAAAAAGCACCATGCAACAGGTTGAATAAGGCTCTAAACTCAACTGGTCATTGCTACAAAAGGTTCGCAATGACTCAACCTCAAGCTACAATTACTACAGAGAAATCAGATCTAACATCTGATAGCGGTTAGGTAAAATAGAGGGGAACCAGTTCCTATACAAACCTCCTCACAAGACTCTAGAAGCTCATGTGCAGGAGAAAAGAATCCTTCTCAAACATGTGGTTGGACACCACCTTAGGGATATACTCTGTCCACTCAAATGGTCATAGGGTATCCTATTAGTCTGTCCATACCCCAGAGGTCTGAGAAAGAACATGTAAATCACTGCAACCACCATGGACCACAGGCCTCCGAGCTCCCCAGATCTCACTACAGATCCAGCATTGCTTTCCATGGGGCTATCAAACCAAGAGAAATCAGATGGTAAACAATAGATCTACTGGAAATTGAATGGACTTATCCAAAATACATGGATCCTATAGACATCTAAAGAAAGCATAAGATCTATAGATTTAATTAGGCATTAAAATAACAGTCCATTGATAAAAGCAAACTTATAACAAACTGTCTCCAGACTGTAGCCTGTACATAACTGCTCATCAAAACTCCAAATGTATTCAAAACCTATTACAAAACTGAAATAAACTAAACCTAGATGCTTACCGGGGAATTAGCCAGCAAGTGCTGGGCTAAGAGAGAAGAAAAAATAGAAAAAGAGGTGATCAAACCCTAACCCTAGCCTACTCGAGCTCTTAGCCGACAGTGGATGACAAGAAGGATTGACCCCCTAAACTAAACTTTAGGTACTACTTATATACTCCGTCCATATGGCCTTGGCTTTGAAGAGAAAAACCCTAATTTTTCCAACAGACGTGGCACTGTTATAACCCTCGAATGTCGTGAGACATGAGCCTCAAAATCCGTGCCTCGAGAAGTGTGCCCTAGTTTTAGAAAATTGCTAAAAAGTCCTTGAATCAAATTTGAGAAGTGGGGAGCCTGTGCTTCATGGGGATGACATATGTATTCATTCATTCGCACAGTTGCAGAGCCTTCGTGGGGTAGCCTTTGGCTAGTGGGAAGTGTTCACTCGTGCAGTAACTCTTTAGTCAATCGCGTAGTTCCTTTATGCTATAACACTGTCGCGGAGATGATCTGGAGTGCCTAGACTTCTCGTGTAGTAGAGCTTCAAAAATTAATTGTCACTGAGTACTCGCGCAATTATGCTCCTGCGCTCGCATAGTAATTGATAAGGCTTCAGAGTACACGAGATCTATGCGAGGAGAATTCTGGGCGTCTCTCTCCTCCAGGGCCACTCAAGAACTCCGCGAGGTGACATTTTGCTCAGTATACATATGGGCTCACTATGTTCTTCACGCGGCTACTTTAAGACATGATCTCCGTGAGAGCTTCGCGACCACAACTTCTGAGGCTTTTAATTTGTGAGATCTTCACGATGGCTTTACAGCTCTCCTCTTGACTGCACATCCTATCTGCATGAGGGCATCTTCCACTACATCTTTAGCTTCGCGAGGGAGCTTCTCAACTCTACGAGATCTATCTTTTTATGCTCTGATGCATTGCATTTGCTGCTACTGTAGCTTCCACCATTCTCAGTTGATTTCATCCATCTGCTAGACTCTTGGTCAATGATGACCAGCAAATGAGTCACCATGGTGAGTACTACCAGGGTGTTCCATTGGGCTTTGGCTCAGCTATCATCTTTGCATGTATTCTTCCTCTTCTTTGGGCCAATAAGTATGGAATTTGTATTAAGCTGCACATTTTATTGCTAACTACAAAACATACTTAAAACACTGTTATTAGTGAGCTTCAAGGTCCAGTAAATGCTAGGTTAAGAGGTTAAAAGTGGTACTTTTCAGTGAATAACACTCAGCATATTTCATCTTCTTTTATATTTTTTAGACTTGAAGTGGCCAACTTCTCCTCTTATTTTTTACTTTTTCCAATAGAATTTCCTCTTGACTCCTCCCTATTCCTTTCCAATAATTTGTTTTTCTATTTTTCTTTTTGAATGCATTTTTCTTTTCTTTTTGTTTTCATTTTTCTAAAATGCCATCCTCTTCCTAGCTGCTATACTGTTATCCTTCTTTTGTGCTTCTCCATTTACCAAATGTTGATCCTAGCTTGTCCATCTTCAACTCCTCCTTTACCTTCTGAATTCTTAGAGTGGGGGTTGGTTTGAATCAGGTCCATAGGTTTAGGTGCAAGTACTCAGATGTATTTTAAAGAAAACTAGAGATTAAGGCTCAAAGGGTGCATGCACAAGGGCTGTTTACTGGGTTTGGTATTTTTAAGCTCAAACTATCCAAGGGAAGGCCTTGATCCTTTCCTAAGTGTCATGGGTACTGTCAACTGTCTCAACTTGGAGATGCCAAACTTCTAGTGAGAACATTGACTTAGGCAGTCCTTAGAGCAAAAAGAATTGCCTTAGTCACTCCTCAAAGAAAAAAAAAATTTATAGACCCAAATCTCACTGGGTATGGTCTTTCATTGACCTCATAGGCATGCCCTTACCTTTTTCTCTCTTTAATGGTTCACTAAGTACTGATAGAAGTGAGTTTTCTTAGTGTTTACCTCATGGAAATGTTGAAATTTAAAAGTTTTTAATGTCTAAAGGTCTACAAACTTTTCACATTTCCTCATTTTCAATGTTTCTTAGGTGAACCTAGCTCTATATCTATCTCACTCACTTGATTCTGTTGCACTTAGGTTAACTACAACATTGGCAAACCTTGCCACACCCCCAAACCTAGGAGGAGCAGTGTCCTCCTCACTGATTTAAAGATAAAGGGTATGTGCAGTAGGGTATTTTGGTAAAAATAAGTCATAAAACAAAGCAAGTGTAGCAGCAAATAAAACACACACAAAATAATTAAAAAAACCAAACAAACAAATAGCAGAAATAAAGTATACCAAATAAACTTCACACAAAAGCTACCAAAGAAAAAAAAATTATTTATAAACACAGAAATTGGTACAATGCAAGGTAAAATAACTACAAAAAGATTTTACAAAATGTGCTAACTAACTACGAAATGCATAAAATACTATGTAGTGAAAGAAAATCCTAAATACAAGCTACATCTATTTAGATTCTGAGGTGAAGATGTCATCTGGGTTGTATCCACATTGTTCAGCATAAGCTTTCAAATCAGCAAGTTTCTCAGGCTTGGTCTTTCCTTTTGTATTGCCTTCTGTGGGCTCTTCAATGGGCTCCTTGGTGGCTACCTCCTCAGACTGGGTAGTTTTCTCTTTTCTTATTTTTAAGGCAGTAGCTGTTGAAATTGTCCTCTTAGCTGCCACATTTCTCTACTTGGGGTAACTGCTGGCTTGCTTAGGTGGTGAACTGGCTAGAGGGGTAGTGGCAAGAGGGGTAGGCTCAGCTGCTTGTGCAGGCTCTCTGGCAGTCATTTCAGCAACTCTCCTTTCGAGCATTTCTACCTTCTTTTCAGCAAGTACAATTCTACTTTCATATAGTTCCTTGGTGGCCTTTGTGACCTCTCTGGAGGCAGCTAACCTTTTCTCAAGTCCATCTGCTCTCTTTTTCTCTGTTGCTGCACTATGCTTTTCAGCTTCAAATTGAATTAAAATATCTCTCCAGCCATTTGATATTCTCTGCATCTCAACTCTGTAATCCAGCTCCATTTGATTTATCTTTACTTTATAGGGCATCCTGATGAGGTTCAGAGGTCGGCCATGCCTCTAATGACATCCCCTTTAAGGTATGGGTTATTTTGCATGGCATGTAGGAGGGTAGATGGAGGTATGGAAAAGGAAGAAGTAGGAAGTATGAGCTGCTCAGCAGTGGAAGAAGGGATGGATGATGGCAAGGGTAGGGTGGATGTAGAGGGAATAGGCTAAGAGATTTCAAACTCAGGTACTGCGAGGTCTATAACCACAGGGTCTGTTTGGGAGGCTTTTGAAGAGGTGGTTATTAGGTTTTCTACATCTGTGGCAGCATCAGATGTTGCTACTATAGGTGGGGTTGTAGGTTGGGGTTCTGGGTAAGGGAGAGGTAGAGGTGGGGCAGTAATGGGTAAATGGTTAGGTTAGGTTTCTGGTTCAATTTTAGGTTCAGGGTCTATTTGTGTGGAATCAGTAGGTAGTCGGAGGGATTTCGAGAATAGGCTCAATGGGTGTAACAGTAGTTGATGTTACAGCTAAGGTTAAGGGCTGAGAAGATTGGGGTGGTGAAGGTATGAGGGTAGGTGTAGGGATAGATGGCTATTGGAAAGGTTGGATTAAAGTTGACAAAGTGGATTGGATGGCCTGTAAGTAGGTGGCCATGGTAGCTTGGTTAGCTGTGTTGGTTTGGAGCTGGGTTATGGTGGTGGTAAGAAGTGAAAGGATTTGGATGGAGTCCTCTGGTAAGACTTGGGCTTGGGTAACAGGTGGAATGGGTATAATGGGATGAAAGGGGGAAGTGGAGGCATACTGAAAAGGTGGGATGGGAGTAAGCTGGAAATAGGGAGGCTGTGGAGAGGTGGGTTGGGGAGAGTCAGATAAGGGTAAATATTCAGGCCCAATATCCTCCACAATGGAGTCAATTAGGGATGAATATCCCTCAGTAGTCAAATGGTCATGGTCCTAGGTCTGTGTAGGTGAGATGGAAAAGGTGGGGTCAATGTCAAAAGGTATGGATGGTGGAGAATAAATGGTTATGTCAGCTACAGTGGATGGTACAGGGCTTGAAGGTTCAACAACTAAGATGGATGGGCTAGCTAGAGGGTTTGTGGCTGACCTTCTCTGGTAGGTGGATGTGATGGGTAATGGAGGTAAGGTAAGGCTACGGTCTGTGGTGAGAGGAGCTGACAGAGGTATGGATGTGGTGATGGTGGAAAGGCTTACTGAGCTGCTGAGAGGAATGGAAACTGAAATGAAAGGTAGGGGAGCTGAGATGGATGGTAGAGAGGATGGTGGAATGGAAATGTTGGTCCTATCAGGGCTGACAATAGGCACCTCAGTGGAAGGGGCGGGTGTGGGTGTAAATGGCACATGTAGGGGTGCTGAGCTGGGACCAACAGAGGTGGGTGGAGGCTCAGATCTGACTGATGTAGAGGTCTCAGTTGGCAGTACTGAGCTGGCTGAAGGGGCTATGGGTATAGCAGATGCAGCTAATGATGTGGTTGCCTGAGGTGCATCCAATGCAGGGTCTTCGACTGACTTCTTTTTTCTCTTCACAATTAGGGTCCTACTGGCACACTAGGCCCTCTTCCCAAACACCTTTGGAGCCACCTTTTCCACTGTCTCATCTGCTTGTATTACAAACTACCCTTTCTTAAGCAAAGTAGTTATGAGCCTACTGTAGGGGAGCCCTGGCATGGCCTGTGCTCTTTTGATTTTTTCATGCACATCTACCATGGCCTCAAAGATCAGCTGGGAGGCATTCAAAAACTGGCCCATGGAGAAAAAATATAGGGCATCCACTATGGGGGTTCTCCTCTCCCACTAGTGTCCACTAACATATATGTTTTTCCTCAAGATTGAGTTAATGAATAGTAGAATAGGGTGTATATCTCTCCTCATTAGTGACTCCCCAGATCCCACAATGCCTTGGGTCAGTTGTCTGGCCATTACTCTAAAGGACACAACCTCAGGTCCTCCTAAACTATAGATTGTATCAAAAACTGATGGGACCCCTAATGCTAACCCAATGTCACTATAATCCACCATGAGCTCGCAATTATCAATCAGTGCCACAAGGCAAGGCTCAGTTGACCCAGGCTTTGTCTTCTTTCTAATGTTCTGATACCACAGTTTCACCAACCTAGGGTAAGATTTCTCTTGCAATGGGGTCAATAAGGGTGCCAGGCCTGCCTTCACCAAGTAATCCAATGTGTCCTTACACTCCTCTTCCTTAGAAAAATAGGGGAGGTAAAAAATTGTCTCTGAGATTAGGCCTAAAGCATCCACAAATTCATTAGGAGTAGATAGGTTCATAGGGACTTCAGGTTCATCCTCTGGTTTAGGTTCAGGCACAGGATTAGGTTCTGCCTCAGGGGCCTCCTCAACAATTATGACCTTCTTAGTTTTCTTGGCTTTCTTAGCCTTCGCAGGTTTATCGTTTTTATCCATGATGAGCTTCCTCTTAGCAGCTAGGGTTTCCTTGGGCTGTGTGGCTATACTGCTGGATTTTCTAGTGGTTTTGTGGCAGATTTGGAAGGGGCCTTGAAAAGGTTTGCTAAGGTATCCTCTTGATCAGCCATTGGACAAATAATCCCCAAAATTAACTCTCAATACTTCACTATAATCTCTTTTTGCCCAATGAAAATAACCACACACACTAAAACTTGGAATTAAAATGCTAGAAAATCACAGAGTGGAACTGAAAGAGAACTTACCCACAGAAACCTAGGGTTTCTCAGAGCTTGCTGTATATGGCACCAAACCAACTCAAACCAGGTGCGAAATGTAGCCTTTGCGAATTTAGGGTACTTGGAAAAATGGCAAGGTTCTTGGAGTGCAAACAAGTGAGGTGGAGGAAGAAGAAGGAAATTGAAATTCGGCAGAGAGGGAACAGACTTGCACATAAAAGCTATTGAATGGCTAGACTGAGCTGTTGATAGGTTTAAAATAATGAAAATCATGTTTCGACAGGAATGGAGAAAGGGTTTCGATAGGTTGGTTCAACCTGTCGAAGAGCTAAAATCCTTTGGGGCTTGTGGGCTTCTCAGGCTGAAGGTGTCAAGAGGTTGGCGGAACCTCTCGAGAGGTATAAGGGCTTCAAATTTTCCAAGTCGAGAGGTACTAACATACTCTCGACAGGTTTAAAATTCTCAAAAATTAACCTCTCGACAGGTATCAGAACCTGTGGAGATGCAAACTAGGAGCCTTCAGAACCTATTGAGATGTACTCTATACCTCTCGGCAGGTTGTTTTTCAGCTCAAACAAATTTCTAATCAGCTCTAAGTCCATCTGTCACACAAATTTATCCATTCTCTTCAGCTCCCTTTCATTTCTCCTACCTTGGAGTTGATGACTCATGCTTCAAACCTACTGACTACTGACTCATGATTTGTAAATGCACACATTACGCAAAATCTACCACATATATGTACACTGCCAAACACATTTTTAAAATAGCAACAGACACAAAATCACAGTTATGATACATAGTATACATTATTGAGAATCAGCCACATTTTGGAGGTTCTTAAAGGTGGATGGTCACCACAGGCTCCACCACATTTTCAAAAAGAGGTTTGAGCCTTTGACCATTCACTTTCATGATCCTACCATCTTTTGGATCCTTGATTTCAATAGCTCCAGATGGGGATACATGCTCGACCATGTAAGGTCCCTCTCATCTAGATCTCAACTTACCTGGGAAAATTTTCAATTTAGAATTGAACAACCATACCTTATTGCCAGCTGTGAACTCCTTCCTTAGAAATGCTTGTCATAGAAAACCTTGGTTTTCTCCTTGTAGATTCGTACATTGGAGTAGGCCTCCAATCTCAACTCTTTCAGCTCTGACAGCTGGAGTTTCCTATGCATGCCAGTAGAAGTTAGATCAATCTTCAATGCTTTAACAACCTAATAAACCTTGTGCTCAAGCTCTACTGGTAAATGGCATGCCTTTCCATACACCAGCCTGAAGGGAGACATCCCTATTGGGGTCTTATAGGCAGTCCTATAAGCCCAAAGATCATCAGGTAACTTCAGGAACCAATCCTTCCTATCCACTCTCACAGTTTTCTCTAAAATGTTTTTGATCTCTCTATTGAAAATTTCTACCTGCCCACTAGTTTGTGGGTGGTATGGGGTGGCAACTCTGTGTGTCACAAAGTTCTTTCTAAGCAAGTTCTCAAACTGTCTATTGCAGAAATGGCTCCCCCCATCACTAATGATAGCTCTGTGGGTGCCAAACCTGGAAAAAATGTTATCCTTCAGTAAGTTAAGGACAACTTTGTGATCATTATTTCTTGTGGCTATGGCCTCAACCCATTTGGACACATAGTCCACAGCCACAAGAATATAATTGAATCCATAGGAAGGAGGGAAAGGACCCATGAAATCAATCCTCCAAATGTCAAAGAGTTCAATCACAAGTATAGGCTGTAAAGGCATGGAGTTTCTTTTGGACATACTTCCCATCTTTTGGCATCTTTCACAAGCTTTACAATGCTGCCATGCATCCTTGAAGAGAGTGGGCCAATAAAATCCACTTTGGATCACCTTGGTAGTAGTCTTTTTCCCACTGAAATGACCTCCACAAGCCTATTCATGACACATAGTTAATATATTGTGGATTCATCATCAGGGACACATCTCCTCACCACTTGGTCTGCACAATGCTTAAACAGGCATAGATCCTCCCATATGTAATGTCTGATCAGTGAAAAAAACAGCTCCTTGTCTATTTTATTCCAATGTGGGGGGATCTTACCCACTGCCAAGTAGTTCATAATGTTTGCAAACCAAGGTATAGAGGCACTGATAGCAAACAGTTGTTTATCAGGAAAAGAATCATTGATAGGCAGCCTATCAAATTCCTCATCTAGGATCCTGGATAAGTGGTCTACAACCACATTTTTAGCCCCTTTTTTCTCCTTAATCTCAAGATCAAACTCCTATAATAGGAGGATCCATCTGATTAATCTTGGCTCGGCATCCTTTTTTGACAAAAGATACTTCCGGGTTGAGTGGTCTGTGAAGACCACTATCCTAGATCTCAACACATAAGACCTGAATTTCTCTAAAGCATAGACAATTACCAACAATTCTTTCTCAGGTGTGGTTTAATTTAATTGAGCATCAATCATGGTTTTGCTTGCATAAGCAATCACACAAGGGGCCTTATCCTTCTTTTGTCCCATAACTGCACCAATAGAAAAATCTTATGCATCACACATCAGTTCAAATGGCAAAGAAAAATCAGGTGCTTGAAGGATAGGTGCAGAGGTTAAATAACCTTTCAAAAGCTCAAAGTCATTAAGACATTCATTATTAAATTCAAAGGGAACCTCTTGGCACAACAAGTGAAAAAGTGGTTTTGAGATCGTGCTAAAATCCTTGATGAATCTCTTATAGAACCCAACATGCCTCAAGAAAGATCTGGCTTGTTTCATAGTTTTTGGTGGGGGCAAATGTGCAATCAGATCAATTTTAGCCTTGTCTACCTCAATGCCTCTGTGGGAAACCACATGGCCAAGGACAATGCCTTTATTAACCATGAAATAGGTTTTTTCCCAACTTAAAACCAAGTTGTTTTCCTCACATCTCTGCAACACAAGGCCGAGATGGTGTAGACATTAGCTAAAACTATCCCCAAAGATAGAGAAATTATCCATGAATATCTCTAAAAACTGATCAATCATGTCAGAAAAAATAGCATACATGCACTTTTGAAAAGTTGCAAGGACATTGAACAATCCAAATGGCATCCTTCTATAAGCAAAGGTGCCAAATGGACATGTAAAAGTAGTCTTCTCTTGATCCTATGGATATATAGGGATTTGGTTATACTCCAAATACCCATCAAGAAAATAATAGAAAGCCTTGCCTGCTAACTTATCCAAAATTTGGTCAATGAAGGGCAAAGGGAAGTGGTCTTTTCTAGTTTTCAAATTGAGCTTCCGATAGTCTATACACACCCTTCAACCTATGGTTTCCCTAGTTGAAATAAGCTCACCATAAATAATTTTAATCACAATAATTCTAGATTTCTTAGGAACCACTTGAGTCGGTGCCACCCA
Organism: Chloranthus sessilifolius; assembly: GCA_021018995.1. Taxonomy (NCBI): domain Eukaryota; kingdom Viridiplantae; phylum Streptophyta; class Magnoliopsida; order Chloranthales; family Chloranthaceae; genus Chloranthus; species Chloranthus sessilifolius. The sequence continues at coordinate 53,594,497 of CM037596.1, forward strand.
TTCGAATTCTGAAATAGGGTAGATGACTCCAGCATCTAATCATTTGACCACTTCTTTCATTACCACTTTTTGCATGTGAGGATTCAATTTTCTCTACATTTCTCTAGAGGGTTTGGAACCCTCTTCCAAGTGGATTTTATGGTTACACACAGCAGGGCTGATGCTCGAGCTTATTACACTCTTATGCTTCTTTAAGACACACAATAACTCTTCCTCTTGCTCATCAGCGAGAGAGGAAGAAATGATCACTGGCAACTTCTGGTTTACCCCTAAAAAAGCATATTTCAGGGTCTTAGGCAACTGTTTCAACTCCACATCAAGTGGACATACAAGTCAATGAAACAAAGGTGCCTTTGATAGTGGTGCAAGAGGCAACACAGTAGGTTTCTAAGGAGGATACCTTGTTGTTGGCCCCACTTGAGAATTTAAGGCTTTCACCTCTTGAACCATGGGTGTAGGGGGCTTCTCTTCCATTATTTCACTCCACACATTCTCAAAAACATCACAAGCTCATTCAAAACATCAATTAAAAAGCAATCCTCACTATTCAAGTGAGGCTGACTTGTTGCATTGTATACATTCAACAATTTGAGGTGGAGACAACTCCTGGTCTATAATGTATACAAGCATTGGCAATGTCCAAAAAAGGCCTCCCCAAAATCACAGGAATGGAGGTGGTATACTTGCTTGGCTCCATGTCCAGAATCAGAAAGTCTGCTAGATAGAAAAATTTATCAACCCCAACAAACACATCTTCTATCATTCCCACAGGCCTCTTTTCAGATCTATCAGCTAGCTATAGCACCACATGTGTAGGCTTCAATTCTCTCAAGCCTAACTTCTCATAAATTGAATATGGAAGTAGGTTTACACTAGCTCCCAGATCCAACAAGGCCTTCTCAATGGTGTTCTCCCCAATGATGCAGGGGATTGTGGGAACTCCAAGGTCTTGAAGCTTGGTTGGGGTTGCAATGGAAAGCACTTGGTTCACTTTCTCAACACAATAAACCTTCTTGGATAGGTGTATCCTAGATTGTCTTTTGTGAGTGCACAATTCTTTCAAAAATTTTGTATAGGTTGGAACTTGCTTGATAGCATCAAGTAAAGGCAAGTTGATCTTTACTTGTTTGAATGTTTCCATCATCTCCTCAACCTTAGCATTCTCCTTATCAAAAGGAGACGGTGCTTTCAATGCATTGGGAAATGGCAAATGGGGAACTGACTTCCCATTTGCTGTCTTAGCAAGTTCATTAGATTTTTCTTTATTTTTGTTTTTAGTTTTCTATTAGGGCACATCAACACCCCCCTTATTTTTTATATGCTTCTCCTACTGCATATTAATTTGAGTTGTTCCTTTATTTCCTGCACTTTTCTCATCAGGCTTAACGCCAACTTGGTTATCAACCAGCCTCCCACTCCTCAATGTAGTTGGCAGATTTAGCTTCTTCATGGGAAGAAGTCTCACCCACCATGTACTGCCCTTTTAGATTATTCATGGGCTGACTAGGCAGTCTTCCCTCCTCTCTCCTAGTCAAAGTATTAGATAATTGACTAAGGTGGTCCTCTATCTTCTTGATACTTTGGCTATAGAAGTTAACAATTTGAGATAAAGAGCCTAAATTTTGCAGTGAAGCCAGAACTTGCTCTTCAAAAGTGAGGGATCTAGAGGGTGCTGGGGCTGGTGCACTTTGATGCACAGGTTGAGCCATTGACTGGGCCATAGGCTGTTGGTATTGGGGCCATGGAAAGTAGTTTTGTTGGTATGGCTCGGCATTCCTGTAAGGCATGGATTGCTGATGTGGTTGTTGCTGGTTTTGGAAGGTATGTTGTCTCCACCTCAAATTGGGGTAGGTTCTCCAATAATAACCAGCAGTAGGTTGTTGTCCATAGGACTGAGCAGCATTCACTTGTTCCATCATAAGTTCTGGAAATTAGGCAGCAGACGGACATTCCTCAAGAGAGTGAGTGGGGGACTGGCATATCACACATGCCTCCTCCACTTTAGTAGCCATTGGAGACTGCATTGCTCCCATGAGCTTATCAAATTTCTGTATCAAGCTATCCACTTTCCCTCCCAAATCATTGTATCCACTAACCTCATACATTTTCCCTCTTGTGGTAGTTTCTCTCACCAATCTCACAGGGGTCTCAAAGTCCCTTGACAATGCCTCCCTTTGCATGGAGTTCTCACTAATAATATCAAACAATTCCCAAGCCTCATCAGCTGTCTTGTGGAGGTAAGTACCACCACATGAGGCATCAACCATATCCCTACTTGTGGGATCAATTCCTTGATAGAAACTTTGAACAAGTTACCATTCAGAAATTTGGTTATGGGGACATTACTTCAATAGCTCCTTAAGCCTCTCCCATGCTTGGTGAAAGTCTTCAGTTGAGACTTGAGCAAATGAAATTATGCTCTTCTTCAACTGACTTGTTTTTGACATGGGAAAAAACTTGTCCAAAAATTGACAATGAAGGTCATTGCATGACTGATTACTATTGGTTGCGAGCATTGAAAATCAAGTTCTGACTCTATCCTTTAGTGAAAAAGGAAAGAGTCTCAACCTGGTTGCTTCCTCCCCCAAACCTGTAATATTGAAGGTAGTGCACAATCCTAGAAATTTATCAATGTACTTGTAGGGGTCTTCCTTATTCAGGCCATGATATGAGGGTAACATCTGTACGATGGAAGATTTAATCTCATAATTCCCTTAGACAACAGGGAATTGAATGCAGAAGGAGGAATTGTAAACCCCTGGTGCATTAAATTCTTTCAATGTTCTAGGTTGCTCACCCATTGCAAAACTATCACAATCAATCATAGGTGTATGTATGGGTTGGTTAGGTCTAAGAAGTCTCTCTACTTCAAGATCTAAAGGAGCACTCTCAGGATTAAGAGATCTCCTCCCAAGCATACACACAATAGAACAGAGGACAACACACAGAATTACAGCACAAATTTCAGCAAAATAAATTCAAAATTACACAACTAATGCTACAGATCTATAACTTTATAGATCTAAAATGGAAAGGAGTTAGGAAATGCAAACTTGAGCACAACTTGCTCCTCCAAGTAGCACAAAGCTCCTCTCAAAACAACAAATCCAGATCTGCAATAAAAAAATTAAACTACAAAATATTATAGTAGTAATTAGTCAAACATAAAACAGGCAATTAAGAATCTGAATCTAAAATGAGAAAATCTTAGATCTACTAATTTTAAAATACAGATCCCCGGCAGCGGCGCTAAAAACTTATTGACTTGCTTACCTTACAATTATTATATAGTTAAAATAGCCAATTAAAAGGTAAAATCACGCAGAGAGATGGGGTCAAGGTAAGCAAGCAGTCCTGTAAGATCCAGGGTTGTTGCAGTAAGTTTTAATAGGTAAGTTAGGGTAGGTCCACAGGAAAATGTGTTTAGAAATGGGGTAAATCTCCAGATCTGTATCAGATCTGGCACTCTATCCTAATTTAGACTTAATCAAAATAGGAAAGAAGAGAGGTTTCTAAGGTTTGTCACTAAAAACTATAAAAATCAAATGTAAATGATCCAGATTTGATTAAACACAGAGTTAAAGAAAAAAATTGAGAAAAGGATTAAATTCAAAAAGTAGAGAACAGTAGGTAAGGATTTTTCGTCTTTACAAAAAATCAAGTGGATCAAAGGCAATGCATAAGATAGATGTGTAACAATCCTTCATCTGGCTACAAGCTCAGATGCAAGCTATAAGAATCTAATCTCAACCAATGAATTAAAGCAATCCTAAGGCTATGATCTGTCCACTTGAATGGTCACAGATCATCCCAGAGATTGCTCCAATCCATGGATCTTGATTGGACAGGTAAACTATTGCAGATGTTGTGGGTGGCAGACTACAAGCTCAAGCATCCATAGGGATATCCATTCCAGGGAAATCAAATACAAAAAAGTGAAATTTAGATCAGAATTAGCTTTAAAAACCATAATTACACTGTAATAATACAACTGACAATCCTATTGTGCTCAGATCTGTAATCTGTGCAACATACGATCCATTTACAAAGCCTCTGAAATTCTCAATACACAACTCTCGACCTTACCCTAGCTACTGAAGAGGTTTAGCCAACCATAATTGGCTAAGGGGAGAATGGGGGAAGAAGGAAGAGAGAAGGAATTTTTGGAGGAAAATGAAAATTGAATTTGTCTCTTATTCTCTCAATTTCTGGATGCCTTTTAGTGCAATTTCCCCTCTATTTATATTCTTTCCTCAGATCTATTTCAGCCAATCAGAGCCCAAGGGAATATTTCAGTTATTCCTATATACTGATGTGGCTGATTTCTCTTCTAGAAGGTCTTCCCTAATTGGCTTGAAACTGGTAAGTACATGTGAAGTTGTTAGAGTTCTCATTCGTGCCTAGTTGTGTACCAAAAATACCCCCAGGGGTTGCTGATGTGCTCTGGAATGTGTACAAAAAGTTCTAAAGTTGGAAACTACTTTGAATAGAACTGAGAAGTTCCACATTCGAGTGTCAAGAGGTTCAGGGAACCTCTCGATAGGTTCTGAGTCTGCTTCACATTCATTTCAATAGGATGGAGTAGCTCTCGATAGCTTCTTTTACTTCTCGATAGATTGAGTTGCACTAGTTGATAGGAATGGAGCCAATTTTCATCTTCTGTCCAGTTCTTCATTCATCCTCTCGAATGGCTATAAACAACCAGTCGACTTGTTATACAGTCCTCAGTTTAGTACTCGACAGGTTGCTTTAATCCTCACGAGAACAAGCATAGCTTCAGGTAAGTCGTCAACAGGTTGTCGTGCACTGTTCGACAGGTTCTGTTGAACCTCTCGACTTCCCCTGCACCTCTAGGTATCCTCTCAATAGGTTGGTGGAACCTCTCAACAGCTTGACTTTTAAGCACGCCAACCTCTCGACAGGTCCTCTCCTTTGCTTCCACAGCTGGCACACAATTCTGGCCTACTGTTCTTCACCTGTCAGCACACAGTAACCTCTTGGTGGGTTCAATCCTCATTCCTTACAACTTCACTTTGTCCCAAGAATGCCCAATTGGGCCCATGGCATTCTCATGAACTTCTAAGGCTCTGTGGATTGTTTGATTGGTTGGCCTTTAGGCTGTATGAGCACATGTTGAGCAGCAGATTGCTTCTTTGGCCATTTTAGGTCGATGTCTACATTAAGACTGTAATTTATTGCTTATCTACAAAATACACTGAAAACACATGATTATTCAACTCAAGGGTCTATCAAAGGGCAGGTTAAGAGGTGAAAAATAGTATTTTTCACTACTTAACACACCCCCAAACCTAAGCTTTGCTAGTCCCTGAGAAAAGGAGAAATTAAAAATAATTATTGAAAATAAAAAATACCACTTCTGTTGGGAACATAGATGCATTTAGCATATGCATCAAGCCTTTTAAATCCCTAGGTGATCCCTAGTGGAGGAGTGCAGTCTTCTGAGGGTTTTCAGTGAAGGTACCCACAAACTTCTCCAATGAAACAGTAAACAAAAGTGCAACATTATCAAGTCAGCTGTCAATACACAGAGCATCAGTCTACCTTTGATTCAAATTTTGAGGTATTTAAATAACTGATATGCGCAAACATTTAATCATCACAAAATCTTGCATGTATGCACATCATTCCCAATCAGCTTTCAACAAGAGAAACAACAAGTGTATGTCAGTACTGAGCTTATCAAAAATTCAAAATTTAGGTTTAGGCAGTGCCTAATACATTCCATGTTAGACCCAATGCTTACCAGGGCAGTCTCTCACAAATAACTTTGAGGATTTTCATTTTCATACAAGCTCAAGAGCAGTTACAGCCCCCAAATGAGTCTGTAAGCATGAGCATAGGCAAAGCTCCTAAATTCTAGCATCATTGGCTACTTCTCACCATAGATTAGGCAACTCCGCATCTCCACATAACAGTTCACTCCAATTAGGATCATAAGGTCTTATAACAGGGTTGTAGTGTAGCTTATGGGTGTAGGTTACAAAGAATGGAGGGGTGAAAAGGATGCAAAATTGAGAAATCAGTGGGTGAAGGAGGTTATTCATGACTTCACCTTCTTTTAACTCAGCATATTTCATCTTCATTGGTACTTTTTAGACTTGATGTGGCCAGCTTCTCCTCTTATTTTTTTACTTTTTCCAATGAAATTTCCTCTTGACTCCTTATTCCTTTTCAATAATTTATTTTTCTGTTTTTCTTTTTGAATGTATTTTTATTTTCTTTTTCTTTTTATTTTTCTGCAATGCACCCTCTTCCCAGCTGCGACACTGTTATCCTTCTTTTGTGTTTTTTCTCTATTCACCAAATGTTGACCCTAGCTTGTCCATCTTTAACTCCTTCTCCTTTACTTTCTAAATTCTCAGAGGGGGTTACGTTTGAATCAGGTTCACAGGTTTAGGTACAGGTACTCAAGTGTATTTTAAAGAAAACTGGAGATTAAGGCTTAAAGGGTGCATGCACAAGGGCAGTTTACTGGGATTGGTACTTTTAAGCTCAAACTGTCAAAGAGAAGGCCTTGATCCTTTCCTACGTGTCATGGGTACTGTCAGCTGTCTCCACTTGGAGATGCCTAACTTCTAGTGAGGACATTGACTCAGCCAATCCTTAGAGCAAAAAGAATTGCCTCAGTCACTCCTTAAAGAAAAAAAAAATTTATAGAACCAAATCTCACTGGGTATGGTCTTTCATTGACCTCATAGGCAAGCCCTTACCTTTTTCTCTCTTTAATGGTTCACTAAGTACTGACACAAGTGAGTTTTCTTGGTGTTTACCTCATGAAAATGTTAAAATTTTAAAGTTTTTAATACCTAAAGGTCTACAAATTTTTCACATTTTCTAATTTTCAATGTTTCTTAGGTGAACCTAGCTCTATATCTATCTCACTCACTTAATTCTGCTGCACTTAGGTTAACGACACTATTGGCAAACCTTGCCATACCCCCAAACCTAGGAGGAGCAATGTCCTCACTAATTTAAAGATAAAGGGCATGTGCGGCAGGGTATTTTGATAAAAATAAGTCATAAAATAAAGCAAGTGCAGTAGCAAACAAAACACACACAAAATAATTAAAAGAACCAAATAAACAAATAGCAGAAATAAAGTAGACCAAATAAACTTCACACAAAAGCTACCAAAGAAAAAAAATTTATTTACAAACAGAGAAATTTGTACAATGCAAGGTAAAATAACTACAAAAAGATTTTACAAAACGTGTTAACTAACTAAGAAATGCATAAAATACTATGTAGGAAAAGAAAATCCTAAATACAAGCTACATCTATTCAGAATCTGAGGTGAAGATGTCAACTGGGTTGTATCCACATTGTTCAGCATAAGCTTTCAAATCAGCAGTTCTCTCAGCCTTGGTTTTTCCTTTTATGTTGCCTTTTGTGGGCTCTTCAATGGGCTCCTTGGTGGCTACCTCGTCAGACTGGGCAGCTTTCTCTTTTCCTTTCTTTTCCTTTTTTTATTGAAATTGTCCTCTAGCAAACACATCTAACCGCTTGGGGTAACCCCCGCTCTCGCTTAGGTGGTGGTATGGCAAAGAGGTGGAGGAGTGGTTTTAGAGGGCCAAAAGGTACTTTTACCTCCTAACATCCTTGAAGACTACAATAATCATCCGTTAGTGTGTTGTGATAGACCAGCATTAATCTACTATGCACAACACAATCCATCCTTATTGGCCCAAAGAAGAGGAAGAAGACACGCAAAGATGACAGTTGAACCAAAGCCCAATGGAACACCTTGGTAGTGCTCACCATGGTGACTCATTTGCTGGTCATCATTGACCAAGCCTAGCTGATGGATGAAGTTAGCTGAGAATGGAGAAACTGCAATAGCAGCAAGTGCAATGCATCGGAGCATAGAAAGATAGATCTCGCAGAGTTGAGAAGCTCCCTCGCGAAGCTAAGGAAGCAGTGGAAGATGCCCTCGCGCAGATAGGACACACAGTCAAGAGGAGAGTTGTAAAGACATCGTGAAGATCTCAGGGATTAAAATCCTCAGAATTTATGGTCACGAAGATCAAGCCTTAAAGCAGCCGCACGAAGAACATAGCGAGTCCATGTGTGTACTGAACTAAATTTTACCACGTGGAGTTCGTGTGTGGCCCTGGAAGAGAGAGATGCCCAGAATTCTCCTCGCATAGATCTTGCGCACTCTAAACCCTTACCAATTACTACGCGAGTGCAAGAGCAAAACTGCACGAGTAACCAGCGAGAGAGAGCTACTGAAGCTCTACTATGCGAGAAGTCTAGGCACTCCAGATCATCTCTGCGACAGCCTTACAGCGCAAAGGAACTGCGCAAGTGAGAACTTCCCACCAACCAAAAGCTACTCCGTGAAGGCCTTCCAACTGTGCAAATCAATATATGCATATGCCAGCCCCGCGAAGCATGGGCTCCCCACTTCTCAGTTTTAACTCAAGGATTTTTTAGGAATTTCCCAAGGCTAGGGCACACATCCCGAGGCATGGATTTTGAGGCAAACATCTCAAGGCATTCAAGGGATGTAACAGTGCCATGTCTGCTAGAAAAATTAGGGTTAATCCCTTCAGAGCCAAGGCCGATAGACAGAGTATATAAGCTACACTTAGAGTTCAGTTTTATCATCGACCCTTCTTTTCATCCTCTGTCGGCTGAGAGCAACAGTAGGTTAGGGCTAGGGTTTGATCACCTCTTTTTCCCTTTTCTCTTCTCTCTTAGCCCAGCACTTGCTGGTTAATGCCCCTATAAGCAGTTAGCTTTAGTTTTATTTTAGTTTGTAATAGGTTTTGTATACATTAGAATTTTGGATGAGCAGTTGTGTACAGGCTGTAGCCTGGAGACAATTCATTGTTAGTTTTGTGTTTATCAATGGATTATTGTTTTAATGCCTAATTGGATCTAAAGATCTTATGATTTCTTTAGATGTCTATAGGATCCATGTATTTGGGACTTGCCCATTCAATTTTTAGTAGATCTATTATTTACCATCTGATTTCCCTTGGTTTGATAGCCCCATGAAAAGTAATGCTAGATTTGTAGTGAGATCGGAGGAGCTTGAAGGCCTGTGGACTGTAGTGGTTGCAGCAGTTTTCACGTTCTTTCTCAGACCTCTGTGGTATGGACAGACCAATGGGATACCCTGTGACCATTTGAGTGGACAGAGTATAGCCCTAATCATGTGTCCATTCACATGTTTAAAAAGCATTCTTCTCCTCTGCACATGAGCTTCTAGAGCATTGTGAGGAGGTTTGTATAGGAACTGACTCCCCTCTATTTTACCTAGCTGACATCAGATGTTAGATCTGATCTCTCTGTAGTAATTGTAGCTTGAGGCTGACTCATTGCAGGCTATTTGTAGCACTGACTAGCTATATCTAAAGCCCTATTCAACCTGTTGCATGGTCCTTTTTGTGGGAACCAGTGAGTCTTTGGCCTTGGCAAAGCACTTAGGATCTTATGAGTTGGAATACCTACAGATGTCAGTCAGATCTGTGCGCAGTTCTGGGAAGCTTGTAGCACTGGCATTACATAGTGCTACAATAGTATTCATGGCTTGATCTGGTCCAGTGGTTGGGGAAATGATCAGTCCACTCCTCTGGACTAGATTGGCAATTTCTGGTTTAACTAATGGGATTTGACTGACTCCATAGGATAGGCTGGGACCATTTGAGTGGATAGCCTATAGCCTTAAGAGTGCCCCAAATGACATGGGTTAAACTAGATATTTCTACCTTATTGAGGCTTTTGATAGTGTCTCAGCAAGGAGCACTGCAGAGACAGACTAAATCTGAGTTACATTACTACTTTTCCTCTGAACTTAACCTACTTACTTCTCACTAATTTTTATATTTTATTTAGTACACACCATCATCATCTTCTTCTTAACCCTTTCTTTAGGATAGGGCTATATTTTATTTCTCTGTTGTTAGGATTAATTTAGTGTAGTCGTGACACCCAGCTCCCTTTTTTTAGGATTGTCAAATCTGTAGCCAGATCTGGAGGCCTACTATTAGAGCCCATTTTGGGTTCTAGATCAATTTCTCTGTGGGATGAACTCTTACTTATCAAAACTTGCTATAATAGGCCCTGTATCTTATAGGTCTAGGATTATTTTAGTTGTGCTGAATCCATTCTTTATTTTACTTTATTTTAAATTAGTTTCCACCACACAATAACAGAGCACACTATGGTAGTCAACAATAAGTTTTTGGCACTGTTGTTGGGGATCTTGATCTTTTTAGTAGACCTGAGTTGTACTGTAATTTAGATTTTCAAATTCTTTGTAGCTGTACTTAAACTAGAATAAAAGTACTACTGATTCTTTATGGAATTTTGCAGAAATTGACAGCAGAAGAAGGGAAAAGCTAGAACTGCAGTTGGAGTGAAGCCAGCTCTGTTTGCACTTACTTTCCCCTACATCTCAGTCCATTTATGTTCACTTCCCTGTTATTTATTTAGTTTAAATCCATGTAGTTGTTAATTTTTGTTTAAAATATTCTTTGTGTGTGCTTGTGAGCATCTTCTGTGCTTACTATGGGTGTGAGTATATGCATGGTAGAAGGTCCTTACTAAAGAATATGTTGCCTTCGTTTCATGGGCTTAGTAAAAAGATCCCTACAAGCATATAGACCAATTTTAAGCACTTTCCACTACCTTCAATATTGTTGGCTTGGAACTTGAGGCCACCAAACTGAGGCTTTTTCCTTTTTCACTAAAGGACAAAGCCAACACGTGGCTATCAAAACTCTCAACCACCAGCATATAGTCATGGAGTAACCTTCAAACCAAATTCCTGGCCAAATTCTTTCCCATGAACAAAATCAGCAAGATGAGGACAAATATTTTGTCATTCACTCAGTCCTCAATTGAGAATTTTTATGAAGCTTAGGAAAGACTCCAGGAGATGTTAAAATAATGCCCCCACCACCAAATCTCATTGTGGCAGCTTGTCCAAGTACTTTATCAAGAAATTAATTCCAAGAGCAGGGAAATGGTGGATGCTTCCTATGGTGGTAGTTACCTCTACAGGACAGTTGAGGAAGCTTGGGAGCTATTTGACATAATAAAAGAAAATTCCATACAGCAGGAGTCTCTGTCACGCAATGATAGCCAGACTCTAGCTAAGATGATAAAAGAGGCCACCCCTAGAGGTGGAATATATGAAGTGAAGGTAAAAGGTGACCTGGAGAGGAAGGTGGACAACCTGAGCTTGGAATTTGACAAACTCATGAATGTGATGCAGCCTCGGGTGGTTGCACAAGTGGAGGAGGTATGTCTGATATGCCAGTCTCCCACACATTCTTCTATTCATGATTGTCCATCTGCCACCAAGTTTCTAAATTTTGTTATGGGGCAAGCCAATGCTGCTCAAACTTTTGGGTAGCAACCTGCTAGGTACTCTTGGAGGAACCAGCCAAATCTGAGGTGGAGACAAGATTCATATCCTCAACCCAGCAGCAGCAAATGGTAGTAGCTTATAGACCTCAAGACCAGTTTAATCAAGGTTACCCACCAAGGCAAAATTTTCTATTACCTACCCCACAGTCCAACCAGTTGGCCCTGCCTCCACAGCAGCCCAGATCCTTTTCATTTGAAGAGCAGATGCTAGCTTCAATACAAATCTTGGGGAGCTTGGTGCAGACTTTCAATTCTCATGGACAGAGCATCAAGAATATTGAGGACCAGTTGGGCCAGATTTGTAATGCTCTGAATAGGAGGGAAGAAGGAAAATTGCCTAGTCAGCCCCTGACAAATCTGAAAGGTCAGTATATAATTGGTGATACATCCTCTACAGCGGAGAAAGCTAATGCCCAGTGATCCGAACATTGGTAATAAGTGTATCATATGTATGAAATTTTGGTGTTGATTTGTATTATTTAGACTTCCGTCAGTTGAGTCTTTAGTATATTGTTGAATTAATTGTGTTGCTTTGTCTGTGTTTGCATTTCATTATTGAATACATGTGCATATTTGTCCACTGAATTTGCTATGTGTACTTGTTAATGAATGGTTGAGGTGCCCTTATCATAATTTGCATGAAGTTGAGCTGAAAAGTAAGTTTTAGAATTCTGCAATGTTGATGAACTGTTGATTTAAATGGGCATATGTGTTTCATGATTGAAATGAATTACCTGTCTGAGGGTTGGTGCTCATGCATAGTGGTTGGGTGCATAACAGCATGAATGCACTAACTCATGTGTTGCACTGAGCTAACTGAGTCAAGGTTGAGAAGATATGCTGTCTCGCAGAGCTAGAAGGCTTAAATTTGTTGTGCGAACCATCACTTGCTTCCTCGCATGCTAAAAGCCTGAGCAATGGCTATAAAAATGCCTCACAAAGCTGCCTTTCTGCTCTACGAGCTCAAGCAGTAAGAAAAGTATGGCCTTAGTGTTGTTCTGTGCGAGCACCACGCCAGATAAATTTTTGAGGCAACACCAGGCCTTACGCACTAAGGTCAATGATTTAGCTCCACGAGTTTTCAATGTGAGGCAGTTTGTTCTTCTGTGCGACAGAATGTCTCGCAGTCTTAAATGCCAACTGTGCGAGAATTTTACTCCGCGTGCTCCTATTGCCAACCCCACGAACCGCGAGATGTGCTCTATAAACTCAACGAAGCCCCTCATTTTCTTCATTTCCTCTGTCTGTCCTAGTTTCCCAGCACAAGAATTAACGTCCCTTTCCTCTCCTTTCTTCTCTACTTTGCAATCCACACCACCTTAGGCATTTTCGTCTCATCATATTATTCCCCAGCTACTCCTTATAACTTCGAGCAAGGATTGGAGGCATTTGAGCCACTGTGCACAATTTCAAGTGGAACCCTAGCTCTCAACTGGTATGATCTCCATTTCTGTCTCTGCCCTGTGTTTTATTTATTTAAAAGAAGAGAACAAGGAGAGAATTTGAAGCTTTTGTGCTTACTCAGTGTGATTGACATTTTCTCGAAGTGTGAGCCCAAATTTTGATAATCTGAGCATCTATGGCTACGGATTCAAAATTTGTAGATACCCTCGCTGCAATGCTGAACCCGTCCGCCAGTGACAGCCCTGTGGCCATTAGAAAATCTGCAAGGATTGTAAATGCCTCCACATTGGAGACCTCTGAGGCACCCTCACCAGTTGTTAAGCCCACCATTCCAAAAGAAAAGAAGAAATCTGCTCTAAAGAAGAGGGCCAAAGTGCACCCACCTACTATGAACCCTAAAAAATCAAAGAAGCAGAAAAAGGGCAAAGTTGTGGCCCCTGAGATCCTTGAGGTTTAGGAGGAAGCAATTACTGATTACCTCAGGGTCCCTTCTGACTTTGTATATGCAATCCAGGTGGAGGTTGAAACCATTTTCGACAAAGCCTATTTTGAGGAGCTACCTGAGACTTCTGCCTCCATTGAATATCTGACAAAGGCCTCTCTACTGTCCCTGTTGAGGCCCTCAATGCAGCTGGTTTTTCCAAGATTGGTAAGATTATTTATCAGAATATGAAGTTAAAAACTGGTGATGATGGGAACCCAACACGGCTAGTTTTAATTGATAATTTTGAGATGCTATTCAACCAGGCAGACATTACAAGGATACTAGGGATACCAGCCAGGTATAACCCTGAGTGGGGCTTGGGTCCTCCTTTGACTGCCACCATTACTGAGATAGCTATTGAGTTAACTGGAGAGACCACAGCCTCAGGTGACTCAATCAGAAAGAGAGATCTGCACCCCAACCTTAGGCTAATGGATGCTATGTTGCGAAAAAATATATATTGCTCTGGGCATGAGCAGAAGAGCAGGTACCCCATAGCTGATGCCCTTTTATCAATTCACAGAAACCACTATTTAGATGCAGCCAAGTTAGTTTTTGAGGGGATTATAGATTTATGTGAGAAGGTGAAAATAATAAAGAAACCTCATGTCCTTCCCTACTACAGATTGATTACTTCATTGTTGAAGTGGGGGAAGTACCCATTTCAAAGGGAGGAGATTGTGGCACTGAACCCCAAATAGAGACACTACAAAAAAAAGGACTTTCGGAGACCAGTATTGGAGACGGCTTTTTGAAGCCGTCTCTAATAACCATTTATTAGAGACGATCATTTCAAAGGCCGTTTCGAATCCTTTTATTAGGGACGGCTGTAGTCGTCTCCTTAGATAAAATAACATATAGAGTTGCTCTATCTAAGGTTCACTTCATCAATAAGCAGGTGGAACCTTAAGAGACTATTTGAAAAACGGTCTCAAAAAGCTTGAGAGCCGGCTCCAAAATATCTTTAGATTATCTTTGGTTAAATCATTTTAGTTAAGTCGTTATACGTTTTGCGGCTGCAAATAAGTTAAATCAGCCTCTCTTATAAATAGGCAATGCTAACCATTCATTTTATTTCTGCAGCTCGTCGCGAGGTGAATCGCTCTGATCTCCGAGAAGAAAACCCCAGCGAAACCCTTTCTCTCCTTCATTCTCCCAATTTTTCTGTCTAATCTCTTTGAAATGGTGAATCTCTAATCGATCTCCCAATTTTTCTGTCTGATCTCTTTCTCCAATCTCCCTCTCTCTTAAATCTGCAATCAGATTCATCATCTCAGCCCAACTTCATTTTCGATCTGTCAATACCTTGGAGCCTTCATTTGAGCTCCAACGTAGAGATCTCTTTATAGTTTGAAGCAGAGATCTGTAGATAGCGGTCATTGTAGTTTGAAGCAGAGATCTGTAGATAGCAGCCATTGCAGTTTGAAGCAGAGATCTGTAGATAGCGGCCCTATAAACTTTCGGTTTGAGACGAATCCAGGTCTGTAGATCTAACTTCCTTCCCCTATAATCCAAACAAGCTCTCTGAAATATGTTTGATTTTTATCGTGAGGTTTGACGCAGAGAACTAAGGTTTGAGAGGAATCAGAGGTTTGGAGATCCAAGTTTGGCATTTGGATAGGGTTGGCAGATCGAAATCGCGATTTGGAGCCAAAAATCCACAGCGTGGAAGGTCGAATTCGAGATTTTTTTTACTTTCTAGGTAATTTCCCTTTTACTTTGGCTTATGTTTTGGTCAATCTAATTAGATCGTTCGTCTGATTTGGTAGGGATCTCAGGCCAACAGTTTGAATCGGATTTGATAGGGATCGTTCATTTAATTGCTTAAATTTGAGTAGACAAAGTTCAGATCTAAGGTGTGAGTCAGACAAAGTTCAGATCTAAGGTGCGGTTCAATTTCGATTTTCATTCAAGCTGCATTTCGAATTTACTAATCTGTTTTGAATTTCGATTTTGAATTTGTTTGCAATTTGTTTGGAATTAGTAGAACTTTTTTACATGGCAAAATACTCACTGATATGATTTTTTCGTGTAAAAATTACTGATCTATTTTGGTTTTTATTTACATTTTTTTTTTCATTTCTAGGCATTTGTAAATGCAAAAATCAGAGCATCATATGTGGATGCTCTATTTGAGTAGTTCAGATATTTCGATTAGGACTAATTACCTGTATTTAGTCTATTTTCTGGTTGGTCTTTCTACCAAAGTTTGAAATTTTCTTTGCTGATTTTCGTAAGATGTTTTCTAGTTGCAGTTGCTCAGTTGTGTTTTTCTTTTTTAATGGGACAGTAGTTCTTCCAACGTCTTCACTTTGTTGCCTAGTAAGAACATGGGATTCGGGCATGGGTATAAAAATCATACACTTGCTCAACCTCCAGGTTTCAGGATAGAAGTACATGACTATATTTGATATTTTATCTATTTTAATGTCAAAATATATGCTTTTTAAAATTCTAAAACGTTTAAAGTAGTTACAACTTTCTTTTATAGAAAATAAATGGGTATGGCTGAGCCACCTGCAGCATGGATGCCGTAACTACATCTGTGTGTCGTGTTGAACACAGGGTGCTCCTAGGGATTAAGGATACTAGTGTCCTTTCCAAGTAAATATTGCTTTAGAATATATCTTAGTTAAAGTAGTCCTTCATGTACCAATAAGGTGTGTTCTATATAGATCTGATATCAGGGATGCTATTCCTGACGTTATTCTGCTTATGACTTTTGAGCTTTGACTTTTACCTGATAAATCTGTATTTCATTTCTTGATCTTGCGTAGTCATTTACAATTTCATATTTTAGTACTTTGGTATCTTTGATGGCCACTGTACATAAAGTAGTCACCATGATTTGTATAATTGTATGATGCTTGCATGGCTGAGTCTTCTTAAGGAGTTCAATTGCTATCTACTTAACTGCAATAGTCTTAACTACACTGCACAACTATTTTTTGTTGTATATATTCCAACCATGTGTGTGAGAGTTCTATTGTCTGTTAGGAAATGAGTACAATCTATCCATCATGTTTAGTTTGAGGGCTTTAAGAATCACTTGTCGGGGAGATAAGGCCAATGGCATGTCCCAGATGGCAAAAGGGCACTTACAGATCAGGGAGCGGGGAGTGGCCATCAATTGTCCACTCTTCAGGTGTCTGAATCCAATACCCAATCCAACTTCTGACAATCCTGTGTTGAAACTGCCTTCAGCAGTAATAAACACCTGCTGCTCCATGTGAGCACTAATCATAGTTGCCACTCCGATGTAATTGCATGCAAGACTCATCAACCCTACCATTTGGGTTCATTCCATTAACAGCTCCTAGACACTCTCCTCTCACTTTCATAACATTACAATCATATGTTTTTTATAGCACACTTTTGATTTTGATGTCATCAAATAGAGGAGGCAAGCCTGAGGAGTATACCCACCATTTCCCTGCCAATTGATCGCTTGAATGTGCTACTGTTGCTACAAGTCCTACGACCATAATTAAAATAAGATATATTCCACTTCTCTTAAAAAACGGGTTTTGCCTTTAAAAATTTATTCCTACATTTTTCTATAGAGGCCCTATGTCCAAGTCTATAAGCCATTCCGGCTGCAACCTGGAAGTCTGCAATAAGCCCTGATTCCATGAACCGTTCAAGCAATGGAAGTAGATCAGGAAATCTACCATTCTCTCAGACGGTCACCGTCTCTGTCAAACTGATCCATGTACTCCATTGCTGCACAAACCGTTGTCCACACCTCCACTCCAAAGGACATGTCCCCTGTTGTGGCAAAAATCTCCATAGACCCGACAAACAATTTTTTGGGTTTAGATTATTCCATCTACTTGTGTCGTGCATTTTCTATGCATTCATTTCTTGCCAAGGATTGTGGGTGCCCAAATCGTGAGGAACAGTATCTATAAAATCTGACAAACAAATTTTTGGTTTATATCCTTCCATCCATGTTATCAAATATCGGCTGATACTGATATGTATGGGCGATGCGTATCATTTTTTCAGCAAACCGATACGTATCGGTGCCGATACATCTCAAATATCCAACTCGGTATCGGTATCGGCCGATACGGGCCCATATCGATTGATACGTATCAGGTATCGGCCAATACATATCGAATTTCAGCCGATACTTATCGGGTATCGGCCGATACCAGTATTTCCTTTCTAAATTTTTTTTAAAAAAGGAATCGGCCGATACGTATCGGTCCTCCAAGGACCAATACCGGGTTTGTTACCTTGCTTCCATCTATTTGTGTCGTATTTATTATAGGCATTCATTTCTTGCCAAGAATCATGGGTGCCCAAATCGTGAGGAACGGCCCCTTTGACCTTATGGATCTATTGTTTCTATCAGCGAGAAACTTGACTTTTCTTTGGACCTCGCATAAGGCTGCCTTTGCAAAATCGCGTCAAATACTCAACTCGATTTTGGGAAACTGATCAAGAAGGGGGACACATTCTTAGAAGTTGACATTATAGGTGCACGGCATATTTTCTACTCCCTCCAAGTAGAGAAACCTCCCTACATAGCAAGGATCCTCCTGTGGGTTTGGAATCTTGGCAAGTTTTCTTCTCTGCATAAAATGGCTGCCTTGCTGTTAGATAAGCATCTTGAATTAAAATTTTTATCATCATCCTTTAATCCACTGGCAGTAGTAGCATGCTCAACTGGACCCAACCTGCCATTTACAGTCGGAACAGTTGTTTTAACATTTCCATTTCCCAATATTTTAGCTTTACGTCAATTAGTACTATGGATTAAACTCTCATCTACTTACACACATCCACCATTGATCCAAATTGTTCCTCCAAAAAGTATTAGAGCAAAGTGAATTTGTACCATTTTGGTAGGTTTTCATCTTGGGTCATCACTAAAATTTTCTTGATCAAAATGTCCGTCCTCTACAATTTTTCCCTACATATGCTTTAGTTGTAATGAAACTTTCTTCAGTCAACATAGACCATGATATAACAGTCAAATTGACAATCTGAGCTTCACTTGCAGCAAATAGTAGAAGTAGCAGGAAGATTATCTCATTCGACAAGTGGTAATGTCTCCCCATCGTAAGTATTCTCTTCTCTGATTCTCTAGCTACCCAATGGTAATAACACCTCTCTCTCTCATGCTGCTCCTTTGATTGAGTTGGGTGCTTATGAAGGTTTAAAATCTCTGATCTGGTACCAGTCCCATTCATGGCTTTGGAAACGTTGATACTGGGTGGTACTAGTTTGTATTGGGCAGGTATGGGACCAAAATGCCCCACGGTGGTATTAACTCCTTAGGGTTTGTATTGGGCAGGTCTGGAACCGAAATGTACCAGTGGTACAATCCGGTACCATGGTGCCTTCTCCAACTGTTATTCTACCAAAAAAAGTGATTACAATCCTTATGTTATCCCGAATGGGAAAGTTTTTTGCATTTGACCATCTTGTCCTTCATAAATCATAATAATTACCATGTTTATAATTCAAGGCAAGATGCAATGTTAAAAATTCAGATGAATGCTATAGCGAAGGAAATGTAACCTTGTAGTCATGTACTTGTTCGTCTCTAATAATATATGCCTCTTCCTCCTTTCTGTTTCAGTATGTTTTTGCAGCTGGCTGTCTACCTAATACCGACCCTCCTCCTTTCTCATCCAGTCTTGGGACCGGCAATGGTGGAGTTAGCCAATATATTTACCTGCAATGGGATTTTTTCTCCTCTGGAAATAGAATATACAATTAGATTTGCCACAATTGAATTGTATGTTGCACTAAGTAGAGGTTTGGTTATTGGCTTATTAGAAAGGTGGAGTATTCATAGAATAGGCATTGTAGGTTTTGGGATCGATTTCTGAGTTGGATATAAAATTATAGAAATAAGGTTCAGAACCTGATTTAAAAAAGAGCAATAGGTGTATATCTCTAATGATCTTGGCATGTTGCCGAACTTTAGAGCACTATTAAGTAGCGGTAATTTTTTAGCAAGTTTTTAATACTTAGAACTAATGTATCCAACTTGGTATTGGGTATCGGGTATTGATTCCAGCGGACCAATACTTATTGGCGATTCGGAAAACTTTTTTCAAAATCATAAAAATTATAAATATATAATTATCAACTAAAAAATATACACTTATAGGCTGATACGTGTACCAATAATGATACCAGACCGATATTGATACTTGTATCAGTATCCATATCGATTTAAGTAAAACCTGAAACATATTGGTGAGACGCATTGGTATTGGCTACCCTGCATAGAATCCTTTGATCAATGAGACTTTAGGATGGTCTAGCTCAAAGGAGCGATAGTAAGTCCTCATGATGGATCAAAGCATGAAATACAATGATGTGTTGCGTTATCATTCCTCTATACAAGAATATCATCATACAGTTTGCTACCAAAATCATATAGGAAGCAAAAGTAAAGAACTAACGTGGACCATTAAAAAATATTATGTATGGAAGGGGTTTTATGTTCGCCCCTTCTCTTCCTTAGGGATTGGTCCAAGTGTCAGTTTTATAATATATATATATATATATATATATAGAGAGAGAGAGAGAGAGAAGAAAGGTTCCCTAGGACAGCGTTCCAACCAAGATGGCTGGGACAACAACGATCAGGTAACATGGAAGGAACCAAATCTTAATTACAACCATTGAAATAATAATAATAAAAGTTTAAAAGTGCAGCAGTCAATATTGATCAAAAAAAAAAAATTGCAGCAGTCAAAGGTGTCAACAGCACTGATTGTTCATTTGTAGCGCGGTTGACACTGTTAACCACTGCATTTATTTTACATATTATTGTTGTTTTTCAATGTTTGTGGTTAACATTTGGGTCCTTCACATGGAACCCGATTACTTGAAGGACCCAAATCTTAATCACAGCCATTGAAAATAATATATTAAAAAAAATTAGAAAAACAAAAAATGCCATACTCAACAGTGTCAATTGCAGCGCAGTTGACACTGTTGACCATTGCAGTTTTTCACCTTCTATTATTATCATTTTTTCAATGGTTCATCATCATAATCAGGCTGTTTTTGGGATTGCTCTTTGAAGGCAAAGGGCAGCTCTCTACTCTAGCACAGAGAACTTCAGTGTGGTACTATGTTTGGTTGCAGATCTTAAGTAGCTTAATTGTAGATCGTTGGATGGATATGAATCGTCAACGGTGCCAAATGTATATGTAATCATGTCTGTTATGGATATGAATCATCAAACATGTTGAAAATTTTAACTAAGCCTGCCACGTGAGTTAAGGATTTAAAAATGTATTTTTCAGTTGATACTTTTTAGAACTTACATTTAAGATTAAACTGGTTATGACATGGCTGCCTGATTATCGGCATTGAGACGCGTGCTAGTCACAACATGAATTTAATGCATACTTCATAGTATAAAAGATGTAATGCAGAAGACAAAATTTCAAAAACTTATTGCAATACAAATAAGGTACCTTTAATAGCACCCACCCATTTATATAGCTCATTCATTTTTGTTTGTGGCATGCGCATATTTGCTATTTTTTCTATTTTCTTAGTCTTCACCAAGAATTAGAGCTATAGGAAACAAGACCCTTTAATTTTTTTTAAGGACTATCTTATTATTATGTTATTGAGATAACCCAAGGGATTTTCTTCTCACTGAAAAAGCATCCAACGACAAAGGATCTAAGTGTAGGTCTTCTGGCTAACATTTCTAATTTTCTTTATTACATAGATGAAACTAGATTTATTATATAGTTGCGGTAAATGTCATGTTAATATTACTATGCTTTCACTAGCTCGATTTCTTAGAAAACCACGCTTTTTCACATCTCATTTATCTTTGAGCTTCTATTTAATGGGTGATCCATACATTATGAGCGGTATAGTAGTCCGCACGTCCTTTCTTTATTCAGCTGATTAATCTATAACTTTTTTTATAGATTAATGGTCAATATATAGTTGAATACATATGAATATCATCACACAAAATAAGTGCTCGTCTGAAAAGTTATATGTCGAATTATTGACATATAACCTTTCGGATTATGTATCTGAAGATAGATAGTTTGGGAATACCATGTACATTAGTTGTTCACTAATATGATTTTTAGAATTTTCTCAAATGATTTCAACAATTTCTCCTTTGTTCTTCGAATACGTACTTTCATATATTATTTTGTATTTTTCATTGTCCATTGTGGATAATGAAAAGTATAAAATAGCATGAAAAGTTCGCGTATTTGAAGAACTACGTGGAGATGCTGTCGAAATTTTTAGAGAAACTCTGAACTCATATTATGTGAACAATTAAATGACTTGATATTCTCGAATGGGCAAAACTAATGAATATGGTATAAGAAATATAAACCTTTATCATTTAAAAACATATTAAACTGTACATTTCTTATACTTTTAGGGGTTTGAAACTTTTATATGATGGAAAAGAGTTGGATAAAAAAGTCGAGATATTCTAGAGAATATGACAAAGGGTTGGCTGCATTTGTCGATCACGGTTTAGCCCATGGAATTACTTGCAATGGGAGGCTCAAGTGTCCTTGTACAAGATGCTGTAATTGTGTTTACTTAGAATCCGACTTATTGAAGGAGCATTTGGTAATAAACGGGATGATGAAAAGTTATGTTGTATGAACTTATCACGGAGAGAAGAGAGGGCCACTGCCTAGACATGAAATTGTGGTAGATATTAGAGCCGATGACAACGAGAACGTTTTGGTTGATGACATCAAGGGGATGGTGCAAGATGCTTTTGGATTTTCGGACCCAAATGAAGACGTAGATGGTTTGGAGCAGGAACAAAGTGATGTACCCAATGCTAGTGCTTTTGAATTCTACAAATATGCGCATGATTTGGGGAATCCCTTGTATCCTGGATGTAACACACATACGACGTTGTCTTTCGTTGTGAAACTTTGGCATATCAAGGCCCTTGGTGGATGGAGCAACAACTCTTTTACGTTGTTGCTTGACTTACTAAGGGAGGTTTTGCCTAAAGAGTCGACGTTGCCGGAAAACTTCTCACAAAGCAAAAAGATTATTTCAGGCTTGGGACTAAATTACAATAAAATCGACGCATGCCCTTACGATTGTATGTTGTACTGGAAGGAGTCTGAGAAAAAAGAAAAATGTGACATCTGTGGGACATCGCGATGGAAAAATCATGAGATTGAGGATGACAAGAAGACTCCTGCAAAGATTCTTCGTCACTTCCCTTTAAAACAACGATTGCAACGTTTGTATTTGTCATCAAAAACTGCAGCTGACATGAGATGGCACGATGAGAAACGCACTAAAGATGGGGTGTTAAGACATCCTGCAGATTCTCCAGCATGGAAACACTTTGACAAGATCAATCCAACATTTGCAGAGGAAAATCGCAATATAAGATTGGGTTTAGCAAGTGACGGTTTCAACCCATTCCGGACAATGAGTATTGCGCACAGCACATGGCCTGTTGTACTTATCCCATATAATATGCCCCCTTGGTTGTGCTTGAAGAAGCCGAACATGATCCTCTCATTGCTTATACCGGGTCCGACAAGTCCTGGAAATGACATCGACGTATACCTGAGGCCTCTAATAGATGAGCTAAAGGAATTATGGGAAGAAGGGTTGGAAACATACGATTCATCAAAGAGGGAGGTTTTCAAATTGCGAGCGGGCTTGCTTTGGACAATTAGCGACTTTCCAGGATATGCTATGCTTTCGGGTTGGAGCACTAAGGGATATAAAGCGTGTCCTTATTGCCATGAGAATACATGCAGTGAACGGTTGCCAAATTGTGGGAAGCTTTGTTATATGGGTCATCGCCGATTTTTACCTTTAGATCATAGATTTCGAAAGAATAAACGGTGGTTCGATGGAAATATTGAAGAAAGAGAAGCTCCAACCCCACTAACCGGGAAGCAAATTTTGGAGAATTTAAGAAATTATCAACATACCTTTGGCAAGATCCCCAAAACTGACTATTCTGTGAAGAAACCAAAAAAGATGAAGAAAAAAATAACAAAAAATGCACCTCCAATGCCAACAATGCCAAATAACTGGAAGAAGTTGAGTATATTCTTCGAGCTACCATATTGGTCAAAAAATTTACTAAAACACAATTTGGATGTTATGCATATCGAGAAAAATATATGCGACAATGTGGTTGGTACACTACTGGACCTGGAAGGAAAGTCAAAGGATGGTTTGAAAGCACGTCTTGACTTGATGACAATGAACATAAGACATGAGCTCCACCCAAAAGAGCATGCAGATAACAGTAAATTGTATCTACCATCTGCATGTTACTCTATGGATAAAAGTGAGAAGGAGATGTTCTGCCTAATCACAAGAGCATGAAGATTCCGATGGTTATGCCTCTAACATTTCAAGGTGCGTTAACGCCAAAGATCGAAAAATATCCGCTCAAAAGTCACGACTCACACGTTATTATGCAACAATTTCTACCTCTTCGGGAAGACCGTGCCAAAAATGTCGGGATTCGCTCTAATAGAACTAAGCACGTTCTTTCGTGAGTTATGCTCTAAAACATGTCGAGTTGAGGACTTCAAATGTCTACATGAGCGCATACCATTGATTTTGTGCAACCAAGAGCGGATTTTTCCACCTTCATTTTTTGATATTATGGTCCATTTACCCATACACTTAGCATCAGAGGCAATGCTTGGTGGACCTTTCCATTACCGCTGGATGTATCCCATTGAAAGGTATGATCCATATAATCTCTGCAATTATCTTTACTTTTATAAATTATGTTTGATTTCCCTTAATGGAAGTACATTCATTTCTATGTATGCAGATACTTGTACACACTTAAGTCATATGTACGTAATAAAGCCTATCCCGAAGGTTCCATTGCAGAAGGATACCTCGCTGATGAGTGTCTCACATTTTGCTCAAGGTACTTACATAATATTGAAACACGATTGAATAGACCCGTCAGGTATGCTGAGGACACTGCAATTGGAGGTGCTGAACAATTCATTCTCACCAATATCGAACGTAAACAAATGCATAACTATGTATTGTTCAATGATGATAGCGTCGCTCAATATGTGAAATAATAACTCCCAACCTCTTTATATTGTCGGACCATTTGAATTCAATCCATTATACTCACCTCACATCCATTTAATGCAGGCAACATAAATCATACATTAACTTGAAGTATCGTAAGCGTAAAACTGATTACGAGAAACAAAATATACACAAAGAGCAGTTTAGCGATTGGTTTAAATCACATGTAAGTGTGAGGAGATAATTATTTTTATACACTTAAAAGAGGCACTAACTTTGTTATCTGCATCTAATAGATTAAATCAATGATTGAGGCCAATAGTACGTTGCCGGTGAGACTCGATTTACTCGCTGATTTTCCATACACTCATGCAAGAAGATTCACTGGATACACTATCAATGGTTATAAATTTCGAACAACTAATAAGGAGAGGAAGGCTACAACACAAAATAGTGGTGTGATGGTCATTGCAAGCACTCCAAGCTATTCAAGCGCAAAGGACAAAAATCCAGTTTCAGGGGAGATCACATATTACGGACGTCTCGTGGACATAATTAAGTTGACTTATCGCCAAGGGCTGAAATTAGTGCTATTCAAGTGTGACTGGGTTGATGTTGGACAACGCAAAGGTATTAAAATAGACCAATCAGGGTTCACGCTTGTGAATTTTACACATTTATCTGCATCTCAGAAAGACGAACCCTATGTGTTGGCATCTCAAGTAAAGTAAGTTTTCTACGTCAAAGATCCAACTGAACCAGGCTGGCATGTTTTCATCAAGAACAAGCCCAGGGACACTTTCGATATGAGTGGAGGCGACAATATACTACTAGACAGTGAGCCATATGGTAGCCAAGTTCAAATTGGTACCCAAGAAGATGATAGTACTTTCAATATCGTGAGGGAAGATGTGGTTGGAGCAATTGTAGATGCACCTTTCCAAGCCCCTTGTACCCGAAAATTTGGATATGGAATTTTGTTTAGTTTTAACTTTAAGAGTGGTACAACTAATTACTTAGCTTCATCACTATGAGTGTGCATTTATATAATTTGTATATTTCAGCTTAGATGGTTTTGTGATGTTTATATAATTTATATAATTTGTATAATTTGTATATTTCAGCTCATCCTTGATGTCAATGTTTCTTTATAGATATATTGATCAACAACTTGTGATATGCTTTTGTGTTTGTCTGTTTCAGTTCATGCCATATTAATAGAAAATTTGGATATGGAATTTTCTTTACGTGTTACTGTCCTCTTGAATTATATTGTCACTACTGCTAAAAAATTTGGATATGGAATTTTTGTTGCTAATATAAGGTTAGCCAATGTACCGACTTCTCTAGGCTCCCAGGTGATGATCAATGATAACACTAATCTGCTATCTCCTGTAAATAATTTGCCGTAGCTGGTTGATGTATATTTTGCACGTATTTATTACTTTCTAAATACATGCACAATAGTCCCAAATCAGTGGAGCTTTTTAGTTACTCTGAACACTCATAGGGTCTCATTCTTATTTGTTTTCTTGGTGAATTGGTCAGGAAAAGGTCCCATGTAGAGTTTACTTCGAGAAGGATATCAGCATGGTCCTTCTTCCATGCAGGCATCGCATCCTCTGCAAGTATGTATAGTATGCATTATATTCCAATCTGCTTCTCTGGACACCCATTATCCCCTTTAATTATGCTTTTATTTATTTTATTTTATTTTATTTGTTTAATTATGCTTTTAGTTACTAATATATTTTTCCAATGTTTACAGTGCCTGCTGTGAGAAATGTAAAAAATGCCCTGCCTGCCGTGTGTTCATCGAGGAGCGCTTACCTGTATATGATGTATAGCTTATAAACTATACTGTCGCCGATTTCCTTCAGCTTTTGAAAAGGGTCGCGAATGTATCTGATGTGATTTAGAAATTTTAACAACTACGTATCACAAGATCTCCACCCCCAACTGTTGTTGTCCACACTTCTAACTGAAACATCAGGGGAAACCTAGTAAGGAATGCTTAGCAGGTTTGATCCAAACTGCTGGGCTTTCTTTTTTTTTTCCTTTTGTATTTTGAGTTGGGTTGGGTCAGCTCAACCTTACCTAATTAGGCTCAAGGCCTCAACTATAACCGAACCCAATGAGCAACTCCTCTGGTTGGGTTTCTTTTCTGCTTGTTAAATTTGTCATTCTTTGTATTTCTTTTCTGCTTGTTATGAACAGAACAATTTAAGAGAAGAACTGGAGATGGACCATCAATTGCCCACTGTTTTACTCATGGGAGGTGGTGAGGGAATGGGTTCAGTCAAGAAAACTGCAAAGGCTCTTGGAGAAGCACTCTTTGAAGAGGAGCTCGGACGACCAATTGGGCAAATTGTTATTATTTGTGGACACAATCAGATCCTGGCCTCAACGTTGCAGTCAATTGAATGGAAAGTTCCCGTGAAGGTACCATTTTGTTTCTTTCTTCTACCATTAAAACTGATCCTACACTCTATATTGCTTTGTCGGATAGCCAATTTAAAGGTATTTTTTTATGGCAGATAAGAGGATTTGAGACCCAGATGGAGAAATGGATGGGCGCATGTGATTGCATTATTACAAAGGTATTTTAATTGCTCCCTTCTAAGTTTTATTTGTGATAGAAGGTTTGCTCTCTGTACTTTTATATGCATCTTTAATGCGGCTTGGTTCTTTTTAATGGGATTTTGCTGTTTATAGGCAGGACCTGGTACAATTGCTGAAGCTTTAATAAGGGGGCTTCCTATAATCCTCAATGAAACTATAATTTTTGCAGAGGCTAGTTGTCAAATGTTGCTCTGTAAGTTACTATGGCCTCAATTTTTTTAATCAAAATAGAATTAATCAGTTTCTATTCATGGCATATTTTTTCTCTGTAGCATGAAAATTAGATGAAAGCATATGTCCTTTTACTTCTGCCTGTGTTTTCTAGATAAGATTAAAAACCTACTATGAAGTGCTTATTCTTCATAGAATCGGGAGTAATATCACTTCTTTTCTTTTTAGCAATGTTACGAGTGTCACATAATGCTTGTAACAATTAAGTTTTGACTCTATTAGAAGCTCAAACTGCCCCTTGTTCTCTTTGAATTCTTAGTGCCAGTCGCAGTTGAAAAACCTTTACGCAGAAGGAATCAATGGATGCTATATGGAGTTTTCTGCTTACAACTTGCTTTGCGTTATATTGCACTCCAATAATTATAGAGATCTAGTATCATCAATGACAAAGTAGGTGGCATTCTTATGTAGCTTTTCACCTAATTAATATTTAATTATGGTTGGTGTTTTTGGAGAAAAAATATATCCAATTGCATGTTTGCTTCTTGGAATTTAGAGATATTTCTGTATCTTGGTATAAAACAGAGTCTGTAGCTTAGCTGAATGGTGCTCTCTGTGACAATCATAAGGTTAAGTGCTTGATCCCAGTCTTTCTACCCCAAGGGAAAAAGTAATATTTGTATAAACCATGGTTCTTAGGAATGACATGGAGTTTGAAGTTGTGAAATGATATATAGAATGCTGGTTTCACCTCTATAACTTTTGTCATGTGCTATAGGTTGTAATTTCAACAGTAATCTGTTGAGTGATAAATTTATAGTTATAACAATTGAAAAGGTGCATCTATAGATAAGTATTTTGCTAGTTCTAACTTTATAGTTACGACAGCTGACACGCATTGCACTGTAGATATGTATTTTGCTATTAACATTCCAATGTTCATAGATCTTACTAGTTGAATCTAATGATACAGTAGACTGAAACGACTCTGGTTTGTTGTAAAAGAAGACTGCATTTATTTCTGAACCTTTTGTTTTTTGATTACTGTGTTTATAACATGAAAATAATATATATATATATATATATATATATATATAAAACTAGGTAATTTCTTTCGACCCCATTCTCATCTAATGGAGGTCTAAAAACATGGAGCTTGGCTCCACCTCAATAGGGCCTAAGTCCAAGTGTACTCGAAATCATTGTTGTAAAAAACTAATATATATATATATATATATATATATATATATATATATATAACCGAAAACCGAACCAACCCGACCGAAACAGAAACTAGATCGGTTCAGTTTCGGTTTCTGTTAGCTTGTCAATTGATCTGCTGATGATATTTTCTTTCTTTGGCACCGGTACAAGTGTATGGTCCCTTGATATAGCACCATATTTAGCACTGTCATCTAGAATATTCTCCTGCAGGAATGTAATCAATATCGCTTTCATTAGAAGTAAGTACTGGTCTAGGTGAGGATTCAACAAACTGAATTTATACACAAGGACGAGAGTACTAAATAAAAGAAAATGATAAATACATATCTATCTAATAGAGGCTTAAAACAGAAGCCATGAGCAACCCCAACTTTCCTCATAGAGAAATATGGCTCGACTTGGTTAATAAATCATGTGCATCACTGATTATATATCTGTGTATCTCCCTAGGTTGATCAATTTGCTAATGGAGATTGGCCCATGCACCACTCTTTGTGCATAAGTGAGGTTAGGTACATATTACCATCCACCTTCCCAAGATAAAACATGGCAAGAGCCCAAGTGTTGCTCCTACTGATCTCCTTGAAGCCCATAGTGGCCTCATATGAAGCTCAGAAAACCACAGAAATGGTTGTGGAAGGCATGGTTTATTGCCAAAGCTGTGACCACATCGGGCCGTCCTTTTTAATCGGTGCCAAGCCCCTCCCATCCGCCAAAGTGGCCGTAACCTGTAAAAGAACACAAGGATAGTGTGAACTTCTATAAGACTTTTGATGCCAACATTCTTGGCTACTTCTACGCCAAACTTAGAGGGTTGGAGACCAAGAATCACTGTCTACCAACTAAGTACTGATGATAGATGTTTCCAAATTCGAACCTGCTTCTAAGTTTCTTTTCACTTTCGCGTTGATTTATCAGTTCTTATCGAATAAACTGTTCAGTTCATCTTCCTTTTTTAATGTTATTGAATTGAGAGTGAGAATTTGACATTTATTATGTCAATTATGTTTTATCATTTGCTCTTTTATAAATTGTGTGTTAATCTCATATGAGAAGTAGGAAATTTGTCCATGTCTCCTGTCTATATAATCTTCTTGTGATTCAAACGGGATTGAACAATCTAGTTCATAAATATTAAATATTGTGCAATGTGGAAAGATGCTGAATAAATAGAAGTTCAAATCCTTTGGTTGCTTTGGTTTCAATGGTCAAATTATCAAAACATTACGGTAAAATATTCTCAATTTCCCAGTGTCTTGTGTGTGAAGCAACCAGTTTTGCCACCAGTTCCAGTTTAACATGGTCGAGCCAGACTCAATTATGGGTTTTAAAACACTAATTTCGGGAAATTTATTTTATCTGACTTTCTATATTTCATGCAACGCTTAATTTTGAAAATGGATTTATAATATATGTACCTTTTGGATTTAGAATTTTCACCTCATTTTACAGGGCCTACCATGATTTTTTTGCAGTAGCTGCCACATCTACTGGTACAAATTTGAGATTTTTCTATATAATCTGTCTCTGTTCCATCCCCCCCTCCCGTCTTTCTCTTTCTGCCCTAGACAATGTCCTTGAACTGATGATGCAATTGGTATGCTATTCTTTTACTTTTGTTGTAAGCTCAGGTTTGGAAGATACTGGAATTTCTGCCTCATTTGAAGACTTCATAGTTACTGCTTCTACTTCTGAGGCTAGTGAAATAAAGGTAACCTTTTCCATAATTAAGTTCATTGAATAGTGAGATATGAAGCAAACCTATAATACAAAGCCAAGAAAAAAAAAACAAAGAAAGCATAGGTGCTAAAGAATTCCACTATTTATGCCTGTGGTTTCATATTCCATATTATTTATCATATGAATTAGGAAGAGTTGGTGAAACAAAGATAAAGATAGATGTGGATGACCTAATACCCACATCTTCCAAGTTAATCAAAACAGAATCGGAGCTGGAACCCTAACCAGAGCTTCAATCTGACATTCCCCAACCCACTCCTTTTTCATTCCTGGCTGGCCCTTCTTCCAGTGAGGACCAATCTTTGATTCTTTTCTCTTCTTCTTCCTTCCCCCCCTACTCCACCCTCCTTCATATAATGAAATCCAATCCCTATCTCAAAAAGGATATCATTCGAGGGATGGCTACTATCAAAACATCCATCAGGTTACCCTATGAAGAAAAGATCCATCGCATAAAATTGGATAATGAGATGCAGCTCAAGAACATCGCAAAAGGATGGAGACAACTGTTGCGTTTATATAAATCCCAAGAGAGTATAGCTGCCCAAGAGAAGTTGAATGCTAAACAAGAGAAAATGGCTGCTGCAATAGAAAAGTTTCGAGCTGAAGGATTAGAAAAGAGGTTGACTGCTTTAAAGGAGATCAGGGAGCTCTTTATATCCCGAGCTGAATTGGCGGAATAAAAATCTGAAGTCCTGTAAATGCAATTAGCTCTAACAACTGGAAGAATTCCTCCACCTGCTATTGGGAAATCAGAGAAAGGGAAAGGAGTCTAAATTAAAGATGACCCAGCAGATATTTAGCCACAGACTCAAATGGCTACAAATTGTGCACATGTATTTAGTTAAGAAGTAATGTGTCATTCTTTTTTTGTGTAGTTTACTTTCACCTACTTTGTACATACTTTAACTCTTATAATAACATTGCTCTTTGTTTTATTTTGTTTAGTTTCAAATCTGTCTTTCTTTATTTCTGTGTGTTTGTTTTTAAGTTATTGTTATGTGTGTTTCCCTCTTCTTGATTTTGTTCTGTTAATCTCTATGTCTTGAGCCTGTTGCACAATCAAATCCACCTTTGAATCAGTGAGGACACTACTCATAGGTTTGGGGGTGTGGCAGGCTATGCCAATGAAGTAGTTACCCTAAGTGCAGCAGAATCAAGTGAGTAAGATAGAAATGGATCCATGTTCACTTAAGAATCATAAAAAAATATATTTTGCAGACCTTAAGGCTTCACAAGCTTTTAAATTTTAGCATTTCCATGATGTGAACACCAAGAAAACTCATTTGTATCAGTACTTAGTGAATCATTAAAGAGAGAAAAACGTAAGGACATGCCTAAAAGCTCAATGGAAGACCATAACTAGTGAGATTTGAGCCTACAAAAAAATTTTCCTTTCTTTGAGGAGTAACTGAGGTAATTCTTCTAGCCCTAAAAACTGGCTGAGTCTGTTCCCTTACTAGAAGTTAGACACCTCAAAGTTGAAACAACTGACAGCACTCATGACACTTAGGAAAGGATCAAGGCCTTCTCTTCGACAGTTTGAGCTGCAACAGACCAAACCTTAATTAACTGCCCTTGTGCACGCACTTTTTGAGCCTTAACTTCCAATTTTCCTCAAAATACACCTGAGTACTTGTACCTGAACCTATGGACCTGATTCAAACCTACCCTCACTCTGAGAAATCAGAAGGTAAAGGAGAAGGAACTGAAGATGGACAAGATAAGGTCAACATTAGGTACATGGAGAAGGGATGCTTAAAACTAAGTAGTGTAGCAGCTAAGGAGAGAGATGGCAAGTCAGAAAAATAAAAACAAAAAGAAAAATATATCCAAAAAGAAAGAAAAATAATAATGAAGAGGAATAAGAGGAGAAATTAGAGAAAAAGTTCCTTGAAATTTTTTTTTAAAAAAATAAGAGGAGAAGTTGGCCACTTCAAGTCTGAATAATTCTAAAGATAGAAAGGTGCTGAACTAAAGAAAGTGAAGTCATGAATCACCTCCTTCACCTACTGATTTTTCAATTTTGAATCCCTTTCAACCACCCATTCTTTATAACCTATCCCATAAGCCACATAACAACCCAGTTAAAAGTCCCTGTGATCCAAATTGAATGAGCTATCATGCAGAGACAAGGAGTTGTCCAATCTATGTTTAGGATTAGCCAATGATGCCAGAACTCAGATGTTATGCCTATGCTCATGCTTACAAACCCAGTTGGGACCTGTAACTGCTCTTGAGCTTGAGAGAAAATGGAAACCCTCAAAGTTTGTTGTGAGAAGTATGCCCTGGTAAGCATTGGGTCTAATGTTGAATGTATTGGGCATGACCTAGAACCTAATTTTTAAATTAATGATGAACTCAGTACCGACCTATATATGATGTTTTCCCCTACTGCGAGCTAATTAGATATGATGTGCATCTATGTAGAAGCTGTGATAAGAAAATGCGTATGCATAATCATATGTTCAAATTCCTCATATATTTTCTTTTGTTGAATCAAAGGTGAACTAATGCTCTGTTTCTTGACAGCTAACTTGATAATTTTACACTTCTGCTAACTGTTTTATTGAGAAGTTTGTGGTATCTTCACTGAAAACCCTCGGGAGACTTAACTCCTCCACTAGGGATCACCTAGGGAATTAAAAGGCTTGTTACATATGCTAAATGTATCTGTTCTCCTTACAAAAGTGGCATTTAAATTCATAGGATAGTTGTATTAAATTTTTCTTTGCTCAGGGACTAGCAAAGATTTGGTTTGGGAGTGTGTTATTCACTGAAAAGTACCACTTTTCACCTCTTAACCTAGCCTTTGATAGACCTTGAAACAGACTAATAATTATTTGTTAAGTGTGTTTTGTAGTTAGCAATAATCTCTGCAGCTAAACACAAAATCCATCCTTATTGGCCCAAAGAAGAGGAAGAAGACACGCGAAGATGACAGCTGAACCAAAGCCTAATAGAACACCTTGGTAGTGCTCACCATGGTGACTCATTTGCTGGTCATCATTAACCAAAAGCCTAGCAGATGGATGAAGTTGGCTGAGAAATAGAAACTACAACAGCAGCAAGTGCAATGCATCGAAGCATAGAAAGATAGATCGCACAGAGTTGAGACACTCCCTCGCGAAGCTAAGGATATAGTGGAAGATGCCCTCGCACAGATAGGATGCACAGTCAAAAGAAGAGCTGTAAAGACATCACGAAGATGTCACGAATTAAAATCCTCAAAATTTGTGGTCGCGAAGCTCTCGTGGAGATCAAGCCTTAAGCAGCCGCGTGAAGAACATAGCGAGTCCATGTGTGTATTGAACTAAATTTCACCTCTCGGAGTTCGTGCGTGGCCCTAGAAGAGAGAGATGCCTAAAATTCTCCTAACGCAGATCTCACGCACTCTGAAGCCTTACTAATTACAATGCGAGAGCAGGAGCATAACTTCGCAAGCACCCAGCGAAAGAGAGAGCTTTTGAAGCTCTACTGTGTGAGAAGTCTAGGCACTCTAGATCCTCTCTGCGATAGCCTTGCAGTGCAAAGGAATTGTGCGATTAACTGAAGATCCACTACGCGAGTGAGCACTTCCCACCAACCAAAAGCTACTTCGCGGCCTGCAACTGCACAAACCAATGAATGCATATGCCAGCCCCGCGAAGCACGGGCTCCCCACTTCTCAATTTTAACTCAAGGATCTTTTGGGAATTTCCCAAGGCTAAGGCACACATCTCGAGGTACAGATTTTGAGGTGAACGTCTTAAGACATTCAAGGGATGTAGCAGTGCCACATCTGCTAGAAAAATTAGGGTTAATCCCTTTAGAGCCAAGGCTGTATGGACAGAGTATATAAGCTACACTTCGAGTTTAGTTTTATCATCGACCCTTCTTTTCATCCTCTATCGGCTGAGAGCTCCAGCAGGTTAGGGTTAGGGTTTAATCACCTCTTTTTCCCTTTTTTCTTCTCTCTTAGCCCAGCACTTGCTGGCTAATCCCCCTGTAAGTAGCTAGGTTTAGTTTTATTTCAGTTTGTAATAGGTTTTGTATACATTGGAATTTTAGATGAGCAGTTGTGTATATGTTGTAGCCTGGAGACAGTTCATTGTAAGTTTTGTGTTTATCAATGGATTATTGTTTTAATGCCTAACTGGCTTAAAAGTTCTTATGGTTTCTTTAGATGTCTATAGGATCCATGTATTTGGGCCTAGCCCATTTAGTTTCTAGTAGATCTATTATTTACCATCTGATTTCCCTTGGTTTGATAGCCCCATGGAAAGCAATGTTGGATCTGTAGTGAGATCTAAGGAGCTCAGAGGCCTGTGGACCATAGTGGTTGTAGCAGCTTTTATGTTCTTTCTGAGACCTCTGTGGTATAGATAGACCAATGGGATACCCTGTGACCATTCGAGTGGACAGAGTATAGCCCTAAGGTTGTGTCCACTCACATATTTGAAAAGGATTCTTCTCCCTTGCACATGAGCTTCTAGAGCCTTGTGAGGAGGTTTGTATAGGAACTGACTCTCCTCTATTTTACCTAGCTGACATCAGATGTTTGATCTGAACTCTCTGTAATAATTATAGCTCGAGGCTGAGTCATTGCAGTCCATTTGTAGTAATGACCAGCTAAATCTAAAGCCCTATTCAACCTATTGCATGGTCCTTTTTGTGGGCACTAGTGAGTCGTTGGCCTTGGCAAAGCACTTAGGATATTATGAGTTGGAATACCTATGGATGTCAGTCAGATCTATGCACAGATCTAGAAAGCTTGTAGCATTGGCATTACATAGTGCTGCAATAGTATTTATGACTTGATCTGGTCCAGTGGTTGGGGAAATGATCAGTCCACTCCTCTGGACTAGATTGGCAATTTCTAGTTTAAGTAATGAGATTTGACAAACTCCATAGGATAGGCTGGGATCATTTGAGTGGACAGCCTATAGCCTTAAGAGTGCCCCAAATGACATGGGTTAAACTAGATATTTCTACCTTGTTGAGACTTTTGATAGTGTCTTAGCAAGGAGCACTGCAAAGACAGACTAAATCTAAGTTACATTACTGCTTTTCCTCCGAACTTAACCTACTTACTTCTCACTAATTTTTATTTTTTATTTAGTACACACCATCACCAAGTTCTTCTTAATCCTTTCTTTAGGATAGGGCTATATTTTATTTCTCTGTTGTTAGGATTAATTTAGTGTAGTCGTGACACCCATCTCCCTTTTTTTAGGATTGTCAAATCTGTAGCCAGATCTGGAGGCCTACTATTAGAGCCCATTTTGGGTTCTAGATCAATTTCTCTGTGGGACAAACTCTTACTTATCAAAACTTGCTATAATAGGCCCTGTATCTTGCAGGTCTAGGATTATTTTAGTTGTGCTGAATCCATTCTTTTATTTTATTTTATTTTTAAATTGGTTTCCACCACACATAACAAAGCACACTAAGGTAGTCAACAATAAGTTTTTGGCACCGTCGTCGGGGATCTTGATCTTTTTAGTACACCTAAGTTGTACTGTAATTTAGATTTTCAAATTTTTTGTAGCTGTTCCTAAAATAGAATAAAAGTACTACTGATTCTTTGTGAAATTTTACAGAAATGGATAGCAGAAGAAGGGAAAAGCTCGAGCTGCAGTTGGAGTGAAGCTAGATCTGTTTGCACTTACTTTCCCCTCCATCTCAGTCCATTTATGTTTACTTCCCTGTTGTTTATTTAGTTTAAATTTGTATAGTTGTTAATTTTTATTTAAAATATTCTTTGTGTGTGCTTGTGAGCATCTTCTGTGCTTACTATGGGTGTGAGTACATGCATGGTAAAAGGTCCTTACTAAAGAGTATGCTGCCTTCATTTCATGGGCTTAGTAAAGAAGATCCCTACAAGCATATAGACCAATTTTTAACACTTTGTACTACCTTCAATATTGCTGGCTTGGGACCTGAGGCCACCAAACTGAGGCTTTCTCCTTTTTCACTAAAGGACAAAGCCAACACATGGCTATCAAAACTCTCAGCTAATAGCATATAGTCATGGAGTAACCTTCAAACCAAATTCCTGGCTAAATTCTTTCCCATGAACAAAATCAGCCAGATGAGGACAAATATTTTATCATTCACTCAGTCCTCCACTGAGGATTTTTATGAAGCTTGGGAAAGATTCCAGGAGATGTTAAAATAATGCCCCCACCACCAAATCCCAATGTGGCAACTTGTCCAAGTGTTTTATCAAGGAATTAATTCCAAGAGCGGGGATATGGTGGAAGCGTCTTGTGGCGCTAGTTACCTCCACAAGACAGCTGAGGAAGCTTGGGAGTTGTTTGACATAATAAGGGAAAATTTCATACAGCAGGAGTCTCTGTCATGCAATGATAGCCAGACTCTAGCTAAGATGGTAAATGAGGTCACCCCTAGAGGTGGAATATATGAAGTGAAGGTGTAAGGTGACCTGGAGAGGAAGGTGGATAACCTGAGCTTGAAATTTGACAAACTTATGAATGTGATGCAGCCCCCGGTGGTTGCATAGGTGGAGGAGGTATGTCTGATATGCTAGTCTCCCACACATTCTATTCATGATTGTCCATCTGCCACCCAATTTTTATATTTTATTATGGAGCAAGCCAATGGTGCTCAAACTTTTGGCCAGCAACCTGCTGGGTACTCTTGGAGGAACCAGCCAAATCTGAGGTGGAGACAAGATTCATATCCTCAACCCAGCAGCAGCAAATGGTAGCTGCTTACAGACCCCAACACTAGTTTAATCAAGGTTACCCACCAAGACAAAATTTTCTGTTACCTGCCCCATAGTCCAACCAGTTGGCCCTGCCTCCATAATATCCCAGATCCTCTTCATTTGAAGAGCAGATACTGACTTCAATGTAAAACTTAGGGAGCTTGGTGCAGACTGTCAATTCTCATGGACAGGGCATCAAGATTATTGAGGACTAGTTGGGCCAGATTTGTAATGCTCTGAATAGGAGGGAAGAAGGAAAATTGCCTAGTCAGCCCCTAACAAATCTGAAAGGTCAGTATATAATTGGTGATGCATCCTCTATAGTGGAGGAAGCTAGTGCCCAGTGATCCGAACATTGGTAATAAGTGGTTGGGTGCATAACAGCATGAATGCACTAACTCATGTGTTGCACTGAGCTAACTGAGTCAAGGTTGGGAAGATATGTTGTCCCGCATAGCTAGAAGGCTTAAATTTGCTGTGTGAGCCATCACTTGGCTTCCTCGCACGCTAAAAGCCTTAGCAATGGCTATAAAAATGCCTCACAGAACTGCCTTTCTGCTCCGCGAACTCAAGCAGTAAGAAAAGTATGGACTCAGTGTTGTTCTGCGCGAGCACCACGCGAGATAAATTTTTGAGGCAACACCAGGCCTCGCACACTAAGGTCAATGATTCAGCTCCATGAGTTTTCAATGTGAGGCAGTTTCTTCTTCTGCGCGACAGAACGTCTCGCGGTCTTAAATGCCAACTGCGGGAGAATTTTACTCCGTGAGCTCTTATTTCCAACCCCACGAACCACGGGATGTGCTCTATAAACTCAGCAAAGCCCCTCATTTTCTTCATTTCCTCTATTTGTCCTAGTTTCCCAGCACAAGAACCGATGTCCCTTTCCTCTCCTTTCTTCTCTACTTTGTAATCCACACCACCTTAGGCATTTTCCTCTCATCATATTGTTCCCTAGCTACTCCTGATAACTTTGAGCAAGGTTTGGAGGGATTTAAGCCACTGTGCACAATTTCAAGTGGAACCCTCGCTCTCAACTGGTATGATCTCCATTTCTTTCTCTGCACTGTGTTTTATTTATTTAAAAGAAGAGAACAAGGAGAGAATTTGAAGCTTTTGTGCTTACTCAGTGTGATTGACATTTTCTCGAAGTGTGAGCCCAAATTTTGATAATCTGAGCATCTATGGCCACGGGTTCAAAATATGTAGATACCCTCGCTGCGATGCTGAATCCGTCCGCCAGTGGCAGCCCAGTGGCCACTAGAAAATCCGCAAGGATTGTCGAGGCCTCCACATTGGAGACCTCTGAGGCAACCTCACCTGTTGTTAAGCCCACCATTCCAAAAGAAAAGAAGAAATATGCTCCAAAGAAGAGGGCCAGAGTGCACCCACCTTCTATGAACCCTGAAAAATCAAAGAAGAAGTAGAAAAAGGGCAAAGTTGTGGCCCCTGAGATCCCTGAGGTTGAGCAGGAAGCAACTACTGATTACCTCAGGGTCCCGTCTGACTTTGTATATGCGATCCAGCTGGAGGCTGAAACCATTTTCGACAAAGCCTATTTTGAGGAGCTACCTAAGACTTTTGCCTCCCGTGAATATCTGACAAAGGCCTCTCTACTGCCCCTGTTGAGGCCCTTAATGCTGCTAGTTTTTCCAAGATTGGTAAGATTATTTATCAGAATAAGAAGTTAAAAAATGGTGATGATTGGAACCCAGCACTGCTGGTTTTAATTGATAATTTTGAGATGCTATTCAACTAGGTAGACATTACAAGGATACTAGGGATACCAGCCAGGTATAACCCTGAGTGGGGCTTGGATCCTCCTTTGACTACCACCATTACTGAGATAGCCCGCGATTTATCTAGAGGGATCACTGCCTCAGGTGACTCAATCAGAAAGAGGGATCTGCACCCCAACCTCAGGCTAATGGATGTTGTGTTACGAAAAAATATATATTGCTCTGGGCATGAGCAGGAGAGGAGGTACCCCATAGCTGATGCCTTTTTATCATTTCACAGAAATCACTACTTCGATGCAGCCAAGTTAGTTTTTGAGGAGATTATAGATTTATGCGAGAAGGTAAAAATAATAAAGAAACCTCATGTCCTTCCCTACTACAGATTGATTACTGCATTATTGAAGTGGGGGAAGTACCCATTTCAAAGGGAGGAGGAGACTATGCCACTGAACCCCAAATAGAGTGGGAAGAAACAATGGGGAATCAGTGGTACCATAATGGAAAAGAAGAAGAGGAGGGAGGAGTTACTGAGAGAAGCAGCCCCCACCATTCGTAAAGTAGCTGCTACTGCTGATGCTGCTACAACCTCCACCTCACTTATGCCAGCCAGCACCACACTCACTACCTTATCCATTACCCCTCCCTTCATGCCAGCTACACCTTCCACCCAGACATCATAGCCCATCACAAGCCCACTACCCTTACCTAACCCTATATCACTAACCACCATAGCCAGAGCCACCTTACCTATTTCTGTACCCTCACTTATTTTTCCAGCCCACCTGTCAAGACCCCATACCAGAAGAAAAGGAAAGCTTTCAAAACCCCTACTACACCCCAGCCCACCTATATAACCTAAACAATTTCAATCCCTGAAACCACAACCATTCCAGACCCCATACCCACACCTTATGAACCTGAAACCCATTCCTTCAAAATCCAACATTATTCCAATGAGACTTTCCCACCTTTTGTACCTGTCACTAGTGAGCATGTAGACCAATCCATTTCCTTCTCCCATGACTGTGAGCCATTTTCAAGAGAGGAATTTTCCACTATGATGTCTACTATCCTAGGGGACATCAACCTTGAGTATACACCTCTCTTAGACTCACCTCACCCTCCACACTTTACCCCTCCACATCAGACACCCCCACAGGCCACTACCTTCACTCATAGACCCACATCTCCCTTCCAACCAGTTTCACCTATCTAACCCACACCCACTAACATACCAGACATTTTACCCCAAATCCTACACCTCTTACTTTCCCTACAGTCCCAAATGTTGGCTAATACCCAAAACCAAGCCTCCATTTAGACACACATTCAATCCCTAACCTCCACTCCCCAAAACCAAGCCTACCTAGAAACCTACCTCCAAGCCATCCAATCAACTTTGGCCACCTTACCCCAACCCTTATCCTTAGCAGCCACCACACCCCCGCCTACTTACACTGAAGCCTCCACATTAACTGACCCAGATATTCCCCCTATTGTAGCCACCTCCGATGCTGCAACAGATGTGGATGACCTAATACCCACCTCTTCCAAGTCAATCCAAATATAACCTTATCTGGAACCCTAACCTGAGCTTCAATCTGATATTCCCCAACCCTCTCCTTTTTCATTCCTGGCTGGCCCTTCTTCCATTGAGGACCAACCTTTGATTCATGTCTCTTTTTTTTCGATCCCCCCTACTCCACCCTCCTTCATATAATGAAATCCAATCCTTACCTCAAAAAGGATATCATTCGAGGGATGGCTACTATCAAAACATCCATCAGGTTACTCTATGAAGAAAGGATCCATCGCATAAAATTGGATAACGAGATGCAGCTCAAGAACATCGCAAAAGGATGGAGACAACTATTGCATTTATACAAAGCCCAAGAGAGTATAGCTGTCCAAGAGAAGTTGAATGCTGAACAAGAGAAAATGGTTGTTGCAATAGAAAAGTTGCGAGCTGATGGATTAGAGAAGAGGTTTACTGCTTCAAAGGAGATCAGGGAGCTCCTTATATCCCGAGCTGAATTGGTGGAATAAAAATTTGAAGTCCTGGAAATGCAATTAGCTCTAGCAACTGGAAGAATACCTCCACCTGCTATTGGGAAATCCGAGAAAGGGAAAGGAGTCTAAATTAAAGATGCCCCATCAGATATTCAGCCACAGACTCAAATGGCTACAAATTGTGCACATGTATTTAGTTAGGAAGTAATGTGTCATTCTTTTTTTGTGTAGTTTACTTTCACCTACTTTGTACATACTTTAACTCTTATAATAACATTGCTCTTTGTTTTATTTTGTTTAGTTTCAAATCTGTCTTTCTTTATTTCTGTGTGTTTGTTTTTAAGTTGTTTGTTATGTGTTTTTCCCTCTTCTAGTTTCTATTCTGTTAATCTCTATGTCTTGAGCCTGCTGCACAATCAAATCCACCTTTGAATCAGTGAGGACACTGCTCATAGGTTTGGGGGTGTGGCAGGCTCTGCCAATGAAGCAGTTAACCTAAGTGCAGTAGAATCAAGTGAGTAAGATAGAAGTAGATCCATTTTCACTTAAGAATCATAAAAAAATATATTTTGTAGACCTTGAGGCATCACAAGGTTTTAAATTTTAGCATTTCCATGATGTGAACACCAAGAAAACTCATTTGTATTAGTAGTTAGTGAATCATTAAAGAGAGAAAAAGGTAAGGACATGCCTAAAAGCTCAATGGAAGACCATAACTAGTGAGATTTGAGCCTACAAAAAAATTTTCCTTTCTTTGAGGAGTAACGGAGGCAATTCTTCTAGCCCTAAGAACAGGCTGAGTCTGTTCCCTTACTAGAAGTTAGACACCTCCAAGTTCAAACAACTAACAACACTCATGGCACTTAGGAAAGGATCAAGGCCTTCTCTTGGACAGTTTGAGCTAAAACGGACTAAACCTTAATTAACTACCCTTGTGCACACACTTTTTGAGCCGTAATTTCTAATTTTCCTCAAAATACACCTGAGTACTTATACCTGAACCTATGGACCTGATTCAAGCCTACCCTCACTTTGAGAAATCAGAAGGTAAAGGAGAAGGAACTGAAGATGGACAAGATACGGTCAACATTAGGTAAATGGAGAAGGGATACTTAAAACTGAGCAGTGTAGCAGCTATGGAGAGAGGTGGCAAGTCAGAAAAATAAAAACAAAAAGAAAAATATATCCAAAAAAGAAAGAAAAATAATAATGAAGAGGAATACAAGGAGAAATAAGAGGAAAAGTTCCTTGAAAATTTTTTTTTTAAAAAAATAAGAGGAGAAGTTGGCCACATCAAGTTTGAATAATTCTAAAGATAGAAAGGTGAAGTCATGAATCACCTCCTTCACCTACTAATTTCTCAATTTTGAATCTCTTTTCAACCACCCATTCTTTAAAACCTATCCCATTAGCCACATTACAACCCAGTTAAAAGTCCTTGTGATCCAAGTTGAATGAGCTGTCATGCAGAGACAAGGAGCTGTCCAATCTATGGTTAGGATTAGTGAATGATGCCAGAACTCAAATGTTATGCCTATGCTCATGCTTACAAACCTAGTTGGGGCCTGTAACTGCTCTTGAGCTTGAAAGAAAATGGAAACCCTCAAAGTTCCTTGTGAGACGTATGCCCTGGTAAGCATTGGGTCTAATGTTGAATGTATTGGGCATGACCTAGAACCTAATTCGTAAATTAATGATGAACTTAGTACTGACCTACATATGATGTTTTCCCCTACTATGAGCTAATTGGAAATGATGTGCATCTATGTAGAAGTTGTGATGAGAAAATGTTTGTGCATAATCATATGTTCAAATTCCTTATATATTTGCTTTTGTTGAATCAAAGGTGAACTAATGCTCTGTTTCTTGACAGCTAACTTGATAATTTTGCAGTTCTGTTAACTGTTTTATTGAGATGTTTGTGGGTATCTTCACTGAAAACCCTCGAGAAACTTCACTCCTCCACTTGGGATAACCTAGGGGTTTAAAAGGCTTGGTACATATCCTAAATGTATCCATGCTCCCTACGAAATTGGCATTTAAATTCATAGGATAGTTGTATTAAATTTTCCTTTGCTCAGGGACTAGCAAAGATTAGGTTTCGAGGTGTGTTATTCACTGAAAAAGTATCACTTTTCACCTCTTAACCTAACCTTTGATAGACCTTGAAGCAGACTAATAATTATTTGTTAAGTGTGTTTTGTAGTTAGCAATAATCTGTGCAGCTAAACACAAAATTCATCCTTATTGGCCCAAAAAAGAGGAAGAAGACATGCAAAGATGACAGCTAAACCAAAGCCTAATGGAACACCCTGATAGTGCTCACCATGGTGACTCATTTGCTGGTCATCATTGACCAAAAGCCTAGCAGATGGATGAAGTTGGCTGAGAAATAGAAACTATAACAGCAGCAAGTGCAATGCATCGAAGCATAGGAAGATAGATCTCACAGAGTTGAGACGCTCCCTCGCGAATCTAAGGATGCAGTGGAAGATGCCCTCGCACAAATAGGATGCACAGTCAAGAGGAGAGCTGTAAAGACATCGTGAAGATGTCACAGATTAAAATCCTCAGAATTTATGGTCGCGAAACTCTCGTGGAGATCAAGCCTTAAAGCAGCCGCGTGAAGAACATAGCGAGTCCATGTGTGTACTGAATAAAATTTCACCTCGCGGAGTTCGTGTGTGGCCCTGGAAGAGAGAGATGCCTAGAATTCTCCTTGCGCAGATCTCGTGCACTCTCGAGCCTTACTAATTACTATGCGAGCGTAGGAGCGTAACTGTGCGTGCACCCAGCGAAAGAGAGAGCTTCTGAAGCTCTACTGTGTGAGAAGTCTAGGCACTCTAGATCATCTCCGCGACAGCCTTGTAGCACAAAGGAATTGTGCGATTAACTGAAGATCCACTACGCGAGTGAGCACTTCCCACCAACTCAAAGCGACTCTGCGACCTACAACTGTGGGAATCAATGAATGCATATGCCAGCCCCACGAAGCACGGGCTCCCCACTTCTAAATTTTAGCTCAAGGATCTTTTGGGAATTTCCCAAGGGTAGGGCACACATCTCGAGGTGCTAATTTTGAGGTGAAACGTCTCAAGGCATTCAAGGGATATAGCAGTGTGACGTTTGCTGGAAAAATTAAGGTTAATCCCTTAAGAGCCAAGGCTGTATGAACAGAGTATATAAGCTACACTTAGAGTTTAGTTTTATCATCGACC
Source organism: Chloranthus sessilifolius (assembly GCA_021018995.1). Classification (NCBI taxonomy): domain Eukaryota; kingdom Viridiplantae; phylum Streptophyta; class Magnoliopsida; order Chloranthales; family Chloranthaceae; genus Chloranthus; species Chloranthus sessilifolius. The sequence goes on from CM037596.1 coordinate 53,638,249, forward strand.
CTTCTTTTCATCCTCTGTCGGCTGAGAGCTCCAGCCAAGGCTATATGAACAGAGTATATAAGCTACACTTTGAGTTTAGTTTTATCATCGACCCTTCTTTTCATCCTTTGTCGGCTGAGAGCTCCAGCAGGCTAGGGTTAGGGTTTGATCACCTCTTTTTTCCTTTTTTCTTCTCTCTTAGCCCAGCACATGCTGGCTAATCCCCCTGTAAGTAGCTAGGTTTAGTTTTATTTTAGTTTGTTATAGATTTTGTATACATTAGAATTTTAGATGAGCAGTTGTATACAGGCTGTAGCCTGGAGACAGTTCATTGTATGTTTTTTTTTTATCAATGGATTACTGTTTTAATGCCTAACTGGCTCTAAAGATCTTATGGTTTCTTTAGATGTCTATAGGATCCATGTATTTGGGACTAGCCCATTTAGTTTCCAGTAGATCTATTATTTACCATCTGATTTCCCTTGGTTTGATAGCCCCATGGAAAGCAATGCTGGATCTGTAGTGAGATTCTGGGAGCTCGGAGGCCTGTGGACCATAGTGGTTGCAGCAGTTTTCATGTTCTTTCTCAGACCTCTGTGGTATGGACAGGCCAATGGGATACTTTATGACCATTCGAGTGGACAGAGTATAGCCCTAAGTTGTGTCCATTCACAAGTTTGAGAAGGATTCTTCTCCCTTGCACATGAGCTTCTAGAGCCTTGTGAGGAGGTTTATACAGGAACTGACTCCCCTCTATTTTACCTAGCTGACAACAGATTTTAGATCTAATCTCTCTGTAGTAATTGCAGCTTGAGGCTGGGTCATTGCAAGCCATTTATAATAATGACCAACAGAATCTAAAGCCCTATTCAACCTATTGCATGGTCCTTTTTGTGGGCACCAGTGAGCCATTGGCCTTAGCAAAGCTCTTCGGATCTTATGGGTTGGAATACCTATGGATGTTAGCCAGATTTGTGCACAGATCTATGTAGCTTGTAGCACTGGTATTACATAGTATTGCAATAGTATTCATGGCTTGTTCTGTTCTAGTGGCTAGGAAAATTATCAGTCCACTCCTCCCACTCCTCTAGACTAGATTGGCAATTTCTAGTTTAACTAATGGGATTTGATAGACTCTATAGGATAGGCTATGACCATTTGAGTGAACAGCCTATAGCCTTAAGAGCGCCCCAAATGGCATGGGTTAAACTAGATATTTCTACCTTGTTGAGGCTTTTGATAGCATCTCAGCAAGCAGCACTGCAGAGACAGACTAAATATGAGTTACATTACTGCTTTTACTCTGAACTTAACCTGCTTACTTCTCACCAATTTTTATATTTTATTTTGGTACACACCATCACCATCTTCTTCTTAACCCTTTCTTTAGGATAGGGCTATATTTTATTTCTCTGTTATTAGGATTAATTTAGTATAGTCGTGACACCCAGCTCCCTTTCTTTAGGATTGTCTGATCTGTAGCCAGATCTGGAGGCCTACTATTATAGCCCATTTTGGGTTCTAGATCAATTTCTCTGTGGGACAAACTCTTACTTATCAAAACTTGCTATAATAGGCCTTGTATCTTGCAGGTCTAGGATTACTTTAGTTGTGATGAATCCATTCTTTTATTTTACACTATTTTTAATTGGTTTCTACCACACAATAACAAAGCACACTATGGTAGTCAACAACAGTAGGCTCAGCTGCTTGTGCAGGCTCTCTAACAGCCATTTCAGCAACTCTCCTTTTGAGTATTTCTGCCTTCTTTTCAGCAAGTGCAATTCTACTTTCATACAATTCCTTGGTGGCCTTTGTGACCTCTCTGGAGGCAACGAACCTTTTCTCGAGTCCATCTGCTCTCATTTTCTCTGCTACCGCATTATGCTTGTTAGCTTCAAATTGAATCAAAATATCTCTCCAGCTATTTGATATTCTCAGCATCTCAACTCTATAATCCAGCTCCATTTGATTTATCTTTACTTTATAGGGCATCATGATTGAGGTTCTAAGGTCAGTCATGCCTCTGATGACATCCCCTTTAATGTATGGGTTATTTTGTATGGTATGTAGGAGGGTAGAGTATGGAGGTATGGAAAAGGAAGAAGCAGAAAGTATGGGCTGCTCAACAGCAAAAGAAGGGGTGGATGATGGAAAGGGTAGGGTGGATGTAGAGAGTATAGGCTGAGGGATTTTAAACTCAGGTATTGCGAGGTTAATTACCACAGGGCATGTTTGGGAGGCTTTTGAAGAGGTGGGTATTAGGTTTTCACATTTGTGGTAGCATCAGATGTTCCTACTACAGGTGGGGTTGTAGGTTGGGGTTCTGGGTAAGGGAGTAGTAGAGGTGGGGCAGTAATAGGTAAAAGGTCAGGTTGGGTTTCTGGTTCAATTTATGGCTCAGGGTCTGTTTGTGTGAAAGCAGTGGTAAGGGTAGCGGAGGGATTTTAGGAGTAGGCTCAATGGGTGTAACAGCAGGAGATGTTATAGCTAAGGTTAAGGCCCGAGACGATTGGGATGGTGAATGTATAAGGGTAGGTGTAGGGATAGATGGTTGTTGGAAAGGTTGGGTTAAAGTTGGTAAAGTGGATTGGATGACCTGTAAGTAGGTGGCCATGGCAGCTTGGTTAGCTGTGTTGGTTTGGAGCTGGGTTAGGATGGTGGTAAGAAGTGAAAGGATTTGGGTGGAGGCCTCAGGTAAGACTTGGGCTTGGGTAACAGTTGGAATGGGTATAATGGGATGAAAGGGGGAAGGGGTGGCATGCTGAAAAGGTGGGATGGGAGTAGGTTGGAAGTGGGTAGGCTATGGAGAGGTGGGTTGGGGAGAGTCGGGTAAGGGAAAATATTCATGCCCAATATCCTCCACAATGGAGTCAATTAGGGATGAATATCCCTCAGTAGTCAAATGGTCATGGTCCTGGGTCTGTGTAGGTAAGATGGAAAAGGTGGAGTCAATGTCAAAAGGTATGGATGGTGGAGAAGAAATGGTTGTGTCAGCTGCAATGGATGGTGTAGGGCTTGAAGGTTCAGCAGCTGAGATGGATGGGCTAGCTAGAGGGGTTGTGGTTGACCTTCTCTAGTAGGTGGATGTGATGGGTAATGAAGGTAAGCTAAGGATAGGGTCTGTGGTAAGAGGAGCTGACAGAGGTAGTGATGTGGTGATGGTGGAAAGGCTTGTTGAGCTGCTGAGAGGAATGGAAAATGAAATGGAAGGTAGGGGAACTGAGATGGATGGTAGAGAGGAGGTGGAATAGAAATGTTGGTCATATCAGGGCTAAAAATAGGAACCTCAGTGGAAGGGGTGGGTGTGGGTGCAAATGGCACATGTGGGGGTGCTAATGTGGGACCAACAGAGGTGGGTGGAGGCTAAGATCTGACTGATGTAGAGGTCTCAGCTGCTACTACTGAGCTAGCTGAAGGGGCTGTGGGTATAGCAGATGCAGCTAATGATGTGGTTGCCTAAGGTGCATCCAATGCAGGGCCTTCAACTGACTCATCCGAATTAGGGTCCTACTGGTAGACCAAGCCCTCTTCCCAAACACCTTTGGAGCCACCTTTTCCACTGACTCATCTACTTGTATTACAAACTTCCCTTTCTTAAGCAAAGTAGTTATGAGCCTGTAGTAGGGGAGCCCTGGCAAGGCCTGTGCTCTTTTGATTTTTCCATGCACATCTACCATGGCCTCAAAGATCAGTTGGGAGGCATTCAAAAACTGGCCCATGGAGAAAAAATACAGGGCATCCACTATGGGGGTTCTCCTCTCCCACTGGTGTCCACTGACATATATGTTTTTCCTTAAGATTGAGTCAATGAATAGCAGGCTAGGGTGTAGATCTCTCCTCATTAGTGACTCCCCAGATCCCACAATGCCTTGAGTCAGTTGTCTGGCCATTGCTCTAAAGGGCACAGCCTCGGGTGCTACTAAACCATAGATTGTATCAAAAACTGATGGGCCCTAATGCTAACCTAATGTCACTGTATTCCACCATGAGCTCCCAATTATCGATTAGTACCATAAGGCAAGCCTTAGTTGACCCAGGCTTTGTCTTCTTTCTAATGTTCTAATACCACAGTTTGACCAGCCTAGGGTAGGATTTCTCTTGCAATGGGGTCAATAAGGGTGTCAGGCCTGCCTTCACCAAGTAATCCAATGTGTCCTTACCCTCCTCTTCCTTAGAAAAATAGGGGAGGTCAAAAATTATCTCTGGGATCAGGCCTAAAGCATCCACAAATTCATTAGGAGTAGATAGGTTCAGAGAGACTTCAGATTCAACCTTTGGGTTAGGTTTAGGCATAGGATTAGGTTCTACCTCAGGGGCCTCCTCAACAATTGTGACCTTCTTAGCTTTCTTGGCTTTCTTGGCCTTCTCAGGTTTATCAGTTTTATCCATGATGAGCTTCCTCTTAGCAAGTGAGGTTTCCTTGGGCTGTGTGTCTAGCCTACTGGATTTTCTAGTGGTTTAGGTGGCGGATTTGGCAGGGGCCTTGAAAAGGTTTGCTAAGGTGTCCTCTTAATCAGCCATTGGACATACAATCCCCAAAATTAACTCTCAATACTACACAATAATCTCTTTTTGCCCAATGAAAGTAACCACACACACTAAAACTTGGAATTAAAATGCTGAAAAATCACAGAGTGAAACTGAAAGAGAACTTACCCATAGAAACCTAGGGTTTCTCAGGGCTTGCTGTATACGGCACCAAACCAACTCAAACCAGGTGTGAAATGTAGCCTTTATTAATTTAGGGTACTTGGAAAAATGACAAGGTTCATGGAGTAAAAACCAGTGAGGTGGAGGAAGAAAAATGAAATAGAAAATCTGCAGAGAGGGAACAGACTTGCACACAGAAGCTATCGAATGGCTAGACTGAGCTGTCGATAGGTTTAAAACATTGAAAATAGTGTTTCGACAAGATTGGAGAAAGGGTTTCGATAGGTTGGTTCAACCTGTCCAAGAGTTAAAATCCTTTGGGACTTGTGGACTTCTCAGGCTGAAGGTATCGAGAGGTTGGTTGATCCTCTCGAGCGGTATAAGGGCTTCAGATTTTCCAAGTCGAGTGGTACTGACATCCTCTCGACAGGTTTAAAACTCTCAAAAATCAACCTCTCGACAGGTATCAGAACTTGTCGAGATGCAAACTAGGAGACTTCAAAATCTATCAAAATATACTCTATACCTCTCGACAGGTAGTTTTTCAGTTCAAACATATTTTAATCAGCTCCTAGTCCATCTATCACATAAATTTATCTATTCTCCTCAACTCACTTTCATTTCTCCTACCTTGGAGATGATGACTCATGCTTCAAACCTACTGACTACTGACTCATGATTTGTAAATGCACACATTAAGCAAAATCTACCACATATATGTACACTGCCAAACACAGTTTTAAAACAACAACAGACACAAAATCACTGTTATGATACATAGTATACATTATAGAGAATCAGTCACATTTTGGAGATTCTTGAAGGTGGATGGTCACCACAGGCTCCACCACATTTTCAACAAAAAGTTTGAGCCTTTGAACATTCACTTTCATGATCCTACCATCTTTTGGATCCTTAATTATAATAGCTCCAGATGGGGATACATGCTCGACCATGTAAGGTCCCTCCCATCTAGATCTCAACTTACCTGAAAAAAATTTCAATTTAGAATTGAACAACCATACCTTATTGTCAGCTGTGAACTCCTTCCTCAGCTACTGCTTGTAATAGAAAGCCTTGGTTTTCTCCTTGTAGATCTATACATTGGAGTAAGCCTCCAATCTCAGCACTTCCAGCTCTGACAGTTGGAGTTTCCTGTGCATGCCAGCAGAAGTTAGATCAATATTCAATGCTTTAACAGCCCAATAAGCCTTGTGCTCAAGCTCTACTGGTAAATGGCATGCCTTGCCATACACCAGCCTGAAGGGAGACATCCCTATTGGGGTCTTATAGGCAGTCCTATAAGCCCAAAGAGCATCAGGTTACTTCAGGAATCAGCCCTTCCTATCCACTCTCACAGTTTTCTCCAAAATGTGTTTGATCACTCTATTAGAATTTTTTACCTGCCCACTAGTTTGTGGGTGGTATGGGGTGGCAACTCTGTGTGTCACAAAGTTCTTTCTAAGCAAGTTCTCAAACTGTCTATTGCAGAAATGGCTCCCCCCATCACTAAAGATAGCTTTGGGGGTACCAAACTTGGAGAAAATATTATCCTTCAAGAAGTTAAGGATAACTTTGTGATCATTGTTTCTTGGGGCTATGGCCTCAACCCATTTTGACACGTAGTCCACAGCCACAAGAATATAATTGAATCCATAGGAAGGAGGGAAAGGACCCATGAAATCAATCCCCTAAATGCCAAACAGTTCAATTACAAGTATAGGCTGTAAAGGCATGGAGTTTCTTTTAGAGATACTTCCCATCTTTCGGCATCTTTCACAAGCTTTACAATGCTGCCATGCATCCTTGAAGAGAGTGGGCCAATAAAATTCACTTTAGAGCACCTTGGCAGCAGTCTTGTTCCCACTGAAATGGCCTCCACAAGCCTGTTCATGACACATAGTTAGTATGTTGTGAAATTCATCATCAGGGACACATCTCCTCACCAATTGGTCTGCACAATGCTTAAACAGGTATGGATCCTCCCATATGTAATGTCTGATTTGTGAAAAGAACAGCTCCTTGTCCATTTTATTCCAATGTGGGAGGATCTTACCCACTGCCAAGCAGTTCACAATGTTTGCAAACCATGGTATAGAGGTGCTAATAGTAAATAGTTGTTCATCAGGAAAAGAATCATTGATAGGCAACCTATCAAACTCCTCACCTAGGATCCTAGAAAAGTGGTCTACGGCCACATTTTCAACCCTTTTTTTCTCCTTAATCTCAATATCAAACTCCTATAATAGGAGGATCCCTTTGATTAATCTTGGCTTGGCATCCTTTTTTTACAAAAGGTACTTCAAGGCTGAGTGGTCTGTGAAGACCACTATCCTTGATCCCAACACATAAGACCTGAATTCCTCTAAAGCATACACAATTGCCAACAATTCCTTCTCAGTTGTAGTGTAATTTAACTAAGCATCAATAATGGTTTTGCTTGCATAAGCAATCACATAAGGGACCTTATCCTTCTTTTGTCACAAGATTGCACCGATAGCAAAATCTGATGCAACACACATTAGTTCAAATGGCAAAGAAAAATCAGGTGCTTGAAGGATAGGTGCAAAGGTTAAATAGCCTTTTAAAAGATCAAAGGCATTAAGACATTCATCATTAAATTCAAAGGGAACCTCTTGGCACAACAGGTGACAAAGAGGTTTTGAGATCTTACTAAAATCCTTGATAAATCTCCTATAGAACCCAGCATGCCCCAAGAAAGATATGACTTGTTTCATAGCTTTTGGTGGGGGCAAATGTGCAATCAGATTAATTTTAGCCTTGTCAACCTCAATGCCTCTGTGGGAAACCACATGGCCAAGGACAATGCTTTGATTAACCATGAAATGGCTCTTTTCCCAACTCAAAACCAAGTTGGTTTCCTCACATCTCTGCAACACAAGGCCGAGATGGTGTAGACATTGGCTAAAACTGTCCCCAAAGATAGAGAAATCATCCATGAATATCTCTAAAAACTTATCAATCATGTCAGAGAAAATAGCATACATGCACCTTTAGAAAGTTGCAGGGGCATTGCAAAATTCAAATGGCATCCTTCTATAAGTAAAGGTGCCAAATGGGCATGTAAAAGTAGTCTTCTCTTGATCTTGTGGATACATGGGGATTTGGTTATACTCCGAATATCTATCAAGAAAATAATAGAAAAACTTGCCTGCTAACTTATCCAAAATCTGGTCAATGAAGGGCAATGGGAAGTGGTCTTTTCTGATTTTCAAATTGAGCTTCTGATAGTCTATACACACCCTCCAACCTGTGATTTCCCTAGTTGGAACAAGCTCACCAGAATCAGTTTTAATCATAGTAATTCAAAAAATTTTAGGGACCACCTGAGTCGGTGCCACCCATTCAGAATCTAAAATAGGGTAGATGACTCCAGCATCTAATAATTTGACCACTTCTTTCATTACCACTTCTTGCATGTGGGGATTTAATTTTTTTTGTATTTCTCTAGAGGGTTTGAAACCCTCTTCCAAGTGGATTCCATGCACACAGTTGGGCTGATGCCCCCAAGGTCAGCAATAGTCCAGCCTATTGCTCTCTTATTCTTCTTTAAAACACACAATAACTCTTCCTCTTGCTCATCAGTGAGAGAGGAAGAAATGATCACTGGCACCTTTTGATTTGCCACAAAAAAGCATATTTCAAGGTCTTAGGCAGTTGTTTCAACTCCACATCAGGTGGACATACAAGTGAAGGCAATAAAGGTGCCTTTGATGGTGGTGGAAGAGACAACACAGTAGGTTTCCAAGGAGGATACCTTGTTGCGGGCCCCACTTGAGAATTTAAGGCTTTCACCTCTTGAACCATGGGTGTAGGGGCCTTCTCTTCCACTATTTCACTCTACACATTCTCAAAATTATCATAAAGATCATCACAATGCAGTAACTTGGGCAATGTCTCTTCCACAATCTCATCCAAAACATCAATTAAAAAGTAAGCCTCACTATTCAAGTGAGGCTGACTTGCTACATTGTATACATTCAACTTTACTTTCATGTTGTCAAAAGACACCTCCATTACTCCTAATCTACACTGTATACAAGCATTGGAAGTGGCCAAGAAAGGCCTACCCAAAATCACAGGAATGGAGGTGGTACACTTACTTGGCTCCATATCAAGAACCAGAAAATCTGTTGGATAGAAAAATTTATCAACCCCAACAAACATATCTTCTATTATTCCCACAAGCCTCCTTTCAGATCTGTCAGCTAGCTGTAGCACCACATGTGTGGGCTTCAATTCTCCCAAGCCTAACTTCTCATAAACTGAATATGGAGATAGGTTTACACTAGCTCCAAGATCTAACAAGGCCTTCTCAGTGGTGTGATCCCCAATGATGTAGGGGATTGTGGGAACTCCAGGGTCTTGAAGCTTGGTTAGGGTTGCAATGGACAACACTTGGTTCACTTTCTCAGCACAAAAAACCTTCTTGGATAGGTGTATCCTAGATTGACTTTTGTGAGTGCATAATTCTTTCAAAAATTTTGTATAGGCTGGAACTTGCTTGCTAGCATCAAGTAAATATAAGTTGATATTTACTTGCTTGAATGTTTCCATCATCTCCTCAACCTTAGTATTCCCCTTATCAGAAGGAGAAGGTGCTTTCAATGCATTGGGAAATGATAAATGGGGTGCTGATCTCCCATTTGCTGCCTTAGCAAGTTCATCAAATTTTTCTTTATTTTTATTTTCAGTTTTCTGTTGGGGCACATCAACACCTCCCTTATTTTTTATATGCTTCTCCTGTTGCATATTAGCATAATTTGTTCCTTCATTTTTTGCACTTTTCTCATCAGGCTGAACACTAACTTAGTCATCAACCAGCCTCCCACTCCTCAATGTAGTGACAGATTTGGCTTCTTCATGGGAAGAAGTCTCACCCACCATGTACTGCCCTTTTGGGTTATTCGTGGGCTGACTAGGTAGTCTTCCCTCCTCTCTCCTAGTCAAAGTATTAGATAGCTGACCAAGGTGGTCCTCTATCTTCTTGATACTTTGGCTATGAGAGTTAACAGTTTGAGATAAAGAGCCCAAATTTTACAGTGAAGTCGTAACTTACTCTTCAAAAGTGAGGGATCTAAAGGGTGCTGGGGCTGGTGCACTTTGATGTACAGGTTGAGCCATTGGCTGGGCCATAGGCTGTTGGTATTTGAGCCTTGGAAAGTTGTTCTGTTGGTATGGCTGGGCATTCCTATAAGGCATGGATTGCTGATGTGGCTGCTGCTGGTTTTGGAAGGTATCTTGTCTCCACCTCAGATTGGGATAGTTTCTCCAATGATAACCAGCACTAGGCTGTTGTCCATAGGACTGAGCAGCATTCACATTTTCCATCACAAGGTTTAAAATTTGGGCAGCAGAGGGACATTCCTCAAGGGAGTGAGTGGGGGACTGGCATATCACACATGCCTCCTCCACTTTAGCAGCCATTGGAGACTGCATTGCTCCCATGAGCTTATCAAATTTTTGTGTCAAGCTATCCACTTTCCTTTCCAAATCATTGTATCCACTAACCTCATACATTTTCCCTCTTGTGATAGTTTCTCTCACCAATCTCACAGCGGTCTCAAAGTCCCTTAACAATGTCTCCCTTTGCATGGAATTTTCACTAATGATATCAAACAATTCTCAAGCCTCATCAATTGTCTTGTGGAGGTAAGTACCACCACATGAGGCATCAACTATGTCCCTACTCTTGAGATCAATTCCATGATAGAAACTTTGAACAAGTTTCTATTCAAGAATTTGGTGATAGGGACATTGCTTCAATAGCTCCTTAAACCTCTCCCATGCTTGGTGAAAGTCTTCAATTAGGGCTTGAGCAAATGAAATTATTCTCTTCCTCAACTGACTTGTTTTAGACATGGGAAAAAACTTGGCTAAAAATTAACATTGAAGGTCATTCCAAGACTGAATACTATTGGTTGGGAGCATTGATAACCAAGTTCTGCCTTTATCCTTTAGTGAAAAAGGAAAGAGTCTCAACCTGGTTGCTTCCTCTCCCAAACCTGCAATATTGAAGGTAGTGCACAGTCCTAAAAATTCATCAATGTGCTTGTAGGGGTCTTCCTTACTCAGGCCATGCTATGAGGGTAACTTCTGTATGATGGAAGATTTAATCTCATAGTTCCCTTAGACAGTAGGGAATTGAATGCAAAAGGGGGAATTGTAAACCCCTAGTGCATTTAATTCTTTCAATGTCCTAGGTTGCTCACCCATTGTAGACCTATCACAATCAATCATAGGTGTGTGTATGGGTTGCTTAGATCTAAGAAGTTTCTCAACTTCAAGATCTAAAGGAGCAATCTCAAGTTCAAGAGATCTCCTCCCAAGCATACACACAATAGAACACAGGACAACACACAGAATTATAGCATAAATTTCAACAAAATAAATTCAAAATCACACAACTAATGCTACATATCTAAAAATGGAAAGGAGTTAGGAAATGCAAACTTGAGCACAGCTTACTCCTCCAAGTAGCACAAAGCTCCTCTCAAAATAACAAATCCAGATTTGCAATCACAAAATTAAACTATAAAATATTATAGCAGCAGTTAGTCAAACATAAAATAGGCAATTAAAAATATGAATCTAAAATGAGAAAAACTTAGATCTACCAATTTAAAAATACAGATCCCCGGTAGCGATGCCAAAAACTTGTTGACTTTCTTACCTTACAATTATTAAATGGTTAAAACAGCCAATTGAAAGGTAAAATCATAGAGAGATGGGTGGGTCAAGGTAAGCAAGCAGTCCTGCAAGAATCAGGGTTGTTGCAATAAGTTTTAATAGGTAAGTTAGGGTAGGTCCACAGGGAAATGTGTTTAGAAATGGGGTAAATCTCAAGATTTGTACCAAATCTGGCACTCAAACTTAATTTAGACTTAATCAAAACAGGAAAGAGGAGAGGTTTTTAAGGTTTGTCACTAAAAACTATAAAAATCAAATGTAAATGATCCAGATTTGATTAAACATAGAGTTAAGGAAAAAAATTCAGAAAAGGATTAAATTCAAAAAGTGGAAAGCCGCGGTTAGGGATTTTTGGTCTTTATTGAAAATTAAGTGGATCAAAGGTAATGCATAGGACAGAATTGCAACAATCCTTTATCTGGCTACAAGTTCAGATGCAAGGTATAAGAATCTAATCTCAACCAATGAATTGAAGCAATCCTAAGGGTATGATCTGTCCACTTGAATGGTCTCAGAGCATCCCAGAGATTGTTCCAATCCAAGGATCTTGATTGGAATAGGTAAACTATTGTAGATGTTGTGGGTGCTAGGCTACAAGCTCAAGCATCCATAGGGATATCCAATCCAGGGAAATCAAATACAAAAAAGTAAATTTTAGATCAGAATCAACTTTAAAAATCACAATTACACTATAATAATACAACCTACAATCCTATTGTGCTCAGATCTGCAATCTGTGTAACATACCATCCATTTTCAAAGCCTCTGAAACTCTCAATACACAGCTCTTGACCTCACCCTAGCTACTGAAGAGGTTTAGCCAACCATAATTGGCTAAGGGGAGAATGGGGGAAGAAGGAAGAGAGAAGGAATTTTTGGAGGAAAATGAAAATTGAATTTGGCTCTCGCTCTCTTAATTTTTGGATGCCTTTTTGGTGCAATTTCTCCTCTATTTATATTCTTCCCTCATATATGTTTTAGCCAATCAGAGCCCAAGGGAATATTTCAGTTATTCCCAGCTGCTGATGTGGCTGATTTCTCTTCTAGAAGCTCTTCTCTAATTGGCCTGAAACTGGTAAGTACATGTGAAGTGGTTAGAGTTCTTATTCGTGCCCAGTTGTGTACCAAAAATACCCTCAGGGGTTGCTGATGTGCTTTGGAATGTGTGCACAAAGTTCTAAAGTTGGCAACTGCTTTGAATGGAACTAAGAAGTTCCACATTTGAGTGTCGAGAGGTTCAGGGAACCTCTCGACAGGTTCTAAGTCTGCTTGGCATTCATTTCGAACGGATGGAGTAGCTCTCGATAGGTTCTTTTACTTCTTGATAAGTTCTTTTGCTTCTCGATAGGTTGAGTTTCACTAGTCGATAGGATTGGAGCCAATTTTCATCTTTTGTCCAGTTCTTCATTCATCCTCTCGAACGGTTATAAACAACCTGTCGACTTTTTATGGAGTCCTCAGTTGAGTGCTTGATAGGTTGCTTCAATCCTCGCGAGAATGAGCATAGCTTCAGGTAAGTCGTCGACAGGTTGCCGTGCACTGCTCGACAGGTTCAGTTGAACCTCTCGACTTCTTCTGCACCTCCAGGTATCCTCTCGACAGGATATAGAACAACTTCAGAACCTCTCAGTAGCATGCCTTCTTCAACTTCAACTCCTTGACAGATCCAAGTACACCCTCGCATCCTCTTGATAGGTTGGTATTGGCGGATTTCTAGTGTGCTGATTTATTATTGGTGCTAAAAGCAAAATAAAGTAAAAAAGAGATGGATTCAGCACATCTAAAATATCCTAGACCTGCAAGATACAGGGTTCATTTGTAGAAAGTTTTAATAAGAGTTTTTCCCATAGGGAGTAGTGATCTAAACCTAGAAGGTGTATAGTAGACCTTCAGATATGGCAATTCTAAGAAGAACGAGAGCTTTCCGAGTGTCACTAGATCTAATTAATCTATAAAATAAAATTATAAAATTAAGTCTAAAAGATGGAGGAAGATGGATGGTAAAATAAAAGATAAAATGGTGAGAAATAGGCAGCCAAGGACTGGTTCTCATTGCAAATCAATTGAATCAAAGGCATTGTATAGAACTGATTTGCTACAATCCTTCATCTGGCTACAAGCTCAGATGCAAGGTATAAGAATCCAATCTCCACCAATGAATCAAAGCAATCTTAAGATTATGATCTGTCCCTTCTACTGAACATAGATCATCCCAGAGTTTGTTCTAATCTATTGATCTTGATTGGAGCAGGTAAACCATTGCAGATGTTGTGGGTGTTAGGCTACAAGCTCCCATTTTCTGGTTGGCATCCACAGGAATATTCAATCCAAGGAAATCAAATATTAAAAAGTAAAATTTAGATCTAAATCACCTTTAAAACCCATAATTACTGTAATAACATCTTACAGCCTATTGAGCTCAGATATGCAATCTTGTGCTACATCAGTCTATTCACAAAGCTTTAAAACCCTTGATTTACAATATCTAAATAGATCTAGACTACTTATCTAGATCTAATCCAACATGCTGGCTTAGGGAGAGAAGCGAAAAGAGAAAAAGGAAAAATATAACTAAAAACTAAACCTAAATGAGCTAAGGAGAACCAAGGTTATTCCATGGATTCCTTACTGACAAATTACAGTAGCAAGGAGTTTTATTTATGTAAGTGCAGTGATCCAAGTGCTTTGGATTGCAGCCAATCAGAGAGGATTTGAAGTTTAATCCTTGCTTTAACATTCCAACCAATCAGAGAGTAGAGATGGATCTGGTTTTGTTGTGCTCAGCTGAAGCTTCCCACCAAATATTTGAGAATCAGTTCTCACCCATGTGCAGAATTCTTTGATATTTTTCAGTTCCCAACTCTGCCCTTGCCAACAATTAGCATTTTCTGCTGAACCTTCATACAATCAGTTAGTTTTGCCCATGTGCAGCTACCCTTGTTTTGGAGCTTCCAAAACTATCCCTGTTGTCCATTAATATTTAGAGTTTCACACCTTAAGTAATTGCTCCGAAAATGCTGAGAATGCCCACAAATTAATTACTCTGGCTGCCCCAAAATACCCTTATCGTCCAACAATATTTTACCCAAAAATACAAATCTAGCTGCAGCCTCTATCAAAATGACCTTCTCACTTTAGATTTGATGGAACCCGAGTCGGATCAGCTTAAGGAACCATGGACTGATGCAGCTCTATTCAAATTTGTTGTTGTTTCAGCAATGTGGTCGAGGAGATGACTTGAGAAGATGAAGACCTCAAGAGGTAGGCTGAGGGTAGGTGTGTGAGCTCAAGAGGTTTGAAGGTAGGTTCAAAGGGTTGCTGGAGTACAGTACGAGAAGTTTGAAGGTTGGCAACTGTGCTGGTCGTGAGGTTCAAAGAATATTGGAGAGGCTTGGAGTGCATTTCGAGAGGTATAAAGCTTGGAGGCTTCATCTGCTCGAGAGGATTGAGAGTGGGTTTCTGCAGCAAGGTGTCAAGAGGATTGGCATTTAAATGGTCGACAGGTTTGCTAGGATCTCGAGAGGATTGAAGGTTGCTTGCAGTCGAGTGGTTGGATGAGTTGGGAGTAGAGAAGTCGTGAGGTTGCATGGGAGGATTGAGTGGTTGTGCAGCAGCTTTAATAGATCTTTGTGAGGATGGAAGATGAAGGTCGACAGGTTGGAACTTGGATTTTGACAGGATCTGTAGGTGCTGCAAGGGTGGTGTCGAGAGGTTGGTGAATGGATTGCATGCTAAGGTGTCGAGAGGTTTGTGGGGAATGCAAGTCAACAGGTTAGCTGGTTTGGAAGCTTGCTAGTCGACAGGTTGCTTTAAAACAAATGGTTGACAGGTTGGGTTAATCGTAGTTGTGGCTGAAGTGCTCGATAGGTTTGGCTGAAGGGCTGGGGAAGGCCTCGTGAGGTAGCTGAAGGGCATACTAGCTGCTGTCAACAGGTTTGAAGTGCAAGGGACTCCTCGACAGGTTGGATGGGAGGATGGAGTAGCTTTGAAGGGAATTGGAGTGCTCGACAGGTAGGTTGCATGGGCGGTTCTGCTGCTACATGGGTGCAACTCGACAGGTTTGTAAGTGCAGCTGCATAGGTGTCGGCATGTTTGGGTTACTTCTGCACTATCTTCTTGACTGGTTTGAAGGCCATCTAGTATACAAATAGACAGATTCAAAACTTGGTAGCTCATCCATTTGATAGGATGCTGAAAGTGCACCCATGCATTTGATAGGTTGCTGCTTCAGCTGCTCCGTAAGTCGATAGTTTTAAGGCTGTAAGGTACTTCAAGTCGAGGAGTTGAACTTGGGAGCTTCTTTTGCTCGATAGGTGTTGTAGTGGATGGCTTCGGAGCTGAAGAAGGTGCCGATATGTTGCTGAAGAATTTACTTTAAGCAGCTGGTCTGATCTATATGTTCTGAGTGTGCAGCCATATCTTCCTTGGGATACTTGGATGCACTGCTATTCCAAGTCTCATGTGTGCAACTCATGTGAATGCACATGCTGCAACTTGAGCTGCTACCACTAGGTTCTTGATGTAGAGCTGCTGTGTAGTTGGGGTGCATCCATTGCTATGGCATATCAGGTCCAAGAAAGTGTTGTTGAAGTGATGACCCCAAGTTCTCTTGCTTTGAATGGGTGCTGAACCCAGCTTCTAAGCAAATCAAGTGTGCTTCTGTTTCAGCACCAATCCACAAGGTGTAGCTGCTGTATGTGACCCTCAAAACACCTCCAATGTGCCTAGAAGTCATTCCATTCATCTCTCATTCTCAGCTGTGGATTGATTCCAAAACTCTCCTTATTGACGCTTTTTAACTGAAAAACTGCATTTGGGATACAACATCCTCCTAACTGCAAAACAATCTAAAAAGTAATTATTAACTACTCGGAATTTTAGCAAAAGCCAGGTTTAAAGGGTAAAATGTGGTATAAAACAGTGACTAACACACCTCCAAACCTAACCTTTGCTAGTTCCGAGCAAAGTGAATTTTAAAACAACTAACCTATAAACTTAAATGCCACTTTTGTAGGGAACACGGGTGCATTTGGCACATGCACCAATCATTTTTAACCCCTAGGTGATCCCTAGTGGAGGAGTGGAGTCTCCTGAGGGTTTTCAATGATGGTACCTATAAACTTCTCCAATAAAATCAATTAATACTAATGCAACATGCTAAAACAGAGTTAAAATCAAATAAAATAAATTTCACACCATGTTCATTCAATTTTTAGAGGATTCTCAGCAGAAAATACATCAGTTTAAACCTAAAATTCTACTGTAATTCCTTCACTATCAATTAGCTTATGTCAAGGCATTGTGCCTGAAAATTAATGCAGAGTTCACCTTTCATTCAAGAATTCTGTTTTGATATTGCCCCAAACAAATTGGATTTCAGCCCCAAGTCTTACCAGGGAAGTCACTCACAATAAAAATAGAAGGGTGCATCATTTTACACAGCTCAAGAGCAGTTACGGCCCTCAAATAGGACTGCAAGCATAAGCATAGGCAATACTTTAATTTCTAAAATTTTCTAACTCTTTTCATCATAGATCAAACAAATCCTTATCTCCATATGACAGCTCAATCCATTTTAGATCAGTAAGGACTTTTTATTGGGTTGTAATGTGGCTTATGGGTAAAGTTTTACAAAGAATAAAAGTGTAGGAAAGGATTCAAAATTGAGAAATCAGTAAAGTAAGGAGATGATCCATGACTTCACCTTCTTCATTTCAGCACAATTTCATCTATTTCTTAAATTTTCATATTTGAAGTGATTAGTTCCTAATCTTCTTTTCAATCTTTCAATGAAATGACTTCTCTTTCTCATTCTTTTGGTTTGCTTTTCTAATTTTCTTTTCTTTTTTTGTATGCTTTTTGTACCTTTTCTCCATTTTTCTTTTTATGGGCTAGGATGCCACAACTATACATCACACTTGCCTTCAAATGTATTTTCTTCTTCTTTTACCCCATTGTCAAACCTTGCTCTTTTAACTTCACTTCTCCTTCTATTTCTCAGATTGAGGGTGAACTGAAATAGGTCAAGTGGTTTTGGGTTCAAATTCTCTGGTTTTTATCAAAGAAAATTTGAGATTTTCAAGGCTCAAATGGTGTGTATCAAGGGCAGTTCAAAGGTGAGAATTTTTAGGCGCAAACTGTCCAAAGGATGGCCCTACATTATGTCCTCAATGTCATGAGTGTTGTCAATCTGCTTCAACTTGGATTTGCCTAACTTCTAGTGGGCAAAACTAGATCCAATCAGTCGTTAGAGCAGAAAAATTATCAAAACACTCTTCAAAGAAAATTTCTCAGGCCCAAATCTCACTGGGTATGGTCTTCCATCAAATTTCTGGGGTGTATCCTCACAGTTTTCTCTCATTTCAGATTTACTAAGCATCAATTTTTAAAATATTCTTGACATTTGCTTCATGAAAATGTTTGAACTGCAACACATTTCAGTTTTTAAAAGTTTTTTAATTTCCTCTTTTTCAAAAATCAAGTGGGAAATTATTTTATTTTCAAAAATTATTTTCAACATGGCTGCATTAGCATGAACTTATCTCATTGGCACACCTGCCATACCCCCAAACCTATGATGAACATTGTCCTCAATATTCTACACAATGAGTAACCAGGGGCAGCTGGGTAAAAATGAGAAAGAAAAATAAGCAGAAAAATCAAAACTGTATACAGCAGAAAATAAAAATGCAAAACTGAATGCATGAACAGGAAAATGGAAAAAATGATATACAAATGCGGGAAATTACTGGTAAAACAAAAAAAATAGCAAAACAAAGCTAGAACTGCTACAAAAACTAAAAACTGAATATATGAACAGAAAAATAAAAGAACTACTATGCAAATGAAAAG
Source organism: Chloranthus sessilifolius (assembly GCA_021018995.1). NCBI lineage: Eukaryota > Viridiplantae > Streptophyta > Magnoliopsida > Chloranthales > Chloranthaceae > Chloranthus > Chloranthus sessilifolius. Next base: position 53,656,444 of record CM037596.1, read on the forward strand.
AAACTAATGCTAATATCAGAAAAACAATAAAAAAAAGAGCAACGTAAGGACCTGAATACAAAACTATACAAACAGAAAATTGCAAATAGAAAAAACAGAATTGCAAATAAAAAACAGGAAAACAAAATTAGAAACTGAATATAATCACACAAAAATTCAAAAATTCAGTAAAACTAGGACACATATTAACCTAAGAAAGAAAAATTAGTAATCTAAAAACAGAATTTTAAACTAAAATTCCTAAAATAGAAAAATGCTAAGACAAAACCTGAGTCACCTATGTGTATGAGAAAATCATAAAAGTGCAACCCTACAAGGGCTACCCTATAGCAGGCTCATCACTGCTTATGAATCTATGTGAATTTAACAAAATAATTAGTAGGAATAACACAGTGAAAAGCAAGATTCATAAGACTAAGTGCTATGTAGATGATGTGTATGAATAAAAAAGAATCTCAAAGTAATGAAGCCTGGAAGCACACATTGAAAATAGGATTCATACACAGCTGAGATCCATTTAATGGTGAAGAAATCTCGAAGGAAAATAAAATCAGTGGGTCCATTGAATAGTCAAAATAGCATATGATCCACTGCTCATTATCCTACATGATTCCTCAAAATGAAAGGTCGTGATCTCAACAATTCTAGATGGGGATTTATGAATGAAAGCAAAGGAAAACAGCCCATCTAGAAAAAATTTATGTTGTTAAATTTTTTTACTTCTTATGTATTTTTTATCAGCCTGGGCTCCTCAAGAGCCCTTATTTACTACTGCTGAAACATAATAAGAAATTTTAATTTGTGTTTTCATTTTCTTCTTTTTTTATTTGGTTTTGGTATTTAAAAATCAGCATGCCTATAGCAGAAATTTTAATTAAAACAAGCACTAAACACAACAGAAAAGTTAGTTTTAAAGAATTTAAAACTTGAAAATGAATGCAAAGGAGAAGGGGATGCAAACTCAAGCAGATCTGCTCCAGCTGCAATCCATTTCTCCTCTTGTGGCAGCTGCTCAGCTGCTCCAGATCTGCAAAAATTCAAAAACTGTCACAGTACCTTATTCAAGCAAAGTGAATGTAATAAGTAAAATAAAAAGAAAAACTTAGGCCACAGCCTTATTTCTGCAACAAATGCAAAAGGCTATGACAACATTTATTCAAATAGCTAGAAGGAAAAGAAAAAAAACCACAAAAATAAAAAATTATGCTGCAGTAAAACTAGTTTTTTATACAAAAATTGCAGTAGAGATTTAATCAAACACTTGGAATGCAATGTGTAGGTGTAAAACAAAAAAAGTAGCAATGAAACTAAAAAAAAATCAGATCTACAAAAATAAAAAACTCATATCTACTATCTAGATCACAACTCCTCGGCAACGGTTCTAAAAACTTGTTGACGGATGTCTAGTGTGCTGATTTATTATTGGTGGTAAAAATAAAATAAAGTAAAACAGAGATGGATTCAGCACATCTAAAATATTCTAGACCTGCAAGATACAGGGTCCAGTTATAGCAAGTTTTAATAAGTAAGAGTTTGCCCCACAGGGAGTAGTGATCTAAACCTCGAAGGTGTATAGTAGACTTCTAGATCTGGCTACAGATCTAGTAATTCTAAGAAAAAAGAGAGCTCTTCGGGTGTCACTAGATCTAATTAATCTATAAAACAGAAATATAAAACTAAGTAAAAAAGATGGAGGAAGATGGATGGTAAAATAAAGGATAAAATGGTGAGAAATAGGCAGCCAGGGACTAGTTCTCATTACAAATCAATTGAATCAAAGGCATTGTATAGAACTGATTTGCTACAATCCTTCATCTAGCTACAAGCTCAGATGCAAGGTATAAGAATCCAATCTCCACCAATGAATCAAAGCAATCCTAAGGTTATGATCCGTCCCTTCTACTGAATATAGATCATTCCAAAGATTGTTCCAATCTATTGATCTTAATTGGAACAGGTTAACCATTGCAGATGTTGTGGGTGCCAGGCTACAAGCTCCCCATTTCTGGCTGGCATCTATTGGAATATCCAATCGAGGGAAATCAAATACGAAAAAATAAAATTTAGATCAGAATCACCTTTAAAACCCATAATTACTGTAAAAACATCTTACAGCCTATTGAGCTTAGATCTGCAATTTTGTGCAACATCAATCTATTCACAAAGCTTTAAAACCCTTGATTTACAATATCAAAATAGATCTGGACTACTTATCTAGATCTAATCCAATATGCTGGATTAGGGAGAGAAGGGGGAAGAGAAAAAGAAGAAATAGAACTAAAAATTAAACTAAAATGAGCTAAGGAGAACCAAGGTTATTCCATAGATTCCTTGCTGACAAATTACAACAGCAAGGAGTTTTATTTATACAAGTGCAGTGATCCAAGTGCTTTGGATTGCAGCCAATCAGAGGAGAGGATTTGAAACTTAATCCTTGTATCATTCCAACCAATCAGATTGCAAAGATGGATCTAGTTTTGCTGTGCTCAGCTGAAGCTTCCCACCAAATATTTGAGAATCAGTTCTCACCCATGTGCAGAATTCTTTGATGTTTTATAGTTCCCAACTCTGCCCTTGCCAACCATTGGAATTTTCTGTTGAAACCTTCATACAATCAGTTAGTTTTGCCCATGTGCAGCTACCCCTGTTTTGGAGTGATCCAAGTGCAGTGATCCAAGTGCTTTGGATTGCAGCCAATCAGAGGAGAGGATTTGAAACTTAATCCTTGTTTTAGCATTCCAACCAATCAGATTGCAGAGATGGATCTGGTTTTGTTGTGCTCAGCTGAAGCTTCCCACCAAATATTTGAGAATCAGTTCTCACCCATGTGCAGAATTCTTTGATGTTTTTCAGTTCCCAACGCTGCCCTTGCCAACCATTGGAATTTTCTGCTGAAACCTTCATACAATTAGTTAGTTTTGCCCATGTGCAGCTACCCCTGTTTTGGAGTGTTCAAAACAATCCCTGCTGTCCATTAATATTTACAACTGCACACCTCAAGTAATTGCTCCCGAAATGCTGAGAATGCCCACAAATTAATTACTCTGGTTGACCCAAAATACCCCTGCCATCCAATAATGTTTTATCCAAAAATACAACTCAAGCTGCAGCCTTTATCAAAATAGCCTTCTCACTTTAGATTTGATGGAACCCGAGTCGGATCAGCTTGAGGAACCATGGGCTGATGCAGCTCTATTTAAATCTGCTACAATTTCAGCAATGTGGTGGAGGAGATGACTCGAGAAGATGAAGACCTCGAGAGGTAGGTTGAGGGTAGGTGTGTGAACTCGAGAGGTTTGAAGGTAGGTTCAAAGGGTTGCTGCAGTAGATTTTGAGAAGTTCGAAGGTTGGAAGCTTTGTTGGTTGTGAGGTTCAAAGGATGCTGGAGAGGCTTGGAGTGCATTTCAAGAGGTATAAATCTTGAAGGCTTGATCTGCTCGAGAGGATTGAGAGTGGGTTTCTGCAGCAAGTTGTCGAGAGGATTGGCATTTAAATGGTCGACAGGTTTGCTGGGATCTCGAGAGGATTGAAGGTTGCTTGCAGTCGAGGGGTTGGCTGAGCTGGGAGTAGAGATGTCGTGAGGTTGCATGGAGGGATTGAGTGGCTGTGCAGTAGCTTTAACACCTCTTCATGAGGATGGAAGATGAAGGTCGACAGGTTGGAGCTTGGATCTCAACAGGATCTGTAGGTGCTGCAAGGGAGGTGTCGAGAGGTTGGTGAATGGATTGCATGCTAAGGTGTCGAGAGGTTTGTGGGGAATGCAAGTCGACAAGTTAGCTGGTTTGGAAGCTTGCTAGTCGGCAGGTTGATTTAAAATAAATGGTCGACAGGTTGGGTTAATGGTAGTTGTGGCTGAAGTGCTTGATAGGTTTGGCTGAAGGGCTGGGGAAGGCCTCGTGAGGTAGCTGAAGGGCATACAAGCTACTGTCGATAGGTTTGAAGTGCAAGGGACTCCTCGACAGGTTGGATGGGAGGATGGAGTAGCTTTGAAGGGAATTTGAGTGCTCGACAGGTAGGCTGCATGGGTGGTTCTGCTGCTGCATGGATGAAACTCGACAGGTTTGTAAGTGCAGCTGCAAAGGTGTCGACATGTTTGGGTAACGTCTACACTATCTTCTCGACTGGTTTGAAGGTCATCTAGTATATAAATCAACAGATTCAAAACATGGTAGCTCATCCATTTGATAGGATGCTGAAAGTGCACCCATGCATTTGAGAGGTTGCTGCTTCAGCTGCTCCATAAATCGATAGTTTCAAGGTTGTAAGGTACTTCAAGTTGAGGAGTTGAGCTTGGGAGCTTCTTCTGCTCGATAGGTACTACAGTGGATGGCTTTGGAGCTGAAGAAGGTGTCGATATGTTGTTGAATCATTTACTTTAAGCAACTGGTCTGATCTATATGTTATGAGTATGCAGCCATCTCTTCCTTGGGTTACTTGGATGCACTGCTGTTCCAAGGCTCATGTGTGCAGCTCATGTGAATGCACATGCTGCAACTTGACCTACAACCACTAGGTTCTTGATGTAGATCTGCTGTGTAGTTGGGGTGCATCCATTGCTATGGCATATCATGTCCAAGAAAGTGTTGTTGAAGTGATGACCCCAAGTCTCTTGCTTTTAATAGGTGCTGAACCCAGCTTCTATACAAATCAAGTGTGCTTTTGTTTCAGCACCAACCTGCAAGGTGCATGATAAGTAGTGAAAAATACCATTTTTCACCCCTAAACACGAGCCTTGAAAGACCCTTGAGAGGACTAAATAAGTGCTTTAGTGTTCATATTGCAGCTAACCAAAAAGACAGGTCCAAATCCGAAAACCATCCTAAAATGATCAAAAAGCTGACAACGCATGTCAAACTCAAAGAGGGAGTGAAGAAATAGCCTCAGCAATGGCTAAAAAGGTCCTAAAAGAGCAAGAAAAGACCTGAAGAAGAAGGATCCATTCGCAAAGAAGAATGGAAGCTAAAGTTCAATTCGCAAAGAACTTCTACTATTCGCAAAGAACTTTGAACTTTGCGAAAAGAAGAAAACACTCTGCGAAAAGAAGAGAAGTCCTTTGCGAAAAGATCTCCTGAAGCCAAAGTCCTTTGCGAAAAGATCTCCTGAAGCCAAAGTCCTTTGCGAAAAGATCTCCTGAAGCCAAAGTCCTTTGCGAAAAGATCTCCTGAAGCCAAAGTGCTTTGCGAAAAGATCTCCTGAAGCCAAAATGCTTTTAAGAGAGCTTCGAGCCAAACTACTTTGAAAAGACCCTTAAACTCTCGAAATGGCATCGGGATTTACGTACCACTTTGAAGGGCATTTCAAAGAACTCTACGTGCCCCAATGTAATTAAAAGCCCGTAGACATTAGGAAGATTCCAAGCACAAACCAAAGGCATATTCCTTCGTGAAAACCCAAAGATGAAATCACTTGGCGGGAACTTCTAGAAGCTCAAACAGACTTTTGAATTCCCATAACAGAATTGATGCTTCTAACGCCTGATTGGCTGAACCAGATCAGAGCATTTTCATTGGCCAGAACAGATCTGGATCCTGGTGCTCGACTCCTATTGGTTGATACAGATCTATCCAATTCTGATTGGTTGATACACATCTGAGCTGGACTTAGGGAAAACTATAAATAGATGAACCATTTTCCCAATTTGGGTATCCAGATTTTAGAGTTTTCATCTCTGTTTCCCTCATTTCGGTCAGAAAGCTCATTTGATCCCCCTGTAATCCCTTCTTGTAGTTTACCTTTGAGAGCCATTGTGAGTAATTTGTACTTCCAAGTTCGGATTCAAGATCAGAATCTGAGGGCTCTTCGAGAAGCTCGATCAGAAGTCCGAGGGCTCTCTAAGAAGCCGTGTTCGTAATTATAACGTTGGATTTTAAAAGGTTCTTGTAATTTGTGTCTTCTCCATTGGAGTCATGTCGAGGGTTCAATGTTCACCTTAGTGCATTAGACTTCTTTAGATTCACTCATCCGCATCCAACTTCCCTTAATTCATCATCCTGCGAATTAGCGTTGGTAACCTAATTCAAGCAAAGATTTACGATGTTCATGTTCTGAACTAAAGAATAGGCCACAACTATTGGATGATCTGAGACAAATCATTGCCATAAGTCTAAACCTATTCCTTAATTCGGATTTATTTCTCTTACATCTGTCTTTGGTAGCCGATGAAGATTGAATCGCCTGTGGAACTACTGATTCTCCATTAAAATTGAGGCTAAAATACATGAAGCTATTATTTCTGCATTTGTCTTATTTTAAACATCTCCCCAACTCGGATCTGGATCATGTAGTTAGTTCTTTTCTTTATTTGTTTATAGTTAAATGTGACACAATCCAACACTCTCTTTTATCTATTCTGTATTTTAGATAATTATAGAGCCAGATCTGGTAGCACAGATCTGGAGGTTTATCTCTCATTTTAGACAAACTTCTCTGTGGACGATCTTGAAATACTTACTTTTAAAACTTGCTACAACTGGCCCTGATCTTGCAGGCCAGTGTTAGCCCCAATGTGCTGATATCCCTTTCATAAGTTAACATCCATATAATTTAGCATTCTTTAATTCTTTAATTTTTGATTTATAATGCACACATTTATGGCACACTTGGAGCGACAACAGTGCAGCTGCTATATGTGACCCTCAAAACACTTCCAATGTGCCTAGAAGCCATTCCATTCATCTCTCATTCTCAGCTATGGATTGATTCCAAAACTCTCCGTATTGCCGCTTTTTAATTGAAAAACTGCATTTGGGATACAACATCCTCCTAACTGCAAAACAATCTAATAAGTAATTATTAACTACTCGGAGTTTTAGCAAAAGCCAGGTTTAAAGGGTAAAATGTGGTATAAAACAGTGACTAACAGTTGGTGGAACCTCTCAATAGCTTGACTTTTAAGCACCCCAACCTCTCGACAAGTCCTCTCCTTTGCTTCCACAGGTGGCACACAATTCTAGCATGCTGTTCTTCACCTGTCATCACACAGTAACCTCTTGGTGGGTTCAATCTTCATTCCTTGCAACTTCACTTGGTCCCAAGCATACCCAGTTGGGCCCATGACATTCTCATGAACTTCTAAGGCTCTGTGAATTGTTTGATTGGCTGGCCTTTGGGCTGTATGAGCATATATTGAGCAACAGATTGCTTCTTTGGCCATTTTAGGTGGATGTCTGCACTAAGACTGTAATTTATTGCTTAGCTATAAAATACACTCAAAACACATTATTATTCAACTCAAGGGTCCATCAAAGGGCAGGTTAGGAGGTGAAAAATGATATTTTTCGCTGCTTAACACCAAGGGCCATTGGCCAGGCCGTTAGACCGTCACTTTTGTGACTCTTACTCCGTTAAGATCTGATCTTAACGTCAGAAGGCGCCTATCCTGTGCGGAGGAAAAACAGTTTTAGATATTGCTACGTTGTTGTTCCTATTATATATCAGTAGCAGCGTTCCTATTATATATATATATATATATATGTATGTATGTATATATATATATTATATGTGGGCCACCCACCAAATCTATGACAGCCCGGATCTCGGCACCCTGAAACCCGTGCCATCAGCACGACCCTCAAGGCCATGCCCTGTGATTCTGTGCGGAGCATTGGTAATACAAGCCATAAACCACAAGGTAAAACACAAGAATCTACTCTAAACAAGTTTCCATGCATTTATAATAATTTAAAAGAAAAACTCGATAGATAGTTCTAGTCCCATGCCAATTCATGAGCAGAAGAACCGACCCGAACCATTGGTGGTAACTGTTCATCCCAGATGGTTCGCGAAAAGAATCAAGGTAATTAATTACATTCCAAAATGAGGCTTGACATACCAAGCCGTACCTAATACTCTCAACTCACTTTCAAAGTACGCAATGGGTCTCCTAAAAGAATTTTCCTCAGGGGGAGGCTCTGACTCTTCTGTGGGCACATAATCCGAATCCCCCGGATCAACGTCTCCAGAAATCTCTGCTACCGCTAGTACTGAACCTGTGACGTATAGTCTAAGGGGTGAGCAACATTCTAGCTCAATAGGGAAAACATAGTGAACATATAAATTAAGCTCTCACATATATGTTAAAATAGTTTAAAAGCACAATTTATCTAATAGAACTGCTGAAAGACAATTTAAATAATCGAAAATGAAATGATAGATACAACTGTTACTTTACATGACTTTGTTTATTCTCATCTTACTAGTATAGTAACGGATTCAGCCTAATCACTTAAATCTTTACTTAAGCAGTCCCCGAGCAATATAGCATCGAGCCCCGATGGAATACCCACTATCGTCGTCTAAATAGACACTTGTTATATGTAAAAATTCAATACCACCCAGGCCCCTTTCTCTTAGGTGGCAGGATCTATTCTCAATTTAACATCCCTGGGATGTGCTATAGGTGTACGGTTTGGCCGCCGTACCGGTCACGGATATCCTGCCGAGTCAGTCGTGGGTATCTCGCCACATTGGTGGGGTATTCTACTCAAACCATAAATAGCAAAAATATCGAATGTACTCTACATATAGTTATTCGCCGTGATTGTGCTAATTTTATTACATTAGGCCTTATCGCTCTTCTTTTGTTTCACCATGTGGTTTCATCTGCATCCCTAGAATGCTACTGGTTTAATGCATCATTCAGATGCCCATTGTTACATTTCTACGTCCCCTGGGGACTTCATGGTTCCATTTGAATTCACACTCACACACACGTTTTGAAAACATATTTAATACATGACTATTCTCTTGAAATACTCTACATATTTAAAATACTCTACATACATGATTTTGACAAATTAAAGTACATGTTTCAAGATATTCCCTACCTCAAAGCAAAATCCAACGCGCTCCTTTCTCGTAGAGGTTTACACGTAACAACTCACATCAAACCTACATTGCATGTGTTACGAAATTACTTAGAATGGTCTTTAGAACCCTTGGGGACACGACTCTCATAATTTACACTAACAAAAATGAGAAACCGATTAATTCCTTGCGTGTGCGGGAACTATTCCTCGCTCGAGCAGTTACTTAACCTCGCTCGAGCGAGCACTTGACCTCTCTCTAGCGAAAAGAACGAGGTATCAAACCCTCGCGCGAGCGAGAACTATTCATCGCTCGAGCGGTTATTATTCATCGCTCGAGCAGTTATTATTCATCGCTCGAGTGGTTATTATTCATTGCTCGAGCGGTCACCATGAGGCATTCAGCCCTCGCGCGAGCGAGCACTATTCATCATGCGCGCAGTTACTAATCAACGCCCGAGCAGTTATAATCCCTCGCGCGAGCGAGCACTATTTATCGCTCGAGCGGTTATATCGAGGTACCTGGAGCTTTACGCGATGCCTCGCTCGAGCGAGCTTCTCCTTCACTATGGGTCTCGCTCGAGTGAGCCCAAAACGCAGTTTATGCTCAGATTATATATTCTATCCTCACTCGAGCGAGCCATTTAGACCGCTAGAGCGAGCCACGTAAAAATATAAGTGCTCGATCTGTTCGAGAACTATTTCCTTCTTCATGTAAGGTTTTATTAATGTCAAAAGTCATTCGTCTAGTAATTTATACTCTACTTAAAACATACATAAGCATCTAAAACCATACCTCAATCGATAGATCTCATATAATTTGATCCAAGCTCCGGCTAAATACAGAAATTTCCAAAGTTCTCTACTGCTTAAAACCAACGAACCTCTCCTCCTCTTTTACAAAACCCTCTCCTCTTTCTCTCTATTTTACCTTCTCTCCTCTTTTACAAAACCTTCTCCTCTTTCTCTCTATCTAGGCTAAATTAGGTTACGTAGGAGAGACTCTTTGTGATAGCCCGGATTTTGGCACCCTAAAACCCGTGCCATCAGCACGATCCTCCAGACCGTGCCCCAAAGCTATGCACGGAACATTGGTATAATAAGCACATTTAAATAAATAAAGCAATTAATCTCATAAAGCAAAAATAGTTAATATGCCCAACTGGCATATGCAAAAGGCAGTTCTACTTTCATGCCACTGCATGAACAAAGAACCGACCCAAACCATCGGTAATAAACAGATCACCCCAGATGGTTCGCCAAAAGAATAATCCAATTTAATTACATGCTTAACAAAAAGAAGGCCTGACATACCAAGACGTACAACTAGCTCTCAAAAACTACTCTCTGTCAAAGTACACAGCAGAGTCTCCTAGAAGAAGTCCTCGGGTGGAGGCTCCAACTCGTCTCTAGGTACGTAATCTGAATCACCCAGATTTACGTCTCCCGAAGCCTCAACAGCTGCTATCAATGGACCTGCGACGTATAGTCTAAAGGGTGAGCTAGATCCTAGCTCAATAGGGAATAAACACAATGAACATATAAATTAAGACTCACATATATTCCATGATACTATAAGCATGATGTGTCCATACATTTTCTAGAAAATGGTTTAAAAGCTTATGAATTGCATTCAAGTTTACTGGTAATTAGCATGTCTTACTTTACTGTTGATTTATCATGAATGACACTGAACAGGCCTAAAGCAAAACTTAAATCTTCAACTTAAGTAATCCCCGAGCAATATAGCATCGAGTCCCGATGAGATACCCTTCATCGTCGTCTAAATAGATAGTTGTAAATAATGTATTCCCTGGGAATACTCCCAAGTCCCTTTCTCACTAGGCGACGGGGTTAAATATCACTCAACATCCCTGGGATGTGCTTACTGTTATGAATAAACCTCCGCACTGGTATACAGATTGGTCAGCCAGATCACCGTCGTCACGGATATCCTACCGTGATCGGGCCGGGGTATCCCGCCACGTCGGTGGGGTATCCTATCAAACCTCAAATAAAAAAAATAATATGTGCTTTACATATAGTTGTTCACCGTGTAAGTGTGCTATCTTATATCAGTTAGGCCTCAACAGTAATTATTCAATCATATATATACATCCCTGGGATGTATACATACCCGCATCACACCTGATGCCTTTATTACTTTCTCATCCCCTGGAGATGTCTCAATCTCATTAGATTACTTGTTCTTAATTACTTACATCACACAGATTCCTTTATCACATTCTTGGTGTCACAAACGCACCCATTTTCACAAAGTTTTTCATAATTAAAACAACTTTAAATTTGATAATTATATCACTACATACATGCTCTTGAAATTAAAGTACATGTTCAAGGTGTTCCCTACCTCAATTCTCTGAAGGTCCAATCATCAAGGTCCCACGCGGCTCCTTGTGCTCGCTTTCACACGTACCACCTATGGTACATCATAACAAGTGCAATATTCACTAAAGATGTATTGAAGGAAGTCCTAGACCCTCCATGAATTTCAAAGGAAAATTATAAAGTTAAGTAAAACTGCCAAAGTCAATTAATCGATTCCCAAAATCGATTAATCGAAATACAATTTGATTAATCGATTCCCAAAATCGATTAATTGAAACTCAAATCGATTAATCGATTCTCAAAATCGATTAATCGAGATTCAAATTCGATTAATCGATCCTAAATCAATTAATCTAAGTCTCTAACATAGTAAGGTTGATTCTCAAATCGAGTGGTCGAAATTATGAAATCGACTAGTTGATTCCAAATCGATTAATCGAAATCCAAAATCGATTAATCGATTTCCCAACTCGATTAGTCGATTTCTCCAGGTCTCTTTTCTCCAGCCACTGGAGGTACCCAGTCGATTAGTCAATTTCCAAATCAACTAATCGAAATCCAAATCGATTAATCGAAATACAATTCGATTAATCAAAATCGGGCCTTCATGACTTTTCAACTTCTGGGCCAAAATCAATTAATCAAACTCCAATTTCGATTAATCGATTTGGCCAGATTCTGCCCCCTTCCAGGCTGATCTTCCAAATCTTTCTCCTTTCTTTTCTAAGCCTTTAATCTACTCATTTAACCCTACTTGACTGAATTAAACGTGACTACACTATATGCATTCACTTTAATTAAACCTCACCTCAATAATCCCTTCAAGGGATTGATTTGTTGGGTTTGATGGCTAGGGTTCCATCACTTGCTTCAACGATCCCCAATCGCTTTGAATCCAGAAATCAATGCTCTAATCTCCTCTTGATTTGCATTAACTCCACTTCCATAACTCCTCTTTACTCTCTCTCTCTCTCTTCTTATCTCTCTCTTCAACAACCAACAAAATGGAACTAGGGTTATTAAAACCCTTTTATTCTCTCTCCTGCTTGTGTGTTAAACACATACACCAAGGATAGGTGTATGTAGCTCTCAACCAATAATACTCACTACACTTGAGTCCCATTTGCATCACATCAATTCATCACTCCTTGAATTCAAAGTTTGACCATCACTTGGTCAACCTACGATCCATCGAGCATGGATCCCAAGGTCAAAGTCAAACAATCAATTTTTTGGGATATTACATTCTCCCCACCTTGGGGGTCGCGTAACCACCCATAAAATGACGCACACATTAGATAGTACAAGCAAACAGAAATGACGTAGAAAGTACATTGTGAAGAAAACTTATCTAGATTTCATTAATTTCCAAAATGTACAACTTGTTGAATTACAGCATTTCAATTACATAAAAAGTGCCAAAATCAGTCATACAAAAAGAAACATCCTTGTCTCAGTCTCACGCCGTCCCCTCTCCTGGATGATCTGATGTAGGGGCAGGCTGCTCTAATGGAGCTGGCTGGACTGGCGGCTCTAGCTGGGTCGTCTCCGTAGGCTATGGGTGACCGGTCTCAGGTGGCTGTGCAGGCGCCGAGCCAGATGCCTCGGCTGTAGAGGTACCCCCATGGAAGACTGAACCCGTAGGGAAGGCGGTCCGACCTGCCGTCCACTCCGCCTCCTGCACGAGGCGCTGCTGGTAGTCCAACGGATAGATATAGAGAAGTGTATGGAACATCAAAAAGTCCATCCATCGGTTCATCCTCTTGTTGTTGGCCTCCATCCTGGCCAACACGTCCTCGATCGTGGGAGCCTGGCGAGCCGCTCACCGGCGATATGAAGAAGTGGGGGTAGCAGTGGTATGGGAGGGTGCCCCCTCCACTGGTGGATCATCTGGGTGTGCCCCACCCATGGGTGGGTCCTAATGTGGTGGTGGGGGTGGTGGTGGTGCCACTAGTGCTGCTGCTGCTGGTACTGCTGGTGCGGGACGTGGAGCCTGTAGGGTCCACTTGAGTAGGTTGTAGCTACGGCTCCATGAAGAGTTTGAAAACATCTTCACTCGGTCCGTCGCCCGCTCCTCATGGGGCAATATCGCATACTCGGGAGGGTTGGAGTAACACTCCAACATGCTCGAGATGAGCCGAGCGTAGGGCATCTTTTCTTTGGGCCTCAAGTTGCCCTTCATCAACTTGCCCTTGATATACCTCATCCCCTCGAGGATGAGCATCGTGGCGTCAAACCAACGGCCACAAAAGGCCGCATAGAGTGCCTGTTGCACTTTCTCCACCCGCTTAGTGTCATGGCGCAGTGGGTAAAGGTTGCACTTGATTACAGAATCAAGCATCCACATGTAGTGGGGAAGGTCGACCCTCTTAATGGAGGATCCCAACCCCTTCTTCCCGTTGGTCATGTGGGTCATGATCTCCTCAAATCTCACCTCCTCCTCGAAGGGTGGAAGGAGGGTGGTCTCGGGTGTAAAGTCGAGGTAACACTCAAGTACCTCGTGGACGTGGCGACGGGTGAATGTGTAGTCGCGACCCTCTATCTTGGTCAAAATAATATCGTCAGTAAGGCCGTCCACGAGCCCTTGGTAGAATAAACAGACCAATCGAGGGTAGTAGGACCTGCGGATTGGTTTCTAAAGATTGCCGAGACTGGCATTTTGGAGGTAATTACGAGCCCATTGGGTCTCGCCCGATACATCGGGGTTTGTGAATCGGGTTTGATCAATGATGTACTCGATCTCAAAGGTCTTAGCCTCCCACCACTCATTGGGTTGGAGTACATTGGTGGGTGGTGGTGGCATGGGCGTAGACTCGCGTGAAGACTCACGCGAAGCCGCGCTCGTCAAACCAGAGGTGGTCTCCGATGCCGACGGTGATGGAGTCCTCACCAGTGATGGGGTAGGTGGTGGCGGTGCGGCGTTCTTATGCCGGATCAGGAGTTTAGAGGTTGCCTTCTTCGTAGACAAACGGGTTTTTGGCGGCATTTTTGTAAAAAATTCAAGAAAGCTAGGGTTTACTAATCCAAATTGAAGAAAGAACTCGAACCTAGGGTTTACCTTAAGTTTTTGATCCGATGTCACGCGATTTCGATCCGAAATCAATCTGAAATGCCCAAACCCTAGGTATCTTGGTCGGTTGGAGAAGGGGAAGAAGAAGGCGCGCAAAAATGAAAACTCCAAATGCTTTCGAATGGGGAGAAATCCCCTCTATTTTATATATAGGCTCCAGCTCAATTAATCGATTTCCAAAGTCGATTAATCAAGATTCAAAACTAGGTTAAGCCGAACGAAATCGATTAATCAATCTCCAAAATCGATTAGTCGAAACTCAAAATTGATTAATCGAAACCATTTCGATTAATCGAAATCGTATCCGTTAAAAATTTTAAGTTTTGGAGCTCACTGACGTGAGCCAGTTGATTAATCGAAATTCTAAAATCGATTAATCGAATTTTAATTCGATTAGTCGAAATCGTGAGGTCCTTTAAATTTTTTCCAATTCCATTAAGTGACTCGATTAGTCGAACCTCCAGTTCGATTAATCGAAATTCCAAATCGATTAATCAAATTTCACTTCGATTAATCGAAATCGTATATCATACTTCAAAATTTTTCTAAATTCCTTAAGTTACTCGATTAATCAAATCCCCAGATCGATTAATCAAAATTATAAATCGATTAATCAAAACCCGAATCGATTAATCAAAATTTCACTTTGTCATTTTTCTGAATCCTTATCAAATTTCCAGTCACTAGCACATGCCAGTCGACTAATCGACCAAAATCGATTAATCAAATTTCCAAATCGATTAATCGATTTTGATCAGATTCTTTATACTTTCAAAATTTTTTGTTTCCTTGATTTCTCTTGGTAATTTATGATACCAACTGGTCATTAGTTCTACAAAACATATCATCACGGCCATGTCGTGGCCATGATGAATTCCAATTTTACATTCAACACTGAAATCGAGACTCCATGTGGATAATATTGTCCTTTTTATAAATTCATCATAAGATCGACGTTGAATTATACACATAGTTTAAATCCATAAACATGCTTGCGGTGATATAATTTTGACTCTCAAGTTGTCGCAAACAAGCTTGGATACTATTTTTTCACGTCGGCATCTCACTCCCATGTAGCTTCCTCGGCCGGATGGTGCTTCCATCGAACAAGTACTAATGGAATCACTTTTGTTCACAACACTTATTCCTTTCGATCCAAAATCGCCACCGGCTCTTCGATCATGGTCATATCCTCATGCATCTCGAATGATTGACCACTCAACACGTGGTCAGGGTCGTTAAGGTACTTCCTGAGCATAGACACATGGAAGACATTGTGTATTGAATAACGAATAACGGTGGCAATCCAATACGGTAAGCAACTTCCCCTACTCGACCCAAAACTTCAAATGGTCCAAGATAGCGGGGACTTAGCTTCCCTCTCTTTCCAAACCTCATCACCCCCTTCATAGGTGACACTTTGACAAACACGTGTTCACCCACCTTGAAGTCTACACTCATCCGCTTGATATCGGCGTAGCTTTTCTGTCTGCTCTGCGCCGCTTTGAGTTTTGCCCTTATCATTCGAACATAGGTGGCATTATCTTCAAGTATTTCGGGTCCCAAAATAAATTTCTCACCTGTTTCTTCCCAATTGATGGGTGATCTACATCGCCGTCCATAAAGTGCTTCATATGGTGCCATCCCTATGCTCTTCTGAAAGCTGTTGTTATATGCGAACTCAATCAAGGGTAGGTGCTGATCCCACGATCCTTGAAATTCTAACATACATGCCCTAAGCATGTCCTCAATGATCTGATTGACCCTCTCAGTCTGTCCGTCAGTTTGAGGATGAAATGTCGTACTAAAATCTAGTCGCGTTCCCATTCCTTCTTGAAATTTCTTCCAAAACATTATGTATACAATGGGTCACGGTCTGAAACAATGCTACTCAAAATCCCATGCAAACGGACAATCTCTTTCATATACAGCTCTGCCAGTCTTCCCGCCGTGTACATCGTGTTGTAAGGCAAGAAGTGCGCTGACTTGGTCAATCGATCGACTACTACCCAAATGACATTGTACTTCCTTGCAGTACGCAGTAATCTAACGATGAAATCCATAGAAATCGATTCCCACTTCCATTCCGGTATAGGTAGAGGCTGCAATAGACCTACGGGGTGTCTATGATCGATCTTCACTTGTTGGCACATCAAACACCGCGACACGTACTCTACCACATCTTGTTTCAAGCCTCTCCACCAATAGTTCTTTTTCAAGTCTTGATACATCTTTGTGCTTCCTGGGTGAATAACATAGCTTGATTTGTGAGATTCATCAAGAATTATTCGTCGTAGATTGGCGTTGTCCGGAATACAGAGGCGGCCCTTGAATAATAAGGAACCATCCTCCTTGATTGAAAACTTAGATCTAATGCCTTCAGTTACATCTTGACGAATCTTGGTTAGCACCGAGTTTTTCATCTGTAGTTCATGGATATGCTCAAATATCACCGATCTCATTGAGATATTAGTCAAGAAGGCTCCTGTAGCTTGTGACTCAATGGTTGCATCATATAGTGTCAGATCGTCGAACAAGTTCCATCGGTGCATTCCCAAAATTAAACTAGCCAATTGAGCTGTACTCTTCCGACTCAAGGCATCAGCTACTACATTAGCCTTGCCTGGATGGTACTGTATGAAACAGTCATAGTCCTTGTGAAACTCCATCCATCTACACTGCCTCATGTTTAGTTCCTTCTATGTAAACAGATATCTGAGGCTCTTGTGCTTGGTGAAAATATCAAACGTCTCACCGTACAAGTAATGTCTCCAAATCTTGAGCGCAAAAATGATCGCTACTAATTCCAGGTCATGTGTCGGATAATTCTTCTCATGCTCATTCAACTGTCTCGACCCATACGCTATCACCTTTTTGTGCTGATTAAGCACACAGCCCAAACCAGTATACGAAGCATCGCTATACACTGCAAACCCTCCACTGCCTGAAGGTATAGCTAACACTGGAGCTGAAGTGAGCCTCTTCTTAAGTTCTTGAAAACTCTTCTCGCATGCCTCACTCCATTCAAACCTTGCATCCTTCCGTGTAAGTCTCGTGAGTGGTCCTGATATTTTTGAAAAACCCTCAACGAAATGTTTGTAATAACCTGCTAATCCTAGGAAACTACGGATGTCGGTCACTGTCTTTGGTTTCTCCCAATTCACTACTGCTTCGATCTTTGCTGGATCTACAATGACACCAAGCTTTGAGACAATATGTCCTAAAGAGCTAACTTCTTCTAACCAAAACTCGCGCTTACTGAGCTTGGCGTATAACTGGTGTTCACATAGAGTCTGTAGGGCTACTCTCAAGTGCTTTTCATGCTCTTCCTCTGATTTTGAATAGATCAGGATGTCGTCAACAAACACTACAACACAAGTATCTAGTGTGGTTTAAACACCCTATTCATCATATCCATGAATGACGCCGGGGCATTTGTCAACCCAAACGACATCACTAGGAACTCATAATGTCCGTATCGAGTCCTGAATGCAGTCTTCTGAATATCCTTTGCCTTGACTCTCAACTAATGGTATCCCGATCTCAGATCGATCTTAGAAAAATACTTCGCTCCTTGCAGTTGATCAAACAAGTCATCTATTCTAGGCAAAGGGTATCGGTTCTTGATGGTAAGTTTGTTCAATTGTCGATAGTCAATGCACAGACGCATTAACCCATCTTTCTTCTTCACAAACAAGACCGGTGCTCCCCATGGAGACATGCTCTGTCTAACAAAACCCTTGTCCATTAGCTCTTGTAGCTGCTCTTTCACCTCTTTCAACTCAGCAGGAGCCATTCTGTATGGTGCTTTAGAAACAAGCTCCGTTCCTGGTGCTAAGTCGATGGCGAATTCTATTTCTCTCTTTGGAGGTAATCCGGGTAACTCCTCCGGAAATACATCGGCGAAGTCTTGAACCACGGCTATCTCAGAGATAACATTCTTCTCCTCCTTATGCTCCTTCAAAAATTCCAAGTATCCACTACACCCTTTTCTGATCAATCGCTCGGCCCTGACTACCGAGATAAGTGGTAGGTGTGTCGACCTCTCTCCTCGAAATCTAAATGATCTCGTTGTGTTGGGTCTGAAGATGACGACCTTGTTCTTACAATCTACCGTCGCACAGTGAGTCGATAACCAATCCATGCCAAGGATCACATCGAATCCTTGCATGTCTAATAGAATTAGGTTCGCCAGTAGTTCAAAGACATCTCCATCCATGACCCTTATGATCATGGAGTTGCAACCCTTCTCGGTATCAACCGCTTTCCCAGTAGGAACAGTCACGGTTAAAACGAAGTCTAACTCCTCTGGGTCGACTTTCGTCCTCTTTGTGAAACGAGGTGTAACAAATGAGTGGGTAGACCCTGGGTCTATCAACACTCGAGCTTTGTATGTTACTCGCTCCCCTTCTTATAAATTTGTAGCGTACCTAATCATACATACACATATATATTATTTATTATCATACCAGAATCTATCATATGCAAATTTTTCTTATATCTTCTACATGTAGATGCACCTTCTCTATCTAAAATTTTTAAGAATTAAAATTCTTTATTTAAAAGAAAGCTCACCTTGAATGACATCATTTGTATTTTGAGCCTCTTGAGCTGTGACTGCGTAGGCTCTCCATTGAACGATCGGCTTCCTTGCTTGTATAGGTCGTGGTATAGGAGCTGAAGTCGTCTTCCCTTTGTTCACCTCGGGACATTCCCTAATCAAGTGGCCCACCTTGTCACATCGAAAGCAACCCCGAGTGCCTATCCTACAGTCCACTGTCTTGTGAGGCTTGCCACACTTGGCACAAGTCTCACGAGGTGTGGAAGAAGCTGCTCGAGAAGCCCCCTGTGTGACTGTAGCGCTGGTAGTTATAGCAGGGCTCTCGTAGCATATCGGTCTCCCCAACGCGAGCAATGAAAATCTCTGCTAATTGCTCTATTGCGCCGGTCTCCCATAACCTCCTTGGAACGGTGGTTTCTGGTTATTTGGTATGAACCTCGACTTTTTATTCATCGGTTCATAATTCCCCATTCTACTCTGATCAGTGTTCCACCTTCCTTGTTGCTCCCTCTGGCGGTACTTGTTGTTATTTTCTTCTTCTACTACCAAGGCTTTGGTCATGACCTCCCCATAGGTCCTCAGTTGAAATGGTGCCACTCCTCCCCTCACGTCCGGCTTCAAACCTTGTTGAAACCACTTTGCTTTCATCATATCGGTGATGACGTAGTCGGGCGCAAAGCGAGCGAGTCACATAAACTCCACTCCATAGTCTCTCACTGTCATCTTCCCCTGTACGAGTTGCAAAAATTGGATCTCCATCTGATTTCACACAACCTCGGGGAAGTATTGCTTATTGAATTCCTCAACGAATTCATCCCAAGTCTAGGGCAAATCTGGAGTCTCCTGAGCTCTATTCCATGAAACGGACTTCCACCAAGGCCCAGCCTCTCCGTCTAACATGTAGGCTGCCCAACGGACGCTCTCGTCCTCAGTACAAGTAAGCACACTGAAGACCTTCTCCCATCTCACTCAACCAATGCTCTACCACTATGGGCTCTCCCTGTCCAGAAAAGATAGGAGGTCTCATCTTCCTAAACTCAAGAAAAGCGAGATGATCTTTGGTGGTGTCGAGCCTTTGGAGGTGTCGTGGGCGTCTGTCAGCGATGAGTCGCCAAAGATCGTTGGACCATAGCGACTTGTCACGGGTCACTCTTCTAGCGATTAACATGCGCACTTAACGCCTGCTGCTTTAAGTCAGCCTATTTCACTCAAATGAGGCACGTGATGCAGATTCCCAGATGCTACGAAGGGTGGAAGGCTTGTCCTACTCAAGCTTCACCTCAACCTCTACGTTCGGACTTCGCCCTGCGAAGCAACGCAGCAGGTTAGAGCCGGCAACGAAGATTGTCAAGGCAACAGGCAACGATGAACGTAAGGCAACATGCAACAACGAGTGATATAGCGATAGGCAGCGATGAGCATACATCAAGCCCCCCCCTTGGGCTAGAACCTGCACCTCGAAGGTGGTTGGGAACCACCAACGCGATGGCCCTAGTACACAACGTACCTAGGACGACCACGCCCTAAGCGTGGCCTGGATGCACGCACATAAGCCCACGAGGCTAGTGCACGTGTAGGGTCGGGGGACCCCAACTCATGTCCCCCTATATATGGTTTAAACATCAACAGTGCCTAAATGGCAGGAGGACCTCAAACCCCTTGGTTTGACATACCGCAACGCCCTCCCACATCGCTAGGCCAACTTGGGTCAGTTGCGTCCATGTCGCGACCGTGTCGCGACCAAGCCTTCACCCTCCACCCCAACATGTCGCGACATCATCGTGGCTCAGCCCAGTACATATGGTGTCGCCCTCATGGCCTTGACACACTAGTCATACTCAACACTTGGAGAGGAAAAGTGGCCCTACGATTAACCCAGATGGCCACGCCGCGTGCCCCCGTCACATCCTCCTCCACTCAAAATCGTCAACGTCCTCGTTGACGCGAAGGCACACATTCTGAAGTTCAGTCCTGTATGTCACCTGCCACGGTTCCTCGACAGCACCCTGCCTTCACTCTATGTAGCAAAACTGTACATGCCCAAAACTGCACACTTCAAAATCTGTACGCAGTTGGTGTCTGAGTCTTCCCATGGCCCACACCAACAAGACCGCGGTGTGATTCTTTCTCAACAGTCAATTAGTCGGAGCGCCCCAACTCTAGCAATGGGTGCCTCATCATCAACCTTTTTCTTTCCTTTTTCCGTGACCATCGCGTTCGAGGCAGCCTTCTCTGGACAATCTCGCACCAAATGTGGCCCATTACATAGGAAGCAGCCCTTCTTGCTCGGCCTTTCATCTTTCTTCTTTTCATACCTACTGCCTTTGTCCTGACCAAATCGCACATGTCCTGTATCATTCTGCTTCTTTCCCTGCTTGTCAGCATTGTCAGTTGATGCTTGGACTGTCTTCTCTTTCTCAAAGCGGTGTTCGATTAACCGCTCCGCAGCAGCCAAATTTTCATCTAGGGTCTTTAACCCTTTATAAGTTAACTCCCGCTGCGCCCATGGCGCCAAGCCATCTATAAAGTAGAAGATCCGATCCTTCTCGCTCATTTCGTCAATGTCTAACATCAGGTTCGTGAAAGTCTTAATGTACTCGTGTAACGGTCCCGTATGCTTCAACGTCGATAATGCCTTTCATGCTGACCATTCGACGTTGGTAGGTAGAAATTGAGCCCGCAGCTCTTTCTTCAGATCGGCCCAAGAATCGACTGCACCATTCTCCATGCGCACCTCTGACACTCGGTGCCTCCACCATAACTTGGCATCACCGACCAAGTATCTTGATGCAATTCTTAGCTTAACTTTAGCATCGAGGTCCCTCAGCGTTTCGTCCTTCGCCTCGCGGGAGCCCTTGAACGTCTCTGGCTCGGGGAACTTAAATCGAGGTGTTGACATCCCTGCTAGCACCCCTGCTGGCATTGCCAGGATGAGCTTTTTCAGCACACTCATCTCGTCACGTACCTCCTCCAACGTGACCTTGATTTCTCGTACCTCTGCTGCCAATTGCTCTACGGTCTTAGCCACATCGGCATTGATCCTTTCATGCCTATTCAGTCGTTCCCCATGTAGTGTCATTACCGATGCCACCGACTCGAGATGGTCCGATTAAGCTTCCAAACTATCTAGTTGTTCCCTTGTTGATTGTTCTCTTGTCTGTCGTCTTGCATCCTCGCTGGTCCCTTCCATCTCAGCCATCACTATGGCTCTGATACCTAATGTCACGGGGTCACTCTTCTAGCAGTGTCAGCCCGTGCGGCACTTAACGCCCGCTGCGCTAAGTCAGCCTATTTCACTCAAATGAGGCACGCGATGCGGATTCCCAGATGCTACGAAGGGTGGAAGGCTTGTCCTACTCAAGCTTCACCTCAACCTCTACGTTCGGACTTTGCCCTGTGAAGCAGCGCAGCAGGTTAGAGCCGGCAACGACGATTGTCAAGGCAACAGGCAACGATGAACGTAAGGCAACATGCAACAACGAGTGATATAGCGATAGGCAGCGATGAGCATACATCAAGCCCCCCTTGGGCTAGAACCTGCACCTCGAAGGTGGTTGGGAACCACCAACGCGATGGCCCTAGTACACGACGTAGCTAGGACGACCACGCCCTAAGCGTGGCCCGAATGCACGCACATAAGCCCACGAGGCTAGTGTAGGGTCGGGGGACCCCAACTCATGTCCCCCTATATATGGTTTAAACATCAACAGTGCCTAAATGGCAGGAGGACCTCAAACCCCTTGGTTTAACATACCGCAACGCCCTCCCGCATCGCTAGGCCAACTTGGGTCAGTCGCGTCCATGTCGCGACTGTGTCGCGACCAAGCCTTCACCCTCCACCCCAACATGTCGCGACATCATCGTGGCTCAGCCCAGTACATGCGGTGCCACCCTCATGGTCTTGACGCACCAGTCATACTCAACACTTGGAGAGGAAAAGTGGCCCTACGACTGACCCAGATGGCCACGCCGCGTGCCCCCATCACAAGCTGCCATGGTCTCCATGGTGTGCATCATCCTCTGACGCTCTTCTCTATCCTCATTTCGTTCTCTAACTCTTTCCTGTTCTCTCTGATCTTGATCCTGTCAATCTCGATCTTGATTCTCTCCCTGATCTTGGCTCCCTTAGCCACCATTGCCAGAAGCCCCTCCATCTCTTATACGTACTCTATTTGTATCCGAGATGAAATCATCTCGACTACGCAAGCTTCTACTATTGCCGCCCCTGGGTCGGCCCCTTCCTCTAGAAGGCATAACGGTCTGCACGTGAAAACAAAGTTTTCATTAGCAGAAGTCCCTATGCTCTGACAAAAGAATGATTGTCAAAGTTTCTAAAAGAAAATTGCTTTGATACCAACTGTAACAGCCTGAATTTTGGCACCTCGAAACTCGTGCCATCAGCACGATCCTCCAGACCGTGCCCGAAAGCTATGCATGAAACATTGGTATAACAAGCACAATTAAATAAATAAAGCAATTAATCTCATAAAGCAGAAACGGTTAATATGCTCAACTGGCATATGCAAAAGACAGTTCTACTTTCATGCCACTGCATGAACAGAGAACCGACCCAAACTATCGGTGATAAACAGATCACCCCAGATGGTTCGCCAAAAGAATAATCTAATTTAATTACATGCTTAACAAAAAGAAGGCTTGACATACCAAGCCGTACAACTAGCTCTCAAAAACTACTCTCTGTCAAAGTACACAGCAGAGTCTCCAAGAAGAAGTCCTCGGGTGGAGGCTCCAACTCGTCTCCAGGTACGCAATCCGAATCACCCAGATGTACGTCTCCCAAAGCCTCAACAGCTGCTATCAATGGACCTGCGACGTATAGTCTAAAGGGTGAGCTACATCATAGCTCAATAGGAAACAAACACAATGAACATATAAATTAAGACTCGCATATATTCCATGATACTTTAAGCATGATGTGTCTATGCATTTGCTAGAAAACAGTTTAAAAGCTGATGAATTACATTCAAGTTTACTGGTAATTAGCATGTCTTACTTTACTATTGATTTATCATGAATGACACTGAACAGTCCTAAAGTAAAACTTAAATCTTCAACTTAAGTAATCTCCGAGCAATATAGCATCGAGCCCCGATGAGATACCCTTCATCGTCGTCTAAATAGATAGTTGTAAATAATGTATTCCCTAGGAATATACCCAAGCCCCTTTCTCACTAGGCAGCGGGGTTAATATCACTCAACATCCCTGGGATGTGCTTACTATTACGGATAAACCTCCGCACTGGTATACGGATTGGCTGCCGTACCGGTCACGGATATCCTGCCGCGTCAGTCGTGGGTATCCCGCCATGTCGGTGGGGTATCCTATCAAATCTCAAATAACAAAAATAATATGTGCTTTACATATAGTTGTGCACCGTGTAAGTGTGCTATCTTATATCAGTTAGGCCTCAACAGTAATTATTCAATCATATATATACATCCCTGGGATGTATACATACCCGCATCACACCTAATGCCTTTATTACTTTCTCATCCCCTGGGGATGTCTCAATCTCATTAGATTACTTGTTCTTAATTACTTGCATCACACAGATGCCTTTATCACATTCTTGGTGTCACACACACACCCATTTTTACAAAGCTTTTCATAATTAAAATAACTTCAAATTTGATAATTATATTACTACATACATGCTCTTGAAATTAAAGTACATGTTCAAGGTGTTCCCTACCTCAATTCTCTGAAGGTCCAAGCATCAAGGTCCCACACGGCTCCTTATGCTCGCTTTCACACGTACCACCTATGGTACATCATAACACGTGCAATACATCACTACAGATGTAATGAAGGAGGTCCTAGACCCTCCATGAATTTCAAAGGAAAATTATAAAGTTAAGTAAAACTGTCAAAGTCGATTAATCGATTCCCAAAATTGATTAATCGAAACCCAAATCGATTAATCGATTAATCGAGATTCAAATTCGATTAATCGATCCCAATTCGATTAATCGAAGTCTCTAACATAGTAAGGTCTATTCTCAAATCGAGTGGTCGAAATTCTAAAATCGATTAGTCGATCCCAAATCAATTAATCGAAATCCAAAATCGGTTAATCGATTTTCAAACTCGATTAGTCGATTTCTCCTAGTCTCTTTTCTCCAGCCACTGGAGGTACCCAGTCGATTAGTCGATTTCCAAATCGACTAATCAAAATTCAAATCGATTAATTGAAATACAATTCGATTAATCGAAATCGGGCCTTCATGACTTTTCAACTTTTGGGCTAAAATCGATTAATCTAACTCCAATTTCGATTAATCGATTTGGTCATATTCATCCCCCTTACGGGCTGATCTTCCAAATCTTTCTCCTTTCTTTTCTAAGCCTTTAATCTACTCATTTAACCCTACTTGACTGAATTAAATTTGTCTACACTATATGCATTCACTTTAATTAAAACTCACCTCAATAATCCCTTCAAGGGATTGATTTGTTGGGTTTGATGGCTAGGGTTCCATCACTTGCTTCAACGATCCCCAATCGCTTTGAATCCGAAAATCAATGCTCTAATCTCCTCTTGATTTGCATTAACTCCACTTCCATAACTCCTCTTTACTCTCTCTCTCTCTCTCTCTCTCTCTCTTTCTCCCTCTCTCTTCTTAACTCTCTCTTCAACAACCAATAAAACGGAACTAGGGTTATTAAAACCCTTTTATTTTCTCTCCTGCTTGTGTGTTAAACACACACCAAGGATAGGTGTATGTAGCTCTAAACCAATAATACTCACTACACTTGAGTCCCATTTGCATCACATCAGTTCATCATTCCTTGAATTCAAAGTTTGACCATCACTTGGTCAACCTACGATCCATCGGACACGGATCCTGAGGTCAAAGTCAAACAGTCAATTTTTTGAGATATTACACTCTTCTCCCCACTTTCACTTATATAGTGAAAGTTAGTATGTTTCACATATACATGCATAGTGTATATATGTAAATTTTGGTTTCCTTGTGAACCACAAATACATGTGCGTGGTACATGACGTGCACGGTTCCCAAAAATCTGGGGTTATGACAAAATCTTTGAGTTCACCCACGCAGAAACACATTGATTGCATTGAATTAGATGATGGAGATTTTTTATCGTCCCAATATTTCACGCAATTGATCTTTAGATCATGGGTGTACCATCAAACGGTCGATTTTTTATTTCATGTAGTACGCACCCATAAAAGTAACCTTAAAATCAATTTTAAGCGTGCACATGTTGTTAAGGTCACTTTTCTAATATGCATACCGCGTGAAATAAAACACTGACCATCTGATGGTACGCCGATAATCTCAAGATCAATAGTGTGACAGATTGGGAGGATAAATGATTTCCATCATTCGATTGAATTCAGTCAATGTGTTTCATCATGGGTGGATTTAAGAGTACCCTATATATTATATATAATATAGATAAAAGCAACCAACTTACTTTTTGTTTCAATCTTCCCCAAGATAGATCTTGAGATCATGGATTTCCAATCAGATAGCCAGATGTTGATTTCACATAGCACACATCTCCAAAAAGATTTGGTCAACTCCCGTTTCCATAATGTAGGTCACTTTTTAGGGATGTGTAATGTTAAATCAATATCTGACCGTCTGATAGGAGCTCTATGATCTTAAGATCTATTGTGAGGAAGAGTGGAACAAAAAACAATCTCCATCGTCTGATTCAGATTAGTCAATGGTTCTTGTCCAAAAAAAATTGTGTGGTACATTACTCCAAAAACGGGAACATATAGCTGCTCTCATCAACTATAAGGAAAATAAAAACAATTTGGCACCGAAATTCTCATAGCACACGCCTACCCATCAATCAAATTATCTCGAAGTGTTGCTACTTGCTAGGTGGGTATTTTTGAGTTGTGGTTGGTGTAAATAGAGGTACTCAATACCTTATTCCATTTATTCTCATAAAAAAAATCTTTTAAAAGTAATGACCATTAAATCAGATTCGGAAAAAGACTCCATCAAATATGCTCAGTCTCATCTCGATTGGTTGCTCATAAATTTTGAAAGAAATTCGAGTACGGCACACAAACCGGTGATTAGATCAAGTTTCTACGGTCATAGCATAACCACTGATTTAAGCGATTATAAGAATTTTCTAAGAGGAACTTAAAGACAAAGGATTTTCATCTTTTATAAGAAAAGTCAGGAATCTTAGCAACTTAAGAACGCATATGGGAAAAGCCAGAAATCTGAGTCTGCTAAGAATCTGAGTGTCCAAGAGTCTGAGCTTTTCTGAGAAAAACCAGGAAACACTTGAACGAGGCCTAAGGGATAATGGTTACTGACCGACATTTAAGCACCAAACGGTGTTTAAATGATCTTCTACAATTAAAATGCCATTTTTTTTTTCACAACATTGAAGGGTGATTTTTTATTATGCCATGCGGCACACATCTATGATTAATCTAAATTTACCAAGTGGCAATTCATCGTTGGAACATGTCCCAGCTAAAAGGATCATGCTTATAAGTGGATGTAAACCATCCAATTGGTCAACTTTAATATCAGCCATCAAAATTAAGAACAACTGTTGTTGATATTAGAATGCATAAATCGGATGGTTCGAATCTCTAAAAAACTTTGATTTTTTGACCCATTGCCCTTCAATTGATGATAATTAATCACTTTGACGGTATGAATTTTTAAAATCATAAGTCAATAATAGTGGATTATTCTTTTAAGCACCATTTGATGGTTATATGACGGTCCGCACAGTCGGTCCCAAACTTTAAATAGCATAGAAATCTATATGCCCATGTCAAAGTCCAAATAAATGTACAGTTGACAGGACGTGGCTCGTTGCCTAGGTTAAATCTGCAATGAGCCGTTGCCTCATAGTAGACAAATTGCATGGCAAGCCTCAGGACTCAATTGCTGATCTTCAAGCCTGGCCCGGATGAGCCAACTCTTAGAGGCCAATGGCATTGCACTATGACCATTCCATGATGATCCAATGGTTGCTACAACCATTGGTTTGCCTAGTATTGTTTCTTGGAAACTAAAAACCTCAACAAGTTAATGCTGGCCTTCTATCCCCTATAAGTTTTCAAAAGAGAAAATTAGAAAAACATGTGTCCTTTCAATTAATTTTAGACGGTTAATGGAAAACGATACCCATTTTGAGTTTATAATTAGCTATGTGACCCGTAATTGAAAAAATAACTTTTTGTAGGACTTTTTGCCCTTCATTTGAAGGTTTAAAGAGAAGGTAACACACGCTCAATCTGGTGCATTGAATTTGAATACCTTTAATTATATTGTTAATGATGGATATGGATCAAATCATACCCAAATTTTTTGGGTGGTGCCTGATCATCCTTGATCAAGTTGTCATAGCACTCGTTCCATGGATGAGTGCCATGTGGAGCCTATACATGATCAGCATATTTTTTAAATCCCCAAGAAGCATGTTTTCCAAAAACTATTCAAATTAGGATAATAAGCTAATACTGTTTCAAAGTGCCCTTTTCAAAAACCAAAAGTGGGAATTGTTAAGGAAGGTGTATGTCTTGTATGCATAATTGTAAACATAGCCAGCTCCATTTAGTTTCTGTTATTGTCGGACTTTACAAAGGTGGCATCCAAATTAAAAGACCTTTTCTTTAATACTAAACAACTAATCAAAATCATATATAACAAAGATGAATGATCCTAAGTTGATCTATGCCATCATATTACAGTGTATATACCACCAAGAGAAAGAGAGAGAGAGAGAGAGAGCACAAATAAATAAATAAATATTTTGCATGCATGAAGTAGACGCTACGAAAGGAAACTGATTACACAAAAGTAAAAACTCTCCAAACGATGCAAACCCACATGCTTCTCTCCTCTTAAGTCTTAACCCGCACTAAAAACATTCTTAAGCACCATCCACAACCATGGTACCCTCGCCTCTTTTTTTATACTCTCATCGGGACCATCCAATCAATCAGACTACTCGCCTCTTAGATGGGTGATCCGATCCCTATAAAATTTACCCATCACTGATATTTTTTCCGGTGTCAGCAGCAAAGATGAATGGTCAGAAATTTCTCATCTGTTTCACTGCTTTATTTACAGTTGATCAGAGATTCAAATAATCCATTAGACGACCTGGATTGAACGGAATGTGCACTCTTTTTTTCGTATGGATGGGGCAACTATCATCATGTCAATGACATTAATTAAGAATCTATGTCTTCATAATAACCAGAGACAGAGAGAGAGAGAGAGAGAATTCATCAAACTCAAAAAGAGGTTACAGTAACGATCAATCTTTATTCATCTTCAGAAACACAATCTCTCTTATTATCTTTAACTACATGAAAAACATGAAGAAGAAGAAGAAGACATTTGATATACAAATTCAAACCTACCCTTTTGATCAAATTACAGAACACCATTAAAGAAGATCCTCGCATCTGACCTCCATCGCCAACCCAATTGAAATAAAAACAAGAACAAGCAAGACAAATTTAAAACAAACCCCATCAACGATATTACGAATCTTTCTTCATCCGAAATCAAACAAAGAAAGAAACCCACAAAGTTAAATTTTATCAGAACCTGGAATAGGTGGTTTAAGGATCGGAGGTCGAGTCGTCCTCGCAGTAGAAGTCGATAGAGGTAGGGAGATCATTGTGGCAAGGTGAAGACCCAGAGGGAGGGACGAAACCTTTAGGTAACATGGCTGAGAAAGACCTTGTTGATTCGATCGTTTTCTTCTTCTTCTTCCTCTTCTTCTTTACTTCTTCGTTGACCAACATGTAAGGCCTATTATTGTTCTTGATCTTGAACACTTGAACCAGAGCTGCTTCTTCTGCTTGTTGTGCGAGGGATGGAGAGATTCTGATCCACAAGATGGAGAAGAAGATCAAAGAGGCCCACAAGGCCATGTTTTGTATTAAACCCATGACGAGTATTGTTAGAGTATAGTTGAAGATGATGCATTTGGTAGGTAGTTTTAGTGCAGAAAGAGAAGAGAAGAGAAATTGAAACTAAAACGTGGATCCCGAGAGCTTTATATATCTATATAATTATGGACGTTGCTAACGTTGGGTATCTTTATTTACATCTCAAGACTCTTCCTCTCAACGACTCAACCCAAACTTCCTGTGCTTAAACGGTTGACTGCTTTGAATCAGAAGATTAATTAAGATCGTTTTAATTTCGTCCCAATCTTTAAGACAATAGATCTTTAGATCACATCTCTAACATTAGACGCGCACCACAAAATATGAGCTTGATTTTGAAATGTATTTCATGTGAAATCAAAACAAGACCGTCTAATGGTATAACCATAATATGAAGATAATCTTATGTCAAAGACTGGGACAAAAAAAAAATCTCCATTGTCTGAACCAAAGCAATCAACAACTTAAGCTTGTGAAATCCGGGTTGAGATCCAAGAATCTTTGGTTGAAAATAAAGGTTTGCCTAACATTTTGTATATTGCAATGGTTATATATAGAATACATGTATAACCAGCTTTACATGGTTGAGTACCACTGTTCCCCCTTAAAACATTGCCCACTACCAAAAAAAAAAAAAAAATAAGACTATTAACGGGAGCCAAAAACTAGGGCTATTAACAAAAAATTACTATTATTAGTCACATTGCTACTAAAAATTGCCAATATTAGTCATGTCGCTACCAAAAATTATCTTAACAGCAAGTGTCGCTGAAACACCATTTTTTTGTAGTGACCTCACCCCATCATTTCGAGCCGGCAAGCATTGAATGCTTTGAATCAAATGGTGGATATCATTTTTCTTCATGATCTTCCACATAATGAATGTTGCAGTCATGAGCGTACAATCATACAATCGTTTTTTTATTTCATGTGGCACATATCCCAAAAGGAGACCTAAAAATCACGTTGACCGCATCAAACTCAAAGGTAATTTTAGGGTCACTACTTTTTGGGATGTATGCTATGTGGAATAAAAAACTGACCATCTAATTATTTGCCCATGATCTCACGATGAAGATTAGGGCAAAAAACAATCCCAATCGTTTGATTCAAAGTGATCAATTCATTCCTGGCTGGAGGAGGTGAGTAAGGTGATTGTTTCACATGGTAAATAGGGACAATGGATCCCGACGGCCATTTAAATACCAATTAAATATCAAATTGGTGTTTAAATGATCTTATACCATCAAATTTAGACTTTCAATCTCACACCATTGAAGTGAGATTATCATTATGCCATGGGGCGAATATCTATAATCAGTCTAAATTTCCCAAGTGGCAATCTATCCTTGGAACATGTCTCAAACCACAGAAACATGCCTGTAAGCAGATGTAAACCATCCGATTGATTGATGAAATTTAACATCAGCCATTACTAAGAACATCTCCTGATATTAAAGTCCACAAATCTGATGTTTTAAGTTTCCCTAAAAATAGCATTTTTGGGCATGTTGTGCTTCAATCTATCATCTATCACTTTGATGATAAGGATCATCCACATCTTAAATGATCAGTGATGGTCTAAGATCACTTAAATGATGGTACGGAGAGTCGGGTTCAGGTAAATAATGGTACCCTTATTCTATGGTACATAAATGAAAGCCAATGCTGTTCCGTGTGTCATTCAGCGATAGGCTTACATGCCGATCGATCGGAACCATCTAATTAAATTTTCACCTTTTGGATGAGATGTGTGCAAGTAACAACGCAAAATTCTAAGACCTCAGGATGAGGAAGGATTTCGGGTCGTGACAGTTCTAGCCTTGGATGTCGTTGACCATTGAATTTTTTTATTGTTTGAGGTCTGGATCAAAGTGCATATATATATATATATGTATATATATATATATATATATATATATATATATATATATATAGATGATTAGAGTCAAAATGCATACCGTTCTTACCTTTCTTTTTTTGTATTTTTTTTTATAAGATACCGTTCTTACCTTTCATTGTGCTAACTAAGCAGTATAGTATAATATGTAATGTAAAGAATAAAAAGTGAGTCAAACAATATTTTCTATTCTTTTAAATTTGTGCCATAATTATATAGATAGATACATAATTATGCATTTTTTTGTTGTTGGGGGCTTTTGGTACTGCATCACTCTTTTTGTACACTTCTTTTTGACCATATTAAAAGAGAGAAGACTACTTTATTAGAACACTCGCGGCTGTAAAACTGGCGAATGTCTCCATTAATCTAAGCCGCCCGATCGATTGTCTACAATCTAGATGGACCAGTCTCCAGAATTTTTGGCAATCGAATCATTTATACCATTTAACTAGTGAGACATTTATTTATTTATTTATTTTTAAATTTATTGGGCTGTTGACCATAATTTCGTTTTCAATGGAAGCCCAAGAAATTGATCGGACGGATAGGAGATGTTCAATCTATGAGTGCTTGCTTCATATATTATTGATGCAATTCAAATGTGTCTTTGGTTCCTTCATCTAAGGGTTTTGTAGGGCACAAGCCTATAACTCATGGTCTAGCTTTTGGTTAGAGGCATTTGGGTTAGCACTCCTCACTTTAGGTTGCTGCAGTGGAGCCGGGTTGCAGCGGGCCAAGATTTTCTTCTCGCGGGGATAATGATGGTTAACAAAATGTTATTAATTATTATATATAATAACCCCTACTATGCAGCTTATAGACCATGGATTTGGAGGGCTTGTACATAGAAGGAGATTGTATAAAAAGCCTATTCTAGAGAACCTTTTTCACCTAAAGGTTATGTACTGGTATTTTAATCACAAATAAAGTAGGGTTATGTTTTATGACGAAAACACTACAGCATGTACTATAATATCAATACAGTTCCACATAAGTAACCTGGAGAGATTTTAATTCCAAGGAATGAATTGATAGAACTAAACACGCCACGGTGGGCTGGCCCGAAGTAACCTGTACTCAGTCCGTGTTGCAACCTTAGTCATAAAAAATAACCCTACATTTTCGTGTTAAATAAAGGCTGACAAAACAATTTGGTAACTTGCCCTTTTCAAAATCAAATGGGTCTTCATCCCCATTCTGCTATATGTGGCTTTCTCCCCTATAAATTTCTCGAACATAGATGACAAGTTGGCTTTACACTACAACTGTAAACTAATTTAGCGATAAACTATTTTTTTTTTTTAATCAATAAAGTTGAAGTTTTATTGAAAAGATAAAATTAACTACAACCAGGACCAAAGCACGGCAGCAATGCCCATAAGAAAAAGCAAAACAAAAAGCTAGACAAAATGCGGCACCATTAGCTGGGGATATTCCTACCCCCACTGGCCCCCTTACATGGTTATGGAGGATGAAACAATACTATAGGAACCAATGATCAAAATAGCGGTTTCGTTTTCGGTTTCAGGCATGACCAAAAGGGAAATTTTGAAATGAAATTTCATCCGAAAATTTGAATTTCGACTGCTAATTTTCCCTCCACATATATTTGGACCGAAATTTCGGTTGAAATTATCGCTTCGGTGAGGACTAAAACTGAAACGATTCAATTGATAATTTGAGTTATCGGCCGGAATTTTGAACCATGATAGGAACCCTCTTGGAGCCTGAAGCTGAGCCCCTGATGGATGCCCAAGCAGCGAACCACCGGCAAATATCGTCGGCGACATCAATCGCAGAACTACATTTGTCTTCGAATATTCTTAGGTTCCGCTCCCTCCAAATAACACAAAAAATGATTATAGGGATCACACTGTTGGTTGCCGAGATATTCTTTGTAGGACAGAATTCAGCAAGCGTCGATTTGCAGGACTTATGCATGCAGCCTTGAATAGTCAGACCTAATCTATATCGATTCCATGCATTCCGAGAGAAGGGGCAATGAAGGAGAGTATGGTCCGTAGATTCCAAGCTATGGCCACATAGAATGCATCGGTTTGGCATATGAATCCCCCTCCGGTTAAGCAAATCCACTATCTTGAACCGATTTTGAGTAGCACACCAAGAGAAAAGAATTGATCTGGGCGGGGCTTGTACCCTCCAAACACCGGCCCAATCCTGGTCAATTAGGGGGTTTCTCCACAGATAATTATTGGCAGATTTTACCGAAAACTCGCCATCTATTCTACCCGCCCTTGTCCTAACATCAGCCCCATCATTGAGCGGTGGAACAAGAGCTAGGATGACAAACGGATTGCACCACTGATGTAACATCCCGAAAAATCTGAAACCATAGGTCCTGATTAGGTGCGTGTCTGTTGAGAAATTCAGCATCGTTTTGGATTTTTCAGATGAAATCATCTTGGGTCCGTTTGGACTTCGTCTGGGATTTTTGGACCAAAGCTTATACACCGTGGTGGTGTATTGGCTCAATACTTAGTCCGATTGATAAGTGATTTGGGTGTGCAGGCCCCACACCGAACCAAAAGTTTAGTTGTATAATAGTAAACACCTAGTTAGGTGTATGTGCTTAATACCGAACCAAACTAATACGCCATTTTAGGTGTGCAAATTTCACACCGAAACCACCCCCATCTTATAAGCAAAACCCCACCCGTGGGATGTTCATTCGGCGATTGAAAGATAGAAGAGAAAGACGAGAAAGAGAAGAGAAAAGAGGGGAGATAGAGAAGATCTCCATCCTTCATTGCCCTCATTCTTGAGTTGTTGATTCCCATCTCTACTCCTTAGTTCTTACCGCAAGAAAAGCTTCGACCTTGGCACGGTTGCGAGCAAGGAGCGAGAGAATTTCATCCCCCAAACCCTCTTTGTGCATTTGAGACCCAAATTTCATGGATATCTCCTTAAACTCTCCTTCTCCTTCACTCAAGGAAGCTTTGTCTTGTTGAATACTTTAAGAAGAATCGATCTTCTCCTCTGTTTCAACCAGAATAGAAAAAGGGTTTCAAACCGACGGAAGAACGCTGATTCCTTGCTACGATCACCGTAGGCATTGCTCGCGTGAAGATTAGAAGGTAAGATTTATGTTTAATAGTGTAGAAGTAGTTTAGATTTGATGTATGAGTAGATGGGAGTGTGTACCTTGAGTTTTGGGTGTTTTGGATTGAAGAAAAAGCTTAAATGAGTTCTAAAACTGTCAAAACTGATCGATCGATTTAGAAATCGACCGATCAGATTGTATAGAACAGAAAAGTAAAAAAAATTTGGAGAAATTGATCGATCGATTTTGGAAATTGATCGGTCGGTTTTGGAAATCGATCGGTCGATTTTGACTGAACTTGTCGATACTGTCTTTGTAACGACCCCGAAAATTAGAACACGAGCCTGACTGCTTTGATTCGCGTGCCCGGCACGAAAACCAAGGTTGATTCAAAAACTTTGGGGTTATATTAGTTTAAATAATGTGGCACTGTGGTGAGATGAGATCACGTGTGAAAATTCATCTAGATCCTAGA
Source organism: Chloranthus sessilifolius (assembly GCA_021018995.1). Lineage (NCBI taxonomy): Eukaryota > Viridiplantae > Streptophyta > Magnoliopsida > Chloranthales > Chloranthaceae > Chloranthus > Chloranthus sessilifolius. The sequence goes on from CM037596.1 coordinate 53,691,610, forward strand.
TGTGTAGAGGGTAGGTGGAACACGTTGCGCAGAAGCAACTGTGTTCATGCTTCACACCGGAACAGGCACCAAAGGCAAAACAGGAATTCTGTTTTGAGGAGGTAACTTATAGAGGAAGGAAGGGAGACAAGAGAGGAGAGACTTCCACTTTTCTTCTCCTTCATCCCCTTGCCCTAATTGCTCCATAGGTTGGAGATTTGTGCTAAGAAGGTGTGAAAGAGATCCTTTGAGAGAGAAAAAAAAGGGGTTAGCAAGAGAGAAGATGAGGGATTTCTAAGCTAGAGTAGCTAGACCAAGGTGATTGAGTTACCTGGGGTTTGAGATTGGTGTGTGAGGCCTTGATCTGTCGAACCAGAGCTGAAGAGCTTCTCGCCGGATCCGGATCGAGGAAGAGCTCCGAGATCTAGGTTTGAAACCTTCTTTTCGGGTCATTGCCGGAACCTCAAGGAACCCACGAACAAGGTGAGTTGTGTAGGATAAATAGGGTTAAAGGATAGTTTAGAGGGTGTATTTATGAAGTATTAATGGTGATTGAACAACCGTTAGTGGAGGGAGATCAAAAATGGATGGGAGGTGAACTCCATTAATGACAGCTTTTCTGTCATTGGTGATCGATCACCATAGGGTGGTGATCGATCACTGAGGGTTGGTGATCGATCACCAAGAACTGGTGATCGATCAATCTCAGAGCCTGTTTTATGGGGAATAGAGACCCGAAGCTAAGAAGTTCTTACTGAGTTGTAGATCGATCACTAAGGTGGTGATCGATCTACAAGGAGCAGGATCGATCACCAAGGTGGTGATCGATCTACAAGGAGTTGGTGATCGATCACCAAGGTGGTGATCGATCAATCAGATAAAAAATTGATGTGATGTATGGGGGAGTTTTTGAAATTAGATAATTGGTGATCGATCACCAAGGTGGTGATCGATCTGAGGAGGGTTGGTGATCGATCACCAAGGTGGTGATCGATCAACCTTGACTGTGTTGAGAGAGAGATAAGCAGGTTGGTGATCGATCACCAAGGTGGTGATCGATCTACAGTGGGTGGTGATCGATCAATGAGGTTGGTGATCGATCACTTACCCTATTTTTGTGCCTGTCTTGGCTTTATAAAGTAGACACCCCGGATGTGGTGCCGGGTAATTCTCTGACACTCCTAACACTTAATGTACTGTGCCTATGGTATAGGATAAACCCTGACACGTCGAAAAAGCTTTGGATTTGCTTAGAAGATAAACTGATCTGAGGTAGGAGAAAACTAACTTAAACTGCTTTTGAGTATGATTTTATGTTCATTTCATGTTCATGCCCTGATTTCTGTTTTTTTTACCAAGCATATATGCATAGCATGAATCTCGTCATCTTGATTTCTGTTTCTGATCTGAATAACTGACATCTGTTTCTGAATTTCTGCTATCTGATCTGTGAGGTATATAAGTATGTGATTTAACGATTTAATCCAGATGATCCCCACCGGCCCGGCGGTATATCCGGAGTCCAGGCACACTTGTGCATTTGCTTTCAAATCCTCGGCACAATAGCGCTCCATAGATGAGGCATTGTTGCACTTTCAAAATTGTTCATGTGAACGACGATTTGGTTGGGGTTTCCTATCGGTCATTCCTGTTATTCTCACATCTGCTATACGGAGTTTTAAGTTAAATAGACACACTTTAAGTACTCTGATAATATATCTGCATGACATCTGACATCTTGCATAAAGTTCTCAGCTTTTAACTGATTTGTTTTGAGTACATGATCTGGATTTGTCTTCTGTTATGAGATAGCATGATCTGCATATTCAATTCATTTAGATGGTTTTTCTTCTATTGAGCTATGATGTAGCTCACCCTGCTTTCTGAAATCTTTTTAGGTTCTGAGGCTGCAGTGCCCGGCACCGAGAGTGACCCGGACTATCAGCCGGATCCCGAGGCCGAGGCAGAGGACGAGGAGACGGACGTCCCAAAGTGACGAGTTTTATCCGTAGCCTGGGTACTGATGCCCGACATTTTGTGCTTTTGATCTTTTGGACTATTGTGTGCCTGGTGGCCACCTTGTATATACATATATGATTCTACGTTTATTTAATTTATGTTAGTCCACATTCCATTTCGGAACCACTATCGGGAACCATTGTTTGGGTGATGTACGTCCATCACCGATGGTTCTTCCTGGTTCCTTTTTGGGAATGTGCATGTTTTTCTTTACATTTAAATATTGTTGACGTGTATTTAGTGTAGAAGTTGTTTGACTCAGACTACCGCTGCTCGGATGTGTCCACCTAGCTTCCGCTATATGCGCGGGCAAGTGCGATCGATCCGGGATCATCCAGAGTATGATCCTAACGGCACGGATTTCTGGAGACGGAAATCCGGGCTGTTACAGTCTTGGTATTTTGGTTGTAACTTTCTACTCTAAACTTCGATTAACGCAATTCTTATGCAGTTGGAAATAGGACAACAAGATCTATAACTTTTATGAATTAACAATTTTATGAATCCAAAGTTTTAAAGGTCAAAATTTAGGAGGAAGTTGCACCAAATTCTAAGTTAGCACGAACTTGTCCGTTTCTTACTCATTTTGAGAAAGCACTTAAATATGTCTAAGTTATTAATAATTAGAGTTAATTCTTGATTCATCATCGTATATTTTTGATATAGATTGAGGGCGGGAAGCCATCGATAGGAATTTGTTTGGCTTCGCGCAACTTTGAGGTTAAGGTGGGGAAAAACTTCATAATTATATTTCGATTAAATTTTTCATAGATGCTTTGATATGATCGTTCGGAATGTGATAAATTAATCGTATTTGAATTGTATTTAGACTTGTTGAAATATCAAATTCATGTTTGCTTTGAAATCTTTTGAAATATCAACATATATGTTTGCCTTAGAACTTTTGAGATATCGAAATGTATGTCGCTTTCTACCCCTTTGAAATATCGAAAATACATCTGTTTGAAATATTTTAAAATATCGACAATGTGTTTTGCTTTGGAATCATTTGGAGGATCGAAAACGTTTTGTTCCAAAGTTTTAGAAAGATCAAATCTGGAATGAAATATCAAACATCAAATAAGTAAATCGACTAATAAGTCTAGTCATTTAAGTGGACCGCTATGGACGGATTATAAGTGCACCGTGGACCACTATGGATGAATTATAAGTACACTATAGATCGCTATGAGCGAATTATAAGTACACCGTGGGCCGCTAGGGTGGAATCGAACCGGCACGGCGATTAAACCCGTGAATCGAACCGGTACGGCGGTTTATCCGTAATTTGAATATTTGGAATTTAGAAATATGAAATTTGAACATAAGAACCGTAATTTTATCGGTACGACGAGTTATCCATAATTTGAACCGGTATGGCGGGATATCCGTAATTTGAACTAGTACAACGGGATATCCGCAATTTAAACCGGTGCGACGGGATATCCGTAATTTGAACTAGTATGACAATTTCTTTGTAATTCGTTATTGGTATCGTCCTTTGAAATTCGAACATTAAATCTAAAACTCCGAACTTACTATGTAAGCTATGTAAGAATGTGTAAGACTGACACAACGGGATATCCGTGAATCTACTATATAAGCTATGTAAGAATGTGTAAGATATATAAGTGAATCTATGTAAGAATGTGTAAGACACGTAAGTGAATGTAAGTGAACTCAGTAAATCAAAGATAAGATATGTAAGTGAATCAAATTCAGTAAATTGCTTTCCGTTTTGATATGAACAAGATACCCTATTTTGATGCGAAGTTTCTTTAGTGCGAAATGACTTTGATATTAGCTTCGATTTTGTTATGAAAAAGGGTTTTTCTGTTTCAGTATGAAAAGGTATTCTATTTTGATAGGAAATTGCCCTTGATACGAAAATGATTAGAAATTTTATTTGATATTAAATGTCTTGAAAATTCTATTTTGATAAGAAAATGCTTTTGAAATCGATTTCGATTTTGATAAGAAAATACCTTTGAATTTAGTTTCTATTTTGAGTATGAAAATGTCATCAGTTTTAATATGAAAATATTTTAATTTTTTTCTTTGAATCTATACATGACTGATGAGATGTATATTAGTATCAGTTTTCTCCACTAAGTTTAAACTGTTAGCTCACCCCGACTATACGTCACAGGTATTGGTGCGCGCTTTTTCTGGGTTCCTCTCGGCCCCCGTTGAATTAGTGGCTATAATTTCGTCCTGGTGGACTCTAGTGATGCGACATTTAGAATGGGAGAGGTAAAATAAAAAAGTGTTTTCTAGGAAGATTCCTAGTTGGTTGCGATCGCCAGTTGCAGATATTTAACGACGCTGCAACATGTCACTGATCACGCTTTAGAGCGGGTGTGAGTTACTTCTTTACTAAATTGTCCACGTGCAAACATCAGCAGCAATGTCTCTTTTTATGATTTAGATAGTTTAATTTTTCTTTTTCTTCCTCTATTATCATTGTAGCTCTGGTCAGTTTAGATTTTCCAATTCTAGTATTATTTTTAATTATGCAGGTTTAGTATAGTGAATTACTCTAGTGTCCTAATACTATCAGGAGTCTAATTAATCTAAGTTTCCTAATCTTATTAGAAGTCTAATTAATATTAGTGTCCTAATTTTACTAGAAGTCTAATTAATTTAATGTCCTAATTTTATTAGAAGTCTAATTACTTTTAGTGTCCTAATACTAATCAAAGTTCAATTAACATCAGTCTCCTAATTGTACTAGGAATGCAAGTATATCAGTTCCAATAAAATTCTTATTGAGTCAAGCATGCTACATGTATAAGGATTCTAAGTAAAGCAAGTATACTAATTTTATTGCAATTCTAATTAAAGTAAGTATACTGATTTTACTGTAATTCTAATTAGAGCAATTATAATAATCCTACTAGAATTCTAGTTAAAATAAAAGACTGATTTTTACTACAACTCTAATTAAGGCAATGAATTAACTTTGCTAAAATACTAATCGAAATAAAGGAACTGATTTTTCTAGAATCATGATTGTAGCAATGAATTAATTATGCGAAGGTCTAATTAATTATAAATAAATTAAATTCCCTAAAATTATGATTAAAGCAATAAATTAACTGAACTGAAAAATCTGATTAAAGCAATTAAGTAATTGTACTAAAGCCTAATTAATATAATTAATCAATTATATCAAAATAAAAACTAATTAAAGCAATTAATTAATTCTCAAAACTCTAAAAAAAAGGAGGGTTGGGCTCGCTATGCTAAGGAGGATTGGCCTCATTCCCGAGTACCCTCTGTAAGCTCCATTGGGCAAATCGGGCGGCTGAGATTGAAGATAAATTGATATTTAAATTGTAAAATAGTATTTTAGGCTTTTCGAAGTCGATTTCAAAGTGATAATTATGAATTAAATTGAGAAGCTAGAATTATAGAAACTAAAATTAATATTTAGGATTTTCGAAGGTATTAAAGGAATTAAAACTCTAATTTAAATTTTTAGGACTAAATTCGGATCTGAAATCAGAAAATCAGATCATATGATTAAGGACTGGTTCTAGAGTCCAAGACCTAGAACTAGAGATTAATGATAGGACTAAAGATTGAGATTTTAGAACGAAATTAAGGCCGAGGATCGGTGCGTCAATCCGTTAGATTGAGGACTGGTTCTAGAAACGGAGAACTAGAATCAATTATAGAAGATTACGGTCCGAAAAGGGTGCTACGGTCTAAGATTGAAAATTAAAACTAATAAAATCCCTAAATCTAAAGACTAAAATCTACGGTCGGAAACTAAAAATTAATTCTTACCTAAGGCCGGGGCTGCAAGGAAGGATCTCAAAATTTGGTGTTTGAAATCATTGCTCGGTCTCTCTCTCTATGTTCATTCTATTCTCTAAAATTTTCAATTGCTCGAATTTTCGGAACTCCAAAAAAAATCCAGCCCCCCTTGGGCCAAATTCAGAAAAAGCTTTTATAGGTTTTTCTCCAATTAAATGTCCTCTTTCAGACGTTTAACTAGATTGTGCGCCGGTATTCCGACGCTTAATCGCTTTGGGTCGGTCACCGACTCAGTGAGCTACTGGCTGACTTGCTCAGCGAGTTTTCCAGTTCTAACAGTGTTAGGACTAATTGCGCGCCGGTGGTGGGGCGCTCAATCCGATTAAGCGTCTCTTCTGAAGCGCTCGATCGAGGAAACTTGGGGGTCAAGGACTGTGAGGCTAGGTTGGGTGTAGGCCAATTGCGCGCTGGTGGTCAAGCGCTCAATCCTATCGCGTGCCTGATTTCAGGTGTGTGATCGAGTCTTGAGATGGTCTGGGAAAGGAAGTTTGGTCTGAAAGGGGGACTGATTGCGCGTTTGTGGTTTGGCGTGCAATCAAATTACGCGTGGGGTTTCAGGCACGAAATTTGGGGTTGTCCGAATCTAGTCTCTAGTCTGAAATATAAGACTATTATTTTAGTCTGCATTTTGACTATATACTATTGTTTTAGTATATAGTCTTCCTACGTTGGGATCTAAACCACAAAGCTATTATTTTAGTTTGTGTTCAGTCATGTACTATTGTTTCAGTGCATAGTCCTATATTAGGGTTGAGGTTAAAGGTTGACCAAACGAATTCATATACTCCGAGAGGGCAAAATGGGGGTGTCTACAAATGCCCCTCTTCGGCGTGCTCTTGCAAAGTAAGAACGCGTCAAAGAAGTAAACACCCCTCATCCGAGGTGTCCTCTCGTTTCTCTTAAGAATTAATAAATGTGAACTGGGGATGCTGACATGACAAGCTTCGCTTTCTTATCTATCAGCTTAAACTAAAATGGAGCATTTAAAGGGTAAATGATAAGCTGTCGAAGGGCACATTCCAGGTCTTTGGGTGCATGGCTCATCCCGCCATATGACATGGGCTAACAGAGAGATTTTACGTAATCGAGGTATCGGGGCATCAATCAAATGTCCAAAATAAATTCCAGGGACCGATAATAATAAGATGAAGTATTATATATTATCAAAAGCTTTTGCAAGTCATGTCAGACCGGGCGCGTCATTGCTAACACCAATGCGCGTCAAGCATTTCTTTTCTAATAGGCATTTGTAAGTTCTTAGATTAAATATACTCATTGTTTGGTTTCCGAGAGGAATGACCGGTTTAGGTGAGATTAGATGAGGGGTCTTGTGAGGTGTGCTCAAGTGAATTCTGCGCAGTGGCGCGTGTGCTTGATTCATCTAGAGTCGGCCTCTAAGTTGGGAATTCTAATCCTAATACATCTGAATAAATGATTCTGCGCAGTGGCTTGTGCGCTTGATCCAATTCTGCGTAGTGGGGTATGCACCTAATTGCGAGTTCAGGGGGTCTCAGGAGTTAAAGGTCAGGGCTAAGTGTAATTTATTGTGCACGAGTGATGGGGCGCTTGATCAGTTTTTTGGTATTTAAAGGAAGGTAAGTCGCGTCTATTTATTTTGTTGCTTTGCTCTTCTTTTCTTCTCTTTTTTTTCTTTCTTTTTTTTAGTAAGGGGATTTTGGTTTTTAGAAGTAAAAAATTTTGAAGTAAGGGGTTTTGAAAATTTGAGATTTTAGGGATTTTAACTTAAAATCAATTCGATGGTAAAACAATGGAAAACGTGGCATCCGAGATATCGCTGAGCAGATCCACCGGTACGAGATTTGTGGACCCGATCGTTTATGTGGCTGTCAAGACGACACTTGGCATGCCGAATGCTCCATCTAACCTTCCCGACGAATACTGATGATTGTCTCTTATGGGAGGACTACAGTAATTCACGAGTCGAGAGAGACGGGTTTTAAAAATGTTTTGACTTAATTATAGCTAACTATAATTTACAGGGAATATCGAGTAATTGAAAAATTCGTAGTACTTACCTAGGAGTGATACTTACCTGAGTTATGTGCAACTTGTGGCAAGATTGGTGATGTTGTAGTGTCGCGATGGGACTTTGTGGCTATTGCTGTGATGCAATGTCTCGGGTGTGATGTCGCGATGGGACTTTGGAGATTTCTTCCTTCCCGTTGGCTGCGTGTTGGATGTGCCTTGGTGGGACGTGGATATTCTGACAAGATGTTCGCATTGGAACTCGGCTTTTGTTGGATACGATGGGATGTTGGCGTAGCGATCAATTCAGGAGGAGCCTCTTTACTTTAGCGATGGGACAAGATCGAGCTTTCTCCCTTTCCATCATATGGCATGGCAGGTGTTGTTTGAGATTTTCAGGTGATGACGTTTGCGATGGAATGTCAGTTGAGCATAGTTGGCGGTGGGATGTTGGTAGGATAGTTGTGCGATAGGTGTGTCTTATTCTTTCTTTGGCAGACCTTGAGTTATGAAAGATCATGTTGTGGTTGCATCATGATCGACTTCGTCTTCGGCGTCTCACGAGGGAGTGTGTGATGGCGTAGTTGATTTATCGCGATGGGGCCAAATATTGTGTGCACGTGTCATCGTGATGGGATGTGTGTGGCGGGGTTATGCGATCAGATAGGGGTAAGTGGAAAGTAATTTTGGTTACGAGGAGCGGAGCAGTGTGCTGGTCGCTTTCACTGTGTCGTGATAGGGGGTGTCATCGGTGTCAGTGACATGTGTGTCCTATCGCGATGAGACAGGGGGTGCTGTTAATGCTCCCTCCTTATGTAGGGGTACGCGATGGGGCAGGTGAACTTTGGCAACTGTGTGATAGAAGGTGTGAGGGTGTAGATTTTGTCCAAAGTCAGGTATTGTGCGCTTGTTTTAGGTCGCTCAATGTAATTGTGCGCCTATTATCGAGGGCTCGATCTCAGGGATTTACGCGTGAGCGGGTCAGTGTGTGAATGTGTTACGCGCAATAATAAAAGTGTGTGATTGGAGAGTCGTCAGGTCAATGTCATATTGCGCGGTGTGAGTTGGCCGTTTGATCGGATTGAGCTGTATATGGCTTGCGCGTGATCAAGGCGTCTCCAGGTCAATGTATGGGTGACCTTTCATATCACGCAGTCGAAGTTGGTCATTTGATCGGATTGAGCGGCTGACATATCAACAGGAGAGCAACTTGCCAAACCATCCTAAAGGCTTTGATTATGATTGCGGGGCATTCCATGCACCTACTAGAAGAGGCTTTCCCTTGGGCTGGGAGAGTAGCTGCCTCTTCACTCTCCTTCAGTCGATTCAGATACCGAATCGTATCTCTTGGAGAGAGGTGCAGAAGCTCCCCCTTTGACTTAGGGGGCGTTCCGCCACTTAGACTGATGCGGACGCGGTTCCCTCATCGTGAAAGAAGTAATGAAAAGGAAGCCCCAATCGGGTCCGCGTTCGTTTTTGTTGTTGCCTGTATAGCTTTCTAGAGCAAAGGCCTTTCAAGAAAAGAAAGATGGATTCGGCAACATGACAGGAGTGAAGTTGCTTTCCTTGAGTCAGATGTGGCATTTCTTCTATTATATTATAAGATACCGTGGAACTGGAAATGGGAGTGAAGTTCCTTCCCCCTTACTCGTCCATTGGTCTGCGCGTGATCGGAGCATCGATGGTTCCATTTAGCGCTTATGTCTAAGCACCTATTTTGGGTTACGCGTAGCGTGCTTAGCGCGTGACTGAATTAAACGCATGTGTCTCGACGCGTGATTAAGGTCGTACTCTATATAAGCGAGAGAGACTTCATTTGTTTCTCATTCTCTGATTTAGTCTCGAGTTTTAGCCTTTCTGAACATCTTGTATTCTAAAAGTCGTGTTTTGGCGATATCGAGCGATCTAGCCGTCTGATTGGGATGTCGTTTCTTCCTATTTGTGTTATTTCGCGTGATCTTCGTCTGGAGGTGATGCTCGGGGATGTCATTATTCTGGGAATGGGCAGTATTGGGAATGAAGACGTTAGTCTTCACATTGATCCCTTTTAGGGAGCAGTGTAGGCAGCGTAGAAGAGGCGGCGGCAGAGGAGGTGAAGATGGTGGAAGGGAGAGGAGTAAAAAGTGGAAGGATGTATTCCCCAACCAATCCTCCATCTCTTATTCTGGTGGCTCGTTTGGACACTCTGCTCCTTGCTTTGTGTCATTTTCGAGTCCCCGGTCTTCGTTTTGGGTTGTAGGTTAGGTTTTAGGTTTTCCTTTTGGGTTGTAAGTTCAGGAGTTATGCCTCCACTGATTCTTGTAAAATTTTTAATTATAAATAAAGGGGCATTTCTTTTGTTTTATTGCGCTTGTTTATTGGTTTAAACTCATTAATGGATTAGTTGGGCTTATTTGATTTGTTTTTGTTTAGGATTTAATTCGGATTAGCATTTTAGGATTCATCTTAGATTTATTCCGGGTTTATCCTGAGATTAGTTTGCTTTGTTTAGAGGGTTCACTTGGTTCTATTGGGTTTGTTGGAGGCATTTTTTTTGGGTCTCTAAACAAGTTAGGGTCTCATTTTAGAGAGTTTCTTTTTTTGAATTTAAGGTTTAAGGTATTTTCTTTTAGTATTTTGTTTGACTTGAGATGACACTTGTTAAAAGGTGTGAGTTTTTCCTTCTCAAAAGTTCTAGATGGGTGTTAGGTGTTTGAATCTTATTGGTTCTTCTAGGCTTGGGAGATTTGTGCTTCCTTGGGACAAGTGTTGTGTGATTATTGGTTCATCTAGGTTTGTTGGGGATTGTGGTCTTTCAAGGGGGGTATGTGTTTCGTTTTGGATTTAATTAAATTGGGAGGGCTTTCAAGATGTGACACTTGTCACTCTGTAGTTTAGGAAGGCATAGTTTATAAATGTGTGAGCCAAGGGCTTTGGAGTTTTTGTTGTTTATTTTAGATTTTACTTCAAGTTTAGGGTTAAAAGTTTTGGGGCATTTTTTTGCTTTGTTTGAGATTTAGGGTATTTTTTTGTTCATTAATGTCTTTTCTTCCCTCTCTATTTCGTATCCCAAGGAGTTATGGTTATTGAGTGAATTTTTGAGAATGGACGGGATTGGGAATGCAAGGTAGCGGTTGAATTGCTACCATGCTAAGGGATGAGGTGGAGGCGAAAAAGGTGGTAAAAAGGAAATCCAAGGATAAGGCGGGGTCAGAGTTCTTGTGACCGACGCCTATGTTTCCTCGGTAGGCTCTGCGAATTCAGTGTTAGTTGCTTCTTCTTTTTTAGGGTTTCCAAGGCGAGCTTCCAACAGTGGATCCCACAGTTCCTGGGTGGCTTTCCGTGAGCCACTCGTCCTTTCCTGTCGATTCGGGGCAAGGGGAAGAGGTCATCACAGTTAGAATTCGTTCAGGGTGCGCTCCTCCTCTGGGCTTCTCCGAGATTTCTAGTTTGCCGAATGAACTCGGATTCGGGCATTGCCTGAACGTGCGGATTTTAAATTCTTTGTTTTAACTTGTATATTCAGAGGGTATGCCCTCGGTGTATTTTGTAATTTATTTTGTTTATTTATGGAGAGATTATGTTTTCAATTTCTTTTGTGGTTTTAGTTAATTTTAGTTTGATTTACTTGGTATCTCATTCGACTCATTTGAATGTGATGTTTATTTGTTTCAGTTTGATTTTATTTTATTTATTTTGATTTTAGGGTGTGTTAGGGGCCGTTTTTATGATTTAGTTCAGTTTAGTTTGAGCGTATAGACAATGGGGGTATATTTTATTTATAGTTTAATTTGGTATTAATTGGGTTGTGTGTGATATGGGGGCATTTGTTTTAGTTTAGTTTGATATTAGTTGGGGCAAAAAAATTTGTTTTGTTTTTGGAGTGTGTAAATGGTGTCGGGGCATTTTTTTTTTGTTTTCAGGGCGTATATTTCTTCAAGTTAGGAGTATTTTGGATTAGTCTTGTCAGGGGTGCGATTTAGGCTTGGTAATCAATGTTGGGAATCTCCTGGTTGAGGCTTGTGAACATGTCGTTCTGGGCATATGCCTTCTTTGTGTTTCTTGAGAATTGCATGCATCACTCGGGCGCATAAATGAATCGCGCGCCTGAACAGATGCACATGTTTCAAAGGGTCGGAGGGTTATTAAATGCTGGTGTCCGGTCGTTTAACTAAGTTAAACGCAAGGTGAGAAGCGCATAATTAGGGTGGTGGCCGGTTACTGTTGAAGTAACTGTTGGCATTCGCACATGTCGGTTTGGGCACTTGATGTGATTACACACCTGGTGGGTGACGCGCAACCAAGTGGTCAGGTTAGTTTGAGTGGGCGACAATTCGTTTGCGCGCTCCATACTGGTCATGTGATCCGAATTAAGCGCGATTGGAGCGACGCATGATTGGCTTAAGCGCTTGGATTTAAGCGCGCGAATCAGCTGCTCCCTATAAATAGTTTAAAGTTCCTCATTTTTGTCTCGTGATCCATTTTGGTCCTTGATTCTCTGTTTCCTTGTTTCATTGTGCTCTAGTTTTCGTGTTTTTGCGATATCTCGTGATTCGGTCGTCCGTTTTAGGCGTCGTTTCTTCTATTCTCTTCAGTTTTTCAAGCTCTTTGTTTTGGGATAGAGTCTGAGGGTGGTGGTAGGCATGAGTTTATTGTTTCATTTTCTTAATAGTTTACTAAGATCATGTGGTATTTTAGCGTCGGGTTGCCGAGGACTTGTAGGCGAGGGAGGTGACTGCTGCCTCTCTACGTCCCAAGAGTCATGTATAATTTTTGGTTTGGCGTAATTCAGTTTAGGTTACTTCCTTCTGTTTGTTCTGATATATTTTGTGTTGGCTTGTTTTTTTTTGTTTGTGCAGGGAGTTCCAGACTCCGCTCCTGAGGCTCCCCCTCTGGGGTCTGTCCCCATCCCTACTCATGCATGTTTTAGTTATTACATTTATATTTTACTTGTTATCGTAGCATTTATCTAATATATTTGTTCATTTTCGTTGTAGCCATTTACGTTTGTTGTCCCTTCCGTGCCTCCCACCGATCCCGTGACCAGGGAGATGGTCGAGCGACTTCTAGGAGAGAGGCTAGATCTGGTATGATCTTTCCCTTTTCAAAAGTTTTTTTGCTCATATATGTATATGTTAGCTTTCTTTGACTTGGTATGGTTACGTAGGTTCGTCAGCTTGAGGAAGCACCGCTAGAGGCGGCGCGAGCGCGCGCCACTCCTGAGGCGAGACAGATCCTTGAGGAGGTGCAGAGCCATGAGGACCTGGTTATTGAGATGAGTGTCACACAGAGGACTCAGGTCGAGGTGTTGGAGGCGGCTAGTCGGACGACACGAGCAGAGATGCAAGTATCCTGGATCAGTTGCAGTATCGTCTGATGAGGAGCAAGCGGGGGATGCGTAGGTCGACTAGTCAGCCGGATGGGTCAGAGTCGAGGGCTATAGGTTCCTCAGCTGGGCAGTCTCGTCACATATCTCATAGTCATGTTAGGAGTGATACTCGTGAGGATTCTGTTGTTCAGGGGATTCATGCGGGGTATCCTCCTCGTTCTCGCTCGAGGCGATCTGTTAGCCAGATGAGTGAGGGGGGTTCTGTGGCGGGGCCCTGTCGTCTAGAGGTTTCGAGGACTCCGGGTGTCGGGATTGTGTTTTTGGATGATCAGTCTACAGACCTCCGTGCTGATGATACTGGCAACAGCGGTGCTCATCCACCCCAGCGGCAGCTTAGGGAGTAGGAGTGTGTATTTTTATTTTGTGTTTATTGAGTGTGTGTTGTATATACAGGGGGGATTCCCCCGATGACAATTGTAAAAAGGAAAGAAAATTTTGATATATATATATATATATATATATATATATATATATATATGGAGATTTTTGGTTTTAGAAGTAGCTGATTGGCCACTTTTCTTTTGATTACCTCTTACATTTACCTTTTGCTTTTAGTGTCGTCAATCGCCATCGAGACTTGGATGCTCCCTGAGTTGGCCTGGTGGTTGTTGAAGGTTGCTTTGTAACTGCACATGTAAAAGTAACGCTATCAATAGTTTTGTTCGCCCTCTTGCTAGTTGTCAAGGGGGGAGAGTGTCTCAGACTGAGGTCTGGTAGTAAAAGATGGATACAATTTTTTTTTTTTTTCTTTTTTCTTTCTTTTATTTTTTTGAAATAAAATTAGTGCAACAGGGAAAGCAAATAGCTAAGATGGCAATAATAAAAACAATAAAATAAAAAAAATGCCCTAGTGTAGGAGTGTGGTAACGTCAGCAGTACAGTATCTTCGATAGAATTCTTCGTCATGGTAACTTCATCATTCCTCATCTTTTTTGTGGACTAGTCGGCGCTTCTGATGTGATTCTCCTTCTGATAAAAAAAAAATGCCTCAGCATGTAGATGCAATTGAGCTTTTCTGAGATTTAGATGAGCACTTTGGGTCTATAAGCAGTCATGGGTATTTAGTGAGTTAGTTTTGAAGAAACATCCCTCAGTACTGTCTTCGAATCGGGGGGAGGTCGTTTCGATCAGGTCAGTTGTATACGGGGATCTATCTTAGGGTATTGGTCATCCTATCCTGTGGCTATTACGGATAAGTATGGTAGATAGTAGGTGATTTCATCAGTCGTCATTCATCGGTTTTCAGTTTCATTCCTAGGAGTATCCTGTGAAGTCACTGATTTATCGTCCGAAATAAAACTAGAAGAGGGAGGTAAGGTTCAGTGATATGGAGAATAGTTTGTATCTAGCACTTTCCAAAAGGGATGAGTAATATCTTTGTCCAAGCAAATGAACATGCTGTTAGCTACAACTAAGCAAGCTAAGAGTCCCATCAATCCCGCTACTTGTTCAATTTGTGACCACCTAGGTCACATGGCTAACGAGTGCCTTACCACTTTGTAATTTCTTCCTGATGAACCTACTCCTCAAGAGCAGGTGAATCTGACTCAATCATATCAGCGACAAGGTAGGAACATGTACTCAAACACATACAATCCGGAATGGAAAAATCACCCCAACTTAGGATGGGTAGGATCAAACCAAACGTGACAGGTGAATCAGCAATTCAGATCTAATCCAATGAGTGGACAACAAAATTTTCAGCAGAATTTTTGTCCACAACAGAATCCTAATTTCCAACAGAATTCTAATTTCCAGCAGAATGCTCCGTATTATCATCCAAATACTGAATACCGAAAAAATCAGAATCTTAATCAATCTCATACCAGCACTTCGAAAGATTTTGATCTGGAAGAAAAGGTGATGCGAAGCATGCAATCTTTTCAGTAGATGATAATGGACCAAGTCAGTCAATTGGCCAATCAACTGAGTCAACGAGAGGAAGGTAGGCTTCCCAGCCAACCCGTCAACAATCCTCGAGGCCAAGCACCACCAGATGAAGGACCATCGAATAGTCAACAGCTGAAAGCTGTTACGGTGTTGAGAAGTGGGCGAGAGTTGATAATCAAGTGGAAATGCCTGTGAAAGTTGATGCAGAAAGAGAAGCAGCGAAAGAGAAAGAATCAGAGATAAGAAAAGATAAAGGAAAGGGAAAAGAGAAAGAAAAAGAGCAAGAAAGAGAGAAAGAGAAAGGGCAAGGAAGAGAGAAGGGAAAAGAAAAAGAAATAGAGGAAGTGTCACTTCCAACTGTTCAACAAGGACGTGAAAAAGAATCGAAACTTGAATCTGCACCTTATGTCCCAAAGGCACCATTTCCTGAATGCCTAACTCCTCTGTCTAGAATGGGAAAGGGACCGGCAAAAATTGAAGAAATCTTTGAAACATTCAAGCAAGTAAAGATAAATCTTCTATTACTTGAAACAATCAAACAAGTTCCTGAATATGCCAAGTTTTTCAAAGATTTGTGCACTTGTAAGAGAAAGGCACGTAATCATGTTTCAAAGAAAGTATTATTGACAAATCAAGTCAGTTCGATATTGCAATTGGAAACCCCACAGAAACTGAAGGACCCTGGTGTCCCAACTGTTCCATGTGTCATTGGTGGGCAACCAATTGGAAAAGCGTTATTGGATTTGGGAGCAAGTGTTAATCTAATCCCTTACTCAATGTATGAGAAACTCGGATTAGGTGAATTGAAACCTACGACGGTCACACTCCAACTGGCCGATAGGTCAGAAAGAAGACCTAGCGGTATTATCGAGGATGTTTTGGTTGGAATAGACAAGTTTGTCTTTCTAGTGGACTTCGTTGTTTTAGACATGGAACCACCTGTTAAATCAATTAATCAAGTCCCCATCATCCTTGGACGCCCGTTTCTCGCTACTGCCAACGCTTGCATTAATTGTTGGACGGGAGTCATGGATGTTTCTTTTGGGAACATGAAGGTCAGATTGAACATATTTCATGCGATGAACCATTTCCCTAACGAGGATGAGGTTGAATGTTTTTACATCGATCAGATAAACGAAGAGGTGGATGAAGCATTACCATCAATGCTCACCAAAGAAGAATTTGAAACTGCTTTGTTAGCCATCTATGAGGAAAAGGGATATGAAAGGAAGCAACCAGAAGAGAATAAGTCAAGTTCTTCATGTCCAGATGATAACTTATATGAAGTTGTGACTAAGATAGAACCGTTACCCATTGAGGTAAAAACTGAACCGACTCCATCAATTAAGGAGCCACCAACTGTGGAATTGAAATAGTTGCTTGAATCGCTCAAATACGCTTTTCTGGGACCTCGTGAGATGTTTCTAGTAATAATTTCCTCTACATTGTCGGCAGAACAAGAGCATGATTTGTTGAAAGTACTTAAAGAGCACAAGGAGGCCATCGGGTGGACCCTAGCTGATTTAAAAGGGATTGACCCATCAGTATGTATGCACAAAATACATCTGGAAGATGATAGTACACCATCGAGAAAACCGCAAAGGCGACTTAATCCGAACATGCAAGAAGTCATTTTAAAGGAAATCATCAAATTACTTGATGCTGGAATCATCTATCCGATCTCTGATAGTGAATGGGTAAGTCCAGTCCAAATCGTTCCGAAAAAGTCCGGAATCACTGTGAGAGAAACTGCTGAAGGAGAATTGATGCCTACTCGAGAAACTACTGGGTGGCGTGTCTGCATTGATTATAGAAATTTGAACACAACTTCTGTTCATCGATCAAATCCTCGAGAAGTTAGCAGGGCAAGAGTTTTATTGCTTTCTTGATGGTTATTCGGGATACAATCAAGTGCCCATTTTTTCACCTGATCAAGAGAAAACGACATTCACGTGTCCTTACAGTACTTTTACATATTGCAGAATGTCATTCGGCTTATGTAATGCACCTGCTACTTTCCAACGATGCATGTTGGCCATATTTTCGGATATGATTGACAAGTTCATCGAGGTATTCATGGATGATTTCTCTATTTTTGGGAAGACATTTGGTTCATGCTTGAATCACCTTGCACAAGTGTTGCAACGTTGTGTGGATTCCAAACTTGTTCTTAGCTGGGAGAAGAGCCATTTTATGGTTCAACAAGGAATTGTTCTCGGGCATATTGTTTCCAAGAAAGGAATCGAAGTTGATAAGGCCAAAGTTGACCTAATTGCTAATTTGCCCCCACCGAAGAGTGTTCGACAAATTCGATCATTTCTGGGTCATGCCGGATTTTATAGAAGATTCATCAAAGATTTTAGCAAGGTGGCTAAACCATTGTGCACCTTTCTTGGCAAAGATGTTCCTTTTGACTTCGATGAGGATTGCATGAAAGCATTTATAAAATTGCGCGAGCTCTTATCAAATGCACCGATAATCCAACCACCGGATTATTCTTTGCCATTCGAACTCATGTGCGATGCATCTGATTACGCGATCGGAGCTGTCTTAGGGCAAAGGGTGAACAAATTCCTCACGTAATTTACTATGCTAGCAAGACATTGATTGATGCACAACTCAATTACACCACCACCGAGAAAGAATTGTTAGCTGTGGTGTATGCTCTCGATAAATTTCGATCTTATCTGCTTGGATAAAAAATAGTGGTCTTTTCAGACCACTCTACATTGAAATATCTGTTGGCAAAGAAGGACGCCAAACCAAGATTGATCTGCTGGATCTTGCTCCTTCAAGAGTTCAATTTCGAAATCAAAGATAAAAAGGGAGTAGGGAATGTTGTGGCTGATCACTTGTCTCGCATTTTACCTGAAGAATCTTCTGCACCTGAACCTATCTGGGACATTTTTCCGGATGAGTAATTGATGACAATTGATGCGACTGCTACGAAAGCTCCTTGGTTTGCCAATATCGTAAATTATCTGGTCACTGGCAGAATCCCTACTGAATGGGGTAAGAATGATAAGCATCTCTTTTTTCTCCCAAATCAAATACTATTTTTGGGATGAACCACAATTGTTCAAAATCTATTCCGATCAAATCATCAGGAGATGTGTACCGAAAGAAAAACAATTAAGCGTCATCAATTTTTGCCATGCTGGAGCTTGTGGAGGCCATTTCGGAGGACAGAAGACCGCACAGAAAATTCTTCAAAGCGGATTCTACTGGCCCTCCATCTTTCGAGACGCTGCCCAATTTTGCAAAGAATGCCAACGATGTCAATAGTTGGGAAACATTTCACGAAGAAATATGATGCCCCTTCATCCAATTTTAATTGTTGAAATTTTTTATGTTTGGGGGATTGACTTCATGGGTCCTTTTCCCCCATCTTTCGGGTATTCATACATTCTTGTGGCTGTTGATTATGTCTCAAATGGATAGAAGCTGTGGCCACCCGATTGAATGATCACAAGGTCGTGGTCAAATTCCTGAGAGAAAATGTGTTTAACCGATTTGGGATCCCGAGAGCAATCATTAGTGATGGCGGTTCACATTTCTGCAACAGCCATTTTGCCACTTTAATGAAGAAATATGGTGTTACTCACAAGGTCGCAACGCCATATCACCCGCAAACTAGTGGTCAAGTGGAAGTGTCGAACTGAGAAATTAAACGAATTTTAGAAAAAACGGTGCGACCGGATAGAAGACATTGGTCGAACCGGCTATCGGATGCTCTTTAGGCCTATCGTACCGCCTTCAAGACACCAACTGGGATGTCTCCGTTTAGAATTGTCTACAGGAAAGCATGCCATCTTCCTGTCAAATTGGAGCATAAGGCATTTTGGGCTATCAAAAGATTTAACTGTGATATACAAGCGGCAGGATCAAATCGAAGGCTACAGCTGAGTGAATTGGAAGAATTATGCTATGATGCGTATGAAAATTCTAAGATGTACAAAGAAAGGTACAAGAAGCTACATGATGAGTCAATTTCTCGGAAAGAGTTGCACATTGGACAAAAGGTTTGGCTGTTTAATTCCAGACTTAAGCTCCACCCAAGAAAACTGAAATCTAGATGGGAAGGCCCATTTTAGGTTGTCTCTATTAGTGTGCATGGTGCGATTGAGATCCGCAGTCTCAAGGACAATCGACTTTTCAAAGTCAATGGACAACGTCTCAAACCAATGATTGAGCTCATAACCCAGTTCAAGATTGAGGCGATGCACCTCAGTGACCCAGGTATCTGATCAATGAAGTGGTCGAGCTGTCGACAATTAAACTCAGCGCTTCCTGGGAGGCAACCCAGTGTGTTTTATTTTCATTTTCGCCCTTGTTTTTGCCTTCATTTTTGTTTGTGTTAAAATTGAGTGTTTCTCAATCGATTGACATTTCCCTGTCAATCGATTGAGAATCCAAGCATCATCATCATTTTCACCCTTCTGTGTCAATCGATTGAGAATTTTCTATCAATCGATTGACATCACTCAGGATTTTGAGCAGTTTTTAGAACTCGAAGCGCCACCCGACACATCTTGTCATGGCAGCTTACTTTCAGGACACGATTTGTGTCAATCGATTGAGCCTAACCCCTCAATCGATTGACTTGATTGGGTTTTAACTGCGCCCGTTTCCAAGGCACCTAACCGGTGCAGCTTTTAAAAAAAAAGTGTGTCCTTAATCGATTGACATTACAGTGTCAATCGATTGACATTGAATGAAGGGAAATGGATTGTGCCACGTTTCATGCACATGCCCGACGACTTTCCAACTTCGCGCGACGTGGGCAACTGAACCATTCTCAATCGATTGAGAATTCATCCTCAATCGATTGAGGTCTGCATTATAAAAGTGGTGCCACAACCCATGGCGCTTTCAATCATCCTACTCTCAAATCCAATCCACATCCGACTTCTAAATTCTCCTCATACGTGATCGAATAGCGGTGCCTGGCCCACCAATATTCCGTCCACCACGTCCCGCCAACGACCCGATGCGTGTCCCTAATGAGATCTATATCGATCACCAGTTCCAAACAGAAAACTTCTTCGACCTCGCAAAATACCGTCGCATCGCGGAATGTGCCCACTCAATCGAATTCATCGAGGCTTTACGATTGGAAATGTTGCTTGCCCCGCCACCCATCGATGTCTCTCTGCGCATCATTCGCCTGTTTTATCAGAAAATGGTATGGGTACCGGAAACACTCTCGCCAACGGGAATGCCCTTCATCACCATCGAGATTGACAATTGGCAATATAATCTGCATGCTGCCGATCTCGCACGTGCCTTCAACTTTTACGTGGTTCGACCTGTGAACCACCACATTGATCCGGCTGTTGATCGTAGTTAGGAGGACATGATCAATATCATGTGTGGAGGACGTCGCGGGACCGGTCAATCCACTAAACGAGCCGTTCTTCCAATGGACATTCTCTTTTGGGATATCGTCATGGCAAATAACCTCCTACCACATGGCACAAAAATCGAGAGGACAAAGAGTAGGGTAATTGCACTTTATGCGGCACACACAAACACTTGGTTTGATGCACCCGGTCTGATGCTTGAGGAGATGTATCGGTGTCACCAGGATATCACCACTACCACCGTACCGGCAAAGCGTGCAGCGATTCTCTTTCATTTCCCACACTATGTGATGCACCTTTTGGATCACCTTGGCTGCCCTATTTACAATGATGAGGAGTTGGGCGACATGCAATTTTATCAGTATGGCATCAATGTATGGGATAAGAGCATCAAAGCAATTCTCCGTGTGCAGCCACCCTCGATTGACGTTGAAGATGTACCTCC
Source organism: Chloranthus sessilifolius (assembly GCA_021018995.1). Classification (NCBI taxonomy): domain Eukaryota; kingdom Viridiplantae; phylum Streptophyta; class Magnoliopsida; order Chloranthales; family Chloranthaceae; genus Chloranthus; species Chloranthus sessilifolius. The sequence continues at coordinate 53,712,482 of CM037596.1, forward strand.
TCCTCCCCGTCTAAACCCCGCACAACGCCAATGTGGCGGTGTTAGACGACCTCGTCCCGAAGAGGTCCCGAATTTTGATGCCGAGGCAGCTGTTGCTCGCCTCGAGGCGCGGATGGATGGGCTGAATGCGAGGCTTGGTGGTGTGGATCGCAAATCTAGGTTTCAGACCACTCTTCTTATGCGGATGGCCCGGGAATCATACCCTGGGCGTGTCGAAGAATTCATCGTAAGAGCACGAGCGGTGATGAACGAGGAGAGGGACCCTGAATTTGATGATGATGATGATGATGTTTAGTTTGTTTTTGTGTAGTTTTTATGTTGTTTAGTGTTTTTCCTTGGTGTTTGTTTATTTTTGTTGGGTGTTTAGTGTTTTAATTTGCTTAGGGTGTTTTTAATTTTTGTTTTTCATTAAAATCTAGTAGTGGTGTAGGGATCGATGGTGTAATCAATCAAATCAATGGAATCAACATCTTTTTGGTGTTAATTTTGATGGTCCTTCTCGGATATGTGCCCAAGTGCATCAGTCAATCGATTGAGGCTTCACTCTCAATCGATTGAGCTCCCTACTATCGAAATTATGGAATGCAATTCCTTTGAGTCAATCGATTGAGACACTTTTATCAATCGATTGATTCCTGCATCCGAAAAGATAAAAATTTTGCATTATAGGAGCTTTCAGTCAATCGATTGACCCTACAATGTCAATCGATTGACTGGCATATGGCTAAACTGTCAGCATCAGTCAGAAACAGAAAGTTTCTAAAAGATACGGTGATCTGGGGTTGAATTTTGAGCCTTGCACCATCCAGATTTGTTGAGATCTTCTGTCAATCAATTGACACTAAACTGTCAATCGATTGACTGATCATTAATTCCTGAAGTACACACCGACTCGTCCGAAAATAGAATTTTTTTTAGTTAGAGTCCTATTGTAGAAGTTTTTTTTTCCTTCTTTAGAGTCCATCCTTTCAGAAATTTTTCTCTATTTAAGGGTCTTCTTAGTATCCCTTTTAGTCACATTTTTTTCTCCTCCTTCCCAAAAGTCTCAGCCATGTCTTCCATCCGGTATCGTAGTCGATCTGCCATGAAAAAGCTGATGGAGCCCGCGCAAAAACGTGCACGTTACCACGCTCCGCAGCCATCACTCGACTTGTTGCATCATGACGTCATCAACCTTGATGATGCATCCCCTCTATAAGTCAACTCAATTTTCACGCGCTCTGCTGAGGCCGTCCACGACCCCCTTCCGTAACCACCTACTACCCCACCATTCTCACCACCCCGTGCACCAGTTCCGCGGCCTGGCAAGGTTGGAATCACCGAGGAGATGTGGAACTATGCGTTTCCAAAACCGAAGGAAGGCAGTTCTCCCATGGAAGACTAAACCGATTATAATTGTCAGTCTAGATTTCGGAGTCTCTTTTTTTATATTAGTATTTTTTCTGTTTTAGTTTCTGTTTGTTTTGGATTAATTTTGCATAGGATTTTCATTTTGCACTAATTGTAATAGTTTCCCTTTATTTAATAAAATTTAGTTCTTAAATAATTGTGTTTTTCTTTGACCACTTTCTCTTTCACTTGCTCTAGTTCTTTTGTTACTCGAGTGCATCATAACAGGTTTGGGGGGGTTTTTCCCTCTTTCAATATCATCACCAATGAGGACATTGGACAGTTCAAGTTTGGGGGGGTAATTTCGGTAATTTTCATGAATTTTAGGTTTAATATTTGTCAAAAAAAAAAAAAACTGTTTTCGAACCTTAAAAGCATATCAGTCAATCGATTGAGACTTTGGTCTCAATCGATCAACTGATAACCATTAAATAGCCAATTGGAAATTGTCAACAGTCAATCGATTGAGACACTGCTCTCAATCGATCGATTGATGACAGGAAGGCTAATGAAATTCGAATTTTTATTCATTTTCGTAAAGTGTGAGTGACCTGAATTTTTTTAATTTGTCATCATACCATGACTATTTTTATGAATGCTCATAAAGTTCGAGAGTAAACTAAGCAATATTCATGTTCTATGGCTGAAAAATTTGTGCACCATCACTTTGCTTCAAATTACAAGTTTGGGAATTAAGTGTAAGACTTGAAATTTTCAGATCGCAGGAAAGGCTTAAACCCAATGAGTTTTGAAACCTTATCTTCGTTCTTGATGAGTGTGGAAATAAATTCAGAGTATCTTTGAATTCCTGCTTCAATTGTTAAAATCTCATTTACTTTGATTTGTTGATTGAACGTGTGTTATACCATTACACTAGAAATCAATGTGTAGTAACTCAAAGCAAATAGGCATAATTTTCCATAATGAAAGGAAATGATCTAAGGCCATCTTTTGGCTCGTTTGTGCTTAAAATGACCCACCTCATAGATGTATCAGTCTAGTACCCCTTTGAGCCTATTGAAAAATTTACCTTGAGACTTTCTTTGATAAGCCACATTAACCTCTAGCCCTTCACCATTTCTGAAAAGTCAGCTCTACCCTTCTTATTTCTGAGAAATTAGGAACGAGGGATGAAAATGAGCGAAAAGAGAGTAAGTGGAGAGATACTGAGTTGTGGTGTTTACTGAGAGTGTATGGCAAAAATATAAAAGAAAAAGGGGGGAGAAAAAGAAAAAGAAAATTATGAAAAATAATGAAAAATATGAAGTGCTTTAAGAAAAGGGAATTCAAAAGAAACAGAAAGTTGAGAAAAATAGAAAAATATTGAGAAAAATAGTGAGAGATTAGAAAAGAAAAAGAAGAGAAATAGAAAAATCAGAAGTTTGTTTCTTTTCTAAATTCTCAGAAATTTTGAATCCCAACTTCCAATTCTTTCGTAACCTTTACCCGAGCCCCATTACAACCTTAGAAAAGACCTCTTTGATCCAATCATGAGTGGTAAATGCCTTGTGGAGATTGACTACACAATTCCTATGGTGCTTGGTACATGCATGTTTGAAATACAAATATCTTTCTTAAAATGGGATTTCTCTCTAAAATTCTATGATGCACCGCCTTTCTTATAACTTGTGAGAATTTTTCTAAATTATGCTATAATTCTATCTCACATGTGAGTGAAAAATAAAACCATTCATCAGGAGTAATTTCGTTCTGAGTGTATATCCATGGTAAGGATTGAAGCCTAAACATGTGATCTAAAGGTTCCTAGTTTAAGCTTCTTCTTAGTGATGATTGCATAACATTCTAAGGCATAAATCATGAGCATTGAAAGATGACGAATTGAATTGAATGAGCTCTAATAAAATGAATATGGTCAGATGCAGTTAAAAGATTTTCCAGGGTCATCTAATCACTTGAAGGGCATGACTGAAAATTCTGAAATTCGTGAGTTCTGAAGTTTGTAGGTATCTTTGCTGGAAACCTTCAGGAGACAAAACTCCTCCACTAGGGATCACCTAGGGGTTTCAAGGTTTGTTGCATGCGCTAAATGCAATCGTGTTCCCTACGAAAGTGGCATTTAAATTTATAGGATGATTAGTTATATTTGCTTTACATATTTATCATTCTCTTTGCTCGAGGACTAGCAAAGTGTAGGTTTGGGGGTGTGATCGGTGCCGAAATGTGATTATATTTCGCACCTTAATCCCTACATTTAACTGTTCGATGAAAGCATCTGATGGTTGTTGTGAGGTTTTGATGTTTACAGGTGTTTCCGACTATTGGATCGTTAAAGAGCATAAAAGAAGGAAATTAAAAGCTACACAAGAGCTATGGATAAAAAGGTCAAATCAAGCATCAAAATCCGTGAAGAAAATCAACATCTATCATGAGAAAGATGACTTTACCCTGAAAAGTCAATCGATTGAGGTCAAAGTGTCAATCGATTGACACTTGGAGAAAAGACTTTACCCTTGAATGTTAATCGATTTAACTGAATGTCAATCGATTGACACATGAAGGCAGGAGTGCCCTAAAATAGCTCGAACTAAAAGTCAATCGATTGAGACCTTTGCCTCAATCGATTGAGGGTATTAGGGTTAGGTTTTCTCGGCCACTATAAAAGAGAAGCTATGGGTTTGTAAAAGGGAGAATGATTATTATTAGGATTTTTCATTTTTTGGGATTTTTTTATTTTTCTATTCATTCTTCAAGGGTTCTTCTTTCTCCTTCTTCTAGGGTTTTATCTGGGTAGATTGTACCGAGGATTTGTATTATTTTTTCTTTACGTTCATGAAAGAATAGATTATATTTAGGAAAAGGCATTATAAACAAGGATCTTTTGGAAGAAATGAAAAGAGGAATGACTTTGAATGAACAAGGAGATCATACACCAAAGATAAGCGGCTAAATCAGTTGCTCGGGGAAGATGCGATCCCCAGATAAGTACCCATATTTATGATTAATACCGTAGTCTATTATTGTCATCATGGAATCGTTTTGCTAAAATTGTGTTATTAAAAATATATTGAATGCTTGTTATGACCGTTGATTGCGCGTATCAACGGCCGTAATCGCTAGATCTGGACCTGCAGGCTGATCTAGGCTGCAGAGCGATTATGTTTTTATTGTTGTGATATAAACATCATGAGATACGCTATGCTTCTTACATGACTCATACCGCGACGATAGGCTGAGTCATTGTTTTTTGATAGGGTATGCCGGATTGATGATCATATTTTATTTCGAATCATTTTTCTAGATGAATGATGGTGTGAATGATGCTTTAATGAAACTGTGGGTTTTAATGGTAGAAAAGGGGTACAAATATGGGATAGCATATTCCTTGATCACATTTAAATATTGTTCTTAGATTCATCAGTAATTAGTTGTTTAGATTAATTTATTTTTCTGCATTTAGGAAAAGTGTGATAAATTTTTGGTAAATTGAATCTGCCCTTTGGTACTTCCTTGGGGATATTTTTAAGTCTCTAAAAGAATTAATTAAAATTCACGTTTTCCTATGGGTTCGACACCTTTGTTCTTGCCATACTGCAATAGATCTTGTACACTTGCAAGGGTTACATTTAAAATCGATCAGTCTCCTGGCCCTAAAGGAATGGACTTACATCTGAGTGAATTTTGGGTATGGAGGTGGGCTCGACGGGGCGATTTGAGTGATCAAGATCGAGGGGTGTAGGGGTGAGGAGGTTCTCACGGGTGTGGCAAAAGTGGCGGAAAGTTAGACGCGAGTGATTAAAGTAGATGGCTGGAAAGAAGATTTACTGGGGAGATCCACGGTAGTGACCTGGGTTGTGGGATAGGCATGGGGTTAGTTATGATCCCTAAATTTTGTTAGGTTGGTTATTATTAGGGTTAGGATTCCTAAGCGCTTCCTAATCAATTTGATTTTTGTCATTCATGTCATAGATTACGTCCCTGAGAACCCAACAGTCTTCTAAATTGTGTCTCGCGTATCGATGGAAAGAATAGCATTTACTATAGTCTAGATTTGCAGGCTATGGTCAGAGTTTTTCTTATGGGAACCGTAGGAGATTCTGAGTGTTAAGGAGGCGGAAGCTGTTGGAAATCGTATTAGGCAGAGGGGGATAGTATTGCCGCCTCGATTGGTAAGCACCTCTAGCTGAATTAAAGTTGTACGGTGGGGGTACGTTATTATAATTTAGCGCGTGAGTGGGTCGGTTCTGTGTCATGTTTTGGTTCTGATAGGTGTTAGGGTACTGGTTTCTGTTTTGGTATTGGCCTTGATTCTGATTCTGGCCTTAGTTTTGGTTTTATCTTTGTTGATTAGTGCCCGAGTTTTGGTTGGCATACCGTTGTTGATTCTGATTTTGTCTGAAGTTTCACGGTTGGGAGTTCTTGTTATTTGAGTTTTGTCCTTGGTTGACAATGGTGTTAATTTGTTCGGTTCCTGAGACTTTCTTATTATTTTTTTATTTTGATTCGCCGGCAGAGCCTATTTTCAACATGACTATGGATAGTGCGAGATCTCCGCCTTTAATGTGTCGCGCTAGTCGGGATGCCCGGGAGTGGAGTACAGTGAAGTCGGGGCAATCACTTATGACCAATGCGCTCTTTAATGGTTCTCTAGTATTATCAATAATAATGTCAATCGAGTCCTTCTCTTTCATTGAAGTATCGGTCCTAGCAACGAGCTTTCTCCACCTAGCAACGAAGTCAGTAAATTCTTCATCGGGTCCTTGCTTGGCCGCCATTAGATCACTGAGACTGACTGCCTCTTGGATTAGGTGTTTCTATTGGTCTAGGAATCGACTAACCAGATCATCAAAAGTTTCTATCCTATAAAGCGGGAGTCCCGTGAACCAATCTAAAGCTTCCCCTTCTAATGAGCATTGTAAATAGTGAATGAGAAGTCCTTGATTATCGCGTATGGGTCAACAATCATTACAAAAGAGGGCCAAGTGATAGTTCGGATTTCCCGTGCCATTGTACTTGGTAAATTTCAGCGGTTTAAATCCTATGGGTAAGTTAAATTCGATGTCCCAATAAAATTTTTCTAATCCGAATGAGTGACCAGGGCGCTCTCTCTTGGCCATGTACTCGTCAAGCATTTTTGGGAGATCCTCGATCTTAATAGTGTTGTCCTTTGGAGCGACCCGTAAGCCAACCTTGTTTAGAGAGTCATCGTTAAAGAACGTGTGGGCATGTTGTCTCAAAGGCGTGGTGCGGGTTGACATCGTGCTCAAGGTAGGAGATGGCCTCTCTTGTCGCCCTTGTTCTTCTAAAAATTGTCGTGACCTAATGGTTTCATATGCAGCGGCCCAATCCTCGAAGTAATTCCTCGGAGTCATCATCTCCCCTTTGTATTCTTTGAACACTGAGCTCTACGATTTGTTGAGCAGTACGATTTTGTCTAGTGCTACCCTCTCTTTCGTTATGATTATTACCGATGTGTGGGGTAGACAAGGGATTTTCTTGTTCGCCAGCTATATTAACCTAAGGTTGTCGTGGGCTGAAATTGTAAGGCGATTCTTCTTCGTACGCAAGGTTGTTATGATACCCCTACAATGGTGGGTCTCCTAAGCTTACTCTTCGTATGCCAGACATCTCGAGTCTTTGACGATGACTCATATATTCAAAATGAAATCTAAATGACACGGTGGGAAGGAAATAAGGAAGTACAAGAAAAACTATCTAAAAAAAGAGTTTACAAAAGTGTCCCATCGCGATCGCCAGTTTGTTGGTGCATAGTTTTTCTGGGTTCCTCTCGGTCCCCGTTGAATCAATGGCTCCAATTCTGTCCTGGTGGACTCTAGTGATGCGGCGTTTGGAATGGGGGAGGTAAAATAAAAAAGGGTTTTCTAAGAAAATTCCTAGTTTGTTGCGATCGCCAGCTACAGATATTAAACGACGCTACAACACGTCTCTAATCACGCTTTAGAGCGGCTGTGGGTCACTTCTTTACTGAATCGTCTGCCTGCGAACGTCAGCAGCAGTATCTCTTTTTATGATTTAGATAGTTTAATCTTCCATTTTCTTCCTCTGTTATCATTGTAGCTCTGGTAAGTTCAGATTTCCCAATTCTATTGTTATTTTTAATTATGTGGGTTTAGTATAGTGAATTACTCTAGTGTCCTAATACTATCAGGAGTCTAATTAATCTTAGTTTCCTAATCTTATTAAAAGTCTAATTAATATTAGTGTCCTAATTTTATTAGAAGTGTAATTAATTTTAGTCCTAATTTTATTAGAAGTCTAATTAATTTTAGTGTCCTAATAATAATCAAAGTCCAATTAACATCAGTCTCCTAATTGTACTAGGAATGCAAGTATATCAGTTCTAATAAAATTCTAATTGAGTCAAGCATGCTACTTGTACTAGGATTCTAAGTAAAGCAAGTATACTAATTGTTCTGCAATTCTAATTAAAGTAAGTATACTGATTTTACTGTAATTCTAATTAGAGCAATTATAATAATCCTACTAGAATTCTAATTAAAATAAAAGACTAATTTTTCTACAACTCTAATTAAGGCAATGAATTAACTTTGCTAAAATACTAATTGAAATAAAGGAACTGATTTTTCTAAAATCATGATCGCAGCAATGAGTCTAATTAATCATAAATAAATTAAATTTCCTAAAATTCTGAATAAAGCAATTAATTAACTGAACTAAAAAATTTGATTAAAGCAATTAAGTAATTGTATTAAAGCCTAATTAATGCAATTATAATCAATTATCAAAATAAAACTAATTAAAGCAATTAATTATTTCTAAAAACTCTAAAAAAAAGAGGGGTTGGGCCCGCTATGCTAAGGAGGATTGGCCTCGTTCTTGAGTGCCCTCTGTAAGCTCCCTTGGGCAAATCTGCTGGCTAAGATTAAAGATAAATTGGTATTTGGACTGTAAAATAGTATTTTAGGCTTTTTAGAGTCGATTTTTGAGTAATAATTATGAATTAAATTGAGGGGCTAGAATTATAGAAACTAAAATCAATATTTAGGATTTTTGAAGGTATAAACTAGGGAATTAAAACTCTAATTTAAATTTTTAGGACTGAATTCGGGTTCGAAATCAAAAATCAGACCGTATGATTAAGGACTGATTCTAGAGTCTAAGACCTAGAACCAGAGATTGATAATTGGACTGAAGATTGAGATTTTAGAATAGAATTAAGGCCTAGGATTGGTGTGTCAGATCATCAGATTGAAGACTGGTTCTAGAAACGGAGAACTAGAATCAGATATAGAAGATTACGGTCCGAGAAGGGTGCTACAGTCTAAGACTGAAAATTAAAACTAATAAAATCCCTAAATCTAGAGACTAAAAGCTACGGTCGGAAACTAAAAATTAATTCTTACCTAAGGCCGGGGTTGCAAAGAAGGATCTTGGAATTCGATGTTTGAAATCATTGCTCGGTCTCTCTCTGTGTTCGTTCTATTGTCTGAATTTTTCAATTGCTCAAATTTTTGAAATTCCAAAAAAAGATCCAGCCCCCCTTGGGCCAAATTAAGAAAAAGCTTTTATAGGATTTTCTCCAATTAAATGCCCTGTTTCAGGCGTTTAACTGGATTAATCATGCTTAAGTATTAGGTGCTTAATCACTAGATTAAATGAGTTTTCCAGTTCTAACAACGTTAGGACTAATTGCGCGTTGGTGGTGGGGCACTCAATCCGATTAAGCGTCTCTTCTAAAGTGCTTGATCGAGGAAACTTGGGGGTCATGGATTGTGAGGCTAGGTCGGGCGTAGGGCAATTGCTTGCTGGTGGTCAAGCGCTCAATCCGATCGCGCGCCTAGTTTCAGGCGCGTGATTGAGTCTCGAGATGGTATGGGAAAGGAAGTTTGGTATGAAAGGGGGACTGATTGTGCATTTGTGGTTTGGCGTGCATTTGAATTACACGCAAGGTTTCAGGCACGGAATTCGGGGTTGTCCGGGTCTGGTCTTTGTTGGCCACTTACCTTGTGTTCAAAAAGGAGTTTAAAATCACACAATTAAAGGATCTATTGGTTGCACACACCAAGGAAAGCAGACATACAAGCCTATTATAGCAAGTATTTAAGGTAAGTTTGGTGTGACTGTCACTACGGCAACCTCAAACTCGTCCCGTAGAAGGAAGGTATTCGGCCCTTATCAGCGACATCGATACAACACTCGTCAGCAGATCATGTCAAGAGTCGATACATCCCCACCGTCATCCCCATCCCATTCCCACGTAGGAGAAGACCCGATCTCCGACACCTTCGCCCAAACCCGGTTCGATATCACGGGTCCTTTTGAGGCACCCGTGTTCACATCCACCCCATCCCCTTCCCTCACATTCTCTCAACATACCCCCTTTTCATCCCCTACTGAAACCCCTCATTTCCCAACCGATCCATACATCCCCATCTCCCATCCAAACACCCTTACCGCATCCCCATATTTCCAAAGGCCCCATAGGGAGCCCCATCCCTCGCCTACTTCCCACGTTCCATCCCTCTCATCACCCATGCCCCCTACATCCCACATCCCATCCACCTCATCTCACATACCATTCCCACCACCTGGCCCATCCACATCCCAACATACCCCCCCATTTACCCGGGTCATGCCCAATTTCTCCCAACCCCCTCCATCATTAAGTGAGCCATCACCCCCCAATCTCACACCTAAATCCATGCCCTCAATGAAGGACCTGAGAACAATGTACGCCCTGTGGGCTGCTTCTCGGAACCCTAAATCTCAAACCCCGCATCCAAATCTCCAAAACCTCCATACCCCATTCCCTCTTAACCATGCCCAACCACCCATCGTCCATACCTCCCAATATCCCCTACCTCAATTCCAGACCCAAACCCATACAAATCCATGGGCCCAAGCCCAAGCCCATCAAGCCCAAGCTCATCAAGCCCAGGCCTAAAACTCTCAAAACCCATGGGCCCAAGCTCACCAGGCCCAGGACCCTCAAAACCCATGGGCCCAAGCCCAAGCCCATCAGACCCCAAGCCCAAGCCCAGAATCCTCAAGGCCCATGACCCAAGCCCATCAGGCTCAGGCCCAGACCCGAAACCCTCAAAACCCATGGGCCCAAGCCCAAACCCATCAGACCCAGGCCCAAGTCCAAGCCCCCTAGGGCCTTTGGACCCAAACCTATCAAGCCCAAACCCAACGCCCATGGACCCAAGCCCATCAGGCTCAGATCCAAACCCAACCCCCTCATGACCCATTAGCCCAAACCCAACAAGGCCCATTGACCCAGAGTCATACTAACCCCCACACCTAAGCCCAAGGCCCATCAATCCAAGCCTTCCAAAACTATCAAACCCAAATCCCTCAAACCCAAGGCCCATCCACCCACGCTCATCAAGGCCCATTCACTAACCCCATACCCCCCCACCAGTACCCTTCATTCACCTATACCCCTTACGCCCCCATCCCGCCTCTAACGGGAAATCCAATCCATCCCATTCCTCAAACCCACAACATCCCGCCACCTCAACCACACCCCCATCACCCCCAGAATGTGCACCCAACTCAGCACATCACTTACCCACAAACCACTCACCCATTTATCCCTTCTCATCCCCCTACAAACCATATGGCCCCACCAGGCCATCCAACCCTCACCCTCCAAGTCCAAATAGCAGAACTCGCCCCTCACCAATACCATGACCAACAGTATGAGGAGGATGAAATCCGCAACAGTGGAGGAGTTGCCAGCTTCAACCCTCCCGGGCCCACCATCATCACACCTAGGGTCGAACAAAATCAGGGGGAAGCAGTCCCCACTACAGCCTCAAAATAACCAGAACAGTTGAAAGAACAAATAGACAGAATACAGAAGCAACTGATGAAGATGGGAGGAATAGAACTACATTCCACAGACTTTTCAGACTTATGTTTGTTCTCTGATGTCCCCCTGCCACAGAAATTCAAAATGCCATCATTTGATAAGTATAACAGCACTGGCAACCCCATCGCCCACTTAAAATCTTACTGTGGGGATATGTACCAGTATGGCGGAGATGAACGACTCCTCATCAAAGTGTTCCAGAAGAATTTAACGGGCCTAGCACTGAGATGGTTCACATCCCTGGAACCGTCCATGATAAAAAATTGGAAAGATCTGACACGCTTATTTCAAGAGAAATATGTCTATAACATGGACATAGAGCCAAGGAAGTCAAATTTGGCCCATTTAAAGCAAAGACATGATGAAACATTCAATGCTTACTTGGGAAGGTGGAGGGCATTGGCCGCTCATGTAACTCACCGGATTCCCGATGATGAGCAAATTAAATTGATAACCAAAGGAGCCCTCCCAGTCATTGCAAATTTTTTAGTATATCAGCAGCAGTCTAGTTTTACTGATCTGGTCCGAAATGCCAATCATTGCGAAGACGCCATTAGAGAGGGCAGGTTAGGAAGGAATGTGGAACGGGCCACCGGGTTCAAAAGTCAGAACCAAGAATTGAAAGAAGACCAGGGACAGAGGTACAAAACATTGTTTACCCCCAGGCCAATACCAATGCCCCCCCGATACAGCTCCAGGTTACACAACCACCCCTGGCCCGTTTTGAGCAAGTACCAAGGCCAAGCAACGGACCAAGAGCCCCGTTTACCCAGGAACAGCTGAAAGCACGCTCGAATGACTGTTCACACCATTGGGGTAATCCTTGAGTGTCTTGTTGCCAGTGTTGCTACAAAATGGCTTGGTCAGTCTGCTCTAGCCTCGACCACCACCTCATCCCATACCGAGGAACTATGATCCGAATCTGCATTGCAATTTCCACCAGGGACCAGGTCACCCTATGGACCGGTGCTTCCCGTTAAAGCACGCGATCCAAGATCTGATAGAGGCGGGAAAAATCATTCCCCCGCCACTTCCTCAAGGGTAGAACTAGAATATCCATCAAGCCTCTCTACCACCGCACCCAGGAGGCCCCAAGGCTAACATACATTAGATAGAGGAGGAAGAAGAAGAGTTTGACCCTTCGAATTATATCAGTAATCAGGAGGAATTTTCACTCCCCAGGTCGAACGAAGATGAACTATCTGTTGGGGTGATCGAGCCATTGTATCTAGCCGATTATTTCCCCACACCGGATTACCAAGAGGAGCCCTTAGATTTAGGGTAGTATTTTTCCACCCCTGCTCTCGCCTATCAAATCCAAACGGGCACAACCCCGTCGCAATCATACGCATATCCACCCCACGCCCAATTTACCCCATACACCCCTCCGTCACACCCAAATCATCCCATACCATACACAACTCCGTCATCCCCGTATTATCCTACCCCATACACACCCTCAAATCTCTCCACCCAATACACTACTCCGCCATCCCCAAGTTACCCCATTCCATACACACCTTCAAACCCCACCACCCAATTTATACCATACACCCCTCTGTCACCCCCAAATCACCCCGCTCCATGCACAACTCCATCATCCCCAATCTATCCCATTTCATCCACAAACCCATCATCATCCCACCTTGCCACAAACCCTTTATATCCTCCTATTCCACCCACTACCCCGCCATGTCTCAATCATCCCGCTCCATGCACAACTCCATCACCCCTAATTTACCATACGTCATCCACGAATCCGGCATCATCCCACCCTGCCACCCCATATACAAACCCTTCATATCCCTATCACCCCGCTCCTCAGATGTCTCCCCATCCCTCCATCCCAGTCACACTCCCGCCATCCCTTCGTTATTTTGGCCCCAATCCAACTCCACCGCCACCCAAGCAAGCAACCCCTCACCCAATCCCCTTATCACCTACTCCCAATCACCACTGGTCTTACCAAGCCAAGGCAATACTTGTACAAGCCCCCCTTGCACCCGCAAATTCAACCCCGCCAATTCCCCCCACTGCCGTTCTACCCCCCAGTGGAGTCAACCTGGTAGGACCCGAGAAACTGGCGTGTCTAACCCAATCCTCCCCAGAATTACCATGCACTCCTTTCCTTATCCCGAAACGTGCCTATGACCCGCATCAGGTGTCGTTAAGCTATGAACAGACGGACATGAATGCTGGGTGCAACCAAGAGGAGGCTGTTGAATTGATTACCTGATCAGGCTAGATTTCTACACAGCCGGAGGCATCAGGGGCCGTTAGAGGAGAAGAGAAGAGGAAAGAATAGGCTATAGGGAATCCCTTTGAAAAAATGGCCAGAGAACATATATTAGAGACGCAGCTCAAGAGAACACCCGCACATATCACTGTGTGGGATTTGTTAATCACGTCCCCCCTCCACTTCCAAGCCCTGATGGGAGCACTCAAGGACGCACATGTCTCCACCCACGTAACTCCAGATGAAGTAGGAGAAATAATAGGGCAAGTGTTGGCCCAAAATGCCATCTCATTCACCAATGCGGACCTACCAATTGAGGGGAATGACCACTCTAAGCCCTTGAATATAACAGTGGAAGTAGGAAACTTGGTGGTGCCGTTGGTCCTAATTGATAACGGGTCGGCATTGAACGTATGCCCTCTAAGAACGGCAATCAAAATTGGGGCGAACCCTGACACCTTCCTGCCATCCGTATCAAGCGCCCGAGGATTCGACAACACCAGAAGAGAAATCATAGGAGAAGTAGACCTCGACCTAATCCTCAGGCCACAAACCTTCACCACCCTCTTTCAGGTGATGGACATCAAGTCTACTTTCAATCTGCTATTGGGCCGGCCATGGATACATAAGCTCGAAGCAATACCATCTACCCTACACCAAAAGCTCTGATTCATCTCAGAAGGAAAAATTGTCACCATCTTGGGCGAGAGCAGAGAAGATAGGGAAAGAAGCAACCTGCACATTGAGAATTCGAAAGTGCTGAACATACCGCACACAGCAGAGGATGCCGACCTTCACCGATTCGAGTATGACTTCTCAGCCGTCTCCCTCGGACCAACTGAAAAGACCCCGGATAAAACTGGAGGAGGAATGGACGCAGCTGTGTTCATGCTCCACAGATGGGGCCATAAAAAAGGGAAAGGGCTGGGCCCACGCCTCCAAGGAAGAAGAGACTCCGTCAAGGCCAAGGGGCAACAAACTAAATTCGGCTTAGGCTACAGGCCCAGAGAAGAGGAAGTCAGAGAGGCCAAAGAAAAGATGAGAGCCGCAGCAGTCGCCAAGGCCAGAGGAATCATCTTGGAAGAGGAACCTCACGCTCGCCCCCACATCCGTGAAACCTTTGTGAGCGCCGAGGTAGTAAAAATTGATCTAAATGGGGAGACGAGGGTCACCCCACATAAGTCTACTTCAATCCACCCCACCAATCCCTACATCATCCCCCTAGACTTCGAAATGGACTTAGCCGTCCTTTCCTTATTTGAGGAAGAAGTTCCTCGATCCACCCATCACTCCAGCACTAGCCACTCTGGGCCCATCCTAACCATAAAGGACAGGGTCCAAGAGGATCCCTCTGTAAATATGTTGAGGGAGGAACTGCAAGAGCCTACCGATGACGCTCCCAATTATAGAGGTAAAAGCCAAGCCTCCTAGGTGAGTAACTGGGCATCCTTGCCCCAACTCCTGGGAGCCGCCAAATACCGTGAAAACGACACCGACTCCCCAAAAAAAAATAACCTGTAAAAAGTGAGGTTAGCCTCTGGACCACTCTACCTTGTATATATAGAGATCCACCTCGCCAAGGGTTGACCTCCGAAAAAATGCAAAAGACCATAAAAATGGAAAAAATACCAATTCCAAAAATATTGTCCTTTAAAATTTCCAATAAAATTGAAGTTGATGTCGTGATACCCGTCCCACGTGAAGCCGACCCCTTTCCTGTAGAAATACAAGAAGAGGTAGGAGTCACGAGTCTGGATGAGGAAGGTCAAACCGATGAGCTCCCCAATGAGCTCCTCAAACAATTTGCTGATTTTGAGCATGGCCCTACCCCGATCGTCGAAGAGACGGAGGATGTCAATTTGGGCACCAAAGAGGCCCCTAGAATCACCAAAATCGGAACATCGCTGTCCCCTGCGGAGAGGAAGGGCATGATAGACTTCCTTCAGTCATACCAAGACGTCTTTTCATGGTCGTATGAAGACATGCCTAGTTTGGATACCGATCTGGTTGAGCATGGTTGCCACTCTATCTCGATGTTAAGCTGGTCAAGTAGAAGCTGAGACGTCTCCGACCCGAATGGATGCTGAAAGTCAAAGACGAGGTCATCAAGCAGTATGATGCGGGGTTTCTCATGGTATCCAAGTACCCGCAATGGCTAGCTAATATCGTCCCCGTATCGAAGAAGGATGGAAAGGTTCGAATGTGTATCGGTTTCCACAATCTCAACAAGGTAAGCCCTAAGGACGACTTCCCGCTACCCCACATCGATATCCTAGTCAATAACACTGCAAAGCATGGAATGCTCTCATTTATGGATGGATTCTTAGGATACAATCAGATAAAGATGCCAGAGGTTGATCGCGAGAAGACAGCGTTCATTACCCCCTGGGGAACCTTCTGCTACAAGGTAATGGCATTCGGGCTGAAGAATGCTGGGGCAACCTACCAAAGAGCAATGACGGCCCTGTTCCACGACATGATGCACCAAGAGATCGAAGTATATGTCGACGACATGATTGCCAAATCACCAGAAAGGGAGGACCACTTGATAAACCTTCAGAAGTTGTTCGAGAGGTTGAGAAAGTACAGGTTATGGTTGAACCCCCAGAAGTGCGCCTTCGGCGCTATGTTAGGAAAGTTGTTGAGATTTATTGTCAGCAGGAGAGGGATCGAGGTCGATCCGAATAAGATCAAGGCCATCACTAAAATGCCGCCACCGTCTACAGAGAAGGAAGTCAGAGGCTTTTTAGGCAGAATCCAATACATCAACCGATTCATTGCACAGTTAACTCCGATATGCGCACCAATCTTCAAACTACTGAGAAAGGACTCACCGATTGAATGGAATGATGACTGCCAGGCTGCATTCGACAAGATTAAAGGTTAGCTCCTGAAACCTTCGGTATTGGTACCCCCCGTACTTGGTAGACCTCTGATAATGTACCTATCAACAACAGAATTTTCCATGGGCTGTGTGTTAGGACAGCATGATGAGACAGGAAGAAGAGAGCAGGCCATTTACTTCCTGGGCAAAAAATTCACTGATTACGAGATGCGCTATTCTCATCTGGAGAAAGCATGCTTGGCGCTCGTTTGGGCTACTTAAAGACTTTGACACTACCTATAATCCCAAGCCATCCTACTTCTAGCACGGATGGATCCGCTAAAGTACTTATTCGAGAAACCTGCACTCACTGGCCGAACTGCACGATGGCAACTACTCCTATCTGAATTTGACATTACTTATATCACCCAAAAGTCAATCAAGGGGCAGGCACTCGTTGATCACCTTGCTGAGAACCCTCTACCGGACTATGAGCCTCTAAGGACCGAATTCCCCGATGAGGACATTCTGTTCATGACTGACGAGGATACAGAGAAAACAGAGGAGTCCTGGGTAATGCAGTTTGATGGAGCATCGCATGTTGAGGGCCAAGGAGTTGGCGTCGTTCTTATCTCGCCAAGAGGATCTCATGTACCCATCTCAATTAAATTGAACTTCCCATGCACCAACAATATGGCCGAGTATGAGGCCTGTACAGCTGGTTTACAGGCGGCTCTTGTTCTAAATATAACTCACCTTAGGGTCTTTGGAGATTCACAGTTAATTATATGCCAGACCAACGGAGATTGGAAGACCAAGGATGAGAAACTGATCCCATACCATGAACATCTTGAGGATCTAATAACTTGCTTTGAGGAGGTCACCTTCTCCTATGTACCACTAGTAAGGAATCGGTTTGCTGACGCCCTAGCTACCCTGGCCTCCATGGTTGAGATTCCATACGGAGTTGTGATGAAGCCGATCATGATAGAGCAGAGGAACAAGCCAGCTTTCTGTCACCTAATCAAGGGACCTACAGAGGTAGATGATGAACCACCCTGGTTCTCGGACATCAAGAATTTCCTCGAGACCCGAACTATCCCAGAAGGAGCATCGAAGGTAGACAGACGCACCATTTCAGCGATTGGCAATGAACTACGTTATCTGCGGTGATCTCCTATATAGACGGTCTCACCCAGAAGGAAGAGGTTGAGATCATGAAGGAGATCCATGAAGGAGTCTGCGGGGCACACGTCAGTGGACACATGCTTGCGAAGAAAATCCTAAGGCAGGGATACTTTTGGACCACTTTGGAGACCGATTGTTGCAAGCATGTGCAGAAGTGCTACAAATGCCAAGAACACTCCAGTTTAATACCTGCTCCGGCCATTGATTTGCACAGCATGGCCACTCCTTGGCTGTTCGCCACCTGGGGTCTTGACGTCATCGGCAAAATCAATCCTAAGGCTTCCAACGGACATCAGTTCATCCTCGTCGCAGTAGAATATTTTACAAAGTGGATAGAGGCAGCCTCCTACACAAGCATTAAGGCTAGTCATGTCGAGAAGTTCATCAAGAACAACATCATTTACAGATTCGGCGTACCCAAAGATATCATCACTGATAATGGCACTAATTTTGCTAATAGGCACATCCGGGCCTTGTGTGAGCAGTTCCAGATCAAGCATCATCAATCATCCCCATACAGGCCGCAGACGAATGGAGCCGTAGAAGCAGCTAACAAAACTCTGATCCACATCCTAGAGAAGATGGTAGTTACTTACAGAGATTAGAGTGAGCAGTTACCCTTCGCACTTTGGGCCTATAGAATGTCTATCCGTACCGGTACAGGGGCAATGCCATTCTCCCTTGTGTACGGAATCGAGGCCGTGCTACCCGTTGAGGTCGAAGTACCGCCACTCCGTATCCTTTTGGAATCCCATCTACCTGAAGCTGAGAGGGAAAGAGCCCGCTTTGAATAGTTGGATTTAATTGACGAGAAGAGACTCCTAGCCTTATGCCACACCCAGATCTATCAGAGGAGAATTGCACGTGCTTACAATAAGCGCATCCGCGGCCGAGATCTGAAGGTAGGAGACATTGTACTGAAGAAAATTTTCCCGTCTCTCCACGCCGATCTGAGAGGGAAGTTTAAGCCGAATTGGGAAGGACCCTACGTTGTCTGAGAGGTTTTGCCAGGATACGCCGTTCACCTCGCCACCATGGACGGAGACCACTTTCCTGAGCCCATCAATGCTGGATACCTCCGCAAGTTCTACTCATAGGTCTTGAGACAAGGTGAGTTTTGATAAAAGTAGATGCGTGACCGCTTAAGGACCCCATAGAAGAGGCCATCATTTCAAAGACAAGTAGCCCAAAAAAAATATTCCCTAAAAACCTTCACCCTTTTTGCTACACACGTCGGGCCAATAACCATTTCTTTCACATACCCCTCCCAAAATTCTAGAAAAAGAGAAAAGAGAAAAGAGGGAAAATCCAAACCAAAAAAAAAGAGAAGAAAAAAGAGAGAAGAAGAAGAAAGCAAAACCCACCAAAAAAAGAGGGGGACCAAGAAAAAAGAAATGGCTGGGGCATAAAAAGCCTTTGGAAAGAAAGAGGAGTCCCCGAATCTAGAATTCACTCAAAACTTAGATCCAAATCCTCAGAAAAACCCAACCTGTTTGAACCCCGACCACATTACAACCCGGAAGAAAGCCCTCTTTAAGGTCAACAAGCGGTCATAACATCTACTGCATCAGAACAAGCTGAGTTAACAAACCACACAGAACATCATGTCCCAGCCACCCTTATCACGACTCACTACCTCTCAAGATTCGGGGACTCCTCGTCGCGGCTAAGCCCGTGGTAATTACATATGGCGGGTGGCTTATGAATAGTAATGTTGGAATAGTTTTACTATAGTGAATAGTGATTTAGAATACTATTCATCAGCATAGTAAATTACTATTTACCTTCTTCTCCATAAATTTCCATGGACTTCTTACCGAAATTCATTTAGATTTACTACTAGATTGCTGTTGCAAAACTGCGTCCGTCTACGATAACTTTTACGGGGAATCAACCGGCAACAACGTAATCCCTGCTACAATGCCATCAAGTCATCCCAACGCGACTTCTCACGCTACCACAGCATAGTAGTAAATCTAAGCAGACCATTATAAGTCATCCATAAAAACCGCTGAAGAAGACGATGAACAGTAGTTCATATGCCCATGATTAGCCACCCTAATCACGACTCACTACCTCTCAAGATTCCAACACTAGCCACCCGCCATATGTAATTACCACGGGCTTAGCCGGACATGGCTATGATACCCTTCTTGTTTTTATTGTTTGAAAAAAATAAAAAAATAAAAAAATAAATAATTTTTTTTTGTAAATGTCTCTTTTCAATTTTCCAATTAAAAAATAAATTAAAAATAAACAATTAGACAAATGGTCTAAAATCGATGACCAACAAAATCAATTAAACCGATGGATAATTCCTTCCATCAATCCTAAAACAATCTATCAATATGGATGGAAAGATTGGTCCACCGACATGTCAATCAAAACTACTGAGCAAACTCTCAGTATAAATGAAGAAAGTCAAAATGAAGGTTTTCAATTACTTTCAAATGAAGATCTTCTGCATGACCTTCACAAATTCAACTTTCTACATCTAGGATGTATTCAGATTGCCTTCAAACCTTTGACCTTATTGGGTCTGGAAAATACTAGTATACTTAGCACTCTCAGAGATGCTAGATGCCTTGATTGGCGATCCTCTCTGATGGCCGCTATTGAGCCCAGCTTATGCCTTGGTCCAGTATACTACAATGTTTTCCCAAATTTAACTTTATCTTTAACAGATAAAAATATTTTACATGCTTGTACCCTTAATCTCTAAACTGAGGGATACAACTTTATGCCTGGATCAGAGACCATTGCTCTGATCTATCGCCTTCATTATAAGGTGATGACTTCTCTGATTCCTAAAATTAATTATCAAAATGAACCAGGAAGAACAGTTTTAATTGAGACTAATAGTGCAACCACTAATGTTGCTACACAAAAACTATGTGAATGGAAAAATATTACTTTTCCTGATGCTTGGCGTATACCTCAAGCTGTCACTCCTAAACCAATTTTAAACCAAGAAATTGAACAAATTGTTCAAAATACTTAGGGAGATGTAATCTTAAAATTTGATAGATCTACATCTCACAGAACTTCTTATAGGAGTTCTTATTCTAATTCGAGGTCTCGAGGTCCTTATAGAGTTTCTATACCCTCGACTGCTCGATCATCTTATTCAGAAGCTAACTCATTTATTCCTTCTGAATTAATCAACCCAATCTGGAAGGAATCTAAGTTTCGGAACAACAGATTCCTCATGGGATATATACCCAACAGCAGAGGGAATCTCCTACTGCTAGCGAGATGAATTTCACAATTCATTAATAAAGTTTTTATGGCTTTTATAAAACCAGAAAACTTTGTTATTAATAGACAAGAAATTAATGCTGAATTTCAGCAAGATAAATATGCACCATTCCGTGAATGGTATTTTAAAAAGATTTCTGCATCAAAATTGCAAGAATTCAAAGAACAATTTTATCAATATATTGAAACTTTTTATCAAATAATTTCATTTGTTACTTGGTTCAAAGCAACAAAATATCTTGAAATGAACCAAGAAGAAAGGAGAATATTTCTTCTTGAAGATTTTTAAAAGGAATGGCAGAAGCTTGATGGTTCAATCGTTCAGTCGATTCATCCTCCTGTTGAAGCCCTCAAACTTACTCAACCTAATTCAACAGCTACTTTGGAAGCCACTGCTTTCATAAAACCTATTGAACCTATCCCTCATTCAACAAAAGTTGATTTATCACATTTGTATAAACAAAATAATTTTACTAATTTAAATTTACAAACAATTAGTATGCAATTAAATAGGATTGAAAATATTCTTTCTTCTCCACCAATAAACAAAACATCAACCTTAAAGGTCGAACAACCAAACATAAAACCTCCCCTAGAAATTTCTGGACTAAATCTGTCATCAAAATCTTATATGATAAAACAAGAGGAATTTATTGATAAACTAACCTCTAGGTTACACACTTTATCACTTAACCCAGAAAAGAAAAATAATAATTTTCAAATCAATGTATTGACTGATAGAGAAAATGCCAATTTAGCAGAAATACAAGAAATTCAAAATAATTTCGAATCCTTACAAAATAGCATGGAGCTTAATAAACTCCAGTATAATTGGGATGGTGGTAATACTCGATATTACTACCATAGACCTACACCTCAGAATCTTCTTTATGAAGAAGATCATATCGATATTCAAAATTCTTATGATTATCGATCCATTTATGAATGGAACATTGATGGTAAATCCGAATATGGGATTTTTTCTGTTCTACATAAAATTTTTATGTACAGCACCATCTTAAAACAACATCAAAATTCTGATCAAACAATTGCTCGATATATTACTACTGGATTTTCTGGTATGTTGAAAGGATGGTGGGATAATGTTCTCACAGCCACTCAACGTGAAGAAATCCTAACTTCAACTAAACCAGTCAAAAATGATCTTACTAGCCTAATGGAAACTAGGGAAGATGCAGTTTATACATTGACCCAAACCATCATTTTTCATTTTGTTGGTTCTTGGAATCTTCAATATGAAAGAAGTAGAGAACTACTTCAAAATCTCCGTTGCCCATCTTTAACCCATTTCAGATGGTATAAAGATGTGTTTATGACAAAAGTCATGCAACGAAGTGATGCCAATACTGAATATTGGAAAGCCAAATTCATTGATGGGCTTCCCAGCTTATTTGCTGAGAAGGTCCGCAATAAACTCCATAATCCTAATGATCAAAGTATCACTTACAATCAATATACTTATGGACAACTCCAAAGTATCATTGTGCGTGAAGGATTAACATTGTGTAATGACTTAAAATTACATCAACAATTAAAACAGCAACAACTTACTGGTCGTAAGGTATTGGGAGAATTTTGTGACCAATTTGCTTATGACACAAAAATCAATTATCCTTCAAAAGGATGAGATAATAGAGAAATCTCTAATTATCATCGTCCCTCTGAACGACGTCGTCGTATTTTCAAACAAACCAACAATCCTTCTTATCAACAACATCGCGAAAATAGAAATTCTACTCGACAACATTGAGAACCCAGAAATCCTTCTTTTTCTCACAAATATCGTGAGCAAAGAAGAAAATCAACAAATCGACCCCAAAGAGAAATTAAATGTTACAAGTGTCATCGATTTGGTCATTATGCCAATAAATGCACAACTGAACAAAGAATAAATCAAATTCATGATGAGGGTTTGAAATTAACCCTTTCAAAAATTTGTTTAGATTCTAGTCCTGATTATTCAGAATTTTCTGAGTCTGATAATGAAATTCATTCCACTTCGTCATCCTCCTCCTCTGCAGATGACAACCCTGCAAATTACAAATGTAATCATATTCATACTTCAAATGATTCTTGGCAAGCATTTGCTGCCATGAACAATCTCAGTATCGATGTTCTTTCTGAATCCCAACAATCGTTATTGGACTTAGTTGATAAAACTGAAGATCCAATAATGAAATCCAAATTAATTGAAGCATGTATATCTACAGCTCAAAAAGAAACTAAAAAGTCTCTAATAGTAGAAAATCCTTACTCTATTAGAGAACTCTTTTATCGGCTAGAATCCCATAATTCTTCTAACCAGATGACCAATACTACCCATAATTCTTCTATGGTTGCCAATTTCCAGCAACAAATAGAATCTCTCAACAATGAATTAATTATTCTAAAGCAACATTTTGCTAAAGAAATTTCCACCATTAATAATCGCTTCCATCATTTGGAAAACAAAGAAGTCTCTTCTAGTTCCACCTCACATTCTTACCTGAACACTCTCCAACAGGTATCCTCCCCAAAATGGTACATCAAGGCCAATTTATTTATTAACTCCAATTATACAATTTATGACATCATCGCCCTTATTGACAGTGGTGCTGACATGAATTGTATTCAAGAGGGGTTAGTCCCTTCCTTCTATTTGACCTCCACTCGTCAGAGTCTTACCAATGCTTGTGGATATCCCATACCTATCCTCCACAAACTTAACCATGCTGCTGTCCAGCATCATAATATTTCCATTCCCACTTCCTTTGTGATTCTCCCAAATATCACTCAAACCCTTATCTTAGGGATTCCTTTTATTTCTTCCATCTTTCCCTTTACTCGGGTTGATTCTCACGGCATTTCTGCCCAATTTCAGGGTCATCCCCTTCGATTTCATTTTCTCTCCTCTCCTTCTGCGGACTCCTTTCCTCATCTTTGTTGTGTCTCCCTTACCGGTAATACCCAATTCTGGGGGGATCATCACTACAATCACACTACTCACAATAATCGAATTATTTATTCCCATTTGCATGAGCATTTGCATTCGCATTTGCATACCACCAATCCAGTGGTCTTATATTTATGCAGTGATCCTACAATAGGAAATCACCAGCTCACTACTACTTTTTGTGTAGAGGATGACTAGTCTTGCAGGAAGTTCTTCTGCCAATGCAGCCAATTCAACAGAAGACAATTTTTTGCCACAGATAAAAGTTTATGTTGTCCTCAAAGGACACCAATCAGGAATATACACTTCATGGCAATCCTGCCATAGCCAAATTTATAATTTTCCTAGCCCATTATACCAAATGTATAATTCCATCAGAAAAGGCAAATCTGCTTTTCAAACCTATCAAACCATGCATCTCCTCGCCCAATCTCCTATTATGGAAGTCAAAGAATACTCCAAATCTGAAATTTTCAACATTAGCCATATACCCAATTTTATCAGCTCACGCATTGATTCATCCATGTACCAAGAAATTAATGGAGTATGGAAAAATCATGTTGTCAATAATAAAAGAAAAGTCAGACAACATTTAAGCATTTTGGCATCCAAAATTCAGGCTCAAGAAGCCCACACCCAACAACTTTATGAAGGCCTAACCTCATTGCTCAAGAACGTCAAATGGGAAGAAGAAACCTTTTCCATTGAGAAAATTTCCTATTTCCTCAACCTCATTGAATTGGTGAAACAAAATGATCCAATTCTGCATCGCCTTAAAAGAATCTGCATGTTTGAAAAGGCCAAACATGTCCTTCCAATTGACATTTTCCAAAATATTGTATCTCAAATTGAGGATTCTGCTACTCAGATCAAACAAATCTTATTGCAGAATTATCAATTTATCAACCATCTTCAGGGTTACTATCTCCCAAAAATTTCTTTGTTCACTCCTGATTATCCTCATAATCTTTCCCAAGGTCTTGATTGGGGATTGATCAACCAAATTATTTTTCCACTTTCCAATATTCCGAATTTTCCCCGAATGATTAAATCCATGGTCTTTCATGCCTCCAAATGTTTACGCAAAGGCATTTATCTTACTTTTCTGATCCCTAACACTCTTCGCTGGCGATCTAGAGAACAATTCTTCCAACCATATCAAATTTGGATTCTTCGTAAAACACAGATATATGAGATGGAATATATCAACAAAACAGATCCTTTAGCACAGTCTAGTGCCCTGTCAATCTCTCCCAAATCCTATTGGATTCATTCCCTAATACAATTTTCTCAAAAGGCCAGAGAAATTTCTAAGGACCATTATGCTTTCAAAATTTCTGATGGTCGATGAATTTTCCTCATTGATTTTCCTATGGAATATATGACGACTCCTCAACAAGAAGAAGAAGCAGAAAAATTTCTCCAACAGATGATCAGCAGGAATAATCTCCACCTGCCTGCTAATTTAGAAATTGAAGCATCTATCCAAGAAGAAGACCAGCTTCACAACTTATCTGATTCGGACAGCTCCCTATCTGGCGATTCAATATTTTACCAGAATCTTGACAATCGCAGAGAACCATGAAGTTTAGCCACAAAAGCCAAACCAGTCAATAAAGCAGCTGCCAATTTCGAGTCATCCAAGAATCTTACTGATTAATGTCGGCCAATAGCCTCACCAGCTGTCCATGACGCAACCCATGAAGTCATCATTCCAATTATGAAGCACTGACGCATGCCCTTACGTCAGAACACAATTATCAAGGGACGAAGCGACTGCAACCAATCCACCCAGCACACGTGTTCCACTCAGCGGCGGATTTCAATTCATCTCAAATCCGTATTCATCTATAAAAGGGTTAGCCTGGGGGATGTCCAGGACACCGAAAAAATTCTCACCTACTTCTTTCCTTGTTTCTCTCTTCTCTCTTTGTTTTCCTTTTAGTTTGTATCGGAGAAGTGTAACGTATCGGTAAGCCTTCTCGTAGCTTTGTATATATTTTTAATGCATGCATAGTAGTGTAATAGGAGCATAATAGTTATAAGATTCTATATGTTTTGAGTTGTATTTTAATAAACAAAGTTTGTTTTTATTAGTCATTTGTTTATGAATTATAATATTTCCATATGGAATATTATAACTATACACACTATGCCACTACTATGCAGCTACTATGCATGCATTAAACAACTATATACAAATGGAGGAAGCTTACCGAAACCTTGAGTAGCTTCTCCGATACACACTGATACTAAAAGAAAGAATAAGAGAAAATACTTGGTACAATTGCTCGGTGTCCTGGACAATCCCCAGGCTAACACTTTTTAGATGAATGCGGACTTGAAGTGGTTTGAAATCCGCTACTGATTGATGAATGCGGATTTGAAATGAATTGAAATCCAGCATGAGTGGGACATTGTCGAGTGGATTAGTTCGATCGCTCGTCCCTTGATAATTGTGTTCTGACGTAAGGGCATGCGTCAGTGCTTCATAATTGGAATGGACAGCTGGTGAGTCTATCGGCCGACAATAATTAGTTCGATGACAGTTGCTTTATTGACTGATTTGTCTTTTGTGGCTAAACTTCATGGCTCTCTATGCGATTGTCAAGATTACGGTAAAATATTGAATCGCCGGATAAGGAGCTATCGAATCATATAAGTTGTGAAGCTGATCTTCTTCTTGGATAGATGCTTCAATTTCTAAATTAGCGAGGTGATGGAGATTATTCTGCGATCATCTGTTGGAGAATTTTACACTTCTTCTTCTTGTTGAGGAGTAGTCATATATTCCATAGGAAAATCGGTGAGGAAAATTAAATCGACCATCGGAAATTTTGAAAGCATAATGGTCCTTAGAAATTTCTCTGCTACTTTTGAGAAAATTGTATTAGGGAATGAATCAATAGGATTTGGGAGA